>CM074192.1:30794292-40409292 GCA_037179385.1 Holothuria scabra | reverse complement strand
CCTACGCTCAGAATACAAGGCCCTTACGGGATTCATTGACCAAAAGGAAAAATGCACACAACCGCCGTGTCATTGGGCCAAACATTTTAAGCACTCATGGCTACAATTCAATCGGTTACTAACCAAACTGTAACCCATGTTACTTACCAACAATGTGAACACTGTGTTATTACACCTTTATGATTTAAACTGCTGCAAAATTTTATGAAAAAGTGAGCTAATATTGTATCACTCCAATACTGCTTCAGGTTAAGTGGTCTGTTTTAGTCTTAATTCTAATGAGAAGAAATCCCTTGAAAGTGACACATATATCTTCCGAAAAGTGTACCCATGGTAGTCTCCCAGTGCACAAAACATTTTTTTTTTAATTGAAGGTCATCATAATTTGTATCAATAACATGTATGTATGTAACAAGTAGACTTTTGTAATGGACGATAAAGGAAGCAACATATCAACTATTTGTACAAAAAGTATAACTCCGAGTAAAGACTGATGTAATCAGTTCAAAGATTCGATCCTAAATCAGTCTAGGTTACCAACTCCATCAGTAGTTGGATATAACACTTTTGGCACCCCCGCATGTAACTACAGTACCTAACACAAAGACACGATGATCTGCATACAGAACACAGTGTGGGGCAGAAGCCCAATAGGATTTTGGAACATATAAACAATTCCATTTTTTATCAGTCTTTTTCCTAAATTGGGAATATATTTTGATAATTTTTGCCAATTTTAGAAACATTTAGAAAATTCTTGGTGATAATGAAAAACAAATAGTCATATATCATACAATAACTAGGTCTGAAAATCGTTAGTCAATTTTGGGTATTGGTTACTCTAACTTGGACCTACAGTATTAATTGAATAAGAGATCACTTCTTCCGCTGTGGAATGAAGGCTTAATATTCGCATTGCAGGTGAAATTTAGACCAATTCTGGAGAAAATTCATCAACCGAGGCACCTACACTGTACAGTTGACAGAAAGGAAGGTATTTTATAAAAAAGCTGAGTGTATTTTTGTGTATGCTGGTGTCATATGTGATCGCCATATAGATAGAAAATCCGTGATACATTAGTATTATCCTAATTTTCCACAAGGACCTTGTATTCAGAGCGCACATGGTGCATAGTATACTAGGCACTGATTGAGGGTAGCCTATAGGGGTAGGCCTACAGTACTGTACATATAGCTTAAAGAGAGAAAGGTAAAAAATACGATATTTTACCGATAGTAGTGAATATTGGCCTGATCCGATATCCAATCCAATGATGGGTTGAGCCCTAATGTTTTCCATTTAAAAAATCACAAAATTCCATTCATAGCTTGTAAAATTCCATAAAATTACATTTAGTATAAATTTCAGAATTTTCATGTGTAGCTTATTAATAGGATTGGAATAGGATTGTGTCTGGATAAAGATGTGTTTTAGAAAGATGTAGGAGGGGCTAGAAGTAAGTAGGTTGGGAGAATTGGAACTGTCTGGATTGAGAATTTGTCTTTAAAGTCTCATAAAACAGAACACCCTAATTTGCAGCACGCCTGAAAAATTTAAAGCACAACTCAGGCCTGCATTTGACATGGTTTTGGAGAATTAGGCCTAGGGTAAAATCCCCACCTAGTATCTGAGTGCCTGTTGTTATTTATCACTCCTTTTTCTGCCGGCAAGTGGGTGTTATTTAAAGAAGGGCCACTTTTATTAACCTGTCCGTTAAATTTATCTGATGAAAATTCTTGATTTTGTTCCAAGTGAAGATAGGTGCAGCTTCATTATTTGTTAGGGCAGAGAGCTTGGGTAGTAGGACCTTATAATAATAGAGGTCTGGCCCTGCTGGTTGCCCTATCATTATTTGGAAGGGGGTTGCCTACTGGTCTCTGCTTTGCAAAGTGCAATGTACAGTTATAGTATTCAACCATAACATATAACACAGAGGTTGAGTTCTGGTCTGCAAATTTTTCATGTTAGAGCCAATATTCAAGCTGCATAATTAATCCCTTTCTTTACAAGTTAAGTGTTATTAATATCACACGAAAGAACAAATAAGTTAAATACTATTTGGAAAAAGTCATTCCTGTAAATGAGGAGTCAATTAACAATAACTAACACTGGGGTCGAATTCTGTGTAGGAAAATTGAATATTGCACACACTAGGTTGAATTCTGGTCTGTTAGAGTCTTGAGATTCTAATGCTCCCTTTCCCTTCAGATGTAAGAAAAATCACGTTTTCATATGGAATGGAGAGGACAGACAAAGGTATTAACAAAGATATTCAATAGTAATATTTTCTCTCATTTGAGTAACAGCTGCCCTGAAGTCCTTAAGTGGTCAGATACTGGGCATTTTACCCAGTAGCGGAGCTAGGAATTTCAGTCAGAGGGGGGAAAATGGTCTGCAGGGGCACTTCAAAGGAGTAAATACCATAAGCTTCAGCATGATCTAAGTCACAGCTTTTCAGACTTTTCATTTGGTTTTCCCTGCCTGGTAGAAGACTACTTTGCCATTCCTCCTCAGCAAGTTTTTCTATTAAAACATGTCTAAATTTTCTATCCATGGGCGTCTGCAGAAGAAAATTCAGGGGTGGGGGACAAAACTTTTTGAGCGTGAACAAGCTTGGCGCCACTATGAGTTGGCGCGGACCGCAAGAAAATTTTGGCCCAAAATGCCTCCCAGATCGCTGGAAATGGCACTTCATCTAAACCCTATTTACCGCATATAAATAGAGGACAAAACACTGAGTGAACTGGTAACAAATATTGATGTTAATTTGTCTTCGTCAAATATTTTTTATTCTTTTTTTCAAGTTTTTGATTTTCCAGTGGATGTTTCTATCCCACTCTTTCACATACTAGTGTGAAGGTGGCCATTATATTTTGTGTTATTGTCAGGTCTAGATTTAAGATAAAGCAAGCAATCTTTCAGTGGGAAAAAGTTTTGGAAATTAATCACCGTTAGGGGTACATTTTTGGCATCTGGAAATCAAGATAAGAACACAAAGAAACAGCGATTGACATAATTTACATTATAAGACTACTCTGAAATATTATGCAAGTTTTTTTTTTTTTTTTTTTTAAGGAACCTACATGAATTAAGCTATACTGTAGGCCATAGAAGTATAGGAGCATTTCAGTTAATTTGGGGGCAGGAGATTTTTCTCCCCGGAATATGTAATTCTGTCCGAAAGACTATCTGAGTGGAGTACCACCATCAGTTGGTGCAGAGCATACAGAAAATTTTGAAAAAAAGCGTTGCTCAAGACTATGAAGTGAGGCTGTGGAATAATTGTTGCTTCTTTTTGTCAAGACAAATTTTTGAAAGAATTAGGGCACGCTTAGGAGTTTTCAGTGTAGTTAAAAACATGCCAGACTTTTTCCCGGCCCGCCTGACAAACCTGGACAAGTAAAAAGTTACTCTGCAAGTACTGTACACTGCTCCATGTCGTAGCCCGCTGGGCAAGTATCCTAGGAAAGTCTCCACAAAGTCATATTAAAAGTGGACAAATAGATGTGTACTGTATGCTGACAAGTAGACTTAAAGAACAGCTACCTAGCCCGTTGGAGTTAGTTAGATGAGGTTTAACAGCCCAGTTTCCAAACAACTGGTTCAAGTCAAGCTGACCAAGGCCTTCCAGTTGTGGCTCACTGGCTTGTTTTCGATCTCTTACTCCATTGCTTATGCATATTCAGGCACAATGGCTAGCCCGATGGACAAATAACGAAAAAGAAGTTTCGGAAGCTTCTCTGAACCTTTCCCTTTCACTCTTCTTTTCTCTTCTCTTTCTTTCTTCTTTCCTTAATTTTTCCCTTTTTCAACCCTGTGGATTGCTGATCTTCCCGGTCGAACCCGTTTGACCCCCTCCCGGCAGATACGCTACTGGTGTGGCAGGTTGTTTGTCCCCAACTTTCGCCTATAAAATGTACACAAAAGACCGTTAGTACTCATCCCATGACTGGAGGGTTGTCGGCGCCATAAAACTGAGCAAGCCCCTCCAAGGTTGGCCCCCTGTGGGCTGGGGGTTTTAGAATATGCCCACGATATTTCCCACCTGTTGTAAGAGGTGGTTAAAGCAAAGGATTTGTTCTGTGTTTGATGCATTTTTGAAAGCAAACTTGAACTTGAATCATATTTGAACTAGGACATAACCTAGTTGACACTATATATAACACAATTGTGTTGGTAAGTTAAGTTTCATCTAACTAATTGAAACCTTTCAATCATATAGTGATCAAGTAAGAAGGAGGTGTAACAGCTTTTGACTTAGGGTGGCCATTCGTCCAGTTTTTCGCCATGGCAATTATCTGGGTTTTGAGCATGTTGCCGTTACACAGCGCCGGATGTTGGATATTCCCTTATTCTGAAAATTCTAATATAACCCTTCCCTACAACTGGATGATTTAATTTAACATTCCAATTTTGCCACACTTTTCACACAGTAGAGCGGGGAAGCCCCATTTCCATCTGAGGGAGTTTGGGAAGCCAAAAATTCTCTGGTATGCTATTAGCCTATTCATGGCGCCCCATTAGCTAAGGTTGTCCTCCTTTTCCATCATGTGGGAATGGCCACCCTATTTTGATGATGACTGTATTTCACTCACAAAATTAGAGCCACTGTTGTTAGTTGGTTTTTCTAGGCACTTGGTTATATCCCATCTTGCTCTTGCCAACATGTCTCTGTGTTCTGAAATCATTATCTCTGGTAGGGTACAGTGTTAGGCTGTATATAGTAGGTTACAGGTAAGTTTGTATAAGATTACATTTGCTAAAGAAATCGGAACATTCAGACTTTGGAACAGTAAGGTTAGGTGTAACCAATGTTGCTGTTCATGCTTGGAATCCTCTAAATTTGAAGGATAAGGGAGCTAACTTGAGAAAATTAAGGAGGGAGCTTAGAGCTTTACAAAGACCTTGGGTATTCCTTATCATGACCGTAGGCTATAAGGCTTGATCTCACATCCCTTTAGCTGTGGAGGTTAAGTGGTACATGATTTGATACAGGTTTTTAGATTGTAAATGGTTTTGATATACTGCAGGCTTTGTTCTTTATTTTTTTGCTTTCAGATTTTGAAGGTTACAAACACAAAGGGCCATAGGGCTCATGACTCTATACAGTCCTCTGTCATAAAGCCAATTAAGGGGAGCATTTTGGGGCAATGTCCCACAAAAAAATATTTCTGCTGAAACTAGTACAACGAGTATTAGGAGAATTTTATGGCCCCCCAGTCACAACACTTCCCCTCATCGCAATATTTGCAATGTTTGCCTGACCCAAGACATTATACAGGCCTAGGAAAATTTCAGAAGGAAAGTCAAAACTGGAATTTTTATACATAGGTCATGAATAAATGACGGTCAGTTTTAGCAGTTTGATATGCATATGGGATGCAGTCCTATCAAAAACACTATCTGTTTATTTCAGATAGTAGTTGTCGAATATGTTGACAGGCATTTTAGCTGTAACAATGTACCAAGATGAATACTGAAATAATGCAACTCTTTTTCAGTATGAGCATGTTTTTTTTTTTTTTTTACAACAGATGAAACTTCGAAAGAGAGACCGCATATCCCCATTGGCAGAGGCCCAACTGTACTGCAAATCTGAAGTGGATAAATCCGGCTTTGCCGTACAATTTATTAATAATAATATTGGTGAGTCCATGCTGAGGCTGAATTAAGGAAGTCGGCATTCTTTATCAAATGAGCATATTCATCTGTGAGAGCAGCCAAATTTAGATTTAGGAATGTTAATACAGAAACTAGGAAAAAGCAACATGAGTTTTGAGTAATGCTTAATTGTTTTGTTCCCTTATAAATATCCATGTACAATTTTCAGTAGTTACTGCAGTTCATATCACTGTTACTTTTCTCCAGCTACTGTTTGGAAATTTTTAATCAATTGTTGATGAAGAAAACTTTCACCAGTAAAAACTCACAACTGTTAACTTTACACTGGTGTTTATGTGCAATAAAATAAGTGTTTTACTACTGGTACTCTTTCTTTCTGTTAATTTATATGAACATTTTTATATTACAGTAATAGTCATTCATGTCACGTTGAGCCCCTTGGATTTTGTACTATGTAAATCTCAGGTATTTTAACTGAACCATTTTTTCATAACATGTAATGTTTTTTTCACAGGCTTCGGTGTATTTACAACGAAAACATTTCTTGGCGGAGATTTTCTCCTTGAATATGCAGGAGAACTCATTTCCTACAAGGAGGCACAAAAGAGAGAAGCAACCTACCCAAGCCATTTGGGGTCATTTCTATACTTCTTCAATGTGGATGGGGGCATAAAATGGTTTGTTACTATTTTCTTTTGTGGCAATTGGTTGGGGGTGATACAAGACAAGTTTACTAGCAAATCATTTTGACTTTCATTACTTGCCTGCATTCTAGTGTACCACACATACCAACTTGTCAGAGTGAACGAAAGAAACACCCAATTAATGTGCAGATTGACAGAGCACAAAGGCTGTGCCCTATCAGCAAAGGGTTCAGGGGTTTGTGCTAAAGGGCCCCGGGTGGGGTCTGAGGGGGTGAAGCTCCCAGAAGCTCCAGTATTTTAGAAGTTTCTTCTCTGTTCCATCTTCTTGTAAAAAAATTTATGGTTATTATTTATTTTATTTTATGTTTATTTTATTAAGTGCAAAAAGAAATGTAGGTATATACACTTAAAATGGGTCCATCTTGGTCATCACAGTGTGAATAATCTTTCCATACAGGTATTAATAAATTACATCTTGTCATCATAGTGTGCATAATCTTTCCATACAGGTATTAATAAATTACAAAGTGGAAAACTTTCCTTGTACAGGCAAAAAAACAAAAAATTACATGTAGACATATATGCACAAGCACATCCAGCAGGTGTTACATGCATTTGCTTTGTAAAACCCCTGTATAGCCTTTGCCTATGGACTGCTTCTGTAACTGTCAAGTTACCCAATTGACTTACATCTTGCTAGGCAAAACCCATAGGCAGTCTTATCCTACAAGTATAGGACTACATCATACAAAAAAGGCTTATCACTTCACAGCATTCTAGCACCAATTTCACAAAAAAAATACTGGATTTTTAATTGTGCCTTCTCCTCGATAATGCTAGCTCTTTTCAATTTACAAAACCTTTCACAGATATTTTCCATTTAATAGCCCATGTGTTTCATACTTGGGACGCAAATGTTATTTCTTAAAAACTTGTAAAAATTTCAGATTTGCAGTGCAATGGGCATGAAATGAAGTGTAAACAGTAGTGTGGGTGCTAGGGTATGTAATGTAATTGCACAGTGTTTTTCATTTTTTTTCACAAATGTGATGGTGGTATATGGAGGAATTTTGGCTCAAACACTGACTGTAACAAGTCGTTGTACCGAGTATGTTTTTGAGCAAATTATACCATGGATCTGGATGGCAAAGCTGGTCACAAAAATAAATAAATTTATGTTTACGGCATGGGCGTCCGCAGAAAAAAATTCAGGGAGGGGCAAAAATTTGCAGGGGTGGGTAACAACTCCACGCAACCATGAGTTGGTGCCAAGCGCAAGAAAATTCTGGCCCAAAACGTCTCCCAAACAGTTAGAAATGGCATTTCTGAAGTCTATTTACCGCATATAAACAGGGAAAAGACTTTTTGTTCGTTTTCTTCTTATTTTTATTCGTTTTTTTCAAATTTTGGATTTTCCAGGGTGGAGAAAGTGCCCCCTTGCTCATACCTGCGGATGCCCATGGTTTACAGTTTTTGATGTCCAGTGTGTTGTTTCCTTCAGCCCCCAGCAATTAAAACTTTTCTTCTCTGTTCAATTTAGCATTGATGCTACCAAAATAAAAACTAACCAGGTTGGGCGAATGGTTAATGATGAGGAGTACATGCCAAACTCAAAAATGTCAATTGTATCTGTCGAGGGCTCTCCACACCTGTGTCTTTTTGCAACCAGGGACATTGATGTGGGTGAGGAATTGAGGTTTGATTATGGTGTGCAGAACCTACCATGGAGGCAACAGGTCAGTATAGAGCGAGCTGGCTCCCATTTTGAAATGAGACTATTGATTTTGCCAAGCTGAATTTTTTTTCAACAATAAAACTTACACTTGCTTTAGATTGTATTATTCTCATCATCAAAGTCAGGGAGCTTGAACTTTTAAAACAAACACAAAAAGCAAAAACAATTTAAACTGAATACAAAAGTTTAAGATGAGCAACAGTGAAGCGGACTAAATGTTTCCAAAAAGTAATGGGCTTCTAATAATCTTCTAAAACATTGAAGCTGCCCGAGTGCATCTTGGCAAGAGATTCCATAGCCTAAGACCAATAACTATTACGGATTTGTAACTATATGGGCGACTGTGTATCGATGGCTTAATTTGTTCCACAAAGTTCTGTATATGAAGTTCAATAGTGTTAAGTGTATTATATACAGTAACAGTATTATAGTGTTAAGTGTATTATATGACAGTATAAATTTTAATCTATGTAAATGACATTAAAAATGTTGTGCTGCACGAGTCTCTAAGAATCCTTGCAAATAACACGAATGGATTTGTCCATGACAGTAATTGTAGAACCCTTGTTGATAAAGCTCATTCCATACTCAATCAACTTGAAGACTTGGTTTGATGCTAAAAGACTTACTTTACATCTTGGGAAAACCATGCCAATTCCCATATACCCCATTCTTGTCCAGACCACTTTGTCATGAACGATGTAAATATCCTCCAAACAAACTGTGTTAAATACCTGGGTCTACTGATCGATTATCAGCTATGCTTTAAGCAACATATTGACGATCTTTGTAACAACCTGGTAAAATATAATGGTATTTTTTATCGCCTTAGGGCATCACTTACCCCTGCTGTAGCAACCCAGTTATATTACTCACTCGTTTTCTCTAAATTGTCTTATGGTATGGAAATATACAGCATGTCTAAGCCTTCTTTGCTCAAACCCCTGCAAGTTCTTCAGAACAGGATTTTAAAAACTTTTACTTTCAAAGACCGGCGCCACTCCACGAATACCCTGCATAGAGACCTTAGCATCCTTAAGATCAGCGATACTCATACTTTCAAAATGTGTTCTTTTATCTATAAGTATATTAATAATGGTCTTCCTTTTGTATTTAGTAAAATCCTTAACCCTAGCTTTTCTACCAATGCTCGACCTAGCACTAGAACTAATGCCCTTTTACGGTTTGTAGGCACCATACTAGGCATGTTAAATATTGTTAAATAACTATTGTTATAAACTTTGGAATTCTCTCCCCAAAAAACAAGAAATGTTAGAACACATGCTACTTTTAACCCTTCACCATTGTTTGGGTCCTTTTGGACCCAGGCGGAGAGCCAGCTGTCACCCATCTCTACTGTTTCATGCGGAGCTTGAAACTGTGAGTAGCTACCCGAAAATTCAGCAACAAAAACAAGAGAGACAATAGTTTAAGGTCACAGGGTCAATAGTCTATGATACTGTAGCTGATGCGGGGTGTGCTAAGTCCACTTTTCCGCCCACTCCCGAGGCGTGCAAATATGCCCCAATTGGAGCACAACGGTAAAGGGGTTAATCTACAGTATCTGCACCATCGGGCTGTGTACACACACAGAGACAGCGGCATCAGCTTTGCAGTAAACACACTCCACAGGCTTATTTTACCGTTGCATTTGAAATGGGTCTTATGTTTCTTTTCAGTAAATTTTCTCATATGTAATAGTTAACTTTTCACAAAATAAATAAAGCCAAACCATGACAACAAAAATTTCTCTTAGTCACGGAAGATTCAAGGAATAAAATTTCTATTCCATTCTTAAAGTATTTAGTCTAGTTTCAGTGTGAAACCTGAGATCACAAAATGAATATAATATGAAAACCAGATTAATGCCTTGACCTCAAGATAAAATTGACTACACCTCACCTGTCTAATGGCTGCCTAAATATTTGAAACAATTACAGTATATAGCTTGTTTCCAATGCAACTTGTAATGCATAGAAATTTATTTGCAGTGATCTAGCTGTGAGATATTTGCAGGTAAAACTGTTTTGGAAAGCTATAAAACAAACCAATGAAGGCTCTCTGCTATGGAAATACGACGAGTTTTGAGTCTCTCAAAGTTTTTGCCTGTCTTCAACCCATATCTTACTGTTACATTCAAAAGGCAGGTCTTCATGCCTCTTGTTCACTGACAGTAAAAACTTTTGGAAAAAATAGTTGTAGACTATTCCAGTGGAGAAACAACACTTGGCTGGGATAGTTTCATTACTTGTAACCAGTAGGCTTTCACAGTGATTGATTATATTATCTCCTTTAGTACTGCTATTTGTTTTGTCTGGATCTTGATAAAATTATTACAGATTCAATTGAATAGTCCAATAATGTTATAAGATGATGTATACCAGGTTTCAACAAATCCCCTGCTTGGCAGTCTAGGGCAAGTAAAAACCTGATCACAGCTAGGGATAATTATGCTCAATATTGTAGCCCCAATCTCAAATATACATAGAAGTCTCATTTACAAAGGATATTAATGGCTCATACTAAAAACATTAGAAGTGGATAATTTAGTACATAGTGCATTCGGAAAAGTAGACTTTGGGAAACAGCTACAGTATCTCAATGGACAAGATATCAAAAATGCATTTATCGAATCCTGAAAAAAATTTTGTAGTCATTATCTTAAAGTTTTGTCCCACAACTGTGTGTGTGTACTGATAGGTTCATTCCACAACTGTATAAGAAGTTAGTGTCATGTGTGTGAATTAACAGAGAAATAGAAAAATAAACATTGGTCTTTACTTGAAATTCACGTAGCTAATGTAAACCTATCAAGCTTATTAGAAAAATGTGTATGTTTAAAAAAAGAAAAGATTCTCAAGTTAGACTATGGTGAGTCACAGGACAACATGTTTATGTAAAACCTATGGTAAAATAATTGTATATTAATAGTTGTAGTCCCACAATTGCCTGTGTGTTATTAGTTACCATCAATAAGTCCACAAGTGTACATGAAGTTAGTACTGTGTGTCATGTGTGTGAAACTGACAGAAAATTATATGCACTGTACACTACTGCACACCAGTGAGTGTTAGCCTTATTCTACAATATGAATTTGTTTTGAATCATTAAAATGGGTCTCATAAATAGCATGTGCTATGTGTTTAAAATTAACTCTTTCTTGACCAACTATTATGTAATCCATGATCAATTTATATTTAATTCTCTTTCATGCAGCCAATAACAAATGTCCCAGATACGGAAAATAATGCTTGTTCCCAGGTTAGTACCAAAAATCTATTTAGTCAATTTCTACACATCAGTGGAATTTTGTTTGTTTTTTTCTTATACCATTATATCATCTTAAGTTTTCACTTGAAAAAAAAAATGATTAAGAGAGGAGGCAGAAGACACTATTAATAACAGTGTGATCACAAGGAATTTTCTCAAAATTAAAGGAACCTAATTTTCTTTTCCTTTCTGCTCTGATTAACTGAGGCCAGTGGAATGTTAGCAAGGCACAAACATGTTAGGAGAGGGCAAAGGGTTATTGGCTTGAAAAGAACTGGACATCCTTGAAAAAGACTGTTAGCAAAATCCCATCTATTCTTTTCCAAGTCTGTTGCCGGAAGTACATCTAACTGTAGTTTCATTGAACAAAATTCCTACAAAATCCCTTTTGAAATGGGCCTTATGTTTCTTTTCAGTAAATTTTCTCATATGTAGTAGTTAACTTTTCACAAAATAAATAAAGCCAAACCATGACAACAAACATTTCTCCTAAGTCACAGAAGATTCAAGGAATAAAATTTCTATTCCATTCTTAAAGTATTTAGTCTAGTTTCAGTGTGAAACCTGAGATCACAAAATGTATGTAATATGAAAACCAGATTAATGCCTTGAACTCAAGATAAAATTGACTTCACCCCACCTGCTAATGGCTGCCTAAATATTTGAAACAATTATATGGCATGTTTCCAATGCAACTTGCAATGCATAGAAATTTATTTGCAGTGATCTAGCTGTGAGATATTTGCAGGTAAAACTGTTTTGGAAAGCTATAAAACAAACCAATGAAGGACTCTGCTGTGGAAATGTGATGAGTTTTGAGTCTCTCAAAGTTTTTGCTTGTCTTCAACCCATATCTTTCTGTAACATTCAAAGGGCAGGTCTTCATGCCTCTTGTTCACTGACAGTAAAAGAACTTTTGGAAAAAATAGTTGTAGACTATTCTAGTGGAGAAACAACACTTGGCTGGGATAGTTTCATTACTTGTAACCAGTAGGCTTTCACAGTGATTGATTACATTATTTCCTTTAGTACTGCTATTTTTTTTGTGTGGATCTTGAAAAAATTATAACAGATTCAATTGAATAATCCAATAATGTTATAAGATGATGTATACCAGGTTTCAACAATTCGTATGCTTGGCAGTCTAGGGCAAGTAAAAACCTGATCACAGCTAGGGATAATTATGCTCAATATTGTAGCCCCAATCTCAAATATACATAGAAGTCTCATTTACAAAGGATATTAATGGCTCATACTAAAAACATTAGAAGTGGATAATTTAGTACATAGTGCATTCGGAAAAGTAGACTTTGGGAAACAGCTACAGTATCTCAATGGACAAGATATCAAAAATGCATTTATCGAATCCTGAAAAAAATTTTGTAGTCATTATCTTAAAGTTTTGTCCCACAACTGTGTGTGTGTACTGATAGGTTCATTCCACAACTGTATAAGAAGTTAGTGTCATGTGTGTGAATTAACAGAGAAATAGAAAAATAAACATTGGTCTTTACTTGAAATTCAGGTAGCTAATGTAAACCTATCAAGCTTATTAGAAAAATGTGTATGTTTAAAAAAGAAAAGATTCTCAAGTTAGACTATGGTGAGTCACAGGACAACATGTTTATGTAAAACCTATGGTAAAATAATTGTATATTAATAGTTGTAGTCCCACAATTGCCTGTGTGTTATTAGTTACCATCAATAAGTCCACAAGTGTACATGAAGTTAGTACTGTGTGTCATGTGTGTGAAACTGACAGAAAATTATATGCACTGTACACTACTGCACACCAGTGAGTGTTAGCCTTATTCTACAATATGAATTTGTTTTGAATCATTAAAATGGGTCTCATAAATAGCATGTGCTATGTGTTTAAAATTAACTCTTTCTTGACCAACTATTATGTAATCCATGATCAATTTATATTTAATTCTCTTTCATGCAGCCAATAACAAATATCCCAGATACAGAAAATGATGCTTGTTCCCAGGTTAGTACCGAAAATCTATTTAGTCAATTTCTACACATCAGTGGAATTTTGTTTGTTTTTTTCTTATACCATTATATCATCTTAAGTTTTCACTTGAAAAAAAAATGATTAAGAGAGGAGGCAGAAGACACTATTAATAACAGTGTGATCACAAGGAATTTTCTCAAAATTAAAGGAACCTAATTTTCTTTTCCTTTCTGCTCTGATTAACTGAGGCCAGTGGAATGTTAGCAAGGCACAAACATGTTAGGAGAGGGCAAAGGGTTATTGGCTTGAAAAGAACTGGACATCCTTGAAAAAGACTGTCAGCAAAATCCCATCTATTCTTTTCCAAGTCTGTTGCCGGAAGTACATCTAACTGTAGTTTCATTGAACAAAATTCCTACAAAATCCCTTTTGAAATGGGCCTTATGTTTCTTTTCAGTAAATTTTCTCATATGTAGTAATTAACTTTTCACAAAATAAATAAAGCCAAACCATGACAACAAACATTTCTCCTAAGTCACAGAAGATTCAAGGAATAAAATTTCTATTCCATTCTTAAAGTATTTAGTCTAGTTTCAGTGTGAAACCTGAGATCACAAAATGTATGTAATATGAAAACCAGATTAATGCCTTGAACTCAAGATAAAATTGACTTCACCCCACCTGCTAATGGCTGCCTAAATATTTGAAACAATTATATGGCATGTTTCCAATGCAACTTGCAATGCATAGAAATTTATTTGCAGTGATCTAGCTGTGAGATATTTGCAGGTAAAACTGTTTTGGAAAGCTATAAAACAAACCAATGAAGGACTCTGCTGTGGAAATGTGATGAGTTTTGAGTCTCTCAAAGTTTTTGCTTGTCTTCAACCCATATCTTTCTGTAACATTCAAAGGGCAGGTCTTCATGCCTCTTGTTCACTGACAGTAAAAGAACTTTTGGAAAAAATAGTTGTAGACTATTCTAGTGGAGAAACAACACTTGGCTGGGATAGTTTCATTACTTGTAACCAGTAGGCTTTCACAGTGATTGATTACATTATTTCCTTTAGTACTGCTATTTTTTTGTGTGGATCTTGAAAAAATTATAACAGATTCAATTGAATAATCCAATAATGTTATAAGATGATGTATACCAGGTTTCAACAAATCCCCTGCTTGGCAGTCTAGGGCAAGTAAAAACCTGATCACAGCTAGGGATAATTATGCTCAATATTGTAGCCCCAATCTCAAATATACATAGAAGTCTCATTTACAAAGGATATTAATGGCTCATACTAAAAACATTAGAAGTGGATAATTTAGTACATAGTGCATTCGGAAAAGTAGACTTTGGGAAACAGCTACAGTATCTCAATGGACAAGATATCAAAAATGCATTTATCGAATCCTGAAAAAATTTTGTAGTCATTATCTTAAAGTTTTGTCCCACAACTGTGTGTGTGTACTGATAGGTTCATTCCACAACTGTATAAGAAGTTAGTGTCATGTGTGTGAATTAACAGAGAAATAGAAAAATAAACATTGGTCTTTACTTGAAATTCACGTAGCTAATGTAAACCTATCAAGCTTATTAGAAAAATGTGTATGTTTAAAAAAGAAAAGATTCTCAAGTTAGACTATGGTGAGTCACAGGACAACATGTTTATGTAAAACCTATGGTAAAATAATTGTATATTAATAGTTGTAGTCCCACAATTGCCTGTGTGTTATTAGTTACCATCAATAAGTCCACAAGTGTACATGAAGTTAGTACTGTGTGTCATGTGTGTGAAACTGACAGAAAATTATATGCACTGTACACTACTGCACACCAGTGAGTGTTAGCCTTATTCTACAATATGAATTTGTTTTGAATCATTAAAATGGGTCTCATAAATAGCATGTGCTATGTGTTTAAAATTAACTCTTTCTTGACCAACTATTATGTAATCCATGATCAATTTATATTTAATTCTCTTTCATGCAGCCAATAACAAATATCCCAGATACAGAAAATGATGCTTGTTCCCAGGTTAGTACCAAAAATCTATTTAGTCAATTTCTACACATCAGTGGAATTTTGTTTGTTTTTTCTTATACCATTATATCATCTTAAGTTTTCACTTGAAAAAAAAATGATTAAGAGAGGAGGCAGAAGACACTATTAATAACAGTGTGATCACAAGGAATTTTCTCAAAATTAAAGGAACCTAATTTTCTTTTCCTTTCTGCTCTGATTAACTGAGGCCAGTGGAATGTTAGCAAGGCACAAACATGTTAGGAGAGGGCAAAGGGTTATTGGCTTGAAAAGAACTGGACATCCTTGAAAAAGACTGTCAGCAAAATCCCATCTATTCTTTTCCAAGTCTGTTGCCGGAAGTACATCTAACTGTAGTTTCATTGAACAAAATTCCTACAAAATCCCTTTTGAAATGGGCCTTATGTTTCTTTTCAGTAAATTTTCTCATATGTAGTAATTAACTTTTCACAAAATAAATAAAGCCAAACCATGACAACAAACATTTCTCCTAAGTCACAGAAGATTCAAGGAATAAAATTTCTATTCCATTCTTAAAGTATTTAGTCTAGTTTCAGTGTGAAACCTGAGATCACAAAATGTATGTAATATGAAAACCAGATTAATGCCTTGAACTCAAGATAAAATTGACTTCACCCCACCTGCTAATGGCTGCCTAAATATTTGAAACAATTATATGGCATGTTTCCAATGCAACTTGCAATGCATAGAAATTTATTTGCAGTGATCTAGCTGTGAGATATTTGCAGGTAAAACTGTTTTGGAAAGCTATAAAACAAACCAATGAAGGACTCTGCTGTGGAAATGTGATGAGTTTTGAGTCTCTCAAAGTTTTTGCTTGTCTTCAACCCATATCTTTCTGTAACATTCAAAGGGCAGGTCTTCATGCCTCTTGTTCACTGACAGTAAAAGAACTTTTGGAAAAAATAGTTGTAGACTATTCTAGTGGAGAAACAACACTTGGCTGGGATAGTTTCATTACTTGTAACCAGTAGGCTTTCACAGTGATTGATTACATTATTTCCTTTAGTACTGCTATTTTTTTGTGTGGATCTTGAAAAAATTATAACAGATTCAGTTGAATAATCCAATAATGTTATAAGATGATGTATACCAGGTTTCAACAAATCCCCTGCTTGGCAGTCTAGGGCAAGTAAAAACCTGATCACAGCTAGGGATAATTATGCTCAATATTGTAGCCCCAATCTCAAATATACATAGAAGTCTCATTTACAAAGGATATTAATGGCTCATACTAAAAACATTAGAAGTGGATAATTTAGTACATAGTGCATTCGGAAAAGTAGACTTTGGGAAACAGCTACAGTATCTCAATGGACAAGATATCAAAAATGCATTTATCGAATCCTGAAAAAAATTTTGTAGTCATTATCTTAAAGTTTTGTCCCACAACTGTGTGTGTGTACTGATAGGTTCATTCCACAACTGTATAAGAAGTTAGTGTCATGTGTGTGAATTAACAGAGAAATAGAAAAATAAACATTGGTCTTTACTTGAAATTCAGGTAGCTAATGTAAACCTATCAAGCTTATTAGAAAAATGTGTATGTTTTAAAAAAGAAAAGATTCTCAAGTTAGACTATGGTGAGTCACAGGACAACATGTTTATGTAAAACCTATGGTAAAATAATTGTATATTAATAGTTGTAGTCCCACAATTGCCTGTGTGTTATTAGTTACCATCAATAAGTCCACAAGTGTACATGAAGTTAGTACTGTGTGTCATGTGTGTGAAACTGACAGAAAATTATATGCACTGTACACTACTGCACACCAGTGAGTGTTAGCCTTATTCTACAATATGAATTTGTTTTGAATCATTAAAATGGGTCTCATAAATAGCATGTGCTATGTGTTTAAAATTAACTCTTTCTTGACCAACTATTATGTAATCCATGATCAATTTATATTTAATTCTCTTTCATGCAGCCAATAACAAATATCCCAGATACAGAAAATGATGCTTGTTCCCAGGTTAGTACCAAAAATCTATTTAGTCAATTTCTACACATCAGTGGAATTTTGTTTGTTTTTTTCTTATACCATTATATCATCTTAAGTTTTCACTTGAAAAAAAATGATTAAGAGAGGAGGCAGAAGACACTATTAATAACAGTGTGATCACAAGGAATTTTCTCAAAATTAAAGGAACCTAATTTTCTTTTCCTTTCTGCTCTGATTAACTGAGGCCAGTGGAATGTTAGCAAGGCACAAACATGTTAGGAGAGGGCAAAGGGTTATTGGCTTGAAAAGAACTGGACATCCTTGAAAAAGACTGTCAGCAAAATCCCATCTATTCTTTTCCAAGTCTGTTGCCGGAAGTACATCTAACTGTAGTTTCATTGAACAAAATTCCTACAAAATCCCTTTTGAAATGGGCCTTATGTTTCTTTTCAGTAAATTTTCTCATATGTAGTAATTAACTTTTCACAAAATAAATAAAGCCAAACCATGACAACAAACATTTCTCCTAAGTCACAGAAGATTCAAGGAATAAAATTTCTATTCCATTCTTAAAGTATTTAGTCTAGTTTCAGTGTGAAACCTGAGATCACAAAATGTATGTAATATGAAAACCAGATTAATGCCTTGAACTCAAGATAAAATTGACTTCACCCCACCTGCTAATGGCTGCCTAAATATTTGAAACAATTATATGGCATGTTTCCAATGCAACTTGCAATGCATAGAAATTTATTTGCAGTGATCTAGCTGTGAGATATTTGCAGGTAAAACTGTTTTGGAAAGCTATAAAACAAACCAATGAAGGACTCTGCTGTGGAAATGTGATGAGTTTTGAGTCTCTCAAAGTTTTTGCTTGTCTTCAACCCATATCTTTCTGTAACATTCAAAGGGCAGGTCTTCATGCCTCTTGTTCACTGACAGTAAAAGAACTTTTGGAAAAAATAGTTGTAGACTATTCTAGTGGAGAAACAACACTTGGCTGGGATAGTTTCATTACTTGTAACCAGTAGGCTTTCACAGTGATTGATTACATTATTTCCTTTAGTACTGCTATTTTTTTGTGTGGATCTTGAAAAAATTATAACAGATTCAATTGAATAATCCAATAATGTTATAAGATGATGTATACCAGGTTTCAACAAATCCCCTGCTTGGCAGTCTAGGGCAAGTAAAAACCTGATCACAGCTAGGGATAATTATGCTCAATATTGTAGCCCCAATCTCAAATATACATAGAAGTCTCATTTACAAAGGATATTAATGGCTCATACTAAAAACATTAGAAGTGGATAATTTAGTACATAGTGCATTCGGAAAAGTAGACTTTGGGAAACAGCTACAGTATCTCAATGGACAAGATATCAAAAATGCATTTATCGAATCCTGAAAAAAATTTTGTAGTCATTATCTTAAAGTTTTGTCCCACAACTGTGTGTGTGTACTGATAGGTTCATTCCACAACTGTATAAGAAGTTAGTGTCATGTGTGTGAATTAACAGAGAAATAGAAAAATAAACATTGGTCTTTACTTGAAATTCACGTAGCTAATGTAAACCTATCAAGCTTATTAGAAAAATGTGTATGTTTAAAAAAAGAAAAGATTCTCAAGTTAGACTATGGTGAGTCACAGGACAACATGTTTATGTAAAACCTATGGTAAAATAATTGTATATTAATAGTTGTAGTCCCACAATTGCCTGTGTGTTATTAGTTACCATCAATAAGTCCACAAGTGTACATGAAGTTAGTACTGTGTGTCATGTGTGTGAAACTGACAGAAAATTATATGCACTGTACACTACTGCACACCAGTGAGTGTTAGCCTTATTCTACAATATGAATTTGTTTTGAATCATTAAAATGGGTCTCATAAATAGCATGTGCTATGTGTTTAAAATTAACTCTTTCTTGACCAACTATTATGTAATCCATGATCAATTTATATTTAATTCTCTTTCATGCAGCCAATAACAAATATCCCAGATACAGAAAATGATGCTTGTTCCCAGGTTAGTACCAAAAATCTATTTAGTCAATTTCTACACATCAGTGGAATTTTGTTTGTTTTTTTCTTATACCATTATATCATCTTAAGTTTTCACTTGAAAAAAAAATGATTAAGAGAGGAGGCAGAAGACACTATTAATAACAGTGTGATCACAAGGAATTTTCTCAAAATTAAAGGAACCTAATTTTCTTTTCCTTTCTGCTCTGATTAACTGAGGCCAGTGGAATGTTAGCAAGGCACAAACATGTTAGGAGAGGGCAAAGGGTTATTGGCTTGAAAAGAACTGGACATCCTTGAAAAAGACTGTCAGCAAAATCCCATCTATTCTTTTCCAAGTCTGTTGCCGGAAGTACATCTAACTGTAGTTTCATTGAACAAAATTCCTACAAAATCCCTTTTGAAATGGGCCTTATGTTTCTTTTCAGTAAATTTTCTCATATGTAGTAATTAACTTTTCACAAAATAAATAAAGCCAAACCATGACAACAAACATTTCTCCTAAGTCACAGAAGATTCAAGGAATAAAATTTCTATTCCATTCTTAAAGTATTTAGTCTAGTTTCAGTGTGAAACCTGAGATCACAAAATGTATGTAATATGAAAACCAGATTAATGCCTTGAACTCAAGATAAAATTGACTTCACCCCACCTGCTAATGGCTGCCTAAATATTTGAAACAATTATATGGCATGTTTCCAATGCAACTTGCAATGCATAGAAATTTATTTGCAGTGATCTAGCTGTGAGATATTTGCAGGTAAAACTGTTTTGGAAAGCTATAAAACAAACCAATGAAGGACTCTGCTGTGGAAATGTGATGAGTTTTGAGTCTCTCAAAGTTTTTGCTTGTCTTCAACCCATATCTTTCTGTAACATTCAAAGGGCAGGTCTTCATGCCTCTTGTTCACTGACAGTAAAAGAACTTTTGGAAAAAATAGTTGTAGACTATTCTAGTGGAGAAACAACACTTGGCTGGGATAGTTTCATTACTTGTAACCAGTAGGCTTTCACAGTGATTGATTACATTATTTCCTTTAGTACTGCTATTTTTTTTGTGTGGATCTTGAAAAAATTATAACAGATTCAGTTGAATAATCCAATAATGTTATAAGATGATGTATACCAGGTTTCAACAAATCCCCTGCTTGGCAGTCTAGGGCAAGTAAAAACCTGATCACAGCTAGGGATAATTATGCTCAATATTGTAGCCCCAATCTCAAATATACATAGAAGTCTCATTTACAAATGATATTAATGGCTCATACTAAAAACATTAGAAGTGGATAATTTAGTACATAGTGCATTCGGAAAAGTAGACTTTGGGAAACAGCTACAGTATCTCAATGGACAAGATATCAAAAATGCATTTATCGAATCCTGAAAAAAATTTTGTAGTCATTATCTTAAAGTTTTGTCCCACAACTGTGTGTGTGTACTGATAGGTTCATTCCACAACTGTATAAGAAGTTAGTGTCATGTGTGTGAATTAACAGAGAAATAGAAAAATAAACATTGGTCTTTACTTGAAATTCACGTAGATAATGTAAACCTATCAAGCTTATTAGAAAAATGTGTATGTTTAAAAAAAGAAAAGATTCTCAAGTTAGACTATGGTGAGTCACAGGACAACATGTTTATGTAAAACCTATGGTAAAATAATTGTATATTAATAGTTGTAGTCCCACAATTGCCTGTGTGTTATTATTTACCATCAATAAGTCCACAAGTGTACATGAAGTTAGTACTGTGTGTCATGTGTGTGAAACTGACAGAAAATTATATGCACTGTACACTACTGCACACCAGTGAGTGTTAGCCTTATTCTACAATATGAATTTGTTTTGAATCATTAAAATGGGTCTCATAAATAGCATGTGCTATGTGTTTAAAATTAACTCTTTCTTGACCAACTATTATGTAATCCATGATCAATTTATATTTAATTCTCTTTCATGCAGCCAATAACAAATATCCCAGATACAGAAAATGATGCTTGTTCCCAGGTTAGTACCAAAAATCTATTTAGTCAATTTCTACACATCAGTGGAATTTTGTTTGATTTTTACTTATACCATTATATCTTCTTAAGTTATCAGTTGGAAAAAAAAAAATGATTAAGAGAGGAGGCAGAAGACACTATTAATAACAGTGTGATCACAAGGAATTTTCTCAAAATTAAAGGAACCTAATTTTCTTTTCCTTTCTGCTCTGATTAACTGAGGCCAGTGGAATGTTAGCAAGGCACAAACATGTTAGGAGAGGGCAAATGGTTATTGGCTTGAAAAGAACTGGACATCCTTGAAAAAGACTGTCAGCAAAATCCCATCTATTCTTTTCCAAGTCTGTTGCCGGAAGTACATCTAACTGTAGTTTCATTGAACAAAATTCCTACAAAATCCCTTTTGAAATGGGCCTTATGTTTCTTTTCAGTAAATTTTCTCATATGTAGTAATTAACTTTTCACAAAATAAATAAAGCCAAACCATGACAACAAACATTTCTCCTAAGTCACAGAAGATTCAAGGAATAAAATTTCTATTCCATTCTTAAAGTATTTAGTCTAGTTTCAGTGTGAAACCTGAGATCACAAAATGTATGTAATATGAAAACCAGATTAATGCCTTGAACTCAAGATAAAATTGACTTCACCCCACCTGCTAATGGCTGCCTAAATATTTGAAACAATTATATGGCATGTTTCCAATGCAACTTGCAATGCATAGAAATTTATTTGCAGTGATCTAGCTGTGAGATATTTGCAGGTAAAACTGTTTTGGAAAGCTATAAAACAAACCAATGAAGGACTCTGCTGTGGAAATGTGATGAGTTTTGAGTCTCTCAAAGTTTTTGCTTGTCTTCAACCCATATCTTTCTGTAACATTCAAAGGGCAGGTCTTCATGCCTCTTGTTCACTGACAGTAAAAGAACTTTTGGAAAAAATAGTTGTAGACTATTCTAGTGGAGAAACAACACTTGGCTGGGATAGTTTCATTACTTGTAACCAGTAGGCTTTCACAGTGATTGATTACATTATTTCCTTTAGTACTGCTATTTTTTTGTGTGGATCTTGAAAAAATTATAACAGATTCAATTGAATAATCCAATAATGTTATAAGATGATGTATACCAGGTTTCAACAAATCCCCTGCTTGGCAGTCTAGGGCAAGTAAAAACCTGATCACAGCTAGGGATAATTATGCTCAATATTGTAGCCCCAATCTCAAATATACATAGAAGTCTCATTTACAAAGGATATTAATGGCTCATACTAAAAACATTAGAAGTGGATAATTTAGTACATAGTGCATTCGGAAAAGTAGACTTTGGGAAACAGCTACAGTATCTCAATGGACAAGATATCAAAAATGCATTTATCGAATCCTGAAAAAATTTTGTAGTCATTATCTTAAAGTTTTGTCCCACAACTGTGTGTGTGTACTGATAGGTTCATTCCACAACTGTATAAGAAGTTAGTGTCATGTGTGTGAATTAACAGAGAAATAGAAAAATAAACATTGGTCTTTACTTGAAATTCACGTAGATAATGTAAACCTATCAAGCTTATTAGAAAAATGTGTATGTTTAAAAAAGAAAAGATTCTCAAGTTAGACTATGGTGAGTCACAGGACAACATGTTTATGTAAAACCTATGGTAAAATAATTGTATATTAATAGTTGTAGTCCCACAATTGCCTGTGTGTTATTATTTACCATCAATAAGTCCACAAGTGTACATGAAGTTAGTACTGTGTGTCATGTGTGTGAAACTGACAGAAAATTATATGCACTGTACACTACTGCACACCAGTGAGTGTTAGCCTTATTCTACAATATGAATTTGTTTTGAATCATTAAAATGGGTCTCATAAATAGCATGTGCTATGTGTTTAAAATTAACTCTTTCTTGACCAACTATTATGTAATCCATGATCAATTTATATTTAATTCTCTTTCATGCAGCCAATAACAAATATCCCAGATACAGAAAATGATGCTTGTTCCCAGGTTAGTACCAAAAATCTATTTAGTCAATTTCTACACATCAGTGGAATTTTGTTTGTTTTTTCTTATACCATTATATCATCTTAAGTTTTCACTTGAAAAAAAAAAAATGATTAAGAGAGGAGGCAGAAGACACTATTAATAACAGTGTGATCACAAGGAATTTTCTCAAAATTAAAGGAACCTAATTTTCTTTTCCTTTCTGCTCTGATTAACTGAGGCCAGTGGAATGTTAGCAAGGCACAAACATGTTAGGAGAGGGCAAAGGGTTATTGGCTTGAAAAGAACTGGACATCCTTGAAAAAGACTGTCAGCAAAATCCCATCTATTCTTTTCCAAGTCTGTTGCCGGAAGTACATCTAACTGTAGTTTCATTGAACAAAATTCCTACAAAATCCCTTTTGAAATGGGCCTTATGTTTCTTTTCAGTAAATTTTCTCATATGTAGTAATTAACTTTTCACAAAATAAATAAAGCCAAACCATGACAACAAACATTTCTCCTAAGTCACAGAAGATTCAAGGAATAAAATTTCTATTCCATTCTTAAAGTATTTAGTCTAGTTTCAGTGTGAAACCTGAGATCACAAAATGTATGTAATATGAAAACCAGATTAATGCCTTGAACTCAAGATAAAATTGACTTCACCCCACCTGCTAATGGCTGCCTAAATATTTGAAACAATTATATGGCATGTTTCCAATGCAACTTGCAATGCATAGAAATTTATTTGCAGTGATCTAGCTGTGAGATATTTGCAGGTAAAACTGTTTTGGAAAGCTATAAAACAAACCAATGAAGGACTCTGCTATGGAAATGTGATGAGTTTTGAGTCTCTCAAAGTTTTTGCTTGTCTTCAACCCATATCTTTCTGTAACATTCAAAGGGCAGGTCTTCATGCCTCTTGTTCACTGACAGTAAAAGAACTTTTGGAAAAAATAGTTGTGGACTATTCTAGTGGAGAAACAACACTTGGCTGGGATAGTTTCATTACTTGTAACCAGTAGGCTTTCACAGTGATTGATTATATTATTTCCTTTAGTACTGCTATTTTTTTGTGTGGATCTTGAAAAAATAATAACAGATTCAATTGAATAATCCAATAATGTTATAAGATGATGTATACCAGGTTTCAACAAATCCCCTGCTTGGCAGTCTCGGGCAAGTAAAAACCTGATCACAGCTAGGGATAATTATGCTCAATATTGTAGCCCCAATCTCAAATATACATAGAAGTCTCATTTACAAAGGATATTAATGGCTCATACTAAAAACATTAGAAGTGGATAATTTAGTACATAGTGCATTCGGAAAAGTAGACTTTGGGAAACAGCTACAGTATCTCAATGGACAAGATATCAAAAATGCATTTATCGAATCCTGAAAAAATTTTGTAGTCATTATCTTAAAGTTTTGTCCCACAACTGTGTGTGTGTACTGATAGGTTCATTCCACAACTGTATAAGAAGTTAGTGTCATGTGTGTGAATTAACAGAGAAATAGAAAAATAAACATTGGTCTTTACTTGAAATTCACGTAGATAATGTAAACCTATCAAGCTTATTAGAAAAATGTGTATGTTTAAAAAAGAAAAGATTCTCAAGTTAGACTATGGTGAGTCACAGGACAACATGTTTATGTAAAACCTATGGTAAAATAATTGTATATTAATAGTTGTAGTCCCACAATTGCCTGTGTGTTATTAGTTACCATCAATAAGTCCACAAGTGTACATGAAGTTAGTACTGTGTGTCATGTGTGTGAAACTGACAGAAAATTATATGCACTGTACACTACTGCACACCAGTGAGTGTTAGCCTTATTCTACAATATGAATTTGTTTTGAATCATTAAAATGGGTCTCATAAATAGCATGTGCTATGTGTTTAAAATTAACTCTTTCTTGACCAACTATTATGTAATCCATGATCAATTTATATTTAATTCTCTTTCATGCAGCCAATAACAAATATCCCAGATACAGAAAATGATGCTTGTTCCCAGGTTAGTACCAAAAATCTATTTAGTCAATTTCTACACATCAGTGGAATTTTGTTTGTTTTTTTCTTATACCATTATATCATCTTAAGTTTTCACTTGAAAAAAAAAAATGATTAAGAGAGGAGGCAGAAGACACTATTAATAACAGTGTGATCACAAGGAATTTTCTCAAAATTAAAGGAACCTAATTTTCTTTTCCTTTCTGCTCTGATTAACTGAGGCCAGTGGAATGTTAGCAAGGCACAAACATGTTAGGAGAGGGCAAAGGGTTATTGGCTTGAAAAGAACTGGACATCCTTGAAAAAGACTGTCAGCAAAATCCCATCTATTCTTTTCCAAGTCTGTTGCCGGAAGTACATCTAACTGTAGTTTCATTGAACAAAATTCCTACAAAATCCCTTTTGAAATGGGCCTTATGTTTCTTTTCAGTAAATTTTCTCATATGTAGTAATTAACTTTTCACAAAATAAATAAAGCCAAACCATGACAACAAACATTTCTCCTAAGTCACAGAAGATTCAAGGAATAAAATTTCTATTCCATTCTTAAAGTATTTAGTCTAGTTTCAGTGTGAAACCTGAGATCACAAAATGTATGTAATATGAAAACCAGATTAATGCCTTGAACTCAAGATAAAATTGACTTCACCCCACCTGCTAATGGCTGCCTAAATATTTGAAACAATTATATGGCATGTTTCCAATGCAACTTGCAATGCATAGAAATTTATTTGCAGTGATCTAGCTGTGAGATATTTGCAGGTAAAACTGTTTTGGAAAGCTATAAAACAAACCAATGAAGGACTCTGCTATGGAAATGTGATGAGTTTTGAGTCTCTCAAAGTTTTTGCTTGTCTTCAACCCATATCTTTCTGTAACATTCAAAGGGCAGGTCTTCATGCCTCTTGTTCACTGACAGTAAAAGAACTTTTGGAAAAAATAGTTGTGGACTATTCTAGTGGAGAAACAACACTTGGCTGGGATAGTTTCATTACTTGTAACCAGTAGGCTTTCACAGTGATTGATTATATTATTTCCTTTAGTACTGCTATTTTTTTGTGTGGATCTTGAAAAAATAATAACAGATTCAATTGAATAATCCAATAATGTTATAAGATGATGTATACCAGGTTTCAACAAATCCCCTGCTTGGCAGTCTCGGGCAAGTAAAAACCTGATCACAGCTAGGGATAATTATGCTCAATATTGTAGCCCCAATCTCAAATATACATAGAAGTCTCATTTACAAAGGATATTAATGGCTCATACTAAAAACATTAGAAGTGGATAATTTAGTACATAGTGCATTCGGAAAAGTAGACTTTGGGAAACAGCTACAGTATCTCAATGGACAAGATATCAAAAATGCATTTATCGAATCCTGAAAAAATTTTGTAGTCATTATCTTAAAGTTTTGTCCCACAACTGTGTGTGTGTACTGATAGGTTCATTCCACAACTGTATAAGAAGTTAGTGTCATGTGTGTGAATTAACAGAGAAATAGAAAAATAAACATTGGTCTTTACTTGAAATTCACGTAGCTAATGTAAACCTATCAAGCTTATTAGAAAAATGTGTATGTTTAAAAAAGAAAAGATTCTCAAGTTAGACTATGGTGAGTCACAGGACAACATGTTTATGTAAAACCTATGGTAAAATAATTGTATATTAATAGTTGTAGTCCCACAATTGCCTGTGTGTTATTAGTTACCATCAATAAGTCCACAAGTGTACATGAAGTTAGTACTGTGTGTCATGTGTGTGAAACTGACAGAAAATTATATGCACTGTACACTACTGCACACCAGTGAGTGTTAGCCTTATTCTACAATATGAATTTGTTTTGAATCATTAAAATGGGTCTCATAAATAGCATGTGCTATGTGTTTAAAATTAACTCTTTCTTGACCAACTATTATGTAATCCATGATCAATTTATATTTAATTCTCTTTCATGCAGCCAATAACAAATATCCCAGATACAGAAAATGATGCTTGTTCCCAGGTTAGTACCAAAAATCTATTTAGTCAATTTCTACACATCAGTGGAATTTTGTTTGTTTTTTTCTTATACCATTATATCATCTTAAGTTTTCACTTGAAAAAAAAATGATTAAGAGAGGAGGCAGAAGACACTATTAATAACAGTGTGATCACAAGGAATTTTCTCAAAATTAAAGGAACCTAATTTTCTTTTCCTTTCTGCTCTGATTAACTGAGGCCAGTGGAATGTTAGCAAGGCACAAACATGTTAGGAGAGGGCAAAGGGTTATTGGCTTGAAAAGAACTGGACATCCTTGAAAAAGACTGTCAGCAAAATCCCATCTACTCTTTTCCAAGTCTGTTGCCGGAAGTACATCTAACTGTAGTTTCATTGAACAAAATTCCTACAAAATCCCTTTTGAAATGGGCCTTATGTTTCTTTTCAGTAAATTTTCTCATATGTAGTAATTAACTTTTCACAAAATAAATAAAGCCAAACCATGACAACAAACATTTCTCCTAAGTCACAGAAGATTCAAGGAATAAAATTTCTATTCCATTCTTAAAGTATTTAGTCTAGTTTCAGTGTGAAACCTGAGATCACAAAATGTATGTAATATGAAAACCAGATTAATGCCTTGAACTCAAGATAAAATTGACTTCACCCCACCTGCTAATGGCTGCCTAAATATTTGAAACAATTATATGGCATGTTTCCAATGCAACTTGCAATGCATAGAAATTTATTTGCAGTGATCTAGCTGTGAGATATTTGCAGGTAAAACTGTTTTGGAAAGCTATAAAACAAACCAATGAAGGACTCTGCTGTGGAAATGTGATGAGTTTTGAGTCTCTCAAAGTTTTTGCTTGTCTTCAACCCATATCTTTCTGTAACATTCAAAGGGCAGGTCTTCATGCCTCTTGTTCACTGACAGTAAAAGAACTTTTGGAAAAAATAGTTGTAGACTATTCTAGTGGAGAAACAACACTTGGCTGGGATAGTTTCATTACTTGTAACCAGTAGGCTTTCACAGTGATTGATTACATTATTTCCTTTAGTACTGCTATTTTTTTGTGTGGATCTTGAAAAAATTATAACAGATTCAATTGAATAATCCAATAATGTTATAAGATGATGTATACCAGGTTTCAACAAATCCCCTGCTTGGCAGTCTAGGGCAAGTAAAAACCTGATCACAGCTAGGGATAATTATGCTCAATATTGTAGCCCCAATCTCAAATATACATAGAAGTCTCATTTACAAAGGATATTAATGGCTCATACTAAAAACATTAGAAGTGGATAATTTAGTACATAGTGCATTCGGAAAAGTAGACTTTGGGAAACAGCTACAGTATCTCAATGGACAAGATATCAAAAATGCATTTATCGAATCCTGAAAAAAATTTTGTAGTCATTATCTTAAAGTTTTGTCCCACAACTGTGTGTGTGTACTGATAGGTTCATTCCACAACTGTATAAGAAGTTAGTGTCATGTGTGTGAATTAACAGAGAAATAGAAAAATAAACATTGGTCTTTACTTGAAATTCACGTAGATAATGTAAACCTATCAAGCTTATTAGAAAAATGTGTATGTTTAAAAAAGAAAAGATTCTCAGGTTAGACTATGGTGAGTCACAGGACAACATGTTTATGTAAAACCTATGGTAAAATAATTGTATATTAATAGTTGTAGTCCCACAATTGCCTGTGTGTTATTAGTTACCATCAATAAGTCCACAAGTGTACATGAAGTTAGTACTGTGTGTCATGTGTGTGAAACTGACAGAAAATTATATGCACTGTACACTACTGCACACCAGTGAGTGTTAGCCTTATTCTACAATATGAATTTGTTTTGAATCATTAAAATGGGTCTCATAAATAGCATGTGCTATGTGTTTAAAATTAACTCTTTCTTGACCAACTATTATGTAATCCATGATCAATTTATATTTAATTCTCTTTCATGCAGCCAATAACAAATATCCCAGATACAGAAAATGATGCTTGTTCCCAGGTTAGTACCAAAAATCTATTTAGTCAATTTCTACACATCAGTGGAATTTTGTTTGTTTTTTTCTTATACCATTATATCATGTTATGTTTTCACTTGAAAAAAAAAAATGATTAAGAGAGGAGGCAGAAGACACTATTAATAACAGTGTGATCACAAGGAATTTTCTCAAAATTAAAGGAACCTAATTTTCTTTTCCTTTCTGCTCTGATTAACTGAGGCCAGTGGAATGTTAGCAAGGCACAAACATGTTAGGAGAGGGCAAAGGGTTATTGGCTTGAAAAGAACTGGACATCCTTGAAAAAGACTGTCAGCAAAATCCCATCTATTCTTTTCCAAGTCTGTTGCCGGAAGTACATCTAACTGTAGTTTCATTGAACAAAATTCCTACAAAATCCCTTTGAAATGGGCCTTATGTTTCTTTTCAGTAAATTTTCTCATATGTAGTAATTAACTTTTCACAAAATAAATAAAGCCAAACCATGACAACAAACATTTCTCCTAAGTCACAGAAGATTCAAGGAATAAAATTTCTATTCCATTCTTAAAGTATTTAGTCTAGTTTCAGTGTGAAACCTGAGATCACAAAATGTATGTAATATGAAAACCAGATTAATGCCTTGAACTCAAGATAAAATTGACTTCACCCCACCTGCTAATGGCTGCCTAAATATTTGAAACAATTATATGGCATGTTTCCAATGCAACTTGCAATGCATAGAAATTTATTTGCAGTGATCTAGCTGTGAGATATTTGCAGGTAAAACTGTTTTGGAAAGCTATAAAACAAACCAATGAAGGACTCTGCTATGGAAATGTGATGAGTTTTGAGTCTCTCAAAGTTTTTGCTTGTCTTCAACCCATATCTTTCTGTAACATTCAAAGGGCAGGTCTTCATGCCTCTTGTTCACTGACAGTAAAAGAACTTTTGGAAAAAATAGTTGTGGACTATTCTAGTGGAGAAACAACACTTGGCTGGGATAGTTTCATTACTTGTAACCAGTAGGCTTTCACAGTGATTGATTATATTATTTCCTTTAGTACTGCTATTTTTTGTGTGGATCTTGAAAAAATTATAACAGATTCAATTGAATAATCCAATAATGTTATAAGATGATGTATACCAGGTTTCAACAAATCCCCTGCTTGGCAGTTTCGGGCAAGTAAAAACCTGATCACAGCTAGGGATAATTATGCTCAATATTGTAGCCCCAATCTCAAATATACATAGAAGTCTCATTTACAAAGGATATTAATGGCTCATACTAAAAACATTAGAAGTGGATAATTTAGTACACAGTGCATTCGGAAAAGTAGACTTTGGGAAACAGCTACAGTATCTCAATGGACAAGATATCAAAAATGCATTTATCGAATCCTGAAAAAAATTTTGTAGTCATTATCTTAAAGTTTTGTCCCACAACTGTGTGTGTGTGCTGATAGGTTCATTCCACAACTGTATAAGAAGTTAGTGTCATGTGTGTGAATTAACAGAGAAATAGAAAAATAAACATTGGTCTTTACTTGAAATTCACATAGCTAATGTAAACCTATCAAGCTTATTAGAAAAATGTGTATGTTTTAAAAAGAAAAGATTCTCAAGTTAGTCTATGGTGAGTCACAGGACAACATGTTTATGTTAAACCTATGGTAAAATAATTGTATATTAGTAGTTGTAGTCCCACAATTGCCTGTGTGTTATTAGTTACCATCAATAAGTCCACAAGTGTACATGAAGTTAGTACTGTGTGTCATGTGTGTGAAACTGACAGAAAATTAGATGTACTGTTTACTACTGCACACCAGTGAGTGTAAGCCTTATTTTACAATGTAAATTTGTTTTGAATCATTAAGATGGGTCTCATAAATAGCATGTGCTATGTGTTTAAAATTTTACTCTTTCTTCACCAACTATTTAAATGTAATCTATGATTTTTTATATTTAATTCTCTTTCCTGCAGCCAGTTACAAATGTCCCAGATACAGAAAATGATACTTGTTCCCAGGTTAGTACCAAAAATCTATTTAGTCAATTTCTACACATCAGTGGAATTTTGTTTGTTTTTTCTTATACCATTATATCATGTTATGTTTTCACTTGAAAAAAACCTGATCTAGAGAGGAGGCAGAAGACACTATTAATAACAGTGTGATCACAAGGAATTTTCTCAAAATTAAAGGAACCTAATTTTCTTTTCCTTTCTGCTCTGATTAACTGAGGCCAGTGGAATGTTAGCAAGGCACAAACATGTTAGGAGAGGGCAAAGGGTTATTGGTTTAAAAAGAACTGGACATCCTTGGAAAAGACTGTCAACAAAATCCCATCTATTCTTTTCCAAGTCTGTTGCAGGAAATGTTACTGTAGTTTCATTGAACAAAATTCCTACAAAATCCCTTTTGAAATGAGCCTTATGTTTCTTTTCAGTAAATTTTCTCATATGTAGTAGTTAACTTTTAACAAAATAAATAAAGCCAAACCATGACAACAAACATTTCTCTTAGTCACAGAAAATTCAAGGAATAAAACTTCTATTCCATTTCTTAAAGAATTAAGTGTAGTTTAAGTGTAAAACCTGAGATCACAATATGTACAGAGTATAATATGAAAGTGCAGATTATTAAGCCTTGACCTCAAGATAAAATTGACTCTACCTGCTGGCTAATGGCTGCCTTAATACCTGAAACAACTATATGGCTGGTTTTCAATGTAACTTGCAATGCAGAGAGATTTTTTACAGTGATCTAATTATGACGTATATTTGCAACTAAATTTTTTTTCTTGGGGAAAACTATAGACAAACAAATGATAGCACTCTGCTATGGAAATGTCATGGATTTTGACTTTTTCAGGTTTTGACTGCCAAATCATACCTTTCTGTTACATTTAAAGGGCAAGTCTAATTCATGCCCATTATTCGGATAGTAAAATAACTTTGGGAAAAAGGTTGTGGACTATTCTACTGTTACTAAAAACAAGTTGGACAAGTTAATAATGCATGCAGGCAAGTAGGCATTTGAAGCAGCTGTCTCCATGGACAAGTAATTAAAAACGAAATTGTCCAATCCTACAGTACGTATAACCACTTAGTAGTCGTGACGTAAAAGTTTTGTCCCACAAGTGTATGTGTGTATCGATATCTTCGTTCCACAACTATATATGAAGTACGTGTCATGTGTGTGAATAATATAGGTTGAATATTTAGCTTTATGTCCCACAACTGTCTGTGTGTGTTATTACCATCAATTAGTCCACAAGTGTATATGAAGTATTACCTTGTCTTGTGTGTGAAACAAACAGATAATTATATGTGTACTATTGCACATTTGTAAGCCTCATGTATGCATGTAACTTATTCTACGTATACAATGTAAATTTGTTTTGAATCACAACAATTGGGTCTCTTAATTAGCATGTGCTATGTGTTTAAATTACTATTTCTGGACCAACTATTTAAGTGTAATGTAAATTTAATTGTAATCTAATATATTTTAATATTTAATTCTTTTCACGCAGCTAATGACATTGTTATCATTGTTTCAGCAGTAGCAGCCATTTAAAGCCTTTGTATTAAATGAGATTTCTTTGGGTATTTTCCCTAGGGGCTACAAATCAGGAAAAATGAATTCAAATGGTCTAACCCCCTTCTTCACTGGACATTCCTGAGCTTAGATAACAAATGTTGGAGTTTATTCAGTTTTCATAAGCCTTATGCAAAATGCTATTCTTGAAGTGTCTTAGAAGTGCATGGCTTTTTGCACTACAGAATGGAACAGTACATGATTTTAATTGTTAAAAATCATTTGCTAATGAATGTTATTTAATTCCCACCAGGAAAAAACCAGCTTGATAACTCCTACATCAGTCATAGGTAAGAAAGCATTCTTGAACAGTTGATTCTAATGACATGAGCGGGCTGCTTTATTATGTACAAGCAGATGCTTTTGTCGTTTATCTTCTCTTTTTTTCAGTTTTTAGGGGTGAGGTGGGCACAAGGTTTTGAGGAAAGAAATAACTTTTTAAGGTCACTCTGAACTTCAAATGGGGTGGGGTTGCTGGACTTGTTTCATCAACAGTGTTGGCTTGAATTTAAACAGTTTACAACATTGTCTCTTGAACTATCTCTATTTTGATCCTACAAATTCAAGATGAAAACCAATTAAAATTTAAATTCAGTTTGAAGAAATTAAAAATTCTGAAGAGGAAAATCCACTAAATCAAAATAAGTGGCTGTAGGATCTGCATAGGTACAGCATGAGGTAGTACGTTATGATTTTTACATAACCTGTTAATACATTATGTTCATAATATTGTATGCATGCTTCCTTATAGTTTTACAATGTGATATTGCCACCTCTTTTTCTCAAGAGAATCACTTTGACCTTTAGAGCTCCAGGTGTATTGCTGTTCCACTGTTGTATCAGGCTTCCTTGGGATATATTTATTTAGCTTTGAGAGATTTTTTTCTTCTCCCACAGACACTCACTCTGAAGAGGCTGTGTTTCTAGATGAAACAACAGGGAATATTTACAAATATGGTTAGTTGGACTACTATGATAATAAATGAATTGTGACACTTGGATAGTTGCAGGTCATTTCACATACTAAACCTATGATGAAAATTGAGTCTTATTTAGAGACACCGTACAAATTGAGTTTAACAGGGTTATAAATTCACCTACATGTATGTTACCATACTAACACTGTGAAATGAAACGACCTAGTTTAAAATCATGTTCTCACTTAATTTTGACTAAAATCAAAAGTACAGTTTAACCACCAAATTTAGCCAAATATTGTCTCCTGTATAATATTTCCCTGTTTTTCATACTAAGAGTTAAGAACAATATGATCTTGGCATCTTTGCAAGGGAAATAGTATGCACTCCACCCCACTATAAATGCTAACAAGGCAAAACTTGAATTTTTACTTTCATTTCTCAATATTAAATGCTCTGTATTGCAAATGAAAAATTTGTGTCAAAAGAAACTGGTCTGACTAGAACAAAACCAGAAACTAGTTGTACAATTTAGTCAATACTACACAGACAAGGAATTGAGAAGGCAATATAATGTGCCACGAGAAGAATAGAAGTGGGAAAGGAACTTGTAGTGAGAGATCACTTTGGCAAAAATATTACTAATGCAGAATTAACAGGGGCAGTTAATGAAATCAAAGGGACAGGAAAATGGGGGGGGGGGGAGGTTAAAGGAGATGAAATGGAAAGAAAAGGTAGGAATAGGCAGGAAAGTGTGTTCTTTCCAAGGCACTCATGGGTAACTACACAACTGCCCAATAAAACTTCTTGTTAATGTTCTTAGTCAAGAACCCACTACCAACAATTCCCATTCTTCTATCTTCCATGTCATTTCTTCAGATATTTTGCATGGGCCATGTCAGAACGTAAGTAGATAAAGTGTTCCTTTACTCATTCTTTCATGTTAAATATCATTGAACTTTACATCTTATGACCAAAAACATTCAGAGTGTCCAGTGTCTAGATGTTTCAGACTAAAAATTGTGTTTTGTACACAAACAAAAACTTTTGGCCATTTCTGACAAGTATGTCAAATAAAGCTGCCTTCTGCCATCTTTTTCATGAATCTTGCTCTGCAATATTTTAAGAAGTAAGGTTCCTTGCTATGTTCAGGCAATTTCAGTACATCAATTTTTAAATCTAGGAACTAGGTCGATCATTCACAGATAATGTACACTACTGTAAAATAAAGATGTAATAAAAAAGTATATTCACCATGCCATATGCCATACAGGAATATTCTGTGTCACAAAACTAAATTTTGTCAATAATTTGTAACTCTCCTGATAAAACTAAAGACAGCTGCTGATAAAAATGAACAATTTCTCAGGCTCTGCGTCTATGATTGGACTGGTCAAATAAATGGAGCATTTAAGAATTACTAAACTGTTCAATTTCATTGAATACTATGGGAACTTCTGCCCCCCCCCCCATAAAAAAATGTTGATTAATTAACAAACCTTTTCAAGACACAGTAATTGCTCATAAATTGGATGCATTGGTATGATGTAAGGCTGTTACACATGAAACTATATGTTCAGGTTAAAAGTGGTATATTCAGTCCTAAAGGACACATCTTTCCCCTACAATCAGCACCTCCTGAGACCTGGTAAATATTCTAAAGCCATGTGCACCATATCCCATTTAAAAAGAGTATGTCAACCTGTGTCACTTTCCATGTTAAGATCACACCTGAAAAACAAAAGAAACCAGGCATGTTCCTAGGTGGCAATCCTGTGTTTTTGGAACCCACTAGATACAAGTTTGCCACATGTGTACACACCTTTTCTTGCTTTCAATTTTAGGCCACAGGCTTTGACTCAGAATTCTTTTGTTAATATCATTATCTGTCACACCTTTTAGGTATGAAACCTGTGACAAACCTCAGGCAAAGTGTGGCAACTGGCAAACCTGTGTCAACTTCAAAAGAAAACACAGGTTTTGGTGCAAAAACGTGGAAATCTGAGGATTTGGAACCAACTGACACACGTTTTTCGTAGGGATTTCATGAATTGTTCATGTTTGACTCTAAAAACTTTTTACTTTTACAGGCTAATTACCCTGAACTGCAACCTGTTTTTCAGAGGATGATTCAGCAAATGGAAGAGCAGGTACATGCATGAGTGTTTAATGTATTAACATGTACTGGTATATCTAAAGGAAGGGGCTGAAGAAGCAAAATCTTTTTCTGCTGAAAATTCCAGTCAAGATAGGGTATTTGGTGTCGGGTTTTAAAAGGTACTGGACTACACCAGTTACTCCCATAAGAAAATTCCAGTCAAGTAACAGGCATTTGGTGTTGGGATTTAACAAGTAACTGACAAAGCCAGTTAAACCTATTAAAACCAGTCAAAACCCAACAAAACCTGACACACCAGTAGTATATAGATAGACTGAAATTTTCTGCTTGGTTATGATTACAGAACAGAGATGTATCCCACATTGTAGACCTTACAATGCAAAATATGAAACTTTTGTCAATTTGCCATTTAATAAGCATGTTGAAACTGCAAAGACTTGACATAAAATATGAAACATGTATACATAAAACCTGGGTCCAGACCTTGAATTTACCCTTGAAAGGAGCAAGGCAAGTTTAGGGAGGTGGCAATCCAGAAATTGCATTTTTGTCAAAGCAGAGCACTACAAAAGGCGAGGTAAGTAATTTAAAAAGTAGAAGTCAATTCCAGAAATTTTACATGGGTTTTAGGCAGTTTTGCAAAATTAATGACAGGAAATGGATAAAAAGTGATCGCCTGCAGTGTAGCACAATTATAATCATCAGTAATTTGATGAGCTTTAACCAGATAGTACATTATCTGAAAAGAAACAGTAGGTAAAGTGAAAGTTACATTCCATTGTCTTGTAATATCAGTGTTTGTAAAAAATGCTAGTACTACCTTTGTACTTCTAAGAGAATTAGGTAGGGAGTGGGCTATGTGAATGTGCTTACCTTATTACAGCAGGGATGACAAACAGGTAAAGACAGGACCTTTTGTGGCAGAAGGGCAAATGTACATGTCACTGTTCAGTTTTTAAAAAGCAGTACTGCTGGGCTAATGTTGTAGCCTTCTCAATATTGACCTCTAACAAGTCAAAGCATTGGTAAAAATTGTAATGCAGCCATTGTTTCCAGTGTTTCGTCTACGAAATTACAGGTATACCAATTGAGTCAATACACTCAATATGAGAAAATTTGACTCACTAGCAATTTAAGTTTTGTGGAACTGTACACACATAAACTGTGGGGAAAAATGAAACCCCACTTTTTTTCATTTTTTAGCCCACAAACATCAAGTGTGTCAAATTGACAAGTCGTTGCCTCAATTAGCAGGGAGTTGTTAGGATGGAGATTCAATGTTCAAAAGACCCTTTGTGTTTGTTAATTTTTTGCTGCCAGCCGTCTTGCAATTAACATATGAAATTTTAACCTTTCGTCATTATTCGTCACACTAAACATCATTTTATTTAAAGTCAGCAAACAATTTTTCCAAGCTTACTTTTCAAATATGTTTTGCAATGATTCAGAAACTTGTTAAAAACTGAGAGAAATGTACAGACTTGAACAATGTTTCCAGCAGGTAACATACTCATATCCTGGGGGCACGTTTGAAGTACACTATACAAGGTTACAGCCCTAAATTCTGACACCCCTATAATCCAACAAATCAGTTACGTTCCAGCACAGGCTTTGTTCCGACACCCCAATGTTCTGACAGCTTGATCATAGATGAAAATAGAGATTGTTGGAAGACACTGGTGTCCGAACATAGGGGTGTCACCCTATACAGATGTTTATTGCCAGTGGTTTCTCTGAAAATTCTGATTAAAGAGTCAACATTGGCAGCAACTCACCTCACTTCAAAGCATGTATAAACAATGGCTTTTGTCTTAGGATTATTTGGAATATAAAGGAGGAGATAACTATTAAAGGGGTTTGGTCAAGAGAGACTTAACAATAGGAACATGACAGACCTATCCATCAAAAAGTGATGACTGAAAAGAATTAAGCCATGTTCAAGTACATATTCTCTGACAATTTCGTGCGTTGTGTCTCCATCCTAACAGCTCCCTTCCCATAGAGGCCTAGCGGAAACACTGAGTACAGCCCTGGTGGCCATTTAGTTTTATCATTTTGCACAAATGAGCTTGTCAAGTAACAGAGCTGAGGAACATACTGATAACATCTAACACAAGTTGGGTTCAGAACTGCTTTGTATTTCTCACTGTAGTCAAATTTACTCGCCAAAGTATATGAATAGCCAATTGCAGAATAGCCACACAAATGACAGTTCCATATAGATATCATCAGAGTTGTCATACTGCATATAACTGTTAAGAAAGAAAGTCAGCCCTCCCCAGGATTTCATAGGAAATCCCATGGAACTTATCTTTGCACAGCTTTGCCTTTGTGAGCGCTTATTGATTTGCTGATCAGGGCTCCCATTTCCTGAACAAAAAAATTGTAATACATGAACAGGGCTGTGGTTGCTGTGTTCCATAGGAGCCGCCATGGAGGACATGAGGGGGCACATGCTCCCCCTCAATCATATTTTGACCGAAAAAATAAATTTGCTTAAAAACGTGTTTACGTGATATTTATATATAGGGGTGAGGTGTAAATAAAGAGAATGTAATTGAATCGGGCTTGGAAATGCCATTTCCAGTGATCTGGGAGGTGTTTTCTGCCAAAAAATTTCTGGTAGGCTCTGTGCCAACCCATGGAGGTGCTCTGCTTAGAGGGTCTTCCCACAATTCTCAGCCTCTCACCCCAGTTCAAGTGCTGGATGCACCACTGTCTATGAAGTTCATTTTGAGTGGGTGGGGCAGGTAAGAAGTGACCATAAACGTTGTCCTCCTTTCATGTGCCACTGTAGGTCTTGAAGAATATTTTGGTCTGGGCCCCCACATTATATGTGCCCAGGTTCCCCAGTGGCAATTCTGGCTTTGGGTGCCCAACGCATTAATGGAGCAGCTTTGGATTTCCCGACTTGTTTCAGCTCAGGACCTAACACTTGATATCTGGCGTTCTGCAGACCACTGAGCTAATCCTTGTTACATTTGAAGTACTGACTCCTTTTCAGGACCAGGAATTTTTAGGATTTGACTTAAAGAAATTCAGGTTAAGCAACAAATATTGCACTATTTGCATTTAGACAACCTTGAAAACCGAAAAATTTTCCAAAGGGGAGCCCATACACACCTAAAAAGGAACAAATAAATTGACTTCAAATGATGTTAAATGTTGCACCAGATTGCATCTGAGGGTATGTTAAAAAACTTCTCAAAGGGGAGGAGGACCCCTTCCCCCTGGCCAGTGATCAGCCCCTGCAGTAAGCCCCCAAAATAAAAACTCTGCCTAGGCCAGTGTAGACAAAATATGTCATATATCATAGCCATATAGCTATGTGCCCCCCCCCCCCCGATCATTGGACCCTGGCAGCACCACTACTGTGTTCTGCACTGAGGAAGTCACACAAACAATTGCCTTGAAGTCGTGCCCAAGTTAATTATCACAAGGATTAAGTTTGTTGATTGACAGAGGGAGGTCGTCTACCAAACTCTCACAGAAATGTTCACCTTATGTCGAGTTACGTACCCAATTTTGCAGTCAAGTCAAGTCATTGTTACTTTAATTTAATATGACTTTGAGTCAAGTGACTTGAGTCACTGCACTTCTATGAGGAAAATCATGGCAAAATTCCTCAAGTCATTTCCTTTTGAAAACTGGTGACTCCAGTCATAACTGATTACAACTGTAGGTATCATACAGAGTTTACATGGAAGGTCAATCTGCCTACATGCATATGGCTTATACCTCTCTGTATGGTGATCACAATGTTCAGATTTCTCTGTCAAACACAACCCTAACCTACAGTAGCACTGTAGCCTAACCTTAACAGCCTTTTGCTGAGAATAGTTATCCTTACATGAGTAGCCTAAATTAAATTGCACATCAGCTTGATTTCCTATTTAAACACCACTCCAGATAGAGCATTTTGGAAGTTTATTTTGTACAAATCATTACTAATGACCAAGCACAAAAGGCTCTCCCATCAGTTTCTGCTCCAAACAAAGGAAATATGAATGGTCTCTATCTACAATCCTGGACAAAAATACGTGGGACAGTCCCCTGCTCCCCCGTTCAATGTTGCAATTTTGGAAATTTTAAGAAGATTTTGCCTTGAACAACATTGAACTAGGGGGAGGGATTTTGGAAAACCAACGAGTCTTTGCATATGTGTTGCTGAATTTGGGCAAAAATGTCCCATCGTTTGTCCACGATTGTCTGAACAGCTGTACACATATATAGGAGCGCGCACGTATACTGTAGATCGTGTTGAAGCGGTCGCATTTTTGGGACAAGTTTGGAAGCCGCGATAGGAAAGTCGCTTTAGGGAAGGATACAGTAAAATTCTCCATTTTGTAATCTAGGAAACAAAAAGTTTATTTAAGTAGTTAATAAACTTACAGCTATTTCTCATGAAATAATTAAAAACATTATTTAATCATTGCCAAAGCGGAATGATTCTTTCATTCAGCAGAAAGTAGGAACATTAAAATAACCAGTTTGGACTTTGAAAATAAGCCACAGACTAAAGAAGAGGGCGCCTTGCTCTGACTGCGATCTCTTAACTAGGGTAAACTAGACGATCTACCATTTGTTTTTTATTTTTTTCACCAAGGATGACGTCATAAACATGCAAAATTAGGGCATGTAAAGATGAGTGGGTTTCACATTACTGCAGTAATAAATAGTTTCTTCCAATGTAGTTTATTCCTTGTTTGCCACGGTCAACTGATAAATTGTTGAAATTATCATTTTGAAATACGTTCCTTCATAAAAATGTGCCGTCGACCATCAGTTCCATTTAAATACTGTGTAGGTCAACAGTAGATTGTCGTCAGGTCAATGGTAGATCCTTAATTGTGGGGTCGCTATATCAAATTAACTGCAATTTCACCAGAAGCCTGCTCTCAGTGACAAATTTTGTGTTCAAAGTGTAATTTTTTCTCATTGTTTCTCTTACAAGATGTTATTTTTAACTTCATTTGGGCAAAAATGTCCCATCATTTTTGTCCAGGGATGTAACTACTGAGATCCTATGATGTGAAAAAAGGGCCACAATGATTGAATCAATTTACCAAGCAACTGAAGTTTGTCTTTCCTACTTTATCACAGGTGGCAACAGCAAATCCTGCAAGAAATGAATTTGATGCGGTAGGTGCTAATGTACAAATTATGAATTTGCACCAAGAGGACAGGGAAAATATTCAAGAAGGAAATGATTTCTGACTGAAATTGTGTGCATTTTTGCATCATATGTAACATCTCTTTGTCTTATTTTGGGAAATAAATTACATTCACTTCAAAGCAGCAATTTTGCATGAGCTCAGCACAATAGATTGGGAAAATTCTCTGAAATATTAAGTATGGTTGAAAATTAAAAAATGGAAATAATCTTGTGTCTTACATTAGAAATAGTGACAATTATCTGCACTCTTTTTGCCCACAAAGAAATCAGCTACCTGGTGACTTCTCTGTAGTCCTCGAGTGAAATGTTCTGCTGGTCCTGAAGTGTGCATGCATATGAATCCTTTACATGCAAATTTACTTCGACTGCATAAGACTAGCAGATGCATTAAGTATAGGACCAGCCCACAAACTGGAAGGTCAGCACAGGGAAGCCATGGGATAAAGACACATTTAACAAGTGTATGACACCTGTGTCAGAGTCAATTAAGATGCAGAGGAGACCACTGGAGTGCTCTAGTGTTTTTGTAAGGCATGCAGGGCTCACCAGGCTAAAGGTTTTTAAGATCTGAAAGTTTACTGCCAGTAGGCTTAATTAACTCTAACTTCATTTTAACCGTAGCATTATGCAATTATACAGGAAATGTTCAGTCTAGTGAATCTTCAATTTATCAAACCTTCAATCTAGTGGAATATTCCTGAAGCTCTACATATCCTCCAAATGTCATCAACTACATGAATATAGAATTGGATATACTGTAGATCTTATATGTATTTTGGGGTGGTAGTAGGGCTAGGGCTTTTCTGTTTATGTCCTACTGATGAAGGCAGCATTTATTAAATTCTCATGTCCTACTTAAAGTGTCTTGGCACATTCAGGCTGTTCTAAACACCCATTGAAAAGAGGGGAACATACATGGGGAGGCATGAAAAAACATAGAATTAAGGGTACCATACATACTGTACAACCCCCTTAGTGAGGGCCTGCTTAATCGTGCTGATGGATAATAACAATGAAGCTGTGTAGTTCAATCTTTCACTTGTTTGGTATGGGGTCTAGGGAACTATCCTTAAGCTCATAGCTATGTCCTGAGCAGGGTTGTAGCTAGGCAAATATGAGTGCTGGGTAATTATCTGATCTGGGAAAAGTGCATCACCCTACACCCATGGCATGTACCTCATTTTTTCAGCCATTTATTTTTCATTTTTCCCTTATTTACCTTTAGAGAGAAAATTTGAGGCTAGTTTTAGGACTAAGTGGCCAACAAATTTGTGGTGGGTGAAAGACGGGTGTTTGTCTGGAGTGCCGGGGGATATCAAGTGCCAGGTGCGGTCACCCAATGCAGCCCACCAAAGCTACAACCCTAGTCCTGGAGTAAGCACTTGGAAGATTTTTATATATATAAGTAAACTTGTAAACTTTCAAGTTAGGCTCTCAACTATGATGTGTACACATTTGATTTGTTAAAGTCTGACACAGAGTTAAAATCACGGGCTGATCTGTACCTCAAAGATGTCAATGTTGTATGTTTGTCTGCACTAGTGAAATACTGCATTCATGTCACATGCAACAACAGAATAGTTATTCAAGGAATTACAAGGCTGACTACAATTACTGCCATGGAAAAACTTTTAAATACCTGCAGAAGCCCTGTGTCCAGCTGCATGCAAACTGCAGGTTTCATGCAGGGTATACTATGTGCAACAGTCATTTAAACCATATCTATTATAAAAGAAAGGGAGGGAGGAAACACTATACATCTGTTTGTTAATTATCCATTTAAATTTTGTAATAATAAAGCTAATTTTTTCATCTGGTACTATATAGCCTCCAAGAAGACTACAGGCACTTTCTGAGCTTAACAACAACTTAGTATTTGAGGAAGACAGTTCCAGTGGAGATGAAGAGGAACACAGCAACTATTCTCCAACAAGTGAAAGCGAGTCTGAAACCTCTCCAGATGAGGAAAGTGATAATACCGACATAGAAGCCCCATCTACCAGTAAAGGTAAACGGGGTGTTTCAGTATTTGCAACAAAATTCAAAAAGAAAAAAAATGAAAAGAACATGGAACAGGCAGCACTGTTGTCTCTATTGCGAAAAGGTAGTGCCAAAACTTGCGAGGCATCTTGAGACATGGCATGCTGATGAACCTTTGGTTACCAAAGCCATGCTACTTCCAAAAGGTTCAGCACGAAATGCTGTGTTGGAAGAAATTCGCAAAAAGGGTGATTACGCCTATAATACTAGTGTTTTAAAGAAAGGACATGGACAATTATTAGTGAACAAAGACCCGTACTAGGTAGCATGGAGGCAGAGGACTACCTCCCCTGTCATAATTGCCTGGGCTTTTTTGCCAAAAAGTCACTGTGGAGACATAAGTGTTCCCAGCAACAGATTAAAGGAGAAAACAGTAACCCTAAAGTTCAAAAGGCAGGAAGGGAACTTCTTCCAACAGCGGTCAGCTGCAGCCAGAAATTTCAGGCAATTCTAACAGGGATGAGGGCGGACCACATTGTTTTGGCCATCAGAGCTGATCAATGGTTAATTAAACTGGGTGAGCATCACACGGATGAAATTAATACAAATAACAATACAGTATCAGAAAAGGTTAGACGTGTTGCAAGACTTTTAATAGAAGCACAGAAAATCAAACCATTAACTATACGGTCTGCAAAAGACTTAGTAGATCCTACCAACTTTGACGATGTTGTACTTGCAGTCAAAAATTGTGCTGGCTTTAATTCTGCTGAGCAGAATTTTGTGGCTTCTTCACTAGCCAAAAAGCTTGGGCAGAGCTTGGCTGTACTGGCAGAAATTGTAATGACAGAGTCAATCAAAAGTTCTGATCCTGCTGCAGAGACCAAAGCAGAGCAGTTTCTTAAACTAAAGAAGTTGCAATGGAAACAAAAGATATCAGCAAAGGTGTACAAGCAACAGATCAAACAAAAATGGCTGAAGCCAAAGAAAATTCCTCTTACAGCAGATACTGTTAGGCTGAACCAATATTTAACAACTGAAATACAGACAACAAAAGAACAGTTGCAAACTGATGGAGTTTCAACCTCCTTATGGAGAGACCTAGCTTCTCTGACACTTACACACATTATCATATTCAATCGTCGCCGACCTGGGGAGACACAGTATCTGAAAATGTCAGATTATTTGGAGCAAACAAAACAGAAAAGAGATTTTCATGATGAAATATATGAATCCCTTCCATTTGCACAGAAAGTTGCATCAAAGAGGCTTACTCTTGTAATGACAAGGGGTAAGCGAGAACGTGGGGTTCCAATATTGCTAACTCCTGATATGGCGGAGTCTATTAATCTTCTGATAGAAACCCGTGATCTTGCTGGAGTTGACCCTAAAAATCCATTTGTATTTGCTTGTCCCTCTGGACAATCTGTTCAGCCCCTGAGAGGGAATGATTCCCTCCGAAAGTATGCTGCCCAGTGTGGTGCTAAAAACCCAGAGAGACTCACTGCCACAAATCTGAGGAAGCACCTCGCAACGCTGTCCCAGATTCTTAATTTGTCAAACAATGAGCTAGAACAGTTGGCAAACCATTTAGGGCACGATATTGCTGTCCACAAACAGTATTATCGTTTACCCCAGGACATCATTTTCCTAGCTAAAGTCAGCAAATTACTCCTAACAGCTGAGAAAGGAAACATACATAAATTCCAAGGGAAATCATTGGAAGATTTTGAATTGGAAGATTCCAAACTTCTTTCAGATGCAGAAATGTCAGAAGATAGTGAAAAAGAAGAAACCTCAGAGAGTGAGGATGAACCTGAAAGGCACTCTTTGCAGAAAGAGGTTCCTAAAAAGAAAAAGAAAAAGACAGTAACTAAAACAATGTGGACAGCAGAAGAAGAAAATGCTATTCTTAATGATGCAGACCTAAAGAAAGCCATCAAATCCATGCACCCTCCAAACACTAAAGCTTGTCTCAATGTAAAATCCAAAAATACTTGCTTACAAAACAGGTCAGTTACACAAATTAAATCAAAAGTTTGGAATATAATACAAAAACAAAAGAAAGCAAAGATGCCAGCTGAGCAGTAGATGAGGTTAACTTATTTTTTGAGGAGGAATTCCACTTGATCACAGGTTCAGTGCATTGAAGGTTCACTAGACCGAACATTTCCTTGACAATATGACTCAGGTTAGTGTTGTGAGAAAGGTTATGGCTATGCAACAGTTCTAGAGTACACTGGCACAGTTTGTCTAGTAAACCTTCAACGTAGTATTGAATCCTTTGATCTAGTAGACCCTGCATCCTGGTCTTCCCATGGCCAAGTGCTGTCATGGTTGCCTGACAGGTTTGGATAATTTAGTGGCCAGTTAGTGAGAAGCTGCTTCCATTTATAGAAACTTTTGTGTACCAGTGCATTAATTAGCTTCCTTTCCTGTTTAGTAATGAAGATGAAAAATGGGTCAACTTGCAAAAGAGTGCAAGTTGATTTTCATGTTAACTACAGTAAAGCAGGGCTTTGTGAAGAACATATAATGCAAAGTTTGCTAACATCCTTGTTGAAGATAAATTTGAATGAGAATTTGAATATTTTCACACATACATGCAAAACAAAAATTTTGCTGAAATTACACTTCAGTTACATAGCATTTACTTCAGATCCTCCATCAATTATCTCCCCCCTCCCATGAATGTAGCATGTATCATCCAAGAGCTGCTGACATTTTCTGAGGAATATTTTGCAGGTTTATTAGGAAGCAGCGTACAGGGAAGGATTTCACGTGATGTGGGATTATAAGTTGTCAACATCAGAGATTATGTTGAATCAGTTATTCAAGATTAAATGCTACTGTTTTGCCAGTGAAGACAGTACATTAGTTCAGTCATTGTTTTAGGTTCACAACTGTATGACCATACCGTTGACATAAAAAGACTTTATCACGTTTTTGAAGCTCTTTTGATGTGGAAGGCTAACAACAAAATAATATGGTGACATGTAGGGTTATGTGTTTATGTAGTTCACTGTAGGTGTTTAAAGAATAACATGATTCTGGTCATATGAAGACTATGCAAAGACTTTGATCTTTTGCAAAGTTACAAAATCTAGATAGTATTGTTTCATGTAGTGAGCCTTTACATGTGCCTAATGAAGCTTCTACTTAATGCACAACACATATATGTACAATTTCCTGACAGGATTCTGAACATTACAAGCGTTTTTGTTTGAGCTCTCACCTTTTATTATTCAAGCTGCAACAAAGAGGCAACAGTGCTGTCTGGCCTTTTTAGCACAAACTAAGGGCCAAGTGCAAATATGTGTTCATTTGAACAATACTATATAATTTACAGGTATATTTTCTGGAATATTTGCAATATGTACATAAACTGAAAGCTCTTTATGCTGTGCCTTTATATTGAGACACATCTTTTTTAACAATTTCAATTTCCAGGTTTTGAATTACATTTATTGCCAATTGTATATAAATTGAAGTCTTTTCAAACAGAAAAGATAGGCCTATCAATTAAATGCACACATAAGGGAAGATTGCCATGACTCATCCAACTTGCAAACTTTTGGTAATGAAATCATAGAAAGACACATAATTGAAACAGTCATTTATATTTTCTAGTCATGTAAGATATTATAATTATTTCAAGTGTACAAACATTGTACACATATTTGGTCATTGTTTACTCATTTAAGGTGGAATACCAAACACGTTGGCAAATGTAAATATGGTAAAACAACCATATCTTTAGTATTTTTGTTATTGAAATGGCGGATGATGGTTAAGAAGCCAACAGCCAATCCTTTTCCTTTAAGCTTCTTAATTTAAGCTAATTTAGGTTTTTACTACTGTGTGTTATTGCATAACATACCATGACTGAGTTTATGAGCTCTGTGATTTTGCAGATCAACCATGTCATGTAGCTTAGAAAGGTAGAAAGCAGGACAAGCCCACCAAACATGTGAAATAAAAGAGACAGCTGGTATGATACAGCCAGCCTCTCAGTTCTTTTTTATTTTTAATTTCTTCATGAGGAAATGAAAGAGGGTTTTTATTTGAAACAAGACAGTCTGAACATAATGAAACTTTGTTTTGGGGTTGGGTGAGTGGGGGTAAAGGTAGGCCTACGTAAAGGGGTGATAACTGCACCCTCATTGGAACCAAAAATTATAATTTGGTAAACTTGAGTCCCTGGTTAAAGTTTAAATTATACATCTAGAAAACTTAGGCATGGTGGTTCCAAATAATACTTCAGGTTTTTACCACTCAGCATCAGGCCCTTCCAAACCCCTTCCTGTTCATTTTTTGCCAGTCCAGTAACCTCTCACAGCCCCTTTAAAATTATTTGTGGTCCCAAAAGGAACGTTGGCTCCCTTTTGTTTCTAGACTTGATAGTTTAAATGAAACCTCATTCTTTTGTCAAAAGCACCACACATATTTGGGTGAACTGTAGTAATGCAATAGACAAATACACTTATTATATATACCACTTTTCTCACTTCTTGACATAACCTTATTACCCTTAAATTATGTCATGAATTCAGTTACAATCCAACAGTAAACTCTTCACTTATAGTGTGGTTGTGAATTTAAGACTATTGATAAGGAGCAATTTTCATTTTCCTAGAGTGAGTTGTAATTGTTGTTGTTCAAATTTTGAATAGTTATCAGTTATAAATTTCAAACATGTACAAAAAGCAATAGGAATCATTCTTGCCATCAGATTTGCTGCAGCTAGCTTTTTTAAAATTAATCTGTATTTAACTGTTTATAATATCTTTCTGCATTTTCATACTCCACAGTGATTTTTTTTAACTATGATGTAAAACAAAATGGTTTGTAAATGATCATTCCAATGCTTGTATTCTATGCAATATGCCTTTTCCAGAAAACAAAAAAAAATGTTTCTCTACTGGGGTACTGGTTCAGTTCACTAGTGTATGAATTCTCATTTTTAATTGAATTTTTTGGTAAATAGCAATGATTATTGTCACAAGTCAATAATGACCTTTCCATTTGCAGGGCAAAAAAAAAAAACTTTAAAAAATGCTTCTCTAGTGGGATACTGGTTTAGTTCACTAGTGTATCAATTCTCATTTTTAATTGAATTTTTTGGTAAAGAGCAATGATTATTGTCACAGGGGAATGATGACCTTTCCATTTGCAGGGCAAATCTTCAAGAAGTGATTTGGTTGATGAAAAGGGATATGCAGGGGAGGGGAATTATTCCATTGTTGTGTATGTGTGAATGTTTCATATATTCCAGTGGCTTTTCATCTAAGATGTAAAAAGAACAGGTTTGTAAATGATCATTTGTATTCTATTAAATATGCCTTTTCCAGAAAACTAGAGAATTTTAGCCTCAAGTGCTGACTAAGGACAAAACTGGTTCAGTTCAATAGTGTATCAGTTCTCTTTTAATTAAAATTTTCTTGGAAATAGCAATTATTATCACTGCAGGTGAATGACTTTTCATTTGCAAGGCACATTTTTAAAAACTAAATTTGTTGAGGGAAAGGGAATTGGGGGGGGGGGGATCCGATGTATGTTGTGCTTGAATGAATAGAACCAGCTGACAGTTTCATTGCTACACTAATATTTCGTTAATGACATACAAAGAAACAAGTTTAAAAATGATCATTTCAATGTTTGCCTTATATATTATGTCTCTAGTTCTGACCATGGGCAACACTGGCTCAGTTCACTGGTGTATCAATTCTTATTTTAATTGAATTTGTATAAATTCTAAAATAGCAATGATTACTGTCACAAGTGAATGAGTTTTCCATTTGTGTGGCAAAAATCTTCACAAACTGATTTGGTTGAGGAAAAAGGATATGCAAGGGAAGGGAATTAGTTCATTGTTGTGTATGAGTGAATAAATTTCATATATTACAGTTTTTCAATTTTCATCTATGATGTACTGTACAATGAACAAGTTTAAAAATGATTATTCCCACGTTTGTTTTGTATGCAATATGCCTTTTGCAGAAAAGTTGAAAATTAATTCATTGTTGTATCTGCATGAATCAAAGTTGACTGTTAACTTGTTCCATTTTATACTGATTTACCTGAATCAAAATATACTGTAGGGTTGACTAGTCCAAAGGTTCAGCAGACTGAAAGTTCACTAGACCAGATGTTTGAAAGTATGCTTACTTTAACCCTCTTCTTTATTCTCATCCTGTCCTAAACACTAGTAAACAGGAGATATTCAATGTAGTGGGTCTTAAGCCTACTGAACCTTGGACCTTGTGCGACTCAAACTCTTATAGACATTTTTAAAGTGAGTCACTTTTGAACTTACAACTTCATCAAATAATTAGAGTGAAGTCATTTAACATTCCAGACTTTGTGAACTGAATTTTATGAGTCCTCTTGACTAATGCTTTTGAAGAACAACGGAATGAAAAATTTGGCACATTCTTACTATAAAATGATTACAAGAATGACATTTATACACTGTTTGGTTTTCAAATTATGTATTACTACCCAGTTTTGATTTTGAAGTTATTCAATAAATTTGAAATTGTTTAAATCACAATAAAATTTCTTTACTTTATCACCATATGTTTAGTCTTTTTATAAGCATGGAGTGGATGGTGTGTGAATTTCAGAAACATATTGCCTGTTATTAGTTATTTTAATTTCAATATTATCAAAAGAATTAACACTCATACAGGTATTAAACCTGATCTGAGGCCATGAAAGGAAGTCAGAGTCAAGCATTTCTTCATTAGTCAAAACTTGATTAAACCAAAGATCTAGTTGGATGATTGCTCCACTGAGTTATTCAGTATGGCTACACATCCACATTCTGTTAAATTAAAACTCGGCCTACGTGACCTTTAAACACAGTTGACTGAATCTGGCTAATCCTGAATAGTTAGCTTCCCTGAGAAGTTTTCAAAATCTGTGACTGCATGTTCATAGAGAATGTCACCAGTGTTGAGCTACGCTCAGTGTCACAACAGCTGGGAAAGGGAATGAAAAGCTGGGAAGGAGCTTGGCCCTTGAAAGCATGTAAAGAGTAAATTGTAGCCCTTTGCTCGATGTTGGTTATGTGTATGGTCACATCAGCCTATTGTGATTAAATCCCTGGTTCACCCCACATTAGGCAAAATCTGACACTGGTGTCAAGAAATATCTAGTAAAGCACCAAATGGCTATCAAATCCTCGGACCGGTCCATGGCCTGCTGAGATCCATCCTACCATTCTGCATGAATGCTAGGAGCTTTTATCAGTTCCTCTATAAATTATTTTCAGAAATGTCTGGAAGTCAACAAGCTTTGTTCTTTCTGACTACAAGGTTGCACATGTTACCCTCAGTTTCAAGAAAGGGAATTGGAGCTTGCCTTGCAACTACAGGCCTGTCAAGAATGTCATGGCATCTGATGTGGTCATGGGGATTGTATTCTTAAGTATCTATATGAGATCATCAGCACTTCTGAATCTGAACCAGTGCAAGGTGACCCACTGGTCAGCTGTGAATCTCTCCTTGGTAGGTCCGGAGATCTGCCATGAAATAAAAAAAGGAAACTAGAGCAAAACAAAAAAAATAAAGTGATGTTTTACTTGACTGATTCCAGTCCTCCGGACTGCCATGTCCAACAGGTCCAAGTCCGTCAAAATCAAGGATGAAACAGTCTGAAAACATACCTTGAATGCCACTCTCTGTGTGAGCCTGTTCCCTATTCAACCAAAGCTTGAGTATCTTCTTGCTAACAAGCACGTATAAGTCTGATAAGGAAAGCAGGATAACTCTCTTTTTGTTGTCATGGAGAGATTGCTACTAACAGTGACACAGTAATTACAGGGTCATAGCCTGTGGGAAGGGAGGCCTGAGATTTCCAAATTGTACATACACCACATGCTGAATGATGTTGGTGGTCTACTCGGGGAGTGTGTGAACTGCCCCCCCGCCTTCCCCAGATTTTTTTGTGGCCCTGAATTATAAGTATCTCGCAATTCATATTGTTTATTTTTGTGTCACGATTAGTAGTCATATCTCAACAAGGTTTCCTGCCTAACAGGTCTTGTGTTTCTCATTTGCTGAGCTTTCTTGAAGATATTTCTTTGTCTCTTGATTTGGGTCATTTACCTCTTATTTTCAAAAAGCATTAGGTAGACTTATGGTGAAACTCATCCGTTAGGTATCCAGGACAAATGTACCAGTCAATTCTTGGCTTTTTGGTAGATCTCAGAGAGTTGTTCCCAATGGTAATTTCAGCCAGTTGCATGGTCTAGTGGTTAGAGCATCCGCCTTGCAGTCGGAAGGTCCGGGGTTCGATTCCAGGCCGGGTCATACCACAGAATTTAAAAATGGAAACTACTGCTGTTGTGCTTGGTGCTCAGCATAAGCAATTGAGTAGGGAAAACAAGCCAGTGAGTCATAACTGGAAAAAGGGCAATGGCCGGCTCGACTTGAACCAATTGGTGTGAAACTGGACTGTTTAACCTCATCTAACCTAACCTAACCTACCCAATGGTAATTTCTCATCTTGGAAAAAAATGTCACAAGTGGCCTACCGCAGGTTTCTGTTCTTGGCCCAGTTCTTTTCTTAATTTTTATCCATGATGTTGGTTATGGCACACCAAAAAGGCTCACCAAATATGATGATGTTCTAAAAATACACGTTCATGTACCAAAAATAAGCGATGACGTACTAACGTCATGTGATCATGATGTAAATATACACCATCATGTACTAAAACCATAAGTTCATCATGTTAAATGTTACGTTGTACATGTAAAATCACACGTTGTACTTCTTAAAACACATGTTGTGCATGTAAAAACGTAAGATCATCATGTTATTATTGTCTCTTCTGCACGCCATACAGAGTGAGCCTTTCGGCGTACCAGAAGTCCGCCAAAGGCTCACCGAATTTGATGTAGTAAAAGTACGTGCACGTTCATGTACTAACTGCTTACGATCATGTACAGATTTCATACGATCATGTACTGATTTCTTACGATCATGTACTGACATTTAGAACATGATCGTATGAAATCAGTACATGAACGTATAAAATCAGTACATGAACGTATGAAATTTGTACATGATCGTAAGCAGTTAGTACGTGAACGTGTACTTTTACTACATCAAATTCGGTGAGCCTTTTGGCGGACTTCTGGTACGCAAAGGCTCACTCTGTATGGCGTGCAGAAGAGACAATAATAACATGATGATCTCACGTTTCTACATGTACAACATGTGTTTTAAGATGTGCAACGTGTGATTTTACATGTACAACGTAACATTTAACATGATGAACTTATGGTTTTAGTACATGATGGTGTAAATTTACATCATGATCATATGAAGTTAGTACATCATCGTATATTTTTGGTACATGAACGTGTAATTTTAGTACATGAACGTGTAATTTTAGTACATGAACATGTATTTTTAGAACATCATCATATTTGGTGAGCCTTTTGGCGTGCCATAGTTGGTAGCTCTCTCTCATCTAGTATAAGTAAGTTGGCTGATCATGATGACACTAAGCTTTATAGGGAAGTTAATGATGAAAAGGATGCTTCACTGTTACAAGAGGACTTAGATATGCTTTTTACTTGATCTCAGATTTGGCAAATGTCTTTCAATGCTGAAAAATGCAAAGTTCTTTCCTTTGGATCCAAAGAATTTGAGGTATGATTATATATGACTTCAGAAAAAGACCTGGGTGTTGTCATTTCAAGTGATCTAAAAGCTTTCTAGGCAGTGTACAGCAGCTGCTGCTAGGGCTAATAGGGTGCTTGGATTGATCAAGAGGAATTTTAATAGTTTTAGCAAAGATATTGTGTTGAATCTTTATAAGCAGTTAGTTAGGCCACATCTTGATTATGCAGTACAGGCATGGCATCCTTTGAGAAAGACAAGTTCCTTTCAATGCAGGTTCAGAGGAGGGTCACTCAGCTTATTCCAGATGTGCACAAGCTTCCATGTCACTGAGATAGGCTGAAATGTCTGGGACTTACTACTCTTATGTTAAGAGGGATTAGGGGGATATGCTGCAGGTTTTCAAATTCCTGTCTGTAAAAAATGCTCTAATTGTAAATACTTAGAGCTTAATTGTGCTGATTTCAGTGTTAATGGTCATAATAAGAAGCTGGTGAAGGTTTCTCTAGACTTGACATCAGAAAGTTCAGCTTCTCTCAAAGGGTTGTCAATTGAGTGGAACCTTCTGTCTGAGGGGGCTGTTAATTCTGCTTTAGTCAATTGCTTCAAGCTAACATTGACACCTTTTACAGGGACAGTGGCTGAATCTGACTGTGCTGAGCCAAGTGGGGTATTTGCTTTGGTCTAGGTTTTGTTTTGGGGTGTGGAACACACTGCATCTTACTGGGGATTTTTGCCCTCCTTGGCCCTTTTAACGTGTTATGTAAAGTGCAAGAAAAATAGGGTAACCAGAATTTGATAGGCCTCATTCATTCAAAGACTCAAATTTGGTGTCCTCTGTTGCACATTTGTGAAAAACTGGGAATGTTTAGCCCCCTCCCCCGTGCAATATTTGAGGTACACCACTAGTTCCAAGTTATGCTGCTGCTTAATTGGCAAGAGATCACGTTCAGTTTAAAAAGTCAAATATATAGATATTCCTAAATGAAGAACGCAGCCAAATTTTGGCTGAATATATAATCCACGATAGGGGAGATGCGTTGCTATTAGAGGAGAAAAAGCCATTCCCGCTGATGTTATAATACAGTTTCTGACGGAGGGAATACATAACTACGGTTAAGTCCATATAGGGATGCAAAAAATATGTAACTACTTCACTGTTGACTAAATTATGGAGACGCATCCATTAACATGTAGAGCTGGTGGTACACTGAATTTACGTACATGTCTATCTCTAGGTGAAAAATTGGTGCATGGATACAGACAGACAGATAGACAGACAGACAGACAGACAAGAACACAGAAGAATGCAGAAAAGAGCATAACTACTTGATTTTGGGAGCGACTAAGTTACAGATTGTATTTCATACTGTACCCCTTACAGTATAATGAGTGGACAAATTAAATTGATCAAGCCAATTTAATATAGGCTGCAAAGTGAATGGTAGGTGATAATACAAGATGTAAACAAAGAGCGGAACTTAGTTTTTAGGAAAAAGGTACTGCTTAAAAAGTCCAAGATCTTTGTTGAATCCAGTGATGTGCATTATCCTTTTAACTTCTGTCCACTAACCCTGTTCTGTGGCAATAGAGTTCCACTTGGTAGCTCTTTGAGTGTGACTATGGACTGTATCCACAGGTAAGAGAGAGCGGAACTTCCCTGTCTCATGCAGGTTCAACAGCAACAAGCAAACAATTTGTGATGATGCCCTTGGATTCCCTGTTGCTGAGCACTTTTATCTGCCCTAATTATTGCTACTGAAAATTTCAAAAGTCACACCCCTAACAATTAATAAGTCTACATGCACAATTAGACTTAAGAGATAACTGATACTTCAAAGAAATATTCAATGACTTATGTATATTTCAGGGTGGTATCCATTATCACAAGGTGAAATTATCAGTGCCTTCGGCTCCAGTTCCATGACTATTGAAAATTTTTGATGCTGAGCCTGGAAGAAGGTGGAAGAAGGTTATTAAGGTATTCAGCTGGCACAGTTGTAACAAGTCACCCAATTTTTCAGTCCAGTCGAGTCATTTGCTACTTTTTATGTGACTCGAGACAAGTCAGTGACTCGGGTCACTGTATACTATTTCTATGGGTAAAATTATTAATACAATTCTTCAAGTCATTTCCCTTTTGAAAATTGGTGACATAAGTCATGTCTCATTACAACTCTGTCAGATGGATCACTATCAGAAATTAAACACTTCCAAATTTGCCATCATGAAGATTTTGGGGCCATTTGACACAATAATTACATTTTAAGATAGCTTGCAAGTCCTGGTGTCAATGAGTCTTTGTAAACTGGAAAGTCAGATAATAACAAATTTTGACTTTTTTTCTTGAATGTAAGTTTGCTGGAGTTAAAAAAATTGATTTGAAGGATAATAAGAATCTAGTTTGCTTTATTTTTTATATCATCCTGGATCCACCTGCTTTTATGCCTGCTGTTTCAAACAGATGTGGGCCATGTGACTAGAGTTCCCTTAACTCTACAATATCAAGTACAAAATGCAGTTGTGGGCCACTGTGAAACAGAGGGCGCCATTACACAATTCTGTTTTGGGGTTATTTACACAAAAGTCTCTGATGTGCATTCAGTTGTGGGAAAATATGATTTTTTGCTTAACCCATTCTAATGTTTCAGTTTCAGTTTTTTTTAGTCATCTGAACAAAAACAGTTGTGGGCCGTCCCACAACTGCAGGTTACACAGAAATCTGTCCCACAACTGTAGGTGTGTATGGGTACAGCTGTTCCACATCTGTATGACTAGTAAGTACACACACGCCATCATGAATGCATAGGTTTCTCCTATCATCGAAACCAAAAATGTAAGTGCACCTCATCAACTCTGTTGTGAAGCAGCTGTGACACCATTTAAATTGAAATTCAATTTTCTGATTTATACACAAAGAAAAAGTCTATCCAATAAACACAAACCTTTGGTAAGTTCTCTTTCAGCCCAGTTCTTTTTCAATGCCATGATCTAGAAATACAGAAATAATGAAAGTTGCCAAATTTCTACATATCAAACAATAACACATGGAGACCAATAAGATCACATTTCAGGTGCATGTAGCAAGCTAGATGAAAGAAGGATTGGAAGGCCCAATCCTTTCACCCCAAACAGTTCCAGTTCTCTTGATCTACTTTCTTTTAAAAACCCTTCCTCAAACTGTCTAAAACTCTTCCTCATCTAGACACAATCTCCTACAGAATGAGTATGTAAGACCAGATTGTGTAATCGTAATCAAAACACTCAGTAGAGTATATGGAGAGTAACATGGACAACATTTTTTGAACTTGTTGTCAATCAAAGAGCTGTGCCAATACAAATTTGTGTGGACAACTAGAAAATTGTAGTTTGTGGTGAGAGTTGACTGCTACTAAGTTTTTTGACTCCTTGAAGTCCATGAAGCCTGCCAGGCAATGAACTTTCTCTGTGAGATGAATTCTTTCTTGTTCAACTAATGTTTGGTAACTTTACTTAGTGACTATTACTGTGGGGGAATAATTTATATGCAGAATATTAAAAATCCCTCTAATATATCAAATCAATTTTGGCTACTCAAATTAATTAAATCAAACTTTCTAGTAAATGTAGCCCTTTAGGCTGACAAACAAAAATGACAAACCCTGCCCCACGTGCAGTCCCATGAAAGTTCTGTACTTTACAACCAAATCACATCATTTACTACCTGAATTATTTAAACTTGAAAGATGTTTGAATTTAAGAAATTACTCTTTAGTACCATTCACATGCCAAGTTTTTCCCCATTAGAGTTAGGCATGTAGCTTTCAAAACCCCGCCATTTGCCTGCAGGGGCAGGTTTCCTGTTTGGTTAGTTCCCCAAGCAGTTCACATCCTCTAACACCGTAATCGCACACTTGAGCTGCCTTTCTGTTTGCCTATTATTTAATATATCATTGTATCGAATCAAACTTACCCTGAACACAGCAAAATGTGCAATAAATAAACTATTACAGTTCAATGATCAAGGATTCGCAGAAGAGATAAATTCCTGAGCTGAAAGTGTTTTTAAAGGAGGCAAGTGGGATAATATAATGTTGATATGGAGACTGACAGAGCTACACTTTGTTCCCTAAATCTAAAGACTGTAATCTACCCATCAACACAAGAGATTTTGCAGAAACTACTGTCTACTGTACCTTGTAATGATCTTCATCCAACTTTTCAGTGATAATACCCTTCTTCTCAGGACACAGCCTCCATGCGTCTGCATTTAGTACAACAGATCCTTTTTCACAAAGTTTTTCTGTGCTGTTAGCATCCTCTACAGCCTGGCCACTGGTGGAAAAATGCTGTGAATTGGCATTTCCCACAAAGCTTACTGAGATGGGTCCATGAGAGATAGCTGTCAAACATTTTTAGACAAAACAAAATAACTTGTCAAATAATGTAACAAATAGAAACGTGAATCTTTTTCGATTAATTTACGTAAACACCATGCCAATATTTATCAAAGGCAAGAGGTTTGTCGAAAAGATTGACTCAGACACTTTACAATTTGATGAAAAATTACTGGACAGTTTAAACAAATTAAAAAATAAACCAAAGTCTTTTACACTTACCAACTTTGACTCCCAAAAGTACCCCAACATCTGTCTTCCAATTATGACATTGTTTTTGGATTTGTCTCCCACACCTGACAGCTTTAGCAATTCCCTCCCTTGCTGTGCCTTCATTTGTGCGCCATACTACCAGCACTGCATCACCTATTGTATTTAAAGTAACATAGAATAAAATTACAAAAGTATGAAACATTTCAAAGAGTTTTCCACTGTAACATACTACCTGGGAAACACCTTCCTCAAAGTTTTCACAACAGCTCTTTATTACAGTAAGACCTCAGCTCTGTACTTTGCAGATAGCATGATAAGCTCCCATATGAAAGGATAATACATTAAAATTCTGCCTGAAAAGACACTAACATATTAAGTAATAAGATCACATCATGATGGTCAAGTGGCTAGAGCATCAGACTTGAAGTCTGGAGTTTGGAAGGTGGGCAATTTGAGTCCTGGCTGGGTCATACCAAAGACTTTAAAGGCCCAGTTCTCTCAACCCAAACAGTAACAATTTTCCTAACCTTCTTACTCAAGCCCCTCACACAATTGTCTGAAATTCATGCTCATCCATATACAATCTGTTTATTGCTTCAAGGTGAGAAAAGAAAAATTCAATTTATATAATCAAAACACTCTCAGTACCATTCATGCTGTGCAATATTAGCTTTGGTACTCTACAATGTTTGAATTAGCTGTCACTCATAGAGCTGAGCCAATTGAGAATTTTGGTACCTGGGTACCAAAATTATAGTTTGGGGTGAGAAGTTTGGCCCTTTAAAAACAGAACCTTCTGCCATTGTGCTTGGTGCTCAGCATTGGCAATGTAGTAGGGAAAACAAAACAGCTAGTGAGCCACACCTGGAAAAAAGGCCATGGCCAGATCGACTTGAACCAATTGGTTGGAAACTGGGCAATAACTCTTAACTCTTAACCTAATCCAACCCACATCAAGATGCTCTAATCCATTTGTTTTTTGTAGATTTCATCATGGGGGATATCCCAGTAGGGACAGGGGGGCATGCATACCCCCTTCAATATCTGAGAAATTGCCTATTGACTTTGATTTTGCACACAGTAAAATTTTTGACAATGAGGTAATGCCCTCATCCCCTCTTCCTTCACCCCCCTTCCCCCCCCCCCCAAAAAAAAAAAAAAACAAACAAACAAACAAAAAAACAAAGAACAAATTGCTTGTCTTGGATTCCATAAGAAGGGATGGTTAAATCATAAAAATTAATTTAAACAAACCTGCAAACTCTATGATGTCTCCATCACGCTTCAAGATGGCATCCTCAATGTGACCAAGATAATCGTTCAATGTTTTTGTCAGAGAGTCCACTCCAAGATTTCTTTTGTTGAATTCTTCACACAAGGCAGTGAAACCTTTAAATATTAATAGAAATCAGGTCAGTTGCAACTGGGCATGTATGAAAGGTGGAGTTGACAGGAATTGGGGGATGTAACAGCCAGAGGAGGCAGGGATAAGAGAGGGGCAACTTAAAATACAGTACCAGTCTATTAACCAAATGTAAATCCTTTGAACTGCAAGTGGGCCCAAAAAGTGAGGACCCTTACCATGGATACTGGCTACTCACAAATGGATTGGGAGCCTCAATGTATTTTGTGCCAGTAGGACAACATCAAGTGAACAACACTCACTTGGCACATGTCAACCAGCAGGCGTTGACCCCAGCCAGTGGGCCTATGGCTCTTCCAGGTGGGTCATGAGATCTGCTATAAAATAAACAAAGCCTATCCAACCAAGGTTTGAGTACTTCATACTGCCATCAAGAAAGTACCAGCCTCCCATTTGAAAGGTCCCTGTTAGCAAATTTGGTTGGCTCTGCTACGTACCGCTAATAGGCCACTTTGGTGGCCAATGGCAGAAATGTCATAAGGTCCTCTGGTAGTTCTCCCACAGTGATAAACTGATTGGCCAAAAAATTTTACCCAGCATACAATTTTGTTTCTGATGCGATGGCCCTCTGGAATACTTCAGTGGCAACAACATAGTCACAGCCGATCAAAAGCCAACAACGTCCAACCTCGGATATTGCTGACTGGGGTAGCAGGATACAATTCTCTCTTTTTTTTTAATCTTGTTGATTGAGGAGATTGCTACTGACAAAGACACATAAAAATCTCTTGAGAGTCACTTGACAGTTAATTAAATAATCAAATTTAGGAGAGTAACTCCAAGTAGTTCGGGTGACTGCTGTTGAACTTAAAACAGTTACTAACCCTTGATTCCAATAAATTGGCTAGTGTCAGCTCCCTAAGCTGAGCTTTACATTGCTTCTTTCACTAATCAGTATTTGACAAACTGTCATTGTGTCTCTGCTGTAGTCTAAAGCCTAGCTGTTGGGAAGAGTCTGTTATAAATTACATACTGCCAGAATGAGGGCCTTCCATGGTAATATGGCTCCTCTGTAAGTGTCGTCAAAAAACAGAATAGGCCACCTAGCAGGAGACACACATCTTGGTGTGAATATCTGAACAAGTGTTATATATTTTTACATTGTTTGTACTAGATGGAAACTTAAGTTAAGCAAATTTTGAAAGTATTGATTGACATCATTGCCCTTTAACAGCAATTCCAGCCAATGTATGACAAACTGTGAGATCTCAATCAATTCAAAATCCAACCAAATGTTAAAAAGGGGAAATGCAGTTACCCCAACTTGAAGTATGTAGTACACTATCCTGTTCCATGATTGGCTCTTGAGAGTCATGTGACAGAATTTTTTCTTCTCAAATTTGAAATTTATTGAGAGCTACTGCTTGGTTTACTATTTAAGTCATAAAAGGTTACAAAAGATCCTTTGAAGAAAAAATGTGAGATTTAACTGTTGCCTAAATGTTCCAATACAATTAATTCCCAATTCAATTTCAAACCTTAACTTGGTTGCATTTGGGCTTAAAACATACAGTTACACTTGTTTTGACTCATGATGTAAGGCAATCTGCCCTTTGAGTCATCTGGTTGAGACAGTAATATGCTGAAGAGCTGTCATCAACATCAGGGTTGGATCCCCAGGGGATGGGGGATTGAGGGGTAATTTGTTTACTAAGATCTCCAAGCCCACAGAAAAAAATCTTTTCAAGGGGGGACTATGGTTATGCCTCCCCCCTCCCCTGTCTATAGATTTTTTTAATATTTCCAGACCTGGCCCTGAATACATACCTGATATATCCAAGAACATCAGTACCCCTTCCAGATGTTGAACCACTGGTAAAGTTTTCACTTTCTTGGATGCATGTAAGACAATATCTGGAATATGTGCCATTAATTCTTGAGCAACCAGCACTGAATAAAGTAGAAAAAAGTTTGAATTGGTTTTTTACATTTAGAATGTACCAAATGGCATGACAGCGGCTTCTAAAAAATTAACTACATTCTCCAAAGTTGACACTATGCAGGACCTCTTCAGAGTCATAGCATTTTTGTCAACATCACAGTTAATACCATACAATTTTTCAAACTTTTATCAATATTCAATGGTCCCCTTGTTTACAATTAGCTTTTAAGTGTGTCCCCAGGTATCAGGCCAGTACCCACCATGACCATTTTATTATTTTAGTGGACAAGGCACACATCAATATAGCAGTTCTGCCAGCTTGGAAGAGGAGTCTGAGAGGAATAGGTTTCCCCCTCTCCTTTGAAATTTTTAAAACTATTCTAAGGCGCTAAGTTTCATCAAATGGTGCAGGTTTACCACTTTGACATTAAAATAACAAAATTAGTCTAAATGGTTTTAACTGTGTTTCTTAATTGAGGTAATATTTTTTTCACCAGTGCAAAACTTTCTTATTGTAAATTGTGAAATTTAGGGGGGGGGGCTCCACAAATTCGTATCTACCTCCTTCTCGTCCACCATACAAACATCTATATTCTAGGGATACTCTCAGACTCATTTAATCCAGAATATGATTGAAACCAGCAATCTTGTTTAGCTTTAGTTTTGGAACACTCTGTCAAGTTGCTAAATCTTGTTAATAGCATGTACATACTTCTCAAAACACATTGTTGATATGATTACATTCATGCACACGCATGTGCCAGTCCTTTATGCAGCAACCATTATTGCAGTTAATGTCACTTAACACTTTTAATGGGATTTAATTTTTTACTGTATGACAGAAAGACATACAAACCAAAGTGACAAATTAGGCAACTTAAATCAAATGAGTTGAGATGGGATCAAACAGGTCAAAACACAATCAGACAGAAAATGGCTTAGAAAATGTTATTTAAACTTGCGGTCAAGTTACTCACACAAGCCAAGAGTTTAATCTTGATAATCAAAGTGCATAATCAGTGAAAGAGAGGGGCTAGGAGATTATAAGGAATAAACTTGGAATAAAATTACTCTCAAACAAACAAAAGTTTAGGGTTAAAAAAACCCAACATCAAAGTAACCAAAGTAAAATAAATCATTGTGAGTCAAAATACAGATTTATTTTCATAATGATAAGTGACCAAATGCCCCACACATCTGTGACTCAAACCCTCAATGCCATGTCTAATGAATATATTCTTTGGAAAAGTTTTTTGTAGAATTTAAAGCAAAGATTCATTACAGAGCATCTTCCAATCCTGCTTCCATCATGTAATTATACTTACAACTTACATACAAATTATTGTTAATCACATTTTAGACTGAGGAGATGATGTTTAGATGTTTCTATCTGTCTTTAAGACATGTTCAATTCTAATTCTTTCCCATAATCAAAGTGCAGTCATATGATGGTACTCAGCATCATCATGAATGCTTAAACATCCTAAAACTGTGATTTGAGAAATAAGCATCTAAAGAAGTGTATACTGGTAATACACTAAATTAATTGTGTACACTGGCCTATAATGCCAAGAAACACTGGGTTACAAAATACATTTACAGATCTTTCATAACTAAGAATATGGTCATACATGTATTACACTGTTGAGATTCAGGTCAGACTGAATTTTTCATAGGTCTATACTATGCACCTACATCACTGTGTTGTGCATCTCTCTGTTTTTCCACCCAGGCATCTGTTTTACAACAATTGTAACTAAGGTGCTCTTGTGTGCCTGTTTCGGTAACACCACCACTACCTTTGATCTTTTCCATCCAGAGGAACGCACTGACGTCACGTGCGTAATCTCTATATGCCTAAATCTCTGTTTGCTTTTCCCGCTTTGGTCAGTTTTGTCCAAAAATGGTCAGACCATCCAAGACGGAAGAGAAGCTTCCATTCCAAAATGGCCACACCCCCCAACTGTTGGTTCAACTTCAACAAAACTGACTTTGGTTTGGGACAGTCCATGCACACCTTGAACTGAATTGAAAACTACACTCCTAACCTAAATCTTAACATTTCTACCAAGCCACAGTTGTGTTGTAATTTTCCACAGATCCAGATCTTATTTTTACCACATGTTGCTAGAATTCAATCAATAGGAGATTTCAACCAAAGCAGCCAGTTTTCCCGGTTTCAGGTTATGCTTTTTTAATACGCCTTACATTAGTGGTTATTCAATAAAAGAGCTTATTACTGACATTTAATGTTAGGCCTGAGGCTAAGATCTCAGTGCTCAGTGGCATCCCCAAGGGGGGGCCAGGGGGACACTTTCCCCCCTGAAAAATCCTGTGCCCCCTCCCCCCTGTGCCCCCCAACTAAGATTTGAGTTTTTCAATAATAATATGTCTCTGTAGTCAGAGAGTGACTATGAATTTTTTAGGATTCGATTCCTCTGTTGAAAAGAAAAGGCAGTATATTTTCTTGCTTTTCAAATGAAAATAACGCAAAAAACCTTGAAAATGCCATTTCCGGCTGTCTGAGAGGTTGTGTTTTTTTTTCAAATTTTTAGACCAGTGTTAAGTCAATAAAATTACCCTTAAATAACGTCTTTAATATCTCTCTGTCCTCACAAACAAGCTAAAACCCAGGAACTTCCGGGGGCTTTTCCCCCTAGACCACCACCAAGACTCACATTGAAGTGCCCATCAACTTCTTTCTCTATAGATCATCTACCCCTTTTTCAAAATGTCAGCCGGATAAGCTCTTGGTAGTTGAATCAGTGGTTTTTTTACTGAAAGTCTTACTTGAAGTTACCCTAGAGGTAATTTTTAGACAAGTTTTAAGTCAATAAAATTACCCTTAAATAACATCTTTAATACCTCACCATCCTCATAAACATGCTAAAACCCAGGAGCTTCTGAGGGCTTTGCCCCCTGGACCCCCACCAAGACTCACATTGAAGTGCCCATCAATTCTTTTCTCTATAGATCATCTACTCCTTTTTCAAACGTTGAATCAAACGTTGAAACGTTGAATCAGTGGTCTTTTACCAAAAAGCTACTTGCAGTTACCCTGGAGGTAATAAGAGTGTTAAGTCAATAAAATTACCCTAAAATAACATCTTTAATACCTCACTGTCCTCACAAACACACTAAAACCCTGGAGCTTCCCTAAGGCAGGCCCCTGGACCCCACCCGTTGAGCCTCACGCTTTGCGGTCGTTGGCCCCTCCGGCGCCATGAGTGGAGTCTAGCAATGCCCCCCATAAAATCGTTGTGCCCCCCCCCCCAGTGCCCCCCAGAATGAAAATTCTAGTGACGCCACTGTCAGTGCTATACAACAACAAACTCTTAACTTTATTGATGCCAAGATAGCTGAATAGGAAGCTCACTTACAGTTATTGTATTTAACCAAAGCCTATAACTGTTATAGCTGGTGGTCAACCAAGACTACGAGATGGATAAAACGGTAGTAGGCCTGGGGAGGTTTGGGTATCATCGGACAGTTGAAATTTTTTTTCGCTATAGGTCTCATAACAGTTGAACTACAGTGATGCTTACCTGATATATCCACAGACACAACTGTATTAATGTGCAGGCCCCAGCTATGAACAGGATCTAGGCCTACACATATGTATTGAGGCCTAACACAACACTTTAAAAATGCACATTAAATGATAAGGAAATTATCAATTAAATTTTTTTAAAATGTTGTGACACAAAATTCAATCCAAGCAAATTTAGTACAGTTTTCTTAATAATCATTTGATGTTGTCATTCTTTTCCACTGTGCATACACCCAGTGCAAGTGGTACAGTGGTAATGGTCTGCGTCTTCCAGTCATGAGGTCATGAGTTCAAGTCCCAGCTTCGACATTAAAATTGTCAGCTAGTTTTTTGGGTTGTAGTTTATCTGCTATCCCTTAATCATAGACGTTAAATTGTGAGGTTATCTCACGAGACTCGCATTGCCCCTTCATTGGGGCATTCCCGAGTTCCCACATGGGAGGATCAAACAAACAAACAAGCAAATGTATATGCATACATATTAGTGTGGACATGTATGTAGGTTTGTGCACTGTCCAAAAAACCCAACTGACCCAGCCAGCACTACCTGAACTCTGCTGCAGGCCTAAAACCACATGCAGGTATATGGCACAACCTTAGGCTTAGGCTAATGCCATTTTTACGAAACCTGTGGCAATTAAAAAAAAATCATTTCCCATTAGGCCTAACATGAATTTGTCTACAAAATTATTTACATGCCTGGCATGAAAGTTTCTAAGGTCTTGCACACTTGGAAATGCGCCATGGAATTTTTTACCTGAAATTTATTGCTAAGTTAGGCTAGCCTAGGCTATGTTTTATTAGTCTGAGGCTGCTTCGTTGGTATTATTACCAATGTTAGGCCTTAGAGTCGACCTAATCCTCAGTAAAGGCTCGTTCGTTATACTCCTTGTCCTATTCAGAATAATGCCACCATCCATACGTGGCTTAGTCAAAAGTTTTAGGCTGCTGAGGTCTAGCCTAGCTTAGGCCTAACTGTTACTGTTAGTGTAACGCCTTAGGCCTAATAATACTAAACTTTCAATGATAACTTCTCGATACAGTTGCAGGTCTACCACTTTCACACTTACCTTTCGTGCTCCCTTTGCGAGACATCATTAATTTTTCCTAAACAAATGAGAAATAACCACAATAACTTCAATGTAAAATTTGTTTCATAACTTCTCGTTTATTGTTTCCGTCTTCTACTGGTTTAAGTCGTGTTACGTCAGTCCCGCAATTTCATATTTGATTACCTTGTTTAGTATTAATGTTACTTATACGTAACATACAAACCATGTGTTGCGAGAGTAATCGCCTTGTTGTCAGCTTGTTAGCAACCGTGTTGATTATTACGCAATCTCGGTGCTAATATGTGATTCGTCAAAAGTTAAATAACGCACGCGCACGTTACGTCTGCTTTACGGCGTTGTCGCTAGCGGAGCACTAGTTTCAAATGTTCTTACGTTAAAAAAGTTGACTGTCAAATGAGGTTTCTAGAATTGTGCGCTTACTTTAAATGAATCTAGGAGGCGGGCAGTAGCCTTATTCAGTGTAAGTCAATAGGGCATATGATTAGGAAGTGGCCCCCGCTGGCCCCACTCAGGGGTGGGGCCAGCGGGGGGCCGGGGAGCGGGGAAAACTGCCCCCTCCCCCATTCGGGGAAGGTCGCCGGCTTCGTCTGGGAGGCCTAAAAAATGAAATAATAATAATGAAAAAAACCTAGAAGGACTTCTTTTTTTAACCTTTTTTCTTTTGTGACGTTATTTTAATGCATGTCTGAATCGGTGTGAATCACTTCTAACTAGCTCTGCTATGAAGAAATGGTTAGCACGGCTCTGGCCCCCGTCGGCAAAGGCTGCCCTCCCTGTTGATGAGAAAATCCAGTTTCGTCGGGGAGCCTTCATCTACAGGCCCACGATAAAAGATGTGGGCCTGACAAACTTAGTCACCCGGACAATCTTCTTTATTTTGCTTATAGAAGACCAGATTCATCAAGGAAACTCACGATTCTGAATTTTCCTCTCAATAACGTACGAGAGGTTGTTCATGTGTATGCAGTACCCTATGGTCCGCCATCTGGCCTGCCTCGACAGCCGAATTCTAGCAACAGTAATGAAAATCGGCCATGTTTTCAGCTACACATATTGATAAACAGTAGTTTAAGAATGTCCCCCTGCAAGTCTGACTGAAAATTCATTCGAAGACACCTTGTAGCATGATATATTTTCAAATACGTTTGAAGCAAATCATTGTCTGGAGTTCACTGGCAGTCACGGAGAAAATTTCATCTATTCAGTAGACCTTGCAATTTAATACAATGAATTAGATCTTAATAGAGTAAAAAACGTTAGTATATTTTCAATTCCGTTAAAAAGTTACCCCGAAAAGAGGCAAGACCATTTCATCTTATTCTCTAAAAAATATTTAAACGATTTTGTTTAAAAATTAGGATACTCACGAAAATGAGTATTTCTACTCGAAATAAGTGAGTACTTCAACTCAATTTGTGTAAAAATTAACACAAATTCAGCAATTTGTGTAAAATTTTGCACAAATTCAGTTGAAGTACTCACTTATTTCGAGTAGAAATACTCATTTTCGTGAGTATCCTAATTTTTAAACAAAATCGTTTAAATATTTTTTAGAGTGCTGGTAATTTTCTGATCATTTAGCAAGTTTGGTTTTTTCTATTGAAGTGAAACTTTCATTTCAAAGGAAAGCTAAAAATAACGACCGCTTCATTTCTAGTTACAAGTCTGGGAAATGCCATTTCCGGCTGTCTGAGGGGTCTGATTTTTTAACAATTCTGTAAGCTCCGCGTAAACTGATGGTTGCGCTTCGCTAAGAAGGTGTTTTGGTCGAACAGATTACTGAAGAGAACAATGCATGACTGCAAATTATTCTTCGTTTTGGGGCAGTTTTATGGAGTGAAAATTTTATTTCGAAAGAAAGCTCAAAATAATGACTGATTTGTTTCTAGTAACGACCCCGGAAAATGTCTTTCCTGCTGTCTCGGGGTTCTAAATTTTCAAAAATTTCTGTGAGCTCCACTTAGATAGAATTTCGAGCAGGATTACAATTTTCGGTCACAAAAGACAATTCTGCCCCTCCCAAACTTAAACGCTCCCGTACGCCTATGTCAGTATGTCAAATATAAAACTTCAAACATATGGGAGGCCAAATTTTTTCCGCGGGAAAATTTTGCAATATGATCCGAGGGTCTTAATCTGCATATTCGGTAAACCCCAACAAAACTACAGGTCACCCCTTACTGATTTTTCTCATAAGAAGGTAAGATTCTTCCATTAAACCCCCAAATCTGTCATAAAATTAGAATTTTCTCCAGTCTAAGCCTCAGATTGTTAAAAGTGGCAAAATATTCCAATTTCGATGGATAGTTCGTACAACAAATAACCAGAGCCAACTTTGTTAATCACCCCGACATTCTACCCAATTTTGCTCTTGAAAGGCATATCACTTAATGAAAAACCCCGTTTTTTCATTAAAATCTTACCGAAAAACAAGTTTTCTTTCATTAAATTCCAAACTTTCTCCAATAAAATAAGCTCTTAATTTTCAAATCTTCTTTCAAAAAGGGAAAAACTTTCCGCGTGAACTTATAGTCTCGTCTTGAAGCCTTAGTACGTAGACCTAGTGCAATTAAATATGTAACCCCATAAAAATTTTAGCTGTCGCCTATGTAAAGTTTTTTATTTTGCACATATGAAGAACTTCTGCTAAGTCACGTCCCACCGGAACTAACTCATCTCATTTGTCGGGGCCTTGAAAAGCCCCCCCCCCCGTCGGGGAGCTTGGCCCCCCTGTCGGGCAAATCCTGGTGCCACCCCTGTGCCAAACAAATCTAAAAAGTAGGGGGTTGAGTACAGTTAATTTCCGTTTTAACCATATTTTAATAAAGTTGTCCATTTTTCCTAAGACATTCTCATAATTCTTTTTACCATACTATACATATTTACGTTAAAAATTATGTCAAATGGCCTGAAATCCTCTCCGCAGTCACATCGTATCCTGACATCCGTATTAAAGCCAACAAGAGATCCACGTAAAGACCCCAGCCCCACTAAAAAGGACTTTACTAAATTCAACTTTAAGCCAGACAATTTCTGGAAATACAGTAGATTATTAAGTCGAGCTTCATATACTTGCATTAAAAAGTTGTGTCACCGGCTATACTGGACCAATTTTGTTTCTCGTAGTGTCACTTATAATTATGTGTTTCAACTTCCGTTCAACGGCATAGCGACAGGGGACACGGGAATCCCCCCCCCCCCCGTTTTGAAAAATGAAAAATCGGAAATTTACCAGTTGTGACACAGTCAACTACATTGTTAAATTCCCAACTCTTCTTGCATGCAATTCCGAATTTTCTCCAATAAAAAAGTTCAATATTTGCAATTATTTCTTTCCAAAAAGCAAAATTTTCGCGCCATTCGCGCGACGAAAATTGCGATTCCCAATGCAGTAATGTTTGCTCATAAATCAGTTTGCATAACTTTTTCAATATGTGGAGATGCCAAGATCGGAAATTTGCCGTATGTGACACCAGATTATCAAGTTACACAGGGTGACCGGCAACAGTGCTGTTTTCGTAAATTTTCTTTCATAAATGTAAATGCCAATGTAAGCTCTTGACTTTTAAAATTGATTTTTGGTAGCCGCGCAATCCGAGATTTGCGATTAGGAAATTCAGATTCTTCAGCCATCTTCCAACTTTCTAACATTTCCTGCAATTTCTGGCTTTATGCCATGCACTATATTGCGAATACTGATGTTCATTTTCTTGCGGTTTCCTCGCAAAGAACTTGAGACATGGTGCAGCGGACAGCGGGGTCAATTTTGAAATGTGGGGGTAATCACCAAAGGGAACCAATGTAAGTTATAATATAACGGCATTGTGAGGCGGCTCAAAGGAAAAGTGGGGGCCAAAGCCCCCTCCCAGTCCCACTTCTGCTAGGTCTTGTGCACAAAACTCAAATACTCCTAAAATTGGAAAATATTTCAATGGCCTTTCTTCATCTATGTGGTTTAAAATGATAGATTGTCCCGGATTTTTTCATGTTCAATTTCAGTTTGCACACATCTTCATTCCGCACATCATGATTCTAGTGAGGTGTTATTAATAATCTCTCCTGATGATACCGTATCGCAATATGTATACTTTTGAGAAGGGGTTTTGTACTCGATATTCAACACAAAAACAGAAAAGAACTCTGTACTAAATTCAGAGCTCAGTCTGAACTTGATTTCATTTCATATTTATAAGTCTAATGGGTATCAACTGAATGTGACGGCTCGTCACAGTGTTCTTTCTAAGACTTCTGTAAGCTCCGCTTCTCAACTCCAACAAAACCAGGGTCCTTAAAGAGGTCATAGACGGTGTACATCATATACTGTATACTGCTCATTGGCGTAGCCACGGGAAGGGTTTGGGGGGTTACACCCCCATGACCCAACTCGTAATGCAAAAACAAAAACCTAAAATAACGGAATTTTCTCTCTATCCTTAGACTTTTCCCTCATGTCGTGCCCCAACCCCCTCCCCATGACACCAAAATCCTCCCAATGACACAATCCTGACTACGCGCCTTATACTGCTCCAAAAGACACACCAGATAGCCTCTGTAGTATGTTAGCTAAATTTCTGATCATTTAACACTTTTTCATCCCTTTTGCTTAAAGAATTTATGCGAAAAGAAAGTTCAAAAGAGCGACTGCTTAAACTCTGCTTACGAGTAATGGGGAATGCCTTGTCTGGCTGTCTGAGGTGTTGCGATTTCCAAAATTTGCTGAACTCTCGGCACCGACTGGTTCGTGGCGCTCCGCTCAGATATTCTTTAGGCTTAGACATAAAAGGCGGTGAGGGGCTGATCCCCACCCCCCCCCCCCCCAAAAAAAAAATGCAAAATCTTAAATTCAGGCAGTAGTTTGGAAAAAATCGGACAGCCAGAGTTTCAATGAAAGGTTTTTCAGAAAATTCCTAAGCGTGCTCGAAATGTTAAAAGGATCCTCCCGAAAAAAGGAAAGCATGTCACAACCGTTGTAGTTTTTTTTTGGAAAACTCAACAAGATTTAAAATACATTAGTATATTTTCAATTTCTATTTATGGGTCTCCCGGAAAGATACATGAACATTTCATCCAATAGTAATGGTACACTTTATCTAGCCATTTTCTTATCAAAGTAGCAACTGCTTAGAATCACCTTCTAAACCTGGAAGTGCCAGTTGTCTTAGCGTTCCAATTTTTCAAAATTTTCTGTAAGCTCCACACCAACTAATGGTGGCGCCTTATTTAGTCTTTCTGGCTGAAATTTAGTTTGAAGAGAACATTTTTATGCAAACGAAAACTGCGACTGCTTAGACCCTCCTTGTAAGCCATGCAGTTAAATGCCATTTTGGACTGTCTAGAATACGATTTTTTAAAATTTTCGAAGTCCCGCGCCAGGTAATGGTGACGTTGCACTTAGATAGTCCTGCTGGCGTTCACCCCCATATTTTTCCTTTCTATCACAACTGACCTGCCACCCCCCTCTGGAAAATCCTGGATCCCCCAGTGCGCTCTCTGCTAAACAGTGATGACGCAACGCCGAGATAGTCTTCCAGGCAAGATATCGTAACATTTTTCAGGCAAAAAATCTTCTGCCCTCAAACTGAAACTCTCCCATACGCCTATGACAATCTCTCCCACACCGAGCTCTCATGGTGATCACTGAAAGAACAGACTAATATACCTAAACCTTACAGGCAAAATGCAAAACAGGAGGAATTGGAAACATTCGATTATTGGAATAGCAAAATTATTTGGTAGTGTTGCACACGTACGAAGTCCGAATCTGAACTACGAACTTATTCTTCATTTGATTCAAATGAAGGCTAGAGTAATCAGACAATACGTCCATACATCAGTACAACGAGATTATAAATTTAGTTTTTGTTACAATTTCCTTTAACATTTTCCTTATATCCTTATTTTTCCTTTAAATTAATATTTTTAAACTCCGATCGTACTCCATTCTCCAAGTCCCCTGTATAGTTACGCCATTTTTCAACACTGAAATCTACACAAGTGAAACTAAAACAGCTATCTGTGTGGAACTGGGTAGGCGATGTAGGCTTTATCATACACCGTAAACTACATGTAAATGGTGTGGAACATGATTTGAAAATTTATGGCAGGAATTAATGATTAACGAAAGGACGTTTAACAGTATAAAACAAAAAATGGAAATAAGGAGATATCGATGAAGGCTGGAACCTGTAAGAAAAAAGGAAACGGAAAACAATTATAAAATCATTCAGATTTCCATATGAGTTACTGAGAAACAGCCGTGCATATCTTTCCTTTTCTTTTTCATTTGAAGAAAATAGTTATTCCCAACAATGGGTATATTTAGGCGTGCAGTCTTTAAAATGTTAAACCGTGACAGACCAAGTCACTCCAAATAACAACTCCATGGACAGACGCTTGTGTATAGCATTAGGATTTGCACCACGCGGAATACCAAGCTTTATGACGTAGGACCGTAATGCAGTCTGCAACCTCGGCAGGAGCGACGGTTTTGCAAAATGTTGCTCACAAAAAATGAAAAAAAAAAAAAACTTTCCGCTTTCTCTTTTTATTTTAGAACGCAAAAAAGCTAATTTGGGTGAATACACACTGTTTAACAAGGTGTTTATTGATTGGCTGTTGCCATTGTATTGTATTGATTGTATTCTTTGTTCGGGTTAGCGATTAAGTTAAGGATTACGATTATCGGAAGCCAGTTAGAAAAATTCTGGGTAAACAGCGCCTCCTCTCTCCGGTTATCTGGGAGAGCCCTTAAATTACGTTGGTATGTCCATGATTTAGAAATAATCAAGTTAATCACTGAGGCAACTGAAATTTGTTGGGGTTCCTCTATATTTTATCTTATTTCGTCAAATTTTTCAAAGACGATAGGTCGTCGAAATTTCTACTTTTCTGCTCAGTCTAATGAGCACAGATCATGCAATACAAACACAAAATTTACAGCACCTTTTGTTTGCTGTATACTCTTCTTTGATTTTTCATCATGAACATGTTTGAAGTTGCCAGGGCCTAATGGACCACATTCGAAAACGTGAATCGTAAATTAGTTTCAAGGCCCAGTTTTCACCCACTTGGTTCAAGTTCGGGAGGTCCGGAGTGCAAGTCATGGCCGAGTCGTACCGAAGACTTCAAAAAGGGAACCTACTGACATTGTAATTGGTGCTCAGCATAAGCGATGGAGTATGGAAAACAAGCCAGTGAGCCACAACTGCAAAAAGTCTGTGGCTGGCTCGACTTGAACCAAAATTGGTTAGAATCTGGGCCTTAAAACCCATCTAACCTGACCTGCTTTGTTGTCTCGGTGGTATCCCGGTTGGTCTTCTGGTTTTCCAGGTTTTCACAAAAATACATGTAAAACATATGCAGCTATAAATGGGGAACAGTTAGATGAAATTCTTCTAGGGAAAAATGTAGGCCATATCCTGCTTGAACGGGTACCTGACAACCCGAGCTGTGCGCCACCTTCAACTGGCGTGGTCGGAAGTGTGCAGAAAATCTTGAAAAAACCGCAATCCCTCAAGCAGCGGGAAAAAGCAATTCCCAGGTGTTTGTGCGATATTTTTAGTGAACATTTGAAAACACTGCCTTTTCTTGTCGAAAGAAGACATGTCGTTTTTGACAATCTCAAATCTCAGTTGGGGGGGGGGATGCACACGGGGGCACACGATTTTTTTAGGGAGACGTGCCCCATGACCCCCCTGGCGACGCCACCGATAAGCAATGAAGTAGGGAAAACGAGCAAGTGAGCCATAACTGGAGAAAGGCTTGGCTGTGACCGGTTCGAATTAAACCAATTGGTTAGAATCTGGGACGCTAAACTCCATCTTACTAACTCAGTCCCACCACTCGAATCAACTTGAGAAAAGCGTGGTTTAGCTACTTGAGTCAATAGTAGGCCACGCCCAAAGTTAGACTCGAGTTCGTACATGACAACTTGGGGTTTCAGACGAGGGGTGGCGCCAGGATTTGCCCGACAGGGGTCAAGCTCCCCGAAATGGGGGCCAGAATTTCGAGTCCCCGACAAAGGCGATGAGTTAGTCCCAGTGGAACGTCGTCGCGTAGCGCGCTGAAAGTTTTGTCTTTTTTTGTTTAGAAGAAAAAGTTTAAACAAAATTTGGCTTTTGTAAAGACAATTAAAAAGTTGGGGTGTTTATTGAAGAATCTGCCCTTCATATGGGCAGAATCGAAAACGTTACATAGGCGACAGCTTGAATTCTTTTGGAATTACGCATTTTATCGTACTGGTTCTAGATACCAAGGCTTTCAGACGAAACTGGAAATTTGCCCCCAAATTTTTTCCCATTTTTTTGCAGATCTGAAAATTAACAGCTTGTCATACTGGAGAAATTTTAGAATTTTACGAAAAAATTTCCTTTTTGAGTAAGGTAACAATGAAAAAATTTGGGCTTTCTATTCATTTATATACCTGTCAAGAGCAGTTGTCGGAGTGATTATGAGCGTTGGCTTGGTTGTTTTATTGTACGGAGTAGCCTATCCATCGAAAATGAAAAAGGTTTGCCATTTCAAACAAATATTAGAGAATCTGAAGGTTTTATTGGTGGAACTGTAATTTTATGACATATTTTGGGGTTTTATGGAAGAATCTGCCCTCTTATGAGAAAATCAAGTAGGGGTGATTTGTAGTTTTGTTGTGGTTTCTGAATAACATCATGGAGACTAAGGCCCTCGGAATTTTCCTCGAGGACTGAAAGGTTTGGCTTCCCATATACTTCAAGTCTTATATTTTGTATATTGACATATGCGTACGGGGTGTTTCAGATTAGTATACTAGGAGGCAGAATAGTCTATTTCGTCTGAAAAATGTAATCTTGCCCGAAAAACTAACTAGAAGTGCACAGAAATTTTTGAAAAATTGAAAACCCCCGACAACCGGAAATGGTGTTTCCCAGGCTTGTAACCAGAAGCAAAGCAGTCTTTATTTTAAGATTTTTTTCGCTATAAAATTTTCACTTCATATTGCCCTCAAACGAAGAATAATTTGCAAGCATGCATTGTTCTGTTGAGGAATCTGTTCGACCTAAACACTATCAAAGTGGAGCACCACCAAAATTTGGCGCTGAGCGCAGAGAAAATTTAAAGAAAATCTAACCCTCAGACAGCCGGAAATTGCATTTCCCAGATTTGTAACTAGAAATGAAGCAGTCGTTATTTATGAAAGTTTCACTTCTGTCAATAAAAAAAAAGTTGCTATGTGATCAGAAAATAACCAGATAAAGGTACCACTACAATTAAATGAAATGGTCTTTTCTTTATCTCGGGGAAAAACTGTGCAACCGAATTGAAAACATACCATTTTTTTTTTTACTCTATTGAGACTCCTCGCTGTATTCAATTGCGAGGTCCACTAAAGTTATGAAATTTCCTATTTGAATATCCGACCTCCCGACAATAAATGATTTTACTTTCGACTTCTTTGAAAATATGTCACGTTACAACAAGGTGGCTTCAAATGAATTTTCAGTCAGACTTATCAGGAGACATTCTCACACTTCTGTTCATCATTAAGTATAACTGAAAACGGCCTGGCCGATTGTCATTACCGTTGCTCGAATTTGGCTATCGGGGCAGGACAAATGGCAAACCATTGGCCACTGCATTCACCTGAACAACTTCTTGTCAGTTTTGTAAGGAGAACTAGTAAAGCAAAATCGAGAAGATCGTCTGGGACTAACGTTTATCGAGCTTACATCTTTATATTGTGGGACTATAGATGAAGGGCTCCCCGACGAAACTGGATCTTCTCAACGACAGTTGCCGTTCCCCGACGGGGGTATGACCCTGGTTCAACCCCCCCCCCCCGCTGGTGCCACCCTTGGTTACGTCTGCACCTAGAATTATCAGCTCCCTGGTCTGTAACACAAGTCTTGGTTATGGGTGACCTTGCACGCATGGATTTAAGATGGGGCAAGGTACATGTAATGGGTTTTAACAGAGCTATGAGAAGTAATTGAAAATCGATTCCGGTATTTATTAAAGTTGTGTTATGAAAGAAAAAAATATGTTCAAGATTACCCATCCTTGCGGGGTTTTTATCATTTTTTAAATATTTTTTACGCCTCCCCGACGAAGCCGCCGAACTTCCCCGACGGGGGGGGGGGGGGGGGGCAGTGTTCCGGACGGGTTGGGGGGCATGGCCCCCAGGCCCCCCGCTGGCGCCACCCCTGTTTCAGACTCTGGGTAAATCTTTTGAAGTAAAGATACTACAATAACCATCTGCATGGAATACTGACTTTACCATTCAATGTCCTGCACAAATTCCAATGCTGTATTGCAAAAGAAGGTGAAAATTCTGAAAAGAAAAAAGTCGCGGCCCTCCAAACTGCATGCACTTGCATGTACCCCAATATGAGCCGTTGAACGACATTGTTATCTATGGCAGACTGTCTTGAGGTATCTTTCTAATATTTTTTAGGATTTGAAAACGTTTTACACAAATATTATTGACATTTTAAGTCTAGCAAAACATTTTCAGGAAATTTTGAACATTTCTAAGACGTTTTCAGGATCCATCATAAAAATATTGTGTGTAGTACTATGGGAGTACAGCAAAATCGCAATTGCTCTGTTGTTGTATCAGTTGTCGATTGTGAAGAAGACCTGCGTTCACTCAGAGGTATCCATTGTACGGTACGGTGCACTAGTCTGTGCCCTGCACTGACACCCGGAAAAAAATATTTCACCGACCAAAATACTGAGATTACGTCCCAACTTCCGTATGCACGGAGTGAACTGCTATAAAATAATGTCCACGTACGTTTGTACGCAAAATGAGAAGTGTTAGCTCATCGTATTCGCAGTCGTATAGTAAACATTAGCAAGGTGTGCGCATTGCTCAGGTTATAACGTTAGCTTACTACTGCATCTACAAGTACGTACGTATGTACACTACACGCATTTAACTAAGTTGTGTTTGTAAAACTTGTGTAGCGGTAATGCGATAATACATCATTCAACAATCACTATGCTGTGGCGCGGCCTAGCGTTAGATATCGAACCTAACCGCAATGTTTCAATGTTGAACTTCTAAGTTGAAGGCTAGGCCGCCCTATGTAATGTCAACACTGACTGCTGCACAATAAAATTGGAAAGACACTATACCATTTGAAGCAGTTTCAGTGTACTAACTAACTTTAACTGTCGCGTAAACGGTCGTATGTTTTATGAGAACACAACTTGACGATATCAGCAAGACCGGTAAGTTACATAGCTGCAACGTTAGTGCAATAAACCAGCCTAGGCCTAGCCTAGCCTAACTTGTTAGCCTAGACTAGGGCCTGGGCTAGTTTAGCCTACAATTTACAAAGTTAGGCTATAGTCCTAATGTAGCCCAGAACTGTTACTACTGTAAGTGTAGGCCAGATTTTAAGCCTAACGACTTCGGCCTAACGTTAATGTAACCTGAGTCTACTTAAACGACAAACCTAGGCATTAGGCAGTACTAGTAGCCTAGGCTATCGATGTATTCAAGCAAAGATGTCCCGCCCCAATAGCAATGTTTGATGGGGTGACAATTGAGTGCACAGTCCCGTCGACCAGGGGGCATTCAAATGTCCATGTAAAGCCAATGATGGTGATCATGGGTAGGCCTACATGATCATTGTAGGCCCTATACATTGGCAATTTGCCAATGTACAATGATCATGTACCCATGATCGCGATCACAATGGCAATGCACGTAGGCCTAGCCTAGGAAATACATTAACGGCATGATAGATGATATTACTCATGACTCCAAACCCTTTTGGAGGTATATTAATGGTCAGATAAAGATAATCATAGTATCCCCCCGTTACAGGTCTGCGGTAAAATAGCTAATAGTGATAAGGATAAGGCTGAAGCCTTGAATAGCCAGTTCAGTAGTGTTTTTACCAGAGACTCTTTCGACTCTGTTCCACTACAGAGAAGACCTATCTGTAGTAGAATGGCCGATATTTCCATCTCTACATTTGGGGTTGAAAAGTTGTTGCAAAACCTTAAGATTAGTAAAGCCATGGGTCCTGACAACATACACCCATGGGTTCTTAGAGAGCTTGCTACTGACCTTGCTCCAATGATCAGTCATCTTTTCCAGCAATCAATCAACAGTGGTCAAGTCCCCAAGGACTGGAAAAAGGCAAATATCTGTCCTATTTTTAAGAAGAATAGCTCTCTCCCATCCAACTACCGCCCTGTCTCTCTTACTTGTATATGTTGTAAGCTACTTGAGCATATTATCAGCTCAAATATGATGGATCACTATCAAGCAAATAACAGCCTTTCCTCTAAACAGCATGCTTTTAGAAAAAATCATAGTTGTGATACACAGTTACTGTCTGTTGTGGACGATTGGACCTCCGCCTTAGATAAAAATAAACAAGTTGATGTCTTCATCCTGGACTTTGAGAAGGCTTTTGATACAGTTCCTCATGAACTACTTAAGACGAAGTTATTCTCCTTGGGGGTGTCTAGGCAAGTCATAAATTGGATTGATAACTTTCTTACTGACCGTTCACAATCAGTTGATGTTAATGGTACTAGTTCTGCTTCTGCTCCAGTCCTTTCCGGTGTTCCTCAAGGGTCTGTCCTTGGACCAGTACTTTTCTTGTCTTATATTAATGATATTGTTAGTGCTGCTTCTTCTGAAGTTAGGTTGTTTGCTGATGACTGTGTTTGCTATAGGGTCATCAATAATCCCAGTGACTGCAGTGAGTTACAGAAGGACATTATAAACTTGGGCCAGTGGGCCAAAACTTGGGGTATGAGATTCCACCTGGCTAAGTGTAATGTTATGTCTGTTATTAGGAAGCGTAACCCAATAATCTATAATTATGCTCTTAATGGGGCCAATCTGACAAAGGTTGATTCAATTAAGTATCTGGGGGTGACTATCACTAAGAATCTCAGCTGGGGCAAACATATCCAACTTGTTTGTAATAAGGGAAATAAGATCTTAGGCCTATTACACAGGAACCTCTCATTTTGCTCCAAAGATGTTAAATTGGCGGCCTATAAAGGTTTACTAAGGCCCTTGTTGGAGTATGCTTGTTCCATCTGGGATCCACATCAGATTTCACTCCAAGATAGATTGGAGGGAGTACAAAAAAGATCTGCTAGGTTTATATCCGGCGAGTACTCCCGTGAAGTTGGCTCTATGACCGCACTCCTCAAAGATCTAGGTCTACATACTTTGTCTTACCGCCGCAGACATTGCAGACTCATAATTTTTGCCAAAGGTATATATGGCCAAGCTAACATCCCCCTGTCTAATCTGTGTAAACCTACTCGTTGTTCTCGTAACATGCATGCTTTGCACTTTCGCCCCCCCTCCGCTAGGACTAATTGTTTTAAGTACAGTTTTGTCCCTAATACTACTCGGGATTGGAATAACCTCCCAGAGAGTCTTATTGCGTGGGGCCATAAGTCACCCAAAGCCGGTGAATTTCATTATGAACTCTTTGAGGGCCTGACTGATCACATGGCACGTACGCGGTGTAAAATTGTCCTTTTGGATGCCTCACCGTTTTGAAGAAGAAGAAGAAGAAGAAGCCTAAATAGGCCTGTATGGTGCACACACAGAAAATAGCAATCTGCAATTCTGCATGTGATTTTTCATGCTTATGTTATGTTATACATGTACATAATGCATACAACATTCTTTGGCAATAGAAGTACTAATTAGCACAGTATACTGTACGTTCATCATATGATAGGAATTAACCTGTGCGGTGTAGGCCTACGGCTTGTCCACCTGCTAGGCCTAGGCCTAGAAGGAGTCGGTGCTCACGCCGAAGATCTTCGTGTTGGAATGTACTTCTACTACATGAAAACTGGCCCTTCAAGTGCATACCTGCATTAACATAACATGGAAAATTCTTGAAATGAATGCTATTAGGTGCACATTTAAAGGTATACAGAGTAGGCCTTTCCCCTTGGTTCCATCATTATCATGAGTGGTTGGCCATTAACAAAGTGTAAGACCTAGCCTATCAGTATGATGAGGCCAAACAAAGCATCTCTTCTAATGACTAAGATGCTTACAAGACCATTAGGCATCACTTAGACTTGTGTTAAGCTGATATCATGGAGATAATGGAACTTGTCAATAACTGATTATAACTCAAAGCTAATATCAGCCTGATACCCATAAAGATAACAAAAATAATAAAAAATATTTTTAATAAGTACAACATGTTTTTGTTAATACCTTTGCAAAATTATAATTTCAAACACTGCTCACCTTAAACTTATTTTTGATCTAAGTCTGCATGTTTCTGTTACCTTGTCTCCCTGAAAAATTTTCTGTTTTTTATGTTTCTGACAAACATGTAAAGCAATCAATCAGGATGTATTTGATGTAAACCATGTACCAGTTAGGGGTCCCGTTCGTAAGAAGCACATTTCATAACATATCAGAATACGCAACATTAACACCTTCAGATACATACCTAACATGCGTAGCTGCTGACTGATGCAAACTGCAAACTTTTAATAAAAATAACTTGTCTACAAGTTATGTTCGGCATAGATAATGATAGTGCCATTCTACATCGCCATTACGCTACATTCACAATGGTCTTACTCTTCTACACAGTGCTGATGGTTCATTGGTACGCTATTACATGGGATCATACATTTTGTCTCAGGCATTGGTCTCTTGAATTCAATCAAACGCTCGCAGTTGTGAACGTGCATGCTGCTCTGTTGTACACAGACTGTTGGAAAAACCCATTGAGTTACTGTTACTGCATGTGGCAAAATTCACACTGTAAAACCCCATTGAGATTCGTCGCAGGATTCGGAGGAAGTTGAATGACATAGACAGACAATAGCCTTGTATGCTGAATTGCCTATAGATTGTGCATTACAGTACATGAAGTCTGCTACAAATGTATGTAACTGATAAAGGGTCACAACAAGCAAGCACTTAGACAGTGCACTTGCTTGCTATAAATCCAAACAAAAAACATTGGCATTTGCAGCAAATATTTTTCACAGTAAGCATTGCCACAGTAGTACTGTTGGTCATGCCTACCTTGTGCACTTGTGTATAGACTATGAACTGCAGGCTTGTGGTATGGTAGAGCTAGTTTGTGTATGTTCCCAGCAAAAAAATTCTTCAATGTTTTTATATTCAACACAGTGCTCTGCATCGTATTCCGATAGTACTTAAATCAGTTATCTGCTCAACACTAACATAAGACGGCTCTTTGAGGAAACCCCATAGTACAGTACCGATTCGTCGAGGTTAGCGCGATCCTCAGGTTGCGAATAGTCCAAGTTAGTCAAAGATCGTCAATGTACGTCAAAGCCCAAAGTTTCCCAAATGCCCAAACTGAGATCGTCTAATTTGACGATGTTGGAAATGTTCGTCAAAAATCGTCAAGATTAAAAACAGCGGTTGTTTGGTAATAAGCTTTGCGGTTTACTACTTGCGACATTTTTACTGACAACACGACAAAAGAAACAAAAGACCACAGCTGAATAGCAGTCTAATTCCTTTCACTAGTTAGCTCCACGCGCACGGCGTAGTTGAAAAGATTTTATATTTTTGGCAAAGCACATTATTAGTACACAGAAATCAGTTAGCTTCATAAGCATTTTCGTCCCCCTCCCCCCCCCACTCTCAAACAGAGATTTGGTCCCCTGTCCTACTTTACAGGTTACAGCCTACCTAGGTTTGTAGATGTCCAAGCCCACACCCGCAGCCAGACAAATGTACCGAAGAGTGGCCAATACTTTCCAAGGGGCATTTTTTTTTCAGGGGATGGGGGCACGTGTTCAAATGAACGACGTCCCCAACAAAGTCCTGCGCGGGCCTTTTGGTTTTGCAGGATATGTAAAACCCAAGCCAAGAAAATACCTGGCACGGTGACACGACCTACATCTGCAACAAGTACGGCGCCAAACGTACGACAAATTCTTGACAAACGTAGAAGATTCTAGACAGCCCTCGCGTCATCTAGTCTACTCAGCGGTAAACATCAAACAGGTGCGCATGAGAACACAGGTCATTCACCCAGCTGCACAAAATGGTAATGATGATTGACAGATTCCTCGATGTTTTTGAACCCTGGGAAAACGGAACTCAAGCATTTGTTTCAAACATTTGACACAGCGTAAAAACAACTTGTGCTTTTTAAATCGGCAGTTAGTGAGCGTAAAGCTTGTTGTGGAACAAATTCCCAACAGTTAGCATAGGCAATCGAAGTTGGTCTACTGAATATTCGGCTATACTGATAAACCTTAAATGGATTTTATTGGGATATATAACCTTTCTGTTTTGAATAAAAAACTTTTACAAAGGTAAGACACTTTCCGTTTAGCATGCGTAATAAACCCGGGTTTGTTTAGGCTTGCGGGAAGAAATGCAAGGTCCCTCGTTGGGTGGACTACATAGGACGGGGGACATGGGACTAGATAGAGCGCGGAGAGGGCACACCAGGACCAGGCTTTTAACGGGGGTGCTCAGCCTTCTCCCACTTGACGTGGGATTTAAGAGTCCTGCGGTAGGGTCACTAGTAGTGTACGGAGGCAGAACACTGTACTGCGGTCAAGGGGGGGGTTGGAGTCAAGCGCTGGGGCGATAACAAAAATTAGGCATAAGTAATGCAGTTAAGTTTCATAAAATGACACCAGAATTGGGGCTTACTGTTGGGAACGTCTGCAATTCTCGGGAACATCTAACCCCGGGAATAACGACGAACCTTGTAACCATCGCCAAATCATTGAGACATACAAAAACGGGGAAAATCGAACCTCGGGAAGATCGGGTAGGCCCCGTAAGGGGGGGGCATTACCCTCAAAATAACAAGCCAACTAATCCATTTTTTACTTAATTCGAAAAACTCTCAGTAGACTAGGGTCGGTACGATATTATAATGCATTGGATTCTATTCGTAAAACGATCACAAGATCGAGGCTGTTATTATATTATTTTTCCCCGTTGGACCAACTGCACTATAACAAACTTCATTTATCTTGTGAAAATAACGAAAACCTAACAGTTTAAGGGCCCGTTTGGGCGATCAAATTCCTAAATCTCCGTTTTGAAAAAGAAAAAACACCCAGAGAGAAATGTCACAAGCATCCCTTTCAGAGGAAGAATGTAAGACATAAAAATTTTGAAATACTAAATCGAAATTGAATTTTTCAAATGCACCGGCCTATCTTTACTCCTTATAGATAATGTCTCTCACGATAAGGTATACAGATAGGGGGATGAAGAATGTATCACCTAAAACATAAGGATAAAATTTTCGATCGGAATTCTTTTTCTTCCTTTGACTGCCTGCGTGATTTAAATCTTCTCAATTTTGTGACTAGTAACCTTTAACAACTCCTCAGATATTTTTTGTCATGTCCAAACCGGGAAACATTCTTGCGCGAGCGGGAGAACTTGCAGATCCCTTCCTTAACTTTTGGAATCTCTGTGGTAAAAAGGAAACATTGCACAAGTCATTTGGAATATTTCAGCCTGATGATGTTTTTCTGCATGTTTGAAGCCTATTGCCCTTTGGAAAACTGCAGACATCCTTCCATACAAAATGGGATAAAACAAACAAAACCCTTATCAAATTCTTAAATCTCCGTTTTGAAAAAACCCCCCCCAAAAAAAAAACACACTAACATACACCCCAGAGAGGTTGTCAGAGGCACTCCTTACGGACATGCAGAGTAAGAATGTAGGAAATACAAATTTTTTTATGAATATCCATCGCATTTGATTGTTTGATATACCGGCTCATCCTCACCCCTTGTGTCTCTCACGATAAGACATTCGGCTTGAGGGAGGGAGAATTTATCACCGACAACATAACGCAGAAGTTTTCAAATTATCGGGATTATTTTTCTTTAGCGATTAAAACCTTCATTAATCTTGTGGCAAGTAATGTCAGAACTTCTAGAACTCTTTACCCTTTTGTCTTCAGGTCGGAACCGGGAAACATTTTTTTGCAAGAGCAGAACAACTTTTAGACCCCCTTCTTAACTTTTGAAAATCTCCATTATGATAAAAAGAAATTCAAAAAATTGTACATATCATTTAGAAGATTTGAGGTTGATCGGGATTTGATATGTTTGAAGCTTCCTACGCTTTGGGAGACTCTGTCCACTACAGTAGCTCCTGGAAATCCCCATTTTGAAAAAAGAGAAACCACACCTTTTCTGATCTTGCATAGGAATACCGTAGGACAACATTTGTGGAAGATTTGTTGAAGGGGTTTGTGAAGGCAGTGCAGGGTTTTGCATGTACATTACACATTAAAAAGCTGTACACGTAAATTACGGTATGTGTGTGATTGGATCGAGTAGAAAATTTGGTTCTGATTTCCCTGTTAGGGTAACATTTTCCATTTTAGTCAAGATCTAGTATCTGTTCAAGTTAGAACCTAGTCAACTTTCTGTGGCATTAAAAGCCTAATGTGTCGTGCAAGCTCTTTTGTCACGATGTTACTTCCTCTGAATAGCGGCCTGTTTAGTGGTCCATTCATGCACGCTATTGTGTCAAAGATTACAGAGTACAGTTTTGCTGGTATTGAGAGGATTATAAAACACGCACAATAGATCGTCAAGCCGTCGGGATTATGACGATCTTTTTCATTGTGTGACCGAAGTGCGGTCGATGTAATCTTCTCATCAATAGATGTTCTCCAGGTAAGGATTACTGGAGTTGATTTGACGATATTTGACGATTAGAAAATTAGAGAAAAACTGCTGGTCGTCAAAGTTAGTCTCTGATAGTAAGTCATCGTATCGTGCGTCAACGTCGGCTAACCTCGACGAATCGGTACTGTACCTTTGTTGGCAAGAGCCTATCAACAAGTAATCCTATACCCTTTTGGAGATACATCAACAGGTTAGGACATAGTGCTGCTAGGGTCTTCCCTTTAAATAACATAACAGGTTAAAAGGCAAAGGAGGGCTATAAAGACCCCATAAGATGCCCTGTAATACAAAACCCCCCCTTCAAGCAAAAAGTCAACCAGCAACACTAGCTCACAAAGATTAGATTCTACCACTGTCATGGAAAAACTTGTCAATGTTTACCTTAAAGTGATAAACTAATGTGGAGTTACCAACCCACTCAGGCAGGCTATTCCACTCATTGACAATGGTATGAAAGAAAATGAACTTCCTGATGTCAAGTCTAGCAAAAGATTCATCAAGCTTTTTACAATGGCCTCTACCCGAGAATTATTTTGGACCTTTAAATAACTACAAGCTTTCCCTTCAGAAAGAAATCTGAAAACCTGGAGCATTTCTCCACTAATCCTTCTCAGCTCTAAAGTGGTTAGCCCAAGCTGCTTAAGCCTTTGGGAATAAGGTAGATTTCTAACCTCAGGTGGAGTAGCTCTCTTCTGAACTTGCTCTAAAAGCAATTTGTCCTTTTCAAAGAAGGGACTCCAAACCTGTGCAGCATAGTCCAGACGGGGTCTAACCAGCTGCTTATACAAATTAAGCACAATTTCTTTACTAAAATTCATAAAATTCCTCCTGATCAACCCAAGTACCCTGTTTGTCCATGAAGCAGTAGCTGCACTCTGCCTAGATGGTTTTAAATCTCACAATTCTTAGAACCAAAGTGGAGGACTTTGCACTAACAATTTATTAATCCTTTGTCCATAGCATTAATTGAATACATGAAATACAAACTGGTTGTTGAGATATAGTAAAGTAACTTGGGAATTCCTAACTGTTTGAAGTTTGTCCAGATGACCTTTGACCTAAGATTCCAAACGTAAATAATTTAAATTAACGTATCTGATTTTTTTCTTCTTAGAGCTCTTCCCATTTCAATTCTCACTTTAATTGTTAATTAACCAATTCATGCAAGTCACTTAAGATAATTCTCCTTCACACATGCAACCACAAATGCTCCCGCTCCCATCCAAGTTGTGTCATCTAAATAATATGAAAATGAATTCATGCATGCACAGCTCAAAGTAATAGTAGTACCATACACAGGGAACTGCCTGGGAAAACCCTGTGATGTCATAGGTTATTGATAACAGTCAGTGGCATAGCTAGGATTTTTTTCATGAGGAGGTCTATGGGGGCTGGATACTTTTGTAGGGGGCTGGAGTTTAATATCTAAGTGTGGCGCAGTGCAGAGCGAAAAGTTTGTGATTTTTCTCAGATTAAAGCATACTTTTGAGACACTGATTAGCTCAGTTCATTACTCCACTGGACTGTGTATCCTAGGATTGCAAATCCGGAATCCTGCTGTTTGTTGCAAGCAGCTCTGTTCCAGTGCACACCTAAGGAAGATATTTCCATAGGCGTAGGGGAGCATTTCAGTTTTTGGGTAGAAAATTTTTGCCCGAAAAATGTAATTCTGCCCGTAGGACAGTCAAAGCGGAGCGCCACCACTGGTTGGCGCAGAGGGTCCAGAAAATTTGAAAATTCTTACCTCTCAGACAGTTGAAAATGACATTTCCCAGGCTTTTAAAGGGGATCCAAGCAGTTGCTATTTTAAGTTTCAATGGCAAATAAACGTTCACTCCGAACTAAAATTCAGCCTGCACGAGTAGTCGCAAATGCCGCTGCTACTCACAATCAGTTACACAAACTGAACTTAACATCCTTAAGGAGATGCAAGCATAGTAATCTGCATTAATTTTTTTTCTGCCTGCTAGCCGTCTCACACCTAACTGTATATCCCATCTGCATTGGATCTGTATGTAGTATCTTACCAGAACAGGAACGTAGCCTGTGCACAACTGTACAGTTCCAGCTTCTGAGAAGTTAGGCCTAGGTACTGGTCCTACTCAGACCTGTCGGTCGGTGACCACTGGCAGGGGAGAATGGCAAGGCCCAGTTTGCTTCTAGCCTAGGCCTAGGGTAGCCTAGTCCTTGAACAGGACCATGTACTACACTTAGCTGTAGGACCTGTAGTCCTTTACTTTGTATAAGGTCCATGTCCATTTGCCTCACAAAATCACGACAATGTGTATGATGAGCACAGCACACAACTCCTCAACTCGTTACAGCTTCAAAGATGCACATAATTACCATACCATGAATGATGTTTGGGCTAACTGTATATTTTTACTTAGAATCATATAATATTGAGTGTGTGTGTCAGTTTATGCTGAGATTAGGCTAGAAGTATAATAATTTATAGGTAGGTCTATGGGCTTCATGTACAAAGTTTCTCAGTAGAAGTATGAGGGCCTGTAACTCCCCTTCTCCAGTATCCCTTGCAGCAGAGGAATCTGTTGTAAGGCCTTAAATATTTTATACAGGAGACTTCACCCCCCCCCCCCCCCCAAAAAAAAAAAAACATTTTGGGTGGTATTATTTTAACACCATTTTTGGGGGTAGAAAGTGGCAACTCATTTACTATACTGGGATATGCCTATAGGGTATAGTCCAAATATATGATTATTACAGTTATGGTTAGACCAGTAAGTTCAGTAACACTATTGTACAGTAAGTAATCATGTCAATCACAATCATAAACTGATCATTTTCTTCTACTGTAAGTGTCAGTAGGTATGATGTGTCTTCAAACAATGATGAGACTCAATTATATGTAATCATATTTTTGATGTTTTTAGTTATGGCCAGATTTTCAAGTTCTGTGCAAGTATATACTAGAAATTTGCTGAAATTAAACTACCAAAATGGTGACCAAAATAAAGCACATGGAAAGAGTGGCACAATCTTCAAAAAATGAACAAATGGCAGAAATTGTGACTCTGTTTGATCTGGAACCCACAGCTAATCTCAAATATCTCTGAAAACTGAAATTATGAGATGTACTGAGGGTCTATTGCAAGTTGCAGTACTGTATACTGTAGGTGGTATGGTAGCTTCGTATGGTTACAGCTAACTGTAGCCTTGGCATAAACACGGCCCCAGGAAGGACTGGCCTAGACTACATTACCAGCTCTGATGAATGATATATCCTGTTCAGAATCTAAGAGCAAAGTGGAATGTTATATTTTATGAGATGATGCCCTTTGTATGTATGATTTAATGCCCTGTAAATGAAAATTACATTTTTCCTTGATTCCAAATTGTGGAGGCTATACCCTCACACCCTCACTTCTCTGTGCCTTTTGGAAATGCTTTGATGTTTGTGTTAGGAATAATCAATGTGAATTGTGGTATTTCTGTTTCCTTTGTACTGCTGTTTCTAGTGCATTTGTATGTTCCATGTCACTGAGTATACTGCCTGTGTATAATGCTCTTCAAGTCACATTGGCCAAGACCTTTATGTTCTTGACAATGGCCCTGATGCCCTTCAAAAAGGCATATTTTATGCTCTTTCTTGCCCATGCTTACAAATTACAGATTAGCAAATTACTTGATGTCCTTAATGTGCATAAATGTGCACTAAAATCTAATATCAAAATGGCCTAGCACTTATGTTGCCTTATATCCAGAAAAAAATTGTGAATAATTTCTTAGCACTATTCTGTTCTGTGTGAGTCTTCCACCAGTGAAATACACAGTGTAGTACTTTCCCTCTGGTTCCCGAACACTTTCCAGTATGGTAAAAGAAGTAATAAGAAAAAGAGAGCACGAAGCTAGGATGGAGAAACGGGTAAGGGGGCATAATACTGAGAGTGTCCCATGGAAAGATGATCTTTCATGGGGGGGGGGAGGAAGATTTCCCAGGACAGTCGTCTGTATTAGCCCTGTGGCAGTTTAAATTGAATCTGATGTTTACTTAAAAATTTATCTCACTGATCTTTTTATCATAGATCTGAGAAACATACTCCTGTTTGTTAGACATCCCCAATGTCACATGGTAATCTAGGTAGTTCTGGAAAATATGGAAAAACATGGAAAAGTTATGAATATGGAAAGTGGGAAGACCATTTCAGTTCCTGGTAAAATGCATGAGAGTTTTGTGCAATCGTGGAAAAGTCATGGAAATTTTCACAAAGAAGCATTGTTCCATTCTCACTCACAATATCAAATGTACTTTAACATACTACTCTCTTCACCTGAAATTGCTTTGGCTTTTGTTGTTAAGTTTAGTTGAGAATGTTAGAAATCTAGACATGGAAATTTTTTGGGGGGGTTCTGGAGAAGTCATAGAACCTGCTATTGGTCAGTTACCTCCACAATATCTGTTGTTAAGAGAGCTGCATTAGTTTCAGGCTCAATATTAATGCAGTCAAAGTATGGAGTCATGTCAAGGTGGGTATGAAATGTATGAAGTCATGGCACGGTGGATATGAAGTGTATTAAGCCATGTCAAGGTGGGTATGGAGTGTATTAAGTCATGTCAAGGTGGGTATCAAGTGTATTAATTCATGTCATGGTGGGTATGAAGTGGTGAATGAGGTGTTCAACAAGTGTGATATAATTTTGTGTTATGTTTATATATGTATGCAGTGTTTGTATGTTCTTGTCAGGGTTTGTTAAGCCAGAAAATGATTCAAGGCATTGACTTTGCTTGAATTGTATTATTCAACATTCTGACATAAAGTGCATTGAATTTCTTCAGTATGCGTGGCATATTTGGTACATTAAATGTGCAAACTAAAATAAGAAAATGCCTATACTGGTATCATGATTTCAATTGATGTACAGTATGTAGTGTGCACAGCACAAGGTTAAAATACAAAACCTACTTTTCATCCTGAGAAAAATGTACAAACTCTGATATTTATGTGTTCTTTTTCTAGTGTGTTCCCTTTTGGTGATTTCATTTTCATTTTCGTGTAGTGCACTGTGTATACTTAGATTACATGTTGTCTCTTTTTCTTTTCATCTCCAGCATTTCAATGTGAGTCATGGCTGACACTCCACCTCCTATTCCCAACAATCGACCCAAATCCCAATATGTTCCACCCCCCATACCGACCAACCGACCAAAAAGTTCATATGTTGCCCCAGTGATTGGATCACTTTTTTCAAAGCCTGCACCCCGACCAGCTTCAAGTAAGCCTGCACCTACTCCAAAACCAAGAACGTCAGTGAGTGACGAAACCATTTCTCATGATAATCATGCTTACAATCAAAACTCCTTTAACCACACAGCTGGGAAGGCTGACAAACCAAAACCATCCACAAAGCCATCAATTTTCAGCAAACCTAGTAACAGCTCTGCAATGTGGTCTCAAAGTTCTAACCCCTCAGCCAGTAATGGACAGGTCAGAGTCACTGTGGACACTTCAGGTGCATCAAAGGCTGTGTTCAAGGCTGCAATGGACAAAGACACAAGGTCCAAAGCCATGACTAAGGAACAAGAAAAAGATGCTGCAAAACTTGGTTGGGGGGTGACAAAAAATGTGGCCAAGAATGCATCCATGGATGATTTCATGAAAGCAAGTAAAGCAGCATCACAAAGCTCCTCATCGGGTAAGTCTGGTTCTACGGCTTTTGCTTCTAGTATGATAAAGAGTCAAGCTAGCAAAGATCAACCATTGATGACAAAGGATCAGCAGAAACAAGCTGCAAAACTTTCTTGGGGAATAGGAAAGAATTTAGCCAAAAATGTTTCATTGAACGATATGAAGAAAGCTGCCAGCTTTGTTTCTGTGAGTAGTTCAAGCAGTAATCAGCATCAGCAACAACCTATTCCTGCCCATAGACCAGCTCCCACTCAGCCTCCAACTGCAAGGGCCAGACCAAAACCTACAGGATCTGGTACCTCTTCATCTGTCCTGCCCCCTCCTTCTCAAGGCAGTGTTCCCCTTCAAGCTTCTTCTCAACCAAAGCCAGCAGCAAGAAGTGCTTTTAACTTAAAACCTCCAACAAGTGACCAGTCCAAAAACAGGCTCAAACCAACAATTATAAGACCAGGAACAGGTAACCAGAAAAGCACAGCCAAGTCCAACAGCAGGTCATCATCTCCAAGTTTTGATAACAACAATGCAAAGAAAGTTCCACCACCAAGGGTGAGTTAAACAATGTTGTTTTTGGAAATGTAAGTATTCAACTATATACTGAGAAAAGTAAATGTGACTGCACAGAAGAAAGAATAAAGGACTTTAATTTAAGAAAACAGAACAGTGCTTGCACAGGGCTTGAAAAATTTTCTGTCTTGCCCATCTTTTGAAATTGGTATTTTTTGATTGCCCGATGTAGCTTTATTGTTGCCCAAATAAAGGAAAAAAAGATAATGGTTAGTAGGAAACTATGGTCATGCTTTGTTATTTTATAATAAAATTGCTCAATGCAATGGCAATCACTGTAGCAAGCAGTGATAGGTGTAGTACAAGGTACATACACTTTAGCAGTAACATAGAAGTGTTATGACAGAAATTATGGGCAACTTCCAACATGGTCACAGGGATGATATGCCTGCACAGTGGCTTAGGGTGCCTAGTTGACCATGTTCTGCTGTGCAATTCATGAATTTTTGTGGTCCACGCCATTAGACAAAATGCCTTATTTTTTGAGCCCTGTCCCAGTTAGTTTCAAGACATGGAAAGCATTTTCCTCTTTCTTGTACTTCTTGATTTTTTCTTCTGTAAATGTGCACGTATTTTTAACATGTTATATATTCTTTCAGAAAGCAAGTGTAATATTCATTCATGTCATTTTGTATAGGATATCAGATGTCATTCTTTGAGAATGATTTACATTTTCAGCTGGTATTTTAGTGCATGTTCTTAACTTCCAGCAAAGTAAATGTACATGAGATATGATCATTGATTTTTTAAATTTTCATGCACTGTATTCATTATTTATGCCTCCCTTTGGTTATCATAACTAACTATAGATGAATCTGATCAGTGCTTGTGTTTAGTGACTGTAGGCAGCCATTAGTGGGGTCCATCAGCCTTAAATCATCTTCATTTATTGTCTACATGAATTTCAAACCCTCATACTCAGTTAAATTGAGGGAATCAAGAGACAATTTAGTGTGCAACCATCCATGATACAGGTAAGCAAAGAAATCGATAGATTATGAGGTGATAGACCCCAGTTTTGTCTAACTGAAATTGACCATCATTTGACTATCCGGATTCATCTATATACTTCTCTACATTTGTGTTGCTTTTACAGCCTTCTGGAGGACCTCCTCAGGGCAAGAAGGGCGCCCCACCTCCGAGGCCTCTTTCAATGCCAGCTGCCAAACAGAGGACATCAGTCAGTGGTGGAGGAAAACCAAAACGTCCTGCTCCAAAGAAACCATCTTTGTTAGAAAAACATGGTGAGCTAATCTAATTGAGATGCTTCATTCTTTTACTCTACAAATACAAAAGAAATGGAATCGTTTTGATGAAAGTACTCCTCTCTTTAGGGAATGTATCCATCAGTCAAGGGGGATACTAACCAGGTGCCAGTTGCTATTTGGCAGCCAGTGTTTTGCCCAGCAGCACCTGTTAGACCCCCAAAATGTTACCAGTTGCCACTTTTTTTCCAAAAGTAGCACAACTTGCATTCTTGGACATGTCCTTAATACATACATACTGAAAATGGTCGATTTTTCCTGGTCAAAACAAAGTGTTTCCTGGCTACATCAAAAAAACCAGGGGAACCATTAGACACTTTTTGACAAAAAGTAGCTCCTGGTTCACCTTTCAAAAGTTGCACCCTGGCTGTAAGTCCTTGCACCAAAACTTTTTTTTTTACTTTCTGGGAAGAGTGGTGGAACTTAAATACTGTATGTTGAATTTATCTCAATTAAAAAATGCGATCAGTGTTTTGTATTTCAACTTGCAGGTCTGTCATCATTAGAAATTACACCAACAGCTTCTCCAGTTGGATCTCCAACAGACTCTGCAGTGGACCTTCCACCAAGACCAGGTCCAGGACATCCACTCTACAAATATATCGTAAGTATTTGACTGAGGTTTTGGTTTAGAGCTGTTGTGTTTCCAACCATTTTCTGTATCAGTTTACCCTGGTCCTGTAACTCCACAAAGGCTGATTAAAAGGAAACTGTTCTCCATGTCATGAAAAACTGACTGCATAGTCAAGTGGTTACAGCCTCCAGCTTGCCATTGGAAGGTCTGGAGTTCAAGTTCTGACCACGTCCTAAGAAAGACTTTAAAAATGCAACTTACCACTATCATGCTTGGTGCTCAGCATATGCAATGGAGTAAGGAAAACAAACCAGTGAGCCACAACTGGAAAAAATGCTGTGACTGGCTCAACCGGAATCAATGGGACTGTAAATGGGCTGTAAACCCCTCTAACCTAACTATCTCTACAAAACATGTGAAGGCAAATCCCTCCATTGCTTTTATGTGTCCTTCCTTGAGTTAAATATCCATTTCACAACTGAAGTGAAAGTTCCAGTTCCCATGTGTGATATTGTAACTTTAAAAGGCACTAAGGCTTACTCTGGCCTTTACAATAAAATCCATTTAAGTGTATTTTTGAAAAACAGTGTCCAAAAGTCCTGATTTGTCATTCCTAAGTGACCCTTTTTCTTCTGACCTGAGTTTTCCACTGTTAAAAACATTTCTGTCCTCACTGTTACAGGTATCTCAGCCCCATGCTGTTGCACAGTATGACTATGATGCACAAGCTAGTGAGGATCTGTCATTCAAGGTGAGCTTCACTGGCAGCCAGATGTAATACTGGACTACTTGCTTAATCATTTTATTCTACCAGCTTTACCTAAATGGAACAAATTTACATAAAAAGTATGGTATTGTCTTGGAAATTTCATCCCCAATCTGGCAACAATTCAAATTGTAACAGTGCCTCTTGTGTTGACCATGGTATTTCTTGCTTTTGTATCTTTTAAGGTATAACCTAGTGTGCATCTAGTAGAGCTGGTATGGTACATAATAGTGAGCTAATTCACTAAAAGCAGACATACACATACCCTTTGCTACATGTAACTGTTTTATTCTTGTGTGCTACACATGACTCAAGAGTGTTATGGTCCTGTGCCCCCATATCTGCCCATGTGGCCTGATGATCATTTTTCATTCTCTTTAGCTGCTTAAAGCTGTGGTCATGGAGGTTTCTGGATCCAACTCTGTTAGCCTGTCAATGGTACATTACACTGAGCTAACATGTGACAAAAAAATGACCACAAATGTGTTTAGTAGATGTTTCGTTTCTACTTACCTCTTTGAAAGAACTTCTTGTGGAGACCTGTATTTACCCTCTGCATTCACAGTGGAAGAAGAAATGCATTTATAAGCAAGTGCCATTATTAGCCAGATCCTCATTGGGCAGGATTCTCGCCCTGTAGGAAAATTGGATTTAGTCAGGGGAAAAGCCTGATATTTTAGCATGGTCTTGAAAGTCCTTGAATTTTGTGTGTTTGGCCTGGAAAACTTGCCTTATGGTCTTGAAATTTAAAACCTTACATGTTTTGTCGTTGCAGTCATGTTTAGTATGCATCCATGCTGAGTAACACATTAAAATGATGGCCATTTGGTATGGAATTCTTAAGTTTTCAGTACTTAATGTTTCCATTTTACTCTTTAAATTGAAGAAAAAGTAGAATAGGTCTTGACTTTCAGTATATCAAAAGTGTGGGAAGCTTGATTGCATAACTGCATAGGTATTTCTTTCAGTTAGCTAGTTTGAGACAGGTTCACAACACACCAACACAAGTGCATCATGTAGTGTCAGCTGGGTACATTGAAATCTTTATGACAGGTGGAGAATACCTTGTGGATATTCTACAATCCCCAGCCCAGAGGGGTCATATCTTTAAGAAACCAGGAAGAGGGATGGATGCCTTTTAGTGTAAATCATTATCTGTGTGCTCTCCTTTTAACTAATGTCTTTTGTCAGTTACTTCTGAGCAATTTTTCATGGGGCAGCATTTTGAAAGTCAGTGCGGTCTCTGCTTTGATCCAACAGACAGAAGATCTGATTATATTGAAAAAAAAGGTTGATGCAGACTGGTATATTGGTCGCTGTGGCAACAATGAAGGAATGTTTCCTGCTCAGTTTGTAAGAATTGTGCGAGATGTTACAGAAGACCATGAGGTACGACTTTTTATCATATCCTAATCAACTCCAGAAAGTTGGTTGTTTTGAATAATTGTTTTTTTTTCTGCAACTTTTTCAGCAGGCAAGTGCAGCACATGTAAGGACAGTGAGTACAACAAGGACAAAGTGAGGAGGGGGAGGACAAAGTGAGGAGGGGGAGGGAGTTCAACAGAATTAACTTTAAATTGAACAAGACTGGTTGTAATTGTTGTCAGTATCTTTGCTGTATCTTAAACAGTGATCAAACCCTGGCCAGAAGTTGAAGTAGTCAAATGCAAAGAAACTGGGATTTCACACAGGGTGGCAGATGCTACCTCTTTAGGGAAATGTGTACATGTGCCACTTTTTGCTATTTCAAACAAGTGTGATAGATATGTGGAGGAACTTTGTAGGAAATAAAATTGTTACAAAGATGAATTCTTTGACATTTCAGAAAATGTGACTGCAATATTTGGAGTATAATTTTTAATTTGATCATACACAAGGGAAAAAAATCTCTGCCCTTCTAAAATAACTTGCCACCAAAAAGAATGAATATAATCCTGTGGACCTGTTTAAGCTCTTGTAAACTTTTTAGGAGCTAAATGATTAAGAAAGAGCCCCATTGAGAGAAACTGAAATTTGTTTTGTGTTTCAAGCATATATTAAATGAAAATTTGCAGAAAAACAAACTAAACCTTGAGCAATGAGTGTTTGCCACACAAAATATTAAGAAATATAAAGAGTCAGGTTTTACTGTTGCAGTGTCTTTGAATTTAAGTTCTGCTTGGTGTGGGTTAGTTAGTTAGATGAGGTTTAACAACTCACCAACACAAATGCCCAATATAGTGTCAGTCAACTCAATCAAAAGTTTAAAGTTTAAATATATTTGTAAGTTTGGTTACAGTTATGTTTGGTTCCCCTTTAGTCACCTCTTACTACAGGCGAGAAATACCATGGGCATATTCTACAACGCCCCAGTCCACAGGGGGCCTATTTGGTGTGGGGAGTTGGCAGCTATGGTGTAGGGAGAGTTGGCAGCTATGGTGTAGAGGGAGTTTTCAGTTATGTAATTGTTTCCCCATAAAACATCATATATCAGGTCTATAAGCACATGCTGCTAGGAATGAATAAGAGGTTTTAGCCAACGTTACCTGAGAAAAGGGCGTTTTCTCAGATGAAGCTTGTCTCTGTAATTGCGACAGTTATCCCCATTTAAACCAACCTTGTTGCTCTATTGAGCAAATAGTCTTTGAAGGGGGTAAACATCTTTAATTTTATTGATCTCAAGAAACCTGAACATGAAGTTCTCTGATAGATTCTGGTTTATTAGTCGCCAGCTTTAGATGGCTAAAACTTGCTATTGGCTTCTAGTGTCATGATTTTATGTGTAGCACTAATCACATTGCATGATGTGCTATAAACTATTCTTTGTGATCAACTGTGAGTAATATGAGTAAGAATATATCAGTACATGCATGCGTATGTTTTGCCCCCAAATCCTTGTTTAATCTGCAACAAACTAATCCACATGACTGTGCAAACTCCCTGTAACATTTTTCCAGAATTAAGACCATTTGACAGTGCCCCCAATGACATCAATACTTTGAATGCTACCAACTTTTTTGAAGGACCTATATCAGGGGAGATAGCCACTTCTTATTCATAGTCCATATGACCAGTGCTGGTCTAGAAATCATGGTGGCACCCCATGACTTTTTAAGTGGAGCCATCAGTTTTCATGGAATGTACAGGAAACATTACTGTCTAAAGCATCATCCAGATCACTTAAAATTTTATTTCCTGGACGGACCATGTAACAAAAGCAAATTGGAAGACGGCACCTTATTAGGAGTTGCCAACTAGCAACACTACACTTTGCACCAAACTCAGTGCTTCAAGGCCAATATTCTATAGGATTTTTCACAATGTACTGAGGTCCACAAATTAACTGCAGCCCACCTGTTGCCAAACCCTGATCGAAGGCATTTGATGTTAAAAGTTAATTAGTATATTGTTAAAAGTATACTTTTCTTGAAGCCCTTCCTCACCAAAGCCTGCCCTTCTACAAAGTCCCCTTGTAGTCATCATAATTTGCAGTCACACAGTTCTGTCAAACCAGGAACATGTTTCATGAAAAAAGGAGGTTTTTTATCAGTAGTGCTGTTGAAATCAAACACAAGATTGACCATAGCTCTTTCACATGAAAGAAGGCTTAAAGGTGGTATGAAAAAAAAAGAAGACTAATGTGGGTATTCAATCAAAAAAGCATTAAAAACCAACAAAAAAGCCATAGTTCCCATCAAAATCTGTCAAAGATTGACCATTTTACAGGGTAATTGCTGATTTGCACTTAATCATTAATTAATAAGAGCTCAGTATGCAAATCTTGTGATGTCATGAGAGGGCATTAGCCATACATGGCTAATTTTATCCTTTGTTTTTATAATCTTCATTTCAAGGACAGTTGCTACATTAGGTTGTCCGGAGGGGTTTATTTTGGAAGATTAAATTTTATCCCTGAAAATCATCATCATCAGTAACCAAACTATATAAAACTATCTTATGAGTAATTAAGAGATAATTAGTGTAGGGTTAATAAAAGGAATGTAAAACACTGTGCAACACTCCACATCATAATTTTTGCATAAGCAACAGGTTGCTTCAGAAACATTGAGACTTCGAAGAGGTATGTCTTGAGAACTGTAAAAGATAGCGACATAATTCCAACGGATTTTTCCTTTACTAATGTCACTCTACCTTCAAAACATTGGAAATGATTGCAGTATACACTGTTCTGTGATACAATCTAAGTTTTGCATGATAAGGCAGCATGAAGAGGATAAGTAAAAAAAAAAATGTTTTTCCATTTTGAAAACTTTAAACAAAATACTACAACTAAGTTTTACAAACTTGTGGCAGTTTTCAAATGTTTGATGAAGTAGTGTAATTTTACATGTAACATGAAAGTTGAAATTAAGTCAGGTTGAAGTGTTTTTCAGTTTTTTGTGCTTAATACTTAAATAAAATTCAATCAAGGAGCTACCTCTTCTTTTAACCTAACATTGCTTCTTGTTTCATTTCCATTCATTTACTGTACCAGTACTCTCGTATAGTAGAGTGGCATCTTCAACGTTTGCCAAAGCCTCTGGTAGGATTTTTCCCAATTTTTTTTTTCACAGTTTTGAATTGGATTTCATGAGCTTGCTCAATGAGAAGATTATTCCATGTCATTTTGTGATCAATTCATTTCATTGTCAATTTCATGGCTGACATTTAACAAGAGCTGTACAATCAAATGTGTCTTCATTTTGTCCTCTTGCACAGGCTAAGCAATCTCCAAAGTCACCAGCTGGCAACAACAATTTTACGTAAGTGACTGTTTAAAGCTATGTGTCATTATTCCTCCTCAATTTTAACACAGCTAGACATGGTAAGAAAGGTCTAAACGTGAAAGCATTGCTTCTCAAATGGTGGGCCCTCAGATTTGTTATGAAAAAAATGAAAAAAGAACCAAGTAGAAAACTGGTATGATGTTGTATGTCACAGTTATTCTATATAGTCCTGACTGTAATATCTGATTGGTCCAAGTCCTTCAAGGGAGTTGTAGCACACATAACATATGAATTGGTCTCCAGTGGTTTGCTGCAATTATAAGTATCTTACAGGTTGTACTGTTTATTGTTGTTTCAAAATTAGTTATCATATCTTCCTGATAAAATTTTGTTAAGATAAGCATCCTTCACGAAAACTCTGAAAGTGAAGTGCTTCCCAAGTTTGAAAAGGTTGAGAAGCTCTGCTCTAGTGTATGCAAGTTGATCTGTTATGCACTACTTCTATGTGTGGTACATGCTGTGTAATTTTACTATACCATTTGAAGAGACTCAGATTAAGTCATGCGTCTTTCTGTGATATCAAGAGGGTGTGTCTTAAGTCTAAAATTTCAGAAATTTATGTTACATGATTGAAAATGAATCCAAATGATCCAAATCCTATCATTGCTAGATATTTTTGAGCTGATAAAGTAAAATGTGGAAGCTTATTCAACAATTTTAGATGGTTGATCAGCAGATAAAAAGGACATTTTCACTCCCTCCTCAAAACCTTCAAGTTTTGCATTATGTTAAGGAATTGTTTTACCTGTTTGAACATCAATTGAGGAAGAAGATGACCTTTTGTTTTATATCCAGATTTTATCTTTCCTATAATCTGCTTGAAAAAAGTGTTTTTGAATACTTTGACCTAGTGACAAATCTGGATTATTATCCTACTGGTGTAGGGTATGTTGACTAAACCATTCTGTGTCATATATTAAGGTCATACCAACATTTTAAATTTCAAATGAAAACAAAACCAGGGAGTTGGTTAAATGAAATTTAAATTGCAATCTAAAAAATTGAAGTGCTGTTGTTGTTCAAGATTTTAGGTATAACTTGAAGGGGATATTCTGTTGTTTTGAAGAAAATATTTATGTTTCAAAGTTAGTACTGGTTCACAAATGTTGAAAAAAGGTACTTGCTAAGTATTTGCAGTTTACCAATATTCACAATAATGATAAATGCTGAAAATTTTGCAATACTTGTTGTAGCTGACAAGCTAATCACAACTCCCTAAACGGTTAATACAAATTTTGTGTGTATTCTCGCAAAGGAAGTACCCATTGAGTTTGTATTGTGATCACAAACACTGCTTGTGTCTTGATATCTCTACGTGCTGCAGTTGATGTCTTTTAGATCCTGCAATTTTACAATCAGAAACTTTCAATAAGTTTGTTTTATGTGTGTAAAATAACAGGCAGTGGGTTGGTTAAGGCGATATTGAAATGTCACATTTGTATTAAGATATCTGAGGGAGTGGATCGAAAGACTTTGCAAGAATTCAAATTATAAATTTTTGTAGGGGCTTTTCCTCAGTTGCATATGATTAACAAGTATTTGCTATTCAGTCCCATCACTACTCAAAACCAATGTTTACAAATGTAGATAATTCAAAATAAGATGGCACTGTAACTGGTTTTAGGAAAAAAGACATGGTTACAATCAAAGTTTAACCAAGTCACTCTTTTTGTGGCACGTCAAATCATCTACACCCATTTAAGCAACTTGAGTCTTGTTATAACTTGAGTCACTGTGTTATGTCAGTGGTGAAAAATTAGCTACAACTGTTTCAAGTCATGCACTTTTGCAAGTTGTGACTTGAGTCATGACTTTACTTTATTACAACTCTCATTACATTCTTAAGTATTTGTCAAAAAAGAAAGCAGGTGTTGTTTACTGTGTTAAATAAATGAATGTAAAACTTGATTTTAACATGCACCAATAACTAATTAATCGTACTTAAAGGCGCAGCATAATACTTTTCCTGCTTAGTGATGAAAAGTCATGGAGATGATACTCCAGTGTGCCAGCAGCACTTACAGCACATACAGCTGTACTTGACAATATATATCACAGGTATTCAGTTACCCCTGGATGGGGGTAGACAATTGAGTAAAACATCTTTCCCAAGCATATAAAGTTATGTCATAGTTGGACCAGCAACCTTAAATCAAAACTGCAACAACCACAAGCTTGCCAAGGGGGGGGGATTGGGAGGTTAGAACCCTATTTAAAGGCACAGCATAACACTTGGGATTAGAACCCCCCTCCCCATGACCTAACATTGCAATGCAAAAACACCTAAAATAGCAGTTTTTTCCTCTATGCTTAGACTTTTCCCTCATTTTGTGCCCCAACCCCCCATCCCCACCCCATGACACAATCCTGGCTATGTGATGGGCAACCAGGTATGCAGACTTTTATGAATGGCTTTTGCCTTTTTACCCCAATAATCAGTCAAAACTTCTGTTTTCTTTTTAACCTGATACAGTGGTCCCAGTTGTGTTGCTAAATTTGAATACCACAGTGATGATTGGGATGACTTGTCATTTCCTGAGGGAGCTGTCATCAAGCTGGTGGAGAAAGTAGACAACGAATGGTACAAGGGGGAGTATAATGGTCAGACTGGGATCTTTCCGAAGGGATACGTTGAGGTATTAGAGGATCTGCCTTTCAAACCCACAAGTGTTTCTCCTGCTCTTTCTTTAGTCTCCTCAGGTAAGCTTGGACAGGAAGAAACTTTAATTCTGTGTGTAATTCATCATCTCTTCACAATTACTGTTGAGTGGGAATTTTGTAATGTTTGTCGGGTAGAGAAATTTCTCACTGATGCAAGAGTTGACAGCCTCATCCATACATTTACCAATCAAAACATAGGACCATGATAACTTATCATTTTTGTTAGTATTAACTTTTTAATCAATGTATGATTGTGGTGTTGTGGAAAACTTGTAACAACAAACTCTGATTTCCCCTTTAAGGTTTATTTTTGAGAGACCTCAAGTCTCATGAAGTTGCATGCATCTTCAGTTTCCCTGAGATGAACCAAATTGAGTGTGTGGTTTGAAGGGAAAGCATGATATATTCCCCCTCCTCTGGTTTTGAGATGGGATGAAAGATGCTAAACATTCTCATCGGTTGCTACAGATAACAGATGTCAAAATTAAAATGCTATGCTTCAGGGTGTTACCACTGTCTGTGGAGTTAGTAAGATGGAGTTTTACAGCCCAGTTTCTAACTAATCGGTTTAAGTGGAGCTAAAGGCCTTTTTTCTTCTAGGTGTGGCTCACTGACTTGTTTTCTCTTCTCCATTGCTTATGCTGCAGACCAAACAGAGTGGCAGTAGGTTCAATTTTTAAATATCAGTTGTTACTAGAAAAATCATTTACAGCAGGGTTGACTGAATCAGACAAAGTGAAGTAGTGTCTTTCTCGACAACATCCCACAACCAGCCATGAAAAGCTTGACCCTACGACTTCTCAATTTAATTTGATTTCATTTTTTTTTTTGCATTTTGTCCTTTTCCTTTTTGAGGTAAAAGATAGAGCAAATTAGATTCAATGAGTGAAACAATGAACAAAAGACAAGGGACATTGTTGTAAAGCCTGAAAAGGCTTAACAAGTAGATTCATTCCCAGAAAAAGCAAAATAATAAAGCATTGTGAAACCTTTAGGAACATACTTAAGTACCTAGGTAGTAGCTGTTTAAATAATGATTTCTAAGTTGTGGTTAAATGAATGTGATGTAGGATGGTTTTTATAGAATTTGACGAACAATTCCAAGTTGAGTTAGCTTTATAAAGTATTAAGTACTGTTTAAAAATAATTGTAGTGAGGGCTCAGATATATCCATGTTAGCAGCTTGCCTTGTTTTAGTACTATGAAAATCCTTTTGTTTGGTGAAAGTACTTTTGAAAAATAGTAGGGTTTTCACTTTATAGAACAGTACTCAAACATGGCAGTGAATTTGATTAAAGATAAGAATGTGAGGAAAAGTGTAAGCTTATGGGTGTGATCATAGAAAGAAGCAAAACAGAATTGATGACTGCTTTCTGGTTTCTTTTGAAGAGTCAAAAAGTGGCTTCTCATTAAGGGGAGTCATCTATCTAATGGGGCAGTTGGGCACAGGAAATACATAAGAGACTCTGCAATAACTGCCACTTAGGTAAATGACTCTGCCGTGAGGCACCTGGCCATACAGTCATGCAGCAGTCTGTTAGATGGGAATGAACAAGAGTAATGTATAAGAAATATGCAGAACATGTTTGGGCCAAATAAAAAGTCCTTATAAAAGAGAATTCCAACAATTTGGGTGATTTTAGTTTTAGATTTAAGTTGAGATAGCTTTTATACCATGATTATTCCATGTTAACCCATACTCAATGATTTACCCTCATTAGATATGAAGAAAATGAAATGATAGTATTGTTTGCAGAGTATGTTAAATAGTATTTGGAACTTAAATGTTCTTCTTTTTGCCATTGAAGGGTCCATCCCACCATACTGAGCTATATACTGTGTTACATATATACCTGTTCAATACATATATACAGTACCTGTATACAGTTCTGCGAAATACTAAGTTTTTGTATGGAAGCTGCCATATTTGCATTCCCATATGACCAAGAGGGTGCACATATGTGAACCATCTTTGCTTTAAGCTTATTACATGTTCAAAACACAACTACACACCCTATGTGTATAAGGAGCCATTCCAGAACACTGCAGTGCAATGGTTTTGTGGCAAAACCATGCTTCTATAACTATGGTAAATTTTGGTTTAGCAGCAAAACCATGCATAGTGAAGCGGTTAATAACTACTACTACTGAAGAGTATTGATCGCCTGAGAGGAAACCTTATGTATGATGTCATCACCCAGTTAATAATTGCCATCTAGGAGATGGTTGAAATGTTGGATCCCAACAAGAAAGTGTACATGCATGTCCTCTTAGTTGATGCTCTGTAGTTTTGTGATGTAACCACATAACATGTATTGAGGTCTCTAGACCTTATACATTGAAGTCATGTGACATTTTCTTGAGGAGGGAAAAAGCAATGAGATACTCTGTATGCATCAGTTTGATTTCACACATTCCTCAAGTATACTTCAATAGATGCATATGTAGCTAGTACATGAAGAAGCTATTTGCGTATTTTGTTTTTAACTAGTAATGCTATAAAGTTCGCACTGTTTGAGAGTACTTTCCTATGTGATATCATGTGCATAATGTTTAGTGTAGTCAATGAGTAAAGTCCATGGTTAAAATGGCATTGTTTAAGAACTTTTCACACTGCTTCTCGATTCGGTATTAATGTAACCTAGCCTGGTAACAGTTTAAGCCTTACACCCTCATTAAAATTCTTGTACTTGGAAAGTCATTGAATTGCTTTTATGTTCTTCATTTCAGATAACCTGGCAACTGCCCTGTATGACTTTGATTCTGCCCAAGATGGTGAACTATCATTTAAGGTGAGTACTCCCTCAAGAATGATGTCATGTCTTCATATGACTTCATGTTTTGAGTTTAGATGAACAACCCTTTTTCAGCTTAATTTATACATTTTCCAATTTTTCATGTACCATTTCAAATCACAGTAGGGTGCTCTGTTTTTCTACAGTTTTGAGGAAAGCTTGATTTGTGATTTTGCCAATCTTGAATTCAAAAGTTTACTGTTTTCATAAAATCTAAGTGTCCCTCATTTTCACTCCGACAACTTGGTATCGTCAATGATTATTCCATGTGTGATAATAACTCTGAGACATATGGCTTTCTCGTTCATTCCCTTCAGGCTTGAAATGCCACATATTACCTTTTTTATGTCTTTTTGAATTCCTTTCATGTGGCATAGCATTCAACCTTAAATATTGAAATTTATACCATCTGTAGAATGAATTAAATTGACAGATTTTGATAAGCAGCCGAAGAATTCTATTGTTAAGGAAGACAATTTTTGGCAGATTTGTATGAAATTATGGTATCCAGCCAAGAAAAGGAAAACAGTGGCTTAACAACTTCTTCAGGAACTTAATTACTACTATGCACATTTGGAAATTTTTAACTCCCAGTTTTGTTTTTTTCAGCAAATAAGGGGAGGATGGGGTGGCAGTTATAGATGTTGGTCTCATATTTATTCTTTTTTTTAATAATAAATAAAAATAGTAATTTCACAAATTTTTAAACCTCTCTGTCCATTACCCTTGTTGTTAGGTAGGAGTCACCATATTCTATGTTATGTAATATTTGTTCATCATTGTACATTGCTTGCACAATTTGTTTTCTACAGCTGTGATCATGTATTACTTTTATGCCACAAATTGACCCATTTGCTTTTTCAAATAATCCCTGTTTCTCTTTAATTGTGTGTCATATTTTTTCATTCCCATAGTAAAATACAAATTTCTTCCTCAGTTAAATTGTCTTTTGCATTTTTCTTTCCTGTTTATTATTTTTCACACACACCTGTTGTGTATGGGACCAATGACCATGCTAGAGAATATGTATGACATGGAACCTATTCCATCATAGTCCACTTGACTGACTGTGATATTTACATATTTATAGTGAAAAATCTTTGCAATACCAGAAAGGTTATTAGGCTTTGATGAGCAGTATTAAGTTGATCTCATTAATGTAACAAGCGTCTGGCTATATTTCTTTTAATCTGAATTCATCCTATTGTTTCCCTGCTATACTGCATTCATTCACAGCTGCCATATTTTAAACAAAAAGTCAAGCACCTGGTATTACAGCTTTTATTCTTAGTTTTCCCTTTGTATCCCTGCTGACCTAAATCTGGGAATCTGGGAACCTGGGAATTCTTTTGTTAGTTGACACTCTGGGGGGTTTCCAAATTGCTCCTTCTTTTATTTGTTTTTTTTTTTTTCTGAAAACTTCAAGGAAGGACACCTGTCCCAAAATAACACACCCGTTCGTAGTAAATGCCTGTACATTTTCATTTAAAAGGATGTTCATTTAAAAGGTATCAAACATGAAAGAAAGGTCAACAAACTTTCACAATGATGCCATTAGCTGTGTATGAACTATTATTTGGAGAAAGTTAATTTGTCAGATTTAGTTGAACATAGCATCATGACTTAAAGGTTTTTAACACATTAGTAATGTTAATGTAGAGGTGATGCAGAGTCAGTGTAGGTTGGTGTATAGAGGAGTTCTCTCACATGATGTCCCAATTTGTTAGCCACGTCCATTGCCGGGCAAAAAAGCAAGTCATCACATTGGTCATCATCAGCTGCTTCCTTATAGCTAGGTATTTGCAGTTTTGTTGACAGTCAAAAAAAGAGGTGGGGCTTGTGACATCAGTAAAAACACTATAGATGTACATGTATTAGCCTTGCAAGTGTGAGACTTCACTGATGTATGAAATTTTTCTCTTGAGCAGAGTCAAAAACATATTGGCCTGCCTGCTTCATTGTAAAGTCCAGACCACTGCCAAATAACATCAGCAACAATTCATCAGGATAACCCAAAGCAATGCTTACTTAATCTTGTTTCACTTCTAGAGAGATATCAATTTAAAGAGGTTTATTTTGGATTTTATTTTTCCCCTCTTGTTTAGCATATTTAAGATACACATTCCCAGTACATATATTCAAATGATGATTTTTCATGAAAATTTATCCCCATTTTTGAAGGTTAACAGTGTTATAGTTTACACTCTCCATTTGTTGAAATTTGAGTTATTTTATCTACCTGTACTTCCTTGTTTGAGCTAGGAAGGAGCCAGAATCAAGATTGTTGGCAAGTTTAATGATGATTGGTACATTGGAACTTTGAATGGAAAACAGGGACGATTCCCAGCCAACTTTGTTGATAAAGTACCTACAGACATGTCATCAAATACTGAACCAGCTATTAAGGTTTGTTTTCATGTAATTTCTCCAACATTATTAAGCTCCATTCATCCTATTGAGTACAACAATTCTGTATTTGTTGGTGGAGATCAAAAGTCATCTCAAGAGTTCCAAACTTCTCCAAGAATCTTATCATCAAAATAGAAATTACAGGCACCTTCATATGTAAATTTTGTGATGTGGCAGTAGTCATTTCTTTCCCCCAATTTTAGATGTAGAGGAGTCCAAACATTTCATAATAATGAAAATCATGAAAATGGAACAGAATTTTTTAAAAAGGTGACTAAATGCTTGCATAATGCATATTCCATCATTCAGGACTTTATGCCAGCATATGTGGATTTAGTCTTGTAATCTTTTAAGAAAATGTTGATGAGGTAGGTTGTAGAAAAATTAGGGCTTTAATTTTCATTTATAGATGTCATGCATGTGATGTCAGTGCATTTCAATTTGACATACTGGATATCGCTGAACATGCACAGTACATGTGTTACCAATACACATGCATGACAGCATCTTAGTAATAGTTGTTGTACCGAGGATGCCAGGATGGCAAAATAGAACGACGCTCAGCGAAGCGACGTCAGACTCGTCAGTGCATGGCCCCTATAGTTTGGGGGAACTGTGTAAATAACATCCATACTATATGAATTTTTCAAATGGAATGCAAGAACTTTTGTATATGTCAGACAGTGGTATTGTCACAATATAGTTCTCTCTTGCTGTCCTATACCTCTGTGTAAAATTTCAATCAAAAATAAAGATTGAGGACACTTTTAAGGGCTTTTTCTGGTGAACAAGCAGTAGGTGTGGGTTAGTTGAAAAGTTTCATAGAATGGTAATTGCATTTTGGCGCACTGATTGGGTGAACAAAGCAGTCTTATGTTTGTGACTTGTGATGAGAAGCTTTTCACTAGTGTAACATTTTGTATTGAAATGTTTTGTTTTGTCTACAAACCATAGAGTGTCGAGCCCCATGCCTTTGTCCAGTACGACTTTGATGCAGAAGGCGATGGAGAACTCTCGTTGAAGGCTGGAGAAACAGTCTTGCTTTTGGAGAAGATTGGTGATGATTGGCTTAAAGGACGATACAGGGGGAACGAGGGTATTTTCCCCAAATCTTTTGTTGAGGTTATTGTAGACTTACCACAAAAGAAGACACAAACAAAAACAACGGGTGTTGGTAAAGCAAGATATGAGTTCAAGGGTGAAACTAGTGAGGACCTCTCTTTCAGGGTAAGAGTGAATATGATAATACTTTCTTTTTCTTAAGCCACCCATAGGCTTTAAAAAGTCATTCAAATTTTTTTTTCTTAATTAGATTAAAATCTTTGGAACTTAAAATGTGAATTCCATTTAGGAAAGAAGGTAAATGGATTTACCTACAAGGTTTGGTTTAACAGAAAAGAAACTTACTTATGGTAATTGTTGGAGTGTTCAATTTCAACAGAATTATGATATAATTAGGGCAAGGGAATATTTAGTGTTTATCTGGCAAGTAGAAAGGAGTTTGCCTTTGCATTTGCAACCTTAAAGAGCATTTGAAAACCATACCTATAAACTCTTTATACATTGTGTAAGTAAATGGGTAATTGGCAAAGCATCACACATATTATTTTGGGTATTTGCTGGGGTCTGCATTTTTTACACAATATATACTGTCCAACACTGTAAAATTACTTTGAAGAAAAATTAAAATCAGTATAGTTGCTTTTGGTAGGTATATATTGTATGCATGTGCTTCTGTTGGGAAGTTGAAAGATGTCTACTGTAATAATTTTGCTACAAATGTTCTGATATTGCATTCATGTCTGACGTGATCCTACAAAAAACCTAAAAAAGTTTTAAGCTAGGCTTAGGTAGGTAAACATGTTAGACTGTTGTTTGGGCTGGTTTTTTGTCAACAGAATTAAGCTTGGGGATTGGTGGCAGGAATCAGTTGGTGTGTTCCATTTCTTTAACAATGGTATTAGACTTATTAAAAAGTTCAAATCTCCCCCTTAACCAGTGTCACAGAAAATGTACCATTTGGTGATATCCATATTTATTGTTATTACAGACAGCTAGAACAAAAGAAGTACATCTTGATCATTCTAAGTTTGCAGAAGCTTATGTCATTGAATAAAAATAGAGGTATTAATTGTGGGCAGAAAATGAGAAAAATTACTTTAAAGGGAAACTGCTGCGGTCACCCCAAAATAAATATTTTTTGTAGACTATCCTATTTCATGAATGGCTGTCTAGAATCATGTGACAATATTTTATGGCAAGAACAGTTGCCTAAAACCTAAAACTTTCTTTCAAACAACAACTAAATCTTATAATTTTTTTTTATTATTTTTCTTCAGAGTATCTTTCATCATGTTTTAGTACTTCAGTAGTGAATATTTAAGTTAAGCCAAGCAGTAACTCCCAGTTTATTTCATGTTTTAGGAGCAAAAACATTGTTACATCATTCTCAAGAGAAATTCATGAAACAGTGTAGACTGGTATATACTTATTTAAGTTGGCGAGACTGCATTTTCTCTTTAACTGGTTTGTTTTCTTCAAATGCAAATGAAAGCAAATTTTCCAAGCAGAATTTTAAATGATTATTTGGTCATTCATTTTATCACACAAAAGCTGTAACCACAAATGTGAAAGTGAAGTGGGCAATGACTTCTTTTGTTGCCCATTAGAAAACAAAATTTGCTGTTCCCTAAAAAGTCAGGATTTTAATATTTCTTTTTTCAAATATTTGGCTCCTCCATTGTGTATTTTTTGTCAATTTTTTTGTCTTTATTCTTAATGGCTTTTCTCAATGTTGATGCTGTTCCTGTTGTATTTCTCACAGTATCCATGGGAACGTTAAGGTTAGTGTTCTTGTGGTAATATGAAAGTCTTAATTGTGTCACAGTTTTCAGTTGGTGATTTTGTGGTGGTCATTCCACTCATTTAAGTATGTACAGCTATTCCCTTTTCTTTAGACCAGTGTGGAATTTTTGTGGTAACTGGCTTTGTAGTTATGTATAGCTGTAGTTAGTGTTGTTGTCATTCAAAGACCCCTTTTGAAAGACAAGCAAACAAATGAAAAACAAAAAAAAACCTGTAAACGTGTACCAAGTGATTGTGCAACCTTTGAAATAATAAACTGTCCATTTTACCAGTAATCATGACTTAAAACTTGAAAAATAGTACATGTTAGATTTTTTTGGTAGTCATGATAAAAAACTATATTTATGATAGCGCAGGTAGTCTTGACAAATACTATATTTATGATCGGGCAGGTAGTCATTACAAAAATCGATACTTTTGATCTCTGTGGTAGTCATGACAAAAAATTATATTAGTGATCTTTCTGGTAGTCATAACATAAAACTTGGGAAAAAACTAGCCTTCACAGGGTTATCTGTCTCCACCTGTCTCAATTTCAGGGCCGTAACTTTTCTTGTGGAGTGGGGTAAAGACTTCATTTTCTCTGTAATTGTGCTCCTAGAAATTTTCAACAGTCCTGACATTATTAACAACAACTCCAGTTCGAAACTCCTCTAAGAATTTTTTCCAAGGCCCAAGAAGAAAATATTTTAATGAAGGATTTTTATCTGCCCTTTTTTTGGCAATTTAGTAGCTTCTTTAGAGGTCATTTTGCAAAAGCACATCAACAGGTCTTATCTGCACTTTTGCAAAACCTTAACAGTTCTTGAAATTGAGTGGGACTTTATCATGTTCTAAAGGGTGCTTGAACATGAATATTAATTGATACAAAAATATATATTCCTAAATGTATCTCAGATGATCATGGAAGTCTTTTGGTTACACACATTTTGCATAGATTTTAAAACTACAGTTAAGTGGTTTTAAATTGCTTAGTAGACCTCTCAGTTCCTGTGCGTAGGCAGGAAGTATGTGAGTGTCACTGTATTATAAACTTAACTGAGAAAGTATAGGAACCCTGTGATGTGTGGGAGGTTATAAATTGTGTTTGTAGAAAAAGAGCAACTTTGTGTCTCCATACCTCATATATTTCCAACTTTTGTGGCTTGTTGTAGTGTAAATATTACTCTTGTGGCATTGTTAAGGATTTAAGCTTTCAGTTTGTAACTTGGGACAATTATGGTGGTCTTCAATGATGTTGACAGTTTAATGCATTGCCATTTACCAAAAGCTTGGACAAATCTGGTTTACATCTTGCATATTTTCCTCCTATAATGACTACATACCATAAAGAAGAATAGTTCAAACCCAAATTTATGCTTTATATGATAAAAGAGTTAGGTTTGATGAAGTTTTAAGGCCCAGTTTCAAACCAATTGGTTCAAGTCAATCCTGCCACAGCCTTTGTCCAGTTGTGGCTCACTGGTTTGTTTCCCTAATCCATTGCTTATGCTAGGCACCAAGCACAATGGCAAGAGGTTCCATTTTTAAAGTCTTTGGTGTGACCCCGCAAACAGTATGAAATCTTCAAAAGGGACCCTAACTGCAGTGGATTATTACTCCCTTAATTTCTAGATGTCATAATACTTTCATATTACCATCATGATACAATAGCAGAACACTTTACATGGGGCAAATAAGGTCAGAAATGGATATAGCCTGACCATCCTTAGAACAAAGTCTGAAAAAAAATGTATTGGTTCAGTTAAAAAAGTGGGGATCACATTTCGGATTGAAAGTTGCTGTTGTTTGACCCTCACTGAAATGTTTTGATATCTTTTGAAGTTGCTTGACTTCTGGACTGACTTCAGTCTTTTATTGGACTGACCTAATTATTACCTCATATCATGGGTATTGGTCTGTTTTCAAAAAGTTGGGGGGGGGGAACATGGCCACTTCTGTCAAAAATTTACTGTGTAAAAATGCAAAATCAATGAGTGTACAGTGTTCAGAATAAGATTCAAAAAGGGCATAGTCAAAATGAACAAAATTGCTATAGGTCTGTGCTATTCCAAGAGGACATTGTCTATGGGCACCAAGGCCATCAGTATGGGCACAATAGCCATGGCCATCTGTGTTGTCAGTTACTTTGAGCCCTGGGGGGTGTATTTCTGAACAGCAGGACACTCCCCCCATCCTCCCAAATTGATGCCCTTGTCTCACCTCAATTTGAAAAATGAATTATGGACACTGTGAAGAGGCAGTATTTTCTATTATAATAATAGTAGCTCTCTTGTTTAAAGGAATTTGCCTGTTTTTCCAGAAATGCATTATTTACTCCCTTACCTTCATTTATATGTTGTACCTTATATATAGCTTATAAATTTGCCCTATAATCATTAGCATCCTGCGTCAGTTAGCTTTATCCTGAAATTTACGACGTACCTTTTTCCTTGTACATTTTTTTTTCAAGCAGGATGTTTTTTAGTATCCTCCTCTTTCTTATTTAGTTTGTATAATGTTAATGGGCGACTTTATTGCACTAAACAGGATTTATATGAATCCTTCCTCTTAACTCTCCCCCGGTGGTTTTACTTCCCAAAGTAGCCAGATCAGAGAGTTGCCACAATCTCTCAGGTTGGATTTAATTACAAAGATTCTTCCTGACCCCTGCTGTTTACACTATCACTCAGCTTCCACGAATAAGAACTCGTTGGGGACAAACAAATAACACATTGTAAGAGGAAAAAGGTCTTAAAGCGGGTCATTCAGTTGGTTCATGAAATTCAGCAAATTTTTTTCAAACCTGTAAGTTTCTTCTTGCTCCAATGACAAATGGTCAAAACTTAGGCAATTCTCATGTCCTACATACAAATAACTATTTTATGAGTGACTACTTAACTGCTCAATGGGTTTTCAAAAACTTGTGACCAGACACTTTTTCAAATAATGCACAGAACTGGTGCAAGTCAGAACATTACAAAAATCAAAATTCTTACATTTTCTGTAACTATTGGACATGACAAACTTGACTTATCATGCAAATTTTAAGCAGTTTTATGTTGTAGTATGATTCAACATTTTCATTAGTTTATTGATATCAACTCAGTGAGCCCCTTTAAAAATTGATAGTGTCAGCATCTTAGTGTAAGTAACCATGTTTCAAATTTTTAGTGTGAAGGGCTCATTTCACAGGTTATTTAAATGTGTGTGCCACTTGCTGAGTATGTACGTGACTCTTTGCTTTTAACATCAAATTCCACAAGTCCAACACTGAGCAAAGATCAAACTCATGTTGTATGATGAAGAATTTAAATGCTTGTGGTTTTTTCTACATCATAAGTTGTTTCGCTTGATAGTCTAGATTAGGGTTGCCAAGATAGTCTTCAATGTGATTTGCATACACCCACTCAAGCCTCTGTGGCTATATCCCTGTTAAAGAACTCATATTAGTGCAATGCTGTTGCATTAGGAAACTTTCTTCAGTCTTTTAGTTATGCTTGAGTTATTTCTGTAATTGTTTGTGCTAAACCACAGTAGAGTTCAAAATATTCTAAAACATTCTCAGTGACAATGGTTGTACCTATGGTGGGTGACCCCATGCTGCTCAGCACTCCCTATTCACACCTGGCATTTACAGTCAAATGGACTGTTCCACATGGTACTTTTTCACAAACTTAAATATTGCCGGAAACATGCTAGGTGTTTTGACTTCATTCAAGTTACATGTGTTAAAGGGAAAAGGTGGGACATTTTGAATCTAAGTGCTCTTTTAAAGGCCTAAATTTCTTGCCCCAAATAGTTCCAATTATCCTAACCTATTTCCTCAAGCCCCTCCCACAATTGTCTCAAAAATTCATACTCATTCGGACACAATCTCAGTTTATTACTTCAGGGTGAGTGCACAAGACTTCAATTTGTAATCAGAACACTCTCATTACAGTAAATTCTGTATAATAAGAGCTTCAATATTCACCATTTTTTTAATGTACTGTAAATCGAAGAGCTAAGCCAATTGAGAATTTTTGTAGACTACTACAACAATTGTAGCTTTGGGCAAGAGGATTAGCTCTTTAAAGATGAGTTTCTCAAACTGGAGGGACAGCCCATTCCTCCTGATGGACATTGTGCTGTTTACCAACTTCTACCCTGCACTAAATATGGTTTGGCTAGATCCCTGTTAATATCATTTGATCCAATTTTAAAATTATGAAACTTGAAAAAGTAACAAACATTTTTGGGTCATCAAAAACTGTGTCATGCAAATGACTGAACACTTTTAATGAGCTATTGATATCATCTTGTGGATGAATTTCATGTGAAACAGTATGGAATATGAGGCTTTGAGGATTTAAGTGCTTGAGGTGAGTGGACTGATTGTGTATCCATTTCGCACTAGATGTTGAATTCCTTGTCCTTCATGATCTCATACTGTGTACAAAACATGGTTTTGAAACCACTTGAGACAAGCACAGAGGAAAGTGGGAGGGATAAATTTTCCGTAAGGCCTCTTTCTGGGAATTCAGTCGATTTTGCACAGAAAAGTATATGTAATTCCATGAAAACAAACTTAGAATTTTAATTTCCTGGCAAGTATTCCAAGTGTTGACAAAAAATTGTTTATCCTGAATGTGTTGTTGAAATATTCATATGCTTTGTCAGTTTCTATAGGAGGGCTGTGGGGGCGAACAGGAAGTGGGCATAAGTGAACAATTTATCGGTGTTTTGACAACTTGCGCCAACCTTTAACTTGATATGTCTACATTGCTAATCAACGTAGATAAAAAATGTAAAAAAAAAATTGTTTAAAAAGTACAACATGTTATTATTTCTTTTAAGGAATCTTAGGAGAGGCATGTTGTATTTGTGCCAAGAATGACATAAAAGATAAGTTGAATAGTAAAAAAGTATAAGAAATCATGCTAATTGGGAAATATTCAAGAGGTACTGAGGCCATTGGGTAACATGAAAGATTTGTATTGAGTTTTTTAATCCCTTCTAAAGATTGGCAAAAGATAAAGAACTGATTTTGATTTCTGAGAAAATATTTGAATCTGTTATTTTTTAAGTTATAGCATTATTTTTCTGTGGTATTAGCAATGTATAACAGTGCATGCAAGACCTGGTTTGGTGTTTGCTCTAAGCCATAGAGTTGTTGGTAAAGTGTTTCTTTTAAATGAGGAGTGCTGGAATATCTTTCTTTGGGATCAGTCAATTTGAATTAGTTTTGTACTTCTCATGTGGCTGAACACAAGGGGTGGTTGTTTAGTTAAGAAATAAATTATTTTTCATTCCACTTTGGTGGGATATTTTGTGATACAAAACATGTTTACTCAAGAGTTGTCATATTTTTCACTGTTTTCCGGTACATTTTTTTCTAGTATATTCAACATACGATTTTGGTTTTAGGTTTCATATCATTTATTCTTCGTGGTAAACCAGGATGTTAGATTTCTCTCTAAAGCCCTTTCTGTGGTGACCCGAATGCAATGTGTTACAGACATTTAAATAGTCCCAAGACAAGCTTGGTCTCACATACCCTGTGAAGCCCTCTGTTCACAACAAGACAAACTGCAGGTTAATCCTGTTTTTGGTTTCGATGAAAAGAGAAACCTATGCATTCATGATGGCGTGTGTATGTATGTATGTGTGTATGTGCGTGTGTATGTGTGTGTGTATGTATGTGTGTATGTGTGTGTTTGTGACACTTTGCTTGTTTACACGATATCTTGAGAAGGGAAGATCTGACAGTTCTCAAACTTGGTACACAGATACCTCATACTCAGAGGAAGAACCCTATTCATTTTGGTTGAGGTCAAAGGTCATTTGGGGTCACAGGGGGTCAAAAACCAAAATCCTTGTTTACACAATATCTCAAGATAGGAAACATGGATTAATTTCAAACATGATATGTTGATGCGTTATGATGTAAGGAAGAACCCTATTGATTTTGGTGGAGGTCAAACGTCATTTGGGGTCACATGGGGTCAAACCCCGAAATCTTTGTTTACACTATATCTCATGGTAGGAAACTTGATTCATTTCAAACATGATATGTTGATGTGTTATGATGTAAGGAAAAAATCCAATAGATTTTGGTGGAGGTCAAAGGTCATTTGGGGTCACGTGGGGTCAAAGCCCAAAATCCTTGTTTACATGATATCTCATGGTAGGAAACTTGGATTCATTTCAAACTTGATATGTTGATGCGTTATGATGTAAGAAAGAACCCGATGTATTTTTGTGGAGGTCAAAGGTCATTTGGGGTCACGTGGGATCAAACCCCGAAATCCTGGTTTACAGTATATCTCAAGGTAGGAAACTTTGATTCATTTCAAACTTGATCTGTTGATGCGTTATGATGTAATGAAAAACACAATAAATTTTGGTGGAGGGCAAAGGTCATTTGGGGCCACAAGGGGTCAAACCCTGAAATCCTTGTTTACGTGAAACATCATGGTAGGATAGTTGGATTCATTTCAAACTTGATATGTTGATGCGTTATGATGTAAAGAAAAATCCTATATATTTTGGTGGAGGTCAAAGGTCATTTGAAATCAGAAGGAACAAATCCTGGAAACCTTTTTAACACAATGTCTCAAGGTACGAAGCTTGGATTGATTTCAAACTTGATATGTTGATGCATTATGATGTAAGGAAGAACCCTATTGATTTTGGCAGAGGTCAAAGGTCATTTGGGGTCTTAGGGAGTCAAACTCAGAAAACCTTGTTTAGGAGAGCTCAAGGTACAAAACATGGATGGATTTCATAATAAGTGTGTGGATGAGTTATGGTGAGGAGATGGTCTGTATAAGGTTTTTTTGTGGAAGTGAAAGGACATCAAGGGTCATGATCGGTCGAACTTTGAAAAACTTGTGAAAATGGGATATCTCAAGGTAGGAAACTTGGATGGATTTCCTAATAAGTATGTGGATGTGTAACAGTATGGTGACTTGAAAGTACTGTACCTGTTGTTTTTGGTGGAGGTCAATGGTCATCTGGTATCACCTGGCCTCCAACTCTGAAAACCTTGTTTGCAGAATATCTTAAGGCATAGTATGAAATTTGACTTTTTGACTATAGAAATGTTTTGGTTAAAAGAAAAACCAGTTACTTACCGGTGGAGTCAAAGGTCACTTCGGGTCACCAGTTGTTACAAGAAATGTAGCATTTTATTGAAAAGAGAAGGTCACTTTGGGTCACCAGTTGTTACAAGAAATGTAGCATTTTTATTTGAAAAGAGCATGTATGTATCATCGAAACCTCAATGCATTCTTGCATTCTGGTTTTAGTTTGTGTTCTCATGCAACCCCGAGTTTGGTTGATTGGGTAGTGCTACCATAGTAACGATTTCAAATATTTCACGTACCAATGATTGTAAAATGTTAGAAAATACCTGTCATTAGTGCCATAAACACCTGTGACCTTGCTTGATTAATACAAACAAAGTGCTTGGAAATGCAGGATCCTGGGTTTGAGGAAGACTGAAATTTAAACACCAACACTGAGTCAATGCGAGGTCACTTTACTTGAGCGTGACATAATATGGTGTGACCATGAACACGGGATATGTGATGCCACAGTATAAGTTACTTAAAAGACAAGTTAAGTTTATAGTGATAGCTTCACAAGATTGTTGGACGGTACTGTAACATGAGAATCACCGAGCAGAAGAATCAAGTTGCATGTGCAATAGTCATGCAAAAAGTTTAAAACTTTGGAATCTCTTGTATTCTGGTTCTGTAACAGGTTTATGCATAATCTGAAAAAGTGCCTGGTCAAGAATGTTTTAAAAATTTTTTTTAAATGGTTAAGTACTCACTTTTGACACATTTGTATGTAGGATACAGGAATTTTCCAAGTTTGACCATTTGTCACTAGCAGAGCTCAAAATAAACTTGAAAAAGACAACAGCCAAAATGAACAATTTGGCTTGGGGTCTATATGGGTCTGTATGTCATATCATAAGACATTTCTGAGGGCCATCTTAGCCATTAGAAAAGGCTGTCAGGGTTGTTGCTAATTTCGAGCCCTGCGGTACTATGTGAAGAAAATCTAACAGGTTTGGAAAATTTGTTGAATTTGATGGAACAACTCAATGTTCCACTTAAACATGCAGGGGCATCTGTAGATTTCTTGATAGTGAGAAGTGTTTGCCATTGGATTCCACAAACACACTCAAGTACTAGTGAAACTTACCAGTGAATGGGTATTGCAAGGGTAAATCTCCTAAACACAAGGAGAGGAAGAACTTCATACTTGGTGGAGATCAGACAAGCTGCCACAGGTCAAATGTCAGGTCAACAGAGGTCAAGTGTCATATGAGAACACCAGGGGTTAAGATCATTGTTAACAATATACCTTCAAGTAGAAAACTTGGAAGAATTCCATATTTGGTATGTGGATGCAGTATGGTTAAGAAAAGAACCCTGATATTGTTGGGTGGAGTCAGATGTCATCTGGGGTCTCCAGCTTTGAAAAGGTAGAAATTCTCTAGAATTTCCAAGATTATCTTATGAGGTCACGGTGGGTAAAAAAATAAAATTTCCCAAATTTTCTTTCAGCAAGGAATCTTTAAGCCTTTTGGCTTTCTGCTTGTATTATCCATTTGTTGCACACCCCCCAGGGAGGGTATCTTGGTGTGTTTGAAGAGTCTGCATAACAACTTAGTAACTCATCCTGAATTGAGTACTGTAAACTCTTGTCCATGTGGTGATATGGCAGCAAGCATTGGTGTATCCCCATTGTGTGGTCAAATACTCCCATTGATATTTCCAGTTTTAAGCTCTGTTTGGCACAGTGAAGATATCAGTACCACCCTCATCACCTGTATATAACAGAATGGCAATGCAAGAGGTCTTTAACCAATGTGTTCCTCTACACTTTACAGCTTGAATAGAAACAGTCATACTAAGATGCTGGACAAATCTGTAATTATGGCAAGTCCCTTTTCGTGACATGCTAGGGTCTGGCCAGTTTTTTCCTCCCCAACTCTCAGCTAACCTGTTGTGAGCTTTGAGAAACCTATATCATGTGCTGACTGTAACATGTGTAAAATATGTATACATATCTAATGTTAACAATAATCTTCACTGTGAGCATTTTATTTTACCCCTTGATGGCTTGTTGTTCACCCTGTTATACTTCTACATAGTTCCCCCTCCCCTCCACCAGTGACCCTTCCCCTTGGTTTTATGTACCTGAGGGCTTTTGCCCTATTGCTCCATGGTGTCGATTGTGCTCCTAACACATTCAAACAGAGTTCACACATGTCCTGGAAATGGTGTCACTTGTGAGAAAATTAAAATCGGAATACAAACAAGCCTGTTCTGAATGAGTTTGCTGGCTGTTTAAGAAAAGTCTCAATTTTGCAGTCAATAATTTTTGCTGTAACACTTTATCTTTATGATATAATAAGTGTCCTTTGTTATGTTTGCTTTTACAGGAAGGGGATACCATTGAACTGATCAAATACATCAACAGTGAATGGATGGTCGGAAAGTTGAACGGTAAGACTGGGCAATTTCCAGTCAATTTCATCGAAATTATCACACCTTTGCCTTCATGACATCACAGGTTGCCTAGATCTTTTTAGGTTTTGATATTTACCCTGAGACTTAAAGCACGCTGCTTGCACCCATGATCGTTAGAGTTGGGAGGATATCAGCAGCTCACTTCTGTGACAGGTGTAACTAGCAGTGGAGAGTGTCCCACAATGCAGTTCTTATAGCCAGAATTCCTGTTTTCTACAACACACATACACAAAAAATGTGAGGGACGTATTTTAAGACCCAACCATTCTGGGTGATGTTATATGTCAATTGTACTATAACATTTTCTAAGTACTTTGTTGCTAAAAATTGAAGCAGTTTTAAAAGCATCAGCCCAGCTGCATGCTGGGAGTTGCAGTTCATTGCCTCCTTTGCTTTTTTTGCAATAATTTTTTCATTGTAAATAGAATGTGGAAAGCTTGTGTTTTGTACAAAAGTAAAAGACTCATGTACATATTTAAAATATGAGTTCAATGTATGTTTGATGGATAATATGTATTGCTAACACTCACAGAAATGTGCTGACACTAAGAAAATGATGAGGGCGCTATCTGTATATCTTTTGAATTCTTTTGATGTAGTGTCAGGGTGAGCCTGGCTAGAATTTGAAAATATTAAAATATCTTTGCTCCCCTGTATGGTGTGTGCATTATTCTCATCTGGCATGATAATCCACTTGCAATACTACTTTTGTTTAGGTTCGTTTTGTTTTCTTTCAATACTGCAACGTTCATACAGGGTTGCAGACTTCTGCATGCTTTTCTTACAGTTTTTGTTCTTTTTTATGGAAGTAAAAAAGTTCTTGTGGAAACTTTAAAGTGTACCTCAAGTTTAAAATTTCAAAAGCTCACATCACAGACCATGAAAAATGAATTCAAGCAATCTAACTCCCACCTTCAAAAGGACATCCCTGAGGTGAAATATAAAATGTTAAAGTTTATTCATTCATTCATTTTAAAATTGTTCATTTGGCAATAATTTGTGATGTCATTTTTGTACTTCTCAAATTACTCTCTTTGCATTTCTTTGTTTTTCTGAAAGCTACTACACCTTGTAGCAATATGGTATATCATTCTTATTCTTATAGGGTGATAAAATTAATTGACCCCTTTCTGTACAACATGTTAAGCAAGCAAACTGGAAGTGTTCTAAGTCATAAAAACAATTTTAATTTCTAAGGGAAACCAAGCAGTAAATGTTTGTTGTGCAACAAGAAAGTCACAACTTTTTGCCCACTGGACATTTGTGTTTAAGTGAATAAACTTAACATGTCAGCTATGGAACAAGCTACGACAATGGGAGTTGGATGAAAAAGATTTATTTTTCAACCTTTAAAATATATATTTGAAGTTCTAGACTTGAGGTACACTTAAACAACTTCTTTCTTCATAAAGTTTATAAGATTTCAGTTTTTTACATTGAATATTTATCTGCTCATTGGTGTGAACTATATCAAGTTCTCTTATTAACATGATTTGAAATGAAGGAGAGTTAAAATAATTCATAGTTTCATAGTTCATTCATGATGAAGTAATGCCAAAAAGTTGGCATGTTTGGCAGTTCTAACAGAATGACATTGATGTTGGTGCTAATGTTTGCAATTGCTCAATTCCAGCACTCAGTTGACAAGTCCTGCAAGGAAAATATTTGTCTCCATGAAATTCCTGCAATTTCTCTAAATACAAAACATACATGATTGACCTGCCTACATACAAGGTGAAATCCCCCCACCCTGAAGAAAAAATATTTTTGAAGGGTTAATCCTCCCATATTTTGAATCCCAGTGTCTACACTGCTTTTCATTGGTTTTTGAGATTACTTAAACTTTCTGCCGCAAAAAAATTTTTTTTTTTCAAAAACTCTTTGGTGGGCTTTCATGAACAGCAGAAATAATCCTTTATTTCTTTTGCAGTTAGTATGGTGGCAATTATGATGGACATTTAATTGTCAGGATCAGATTAACATTGAAAATATAAAGCTTGTTTGTTTGCCATATTCCCATAAAAGGCAGAAATCTCAGTGGATGGGGGGGGGGGGGGTGGTGTTTCCCTCTATGTTTTGAAAATGCTCCTATGGATTAAAAAATTTTCACAAAGTTACTTGTCCTCTAACGGTAGATGATCTGTCTCTCATGCGGAAGACCTGGGTTCGCTTCCTAGGTCAAGTCATACCAAAGACTTTAAAAAGGGAACCTACTGCCGTTGTACGTAATACTCCGAAAAGCAATGGAGTTGGGAAAACAAGACGGTGAGCCACTGGAAAAAAGGCCGTGGCCGGCTCGACTTGAACTAGTAGGTTGGAAACTGGGCCGCAGAACTCCATCTTACTTTTAACCTTCTTTTTGGAAAGTCTCCTGACTCTCTGGTAAAGAGCCATTCAACAAAACCAAATGTTCACTCCTGAAGGAGTTCTGCTTCCCTAGGAATCTGTATGTCTTTAAAAAGTCAACCTTTAACGACTGACCAACCTCAAGGCCTTTAGACCATTTACATCATTGGCTGTCAAGCATGGTTTAATTGTAGACTGGATGAAAAGAAAAGATACTACACTTATTTAGTTACTAAACATGTCTCTCATTATGTACAGTCCCTAGTTTTGTTGAAACATGGTGTAAAACTGACTTAATGAACAAGTACCCATACCTTAAAGGTCAAGAGCAGTCCCGCCAAGTTTATTTTGAAGCAACAGATAAATATCACAATTATCCTCTTATTTCTCTTTAAAGTAATTTTCATCATATTTATAACTTCATTATTGCATATTCAATGTAAAACAAGCAGTTACTTGTAGTAAATTTCACATTTGAAGAGAAAAATTGTTGTCACATGACTTGCAACAGCCAATCATGAAACAGGTCAGTCTACTACACTTCTTCAAGTTGGGGTGACTGCTCTTGCCCTTTAAATAATGGTGGGCATTATAGACTCAGTATACCTACAGGCTGGAGATTTGTTGAGCATAAGTTTGAAATATATAAATGTGGATTAATGCTTCCAAAACTCTTTCACATGTGCACAATGGTTTGAAAAGAAAAGGAAAAGGACATGAAAAAATATTATCTTAGAGATACCAGCAATACACAAGGAGGGACGGGAACTTATCATTTAGATATCATCTATTTCTTAAATCTATCATCAACTGTTGCAAGCATTTTTCATGTTGCATTACGAATGGAAGTAAAATATTTTTTCATCTTGTATCATGAATGAAAGGAGAGTATTAAATTATTTCATGTTGCATTATTAATACAAGTATTTCATTTTATTGATAAACCAAGGAGATGTTGAGCAGGAAGGTTATTATTCAGTGTGAAAAGGTAGTTTTTACATGATTTGAGGGAACCATTCATAAATTAACATGTGTGGGTATTGTTATTGCATGTTGTAGTGGATGGATACCCTGTAATGAATTCCTAAAAATTGGTAAATTTTCTCTTCATGTTGGTTTATTGTGGAAGTTTTGTAACAGTGGGTCCAAGTGCAGGTATTTGGTTGCCTCAGTATTAATGGGGTGTAATAGTAGCAACAATTCAAAATTCTGGTAAAATTGAATTGCCAGTTTTTTACTAATATCAAAAGAATTGTATTAAAATACCCTTACTGGTGTACCCATCAGAGTAAGTTGAGAAATAATGGCATTGTATTGAAATGGTTTTCTAGTATAGTTAGAGCATCTGAATTGATGTGGTCACATGAATAACACACCCCCAAAGATTACAGTCCAGCACAGTAGCACGGTAAGTAATTTGAGTCTATATGTCTTGTGCGTATCCAGTGATTTGTTTTATACAACATGGAATCCCTTTCAGGTACATTTTTACATTTTTATTTCTCTTGCTTTTCCTAACTGCATCCTACCCTTACTTGTACATTAACAGTACATTAACAGTTGGAAATAATTATCTCTAAAAACAACGAAAATTGCCTGGCTCTGGTGTATGCTGCCCTGAAATACTTCATTTGACATAGTTACTCCTGCTTGAGTGTTGAGTGCATAGACTAGGTCATTTGGGTTTTTTTTTTTGTCCTGTTGCAAATTTTCAAGTCTTAGGCAGGTTAGGTCAACAAGTTAAACAAGTTATGTGTGGTACTGTATGTAAGGCAGCAAAATGCCTTCCTGCAGAGGGGATTTTGTTGCTCAGCACCTCTGTGCTTCCCTATTGGTATGCAACAAGGACTAAATCATGCGTCTCGATATGCGAGTACCCTGCATCTAACTGTTCGAAGTCAAAGACAATGGTCGCACACTACATATATGGAAACTGCATTTGGTACAGTGCCATTACAAGACTGACATCAAAGAAAACTTTGAGTTAAAACAAGTTTCCTTTTACTAAATTTTTGATTGGAGTATGGGAACTGTGGGTAGCCATACACCTGTAAGTTACTACATATTCAGAAAACCCAAACAGGAGATTGTTTGGATTTGTTTCATTCTGTATATCAATTTTAAGGTATATTCAAATGTGTCATTCTTGGTCCCACTACACTACATCAAGTCAAGGCATATGATGAAATATTGTTATTTGCTTACTTTACAGTCTAACTGAAATAATGATATCATTGTGATAAATTTGGAATATTACTCTCAACTAGTATTGAAATCATGCTGTTAACATGTCCTGCTTTTGACATTGTAAAACCACTCTTTACAGAATTTGATAGGGGTATGACTGCCATACTTAAGTTTTTGGTTATTCTCTCTGCAACCCTCCATTAGTTGTGTTTATTCATTTTCGAAATTGTATAATGTGCAATTAACTTGGCTATTTTGTATCAGAATCGAAAAGTTAAACGAGATCTTAAGTTGAAATTTGATTAAGATTCTACTTACCTATCACAGGAACAAGGGCTTATATGAAGCACTTCGTGAGTGTGATAGGAAGTAGAATTAATATGACAGGCAAATTGACAGAAGTGGTACTTGTAGATGTGGTGGTACTTGACAGATGGTGTAGTAGACTGGTGGTATTCATTGCTATGGGAGAAGTAGATTTCTTATAATCATATGACATACAGACTTCCCTTGCATTTGTGATTGCTATTAAAGCATTTTTAAACAACTGTGCATGGCCTTTCAAGGCATGAATTCAAGCCTGAATACTATTACTATTACTTTTTGTAATTTTGAGAATATCTGGGTGACGGTGATGTTCAAGTGGCCCTAAGTTAGGATATGGTGCTCACCTTTTGAAAACTCTATTGTTGTTTTATTTGAGTACTTTTTCACACTTCTCAATAGTCCTGCATAGGACCAAAGAGGATATCGAATCATTTGGGTGCCACTTCAAACAAACACATAACTCTAGAGGGCCCTCCATGCTTTGTTTCCAAAGAAAACATAGATACTCCTATCTCTAGCCTGTTAGTTGCGCTTACTTCTCACAGAGGCTCAAAGGGATGGGTGGAAGTGTTGATTTGACATGCACGCAGCTCTATTCAGTGATCTGTGCACATAACTATGGATATGTAGCAGAAAATTCCACAGAAACATGATGTCAGCGTTTGTGCATATTTCAAACGCATTCTATACAAGCACAATACCTTTCTCTGTGTGATCGTGCAGGGTAATTTACGTGTTCCTGGAAAATGAACACAGTAGTTACTTTTCCATTGTGTGCCTGGTGTAAACATGTGCATAGATGTGTGCTTGTGAAGATACCATATAAACTGATCAATAAGTATGTCCATAGACTTCAAGCTAGTTGTTGTAATGTTCCTTGTAAATGAAATGTATTGAAGAACAGTGTTTGAAAGGTTTGGGATGTTTTGAAATCACACATATTGATATTCCCAGAAGATATGAATTTAATACCTGTTGGCTTCCAAACTGACGTATCAGTGAGCAGCACTTCTGCCTCTCTGTTTCAGCCTCCATGAGGAGTCACCATGCTCCTTTAAAAGAAGGGTTTAAGGTCATGTCAAGTTTTGATATGTTAAAGAGGTACTTATTCTAAGCATTTTGGTGAAATTTTCATCGGAATCCGGTGTGTGGTTCTCAAGATGTAAGCAAGTAAAGTTGTCACATTTTCAACAAACAGTGAACTTGAAGCAAGCACATGTGACATCATATCCCCAGATTAATGAACAGTCTTTTGTTTTTCTCTAAACTTTACCAGCAATTTTCTCCTCAACAGTTCCATATTACTAAAATGTAATTGCATAAGTGGCATGAGAACTTTTCAAACTTTGCAACCCCCATGGAGAGGTCCTATTCCTATTAACGTCAAGGTCAACACAACAGTCTGAAAAACAAAGGGAAACAAAGCATTCCTTGTCGATATGAGGAAGTGATATAATCTCTGCTGCCCTCAATATCACTTTGGAACACAAATTAAGTTACTTCATTTGCTGATATCTCGAAAAATGAATGTCCGATTCGAATGGGAATTTCACCACACTGAGTAGATTTAGTTCTTCTTTCACATGTAAAAGATAATTTTTTGCGTAAACCTCCCCTTTAAGTTTAGTATCTATCCTTGTAATATATTCTACCACCATCTGATACCAGGATTGGTCATTGTAGAATGAGGTGGTTGATGGGTAGGCTCCTAATAGTCAACCGATATCAAAGTACCTTAGTACCTGGTTTAACATTTTGTGAACCAAATGACCTATATGTGACGTATAGAGAGCGAACATCTCAAGTTTTAAGAGCAGAATGCAGAAATTTCATTTTAAATAATTTGCATTGTTAAGTGTCATTTAGCATTTCTATTGTTTTACAAGGCATGCATTTTTGGGTGGCGGGTAAATGAAATATTTTACTTGAAGTAAAAAATTATATGCTATGCAAGGAAGATGAATAAATGTAACGAATTCAGGTCATGTATCTGTAAAGTACTTAAACCATAGGTAGAATAACATAATTGTATTTTTGCCTCTAGTAATCTCACATAGCTTTACTAAAAGTCAGTAATGATGAGTTCTGGCTTCTCTAAGAGGAGTGGTTTCTTGTGTGTGTGTGTGTGCATCTGCATGTATAATTGTGTTGGGTATGTTTCGTCATAGAAGAACTTAACATAAGGATGAAAAAAGGGGACAACAAAATTAAGTCAAAGAGAACTTCCCTAAAGGCAAAAGTAACACCTTCCTTGCTGGCTATCTATTTAAGATGCATGATGGGAGATGTTAAGCTCTTGGTGACTTTGTGCTTCTAGCATCTTTGGCCATGGCAAGGTTTGGGGTCTGAAGGGGTTTGTGAGGGTTGGAGTGGGGTGGGGTGGGAAGTATTGAATATCTGTTGTAAGCTATCACAAACCAAAACCCAAATTTATCAGTAACATAATGTGTCTGCTTCATTAAAGGACAATGTTGTTCCTTTTGTCCGCCCTAAAAACATTAAACATTGGCTGTGGGTATTTCTTGGAGTGAAGTTTCCAAACTTGATGGTAGGTAAGTTGATTCAAATTTACCAAAATGTGGGAAATGCCAAGATAATATGAGTTGTTACTAGAAGAAAGTTATATTTTGATTGTGTAAACTTTCCCCCCCACCAATTCTTGTATTAATTGCCAGTCACACATTCAATAGGTTAGATCTGTAGTTCAAGCTTTTTACTCAGTTGGCAAACTTCGCCAATACTGTTTAACACAGTTCCTGCTTGCACTTCAAGGACTTGTCTTGTTTGCAATACTACAGGGCTTTTCTAGAGCTACTTCATAAGTGGATTATCACCTCATGGTCATTATACCCTTTCGATGAAGAAGCAGGTTTGCACCCATTGGGAGAGGTCGGTGCAAGACTTTTCTTGTAAAACATTGCAGAACAGTGCTATTCATATAGCGGCTGATTGGAGGATTAATGGTCACATGCCACTTGTTACTTGGCACTAGCCCATGGTCACAGGCAGAGATTCCACCAGAAACTCAAAGAAAAGGGGAGGGGGAAATTATTACTCAAAAAAAATGGGGGGAGGAAATTATTACTGCCACACTGAATTCTGAATTCCAAATTTATGGTGCCCTTGGCAAAGTTGCAGGTAGGTGAAAGGTGGCAAAAGTTTGTAAGTCCCTTTGATCATGGAAGTATCTACAATCTGAAGGGTTTTAAAGTCTACTTATTTATGCAAGTTCAAACAATGCTCCAGAGGTGTACTCTTCATAAATATGAAACCAACATACTGACAATTTTTTTTTAAAGGGGGATTTCTACCCTCCATCTGGAAGGGAGGAGAACAAATCCCCATTCCCCTCCCCTTACAGACACACTGACAGTTTAGTATAGATTAACCAATTGCTTGTGACATCTGCCATCACAGCAGATGAGCAGTCCATACAATCAAATTTTGACCAAATTTTTTAGAAAGTTAGGTGGTGATAGAACAAACAATGAATGTTTTCCATTGATGAGATTTAAATAATTTCATGTGTTGAAATATTGGATGTCTGTTCAACTGGTTTTGGCCTCATCAAACCGATCATTCAGTCTTTGAACTTCTGACATAATTCATACTATTCTACTGATAAACATTCATTATTTGTGTAGTATTGCATGTTCCAAGAGGTTGCTGTCTGTATTTGCAAGATGATGCAAAAAGATTGAACTGTCATGGTTGGGTGATAAATTTTACTCACTTGTCCTCAAAGAAACTAGGAGTCCTTTTGTTGAATTGCCGAGTAATGTGACCTAATTTGTTGAGTCACAACTGGACAAAAGGCTGTGACCAGCTCGACTTGAACAAATTGGTTGGAAACTGGGCTGTAGAACTATATCTTACCTAACCTGACATAACCTTAAAGGCCCAATTCTCTCAACCCAAACTGTACCAATTCTCCTACTTAAGCCCCTCCCATAATTGTCTGAAATTTATCCTCATCCAGACACAACTTCAGCTGATTGCTTCAGAGTGGGTATAAAAAAGCTCAATGGTTGTAATCAAAAGACTTTCAGTATACAGTTCATGCTGTGAAATATAAGCTTTGGTACTCTGCATTTCTTGAATTAGTCAAAGAGCTGAGCCAATGGAGAATTTTGGTGAATCCCTGTAAGAATTGTAGTTTGGGGTGAGAGTAGTGGTCCTTTAATTTGTTGGGAATTTACACTTTTGCATACTTGGATCAGCGAAGTGTCATTCACACACAGGTGTCAACTGTGGAGGGGGGGGGCAATTGCCCTTAGGAAAATATTGGGAAGTAATCATATCATTCCCCCCTCCAATAATTTAGACAGTGTAAAAACCAACAGGCAGAATAAACAAAATATAACAGTGTGGTACACAGATGACTTTCGGGCTCCAAGGATCGTCTATATGAGTCTCTTAAAGTAATAATACTGCATTTATAATGTGCCACATATTTATGTTTTGTGTATGTGCATGTTAATGGGAATGTGCATGCATGTTTGTTTGTGTGACCATATGTGTGTGCTCACATTCGTGTGGGTGAAATACTTATAGATGAATCTAATGCAGACATTGTCCAGGATCCTGGTTGTTGGAAAGTTCTTAAGTCCCAAACCTACAAACCATTGAAGCCCCTGCCCCAGAAAGGCAGCTTCCTGGTTGCATCACCAACCTACCCCATCATGTATTCTAAATTGGAATCCATGGTTTCTTTGAACAGTGATGTTCAAATGTCATAAACTTCGTGATGTTTCAAAATACTTCTGTTTCAAGGGTTTAACTGTACTGAGTGAGAGCAACATATATTTAAATTCACCTGTTTGTAGTTAATTTTGCTTTGTTCATTGGTCTTTGTAATTTTGATAGATGGCTTACATGTAGGAGGGGGTTACAAGGAGGGCCAGAGAAATTTTTGACCTCAAAAGAGTTTTGCCATTTTTCACAAAAAAAAATGGTGTTTACAGCAGTGGTGTGAAGTGGATATAAGGGTTTACTGTCATGGTAGTACTGTAAAAATAGTTTTCAAGGGAAGGGGTGTGCAAGGGTGAAGTCTAAAGATGAGAATTCGGGATCGGGGTAAGTTAAGCAAAGGGTTGGGTTTAAGTTGATGTGTGGATATGGGGACTATTGCTGTTAGAAGGTGCATTCAGATGCTCCATGAAGGAAGGGAAGGATGGTGTCCTGTGCAAGAATCAGATACATTGGTTCAGTACCAGAATTGGTAAGCCTACTGTTAACATGTTCAAAATGAAAGGGTACAAGTCTGAATGTAAAGTAAATGGATGTGACTAATTTTTAAATATTGCAAGAGGTTGAGATATGACTTCAGTCAATTATAAATCAAAGATGTATCATAACATTATGGAAATATATTAAAATAGTTCACTTTAAATCTGTTCTCTATTTATTTCTTTGTTTAAGCATGATTTCCCTCTGTTTCCCTTGTCACAGTCATGGATTATTTTAGCCTTAACGCAAGGACTAATAAATTGTAACATCCAGCAAGAATGGTTTGTTTATGTAGTTCATTTTCTTTTTCACTTTGAAGGGTGAGAGAGTTGTCTGCCTTTAAACCTGGCGATGCCATTCAATGCTAGAACTAAGCATCTACTAAATAAAATTTCTACATACTTAGGCCAAGAATTCAAGGCAAAACTTGTCATCAAACATACACCTTTAATCAGTGGCAGCAGAATTTGAGGGGGCGGGGTGCTTGGGGGCCTCAGTCACAATGAAAAAACTGGGGGAGGGCTTAAGGTACGTTCACCCCCTCCCAAATTTGCAAAGTGTGGCATCAAGAAGTGGCAACCACGGGGAGAATTTTGAAGTGGATGCTGATAGGATATTGCAAAGATGCAGTGGTGGCATCAGAATGTCAAAGTTGGGGGGGGGGAGGGGAGGGAACTAAGGGCAAAGTAAAATGTTGGAGGGCAAAAATATTCAAGCCCAGGGAAAAACCAAGCTCAAAGTGTCAATACCTAGGGGTGAGGGTCCAGGGGCAAGAAGCCCCCAAAAGGTCTGAGGTTTCAGCATATCTCTGGATGAAAAATTAAGTCTCTGGAGAGGCCATGTGCCCCTCCTTCCCTCAACTGAGATGTGGAATTTTCCAAACAAAACGTCTTCTTTTCATTCAGGCTATAACAACCAGAATCATATGATCTGATTCTTCTTTGGACAAGACAAGCTAGTGAATGAAAAAATCACCCAAAACACATGGGAAATGTCATTATCAGCTGCCAGAAGGGTCCGATTCTTTCAAAATTTTCTGTACCATCTGTGTCAATTGAAGATGGTGCTCAGCTCAGTCAGCCTTTTGGGCAGGATTACATGTTTCCCTAAGAGAATCATATTTAACTGCCCAACAATGATTCAGTTCCCTTTCTCCCTTTTTGAAAATGTCAGAGGAATACTGCTTCTACTGAGAGTTTTGTTACCAATAAAATCTTTCTTGAAGTTAAACAACTAATTTTCAGACCAGTGTGTACCTGATTGACTTACCCCTAAACAATGACTTATATCTCATAAACACCCTAAAACACAGAAGCTTCCAGGGGATTCACCCCTGAACCGCACCAAAGATTTGCCCCATATTTTTTTTCTTCGAACAGATTACTTAAAGGCATATTCTGGAGACAAAATTCATTAAACTCAAAATAAGCAGAAAAATTTTCTCGTTCAGAAGGTGAAAATTGCATTTCAATAGCTTATAGCATTGAGAAGAAACAAATTTTTAAAGTATTGCAATTTTTTCTTGGGATTTGATGCATCATGGGAAATCTGTGATGTCATCGTGGCACATTAATTAGACATCGCATTCAATTTATTTATAACTATAATGCCGCTGCAGACAATATTAAACAACATTGTTGGTTGTGCTCTACATATGGTGAAGGATAATTCTATATCTACAGGAAAAGATATTCAAACATTCCAACAGTATCAAATTTCAAGGACAGACAGAATGTTCAATAATAAAGAAAAACAAAAGGAATTTGAAGCAATGTGCCCACATTACATAACTTTCTGTGGCTTTGTTGAAAAGCAGAGGTATTTTTTAACAAAACTAACCAATCTTGAAAGGGAGATATCTTGAGTTAGGAAAATGGTATTGTGATAGGGTTTGAAGGACATGGTGTGGAATATTTTTCTTTTTCTTACAAGACAGAGGTGAAAAGCCACCAGAACATGCCTTTAACAGAACAATGCATGCTTGCAAATTCTCCTCCGTTATGGTGCAGAATTATGAAGTAAAAATTTTATTGCGAAAGAAGGCTCAAAGTAATGACTGCTTTGTTTTTAGTTAAGAGCCTGGAAAATACCATTTCCTGCTGCATCTCTGGGGGTTTCAATTTCTCAAACTTTTCTGTGCTCTGCACTTTGATAGTTTTTCGGGCAGAATTACATTTTCTGACAAAAAGACAATTCTGCCCCTTTCCAAAGCTGAAACGCTCCCATACCTTCATATCAATATATAAAATATAAAACTTCAAATATATATGGGAAAACAAACTTTTTGCGCAGGAAAATTTTCCAATATGTTCCGAGGGCCTTAATTAATCTGCATGATGATATTCAGTAACCCTAACAAAACTACAGATCACCCTCTAATTGATTTTTCTTATGAGAAGATTAGATCCTTCTAGAAAACCCCCAAATCTGTCATAAAATTACAACTTTTCTCCAATGTAAGCTTGAGATTGCTAAAAGTGGCAAAATTTTCCAATTTCGATGGATACTCTGTTAATCACTCCAACATTCTACCTAATTTTGCTCTTGAAAGGAACATGACTTAATAAAAAAAAATTCATTACAACCTTACCAAAAAACAAATTTACTTTCATTAAATTCCAAAATTGCTCCAATAAAATAAGCTCTTAATTTTCAAATCTTCGTCCAATAAAGGACAAAAACTTTTCGGGCAAACTTCTAGTCTCATGTTGAAGCCTTCGGATCATGCCTTAAAATCTGCTAAGTCACGTCCCATCGGGATTAATTCGAAGCCTTTGTCTGGACCTTGAAATGCTGCCCCTCCCCGTCGGAGAGCTTGCCCCTCCCCCTCCCCGTATCGGAGAAACCCTGGCGCCACCCCTATATCTAACACAGTTCAACGAAATATTTTGTGCGCCTATAGCCCACTGTTTGTCCACGGTTGCTTTCAACATAACATGGGGCATGTATCCAAATTATATCAAAGGTTACAGCACATTGACTACTTCCCACCTGTTTGACTGTTTGTGTACATTTGCCATATTGCTAACAAGCATTGTTATCGAGCACAACATTCAGTGATGCGAAGTGCAACTCTTTTGGTTCCCGCATCTTTTGGAAAGTCACGTTAAATGAAAATAAGAAGCCTCATCGGCAGCAGATCCACCTTGTAATTTATCAGACGCGGATCCATACATTCCAAAGGGAGGTGACTTGAGAGAAAGTAGGAAAGTGAGGAATTGCACTGCTATTGTTTCATTGTTAATCTGACGAAAAAGGGAGGGCTGAGGCCGTAAAAGTCCCTCCCCCCTTTGGATCCGCGACTGATTTATTATTGTATTTTTTAGAGCTGAAATGTCTAGGTACAGGGTCTTTATGCAAATAAGTCATGAAAAATATGATTTCTAATGTAAATTTGGCTTGCCTGTCACGCATTTGGCATAGTGCGAACTTGATCATTGCTGTAGGGAAATATAGGCTTATTGCATAAAGTTTCAGTTCTCAATTATTTTTCTACCGGCTGCAGGGGTTGGGGAGAGGAGTTGTGAGAATGAATAATAAATGTACTATTTTGGGTTAGATGTCAAAACTTTTTTCCAAACTGCTAATATTTGCTTGCTCCAGAAGCTTTTTAATCTTCTTTCTTAAATTTTTTCACTGCCGTCGGTGTCACACCATCTGAAATGCACAGTGGCGTAGCCAGGATTTTTTCCAGGGGGGGGGGGGGGGGGGGCAAAGGTATGAAATTTCCCCAAAATTTTTCCCAGTCAATGTGTATGTATTTCATATAAAAAAATGCAAATTTACAAGTATAACAACATAACCATGTCATTGTGTAATATTACCTGCATTTTTAATCTTAAAGTATAACATAGAGCAATTGGAAATAACAGCTCTTAGTATATTATTTTGGTCAGCAATATCTGGTTTATTTGTATGTACTAACGCAGTGGCGTACCCAGGATTTCTCTGAAGGGGGGAGGGGGGCATGCAGTATGATCTAAGGGGAGGGGTGTCCGGAAATTTTTTGACGCAAAAATTTGGTGCAAGATTGGTGCATGCAAAATGGTGCAAGATTTTCGGCTTTGACAGGAACAGTGTAAAAAGTTGAATCGTGGTGGTTCATGAGGATAAAACTGAAACTTGTGTCTTTACATGCATTCTTATGCCATTTATGCTACCTTACGAAGTAAAACTTGACATTAAATTTGCACACTTTTAGGAGTCAAAATAAAAGAGTATTGATCGGTATAGGATTTGTGGTATTTCTTTGCCACAAAACGTTACTTTGTCATAAAGATTATCTAAGCGGAGCGCCACCATTGGTTGGCGCGGTGTGTAGAGAAAATTTCGCAAAATCAGACCCCTCAGGTGGCCGGAAATAGCATTTTTCAGACTTAAACGAAGAATCTACACAGTCATTACCTTCTTTTGTATCAACTACAAAATCCTTCTTCTTACATACAAATGCATCCATGGTTTTGCTCCATTATATCTAAAGGATCTTATATCTAATTACAAGCCTTTACGTGAACTACGTTCCAGCTCTCAATCTCTTTTAAATGTGCCGTCATCTGTTACCCATTCTTATGGTGATCGTGCTTTTTCAACAGTATCTGCGAAACTGTGGAATGACCTTCCATCTTTTGTCAAGAACTCTTCCACTGTTGGACAATTTAAAACTAACTTGAAAACTCATTTGTTTACTTTGTCTTTTTGACCGCATGTTGTATAGTTTCAGCGCTTTGAGACTTCTTGTGTAAGGCGCTATATAAGAACTGTTATATTATTATTATTATTATTTTGTCGTTTGCAAATAAAATCCTGCCTTCAAAATATGTTCGCAAACTGCAAAGTGATCAGAGAGTTAAGGGGTAATCTGACCCAAAAATGTAATTTTGCCCAAAAGAATGAGCGAAACGCCACCATTGGTTGTCGCAGAGTGTAAAAATAATTTCGAAGGATCAGACCCCTCAGATGGTTAAAAATCGTGTATCCATGCTTGTAAAGAGAATCTAAACATGTAGTATTTACTTTTATCGATGCCACCAGTGCATGAGAAAAGAGTCTACACTTTTAAAGTAAAAATTGGAATTTGACAGAATTTTCCCATTTGTAGGAATTAAAATACTGGCATCACTGAGGGCCGTACTTGCAGAGACAATCCTTCTCCTTTGAAAATTCTTGAAAAATTGGGTGTCCTGATATGCAACCCGGTGCCACATATGCTATCTTTTGAATTAAAGTCCGTGTTACTAAACTTTAACTACTTATTTTTAAGAACAAAGAAAAATGGTATCTGTGAGGGGGCATGGCCCAATGTTCCCCCCTTCGTACGCCATTAAAAGGAGGCCTAATAGTGGCTCGATCAAACAGGATATCCTGTTAGAACAGCAGTCTGTTAAGTGAAGAAGGCCACAAGGTACTCACGGACCCGTTTATTGTTACACCCCAAGTGAGCGGAAAGCTTTTTCCCCGAACTAGCCTGTAGGCCTCCAAGGATTAGGCTAAGTAACAAAATCTGAGTATGCCAATGGATCCCGTTCATTCTAATTTCTAGACTAGCTTAAAGTTAATCGTTGGCCATGGATTGTTGCAGCCCCATCCATCGTTATGTACACAGAGTAAAATCGGTATAGCTACTACTAACTTGCATGACAATATAATAATCTCGGGGGGGGGGGGGGTGGTCTACGTTAGTGACTTGTCAGTTTTCACATCCTTACACTAAATTCCCAAAGTGTACAACGTAGAGACTGTGTGCAAAGGGATAAGTTTGGGTTTACGGTCTTTCAGTGTTAGTTGTACTGTATCAGCTGTTGTTAAATTCCTCAATGACAGGTTCATGTGCACTAGAATGCACTGATCATAAAAACCGCGCGTATACAAGAGAACATTCAATCTGCTACGCGGCGAGGACATTTCTGTGGAACGCGTGTAGGGCCGGCTCATGCGACACTGACGAAATCTCAAATCTGGGTTAATTTGTTGCATGAAAATACTAATTATGTATGAGAAATATCTCAGAATTTCTTATTCTAACAAAAATTTTGAGAAATTTTTTTAGAGTAAGAAAATTCATCAAATTTCCCCAAATTATTTTCGGGGGGGGGCAACTTGCCCCCTGCCCCCCCCCCCCACTAGCTACGCCACTGCAAATGCACATTCACTGACTGATGTCGTGGGTGTATCACTGTTCTAAAGCTAAATTTTGACCATATTCGCTCCAAATGACCCGACAGTTTGTGGCAGTCCCCATGCGGGCATACCCGTCCCCATGCATCTAATTCAATACTTTTTTGGAGAGGAATTCCTAAAATGGTGTTGTAAATTAGTGTACAATACAGATTCATGAATCAATTCTGGCAGTTAAATCGTGCTCTGTTCGATGGTTCTAAAGATAAAAATCTTTCTTGCTCTCTGGAGCTCTCTTAAGCGGTAGTGTTCCCCGACGTGCCCCCCCCCCCCCGCTGGCGCCACCACTGATCTAGACCACCTAAAATTAACAAAATTCCCGGCTGAGATGAAGTTTCGATAAACATCTGCCTCCCTTCCCTACAGCCCCTCTCTCCGCAATACAAAAAGTTGTACCGTACTCTATTTATTTTTATTATTATTTCCAGTTCTATTTCGAGAAAGCATTAGACATTTAATTGCATCTCGCCTTTTGACTCTCTGCCTCGAGTTGGTAGGTGGAAAAATTCAAAATTCTCTGGTAAGGAGGAAAATTCATTCCTCACACAAGATGTAAAATTCCCAAGATCTTGGGAAATTCACTAACGCTGGCGCGTGTGACCGTACGTTTATTGCCGCCAAAGAAACAAACCTCTGTTCCTGTTGGCATAGGCCTAGAAGCTGCCATATGTTGTTAGCTCAGCTCCGCTGCCGCGACGCCGAGCCGTTGATACTGCAAGCGGCGATATAATGCGGTGTTGAAACGTGAAATATGACGCAGTAGGGAGACCAACCATTGCTCTTGTGGCAGTGGGACCACGAAAATGGAGGTAGTTTGGTATGCATCTCTATTGTTGCATTGTAAATAGTAATGTTGGTTTATTTTAAGGAGACAACATTTTTACCTTTCATTAAAATCGGTGCGGAACGCGCGTAAATTTAAATGCCCGATATGTAACTTTTGACTACTACCCTAGCCAAACGTTAGCAGTGTCACGTCACTTTTGAATCGTGTGTCGTGCATTAGACGATATGACATAGCCTGCTGCCCATTTGCCTGCTTTAAGCAGGCTGTTGTGTTTGTGTTTCAACTACTACATTCAAGAATCAAGTCTTACTTTCGCAACTATAAATAATACTAGGCCTATACGAGTCTTTCTACATCTTCACTGCAGAGCAGTCCATCTTTCTAAGTTAAAATGGCATACCTGCGGTATACAATAGCCTGTCAACTTATCAAATCTCAATTACGACCACCAAAAATGATGTCACTACAAAAATTAAAATCCTGAATTATATCACGCGTAATAGGAAATATATGTGCATCGAAAGCACGGCCTGGTACATGTTTTTACGTACAAAAGCCTATTAGGTTGTTTGCTGTTCGTTGTATTAGTTGTATGTACGGAAATACACTTACTTAGTCCTATTCATAATTGTCTCATACACCATGTGACCATCCCTAATGTTTACTTATTCGCCCCTCAAAATGCGGGATTCCTGTAAATGGAAACTAGGCAAAGGTTTGCAGACTCTGTATATTATTCTGTTTAGAGACCTGGGTGTATTACGATTTTGAGAGAGTGCCCTCTTTAGTCTACTACAGAGTCTGCTCCGCAGGCTAGCTGCCTTTGCGTTATGCATGCAAGAAACAAAGCACATTACAGGCTGCTCTTTTCCACCTAAATATTTCCCATTCAAGTTTAACTTTTCTTTAAAATAGGCCTGTATTACACACTGAGTTATGTCAAATCATGCAAACTGTAGCTTCACGTTGGCCATCTTGGTGCCCCTTTATTTGCCCCAGACATACGCATTAGGCCAACATGCTCTGTCCATATACTCTACTTGTAGGAAGTCTGTGGGTTAGGAGTGGGCCTGTAGGCCTACTAGGCCCTTTGTAAGATGTTAGCCTAGGTTAGAAGGGTAACCATATTTCTGTTAGGCTAATTACTGAAAGTGGGACATCAGTATTGAAGGTGAAGATGGGGGAGAGGTCTAAATGGGCTGCAATCTGTCTTTGAAAGTGGGGGATATAACTTAGACCAAGTCGGTATCAGATCTAAGCTGAGTGCCATATTGGTTCACATGGCATGCTGCTAGAATTGATTAAGAAATTTTAGCCAAGTTTAACCCAAGAAAAAGGTGTTTTCTCGGGTGAAGCTTATCTCTGTAATTGAGGCAGTTAACCCTGTTTAAACCAACCTTGTTGCTCTATTGAGCAAATAGTCTTTGAAGGAGGTAAATGTGTTTAACTTTATTGATCTCAAGATACCTGAACAGGAAGTTCTCTGACAGATTCTGGATTATTAGTTGCCAGCTTGAGATGGCTAATACTTGCTATTAGCTTCTAGCATCACAGAGTGTACAAAGAAAATTTCAGCCCAAAATACACTTAAGATCACCAAAAATTGCTCTTTCCAGGGTATCTAGCCTGATATAGCAACTGTCAGAAGCATATTCCAGTGACGTAGCTAGACTTTTTTGGGGATTGGGCGGGGGGGGGGGGGGCAGGGGGGCAAGCACCCAAATTTTCCAAATTTTTTATTTTATTGTGAATGCCATTTTCTCTGGAGATGTGATTTGTGGCGCACAAAATTTCTGCCCCTATTCAGCAAAGTTTTGAAAGTGTGGAGCTTGTGTTGGAGCAAAATTTTGGATTCTGGGTTCACTTTATGAGGAAATTGTGAAAAGTTCGGGATAACTGAAGAATCTAGATACCGATACCAAAGATCGTTGTTGAGCTACACATTGCTATCTATATGACCTACACATTGAGGCTGTATTACAACATTTTAAGAGTCTAGACACAAGAGCCTATATTAAGAAAAATTTGGAATTAAATGATAGAAATTTCATGAAAATAGCACTGTAGTTGCTAATATGACTTAATGATCTGGGTTCAAAAAAGTTTACCAAACTGATTTATGAGGAAACATGACTGCCAGCAGGAAATGAAAATTTCTGTGCACAAAGCGCATGGAAAATTTTGCATATTTGAAACAAATAATTACAAAAATGAAACTTTTACTGGAGAGAAGTAGGAATAACATGAAAGAAGAGTTGGGAAAACCCCACTGAAGTTGACTGATGTCACAAATGGCAAATTTCTGGATTTTTTCCATTTTTAGAGCTATATGGGACAATCTCCCCCTGCCCCCCTGTAGCTAGCCCACTGTCATTGTGTAGCATTCATTTCTTTATTCCATTCCCATAGTAATTTTTAGTCATTTAAAGGCCTGTCGGGGCATATCAGACTGAGTGCTCATTTCAAGTCTTGTTGACACTCCTCAGGCTTTTTGTAGTATAATGAATCAATTTATATTTTTGTGTACACTGTTTATTATAGCTTCTCTTTTAGTATTCTATTGAAGAAGTTTTCATAATAGCATACTTGAACTTTTTACTTAGTTTCCCAATCTGAAGGTTTGTTTTCATGGGAAGATATAGTGTGCAGTATCCCCCCCCCCATGCCCCCAGAATTGCTGCCTGTGGACCTAGATACTAAATGTAGGCTTAATGTTAACATTATGCTCAGGCTGGGCCCAGGGCTTAAAGTTATGCTTAGCCTAGCCTAGACTAGACTAAGTAGCAGTATGATAGGCCTAGAACAGGTGGCAATGTTAAAGGCATATTCTGGTGTCTTTTTACCTGGGTGTTGTAAGAAAAGCAAAAATATTCTACACCATGTCCTTCAAGCCCTGTCTCAATACCATTTTCTTAACTGAAGATATCTCACTTTAAACATTGGGTATTTTTGTTGAAAAATACCTCTGCTTTTCAACAAAGCATCTGGAAGTTATGTAATGTGGGCACATTGCCTCAAATTCCTTTTTTTTTCTTTATAATTGAATGTCCTGTTTGTCCTTGAAATTAGATACTGTTGGAATGTTTGAAGATCTTTTCCTATATAGCATTACCCTTCACCATACCATGGTGATAGGAAATGAAAAATGCTGCTTAATACTGCCTGCAACAGAATCAATATTACAAATAATGTCAAATTAATGTGCCATGATTACATCACAGATTACCCATGATGCACTAAATCTCAAGAAAAAATTGCATTACTTTGAAATCTGTATCTTCGGAACGCTATATGCTATTGAGATGCAGTTTTCACCGCCTGAAAGAGAACTTTTTTCTGCATATTCTGAAGTTAATGAAATTTGTCTCCACAATATGCCTTTTGTTAAGAATGAACTTATTTGTAGAGTACATCAAATTGGTAAAAGCTCATTGAAAGAAACTCAGAAAAAAAGAGTAGGGTCAATCAGACCTTGTTATCCTGAGACAGTTAGCTATGGGGGCATAGGCTCAATGGCCAGACAAATGCAGAATCACATAGACCTAACAGTATTAACAGTATGAACACTAGGCCTTAACAGCCTCAGACAAGTGTTTCTTCTGTACATTGTCCTAGGACCTAGCACTTGTTTCCGATATGGCAGCTTACAATTTGACAGTAGGTCTGTAGAATAGAGGTCGTACATGTGATATTAGAACATTTTAATTTTGGCATGTAGCACTTCTGGATGGAACTGATCATGTGTAGCCTGAAATGTGTGCACAACAGCACCATCAGTAACAGTTGTTTTAAAATGAACAGCTGGATGGTAAAATAGAAAGATGCACAACACAATGATATTTGTGCATGACCTGTATTAGTAGTGATAGCAAGTATGCTAGTTATGCTGACAGTACCTCCTACATTTTGAGCAAGAAAAATTTTGGTCTAAATGCCTACCAAATCATTGGAAAGGGCAATTCCCAGGCTTATGTACTACATAAATTAGAGAAACAGTATTGTTGTTTGCAAAAATATAAAAAATACCCTTGGGGCCACTACTCCCTTTCCCTTCTCTTTGGCTGTGTGCCTGGGCCCAGAATCATATTTTAGTATCATTTTTAAGGGACCACAATTACATACCAGTAGGCTGATATAATGATAGACTTGACTTTTGTGAAAAATATAGGACACACTTTTATGTTAAATTAAAAATGACCATCATCTCATCTTATGCCAAAATAAGGGAAAACCCACCTCTTACCTAAAACTATGTTATTATTGAGGTAGTAAAAAGAGTCAATTTTGGAGTAGAATAAATCCAAAAGTCAAACTCGCAAGAGTTTCAACGGCAAAAGGTTTAAGAGCCTATCAAATAATATTAGCTCAAACAATACCATGTGATAAAACTGTTAAATTAACTCAGAATTGCACACTTATTTATGGCAGCAATTTTATTGAAAGAATTATTATCTGGGAGCACCATTTAAAGTGTGTTGTCCTTGGATTTATTATGAACTACAATTATATTTTTAGATAAACGTACCAATATTTAAATTTCCTTATAAAGAAAACATTATATCTCACCCAGTTTTGTTTCAGCAGTTGAAGTTGTGAAGAAAAGGAATAATATCAGCAAATAAACATTACATTGATAATTAAAAAATAACAATATTAAGTCTTATGTTATTACATTGCAGAATCCTTTGGCATAACTAGAGAGGGCAGCAAACTTGTAAAAATTTTCTTGCAAGTTGGTAAATTTATGTCAACATGACATTTACCTTCTGCATTGCTACTCTGTCAGTAACTTTTTATGCTATACTTGGTCATGTGATTGCATGTGCTGCAATCTAAACTCTTGTAATTAGAACGTAGTGTTAAATTGATTTTTACTTCCAAATTTCACTGTTGCCCTCTTTTGAAGAAAAACTGATTGACAGATCGAGATGCAGTGACAAAGATCATTCATGGCAAGTATGGTAGTTAAAGAAGAATTTTGAAGCTCTGAGGAATCTTGTGTTGTTTCCAGCTCTTCCAGAAACAAGGAAACCAATAAAAGTTGTAAAGAACAGTGCAACAATGATATCACAAATTATTGCACAATCGGCTGTTTTAAAGTAAGTGAATCAACTTCAACAATTTGTATCTCAGCTCAGGAATGTCGTATGAAAATGGACCATGGGAATGAAATGAATTTTTTATGTTTTCTATTAAATACATATTTTTAACTTTTTTCAGACTTTGGTTCGCCACTATTAGAGCATTTAAAGTCACTAACTGAAAAAACATCCTGCTATCAAACAAATAATGACCATTAGAACCTGAATTTACCTAAAATTTGATGTAAATTGGCATAGCTGAGATAAGTTAGGATGCTATAAATTTGCAATGTAGCCAATATGCTTTGAGAGAATATTTACACAGTCAAGCAGGAAGTTGGGCTCAAAACACAACATTATGGAGAGCACTGCACAATGTCAAATGACTTTCAGTTGACATATTCAGGGAGCAAGGCTTTGAAAACAAGGCAGGAATAGAAGGTCTAAAATTGGGGTTTGGAGGTCAAACTAGGGGTGAAGCATAGTGTTTTAGGGTACAGCACAAAACCGAGCCCATTCCTAAGGTTGGGGGCAAGGGGAAAAAGCCCCCAGAAACTCTGGGATTGCAGCATATCTCTGGATGGAAAATGAAATTTCTGGAGGGTAATATATTATTTATTTATTTTTTCTGTTAACCTATCTCCTGACTGACTTAACTGGGGGGGGGACAAGGATAAAATATGTTGGGGCAAATGTACCCTCTTGCCCCACTGTAGCACTACCTCTAAAGGAAGTAAGCAATTTTGTTTCCTAAATGCAGTCATTCACCCATCATTTTATAATATCTCTTCACATGAGCCTGCACACAGTCTGGAAACAAAATTCTTACTGTAGATATTATATTATCAAATGAGTGGTGGTATGTTTCACACCTGGGGCTTGGCTTATCATTATCTAGGCAGGTTCAACTCATAATTCTACATAATGTTGCTACTGTGCTGTATGATTGATGCTCTTCCCGACATCTCACATGTCTCACATGAGCAGTCAAGTAGTTGACTAGCATGCATGCATATTCAAAAATGAACGAAGCACTGCACGGTTGCACAATGATAACAACTTAACAACATCTCTACATAAGAAGTTACAACCACATGGATGATGTGAAAGTTGAGCAAGAAAAACCATGCTAAAAGCATCTGTATCCACTACAGGGGTCCAGTTTTCCAAATGAAAGGGGGAAGGAATTACTTGAATTAGATATCACAACATTTACATGACAAGCAGTTGACTGCACAAAGGAAGCCTGTTGGCTTAGAATTTGGAAATGTTGGCAGCAGGTCTATAAACCTGTAAGTAGGCTCTTTGATTTAAGTGGTATATGTGGCATTGAGTCTGATTAGGTTGCGTTATTAAAATAGCAGTAAGCACTTCCCTGATGTGATGGTGAGGCTCTCAGAATAGTGTGCTAGTAGGACAGTGCCTGTAGGTAAGGTTGTGTGTTGATCATCTACTGTCAAAAAGTGAAAATTCTTAATGTGTCATAGCCTCACTTATAATGAATGCTAGAGGTCACTTTGGTTTATGGAAGAAGAGAGAAAGGAACATTGGCTGGAACCCCAAGTTAGTGAAGTTTGGTAACCCACAATTGACCAATGACTAGTAAAATCACTCCACCCTGACCCCATTTTCACCCCAATGCAGCTTAGAATGTTTCATTCTGACTTTGATGATGTAGTAGCATCCCAGCAGAGGTGCAAATAGGTCAGATGTAGGGTTTTGCATGATAACTTGTGTTTTTTTATTAGGGATGGGAGAACTGAGTACTTTTAGTTCAAAATAAGTAGATGGAAGAGTTTTTACTAATTTAATACAACTACAACAATTTTTGACATTTTTTTGGCACAGTAATAGAGGACTGAGTCAAACCAGGAATTTGGGGGTAAATTTGAGACTTATGATGAAATGTTGTGGATTTTATGTCTATGACATTTTATGACTTTTATTGAAGGTTTAAAGCTAGAATGCCATAACCCCAACTTGATTTAGTACAGTAGACTGTCATGGTTCATGATTGGCTCTTGTGAGTTATGTGACATAATTTCTTCTCAAAGTTGAATTTACTAGGAGTAACTACTTGGTTTACCTTGAATTTATGTGCATAATGAAGTCCTAAAATGATATATAAAAAATATTTTGAACAGTAATTGTAAGAAAATTATGAGATTTATTGTAGCTTTTGCTTCAAAATGAGCTCTGGCAACTACTTTTGACCAGTTTGCCTGCAGTCATCTTGTGAAAAATCATTTGAATATCTCTTTACTATAATTTGGTTAAGAATTTATACAAGTCCGTATCAAGTTTGTTTTTTGTTTATAACATTAATCTAAGACCCTATTATAAACTGTCAAAGATAGGGGTCTATAGGAACATGAAAGAGCCAAGGAAGTTCTGCTGAATTAGAAATCCCTTGTTGAAACCCTATTTATTCAAACATATCAGGATAATTTTGCTAAAATAAAAAAAGGGTACATGGGGCTTCAAGTTAAGCTTCAGTTCAGAAGATAACTGCCCTCACCTGATCAGGGAAAATTCTGTTATTTTCAAATTTTGCCCATGATGCTTTGCAATCACACTGTGCAAATGTCACAGTTCGAGACAAATGTTCAAAACACCTGATAATTTTCTTCGACTTCATGAAGAAAAGTTCTGCCATAATTAAAATCATGTTGGATCATGTTTGGTAGTTCTTTGCATGCTTTTTGAGATATCAAGCAATTTTTTCTTCATTTGTTTCATAAGCTTAAATTTTTGAAGACTTGACACAGCTACAAGATGTATGCAATATTTTCCCTGAAAGTTGCAGAAGGGAAACATGCCAGTTCTTGTGTTCCATTTAAACAGCATTTTGTTCATTCACATATGCAAGCTGGACCCATTGTTAGTGCGGTAGATAGAGTTCTGTCTACACTTAAAATGTTATCAAATACACTGGCCACTTAAAAAGTTATAACAGAGGAAGAAAATATCTTCACACCTGAAAAAAATGAGATTTTAATATTTTTTTCAATGAAAATACAAACTTTGTCTTTTTTAAACTTAAGTTTTCATTATGAAAATGCAGCTGTTACACCACAGTACCACAGGTGTAAATATTACATGCTAGTACTGTACATTTCTCTTATTTCCTGTGCACACTCCTTCATATTATAAGAGTGAATTGCCTAAGTCCACATCCTGATATGTGAAAGTTAAAAATGCAGTCTTGAATAACTTGAATCAGAATTTATTTTTGAGACAGTAAATATCATAACTTGAATGATAAACTTGTTCTAAGTTTTATCTGTCCGTTTGAATAATTTGAATAGATTTGATAAAAAAGGGAAGTTTGCATGTATCAAACTGAACTTACTCCCACATAAATAGATTATGACTCTTCCCCCTATTTTTTTTGTCACATGTTAATTCTGCCAAGTACTACATAACAAATTTGTTTATCATTCTCCCACACATACAACAGTATAAAGCAGTATCAACGAAGTGGAGAGGTAGCAGACACCTTTTCTTTTATTGTAAATCATTCACTCCAATAGCAGGGATGTTGCTACAGCGGGTGGTGCTGGGTGGTGACACTCATCACTCCATATTCCCAAGCAGCACTATAGGCAAATACACCTCTCCCCACCCACCACAAATCTGCCTAATTAGACCTTAAACTATCCCCAAATTCACTCACTAAAGTAAAATGAGGTAAAGAACAAAAAATGTGGCAGATGCCATGGGGTGGGGTGAAGTGTTTTTCCCAGATTTAACAATTACCTGGCACTCAAATTTAGTTATCTGCATCCCTGTCCAAGAGTAATATTATGAAACAGTACTACATTAAAATACTACTAAAGCACAGTGTTATTTAAATTTCATGTTTCCATGTCTCAATTCATTTCTTTTTTAAATGTTTTTGTTGTTGTTGTAATATTTACTGAACTAAGATGTTTTTTAATGTGGAGAATTAGTTAAATGATCTAATATGCAATTTGTAAAGAAAATGTTTGTGTTGTATCATAAATTCATTCTCTGTCTATCCCATTTATAAGAAAGGAAGTAAAAGCTTAGAAAACCCTGAGTTACATGAAAAATATATATACCCCAACATAACACTGATTGAACCAATTCAACTTAATTATGTCATTCCAGCACAAAGCTTCTTCATATCTTACGGTGTCTACTCAAAATTCATGAGATAAAGACTACCCAAGAAATGAGCTCGTTTGATGAATCCCACAATAAAATCTCGTTAAAACTTATCTTGCGTTGTTCAGGCCATGGGAGCAACTGTTAATGTGATCTATCTGATATACACAGCTTCTGTATTCGTGATGGGGGTATAGAGTTCTGTAGTTAATAGCTAACAGCATCTGAATAAAGTTGCTCATCTGTGTGTGTGAGTGTGCATATATAGGCGTGTGTGAGCATTTGCAGATCAGTGTGTATAATGACATTGAAGGTATAGACCCATACAGTCTGCATTTGTGTTTGTGAGGTCTTGGCTTCTTGTAACGTAATATCACTCGAGGTCTTACGTACTGCTTCGTCTGGAGTCGGTAATCAGTGGTTGTGGAATAATGACATACTGTGGAGCAAGTTACATGTGGGGATTCTTAATGAGCAGCTGTTTTGCTTTTTGGTGAGTAAATTGGGTATTTTAGTTTTCTTTACCTTGCCAGTTTTTGCTAACATTTGGTCTACTCTTGATAGCAACAGAGAAAATCCCCAAATTTTTACTTTTTAAGAATAATAAATAATAAGAGGATGTTATGATATCCTTGCCTCTGAACTAACATTAGTTTTGTGAATAAGGTGAATTTTTGTGCTCTGTGGTGCTAGGTCAATGTAAATGTCAGCAGATTAAATTAAACACATTTTTTTCATGGTACGACTGTGATGTGACCATCCACTCAAGATGAATAACAGTTGTTGATGATTACTGTCAGTTGATGTAACTACTGCAATAATTTAACAGTAATGCAGTGTGGAATAAAGACTAATGTATTGTCGTATCACACGTGCACTTGACACTGCTCCTGATTATGATGGTACAATGATATGTTTTGTATGAAGACATTCTAATTGTTCGAGTAAGTGATCTCCACCCACACAAATAAATTTGTGACTTCAGTATATGTCTAATAATGTTTAAGTTACAGAACATGCAGTTGGGAAATATTTTTGGTTAGTGTGTCTTACTGAAAAAGAGGAAGGGGAGGGGTAAAAGGAGTGTGGGGGTCACCTGAGGGAGATACATGTGTGGGATGGTAGATTAAACTGAATTTTTCGAAAAACTTGGTTCAAAGTGACTCACCTACTTAAAACATAAACTGGATTCTTTACTTATGCAATAGGCTTTTCACTAAACTGAGACCATATACTAATTGATCTGCCTTTTTATTCCTCTGAAATGACATACATGTTTGAAAAGTTAAGCATTTTTAAAATACATGTTGCAATGAGTTATTGAAAGCTGGTTTAAATGCCAAAGGATGTTGACTCAAGCCTCTTACGGTACATGTACAGGCAATATTTACATTTTCTGGCATGCGAACAAAGAAGGCCCCAAGGATATTCACTGTGATGAGCTATGTAAATAGACACAAGCTACAGATCTGCATGTAACATCAAGTTATCTAAATCATTTAGGGCACCATGTGCTTTCTGACGTAGTTCAATTTGTATCACGTGTATATGTAGCCATACAGTGTATAGGATTTTGGCAGCTCACAAGTTGTTCATAATGTTGGGTTGAAAAAGTGTACAAAATCATACTTGTGAATTGTATACTTTTTTAATACTAGTGTTTCTGTCAAGGGGAGGGGGGGGGGTGGGCTGATAAGAGAATATTTGTTCCCCCTTTCCATAAGAAGAAGGATAGAATTCTCCTTTTCATTTCCATAAAAATTTAAAGATGTTAGTATCTTATTCTCTTACTTTTAGAGGACACCTTTGCAGCATTGTTTGAACTTAAAAAACAGTTGTTAAAGCCTTTCATATTGAAATTATTACACTAGCCAGAGCTTCATTCTGCAGCTCCTTTCCTTCTTAAAAGTAATTTGTGTATATTGAGGGCGACAAATTGTCAGGCACTAACACTTGGTGCACCTAAGGTATGGGGCATTATATACTGACATCACTGGCCTGTGCAAATTTTTGTTTGTTGGAAAGTGAGTTAGTTAGTTAGTTAGTTATGTGAAGTTTTATGGCCCAGTTTCCATCCTATTGGTTCAAGTCAAGCCGTCCTCAGCCTTTTTACCAGTCGTAGCTCACTGGCTTGTTTTCCCTACTCCATTGCTTTTGCAGAGCATTGAGCACAATAGCAGTAGGTTCCATGTTTAGAGTCTTTGGTATGACTCGAACCAGGGAGAGTGAGGTGCAGGCATGTCAGTTGTGTGTAGAGCATTGCTGTAAATGTAGGAGCCTTTATGTACACTTTAATGACCAGTATAGCAGTTAGAGGGGATTTTAGGTCTTTTAAATGGCAGCTTTGATAAAGGTTCTGTAAAGTGGAATATATGCTGCAATCTTGGACAAAACTGTTGGGACACTTTGCCATAATATTCTTGAATTTCAGTTCAAAGGCTAACATGAATTCCCCTAACCCGCTCCCCCTTTCAATGTTGCGCTGAAAGAGTGACTGTATGCCGTGAATAGGCTAACTGTGGTCAACATTGCAAAGGGGAGCGGGGTGTCCCAAGGAGTTTTGTCCAAGATTGTCTGAGCTCCACGCGTATTATTTACGAGAACAAATTCAATAGATAATGCTTCATTTTTCGAGCCGACTTTTTGGGAAAAGCTTTTTCGGAGGCTTATAGGTCTGAGGATTTTAGCATAAAGAGTTAGTAGCATAAAGTGTTGTTATAATGTGTTGTTTGGTTCATTTGTATACATTTATTTAGAGTCGGGACGAAAAAAAAAGAATAGACTGTTGCAGGTATTCTTGGGGAATTTGCATCTCGTAAGCCATGGGCAGAGGTACGGGCGGAACGCCCACCAATTCCTCCTCGTAATACAGATGCAAAACCAGTTAAAACATGTTTAAACTTGGAGGAGGCAATTTTAGAGCCAATAATTTAACATTTGAAATATGGAAAGAGACTTTTGAATATTTTTCAGGCCCGGGAAATTGCCAGGATACGTTCTATTCCGATAGAGAGTATATATATATACAAATAACTAAAACAATTTCTTGGATAGAAAACTCTGACTCCTATTGCAAACCGGTGTTAAGGAGACGAGATTTTAACTGAAAGAGCGCCACGATCTACCATGAAATGTTAAAAGGCACATCTGAGATCCAAGCTTTTAAAATATAATGATGGTAGATCGTTAGTTAAGGCTGGTTTTTGACATATTTTGAAGCAAATTGCACCCCTGTGACTCCATTTTTCACGTTACATGAAACTGGTTACGCATGCTTTTTTCCCTCTTTAAACCGAAGCAATTTCATTGCGTTTTGCTTCCAAATTTGCTTTCAAAATAAATGGTAGACCGTTGGGTTAAACTTATCTTTCACTGCCGGTCTCGTCAAGTTCGCATGTACGGCATATTTTTTTCTTGAGAAAACACGGTAAATTACTTTAAAATGAAGTAATAGGCAGGATGCATCAGTGCCTCTCTTCTCCAAAATGCACTTGTCAGGTAACACGTCACTGTTTTGAACAAATCTAAAATACATAAACACGAACATTTTTTCAATATTCTTTTTATTTTAAGACAGTGTAAACCAAAAACAGGTCACTGTTGAGAACAGCTACATAAACGATCGGGCACTTTAACTTATTCCCTTTTGCAAATCAACCCATCAAGACAAAATGACACTTTCTACTGTGTGACGCGAGTAGTTCTAACTTCCCGAAATTCTCAGACAATCTTGGACAAAACTGTTGGGACACTTTGCCATAATATTCTTGAATTTCAGTTCAAAGGCTAACATGAATTCCCCTAACCCACTCCCTCTTTCAATGTTGCGCTGAAAGAGTGACTGTATGCCGTGAATAGGCTAACTGTGGTCAACATTGCGAAGGGGAGCGGGGTGTCCCAAGGAGTTTTGTCCAAGATTGTGGCTGTCACAGGCCTCAAAATTAATTTTTCCCACATTAAGGTCAAAATGGCCTTAGTAACTGAAAAATTTTTGGTTAAACAAGGTCCAAAGTTCTCTCATCCAAGGCCAAAATGTAATACACTTGAAAGGAGAAGAGAACAAGGGATGGTACAGTATGTTATGAATGATTGATCTGAATAGCATGCAAATCAGATATCAACAGAACAGTACAAAAGTGAAGAAAAACATGCACTGCATTGTGAATGCTCTTGCAAAAATGAAAAAAAAAATGACGAAGGAATTGCACCCCTTATTTACAGTAGTTTAACTCATACAGAGCAGCTTGACTGACACATCCTCCACCAAAAGTGGCCTTCGATAAGTGTGTGAAAAATGCCTGTCAAAGGCCAAAACGAAATTTAAAGCAGCCATGGCCTCTGAAGCTTTGTGAAATTTGAGGCCTGTGTTGAGACAAACAAAAGCTGTGGTACTGGTATCCTATCGGAAAATGTGTTTTTAATATTTTTAAAACCCTTCACTGATCTTCAAATTTTAAAGATGAGTGTAACCTGGTTGCGTTAGGGGGGGGGGGGGGACAAGGGACTAGAAGTTAGAAGTTTGAGAGAATTTGTTTTACCTGGGGTCATGAATAACTGCCTTTAAAATTAACCCTAGTAAATTTTCCATTTTTCAAAATTTGACATTTTTGGTATCTGGATATAGTAAAGGGAAGTTGAAAATTTCTGTGAACTTCCACAAAAATTGTTGTTTGAGGTGAGATATGTGACTGACTGCCTTTAATTTACTTTCCACTTACTCTACTAATACTTCTAAAGTTTGCCCTTTTGATTCCAATCATATTATGATCCTGATACAAGAGGAAGATCAGACCCACACAGGTGATCCTAGCCTGCAGTATGTATGTGCTAGGATGAACAGTGACCTGAGATCAATGGTTATATTTCATCCTCTGTTAACGAATCCAGACAGCAAGTGATGGTCTGATTTCAGTCGGCCATAACTGGGGTCTATCACCTTTTAATCTTTCAATTTCCTTGCTTACCTGTATCATGGATGGTTTTACACTAAATTGTATATTGATTCCTTCAATTTAACTGAATATGAGGTTTTCAAATTCAAGCAGACAAAAAATGAAGACTGTTTTAAGGCTAATGGACCCCACTATGAATGGCTAACTACAGTCACTAAACACAAGCACTGATCAGATTCGTCTATATGGGTGGGTGTTCACATTCATTTTATTGCCCTCATTTGGGTGTGCATTTGTGCATGTGATTTCATTATTCATTCAGTTCTGCTGATGCAATCTTTGTGTATGGTGGATCATAGTATGAGGCAAGTGTAAGTGTACCAGGATCAAACCATACTGCATGTACATGAAATCTGATCCACTTATAAGATCAGGCAATCAGATCCAAATCTGTAAATGCAACCTCCAAGAGTGAGACACTTATCATAGGCACTTGCATAAAAAGTTTCAGAAGGGGGGGGGAGCAAAACTTTGATTGATCAAATTAAGGGAAATTCCTTTCTCCCCTAAAAGAGTTTAACAGGGGTGGCACCAGGAAATACCTGACAAGGGGGGGGGCAAGGCCTCCAGAGGAGGGACAATGAAATGTAGTTCTGACAAAGACAAAAGGCAGCTCAAGAAATGAGGACGGAGGATTTTTTTTTGTACAAAGCATGCCAAAAAGAGGTCGGCAAGAAGAAACAAAAAATTTGAGTTTTATTGAATGAGTGGAAAAATTGAATTTTTCTGGAAGAAAATGTTTAAAAAATTTGGGGGTTTTATTTTGAAAAACTTGTCCTGGGGCATAGTCCAGTATATTGGCTGGTCCACTGAAGGTTTTGTGATTATATGCCTACAGTGTGGTATCCTAAGACTACTTCATGAAATTGGAAAATTTCCACGACTGGGCCACTTATTGCCTAGTGGAAGGTGAGATTCCTGTAGTCAAACTATCTGTTGCTGTTTTTATGCTAGGTAGTAGAAATATGGTCAAAATGAGGTCATGTAACATATCCAAGTGGTTTGGGGTTGGTTATTCTAGTTGTGGATTTAAGATTCCCCTTGCCATTCTCCATACTGTATAAATTGCAATCTCCATTACACCATCTTCAAGGTTCACCAAAAGTAGAAATACCCGGCTAAAAATACTGAATTGTCATCAGGTCAAGACCAATTTCGTGTTAGCTACTGTATTCTGGTACAGCATACAGTACAATGAGTACATCTCAAATCAGGGATTCTGCCAGAAACACAAAAAATGTGTGTGTGTGTGTGGGGGGGGGGCGGTTGATTACTGCTAAACAATCACTGCAAGTCCAAATTGAGGCTGTCCTAGGCATATGTTATCAGTGGGTTCAGGGGGGACAAAGCTAGCTTCAAAGCCCCTGAAAGTTGCAGTATAAAGGGTTTCAAGGTCATTCATTTATTTGTGTAAGTTTAAACATCACTGCAAAAGTGCCCTCTATTTTATAAAACGGACCAACATTTTCACAATTTAGAAACTGAAGAAATTGTTGGAAGCGGAAAGAGTCACATAAATTTTTTGAAATATTTGTCTAACATTGGCAACCTTTGCCCTAGTAAGAAAGACAATATCAAGAAATGATGAAAAACTGAACTCAGAGCTGGGTTTGAACCAACGACCTGCTCAACGTGCAGTACGCTCTACCAACTGAACTATCGGAACTCTGCTGTAAGAACTGGTCAATTTAGATTTCCGATAGCTCAGTTGGTAGAGCGTACTGCACGTTGAGCAGTAGGTTGTTGGTTCAAACCCAGCTCGGAGTTCAGTTTTTCATCATTTCTTAATATCGTCCTTCTTACTAGGGCAAAGGTTGCCAATGTTAGACGAATGTTTCAAAAAATTAAAATGTCACATCTACACTTCCTTATTTTCACAATTTCCTAACTTTTATGGAAATGATAAAAGGGGGAATTTTACCCACCTTTTTATGGAAAGGGGACCTCCTTTTCTCCCGCTGCCAGAAACACTGCAAAGGACTTCTAGGCCAATTTGACCAAACAGACAAAGGTGTAAGGAGGCAGGAAGTTTCCTAATTTGGGCAAATTGAAAGCCTTGAGAAAAATTCTCAGGAAATATTTGTTAGGCAAAAAGTTTTTCCTTGGTTTCTCAGCTTCCCAACTTTTTAAATGCATGTGCAACATTAAAATGTGTGAAAAAAAAATTACATTGAGGCCTACAGTGAACCAGATTCCAGTTGGGAGTGACAATTCACTTAATGTTACATTCTATGAGATATTTCATGGTGAAACAGCAATGAAGCTATCCACATCCAGTTTTTCTTATATTAATTTATGTGATAGTATTCACAATTAAAACATTTTTATAGTACTTTAACTTCCAGTCTTCAAATGTAAAATACAAAACATAATAAAACGGTTTTCATGCTAACCCAATGTTAGCCATTTTCAATAAAACCATGGGCAGACAGGGCAGGGGAAGATGGGGAGGAACATGTCTTTCCAATATTTGAAAAGTCCTCCATTGACTTTGGTTTTTGGCATGGCATTTTTTCAAATATTTCTTTTAAAATGAGTCCCCCCTCCACAATGTTGAAAACAAATGGAGTAGAACTGTTCTATTCTGTTTGCTGAGCTTTAACCATAAAACCTAGCCCATTCTGATTTTATGACTTCTTAAAAATAAATATACCTGGGGGCATTACATTTTTGAAAAGGGGGGTGTTTATTTGAGGGTATATTTTAATAAAAATTTAACGTACTGCTAGAACCTACACTAGTGTTATTTTTGTGTTTTTAACACTTGAATGTGATGTGCGTGGATCTAAATGTGAAAAGGAAAACTATTTTTGACATTAGGCTATTGTTGTAAGAGTAACATTAGGTTTAATCTGTGGTTTTGGCCTGTAGTGCGAGAAGGCCTGGCCTTCGCAGTTGTTAGAAATTTTTTTGGGGGGTGTTTATTAGAGGGGGGCTTTTTTTGGGAATATACAGTACTTACTCTAAAAATGATCTGAAAACCACAAAAGCCGCAGTTTGGTAAAGGCAACATCAATCTATTCATACACCCAAGTAATGTTTTTGTGCATTGTTAACATTTAGAGAAAAAAAAGGAGTTTCAACCCTTGAACATAACATTGGGCCCATTTAGGTTTAGCCATTGGGACCTCATTACAGTGCAGTACAGTGGATATATATCTCATGCTGCATGTTCTATTTCCTACAAAGCTCTATTTAGGACATGTTAAAAAAATTATCAGGTATTTATGTAATAATTATTCCGTACGTACGTATATTATATGCGTAACCTTGCTTGTGAGACTGAGCAATCTGTACTTCTCTTAATGCAGAACTCTATTTCCATGGTTGTCCGATTGTCTGGGACAACTAAAATTTCATATGGGCAACCAAAAGTTAAAGGTTGGTTGTCCGATGGACAACCATTTTTTCTCTAGGACTGAAAAGGAATACTGCTGACTGACCAACTCTTTGACTTTTTGCATCGTACCATATTCAGACTTCAAGTGTTTCTGTCAGAGCTCAAACATCACAACTTTTTATTCTCCAAGACTATAAGTACATTCATGAACACAATTAGTGTTTTGTTTCGGACAACCAGATTTTACTTGTGGACAGCTGAAATTAGTGAAATGGTTGCCCAAAGGACAATCATTAATTTTTCTGAAAATCGACGCCTGCTTAATGTTTGACACATTGTCCTAATATTCTAGAGATTTGTTACAGAAACTCTTGCAGTTAAAGGCCCAGTTCTCTCACTCAGACAGTACCAATTCTCCTAACATTCTTACTTAAGCCCCTCTCACAGTTGTCTGAAATTCATGCTCATCCAGATACAATCTCAGTTTATTGCTTCAAGGTGAGTAAAGAAAAACCCAATTTACATAATCAAAACACTCTCAGTGCTGTTCATGCTGTGTAATACAAGCTTTGGTACTCTACATTGTTTGAATAAGCTCTCAATCAAGTAGCTGTGCCAATTGAGAATTCCAGTACTCCTGTACCAAAATTGTACTTTGTGGTGAGAGGTTTGGCCCTTTAAGTTGTTTAAATATTGGTCTGCTGTTCCACAACACACAGATAGTAGTATAGGCAAAAATATAAATTAAGCTTTTCACACACACGAGGGAGTTGAATCTGAGGGGGTGGGCAGGGAATTGCCCTCAACGAACAAATTAGGTATCATTTTGCCCCAGTAATCAAGGAAGATTAGAAAAAAAACAACTGGCAGAATAAAAAAATACAATATTGTGGTTTACAGATAACTTTAGGGCTTGGAAAGATGTTTATTTCAGCTTAGTAAAGTAATATTACTCCATTTATAAATGCCCCATATCTTTGTTTTGTGTACATGCATGTCAATGTGAGTGTGTATGTATGTTTGTATGTATATGGTGCTCTCACAATGGTGCAGTGGGATTGCTTATAGATGAGTCTGGTCTGGGACATGATCCATGGTCCCGGCTGTTGGAAAATTTTTGCTTCCCCCACCAATCCACAAACCAGACTGATGCCCGTGAAGTTATAAGAAATGAGTTGGAACCAACACGAATATACTGTAGCTTAGTAAGGTAATTAAAGCCCTTAAGTACAGTATATGAGTGTTTGATATCACAAACCATATCATGGAAGATTTCTCCATGAATTTTTTGAATACTGTGACAAGAATAGTGTCATATTCCAATTTGGTGAATTTCTCTGGGTCATACATTATTGGTTATCAAAAGCAAAATGACAAGAACTGAACTTTATAATGTTATACAACAGGACTTTCCTTCAGGAGCTTTTAATCAATTTGTTGCTAGCTTGCCAATATTTTTGGCAGGTTTGGCAGTTTTTTTTTTTTAAGTAGTACATGTCTTTTCCTTATAAACTACTGATTTATAAAGAAAATCTTGAGCTCCCCAATGTTATAAAGGCAGATGTGTGGTATCTTATTCTACTAATTTTTGATTCTTATCTTTGGAAATCCAGTGTACAGATATATTCTGTGAAAGGAAATGGCGCATCCGCTTCCTTCGAGTGGGGTTGCTTAATTATTAACCTAGCTTAGGGCAGGTAGCCAACTGAGCTCTAAATTTTGTATTCACTATGGAGCAATTGCCACATGCATCTAATTTGTCCAAATTAAGACGGTTTCTCCATGTACTAAATCTAACCAAAACTGCATCATGACCTTTGCAGGGAGCTTTCTTTTACAAGCCGCAAGTGACACAGTGAGGCAGACATGAACAATCTTAGATGCTCATGCAGTTAGAGCACAAGAATATTGCTGCATGCTTTTTATGAATGCGTTCTTGATAATCAGGCAGTCCTTGGCTACAGAGTCGTTGAGAGACAGTCAACGCAGGCCAAGTTTGTTTTCACTGATGCAACACAGAGCTTTTGATTAAAGTGAACAAGATTATCATGGAGATGAAAGCAGGGTTTTAACTTACGTGAAGAAGGGACTTTACTCTTTATGCAAAGACTAGCAAATAAACACTAGTCACTGTTAATAATAAAGTTGTAACTTAAATTAAGGTTTTGTTGACGGGCTTCCCTGACCAGAAAATTCTCACTGCTTACTGCAGGTGGGATGATGTGCCATAAATATATACTGTCACAATGTATGTGAACATGTTCGTGTATTTATTAGATTGGAAAGGTTGTTGGTGAAACAGAAGATACTTTGATGACATAATTATTTCAAGAGGTGGAGGCGTGGGATGGGATCGTTCACTTGATATAACAGATCAGAACAGAATTTATGACAACCTAAAGCTAATCAGATGTCTAAAGGCTGATTGCTTGAGATGCATTAGGAATTGAAAGAGAAGCCTGTGGCATTTTGTTCAAGTGAAAAGGGGGAGGCTGGACTTGCAGAGCATGATCCATTTCTATTAAATTTCATTTGTTATTTACAATTTGAATAAAAAGGAAAGGTGAAATTTTGGTCAAAGATGATGCTGGGACAGCAGATAAGAAGAGTAAAATTGAATCAACTCCAGTCATTTGGCCAGAATGAATAGAATAGTCAGTTTTTAAAGGTGGCATACTTTTAAACAGATTGGGTGTTAAGTTGCGTTGGTTGTCCAGCTATGTGAGAGCCAATACTTTTGGCTACGGGCCGCCCTTGTTGGCAAGGGGGGAGGGATTGGTTATTAAGCGGCTCATTGAGTTGGCTCATAAAATTTAGCAAATTTTTCTAAACCTGTTAAGTTTTCTACACATACCCATGACAAATGGTCAAACTTAGAAAATCTCCACATTCTACAAACAAATTAAATCATTTTATGAGTGGTAACTTAACAGTTTAATTAAGTTTTCACAATTCTTGACCAGACACTTTTTCAAATTATGCACAAAACCGTTACAGACCAGGACACCACAAAATTCAAAATTTTAACATTTTGCATATTACTTTTGGATATGAACCTTGGTTAATACCGTTAATTAACAGCATTGTCATGTGGTCGTGACCCTTCAACACTCTCATTAATTTAAGTTAATACCAACTCAATGAGCCTCTTTGAACCCCTTTCCATGGCTCAAACTCCAAAAACAGTGATGGCAAAAATGGCAAGAACTTACTTTAACATTGTGTTTAACACAAACATTGTGCCATGCCACACCTGTAGACCTTAAAAATGATTTTTTTTCTTTCCAAATCATTGAGGAACCCTTCTATCTAACTTTTCCCCTATGTCCCACTTATGTACCTATCCACCAATCAATTGCATATCAAAATTCTAACTAAACCCTATCACCATTGTTATAGTCTTTTGCTGTGAATTATGACACTTGGGTAATTTCAACCGAGCAACACAGCGTTGGAGTTTACATTTTTTTTTAGTAGACAGGTTTTAATGAAGTTCACTAGTACGTCTGGCCTTTTGAAACAGTAAGCCTATAATTATGTCTCCTCTCCCCCCAAATAAGAAAATTGTTTACCTTGACCTCTCCACCCATCCTCTAATTTGCCACCTACTCGGTCACATTTTTTACTTTTCTCTTTTTTTTAATTTTCAGAAAATTTAAGATCTCCTCATCTATTCAACCCTTGTTCATACTAAAAAGTCCATCTGAATGCCCATATTTCTAAAGGTTTTGTGGCTTTTATTAATATATCAAATGATTTACTGTGTAAAGAGATGCAGCTCTTGTACCTAGGCTATGCCTAGTCTGCTACAGTGACGTCACCAGACTTTTCATTCTAGGAAGCACTGGGGGAACAACAATTTTGCAGGGGGGCACTGGTACACTCCACTCATGGCGCTGTAGGCGCCACCAAGCACAAAGGGTGAGGCTCAATGGGTGGGGTCCAGGACCCGCCATATGGTCCCTGGTGGGGTTCAGGGGCAAAGCCTCAGTGGAGGTCCAGGGGGAACCCTCAGAAGCTCCTGGGTTTTAGTGTGTTTGTAAGGTACTCATGTCCTAGTAAAGAGTGCTTCTAGTGACTTAACACTGGCCTGAAAATTACCTCCAGGATAACTTCCAGTAAGACTTTTGGTAAAAAAACCAGTGATTCAACTAACAAGAGCAGATCCAACTGACATTTGAAAAAGGGGGTGACAAACTATAGAGAAAAGCTGATCGGCAGTTCAATATGAGTCTCGGTGGGGGTCCAGGGGGCAAAACCCCCAGAAGCTCCTGGGTTTTGAGGGGATTTTGAGGTATTAAAGGCCCAGTTCTCTCACCCCAAACAGTACCAATTCTCTAACCTTTTTACTCAAGCCCCTCCCACAATTGTCTGAAATTCACCCTCATCCAGATACAATCTCAGTTTATTGCTTCAAGGTGAATATAGAAAAACTCAATTTATATAACCAAAACACTTTCAGAACCATTCATGCTGTGTAACATAAGCTTTTGTACACTGCATTGTTTGAATTAGCTGTCAATCAAAGACCTGAGCCAATTGAGAATTTTGGTACCCCCCTACCAAAATTGTCAGTGTAGTTTGGGGCCCTTTAAGGTAGTAATTTAAGGGTAATTCTGTTGTCTTTACACTGGTCTCAAAATTACTTCTAGGGTTACAAATCTAGTGAAACTACTACCAAGTAAGGCGAGCTGAACTAGAAAGAGAAAGCAGTTGATGTGCAGCTAGATGTGTTCCTCGCAGTAAGGAAAAATGTAGGCCTAAATCCTGCTTGAACGGTAACCTGATCTGTGCACCACCTTCAATTGTCAGAAAATTTTGAAAAAACAGAACCCCTGTGACACCTGGAAATGGCATTTCCCAGGTGTTTTTGTGATATTTTCAGTTGGAAAGTAGGGAAATTACTGCCTTTTCTTGTGAAAAGAAGAATCGAATCTTAAAAAATTGACATAGTTACGCTCTAACTACAGAAGACATACTGTTTTTTGAAAATCTCAAATCTCAGTTGGGGGGCACCTGGGGGGCACACAATTTTTCAGGGGGCACATGCCCCCCTGGCTTCCCTTTGGTGACGCCACTGATCTGCTGCACTGGTGTTAGCAACCTTTCTATTTTGGGGGAATATGGCACTATGCACATACTACCGTACTATGTATACAGTCAGAAGTCACATGAGAGTCCAGCCAGTCCAAAACTGTATTTTAGCAATGTAGTACTCATGCTTAGTTGTTCCCAAGCCAACAGTGCCCATACTAAAATGCAGGACACAGGTCCAAGAAATAACTGTAGGCACTGGTTCATATTTTCCGCAGACGAATTCCCTCACAGCAGAATATTTTGACAATTTTAATTATGTTTTATGGCAGAATCCTAGGCCTGGTGTTTTTGTAGGCCTTCGCAAAACATGAAGAGGAATAAAAAATTCTGGAAAGTGTCACCCCCTGCTGACACTGTTGTGTAAAAAAGGTTTCCCAGAATGCACTTTTCAAGGACATGTCAAGGGCATACAGACACTTTTTTGGGGGGGGAGGGGGAATGGTTTAGGAATAGGAGTTTGTAGTCTGTGTTTTTAATATCCTTGATGAATTCCACTTACCCTTTGTAGTAAACAAACTTCTCAACCTAGATATGTGGGATGGGGCCGGGAGAGGGGGTAATCAAGGAAAAGGACACTCATTTGACTATCTTGTGGCTGCTTATTGGAAAAAAGCTTCTCTCCACAGAAACCAGCGATACATATTTGCTTTGAATACTAATTTTTTTGAGCTTATCCATCATCTTGGGTAATAATATTCATAGATATCCTGGATGTACTCATGATAAAGATTGGTGTATAATACTGTTCACCAATTTCTTGAATGATGTTATTAAAATTGGTTTAACCTTTTCCAAGTGATGCAATGCTATAGTTTCACTGGTAAGTATAATTTGTCTGCCTTTTGGCTTGCAGAATCTGCTCTTTTTAGCAGGATGCCCCCTCCACTCTAGACCCATGTACAGAAGTATAATGGTCAAGACGTTAATCATGTTAAGTTCTAGTGTCCCTAGGGGAATACAATTGAGGGGACTTTGGGAAAACTATCCTCAAGCTCTGTTTTCCTTCTTTTTTTTAAGTGCTATCTCTCCTTTCTTTCCACCAATCACCATCCTTATATTTCTTTAGATAAAAGGTGAAAACATCATGCATGAACTTTTTTTGTACATGACAGTAAAAAAAGTCTGTGAAGAAGACACTTCCTGACGGTTTTTATGCTATTGCAGTTGCCATGGAAATATCAAGGGAGACTTGAATAATTCATTGTGTTATAAACTGGCTTCTCTATGAAGGAGTCTTGAATGATTATATACAGTAAACATTCTGTGTTGTACTTCTAGAATTATGAATTGATAACTTTTTTTGTTTCAGTTTGTCTGATGTGGTTACAAATTAACATTAATGAAGCTACACACTCATGTGTACTAAATAATTACATATGTATTCAAAATAGAAATTTCTCTTTTAGTATGACCAAACTTTCTAAAAACCTTTTTTATAACTTGGCAAAGTAGAAAAAATTTCAAATTTTGAGATTGAGTGTGGTTAAAGGTTTGCCTGTTAGATCAGCAGACGTAGTGCTGCTATTGAAGTATTTGAGGAGCTGACATCTTGTGAAAAGGAAAAGTCAGTCTTCGTTTCCAATTTTTTTTTATGGTAAAAGAAAAGTGTAGGCCTATTTTTGGGGGGGGAGGGGGAGAGAGAGAGAGGTTTATTTTTTTTTTTGTTTTTTTTTTTGTTTGAGGGGAATGGAAAAGGTGGATTTCTTTTTCTTTTTGTATGGAAAGGAAAGAGTGGAATAATTTGTTTATTTTTTTTTTTTTTTTGCAGAGGAAGGAAAGGGTGGTTCATTTGTGTACACTTTTCACCAGTTGGAGAAGTTTATCCACATATCAGCCAATAGTAGAGTCTGCAGCAGATCAAAAGTCTCTGTGTGCTAGCACATAAATTGCTACAAACAGTGCTCCTTTGAAAATTTTTTCAGTAATAGCAAAGTATGACTTTATATCCACTTTTGTACAACTATTTTCATAACTTTCCCACTTATTTCTCAGACCTATTTCCATGTTCCATGTTCAGCTGCAATTTTTGTGCAAAAGATGATGGGATACTTTGAAGTAGCTGACTCAAGGAGTAAGTCATTTGGGTGTGGCATGGGTAAGCACAAATGCTGCTGTCGTAAGCCCATTGCATGTAGGGATCCTCAAATATTCAGAAGATTTTCCAACTTAAGGGAAGGCAATCATCACCTTCACTGAAGTCATCTCACAAAGGAAGATGGTGTGGCAGTCCCCCACTGTACCTCATTTAAAACAGCTTCTCATTCCCATACTGTAGCTCACTTATAGCCATTCCTTACACCCCCTTCCACCATCTTAAACTTGTAGAAATCACCCTGTAATATGTTTACAGCTGCATGGGTCTTCTCTAGATGTACTCACTGTACCTTGAAATAGCCCATACCATACATGACATATCTGTAAAAAGCAGGCTACAAAAATTATGTCCCATCTTTATGAAGCCACTCAAAAATAATTTTTGCTCTATGTTGCAGAAAATAGCAATTTTATTAAAATTGCGGTCACGGTGGTCTGACCATGATAAGCCACTGAGACCTCTTCAATATGTACCACATTTCCAAATATTTATTTTCATAAATTCTTGTCGTCCTCTTTCACTTGCCAAAAATTTGTTTACAGTTTGCACTCAGGTTAATGAACTTTGGAGTTTGATGATAGCCAGTTTATTGAATGCAGGTTGTCATAGCAACTGTTAAATTTAATGCATCAGAAGCATCCAGGTACCAGTCACAATCTTTAAAAATGAAACTGATTGAATATGCACCACTCTCCAGGAGATTAGAGAAAAATAACATTTTCGGAACTCGTCAGCAGTGTGAATATTGAAATATTTTTCATCTGGTATTTGTTGGACAAACAAAAGGGTTCAACGATACCTTCCTGACCAAATTGTTGGTGCTTCTGTTTAGCATAGTTGGTATGTCTTAATGGCTCTCTAGATGATACTTCTGCACTAGCGTAGTTATAAACAGGGCTGTAATTATCAGCTGTTTAATTTGTCTTTGAGGGTGTACTTGAAGGACCAGTGTGTAATACATCTGCAAGAAATATTGATGCATATTTTTGATGTGTTGGGGACATCTTGTCATAGTCCATTTAATACTGTTAAAGGGAAATATTGCATTTAAAATGCTAAAAGAAAATAGCTCTAGTCATTATAAAATCATTTGGTCCCAACAATAAACCCCGACAATAGCTTCATCTCATTAAAATATGCACAAGAAGAGTTATGGAAGTTGCATCTTTTGAAATGTTTAAAGTTTGAGTGAACTAACTATTCTTGAACAACAAGCAACTGAATTTCTTTCTGAGGGAAACTTATTTTGTGAAAAGCAAGCTACCATACTGCCTTATTTTTTAATTATTTATCACTCTTTGCCAATAGATATTGGTTTTAAAGGGATGAAATTTGTAAAACAAATGCAATATTTCCCTTTTAGTTTTGAGTGGAAGGTGGTTATTCATTACAAGAAGTAAGGGGGGCTGTAGAAGTAAGCGGGGTGGGCACTCTAGAATGAATTTTTTTAGGTCACAGGGTCAACATATGGATAAAAGAATTTAATTACAAACAAAAGGATATTCAGGCTGTATTTATTAGAAAGCATTGTTCTAAGATATGGAAGAAATAATTCCTGAAGGGGTTCATTATAATTCTCAAATTTTGTGGCATGAATGTGATCTCTTCACTTGGTTTTAGTTTAAAAAATTTTAAAAATTGTCGTGAGGTAAAACCTAATTGAATAACTTATTTTATAATAAAAATGTCAAACTCCTAAAATTTTCTTTGAGACTGCATGCCCCACTTTCCAATCTGAGATGTTTTTATGGTCATGAAGGGTAATTTTTTTTTTCCTTTTTGGTATTAAACCTGGAGAAAAACAAAGTATATTAAAAGGCTATCTCTTACACTCTGAAAATAAAAGAGCAAACTTAGTCACTCTCTAATAGAATGAGTAAAAGTTGTGAATTAACTCCAAGAAAAGTGGCATTCATTCCAAGAAGAGTTCAATTCACTCCAAAAAGAGTGAAAATTCACCCTTTAATGAGTGCCTCCATGAATCACTCTTTAGATAGTCCCTGTAGGCATTCTATCAAGAGTAAAACTTCGCTTTTTGGTTTCGATGAAAGAGAAACCTATGCATTCATGATGGCGTGTGTGTGTATGAATGTGTGTATGTGCGTGTGTGTGTGTATGTGTGTGTGTGTATGTGTGGATGTATGTGTGTGTGTGTGTTTGTGACACTTTGCTCGTTAACACGATATCTCAAGATAGGAATGTCCAATAGTTTTCAAACTTGGTACATAGATGCACCATATTGAGAGGAAGAACCCTATTGTTTTTGGCAGAGGTCAAAGGTCATCTGGGGTCACTGGGGGTCAAAGTCTGAAAATCTCGTTAACACGATATCTCAAGATAGGAAGCTTGGTTGGATTTCATATTTGGTATGTTGATGCATTTCAGTCAGGAGATGGTCCCTATTGTTTTTTGCAGAGGTCAAAGGTCATCTGGGGTGACTGGGGGTCAAAGTCTGAAAATCTTGTTACCACAATATCTCAAGATAGGAAGCTTAGATAGATTTCATATTTGGTATGTTGATGCGTTATGGTCAGGAGATGGTCCCTATTGTTTTTTGCGGAGGTCAAAGGTCATCTGGGGTCACTGGGGGTCAAAGTCTGAAAATCTCGTTAACACGATATCTCAAGATAGGAAGCTTGGTTGGATTTCATATTTGGTATGTTGATGCATTTCAGTCAGGAGATGGTCCCTATTGTTTTTTGCTGAGGTCAAAGGTCATCTGGGGTCACTGTGGGTCAAAGTCTTAAAATCTCGTTAACACGATATCTCAGGATAGGAAGCTTGGTTGGATTTCATATTTGGTATGTTGATGCGTTTTAGTAAGGAGATGGTCCCTATTGTTTTTTGCAGAGGTCAAAGGTCATCTGGGGTCACTGGGGGTCAAAGTCTGAAAATCTCGTTAACACGATATCTCAAGATAGGAAGCTTGGTTGGATTTCATATTTGTTATGCTGATGCGTTATAGTCAGGAGATGGTCCCTATTGTTTTTTGCGGAGGTCAAAGGTCATCTGGGGTCACTGGGGGTCAAAGTCTGAAAATCTTGTTAACACGATATCTCAAGATAGGAAGCTTGGTTGGATTTCATATTTGGTATGTTGATGCATTTCAGTCAGGAGATGGTCCCTATTGTTTTTTGCGGAGGTCAAAGGTCATCTGGGGTCACTGGGGGTCAAAGTCTGAAAATCTCGTTAACACGATATCTCAAGATAGGAAGCTTGGTTGGATTTCATATTTGGTATGGTGATGCATTTCAGTCAGGAGATGGTCCCTATTGTTTTTTGCGGAGGTCAAAGGTCATCTGGGGTCACTGTGGGTCAAAGTCTTAAAATCTCGTTAACACGATATCTCAAGATAGGAAGCTTGGTTGGATTTCATATTTGGTATGTTGATGCGTTTTAGTCAGGAGATGGTCCCTATTGTTTTTTGCGGAGGTCAAAGGTCATCTGGGGTCACTGGGGGTCAAAGTCTGAAAATCTCGTTAACACGATATCTCAAGATAGGAAGCTTGATTGGATTTCATATTTGGTATGTTGATGTGTTTTAGTCAGGAGATGTGGCCTTTTTCTTTTTTGGCGGAGGTCAAAGGTCATTTCAGGTCACCAGGGGTCAAAGTCTTCAAATCTTGTTAGAGTTATATCTCAAGATGTTGGTTTATTGATCTATGTATGGCTTTTGTGGAGGTCAAAAGGACATCTGGAATAACAACATTATTTTTTGAACTTGCTAGTATAACATTTGAGTGAGAAGACAGTGGTGCATGATGTCAAATTTGAAAAACAGTACATTTATGTATCATCGAAACCTCAATGCATTTTTGCATTCTGGTTTTGTTTTTGTTTTGAGTGAATTTCACTCTTCTTGGAGTAAATTTTCTCACTTGGGAGTTTCATTCTTCTGAGTGAAATTTTACTCTTAATTTTAAGGGTGTATTATGTTCATTTTTAATAATAATAATAATAATAATGCATTGAACTTATACAGCACCAAATCAGGAGCAAAAGTGTAGCTGCTCTAGGCACTTGACAAAAAATAAAATCAAACAACAATTTCATTTTAATCAAAGGAGCAAGCAAAACAATGAGCCTTGAGGTTACGCTTAAATGTAGAAAAATTAGTACATTACCGAATATGGTCGGGTAACTGGTTCCACAGGCAGGGAGCAGCATATGCAAAGCATCTGTAACCAAATGATTTCAATTGTGGATTAAGAAGAGCTAGGAAAGATGAAAAGATCACATTTTTGTTGAATAAGGTTGTTTTCAATGGAACAGTTAAGTAAAGAGATACACTGTCATGTTTGGAATACATCAAATAACACAGAAAAAAAGACAAAAATGCCTTTTTAATCATAATTTTTTTACTGTTTCATGCAACTTTTAGATGTATTACTTCTCTATCAGTTATCTAAATATTTCAACATGAACAGATGAACTTCCACATAAGTAGGCCTATTATTTTTGAGCACTGTTCCCACCTGGAAGTAAAAAAAGAAAATTATTATGATTAATTTTTACATTCCTTTCGTAAATATGGCACAGTGCCAGAATTAAACATGGATAAGGTTGAGGCTGAAGGAGGAGGGTTTATACTTACATGCAAAATTTCTTTCTCCAAAGTGATTTCTCACTCTACAGTCATTACTAAAAGCTTTTTAACACATGCACTTATGCAATGAAATGTCTATGCCCTTACGTCAAATCCCTCACACTCACAATGTCCCCCCCAAGGGTTTATTTGTGCCCTAATAAGTTTTTATTTAAAAAGTCCATGTTGTGTTACTGGGTCCTTTGCAAACTTGGGAATCCAGTGAGACAAATAGTGAAAACTCTATAGCATGGTAAACTCTCAACACTTTTTACACCTTTTAAGTTTACAAAACTTTTCTAAGGCATTTTCATGTAGCTTTGGTTTTTTTTTCCCAAAGCAATGTATATCAACTGTGTACAAATCTCTATCAAGCAATAAGCCGAAGGGATAGGTGGGAAATACTTGATGTGTCTCATATATTAGAGATTCTCTGATTGACCCTTTACCAATAAATTTGGACTTAAGGGACCCCTTCTCTCCTTTGTCCAACATTTTTCATGCGTAGCACCCTGGATATTGTACATGCAACTTTGTAGTTGGATTTGTGAGCTGATCATAGACACTTCGAAGTTTCTGTCTGGGCATGCGTCAGTGACATTTCTGTTCAGGTCACCTGGCAACAAAATATATTCTGCACTGGCCATGCATAGCATACTCTTTTAGGTTTCATAAAAGTTTCACCCTTTGACCATTGACCTGTTGTGCAATTATTGTGTATAACCTGCACTGTAATTGTTCACATGTTGCACAAAGGTCTTTGATCGATCTTTATCTGTTGTGCTATATGCATCTGGTCTTAAAGTGGTATGCTGCCATCTATCCCAAATATTTCTTGAAGTCATGTAACATACCATCTACAGACATAATAGATATTGCTTTGTGTTTTGTTATGCTAGGGAGTCCATATTCCAAGCCCAACAGGGTTTTTCATGTACTTCCCTTTACCTCTTGCATATATATGCCTCTATTAAGTTTCATCTAATGTTTGTAATTATTTCCTATTTATGCATGAAGTGATAAAACAAATAAACAAAACAATAATCTGCTATAATCTGAAACTGGAAAATAAAATGATTTTGATTAGTGAGGGTAAATTTTCTCTTAAAGGGGCATATTGAGTTGATTTCGTTGATTTTACCCCGGAATTGAAGGGTCTACCACATTGCAATGCTTGTTCTACCCTAATCAGTGATTGAAGTTTTGCACCCAATAACTTAGAAGTAGAAAAAGTTTGTTTTTTTTCCCCCTATTTTTATATTCCTGGCTTGTAAAAGATTTGTGCATAATTTGAATATGAGTCTGGTCATGGATTTTAAAAAAAACCTAAATTGAATTGTTAATTACTTATTCATTCTTGTTTGTATAATGGTAATTGTCCATTAAAGTTTGACCATTGGTGATAAGTATGTGAAGAAAACTTTATTGATTAGGAGAAATTTGTTGAATTTCACATATGAACTCAACATACCACTTTAAGTACCCCACACCGTTTTCATTCCCTTAGTTCATTCTGTTTTGCTAAATTAAGAACCCACTCTTGCGTTACACACAGGTTCTCCTTCATCTACAATCTCTCTACATGGTAACCCTTTAAACAATGCATTTGTACAGACATCAGATATTTGCCACCAAATTAAAATTTCAGCTTGAGCTGGAAATTACCCAAAGAGTGTCAACTATATTATACCATTAGTCCTCAATATATTTATGAGTCATCTGAAATTAATTGCTGCTAAGTTCTTTGTTAAGCGCTCACAGAGGTAAGATTTATTGCGTCCATTTGAAAACATTATTACACCGCTGTTTCGGAAGGGGTGTTCAGACACGGACTGTAGATTTCACTCTTTTTGGTATTGTAATGAAATAGTAAAATTTGTTTGAGAGATTTATTTTAGCAGGATATATTTTGGTATTGAACTGTTCAGATACTGTGCGGCATAAGAGACTATTAGGCAGTTATAAAGTTAGGGCTGAATCAGTGAACGGAAGAATATGCATTTTGGGATGGCTCACCTTATTGGTCCTCATCTGCTCTTTGATATTTGCCAGACATTATTTGTGGTGCATTGTCAACTGTCATAGCGTCTCCATGTTACTGCCATAGGGGCCAAATAAAGGAACATTACAACAGAATAAAAAAAAGGCTCACAGTGCACATTTGGCCATTCATTGGTTCTGTGTCTGCAACCAACTGCTCAGAGCAGGGGTTTATTCCTTACAGATGAAAGGGAAGTGAAAGGGATCTTGGTTTTATAATGAAGTCTTGCAGTATGTGAGTTTGGTAATTGGTTTCGGTGGCTGTGCAGTGTGCACATGGGCATAGACATATTTCCAAATAGCAATTACAATGAATTGTGGGATTGAGTTTTGGATGTACGTCAATTTTCACCATAGTAAAATGCCATTGACAAAAAGGACAAACACCAAAAATCTATCCCACAATCCTTTGTAACTGCTTTTTGGATATAGGTCTATATATCGTCCAAATCATCGGGGTAAACAAGTAAATCCCACACCTACAACACCTCTTCCAAAATTTGAGTTTACATCACAGACTTACGTACATGGACAGAGCATGTAACTTGTACATCCTTTCTGTAGATGGTTGCCACTGACTGGGGCAAAAAAAGGCGCACCAAGATGGCCGCTGTGAAACTATAACTCGTCTTATTTGACGACGATTCTATAATATTTAACACAAAAGTTAAACTTGAATTGGAAACAATATCATAATTCTGCAATATTTGAAGTGATTTTGACCTTAACTTGCCATATTTCAAAAATATTTCATCTTTCTTGCAAAATATTGGTATGTACTTGAGCAAGTCCAAACTTTCATTTGAAACCATTGCAGACATCCATTTTGGGTGTGGTTTTCTCACATTATGGTAGCAACAATGTACTGTGCAGAATGCTCTGTCCATGTATAGGAAGTCCATGGTTTACATGAAAATTTGGTGACATAATTCTTTCTTGATTCAACCATAACATAGGGAAGAATCATAAGTGTGATTTCTTATAGTGAACTTTGTCAATTGCCTTTTTGTCATAGAAATATGCCTTTCAATCGGGTAGATGTGCACCGTTTAACAAGGTGTTTCTTAATTGGCTGTTGTCATTGTATTGTATCGATTGTATTCTTTGTTCTGGTTAGGGATTAGTTTAAGGATTAGGGTTACTTTAGCCAGTTAGGAAATTTCTTGTTCAACAGTGCCCATCGCCCCTTTCAATCCGTTGTAAAGTAGGGCTGAGTCTCAATTTTCCTTCGAGTTAACTATTCACAGTAATGCTTAGTGTTGCATGCCCGTACTGCACGAAAACAAGGGGACACCATTCACTACGTGCTGTTTGTGAATCCCACCCTGTGCCCCACAATTCCATGTGCCAACGAATTACCAAACTAGCTTATTAAAGCTGAAGGGGAGGGGGAATATTGATTATCAAAATTTGGGGTGGGCTATATTTTCAAATGAAATTATGGCACTGTTTTTGACCTACTCTTCAAGTGTGTTTTTTTATACCTTTCTGATGAAGGGGGTGTGAGGGGATCATTAAATCTTGTAATTGAAAATTGAAGGGGGTTGGGAAAACATCATCAAAATTTTGGTATGGGCTTAGGCCTAAACTAAAATTCCATTTCTAAACCCATACATTACTTGTTGCAGCCTCTGTGGCAAGTTTAAATTGGATAACATTTCTTCATTCACTGTGTATCAAGCTGCAATCACTGACAGTAAAATTAGATCTATTAAGCTATTTTTTATGGTCACTGGAATATTGATTGGGGTGGGAAGGTGAACATCCTTGGGAAGTGGGGAAATTCCAGTGAGTCATGAAACCACCCTTAAAAACACAAGTGGGATATTTTTTTAAGGGGAGGGGTGTGTATGTCTTTGGCTGTTATTTATTACTTTTATCCCACTGCCTAGTCACACACCAGTGGTGGACCCATCTCAGTTCTACACTCGTTTGTCCTCCAGCAAACATGACAGATTTCATCAGCTTGAATCCTACACATTTGACCTTGACCAGTGGGGGTGGAAACATAAAAATTTAGTGGGGGTCAATCAGTGAACAAGATGGAATGGTTGGACTCGTGAAACGAACCCTATGTGCGCGTAACACACATCACGAGCGTGAAGCGCGAAGTCCCACTGGCGTGGGTCCAGGGCCCGCCTCAGGGCCCTCGAAGCTCTGAGATTCTGCAAGCTTTCTCGTGCAATCTAAGCCGTTTTTGGAACATTTTACAGTGAATTCAATGCACAAAAATGTGCAAAATATTTGCGTTCACAGATAGCCTATAGGCTATTTCTTGGACATCAACAGTTGCGTTGTTATGTTTGTAATTTTGGTTTTGTTAAAATCATTTTTCAAATCCAAAGGAAAAGAGGCGCAGTTACCTAACTACTCTAAAGTCAGTTGCCCCCCTGTACTCGCCCTTGGTTTGGTACTGCACCTGTAAGTTTGTTTTGATTTTTTATTTGAATTGAAGGTCTATTTCTTGAAATTCTTGTACTTTCACCGGGATTCATTTCAACATTCAATCTGGTGTAAATTCATTAATATTTACCTTGGAATCAGTCTAAATCTGCTTGTGCAGACCTATCTGATCAGGATGAATCCGAACTTCTGAACAATGTGTAGGCTACCTCGTTTTAATACTGAGGTAGCTTTCTCTTCCAAAGTTTCAACCGGACGGTCATGTACCTACGAACAAGTCATGCGAACAGAGCTACCATTCGGCGATTTTCCCATAGATATAATGCAACGACATAATTCCTAAGCATGTGACATCAATTATGCAACATTACATTGGATGAACAAATGTAGTGGAAATAGCCTACTGTAAGTGAATGACTCACCTATGATGAGTGAATACTGGTCAACTGTTCGTTCACATGATGGTAATGGCAATGCTTCACCAGCCTGAGGGGCGGATCTAGGATTTTTTATTAGGGGCACGCTGATGGTCAATCATCTGCACGAACGAATATCTAAGCGGAGCGCCACCATCGGTTGGTGCGGAGTGTACAGAAAGTTTTGAAAAATTGTGACCCCCCAGACAGCCGGAAATGGCATTTCCCAGGCTTTTAAGTTGTATCTAAACAGTTGCTATTTTGAGCTTTCACTTGAAATTAAATGTTCACCTCAATAAAATACGAGCATTTATACAAAGAGATTAGAAAATTACCATATGAAATTAACATGATATGGTTTACTCCAAAGTAAGGTAATCATTGTAAAATGAGTTTGTTTGCGCATTCTACAAATTGAAGTTGAACGAAGGATACCCCGACCTCCTTTTTTACCTTTGGCCGAATTTCGGGTCCTCAACACTGCAGGCTAACTAATTTAGCACGTTTCACACCTTATGGAGAATCATATTGAAGACTGCAAAATTGTGATCATTAGACTGCCCGAATACACCCCAGTTGACTATCAATGACTACTGGTGTTATTGTAATCAAGAAATATGACACAAGATGGTTTTGACTGATTTTTATCGCAAAATTTTGGGCACTGCATACTGTACACCTTTAAACCTTCCAATCTGCCCATTCATCCAGCAAATGAAAACATCCCAGGCCGATAGCATTTCATGTAAGTGTTCGTAAGTATGTACGGAAGCACGAGGTACGTGCCTACCAGCTACGTGTGACAGAATGATGGTACTAGCCAAGGCCATAAAACATTGTGAATAAAGTAGGAAGTAAGTAGCCTACGGTAAACCTTGCGTCACAATTTTTAAATTATTTAGTAAAAACAAAAAAAAACGGCACCAGGGAGGGGGTGGTGGGCATGGCCCAGTGCCTCCCCCCCTAAATACGCCACTGTTTTCACGGTTCTTTTGTTCTTCCATGACCAGTGTATGATAACATTAATGAGGATTTCCGTTGATTACTCCACATATGAACCCAAATAGCGCATGGATTGTAAGAAAAATTTAGTGTTCTACATAAAGCGTAGTCCGAAACAGGGTTGAAAATTATAAGATAACACAACATGATGTAGACACAAGTAGGGTAAATAATCTATATAGTGAAAGTAAAATATAAGCTTTGGAAAATTTAAGGGGGGTACACCCCGGGTGCGCCCCTGCCTAAATCCGCCACTGTTCACTTCTCGCCGAGGGAAAATACTAGTACAGTAAAGGTTCGGTTTCACTGGACAAGTTATATACTACATACACCTGGTTTGTGGTCCGGGCGAGATTGCCAGATTCTTGTAATGATTTGTAGCCAAATACTAGGTCACAGGCATAGAGCATGGTCACAGGGGACCGTGACAAGAATCAGCCAAACAATGGCAGAACATAGGCTAAGTCAATTTCTGCTGCTCTGTTCGATGGTGGGTTAACTATAATCTCAACTTTGAATTGGTTCAAGGCTCCCAAGTTTCTTTTACGTTTTCTCTGATTTTTTGGGGGGACGTCCCCTCGCTAAGAATTTTAGGGGGGACGTCCCCTCACTAAGAAATTTAGGGGGGATGTGTCCCCCCGTCCCCCCGCTTCCGCCGCCAGTGACCTTGACTTCTGAATCCAGTAGTCACCTTTTTTTAGGCTAACCGTATGATATTGAGTATCCATTTTCCAAAGGTTTCTCAGGATCAATTTACACGTAAGATGTAGCTAGAATGGGATTCAGTTATAAAATTCCGTGCCAACGATGAAGACCAGATTTAGTAAAGACATATTGAAATGAAATTCAGCAATGCCAGACCACTTGAATTTTTCAAATAAACGATACATAAAAACATTTCATGTTCCCAAAGTAAAGGAGAGCATTCTTATAATTGTAGACAAGGGTTATTGAATTTCTTAACATTTTTAGCAATGAGGTACTGTTATACATGTAGAAAGTCCAAGAGCAGTTTGCTACTTGTGGTTTTCTAGTGTTAAAAATTCCGCCAAGTCATGAGTCTATAGGCCAAGTTTGTGATGCTCGCAGTTTCAAGGAGCCGGAAGCTTCTTGGAAGAAAAATGACAGAAAAATAGCAAAACTTAGTTGTTGCTTCAAAATAATTTTGGGGTGACTGCTCTTGACCTTTAAGGCTTTTTCAACTTACTCAGCTGTGAATTAGTAAAAGTGCAAGTGGCATTCCCTGTGTTGCTATTACCAGGAAAACATCAGGCATATATTAAATTTAATAATTTACAACTCTTTAATTTATAAAGTCAAGAAAATAATGTCTTTAATTGAAGTGCTTGTCATACCCTAAATTTCTACAATACAACATGGGCAACAGAGCAAATTTTAAAGTTTGTGTGTGTGTGTGTTTGAGGGGGGGGGCTGATTACTAAAGCAGCCCAATGTGTTCAACACTAAATAGTGTAAAGCAGCCCAAAATGCCTACGGCAGAGAAGTGGGGACTAAAGCCCTCTCAGTCCCCCTCCCTTCTCTGTGGTCCCTGGACCATGTGTATGAATAAAAGATGTTTCAGAGTTCAAGTTTTTTTTAATCAATGGGGGGGGGGGGGAGTTGGCAAGTGTGGGAAAAGTTGGCTGGGGGGGGAGAAGGGAAACCCACACATCATGGTTCCTCCCCAAAGTAACAAATATTGGGTCTCTGTTTTCATGGGGGGGTTCTCCTTTAACTTCATCTGTAGTGTTACACCCACCTGATCCTCAAGCGAAATCATGCATACACTTCCGGTGGACATATCGTGATGTCTCCATTCTCTTCATCTGTACATTTGTTGCAGTAATATGGGATGAAGGACTACACCTACAGTGGATGAATAAAAGGTTGTCCTCAATTCTGTATAAATCTTTGTCCTCTAGGACATTTTCTTCGTTTTTTTTTTTTTTTTGGTGTGTTTTTCGATTTCTGTCTGCAACTTTAATACCAGTCATTGACAACCTTTTTTGCTCAGGAAGGGCCGCTATCACCCTGCCTTATATGCCTTTCTTAATGCACTCTTTTTTGTGGGGGGTTGAGGGAGGGAGGGAGGTGGTTGTGAAGTTTAATCAGTGCTATGCAAGTAAAAGTGCAAATGACATTCCCTGCATCACTTTTCCCAGGAAACTTAAGACAGGTAAAAATTACTCATTTTTTCATGAGTCAAGAAAAGATGCCTAAAGTGCATGCCAACTTTAAACCATGCATGCATAAAACACAATCCTTGGAAATTCATGTTTCTTCCTTTAGTCTTGAATCTTGGCAGGTGTTTGTTGTCTGTTGTAGAATGGAAAAAAAAAACTTTAATTATTTATATGGTTGTTATTCAGGGTTTAGCAAGATGTTTTCTGAAGGGGTTTCTGTTTAAGAAAAGTCACTGCAAAATCTGCGGTAACCAGTCATTTTAATATCATTTTTCATTAGCGTGGACTATAGAGCTGGTCGCACAGGGGCACAAGTTGTGGTCGTTATAATGCAAAGTAAACTTGTACATTTTTTTCTGGTAGTGTTCAAACGTTGGCCAGCACTGACCACTGTCTACCACTGTAGGCTTTGTAGCTATATCCCTGTTCTTGTTAGATATTTGTGCTTTAACCAGTATGTTGGTTGTTTTTAAGGCCTATTCCTCTTATTCTAAACAGTTCCAATTCTCCTTACCTACCTATTTACTTAACCCCTCCCACTTTCTAGAACTACTCCTTATACAGACACAATCTCAGTTTATTGCTTCAGGGTGAGTACACAAGACCCCAATTAGTAATCAAAACACCTTCAGTACAATAGATGCTGCACAAAATGAGCTATGGTATTCTGCATTTTTTTTAACTTGCAGTCAATCATAGAGCTGTGCCAGTGAGAGAATTTCTGTGGACTAGTACAAAAATTGTAGTTTGAGGTGAGAGTTGACTGGCTCTTAAGTTGTCTGTGTTTTTTTTTTAACATCGGAGGATATTAAATAATCCTGTAAGTAAATCAAGGTACCTGTGGATCAGGAGTGTAGCATGATCAATGACAATATTATGGTGTTTATGGACTTTTGTGACTTTGAGCTCAGAATAAAAGCCCAAAGGATAAACAAGTTCTTATTCATTCACACTTTGTATATCCTCATCTTCCATTGGTCCATTATGGTCAGGTGACGGTGCATTATTTTGAGACAAACTCACTGTAGTCATATTAATGGATGAACAACATCTGAGGTTATGCCATTTTACCCAGAGTTGTGTTGTTTCACTGTAGTTATTTTAAAAAGAAAATTCATATTTGTATGAGAGAGCGTGGTTGCCTATTGGTATTAGACTTGTGATCTAAGGATTGCTGGTTCGATTCCCACCTAGGTCATTATGTTGTGCCCTTGAGCAAGATGCTTTATCTCGATTAATCCTGTGAGGTAGCTTGTATAGTGATGCGCTGTATGTGGCTGCTCCTATGGGAAGTCCCCCAGGGGACACGATATGGTGGCATTGTGCCCAGCACGAATAGCAAGGGATGTGCACTTTTATAGTGTGGGTTTGATGAGTTACCAATGACCAGGGGTAATGATTGTGAAGCGCTTTGAGATGTTGAACATACATACAAGGGGCTAGATAAATCCAACCATTATTATTATTATTATATTTCTTTACCAATGTTAATTGTCATGATGAAACTTTCCTTCATAATTTTTGAAACATTGTTCTTCTCTGCCTGTAGTCATATAGCCTCAGGGAGGAAATGAAGTACAATACATGTACACTTGAATTAGTTACGTTTCACATTTGATTGTAACAATCTCAGATAACAGTTAAACCCCACACCACCTTTGATCTACTGATGTGTCTATGTTGCATTTTCATGAACAAATATCATGGCATATGAACAAGGTATCTTTGGACCTGTGCAGTTGAACAGGTTAGTGCACTCTCAGGGGTTAATGCTATTGCTGGATGCACCCTAGTGCACCCTAGTGCATTGTACGAGTCCGGGCTAGGTAGTACTAAAGACTTCAAAAACAGAACCTATTGCCATTGTGCTTGGTGCTCAGCATAAGCAATGGAGTAGGGAAAACAAGTTAGTGAGCCACAACTGGAGAAAAGGCCTTGGCCAACTGGACTTGAACCAATTGGTTGAAAACTGGGCCATAAAACTCCATCTTATCTAACCTTTACAACCTCTGGTTGTGCATTATTCCTTACTAATGCATAGGTCCATTATTGTTGAACCTTAAATCTTGTACCTCTTCCAGCATAAGGTGTTGGGTAATTGTTTTATTACAGTGCCATGAAAGGTTGTGCTATTTAAAGGCAGCACAATTAAAGCTAGCAATTAAAGGAGGACTTTGTCAGAAAAAAATGAGTGTGCCCTTCCCCCCAAAAATGGTAGTCCTCCAATTGGAATCACTTTTGCATTGTTCTTTTAAATTTTCTGCAACATTTTAGTTTATATTTTCTGTATACTCAACAATGAAATTAGCCACAGTTTGATGGTACAGCAGCAAGGTCCAAAGCCAGGTAAGGTACTGAAGAGGTCCATCATGGCTTTCAGTTGCATTTAAATTTTCTCTTGGTACAAGGATGCCCCTTGGCATGTTGGTGATGTTCAAAGGTCATCTGGGATCACAGGTCAAAACACCAACTACCTTGTTAAGGGAGCATACCCCCATTAATTCCTCCATTGACTTACACACTAAATCCAAAAAGTAAACGGGCCTCTAAAAGCTTGTTGAAGTCTTCGCCAGGGTCAAGCTACCCCTCATATGAAAGCTGACAAGTTGGCCATTCATGGCACTTTCAATTTACCATATCATGACCGTGAAGATTTTTTGCTATTTCACCTCAAAGTTCAAACCACCTTTTCCAAGCCTTGTTTTTCACTAAAATCTCGGTATGCCTCCGCCAGCTTCTAAGGCCCATAATTTCCACAAAATTGCTTCAATTAAGCCCATTTTTTCACCAGTGGTACTTCATTTGATATACTTTCAGAAGAAACTTACAGAAAACCCCAGCTCATTCCATAACATATCAAAAAAGTGCTCCTTTTAGGGACTCTATCTGAGGGAGAACAAACGGACGCATTAATACACCTGCTGATTGGGATATGCTCCCTTAAGTAACATGCATGATGTCTCTAGGTAGGAAGCTTTGTTCTACAATCCTGGACAAAATTATGGGATACTGCCCCTCTCTGTCATTGTGTCCCATGCTCTTTGCAAGTTTTGTCTGCTGCAGCAGCATAGCCATTTGATGTCATAGTGTCCCTATTTATTTAAAAAAAAAATATATAATCTGCAAATTAGTTTGGCACTGAAAGTTATCAATTGATGGGGATTAGAGATAGTTCCTTTGATTTAGTTAGTTTAATGGAGTTTTAGGGATCAGTTTTTGATCAGATTTGTTTAAATCATGCAGGCCACTGTCCCTTTTCTAGATGTGTCTCACTGGCTTTTCCTACCCACAGCTTATGTGTGTTGAGCAGCAAACACAATGACAGTAGGCTCCATTTTTATAGTCTTTGTCTTAAACCTCCAGACTTACTGCAAGTTGGATGCTCTAAACACTTGACCATGTCGTCCATGTTTTAGATCATTTCTCTCCATGAGAGGTATCAAAATTCATAGGGAAAGGGGTACCCCCTCTAAGGAGAGGAGTGCCCCCTCTGCACTTTAGAAAAAGTTGTAAAGTTGGGTGGTAGCTTACCTATTTGGCAAGGGTGCAAGATTTGACCCCTATTTGAACTTGCAATGAGGTGAGATGACTTATTATGAATGAATGCTGCAATTTTCAGTTAGAAAGTTCCTTTGCAAATAAATACCTGTGCAGTAACTGCTCTTCAAAATATTTTCGTACCACATCCTATTTGTTGCACAAATATAGGCTGATTAATTGACTGGATAATACCCTGTAGGGAGAGAGGGGAAGGGAGGGGCAACAGTATGTTCTTGACTGTAGAAAACAGTCTTGATGGAAAAGGGGAAAACTTGTCCAGGTTGGTCTACTCTATTGGCTTTGTGACATCTCCAGAAGGAAGTCAAATTAGCAAATGGAGTCGCTACTTTTGAGTGGAGGATTGCTCTCCTGGAGCAGAGTTTTATTAAAAGTGAAAGTTTCCATTCCCATTGGAAAACTTGGAAAATTGGATTTTATCAGAGTTTTTCAGCAGATTCTAACCTTGCATTTGAAGGGCTGGTGTTGTTTAGCTTCTCTGTGAGAGGTAGAAAACTGAAAAGCTCTGTCAGCCATGGAAAAAGAGGTTCTCTTTCCATATTTGAAGAAACGTTTTATTTTCCAGTCACATAAGCCTACTCTTCTTCTGTTGTGTAAGTCTATATGAGTTAGTCCTATTGAGTTGTAACACTATATATTTATTGCTATATGCCCCTAAAATGGAAGCAGAGCATGATTAATTAGTTTTGTACCTCTGTACTTCATAATTATTCCATCCACCTCTCTCACTCTACCTATCACCAAAAACATGATGTATACTTCATGTAAGCCAACCTCAAACTGAAGGGAATAGACACCAACAAATCATTTTCATTTCAGAATATTCAGCCTATTCATCTCCCTTCACAATTGTCTATGCACAAGTCTTAGTTTGAGGTACCCCTATGAATTATATTTCCAAAATGGGAGATAGGCCTAGCATCCCTTAATATGCCTAGCCTTATATCAAACAGCCCATCAGGTTATTGAACAGCAAGGCTTGCAAGCACAAGTTTATCTTCCGTAAGTGTAGTATTCCCATTTTTTAATTCCTCCCTTCCCCACCCACACACTGTTATTCCTCATGTGTAATATATTATTTTCTGTCTCACAACTCTCCCCCATTACAGGTACATAGGTAGCTCTATATGTCCTTTACATGCCTCGCTTTACAGGCCTTGAGTTTTAGATTTTCTAGGCGTGCTACAAATAGGCCTTGAGTTTTAGATTTTCTAGGCGTGCTACAAATAGTTCCCTCAGAAAATTTAGGAGTGTGGCAGATGTGCTGTTTTATTTTAATAACTTAAATAGGCCGAGGTTTATATGAGCTCTCCAAATCTTCATTTTAGCCTAGGTGTGTAAAAAAATCTCACAGTGATTTGAGGTGAACGATGGTGTGCGATTGCACTTGCACACCTCAAAATTCAAGGCCTGGCCTTAAATGAAATCACCCATCAGGTAATCAAACAGCATGTAAATACAAGTTTATCTCTCTAAGTTTAGGATTCAAATTTTTTAATCCCTTCCTTCCCAACCCACTCACACACCCTTATTCCTCATGGGTAACATATATCATTATCTTCTGTCATACAGCTTTCTCTCATTACATACACACATACCACATAATGTGCATCATGTATGTATATCATCTTATGCCTTTGTAAGGTGCACTATATGAATCACTCCACATGTATGACATTGAAATCTGTTAATTATAACAAGTTCAATAGAAACCAAAAAATCCACCATATTTGACCATGTGTAGTTAAGCGGCAAGCTACACCAATAAAGCACAGTAGGGTTTATCATTGAGTTGTCCCAAGTTGAACTGTCGTCTGCGCTAATACCCAGATTAGTGGAGCATGTCTCGGAGGAGCAAACGTGATTACCAGATATCTACATTTACCTTCAAGACTACAGCTTGTCTGAAACCAAACTAATAAAGTTTCATATATTGCCTCAAGGACTAAGTAAGGCACATCAGAGCAATTATTGACTAACGTTAGACCCAATATGGGCAATCTCACTTCATAAATTTATGTGCCTTATAAAAGTTTTCAGAGTAAGTGCATGTTTCTGAAATGCCCAGCTATTTTGAAAGCTTTGCATGTTCAACACAAACTGTTTGTCACTATATTGGAAGAAGGAAGCAACGACTTTGGAACATAATCTACATTATCAGAAACAAGGAAAAAGTGGTTATTTTAACTTTTCTTGTTTCTGTTTTGAAAACATTTTTGACTTTGCCTGGCTCTGTTTTTACATTCAAAGATAAACTTCCTGTTCATGAGCCAAAAGTCAGTGAACGATCTTGGAATAGCTCCGATCATATTTCAGATAATAGTTCCTAAAGAAAATTACACATGGTAAGGAATATTTTCACGATTTCATTTTAATGGCCTTAGTGTGTGGATATATTTGTCAGCAGTTTTGGCTCAAAGTAAGTTTATTACAACATTGCAATTAAAGGAGAAATTATTTATGTTGTGGTTTGGTTGTTGCGGATTAATCCTGGCGTGAGGTGTGATCATTTTTAAGTTTTCATTTTCATAGAGTTTAATACTTCCTGTTTATACTTCCAGGGGGAGCGTGATGTAGTCATTAAAGTGCAATGGTGCAGTGGTAATATTTAATAATCTGTATTTGAATTCAGTTACTTAATGATGTATTTGATAATGTATCTTGGGTGCTGTATCCACTTGTTAAATTCATATATGCTAAACTTGGAACATTTTTAATGATAGTTTTGATGTAAAGGTGGTAGAAATTTTTCATAATATGTTACCAATAGCAGTTTTATGGTCAAGTAGGGAGGGGGAATTTTTGCCTCCGCTCCAGAGGTGGAGGGCAGAATCCTACCTTTTTATTTCCTTAAAAATACAAAAATGTTAGTATCTAGGTTTCTTATTTAAAGAAGTGGACACCTTTGCTGCAGTGTTTGAGCTAGCATATTAGCTTTCAAAACCCTTTACTTATGCATCTTATAGGGGCCTTGAGGCAAGTTTTTTCCCCCTGAACCCACCTGTAACTTTGGCCAAGGACATCATCAATTTGAACTTGGGGTTTGGCAGTAATAAATACTTTCCCTCTCTTTTGTGTTTCTGGTGGAATCTTAGAATGGGTGACCAATTATTTTCTTTTACCTCTCCCTTCCCCAGTTAATGAAATTTATTCAGGCTATTGTTTAAAAAATTATCTTGTCCCTTCCTGTTTCAACCAAGCAAGCCTTCACCTGGGAGTTTGATTTGAGCATTACACTGTCTGTGCAGGGACTGCAGAGAAGGAAGGGAAGGGGTTTTCAGGAGATAGGCTGTTGAGGTTTTAGCCTCCAACTTTTTTGTCATAGGCATTTTGGGCTGCTTATAGTGCTTTAATATTGTTGAACATATTAGGCAGCTTTCGTGGTAACCCCCCTTCACTTCAAAATTTGCTGCACAGCCCCTGCCATGGATGACAATCTAATGATCTGCATCACTTTACAAGCACAGAGCTCTTAAAGCTTGTTTTCTATCACTCACCTTAGGGCTGTGAGGGCTATGAATCACCCTGGAAGCCACTTGCTCCAATATATTACATGCATGCAAACATGTCTTCAACTAATGTATTGTAATTTGCAATACTTGTGAAGTCTTCCTGCTTTTGACTTGTGGAGGTATCTAGTTTTTACTTGCCTTTTGATTTTAACTGTCACTTTTTCATTAATCGTCTCTAAAGCCAGCCCTTGCAATTTTGATCTAATGCATTTGTTTTGGCTACCTCTCATAGATGGCGAGATATAACATACCTGGTTTTAACCTAATCAACTGGCTCTTTCTAGACTCTTTGCTCCCTAGCGGCCCCTTTCCTGCTACCAGTCAAAGCTTCTGGGAGAGATTTTTTTTGGAGGGGGGGGAGGGGTTTTTTTCTTTGGATGGGGAAAGTAATTTTTGGGAAGGTGCAAAACAAAATACAAAATGTAATAAGACTTGTAGTTTTCTATCTTATTTAGGGCGAAGCATTTTTAGTTGGACTTGGGCCTCGCCTCCGTCCTCTACCCAGCCCTCTCTTTGCTATGGGGCTTTATGGGTCTAAAACTTACAGTACAGGTGAAAAAAGTGGGCATTGTATGATGAGCCTGTTATCTTCTTATTTCAAAGGTGTTACCATTGCAGTTGGACTATGAAGAGTATAATCAACCCAACATGACCCTTGGCTAGCCTTTCCATTTTTTTTTTTTTTTTTTAAATGAATTTTGGGTGCCCCTGATCCCTTTATCTAACACAACTTAAGTTCTACTTTTTCCAAAGAGCAGTGATTAGTTTTCAGTTCCCCTTCTACACATTATTGACAGTTCATCATTGTCCAATGATTGCCAGTCTAATAAGTGTGAACACCTTTGTCATGATGTCTGTCAACGAGTTTTTAGTTATTTGCCCACGTACCCTCAACCAGGTACATTACACTTTCGGCCTGCCTTTGTCTGTGTTACATTTATCCAGTTAATTACGTTACACCGCCAAAATTAAGAATGACATTTATTTATTGACTTGTTACTGTGATAATTGGTTCGCTTGTTAGTCTTGCCCTTAAACTACTGCATGGTCATGATGAGACATTTTTAATAATGTCAATCTCAAGCTATATTAACCTTTTGGTATATCAAACAGGAAGTTCTGAACAGATTACAAGAATTTAACTTCCTGTACTTTAAAGGAAAACAACTTCAAAGGTATTGTTTTTGGACAGTGTGATGTGCTACGTGTAGTTGTTGCAGTGCACATTCATAATGCTGGGCTGTTGTTATTGGTCAAACAAGTTGAGTCTATACGTTAAGCATGCAATGATGGAATACATTCACATGGTGGAAGAACATGGAACAATTCTTTAAGTGTGCACATCTTTTGTCCATGAAAAAGCATTGCTTTGGGATGGAGACTTGGTGAAAAAATGTTATGTAGATCTTTAAAGGAATTTACTGGATTAAGAATTTTGTACTTCATGAAGCCTAGATATTACCTGAGAAGAGTAGCATTGGGTTCATACAGGATGTTTAACAGTTGAGGAAATCTTTATGCGATTTATTATTTGTGTAAGTGTATTATAATTTTGTTTGCCTGAAAGGTTTATGTGTGATGTACGTGTAAACTTTCTTTCTAAACAGGCATGGTTAGCAATTGTTCTGCACTATTTACCATGGAAGTACTACCTAGGAATAGTAATTCCATGTATTTACATTGTGAATATCCACTGTGCATTACTTAGTATTTTAGTATCATTAATATGCTGTGGTAGCACCTTGAGTGCAGTGCTGAGACAGTGGCAAGGGGTAAACCATATAGTATTAAGCCTACATTATGTTTGATTGATAGCCAGGCTTAAAGTAAAACACTGATTGATGTGCAGGCTAGAAACCCAGATCCTGGAATATAAATGAACTTAAAGGGCACGAGCAGTCTTCCCAAATTGAAGTAGTATAGTAGACTGTCCAGTTTCATGATTGGCTGTTGAGAGTCATGTGACAAGGTTTTTTTTTCCTCTTCAAATGTGAAATTTCCTAGAAATAACTGTTTGGTTTACCATGAATATGCAATAGTTAGATCATAAAATGTAATGAAAGATATTCTGAAGAGAAATAAGACAAATATTGTGCTATTTAGCTTTTTCTTGAAAATAAGTTTGGGCGACTGCTCTTTACCTTTAAAGACTGTTAAACTTTCACAGCCAACCACAATTTTGTGAGAGTCTTCGGAAATTCTCAGTTGACACAGCTCTTTTGATTGACAGCAAATTAAAAACTAAAGAGTACTGTAGCTCATATTTTACAGAATATACCATACTGAGGGTGTTCTGATCACACATTGGGTCTGGTACTGTATGCTACCACCCTCAGGCTGAAGTGCAGTAAACTAGACTGAGATTGTGTCTGGATGAGGATGAGTTGTAGGGACAGTTGTAGGGGGAGGGGGGCTTAAGTAAGTAGGTTAGGAGAAAGGGAAATTTTGGGGGTAAGAAGATCTGGCCTTGAAGTGTTTTAAAAATGTTGTTTGTTGTTTTGGGGGTTCTGAATGTCATAGAGCTTTAAATGGGCATAGCGAGTTGATTACAATCTAATGATGGTTTTGAAGGGCACTACCATATGACAAAGCTTATAATTAGCATAAGTCATGTTTCACACCAGTAGTTATGCAAAATGCATTTGGCATGTAGCCCAATGATCCAATATCCATCTGAGGTTTAGTGAGAGCAAAATTGCTCTGGCACCAATGTAGGAACTAACAGTTTTGGTCAGATGGGGTGAAAATAGCCTACAGGGGTGCTTAAAGAGCAGGCTGTTGAAACCTAACAAGAACTGCAACTGGCAATTTTGATCTGTCAGGGGGGGGGGGGGGCTCCCTTCTAAACATATCAATTTGCTCCCTCTCTGGCTGTGTCAGAGTGACTGCATCGAAGCTACATTCTCCAATAGTTTTCAGTGTATAAAGTGAGTTGTTTTGAGCATAAGAAGGGGTGACAATATAACCTTTGAAAAAAATACAAAAATCTAAGAGATAATTAAGTTAGCCCCCATCTTTTCCTCCCTATTTTCCATCACAGAAAACTTTCCAATTTCCCCTAAAGAACAGGTAATTGCATTGGTGGGAATGTTGGTCAGTTCTTTCATTCATCATTTGTTTAAGAAGCGACTGCATGGTTAAGTGGTTAGAGCATCAGACTTGCAGTCAGGAGGTTGCTAGTTCGAGCCTTTGTAGGGTCATGCCGAAGACTTTAAAACGGGAACCTACTGCCATTGTGCTTGGTGCTCAGCATAAGCAATAGATTGGGGAAAACAAGCCAGTGAGCTGCAACTGGAAAAAAGGCAGTGGCCGGCTTGACTTGCACTAGTTGGTTGAAAAGTGGGCCATAAAACTCCATCTAAGTAACAAACCATCATTCATTCGTTCATTAAACCATCCATCCATCCATGATAAGGGATTATACGACACACCAACACCAGTTTGTTGCACAGTGTTATACTTAGAAAAGAAAATGGTGCAGTGGTCAGGTGGAAGGAACAAAAAGGCATGTGCTTCCATTTGATTAGGTTCTCTAGAAAGGCTGACAGAATGTTTGTCCAACATCAAGTGAAATTTGTAGCTAATATTTGAAAACTTTTAAAAGCAATTTAAGTCAATGGAGAATGATATATTTTACCCTACTTCAATGGATCTTGCATGGTCACATACGAATAGTTGTATGTGGTACAATGAACAAAATCATATATGATGGAGATCTCCAGACAGTTTGAAAGCAAAATGCATAATTTCAACTGATGTGGAACTCATTCAACAGTTCCACATGTTGACTTTTGATCTGGTAGAGTCATCTGTACAACTTGATGAATATTCCCGAGAGGAATGTTACTCTCAATTTTTACAGTTGAAAGTGCAGTTAATTTATCCGTTCTTCTTTGAGAATTAAGCGGCTGTCAAATTTTACATCCTAGTCAATCTTGTCTCTTTGGTATTATCATTGTATTGTGAGATTAAATTGAGACTGGAGGTTTTAAGGTTTTTTTTTTTTAAACTGCAAAATATTTGTAATTATGAAGGTCATTTTCAATGGAAGTATTACATATTTTTGGGGGGCAATGCTCACTGTTTAACAAGAACTTTCCTAACTGGCTAATGATCACCCTAATCCCTAACCCGAACAAACAATACAGTCGATACATTACAATGGGAACAGCCAATCAAGAAACACCTTGTGAAACATTGTACATCTACCCATTTTTTTTTGTCATATTTTCTAGCTTCCTTACTCTTATTGCATGCTTTGATGAATCCCAACAGTGCAACAAGTAAAATGTTACTCAGGCAACTACACTGTCTTAATTATACTGTAGCTTGCCAGCAAGACCTGAGTGAACTCTGATTCCGGGAGTCCATTCAAAGTTGACAAGCTCAGGCTGCCCTAGCATTATTATGCACTAAACGTAGCTTAAAGGCCTTATCCATGCACCCCAAACAGTCCCAGTTCTCATGACTTACTGACTCAATTAATAAGTCCCTCCCATAATTGTCTAAAACTCATCCTCATCCAGACACAATCTCAGTTTATTGCTTTAGGGTAAATAAAAAACACCCTAGTGTGTAATCTAAGTCTCTTAGCACAGTACAATGTACTTGCTGTGTAATATGAGCTACAGTACTTTGAAAATTTTAACTAGCTGTCAATTAAAAGCTATGCCAATTGAAAATTTCTGTGGACTGCTACAAAAATTGTAGTTTGGGGTGAGATGTGACTGCCTTTAATACATGATAGGGTGCACCATTGTAAGATGGTATAGACCTACCTTAAGCATTTTGCCTATTGTTTGTACATTAGCATTTGCATGTAGGTGGTACTATCAGTACACATCAGGACCAACTGGTTGCTCATAAAAATGATCACCAGTTTATTTGAAATTAGTTTTGACTATGGGTGTATAGTCAAATTTGGACAGCAAGTGATGATCTGGTTTCAGTCCGCCATAACCAGGGTCTTTAACCTTTTAATATTTCAATTTCTTTGCTTAGTTGTATCATGGATGCATGGCTGTACAGTAAATTGTATCTTGATTCCTTCAGTCACTGAATATAAGGGTTTGAAATTCATGTAGACTTACCATAATAATAATAATACCGTTCTTATAAAGCGCCTTACACAAAGAGTCTCAAAGCGCTGAAGACTGCCCAACAGGGAGTTAATATGAAATAGTAAACAAGTGAGTTTGCAAATTAGTTTTAAATTGTCCAATAGAAGAAGAGTTCTTAACAAAAGATGGAAGATCATTCCACAATTTGGCAGAAGTAATAGCAAAAGCTCCATCACCGTAAGAATGGGTAACAGATGATTGTACATTTAAAAGAGATTGAGAACTGAAACGAAGGTCACGTAAAGGCTTGTAGTTGGATATGAGTTCCTGTAGATAATAAGGAGCAAAACCATGAATACACTTGTAGGTTAGTAGAAGGAGTGACTTTATACTGGATGCATACCATGTATACCAATACGAAATGTTATATAACATTTTGTATAATGTTCATTGCTTTTGAAGCAATGTAAATGCAATGAAAGCATAGATCACTTGATGGTGAAGATCACATACAGTAACATAGATATCAGTTACACCCTACACCACCTTTGATCTACTGGGGTGTCTATGTTGCATTCTCAGGAAGAAATGTTGCAGCATATGTGTTACCTTCCAAATCAAAATAAAAAATGAATAACCCACATACACATGCAGAAATCCCCAGACACTGCCTCTCACCAAAGAAATCTTGGACTATCGTCATTTTACATTACATTAGGTCATAATTGTCATATTATGTATGAAAAAATTGTCTCTAGTGTTTGTGGAAATACATGCTCATCACAGAGTACCATTTTGGCACCGATAGTACAATGACATATCCTGTCACCTGAAAGTTAAACTCAGTCATGAAAGGATTAACATACTGTTTTCCAAAACTTGGAACATGTTGCTGTAATTTCAGAGGGGAAATTCCATTCATAAACTTAATTGCATGACCCCAGCAGTTGTCTTTTGAGACAGTGTAACTAGAAGAGGAAATTGGTACAAACTGATGATTTCCTAAGATATATTTCAAAGTTATGAAATAGGTTAGCAAATTATTGAGCATAAATCTGAAGGTAGGGAGTAAACTGAAATGCATGATTGGAAACATGGTGTTGTAAAAGTGGAAGCATGTAAAAATAGAAGATTTTTTATGGTGAGGTGGTGGGGGCATATAGTTCGGTACAAAATTCAGCAAACTGACAATTGCTGCTCCCATTATAGGATCAAGATTTGTGCCAGCAGGGAGTAAGGAGGCAGGGGACCATGGCTCCATATTTAAGAAGGATAGCTGCCCTCTCATTTGGGAAGCTGATAAAATACCTGGATGGTCTGGTGGATTTTGCTTTCAGGATGAGAACTATAAAAGCCAAAATTTTGTGTCTTCAGTAGAAGAAGCCCTCTGTGCAAGCTTAGCCTTCTGTGGGAGACAAATCTTGGCTCCAGCCCTGAGTGAAATCATATTTTCCAACACCTGTATGATAAAAACTGCATAAAGGATGGATGTAAAAATAACTGTGGTAGCTCTCCACCAATCAAGAGTTTTTGTTTAAACTTCCCTGATAAAAGACAAACTAACAGCAAAAAATGTTAAACATGTATTGGTGTTGTAGCAAGATGTTAGAGTTGTAAACTGGTGTTTTTGCTGACATTGTTAGATGTGTTTAATGTCTCTTACTAATGTGTGTTATTGACATCTCTTTCTGCCCGAGACTGAGGTTGAACATTATCATTGTGCAACTGTATACTTTCTGTGAACCCACCATTGGCATGTGGTTTTATGTTGATTGGGGACACAAGATTTTGGCCCTAAATAGTTTATGTTCCATTTCAGATTATTTCAGCCAAATTCCTCAAAAGATGGCACACTTGTCATTTTGAAAAATAACCCTACGTTCACTCTCATTGAGAACTGTTCTCAGTACCAATTATAGGCCCATTTAAGCATTTAAAAATGGCCATAATTGTTGACATCTGATAGCAGTTTTTATCAGAATAAACTAAAAGGGGGTGTAGCTCTGCAATACACTATACGTAATTTAATCCCCTTTTTGCCATCACTTATTTCAGAATTTGTTGGAGGTTGTTGAAGTTTTAACCCAAAGTTGTTGGACTTCTATTGTACCAGAATGGTACTATAATCAAAACTGCTGCACATTGAAGCAGCTAATCGAAGGAATGAACCAGAACTTAAACTGGCAACCTAGGTTCTTCCCTAAAAACTGCAGTAGCCATGACAAATCACCCTAACGGCTTATATTCAGTAATGTACTACTTTTGCACCACAGTGTATTCCCAAATTTTTAAATGTTGCAAAAAAATCTAGAAATTTGTCTTAATTTTAAAAATTGGAGAAGTGGCAGCCTTCTCCCCTCTGCCAGCTTGCAAATTTCCCTACACTAAGGTAATTTACATATTTGAAAATCAGTCAAATTTTTGTTTAAGAGGGGTATAGGGTTTCTTAGAGTAGGCCTGTTTGAAAAAAAGAATTTTCATTTAATACAGGCATAGCATGTCTTTAGTCTAAGGGTTGCTTAGCTCTGTTGAACGTAACCACAAAATATCAGAAAAGTTTATTTCTTCTGGGTTTGACATTGGAATACTTTGAACTACTTCATGCACCCCCTTGTTGCAAGCAGCTAGCACAGCCAAGTAGGCTTTCTCAAATTTTTCCAGTAAACTTTATGCAAAAGGTGATTATTGGAATGAAAACTACAGTATGAAGTGTCTGAAACATGCAAAGTGAATTGGACAGATTTTTCCGAGATCAGCAATGAGCTAGAAAAAGAAATAAGTTAGTCTATTTCGGCTCTCACATGCCTCCTATCACCCTGTGTATACCATTTATGCCTATACTTACCATCTGGCAAACTAATAACACCATGGAAACCCTACTAGCTGAGGGCGCCATACACCCTATAACATTGTCTTTCCATTTTGCCTTGCTCACATTTAGACTTTTTTTTTAGGCTGCCTGGCGACTAATTGGGATTTTATACAAGTTATTACTTCTAAAAGATTTTTTCCAGATTTTTCCAAGAACAGCAATATGAGCTAAAAATAGAAATAATTTATGATAGAAAATGCTAGTGAACCCTCTTCTATGTCAGACAAATTTAAAGAAAAAACAATTCAAAACTTTGATGTCATCCATTTCCTCCTGGTGGTCTCAGCTTAAGATTGATCTTATTAAATGAAATAATCATGCTGCTGACAGGTATATTACTTTCCTATATATTAGCCATGTTTAATGCTATATTTAATGCACCTTGAGGCTATTTTTCTCCCATGAATGTATAGTGTCAAATTAAAAAAGAGTAAATTTAAGTTTTATAGATTATTAAGCATCCATACTGACAGGTAATTGTGCACGTTGTAGACATTCATCAGAATTAAGCTTAATGGGTACACAGGATAAAAGGGAATGTTAATTCATCACATATACTGAACAGATCCATTTCCAATGATAGTGATGTCCTATTAATGGGATCAGATCTTCAAAAATACCTCGTCGCATCCAGGCACAGACTAGCGCAGCACAGAGATGATGTTACCCAAACTAAAAATAAAACCACATATGATCTAATGACCATTGACATACACAGCAGTGTTAAGCAATAAATACTTCACAGATTACAAAAACCTCTGCAACTTTGCATTTATAACAACCTCCTAATAACCTAACAGCATATTATCTTGGGGCGTTATGCCTAAGTGGGTCGATAACACCCGCTGCCGCCAGGACAATGACGACTTAGTGGGTGACACAACTCAGGTTGACGTCTTCACCTTAAACATATCTTGATAAAATAACCAGTTCAAATTACTGTTTAAACAGTAACAATTTGGAAGCCTAATTCAATTTTCTAGATTCACAGTAAAGCTTCTTTGGCACTCCATAGGAATGATGCCTCTGCTGCATTCCTGACCTAGTGGGTGGCCAATTGCTTCACCAAGATATGATGGTATCATGTAATCACCATCAGAAACGGGAACTTTTGGTTTTTCTTTCAATCTCGTATCGTTCAGCTGTAAGATGTCATTGCACTTTGGCATCTTATTTTCTCTGTTTTTGTAATCTTGTGAAAGGAAAATAAACTTTGATTAGTAAATTTCAGGTTGAATGTAAAAAATGTACCCCAGTTATGCCATGATATGTGGAAAAAAATATACTATTACTTTTTAGAAAAGAAAACTAACAGATGATGAAAATTGAAGATTATAAAACAAGGAAAAATGGCCTTTCCAGGCAAAAGGAATTTCGTTAAAGGATAAACTTTGATTGTGTAGATAGTCAGTTGGCAGTCATCCCAAAATTGCTTAGGGGAAATGGAAATTTATTATTTAAATCTTGTCTATTTACACAAATAACCTCTAAAGATGTTTTTAAAGTCAAGTTTTAAAACAAAGGGTAAAGGAAGTTGGAAATAATTACAAATAAGCAACAAAAATATAGTCACAAGATTCAAAGGGGCCATTCTCCTGAAGCAGTAGAGAAAGGTGGGACTAATTTCAATTAGGGGTACTGCAGTTTTGCCCTAAACCCAGCAAAGTTCCATGAAGTTGAAAGGGAAATTTTGTTCAAACTTCAGTTAATTTTTGAAAGTATGTGGTGCTGTGCAGGTTTACACTTATACACACAAACACAGAACCTCAGAATGAGAGCTCAGAGGAGGGAAAACAAAGAGGTAGTTAAAGTATGGGGAGGGGGCAAGGGGTGGAGGGAAAGGGGTCATAAAGTTGACTTGATTGTAAGAAATTTTTGATATATTTTATGCATGTTTTATGCATCACCATAGTCAAGCCCAAAATTTTCAATTATTTTTTTCTCCCCAGAAAACAATTTTCGAACAGAAAACCTTTATGTGCAAGCAAAAAAATCAGCAAAGGGGGAGGGGGAAAATCAGCAAAGAGGGAGAGGGGATATGTTGAGGTGACCTCCTATTACATGTATCTGCTACAGATATTTTAGATGTGTAATATGGTTTTGTCATACTTGCAAGGAAGAAATAGTTCCTGTTTTTAAACTGCTTGCAAAGACAATGTCAGACAGATTGCATGTGTCTTCTTCTCTTTAAGGCCAGTTTGCAAGACACATCCCATAACCCAATTACATACTCACACTAAAATAAAATCCTTTTGACTTTTTCATCCCTGCTTATTTTCTCTCAAGAGAAGGCTTATTGTAATCGGCAATTAGTCTGAATATGAAAACAAATTCCATGATCTGTTGTCTTGAAAGAAAGAAAAAAAAAAGAGAATTAACTCTATGTTATAGGGATCATATGCCATCCTTCTTGTTGTGACTTTCTTTTTGTATTATTTTATCTATTTACCCATTTCTTTGTGGTTGGGTTAAATATGATCAAATCTGTGGGACTGCTAAAATCAGAAAAAAAAAAAAAGTTTTAAAAGCAATGCCATTAATTGATTCCAGTGAGTGTGACAGTGTACTGTTGATTCCTTGCTTCCATTCAGTGAACAGGACATTGGTTTGTATTATCCTAAGTTGAATTGTCAAGTATCTGTTTGAACTCACTCCTGTAACCTAGGATTGATTTGATGTGTCAACGCAGCGTCGCTACTGTTTGGGTCTGCAACTGTTTTCACAGTCTGTTTTCTTCATTACGTCCTTTGCTTAACCTAGTGGCATCGATACTAATCTCAGCCCAAATAGATCTACTGCCGAGAGCCAAGCAGCAGAGCCAAAGGCCCCAGGCTAGAATAGCTTCACCCAGATTCGTTAACTTGATGACGCAGAGAGCATTGCCATGAGATGAACTGGGGAGCCCTGCATCCATGGTGGTATGGGATATGTACCTGCTTGACAGTAACAACCCTTCATTTCACTTCACACTTCCGTTTTGATTTGTCCCATGGGCTGTGAGGACTTCTAAGGAGTAGTGACGCCATGGCCAGTCAACACTGATGCTGCCATTGCCAAGATGTTGATCAGGCGGTAGTTATGACAGAGATTTAAACTAACCTGACTGCCATATGTGATGGTGATATCTTGTCTTGAACTTTAGCACAGTTTGTTGAAAAGGACCAGATATATTTGAAATACAGGAAAAAATCACAGAAGTAAATTTAACCCACTTCAGAGCTTGGGCAGAAAAAACAAGTAACTAGTTTGATAAAGCTTATCCCCTTATTTATGGACTTAGTAATTACTTCTCTTAGTCATTTAGCTTTGCTTTCTTGGGAACTTCTTCTTGTACTCTATCTCTTAATAATGTACTGTCATTGTTAACATTCCTGTATATTTGTGAAGGGATTTGCCAGGGACTAATTTTAAGGACCTCAATCCACACAGAATTTTTCTCTTTAAAGGATTTCAACCCTATTTGGATAATTTTCATTTTCATTTATTCATTTATCTGGTTTTCTCCCAAACACACCATGGTTTGAGATCAGCATCCCAACATCTCTTGGCAGAACCGAAAACTTTGAGGTCCCGGGGTGACAGATCTTTCTCTGCTGCTGCTCCTCACCTTTGGAACAAGCTTCCTGAACATATTCGTTTTAGTTCAACTTTACAGACATTTAAATCTAGACTTAAAACTCATTTGATGGACATTGCTTTTTCTTAGGAAATTATTTAGTTTTTATTTTGTGTTTTTTTTTTTGTGTGTGTTTTGTTTTGTATCTCTTTGAGCCCTTCATGCACCATGAGTGCTTTTTGCGGATGTGTGCGCATTATAAATTTCCATTATTATTATTATTAACATTATTGTTTATCACAACACAAAAATATACACATAACATTAGCAGGTAAATAACAAAAGGTGTAGAAGGGAGTGTACTTAGAAACCCTCTAGGGCTTATCCTGAAGTGTCAGCCCCTATAAAGAGAAACAGAAAAAAAGAAAATAAATAAAAGAGTTGGGTAGAAAGAAAATAAATGCTAAACATAAATTAGCTATTACCTGATTACTACTGTAAACTTATTATTCCAGGCCTAATCAAACCCCCTCCCCACCCCAGAACAAAGCCAACCTTGCCACCCCAATTACAGGTACCTCTAATTTAGTGAAGTAATGTTCACTTTTTCATTAGGGTCAGGGTTGAGAATCATGTGACAACTCTAGAGTCTTAAATTATCTAGCAGAAGTCCTTTTTTGGCCTAGAATATAAAATATGTACAACCTGAAAAATCATGGTCGATACTTGAAAGAAATTTGTGAAATCCACTAGCTGTTGCTTTAAAATTGGGGCAACTGCATAGGGAAGAAAGCCTTTCGAAAGTACTGTTTCTTTTGTCATAAACATTACTTTCGTACAGATTTGTGATTTTGGAGAGGGACTCATGAGATATGTCTTATGTTTTGCCTTGGCATTTTTTAACTTTCATCCCAAGGACTGTTGAAAGTAAGGTTGACATACCTTGGAGGTTTCTATTTTGGAAGTTGCTAATGACTTTGTCTTTATAGAAAGCAAAATAAGAACTAGTTGGTAAGTAATAAAGAAATAAATAATTTATTTAAAGAAACAGCCCTAACACAATTTCAGCATTACAAATGAGATATACCAATGCAAAACTTGGGGTAGATGTTGAAAATGCCAGGCAAGCATATTCAAATAGTCTTTGAAAGAATTTTTGTAAAGCCCGGGTCCCACTTACGCGATTCAACTTGCGATTCAACTTTCAACAAGTTGCGCGATTTTTCAAGCAACTTTCGGCGCAACTGTGTACTGTTCCCACACGCCCAACTCTCATGCAACATTATTTTGTGTTGCCTATGGAGAGGTCACCCGACTGGAGTAATAATATAGGTGATGGTGAATATTCTCGGAAGAAGGCATTTGTTCCCCTCTTTGTCATTTGACGAAAGGAATCTGAGAGATTTGATAATAGGCCTACGAAGGAGCGTGGACTGTATCATAGAAGTAACACCTCTCTGGAAGAACTACCGCGGATAAATCATGGAACACATGCCTGTCATGACCTGTCGGCCAGACTGAGTTGAATAGGACATAATTATTAGACTAGTGGGCATGGCGTACAAGGCGCGGGGAATAACGAGGGAAGGCCAGTCCCAATATTTACAAAATATGAGTATTGTGGAAGTGTCTAGAAAAATTCGCGTCTAAAAAAGTTTGGCATGTGTAATTGTACGTATATTCTATAACAGCTTATGAAAAGCAATCATCACTGAGCTTAACTTCATTTTCCTTCACAACGTACTACGGTAAGTTCTCGAAATGGTTGAATTTCCAATTTTTCTCAAAAATTTGTCAGAAGAATAGAAAAGCATCACAGTCAAGGTCAGATTTAATCATGAAAAAACAAGAAATAAACATTCGTGAGACATTAGGTGAGAAGCTTATAAAAATAATTATCTCTCAGTACTTTGTCATCTATAGTGTTGTGCAACACAATTTTCTAAAATATCCCAATATCGTGCTTTCAAAATTTGCCCCAAAATAAAATGTCATCCTTCATAGTCACATTTAAATCTTCAAGAAAAATAGAAAAGATTATACAAATATTCGACACAGCTTAAACTGGGTAAAATCAAACAATTTTTCTCACCCCACTTCAATAACGTAGGCAAATATTTTTCAAAATGGTAAACAGAACATTTGGGTGATCGTTGCAAAACAGTTGGACATTGTTTTCAAATGTCAGATTACAAGGACAGAAGTGAGCGTTTATACTGTAACCCAAATTTTACCGTAACGAATCAATCAAAATCTATCTCATGAGTAATAGTGGCATAATAAGTGTGATGTTTTAATTTAAACGAAACAGATTAACAGAAAATGCAGGCTCCCACATCATATTGTACTTCGACGCAGAGGCCACGGAGCCAATTTTGAAGTGCGGGGGCTAATCATCGAAGCGGCCCAATATGTCCAATAAAATAAATGCAGTTTAAGGCGGCCCAAAATGCAGTTTCAGGCGGCTCAAAAATACCCACAGCAAAAAAGGACGGGGGCTAAAGCCCCCCTAGCCCCCCCTTCATCTCCGCGGTCCCTTTTCGTATATTTGTCAAAACTGGGTAATATCGTGAGCGCTGATTCTCAAGAAACGGACCAGGGGACATGTCCCCCAATACTTGAAAATTCGCCCATTACTGGTAACTTTAACTACCCACAAAGTATTTTCTTTTAAATGAGGTAATAACCCCCCACCCCATATACCAAGAACGAAATGGCCGCCCCTATAGTCTGAGTTCATGAATCAATGAGCAAAATATGGTATTTTTTGCATCAAAACCCTTCGAGACAGCAAAGGAAAAAAACACCGGGAATGAAGTCCCCTCATACCCCTCCGTGCATCAGGACGGCGATCATAAACGGGGACCAATGGGTAGTTATGATGAAGGAAAGAAGTCATAGGCCTAAAGCTATAACAATGGGGCTATGCATGAAAACCTGGAAAATGAGAATAACATTGTCTATAGACACAAAGATTGGTAAATGTCATTTACGCAAACTTTAGGTTGGGAGGTCAACGATATCACTCATGCACCAGGGTGAGGGGAAATTCTTTTCTTTTCTTTTCTTCAAGTTCAAGTATGGGGCAGATATAGGCGGATCAATGGAATGGTGCACAAGATTGGGGGTACATTAGCCCTCAATCAGTGCCTTGTTATGGGCTAATACGCTCCACAGACTACGCTCCGAATGCACGAATCAAAGTGCTAATGGAGCGTAGTGTGTAGGGCCTGATTGAGGACTAGGGGTACATTGATTGTCCTTGCAAAATTTACACTTCAAAGACGGTCCATTAGTTACCTAATTGTTTGCTGTGTAGACAAAAGAAGAAATATAATTTTAACGAGCCCTATGCGTTTGTAAAACTATATTTCTTTTTTTACAGTATATGCATTGGGAATGTTCAAGCCCTGACTGTTTCAGTTTCCAAATCACAAAATGTCGATTCCGGTGCACCCGCGGTCGATTCTTAGGCTAATAGGGTAAACTGGGGTAAGAACGCCCTAATTGTAAAAACAAATCATTGTGATCTAAATTCTTGATTATCACATTCACACCCTATAGGGCCTAGGCCTAGGTCTACATTCAGTTGACAAAATTATTGGGACACTTTTGGACGTGTCTCAACTTTTATTCACCCTCAAAAACAACATAAATTTTGGTTGGGTGTTTGAATTTGCCCCAGATAATTTGTCCAGGATTGTAGTCTATTTGTGAATACTAATTGGTTTTGACTTTACCGTCCTCTTGCCGACAGTACCTACTGTAGTCTGGCTAGTACTACTACTAGTCTTATCTCACGTCTAACTAGTAAATTCTAAAGCTGAATTGAACGCTAACTAGTGTCATCAAGTTTGCTTTCATGCACTTAAAAACACTTGTGTTTTGTGTGACTGTAAAAGGTGACGTATATGAAGAACGTATTTTCAAAATGATCATGGAGAATGACGTTGTGGTACTGTAAATTACAGTCCCCCTTCATGACTTAACGTTACATGCGCTCCATATTTATAAGCATAACGTAGGCACAGACGATTGAGTGCTAGGCCTAGACCTAGGTATATTCCACAACTGATTTAGGTTCTGCGGATCGTCAGGTTTACTGTTTCATATGATTGGAGACCCTGAGGTAAACTATGACGTTGGTAACATAAGATGTGTGTTCTGATGTCAAGATCTGTCATAGTCGCAAGGTACAACATGTAATTAACAGTTTAAGTAGCCCTTTTCCAAGCACCACAAAAATCACCCGCCTGTACTAGACTGAGTTTAGGCCAAGTGCAGGAACGATATAGCCTAGTGCTGGCTTGATATGTTGTAAACAACGACAACGTTACAATAGCTAGGCTGTACTGATCATTGTGTAGGAACGATATAGCCTAGCGCTGGCTTGATATGTTGTAAACAACGACAATGTTACAATAGCTAGGCTGTACTGATCATTGTGTACACTATATATGTATGCTAGGCTGTACACTCGCTCCAATTCACCTTTCGATCGCATTTGTACCTGCTGTACCAAATTTCGTGGCAATATTTTCCAAAGCTTGTCTTTAATAGGTCTGCTAACTGTTAATCCTTCGAGTCCGTTTGCCAGAGAACTTGTTAAAGCACACGCGCGTTCTCTAAATGCGAACTTAATGGGCTGTCTTTACTGCCATATTTACCAACTTTGTGTTCGCTTGATCAGTCAAATTTCGCGGAACTTACAGTTCAACGCATGCGCAGTTCGAAAGTTGATTGTGAAGTTGCAGCAAAATAGAACATGTTCTATTTCCTGCAACTATGAATCAACTCGACCAAGTTGAATCGATTGTAAAGTTGATTCCCGGTCCCACTACGCAACTTTTGTATCAACTTGGTTGAAAGTTGAATTGCAAGTTGAATCGCGTAAGTGGGACCCAGGCTTAAGAGGCATCTAAATCTGTCATTTTTGTGTAAAGCAGCCATTTTTGTTTCATGTCGACTTTAAAACTAAAGAGTGGCATTGTGGGTAGAAAAGACAGGGTGGTGCCCAAATTGCCCATGACTACTTTTTTGCCCATTTGGGCGGAAAAAAAGCAAAAACAGATTTGCTTGAGTCAGTATTCTTCAGAACTGTTGAGTAAAACTATATAAATTTGTGAATAACTTTAATTTGAAATTTCCTACTTATTTTGAGTCCTGACCCGGTCACACTGAAGACTGTAAAAATGGAACCAACTGCCATTGTGCTTGGTGTTCAGCATTAGCAATGGAGTAGGGAACACAAGCCAGTGAGCCACAATTGGAAAAAAGGCTGTGGTTGGCTTGACTCAGACCAATTGGTTGGAAACTGGGACATAAAAATCTTCTAACTACTACACCAATATTTCCAAAATTTCTTTAAGTGCCAGTGACTGTTTTGTGTAGTGTATTTCAGACCCAACAACCAACAAATTGTACACTGCTATTCAAATTTATTTTCCAGATGTGAGTGAACAATGGCAGAGACTTTTCCCAGGACCTCAGGTTCTGGCCTCCTCAGACGAGTCCTGACCCTACGCTCTGGCCAGGACACACGTCCAAGAAGTAAATCATCCTTCAATGAGGGAGACATGACTACTCGGATGCATCGACCTCGTGCTGCCTCTTCCCCAGTTACAAGTATTGCCAGAGAGGGTGGTGTACCAGATATATATGTCACTGTACCTTGTGATGATGTCATTGAAGAAACACAAGAGGAGGAATTTTCAAAATCAAGAAAGGAGAAGAGGAGTGCCTACAAGCTAAGAAACAGAGGGGTAGGTTTTTTAGTTTTTTTTTTCTTTGCTGGAATGGGTGTATAACAAGTTCTGAAGTACTTACAGATTATGCAAGAAATGTCCCAGGATCGAAAGTCATCATACTATTTTTTGTTTTTTCTTCAAATTTATCACACACTGGTAGTGCCAATCAGTGGCATAGCCACAGGGCTAGCTTTGGGGGTTGAAACCTCACTTCATGACCCAACCTGGCTCAAACTTGGGGCTCAAAATCAGCCAGTTGTTCCAGGGAGAAGCAATTAAGTTAGTTAGATACGATTTAGCGACACACCAACGGGAATGTGTATACAGTGTCATAATGTTCAAATACTGTTCAAGTCCTCCCATTTAGTTGCCTCTTATATGCCAGGCGGTGAACACCATGGGCATATTCTACAACTCCTAGCCCACAGAGAGAGAGAAGTGCTTTAAACAATCTGGTTGTCCCATTTATAATAATAATATTCTGACCTTGGCAAGAGCTGTCACTGCAACTTGAAGTGGTGTAGTAGACTGCTGTTTCATGATTGGCTGTTGCAAGTCATGTGACAATAATTTTTCTCTTCAAATGCAAAATTTACTGGAAATAACTGCTTGGTTCACCATGAATATGCAATATTGAAGTTATAAAATATGATGAGAGATATTTTGAAGAGAAATAAGAAAAAAATTGTGATGTTTGGCTGTTGTTTCAAAAAAAGTTTGGGGGGACTGCTCTCAACCTTTAATGTTTCATTTAAAGAGTGCAACTACTTTCAGTCTAGTTCAGAAGCAATATATAGTCACTTGTAGAATCGTGCTTAACATAGGCGTTCAAGGCGGGGCTGCAGGGGGGGCATTCACTCCCCCTCCCAATTCGGGGGAAACAGTTGGTCTGTTCGGGTAACATATGATAAAAGTGCCATCATTCTGGCAATATTTGCTCTTGCCCTCCCCACAAAAATTATCCCTGTATGCCTATGCTGCTTAATAGGGAAATTTTGTTTCCAAACAAGTTTTCTCATGAAGCAGGTTGACATGAAGTACATTAACAAATACAGGTAAGGTTGGTTGTCCCCTGGAGGACCAGGAGGTAAATTATATGAGTTGCTCCAGGCTAAAATCATTTGTCTGGGGAAAAACTGTTAATTTCTAGCCCTGCAGCAAGATCAGCAACCCTGGACCCATAACAAAAGCATTCAGAACCTGAGATATTTTTCCTTTTATTTTTGACAAAAATTTGAGAAATGCCTGGTCTTTATTAAATAAAACTTAAAACATTGGTGTTGTATTGAGTAAAATTATTAATTTGCTTTTTGCAATGAGCATTGGTGAAACGACTGAGCAACAACTGTGGCAGCACCAGTTGTCAAATTGGGGGGCGGAAGAATAAGCAGCAAAGGAAAATGTTGGGGGGGGGGGGGGGAATTTTCATGAGCAGAGCCAAACCAAATGCAAAGCATATGCTCTTTCAGGTTAGTTCTAAGGGCAAAGCCCTGGTGGGGGTCCAGATCTATACCCTAGATACCACCGTTCAAGATAACTGGATGAATTTTCTAGAGGGAATAGTTACAGCATGATATACATGTTGGTGCCTGTATCTTGCTTGTTTGCATCAACTTGTAATAATTGTATGGGAATAAAAGCTTAAAGGACGTAACTCAATATGACGTGTAACAGTATGTATGCTGCTCCCCGTAGCCTACATTCAGATCCATTTTCTGTTTTTACATTCCTTGCATATCGATCCTCACTAAACTGGGCATAGTTTTCATTTCTTACCTTGGAAAAAAGGATGTTATGGACTTCATTTCCTCAACAAATTGTACAGATTTTTATTTTCTTATGAGTCTTCATGCAATGTGCTGATTTGGTCTTGTTGGCAATCCAGTAATTAAGCCATGGTATGGAGGGGGAAGACTTGTAGGAAGGGATGTTCTTTTCAATTTGATTCTAATTCAGTTCAAAAAGATTAGAGCACACAGTTAGTCTGGTTTAAGGAGTCTCACTCTCAAGTTTTTTGGTCTTTCAAAATAAGGTAGAGTTGATTAGCCATTCAAAGTGATGTGGTAATTAAACAAGTGTCTTCCTCTGCATTTGTTAGCCCCATTTGTGTCTTACTTGACAAATCCCATTAAGCAGAACCATCTATACACTTTTACATTGAGTTACTGGATTAAAGTTGATCATTGAACAAGTTTATGGTGAATTGGAACTGAAATATTTAACACCAAGGATGTGTTCAACCAACATAGCTGCAAAAGTAGATCAATGTCTCATCAAAGTTGTCAGTATCCTCCAGTGGTGTGACTACACTTTTTCTTTTGGGGTGGGAGATGAGGAGGGCAAGTGTTCAATTGGTGGGAAAAGAAGAAGTGACCCTATTAAAGAGAAGGATGGCCACCATTGGTAGGCATGAGGCATGCAGAAAATTTTGAATCATCATGACTGCTCATGCAGCCAGAAATGGCATTTCCCAGGCTTGTTAACAGAATCTAAGTGGTCATCATTTTGAGCTTTTTTTTGCACTATAAAAATTTTCACTTCAACAATATAAATGAGCAAATTGTAGGATGGTCAGAAAATTAACAGATATGTACCACTGCCACTGGTTGCGTTAAATTATAACTCTTCCATAATTGTTTCTAACTCACCAGATTGTAGTGTATAGGGAAAAAATTTGGCTAAATTACCTCTCAATCAGATTGCAGGAAAAACACTTTTCAGTTTCTCTCTATCCTAATAATCCATCCTCTTTGAACTTTTTGTCTTAACACACTTTGTCCACTATATTTTTTACCTTCAAATTTCATGGGTGGGGGGACAAGCAGCTGGGCAAGCATGGGGAAAGGTATTTGATTGGAGCTTCTTGACCCTTTGCCCCCTCTGGTCATGCCGCTGGTACGCCCTCATGGCCCAAGATTTTGCCCTATTGTTCATTTCCACTTAATGAAATTTGCCAGACAAATTCTGTAGACCTGCACTATAAAACTGGTTCACCCACAAACCAGATTTAAACCATAGAAGGAAAACTGAACTTTCTTTTACAGGTCATTCTTTTGTCACTTTTCATTTCAAATATAAATAAACAAATGCCATCTGCCCAAAATGTATCAAAATAGCATAACTACCAACTTATTGAGTTTATCAAAACAGTTCATTAATCTTAATTACTTTTTTTTTCACAACATAAAAGTACTACTCTGTCTTGATGAAAAGCATGTCATTAGAGCGCATCATCTTTTGCTGTGCTACAAGCTGCCAAATGTTAGCAAACTGGCAGTGAAAGTAATTATGCATGCATGTTTAAACATCTGCACATGGTGAGTCATAAAGTAAACTGTAACAGAGTGGCTGTCCATGGGAATATCATGACTGGTATTTGTTTGGGATTTCCTGACTAATTTGCCAATAGAGATTTGCCCAGAAACCAACTTTGGAATATTAAATTGCACAGCCAGTCAGCTAATTTGTTTGCTGTCCATATAAAGGAGAGACAAAGAAGTCATATTTAATTCACACTTTAATAAGTAAGATTTTCAATGAAGCTTGGTGATAGTTTGGAACAACTCTTAGTATGACTCACAACCCTAGGGGATCCACCCTATGGAGTCGGAGTCGGCAACTGTTTGCCAAGCCCCTTTCATATGGCTTTGCAAATATCATTTACTCAAAGAGAATGCCCTGCCTTTTCCTCTGAATCCAGCATTCTTTAGCAGACCTCATAAAATCGCTATGTAGGTAAATGTGGTTACTAATTAGTCACAACTAATGTTGTTGAAAATGATAAAACATCCCTTTGGGCATTTTACGCTTTATTTAAGTAAGCTTCTGTTCGATTGCCATATAGACTTGACTCTTGGAACTCCTGTGACATCTTTAGGCAATGACTAGTTATACTTTCAACATCCTGACTGATAATATCATTTCAACCACAGAAAACATAAAACCATGTACGGACGCCATTGTTTTTATTGTACACATTTTCCAATTTTTTTCAAGAAGGAATTGATCGATAACAAAATGTTGAAAGAGATTTTAAACATTATGTAGAATTTTGCTAGAAACATATGCAGATTTCGATAAAACACTTTAGATAATGAGTCTTCATTAAGATACAACAATTTTATGCCTACAGTTATACTTCTACACTACTATAGTACCACATTTTCAACATGAGGGTAATTCACCTATTAGATTTAGGTAGCAGATTTTATCTCTCCTCATTCATATCTTTGTTATTTTATTGCTCTTGCCTCCTTGAAAACTTCTTAATACAGAAATTTATCTTTTCTGCAATTGGTCTATGCTCATTGAAATGTTAGAGTTCGTTTTTAACACCTTTTGCTATGTACAGAAAGGTAGCTCAAGTGTCTGATTACTGTGCCGGATTAGTACGTGAAAGTGAACGAGTGGGGGGGGGAGAATAGAAGGTCTAATCCTTCTAATGGAAAAATTTAGCATGACACATAAAAGTGGAATTGCTTGACTTGTGCAAACCTACTCCCTGGCCACATTGAGTCAACAACAAGGAGAGAGAAAAAGAGTTTAACTCATCCCCACATCTCATTCCAGTAGGTCAAATTTATGTTTGGAATTTCGGAATAAACATATCTGAAAAGAATTTTATAAAGAATATTATAAAAATGACCAGCTTTGCTCTTGTGAATTGAATCTGAGATGTTCTAGTTTCAAATTTTTGAAATTTCTGCAAGAACAATATATACATGTACTGTAGTGAAAATTTTATGCTGTGTGTTGCAAGCATTGACAATGCTGGATGTCTGCAGGATTTTTACTTTGCCTACATAGTATGCTATGAAGTTGTCCAAAAAATTTGGGGGCACAATTAATGCCCCCCAACAACCCTAACATCTTCCTCCACATATATACCTATGAAGTTACTACATCTTATGAAGCAAAATATTCATCATGATCAGGGATGAGCCTTTTCAGTGAATTCACTGATTTCAGTGATTTTTCCTCTGCTTCAGTGATTTGTCATGCTTCAGTGATTTGTCATTCTTCATTTCAGTGAATTGTGGTGATCATCTTCTTATCAAATAATAGGAAAAAACACCAAATTGTTTCTGCTTGGCTTACAAAAGTCCTGGGACATTTCCACATACTATGTATGCAGTACTGTAGAAGTCAAGTAGGATTTTCATAACACTATGCTCTTATCCTACCCTCTGCATTCAACAAATGTGAAAAAATTTGAAGTGAATATCACATGGACCTAGGCCTAGGCCTATATTAACAATGTAACATTAATATTAACATGATAATGTTACATTAGCCTATTCTTACTTACATTATGTATGTGCACAACTGGCTTTCCTCTTGTTTCAGTGATTTTTCCACTAACTCTGGCCCATCCCTGATTCATATTAGAAAAACGTTTTTCAAGAAAAATATAATATCTTTACTCCTGACATGAATGTTTCAGAAATGCCCCCAAAAGTTGCAATGTAATTAAAAGTTTTGGTTATTTTGGTCCTGTGACCTGTTCATGCTGCTAGGATTGAATAGGACGTTTTACCCAATGTTACAGAGAAAAAGGCATCTTGTCAGATGAAGCCTGCCTCTGTTATTGCCGCAGTTAACCCTGTTTAAACCAACCTTGTTGCTCTATTGAGCAAATAGTCTTTGAAGGGGGTAAATGCCTTTCACATTATTGATCTCAAGATACTTGAACAGGAAGGTTTCTGATAGTTTCTGGATTATTAGTTACCAGCTTGAGATGGCTAAAACTTGCTATTTGCTTCTGATATCATGCCTTCAATTTACAGGCAGATGTTAAACTAGATTCCTACTTCAATTGAGTTCTTGAACTGTGTGGCATGCATTTCAGCACAGATATGTTTGAATAGTGGCTATTTAATGCCTGGAATTCATTGCCTCTTGATTAGGCTTTGAATTCATTACATACAAAGCCCATTACTGAAATGCATCAACTTCTGGAAACTCAAAATCCCAACTGGTGCCTGTCTCAACAGTTTTTTGACAAGTTTATTTGGAATGTTTATTCTGAAAGGTTGTGCAGTGGTGCATATCTTATCTCTTGAACAATAGACACAGTTAATAGTTAGCAGTAAGTAGCTCTTGCAACTTGTTGATTAGGAAGTTGTGGTCAATATGGACTAATTTGGAGCTTGTTAGTTCAATAGGTTAAGTAGAAATAAAGAACCTGCTGAGGTGCTGCATTTGTCTAATGGGACCTGTTGCTACATGTAATTCACTGATGTTTTTAAGAATTGGTAAGTAATCATGGTTTTAGGTGAGGTAACACTTCTCCCCAATCCCAGGAGTTTAAGAGTTCAAGAGATGGCTTGGTCGAAGTCAGTTTGGTTCTATAACCTACAAATAGCAACCTTTGAGTTTATTCACCAATTGGCTGACCTCTATTTCATAATTTTCCCTAAATTGTCCTCAATCATGCAATTTTGCAAATCTCTCAGTAAATTAAGACCTGGGAATTCTCCCACACTTGACAAATATTTTCAAAGAAAATAGTCAAAGAGTAAGGATTGATATTTTACACGTACTTGTATACTTTATCCTGAAACAATCCTGAACAAAGACAAAATTTATATTTAGGTCCTATGTGTAATTCTGAAGGTAATTAGCAGATAAAATTATCATGTTTTCAACCAAAACATTATTTATAACTTGACTCATACATATAACACCAAAGAATAGCTCACATCAAGCAACATTGCAATGTGTTGTTTTGCTTTGAACTTTTCAAGGAATTTCCTTATCCATAATTGTTGCTTTCATTTTCTAAATACAGGATAGGCAAGTGCACAGTTAGCAAACATTTTTCTTTCCATCCGAAACTTTCAGCTTTATTTCATGTTCAAAACAATAGCTTGCAAATTGGAGAGAACAAAACTCAGCAATGTGAGGAGATTACAACACTACCTGGTTTGAGGTCAAATCTTCTCATCCCAAGAAGATCTAAATCTACGTCCCCCCGCCTTACCTCCTATTTACACTTTGTAATCCCCTCTTACCCGCAGTAAGTTCCTGGCAAGCTTTAAAGGCCCAATTTTCTCATCCCAAACAGTACCAATTCTCCTAACCTTCTTAATTAAGCCCCTCCCACAATTGTCTGAAATTCACCCTTCTCCAGACGCAATCTCATTCTATCGCTTCAGGGTGAATATAGAAAGCTCAATGTGTATAATCAAAACACTATCAGAAAAGTTCATGCTGTGTAATATAAGTTTTGGTACTCTGCATTGTTTGAATTAGCAGTCAATCAAAAAGCTGAGCCAATTGAGAGTTTCTGTTACCCTATACTAGAAGTGTAGTTTGGGGTCAGAAGATGGTCCCTTTAATAGCACAGTGGCTCCAGGTGACATCTGGCAGAGGCCGCCCGTAGAGGTCCTCCTTCCTGGGAGTTTTGGGAATTTTATCAACTACCGCAAGTCACAAGTTTTACCCCTTCCCTTAAATGTTTTGCTACCTCCTAGTAAGAACACATTGAATGAAATGAAGAAGTGTGGTAGGCATGCTGTTTTTTTTAAGTTAAACAGGTTTACTTCAGCTCCCCATTCTTCATCTAGGTGTCCAGAATACCAACTTTCCTCACACTGATTTGAGGGAAGTGATAGCATGCGATTGTACTCACACATCTCAAAATTTAAGACCTGTCTCATGCGCTTTGTAGTAAATGTGAGCCCCTCTACATCTTCAAAACTTGAATGTCAATCAAAGAGTAATCGCCAATTAAAAATGTTGCATTTTCTCAAGCAAAAATTTGGTTTGGGATGATGTATGTCTGTCTTTGGGTTCTCTGTACTTGTGGTAGTACTGTGAGAATGAATGAAGATCCTAATGCAACATATTCACTTAATACCTTCGTCTTTCACATACATACACGGGCACATAGCCAGGATTGTGTCATGGGGGGGGGGGGGGGGGTTTGGTGTCATGGGGAGGGTTTGGGGCACAACAAGAGGGAAAAGTCTAAGGATAGAGAGAAAAACCTGCTATTTTTAGGCATCTTTGCATTGCAAGATTGGGCCAGTGGGGTTCTAACCCCCAAACCTCCCTCCCCCCCTCCCGTAGCTACACCACTGTACATATATCCATACACTACGGGTTGTTAACTCCATCATTCTCAATGGAAAAACCCAAATTTACAGGTAGTCTACAGAAATCCTCAATCAGCACAGCTCTTTGATTGGCGTTAAATTAAAAAGAAAGAGAAAACAAAGTAGCTAATATTACACAACATGTACTGAGAGGGTTCTGATGACAGCTGGGCACAGGGTATGCCCTGAAGCAATAACCTAAGATTGTGGATTTAGTTTTAGGCAGCTGTAGGAGAAGCTAGATGTAAAAATTGGGAAAATTGGTACTGTTTGGGATGATGACATGGGCGTCCGCAGGTATGGGCAAGGGGGGGCACTTGCCCCCCTCTGGAAAATCAAAAATTTGAAAAAAACGTATGAAAATCAAAGCAAAAACCCGAACAAAACGTGTTTTCCAAGTTTCTATGCGAAAAATAGGCTTTAGAAATGCCATTTCCCCCGATCTGGGAGGCATTTTGGGCTGAAATTTTCGCATGCTTTGTGTCAATTCATGGTGACTTGGAGGTTTTGCCCCTCCCTAGAAATTTTGCCCCCCCCCGACTTTTTTTCTGCGGACGCCCATGGATGATGAATAACTACCTTTAAAGGGCATGAACAGTTATTCCAAATAGTGAAGTAGAGTAGTAAACTGACCTGTTTCATGACTGGCTGTTGAGAGTCATGTGACAAAAATTTTCTCTTCAAATGTGAAAATTACTGGAAGTAACTGCTTGTTTTACATTGAACATTCAAAATTGAAGTTACTAAGCATGATAAAGGATACTTTGAAGAGAAAGAGAAATAAGTAGAAAATTGAGAGATTAAGGTGTTGCTTCAAAATAAGTTTGGGGAGATTGCTCTTGACCTTTAAGTGGAACAGTTCCACTTTGTGAACTTTAAATCCATAAAAATCAGAAATAAGTTCTGATTTTCTCACTTACTTGTACTATTAAAAGTATTCTTATATCAAAAATGCAAAGCAACAGCACAACAAAAGTAAAGTCAATTGCTCCATTAAATGTAAGTGATTCCCATGGGAACATTTAGCAAGGGAAAGAGTACTTCTGCCTCCTGTACCACAGCGGTAGCACTTTTGTCCCAACAGTGGTTTATCTGCTTCATGTTCCATTTTATGAGATGATGATGTTGGCAAGTATGAATGGTTAAAGGCTTCTTGACCTGAACTGTCTATCCATAGACAAGGTTTCCCTTGCATTAGGGACAAAAGCAGGATTTGTGAATAGATGGGGGTGACCATGTGAGATATGCGGATTATAGTCATGATCCCTAAAATTTCAAAATCACCAAGATAATTGTTTTCTGAGGGCAGGGAGAAACTTGACAGAGTGTTGGGAGATTTAACTGATGTGATCAAAATGTTATGAAAGCTTTCTTGCTTTATTTAAATACAAAAATAATATTCCAATCTTGTTAGCATGTTATGATATGCTTTATAAAATAAATCTTTGTCTTCAAAAGGCAAGTGGAGATTCTGTAACTCAACATTTAGTATCTGGGCATGATATGCCAATTCACTTCGCAGACATATAGTTACCACTTGCTACATCTAACTTGCGTTATTCGCATAATACCTCCAAACAAAAAGAAGCCACTTTTTAATTGTGAAGTTAAGGATCAATTTCAATAAAAAAAGAGTCATTTCACTCTTTTGGAATGAATATTAAGTCTTAATTTTGTGTCCACTCTCTTTGGATCAGTAGAGAGTTGTATTATCAGCTTGGTTTACATTTATGCAATATTAATTGATCTTTATTACCATGAACAGTACTTAAATAAAGAAACTTATAGGATAAGGAAGATTTAAGTCATGTTTTAAACTTAAAAAGGTATAGACACTTGCCACCCAAAACTACAGTTTTATCCTGGGTATAAATTATCACACTCTTTGAATGGAATCAATTTCAGAAAGAATGCAGAGTGGCTCATACACAACATGCACTGAGCAAGAGAGAGAGAAGGAGAGAGTTCTGATTGCACATTATGGCCTTGTAGGTTTGCCAGCTGGTTATGGCCAGAAACAATGCACTAGGATCATTATTTCTGCCAAAGTTTGAAACAGCTTTGGGAGAGGCTTAAAGTAAATAATGTCATGGGACTTGGAACTGTCTGTGGTGATGAATATCTTCCTTTAAGTTGGTATAGACCATGGACGTATATACATGGACAAAGCATTTAATGTGTACGTCCTATCCGTAGACGGTCGCTTCAGGCTGTGACAAAAAAGGCGCACCAAGATGGCCGCCGTGAGGCTACAATTTGTGTGATTTGATGATGACGCTGTAATATTTAAAAAAACTTAACTTGAATAAGAAAAAATATCATATTCCAGTACGTGTAGTGATTTTGACCTTACCTTGCCATATTTCAAAAATATTTCAACTTTCTTGCAAAATATGGTGATACACTTGAGCAAGTCCAAACTTTCACCCCAAATCATAGCAGACGGCCATCTTGGTGCGCTTTTTCTGAGACATACGGCAGCAAAAATCTGCCGTAGAGTAGGCTCTGTCCATGTATAGGAAGTCTGTGGTATAGACGAATCCATACAGCAAGTGACGTCCATCACCTTTTATTCCTTCAATTTCCTTGCTTACCTGTATTATGGATGGTTGTACACTAAATTGTAATGATTGCTTTGTTTTCACTGAATATGAGGGTTTGAAATTCATGTACACGATAAATGAAGACAATTTAAGGCTGATGGACCCCACTAACGGCCGCCTACAGTCATTAAACATAAGTATTGATCGGATTTGTCTTTAGGATTGATTTCTCAAAACCAACGATGACTGAAATCATGAGTGTAATGTAAAAGGATCTGGATCTGGATGGATACACCCTGGGTTGAGTCAAATGCACAGGGGGATGGTGTGCTAAACGTAGAGTTTATCCTTCTGTCTGAAGAACCTCAAGGCAGCTGAGATTTGGCATAACTTGAGGTCAGTAATATCCTGGTGGTCAAAGAAGGTTCCATTAATCTCTGGCTGACTGTGTGAGGAAAGAAGTTGAGTTTGTAGCAGCCCTTGTTTGCTTGGATGATGTGTAACTATTAGAGTATGCTGCAGTTATGCAGACTTATAAATATGAGGAATGACAAAGTGTTTTCTGTGGGTTTTAGAAAACCCTTAGTAACTTGCTAAGTGTTGATTTTGGGTCTGTGATTCAGGTGAAGAATAGATGTGAGTTTGCAGGTTATCCTAATAGAGGGCTCCCTTTCACTGTGTTCATTTGTATTGCCCTTAGGCTGTGGTGTTGTTTTGGAAGAAACCAGCAAATATTCACATTCAAGTTTAGAATCAAACTGCTTAGTGCGAAGTCACTGACGGGAAGGATTAAATGACATGCAAACTGTACTCTTCAATACTCCATATCATATTGTGTGCATTAAGAAATCTGAGAAATAAGGTAAAATGGGAAGTATATTTAGAGTACAGTGAAAGATATTAAAAATGTCCAAAAGAATTTACATCAGGGAATCTATTTTACTGTTGAAAAGCTACCTTCACAAATTTCTCTATCTTCAAATCCATAGTGATAACTGCTCACAACTAAACCCAATGAATGTAACATAGTTGGATAAAGATTTATGGCCCAGTTTCTAACCCATTGGCTTAAGTCAGGCCAGCGACAGCCCCTTATTTAGGCAGCATAGCATAGTTGTATCAAATGACCCAAACTGTACTTCAGATTTGCTTGAAGAAACTGCACTTATATTGCACTCTTTACCCAGGCTTGGATCGACTCAATTCCTGTCTTTTCCTATCTTCATCAATTAAAAGCAGTTTTGAAGTCTTTGTCATAATTTGAAGTTTAATTTTTGTTTGTGAGTTTGCAAAAGCAGTTAGTATTCCTTTTGCAAACCCCCATTTTTTGACCATCTCTTCATACAATTTGGACCTAGGGTTAGCCTCCAAGCTTCTTGCCAAAGCCAGATAGCAGAGTGGGGACCTTTTAGGGAAGGATAGCCATCTGTCCTGACATCTCTTTGTTCCTAAGTCTCTATATTGTTAAGGTCTACTTTGAATTAGGCCAGTGATAGGATAAGGGTCCAGTTTGGGTTAGGTTAGGATAGTGTATAACCTGGGTTACCTGTGTTGAAATATAATCATAACAGGGAGTTGCATTACCCTGTGGAGCTGGGGTGCAGTCATACATTTCTCTCTTTTACGCGAGTAACTTTGGAGAGGACTCTTCTGTAGTATCACCTACATGGAAATGCTCTCCCACTTACCCTCTGTTTACTTATGTAATCCCTACTTATCCCCTGTATTAGTCCCCAGGCAAGCTTTTTGTATCACACTGCAGGGAAGACCAACTGTCTATGAAGAAGGTATACAGGCTGATAGATTCACATACCACATAGTTTTTGAGGATTATCTGCTTTCCTTCTGGGGTTAAAACAGTTGCTACCACTGCATGCAAAATACATGCAATACATTTTTTCAGTCCAAATCATAGTCATTGGGGTGTAACCATGTCAGGCTTCACTGACCTACTCTATAACAACAGTGGGAAAGTAGTCAGAAGAATGTGTCGGGGAATGATGGTAGATTTAAGGTAAATATAAAAACAGCACAGAAGTTTTTGAGGACAAGGGCCCATTCAAGTTTGTAATAGTAATTGTCATCAAGATTTTTGTGCCATTTCTTCATTTTGACTATTTTCAAATGGGTGAGATAACTTTTGATTAAAAAAAAAAAAACTATGCTATTATATTAATATGAACTTGGTAAAACATACAAACGAAAGGAAACTTTTTAAAGAGCAGTACCTAAACTTTCCAGAAATCAAAGTAAGACCTCTAACTTCTTGGTTATATAACCATAGATTTTTTTTCTTTTTTTTTCATCTGATTTGGGACTTCAGTTTTTTGAAGTTATGCTGGCTGTCAGATTTGATTGTACTTTTGTGGCCCAAAAACTTTGTGTGGGGCTATTATGTGACCATAAACAAACTGTGATGTGATTGGTTATGAAGGATAGAGGCACTGATACTAGGCTAGGACGTAATGGAATGTTTGAGCATTTGCTGGAATTGACTGCAGCCTCTTTGAAACTTGAAACCTTTATTTCAAAACAAAATGATACAATAACAAAATTTATTCTATAGAGTATTATTTATTCTATAGAGTATTATTTATTCTATAGAGTATTATTTATTAAAGACCTGATTTTCTTTACCCACACTGCAATTTTTGTAGCAGTCCACAGAAATTCTCAATTGGCTCAGCTCTTTGAATGAGAGCAAGTTCAAACTAAATATTAAGTTTAAAAGCCCATAAAACAGAGAATGTACTGTGCTGAGAGTGTTTTGATTACATCTTTGGGTCTTTTTCATTCACCCAGAAGCAATAAACTGAGATTGTGTCTGGATGAGGATGCATTTTAAACAGTTATGGGAGGGGCTTAAGGAAGTAGGTTAGGAGAATTGGGACTGTTTGAGGTAAGAGGATTAGATCTTTAATTGTCATAATGTATCTAAATAAGATCTATGCACATTTCCTTAGGATGCATTAATGCATAAAATACCTGTTGCACTTATAAGATGTTACCCTGATACAAAATCTGGTTGAACTTTCAAGGCCCACCTCCAAGACCCAAGCTTGTTGCCAAGTAGGTGTGGGAGAGGAGGAGGAAGGATGTAAAATTTCCAGACTTCAAATCTTCGGACATCACACTCCCCTGGCAAACCCCCACTCACCCCACCCCACCCCCTCAATAAGCCATGTCATCTACCCTGAGCAGTGCCTAATTGAGTGACAAGATCATAACAGTTTGTGTAAAATAAGTCTTAGAGTTGCTGGTTCACTCAATTCTCTTGGAATTTTGCAATATAAATTCTACAGAGGGAATAGTGGTAGAGTGCCCTCTTTTGTACTGACAGCAGTTCTGTGCTTGGTATACTTTGCTGATCCTTTATTGATATTTTTCCATGACAAAGAATGCAGTCACACGGTTGTACATTCCAAAGACAGTTTAAAGATATTACTGTGCATGCTCCATTCTTTTTTCCCCTTTGCTCCATTTACAGTTAACTTACTGTACTTTTAGTGGTTCTGTATTTATTAGTGTGCATTTTTTGCATCACTCCTCAATTTTACAACAAAATACATTCATTGTGATAGAGCGCCCTCTTTTCTCAAAGTTTTAACCCTTTCAGCCAATCATTCTTGTGCATGTATGGTAGCTCTAGTGTTTGGTGAGAAATACATGTCTATTGTACTCTGATATTAAAGTAGTCCAAGGTAGGCGTATACATGTAATTAACAAACCATTTTAGAAAATTTTAGTTTAATTATTTTAGAATGAGCATCAACATACATTCAAGGTGACTGCCTTTTGTTGCAGAGATAATAGTTTGCATCTCTGGATTTCATGAGGTTTTATTCAAAGATATTGGATGTGCATCATCTTCTTGATACTATATCACATTACAATACTGTTTGTAGACAAAGGATGATTGGGTATAGTAATGATATGTAAGTATTGTTTGTGAATCGTATGTTGGCCCTTTTAATCACACATTTACAGCCAACCCAAGACAGCAAGCAGGCAATGAGATGTTTTAAAATCTTACCAGTGTAGAAGGTTAAGGACATAAAATGAAATTTGACCTATCAGTTTGTCTTTAAACAGGGCATTAACCTCAGCATGGATGAACATGTGTCACGAAGCTTCTATTTTAAGATGATTGACTAAAAGTTGTTCAATTCCTTACGCTATTGTATACTGTTATACTATTGTGGCTGTGGAATGTTATGGACATATCATTTACAAGGGAATATACTAAGCAGAGACCCTGAAGCAGCAAAATGAAACTTGTACCCTAGGAGATATGTTAGGAAACAGTAAAAGTGGGAGGACTTATGGGAGTTAGGAGAGATTCAATGCAACACTCTAACATGAATGTGTTTGGCTATATAGTGTCAGCTTAGAAACACTTTTTTACTTCTCCAAAAAATGATGCAAGCAGTAATACATTGTGATTGGGCTACTGTGAATATTGGGACTATGCAAAATCAACTTTTCTCCCCTGCCCTCACCTTCTACTTACACAGGTAATACCAACTTACACACAGTAAGCCCCTTGCAAACTAATTGCAAAATTGGAGAACTGGAGGGTGTTCTTTGGCCATGGGCAGCTTTCCTTATCCTCTGTTCACTTGTATTTGACACTTGTATCAGTGTTTACAAGCCTGAGAGAGTTGACAAGAGAAGAGGAGGCTAAAGCTGGATGGAGAACTTCCAGAGAATATGTAGTCTTCACCACATTGTCTTTAGAAAATTTTTCCCCTTTTACTGTTGGCAGGAAAAATTGGTGGGGACTTCAATCCTCATCCCCTGCAGAATTGCCCTGAGAACAACCCCCGCATAACCAATCTAGCAGTACTGTCCCTGCAGTTGTGTATCCCCTATGCAACCTCTTATGTGGAAATTGCATTACAGGGCAAGAGCAGTCTCCCCAAGTTTATATTGAGGCAACATCTATCTATATCTCCTAATTTTCTCCTTATTTCTCTTCAAAGTGTCTTTCATAGTTGGACTTCAATATTGCATATTCAACGTTAACCAAGCAGTCACTCCTAGCAAATTTCAAAATTGTGCAATTGAAGAGAAAAAAATATATAGTCACATGATCCTCATGAGCCAATCATGAAACAGGACAGCTAGTCTGCTACACTAATTAAAGTTGAGGTGACTGCATTACCCCTTTAAATACATGACTAATGCAAGAAGGTCTTCAAGGCTTTTTATAGAACTAAGTAAATTGGAGAGGTAGCGTCCATATTTCCAGCTAGGACCCATTATCATTTTGATTTACTGTCTGTGTGGTTTACAGGGTTATTTTTACCATGACTTTGACCATGTTGAACATTTTTGTGGGTTACAGTTAGTCTGTGGTGCCAGCACCCAGCACCCTCACTAGAGACTAGCTGTCAAAGGTCTAAGTGGCCAGTGGTTTATGAGTAACCCCGAGATTAATGGGTTTTGAAGGTTGGGAATATATGTATGTGACCTCAGTCTACAACATGTCATATTTTTAGGTTAGAGACATCTCATGAATTTTTTTCTTGTCAAGCTTACAGGCAGAAAAAATTCAAAGGTGCAACTTAAATTAAAATTTATATGAGTAAGTCTTTTTTAATAAAGCAAAATTGGGGAAAAAAGTAAATAATTACCTTCCAGTTCCTGAATTGCTTTGAAAATGTACTCTTTTCAGACTTGACAAAAGATTATAAAATATACCTATTTTCAGGGTTTTTCCCGAAACAATCAACCGCCAGGGTACCAGCTGCCTGAAATACAGTGATAAAGGCATGCATACCATAGAGGTAGAGCTATGGACCAAATGAACTTCTTGGAAGCATTGAAAATTAGGGATGTGATATAAGCTAGTACATGAGCTATATAAATAAAGAATGGCTTGTATAAAAAGTCTGATGTTGAAATTACTACCTTAACCTTGAGGAAAAAGAAGGGAGATTTGTCCCATTCCATAGACCTATTTCCAAATAGCAATTACAATGAATTGTGGGATAGAGTTTTGGGTATATGTCAATTTTCATCACATTACAATGCCATTGACAAAAATGACAAACACCAAAACTCTATCCCACAATCCTTTGTAATTGCTATTTGGAAATAGGTCTATGCTAATAATTGGAAGGAAATCCACTGACCTCCTTTAATTCTCAGTGTGGATGTCCTGTATCGTTTAAATGAGAGAAGAAAGGAAAATTGGATGGTTCTATTCATCCAATCATGTGGTGGCAGAACCAAGGATATGCTGGCCCTCCCCCCCCCCCCTCCCCCATTGTTATGGTTCCGTTGTGCTCAGTAATTTAGAAGGAGCATATTCCAGTGGCTTTTCACTTGTGTGTTGTAAGAAAGACAAAAATATTCCACACCATGTCCTCTAAACCCTGTTGTGGTACCACTTTCCTTACTCAACATCAGGGTTGTTACTAGACAGAGCCAAGTAGATCACCATCCAAGGGGAGCAGTCTAAGGGGTAGGGGGTGTCCCCCTCCATTTTGATAAATTATTGCAGATTGGAGAGTGCCTATAGAAAAAATAAGGAATTATCACTCAATTCTAAAGAAATCTTAAGAATTTTATTCAGTTAAGGTAAGAAATTTGTGCCAGACATGTGATGCTGAAATTGATGGTGAGTATACTACTGAGCAGACCCTGCTCAATATATATATCTCACTTTAAGACTGATCACTCTTGTTAAAAATACTTTTTCCTCATTTAGGCATGGCTAGTGTAATGTGGGCACTTTAAGTCAGATTCCTTTGTTTTTCTTCATTATTGGATGGCTTGTTTGTCCTTGGAATTTGATTCTGTTGTGATGTTTGAATCTTTTCCTATTGATATAGCATTACTCTATATTGTATATGAGGTAAATAGCAAGCAATGTTGCTTAATATATCCCTGCAACAGCATTGAAATTATTTGAATGCAATGTCAAATAAATGTTCCCCAATCAATGACATCACAGGTTTCCCAGAATGCATCAATTTTCAAACAAATTTGCATTTACATTGAAAATTAGTATCTTCAGAATGCTATAGAGCTTACCCAAATGGAACATTTTAAATAATATTCAGCATTTTCAAGTTTTTGGGATGGTTTGAATAATTTCAGCTGAAATTTTTCATCATTTGGAAACCATTGACCTCGAAGACTATTATTTTCTTCTCTTCTATGTGAACTCAACCTCCCTTCACATACCTTGCAAGTATTTACAGCTTATTAAATGTGGAAAAGGAGAAAATAAATACTTTAGCAATGGCTTGTAAGTAAAGAAAGAATGTTTCCTTTATTCTGTCAAACAGTGTGAAGCTTAAGAAAAAAGAGTATACCATTGAATCATGCATCACAGGACACAGATCCCAAAGCGGTAACAATAAACTCACATGGGAATACATGGACACCTTTTGCAGGTGTCGACATCAATAAACCTGTCAATACAGATTTGGAGGGCAAGGAGTGTGAAATTGCAAATACTTCATCATAGATGTATAATATTCAATAATTTCCAGCATTTTTCTCATTCCTCCTTCAGTAATTGAAAAATCCTCCTTTTGTTTTATTCCTGATATCCTCCCATAGATATGCAGGCAAAGATCGTATGGGGGCCAACTCAGGACCTCATAAATATATTTTTAAGATTTAGGCTACTGCTGTTCCCCAGAGATGAGTGTTTTAGATCAGAATTCATGATTTATTTGAATAGATGTTGAAGTAATCCTAATTTTGTACTTTCAGTTGGTGCACCCACGAGATATAGTATTACATCAGGTAATAATCAATTGTCAGTACCAGTCACAGGGACTGCAACAAAAGTAAAACAGATATGCAGATTATGCAAGAGCTACCATTGGGCAGCTGTTTTAGCTAAACATATCAAATCTGGATTTTAATGTAAAATTTTCAAAGATGGGTGAATTAGGCCTCAAATGTGGTCCAAGCCTATTGTAGATAAAGAAATGATTTTCAATCAGTTTGATAGTATTTTCCCAAAGTTTGACCATCAAGCATGTCCTCTCTTACTCTTGGGGCTTGGAGCTGGGAAGCAGTTTGACAGTTGAGAGTTGATCTAGATTCCTCTCTTTGTTAGAGCCAGCAACATGGCTGTGCAGGACAGGAAGGCTGGAGGATGCAACCCCCTCTATTGGCCAAAACTTTGCTGAATTGGGCAGACTTCAGTGCCTCAGTCAGGGAGAGATTGTACCCAGAGGGGGGGGGGGGTGATCTGGAGTTGGGCAAAAACTCACCCCTCCCCTGAGAGAAAGAGTTCTGTAGAACTATGGCCAGCAGCAAAGGTACATTGTTGTCTTGGACTGTAAAAAGTTGAAATTATAGGCTATCAGTAGCAGTGGTACTTGTCTGAATAGAAAGGGTTTACCATGGACAGCACTGGACATTGGTCAGAAAAGGGTAGACATGTTCTGCCTTCAAAACAAATAATGTACAGTATAGTCTTATAAGCAAAGAATGAGGCATCATTTTGCTTTACTGACTCAAACAGTTCCATCATTAAAACATTCTGCCCCTTGAAACTGGGCATCATGACTTTGCCAATTTTTTAATAATAGAAAACTGCAGTATTACAGATCTTTTTATTTCTACTGAGTGTTCACAGCACAATAAAAAAAAAAAAAAAACTAGGAGTGTTCCCAACTGCTGAAAATATACTTGCTTATAATTATGAACAAGCTTTTTATTAAGTTTGAGATTCATTAGATAATTTTAGCCACTGAATTTCATTCCAGTCACATTAAATTAAACCGTCAAAAGTTTTCTGTATTTCCAGAATCTTAATGTTTACCATAAAAATCCATCACTCCACTGCTGGTTTTGGAAATCAGGGTCAGAGTATAAACGTCCAGCATTCAAGGGGAAGAATGTTCTTATGTTGGAATGGCTATTTTTATGTATGTAATGATGTGTCAGGGTGGAGGCATATGGTAAAATTGTGCAGTTTTAATCCTTTACTGTTGTGCTCCAATTGGGGCATATTTGCTCGCCTTGGGAGTGGGCAGAAAAGGGGACGTAGCATGCCCATTGTCTCTCCCATTGTTGTGGCCGAATTTTCGGGTAGCTGCTCGCAGTTTCCGTCCAGCTCCACGTGAAAAGGACCCAAGCAACGGTAAAGGGTTAATGGAAATGTCATTCCTTCTCCATTAAACTTACTTAATGCAGACAATTCAATACTAGTGTAAAGTGTAGACTTTAGAGGGATATATCTGGTGGACGTCTAGTAGCCTGAATGATTCATCTCCAATGATTTGAAAAAGTGTCTGCAGTTCATGAATTTTTCAAAATTGAATTGAATCATCAGTTACTTGTATGAAGCATGTGTGCGCAGGGATGTGGGGATTGCCTGAGTTGACCATGGGTCATTAGCAAAACTTCAAGGGTTGGGAAATTTTTATGAATTTCATGCACCAGTGCAATATTTGGGGAATTTAAATTTTCTAATCAAACTGTGAACTGTGTGATGGTCGGGAAAATTAGGAGGTACCCACATAAAATGTCAACACTGTTCAACACTCCAGATCATTACTGTTGCATACATTATTGCATGCATACAATAATAAAAGTGAAATGTCACTCATTAAAAGAGTGAAAGTTTTAAAGTTAACTCTAAAAATTCACTCCTCGAAGAGTTTAATTCACTCCTAGACAAGTGCAATTCACTCCAAAAGTGCAAAGTTCCACTCTTGATAAATTCCCTACAGGAACCAATCTTTAAAAAGAGTGATCCTACAGTCAAAGAGTGAATTTTCACTCCAATGCTGTCTCACGTCCCCCGCGCTCAAGGTAAAGCAGTGTTACCTCGTGCTCGAGTAACATGGGACCGCGGGTTAACGCAGGGTCGGTGTTTAAATTTTGATCCGCCTCAAATGGCAGGGTTAAGCAGTTTTAAACGCCATGTTTGTTTTAATCAAGCAAGGTCACAGGCGTTTATGGCACTGATGACAGGTATTTTCTTACATTTACAGTAATCGGTATGTGAAATATTTGACCTCATTACTATGGTAACACTACCGCCCAGTCAACGAAACAGGGGGTACGTGAGAACATAGACTGGAAAACACGGGGTTAACCTGGGGTTTTGCCTGATGGTAAACACGAGGTAAAACCGAGTGTCGCAGGGTATGTGAGACCAAGCCTCAAGTCTTGGAGAGAATTAACACCCTAATAGAATGAATTCATACTTTTCACTCTATTAGAGAGTGACTTGTTCACTCTATTGTTTTATTTTGTTTTTAGAATATAGGCAAAGAGTTATTCCTTCAGAAACCATCAAAGTTTGAGCAGGTGTTTGCATGTTGAGAATGGTAAGCAGTTTTGGAATTATTCCAACATACCTTTCCATGGGAAATCTAATTAAAAGAATCAGGCATTTTTGTTGGATTACCTTTATATGACCCTGAGGAAATAAAAAGGAAATTCTAAAGAAAGAACTTAAAAATAATGACACCACCTTACCTTTTTTTTTTTTCAGTGGCAACTTTTTTTTATGATTTGGTCAGTGTCACATTTCTAATCACATCTGTTCTTGGAATGGATTTTTTATTAAACCCCAAAAATGACAGAAATGTTGCACAGATAACCTCAGCTATCTGATACAGTTTTGCACTTGTGTATGATTTTGGCAAGTGTCATGCTGTAGATTACCCACTTTGCCAATGTGGGGTTATGTTCATACCTGGCAAAGTTATATTTTAGTTCAGGTTTTCATCCGAACCTAATGGGTTCTCATTTCACAGTGTGTTTGGTTTAACGGTAAGAGCACCCGCCTCTCACACGGAAGGCCTGGGTTCTATTCTTTGTCCGGGTCATACTGTTCTGAAGACTCTAAAAATGGAACCTGCCATTTTGCATGATGCTCCTCACAAGCAATGAAATAGGGAAAACAAGCCAGTGAGCCACAACTGGAAAAAAGGCTGTGGCCAGCTCGACTTGAACTAATAGGTTGGAAACTGGGCCTTGAAACTCCATCTAACTTACTAACTCATGTCAGAGTTGCACACATTCATCGTCAGGCTGCTTCTTAAAGACCCAGTTCTCTCACCCCAAACAGTATCAATTCTCCTAACCTTCTTACTGATGCCCCTCCCACAATTGTCTGAAATTCATCCTCATCCAGACACAATCTCAGTTTATTGCTTCAAGGTCAGTATAGAAAAACTCAATTTATATAATCAAAACACTCTCAATATTGTTCATGCTGTGTAATATAAGCTTTGGCACTCTGCATTGTTTGAATTAGCTGTCAATCAAAGAGCTGAGCCAATTGAGAATTACGGTACCCGGGTACCATAATTGTAGTTTGGGGTGAGAGGTTTGGCCCTTTAAGTTGATGCAACACAGACAGTAGATCAAAGCTTGTGTGGGGTGTAACTGGTATCTTAGTTGGTTACATGATCTTTTTCCTCAGGTAATCTATGCTTTTATTGTGTTCACATTGCAAGAAAAGCAAATGACACATACTTAACTGGCCTGTTGGCTGCCCTCAAATGTTGCATAACTTTTTGTGTATTTTGGTAAATCTGGCAACGTCAATCAAGTCAGATGTGAAATCCGACTGTATCAAATCTGCTTCATTCCCTTCCTGAGGCAATAAGATCTAATCAGGCAGAGAAGGACAATGTTTCAAAAAGTAAGAAGGAAAGTATCATCATGCTGGAAAAGGGCAACCACATGTGGGTATATGAGAAGAGGGCTGGAAGCACTTCTCCCCCCCCCGACCTCAAAACTTGGCAAAACTTCATAGAAAGTTTGGCAATATTTGGAGAAATTTGAAGAAAATGGGCAAAATTTGGGTAGATGTTTCTTGATTGGTTGTTGTCATTGTATTGTCTTGTGTTCTTTGTTAGGGTTTATAGGGATTAGGGCTAGTATTGTTAGCCAGTAAGGAAATTTCTTGTTAAACAGTGCGCATCACACCCAAAATTCTGTTGAGACTGAGGCGAGGCAAAAATTGTAGGAATTTGGGCAAAATTAGTAGCCAAAGGGTGTGGCAATCAATAAAATATTTTGTTTCCCCCTTCCCACAAATTAAAAAAAGAAAATCCATGGAGTTGGTATACATACCATGTGCCATGTGCCGCTCAAATGTTGCTTCACTCAAGTTTGGCAACATCTGGATTACAACTTTGGCCTTTCATTGTTTCATTTCTTGGAGACAATTGTTTTTCTGTTTTTTAAATTAAAAGCTAATTTCATTGTTTTGGTGTACTTGGAGACAGTTGTTTGTCTCTGTTTTTCAATTGAGAGCTAACTCCATTGTTCTAGTGTGAAGCCTTTCTTTGTAAGTAAATTATCTCAGTGAACCAATAGAAATTGCTAGATTGAATTCACTGCTGACAGGTCATATTTAAAAAACATATTCCCAGGTAATTTTTTGGACATTGCTGAACCCACCAACAAAGAAATTTGCCAACTACAAATGTCATTAATAGGGCTTCTTTTTTGTCAAATACTCAGTTTTTGGTTACTTCATCTGTAAACAGCAAACAAACATAAGTCTTATAAATGAGACAAAATCCTCACTCATTAAACACAAGTTTATTTTTTCATTTGTTCTGAAGGTATTGCAGGGTTGTTTGGGCATCTAGATTTCATCTTCTGTCAAAGTGACCTTGCATCTTGATTTTAATGGGATTCTGGATTAGTGGTTGGTGAAAAATAAAATCAAACAAGCATTTTAAAAAATGATGTAATTGTTTGTAGTCGAACTCGGAATTTGCAAGTTTGAAACACAGGTTAAAGGGGAAGTTTAAGAAAAAATTAATTTTCATATGTTGAAAGAGGAACCAAATCTACACAGTGTGGTGAAAGTTCCATTGAAATCAGACATGTATTTCTTTAGAAATCAATAAATGAAGTCAGTAGATTTGTGTTCCAACGTGAGTTTGAGGGCAGCAGAGCTTATATCACTTCCTCACATTGACATGGAATACTTTGTTTCCGTTTGTTTAACTAGACTGGGTGTAGTGTTGACCTTGAAGTTTAGGACTTCAATGAGGGGGATGCAAAGTTGTAAAGCTCTCATGCCACTTATGCAGTCACATTTTAATAATATGGTTTTGTTGAGGAGAAAATGCACTCTTAGGTTTAGAGAAAAACAAAAGATTTTCCATTAATGTATGGATGTGATGTCATGTGTGCTTGCTTCAAGTTCACTGAAATTTGTTGAAAATGTGAAAACTCTATGTGCTCATATGCTCATATTTTAATGCAAATTTCACCAAAATGGTAAGTATAAGTACCTCTCTAACCAGTGGCATAGCTACTGGGGGGGGCAGGGGGGTAAGTTGCTCCCCCTGAAAAATGATTTGGGGAAAATTGATGAAATTGGGGAAATTTGAAAAATCATACGATATGTCCTTTTCCCATTTCTCAAAATTTTTGTTACAATGAGAAATTGTAAGACATTTCTCATTCATAAGTATTTTCATGCAACAGATAAACCCAGATTTCGTCAGTGTCGCTTGAACCAGCCCGACTATCATCCCACAGAAATGTCCCCTCTGTGCAGCAGATTGAATATTCTCTTTTATACAGGCGGTTGTTCTGATCAGTGCATTCTGGTGCAGAGGAAGCTGTTTTTCAGAAATTTAACAACTGATACAGTACAACTAACAATGAACACAGTGTTTGCGTTTTACACTTCGGGAATTCAGTGGAAGGATGTGAAAACTGACAAGTCACTAACGTAGACCCGCGTTATATTGTCCTACAAGCTAGTAGTGGGAGGGACTTTGTGTACCTAACCATGAATGGGGCTGAAACAATCCATTGCTTATGGTAAACATATGGTTAGTCTAGAAATTAGAATGAAAGGGATCCATGGGCCTACTTAGATTTTGTTACTTAGCCTAATCTTTGGGTGCTTGCAGGCTAGTTCAGGAAAATAGCTTTCTGCTCACTTGGGGTGTAACAGTAAATGGGTCCATGAATACCTTGTCCTAGGCTTGAAACTACTCCATGAATTTAGCCTTCTACACTTAACAGACTGCTGTTCTAACAGGATATCCTGTGTGATCTAGCCAATATAAGGCCTAATTCTTTCAGTGGCCCACGAAGGAGGAGGATTGGGCCACCCCCCCCTCACGGATGCCACTTTTTTTTTTGGTACTTAAAAGTATGTAACCTTACTTTAGTAACACAGATTTTACTTCAAAAATAGCATATGTGGCACCAGATTGTGTGTAAGGACATTTCATTACAGATTTCTTCCCCTTGAAGGAAAGACAAAATTGCCTTTGCCTGCTTTAGGGATTATATCTCCAGATGTCACATTTTTGCCGTTAACTCACTTGCAGCACTGGACAAAAAGTGGCTCGAGGCATAATGATGTAATTTTTGGAGTTACAGAGAATTATTCGCTAAAACTGAACTTCATGGATAAGTTGACATTAAAGCCAATTTTAAACCAGAAAAATCGGTCCAGGTTTGGTGGAGTCATAGAAAATTTTAGCACCAAAACTGTAACAGAACAATGGTCAGTTCTTGTCTTTCGTGCAGGGTAAATGTTTGCACGGACTAAGCAAACAGCTCTTGTGGTTAAATGACGTCAAATATGTGGCCAGTTCGTTCCCTGATCGGGCAGTTCTTTCTGCCGTTCTTCAAGCGGACAGATTTTCTCATGTAATTTTTCAAAAATTTTCAAAGGGGAAGCGTTTTCTCTGAATGGCCCCTCAGTAATGCCAAATTTTTATATTCATACAAATAGGCAAATTTTCTCAAATTCCTATTTTTACTTATGTAGTATCCCACTGCATGGTGGCACTGATTGCCTCTAATTTAAGAATTTTTAAATGGGAGGGCCCACCACATAGACTCCTTCCCAGGCCGGCGTAGACCCATAAGAGGGGGACAGGGGAGGGGATGGTGTTCAGGTGAGGTGAGAAAGTTAGCTATTTATCACGCAAGAGATGTTAGGGGTAAAAATATTAAACAGATGGGAACTTGATCAGTCACAGAAAATTGAATCCATTCAGTAGATCTTTCATTTAACCAAGTTAGTTAGTTAGTTAGAGTTTTATGGCCCAGTTTCCAACCTAGGCCATGGCCTTATTTCCAATTTCCAATTTAGCCAAGAGTCACAATTAAGACAAGCATTAAAATAGAATATTTTCAGTTCGTTGTATAGTTTCCCCGAAAAGAATCAAAGCCATTTCATATAGGCCTTATAGTGATAGTAGATTTTATGTGGTAATTTTCTGATCACTTAGCATGTTCCTGATTTTTTCGTATTGCAAGTAAAAGCTAAAAATAAAGACTGCATGATTAGATTCTCTTAACAAACATGAATACACAATTTTTGGCCATCTGAGGGGTCTGATTTTTCAAAATTTTCTCTATGTTCCGTGCCAACTAATGGTGGGGCTCCACTCAGTCTTTTGGGCAAAATTACATTTTTGGGTCAAAGTAGCTCTTAACTCTCTGATCACTTTGAGGTTTGGGAACATATTTTGAAGTGAATACTTTATCGCAAACGACAAAGGAAGATAGTGACTCATTAGATTCTTCGTATAAGTCTGAAAAATGTTATTTCCGGCCATCTGAGGGGTCTGATTTTTCGAAATCTTCTTTCTACACACTGCCCCAACCAATGCTGGCGCTCCCCTTAGAGAATCTTTATGGCAGAATAATGTGTTGTGGCCAAGAAAAATCACAAATTAAAATGCTCCCTTTCACCTATACTAGTCAATGCTATTTTATTTTGACCCCTAAAAGTATGCAAACTTAATGTTTGGTAGCATAAATGGAATAACAATGCATGTAAAGACACAAAAGTTTCAATTTTATCCTCATGAACCACCACAATTCAACTTTTGACACTGTTTCTGTCAAAGTTGAAAATCTCCCACCATTTTGCATGTAGGCTCCTTGAAAACGCCAAAAATTTCAACCCATCACTAAGACCCCTCCACCAGGCTGGCAATCACTCAACATACTGCTTACCCCCTCCCCCCTTAAGAGAAACCCTGCGTATGCCACTGCGTTTGTACATACAAATAAACCAAATATTGTTGACCAAAATAAATTTACTAAGAGTTGTTATTTCTAATTGCTTTACGATGTACATTAAGATTAAAATACAGGGAATATTATATAATGGCATGGTTATGTATGTTATAACTGTAAATTTGCATATTTTATATGAAATACATACACATTGACTGGGAAAAGTTTTGGGGGAATTTCATACCTTTGCCCCCTCTGGAAAATATCCTAGCTATGCCACTGTCTCTAACATACTAAATTGTGTTAACCCCTTAAACCCTTCTTTTGAGAGAGAGAGAGTTAGTGCAGAGGACTGTCCTGCTTTATGATAGGCCCTTGAGAGTCATGTGGTAATTTTTGTCCTCAAGTCTTAAATTGACTTAAGGAGTAGCTGCTTGAGTTACCTTGAATATATGCATATTAAAGTGGCAAAATTTTTATGAAAGATACTTTGAAGGGAACTCAGACGAATATCGTGAGATTTGCTGCTGCTTCAAAATCAAAATAAGTTTGGGCCAATTACTTTTTGACCTTTAGCCAGACTTTTCAGACCAGGTCAATTTATAAATGTTTTTATTGGTAGTCAAAAAGTTGGCAAAGAGTAAGAAGGAAAGTTTCATCATAACGTGGGCCCTTCCCTTTCTTTATAAGTCTATCAAAATGTACAACAAACTTGGAACCTTTTCCTTTTTCTTCATTGATTTGATATTGATAACTTAATGAGAGTGTTAAAGGCATATTTTCATCATCCCAAACAGTTCCAATTCTCCCAACCTACTTACTTTTAGCCCCTCCCACATTTATCTAAAGCTCATCTTTATCCATACACAACCCTTGTTTATTGCTTCATGGCTTGTCCCAGTGGCCATACAAGTCCATAATGTGTAATCAAGACAATCTCAGTGCCCATGCTGTGTAATGTAGCTTTTATGCATTGTTTGAATGTGATGCCAATCAAAGAGCTGTACCAATTGAGAGTTTTGATATGTTTACTGAAACTGTAGTTTCGGGTGACGAATGACTGTCTTTAAAGGGTCACAAGCACATGACACTGTTTACAGTTAGCATTAAAGTCAAGTTTCATATCAATAATTACGCAAAAAGGTAAAATTTTGAATTGTGTGGTGTCCTGACTTGTACCTGTTTTGTGCATAGCCTAGCCTAATTTAAAAAAGTATCTGGTCACAATTTTTTGAAAACTGAATTGAACCGTTAAGTACTCACTCATGCAACAGTTATACAGTATGTAGGATATGGGGTTTGTTTAAGTTGGACCATTTGTCATTGGTATGTGAAGAAAACTTAACAGGTTTGGTATAATTTGTTGACTTTCATGAACCAACTTGATGAGCAACTTTAATATGGCCATTTTCAATATTGTGGTGCTGCTTTCTAAATTATTCATGCTGTGAAAGGCCCCTTGGCCTCTTTTCAAATTAGGTACCCGCCATTATAGTAGGCATATGGCAGGTAAGATGGATTAAGTCAATTTCAATGGAGTATCGTGTGTGTGCATTGATCCATGAAGCTGCAGAAATGTCCAGTGACCAGCACAACAGAGGCATTGTGATTACTTTCTTCTGTGACACTGAACACAAAACTGAACAAAAAACTCATAATTTATCTTTTTTACTGCTTGGGTTCAAATTTTTCAAATGAGCTAAGAGGAGTTTTCTCTCATGTTCATGTTTTAAAGGGCAAGAGCAGTCATCCCAAATTGAAGAAGTGTAGTAGACTGTCCAGTTTCATGATTGGCTGTTGGGAGTCATGTGACAATGTTTTTTTCTCTTCAAATGTGAAATTTACCACAAATAACTGCTTGGTTTACCGTGAATATGCAATAGTAAAGTCATAAATTGTAATTAAAGATACTTTGAAGAGAAATAAGATGGAAATTCAGTTATTTAGATTTTTCTTCAAAATAAGTTTGGGGGACTGCTCTTTACCTTTAAAGGCAAGCCACTTTTAATTGTCATTGTGTAGGTTCTGAAACACCATGAAAGATTCTTGTGAGGAAAATTAAGAGGAGTCAATGTAGTATGTGTGGGTTGTGTATGTACGTACTGTGCTTTGTCTTGTTTGATGGCTTTTAGGCAATTAGGAAACTTCAGTGCTATTGTTTATTTTCTTAGGTGTTAATTTAGCAGTAATTGCAGTCTGCCATATTTCAATATTCATTGTTAACTTCCATAATATACCAGCAGGGTTTACATACCACCACAGTACTATATTTCCTCATTTTCGACCTCGGGTAGGTAATGACTTAATGCTGGGTTAGAAGCCAATACCCAAATTTACTTTAATTACAGTTTCTAAATGACAGGGTGTTCAATGAAACAAATGAAGCAGAAAGGTGAAAAAATAATCTTTGTATATGGATTATGGCCAGACTGTCATTTAAACTGTCAACTTTGTTGTTAAATCAGTTAATCATGGGCTATGAGTCATCCTGATAAAGTTTTCTTTTTGAAATTAATCACCATTAAATCTGTATCAAGGTTTATACTTAAATACTTTTTGTAACCCCCAGATTCTTGGTTTAACAGAAGGTAGAGCTGGCCCAGCTTGTGGAAAATTTTAAAGGGACAAGAGTAGTCATCTCAAATTTTGGTTGAAAGAACAGACAAATCCCACAGATTTATTCTTGTTTTACTTTTGAATTATTTCTTTCATAACATTTCCGGACTTTAACATGACATATTCTACGTAGATCAATGGGTTATTCTATTTAGTTTTTAGGATGAGTGAAGGTGCCAACTCTACACAGATCAATGTAAGAAATCAGAAATGTACTCACCAAAATACAAATCTCAAGTCTGTGTAAATAATTGCTCTGGCTAAATCTGTAGTCAAGTATTCCAGTCAGGGTTGATGTCCAAATAGTATAAAATGTGAAGTATATGTTCAATTCCAATGAAATAAATTGATAAAGTGACTTTCAACTCTCTTGTCACAAACCACGTGGCTTTACCAAGGAAGAGATAAAAGCAAGTTCTCCTCACTTGAAGTCACAGAACGGGCATGCACTAGGGGATACTAAATATAAATTGCGAATGCTGAGATGAATGTTTGAACTTCGAGAAGAAGTGGAATAATAATAATTATTGTAATGTAAGTCTCAAATAAGATTGAGCTCATGCCTAGTGGTTGCAAAGTTGAGGAGAGAGTGCGTACTGAGTCCTTTGTTTCTCCCTGTACATGCAGTGGATGTCTCACTGGTGATGCAGACTTAGCCATGGGTGAAACAAAGGGATTTGCTACAATTTGGCCCATCTCTTTCCAAGAAATTTCGCTAGGAGGAGAGGGCGGAATTCCGAAGTGGACTTCTAGATTAAGTGGCTACAAATTCCATAAACTGCTGAGAAGAATGTTGTCACATGACTCTCAAGATCCAATCATAAAACATGGCAGACTACTTACAGATCTACAATCCTCGAAAAAAATACATGCAACAAACCCATATCAATGTTGAATTTCTGTAAACCCCCACAAGAATTGTAGTTTGGGGTGAAAGGGTTAGTCCTTTAAAAGGTATAGTGACATGCCAGAAAAATGCACTGACTTGACTTGTCCATGAATTCATCTTCATTTGTAAAAAAACCCAGAAGGGGTATTTGCAAAGAGGAATAGAGGGATAAAGTAATGTGGAAACAAAAAAAGCTAACATTTGCTACCTAAATCTAATGGCTGAAAGCCTCTCATGTGCGGCCGATGGCCCCTGCCAGCTTTGGTCAATTAAATCAGGCTATCACTTGACTTGCTTTGATTGGTGGCTTCCTGAAAATGTACTTTAAACTTCAACACAATGCTTCATTTTTACTGTGACTGTTCATTTGTGGAAGGTGACCAATGTTCATAAATTAAATACCATTCCTGTAGTTTCATAATCCAGGTAACAATACTTCAGTGTTGGCATTGTTTTTCTTGATCATGGCATTCAACAATAACAATGGTGCAAGGTATGTATGTTCTACAAATGTTTTAAAATGTTCTTGATAGATGTCAAATGGAAATGTTCATTAAATTATCGCTCCAGTTTCCACCGAGAGAAACTGAGAGTTTTTCCCAAGGCCGGCAGTTCTTGGATCGATTTTTCTACTTTTGCATTGTTTGGGACAGCATAGCTGTTTGATGTCATGAATGTCCCACCATCGTGAAAATAGACATTTTGTCAATATCACCCAGCGTCTGCGCCTTTTGGCTATAGATAATTCATTTTGAAGAAATGTAAGCAACGTGGACAAATTGGTGATGGCATTTCCTGCGACTGATGTGAGAGTTGAAAAAAGACAAGTTTTGATTCTTTAATTGATGTGGTAGGATAACTACCTACTATGACTTAAATTGCTTTACTCAGGTAAACACATTCTGAATGTTACCATAGAACTGAGGAGTCCTTCCAATGGGGTGGGGGCTGAACACATTCAGCTATAATTCTAAGCAGAATGACAAACAGTAACACCCCCTTCCTTATCTTGCCCACAAAATGGGTTAAGGATAGAGCAGGATTTGGGCTGCCACTCCCTGACTACCAGCCCTTGTGTGAGGTGTGCAAAATTGTAATAACTTGGCCCTAATCACTTGGCTATTTTTCCAGCAATGAACCTTTCACCATGGACATTGTTATCTTCAATTACACGATTAAGTCCTTAAGTCCAATTACATTTCAGTATTGTCACAAGAGAGATGTATGTCAAAGGTAGCCTCTAACACCTAATCTACTCACCCCATCCAGTTCCAATTTTCCCAACCTTTTCACTTGAAAGATGTCTGCCAAAGGTAGTCTTAAAGACCCAGTTCTCTCGGCCCAAACAGTACCAATTCTTCTAACCTTCTTACCTAAGCCCCTCCCACAATTGTCTGAAATTCATCCTCATCCAGTCACAATCTCAGTGAATTGCTTTAGGGTGAATATAGAAAAACTCAAATAATCAAAACACTCTTAGTAGCATTCATGTTGTGTAGTATAAGCTGTGGTGCTCTGCATTGTTTGAATTAGCTGTCCATCAAAGAGCTGAGCCAATTGAGAATTTCGTTACCCCTGTATCAAAATTGTAGTTTGGGGTGAGAGATTTGGCCCTTTACTATTGACCCACTAGCATAACTCCTAGTATGACCTTCCCTCACTTTATTCAGTCTTGGAACTAGGCAGGGGGCAGGAAGGGGTGTCAGTTAGAGGACTGAGATGTAGGGAATGGTAATTTTTCTTCAGACAAGGAAGGTACATTCTCTACACCCTCTGTGTCATCTCCTTACCCTCTCAACCGTTGTACTGTAATATGGCAAAAGTATGATTGCAAGATAAAAAAATAAGTCCAAAATTCTTAGATCTCAATTTGAAGCTGTGTAGTGGACTATTGTGTTTCATAATTGACCCTTGAGAGTCATAAAAAAAAATATTTCTTTCCCTCAAATGTGAAAATTACCTGAAGATTGAATATATGCAGCAGTGAAGTCCTAAAATATTGTGAAGGTATTTTGAAGAAGAGAAATAAAGAAGAAAATTGCAAGATTTACCTGTTGCTTTAAAATAAGTTTAGGGTGACTGCTTTTGCCTTTTAAAGGGGTTCATTGAGTTTATTTCGATAACTTAATTGGAGTGTTAAAGAGTCACAACAACATTACAATGCTTATAATAAGTCCAGTTTAAAGGCAGTCATTTGTCACCCTAAACTGCAGTTTCAGTATACATATATCAAAACTCTCAATTGGTACAGCTCTTTGATTGGCATCACATTCAAACAATGCATTATAGCTAAATTACACAGCATGAGCACTGAGAGTGTCTTGATTACACATTATGGACTTGCATGGCCACTGGGACAAGCCATGAAGCAGTAAACTAGGATTGTGTCTGGATAAAGATGAGTTTTAGATAAACGTGGGAGGGGCTAGATGTAAGTAGGTTGGGAGAATTGGAACTGTTTGGGATGATGAAAATATGCCTTTAATATCCAAAACTTATGGAAAAAGTTAAAGTTTGAATTTTGTGATGTTCTGACTTGTAAAAATTTTTACATAATCTAAAAAAGTGTCTGGTCACAAAATTTTGACATGAAAACGGAATTGAACAGTTAAGTACTTGAGAATGGAATCGAACAGTTAAACTTACTCATAAAATATTTATTTGTGTGTTAGATATGGGGATTGTGTAAGTTTGGCCATTTGTTATTATATATATCAACGTGTGTTACCTTGATCCCAAATGAAAGGCCATGTTCTTAAAGCAGCTCATTGAGTTGGTTTGTGAAATCCAACATATTTTTCCAAACCTGTTAAGTTTTCTTCACATATCATTGACAAATGGTCAAACTTAGACCATTCCCATACCCTACATACAAATAACTGTTTTATGTGTGAGTAATTAACGGTTCAATTCCTTTTTCAAAAGTTCGTGACCAGACACATTTCAAGTCCAGACACATTACAAGTCTGGACACCACAAAACTCAAACTTTTAACTTTTTTCCAAACTGTTGGATATGAAAATTGACTTATTATGCTAACTGTAAGCATTGTCATGTGATAGTGACCCTTAAACACTCTCATTAAGGTATCGATATCAACTCAATGAGCCTCATCAATACTCCATTGACTGACTTGGTTGTCAGAATCATGAGCATTGGATCAACAGTGAAGTAGCAGACAGCTAAGGTTTAGAGGCATTCTCCATCATGCAGTTCTCTTTGTTCCTGTTGACTTGCTAGCCACTGTACCCCAAGGTGGTGAGAGGTAATGTCATGATTTTGAAATGAAACATTAAGTAGGACCTACATCAGGACATTCTTTAAGCAAAATGCGTTGAGATTTTACAGAAGCTTGCTAAAGTGTGATGGAAAACAGTACAAGTCAACAATTCTTACAGTTATCATAGAGAAGTTAAAGTTTATTTAGATTTCTTGCCCATTTCGTTTTTATTATATAAAAATCATATTTTTAAAGTATCTGATTTGCTGAAAATTTTCTTATTTCAGTGCACTTTGCCTTTCAGTGAAAAATCAGTCTTTGCTGCTTGTTAATTCATAGAACATTTGATTAAACAGCCATTCATACAGATTGTGTTTTTCTGATTGAGGCAATAGCATTTATATCAGCTCTGAAATATTCCTCCTCACAAAATTGATTCATATGAAGCGATGTGTACCGTTTTAAGAGCACACATCCCCAGAGGCATATGTCATGTAAGTGGCATGGGAAAATTGATATCATTATATCACAACTGTGGCCATAAAAACTGACAGAGGAAAATAAATACTGCTGACTGTGAGGTCTGGGTTCCCAACGGCTAGTGGACCCAGTTAGAGGATATTGAAACATGACAAAGATGCATGAAATTGGAAAGCTAGGAGAAGATCCCGACACTGCATTCAAAAGAGATAATATTTATTCACTCTTATAGATTTTTAAGGGAGGACGAAGGGGTAGATTTTTACTCAAGTGTTTATTTTTTCAATATATATTTCATGGAGATTAATGATTCATTTTTTCAAACTCATGCTTAGTTTGTTGTAACTCAGAGATGTCAGTAGACCTCATTATATTCAGTCTTCACTGACTTTATTTGAGTATGGCTTTTAAATATGGTGTTTTAATTGTTACTGTTGAAATTTACCATAGTTTCTAATGTTACAGTATCCTATGTAATGATGCATTGATGATTTATGGCTTATAATATTGTGGTTGCTATGACAAAATGTCTACAGCAGTCTCAAACAGATGTTACAGACAGCAAGTGTAACAGATATACATGCATCATCAAGTCATTGAAATAAAAATGTAGGCCTAACTTATATTATGTGTTGCCTGGCAAATTTTGATTGAGGGAAGGTTTTCATGTAAGTATAGATAGGAAGATACTTAGTCTTTTTAAATACATTAACACTTATTTTCTGCTGGCACTGAACTGTCTGTGGTCAAGTTCGTAGAAAGTTCACTGATTCCATGTATTAATTTTCATCTGACAAATTGTTCGGTTTAGTAGATGCAATTGTCAAAATAGAATAAAGATGCAAATTGTTAGGCTAAAAGGTTAATTCAATGAAAATAAAAGAAGATTGGTTGAAAGCCTAGTAGATTAAATGGTGGGTTGAGTTTAGTAAATTCTTTGATACCCATAAAATAGAACTATATTTATCTGTGACAAAGCATTGAATGCCTACACTCATTGCAGATCAATTGTTGTGTGACCTCAGTAGTGCCTGTTAAGTCTGTGCAATTATAGCTAGCTAGGCAATGTCAAAAGAGTAAATTATGACAAGGAGAGTGGATAAATTAGTCAACTAATACAACACTAGTGACTCTTGCTTTATCCCTTTTAGTTGGCAGTGCATTATACCTAAAAGAAAATTTGAAAAGCGCCATTGTAACAGTTTATCATTTCTTTCCACAACTGTGTACCAGTTGCCCTCCAATGTGGCAGAGCCAAAACAGTGAAACTAAGTAGGCATATACCTCCCTCATCAGGCATAATTGAAGTAGTGGTTGCAGGGAAAGAGGAACTTGGTAAAGGGAAATAATGACATGACAGTGGCATAGAAACGGGGGGAGGGGGGGACATGGCCCCTCCAATATATTTTGTGGGGGGCCAAATGTCATTTTGGCGCCACCAAAAATCGGAATAGTGTTCAATACATATAAAATAGATCAGTAGATATGTACTTTAATATGTCGTCTGCTTATCTGATGTCATAAAAACACAATTGAGCCGGCATGGTGCATCATATGGGCTAATTCAGATTATTTTACAAGAATGCCATCAATAAAGCATCTAGGCCATCGAGGTCAATTCTGGTGTTATAAAAAGTCAGTTTTTCAATTTTCAAAGTTCGGGAACTTATATTGGGTTTGGGATAATTGCTAGAAAATCAGAATATCGAACCTATCCCTCCATCTATCCATCCGTCCATCCATCTGTCTATGCACATGTTAATTTTAGGTGGGGGAGGGGGACTTAAGCAGTACTGGCAAAGAAATGTCCCTTCAAGCCAACATCATTTCTCGTTGTTGTCAGATCTGATGTTGATGTTTTCTTTGAATTTTTGTTTGCTCTTTTCTTTGCATATTATTGTTTATTTATTTGTTTCTTATTTATTTACAAAATTTATTTATTTATTTATTTTTTCATTGTTGACTGATTTATTAATTTCATTGATTAATTGATTGATTTGCTCACAATAAAATAGGGAAAATCAAATTGATCAAATTGATTGAAAGTATGATGAAGGGGGAAGGTTGAGAAATTGTGGTCTGCCTCCCCCACCCCGTGTCAGACGTATCTTCCTACGTCTCTGCATATTTAGCAAATTAGTCCTTCTCAAGGAACTGTTGCTAAAAGTGACCCCAGATTGCTATAAAAGCCACATCAGTATTAGCTGTTGTATTAATTGTATCTTGTTCAATCAAAATCATCAACAGTTTTGTTGACTTCATGATAGAATCAGCTACCTCTCCTTACTGTTGTAAAGAAAGTTTGGTTCTCATAAATACTTCCAAAGACAAAAACTGGCTGACCTGGAAAGGGGAGACAATTCTGTTCACCTTTCACCTGTGATCCAGATAAAAACTGCAAGTTTAATAAATCATCCTTTCTTTCCACAACTCTCACAACTTGCCCTCCAATGCAAATGTGACAGAACCAAAACTTTACAAATTCAGGCATATGCCTCTCTCTACTGCACCCCACCACTGCACCTCACCACTTAAAAGACAAACATATCAATTTCCCCAGCATGTGGGTATCTTACTAAGAGATGGGTCTGGTCCCCCCCCTGCCCCCCACAATGCACAAATCAGATCAACACCACTGTTATGGGATAAAGGTTTTATAATGTTTGTTTGTTTGTTGTTTGTTCGTCATCATTGCTAAAATGGGACCCTTCAGATTTCCCCATTGTCAACATCAGTGGTGTAACCTTCATAGTTGAATTCAAAGTTGAGGGTTGAAGTAGAATGAGAAATACAAGTCAACCACTCCAAGAAATATAAAGCCAAATGGCTGGTATTCTGATACCATGTTAAAGTGATACACACGTTCAGTAACATACCTGCAACTTCAATCAGTATACTGCAGCATGTGTCATAGCTGGCTAACAAAACTGGTTAGAAGCGGGGATAGCCTCAGCAATATATGAGTAGGACTCCTCACGTGTAGTAAATATCACGTTTTTCGTCGATGGAAATACCCTTATATATGGGACTTTCAGTTTGTTTTCGCAATCATCCATTTTTAGGAGCCATATGGTTAATATTTGGATTCTGTTAATATTGCGTGTTGTCTTGTCGCTGGCAATATGTTCCAATCGTCTTCATCAAAGGTATACTTGTGGTTTTTCTGTAGATTTCAATTGTCCAATGTTTGGGATTTCATTGTTTCATCTGTTGGTTGGAAAAAATGATTTGCTGGAATGCAGTAGTAAGTAGAATAGCATGAGAGGAGTTTTAAAATAATGAAAATATCTTAGTTTTAATGTCTCACTGAGTTGTCTTTAATTTTTCTTCCCTTTTTTTAATGTTTCTGTTAAATTCAAGCTTGCTGCTCATCACCTGATATTGCTTTAAAAGATGTTTCAAGTAGAATTAAACCAAGTATCAATATTTCGAGTAATGTTGTTATAACTTAATGTTTTAGTGTTAACTGATAAAAGATAGCAACAGATTATATTTTAAGGTACAAATTCTGCTTGTGCATGGTGTTAATGGACAGTCAGACAGTTGTGAAACCATACATGATGAGGCCTGGGGGCAGTGGTAGTGCTAGGGCACATGAGTGGGCATTTAACCCCTTAGATTTTTCCCTTGCCCTGAGTTAGGTCAGTTAGGAGTGAGGTCAACCAAAAAAAATGAATAACACACTTCATTTTTCACCCAGAGATAGGCAAAAACCTCAGAGCTTCCAGGCACTTCAACCCCTCGACCCTCACCAGCTGGGCTTTGCCCCTGGACCCCACCTCACCTGCAGGAGTACACACATACTGTCTCATTGCTTCTTGAGAATGCAACACAGATACCCCAGTAGGTCAAAGGTGGTATATGGGGTGTAACTGGTATCTGAGTTTGTTACATGATAGGTGCCCTCAAAGTGGTCTATGCTTTCATTATGTTCACATTGCATGAAAAGCTACTAACACATACTTGACTGACCTGTAGGCTACTCCCAAATGAAATGTAACTTTTTGTGTATTTTGGTATATAAACTGCCAATCTATTTATCACATGTGAAACCTTACTATATCAGGTGGAGGGGAGAGGGCAAGTAAAACTGATGTGTATATAACATGTATTCACACACATGTTCATGCTTTGGGTTTTGGGTTCTTAGACTAAAAGATACGGCATTTTATAGATAAGTATCTTTATGGGGGACTGCCCTGTCCTTTATTGCAATGGAAACATGATAAAAGTATAATTTCCAGGAATTAATTACAACAGTACTGAGGCATCTAATTGTTGAGATAACTTTCACTTATTTGAAAGCTTGACCGTTGTTGATCTATTTTCCTAACAATATTTAAGCCTTATAGATTTATCCGATCAGAGCTTGTGTTTAGCGACTGTAGGCACCCATTGGTCCATAGCTGGGGTAATTTTGGGTGTCCCAAAAGGGATAACTAAGTTGTAGCCTCCCATTGCATTTTAGAATTGACTAATTTTGAACAGCATCGAAGTTCCTCCGACATGGACGACAATGAAACCTTTGACAGCTTATATATTTTTTTTTTTTATTTAATATTAGTCTGCATTTATCTTGCCAACTGCTTTGCACATTGGGTATGTGACCATATATTGATCATTGTCAGTGATGATCTGAACACTATTGATGTTTGTTCCTTTTACCTATGAGAGAACTTGCCCGTTTGCATTGATTGTCATTTCTCCACTAAGATGCTTCTGGTTTTCAATTTCAGGAGTTAATGGTCCATTTCTCTTTGCAAATTATATACTTCGGAATCATATTCTAAAGAACAATTTCTACTTTATCTCTTATCCATGTCTTTTCCTGTGTTGATGCCGTCATCTACACTGTCAAGGGTCTCAGGATGCATTTACAGTTGCATACACTTGCTAATTTACATAAATGATGGTATTTCCTTTTGTTTTGTATGAAGATCGCCATATTTGCATTCCCTATAACCCACTGAGAGGGTGTACACATAAACATCTTTTCTTCAATCCTGTTTTGTTCCTAAAACACATGTACACGATGGAAGTTTATACAGAGCTATTCCAGGAGACAATATTGCAATGGTTTTGCAGTGGAATCCTAGTGAAGATTAGCAATAGTCAATTACCGTTTTGCAGCAAAACCACTCATAGTAAAGGTTAAGAAAATGAATGAAAAGAAAAGGAAACAGAGATCTTCAAATTGAAAATTATTAGAGCCAGGAGTGTGGTTAACCACATTTAAGGACAACATTGATCACCAGTGTAGGGGGGGGGGGTGCCAGGGAGGAGTTTATGGAGATGATGTTCCTTCCCCTGGGAAAATTTCTCAGTTTTCAGGGCTAAGTTGATGTAAAATGATGCAATATTTTAATTCAGAATCAGGAAAATTTCTATCAAATCATTTGACAAGTACATGAAATTCTGACATTCTGTTCAATTTTTTATTACAAATCTACCCTGATGCCACTGTTAACAAGTTAGAGCAGGACATGTCCAGACCTGTAACTTAAATTCAGATGTTTTGTAACCCAAAGCAGGAGGCTATAGCCCCACAGTTCTTCCCTTCTCTGATTTAAATGAGTGGTTTGTGAAGTTGGCCATTGGTGAGCTCCATCAGTTAATTTTAGTGTCTACAAGCATTTTAAACTCTCATATGTAGAGAAACCAAGGGAATCAAGAACTGGAGTCTCATGTACCCTGCACTCAAGGTAATACCATTTTACCTCACCCTCGGGTAATGTGGGAATGCGGGTTAATGTGGGGTGGTGTTTAAATTTCAATCCACCTCAGATCGTAGAGTTATGCGGTTTTAAACATTGTGTTTGTTTTAATCAAGCAAGGTCACAGGTGTTTATGACACTGATAACAGGTATTTTCTAACATTTTACAGTTATCGGTATGTGACTATATTTGACATCGTTAGCACTACCCAATCAACGAAACACAGGGTGTGTGAGAACACAGACTGCAAAGCATGGCGTTAACCTGTCGTTTTGGCTTATTGTAAACAGGAGGTAACACTGAGTGTTCCCAGATACGTAAGACCAAGCCTAAGAGGTGTTTTAGTAATAACCATTCATGATACAGGTGAACAAAGAACTTGAAAGGTTAAATCTGACAAACCCCAGTAAAGTCAGACTAAATCAGACTATCACTTGACTGTTCAGAATCTAGCTTCTCTATATATTCAAACTTGGCACACATACTTGTGACTTGAAAATTGCTTTTACAATGAAATCAAGACTCTGTATTTTTAGTAATGGAGCTTTATTAATGGATATTTTCGATTCAGCTGTATCTTTCTCAGTCTTCAACTGAAAATTAGAAGTATCTATCAGAAAGGTCATGTTGCTACATGATTAATGTTACCCTAAACCTCTATATCACTATGCTACATGTATACACACCAAATCAGACCCGTCTTCAGAATCTTTAATTTTAGATTGCACACGGAGATTGGCTAGAAACTTGATTTATTGTCCCAGGCAATTTCAAACGGATAGCAAACTCAGGCTTAGTTCTTCATCGATGGAAGTTGAGGCGCCACAGTAGACAATCACTTCTGTAGGTTTTAGTGAGCTGCAAATCTTCCCAAGTGAAATGTACTCCATGTATTTATAGAAGCTTGCGAAGATCTTGTGTAGATGGAAACACAAATATTAGAACTTACCTTGATGCAATTAGTCTCAAGTGATTACTGCTCTAGGAATGTCCAAACCAACATGCACAAGTTCACAATTTTTGTCATTTCTTCATCCCAAAATGATTTCTAAGTATTTTAAAAGAGGAAGTAGCCTTTGTTTCGAAATGAGAATAAGAGGATTCCTATTAGTTATTAACTGTAGAAAAGTGACATTAAAGTATTTTGTCTTAATTTCACGAAGCTACTTATGAAAGGAAATACATTTTGTGGAATTGTTTTGGAATGTGGATGATGAGTTAATGACTTTGTAGGACGAATGAAGAGCTTTAAGAAGACCGTCATTGTCATCATATGTACAGCATGACCTGTCTGTAATTGTGCAAGTTTGGCATATAGCTCTTGATGGTATATGATCATGGAAAGCTGTTTTTTATGTAAACTGAAAATAATACTGTGCAAGCAACCGTGACTTATTTCTGTTTGGGGATGTTTGTTTTATGCTTTTGTGTACTCAACCATTTGGATGAAAACGAGATACAGTGAAATCGTAAAATGGCTTTTCGTGAGATGAAACGGTCATGGACTGTTAAAAGGAAATCTAAAAAGGAATCTCATATCGACAAAATGTTTGCTATGATGGAGGACTGGCATGCCCCATTGCATGAAAAGGTATGTATTTACTGGCATCTAAAAGCTGACCTTTAACATGATTGGCATTTAAAGGCACTACCTGACCCACTCAAAACAGTTGTCAGGGTTTCCGTCAGAGGGGGGGAAAGGGGGGATTTGTCCCCCCCCTTTCCAGAAGAAGGTGGGTAAAATCCCCCTCCTTTTCATTTCCATAAAAATCAGAAAATTGTCAATATCTTGGTTTCTTACTTAAAATGACAACACTTTTCCAGCAATGTTTGAACTTACACAAATAAATGGCCTTTGAAACCTTCAAATTGCACCTTACAGGGGCCGTGAAGCAAGCTTTTGTTCCCCTGAACCCACTCATAACTTTAGCCTAGGCAGCATCAATTTGGACTTGGGGTTAAGCAGTAATAAATCCCCCTCTTTTTTGTGTTTCTGGCGGAATCCCTGGTTGTTTAGATTACCCATATCCTCGTGCTTATTTTTGGGTATAGAGAGGACTTCGGTTTGAAAGTGAATGAATTAAAGGTTTAAAATTGAAAGAAGCTAAATAATATAGGGAGAGACAGCATGTAGACATTGAAATGTTAGATTTCTCTGTTGATGAATAAGTACTATCCTTTCCCTAATAGTCCATTGTCCTCCCATAAAGCCAAATTTGATGACCTATGTTTGTACACACCAGGAAACTACACTATCCTTTGTTTAGCCCCATGTTTTGCTTGTACATATGCGTAAACGTAAGTTGTGTGTGTATCACGTTTGCTCTGGTGCACAGACATTTTTTCTTATGCACAAGGCTTTAATTAACTGATCTCAGATACTGTCTGGACATTTGTAAATGCTGCTGCACTCATAAAATTTTTGTTTTTTTCAAGTTCATTGTGAGGTGACACAATGTTGATTGATTCCTTTTGTGTGAGTCTTGATTGACATCTGAATACCAATCTCATCAATGTCAAAAATCATATAATTGGAATGTCTTGAAGGAAGGAACCAATTAAATTGTTCAGATAGCCATGTGGGCAGAAATGTTTCTTGTTTGTATCTCTGGTCCAACAAAGCTTGGTCTGTCCATTAGCTATTCTTAACCCTTTTTTCTACTGAAGGACTGGGGTCCATTCCACTTACCATACTGGGCCGTATTACAATATATATACACTGTACATGTATGAATACTACGTTTTTGTAAAGAGGCTGCCATGTTTGCATTTGCTATAGCTTACTAGGGTGCACATATGTAAAAATATCTCCTCTTCAAGCCTATTCAATGACCAAAGCACAACTGCACATGCTTTGTTTATAAGGAGCTACTCCAGATTGCAGCAGTGCAATTGTTTGTCAGCGAAACTACATATATTGCAATGGTAAATTAGGGTTTCACAGCAACACCATGAGTAGCAAAGGGGTTAATATATTGCATCCCCCTCTAAGATCTTTGCAATTACATCAGATGGAAGTGAAAGTTTGCCAAACATATAGACTTCATATATCGCAAACAGGATGTCATTGGACAGAAATACCATCTACAGTAGATAAAGCAGAGTCTCAGTGACATTTACACTGTACCTGTAGCACATATTGAGACCTCCATAAGAGGACTCCAAGGGAGAAAGGAGTAATGAAGCAGATGGTTTACGTGGGATGTGGCAGCATTTGATGTCAGCCATTAGTGAGGTCCATCAGCCTTAATTCTATTTCTTGCACAGGCCCATAGGCCAGAATTGTTGTTTGGAGGGGGGCACCAGATATATTGATTGCCATTGTGGGGTTGAGAGGTAGGCCTACAGGGGAAGAGTAAATGAAAAATTAAAAATGAATCCCTACTCTTACATTTGGGGGGGCATGCCCCACCCCCCATAGCTATGGCCTTGGTCTTTCAAGAAAATAGAAAATATTAAAGACCACATCCCCCAATACCCTTTTCCTAACTCAAGATATCTCCACTTTTTAACAAAGGCATAGGAATTAAGTGACATTATGTGGGTAAAATGCATGAAGTAAACATCTTCTCTGAAGATTTGCACCTAGAATTACCAAACTTGTTATTGTTTAACTGTGTGTCTACTTCTTTACTTTAAGTGATTAAAAACTTACCAAAAATTGGGAATCTTTTAAAAGGATAGTCATCTAGTGCTATTGGATTCCTTTTGTTCTTCTGTAGAATTAAATCAATTGTTTGTCCTAGTAATTTAATTCTGTTGGAAAGTTTAAATATCTTTTCCTGTAGATTTAGCAGTACCCTACACCATACACGTGGTATAGCGTAAAATGTTACGGTACATTATATTACCTGCAGTGGCATCAAATTAAAATAAATTGGATGCAGTGTCAAATAAATGTGCTGTAATGGCAGCACAGATTCCCGTAATGCGCGTAACTTCAAGATAAAAATGCATCATTTTGAAACAATCAGTATTTTCAAAAGCTATGCTATTGAGTTGCATTTTCACCTCATTGAATTGAATTCCATCAATTCTTCTTAATTTTGTAACCTACGTGCAATTCTAAACCTTTTTATTCAGTGAATTAAGTGTATTACTAATGTGCATTCATTCATGTAGGTGGTAAACACAGAATTGGACCCCAGATATTCCTTACTATTAAAACAAGACCATCACTTGACTGTTGGGATTCATCTAGATTCTGCAAAAGCATTCACTCCAGACGTATTTCAAAACAACCAGCAAATCTCACAAGTTTTCCTACCGAGTATCTCTCATAATATATTCCGGACATTAATATTTTTTATTCAGGGTAGATCAGGCCAAAACTCCTTGCAAATTTCATAACTAAGTGAAATAAATATTGTCACATGGTTCTTGAGTGCTATTCATGATAAAGAATAGTCTACTAAACTAATCTAAATTGGGGAGTCTGCATTTTCCCTTTAAAGAGCTGTATATTCTTTCCCAACATAACTACAGAAAAAAAGGAATAAACACTTCTTCCCCAGTTCATGTATAGTTTAAGTAACTTCCGAGGAGGGCTAATCAAAATTGATTTTTGATAGAGACTTGGAAGGTATCAAATTACGGTACAATTATTTTCCATGCCACTAGGCATTTTTGGGACAAACTCACACAGTTTGATAACAATTGAAAAACCTCTCTAGAGACACAATCAGGCTCTATATCAAAGACCAGGGAAATGGCAATTTAATTTGGAACTATTTTGGCAAGCATCAGTATATGGTTATCGAACCATCTCAGTGTTCAGATTTGTATTTTGTTTGGTTTCAGTTTCAAACTGTGCTAAACATTTCTCAACATCTTATATATTGCAACTCAAAAAAAGAACCTCTTAATGCCTCAGTACCCTGCCTTCTCAATTCTGCCTATGTATCAAAGAATAGAATTTGATTGTAAGTTGACACCTGGCACATTTTACCCTCGGGCAAGGTCAGTCAATGTTCGTTAGGAGTGTCAAACTTTTTTGGGCATAGACTCAACTTTCTGTGAATTGACTCAACATTTTATTCACTTCGACACATGTTTTGCATGGAATATTCAGCACTTGTGGCACACCTATTAGGTTGCTTTGACCCAAGGTTTGGAAAATTTTGACCCACTTTGACACACCTTGACACACCCCTGCATCACAAGTGGCACAAACTTGATCTATATTTGACTTATCACTGTGTAGGTGTCTAGGTGTGAGAGGGTGCATCTTGCAATTGTTAAGTGTATTACACTAGAAACTACCAATAATCACTTTGGGATTGAAAATGTATCAGTCCACTGAGTCTATAGGCTACATTTTCTTCTGTATAGCTTCAGAATGCCTTCTCAAAAAGATGTCCTTAATGATATTTCATGAAATGTTTGACTGAAAACAAGCAAGGTATAACCTTTAAGTCTGTCTAAATTTTCAAGTATATACTGGCCCAAAAATCAACAGAGCACCATTGAATGCAGTTCCCAGACCATAGTTAGAAAATTTGCCATGGAACTTAGCAAATTTGTTTACTTTGAAGTGAATATGAATTTTCAAAAGGCAAACAGGTATTTTGCAGCCATAAACATAATTTTGGACATTTTCTTATTTTTTTATGATGGGAAATCCTGACAGATCTGGTAAGAAATCTCAGAGAATTCATCTGTGAGTGACCTTTCAATTTGACCTCAGTCTTGACCTTGGCAGTGGTCTGTCTGCTGATTGAAAGTTGTTTTGTTGAAAGAAGTGTTAAGTCCCTGAGAAAGGTAGAAATTGATACCTATCTGTTGTCACTTGTCAGATGAGAAATTTGTCCAATTTGTTGAGTTTCCATGGTGATGTTGGATAACATGCATATTTTCTTGTTGTTTTTTGTAAAGCTTAAAATTTAAATGCTGAGGATTGATAGCTCCTGGAAAAGTACTCAAATCTCTGTCAGGTGTTTTTGAAGACAATAGAAAGGACGCTCTTTTATGTCTAATAATTTGACAGCACTGTCCTTTGCCAAAACCTTACTGAAAACCTGAAATGTAGATATTTTCCTCCGCGTTAATCATGGTAATTGGGGAAGTCAACCTGTACAAGCCATGATTAAGTCAGAACGGGCAAAAGAATTTCCCCAAAATAAGTGATCAACATCACTACTGGGGAGTTTTGGAGAATCTGTGTCCTGGGACCTAATGGGAGATTTGTTTTAGAGTAACTAAGGGTGCTTAGATGGAAAATGGCACTTTATATTTGTTACAGAATTGTTAACTTGGTGGACAAAGAGTTTGAAATATGCTATTAATTCGTTATGGTAAAGTACCCCGTTTTCCACAAAATATTTCTGCAAAATATATACCTGCATATATACCTGCTTTAAACCATAATTAGTCATGGTAGTAGCATGATGGAAGGATGCTTACAGCTCTATCCTGAAAAGTCCAAGGAAGGCCAAGCCCTAAAAAAACATGCGGTCTAACAATTTTTGAGCTAAATAACCTCTCCTTGATTAAATTACTCAATGAGGGAATGAAAATACTCTTTTCAAAAGTTTGATTTATACATGCTTCAACTCGTTTTAAATTTTCCAGGTGTGCTACAAATCCTTCAAGGCTCCTTGAAAAATATTGAGGAGTATGGTAGTTGTGCTATTTTATGGAACTGTGACATTTCCCCAATTACCCTGGTGACCATTCTTCATCTAGCTGTGCAAAAGTGCATTTCTCACAGGCATTTGAGGCAAGCACACTCACCCACCTCAAACTTCCAAGGCCTGTCAATTGTAAGTCACTGTTTATGTGGTGACAATCAAATATGATCCAGTGATCTTAGAAATGTTAAATTGGTTACTGTCACAGCTATATATCATCATCCATCAATTATAACTCAAAAGAGCCATGGTCCTTGATAATGATCTCAAAGTCTAAATTTCCACCCCCCTCTCTTTCTCTCCACTGTCTCATGTATTAATCCAACATAAAGGTACACTTGCAGCAAGGCCCCATGCAATGTTTATGATGGATAAACCACAAAAAAATTCTTCTCCCATTGTAGATCTTAAACATGTTTTAATAATTAAGTTTTCTAAATGAAGGCATTCTGCAGTTGTTCTAGATACTACCACTGCTCCTAAAATTCTGTAAAAATTGAAACATTGGGATAGGTACTCATGCCAAGGCACTGCTTTTTAAAGAAATGCAGAATTTCTTGTGTTTTACTCTCATTCAACAAGTTTTTTTTACAATAATCTATTTCTTTTTTAAAAAGAATAAAATTTTGTAATGATTAGGCCTATGTGTTAAGTGTAACACCATTATAAAATCATGACTAATCTGAAAATTTTCCCAACATTTTTTTCAGGTGGCGGCAACTTGCCACTTGCCCTCTGCCTGCCTGTCCCTCACCCCCCACCCATATCTTGCTATGCACTGTTCCCAATCCCCCTCCCATGTCTTGCTATGCACAAATGTCAACTCAAAAGAGTTGAACACTGAGGTGTAAGAAAGTAACTGACAAATTTTACCAAGATGTTTGCGGAGGTTGAAGCAATTCTCATGTTCTGGTAGCATATCAGTTTTTTGAAAGGGCATTGAGTCTAGCTTGCTTGTGAGCCAGAAAAGGGGCATCTTTGATTCCCTGTCGTAGGCAGGCACGGAATCTATGCAAGGTAATGTCTTGTATGTGTGTGTGTGTGTGTGTCTGAGTGTGTGTGTTTGTGACACTAGCTTCTAAACACGATATCTCAAGATAGGAATGTCCGATGCTTTTCATATGTGGTATAAAAATGTGCCATATTGAGAGGAAGAAGCCTATTGTTTTTGGTAGAGCTCAAAGGTCATTTGGGGTCACCTGTAGTAAAATTGCGAAAATGTTGAAAATGGCTTGTAAACATGATATCTCAACATAGGAGTGACCAATACATTGCATATTTGGCATTGAGATTTGTCATATTGAGAGGAAGAGACCTATTGTTTTTGGTAGAGGCCAAAGGTCATTTGAGGTCATTTGAGGTCACCTACGGGAAAATTGGGAAAAAGTTGAAAAAAGCTTGTAAACAAGATATCTCAAGATAGGAATGTCTGATGCTTTTCATATGTGGTATAAAAATGTGCAATATTGAGAGGAAGAAGCCTATTGTTTTTGGTAGAGCTCAAAGGTCATTTGGGGTCACCTGTAGTAAAATTGCGAAAATGTTGAAAATGGCTTGTAAACATGATATCTCAACATAGGAGTGACCGATACATTGCATATTTGGTATTGAGATTTGTCATATTGAGAGGAAGAGACCTATTGCTTTTGGTAGAGGCCAAAGGTCATTTGAGGTCACCTACGGGAAAATTGTGAAAAAGTTGAAAAAAGCTTGTAAACAAGATATCTCAAGATGGGAATGTTCAATGCTTTTCATATGTGGTATAAAAATTTGCCATATTTAGAGGAAGAAGCCTATTGTTTTTGGTAGAGGTCAAAGGTCATTTGAGGTCACCTGTGGTAAAATTGTGAAAAAGTTGAAAATAGCTTGTAAACAAGATATCTCAAGGTAGGAGTGACCGACACTTTCATATTTGTTATAGAGATTTGTGATGTTGAGAGAAAGAACCTTATTGTTTTGAGTGCAGGTCAAAGGTCATTTGAGGTCACCAGAGGTTAAACATCAAAAACCTCTCAAATGAATGGTTAACACTGTAAGAACCTTCTTGTTTTTGGTACAGACCAGAGGTCACATCAGGTATTCTGAGGTCATGGGAGAATTGAAGAGCCCTTTTGTTTTTGGTTGTGGTCAAAGGTCATCTGGTCCCACTGGGGGCTAGTGCTTGTTGGGATCTGTAGGTTATCAACATGATATAAGTGTATTTTGATCTTTGTTAAATGAATCCTTGACATTCTGTGCCTAAATTGTAAAGACAAATCTATCAGACACTGTCAATTTGAAAGAAAAAAGGTATTTCAGTGGCAAAGAATGACATAAGCCTTTTGGCTTCCTGTTTCATGGCTGCATCACTGTAGCCCAATACTTCAGCCAAAGGTTTAAAAAAACTTTAGGGCTATATTAGAAGGAAATTTGTTACTGCTGCCCTCATGCATTAACTTGGACATGAAAGGGCCAACCTTCTCACCCCGTACTATAATTCTTGTAGGGGTTAACAGAAATTCACAATTACTTGGCTCAGCTCTTTGAATAACAGCTAATTCAAACAATGCAGAGTACTGAAGCTTATATTACACAGCATGAACTGTACTGAGAGTAATTATACACATGTAACTTATCTATACTCACCTGAAGCAATAAACTGAGATTGTGTCTAGATGAGGACAAATTTCAGGCGATTGTGGGAGGAGTCTGAGTAAGAGCGTTAGTAAAATTGGTACTGTCTGGAGTGAGAGAATTGGACCTTTAACTTAAGACAGATGATAAAAATACCCCTGTGGGAATCCTTGCAGTTGTTGGGTCCCACCAGATTCAAAAAGTGTGTGAAAATTTGGAACACTAATGATGTGCTCCCCCCCTTGCTTTTTCTTAACAAGACTCCCCCTAGATGTTTGTAAGGTTCCCAGGATTGTTTTTGTGTGGATAAAATGTAAGAATGAAGAAAGAATAACTGTGCCCCCTCCCCCCCCCCAATTTGTTACCTAAGCCCCCTAAAATGTATACCCATGCTATGAAGTACTTTCATTTTAAGTGTAGCAAAACATCTGATCAGTAAAGTAGGTATATTTAGTATTTCTGTGACTTAAATTTCCCAAGTTTCTATAAACTTCATGTTCAGAGGACCAACGAATATATGTGAAGAAAAAAAAGTCACAGCTAGCCAGGCTGCACAAACACTCTCATCTATTTTACAAGATGTGCTCTGTCATCTACTTGTTTTGAGTATGCAGTATACGACTGACTGGCCATTGAACTTTCTCTGTCAGGGTAATTGCAATTCTACACCTTTCTGTAGTTAAGTCATTAGACTACGCAGTGTGTTCAACAGGATTCCCAAGCTACACAAATCTCAAGTTCACTTAGCCACCCAGTCTGCATTGCAGATATTAAAGGGATGTGATGATCAAGTTACAAATTTTGTGCACAGGTGTTGCAAGATATCAATATTTTTGTAAAGTGGGTGTGCATGTGTTAAGGGAAAATGCTTCACCAAATTAAATTAAATTACTGTCATATACCTGAAGATATTATTCAGGAATGACTCACTTCCACGTGACAACAATTTTGTATTGATTAAATGGAATTTTGAACAATGTGCAGTGCATAATAAACGATTTTCTACCTTGACAATGCCTTGTTTAATGCTTTGGAACATTATGAAAGATACAGTAAAAATATGATATTTGTAAAAACTTTGTTTATTTGTCAAATTAAAGTTGGCGCAATTACTGATCACTTTAATCATTAAACCTTTCTGAAGGAGAACTTCAATAGTGTTTCACTCCATCATACAAACAAGACGAACGTCTAGACGAGTTGCGGTGCCGACAAACCAAGTCGTTTTGTAGTTTAAAGGTGATTTTATATTTTAGGGGGACAAAAATACCATTCCAAAATACTTGTATTGTGTTTTGCCCAATAGCAGCTAAGTTAAGTTCCACACTTGTAATCCAGGAACATTGTTCATTCACTTTAGAAATGTGGTTGAGGTGGAACGTGTAACACACCAAAGAAATACACGATTGCCGGTATAATGAGGTTTGCTCATTTTGAACTCATAGTTGACAGTAAATTAGGAAAAGATAATACAGCAGGTGATTTAGAACTGTAGAAAGAGCAAAACGTCACATCAGGTAACATTTCAAACGCCCTTACAAGCTGTTGCTTGTTCATTCAATATAAGGTATCCCTAATGTCCCGGCTCCTTAGTAACTCCTTGTACAGCATGAGGGTTTCTGATAAAAGATGGTAAAGCCGCAAAGGCTCAAGACAGACCATTCGACCAAACAGACGTTAGTCAAAATTGTATTTTAAGCAGTGCAGTTAATAAGGAAAAACATGCCATTTGTTTAGCTGTTTAGTGAATACAGGTGGAGTACACTGTTATGACGTAATGTTGAAAACGATAATGAGTCTGTATATACATGACAGTAACGTTGTAGTCACTTGGTTGAAGATGGATTTATGTTAATGAACAAAAGGAAAAATTCCAATGTTGAACATAAAGAATTTTTAAAGATTAATGGTTTTAAAAAGTTCTGTGCGCTCCGCACCAAGTTTACTCTCAGCTTTCCTAATAAAAATTGTTGTAAGTAACATGTAATAACAAGTTAACGAGAATCAAAAGAAATGTCGATATCTCAGATTTACCATAATCTTTACAAATGATGAAATAAAATTAAAAAAAATATAAAACAGCAAAGTAAAATTCCTTTGTCAGCGTTACTTACACCTACATTCTCTCAACATAAATGTTAATATGATGATATTTCACTCTAGCCTTAGGCCTATTGTCACTGTTTCTCCAATTTATATTAATCCCGCACACATACGTCACTACTAACCCTTCGCCTGTAACTTCTTAGTTTAGTAATGTATAGACACTTGAACGACGTTGACCTCCACAAATCAGAGAACCGAATCAATCACTTACAAATCATAAAAGATAAATTGCAACATCTATACGTCCCTTCATGAAACCCGAATACCAAAAATATCGATGTCCCTAGTTTATAACTATTAGCTGCGATTCGTCTGTCATCACATCATTAAACAGTCTCGCTTCTTCCTACACTCTGTATCAAGAACTTGTTGTCGCCTTTCTGACAGTGACTTACTTACTACGGAACAAAACTGTTGCCATTGCACTATATAAAAATTGTTTTAATAATTTCCATGCATTTCTTTTTCTAATAAAAATAATAATATAGCAAGTTTATGTATGGCCACGACTCGCAACTGATCAAACGATAACCTAAAATATTTAAAAGCAATAAGAAAGCCAGGTCTATGAATAAGACTGCACTGTCCAGTAAAAACTCCGTAAAAGACAAATTTCATCATTCCAACCACTCATATGCAATAGCTCAACAAATCACTTTCAAAGAAAAACGGACTTCATGAAAAATAAACGTTTTCGCTGATTGATAACACCACAGCCAGTGGCATAACAAAAAGAGCATAACTAGCTTATAAATAAGTGTCTTGCTACTTTACCGTTTACGAAATGAACCACCTGGCTAAAAATTTACAATTGCGAATTTTCTTGTACCTGTTCAAAACTTCGTTGTGTAAGCTAACAATCTGAACCCTCTACAAACGGTCCAAATTTAACGTTTACGTTCGTTTAACATAAATATAAAAAAATGATAAGGCAATCATTTTTAATTGTTTTACAGTGACGTAAATCCCGGAGAAGGCAAGGGATGTCTTTGCTTCCTCAAGTAAAAAGGAAAGCCAAACTGTCATATGGCTCCCTCAAAGTTTTAAATAACCATTTCAAAATCAACACATTTTTGACAAGAGATGAACTATCCATGGCCTTAAAAAGACCAAATCAGTTGGTTTTCAAGGGCTTCTCCCCAACTGAAGACCCAAAGCAGTCCCTGAATGATTGTGCAAAACCTTCATTCATGCAGACCTCTTCCCAATATCTCAAACAGATCACCGCCCAGCGTAATAAAAAAGGTTGCTCTCATCACATACAAATATAAAACGAGATATGAATGAGCATGTTAAAACCCTACCGTGACAACTCTTTACATTAAACTATGTGGTCATGTTAACACTTCTCCATCTTATGATGTGCTCTTCTCCCTAAATGTATAAATATCCCCAAGAACATTCCCTCTGAATTTGGTTTTTAAGCATTCTTCTTTAGTGGAGCTTCTGAGCAATGGCAACTCGTGGTGTAAATATGTGGAGAGGTACATAATGAACTTACAATGACTTGTCTTAAATAAAGATGATCATCTTCCTGTAACCAATAATGCCAAACACCGAAAAAAAAACAATTACCACCCACAACAACGGAAAATAAAATGTACATGTAGATCTTTCGGAACGTATAAATAATACATCACGATCGTCATGTTCCCTACTTTCCCCATCATCACACCTCTGACTCTTTTCATATCCACTAGAGCCTTTTTTTGTTTGATCCCAACTCTGACATCATCATTTTTCTCCCCTTCATAACTTTTATCTTGAAATTCACCCCCATACTTTCTTTTTCTTTGTTGCCAACCTTTCCTTTCTACAAAAAAAAAAAATCTTTGAACGGCCCTTCTTGGGCATTGTTATATTCTCCACATAATTTTAAACTTTAAAATAACAAATTTACCATAACCAGACACCTTGATATAACACAAATATTAATACGAGCCATCTCATACAAATAATATTTACCTTCCAATAACAATGTTTCCTCCAACAGAAACTTACTTTATGAAAAACAGTGAACAAAACTCCTCTGAACTATCGAACTTTTTACTCCACAGCAACCCCGACCATGTCACTTGAAAAGAATAAATCTCTACAAAGAAATCCTCATATAAATACTCAAAATTCACTAAACACCTCGATGAATTAAAAACAAAACAACCAAAATGATGGCGCTGTGTTAAATTAAACAACATATTATTCCCCAGAGTACACACGGACCTGGTTTTTCCGCAAGATTGTTACTAAAAATAGAACACGTTTCCAAATTTTACGTGAAAAAAACCCCCATTTTACACTCTCATGAAAATCATATTTACACCAAAACTTAAAAACACGAAAGAGAAGTACCATCCCTACAAATTGCACTAAACCGTATTTCGATACCACAAAGCATCTAGAAGGAGATAGAAATAAAGTGCCGGAAAAGTCAGAAATTGACATCGCGATAGTAACTGCATTAGTTGCGGTGCTGCCTGCAAGGCAGGCACCGCAACTAAAAACAAAACAAAAAGAAAAAAATGAGCATCCTAGTTTTGTCAGGACTCAGTGAAAGAAAAAGTTTTGTGAAGGATGAAGAAGTCTGTTGGTCCTCACCAACAGTAAAGACAACGGGATGTCTCAATATTTTCAACACATTGTAAATTTTAGGTAGTTTTATCAATGACATACCTGCAAATATTATACTTGAGGATTACTGGTTGGAGATTAAAGGTAGGGATGAAATGCCTCTAAAAATGGAACTAACTGCTGTTGTGTGTGATGCTCGGCATAAGCAATGGAATAGGGAAAACAAGCCAGTGAGCCACAATTGGGAAAAAGGCTGTGGCCAGCTCAACTTGAACCAATAGGTTGGAAACTGGGCCATAAAACTTTATCTGACTAAGTTCCTAACTTATGTTGTAGTTCTGCAGAATTGAATATTGTTTAGTAAACAAATGAGTTTCTGACCATCAGTATTCAGGACAGTTACCATATTGTCCTAAATTTTGAACCTCTTTCTGCAAGAAAAATTATTGGCATAATTAGGATTTGCTATGAAAAAAATGAGAAAAAAACGTCTGTTGCAAAATGCCAAAATGTCCCCCTTGGCATACATATCAACTTCTAATCAAGGTCAGTTGTTTCTGCCTACCCATCCCTTTGTTTCATCTTTGAATATATGAATTTAAATTGTTCAGGCTTTCTGGCCATATATGCAGAACTGAACTTATTTGAGTATCAGAGAACTTTTTCATCTGAAGGAGGCAATGCCCTTGCCATGATTTTGGAGGCAATGTAGTATGACACTTTTGTTACATTCCTCAGGTGGAACTCGGAATCTTACGTTTGCATTAAAACAAAGTGATCTGCATGGGGAAGGGATATTTATTTGTGTGATTACTTTAGGGTATTGAAATTTCAAAACGTGGAGATTGAAATATTGAACATTGAATTTGAGATGGGTTAAAGAGAGAGCTGTTGTTTCCTTTTCCAGACAGATGATGGTTTTTCATTCTCCATATAATTTATGTTCTGATAATTGCATGGAGGATATCTACAACATTACATATGATGATTTGTTGTCAATATTGGGGAGGGGGGATTACCTCAATTTCAAAAAAATACTGTGTGAAAAACTTTTAAGTCAATAAGCGATTTTTGCAAATATTGGGGGAGACATCTCTCTAGATTGCTGCTTATCTATGATTAAGGCACCTCTTTTAAAGGAAACGTACAGTTATTCCAATCTGAATAAGTGTAATGCCCTGCCTAATTTAAGAATGGCTCCTTTCATAATTCTGTGACAATATTTTGTATTTTTGCAGTATTTGCCTAAATTCACACAGAATTAATGCACCCTAATTTACCTTAAAGGGAACATCAAAAATGTTTGCCAACAAAATTTGATGGAGGAGATTACTCACTTTTCACACAAATTTCCACTACTTTAGACAACCTAGAATTTGTAAGTTAGGGAAATGAGATGTTACGGCTCAGTTTCTAACAACTTGCTTTTAAGCCTGGCCAGCCACAGCTTTTTTTATTCAGTTGTGGTTATGTGGCTTGTTTTCCCTTTTGCTAAGCACCAAGCTCAGTGGTAGAAGCTTTCCTCTTTTAAAGGCCCAGTTCTCTCACCCCAAACAGTACCAATTCTCCTAACCTTCTTACTTAAGCCCCTCCCACAATTGCCTGAAATTCATGCTCATCCAGATACAATCTCAGTTTATTGCCTCAAGATGAGTAAAGAAAAACTCCATTTATATAATCAAAACACTCTCAGTACCATTCATGCTGTGTAATATCAGCTTTAGTACTCTGCATTGTTTGAATTAGCTGTCAATAAAAGAGCTGAACCAATTGAGAATTTTGGTACCCCCGTCCCAAAATTGTAGTTTGGGGTGAGAGGTTTGGCCCTTTAAAGTCTTTGGTATTTGACCCATTTAGGAATCAAACTTTAGAGCTGCCAGCTGTAAGTCAGATAATATAATGAATTGACCATGTAGTTGGTCCTATACAGCCAGGAACTTGATTAATTGTGTTTCATGAAGAAAAATCCTTTCAAAAGGTAGAAAGAATGACAAATGTTTTGGAGGTACATCCCATTTTTCCACCTTTCATCAATAGACAGCCCTTCTGAATAAGAAATTGGCCATGGAAAAAAATTACTGAAGTAAAATGGATTTACTTTGGTCACTTGTCACATTTAAGTCCCTATGTCTATTACATCCCTTAATTTCCCGAGGAGTGTGATTTGTAGCACAACTTGCAATTCTTAAACCCAAGGCCTGGGGAATCCCTTCCATCACATCACCTCACAATTCTGAAAGGGAATTGTCCATGTTGGTTTCAAGAAAAGGAGTAACACTGAAACTGTACGTGATATGATTGTTGGGCTGTCTAAGGTTACACCTTCGTACTGCTTTAAAAATTGTGTACATATTTCACGCTGTGGAATGTTGAGTACTTCTTAGGTATCCAATAGTTTATTATAGCTATCCATTGAGTGGACTCATCAATGAAATGATACAGATTTTGTGAAATCCTCAGGCTGTTGGATTTGAACGTGAGGTTATTAGTAATTTCTGCTGTATCATCGTTGAGTGGATCGTGTAATGCTGTAATGTCACTGTGCATCTATATTTCAAATGATTTATTTGTAAATCTCATGCCCATTGCTTGCTAATAACTTTTAAAGCTCAATGATAGGACTTTTTTGATAATTCAAATTTTCCATGACGTGGTATTTCATATATCTTTGGTATCAATTTGGTGGATTAATCATGACAAATTGAGAAGGTGGCAGAAAGTTTAACAGAAATTACAAATATTATAAGTGTTCCTTCCCCAGTTATTTTTGTGCAAGATCTGTTTATATTTGGAAATATGTGCTATGCATAGAGATACCAGTTAACCCACATGGAGTGTTATAACTTTCTTGAATAAAAGGAAACACATGTCATGAATTTAGAATGTAATTTTTGCTGGAAAATTTTCAGATATTTTTCATAATTTTCAGAATGACTGTCTTCTCAGTTTGATGGCACATATACTTTTAATGTGTACCTTAAGTCAAAAAATTCAAAAATATATTACACAGCATGAAAAATGAATCCTAACAGTCAAACTCCCATCTTAATAGGACATTCTTGAGCCAAGTTATAAATTGTTGAATTTTATTCACTCAAAACAAATTAGTCCATTGTGCATTAAGTTCTGACTTTCTTTTTGTACAACTCACATTACCTGCTTTGTTTCCTTTTTAAAATTAAAAATGTTTGTATGACGTTGAACCGTTCCTGTTTGCTTGCATAGCATGTTGCACAGAGAGGGCTTAATTAATTACATCACCCCATAAGAATAAGAGTGCTATCACACCTTTGTGCAAGGTGCAGTTACTTTCAGAAAAACAAAGAAATACAAAGATTGTAATTTGAGTAGTACAACAATGACATCACAAATTATTGTGCAATGTACCATTTTAATTTGAGTAAATGAACTTCAACATTTTATATCTTGGCTAAAGAATTCCTATGAAGATGGGAGTTGGACTGTTAGAATTCATTTTTCATGCTGTTTAATATATTTTGTCTTTTTTGACTTGAGGTATACACTTTAAAAGAAAGCATCATTTATGTCCACTGGAACCCGTTTTAACCTCCCTTTCCCCTTCCTTTCAGCCATCCTGGTTTGAAAGAGAATTTTTTAAAGAAGTTCTGATATTCATCCAAACAGTAGTTTCTGATGGAGTTTTAACAATGTTTAATTAATTATATCTTTTTCATTTCAGGTCCTTTCATGCCTTAAAACTGCTAAACAGAGGGCAGGTAAGTAGCAATTCCATCAGAGGGATTACTGTCAAGAGGGCAGTCACCCCAACTTTTCGTAGTGTCCTGTTTCATGGTTGGCTCTTTAAAGTCATGTGACAATATTATTTTCTCCTCAAAAAATGTGAAATTTACAGGTAGTAACTGCTTGGTTTACCTTGAATATGCAATAATCAAGTCTTAAAATATTATAAAACATACCTTGAAGAGAAATAAGAAGAAAATTGTGAGATTCAGCTGTTGTTTTGAAATAAGTTTGGGGAGACTGCCCTTGACCTTTAAAGGGAACATTCAGTCACCCCAACTTATATCAGTGTAGTTAGTAGACTATCCTATTTTATGAATGGCTCTTGGGAATTATTTGACAATATTTTACCTCTCTAATTGTAAAATTTACCAGGACTAACTGCATGGATTTAGTACCTTGAATATGCAATATTTTAGTCTGAAATAGGGAAATACTTGAAAGTGAAATGAGAGGAAAATTGTGTAGATGTAGCTGTTGATTTGGAACAACTGCGGTGATGCCAATGACGCCAATATTTCCCTTTAAAATTTGGACCTATAGCCATTGTACTATGTTCTCAGCAAAAGCAATGTAGTATGAGCCACAACTGGAAAAAGGCAGTAGCTGGCCCAACTTAAAAATCAGTCTGTTAGAAAATGAGCTGAATAACCTCATCTTACTCCATAATCCATCCTCCTTAACCCCTCCCTTCTCTCCCCTTCCCTTTAATTTTAAGAACAGCATCCTATGCATCTGGCTGGCATAGTGGTGATCCATGTATGCTATGCCATTGAAAGTTGTTCTGGAGATTAAGGTCAGCCTTGTAAAATTTTTAGGATACACCATAAATTTGTTACATTTCAGGTACTAGGTTGTTGCCATAGCAACTTGAAATCACAATACATAAGCTCCAAGGAACATTATTGCTTGCCTGGTGGTGAAGGATGCTATGAAGTGATGTAAACTTGAGATATGACAGTTTCTGATAACAGATCCTCTTCATTTGAAATTTAAGATGGTTCCATGTTCTGGCAGAATGCCAAGGATAATTATACCTGTGTAACTATCCTCTATATTTTTCAACAAATCTGGCTGAAGATATTCAGGGTGGAATTTGAGCAGTTTGAACTTATTTCAATTCTTTTTGATTTCTTTGATCCATGGAAAATTGCAGTCTTCTCAAACAGAAAATGGATAGAGACTAGGTGGAGAGTACGAAGTAAAAAAAATGGAATTGATGGTTCTACAAGTTTCAGGCAGTAGCACTGGATAGAATTTGTACTGCCATCGTATGTCATGTAGATTTGATATATTTGTAAAAACTTTTGCATTCTTCCAAATTAAAAGCTCCCCCTCCCCCAGACACGCAAAAAGAGGGTGGAATCGGGGGAGGGGGACCATCCTTTCTGACAAAGACTAAGAACCTTTCATCTACTACTGAAATATGTGAAATATGAGGGGATATTCATTTTCCATTCCTACTTCCCAACCCTCCTCCATGTGATGTAGACAGAAAAATTTGTATGTTGGGGTGGGGGGCAAGGGAGGGGAATGTCCACCAATTCATATTGGCTTTAAAACATGGAATCATCAGTTATATGTATCACTCTTGGATTTTGCAGTCAGAGACTGGGTGAAAATGTATTAGTGGGGTGCCTGTGGGTTCTGCCTTCCAATCATTCCCTTCATGAATGTCTCTGGCCCTCCCCCTTTCCCTTTTGTTGTCCACTAACAATGTTTCACTTCGTTGAGATTGTAAGGAATTGTGTTTGTAGGTATTGACAGGTTCTCCATTACAATCACAAGACTCCAGAGTGTTTCATACAAAAGAGAAATTGGAGGGGAGGAACATGAATGTGGTATGTTTGATTTGAGAGTCTTCAACATTTTTGCATGTTTTCCCAGTTTAAAAGGTCATCTCATTCATGACAGCGAGTATGTCATAAAGTATTAATGGAATTAACGTCTCCATCTACTCATTTTATTTAGTCTGGCCTTAAGGTGAAGGTAGCTAAACATTAAAGCTGGGGAAATTATCAAATTTAATGTGATACAGAATATCCAGAGAAGGGATCATATTATCCCTAGGGCAATTGATCTTGAATTAAAGAACAAACTCAGGTAAGAAAAGAAATGGTTTTATACAAAATTTTCCTTTTGGGAATTCCTGTTACAGTTGTTAAATAGAATGCAATCTGCATGAACAAAAGGATGATAGGTAACCCATAGCAAGAGTATCCAGTTTGGGGAGGGTCTTAGGGGATTGTGTACCCCTACCCGTTGTAAGATTTATCTTATGTTTCAAGGAATCTAAATGTAAAATGGGTGCAAGATTTCTACTTTGTCAAAATTAGTTTGAAAGTTATAATTTTAGTGGTATATATAGGGGTCTGAGTAGCTTATGAGTGCAATGGTCCCCCTCCCCCCTCACCCCTTTCTCCACCCATCCCCTCCCGCTACATGCCTGATACTGCTATGACATGTGTGTTAAAGTACTCAGAGGCTTATCATAATTCAGGCCTTGAATTTTGAGGTGGGTGAGTGCGATCTAACACTGTCACTTACCTGAATGCAGTGTAAAGAGAGTGTGATATTTGCTGTGCACACCTAGATGAAAATTTGGAGCTCATATAAATCTTTTAAACTTTAGTAAACAGCACACCTACCACACTCCATAGTTTTCTGAGGAGTATGATTTGTAGCATGCCTGGAGACTCCACAACTCAAGGTCTGGTAATGAAACTAATTGAAGGGAATTTGCTTGAAAATGTAGGTCTGGTTTAGTTTGCTGGAATTTTGTGCATCAACTAATAAGGTTATGGACTTTCAAAATTAAGTGAGCAGCAATGACAACTTTTCATCTGTTGTGGGTGTCAGACATGTAGGTCCAAGTATAGACAAAATCGAACAGCACTTGTTTTTAGTGAATGAAGGCCTGCAGCCATTAGTGGGGACCATTAGCCTTAAATCGTCTTCATTTGTTGTCTGCATAAATTTGAAACCCTCATATTCAGTGAAATTGAAGGAACCAAGATATAACTCAGTTTACAACCGTCCATGATTCAGATAAGATTAAAAGATGATAGACCCCAGTTATGGCAGACTGAAATCAGACCATCACTTTCTGTCTGGATTTGTCTATAGTCCTACTGAGTGCTGTTAAGCCATTGATTCCATCCACAGAACTGGTTGAAGGTAAATTGTAAACTGACTCTTGGATTTAAAGTGTACCTCAAGTCAAAAAATTCAAAAATATATATTTAAGAAAATGAAAAACGAATTCTAACAGTCCAACTCCCATCTTTATATGACATTCCTGAGCTGAGATATAAAATGTTGAAGTTTATTCCCTTAAAACACATTGGTCTATTGCGTAATAATTTGTGACTTTCTTGTTGTACAACTCACATAAAATGCTTTGTTTTCCTTTAAAATTAAAAATGTTTTTATGACCTTGAACACTTCCTGTTTGCTTGCATAGCATGTTGCACAAGGAGGGCTGAATTAATAACACCACCTCATTAGAGTAAGAGTGCTATCACACCTTGGTACAAGGTGTAGTAACATTCGGAAAAACAAAGAAATACAAAGATTGTAATTTGAGTAGTACAAGAATGACATCACAAATTATTGCGCAGTGTACCATTTTAATTTGAGTGAATACACTTCAACATTTAATATCTCAGCTCAGGAATGTCCAATGAAGATGTAAGTTGGACTGTTAGAATTTACTTTTCATGGTCTTTAATATATATTTTTGAATTTTTTGACTTTAGGTACACTTTAAACGTAAAACGTAAAAGTCCTGTGATTTTCCAGTGCATTCAATCAGCTCCTTATTTTCTAATGGACACAAAAATGCATCCAGGTCATAGGACACGGCTTCCTCAATTGTTACAGGGACTGGAAGGGGATCTCCTTTTGATCCATTCTGTAATGCTACAGAAGATGGTCTGTTGGCATTGGTTTTGTGAAAGCAAAAAAGTCTTTATCCCATGCCAGGAATTACTTTTTTGATTGGGAGGGGGCACTGAAGAGTACATTTTATGGAAATTAAGGGTCGTCCCCTGTCTTTTGAGAAATTTTGAACTACGACCTAAGATGCAGTGTGGGAGCAGGGGGCACACACCCTAAATGCAGTGAGCTTTTCTGCCCTCATTATTGATCAGTGCAAGTTTCCAAACGGAATGTAGTATTAAGAAAACAAACTGTGTATGGTTGTCATTTATTTAAAATTCTTCAAGTTCAATGATGAAACATTCTCACAAAATGTAAAGTTACCACAATAATTTGAAACCATGTTTTGAATCTCCCTTTAGTTCAATGTAGTAGACACTTTCATTCACAAAGAAAGATGGTATGATTAAATATGTAACCCCAACCTGAATATTTGCAATCTCTTAAAAGTTTCTGCCAAGAAACAGATACTATGTTTTGCCCTTCCTCATTCATCATTTCTAGTAAATAAAGGGATAAGGTTTACATAGACTATCTCTGAAATAAATGAGCATTCTACTAACAGCCTCTTTCTCCTAACAGGATTAAATCTCATCTGAATCATGGAGTAATCCTTTATCTGTTTCCTTCGTTACCAGAGCCGGAACTTTTATGACCAAAGTGTGACTCACCCCTATCAACTGATAATCCTATCATATTCCAAATCAAACTGTCACTTCAAGTAGATACGACCCCAAGGGTAGAAACATTACTGCTTTTGCATCTGCCTTGACCACTGGTAGGAGGAGCTGTTGCATTTACTTCTCTACCTCCTCTGTGAATGTAAATCATACCATTTAAGTAGCCTTACAATTTCATCCAAATGATTGCTTCGGAGCTTCCTCTGCCCAAAGCTTGGAGCTGCACAACACTCTATTGAAGCCTAAAGCGTATCTTCCATCAGAGAGAGATATGCAGCACTGAACTAATTGGAAGACATTATCGGTAAAAATCTCATGGTGTTAAGATTTCAACACTCCAGGATAGAGAAATCCTTTCCCTGGATCATAGTGTGGCTTGACCCAGTTGTCAATCTAATTATGTCCCACAAGCCACTTTTTGCTAAGGTGGTTTTCTTCGGTAAGACCTTTTAAAGGGCAAGAGCAGTCGTCCCAAAGTCATTTTGAAATCAAAGCCAATTTTGTATTATTTCTTCTTGTTTTTCTTCCAAGTTCCTTTCTTTATGTTTCAGGACTAAAATGTTGCATATATCTGACCTAAAAAGGGCCAGAATGAAAAAATTGGGGGGAGGGGGGGGGCAAACTAAGGGAAAAAGAAAAATTTGGGGGGGAACAATTTTCTTGGGCAGCATGACACTGAGCCCAAAGCACCTGCTCAGCTGTGGGTGGGGTCCCGAAGGCAGATCCCCAGAAGCTCTAACCTTTTAGCATATATCTGGGTGGGTGAAAATTGAATTCTTAGGGGAGGTTTTTTATTTTTTTTGGGGGGGGGGGGTTAACTGCACCCCTAACATGGAGGGGGGAGTGGGGAGTGGGGAGAAAGTGGGAAGGAGACAAGAAAAAATATGAGGGAGAAAATCCCCCTCCCCTCTCCCTTTGTTGTGCCTCTACTGAAGGTAAAGCAATGAGCTACAGCCCATATATTTCTCAGTTCACCAAGAATAATATTGCCCATTCATGGAATGGTGTAGAGCAGGCTAATGCAGTTTGAGGGATTGCTCTTCCCCTTTAAATCAATTTTCATCACCAAAGGGAAGTTCTAGAAGAATAAGTTTGTGATTCGTGGGAAACAAAAGTAGTCACTGATCTCTCTTGCAGGAGTTAACATTGGTTCCCTCTATCATGACAGCACAGCTGTAAGTGTACAGTTTGAAGCATTTATCATTTTAAGCCGTAATTTGGGGGTATCGTGTTATGACTCAAATATTGAGATTGGTTCATTCTTTAAGAATACATGCACCTGCACTTTCATGTAACCCTTACCACTCCCCCAGGAGACAATATTTATGACATTAATACCAAAATCAGAAATTTTATAAATTATCAAATAATAGATTACTTATAAAATTGTAGCTAAAGACAATGGTTTTGTGAGCTCTTTGAAGTTTTGGTTTCACAAATAGATTTTACTATCACTACTGAGGGCATTTTCTTCAAACTTAATTAAAAATTTCCATTATTCCCACCATTTTTGGGAAGATAAAAAACATTCTCATGTTCTTGAAACTTGTTTTCGTCTATCAACTTTCTCAAGGATTTTGTCATGTGGATAGCATTTGCTTTTTCTGTGACAGGATGTCTGTAAATCAGGTCCTGGTGTCCAATTGCTCCCCAAGGAGGGGGGTTTCCCTTAAATAGAGAAGCCCTTAGTTTTTACTTTCTTTGGTACCCTATTAAGAAATTTTGTACGTGCTTCATTGAGTCTGCAACTTCCTTGGAAAATGCAACCTGCAAATATCACTTGACAAGTTGTTCAATGGTTCAACAGGACTCAAATTGCTATTCCAGGTTGGAAGAGAGGGTCAAGGGTATTTGGTTCAGATTTCTGTAAAAGTTTCCTGGGGTGGTGATGGGGTAGAAATCTCACAACAGGGGATACAAACACTACATATGTTAAATGTCATGTTTTAGGATGATGGCTATAGCATTTATTCCCCCCCCCCTGTTTTTTTTTTAAATGGCCCCCTTTGAATTTCACTTACCCCAGAAAATTGTACTCACCTGGTTACATGATGAGAGCCCCAATTTCCCATACTTTAAAAAAATAATTGTGGTACTGGTGACAAGCATTTTGAGAATTAACAGGATGCATGCAACTTTTATTAGCAAGAGTTATGATAGAAAATGTACTTAATATGCTGCAGATAACTGGACAAGATATTGTGCATGAAAGAAAGGGCAAGAGCACTTTTCCCAAACATACTTTGAAGCAAAGGCTAATTCTCACTAATTTCTTTGCGTATTTGTCACCCAGGTTTCTTCATCATGTTTCATATCCAAGTTAAAGCAATGAGTTACTCTTCATAAATTTCACAATTTAGTGAGAAAAATATTATGACATGAATCTCTCGAGCTATTCATGAAAGAGAATAGACTACTGTAATATTTCAAATCAGGATGGTTGCTCTTGCCCTTTAATGTTAAGACCTAGAGTGGTCATGCACTTCTGTATGTTATCTTTATCAGTGGTATATCATACTTCTTGTGCTACATTTTAGGAGTATGCAAATAAAAATTTGACGATTAAAGGTGTATAATTTTTCATAAGACTAGAGCCCTACCCCAACTCGCTCAAAAAAAAAAAGGATGTTTCAACAGTTACTTTAAACTCTGCTCGGTATGATTCTAAGATAGACGTTTTTGTGCCTGAAGAAATTGCAAATATATGCCCTCCTCATTGCATCAACCATCTAAGTCCATGCATCATCCAGGGATTTGAATTAATATACCGACTGAAATGGAAAGCACAAAATTTGTGTTATCATGAAATTTGCAATTTGTTGCAACCAGAGTTCATTGTCTTATTGATATCAAACTTCATTGTTCTACACTCTTCCAGTCACCGTTTCCCTTGACTGACTCCAGATGTGACATCTTTTATTGATGGGACTCAAATTTATGAGTAACAAGTGTGTATGTTTACATTTTCATCAAAAAAAGGTTTCATGTCTTCCTGCAAAATATGTCATTGTTTCCCCTAGTGTGTTTTTACCTGGCTAACACATTTTATTTTGTGAAAGAAGATATGCACAGTATCTAGAAGGAATACAGTAGATCCCTGTCTGGACAGACACCTCATTTTCATTGTACCAGTTTGTTGCATGTAAACAGTTGAAAATTCTTATTTGTTCCTAACTACGGTCCCCTATTTGCCGATACATCGTTATTGCTGGCAATCTCAAGTTGCTTCTTGAAAAAGCAACACAGACACCACGGTAGATTAAAGACAGTGTGGACTGTAACTGGTGTCTGAGTTTGTTCCTGTACTCCTGTACATGCATCTTTGCCTTCAATGAGCTATGTTTTCATTGTGTTCACGCTGCGTGAAAAGCGATTAAACAGTCAAGCACATGCATGAGTGGCTTGTTACCTAAACCCCAAATGTTAGGTAACTTTCTGTTTATTTTAATATATCTGTTACTGTCAATTAATTATTCAGATGTGAAATGTGACTATATCAAGTGTGCTTGTATTAAGCTTCATTTCCCTTTGAAGTGAAAAAAAGCTAATCAGGCAGAGAGGGAGGATACAACAAAATGAAAAAGGAGCATTTCATCACAAAACCGTCTGGTAAAAATCTAATAACACAGTGGTAACCCCTATCTACAGAGGACACCCTAACTACTCCTTTGTTTTTGTAGTATCTTGTTAGCATGTGTATCAAATCGTCTGGCAAAATTATGCTGTACAATTTTCATCATCGTTATCATCACATTTGACAAATCCTTGATATTTGCATCATGGATTGCTCCCTGAAGCCTGTTACCAAAACCATGGGAATCCTATTTAGGCCTTTCATTTTTCAGGGTGCTTTGAGCTTAGCCTAAGCTTTGAGGATTTTACAAACATGCAAGGAACACAGTAGATCGTTGTCTGGACAGACCCACCTCGATTTCAATATCACCAGTTTGTCTCATGTAACTGGAGATCATTCATGTCATTCTATTCCAGAAAACCTCAAAGCTTGTTTGAAGGATTCCATGGCAATCCTTAGTAACATTATCCCTATGTTGAGTGTTGATGGACACTACATGCAAAGTATGTCTTAGCATATTTTTCTTCAGATACCTCACCCTGGATACCAAAATCACCCCACATTTTCTGTCAATTTATGATTTCTAGCTTTCTTTGTTTCTTTTCTCTTTTTTTTTTTTTTCTCTCGTTTGTTTGATGAATTGGTTTAGTCCCAGGAGATGTATCAAACCCACACCTGACTGATAAAAAAGTTTTTAGTTAACCCACTTTTATGGGCAATGATAGTACAATAAACAAAACTGGTCATGATTGTTCAAGTGAAAATAAACAATTAGATAATGATAAGCACTTTGACATTGGGGTGCAAAATGATGAAGCAGTCAAATTCAGTTTTGCTTCTTTGTAACCTAGCAACGGATTACTCAGTGAAAGTGCTGGCACAAATATTTAATAACAGTCCTGGAAACCACACATATTTTTGAATGACTGTTGTCCTTTCTTGGTTATTTCAAGTTGAAGGGGGTTACCTCTTTACTAGTTACTTGAAGATACTATGGTACATAGTAATGGTACCATGGATGTATATTGCTGCCATCAAATGGACAAAATTCTTGGTAACCAGGGGAAGTAACAGAAAAGTTTTCTCTGACTGGCCAGCAAAACTATTCCTATGGATAAGAAAGTACCAAAAAATTAATTGTGAGATTTAGCTGTTGCTTCAAATAAGTTAGGGGGAGTGCTCTTGATCGTAAACAAGAAATCATGCAAATTATCTAGCTGTTCTGGAGACCCTCAAAAAACACCTGTCATTGTATCATGATTTGATCATTTTTTCCAGGGATTCATCCTGCTAGTGCCAATCCTACTCCTTTTTATTTTTTTTATTTATTTTCTTTTTTTTCTTTTTGTGTCTGTCAATATCTATGAAACTGTCAATGACAAAAAAGACAATTCCTTCTTAGCAAACATATCAAAACATGAAATTTGAGTATCAATGATTTGTAAATCATGATTTTTTGGCTATATTCAAAGTCACTTGGAAAGTGCATTTTATACAGGAACAATTTATTTGTGACTTGGAACTCTTGTTCAAGGTTAACAAATAGATCCAGATGTGCATGGACATACTTTGCTGTCATTTGGTAAATCAGAAGACAATATTTGAACTGATACCACACAACCATGTACCATGACAACTTAAAATTCAAGCAATTAAGCTCTGGGAATATTCCTGGCATTGCACCATATTTTACTAGCCTAGGTGGATCTGTTGCCAAGTTTCATGTTCAGGGCATGTGTAACACTTGAAAACCCTTGAGTTTTCACACACCTTCCCCCCTCAAAAATTTAGAATAAGCTCCACAAGGGAAATAAACAGGTGTGTTATCTCTTTATATGATAGACTTTTGATATGGTTCTGCTTCATTAAAGAGGCCCATTGAGTTGGTTCATGAATCCTACAATCTTTTGCAAACATGTTTTTTCCCCATACCAGTGACAAATGGACAAACTTAACAATCCTCATATCCTAAATACAAATAACTGTTTTATGAGTGAGTGCTTAATGGTTCAATTCTGTTTCAAATTTGTGACCAGACCCTTTTTGAAATGATAGGCACAAGACCATTACAAGTCAGGACACCCCAAAATTCAAAATTTTCACTCTTTCCTTAACTATTGGATATGAAATGTGACTTATTTATGCTAGTTATAAGCATTGTCATGTTATAGTGACAGATTTTGATGATCTTTTCTTTTGACAACCATTTTGGTTTTTGGGGTGAAGGTTGTCTCTTCAAACTGTTCATCTTCCTCAAACCTATAAATCCCCTGACTGAGTGATTTTCCCCTGACTTCAGAGGTAGCCCCCCCCCCCCCCTCATTTAAACACACTACTGAATACAGGAACACTGAAGAGGTCTTTAAGGTGAGAGGAAATGTTAACTTTGTGTTGATAAGTGTTGAATAAAAATTTCTGAATATTTTTGAGGTCAAAAAATTCTACACAGATGCTAGACTAGATAGTTTCCACTACTCTGTAACCATGACTGTGATCACAGATCAGTTTTTGTTACTTTAAATTCATGAATAGGTATGATTCAGACTTGAAGGAACAATCCTTTCACCCCAAACTACAATTCTTAAAGGGGTTTACCAAAATTCTCAATTGGCTCAGCTCTTTGATTGACAGCTAATTCAAACAATGCAGAGTATCAAAGCTTATATTAAACAGCATGAACTGTACTGGGAGTGTTTTGATTATACTTATTGCGCTTTTTAATACTCACCTCTGAAGCAATGAACTGAGTATGTGTCTGGATGAGGATGAATTTGAGACAATTGTAGAAAGGGCTTAAGTAAGAAGGTTAAGAGAATTGGTACTGTTTGGGGTGAGAGAATTGGGCCTTTTAAGTTGTTAAAAAAAAATAGCAAAAACAAACCCTGATTGCCCCTTTAATATGGTAAAATAAAAGTCCGGTGAACATGAAAGGAACAAATTATCACTTTCTTTCTTCTTTTTCTATACAAATGTCTAGGCTTCAAGGCCAACCACTGCATAGTGATGTACTCAGTATGTATTCTTTTTTTCTGGATTAGTGCTATCCTAGCCTGGCATTCTCTGCCTACAAGGCCTAAAATTCCCTGTCCGACAAGATTCATGTCTTTGTGTTAATGCTTCATTCAATCACCGATCTTTACCAATATGGACCCGGATCCGACTTGACTTTATCAAGAGCATCAGCAAATCTCATAACATGTCTTGCCCTGGCTGGTCTTTCATCTTGTAGTAATTTGGTCCTTTACAAAGATGTATTGTCCTAATATAGGCTAATTGCTGTGGGCAAATGTCTCTAGGTCTTAGACAAAAAATAACACACAGAAGTAACATAATATTGTACTTGAGTTGAGCCACCATTGATCATGAAGTTTATTTACACTTCAAGTTTGATGAATCTTGGTGCTCAGGGTCAGATGTATACCCCGAATACAGGATCTGATTATCAAATGTTATCAAGAGAATACAGGACAAAAACTTGTAATATGCACTTTGCAGGTTCATTTGCAATTGTCTTATCATTATCTTGACATTCTCAAGTATGATTGCCAAACATCTCTGCTGTAGACATATGTTTCCAGCCCTTGGGCCAAAGGAGAGGAGATTGTGTGTAATCCCTCAAGATTCATTTTGTGTGAGGGAATTCCCCATGCCTACTGCAAAAACTATGGAAAAAGGGGGATTTTTGAGTTGCAACTTCATCGACTGCATGCATGGCCAATGGGTAAAAGCATCCAAATTGTACCCAGAAGGTGTGGGGTCTGATTCCTGGCAGAGTCATATACCAAAGACTGAAAGTGGAGCCTATAGTCATTATGTATTGTTCATCATGTAAGCAAGGGGGTATACTAAGTACAACAATTAAGCCAGTGAGCCATTGCTAGAAAAGCAGGGCAGTAGTTTGCCCAACTTAAAGAGGCTCATTGAGTTGATATCGATAACTTAATGAGAGTATCAAAGGGTCATTACCACATAACAATGCTTATAATAAGCATAACAAGTCAAGTTTCAAGTCCAAAAGTCACAGAAAACATTAAAATTTTGAATTTTCTAGTGTCGTGACTCGTAACGGTTTTGCACATAATTTGAAAAAGTGTCTGGTCACGAATTTTTGAAAACGGACTTCAACCGTTAAGTACTCACTCATAAAACAGTTATTTGTATGAAGGGTATGGGTATTGTCTAAGTTTGACCATTTGTCATTGGTTTGTGAAGAAAACTTAACAAGTTTGGAAAAATTTGTTGAATTTCATGAACCAACTCAATGAGCCGCTTCAAACTAGCTGGCTAAGAAAGTGAACCATAACATCACATCTAAAGTCACCATCATATCTGTGACTTACAACCTTGAGCTATGTGTTCACTCAGATCTGCACTCATGTCTGGATCAACGTTAACTGTTTCGAAGTTTCAGATCTTCTTTTACATTACATACATGACCTGAAGCAAACAGACATCTATGACAGTGAACATGTGATCAGGTCAAGGTTTTATGTAAAAGCACCCCTGATTCATCTGGGTATGTTCATTCTCATGTTTCCTGCAGGGTAATGTTAAATTTGAACAAACACCATAAACCATTCTTATGCGTGAATTTTCCCCAGTCCATTCATTGAAGTAAACACTGAAAGTGACAAATTTCAGGATGAAAAAACAGTCAGACAAAATAAATAAAGTTCTTCTGAAATCATTCATAACCTGCCACATTCATATATTTTAAAGCCAGGGGAAACATGGACTTAACACTAACATGTTGTGGAGGTTCAAAGGGTAATCTAATTAGTTGGAAAAAATGTGCACATTTGGTGGATAATGTGACATTTTTTGGCTTTGATATTTATCAGGTGATATCTTCTACCACTTTTCATGTTGATTGTATTGGCAGTAAGTAATTGCTGGGACTGCTTTTCTCTGAATCCTGGTTCCTTTAACAAAGAGGAAAGCAGTGATGTATGCCAGTCCACCATTTGTTTCCACTTAGCTCCTTGATGGTATATTTGTATTCCATTTTGCTAAAAAAAAAATTATCAGTTTCCACCATTTTTTTGACATCCTTCATTTCTGTTCCCTGAGGTGACAGCTTACAGCAGATAAAGGGTGGATTTCTTAGAATCAGGTGAGTCTGTGGTAATGAGGCACTTCCAAGGATCTAAATTGTATCTAAAATTAAATTCAACAGCAACATACCATAGGGTTTAGTGATTGGACATATACTGATTAAAACAATATTTTAGATCATGGTTCCACTTTTGTGGTTCCACTTTTGGGAGTTGAGTGGCAATTTTTCAGCTTTTGAAGGATCTTGGAATGTTTAAAAAAAATAAAAAACTTTCCTGATGTGCTCTCAGAAAGAAAACTCACTTTGACATAAAAATTACAGCATCCCTTTATCCTTTTTTTATCCCAAAAATCCATAAGAAAAAAGATGGTTTCTGATTGTCCAAATTGAGTCTGGAGACAACAAATACCATTATCCAAGTGAGTTTAATCAATTCATTCATGCATTAGCCACTAGGAGAGTTATATTTGATCTTGTTACCAGTAATTTAAAGCAACCCATGCTTTGATTAGAATGTGAAAGTACTTCTCCGGAGACTGAAGGTGTCAAAGCTGTTAATTGGTTGATCAAAGAGATTTTGTTGACCTCTATATACCCTGAAGCAGAATAATTGGTGTATTCTGCCTAACAGTAGATAGTTTGTGGCAACTGACCTTTATTAAAAGAGATGACAGTTTTGCAATATTAAATTAATTTGCAATATAAGTGAGATTTTCAAATGTCAGCCTTTTCAACAAAAGTGTCATTTCCCAGGTCAACGAACAGGATGAGGGGAGAGAGGGTAAAAGGGGGGTGGGGAGGGGTATTGGAGGTGAAAAACAAAATAGCTTGAAGTTCATCATGGTGATTGTTTCACCCATGTAATGCAGAAGTGAGGGCTGATAATGTTGCAATCAATTTTGCTTGTATATTTGACACCATGGAAAGTCTTTGCATGATGTGCAGTACTGGTTATTACTTCCAACATGCCTTGGTTTAACTTCCCCTGTAAAGAATCATACAGTTTTTAATTTCCAATATTTGGGTTCTTGATAGGGGTTTTCTGTAGAATGTTCACTCAAGGTGAACTTATCAGGATAACTGTATACATATTTAGATACATGATCAGGCAGGAAATAAGAGTAACTGGTGGGAGGACTCGCATTTCATGCATTGCTGCTAATGCAGCATATGAATGCCTGAGGAGTATTGGTTCTGGGGTATCATAACACAGCCCTCTTTGCCATGACATGGAATTTTCCTGTAGCTGCACCAGTTATGGACGGAGGGTGAGTGATGAAAGACGTGCAGGACCCAAGTCCTTGTGAGTGGCCAGTACCTCAGTTCTAAGGCAGTGTTGATAGGTGCATGGAGTATTTTTCCATACATACTGCTGAAATGGCCAATCCTCTCACCCCAAATTATAATTTTGGTAGGGGTTTACCAAAATTCTCAATCGGCTCAGCTATTTGATTGACAGCTAATTTAAACAATGCAGAGTACCAAAGCTTATACACACATTGAGCTTTTCTATACTCACCTTGAAGCAATAAACAGATTGTTTCTAGATGTGGATGAATTTCAGAAAATTGTGGGAGGGACTTAATTAAGAAGGTTAGGAGAATTGGTGCTGTTTGAGGTGAGAGAATTGGACCTTTAAATCATGTCAAAAAAGCAAATAATACTTGTTCAGTGACTACCACATGTCCAATTATGATACCGTTTTGGTTCATATGAAGTGTCCCTTTCCCTACTTTACACAGTAGGTGCTGCACTTTTCAATGTTTTGGTTTTGTGAAGGAAAAAAGGACTTGTATGGTATTTGCAAAACTCTTGACTAATGGTAAATATTAAACAGAAGTGAATATCTCCAAGGAGCAATTATCGATGAAAAACATATTCAGAGCAGCAGGGTGTCGTGTCAAGTGCAATAAAGCATTTATAGAAATGACTGTGTCTTGCAGACAAAAGTGGCAACCAGAATTACCACTCTGTCATTACAAGAAAAGATGAAGAAAGCCGAAAAAGGCAAGCTCTCATACCTCAAAAACATCCCTCTTAGGAGCCACTTTGAAAGCAAACCTGACAGCTCCTAGCCATAGTGACTCCTTGTGTGCCAGCAGCATTGCAATTGTCTTCAGCTCCAGCTCAGCATGGCCTGGGAAAAAGATGTCAAAGGTCGCTTTCCTGGGGTCCAGCATTCTTCACCTCACCTTACTTGTCAGTTGCAAACCTGTCCTCACCTGTCCTGTTTAGAATAAATAATAGCTACTTATCTTTCTCCATTATCATAGTTACCAACTTAAACTGTATAATGTTAGCATACTTTTTTTCTTCAACAGAGGAGTATATCTTCAACCTGTGACCTTTACTTGCAGAAAGTCTATGAAGGAATGCTTTCAAATTATGCTATCTTTTTTTTTTATTTTTTATTTTTTTTGGACTGTCTTTCTGAGTGCATCAGTGTCAGGTGATCAAAAAGGTTTCTAAACCCTTGTTTGAAATGTCAGGCAAAGAGCTGACAATCCTACAGCTGTTTATGTTCTTTGAGAAAGTGCATTGTGCAACATTGTTTAATTGTTTCACAATTTCTGATTACCAATGCTAACAACCTAAAAATAAAGGGGAACAATTTTGCCATTGTTTTAAACCTACAAAATGGTTCCTAATTCTTAGATGTGACTTTATGAATTTTTTTGGTTTTTTTTTTGTTCTTTGATTTTTTTTTTCTTTTTTTTTTGCTGTTGTCATTGTTGCTTATGAAATATGACATTTTACAGTTGGAAGGGAGAAAAAGAAAAGAACTGTCAACCTTGGTTATTTTCCCAATGTAATTGGATAATTGCAATAAATCATGAGGGTGTTGCAATAAAGGGAAAGGGAATAAGTAAGAATAAGGGCGAGTCGGTAATTAGGGAAGAGGACAGGGGTTGTTGAGCATTATTTTACTGTACCCTAAAACCTTGCTCAATGCTTCTCAGTGTTTTCAGAACTGACAACAGATGTGCTACTCTGTAACAAGTTTATGGGAATAATAGGCATATGACCAATGGAAATGGTGTAGGTGACTCCACTAATGCACCCAAAGTATTGTCCATATGTACCAACTCTCTCTGATATCCAGTTTCAGGAAAATGTCAAAAAGGTTTGAAACATAATAGGCAAGAGCAGTCCCTCCAATTAAGTGTAGTAATCTGTCGTGTTTCATGATTGGCTCTTGAGAGTTATGTGACAATAATTTTCTCTCTAAAGTATGAAATTTAGGAGGATAACCCATTGGCGTCCTTGAATATGCAATGTTTAAAGGCCCAGTTCTCTCACCCCAAACAGTACCAATTCTCCTAACCTTCTTACTGAAGCCCCTCCCACAATTGTCTGAAATTCATCCTCATCCATATACAATCTCAGTTTATTGCTTCAAAGTGAATATAGAAAAAACTCAATTTATGTAATCAAAACACTCTCAGTACTGTTCATGTTGTGTAATATAAGCTTTGGTAGTCTGCATTGTTTGAATTAGCTGTCAATCAAAGAACTGTGCCAATTGAGAATTTCGGTACCTCCGTACCAAAATTGTAGTTTGGGGTGAGAGGTTTGGCCCTTTAAGTCCTGAAAATGTTATGAATGATACTAGAAGCAAAGCCTCAGAAAAATCTGTGGGATCTGACTATTGTTTTAAAAATTGGTTTTTTGCGGACTGCTCTTGCCGTTTATAAGCCTTTTATCATCACTTTCCAAACAACTCTACAGATTCTCTACATGTCATAGGCAAACTGGTTTTTGCTTAGGCACTGCCTAGTTTCACTCTTTCTGAGCACCTGGTAGCTACACTATTAAATAATTTTGTTACTCTACATTCCAACCCTGCAAGGTGTCAATGGAAAGGAAGCTTTCACTTCACAAAATTGGATTCATTTTCGTATTCAGGTCGTGTTCCTCATTCTAGAGCATGTACTGGATATTATCATTCCCATCAAAGTTAATACCTTCCTGTGTTTCGTCTCATACCTGGGGTATTTTTCTTGTGTATCACTTTGTGTTATATCGTGCCAAGGGTTTCCTGCTGAGCATTTCTACAAGTTCCGAACCCTGCTGTTAAACAAATCTAATAATTTATTTCACAGCCACCCAGCATTTTGTGTAGCTCGTAAATTTTTGGTCACACAATCCTCCAGTGAGATAATATGAAGGAGTCAATACCACTGTTCTTTCATAGTACAACCCCTGCTGAAACCTTCCTTTCAACAGCTGTAACTAGACAATTCAGAGAGCCTGTTGTAACTTCATAAAAATTCAGTAACTTGAAAACAGAAACTTAGACGTTATCATAAAACTTGATTGAGCTGAAGTGTACACAATTAAGGCAGCAAGGCAAGGGATAAATGAGGCATGGGGGGGATCTTATAAAAGTTTTCTCCAAAATCTCCCATTTAAAAAAAGGAATATGTGGAAAATTAAGTCAATGGATAATTTCTCAAATATTGGGGAGGGGACATTTCTCCTGCCTTCTCCCTCCCTCTCTCCCTTCCCCCAACACCTCACTGGAATCTCCCATGAGTGGATTAAGCTCATTTTAATTTGAGCAAAATGTTGGGAATTTTTCTTTTGTTACATGGAGACTTTGCCTCGTGGAATCCAACACCTGGACCTCGTTTGCCAATGTATTTATCATGAGGCTATTAATTTTTGACCCAGAGGTTAACTAAAACCAAAGAGCCTTTGGGGGAAGGGGTTCACCCTTCATATCCACTGGCTTTTGCCCCTGGATCCCTCCAGAGGCCCTTAGTTTGACCATGGACCTCACCAGAAGAACTTGGACTAAGTACACGCTCGGTTTCGCAACTAGCCCTCCTACTTTTGAAATCCTGGTGCCAGCACTGGTGTTAGTTGTGACCAATGCCAATTACAGGAAAGGAATTACGATGACAATCCAGCCTCGATAATCCCTTTCTCTTCCAGAAACAGGGCAAAGCTCCCCTTAAAGGTAAAGAGCAGTCCCCCCTCCCCCCTCTTCTAACTTGATGTAGAGTAGTAGACTTTCCTGTTTCATGATTGGCTCTTGAGAGTCATGTGACAATATTTTTTTGTCCTCAAATGTGAAATTTACTAAGAGTTACTGCTTGGTTTACCTTGAAGGTGCAATACTGAAGTCCTAAAATATTATAAAAGATACTTTGAAGAGGGTTAAGAAGGAAATAATGATATCTAGCTGTTGCTTCAAAGTATGTTTGGGGTGACTACTCTTGCCCTTTTACTTCCTGTTTTTAGCTATAGATCAATGGGGAAAATTTTTCATCTTGCCAGCAGATGAGTCTTGGGTACTCATCTTTTCAATTTTTCATATTCAGTCACTCTTTACTTTCATTGACATTACCACATGAATGAGATACTTTGAACCTTGATTAACTCCAGCTGCATCCCACACAAGACAGGACACTGTGGTTTTAGTGGAATCTACCCCAAACAGAGACAAAAATACAGAGTTGTGCCATATAATTCCCGTGAACTTACAGAAAGTCTTCACTTCCTTCGTGAGGACTTCTGTGGTTTTGAATCTTAGATTTTAAAATTTCTGTATGTTGGGTTGACAAATTGCTGTTGAAAGGAAGTTTTCAGGTATTCAGCATTCTTATTTCTTGATTTGGTAGTATGTATTTTTTTTACTCTTTTGGTCACATAAACTACTTGTCTTACTCCCTTTTATTTTTCTTCTGTTTTTGAAATAATTTTATGGATTGTCTCTATTTTCAGATGTTTACATTTTATTTGGTTTTGTAAAAAAAACAGCTCCGTAGTGAGACAAGGCAGTGAAAGATGGCCAAAACTCCACGGGGCGGGGGGCAAAAGTTCTTTCAGGGGGACCAAATATGTACAAATGTATTAAGTTGATGGCAAATTTCAAAACTCTAGGGGGGAAAAGAAATTTTTAGGGGGCTCCCTCCCTCCCCCCTTTGCTATGGGCCTGCAAAAATTATGTTTCTATCATAGGGATGCAATCAGAAATGCAGATTAGTAATGGTGCGTAGCTAATCATGTAAACTCAGTATAAAGATGTTTGCAAATTGCCATAACATTGAAGAGATGGCTGGGATTAATCTAACTGATGAGGAAACTTGCCTCTTGATGCTGTTAGGAAGTGTTAACTGTGATTAATAGTCAGTGATTTCCATCGGGTTCCTGGATCACAATGTTAATTCAGAAGTAATAAACAGTACTATATGAGTAGTATGGATAAGACATCAAAGTCAACTCACATCCAGTTTGATGGGTGATAAGTAGGGGATATTCCTCAATGTCAGTTACAAAGGTGATTGTTTACGTTTAAAGGTAAAGAACAGTCCCACCAAACTTATTTTGAAGAAAAAGCTAAATAAAACAATTTTCGTCTTATTTCACTTCAAAGTATCTTTTTATAACATTTGATTACTTTTACTTTTGCATATTGAAGATAAACCAAGCAGTTATTCCCCGTAAATTTCACATTTGAAGAGAAAAACATTGTCACATGACTCCCAACAGCCAATCATGAAACTGGACAGTCTACTACACTATTTCAATTTGGGATGACTGCTCCTGCCCTTTTAGGGTTGTTGATGTCTACAGGTTCATTTCATGATTTTTGGGGGACTCGGATGAGGTAATATACCCTGACAGTAAGATGAGGATGAAGTGTACCAAAAAGCAGTGTTTCTGCCAGAGGTGACAAAGAGGGTGATTTGTTCCCCCTTCCAAGGAGAAGGTGGGTAAAATCCCCCTCCCCATTTCATTTCCATGAAAATTAGAAAATTGTCAATATCTTGGTTTCTTACTTGAAAAGAAGACACTTTGGCCGAAATGTTTGAACTTACATAAATAAATGGCCTTTAAAACCCTTCAAATGTACACCTTACAGTAACCTTGAGGCAAGCTTTTGTACCCCTGAACCTACTCATAACTTAAGCCTAGGACATCATCAATTTAGCAGTAAAAAATACCCCCCCCCCCCCCCATTTTGTGTTTCTGACAGAATCCCCGTTAGTAAGATAAATGGGAAACATCTTTGGTCAATGCTCCCCTACATTTATTGTGAAAATCTGTAAAATGCCATCATTCTCACACCCTACCACAACCAGAATATTTAAAATGCACATCGTTTACATATACTTGCTTACTCCTTGCTATATCTTAATTGCATATTACTCGCGAACGGCGCATTACTGGGAGAAGTTCTAGCACTGCGCCCCCACTTTGCCCCAATAGACTAGTAGATCATCCTCATTACTCTATGGCATGGTGTCAGGACTTCTCTGAGTAGCACACGGTGGGCAAGTAATATTAAGATGTAGCAAGGGGTAAGTATAATTGCTCGTGAATACACCCAGCCACCAGGAAAGTGGGGGCAAGGGATTTATGAGTATATTTTGCTCTTCTCTTGGCTAATGCCCCAGAGGAATTTATGTATCAGAAAACACCAACACTAGATCTGTAGAGAGAGCCTGTATAAATGCATGTAACCCTTACAAGCTATGGCAGCTACACATCAAAGTTGAAATTATAGCACACTGAGAAGTGAAATATGGTGTAGAATTCAGCCAAAACTTTTGTAAGTCTGATTTCTAATGAACAATTTAATTTCCCTAATTATTTAAGTTTATTTCAAATGGTGCCATTATGTTGCATTTAAAGAATGCAACACAGACACCCCAGTAGATCAAAGGTGGTGTGGGGTATAACCGTGGTATCTGAGTTTGTTACATGATCTGTGCCCTCAGGTAATCTATGCTTTCATTGTATTCACACTGTGTGAATAGCCATTAACACATACTTGACTAGCCTGTTAGCCAGCCCCAAATGTTATGTAACTTTTGTGTACTTGATAAATCTGTTAATGTCAATCAATTAATTAGATGTAAAATCTGACTTTATCAATGTGTGTGTTGTGAGCTTCATTTCCTCCCTGAGGTGATCAGATGTAATCAGGCAGAGAAAGACAATGTTACAAAAAGTAAGAAGGAACATTTCATCATGAGTACACAATCTCAGAGGAGACTTACAGTTCATGCACAATTCCTTCCAATTAAAATTCATTCTTCTTTCTTTGAAACCTTTTTCTCGTCAATTAAGCTCATTATGGCAGTTCCAATGTTTTCTCCCAACCTTTTTATTTTATGTGCAGCTTGCCCAGTGATGTCTACGTCATACGTATAGCTGGGCCATTTATTAAAGACACTGTGACCCATTGAGATGCACATATTTTACCATCTGCCTTCCAACAATATGTCAGTCAAGATTGATAATTTGGGATTTGTTGTGCTGTTGCTAACGGCTTGAGGCATAAAGAAAACCCAACTGTTCTTTTATGTTTTAGGTCCGCCAAGAGCTTCCCCCTGACATTACTAGAGCAGACCTACAGGACAGCATGTATAATCAAATAAATTGAAAAGTGAAACTATCAGATGCCTGGACGATAGCTACCGGTAACTTTGCTAGTTTCTTGTTGCATATTTGATTTAAAGTAGCTATCGTCTCCCTAGTTAGATAAAGAGCCCAGCAAATAATTTTCAAGCATTCTCATGTCACGAAAAAGTTATTCTCTGATAAGGTAGACAACAAATCATTGACGAGGATGATCATTGGAGTCTGTACTTTTTAAAGCCCAGGCATGACAGGACTTGAAAAGGTTCAATATATACTTAATTGAGATGGCATTGTTTGGCACAATTGATTTGCTTTCTTCTCTTTGAAAATTTTCTTAGGTCAATGGATTTCTAATGAATGAATAGCTTAACTTAGGCAATAACCTCCTAGCTGGTTTCCTCAAAAGTGACATGCACTTTTCGTATGAGAGAACCTTTTGTATTAAAGGACTTACATTGCAGGCCAATCTGTACCATCAGATGGATCCTTGGGGTTGGGATGGGGGAAGGGATGGGGGTTGGGGGGTGAGTGGGTGGGCAGGGACTGGGGGTTGGTCAGTGGGTGGGGTGGAGGTATTTGAGAGTGAGGCAGATGGGTGAGAGTGTTTGGTAGTGGGGATAGAGGCCTGTTTTGGAGTGGGGTGGGCATTTTGGCTGTTAAGTAGCTTACATATACAAGCATCATGTGCCTTTCTCCACAAGCACATTGATGCAATTCCTGCAAAAGATCCAGGAAAGGGGGAAGGATTCAGGGTACTTGAGATTGCCACCTAGCTAGTGCATGGTATCAAAAATTGGTTGTCCAGCTTAGAATGAAGAAGATAAGTACCAAACTGCAGTGCCCAGCTCTTGCAGATCTGGTTAACAGGCTGACCTTGCCTACCTTGCCTTTCTTAATTTTCTTTCTGTGACAAAGCGTCACCCCGTTCAATGAAATTCTACTTCAACCTGATGACATTTCTTAAAGGGCAAGAGCAGTTGACCCAAGCTTTATTTTGAAGCAACAGCTAAATCTCACAATATTCTAATTTCTCTTAAAACGTGTATCCCCTTAATATATGGCTTCACTAAAATATTACATATTTTAGGGTAAACCAAGCATGTTAACAAGTTAATCAGCCCTAGTAAATATCACAACTGAGGAGATAAAATATTGTCACACAATTCTTATCTTAAGAGCCAATCATGGAACAGGACAGTCCACTTTAAACTACTAATCTAAGTTTAGGTGACTTCATTAATTCCCCTTTTAGAAGGGAAATGCTCTTAGTTATTACAAAGGATTATGGGACTGAATGTCTGTGTGTGCTGTTTTTGCCATCATGATAAAGTGCCATTGACCAAAAAAAAAAAAAAAAAAAACACATACCAAAACAGGATCCCACAATCCTTTGTAACTGTTATTTGGAAAAAGGACCATTAGTGCAATGAATTTTTTCAAAAAATATTATATACAGTGTGCAAGCTTCAACGAATACTGTTGTTCTAACTGACCAACTTGATTCAAAATTGATCTAAAGAGTTGACTTTCAAATATCCCAGTTATCAAGTTCTCAAGATGATGCCATCATTAGTGTAGGAAAAGTTCCCCCTCTGCAGCAAATGGAAACAAAGGCAGCATGGATTTTGAAACGTGAAAGAAAAAATCGTATGGAGTTATGTGACAGTTTAATGATCTGATTCTAATCTTAATGGGACAAGGCAAGATAAGAGACAACCCTGTCCAGTTCTTACAAAGACTGACATATTAATCATCACAAATTATATTTGTAACCTACAGTTAATATTGCAAGCAGAGGTAATCAGAAATCATTCACCACATATAGTATTGGTTAGATTGACCAATTGCCCTTGCATCATAACTTAAATGAAAATTCATTTGGCTGTAAATGTCAGGTAACAAAGGCAGAACATTCTGACTTTCACTAAGGGGGTAGTAACCACAGACAGGGAGGCACTTTGGTATCTGGTAGTCAAGGGAAGTCTGAGGCTCAGCAAGTGACATAGTTTTTACAATTTTTTATGGCTCCATCTGATGAACCTCGTCATCACCTCTGAATATGTTACGACTATCAGTGCACATTATTATGTACATTTAAAACATGTGGATAGATGGACAACGTTCATTTAGTCACATGTACCCAACTTGACATAGGTGAGACTGTAGCTATCAGTCTGACTGACAGAATTAGACTAACAACTTAGAAGGGTGCTGTTTGAAAACTTGAACATTCTCTATAAAAGGCTAGCTTGAACAGCATTTATTAACTTCGATAGCCTTGCAAATAGCGTTAATGCTGTTTTAATGCTGGAAATTAGTTATTCAGATTTGTTATTCCCCCCACCTCCTATCAACATTTTGTAACCCTTCTCCCCACCCCTTTATCATTTATTAAGGTTCTACCAAGTCTTGGTCACAAATAGGGGAGCAGAGCAAAAGAGACACTGGCCCTTCCTTGCCCCCACTTCCAAGTCTGCTTCTTGCTTGCCTAGTCAGTGTCTGATGAGTTTACGGATTCTGTGGTGATGTAATGATTCAGCATTGAAGTTTGAGCAAGCCCAAAATTACATTTGATAGATTTTACTTTCTTTGTTTTCAACTTAAGAGCTTAGGACTTCTTTTCCTAAGAACAAGAACAGGAGGCAAAAGAATAAGTAGTCGAGAGTTCATTCAAGTACTGCACTTTGAGGTCCCCCAGATGGAAGGACTAAGTCTTTTTGTATGCCCCCAACTCTGCATGCTTGCTCTTATCTGGGAGGGATGGGCAGTGTTTTTCCTTTCCACAGCCAGGAGTTATAAACTTTGGGGCAGAGTTTGCAGCAATTGCAAGAACAGTAGACAATAATCAGTCTACCATTTCAGGCTTGACCCGTATAGGGAAGAGTGAGGATAAATTAAGTACAGTGGGCATCTTTATTTTCTTCCACCCTGTTGCAAGAATGTAGTAGAAGTTCAGGCATAAAGCTCCAACAAAACCAAACATTACCTGTTGGTAAAACTTTTAGAACAAACCTTGCTACTTACTCAAGCACACCCTTAACATATCAAGCTCTCCTGAGAAATGCGGCCCCCTCCTGGAAGCTATCTTCAGCACCCTTCAGCAACTATATCCTGCCATGCTGACCCCCTTCTACTATCCCTATCCGGGCTATAGTCTATCCTCTACTCCTTCAATGCATTTCAAAGGCTATGGATCTGTGGCAAAACTTCTTTATTATGGAAAAGTCCTTTTGGTCAGGAATGCCTTTCAAAAGTCCGCTTGGCCCGTTGAGGGAGAGTCGAAGGACAACATATTTTGGTCAAATATCTGGATTTGAATGACACCCCTGTTTTTGTATCTACTATTGGTTACACTCATAAATTTATTACACATCATGACATTGCTCGTCCCATCAATCTCTCTGCAGTAACTATCACATGCAGTATAATCACCACAATAGCATCATAGCTGCACACATAGCAACAAAAAGAAAAAAAAAAGAACAAAAGGGATGTTTTTCTTTTATTTGCAAGTTTCCAATTTACAGTTTTAAGAAGTGCATGAACACAAAATGTAACCCATGATATCTGTTTTTCTTTGACAAATATAAGCCATAATGGTTTCCTAAACCAGGCAAGCAAGGTATTAAAGTATTTGTTCTAATGGCACATATACTTTTCCTTTGGAAGTTCAGTCATATGTTTTTCTGCCCTTTTATGATCCTGGTGGCATTTATTTCCTTCCTCTTTTGTTTTAAATTTTGTAGAGTAAACAAATCCATGACAAAAGCTGAGCTATGAAGAATACACTTCAGAGTCTGTCCTGGGTATAACTACAGCTGAAATTATCATTGCTTCGGTTTGGTAGATCTGTGGAGATGTTGACGTTACTAGAGCAGGCCTGCAGGGTCCTAAGTAAAGTGATTATTTGATCTTGAACTTGTTTATTTTGGTGTTCTAGATTACCTGGAAAAGAAAGACAACTTAATGGGAAACAATTGAAGTGACTTTCAACTAAATAAACTCCTCCACGCTTTTGACAGAATATCAATTCATACCCTTCATAATCAGAAACTAATGTTGAAATCTAACAATAACATTGCCAGGTTATGGTGTTTCACTCTTTGGCCAGAGGTCAAATAAAGAAGAATCACAGATCTTCCCAAAGGTTGAAAACTGAAGTGGATCCATTAGTTCATAGCTAGATAGATGACCACCAGAGTTGTCATCTAGCAACCTTCATGGCCAAAATATAATTAAATCTGGCTGCACAAGTGTTGGCTGGCAACTTTTTGAGATGAAGGGGGGGGGGATGGCAAGGATGAAAGAAATAAATAACCAGCATTGCATTATTGGGCTAAATCTGACAAGAAAGTTTTGTTGGGCACCAGTCCTGGGTGGGGAGGGGAGGGCATGCAACATGCAATAGGTTTGTATGGTTACAACCCTATATTGCGACACCCCCTCTGTTCTGACAACTCAATTGTAGATGAATATAGAGATTGTTGGAACATAGGGGTGTCAAATTATAGGGCAGTGACTGGTTTGTATGAAAGGGGCATGGAATGTGGTGAAAAGGGGAATTGTGTCCACTACATTCTGCACCAAAAGAATGTTAAAATAGCAAGACTCACACTCCCAGAAATTGCCACTGTGTGCAGGCAAGGGCTAATGCTACTAAAATCATGAAGTACTATTTCTAAAGTGATGAGATACACAGAACATGGTGCTAAGAGGGCACCCTCCCAACCCTCTCCTCAGCTGTGGAGGATTTAAGTTTATTGGAGGCCTAATCCTCTCACCCAAACATTTTCAATTCTCTTTTACCTACTCACACAACCCTCTCCCCCCCCCCCCCCCCAAAAAAAAAAAAAAGACTATTTCACCCATCTTCCTTCAGACACAATCTCAGTTTATTGCTTCAGGACACTTTCAGTACAGTTCATGCTCTGTAACATGAGCTACTGTACTCTGCCTGTCAATCAAAAAGCTATGCCAGTTTAGAATTTCTGTTGACTACTACAAAAATTGTAGTGAGGGGTGAGAGGATCAGGCCTTAAATACTGTTTACATTACATGAAAAAGCCATTTAAATCTACCACTAAGAGTCTAAAACCTGACTTTTTGGTGGCAAGTCAGGTTTCTACTTGATGATCGCATTTACATTTTATATAGCCATTCCAACCCTAAAAACAATTCAAATATGATGAAATCCAATAAGCCCTTGGGGTGGTTATAAACTGTGGGTGCTAATATCAAGTAAAATCCAACATTTTGCCCAAAGGTCGGGCTTTAGACTGTTTTGTTGTTGGAAATTTGAGGAAGGGCTATTTTACATGATGTATAAATCATACAAGTCTTTCAAAGACTTCTTGAAACTGATAACCTTGTCTCTCCTCTTAAGTTTGGCTGTGGAATCCAAAGTTTGGCTGCCTTTTGTCATTTTGCCAACAAAGCCAGGTATAAGAGTATGCAACCAGATCTGCCATAGACCGCTAAATCTGCTTTCATTACTGGAGGTAGTTCTCTGTTTTCAGAGTAACCAGCTTTACTTAGCAAGAATTAAGTGGCATAGAGCCATATAACTGTTTCTTTTCAACTTGAAACATTTTTCGTATATCAAAGTTCTACTGAATAATAGCATCAATGTCAGGTGAACACTAAAAACCTGCACCAAAGTTATGATGATAGGCCAGAACCAGCCTTGTTTTTCTTCATTCTAAAATAATCATTTAGGTAAGTAGAAATGAACTTAAAATATGCCAAAAACCAGGCAATTGATTTTTGGATGTTTGCAGTTAGTTGCTTTCCTAACATGCTTTGTAATAATTTTTCCCAAGTTTGTCCTGGTGGGTAACTGAAGGAAGGTTTCCCTCCAAAACAAATACAAATCTAATACTCGTTACAGAAAACTGCATATTCATGACCCTCACCATCAGTATATCACACGTGTTACAATTTGGCTGAGTTGCATGGAAGTTGAGTGCAGTAATGGTTCACTGACAAATTGGTCAAATGTTTTATTTACATTAAGATATAAAACTTCTACACTGCATTGTAACACATTTGATGTATGTACTTATGTACTCAAGAAACTTTTGCACACTTTGTGCACATGGGGCAGGGGTGGCATTACAGAGAGGAGAAAAAAGGGGTATTGCCCCCAGATTTTGGCCTGGCCCCTCACTTCCCCTTCCCACTTTGGTCAGTTGAAAGCTGGGTTTTCTGAAAAAAACTAAAATAACCTTATCCCCACAGATTTATATTCATCATCCACAGATATGCTAAAACCTCAGAGCTTTTGCGCTGGAGCCCAACCCCAGGAATGGGTGCTTTGGGCCCAGTTTTGCACTGTGCCTGGTTTTGCCTCCCAACCCAACATTATCCTTTGCCCTTAGTTTTCTTTCCCCTCCCCAATTTTGAAAAGGAGGGGGAAGGGGGAGGGAGCCCCCAGCAAAATGCCTTGCCCCCCTGCTTACCCCCCCAAATGAAATTCGTAGGTCGAAAAAAAATGAATGACAGTGGGTAGGCAGTGGCATTACCTGATACTACGTATCAGGTGGAGTAGGGTGGGGGTAGAAGTTTTATAAATGAGTGAAGATATTGTACAGCAGTTACTGAAATCTTGTTTTCATTCCTACTAATATATTTTTTCTTAAAACAGAAGGAAATAGCCCTAGCTTAACTTATATTGAAGAAAAGTCAAGACCAAAAATAAGAGAGTAAAAGCAAGCAATTGATTTAAAAAGCAAGCAAATTGTTGAGGTCCACGTCCAAAGCATTTTTGATAAGAAGAGTAGCAAATCATGATTCTGATTAGGCATATATCAAACTTTGAAATAAAACACATGAGTCATTAAATTAAATATAGTTCATGTGCAGTTTTAGATTTTCACAGTTTAAATTAAGGCATGGTATGACTATTTCCACAGGTGCAAAGCAGTAAAATAGTCAACTTGTGCAAGAAATGGAGGAACAAGCGATGCTTTGACGCAGTGGAGAACCTTTTCAGCCAACCTATTAAGACTTTTGCAGGTCCCTCGTTGGCATAAAGCAAACATTCATAGTGGAAGTATAACTTTCCAAACCTGTGTTTCAAAAAGGGATATTTAGCTGAAATTCACAGGGCCAAAGACACTGGAAAGTGCCATTTCCGACAATCTGAGAGGCATTTTTAGCCAAAATTTTCTCTGTACCCTACACGCCAACCGATGGTGGCGCTCTGCTTAGATAGTGTTATATGTGCTAGCCGCCCCATATTAACCTTTGCCCCCCCGCCCCCCCCCCCCCCCCAAATGAAAAAGTCTGGTTACGCCACTGCTGTGGGAGGCTTGAGATATCATCCCTTGTGATTCCTGCAAAAGTGGTTATCACATGTCACTGTAGTGAGGACATACATAAACCTTCTCCGAGGGGTCCTGTGCTGTCCTACCTCCCCCTTTCCCACCCTGTATATCAGAGTGAAGTGGATGTGGGCCATGTAATCATGATTGATTCCCCCTCCTCAAACATCTGAAACAAATCACTAGTATGCTAAGAAGGCGTTTTTTCTTTCCTTTTTGAGACACATGTGTACCTTGTTAAATATCCAAAGTTATGACAGACTTATGGTCCTACACAGACAATAATGTGTTTATTGGTGCAAAGTTAAAAAACATTCTTTTGTATGGAATGAAGTTTAAAGACTAGTGACATTTGTTTCATCATCAAATCAATGCAAATCTCTGCCTTAGCTTTGTCTGAGTTAGCTATATACTCCCATATTTGAACCTACAGTACCCTATGCATCTTATCTCACTGTGGTATTTCACTACAAAAATTGGGGTGATGTTCTCTCAAGATTTGAAGCAAAATATGGATTGCTGTAAAGGTCACTCCTATCTTCCCTTCAGTCACACCTCCAAACCTCTTATCTTAATGAAGCATCATCATTCTTATTATTGTAATGAAGCCTAAGTACCCCCCTCTTGCTGGTGGGTATTTGTGGGTCACGTCTGGAGGATCCTCAAGGTAGCTAGAGGGTACAGAGTTCCAGCAGCTCTTTCTACAACCCTCAAAGTGACAAATTACTACAACTTGAATTAATAAGACCCATGACATGTGTTGTCACCTTCTTATGACAATTAACTAATTGCTATAACTCACTGCGATAGATAGGTCAAACTTACAGACTAAATAGGAGAGATGTTCAGGAACTCTTTGCAAATGGCATATATGCCAGGCTTAATTTAGCCAGAGCCCAGTACAGAGGTCATTTGGACTCCCAGAATTCTAGATTTCCCTCATATGTAAAAAACACCATCCTGGCTAAAGTCTTGCTTTTATGTGCCAGCAGCTATTATCGGAAAAATGGGGAAGAAGGTGAGTCAGAGGATGGGGACTGGGGGAGGGTGACTTGTGAACTGGGAAATATAGACATTTTAACCTTAGAGGCAGTCATTCGTCACCCTAAACTACAGTTTCAGTATGCATATATCAAAACTCTCAATTGGTACAGCTCTTTGATTGGCATCACATTGAAATAATGCATCATAGCTAAATTACACAGCATGGGCTCTGGGAGTGTCTTGATTACACATTATGGACTTGCATGGCCACTGGGACAAGCCATGAAGCAACAAACTAGGATTGTGTCTGGTTAAAGATGAGTTTTAGATAAATGTGGGAGCTAGGGGCTAGAAGTAAGTAGGTTGGGAGAATTGGAACTGTTTGGGATGATGAAAATATGCCTTTAAATACACTGAAGTGTCTTCATTGTAGCACATTTAAAATCATTTTTGCCAGATAGTTTTACAAAGCTATCTTTTGAACCCATATTCCTGTAATGATGTTCCTGCATTTTTTCAGCAAAACTTCAAGTTGCATAAAGTTGTAAAAACATTTTGAAATCAGTTTATGGAAATCACCTTCTTTGAACCAAGAGTCTTTCAGTATTGGTGGGGGCTGGGTTTCCTCCCAAAATTTTGAGACCTATTGACAACTCTCATTGTGTAATTAACATCAATTTATTATATTAGAATAATTATAAAAGACCCAAATTGCACATTAATCTATCAATACACAACAAATGTACACATTGCTGCTCCTTTGTTTAAATTGTGTGGCTACAACAATCTGATTCATTCACTGAAAATGTAATTAGACTATTAAGTATTGTTTATCAAGACTTGATAATGGTTTTTAGATAGAGATTCCTGACAAGTTGATGGATCACTGGTAGAAGACCACAGGTATTTAATTCCTTGCATCATACCCATATAAGGAATGGGCAATGTTACTCACAAAACAGTACAATAAAAAGTATAGACAAATCTGATGAGCGCTTGTGTTTAGCCACTGTAGGCAGCCATTAGTGGGGTCCATCAACCGTCAATTGTCTTCATTTATTGCCTACATGAATTTCAAACTTTCATATTCAGTGAAAGTGAAGGAATCAAGATAAAATTTAGTGTACAACCATCTGTCATACAGGTAAGCAAGGAAACTGAAAGATTAAGAGGTGACAGACCCCAATGGCTGACTGAAATCAGAACACCACTTGCTGTTCGAATTCATCTATTAGGACATAGCATAGATACAGTCAACTGAATCAGTCCATCACAGAATACAAATAATTTACAACTCTAAAAAACTTACCTTTTGTTAATTTAGTGGACAAACACAATAATCACTTACTCAGTGATAGTAATTTCCTTGTGAACATTTTAATGAGGTGTATTTCTCAAAGTAACGTAGGACCCTACACTTTTGTATTGAAAAATGGACGTCCTCTCATATTGAAAGTTGCATTTCTGTTCAAATGTAATTTTCAGAGAAAAATTTGTAATATTTTGATAAATTCTCTTGTGAGCATCAAAGTTGGAAAATGGGTCAGCTAGGGGATAGGAAGGTTAAATTTTATTTACTTTTTATCTTCTCCCCATCAAGGAAATTCAGGTGACAATTGAGGAAGTAATTTTCAAAAAGGTATTCTGAATGCTGTGTAAGGAAGTCAGTAGGTCTGGAGTTAGTCCTGGCTGCATTATACTGAAGACTTTAAAAACAGAACCTACCACCGTTGTTTGTGATGCTCCACATAAGCAATGGAGAAGGGAAAACAAGCCTGTGAGCCACAACTGGAAAAAAGGCAGTGGCTGGCTCGACGTGGAACCAATTGATTGGCAACTGGGCAGTTAAACTATAACCTAACCAAACCTAATCTAACCTAACCTGAATGGTATGGAAGGGGGTCACTAACTCCCTCAAAGCTACCCCTCATAGCTAGACCTGTAACAATACAGGCTTCTGAAGGAGCCTAAAATCACTTTGGAGAGAGAAGAGTAGTTTTCAAGGGTGACAGCTGTGTTAGTACAGGAGGAGCCACTTTAAATTTTCTTTGAGGGAGGGCATTTTTTTTTTCTTTTTATCCATCCCTTCACCTTCCATTTTGACCTCGACTGAAAATGCACCTGCAATGGCTACTGAAGGGCAGAAAACGACTGGCAAACCTTTTACTTGCATCACAGTTTTCGTGGCAACTACATATACTGCATGCTCTCATCTCACAGAATTTGTATTCCTTCTTACCATGCAGATGATGAGAAGTTGACTAATGGGATTGCCAAGAATAAGTGTGTATCTTGCAAGCTGTCAATGAAAACCAAAATCATTAATCAAGTTGTGACGGTCCCAGCTACCTCAGTCCAACCTATTTTATGATTCACCATTTAAGATAAAAGTTTGACCCCTCCTGCCAGAGGTCCATTTACTGTTTACAATGAAGGTAAATAATGGTAGACCAAGTATCTAAAGGTGACAGTTCAAATCAAAGTTTATGTCAAATTTTCTTGGTATAACAGTGACCCAAAGAAAAGATATCTGATGGTATGGGTCCTTTTGTCTTCAGTGAGTTACTGTGAATCCGAGATAAGCATGTACCTGCACTGTCCAATGTGAGGATACCAACCATAAATTTACACAAAGCTAGAATGAAATATCATTATTTTCATGATGTTGTGACATCCCAAGTGAGTCAGACCCAAAATGCCAGGAATCAAAAAAGGACTTTCAGTTCTTCATGTCTACCTGGTCAAATAGTAGAGAAAATTAAGAAAGATTAAAATCAGCATGTCTTGGTTGACCTTTGGTTTCTACATTGGTCCTAGTTTGAATTTGGAAAGCTCTGATGCTGTTGTGGTTTGAGACCTTATCAAGACAGAACTTTGACACAATCTTCATATTTTTATTTTCTCTATATATTTTTCCTAAAAAATGCACTTAAGATTTATATTACAACAATGATCTTTTCAGGATATTATGATATGAGTTCACTCAGTGACACCGGTCTACTTAGTTTCACTAATTAAGGTTCCATTAACAGTTCATAAACTGCCGTGTTACACTTTGCATACCCAGGGGATGTCACAGGTGGCTCTCCTCCCAACAGGCACATAGCCAGGATTGTGTCATGGGGAGAGGTGTGGTGTCATGGGGGGTGTTATGGCACGAAATGGACAAAGTTTGAAAAAAATAATGGCAAACATTGCAACAATAATACACTCTGAAAAAGTTATTACAGTTGAGGCTCTAATTTTGCATCTGGAGGCCCCAGAAACTGATGTCCCCTTCAAATTGCCCCCTCTCTTAGTTTAAACCCCCCTCCCCCTAGGTCACACTTGAAAAATTCTACTTTGTGGACATGGTATTTCTTATCAAATCTTTATATCATTGTATATAAGATGGTCTGATCTGCAGTCTCCAAGCTCATTGGCCTCCTGTCTGAGTGGTCCAGAAATTAGCTTGGTTCATCCAGGGAGATGAAACTCCCCCAGCCATCTCATTAGTCTCCTGTCTGAGTGGTCCAGAAATTAGCTTGGTTCATCCAGGGAGATGAAACTCCCCCAGCCATCTCATTGTTCCTCCATCTCATTAGTCTCCTGTCTCATTGGACCCCAGGTTGTTGAGAGATTGTGTCCCCTAACCCTTATCCATAATCCTTACAATATCCCCAAACTTAAACACAAACAAACAATTCTCATCCCTTACCCTAATCCTAACGAGTTGGGGAACCAATGAGATGGATTACTCATGAGTGTAGTTAAGTAGGTAGATGAGGTTTTATTCTCAATTTATAACCAGTTGGTTTAAATCTGGCTGGCCACAGCCTTTCTTCCAGTTTTGGCTCACTGGCCAGTTTAAAGTAGGGGACTAATGAGATGCAGTAATGAAAAGGGGGACCATAATGACATCACTGATAAAAATTCATTAATTGAGGGACTGATGAGAAGAAGACTTTAGAGTGGACCCTCATCTCATCAGTCCTCATTCTTATTTAGTCCCCTCATTTTTGGGATTCCATCTCAATAGTTCCTTGTCTTGTTTGTCTGCCCTCATGGGGTTAGAGTAAGGGGTTAGGATTATGGATTAGAGTTATAGGTTATGGCTTAGGGTTAAGTTAGGTGTTATGGGAAGGGTTAGGGACAGAAGGGGACCAGTGAGACAAGGGACTAGTGAGATAGGGGACTTATAAGACAGGACAAATGAAACATGACTATAGACAGTATCCCATTATTAAGTATTCATAGCAAGATCAAAAAAGCACCAAAAGTTGGAGTATGGGTTACAATCTGAGAGACCATAGGTCCATGAGACCAAAGATCTACGAGACTGAAAATGAGAATAAGTTTGCAAGACGGACATTAAAATCCCACTGACCGGTATTCATTTTCAGGCTTGTGGGAGGCTGTTCTAATTTTCGGATTCTCAAACCTTTTCTCATTTTCAGGCAGTCTCACCAGTCTTTTCACCTTTTCTGCCTTGCAAACCCTTTCACATTTTCAGTCTCGCATACCATTTTTCGATTGAATTTTTGGTCTTGTGGACCTTGGGTCTCATGTACCTTCAGTCTCATTGGATGCCCCCCAGAACGTGGACACCATTTGACATCAACACTCAGTGTCCCAGATTGATGATCAGCATGAGAAAAAAATGAATCACAAATTATTAAGTGGAAAATGTGGTTAACAAATTTTCTTGCAGCTGTTGCTACATGAATGGGTGGTATTAAAATTCTGCTACATTTTTCTTTCTCAAATTTTCTTGCAATATTGCCAGGGCAGCTGGAGAAACATTATTCGATATCCCTCATTACATCCTTCCTACAGCTTCTACAACATATGAAACTAACTGCCTTGTGGTTTCCGACTCCTAAGATGGGCCGCACTTCAAAGTGTCATGTATGTAATAATACATAATCATATCAAAACAAGATTTGATAAGGTAAACTTACCAACTTCCATCGAGGGAGTGGTATGTGATGTATAGTCACTTGCTCATCATCGTGCCCTCCAGGCCTTTTACATCGAAGACATTGAGAGTCTATTGAGAATGAGAGAAAGAGTGGGGTTTCCACTTTCCTGTAATGAAATGCGTGGAGAACAGCTTTGAAAGCCTTTAGCAAATAAGCTGTTGATTAGAGGTCCATCATTTATTTCTCAAGGGAGCATTGATACCTATGAGTGTAGCTAACCTCACATTGTAAGACAACTTTCAGAATCTCCTATGTCACTAGACGAGATAACTAGTTTGCTCATAGAACTTTTCCAAAATGTACAGTCAGGTTGCTGAAAGAATTCTTTGAACATAATAAGTCAGTCAAAGTTTGTAGGAAGGACAAAATTATTTCCTTTAATTTTTTCTTTACTGTATGAAAATTTGATCTTATTGCAATCAGGTCACATGTTATATAACTTGAAGAAGTGCCCTTCCCCTCATAAAATGTGGTAAATTTATAAACATATCATTCAAATGGTGAATTAATTTTTGTCCCTTTTTTCATTGCATTTATATGACTACTATGGGAGCTTGATCATCACATGAACATCTTCCCTTTGAAATATATCTCTTCATCATAATCTTAAATAAAGTGAATCTGCTCTCTTTTAAAATTTATCTTCCCAGATGCCCCTTAAAACTCATTTTAAATCATATCCCTTTTTGAATCATTTTTGGCAAGCAAGTAATTAATGTCAGTGGTTTTTGTCTCCTATATTACTTTCAAATCCCTGGGTCAAATCCAGAGGAAAATTTATACAGGGAAGCTAAAAGTATAATCTCCTCCAAGTGAAACTAGATCACATCTAAGTGTTACTGTTTACAGAAACATTTCAGAATGATTTACAGTGCAATTTTCTAGTTCGTTGGAAGGTGTAATTATAAGTGTAACAGAAAGAAAAAAGTCGCAACATTTCAAAGATATGGTAAGAGTATCATCATCGCATCACTTTTGTCCTTTCTCCAAATCTATTGCACCATGTAACTAAAATTTTAATCACATCCTACAGTTTCCTTCATTATGAACTGGGTATAACACCCTTTTTACTCTGTGTGAGTAAAATTATTTGACATTTTGAAGCAGAGCAACTTTTAATTTTATCTTGTAAATTATAACAGCAGTACAGAAATGTGTTGCAAGGTGTTTGGGGGCTATATTTCACCAAGTGTGAGTTGACTTTTTATTTAAGTCAAAGTTAAAATGTAGGTTAATGTACCAGCAAAAGTAAGAAAAGTTGAACTTGAGGTAGGCTTCAGTGATGGTGGTCAAGGCTGAAGAGAAGGAATGGAGGCATGAATAGTTTGGGTGAGATATTTTATGTATTGGCCTTTTTTTGGGGGGAGGGGGACTAAAAACTGGATGAAGAACTTTTTCTGAGCATATGTATGTCTTTAAGACTACTAACATATATATATACTGAATTCAACACAATAGGGTGGGGGGGGGGGGGGTGGTAGGAAGACTTCCCCTGAATGAGGGTCACATATAATGATTTAAAGTGTATAACTTTACAACACTTTGAGAAGCTGTTAAAAGTGAAAGGTCAATTTTAAATGTGAAACTCAGGAACAACTTCAGCTAGTGCTGAGCCTACAATAAGAGTAAAATGCAATCAGCTTCCTCAAACATTGCGTATACTACAATTTTTTGGGGAGGGGGCAGGTTGAAGGGGACCACAAAATGTCCTCTCATTCTTCATTCCCAGCAGTAACTTGTTGCGACATGTTTCGAATTTATTCTGCAATCTCATACAAAACAAACACTAAACTATGTCACCTGATGACATGATTTCTGTATGATTTCCTACTTGCAGTATTTGTGTGGGTGGGTGTGGCCATAAGGGAGAATAAATTAAAGGAGGATGCAGTCAGCAGGTCCCCATGGACCTAGCTCCTGTCTGGCCTTGTGTTTCATCCAGGCCCTGTTTTCCAACTGACATTACATTACGGTACATCACCTGTTGTTGTAACTATTGTTTGTCATGGTGATGTTTTATGTTTAGGCTGCAAATAATTTTTATTGTGTGAATTTTCACAAAGGTTGCCAGGGTCACAACATGTCATCATTTCAACATGAACTCAAAGAGTAACTGCAAAAATGTTGGTGTACTAAAATCGTGTCTTTCTCATGATGCCTGCAATAACTGTTAATGTGCTCACTGAAACAAAAGAAAAAGATTAATTGGCTTTGACCTAAGTTAAATATAAAATCAGATTCAGGTTATACTTAGCTTTGCAGGTTTATACTTAAATGTGGGGGAACACAAACATAAAAGAACAAGTAATTCCTCTGCAAGCATAACCACTTCCAAATACTGAGTAGGCCTACCAGACACACAAGATATTTTTGCCTACATCATTCAGTCCCTGCAAACCAATAGCTGTGGCACTGTTTTAGGAATATAACTTTTTTTGTGGGGGGTTGTAGAATATGACAACAGTATTCCTGCCTGTCATGAGAAGTGACTTAGAGGGAGGACTAATTGACCCTATGTGCACCATTTTTTAAACCAGACTTGAACTTTAATTTTCTAGCTTATGGTATATGGCATGTTTAAGTTTGTCATGTCACTAACTAACCTTTGTCTCACATACTTCTAGTTCTAGTGGGTCCTCCCAATACCCCCTTCCCACTGGCCCTTGTCCCCACCTATTACATAGTTCTGATGATCTTACATTAACTACAATATCAGACATAGCTTATCTTTTAAAACCTTCCTTTTTGCAACATTTTATTTATTTAGATATTTATAAATAATTCTTTTTTAACCAGGCCAGCTAATTGCCACAGTTGGACTTCTGAACAAGCTGTTCTTCCACAGGGCCCTGGATAAAAAATATATGAAAAATGGGAGTACACATATAAAATGAATTTCATTTATGACAAATGAACATTATAACAAAGGGGTCATAATACTTAAAGGGGAAGTGCATTCACCCCAACTTGAATTATAAGACTATTCTGTTTTATGATTTATTCTTGAGGATCACATGAAACTGTTTTTCTACCCAATTGAAAAAAATCCTAGTAGTAACTGCTTGGTTTAACTTGAATATGCAAAGCTGAAGTCCTAAAATACCAGTATTGTGAAAGATACTGTAAAGGGAAACTTCAAACTTTGTTAGATTTAGTTGATGCAACAAAACAAGTTGTGGGCATCTGCTCTTGTCTTTAAACATGCATTGCAACTTGGATACAAGTGCCTGTGGGAATGCCAAAAGTTTTGCAAGAGCAAAAAGCTACAAGATACACATCATACTTAATTGATACTCTCTAAATCCTCTGGAGTAAGAGACAATCTTGTAACATGAAACTAGGGACCAATCTTAGTCTCATTCATTATACTGAATATTAAGTCTAGCTTTAGATTTGTCAATTATTCACTGTTTTGAATTGAGTTAGTATAGAAGCATTAATTATGTGGAGACATTTCCATTACAACTATAAGAATTCCATGGCTTTACAGCTTTTGAACTCATCATTTCTGACTTGTTACAGTTATAACTTTGTGCTGATTCACAGAGATTCATAATTCACCATGCTAGCCAAGTAAAAGGTCAATATAGGTGCTGCTTTCAGACATAGGTCAAGATAAATTTAGGTTAATGTAACTTGTTACTGCAGAATATAAATGCAGGGGTGTGATTTATCAGGTCGTTGAACTGCTTGTGAGTAGCATTTTCCATCACATTTGCATGCATGACTTGTCATATTATTCAAGGGAATAGTTTTTGTTTTATCATTTCATGTAATACAAGTCCCAAGTAAACATCTCTTTAAAATCTGTAGATTTGGTAAATGAGAAAAGGTCTGCAAGACTGAAAGTGAAAATTAGTCAAATTCTGCAAGACTGAAACTGAATACATCAGCAAGTTTTTATTGTCTGTCTTGGGAACATTTCTCATTTCTCATTTTTGGTCTTGGGAATCCCAAACCCCAATGCTCTTTTCAGTCTCATGAACCTTTTTTTGATTTTCAGTCTTGTAAATGTTTGGTCTGGTGAACCCTATTACATTTTCTGTCGCATGGACCTTTGGTTTCGCTGGGTGTAACCAATCACCCATCATATAAATTCTTACACCTCAACCTAGACCTTTTTGCAAATTTAAAAGCTTAATCCTAACCAGGAAGTTGTCAGGGAATTTCCCATCACAACTTTGCTTCAAATCCAAGAAAACTTTGATCAGTGGCAGTGCCATAATGTCAAAATTGGGGGGTAGAAGGGGCAACTAGGAGCAAAAGAAAATGCTGGGGCTCAAAAATTTTCAGAGCGAAGCCAAACAGGAAGTGTGTCCGCCGTATGGGTGGGGTCCATGGACAAAGATCCTGTGGGGGTCCAGGGGATGTAATTAACCCCAGAAGCTCCTAGGTTTTAGCATATTTTAGGTGAAAAATTCAATCTGAGGAGAGATGAGCTATGCTCTTAATTTTTTTAGTTGACCAAAACTCCTAACTGACCTAATTCCTTTTTTTTTTGGGGGGGGGAGAACAGGGGGGAACGGGGGGGGGGTGAGAGGACTGGGGAAAAGTAAAATGTTTGCAGTGGAAAATTCCCCCAACATCCTCCCAGTACTGTAGCCCCACTGATTTTGATTTATTTAAAGAATATTTCATGTTTCACATCTGCTCTCGTTTAACAACTGCCTGTTAGTTCTACCCCCCCCCCCCATCCTACCTACATTGGGGAGTGGATAAAGTTAGAGGGGTTGAATGTTGTTTAGACATGGGATAGGAGTCCAAGGAGGAAGGTAGACTAAGGGGAGGGAGGGTGTAACCTTGAAGGGTACCTATAAAAATTCAGCTTTCTTGGAGTGACGGAAGTATGACTCCTGTGCCCTTTCAGAGTTAATAATTTTAATGTTCATCATTCTTTACAAATGGCAAGTTGGTCGCCCATAAACTATTTGAGTTCAAAAAAGCAAATCTAAAATCTTTCGAACTTTTAACACGGACGCATGCTCTATGGCATACTTCATTTTTGTTACATCATCTTCAATAAAAATGCTATGTGACTGCATCTCATGTGATAGTTACATGTCATTGTATGTGCACTACGAATTTCCCTCATATTATATTCAACACTGTCTCGCCAAAGCCATAAAAAATTATTAACCCCGAACGATCCATCTAATTAAGAATATTCCTTCATCTCCGCGCAAGTCAAAGGCAGTTTTCTTGTTTAGCACACAATGTGTGCTAACTTTATCGCTTATACGGTTTCACGGTCACCTACCAATGGTTGTACCAGTTAAAATACAACAAAGTCTATGAAGGAAGATTCACGCCACACTCGATAGAGTCTGCACAGACGAGCATTTGCATTGGGCAAACCTTCCCAACACCATACCCAATTTGACGAAAGTTATCTCGCAGCGGGAGCAGTTTTGATCTTTCCCACGTTCTCGCTAAAAATCACAGAGGAATACCGGCGGAAGAACAAAAGCCTGTTACATATTCATAATCATAACTTTTTGAGCCAATGAACGGCGTAGGCGCTGGCCGTGAAAGCCAATAAGGATATCAGTTGCGTAATATTTATGTGAGTCCAATCCCGGGATAACGTTCGTTGTTGACAAATGGCCTTTCCGTGCAACGATTTGCCTGCTCATCCACGTAATACGAACACATAACGCAAAGTCCGTGTAAGGCATTGTGCATGTTGTATTAGTAACTGGTTTCCGCTAACTTATCAACACCATTGTGTATGTTGTGTGTACTCCCTTGCGGTTTACAGTTGTACTTGAGGATTTTGTAACGTAGGACTTTGCCCTTCCGAATTTTACCTAGCGAGTCTAGCATGGAATTTAAGACCATCGCGTGCATTTTATCAAGTTGGAAAACGAATTAAATCCGTGGATTAGATTGAGAAGCGGACGTTTTATCACCCCGTCGGGTTTGCATTTTGGTCTTTGCCGGATATATTTTTCAGTGCAAATCTGGATTCAGAGGATTCGCACATGCCTGCTGATTCTGCTAATTTGATTAGCACCGGGGCTAAAGTCATGTCCAAAGTGCTGGCCCGGTCCCTCAGTTTGAGGGACCCGAGAGGAAGGTTTAAATCTAATACATGGGACCGTGTCGTCAAGCGTGACAGAAGCCGTCGACTTCATGGTGGGTGTTTTAAAATTAATTCTCTAAATTAAGTAAGAGTGGCCTATCTAGGGACTAACCAAAGTTCTCAACAGGCGATGGGTTCGCACTCTCTGACCTTTGATTTTAAGTCAGACCTAACGTTAGGCCTACATTTTAAATAAAGAGTGTGTACGCTTGAAAGTAGGCTAAAAATTCTCTTTGAATCCTTTAATTGACTGACTGACCACAAAATACGCATCTTTTTTGCAGTTAGGTTAGCATTCCCTCATGACTGAAAAGGAAGACAGTCTTAAGCTACTATCTAGTTCTAATCATAGCAGAGCCTCACCATGAGTCAAGTCGTGTTCCCACTTGATCCAGGTAGATGGATCTTGATCTACTGAGGTAGATCAAGCAGTTCTCCTCCAGGCTTTCAGACTTCATGAGAAATAATAGAAGGGTGAATGGTCAGATGGCCGTCGTCATTATGAATTTGGAACTACTCCCTGTCTTTGAACAAACTGTGCCCCCTTCTTTGGAATGCTGGTCCTCAACATCCTGAATTGCATGGAAAAGGTGGAATTGGTGGTGAAAGTGAAATGTTCATGCTCATCTTTCTTTTCAGCTCCATCATATCTGGAATTTTCCCTTGTGTAACATATGACCAATAAGACTGACCTATAAGCCGTGTTCCCATTTGATCCAGGGAGGTGGATCTTAATCTACCGAAGTGGATCAACATCAGTTACCTTGATCGAGATCCGCGTTCCCATTTGAGTAAGCCCGGTAGATCAAACGTGTTTTATGAACACATTGCGCAAGCGCGAAAAGGTCACCAATGTTTACAAGTCGGCCTGCCATGCATTTCGTATCGATGTATCACAAAAACATACATGAGTGTAACCGGAGATCCAGGGTCACTTGATCTACCGATGTGTTCCCATTACAAACTTTGATCCAGCGCGGTGGATCTGATCTACCCCGAACGGTCGATCAAAATCGGTGGATCTTGATCTTGAGTGAGTGTTGTTGATCTGCGTTCCCATTAGTGTTTGATCCACCTCGGTAGATCAAGATCCACCTTCCTGGATCAAATGGGAACACGGCTTTAGAAGCCATCATCATGACCCTTGTTTATCAACTGAAGAGTACTATGAATGGCATTGATGATAGTGAAACTGGAATCATATTTAATAAGCAGTAGCCTACTTTTTATGGTTCTAGTTTACCTCTCATTTCTAAAATCTCACATTAGTTTTCTTTCTTAGTCATGGAGTTACTAACTTGGATGGAATTTTATGGCCCAGGTTCTAACCCATTTGGTTCACGGTGGGTCTGCCAGGCCACTGGATAGCTGCTATTGCGATAGGTTATAATACAACCAAAATAGTACACAGGAGATGACCGTTTCGCCCTTTCCTATTGCAATTTAGTAGTATAGAAATCTTAACAATGAGGAGAGGAGTAGAAAGGGCCGGGTTTAATTTCATGTATTGTGGATGGTACTTGAATTCAATAGCAGGAGTCTTTATGAAATGCATTAGTCTTCAACAGATGGTTTTAAATTATCATGTCCATTGTTTCATCTCTAATTTTAAATTTGTGTACTTGAAACAATAAAGCACTTTTAATAGATCATCCACCCAATTGTATTTCAGCGTACTATTACATTAGCCTGCACATGCTGTTAGCTCTTAAAAGGCAAGATTGCAATAGAAGTCATAAATCTGCACTGAAGTAACAAAACAATGTATTTGAAGCAAGCTTTTACTATACAGTGATTTACTAGTAGCCCACTAGCAACCCACTCAGGCAAAATAAACATTGACAAGATGTCAATTTTTCAAACTCTTGGTACCCTAGTCAAAACGTGTCTGGGAAATTGACTGTGTAGTGATCACACACAATAGTTGCCTAAATATTTCATAACCTTCCAGAGTGTTGTCATAGTAGTTTTATGTTTTAAAAGTTGAAAGCATATGTGTGAGGGATATTTATAGAGGACAGTCCATAACATTGTCACAAACATTTTCCTACTTTAAACATGGGCCCTTGATTAAACAGATGACAAAATTTGGTATTGGAAGTTTAAGCCATAGAATCAAGAAATGATTCATTTCGACAGACCAAATTGTCAACTGCACATTTGCTTAGAAATTTCTTCCTTAATTTTTGCTAGAAGTGAATTTTGTAAAAGCTTTTGGAATAGTTTAAAGGGCAAGAGCAGTCATCCCAAATTGAAGAAGCTGATTATTCTGTCCAGTTTCATGATTGGCTGTTGGGTGTCATGTGACCTTTTTTCTTTTCAGATGTGAAATTTACTAGATATAACTGCTTGTTTGGTGTACCTTATATCTGCAATAGCAAAGTCATAAAATGTAATGAAATTGTAGAGAAATCAGATGAAAATTGTGTTATTTAGCTATTTCTTCAAAGTAAGTTTGGGGGACTACCCTTTACCTTTAACAGTTTATGGGTTGCAGATTAAGTGTCGCCTAATGTTTTTGTTAAATAGTACTAACTTAACACTAACTTAAAGTTTACATTTTATGGAGACACAAGCAGGTAAGACATGCCCATGTTCTCTTCGTGCAAAACCTAGTCTTTTTTTGATGCTACCTTCACTCACAGCAATATTTTAAAGTAATTAATAGATTTGTGGTCAAAAATAAATACCATACATTTGTAAAAATTTATGCATCCATTTTGACCCTCTCCCCCTCCCCCTTCACCTATCAATGTTGTATGAAAATAGCCAAACACTGGATAGTCATCATTAGCAGCTGTTGTGCCTTGTGAATGCAAGCAGTGGAAACTAACTAACTTAACACTAACTTAAAGTTTACATTTTATGGAGACACAAGCAGGTAAGACATGCCCATGTTCTCTTCGTGCAAAACCTAGTCTTTTTTTGATGCTACCTTCACTCACAGCAATATTTTAAAGTAATTAATAGATTTGTGGTCAAAAATAAATACCATACATTTGTAAAAATTTATGCATCCATTTTGACCCTCTCCCCCTCCCCCTTCACCTATCAATGTTGTATGAAAATAGCCAAACACTGGATAGTCATCATTAGCAGCTGTTGTGCCTTGTGAATGCAAGCAGTGGAAACTCAGATTTTATAGTTCCTGGTTAAAAGCAACATGAAATCAATTAGGCATAATAAGTCTTTCATGGGTTCACTTGTATTGTACATCCCCATGCAACAAAGGGTGCCTGTCTTTGGTGGAGGACAATGGAATTTGGTATTACAGGACCCTTAAATGTAACAACTACACATGGATTAATTGTGGGTCTTGAAACAAATTTCAAGAAATGAACCTTGGGGACACACCTTGCCTATCCTGTAGCATAATTGAACAGACATGTTCAGTTCATCAATGGTTGCAAACAATTCCAAACACAGAGGACTTGAAACCGTGGCGAAGCAAGTTAAGCAACTGTTTACAGATAGACACAGACTTGTATGTTTGACTCAGTAATCGGCCACCCGTATCAGAAGGAATATACCTGCAGAGTCATTTATATCCTTTTGAATTCAAACAAAGCCAGGACAATCCGGAGTCATAGAAATTGTGAAATATGTCATGCAGAACAAGAAAGGCGATAAACCCAAATATTGATTTTGGTTTTATAGGTGCTTAATGCTGCAGGTGGAGTGGGACAGCTGCCACCTTAAGTGGTATGTTAAAGTACTAAAACCTGCTTTATAGAGGATTACTCCACTATCTGTGGAGGGAGCTGCCACTCTAACTGATCTGTGTTAGCCAGAAAAGCTCCCACTGTATGTATGTCATAAACCAGATGTACAGGTGTGTGTGCGCCTACATAGGAAGGGCTGTCACCTGTCCTGACAGTTATAAAAGCTAATAGAAACTGCATTCTTGAGGGTCATCTTGGCAGTTATTATGGACCAACCTTTGGCAGTACAAATATAGCAAGTTGAATTGTTGTGTCGTATAGCAATAACTCAAGAGTCTGTCAACAAAACAGAACTAATAACTTGATCCACTGATTGTACAATTTTAACCCCTTCAGTTTTCCAAATTGTACCTGTATTGGTGGATGTGAGAGCATGGAAGTACTACCTTGGGCCGAGGTTGTACTTCCATGGTGAGAGGGTGTTGGTGGTCATTTCTGTCATAACATTCTACATCGTAGAATATTGGCTAATTATGCTCAGTGTTGCATGACTCTAACTTTTAATAAAGAGTTTGGGTAAAATTCAAATAAAACCATCTCCAGTGTGAAAATGATCTATGTTACACTACCTTATCTGACACTCTGTTGGGGAAACTTGCAAATTTTTAGATAAGGCCTGATATTATTATTCCTAGTTTATACAATTAAATTTGTTCGTTTCATAACTTTCCAGGTGTGAATATTTTTAGGTTGGTTCTTATGGCTGTACATGTGTTACAGTGACTTTGTCAATTAAGGAAGAGAAGTATCAATGGCATAAAGCCTCATAGTTAGTTTTTAACTTAAAGACACAATAGAGCTAGTAGCTGATTAGCTTTCCTTTTCCTTGTTGTACAGTTAAAAGAATGAAACATAATTGATAGTTGCAGACTTTCAGTGGATTATTGTTTATTAAATCCACTTGATGTGACACAGTACCTCCATGTTATTACCTCAAGCGGCTGATTTTGCTATCCTTGTATGATCTTGCATCTTTCTTCCGCTGACTGCATGGTCAAGTGGTTAGGAGCATCCAACTTGCATCTGGAAGGTCTGGAGATGAACTCCTTTCAGGGTCATACTAAAGTCTTCAAAAATGGAGCCTTTTGCCGTTGTGCTTGGTGCTCAGCATAAACAATGGAGTAGGGAAAAGCCAGGGAGCCACTACTGGAAAAATGGTAGTTGCCAGCCTGAATTAAACCAGTTGGTTAGAAAATGAGTTTTAAAAACCTTATCTAAACTAACTTGATCTTTTCTAGCACAAATGAGTTTTGAATTTTTTGTTAAAAATTAAAGACATTCTCCAGTTTCATATTTTTCATCAGGGTTCATGTTTCCTTTACTTGAATATGTTTTTATAGGTTTGAATGCAAATCATTCAGTCATGAACATTGAGAATTGTTGTAAATGCTTCATGCTGGCCAGTAGTGAAATGGAGTTCTTACCACTTGTAAAGCCATGCATTCTCCATTAACTCAGGTTCCAATCATTCCCTGTTTTACTTTGAATTTATTGTAGAAACAATAATCAGTGAGAGTTGTGAGTACTCAAGGGACAGGTGCATTGTGCATAGACTTGCTTTGTTCTTGCAATTTTCTGTGTATGCCTGTCCCCCCTTTCCTTTAATCTTCTCCCTCAAACATTATTAACATTATTTGGCTATTGACCAAATATTTACTGCAATTTTGTTACAGCTCTGAGATTTCTGGTTGGGTGGTTGTTGGAAGTTTGCTTAAATGCTGTGTAACATGTTTCTGTGGGAACTCTCTGTAAATTTTTAAAAATCAGAAACATTGAAGCTTAACCAAAATGCTTTGAACAGGATGTTGATAATTGCACCTCATATACACCACAGAACAGACCAAGGAAGAAAAAAATTATTAATGTGACAACTTTTGATCTACATCCGTTGTGATATGTTGGTTAATGTAAAGAAATGCAAAATGTTTGACAGGCTGGGACTGATATCAAATGTTATCTTGATGACATCTCAATAGTGTAAACATGTCCTCTTTGATCTTATCCAGTTACTGTACATATGTAACCACATGTCTACTTTAGGTGTATCACAGGTGTATGTACAGCATCTTAACCCATTGGACAGCATTGGTTCAGGTTCAGTTCAGCCAGGAACAGTTTGGAATTACAAAGAACTCCCATCATACAAACAGAAACTTGTCATGTAATTATGATATGATGGGGGGAGGGCAGGGAAAAGAAATAATGAAATTAAAACCTGGCTTATAACATTGTAAATTGTTGGTTTGGTTGGTTTCTTACTTAAATATTTCAAAAGTAGTTAACCACTAACAGATAGACAGATATTTATTCAGCCAATCATAAAAATACAATGCAAATGAGTTGAAACAAGAGCTCATAAAACAGATGCAAACAATAAAACAATAACTAAGTCCTAAAACGGGTACAAATGGAGGACATAACACTTCAATAAGAAAACCACATATTACCATGTAATTAGGGAGGATATTTCTGGGAACAGAGGATCATATTTATAGGAGCATATGGAGTTGATATCAACAAGGGAGGGCTCCTGCTACCATATTTACAAACCTTCTTTAAGTTTCACACTGAATAAATTGGAAAAAGGTCTGTTTCTTGGTAATTAATGTTCCAACCCTGGCTTCTGACAATTTTGTGCAAAGTTTGAAATATTGTCTTGTCACAAAATTTTAAAATTGTCCAGCTGAGTTATTCTCAGTTCCAAGCAGGGCTGAAAAAATCCTATGTGCCAGATGCCCAGGGTTTCCTACTTCAATGTTCGGCTTCCAAAATATATGACCAAAAAGCCCATCAGGCTACTGGCACACACATACAGTAGGTAGTTGCTTAATGTACAATTCAATTAGGCTATGTGGGACTCCTGTCTAGCTATCACAGTTCATTACCACAAAGCCCAATGGTATATAGGCTACTTCTTCCAAAAATATTTTTAAGCACTGATTTCAAGCCCAAACAATGTTATTACTCTTCATCCTTTCCCTGTTTTTATGTAAGTCTTTGATTCTCAATAAATAAGACAGTGAGTGAGAAGGAGACTTTCTAAACCAGACTGTTATATTTAATGCAGTTAAATTTAAATGCAGCTTTTAATAGAATAGAATTGAAGACTATAATTTATCTTTATTTCAGTTGCAGCTTCATCTGACATAAAATTCCCTTAAAATTAATTTGATATTTGACCATTGCTTCTGTCTTTGCAAAGGACAAGATTGCATCTTTCAAATTTATCATCAATAAGCTGAACCCCTTCTAATTAAAAGATTGCTATTTAAATGCTTGGTGTGTACTATGGCAAAAGAATTCCTCTAGGGATGTTGTAACTTTGAGACTCCTTTGAGAGTGATCGGTATTTCAACTTTGACCAGAAATGAACTTTGTGTGAACTGTCCAGTTAAAGGGGGTGTGCTTTAAACACTCTTGCTTGGATGCATGTTGTGTGTTTAGAGAGGGCAACTGACATTGAAATGCCTAAGACGAAAAACCCTTAGTTGTGAAGCCCTTGAAATGGCTATGTTAATTGTGTTACTGGGGTGGCCCATTCAGTCCTCAGTGTTTCATCTTGTAAATTTTCTTCACAAGTTTCGGATTTCAGTCGAAAATTATTGAGAAAACATAGTGTATAGACCTTATGCATATGATGTCACCAAGCAAAAAGTATGCCTTCCTTTGGGGGTAAAACAAAGCAACACCTACAAGTGCAGACAGTTGATTTGTCAAGGAGTAAAATATGCAGCTGGTCTGCTACACATGTGCGAATTCTTATGCATGCAGCCACATGATCCATTGTTTTGCCCACATATGACGTCAGTGTGTGGTCAATGCATAAGGTCTGTTCTGTATAATAGGAATCTATGGAACACAGTCCAGTGAGGAACACTTAAAAGCCCAGCATTTTTGGGATTCCCTCTTAGTTATTTTAACTGTACCCAATTTGCTAAGCTCACGCTAATGGTACCTTGAAATAGCCAATATTGGAAGCAATACTTTACATTATTAGCAAGCCTATGTATACAAATTCACATAAGAGTAATACTGTAAAAGAAGGTGATGATTTCCAATTCTATTCATGTAAGGCTGGGAATCTTTCTCATCTTAGCCACAGACTGCATGGTCAAGTAGTGGTTAGAGCACACGACTTGCAGCTGGGGAGACTGGAGCTCGACTCTTAAGCCTGGCTGGGTCATACCCGGACCAAAAAACGGAACCTACAGTACTACCATTGTGCTTAGTGCTCAGCATAGGCATTGGAGCAGGGAAAATAAGCCAGTCAGCTACAACTGGAAAAAAGGCTGTGGCCTGATTTAAACCAATTGGTTAGAAACCAAGCTCAGTAAAATCTCATCTAACTAACAAATCACATGTTAGCCTTCAATCTGCTATGTCCACCACCTAAGCTTTGTCTGTATTATATAAAGGTAAGGTGTCAGTGTATGACAATCAGCCGGTATTTGCTTTTTCACCAGCCATTGAAATCACTCTCTTCATCATTTTATTATTTAGATCTCTTCATCTTCAAACCTGAATCCTTTTATCTCCATCTCAAATCAATAATGAATAACTTCTGAGTAGGCCTTCTCTACAACTCTATTGATTCTAAGCTTCCTTTAGTCACTGATTTGTTCACATTTTCTTCCTAGCCTGCATAGCCAGCCCATTGATCCACACCTTAATCCTTGTGGATATAAGGGTGTCAATACTCTTCAGCCAAACCAATTTTTGCTGTGCAGGATTCTTGAACTGTGGTCTCATTAGCAGGATTTTTTTATGGGACTGGTTTTAAGCTGAAATGCTGTGCTTTGGTGGCATTTCATTTGGTTACATCACTCCCATTTATCACTATATGGACACTCTGGGCAATTGGTGTACCAGTCTTCTTATACATTCCCTTAATTCATTCATTAGCCAGCCACATTAATGATTGAATTTAACAACTTTGTTGAGATCAGCTATTACCTAGGGCATGCTGCATAATTTTTTTTGCATTGGTAGAGACTAGAGCAGTTTGAAGTTTTTGAGGAAATTATTAGCTCAGACCATGCATTTTCTACATGGTAATGGACAAGCAAATTGGAGTTACATGTTGTAGTGTTATTGGTATATTTCGAATGCAGTGATGCCTTTTATGTAGTAAACGAATGGTGAAAGGCTAAAGACAAACCAGTTTAGCACTTGTTTTTAGTGACTGTAGGCAGCCATTAGTGGGGTCCATCAGTCTTTAATCGTCTTCATTTATTGTTTACATGAATTTCAAATCCTCATATTCAGTGAAGTTGAGAAAATCAAGATACACTTCAGTGTGCAACCATTCATGGAACAGGTAAGGAAGGAAATTTAAAGATTGAAGGAAATGGACCCCAGTAATGGCCGACTAAAATCAGACCATCACAATCAGTCCGGATTCATCTATAGCCATCTCATTGATAGGTTGTTCTTGGTAGCAGGTTGAACTAGTTATATTGAGGCTTGAGGCATGATGGCATCATGTTCAGATTATTGTTTTGCATGTAATCTGTATTTGAGGTAAAAAAGTGTCTTATTGTACAGGCCTTATCCTCTCACCCCAAACAGTTCTAATTCTCCTAACCTACTTACTTAAGCCCCTCCCATAACTGTCTAAAATTCATTCAGGTCCACAATATTGATATTTTGCTTCAGGGTCAGTAAACAATCCCACATGGAGTGTAATTCAAAACACTCTCAGTACAGTACATTCTGTGTAGTGTGAGATAAGACTGCATTTTTTGAACCAGCTGTCAGTAAAAGTGTAGGGCCAATTGAGAATTTCTATGGACTACTAGAATAATAGTAGTTTGAGGTGAGAGGATTAGCAGGTCTTGAGTTGTAGATTTTCCAGGTGTGCTAGAAATCATACTCCCCAGGAAATTAAGGAGTGTGGCAGGTGTGCTGTTTTACTACGCCTAAACTTTAATGGATTTAAATGAGCTGCCTTCATCATCTCCTCACAATGATTTGAGGTGAGTGATAGTGTGGGATTGCACTCACACGCCTCCAAATTCAAGGCTTGGATTAGCCCTGTTTCCTAGAAGTGAGCATTATTATCCCCTCTCCTGAAACACTCCCCCCCCCCCCCTCCAAGTGGCAACTTGCCCAAATGAGACCACTTTGAACAGTTTTTCACAGCTTTGTTCAGATTCCTAAGGCAAGAAATTATGCTAGCACAGCATTGTAGAAGTGGTGTTATATTTACACAACTCTAAATAATGAAAAAAAAAATGGGAAGGGACTCGGGAGGAGAAACAAGGATTTGAGGTCAAGGAAAGCATTCATTTAGATGTAGATGAGTTCCAATGCTGATTCATTTAGGTACAACATCAAAAAGGATACTTATTGATGAATCTGCAGTTGTAAGCACCGTCTATACACATGTAAGGGGGCACATGAATGTGATCACAAAAACATTTGATGCTGTCTGTGAATCTTGCCGACTATAATAATATGTGACTATATGCTTTAGATTTATCTTCCCCAACATTTTTTCTCATTTGAACTTAAAACTGCAAGGACAGGCATGTGTAACTCATTTATCACTCTTTCTGAATTGCATGATTGCTTGGGAGGTGCCATTGTACTGTATGGAAATATTTGCTAGAGCCAGGGAACTGCAAGCAAACTTCCTTCTCCAGAGTATGAAGTATCACACAAGTAGTCTTGATGCAATTTAAGGTTTGCCTTATTAATCATAATAGATAAAGGTTTGTAAAATCCAAAAAGGTATATTTTCAAAAAATAGTGAATGCAGAATAGAAGGGGAGATAGAGTATGCAGAAAAATCATTGGTGCTTCTGCCTCTGTATCTTTGACTAGCGTATTGCTGACAGGCTTGAAGTGGCCTTTATAATTGCCTGGTGTAGCACAGAACAGAATCATAGAAAACCTCCAGCCTATGTAGGCTAACAGTAGAGTTGTATTGGGTGGCACATGCAGTCATCTGGAAGCAGTGAAAGTGATTAATTCTGATCCACTGCTCGGGTAAACAAACCATTCATTTCACAAATTTTCTACTACCCATTCCTTCCCATTTTATGACTCCCAATTTAATATTTATGTTATTTCAGCAGGGAAATACTGAGCTAACATTCTATTCAGGTATGTTTACAGTGTAGCTTCTGTACTATCATGTGAATGATGAATAATCTCCATATTCAGGAGCAGTAAATCACAGACAGTTCAAATTTTATTGTCCCCTTGTCCTATCTTTAACACTATAAAGTGTTGGAATTTAGGGCAAGTTCAGCGACAAAATCACGAAGCTTTTCAGTCGTGTATCACCTGGTCATGTTTTGCTCTGTCTATTGTAAGCAAGTTTGGCAATTCAATTTTGGGACGATATACGCACACATCCTCTAAATGGTCATTAGTTGGACACTGACCATTGGTGCACCCAGTCAATGTCATCACGACTGTAAAATTATGTATTGCAGGCCTTGAGTTTTAAACTTTCCAGGAGTGCTACAGATCACATTTTAAATAGAATTACATATAGACAATAAAATTATTAGATGATTGAAGGCTGAAGGACCTGACTCACTATTGGCCAACTTCACTTACTGCTTGGATTTGCCCATAGATTGGGCCTATTTTCAGGTGGCAGCGATGTGTTTCAAAGTTCTTAAAGTTTGTGGGAGAAAGGAAACATGGCCAAAGAGTGGGGAGGTTTTTGTTACAGTTTGAACTGCTTGAGTAGCTGAAGGCTTATAATTTGAGTTTATCATTTGAAGGAGAAGAAAACAAATAGACAATGAATATTTACTTTTGTATGAACCAGCATTTGATAACTTGTTAGCATCATAGCGGACAATTCTGATACACCTTGCAGGCCAACACGGTATCTCAAAGTGGGTCATGTGTTAGTTTTCATTGCTATGCTTGTACAGCACACTGAGTATAATTTTTTAAATTCAAATGCCCAGCAAAAGAAACTCTATTACTTGCCAATTTTTGCCTTAATAGATAGTCCAGAGCCTAATTTGTTTTTGATATGTTAAAGAGGAATGTATTATTAGTATTCTGATAGAAGTTTTGTTCCCGGTGTTAAGTTGATTCTAGAGATAACAGACGCAATTGAGGTTGACTCAATATAAAAGTTGTTGACTTTTATATAAAAAGTGAACTTCAGGCAAGCAGGTGTGCTGTCATGGATTCAGTTCAGGTCTTTAATTCTGAGGCGTGCGGGTGCAATCGCACACCGTCACTCACCTCAAATAACTGTGAGGAGTGTGATTTTTTGTACACCCAGATGAATATTGGGAGCTCATATAAATATATTTTAAGGCCCAGTTCTCTCACCCCAAACAGTACCAATTCTCCTAACCTTCTTACTGAAGCCCCTCCCACAGTTGTCTGAAATTCATCCTCATCCAGGTACAGTTCATTGCTTCAAGGTGAGTATAGAAAAACTCAATTTATATAATCAAAACACTCTCAGTACCATTCATGCTGTGTAGTATAAGCTTCAGTACTCTGCATTGTTTGAATTAGCTGCCAGTCAAAGAGCTCAGCTGAGCCAATTGAGAATTTTGGTACCTTCATACCAAAATTGTAGTTTTGGGTGAGAGGTTTGGCCCTTTAAGTTTAAATAAAACCATTCAACACACCTACCAAATTCCTTAATGTCCTAAGGAGTGTGATTTTTAGCACACCTGGAAAATCTAAAACTTGAGGCCTGATTCACTTTGTTGGTCAATTAGTTATGTTTTTCTTTATTTTTCATGCTATGAGTTTGACCTTTAATTGATTAGGGATGCTTTTTTGCATGTAACACATACAGTCTTTAAAATTGCATTGCTGTAGTTGCACCAATGGTATCAATATTTCAAAGTTTTGTTGCATAAAATTAGTGGTATAGGCTATTTTAATAAATAAAAACAAAACTTGGGCCATCTATGTGAATCCATGACATCATGCCTCCTTCTAGAAACTGCTATTTGTATAGTAGGCATGATGTCATGGATAATAAATAATAAATAAAAACAAATTTTTGGCCAACAGTGTGAATCTTTGACATGTTGCCTACTTGGCTCGTGTTTCTTCTGTGTAGAAAATTTGCCATATTCAGTCGCTAGTATGTAGAGAACTGAATATGGGAAATGAATAAAAATTTCATCAGAATGCTTAGAATATGTCCCTCTTTAAGCATCAAAATAAATTTGGCCATGGACTATTCTTTTAAATGTTAATGACTTTTCTCAGTAAACATTAAATGTACCACTCCAATTTTTCTTAAAGTTCAATTTTGCAAGAAATCAGACCTAACACTATCCCTTTTGAATGTAAACTTAATTTCACCTCTCCGTGACCCCCTAAGGGATTCCTTCAGGTCATTTACTGACAATGTTGTGGCTTTTTAGGAGGGTTAAGCTTTTTACTTTATAGGCTGCTACAATTGTGATTGACTGCTGAAATGCATTTACCATCCATTTTTAGTGAGATTGGTTTTACAGAAATGCCACATCTGAATTCCTAAAAACTTTAAGTAGTTTTTAGGTTTCATTTGATTATTATGTATCTTAGGGCTATGATCTATCATCATCTGTTTCTGAGAATTCTCAGGACTGAAAGTTCCGGATAAGAAAAGAGCCCCATGTGCTTGCACCTTTCTTTATTTCCAGAGGCTGCTCATCAAGAACAATTTTTTGTTCAAAAATGGAAGAAGGCATTTTTTAAACATTTTCAAAAAAGGGTCTAGTTGCAAATCCTTGAATGTATTATCCGGGGCTACATCTGCTTTCTAATTTGATGCGACAATGAAAACTTGAAGCTTCATTTTGTAAGCATTCCAGGAATTCCTACATTAAAAAAATGTTTTGCTTCTCCAAAGTTTTCCTTTGTAACCTTCCCCCCCCCCCCCAAAAAAAAAAAAAAAAATAACGAAGTCAGTGAAAATAAAAATCAATCCTAGATGTCCTTTCATTTAGTGTAACTCGAAACAAATGGTAAGAAACAGCAGTAAAGCCTTCTCTATCTCAGATCTTTGAAGAAAGTATGCAGCTATATATTTAATATTTTAAAATTTTATTGAAAGAGATTCCTCCATAATAAGGCTCTATGATGATCTGGGAAATGAATCATAGACAAGTTTGGTAGTGTCAGAACATTTAATGAGACTCACAAAATATCAATCACAACATGGCAACTGATCATGTGTGGCATGTGCCTTTAAGATTCATCTGATCTAGGGGTGCAATTATCACCTCTGGAATTCCAAACTTTTTCCTTTGAAGCTGTTCACATAAGGCTCAATGAAAAGTACAATATATGCAGAAGTCAAGGAGGTTGGTGGATTCAATGACCATTCTTGATGAATAGTTGTCATAGCAACAAAGCTTTTGATACCACCAAACTGTATGGAATTAGGATAATTATTCAGTACCACACCACCAACTGCCACCAGCGTGACAGTTGACTTGCAGATACAAGACGAATTGTCTGCTTGGTCGTAAAAGAGACAGGGAAGGATAAAAATGATAAAAAAAAAAGTATTCATTAAATTTTTCCAAGGTGCCAGTTTTATTGCTTGCAGAAAGTAAGTGTGATATCTTCTTCTCTAAACAACCTAGTGGATTATGTCTGAAAAAGCACTTGTTTGTCCCAGTGTTTGGAGATTATATTGATATGCTACTTGACCCGAGTCCAAACTACAAAAGAGGCTTTCCTATAGAACTTCTAGAAACGAAAATTTACTCAATTAAGTTTGGTTTTCAAAAATTGAAAAGTTAATTTACTTTTGTAGATTTGAAACTTGGGTTTCAATTGACTTTTATTTAAAGGAATGGTTAAGTGTAGAAATTTGCTTCCTCAATAAATTTTATTACCAGCTGTAGCTGCTGGATTTTGAGGGGGTCATTTTGGGAAGAGAAAACCACGTATTGGTGACTATATGCTGCTTGTAAGTTATGTAAGCCGAGTAGGTACTGTTGGTTGCAGCTTTAGAGGTACAGTAGTTATAGACATACAGCTTGGTTAGGTGTTGGTTCATTTAAAAGTGACAAGTTGGTTGCGCAGATTGGATGTTGTTTTATATAGAGCTAGTGGTATATATGCTTGCAGTGGAATGAATATAAACGTAACTTAAGTATAAACGATGTCATATGAGAAGCAAAAGTTCATTTCTAGGCTGACAAGTGTAGGGCCCATAATCTGGGAGGGGGGAGCCAGAGAAGTGAGACATGTGGGAGCAGACGGCTCTCTCAGAAGGATAGAAGTTCCTATTTCACTTTGCCCCTCCCCTTCAACACCTTTTCTGGCTGTTGCACAAACCTTTAACTTGCAGGCCTTGAGTTTTAGATTTCACATCACACTCCTCAGGAAATCATGGAGTGTGATAAGTGTACTGGATCATGAAATTTTAATACATATACCATAGTAATCATTTCTATCAAGGTTTGCCAAAAATGGTACATCTCTCCCACGAGTAATTGAAGGTAAGTGATGGGTGTCCTATTGCACACATGCAGGTCTTAGAATCACAGACTTACATACATGGACATAGCATGTAACGTGTACGTCCTATCCGTAACTGGTCGCCACTGACAGGGACAAAAAAGGCGCACCAAGATGGCCACCATGAAACTATAAATCGTCTGATTTGACGACGACTCTGTAATATTTCAAGCTAAAGGTTAAACTTGAATGGGGAAAAATATCATATTCCTGCAATAAGTGAAAGGATTTTGACCTTTGCTTGCCATATTTCAAAAATTTTTCAACTTTCTTGCAAAATATGGTAATCTACTTGAGCAAGTCCAAACTTTCACACGAACACATAGCAGACAGCCATCTTGGTGCGCTATTTCTGACACGTGCGGTAGTGACAATGGCTGGGCAGTATGCTCTGTCCATGTATAGGAAGTCCGTGCTCAGAATTCAAAGCCTGAACTTGTACACGTAAGAGAGTTCGATGTTAGGGGAATGTAGGGAAAATGATGGTAGGAAATTGATGTGACAGAATAGTTACAAAGTTCAGGACTATGGATTGTGCTATATTTTGACAGAAGGTAACCTACTTCCCTGTAAAGGTAATTGATGCATGAAGCATACTGAGTCAATCCATTAAGATGTATGTAGTAAACTAAAAGTGTTATTTAATCATTGAACAGGTTAATTAACCTGTCACTTGGTTTAGTGGATTAACAGTTCCAGCACAGTTTCATTTCCTACTTATCAGTTATTTATTACCATTTTATATGATCTGGTCATGTAGCTAATCTTGACACTTGTCTCTGTTTTAAGCAAATTTTATGTATTATCACATTGCTTTAAAGGGTCCAAGCTCCTTGATTGTATGAGTTTTCTACTTTTGACATCTTTATTTTGGGGAAAATTGATGCATCCATTTGTTCAAGTCATCTCCCTACAAAAGGCTTCAATTTTTTGTTTCAGAACTTCATCCTTGTCACTCATGAGATCAACCAGAAGTGAGCAGTGTTTTAAAAAGCTACTCAAAAAAATCATTCAAGTTTGGAAGAAAAATGGTAGAAAACTTGTATCAGATGTATCAGTCTTGTATAGGAAGTTATTTAGAGATTAGAAATTTTCATAGAGACCACCCAATGTGAACAGTTTCTGTTTTCAAATTGAGAGTTAGTTGTGAAGCATCCAAAACCTCCCAGTTGAGTAGTAGTTTACTATGAGTAATCTCCCAGCTGTATACCGTGATAATTACAAGATGTTGTGGGGGTTAACTTTGTGATTGAGAGTATCTAATATTCCTCCCAGAGAAAGTTTCAGCAGTCACTTTAAATTTGAGGGGTTGATCAAACTTTTCATCTCTCATTAATATCCATGTTGCAAAAAGTGGGAGATAATTCAAGTAAGGCTACCTCAGGTGAATTGACAACTGCCTGAAAGTGACCCTATGTTTTGGTTTATTTCATTTTAGTGACCAGAGGCGAGAGCCCAAGTGGTAGTCTAACTGATTTCATGTGTGAGGAGACTGTGTGTTTGTTCTAATACTTAGAGCATCTGCCTCTCACACGGAAGGCTCGGGTTTGATTCCCAGTTCGAGTCATACCAAAGACTCTAAAAATGGAACCTACTGCCATGGTCCATGATGCTCTGCATAGGCAATGGAGTGTAGAAAACAAGCCAGTAAGCCACAACTGGAAAAAAGGCCATGGCCAACTCGCCTTGGACCAATAGGTTGGAAACTGAGCTGTAGAAGATTCTTTACACAGTTTTAAATGATTCACTTTGTCAAGGTATTGTTAGTAGAATAACTTACGGTCCTGTCACCCCAAGCAATTCCAATTCTCCTAACCTACCTGCTTCAGCTCCTCACACAACTTGTCTAAAACTTATCTTCATCCAGATACAATATCAGTTTATTGCTTTGGGGGGGGGGGGGGGGGGAATATACTGCCGGAATGTGTACTCAAAACACTCAGTACAGTCTCAGTAATGGTAAGAGCTGCTGTAGGGCATTCTTTGAACTTGCTGTCAGTCAAAGAGCTGAGCCAGTTGAGAATTTCCAATTACTACAAAAGTTGTAGACTTGGTTAAGATCAGACTGTCTTTAATAAAATATTTATGGAATTAGCCTTAGTATTATGTTTAGTAGTGCATGATGTGGGAAAGACGTCAACAACGGCTTTGGATGCCAAAAACTTCACGAAATAGTTTTAAGTAAGACTCCCATAGAATAGTTTTGGTTTTGTGTGTCTTACTTGCTGAGCCATTTTGTGGATTGATTCCTATACCTCATGAACTGACCTCACAAGCTCATGCTAGTTTCCATTTTTAAAACCAAAAAAAGTTTTCTTAGCTTGGCCTTAGCTCTTTCAAGACAGAAAAGAAAATACAAGCAACAAAAAGCTAGAGATATTTTTTGCCCTAAGCAACATAGATTTGCAATGAAACCCAAAGTGACCCTTTTATTCTCCTTATTATGCATTCAAATGTTTTTGCAAGTAACGGTGCTTTCTCCCTGAAGGTGTGCTTAACATATTCTCAACTATTGTAATCCTCACAAGTGCCTTCAAAAGGGACAGGGACCACTCCAGTTTGTGAGCTAAGTAAATTTGGCCCTCTTTGGAGGGCTAAAAGACTATCTAGAGTAAAACTGTATTACTAGAGAATGAGTTATTTCACTGGCCTTCCTTAACAAAACACAGGGCCCTGAAAGGAGATCCAGACTTGTGAGTCAATGTGAAGCACCTGAATTCAAAAAAGAACAGTTATTTGAATGTGAGGAAAGATTCTAAAAATAGACCTGTAGTTATAGTTAGGCCTACAGGTTGCATAAATTACAGAGTATATAGAAGACCTGGAAAGAAATTCTGTAAAGGGGCTCGTTGAGTTGATATAATTTAATGCGAGTGTTAAAGGGTCACTACCACATGGCGATGCTTAAAAGTTGCTTAAATATGAGCATAAAAGGAAGTTTCATATCCAATTGTTAAGACAGAAAAAGTTAAAATTTTATATTTAGTGGTGTCCTGACTTGTAATAGTTTGGTGCACGGATTTGAAGAAGCATTTGGTCACAAATTTATGAAAACTGAATTGAATGCATTAAGTGCTCACTCATAGAGTTATTTGCATGTAGAATAAGGGGGATTTTAAAGTTTTACCATTGGTCATTGGTAAAACACTTAATAGGTTTGGAAAATTTTGTTGAATTTCATGAACCAACTCAATGAGCTGATTTAACTTTCTCTGTGTGTTTCCAGCTGGAGCAGAGCACTCACATGGCTTCCCTGAATCCAGGCAGAAAGTTGTAAAGCGAAAGGAGTTATATTCAAATGAGTTTCAAAATTATGGAAAGTCTCTAACACAGAATGCAAAATATATAACTATTTTTGGGGTACCTGTTTCAAAATGGTCCGTAATACTTCAAAACACTTTTTGTTCACGAGTATTATATGACTTGTAAAATCTTGAAATGATCTGTGGCTACTGACAGCTTAAAATACAGAGACATCTCTGACCCCCTCCCCCATAGAAAAAGGGACATTTGTAAAAACATGCAATGCTATCTAAAACATTGCGTTGCACCAAGTGAATAAAGAAAGTTTTGACCAATTTATTTCATTTTCCCAACTCATGAATTATTTTAAAGCATCCTACTCCCCAATTTTCTCTTCACTCTTTCTCTCCTATTTTGGCAAGTAATTTTAGCATCGGATCTCCAGCAAACCTATGCAGTGTATTTAAGAACATTTGGATTCTTAACTTGTTATGGGCCTTTCCTTTAAAAGCAAAGCAAATGTCAAAGTCACAACCAGATGTATGAGGCCCCACTGCCTTCTTGTCACATGAAGGAAACAACTTATTTCAGGAATAATGCAGGTCAAGTAATACTCACTACTGATGCAAGAGCAGTCACCCAAACTTGAATTAGTGTAGTAGACTCGACTCTCCTGTTTCTTGACTGGCTGTTGAGAGTCATGTGACAATATTTCTCTTCAAATGTAAAATTTCCTGGGAATAACTGCTTGTTTTTACCTGAATATCAATGTTGAAGTTGTAAAATACAATGAAAGATACTTCAAAGAGAAATTAGAGGAAAATTGTGATATTTAGCTGTTTCAAAATAAGTTTGGGGGGACAGCCCTTGCCCTTTAAACATGGTACAAATACTTTGTGAATTTTAGAGCAGTTCATCTTAGAGCTTAGAGCAGTTTCATACTTTTGGGGTACTGTAATAATTTCACTTTCTAGGTATCTTTCACTTTACTTATTTGAAGTTTTTTTGTCCTTTGTGGTAATTTTCTTACACTTTTAGAGCCACTAGCACCTTTGGTTAGGTTGTCATAAACTTTCCACTGTGTGATCATATATACAGGCACTTGAAGGATGAATCACTTGAAATGTTCTCCTTTTTTGTGATGCTTTGTTAGAAAATGAATTGCTCGGAAAGGTTGCTTTTGTTCTGAGGAGAATATACCTCTGTATCCCCATCTTTGTCTCATTGAGAGGTTGTGTTTTCTCATAGTGTTCATCTCCTTGCATTTCTTTTCATGTTTTCTCTGTCTGCAAGAAACTTTTCGGTTGAGTACTCAAGTTTTGTGACATAGGGAGTGGTAATCCCACTGTTTCATGAATATCTGTATGAAAAGGAGTGTACTCTTAAATAAGTTTGGGAAACCTGACAGCAAGCTAAAAGAGAATAGTGACATGGATACAGTCTCTGGGAAAATACTTGATTGGCTTCACATCTTTATGGATTACTTCAGTGTTTTTTAATCCCTTGCATAGGGAATTTTTGTCTCAGTTTTGCCTTGAGTCTCATCATTTAGCGAGATTTTATTAGGAAAAAAGTAGAGTTTATTTTCTTTCTCTTTCGCAGGAATATGTGCTGTTTCTGCAGTGCACAAGCTTTGATTGTGATTGAGGAACTCAAAATCCTGTACCTGTAGATTAAAACTGCAAATATATTTTACACATAAAGCATATATATTTGGCAGTTACTTCCCCCTCCTCTCCCCCTCACTCTTTTTCATTTTGTGATGTATATCATGAAAAGTATCAAAATTTTCAAAGAACCGCTCTCTCCTCCCCCTCCCTCTAAAAGGAAGATATTGGTGGTTTCACCTAGAGTAGTTTAAAACCTGCACATGTTTTGGTTTTGGAAAACAGCAGCTTTCATAGCTCAGGTAAACAAAAGAAGTTGGAATGAGACTGATGGCCCCCAGTAATTGGCAATGTTTATTTTACCCTCTATAGAGGCTTTGCAATTAAGTCATGGAGCCGCCATGCTGGAGGACATTCATGCCAAATACACGTGGCTTTGTGCTGAACTCACTGCACAGTGTGCATTGTGACACGCACGGTGTATACAAATTCAATGAGCAAGCGGGACCGGTATGGTTTACTACGTAGTTACATGTACTCCAACATGGCCGCTGGAGAGTATTATGAAGTCATGTGAAAAGGCTCTATAGTTTATCTGAGATACTGCAGTCCATATAAATTTCCTTGTGGGAAGATGCCTTCAGTGACAGCATTAGGGTTTCCGAACTGGGAGGGAGAGACAGATTGAGGGCAAAGGAAAATGTTGGGAAGCAAAACATATTCATGTGTAGCATGAAACAGAGTGCAAAGGGAGAGTTCTTCTGAGTGATGTCCAGGGACCTTAGAGTCCTGTGTAGGAGTCTAGGGGCATTGTTGATGTGTACCAGAAGCCTCCCATCATAATATTTATTGAAAACCCTCCCCTAGCAAAGTTTTAAATTTAAACAATCATAGACAAATAGTTTTCTGTGAAGAGAGTGTAAACACAAGCTACTGTAAAACCCACTGTAAGCTGCAAGCTACTGTACAACCAGAAATATGGTACAGTACTGTTTGTTGAATTGGTCTGGATGAAAACCTTAGAATTGATCATTGGTGAAATGTTTTATTTGCTGTAACATGTAAGATGTTGGTATCTATAAAGTTGTGAGGCATTTGAATTATGCCACATTTTTTTTTTTTGTGATGCAGCTATATGCAGTCAAACTTAGAATCCTTAAAGAAACCCTTAGAAAAAAATTGGTAACAACTCTCGGACCACATAGCCAATTTGAATTGTGAGGGGTGGGTGGGGGGGAGGGGGAGAGAGGCATTTAATGCATGCAAAATAGCCCACAGTAGAAAAAGTGGGGGTTAAAACCCCTGTAGCCCTCCCTACCTCTTCCACTCTATTTCCAGTGATTACAGTATCTGTCTAGGTATCATGCTCTTGAATTATCTCCTGGAGAATGAGTGTTGGTTTCGCTTGAAGGATCATTTTGGTCCTCTCTGTTTCATATCTGAAACCATTTAGAACGTTGATAAATGTTATCCTTAAAGAGACACTACACATTTGAAACATCATCCAATGTATCGTTCCCTAGTTGGGAGTAAATGTCAAAATGTACCATCCAAGAAAGTGCAAAATAATTGAGAAGGGAAATCATTCTCTCATGAACATGAAACATGAAACGTTCACTTTTCTGGCATCAATCATGTTACAAGAAACTGTGATTGTCATCAAATGTTATACTAGCTCTGCATATAAAGCAGTAATAAACGGGGGAGAAGAAAAGCTAATGTGATGTGCAGAAGTAAGAGTAGAAGATCATTTTAATTTCTATTCCTCATTCCCTCCTCCATTAAATTTTCCACTCAGAAAATTTTGAGAGATATCATGCAAAATGTGTTGGGCATTGGGTGTAGGGAGAGTAGAAAAGACTTTAGTTCTTTCAACTTTATATTACATATTGATAGATGTTTAATTAGGTTACAAACCCCATTTTTTCTTACCTCCTCCCCAGTTGCAAACATGATGACAAGAGAATGGCTTTAGGTTTTGCGGTCATCCCTGACTAATTGTAGGCATTGTTCAGCCATATTTAAAGCTGGTGATACAATCACAATACAATGATTGATGCAATGATGCATCCAAAGAATTTCTCTCTCTCTAGTGTAATTTTCTGTTAAGATATGATCCATGAAAAAATGTAACTTTTTCTCAGTTTATTGCACATCAGTGTGCTAAGTTCAGTTTAAATAGAACTTTTGAAAACATTCCACATTCTTGAGCTCTTAAACCTTTCCTGCCTTGACCATGGCATCAATCTCCCATATGAGAAACACTGAGAAATGTAGGCTATATGATTGAAACAAGCACTGTACATTTGATGCCCTTGCTTGAGTGGTGGTGAGGTCACCCTTGAAATTGGAGGGGGGAGGGTCCCCTCCTGGCGTAGAACTTTCCTGGCTATACCACTGACTCAAGTTGACACATTCAAAAAGTACCAAGCAGTCAACTCTGAGAACAATGGTAGTGTTGCATGAGGTCTGAAGCATGTGTGCAGAATCCTTCATCAGTAGAAATATTCAGTTGTCAAAACCGCTTTGTTGTGAGATGGTCTTCTCATTTGGCTTAAATTTATGGTTGGTGGGCTCTGTCATTACTTCAAACCTGTCATTCAAATTTTACCCCTATTCTTTCCCCTCCCTCTTGCTTTTCTCATTCCTGTGGATAAACCAGAGGTTGGACAAGGCGGTCTTTTCTTTGATACCATCCTTTATCAACCCCATCTGAATTTTCACACGTTTTCCATTGACCATCCCTCTTTCCTTTCAAGTCATAGGAAAACCTTTGGGACATACAGAAGTCAGCTTTGAAGTGTTTTATTCAAATGCTGAATAGAATTATGGAGGTAAGAGGAAGGTGTGTACAAGGGGATGATCCCTCTCCATGGTCATGAGGTGTAGGAAGCTGTCCACATGGTTTCACATGCTCTGTTTGTTCTCTAAAATCCAATCGCCTGCAGCCTTGAGCATCAACAGGCCCTCTTGTTCTTTTCATTCTTTGATAGTTGCTTATCCCCCATATAGGTGAACATGTGACACTGATTTCAATGCACTTCTACAAAAAGAAGCTTGCCAATGTATATCTCCCTGTGATTTGTTTGAAGAACTTACCATTGTCATGTCACTGTATTAACTCAACTGTGTATTTAAAATGAAAGTGCGGCTGCAGGTTTAGCTGCCAGTGTTTTTTTTTTTCAACATTATCATAGACTTTGCTTTAATGTTTTCTAACAGCAGACTTTGCTTTAATTTGATAGCACTGCGAAATGTTGGACCAAATCAGTGTGGTTGGGGGTAAAGTTTTGAAGGGAGGCTGGGGATGGTGGGAATTCATATTACCTCTCCATTACCTCCTTCTTACATCTGTAACCCTTCAGTAAGATGCTTTCAAAAAGTAATACAGTGATGGAGGATGCCTCACTGCCGAGGGCAGCCTTCTTATTCCATTTTTTCGTTGCTATTCTTGACTGTCCTTGCTGAAATTACCTGCAAGTAATCGCAATCTCAATGAGGCTGATATGTGAGTGATGAAGAGGATGATCTGTGCTTAAGAATAATGTGACATGGTTTATCTCACATGAAATCATACTGTTGAAGCTTTTCACATGGCATAATTCGGCCATGTTTGAAGGCAACTCCTGTCAGAAGTGTCATGTTAATTTTGTGAGGGCAATGTTGCTCTTTCATTTGTTTTAAGCTGTGATAGTAGTTTAAGTTGATCCCTTTTTGTCAGAAACTTAAAGGCCTGATAACATGAAAGAGAGGAAGTTCAGTATTTGATGTAAAAGCCATTAAAAAAATACTGGGCTGTTTAACTTATCCTGACCCAATCCCAAAATATCTGCAATTGATCCCATTACAATTCATCCAAAATTGATCATTTAACAGGGTTATTTCTGATTTGCAGTCAATCATGAATAAACATGAGCTAATATGCAAATCTTGTGATGTCAAGAAAGGGAAAGCCCATGGCTAATGTTATCCATTGTTTATGCAACCTCATTTTAAGAACAGGTGTAACATCATAAGTCGTATTATTATCTTGGAAGTTAAAATTGCGTCCCTGATAACTGTTAGTATCATTTATGAAAATTATGTAAATTATCAAATGATTAACCAAGAGATAATTGATGAAGAGTTAACAAAAGAAATTTGGATGTAATTCCAACAGACCTCTTCTTAGAAAACATCACTCCTTAATTGCCAAATGAAGTCAAGGCTTTGCTGACATGTCATACAATCTAGTCTAGGTATTTTGGATGCAGACGCATTTATAGATTCAACATTGCAGTAGTTGAAGATACAAGTCAAGCAAAAGCAAGGACAAAGCCATTGAGACCCCAATATTACACAGGGCTGAAATTTAGCACTTGTCCAATTGTCCCTGACAGGTAAAAATTGCATTGGACAACCACTTCCTATCTTTCAGGCTGTCCGATGGATGGTTAAATTTGATTTGCAGTCACTCTATCAGCAAGAAAATATGTTATAGAATTCTGTTATAGATGCAGTCTTTATACAATTATGTGAACTACCATTCATCATTGAAAAATTGGTAGAAATTGAAAAAAAAAGGATCTTAGACAATTATGTATTACTTTTCATGTTCATTTGGACAGCCATTTTTTTTTTTGGGGGGGGGGGGGGGAGCAACCTCAATTTGGATCTTACTTGACAACCTGAATATTTCCCTAAAATTCCTACCTGTTACAGGTTTACAGTGGTTTTGGGCCCTAATGAGGGAGATGTAGTCCTCTGTTCTGTAATTGAGAACAATCAAATATTGTATCAATCAAGTTTTGAATGGCAGTAATTATTACATTTTGATCATGTTTTGTGGCCAGTTGAATGCTTCATCGCACATTTTTGCCGGGTAGAGTAATTTGTTGTAAAGATAATTTAAACTATAGAGTACAAGGTGGTCCTAAAAGGATAGGATATCTGGAAGGTTCCTTGTGTCCTTTAAATATTTTGTTCTTTGGTTTACTTTTCCTTGCTTTGATGGTCATAATTAAAGAAAAGGAAGCACTTAGGGCCCCCTCTTTTTTTTTTTAAGTGGGTATTCTTCTCTGTAGACTCCCATCATGCTTCATTGACCTGCTGTATACAGTAGAGAAGAATTCAACATTCCGTTTATTTAATGTCCCCATTTTCTTTCAAGAGGGTCCACCTTTTATGAAAGGATACTGCAGCCCAGAAGAATGAGATAGGAGCACCTTATTCTTTCTTTACCATAGCCATTACAGTAAAAAGGACAGTTATATGGCCTGTCTTACCATTTCTCTTCTATAACATCCTGAGGGCTAGGAGTTGACCATTACCCTCTATTTTGCCTTCAGATTTAAGACTGGCTCAAACAAAGTAAAGCAGGATTTCTGATAGCTGTTTTATGTGGATGTTCTTAGTTTCAGAAATGTTTTAAGAGCAGAACCTCTTAGGAGCAACAGGATTGCAGCTGACAGTTATATTTACAAGGATATTAAAAGGAGTCTCTACCATTGAGTTTACAGCAGTCAAATATTGGCTCTGATCCCAAGCTCTGAAGCTTCAAGTAAGGAAGCCCAGGTTTTGTGTTTGCTTGTTCCTTGGGGATAGAGGACTTAGTCAATACCTCAATCCCCCAGACAAGCTAATTTAGCATCTATAAATATTCTTAAGTGCCTAACTTGGTATTGGTCAAAGGTCGGTGCCCTTACCATGAGTGATGGGTATGGATTTTTCATGGAATGGAGAAAGACCAACCTACCATCCGATGACACTCCTTAATATTCAGAAGCATTGCATTTTTCGTCTCTATAAGAGACCTTTCATTGTTGTCAGTGAGTATTGTGCCTTTTTTTTTTTTTTTTTGCTTTGTCTTTTTTTTCTCTTGAGCAAGATTGTAAACATTTATTATTGCTATGGCAACATGTAGTATTTGCTCAAAGAAGAAATAAATTCAGAGGCTAAATATACAATTCTGGGTTAATCTCCTGGCGCATCTAAATGTAAGGTAATCCCAGAGAACTCTCTCTGCAAAACACTCTAGATTTGCATGGAAGAAAAAGAAAAGCTTCTGCTTCTGAGCTTATACTGGGACCCCTCTTTTCCCCATTAGACTTGGCTCCACTTGCATGGACCAATTGGTTGGAAACTGGGTCGTAAAACTCCATCTAACCTAACCCATGAAACCCAATAGGGATCCTAAAGAGGGTCTACAAACACTACCCACAAAAATTTGCACAACTTTTTGGCCCCCACCATTTTCCTTTACCCTCAAGCCCCCCCCCCCTGCCCAGATTCATAGTGAAGTCAGTAGTAGCACCAGGATTTCAATGGCTAGAGGACAGCACATCATATGTTTTGAAAAAGTAGTAACATGTTTAGACTTTTATAGTCTTCTGGTAGAATTATAAAATTGAAATTTTTGGGGTATGAATCAAAGATGAGGGGCTGTTTGTGATATGAACATAACAAGAAATTGGTGTGTGTCCTGTTGAAAAATCATTCAAAGTTTGAAATAGTCCTTAGTGAAGTTAGCGGAATGTCTTTGCAGTCACTCCTGTGTTAATTATATGTATAACTGTCTTATTTCCACATGTCCCCAAGGTTTATCTTAATACTTACATTATCTGTGTAATTGACCTTTTGTGTGAGGAATAAAATAGTGGCGGAGGGATTACCGGTCAGTCTTTTGATGAAAGTGTTTTATCGGTTGTGACAAGTAATGTTTATCTGGATGTATTTTAGTTTTCAGAAGATGTTGACCCCAAAAGTGCAGAAGACTAACTAGGGGATGGTAGAGTATAGAGTGGCATGAACAACATGTAACAGTGAGCTTAGAGAAGGCAGAGGGTTTTTTTGGACATTTGTGCATCCTGTGATGTACAGTACAATTTTAGAATATTCCTATCCTCCTTTCTCTATTGAGTCCTCATTTCTTTGAAAATGGTGAAACTGAAACTAAAGGTTCTACAACCCAAAAATAATCCAGCATTTGTAGTTATTTTTACCATCAACCTTTTACAACAATTAAGTGAAGACAGCTGCAAGTATAGTATGAAAGTCATAAATTAACTTACTTTAAGGCAGAAAATATTTACCTTCATTGCCTTGATTGGTTTTATATTTTGACTTAAAGGGCAAGAGCAGTTGCCCAAACTTTATTTCAAAGTAACAGCTGAACCTCACAATTTTGGTCTTATTCCTCTTCGAAGTACCTTTTATGATATATAATAGGACTTCAGTATTGTCAGTTTAAACCAAAGCAGTTTTATACTACCAGTAAATTTCACATTTGAGGAGAGAACATATTGTCGCATGACTCTGAAGAGCCAATCATGAAACCAGACAGACTTCTGCACAACTTCAAGTTGGAGTGATTGCATTTTTTCTTTAAAGGGACTCACTGCTAGTTCAAGGTAATCCCAATGCTCAAATTATTACCTGAAACCAGTGACTGCCTGTAACTGAAAAGATGAATGGATTATGTTGGAGAGGGGCCTGAGTAGATATGTAAGTACCATATTTGCCCAAGTGTAGCAGAAATCTCAGAGGTGGGGGGTTCTTTAGCATGTTTTCCGCAAAAGCAATTGAGCTACCTTTAACTTTTTATTTTTTTGAACCTATTGTGCCGCTTCCATGATTAACCCCGCTACATATACACACACACTGCACTCCCCTGCATACACACACACACTCAGAAGATTTGGGCTGTGTGGCACCTATGTTGTTGGCCTATGTATTCATCAGGGCCATAGCCAGTGTGTGGCATTTGGGGAACTGTGGTTAGTGACCACGGTCCTTAGGAAGGTGAGGGGGTATATCACCCTCCTCTGTGGAAAATTTTTGCCTATCAAAGAAGGCTTGGATGCAAAATTCACTGCGCATGATAAGGTATGTGCGGTACCAGTAGGTTGCTCAAGTTGTTTGTGTGTGTTCCATTTTTCCATGCCAATAAAACTTAAACCAATACTTTGACATTTTTTGGGGGGGGGGGGGGGGGGTGGGGGGTTGCATGTGATCCAGCATGGCTTTTTACCTGGTATTCATTGCTTTTTACAATGGTTATTCCAGATGACCACTGAGTCCACCACAATGATGAGAAGTGACTATTTTCACAACTGGAATAATAACAGAAAATGTGACATAGATCTGCAAAACATTTTAAAATATACAGTTTTGTATGATTTCTTTTAGCTATTTATTTATTTCTTGTGTTGATACAAAAGGAAGCCTAGTTTCAAATATGTTTTTAATTTTGTAGTGCTTTTATACCCATTATATTTCTCTCTGTCTGCTTGGCACCATGCTTTATGCAATATGTTTGCAATGTCACACCAAATATTTCTATCCATCCATAAAATATTGGTATTTGATGACAAAATTTTACCCTGTAAGGGACCCCATTGTAACATGGGTGTGCACCCTTTTATACTTGTGAATGGGTCAATTCAGTTCAAGCCAAATATGTAACCTATACTGTGCCTCCTCTTCCTAAGGGCTTTACTTTTGGTTGTATTAACTTGCCTTTCTCCCACCTCTGATGAACGGAATGACTGTCTGACTGCCCAGGCTCACGCTGTGAGATTTGCTTGATTTGCTTGATATAAAACCATCGCTTGACCCAATCTGGCATGTCTTCACTCTTGGAAGTACATAACTTGACAGAAAAAGTTTTGCTGGGAAAGGCTAACTTTTAATGAGGGTCTCTCCGATTTCCCTTGTTGTACCATTAGTACTATGAAGTGTGGAGTAGAATTTTACAGTTCATCCGTCAGTTGTGGTTAAGGGTACCTGACATCGAGTTGGATGATACTATTTGAATGTGTGGAGTTGGAATATAGTTCACTGTATGATAACTGGTAGGAAGCAGATACTTCTCATGGTGGCCGGCTTGCCATGGCGTGTCATTCTGTGTCACAGTTTGTGGTTTTAAGTGGGTTCCAATTTATTTAACATGTTTTTTGAGTCATTGGAACAGGTTTTGGCTTATCCAGAGGGGACCACTCTGGCCTCTAGGAGACTTGAGAGTTGTAAGCACATGTGGAGAGGAATAACAAGATTTTTATGTGATTTTCTGTATTAAACTGTGCGCAGTATTTGAGAAAACATTGAACAAGTCTGAATGGTAACAGATAATGAAAGGTATGCTATGAAGTATGAACCTAACTCTTTTGCTCTCTGTAGTCTGTTAGATAAAAATTCTTGCTTTAATTGTTACAGTACCATAATATATATTTTTGTATGTTGTATGATGCTAATTGTGAAATTAATGGTTACTTCAAGTTCAAGCAAGCCTTTAATATTGGCTTATATTACCACCTTCAATACTTGTCCAACCAGAAATGACGTTTTTGCATTTACATCATAGCAAGTAAGTGGTTTTTATTTCAGTAGGTTCTCTAGATGGCAAACATGATGTAAGCGCATACATTTTGTTATGTACAAAAATTGCTAGATAGTTTTGCCTTGATAAAACAATTTATTCAGCTTGTGTATTGAGCAAACTGAAATGTGATACCAGATAAAATATTCCGTGTCACCTAAAGCTGAAACTGAAACCTCCTCTACCAGTCTTAGAATGTAATTATAATACAGACAACAAATCATGGTGTCTGAACTTTGCAAAAAATATGACATTTTATTTTCAGTTTAAATTCTTGTGATATCTGTGATTAAATTGATTCAAAAAGTGTGAAAAGGTACCACAATTTAATCTGCTGGCTTGGAAATTCCCCCAAGAACTGATTATACTTTGTAACCTCGGGCAATAGTTATATTTTGTGGTATTCCTAGCTGGAATTAAGAAGAAACAATGTGTTTAATTTAGCAGTGGTATGGTGCTGTTTCGGTTTAATATCCAGAATTCCTCTTCTATGTAGAAATTACTGATCCTTTCAAACAAGCATTCTTTCAGACTTAGCATTGTGGTCCCCTAAGAGGCAGGGGTTCTAAAAACCTTTGTGGTATAACTGGTATTTTGCTTTCATGCTGAGTTTAAGAATAATGGTAGTGATGTGGAAAAAGTGTTACCCATAAGATTTGTTGTGTTATGAATTTTGCACACCAACTAAAACCAAATTAATAGCTTGGGGGTTCCCAACAAAATCAAAAAGGGTTAATAATACAGCCGCCAAACATATCTTAACATTGGGATACAGTATTGAAATACTGAGAAACCAGTGCCTTCAAGTATGGTTTTGTATTAATTGTTATTTTAATTTTTTTGAGTGAATTATGTAGAGTCCTTGTAAAATGCAAACTATGACTGCATAATTTAAAAGGTTAACCTCAAACTGGGGTGTAACTACTCTTATGTTTCAGGTTGTGAGCAGTCGTCTCAATCTTACATTGAAGCATTGGCTAAGCCCCAGATATTTTCCTAGGGGTGCCAACTTTAATTGTGAAAAAATAATGGGTATTGCAGGCATAGGTACCAATTACATATGCTCCAGGAATAAATAATAGACTTGAAGCATTACAGAACCGAAAGTGTGCCCTTTTTTGGAGGCTATCATTATAACTTACAACTGAATGCAGGTAGGTGATTTGTGTACCATGATAAAATCTACAAGTAGTTTTCAGCACATGCATGTATTCAGTGTATGCAGTCTGTTTAGCTATTTAGTTAAATAGATGGAGTTTTAGGGCACAGTTTCCAACCTTTTGGTTCAAGTGGAGCTGGCTACGTCCTTATTTCCAATTGTGGCTCACTAGCTTGTTTGATCCCTACTAGGGCTGCCACGATATCGCGATATCACGATATCGTCGTTACAGTTTTGCCCCGACGATATCGACCAATGTTTTGTCAAGATGTGATATCGCAACAAATCAAATAAATGACTAAACCACTGTGAAATCCCTATTTTTATTGTCTTAAGTCAGTAATCTAAAATGATCATAATTTATGGTGTCACAAGAAATGAAATCTGCACTTAACCCACCACAAGAAAACATGATATAAAATCGGAAGCTGTTTCAAAATGCAGTGAATACTGTAACAGCTCACATACGTTCTAGACTTGTGAAGAGTTCTGCACAATCAATATTGCTACATGCACGCATAGTCAATCTCCCCTCACTTTTGGTATGAAATCAGTAGTGGCTGCATGCAATAAACAGCTGTTTTGCTTCCTTGACGCTGATGGAGAATGTTTAGACTAATGCGCGATATCGCGATATCGTCGCGGAAATGCCGACGACATCGATAAATGAAAAATGGTTATCGTGGCAGCCCTAATCCCTACTCCATTGCTTATGAGATGAGGAGCATATCATGCACAATGGCAGTAGGTTCCATTTTTTGAGTCTTCGGTATTACTCGGAAGGCCCAGGTTCGCTTCCCAGGTGGAGTCATACCCAGTACCCAAGGAACCTACTGCCGTTGTGCTTGATGCTCCGCATAAGCAATGGAGTAGGGATCAAACAAGCCAGTGAGCCACAATTGGAAAAAAAGGTGGTGGCCGGCTCGACTTGAACCAAGGTTGGAAACTGGGCCGTAAACTAACTAACGACAAACCCCAGCCTGCAGGGAGCAATCATGTGTACAGAGTTGCATTGATTGTTCTGCCATCAAAATGTTTGTCATGTGATAGGCCTACATGTCATATGACATCAAAACATACAGGCTAGACCTATATTGTTTCCACATCTTAAAAAAAGCTATAAATTAATTGTATCAACCTTTTCACCTTGCCTCTATTTTGGTAACTTTGGGGTGTGGTTGGGATTGACTAATGAGATTAGTAGTTAGTGGAGATGATTGAGCACTCTTCAAGTTGGATCAGTTGACAACTACCTGGTTCACAAAATTACTCCTGGGAAGCTCCCATTAATATAGTATTGTGATGAGTAATTTTGGTGGGCTGGTTGCAGCTATTCCCAACTGTAAAGCATTCAAGGCCAAATCTTCTCACCATATGTATACATCTAGCTTGTAACCTTGTTCAGAAATGCCAACTCTCCCTGATTCTCAGGGAGGTTCCCTGAAAATTCAAGGTTTTTTGACCATTCCAACTAGCAAATATGACAATCTCCCTGATTCGAGCAAGCTTTTCCCCCATTGAGTTGCATGTAATTCTAAAAAATCTCCCTGATTTGTGTGTGAAATCTCCCTGATTTCTGGATGTTAATGTTGGCATCTCTGCTTGTTATACTTAAGCCCCTCTCCCAACTGCCTTAAACTCAAAAGAGGTGCCTTGTCAGTCAACCACAAAGCCTTGGTAAATAATGTGTTGAAGTTTATTATCCTGTGCTGTAGCCTTTTCCTTCTACACCCTGTCACTTGAACCTGAAGTTGAAATATGTTTGAATATCATCAAAATTTTAATACCTTTGGAGTCATTGACCATTAAAACTGTTGATGACCATGTTGGGTACTGCTCTGAAGCTTTAATGTAATTTGTGGTATCCTTTAATGGTTGCCATTTTCCATATAGTCCAGGGGTTTACCTACAGTATTTCATTGACCCATGCAGGTCAGGTTAAATATATCTTGGTCTTCCCTGCATGACCTCTGAATGAACCCCTGGGGATTAACAATGGTCTTAAACTTGTCCTTAAAATTTAGTAGTGTCAGGACACATGGTTTACATAGAGATTTTGGGAAAGATATCACCACATAGATCCATCAAGCAATTACTGCTTGGACATGAAGGAAGATAATCCTTTAAAATGATGTTAAACTGTATCACCCTTCAACAAATGACAACACTATTTATACTACTCATGAAAGACTCCTGGTTTCGACAGTGAGCTTGGAAGTCATACACAGTGTTACGGATAGGCTTGTGTATTGTGCAGCCTTCAATGAATGAGGTATGGGTAGTTTCACTTACCTAAATTAAATGGACAGATTAATTAATTGGGTCTGGGCAAAATCTTGATTGATTTGGGACCTTTCTCAGAATTAATTGTTATTGTGGTTGGTTGTAGATTTTTCAAAAAAAAAAAAAAAGAAAATCTGAAGTCCTGTCTCTAAATCTTCTTGTATAGTTCATGGTCACCAAAAAAACTTTTAAGGACAAGGTATGGTCAAGAAGCTGGATTTTTGTTAACTTTGACCATGGTCATTGAAGAGAAACAACTATAAATAAGGGTAAAGGTTATTTATATCCTGTCAAAGTTTTCCTTATAAGTAATTGGTATTCTCAGTAGGGAATTGTACTTTCTTGTGCTATCAACAAGTACAGCACATGCTTTGTTGTAATGAAGTATACTTAATTTTCATTGGATTAAGAATTCTATCAGAAGGCTAATTACCATGGCACAGGATACCATAGGCACACAGACTGGAAGAGGGGTGGGGAGTTCCCCAGGATTTTGAGCTATTACTTGTAGGAAGAATTTTTAGTAAAATATAAGTCAGGAAATTTTGTAGACCTGAAATATATTTCTCAGTCAATTGACAAGACATAGCCCTGGAGCTTAAAAATTATCCCTTACAGCTACTTTATGTGCTCGGTTACTTGCTGTTTGGTCTACCCCCGGATAATTAAACGATATTCTGGGTGTCATGTGATCAACGAAGACATCAATTGTGCCTTCGCTGTCTCTGAAAAAACAAAATCATGTGATTTGGTGTCTCAATTTTGTGTTTTCAGAGATAGTGAAGGCAGATTTGGTGTCTTTGTTGATCATGTGACACCCGGAGTGTTGTTTTATTTTCCGGCGGTAGACCAAACGGCAAGTAACCGAGCCGCACATGTCACGAGAGGAATAATTTAGAAAGATCGTAAAAAGGGTTAGGGCGCCACCTGTGCTAAGTGCCGGCCAGGTGGGTATTGTTAGGCAATAAGGGAAAATAGATAAACATATGATGTAAGGAGCAGCGAAATAGTCCCATAAACCAAAATGGTTTGTAGGTTATACATTGCATACCTCTTATTGCTGACCTAAGCTAACTAACAGGCACAATTTTGTTGGCACCCTGCTACTGCTGGCCTGAACTAACTGACACAATGTTGAACGCAATTACTCTTTCCCATTGCGACCACTCGTCATCCTTAAAAAATCCCAATTGTTGATGAATCATACACATAGGGGGCTTGTGAAGATTGACTGCTTCTTACAGACTTAGAAGTCATTGGTCCTGGATATACCAAAATATCCTTTCACACGTGATCGCCTGTTTTATTAATTTTTTTTTTTGGTGAAACCAATTATTGCAGTGGGCGATTTGTTGTCTTAAAGGGAGTGAGTGGTTCCACTCCTTTTCTCCTCTAGGAAATTGCCTTTGGGAATAATGTGCCCTAGTTTGGGTCACCAAAGACAAATAGAAAATACCAATGAAAAATCCAGAGAAAATGCTACCTCTCATCATTCATCACTTCACAACAAAAGTTGATGGCTTGATTCTGAGGTGGTTTTAGAAAATAGGGTAATTTCTTTAACAAATTTTGTTCAAGTCTAGACTATGGACTATCAGATTAGTCATCTAGCTTTCCCTTCTTTTATGGCAATGTATCGTTGAACAAGAGTCCTGAAAATGACCACCATGAATATGGAGGTTGCCAAATATGCAGTATTTCTTCATTTTAATGCTTTCTAGTTATTTGATCAACAACTGAATTGGAAGGCCTAATGCAGTCTCTCACCCCATACTGCAATTTTTGGTTATAATCCACAGAAATTTTCAATTGGCACAGTTCTTTGATTGACAGCAAGTTCAGAAAATTCAGAGTACCAAAGCTCATGTTGCACAGCTTGCACTATACTGATAATGTTCTGATTACTCATTGGGGTCTTGTACACTCACCCTGAAGCAATAAACTGAGATTGTGTCTGGATGAGGATGAATTTTAGACAGTTGCAGGGGGCTTACAGTAAGTAGGTTGGGACAATTGGAAATATTTGGTGGAGAGGTTTAGGCCTTTCACTGTAAGTTCTTATTTCATTAAAAGGTTTGTCATTAAGAAGTGTAGGTCTATTTCGCTTACTTACCTCCTATTTACATATGTAACCATTATTGCCTGCAATAACTGTCTGGCAAAAAACTAACTAGCACCGTGGTAACCCTTACCTACTGAAGGCGCCAGTTCTCTTACCCCAAATGGTACCAATTCTCCTAACCTTCTTACTGAAGCCCCTCCAACAATTGTCTGAAATTCATCCTCATCCAGATACAATCTCAGTTTACTGCTTCAAGGTAAGTATAGGAAAACTCAATTTATATAATCAAAACACTCTCAGTACCATTTATGCTGTGTAATATAAGCTTTGGTACTCGTCTGCATTGTTTGAATTAGATGTCAATCAAAGAGCTGAGCCAATTGAGAATTTCGGTACCCCCGTACCAAAATCGTTGTTCGGGTGAGATGTTTGGCCCTTTAAGTATTTTTGCAAAAGAGGGCACTGTTTTATCTTCAAACTTGCTTCAACCTTGCTCCTTACTGTGTTTGTTTTTCATGAATTGCAGTTTCTAACATCTTCATCATATAGTTGTGCAAAAAATCACACTCCTCACAGTGACTTGAGGTGAGTGATTATGTGCAATTCCACTCACACGCCTCAAAATTTAAGACCTGCTGTCTAGTGAACGCCAAAAATACAACACAATGCATACAATGAAATCATTTAGCAATAGCTTCCCCCTCTCCTATCCCTTCTACACCTCAGTGCCATACCTCTTATAGTGGAATGTGCATGTGATCCCCAGCAGTAGTCATAAAATGATCAGCCACACTACTGACATACTAACCCATTTGACAGCTTCATGCCATTACAGATAACTGCTTCAGCAACTTTGCTCCAATTCTCTGTGTTTCAGAACATTCATTACCCCCAGCAATGTTTATCTTCCCCCAAAACAACTCTTGTTTCTCTTTTCCAAATTGAATGTCACTCAGGTAGTGTTTGCCAACAAGGTAATAAACCTGGTCTGGCACTTAAGGGGTCAGAGGTTTGACCCCCTGAGATTGATGGTAGACCTGATAAAGTCTTGACAGTGAGGCCTGGTTTGTAAACTTTCTTGGTGTGCATAAACTTTAATATGAGTATTGCCATGGAGGTAGGTATACTTCTGTGATGCAAAAAGAGATGTTCTCAACTTTCTTATTGGGTGTTGCAAACTAACTGAGGGCGTGGTTCAAAGGATTACCACCAGGGAAAGGTTAGTCACATCTTGCATGTGCTTGTCCAAAAATTGTCCTTGAACCTTCTTCCATTGTACTTGGTGCTCGGATTAAACAACTGAGTAGGGAAACAAGCCAGTGAGCAACAACTGGAAAAAGGCCATGACCGTCTTGACTTGAACAAATTGGTTGGAAACTGGGTTGTTAACTTCATCTGACTCCATTTAATTAACTCCCAAATATAGACAGTGAAGTGATTCCTACAAACTTTGATCAGGCAAGCATACTCTACATGAGATTTTAAGTGTAAATAAACCCTACAAAAATCCAGTAGCTTGATGATACAAACTAGAATTAGAACTATAAGAAAATAGTAGTAAATGGTTTGCCATATCTGAATTAGCCAGTTTTTTACAAGTGCAAATTATCAATCCTAACATCACATATTGAAAGTTACATTGATAGTCTTCCTTATGAAATGAAATGATAGTCCAAAATATTTTCACAACTGCACATGACAACCTTTGAAATATATGTTATACCTGTATGTGTAATAAAAAGGAAGCGGTTATAAGGAGAAATCAATCAAGTGTCAAAAATGTGGATAAATATGCATTTATATTGTACAATCTATGTTGCCCCCCCCCCCTCCCTTACCTCCGGTGTAATCCTCACTTAACTGCAGTAAGTCCCTGGCATCTCTGTTGAGTAGCATTTCAGTTTCCAATCAACTTGAGATTATCTGCAAAAGTGGTGGGGTACTTCACAAATGATACAATACTTCACTTAGATACAATACCAGTAGATTAGTCTTCATAGACAGAGGGATAAAGATTAGTGAAGGATCCCAAAGTATTTAATGGCAATAACATAGTAGTCCTGAAGTATAATTCAAGATTACTGATGATTTTATCTGAAGTATGTTACTTCAAATTCAAACAAATATTGATTGTCATTCCAGAAAAAACATATTCTTCATCTTTTAAATTTCTAAGTAAGATAAATTTAATTCACATGCAAATGGGCAAGGTTAGAACAAAGTGTATATGAAGTAAAGTAATTTGAAATTCCCTCAACTCTTTTTTTCATTTTCGTGGACAAAATAAACAAAATGTTCTTTAAATTGTCAAGAGTATTTAAAATTTTATTGCATGGATGGAGTTAGTTAGGTGGAGTTTTAAGACTTAGTTTCCAACCTATCGGTTCAATCAGTCGAGCCAGCCAAGTCCTTTTTTGATTCCTTGCCGTAGGCAAAAGGAATCTATGCGATGGTGATGTCATGTGTGTGTGTATGTGTGTGTATGTGTGTGTGTATGTGACGCTTTGCTTGTAAACACGATATCTCAAGATAGGTAACTGTGACGGGTCTCATACTTGGTGTGTGGGTTGGCCATATTGAGTAGATGATCCCTATTGTTTTTTGTGGAGGTCAAAGGTCATTTGAGGTCACTAGAGGTCAAACTGTGAAAACCTTGTAAACACGATATCTCAAGCAGAGTAAGCTTGACTGATCTCATACTTGGTGTGTGGGTTGGCCATATTGAGTAGATGATCCCTATTGTTTTTGGTGGAGGTCAAAGGTCATTTGGGGTCAGGAGAGGTCAAAAGGTCAAAACCTTGTAAACACAATATCTCAAGAACGTAACATGTGACTACGCTCATATTTGGTATGTGGGTCGGTTGAATTGAGTAGATGAGCCCTATCGATTTTCGTTGAGGTCAAAGGTCATTTGAGGTCAAAAGATGTCAAAAGGTCAAAACCTTGAAAACATGATATCTGAAGAACATTGCATGTGACTATGCACATATATGGCGCGTGGGTTGGTTGTGTGAAGTAGATGATCCCTATCGATTTTTGGGGAGGTCAAAGGTCATTTGGGGTCATGACAGGTCAAAAGGTCAATACCTTGTAAACACTGCATCTCAAAAATACATGTAACTAAGCTCACCTTTAGTGTGTGGGTTGGCTGTATTTAAATGATGATCCCAATTGATTTTTGTGAGGGTCAAAGGTCATTTGGGGTCAGCAGTATCAAAGTCTGAAAAGCTTGTTTGCATTGTATTACAAGAAAGGTAATTTTTGTAGGGTCCTCATACTTGGCATGTAGATGATGTATAGTGAATAAATGATCCCTATAGTTTTTGGTGGAGGTCAAATGTCACTTTGGTTCACAAGTGGTCAAAGTCTAAATATCATATTTACACAATTTCCCATGGTTGGAGTCTTGCTTACTGCAAAATTTCACACACAGTATGTGGATGTGATATCGTGAGCTGAACCGTAGTTCTACTGTAGGTGGTCAAAGGTCACCCGGAATCTCAAAGTAGGAAGCTTAGATGCCTTGCATGTATTCTTTGTGGGTACATTACGGAGCACTGTCAATTTGAAAAACATTATGGAGCACTAGCTGTCGATTTGAAAAACATGTCAAAGCACTGTCAATTTGAAAAAAAAAGGTAGGCTCAAATTTCAGTGGCAAGGAATCGCAAGCCTTTTGGCTTTCTGGTTCCAGTTGTGGCTCACTGGCTTGTTTTCCCTACTCCATTTCTTATGCAGAGCATCACACATGGGCTTGCCTTATTTTCTACCCAAGGCTCTGAGCAACAAATATTTTTAGTCTTTCTTGGAATGTTAAAAATTGGTTGTTTTAACAGTAATAAGGGTATTTGGGACTTAAAAACTGTTAGAACAATCCCATTCAATCTTTTATCCTGGGGTAGCATACCAGAGGGTTTACCAAGTCTTGTCCAAGAAATTGTTTTTGACTTTTTGGTTTCGATGAAAAGAGAAACCTATGCATTCATGATGGCCTGTGTGTGTATGTATGTGTGTGTGCGTGTGTATGCATGTCTGTGTGCATGTGTGTGTGTGTGTTTGTGACACTTTGCTTGTTTACACAATGTCTTGAGAAGGGAAGATCTGACAATTCTCAAACTTGGTACACAGATACCCCATACTGAGAGGAAGAACCCTATTGATTTTGGTGGAGGTCAAAGGTCATCTGGGGTCACAGGGGGTCAAAACCCGAAATCCTTGTTTACACTATATCTCAAGATAGGAAACTTGGATTTATTTCAAACTTGATATGTTGATGTGTTATGATGTAAGGTAGAACCCTATTGATTTTGGTGGAGGTCAAAGGTCATTTGGGGTCACAGGGGGTCAAACCCGGAAATCCTTGTTTACACGATATCTCATGGTAGGAAAATTGGATTAATTGCAAACTTGACACATTGATGCGTTATGATGAAAGAAATAACCCTATTGATTTTGGTGGAGGTCAAAGGTCATTTGGGGTCACATGGGGTCAAACCCTGAAATCCTTGTTTACACTGTATTGCAAGTTAGGAAACTTGGATTCATTTCAAATGTGATATGTTGATGTGTTATGATGTGAGAAAGAACCCAATGTATTTTCGTGGGAGTCAAAGGTCATTTGGGGTCAAATCCCGAAATCCTTGTTTACACTATATCGCAAGGTAAGAAACGTGCATTCATTTCAAACTTGATATGTTGATGCGTTATGATGTAAGGAAGAACCCTATTGATTTTGGTGGAGGTCAAAAGTTATTTGGGGCCACATGGGGTCAAACCCGGAGATCCTTGTTTACACAATATCTCATGGTAGGAAACTTGGATTCATTTCAAACTTGGTATGTTGATGCGTTATGATGTAAGAAAGGACCCGATATATTTTCGTGGAGGTCTAAGGTCACATGGGGTCCTATGGGGTCAAACCCCAAAATCCTTAATTACACTATATCTCAAGGTAAAAAACTTGGATTCCTTTCAAACTTGATAGGTTAATTGGTTTGGATTAAGAAAAGCCCAATTAATTTTGGTGGAGGTCAAAGATCTTTTGGGGTCACATGGGGTCAAATCCTGAAATCTTTGTTTACATGATACATCATCGTAGGAAACTTGGATTCATTTCAAACTTGATATGTTGATGTGTTATGATGTAAGGAAGAACCCTATCGATTTTGGTAGAGGTCAAAGGTCATTTGGGGTCAAAGGGGGTCAAACTCCGAAAACCTGTATAGGACAGCTCAAGGTACGAAACATGGATGTATTTCACACTAAGTGTGTGTGTGAGTTATGGTGAGTTGAAAGTACTGTACCTGTTGTTTTTTGTGGAGGTCAATGGCCATCTGGTATCACCTGGCATCAAACTCTGTAAACATATTTTGCAGAATATCTTAAGGCACAGCAGAAATTTGGCTTTTTGAATATAGAAGTGTTGTGGATAAAAGAAAAACCAGTTACTTACAGGTTGAGTCAAAGGTCACTTTGGGTCACCAGTTGTTACAACAAATGTAGCATTTTATTGAAAAGAGCATGTATGTATTATCGAAACCTCAATGCATTTTTGCATTCTGGTTTCTCATTTCAGTTCCTAGAATTTTGTTAGACACTTTAATTGGGATAATTCACTGTGTGTTGCAAGTTACGCTTCAGTGAGTTTCAGCGGCTCTGGTTTAAGTTGATTACTTACAGGTAGACAATTTATCTGTATGGCTTCCTCTCACTCTTACTCTCATTGTCAAGCTTCCAGAAACCACAGAATGACTGAAGGATTTACACTTATTTTATGTCAATCACAGATTATAAAATCAATTTCTCTCAGCTGCTATGGATTAGAGGTTGAGACACCATGCCTCTGCTATACCTGCAAGTCTCTTGTACAGTTAAGGCTCATTATGATAATACTGTGATGACATGAAAGTTAGATAAATGGGGACTCCTTGCAAGTCTAAAGAAATAGATTAGTGTCTGTCCTCAATACCTGGTAATGAGATATTGTTGTACTTGCTGTCTCATTAAGTAAATCCAATTAAGGTAGGGATTACTGGGGACCAGTTATTTTGAACAGTGTTGGCTTAAAGTGCTGCTCTTTAAGGTGATCTATGAAAAATTCAACAAAATTTTGCAAATCTGTCAAGTTCTCTTCACATACCAATGACAATTTAAGGCAGGAGCAGTCATCACAAATTGAAGAAGTTTGGTAGACTGTCCAGTTTCATTATTGGCTGTTGGGAGTCATGTGACAATGTTTTTTCTCTTCAAATATGAAATTTACCAGAAATAACAGCTTGGTTTACCTTGAATATATAATAGTAAAGTCATAAAATGTAATTGCAGATACTCTGAAGAGAAAGTATGATGAAAATTGTGTTATTTAGCTTTTTCTTTAAAATAAGTTTGGGGGGACTGCTCTTTACCTTTAAATGGTCAAACTTAGACAATCCTCATATCCTTCACTCAAATAACTTTTTGCATGAGTGAGTAGGTACAGGTTCAATTCAGTTTTTCAAAAATTCATGACCAGACACTTTCAAATTATGCACAAAACCGTTTCAAGTCAGGACACTAAAAAACACCAAATTATAACATTTTCCCTAACTATTGGATATGAATCTTGACTTGCTCATAAGCATTAGCAAGTGGTACTGACCTTTTAGCACTCTTGTCAAGGTATGGATATCAACTCAATGAGCCCCTTTAATAGTTGACCCATATAGACCATGTATAGATTGGCTAAGTCATAGGCAGGGCCCCCAACGACATCTCTAGTGGCTGACCAGTCCTAAAATAGGAATGCATCACCCAAACATTCAATCTGCCAAAGAATCATACCCCACTCATTGTGGTGAAAATTTTCAAAAGAAAGAATAGTCTATTGTCCTTCCTTCCTTTTCTCATGATCTTCAAAGCTGAAAAGAATTGTCCCAAAAAGTGGTTACAATCCACCAAGCCCATTGTTGTCCTATGTAATAAGTGTCTCTTCTGTGTGTCAAAAAAAAAGGATAGTCAATGCCAGCCACACTCCACTGGGCAGGAATTTCCGTCCTGTGTGCAGTCTTGTGTCCCATGTGTTTTGTTCGATTCTCATGTGTAAGGTAATTGTGTACACTTTAGGTTCCTGAGAGGTGGACAGTTCAAAGAATAGTGGCTAGCCATGCATTAAGGGAGTTTGGTTAATTAGCACTACTACCTAAATGCCTTTGCTCTTAAAAGCTCTTTACAAATGTCTCTCTGCTTGACTGTTAGAGAGAGATTTGTTGTCAACTTGTTTATCAGTATGATTGAGGCATTCCTTCCCCCAAGTTGTGTGCAGAAAGAACTACACATTACTGACATTAACCTACCTGAAGGAGAAAAGGAATTATACTGTTTTAAATTTCTTGTGAAAAAAGTGCTTTTGTGTGTTTTACTATTTTCTTTTCATCTGAGGAGAAAACATTTCAGTGAAATGTCACACACAATTTTTCTTGTTTAAAAACTATCACATGTAGAATTATGCTGTTGAGACGGTTACTTAGTTACCGGAAAGGTAAAGTACGATTTATTTATTAATGATGTTAAATTTTCTTTTCAATCTGTTGTATTAGTTAAGTCGTAGGTTACTAATATTCGCTATGTGTACGTGTGCACGTATATCATATTTACAATTAAGTGTTTAGTACAAGTCAATGACACTTTATGTATGGTTTGTTACATATTGTGTAATAAGCATTATGTACCAGTGTTTATGGTGTGTGTTCTGTAAGAATACCAGTAACATTTGTAAGTCTTGGTTATTAAGAAAGATGATTGTAGCATAAGTCTGCTGCTTGTCACGCTTTGAAAACATGAAGCTAGGGTTCATAGAATGAAGTAAATATACTGGCCACATGACTACCAAGTTTGAAAAGGTACTCTATCAAAGCTGCTAAACTGTTCTGATTAAGGAAGAACTGTTCACTTTTTTGTGCCAAAATTTGCTGTGTTCAGATTTTCATGTGTCATGTTCCAATTTTTAGTGAAGCTAGAATCGTGGTCATGTATGTACAATGTGTCATTTGTTTCTTGAAATAGTGATTTTTTTTGGGGGGGGGGAACTGGGGTGGGGGGACTGGTAAGAACATGGTGGTAATGTAAATATGTGCTTATTAAAGTGTACCATCAGTCAGGGAACTCAGTGTTAAGGTGGGCCTTTGAAATCTGCCGGGTTTGAAAAGCATTGTAGATTTTGGCATGGAATTAATCAGTTTGTTAATTTTTACTTGCTACTGATTGCTCAAAAAGTCTTCCAAACATACCTGAAACTACACAAAATCCATCACTTCACCCATTGGACCCCACCAAGGACCCCATTAAAGCCAGGCCCGTGGACCCCATCCTTTGGGGTATTGCACTAGAATGCATGTGGGTGGTGCTGCTGTTTTCCATTGTGGCAGGAACACCATCTCAGAAGTCGAGCAAGCCTCCTGGTAGGTATACTACAGGTATTTAAATGGTCTATGGGTATGTAAACGTATCAGTTGATTTAGTCAGCAATGGACAGTTAAGTTTCCAGATAAAAATAATGCATTAAAATTATTAGAATGCCTTATACCTTTCTTGAAATATGCCCAGCCACTTCAAATTTCGACCATTTGTGAGACGTACGTATCCTTTGCTACAGTATCCAAAAAACTGTGGTACGGAGTGGCACAGTTTATGGTCTGTGTTTCTTTGATTTATCCCACATAATTGATATGTTAATTGTACAGAATGATCTAGCAATATACTCCTCAAAATGTAATGACATTGGTATAGGGTGGTAATTTTTTGTAAAGGGGCGAGAGCAGTTTTTACCCCAAAAAATGACACCATTTATCATGTTTTGCTCATGTTTTGCCCAAATGAACCAAACAATTTTGCCCAAATTTGCACCCCACTTCATATGTCCATGTGTGGTGTGTTACAAGAGTTATGAACGGAAGTTGCATTGCATGAATTTTTATGTAACAAATTATTCCTCTCTTTAGCAACAAGTAAATGAATTTCTGTGTGTGTGAACTGCCTTGAATTAATTGTCACAATCAGAGAATAATTTAGCTTTCAAATTTTGCATAGCAGTTTTGAAGATTTTTGAGGTCTCTCACACATTGTTTGTGAAAATGCAAGGGTTATGCACACAAAAAATTGCTACACTGTTTTTCATTTATGTAGCAACTTGGCCTGATGGTGTAGCAATTTGCGATGCGATACTGGATAAATTATTCCCCGATAATGTTTCTATTGGTTTAAAAAATAGGTGCAATGTTAAATCTTTGTTGTTTTCTTTATTTCATTTTGCCCATACCAAAACCTGCTACATGGCTATGCCACTGGTTTGTAATATATGAGATTCAATGACACACCGACATGAATGTGTTACATGATGTCAGTCAACTCGATAAAAAGTTACAAATTTTAAATTTATTTTCAAGTATGCTCTAAGTACAAGTTTGGTTTCACATTAGTTGCCTCTTATGACAGGGAAATACCCTGGGCATAGTCTACAACCCCCAGCCTGCAGGGGGTACCACCCAATAAAATCTGTTAAAGACAGGTGCAACTCTCTCAAATGTTGAATGAATGAAAACACAGGAGGGTACTAACTGTATGATGCATGTGGATATCCATGTGCACCCAATCTACTTAGCTCACCAGTTTCACCAATGAACTGTCCCATTATTGGGGAATTTCGTTGCAACATTTGTAATGATTGGGATGCCTTCTTGGAGCCCATTGGCTGAACTATTCAAAACGGGAAAGCAGTAACTTAAAGAGACTCCAGTTCCTGTCCTGATCTTTGCATGAATAGCAACCGGTGCTTATCTCACACAAAAGGCCCATCAAGCATATTGGCTGTCCACAGGCACCTTGTGTATACACCCAAATCCTATGCTTTTTGTTACAAACAGAAATTGTTCTCAGTGAATGCTTTACAAATAACAGTACAGGAGGAATTAAATTACACCACCAGGAATTAATAATTTCTGCCACGTGGACATCCTGATGGACATCCTCATGTGAAATGTATTTCTTTCTTTGTATGAACAGCAGCCAGAAATATTACCTGTCTGACACCCATTCTGTGACCAAACCCTACCCCTAATGTCCATTTGTTCAAGACAGAGTGTGTATTCTTATCAACAAAAGTTGAACAATAACAGTACAGGTGTTATTAACCACAGGGGATATATCCATGTTTGTCTATTCCCTTTTAAGTTCTCTTTTTCAATTTCTTTCTTTCAAAAGTCAGATGTATTGGCAGGCTAGCTTCTTTTGTACATCGAAGTCCTACTTACAATATACAAGAGCCGTTAAAAGACAGAATCTTTGTTCTGGACTACTGAAGGAACATCATTAGACTCCTCATCATGCCTTTCTGAATCTAGTACCATTTAACCAACAAATTTCAAAGAAAAGGGTACAGAGATAATTGTCTGTTGTAGTAGATGTCATTGAAGCAAAGATGCCAACCCTCCCTGATTTTCAGGGAGGCTCCCTGAAAATTCCAACTAAAACATATCACAACCTCCCTGATTCAAGGTTTTTTTCCTCATTTAGTTGCATGGAACTTTAAAAAACCTCCCTGATTCCTGTTTGAAACCTCCCTGATCTCTGATGTAAAATGAACATGTAGAATGAAGACATCATTTAGAGCAGAGATGTCAACTCTCCCGGATTTTTAGGGAGGCTCCCTGGAAGAAAAAGTTCTTTTTTTCCATTCCAACTCACAAATATGGCAACCTCCCTGATTCAAGGTTTTCTTTCCTGCATTCAAGTCATTTTTAATTCTAAAAATCTCCCTAATTCCTGTGTGAAACCTCCATGATTTCTGGATGTAAATGTTGGCATCTCTGCTAAAAGGTGCTGGAAAAATGTTGACATAACACTCCCATTAAATGAGACAAAAAATAAAAAAAGTGCAAAGAGTGCTCTTGTTTGAAATAAGCATTTATGACCTTATTTTAGCAGCTGTTTGATTATGCTTGGGGTTGGTGTGAGGTAGTGTCTTCTGCTTTGTAAATCTGGTCCTGGGCCAATAGCAGCAGGGTCCATGGTAAGAGGAGCGCTTGAACAGATCCAGGGCCAGTGTAATCATATTTATAGAAGCATGCAATGGGGTATATTGAGGCAGGAATTGAAATTAGGGGGAGGGAACACATGCTCCTAGAATCTTTGTACCCCAGCTTTAATATCTAAGCTCCATTTGTCCTTGCAAGCTTTGAGGGCTTAGCCAATCTTTTTGGAAATGTGTTTGCTGCTTTTGAGATCAATCGCAAGTATATGATATTGCACACATAAATACACAAAACTTCATACACAGAGACAATTGAAGTTCTATCACAAAAGAATTTTAGATACTTTTATAAGCAATCACTTTTGCGAAATATGTCCTTTGGAAAGTATCTTGAACTTCTGAACTGTTCTCTTAATTTGAAAGAACTCTTTTGACAATATTTCAAGGAAGCCATATGGTATTACTTGTGCTATGATCTTAAAAAGAGAACCAGTCATTTTATTAATTTCTAGCATTGCTGGTAGCATTTGACAGTACTCAAATCATAATGAAGGGAAATTATACAGATTATAGTGGATTACAATGTAATACTGTGCAGACGTGACAGTAGGCCTTGCAAATGCTGTGTGCTATAAATGTGGTGTCAAAATATCTTCCATTGTACATTATGGTATACTGCCCTCTACGTGATCATTCTCATGATTGTTTTGAGTAGATTTGCTGCTTAGACAAACACATTGTACAGATAAACTCTTTTTTCACTGCAGTCATTTCCATTCTTTTCATTTAAGTTGTGATCTTCCTTTATTCCATATCAATTTGAAAGCAGTTGATGTATGCAATTTAGTAAGATAGACATAATTGATCCACTTGAACCTTGTGTGCCTTGAACATACAAGGTATAGGTTAGATGACATTGAACAGCTCATATCAACCCATCAGTTTTTTTTTAAGGTCAAGAGCAGCCCCTCCCCCTTCCCCACCCTGCAACTTATTTGAAGCAACAGCTAAATCTCAAAATTTTCTTCTTAATTCTTTTCAAAGACTTTTTTATCATAGTTTGACTTGACTGTTGCATATATTCAAGCTAAACCAAGTAGTAATATCTAGTAAATTGCACATTTTAGGAGAAAACATATCCTCATGTGACTCTCAACAGCCAATCAGGAAACCGAACAGTTTGCTACACTATTTCAAGTTGAGATGACTGCTCTTGCTCTCTAAGCATGGCCAACCACAGCCTTCTTTACAGTTGTGGCTCCCTGGCTTTTTTCCCTACTCCATTGCTTATTCTGGACACCAAACAAGGAAAGGGGAGAAAGAAGGAAGCAATTTATGTCACACCAATTGGGGGGGGGGGAGACAGGGGTTCTACCAGAATACAAAAAAGCTAGAACTGCTAACCCTAAGAACAAATTGATACTGTTCTTGACTTAAAAGATGGCTTCAAGTCCTGTATAACGTACAATTTGAAGGGTTTTAAAGGGCATTCATTTAAATTATTAAATCCTTTGCTCATGCTTTGAAGTAAAAAACCAAGTTATTGACAACTTTACAATTCTTGTGGAAATGAAAAGGGGGACATTTTAACCTCCTTCATGTGGAAAGGACAGAAAGAGGGGGAAGAAGGAACTTGACTACATACTGTGGAAGTTGTAAACAAATGACATGTCATTCAAGACACTCATAGGCTCTAGGTGTGTGTTTGTGGGGTGGGGGGGGGGGGGAGGGGCGGGTATGACTCTTCTGAAGTCTTTCAAAACTTGCTTGTTTCAAAACCACTGGGTCAATAGATAAAAGAAATTTTATAAGAAGAAAAATTATGTATCAGAAGAAGCTGGGAGAAGCACATAACACACTCTGCTCATGGAATCCATGGATGTAATTAATGTTTCCTTTCCCTCTGCAACTTAATATGACATACTAATCATTTACCATGTCACAGCAACACTAATGTTAGTCTATCTATATTATTTTTATATAGTGACATATCGGAATCATAACAAGTACGTCATGAACGATTCTTCAAACTGTGCACATTTTGCTTCCATGGTATTGCTTACTCAGAGCAAATGTTTCCAATTTTATGATATGATGTGCTATTATTGTAAAAAATCTATTTTGTTTCACAGAGATTGAAGCCACAGAGGCCTGCATCTGGTTGAGATCTACTGGCTTCCCACAGTATGCACAGCTGTTTGAGGGTAAGCTATTGTTGATTGTTAATTTGTTTTTCCTCCCAAATGCATAAAGATGTTTGTTTGGGAAAGAGCTTAAAGGTGCACTGTACAACACCATCAAGTTCATGTTTTGTTCTTTTCTTCTCATTCTCCAAAGTTGTTACTATTTTTTCCAGTCTGTTAAGGGATTAGTTCCTTTCCAATAAACTGAAACCAAACCAAATGCAAATGTATACTTTTTATTAGTTGAAGAGGAAGACTAGTTTGTCTAAATATAATTGTGTGCTAGGGCATTTGCCTTTGAAAACTGCAAATGTAAACATAAGTTATTCAGGGGGAAGGGGGATGTTAAGATGTTTCAGAAAAGACCTGTTTATATTGTTCATTTATATTTGAAGGGTGTACCTACCTATACTGGTCTTAGTATTTGAGCTGAGATGCTTCCCTGTACATAAGCTGCAGAAAATTTTTACTCTCTAAAAGTAAGATTTAAAGTTCAAGAGCAGTCAGCCAAACTTATTTTGAAGCAACCAGTACATATCACAATTCTCCTCTCATTTTTGTTCAAAGAATCTTTCATAATATTTTATTACTTCAATATAACATATGAAAGGTAATCCAAGCAGTAACTTCCAGTAAATTTCACATTTGAGGAGTAAAAATGTTGTCACATGACCCTCAACAGCCAATCCTGAAACAGGACAGTCTACTACGCTGCTTCAAGATGGGTTGACTTCTCCTGCCCTTTAACCTGCTATCATGGATCCACTTTTGAAACTGATGAGGGAGTGAGGGAAAGAGAGCAAGGATTCTGCAGTGCCAGAAACTCAAAAAGGGGGTTTTATTACTGCCAAACACCTAAGTACAAATTGATGGTACCTTTTGCCAAAGTTACAGGTGAATGCAGGAGGGGGGGGGGGGCAACAGCTTGCCTCAACGTGCCCTTCAAGTTTCAACCTGGCAATTTACTTTTGCTATAGTGTCATCTTCTCAAATAAGAAACCAAGAGACTGACATTTTTTCTTTCTTTTAATGGAAATGGAAAGGGAGGGGTTCTCTCTCTTTTTGCCTGGAAAAGGTATGGAGGACAAACCTCCCTTTAACCCAGCTGATGGAAACACAGGGCGTGGGGTAAGAAAGGATAGCAGCAAGTACCTTGGCGTCGTTGTACAGCATCTCTAAATTTGTTTCACTCTGTCATCAACCTGTCCCTTGATCGTTTCATGATTTATGTTACCATGGCAATGATATATCATCATAACATATTATTACGGCTGTGATGACTACAGAATGACTCACAGTCATGTCTGTTTTCAGTCTGTCAGTACAGATGGTATCCCTGTCTACCAGCTCTCCTCCAGTACCCTCTCTTGTTATTCCTGTGATTTTCAAAACACACTGTTATTCTGGCTTAGCCAGCTGGATTATAAATCAGATGGTATCATTTCTCCAGCTTGCAAACTATGTCACCGAGATTAGCACTGTTATATGTTGGACATTCCACATGTATCTTGGCTGCCATTAGGATGGCATTTTCATGGAGGTATGAGTCACCACTGGCCATCACTGGTGCTCATCAACCCTGGTCCATTAACAAAGCAATGGGGTCAAACAATCCTGCTCTGTGAATTCATTTATACTAGTGGAGAATCCTTTGTAGCTTTTTAAGCCATGATGTGAGTAATAAGGACTCCCGAAACTAGTCATTGATACCCCTGACGGAACCTTGCTCTTGCCAACAAAGTTGAAGCTGTTCAAAGTGCTATGTTTTGACATGTCTGCCAATTTATGGAAGGAAAATCCTCACAGAAGGTTGCAAGGCATGATTCTAAACCGATACTATAAATAGTTTTAGAATACTACAAGAGTTACAAGCAATCTACCTATAGCGGTTTTAGATAATGGCTCAGCTTCTTTAACATTCACCTGTTTTGATTTGATGCAGTGTAGGCCTACATGCATTTGGTTTAATAGAGAGGAAGTCCCAATCCAATCAATAGCAAAGCTGGAAACTTGGGGAGGTTGGGGAAGAACATTTGAAAAAAATTATAATGTGAAAAATCTTAAAAGCATCTTAAAATAAGTATATGATTATACCCTTGGGAAGGGATTACCCGTTGTCCTTCCCTACTACTGTGGGATTCCTTGCCTGAAAACAAATTGCACCTTCTCAAACCTAGGTAGGAGCTGGGGGAATGGAGTCCCCAGTAAACAGAGGGATGATTTAGTTCTCAGACTAGGACTTGCATCTGTCACACTTACCTTACCCATGCTATTTACTTAACATGGATGAAAGACCAGTCACTGTCAGTTACATTCTCATTGACTGTTACGAATACTCCCACATTCACCATAATACTTCACCTTGCCCAACCTAAAAAATATGTTTGAACAAACATATCCCACCCTTTTTCTTAGCTTTCTCAAGGAAAGTAAACTTCATTGAAATTTCTGAAATGACTTCTGCCTTTGCATAGTGCAAATTGACCCAGTGTCATTACTTCTTTGTGAAGTAATTTCACCTCAGCATTGTACTTTTTCTTTTCTTTGTTACACTATATAACACATTCGTGTTGGTGTGCCATTTAATCTATCTAACTGATTAACTAACCTTTCCTACCAATGGCCTGAAAATGTTTTGGCCTAAACAAGAGGTAGACTGTTGAAGATAAATTTGTTATTCACTTCATCTTTTAGTTTGGCAAGAGGTTGAAGTTCATGAAATGGTATAACTCAAACTTTGTATTGACTAGGGTCTTCGAATGGGAATTGATGCACCTGTATTCACAATTGAGTTGTCTGGTGGGGAGCTTCTGGTAGTGATATTCTAAATAACAGACTCCTCCCTCGTGCATGGGCCCATAAGACTATGGGGTCATTTTAAGACTGCCCCACCCAAAAATTATTTTTGCCCCACTAGATTAAAAATTGCAACTGCATTTAATGGTATATCAGAAATGAGGAGAAAATTATTATGTCCCCTCAAGTCACCAAACTTGCCTCATAAAGATAGCTATGGACCCACTTTTCCCCAGTTTTTCTCTCCCTTCCTCTAGCTATGGCTCTGAATTCAGCTTTAGTAGAATTTTCCAGTTGCTTTAGTTGTTTTGAAAATTGATTTATGTCAGAAATTTTGTTGAAGTCACAGTAAAACAAAATATAATATGGCCTTCAGACTTGACATGCAACACCTTTGGTAAGGAGAGAAATGTTTTGGAAAGAGGTGGCTTGAGTAACACTTTTCAAGGGTATGAAAAGGACATGACCTCTGTCGGAAGATAGACATGGAAGGTACAGTATGAATGAAATATTGTTTAACGGCACCCCCAGTTGGTATGTTTACTTTTATTTTACCATGTCAGTCTCATTCACAAAGTGGTGATGCAACTTCCCTCCTTCTGGGAAAGTAATAAGTTATGTTTTTCTTGTGGTTTACAACATAATTTCAGTTGCTTCATACAAGGAGAGCCATAAATTAAACCCTTACTGTTGGAAAGTACCATAAAATGGAATAAGAGATATGCTCTAGGAGCAACTTTGGAAGAACCTGCATTCCTGACAAAGACAGTCATTTTGTGTTCATCGAGCGACCTAGTGTCTAAAAATAATTTGCGATATAATTAACCAGTAATTCGGCAGATAAGCCAACTTAGATTAGTGTGGATCTTAATAAACTTTTGAGTTACCACAGTCCCCACCGATAAAAGAAAGTTGACTCAAATTAAACCTGCTGAAATGGACGAGGGAGTGTGCGGCTTTGATCTTTCATGCTGCCCTATAGGCTGGTCCTAATTATCGGAGAATGAGAATAAACAAATGCCCTCAGAATGCCGCAATAGGGTGTTATCTGTCAGATTGAATCAGACACTCCTGCTACACTTCATGGATTTACGTCACTCGGGGACGGTTGGTCGGCCTGTGCTCGTTTGTCTGTTAGATTTCATATTAAGTTGCCACACTTTAATGGAGGAATTTCAATATATGATTGCGTAGTTCCTTGCAGAATGAAACAAGTTATCACGCTTTAGAGGGAGTGTAGTCTTGAGTGGAATTCAATGGAATCATACGATATTCATTTTAAGGACTTTGTGTAGAATGATTTCTCCCACATGATGCTTTGCAGTTCAAGGAATATCGCTAATTATTATTCCCATTGCAATTAATTGTGGTTTATTCAAGGGACTGTTCACTGTATTGGTTGATAGGAGCACTCTTTCGGATATTTGCACTTTTCTGATAATTTGTCAAAGAATTTACCAACACTTTCATGTATGGATTGTTGTTCATAGCACTTACAACAAACCACACCTTCATGGTTGAAAATGAGCCATTTCTGGGTGGTAAGTGGCAGAAAATACAATGTGTCTGTGCCTCGCGTAGTAACTCTTCGTCATTTCTGTTTTGTCAAAGCTAGTATGGACTACAGTACTTACAGAATAGGATTTCAAACCCAAACTGGAATATGGAATATGAAATTTGCATAACTTACATGTTACCACATGTCTTATTTAAGTAAATCTCATCTCTTGTGCTTGCTCAGAGTAGTTGAAACACGCCACCTCAGCTCCCACTGTCAGTCTTACACCAGCAAAGGTAGACAGCCAATTTGTCAACCAGGTGAATATGTGGATAGGTGTAATTCACGTCAAGGACATATACTTACCCCTTGCTACATCTCAATTGCATTCTTCTTGCGTTTCTCACACAGTTTGGAGAAGTTTTGACAGCGCCCTTATTTACCCATCTTAGAATACAGGCTCATTCTCATTCCAGGAAGGAGGGGGCATCCATGCACAGGGCGGTGCACAGGGTGTGGCCTCTTACTAAGTTCCTAGTGTTCCTCCAAATTGATAGGGCATGCATAACATCATTGCATATTGAGGACTTTAGCGTTAATTATAATAAATTGAAATTGCTTGCAGAAGTGTCTTGTTTCATAATTGTGAGAAGGGCATTAAAAGCAAAAAGTCAAATCCTTTTTTTTTCTTTTGTATTCCTCTTTCAGATTTATTCAGATTCTTTCTCTCCTTGTTTATTTCGCTTTCAGTTTGTCGATATACATGTTATTACATACGTATGAAAAATGACTATCTAAATTGAGCAATTTTGTGTGCTCTTTACTTTCATTGAATTGTACTACATTGATCAAAGGTGAATGTGTTCAACACTTTCATAATTTCATTCCAGGGAAGTTTTGACACAAGTGTATTAATATTGACAGGAACATTACACGGAATAAAATCCAAAAAGTTGTGCAGTGCTTGACTTTCCAAATAGGAAAGCATTTTTGACAATATTTGTTACTCAGTCAGAAATGCAAAAAGGTGTGTTAACATGTTTGTTCGTTTGTTTGGTTTTTTTTTTTTTTTTTTTTTTGCAAGTACTTTCTTTGAAAAATGTCTTGTGTCTAGAACGGTTGTTTTACCTTTTATATTTTGTCCACTTAAATGTGTAGATCAAATCTGGAAGGGTTACCAGAATCAAACTGCTGGAGTACTGGGCATAAACGGTGTTTTTGTCAATAATCCTATGTCGTGTTTTTCCGTCCTTTTTTCCCAGAATCCAAATTCCCCATCGACGTCAGTGTTGTGAAGAAGGATCATGACTTCTTAGAAGAGGATCTGTTAGATCCAGTTCTCAGGTTGGTGTGCATAAATTTTTCTTCCTTTCTTCTTTTTTTCACTTTCTTTTTCTCTCTCTCCTTTTATCTCTTTTAATTTTTTCTCTATTTCTGTAGAATCGTTTCTTCTAAACAGCTCATAAATATTGAGTTTTTCTGCCTAGAAAGTGTCAAAATTAGAACTTGGGATAATCAGCAGCAGCTTAATTTGCAACACAACAGTGGTCCTAAACTTATAGTATTTTGAAGCAACAGCTAAGTCTCTCAGTTTTCATGTCACTTCTCTTCAAAGTATCTGTTATAATATGATAGGATTTTAGATAAAACAAGCAGTAACTGTTTAGTAAATTCCACATTTTAGGAGGAAAAATTGTCACAGGACACTGGAGAGCTGATCATAAAACGGGGCAGTTTACTACACTACTTCAAGGTGTGAAGACTGCTCGTGCCCTTAAAGGTGTATTGAAAGCAATCTGTGCCGAGTATCATGTTTCCTTCCCTAAAGCCAGGAATAACCATACCATCCATTCCTTCAGAGCACATGCAGTGCATCTGTAGAATCCAGGAACCTGGGTTCTGTGGCACAAGTTAAATGAAATTACTCATCCCATGGTGGAAAAGCAATTCAAAGAAATGTTGAAGGGAAATCAGAGTTATAATTACAACTATGGAAGATAAATGAGGTCAAATGGCCACTTGTATGTCAATTAATCCGTATAAAAAAAGACCTCTCTCGTCAATAAAAACCCCTTTTAACTTAATTTTGCTTTGCTGACCTGCCTTTTCCTAGTTGAGAGGATCTCATTACATTGATACAGTATACAAAACACTGGAAACAGTTCAAGTGCTCGGCATATATCACATTCTTCTTTGTCAACTAACTGCTACAAATCTTCTGCCTATGTTGACACAACTTGGGCATGTTGTGAGTGAGTACCTGTGTCCTCTATTTCTGGGAAAGCAAGGAAATCTTGTTTTGCTGACTGACTGACTGACTGGTCTAGGTAGTGACGACTGTTTGTGGTCAGATGGGGATGTCCAAGTTACCAGCAGGAAGTTCAAATAGGGGTAACATCCTGTAATGTTAACAACTCAGTTTGGTGTCAACAGACAATTACATTCAGTGTCTCTCAGGTGATGAAACAAGAGTGTATTTATTGCAGAAATTGTCACAAAAGGGAGAAAGATAAATACTACAGAAGAAGGTATTGGAAGTTTCGTGTAAGGTAAGTGAGTCTCTTAGACTCAGTGCTTTCCAGCGTAAACTGACAGTTCAAAGGACAAGAGCAATCGCCCCAAACTTATGTTGAAACAACAGCTAAATCTTGTTATTTTCTTTGTATTTCTCTTAAAGAGTATCTTTCATAATATTTTAGTACTTCGGTATTGTTTATTCAAGGTAAAACCAATCAGTAACTGCTAGTAAATGTCACATTTGTGAAGAAAAAAATATTGTCACATCACCTTGAAGAGCCAGTCATGAGAAAGGATAGTGTACTACACTACTTCAAGTAGGGGAGACTGCTCATGCCCATTAAAGAATAACTACTGCCCTTTAATAGTTCATCATGTAGAAGGAACGGCCACTGATATCAGTGAATATAGAGTACTTACTACTGGTGTAATACCAATAGTTAAAGACAGTCAATTCTCATCACAACTATTTGATTGACAGCAATAACATTAAAAAAAGTAGTTCATATGTTCATATTAAGTGTTGATATGTCGTTAAACCTTGCTGTATCTAATTAATGTAACTCAACTCCTGGTACACAGCATGTATTGTACTGAGAGTGTTCGGATTACACTAATACAGTAAGGGTCTTGTACACCCTCTGTAAGCAAAAAACTGAGATTGTGTCTGGATGATAATGACTTCTAGACAGTTGTGGGAGGGGCTTAAGTAAGTATATTTTATTCATCTTCAAACTTCAAAGTATCTTCCATTATATTTTAGGTTAGTTAGTTAGATAGTTTAACAGCTTAGTTTTCAAGCTATTGCTTTAAGTCTAGCCGGCCACTGCCTTTTTTCCAGTTGTGGCTCACTGGCTTGTTTTCCCTACTCCATTGCTCATGCAGAGCATCACACACAACAGCAGTAGGTTCCATTGTTAGACTTCACTGTATTCAAGGGTAAAACAAGAAGTTATTCCTGGTAAATTTTGTACTTGAGGAAAAAGACACTGTCACATGACTCTCAAGAGCCAATCATAAAACAGGATAATACACTACACTAATTCAAGTTGGGGTGTCTGCATTTTCCTCTAACCTTTCATCTCTTGACAATTTTTCTGGCAGAATCTTTCCATTAAACAGAAAGAATTAGAAATTTTTCGACAACACAAATGAGAAAACCATGAGAAATATAAATTTTAGTGGTCAAGAACAACACAATGATTCATGGAATCTTGCACACATGGGGGTAAACCTTTTGAGTAGCTGGAAAGAAGGACTTATTTGCATATTTTTCATCTGTGTTTTCAATTTTCTGTATTTTCTTTGGTATTTTCATGTTCTCAAAAGTACAGTAAACCACTTGAGCTTTGTTGCACCATTGAGGTGGACAGTTGCATCTTTTACGATCAGGTACTCCCCCAGATGGCTTCTTTATTAGTCGGATTAGATCAAAGTGATATTTCCATGATTCCAGCCCATCCTCAAAGAAACCTTAACCAGAATTCATCCCAAAGGGACTCTGAGGTTGGTACCGGAAGAACTTGGTAATGGGGTTTCAAAGGCATACCACATCATCCCATTTTCAAGTCTTTTAAATAACTTAAGCATGAACTATGTACGGTTTCCTTCACACCTACCCCCAAATTTACCACATTCCTTAATATCCTCAGGAGTGTGATTTCCAGCACACCTTGAATTAAACTCAGGGCCTGTCACTGGCTGTTTAAATTTTTGGAGGAGTAGGGTAATTGTTGTCACAAGGATAGAGCTCCATCACAAAGGATAAACACTTTTTAACAGTATTCTGTAGCCTACCAATGAGTAATATAGCACATGGGCCATGTTCCCACTTGATCGCCCATGTTGATTGCCCCAAGCTCAATCAACTGGAAAGTTTCGTGACCAACTGCATGAGTGTTCCCATTTGATCACCTGCGCGAGATCTGATCCCCACCTCCGGTTCAAGTAACAGGAAGTTGTTTCATTTAAATTATGTGTGCAGGTCAATTTTGTTTACACACGTTTGTGTGGCGCGAGGAGCTTCACTGCGGAAGTACATCATTGATCTCGGGTCACCTTGATCCCCTGTTGTGTTCCCACTTGTTTTCTTGATCGCCTGCGCACCGTCTGATCCTCCCCGAAGGGGCAATCAAGCTCTTAGGATCTGATCTGGGGAACGAGAGCGTTCCCACTTGCAAATTGATCGCCTGCGCGGGGTCTGAACCAGATCTGATCACCTGGTCGTTCTCAAGTGGGAACACATTCATACACACTACACTTCTGCTGCAGATGTGGTACAACTTGCTAACTCTTACTAGAGAATCGTAGCAGTCAAATGCGACTAAAATACCCACAATCCTTGACAAAAATACTGCTGACAAACTCTGCTTCCTGTATCAATATTCTAGTTTCAGTACACACCTTGAGCTGCTTCAACATTGAATGGAGCTGAGGGACGGTGATCAGTTCATTGCTTGTTTGCTTGCTTGGTCTAATCATTTTTGTTGATGATTATAGGTTTTTCTTACACAGATTCACTCACTTTAGAAAAAAACGTTCATATTGATTGGTTGTAGTAACAATATAAATTCACAAATCTCGAAAAATCTTTAAAAGTATCACATTCAAAAGAAACAATTTTCCTGAAGGCCTGTGTAATATCATAGAACGTTAATTTTCTGAGGGGTACCATGGCTATTTAATGTTGGTTATTTGAAGCCATGCATTTGAAGAGGAAAGCCATGGAAGGTCCTATGCATTAATTTCAGACAAATTATTTCCACGATTGAAATTACTACGTATTTATAGTGCTCATTATTGTACTGTATCTGTATTGAGGGACGGATATGACCCACACTGGTTTATGCTGACCCATATTTGGGCTAAAGTAAGTTCTTCCAACCCTGACATATTCCCTTTTTTACCATAAGTAAGCTGCCAATTTACCACTAAATTTCTGAAGCAGTAATTCTGAACTTTTCCAAGGAAAATTTGCATGTACTCCTTGCAGTAACTGATTGAGGCCAATATGATTAGATATGATTGATGCAATTTGCCTCCCATACTAGACCTTCCTGGCATGGGTAGAAAAATTTGGGAAGCTGGAAGGCTCCTTCCTGGAAAATTTGGGTATCTGGAAGGAAATTTTCTTTTTCTGAACATGAAAATATAGAGAGAATAGTGGGAAATTGTGTTCACTTCCTGGGAAATAATTTTACTCCCTACCTGGGAAATAAACAGTTAAAATTTCTCCAGTCTACTTTTTAGCTACAAAACTGATTAATAAAATTTAATTTGCGGGCAGATTGCAAGCAAAGCATGCAATAGGGATTTATTATCCTACAGCTTTTTTAAGCTTTGGAAACATCAGCTTTCACAGAAGGTGGTACAAAGCAAGGGAGCTACATTTGGATTGCAAATTTTTATAATTTGATGATACTTCGGTGAATCTTCAAGATAAAGTATCTCATACAGGGAATATTTCCCTTTCTCCCTGGAATGCAAATTTTCATACATGAATATTAATCTCTAGTGATATTAAAAGAAAACAAATTTTCTGGATTTGTACAGAGTGGTCAAGGAAAGGTTATGCCCTCTAGAGTACCACCCAGAAAGAAATTATGTGAGAAGTACGTATTTCTAAAAAGGAAATAGGTGCTAATACCTTTCATTTTGGTTTTAACATGCTTCATTAATATTTTGAGTCAACTTCTATGAAAAATACCCCACAAGTAGATGTTTTCCACGCCCACTGATTAGTGTGCATTTATTTTGTTTTGAACAAATTTGAGTTTGTGGATGCATGGTTTCACCCTCCAGAGGTAGTTTTTAAATTTGTTTAATTACATAATGGTCAAATGCTGTTATACTGAGTATCACTACCTCCAGAGAGAAAGATCTTACGTCAAAAGCAACACACATTTGTAAAACAAATAATTCGTCAAAATGAACAAAACACAAGGACACCCGAAAGTTAAAAGACAGAGGAAAATCAATCAATTAGCAAAATGGCGTTCATTAGCGCTTGCTTTGAAATGTCAGAGTTTAATGAACATCCTGAATGGAAAGGTTGTGGCGTTCAGCTTCAAGGCCTGTGTCTGTTGCGAACTCAATTTTTTGACACATCTATTGATTTTGCCACTGGTTATTGTTCATGAATATTCATTGGTTTGTAGTTTGATTACATCCTATTGTTCATAAATATTCAGTGAGTGTTGGTTTATATCTCATCATTTGCTGTCATTGTCACTTGCACTCTGGTAAAAGTTGGCTGATGGCCAGTATAGAAGAGTATGGAAGGCCAGATTTATTTTTTATGGAAGATACAGGAAATGAAGTTTACTTTTTATTTTTTTTTTATTTTTCTTTTCTTTTCTTTTTCTTTTTTTCTTTTCTTTTTTTGAGGTGGGGTGGTGAGGGGTTATAGGAGGAGGAAAGGAGGGGGAAGATAATTATTTCTTATTTCCAAAAAGGAACCTTTTCTAGGTTAAAAAACTTGAGGGTTTTAAATTTTTTCCCTATTTCCTCTCAGCCAGATATGAACAAAGATTTTTTGGGGGTGGGGGTAGTGTTGGGGTATTAGGGGTGAGCCAAAAGGAGGGGAAAGATAATTATTTCATATTTCCAAAAGGAACCTTGTCTAAGTTAAAAAAAAACTTGAAGCATTTAAAGTATTTTTTTTCCTATTTCCTCTCAGCCAGATATGAACAAATAGGTTTTCAATTCCTCTCAGTTTAATATGTGTACAGAGGATTGATATTGACATTTATCAGCTTTTACTTTCTGTCATATTTCATTGAAAATGAAATCAGATTTGACTGATGGTTTTTTGGCAGGTTGTTTACAAAGCACTGTATAGGGTATGTTACATTAATAGGTATTCATGAACAGGCTGTTGTATCTGTCTTTTGAATATTTCAATGCAATCCTGTTTTTTTCTCTTGATAAAAAAAAAAAAAAAATCAGAAGAGAAACCTATTTAAGGCTTTGTCACCTGCACTTCCTGTTACGTGTGTAATCCCTTTTTTTGACATCATTAATTCACAGCTGCTAACGACTTATTGTGCTATACTATTATTACATCCGAACACAGCAGTTTGGAAATAGATTTTAGATTACATATTGCAAATCTATTTTTCTTGTATTCAATGCGAACCAAATTTTAGATGTATAGATTCTGTGTGGGTGTTTGTCCAAGGGCAATGAGAAAGCTTATATGAAAGTAAATGTGGCCATTTGTGATACTGTCATCTTATCAGCAGAAGTGGAAGGAAGCGTGTTATCATATTGATAACAGCAGAAATTATTGTCAGTGAAAAGGTATTTATCATATTATTTTTGGTGTAGAAAAATGTCTCAAAATTGGGAACTGGTATGATGTGGCTGTTTGTGTGATGGTCATGTCAGTGTTTTATTGAAAAAGATTGTTAATGAGTTGGTTAAAGTGGCCCTGAAGTAGTAACACTTCATTACAGTGCCTTTTGTTACTCTTATGTTTAAGATTAGAAAATCATTTTGTTGTTATTTCCACAAACCTTGGCTATACTTGCACTCATTTCATCTTTGTCTTTTGGTTGTAATTTACAAGTACTTAAATTAACATGTTCTGTTCTTCGCTAGTATGAACTGTTTACAGTGGCAACGGTATTTATAGAACATTATTTATAGAACCTCAGTATATTTAGGGCAAGTTATAGTTTCAGTAAAATTGTTCAAATGCTTCACTTTTCAGAATCTATCTGAGTTGAGTCATGGAAGTACTACCTCCAACTTCCATGAATGAGTAAGATATACAAATTTTACAAGAAAGTTCCTGTGGTCTTGTTCAGTGACCTTTGACCAATGTTTGGTTTAGCATATCAAAACACGCATCTGATAGGCAATAAATCATGTTGATGCCACAAAGGGAGTGAAAGCAGCTATTACATGGGGAAGTGAGATACTGTGCTTGGTTTTATGTGTAGAAGGGAAATAGGTAAGCACCTCCATAAATATGAGTTAGAAATTGCAAGACTGTGTTCTGAAGTAGTACTCCTGCATGGGTAGAGGTAAATACAAGTTAAACCTGCACAATTGTTGGCTTAAAACTTCATGTCAGGTGGCAACCACTTCAACAGTTTGGATCAAATTTGGTATTTTTTGAAGGCCAGTTCGGATGGAAAAACCATAGATTGCTCTTGGATGAAAAACCCACCTTACTTTGACCTGGCCAGGAATCAAACTCCAGACCTCACGGTTGCTATTAGCTTCATCGCTACCAAATGCCACTGCCTTTATCCACTCCGCCATAGCACAGATAGCACTTAATCACGAAGTAGTAACTATTGCAGGTTATATATTAATTGTCACATAACCAAGGGGAAAGAGTACCAGAAAATTAGGTTTGTACCATTTTTATTCAAGTGTGGGTCAGGGTTTTAAAAGTTCCATGGGCATGGTACCCCTACTTCAATGTTCAGGCTTCCAAAATTAATGGCAGAAAAAACTATCAGGCTACTGGCATCCTGTAACCAGGGAATGGCATGTACATTTAAATATATAATTTACTTGCGCTTAGACTCAACAAAATCCTTTTGGGCTAGCTACCAGTCCGTCACCAGAAAGCCTGACTGGCTACTTTTTTCAAAAATATTTTTCGAGCATTGCAGGTGCTGTACTGTTAGGATATCTCTGGTGCAGAATCCCCACAGTACCTTTGCCCTTTATCCCATCATAGTCATACCCCTTCCTTCATCCAGGAGTTCCTTAACAGTTTCTTCAGTTAGTTAGTAGATGAGATTTAATGGAACACCAACAGGAATGTGTTATATAGTGTCAGACAACTTGACAAAAAGTTCAAAGTTTTCAATTTTTTTTCAAGCATGGTTCAAGTTCAAGTTTGGTTTCCCATTAGTTGCCTCTTATCACAAGCAGGAAGTACTGTGGGCATATTCTACAACCAGCCCACAGGAGGGGGGGGGGGGCAGTTTCCCTAGGGGAAAAAGTGGATAAAGGCAGTGGCCAGAATGTTAGAGGTTGAAAATTTTGTGGTGACTGCTTTCACCATTTAATTGTTAGGTGCCTTGTTTGTTGGCACCTAGTCTGACATAATGATCTGCTTGTTATAGATTGCCCTTGTAGTGAGTGGGTCATTCTTCATCCAGCTTCATTTCATAGAAGCTTTATCTATCAGGTAAAGGACTTACTTGAAATTGTTTCCCCTCAATGCAGGTCTGCAGGTAAGCACTGTAAACATGAAATCAGTGCTTGTCATCACGTACAGCATGTACAGGAGATAAATCAATTCATTTGTTGTAAGTGATTAACATTTGATAACACCAAGTCATGTGTCATGTTTGAAGGACTTTTGAAGGAATTCTGTGGTTCAACATATGTCAATATCAACTATAAAGGTAGATAAAAGTAGTTTTCAGAGACTCTGTGATTGTTTCATTTCAGTATATGGGAAGAGGGGGAGTTAACAGAAGGTGATAATGGGTAAGGCAAAATGATTGGGAGTTGTTATTGTTAGTATGTATTACACCATGTGCTGTGCTCAGTCAGTTCATTGTTTACCTTGACTGAGTGTAGCATAGAACGTATTCATCATGGTGCCTTTGGAAGCAAAGTTGATAACATTCCAAATTATCTGAGTGGCAAGGGTGTAGCTAGCCAAATGTGAGTGCTGGGTATTGTAATTGTCTGATCTGGGAAAAAGCATCTTACCCCACCCCATGGCATCTACCCCATTTTCCAGCCATTGATATTTCATCTATTTTTTATTGCTTACCTCATTTTAATTTAGGGAGTGAATTTGGGCTAGTTTTAGGTCTAATTAGGAAGATTTGTGGTGGGTGGGAATAGGTATATTTGCCTGGAATGCTGGGTGTACCACCCACTGTAGCTACATCCCTGCTAAGTGGTCTTTTTCAACTTAAAAAAGGAAGGCAATCAGAGTTTGATGTAGAATATCAGCCTTTACTTCTAGTACCTTGTTTTTTCTCTTTTGAACTGATGTTTACCAGAATATTGAAACGAAGGTCTTTCAGGTTAGAAGAAATTTAAATTTGTGTAAATTACTGATGAATAAAAATTGATGAATAGTTGTTGGGTAACACAGATGCAAGAGTAGTCAGCCTCTACTACACTGTAACCAATTACAAGGTTAAAGGGTACTTCAGGTAAAAAAAAAATTAAAAATATGTACCTGTATTAAACAGCTGAAAAATGAATTTCTAACAGTCTAACTCCCATCTTCATAGGACATTCTTGAGCTGAGATGTAAAATGTTGAATAAGTCCATTGTCAATAATTTGTGACTTTCTTGTTGCACAACTCACATTACCTTTCTTTACCTTTTAAAATTAAAAATGTTGTTATGGACTTGAACACTTTGTCACAGCTGTCAAATAAATTACAGAGTTCCCAAATTTGTTATATCTGTTAATAGGTGGAAACCCTTCCCAAGCCCATTATTAACACAAAGCAGAGATATCCCTGGCTCTGCACTTGTAAACACAGAAAGTCAACCAAAAAATACACATAAAAGTTACCACTGGGCTAGTACCAGGAAATTCCCAACCTTGTGTACTGTTTATTTGTTTGTTCGAGAACACATCATAGCTTGGTACTCATCTGTTCAGGTGATTCATAGAGGATGATCCCTGCAAGCTACTGTGTTTTTACTTGTACCATACTAAAACCTGTGTGGGTGGCCAGGCCATTGACCTTACATAGTTGTTCACCCTTGGTTGGTTCCATTGTACTCCATGGTCATTTACATTGGATTGAGGTTCAATGGCTAACTGTTTGGTCACTGTGCACTTTGCCCATGTCCCTTCTCTATGTTAATCCCCCTTCAATTATTCCAGTGGTCATCTTGTTTATGTGAACTTCTGTTGCAATTATAGCGTCATCATTCTTACTGTACAATTGGTTTGCCCAACGGTTTCCTTTTCAGAGAGATTTCCTTTCCCTAGGAGACTAGCAGTCTGTACACTTTAACCACAGTCAATGGGAGAGAATTCTCAAATAAGTGGAAAGAAATTGCTCACAAACATTTATCTATTTATATACAGTCTGAAAAACTAAAGGAAATGAGGCACCCAGTTCCTTTCTTTTTCTATTTAAGGCATGAATAATGGATGTTTTACGATTCCATAGGTATAGATACTAAGAGCATGTTATTGACTGTACATACAAGATCACATCTTGCTGTACATTTCTCTCACATGTAATGAGTGTAGCAATAACTGCAATTTGCTAGCCAAGTGAACCTCACAAAGGCACAAAAGTAAGTACTACTAGGAAAACTAAAGAGTAAGGGTCAGTGTGGCCTCCCACTGTCTACAACAATACTGAGGCCCCTTGCCTTCCACAACCCCCTATTATAATGCCTATTTCAAGATAATGTATTTTTATGGGCAGCACCTCTTTTCCTCTCCCCCCCCTCCCCCCTTTTTATCTCTGGCAGTTAGATGCGATTTAACGACACACCAACAGGAATGTAAAGTGTCAGTCAACTCGACAAAAAGTTCAAAGATAAAATCGATTTACAAATATGGTTCGAGTTTGGTTTCTTTTCAGTCGCCTCATAAGACAGGTGGGAAACACCATGGGCACATTCTACACCCGACAGCCCACAGGGGGCTCTTTTTCTCTTTAATTAAATATTCTGTTGATAGACTTTTTATGAAAGCCGCAATCAGAGTTTTGTTTTTACAATCGTTCCACAACTTTAATTCTGAAATATGCATGCACTTCAGTGGTGTCAAGGGGAGTGGTTGAGGGGTTAGAACCCCCTCCCATGATCCAACCTTCCAATGCAAAACACACCTAACATGACAAAAAACACCTTATGTACTGTTTTTTTTCCTCTATATCCTTAGACTTTCCCTCATGTCGTACAACCCTCCCTCCCCCCCCCCCCCCATGACACAATCCTTGCTATGCGCCTGATATACTTTGTTTTAGAACCACCAAAAACTGATTGGTGATCACCATCTAATGTGAATTGTGATTGATCAGAGTGTGGTGGGGGCAGTGTAGTGTTAGAGCTGCTTGAAAACCCAAAGTATTGAGAAATTTTGGTTTCTAGTTAACTTATCTTGCCACCTGAAGGACCAGCTCTTTGATTTTTCTGTCATCTGATAAACAACCAGTTCAGAAGGGAAAAAGGAGTCTCTGGAACTAAAGAATAAAACTCCCTGTCAAATTGATTGCACCTTTAAGATGTGTTACTCCTCGAGGAAGTACTTGCTGCTCTGATCTTTATCGCTGTAGTGACACATATTTGTGAAGTTTTCAATTTCTGTTTCTTGCTTTCATTGTGCTTTTAAACTTTAAAATGTTCCAACATAGGATTCAAAGAACAACAGCTCAAGACATCATCAAACCATTCATTGTCAACCATACACTCACGCAATAGCTTCAGATCCACAAAATATTATAAACTAGAAACATAGGGTCAGCAACTTCCATCTCAGGCAAATTTAAGGCAAAAATTGCAGAGAGGGTGTCAAAAGTCAGATTCTTAATATGCCTGCACCGCCAAAATATTCATAGCTTCTCTCTTCAGAATATATCCAGTTTGGGGCTTTTTCCCTTAATAAGTTTCAAATCGAAAGTACCCTTATTTACAGTTAGATACTGTATGTAATCTGTGAGTCATTCATCCTGTATGTAGGAAATGAATCACATTCTCTCTGCTCTATAAAAGTACCATCAACCTTGGGCATCATTTTCCTCTTTGAAATGTCTGTCATTTATTTCAAAGTTTGCACAATTAGGATGTATTTTATGCTCCTAATTGTATGCAGAATTTCCTGTAAGAAGGGTTAAAGATGTCTACAAAGGAACCAAATGTGTCCTGTTCCACAAGGAGTTTTAACTATACATTGTTTACTATGTGCATCCTATGTTCTTGTGGTTTCTGGAATATCCTCCAAGTTTTCCTCCTCTGTCAACTTACATCTCTGAAGCTGTGAGTCTGTGTACATGTCGTGATTGACCAATCAGAATCCACTGTAGCTCTTTGGGCATACCTGATTGGCTGACCATCTCATTGCTGGCTCTGTTCTCTCCTTGAGCTTTGATTTCAAGCATCAAGTTCTGGTTTATGTGTATATATGTATGTTTGTGCATATTCAGTCTCATGCTTGCATATCTACCAGATCCTTAGTGTAATCATTTTGGAAATATCTGTTGAGGTATCAGACACAAGAATGATTACTTGGGCAAAATGAATCACAGGTGTTTCCACAAATTGAATGTTTGAGTAGAGATTCTGTGGTGTTCTTCAAGATAGTGTGTCATTCATAGGAACTGTTTCTACTGTACCTGTTGTGTACATACAACTAATGCAGTTCTGTGTAAACCTTGTGGTTGAGAGACTTCAATGTGGCTTGATTTTCTATTGAAACCAGGGAGAGAGAAGTATATGAATGTAAGCAGTAAATTATTTCCTAGACCCTACAGTTTTAGTAAGTTGTTGGAAAGACCATTTCCTGTAACAGTGTCAGCTGACAGTTGGCTCAGCAAAACTGGTAAGTTAGTACCATTCATTAACAAAACCAGCTTTGGACTAGTTTTAGCAAGGAGGTTCATTTACGTGGACAGCTTTCATTGAAAAGGACTAGAATATTTGTTTGTACCATTGATATATTTTGTTGCTTCCAGGTACTAACTCAGCTCAAGCCTTTTGATTCCTATTGGTAAAGTAGCAGTTCAAGGTTTTTATGTTCAGGTTTAACCAACTTGTAGTGGTGAACATATTCCATATGTATGTTGTTTTGCAACTGCATTTAGGCCTAGATCATATCAATAATTATCTTTCTAGCCTGCATCTTGTCAGTACTGTAATTAAGAGAAGGTATGGAATGGTTTGAAATACGAAAAATTTCATGATATGCTTTCAAACTGTGAGGTATCCTACAGTTACACATAACCTGGATCTGCTTTTTACTTTCAACAAGATTTCAATTGTATTTGTTTACATTTAGTGTATTTTAGATAACTATTAATTGGTTGTCAGGATATTTTGCCAGCAAAATGTGTGGTGTGGGTGAGTCCAGAGTGATGCAGGTTTTTCAAATGTTGTCTCAGAGCAGCCTGATCGGTGCATTATTTTTCCCCCACATTTTACCAAAACTTCAAAGTTTATCAAATGCTGGTTCAATTGTTTGACTGAAGGATATGTTAATGCACTCAAAATGTTTGACACTCCTACCGAACATTGACGCCTCCTGTGGGCTGGGGGTTGTAGAGTATGCCCTTGTTATTTCCCCCTTGTCTTAAGATGGGACTAAAGGGAAACCAAATTTGATTTTGACTCATACTGGAAAATAAATGTAAACTTTGAACTTTTTATCGAGTTGACTGACACTTTCTAATACATTTGTGTTGGTGTGTTCATTAAAGGACAAGAGCAATCATCCCAAATTGAAGTTGTGTAGTAGACTGCCCAGTTTCACAATTGGTTGTTGGGAGTCATGTGACAATGTTTTTTTCTTTCAAATGTGAAATTTACTGGAAATAAATGCTTTGTTTACCTTCATTATGCAAAAGTAAACTCATAAAAAGTAATGAAAGATACTTTGAAGTGAAATAAGACAAAAACTGTGTTATTAAGCTGTTTCTTCAAAAGAAGTTTGGGGGACTGCTCTTTACCTTTAAATCTCATCTTACTTACTAACCTACTGAACATCGACTCATCTCACCCATGGGTCATAGTCTGAGAATGGAGAAAATTGTGCATTTATGATATCTACTGACATGGTGATAACAAAACTGAAGGGTTGATAAAAATGTGTGATATATTCAATATGGTGCGTTCTTATTCAAGGTCACATTCGTAGTGTTCCAATGGAATGCAAAACTGTGAGGAATTGTTGTGTGTAGTGGAACTGTGAGATAATGTACCAGTACCTTTCTGAGCTGAATATTTTGTTCTACACAACAAATATTCAAAATATTTCACGTACTGTATTCTTTAGGTTATAATCTAATGGACTGCTGTTGATTAAGTGTGTTCCTTTCTTTCTGCAGACGGTTACAGGTCTTGAATAAATGTTCCACTATGAAGATTGAAATGCCAGCCCATCAGGCGGTGAGTCAGATTTGTATCTCTTGTACATTGTACACATTCTCTACTTCTTCATGAGAAGACAGGGACTTTAATAGGGGAGTGGTCTTATTGTTCCAATTTTCTCAATATTCATATACACTTTTTATCCCAAGAGAGGAATTAAATTTTTCTTAGGAAGGGAGTAAAATTTCCCACAAGTCTCCTTATATTTTCTCCTTATATTTTTATGTGCAGAAAATTAGGGACACTGCCAAAATTTCTCTCCAGATGCCGAATTCCTGGGAGGGAGTCTCCCAGCTTCCCCACTTTTTCCACCCATGGGCTAGGAAAACCATGGGCATATTCTATAACCCCAAGCCCATGGGGACTAAACTACCCATAACAGGAATGGCATTATATATGCAGTATATACAGGCGGTGGAAATATGCGACAAGTTACAATAAATTTGAGTTATTCCACTGTTTGAAGAGTTGTGGAATTGCTTGTGGTCATCATGGTATTATCTTGGGCATTGTCTTTATTGGCCATATGGGAAGAGTGCATTTAATGTGCATGTCATTTGGTCTCAAATTTGAATGTAGGGGAGAGGGGGAGGGGAAGAGGAGATCTGGCAGTAACTTAATATCTGTTGTTCTAATTTATTTCATCAATTTCCAAGAAGTATGAGTGCAGGTAGATTTCCCCATTCTTTGTTAGGTAATTGTTGCAAGTGACTAATTCAAGCTTGTATTATAACCATTCTGTGGCTTTCAGTTACAATTTCAGTCCCAGCTCATGGACTAGGGAAGCGGTTTACTGGCAGCAACCCTAAACAGTTACTATGAAGATCAAATTTTGATTCAAAATATTTGAGCTGAAAGTTTAAATTCAATAGGTTTCTTTGTGTATATAGTGCTAGTGTTCATTTCTGTACCAGCAATATGATATCGGGTTCTTTGAAGTAAGCTGAGTCATTCTGTATGCTCTGCTCAGTCAAGAGCTAGCAGGTAGAGTACTTCCAAGTTTAAGCTTCCTGTAAACAAGTTACAAGTAAGAGAACATCAGTGTGACTGAACTTTCTTTTGAATGTACTAGTTGTTTGATTTGTTTTGTATTGTGGAAGAGTTGCATTGTTGCTGTTTGTACGATTCCCCCTCCGGGTCCCCAACTACAAGTCTAAAGTTGCACTCTTTTAAGTGTATTGACATCAAGATGATGGGCTAGTGCTCTCAGTGTTTCAGTTTGGACAACATACTTTTGCAGTTGAGTTATCTTTAGGGCCAAAGTTCATTTGTGTTACTATGTATGAAAGTAGTCAACTAGACCATTTGTTGAAAAAAAAAAAGGTTCAGCGGGCAGGTTCATATGTATGATCAAATATGAAAGCACCATCTTGTTGTCTGTGCAGTCAGAGGCATGTTGGTAACCCTCCTACCATAGGTATCTAAATGCTGATCTGACTGAGCAGATATTTTTTGACTGGAGGAGACTGTCAGGAAAGGGACAGTACTTGTCAGTTCCTTTCATGTACCCCAAACCCTGTGGTGGATAATTCATAATTGGCTTAACATTTACTGGACTTGGAAGTGGCATAACAGCATTGTCATGCAAGTCAGTTCTCAAGATAGGATGTTATCAGTGGTTGCCTCTTTGGTGATCTTTCCAAGGCACCCAATAAACATTTCAGGGCCACCTTTTGCCATATCAAAATTTTATAATATGATAAGGAAAGGAGTTAGCTGTACCTAGCAGCATTCATCATAGTTGGTTGCTATGTGAAGTGGGTTATTATATTAATAAAGATGGAACCAATAAACAGGGAATCATCTTGAAAAGATTCTGGGCAGAGGTCAACCATTCTTATCAGATGGTACCCATATGGCCTGAGGGCACAGTTACCATGGTAACTAACAAGATAGAATCATATTTTATTTCAATCTGTCAATGTACATGTAATGGCAGGATGGTAACCTTACTGGTCTCTGACTCCTTGCAGAAAGCATCATCCCATTAGCTGCACTCTTCAGTTCATAATGATAATGGCAAGGACGCTTTGCCCCCTAGGTATATCTTCTACTGTCTAGGCAATTTTAACACCAGTTATGGGTCAGACACATTGGGTTTCTTCCTAATAGAAATATGTAAAGCTGAATTTTGCAAGCTCCCTTTTAAAAAAATTCTGAAGAAAAGAAGCACTTTGAAGTGTTGTCAAATGCAAGTCTTGTAGACTCTGCCATACTTAATGGCAGAGGGAGGAATATGGATGGAAGACTGTTAAAGTTTTTAAATTACCTCGATTTTCAACCAGCCACAAAAACACTGTCAGTCCTTCATTTGAGGGATACTGTAAATGAAAAACTGCCAAATTATCTTTCCTAAAGATGGTGAAGACTTAAAAAATCACTGGTTGGAGAAGATAGGCTTAAACCACAATGGCAGATTAAAAATAGCTTCCTCTATAGTTGGGGTATTTTTAAAAGAACCTCTCAAGAGACAGGAAGTCAAATTTAAAGGACTTATTTTGGTCTCTAAAGAAGACTTAACCTTCTCTCTTTTGTTAATAAATTCATGTGGTTTACAACTTGAAGGGATTTCCTAAGGATACTAAAGTTTATTTCTTCTACAGATTTCAGTTTAAGATGGTGGAGTATCATTTTGGACAGGTTTGTGGTGGGTCTCAAAAAGATACTTACTGGTAAGAGTGGTAGAATGAGAGGAAGTTTAGAGAGTTAATTTGTAATGTCTTGTGAAGAAAGTAAACTTGCTTTGTCCTGTGAAAGGGAATGGAGGCTTAAACATTAAAGTTTAAAACATTACTTGCATATTTTTTTCTACCAAATATGTTTTAACTATGAATCCCATGTAGTGTTGAGCAGATAACCGATAACTGTTATTGATATCGGCAGATAATGGCCAGGCCTTGAATTTTTAGGCGTGCCAGTGCAACTACTCCACCATCAATCACCTCAAATTGCTGTGAGGGATGTGATTTTTTGCACACCTAGGTGAAGATTTGGAGCCCATTTCAATCTATTTAAGTTTAATAGAACAGCATACCTACCACACTCCTTAATTTTTTGAGGGGTGTGATTTGTAGCACACCTGAAAAATCTAAAACTCAAGACCTGAATGGCATTATTGACAGTAAGATATCAGTATCAACACACAGATCAGTTCTGGTTAGTTTGAATTCTAGGTGAGGTGCAGAATGAAAATTGTTGGAAACTTGTGAAAAAGAAGCTCTGATTGCCCCTTTATTATTAGTACAAATATGAAAAACTGTTTTGAGCCAAAATATTTCCAGTTTTTCATATTACTTTATGAACTCAGAAAAATGCTGAGGTGTATGATGAGGGCTGAAGTTTTACCTGCCATGAGACCTGACCTAATTGTTTTCATGCCTAGTCATTCAGTCACTAGACTAACAGACCTTCGATTCAACCCTGCAAAGTGGACCTTATTTAGTTGGAAAACATCGAATCATTGCGCATTGTCTGAGTAGTCTAAAAGGAGGAAGTGACATCAAGGCTACCAACTAGGTTATAGGTCAGAGGGGAAATGATTATGATTTAATGGCATGCAGTAAACAAGCATTTGCAGTAACAACAACTTAATAGCAGGTTATATAGGATATGGTTACGGAAGTATTAGTTCTAGTTTGGGGACACTATGAACTCTGGATGGAATTCATAATCATAACTAGTCCAAAAAAATTCCTGTGTGTTGCAAAAAAAAATTTAAAAAAAAAAAAAAAAATGGAACTAATCATAAGGCATCAAGGTGACTTCTGTGTAACCCACTGTGTACATAGAAAAGATTGTTAAAAATGTTGGGAGATAGGAGAGACACAAAGAGATAAACTCTTGTACACTGCCTAAAAGGGAAATGCCCTCACCCAATATTAAGTAGTGTTGTATGCCGTTCTCTTTCAAATATGAAATTTTCTGGGAGCTACTGCTTGGTTTGCCTTGAATATGCAATACTAAAGTCACAGAATATTATGAAAGATACTTTAAATTGAAATAAGAAGAAACTTGCAAGATTTAAGGTTGCTTTAAATAAGTTTGGGGCGACTTCCCCTTAAGTTATTTGACAAGTTTTAATTTAAATTTATGTGAGCCTTTACCTATGGAAGGTAGTAGCCTTCATTGAACAGTGATTGTAATTAGGATTCTTTTCCCTTCTCAACTAGAACTCTGGGGTTTACAAGCACCACAATGTCAAGGTGGAATATGTAGGACAAAGGTCAAATTTACTTGGTTTTTCCTACATATTTCCTTCCTTAACTCATAAGTATTTGACCTCATTTTCCCTCTACTTAAGCAAGTTCTTAACCAAAATATCCCTCCTGTAATAGGTTTTCCTCACCTGGACAATCATGGAAGGAATTGACTACAAATTTCTGTATTGTTTCCGGGGGACAACCTTATTACAGCCTGGAAGGGTTTAACCTAAATAAAAAATCAATCACTGCAACTTACTGACTTAGTCCATTCCTCTTTCATAAGTCACAGGGTCACTCACTCACCAAGTTACCAACCTGGATCCCTCTGGTCATGCTCTAGTAATAACAAAAATGTAACATATTGTTATAGGATAAAACAAAAAACTTATTGCTTGATTCTTTCTCTAAAGGGCTTTAAATGGTGGGTTTTAGTTGTAGGCAACAGGATGGGAATTGTGGGGTGAGATTATGAGGTTTATGATCACATGGCCTCCCAGTGTCCATTGGTTTCTTTTTTAAGCCTTGGCATTTCTATAGTTTCCCATTTTAAAATACCTGGTGTGACTTTTCATGTAATAATAGTTTCGTACAAAGGGTATTTGCTTCATACTTTACTACTGCTGTGGGCACGTCCTCACTAGTGACAGTATTTCAATGGTTTAAATTGAATTGCGGTCATGGGGACAGCAGGGGTCCCATGTAAGGTGTGATGGTAATTGTTTTGGGGGGAAAATGTAGGCAATGCTGAAGGTAAACTTGGCAGTTTGTGGGAAGGCTACTGCTGAGCAGACTTTGATAAACTTATTAGCTGTGAAGGGTTCAAGAACAGATGATGCATGGGGGTAATAGAAGAGTAAGTGTTCTTCTGGCTAGTTACTGTAGTTAGGCAGTATTTAGTGACACACCAACATGCACAAATGTATTGTATAGTGCAGGTAAACTCAATAAAAAGTTCCAAGTTCAAATTTATGTTCAGTTATGAATTATGGGGACAACCATGGAGGAATGTGATCGGTTATGTGGCACCAACAGCCATGCAGTCATGGGATGAGTTACAATTAGACTTGTAGGCAATTGGGAAGGTGAACTTAGTGACCAAGGTGGTATCTCCATAGTGCCATGTAGCATAGGAGAAATAGCCATGACCTCTATCCTGCCATCTCCCCCACCCCCTACCATCCATTCAATACAATATAATACATACAGTTATCATGGTGAGTATAAGGTCAGTACATGACTGTCAAGGTATTTTGATGTTTGCAGTTTAAGGAAAAGGCACTCTGATATCATCAAAATTTAACTTACCAAAGTCCGATCAGCTGTTATAGTTACCATCTTATAATACCTTAGCAACAGGCATCGTACAGGTTGACAAACAGGATGTTTTAAAAAAAATTCATTGGGAAGGGTTAACTGTAACAAAGTGTATTCAGTAGGGTAAGACACAGGTGACAAGATGGTGGTGTGTCCACCAGTATGACCGGGACTTGAACAAGGGTTTTGTGGCTTCACACTTTTTTTACTTTTTCTCTGGTTTGATTAGACCTAACTTTCAACAAATCAAAACCCTTTTTTAAAGAGAGATTGGTTGAACTCGTAACATTTGCCAAGATCAGTGATAGGTGAAGGCAAACTTTTCAAAAGCTAGTTGTGAACTTGTGAAAGTAATCTGTGAAATTAGTCTCTTCATGGTTACCTTCAAACCTTGCAACACCCACATAATATAGAAGGCATTTTTGATGCAATGTGTTCTACTTGATTTGGCATATTGTGTGTCATTGTTAAATTATACAATGAAAATAAAAAATTAAATGTCCTTGACAAAAGGGCCATTGCACAAGTGGGTGGGTAACTCAGCAGTCAAGGTGTCTAAGTCAATACTGTTTATGCAAAAAAAATCCACTCATTTAAAGAAAGCGTGGCTTTAAATTCGTCCACTCAACTATTAAAAAAATGTTCAATGCCTGGAAAAGAGGGTGGAGACGGAGGGTGTGCTGCCCAGCTGGCTGCCTCTTTATACATTTGATATGTGGTTAATTTTACAGGAGCCCTACAATTGGCATACCACATATGTAAAATAATATTTGAGCCTTTGTTAACTGATACGTAGTACATCAAAGGCACTGGTGCTATGATATGCTTTCATAAGCCAACCCCAGCTTAAGTACGCTTCATTTAACCACTATGACTTACCAGTTTCAAGTTCACTAGATTATAGAAGGAAACAAAATGACATGGAATTTGTGTGCAGGATTGGATAATGTAAAGGTGGTCTAAAGCCAGGCTCAGTTTCGTTAGGATTTGGGCCAAAGATAGCTGTGGTGCTGGTTTTTGTTGTGAACAAAAGCTGGAGAATTATTGCGGTTTTCGAAGATTTTTGTTTGAATGGCTTTGAATTGAATTAAATTCGAGGGAATGATTATGCTTCAAGCCACATATCTACTATCATTCCCCTAAAAGTTAAGCTTTTCACCTTCGGGTCAATGATTTCAACCTTTGGAGATTACAAGGAGAGTGCAATATTTGCGAGCCTTGTATGAGAAAAAAGAGCAGCTGAGTAAATTGTTAATGCTCATGTGGTTGTCACATGGTATACTATAGGTGCCTTGGTACTGTTTTGGAGGGAAAAGGTTTTGTTTTGAAGGGATTTTGTGTATATATTTGCATCCTGTAGCCAGTTTTTGAAGGCCCATCAGTATTTTTGGCATGCAGATCGGTATGTGATGTAGGACAGTGTTTTAAAGATTTGTCGTTTAAATCTCTTTTGAATCTTCAGCTTGATGAGTCTGACGATGAAGATCCTTGTGCAATCAGTGAAAAATGGAGATATAGTAGAGGTTGTTGGTCTCGAAGATCATCTAACAATGGGAATGGCGATAATGGATCCCCTACAGAACACCATTCACACTCAGAGCAGAGCTCTCCGACATTAGTACATGCTCATGGTCGTCTCAACAGTAGCAGTAGGGAAAGTCTAACTACAACAGACAGTGAAAAAAATGAAGGTTACACCAGCACCAGTAGCTTTGACAGTCCAGCTGCTTTCAAGAGAACTCGCCCAGAAAACAGAGGAGTAGATAAGCGTCTCAAAGCCTCTGCCTCCAGTCAGAGCTTGCCAGTCCAGGAATCAGAGAAAAAGAATCTATTGCTAGATGAAATGGAAAGCAGTATGCCTAGGCCAGTTGTACAGATTTCATTAGAGTCAGACACAAAATCTAAAGACCAGAGCACTTTGGGACAAAAGTGGGGTAGTTTCAGGCAGAGGGTGGGTGGCAGTTTCCGAAGGAAAAAGGGTTCTTCTAAGGAAGTTTTGAACATAAGTGGACCTGTTGTGGATAGTTCTGAGCCAATGCAGAAAAAAATGCAACAAATGAATTGTATGGATTTACTGACTGCCCAGCATCAATTGAGTGGGAGGCAGGCAAGAACTCCACCAGCAAGGAGGCGGAGAGCACAGAGTGAACGGCATTCAAAGAAAAGATTTGGTCGAGTGTTTTCAGAGCCCAGCTCTCCTCGAGCATTGAGAAAGAGGCAGTTTTCAGAAGGGGATCGGGAACTGGGGGAGGAGTTGTCAAGGAGACTGTCACAAGTGTTGGATAATAACAATGATAGAAAGAAATATGATGATGTGTTTGGCGAGCAGACTACCATCACAACTTCAACCATTAGCACAAGGATCACTGTTACCCAACCTGATAGATTTAATAGCGTATCGTCCCAGGACTCGTATTCCATGCGCTCTTTTGGAGATGCTCCTAAAACTCACAGGTGCCTAAGTAGTAGTAGTAGTGATTCATGTCAGGTGCCCTACCATCAGCCCGCTTGGCGGTCCCAAGAAACAATCGGTTCTGAGTTTGATGCACTTGTTTCCCCAGCATCTCGTGAACGTATCCCAAGCTTTTACGACAACATCCCTCACACATTACATTCTAGTCTGGACAATGTACCAACTGGCAGTTCAGAGCCAGAGGATTCTGAGTCAGAACTAATGAGAGAAATTTACAATTTGAAAAATTTGGGCCATCTCGATAGTGATGAACGATATGGTGAATCGCCAAGTAGTACTGGCAAGTCAAAGTCTAAAGGCAGTGACACCCGTGGTAAAAATTTGTCGTTAATGACGACAGACACAGAGAAAATTGACATTCTGCAAAATATCAGTGACTTATTACTGTCAGAGAAATACCAAGTTCATGATTATGGTTGTGATGAAAGGCCCAGAAGGGAAAGGAGTAATAGTCTTCCCATCTCACCTTCTGAGATTTTGGGGGAGGATGATGACGATGATGATGACGACTTAGTAAGTTTGGATGTTAAGGAGGAGATGTTGGGACTTCATACTGAGCTGGAGAAGATATTGGACGGTATTAATGAGAGCATCAGTGAAATTCAGGGTCAGATTAAAAGAAGTAAGACTCCATTATGTTATTCATTTCTAATGCATTTCAAGTTTTATACTCCCTTGCAAATAATTCACATTGCAGACATATACTTATTCCTGCAAGCTGATTCATGTCAGAGACAAACTTACCGCTGTAAGCTGTGTGTGTATATATTTGCAGTACAAGTGAATAAAGTGCATCACAGTAGGTGTAGGTATCATTTGCATGATGTGTAGGTAGTGTATACAAACAGGGTTTCCATCTGAGGGGGAAAAAAGGGGGATTTTTGCCCGCTTTCTAGAGGAAGGTTGGTCAAATCCTCCCCGACCCCCTTTTCATTTCCAAAAAATTAAGAAAATTTTCAGTATCTTGGTTTCTTACAATAAAAAGATGATGTCTTTGCAGCAATGTTTGGACTTAAAGTTAACAAGTGGCCTTAAAAACCCTTCAAATTGAGCCTTGAAGCAAGCTTTTCTTCTCCTGAACTCACTCGTTACTAAAGCTTGGGACAGCACCACTTTAGACTTGTGGTTTTAGCAGCTTTTCCCTTTCCATTAATGTTGAAACCACTTTGCTCAAAGGGGAAATTTCAACCATCCTGAAGTAGTATAGTTGAATATCCTATTTTATGATTGGCTCTTGAGAGTCATGTCATAATATTTTTTCTCCTCAAATGTGAACTGTGCAAGATTGGTTTTATACCTTGAATATGCAGTTTTCCTATTCGAAATATTACAAAAGACACCTTTGAAAAGAAATAAGATTGGGGCGACTGTTCTTGACCTTTCAATGTTTGAAACTGAAAGTCTCTTGGAATTTATTTGTCAGTTAATGATGTAACCTAAGAACAGTGTAATCGATTACATTTTGGGAATAACATCAAAACCAAGATGTATGATATTTGCTGGTTTGTACTGCAGAGGTCATTCTCCTCAAATGTTTCTGCCATTGTGCTTGGTGCTCAGCATGAGCAGTGGGGTATGGAGAACCAGCCAGTGAGCCACAACTAGAAAAGAATGCTATGGTTGGCCTGATTGGTCAAAAAATGACATGCAAAACCTCATTTAGGTATCTAACTGAACTATTTAGCCCCTTTGTGCCCCTAATTTACAAATATGTTACGTGCATTCTTTCACTGTCTTTTACAGACAGCAGTCTTTCATCTGGGTCTTCTCATGTTTCTTCCCCGGCCGGATCCCACTTATCAACCCCTTTCAACTCTCCTGTGCCCTCTCCTCTCTCTTCCCCAAACCTGGATTCCGTGCGACATCAGCAGGATTCAGACACTGGGGTGGGGAGTCTGTCACCCACCTCTGTAGATAATTCGAACGACAAAGAAGAAAAGCCTGATTCAAAAGGGGGAGATAAGTCACCTTGGAGAGAGAGGCGGGATTCAGGAGTCGGAAGTTCTCTCACAAGGCCTAGTGGGTAAGTTATCATTGGAAATAATGTCCACCGTATTTTTTTCTCTGCATTAATATGTTCTTAAAGTATGGTTGTGAAATAGGTATTAAATTTTACCAAATTTGATTTATTTCAATAAAGAGGTTGTGGCCTTAATATAGACTTAGGAATAATATTTAAATTCCATTGCATTTCACCTTAACTGTGCTCTGATTTATTTGTCTTACATAAGATAAACCTATCTTTGTAGGTGGTGTACTTTTCAAGTACCTATGACAATTTGATTTGGTTGTACTCCTTCATTTTAGACATCACAGGCAGCCTTCTTGGAATCTATAGCTATATTTAGTCTGTAAATCCTGTCTTAGCTGTTTTTGCAAAGAGTGAAAAGGTAATTGAAAAATAAGAGTCAAGAAAATTTATAAACATGAGGTCTTGACTGATGTGTCTAACCTGCTATTACTAAAAATATCCTTGATGTGGAAAGGACTTAATTTCCTCATGGATGACCTGGTATTTGTAGGTTTCCTGATTTCACAGAATAAATGGCCTTCCAGACTCAAAATTTGAGAGAAATAAAAAAAAAAATATTGCTTTGACAGTGCAAAGCCCCACTAGCAAGTTGGCCAATAGATGGGCAGATGTGGTTAAAAATATTTCCTACAGGAAGTAGACTTTATTTCAGTTATGGGCCTACTTGCAGTCATTTATTGCGGGTCAAGGGAAGATACAAGATTTAGAGACAATAAAGTTTCTTAAGAAGATGAGTAAATTTAGAAAAGGAAGGTCATGTATGTAGGTCACTTTTGTCCTTCAGAAGGCTTATTGAAGATGAGCTTGAAGGATTGAATCCTCAAGGGAGGTGGGAGGGGGGGGGCAGAGTTTTCTTTTTCAATGTGGTTTTCCTGTAGAAATAGATGCTTGCTTCCACTTGCATCGACTTATTGCCATCTTTTAGTTCTACTGTAGTACCATGAGAAAGTCCATGAAATCATTTTTTTTTTTTTATCTATATATATGTAATAAGTTTGTCATATCAAATTTTAATACACATGGATAATAGCCCGTCAGAATAACTTCCTTTCATTGGAATTAATTTATTGAAGTAAGAACAAAATGAGGCATTTTTCTAGGTGTTCTTTTTTGTAACAAACTTTGAAATAAGATTTGCTTTATTCTTTTGTGCACCTATATGGACACAGTTGGTTTCCAACTGACCTACATCTGCCCTTTAAATGACCAAAGGCAAAGTACTTTGCTCAAGATTTTGCATTCGAGAAGTTTTTGACGCTGTTTATTCACACTTGACTTTTCTCTTATAACAATGTCAGCATTTGTCCGCTTGAAACTGGCCATTTTGATTAGAAATAGGTTGAAAATGGAAAGAAAAGGTTGCTAAGAATGATTTTCATGGTAATCCCATGTTTTGTTAAGGATTTGTAGTACCCTGGTTAGAACATCAAAGACGCCCGTCCATGATAGACCGGTGCAGTCCATCTTTGAAATTTTATATTTTCTGGTGGAAATAGTTTCATCTGCACAAAGCAGACACTCTCTTATGACCAGGTCATACTTTTTAAAGTCATCGACCATACTCTCTTCAAAGAAATTTTAGTGACAATCATTGTTTTGCTTGTTAAAGGGCAAGAGCAGTCACCCCAACTTTATGTAGTGTATTAGACTGTCTTGTTTCATGATTGGTTGGTGAGAGCCATGTGACATTTTCTCCTCAAATGTGAAATTTACTGGAAGTAACTGCTTGGTTTACCTTGAATATTTACAGTATTTTTGGTTCTGAGAATGTTGATAGTGAGAGTTGTTTTGTGTTTGAGAAACTATAATATTAGCATTCTTTCAACCTACAGTAGAAGAAGGGTTTAAGGTCACAGCACGATTTGGTATGTTAGAGGGGTACTTATTTTAAGCATTTTGGTGAAATTTGCATTGAAATCTGATATGTGCTTGAGCAAAAAGTGAACTTGAAGCGAGCACATATGACATCATATCCCTACATTAGTGCACAGTGTTTTGTTTTTCTTTAAACTGTGAAGTCAATTTTCTCCTCAAAAGTCTCATATTATGTAAATGTGATTGCATAAGTAGCATGAAAACATTACAAAATTTGCATCCCCCACAGGGAGGTCCTATTCCTATTAACTTCAAGGTCAATACAGCAGTCTGATAAAACAAAGGGAAACAAAGCATTCCTTGGGAATGTGAAGAAGTGATATAAGCTCTGCTGCACTCAAACCCACTTTGGAACACAAATCTACCGACTTCATTTACTGTATCTCAAGAAATGCATTTCTGATTTGAATGGAACTTTCACCATACTTTGTAGATATGGTTCCTCTTTCTCATATAAAAATTAAATTTTTGCTTAAACTTCCCATTTAAATAAGGTACCACCACATTGGTTAATAAGACTAAATATATTTCAGAAACATTTAATGTGCTATTAAGCAGGCTATACTACTTAATAATCTTTTTGACAACATGATTTTGTATCGTTGGGAATTTAAGATTCATGTTAGCAGTATTTGTACTTTCATATTGACACTTTCTGGGTTCATTGAGAAGCTTCAAAAGCTGGGTAATTTAAGTATTCTCTTTAGTTTAAAGAAATTACATGTACATGGAATTTTTGGTGATTGTAATTTGTTCTGTGCTATCAAAATCTGGTATAAGGTTATGCAGCACAGTACAAGACCACATGTGTGATCTGGTGGGGAAGGGGTGAAGTTGATTCCCAGGTCATGGGAATAATACCCAAAGAGTAGACCCTACTTCTATAGAGTGTGATTCTCTGCAGTTTATCCAATGGGGAAGCAAGGGTAGGAAAGTTAGGAAAGCAATGGGAAAGAAAGGAAATTAATTAATTGCCCCACAACTGAAAAAAGACTGTCAGTGCTGCTGGATTAGACTGTGGAGCTAACATGGGTGATCTGTGTAGGCTCCTTGATTAAACTACAAAGGTATTGAGGCATAAACCCCTTTCAATCCTAACAACAACACAGTACGAGATCTGTTCATCCTCTCCCATACTGCATTTTTGGTCTAACAGTAAGAGCATCTGCCTCTCATGCAGAAGGTCCATGTTCTATTCCCAAGGCAAGTCATACCAAAGACTGTAAAAATGGAACCTACTGCCATTGTGCGTGATGCTTTGCATTTGCAATGGAGTAGGGAATACAAGCCAGTGAGCCACACCGGGAAAAAAGGCAGTGGCTGGCTCGATTTGAACTAATAGGTTGGAAACTGGGTCGTACAGCACCATCTAACTAACCCATACCACTTTCCTAGGCCATGAGTTTTACATTTTCCAGGTGTGCTATAAATTGCAGTCCTTCAGGAAATTGAATATGGTACATGTGCTGTTTTATTGGATTTAAAACAGATTTAAATGAGCTCCCATTCTTCATGTAGGTGTTCAAAAAATAAGATTCCTCACAGTGAGGTGAGTGATGGTGTGCGATCGCACTAACATGCCTCAGAATTTAAGGCCTGCTTTCCCTCCCATCTCACCTACAAATTTGGTTCCAGGCTCCTCTTATACTCAAGTCATGTCATACAAAGTTTTTGTTTTGATTTTGTGGAAAAATAGATATTCTTTGATGATTTGAACAGGATTTTTTGCATAAATATCATATGCCAGAATTTTGGGACTTAGTGGTAGTTTAGGGAGCTTTTTCTAAAATTCCCCCTCACTTTTAAAAGCCTTCTTGAAACCCATTGGACATCTCTGCCCTAAGGTTATTAGCATAGCTGTCAAAGCAACAGCTACAGAGCAGAGCAGAAAAGTGATATTCCTTTCAGTGGAAACATATATTTCAATTTATTTCACATACAGGCTTTCTGTAGTGACAAGTTGTAGTTTATCCCCCTTGGGATATGTCTGAGCATTTTGTTATGTTTGTGTGTAACCTGAACCACAGCTAGGAACATTTGTATTTCATTTTGATGAACTTTAAGGTGCTGGTCTTCTCCCCAACTTAGGCAGAATAATGTTTTCAAAGCTGCTTCAAAATGAGATTTCTGTACTTTCACACAAAGGTTAGGCTTTCATTGGATGTTTGTGTCATACAGTGTATTCACGAGGAAGCTAATAAGCCAGAAAAAATCTTACTATTTTTACCCAAATTTTCCTCTTTTGTTTCTTAAAGAGGAAGAATAAATTTGCAATGTATCACTGGCATTTCTGTCTATATATGGGCTTCCAAAAACCATTTGGACTTAATGTTACAAAGGGTGATTTACTGAGAGCCTTAGTTTTGAATTTGAACACCTTTGTTCTCTTGATATTGGTTATAATTTTATTTTTAATGTGCAAAAGCAGTTTGTAGGTTATGCACACATGTTATCATTGTATCCATCTTAAATTGTCTTCACAGAGGCAGACGACCCCGCATCCGGTGGCATAGCTTCCAAAAATCTCACAGGCCGAGTCTCAATTCTAGGTGGGTTTAACTTGTTCTTTTTGCGTAGTATGGTTGCGTGGAATTTGGGAGGGAGGAAAAAATTTAAGATCAGAGGTGAAACAGGATTTTTCAGTCTACCAGTCTTGTGTTGTAATGTCAAGTTTGTTTGTTTTGTTTTGGATTTTCAAAAAAATACAAATTGTGGTGTGGGGGTGTTCCATCTTGCTGTAAATAATGAAATGGAATTAAGTATTTTCAAGTAGACAAAGATTTTCCAGATCATGGACGTGACTTTATATTAATGGAGTTTTATGGCTTAGCTTCTAACCAGCTCTTGGGAACTTAAGAATGTCCAAGAGGATATTGAATAAAAACACCAATACTTTTGACATTTCCAGAGGGCACACTGGTATTTTATTTTTATTTTTACATTTGCAACATCAATGTGGTTTGCCTTTGGGCAGTCTTTTCAAGACATGGGTTCTGTCAATTAATGTCATAAAATTCTGAAGTCTGAGGACAAAAAAGTCAAAATTAAATTAGGTGGTCTTTCATTTCATCTCATATTACTAATAGCAGGAATATCCCTGTTGCTCTCTACATGGTAAAATGGCTGCGTACGTATACTTCCGCTCCCTTTCAACTTTTTTAGAAGTGACGACATCAATACCTCTCCCCTTTTACTATTATAAGTTTTAGTCATACAGTTGCATGACTGACCTGCATCTATAGGCAAGGGGAAACTATGTTGTCTTGTATGTTGAATCAAATTACGGATGTTTTTCTCTTTGTTAAAAAATTGGTTTATAGTTTTCAAATATTCTGTGGGCTAAGCCGGAAGTTGTCTGAGGGTATAAAGGTCTGTACTATAAGTTGAGTAGACAAGTTTACTTTCAGCAGTGCAAGGAGTGGTACAATACTATTGGAATCCTTTCATTACTAAGAACAGTATGAAACCAGCATGCAACAAAGTATGGTTCGATCATAGGTGAGGGAAGAAATTGTTCTTTCTTGTTCATGCTTAGTAGCATTCAGTTCTGTGAATTTTGTCTTTCATTTTATTTGTTAGGGAGGGTAGTAGTTGAAGGATAGATTCAGTAACTGAACCTGCTGCCGTTGTGCTTGATGTTCAGCATAAGCAATGGAGTAAGGAAATCAAGCCAGTGAGCCACAACTGGAAAAAAAGGCTTTGGCCATCTCGATTTGAACAAATTGGTTGGAAACTGGGCCATAAAACTTCATCTAGTCTAATCTAACCTGACCTTATAAAATACAAATTTGGTCTGCTTTATTTCACTGATGAACATTGAAGAATAATATTTCGATGAACAATCACCTTTACTAGCCCAATTGTTATCTCTACTTGGTAAGTCTCACAGAATACTGGGATGCATCATACTTCCATAGTTTAATGGACCCAGCAAGTTATAGGTTCCTGGCCTTGGTTGTATTTTTTTGCCTGAAATGAATGCAAATACCATGGTGTGTTACCCCTTAGGGTCATCTTAATCCACATATGTCTTCTGCTTGTGTGTTTTTGTTAAGATAGGATATGTACTATGATTGTCTCACTATCTCATTGAATTATCTATGGAACTGTTTGCAGGCCAAACAAAGATATGTTCCAGATTTCAACACTACTTTTAGCTGCACAAATTTTATCTGCCTAGTCATGGTTTTGCTGGGGCACAAAAATGCATTTGGTAATACAGACAGAGGACCACTAAAATCTTCAGAACTGTGTAAGAAAACATTGTTTTAGAGCCCATGCATAAACCAGCCTTGAGGAAAAAAAAATCAGCTTCACAACCACAAGTCCACAGTTTTGTTCATTGCCTACAAAACTTTCTACTATGAATTTCCTTGATCTGAATAAATTGTAAATGGTATGATGATTACAGGAAAAGTATCCTTTTGTCAATGACGTTATAAATTGTAGACAATTTCAGTATTTCAGTCCTGTCATATCTCCTATCACCCTTTGCATACCTGTATACCATTTATACCTAAACCTACCATCTGGCAAACTGATAACACTGTGGTAATTACCACCAGCAGAGGGCACCATACACCCTGTAACTTCCTTCTTCATTTTGCCTTGCTCATGTTTCATCATGTCACTAGCTGTCAGGGGGTTGTTTGGATCATTATTTACTCAAAAACTTTCCGATTTTGGATTGGGTTTTCTTCTGTGAACCTTCCTGACATGGTGGTGACCCATTTTCTACTGTACTGGATGTGTTGCGCATTCATAAATTCAGGCATTGTGTCTGGGGGGGGTTTGGTGGCACGAAATGAGGGAAAAGTCCTTTGACTTTTTCTTCATTTCATGCCATTTTAAGTGTTTTTTGCATTGCAAGTTTGGGTCATGGGGGGTTCTGACCCCTCCCCCTCCCCCAACCTCCCCGTGGCTATGCCACTGCATCTTGAAATTGGCAAGAGTGAGATGAGCTAAAATTTAATGTGCACTTGCCACAACAGTATGTCCATGATAACACATTGCTGTTGACGTGCCTAATTTAAATTGAATGGAACAAACTTACCTGTACCCTACACTAAATATTTTTGTTTTTGATACTTTTCTCAGGACAATGAGTTGGTAGTTACTACCTTTATAATATAGGCCTACAGCGGTGTTTTGCATTATAAATATTAAGTGGCTCTCACAGGTGTGTAACCATGTTAACACCAGTGGCATTATAATCAGGGATCATGTCTCCCTCAGAAGGGTTCAATGTACAGTTAACTTAAAAATGGAACCTTCTGCAGTTGTGCTGATGCTCTGCATAGACAATGTAGAAGAGAAAACAATCAAACAGGTCCATGGGGTCTGGGTGGGTGGGCTATCTTAATAGTCAAATGTGCTAGCTAGCACTCAGAATTAGCCATGAGAAGTGGTCGGTACCAATCTAAACATGTCAGCGTTTGTTGTGGTTGCTGGTTCTTGGTATTCAACACCCAAAATCCGTCTGTTAAACATTTATTCAAGCTAGATTTGCTTCAAGACATGCCTTCATGCTCCTTTTGATTCTGAAAGCAAGAGGGTTAGTCATTGCTTATAACATAGGCCCTGGGGATAAACAGTCTCTCACAATTGTTACAGGTATACGTACATGTGTGCCAAAGTGAGTCCTGCTATTATTTGAGGTATTTGTACAAGGTTGTTGAACTTGGGTTCGGAGGAGAGATTGTAGCTGTGCAATCAAGGGATTTCTAAGACAGATGTTATTTGTAATACATTTGGGGGTGTGGACTTTGAAATAACAAACATGATATGTCACCCTGGGCTATGAGACACGTATCATGAAAGTACAGAGGTAGTATTTCCATGCGCATACTGGGGAAGTGTTTTCACTTTTTGGTGACTGAGGCAGTACTTAAACAGTCCTTCATCACTCCAATTTAAAACTTGATTGGTACAGTTCTTCAAATTGAGCTCTTCAATTTTCATCAAATTAAGCTTAATGCAAAGTATGGTTAGCTCTTATCACATTTCTATAGCATGTACTGAAAAGGGTCTGAATGTGTCTGGGATGAGGATGAGCTTATTTGAAGGGCCAAACCTCTCACCCCAAACTACAATTTTGGAACCCGGGTACCGAAATTCTCAATTGGCTCAGCTCTTTGATTGACAGCTAATTCAAACAATGCAGAGTGTCAAAGCCTATATTACACAGCATGAATGGTACTGAGAGTGTTTTGATTATATAAATTGATTTTTTCTATACTCACCCTGAAGCACTAAACTGAGATTGTGTCTGGATGAGGATGAATTTTAGACAACTGTGGGAGGGGCTGCAGTAAGAAGGTTAGGAGAGTTGGTACTGTTTGGGCTGAGAGAACTGGGCCTTTAAGCTCCTCCTACAATTGTCTGAAATTCATCATCATCCAGATACAATCTCAGTTTATTGCTTCAGGGTGAGCATAAAAAAATTCAGTGTGTATAATCAATCAACACACTCTCAGTACAGTTCATGATGTGTAATACAAAAATGGTGCCCCACATTGTTTGAACTAGCTGTCAATCAAAGAGCTTGCCATTTGAGAATTTCTGCAAACCCCTACAAGAATTGTAGTTTGGGGTGAGTGAATTGGTCCTTTAAACCATCTCTGTGAGTCTTAAACTTTTGCTGATGTTACTGAAATCCAGGGTTGAAAGAACTTTCATAGGGGAAAACAGACCAATTTGTTATTGATAACAAGTGAAAAGACAAGTTACATTCGCTTTGAGTAGTGGATAAAAATGCATGGCACAAGTAACTATAGTGGGAGTTTTGTCTCCCTAGTAGTTAAATTAGAGATTTTATTATTGATATTTCTTTCAGATGGCCTCTTGTAAGGTTCCTAAACTCTATTAAACAGGTTTTTCAAGTATCATACTCTTTCCTCAAGTGTTTAACATTGCTGAAAGAGCATTGTTATCTCGCATTAGGCGGCATGAGTATTTGAAATGAGGATTTTATGGATGGCATTTAGCATACATGAGGTTTAAATTCTATGAAGCCTCCCATTTAAACCAAGCTTCCTGTCTCTCTTAAGCTTGTTGCTGCTATTGTTAGGCATGTCCTGTGTTTTTTTATTGCATTTTGTGACATTTGTTGTAAATGTGTCCATAGGTATAACACACCCACACTGCAGTTTCATTGCATATATGTAGTTAAATGCACCTGTCACAGAATCAGTGAACCGGAGACAAATAAACTCAAAGCCCTATGCTAATTCGTAATGTGGGCACAGCTGAATAGTATGGAAAGACTTTGAAAAAAAATGTATTGATTTTATCAGTTAGCAGATGATGGCTAGAGGATTAGAGAGAATTGACATTTAGGGTGTGGAGGATGGTTGGTCTAGTAGAATTGGTTCTGTCTCACTTTTGAAGTGGAAAAAATGAACAGTCCAGCGTCCAGTTGAATTGGCTAAGTTCAAGGTTACATCGTAGAAGGATGGCTGTAATTTTACAGGAACATTACAAACTGATATGTAGAAAAGTGTGGCACACTTCTTCATGAAAGAATCAGTAATGTAAAATATTTTTGCCACCCTTAGTCGTTTCTACAGGGGAAAGTAAATAGTTGTCAGCTTACAAGTCAAAATATTCCAAAATATAAATGAAACAGGATGAAAAATTAATTCTGACAGTCCAACTCCTATCTCCGTAGGACATTCTTCAGCTGAGATTTAAAATGTTGAAGTTTATTCACTCAAACCTTTGTATTTCTTTGTTTTTTTCTGTAAGTTGCTGCACCTTGTACCAAGGTGTGGTGGCACTCTTACTCTCGTGGGGTGTAATTAATAATGCCCTCTCCATGCAACTATACAAACAAACTGGAAGTGGTCAAGACCATAAAAAACAAAGGGAACATAAAGGGAAACAATGTAGGTAAAGTGAATTGTACACAAATTATTGCACAAAGGACTAATTTGATTTAGTGAATAAATTTCAACATTTTATATTACATCTTCAAGAATGTCCTACAAAGGTGGGAGTTGGACTGTTAGAATTCATTTTTCATGCTCTTTTTTTATTTTTGAATTTTATGACTTGAGGTACACTTAAATTGCAAAATGTCCAACAACTTCCAATCCTGTTCTTTTTGTTTGATGACGCAAATCCCTTATGTTGCATAAATAACCTTTGAACTTAGCCCACCAGTAAGCTCGTACAATTTCTTTTTTCCCTCCTTTTGTCTGGCAGGCCGTTTCAGATCAGTAATCTCTCTGTCAGTCAGTTGATGATACTCAGGAAGCTCTCCCTTCTGAGGCTGACGGCTCTCATGGAGAAGTATACGGTATCTCATCGAAGTGGCTGGAGTTGGTGAGTGGTGTATTACCTTCTGCTCGTGTCATCATTTCTTGCTTTTTTCTGTGTCTAGACTAAAATTGTCATACCCGCCTCGTTTCAGTTGGCTTCTCAAAATAGAGTTGTAAAAATAGATGCTAATGTTTATTTTAGTCTGTGCATGTAGTATTTAATTTTAGCATCTTGTTAGATTACCATACTTCACAAGTTAGAAATGACGAAAGCTAACCAATTTAATATAGTTATGACGCTACATATTTTTTCAAGTGCACTGTTTGTTCAATTTGCCTTATTTTACAGCCCACATAATGTGAGGTAGAATGAATCTTTAAAAATAATTTTGAACTTGGGTCTCGTTTAGTCGTAAATGTTACCATAGTGATCTGGCTTGGTTCATATTTTCTTTGTGTGTGACTTCCTTTAACTTTTCTATTTCAGGATGGTGCCACGATTCAGAAAACGAGGAAAGAGTCAAGAATTGTACAAAGACAGGAACATTTTTGGTGTTCCCCTCCTACACAATTTGAGACAGTCAGGCCAGCCTTTGCCCCAGACAATTCTGTATGCCATGCGGTACTTGCGGAAGGTGGGAACGGACGCAGTGGGCATATTTCGCAAGCCGGGTGTGCGGTCAAGGATTCAGCAGTTGAAGAAACAGAATGAATCAGAGCCAGGTCAGTCTAACCCATTCAATCTATGGGGATGAGATTTATTACTGCTAAACCCCTAAGTCCAAACTGATGATGTTGTCCTAGGCTTAAGTTAAAAGTGGGTTCAGGGTGAGAAATGCTTGTTCCAAGGCCCTTGTATGGGGCAATTGGAAGGGCTTTAAAGGCTGTTTATTTGTGTAAGTTTAAACATTGCTACAAAAGTGTCTTCTTTTTTAGTTAGAAACCAAGACACTGACAACTTCATAATTTTTATGGAAACGAATAAAGGAAGAGCCTGGAGAATTTACCCACCTTTTTTCTGGAAGGGGGGAGGACAAAGCCCCCTTTCCCCAGTGGTGGCACCGATGAGTATGAATTCATGACTTGGTGTGTTTGAGTGTTTGTTGTCCTATTTTTGGGGGGAAATGAACCATACCGATAATATGCAATAGACAATTATGAACTTGACTTTGTAAGTTGCTGTGTTAATCTAATTTTCCTAATTTCTGTACCCCTACAGATAGCATCAATTATGACGATATGATGGCCTACGATGTGGCTGACATGTTAAAACAGTACTTCAGGGAACTGCCGGAACCTTTAATGACAGCTAAACTGTCAGAGACATTCATCAATATCTTTACATGTAAGTCTTACTTCAGTGAAGACAGTTAAACGTAAAAGGGAATGGTACAGGTAATATGAAAAACCTTGAGAAGGTACAAAGCATGAAATAGATTTTGATGATGTGTGTAGATGGAAGGTATGGCTTGGTTGTTAGATTTTGATACCCCAGTTCCTAACCTTCAGGTTTGATGTTGTGTCATCCAGTTAGTTGTGAGCTCAACCCAAAGAAGTGTGGGTAGAGCTTATGTGGTACTGTGGGCTAAAATGTCTGTCTCTCTCTGTCCAAAAGGTTTCAGTGTTTTTAAATCGCTTCAGATGTGGAGGTAATTTGTAAAAACGAATGATTATAGCCGTGGCAAAGGGTGTTATGATTTTGGAGAAGATTGGTTGAGGGATTAGTTCAGTATTGATATTTTTAAAGAAGTGCTTCAGCTGGTGCTCCTTTTAAATTCAGTCACCCTCCATTTCATTGAAAAGAAAAAGAATGTATTAAAACATCAGCAACAAGCTGTGTATTCAGTGTTCATAAGGTGTCCTCATGAAGTGCACTCATCAGTACTTGGATAAAACACCCACTGCTAAATGCATCTCACACTCTGTACAGCCAAACTCTCCTCCCACATTTAGCCAACTCAAGATGTGCCATACTGTACCTTCTTATGGTAAAAAGTGTTAGCCAAACAACCACTTTTCCAGCCGAAATGACCATTTCACTGTGAAAATATTACCAAATCATCAATACTTGTACAAAAAAATGGCCACATGGCATTCCCGGGATACACACCGGATGTCTTCGTGGTTTGCTCAATGAGAGGAGTATATTACCACAGCCTTGTATCGTGACATACCCAAACCTTTGCTTGTCTCTAAGCAGGTTAAATCAACACAGATTTACCTTTGATCTTTATTCTTATCATTAACTGTTATTTGCGCCGCAGATGATCCCATCTCGTACCTTCCTACTTCACATTTTGAAAGGTTTCATCTGTTTACACATTCAGTCAGTCATCCTCCAATCTCCTGCATCGAATTTGTTCCAGGGCAGTGTTGTGGTAACGCTGTCCACCAACCGGCTCAGTTTTTACGTCATCCTTTCAGTAATGACCCAGCAAAGTTTTTGTTATCAGCTACTTGGGGCCCTTGATGTCATCATTTTGTGTTTACGTAAAGATTTGATCTATCAGTTTGTGATGTCATTCATGTAACTAGGTACACAGGACCTTCAACCATTGCTCTAGCCAATCAAATAAACACAATAAGCAGCTGTAGAAGTGATAAGGCATTATTTAAATAAACTGTTTAGTGGATGACCCTTGCTTAATGCCTGATAGTAATTGTAGTGAAACTACACCTTGTAAGCATCATACTCCTTGGAGAGTAAAATATGTTAGGCTCTGAAGAAATCCATTACATGTTTGTGACAACTTTAAAAAGAAATACAATTTGCATTGAGGGTAGATTCTCACAAATAAAAAAGGAATCTTATAAATCATTTAAGAAATCTTTCTTTTTCCTTGATAGCTCAAATGCCAAAAGAATTACGTATTCCAAGCATGCAAGCTGCCATCATGCTAATGCCAGATGAGAACCGAGAGGTCCTGCAGTCCCTTCTCCTCTTCCTTACAGATATTGCTGCCAACTCACAAGAAAATCAGGTATGTCCACCGACTTTCACTTGTTAATCTCTGTAGTTCCCCACCTCATTTCAAGAGATCATGTCCCCTCACCCAAACCCTTATACCTAACCCTATTCCTAAAGAGTTGGGGGACCAATGAGACTGGGGATGAGGCAAGAGTGGATCTTCATTTAGGAATAGATTCGATACCTATTAGTGGCCTATGGGCTGCTAGGTGAGTACCTTTGGTCCAATGTGTTTATTCTATTGTAGGTACCGATTATCAGCACATTTGGGTATTTAGGAGTAAAAATACAAGGTAACCAAAATTTAAATGACAGAGGTAATGACCTAGAAACAAAGACTATCAATTTCAGCTGGATTAAAAAATTAGGCCTTTAGACTGGTTGCATTTGTTTACAAATAAACTTAATTCCAGATATGGAGTGGGATTTGAAAGAAGTTTTCTCGAGCATTTGCTTCTCATCCAGTACAAAATTACACCCACTGTTTCCTCTAAGAAATTATACATTGGGTCAATACAGTCAGTTGAAACAATATGACTCATTGGAAATTTGTAGTTTTGTGGAACTGCACACACATCAAATGTGGGAAAAAATGAAACCCCCACAAATATCAATGTTTTAAATTGTCAAGCCATTGCGTCAAAATCATGTCACAGCAGCTTAGCATTCAGCACTGGTTATACCTCCCCCCTTTGCAAATTGGACATGTCCAGCCTCCTTGGATTTACATATGTCCATGGGCAAAAAGGGTGTGTTCCCCAGTATGGAACCGGTTTGAGCGATACTGGTCAGTTACAGAGGCTATTATCTTTGTTGAATTAAGAGTGTGGGTGTACCACTATCTCTGATCTCTGCTAGATGAGTCTGTGGTAGATATTAATTGGTTGTTTGGAGGGAAAGCAATGCGTAGTGGCTGCACTCATAAGAATTTGCCCCACATGGGCAGTAGACTATGCATGCATGCATCTGATTGGTTGACGAACCAGCTGTTTGCTTTTGTTGGTGTTGCGTTTTTTACCTCATAAGGAGGGTGTACTTTTGCTCTGTGAGATCAAATTCATAATGTCTACACCCTTGACACTCTGGGCGGTGCAAATTTAGAATTGTATTGCCTGTACCTTTGTGTAGCACAGCTAAATCATATGTAATGAGTTACCCCAAAAACAGTGTCCAAGTTCAAAATGTGGTTGTGAGTTCCATGTCAGAGTTCCACTGTGCAAATCGCTGGAAATTGTGAGAAAGTAATGAATAATTATGTATAGTAGTAAATCAGTATTTTGCTAGGAGGCTGTTTGTCTGATAATGTGGAATGCAGTATGATATTTATAGAAACAAGCTAGAAGTAATGATAAGGTAAATGAACAAACTAATGTTGTCAGGAATTGGTAGGTGTTAAATATTTAATAAAAGCCAAAACAAATATTTTTTTCCTTTTCTTTTATCAGATGACAGCATACAACTTGGCAGTGTGTTTTGCCCCTTCATTATTCCAACTCAATGTATCTGGAAGTGCCACTGTGGGGAGGAGTCCGCAGACTCCGCGTCGAGGCGGTAAACTGTCCCCTGGGAAACCAGATCAAAAAGAACTGCTTGCCAATGTCGCTGCCAATGAATGCATGGCCCTCATGATACGGGAGGTCAAGAAACTCTTTATGGTGAGTCAAGAGGAAAAGGTGGGAGAGGGTTTGTCACCAATACCCTCCCTCCTCCCTCTCCCCCCCCCCCCCCAAAAAAAAAAGGAAAACTTGCAGACATCAACACAAAAGGCAGACAAGGTTTTTGGATATACTGTCACATGCCCTGCAGTTTCATTCATTCATTCTTTGTTCCAAAATAAATGTGTTTCACTGTTTACTTTGTTTTGGTAAGAGCTTGGCATCTGTGACTGTCATTTGCACCTGTTATAACTTATCCTGTGTCATTTTTTGTCAATTATTAAAATTCATTTCTGTTGACAAATTGTAGTGTGTTTACACTACGCTCTTCCTGTTTGCCAATCTTGCTTCTCTCATAGTTTAAAATTAAACGTCAAGTGGTTGTCTTTGGTGCAAAAGTTACATACGTTACTATACCCAGCATAATTTCAGTTGGCATTGCAAGTCAATTTGAAAACTTGTCTGCATTTCCATCAAAAGTAATTAATTCTTGTGTTTATTTGGATTGATTTGTGTTGAGTTGATAGGGATATTAAACAAGGATGACAATGCTTATAATTATCAAAATCATTCAAGTTGCTTGTTAAATAGTTATGCAAAATGGTAAAATTTTCAACTCTTTTGGATCTTGCTGGTGTCTTGTAATGATTATGTGATTATTTTGTGAAAAAAGTGTCCAGTCACACAGTAGTGTCCAACTCCTGACTGGCTAACGATAACACTAATCCCTAAACTAATCCCTTACCCTAACAAACAAAGTATACAATGGATACAATACAATGACAACAACCAATCAAGAAACACCTTGTTAAACAGTGTGCATCTACCCATGGATCCCTGTGGTAACACTTCTATTTAGTGATCTAATAGTAACTTCCTCCATTAAATGAAACAAGTAGCAGTGGTGATATCTTTATCTTAGCTGGGACCACACCACAGTTGCCATGAGTAAAAAAATGCTTGACATTTAATCAAAACCCATAGGGTGTGTAGTATTGATGTGTTCTAACAGATCAAGTTTCAATTTTCAATCCTCCCTCCATTGCAAAAAGAAAGAGTGAAATTCCATTGCAATAAAAAAGTGAAATTTTAAAATTTCAACAAGATCATGAATTTTCTATTAAAAATTTTAGGTGGGCGTAGATAAAAGATTTGGAGTGCAGTTGTGATAAGACTATTTGAAATGGCCCAAAATGAAAAAACTTTTATAGCACAGAGTTGTTGAAAGAGATGACCTTTTAGAAGGTTCTTCCTCCAGGTAATAAATGGCAAGAGATGAAAAAAGGACAGAATGCCCAAAATATCAAACAGCAGTGTCAAAAACTCAGTATACATGAACAGTCACATGAACAGAAGATTGGCCATATAGTCATTAACTCCTGTGTAGCAGTGCTGGGCAATATTCACAATTAACAAATAAAAAATATTGCAATAATTCTTCGATAATTTTCCTGAGACACGTTTCATGTTTCTCTAGATCCATGATAATCAATGAATCTTTTGTTTGCCTGATTTTGTCTTTTATGGACTTTCTTAAGGTAAAAGTTTTAAATTTGTAAATGAGCAATTAAAAGACTACAAAAAGAAATAAAAAATACATAGCATGTTTAGTTCAATTTTTTTCACAAGAAATTATTGCCTTGTTTCTTAATATTACATATCACCTCAAGCAAAAATCCAAGTTAATTGTTTGGGAATGGGATAATGACCATCTCCAGAAGAAATGTTTTCCAGCTTTGAGCATCAGCAGTACCTCAGCCTGAGCTCTGTTTAACCAACCATACATATAACCTTCATCTATATTTTAACTAGGTGCCAGAAGAATTACTTGCCAAGTACAACTTTTCTTACATGGATCGTGGGGAGGCAGTCCTGCTTGAAGAATTGGGACGTAAGAGAGGTTCCACTTCAGGAGATTACCACAGCTACCTAGAGACTTGTATCCAGGGACTCTTAAAGGTAAGGAAATGACAAAAGCATTCTGAATGTGTCAAAAAGACCACAAAGGTTCTTGCTGCAAAGTTGCTACTCTTCATATTTAGGGGCAACAGCATTTGCAGTGATCCACTTTTCAAATGTCATGCTCCAATTTTGAGTAGAATTGAGGTCTTGATCATAATCACTGGATTTCTTTCCATGCAAGAACTGTTGGACTGTTGAAGAAAATAGTAAATGTGTGCTTGTTAAAGTGGGAAATAAAGCACGAAAGCGCCCACTGCAGCAGGTGCAATCCCCCAAGAAGTTCTTCGGCTTTACCATATCTCTGGGCAAAAAGTCTCAGAAGAGGTGTATTATTTATTGAGGAAATGCCCCTCATGCCTCCTACCCCTAGGGCTGCCACTGGAGAGATGTCCCTAATAGATACAGCTGTCAAGACCCAGCATGTTTAGATAACACCTGTGATATTGTTGAAATCAATAATTGGTATTTAGCATCAACCTCAATTTTTTTGTTCCATTTACTCCTGTTCACAAATCTTAGTTATTTCAGCTCATACCCAGTTGCTATCTGTGATGTTGGTTTTTGGCCTAGCTATACCACCAGTGTGCTCCCAAAATCAAACCTGAAGGTTAAAGGTTAAACCCCACACCAAACCAAACTGGTATCCAATCGGTTTTTGCAAATGAAGGATGCATTATATCAATACGGGACTCCTTGCAACCTTTTTTTTCTTTTTTTTTCTTTTAGGAATCAAGAGAAAAATTCAAAGGGTGGGTGACTTGTACACCCCTGGATGAAGTTGAAGTAGCCTACAAAAAAGTTGGAGATGGCCACCCTCTCAGATTGTGGAAGTGTTCAGCAGAGATTGAAGGACCACCTCATGATATCTTGCAGCGTGTTCTCAGAGAAAGGTAAAGATTTCAAACAATACTCATCCAGTTAAAAGGATTACTATTTCCTTACCCCCCATATAGTTCAAATGTTATTTAACCTGATCCTTATCCAGACACAGCTTATTGCTTCAAGACATACACTGGTGAGCATACCAAGCACTTGCAGTTCATGCTGTGCATTAATGAGCTACTCTGCATTTTGTATGCAATTGATGTCAATCAAAGAGTTGTGCCTGTTGAGAACTCAGGTATACTATGTAAAATTGTAGTTTTAGGTTACCAACGACAGCTGTCAAGGTCATATAGTTCATGTGAGTTCTTGTTGTCGTTATGGCCTCATACAGCTATGACTTTTATATTTCTTTTCTCACCAGACATCTTTGGGATGAGGATCTCCTAAAGTGGAGAGTTGTGGAGGGTCTTGATAACAACTCAGAAGTTTTCCAGTATGTCGTGAACAGTATGGCCCCCCACCCTAGCAGAGACTACTGTGTTGTCAGGTAAGCCCCTTGAACTCCCCTCCCTGTACTGTAAGTTTTATTACATGTGCCTGCCCTAAAAGAGAGAATTCACAAAGGCATATTTACATCAAGAACCTGTATCTCATCATGATAAAGAAGGATGGCAAGTTTTAGTTGTTCAAGTTTGTAATTGCCAGGGAGTGTTACTTTGCTTTAACCCTTTACCGTTGTGCTCCGATCTTGGCATATTTGCGCGCCTGTGAAGTGGGCCGGAAAAGCAGACATAGCCCGCCCCGCATCCGCTTCCGTAGGCCATTGACCCCGTGACCTTAAACTATTGTCTCTCTCGCTGTTGTGGCCGAATTTTTGGGTAGCTACTCGCCGTTTCGAGTTCCGCATGTAGCAGTAAAAATGGGTGACAGCTGAGCTCTCCGCATGGGTCCAAAAAGACCAAAACAACAGTAAAGGGTTAAACACAATCAGGGACACATTGTAACATCACATAGGCTTTTATTTTTTTATTTGCCCTTGTATGAGATGACTTTGTATGTTGAGTTTGTATAAATAAGCCCCCCTCCCCCAAAGAAAAAACATGAAGCTGTGTTAAATTTGGCAAAATGAAAGTTGCCCAAAGAGAAGAAAAATACAAAAAGGACAGCAACTCTTATTTAATGATAAATTTCATGGAGATTTTATGAGCCTAAACATTTCACATTTTTCTCAACCAGATCGTGGAGGACAAACCTGCCAAAAGGAGCTTGTGTCTTGGTATCCACTTCTGTTGAGCATGATGATGCACCTCTGATAGGGGGTGTACGAGGAACTGTACTTGCCTCTAGGTTTTTAATTGAGCCAAGTGGGTCTGGAAAGTCAAGATTGACATATATCTGTCGAATCGATACTAGAGGAAGGACGACTGAATGGTACAACAAAGCGTATGGTCACATCGTGGCAGGACTCATTGGCAGGATCCGTACCATGTACCAACATGGTGCAGATGGTCCTGAAACAAAAGTCTGAATCAATGCAGAGCTCAAGAAAGAAATGTTCCAATGGTTTTGCCAGGGATGGCATTTGCCTTCAATTCAAAGATAGCTCATGGAGAGGTGTTAGCAGTTGTGTTTGGTCTGAGCCAGCCTTTACACAAAGGTGGGCAATGGCCCAGTTCAAGCTCTCAAGTCCTGCAAAGAAAATATTTCCCTACACTGTTTCCTTTGTACCAATCTGAGATCCTGGCAAAAGACTTGTGGGTTGAATAAAATTTCCACACATTTTTAGCCCTAGTGTAAACACTGGTCTGATCCAGTGTGTGGTTGTTATGTCTGTGAACCTGTGGTGAAGATATACTTAGGTGTTCTCTGTGAAGAAAAGAGACAAGGAAACCATATTTTCAGATCATGAATGGAAGCCCCTATCAAATGTTTTGGAAGAGAGGGGAGAGGGGGGAAAAGACATAATTGGGTTTAAATTTAAAAGAAAAACCATTTAAGATCTCCCAGGTGTTCAAAACCAGATAAACAGATGAAAACAGATATAAATCTAATATTCAAAAGTACATACAAATGATTAAGAACCATATAATGGAAGCAGTGTTACAACTGCACCCCTGTAAAATAGAAGTGTAACTCATATTAACTTTACAGTTGAATGAATAGAGAAACATTATAGTCAGTTGTATATGTTATTATTCGTTGTAGTGGATCAGTGTAATATGTAAGATTATGTCAAACATAAGCTGCTCTCGAGTTTTCTTCGGTGTGATTTTAGTCACTGACATATTTGCTCCGTTTTATTCTGTCAAATCAAATGGTAAAACCGTGCTGGCAGAAATGGATTGTTCAATGTTGACTTTTGTAAACCCCTTTCTGCATACAAATTTACACATCTCAGTTATTTTAATGGTGAAGTATGCCTCACGAGCCGCTGTTCTTATTCTCTTACTCAGTATCATTTTATGTTTATTCAGGGATTTTATTTTTCTAACTCTTGCCAACTCTGTGATTCAAGCTCCATTTTATTTAAACTTGCAGTCATTGAGTCAATTTGGTGTGGCACAACATTATTTATGAAATCATGTCAAGGACAAACCTGTTTCGTCTGTTTTACTTAAGATGTTATTTTTTAGAAAACTACAGTAATGAAACAGTAATATATTGTACGTTTTTTGTTACAACTTAGCAAAGCGAAAACGGCTTTTCCTTTCATTTAACGACATTTTCTGTGATGAAGGGAAATTTCTGAAATGGGATATGCATGGGTAATGTTTGCTGCAGTATCATGAGGTCAATGAAACAAGATTCATCAACTTGGTGTGGTCACATCTAATTCAGTGACCATCCAAATTTTAGTATGGGACCCGAGGTCATAAAAAGTCGCTGAATTTTGCAGAAAATAGTAGTTGTCATGGAAGGTCTGAGTATTTTATAGAACTATTTAGTGTCATAAAATGAATGTACAATTTGCAGTTTAGCTTAAGTGATGGAATGAACTTGAAAAGAGTGCTTCCACCGACTTCACAAGCCCCCTCCCCCTTTTGACTGGCAAAATCTAGTGTGATATGCATTTAGTCTAGTTCAGAAGCAGCTGACCACCCATGTTATTGTTGGACTGAAACACTGTTGATTTTTGCCTGTAGTGGGCATGGCTATTGTGATGTCACATGAAAGCACTCGATAGATTTGTAAGTATCTGAGAGGTATATTATTTCAATTATCAATATCCATAGGATTATGGAGTGTTTAATATTCATAATGTTTCTGCGAGTCCAAATCATGGCAAGGTGTCTTGACGCTCTGAGAGAATATGCTGCATTTGTTTCAAAAATAACCAGGTTCAGGGTCAATTTAAAGCTTAAAAGCCATCAGTTTTGATATTTTTAGCTGTAAACTTGCACAATCATGTTGTTGATTAGCTGTGCACCTTGCTTTCTTATTAAAGAGATTTTTTTATGAAAGAGGCTCTCCCACTTCTTAACTTAATGTGCAAATGTTTGTGGAACTGCTAAGGGCTCAGTCAGTTTTGATGATCTTACACACACACCCTCCCCTTCCCCACAATATGTACTATCAATTAAATAGCATATCCTTCACCTTGTTGTGTGACCCTTGACATTTTATTTTGTTCAAGCACAAAGTTTCCCCGCAGAATGCACAGGACTTGCTCCCTTTTTATTATTTTGGCATTTTTTGAGAAAGAGATGGCATAGAAAAAATGGTAGTCTTTCTTATGTTGAATGAAAGTGGTAATTCAAAATTGCCAAGCAATTGCCAAATTAGTTTTAACAAAATCGTCAGAAAGACAATCAGTGGAACGGAATGTTATCATAGATTGGGTGAGTTGGACATCCCCTAACAACTAACTTATTTCCTAGATATTATATATACATAACATATATATTGACGTCTTTCTATGGAGGCTTTCTTAGTTTTCAGTTTCCCTATATTCATTTATTTTGGTTTATTGCTACCTCTCATGAGTCGAGTGTTACGTTTTATGTAAATAGATGCTTCTGTGGTTGCTATGTAATTGTGAACACAGTACAACGTCAGTGTATAGACCCAGCCGTATCAAGTCAAGTGTACTATGTTATTGGTATGTATGTATATGTTTCACAAAAGTGTAACAAGGTATATCTGTGTACATTGTACAAAGCCTATTTCATTCCTCTATACTGCAATATATGTAATCAGAGAAAGACATATAAAGCCAAAAAAATAAATTATCGGTGGATACAACAGTGAAAACAAAGTTCAGCTTGTTTATTGTTTTGAAGATTTCATAGTAGTACTGATGGGACCCCAGAGTCAATTCTGAATTGCAGGAATTGACTCTGGGGTCATAATCATGGTAGTTGCCCAATATTTCCAAGCAAGCAGCAAAGAGAGAGAGTCTTCCCAATTTTAACATTATCCAGATATTTGGGGATCAGTTATCTGTCCTTCCCCTACCTCTTAGGCTGCTGACTTCAGTGGAAACTGTATGGTCAAGTGTTTTTAGCATCTGGGCAGCCTGGAGGTCTGGAGTTCCCGACTGGATTATAGCAATGGAGTAGGGAGAAAACATTGAGCCACAACTTGAAAAAAGGCTGTGGCTGTGACTGTGTCTGGCTTTACTAAAACCAATTGGTTAGAAAGGAAGCCGGTCAAATTCCATTCATGTTGTAACTTGATCTGTCCATTGGATGTTAACTTATGTATTTAAAATTCCTCTTAAAGGGAAAAAAATCTTCTAGCATAGGCATCACCAGATGGGGGTAGGTATCACAAGATGGGGGGAGCCCCTCCAGTCAAATAAATACCTTGCCTTCTTGCCCCCCCCCCCCCCTACAAATGAAATTTGAATGAAAAAAGATATTGCTGAGAAATAATGAAAAATACCAAAATTAGAAGGTAAATGGAAATTGAGCAAAATTGTTTAAAAGTTAGACTCCCATCCCCACGTGAAAATTGGATACCTTTCATTGGCTTGTTTTCAGGCACCATGTTTCTGCTCAGCACCAAGTACAGTGGCAGTTCCATCCGGCCAACCATCCGACTGCAAGTCTGATGCTCTAACCACTTGACCGTACGGTTGGCTAGACATTCAGTGTTTTATGCACGTACTGAAAAGGGAACGCTGGTACGCTACGAGCAAAAGTGGGTTTGTGTATTCCACGCTATGCCCCAGAATTCCATGCTAAACGAATTACCGAAATTGCATATTCTTAAAAACGTATTTTTGATTGGTCTTTAAAGATTCCTGAGGCAGCATAGTGGGGGTTATCCCATAGTTATGCTGCGGATTACCTGTGTTTTAGCCCAATTTGTCTCATTCTGGTTTGCCAGCGACTTAAATTTTAATGTCTTGCCGACACAATCAGTTACCTTTTAGGAATTTGAGTTTACTACCTGAAGTTCTTTTGCTGTTGGTCCAGCCTCAAAAACAGACCAACATGATGACATGATCATGTAAGATCAAACTTATTTTGAAGAGGGACATGCAGTACGATATATTTTGAGTGATTACTGGCCTAGGGGAGGGGTGTCCCCTTTAAATAATTTTGGCCTTTTCAAGGAGCCTAGATGCAAAACAGTGAAAAATTTTCGACTTTGACAGGAATATAGTCTTGAAAGTTGAATTGTGTTGGTCAAAGGTAACAATTGAACAATTAGTTTCGTCTTCACATGCAATTTAATGCCATGCACTCTACCTTTTTGAAGAAATTTTTTTTTTCTAAATTTGTGTACCTTTAGGAGTCAAAATAAAGGGCATCAGTGATCGGCATAGGCGTAAAGGAGCATTTCAGGTTTGTGTTTTTCTTGGCTGAAAAAAATTAATTCTGCCATAAAGACTATCTACGCGGAGCGTCACCATAGGTTGGCGTGGAGCGTACAGAAAATTTCCAAAAATCAGCCACTCAGCTGCTCAGATGGCCGGAAATAGCATTTACCAGACTTATGGTAGAACCTTAGCAGTCGCTATCAATTTTGTTGTCTTGAATAAATGCTAACTTCGCAATAGATAGTTATTAAAAACACTTGACGCGAAAAACTTAACTATACCCATAAGACTAGCGGAGCGCAACCATTAGTTGGCGCGGAACCTCGGATGGCCGAAATTGCGTTTTTATGCTGGTAAAGCGAATCTAAATAGTTTTTGTTTTTAGCTTTCCTTGCAATAATAAAAATTAAGCAACTTCCTAAGTGATCAGAAATTCTCGCATTAAATGTACCACTACCATTAGATGGAATGGCCTTGAATCTTTTCAGGGAAGACTATACAACAGAATTGACAATATGCTAATGTTTCTCTATTGTGACTCTTGGCTAAATTCAAGATCGGCTGAATTGATGGATTAGTAAAATTGTCTAAATGACTGCCCTAATCCTCGAAATAAATGATTTCACTCCTAACATCTATTGAATGATAAATGGCAAACTGCAACTGTCTTCCGCTCCTGCCTCCTCTAGTACATATATTCCGTCCGGGGAACAAATCTAGGGATGGGCCCCTCCCCTTTTGAAAATTTTTGTAAAAGGTTTCCTCATATGCTAACATGCAATTTGGTGCTGCAGTTTCGTACCTTGAAGTAAAATTTGGAGAATGTAGGATTTTAAAAAGTTATCAGTTGGGGAGACAATTCCTCCCTTTGAAAGTCTTTCAGAATTTGGGTGTTCTTACAATCTGATGCCACTAAATTATGTATTTTTATGATCTAAAAATAATTGGTTTCCGTGGGGGGGGGGGGGGGCATGGCCCAGTGCTTCCCCCACGGGTACGTCAGTGCCCTCACCTTCGTGGATGGTGTTCACGAGGCGCTATACTCACAAAACCTCCAATATCAGGCAGTCAGGTAACTAGATTAAGATTAAGACTCTTAGCTGACGTTCCTTGACCTGTTAACGGGAAAAAACTCAGAACAGCGGAAGTGGGCTCACAGCGGGCTCACAAAATCTCCAAGTTAAACATTTAAACTAGTATCAGGTAATGATTAAATTAAAAATAAGACACTTAGCTGACGTTCATTGGCGAGAAAAATCTCAGAACAGCTGAAGTGTTCCGGACTCACAAAACCTCCGAGTTTAAACAGAGGACAGAATGGTCGATCGAGGAGAGGTGGGGTCGCGGTGCTAGAACTTCTCCGATTAGAACGCGGTAGCAAGGGGTAAGTATACGTCAGCGATGTGAATTTCAAAATTTTCTTTTAAGCTTTCTTCTTTGTATCTTTCATGATATCTCAGGGTATAAATATTACATGTTCGTGGTTAAATGGGAAATGCAGTCACCCAACTTGCAGTGGTGTAGCACACTGCATGTCTAGTCTCATGATTGGCTCAACGTGAGAGTCATGTGACAGTTTTTCTCCACAAATGCAAAATTAACTAGTTGTTACTGCTTGGTTCGCCTTGAATATGCAATATTGGAGTCCTACAGCATGACAAAAGATACTTTGACGAGAAGAAAATTGTGAGATTCTTGTGACGACTGCCCTTGTAATCTAGCATTTGCTTCTTGTAAACTTTGCAACTGACAAAAGTTCTGATCCATGATTCTCATCATAACAGTACGTAAGCATTTTCTCCCCCCTTCTCCCCTCCCCTTCCCCCTTACCCCTTCCCCCTTCCCGCCCCTCCCCCCCCCAAACTATCTAAGCGGAGCTTCTTCATCAGTTGGCAAGGACAGGGTAAACAAAAAATCAGTTGGAAAGTTTTTAAAAATTGCGACCCCTCAGGTAGCCGGATTTACTAAGCAATCGCTATTCTGAGCTGTCGTTTGCCCCCGAAAATGACCCACTTCAAATAAATAAGCGCAAACTTCAGAGTAATCAGACCTACTAAAAAAAAACGCCGGTGTAGCCATGTATTCTTTATGGATAGGGGCGCGGTAGTACCGAACCTTGACCGCCTTAAACGCAAAAGTGCACCATGTTTTGAGTATTTTTTCTACTTTGTCTATGTCCTGAAAATAATACGTTTTTCATACCATCATGGGTTAATCAGTTAATACTAGTTCCTGATATTGACAATAAAACAAAGGAATGATTCTTTTTCTTTAAGTGACAGGCTTCCCAAAAGAATTTTTTACCAGTATGATACTTTTCGGGCAACTTTCTGAAAAAAAATGGATATTCGACCATTTCGGGCATGGTGTTACGAAAGATCGTATAGTAAACCTCACGACCCCATGACCCAACCTTGTAATGCAAAAAACACCTAAAATAGCGGTTTTTTCTTTGTATCCTTTGACTTTTCCCTCACGTCGTGCCCCAACCCCTCCCCCCATGACACCAACCCCCAACCCCCCCCCCCCCCCACCATGACGCAGTCCTGACTACGTGCCTGATGGAATGTGTAGTGAATTTTAGTTTTGCTTTAGGATATCTGGCGATCAGCGACGTAGGAAGCAATTTGAAAGTGGGGGCAGAACAATTTTTGGAATATGCACCTCACCCTAACCCATTAAACAAAAGTTACATTTTTATGCTAAATTTTTCGCCTTTTATACCAAAAAGAACCATTTTTTTTTTTTAATAAAAAACGTTTGCTATAAATTGGTTGTTTTTTTTTTTTTTTCAAATGAAACTGGGCACTGAGGACGTTAAAATTCTTCTTCTTTCCAGACGTGCTACAGTAGACAACAATACCAGCATATTTAGGCCTATGTTCACTGCAAACTGAGGAACATTGATAACATTTTGATTCTTCGAGTTACTAAAGAATCCATCTACTCACCGACTATTCAACTGACATGGTTGGAAGGTAAGCGATGAAAGGTATATATGAGATCACTTACGGTAGGTTAATGATTCCCTGCGTGAAGTCTTGCCCGAAAGGCTATTTCAGAGGAGCGCCACCGTCAGTTGGCGCGGAGCGCAGAGGTAATTTTGAAAAATCGGACCACAGTCGAAATGGCATTTCTCAAGCTTCTAAGTAGCTAAGCAGCATGGAGGTAAAAAGACTTCTTCGGGGGAAACGGGCAAGCGTCCAAATTTTCCGACTTTTCTTTGAAGTGTAAACACCACTGTATTAGGGAAGTAATTTTTGGCGCGCGAAGCGCACTAAAATTTTTGCCTTCTTGAAACAAATATTTGTGGCTATGGAGCTTTGTATTGCAGACAGTTTTGGATTCTGGGTTTCTTGTATAAGGAAAATTTGAAAAGTTGGGGATTAATGATCGAAGAATCTGCACTCCCTATATTGGCAAATTTGAGAACAGTTGCACGGTGATCGACTGATGATCGTTGTTGCTGCATAATGTTATTTTGAAGATCTACGAACTGAAGCTCTCCAATTAAAAGTTTCCGAAACTTTGTTTATTTTAGACTACTTCAAAGTCAAGAGCTCATATTGGAGAAAATTCGGAATTTTATGACAGAAAATTTATAAAAAATAATACTGAAGTTGCTGGTGTCAATTGAAGATCTGGTGTCACAAATGGCAAATTTCGATTTTTTTTTCTGCATTTCCAGAACTTGGAAAGGTTTATCAAACCGATTCATGAGACAGCACTTATGCACTAGGAATTGTACGTTGAAGCGCGAAATTTCGTTTTTTGAAACAATGAATTACAAATTTGCCCTTGTATTGAATGGAACCGTGAATTTCATAAAAAAGAAGTGTTAAAGAGCCCATGAAATGACTAAGTAACAATGATTTAGGGTCATTCTCTGACACTATCTATCAACAAAATAGCATTCATTTTAAAATATACCACCCCACGAAAGAGAAATGCTCAAGTGAAATGGTATCCCTTCCAGTACAACAGCTGAAAATGTGAAAGTGCGTTGAACCAAGAATGACATCATCACAGGAACCCAACTTCACAGTGTGTGAACTTTAGTGCACTTGGGGTATACTCTGCTCTGTTGATGTTACATGATCTTGCATGTATAGATGGCCTAAAATGATTGATATAATCAACAAATTATCATTTCAAAACCTAATCCTAAGTTTGCTTCACAAAACTACTGAAAAAGGGGGTTTCAACACTTAGGAATACCCCTGTTCAACAAATGGAGTTTTGCGACTTTTCAATATTCCATGAGCCAACTAGCAGGGAAACTTGTTTGGTATACATCATAAAGTGTTTGGAAGTTCCCTGGTAAGACGTTATACACACAGAAAAATACCTCAGGCTCCTGGGGGATGTAATTGCATCCATTTTTCCTCCAGTGTTATGTAACTATTATTTTTATTGGGGAGGAAGCAGTGATTCTCTCATTACACAGGCCCTTATGCAATACTGTATACCATTCTGCACAGTGGCTTAAATACTCTCAACAAGTTCTGTGTTGTTTTGGATGCATGTCCATGCAATTTGACTTGGTTAAAAGAAAAAAAACAGTGATTATAGTAGGAAAAAGACAAGCTGATATTTTGGTTATTTCAGGAAGTATTCCTTTTTTTATCAAAAGTTGGCATGAAGTTACTATATCAACTTCATGCATTTTGAAGTCTAGATGCTAATATAAGATCCATTGTATGATTTCTACATTAATGTTTGTGACAAATTTACTTGGCAGGGATGTCTTTCAAAGGAAACTGGGTGAGGTATCAACAATCTGATTGAATGTGAGTTAAAATGTTTTCTTTTTCTGGTTGAAAGAATTGTTGTTAAGTCATAGATCGACTAGATTGCTGGAAAATTTCAAACTGATAGGCCTAACATGAATGGGGCAGCTTGAGTGAATAATGACAAAACTCCTCTTTTGAGGAATTGGGAGTGATAATTTCAAATTTTGATTGATATATTTTTGGCTTTATACTGGGACATTCTTCAGATATATTTGAGAAATTATTTGGCCAGTACCAGTCTCATGCTCCCCAATCTGTGTGCAAAATGTCACTTAAACATAGCATTATAACACACACACTGTGAAACTGGGTTCCTGTGATGATGTTATTCTTGGTTCAATGCACTTCTAAGTTTTTTTCATTTTTCAACTGTTGGGTTGAAAGGGGTACCATTTCACTTGTGAGCATTTCTCTTTTGTGGGGCAGAATTTTTTAAAATAAATGCTTTTTTGTTGATAGATAGTGTCAGAGAATGACTCCAAATCGTTGTCATTGAGTCATTTCATGGGCTCTTTAAGAATATCACATAAATGAAAAAGAGGTTTTCTAACACGGGAAGTGGGGGGCGGAAGCATGCACCCCCCCCATTTTTCACTGGGGGCTATCGTCCCCGCAACCCCCCCCCCCCCCGCTTCCTACGCCTATGCTGGCGATCTTAGTGTTCTGAGTAATTAAAATCATGCCAATTATCAATTCTCAAGTGGCTTTCTGAACCCTTACCCGTACTTTAGATCTTGTGAAAATTTTGGGGCAATCGGTCTTCCTCCTAGCTCTGCCTTTTACGCCTTTTACGCCATGATTCTCGAGAGCCATTCGGGAAAGAAGATACACCCTAAAACAAAGAGTGAACTTAGTCACTCTCTCTAGTCTCTAATGGAACAAAAAGAATGAATTCACTCCATAAGGGTGTTAATTCACTTCTACTGTTCAAGAAGAGTGAGATTCACTCTAAGAAGAGTGAAAGTCTTGCTTAGAAGAGTGAGAATTCACTCTTTAACGAGTTCTTCCAGGGACCACCCTCTTTTTTAAGAGTGGTCTCTGAAGGCACTCCATCAAGAGTAAAACTTTGTTCTTTTAGAGTGAAATGTACTTTTGTTTGAAAATTTCTGCTCTTCAGAAGTGAACTTCATAAACTTCACTCTTCCAACGAGTGAAATTCCACTTTTTTATCAGAGTTGCCAGGCTCTGAAACACACTTCAACTGTTCAAGAAGAGTGAAATTCACTCTAAGAAGAGTGAAAGTCTTGCTTAGAAGAGTGAGAATTCACTCTTTAACGAGTTCTTCCAGGGACCACCCTCTTTTTTAAGAGTGGTCTCTGAAGGCACTCCATCAAGAGTAAAACTTTGTTCTTTTAGAGTGAAATGTACTTTTGTTTGGAAGTTTCTGCTCTTCAGAAGTGAACTTCATAAACTTCACTCCTCCAACGAGTGAAATTCCACTTTTTATCAGAGTTGCCAGGCTCTGAAACACAAAAATTTTCAAAAGGGGAGGGGCATATTTAGCAATGTGGTGCTTCAGAAAATTTAATTGAGGAAGCCTGCTATATATGGTCTTGAGCGAGACTATGCGACAGTGGATGTACACATGCACACGCGCCCGAAGGGCACCAAAATTTCGCTTTTCTGGATAGAGTATACACTCTAAGTAAAATTCCCCACATGTCCGGGGAATACGAACACTCACATATGCACATTTTATCAGGAGTATGAATAAGAGCTAGACTTCAGTTAGTCAGTTTCAGTAGTTTTCACGGCGAGAAAAGCTTAATTTAATTCTTTATAAATTCGAGCACAATAGGCCTACAAGTAAAGTTAGCTTCAAATTTATGTCAACCTATATTCATAATATTAATGAAAATCAAGAATTTAGGATATTGCAGGAAACGACTTGATGATGCACGCCGTATAATTTTGAGCTATAGCACTTAGCTATTCACATTTGTTCTCAAGCTAAGCAAAGTGGACACAACTGCGCTTTTGTCGATTGTGACTACTGCACACAGAGAAAGCCGCAGAGTGCCAACATTTGAAAATCAGTCAATATTTATGAGAAAATCTACTTAATTAACACAAGCACAAGAGGTACAATCAAAGGATATACCCGACTAGGCAAAGCTTCCGTTAGGGATTCAACAACCCAGCGAGAACCGACGTTTTGCCTAAAGAATGAAGAGGGCAAAGTTAACTTTAAGGTGCGCGAAGCGCAGTAAAAAAAATTCGGGTTTATTGATTCCTTGGCAGGCAAGGAACCTATGCGATGGTGATATCGTGTGTATGTGTGTGTGTGTACATGCGTGCGTATGTTTTTGGTGTAAAACGGGGACATAAGCCTTTTTTCTCTGGGCAAGTGTGGATACACCTGCAAGTGGGGATGTCCCCACTTGCCAAATGCAAAATTAGCCATGAAATTGAATTTCTCACGTTTCAAGGATGTGCCCCGTTAAGTTTTAGGCATTTTGGAGTTTTCCGCAATTTTCATGTGATGGACCTAACATTAGGTGACAAACCATGGGCTGGTGCATGGGTGTGTGTGTATCTGTCTAGTACCAGTAAATTGGGGAAATGAGCGTTTTTTTTCCCCTAGTCAAGTGTGGGTACACCCAAAGTGGAGATATCCACATTTTCATGGTTAAAAAAATGTGCCCCCGATTGACGGTCAAAACATGTATGCGTGTGTGTGTGTGTGTGTGTGTGCGTGCGTGCGTTTCTGGGGTCAATCGGGGATACACACATGAAAATTACAGTGGAACTGGGGATACCCCGCGAAACGGGGATATCCCCGGTTTTAGAAAGTCCAAAATAATGCAAAGTGGGGTGTCAAATAAGTGCCTGTAGCTTTACAGTTTGATCTGAGGTATATCCGCGATTCCATGTTTTTTGTTTGAATTTGTGTGAAAATGTGTGTGTAGATTTTTCAGGATCCCCAGTCACCTTGATTATGACCTGTGATTATCCCCAGTTGACTAGGAAAAACAGAATATCCCCACTTGACTGGTATAATGAGCATGTCCCCGATAGGCGCCAGAAACGCGTATAGGTGTGTGTGTGTGTGTGTGTGACGCTTTGTCTTGTAAACACGATATCTCAAGAAGGGTAAGTGTGACTAATCTCATATTTGGTGTGTGGGTTGTTCATATTAAGTAGATGACCCCTATCGATTTTTGTGGAGGTCAAAGATCATTTGTGGGTAACGAGAGGTCAAATTGTAAATTCCTAAGTGTGACTTATCTTATATTTAGTGTGTGGGTTGGCCATATTGAGTAGATGATCCCTATTGTTTTGGTAGAGGTCAAAGGTCATTTGGGGTCACGAGAGGTCAAAAGGTAAAAACCTTGTAAACTCGATATCTCAAGAACGGTAAATGTGACTGTGCTCATATTTGGGTGTGTGGGTTGTTCATATTGTGTACATGATCCCTATTGTTTTTGGTGGAGTTCAAAGTCGTTTGGGGTCATGAGAGGTCAAAAGGTCAAAACCTTGTAAACTCGATAACTCAAGAACAGTGAATGTGACTAATCTCATATTTGGTGTGTTGGTTGGTCATATTGAGTTGATGATCCCTATCGATTTTTGTGAAGGTCAAAGGTCGTTTGGGGTCACGAGAGGTCAAAGGGTCAAAACGTTGTAAACACGATATTTTAAGAACCGTACATTTGACTATGCTCATATTTGGTGTGTAGGTTGGCCGTATTAAGTAGATGATCCCTATCAATTTTCCTGGAGGTTAAAGGTCGTTTGGGGTCACAAGAGGTCAAAGGGTCAAAACGTTGTAAACACGATATTTTAAGAACCGTACATTTGACTATACTTATATTTGGTGTGTAGGTTGCTCATGTTGAGTTGATGATCTCTATCGATTTTTCTGGAGGTTAAAGGTCATTTAGGGTCACGAGAGGTCAAATGGCAAATTTCCCTTGGTTGGAGTCTTAGATACTGCAAAATTTCACACATAGTATGTGGATGTGATACCATGAGCAGAACCCTAGTTGTTGTAGAAAGCTTCGATTCCTTGCATGTATACTTTGTGTGTACATTATGGAGCACTGCCAAATTGAAAAACATTACGAAGCACTGTCAATTTGAAAAAAAAGATGGTCTTAAATAGCCTTTTGGCTTTCTGGTTGAAGGAATGGACAATGTGTAGTTCGTGTTAACCTGGGAAAGTTGGAAAAGTCGGATTTCAAAAGAAGTTTCCTTTTCATCCCAGCAATTTCAATAGTACCAGCTAAGTGATTCCTAAACCTAACAACCGTATTGATTTCCTTTTCTGCGTCCTTGTGCAGAGACAAATCCTAGGATACTATTACGCTGTTCATGCCCTGGGCTGGCATTCAGTGCCTTAATATCATAGGCGGTGGAAGCGGGTGGGGACCAGGGGACCTGGCATCCCAATATTTTTTCTATGAGATTTTGGGAAGCAGGGTCCCCCAATAACTGAATGTCGCAAAATAAATTTTCCGTTGCTTTTATTACATTTTGGCTATTTTTTGGCTCAACTATTACTTTTTAGAGTGCAAAAGTTGCAAAGTTTCCGGGGCTTCGCCCCTGGACCCCACATTAACGACAACATGTAGGAGACTTTACTTTCGCAACAAAACTTTTTGCAAGATATCTTTCTTTTTCAAATTATCTTTCTTCTTCTCAGTTTAGGGCCTTTAAAACATACTGAGCGAGGGGCATGTCCCCAGTCCCCTTATTGGATGCAATGGCACACATTTGCCAGAGTAATAATGTCCCTCAAGTTTTAGGATTATTAGTACTACCTTTACAAAGGTACTTTTTTCGCTTCCATTAATTCCACTAGAAAACCTTAAATGTCAGGGCTTCCGGGCCCTGTCGCGGGCCCCTGGACCCCATGCATATTGCCTCGGGATTTAAAATAGAACTCCCCATTGATAAAATGCCTCAAAACACTTTGGATCTCTTGAAACAGGCCCTGCCTCAAATTATCAATCACATGTTCAGTTTTGAGTAGCTTCAACATTTTGGCTTTGCCCCCTTAAATTACTGTAAAGTATATTTCTCTTTAATCAAATGCCATAGTGCCTCCACGTTTCCTTTCTCGTCCCTTACCTCACCTCACTCATGAATTGCCCCTGGACCCCACGCCGAAGGTGTTTGCGCTTCGCGCAAACCGGACGCCTTACGGCGTCACCATTATGTCGGCTGCGAAAACTTGTGCCCCCCCCCCAATTAAAAACATCTTCCGCCGCCAATGAATATTTAAGTTAATAAGAACGGCATCTGCATGTGCATGCTGTATTATTCCCGCCCAGTTGGACCCCAAATGGGTTCCGATTGCTACCTATCGGGCCCAGCTGGGACCCTTTCGTGTTTGTCAGATGTTCCCGAGCAGGGCTAGCCTTCACCAGCTAAAGCCCAGGTGGACCCCACCAACCTTAGCACAGCTTTAACAGCTGAAGCCCAGCAGGTGAAGGTATAGACAAATCCGGACAGCAAGTGATGGTCTGATTTTAGGCGGCCATAACTGGGTTATATCGCTTTTTAATCTTTCAATTTCCTTGCTTACCTGTAACATGGATGGTTGTACACTAAAGCTGTATCTTCCTTTAAATTACCGAAAATGGGGGTTTGAAATTTAGCTCAAGTTCCACTACCAAGGAATAAGAGAAACTTGACGTTTCATATGAAATATGATGGTGCATTTTCGTTGTGGATCTCTCCTGAAAATAATTGAAACAAGGGGACAGAATTTCTTATCGATTTCACATCGTGTTCCTGTAGAATCATGTTCAAGAACAAGAACAGTATCCTACTTATGAAACTATACCTTAAATGCCTAATCCTCTCATCCCAAACAGTTCCAATTCCCCTAACCAACTGTTGTAAGTCCCTCCCAGTCTCCCACAAGTGTCTAAAACGCATCCTCATACAGAGTTTCAGACGCAATCCCAGTTTATTGCATCAAAGAAAGAAAGACCCGTTGCGTAAACACTGCAAAGCATTCTCATTTCAGTAGATGTCCTGTAACATGATGAGCATCAGTACTCTGCATTTTTGAACTAGCTGTCAGTCAAGGACGTGTGCCAAAACTGAGAATTTCTGTGGACTCTAGGCTACTACAAAAATTGTAGTCTGGGGAGGGAGGATTAGCCTTTTAATACAACCAACACCGAAAACTGGGGTTAACCTTTAATCAAAGCGTAATTGAAGACAAGAGAAGAGCACGAATTTTTCTATAGACGTATTTATTTCTCTGCAATTTTCGTGGACGATATGCGTTATGTATATGGGTGATTCCATTTATTGATTCCTCGTCGAAGGCGGGCGAGGATTCTATGCGATTGTGATGCCATGCGTGTGTGTGACACTGAGTATGTGCGTGTCTGTGTATGTAACGCTCTTACTCGAGAAGGGTAGGTGTGGCTAATCTCATATTTGGTGTGTAGGTTGGCCATATTGTATATATGATCCCTGCTGCTTTGGTGGAGGTCAAAGGTCATTTGGGGTCACGAGAGAAAAATTGTCAAAACCTTGTAAATACGTTATCTCAAAAAAGGTACATGTGACTATGATAACATTTGTTTGTGGGTTGGCCGTATTGAGTTGGTGATCCCTATTGATTTTCATGGCGGTCAAAGGTCATTTGTGGTCACGAGAGGCCAAGTGGTAAATTCCTTAGGAAATATTGATTGCAAAACACTATCTCATATAGGGTAAGCCTGTGACTAATCTTTTATACGGTGTGTGGGTTGGTCAAATGAGTAGATGACCTCTATCGTTTCTCAAAGGTCATGTGGGGTCAGCAAAGGTCAAAGTCTCAAAGTCTGAGAAACGTTTTTACAGACTAGTACTCTAGAAACGCAGCTTTTAAGGGTCCTTACATGTGAAGGCGGGAAGCTTGAACAGAATTCACACTTGGTATGCGTATGCGTTATACTTGGCAGAAAAGGCTATTGTTTTTGGTGGAGGTCAAAGGTCATTTGGAATCACCAGCAGTCAAAGTCTAAATTCTTGTTTACACGATATCTGATGGTGGGAAGCTTGGATAAATTTTATTTCATACATGTATGTGGATGCATTATGGCGAAGGTCAAATGAGTCACAATGGGTTAAAGTCTAAATACCATGTTAACACAATTTCTCATGTTTGGATCAAAGTGTAAACACCATGTTAACACAATTTATTTGAAGTCTTGGATACTTTAAATTCAGCACATATTATGTGGATGCGATTTTGTGAGCAGAACGCTGGTTGGTAGGGTCTAAATCTCTGAACCCAATTTACATGATATCTCAATGTAGGAAGCTTGTATAATTTGTGGGTACATTATGAAGCACTGTTAATTTGAGAAAACAAACAAACAAACTTACAAAAAACAGAAGTACATTTTAGCGGCAAGGAATCACTAAGCCTTGCCAGTGTCTCTTAGGTACCGTACCGTGGTGCACATGGTTGTCATTATTTTAGTCTGAATAGTCTAGTCATCTTAACGATTTTATTTCATCAATGTTATCAATCTAGATGAATCAATTACAAAAATGTTCAAAATTTTCCTAAACGATGAAAAATGACCCCAAATTAGCACAGTTAAGGGCAAAAAGTATGACATTTAAACCTGCCGTTTTAAAAACTAGCTTCATCTTTTTTGTAGATTTAATTCAGAGATTTAATAGTGACAATATATCCATCTTCACTATAAAACTGTTTCTGCTCGAAAATGTACATTAGCTCTGCCTTACGGGCCAGACAAAACTTTGTTCCAGGTGTAAATTTTCTTGTCCCCATGCATTTACACGTGAAATACATTGTCACCATACTTAGCCTGCGTGTATAGGCATACGGGGATAATTTTCTATGAGGGGACAAGAGCATTTTTTGCCCGAATAATGTCACCGTTTATCATGTTTTGCCCATGTCTTGCCCGAACAGACCCACTGCTTTTGCCCAAATTGGGAGGGCAAGTGCCCCCCCCCCCCCGAAAACCGTCTGGTACGCATATGTACTATAGGGGAATATTGCCCATGTAGATTGTTATATTCTTTCAGCTCTGGTGGATTATTGAAGTTTGTGCATGATTATATGAAGTAGTTTGAAGGGAACAATTTACCAAAACATGGGAAACATGACATTTGCAAATGTTGTGAAACTGTATTCCCTCGAAAATTTACAAGAAGTTTCACAAAAAACTTTTGTGAAACTTTGCATGGAAGATAAACCTTAAACCTGCGTTTTACCATTAGCATATTACTTTTAGTATGCAGTATAGTATGCCAACTTGCCAACTTTTTCAAATTTCACAATGCAGCGAAATTTCATTTTTATGTCCCCCAGTCCTAATTTACACGGGGAACAGATATCGGGACCAGTGATATCACTCACAAAATTTACAAAGAGGGTTGTAACTAGTAAGTTTTCAGCTTCGCATTGTCCAAAATTCTAAAGGAGGTTGTAAGTGTTGGGTAAAATATTCAATTGCCTTTTTCGCATTTAACTTGCATTATTTAGGTTCCTTTTACACGAGGAACAAATGATTTTCGCTAAATGTGACAATCCGGCAAATGTACGAAACTCAGAAATCCATGAAAATGAATCACACAACAACATTTTCAATAAATAATTGGAGCGCCAAAAATGAAAATGCTTTAACACCTCAAATTCAAACTCATGGATTTGACTAAAAAAAAAACATGGCAAAAGCTTAAGTGGGGCAACCACGTCCCCGTACCCAGTGGCGTACGCCAGGGGGCATGTCACAAATGTGACACTAGATTACATTTAAGGACACCCAATTTTTCAAAAATTTTCAAAAGGGAAGGATTGTCCCCTAAGTCCCCTTCAGTGATGCTAGTTTTATTTTTAATACCTAAAGGGAGGCAAATTTTGTCAAATTCCCAATTTTACTTCACAATGTGTGGCATGTAAGGACACCTACCTTTTCAAGAATTCTCAAAAGGACGGGGCCATTTTTATACTCCTTCCCTCGGTCGGGATATAAACGTACCGTAAGTGACAGGGGTAGGGAAGCGGAGGATTCAGTTAGCAATAGCTTGCCATTTATCATGCAAAAGATGTTAGTTGTAAAATCGTTTAAAGTCGGGTGTTCAGGCAGTCACATAGTCAATCCCACAAATTCAGCGGATCTTGAATTTAGCCAAGATTTACGATAAAGAAACATTAGCATATTTTCAATTCCGATGTATATATCCCGAGAAGATTCAAGAGCATTTTTTCTAATGGTAGTAGTGTCGTACTTTTCTGCATGGACGGCGTACTCTCTTTGAAAGTGGGGGATAGGCTATAGTCAGAGCCACTATCTAAGTGGAGCAACACAATCAGTTGGCGCAGAGAGTAAAAAGAAAATTTCGGCCAAAATACGCCCGAGATCACCGGAAAAGGCAATTTCCGGGCTATTTAAGTGGTGGTATAGCAACTGTCAGAAGCGAATTTCCTAAAAAGTTAGAGGGCCTGTCTTAAAAGTATAGAAAAAATAAAATGTTATCTGATTGCCTTACAAGGGGCATAAAGTTTCTGAGTCGAGTGAAAAAGAAGGCTTTTCGGTGCATATCAGAACATTTACATTTTCTTGTCGATATTCCTTGGGCTCTGTATATGAATCAATTTATATTTTTGAGTACACTGTTTTTAATCACGTCTCTTAACGAAAGCCTAAATATTGATTGTTTATAATCATCAGTCATTTTCTGTATTAAAGGATTCTTAAAGATGGCTTAAATTTTAATCAATTGTTTAAAGGTATCATTCATTTTCTGAACTTTAATTTTTATCTTTATTAGAATGAGACTGAAAAAAGGTAGACAAAACGAAAAGAATTAACTGCAATAATTTTCAAAGTGAAAGTCACTCTGAGAACCGTGCGGAGCTTTAAACTGCGGTATAATAAAAATCATCAGGGGAAGCAGAAATCGAAGTTCTACCAGAATTAAATCATTCAACAAAAAAAAAATAAAAACAAACAAACACTCATACACACACACACACACACACAATGAAAAAAAAAAAAAACGTTGGGGCCCGTCGGGTATTTATGTGCAAAGTCTTTTGCAATTTTGCATTAACATGTTATATTTGCTTTCACTGTATGTGAGAGCCACTTTATCAGATGTAATACGTATGTAATAAATGATTAGTTACCTTCGATTTCAAGAAGAGAAATATATTTACGTATGGATGATCACTTTCCAAGGTGATCGAGGGTTCCGGTGCGCTCGTGTAATATGTTCATAGTTTTGGTTACTCCATGGGAGGATTTAAAAAATTGTCAAACCACGTTCATAAGTTACTGATGGGTTATTCATCAAAAGTAACAATTACTTCCAGAGTTATTGCTTTTTAGATTTCCCCTGACCCCAAAATATAGCCACTTGGCTGTCATGCACTATCGATTTTTAAACCTAAAGAAATCATAGTTACAATCAATCAATCAATGTTAACATAAAAATGTGAAAAATTACACTTCAAACTACATTCCTATCCCTCTTTTATCAATTCTAGGCGAGAAGGGCGGTTGCTAGGTGGGTCCCTCCAGTCCACAAACTAGCAGTTTGCGAAGTTATATTGAGCATGTTATTGCAAACTGAACGACAAAAGAAGATACGGACTGCTAATTAGTTCTTTGTTTAAGTCCTGGAAATTATATTTTCGGCCATATGAAGGATCTGATTTTCTGCAAGCCTCGCGGGTGGGTGGCGCTCCGATTTAAACTGCGCCGATCATGCTCTTGTATTCGACTCCTACAAGTATGCGAATTTAGAAAAAGTTTTACTTCGAAAGGTACCGTCACAGTAAAGGAGGCTACATGGAGTTAGATTGCGTGCAGCCACGCAACATTTTCCCGTTTTATCCCATTAACCATCACAGATTCAACTATTCCTGTCGACCGCATGTTTGGTCTAACGGCAAGAGCATCCGCCTCTCACACGGAAGGCCAGGGTACGTTTCCCAGGTCCAGTCATACCAAACACTCTAAAAATGGAACCTACTGCCATTGTGCGTGATGCTCCGCATAAGCGATGGAGTAGGGAAAACAAGCCAGTGAGCCACAACTGGAAAAAAGGCCGGGATCGGCTCGACTTGAACTAACTCAGCTATTCCTGTCAAAGTCAAAATTCTTGCACCATTTTGCATGTAGGCTTTTCAAAAAGGCAAAAAAAAGTCTAAGGGGGGGGGGATAGGGAGGGGCGGGGGAATCCCTCCCCTTCAGTAACACCTCACCCAGGCTGGCGATCACTCAACATACTGCATGCCCCCCCCCCCCCCCCTTCAGCAAAAGCCTGCGTACGTCACTGCCAGTGCGCCCTAGTACTTAACGCCATTGACGTCAATTGCAGCCTTCATCTATGGATGTAGTACTTCTAGGGAGTTGCGAGCGTCGCAACTCCCTGGTACTTCCATCATCCATGCTCCAATTTACCTAGCCTTGGCAGCTAAAAATAGGCATTACATCACTCAGCTTCGCAGAACTGGTCTGAACGTTACAGATATGTGCACAACACGTAAACAGCTAGCTGACAGTTGCTTTTTACAGTTAACTGGCTCCGGCTTCGAGTTACTTCTTGTAAGTTGTAGTAATTGTGACCGACAAAACGATGTGGGCCATTTCTGACACTGCTCCCTCAGCTTTTCAAAAAATATCGCATTAGAACTTGAGGCAGGCAATAATAAGAGCCTATGGTTCTAACTTAATCCTAAACAGCATAGGCCTAGCCTAGGCTCCCATTTCGAAGCGTTATACAGTCATAATACTATACACGTTAGTACTAACGTTATAGCTAGCCTATATTGTATCATAACGCTTCGAACTTGTGTGTTTCCGGGTAGCCTAGAGCGCCTAGTCACTGAACGTGACCGTATAATCCGCTCCTTGTAGTCACTCCTTTCTACGGTCACTGGCCTACATGTACAAAGGTAACAACGTTTTAAGCCAAAACAACAAACCGAGCTCTTATTACGATGGAATGGTTCATAGAACAGATTTGAGTTAATATAATGATTTTGAGCATTCTTAAATACCACTTATACCTTCTTGGAATGTTTAATACCAGTAAATTCATAGCAAAAGGCAGGAAAAATGTGGTGCCATCCTTCGCAGTAACATCGACATCTTGATCGTCTGCTACAGTGCTACTGTGTTGCATGATGGGAAGGACTTCCGCTAGACAAGCTGTCGAAGACCAATTAGTAAGCGCGGCTAGTCAATACTTGTACTTCATATAGTAAGCTCTCTGTGCATTACGAAATTGTACAGTCAATGCGTAGGTTTCTCCGTTTTAAATGAGATCACATGACAAACACTGACTTCTTCGACTGAAAAAATAATCTGCACAGGCTTAACGTTACTCGCAGAATTATCCAGCCAAAATTTCCCTCTTAAAGGTCTTATTTCATTAACAGACTTGTGTGGAAGGTGAATGTGATGACAAAGATCATCTGTGGAAAGTTTGGTGAGAAAAGGTATCTTTTTGGGGACGTGAGGGATGCCTACTCACACGTGAGTAGGCAAGTGAGCTGTGTTTTTGTGTATACCGGGCAAGGGCCCAGAAATGTAGTGTATAGCATAGGAACGTAATGCTGGGTCCTGTTCAAGGGCTAAGAGCGCCTGTATGTTCAATTCCAACTTGATGCCATGAAGCAGTGTGGAGAGGTAATGTGCATGTCTTCTGCCCGACTTTTGGATCCTGCTTCCACTTCAAGAGCTGTGATAGGCCTTTGCCATGTTTTTAGAAGTTGACTGCCATTGTGGGTTACGGTCAACTTGGCCCCAGGGACAACTCGACCCGATCATGTCGGCCCCTGGACAACTTGGGCCCCTGAGACAACTAGGCTTCCATTGAATAAGCACTAGCACTAGTATTAATGTTAGAAATACAAGTACTGGCTTGCTTAGTATTGTATATTCAAGGCACTGTAACTTGAAACCAAGTGCTTCTCTCTTGTAAACTGTTTCACATTTGAAGAGGAAAAATAACGTCACGACTCTCATCAGCCAATCAAGTAAAAGAAGGGCTCGCCATCTGACATTATCATAGCCAATGAACCTTGCATAGGAAAGGTCCGAAAGATATTAGGCCTTTTTATAAAGGAAGCTGGGGTTTGAATTTAAAGAGATTGGTTTAGAATTGAACGTCGCGCATCTGATGCGTCCATAGGTGGATCGCCGGCCTGGGGGAGGGGTATAAGGGGAGGGGGTTCGGAGGGGGTTCCCCCCTCCCCTTTTGGAAATTTTGTGACATATACAAGTCGCTAGGCACAAAATGGTGACACTTTTAAGGCAAATTAGTCAACACAAGTCAGTAAGTCGACGCAAAAATATTAGCACTGAAACTCACATTGGTACAAATTTTGATCTACTGGTAGCGATCACATTGCCTTTATATCACTTACTTTCTGCTTCAAAAGTTTTGGTTCATCAGCATGGCATTTATTTAGCGGTGGAACCGGATGATTTCAGTACCCCCGGTTGGCCATTATTTCGCGCCCGTTGCTCACCAAAATTGACATAATTGGGCCGGCTTGCGATATTACAAGTTCAGGATAGAAAATATTGGGAAAATTTCCGTTCGTTTCACGAACGGGATATCATTTTTGTAGCCGTTACATTTTCACTTCAAAAGTGGGGATACAAATCAACCGTTAATACAGTAGATTTGTCTGCAGTCGATGTCACATGTCCTTTAATAATTTAGTTCTTAGGCCAGCATCGTGCTCATTCTATTTTTCATCCCCCAGTCATGTCGAAACATTTGCATTCTTTTACTGGGTTGTACAGTAGTTGCGTTATTGTTGTGTAGCTACTCTCCTGCTTCAACGAAGCCCATGTAGAGCACCCATTCATGATAATCTTAGCTGTTCTGGGAAGCAAAACAATTTCACCCGATTAGCGTATCTTATGGTTCCATTCGGATTATCCCCGTTTATTTTAAGCAGTTCCAGTCCAAACCTTACGTCTTGTTTGAAAAGAATCTGCAACTGAAATGCACGTAAGTCAGATCCCCGAAAAATCCACGTACGCAGAGATTTGTGATGCCGTTTCATGGTGAATTTGGCACGGGACTCGCCCTGCTTCGCTAGCCGGCTATATATGCATGGGAAGTGCGATCGTCGTAACACAAACTCAACGGGAAAACTTGTCTGGAGGGGAGTATTTTCACACACTAAATCACATAGGCGAAGGCGTGAGTTGTAATTGGCTGGTTAGAATCAACGCAATTGAACCAATCACGATGCAGGGACCAATTTAAATTTTGAAATGGATCGTATGCATATGATGTCACCAAGCAAAACATGACGCCTTGTTTAGAGGAAAAAACGGACACGCACGAAAGTCTACTGCATGCTCGGGCCAAGAATTTTGCTGCATAAGACCACGTGCATCTCTCTTTTTGTTTGCAATGACGTCGCATGACAACATTGCATAAGTCCAACAGTAAATAACATTACGGAAGGAATGCTAGAAATGACCTAATTTATGCAAGATGATAACGACCGAACTTGCAGAAGAATCTAGGAGCTACGTGTACAAAACGTACACAGACATGTATGCTAAGCTTGGGGATTTGCAAAAAAAGGCGAAACACTGCAGCTCGATAGTCTGTACAATGTGTTTTGTGCAGAACAGTTTGTACAGCAACTTACGCGGCGCTTTCAGCGAGAAAGCAAGGAAAACACATTAAATGCAATTCTAAATCTAATTGTAATACTACAGGGTTTTAGCGGAAAATATCAAACGATCACTTCCATGGCAGGGATAAAATTTAACGTTTGTGATTATCAATGCATCCCGTTTTGGCGGGAAGTTAAAGGATGGATTTTACGAAACTATTAAAGGGCAAGTTTCAAGTATGTTTTAGCCCCGTTTTCAATTTGCAAATAATCGGTGGTAATGATCGAATGAATGCCAGAATTAATAAAAGCAATTGAGCACGTGGCTGCAAGCAATCACAGATTGTGTGCGTACCGATCTTTTTATGTAAACATGTTGGGAAAACAAGGGTCCCATTGCACTTATTTTAAGTTACCTGTACGTAAGAAACATCGTGATTGGTTCATTATTGCTTTTAATCAGCCAATCATACTCGCGACATCGTCAATGCAGTTTTACTGTGTAGGAATAACGTGTAGAAACCAACCGTCTTCACATAGAATTCTAATACTCCCATTGCATTTGTGCTACGATCAAATTTCCCAAACTTTTGTTGAAGTCGGGCAAAACAGTTCAGAGATGGAGTAACTGGGGGGTTAAGACTGCAGTGTACGTTCGCACAACTTCATTTTCCGATTTTCTGAATTGTGGCTTAAGTTTTAAGAACGAAGTAAGAGGATATATGTGGGATTTCATCGTAAAGATACAATGACATGGTTCGTTCGTTTGATTGATAATTTGCCAAATGTGAGACATTGGCCCCGCCTCTAAACCTGCAAAAACGGGCGTTTGTGTTTTGGTCGTGCAAGTCGTGCTGTACCACGTAGCTACTGCGCTCAGGGGTGAGCACAATTGTTTCCTGATACGAGCCAACGAGGGCAAGTGCAGGCTAGTTAATAATACTGTGTTGTTACTTTTTCAGTAGTAGGCCCTATGGGCTATACATACCGAGCTCCGACTCGCATGCAGTGGTACCGTATGTCACGGCATGGAAGTTAAAAAAGTCAGTTGCAGTTTTACAAATAAGTCAATGGTTTTGTCGTTTATTGTATTAACAACAAAAGCAATCGTTGACAGAAAGAAGAAAAGTTATGGAGGCTAGCTGGCAGCGATTTTGAACATCGCGGCCGTTTTTTGAACGTCGCGGCCTCCTTGATTTTGAAGCTTGAACGTCGCGGGGCGCGACGTTCAAAAGGCCCAGGGAAAACCCTGATAGTGGCAGAGATGTCTCAGTGGCTGAGTTGTCCAGGGGCCGAGATGTCTCAGGGGCCGAGTTGACTGGACATCACCATTGTTAGTGTTACTGTTGTTGGGTACAGGTTCGTTTACCACAGGCCTACCCCTAGCCTAGGTGTAATGAGTTATGTGCAAGAACTGTGTGGCAACAATTTCAGTGTAAGGCCAGTTTCCATGATATATGTAGCTGCCCTACAGCTAATTAAAGTCATTGAATCTCAGTCACTGATGAAAAGGGGTGGTGCCAGGGTGTTTGGATGGGGAACTGAGCATGGAGTGAGTGGTAACCGGCCTGGAGGTCTAACTCCCCTTTGCAAAAATTTTAAAGTTATAGCCTAAGGGTAGGCTGTTAAATACACCAGTTTTTTTTTTCCTGTCATTCATGATCAGCATTTCAGTGTCATACAGTCAGCATACCTCCTAAGTGACCAACATTTTGACCTGCATTTGGACAAAGTTTTTCAAAATCTTATTTCTTCGTTTTTCCATAAGGTACAGCACCTTGTGCTCAAATGTGACTGCGTTCTTAACTTGATGAGGTGACTTGACCTTACAAATCCTCTCTATACAACATATTGTGAAAACAGAAAGTGCTCAAGGTCACCAGATCATTTTTAATTTGGAAGGAAAACAAAAGATGTTAATGTGAATTGAACAACAAGAAAGTCACACAAATTGTTGCACAAATGCCTATTTGGATTTAAGTGAATTAAGTTCCACGTTTTATAACAATGGCAACGTGGACCTTTATCTAGCTTCTCAGGGCTTGTGAGCTATGAGTCAGGAATTCTCTCATCAGGGTGCATAAATTGTGTTAAGTGAGCATACAAACAAAGTGATGGTTGAAAGAATCTAAGCCTAATGTGCTTTTGTATGCAATAAAATAGTAACCTCAATATGAATTTACCGTAGCAAATTGCAAAATGATCAGAAAATTTCCAGATAAAATGTACCACCGTTTCCTCTACCAACATTATCACCCACACATATTCTATCCTTTCAGCGAAATATAGCCAAACTATGAAGTTGGGTTGACTGGTTGACAAATAATTGATTTAAAGTCTTCTGTAATGGTCACAAATTTTCAATGTTCTTCATTTGTAATGAAACTTTTACCATGACTACAATGTTTTTTGATTCCTTGCCGAAGGCAGGCAAGGAATCTATGCGATGGTGATGTTGTATGTGTGTATGTGTGGATGTTTGTGTGTGTGTGTGTGTGTGTGATGACCGCTTGTAAACACGATATCTCAAGAAGAGTAACTCTGAGAGATCTCAAACTTGGCATGTAGGTTGCCCACGTTGAGTAGAAGATCCCTATTGTTTTTGGTGGAGGTCAAAGGTCATTTGGGGTCACCAGAGGTAAAAAGATCAAAACCGTGTAAACACTGTATCTCAAGAAGGGTGACTGTGAGGGATCTTGTACATAGCATGTGGATCGTCCATATTAAGTAGATGATCCGTATTGTTTTGGTGGAGGTAAAAGGTCATCTGGGGTCACCAGAGGTCAAAACATCAAAAATTTGTAAACACTTTATCTCAAGAAGGGTAACTGTGAGGGATCTCATACTTAGCATGTGGATTGCCCATATTGAGTTAATGATCCCTATTGTTTTTATTGGAGGTCAAGGGTCATTTAGGGTCATCAGATGTTAAACCTTGCAAATACTACATCTCAAAAAAGGTAATTGTTAGAGTTAATATTCATTAGTGGATAGGGTTAAAGAGTTTTGAATGGCATGGGTAATGTAAGATGCATAGGTAAGCTTTTGGAATCCACTTCATTATGTAAATGATCAAGTTGGGTAATTTCAAAATTTATATGTACTGAAGCAAACACATGGCATTAAGAATGTCTAAAGTGCATAAAAGTGTACAGTTTTTATGTTGATTTTGGTTTGAAGTTTTCTCCTATTACATTTAGTGCCAGTATTAATACACATAAGAGTAAGTGGGTTGAACAAAATCTGAAAAAGTTAAGAAGAAAAAGCTGTTCATCAGGCTGACATGTTAATTACTTCATCTTTGTCATAGGTATGCTGATTTTGCTACAAGTATCTAGGCCTATAGATTTTTGATTCCTTGCCGAAGGCAGGCAAGGAATCTATGCGATGGTGATGTCGTGTGTGTGTGTGTATGTGTGTGTGTGACGCCTTCTTGTAAACACCATAGCTCAAGAAGGGTAACCCCCAGGGATCTCATACGTGGCATGTAGATTGTCCACATTGAGTAGATGGTCCCTATTGTTTTTGGTAGAGGTCAAAGGTCATTTGGGGTCACCAGAGGACAAATAGTAAATACCTTAGAAATTGCTTGTAAACACGATATTTCCAGAAGGAAAAATGTGAGTGATCTCATACTTTGCCATGCAGATTACCCATATTGAGTAGATGGTCCGTATTGTTTTTGATGGAGGTCAAAGGTCATTTGGGGTCACTAGAGGTAAAAAGGTCAAAACCTTGCAAACACTGTCCCTGAAGAAGGGTAACCATGAGGGATCTTATACATAGCATGCGGATTGCCCATATTAAGTAGATGATCACTATTGTTTTGGGTGGAGGTCAAAGTTCATTTGGGGTCACCAGAGATGAAAAGCTCAAAAACTTGTAAACACCATATGCCAAGAAAGGTAACTGCCAGGAATCTCATACTCTCCAAGTGGATTGTCCATATTGAGTAGATGACTCCTATTGTTATTATTGAGTGTCAAAGGTCATTTGGGGTCATCTGAGTTCAAAAATCTAAACCTTGCAAACACTACATCCCAAAAGAGTACATAACTGTTGAAGTTAATATCCATGAGCAGTTAGGGTGAAAGGGTAAGAATAATTTGGCATCCAGGTAATGTAATAGGCATAGGTATATAATTTTTTGCAACAGTTTATTAACTTCACAATGTAAATTCTTTAGGAGGTAATTTTGAAAATGTGTTTGTAAAGTACTGAAGCAAACTCATAAGAAGAAGATCTAAAGTACACAAAAAGGCACATCACATGGTAGTTACTATACAGTATGTTGATTCTGGCATGATATTGTACCCTGTTAATACATTAAGTTCCAAGTATTAATACATGAACAAGTGGGCAGAGCAAAATATAAAAATCTTAAAAGGCAAAATCTGTTCATCAGACTTACATACATGCTTCAGTGCTCATGGGTATGCTGATTTTGCAGCCACAAGTAAATAGATTTTCATGAAACTGATTTTCCACTGTTAAATGAAAGTTCCTAGCAGAGTGTGTAACATGTGAGTTTGAACAGTTTGAATGACTTGTCATTTGGGGATATAGTCTGAAAATATTACAAGATGCTTTCCTGCACCGAATAGACGTCAATGTGGAACTTCATAAGTGTAAACTTTGAACAGAGAGTACTCTGTGTAATGCACAAGAATGTCTTTTATGACATACTAACATTACTTTTTCAATAACCTTAAAGAGAACCTGAAGAAAACATAAAATTTAGTGGCAAAAATTGCTAATATTTGGCAAACCTTGTGCCTACTGTCCTCATGAGGACATGTGCATGCAAGCATGCATGAATTGGAAATGGGAATTGATTAATTAGATATACCACAGTTACTAAATTTATATTGATCATTTGGTGTCAAATACCCTATAGCGCACATGAACTGTCATCGCCTAATAGAGTGAATCAAATTGTAACTGACCCACTCTTTGCCATTTGCTCACTGTTATCTGGCATAATTTTTCAGTTGACTGCCAGTTATCCCCACAGTGTCCTGAAGGATGACCTCATACAAACATACAGCTCAATTGACTTAAGCTTCTTACTATATAAGTGGCGCTTGGCTCTTATAAACCATCAGAAAAAGGTTTATTTTTATCTCAGTACATAAACAACCATGTCAGCCCATTGTTACGAGCGAATGCGAAGTATAGCAGCCGCTTTATAGACTTGTTACAGTGTTTTTATTCTGTGCCTTGTTAGTTTTGTTACTTTTTAGTGTTTGTAAATTAAAAGGCGTTGACCATGAAAACAGATAATTTATTTAAGGATGTCTCAGGTTTCATCACACGATGACGCATATTAGTTCAGGGATATTTCAATTACATGGTTCTTGGAACGACCAGGGAGCGACTATATGGGGTTCTCAGAAGCCCTTTCTATAGTTTTTGTCAACTGCCGTTCTTTATGACATGGTCGCTACCCTTCTTTTCTTACAGTTCGAAACATCTAAGCAATCTGTTGACGTGAAAGTTTCGGCGTTGTTGTAAAGAAAACATTGAACGGGTGATTTCTTTTCATGACCAAGGAACTTATAACTGTAACAAGAGCGACAAACTTAAATTATACCTTATTTTGACAGTCACAGAGGGTTAGGAATAGAGAACGGATAAGATAACGTAGTCTCCCGGATGCAAAAATTGCGCAGTAGTAACTGCGTAGTTTTCTTCTGACCTAAATGTTTCAACTGAAACTTGAATCGCCCTTACCAATATGCGCTTGCTTTGCCGGTGACCACGTGATCAGCCGAATGACATGTGATACAGTTGATGATATATATCAAGTGCTACAGCGGCTTAAAAAGGTCATTTCGAGAGTTTGATGTGTTTCAGTGGAAAGTCAAATATGCGCAAGGCTTTATTTGCTTAGCCGCATCGAAATAACCTCAACCCAAGTTTTTTTTGTTTTACATTTTGTAAATATTCTCACATTAGATTCTTTTCATTGGTGGTTGTGCTAATAATTTAGCAATCTTGAAAGACAAATTTAAAATGGTTCCTTTGAGCAACCGTACTGTAAGGGAAAAGACTTTCTAGCTGCGCACCTATCCAACCAAAGAAAGAAGAGGAAGGTGAGAAATTTTATACCGGTACTGTTTGTGTTGTTGACAATTATGGTAGCAATGGGAAGAGAGATCTCTGACGAGGGAGTAGCAAAATAAAAGACTGCATAGTTATCCCTCTTTATTCATTAGCCACTCGAGATGATAGTTAAGTTACATCTCTTCTGATCTGAAAGTGATATATGTTGGTGGTAATGCGATGCATATACATACAGGTGATACGGTTGAAATGCCGAACCATAATAAGCACTGCCCTCGAACAATACTGAGAACACTAAGGAAGTTTAAAAAATGAAATTGTCATTCGTGAGGAAATTTTGATATTTTGAACTGCCAATAATATGTGTGAAATTCTGACAGTTTTGGCTACGGTCGGAAATTATTAATAAAACAATTCTTCTGCAATCGAAGCACTTCTATTTTCTAGATCTAGTAGAAAATATCATCCACCACCTGTTTTGTTTAGTCAATTTTAACATCATATATACGTATCACTCATATGTACTTTTCTAAACGTCGAGCTTGTAGCATAAACAATTCTGTTTCCCTTTCTTCACATAACTAATGTTTCACCTGTATAAATTTTCAACACTGATATCCTTTTCTGAAATGCACAAACCTCTTCATCATAACAAATTCACCATCTACTGCCTGTTCGTATCAGGGAATGGCTAAAATTGAGCAACTCTGTAAATATCACTAGAACCGTTAGACCGCCTCCATTCGCGAGTATGAATGCCTTGCATTCTTGTTTGTATATACTCCTACTTCCTACCATTCCCTGCAGGCATTCAGTCCTTTTGGCCGTGTTCTCACTTGATACCCCAATGCTGATCGCTCCAAGCTCAATCAACTGAAAAAGTTTGTGACCAACCGCATGAGTGTTCCCATTTGATCGCCTGCGCGAGATCTGATCCCCTCCTCCAGTTCAAGTAACAGGAAGTTGTTTCATTTAAATTATGTGTGCAGGCCAATTTTGTTTACACACATTTGTGTGGCGTAAAGAGCTTCATTGGGGAAGTACGTCATTGATCTCAGGGCACTTTGATCCCCCATTGTGTTCCCACTTGCAAATTGATCGCCTGCACGGGGTCTGAACCGGATCTGATTGCCTGGTCGTTCTCGAGTGGGAACACACTCTTTGTGGTCAAAATGTCAGACCTCCATGAAAATCACACCTCTGCTAAATCAAGCATAAAATAACTGTCCACATTATCTTGTCTCATCTGACCACAAATAAAAGTTTGCCTAGCCATTGTTTTGAGATGGAGAAGTTCATGTAGACTTGATCAAGGTTCTAAACTGAAAGTCATCTTAGTATACTGTAGCTTGACACCCTTCAGAAATTGTGTCCTTTACATAGAAGCTGATGGAATTGAACAGATAGTGTGTTTTTATTAGGATTTTTGTTGAACACAACTTTAAACTTTGGTGTCTATCTAGATTGGTGTTTCTGCTTTACAGTGTCAATATGCTCTACAGTGATCATTTATCACCTAGTTTCATTCTAGAATTTGTTGTTTTAATTTTTTGATAGCATAAAATGTATCAGCATACTACTTGCCTCATCTCTGCAAATATCTGGATAACCGCACCAAAAAAGTTAACCCTGTATGAAGTCAAGCTATGTTGAATATCATCACCAAGTGGGAAGTTTTGTCTCACATTTCATTTTTATCCATGTCACAACCCTCCCCCCCCCCCCCCCAAAAAAAAAAAAAAGTGTATCATTAAGCTTAATGCATAGAACCATTGCTTCAAGATAACCCTTAATGACCGTGTTAAGATTTTTTTTTGCATTGCTGCTGTCATTTAAAGGTCAAGAGCAGTTCTCCAAAAGTTATTTTGAAGCAACAGCTATTATCACAATTCTTGTCTCATTTCTGTTCAAAGAATCTTTTATAATATTTTATGACTTCAGTATAACATATGAAAGGTGAACCAAGCAGTAACTTCCAGTAAATTTCACATTTGAAGAGTAAAAATGTTGTCACATGACCCTCAAGAGCCAATCATGAAATTGGACAGTCTTCTACACTGCTTCAAGTTGGGGTGACTGCTCCTTCCCTTCAAAAGTAGTTCAGGTAATAAGAGCAAGCATGATGTTGTATACTGTGTATCAAACAAGGAATAATTGTACTGTGTGTTATGCTGTACCTACAGTATAAGTAGACAAAAGGCAAATTAAAAGTCTTTAAAATTATGAATTAAGAGGGATGTCAGCTTTTGTTAATTTGCAAGGATACCATAGACAATGGGTGGGTAGGTGATCACTGTTGTTTTAAATGGGGTCGAAAGGTCATTTTTGGTCCCATGAGGGCAAAAAGTTTTGACCTTACTAGTATGATATCTCAAGTAGGATAATTGTATGGGATCTCATGCATGTCATGTTTGCATCCATGTTTGCTATGATATAACATATGGCAAGGAATCACTAAGCCTGTTGGCTTTCTAGTCATGAAATATATTTCCTACTGTTAAGTGGAAGTTTCTAGCAGTGTCTGGAACATGTGAGTTAAACAAAGGCTGTATGATGGTCATGTGGGGACATAGTCTGAACATATTGGAGAAGGCTTCCATGCCCACGAAGCAGAGGAATTGTTCAGTGGGGAACTTCATAAGTGTAAACTTTGAACAGATCAAGTGCTCTGTATGATGCGCAAAATTTATTTTAGAGCATACAAACATTGTCTCTTCCATAACCCTAAAGAAAACATGAAGATAACATTAAATTTAGCAGCAAGGATTGTTAAAAGTTATAGACAAACCTTGTGCCACTGTCCTCATAGGGACATGTAAGTGGGAACTAAATCATTAAATACACCACAGGTAATTAGTTTTATAAAAAGATCTAAATAACTGATCATTTGGATCAAATACCCTTGACCATGCTTGAACTAAGATTGTCTAATTGAGTGAATCAAATTGTAACTGACCCACCAGAGTCTGTGAAAATTGCTGGTCACTGTTTTCTTACCTAATTTATCACAGTTGACTGCCACAGTGTCCTTAAAGGCATATTCTGGAGACAAAATTCGTTAACTTCAAAATAAGCAGAAAAATTTTCTCTTTCAGAAGGTGAAAACAGCATTTTGATAGCTTATAGCATTCGGAAGATACAAATTTTTAAAGTATTGCAAATTTTTGTTGGGATTTGATGCATCTTGGGAAATCTGTGATGTCATTGTGGCACATTAATTTAACATTGAATTTAATTTATTTATAATGAAGATGCAGGCAATATTAAACAATGTTGTTGGTTTTACTCTTTGTATGGTGAAGGGTATGCTAGATCTACAGGAAAAGATATTAAAACATTCCAACAATATCAAATTTCAAGGACAAACAGGACCTTCAATTAGAAAGAAAAACAAAAGGAATTTGAAGCAATGTGCCCACATTACATAACTTTTTGTGGCTTTTTGAAGAGCAGAGGTTTTTCTTAACTAAATCAACCAATCTTTAAACTGAGATATCTTGAGTTAGGAAAATGATATTGTGACAAGGTTTGAAGGACATGGTGTGGAATATTTTTGTTTTTCGTACAAGACAGAGGCGAAAACCCAACAGAACATACCTTGAAGGATTTTCTCTTTAATCATACAGCTCATTTCCTACCTGCCTAGAAATAGTGTCTGACACTTATTTAGCCCTCTCAGTAAGCTTATTTTATTTTTTTTTTTATTTTTTTTATTATTCAAATTTCCTGGTTAAGTTTGATTAACTTTGGTAACTTCAGGGGCAGCAAGTAGGGGTAAGGACAAAATCTGATGGGGGAATATGCCCCCTTCTTTTAGCATAAAAATATGGTTTCAAATACGGTTCAAGTTCAAGTCTTGTTTCAAAAGTTCTTCACTTTAGTCTCCCCTTATGACAGGTGGGAAATACCAGCCCACAGGAGGAGGAGGGTGGGGGAGCTTTTAAAGGGTATGAATCTCCTGACCAATTTAGTATGTGATGGATTGCAGCCTTGGTCTCCTTTTTGTGAGCAGCCACCTTTCTGTTTTGGCCAGCATTGCACAGAAAAACTGCTGCATAATACTTTTTTCATGACCTACTTAATGGAGTTAAAATAAAAAATTTACAGGGTAAACTGGGGTACAGGCGCCCATTTGTTTCCTTAGCATGTTTTGAATCTTTACCTTCAAGAAAAGTAGAATCTGTAGCTAGTGGATCTAGGCATGCTAGATTTGTTCTACAGTACCACCCTGAAACAAAATATGCAGACAAAACAAAATATAGCAAGGACCAGGCTAACCTTGAAATGCTTTGCACATCACCTCTGCCCAGAGTAGTACTACTTCATATTCCAATGTGATGAGGTGATGTTTCATAGCCAACAACAAGACAGGCTATTGTACCTTCACACAAATGAAACACAAAGTCCTCCAATCTTTTCTCCACCTGGTTATATGAAACACCATTTGGTAATATAAAGTATAAAATGGGAGAAACTGTAAAAAGAATGTCAGTTGTTCTTCATGTTGCATTTTTCATTAAAAAACAAAAGGTAACTAGATTACAGGAGTACCTGTAGTTCTGTCATGTTTTAAACAAAAAAATGACTGGCGTTTTTACCGCAAGACCGGAGTAACACAGGAGAATTCCTCTTTGTCTATGTAATGGCTGGAACTTTCGATAACCATCTTACAAAGGTGACATGTCATGCGCAAAGCCACTCTTTTGTTTCCTAGAGTCTTCTAGGAGTACAAAGATATTTAACATAAATCAAAAATCAGGCATTTTTACCCCAGTTTACCCTTTTAGTCCTCTCCACCTCACATGTATGTGCAGTAGCCTTTTAGCAAATTTGACACTGTAGTTATGACTGAGATCCTTTCAACTTGTGCACAAAGTCAGTTGCTCCATCAGGCCATATTGTTGTGATGCATCAAGGATGCTCATGTTAGAGAAGTGAAATATCAAGACCATTCATTGTGAAAAAAGGAAAGTACATGATTTGAATCAAGATCTGAACAAATATGCTGTATAAATATCAAAATCCCCAAAACTCCCTGGTTTGGGAGTCTGTGAGGGACGATACCTACCTCCTATCACCCTATGTATACCATTTATACCTATACTTACCGTCTGGCAACCTTTGACACCGTGGATATCCTACCAGCAGAGGGCGCATAGCACCCCATGGCTCCATACTGCATTTTGCCGACACCAAGGGTTTGGCATCAGCAACCCCAAGAGGGAGAAGTGCTCTACCTGCAGGAGAGAAGACATCTATAAGACAAACAAGACAGCCTAAGGCCTACGCAAGTGAGTTAGTCTTACCTCAACGGAGCGCAATCCTGGTCTCGGCCGGCGGACGGTGACTGCATGTACTGGTCAGAGTCCGTCCCTACATACGTGACAAGTGATGCAAATGGGTTAGAAGGCCGAGGAGATTGGAGGGGCCAGCCGAATTTACATAGTGGTCCTCTGATGGTAGGTAGAGGAGGATGGTGACTGGAAGGCGGACAACGGGAGGGATGGTGATAGGAGGTAGGTATCGTCCCTCACAGACTCCCAAACCAGGGAGTTTTGGGGAGTCTATTTCGCTCCTCACCTACCTCCTATCACCCTATGTATTTGACTAGCACCGCTGAGAACGAAGGGGGGGCCGGACGCCGCACGTCACCGACCCCAAGGCAGCCCTGGCGAAATGTCCATCCCTCGGAGAGACGTTGGTGAGGTAACACGATACAAAGGTAGAGGTTGTCTTCCAGGCAGCTGCCTTCATGATGTCATCCAGGCGGACCCCACGAAACCAGGCCGTCGAGGAGGCTTGGGCACGAAGGTGGTGGGCGTGCGCTGACTGGCCGTCCGAAACATGAGGGGTGATCAGGTTGACGAGCCACCTAGAAAGCGTGTCTTTAGAAGCCCTGGAATGGAGGGACTTCGGCAGGAGGAAGAGGGCGTCTGTTTCCCTAACTGGCTTGGTCCGTTCCAGGCATCATTTCAGAGACCTCACCGGGCAGACCTTTCTGTCTTCCGAAATGGAGGAGGAGGATGCTATGACAGGGAGGAACATCTCAGCCGGGATGAAGGGCACTGCCTCGTTCTTCGTGAGGAACCGAGGGTCTGGTAACAGGAAGACACCATTATTGCTGAAAGGAAGGAGGATCTTATCCACCGACAGGGCGTGAACTTCGCTGCGCATCCTTGCGGAAGCAGCTGCTACCAGGAACAAAGTCTTGTAGGTAAGGAGCTCAAGTGTCGCATTGTGGATCGGTTCGTACGGGGCTAGAAGCCATTCTGGCGAGGATGTCATCCACCGACCAAGCCGGAACTAGGGTTTACGAGGAGGTCTGCAATGGAACTTTCCCTTGAGCAAACGAGTGATCGCTGCATTGGTACTCATAGTGGAGCAGTCATGGAACCCTGAATGTATGGAAGCAATAGCTGACCTGTAATTGCGGATAGTATTAAATTGTAAGAGGGTGAGCAGAAAGTCCAAAATTGTCTCTAACGAAGCCTCCAAGGGATCCACATTTCTCTCCTTTACCCACTGTCTAAAAAGCTGGAGTCTTGAACCGTAAGTGGACCTGGTGGACGGGCGTCTAGCGTCTGCTGCAATCCTTGCAGCTTCCTGTGAAAGGCCCTGATCTTCAAAGTGTCTCACGAAAGATTCCAGGCTGCTAGATGCTAGATGCGTTGGGTAAGTTGCCCATGAGCGGAAGCTGGAAAGGTAGATCCACTAGTAGCTGAAGGAGAATTGGGAACCAGGTTTGTCTCGGCCAAAGAGGGGCCACTAGAAGGACGTCCGCCCGAGATTCTCTGATCTTCAGGATCAGACACCAAGGGGGGAAAGCGTACACGTAAAGACCGTCCCACGACAGTGACAACGCGTCCGTTGCCCATGCTTGCGGGCGATAGAACCTGGTAGAATAAACTGGAAGTTTGTTGTTGTTCTGAGATGCAAAGAGATCCACTGACGGGCAGCCGTACATGTCGAAGAATAGGTTGGCCCGGGCTTGAGAGAGAGACCACTCTGCCTCCCGCAGAGTGCCCCTTGACAGCGTATCTGGCATGACGTTCTTGCTCTCTGCCAGGTGGGAAGCCCTGATGGAGATGTTGAAGTTCCGACACATGTGTAGCAGTTCCCAAGTTTTCTTGTAGAGGGGAAGAGATCTGGGTCCCCCTCGGTGATTGATGTACGCCACAGTAGTGGAGTTGTCGCTGAGGATCGTGACCACCCGATTCTGAAGGTCGTACTTCCACTTGTCGATGGCTAGACAGACCGCTTCCATCTCTAAGATGTTGATGTGAGGGAGGGGACTTCCTTCGGACCATAGACCCTCCGCTGTGGAAGAACGCCAGACTGCTCCCCATCCCAGAAGGGAGGCATCCGTAGTGATGACCGTTGATGGCCGCTGGTCCTGGAAGGGGACACCTGAAGTCAGATTGGAGTGGATGGTCCACCAAAGCAAGTGGGTCTTGATCTCCAGATCCAGAGGGACCCTCTTCTGGGGGGGGGGGATCTTGCGAAGGGGCGAAAAATCGGAGGAGGTAAACCTGGATTGGCCTCATAAACAGCCGGCAGTCGGGAACCACGTCCACCAGACTTGCGAGAAGACCAAGAACCTGAAGCCAAAGTCTTACTGGAGCCACTCTGCGAGCAAGCAGGCGGTAGATTGTTCCTCTGAGGGAGTTGAGTCTGCCCTCCGTCGGAAAAGCCTTGCCTGATATGAAATCGATAGATGCTCCCAGGTAACAGACTTTCTGTGATGGGAGTAGGGAAGACTTCTCCCTGTTGATTACCCAGCCTAAGAACTCGAGGAGGGAAACCACGTAATCTGCTAAGACCGAGATCGCTTCTTTGGAGGGAACTAGGAGAAGCCAGTCTTCTAGATATGTACGCTGAGACCCTTTCGTCAGAGGAAAGCGATAACTACCCTTGTAACTCTGGTGAACACTCTTGATGCTGCGGAAAGGCCAAACGGAAGAGCTTGGAAAGCGAAGACTCTGTTCTTGTAGCGGAAGGCTAAAACCCTTTGGTGGTCGGTGTGAATCGGAACATGTAAAAAAACCCGTCTTTGAGGTCCAGAGAGCAGGTCCAATGACCCTGACGAAGGGTGGGAAGTATTGACTTGAGTGTTTCCATCCTGTATCTCTTGGGTCTCACGAAGAGTTTGTTGAGAGGCTTCAGATCCAAAATGGGCCTCCAGGAGTCGGACTACTTTGGTGTGAGGAAAAAGGACGAGCGGTACAGAGGACCTTGGAGGACCGAGAAGATTGCACGTTTCTGGAGAAGGCTCCGGGTCTCTTCCACAAGGGCATGTCTTTGATCCCGGTCTCTGTGCGGGTGGAGGAGCTGAAACTCTACCCTGTACCCGAAAACAGCAGGTTCCTGACCCATGGGTCCGGATCTAGGATCTCCCAACTTTTGCAAAGTCTTGAAGTCTCCCCCCTACCGCCGGGAGAGGTGCAGAACTGGGGCCCCTCCTGGAAGTACCTCTAGTTTGGGCCTTAGAAGCTGGTCTCGGGAATCCTGACGTTTGACGAAACTGGCGTCGAGACTGGCCTAGGGGCCTTTGGCGAAACGAAGTGGCCGTGCGAGGCCCGCAGCTCTGAGAATAAGGGAGAGATCTTGAAGAGAAGTTCAAACTACCTTGTCGAGAACGCGGAGGAGAGCGTCTGGGCTTTGGCGGTCTGCACTCCGGGGGGATGCTGAAGTTGGCTTTGTTCAGGTCCTTCCTCCTCTTGACCTCTCCGTCCCACTGCTCCTCAAACTTACCGGCGAACAAGTCCGGACCGGAGCTAGGGAGTTTGACAAATCTACGCTTGAAGTAATCTGAGGGAAGGCGGATAGAGTCCAGGACAATCCCTCTTCTCTCACTTGAGGCCCTAACTGCTATTTTTGCAAACTGGTCATAGGAAAGCCCGACAACGGAACCCAGAAGATTAATCAAAGCGGCCGTATCCTTCCTCGGAACTTAGGGAGTACATTGTCTAAAGGGCTTCGCCAGGACTTCCGTCAGCAAAAGGAGAGAGGATGCGAACTTAAGCCCCGAGCGGGCAGCCATATCCACACCGTCCCAAGGCTTCAGCGACTTCTTTACAGGTAACGCCTTGAAGTTCCCTTTAGAAGCCTGTTTCTTGGGAAAGGCCCTCCAGGGCTTGAGAGAAGCCTGTACATCAAAACGGCCCAGGCATTCGCATCAACCGACATGGAAACTCTGCTAGAGGAAGCTGGTTTGTTCAGAGAAAGACGAGAGCATCTAGAAGGATCAGGGGCTGGAATCGGTTCCACCAGGAACCCCAGCTGGTGTCTAACAATGTCTACAGCCTTCTCGAAAGCCTCTCTGGACAAATCTGTGCCCAGGAAAGGGGCCTCATCCTCTGAGGAGTACTGGTGCTCTGATGAGACTGGGTCTATGTCCTCCAGATCCTGACCTTGAGCTGGAAACCCATATTAAAGTCGCGTTCTTGATCTGGATCAGAGGCAGACAGAGATGAAGGAGCCTCTGCACGTGAGACCTGACCTTCCCCTATCAGCGAAACCGTCCGGGGAGTGACGAAACTAGGGGCCGAAATCGAAGGACCGGCGAAGGTGGACGCCTGAGAGGGTTGAGACTGTACGATATTCTGGCTATGTGCTGCTAACTGGATCACAGAAAGAGTCAGTGTTGAAACTAACTGGGCGATGGCCTCTGTCGGAAAAGGTATTCCTGTGGCATCGCTTGAGTCTTCTGCGCCATCTGTGGCCTGAAGACGACGCTTCTTAGAAGAGGCTGGGGAACGATGTCCCTTGCGGCTTCTTCTCGGGGAAGCCTCGAGGGAAACGTCCGACTCTATGACAGGAGAAAACTCCTGACAGGAAGGGCGGGGTTCCTGAGGCAAGCCCGCCCACAGGAGACCAGAGCAACTATGGGCCTGAAGGCTGATAACACGGCAGCAACTATGGGCCTGAAGGGCTGACACACCAGGAACCGAAACTGACGGAACCGGCAACTGATGAGCTGAAGCTGATAACACAGCAGCCAAGGAAACTGAGGGGGCTGTGGCAGACACAACAGATGCCCCCTTGGTCAGTTGTAGTGATGACTGAAGTGAGGTAGACTGGAACTGAAAATCCTGAGCCGAAGTTGAAGACGGAGCTGAGGTAGACAGTAAGGAAGAGTCCAGAGGAGGATTTGTTTGTGGCGGAACGGTACCACAACCTCCCGGGGGATTTGTATGTGGCGGAACGGTACCACATCCCCCTGGTAGCTGATCCTGAGCCAATGCTGAAGACGGAGCTGAGGTAGACAGCAAGGAAGAGTCCAGAGGAGGATTTGTTTGTGGCGGAACGGTACCACAACCTCCTGGGGGATTTGTTTGTGGCGGAACGGTACCACATCCCCCTGGTAGCTGATCAGCCTGTGACATTCCACTGACACGACCGGATCTACGGCCCGCAGACCCGGTAGATAAGTTGCGTTGGGTCCCTCACAAATATTGCATGTCCTGTCTCTAGTGCATGGTCTGCAGGCAGGACAGACCTCGTGAAAATCCCAGGCTGCAAATAGTCGATACCTCTGGCACCTGGTACACTTAGGTTTGTCTGGACAAGGAAAGAAGGAATAAAAACAACAAAAACAACACTGCCCCTACCCAAAGGGTTGGGGAGGGGTAAAAATAACACATAAACAGGCAGAATTAAATAAATTTGCATGAAAAACATCAATACAAATGAGGCACGATAACAAATAAGCCATACACCTGTAAAGTATAGTAGTAATTCAGATGGCAATACAATAACAAATAAGCTGTATCCCTGTAATACAGAGAGTATAAAAAGGTAACACAATAACAATCAAGTTGCATCCCCATAATACAAGCTAGCATTCAAGAGGTTAGCAGTAACAAAGAAGTGAGAATGCAAGACGATCAGAACAATAACATTGTAAAGCTACGATCGATACCCAAACAATACATCACAGTAAGAGAGTGCAACAAGGCACAAAACAACGATGTAGGCAAGCTAACAGCAACGATACGTTGTCTACACCGTTTACCCGAAGGCGACGTAACAAAAAGGCGTCGGACGGGTCGAGTGCGAGAAGGCTAAACTAAAAGGTCTACTCGCTCGGGGAAGCCGCGTAAGTGAAAAATGAGCCAACATACACGGCTACCGGGAGGCCGGGAAGCCTGGTTCCGCCGGGAAAACTCCCGCGGAAACAAGAAAACCCCTGGGGTGAGGGGGGGGAGGGGTTCCACCCGACTAAAGCCCGAGCGCGGGCCTACCGGCCCGACGGACAGGCGGAGGGGAAAAAGGCCGCTAAACAACGGCCCCGGAACCGCAGAACGCCAGCCTACCGTAACTAAGAACGCTAGCCTAACGTGCTAACCAGGAGCCTAACCACCTAAACTCCCGAAGGAGTAGAATAAGAAAGAGGATACTCATCGTCTTCCTAGGAGGCTTGGCAGGGTTGACCACGATGTAACAAGAACTCGAAAGTAATATCCGATATTATTCCAAATAAATTCCAAGTAATAAATCCACAAGGAAAGAATCCAAGTTCAAGAAAGAATAACAAAAGTCGCCAGACATAAAGCACACGTCTAAACGCGAGTTAGGCAAAATGGAGTATGAAGCCATGGGGTGCTATGCGCCCTCTGCTGGTAGGATATCCACGGTGTCAAAGGTTGCCAGACGGTAAGTATAGGTATAAATGGTATACATAGGGTGATAGGAGGTAGGTGAGGAGCGAAATAGACTTATATTTTTCTTGCTTCTCTGCACCCTACAGGAATGAAATCATTCTGCCTGACCAGGAGAGCATATAAAGATGGCAACCTGTTGGGTTTGTTCAATAAAAGGTAATCAGACTTTTGTGACTTCCTATAAGGAACTCCTTGATACTTTAGTAACATATGAGAAACATAAAGACTTAAAAAACCAGCTTCTAAAAATTAATGGTGGTGGTGGTGATGTGAAGGAGAAAAAAGTGGATGTCATAAACAATGAATTCTTACAGTCACAATATCCAGATGCAAAGTCTAGAATTTACTGTTGGCCTCCTTTATTTGAATATGATCATCCAAGCGAATCTTCCGATGTTGTTTTCAGTGATGACATAGACAAAAAGTCTGAGGTTCAAGGGGTAAACAGTATCAAGGGTGAGGCACCTGTTCGCTATGCAACTGTTCATAGAAAAAGAAAGGGTGAAGATCCAGAAGAAAAACTTTTTACCATGATCTGGTCTATGCTCCAAAGGAAGAAAATTCCATCCTTCTTGATACATGGCTACAAATGGAACAAGTGGGGCTATGGCAGAAATAAACTGAAAAATATTTATAAAATCGATGGTGAGCTTGATCTATTAATCTTATTGCCAGGGATGTGTTTGGTATCCATTGAAGTCAAAGCAGCTAGTAGTACAAAGGATGGAGGTGTCCAAAATGTCATCACTAAAGTCTTTGGACAAGACAAAAAGTCAAAAGTGTGTAGTGAAGTTAAAGCAGCTGGTACGAAGAATAAAGGTGACAAAGAAGATGATATTGGACAATGTGAAAGGACATTGATGTTTGTCTCAAAAGTGTGTAGTGATTTGTTCCATGATAAGAATATTCCTTTTATCAAGGTAGCTGCTCTGCCAAATTGTTCCAAAAGGGAGGACTTTCACAAAGAACCCATCTGTGATAGTTGTTCCAAGTATCTCATAACCAAAGACGATCTCGTAAATGTAAAGAAAGTCTGTGAATGGTTTGATGCTGTGATTAGAGATTTTCATTCTCATCAGAAAAGCACAGACTTTGATGGTGATCTTCATGAGAGAGTGATTGCCAGATTACTCGGTCTTAAGTACCTCATTGAGGAAAATGTACCAGCTTCTCAATTAAAGAAAATGAAGCCAGGGGTAGAAAGGCATGGCCAAAAGTATGAAATTGATGTAAACACACAAGCAGTGAAGACATATGAACAAATTACAGCACAATTTGGAACAGTTGAGAAGATTCATTCTAGATGGATCCAGTTCAATCCAGAACAACTAAATGTTATCATGGATAATGCGAAGCTGCTATGGCTGACAGGGGAACCAGGAAGTGGTAAAACACTTCTATTTTGGAATAAAATAGAAGAACTCCTATATGGTTTTGAAGAGAATTATACTTCAGGAAAAAAACATGCAGTAGTTGTGATTCCAGGAAACGGAAATGATTTACTCTACAAAAAATATGAACACAAATTTCCACCGAGAATTATTCCAGACAGTTGTGATTTTTGCCTTGAAAAGTTGTGCGATGATAGTCCATTTCGTCCTAAGATATTTGTATCAAAACCAACCTGCAATATTCTGCCAAAAGTTATCAGAATGTATCAGGATTTTCGTAAAGAGGGAGTCCTTCACATTTTCATTGATGAAAGTGATTGGTTGTTAAAAGGTACAAATAAATCCGAGTTTGAGTCTGATTGGGAAAAGTTGGATTTCAAAAGGTTGGGGTTTGTGTGGGTAATTCAGAACCCTCTCAGTACAAATGATGATGAGGTCGCTGAAGAAATACCTGGTTTTAAGAAAGTTCATCTTAAGCATGTTATGCGGATGACAAAGGAAAATGTCAGATTTGTTAGTCACATGCTTGGTAGGAAACTATTATCTGGGCATGGTGTCGCAGGCATTAAACCCGAATTGTACAGAATGTCTTGCATCTGTAGTTATCCAGTTGCAAGTGACTCCATTCACTGTGGGATATGTATTCATAAACGACAAGTTCTACTTATTGTCCAGATTCTCAAAAATTTCCAGGTTGATGTAAAAGAAAAAAGTCACTTTGCCATTTTGATGACAGAAACACATAAAAAATACGTCGGTAAAATTATGGAAAAGTATACCAATAAGTTTTATCATGATATTAATCGTAATGAAATTATCATAAGTTATTCATCTTTCTTTAGAGGCTGTGAAGAGAGAATTGTTATAATAGATTTATCTGATCCAGCAATTAAGATTGAGAACTTAATGGAATCTTTGACAAGATGTTTAAGTGGGTTGGTTTTAATAGATACGGGAATAGATCACCCTGACAATGAGAAAGACTATGAGTATGTTAAAGAAAAGTTATCAACCGCAAGTGGTCAAGGACTTATTTTAATCAAAAATGTCAAAGAGAAAGATATTGGTGAAGAAGATATGAAATTTATCCTCAATCTGAAATAGTTTACATTCTCATTTCTTACAAATTCTTGCCAAGTGTCACAGAATAAGCCAGTTTGGTAAATCATTGCCGCATGGAATTGTGGGGCACAACGTGGGATTAACCGAGCTCAGCACGTAGTGTACACCGTTTTCTTCTGTTGTTTTTGTTAGTAGCCTACGTACATGCAATACATTCTAAATGCCCGTCTAGCCAACTCAAACAAAAATCTGGGTCTCAGTCCTACTCTACGACAGATTAAAATGCACACTTCTACACCAGAAAAACGATTTAGACACAATCCAGCACACAAAACCACACTTGAGATCCCTCATTATGCAATGGATAGATCCCGAAGGAAGGATATCCGGAAATTTTCATGTAAACTCATATTTTGGAATATGTGATGTAGGTGTGGGATCTTTTTGTCCCAATGATTTGAAGGATGTGCACCTGTGCATAGCACCAAAAAATAATAACCAATTGGCTTGTTGCCATGAAATTACTGACTTTCACTAATGCTAGACCTGTATCGTATGATCTCATTTATGTTGTGGAATTTTATTTGTTTCACAAATCACTTTAACCTTGTATATAAATTTGCATCTGGAAAGGTAAGAGAGCATCTTTTAAGTGGGCATAGTAAACAAAATAAGCAATATTTATGTTTTAACTATAGAAAGTATAGTGTTTTATCAAACTGAAACCTTTTTCTCTTTTTTGGGAGGAAAATTTTGCAAAACTGCAAATTCTCTTGGATTTCTCTAATTTTTTATGTCACAGAACGTGTTTAGTAGATGTAAGCACATGGGAGGAGGTATTTTCCATAAACTGAAGATATTTGTTTAGACAAATCCTAGAAGGTAATAAAGTCGGGCAGTCCATCAGTCTTACTGTAAATCTTCTTACTTTTATTTTCTACATTCAATTTAAAACACTCATATTAGTTAAGTTGAGAGAATCAAGGAATATTTCAGTGTACAATCATCCATGATGTTTGTAAGCAAACAATTTGAAAGATTTAAGGTAAGGAGCAGTCCCCCCTCCCCCACAACTTGCTCATTGGTTTACCTTGAATGTGCAGTATTGAAGTCCTAAAATATAATAAAAGTGACCTTTAAGAGAAATGAGAAGAAAATGATGAGATTTAGCTGTCAGTTTGGGGGGACTGCTCTTGCCCTTTAAAGCTGATAGACCCCCAGCAATGGACAATTCAATCAGACCATTACTTGACAGTCCAGATTCTACTAAAGCTCCGTTTTGCCTCATCCCAAGTATTTTCCTTTCTCTGTTCAGTACTTGGTCTGACTGAAGACCTATCTAAAATCATGTTTTTTATTTTAGTGTCAAACTGAAATGTTAGGATATATAAAGATTGTAACTCTCACAGACGTCTTTAACCTTTCACTTCTAGTACTAGATATAAAAATGTCATGGTGTTTCAATTGGCCACAGAATTCATTCACCGTATCACAAGCTTGTAGGGAGTCCTAGTACAGAGATACAGTACTGTGTCTTCTCAACAAATTTGGGTTATATTTGGGTTATATTTGTTTTTTATTTAGTTAAATCAGCTCATACTTGTACAGAATCAGATTTATGTATTACTGAAATAGTCATGTAGCAGTACTGGACTGTATAAAGTGTGTTTTGTAGTTACTTTAGAGGATATCATGTCTGTAACTCTGTTAAGTACAGTACTTAAATATATTTTTGTATAAAAAGATTTATATATTTCCAAAGGGTATACTTTACTTCATTGCAATACAGTACAGTATGTATATAATATACTGTAGCTAGTAACTGGCAACCTGTGGGTATAAGAGTTATTTAAAATATCCATACAATTTTCTTATTTGTTTTGAGGGCATATGGTATGCACTGTTTTATTTTACTAGTTTTCTTTACAGTTTATTCATAGCAAAACAGTGAAGTATGTGAACATTGTATGTTTTTGTAACCTTTATGTTATCTCCACACCTCAAAAATATTCTGTTTTTACCACTTCAGTAATAATGAGTTTAGCCTTAGCAACTGTTGCAAGATTTTATCTTACATAAATGTAAGCCTTATAGTGCAATATGTATGTAACTGCTTTCAGTACAGTAGCTCTTTACATCAGCACTTCAGCTTCTCCTATAAATGTAGTAGTTCCTGTTATTTGGTGCTCAAATTATGTGGGGCCCCCTCTCAGAGCGAGGGAAAAGGCAATGGCCAAGGTTCCTGGTTCAAGACCACAATTAAGGCAGTGTGCAAAAAGGCTGCAAGGTAAAGGAAGAGTGTTGTGGCTCTGGCACATTTTCAGATGATACAGTTTGGTGAAATATGCAAGTGTAGAATTAACAGCCTTTTTATTATCATTTTACTCTCCATAAGTTGAAATTAAATTTCAAGTTCAATGTCAACTGCATTTTCAATGTCAAATTTCATTTAAAGTACAATGTCAATCACGTTAATTTAAATTATGTCTTTTGTACCAATTTCAAGTCACTTCATGAGGTCCTTAATTAAGTATTGTTCCATATAAAGGGAGACAACTTCACATCTTTAATATACTTATTTCAATTTTATTATGCCATATATTTTTTACAGGAGCTTACATATTATAGCAACAATGAAGAAGTGCACGATCTTAATAATTAAATTGCTCAAATTGAAATGAGGAACGGTCAAAATTCACATTTTGAATTTATCGGCCCAATTTGGTTGATTGTTCGTGGGTAAAGGCTAATGGCTGAGATTATGAATGAGCATAGCATTAAACGTGCTTAATAGTATAAGGGATTTGTCTCTGTTGTTCTTCGTTTGTTAGTTATGTTTAATGAAATTTGAAAGCTTTATCGCAACCAGGAAGCATGCAGATTTCCCTTGTAATTTGTAAACACATTTCCATAGAACTGGAGATGCCTTGGTGCTGTCTGCAGGCAACTTTTGTGATAGAAATAGATGATTTCTAATTCAACATTTCGACACGCCTGCCCCGCATTCGTCACGATTCGCACTTAAGATCGTTATACACTAGGGTTAAACATTCAGATGGAAGTTTTCTGGAAAGACTCTTTTCCGAAAATTAGAGGTTTATCTCCATCCTTCGTCTTCAGAGTGTCCCGGTGTTCGTAGGAACGAATTATGGTTGTACTTTAATTGTTCTCTTTAAAAAAAATCCTTCCTTTAAATTGCCAAACATTTGCGTTTGCTTAGTGTACGTTAGTCATCGGTTCTATTGTTTTATTCTTCAACACCGTCAAAATCGCATTCAGATTGTTCAACGGTATAGTGGTTCCACAACTGTTCAATTAATGCAAAATTTTGGTCCGCTTCGCAACCTGGCAATTTTTTCCGTACCGTTTACATTCCATATCATGAGTCACACTGACATGGAAAATTGGGGCACATGCCCACAGCTACTTCAGTCTAAAGGTTTTTAAGTTTTATTCCTGTGATGGTAGGGTGAGCTATGCTTTCAACCGAGTCATGCGTTTATTTTTATCATGTTCTGTCACAAATGGTTCCCTAACTCCCAAATTTTTGTGTGTTCAACGTACTTCACACAATACATCAATGTTGTTCTTTTATCACTATTTCTTGAAAAAGTTGCCAGAAGCAGAGCAGCAAAACTGAAGCTCTGTGCGAATCATCAGGTAGCTTAGACTCGCCTTGCAGATGGGCCTCAGTGGGGAATTGAAACTGTCTCAATCCAGACTCTCAATACGTGTTATGTTACAGAAATGATATGGGGTGAAAAATTTCGGTGCGCCTTGCACGCATTCTTCAGGACTTCTCACCCCGTCTCTTGAACATATTTGAACTAACACCATTGTTTTATCAGGATGGCACCATTTTGCATCTAGGACACAAAACTCAACAAAAATTTCACAAAAGGAGAGGGATATTGGGAAAAAGGCTATGACGTCTGCGGCCTCACCTCTCAGCCCTGGCATCACGAAACGTTGTGCACGTGCAAGTCGTTTTCCCCTAAAATTATATCAAGTGTAGAAGATATGACCGTAACAATGTATGAGTCGCAAGTTCATTATTTAATATACATGTCTTTACAAAGTTACACACACTGCCAGATTTTAAGAAATTTCTCGAGAACTGAACGAAAAATTTTGGTCATATTTTGCGGGCAAGTTGGTTAACTTGGTTCATCTCCCTAAATCGACTTGAGCTCCTACGCCTATGCTTACATATTCAGAAATTTCTGACAAGGGAGGGGACAACGTCCACTCCCCTTAGACCAGGCCTGCAATCAGGTCCCGCAATTGACCACCCCAATAAAAAATATTCTGCTTACGCCAGTGCCCTATTACATGAATGGCTCTTGAAAATCATAAGACAATATTTTGATCACTTAATTGGGAAACATGCTTGGAATATTACCTATCTAGGTTGACTTGAGCGTGCATATTTATTTTTGAAACAGCAGCTACGTCTCACAATTTTCGTTTTATTTCTCATGAAAAGTATTTTTCTTTCATAATGTGTCAGCACTTGAATTGCATATTGAAGGTAAACCAAAGAGTTATAAGCTATATCGAACGATAAACAAACGACTTTGTATTCTCGCAGTCTGTCTAACGTGTTGGTTTCAAATCCCAAGTTGCATCCCGAATCGTGAGAATGTAACATTAACAACTCCCTGGTGCGATGAACAGCTCAGTTTCTAGCAAATTGGTCGGGCCGGCTACGGCCTTTTTCATTTGTGGCGAGTTCCCCATATAATCTTTTGATACTCAAAAATCACAATGGGCAATAGGTTTCAAGTTTAAGTCTTCTGTATAAACCGGGCAGGAGCATTTCATTTCCCGTCTGCAAGTCAGACAGGCGCGTCAATCCTGGGGGAGGGGGGTGAAAATATTGGGCGAAAACATATCGCTCTCCCCCCTATAATTCAGTCAGATTAAAAAATTAAAAAAAAAAAAACAGACAGAACAAACAAAACATAACGTGTGAATGCGTGTTTTCCTTTTACGTTTTTAGTTGCGGTGCCTGCCTTGCAGGTAACCGCAACTAATGCAGTTACTATCGCGAAGTCAATGTCTGAATTTCCGGCACTTTATTTCTATCTCCTTCTAGATGCTTTGTGGTATCGAAATACGGTTTAGTGCAATTTGTAGGGATGGTACCTCTCTTTCGTGTGTTTAAGTTTGGTGGAAATATGACTTTCGTGAGAGTGTAAAATTGGGTTTTTTTTTCATGTAAAATTTGCAAACGTGGTCTATTTTTAGTAACAATCTTGCGGAAAAACCAGGTCCGTGTGTACTCTGAGGAATAATATGTTGTTTAATTTAACACAGCGTCATCATTTTGGTTGTTTTTCAATTCATCGAGGTGTTTAGTGAATTTTGAGTATGAGGATTTCATTGTAGAGATTTATTCTTTTCAAGTGACATGGTCGGGGTTGCTGTGGAGTAAAAAGTTTGATAATTTAGAGGAGTTTTGTTCACTGTTTTTTCATAAAGTAAGTTTCTGTTGGAGGGAAACATTGTTATTTGGTAGGTAAATATTATTTGTATGAGTTGGCGAGTATTAACATTTGTGTCATATCAAGGTGTCTGGTTATGGTAAATTTGTTATTTTAAAGTCAGGGACTGCTTTGGGTCTTCTGTTGGGAGCGAGGCCCTTGAAAAGCAACTGATTTGGTCTTTTTAAAGGCCATGGATAGTCCATCTCTTGTCAAAAATGTCTTGATTTTGAAATGGTTATTTAAAATTTTGGGGGGCCATATGACAGTTTGGCTTTCCTTTTTTTTTACTTGAGGAAGCAAAGACATCCCTTGCCTTCTCCGGAATTTACGTCACTGTAATTAAAAATGATTGCCTTATCATTTTTTATATTTATGTTAAACGAACGTGAACATTAAATTTAGACCGTTTGTAGAGGATTTAGATTGTTGGCTTACACAACGAAGTTTTGAACAGGTACAAGAAATTTCGCAATTGTAAATTTTTAGCCAGGTGGTTCATTTCGTAAATGGTAAAGTAGCAAGGCACTTATTTATAAGCTAGTTTTGCTCTTATTTGTTATGTCGCTGGCTGTGGTGTTATCAGCGAAACGTTTATTTTTCATAAAGTCCGTTTTTTCTTTGAAAGTGATTTGTTGAGCTATTGCATATGGGTGGTTGGAATGATGAAATTTGCCTTTTACGGAGTTTTTTACTGGACAGTGCAGTCTTATTCATAGACCTGGCTTTCTTATTGCTTTTACATATTTTAGGTTATCGCTTGATCAGTTGCGAGTCGTGGCCATACATAAACTTGCTATATAATTATTTTTATTAGAAAAAGAAATGCATGGAAATTATTAAAACAATTTTTATATAGTGCAATGGCGACAGTTTTCTTCCGTAGGAAGAAGTCACCGTCAGAAAGGTGACAAGAAGTTCTTTATACAGAGTGTAGGAAGAAGCGAAACTGTTTAATGATGTGCTGACAGGCGAATCGCCGCTAATAGTTATAAACTAGGGACATCGATATTTTGGTATTCGAGTTTCATGAAGGGACGTATAGATGTTGCAATTTATCTTTTATGATTTGTAAGTGATTGATTCGGTTCTCTGATTTGTGGAGGTCAACGTCGTTCAAGTGTCTATACATTACTGAACTAAGAAGTTACTGGCGAAGGGTTAGCAGTGACGTATGTGTGCGGGATTAATATAAATTGGAGAAACAGTGACTATAGGCCTAAGGCTAGAGTGAAATATCATCATATTAACATTTATGTTGAGAGAATGTAGGTGTAAGTAACGCTGACAAAGGAATTTTTACTTTGCTGTTTTATATATTTTTTTTTTATTTTATATCATCATTTGTAAAGATTATGGTAAATCTGAGATATCGACATTTCTTTTGATTCTCGTTAACTTGTTATTATATGATGTTACTTACAACAATTTTTTTATAAGAAAACCTAAATTTTTCTTAAACAACCAGAATTTTTATATTTATCTAAATTTATAGAAATCGAAATTTTAGCCGGATCTTTTCAGTGAAACTGAGATCTTCAATATTTTCCGTACTGAAACAAGCAAAAGAAATATTTATGACACGATTTTTGCGTTTTATTTTTTGGGGCAAATCCTAACGTATTCTCTGTGACTGGGCTTGAGATGTTACGTTAATGTACGAGCAAGGGGGAGGGGCGGCAGAAATAAATTTTAGTGATGTAAGAGTAGTTGTCTTATAGTTTTGTGTAAGCTGAGAGTAAACTTGGTGCGGAGCGTACAGAACTTTTTAAAAACCATTAATCTTTAGAAATTCTTTATGTTCAACATTGGAAATTTTTTCCTTTTGTTCATTAACATAAATCCATTTTCAACCAAGTAACTACAACGTTACTGTCATGTATATACAGACTCATTATCGTTTCCAGCATTACGTCATAACAGTGTACTCCACTTGTATTCACTAAACAGCTTAACAAATGGCATGTTTTTCCTTATTAACTGCACTACTTAAAATACAATTTTGACTAACGCCTGTTTGGTCGAATGGTCTGTCTTGAGCCTTTGGCGCTTTACCATCTTTTATCAGAAACCCTCATGCTGTACAAGGAGTTACTAAGGAGCCGGGACATTAGGGATGCCTTATATTGAATGCACAAGGACGTTTGAAATGTTATATGATGTGACGTTTTGCTCCTTCTACAGTTCTAAATCAACTGCTGTATCATCTTTTCCTGATTTACTGTCAACTATGAGTTCAAAATGAGCATACCTCATTATACCGGCAATCGAGTATTTCTTTGGTGTGTTCCCTGCACGTTCCATCTCAAACACATTTCTAAAGTTAATGAAAAATGTTCCTGGATTAAAAGTGTGGAACTTAACTTAGCTGCTGTTGGGCAAAACATAATACAAGTACTTTGGAATGGTATTTTTGTCCCCCTAAAATATAAAATCACCTTTAAAGTACAAGACGACTTGGTTTGTCGGCACCGCAACTCGTCTAAACGTTCGTCTTGTTTCTTTTTTTTTTCGTTCTCTACGAATCCCGTCCGGAACACAGTCCGGGGTCCCGACTACCCGAAAATTTTGGCCCCCAAGCCACAAACCAGATCGGCGTCCCTGAAGTCAGATGCTTTGAACAAAGTAATCTTCTTCAGGCACGTAGTCAGGATTGTGCCATTGGAGGGTGTGTGTGTGGAGATTACATGGAAATGGGTTTCCTCTCCTCTTGGGAGAAAAATGGTATTTGTTAGATGCTAAATGGTAAAGTGTTTGCACCTCAAACGTGGTAAGTTCACAGTGATCAACTCTGTGCCATATTCTTTTACTATTTTTATTAGCTCTGGTCATGGGAGGATTTTAACCCCGGATCCCTGGCTGCGCGTCCAGTGACGTAGCTACATTGTTACAGGAGGGCAGGGGGCAATTGCCCACTGACCCCGAAAACTGAAAAATTCAGAAATTTGCCATTTGTGACACCAATCAATCGTGGTTTTCGCAAATTATCTTTCATGAAATCCTTAATTCCCTTTAACAGTAAATTGTAATTATTCGTTTGAAAAATGCAAAATTTTCCGCGCGCTTTGCGCACATCAATTTGCAGTTACTAATGCAGTCGTGTTCGCTCATAAATCAGTTTGGTAAATTTTCCGAACTCGGAAATGGAATAATCATAGTTCATCATGTAATTTCGCAACTACAGTGCTATTTTAAAGAACTTCCTTTCATTAAGATCAAAATTTCTCCAATATAAGCTCTTGACTCTTAAAATGTCATTGGAGAGCCTCACTTTGTAGCCCTCAGATAACATTGTGTAGCAACAACCATCTTCCGTCGCCGTGCAATCTCAGACTTGATGATCAGAAATACAGATTCTTCAGTAATTCCCGAAATTTTCACATTTCCTTATATAGGAACTTCACCCAGAATCCAAACTTTTCTCCAATACGAGCTCCACATTTTCAAAAACTTGCTTAGAAAGGGTCATAAGTTCGCAATATACGTCCCCCCCCCTCCCCCCAACATGTTCGCACTTTAAAAAAAATCGGAAAAATCGGGTGCTTGTCCCCCCCCCCCTTCCTTGGAAAAATGTCTAGCTAGGCCAATGCACACGTCTGTTATTCATTCCCAGATATCGAGACTGAACCTTCTCGGATTATTTATTCGACCCCTTAAAGGTACTGTGGCATGTCAGCAAAGTGCCTTCACTTGGCAGATCCGTTGGAACTACGTCGACATCCCTTACGGTTCTCAAAATACCTCTTCAAAGTTTGCATGTCTCGAAGCAACTTGCTGCCTGTGCAAAAATAATGATGTGTAGGTTTGCACAGTGTTGTCATTTCTTTAATTTACCCTATACTAATTATTTCTTAATTACTCATCAGATAATTTATGGTTCGGTGATTGGTACTGACAATTTTCAAGGACACAATTTTAACTTCCAAAATCAAACCCTTGGGACGTATTAATGTTACAACTCTCCTTGAAATGAAGAACGTAAAAACAAAGATAACATTAGCCATATATGGTATGTCCCCCAATGACATCACAAGATATACATATTGAGCTCATGATTATTAATGGTTAAGTACAAATCAGAATTTGCCCTGTATAATGGTCAATTTGTGACGGATTTTGATGGGAACTCATTTTTTGTCATTTTCATATCACACAACCTTTAAAAGTATAAAGTTGCCACATACATTTCTATATATTTCGCCATCAGACCCCCCCCCCCCCCTTGATTCCTTCAATAAGGGTTTGAAATTACATTTAGACAATAAATGAAGACGATTTAAGGCTACTGGACCTTACTGACTACAGTCACTGCATACACTAGTTCTGCTCGAATTCGTCAGTTGCAACTGGAAAGCCGTTTTAATATTCACAAAGCACATTAACGTTATTCAAACTTCCGGTCAAAAGCCCTTGATCTCTGACCCGAGTCATGACTTAGCGCACCCGTCCATTTTATAAGGTACACATTCTTCACAAAAATGTCGTGATCGGCTCGACTTGAAGCAATAGGTTGGAAACTGGGCCGTAAAACTCCTATAACTGACTAACTTCTCAAAAATGTCTTTGGGGAATTAAAAATAATGAAAATACTACATTTTTTCCGGCTTCCTACATTCTGACATTATATAAATAAGGAATTTCTTGTTTCGTTATCTGCCGCCATCAATAGAAAGTTTATGTACCGTACATCCGCAATTCCAAGTTGAACTCAATTGTAAATGATACACGGAAATAACATAGCTTTCTGAATGATTCTTCCTGTGATTAAAATAGCACAATTACATCGATTTGATTACATTTCTTTTTTATCTCAAGAGTGAGTAATTGAAATCATGGACTGAGCCAGTGTCCCCCGAAAAATAGGTTGTTTTGTCATCCTTGTCATAAATAAGCGTTTTAGTACATTGTGTCCATGGGCGTCCGCACGTATGGGCAAGTGGGGGGGGGGGCACTTGCCCCCCCCCCCGGAAAATTAAAAATTTGTGTTTTCCAAGTTTCTATGCAAAAAATAGGCTTTAGAAATGCCATTTCCGGCGACCTGGGATACATTTTGGGCTGAAATTTTCGCATGCTTTGTGTCAATTCATAATGACTTGGAGGTTTTGCCCCTCCTAGAAATTTTACCCCCCCCCCGACTTTTTTCTGTGGACGCCCATGATTGTGTCATAATCAGGGCTGTAGTCGAGACCAGACTCGGACTCGTGATTTCAGAATTTGAAGGACTCGGAAAGGTAGATTTTTTTCCCATTGAGAAAGTACAGGGACTCGTGTCCGGACTCGGACTCAAGTCCGTGAAAGTTGAAAATTGCCGGACTCGTGACTCGGACTCTCCGGACTCGACTAAAGCACTGGTGATAATGTCAGAGAAAAGATTAGGGGCGAAAGAGTGGGGCACATTTACAATAAAAACTGTTGAAAATATTACGGTATGACCAAACATCGTTTACACGATATATTACTAGAGTTATTGCAATTATTACATTGGGAATATGGTGCGCTTTCGGGTGATTGATAGGTTTTGTTCAGTTAAGCCCATTTTTGCAAAACTTACCAAAACGCTCTGTCAGTCTTGGTGATTAATCCACTGTAAACACAAACTAGTCCAAACAGCCTAGTGCCTGAACTGGCTAATCGCGTTATTCAACAGTATTGACTAATATTTAACCCAGTTGAACCGTAGTTTCTAACATATATTAAACCTCCTTGACTAAGTTTTGACTGGTATTCTTTTGTCCATGACTACGAAATTAGTCATATATCATCACAAAATAGTCAAAAACGAGTGACTAACGTGGTTAGTCATAAGAGATACCACTTTTACTAATTTGTTTTCAGTTAATCCATATACTAAGTGCATGGCGGCACGGGTTGGAGGGAATGAGGGAATTTTATCCGACCCCAAGTTTCCTCGGTCCCCTAGTTTCGTCTGCTAGGAGTTAGGTCAACCGAAAAAATACTTTTGTACATCTACTAAGATTTATTTTTCAATTAAAAGATATGCTAAAACAGCTTCCGATGCGTTAGGGATCGATTTGCGCAAAAATGTTTTCCTCCAACATGTCTTGATTCTATTGTCTTGTATAAATGCAAGTTTTGTCATGGAAATGATTTTTGATTCAAACTTTCAGCCCACTATGTGCCCATTCATAAAGGTTTGCACTTGAGCTTTATAGAGGAACCAATGCGGTTCATTTTTCAAAAAGATCACATAATTAATAATAAAAAACAACCAAAATGTCTTCCTTGGGTGAATGTATCTCTGCAAGGCATCATCATAGGTAGTGACGAACGAAGATCAATCACTCGTGTAATCGATAGCAAGGATGCATTATAACACAATTCGGACAGGTGATAACCCAATACTCTCACCCCAAATAGTACCAATTCTCCTACCATTCTTATTTAAGCCCCACCCACAATTGTCTGAAATTCATCCTCATCCAGACACAGTCTCAGTTTAGTGCTTCACGATGAGTATAAAAAAGCTCAATGTGTATAATCAAAGCACTCTCAGAACAGTTCATGATGTGTAATATAACTATAGCTTTGGTACTTTGTAATGTTCGAATTAGCCGGCTGTCAATCAAAGAGCTAAGCCAATTGAGAATTTTGGTAATCCCCCATAAGAATTGCAGTTTGGGGCGGGAGGACAGTACGGAGTCACTGTGATAGCATTACGACATCTTTTGTTGCAGACAGTCGCAGACTGGAGGCGCATTGGGGACAATATACAGCCTTGTCAGTTGTCCGTTTTCTCTGCGCCTGTTGCCTGTGGTCAGGTGGTTATAGTTATATATAACAGTACCCTAATCCCAACGTTGGCGTGTTTTTCACGCGATTGGTGAAAAACCATCAAGAAAACATCAAGTACAGTCTCACACATCCTGAAATAACCACCATAAAAGTCTTCACGTGACAGTTTTCATCCTTAAGTATTCAGCACTTACCTTTGAACAACTGAAGAAAGAAGCCCTCTAATAGTGCCGAGTAAAACGTCTATTGGTGCTTTATTCCGGACAGGTCAGTCATATCAAAATATCTGGAAAAGGAAGGACAAAAAATCACTTACATATTTGCATCACGTCTTCATTCTTTATCCCTTCCCCCCTTGTAAATTTTGGAGAAAACTATTTTTGCTAACTGATTTTGAAAATTAAAAAAATCAGCATCGAAATTGTAGTCCCCTGATTTAAGGGAGCCATTCAATTACAATGTGGATCCTAGCATCAGGAATGTTGGGCAGTTTCGGTGCATGCCCTGCGGCTTCTTTTCTAGGCTTTCTTCGTAAAAAAAAGTTGGACAAAACTGGATTATTTGGTAGTCAGTGTTTGATTGGACCTGCGGTAATTGAACCAAACGCAAGCTGTTGCACCGGTCCCATCGTCCCCTTTCTGTCGTACTGACGAATCGCAAAATCAAGAATTTCATGAATCTGTGGATCTTGTATTTCACACAGTGACGAATGTTGTCTTATTTGAAGAATTTTCGCCGTATTCATCGTTTTTATGTTTGGAATTGTAAAAAAAAATATCTTTTAGAAAGTCGTTGCAATTTATGAGGCTGAGGTGAACAGATCACGGCAAAAAAGTACATTCGTCACTACTCCAAAACTGCCAAATTCTCACATTCGTTAGTATGCCAATTTGCGATTCGTCAGTACGCCAGAAAGGGGACGCCACAGCCCCGACCACTTACTCCATTTTTCTATGTAATTGGCATGTTTTTTTTTCTTTGGCTTTCTGTTATTTATTCATCATTTATGATTTGAACTGAGTTCCGTTTGTTGTGTTTCGCTCTGAAGAACCAAAATTTTTCTGACATCACGACATTAGTTCCACATCGTCGTTTAACGTAAAAAGAGATGCAGTTAAAGATATTCTAAATTAAATTTCGACCAAGACTGCAGCATGAAAATCGATCGAAAAAATGTACCATTCGGACGATATTGAGAAGGTGAAATTTCAAAATATGAGTATCACTTACGATTTTCTTTGAAACAACAGTCCACGGAAACTAAGCATTCTGGTGAAATTTTCATTGTTCCCAATGTTCGGTTCTTAAGATATTCCGATATAAACAGGTTGAATTTGACCCACTTTCTACAAACAGTGAACTTGAAGCAAGTGTGATTCGAAGAAATGTTTTTATTTTTTATCGTATCGTTTTGACGTTGGATTGATGAGGGACTCAGTCTTCCACCTGACGCATACTAAGTTTTCAAAATTCCGTTGCACTCACAGGATGCACTTATAATGGTATCAATAAAGCAAAGTTTCGTTGCCTAAAATTTGTGCTCAAAACATAGACCATCAATGTAAATCTAAAAAGTTTTAATCTCTATTGCTATCATCCCGAGCACCGAACATGACAAATGACAATGTCACCAGAATGTTAAGTGAATGTACTTCTTTACATAATTACCAAACATAATGATGTTTCTGGACTATTCTTTAACGATTTTTGTGGTCCTCATTAATGAAAATGACTTCTTAAGGGTTGATGTTATTCAGCCATGCTTCCTTTTGTTCAAGTCACTGCTTTTTATAATTTACGACTATGTCTGCACGATTTGTAATTGTGGCAGGGTACAAAATAAGTTTACGACGACCTTACTTTTCAACGAATTGAATTGGTTTTGTAGGTACATGGAATGTCATCAATCACATCGAGAGGTTTGGTCCAGTGGCGTAAAAAGCAATTTGAAAAAGGGGGGGGGGCAATTTTTGGACTATGCACCTCACCCTACCCCATTGACCAAAAGGTACATTTTTATGCTAAATTTTTCGCTTTTTCTACCAGGGAATAACGATATTTTAAATTAAAAAATTGTATGCCATAAATGTTTTTTTCAAATGAAACTGCCCACGGGCACTAAAGAAGTTAGAATTCTTCGTTTTTTTTTTTTTTTCTCCAGCCATGCTAAAGTAGACAACAATTCCAATATATATATATGCCCTCTGCAAACAGAGGAACATTGATAAAATTTTAATACTTCGAGTTACTAAAGAATTTATCTCCTCACAGATTATTTAACTGACAGGGTTGAAAAGTATCTGATGAAAGGTATATATATGAGCGCACTTGAGGTAGGCAAATGATTCCTTGCCTGAAGTCTTGCCCGAAAGGCTATTTAAGCGGAGCGCCACCGACAATTTTTGAAAAATCGGACCACTCAGGTAGTCGAAAATGGCATTTCTCAGGTTTGTAAGTAGAAGCTAGCTAAGCAGCAGGGAGGTAAAAAGACTTCTTCAGGGGTAATGGGTAAGCACCCAAATTTTCTTTGAAGTGCAAACCCCACTCTATTAGTATTAGGGACGTAATTTGCCAGGCGCTAAGCGCGCCGAAATGTTGCCCTTTTCAAACAAATATTTGTGGCTATGGAACTTGTATTGCAGAAATTTTGGGATTCTGGGTTTCTCTTTCAGGGAAATTTTAAAAGATGGGGAATAACTGATCGAAGAATCTGCAATTCCTATATTGGCAAATCTGAGAATGATTGCACTCTGATCGACTGATGATCTTTTTTGCTACATAATGTTATCTTGAATATCTACGAACTGAAGCTCTTCAATAAAATTTTAAAAGTTTCCGAAACTTTTTTTGCTTATTTTAAAATATATCAAAGCCAAGAGCTTATATTGGATAAACTTTGGAATTTTACAAAGGAAAACTTATAAGAATAGCACTGAAGTTGCCGTTGTCACTTATGATCTGTTGTCACAAATGGCAAATTTCAATTTTTTTTTCATTTCCAGAGTTTGAGAAGATTCATTATACTGATTCATGAGACAGTACTTATGCATTTGGAATTACACGCTGAGGCGCACCAAGCGCGCGGAAAATTTTGCGGTTTTGAAACAATGAATTAAAAATTGGTGCTTGTATTGAAGATAACTCGGAATTTCATGAGAAAGAAGAGTTGAGAATATCACATCAAAGAAAAAGGGGTTTTCTGACCCCGGAAGTGGGGGATTGAAGCATGCTTCCGCCCCTCTCATTTTTCACTGGGGACCCCCACCCTCGCTTCCTACGCCTATGGTTTGGTCTAACGGTAAGAGCATCCGCTTCTCACGCGGAAGGCCCGGTTTCGCTTCCAAGGTCGAGTCATATCAAAGACTCTAAAAAGGAACCTACCGCCGTTGTGCGTGATTCTCCGCATAAGCAATGCAGTAGGGAAAACAAGCCAGGGAGCCACAACTCGAAAAAAGGCTGTGGCCGACTCGATTTGAACCAATAGGTTGGAAAGTGGGCCGTAAAACTCTGACTTACTAACTAACCACATCAAGAGGTAGTTTTATTCTTTTCGATGTGAAATTGAAGTGAACGTCTCTTTGTATTGTATTAAATTATCCTGCTGTATTTATGTCAAAGGTGTGAATATTGTATAAAATTCATGTCTGTATCTTTTAGATTTTTAGAATTTTCAATCTAAAAAAATTGTTGAAGGTAAATCTGCCTCTCGGTCACGGCCTCGCACGCCTGAGCGCGATAAAACTTACAACTGTCAAACAGCCTATTATAGGCCTATATCCGTTACCCAATTATGAATCATCCCCCCCCCCCCCCATATTCACCTTGTATATCCCAGTTACATCCGCGCGTCGCCACTTGAGATCAGCAAGGGACCAAACCAAGACCAACGCATTCATCAATAGTCGGATGCCATATGCACACTACATACTTGACTAGTACAATTTTGGCATAGTTTTTACAATTACAAATTTCCAATAGATATCACGAATGATGGTTCCCAAATTACGATTTCACTATTCAGCATACCATCTTCTCTTTTGCTATTCAGGTCAAATGTCCGTATATTTCAGTAGAAACTGACGCTGTGAGTGAAGATATTTTGATGATCTATTTTTAATTTTTTTTATTTTAATTTTTAATTAATTTTTTCACAAGTTTGATTTTCCAGGTGGGCAAGTTCCCCCCCTTGCCCGTATTCAAAATATTTCACTGTCCAACTACTATGTCACGGCAGATAGCCTACGTGTTTGACACTTGAGATATTGAATTTTCGATTCAAAATTCTAGAATAAAAGCGGCAACCGAATGGTAGACGGAACAAACGGTGAGAAAAGGGGGCGATGCGCACGGTTTAACAAAATATTTCCTCACTGGCTAACGATTACCCCAATCCCTAACCCGAACATATATTAGGACTATAATTCCTAGCAACCAGGGGTGGTATAATCTCATTAGAGAGCATTGTATCAAAATTAACATTTACAAAGATAGGAAGATGGTCTGTTATATCACTCACTAGAATTCCAAAGGACACTATATTAACCTTACTGTCGATGCTATTTACGTTAGTAAGAACATTATCGATTAAAGACATGCTAGCCTGAGTATTTGTAATTCTGGTCGGCCTACTAATTGTTGGAACAAAGCCGCAAGAAGACAAGTTGTTAAGAAAATCGAATGATTCTGGTTTGCATAGGTCAATATTGAAATCACCCATAATGAAGGAATACTTAACCTCTGACGAAATTTTGTATATGATGTTATACAAACACTCATTGAACAACGACATTTTGCCACTTGGAGGGCGGTATACCACCCCTAAAATAGTTTTATGGCCTTCTGTTTGGTTGCGTAACTCAATGAATATACTCTCTATGTTTTCATTAAAAATAGAAATGTCATCTCGACGATCAAACATGAAGCAATCCCTTATGAATATAGCTACCCACCCCCCTTTTTGTTTCCACGATGACTCTCCACCATATTAAAACCATCAATTTTAATGAGGGGAGAAATATTGTCACCGAACCAAGTTTCTGTGAACCCTACTGCATCAAAATCACAGTTTAGTAATGAGAGGTAATCAGTAATTGCATCAAAATTTTTATGAAGGCTACGACTATTCATATGAAAGATATTAAAATTACCTCTTTGGAGCTCGTTAAACGAATTAATATTATAGTAAATAGAATTTGCATTTTCACTTAGCTCACCGATTTTCTGTCTGTTGTTCAAGACATTTTCACTTAAATCAAACTCATTTCTGTCATCAATAACATCAGAATCATTAGAAATACCAACAAAAGGAAGCACTGAATCCATTCCGTTATCATAGGTGATGGTGTCATCTGGAGTTTGGAGTAGGATGGTTACTTTTTGGGGCAGAATTGTGAATGGTGACGGTAACAAGTTGTCTTGCATGATGCATAAGTATCTTAGAGTTCTCTAAGACAAGGGTATTTACACCCCCTCCCCCTGGCTCCTTAAAATTGAAAGCATTTTTTAAAAAACTGGAACACCCTTCATCTGGGACACACCTTTCTTTAGTAATAATCGTAATAATATACATCACTGCCCTTATTTAAATTTGCCTTGGCTTAAAAAAAACTATTGATCGTAAACTTGATGATATTTATAAGCAAGAATGGTGTGTGGAAGTTGATGGCAATACTCAGTGTAAAACTTACCGTATTTTTAAAACGAATCTTACATTTGAAAAGTATTTAACTAATCTCCCGTTTCGGAACAGACTTAGCTTTTGTAGACTTCGCTGTAGCAATAGCAAAATACCAACTGTGACCGGCAGACATAGGAATATTGTTTTTCATGACAGAATATGCACCCTATGTAATCAGGAAAAGTTAGGAGACGAATTCCATTATTTCTTCAAATTTAATGCATTATCCCAAGAAAGGAACAAGTATATACCCCCTTATTTTCATAAAAACCCAAACACCCTGAAAATGGAAGATTTATTTCAGACAAGTAATAGGAAGACTTTGCTAAAGATCAGTTTATTCTGTGGAGACATCCTTCAACGAATTAATTAGTTAGCCTTAATCCCCGACCCCGAATTGTTACTATTGTTGTTACCAACACTATTAGTATTTTTTATTATTATTTTTTTATCCTTTCTCTTTTATTTTTACTTTTTTTTTACTATTGCTATTGTTATTATTATTTTTTTTATCATTATTATCATCTTTATTACATTCCCCTGAGTGTCTTGATTTACTATCTGTACTGTGTCAGTATGAGGGATGCTTTCTTTTTTCCCTTTTTTTCTTTTTTCCCTTTTTTCACTTCCTTATTCCTTCTTTTTCTTTTTAAGTAATAATTGTGTTTAGCTTGTTTGTTATTTACGCTTCTCAGTCTCTTGTACCCATATTGGGGTGTAATAGAGAATAAATTGAACTTGAACTGAACTTGAACTTGTAACATAAAATAGTCAAAAACAAAATGTCAAAGAACGTCTTTACTTACATCTGGAACAAAACAGGAGCCCGAAATTCTCCTCTGAAAACTGTTGTTTCTTCGAAATCGACTTAGCTTATTGCTAGTCTGAAAGAAGGCTGTACCCCGCCGAGCGGACTCTCAGCTCATCAGCTTCCAAAACCAGTTACTACGGATATGACTGAATAAGGAATATGCCGGTACAGCCTGCTACGTAGGTAAGTCTGGAAGGGAACGATTGAAAAGATGTTTCTATAGGAACACTTTGGAAACATGGAGGGATCGGAGGAGGCCTGAATACTCCCAAAAATCACCTGAACTATTTTCCAATATTAAAAATCCACCTTATCTCCACAAAGGTGTGACTCCAGGTCGTAATTTTAGGATGGTCCTTACTTCCGTCTTTGGAAGGCCTAAATAACTCCAAAAGGCCAAGAAGGGCATCACAAGAGTGCACGGTCCGTCCATGGTTTGCGAAGCTAGACAGGGATGCATTCTTTTAACATTAAAAACTGGACTGACAAAGGAGACAAAATGTTAGAATGTGTAGGCAACTTGTGGCAATTGAAAGACAAGCGTGGACAGCTTTTAACAGAGTCAAGTAGAATTGTTGGCCGCAACGTACTTTTTCTAAAGTCCTCCCGACCCCCTGGCAAAGGGCCGTTTAGCGAAACCAAACTTGAAACTGCTTCCCGAAGAAGCTATTACGACCACTAAAGGACAACACTTACCGAACGTCACAATCTTTAGAGTCACACTGGCGTGCATTATACGACAATCTTCTGGCCATTGTTTTCATCCAAACAATAAAAAGATACAAAAAAGTACAGGCTGCAATAATTGCCGACCAGCTCAGCAAAATGTGGTCTTTTCTTCCCTTTGAGCTAATGAATCCCCATTACGTAACCAAAGCTACAGATGTCACTCGGAATTAAACAACCGTGACCGATTATCGTTCGTATATAGCTTGCGCTCATATTTATTTGATTGATATTTGTCGGCTTTCGTGATCACGGAGACGGAGATATTGTCCCATGTTCGCGGAGGCTATCAGAAGCCCCGCATTGACGATCAGCAAAAAGGCAAAGTCGGCTAGAAAACTGGTTCGGTCACCAAAGGTGATTCAATTTGGCGAGCAATTGCGCTTACGACTTCGGCAGCTGATTTTAGTGACAAGTCTATGCAAAGTGGAAGGAAAGCGGGTTGATGCTCATTGTTTGATAGTTTAACAAGGGGTTTCTTGATTGGCTGTTACTACTGTCTTGTATCGATTGTATTCTTTGTTCGGGTTAGGGATTAGGGTTATCGTTCACCAGTTAGAGAAATTTCTTGTAAAGCAGTGCGCACCACCCCAAAAAAGCTGGAGTACCCGGAGAAAAAAACCCACGTAGATCGTCGAGTGGGGTTTCGAACCCATGCGCATGTGGAACAGAGTCACGGTGGTACACAGCAGGTTGAATAGACCAGGGAGCCGTAACAGCTCCCTTACTAGACGTACACTCTGCCATTTGACGTTCCCAGCCCGAACAGCCCATGTACCAAACTACTTGTAAATTTGTGTGAATAGTTTTGTCCTTGTGCTTATTGTCAGTTTTTTGTTGTGAACTTTGTTTCGTTCGTGTGCGTTTCCAAGCACATTTAAGTCTCTTACACAGAGGCCGCGGAGCCAATTTTTAAGTGCGGGGCTAATCATCGAAGCGGCCAAATATGTCCAATAAAATAAATGCATTTTAAAGCGGCCCACAGCAAAAAAGAATAAAGTAAGAACCTCAGAGAGTTTCAAGGTTTCTCATGTTTTATATTTCTCTTGCAAAAGAAGTCCAGTAATTCGTTTTGCCAAAATATGGTAAAAGCATTACAATATATTAAAACATAACAAGAATCTGTGTAAATAAATCATATATTTAAAAACTTTTTGTTGGCGTATATGTACCTTATGCTTCAGCACGAATTACGAAAGTACAAAAGGGCATCAATATACGGTAGTCAACATGAAGTTGGTGACTTGATCAAATTAAACTGTGCCTTACAGCTTAAAACCCTTAATGTTGGATGATTCCTAAACTTTAGAAAGAGAATTCAGATATAAATGATAGTAAGAATAAAAAAAGTCGAATGGGTACTGTATTGGTATGAATTAATTTTGTACAGTACATGGGACAGAAGGGATGGGATTCGAGGATTCTTAGCCTCATGATTTTCCTGCTGTGAGCATTTTAGGTCGCCTTAAAAAAAAGTTTTGCCTTTTATCCTCTTGAACATGTAAAACAGCTTCAATTATTATCATCTCACTTAAAAATTGGCTATACAGTCCAAGCAAAGATACCATAAAATTGCTTTGGTTACTTAAATGGGTTCATTTTAAAATTAACTCAACCTCCCACCCACCTTTATTTCCAGTAAATAGCTCCTCCCCCCCCCCCCATGTTATACTCCTTTTGATCTATCTATTATTGGGATGGAGTAAAGGAATGTAAAGAGAATTTTTCAAGAAGAGGCAGGCAGAAGCTCTTTTTTTGATATGTTAGCATTTTTCCAATGAATCCTGCCCTACTAAGCAATACACTTTGCCTTGATGTCAACATTCTCTTCCCTCAGGAAAATTGTCGTGCCAAGGGCCCTGTCTTCTTTGCCTGTAAGCTAACCAATCAGGACTACCTCCATAAAACAGCTGCATAACTGGAAGCTCCATAAAAATGTACATCCATGTCACCACATATCTAAATAATGCAATAACTACTTTTATGGACTGTCCAAAAAGGGGTAGGTTAAGAGAGATGTCTTCCCCATTTCTGGTGCTAAATCCTAAGAAATCAGAACAAATCAAATTGTAAGAAATCCGAAGAAAAATAGACAAGTCTAGAAATTACGGACTCTTTTGTATGCGAGAAGTCCACATTTAACCATATGAAACAAAGTAATTCATCTGTTCAAATTATACCAAGATGTTTCAAAATTAGAACTGGATGAAAACAGACCCTTTCTTTATTCCCTCCCCTGAAAACAACCCCCTCCCTTATTTCTTGCCCCCTACTTTTCTCTCTACCCCACTCCCATCAATTGGCCAATGCAAGAGTATGTATAGTGTACATTAATTCTGAAAAATTGAAACCCAGGTGCAATGAAGCACATGTCAGTACTTCTTCACTCTTCTCAAGTGAACAAAACATCTAAAAGTTATACAACTGGGTCTACCCGATGTTCCCTGGGTTCAATGTTCCCAAGAATCCATGTTCCCTATTTTTGTACTATCCTGATGATTTGGGGATGATTAGAAGGATCGTTATTCCTGGTGTTTGATGTTCCCAGAAGTTCATTTTTGTCATTTTTGTCCCTACCCATGGCAAAGGGCCGTGTGGCGAAACCAAAACTTTCACTGCTTCCCGCAGAAGCTATTACATCCACTGAAGGACAATACGTGACCAACCATGCGGCCCTCAGATCATTTACGTTATTGGTCTGTCATGTATGGCTCCATTCTAGACTGGCTGAAAAGAACAAAAACTACACATGATCTTAGCCAAAATGCCAAGAAGCAATTGATGTTCCCAGAAGTGTGAATGTTCCCAAGATTCAGGAACACTGAACATCAGGAACATTGACATAGCCCCTAGAAAACCACTTTCAAAGGGCATAGACACAAGGGTCTTGATAAAATGCAATCACAAAAGTTGAAAATAGACTTGAAGGCACCATTACTACTTGTGGCTAGCAGGATAACTGCTTAAAGGGAAAGAGCAGTCCAACCAAATTGTAATAATCTAGTAGTCTATCATATTTCTTGAATGGCTCCTCAGACCCATGTGACAATGATTTTCTCACTGAGATGTCAAATTGATGGGGAGTAACCAGTTGATTTACTAGGTATACACAATACTTCAATCATAAACAAAATAAACAATGAAACATACTTGGAAAAGAAAAAAGAAGAAATTTGTCAATACTGTTTCAAAATAAATTTGGTGTAACTGCACTTGCCCTTTAACAGTTGTTTAAAAACTGCACATTGCAAAGAGAAGACGTGATGGGAAAAATGGCACATTTTTATCTTTCTCATTTCATTCATTCAGGGTAGCTGCAATCTATGTCAACTAGATCTTGTAAAATTTATGAAATGTTAAAATGTGCCACAATAATTGTTACGTCCCAGTTATAAGCCTCAAGTACAATGCATAATTCTAGAGCAACAGAAAATTTTAAGAGTTGAAGCCATTACTAAAATAGTGACAAATTTTATTTATAAGTCAGAACATGGCAGTTCACAGCAAGCCTCATCAGATTCAGCATAATTCATGGAAGATTCATCAACAAAGTCTTGAATGATGAATTTTTATGAGACTGGACATAAATTGAATACTGTTCAATAACTTTCAATAACAAAAATCAGACACTACAAAAGGCAGTGAAGCTTCATTCAAACTAATGAACTTTTTAGAGAAAAGTTCACAACTCATTTTTTAAAGAATTATTTCTCAGAATTTTATTCTTATAAGAATCACGAACTGGAATTGATCTGGTCACTTGTACACACCTCAACTGCCTACAATTTAATACATTTTATTTAATTTAACCACTGTATTCACTTCAACAAAACAAACACTCAATACAGCTTTATTTATCACCCCTCCCCCTCCCCCACTACCCTCCTGTCACTTCACCCAACATTTCAGTAGAACTGAGTTACTTTACCATTTTTTACAGAAACCTAAGCAAGACTGTTCCACAACACTGAGGATGAACAAGGACTGGAACACTGAATGAGTTGGAAGGCACCAAGCCTGAGAGTTCAAACAACTGAGACACCCCCCCCCCCTCCTCCCATTCTTGTAGGAGGTAACAGAAATTCTAAGCTGGCTCAGTTTTTTGGTTGACTGCTAATTCAAACAATGCAGAGTACCAAATCTTGTATTACACAGCATGAACTGTACTGAGAGTGTTATTGATTGTACACATTGAGCTTTTCAATACTACCCTGAAGCAATAAACTGAGATTGTGTCGGGATGAGGACAAATTTTAGACAATTGTGAAAAAGTGAATTGGACAAAGTCAGTTTTTTATCTGTTTGTGACTGGGTGCAACAACTTAAACTTAACTTGGTTTCAAGATTTTTTATGACACTTGTCCCGAGCATCTTAAATTCAATTTTACCAGATTGAAGGATATCCATCAACACAGTACCAGGGGTAGCCCATTTAACTTCCTTGTCCAAAGATTAAAAGGATCCTCTGATCGCACCTTTTTCTTTACAGGTATTGAACTTTAAAGGCTTTGCCTTAATTACTCTCTGCCTGTGTTTTTTTTTAATCCAGTGCAATATTCCAGCTTTCTTCCATTTCCTCCTGAAACTGTTTCTTGCTTCATCCTAAGGGACCCGATGGAAATAAGCTATTTTAAGACTTTTTTTGGTTATCCCTGGTACTCTATTTGTAGCTCGTTTCACTCTTACTTTATGTCTTATATTTCTGTATTTGCCTGTAGAATCCCTTTTTTGCACACATGTCTTTTATATTTGTTTGTGTTTTTATATGAACCAAATCAATCAATCAATCAATTGTGGAAGGGGCTGAAGTAAGAAGGTTAGGAGAATTGGCACTGTTTGGGGTGAGAGAAGCAGGCCTATAAGTCATATGAGCTTCAGCTTTCCAATGGATGGCCTGACTGTGGTCAAAGCATCCTAAAAATTGCAAAATTGTGCATCATTTATATCTTCAAAAGTCACCAATGTTGACAATTTGTTAATTAGTTGAGGTTTTACAGCTCAGTTTCTCGCCCGTTGGTTTAAGTCAGGCTGACCACAGTTTTTCCCAGTTGTGGCTCACTGGCTTGTTGGCCCTACTAAATTGCTTCCTATGAACACTAAGCACAATTGCAGTAGGTTCTATTTTTTAAGTCGTCAATGTAGTCTTGCCAGGAGTCAAACTGCAAACCTCCTGACGGTGAGTCACATGTTCTAACCACTTGACCATGAAATGAGAAGATGTTATCAAAGAAAACTATACAACCACAGAGTTGGTCATTCTTCAGTTAATTGTGCTCTTCTACATTGCCTAGTATAGTAAGCACTCTAAACAATGCTCTCATCTCGCAATTCAAGCAAGTAATTTATGAAAACATCAATAAAATTAAAAAAACTAAGAAATAACATGACAGTTTAACCTCAAGCAAACCCAAACTCTGCACATTAGCAAAAATGGCCACCATGATGGTTGTGTTAGATGAAGACAGCAGTGTAGCCACATCGAAGAATATGTGAATCTGAGTCAAAAGTCATGAAAAAATGTCTACTGTAAAAAAAGATCATAAAATCTTCTATTTTGCTATTGGTTCCAATCTCAACACCAAATATTTTAATCTCACCTAGTTCAACGTAGAAATCTAGCTCCAATAATGATATTTCATAACCCTAATTGGAATAAAACAAAGTCATAATATTTCTTCGAATCTCCTTGATTTTTACATAAAATTTTGTCATATTATACAAAATTTAACCACCATCCCAGGTTGGAAGAAATTGCAATCCCACATCTCTCACACATTGCAGGAATCTTGCATTTGTGTCTACTGCCCTCTACTATACCTATAGCTGTAATTTGACTCAGATTGCACTGCAGGACATACTAAAAGATCAGGGTCAGTGTGAAATGAAAATCACGGTATGTGTTACAAAGCTCCTACTCTTGCAGCTGGCATTTGAAGGATAGCTACAATGGACAATAATCCATTTTAAAGTTTCTTCAAGGAGCAGTATTACCCAACAGGTCAAAGGTCAACAGGTGACACTTTACCATGTGTTTAAGCTGATGGCGGGAAGTAAAAACACGTAATAATAGTGTGCTATGTGTGGCCAGTGCAGTGTTCATATGTTGCGTTACCAGTTGACCTGAACAAAAAGGTCACTAATGTATGTGCAGGCATACGCTTTCAATTCGTGTTTTGGCAACTGCAATTTGACTGATATAAATTCATGCGACAAATTAAAATTAAAATTAAATTTAAAATGGTCACAAGTCTTGCACATATCTGAGAAAACTGCTGAACTATACTTAACCTTGCCCAAAGACTGCTTAATTTAATCAAAATCACACACACTTGTATAATAAAAAGAACATAACCTTGGATGAGCGGAAATTAAGAAGTGCTGAGGCCTACCATTTCGGAAATTTGCTGGTTTAAGCAAAAATACACTATACTGTAGTTACCAACTGATATCCTGCTACTGACTACACTTAGTGCAACTACATATTGCACACAATAATGAAAGCCATTAAAACTGTAAAAAGTAGAAACCATTCCCTCATTTTCTCTCTTCACAGAGAACTTACTTTAAAAGCATTTTGACTTTAGAAACTTTTCACATTGTAGATGAAGTTTGGTTAGTTTAGATGGAATTTTCTAATCAATTGATTTAAGTCATGCCAGCTACGGCCTTTGTCCCAGTTGTGGCTCACTAGCTTGTTTTCCCTACTCCGTTGCTTATGCAGAGCAGAAAGCACAATGGCTGTAGGTTCCATTTTTATAGTCTTTGGTATGACCTGGTCAGGACTTGGAACTCCTGACCTTCCTCAAAGTGCAGGACTGAAATAACAAAGGGAGTTAACAAAAAAGAGGTAAGTGTATTCTAAAACCCTTTTTAAAGTTTGTCATATGAGTTCTTCTAATTATTAAACTTTTCAAAGTTTCTCAACTTTACAATGAGGAGGAGCCAAATGCAGAGGATGCTATATGATCCAACAAACCTCAGAATTAAATCAATTTCATACTCAGATTATATTTTACTTAAACACCTCAAAGAGATGTTAAACCCTATTTAGATTATACTGACTCATGCATACAAATGTTCAAGTCTTCCACCATCACCTTATAAACTTGAAAAACCATTCTTGAATATTTTTATCATATCAACAAAACACATTGACAGCCTTCAATAGTTTCCACAATATTCCTAAGCAAAAATTTTTCCATGGTGTAAAAATGACAAGTTCACAAAAAAATTATGTATTTCCGATTCAAAGGTGATCACAGAACATGCCACTTGCAGACATTGAAAAAGGAATACTGCACTGAAATATCACACTAGGTTGAACTCTTGGTGTCTCAGGCTATTTACAAGAAGTGATTTCATTTTGATTGCATTGCATTAATTTCATTCCATAATAAAACCTTGACACTATGTTTTCATTACATTACATTAAGTTACAAAAATAACAGTGAGCATCCACCAATCCACGTGTTTCATATAAATTAAAAGTTATCATTTTAAACAGAAATGATAAGTATGTTATTTCACCTACCTTCCATTGCATTGTTAAACCTCCATCTGATAAAGTTACACATTACATTTCATAAGATTTTAGTATATTACATTAAATTACATTATGTTTTCACAAAAGCACCAGAAAGCAGTCATTCCACATTTTATTAAAAATTTGAACTTTAACCTTCCCTTGATATGTTACATATTAAAATTTGTGTGGTTTTTATCACATTACACTAGATTACATTATGAGGTTAAATAAGTACCACAAAGCATTGGATCGACATGTCTATTACAAACTATGACTTTTGAATCATTAAAGGGATATTACAAAAAGTACGTAATTTTCACCCATAGTCAACGATAATTTGTAAATTTTCCTTGATACATGACATCCCATTATTAAAGCACCTAAAATGCAATCACCATGTAAATCACCAATTATCACAAAACAAATCCCTCATTTAGCAAAATAAACTTAAAAGAAAATTAAGCTACCAGCTGACCACAACCAATGACCACCATCTCTTGTTCCAACACCTCATCTCTTGTGTCCACAAACCATGGTCATCAAAAAGTTTAAGCACACAGGCTTCACTCATAAAGAGATCACTCAAGCATGCAGCTTGCCTGTATTGTGTTATAGGTCATACAAGCTTTAATTACACACTGCATACAATACCCTATAGGACTTGCTTTGTTATTGGCCAAGCAGTTAGTTGTGAAGGCAAAACCACAAATACAAGGTTTCCACTGGGTGTGCTAATCCTCTTTCCCCAAGCTATGGTGTAAAATTCGGGTATAGAATCTAATGGGTAGTTTCATAACATGTACGTATAGATTACTATACCTTTGCTTCTTTCAAAGTATCTATGAAGTATACAAAAAAGATGCTTCATTCAAATGGTTATGACTATTTACATTAAAATCCAAAACCATCCTTGTTGTGTGAACCTATTAGCCTTAATTACCTCACCTATAACTACCAGTGGATAAACCATCTACTGCAAAATGATCACTGGTGATGAAATTGTTGACTGGTGGGACTATGACACTCCCTACAGCTCATAATCCTAACCTGCCCTTGTATCCTTCACCCCACACAGCATAAGGAGTTTAATAGGTTGCAAAAATTTCTAGGAACTACTGTTTAGTTGGGGTTGCAGTGGGGATATGCAGTAATGAAGTCCTAAAATATTATGAAGATACTCTGAAAGCAATTGAAAAGAAAATTGTGAGATATGGTTATGGCTTCAAAATAAGTTGGAGTGGCTGCTCCTGCCCTTAAAGCCTTTTTTTTTGCAAAATGTCACCTCTGACTCTTGTTTCAAAGAATAAAAAAATGAGAATATTTCATGCTTAAAGGGTAAATTCTCTCACCCCAAACTACACTTCTTTTGAGGGGCGGGGGTAACAGAAACTCTGAGTTGGCTTAGCTTTTTGATTGACTGCTAATTCAAACAATGCGAAGTACCAAAGCTCTTATTACACAGCATGAACAGTAGTGAGAGTGTTTCGATTATACACATTTCGCTTTTCTTTACTCACCCTGAGGCAATATAAACTGAGATTTGTGTCTGGATGTGAGTGAAACTCAGACAATTGTGGGAGGGGCTTAAGTAAGAAGGTTAGGAGAATTGGTACTGTTTGGGGTGAGAGAATTGGGCCTTTAAAACATTCGTCATAAGTACTGCAACAGCTATTAATGAATTCTGAAGCATCTTACAAACATATAAGCATTTTCCTGAACATGTTTTCAATGACTTTGCTTCTGACAAAAATCATCTGGCCTTGGTATACATCTAACTTAGGAATTGTGAGTATGGTGTGACAGTAAAAATGTAGTTTACTTGTTAAGAGTACAAATACAATAATGTTCACGTTTTATGCCTACTAGCTCACAAGTTTGCAAATATCTTTGCCTAAAGAAATCTGTGCAAGTATGAATTTGATTCTAGTCAAAGTGTACATGTATAGAGAAATTTGTAAAGAAAAGACAAACTCAGTTCAAGTCTACTTTCTGTACTTTTTGTGATGTCTTGATTTCTTTGAAGGGTGCCAGTAAGTGAAGCAATGTATGAGTATGAGCACTTGTATGTATAGCAAGTATGTGTTCTAAACCTTGTCCTGCTGTCCTGCTGTTTTGATTTAATTGATGAGAACAAGCATGATTATTCTCACATACAAAAAACAGGTTAAAATGTGAATACCAGAACATGTACTGGTTGTAGTACAATAAGTGGATCATAAAATAGGCATTTTGATTGTAAAAAAGTATAAAACTTCTGATGAATTGGATGAAACTCTTGGGAAGTACTGTATCCTACCATCATCTAATGTGTTTTCTTTATTCTAAGATTCTTGGATGTGTTTTGAAAGGAGAACAGGTAACAACATAATTCTGAATTGCAGGTGGCAGTGAAAAATTTATTTGATTGGACCCATAATGCTGTTACTGGTTAAAGTCAAGCACTAATATGTAGATGAACTGATGTAAACAGCATCCTGGACACAGCTGCATTAACTAAAGGTGAACTGGAATTATGTAATTGGTAGATAAACCAAGCCTGAATTACAAGAAACAAACGTGACTGTTGATGATTATAACCCCAGCTGCATAGGTGATAGAACTTCTGATTAAAGCAAACTTCATAACTTGAAACTTGAACTGAATATATTTATAGTACACTTCTTTTCATGCACCCATTCAGAGTCCAAGTAAGCCCTCCATTTCTTTCTAAGAAAATAATAATTCATACGGTGGGCCCATTTATGTCTAATGTGTTACTAACATGAAGTGTCATGCATCTCTAAAAAACAAAGTTTCATTAGTTCTACATTTCCTTAGGTGACATCTTTAATGTAATGACTTCTTGTCCTCTCCAAAATATCTGAAACAATGTGACTCATTTCATTGACAAGGACAATAATATTTTCTATTCTGAAATCTACAGCTTTAGAATTATTCTCCATCCCAAGTATGAAGTTTTCTTTGTTTCAATGCAATTGCTCTCTTAAAATTATCTCAAAATTGCTTGACAATTTCTATAGGTGTAGGGTCCCTCTCTGAAACCTAGAAGGTCATCCATTTCTTGCTAATTAAGAAATCCATAGGTGGGGTCCATTTGGAATAAACTTCCCTTGCTTTGTCTAAAAGGCTGTTATGGCACTAAATTGAACACCTCCGTGGTTTCTTACTATAATATCCCACTTTTATGTTGGGCTTTTACACTGACAACTACATGCTCAAAGGGCTTCACACAAATAGTACCACACCTGGCCCTTCTGGATCAGCAGACACCCATCCTAGAGACCATCCTCTAGTAGAGAGGCTGCAGCTAAATCAGTGCCAAGTCACACGATTGAACTAATAGAACATGAAAAGACAGTTTACACATGATTTTAATCTGAAAGCTGAGAGCATGATACCAACGGTGTTGATCCTGGGAGGCAGAGTAACATATAGAGCTAACTTAGCACCACATGTACTGAGAGAAGCACTGGGACAGCCATGTATGGTAACCACTAACAACCACCATAATTATAACACATTTCATAAAAACCACTGATGCCAAAAAATCTCAGCAGTCATATGTCACAGTGATTTTTTTATACCAGCATTTAGTATGACTGATGGTTTATTCCTGTGCCTTACTCAAATTATAAAAAACTCATCCCCAAAGATTTCTCTTTCAGTTTGTAAGCTCAATTGCTTAATTCACTGAGAAGCTGTTGTCAATTATTTAACAATACATTTGCTGTCTTTTCTGACAACACTTTTTACAGAAAAGTGAAATTTGTGAAGTTACATAGTCTAAATGCTGGCACATTGCTGTCCTAATCCAATGGGTAAGGAGGAAGTCACATAGCTAATCAGACTTCCTTATTTGAATGAACTGAACTTGTCAAAAGTCTCTCCACACACAGATTCTTGAATATCCACTATAGACACCAATCTCGTCTTTCATTGGATCTTTTGAAGACATCATTGGCTACCCTCTCCTGAAGATACAGTTGCTGCAGCTCCTAGAGCTGTACAACAAATGCAGAGACAGGACAAGGCACAGAAAATGTACACAAGAGTTGTTATCCAGAATGCAAAGTAGTACACCACAGGGTTACAGTACATATCACTGGTTTCATCAGAGCTTGGAGGATAGTTGCTGTAAATCCATACATTTCCTGTTATGAAAGACGAAAAAACAACGTAACTAGTATTCTGACAATATAATTACGCAAACCCCCTCCCCCCACCCCCCAAAAAAGAAAAGAAAAAATAATCTGTCTCCTTTTTCACTTTTGCAATATTTCTTCTCTGGTTAATGCATCTGGCAATTTGGAACCAGATAGGACCTTCTCTTTCCCTGTTTTTTCTCCCCAAATCTTTGTCTAATTATGTTCCATACTAGTTCATCCAAAGGCAAAATTCCTTTGTATAACTTCCAGAGACTTATTAAGATAACCTCACAAAAGGCAAAATTTGGATGTGGTGTGTTTCTGTGAGTCTGAGGGACCTTGTCATGCATGGAATGTTCCAATTGGCAGGCACAAATGCACTGAAGTAGAGGGAGAAGTCCCAAAAGCTTTGGTGTTGCCTTACATATGCTTAATATTAACGTATTAAAATATCAATAACTTGTACATACCACATTTTGTGCCAATAACTGATTTTATTCCCAGTGTAAATGGGACACCAAGAGCGTGCATTAATTTAGGAAAACATTTTTCCATAAGAACAAATGTTATGTATAAAACTCTGAATCTTAAATAAAGTTTTTGTATTATGCATCTCATTTTAATTCTGTTGGCAAGATGGGTTAGTTAGTTAGTAAGATGGAGTTTTACAGCCCAGTTTCCAACCTATTGGTTCAAGTTGAGCTGGCCACGGTTTTTTTTCCAGTTGTGGCTTACTGGCTTGTTTTCCCTACTCCATTGCATCACGCACAATGGCAGTCAGTTCCATTTTGAGGGTCACTGGTATGACTGGACCTGGGAATCAAGCCTGGGAGAGGTAGCTGCTCTACCGTTAGACCAAACACCAAGTGGTAGGCAAGATGGGATAGCATTGTGAAAAGAGTACATGTTCCCAATGTATATCTATGTGCAAACTTTTGGTGATTCTCTGCAAACATCAATATGTCATTTACTACAAATTTATTTGAAATATTTTAAGTTTCATATACTTCAAAGTGCATAATAAAGTCACTAAGAATGCTTTGCACTTAAAAACTTTAACCCAACTTCCCCATCTTATTTTATTTTCAATAATGAGCCCCTTTTGAGCCATAACTTAATAACTGCTTTCAAACTTTTGACATGATTTGCATTTTTCCTAACCCAAACATAATATGAAAAGGCAAAATTTCTAGTCAACCTTCTAATTATGCAACTGGAATTTTGACCCAAATGTCACAGAGTAATTTACAGAATACCCTTACCCTTTCTTTTCCTTATTTTGTTATTTTTCATCAGACTTGGTCATTTGTGACAAAATCATTTCTGTCACTAGGTACTTCCTAAAGCTGATCAAAGGTACGCATCTTTGTCCCACATAAATCAATTGGAAAAAAAGGCCGTGGCCAGCTTGACTTGAACCAATAGGTTGGAAACTGGGCGGTAAAACTCCATTTCACTAACTAACCCACATAAATCTATATCCACAACCCCAAGCAAAACTTGCAGAAATTTATCCATTCCAAATAACTTTTACAATTGAACAACATTAGGCAATTTCTTGGTTGTATTCCATGTGCAATAGGCTGACATCTAGGTGACCATGACATGACATCAAGGGCCTCATGACCCCAGTGGAAGGTCTTTGCATATTCCATTTTAAGGCCTATCCTCTCACCCCAAACATTTCCCATTCACTTCACCTTCTTATGAAGGCCACTCCCACAATGGTCTTAAATTCATCCTCATCAAGACGCAACCTCTGTTTATTGCTACAGGGTAAATAAACAAGACCACAGTGTATATACAAAACACTCTCAGTACAGTACATGCTGCATAATATGAGCTTCAGTGCTCTGCATTTTCTTAACTTGCTGTCAATCAAAGTGCTGAACCAAATGAGAATTTCTATGGCCAAAAAAAAAAAAAAAAATTGTAGTTTGGGGTGAGAGGATTGGCCCTTTAAACTGATAAAGGATAATACAGAGAACATTTTCCAACAAGCACCTTGTACGTTAGGTCGACAAAAGGGGCATTCCCTTCTTCTGTGAGATTATTGAAGCATGGAATGAAGAGGGCATCGTCTTTTCATTATACAGTCCACGTGCTATGACTGTGATGTTTAAACATCACATGAAAGATGTCATAACAATAGCACATACAGGAAATGTAGAATGAAAGACTTGGCATCTTTCGCAGATTTCCCAAAACTAACTCTGATATTCCTTAAACCCGCGAGAAAGAAAGATAACATGTAATCTGGTGACGGTCATGTCACATTGGCCTTGCTAGTCCCTTTCATGGATATATATAGAAATTTTAAGAAGAGGGGACAAAGTATGCTGGTATTCGTCATATGATTTTCAGGTATTTTGAAGAAAGAAGGGAAAACTTCGAATAAACCAAGGATCACCTATCTATAATTATTAGAACTTTTTCCCAATAAGGGCTTCGCAATTATATCAGGGTTAGAGTTAGAGTTAGATGGAGTCTTACGGCCCAGTTTCCAACCTACTGGTTCAAGTCAAGCCTGCCGCAGCCTTTTTCCAGTTGTGGCTCACTGGCTTGTTTTCCCTACTCCATTGCTTATGCGGAGCATCCACACACAACGGCAGTAGGTTCCTTTTTTAGAGTCTTTGGTATGACTCGACCTGGGAAGTGAACCCGGGCCTTCCGTGTGAGAGGCGGATGTTCTACCTTTAGACCAAACATGCGGTCAATTATGTCAGGGATCCGTCCTACTGGAGGACAATCATGCCAACCACATGTGGCTTTGTACTGAACGCATTGCACTGGGTGCACTGTAATATGCATGGTGGTATTCTCGGTGTGTACACATCCACCGAGTAAGGGCGTCAATTATGGTCTACTACATAGTTACATGTACTCTCAATGGTATTTCCCACCTGTCGTAAGGGGTGACTAAAGGGAAATCAAACTTGCACTTGAACCATAATTGAAAATGAATTTAACTTTGAACTTTTTATTGAGTTGATTGGCACTATATAACACATTTGTGTTGGTGTGTTGTTAAATCTCATCTAACTAACTTACTAAACAAACAAGATGGCCAAGGAGTATTACAATGTCATAAGGAAAAACCTCTTTTATTATAGCCCATGCATCTCATTGGGTAATGCTAACTTTATAAGGTTAGAAGAAGCAAGGCCCCTTGGCTTTTTCTTCTTGAACATTTACACACATTTTACTTTAACAAGACTGCACTTGAAACCAACCAACAAGAACCAAATGACACATGGCATCTCCTTGGTAATCTCCTTTGTTTGAAACTCTGCATCATTTCCAGCCATCTGGGGGGGGGTTGCAAAGCCAAAAATGTTCTATTACCCTCTGCTTAGAGAGTCCTGCTGTTACTCAACTTCCTCTCACCTCAAACTATAATTTTTGCAGTCCACACAAATTCTCAATTGGCACAGCTCTTTGACTGACAGCAAGTTAAAAAGATGCAAAGTGCTGAAGCTTATATTACACAGCATGTACTGTACTGAGAGTGTTTTGATTACACATTGGGGTTTTGAATACTCACCCTGAAGCAATAAACTCAGATTGTGTCTGGATGAGGGGGGTTTTTAGGCAGTTGTGGGAGGGGCTTAAGAATATGTAAGTTAGGAGAATTCGAACTGTTTGCGGTGAGGGAATTATGCCTTTTAAGCTTCTCACAAGGAGCCATTCAATAATTTCTGACTCAAGAATAATTAAATGGCAGAAATATTCATAATTTCAAATGGAGCAAAGTCCATAAAATTTGTTAAGAATACCACTTTAGGCTGGAGATCTAAATTGCTTGATTTTATTGTTAAGAATGAACAGTTAGAAGGTTATAACAGTTTGCTTTGCATACCAAGAGGATTTCTTGTAAACGCAATCCCACCAAAGCTTTTCAAGAACATTCCACTTCCTGTGTTTTGACATATTTTGAGGTAATTTTAACATTTTAAGAAGAAGCTACTTATAATAAAGAAACTATTGCAATCAGTTACTGCTTAGAGACAAAGTTCAATCTAAGTATCACGGTGGCTTCAGCAGTAGTCCCGTTTTGCTGTAGTCTTAAGCAATGAAGCAAACAGGGGGGGCACATTTATTTAATTTTTTTGTTTCACGGCTTTCAATGGTGGCGTATAACCATATGGTATGGTACCATTTTATGGGGGCAGGGACTGAAACTTTTTCATCCCAACCTGTGCTCCCTATTGGAAAAATTTCAGACAACTTCTTTCATTTTTGTCTGTATTGCTGCAAAGCTTGCACCAATTTCCTCAAATCAAGTACAAAATGATACAAATTTCATCTGTTCAGTTTTCCCAAATTTCTACAAAAGTGGTCATAATTGCCCACCTTTTGCCTTTGCACACTCTTTGATCAAATTTTGACATCTACACAGTGCCATCCCCCATCTCTTGTGCCTGTACACACAGCTGAACATAGCATCAGTTCTATTTATAAGAACAAGGATCTATCTTCCACTTCTCTGAATAACCTGCTGCCAAACAGGGTGTGCACTCAGAAAATGAAATGAATGGGGATTCCCCCATGTCCTAATGCAAACACTGTCCCTTGAAAAAACTCTTTCAAAGCCGGGTACTACACGGTTGGCAGGGAAAAAGGGGGAGTTATGAGGACTTAGAGGATTTCAATTTTGTCCCCACACAGGTAAGCTGTGTAAATTCTATAATTTCTAAAAGTGTTTTGATGACCTTCACTGAAAAAATCCATGGGTTTAAGTAAAGCGGGTTGGACTAGAAGCTATTAGTTTTTCAAATAGGGTTATAATCCATTAATTTTCCCTGGGACAGTATTTGCAAGTGCTGATCACAAGTAACAATACATTGTTACTGTCAGGGATTCTTTAAATCACCAAAAACTTTAAAAGAATTTTAGTTTTATGAAAACATTGCACCAAACTTTGCAAATATTTCATGTATTCCTTCTGAATTTCTTTTCCTCTTTTTCTCCCCTCCGTTGCTTAAAGTACCATCCTGGGGTTGCTATAGGGTTTCTTTGAGGGTGTAAGAAATCTCTGTGGTTAGTCACCAATCTTCACACTACATCATGTAAAATAGTAAGTCCCAAGACCTTTAAACTCCAAGATAACCGTATATCTTAAACCCTAACCCAACCCTGCGATATACATGCCTTGAGAAATGAATGTGTCACCTTACAAATCACAATGTGAAGATTTAAGGGGAGAGTCATATATCTAAGTGGCCAGTGTGGGCAGGTGGGCACACGAAATACATAGGTGACTTGGCCATAACAGCCAGTTAGATAAATGACTCTGCCCTAAATGGATAACTAATTTTTCAAATCATTATTACCAGCAATGAAGAAACCAAACAGGAAACATCCCAGGAGTCGACTGAAACTGTTCATAGGTGTATGTCCATGCTGTTCGTCTTCATCGTTCGATTTATACCTGGTACAGAGATCAATAAGGTTCTTCACCAGGTAACAACAGCCAGACACTATCAGGTAGATGGGAATTAAGCGTTGAACTGGGCAGTCATCTTTGTAAATTGCACCTGGAAAAAAAGAAGACATTGGTGAAAAATTCAGTAGCAGTGAAAAATCCACAAAAAGAGTGTGAAGAGCTGTGAGGTGGGGGTTGGGGAGGGGGTGAATGTATTATGACATGACAATATTGGCAGGTGATTTGATGGGTAAAATGTGAATCTCCCAATGAAAGATGAATTAATTTTAACAGATTAATGAACAAAAGTTATCCTAAATATCAAACTGACTGAGGATGTTCATTTTTCCTTTGGTTCATTTATCCTAGGTACCACAAAAGAGACCATCTTCTTCCTTCAGTTGAACAGTCAATTTTCCATACAACCTTTTGGTCCTGTAGTCCATAAGATCCCATACACTTGGTTTTTTGGAGTTTTAACTTAACTTTTGATTCAATCCCACAGGCTTTTTCCCAGTTGGGTCACTGAATTGCCATTGGCTATTCCATTACATATGAAGGATGCCATGAACAATGGCAGTAGTTTCCAGTCCTTGGTACAGTACAGTATCACTCACCCTGTGTGAATTGAACTGAAGTGTGAGCCACTGATACTCCATCACTACAAAAAAAACACATGGGGCAACTATTGGCATGCCTGCCCGTGCAGGTTCTGGCTTAGAGGAGTTCAGTTCGATAATGAAGAAGGGCAGACTGGCCCCTCTGGACTTTCAACCAAGGATCCGAACCATGGTACTGAATCCACAGTTCCTCTTCCTCCTCTGACACCAATGGACTAACCATAGTGAAGATGAATACGAAATATGTGTTAATGATAGCTTGGTGAACACCAATAGTATATTACATGTAAAAGAAATTCTGTTCTTTGTACCTGTGAACATTTTTTTCCCAAAACAAAATGGAGGAAAATTATAATGCATACTATTTAACACTCTGAATGTGAGGCCACTTCAAACAAATCAAGCATGTTGCTAAAAACATACAGGTATATTGCTCTGTACTGTCACATCTGGTACTTGGTCTACATGCTGAGTGTATACTTGAGTCAATATACAATAGAATTACACCATAGATATAAAATTGTGTCTGCACTCTTTGGGAAACCTTACGTTAATGGTACTTCTGTTTCATGAAATTCATAAAAGAGAGGGAGCGAAGCAAGAAACTAAGAGGCTAGCAGTTTGGACTACAGGGACCACTTGTTTGGTCTAACAGTAGAGCATCCGCCTCTCATGCAGAAGGCCGGGTTCGCTTCTCACGTGGAGTCATACCAAAGATTCTAAAAAAGGAACCTACTGCCCCATAAGCAATGGAGTAGGTAAAACAAAGCCAGTGAGCCACAACTGGAAAAAAGGCCGTGGCCGGCTCCACTTGAACCAATAGGTTTGAAACTGGGCCGTAAAACTCCATCTAACCAACTAACTAGCACTGTTTGGGAAACCTTATGTTAGTGGTACTACTGTTTCAGAATGAAAGAATGAAATTCAAAAAAGAAAGGGAGCAAAGCAAGAAACTTAGAGGCAAGCAGTTTGGACTACAAACCACCACAAATCCAGTAGTAACGTGTATACACACATTACAGTTACAAAATTTAGATATATAATCAGCCTATACGAATTTGTTTTAGCGTAAGAAGCTCAAACCTAGCTAACATGAAGAACACACCGTGTGTAAAACGGGTATTAACCTTACACATTAAACAGTGTATACAGGCTATACTTGTTCCACGTTGTTCTGAACTGACCCTTTACGACCATTGAATGGAAACACGATGCAAACACACTGTACTGAAAGGTTTCAAAGGGCCATGGTACAAAACATCATGCTGTATGTTCGCATTGTTAAAACCACACTGTTACATGACGAAATATACAGGTGGGTGAGTTAGGGACAACAGCTGTTATGAGAATAAGGTCTTGAATTATATTTCATGTTGCACAAGAAATCTACATTTTGGGAGACTGCAGGTGCCTCCCAAAGGGAGACTCTCACAGACTGTCCATTGTCAGATCAAGTTTAAAGGAGAGTACATTGTAGACCTCATGAAGAACTAGGTATTGACTTTTTACCAACAAAATGGACCCCAAGGACCACATAGTACAAAATCTATACAAAATGAAGACCTACTATACCAACAACTACGAGCACTAAGGCCAACCAACAAAGTTGTACAACACAATTTTTAGGTGGAGGAGCCTTTTGAGATATTTCACAAAAAGGGGCCCTAGGGCCCATCTTGGGCGTCAGATTAAAAAACTCTGAACAGCCCAAAAGAGGGACCACCAGAGTATCCTTATGACAATTAAACCATCAACAAAATACAAAACAACCTGTAGGCAGAGAGGCCTTTTACAGACTTTCATAAAATGGTCCACAAATCCCTGAGCACCCCTGTATGGTCCATTACCCACAAAACACTGTGTTTGAATTTTAAACAAATCCAGAAAGCATGTGGGGAAGAGAGGCACTGAACAATGTTTAACAGACTGACAGATAGACAAACAGATACACACCCTGTGATCACAATAGTTCACACCAGCTTGGCTGGTATGGGCTAAAAAGTGTAAACTTTTAATGTCCTGTATGTCAAAATTTAATCCTTCCTTGGATAAAGTTTGAAATATTTGAAGCCATCTTCAAACAGCATTTGTGGTGAATTAGGTGGGTGTTTCTATTCAAACTTTTGGCGTAAGTGTGTTACTTCATCCTTTAAAATAACACAATCTGTTTGTGGTAAACACTGGAGCAATGATCTCTTTTGTAAGACCTTTTTCAAGGGCAGCAGATGATGGTAAGATGTCCCAAGATCAATGGAAAGGTTGCAAAATTAGTGCACGAATGAGCTGGACAGAGTTATACACGATATCAGATAGGACCAAATTCTATTGCATCTACACAGACAAGACTTGTTATGTAAACTTCAGGCTTTGATTTTTAGAAAATTCGATTGCTGTCCATTTCTTAACCTGTGTAAGCCTTATTTATTCTCAAAAACAAATCAGTTGTCCAAAATTGAAAGGAAGAGTCGTCATAAGGTGGCAACTGCCTTTTTTCTTTTGGGGCATGCTTTTATTTTTTTTTGTCCAAGGGATAGTGACCACAGGTAACATGATGACTGTTAAAATCCTGTCCCATATTTAGGTTGATGCAGGTGTTTCTTTAACAATTTTAAGTACACCTTTAAGTCTGACATATAATACAAAGCAGATTCAAATGGAACATACTCCCATATTTATAAGATATGAATTTTAAAACTGACATATAAAATGTGGAAGATCTTTTGCTCAATTATTCAACTATACAATGACTTGTAACATCATTCTTGTGCTATTCAAATGGCAGTCTTTGTGTGCCCCTGTTTTTGAACAAGCTACTGCACCTTGTGTCAAAATGTGATTTAGTTCATTACTTTTATGGAATGACCTGACTTAACAAGTCCTCTTTGCACAATATGATTTTGAAAAAAAAAATAAAGATTTGAAGGTCATATAAACACTTTTTAATTTCAAGAGGAAACAAAAACAGGTAATGTGAGTTGTACAGGAAGGATGTTACTAATTATTGTGCAATTGTCTATTTGAAATAAAATGATCAAATTTTAATATCTAACATCTGATAATGGAACAAGTTACATACAGTGTAACAATGGGAGTATAATTCATTTTGTAACCTCTAAAATATGTTCTTGTACCTTCAGAGTTTAGGAACACTCTGAAATATGATGGGCAATCTTAGAGAGTAGAAGGAGTGTTTTTTTTTGTTGGGGGTGGGGGTGGATTGGGGACAGGATCCTAAAGAAGGGGAGAGAATACTTGCTCTTCCCACAAATCTTTGTAGCTGAAAGATTAAGAATTCTTGAGAGAATGCTTATTCCTACCCCTAACTAAAAAGAATCTGATGCATCTTTCTGAAGCAGCCATTATACAGTACCTGTTATCATGGTACCTTCCAGCTGAGTTTTCTCATGGAATATTGATAAATCATAAATTTTGAGATGGACTTCACACCATATGTTCAAGAGAACTACAGTTTTATGTAAGGAACCTGTACTAGATGTTCAGACTAATAAAATTTTGTAAATACAGTGACAAATGAAACCAAGTTAAATATTTCCTTCAAATCAATTGGGTACCAAAGACTTCAAAAAATGGAATCTACTGCCATGGTGCATGACGCTCCGCATAAACAATGGAGTAGGGAAAAACAAGCCATTGAGGCACAGCTGTGAAAAAGTCTGTGGCCAGCTTGACTTGAACCAATAGGTTGGAAAGTGGGCAGTAAAACTCCATGTACCTAACTAAATTCAAATCAATTGTGTAGTACATCTTCATGTTATTCTAATTGCAACAAGGTTGTTGTTGTATGGTTTAGTGAATATATTACACCTTTTTTTTTAGTGCACTCTCGACAAGCTTTTGGCTTTTAGTTGCACTTCCTTTCATTCTCATATTACCTTCTGTAAATATACTTGAGTGATGAAACAAATGAAATAAATAGAAAAGTACTCTACCTACTGCTTGCACATTGAACAAAGTCTGTGAACTGTAAACCCATTAATTGAAGTTTTACGATTCAAGGTTTGCCGACACATGTACAGTAATTTTATCATTGACTGTCATGTCTAGTTGAGGACTTTTTGGTTTGCTTGCACAGCAACCTGAAAATCATTCGACTCAACAAGATTATATTTCTAATGGGAGAAAAGAACAGAAGTCTCCTTAATTTGTTTTGAAATATCCATAGTTAAACCTTGCAAATCACCACCGAAAGGCTTGAAAAATGTGCAGATGCCACATTGCCTAATTGGGCAATCCATCTCCTGAAATTAGTAATTTAAGGTCCCAAGTATAGCTTGATTTTTGCTGAAATAAAGGAAATACAAGACCAAAGAAAATGTGCTGGAGCATTAATATTTAATACTTCTGTTGCTCTCTGCACTGGCAATCACTGAAGCTAAACTTCTGAGTTTCATATGAACACAAGGATTGTATGTGCTAGTGGAAACATAGTATTATAGTATTAGTTTTGCATGACTTTCAAGATAGTGATGATCTGTCCATCATTAGACCAGTAGTGTGTTTAAAGTGGGGGGGGGGGGGGGAAGGTGGGGAAACAATTTTATTTTAGGGAGGGGGAAATTAATTTGAAGACCGAAACCTCTCCCCCACCAACAGTCCAGTTTTCGTAACCTTATCTCCCACAACAGTCTAAAATTCATCCTCATCCATACACAATCTCAGTTTGTTACTTCAAGGTAAGTATCCAAGACCCAATGTATAATCAAAACACTCTCAGTACAGTAAATGCTGTGCAATATGAGCTACAGTACTCTATATAGTTTGAACTTGCTGTCAATCAAAGAGATTGGCCAATTGAGAATTTCTGTGGACTACTACAAAAATTGTAGTTTAGAGTGAGAGGATTAGTCTCTTAATACAAGGGCATGGCATCTGAAAAAATCACAATACATGCAAGTATCTACTGTATATCTCTGACAATTTGGGCATTAATTAAAGCAAAAAATTTGAGGTAGATGGTGTACAAACTGACATTGCTACTGCAGTAAAGTAGTGGCACATACTATTACATATCTTCAGCAAATGAATCCATCCATGACTAGTCTGCTTTTCTTTTGTATTACTTTCTTCCTAAGAACCATTGTCGACCCGCTAATTTACATTTTATCTATTTTGGGGGTGGAGTTAAGTACTTTTTTGTACTGTTGCATAGTTGAGTGATAGAAGTGTGATTTTAATGCAACCTCAAAGTTACTGTGCAGGTTTAACAGTACACAGTCTTCTTGTTGGCTACATTTGCAATACAATTTGCAATACAGTTTGCATTTATAATTTACCTGTATAGACATGCCAGGTGTTCCAAAGAGGCTCATTATACTACACTAATTCAATGATATTTTATTTATTATTCCCAAGGGTTGAAGTACAATTCACACAGCAATAAAATGAATAAAGGACCCCTAAGTATGTGCAGTTAGTAATTTAGATGAGGTTTAATTTACAAGTCTATTTTCTAACCAACTGGTTTAAGACGGGCCAACTGCTGCCTTTTTCCCAATTGTGGCTCACTGGCTTGTTTTCCAAACTCAATTGCCTATGCTAAGCACCAAGTGCAATGGTATATCCTTGCTGTATGTACTGTAAATACAGGAAAGTACATGAAAGCATGCAGGCTAGCTTACAGTATTTGTGTGGTAGGATCACCCACTAGCTCCGTACTACCATGTACTACCTTACTCGTCTACTACCTATGTTAAACATTGGATTTAATTCAAATATGCACGGTGGAAAAGCACCAGCATTTTTTGGTACCTGATGTCAGATAATATGACTCCATGATATCCAGACTTGAAAGTTTGCAACAATATGGCTACCAGCACAATGCAGGAAAAAAAACCCCGTTGAGTATTAATACGCACTATATAGTAAAGGAACGTCACTGACTATCTTTCAATTCTCATTCGTAGTTATATTAGTAGTTTCAGTATAAACTTCCATCCAAATTTAATTGTACCTTATAGGAGTCTCATATGTTGTAACACATGACACATATGCTGTGAGTAATGATGTATTGATGCTAGAAGTAAAGAATAATAACTGAAAGCTGAAAGTTTTGCCATGTACTTGAATGTTAACTTCTCTCCAAATACATATGTACAACCAGAGTTAGTCATGTGCAGCTCATTTCTTTTGTGTGTGTGTGTGCGTGTGGGGGGGGATTTCTCCTTGGTCTTTAATCATACAATGTGGGGGATTCCTGTTGTGTCCAATCAAAGACAAAAGTGACACTTGCATCAGCATTACTGCATTGACTTTGCAAAGCAATTGTGAGCTGCAAAAAACTACTACCAAGACAGACCTAAAAGACAATGTTCAAGATAAATTGTGCAAGAATTCCCCATCTCCTCCCCCTCTCCCCGTTTTACTTGTGCAGGAAGGGGAACTAATTCCAACTCTGTGTGCAACCCAAATACAGCATGTAACCCAACATACCTACCCTCAATCAAGCATATTGACTTGTTTGCTTGTCCAGGTGGGTTGCACATTTTTCTTGCAGTGCTATTATTGCAATGCCAATTAAACCATGATAAAGCAATCACAGCTAGTGCTTGTGGTCTCTGCAGCATTTCCTACTGATAAGAAAACAATTTGATAATCAGCCATGTCCAATTTTGTTAATCAAAGAGACTAACTTCAGAGATTGACACTAGAGAAATGTTAGTCTTCCATGACATGTGCGACTCGGTTACTTGCCGTTTGGTCTACCCCCAGAAAACAAAACGGTATTTCCAGTGTCACATGATTAACAAAGACACCAAACCTGCCTAACCTATCTCCGAAAACACAAAATCGAGACACCAAATCATGTGATTTTGTGTTTTCAGAGATAGTGAAGGCACATTTTGTGTCTTCGTTGATCACGTGACACCAGGAATATCGTTTCATTTTCTGGGGGTAGACCAAACGGCAGGTAACCGAGCCGCACCCGTAATGCAGACTCCAGTCTTCTCTCACAATTGAAAATTAACTATAAATTAAATGATGTATAGATCTATACTTTGCCAAATTGCTGCTATAATTGGTCCACTTATCACACACACCTTTACATGTACTGTATGATCAGCCAGGGTTTAAAAGATGAGGTTTTCTAGCTGGGTCTATAACCAACTGGTTCTATTCTGGATGTCCACAGTCTTTTTTTCAAGATTGAGCTACCCAGTTCAGAGTACCTCACACTGCAGACTGTGGAAGGTACCAAAACCCATGCCCACATCCACCAGATACTTTGGAGTTTGTGATTGAAGAAAGAATGAATTTCACTTAATGATCCCATTTTGTCCAAACGAGAACACTAACGTGGACCACTTATCACTTATACCATAGTTTTGTACATTTTTAAAACAGTGCTGAAAATTCTCAAATATGCTTTAATTTATAACATTGTCAAAACTCAACTCCACAAAACGCATTTTAATTTTAGCTGAAACCAAGAAGTCAACAGAGCAAAGGACTTGTTTTTTTTATTTCAATTAAGACAAGGATCTATAAATAAATTGCTTCATCAAATTAATTGTTTTATAAGCAAACACAACAACAATCTTTGTATGTTGCAATAACCTTTTTCTCAATTTCAGTTTCACTATGGTTAAATCAAGTATAACGAGCTATCAAATCAGACCCATGCAATGGCTAAACTTACTATCATCCCTAAAAGAAACAAAGAAAAATTTCCTACTTTCTAAATCTCCAAATCATTTAATTTCCCGAAACACATCCGGGTACATATGTAGCATAACATATCAACTGAGAAATTTAATTTTTGTGATGCCTTCTCTGTCATTTAGTGCAGTTAGTCTTTCTGTCGAAGAGGTGGGGCATTTGTTCCACGTTTCCAGAAGGAGGGAAAATCCCCCTTTTTCATTTCTATAAAAATAAAAAAAGCCAGTATCTTGGTTTCTTTCTTAAGAAGAGCACACCTTTACAGCAACGTTTGAACTTAGTCTTGAAAACCCTTCAGATTGCATGTTATAGGGTCTTTGAAGTTAACTTTCCCCCTAAACCTATCTGTAACTTTGGCTGAGAGCGCTGTCAATTTGGACCTGTAGTTTGGCAGTAATACAGGGATGAGCCTGGTCTAAAAAAAAAATCACTGAACTTTGCCTGGCATACATGACTGACGCCCAAGGCATCAGTCAGGGCGCGAAGTGCGACACTTTAACGGGTGGGGTCCAGGAGCCCGCCTTAGGGCTCTGAGAAGCTCTGAGAAAATAAGAGTATTCAAGACATCATTTGGAGGCCTATTTTAATCAGTACATTGGTAAAATTAAAAACTCCAAGAAAAGTTTTCAGTCAAAATAGGCTAGGTTAGCCTAAGCTATGCCTAACGTTAGGCTAGGCCCTAAGTAGGCCCAGCCTACACTGATGCATGTCAAGTTGAACAGTTCTTCAATCACTGTAAAACTTGTCTCAGTGGTGAAGATGTCCATAAATCCCGGTAAGAAAACCTTGGGATAGCTGTAACATTAAGTTGTAACAACTAACATTACGATGTTGCATTTCGTTAGGCCTAACGTTAACTAAAGTTACATGTAGTATGTACACAGTAGACCTAGACCTAGGCCTAGGCCTAGGCTAGGCCTATGCTGTTTTAAAGTTGCTCATCTTGCGAATGAAATTGCCGAAATGGCTCACAATTGCACCACATTTCCAGTTCACTTCAGACTATCACTTTTCGATATCTGACGAAGTTCTTTCTCTATCCAAGACCAATTCTATTTATTTTAAAAACTGTTACGTCAACTTTTTGAGCGGCCGACTCGTTTTCCGATCAATCACAGCACAGGTTACTGCATGCATCATGCATGATATTGATACAGTCAACTGCTGACGATGGTGAAAACCTACACATGCACAGATTTACGTACTCAACTTACGTTCGTGCGCATGGTGCATGATAAATGTGATTCACTTTGACTGGGAGTATTACAACTCCCTGCAGGCAGCGGAATTCATTGCAAAGCAATGTTGGAGCTCGCAGCAGTAACGCCAGTAATAGTCCGGCGAGTTACGGTGCAAGCGTGACAACCCACTAAAAATAATGCTGTCAGAAAACCACAGAAATTGGGAAAGATAAATCACGGAGGCAGGAAAAAAATCACGGAAATCCGCGAATTCACGGAAAAAGCTCATACCTGGTAATAACCCCCCCCCCCTTTGAGTTTCTGGCTTAATCCCTGACAGCATACGTATTTCACTTTAACCTCACTGACTTCAAAATATTGTGGCAATCTTTGGAATGAGGTCTATGATACCCAAAATTTTTATATAAAAAAGTCAAGATTCCTTTTTTTAAGTACACTAGGTATTTTCAAGATCCAAGTATACTAGAAGTGGACAAAAATGATGTGGAAAAGAATGAAATCTCTTTTCCCTCTCTTGTGTTAAAAACTTCTGGGAAACTGAGAGTTGTGAGGAAATAAACATATTTTACACATATTTGTGTCAAATTGAGTTCTTCCCTTAATATCAACCTCTCCTTGTTCAAATCTAACATAAAATGTGGAGCACTTCCTTCGGATGAAGGCAGCTGTGTCTTTTGTAGCATCCAGTGCATCACAAAATAATGTCAGGGTTAGAAGAAAAAAATCAAGATTGTTTGAACTTGAAAGAATGACATTTGTATTTGGCTACTAACTTTCCCTGACAAGTTGGGCCAGGTGAGTAACCAAGGTACAGAGAGGGGGAAAAAGTACCCCCTCGATTATTTTTCATCCAGTCCCTCCACCCCCACCCCCTACAGAAGATCAGAATTTACTACTGCCGTAATGTGATGTACTGAAAACCTCTCAAAATGCCAGGAAAATTGACTGAGAAATGCAACCTACATATTTACTCTGTCAATAATGATTGTAGAACTGGTACAACTCTGAACACTCAATATCCACCTCAGTGCCACATGTAGGTCTTCCATGAAAGGTGATATTAACAATGTATGAATGATAGTATGTTAAAAAGCCAACCAAAACAAGATTATGACCTGAAAACCATTTTTTTTTCAAAAAGAATGTTGCTATCATGTTATATGTTAACTTTTGGCCCCAAAACTGCTTCTCATCTTTTTGAAAACAGTGACATAACTCTGAGAAGGATGAACCCCTAGGCACCCAGGCTTGGAAGGAGGTACCCAGTGGGTCTGGTATGCACAATGATACTTTGGGTGCGTTTACACTTGATCCAGATCTGATAGCCTGCGCGGGGTCTGATCCACTGCTCGAGATCAAATTTGTAGTGTAAACGCAGATCAGATGCGGATCTGATCGCCCGATTTTGATCCTAGTAAGGGGGAGGATCAGACAAGGCACAGGCGATCAAATCTGTAGCGTAAATGCTCGCTGGATCAACAGTGGGGCGAGGTACGGTATGCATGGTACATGTACAGGGTCTATTTTTTGTTTACACTTTGGTGTGCACATGCGCGCGTGCCTATATTTCGTAATGCGACTTCCGCTTAAGCATAGAGGAGGATCAGAGTACAAGACAAGTGTAAATGCACCAGGATCAAGCCATACAAGTAATTCGATACGCTGATAACATCGGGCAACCAGACCCGGATCAAGTGTAAAAGAACCCTTTGTCTGAAATGGTCATGGGTACCTAACTCATTCTTGTTCCCCAGAACACTGAACCAAAGTTACATTTCTGTTGAAGAACTGAGTGCTTCACAACTTTCTGACATCACATTTCTATTTTTTGAACCAACGAGTTCAACTTTTGATGGACAAAACAAACACAGCATTTTTATACTTACCAAGAATTATCATAGTTAGAGGTATAGCCAAAAGGATCACCATGAATATTGTGACAGCAACTGGAAAAGAAAGAAAAAAATTATATTAAAGCAAAACCACAATGAGATATGTGATGGTACAGTGTATCCATTGAGTTTTATGCACCATGAGGTGGTATTGGATCATTGTCACTACTCTGTATGGAGAACTATAAACTGACATCTCGCCAGGAACAATTTTGCTGGTGTCATTTTTTAAGAGACCTTTGTGTGGTAGCTTAAGTCCCTGAATTTGGTACCAACAATCCACAACAAAGGAATAACCATCTACCCTACTGGAGTGTAATACAAATCTTAGTAGGGTCTCTGTTACCTATCTCATTTTTCAAGACAATTAACTAGCAAACAACTGTAATTATATGGTTGGACGTTTTACCTCTACATGTCTCCTGCAACCCTGGACTCATAAGCATTAATCAGGAAAAGTACTATGTGATACTGAAACAAAACAATGACAGATAAGCATAAAATCTGATACCAAGATTGCCAGAAACACAACAGCAAAACTGCACAAAGAATAACATCATCTGATATGCAAACTTGCAGAGTAAGGAGATCACCAGCATAGCCACAAGGAAGTCTGTTCTTCCCCATTCCTCCCTTCCCCATTCCTCTCTTCCCCCCACAAAAAACAGAACCTCCCCTCCCCCCACAAAAAAAAACAGAATGAATGATTAAAATACACATTACTCCATTAAATTAAATCTCCCCTCCCTAGATTAATTACTAAATGCAATGGGCTTAACATGAGAGTAGCACAGCTGGGCTTCAAACAAACTAGGAAACATCCCCCTTCCATGAATTAATTACCTTCCCTACTTAAATGAATTCTCTCCTTGAATCAATTACTTAAGGCTTTGGGCCTAAGGACAATGACACAACAGGGCTTTAACCAAACAACTAACAAACATAAGGGTTAGTTGGGTTAAAACGAATGTTCTGTAGGTAGCATATCTTCAAGGCATAAGAATATCTGCAATATACTAAGGGTGACACACCTATAAAAGTACACACAGCAAAAATATGTGTACATATGATATCATGCAGCTGCTACAATATTGTTGGTTGTTTTGTTATTGCTATTCAACCCAAAAGTTAATAATGGTAGCTGAAGGAATAGGATGACATCTTTACGCATAATGTACAAACTTCAAACAAAGATTACCCTACAAGGTGTACAAACATATCCCCTCCTTTCCCCCTTTCCCTCACCCACTTAAAGGCTTAAACCTTTACCGTTGTGCTCCAATCAGGGCATATTTGCACGCCTCGGGAGTGGGCGGAAAAGCGGACGTAGCACGCCCGGCATCAGCTTCCATAGGCTATTGACCCGTGACCTTAAACTATTGTCTCTCTCGTTGTTGTGGCCGAATTTTCCAGTAGCCATTCGCAGTTTCGAGCTCTGCGTGAAACAGTAAAGATGGGTGACAGCCGCGCTCTCCGTATGGGTCCAAAAGGACCCAAACAACGGTAAAGGGTTAATCCCCTCATCCCAAGCAGTACAATTTCCTAACCTACTTACTAAAGCCTCTCCCACAACTGTTAAAAATCCTCATCCAGACACAACCTCAGTTTATTGCTTCAGGGTGAGTAAACAAGACCCCAATGTGTAATCAAAACACTCTCAATACAGTACAGGCTGTGTAATATGAGCGTGAAACTGCATTGTTTGAACTAGTTGTCAATCAAAGAGCTGAGCCAATTGAGAATTTCTGTAAAAGACTACAAAAATTGTAGTTTGGGAGAGGATTGGCCCTTTTAATGGGTTATAACCAACAGTTAGTTCAGCAGTACACATATCAATATTTCTGAACCTGACTCCCCTAAACCCAGTCTTCACTCTCTGTACTAACAAATGACTGCCACAATTCCAATATCATCATCTTGCAAACTTTGCTTCATACTAAAAATTTCAGTCCATCTGTTACTTTATGAGGGTATACAGTTTGATTGTTATGGGACATACAGGCAGATAAGTATACTTGTCCTAACGATTTAGCGTAAAAAAGGAAAGCAGAGTATTTTCGGTTTATTCCAAACATGCTGGTATACTACTATTACAATTGTCATTTCAATTCCATATTGTGCAAAACTTATCTAAGCTACACAAATCACCTAAAGTAGTTTGCCATTTATATGCAATTACAATGTACAAGTATAGCAGGGCCTTACAGCTTAGTCTTGTGGGGAGGAAAGTTTAAGCTAAAAAAAACATTTTCAGGGCTGGAATTGATCGAAGGCCAAGAAGGCCATGGTCTTGCTACTAAGTAAAATTTAATGACCATCAAGGACATTTGGCCTCTGTGCCCTACCTGTGAAATTACATTTTGGTCAGTATAAAATCACTTGTTTGGCCTTGGTGCCCTCTCAGTTCACATGACATGCCCACAAACCTGATAGGATAATGGCCTTGCCCTGCTGGAATCTTAATTTCAGCCCTGTTTTTGGAAGTTAATAGCTTTAAAAATCTTCAAAGTAGCCATAATTCCCAATTATCTCCATTTGATCCAACATTAAAAACAAGGTTTTCAAGGCAATTAATATTTCTTACAAGGGAATTCATATTTCACATTTTCATGGGTGTAAATTTGTTACATTGAAAGATTTCAAAACAAACATAGCTAATGATAACGTTATTTTTCACAGTTTCATTTCAAGGAGAGTTGTAGCATTGGCATCCACTCTTTGACTAATTACAGGAACAAAACATGTTTTGTCAAAAAAAAATTAAATTCATCTACCAAACTGATGTTAACTTTTTGATGAGTTCTTAAAGCAGCTAATTGAGTTGATATTAATTACTTAATTAAAGCAGACTTCGACAAATCCCCCACCCGACAGTCCCGGACAAGTAAAAAATGACTCAGACAAGTGAACTGCTCAATATTGTAGCCCACCGGGCAAGCAGCACAGCCTTCTTCACGTAAGAATTCAATGGCTAGTGCTAGATAATCAGATACGGACTCAGTGCATATTCATGCGGACAAGTAGACTGGGAATCCCTAGCCCGATGGACAAGTAATAATATGACAATGCTTACAGCAAGCAAAATGAGTCAAGTTTCATATCCAATAGGCTCTGAAAAAGTTAAAATTTTGAATTTTGTGTTGTCCTGACTTGTAACGGTTTTGTGCATAATTTGAAAAAGTGTCTGGTCACACATTTTTAAAAATCAAATGGAGCTGTTGAATATTCACTCCTAAAACAGTTATTTGTAAGAAGGGTATGGAGGTTGCCTTAGTTGGACCATTTGTCATTAGTATGTGAAGAAAATTTAACAGGTTTGGAAACCAGAAAGCCAAAAGGCTTAGTGATTCCTTGCCGCTGAAATGTAAGGCCTTTTTTCACATTGACATTGCTTGGCAATGTTTTTCAAGTAACAGGGCTCCATAATGTGCCCACAAAGTACACATGCAAGGCATCCAATCTTCCTACACTGAGATCCCCCTTGCCCGTTGTGAACCCAAATGACATTTGACCTCCACCAAAAACTTCTGGGACCATGTATTCACTATGTGCCATCTACAGGACAAGTTACAGGACCCTTCAAATGACATTTCTTGAAAGACTGTGCAGGAAAGCTTGTCAGGCTTTGAACATGCTGACTGCAAATGAACTTTGACCTTTCAGAAAATCAAAAGGGATCATCTACTCAATATGACCAATCCACACACTAAATATGAGCACAGTCACATGTACCGTTCTTGAGATATCGTGTTTACAAAGTTTTGACCTTTTGACCTCTCATGACCCCAAATGACCTTTGACCTCCACCAAAAACAATAGGGATCATCTACTCAATATGGCCAACACACTCGCCAAATATGAGTATAGTCACATTTACCGTTCTCGAGATATCGTGTTTACGAAGTTTTGACCTTTTGACCTCCCGTGACCCCAAATGACCTTTGATCTCCACCAAAAACAATAGGGATCAACTACTCAATATTGCCAATGCACACACCAAATATGAGATTAGTCACACCTACTCTTCTTGAGATACTGTGTTTACAACAATTTTTAAGGAATTTACCTATTGACCTCTCGTGACCCCAAATGACCTTTGACCTCCACGAAAATCAATAGGGATTATCTACTCAATATGACCAACCCACATACCAAATATGAGTATAGTCACATGTTCCGTTCTCGAGATATCGTGTTTAGGAAGTTTTGACCTTTTGACCCCTGGTGACCCCAAATGACCATTGACCTCCACGAAAATCGACAGGGAGCATCTACTCAATATGACCAACCTACACACCAAATATGAGCATAGTCACATGTACCATTCTTGAGATATCGTGTTAATGAAGTTTTGACCTTTTGACCTCTCGTGACCCCAAATGACCTTTGACCTCCACCAAAAACAATAGGGATCATCTGCTCGATATGACCAACCTACACACCAAATATGAGTATAGTCACATGTACCGTTCTCGAGATATCGTGTTTATGAAGTTTTGACCTTTTGACCTCTGGTGACCCCAAATGACCATTGACCTCCACGAAAATCGACAGGGAGCATCTACTCAATATGACCAACCTACACACCAAATATGAGCATAGTCACATGTACCATTCTTGAGATATCGTGTTAATGAAGTTTTGACCTTTTGACCTTTTGACCTCTCGTGACCCCAAATGACCTTTGACCTCCACCAAAAACAATAGGGATCATCTGCTCGATATGACCAACCTACACACCAAATATGAGTATAGTCACATGTACCGTTCTCGAGATATCATGTTTACGAAGTTTTGACCTTTTGAACTCTCGTGACCCCAAATGACCTTTGACCTCCACCAAAAACGATAGGGATCATCTATTCAATATGACCAACCCACACACCAAATATGAGCATTGTCACATGTACCGTTCTCAAGATATCGTGTTTACGAAGTTTTGACCTTTCGACCTCTCGTGACCCCAAATGACCTTTGATCTCCACCAAAAACATAAGGGATCATCTACTCAATATGGCCAACCTACGCACCAAATATGAGTATAGTCACATGTACCAATCTCGAGATATCCTGTTTATGAAGTTTTGACCTTTTGACCTCTCGTGACCCCAAATGACCTTTGACCTCCACCAAAAACAATATGGATCATCTACTCAATATGACCAACCCACAAACCAAATATGAGCATAGTCACATGTACCGTTCTCGAGATATCGTGTATATGAAGTTTTGACCTTTCGACCTCTCGTGACCCCAAATGACCTTTGATCTCCACCAAAAACAATAGGGATCATCTACTTACTATGGCCAATGCACACACCAAATATGAGATTAGTCACACTTACCCTTCTTGAGATACTGTGTTTACAAGCAATTTCTAAGGAATTTACCTATTGACCTCTCGTAACCCAAATGACCTTTGACCTCCAAGAAAATCGATAGGGATCATCTACTCAATATGACCAACCCACACACCAAATATGAGTATAGTCACATGTACCGTTCTCGAGATATCGTGTTTACGAAGTTTTGACCTTTTGACCTCTCGTGACCCCAAATGACCTTTGATCTACACCAAAAACAATAGGGATCATCTACTCAATATGGCCAATGTACACACCAAATATGAGATTAGTCACACTTACCCTTCTTGAGATACCGTGTTTACAAGCAATTTCTAAGGAATTTACCTATTGACCTCTCGTGACCCCAAATGACCTTTGACCTCCAAGAAAATCGATAGGGATCATCTACTCAATATGACCAACCCACACACCAAATATGAGCATAGTCACATGTACCGTTCTCGAGATATCGTGTTTACAAGATTTTGACCTTTTGACCTTTCGTGACCCCAAGTGACCTTTGACCTCCACCAAAAACAATAGGGATCATCTACTCAATATGGGCAATCCACATGCCAAGTATGAGATCCCTCAGACTTACCCTTCTTGAGATATCGTGTTTACAAGCCAAAGCGTCACATACGCACACACACACACACACACACACACACACACATACACACGACATCACCATCGCATAGATTCCTTGCCTGCCTACGGCAAGGAATCAAAAATGATGAATTCGTGATTCAACTCAATGAGCCGCTTTAAGCACTACATTATACAGGGTCAATTAAAAAAACACCAATACTTTGCAAAATTCCACAGTATTGCTTTACATATTCAATAAGTTTCACCAGAAATTATAATCCTGATCAAACTTTGAAGAGGTATTTCTAGAACCCCCAAAATATTGGAATTATTAATAATTAAAGCAGATCTATAATTGAAAGATTTCATTTTTTTACTACCAAGAGAAACAATCTTCATCTTGTGGCATGCACCATTCAACTGTAAAGCAGTGGTCACACTTCAACAAATTCAATCAAATTCCGATCCAATTTTTTTGAGTTTTTGTTAAAATCTTCTCCATCTCTGGTCGGAAAGAGCCAAAAACTTGCCAACCTGTGTAAATACATGTATGCATTGTATGGCAGGACAATGAAAATTTAATGACAGTATTGTATTACAGTATTACAATTACAGTATTCTGTTAGGTATTACATCCATAGACAGATTTTATTGGACTATGCTGTCTGAAGAAAAATGTATGTCAGTTTGATCTGATGAAAAAATCAGTTTGGCATTTTATTTTCATAGAGATCATATGCAAATCATATATTTATTCACACTGGTTGACAAATTTTTGGTTCTTTCCAACCAGATATTGAGAAGAATTTTACAAAAAATCTGAAAAAATGAGATCAGAATCCAATCTACATTTGTTGTGTTGTGGCTGCAGCTTAAGGTTCAAAAAATATTATTCATGGACATATGAACTAGGGGAAGGTGCCAGGCTTAAAATAAAAGGAACCTACTGAACCTTAGCTGATTTGAAAAATTTTAAGTACCAGAGCACAACAAAAATAAATCCTGACAGCCATCACTGCTTTTGTGTTTAGTGTCATAGAAGAATGCAATCACAATGCCTCTGTTGTGCCAGTCCCTGGGCATTGCCTGAGTAGCTTCATGGATCAATGCACGTACACACACTGTACTCCATTGAACTTGACTTAATCCATCTTTCCCACCATGTACCTGCTATGATGGGTACCAAATTTGAAAAGTAGCAAAGGGGCTTTCCCCAGCACGAACCCTTAAATTCCAATTAACAATTACTTACAAAGGATTGTGGGATACAATTTTTGTTATACATCATTTTTGTCAATGGTATTTTGCAGTTACAAAATGCTATTATTATAGCAGAGCACACTGACTGCAAGAACCCCATGTAGAATATGCCCCAGGTATTCCCTGTTGGAAGTTGGTAAGATTTTACATCCAAGCTTTTAACCAAATGGTTTAAAGTGACAATGACACATCTAATTCAATACTTAAAACCATTGGTATTCTTGAGGAATTAGTTCCCTACAATGAAAATCAACTATTCCTTTCATTTACAAACCTATTTTTCCCTCAATAATTGAAAAAGATTATACCCTCATCCAGCCTTGTAAAGAAAAGCATTCACAAAAAGTTTCAAAATCTTTAACATCATGTGACATCACTTCAGGAACAGCTCACTGTCACAATGTGGGGTGCGGTATCTCTAGACATTTGGTACAGTGTTTTCATTCTATTGATCAGTGGCCATGACAGAATGTCAACATTGGTAGCGGGTGGGGGCAAAGTAAGGGCTAAGAAAGACGTTGGGGCAAACATTTTTTGGTGCAGCATGAAACCGAACCCAAAGTGCCCATTCCTGGGGTGGGGGTCCAGGAGCTCTGAGGTTTAAGCATATCTATAGATGACTGAAAAGTTAAGTCCCTGTAGAGGTATAAGTCCCTGTAGAGGTATATTATTTATTTTTTGGTTAACCAAACTCCTAACTGACCTAACTTGGGGGAGGGGGGCAAGGAGAAAATCTGGGGGGAAAATGCCCCCTCTTGCTCCACAGTAGTGCCGCTCACTGCCATTGTTCGGGGCAGATGCAACAAAAAACCTTTGTGAAAACTTGAAAATTTTTGAGCTGTTGTCCCCTAATGGTGCTTGCCTCTATTTTTTGCACCAAGTTAATGAATTTTGTGCTTTGTGTTTTTTTTTACTTGTTAACCATGATAACTACCTGTTATCAGTGCAGCATACATATGGCATACAACATAGCATACAACATAGTCAGCACACATTGTTCTAAACAACACTGTCAGTGTTATGTAGAGCTACAATGTGAAATCGAGAATAGTACTTTATTTCAAATGTAGGATCAGAGTTAACACCATATTAATGCAGGCTGAAGGGAAAGTGGATCTATTTCGGGCAGATATGTTATTTTGTCAGTAAAATGAGCCTTCTCGGATTTCAAGCAGAAACTGGAGGTGGCAATGAACCCCAGGTGATTGGGAAAGCCAGGGTGAGTAATGCATTAGGCATATGGTTAGAAGTTATTGACTTGGTTCTGGTGGATGAGCCAATGACAGCTAAAAAGAACTGTATGAAGCCATTGAAAGGAACATCAGTTTGGAAAGTTTCATGTCAGCAAATATTAAGTTATCTTACTTTTGTTCAAAAGTCTGTTGACTGTGAAAAATGTTTATATATATACAGTGCATACTGTACTGATTTGTCACTGCTACCAGTATAACTCACTGCACACATTACTGTGAGCCAAACGAATAAAAACTTGAACACTGCTGAGTCAATTTTTTGTGTATTTTTCATTGGTAATCAAGAATATATATTTACCAATGATAGTGCAGCCTAATAATCATTATAGACTCAAAATTTCTCTCAACTTTTTGAACAGATGTTTCTAGATTGGCAGAGAGTTACAATATTGTAATTATTGTTATAATCCCAAAATTACAGTGTACAGTACTGCTCAAAAGTAACTGAGGAAAAAAGAGTACGCTCTAATCCGAAATTACGCTCTGATTGCGGGGAGACAAAGCCCCCGCAATCCACGCAGTCCGTCTTCCATTCATAGTGCAGCAGACCCCATTCACTGTGTACTCCCATTGTACTACCTATTGTGCTTGCTGACTGTAACGGTAAGCGAAATTTACCGTTACGTATTATAAAGAGTGTTTATCTGTGTGACTATTCATGCACGGTCAACTCTCGGAGGTTCATCACAACAGCTTGGAAACTTATAAGTTGCATGAGTGAATAGTTTTGATTAAAGAAAAATATTTCAGGCCTATTTGGCCCCGAAATCCATTCGTACAAAGTGCCAAATTTCCTTTACGGCGATCGTTGACTCTCGTTTAGCTTATTCGTCGGTGAACTATTGAGAGCAGCGCACGGACGTATGTGCAGTTAGCAGACTGCCAAAAGGCGCTATGCATCCGTAAAATGTCGCAATATTTTCATACGTGACATGTTTTTGCAGGAGGTAGTTTCGTTCCGCAGAAGTTTTTTTTCATTGCATAGCGAAGGGAAACGGAACAGCAATGCCCTTTCACGTTCTTGAAGATGGGTCGCGCACACGACACCAACCAAAATAACAGCTCCTTGTAACAGCTAATGAACCTTTTGTCAAAATTCTGATACGGCATTATGAAAGGACGTGTGAAATGTACCAAATCACCGTAACCCATAACTAAGTATTTAATAACCATTATTTTGAAACAAAATTAGAAAAGATTTTCTGCTCGATGCCCTCGCGGAAAAACCAGCATTCCGCAGCAATTTAGCCTCTGTACACAGTATACTCGTCCACAAAGCACAACACAAACTTTTATACTTTACGTACGAACAGTACGTACGTACGTGCCTCTACCAAGCAGCGCCTGCCGCGCAAGCCAGCTGGTTCCGAAATCATCGGACTGCGAAGTCATTTCGTGGCTCATATTTCAGAACGGAAAGATTGCGAAGACAGCCGCTCATCTTTGCCGCACGTTATACGGAGGTTACTTTTTACGTAATTGATGATAACATCGAAGATACTTTTGCCGTTCGAGGCCAATAGTACCAGACAAATTATTTTTATCGGGCCGTTGGTTGTCTTAGCAAATTTAGCCTGTATGCAACATACATGGCCGCGGCATACCTGAACACACAAGAGAGGGAAACTTTTATTTGTTATTCAATGTCATGTCTCATAAACGCGACGCGATGACATCACAGATTTCCCGAAGTGCACTTCATCGCAAGAAAAATGCATTCCTGTAAAAATATCTTCAAAATGCAACATGCCGTTGAGATAACGTTTCTACCTCTTTCTGAAAGATTTTCTTCAATTAAGCTTGTTTATTAACAAAACCCAAGGCATTTACTTTTACCCGTACTTGTATGGCTCTCTAGAGTGGAAGGGAAAGAATCATATTAAAGTGACATTAACTTGACTTTTCACTGTTTTCCACAGGTGTCCCAAAATGAAAGAGATGGGTGTGCCTAACATACAGTTTCAAGAGAGGGACTTTGATTGTCGTTACCCCCCTTCGTCAGTCAAGCATAAAAAAGATATCAAGAAAACATGAAGAAGATGCTGTCGAATTTCAAATCATTCTAATTTTTCTTGTTCAAAACTACATGCATGATTTCACTCGCACATTTGTTCATACTAATATCTTGTTATTGTTACTAAAGTTTTCTCACTAACATACACTTTGATCTTTGTGTTTTGAATAAGTTTCACCTCAGCCGACTTCGTTAGAAGACGGATGCAATGTTTGTGAGGCTGATAAATCGCTTAACATAAGATCTGTTAAATAGGGGGTTGGGGAAAGGGGGAGTTTCCAATGGCTGGCTAAACCGGGTCTCTTACACACTGATAATTCATCACTTCTAGTTTCAGTCCAGAAACCATGTTTTGGCACCAGTTACCCCAGTCAAAAATTTCATCGTGGATACTGTATAACACAATTCTCAGTAGTGACAGTGCTTTGCTTGGAATCCAATTTTGAAAAGAGGAGAATTTAGCTCATATAGCTCATTCTAAAAATGTCCTCGTCAAATTGGAAAAAAATCTAATATGAAATCTTGTCAAAACCTTTGACTACATTCTGCTTATATATGAAATGAAAAGTTTATCCTTGAGCCATTTCTACCTCTTAAAACAGATATTGCTAAATTATCTATTTGACAAGATTCCAGTCGGTGCCCCATCTGACTGATTTTAGAGTGCATGCACTGATGTTTCGATAAAGTTAGGGCCTTGTATGCTCACCAGGCCATGCTATGGATCAATTAACTAGGATTGCGTGTCATGATGGGTAAGTATGAATTTTAGGGACAGTTGTGGTAGATGCTAGTAGCAGGTATCACACCAGGATCTGCCCGACAGGAAATCAAGGTGAGCAGCATTTCAAAGCCCTAACAAAGGCCATGAGTTCCAGGTGAGACATTATTTGCAGATTTTGAGGCACGCTATGCACGCTCCAATTTTTGAATTTCATTTTATGAAATACAGGCATTTGCAAATCAGGAGCTTGTTTTGAAATTGTTAGGAATTTTGGCCTTTTAAATGGACCATTAAAAAGGGCTGGCTGTTTATTGACAGTCTTTTCTTGACATGAGCAAAATTTGCACTAAGGCTTCCAGATGAAACTGGAAATTTGCCCGAAGCAGTTTTACTTGATTGGACAAAGAATTGAGGAGAATCATAGGCCTATGTTTATTTTTTGAAAGTTTGTTTCAGTCGAATGCAAGAATTTTTTTCAGCAAGGTAAAATTTAATCCAAAAATTTGTGGTTTCTATCAAGTCAAACCAAGTAGGATATATCGGGCTGTCAAGTGTCATGTTGTAAAGACTACAGAGTATCAAGCGAACTCACAAATTGGAAGATTTTCAAAACATATTTTGCTTTTTCTTAACTTTTGAAAACTTGAAGTTTGTTTTGGAAAGAAATGATTTTATGACAGATATGGCGGTTGTTATTGAAGAATCGAAACTTCTGAGGAAAATCAAGTATACGTCGCAGGTGAGACTTGTATAGTTTGTTGGGGTTTCTGAACATCATCATGCTGAAAAAAGTCCTCAGACGACATTAGGTAACTTCCCGGAAAAAAATGGCTTCCTCGTAACATAAGTTTGAAAATCTGGAGCTTATATCCTGAAGGAATATTATGGCAAAAACTGAAACAAGAAAGGTAAAGCTTACAGATTCCTTTCCCAGCAGTCACTGTTCCCGAGGTTCAACCTCCCCAAATGTTGGGAACATTCGCACTTCTGGAAACATTGAACCCCCGGATAGGTGGTGTATTAATCATCGCGAAATTATTACTCACAAATTGGAAGTCACTGTTCCCGCGGTTCAACCTCCCCAAATGTTGGGAACATTCGCACTTCTGGAAACATTGAACCCCCGGAAAAGTGGTGTATTAATCATCGCGAAATTGAGATAATACGAAAACAGGGAACATTGAATCTTGAAAACATTTAACCTCCGGAACAACGGTTAGAACCCACCAAGACTTAAAGATAAAAATTCGAAACCTCTTTAAAGTGGTGATGTTGAACAAGATATTTAGCAAATTGGAGCATTCGATTTGTGCTCAGCCACCAAAACAGTTGAAGTCCCGCACTATCCCTGATTTTGATTTGAAAATGTAGCCAGGTCTAACCGTGGCAACTAATTTCAATCATTGTGGTTTAAGAAATGCCTGCATTTTAAACTTGGCCATTCTCAGACTGGGACCATCCCACCCAGGGAACAGTGACATGGCCAATTATGATGTACAATTTGTGCCTTATTTTAGTGAAACCACTGAGCATGAAACATTCGACATCTGAGACATGAAGGAGTGAATTATTAGCCTAAAAACAGTGGTATAATATGTACGGAATGGGACATGATTTTCAGGGGTGGGGGGGCAAAGCTCCCAACAAGGGGATCCCCCAGCGCCTTGCTGCCAACCCTGAAAACTGAAAGTCACCATGTCTCTCCTATTTTTATGAATTATATGACTTAACCTTACCCCTACTTATGGACATGTGAGGTGGCCTGCAGAGACGACACTTGCCGTCTAAATTCAGGCAAAAATTACCCTGGTACACCTATGCCCCATCCCGTTTCAGTTTTTGTGTTAATATAACGTGACTAATTGACTACCCAAAATTCAGCTATATAAACTGTAAAAGGTTTGAATGGAGAACAGAAGGATTTCAAGCAGTATTAGCTTCATGCTGTTTGTGATGTTAAAAAAATAACAGATGTTTATGATTGTGAAAAATGAACCAAATCTGTAAATACAGTATGTTAGTATAAATGCCTTCAAAACACAACTGTAAGATGTTAGTATTATAACACCAACACCACCAAACAACATCAACAAAACCAAGTTATGCATTGTGACAATTAATCTTGGTGAGTTTCCCAATACATTGACATGGTCTCTTTGCAAGGTTCCCAATTGTGCTATAAGCTGCTTATTCAAAACCATACTCTTTGTTGTAGTAGCTGCACAGGATTTTGTTGCATCCCAAGGCAAGCTTTTCATTTCAGGACCAATAAACTGTCAATAAACTATGATGCTGGGATGATTTTTATTTTTCACTACAGAATGGGGATAATGAAAATTTGTGTTTGATATGCTGCAGCCTTAATAAACAGTTTTCAAGTCTCTATTTGTCATTTGTCCAAAGTCGCAAGCATTATTTTGCCCGCAGGACTAAATACAACAAGAAAAGCATAATACCAAGGGTCATATCTCTCTGAAAACTTTGTATGTTGTATGCCACTAGGGTTACGCCAGAATATACAACATTAGGTCATGCCGAAACCCCTCTCTCAAAAAGTACAGCCATGGTTGTAACATCATGTCCAATGTTTTATTGTTATTAATGTCATTACTATTCTGGTTCTTTTAGACAACTGGGTGAATCTGGTTTAACTTGGTCTTACTTAGAGCAATAGGCTAGTGCCATTCCCCCATTTTAATCCTAGGCTAAATACTTTAATACTAATACTATTATCGTCATAGGTGACTTTATTGACATAGCAATAGGCAGGCTATAAAGGTTACCATCACAAACCACACATTCCAATTTCTTTCTTGCTAGGCTTGTCGAATTTTTAATAATAGTCCTAGAGTTAGGCTAGTATAGGCCTAAGCAGTTACATCGTTGAGAGATAACTCTCACGCCTTGGTAATGAACGCTTTAACTTACAGTTTACCTACAGTAAGACAAAGCTAAATCAGTATTACTTGTGTAGGCAACCATAATTTACGATAGGCGTAGGCCTAACGTTATGTTTAGCCTACAACTACAAGTACAACAGCATACAGTCACGATCAAGTTGCGACATGAATCGCTCGTCTCTCGTCTAAAATAAAGAAGTCACGTTTGGCCTATGCATTGCTTATTATGTACAAAATAGTCATAGCAAAAGTAGTTCCAAAAATTTAAAACGATGATGTATACGCCGCAGTGTCCCGCATAAGGAATTCTGCAGCGTGAATTGCAAAATGAATGTTGCAGTCATCGCAATGATTGCATATACATAGCTGGCTAGCTAATTGAATTTGCTGCACTTGCTCTAACGTTAGCAACTGTATAGCTATACGGAGATATTGCACCATTTGACGGATGCATTGCGACATTTTATAAGAAACTTGCGCAACGGTCAGTAAGCTGTTTTAAAGTAGTCACAGAGATATCGCTGATGAAAAAGTAACGTTCGCCGTGCAAGTTGGGAATAAGAATCGCCGTGTACGTGTACGTACGGCCCATTGCTAATACCGGATCGCGTGAATACAACTATCACACTAATATTAATAACTGCTTTGGCTCACAAATACAGCGCGCTATAACAGTCAGTTTGAGCGATGTTTCCAGTGAATATTTCGCTACTTGAGCCGTCCAATCCGTTATATTCCCAAATTCCCCGTTACGTTCTTACTCATTCAAAGAGCTTTGTCAGTGTATACAATAGGCGAATATCCTTGTTAAAACCACAGAACGCAACGGTACATCCCTGCGACATTGGCGTGGAGCGCGCTCTGCGGAATAATAGATTCCCCGCACTCATCCTGCTATGGATTGCGGGAAACGGGAGCGCATTCCATCAGTTACTTTTGAGCAGTACTGTACATAGGGCCTGTTTTTTACACAGCTGGTTCAGTGTGCCCAACTGTGTGGTACCTAATGTGACATCATTTTTGTGTTGACAATATATTTCATTCTTCAACAGTCTTAATCCTAAACAATTCCTTTAGACATCAATTTCTTAATAACACTTTTCTCTAAAAGGTGATGAAAACATCTTTTTGTGAACTTTCAAGCTCAATTTCAATTTACCTGACATTGCCGCTTAAAGCCTTTTCCAGTTGTGGCTCACTGGTTTGTTTACCATGTCATACTAAAAGAAAGGACCATATTTGAACTGTACTTAAAACTGTATTTGAATTTTAGCTTTTTATCTACTTGACTCTCCACAACACACATGTGTTTGTGTGTGTGTTTGTGTGTGTTCAATCTTATCAAACTTGCTTATTAACTAATCATCAAACAAATCATTGTTGATCAACTAAAGACCATAGCACAAACTAAAATACCTAGAGTCTGGGCAAACATCTGTACCATTAAGCATCAACTTTTGTTTGCTTCAAACTTGAACCACTTTAATGAGCAGCATTCCAATTTGAATTTTTAAAGGCCAAGAGGAGTCACCCCAAACTTATTTGTAACAGTTTTAATCCAGCCAGGTTCCATACATTGCTTCATATTCCTTAAATGGTTCGGTCATGATATTTCAGTTAGATAGCTCTACAGTAGTTAGATGGAGTTTTTTTATGGCCCACTGGCAGTTTTCAACCAAATTGGTTCAAAGTGAGCCAGGTTATGGCCTTTTCAGTTGTGACTAAATGGCTCCTTTTCCCTGGAAAGGGGGAGGAGGGTACCTGGATAGAGATAGCGAAAAAGTGACATTTGAGTTAGACAACTGACCAGGACATGCCTATGAGGTACATTTACTGTTAAAGATATCAACAGGAAAGTTGTCTTCTTTCTGCAGGTTCGACTTCAAACCCTACATCTGAAATGTACAGTACACAAAGATTTGTTCATGAAAGTTGGACACAATGTTAGAAGCAACGTAAAAACAGTGGCAGTAATACAAGAGGCATGCAGGGGAATTCCCCCTCAGATTCTATCCTTCCCTCCCCCCTTAGGTCAGGTAGGAGTTAGGGTCAACCAAACAATAAATAATATAGAAGTCCTGAGATTATCATTTTTTGCACCCAGAGATATACTAAACCCTTCCAAGGGCCTTTGCCTCCTGGATCACTTTCCCCCAGGACCCACATGCAGGAGATGGCACTTTGTGTCCAGTTTGGCTCTCCTGCATAAATTTTTGGCCCCAAAATTTTTCTTTCGCCTACTCTGCCCCACCTGCAAATGTTGTCATTCTGGTGGGCCACTGGGAAAGAAGGGAGGAGACATTGGAGTTATGCAATTGGTTATAAAGTGTATCAATGGTAAGAATGGGAAGGGTTTAATGGTGGAAACAATGGAAGAAGGAATACAAAAGAGTGACAGATATAGACAAACAATAGGAGTAATAATTCTGATAATTTAATCTTCTACAACTTTTATCAGAGCCTCATACGGCAACTCCTACCCTTTGATTCGGCACTACACAATCACATATAATTACAATCACATTCCGCACCTAGTTTTTCTTTAATCTGCTAAATTTTTTCAGCAATATTTTACATCAATATATGATCAAATAATGTTTTCTTAACATGTATTATTGTGAAATTAAGGGTTATGATAACCACTGTTGTTTTTACTCATATGTTATAATAATTTAAACAAAGAACAATAAGTTACAGTACTTTGAGGTATAAACTTTGCACATTGTTATCTCATGACCCATATTTAAGGCACAAACTGCATTTGTTGGAGTACTGTTGGTGAATAAACCGTTGAGAGTCCAAATTTGGGGAAATAATGGACGAGGCGAAGCCGAGTCCATTATTTTTCTCAAATTTGGAGACAAGACAGTTTATTCACAAACAACAATCAGCAATGTAGTTAATTCCTTTTCTACAACCGAAAAATGTTCTTTTTTGGGTTTACTTTCTCCAACATTGTGTCTGATTTGTAGACCTTGTAGGCCTAGTGCATGTGATGCTCACACCGCCACATTGCATCTCATAAACTTAAATAAAGTAAATAAAGGACGCTCATGTCTTTGTGTTCATGATCTGAGTCTAAAACATGCACAAGCCTTAGCGCTTTCCTTGCACGTATAAGAATGCAAGGCATATCATATATTATGGGATGTGCATTGACGCACATGCATTCTTAACAAGGTAAAGCTGGAAAATAGAACCAATCAGAAGTTCATGCACGGACATGTGTGCCATTATAATATGCATGGCTAGCAAGTTGCATGTGCCTGCTAGTGGTTTCCGCATATCATTATAACAGCTGGTGTAGTGGAGAATAACTGGTCAGTATTTAACCAATCAGAATGCAGGATTCTGAATAACCAGTCAGTTGAGGTGGCAGAAACTGAGATAAAAATACCATTCATGACTTACAAGAACTATGACCATGTATGGAAAGCTTATCTTAAAACATGGTGAGAAAGTACCTACCAAGGCATTTTAGTTGCTTAACAAGAACATTGCTCTAATATTATAAAACAAAAGAAAACACAAGCACATGCTTAGAGTCTTAAATTACAATGGTCTCCAAGTGTAATTTTAGAAGAGTTTAAAACTACTGTACCACGATAACAAGGAACTTTTAAAAACTACCAAGACAAGCAAAAACTCTTATTTTTTTGTTCTATGAGAACATTTCACAATTACTGTTGGAATCAAACCAGGCATGATGTTGCTTCCTAAAGGTGAAAAAATTTTAAAATTATCGTGGTATTTGAACAAAGCTGAAGAGCATTTGGTATTAAAAGAGCCTTCATTGTTATAGTACATCTTTATTTGTGTAGAGGTAAGGAAATTTTTATTTAATCGAATGTCAGTATTATGCTGTACAAGTTACACTACTGAAGTTAATGCCACACATGCAAAAATGAGCTCAACACTAGGTATGCATTAGGCTAGAATTTTTACAAACATTATCAGGCTACGTAGATACAGAAATAATTTAACTGAAAAGTTCTGCCACTGTTTTCTTTAGTGAACACCTTTCCTAATATGAACCAAAAGACCAAAACACCTGTACAAGAAATTCTTTTGCCACACTTCAATTGGCACAGCCATGCTTTACAGTATTTGAAAGAGAATAAGCTCAAGCTTTTGGAAGCAACCCAGTTGTGGGTTCTACTGGCCCACATTTTCCTATGGAAACAAATGGAAACCCTCTATTGGACTCTGAACCCAGCTCTATTGGGTTCTGCTACAAAAATCCATGGGTGGTATTAGTGACTGGTAGTATTAAATAAATTTTTGGTTTCTATGATTTCATCACCATTGGACCACCATGTAAACTTGAACTTACTCTAAAAGTCAGCTTGCATAAGACGGGTAACCTTGAACTGAAACTAGAAATGAAAAAGGTACCATTCTTCATGGCAATTGTGTAGTTACGAAAACCACTTCCTTTCAAAGTTGGTAAATTCTTAGAAATCCTACCTCATCACCATATGACCATTTTTTTCACCAAATCAGCGATTTCTTCGCAGAAACCCACTGTACTGTACACATTTTCCTGATAAGGATAGCCAGCCTTTGTGATAGTGCAAGGTGCATAGGATATGTTTCCCAGTTCAGATATTTTTTGCAAGATACAGTACTTCAAATAAAATAAAAAATAACTTCTCTAGATGCTACCCCAATTTCCACATAATATTCAAAGTACATGGGACAACTCAGTAATCGTTTATAAGCAGAAATGTTGATAAAGTGTTACAACATGGTATGAAACATCATTTCTCTACACAAATCAACAATTTTTAAAACAACAGTTGGAATTTAGATTCTTCAAACATGTCTTTTCCTTAGCAAATAAAAGGTGGGGTGCATCCTCCACAAACTTAGTTGTTACTTACTATGTTGTCTGCAGTGTTATCTACTTTTTAACCCTTTCTAACTCTTAACTGTATCTTTGTTATTGTTGTAAGCATTATGTTTTCACAGGTTTAACATTCCATAGATAAGTCAATGTGATTTTGCAAAGGTTCTCTCTATGCCACCCCCTAGAAAACTAAGACTTAAATTCATTTTAATTTTTCTTTTTTTCTTGGGGAGGGGGTTAGGCAGGAAAATTAGTAAAAGTGGCATTTTGCCCACTCCTCCCCTAACTCACTTCAGTCCCTTGCCTGGCTACTTCTACCAGCCTGTATCTTAGTGTAGTTGTTCTTGTCTGGCTACCTCTACCGTCCTGTATCTTAGTGTAGTTGTTCTTGCCTGGCTACTGCTACCGGCCTGTATCTTAGTGTATTTGTCCTTGCCTGGCTACTGCTACCGGCCTATATCTTAGTTGTCCTTGCCTGGCTACTTCTACCAGGCTGTATCTTGGTTGTCCTGAACCTCACCTAGCTTCCCCAATTCCATCACGATAGTAAAATCCAATCGAGGCTAGTGAAAACTGACTGTAGTCAGCCATTAGTGGGGTCCATCAGCCTTAAATTGACTTCATTTATTATCTACATATAATCTCAAACTCTCATGTTTATTGAAACTGAGGAAATCAAGAGGCATTTCAGCGTACAAACATTCATGATACAGGTAAACAAGGAAATTGAAAAAAAAGTAATGGACCCCAATTATGTCTGACTTAAATCAGACCATCACTTGATTGTGTTCAACCAATTTTTCCAAACCTGTTAAGCTTTCTTCACATACCAATGACAAATTATCAAACTTTTTCAACCCCTTCTTATCCTACATATTTACAAATAACTGTTTAATAAGCGAGGACTTACTGGTTCAATTCTGTAAATTTGATTTGTTCTGAAAATTTTTGACCAGTTGCTTTTCACATTAAGCACAAAAAGTGTTACAAGTCAGGACACCACAAAATCAAAAATTTTAACTTTTTCTGTAAATACTGGACATGAAATTTGACTCATTATGCTGCCTAATCATTTTGATATGCTAGTATCCCTTCAACTCTCTCATGAAGTTATCAACCAACTCAATGAGCCCCTTTAACCCTTTACCATTGTGCTCTGATTGGGGCATATTTGCTCGCCTCAGGAGTGGGACGTAGCCCGCCCCGCATCGGCTTCCGTGGGCCATTGACCCCGTGACCTTAAACTATTGTCTCTCTTGTTGTTGTGGCCGAATTTTCTGGTAGCTACTCGCAGTTTCGAGCTCTGCGTGAAACAGTAAAGATGGGTGACAGCTGAGCTCTCCGCATGGGTCCAAAAGGACTCAAACAACGGTAAAGGGTTAAGTACACTCAACCACAATTATCTCTACTTTAAAATCATTTCTTGTTAATACTTTATTGTAATAATGGTTTGGCCCCAGTGTAGGAACTCATATCCAACTATAAGCCTTTACTTGACCTTCGTTCTACTTTTCAATCTCTCTTAAGTGTACAATCATCTGCTACCCACTCTTACGGTGATCGAGCGTTTGCTATTATTTCTGCCAAATTGTGGAATGTTCTTCCATCTTTTGCTAAGAACTCTTCTTCTATCAAATAATTTAAAACTTATTTGAAAACTCATTTGTTCTACTATTTCATATTGACTCCCTGCTGGGCAGTCTTCAGCGCTTTGAGACTCTTTGTGTAAGGCACTTTATAAAAACTGTATTATTTTGTTATTATTAATATTATTATTATTAATGTATCACAACAACTTTAGCCTAGTATTCAGAAACATGTTGCATTTAAATTATATGTTCACTTTGCCTTCTTTGTGTTTCCTACAAATTCAGTACATGAAGTGAAAGTGTACATATCCAGTCAAATACTTTCTGAACACAATAGTGGCCAGCTGTTTCTATTAACCTACAAATTCAGACTTCAAACAGTCACACTTGACTCGAAAATGTTAATGGTTTCACAGTACAGTTGGTCCTAGCCTAATTAAAGGTACCGTATGCTCTAACTGCATAAAAACAACGAATTTATCACCCAATGAATTTTTGCTTCCATAGAAGCACTTACAATGTCTTACAAAGACAGGGACTATTCAATATAAAAATAGTGCAGTAAAGGGGAGAGGGAACCAAGTGAGGGTTTTTTTCTTAGAGCTTGAAGCTTTATGTACATGGTTTTCTTTAACTATCCTTTTCCTTGTCTCAGTTCAATTAATTTACATATAATTCCAGCAGTACCCATTAGAGGAAGATTGCTTTCTAGACCCAGTCTTCAGGAGAAATGGTAGAAGGTTATAGGGGCTTTTTATATGGTGTCATGAAACTCCCCAGCAGCAACGTTTAAGAACATTACTACGTAGTACACCACACATTTGATGCGCATACTCATTGATGCAGGGCAAACTGTGCAGTGTGTTTTAATAGCATACAAAGACATGTGAATTTGTAATGATTGCCCAGAATGGCAGATTCCTGACATAATTGCCCAACCTGTTTCGTAGCAACATGTGGCCAACAGACTCTCTGTAGGTGTATCTTAAACTATTTGATAAGTTAGTCATGGATATTCAAATTATTTACTTATTTTACTTATTTTTTTGTTTCTTTAAGACACACAAAGAGAGGAAGAGAGAGAGAAAAAAGGACTTGAATTGCATATTAAACCAAACATAGCAACTTATCTTAAATGAAAGCACTTCACTTCCTACCATCCCTCACTACTAGAAATATCTCCAGAGAGGAACTGTTATCGAGAAGTCAGGAAACTTGATGCAGAAAGTGACTTGTTAAAAAATCTAATTTGTTTTTCCAACCCCAAATACTTCCTCCTGATTGTGAAATGGTACAGACGTTGTGAAATGCTGTAAGATGGAAATGAACTTTTGCACACTGCTGAATAGAACTTTAGTATTCAATTAATATACTTTCAGAAGGGAAAAAAGGAAGTTGTATGCACTGGATCATGAATCAAGGTTGGCTACAACATTTTGAAGGGAAGACATTAGAAGGGCTTGAGAGGGGGTAGAGGGGAGGGGGTATATGGGCTGCAAGAGACAATGTGGTTTTAAAATGATAACTACTTTGTAATCATTTACACAATGAACTCTATGGACTAGATTTTGGGGAAAATACCTTGAGCAGGTACTTTTTGTGGAGGTAGTAGCATTTTGAATAGGAGCTCCCTCGCTAAACCCTCCTGTGGGCTGGGGTTGTAGAATATACTCATGGTATTTCCCACCTGTTTTAAAGAGGTTAGTAAAGGGAAGACTTGCACCATAACTAAAACTTGACATATTTGAAACCATATATAAACTTTACCCAGCTTAAAAACATACTGGTGTTATTGGTCTGTTGTTGGGTCTCATCTCCTTTATAACTACTGTACTGTAGCTTGCTAAAACTATGATCTTCATTCTTAGGTGGAGGTTGAGTTTGGGAAATGTCCAATTTTCCACTGTTTACAGAGGAGAGCTTGTGACAGGTTTAAATAAGCTTAACTCGAGAGCAGGAAGATATACAGTAGCATTGCTCAATTTATTTTTACTCATGCACTGAGCACTTTTACTTTAGATGACAGTAAACTTCATGACACGAATTGAACCAATAAATTAAAGCATGAAAATGAAACAAATTTTATCTGGCAATTACAACATTAACCTCATCAAAGCATAAAAGCCAGCTACATGTAATAAAAATGTTTTGCAAAATTTGAAGTCAGCTGAAAAATTGTAATGATATTAACCACTGTTGATTATTCTATTCTTTGCAAAAGAATAGGTTTTAGTAACCTTGAATGCCAAAATTTCTCAACCACTTTAAACATCCCTTTGATTGTAATTGAGTGGCTTTGCAGAATTAGCAAACTGTACAATTGGGAAAAGTTGTGTTATGTTGTGTGTGGTCCCAGCTAAGTGCAAGCAGGGGGGGGGTCACATCCTGATCTGACTCAAAGAAGGGGATCAATTTTGCAAGCAGAAAATGCTCTAGTTCCCTAGAACAGATGTCAAGAGCTTTAAGGAGGACCAGACCACATGCAGGCCATCCAAAAATTAAGTCTGAGCACAAAGAGGGATCAAGGTGACCTGAGATTGAGAAAACATACTGAATGACATCCTCCCTAAGGGCAGCTCATGTGTCACCACACAAACTTGCGTGAATAATAAAACCTACGTACAGGATTTTTTCACCAGGACTGGGAATAGCCTGATGAGACTTCCATGTCACTACGCACAATCCCTACCAGTGGGATCCTTCATTACCCTTCCCACTGTTACCCACCTGCCACAGGTGAGAAGAGGGATTTGTCCTCCCCCACCAGAAGAAAGTGGGTAAAGAACCCTGTTTTTATTTCTATAAAAATTAGAAAATTGTTAGTATCTTGGGTTCTCACTTAAATAGAGGACACTTTTGCAGCAATGTTTGAATATACACAATATATGGCCTTTAAAACCCTTCAAATTACACCTTAAAGGGACCTTGAAGCAAGCTTTTGTCCCTTGAACTCACTTGTTACTTTAGCCCAGGGCACCATCAATTTGAACTCAAGTTTAGCAATGGTAAATCTCCCTTTTTTGTGTTTATGGTGAAATCACTGGAAACTCTTGCAGAATTTGTTTTTCACAACCTTATGGGACTGGGCATAAAGTAGGATAACTTCCTAATTCCTTGGGAAAACATGCATACAGCTTTTTACTGATCTAAAGAAAAATGCACATACTGGTGAGGGGTGTTGATACTGTACCCTCACTCTTTTGGAAATGATCTCATTGACCTTAGCTTCTAAACATTTTTAACTTGTATCCTAAGAGACCATTAACCCCCTCCTTACTTGACCTTTTCACAGACTCTGACACTCAAGACCTCAATTGTTTTTCTGAAATGTACAATTAAACCTTTATTCAAAACCTACAAAATGTGGTACTCTCAAGATATTTATTGAAAAAGAGAGAACTTTGTAACAAATTTCTCATATCAAAACAAGCACAGAATTTTAGTTTAGAAACATACTGTGATGCACCAATTGCAAAAAGAACATTAAATTAGATATAAAACACAGCAGTTAATTTAATATTGCACAGTTTCAGACTTTTTGCATTGACAACAATATGGATGAAAACATTGAAGAAGGTGGCATGCATATAAACGACTTTGCCATGTGTGTGTTGCAGACTATATACACATCAGATTGGCTGCAAAATCAGTTGTCTTCACAGGGCTGGAAAAAGCATGTATTCCCAGAAACAGAGTGATATTTGCCACAATTCTCCCCATATTTTCATGTACCGAAATGGAAATTTCACTTAAATTGCCAAAACTTCCCTCCAGATTCACACACTGTATGATGTTAAGGACATTACAGGCCTCGATTTTACGAAAAATTTATGGTTGGTCCTTTGGCAACCATTTCACTAGTTTCAGCTGTCCACAAGTAAAATTTGGTTGTCCGAAATAAAACACTAATTGTGTTCATGTACTTATAGTCTTGAAGAATAAAAAGATATGATGTTTGAGAGACAGAAACACTTAAAGTCTGAATTACTGTATGGTATGATGCAAAAAGTCAAAAGAGTTGGTCAGTCCATCAGCAGTATTCCTTTTCAGTCCTAGAGAAAAATGGTTGTCCATTGGACAACCAACCTTTGACTTTTGGTTGCCCATACAGTATGAAATTTTAGTTTGTCCTGGACAATCGGACAACCACGAAAATCGAGCCCTGCATTACAGCAGATTGTAGCCAATCAACAAACTGTTGTAAGCTCCCTTACATAATTGCACCATTGCCACTTGCCTACCTGTACATTCCTAACAGGATTTTATTACCCGTAATTTTTTTTAAAATATTAGATCAAAAATTTAGATGCAACATTTTAAATGTCCTGCAGGATATTCTTACTTTTTGTTTAAATTGCTTAGCTGGTATCTGTTCCAGAAATTAAATTTGAATATTACAAATGTTACAGTTCAAAATGTTAAACATTAACAAAATTTCATTAAGTCATTGCTTACATTTTACCTTACATCTAAACCATTGTGCTAAATGTCCTGGAATATCTCCTTACAAAACTAAGGTGTAGTGTTTTGGGCACAGCATAAGCTTTACGAGGAGATATTTTTACATCTGTGCACAATCTTAGGCTAAGGAGAATACAAATATGTCAGCCTCTATAAAAAACTTGGACACCTACAAATATACTGTGAATATCCTACACAGGGTATGGCTGGATGGACCCCTGCAATAGCAAAAGGGTTAACAAAAAGTTCTTTTTCAAGTGTTTTCTTTCAAACCTGTACTGGATGATACTTCCCTCAGGAACAAAGATATATCACAGTTACTTGAAGCATGTTTATCTGTAGGATAACATGCAAATATTTGACCTGCTGGTACAGCATTACAGCAAAATTCCTGGAGAGTGAACATTCAAACTCAGTAACCTTTGCACAAGAAAAAATACCCTTCTAGCCAAACAAAATGACAGGACACAAGAAGGGGAGATTTTGGTAAGGTTAATGAGACAAATTAAGGTATTAAAAAAAAGAAGGAAAGGTAAGCTGCTACAAAACAACAATCAGGAAGAGAGTATATAACATGAAGCATGATAGTTTTATAGTTGTCTAGCACAACTAGACTTGTTCTTAGTCCTGGCTTTTCTCCCACCGATGGTAGTTTTTCCCTTTTTATTTTAATGGAACATGCAATGCCAATATCACCAGGGTTGTCACCACGCCGGTCGGCGTCGGTCGGGACTAACCGGCACTGGACATTGCCGACCGGTACAACACCTAAAATGCAAGGCTTCCGACCGGTACAAAAATGATATACTAAAAAAATAATGGAATTGACATTAGCCTATAGTTGAAAAATCCAATGGGTCAAAAATGAGGTGTATTCCATGGGGGTAGGGTGAGGTACAAATATTGAGTCAGATGTTTAGCCGGCACACAAATTGGGTTGGTGAAAACCGTGAATACCACTACAGACTTTTACACCACTACAGACATTTATAAGTCACATTTAATTTGGACATAATAAAAGATAACTTGACAAAGTTTTCATGAAACTAAAGCAGCAAAAAAAGTAGCAACATCTTCCAATTCACATGACAATAATGTTGCTTTCAAATAAGTTTGGGAACTTTGGGGAGACTGTTTTTGACCTTAAGGATATCATCCTTGCTTATCACTTTTTTGAACATTGTCATAACATAGTTCATTACTGTAATGCACACAATAGAAGAACTGCACATTCAACCCCCTATTAAGAGTACAGGAGAAGCACCATGGTAATTTGATAGGGAGGGCAGAACATGTGTTGAGTGCTCCTTTTTCTTCTTGTCCTTCTCTTTTCACATTTTCTTGCAAATATGGGGGGGGGGGACAATTGCTGCCCCTTCCTTTATATGGTATGATACCCCTCTTTCTCTCACTGTCTGTGATAATTTCATGACTGATCTGACATTTCCTAACATAGCCAGAGCAGAGCAGTACTGTGTCTTTGTTCTCCACATCCGAACACCTGCATACTTAGTGGCATATATTTTTATAACCATGTTAAATTAGTTCTATAATAATCCATCCATGCCTGTAGAAACAGACAAATGTTCTACCACATACTATAAGCCTATAAACTTAACCACTTCATCATATTTCATATTTTATTACTCATTTAATGGGCAAGGAATGAAAACAACACTTCAAATGGGAAGAGTGAAGAAGATATAGCAATCATTACTGAAACAATAGAACAGTTGACATCACACAATATATTTGAGGATTTAACATGCACATGGATATGAATGCTGGTGCAGTACTTGCTATGCATCTTGCATGCTTTCTAATCATATACTGTACACAGCCATCAACTGCTGAGTGTTGAATAAAAGCATTTTCCCTTTCAGAGCAGGTGTTGCTATGAGTATGAACTTGTTTCCATGCGATACATGCAACCTCAATTTAATTTAACACCGACATCACATCTCAAGGTCAATTGCAGTGCAAATCTTTTGTAAATTTCTTCAGTTTGAATAAGAAATTTCACAAAAAAATGTGTACCAGAATTTCCTTAACCATCTTTTCCTTTACTGCCCCCTTGTCTCAAAAATCAATTTAAAAGTGACATTTTAGAAACAATGTTTTTACTCCACATCTCTCACAGACAATTAGCACAAAAGTAACACCACATTTATAAATGCAAAATGTGTAGAATTCATGCAACATGTCATGTTCAAAACATGAATTACTGTATGATATATTTCAATGTAATTCTCATGAATATATATATTGGACTAACTTGTGTTGAGGAGCAGTGTGACTAGTTTTTTGAGAAAGTCCAGTGGTCCCGAGGAGGATTCCTTGGCTTCTTTCAGCTGACCAAACAGCTGTTGGTATGATGGGGGTGCATCTAAAGGAACAAGAAGGAAAAAACCATATTCACTGTCACTATACATGCAAAAATACACTTTACATTGTGCTGAAGAAATGATTTTCAGCAACTCCTGATAACGGAAAAAAATGAAAAAGTGGCACAATCCCCTACTGATTTGAAAGTTAGCTAATTAGATTGAGTTTTACCACTCAGTTACTAACCAACTGGTTCAAGTCCGGATGGCCACGACTTTTTTCAGTTATGGCTCACTGGCTTGTTTTTCCTACTCCATTGTTTATGCTGAGCACCAAGTACAATGGCAGTAGGTTCCATCTTTAAAGTCTTTTGCATGATTTGGCCAGGATTCAAAATCCAGACTTCCCAACTGTTTGCCTTCACTCTATTAACTTTCTGTGCAAAATCCTGCCTTTTTGGAAATTGCTAATGTTTTATTGGAAGTGAATGTGCAATAAAAATATTGGAGTTACACCTGCTTAGCATTTGAATTTTTTTGAGATAAGACTTTAAAGAACAACATCTTCAAAGACAAATCCAGGGTAATGTTTGCACAACTGTTGCCTTGCCTTTAAATTTGTATGAAAATTTAAAAGGTATCACAAAATGAGATCTACACATTACCAGGCAATTTATTCCCTTATTATGTAAACACCCTGCAGATTCTTTCTCTAGCTCTCTTTTGCTATCTGAATCCTCTCCAGAATTCATTATTCTCTCGCGAATTAATTTGAATGTGAGACAACCCCCTAATTGCAACTAACCAGAATAATGCTAATTAGAATAGATCTACACAATCATCCATACAAGCAAAAGACTACCACAACACACCATACCAAGGTCTCTGGTTCAAACAATGGCTGGTACAATGAACATGAATCTATCATGGAATAACCTATAGAATGCTTCCAACTAACCCCAGTCAATAACATCAGAATCTGAAGAGCCATCTACAAGCAAAACTGTTGAATCATTAGGCTGCATTACTGTTCATGAAATTCCTCAGATTAAACTATTGCTCAATACAATATGGCTGTGCAGATAACCTCTTTTGATCCACAGTCATGTGACAAATGGCAAGTTTCTCATTGCAGTGCATTGGCCATGTTTTTTGTATCTCTGATTTTCAAGAAAATGTGTTTATTTTCCTTTTCTCATTTATACTGCTATTTTATGCTGATACTATAATCTGTTTCATTTGTCTTTTTTGAGTTTACCAATAGATGACAGATTTTGACTGGACATCATGAAAAAATTATCATACTCAAAAGCCTTGTAATCCCCTATTACTATAGTCTGCCATCCAGAATGGAAAAGTGCCCTCTCTCTAATGGTGTGTCAGTGCACAACCTCTACATATACAGCTACTGCACCTGCATTATTGTAAATGATTATATTACTGTACAACCAATCTAGCTAACTGCAAAAGGCAACATGATCAGCATATGAAATGGAAATGAAAACATCTGGAAAAGTACCCAGGAGAGCATTTCTTCTCCCTCTGGCAGACTAAAGAGATCTTGGAGTGATTTAGAAAAAGCAAAATAAAAAAAAAGTGTCGCACTTGCTGAAAATCATGATCTCGAAATTAATTGAAGTAAAACAGCTCTTGGGAAGCTGCCATTAACTGCTATTAACATTTCACAGGGCCATTAATGATTTGTCATCTACTAGAATCACAAGAGGCCCCTCTAACAAAATTATTGTGTTCTTAGCCAGAATTATTAATTAAGCTTATTTATTCCAGATTTTTATAATTTGAAAATAACCAAACTTTATGGAAGGTCTCAATTTACTTTTCCAGGGGCCAAAATATTTTTTGCTGACTTGAATTTAAGGGGAAAATTGCATTTTTCAGGAAATATTGCACTTTTTCTGATGATTATGCACAAAGTTAGTATTTAGACTTAATCCAAATTTATCACAAAAAGGAACTGAAACATGCTACAGTATTTTGTTTACTAGGCAAAAATGTTATCACATAAATAAACTTTAAAACTAAGATAATGAAAATGTTTGTAAATGAATATATAATGCACAAACCCTAACAAAACCAGAATTTCAACACAAATCAACTTTTTCTATTCAGTATCAACAAAAGAATGTTGTTCTTGGAAGCAGATATTATAGATATTTGGTCCTTTACAAAACATTCATCTAGATTTGATTATTTCCATCAAATGCAGTGTTTCTGTTTCTGAGAGGTGGCCACCTCAAAGACACTTTTGTGCAATGACAATATCAGATTTTGGCTACCACCTCATAGAAACTTGCTCTAACTGCCACCTGCACAGTAACAGGTATAGAAGAACTTTCTTCCTCCTGATCGGTGCCTGACTGGCCTTATTTTACCTCATGCAACACAAGTACCGTGTAGCGTTATTGTGTTATTGTATGGGTAAAAGTCTCAATGTATTTACTTAACTGCCTCCTTATGCTTCAAAAAAAAAGGCTATCAGAACTGTGTGTTATGCTACCTACTCATTTTCAGGATACAGCACCCCTATGTAACGAGTTAAAACTGTTTACAATATTGAAATTCACAAGATCCAACTAGGAGGTTTTTGGGGTTAAAATGGTGAAAGAATTTACTGTCTTCCAACTTTTCCAATCGATTTACCTTTGCTAGACATATCCACTTGCATTCTACACAAAACAGTTTATCCATTTATGTACCCTACACACACTCCTCCATAGCTTCCTCTACTGTTTGGTATTATGGCCCCAGATTTTGAAATTCTCCTGAGACAAAAGTTGTTTTGTCTAAGTCTCTGTCAAGGTTTCAGAATAATGTTAAGATGTATCTTCTGTGTAATAGATTAGATATCCCTGCCTAGTATTTAGCTTTATGCTTTCATCTCTATCCTCCCTTTTTCCTTCAATCCCCCTCTTTCTTTTTGTGTCCTCCTTGTTACTTCTTGTTTCCATACAACATCTCTGTCTATATTGCTTCTACCTGTACTTAGTGATTGTGCTTTAAATGTTAATTGCTGTTTGCCCTCACTTGTATAAGGAGGCCCAGCCTAAATAAGCTTTGCTTTTGCAGGGTCTCCTCCACTTCATCTTTATGTGATATTATTATGTTTAGTATCAGAATATGTTACAGTTGAAATAAAGAACTTTAAACCTCAAACAACCTTGCAAGCCTAGGAGAAAACCTCAAATGCATGCTTTCCTTTTTTGTCATCAAATAAACCACAACTACAATTTGGTACATAAACAGACTCCACTCCAAATTTTGCAAAATAATAAACTTCACTTCTAGTTGTATGTTATTTTGCCAAATTTGGAGATTTCACCGGTAGTCTGTTTATTCACAAACATTGACACTCAAATGCAGTTTGTTCTCTGAAAAAATATTCACATCATGGTTCATGACATACCTTTGGCAGTGTCTGCATAGGAGGGTGGTGGTGGTTCTGATTCATTTACCCCACCATAAACTGGAGGAGGAGGATTTGCATTTAGTCCAGCTTCAGGATCCTTGAAGGAGAAGAAATTAAATCTTTTCTACATTCTGTTTCAAATGCTGATGAAGTTGCTCATTAACTGAAGTAATTCTTGTTATAGTATTACATGTTTTTTTTTCATCTTTCTGTATTTCCTTACTTTCCACTTAAAAAGGCTTCAAATTGCTATCTTATTTACAGTGCTAGCCCTGATACCTATGAGCAACACAACAACTGAGCTAGGACCATGTAAGGACATATGGCTGAGAAACAAAACTTATTGCGTTACTGTGCAGATTTTATTTTTTTACCACCCGCTACCCATACTGTAATTGGGGATTTGAACTTGAGCATGTTCTCATTGTTCAGAGTAATTAGCTGATACAAAAAGGACTGCAATTCCTTTCTTCAGTATTAATAAAAAAAAACAATGAAGCTGCATTATTTCATGTGCATATGGTACCAGGGCTTAAAAAAAGAGTTAATAATATTAACATTAACGTTAGTCCTCATTCCAGACCAGGATTTCTTAAAAGCAGCAAATGGATCCACACACACTTCAAAATATGTCACATTATATAAATGCATAGCCATTGTTTTGGCTCGGCCTGTGACTGTGATCATGCAGCATGGCAAAGATGCTAAGAGTCAACTTAGGCCTAGGCCTAGCAACAGCAATTTAAGCAAGGCCTAGCCTACATTACACTCAGTAACTTTGTTCCAGTCAAGATGTTACTGCATATAACTGGGCCTAACAAACAGTAGCCTAGGCTTAAGTTAGTATCAATCAATCACAGTACTGGCAACTTGAGCCTGGGACACTCGAATGAAGCATACAATAGTTGTTTGAAAGACAATAAACAAAGAAAAAACTGGATCTTACGGTTTTAACGCCAGCTCCTTGTGGTTCCATGTTGATGCAGGATACCACTGACTTTGATTCTGTAACAAGGGTCACCGTACCTGCTCACCTGTTATTCTGTCAGTGTGTACAGTGTATAAAACCGTACATGTACCGCACCGTTGCGTACGTAAAAGGACCCAAAGTGATACACTGTATCAAGCACAGCGAGCTTGCTACGTATTGTATGTGGTGGAGAAGTGCGTTGTGAATCCGAATGAACACCCCTGGTGCGATGAATCTGTGCTGGCTCTATGTAGAATTCACGGTATTGAGTTCACAAGCACGTACTTCTTATCTGTTTAGGCGGACAGATTTGCTTTGCTATTAAATACCCAATATTTGAAAAAATGTCACCACATTCCCTTCACACTTATTTCGGCAGCATGTGATCATATGACACCCTTTATTTATTTGTGAGTGCATTTTCAGAATATCCCGCGATTTATTTATTCACCGACCCAATGTTCTTCTAATTTTTCCTCTCAGTTGTATTTCAAGTATCATGTGCAATAATACTAGTGCATTGGGCAAGTGATGTAATGTTGCTGTTTGAGTGTTAGTGCGTTCAACTTGGGACTTTCCCTTGAAGTTCAAGTCTGCCTGCTGCGACACTGCAGTATCGTTACTATTGTAGAAGGAGTCAATAAACGACCGGACATTGAAAGGTTCTTAATTTTTAAATGTGTTACGACCACGATGATGTTTTATTGCGAATGGAGATAATAATCACAGTCTTCCTAACAAATTACACACCTTTGAACAAAGAAGACTGATACGCGGCCAGATGATCGGTTTAAGAACCTTGGTACCTTCATTGAACTCTCCCTTTTTTAAATGAAAAAGGAATATTATAAAACCAATACATTTTTGGTAACTGAAAGGCAATTCTGGATTCAAAGCAAGTAATTACCGCATGGCATAGCCGGCCCCTCCCTGTGCCAATTCAAGTTAATTAGCTCCTAAAAATTTTAAAATCTGTTTTGGTAGGCTTCAAAAAGTAGCGGCATATGTTGCACCACATTGTAAACAAGGCCATCAAATTTTCGAAAACTTTTTATATGGGCGGAGGAAGGAATTACCGTGACCCCCGACTCAGACCCGTTACCGTCCTCCCCCAGACCGACGATCACCGTGCTGTATCCTCCGCCCACTAGAGGGAAATCCTGACTTAGTCGAACTTAACTTCCTGGGTGATTGATCTTACACTAGGCCTTAAAGAAAGTTAAAGCGTTGACTTAGAGTGACTGGTTTGACATTTAAATTTGAACTTCATCGACGTTAGTGATCCGTAAATCCAAAATCGGACAATATTGCCCAAAAATTACCGACTGATGGTCTGAATTCCTTTTCGATTTAATCAAGGGGAATGTGCGGTATACGGGTTCGGCAAGGCTACCGAAATAGAGCAATAACCTCATTAAATATGTTTGAGATTTTTTGTCATGAAATTCAATTTGAAGGAGAGGCTAGATCAAGAAGGGACTATTTTCAAAAGATTTAAATGTCAATTTTGTAACTCGGCCTAGAGAGGGACAAGGAAAAAGAAGAGAACTCTGTGTACGGGCAATATCTGGCGCAGGCTCCCAGCCAGGATTGTGTCATGGGGAGGGTTTTGGTGTCTTGGGTTGGGAGGGGGGGTGTGGCACGGTATGAGGGAAAAGTCTAAGGACAGAGAAAAACCGGTAATTTAGATGTTTTTTGCATTGCAAAGTTGGGTCAGGGGGTTTTAACCCCCAAACCCTCCTCGTGGCTACGCCACTGATCTGGCATAGGAAGCCGGGGCTAGGGGGCGACAGTCCCCAGTGAAACATGAGGCTGGCGGAGGCATGCTTCCGCCCCTCACAAAACCCATTTTTTCATCACTCTGGATCTTAGATTAATGCAGACAAATTCCCTCGGACCATATTGGAAAATTTACTCGCGGAAAAAGTTTGGCTTCCCATTTATATTTGAAGTTTAATATTTTGTATATTGACAAATATGCGTGCGGGAGCGTTTCACTTTTGGGTCAAAATTGACTTTTTTGTCCGAAAAATGTAATCCTGCAGTACGCGGGGATACCGCTTAGATCGAAAACACTTCCGCCCGCTCTAAAGGGTAACAGTAATGGGGGGCAGAAAGCTATCATCAGTATCCTGGTGCTTTCCGAGTAAAGTGCGTTAACCTTGGGAATTTCCCGGGTAGCTCCAATGTACAAACAACAGCACTTTAATATTGTTAATAATTTAGGAGAGTCAATATTGACCTAGAAGAGAATAATCATTTTTCTTATTTCTTTTTTAGGTTTTTGGTTAACGGATACGTCACAGTAATACTGCAATAATTGCGACCCTTTCTCTGGTTAATTACGCAAATAACCTACACAGAAACTGCCAGAGGGTATTAACTTAATGTTATGGAGAAAGATGTCAAAAAGTGCATCCGTCTCTCAGTTTACGTCCGAATGGTTTATCCAGTGAGTTGCCACCGCTGTCATGCTGTAGTGACAACTCCCTGTGCGGAATTAAACACGGAGCTTCATGCTGTAGCCTCCTAAAAATAAAATCTGAAGGGAATAATACAAAGATATGACTGAGGCCCCCTTTTAAGCGCGGTACACACCGCCACGACTACCTACGACGCGACAAGACTTCACCTGTCGTAGACAATCTGCATAAATCGTAGACATTCTGGCGCCTTCCTAAACCCACGAAAATACCATGTCACACCGCTCCGACACTAATCGATGGAGCGACGCTGCACGTGGCGCGCCATCAATCAGGCTATTCCAGGTTTGAGATTTAGGCCCTACAATAAATTTGAAATGGTTCATTTTTTGGCCTCTGGGTCGCAATTAAGAAATTATTGGCGTGTACAGGCTCTAAAGTAGGCCTTTTACACTGTCCAAAGTTTGAGTATCGTGTCCTTTAAAAGATTGAACTCGGTATATGAATTAGTAAGTTAGATGGGCTTTAACGGCTCAGTTTCTAACCGAATTGTCAAAGTCGGGCTGGCCACGGCCTTTTTCCCAGTTGTGGCTCATTGGCTTGCTTCTCTTAAGGGCTGTGATTTCCCTGGGACGTAGGCTGGAGGAGGGGGTGCGTGCGGACGCACCTCCCCGCACCAGCTGGAGTTCCGCTCAAAATGAGGCAAAAGAATTCTTCAAAAAACATAAGGCGAAAAAAGAAGCTCAAGAAGACTACGGTGCTACTTTCTGACCAGGGAGGTGTTAGGACCTCTAACACCTCCCTGCTCTGACCGCCGTCTCCACCCAGCACGCTTGTGCCTACATGCAAGAGGATGAATACAAGTCGGCTATTGCAGATTTATCTGCCAGCCTTCGTAGGCGAACGAATGTCTTACAAAGGTATTAACACTTGTTATTTTGAAAATAAATATAGAAAGAAAAATATTCCCCTTTAAAAGAAAGTAATTTCTAATTGGCTCGGTATTCTAGGCCTAGGTAAATGCTTGAACATGAACGCACAATGACTGGTTTGAAGTTAACGGAGTTGTTCCGCGTCTTTTTCAGTGCAAAGTATCTTCAAGTGACGCACTTTTATAAGTGCGTTCGTTTTCCGAGCACGCAGAAGTTTGCATCAACTAAAATCCTGATAATACACTGAGAAATGTCTTCTTCGCGTATGTAATGCGTTGTAAAAGCGTACGCACACTGACCTCTTTGAACGATGGATTTTTTTTTTTTTTTTTGCTAATGCGGCTTTAGTTTTTACACGAATCGCCGGTTAGACTGGTCAACGCTAGGTCTCATCTACACTTCCACCCCGATATTTACGTCTCTATGAGGAATCAATTTCAGCAACAGTGTAAGTAAACGTGTGGAATATATGCTTATAATATCTTTGGGGTTTACCCCGTCTTCGAACCTCCAGTGCGTAGGTCTATCACATGGCGTTAGTCTGCTCTGACTGATTTAGCGCAAAATTCATCGCCCCACTATTCAAAAGAAGTGTTCGTATGTCTTTCGCCTCCAACACGCTTACGTTTTGTACACTTGTTAAATCCGCCATCATCGCCATGGTTAGTACTAAAGTAGTTAGCCTGCAGCTGTAGCATATACAGTAACATGGTTTGATACGTACTCACCTGCTCTCGGTGTTGCGCAATAAAAACATGCCGTAACTGGAACTGTGTACCATGGGTGAATGCTGCGCTCTGATTGGACAAACCGCATGAGGCCTGTTTGTCGCGTCGAAGACGAGTTCACACCAACACAACGAGTACCGCCTAGACCCGACTACGATTGAACATGTTTAATCTTGCCGACGGCATACGACCCGACGGAATCGTAGTCGTGGGAGTGTTCACACCGCCCATACCCCAGCCGACGCGTTGGGTGGTCGCCGTCGTGTCTTGGGTCGTCGTGGCGGTGTGAACCGGGCTTTAGAGAGTAGATCAGGAGAGTCTCTGAAATAGAAGAATCACGTGATGACTGGAGCCAATGATTGACAGTTTATATGAAACCGTTCAAGGTATTCATGTAGTGCATTTCTGCAGAGGGTTTCAGGTTTTCTGAATCCTGGTCCGGCGACTGCATGGCAGTGGCTTACTGTAGCTACAGTGGGCAGTGGGGAGATTGCCCCCCCCCCTCCCCCGCTCCGAAAAATGAAAAATTGGGAAAGTTGCCATTTATGACACCAGTCATCTACAGTTTGGTTCTACCGACCCTTCTTCCATGTAGCCTAATTCTGAATTCTCTCCAATAAAAACTTCATATTTCTGATTATTTGTTTCAAAAAAGGAAATATTTTCCCGGGCGTTTTGCGCGCCGCAAATTGCAATTCTTATCCAAGTAGTACTTGCTCATAAATCAGTTTGGTAAACTATTCCGAGCTTTGGCACTCGACAAATTCGGAAATTTGCCATGACACCAAATCATCAAGCGACACCGGTAAATATATGCAATTTTCATAAATTTTCTTTGGGAAAATTCCAAATTTCCTTCAAATTAAGCTCTTGATTTAAAAAATGGCGGCGAAAGCCTCAGTTCGTAGATCATAGATAACATTATGGAGCAACAAGGATTTTTGGTCGCCACTGAAAGATTTGCAAATAGGAAACGGAGATTTTCAGTAATTCTTTTTAAATTTCCTTACAAGAAACCCAGAATCCAAAATTTTCTGCACTTCAAGCTCAATATTTTCAAATATTTATTCCAAAGTGCCAAAAATATCGACGCGCTTACGCGTCGAATACGCGTCTAATACAGTAGTGTTCACACTTAAAAAATGGGAAAATTTGGATACTTGTCCTCTAGACAAATGTCTAGCTATGCTACTGTTGAATGGTCCGCTGAAGTAGTTAGCCTCCTGTGACCCTGGATGACCTTTGTTCTCTAACAAAATCAATAGGGTTCTCCCTCACATTATGATGCATCAACATACCAAGTTTGAGATTAATCCAAGTTTCCTACCTTGAGATATCATGCAAACCAGGTTTTTGGAGTTTGACCACCTGCAACCCCAGATGACCTTTGACCCCTACCAAAATCAGTAGGATCTTTCCATACATCAAAACGCATCAACATATCAAGTTTGAAATCAATCTAAGCTTCCTTGCTTGAGATATCATGTAAACAAGGTTTTCAGGGTTTGGCCCCCTGTGACCCCAAATGACCTTTGACCTCTACCAAAATCAATAGGGTTCTTCCTTACATTATGATGCATCAACATCTCAAGGTTGAAATCAATCCAAGCTTCCTTCCTTGACATAACGTGTAAACAAGGTATTCAGGTTCGGCCCCCCTTTAACCCAAAATGACCTTTGACCTGTACCAAAATCAATAGGATTCTTCCATACATCATAATGCATCAACATACCACGTTTGAGATTAATCCAAGTTTCCTACCTTGAGATATCCTGTGAACAAGGTTTTCCAAGTTTGACCCCCTGTGACCCCAGATGACCTTTGACCTCTACCAAAATCTAAAGGGTTCTTGCTTACATCATAACGCATCAACATCTTGAGTTTGAATTTAATCCAAGTTTCCCAACTTGAGATATCATGTAAAAAATGTTTTGGGGGTTTGACCCCCTGTGACCCCAAATGACCTTTGACCTCTACCAAAATTAGTAGGGTTCATCTACCCATCATACTGCATCAACATATTAAGTTTGAAATCAATCCAAGCTTCCTAACTTAAGATATTTTGTAAACATGGTTTTCCGGGTTGGACCCCCTGTGACCCCAAATAACCTTCGAACTTGACCAAAACCCATACCATTCTTCCTCTTGATATGTGGCATCTATGTACCAAATTTGAAAACTTCCAGACATTTCTACCTTCAGATACTGTGCTAATGAGTGAAATGTAAAGTGTTTCAAGTCCTATGAACATTTCTACATTGAGATACTCTGTTAATTAGTTAAATGTAAAGTGTTTCGAGTCCTTTGACACCTGTGACACCAAATAACCTTTAAACTTTTTGAAAACTGATATTGTTCTTTTTCTTGATATAGGACATCTATGTGCCAAGTTTGAATACTTTCAAACATTCATACCTTCAGATACTGTGTTAATGAGTTAAATGTAAAGTGTTTCAAGTCCTATTGCATTTCTACATTGAGATACTGTGTTAATGAGTTAAATGTAAAGTATTTCATGTCCTTTGACACCTGTGAGTTAGTTGTGTTAAATGTAAAGTGTTTCGAGTTTTTGACCCCTGTGACCTCAAATGACCTTCAGACTTTACCAAAATCAATAGGGTTCTTCCTCTTAATATGGGGCATCTATGTACTAAGTTTGAAAACTCAGCGACATTCCTATCTTGAGATATCGTGTTAACAAGCAAAGTGTCACAAACACACACACACATATACACACACGCACACACACATACATACATACATACATACATACACACGCACGCCATCATGATTGCATTGGTTTCTCTTACCATCGAAACCAAAAATTAATGACTAATTTCGTAGTAATGAACTAAAGAATAGCCGAAACTTAGTCTACTAAGTTGGCTTAATATCTGCTAGAAACTTATTCCACTGGGTTAAATATATTTGTCAAACATTAGTCAAGATTTGTTGACTAACGTGATTTGACATTTTAGGCACTGTTTGACTAGTTTGTGTTTGCAATGGTCCTCGTTTGGCCAATGAAGCATTCAAAGGCATCCCCGGACCAAAGCCCCACCTTAAGACAAATAAAACCTTGGCATTTAAAAATCACACCCATAGGGTGCCACATGGTACTCGAACAAATACAGTGTAAGAAAAAATCCATCTCTCCGAATATGCATGACATGGCCCGTCTGAAATCGACATGCTCTCAAGATGACCTCGTGTAACCTCCACGACAGTTCGCGGTAATACCAGTAGGATGGGGAACTCCGACTTGTAAAGACTGGCGCGTGATTAACGGTTGTAGTTACAAAATTTACTTCCAAAACGATTTGAAAGTTAATGTGAGAGCTACAATACACATAGCAATGTTATTGATTGCCACATAGGTTATGAGGTCATCTAATTACTTTGAGGATAATGAACCTGCCTAGAACGATAACCCGCAGTACATTTAAGTTACTTCAAGTTGAATAAGTTGAAACTGAGAACAAATGGTGAAAACTAAAACTATAATCTATATTGTCAATAATCTTTAACTTTCACCACAACTGAAAGTAATCGACCTTTAAAATTTTCCTTCAGAAACTAAAATTAATTAGGTCAGTCTAATCTGAGAGGTTCCTGACCAACTGGCCAACTTTAACAAAGGTGGCAAACGAGCAGTCCGGGGAAATTTGTGTGAAAAAGATGCCGGGGAAGGAGGGATGGATGAAAGATGCCGAAAGTTAGATTTTTCAAGTGCGAGTTTTCTGTGTGTGTGAATATGATATACAATCCATCGCAAATAATTGGATGCATGCGTCCACTCTGTTTCCCAAAATTTCTGTCCATAAGTGGATGCTCGCGAGAGGGATGTACTTGGATGTATTTAATGAGCAAAGTTGTTCAATTAAATACTTGTTAAGTGTAAGAACCATATCTTCCTGGCTCGCTCTACATAAGTCAGCTCTCAAGCATACAATGTTTTACTACGAAAGAGATATGGATGGGGTGGGGGACGAGCAACATTGAGCAATAGACGATTTTAAAGTATATATCTGCGCATGCGTTACTAGTGACCTTCCTGTTCAGGTAAACTGGTAACAAAACATCTGAGCGCTAAGCAGGTCGCACATAGCACATTGTGTTTACATCCCGCCATCAGCTTAAACACATATAAAAATGTTACCCGTTGTCCTTTGACCTTTGGAGAAACTTCGAACTGGCCTAAACTCTAACATACCTTTCATAGTGATTTCTGAATTTCGATTAAAAAATGTATGTCGAAGAGGAAAGTCCCATTTGCTTTGGTCTGTAAATAATCTAGGTACTGCTGTCACCGAAACACTACTCCACAAACCCCAGGTCCCACCATCCTACCCTCCCCCAACACCACTGCAATCATTCACTATCATTTTTAAAATGAACCACATATTGCTATTCTCTCTTTGAAAAGGTTTTCGTTTCCTTTTGGATGTCAATCAAGTAAACTTAATGCAGCAACGCCAGGTGACGTCACAAAGAATGTTCAGTGTTTCGTGGAAGTGAAATTGAAAACTGTTATTAAATGTCGATCAGGTAAATTCCAATAAGCCAAAAGTAGTAAAGTGATGTTGCATAACTAGGAAAGGTATTCTAAATCTCAATGAGTCATTACACTCTTTCTCTCACTGGAATTTTTAGAAAATTTCGCGGCGTCTCAGAATCTGTTCCTTGCAATCAGTCAAGAACATCGCTTCTCAACCGGGGTCTAAGTGCACGCCCAGGAGGTGAATTCGAAATGCTCGAGGGTGAAGTGTGGAAAATTGGGGAATTGGGGGTAAATTATACACAAGGGGGGAATTTTGTGAATAGGGGGAAATTTGCAGGAATTTAGTTTTCATAATCAGAATTGAAAATTCATAGCTCCATCTGACCGGTAGCCATCAGTCAGAATATGGAGTGTATAACTGTACATAGTTGGTGTTTAGAGAGATATTCTAAACATCAGCTCTCTAGTTGTATGAATGGACGATTACCGATGGCAATGATCGTCTACGTTATCGCGCATTCCTACAAATGAAAAATTGACAGCAGAAAAGTATTGACTGAGCGAGGTTTGATGTTTTGTAGTACTAGGGTTGAATGGTGGACAAATATTTCCCAAGTAAGGAAGTGGATCATAAAGGTTGAGAAGCACTGGTCTATAGAGTTAGTTAATTAGTTGGAGTTTTATGGCCCAGTTTCCAACGTATTGGTTCAAGTCGAGCCGGCAACGGCCTTTTACCAGTTGTGGCCCACTGGCTTGTTTTCCCTACTCCATTTCTCACGCGGAGCATCACGAACAAGGGAAGTAGGTTCCAATTTTTAGTCTTTGGTAGGACTCGACCTGGAAATAGAACCAATGCCTTCCACTCAGGGGTGGCGCAATGGGGCAGCACTGCCCCCCCCCCCCCCCCCGTCGGGGAAGGTCGGCGGTTTCGTTGGGAGATCCTAAAAATAATAAAAAATTAATAAAAAAAAACCTAAAAAGACTGAAGTTACTGGATGGGTGATCTTTAACATATTTTTTTGTTTTGAAATGCTATTAATACATATCGAAATTGATTTTCAATCACTTCTTAGCTCCATTATATCTCATCCTTGTCCTATCTCCTCCCTAGTCGGGGAAGGACGGCAATTTCCTTCAGGGAGGCTTAAAAATGAACGTAAAGGAATGAAGTTACTGGATTGATCATCATGAACTTTTTTTCTTTATGAACCTTTTTTTTCGTTTGTAACACTATTTCAACGCATATCTGAATCTGTTTTGATCATTTCTTTCTTGCTTAGCTATCCTTCAGCCCATCATCTTTATGCCGCGTCGGGGAAGACTGCTCTCCTCCTGTTGTTGAGACAATCCAGTTTCATTAGGGAGCCTTCATCTAAATGCTCCCGATTAACTGACAAAAGACGCGGGTCTGATAAACTTAAGTCACCCGGACGATCTTCTTGATTTTGTTTACTAGAAGACCATATTCTTCAAGGAAACTCACAATTTCAAATTTTCTTAACAAAAACAGACGAGAGGTTGTTCATGTCCATGCAGTGCCCAGTGGTCTGCCATTGTACTTGCCCCGAGAGCCGAATTCTAGCAAATAAAAATCGGCCGGGCCGTTTCAGCTACACGTAATGATAAAAAGTAGTGTGAGAATGTCTCCCAATATGTCTGACTAAAAATTCATTTGAAACCACCTTGTAACGTAACATATTTTTCAACTACGGTGGAAGTCAAATCATTAACAATTTGGGCAGTCACGGATCTTGCAATTGAATACAACGAAGATTTTTAATAGAGACAAATCACTTGAATGTTTTCAATCCGTGGCATAGTTTCCCCCGAAAAGAGACAAGAACATTATATCTAATTGTAGCAGTATATACTAGTTTGCCTGGTAATTTTCTGATCACTTAGCAAGTTGGGTTTTGCTATTGAAGTGAAACTTTCTTTTCAAAAGAAAGCTAAAAATAACGACTGCTTCATTTCTAGTTACAAGTCTGGGAAATGCCATTTCCGGCTGTCTGAGGGGTTAGATTTTTTAACAATGTTTTGTACGCTCTGCGCCAACTGATGGTGGCGCTCCGCTAAGATAGTGCTTTGGACGAACAGATTACTTAACAGAACAATTCATGCTTGCAAATTATTCTTCAAGTGAGTTTGGGGCAATATTATGAAGTGAAAATTTTATTGCGGAAGAAAGCTCAAAATAATGACTGCTTTGATTTTAGTTATGAGTCCGGCGGGGAAATGTCATTTCCTGCTGTCTAGGGGTTCTTAATTTTTCAAAAGTTTCTGTGCTCTGAACTTAGATAGTCTTTCGGGCAGAATTACATTTTTCGGACAAAAAAGACAATTTCGCCCATTCCCAAACTGAAACGCCCCCGTACGTCTAGGTCAGTATATAAAATAAAAACCTTTAAATATATGGGAAGCTAAACTTCCAATTTGGTCCGAGGGCCTTAATCTGCATGATGATGTTAGGTTACCCCAGCAAAGCTGCGGATCACCCCTACTTGAATTTTCTTATGAGAAGATTAAATCCTTCCATTAACCCCAAAATCTGTTATAAAATTACAACTTTTCTCTAATATAAGCTTCGGATTATTAAAAGTGGTAATTTTTTTTTTAATTTCGGTGAATACTCAGTGAAATAACTACTTTTTCCAAAGTCCTCCCGACCCTCTGGCAAAGGGCCGTTCGGCGAAACCAAACTTGATACTGGTTCCCGAAGAAGGTATACGTCTACTTAAGGACAACAATTGACCAACCTCAAGGTCTTCAGACCATGGCTCCATTCTTGACTGGATACTACCTAATTTTGCCTTTGGAAGTCATATCACGTAATAAAACCCAAATTTCGTTATAACCGAAGCAAAAAACATGTTTTCTTCCATTAAATTCCAAAATTTCTCCAAAAAGTAAGCTCTTTATTTTCAAATCTTCGTTAAAAAAAGGAAAAGAAAATTTCGCTCAAAAATTTTAAATTTTGTGTTCAAAATAAATTCAAGATTTTTAAGTATTTGTTGAAAAGAAAGTCAAAAATTTCGCGCGCTGCGCGCGCCTCAAGATCTGCGACGTTACGTCTCACCGGGACTAATTCAAAACCTTTGTCGGGGCCTTGAAATGCTAGCTCCCCTATCGGGGAGCTTGGCCCCCCTGTCGGGGAAATCCTGGCGCAACCCCTGCTTCCGCTTGAGAGGCGGATGCTCTTACCGTTATACAATAGTTAATATATACTGTCCTAGTTAATATATAGTATGGTTAGACCAAAAACACGGTGCAATCAGTCTAAAAGACAGCGACGTATCACAGGCCTATGATGGAGAGGCCTGAGCCTATGGTCAAGGAGCTGGTCTGTCAAGCTTTGACAGTTCTTTAAGGAATGTAGTTTCCTTGGAAAGCAGAACTCCTTCCGGAAGATGACGGCAGCAGGATGTCACAATTGGAGCGGGTAAAAGAGAAAACAGGAGGAGGACAGCAAAATTTTCACACACAGAGCGAAACTGTACATAATGCTTGTGCTCCTGTAGGTATGGTTCCCGTGCAAGGGTGAACCCCTCCCCCTGTGCCCCTCCCAGGAAGTGCTGAGGCTTTAGCATATCTGTGGGGAAAACTAAGTCTCATGAGAGATACCTTAGTTTATTTTTTGGCTGACCTAACCCCTAACTACCGAATTTGGGGCAATGTGGGGGAGGGGAAAGGAAAAACTGAGGATGAATGTCCCCCATATTTTTATCTACTGGGGGCAAGTACCTCATGTCATCAGTAGCAAGGCCACACTTCTCAACTCTCTCAGAGTCAGGAGGACTTTGGAGAAGGAGGTCAAGTTAGTGAGTTAGATGGAGTTTTAGGGCCCAGTTTCAAACTGATTGGTTCAAGTCGAGCCGGTCAATGCCTTTTTGCCAGCAGTAGTGGCTCACCGACTTGTTTTCCCAATTCCATCGCTCATGCGGAGCATCACGCATAACGACAGTAGGTTCCATGTTTAGAGTCAAGAGATCTGGGGTAATGAAGGGAATTTGAAAAGATATTTTCCTAGAATGGTTGCTAAAATCTTGAAATTTTGTAACTGCAAAGTATCAAAATATTGAAGTCAAATTTATTCATTTAAATTACTTTGCAGTCTTCCTCTTTGCCAAGAACATGGGGTATATGGAAGTTCACATAATAGTGATCTTGAAGGGTATGCATAGTTGTTTCAGCTTTTATATTAAGTTATAGGTAAAACCTGCCAAAAACTTTAGTAAGGCCACCATGTACAATGTATTGGTATTATCGCTGTTCAGCTTTGATATTCCTCATTCATGGTGAGTCTTTTGTAAACTAAGCCCCATAAGGGAGGGTTGGGAGGGGTGAAAATGGTGAACAATGACTTTACCAACTTGAAACACTGGATGGGTGAAAAAGGCAGGGAACAGCTGTGGTGGAGTGCTGTGGGTGCAAATGACCCCCACTTATGCCCAGCCCTCCCCCCCCCCAAAAAAAAAAATACTTCAAAGTGCCTACTTTAAAGTGGCTCATTGAGTTGGTTCATGAAATTCACCAAGTTTTCCAAAGCTGTTAAGTTTTCTTCGCATACCAATGAAAAATGGTCAAACGTGGACAATCCCCAAAGTCTACATACAAATAACCGTTTCGTGAGGAAGTACTTAACAGTTCAATTTGATTTTCAAAAATTCATGCCCAGACACTTTTTTCAAATTCAGCACAGAACTGTTGCAAATCAGGACACCACAAATTCAAAATTTTAACGTTTTTCCGTAGCTATGGATATGAAACTTTGACCTATCATGCTAATGAGCATTTTCATGTGGTAGTACCTTTAATTAAGCACTTTCATTAAGTTATCAATATCAACTCAAGGAGCCCCTTGGCCTTTAAGAATGCACACTGCATACACTGATGTAAGACTGACTGCATGGTCAAGTGGTTAGAGCATCCAACTTGAAGCCAGGAGGTCAGTAGTTCAACCCTTTCTGGGTCATACCAAAGACTTTAAAACATGAAACCTATTGCCATTGTGCTCAGTGCTCAGCATAGGCAATGAAGTCCATAAAACAAGCGAGTCACAAAAGCAAAAATGGCTGAAAGATAAAGGTCATTACTTATCTAATTGGTTAGAAACTCGGCCATAACGCCTCATCTAACAAACTGCACAGAATGTCATGAAAATGAACAAGACAAAAAAGGTATATTACCAACTTTTATTAAGAGCAAGAAATTAATCATGCTAACACCCAAACCAGTGATCCAAACATTTACAAGAATGAGGTGATATATTCCACAATTTTAAACAACTCTTACAAAACCATTCCTTTTTACTTTAAACTACGCATAACATTTAGTTTCATATTTTGTCACATTATTACTTAATTCTAAGGAAGAATAATAATGAAGTTTTGACTTGTAAGTGTAGTTAAGTATCATTTAAACTTGTTAAGGCTACAGAAACCCACACTGGAAGAAGTTGTGGCTATGCTAAATATCTTCCACATGTGATGATGACTTGTCATGCCCAGTTAAAGGTTTAATTTCCTTCATTTTGTAGACTGAAATGGCGACCAAAATTTTAGGTTAGTGAAGACATTAAATGAGACAAGTGGCACAAAATTAGACATATCTAATACCAACTTTCAAGTATGGACTAATGGTTAGCTAAATACCATCTCAATGGAACATTTTTTTAAATATTTGGAAGTCTACTGCATATTTCTGTATCAAAAGAAATCGTGCAAACTCTATAAGTCTTCTAGAGGTCATTAAACTTCTACCGATATAATCATGACATATGTTTCATAATTAGTATTATTACGACGGTAATAGCTAATAGAAATGAAACATTAATACAAACTTTATAATGACCTATAGGATTACTGATTTTATTCATGAAAACATAAGGTTGGTTTTTCTAACCTGCTACATGATACGATAGTGATAGTTTGCATGGGAAATGAAACAACACGGAACACAAAATGACTTATGAAAAGCTATGTGGTCAGTCTGATAAAATGTGGAAAATAGAAGTATTTTTTTCGTCATGAATGGGAGAAGAGACAATAACTTTTTCTTTCAAAATGGATTACATTTTCTGCTATCAAGATCAGGTCAGACAGAATGTTATTTAAAGTGATTAATTAACAAAACAAGGGGTGGGGGGCTGGGGTGTGGATCAGTTGAGATTACTCACAGCGAATGGGTGCGGGTAAATGGCTGTGAGCCAAAGAAAGATAAAAACAGCAAGAAAAAATTGATTAAGTAAGGATTGCATGAGTAATTTGCATTGTGTAGAATGTTATTTATAAACTTATTTCTTTGATCTGTAAAATTATGGACACACGGTTTATATCACCATCAATTGCACCGGTACCTTTATTACAAGTTTTATTACAACCACATGCAAACAGATGACATTTCAAGTTACATAATGACAGAAAAAGTTTCACATTAAATTTACCAAGGAATTTTTCCTTTCTCCAACTTTTTTTTCAAAATTGAAGTTGTAGTGGTCATATGTTAGGACATGGAATCAACATAAAATATCAATTTATACATTTCAAAGTGGATCAAAGTGATGTATAATAAGACTTTTCCTGAAGAATGTGCATTAAGCCAGTATATAAATAAAATGCTAAAATGTAGTTAAATCTGGAACTTGCTGCAGTTAACAGAAATACTGCTAATAAGCTTTCTATTTATAACAGTTCCAGAGGTATAACCATATCCACATCTTTCCTCTGATAGTAAATATGAGCTGATGTAACAAAAAAAAATGCAATGCAGATTTTAGCCTAGTGAATCATGGTTGCAGTACAAGGTATATAGGCATTATGATTAAATCCAGTTGAACTTTGTTTTATCATATCACCTTTGCCTCAATGGCCCATTACCCCTCACCTGCCCCCAACAACCTGTCCGTTTATTTAAATCAGGCCAATTTCTGCTAATGTAAACAAGATGCAAAAGGATTTAAACTAATCTTTCAGAAGAAATGAAAAAATCCACCAAGTTTCAATTCAGATCATGCTTTTCTGTTGATTGGTGCTCAAAGTGCTTCACACAATAAGTACCCCTGGTCATCAGAAACTCATCCCAGAGAAAAATTGTCTTTGAGACTGCTGCCAGATCAGTGTCAATTAATGCAAGTTACCTCTCAGATATCCATTTAAATAGGTGGGCGGAGGGTAGAAAAATAGACAAAGCGTCTTGTGTGAGTATACAATGTGAACCCACCAGTACTCAAGCTAACAACCTTTGGATTGCAAGCCTGATGCCCACAGCCAATGGTGAAAAATGCCCTCTATAAATATTTAAAGGAAATTAAATATTCATTATCCCAGACAGTTCTAATTCTCCCAACCTACATACTTCTAGCCCCTCCCAGAATTGTCTAAAAACCCATCATCAACAAGACACAGTCCTAGTTTTTTTTCTTAAGGATATATCCTGATGAGGTCCTACGGTGTAATCAGAACACCCACAAGGCATGCTATGTAATATGAGCTACTTTGGTTTTTTTTTTTTTAAACTGAAGTAAATAAAAGTTCTTAATTAAGGCTTTAACTCCGAATAAAATTGTGTAAGTTTGGAGTGACAAATGAATGTCCTCAATGTCAATGACCTTCTTTCCCAAATTCCTACCATCCCTAATACATCCTATCATAATTGCTGATTCTGTCAAGGATGACCGGAGATCACCCAAGATAGGACATTCCCTTGGCACTTTACCCACTCAAGTTCGAATGTGTTTTTTTAATTCCCCTGCTTTTCTTTCACCACCACTGCACTTCCTTTCAAACATTTTAACTTTCCACTTGCTTCTCAAAAAATTAGGCTTGCTCTACATGAATTTGTAGATGCAATAGTCCAGTTGACCAGACATGTATGATTCCTGAGCACGGCTACTACCAAGATAATTTCATTACTGACCCTCCAAGTGACTGGAACTTTTCTCTGTACTATTGGTGTATTTCTCCAGTATTAGATATTACCTCACTTTTCAAACAGTCACGTGAAAAAGGAAGTATTAATTTTCCTATCACATGAATCAAAACAAACAAATCACACATCTCCTATACTTCCTGTTCCAACTAAGCTTGGTATGCTATTACAGAAAACATTCTCAAATTTCTACTGCGGTGTGTTATTAATTCATTCATACAAACAGCTGTAGTGACATTTGTCCATAGGCAGTCAACTCCCATGTAGGTAATGTTATATACAATTAAGTCCTCGGTTTCTTTTCACTGCTTCCACCCCTGTCAAGAGAAAAAAGGTGACATACTAGTTTTGGAGTTTACACCAGTCAAAAAAGTTAAAATGACTGAACATCACCAAACAGGCTGTGATACAAAAACACTATTTTAAGGCCAAAGTAAATCTGTATGTCTTTGAATGTGCATGTGGGAGTCTGTCTGTCTCTCTGTCTGTCTGTCTGTCTGTCTGTCTATGTCAGTCTGAGCTCAAAATTTTGGAAGAGTTTGTGGCACTACAATCTAATTTCACTAGTCCCAAAGTCAACTGCACTTACCTCAATGGCTTAAGGCTTCTGTACCATCAAGTCTAGCTGATCATATACATATATGAAAAGCTGAGAATCTAGGTAAGTCTGTCCCAAGAAATTTTGCCATTTGGAGGAAAATTTTGGAAAGCAGAAGGAAATTTTCCTTAAATTCTGTACACTCCCTCCTAGGGAAATAAAACATTTTTCCAAACCTGCACATAACCTGGTCAACAGCCTATCATTGTCTTTCAGTAAAAAGAAGCTCATAATATTCACTCCAAAAATATAAGCTATATTGCGTTGTATGTTATCCATACTAATAATTAAAGCCCAAACTGGTGACATCTGCAGAATTTAATACGTTGTACTTTCATTCAATTGATACTAAAACATAAAGTAATAGGCACTATGAATAAGTTTGAAACATACAAGGAAACTAAACTGACTAAGGGACTAACAGACCCTACCTTTAAAGTAGGGTGCCATGATAATTGCAATATCATCGTAATTTTTCCCTGATGATATGGACCCATGTTTTGCCAAGAGATAATATCACAACAGAATCAAATAAATGACTACACTACTGTGAAATCTCTTATGTTATTGTCTTTAATCAGTAACCTAAAAAGATCAAAAAATAAATGTATTTCTGTTGAAACTTTTGAGCTTCAAACTGAATTTTATAGGCTTGGTTTATGTATACTAAGTTTATTTATGTCCTTGATACAGGTATTGTACATTATTATTTGCATGCTGATGGCAAATGTTAAGACTACAGCATAAAATGCGCGATATCGTCGAAGAAATGCTGGCCATATCGTTAAATGAAAAATCATTATCATGGCAGCCCTACTTTAAAGGGCACCTGGAGACAATTTTTTTGCTCCAATTGAAGGTAGGCTGGACAAAGCATAAATGAAAGAAACTGCCTAAATGAAAAGAACCATTTTCAACCTTCACCAGAGAATTCACCAAGTTTTTAAATGGGCAATCAATGTCTGAGAGCTAGTATTAACCTTTCGCTCCAGCACTTTGTTTTCCTTCTTACACCTGATTACTTACCAGAATCAACAGACACTGAAGAGGTCTTCTAAGTCAGACAAAATTAAGTTATTCTGTTTTAATTACTATTGAAAGGGAATTTTATAATTTTGTTGGGTTAAGAAATTCCACACAGATGCAAGACTAGACAGTCTTATCCATACAATGACTCATAACATCCGATCTTGATGACAGATTATTTTTTGTTAGCTTTAATTCAATGTATGACTGTGATGCAGAATTAAAGATGTGGAAAGCTTGTAAAAGCAAACACTGATTGTCCCCTAAAGAGGCTCATTGAGTTGATATCGATAACTTAATGAGAGTTTCAAAGGGTCACTATCACATAACAATGCTTATAGTTAGCATAACAAGTCAAGTTTCAAGTCCAAAGGTCACAGAAAATGCTAAAATTTTTAATTTTCCTGTGTCCTGACTTTTAACAGTTTTGTACGTAATTTGAAAGAGTGTCTGGTCACGAATTTTTGAAAACCGACTTGAACTGTTAAGCATTCACTCATAAAACAGTTATTTGTGTGTAGGGTATGGGGACTGTCTAAGATGGAACATTTGTCATTGGTATGTGAAGGAAGCTCAGTAAGTTTGGAAAAATTTGTTGAATTTCATGCACCAACTCAAAGAGCCAGTGAAGGCAGGCTGGACAAAGAAGAAATGAAAGAGACTGCCCAAATGATGAGAACCATCTTCAAACAAGTAAACTTCATGTGAGAAGTCAACTTATCTAACAAGTTTTTAAGAATTATCATGTCCCTTAAAAACTTCACATTACAATGTTTGAGGCTTTAATCTATGAATGGATGAGACTTCTGGGAAAGAGTTGATAAAATAAGTATGCTTGTGGTTTTAAAGGTGAAGATGTTAAATCTTCTAGGAGAAGTCATTTTACTCCTAAATCCATGGAGAAACTGAAACTGGTGGTTTTTTTTCTATTTTCATGATGTATAAAAGATTAAGGATGGGTAATAATCACCCTGGTAGGGATGTAACTTCCTCTTCTTCAGCTGGGTGGACTGGCACAATGAGAGCACATTTTTGCAATCACTGAGACAAAAAAATAAACCCTGAAAGAACTCACAACGATCCAGTCATAAACATTGTATTTTTGGCAGAGTTGACCTCCTCCTCTCCAACCCACCCCATCCCAGAATTTTTCTGATGAATTTATCTCACAGAAGAATTTAACACCTGATACACAGAGCAGAGAGAATTCTTCCAAATAAATGTTGCTACATGTAGGCTACATACAAATGTGTGATGGGATGCTTGCAAGACTTTGCTCCATGCTTTCGTGTCCTGACATCTCAACTATTGTAACTTTAATTGTTTGGAATTCCTGCAGTCTTATTTCCACATTACAAAGAGTTCAAAATGAGCAGCAAGACCTGTCCATCTCACCTGAAGTTCTGTCCTATTTCACCAATTTTGCATGATCTCCATTGGCTACTGATTTCATGCAGAATTTGCCTTAAGGTCATTCACTTGGTTTTTAAGCTTTTACAGAATGGCCCCCAGTTTATTTGTCTAGTCTATTGCTAAAGAGAGTGGCTGGTCCTGGCCTGTGGAATTTTCTCACAGCTGATCTAAGACTATGTCCCTCCACTAGCATTTCTAAATCTAAACTGAAGACTTACCTTTGAAAGTAAGCTTTTAATTTTTATTTTTCTTTTACTTTTATTCTTTATCTTGTTTTTTTGATATTTTTTTGGTGAATGTAGGAAAAAAGTTCTTCTTTCATTGCAATTGTAAAACCAGAGATGCCCCAATTATTAAAAATACTTTTATTAAGGAGGGTGTTAATGCATGGTGTTTTCTGACCTTTTGTTCTCCAACGGAAGATTTTGATAATCAAGTTATCTGGAACAATTCTTTTATTCGTATAGATAATGAACCTGTTATGTATTAATTAATTTTTTTCACTAAAATGTGCTGTATTTAAGAGACCTATTTGATGATAGAGGTATACCATTGACATATGGTGATTTTATGACTCGTTTTGGTATCAATAGATTCCCCTTTTCACTATACTTTGGTTTGATTAACAGCATTCCAAGAGGTTGGAGACCTAGAGAAGGGGCAGAAGGTAGGGCTAATAATGGCAGCTGTTGGTATGAAAAGGTTATGAACACTTCCTCTAGTTCAGAGTTCATTTATAGTAATCTTATTGAGCAAATTACATGTCGCCCAACTGCAATGTTTAAGTGGGATCAAGATTTCGGTAACCTCACAAATAAGACTGGCAAAATTTTTTTGAAATGGCCCGGGTCAATACAACTGAAGCAAAATTACATTACTTACAGTTCAGATTTTTACATAGAATCATTGTTACTAATACATTACTTTTTGCTATGCGGAAAGAAGATGGTGACCTTTGCTCTCTCTGTTACTCAGAAACCAAAAGTTTAGAACATTTATTTTGGGATTGTCATTTAGTTTCAAGTTTCATTTTGGATGTAGAAGAAGTCATCCTTAAGAAACAGTTTTTCTTTTCCAAACAAGATATATCGTTTGGTTTTAACCAGAGTAAAAAACATCCACATAACTTTTTAATTTCACATGTTGAAAACTATATTTATCAGTGCAAGTGTAAAAAGGTGCAACTCTCAATTCAAGAATTTCTTTGCAAGTTTAAGTTTGCTGTTAAGATTGTAAGATTCAATTCAAAAAGAAAGACAAGCAGATAAAAAAAAAAAACAGATCGATTACTATGATTTATGTGATGCGTTTCCTGACTTAATTGATACATAATTGGTTATGTCAAAATATGCATAGTCTTTGTGTTTCTTCTAAATGTAAATTGATACCTGTTGTACTTGTTTATATGATTTCTCTTCTTCATATTATACTGTCTATATGTGCATCATTTGAATAAAAAGGAGGGAAAAAAAACAAAAAAAACAACAACAACAACAACAATATTAGTAAAATACTGTTACATTGCGGAAAAATGGAATGAGAATAAAGTATATTAGAATAGATACAAGCCAATTGTCATTTTTTCCCCACTTAGTACCTCTGACAAAAAAGTAACCTAGAACAAGGAACAAAGTAACCAAAATTACAGTCCAGGAAGTTCCAGTTGTGGAGCAAATCCATTTCAGCTTCACATATGAGTGAACCAATATTTTTTTAGGACTTGACAGTCTTCTTACCAATTCGGTAGTATGCATATCTCAGCTTTCCCATTCTTTAGAGGATTTATGGAAGGGTTGAATAATAAAGCTCGTTGAAATAGGAATGAACGGCAGGACATTGTGAATAGCAAAAAGTATGTATATTGATAAAAAACTTACCCTCCACCTTCAGTTTTCCTCTTGGAAATAATCTGCATATTAAAAAAAAAATACAAAAAGTGAAGTTTACGAACCAAATGACTTACCGATTTCTAGCATATAGGATATATTTTCAAAGACTGGGATTAGAAATGGACAAGCAATTGTATTCAATATGAAATATCAGATTTGGGTGTGGATAATGATTATTGGGGTTATTGGAGTTAACTTTCACGAAATATTATCATTAGAGGGAAAAGCCTATAATAACCAAAGACTACATTAAATTAAGAAATCCATAAGAAATCTCTCTCACTTATCGACATCATGAATAAACATTGATCAAGTACGTTAATCTGTTATGTAGAGGGATGAGTAAAAACTGAAATTTATTTTTCTAGTCTCTACTCCTTTGACAAGATATATTAAGTTTATTATAAAAAAGGTGAGGCCAAGTTTTGCAGCTATGTTAAAGTGTACCTCAAGTGAAAAAATTCAAAAATATGAATTACAAAGGATGAAAAATAAATTCAAACAGTCCAACTCCCATATTCATAAGATGTTTCTGAGCTGAGTTATAAAATGTTGAAATTTTTTCACTAAATTTTAAATGGTAGGTTTTGCGATGATTTGTGATGTCATTGTTGTACTACTCAAACAACAGTCTTTGTATTTTCTTTGTTTTTCATGAAGCTACTACTGTACCTTGTACCAAAATGTGATCATAATCTTGCTCTTATGGGGTGACTTGACTTAACAAGCCCTCTTTGTATACATCCTGCTAAGCCAAAAAACAGGAAACATTCAAGATCATTTAAACACTGATAATTTAATTTTAAAAAGAAACAAAGCAGGTAATGTGAGTTGTACAACAAAAAAGTCACAAATTCTTGGGCAAGTGACTTTTTGGATTTAAAAGAAGAAATTTCATCATTTAATATGTCAGCATTGGAACAAGCCATGACAATTGGAGTTGTACAAATAAGATGCACTTTACAACCTCTGAAATCTGTACTTTTGAAATTCTAGACTTGAGGAACACTTTAATTTTGTTCTTACTACGAAAAGTGCAACACGTCTTAGGTCAATGGCAGCACCTGACTCTATTTGGAATAGACAATATTCCAGTGAAAATGGTTACATCATAAATGAACAACTACAAAACAAAAGAGATAATTTGGAAACTGAATCACTAGTTCATGAAAGTAAACTAAACGTTATCCAGGTTCTGCTTTTGACTTTCAAAATTGTCCGTGTGAAAGTATTTTGACTCCTCTGAACTATACAAATGCTTGATTACAACTACAATAAAGAAAGAATGAGTCATTTAATAAAAATGAGAAACTCTTTGACTTTGGTGAAATGACTCAGGGAGGTTATTACAAATGACTGCAATGTCATTGACTGGTCAAGAGCAGAGAGTAGTCGACAGCTGTACGTCAACGTATACCTCTACTTGCACATTTAGTTTCGTTTCATAACAAGTCTGAAGGAGTGTATGAGTAGATTCACAGCAAGTGACATAAATATGATTAATGATCATGACAGACAATATTAATACCAGAATTGTCTATGAATGACTCAACCGGATATTCCTGTTACACTGTAGATGCAAACATGAGAGTGACAAGCATGAATTTAAATAATGGAGATGTTTACAATAGCCAATGAAATCATCATATGCAGGAATTTTACAACAGATTGAAATACTAGTCTATGAAACCATATTGCAATATGTAAAAGATTGCAAGAAATTGTCCTAACATTTAAATTGCTCAACTACACCTCAGCGTTCATCTTTATTTTCTGGTTTTTTGCTTAAGAAAATAGATTACCATACTTTTTCTACAGGAGGTTTCCTTTTTGCAAAAGAAACACATCTCTAGTTTAACCCTATCTGGACAAAAATTAAAAATTGGACATGGCTTTACATATATGCAGCACATATAGTGGAAATGCAGTCCCCTTAACTTGTATGTGTATAGTAGGCTGCTGGCACGTAGCCAGGACTGTGTCATGAGGGGTGGGGGGAGGGGTTTGGGCAAGACATGAGGAAAAAGTCTAAGGATAGACAGGAAGAACCGCTATTTTAGAGTTTTTTCCGTTGCAAGGTTGGGTCATGGAGTAACTGCTTGGTTTACTGTAAATATGTAATACTGGAGTCTTAAAATATTATGAAAGATACTTTGGGGAGAAAAAGGATGAAAATTGTGAGATTTAGCTGTTGCTTCAAAATATGTTTGGGACAACTGCTCATGCTCTTAAAAATTCCGGAGCTTTTCATACAGAAATTTGATTGGGAATTTGGTAGTTTCATGAGTTGTCAAAACCATACAGTGGGCTTGTCTCATAATTGGCAAATTTCCGAATTCTTCATTTTCAGAGCCCCCTGCCCTGCCTGGGTGTCTAAGAAAAGGGGGCCGAGATGCAACATGGTGCTAAATGTTTCAATATTTTGAGCCACTATGAAACTCCCAAGCTTTCAAAACATGATCTTGAAAGTGTGGGTAATCATTACTTCAACGAACTATACGGTCAATGTGACTTCAATACCGCATGTACGCTATTACCATTTCACGGTTTTATTCTATGTCATGTGTAAACTGTAGGTAGTGTCATGTAGTATGGCGCACCCTCCATGACCTTTAACAGGAACACCATCTTGTTGTTTAAGAGCAAATCTCCCTTCCTTTTGTCCTAGATCCCCAGGACCTTTCCTGTTTCCTGTCACGTATTACCGGTTAACGTGACAAACTACCTCGCCCTAGTTCCACTTGTATGCTGTAAACCATATTTTCAAGGTGCGGCCAATTTCACCCTCTACAGCCTCCTCATTGGTCATTTCTTAGATCAGCACATGCCTTAATATTTATTTAATTTGGTACGTCACAACTTTTAACCAATCAGGGGACTGCATGTGTTCCGATCTCCCCGAGACATGAAAGCTCCGAGCTTGCAAGTTTTGGTCACACTCACACTCTGGTGCAGCAGACCTCAGACGACGAGCACCTGAGTCAATCTGTTTATAGTTAATATAGTCCGTTGGCAGAAAATGCTAGATTTAGCATTAGTCATTGCGCAATGTCTAGACAAAAAGGGATTTTAGAATTATAATTTACATTTTTCATTCTATTGAAGAATATGACACAAAAATACGGTAATCAAATAATGTAATAACTATCACTTGTATTTTTAACAAGAGCCCAATGGGCACTGTGGTTCCTTGCTAGATATTATGAGAACTGCACAGCCAGTCTGTGAAATACAGCTAAGCAAAAGTTCATACTCAATGTTTGTAACATCTTCACAAGGGGTATTTTAGTACTAATTTTACATGAAATCAAAGATTAAATTTCTGTGGCCTTACTAACATTCAACTTTTGTAATGCTTGGTGATCCTTCAAAAACACTACCTCATTTCCATATGTATTTATGCTTGTAACCAAATTTGATATTATCACCAATAAATGATACACAATGTGGTCAGAGAATGAAAAACACCCCTTGTATTTCTCTCACAAGTTATTTCTACCTGCTCTCAAATAAAACTTGCTGTTACTTTAAAACAATCTACCACTTGTCCTGTTTGCTACCTCTACACAGAAAACAGGGTTTATTCAGCAGTCAAGCAGAAAGCAAGTGATTAATGAAGTGTGATAATAGAATGAGGATAAGGTTACCCCACAGAGCACAGCAGTAATAAAGAGACATATTGTAGAATCCATGCATTGCTTCCACTGGCAGAGAGACCAGTTTAATGCAGAGTGACCTGTGCTCAGTGAAATATACAGATTTCAGTTATTGCCCTCTTAAAACTTTGAATGATCCAAAATATGTGTACAACCCGAAGGAATCATTACTGCACGAACAAAAAGGACAAATTTCTAAGGTGTTTGAGTGCGTAAGCATGCAAAACCAGGTGAGATAAAAAATCTACTGAAACTATCTTTATCTAGCTTACAAGATTTTCTAAATAACATTTCTAGCAGTTGACCTCCAGTGACCTTGATGACCTTTGACCTTAACCAAACACAGATTGATTTGAAATCTGTCCTTTCTACCTTAAAATACTGTGTTAAAACGTTTTTCAGTGTTTGACCCCTGGTGACCTCAGATGACCCTTTGACCTTCACCGAACATATCCAATTTCCTCCTTACACCATAACACATCCACACACTATGTATGACATCTATCCAAGTTTCCTAACTAGAAATATCCTGTTGCGAAGGTTTTTAGCTTTTGACCTATGGTGACCCCAAATGACCTTTGACCTCCACCAAAAACGATAGGGCACACCTTCTCCCTATGATGAATCTATGTACCAAATCCAAGTTCCATCCAACCTTCACTTGTTGAGTTAGAGCGTACCGAAGTAAGTGTCACACACACACACACACACACACACACACACACATACACACACACACACGCCAACCTGACTACATAGGTTCCTTTGCTACCGCAAGGAACCAAAAAGTAGTTAGGCCTAGGCTACAATTTGCCTGACTATCTATACAATTTTTACCATCCCGGTGGGGGGGGGTATGCATACCCCCATCCCCCCTCTGGATCTGCCACTGTAATACAGAGCTGTCAACATTGAGTGACTGGTGAGATGGAGATTTGCTGGAAGGCTCTGAAGCAAAGCGGTAGTCTAGCCCACCATAAGTATAGATTGTTGGATCAGATACTTGAAGAAGTACATTTTTCAGGACTTTAAATGAAATAGATATAACTGGCACCCATTTCTTACACATCTTATCCTCAGATCCTTTTCATAATGCACATGCACCAATTGTATTCTATAGGTGCACATTTACCAAACCTAGGTCAACTTTAGAATTTGAAACTTTTGTTACATTGTTTGACTACCACTAGAAATGTGAAATTACATGGAATGTATGAAAGACACAGAAGTATTCACTGTGGAGGCAAAAATGAAACACCAACTATGGTTTTCAAGATGACTACACTACCACTTTGGTCTAACGGTAAGAGCATCCGCCTCTCACCCAGAAGGCCCAGGTTCGATTCCCAGGTCGAGTCATACCAAAGACTCTACAAATGGAACTTACTGCTGTTGTGCCTGATGCTCCGCATAAGCAATGGAGTATGAAAAACAAGCCAGTGAGCCACAACTGGAAAAAAGGCTGTGGCCGGCTCCACTTGAACCAGTAGGTTGGAAACAAGGCTGTAAAACTCCATCTAACTATCTAACTTACGCATTGAGTCTTTCAAGTTTGCCAAGTTCTCTTTACAAAGTTAAAACACAATATCACATCAATGACTCCCACAAGGAATGATAAATAGAATGCAACAGACTGTGGATCTGAAGTGAACTGTAAAGTATCTTTCCTGCTGGCAGTAAATGCAGCATGCACATTTTAAGCCCACTTAATGTATGGTTGGAATGTTAGCCAAATATGCTTATTAAAGAACTCATGTACTTACAGCCTTTACTTACAGAAAATAACATCCATGTGCCCTACATAGTAAACAGTACATGTAAACTACTTGATGCAGATCCTACAAGATCCACATAACAATCCACCACGTGTCCTATGCGGATACCACATGAAATCTTTCGATTCTATTTACCCAGTACATGACCCACGCATTTGGTTTGTAAAATACTGGCCTCACGCAGGCACCATTTCCAGCTTGTAGAGAATCCCATGCGGGACTCACATTTTTCCCTGGGACACTTGAGCTGGGTGCCAAATGAAATCATGTATTGGTCCCATTCACTCAGCACACCTGATTGATCTAACATAACACATATGTATTTCTGCTATCTTTGTTATCTTGTGGGATTACATGGTGCTACAGCATGACAGTACCAAGGCTCTTTCTTTTATGGGGGCAGTGACTTTTTGCCAAACTTCAAATCTTTAACCAGTGCATAATCACTGCCGACTGAGGCATAGAAGTGAGCCTGATTCAGCAAGGTTTTGGGCAACTCAAGGGGAAGGCTGCATCCCACCTTGCCCCCCCCCCCCCCCAGTCCCATACAACCATGTGCTATGGTCAGTCATCTAGCCAATAAAAATACCAACTCCTTCCATAATTTATAGTTAAAACTGTATTTGAACAGACTTAACTTTTTATCTAGCTGCAAATATAAAACACATTTATGTTGTTGGTATGTAATTAAATCCCAACTTTGTAACTCTCTAACTTCAGCTCTCACAGCTCTTTGTAAAGAGACTTGTCTACTTATCTGGTCACATGCCCCACAGTAAAATTGTTTTAGTCTGTTTCTTTTAATAATACAGCCAACAGCACTGTAGATCTATTGTTTGGCTCATGTTTCTCATTCACTGATTCACTTCTAACCTCACCTATAGTGAGAGCACACTAATGTCAGTCAGTACATGTGGGGTGCTTGATGTGAAGATGAGTAACAGGCAGGGATGAGCCTATGACTTCTAAAATAAAAGAAGACAATGAGAAGCAAGCACCAGGGCTGGGGGCACAGGGGCAAACTTTAGGGCCCCTAGTGGCACTGATGTCATTGCAATACAGACTTCTGATTGGATAGAACTCCAAATGCTGTTTGTACATGTTAAATAGATGAAATTTATAATACATTTATGACAGAAACTTGGTCAAAAGAAGAAGAGGAATAAATTAAAAAAACGAGGGAAGGTAAAAAAAACCAGAAAGCCAAAAGGCTTTGTGATTCCTTGCCGCTGAAATGTAAGGCCTTTTTTCACATTGGCACTGCTTGGCAATGTTTTTCAATTAACAGGGCTCTATAATGTGCCCACAAAGTACACATGCAAGGCATCCAATCTTCCTACATTGAGATCCCCCTTGCCCGTTGTGAACCCAAATGACATTTGACCTCCACCATAAACTTCTGGGACCATGTATTCACTATGTGCCATCTACAGGACAAGTTACAGGACCCTACAAGTGACATTTCTTGAAAGACTGTGCAGGAAAGCTTGTCAGGCTTTGAACATGCTGACTCCAAATGAACTTTGACCTTTCAGAAAATCAATAGGGATCATCTACTCAATATGACCAATCCACACACTAAATATGAGCACAGTCAAATGTACCGTTCTTGAGATATCTTGTTTATGAAGTTTTGACCTTTTGACCTCTCATGACCCCAAATGACCTTTGACCTCCACCAAAAATAATATGGATCATCTACTCGATATGACCAACCGACACACCAAATATGAGTATAGTCACATGTACCGTTCTCCAGATAGGGTGTTTACGAAGTTTTGACCTTTTGACCTCTCGTGACTCCAAATGACCTTTGACCTCCATCAAAAACGATTTGGATCATCTACTCAATATAACCAACCCACACACCAAATATGAGTATAGTCAGATGTACCGTTCTCGAGATATCGTGTTTACGATGTTTTGACCTTTTGACCTCTCGTGACCCCAAATGACCTTTGACCTCCACCAAAAACAATAGGGATCATCTACTCAATATGACCAACCCACACACCAAATATGAGCATAGTCACATGTACCGTTCTCGAGATATCGTGTTTACGAAGTTTTGACCTTTCGACCTCTCGTGACCCCAAATGACCTTTGATCTCCACCAAAAACAATAGGGATCATCTACTCAATATGGCCAATGCACACACCAAATATGAGATTAGTCACACTTACCCTTCTTGAGATACTGTGTTTACAAGCAATTTCTAAGGAATTTACCTATTGACCTCTCGTGACCCCAAATGACCTTTGACCTCCATAAAAATCAATAGGGATCATCTACTCAATATGACCAATCCACACACCAAATATGAGCATAGTCACATGTACCGTTCTCGAGATATTGTGTTTACGAAGTTTTGACCTTTTGACCTCTCTTGACCCCAAATGACCTTTGATCTACACCAAAAACAATAGGGATCATCTACTCAATATGGCCAATGCACACACCAATAATGAGATTAGTCACACTTACCCTTCTTGAGATACCGTGTTTACAAGCAATTTCTAAGAAATTTACCTATTGACCTCTCGTGACCCCAAATGACCTTTGACCTCCAAGAAAATCGATAAGGATCATCTACTCAATATGACCAACCCACACACCAAATATGAGCATAGTCACATGTACCGTTCTCGAGATATCATGTTTACAAGATTTTGACCTTTTGACCTCTCGTGACCCCAAGTGACCTTTGACGTCCACCAAAAACAATAGGGATCATCTACTCAATATGGGCAATCCACATGCCAAGTATGAGATCCCTCGGACTTACCCTTCTTGAGATATCGTGTTTACAAGCCAAAGCGTCACATACGCACACACACACACACACACACACACACACACACACACACACATACACACGACATCACCATCGCATAGATTCCTTGCCTGCCTACGGCAAGGAATCAAAAAGAAAAGAAATGGAGGAAACTTCCTCTAAAAAGAGGAAGTATCTCATGTCTGAACAGGGTAATACTGCACCTTCAGCAGAATTAATTGTCATGACTTTTTCATGACTTTACCAGAATCAAATAAAGAACTTCCATAATATTGCTGACTTTTAGCTTACTCCCTTCACATCATGTTTATTCATTTTTTAATTTGGAATTATTCTGCACAATACTGAAATTAAATGTTTTTGGAAAACAAATGAAATGAAACAAAACAAACATTGAAAAAATGTAATGATGTAGCCATGAACAAGCTTGTCTCTTATGTGCTCACCTGGCTAATCTGCTGCCACTCTCTGTCCAAAGCAGCTTTTTCATTCTTCTCGGTAAACATACGCCTGGTCTTTCGACCCTCCGACATTTTGATTCCAAACTGGAATGCAGCTCTGTAAATACACGTTATAGGATATGGTTAACAAACTAGTTCATATATTCCATACAGGGTGAAAAACCAGAATGCAAAACTGCATTGAGGTTTCGATGATACATACATGTTCTTTTCAATAAAATGCTACATTTGTTGTAACAACTGGTGACCCAAAGTGACCTTTGACTCCACCTGTAAGTAACTGGTTTTTCTTTTAACCAAAACGCTTCTATATTCAAAAAGCCAAATTTCATACTGCGCCTTTAGATGTTCTGCAAACAAGGTTTTCAGAGTTTAGTGCCAGGTGATACCAGATGACCATTGACCTCCACCAAAAACAATAGGTACAGTTCAACTCACCATAACTCATCCACATACTAATTATGAAATCCATCCAAGTTTCCTACCTTGAGATATCCCATTTTGACAAGGTTTTCAAAGTTTGAACAATCATGACCCCAGCTGTCCTTTCACCTCCACAAGAAAACCATATACAGACCATCTTCTCACCATAATTCATCCACATGCTAATCATGAAATCCATCCACGTTTCGTACCTTGAGCTATCCTAAACAACATTTTCCTAGTTTTACCTCTGGTGACCCCAAATGACCTTCAACATTCACCAAGGACTGCAGATGCCATCTTCCTACCATAACATATCCACGTACTAACTTTGAACTCTATCCCAGTTTTCTACCTTGAAATTCAAAGTACAAACGGTTTTCAAGGTTTGCCTTGGAAAATCTCATGTGAACTTTGACCTCTACCAAAATTAATAGGGTCCACCCTCCCATCATAATTCATCAACAAACCACCTCTGAAAACAATCCAAGCTTCCTAACTTGAGAAATCATGTAAACAAGGTTTTCTGAGTTTGACCCCCTATGACAACAAATGACCTTTGACCTCTACCAAAATCAAAAAGGTTCTTCCTTAAATCATAATGCATCAACATATCAAGTTTGAAATAAATCCAAGCTTCCTACCTCGTGATATTGTGTAAACAAGGTTTTCAGGATTTGACCTCAAGTGACCCCAAATAACCTTTGAACTCCAGCAAAACACCTTGGGTTCTTCATTTCATCATAACACATCAACATATCAAGTTTGAAATGAATACAAGTTCCTACCTTGAGATATCTTGTAAACAAGGATTTTGGGGTTTGACCCCATGCGACCCCAAATGACCTTTGACCTCCACCAAAATTCATTGGTTTCTTCCTTACATTATAATGCATCAACATATCAAGTTTGAAATTAATCTGAGTTTCCTACCATGAGCTATCGTGTGAACAAGGATTTGGGGGTTTGACCCCGCATGACCCCAAATGACCTTTGACCTCCACCAAAATCAATAGGGTTCTTTGTTACATCATAATGCATCTACATATCAAGTTTGAAATTAATCCAAGTTTCCTACCTTCAGATATCGTGTAAAAAGGATTTCGGGGTATGATCCCAAGTGACCCCAAATGACCTTGACCTCTACCAAAATCAATAGGGTTCTTCCTCGCAGGATGGGGTATCTGTGTACCAAGTTTGAGAACTGTCAGATCTTCCCTTCTCAAGATATTGTGTAAACAAGCAAAGTGTCACAAACACACACATACACACACACACACACACCTACACGCACACTTACACACGCACGCCATCATGAATGCATAGGTTTCTCTTCATCGAAACCAAAAATATGTTAGCCCTATCATTAAAGTTTATGCAATTGCTTCCACCATAAATAAAGCAACTTTTGAGAACTTTCAAAGCACTCAGATTTTTTAAACATGTAATACTCTCACCACAAATCACACTATGTTCAGAGAATATAGTCTTCACTTGAAATTCCAATACTTTTTTAAAGCACCCAGTAAAATTTCAAGTGCTCTCCAACTTCTCAGGGCTCTGAGAAGTCAAAAGAATTGCATTGTTCAGATCAAACACTATCACAATGGCAATGATACTATCATAACAATGCTTGAAACTTGGATTTAAAAGCAGACAAAGCTCCACTTCAATTACAATTCTTGTAGTAGTCTACAGAAATTCGGAAATGACATACCTCTTTGATTGACAGCAATTAAAATAAAATGCAGAGTACTGTAGCTCATATAGCACAGCACACACTGTACTGGGAGTATTCTGATGTGTACATTGGGTATTGTATACACTCGCCCTGAAGCAATAAACTGAGACAGTATACCTGGATGAGGATGAGTTTTAGAAAGCTTGTGGGAGGGCTTCAGTTATTAGGTTAGGAGGTAAGGGACGCCACTGAAATTCTCTTATGCGTTTCGATGCATTTCCGATGCATACCGACGCAAACACAAAGGGTCCCGTCGGCGATGCGTTGGCGTCGCAAATGCATCCAGATTAGGCACGCTACACAGCCTCTGCACCGTATGCAGTGAAACGGGGAGCATTGTGTACGTAATCCCTTGGAAGCGATGCATCGGCATTAAAGGATTATAGGCTAATCAGCTTACCACGAACAATAGCGCTTGTACCAGGAGGAAAGGCTTTCTGAAGTATCGAGGATAGCACTGTCATTCTATCGCAAAAATGGTCAGGTGTGATCTGATCAACTCTGGAAAAAAGCTTGAGGCTTAACTTGTCTCGAATTTTCAAACCATCGTAGAAACTCAAGGCACCACAAATGATACAGTATAGATAGGCATAACGTTAGGCTTAACTAGCGATAGTTTAGGCCTTCGGAATGTTAGCCTATATAATACAGTATACTTAGCGTATAACTCCCGTAGAATTCCGAAAAATGCAAATTCCAAGGTTTTTTTTATCAATTGTGCCGCGTTCCCCGGCCATCCGAGATTTCACACGCTATCGAAAACCGTACAAAAATTCGAACGCTAAAATGTGATGGATATTCGCACAATTGTTCGCACTTTTTGCGGTCAGTTTTTACCGTGAGGAAGCGCGATGTACAACCGTAGACTAATGGCTCTTAAAAATAAAAAAGTCGGAAAATAAACGATAGAGTTTGACCTAAAAATGTTTTGTGTGGTGTTTTGTATATTTCTCTTTCCATTTCTACATTATCGACAAATGTCTTTTGGCTAAGGGATTAAGTATAAAAGAACTTATGCAATACATAAACTGATCGATCGTAACCAGGGATTTTGGAATACCAATGATTGCCTTAGGCCAAAACGCCTAACGTCAGTAAGTCTGAAAATTCGCTAAAAAGGATTAGACCTTCTCTTGTCGAATATTATGACATCCCTGCCCCCCACACACACACCCAATTCACAAATTCCAAAGCATGTTATAGTCACAGCTTGGAATGTTTTAGGAGCACAAGTGGTTAAACTGTTTGTACAGTGTCATGACAAGAAAAATGTAAACTGCATGGCAAATCCATCCCACGCACCTTTGCTTTGAAACGAAATAATTGAGCCACGAAGCTCCAAGGACTCATGGCCTGTTGTGGACAAACTTTCCAGCCTTTCCTACGTTTTAAGGCGGATATCTTTTTTATTTTTTTCTTTCAAGTACCAAGCGTATGTTCCAGGGTCCCGTCGATATACTTAACGAACTCGAACTGTAAACCTACCTAACTATCCCCGTCCATTGAATACAAAACCCGGACAATTTATTTTCCGAAATATACAACTCGTTGATCGACATTATCAAACTCCAAAACTGCAGCTTACTGTTACACTTACAATTGGGTGGGGCAACAAACTGCTGTAGCAGTTGGGATTTATAAGGTTGAATGCAATACAGTTGTGGGTGGGGCTAGAGGTGAGAAGGTTGGGAGAACTGGAACTGTTTGGAGTGCTGAATAGCTGCCTTTAGATTTCTTTTTTTTTTTTGAGAAAACTCTTATAAAATTTTCAGTCCTAATGTCAGACATTTTACAAATACTTCATTTAAAATTCAAAACGGAGTCTTACCATTTCTGCAGAGCACAAGACAAATTTTTTGTGTTCAAAGGTGAAAAACACTGATAATAATCCCGTTAGATTCCACTGCCGGATACTTTGTTCCGATCCATGACCTAATGTCGCTGTACTCCTAGCCTATGGGCCTAAAACTCATTCGCAATATACCCCCTATATTTCAATTTCGGCCCGTGACCCAGACCATTCTCCTTCCCACAAAAAGGACATGCGTTCAGCTTTTGCCCAAAATTTGTTGCAATATAGAGAGCTTTCCATGGTTTGAGGCGTTGTGCACTGTCTGACTGTGAAATGCAAGTTTGGACACGTTTTATTTCCCCCCTTGCAGAGAGCTAAGTTCAATACTGTGGGTAGATCTATGTACGTATGCAGGCTAACCTTAGTGGGCCGTCGGGTGTGTGCAGTACAGTGCATACAATTGTTACTAGTTTTCAACGAAGTATGCAAATAAGTTGGCTGGGGGTCATGCGCATGCTATATGCTACGTTTGCCTGCCTATCTAGAAAATTCTCGTGACAAGAGTATCAAAATACTTTATGTGCAACGCACGTTATAAAACGGAAAATGACCTCGTGCATAAGAACTGTGATCGTTGTTGATTTCGTCAATATGGACAAATAATTTAAGACACTAGAACTGCTGGGTTGGTTCTTCATCACAAAGCAAAATGAGCCTGTGTTTTGTATGGAATACTAGGATTCGTCTACCAACACTTAAATTGTTTGGGAAAAAAATTATAACGATCTAAACAAAATTCTTCATCTTGTGAGCACCAAATTAATGCCATTTACTCACGTTGATGGAGAAATTTTGTTTCCGACAGGAATTTGAAGGGTGTTCCAACCTCAACAGCAGGGTTTATGAATGAACCTATGTTGGACTCTGCCTCCGCCGGTACGCGACTTTCCTAAAAAGGCCACGATAGCGTGGGTGTCGGCAAAGGAGCATGCATGACATGACATGATTTAATGATCTAAAAAATAAGCTTCAGTAATACAGGTATGTCTACATAATGTATGCACATATTTCAATACCAACCACAAAAAATTTTGTCTCAAATCAATCACTTAAACTTCGTATTTTGGGAAGAGAATTTTTTCTGAAGCAAAATTCACTCCATCAGATTTAAGATCGTACACATTCCTTTGAAGGGGTATTGTACGCCATGTGCACGAAAAAAATCTTCTTTCCACTTACTTCTATCCTGTTACTAACTTGAACACTAAAATGATTCCTACCTCTATATTGCTTTATTGCTTTTTAAACTATTTGCAAAATGTTTACGCCCAAGGTTTCCTAAATATATGGCAAACACAGAGCAAAATATTTTTCCATATTTTCTCTATACCCCATCCAAAGTGGAGTGTGCCAAAGTGACGTCACTACTCCAGTGCACACATCGAACACAAAGCACCCCTGCAACGAACGAACGTTCGTAGGTCTACGGTCACTGCCGTATATTACCGTACATTTTTAACGGTACTGTACGGGTGAAATCTGGGACAGGAAATGCATTAGAAAGTTTTTTACTGTCATTATCACGAACGGGCAGATAGTTGATTTTTTCATGACCGTACCACGAAAGCAACGGTACAGAAGTTGCAGTGACAAACCATGAGTTATATTTTGGTTCCGATGCACACATTGCACACTGGACAAAAGCCACAGAAACTTATCTTAACCTGTTAACGGCTCTGAATTGTGATCAAGTTTTAAATTCCAGTCTGATTTTTAAAGTCACGATGTTAAGAACAAACGGAACATTGTAGGTAAAGTAAAACGTGATGTATTGTTGTCAAATCAACCGATTAGAGATAAAAGGCCAATGGGTCGAGTCATGACTCTAAAGTATGTGCATACTATGCACTTATTTTGTAATATGTTGCAAGGTGTAAGGTCGAGTACCCGGGTACCTGACGGGTAATACGGTTTGGGTACCCAGCTACGAAATTCCTACTACTCCTACACTGGTCATTTACTAACGTTTGCTTTAAGTCAAATTCACAAAGAGTCATACCTACAATATATCTTAAACTTCTCTTAAATTGGGAACATATTCAAGTGAGGTTTAGGTCGGGAATGGCTTACAGATAGAGGAGGCAAGACAACATGTAATAGTTTCCTTTATAATTTCAACTGGATACGGAACATAGGTAAACACCGGCAAGTGCACTTGGCCAAATCATGTTGATCCGATCGGTTGAAACTTAGTGGAAAAGGAAATTACTTAATTTCACCCCCTTCACTAAGAATGGATGAGTCAAAGGTAATAGGAGGAAGCTCATTTCAGACTGAAATTTTTGAAGAATAATCACTTTAACTGGCCTACAAGTTTACAGAGAGTAACTTTAATTTGTATTCTCGTAACAAAATTTGTGCCGTTGCAGTTAGTTGCAGTTGTTTGAGGTGTTTTATTGTCTCAGTATTTGCAACCATATTTCAATATGTGTATTTCATTGCTACCACATGTTAAATCATAATTTATATAAGCTGTACTTTGTGAAGTATTGTGTACAAACAGCTCCAAGTGTGCAACGAACTATTAGCGTCCCCCCCCCCGGCTCTTTGCTAGAGAGTCGGGGAGACTTTTCCGATTGTTATTTAGTGCTCTGAAAAGCTACCTTCGTGCTTGTTTCGATGATGAATGAATTCTAATACCCTCGCTGCAATGCATCGGCCTTTGCTTTGTGTTCAATTGGATTAGTGTGTACAGCACGGCAACAAAAGAGCGGCAGAGCAGCGCCCTGGAATTAAGGAATGGCTATTGTTCGAGGTTGTGGAACTGCCAGCAGCGGTGAACAATGGGCGTTGCGACGCCCCTAAATTAAGATGCATTCCAACGGGATGCATCGAAACGCATAAGAGAATTTCAGTGGCATCCCTAAGGAGAATTAAAACTGTTTGGGGTGAGAGGTTCATCCCTTAAAGTAATAGAATGAACACAAAAAGTACTAAAGCTGCAACCTACTTAGGCATAGCTTCCTTCTGGTTCATGTAAGTGCTATACTCCTCTGCAGTTTCAAAGTCCCATCTTCCAATTGGACCCTTTTTGTTACCCTGGAAACAAAACAAATATAACAATCTATTACCTCCACATATCATGGACAAGTTCTAACAATCTGGTATCATATCACATTAAAGGGAAATACTGGGTTTGTTTTGCAAAAAAAATACATCCTTTTAAAACTAGTATTAATTAACACATGGTGATAGATTATCAAAAATAAGGCAGTATGGTAGCCTTCCTTTTAAGAAATAAGTTTCCCAAAAAGATAGCAATTCAATTGTTTGTTGCTCAAGAAAAATTTGTTCACCCAAACTTTTAACATTTCAAATGATGCAACATCCATGGCTCTTCTTGGGCAAAGTATGTTGGAGAGATGTAGCTAATGCTGGGGTTTATGATTGAGACTGAATTGGTGGATAGTGTTTTAGTCATTTTCTTTGTACTCCTTGTTGGAGCATTTTAAACACAATATTTCCCTTTAAACACAATCATGATCTTATACTTTCAACATTTACTTCACAAAGTCACAAACACAGGTGATGAAAAACCAAAGTCAGCAGTAAATTAGATATTAAACTTCTTGCAGGGTTTAACAAAACCATTTGATCATCACCCCACTGACATTTGTGTAGGGGTATGAATATTCTCAGTTGGTTTAATAGTGCTCTTTGATTGACATCAAAATTTGAAAATTCGAAAGATACAGAGTAGCTTACATTCCACAAAATGAAGGAAGAGTACTTAGATTACACATTGTAGCCCAAGTATGATGACCATGATATGGTCTTAAAGGCCCAGTTCTCTCACCCCAAACAGTACCAATTCTCCTGACCTTCTTACTTAAGCCCCTCCCACTGTTGTCTGAAATTTATGCTCATCCAGATACAATCTCAGTTTATTGCTTCAAGGTGAGTAAAGAAAAACTCAATTTAAGTAATCAAAACACTCCCAATACCGTTCATGCTGTGTAATATAAGCTTTGGTTCTCTGCATTGTTTGAATTAGCTGTCAATCAAAGAGCTGAACCAATTGAGAATTTTGGTACTCCCCGTACCAAAATTGTAGTTTGGGGTGAGAGGTTTGGCCCTTTAAGCAATAAAACAGCTTTGTAACTGCACCAGGTAGTGTGCTTTACACAGATATGGAAGGAGCTACAAATTGCAAAGTTGGAATGTCTAGGATGATCTGAATTGATCATCCTAGAATAAATACATTGAAAGTGGCTCACTGAGTTGGTTCATGAAATTCCACAAAGTTTTCCAAACCCGTTAAGTTTTCTCCACATACCAATGACAAATGGTCAATCTTGGACAATCCCCATATCCTACATACAAATAAATGTTTTATGAGTGAATACGTAACGTTTCAATTCAGTTTTCAAAAATTCGTGACCAGACACTTTTTCAAATTGTGCACAAAACTGTTACAGATCAGGGCATTACAAAATTCAAAATTTTAGCTTTTCCTTAACTATTAGATATAAAACTTCACTTATTATGCTATCAATAAGCATTGTCATGTTGTAGTGACCCTTTAACACTCTCATTTAGTTATCGATATCAATTCAATGAACCCCTTTAAAAGGTTGTTTCAAAATGGTTGGGAAATTTTGTTGCATTATCATCAAAGAAAATAAAAGGGTTTTTTAGAAGGTCTTCAAGTACATATATGTAAGTAGCATTTTCTAACTTGTAGGGTCTGTAAACACAAAACTAAAACAAGACATTTCACTTTACAATGACATCATAAGAACTGGGATACAAAAAATCTGTAGCATTTATTTGATACCCTTTACAGCTTTTGAGAACAACATTTTTAAATTAAGTGATTTATGAGAAATCCTATATGCTATGCAAAATTTGTGTGGTGGGATGTTAAACCTGGTTTGTATTTATATTAATCCAGTATGAATTGTTTCTTAAGTACTTGTGAGCTGTTGTAGAGTCTGGACTTAATGGGCCAAACCTCTCACCCCAAACTACAATTTTGGTACAGGTGTACCAAAATTCTCAATTGGCTCAGCTCTTTGATTGACAGCTAATTCAAACAATGCAGAGTACCAAAGCTTACATTACACAGCATGAACTGTACTGAGAGTGTTTTGATTATATACATTGAGTTTATCTATACTCATCTTGAAGCCATAAACTGAGATTGTATATGGATGAGGATGAATTTCAGATGATTGTGGGAGGGGCTTAAGTAAGAAGGTTAGGAGAATTGGTACTGTTTGGGGTGAGAGAAATGGGCCTTTAATGTGGACATTTTTCCAAGGTGTAAATAGCTAACCCTAAATACACCTCCACATACTAACATTAAATCTGTCTTTTAAGTGAAGGTTAACATTCAAAAGACAACAGGAGATATATCTCTTTCCATTTCATAAATTTGCATGAGTACCTCATGTTTATTCACAGTATAAGGTTTAGGTACCTGTCATGTAAAGTTGTCAATATTACATGGATTTTGATATGGAATGACACAATAATTAATAATCCTACTGTTTTTTTACATCAAAATGCCAGGGATTATATTAACATGAACAAAAAGATTTGAAAAACGTTTTCCCTGAAAAAGGAACCAAATTTTATAAGATGTGATAGCAGTACACTCAGAGTGCTGGGTTTACCAGTCACAAGTTTTTACCAGTAACCAGAATGCAAAAATGCATTGAGGTTTCGATGATATATAAATTTTCCATTTCAAATAATGCCATCATGCACCATTATCTTCACAGTCAAGTGTTACACTAGCATGTTCAAAAAATAATTTTGTTATTCCAGATGACTTTTGACCTCCATTAAAGACATACATAGACAGACAAACATGCAGACAGAGAGAGACAGACAGCTATCTTGAAAGATCACATTTAAAAAGGTTTCAGACTTTGATCCCCCAGCTGACCCCAGATGACCTTTGACCTCTGCTGAAAACAATGGGGACCATCTCCTGACTATAACGCATCTACATACCCAAATATGAAATCTATCCAAGCTTCCTATCTTGGGATATCATGTTAACAAGATTTTCAGACTTTGACCCCTGGTGACCCCAGATGACCTTTGACCTCTGCCAAAAACAAGATGAAACCATCCTCTGACCATAAGGCATCCATCCACATATACCAAATATGAAGTTTATCCAAGTTTCTTAGATTGAGATATGGTGTTAACAAGATTTTCAGACTTTGACCCTCTGTGACCCCAGGTGACCTTTGACCTCCACCAAAAACAACAGGGACCATCTCCTGACTATAACGCATCCATATACCCAAATATGAAATCTAGCCAAGCTTCCTATCTTGAGATATCGTGTTAACCAGATTTCCAGACTTGGACCCCCACTGACCCCAGATGACTTTTGACCTATGCCAAAACAAAAGCAACCACCTCCTGACCATAACGCATCCACATACTAATTATGAAATCTATCCAAGTTTCCTACCTTGAGATATAGCGTTAACAATGTTTTCAGACTTTGACCCCTAGTGACCCCAGATGACCTTTCACCTCCACCCAAAAACAGAAGGGTTCTTCCTCTCAATATGGTGCATCTATGTACTAAGTTTAAAAACTGTCAGACATTTCTATCTTGAGATATTGTGTTAACAAGCAACGTGTCACAAACACACACACCCACGCATACATACATACACACGAACGCCATTATGATCCCATTGGTTTCTCTTATCATTGAAACCAAAAATAAAAAAGAAAGCATTCACCACTGCACAGCTTTCCCAGTTACTAGTTAGGATATTGCAGATAAACATCATATGTATAGGAATAGGTTCACAATGTACATAGGCCTAGGCTAGCCTAGCCTAGGCCTATGTGCTATACCTTAGGCAATGGCAAAAGTGCCAAGACATGCTGAAGAAAATTATATCGTAGAGAAAAACTTTAAGCCTTAAGCTCACAAAAGTATTGCACATTGTTGTATGAGGGACTATTACACACGCCTTGACAATATTTTAGATGTTCTTGGCCACATGGATTTTTATTGACCCTTTTCAGTACTCGATCCTGCTTTGTGAAAGGAATGTAGGCTACTGCTGACTAGCACAAACGTATGCAGAAAGTACTAACGTTAGCTCACTTGCTGAAACAAACCATACATTTTAGGGCTTAAATTTCTCAGTTAAGGGAGGTAGACACTTGGTGTTTTCAATTTTTCCAAAAGCCAAGAATTGACACTGTAGAATACCGTTAATTCATTTACCTTTTTCCCCTTTTATCATGGCGAACTTTTTTCCGAGATTCCATTGTCGAAATTTGCGAGATCCTTTAGCTAAGCTGTACACACTGAGAAAGCAGTGAATGTGCCGCGAGTAGTTGTTGTGATTGCGCTTAAAGCATGTGATCGATCATTGGTGTATGGAACAATCACAATTTCCACAAAAATCTCCTGTTGAAGTTCACCTTGTCTTCTTGGCAGGTGTCGAATGTGCACTTCTCCTTCGTTATTACGTAGTGCAAAATATTGAAGCAGTTGCTACAAACACGTCCGCCAAGCAAGCTATATTTCAGCATGCATCTGCTCAAATCTTATGCCATCCACATGTGTTCAAACTGCTAATTTTAGCTTTAGGCTTAGTGCAAGAGAATTTTGGGTCCGGGCGGCCAATGTTTTTGTTTTTGTGCCAGGGAGGGGGGGGTGGGGGGGAACTCTTCAGATTTTATCCTGGTTGTGCACCTGTGGTCAAAAACAGCTAGTGGAGAACACTGTTACCTAAAAATGACATTCATTCCAAGTTTCCTATCTCAAGATGTCGTAATAATTAGGTTTTCGGATTTGACCACTGGTGACCCCAAATGTACTTTGACCCCCACCAAAAGTTATATGGTTCGTCCCTTGACAATATTGCATCTGCATACCAAGTATGACATTCATCTAAGTTTTCTATCTCAAGAAATAGTGATAACGATGTTTTCGGATTTTGACCCCTGACGACCCCACATGACCTTTGACCCCCACCAAAAACAGTAGGTTTATTCTCTTGATAATAATGCATCTAGATACTAAGTATGACATTCATCCAAGCTTTCTACCTGAAGATATCGCGTTTACAAAGTTTTCGGGGTCTGACCCCTGGTGACCCCATACGACCTTTGACCCCCAACAAAAACAATAGGGTTCTTCCTCCCACTGTGGAGCATCTATGTACCAAGTATGGCATTCATCCAAGTTTCCAATCTCAAGATATCGTGTTAACGAGGTTTTCGGGGTCCCCCATATGACCCCATATGACCTTTGACCCCCACCAAAAACAATAGGGTTCTTCCTCTCACTATGGGGCACCCATGTACCAAGTTTGAAAACATTCAGACCTTCCCTTCTTGAGATATCGTGTTAACAAGCAAAGTGTCACAAACACACACACACACATACATCCACACACACACACACACACACACACGCACATACACACATACATACACACACACGCCATCGTGAATGCATAGGTTTCTCTTTCATCGAAACCAAAAACCTGTAACACCAAGACCTCTAAAATTTCTTTATAAATGCCTTGCCTTGCTTTGAATGTGTCACCCGATTGTCAACCTGGTGACGTCTCAAAGGATGCACTTAGAGCGAACCTGTCAACTGGAGTTGCAAGGAAACAGGGGTGAAGGGGTGAGGGTGGCTACGTTTGACCTGGAAGTCTAAGTCTCCAAGCTCTTTGTGCTTCTTCACTGCAGAGGAAAGCAGCTCTTCAAATTGCCTGTCAAACAGCATTGGTTATAGGTATGGTAAGTTTGAAAGTAACAGGTTTGCTGCAAATGCACAGCAATTCTAACATTTAACCTGTGCATATTATAGTATATGGTGATTCACAACTCATATGAACTGTTAGAAAAGACTTACCATGTCCATTTTAGAATAATCTGCCTCTTCATCTGAGTCTTCCAGTGCATCAGCCGTTTCTGCTGCCCTACAGAGGAATGAGAGGAAAGGATGGTTTTTAATGACATCCAAAATTTCAAAGTTGCAGTTACAAACAAAGAGGCAAGGTCTGATTCTCCCAAATCTTAAGTTCACTTAGGCCACATAAAGAAGGGCAAATGAACATTAAATAGAAACAACTCACAAGTCTACTCCCCAAAAACAAAGAATTCCATTTCAACTTCCAAAATTAATATCAAGTCTTTAAGACTCTACGCACACTTAGCTACAACTCAATTTTACCCATCTGACATCTTCTGAATAAGTATCCCATTCTTGTTTGTTTCACATTTCTTGCTTTAAATAGTAATTTTACTGTGTTTAAGTATTCAGGACACTGTCTCTCTCTTGCTGTATGAGATGACATAGCACCAGCTAGAAAGTATTTTACCATCAGTGATCATTCTGAAGTAGATGAGCCTGTCTTATAGTAGTTATAGCGGAGGTAAGTATGAACTTAATAGATTCAATCTATTTATAAATCTGTTATCTGTAGGGTTTGGCATTTTAATTTGGTACTGTGTGGTGTTTATGTTAGAAAAGAAGATGAACAAAGTATTCATGCAATGATAAGGCAAGCAGGTCGTGTAATTGGCATAAGTCAGCCACCCATGGCCACATTCTACAAAGAACTTCTTGGGATCAAACTCCACACTACCCTGCATAATGATGAGCACCCATTATGTACATACTTTGATAGGGCAGTTATACCCTGAAGTGGTAGGACACCCCTCATCATTTAGACCAATGTATTAAACTTCACAATTTGAATTTTAAACATTCTTAAAGCTTGCCTCTGGGGCCTTTTTGAACCTTTTAACCCTTTGTCTGTGCATATTTTTTATTTGTTTCTTACTTTGCAGATAGTACTTGTTCAATGTTGTCTGTTTTACATGTTTATACTGTTCTTTTATGTTTTTGATTTTTATGCGAGCACTAAGTTATCCCTCTGGGGTTCAATAAAGTCTATCTTTACAAGGATATCAACTGGCATACACATTGGAGTACAATTTAAGTTATCACAAATCATGATATAATCTGATCTTGTGGCAAGGAAATAAAACAGCAGAGCCCAACATAGCTTGTACTAAAAGCAGGCACAAAGTGAAATATTATACAACTCAATTTTTCTTCACACGTGTTGTCATAAAATCTCCTTTTGCTCAATTTTAATTTTACATCATATGGCTCTATTAAACTTTTACTAAAATTCTCCCAAAATACATTCATATTGCCTTCAGAAAATTTTGATGATGAAAAATTGATTTATCAATTCCAAAGCATATGGGTAAATTTTTAGAATTATTTCAAATAGATTGTCTACTGCAACAGCTCTACATTAAGTTCAATTTTGGTTTAAGACCCAGCTGACAGGGGGTAATTAAAATCAGGGGATGCATGAAATAGTTCTTCATGGTGTTGTGTTATCTTTGACCAGGCTTTGACATCTTGACAGAATCTGTATTCGACAACTTACAACCATTTTCAGATGCCAGGTACAAGGGCATTTGTGGGTAGCTACCCCAACTGGCCATTTGCAAAAATCCTGTCCAAGTATCTGAAGACAGAATCCTTATTTGACAACTCACAACCATTTTCACATGCCAGATAGAAGGGCATCTGTGGGCAGATACCACAACTGGGCATTGGCAAGAACCCTGCACAGGCATCTAAAGATCAGACACTAGGGAAACATGTTATAACCAATCCTTCAAGAAACTGTAGATCATACCCTGGGTAACACTCCATGTAACTGTCGATCTTGGCTCCCCGAGACTTGCCATGCTGACGATTTGCACCTTGCAAAGCTATGCTGTAGGTGGATGAAAAACAGTGAAAAAGGGCTAAGTAATGATGAAAGAGCATACAAAGACTGTGAAATACAAGAAAAAGACTGTTTTATCTCCAAAGATAAAAGTAATCCTTTTTCCGTAAGAGTCCATATCATACAACATCCAACTTGAATAAATGCGAGAAAACTCTTTTGGAAACAAATAGAAATCATGAACTATTCTAACCAAAGAAATTCTAACTAAAAGATATATTGTAGTTTCTTTACAAATTTCTGTTCTTTATATTACAGTTCATACTTACCCTTTCTCTCGCTCTCTCTTTTCAGCTGTAAAATTAGGGTTAAGGAGTTAATACTCTGTTCTGCATAAAAAATCATGCAAATTGTGGTCTGTGACAAATGCAAACATGATGAAGGGGTTAACTGGGGGAGGGGAGGGAAACTGTCCAGAAAAATGACTTTAAGATGGCTAAGCTAACAACAGGCATGCCGTGAAGTTTTCAAACCTTCTTCCGACCACCTTTTCCAGTTAAAAGGAGGAAAGACCCCTCATTTTTGAAAGTATTTTAAGATGTGACAACTTCTGAAATAGGACTAAGTTACAGTCATAACCTAAAACAAGACCTAGGAAATTTGGTACTCCCACTTAGACAACAAAGTCAAATGTACCTTAACAACTACCTGTGTATGCATGTGCGTGTTGTATGCATGTGTATATATTTATATTAGATTGTGAACTTTGTTTTATTTACAGACACATTGGTTGCATTAGTAACATGAGTGTATAATTCAAAAGAGTGTAAACAGAGAAATCAAGCCAGAATTTTTCAAGTAAGGCAATTTTGCATGTTGTGACTTACGCCATAACTTGACTGAGACCCTGATTGTATTGTGACGTTAGAGCATGAAAGTGCTGGTACTCACTTCTGGATTAACAAAAATTCAGTTTGTCTGCCAATCTCAAAGAAAAATGTTACACTAAGCATACAAAAATGTTGTTGTATGCAGTGAAAAATCTTTGCAAATTTAAAGAATATTCCTTATACAGTAGCATTACTGTACAATTTTTATTAGCAAATAAATTCTACTACATCACAATTTCTTAAGAACAATGAATAGTACAATCAGTTGTCCTTTGTTTAACTACATTACCAATCTCAAAGGATGACAAGGCATCACAAACTTCCTTCAAGCATACAAAATATTTAAAAAGGATATTTTAGCTCTGCTGTGGTGAGTGTCCCTGCAAAGCGTTCCTCTTGAACAGGGGGAGGGGCAGGGACTGGAGCCTGAAATAATAATTCAAAACTTTTCATTACTGTTTTCATTTTCTAAAAATATTTAAGTACACATAAAACACTTTAAAAAATGGAAATGAAAGGTATTACGAAGGTGTGGAAAGTCACTGTGACATCTATGAACTTATCTGTCTAAATTTAGCAATTGAAAAATTATATTCATCAAAAGTAAAGCAACCAGAGTTGTACTTAAAGTGAAAGTTAAATTGTGTGATTGAAGATACATAAGGTTGGAGAATTACTTGCAATTCCTCTTTTAAGGGGAAATGCAGTCATCCTAACTTAAAGTAGTGTAGTAGACTGTCTTTGTATCATGATTGGCTCTTGAGAGTCATGTGACAATATTTTTTTCCTTGAATGTGAAATTTATGAGAAGTACCTGCTTGGTTTATCATAAAAAAAGAAGAAATAAGAAGAAACTTTGAGGAGAAATAAGAGAAGAGACCTGTGTATAAGTGTGGGTGACTACTCTAGACCTTTAAGTACTTTTCAAAGACAAATGAAATACATATGGTATTTTTTGTTTTTCAATACGCAATGTTTTTTTCTTAACCCTTTACTGTTGTTTGGGTCCTTTTGGACCCATGCAGAGAGCGCGGCTGTCACCCATCTTTACTGTTTCACACAGAGCTGGAAACTGCGAGTAGCTGCGCGAAAATTTGGCCACAACAACGAGAGAGACAATAGTTTAAGGTCACGGAGTCAATAGCCTACGGAAGCTAATGCGGGGCGTGCTACGTCTGCTTTTCCGCCCACTCCCGAGGCGGGAAAATATGCCCCAATTGGAGCACAACGGTAAAGGCTTCAAGAAAAAGAGAAACAAGACATATGGACTGATGAATATTACCTTACTGCTGTATTTCTCCGTTATCTTCTTTACAAAATCACTGGATGAGGCTGAGGGGCCTTGAACATCCATGGGCTGAAAGATAGAAGGTCATCCAAATTATGTGCCCAGAGGTTGTGAGGAGGGGTAGGGTGGGGTGATGTAGGGTAGCTGGGTGATTCATTCAGAGCTTCAACTAAGAGATACTTTGGTGAAATTGTGATCTCTGGTGACGGGTGAAATTGTGACCTCAGGTGACTGGTGTAATATTTGCCAGGAAGGGAGAAATTGAAAGGGATTATATACCATTTATCAAGAATCTTGACACACACACAACATCATAATCACCTCAATCTATTTGAAGCTCTCAGCAATCTTGTTATTTCAATACCAAAATCAAGCAACATTTTTTTATTTCAAATAGAACATTTCCATGACTGCTATCATAAACAATCTTAGGGGAGAGTCATTTTTCTAACCAGCCAGTATGGGCAGGTGGGCTAAGGAAATACATAGGTGACTTGGCCATAACCGCTAGTTAGATAAATGACTCTGCCCTTACAAGATATCAAATCAATACCTCTTCTTCCACTTTAGGTTTCTCAAAATAACTTCTTGGTTTCCTCTCTTTTTCTTTATCCCTGTAATTTCCGTCCCGACGTCTATCCCCGTCCCCTTCCTTTCGTCTGTCACGAGACCTTTCCTGTTCTCTTAGCTTTTCTTTCTCTTTGTCCTTATGTGACTTCTTTGTAAAATCTGGAGCATAGCTTCCAATATCTCCAAAGATGCTGGCATAAAAAAAAAGGAAATCCATTGATCACATTACATGATCCCTTTTGAAAATTGGACCTTATGTGCCAATCACAAAAGAAATAAGGCAAAAATCGTAGCAACCCATGCACCTATGTTTTGTGACAAAACTGCCATTTATCTAGGAAGAAGTGCCTACCGTACATTCCAAATAAGCCCCCCTCTAATAAACGGCCCCCTCAAAATTTTTAACCGCAGCATAGGCCGAGATCCCTGGGGCTACAGGCCCAAACCACAGATTATTAAAGCCTAATATTAATGTTACAACAGTAGCCTAATGTCAAAACAGTTTACCTTTTCACACACAGATCCATGCAAGAGAGGTCAAAGTTTTAGAATCACAAAATTAACAATCATCACAATTCACAATTAAAGTTTCAAAATGAACACAGCTTGTAGTTTGATCCACACAGACTTTTCCATCACACGTAACAAAATAACAATCACATTTCAAGATATGTTCCAATAGAAATATTGCGTTCCCACAGTGTGATTCAGTACACACAAACGAAACTTTTACTTCCATCGCTAGGGCTATTGTATTGACATGTACCATGAGGTAGCGCATTGCTGCTGGCGTCTTCAGACACGTGACTGATACTATACTTCATATTTGGTGGCCTGGGAATAGATCGTCCAAAGACAATAGTGTAGATTCAAGGGACAAGTTAAGATTTTACTAAAATATACCCTCTAATAAATGTCCCCTTCTCAAAAATGTAATGCCCCCGGGCATTTATATGGGAATATACAGTATATTGGGTCTGTTGTATATACAAGCACATGTGATTTTCGTGTGGTGGTCGTACACATACAAACCATCTTTATTTCTACATCCATAATAAGCAAGTTGTGCTCAGTAAGCCTTTCCCTTAATTTAAAATTCATTGTGCCAATTGACATTTCATACTGGCACACTTCTGTGGCAGCAATGATAACCAATGAAAATTTAGTTTTACATTCAAATTTGTATTTCAATTCAGTATTCCCAACAACAGTTTGACCATGTATAGTGTATACACTTATCCAGTAACCAAGTGGGTTAGGGTCAGTTAGATGGAGTTTTACAGCCCAGTTTCTAACCAATTGGTTTAAGTTGGGCCTGCCACAGCATTTTTTTTCAGTTGTGGCTCACTTTCACTGGCTTGTTTTACATACTCAATTGCTTATGCTGAGCACCAAGCACAATGGAAGTAGGTTCTTGTCTTTGATGTGACTTGGCCAGGAGTCGAACTATAGACCTTCCAACTGCAAGTCTGATTGCTCTAACCACGTGACCATGCAGTCCAGTAACCAAATGATCCTGAGATTTGTCCACCATTTGGGAGTCTATCTTCTAATATCTTTTGTCTACCTGAAATATGACTAAACCCAAATAATTCAAAACCTGCACTTAACCTGCATATGTTGGGGATTTGGATTGTTTGCATCCATCTATGGTATTGCAGACCTTGGATTTTGAGGCATGCAAGAGCGATTGCACACCATCACTCACCTCAAATTACTGCACACCTTCATAAAGAATGGGAACTTAGGAAAATAGGTATGAATCATAAGTTTCACAGGTGATGATTGGAAATAAAATACAGAACACACATGATTCCTGACTTCTCAAACCAAATGATTTGGGAGGAAAGCTAATGCCCAATGGGAGGAAAGAGGGAGGCGGGACTCATAGGCAGGAATATGAGAACTAACTTAAAATGTTTCTTCATGCGTGAGAATCCAATACCAGTATTATCCCAAAGGTAACCAATGTATACTAGACAATTATTAAGGTAAAACTGTTTTTATTTTACATCTAATCCTTGTAGCTAAGAAGTCATTTTGTTGAATAACAAAGCCATTGACTTTCCTGACCTGTACACAATCTGTTGGCACTATCATACTACAATTTCTGGGACAGTTGTCTCTTATTGAGAAGAATTTAAGACATGAATAACAATGGAGTTATTGAAACTGAAATACTTACTTCTCTTCAACCACAGGGGCTTTGTCTTCTTTAATTTTTCCTGTTGACGGGAAAAGAAAGCAGAACTGTTGAAACATAAGAATTTAATGACAATCATTAGAAGGCAGGTGTAGTAACCCCTGACTTATTTTAAAGCAACAGGTAAATCTCATCACATTTTTCCTATATCTCTTCAAAGTATCCTTCATAATATTTTAGGACCTCAGTACTGCATATCCACAAGGTAAACTAAGAAGTAACTCCTAGCAATGTTCACATATGAGGAAAAGAAATATCGTCACATGACTCTCAAGGCCAATCAAGAAATTGAACACTGTACTACACTAGTTCCAGTTGGGGTGACTACATTTTCCCTGAAAAGAGGAAGTTTAAGCAAAAATGTAATCTTCATATGGCAAAAAAGAACTAAATCTACACAATTTAGCAAAAATTCCACTCAAATCAAATGTGTATTGCTCAAGATATCAGTAAAATGAAGCTACCCCATTTGTGTTCCAAAGTGATATTGAGGGCAGTAGAGGTCATATCCCTTCCTCACATTTGACAAGGAATGATTTGCTTCATTTTTTTTATCAATCTGTTGTGTTGACCTTGAAGTAATAGAGACAGGACCTCTCTGTGTAAATTGCAAGGTTTGTAAATTTCTCATGACACTAATGCAATCACATGCTGATAGCAATGGAATTGTTGAGGAGAAAATTGGTTGTAATGAAAGAAACACATACAAGAGCCCAATGGGCACTGTGGTTCCTTGCTGTGTACAGCCAGTCTCCAAAATAGAGCTAAGCAAAAGCTCATACTCAATGTTTGTATAAACATCTTCACAAGGGATATTTTATTACCTTTATTACATAATATCACAGACCAAATTTTTGTGGCCTTACTTTCATTCAACTTTTATAATGCTGGTGATCCTTCAAAAACATTTCCTCATTTCCATATGTATTTATGCTTGTAATCAAAGTTGATATTATCACCAATAAACAATACACAATGTGGTTAGAGAGAGAAAAACACCCATTGTATTTCTCTCACAATTTATTTTTACCTGTTGTCAAATAAAACTTGCTATTACTTTAAAGCAATCTACCATTTGTCCTGTTTGCTACCTCTACACAGAAAACAGTGTTTATTCAGCAGTTAAGCAGAAAGCAAGTGATTAATGGGTGTGATAATAGAATGAGGATTAGGTTACCCCCACAGAGCACAGCAGTATTAAAGAGACATACTGTATAATCCATGCATTGCTTCCACTGGCAGAGAGACCAGTTTAATATAGAGTGACCTGTGTTCAGTGAAATCTACAGATTTCAGTTATTGGCCTCTTAAAACTTTGAATGATCCAAAATATGTGTACAACCTGAAGGAATCATTACTGAACAAATGTAAAGGCCAAATTTCTAAGGTGTTTGGGTGTATAAGCATGCAAAACCAGGTGAGATAAAAAATCTATTGAACCTATCTTTATCTAGCTTACAAGATTTTCTAAATAACGTTTCCAGCGGTTGACCTCCAGTGACCTTGATGACCTTTGACCTAAACCAAACACAGATCGATTTGAAATCTGTCCTGTCTACCTTAAAATACTGTGTTGATATGTTTTTCAGTGTTTGACCCCTGATGACCCCAGATGACCCTTGACCTTCACCAAAAATATCCAATTTCATCCTAACACCATAACACATCCACACACCAAGTATGACATCTATCAAAGTTTCCTACGTTGAAATATCATGTTGAGAAGGTTTTTAGTTTTTGACCTCTGGTGACCCCAAATGACCTTTGACCTCCACCAAAAACAATAGCGCACACCTTCTCCCTATGACGAATCTATGTACCAAATCCAAGTTCCATCCAACCTTCCCTTGTTGAGTTAGAGCGTACCGAAGCAAGTGTCACACACACACACACACACACACATGCCAACCTGACTACATAGGTTCCTTTGCTACCGCAAGTGACCAAAAACTGCAGTTGATGTGAGGACACGAAGCCATATGTGCTTGCTTCAAGTTCACTTTTTATTGAAAATGTGACAACTTGACCTGCTCATATCTTGAGAACTACAACATCAGTGTACCCTTTCAAAACTAGTCTTTGAACTTACTGTTCCAGAACTAATTTTTCTGTAATTATCTTTTGCAAAGCCCTTTTTGGTTGTTTTATGTAAGGTCCAATATAAATCCATTGTATTATTAACATTGTTTTTATTATTATTTCAATGCAAATTTCACAAGAATAAAAGAATTAGTACCCCTGTAACATATCAAAACTTGATGTGACCTTAAAACCTTCTTTTAAACCCTTTTAATAAGATATTTTTCACAAATGGACAGAATGAAGCTAGCCGCACACCTACACGACTTTGCCCTTCACATCTCAACTCAGTTGTTGGATCTCCAACAGATGTGTCATGTAAATGAGTTCACAACTGTGAATGGCAATTGCAAGACCAGTTTGAAGTGGCAATGACTTCAGTTGGAAAGAACCAACATGCTGGTTCTTCCCGACTGCCAATCACAGTTGTAGTGACAAACCAGTTGAGTTGCGGTATGTGCAAAGTCACATTGTGTGCAGCTAGCTTAAAATATCATTTGATATGAAAAAACAAACCATCATATGGTTTGATGCCAGGGGAAGATGTCTGTGACCATATACAGATGTTAGTTAAGTATTCAATTTAACTTTTACATAAAATGAAAACAGATGTGATCCCAATCTTGAAAGACCTGATGTAAACTTAGACCAGAAAAGTCCAAGAAAGCAAAATTTGAAGAGCATTACAGACCTTTTTCCTTCTTCTTCATTTTCTTGTTTCTTTGTCCTTGTCGAAGGTATGAGAGAATCTGAGTCAATTTATTGATGACAATATCATTTGTTGTTAGGTTTGTGTGAGACTGAAAAGAAAACAAAAGGGAGGAAAATTGTTTAAAAATTGGTCAAGACAGATCTGTTCTCTGCCCAAATCCACCTCCACTTGTAACTTTGTCAGGGACATTGATCTGGTGCAACTGTCTTTATTCACCTGGTCATAGAACCAATTTAGAGATTTATGGTCCATGTGGCACACATCTTAAGAACAAAGCTAAAAGCTTTTTCTTGTCCCCATCCTGATTTCTTTCTTTAAATTGAGAAAAGGTCACTGTGGTTAAGGGTGGTGGTGTGAAGAAAATGATCTTGAGGTGTAACAGGGAAGCTTCTAAAGCAATTAATTATGTATAAAATCTTAGCAGAAATTTGGCTAATTATTCAAAAAATGTCAGACTGATGTCACCACCAAATTAAATCATATTTTTAATTTGTGTATTTTGATTCAATGTCTTCAGTAATATATTTCTTTTTATCACAGTTGCAACTTCTCAGGTTTCAGTTTGGACTATAAAAGAAATGAATTCTCCCATTTTTAAAGCCTCATTCTGTTTTGTACTGTCACTTCGAACATTATGTTAACATCAAATTTCCATTGCTAATTTCATGAAATGCAAAACTCTGACCTCCAGTTGCAAGTTTTAGGGCTACCAAGTTAGTTAATTAGTTAAATGGAGTTTTACAGCTCAGTTTTCAACCTATTGGTTCAAGTTGAGCCGACCACAGCCTTTTTTTGCAGTTGTGGCTCACTGGCTTGTTTTCCCTACTCCAATGCTTATGCAGAATATCACGCACTGAAAAGGGTCAATGTGGAGAGTGTACATGAACTTTGAGGTTAAAGAATGAAAATGAAGTTTGCATCCATAAAGAGACATTGTCCTCTCTGCTTGGACAGAAAGTGTTACAGAAATCTTAAAAAGCAACAAGCAAGTAAAGCCTGCTTTGTGGAGTGGCCCTGATTTGGGTGCCCTTCAAAGTTTCTTTCAAAGAAACTAACCTCTAGTGTTGGGCAATCAGCTTTACTTCTTATGATAGTGGTTGGTATGTCACTCTCAGCATATTCATCTTCCAATTCCACCTGATACGCCATCCTCCCTGGTAGGAACAGTTCATTGACCACAGGGGGTTTCTTCTTAAACAGGGTCCGGTAAACATTGCGAGCTGAAACCAAATAATAAAATAACGCCAATATGTTACACCCACTGACTTTACAACATAATATATGAGACTATACTTCAAGTTTTCTAAAAAAAGAACAAAGCCATTTGTTTCATGCTATATAATGACACATTAAAAGTATTGGATGGGACAAGCATATATTCAAAACTTTTTTTCAATCCTTCCTAAATTTCAATCACTGTTTATATCCACCCATATCTTCTTGTCTAAATTAAACAACCACCATTTTCCTCATGCCCATGTCCCTTCTAGTTACCCAAAAAGATTCAAACCAGCCTGAATCAGATAGCAAAAATTAGGAATAGGGTACCCATTCTCATTACCTGGTTGGGTATCTGGTACCCAAAGCTTGAGGTCACTCTGATAATGGCGAGAAAAGAAATGTTGTCTGTGTGACGGTGTTGATGGAGAGGGAGATTGAGAGGGATTTTCCTTGGGTAGTTCAACAATATTCTTAAAAGATGGGTTCCCGTTTTTTCATGTTTTGGTTCAGATATTGGATTCAAAGGTTCCAAAACACCTCAGTACCCAACTCATGCCTAGGTACAAAAAACCATATACAAATTCTATGCAAATTTTATTTTCAGTTACAGTTGATGTTTTGCTGTTATTTTTGTCTTTGATACTTTGACAAAATAGACATTGCTTCCTTTATGGTTCATGACTAGAGCTTTCTGCTCTTTTCAAAGAAAAAATGTTTATATTTCTTACCCATTCTTGTTTTAAACTGAATGCTGGTGTCTTCAACCTCACTGTTGACAAACCATCAGAAAAAAGGTCAAAAAGATACTATTGCAGATATTTTGAAATGATTAATTCATGTTTCATGTACCTTTCATGTTTCTGAATCTCTCCCTCCCCCACCCACTCAGGACAACTCCTACCTATGAAATTTCAACCCAGAACAATTCTCAGCCCTCACTATTACCACTCAGACAGTTCTCCACAATGGGAGTGGCAATAGTGTTAAATATCCTGGGTACAAATTATTCAGTATAAATTTTCCAGATGATACTGAGTAGCTGTTCAGTGCAGGGTTCTAGCTAGGAAAATGACAAACCAGGTGGGAGTTAATTGACATTGCACCATTCTTACATGATGTTGGCCACATCTCAAGATGTAAATGACATTGTCTGTGGTCAGTTGCATGATTTCATTATTTCCAATATCGGTACAATCATTCAATTGAATGTTATGTGTCTGAAAATGTGAAGCCTTTGTTTAGAATATGACTGTGATGAAATTCAACTAGGCACGGAAATTTCAAACTGGGTGCTGACTTAAAACAGTAAATTCACAGCACCCAGTATGAATGGCCTGGCTAGAACCCTGCAGTGGATATTGCCTGGAGGTTACAAGTTGTCCAAGAACCATTACATATACATGTTCAGCATCGAACTGGCAGACAACATATTTCAATTAAATGGATGCTGCTGTTATATTATTTCATTTTGACTGGATTCCTGTCAGGCAGACACAGGCAGACAGAAAAGTAGACAGACAGACACATAAGCAGGCAGACAAACAGACAGACAGGGAGACACAAATTCTGAAGCAGAGAAAAGAACGATGTCTTAAGCAATACCATGCAATTGGAATGCCTTTGTCTCAAGTAATACTATAGCAACTCTTCATTAGACTTCTTTCTACTCACCCATCTTTTGATGAACTCTGAAAACTAGATTCCATCTCATCTTCCTCTGTCTTCTCTTTAGTTGTAATTTCAGCTCTCACCTTAAAATAAAAAGTTTTTCAGGTTGTCAAGTGTTTTGCAAAATACATTGGCAAAAAGCTTTAAAGTCTAACAACAATGATCTATTCCTTTTACTGTCAGCCCCACACTGATAGGCAAGTTTGACAACTACCAAACAAATATTTAAACAATTCCATAACTGCTGAAGGCACTCAGTCCGATGGGAACACATTTGAAAGAGAACAGATACAAGCATGTTGCCTCTGGCAGTAAAAACAGATGCATGTGCAATTACCTCTTCAATAAGGACATAGATCTTATACATTAATGTCACATGATGTTATTTTGGAGGAGTTACATGAGGTTTAAGGCCCAGTTTCTAACCAATTGGTTCAATTGGGACAGGTCACAGCCTTTTTCCACCTGTGGCTCACTGGCTTGTTTTCCCTACTCCATTGCCTATGCTGAGCACCAAGCACAATGGCAGTAGGTTCCATTTTTTAAATCTTTAGTATGATCTGTTCAGGAGTTACACTCCGGGTCTCCCAGCTGCTAGTAAGATACTCTCCTCACTTGACCATGCAGTCTGGAGGAAAACAATGAAGCATGTGGTGTATACACACAACATACTTTGCCAAGTATGTTTAGTGGACTAACACATTGAGCCAAGTAGTTGACAAATTAGCTGTCTCTAATTATTAGAATGACTTCCAATGATAAGCATCTCCTTCCAAATGGGGGAGCATGTTTTGCCCTGTGACATTACAAGGTCTACTGTCATGGTGGGTGGACAACTATTGTATTTTGAAAGAACACTTCACTAGTAAACATACTGAAGTATAAACAAATGCATCAATTAATGTTGAAATCTTAGGACTTATATGGTATATTGAGTTGCTCCTATCTTAAATTTTCTGTCTGGTCCATGAACAGTAGATAAGTAGATGGAGTACATGTACCCCCCCCCCCCCCCACCCCCAACCTTCTATCCTCATTGCTGTCAAGCAACCAATCAAATCATGGGGTTATCTTCTTATAAAATACACAAAGCACTTTCCACAATGACCAAGTTGAACATTCCTACTATTAAGTGGTATCAGCGAATATCCAAAGTGAATTTAAAAATGAATTTAAAACACTAAAACACAATAAATTCAGGTGTCTAATAGGACCAACAAACCCTTAGTCAAACACACTTTCATCACTCAATTGCTCACCTTTTGTAACAGGGCATAATCCAAACCTTTCACTAAATGAGTATGTTCCATGTCACCACCGAGGTACTTACTCTCTTCAATCAACTGTTTCCTACGATTAGCAGCTCCTTCATCACTGTCGATAAAAAAAATTATATCAGATGAAAGGAGAGTAACCTGAAAGCCTAACTTACCTGTTGTAAGACCAAGTTACAATAAATTAAAGTTACAAATTTCTGCATGTAATGAGCCTATCAAAATAAACCATGCTGCAGATGTACAACTTATCTATGTATATTTGTGAATGAGATAAGGTATTGCACCTCAACAGCTGTCTTTCTATACATGGACAGAGCATACTGCATGGTATATGTTGCTACCGTACCTGTTAGAAAAGGCGTATCAAGATGGTTATCTGCTGTGGTTTTGTGTGAAAGTTTGGACTTGCTCAAGTAAATCAACAGATTTTTCAAGAAAGTTAAAATATTTTTGAAATAATGCAAGTAAGGTCAAAGTCACTACAAGTATTGCAGGAATATGATATTGTTTCACATTCAAGTTCAACTTGTGTTTAAAATATTACAGAGTTGTCCTCAAATCAGAAAATTTATAGCTTAACAGTGGCCATCTTGGTACCCTTATTTGCCCCAGATGGTGGTGACAATCTACAGATAGGTTGTATGCACTACATGCTCTGTCCATTTATATAGGAAGTCTGTGGCCTCAACTGATAACCTTCTAGTTCAATCTTAATGAGGCCTACAGCATTTTTTCCCAATTGTGGGCCCCTGGATTGTTATCCCTACTCTGTTGCTTGTGCTGAGTAATACACACAATGGCATTTGGTTCCATTTTTTAAAGCAGGGCTGAAATTTAGCACTGGTCCAAGAAGGGTAAAATCTGTTTTGAACAACCTCTTTCCCTCTTTGAGGTTGTCTGATGGGAAATTTAATTTGCGTAGGTGTACGGGGTAGTTTCCTATCTGGGGGAAAGAGCATTTTTAACCTAATAATGTCACCGTTTATCATGTTTTGCCCGATTAGACCAACTGCTTTTGCCTGAATTCGGCAGGTGAGTCCCCCCTCTGCAATCCCGCCTTGTGTGCCTATGTTTATTTGTAAGTCAATTTTATTTGTAATTGACTACCTTTTCTACATCTGCAAGAAAGAATGTTACAAAATGCTCCTAACAAAAGGTATTGAGGCAATGTTATGGCCTGCTTTTCATCATTGAAACAGACAAAAATGGAAAACTACAACATAAAAATTTAAGGTTTATTTTCTTTGGCAGAGACATCAATTACAACTAATTGTATACCATTTTCACTTTCATTTGGACAACCAAACATTTTTTCAGACAACCTAAATTTGGCATTGGCTTGTCCCGATGGGCAGGTCTGCCAAGTCTTTGGTATTAGACCAGAGAATCAAACCCAGGTCTCCTGTTTGAATAGTAGAAGCTCTACCACCAGACCAAGGATGTGATCACAATAACATTTTCATAAGTCTTGCAAGGTACAACTTTTGTAAGCTCTGTTCCCAACTTTCAGTCTTGTTTCATGATATTCTTTTTAAATGACATGATTTAACACTTACAAACCTCATATATGACATATTTTTATGTAACAGTTCGGATGTTTTCTAGGCTGTGTTACAAATCCTGTATGACATAGTTGTGCAAGAACCAACTCATACAGTGCTTTCAAAAATCCTCTAAGTTGTGTTTCATTTGCAACTTGGTCAAACATAAACATCAGAGAATCATAAGACCAGGGATGAGCCTGGTCTAATAAAAAAATCACTGAACATTGCTGGGCATACATGACTGACGCCTAAGGCGTCAGTCAGAGCGCAAAGCGTGCGGCTTTAACAGGTGGGGTCCAGGGGCCCGCCTTAGGGCCCCTGGTGGGGGTCCAGGGGGCGAAGCCCCCGGAAGCTCTGAGAAAATAGAGTATTCAAGACATCATTTGGAGGCCTATTTTAATCAGTACATTGGTAAAATAAAACACTCCAAGAAAAGTTTTCAGTCAAAATAGGCCTAGGCATAGGCTAGGCCTAGCCTAAGCTATGCCTAACGTTAGGCTAGACCCTAAGTAGGCCCAGCCTACACTGAAGCATGTCAAGTTGAACAGTTCTTCAATCGCTGTAAAACTTGTCTCAGTGGTGAAGATATCCATCAATCGCGATTACAAAACCTTGCGATAGCTGTAACGTTAAGTTGTAACAACTAACGTTACGATGTTGTATAACGTTAGGCCTAACGTTAGACCTAGGCTAGGCCTATGCTGTTTCAAAGTTGCTCATCTTGCGAATGAAATTGCCGGAATGGCTCACAATTGCACCACATTAATTCACTTCAGACTATCACTTTTCGATATCTAAAGAAGTTCTTTCTCTATCCAAGACCAATATTCCATTTATATTAAAAACTGTTACATCAACTTTATAAGCGGCCGACTCATTTTCCGATCGATCACAGCACAGGTTACTGCATCATGCGGCATGATACTGCTAGTGCTACAGTCAACTGCTGATGATCGTGACAACTTACACATGCACAGATTTACGTACTGAACTTACGTACGTGCGCATGGTGCATGATAAACGTGATTCACTTTGACTGGGAGTATTACAACTCCCTGCAGGCAGGATAAGCAATGATGGAGCTTGCAGCGGTAACGTCAGTAATAGTCCGGGGAGTTACAGTACAAGAGCAACGACCCACTGAAAAATAATGCTGTCAGAAAACCACGGAAATTGGGAAAGGTAAATCACGGAGGCAGGAAAAAAATCACGGAAATCCGCGAATTCACGGAAAAAGCTCATCCCTGTAAGACATTATGTGGTATCACTCAAATTAAGTCACTGATGCCTTCACCCACCATAAACACCATTTTCAAAGTGACCTTGTGAAACAGGTAATACACATTTGGAAATAATCAAATTTGAGACCCTTGATTTCACAATGCAATGGAGAGCAATTTTTGTTCATGACACCAATTTATGTTAAGAAGAAAACAAAGCTCAATGTTCCTTTTTTCTCATGCACACCTTATGCAAATCTGCAATATTAAGTACGTACAAACATAAATTTGCACTAAGGTTTGTGGTTTTTCATACCATAGGGCAGCTTTCACCAGACAGACCACTCAAACTCAAAGGTTTTGCAAAATAGAAAATTTTCATATATCTTTCAAATTTTTTCTATTTCCCCTTCTGTGAATGAATCCTGTTTTCAACATATAGCAAGTTTCTAGTTGGCATTTAGCACTGGCTATCCTAAGTTAAACAAAACATCAGTCCCATCCTACATCTACTGCAACATGTTTGGGGGACATGTTAAATAATTTCACACTTGACTAAGTTATGATAATTACATGATTTGCTTTTCTCACAGTCAAAGACAAGCCTGGTATATTCCAAACAGAAATGAAACAATATAAGCTTAGAAATAAACCTAAAATGGCCACAAAAACAATGAAACAAAGTCCTTCCAAAGCAAGTGGTATATTGCCTTTTATCCACTTCACATGCTAGTGGCTCTCCCTTTACCCCACTTCAATGTTGGTTGGGAAACACTGACCATTCTTGAGTGCAACAACATTGAAACTGGGGGAAAGGGGTTTGGTTCATTTACTGTTGGTGCCGATTGTAGATTAAATATTATTTTTCAGAATTGACAATTATATCAGTAACTTTAATAGTAACATACTGTTTGGCATCTGGGGCCACTGCTCTGTAATTGGCCGTTGTACTTATAACTTCTGAATCATCGTAGTCTGTTTTCCCCTCACGACGTTCTTTTGCCTTTCAACGAAAAAATGCAGACATTACATTAAAATTGATATTATTTTACATCATTACCTGCACTTGGTAGTTAGTCTGTTAGATGGAGTTACATGGGTTAGTTTGTAACCGATTGATTTAAGTATCACCATCAACCACCTTTTGATAGCTAGGTCGATGTTCTGCAATACAATTCTAAATTTGAAAGCTTTTTGCTGAAAATAATAATCTTCCAAACAATAAGATGTACATCAACAGAAGGTGTTGAAAAATTAAGTTTCCATATATTGCAATCTTTTCACTTGCACAAGCATACCAGTCACGAGGGGGTGAGGACAGGCTTCACTCCCCCTGCAGGGACCAAGGATGTCAGGTGAGGTGGTCATGTGTAGCTAGTAGTTTGTCCCAAACTATTACCTATGAAATGTTCACATAAGACCATTACTACTCATCCCATGACTTGGAGGTTACCGTTGCCACAAACCTGTGCAAGCCCCTTGATGGTTGTCTCCATATTTGCAGGGGGTTGTAAAATATGCCCACTGTATTATCCCCCTGTGGTAAGAGGGAATCAAACAGAAGGAATTGCACATTTTTTGGGCTGTATTTGAAACTGAACTTGTACTGTATTTGAAACCGTATTTAACCTTCACCTGTTTAGGGCAGAGTCATTTAATATCAAACTGGCAGATATTGCTGAGTCACTTATGTATTTCCTGTGCACAACTGCCAACTGCCTATACTGCCCAGTTAGATAAATGACTCTCTCCTTTTCTTGTAGACACCATGTAACACATTAATGTCGGCGTGTCGTTTGATCTCATCTAACTAACTAACTAACTAAGGAGGAACAAGGGTTGAAAAGCACTTTTTAATGAGTCCTAGCTACAGGTGAGAACTATTCAAATAAGAAATCCTACTATTTCATCAGGTATTTTTTACTTTCAACTTATTCCTATGATGGCACATAAGATACAAAAGATATGGCAGTCATATCTGATGATAGAATATACCATTTATCAATGTCAGAGTTCTTTTTATGGATAAGGAGGGGTAGCCTTAGGAGGACAGTTTTCAGCACCCCTCACATCCAAACTCTGCCTATCCATATGGAAATGATAAGATCACATGATCTTTACAGTTCAATTTGCCATGTAACAAGGGAATAATTTATCAGTATCGCATCACAATTTGCTACACAAACAGGCCAAGTTGCTACACAACTGAAAAATTGTGAAGCAATTTTTTGTGTGCATAACCCTTGCATTATCACAAACAACGTATGAAAGACCTCAAAAATCTTCAAAACTGCTACGCAAAATTTTAAAGCTAAATTATTCCCTGCCATGTAACATTATTTCAAATTCACCACATCAACCCACAAATGTAGGGTAAGTAGAATGCAGATAAAAATGCTGCGGAGCATCATGGCACAGTGGCAGTAGGTTCCTTTTTTAGAGTCTTTGGTATGACTCGACCTGGAAAGTGAACCCGGACCTCCTATGTGAGAGGCGGATGCTGTAAAACACACGTAAAACAATGTGCTACAGTGGCACAGCACTCAGATGTATTGGTTACCAGTTGACCTGAACAGAAAGGTCACTAGCGAATGGCAAGATATAAACTTTGAATCCCTATTTTGGAACTTGTGTGGATCACATGACTTTCAATATAACTTTTATCATTGGTTGGTTACATACCAATATCATCACTCTAACACTAGCAGGAAAGTCAAGAACCTCAAGTGTGACATTTGCATAAAAATGTTATTTCAAACCACTACATCTTTTTTTTTTGACATTTTCCACTGTTTTTTTTTTTTTGGGGGGGGGGGGGTGGAGAAAGGGCCTAAAATTGAAGCTCTAAACAAAAAGAACTCACTTCCTAGATAATTTATTTCCAAAAATTTAATGTTATGTAAAAACCAGAAAGCCAAAAAGCTTAGTGATTCCTTGCCATCAAATACCTTACCTGCTTTCAAATTGACAGTGTTTGGTAGATTTTTCTTTACATCTTAGGCAGAGAATTTTCGCAATTTTACCGCTGGTGACCTCAAATGACCTTTGACCTCTACCAAAACAAATAGGCTTCTTTCTCTCAACATGTCAACTCTATATACCTAACATGAAGATTATCAGTCACTCCTACATGAAGATATCATGTTTGCAAGCCATTTTCGAAGTTTTCGCAATTTTACCCCTGGTGACCTAAAATGACCTTTGACCTCTACCAAAAACAATAGGCTTCTTTCTCTCAACATGAAAAATCTATATACCACTTATGAAGCGTATGGGTCACTCTTATCTGGAGATATCGTGTTTACAAGCCATTTTCGGTGTTTTCGCAATTTTACCGCTGGTGACCTCAAATGACCTTTGACCTCTACCAAAAACAATAGGCTTCTTTCTCTTAACATGTCAAATCTATATACCAAATATGAAGAGTGCTGGTCGCTCCTATCTGAAGATATCATGTTTACAAGCCATTTTCGGCATTTTCGCAATTTTACTGCTGGTGACCTCAAATGACCTTTGACCTCTACCAAAAACAATAGGGTTCTTTCTCTCAACATGACAAATCTATATACCCCAAATATGAAAAGTGTCGGACATTCCTACCTTAAGATATCGTGTTTACAAGCAAGTGTCACAAACACACACACACACATACACACACACACATACACACGACATCACCATCGCATAGATTCCTTGCCTGCTTATGGCAAGGAATCAATAAGTTACTGTTGCTCCGTATATCCTAGATAACACATGTAGTCATCAGGGTTAAAACTTAGGTGACTTTAGGCAAACTAGCCATTTCATTGTTTCTTTTCACAACAATTTGTCATACATGTGAAAAAGATCATTTGCATCGTATATTAAGAAAAAGTTGTGCAAAGGGAAGTGTGTAAAAAATCCTTGAGCCATTGGGCAATAGTACATGCTGGAGTGAAATCATGTGATGTATGGTTATAATCACTGCACTCAGGGCAAATGGTTTGTTTTCATTTCAAGAAAAATGCTTCCGAAGTGACAATGATTTTGACCAAGAGAATATTTACAGGTTTAAAAAGAGGGTAGCTTTTTAAGATGCAATATAATAATATCAAAAGGACATTCTCAAAAACCATCCACAATTCTTCTTCTTTCTTTCTTACCCTGTCACGATATTTTCTGGCAAGTTCTGCTTCTTTTTCCATCTCCTGTTTCTTCAACTTGGCATAAAAACTAGAAGGAAAAAAAAAGGAAATGCATTACAAATGATGACCATAACACCTACTGTCAATCAAAATTTTTAGAATAATGAGGAAATTGGACAATGTCTTTACTTATGTGTAGCAGATTGCAATGTGTAACAAGACTTGCTCAGGGCAATATTGTAGCTGAAAATTGGTGATTTGGGGTAATACAATATATAGTCTGAAACAGCATAATTTGTGTACAGTTTTCATATTAAGTGTTCAGAAGGGGCTCTACTTAACATCAGGTATCTTGGCCATGAGTAAGAAATGAACTGACAAAATGTCACCACCAAGAATATGTTTCTCCAAAATAGAGTGCTTTCATGTTACTTCACAATCGGTAAGCTACGCCCACTGCCAGGCAAAAATCAAGTGTTTCAATGCAATAGTCACACATGGATTGTCAACTGTTTCTCAGCTAGCTACAACATCTAGATTACTGCACCAACTTTTGCCTGTCAAAATGGTTGGGGCTTGTGACATACCTGAAAGCACTCTAATCTAATTTACCATTTTCATCCAAAGCTAAGAACTCTAGATGTATCTAATTTTACCATTTTTCATCCAAAGCTAAGAACTCACCTCTTCTTCTTCCTTCTCCTGGCTCTTGGATCATCATCTTCATTGTATTCCTTTACAACTCTGTTGAACAACAAAACCATAGGTTATTTACCTGTGACAGTAAAACAATTGAATTAAAACAATAGACCTTTTCCCAAATATTAGTTACAAGGTTAGGTTAGATGGAGTTCGACAGCCCAGTTTCCAACCAATTGGTTCAAGTAGAGCCAGCCACACCCTTTTTTCCAGCTGTGGCTCACTGGCTACTCTTCCCTACACCATTGCTTATGCTAAGCACCAAGCACAATGGCAGTAGGTTCCATAGTTAAAAAGACTTGTGGGATAGTGTTTTGGTGTACATTGTTTGTGGCCACGGTAAAATGACATTGACAACAAGACATACCAAAATCTATCCCACACAATCCTTTGTAATGGCTATTTGGAAAATGTCCTATGTATCTAGACTTATCCAGATAGCAAGAATTGGTCTAATTCTAGTCAGCCATAACTGGGGTCTTTCACCTTTAAATCTTTCAATTTCCTTGCCTGCCTGTAAAATGGATTGTTGTAAACTGAAATGCCTCTTGATTCCCTCGATTTCACTGAACATTAGTGCTTCAAATTACATTTAGACAATAAATGGAGATGATTTAAGGTTAACAGACCCCACTAATGGCTGACAACAGTCACTAAACACAAGCACTGATCGAATTTGTGTAAAACAAGTTATGATAAATGTATTCACAACCATACAAATGTGTACAACAAAATTTAACCACTAGGACAGTGGCACTGCAAAATTTTTTTGTCATGTCCACTTTTCATGTAAATGTCTACCAGGGGAATCTCTGGGACTGAAAGTAACATGCCCAGCACATGAAAAGAGTGCCTCTTCATACTTAAACTTTAACTCCTGTAAACAATAGCAAATATCATCCATTACCCCTCCAGTTTTTTTTTTACTTCTGAAATGTTGATTTCTTCATATTCATTGAATTGTTCATATGCATATCACATGACTGTGAAGTTTTTAAACAACCTATCACTTTTACATGTAAACAGTAGAAACTTCCCATTGCCTGAATTGTACAAATTTAAGGAAACTACACACCAAAACCCAACTGACTTTGTTGCGTAAAAAAATCCTGGAGATTTCCCATGGAGGAGCAACCAAGCTTAACAAATACTTTCCATCCATGGAAATTGTTACAGGCCTATATACTCCAGTGAAGGCAGTATGGGTGCAGGAAGTAAGACCCATTCGCACCAAACAATACTAGGTGGCTAATGCTCTTTACTAAAGAATTATGAAACAGCAATTGATGTCAGTTCAATAATATTGATAACAACTCCTTTATTATTTGCAAAAAATACTGCAAAAGCAGTCAATATGTTACCTTGTGCCAGTCTCCCTTCTGGTGGGTGGGGCTTCTCCTGGTTTTGCCCGGGGGGTCATCAAAAGCTGTCGGAAATCCTTGTTGGTCATGTGTACCACTCTGAAAAATTGATTTGCAATTTAACAAATCACACACGAAAGTAATGAAACTGAACAAATGCAATAATAATTAAGCAATTCAAAAAGGTAAAAAAAAAAAATGACAAATTTGATCGTCTGATCTGGACCACAAGGTGCCACTGAATTATTTCATAGACCAATACATTGTTCAAATTAGCAAAAAAAAATATGAGCAGAGCATGTAATGTCAAAATTAGATTTGCCCAACATATTCGTTAAATGCATGCATCATTTCAGGATTTGAGATTTTCTACTTATGTTTACATAATCCAGTTATATGCAATCCAGCTTAAAATACATAGGAAATTTAAACACCAAATCATCTCATTACCAACAGTGTTAACTCTCGTAACCTACTTATTTAAGCCTTGAACCCCCATCTAAAATTCATCCTCCCTAACTAGGGCTGTGACCACTTTTTTTTTCAACCAGTGATACAGTACCATAGATGTGATGGGATAACTGATTCATTTGATGCAACACATATTATTATTCTTCAAATGACTCCATAATTTTACAACACGTTCACAACCCTATCATCCATCCAGAGTCCAGACACAATCTCAGTTTACTGCTAAAGGATGAGTGAACAAGACCCAATGTGTAACCAGCACACTCTCGGCACTCTGCATTTTTTTAATCTGCTGTCAATCAAAGAGCTGTGCCTTTAATACTTTACAACTGATCATACATACCCTGCATCAGAATCTTCTGATTCTTTCCTTGCAGCAGGAGGTGGTAGAGGGTTAGAGAATGGTTCATCATTGACTATAAAGAAATAAAAAACAAAATTCTTCATCTTGAATCATTTGTTGTCTGTTACCTAGGCCACTTAAGTTGGTAAATATTCTAGAATTGAACTTGACATGAACTAACAAGCCTAATGTGTGATGTGATTAATGATCAGTGTGGGCCACAGGATTAAATAGAACTGACAAAAAATTTGGTGACATTAATTACTAATTAACCTGCTGGTAAGCATTCCAAGAGTATTCTACTAAAGCCGTGGTCACACTGCAATGGATTCAGATAAGATTTCGATCTGATTTTGGTGAGTTTTTGTAAAAATTAGGAATAAAAACATCAACTTTGCAACTTCCGAATATTTACTATAGCATTCGAAATATTTGTTTACATTAGAACACTTTAGTGTTTGCACGGGTACCCCGGGTAGCCGGGTACCCGCCCGCCATCGTATTACCTGGTTCCAAATCTACTACCCGAATCTTAAAAAGAAAATGCATGCAAAAGGATCATCCCATTTACGCCATTGCCCATGGTAATGGACTAAAATATTTTGCCAATTTGGTAAACATTCTCCGATACTGAGAATGAAGAGAGCCCCTAGAAATTATGTGTAAGTTTGATAGTTGTCTGTACTTCGTTTCTGAAGTTGAAATTTTTATCAGCATGCGGCCCGATCGCGCTATCGTCACGTAGTGGGTTACTTCTCACACATCACATGTATATCGCTTATAAACTTACTCGCAAGCAAGCTATCTGACGGCCGATTCAAAATCACATCGTACTGTTTCACGCAGACATAGCAAGACATACTGTATCACCCCGCCCAGCTCGCAAAGACAGTGCCCGTAACGTTCAGCATGCTAGGTAAACTGAGCCTTGCATGTATATACGATGTTATTATCAATACGGTATGCCACCTCGAGTATAATCCTCGAATATTTCTTAATGGTTAAAGGTGTCAGTTTTACACAAATCAACACTTTGCCGCTATCTGCAAAGTAAAACGACATCAATGTAATAACACTGTAAACATTCACAAAAATTTTTTTTTAAAATAGTCCAGTATATATTACGTTATTTTGCCCCAAAATGGCGTTCGAGCAGACTACGAAGTTTATGTGTGAAAGTTATGTTACCGTGCCTGGATGTCGACACGAGGCTAGCTACGTAAGAACGTACATACCCCATTAGCGATAATTCCAACGCACATTGCAAAGTAGTATGAGGGAAGTTTACAAAGATGACGTCGTTTGTTTACAATCAGTAATTTTTGACGTGCAAGAGAATACCATAATACAGGGCTCTGATTAGTTGATATTTTTAAATCAGTGGTTTAAAAGGAGAAGCTTCGAGCTCTTACTATGCTGGCTTTGCGAGTAGGAAAGCGTCCCAAAATTCAATATCAAATTGATATAGGCCTTGGGAAGTATAATTTTCTTATTTAACTGTTTTCTGTTACGTTTTTTTTTTACTTGTCATTTTGAACTAAAACAAAACGAGACGATTAAACCTTTTAACAAATCAAATGTTTTTGAACTTGGGAACTGTGATCGCTATACCTATCCAATACAGATGTTAATGTTACCATGCATGTCTTATGGAGTATGCCTTACAAAATGCTCATATCTTTTAGTCACCGTATGTAACACCGGATAACCCGGGCACCCAACGGGTATGGTGATCGGGTACCCGGGTCCTAATTTTTAGTACCTGTGCAAACACTAGAAGACTTATGCATATTATTGTGACGTCACTAAGAATATTAGAGTTTGCCGTTTAGCATAAAGCCCTATGGTAAGTCAACTGTGCAAGTTTCCGACATTGACGTGTTAGTTACACCCACTTGCATATTGTTGTCAAATAGTAAAGTAAGGAAATTTCACTACGCGAAAAAGTTGGTGATTTCATTCCAAAGTTTACACTCTTTCCGGAAGATTTCAGTAGTCAAAAAGGATTTGGTTGTTGAAGATTGGTTATGGCATTAAATGAGTGTTTTAGGTCAAAAATTGGAGTAACTATAGCCTAGAATACCCCACCACCGGCCAAAAACACCTTCTTGAAAAGGTGGAGGCCTGGTCACACAGTGTCTTTTTTGACAATTGAATGCTATTTTGAGAACGACTAGACATATTAAAGTCTTGTAGTTTCCCAGAAGTATGTAAATTGTATATTTGTGTGAATATTTGTGGACAATTTGCTTAGTCCACTGGGCCTTCACTTTTGAGTGGCGGCGCAGTCACAGTCACTGTTTCTAAATTTGTCGTTATTTTGCATCACAAAATAATGACGCATATTTGTGAACAATTTGCTATGTTCACTGAGCCTCCACTTTTGAGTGGAGGCCCAGTCGCAGTGACCGTTCCTAAATTGTGCATTTTGCACTTTTGTTATCTTAACTGTGACTGCGCCTCCGGAGGCGAAGTGAGGTCTCTTCTTGGTAGGGTATTCTACAGTTGTAGGCCTAGGCTAGGCCTAGCCTACCCAAATATTTGCTTTTAGAAGAAAGTTAATTTCAACATTAAAAACTTCCACCGATCATTCCGCTTGTTAGTACAGTTGGAGTAAGGAATGTGTATAGTGAGTATAGCGAACGACCACAGTCCTTTTCTGAGACTAGGCTAGGCCTAACGTTACTAGGCCTAGGCTAGGCCAAGTGCCTAGCCTAGGCTAGATGACACTAACGTTAACAAGGCATTTTCCAGAGATAGCCTAACAAATACACCAGAGAAATCAGCTACTGATGTGTAAGATAAATAACAGACTCAATTCTTTGACCTACCCTCAGGCATTTTGTTCACGTTAACTGTAAAAATTTAGTCCCTAGTTCACATACACCGCCAGTATTTCTTGAGTTTTCTGGAGAAAGTCTAACGATCTAGGGCCTAGGCCTAGGCTATATGGAGAACATTTGGAGTTGTATAAGCCTTCGTCGGGGTTACCCTTCTCTCTCACCGGTCATACTAAAAGTAGCCCTGGTCGCCCGAGTCGGCCGTGCTACCTACATGTAGCCCGTCTAAGCGATGTGTGTAGTCTCAAATCGAGGGCGTACTCACAATTGTGTCTTTATTGCACTAATAGCAACATCAAGGATGGGTTGTATACCAAGTGAACTTTTGTGTATCTTTCATATGAAAACTTGGCCTATGTGTAACTACCCGGAAAAAAAACACATAACCTTTGAAAAAAGTGTTTGAGAAATAATAATAATAGTAAAAAATGGTCACTTCCCAGCAGATGGCCTGCTGCAGTCTGACCAACAAAATATGCCCTTTTCATTGATGTTTTCCTTCGGTACTATTCGCAGAATGTCAGATTGACATAAATTTTAATACCTTTGATCCTTACCATAATTTAAAAGGAATATTAATCGCAGGAAATATTGTACTGTTTTTCGTATCTGTGAAATGGCTGAAAATTCCAAGTCGGGCTTAGTTTTGCATATCAGGAATTGCGTTTTCACATTGAAAGATTTCATGCAACCACGCCTTGATGTAATATTTTGTAAGTAGGGCAAATTTTCCCAATGTCTGAAAAGGTGTTTTGAATTAATCAAAACATCTTTGAAATGAAAGTTTGATAGTTCAATATGCGTTTTCGCAATTACAATAAAAGGGTGCTTACGCGGTTTTTTTTTTTTTTTTTTTGCACATGCAGGGACTACTGGTATGGAAAGGCGGAGTTGGGGGACCGTCTCCTATATAAAGCAAGACAATATGAAAACAGAAGGAAAAGAAGCCGGAAAAGAAGGAGAAGAAGCATTCAGATCATGCTTTGACCCCCTTAACCTATCAAAATACCCTGGCACCACCCATGTTGTTGCATTCGTTTTGAGAATCGAGACCAGGCCCAAATATGCCCCTTTCCCTTTTCGTTCTCTTGTGTTTCTTAACTAGAAAAGGGCTGAAAATCCAAGTCATACATTTACACAGGTTAGCAAATTCTCGCTTTTTATGAATTTGGATGAAATTTCAACCAAACTCATAGAAGAAATCAGACTGTATACTAATCCAATTTGAAATTACTCCAGTGCGACCAATGCTCTATGACCCTCAGTTTGTTAGTTAGTTACGTAGGCGGCGGAAACGGGGGGAGGGGGACAGGGGGGGCCTGCACTTCAATAATTTATTTTGAGATTTTGGGGGACATAGTCCCCCCCCCCCCCATAACTGAGTGTCGCAAAATAAATTTTTCAAAAGTAATTAAACAAATTTAAGTTGCTTTTATTACATTTCGGCTATTCTTTGTCTCAAATATTACTTTTCAGGGCGCAAAAGTTGCAAAGCTTACAGGGGTTTCGCCCCTGGACCCCAACATTAACGATAACCTCTAAAAGAGTTTACTTTCGCCCATCAAACAGTTGCAGGGGATTCTGCAATTGTGCCCCACTCTGAATTTCGGAATAAATTCAGGTAGACTGTGACAAGCTTCATATCTTCGGAATCGCTTGACATTTTACTCGTCGGGTTGCTGGATGGATAATATTCTAACAGATTTTGAGTGGCTGAAATTGGCTACCTAGGCCTAGGTGTGGATTAATGTGTGGTTGTGTGCTCCTAGCATCTGGCATGCTTCTACCTCCTGTGGGGATTTTTCCAATTCCTGGGAATGCACAAAATCGTTCCAAAATCATACTTGATGTGGTGGGTCGAATATTTGGGTTTATTAGTTGCGGTGCCTGCCTTGCAGGCAACCGCAACTAATGCAGTTACTATCGCGAAGTCAATGTCTGAATTTCCGGCACTTTATTTCTATCTCCTTCTAGATGCTTTGTGGTATCGAAATACGGTTTAGTGCAATTTGTAGGGATGGTACTTCTCTTTCGTGTTTTTTTAAGTTTGGTGGAAATATGACTTTCGTGAGAGTGTAAAATTGGGGTTTTTTCATGTAAAATTTGCAAACGTGTTCTATTTTTAGTAACAATCTTGCGGAACAAGACGAACGTCTAGACGAGTTGCGGTGCCGACAAACCAAGTCGTCTTGTACTTTAAAGGTGATTTTATATTTTAGGGGGCAAAAATACCGTTCCAAAATACTTGTATTATGTTTTGCCCAATAGCAGCTAAGTTTAGTTCCACACTTGTAATCCAGGAACATTGTCCATTCACTTTTAGAAAAAAGTCTGTCCTGGGCATGACGTTAAACTGCATCCTGGTTGTGGCTTCTGTTCTATTCAGCCAGTCTAGAGCAGGACCACTCAGTGTTTGCCCTTTTGAGGGCGTACTTGTCCATTTGGGACGTTAAGCTCCTTAAGGGAGCAGAACTCTTCCGGGAGTAATCGTTTGGTTTTCGCCCCTTGGCTCTTCGCCAGAGAGTCGTGGGGACTTTTAGAAAAAAAGACTTTAGAAATGTGGTTGAGGTGGAACGTGGAACACACCAAAGAAATACTCGATTGCCGTTATAATGAGGTTTGCTCATTTTGAACTCATAGTTGACAGTAAATCAGAAAAAGGTGATACAGCAGTTGATTTAGAACTGTAGAAAGAGCAAAACGTCTCATCAGATAACATTTCAAACGTCCTTTACAAGCTATTGCTTGTGCATTCAGTATAAGGTATCCCTAATGTCCCGGCTCCTTAGTAACTGCTTGTACAGCATGATGGTTTCTGATAAAAGATGGTAAAGCGCCAAAGGCTCAAGACAGACCATTCGACCAAACAGGCGTTAGTCAAAATTGTATTTTAAGTAGTGCAGTTAATAAGGAAAAACATGCCATTTGTTTAGCTATTTAGTGAATACAGGTAGAGTACACTGGTATGACGTAATGTTGGAAACGATAATGAGTCTGTATGACAGTAACGTTGTAGTTACTTGGTTGAAGATGGATTTATGTTAATGAACAAAAGGAAAAAATTCCAATGTTGACCATAAAGAATTTCTTATGATTAATGGTTTTTAAAACGTTCTGTACGCCCCGCACCAAGTTTACTCTCAGCTTACACAAAACTATAAGACAACTACTCTTACATCACTAAAATTTATTTCTGCCGCCCCTCCCCTTGCTCGTACATTAACGTAACATCTTAAGCCCAGTCACAGAGAATACGTTAGGATTTGCCCACACAAAATCAAACGCAAAAATCGTGTCATAAATATTTCTTTTGCTTGTTTTACGGAAAATATTGAAGATCTCAGTTTCACTGAAAAGATCCGACTAAAATTTCGATTTCTATAAAGATAAATATAAAAATTCTAGTTGTTTAAGAAAAATTTAGGTTTTGTAATAAAACATTGCTGTAAGTAACATCATATAATAACAAGTTAACGAGAATCAAAAGAATTTGTCGATATCTCAGATTTACCATAATCTTTACGAATGATGAAATAGAAAAAAATATATATATAACAGCAAAGTAAAAATTCCTTTGTCAGCGTTACTTACACCTTCATTCTCTCAACATAAATGTTAATATGATGATATTTCACTCTGGCCTTAGGCCTATTGTCACTGTTTCTCCAATTTATATTAATCCCGTACACATACGTCACTACTAACCCTTCGCCAGTAACTTCTAAATTCAGTAATGTATATAGACACTTGAACGACGTTGACCTCCACAAATCAGAGAACCGAGTCAATCACTTATAAATCATAAAAGATAAATTGCAACATCTATACGTCCCTTCGTGAAACCCGAATACCAAAATATCGATGTCCCTAGTTTATAACTATAGCGGCGATTCGTCTGTTATCACATCATTAAACAGTCTCGCTTCTTCCTACGCTCTATATCAAGAACTTGTTGTCGCCTTTCTGACGGTGACTTCTTACTACGGAAGAGAACTGTTGCCATTACACTATGTAAAAATTGTTCTAATAATTTCCATGTATTTCTTTTTCTAATAAAGATAATTATATAGAAAGTTTATGTATGGCCACGACTCGCAACTGATCAACCGTTAACCTAAAATATGTAAAAGCAATAAGAAAGCCAGGTCTATGAATAAGACTGCACTGTCTAGTAAAAAACTCCGTAAAAGACAAATTTCATCATTCCAACCACCCATATGCAATAGCTCAACAAATCATTTTCAAAGAAAAAACGGACTTTATGAAAAATAAACGTTTCGCTGATAACACCACAGCCAGTGACATAAGAAATAAGAGCATAACTAGCTTATAAATAAGTGCCTTGCTACTTTACCATTTACGAAATGAACCACCTGGCTAAAAATTTACAATTGCGAAATTTCTTGTACCTGTTCAAAACTTCGTTGTGTAAGCCAACAATCTAAACCCTCTACAAACGGCCCAAATTTAATGTTTACGTTCGTTTAACATAAATATAAAAAAATGATAAGGCAATCATATTTAATTGTTTTACAGTGACGTAAATCCCGGAGAAGGCAAGGGATGTCTTTGCTTCAGTCCTCAAGTAAAAAAAGAAAAGCCAAACTGTCATATGCCCCCCCCCAAAAAAAAAAAAAATTTAAATAACCATTTCAAAATCAAGACATTTTTGACAAGAGATGAACTATCCATGGCCTTTAAAAAGACCAAATCAGTTGGTTTTCAAGGGCTTCGCCCCCAACAGAAGACCCAAAGTAGTCCCTGAATGATTGTGCAAAACCTTCATTCATGCAGACCTCTTCCCAATATCTCAAACAGATCACCTCCCAGCGTAATAAAAAATGGTTGCTCTCACCACATACAAATATAAAACGAGATATGAATGAACATGTTAAAACCCTACCGTGACTATTCTTTACATTAAACTATGTGGTCATGTTAACACTTCTTCATCTTATGATGTGCTCTTCTCCCTAAATGTATAAATATCCCCAAGAACGTTGCCTCCTGAATTTGGTTTTTTGAGCATTCTTCTTTAGTGGAACTTCTGAGCAATGGCAGCTCGTGGTGTAAATATGTGGAGGGGTACATAATGAACTTACAATGACTTGTCCTAAATAAAGATGATTATCTTTTACCCCTGAAACCGATAATGCCAAACACCGAAAAAAACAATTACCACCCACAACAACGAAAAAATAAAATGTACATGTAGATCTTTCGGAACGTATAAATAATACATCACGATCGTCATGTTCCCTACTTTCCCCATCATCACACCTCTGACTCTTTTCATATTCACTAGAGCCTTCTTTTGTTTGTTCCCAACTCTGACATCATCATTTTTCTCCCCTTCATAACGTTTATCTTGAAATTCACCCCATACCTTCTTTTTCGCTGTTGCCAACCTTTCCTTTCTACAAAAAAAAAAAATCTTTGAACGGCCCTTCTTGGGCATTGTTATATTCTCCACAGAATTTTAAACTTTGAAATAAAAAATTAACCATGACCAGACACCTTGATATAACACAAATATTAATACTCGCCAACTCATACAAATAATATTTACCTACCAATAACAATGTTTCCCTCCAACAGAAACTTACTTTATGAAAAAACAGTGAACAAAACTCCTTTAAACCATCAAATTTTTTACTCCACAGCAACCCTGACCATGTCACTTGGAAAGAATAAATCTCTACAAAGAAATCCTCATATAAATACTCAAAACTCACTAAACACCTCGATGAATTAAAAAAAAAACAACCAAAATGATGGCGCTATGTCAAATTAAACAACATATTATTCCCCAGAGTACACACGGACCTGGTTTTTAGTTGCGGTGCCTGTCTTGCAGGCAGCACCGCAACTATTGCAGTTACTATCGCGATGTCAATTTCTGACTTTTCCGGCACTTTATTTCTATCTCCTTCTAGATGCTTTGTGGTATCGAAATACGGTTTAGTGCAATTTGTAGGGATGGTACTTCTCTTTCGTGTTTTTAAGTTTTGGTGAAAATATGACTTTCGTGAGAGTGTAAAATTGGGGTTTTTTCATGTAAAATTTGGAAACGTGTTCTATTTTTAGTAACAATCTTGCGGAAAAACCAGGTCCGTATGTACTCTGGGGAAAAGGTTGTTTGTTAATTTAACACAGCGCCATCATTTTGGTTGTTTTTTTTTTTTAATTCATTACAGATTGGTGTTTAGTGAATTTTGAGTATTTATATGCGGATTTCTTTGTAGGGATTTATTCTTTTCAAGTGGCATGGTCGGGGTTGCGGTGAAGTAAAAAGTTTAACAGTTTAGAGGAGTTTTGTTCACTGTTTTTGTGACTTTAAAGGGCTGAATTTCTCACACTAACGATAATATTCACAAAGTAAGTTTCTGTTGGAGGGAAACATTGTTATTGGTCAGTTGGCAGGTAAATATTATTTGCATGACTTGGCGAGTATTAATATTTGTGTTATATCAAGGTGTCTGGTTATGGTAAATTTGTTATTTTAAAGTTAAAAATTATGTGGAGAATATTACAATGCCTAAGAAGGGCCGTTCAAAGAATTTTAATTTAGAAATGAAAGGTTGGCAACAAAGAAAAAGAAAGTATGGGGGTGAATTTCAAGATAAAAGTTATGAAGAGGAGAAAAATGATGATATCAGAGTTGGGAACAAACCAAAAAAAAGTTCTAGTGAATGTGAAAAAAGTCAGAGGTGTGATGATGGGGAAAGTAGGGAACATGACGATCGTGAGGTATTATTTATACGTTCCGAAAGATCTACATGTACATTTTATTTTTTCGTTGTTGATACCTGCTGGAGAGAAAAAATGTTTAGGAAGCTTGTGTAGATAGTTTTAAACATGGTTTTGTGAAAACTGGGGGGTTTGATTTGCCGTCTATTGAAATAGGAAAATGTGTTTCAGTTGAGAGTAGGCCGATTCGTGTGAGAAAAGTACGTGGGGATGGTAATTGTTTTTTCGGTGTTTGGCATTACTGGTTACAGGGGTATAGATAATCATTGTACGTTCATTGTGTAGTTAATCGGGAAAAACGTGACATTTATTTAGTCAATACAGGTGGAGTACATTATGACGTAGTGTTGGAAATAGAAGATATCTGTACATGAGAGCAGCGTTATAGAGAATTGGTTGAAGAGGGGTTGTGTTAATGAACATAGTGAAGAATTTTTCGGTGTTAAATGTAACATATTGAAAATAGGAGACATTTTATTTGAAGAGGAGCGTAATCAAATGTCAATGCAAAGTTATGTGAAGAGAGCAGATGTTTGTTTAAATGAGGGGAGTAATCATATATTAGTGAAAGGGTCTATGGGAGTGACTGAAGATATGTATAATTGTTGGGAAAATAAAGGTTTTGTGATAAAACGTAGTGTGGGTATTGCAAGTGATAGTACTAAAATGATGCTTAGAGAACAAATAAGTAAGCGTCAATTTAGAAAAGAAGAGGAGAGTCCAATTAGAGAATTGCAACATCGCTTTGGGAATAAAATTATGGAAGGGCCTACATATGTTTGCTTTTATTGTGAGCAGTTAAGGTATAAAGAATTTGCACTGTGGGTGAATTTAGTTAGATTTAGTGGAAAAACTAGTATTTGTAAGCAGGAAGAAGATATAGATAAAGGATGGTCTGTAAAACCTGTTTAAAATATATAAAAGAAGGTAGAGTTCCGTTATTAAGTCGAGATAATAATATGAAAATATATGAGATACCAGAAGAATTGAAATTACATCGTCTTGAAGAAAGGTTGGTTGCTTTGCGAACACCTTTTATGCAGTTGCGTGAGCTTCCTCGAGGAGGGCAATTTAGTATTAAGGAAAATGTTGTTAATGTCCCGTCTGATGTGGTGACAACAATTAAAACTTTACCTATAAGACTTGAAGAGAGCCAAGTAATTCCTGTCAAATTTAAGAGGAAATGAAGTTATAAAACGGCTGTTTTTTCTGAAAATGTTAGGCCTAGAAGTGTTGTTCTTGCTGCTCGTTGGCTGATAGAAAATAAGGATATCAAGATACACAACAATGACTTAGGAAAGAAAGACACGTTTTGAAAAGGATAAACAACTTCTGGTAAGTGGGTCTGCTGCCCCTCTTTTACTAACACCACCATTATTTGCCTACACGATGTTGAGTTCGTGCTAGGAGGGCCTGTATAATAGAGTAGTCAGGTTCCTGTCTTTTGACTCATTCAAAATGCCGTTTTGCATCGCGGAAGGATATATTGCAAAAAATGCCTGAAATAACTTCAATTTTCTTTGAATTATTACTTCGACTACTTTCCTACCACATAGAGATCACAAATTGAACACATCTCTTCACTAACATGGTCTTATCTCCCTCCCCCCCCCCCAAAAAAAGTTTTTCTAGGGTGTTAAATTCGTAGGGTAACCTCCTTCGGCGGGACCCCCTTTAATTGGTGGTGTGCTACCTTTTGTCTTCACTGCAAAGTCATACATATCACTCATCCGTGTCCGTGAAAAACCATGGGGGTCGTCCCATGGTTGCATTGACAGAAGAACTATATTAAAAAAACTCACAGCATGGAGCTGCCTTTAGTAGCAGCTCCCCGGTATTAGTCCCGTTCATATACGTCACTAGTATCCCTTCCCCAATTATTTCTAAGTTCAGCATTTAATCAAACTTGAACGATATTGTCTTACACAAATCATAGTGTCGAACCATCCAGTAATCAATCATAAAGATACATTGCATGATTTTTACGTCCTATAATGAAACGTGAATACCAAAATGTCGATGTTTATAATTTATAGCTATTAGCTGCGATTCGTCTGTCATAACATATTAACCAGACACGTTTCTTATTGCATTCTATAGCAAGGACTTTTGTCGCTTCTTTGACGATGTCCTTTTACTACGGAAGAAAATATTGTCATTGTAGTAAGTTTATGTATGGCCATGACTCGCCATTGATGAAACGATTACCTAATGAAAGCAATAAGTAAGACAGTTCTATGAAAACGAATAAACTGTCGAGTAAAAGATTCCGTAGAAGACGAATTTCATCATTCCAACAATCCGTCTGCAATATTGTAGTTTGGGGTGAAAAGTTTGGCCCTTTAATACGGGAAGTTGCAACTTTCTGCTTACTATAAGTTGACCCTTATCAGCTTATGTTATGTGACGTAGACACTAAATGTAGACCGTGCACAGAGGGTCAAATTGTTGGTTTTCGGACGAAGATTTGAACATTTCAAGACATTTCGCAACTGTAAATTTCTAGCTAAGTGGCTCGTTCGTTTCATCTCTTTGCCCTTTTCGGAAATGGAAAGTTCGCAAGATATTTATGAGCTAATTATTCTCTAGTTTGTTATAATTATGTCAGGGAGTTGTGGTGTTATCAGGAAAACGTTTAACTTATTCATCATAAAATGCATTTTTTCTCTTTCAAGTGATTTGTTCAACTATTGCAACTATTGCCAAATACGGGCAATGGTTATGAGAATCGGGTAATCTGATTTTCGATAATTTAATGATGTAGGGTGAGAATGTCTTCCCGTAAGTCTGCTTGAAAATTCATTTCAACACACCGTGTAACGTGACAATTCTGTCAATAAGTGTTACTAATAGAAGAAAAATCATCTACTTCATTTCATCCAATGGTAGTGGTACATTTTATCTGATTCTTCTGATCAAAATAGCGACTGCTATAAGATCCCCATAGGCCTTAATTTTTTCAAAAGTAAAATCATATATAGCAGGAAGATGGGGCACACATTTTTTCAATATATATTGAATTTAGCCAGGAGTCGCAATAGAGTAAAATTCATTAGCATGTTTTCAATTCCGGTTTGTAGTTTCCCCGAAATGATGCGGGATGCATCGATTGGCAGTCATTTTATCTGGTAATTTTCTGATCAAATAGCGACTGCTTAGATCCCCCTATAAGTCTGGGAAATGTCATTTTCGACTGTCTCAGGGGTCCGATTTTTCAAAATTTTCTGTTCGCTTCGCGCCAACCAACGGTGAAGTTCCGCGCAGATAGTCTTCCTAGCAGCATTTTAGTTTCAAGTGAACAATTTTTGTGCAAACAGACCCTCGAATTAGTGACTTCTAAGACCCCCTATAAGCAAAGGTTTTGACTATCTGAAGTGGTCAGGTTTTTCACAATTTCCTGCACGCTTCGTCCCAACTTATGGTGGTGCTCCACTTACACCGCTTCATAGCAGAATCTAAGTTTCAAGTGATCATTTTTTACAAAAGGAAACTCAAAATAGCGAATGCTTAGATCCCCATATAAGCCCGGGAAATGCCATTTTCAACTGTCTGAGCGGTCGGATATTTGAAAATGTTTTGTACGCTTCGCGCCAACTAATGGTGGCGCTCCGCTTAGTCTTTCTGGTTGAATTTTAGTTTGGAACGAACGTGCGTTTATCTGCAATTGAAACTTAAAAAAGCGACTGCTTGGATCACCTTTTCAAGCCTGGGCAATGTCATTTTTGACTGTCTGAGGGGGACGAATTTTCAAATTTTCTGGACGCTCCGCGCCAACTAGTGGTGGCGCTCCGCTTTGACTGTCCTACAGGCAGAATTACATTTCTCGGGCAAAAATCTTGTGCCCCAAAAGTGAAATGCTCCCCTACGCCCCTGGAAATACTTCACTCAGGCGTGCACTGGAACAGCTGCTTGCAACATTCAGCAGGATTCCGGATTTGCGATCCTAGGATACATAGTTCAGTGGAGTAATGAACTGAGCTAATCAGTATCTCAAAAGGGTGTTTGAATCTTAGAAAATAAAAAATTTTCTCACCAGAATTAGAGACAAATAAACCTGGCAAATGCCATTTCTAGCCATCTGGGAGGTTTTAAAATCCAAAATTTTCTTTGTACCCTCCGCGCCAACTGATGGTGGCGCTACGCTTAGATAGTAAACTCCAGCCACCCCCTACAAAAGTACCCAGCCCTCCATGGACCCCTACCAGGGCTTTGTCCCCTGAACCCCATCAGGGGCCATTAAAGCGGCCCCCTGGACCCCAGGCTGATTGGGCCAACAGTCTAAACCCTGCATAAACATGGGCCGATTTTCCTAAATTTTTAGCCAAATCGTTCGTTCATTTCATCTCTTTGCCTCGAATTGACCATTGATTTAATTCACTATGCACCGACCTAAACAATGGTCAGACCATTGACCTCCAACTTTGGTAAAAATTTACTAATTTATGGTCAGATCTAACCATTGATTGGTCATTTTTTGACCATACTATTGAGTCGGTGCATAGTTGACCATTAGAGTGCACTCTGTGGTATTGAGTTGGATTCAACCTCTCTGAAAGAAGGATGATTATTCTAAACAGAGCGTCACCATAGGTTGGCGCGAATTGTACAGAAAACGAAGTAGCCCATGAAGGGAAACCTCCTTGAATATCCTGTTTAAAAAGGCAAATATACTTCTTTCTTACAGTAGGAGAGTCCATGCTCAAAGTCCAAAAGCTATAAGTAGCTAACAGTCGTCAAATCACCTTAAAAGTATAAGACGACTTGGTTTGTCTGCACCGCAACTCGTCTAGACGTTCGTCTTGTTCCGCAAGATTGTTACTAAAAATAGAACACGTTTGCAAAATTTTACATGAAAAAAAACCCAATTTTACACTCTCACGAAAGTCATATTTCCACCAAACTTAAAAAACACGAAAGAGAAGTACCATCCCTACAAATTGCACTAAACCGTATTTCGATACCACAAAGCATCTAGAAGGAGATAGAAATAAAGTGCCGGAAATTCAGACATTGACTTCGCGATAGTAACTGCATTAGTTGCAGTTGCCTGCAAGGCAGGCACCGCAACTAAAAACCAGGTCCGTGTGTACTCTGGGGAATAATATGTTGTTTAATTTGACATAGCGCCATCATTTTGGTTGTTTTTTTTTTAATTCATCGAGGTGTTTAGTAAATTTTGAGTATTTATATGAGGATTTCTTTGTAGAGATTTATTCTTTCCAAGTGACATGGTCAGGGTTGCTGTGGAGTAAAAAATTTGATAGTTTAAAGGAGTTTTGTTCACTGTTTTTCCATAAAGTAAGTTTCTGTTGGAGGGAAACATTGTTATTGGTAGGTAAATATTATTTGTATGAGTTGGCGAGTATTAATATTTGTGTTATATCACGGTGTCTGGTCATGGTTAATTTTTTATTTTGAAGTTTAAAATTATGTGGAGAATATAACAATGCCCAAGAAGGGCCGTTCAAAGATTTTTTTTTTTTGTAGAAAGGAAAGGTTGGCAACAGCGAAAAAGAAAGTATGTGGGTGAATTTCAAGATAAACGTTATGAAGGGGAGAAAAATGATGATGTCAGAGGTGGGAACAAAAAAAAAGGCTCTAGTGGATATGAAAAGAGTCAGAGGTGTGATGATGGGGAAAGTAGGGAACATGACGATCGTGATGTTTTATTTACATGTTCCGAAAGATCTACATGTACATTTTATTTTTTCGTTGTTGTGGGTGGTAATTGTTTTTTTTCGGTGTTTGGCATTATCGGTTTCAGGGGTAAAAGATAATCATCTTTATTTAGGACAAGTCCTTGTAAGTTCATTATGTACCCCTCCACATATTTACACCACGAGCTGCCATTGCTCAGAAGTTCCACTAAAGAAGAATGCTCAAAAAACCAAATTCAGGAGGCAACGTTCTTGGGGATATTTATACATTTAGGGAGAAGAGCACATCATAAGATGAAGAAGTGTCAACATGAACACATAGTTTAATGTAAAGAGTAGTCACGGTAGGGTTTTAACATGTTCATTCATATCTCGTTTTATATTTGTATGTGATGAGAGCAACCATTTTTTATTACGCTGGGCGGTGATCTGTTTCAGATATTGGGAAGAGGTCTGCATGAATGAAGGTTTTGCACAATCATTCAGGGACTACTTTGGGTCTTTTGTTGGGGGCGAAGCCCTTGAAAACCAACTGATTTGGTCTTTTTAAAGGCCATGGATAGTTCATCTCTTGTCAAAAATGTCTTGATTTTGAAATGGTTATTTAAAATTTTGGGGGCCATCATAGTTTGGCTTTTCTTTTTTTACTTGAGGACTGAAGCAAAGACATCCCTTGCCTTCTCCGGGATTTACGTCACTGTAAAACATTTAAAAATGATTGCCTTATCATTTTTTTTATATTTATGTTAAACGAACGTAAACATTAAATTTGGACCGTTTGTAGAGGGTTTAGATTGTTGGCTTACACAACGAAGTTTTGAACAGGTACAAGAAATTTCGCAATTGTAAATTTTTAGCCAGGTGGTTCATTTCGTAAATGGTAAAGTAGCAAGGCACTTATTTATAAGCTAGTTATGCTCTAATTTCTTATGTCACTAGCTGTGGTGTTATCAGCGAAACATTTATTTTTTATAAAGTCCGTTTTTTCTTTGAAAGTGATTTGTTGAGCTATTGCATATGGGTGGTTGGAATGATGAAATTTGTCTTTTACGGAGTTTTTTACTAGACAGTGCAGTCTTATTCATAGACCTGGCTTTCTTATTGCTTTTACATATTTTAGGTTAACGGCTGATCAGTTGCGAGTCGTGGCCATACATAAACTTGCGTTTATCTTTATTAGAAAAAGAAATACATGGAAATTATTACAACAATTTTTATATAGTGCAATGGCAACAGTTCGCTTCCGTAGTAAGAAGTCACCGTCACAAAGGCGACAAGAAGTTCTTGATACGGAGTGTAGGAAGAAGCGAGACTACTTAATGATGTGATGACAGACGAATCGCCGCTAATAGTTATAAACTAGGGACATCGATATTTTGGTATTCGGGTTTCACGAAGGGACGTATAGATGTTGCAATTTCTACCTCATCTTCACACTCCACTTCGGAATTACATGAGATTGCACAATTGACTAGCTTCAGTGCACATCTTGATCTCGTGAGGTGAGGACGTATTTGGCGTTCCTCTCCTCACGCTCGAATAACTTAAGTATTTGGCAAGTCTTCTTGCTCTACTTGTTGTTGTTCAAAGCTTCAGTGCAGCTTTGCTTTTCAACCTGGCTACCTGCAGAACACAGAAGCCTCCACAAAAGAGTTTTGTGAGTTATATCTTGTATACTTTGTAACTACTTTGGGTTGGAAAATTAATACAGGAGCTTAGTTTGTATCAAACGGTATTTTGCCGTTTTTCACAGCATTTGGATGTCTGCGCTCCTTATATTGACTGTATACACATTGAAAGGGTATTTTGCCTCTTTTACACTGGTATTTTGCCTAGTGTTCTGTACACCATACTGCCATAAAAGCCACGCCTAAACGTTATCACACCGGTATTTTGCCGTGTACGTGATGCAACATTTGGTTGCAGGCTCAATAGAATAGTCCGATATATTATTAAAGGACAAGAAAACACGGCTTTCAATAGCCCTTGTAATGGATGGCAATATTGAGTTAGATTTTACTGAGGATCTAAGTCCTCATGATCTCCCTTCTCCTTCGGGAGAGGGACCATCAGGCTTATGTCAGGACTCGTTTGATTTCAAGAAAGCTTTTATAGCCATGCAAGCTCAAGTTAATATGCTCTGTCAAAAGGTAAACTTGGAGTCCGATGCTGGTAGCGCAAATTTAAAGCGCAAATATCAAGAGCCTGAAGGCCAAGAGCCTAAAATTCTACAGAAAAAACAGAAAACAGAGCTTGAGAAAGAGGATCTCTTTGATTTAGACAAAGAGCTGGAAAATATTTTGCAATCACCCAAAGAGGTTGAAATTTCAGATGTTGAGCTGGTCGAAGATTCGCCAAGTAAAATTGATCACGAAGATCAAAGTATGTTTGATACTTTAGTGTCTGAACTGAATCTGGGAACCGAGCCAGGCTCTGAGGTTCAAAGCCAAGTGGCTAATTTGGTATTGAATATTACAAAGCATCAATTGTCAGACAGGAAACTAAAAGCCTTGTATGAGAAATATGCGCAGCCTTCAAATATTGACATGCTGCATGTAACCCAAGTTAACAAACTTATTTGGGACAATCTGGATCTATCAACTCGTACGACGGATTTAAAGGCACAAAAAGTACAAGTTGCCAATGTAAAGGCTATGACCGCAATCACCGTCATGTTGAATGACATTCTTACTTCTAAGGCAACAGTGGATAAAGAAACAGTGTTGAGACGCCTTACAGATACCCTAGCATTGCTGGGTACAGCAAATATTAACTTGAATTATTTGAGACGTGATCTCATAAAACCTCAGATGAAAAACGAATATAAAAGTCTCTGTTCAAAGGCAACCCCTTTAACTGCGTTATTGTTTGGTGACAATGTGCAACAACAGATGCGAGATATAAAAGATGCATCGAGAGTGAGTAATCGTTGCTTAAAGGGAAGAGGGAGAGGAAATTATCCTGCTTTCTCGAGAGGCTACTCTGGACGAGGAAGAGCCTATGAACGTGGAAGGCCTTTTTTAGCCCGAAGGTGGAGAAGAAGACCACCGGTCAACAAAGCCAGCTAAACTTAGTTCAAGGTGAGGTACGTCTCCTTGAATCTTTTCATGTAAATTTATCACAATCTGGTGAGATTTATAGACCAGCAGGTAGATTACAATTCTACTTGCAAAACTGGAAAGAAATTACTTCTGATGAAGTAATCTTAAGTTATGTAAGGGGTTATGAAATTGAATTTGACCCCTCCCAACCAATTAGGTATGATACTTCCTTAAAGGAGCCAGCTCATGCTTCGCCGTTTAAGGCTTTGGAGTCAAAGTGCTTTGAGAAAGAATTAATAAAACTCAAAGCTAAAGGAGTTGTGGAAGAAACTTGTCATTCAAAAGGAGAATTTATTTCCCCTATTTTCTTCCTCCCCAAAAAAGACAAGTCATTTCGTATGATCTTAAATTTGAAAGAGCTAAATAAATCCGTTCTTTATTGTCACTTCAAAATGGATTCTATAAATTCAGTTTTAAGTATGATGTATCCGAATTGTTTTATGGCATCGGTAGATTTAAAAGATGCCTATGATTCGTTGTCGATTGCTCCATCAAGCAGAAAGTTTCTAAAATTCTGGTGGAAAGGCCAGTTGTACCAATATGTTTGCCTTCCGAATGGATTGGCTTCAGCTCCAAGAGTTTTTACTAAATTGATGAAGCCAGTGTTTTCAGAACTGCGAAAACAAGGACATTTCTGTGTAAGTTACATTGATGATATTTACATCCAGGGCAAAACTTAAAGAGAATGTGCTTCATCAGTGAAGGAAGTTGTCACAGCACTTGAAAAGCTAGGATTTATTATTCATCCTGAGAAATCAGTCTTCACCCCAACTCAGACTCTTGTTTTCTTGGGGTTTGAGATAGATTCCAAAAACATGATTGTGAAACCTAAAAAAGAGAAAATAGACAAAGTCTTGTCACATATTAAACTTTTCAAAGAAAATGATAGTCGGTCAATTCGCGACTTGGCTCATGTAATTGGTTTGTTGGTATCATTATTTCCAGGCGCCCAACATGGCCCTCTTTTCTATCGATACCTGGAACTTGATAAAATAAAGTCCTTGAAATTAAGTGAAGGAAATTATGAAGGGCCTATTTCTCTTTCGAGAGAAGCTTTAGAGGAGCTAGAATGGTGGGAATTGAACCTACCGGTAGCATCGAAACCTATTCAAGCTACTACACCCAGCATCTCGATCACTCCAGATGCTTCAAAAAAAGGCTGGGGAGCTGTGTGTAACAATTGCAATCCTCCGCTTAGTACAAGTGGTAGATGGAAAGCAAATGAATCGATTTACCATATCAATGTATTAGAGTTGCTTGCTGTTTTTGGGGGTCTGAAAGCCCTTTGTGCTGAGGTTCGAAACAGCCATATAAAGGTCTTTACAGATAATTCAAGTTCAGTGGCGTATATTAATGCCATGGGTGGCACTCGTTCTCTCTTGTGTAATAAAGTAACTAAAGCTATTTGGCTATGGTGCCTCAGAAAAAACATTTGGTTATCTTGTAGCCATTTACCTGGTAAACAGAACGTTCAGGCCGATAGACTGTCACGTTCATTCAATGACAATACAGAGTGGATGCTGTGCAGGAAGATTTTTCATGACATAGCAAATACATGGGGCACACCAGAAATAGATTTATTTGCATCCCGATTAAATGCACAAGTAGATACTTTTGCTTCTTGGAAACCTGATCCAGATGCCAGTTTTATTGATGCCTTTTCTTTCAGTTGGCAAACACTTAATTTTTACGCCTTTCCTCCTTTCAGCTTAATTGGTCAATGTCTGAAAAAGATTCAGGAAGTAAAGGCGACGGGTGTGATAGTAGTACCAAACTGGCCAACCCAAACCTGGTACTCTCGGTTATTACACATGACCATTGCTACACCAAAAATTTTGCCCAGAGGAAGGCAACTGCTAAGCATACCAGGAAGGATCGAGCCACACCCTCTGTATCACAAGCTCGAGTTACTGGCTTGCCGCTTATCCGGCAATCCCTGCAAATGTCAGGCATTTCAGGAGAAACTACCTCTATTATCATGGCGTCATGGAGACAAACTACCCAAAAACAATACCGCAGTTATCATGACAAATGGGCCAAATTCTGCAGAGACAAGAAGAGTAGTGTCTTTCGACCATCTGTGAGGCAAGTCTTGGATTTTCTAACTATGTTATATAAATCAGGTCTGGGCTACAGTTCGCTTAATACTGCTAGGTCCGCTTTATCGGTGTTAGTTAATCCGAATTATAGAAGCACTATTGGAGAGCATCCTCTGGACAGAAGATTCCTCAAAGGAATTTATGAACTTCGTCCACCACTTCCAAAATATAAAAAGATTTGGAATGTTTCACTTGTACTAACCTATTTAAGGTCCCTGCATCCTTTGAGCTCTATTACATTAAAGGAGCTTACGCTGAAGCTGGTAATGCTTATAGCTCTTGTGTCCGCCCAACGTCTCCAGACTTTGCAGCTTTTGGACACCAAGTCCATGTTTATCTATAAGGACAATATTGTTTTTCAAATTACTGGGCACGTAAAGCAGTCTCGGCCTGGCTCTATGCCTCTAGAAATAGTTATTAAAGATTATACTATGGATGAAGGCGTCAATGTTTTCAACGTTTTACTTCATTACCTGAGGGTAACAACTCATCTCAGAGGAAAAGAATCTAGACTTTTCATTAGTTACGCGAAACCGCACAAGGCAGTTTCAAGGGACACTTTGTCGCGGTGGTTGAAAATAGTGATGGCGAATTCTGGGATAGATATAGCTTACTATACAGCCCACAGTACAAGAACGGCGGCAGCTTCAGCAGCTCACGCTGCTAGTGTACCAACGGACGAGATTCTTCGAGCAGCCGGCTGGCACTCGGAAAAGACTTTTGCCAGGTTTTACAATAAGCCAATAACTCAAGACAAGGTTTTTTCAGACTCTATCCTGGCCAGATCTTCATTATAACTCAGTTTTGTAAAACTAATTTGGTCTTGTGGTCAATTCATTGAGCTGCTAAGTCTGACGTTTATCACTTTAAGTATGCAGACTAAAGGAAAGTTAAAAGTATGAAAATATGTTAAGAGATACCTTTATTCAGCTATGTGAAACATTTTTTGCTTATGTCGGAATTGATTAATATAGTGGATGAGGTACAGAAAGATTCGGGTAATTGCCTCAAGAACAAACCGAAGAATGAGTAATCGAAAATTAAATTAAAATAATGAGACGCAATTCCAAAGATATACCTTTCTTCCTTTTCAGTGTTATTCATGAACACAATGCTTTGAAATCTCATGTAATTCCGAAGTGGAGTGTGAAGATGAGGTAGAATCCTAAATTAAACGAGACCTAAGTTGAAGTTTGATAGGGATTCTACCGAAACTTCACACGAGCGGAGGGATTACATGCCCTCCCAGTTGAACCCTCCCTGGGATCTCTCTTTGTCTTTATTTTGTGCTCATTCATAACCGCTTTAAAAAACTGAAGCTAGTCAATTGTGCAATCTCATGTAATCCCTCCGCTCGTGTGAAGTTTCGGTAGAATCCCTATCAAACTTCAACTTAGGTCTCGTTTAATTTAGGATTATCTTTTATGATTTGTAAGTGATTGACTAGGTTCTCTGATTTGTGGAGGTCAAAGTCGTTCAAGTGTCTATATACATTACTGAATTTAGAAGTTACTGGCGAAGGGTTAGTATTGACGTATGTGTACGGGATTAATATAAATTGGAGAAACAGTGACAATAGGCCTAAGGCCAGAGTGAAATATCATCATATAACATTTATGTTGAGAGAATTTAGGTGTAACGCTGACAAAGGAATTTTTACTTTGCTGTTTTATATTTTTTTTTTTATTTTATTTCATCATTCGCAAAGATTGTAAATCTGAGATATCGACAAATTCTTTTGATTCTCGTTAACTTGTTATTATATGATGTTACTTACAACAATGTTTTACTAGAAAACCTAAATTTTTCTTAAACAACTATAATTTTTATATTTATCTTTATAGAAATCGAAATTTTAGTCGGATCTTTTCAGTGAAACTGAGATCTTCAATATTTTCCGTAAAACAAGCAAAAGAAATATTTATGACACGATTTTTGGGTTTGATTTTTTGTGGGCAAATCCTAACGTATTCTCTGTGGCTGGGCTTAAGATGTTACGTTAATGTACGAGCAAGGGGAGGGGCGGCAGAAATAAATTTTAGTGATGTAAGAGTAGTTGTCTTATAGTTTTGTGTAAGCTGAGAGTAAACTTGGTGCGGGGCATACAGAACTTTTTAAAAACCATAAGAAATTCTTTATGGTCAACATTGGAATTTTTTCCTTTTGTTCATTAACATAAATCCATCTTCAACCAAGTAACTACAACGTTACTGTCATACAGACTCATTATCGTTTCCAACATTACGTCATACCAGTGTACTCTACCTGTATTCACTAGATAAAAAATAGCTAAACAAATGGCATGTTTTTCCTTATATTATTTTTCCTATATACTTAAAATATAATTTTGACTAACGCCTGTTTGGTCGAATGGTCTGTCTTGAGCCTTTGGCGCTTTACCATCTTTTATCAGAAACCAGGCTCATGCTGTACAAGGAGTTACTAAGGAGCCGGGACATTAGGGATACCTTATACTGAATGCACAAGCAACAGCTTGTAAAGGACGTTTGAAATGTTATCTGATGAGACGTTTTGCTCTTTCTACAGTTCTAAATCAACTGCTGTATCACCTTTTCCTGATTTACTGTCAACTGTGAGTTCAAAATGAGCAAACCTCATTATACCAGCAATCGAGTATTTCTTTGGTGTGTTCCACGTTCCACCTCAACCACATTTCTAAAGTGAATGGACAATGTTCCTGGATTGCAAGTGTGGAACTAAACTTAGCTGCTATTGGGCAAAACATAATACAAGTATTTTGGAACGGTATTTTTGCTCCCCTAAAATATAAAATCACCTTTAAAGTACAAGACGACTTGGTTTGTCGGCACCGCAACTCGTCTAGACGTTCGTCTTGTTATGCTTGGAAGGAATTTGCACGGCCATTGCTGCCAGTCTTTGGCCAGTGCAACCACCAAACCCATGTTGGTTCGATGCAGTCTCAAGGGTCGCAACCTTACTGCCTCACCACTATTACCTCACAGGACCTCACTTAGTTCTTGGCGTTCAGTGGCGTACGAAACGGAACAGGGGGAAGACTGCCCCAAATTTTTAAATTCAAAAATTTTATTTCGGGCAGGAATTCGGGGAAAATCTTACAGGAATTTACTAAAAATTCGGGCAGGAATTTGGAAATAATTCGGACAGCTTTTTAATTTTGAAAACATGGAATGGTTTTTCAGAAAAAAGGGAAAGAAACTTTTCATGAAAAACCAAGTCAACATTCCAAAAAGTCGCTACACCTTCCGGCAGCTGAAAAGGCTATCATTCGTTACCTTTACTTTACAGATAATCACAACACAATGCCCGAAATTGTCGAATATCCAAATTCTTTCAAGCATTTGCCCGAATTGGAAAAGTATTATAGTAAGGGTAACATAGTTACGAAAAATTAAAGAGATAAAAAATCGCGACACATTTGGGAAGCCTGTGGCTTAAAAGAAACAATTATTCTTGAGCCTGTTTTTCTTGTGTAACACAATACCCGAAATGGCCGATTATTTTAATAGCTTCAAATCTTTGCCGAAAAATAGAAGACGCTATATTTAAAGTACAATTTTCATGGAAAATAAAAAAGATCTGCGACACATTTGGGTAGGATGTGAAAACAAGGTTTTCATCATCCCAACTCCACACTGTAGTCTTGCAAAAATTTGCCCGAAATTGTCAAATATTCGGGCAAAGGTTGAAAAATGCTGAGACGTTTTCTACGGAGCTCCTAAAGTGCCAGTCTGCATGTCATGATGGTGAGATAATTTATATGACCAAGTTATCATCTTTTCCCAAAGAAGTCGACATGGTGAGATAATTTATGTTACCATGTCGACATCCTAATTTAGGAAGTCGGCATGGTGAGATAATTTATGACACCATGTCGACATCTTTTGCTTAGGAAGTCGACATGGTGAGATAATTTATGTTGCCATGTCAACATCCTAATTTAGGAAGTCGGCATGGTGAGATAATTTATGACACCATGTCGACATCTTTTGCTTAGGAAGTCGACATGGTGAGATAATTTATCTTACCATGTCAACATCCTAATTTAGGAAGTCGACATGGTGATATAATTTATGTTGCCATGTCAACATCCTAATTTAGGAAGTCGACATGGTGAGATAATTTATGACACCATGTCGACATCTTTTGCTTAGGAAGTCGACATGGTGAGATAATTTATCTTACCATGTCAACATCCTAATTTAGGAAGTCGACATGGTGATATAATTTTTGTTGCCATGTCAACATCCTAATTTAGGAAGTTGGCATGGTGAGATAATTTATGACACCATGTCGACATCTTTTGCTTAGGAAGTCGACATGGTGAGATAATTTATGTCACCATGTTGACATCTTTTGCTCAGGAAGTCGACATGGTGGGATAATTTCAACTATATATGCCTATGTATAGCCAGTTGCCCCAGGCGCGGATCCAGACATTCCAAAAGGGGGGCAGCTGACTTAAGAGAAAGCATCGAAGTGAGTGAGTTGCACTGCTTATTTCCCGTATGTTTTATTGTTGATCTGGCCGTAAAAGCCCCCCCCCCCGGAGCCACGTCTGGGCTGTCCGCATGCCAGAGTGCATTTAGTGCACTATATATACATGTGCGCGCAGTGCCAATGTACGATGTCCGTGTATGCATCACAGTCATGTATACTGTACGTATATACGCACACCTACTGTACGGATTGCTTTGTCTTGTATATGCACACTTACAGAATATCCCGGCGTACGATCACGAAATGCACCCCGGCTAACATGCAGCATGCAGTGTCGGACACTGAGTGCATATACATAGACGTACTTAGTTGAAATTATCTCACCATGTCGACTTGCTAAGCAAAGGATGTCGACATGGTAACATAAATTACCTCACCATGTCGACTTGCTAAGCAAAGGATGTCGACATGGTAACATAAATTACCTCACCATGTCGACTTGCTAAGCAAAGGATGTCGACATGGTAACATAAATTATCTCACCATGTCGACTTCCTAAATTAGGATGTTGACATGGTAACATAAATTATCTCACCATGTCGACTTCCTAAATTAGGATGTTGACATGGTTACATAAATTATCTCACCATGTCGACTTCCTAAATTAGGATGTTGACATGGTTACATAAATTATCTCACCATGCCGACTTCCTAAACACAGGATGTAGACATGGCAAGATGAATTATCTCAACATGTCGACTTCCTAAGCAAAGGATGTCGACATGGTAAGGTAAATTATTTAAACATGTCGACTTCTTAAGGAAAAGATGACAGCTTGGTCAGATAAATTATCTCACCATCATGACATGCAGACTGGCACTTTAGGAGCTCCGTAGTTTTCAATTGCCAAATTAATTCAACGGATAGGCAGGAGGGTGTTCCGTTGTCCCAAAGTTTGTCATCTATATCCTGCCCTAGAGCCAAATACGGGCAATGGTTAGGAAAATCGGGTAATCTGCCCTGGATCCTACCAGGGCTTTGCCCCTGAAACCGCACAAGGTGTGCTTAAGAGGGCCCCTGGACCCCACGCCTATAGGGTTTAGTGCTTTGCGCAAAACCAAACGCCTTACGGTACACCATTATGTCGTCTGCCAAAAAACTTATGCCCCAATAAAAACATCTTCCGCCGCCTATGAGTTAGTTACATGAGATTTAACGACGCACAAACACGAGTGTCAGTCAACTCGGTAAAAAGCTCACAATTTAAATTTATTTTCGAGTATGGTTTAAGTTGAAATTTGGTTTCCCTTCTGACGGTGGACGGTCCATGCTTCCATCCCATTTAAAAAATATTACAATATCATGAAAGCTCTGTATTAGGCTTAGGTCCTTAGGACCACAGGCAGTTAAATTGGTTATCAAATTGATAATTTCAAAATGTTGAGACATGAAGCGAATCATTAGCCTTATAAACGTAAAATGACTTCAACAATGCTTTTGGGCGGGCTTCGCTAACCCAAATGATCATTCTTCTCCCCCTATTATAAGTTAGCTTGAGCTAGATTACTTTCCAATGCCCATGCGACTTCAAATAACCTATCCAAATCGAACCACCACGGGTAATGCCGTGGGCGCTATTGGCTGATTTGACAGGGAAGGGTGGATCTAGAAGGACCGATATAACATTATGGGGCCTCTTGAATTACACGTGGGTGCTACGACTGTTGTTCCTAATGACCTTAAGGAATATGATACATAATTTTGCTGTTCCCTTTACATGGGGGGGGGGGGGGCTTAAGCAGTTTTTCTGATGACTGCATTCAGAAATGCATGTGTCCATGGATGGAGAAATGAGTAAAAGAAGGGCATCTCAATGAAACTTGGGTTACTTGGAAAAGGCAGGAAACGTAAAACAATTTGTACTGTCTTTAAATTGCTATTTTTTCGGAACAGTCGCGCATACCTCAAAAAATTGCAAATTAATTAAAAGAAGGATAGTTAAATTATGCTTTTGTTGCCTTCTTAGTAGGCATCCAATTTCATTTTTTAAAAATCTTTAACTTTTCATTTTGATGACTAAATTTTGTGAACAGTATCCAGTGTCCTCCGAAGTTCTCATCTCCCTTGCCTGCTTCCAGTGAGTTGCCTCTCGTCTACTCCACTATGATTAATACTGGAAATGGTGGAATTATTGATAATTTCTTCCAAAGCTTAGAACAATCAATCGTCTAACCCGATTAATCAAAAACTCTCGTAAGATCTGATTTTGATGGCATTTAAATATTAAATATTCCTTCACTCCAGGTTAAAGTCACTTTATCAGACTATATATGTAAGAGATGGATATTTACCTTCTATCTCAAGCAGAGATATAAACTTATGGATGGTCACTTTCGAAGTGGAAGGCGATTGAATATAGTGGTGTATATGTGTTAAATTTTCATGTTTTAGTTAGTCCATGGGAGGGTGTACAGAACTGTCAAACCATATTCATACTTTCCCCTCTGTTTTTAGATAAACGATTTATGCTACATTTTAAAGCGGATTTTTGTAATTTTTTAGTTTTTTGTTCTATTCAAGAAGTTTTCATTGAAGCATACTTAAATTTTTTCTACATAGTTTCCGAATCGCGGATTACCACAAGGGTGATCATGCCTCTATTCAGTTTGGTTAGTACTCATTTTACTGCCAAAGCCCCCAAAGAGCACAAAGAGACCTTTTCAATAATGCTGTATTGTATATCGTTAGCGATGGAAAAAGTGTACGTACAAATTTATAGCCGGGCTACATTTAGGTAGTACGGGCGAACCGGGCGAGCCGGGCTACATTTAGTATGACTCTCTCTCACAGCCATGTTTTCATTTGCACCAAATGCGGCTTACCCTCGAGAGATAAGTTTTTTTTTTTTTTTTTTTTTTTCTCATTTAATCTTTATTTTCTCTTGGCCATCAAATTCAGGTAAAGGTTACAAAAGACATTGAAACAGCAAATATTCCATTAAAATAACATTAACAAAAGATACAGAAATATTAATCTTAATCTTCTAAATCCAGCAACGTATACCATGGCAACCAATATCTTTCCCAAATGTTTACTTTCATGTTTTCCTCAAAAATATATTCGTTAATGTCAAAATAATACTTTAAAAACTTCTGCAAGCTATACACCGACGGGATGGATTTTTGTTGCTTACACTTAAAAATATGAAACTTCACCAAAATGATCAGAAGGTTACCCACTCGGGCAAAATCACCCCCAAATAAAACAACGCTAATATCAAGGAGATTAATATTGATATTTGCTTTAGTGAAAATATTATGCAAATAATTCCAAAGAACAGATGTGAAATTGCAATAATAAAAGAAGTGCTGGATTGTTTCAGTTTCGTTGTGACAAAAGCTACACTTATCGGAATCAATTGCATTTATAACAAAGAGATATTTGTTCGTAGGGACAATTCGGTGAAGAATACTGTACTGAAACCATCTAATCTGAACGTCAATAGAGCAGCTGAAAGGTATGGAACAATATAAACTCCAGGATTCTGGAGAAACGTTTAAGTATTCACACCATTTATTATACGAGGTCTTACGAAACTTTGACAGTTTTACGAGTTTACTACAAACAGCTTTACATGAAAACAGACCACGGTGTAACATAATATTACATAAATTATTTACAGGGTTTGGAAGGTTATGGTCTAAAGTGCTAAAAAATTCACCCCAAGTTGTTTTAACAGAGTTTATTAGCCCGTAATATTCAAGAAAATGTGTCTTAATGTCATACATTCGAACTAAATCCTCTTGGTTATAGAAATCACCATTCGAATCAATGAGATCATTTATAAAAACGATGCCCTTTTTGTACCAATGAGAGTAAGCAACGGGTACATTGCCTACTGTAATAAAATTACTTTTCCAAAGCGGCTGACTTAAAATAAAAATGTCTTTTCCCATTTCATCCTCTGAAATACCTTTCAAACTTAAATAGTAATAAGTGGAGGTCAGAACATCTTTCCAAAAAGCATTCCTTACACATTGACCTGCCAGTCTAATAACATCGTTTCCATACTTATATAAATCATCAAGGTCAATTTGGTAATTTTGTAAATAAAAGCCTGCGTGTCCTCCATTACCACTGCTCAGCATACGAGCAAAGCATGAAACTTTGAGTGCACGACAATAAGTTACAATGTCAATCATTTTTATACCACCCTCAGAATAGCCTTGAATAATCTGGTTACGACTGATACGATCTGGTTTCCCTTTCCAGACAAAACGGTAAAATAAGTTACTAACAGTTGTAAGAAAGTCGCTTGAGGGGGAAGGAAGAGTAAGCAAAAAATAATTGAAGTGAGGGAGGATTAGTGATTTGAGTATTGTAATTCTCCCTAAGACACTCATATTTCTTTTCAAATAAAAATTCGTTATGCTTTCTAGTTTTGTCTTAGCTTTATCAAATTTTTTTACTGTCATACTGGCAATATCTGTGTTGAAGGTGATACCGAGGAGATTAAAATCCTCCCCAAGAACCCAATGAATATTATTATGATTGTCATTAAAGGGCAATTTGGAGCCAGATAAAGACCCTATTCCTACTAAAAATGACTTGTTATAATTAAGTTTTAAACCAGAGATTTCACCAAAAAAATTAAGTTGATCCAATAATCTTTTGAAATACTTCTCCTTTGCTTTGATAAAGAAGGTGGTATCATCAGCATATTGCGTCATTTTACATTCTTTGTCACCAATGTTAATACCACAAATCGATTTATCATTATAAATTAATAAATTCAAAAGCTGCGTACATAAAATAAAGAGATAAGGGGACAGTGGGTCACCTTGTCTGCATCCTCTTTGAATAGGAAAAGATTTCGTAGGAAACCCATTGACAAGAACAGAGTAGGAAGCGCAGTTGTAGAAAGTTTTGACCCACTGCATAATAGAAGGACCAAAATTAGAAAGATTTAGAACCTTTCTGATGAAGGAGAGGGACAGGGAGTCAAAGGCAGTTTGAAAGTCAATAGCAAAAAGCAGCCCGGGCTCATTTTCATTGTTGAGAGTACACATAATATCATAAACTGTACGAATACAATCACCAATGTAGCGCCCTTTCAAAAACCCATTCTGGTCAAGAGATATTAAATCCGGGAGTACCGTCTTTAAGCGGTTGGCAATACAAGTCGAAGCAAGTTTATAGGAAACATTAAGAAGGGATATGGGTCTCCAGTTTCTTAAAAAATTACGAGGTTTGAAACCTTTTGGTATTAGAGTAATAATACCATGTCTTTGTGTGCTAGACAGTAAGGAATTTTTATAACCACAGTTCAGAGATCGAACTAAGAAATGACCAATATCATCCCAGAAAAATTTATAAAATTCCACAGTAAACCCATCTGGCCCGGGAGACTTATTACCTTTCATACCTAGTAAGCTCATGTAAACTTCCTCATAGGCAAGAGGACCTTCTAAAGAAAGAGATAGATGACGTGATAAAGGCTTTAAAAAGGGGGAAAAGATGCCACGAAGGTCAACATCAGAGACGTACATATCCTGTGAACTGTATAGTGTTCTATAAAAATCATGAACTTCACGCTGAATACCTTCAATGTCGGAAATATCCTCACTGTTATCATTTGTGATACGAGTTATTAACTTATTTACATAGTTGCGTTTTTCCACAATAAGAAAAAAATGAGATGGTTTCTCCCCATCTTCAATCAATTGTGCACTCGATCTAATTAAAATCCCTCGGTAATTCACTGCCCTAAGATTTTCAAGCTCATTTTTCAGTACCTCCAAATAATCTCTTGAAATGACGCAATCTGCAAAATTAGTTTCTAAACGTTCTATTTCGCTTAAGAGAAATTGTTCCCTTTCATTTTGTACACGTTTCTTATGAGCCGAGTAGGAGATAGACCTCCCACGGATATTTAATAACAATGTTTCGAAAAAAAGTTGATCATTAATGTTAAACCGTATGTCATTTCTACTAGCTTGTAGGCCGTTATAAATAGTATTGGATACAGCATAAACAGAAATAGTTTCAGCAATAACATCTTTTATAATGCTTACATAACGTTCATCTTTTAAAAGCGAATTATTGAATTTCCAAAAGCCTCTACCTGTTATAACACTACTGAGCTTAAAAGTTGTGCTAATCAAAGAATGATCGGATCTATAACCGTACTTTATTGAGGAATCTACAACGGTATTCATCAGGCCCGAAGATACTAGAAAAAAATCCAAACGGCTTTGCTTAACAGGTGTCTTTTGGCGCCATGTAAATACTCTCTCAGTGGGGTGATAAACACGCCAGACATCGAATAAGTTGTAGTCATTCATAAGACTTAACACAGCCTGCCGAGCCCTGGCATTATTGTTATGCAAGTAATTGAAGGTATCAAGGTCTGGATTGAGAACCACATTCCAATCCCCAACAATAATACAATGCAATGCATTGAACTTCTCTACGATGCTTTTAAGAAGATCGTGGATCGAGAGATAAGTTACCCTGACTAATTTAGTCCTCTTCCACAAATTGTGAAAATAATTTCTTCATTCCTCTTCCACAAATTGTGAAAATAATTTCTTGATGAAGAATCGACAGTAAATTTCTGCTGAGTCGATGCATTTCGCGTTTTTCTTTACATCGATGATACAACCATAACAAGTAATATCGAACTCGGGGGACGGAGATGGAGGTTGGGGTGGGGTTGGTTTAGTTCGGAGGAGTGGGGAAGGGGGTGGGGTTGGATAGGTTAGTTACTAGTTAGATGGGACTTAACGACACATCAACACGAATTTGCATAGTAGTACAGTGTCATTCAACTCGATAAAAAGTTCAAAGAATGTATTTTTAAGTAGGCTAGCTGGATGGTTCAAGTTCAAGTTTGCCTTTTACGACAGGCGGTCCCCCATGACACCATGGCAAAACCCCTACCCAACCCCAGCTCCCTGTGGGCTGGGGTTGTAGAATACTAGCCCACAGTATTCCCCGCCTGTCATAAGAGGCGACTAAGTGGGATGACTTGAACAGTATTTTGAACATATGACAACACTTTCGTGTTGGCGTGTCGTTAAAGGTAAAGAGCAGCCCCCCATCCCCCCCCCCCCCCAAAAAAAATATATATATTTGAAGCTAAAAAGCTAAATAACGCAATTTTTTTAACCTTTTTCTCTTCAAAGTATCTTTTTATTACATTTTATGACTTTACTATTGCACATTCAAGGTAAACTAAACAGTTATTTCTGGTAAATTTCACATTTGATGAGAAAGAACATTGTCACATGACTCCCAACAGCCAATCATGAAACTGGACAGTCTACTTCACTTCATCAATTTTCCGAGGATGACTACTCTTGCCTTTTAAATCTTATCTAACTGCAGGCGGGAAATATTATGGGCATATTCTTCCACTCCAGCCCAATGAGGAACCCTGGGGTTGGGTAGGTGATTTTGCCTTGGTGAGTGCCTCTTCCGTTCCCTTCGCCACGGATTCCTTTTTTTAGATCCTATTTTTTTTTTCTTTTTTAGATCCTTAAAATATGTAGGCTGTTACTCAATTTAGTAACACAAATGTTAAGTGCTTTAAAAAAAAAATCCAAACAAAAAAACAGATGTTACTTAACATAACATAACACTGGTTGAAGGGCAAAGGAGGGCCAAGGCTCCATACGATGCCCTGAAGTCCAAGCCCTAATCAAAATTCAAACCACCAAACCTAGGCAACACCCCGAAACAATCAGATTCTACCACAGTCATGGAAGAACTTGTCAATGTTAACCTTAAAGCGTTAACTGACATGGAGTTTACCACCCAACCAGGCAGACAATTCCACTCGACAACTCTATTGCAGTCTTATTGAATAAAACTTCCTAATGTCAAGCATTGCAAAAGGCTTTTCCAGCTTTTTACAATGCCCACGAACCCGAGAATCACGTCGAGGAGGCCTAAAAAATGAAAAATAATAATTAAAAAAAAAAAGAAAAAGAAAAAAAGCCTTCAAGGACTGAAATTACTCGATGGGTAAACTTTTTTGTCTTGAAATGCTATTTTAATACACATTAGAATCGATTTTCAATCACTTCTTCTTTGCTCGGTTTAACCTCATTTCATGTACCTTGTCCTATCTCCTCCCCGTCGTGGAACTGACGGCAATTTCCTTCGGGAAGGCCTAAAATGAAGGTAAAGGACTGAAGTTACTGGAAGGATAATCATGAACTTTTTTTTCTTTTTGAACTAATTAATTCTTTTGTAACGGTATTTTAATGCCTATCTGAATCTGTTTTAATCACTTCTTACAAGCTCTGTTATCCCTCATCTTCAATCTTCAAGGTCATGCCCCCATCGAGGAAGGCTGCCCTTCCCTCTCTTGTTGAGAAAACCCAATTTCGTCGGGGAACCTTCATCTGAATGCCCACCTTAAACTGATAAAAGATGCGGGTCTTATAAACTTCAGTAATCCGGACGGTCTTCTTGGTGTTGCTCACTAGAAGACCATATTCTTCAAGGAAACTCACAATTCCGAATTTTCGTGACAAAAAAAAGAGGAGAGGTTGTTCAGGTGCATGCAGTGCCCAATGATCTGCCATCTGGCCTCCCCCGACAGCCGAATTCTAGCAACGGTAATGAGAATCGGCCAGGATGTTTTGAGCTACACATAATGATAAACAGTAGCGTGAGAATGTCTCCCCATAAGTCTGACTGAAAGTTCATTTAAAACCACCTTGTAACGTGACATATTTTCAAATACGTCGGAAGTAAAATCATTTGGGGTTAGGGCAGTCACGTAGAAAATTTCAACTTGGATCTTGCAATTAAATACAACGAAGATTCCTAGTAGAGTCAAACATATTAGTATGATTTCAATTCCGTTGCACAATCCCGCCCCCCTCCCCCCCCCCAAAAGGGGGACAAGACCATTACATCTAATTGTAGCAGTACCTTTTATCTGGGAATTTTCTGATCCACTTATAGCAAGTTGGACCTTTTTTCTGTTGAATTTAAACGTTCATTTCAAAGGATAGCTCAAAATAACGATGGCTTTATTTCTAGTTACAAGTCTGGGAAATGCCATTTTCGGCTGTTTGACAGTCTGAGGGACTAGATTTTTTAACAATTTTCTGTACGTTCCGCGCCGACTGGTGGTTGCGCTCCGCTTAGATATTTTGGCCGAACAGATTACTTACCGAAACAATGCTTGCTGGCATATTATTCTTCGTTTTGGGACAGTATTATAAAGTGAAATTTTAATTGTGAAAGAAAGCTCAAATTAATGACTACTTTGTTTCTAATTACCGTACAAGCTCGGGAAATGCCTTTTCCTGCTGTCTGGTGGTTCTCAACTTCAAAAAATCTGTGTGCTCTTTCGGACAGGATTACATTTTTTGGAACAAATTCTGCCCGCTCCCAAACCGAAACCCTCCCGTACGCCTGTATATTTCAATATATAAGATATAAAACTTCAAATATATGGGAAGCCAAACTTTTCCGCGGGAAAATTTTCGAATATGGTTCGAGGGCCTTAATCTGCCTGATGATATTCAGTAACCCTAACAAAACTACATATCACCCCCTACTTGATTTTTCTTATAAGAAGATCTGTCATAAAAATACAATTTTTCCCCAATATAAGCTTTAGATTGTTCAAAGTGACAAAATTTTCCTATATCGATGGATACTCAGCACAGCACTTAAAACCAACTTTTTAAATCACTCCGACATTCTACCTAATTTTGCTCTTGAAGGGCATATCACTTAATGAAGAACCCAAATGTTTTATTTTAACCTTGCAAAAAAATTTCTTATATTAAATCCCAAAATTTTAAAAAGGGAAAAACTTTTCGAGCAAAGTCTCGAGACCTTGGTACGTAAAGTTAGAACTGTTACATGCAAAACCTCAACAGAATATCGTAAAAAACGTTTTAGATTTTGCCTATATGAAGGATACATTCTTCAATGAACACCCCAACTTTTTATGGTCCTTCCAAAAGTCAAAATTGTTTCAAAAATTTTAATTTTTTTCTTCAAAATAAACTCCAGATTTTTAAGTATTTGTTTAAAAGAGAGGCCAAAATTTCGGCGCGCTGCGCGCGCCTCAAATTCTGCCGAGTCACGTCCCACCGGGAGTAAGTCACCACCTTTGTCGGGGCCTTCAGATGCTGGCCCCCCTGTCGGGGAGCTTGGCCCCCTGTCGGGAAAATCCTGGCGCCACCCCTGGTTTGGGCTTTTGCAATTGAAAGGAAACAATAGTGAATTAATTTAATCATATCATGGCGGACTTGAACAGGAGGTTCCGTTGTCTCTAGTGAGGAGTCAGTAATGTCGATCGTTACGTCACCTTGAAATCGAAGGATTCTGGAATATTTATCGATGTTCTAGAAATGTTGGCTGTACTTGCTTTTCCTCCAATTACTGTGCGATGAGATTTTTTGAGAAAAAAAAACCCCGATTCTTCTCGCTTCTGAAGTCAGAATGTGACTACGAATTTGTTAAGATTTGAGTCTTCTTTTCAATTGACAAGAAAAGGTAGAATTTTTATGTTCTACAAATGAAAATATCGCAAAAACCTTCGAACTGCCATTTCCGGTTGTCCGAGGGTTGCGTTTTCCAAAATTTCTGCACACTTCCGACCCTACGCCAATTGGAGGTGGCATCGCTCTTGAGCTAAGGTAACCGCTGAGTCAGGACTACTGGATCAGTGGCGTAGCTAGGATTTTTTCCAGGGGGCAAAGGTATGAAATTTGCCCAAAACTTTTCCCGGTCAATGTGTATGTATTTCATATAAAATATGCAAACTTACAAGTAACAACATTACCATGTCATTTTGTAATATTACCTGCATTTTAATCTTAAAGTATAACATATAGCAAACGGAAATAACAAAGTATATTATTTTGGTAAACAAGATCTGGTTTATTTGTATGTACTAACGCAGTGGCGTACGCAGGATTTCTCTGAAGGGGGAGGGGCATGCAGTATGGTCAAGGGGAGGGGAGTCCGGAAATTTTTTGACGTTTTCAAGGAGCCTACATGCAAAATGGTGCAAGATTTTCGGCTTTGTCAGGAACAGTGTTAAAAGTTGAATCGTGGTGGTTCATGAGGATAAAACTGAAACTTTTGTGTCTTGACATGCATTTCTTTTTATGCCATTTATGCTACTTTACGAAGAAAAACTTGTCATTAAATTTGCACACTATTAGGAGTCAAAATAAAAGCGCATTGATCGGTAGTTGTGGTTTTTCTTGGCCACAAAATGTTATTTTGTCATAAAGATTATCTAAGCGGAGCGCCACCATTAGTTGGCGCGGAGCGTAGAGAAAATTTGGAAAAATCAGACCCCTTAGATGGCCGGAAATAGCATTTTCCAGGCTTATACGAAGAATCTAGCCAGTCGCTTCCTTCTTTTGTCGTTTGCAACAAAATGCTCACTTCAAAATATGTTCGCAAACTGCAAAATGATCAGAGAGTTAAGAGCTAATTTTACCCCAAATATGTCATTTTGCCCAAAAGACCGAGCGAAGCGCCACCATTGGTTGGCGCGGAGCGTAAAGAAAATTTCGAAAAATCAGACCCCTCAGATAGTCAAAGTAGCGTATTTATGCTTGTAAAGAGTATCCAAGCATGTAGCCTTTTGATCGATGCCACCAGTGGGAAACAGAGTCTACCTTTTCTAAGTAAAAATTGGAATTTGACAGAATTTGCCTAGGTTTATTTGTAGGAATTAAAAAAAAATTGGCATCACTGAAAGACCTTGCAGGGACAATCCTTCCCCTTTGAAAATTTGTGAAAAATTGGGTGTCATAAGCAATCTGGTGCCACATATGCTATCTTGTGAAGTAAAATCTGTGTTGATAAAGTTAAACTACGTATTTTTAAGAACAAAGAAAAATGGCATCTGTGAGGGGGGCATGGCCCAATGGTCTCCCTTCGCACGCCACTAAGGAGGCCTAATAGTGGCTCGATCACACAGGATATCCTGTGAGAAAAGCAGTCTGTTAAGTGTAGAAGGCTACAAGGTACTCATTGTCCATTTATTGTTACACTCAAAGTGAGCAGAAAGCTATTTTCCCGAACTAGCTTGTAAGCCTCCAAGGATTAGACTAAGTAACAAAATCTAAGTGTGCCAACGGATCCCGTTAATTCTAATTTCTAGATTAACGTTGGCCATGGATTGTTTCAGCCCCATCCGTCGTTATGTACACAAAGTAAAATCGTACAGCTACTGCTAGCTTGTAGAAGAACATAACAACCTCGGGGGTCTACGGTAGTAACTTGTCAGTTTTCACATCCTTTTACTGAATTCCCAAAGTATCACCTGAATAACAGCTTCCTGTGCAATGAAATGCACTGATCATATCCCCCGTGCGTATACAAGCACAAGAGAACATTCAATCTGCTACGCGGCGAGGACATTTCTGTGGAACGCGAATTGGGCCGGTTCATGAGACACTGACGAAATCTCAGTTAATTTGTTGCACAATAATACGAATTATGTATGAGAAATGTCTCACAATTTCTTATTCTAACAAAAATTTTGAGAAATTTTTGTGAAATTTTTGTAATAATAAGAAGATTCAAATTTCCCCCCAAAATTTTCCAATGCCCCCCTGCCCCCAGTAGCTACGCCACTGTACTGGATTAGGCCTACATCTTTCCTTCAGAGAATCACATTTAACTTCCCATCAACTGCTTTCTCTCCCTAGTTCAGCTTCCCTTCTTCCAAATGTCAGCCAGGTCCATTCTGGTAGAAGTTTCACTAGATTTTTTCCAATAAATCTTACTTGAAGTTACCCTAGAAGTAATTTTAGACAGTGTGAAGACACCAGAATTACCCTTATATTACTATTAGCCTACGACCTTATTACCTCACAAACACCTTAAAACACACTTCAGCTGCCGCGAGCTTCGTCCCTGGACCCCCACCAGCACTCACATTGAATTGCCCATCAACTTCTTTCAGTTAATATCCCCTTTTTCAAAATGCCAGCCCGATCCGCTCTTGGTATAGTAGTTTGCTAGTTGGGCAATAGTCTTTTTTACCTAAAATTGTATTTGAAGTTAATCCCCTCTAAAAACAGTCGGGTAAAAAGCGCTGAGCAAAATTAAAAAATGACCAACATTGGCAAATTATTGAGTGCCCAACAAATGGATAAGCAACTGTACCCATATTGTTGGGCAAACTAAGGTTAGGTAAAATCCAAGTGTTGGTAAAAAGGTGTTTGGCAATTTGTATTGAAGTACCCAACATTTGGGTAAAATATTGTTAGGCAAGAAAAATTGTAATTGACCAACCAGATGATTAGCAAAAGATCAGATAAGTTTTACAGATAATCATTTTAATGAAAGTGGGTACTTAATCTCATGGTTGAATATGATTGGATTTGGTAAATAAAAAGCTAGCTGTAGAATAGCAGTAAAGATTTGGACGAAACTACTGAAAAACGATGGTAGTACAGAAAAAAGTTTTTATTACAAGGTAATCAATGATGCGGAAAAGAAATACAAAGTGCATGATTGGGATTGTTACTGCAAACTACATACTTTACTGTTTTTTATCAACCAAGTGCATTTTTAATGGTGCTTCCCAACCACTCTTTAAGGGCAAGTGGTACGGTCAGTTCTAGGGTAATTTGTTAAACCTCTTTCTGGCCCAAATCATATAATAATATCTGAGTAAGATTTGGGCAAATGTATTTGTAAAAGTTTGATCAACTCCTGGGCAAAAAATTCAACTACCCAAATTGGGTACATTTTAGTTGGGTAAAAAGTTGACCAACTTTTGGGTAAAGAAAATTTAACCAGCCAGGTTGTGTAATGTTTTGTTGGATAAAAACTTTGACCAACTTCTGGCATAGGCGTACGGGAGCATTTCAGTTTGGGGGCAGAGGATTCTCTACCCGAAAAATGTAATTCTGCCCGAAAGACTATCTAAGTGGAGAGCCACCATTAGTTGGCGCGGAGCGTACAGAAAATTTTGAAAAATCGCAACCCCTCAGACAGCCGGAAATGGCCTTTCCCAGGCTTATAAGCAGAATCAAAGCCGTCGATATTTTGAACCTTCGTTTGCAATAAAATTTTCACCAAAAAGTGAGCAAATCTACAAAAAGGTCAGAAAACCCCCAGATGAAATGTACCACTACCATATTGGATGACTACATGAAGCTATAATCATTGGAAAATTAGATTGTTTGCGCGTTCTACAAATTTTACGTCATGCAGCATGAGATTATCATCAATATAATTTTGAAAATTGAAAAACTTCAGAAACCCTCGAAAATCCCAAGGCTTCTCAACTTCGAGGGAGGGTGTCATTGCATCGCATTCCGGCTGCCTATTAAATATAAGTTTCGTCGAACTTTAGAAGGACCCCGTTTGTTTTAGCAGCCTGTTTAGCTCAGATTCAGAGGCCCGAATTACCTGAGTGGGGATGCCATGCAACGAATTGGCCCTTAAAAACCGATTAACTTAATTTTCGCTCGCTTCCCAAGCAAGGTAGTAGCCTGTTTATATGCATTTAAACAAACAAGGGCGCAAATTGTTTCCTAGTGAGCAAACGACCTAAGTCCATATCAACGGTTTTGACACACTTGATCCCCACAAACCGTACCCATTAAAAAAAAACAAACGTGGCCAAATCATCGGCATAGTCGCATAGACTGCTTTTGCCTCTGGCAAGGGAACACAAAATTAAAAACGAAATGAAATCTTCACGATACCTTACGTTTTATTCATAACGGGATAGTTTAGTTGCATGACATTTACGATGTTTTCTACTGGTAATCAATTGTTGGATATTGAGTGGCACGGGATCGAGTTCCAGGCGGAAAAAAGATAGTAGAGTTCAGTTGATTGTAAAATATTTATTTGATGATTTTAGTTCCACAAAAAGATGATTAAGTTGAATTAATTATTCTGCCAGCCTAATACTATTCCTACGATATGTGTATCCCTCTGCGTCTACGGCACGATTGTCCAGCTCGCAGGCTCGGTCTTGTGAATCGTGCGAGCTCTGAACACATGCAGTCCCCCTGATTGGTCAAAAGTTATGACGCACCCATATAAATAATTATTATGATATAAATGACCAATAAGGCTGCAAAGGGGAAAATTGGCCACACCTCGAAAATATGGGTTACAGCGTGCACGTGGAGCTACGGTAATGTGTAGGCCACGTCAGTAGTTAGAGGCAGCTTTAGTGTCCTCGACCAATCAGAAGCCAGCATAGGGATGACGTCATCGTTGCTAGGCAACGGTCAAGGTCACCGGCATCCTCTACGGGCAGTGGGTTGACGTCACCGTTGCTAGGCAACCGTCAAGGTCACAGACATCCTCATCACTAATTCAATGATGCCAGGGGTCAAAGTCGAAAGGACTGGGTCAAGAAGTGATTGTCAAGGGACTGTTTGGGGTGGATTGGAGGTAGTTGCTAGGCAACATCTAAATATCCGTGTGACCGTTGAATGAAAGGCCTTATATTTATAGGCAAGAAGTCTACCGACAGTCACGACTGGTTTCGGGTCATAGCACATGCTGAGCTAGGTGATGATGCTAGGCATTGTATTGTCATATGACTGATAACGCACAATCGAGGGAAATGGGATGGATTCGGATCATAAAGAGCTCTATTGCATGACACATGAAAAGGCATAAAAACGAAAGTAGAATAAAGTTTGAGTGCAACTCTATATATTTGCTCATTCAGTCCCATATGAAAATAAAACATTTCAAAGATACACTTTTACTTAACATGCACTACTTTGGTTTATACATGTCATAGCGATGAGGAGACAGGCCAAACCTGTTCCTGTAAACTGTAAGTCATTTCGGATTCTTATGTTACAGAAAAGGTCTTTAGGGCCCCAACCAACGCCCCGAAGCGTGAAAAGCAACCGACAATGATGGAGGTATTATCCGTTGGCAAGATGGGGTCAATGTCGAAAGGACTGAGTCAAGTTCAAAGTGATTGTCAAGGGGCAAGGGACTGTTTGGAGGTGGAATGGAGGGTTGTTGCTAGGCAACATGGAAACATTCTTTTGATCGGTAAATAAGGATGGAGGGATTATCAGCTGGCAAGAAGTCTACCTACAGCAACGACTAAGGTAAGTTTGGGGTGATAGCAAATGTTAAGGTGATGTTGCTAGGCAACGTATCAACATTTGACTGCTGACAATCGAGGATGGGGATATAGGATGGAGTCGGATCATAAAGGGCCCATTGAATGACACATGACACAACATAAAAACGAAAAAAGAATAAAGTTTGAGTGCAGCTCTGTTTATTCCTATTCACATCACAAGAGATACACTTTCTCGTAACATGCACTACTTTGGTTAATACATGTCGTGGCGACGAGGAGACAGGCCCGGCCTGTTCCTGTATAGGTCATTTCGGATTCTTATGTTACAGAAAAGGTCTTCAGGGCCCCAATCAACGCCCCCAAAGCGTGAAAAGCAACCAACCATGATTCTTTTCTCCGATCGTATGTCTCAGTCACCAGAAAATAGGTCGCAGCCTATGATCTCATCAAGACCGAATGGACTTTTTGAGACTGCATCTCTTTTCCCTTTTTTGTCTTCTCTACCACAGCAAAACAAATATTTACATATGTCACGGCACACAAAATACTTAATTACAATGAAAAAAGATAGCATACAAAAGTCGAAGCGGTTACATAGTCGTAAGATGTGCTGTAAATGCAAAAACATCCCTATCGTTTCTTTGCTGATCGGTATCAAATCTACCAGTGATGGTTTCCATGGACTGGCCTCTACAACGATGAAGCAAATAATAGATACAATAATGTCCACACACAGAGGATGAATGTCCTTGTAATGGTTTTGGATTTATCTGAATGATGCCACCATTTCTACCTAAAAATGATTGAATGGAATTTTCTTTGGGTGGTTTGCCGTATGAGTCAAAGTATTCCACAGGACCACGCTTTGGTAGGTAGATAGCAATCCAGTGCTCTCCCGGACGATGACTTGGATCCGTGTTCACGACGAGGGCAGCTGGGCGCTGCTTCAGAGGCAGTTGTGGGAGATGATCAGAGGAAAACACACCATGAAACGCAGGTTGCACAAAAGGATCACGGAGCAAAATGTTTGCTATCTCTCCACCATCCATCACTTAGTGTAATCGTAGCTGATGTTGCGGACTTTGTCAATTTCGATCACGTTGTCAAATTCTGCATACACGATCACGTTAATGGTTCTGGGCAGTGCTTCCGCAAAGTTCATTTCCAGCCGCAAGTTACCTTCTTTCACTAAATTGAAGTGTCCTCCATCTGAAAGGTCCGGGGAAAAATCGAAAGCAAATAATGTGTACCCCGCAGGGTATTCTTCTCGACTGATGCCCACGCTTTCGTCTCGGTAATTTTTATGCGTTCCTGTGAACAGGGTAAAGTATGACCTGACGCTCTGGGCGGCAGCATCATCCGCATCGAAATGCGGTTTTAGTGGTTTGGTCGGAATCTGCACACCGTCGTAATAGAGTGCTAAATTATTGATGCTATTGTGTTTGAAGTGGAACGGATTCTTGGTGTAAGAACCATTAAACGCATCACTGTCTACACAGGCTATGACAATGCGTTTCGGCAGTTGTCCAAGGAACACGTGATCCTCGTTGAGACTGAAATTTCCTGCCGGAACCGATAGAATTGTGGTTTGTACCCGTCGAACCGTATATTTGGCGGTGTCTTTTTCCAGTGCCTTGGCGTGTGCAATGAGGACAGATGGCGCAATTTTGACTTTCCGCACGAACAAAGAGACTTGTTGTAACATGACTCTGTATTCTGGATTTTGCCCCGATGACATGAGAACAAAAGAATCTTTACTCGGTGTTAGTTTTAAACGTAGGTCCACGCCACTGAGTAAATACTTTTCTTGACAAAAGATATCACTGTGCAGTCGTCCAATCAGTTCCACCTCTCTGCTTCCATTCGTGAAACGACTTCGCTTTTTTAACCCCATGTTAACAGTAGCGGCAGGTGCGCCAGGGTCAGCAGCATCCATTTTTCCTGCAGTGTCTTTGTAAAAGAGGGCGCTCGTCAATTGATCTACCTTTGTTGGATGACTATAGTTTAACAGCGTTTCGATCATAGCACGATAAGGGTAGGTTGGCGTTGCTGAGGAAATTTCTCTTCCATTGAGTGCCACATCTACTTGACCGAAGAGTGAGTGCAGGAAAAGATTGACAGGGCCCACGGCATCCTCTTCTTCTAGAGCAGATCCATCTTTTTTCGTGATCTTGGCACGAACGTATAGTTGTGTTTGATCAAGATCGATGTATTCTTCACCAGAGCCTGACACGTAAAACTCAATGGGTCCGCCTGTATTAATACTAGACAATGGTCTGTACTCTTTCCAATCTCCTTTTTCAATACTGGTCTGTGTCGGTGGTATGGTAAACAAATCGAGTTCGGATTTAGCACATTCGCAGGAGTGATCGTGAACGAGTGCCATGATGATTAATCAAAAATGTCAGGAGTAGGTCTTGCCACTTTCACTGCTTTTGACAGAGTGACGTGAGAACGGGAGGATTTACGCTTTAAAGGCTTTGACTGCATCCTTTTTCTCGGTGGCGATTTTCTTTTCACTTGGCGTCCGATGTGGTGTAAAGTGTCAGTACCCATTTGCTTCAACCGTTGCTTGGCAGACGACTTGACGTTTTTCCCCGCCAGCACATCCTCGGCCAGACCCACACCTGTTGAAGAGCTTGTCGCCCTACAAATTTGGCTCCTTTCTTCAGCAGAGGCACTGCCATGCGCATAACGCCACCGAGAATACCCCCAAGTCCGTGCCCCCTTTGCAAAGCAGGACCCGAAAAAACGGGTAAACCTCTGCCAGTTTGATGTAGGTAATAGTCTTCGTATAAAGCGGCTTCTGGGTGATACAACGTACGACCCATGGTTTACAAGTATGATGATCGCTTCTGTCTAAAGTGAAGTTTCACGATGACTCGCCCTCGTTCAAATGACACTTTCTTCCCGGTGTCATCCCTTATATCAATCTCAATGGTATCAATGACACTCTGTCGCAAGGGATAGTAATGTGGATTTTGATATTCAATGTTAGTGGTATCTCCAAAGTCTCCATTCACCGGGACCGTTTTTAATAAAGGCGCTTTCACATGTCCGACGACTTGCGATTCTATAATATCTGTGTAGACAAACAAATGATGGACAGCATTCAAAGCAGCAGGATATGGCGCCTCTGTTGTTGTTGTTATAATACAAGGATCATCAAAACCGAGCGTGGAACAAATCTGTCCTTCTAAGAGTAACTCGTGGCCAGGTTCAGGTGTGATGGTGACTTTGAAAGTAGTGTCATTGTATGTGATGCTGTATAGATCTCTCAAGTACCCAGGAAGTAAATGGCTTGCCACGCCTTCTATGCGTCTGAAGTGGCGTCCTTTAAGGTCTATCTCTCGAAAGCTGCTATCCTGCTCACTTCGGATAGATATTTTACTGCTGTTCGGACTCAAAACGTACCATGAATGAGGATAAGCTATTTCCACGAGACCAACTTCCCATTCACCTGACAGTTGAAGTGACGTCGGCAATTTGACTCGATAATTTGACAGAGTGTTTTCTGGATATACATCCATGGAGCTATTACTGGGAAGTGTCACGTAAAAAGCCATCATGAAGAATGACGCATATTAGACAGTGCTTACAATTTTATAAGGTTGCTCACCCAACTGTTGAATTTGGTTGGGTATCCCTTCCATTTGACAAAATATTCGGTTTTCCCTTCCTTCGTGTTACGTCTACGAATGACCTTTTCAATACGGTACACGTTTGTACCATCTTTGGTTACCTTCTGCAGTTCATTTTCATAGATGGTGCCTTCTAACCATTCACCATCCCAATCCTTTATGCGATAGACGACGGGATGACGTGGAAGGCGCTCGGCGATGGTAAAGAGTTCTTCTGTCCAACGTGGTAAATAACCTTTCAGAAAGGGGCGGGTCATCATGCTGATACGAACTGTATCACCAACTTCCAATTGAAACGTGGGTGCCGCCTTCTGTTTTGTCGGGTAGAGCCGTCTCCACACTTGCAAACTATTTTGAGGGCTGACGTCATGTGGAGCCATTCCAATACTCCGGTGGTGCGATCGATTGTAGGCCTTAACCAGGTCATCCAATATGTCAACGTACTTGAGGGTATTGTTAGCGGTAAAATATTTCCACATGCGACTTTTCAACGTGCGGTTGAACCTTTCAACAATACTTGCTTTTGTTTCGTTGTGTGTTGAAAAGAGATGAACTTCATGGTCTTTCAACAGGTCTTTGACGTGCCGGTTGTAAAACTCTGAGCCTTTGTCGGTCTGTACTTTCAAAGGTCGACGTCCGGAACGGAAAATCGTTGCTATGGCGCCCCTGAGGGATGTACCTTGTTTATTTTTCAACGGTACAACCCAACCGAACTTCGAAAATACGTCTATACAGGTCAACAAATACCTGTACCCTTTATTGTACTTTGATAACGAAGCCACATCGACCAAGTCGGCCTGCCATTGCTCATCAATGCCAGACACGGTCACACGATTTCGTGGATAATAACGGTGAGATGGCTTGTGTAGAGTGTACGTTTTCTGTTGTTTCAGCCACGCTCTCACGTCTTGTTTTCGAATCGAAGGGTGCTTTTTCTTGACGGCTCGGACAAGAGGTGTGACGCCCGTGTAACCAGCGGCGTGCGACACGTCGTAATATACTTTGTGAAGAGTTTGTTCCATCCTTTTGGTCAGCATGGTCCTGTATGACAATCTTCCCTGAGCAGCACGCACAGAAAATACGAATACGTTGCAGCCAATCACGAATTGAAATGATTGGGTCTCGTCTACTTATGCAGTCCATGACGGCTATGAACACAATGACTAACTTTTTACTACTGGCTTTGTTTTATAACGGTTCCCAGGTTAGTTTACGAGACGGTTGTCTCCTTACTCCTTTTCTGTTTGGCGTCTTAGGCGGCGTGTTTAAATGGGAGGCCACAGCGTACACTTCATCGGCGTCTCTGAGTCGTTGTATGGTTTTTCTTCGCTCGGGATTTCCGACGAGTTCTTCGGGTATGTTCAGGTCAGCTAACCATTGAGATAAAGTCTCATGGCCTCTAGGTTCAAATGACTGTCTTTGACGCATTAAATCATTCACCAGGTCGATGACATGACTATGTTTAACAGCCTTATCGTTCATTTCAAGTTCACCTTGTGGATTCCAGGTAATGCCATGACCTTTGAAAAATTGTAGTAAGCGGCCGGCTTTTGCTCGATACTTTGTGGGCACACTGGCTATGATAGCATCGTCACTCACGTGATTCTCTCCTGCATCATATACAGGAGACATGACGTCTTTCATGGACGGTATTTGTTTGTAATGAACGCGTTGCCGTCGCAATGCCTCTTGGTAAAGTTTGGCCTTCACGTCATCATCAACATCTTCGTTCTGCAAAAGGTGATCAACCTTGTCTTCTAGACGTCGTTGCCTTTGTACACTTGGAGTCTCCTGGGCCCTCATGGTCTTTTCCATTCTTGATAATACATCGTGTAGTTCACGGTCTGTGTTGGGTGTTTGCCATTTGGACAGCTCCGAGGGATCGATGAGCATCATTTTCTTGGCATACTCCATATCAGAGTTTTAATTGCTTGATGATGGGTAATAACATAGACTTAACACAATGCCCTCCCCCTTTTTGCTTGAACACTTTACGCTTCTGTGAAAGTGACACCTTTCGATCCACGAGTTTTCTCAACTTGGCTCGATGGCGTTGCAAATGTAATTTTTCGGATGGAGCTAACTTGACGTTACCTTTCAGAATGTTCAGAGCACATTCACATAAGCAAATCAAGAGGGAGTTATGGAGACGCTTCAGGAGGGCACTTCGCTGTTGAGTAGTTCCTCTAGTCAAAACATGCAAAAACGGTGCTTGTTCTGTCACACGTCGTGACATGATGACAAATGACGGAAGGTAGGCATGTCGTATGAATTTATTGATGAATGGCGCGATCCCAGCATCGAAGCCCTACTGCTGAAACCATCAGAATCATTGTGACAACTGAAGGTCTTGTTGATTCTTGAACGTGCTCGATCCATGGGTACCAATCAAAATAATGTTGCCAAACAATACCAAGTACTTGCTGAATAATGTCATTCATTAGAGGTTGATTCGTGTCTCTCAAGTGCCAGCGTCGGCAGAGATCGGCCGTAAATACCAACAGTGTGAGAATACGGTATGGATGCATAGTAGGCTGAGTCATCACTGTACTGGCTACACAGCTGATGTCATGGCGGGCCCGGTCGATACGAATAGACTCCCAATCTATGCGTTGATATAACGTCGTCTCCTTTATACGTCTAGCCACCTGACGGCCTATTTTTATCCACGAACTGACTTCCTCGGTGAGATCTGTGTTACCAAGTAAATTTAAGTAGTCCAATAAAATGACAGTGGTAAAGTCCTTGTGAAGTTTATCTTTGCTTGACATAGACATAGTGGTTAGCATCAGTGGGAAAGATATTTGTTCGTAGCCTCAACCTTTCGTCCGTCTCGGGCTTGAGGTCGATAAATAAGTATCCATAAGGCTCAATCGTGGCATCACGGTAGGCTTCTTGCATGAAGCGAATGTTTCCTGGATACATTTGCTTAGCCAAATGAGTGATACTAGAGGCATCCCTCGGGTTTTTAAAGACTACCAAGTAATGGGAATTTAGACTGATGGTGCGACTCTCAGGACCTTGTTGAAACAAATTTTGTAACAGCACAATGACAGACAAGTTCTTATGATGACTTCCCTTGGTAAAGAGATGAGTGACGTTTTGATTACTTTTGATTTCAGTCATCAAGTCGTCCAAAATAAATAGGTTGGTGCTTTCACGATCGATATAGTTGTCGAAATCGGTGGGTACTCCTTCAACAAAGCGAACATTTGGAATAACCCTGGAAATGTCTACATAGGCCTTTTGAAATTCCCCGTAAAACCAAACGATATTCTCTGGTACCGGATGAATCATGCTGTGCCGATGCTGGAGCAAATGTGTGACCCACAATGTTTTTCCGCTGCCAGTAGGTCCAGCGACTAAACACGTAAATGGATGTTTCAGTCTTGCATCCATGGCAACGAATGATGAAACATGACAAAGTCTTACGTTAATAAATTGTTCTGGTTCTTCAGTAACCATACGGTAATGTTGTATAATCCTCACGCAGTGCTCGTTTGGTGTACACTAGTCGATAATCCTTCCTGAATGATCTTGAAACGACCGTTCCAGGATTTAGACGCATGATTTTTCTTGGGTTATGAACAGATAAATTTGTAGTTTGGTCTGTTTGCGCGCTCGTCAGAGTTGGTAGAAGCTGTCGCATGGTGTCAAAATTAATGCTTTGTTCAGTTGAAAAATTCAAGGTGATGCCCCTGACTTTGCATACTTTTGGTGATGACTGTTTATCTGGACAATGCACTTTGTATGCATAGTTCTTGGGTCCCCCAGAAACAAATTCGGTGATGTGGCTCCCTTCTCCGTATGGTTTTCTAAGCTCATCGGTCATATCGCCGAGAAAGTTACCAATCGGAGGGTCCCACGCGTCAGGTGTACTCACGTAGATAATGGAATCGGTGTCAAAGTACAATACGCGCCTGTCTAATTGCTCCAAATATGAATATAATTTCAGTCGGGTTTGAGCCGTGGTAAATGCCGCTACGAACACATTCGTATTACTCCCTACAGTTATGTATTCATCGTCGTCTTCCCATTGCAATTGTGCAACATCATCTGTTACAAAGCGAACATTATTGACAGTCTTTGCTTGGTCAAGCAGCAACTCCCAAAGTGTTCGACGCCGTGCACCTTAAAAGAGTTTTCGTTATGATAATCCAATTATATTCCAAAAAACAAACAAAATAGGCTTATGGTTACTTCTGAAAATTACTCCTCGGAATGATTCTGTATCCTCGATGAAGCATCTTTTATATTGTCAGTCCTCGTGCTTTTTTTAGTAACACACGTCAGCTCCACAAATACAAAGCTACATAAAAACTATTTTTAGTAACACACGTCAGCTCCACAAATACAAAGCTACATAAACACTATTTTAGTAACACACGTCAGCTCCACAAATACAAAGCTACATAAAAACTATTTTAGTAACACACGTCAGATCCAGACATTAATAATGATCAAAACATGATACACTAAACGACATAAAATGATCGGTTCAGCAGTAAAAATAGTAATACAGTAACCTGGTGAGAAATATCAATATCAAAATCCTTGAGATGACTAGTCTAAAATTCAGTATTCACTAGGCCTACATTCAATGTTAAGATGAAAGCAGTACAATTTTTCAAGTTATTACCTATTCATTTATGATTGACACACATTGAATAAGATAAAAAAAAAATCAAAGTTGCCATGACGACGCGACTTATATCTGGTAATACCAGAAATTACTTGGTAGACAAGGTTTGAAGAGGTCAATAACAGTCCTTTCAGGTAATCGGATAATGACATTACATAGGCTACACTGTAAGCTGTCGATAACTACAAGTAGGGATCCTACACCTTGGGGACTCGAACCCCCGAATCTGAAAGATTCCTCCAAGCGGTGTTTTTTATCAGTAGAACCGACGCTTACGGCTAAGACTATGTAAGTGTTTGACGTGTTTTAAAGGATCACGAAGAGTCATGATCATCATTTCATTTTTGTCCGTCGTCAAAGCAACACTGATCTTACACCATGGCATCTTCATGGCAAACCTTTATCGATTCAAAAGGAAACATGTTTTACTACAACCCTCTCTCCCAGGAAACCAGCTGGGAAAAACCTATTGAGGGAAAGCCCATGCAGCCCCAACTTCAACCTAACCCAAGGCCTCCTACCGCTTTCTCAAAAGTAACCAAACCTGTGAAGCCTTCTCATAACTGCCCGTTGAGCAAGACTGCATCTGTGACTGTGAAACGTTTGGGCCAAAGGATATATATTTGTATACAACGAACCAAATCAAGAAAGAGCCTTTCTCGACGAGGAAAATGTGTCTACTTAAACCCTGATGAATGGCAAGAATTGTACCATGCCGGCAATGACATTCAAGACCTACTGCGTGATATGATATGAAAAAAGACGGAAAGAAGCACTTACCAGTCTTACGAATCCATTAAAATCACAGAGAACATATAGTAAAAACACTGTTGCCGTCACACCTTTATTGCGAACATAAGTTTGTTCTGAAACAATTGCTTTATGATCTTGACAATTGTCATCTTCCAATAACTTATAAGTGTAGGTTTCATCTTTATACCATCCAAAGATATTCTCAACTTTTATTTGCATACTCTTGGTATTACAGGGACGTTCCCGTAGTTCACACGGAAAACACATACCGGACAGTCTTCATTCGTTCAAAAAGTTTTAAGTTGTTTATGTTATTATTTCCTCCGATTACGAATCATGTCACCACAATAAATTCCACTTTTCCTATTAAACAGCTTATGTACCTTGGTCTTTTTGTGTACTAAACCAAGTTGTTTGAGTTTCTCGCAATGCACTCTTCTGTACAGTGACTACAACCAAGGGATAACGTATGTAGGCCCTACAACTGAATGTTCATGTACACATTGAAACAGCCCTTCTTCTTTTGTGCAGTGACATCGATTTTTATCTACGAGCAAATAAAAGTCTTCCACCAGACAGCCCTTTTGTGTGGTCTTTTCTTTTCTGTGTGTCTTGTATCGATCGGTTGGGACCAGTACCTTTATAAACTAAATATGCACCCTATGCATTCACATTCTTACATGGCTAAACACTGTTGGTCAGGCTTTTGCCTATCATCCTCTGACACTTGCGCGAGTTCGGGCCCTCCTGATGACATGAGAAAAATTTTCTTTACAACTTCATATTATAAATACATGAATATGACCGTGATCTTGACCGTAATCTTCTCTGCTATGACATTGACCCAGCTGAACAATTAGTTAGATATGACGATGGTCTTGACCTTGACCGTTGCCTAGCAACGATGACGTCATCCCTATGCTGGCTTCTGATTGGTCGAGGACACTAAAGCTGCCTCTAACTACTCACGTCCACTGGTAACACGTGACGGGAAACAGGAAGGGCCCTGGGAATCTAGAACAAAGGGAAGGGAACGTTGCTCGTAAACAACAAGATGGCGCCTGGTTAAGGTCATGGAGAGTGCACCACACTACATGACACAATCGACAAAAGTGGCAAACAAAAAGTTGTAACAAATACAGGGGCGTAGATTTCTTTTCAACATTGGGGGTGGGGGGGGGGATGATGTGTGCACGCTTTGCGTCGAGTGCGAAGCGCGAAGCCCCTTAAGGGTGGGGTCCAGGGGGCGAAGCCCCTGCCGCTCCTCGGCCCCAGGCCCCAGGAAGACTGCTTTAAGGGGTAAAATACAGAGGTAATGCTGTAGGGTATTTAGATGTTTATACGCTTAGGAAAGGCTCTTTTGAGCACAAAACTCTTTATCAAGTTGCACTGGAAGACTGAAATTGAACAATTCTGGAGCAACGATGTACCGTTAAGTTTTAAAAGGCAGTATCAACTCAGGGTTATCCCCGGCAACAAAAGTTTGAGTTCGAAGACCATTACATGTGTGTATAAGTGATCTTCTCAAAATTGATGAAGCTATCATTTGGTACAGCAAAGCGGTACAGCCAAACGATTGCATCTCTTGGTAACCTTGGGCGCAGGTGTGACGATTGCAGCTAAAACAACTAGCCTGCACAGTGTAATTCTTCTCCGTCGGGCAGGCACGTCTCCGGTAGAAGCCCGCCAAGGTTAAACGAATTATTTGGGACCGATCTGGAGTATTTCAGCGAAGATGGGGGACTAGTGACTACCCAGCTTACATGGCAGAAACTTAAAGTATGTGACTTTCATGGCTCGAAACGTTCTGAAAATGATGTAAAAAGTTTGGAAACCTTCTGATGTAACGTAGCCTTCATAGACAGCATTATTATTACACACGTAGGTGAACAACGTGAGTCATGTTAATCATGAGGGGAGAACAAATGTAGCTTACTTGTCAGTAATTAAACACATATCTGTAGACTGAACATTGGGGGGATGATTACAGTGACCATCCCCCTAGTCAAATACTGGGGGATAGATCCCCCATCCCTCCCCCTCCCCCCCCCCCCGGGACCTGCGCCTATGAACAAATACAAATTGGAATGTTTTGTGAACAAAAATTGTGCTGTGGCGAAAACGTATGCTAAAAAGGCAAAAACATATTATACTGTGTATTCGCTGGCTTTAGTGCCCGCTGCAGACAATGACAGTCATGCCTTACTTTAGAACAAACTATTTACCCACAACTTTTTTGCAACTTTTGCCCGAATATTGTGTCATTTCGGGCAAAGGTTTGCGTGGTTGACGATAAATGTTTTTTTAATAAGCTGCCCGAATGTGTCGCGAGTTTTGGTATCTTTTAGAGTTTTCATGAAAATTGTACCGTGACTATAATGCTTTTTTATTTTTTTTTTTCGGCCAAGTGTTTGAAGGAATTCTGGCACGCCTAGGAGTTTTCTGATGTGTAAGTAGAAACAAACCAGGTTCTAAGACTAAAACATCTGCCCGAATTTTTCCAGATCCCTGCCCGAATTTTAGGTCTTGAGAAAATTTGGGGGGGGGGGCAGTCTGCCCCCGCCTCGCACGCCTATGACTTCTGGGCAAAATACTTTAACCAGTCGGATTGGGTAATGTTTTACTCAACTGGGGGTAGGAGGCATGTGCGCTAAGCACTAGGCGTGGTTAAAAGAGTGCACAGGTTGGGTAAAGTTTTACCCAATTGTTTTTAGAGTGCGTGGAGTCAATATTTAGACCAACTAGTGTTAAGAAGATAGATTAATAGTGAATACACCACAAACCCCCTAAAACCCACTCATGAACTTCCAGGGGCTTCCCTCCTGGACCCCATAATCCGGGACTTTGTCACTAGACCCCACCAGGGGGGCTGGACCCCACCCGATGAGCTAGCTTCGCGTTCGGTGGCGCCCCCAGCGCCATGAGTGGGGTCTAGCAGTGTTCCCCTGCATAATTGTTGTAAGTGCCCCTATTCTCAGTGCCCCCTAAAATAGAAAGTCTGGTGAAGCCAAAGATCATAACGAGCAATAACTTTTTAAAGTTCTGTGGCCTCACTTACTCTTACTTAATTTGAAATTATTTCTTGTTTGACCGTCCCTTTTACGATTTTTGGAAACTAGCATGGGCCGGGTTTTCCATGTGTATTTAGTTGACCCCCGCCCCGTGACGTCGAAGGATGTAGGCGGCGCGTCCTATGCGCCCCTACAGAAGTGACGCCCGTGTTTAAAGGACAAAGTTTAGTTTTGAATCCAGGAGGTTAAGTTAAATCATTTTCCTTTTTTTTTCTAGTCACTTTCTTGCTTCCAAAGTTTCATTGGCTTGCCTTGGTAGCCTAAACCAAAGAGAAGAAATGAAGAGCCGTGGTTCATATACCAATTGTCAAGGCTTTTCGGCCAACAATTATCTTTCTTATTTTATTTACACCGCAGCGTGGCCTCACATATCTGTCCGCCCTCTTAGACCTGCCCGGCTTGAGGTAACAGCCAATGTGTTTCCAGAGGGAGGGGGAGCGGGGTACAAAATTTCGCCGGAAAGACTCGACAGAGGCTATGGTTCAAAATAGCGTATTTTAGGTAGATTAGGTACGTTTGAAAATGTTCAGTCTTTGTTCTCAAATTTCATCAAATTTGAGAAAAATCGTAGAAAACTGAAAACCGCCACATCGAGAGAAAAACGCACACCCTTGTATACCTGCTGATGGTTCAGTAAGTAAAGCAAAAGAAAAGTATCACCGTAATTATTTTCGCAATTGGGAAGTCCATATATGGTGCTGCGGTGCGTGCAGAACGTGCATTTTGCAGAGTACCAGCCAAGGAAAACGCGAGGTTGTACACAACGTATTGTAAGAACTGAAATCCCCTTCCATTGAAAAACTTCCCTTTAATTAAATAATTTAGAAAATCGTGGAACGTCTCGGAATTTGAGCCACGCTTTTAAAAATTAGAGGTTACTCTGGAGTATTCATGGTAGGACAGTAGGCATCCTAGCAGGAGCGCGAGGATTAATTGTAGTAACTTCTGGATTAATTTAGGAAAACCTGTAACACAATGTGGAAGTCCTTCTACATGGCACCGTACCGTTATCTGCAGCGGTATCGGCAAAACAAATGCCATGAAGCCAAGTCTGGCGACATTCTGTTTCTATCCCTGCAATTCCAGTTCTGTACTTTGTAGCCTACATTGATTCATTGTCACTGGACAATCGTTTTCACCAGGCAGTTTCCGGAAAGCGTGCAAAATGTTTGGATTAATCACTAAGACAGCTCTGGCCCGCTGTGGTAGTATGATTTTTGTTTTCAGTCAATTTAACTCGCAAATCAATCAAACTTACCAAATGTTTAGGCTAGCTAGGCTAGGTTGGGTCAACATCAGCCTATAACGTTAGGCCTAACAGTAACATGTAACGTTAGGCCTAGCCTCGAACAGGACTGTTTTCGTTACAGTGGCCTAACACTACAGTTAACGTTAGGCCTAACGTTAGGCAAAGCTCATTCATCAGTCTCACATTCTCAAATCAGCCTTTGCACGGATAACGTTAATAAACGTACCCATTAGCCAGGATGCACAAAATATGCAATAGCTAACCTAGAAATGATACTTTTACAACTGTAGCCGGTAGGCTAGCCTAGCCCTTGAACAGGACCCAGCATTACGTTCCTATGCTATACACTTCATTTCTGGGCCCTTGCCCGGTATACACAAAAACACAGCTCACTTGCCTACTCACGCGTGAGTAGGCATCCCTCACGTCCCCAAAAAGATACCTTTTCTCACCAAACTTTCCACAGATGATCTTTGTCATCACATTCACCTTCCACACAAGTCTGTTAACGAAATAAGACCTTTGAGAGGAAAATTTTGGCTGGAAAATTCTGCGAGTAACGTTAAGCATGTGCAGATTAATTTTTCAGTCGAAGAAGTCAGTGTTTGTCATGTGATCTCATATAAAACGGGGAAACCTACGCAGTGACTGTACAATTTCGTAATGTACAGAGAGCTTTCTATATGAAGTACAAGTACTGACTAACCACGCTTACTAATTGGTCTTCGACTGCTTGTCTAGCGGAAGTCCTTCCCATCATGCAACACAGTAGCACTGTAGCAGACGATCAAGATGTCGATGTTACTGCGAAGGATGGCACCACATTTTTCCTGCCTTTTGCTATTAATTTACTGGTATTAAACATTCCAGAAGGTATAAGTGGTATTTAAGAATGCTCAAAATCATTATATTAACTCAAATCTGTTCTATGAACCATTCCATCGTAATTAGAGCTCGGTTTGTTGTTTTGGCTTAAAACGTTGTTACCTTTGTACATGTAGGCCAGTGACCCTAGTAAGGAGTGACTACAAGGAGCGGATTATACGGTCACGTTCAGTGACTAGGCTAGCCTAACTAGGCTAGTTACCATGCTTTCGGGCCAAGTCGTCCCCAAACCAACTCGTCCCCAACCAACTCATCCCCAAGCCAACTCGTCCCCAAGCCAAGTCGTCCCCAAACCAACTCATCCCCAAACCAACTCATCCCCAAGCCAAGTCGGCCCCAATATGAGAAATTAGTGAAAAATTGGTGGAAAATAAAATTATCTCATTTCAAGAGACCAGCTAACACCGACTTCGCATTTGTTTTTGGTTTGTTAATTAAAATTTTTTTTCCTCCCTTTTGCTAGTTAAAAGGGAGATTTCATGACACATCAATTTTTTTAATTTTTGAAGCCGTGATTTATGCATATATAGAGAATGACAAGTGGTTTAAAATAGAGCATGATGACTTTATTGTCGCAATTTGTCTACCCATCATAACCAATAACATATATATTTTTGGAGTTTGATAACGTATATTTTAAACACAACTGAGGGGGACATACGTTTGGTTTGGATAATATAATTAGTCTTGCAAATAAATGTTTTGGCAAAAGTAATGTTTCTTGCAGATACATTTATATTGCAAACTTATTTCTTTTTCTTGAAAATATATTTCTGGTTGGAAGAATATTTTTGTTGCAAATATAATTTTGTGGCGAACATGGTAACTTTTTGAAGAAAGATATATTTTCTTGCAAATATATTTTGGTGTAAACATAATATTTCTTTACTAATATATTTCAAGTGTTGGAAATAAATATTCTTCTAAAAGTATATTTTAGAGCAAACATATATTTTTGTTGGGAATATATTTAATTGCAAGTATATATCTTGTTAAGAACATACTCTTTCTACAATTGTATTTTTATTGCAAATTTGTTTTACAAATATAGGCCTAATGTTTGAAGCTACTAAATAAATATCGTGTTTTGTCACATAAATATTTCAGTTTTGATTATGTTTGGTTGGTAATATTCCCCTTTCTCGCGCCATAAAAATCACAACATTTTTCATATTGGGGACGAGTTGGTTTGGGGACGAGTTGGCTTGGGGACGAGTTTGCTTGGGGACGACTTGGCTTGGGGACGAGTTGGTTGGGGACGAGTTGGTTTGGGGACGACTTGGCCTGCTTCGGTTACCATACAATGGACAAAAAATGTGTTACTGTTGAGATCTCACCAAAATCTGGGAAAGGTCTGGGAAATAGCAAACATGATGTTTTAATTTAAAGCTAGCACTAAGTTACATTTGTGAGTGTCTATGGGGGCACCACATCAGGCAAATTTATCTATGATGAAGGCGACTGTGGGTATGGCAAATTTTCTGAATTTAGACTGGAGTAGGCCTACTGTTAGACCTAGGCCTAGGGCCTAGTCCTATATTTATAACATGGATGTAGAAGAAGCTTGGAATTACTTTTAAGTCAAAGATTACAAAAGCTATGGAGCTCTATGTTCCTAAAAGTTATTGTGGCAATGATTCCAGGCCTAAGCCCACCTGGATGACTGGGGAAGCTATTAACAAGGTCAAAGATAAACAAAAAGCTTGGAGGCAGTTTATGAAATCCAAGTCCCAATGTGATTACAGGATGCTCATTGCTCATTTAAGAAATCAAGCCAGATGGTATACTAGAAAAGCTGTTGAAAATTTCAAGCGTAACATTGCCAGGGAAGTTAAGACAAACCCCAAGGATTTTTGGCGTTATGTTATGAGCAAAATGACTGTTCAGTGTCCTGTGCATGCCCTTGAAGATAAGTCCAGGGGTTCCTTGTTGAGGATTCTGCAGGTAAGGCTGATATCCTGAACCAGTTCTTTAGAAGTGTTTTTACAGATGAAGACCGCAGTTTTTAGCCATGATTGGGGATAGAGCTGGTGGTCTGGCAGTGTCTGACATTGTTGTACACAGGGATGATGTTCTGAGTAAATTGAGTTAGTTGAATGTTTCTAAATCCCCAGGCCCGGACAGACTCCACCCTAGGGATCTGTTTGAGACAAGGTCCCATATTTGTGATGCCTTGTTGGTCATTTTTAAGAAGTCTATTATATTTTCCCATCTTCCTACGGACTGGAAGGTAGGTCATATAACTCCACCCTTAAAAAAAGGGAGGTGTTCTGATCTGTCAAATCATAGACCTGTCAGTTTAACTTCTGTTGTATGTAAGGTTTGCGAATCTCTTGTTCGTGATACTATTGTGCAGAACATGTTGCAGAATAACTTATTAATGTCCGAACAATATGGCTTTGTATCTGGAAGTCATGTGTAACACAGCTTTTTCATACTTTTGAGGATTAGACTTAGTCTCTGGACGATGGGTCAAATGTTGATGTAGTCTATACTGACTTTATGATGGGGTTTGACAAAGTGCCTCACCAGAGGCTATTACTCAAGTTGCAAAGTTATGGTATTACAGGGTTTTGTCTTGATTGGATAAGATCTTTTTTGTCTGACCCCAAGCAAAGGATGTATGTTGACAGTCATTTTTCTGATTGGACTAAAATAATGAGTGGTATTCCCCAAGGGAGTGTTTTGGGTCCTACCTTGGTTTTGATTTATATCAATGATTTGCCAGATCTTATTACTGGATGTCATATTAAAATCTTTGCTGATGACACCAAGCTTAATAAGGAAGTTAGTTCAGTGAGTGATTTTGAGTTTTTGCAGATGGGTCCTACTAATGAATGCCTGTGAATGCCTGGCCTTACAATGATTGCCCGGCCTTTGTGAATGATTGCCCGGCCTCTAAAGATGAGTGCCAGTGGTGTGTTATGGATTCCTAGACTTGTAAATGAATGTTAGGTTAGATGGAGTTTTCCGGCCCATTTTCCAACCAATTGGTTGAAGTCTAGCCGACCACAGACTTTTTTTCCAGTTTTGGCACAGCTGTCTTCTTTTACTCCATTCGGCTTATTGCTGAACACCAAACACAATGGCAGTCGTCCATAGAGCAGGATAATAGGTTCCTATTATCCTGCTCTATGGTCTTGTCTACAGTATCCTGACTTGACTATGGGATATCCGACCTCCATGTGCTCTTTCTCACTGTGGGGTACACCTTTACCCTCCTCCGAAAGAAGCAAAATATTTTCCACATTATGAAAGTAATTAGTATATGCCTTATAGTGGAATGAAAAATACACTAGGCTTGGAGTCAGAAAAAAATTCAAATGGGTAAGTCTTTCCCTTCGCTTTGTAATGTTAACTTCAGAGCTCAACACCCTCACACTAAATTAATGGCGATTGAAAATTGGCTTGCGCATGTGTTCAAAAAAGTTTTAAAAAAATGGTAGGCCAAAGTAGCAAAAGAAGAGACTTTTTGGCTGAAGTCAGTCAATAATGCATCACAGGCTTTCATTCACTAGTCAAGCAATCAATGATACATTGACAGATTTCATTGTCCGAGGCCAGGCATTCATTGTCCGAGGCCAGGCATTCATTGTCAGAGTCCAGGCATTCATTGTCAGTGGCCAGGCATTCATTGCAAGGGCCAGACCTTCACAGGCATTCATTAGTAGGACCGTTGCAGACAGCTATTGATGAAGTGTTTGACTGGTCAGTGACCTGGCAACTTCGTTTTTAACCCTGATAAGTGTCAGATCCTTCGTATGAGTAAGAACAAATTGAGATTCACGTATTCTATGTTGAATAATACAGGGGCCAGGCACAATTTTGAGGTAAGTCCCAGTCAAAAGGATCTTGGTTTACTGATTGACAATGAATTAACCTTTGGTCCTCATATTTCTGGTATAGTGACCAAAGCTAATGGTGCATTAGGTATAATTAGGAGGACTTTCAGATATTTGGATGCTGTAATCATGAACATTTGTTTCAGATGGATTGACTTCACATTATGCAATGGTAATTACTTGGAAATATCATCAAAACCTCAATGCCTTATTTCATTCTGGTTCAAAGTATGCACAAAACCGTTACAAGTCAGGACACCACAGAGTTAAAAATTTTAACTTTCACATTAAATATTGGATATGAAACTTAGTATGCAAACTATAAGAATTGTCATGTTGTAGTGACCTTTAAACACTCTCATAAAATTGTTGCAATGAGCCCCTTTAACCCTGTACCGTTGTGCTTCAATCGGGGCATATTTGCGCGCCTCGGGAGTGGGTGGAAAAGCGGACGTAGCCCGCCCCGCATCGGCTTCCGTAGGCCATTGACCCCGTGACCTTAAACTATTGTCTCTCTCTCGCTGTTGTGGCCGAATTTTCGGGTAGCTACTCGCAGTTTCGAGCTCTGCGTGAAACAGTAAAGATGTGTGACAACCGAGCTCTCCGTATGGGTCCGAAAGGACCCAAACAACGGTAAAGGGTTAATTATACCTGCATGTGACTACCAATCCTTGTCAGGACTGGATTAACCCCATGGCAGAACCAGCATATGCCCGTACTCTTGGGGTCCTGCATTTTCTGATTGTCAGGTCAAGGAGACATAAAATAAGTTTCTTAGTACTAGTGTACTATTAGTTATTAGCAGTTAAAAGCTAAAATTAATCTGTTGAGTGTTATCAATTTTGTGTAAGTGGGTGGGTTACCGGGAAGGAAGTTAAACTTGTAAAAAAGACCCCGCGTTGGAAAGTGCCGTGGACCCCACACAATGCTAATCTGGCCCTGATTCTTGTCACTTTTAGTATCACCAACTCATCAGTTAAAAAAGTGGTCATGTACAGTATACAAGGCACTAGCATTACTTCACTCATATGTTTTTTTTCTCTTTCTCTCTCCAGCTCCTTTGGCACGTCAAGTTTTGACAAGGAGAATGAGTTACATTCCTGTGGAGCCACCGGCTGCCAATGGGAATCTTGTCTTAGGAGTTGGTATTGGTCTCGCAGTTGCATGTGGTAGCTATGTAAGCGTTACATATATTCATATGCATGCTATGGATGGATTTAATATAAAAGAATTGTCACATGAGAAATAAAACAAGATTTCTGCAAAACAAGTATGATTGCACCAAAAATTCATGATCAGACCAAAGTCAATCAGAAATGGACAAGAACTTTTATATTGAGATATGATAAAATATAACAAGCAAAATTTGTAGGGGTATTAAAATTAAAGGGCAAATCTTCATATCTCAGACATTTCTGTTTATCCCAACTAAGTCATCTTTAGCCCCTCCCCCAGCAGTCTTGTTCTCCTTGTGCAGTGTGCATAAACAAATTCTGCTTTAGGGCATACATACTTTTCAGCATTCAAGGAACCTTATATCTGTTAAATCAGAACTGTTCATCACAATAATATGAGCTACTTTGTATCTGTGAAATTTGGTGTCAATCAGAGAGAAGTCACCAATTGAGAAATTTGCTTAACCGCAAACAAAAATAAAAAAAGATACAAATGTCTGTTTTGAAGAACAAATAAGACCAAATATGTACAAGGAGAAGGAAAATATGTTTATAGAGTTAGAGCACCATGCACATTATATTTTGACATGAAAAGCTTGTTATGGAGAAGCATCAAAGTGGAATGTAACATTTTAATTAGTACCAAAACATTTTCAAATTATTTTCAATGAAGAAATCTTGAAAAAAAAATGATGTTCATACTATTAAAATTATCTCAACAGTTAGTGCAAGAACTTAAGCATTTTATAAATAGTGTCAAAGTCCTTTAGTCAAAGTGAATTGTGCACTGAGCTTTACCTAGGTGACACAGGCCTTGAACTTTGAGGCATACAAGTGTGATCACACACCATCACTCTCCTCAAATCCCTGTGAGGAGTGAGATTTTATATATAGTTCAAATTACAAAGGTTTCAAGTGTTGTAGCCATGACATTTATGGCAAGTTCAGATTGTGTTACACAATTTATAGCTGAGCTCTTTTTTTTCCCTGGTATTTGCTTGTGGACCAAAGCCCACAACTTGATGCCAAAAGAAGACTAACTGCACACTTTTACCAAAAAATATTGCAGAAGGTGCTTGACCTGGCAGCATTATTGCTTTCAAATGAAGGGTTTAAAAACAGGCTTCTTCGGCTTGGTGGTTTGGTACTTATTACACAGGATAAGCTTATTTTTGCACTTCTCAATATTGCTGTATTATTATTAATACCTTGAGGTGCTCAGTAAGTATCAACTTTTTTAAAATCCAGTATAAATATCTGGGATCACATTGTTGTAGAATGAATGTTATAAACAGTTTAATAATAGAGAGTAAATTTCAAGTTGTAAATCATAGGCCATGTAGACTCCTCCCACGTACACTTAGCATTTGAAGCAGCTCATTAAGTTGATCCATGAAATGCCACAAATTTTTCCTAACCAATTAAGTTTTCTGCACATACTGATGACAGATGGTCAAACTGAGACAAAATAACTGTTTAAAGGTAGTGTGACACGTCAGCAAATTGACCTGACTTTATCTGGCATTTATGGAGTGAACTGCTCTAAGGAAAACTCTGTTGGAATTATTTCAATATCTTTAACAGTTTTCCAGATATGCCTCTTCAAAGTTCGAATGTTTCTGAAGGAACTTGTTGCTTATGCAAAAAGAATGATGTGGAGTGTTGCATAGTGTTGATATTTCTTTCGTTAACCCTATAAAAATTATCTCTTTATTACTCATCAGATAGTTTGTGGTTTGGTAATTGATACTGATGATTTGCAGGGACACAAATTAAACTTCCAAAATAAAACCCTCACAGGAAACAAATGTTACAACTGTCCTTGAAATGAAGATTAAAAAAACAAAGGATAACATTAGCCATATATGGTATGTCCCTCCCATGACATCACAAGATTTGCATATTGAGCTCATATTTATTAATGATTAAGTGAAAATCAGAAATTGTCATGTAAAATGGTCAATTTTTGATGGGTTTTGATGGAAATTGTGGTTTCTAATGCTCTTTATATCCAATACCCAATTTTGTCATTTTCATGTCACACTACCTTTAAGGGGTGAGTACTTAAAAGTTCCATTCAGTTTTCAAAAAATTGTGGTAAGACACTTGTTTAAATTATGCACAAAACCATTACAAGTCTGGACACTACGAAAGTCAAAATTTAAACTTTTTCAGAAACTGTTGTATATGAAACTTGCCCCATTAAGGTAAGTCTAAGAATTGCCATGTGGCAGCAACCCTTTAACCACTCTCATTATGGATATCAACTTACTGAACCCCTTTAACTAACCTTTAAGGCCTGATTTAGGTAACTACACACTAAGTAGAATGTATGCTACAGACGTACAGCTCAAATGTATACTAGAGATATGTAGTTGAAATGCTCTGCAGTTGGTTTCAACAATGTTTGTGGAGGTCAATTGTAATGCTTGATAAATTAGAACATATTTTTACATACAGTACCACGGACTTCCTATATACATGGACAGAGCGTGTAACGTGTATGTCCTATCCGTATATTGTAGCCACCATCTGGGACAAAAAAGGCACACCAAGTTGGCCGCCATAAAGCTTTAATTTGTATGATTTAATGACAACTCTGTAATACAGTATTTTAAACAAAATTTTAACTTAGAGAAACAATATCATATTACTGCATTATGTGAAGTTATTTTGAAATTACCTAGAATTATTTTGAGAATATTTCACTTTCTTGCAAAATCTGTTAATTTACTTGAGCAAGTCCAATCTTTCACACAAAAACGTAGCAGATAGCCATCTTGCTATGCCTTTTCTCACTCGTACGGTAGTGACAATGTGCCGTGTTGTATGGTCTGTCCTTGTGTGGGAAGTTGGTGATACATACCAATAAGTATATATAGGTCAAAAACAAATTAGCACAAAGTGCCTAATAGTTTGCAGAAAACACAATTTTTCAGGTATAAACTCTTTATCAGGTGGCAAAAACCAAACTGGACAACTGAACAAAAATGAAAATGACAAATTCAAAACAAACATGACCCATAGGTCATCCACATGGTGCTATAGTCAAGCTTATAAACACGGATGGATAGCTTTCATTTATCTTGAACAAATAATGTTTATTGTCTGCAACATCATACTCTGCTGATGCACATTGCGATATAATTGTGGTTGCTTTAATTAACTAATTTTACAAATTATTTTGTACAGCACTTGGCTATCTTTATCATTCGTTATCTTTATCAATGATTTAGTCAGCCTGCATTTGTATGTCAAATGTTGCACAACACAAAGTAACTTGCAAAAAAAACAGATCACAAAAAGTAAAAGGACAGTTTCTGCACACTGGCAGGATTTTATTCCCCAAAACCACCTTCAGAAAGTTTGCAAAGAACCGTTAAATACAAGTTCAAACATCACGCCATTTGCAAGGTAAATTTGGGTCAAATAATGCACCATTTGCCATTTCGGCAGCTATTAAGTTGTAAAATTTTTGCAAGAGGAGGGGGAGCCCATCCATAAGACCCCATCCCATGCTATCTCCTCAGAAGTCACATTTGAGTATTAACATCCTGACTAAATCATAAAAAGGTCACAATGATAATACTTAAGTGGAACACTTTGGTGTCTTTGTTAAAATCTAAAAGAATAAAAAAATTTCCATGACCACTTTATTGTTTCTTATCGTTTAACCTGTTATTGTTATAATATAAACTAGGAATAACTTATTGTTTCAAGTTTTAACTATGGAAGTGTTTCCACAGTCTCCTTTAACCCTTTACCGTTGTTTTGGTCCTTTTGGACCCATGCGGAGAGCACGGCTGTCACCCATCTTTACTGTTTCATGCTGAGCTCGAAACTGCGAGTGGCTACCTGAAAATTCGGCCACAACAACGAGAGAGACAATAGTTTAAGGTCACGGGGTCAATAGCCTATGGAAGCTGATGTGGGGCGTCCTCTTTTCAGCCCACTCCCGAGGCGTGCAAATATGCCCCGATTGGAGCACAACGGTAAAGGGTTAAAGAGAAATATTGTGTTTAAAATGCTCCTGCAAAGAGTACAAAGAAAATAGGTGAGACACTACCTAACAATTCAGTCTTAGCAATAACCCCAGTAAAAGCTACATCTCTTCAAAATGCTATGTGCAAGAAGAGCCATTTACATTGCATCATTTGAAATGTTGCAAGTTTGGGTGAACAAATTATTTTTGAGCAACAAACAACTGAATTTCTATCAGTGGGGGAACTTATTCCTTGAAAAGAAGGCTACCATACTGCCTTATTTTTGATAATGTATCACCCTGTGTCAATAAATATTGGTTTTAAAACGATGAATTTTTCTTGCAAAACAAATGCATCATTTCCCTTTAAATTATGCCAAAGGTTGAAAGCACCAAAGAAATTCAGCTATCATTATAAATATTAAACTGCGTCTTCTTGCAACAAAAGCAAACCTGATGCATTGCCATTTTCTGATATTTTCTAAGTTCTACAGATTTCGTGACAACAAAATTTTGCATTTTAATTTTAGGAAATTTCAATGCTCTCTATTAAACAAAGTTTTGATTATTGGTTTAAATAAATAAATAATCTCACAAGTGCCCACATTGTTTAATCACAACAAGCTTGCATGGTTTTTATACAGAACATGAAGACCAGCATTTCTGCCACAAATTTCCATAGACAATTTTCCAAATGCAATTGCAAATGATTGTGGGATAGTTCTTTGGTTGGTATCATTTTTCTCAATGGCATTTTACTGTTGCCATGTAAACAAGGTACTTTAAATCCCTTCTTCACAATCCTATGGAACTTCTATTTGTAAAAGGATCTATTGTGTGTGTAAGTCATTTACCTTTGAGACCCATGCTTAATATCTTCACGGGGAATTTTGTGTGAAAACTATATTCATGTATAATTTCTTTATTTTAAAGGAAGTTGCAAACTTTATGGCGCGATGCACACTGTTTGACAAGAAACTTCCTTACTTGCTAATGGTTGGTCTGTTATTGTACATCCCTAGCATAGTCCAAATCCCTTACAAAGAATACAATCAATACTATGCAAAAACAACAGTTAATCAAGAAATTTCTTGTTAAACAGTGATCATCAGCCAGGCTTGGGGTAATTGTAATCAGTAATCATAATCGATTGCAATCGATTACACATTTTGAAGTAGTTGTAATCGCAATCAATTACTTTTGTGAAAATCGCAAAGTAATTGCAATCGTAATCGATTACAATGGCAAAGTAATCGCAGTCCTGGTTTCATTTCTGATTACATTGAAATTGAATTGAACAAAGAAGTAAAGCTACTAAACAATTTTTTCAGTGCTTGGTTCTTCTGTTGGAATGACAAAATTTAATTGTCCATCTTTCTGGGATGTTCCAGCTTAAAATGAGTGAGAAGTGCATGGGTTCAATAATCTCTATTTTGGGAGGACTTGGTTCTGTTGGGGCTTATCTAGCGCAATGTCCATGACCTTTTTTCCAGTTGTCGGCAATGGATTGTTTTGCCCACTACATTGTTTATGTGAAAAGAAAATGTAATCACGATTGTAATCATGATTACATTGCAATGTAATCGCAGTTGTAATCAATTACTTTCAATTTTAGCTGTAATCGTAATCATAATCGCAATCGTAAAATATGAAGTAATCGCAATCGTAATCGATTACATTGAGATGAAATCGCCCCAAGCCTGTCATCAGCTGAACTTCATTGCACAAAAGTTTAATGAAAGATCAAGATTTTATATTTTGCTGTTATACTTTAACAACTGATTGACTTTTAGTAAGCATTTGTTTTTCATGGATTACGAAGGAGAGAATACTTGGTTTTTTTTTGCTATTTTTAAGAGCATTTGCTTTCATGTAAAGTCAGCAAATCAACAAACAGAATTAACTTAGTATGAAGGAAAAAGGTAAGTCAGATAGTTCTGAATGTTATCCCTCTGCATATTGTTTATGTTAACTGTTGTACAACTGATTGCATGGGAGCCAGGGCACTAGATAAATGTGGTTTTTTCACTTGTACCAATTAAAAAATTTGGCCAGGTGATAATCACTCATTGAAAAATTATTTACATGATTTATTGGTCACAAAATTGCATTAATTTTTTTTTTCATTTTACAAAATGTACTGTTTTTACAATGCTTCACAAGAATTAAACATTTTGGACCAAAATTGTTTTTTCAGGTACATTTTAGTGGCTTAGTTATATGGGGGCGCCAACCGGATAAGTATGTTGCCATGCAGAGTAACGAATAGCTTCCTTCACACCATGTGACTGTGATTCCTGGGGGCATTACAGGTTTGACCTTCCTTACCGTGACCTCCTTTTTATTTCAGGGTTCGTACATGTCCTCAGACTTTTTTGAAAGTGCTTAATTTCTGCTGGATTGCCTTGAAACAATTCCTGATTGCAAGTGTTAATTTTCAGATAGGTATTGTGGAAAAACTTGTCTTATCATTATGATGTATTGTTTCAGTAAAAATTCCAACAGCCTTATCACAGAGGTCTAAAAAAGTCACTCTATGAATCTTTGAACTGGTGATATCCGTGAAGTGAAGCTTTTGGAAAGTAAGTCTGCCTATGTACGAACCCTGAGAATACTCCTGCATGACTCCACAGCTAACCCACCCCCACCTCTTATATAGAGTCACATCAATATTAACTGTCAGTTTATAACATGTTCATGTGTGCTAACCTTCACCTAACTCCCTAACCAATATTCTCATAGTTTGTTGTAGTAAGGTCTCCGTAAGTTATGGTATCTCTCTTCCTCCTTCCATTTGTCAATTTGTCCTTCACAGGTGCAGATCCAGGTTGGGGTCACGCCTGGCACCTGCCCCCCCTTTTATCGATGACCAATCAGTCTTTGAACAAAAAAAGGGCTTTGCAAGTTCAGTGACTGCTCAACGGCTGGGTGCACCCCCTTTTCCAAAATTCTGGATCTGCGCCTGTTTCACAACCCTTTCATCCCCTACCCTATGTAAGGTATGCCCTTCCGACCATCTGCCAACTCCTCCATTTTACACCTTATACCATCCCCATATTTATCTGACCAGATAACCACTTTTTGTCTGTTTACTCCAGTGTCTGCGCTTTAGGAAAATGAACTGGTTATCCAAAAGACATAAAACTGGTCCTAAGGGAAATTTGGTAGTCCCACTTATTTTTCAGAAACAGTAGGACTTTCAGAAATGCTTAAGTCATTACACACTTAATGAGAGAAAATTATCTGGTGATTGCAACTCCTCTTTGTATTGAAAATCAGCCAATAATAAGTGGATTGACTTCATCTATATTCAATTCATGGAAATTGTATTCATTGTACTCAAAGTTGTTCATTTTTCACTGCATAATCTCCACAATTTTTGAAATATTTGATAGTCTGATAGAAATTATGGTCATCTTGGACAACAAGATGCTTTTTAAAATCCTTCATAGTACTCTGTTCATGTGGAAGGCATTACTTGCCTTTCTTTATGTTAAACAAATGTAATGAGAGTAGTGACTTGCAAGCACTGTGCTGGCAAATGGCTTTTTGCTCCAACTTACATATTTCCGCAGTAGAGGGAGTGGTGTTCCCAGTAACATGTAGGATTGCATGATTCCCCCCTGCAGTAACTGTTCTCAAAGTCCTCCTCAAATAAAAATGCTAGGGAGAAATTTTCCCCTTAATCTCCCCTCCCCCCCCCCCCCCCCCTTTTCTGGAGAAACTTATCATCTTCAACTAGCTGAATCAAACAAAGTCCTTAAAATGAGCATGTCTGATTTCCCCCAAAATTTACAAAGGTGCAAAATCATCCAATAATATCACAGCTCCTGTCAGTAATGTGATGCAATAGCAAAATACCCACCTTACATGCCCCTCAAGTACCTAATTGAAACTGGAAACCTCCCCTCCCCACTTCATATCTCAAATCCTGTCAAAATGTGAATAAGGAAGAAGGAAGGATCCTCCTCAAATTAAATTCCTTGGTTCTTCAAACACTGTAAGGGAGAAGAAGTATCCCACAGATATTTCTGGTAGCATTTTGAAATTTTATTAACCTCAAAGATTAAAACACAAGTTATGGCTTCCTTGTCAGTTTGAATAATGACACAAAATTTTTCCCTTGTTGATTTGATAAGATTGTATAACAAACAAACTTATTGATTAGTTAGCTAGTTAGATGGAGTTTTACGACCCAGTTTCCAACCTCTTGGTTCATGTTGTGCCGGCCATGGCCTTTTTTCCAGTTGTGGATCACTGGCTTGTTTTCCCTACTCCATTGCTTATGCAGAGCATCACGCACAACAGCAGTAGGTTCCATGTTTAGAGTCTTTGGTGTTACTCCACCTGGTAATAGAACCAGGCCTTCCATGTTAGAGGCGGATACTCTTACCGTTAGACCACACACGCAGTCTGACTTATTGATCCGATAGAATGTATCCCAGCTAGAGGCTAAAGGGACAACCTTTGGTATTGTACATCTGACTTACAATTCCCTTGATGCATTATTATCTTTCAAACTTTGGTACATATTGCTTCATGTTACATGTTGCTGACTGTGTCAGTGAGAGCCCCTATTGTGTTACCTGACTCCCACACATACATCCATTCCTTTTTCATCTTAATTAATGTGTGCCATCCCCATACTAGGGGATTCTGATAATCCACCCCCATACCTCTATGTATAAATGAAGAAATGAAGTATGCATTTGTAGACTAAGCGACAAACAATGAGCTTTTGTCCTTGCTTACAATCTTAAAAATATTTTGGAAAAGATGAAACAAAAATTCAAGGTTAGTGATTAGTGAATATGTTTCAGCACCAGTGAAGCCATCATTTTGCAGGCTATTTAGTATCATTATATATTCTTAGACAGACCTTGTATTACTGTATGTATTGTTTTAATCTTGATATGCCAAAGAATATTTTATTTGTCATGCTAGTTCCATTCAAACCTGTCAGTTTAAGCTCAAAACATTTGCTAATTGTAGTGTAAATAGTTGCTAATTGCAATCTTAGAACAAAGTCAGAGATATTTATTCATCCAAATTGGTAATAGATAGACAACTCCTTTAATAGGTAACATGCATAATACTATGTTTGGTGTAATATATGTTTTGTGTTTGCATGTAGAAGAGTCTTGTGCTAGATAAACTGTTATAAGATGTAGAAAGCAAACATGCTGAATAAATGGGTAAGTATGAGACCAAAATAATTTTTGTGGAAAAATTAATTATGCCTCTTTCAATTGCACATACTTTCAAAATGCTCACTCTTTGCTCTGAACGGCATGAACCTGCAAAAAATTCATTGCTATTTTGATAAAAGCTTCAAATAAATTAAACATGGTCTTTGATTAATTTTTAACTAATATTGAGAGGGTTCTAGTCAGCTAGGAAAACTCTCACTAGCTCAACACTCCTTGGGTTGGGGGTCATATAATATGCCTACGGTACTCCCCCGGGGCCTTTTTGTGAGAGGATACTTAAGGGGGAATAAAATGGATTATAACAGTATTTAAAAATGAACTTGAAAGGTATTTGAACTTTACTTCTTTATCTAGCTGGCATTACATAACTAACCCACCAGCACAATGTTGGGCAATTACAAATTTAAAAATTCCAACAACTTAAAATTGTCCTTTTTGATTCCTTGCCGTAGGCAGGCAAGGAATCTATGCGATGGTGATGTAGTGTGTGTATGTGTGTGTGTGTGTGTGTGTGGGTGTATGTGTGTGTGTGTGTGTTTGTGACACTTGCTTGTAAACAAGATATCTTAAGGTAGGAATGTCCGACACTTTTCATATTTGGTATATAGATTTATCATGTTGAGAGGAAGAACCCTATTGTTTTTGGTAGAGGTAAAAGGTCATTTGAGGTCACCAGCGGTAAAATTGCAACAATTTCAAAAATAGCTTGTAAACACGATATCTTCAGATAGGATTGCCCGACAATTTTCATACTTGATATATAGATTTGTCATGTTGAGAGGAAGAACCCTATTGTTTTTGGTAGAGGTCAAAGGTCATTTGAGGTCACCAGCGGTAAAATTGCGAAAACACTGAAAATGGCTTGTAATCATAGTATCTTCAGTTAGGAGAGACCAACACTCTTCATATTTGGTATATAGATTTTTCATGTTGAGAGAGAGAAGCCTATTGTTTTTGGTAGAGGTCAAAGGTCATTTGAGGTCAATAGCAGTAAAATTGCCAAAACTTCGAAAATGGCTTGTAAACACCCTATCTTCAGATAGGAGTGACTGACACTTTTCATACTTGGTATATAGATTCGTCATGTTGAGAAGAAGAACCCTATTGTTTTTGGTAGAGGTCAAAGGTCATTTGAGGTCACCAGCGGTAAAATTGCAAAAACGCCGAAAATGGCTTGTAAACACGATTTCTTCAGATAGGATTGCCCGACAACTTTCATACTTGGTATATAGATTTGTCATGTTGAGAGGAAGAACCCTATTGTTTTTGGTGGAGGTCAAAGGTCATTTGAGGTCATCAGCGGTAAAATTGCGAAAACACTGAAAATGGCTTGTAAACACGATATCTTCAAAAAGGAGTGACAGATACTCTTCATATTTGGTATATAGATTTGTAATGTCGAGTGAAAGAAGCCCATTGCTTTTGGTAGAATTCAAAGTTCATTTGAGGTCACCAGTGGTAAAATTGGGAAAATCCTGAAAATGGCTTTTAAACATGATTTCTTCAGATAGGAGCGACCAACACTTCTCATACTTGGTATATAGGTTTGTCATGTTGAGAAGAAGAAGTCTATCATTTTTGGCTGAGGTCAAAGGTCATTTGAGGTCATCAGCGGTAAAAATGTGAAAACACTGAAAATGGCTTGTAAACATGTCGTCTTCAGATAGGATTGCCCGACAATTTTCATACTTGGTGTATAGATTTTTCATGTTGAGAGAAAGAAGCCTATTGCTTTTGGTAGAGGTCAAAGGTCATTTGAGGTCATCAGCGGTAAAAAAGGGAAAACACTGAAAATGGCTTGTAAACATGATATCTTCAGATAGGATTGCCCGACAATTTTCATACTTGGTGTATAGATTTTTCATGTTGAGAGAAAGAAGCCTATTGTTTTTGGCTGAGGTCAAAGGTCATTTGAGGTCATCAGCGGTAAAAATGTGAAAACACTGAAAATGGCTTGTAAACATGATATCTTCACATTGGATTGCGCGACAATTTTCATACTTGGTGTATAGATTTTTCATGTTGAGAGAAAATGCCTATTGCTTTTGGTATAGGTCAAAGGTCATTTGAGGTCACCAGCGGTAAAATTGCCAAAACTTCGAAAATGGCTTGTAAACACAATATCTCCAGATAAGAGTAACAGATACTTTTCATATTTGGTATATAGATTTGTCATGTTGAGAGAAAGAAGCCTATTGTTTTTGGTAGAGGTCAAAGGTCATTTGAGGTCACCAGGGGTAAAATTGCAAAAATTCTGTGCCTATAATGTAAAGAAAAATCTATCAAGCACTGTCAATTTGAAAGCAGGTAAGGAATTTGATGGCAAGGAATCACTAAGCCTTTTGGCTTTCTGGTCTTTCATCCTCCCCCACCGCTGTCCCATTCAGACAAAATGAGAAATGATTTTGGAAGGGATGGGGGTGAATTTGATGGCATATCAGATAAGTACATTTATAAAAATTTGCTTTTATTAAAGTATTAAAGCATGCTTTCAAACTTTTCTCCCACTTTTTTATGTTCAGCTTCAAAGTTTGATTAGTTGACAGATGGCATGAGCTAGTTTTAAAAACTTCCAAAATTATGAGTTTGAAGTAACAAATAAAAAGCTTTAAAAATAAAAAAAATAAGAGTGTGAAGCTTGGTGCTGCTACAGACTTGTTCGTTTCTCAAACAAAAATTGATCATCAATTTTGCTCATTTTGTGGTTCTTCATCCTTAATACTAACGCTGTTCGAGAAATTTTTAAAATGTTTGACTTAAAAAATTCCCAATTTGTCAGGTTTCTTTCAGAAAAAATCCAAAGTTTTCCAAAGGTCTGCATTTAAACTCCAGATTTCCAATTTTTTTGTAATACAACTTTTCTTAATCTTTTTTGAGCCTCATATCTCATCTTTGTGGTTGCTTCAGATTATTAGCACCCCCCCCCCCCCCCCTGTTTGATGTCAAGCAAACCCTAGAACTGCTGCAGAGCTAAATACGACCTTTGGTCATCCACTGATCCCTTTTGTTTACCAAGTTCCTTAGCAGTTGCTGCTGGATCTAAAGGTTATAAGGATATAAGATCCTCTACTAAAGCATTGTGTAAGTTATGATGTACAAAGATAATTGCATAATGCATGACCTAGGATTGAGTTTTCACAAAATTCCCAAATTTTTATTTATAATGTATGATATTCATGTTGTGAGAAAGGTCTATCATGCCTGACACGTCCAAAGGTCTATGTTAGGTTAAGGTTATGTTAAGAGTTGAAAGGTCTCCAGACATTATTTTACATGGTACACTGTGAGAGTTGGGTGCAAGTTCAGTTTTCCTGTGGCCTAAACCTGGTGGGACTCCACAAACAATTAGACCTGGCCTCTGGTAACCCTGTAAAATGATTACTATACTTGATTTCTTGAATGCATGCTGATAGAATAGAACGTTTTAGCCAATGTTACCCGAGAAAAAGGCATTTTCTCGGGTGAAGCTTGTCTCTGTAATTGTGGCAGTTAACCCCGTTTATACCAACCTTGTTGCTCTATTGAGCATGTAGTCTTTGAAGAGGCAAACAACTTTTAACTTTATTGATATCAAGATACCTGAAGAGGAAGTTCTCTGATAGATTGTGGATTATTAGTTGCCAGATGGAGACTTCTAAAACTTGCTATTTGCTTCTAGCGTCATGGGAAAAAGTGAGAAGATAGAGTCTTTGTGCAGGGCTTCTTAGGTTTTGAGGTTGATTGCACAAGAACAAGAGATAAATGCATTACACTTTTTGTGAAAATAATTGTACTATTAATTTCTTTTGCTTGGCAAAATTGCATTTCTACTAAGGCAGAGAGGGACTAGTGATACTTCAGGCTATTGGGGAACTTTCAGCATAAAGTGCATTGATCATTTTAAATTTTACTTGAGAGCTACTAGATCAAGTACAGTGGGAAGGGGAAAATTGCTTTGAAATATTGGTGGGAAAGGTAATACCATTGAAGAAAAAATGTTATTCATTACTGATAAAAATGGTTTCTAGATGCATAACTACCCAGTTCCCCCAAACTGTGAGCAATTCTGTCATGTCTGTGTTAAATGTGTACAAAAACAGGTACAAAGATGTCTAAACTTAACCCATGGTCACTCTGCAATGAATTTGAACTTAAATTATTTGTTAGACTAGCATTTCAATACTATGAATAACGAAAGTTTGCTGTGTATATCTCAAATATTGAACAGTTCTGGAATTTTCACTAATTCGTTTAGAAATACTGCTGTTTTCAACAATAACAATGCATGTTGTGAACTGGTTGTATCTTTGTCATCTTTTACAATATTTATGTTGCAGTTCTTTCAATTCATATTAACCATTGGTTCCATTGCATCATTTTACCAAGGTTGAAAGATTTATATCATTTTGTTCTGATATAGACAAATCTGAGGTGAAGTCGGCCATCAGTGGGTCCATCAGCCTTAAATCATTTTAATTTTATTGTCTATGAACAATTCTGAACCCTCAAATTCAGTGAAACTGAGGGAATGGAGAGGCTTTTTAGTGTACAATCACCCATGATATTATTAACCAAGGAATTTGAAAAATTAAAGCTGATGGGCCTCAGTTATGCCCTACTGAATCATACCATCAGTTGACTGTTCAGATTTGTCTTCTGTGTAACATTTGGTATCAAAAGTATTGATCAACAAATGTTTCAGAAAATTTTCAGCACATTTTTTATCCCAGGTATTGAGTTTCATACTTTCATTTTGGTATGTTTTTAGCCACCAGTATTTATTTAAGCATAGCTACTACTTTTCAAACTTGAAAAATACAATAGTATTAACAGCAAAATCTGATTTAATCCTGTGGATGTATAATTTGTAGCTCATTCCTTCATAAGAAAACACCTTTAAAATTTGAATCAAAATGGTCAATGATAAATGCTGTGAAAAGGCCACCATTGAACAATTTGGATCCATTAAATACCAACTTTGCAACATGTGTGCCAGACGCAAGTTAGTAAGGGAGCATACGGTAGCTTTTTCTAGTTCCCAGCAGTCAATAGATTACTACTCTACCCATTGTGCTCCTGAATATTCTGAACAGCCCACTGATGGCAAGCAGTCCACTGGGCAAGTTAATGAGGCTGCCTTGGGTAGAGACTACAAGCAGGCATAGGTATATGGGGATAGTTTTTGTGGGGAGGGCAAGAGCAATTTTTGTGTGAATAATGTCACCTTTTATCATGTTTTGCTCATGTTTTACCCAAATGGAACAACTGTTTTTGTCCCAATTGGAAGGGCAAGTGCCCCCTGCACCTCTGTCTTATATACCTATGCAAGCAGGAAACAATAGCCTTTCATTTTAACACAGCTGGATAACTCTTTTTACACTCTGTGCATACACTTAAAAGTGGTCTCCTATTCCCTTGTCTGCCCACTGCTGGAGACTAGAAAAAGCTATGCTCCCAGTCAAGTCAGTCAAGGATTTCCCTACCTTTTGGGACAGTACAAAGTTAGGCTCCAGAAAGTCATAATAAAGTAGAGATGCAAATTCATTTTGCTTAAAGAGGGCATAGGGTAAAGATTCTCTTCCACTGTGGTATAGTCTTAATAGCAGGTAATTAAGGGTGCCAGGCTGTATAGATGCTATGCACTGATGTCATTGTGTTGCGTGTCTCTATACTTTGATATCCAGGTGTCCATTGTAAAACAATTGTTACTAGGATACTGTTGTGGGCAGGTATTGGTATCTAACATACTGCTCATGATCAGTGCCATCCAGTATTCCAAAATGAAATGTGCTGACATCTCATGCATAACTGCTATAAATAAGTAGGAGGTTGTTATTTGGACTTGTAGATTTACAAGGGTGGTAGTTTTGGTAAAACTTTTTTTCAATTTTTATTCTGTATGTTTTTGTGTATTCAGATCTCCTGTTTATTACCAAAAGTAAGTTTACAAAAGATGTAAGGAACAAAGGTGACCAAAATTATTATTTCCATGAGAAATAAGTTTTTCATAAATGACAAAATAGAGAATTTGGTACAATAGGATTGTCAGAATTAAAAAAAAGTTTAAACTTGTGACAGTAGATTAAAATACTTTTGAATTTTTAAAGATTTAAAATTGCTCATTCATTGCAGGTGTACTTTTTAAAGAAGTCAATATCTTTTAATATTAATAACTAAATTATGTAATAAGATGTAATATATGGATGGAAATGTTGTACTGTAATAATTTGTTTTAAAAAAAATTTTTATTACAGGGCTGGAAGGCTGGATATGAACCTCTCGTCTATTTCACCCATCCCAAGAAGTCTTCCCTGAAACAGATGTGAATGTCTAAAGAAGTAGGACCATGCAATGGTCTTTGTTGTTTGCTGTTTCATAAATATGAGAAATTATATACAAAAAATGATGATTTGTATGCAGGTGTAGATACTTTGTTCTGCTTGTCTAACAGTCTCTGTCATAGCAAACTTGCTCTGAAGTTACACCTTTCTTTTGTGGCAATAGTTGTTTAACCCTTGATATTGTGGTAAAATTACTTTAGTACCCATGCTCCTTTAACTCAGGCTTTTCTATGGCTGTCACCAGGAAGTGGCATTTTGTTACCTCTTAACCCATCTAAGTAGTTTTCTTTCAGATTTAGTGTAGTCTTTCTTTATTTTCCAATCATGCACAAATCAAAACAAGTATTTGAATATTTGAATCATGCACATATAAATTTCAACTCTTCAATCATGCACAGAACTCAAGATTTCAGTCAGATTGCATTCAACAAATTGCATTTATGGAGTGCTTCCTCTGAGGTAACAAGTCCTGCCCCTTTCTGCCAGGCAAAAGCTATAGTGTAGGCAGGGACCTGCCCCTCCAAGTTAGAGTGGCAACTCCCTGGTGTGGGTATGTGTTGTTAGCTGAGAATCAGCTGGTGACTGAGTGACTTGTTTTTTGGAAGTAGGCGTGGCTTACCAATTATGACATAATGTGAAAGCACTCAATATACATCACATCATCGTGTGCTGTACCTCAGTGTTTCTCTTCTCTAAGAAGACTGCTTTTCTGAGTGACCGCAGTATAGACTTGTCTTAACTTGTGGCTCTCACTGCAAAACTTACACATTATGCTTATATGTGTTCCTTCATGTAAAAGATTGATGGACAAAGGGAGAAACATTGTTTACAGTCTGAATGTCTTAATTTTACATATTCTTTTTGTATTCAAAAATGATTTCTTTTAATCTTTTAGATGTTTATTTTGGACAATTTTCAAGTTTCACAATCTAGTGAGATTTATATACCCCATTTTGTAATCTGTTGAAATCCATTGTACAAGTTGCTTTTGGTAACTCAACCATATTTCTTGTTTTGACTGCTTTCTTTTCTTTCGTTATGTGGTTCCATAGGCTATTAAGTGGATTGTAAATTGAAGCTGTTTACAGGATGTTTGTTATCAAAGAAAAGTAGATTGTAAGCTTTTTTGTGACAAGAGTAACCATGATGTTAGCTCAAAATACATGTAATTTGTTAGCATTACTCTATGAGCCAAGTATTGCAACTGTCACCCCTAGTCTGGAGTTAATGAATCATGTCTGTTAATTACATGTAAACAAAATTGTTTGGCATAGAAAGCAAATAAAGGTATCTGACTCTGCTGGTACTGCATTTGTACATTTCCTGGTTTGTTTTGAGTTCATCGTCATGTACCCTTGTAACACTAAAGAAACACTCAGGCTTCATAGCTTTTAGAAATAATAATAATAAAAAAAATAAATTCCTTTTAATTACTAGGCCATGGATCCTACTCAATGTATTCATCTAAATACAGTTTATTTGTAACTTTTGGCAGACCTACAGCCAGGAAGCCTGACATTTACATTTGACCCCCTTCAAAATCCCTCATCCCTCCCCCTTCCCCAAAGGTTTTGGCTACCTTTCATTGCCTTGTCTGGCTACGGGCCTAATTTTGAAGAGATGGACCCACAGTGAATCAAGTTCACAAATAGTGATGTAACCTGTAGAGGGAGCAGGGCCATTCAGTTATTTTCATTATTTAGTGTCCTAGTTACCTTTCTGTTTTATTTGCTATGGTGGGAATGTTTGAATATCTTTGCCTGTAGGTCTGGTATACACAATGTGAAGGTGTAGCAAATAAAGTTGTCGAACATTCCCTACAAAGACATTAAATATGTTGAAGAAAGAGCAATGAAAAGAATACCCACTAACCACTGCCACCTTATCCAAAGAAAGGAAAAAAGTAGGCAAAATAATATGTAGGTTTGTATTGACATAATACCTTTTATCCTTCAGTTCAAAACCTAGGAGCTACTTTAGGGACTAGCTCATCCAGGGCGGTGTGCCTGGAGGATGTAGGTTTATACCTCTGGGTGTAAAGGGAAATGAGAAGTGTATATAATAATGTTTATTTTCATATCATCTCAAAGTGGCAACTTGTACATTTATCTAGGCCACATTGCCCCTGTCGTTGGCTTCCCTCACAGCAATGTATCCAGTACAAAGTCCTTACCTACAAGTGCAGCCATGGTTATGCTCCTTATTATCGGCAGGAAATCATTTCCTACTATGAGCCTTTATGTTGCCTTGGACCCAGGTCTCAATGTCTTTTAAATGTACAATCATGACACATCTGTTACCCACTCTTATGGTGAACGAGCCTTTGCTATAACATCTGCCAAATTGTGGAATGATCTTCCATCTTTTGTTAGGAACTCTTCTTCCCTTGAACAATTTAAAACTAACTTGAAAACTCATTTGTTTACTATGTCATATTTATTATTATAATTATTCGTCATAATGTCTCTGTTGGCAGTGCTTTGATTGTCTCTGTGTATTAAAGGCACTTTTTAAAAGCTTTCATAATACTATTAGTAGTAATATTTATGTGACATGGGTAATGATAATGTTCACTACACCATATAGTGCACGGTGGTTCAAAAGGGTACGGATGGGGAGCTTCTTTACTCTACAGTACAATAGTGTAGAGGAATTATACCTACATATAATTTCTAAAATTTTGGGCGTTCTATATTTTTTTACAGACAAAATTTTTATGCAAATTACAGTGTGCAAACAGGCTACTACTGAAGAAACCCTTTCATACTTTAAAGAAATAAGAAGAACTCAACGGATAAATAGAATACACAATTTTATTTTCCACCAATAGGCAAAATAGTTAAAAAATATTTTTCTAAATCAAAATAGGTTTAATGAGCACATTTTGATGAGATATAAAAATTCTTGTGGAATATTGGGTCTTTGAATACATTTCTTTACAATCAAGATATGGTACCTATAAACATTTGGCAAATAAAAAGTATCATCGTAGCCTAAAAGCATCTTACTAACTTTACTCATTCAAAAAGCAGTTCTAATTTTACGTTCTCTCTCTACAAAAATATGTAAATTTTAAACACATATGACAACCTGAAATATCAAAAGCCTGTATATAAATAAAGTCTCGAAAAACTGTTCTGTTGTTATATTACGTTATGTTGGCTATACTTCACAAACTCATCTCATGAAAGTAAAACACTTCTTGCCATCATCATTGTAACAGGAGATGGATGATTTCATAGCCTCCTTCCAATCAGTGTATTTAAAGCCATAGTGTTGCCACTGACTGTAGTACTAAGGTATTTGGTCAATTTAAAGCGAAAGTTAAGCAAGGTGTCACTACCACAGTAGAGAACAGTAGCATAGCCAGGATTGTGTCATGGGAGGGGTGCAGCATGACATGACAGAAAAGTCTAAGGATTGAGAGAAAAAAACTGCTATTTAAGGTGTTTTTTGCATTGCAAGGTTAAGTCAAGGGAGGAGGGGGTTCTAACCCTCAAAACCACGTCGTGGCTATATGCCACTGGCAGGGAATGATTATGCAACAAAAGATATAAAGTTGAGCAGTTTCATCTGTGCATTTTAAGAGCCAAAGTGAGTGGACAGATATATCCATGGATGCACTGATCTATGTGGTAATTAAATGCTGTTTTTAAAATGTAGGATGTCATTTAAACTAAATTTGCTTATGAAAAGTAATTGTCCAAATGCACCTGAGAGTATGAGCTATTTATGCATGGGCTTTAAACTAATACACAAGTTAATCGACATTCTACATGACAATAAAAATGAACCTAGATGACTGTTCTCTCATCCCTTCACTGAAAAGCAATCCTTTTTTTCACTGTTTTCAATTCTCAGTCACTATCTCCAACACTTAAGATGGGACATATTAAGTGAAGAAAACTTTTTATGCATATTATTATCTCCGTAAATGCCGGACTAACCCAGAAAAGACTGGATTTGGTCCATTTTCACATAAATGGTGATTCTGCTCTGGTACATAGAATAGTATCTAGCTTGGGAGAATGATGGATATCTTGTTTGCTTAAAATTGAATTGTTCTGCAAATTGAAGCTTTTAAGAAAGGAGGATACAGCAAGGAGACAACTCGAACCTATGACATTCGTGCTACTTATTTCCCAATTAGTGTATCCCCCCCCCCCCATCAAATAATCTGACCCCTTGGGTGGTTTTTGATAATACACTTTACACTATAATAAATCATGAATCAGTTGCCTATGTCTATACTTTCAAGCAATGTACTCAGTAGTGATGGCTTGCCAAATCCAACCTAGCCCCCGGCTGTAAGCATTTTAAAAAAAATTAATTTCCCATTGATTGTTAGATGGTTAGGTTAGAGTTTTATTGCCCAGTTAAGCCGGGCTGCTGCCTTTTTTTGCAGTTGTGGCTCACTAGCTTGTTTTCCCTACTCCATTGCTTATACCAAGCACCAAGCACAATGGTAGTTGGTTCCATTTTTAAAGTCTTTGGTATGACCTGGCAAGGACTCAACCTCCCAACTGCAAGCTGGATGCTCTAACCACAATCAATCACTGAACCATTTGACCATAAGCATATCATTACTTCATAATCAACAATATTCAGTGAACACAATATGGTATAAAATGAAGATTTTATAAATAACTGCCTCATTTTAATAACAAATCTTTGCTTAAATGACAATGGTCAATCGGTGGGAATAAACAAAAGGAAGAAACATTGTTGATTCAATTCAATAAAAGTCAATAAAATTATACTCCATATGTGACACCTATGGAAGCCTCTAGGTATATACAGCACCATCTCTGTAAAAAAACAGCGAGTTGAAACATCTATAGTCTTAATTCACCAGTGGGTTTGGCAATGTGTATATTACATCCCATGGTTATTTCATAAATATTTGAAGAAGAAATCAAGATTGATTTGCTATTTTTTGCTGTTACACACAGTGAAGACATACGTAAATGCAGCAACGACAAAGAACCTACAGATGTAAAATGACTACTACTTCAGCTTCATACAATAGCTTCACTATATATGACAAATATTCACTGTGTATTTTTTATTGACTATATAACTTTTCTGACCTATAGCCATAACTTAAAACTTTGAGAAGACATAGTCAACACTCCTGCTTCCCCTTATCTCCCATAACTTTCCCTCTCTCCCTTTTTTCTTTATTCTTCCCTTCCATATCTTCTTTTTTCTTTCTTCTTTTTTCAACTGGTTATTGCTCACTTTACTAAAATACTGCTCAAACTCACTCATACACTTTGTGCACTTCTTTTTTGCACCAGAGTAGTCAGGTACATGAGGCTTTCCTTCTCAAATTCTAATTGCTAACCAATTGTTTAAGTCGGGCCTTCCATGCATGGCTGTTCTTCCAGTTGCAACTCATAGAGCTGTTTTCCCACTCCATTTACTATACTGCATGAGCACCTGGACCTGATTGAAATAACACAACTCTTGGTCTGGATTTGCTAACACTTGCTTAAGAAGTTTCGTAAAGTCAAAAAAAATATTACTAACCTGTGTGAGGAGTTTCTTAAGATTTTAAATGGTACTCATGAGAATAACTGTGTAGTTTGTAAGGTGTTTTTTAAGTACCATAATATACAAGAGACAAATGGTTGAAGCTTGTGCTGTCACATTTTGAGGCAATCAAATTGTCTTTAATTGTTAAAATGTTGTTATCTACGGTATTATGTGCATAAATCAACATGGTACAAAGTCCCTAGGTAGAGCAGGCCTTTTTTGTTGCCCAAGCTCCTTGCACTTTAAGACAATGCTGAAACTTCTGTAAAGTTTAAAAAAACTCACCAATCAGAGAAAGATGTTTCGTTAGTATGACTTTGTTCATGGGGAGTCTTTGTGAATCTGATTCCTGAACTTAGTACTCTACCTCACTTTGAAAACTGACATTTACAACACCCTTTTAGTCATTTTCATATAAACAAGGGGAGCATATCCATCACCATACATGTCTCATTTCCTACCCCCTAAACCTATCTAAGGAAAAAAAAACCTAGGAACTTAAAAATGAGGCAAACAGGAGGCAATTGGGATTTAATCATTTAAAAGACCTACCCCAAAACCTAACTTTGTTAAAATATGGCATATGATTAATCCTAAACACATAAGTAATTGATATAAATCATACGTACAGTAACCAACTGCCTGGCCATATGGGATTGGAGGACTGGGAGATGCAGCCCCCTAACTGGTCAAAACCTTGCTGAATCAGGCAGACTTTGTTGCCTCAGTTGTATGGAACGCCAAAACCGCCATCGCCTATGACGATGTACTTCCATTTGGTGGCGTTATTTTACATGAAGATGTTAGTTCAAATGGCCATCTATCCAGGAATGATGACGTTCTTCCGTTTTGCGATGTTACCATCGTAAACGGCGTTCGATCAAACGGCGATGTGTATCCAAGACGTGTATCTAAGGCGTGTATCCAAGGCGTGTATCCAAGGGGAGTTCCTGTTCTCAGGTATACATATTCAGCAAAGTAAAATCAAACCAATCACAATGGTTGTCATATAAAGAGATCTAGGTCTCGCACGTGTGCGCGCGGTTTCATACTAGTTACTCAATATACTAGGCTAAGTTAGTTACCCACATGTCCCATATGCATGCTTAATAACCTCATACAACCACCTGTGTGCCCTAGGCAAAACGTTCAAGTTCAACGATCAGACGATGGATGAAATAATTGAATCCCTTCACATCGTAAATGAAGACGAGGTGAAGGAAAACTTTCGGAGGGAAGCAGTAAGTTTGATCACTCATTGCAATGATAATGCTCGCCTTTACGTAGCCAAAGCCAAACCTAATTGGCTGCATCTTTTACAAAACCATCCTTTAGATGGAATAGTCATCATTGGTAACTCCCCTTGGATACACGCCTTGGATACACGCCTTAGATACACGTCTTGGATACACATCGCCGTTTGATCGAACGCCGTTTACGATGGTAACATCGCAAAAGGGAAGAACGCCATTATTCCTGGGATAGATGGCCATTTGAACTAACATCGTCATGTAAAATAACGCCACCAAATGGAAGTACATCGTCATATGCGATGGCGGTTTTGGCGTTCCATACAGTTGGGCAGTGGTTATCCCCTAGGGTTGGACAAAAAATCACAACCTCCGCTGGAGGGAAAAAGCCCTGTACAGCTGTGAGCAGCTGTTACTGTCAATGTTATCTAACCATCTATAGTGATCTGAGTTTCTAAGAAATAAACCTCTATCTAGATCTACCATGGAAGACATGCTCCTGTGACAACATTTGGCACTCCAAGTAAAAAAAATAGTTACTGCTTTTTGATGATAACATAGAGTTCAGTACAAAAACTTTCTCCCTCCCCTCTCCTTAAAAATAAAATATTACTACGATAATTGACACATCCATAACCTTAAAGTAAATTTCCAATAATATCAAAATAATGTAGACCAAATTCCTCAAAAATATATGCATTATTTAAAAATTTATCAAAAAAGTACAAGCTACTACAAACCGATTGACTATATATCTAATGGCAAAAACTGAAAAGATGGTATATACGCCGATATGTGTATGGACTAAATATTTTTAACTAATTCATAAAGATAGAAACTTATGTACTAGTTATGGTGGGATAAAATGTGAATACAGTTAAACTTAAGCCAATTACAATTTACTGAACTATCCCCCCTCCCCCCCGGCCCACACACACACATAAACAGATCTGACCAACCAATGCAGTTTGCACAAAGAGTTTAAATGTTAAAAGCAGTCATTCGCTCCTCATCCCAAAAATGCAGGTTTAGCAATCCTCTACAAAAGTTCTCAATTGGCACAGAAATTTGATTGACAGCAAATTCAAAATATGCAGATTATTGCAGCTGATAACAGACAGCATCCAGGCCTCGATTTTCAGAAAAATTTATGGTTGTCCTTTGGGCAACCAGTTTAGTATTTTTAGTTGTCCTAAAGAAAATTTGGTCGTCCGAAACATTTTGCACATAATTACAGTTCAAAACAGTAATTCTGTTTACATATAATTGCTCTCAAAGAAGAAAAAGATGAATTTTGCAAGACAAAAACCACTTGAAGTCTGCAATTGTATGATGGAAAAAGTTGTTCAGTTAGCAGTATATACTTCTTCCATCATATAAAAGCAAGCTGCTTGAATATAATTCATTGTAAGAGAAAAATGGTTGTCCATTGGACAACCAACTTTCAACTTTTGGTTGTCTGTATGTAGTTTCAGCTGTCCCAAACAATCGGAAAACCATGAAAATCGAGCCTTGTGGCCTGTTCCACAAAGAGTTACGTGCCATCTTAAGTTTGATTTACTGTTGACTTCAGTATGGGGAATCCAACTTAAGATTGTGTGTAACTCTTTGTGGAATGGGCCCCTGGAATCTACTGCAATTGAGAGTGTTTTATTACATGTGTATTGGTGATTTGTACACTCACCCTGAAGCAGTAAACTGAGATTATATCTGGATGATGATCAGTTTTAAACAGTTGTGGGAGGGGTTAGAACTAGGTAAGTTGGGAGAGTTGGAACTTTCTACTACTGTCACAGCTGTCTTAATTACTGGGACACAATCATAGTTTATGACTGCCTCAGCGCATGTATACCCTTGTGAGCATAAAAGCCCTTAATGTGTACTAGTCAAAACACTCATTACGTTAAGTCTTCAGAATATAGGTACTGACCAGTTTCTAATTTGAAGATGTTTGCTTCAGTAATTAAACATAGCTCAGGCGTAATCTGTTACTAGACACCTTAGGTGACTAATGAAGTGAAAACCAAAAGACTGGTTATTCTATTGGCATAACAGACCCTTTGAAATGGTCAGCTTACCCTTGTCAGAGTGTCTGAGGAGGAAGATAAACCAAGCATGTATGAAATGTAAGTATCAACAGACTAGTGAGCCAAATAATCTTGTTTTACAGTACACTGAGAAGGACTGTGCAAAAGGAACATTGAGAGTGGAAAGACCAGTAGGCCTAAATATATTCAGAGATTTTAAGAACATTCTCTCTTAAATGCATAATATGAGTTACTATGCATTTTTGAGTTTGATGTCAATCAAAGAGCTGTTCAAATTGAGAATTTCTGTAGACTATCAATAAGTTGTAATTTGGGATGAAAAATGGCTGCCTGTTAGTGCTTTGTGGTCACTAAGCCATCACAGAGCCCATTACTGAAATACTGCACCTCCTCAAAACTCAAAATCCAGTCGAGTGACTGTCTCGACGGGATTTTGGACATTGTTTATTAGAGCATGAGTCATCCTCTCACACCTTGCTTCCTCATTTCTCTCCATCTTGTACTAATCCTGAAGGCTGAACAGTGGTGCATAATCTCAAACAATGGATTCAATAAACAGTTAGCAGCATGTAGTTCCAGTATCTTGTTTGTAAGGAAGTTGTGGTCAATGGGGACTAATTGGGAACTTGTTTGCTCAATAGTAGAAATAACAACTCTGGAGATTATGTGCAGAGAGCTGCAGATAGTGCTGCACTTGGCTAATGGACTTTTTTTTTGATATGCTTGAAGCTATAATTTTTAGTGCAGCCCTGTAGAGTTCTATATACCACATTCACTATGGGGCTTTGAATAACTTCAGTGTACCTCAATTCAAAAATACATACAAAACAGCATGAAAAGTGAATTTTGACAGTCTAACTCACATAATCATGGCACATTTTTTAGCCAAGATTTAAAATGTTGAAGTTTATTCACTTAAATTAAAAATGGTACATTGCACAATACTATCTGATGTCATTGTTGTACTACAATCTTTGTATTTTTGTAATTAGTTACTGCACCTTGTAGCAAGGTGTGGTAGCACTCATATTCTTATGGGGTGATGTAAGCCCTCTCTGTGCAACATGCTAGGCAAGCCAACAGGAAGTGTTCAAGGTCATAACAACATTTTTAATTTTTTAGGGAAACAAAGCAGGTAATGTCAGTTGTGCGACAAGAAAGTCACACATTAATGTGCAATGGACTTATTTGTTTTAAGTGAATACATTTCAACATTTTTATATACAAGCTCAAGAACATCCCATGAAGATGGGAGTTGGACTATTAGCATTCATTTTTATGCTGTTTAATATATATTTTTGAATATTTTGACTTGAAGTACTCCTCAATTTTTTCATTAATCTAGTAACACATTAAAAATTTTCAGGATACATGTAATATTGAGTGAACAAAAATGGTTTTTACACATACTTTTGATTAACAAAACCAGCTATGCAGGGACCACAGAGGTGAAGGAAGGGGGCAGTTTACTAAGCTCCCATCCCCACTTTCCCACTTTTTCTGCTGTAAGCATTTTGGGCTGCCTAACATAGCTATTATATTGTTGCACATGTTGGGCAGTTTTGGTGATTCCCCCACTTCAAATTCCCTCCACAGCCCCTGCTATGTGGACACCCACCAAGCTTAGATGTTACAAAATTGTTCTACTTGAAACAGAAAGTTCTGAGATAAACCAAATGGGATTTATCTGTCTTGAAGACTACTTTTCTATAAAGGCAAACCATGTAATGTTGCATGGGCGACGGAGAGGGGGGCAGGCCGGATGAGAGAATACATTTAGCAACCTTGAACTGAGATGATTAGAAAAGAAAGGAGATCTATAGGCTGAATAGTCTGGAGTGAATAGGATTAGTGTCTATTCACTTCAGCCTTTGAAGTTGGCCTTACAGAAAGTTATGTACAATAGAAAGCTTAGGTAGGCCTACTCTTGCAGCATTCCATGCTCCAATTGCATGGAGATAATTCTCTTTAAAAATTAAGAGTAACATTATTTGTTTTTGATCCCTTTGAATCTTTAAATTGTACCCTGTAGTTACAATGCACTGTAGGTAAGATCTAAAGAGAGGATTTAACATGCATTTGTATACATGTATGTGATATGGGCGCCTAACAAAGAAGCACTTGATGAAATCATTTGGTCACATTTGTAAAATTTGGTGGCACTTGCCCCCAGTTTGATCCCATTGTACCACACTTCTACTTGTAACCTCGGCATACTTCAAAGACATTTAATTACTGCCCTCTTAATTTTTGCTAGTCTTACCAACATACCAGCTCAAACTAAATATAATTTACTCCTAAATGGGATTGCAATCTACATTTTGTCCAGCTATATCTACTTTTGGAAGATGAAACTTTGAAGTCAAATAGAAAAACCTTCCGTGGTACGTTAGAAGTGTGTCTGAATTAAAAATAGCTCTGTGACAATGTTTGCAGTAACTTCCAACTAGTTTTCAAAGAAGTAAGAATTTAAATATCTAACAAGCATAAAGAGTATTCCTCCGGTTTTCGCGGATTTTCTCCTCATGGCCTTACCTTTTTAATATGACACAAACTTTCCTGACCATAAGATACACTAATCTAAACATTGTTTGTAAGCCACTTAGAGGCAGTTGGCTCCATACTTCTGTCAAATTCAGCTTACTAAGAAATTTGCTAGTAGTACTTTTTAACCGGTTTCCCATCCATTTTCTTTCAAAGTAAAGTCTGCAATAGCATGGAAAGCCAACATTATCACAGAAGGAGGCTATTTAATCATCTGAAAATCTCAGTAGCCATTAAGAGCAATCTGTGATGTATTAGTAAGTGGTCCAGATGTTCCTAAGGTGCTCAGCTGACGTTCATCTGCACGCCTCTTCTCGTTGTACTTTTGCCAGCGCTGACCAGTTCTGAGATGAGCCAAGTTTGCACTGTGACACATGGTAATATTTACCTACAAACAAAAATAAAACATCTTTTACCACCTGCATACCTGTGCACATGAACCATGACTGTGCTTAAAAATTTTATGTTATGGTGTAAGTGGGGCATTAGAGGGAATGAACATCCGCCAGATTTGAGAAAAACTCCAGCCGCAACTAATTTTCTCAGCAAGTAAACTGTGCAGTTCAACTTCCTGGCTGACTAGAAGGTATCTTGATGCTGAAAGTTTTCACAGGGTTCGTACTCTTTTCTCAAGATAAAATTCAAGCACTTATCAAGGACTTTTCAAGGTGTAACTTGGTTTTTCAAGGACATGAAATTGCTCTTTTACAGAGCACTCCCAAATTTTTTCCAAGTATGAAATACTGTACTTGAGCACACTTTGAGGTTTTCAGAGAAAAAAATCCTTTTTAAGGGTGACAGCACTAATTCAATAATCAAAATGAACTTCCATGTTATGCAAGAACTATCATCTTAAGGAACCACTAAACAAGTATCATTCAGGCAAACCATCAACATTGTACAAGACATTCTGTAGTTGAAGGGACATCTTGCAGATTTTCATAAAAAGTACTATAGGGCGCACATGGAACCTTGGACCAAAATGCCCAAAAATGTAAACAGATCACTAACATAGCATCACTATCACAGGCCTTTCATTCTATTCAAAATTACCTGGAGGAAAGGTTAATTACTTGCAATACTTCACAAAATGATCCTATGTTCCACCTTGGGCCTTGGACTCCAAACACCTCAGGAGTCAGGAATAAATAATCCTTGAACAGGACTCTAAGCTACATCCACTTCATTTTACTCCACACTAGAGTAGGTCCCACCGTTAAGGGTAGTACAAGGTCCTGTTCAAGGACTAGGAATAATTAACCTGAAGGTGCCACTAAGTGAAATCATGATCATTGTAACAAACCATCAACATTGTACAAGACAATGGAAGCAGTTCACAGAGTTTTATAAAAAAAAAAAAAGGGTCAAAAGGCCCACATGGGAACTTAGCCTAAGTTTCCAGAACACCGTATGATCCCTAATCAAGTACCACTATATCAGGCTGACCAGTTCTGAGATGAGCCAAGTTTGTAATATTTCACAATATGGTAATATTTACCTAAAAACAGAAATACTTTCTATACACCTAAAAGAACTATTAACAGAGGATCACTAGATCAGTATGACAAATCATCAACATTGTGAAACACAATTTGTAGGAGGAAAAGGATTTTGCAAACTTTCATGGAATGGGCCACATTGGCCCGGGCCCATATGGAACCTTGGACAAAAATTCAAGAATGTCGTAAACAATCCATCAGGCAAGCATCTTTATTTCAGGCTGCTGACTGTTTTCAAAGTAAAAAGAAAAAAATTATTGTGCAATATTTTGAACAAGTGTGGACAGACAGATGGATTGAGTGATGCTACCTGATCAGTATGAGCTTTATTTATAAGGAAAGGTATACCTGGGTCCCAGCATTACATAGCTCACCTAGGGCTAATGGTGTCACCCTCTTCAGATTTTAACTATATTTTGTAATAGAAAAACCCTTCCTGTCAGATTCATCATCTTCTGGGCTTATTACGTGCAAAACAAGTGTTGCACTTGTCCAGTAATGGTCCTGAAGGCATCATTGCACTTGTTTCACACAAGCAACTTAGCCTAACACACTATATGATAGGCAAAGTGGAGCCTATACACGAACAATTTAGCCGATTTTTGCTAAGTGCCTGATCGTTTTCTGATCATAAAATCAATGGGTTCAGATGGTTTTAAGGTGAATTTGCCAATATTTTAGATGATAAGATGTCTGTGTACATGTGTTTGGTAAATGTGGTTTTGTAAAATTCAAGCACTTTTCAAGGACTATGATGCAAAAGTACAAAATTCAAGCACTTTCAAGGCCTTGAAAATGAATGATTTAAATTAGAGGATTTTCAAGGTTTTCAAGGCCCCATGCGAACCCTGTTTCATTGTCAAAAATTACTCATGCACGACACACTAAAGGTTAGGTTAAATGGCGTTTTATGGCCCAGTTTCCAACCAATTGGTTCAAGTCAAGCCAGCCACAGCCTTTTTTCCAGTTGTGGCTCACTGGCTTGTTTTCCCTACTCCATTGCTTTTGCTGAGCACCAGGCACAGTGGCAGTTTTTAAAGTCTTCAGTATGACTCTGCCAGGAGTCCAGCTCCCGACCTACCGACTGCAAGTCTGATACCCTAACCACTTGACTAACCTCAGACCACTTGATTTCAACCTAAGAGACATACTAAATAAAATATCGGGACTGGATTTTGAACCTTGCAGTTACGACTAACAATAACTATAATATCTGAATTCAAAATTATATGTATGAACTTTACACAACTTTCAGAAATTAAGTTTCAAAAGATTAAAGTGTGAAACAAAAAATTATATCTACATTTTTCCATCAAAATTTATTACATTATGACTTGTAAATCTTAGCAGCAATGGTTAACATCACTCACCATGCCAATCAAAACAAGGAAACTTGCCGAGAAGAAGATAGCAAACATAACATAGGCATATTTCATCTGAAATGAGAAGACAAAAGAAATAACCATGATTTGAACCTCAAAAAGCACTCTTATCCAAGTTGTTTCTACATGTTCATTATAAATTATGTTCAATTCTTTTATTACTTGTACTGGCAGGTTCTGCAACAAGTAACCATTTCTAACTATTATGAGGTTTACAGGCAGAGGTGCTTGTCTCCATGTTTCTGTTTCATCAAGTTTAAACTGTCAGATAATGCTGCGTGGTCAGCAGTCTGCTTACTTGACCGTGCCATAGGGGTTACACAAGATGCTTGCTATCCTTACCCAGTGGAGTAGAGTCTGTTTTTTGGCCCCTTAACTTTTAAAACCACTGTCTGGCAAAGTGAACAGGAATTTGTCTAATTTTAGATGGAAACTTCATTACCGTATTAACATGACTTACAGTATTCTGGTACTCTCTCACAAACTGTTTTTGAGTGAGTGCGTGTACTCCTGTAGTCGTAAACTTGAAGTCTAGACTGAAACCTGAGATTTCTGATCATTATAGTGTTTCATTTCCACCTGCGCAGTGGGTACCGATAGGGCGTGGGTATTACAATGACATACCAACTCTGTGTTTGCCATGTGCTGCTGCATAACTTTTTAATATCTATAAATAATTATAATTACAATGATATTCAGAAGAATTTGTATGGTATTCACTTTGGCAGATCTTATGAATATGACTGAACAATTAATTACATGGGGAAGTATTAACCCTTTACCGTTGTTTGGGTCCTTTCCAACCCATGCGGAGAGCTCGGCTGTCACACATCTTTACTGTTTCACGCAGAGCTCGAAACTACGAGTAGCTACCTGAAAATTCGGCCACAAAAGCGAGAGAGACAATAGTTTAAGGTCACGGGGTCAATGGCCTACGCAAGCCGATGCGGGGCGGGCTACGTCTGCTTTTCCGCCCGATCCCGAGGCGTGCAAATATGCCCCGATCGGAGCACAACGGTAAAGGGGTTAACCTTTAAGGATATCCGTCACGACTATCACAGTTTTGGGGGAAAAACTAAGGTTCCCAATTATAGTACCTGACTATTGGTTTATTACTCCAATTAGCTGCTTCAATGAATAGCAGATTTGATTACCATTTTGGCTCAATAGGAGCCCAACAGTTTAGGGGTTCAAATAATTGTTGGCAAAAATGGGATCAAATTACTCATGGTGCATTGAAGGGTTGGTCCCTTGTCAGTTTCATCTCAGGTAAGTTGCTGTCAAATGTCAACCTTCAGGGTTATTGTCAAATGCTTGAATGAGTATCATACTGTGGATAACAGTTCCTGACAAGATTATGTATAGGATAAATTTTCCAAGAAGGAATATAACATACAGCATACTACACAGGTAATGCTAGCTATTGTATTTCTACACAGAAGTCCTCATGCTTGACTGCAAATGTTTCAGCAATGAGTACAGAATACCCAGTACGCATTATGCTAGCGGTCCGCTGGCCGTATATGGCGGAAAAACGCTGGCGGTTTAACACTGACGGCCCGCTGGCGCACCGACGGACGTTTTTGTACAGTTGTGTCTTGGCGGAAAACCGCCAGCGGAACAATAGTGGACCGCTGGTGTACAAAGTACATGTTTCTGTTCTTAGGAAATCTATCAAACTACCTACTTAAGAAGACTTTTCATAAAAGAGAAGTTTTAGGCCTACTTCTGGTTGGAGTTGTTCCACGTAAACAGGTCAGCTTGCCTACATCCTTAGCTGTACTCATGCACTGAGCTCATGCTTTAACAATAATATCCAGGAAGTCCATTGTGATTGGTCAGTGAAATTGTGTGCACAACACAAAGGGGATTTCAAATGCAAGCTCATTGTAGTGTAAAGCTTCTGATGAAGTGTGTTGGTCTGTATACGCTATTCACATAACAAAGGCAGTGTATGGAATTACCATTTGCTGGCAGTCAGTGTAAAGGTATAGCAACCTCTGCATACAGTTGTTGAATGCAGTCAGAGCAAAGAACACTACTTTTGTCAAGCGATATTTTCGCATCCGTCATCGTGGAGTGTTGATGGTAGGCCTTATATTGTTCTTGGAACTTTAATACCTCACATGGGAACGATCAGTGAATTCTCTACTGCTGGCCAAACCAAGTTCTTTGAGATACTAGGACATGGCCATAAAACGGCCTAACCTTTGCTGACGGAAGGCCTAACCACTGCTGAAGAATTACATTCCTTTTTGCATATAAACCAGAACATGCAGGATTTACACATTTTTTCTACTTGTAGACATTTGGAATACTTTTTAGAGCTGTTACTTGATCAGAGTCTTATCCCAGGCTATAACTAAGTTCTGTTGGACTGAACTTTTGGACTGTAAAGCTGACCAGTTTGAAATGAACGCCATTTTGCATGATTATTTCCTGGCAGTTAAAGCTTGAAGGCATTTTAATTCTGTACTGGCATTGACACCATATTGTTTGGAAAGGTCATTATCTTCTTTGGGGCCATTGTAACAAGCAATCTGTGTTTAGCTAACTCTCTTGCAAAATGGACAATAAAGGAAATGAATGAAATATCATGATGAATGAAAAATCACCCTCTGTAAAATAATGGAATAATCCTATACCACAAGCCTGTTACAGCTGGTGGTCCGCTAGTGGACCACTGGCGTTCTCTAGCGTTTTTCCGCCGGAGGACCACCGTAGAAAAGCTGGCCATTTCGGCGGCGGTCCGCCGGCGTTTTACGCTAGCGGCCCGCCAGAGTCACTGCTGGCGGACCGCTGGTGGACCGCTAGCATGTTGCTAACTGGGTAGGGAACTGTGGAAATCTTATCTTAATCTGTGTTTTTTTTTGAAGTGCAAAAAGTCTGCCCATCAGGCAGATATTTGAGTATTGGGAAGAACACACCATGTTTAGTTACCCAAACTCTCAAGCTTCAAGCTATTACAACCTGCCAAAAACTGCTGCAAAAACACTGCTTGTGGCCTGCCTGTAGTCTCTACCCCACTGCTTGTGGTCACTGGGCTGCAGTTCAGCCCAGTGACCACAAGCAGTGGGGTAGAGACTACAGGCAGGGAACAACAGCATTTCATAGCAACGAGAGAGTGACAGAGCAGTATGAATTGTAGCTTACAGTACCTGCACACTTGGCTGGCACCTATGAATGGCCTATTGTTAGCAGAACAAAAGAGCAGAGTTAACCATGCATAGCACCAAGCTCCGCCCACTCTGCATAGAGCTCCAGCACAGCTGTGGAGCCCATTTCAGGCTCTCTGCACACAGTTTAAAAGTGGCCATTTTTCCCTTATCTGCCAACTGCTGGGGACTAGGAAAAGCTATGCTCCCTCATTTGCAATCCAAAACTGCTGACATGACAAGCTTCAGGCTATTGTACACACACGAGAAAAAGTTAGATGACATAAGTATACAGCATAGTCTTTTCAACTTACATTTTCCCTAAATACGTCTGCATTCCCTTCACTCCAAATCATAGTACCGATTTCCTTCAAGCCTGGTATGCAAATAAACAACAGTATATTAGACATTCTGTCAGTAAATTTAAATTACTGATTCATTGATCATGACTGATAATATCTACTCGTTTCAGACAAAACAAAAAAAAATCCAAAATAAAACTTGTTTTACAATGATCATAATTAGCATTTAAAAACCTTCAAACATTTCTCATATTTCTAAATTTTGGGCCCAGTAGGAAAAAATTTCTATTTCCCAGGAATAAATTCAAATTTCCCACAATTCTTCCTATATTTCACGTACAGATGAGGGGAATTTCGCCCCAATTGCCCAGGTTTCCCTCCAGATGACCAAAGTTCTTGGGAAGGCACTTCCCACTTCCCAACTTATCTGCCTATGATTTTAGGGTTATCATTTTGAGGGCAAGGTAGGTTAGCTGCTGTAATTCTGTTTGGCAATATCGGAACCAGGACAGTGTGTAAACTCTGTACGTACTCAAAAAGAAAACCTGATCCTCTACAATTCTACTTTTTTTTTAAGTAATTCCTTTTCCTACAGATTTATTGTTAGCATTTCATGAAATAGCCCTTACTAAAACTGCCTACCACTAAACAGTCTAAAACCTGACTTTTCAGCAGGTAAGTCAAGTTTTACCTTGATGTTTGCACCTACAGTTTATAGCCACTCCAACCCTATAATCAATAAAAATATGATAAAACCCTTTAAGCATTGAAGTGGCTATAAACTGTGGATGTTAACATCAAATGAAAGCCCGACTTAGCACTCGAAAGTCGGGTTTTACACTATTTAGTAGTAGGCAGTTGTAGTAAGGGCTATTTCACGTAATGAGCACTGAGGTTCTAAGATTACACTCACTGTTTCACTGTAAATTTGCTTATTCAGGATTTGCTGGAATGTGACAATATTTTTGTTATTTACTAACTTGTAAAATTCATGTAGAATAACAACCTTACATAACTTTACTTCTAATATTTAACGTTTCCTCATCTGTCATTATAGGTAACTAAAGGGGAGGACATGTATTTGAAACTGAACTTGAACAGCTTTTGAACTTTAGCATTAACTAGTTGACACTATGTAACAAATTTGTGTTAGTACATAGTCAAAAAACCATCTAACTATTCAGCAGGCTTGGGGCGATTACATTTCAATGTAATCGATTACGATTGCCATTACTTCATATTTTATGATTGTGATTATGATAATGATTACAGCTAAAATTGAAAGTAATTGATTATAATTGCGATTACATTGCAATGTAATCATGATTGCAATCGTGATTACATTTTTTTCCACATAAACAATATAGTAGGCAAAACAATCCAGTGCCCACAACTGGAAAAAAGGCCATGGACATTGCTCTAGATAAGCTCCTCCCAAAGTAGAGATTATTGAACCCATGCACTTCTCCCTCATTTTAAGCTGGAGAAAAAGGGACAATTAAATTTTGTCATTCCAACAGAAGAACCAAGAACTGAAAAAATTGTTTAGTAACTTTACTTCTTTGTTCAATTCCACTTCAATGTAATCAGAAATGAAACCACGATTGCAATTACTTTGCAATTTTCACAAAAGTAATCGATTTCCATTACAACTGCTTCAAAATGTGTAATCAATTGCAATCGATTACAATTACTGATTAAGATTACCCCAAGTCTGCTATTCAGACAACTTAATAGTGTCAGTTTGTAAGTTGTAACAATGTTTGTGGCAGTTTTGACCAATGAGCATAGTTGCATCCCTAGATGTTACCAAATTATGTACAAAAAGTCAAAACTCCTGGATTAAAACAGGGCCATGACAGCGTAACACCTAGGCAAACCAAAGCCCATACAAGAGACGCTGCCACTCTCACTTTTAATATTCAATGTTTTAAGAAGAAACATAATGAAAGAAAATTGTCATGCTGAGAAGAGCCCCCTAGCTACTTTGCAAATTTGGTACCCGTCATAGCAGGCACATTGCAATGAACCTTGGATTAAGTCAAGGTCATATTGTGTGTGCATTGATCTATGGAGCTATTCAAGTAAGGTCTAATGACCAGCACAACAGAGACATTGTGATTGTATTCTTTTATGACATTGAACACAAAAGTAGTGATGATTGTCAGGATTTATCATTTTTCTGGTCGGGTACTTCAAATTTTTCAAATGAGCTAAGTGGAGGTTCCTCTAATGTGATCAAATAAGGTTTGATCTGAAACATTTTTTTTTATACTATTTAAACAAATGTGGCTGCCTTCTCCCTTTATTATGCCTCTGAGATTGCAACAGCAGGTTTGATACAAAGACAAGGTATACATGATCCAGATTTATACCTACCATATACTTCCCAATTTAAAGAATCCCCAGTCTGAGATTGTATCATGAATGTAATCAGGAAACAATAGAAGGCAGCAGCGAATATTAGAATCCAGAGAACTGTTAGTATGTAGGAGAGCACAACAGACTAGAATAAAAAGGAAGGATAGAAAAAGTCAGTTAGTTCAATGTCACCACATCTAAAAGAGAGCCACTTCTCTTTACAAATTAATATTTAAATGGCAACACAGCCACAAAAGATGCTCTGAAGTATATGTTAATTAAATGGACAATCAGAGTTTGAGAGCAAACATTAACCTTTTGTTCCAGCACTTTGCTTTTTCATTTTTTAACTGATTATTTACTAGAATCAACAATAGCGATTAGTGCAATAATATGTGTCATGCTGTGAAATTTCTTCTAAAGAAAGCAACAGAGACACAAACATGGCGCAAGAGGACCCATTAGCCAAATGCAGCACCAATGCAGCTCTCTCCACATAACCCCTGAGTTGTTATCTCTCCTTAATGTACTGAGCAAACAAGCTCCCAATTAGTCCCCATAATGGCATTGACAGCAACTTCCTCATCAACAAGTTGCCAGGGCCACTTCCTGCTAACTATCAATTGATTCTATTGTGTAAGGTGTTAGATATGCACCACTGCACAACCTCCCAGAATAAACATTCCGAATAAACTAAGTAAAAACCTGCTGAGACAGCCACTGGATAGGATTTTGAGTTTTCGGAAAGTCATGATGAATTGGTAACGGTAAAAATATACACTTGATTTCCTTCCTTGCCCAATTACACAATTTGATGATTGACAGACAGTTATACTCCATGCAAAGACATTTAATCCATGTCAAGAGGCCTTAGCCACAGTATACAGAGCATGCAAAGTGGGTTTTGATTACAATCCTGCCCAAAGAACGTGTAATTTTTTGCAACCTAAGTGGACTAGAAGCTCGGTGAAGTGATAATAATAGACCTCCAGCAGTGGGTTTGGAAACTTGATATACCTCACTTGAACAATAGATTGCTGAGGTTGGAAAATCAACTTTTTTACCACTCAAAACAGCATGTGCTGTATTTCAGTAATGGGCATTCTTTTAGCATGAAGTAGATCAAAGGCAGTGTGGGGTGTAACAGATATCTGAGTTTGTTACATGATCTTTGCCCCCAAGTGATCTATGCTTTCATTGTGTTCACATTGCGTGAAAAGCAACAATAAACACATACTTGGCTGGCCTGTTACCGAATGGTATGTAACATTTTGTGTATTTGGGTAGCTCTGGTAGTGTCAATAAATTAATCAGATGTGAAATCCGACTATATCAAGTGTATATAAAGTGTGCCACATTTCCTCACTAAAGAGATGAGATGAAATCAGGCAGAGAAGAACAAAGTTTCAAAAAGTAAGAAGAAAAGTTTCACCACGGTGTCACATGACGCTACAAATAAATAGCAAGTTTTAGCCATTTCTAGTTGACCACGGATAATCCACAATCTATCAGAGAACATGTTCATGTACCTTGAGATCAATAAAGCTAAAGGAGTTTGCATCCCCCCTTTAGAGACTGTTTTCTCAATAAAGCAAGCTTGTTGGTATAAAGGATTAGCTGTTATAAGTATAGCTATGAAGCTTTCCAAGGAAAAGGCCTAAACTCTCAGGAAATATTGGCTAAAATGTCCTATTAAATTTTAGCAGCATGTAAAAAGAAGATGTCAAAGTTCATCTTGAAGTGATTGACTGCAGTGGTGTTAAAAACTTGCTCAGGTCTACTATTCTACTCCCTCTATGAGAGAGAAGCTGAAATTGTCATTAATGTCGAGGCTCATGGAACACCCAACCAGTTTCTTTCCACGGATTCAAACCCAAGATTGCATGGCTTCACTTGCTGTACACTATATGAATTTTCCCACAGCACCTCAACTAGACATTCATTTCCCCAACAGTCATGCAGTGTGTGTGGGTCTAATAATGCAAATGACAGTCATAGCTAGGGCCAGTTTTAAGCTGCATGTGGTGTATCTACCAGTCGGCCAGTTTTAAAAGTCAGGAAAGCTTGGCCCTTAAGAGAAATGCACAGCTAAAATCTGATTTGTGGTCCTTTGATCAAGTTGTTAGCATGATTTACACTGGAGTTGGCACCTTGAGCACAATGCAAAGATGCTTACTTACTTAAAACCAGAATGCAAAATGCATTGAGGTTTCGATGACACATAAATGTTCCATTAGAAATAACCCCATCATGTACCATTATCTTCTCACTCAAGTGTTATACTAGCATGTCAAAAAATAATTTTGTTATCCCACATGACCTAGCTTTGACCTCCCCCACCCAAAAATAGGGATCATCTTCTCACCATGATGTGCATCCACATACCTCATGTAAAATCTATTTAAGTTTCCCACCTTCAGATGTGTAAACACCTATTTTGACCTCCATAAAAGCCATAGATAGATAGATGGATAGAAGAAAAAACATACATACCGAGAGACAGCTATCTTGACATATTGCATTTAAAAAGGTTTTTCAGACTACAACCCCCTTGACCCCAGATGACCTTTGACCTCCGCCAAAACTGATAGGTACCATTTTCTGACCATAACACATCCACATAGCACCTGTGAAATTTATCCAAGATTCCTATCTTGAGATATCTCACGTTAACCAGATTTTTAGACTTTGACCCCTGGTGACCCCAGATGACCTTTGACCTCTGCCAAAAACAATAGGGACCATCTCCTGACCATAACACATCCACATATCACATATGAAAGCTATCCAAGTTTCTTATATTGAGTCATTGTGTTTACAAGATTTTCAGACTTTGACCCCTGTTGACCCAAGATGACCTTTGACCTCTGCCAAAAACAATAGGGACCACCCTCTGACCATAACCAATCTACAAACCAAATATGAAATCTACCAAAGTTTCCTATCTTGAGATATCGCATTAACAAGGTTTTCAGACTTTGACCCCTGGTGACCCCAGATGACCTTTTACCTCCACCAAAAACAATAGGATTCTTCCTCTCAATATGGCACATCTATGTACCAAGTTTGAAAACTGTCAGACATGCCTATCTTGAGATATCCTGTTTAGTGTCACAAACACACACACACACACACACAAACACTCCTGCGTGGAATACTTTAAAATTTACATAACATCTGAGGAGAGCTAGCACACCAGTCAAGTATGTGTTAATTGCCAATAATTGCTTTTCCAGCAGTGTGAACAAAATGAAAGGACAGATCATGTAAGAAAGTTGGGTTCCAGTTAAAATTCCACACTACTGTATGTTTAATCTCATGGGGTGTCTTAGTTCAATTCCTAGGAAGCAAAGTCACGACATGCAATCAACTGTCAGCAAATTGTAAAGAGAAGTATCAAATATCATTGTGAAAACTAACCCCTTTACAATGGGCTGGTCAGATGAGCATTGGGCCACTAAAATAATGCCCACACTTTAAGGAACTACAGTAGGTTGAAGACAGTTGCTTAAGAACTCTGTTAACCACATTTCCTGTGGATTAAGCATTTGGACAGGGACCCTGGCTTTGTATCAATTACAAAATACAGCTGGAAGTCACCCACGCATAAGCCAGGTATAAGTATACAACTATTCTGCTAGCTGAAGCAAACAATTTTCCTGAATGCTGGTGGGAGAAAGCAGAGGATTACAATGGACGTTTTAAGATTAATAGCTGACTGCATGGTCAAGTGGTTACAGCATCAGGCTTGCAGTCGGTAGATCAGGAGTTCATGTCCTGGTCGAGTCATACTGAAGGCTTTAAAAACGGAACCTACTGCTATTGTGCTTGGTGCTCAACATAAGCAATGGAGTAGGAAAAACATGCCAGTGGGCCACAACTGGAAAAAAGGCTGTGGCTGGCATGACTTGAACCAACTGGTTGGAAACTGGGCCTGAAAACTCTATCTAACCCTCTAGATCAATAACAGTTTGTAAAATTCAAAAAACTTGTCCATCTCATTGAGAGAAAACCCCATTTATTACAATGAATTAGTGAAGAAATATTAGTAAAGATAAGATGATGAAACTTAGAACAGTTGTTCATAAATTAGAAATCAATTACCAGTGCAGATAGTGTTAGTCAACTGCAAGGTCCAACCAAAGGTCCTGCTACGGTGCCACCTGTCTTAGTTGACCAACCTTGGAATCAAGCATTTCCCCCATTTTACCAAGTTTCAATTCCAACAAACAAAATTTGTAATACTTATTAGCTTTTCACTGTTGTTCATGTTGACATAACCTTTGACCTCAAACCAAGAATTCCACAAAAAACACAAAATGGGGGGGGGGGGGTATAACTGCCAAACTCCAAGTCCAAATCGAAAGTGCCCTTGGACAAGCTTTCATCTACAGTTGGGATCGACAAACGCTTGGTTCCTGGCCCCTATGAGGTGAGATCTGAACAGCTTTAAGGCTATGTATTTATGTAAGTTCAAACATTGCTGCAAAGGTGTCCTCTTCAAGAAACCAAGATGAAAACTTTTTTTTTTAATTTTATGGAAATGAAAAGGAGAGAGGATTTTATCCTTCTTCTAGAAAGTGGGGGGGGGGGGGGTGGATTCCCTTATATGCTCCGTGTGGAAACACTTCAAACCCTTACCACAGTAGTCCAAGCTTTGCCGCCACATATCACCTGATGGGTACTGTACTCCTCCTTGTTACTGGCAGCAGTTGCCATGAATGCTTGGAAGAGGAAGAAGATCACCATAAAGACCATGAATCCAGAGAGACAGAAGATGGAGATTTGGACTGGTTGAATCCTGCATCAAGAGAAAACATGAAGTTCTTAGGAAAAAATCCTGCATCCCATGTGATGGCAGGCCTTGATTTTCAGAAAAATTTTTGATTGGCCTTGGGGCAACCATTTCAGTATTTTTGGTAGTCTGAAACATTTTCTCCACAATTACAAAAGAGTTATTTGGTTAATTTATGTATTATAGGTCTCAATGAAGAAGATATATGATTTTTAAGAGACAAAACCACTTGATGTCTAAAATTGTATGGGGAAAAAAAGTTGCAAGAGTTGATCGATTAGCAGTATACTTCTTCAATCAGATAAAAGCAAGCTGCTTTATAATTCACTGTGAAAAAAATGGTTGCCTTGGACAACCAACTTTAAACTTTTGGTTGTCCATTTGGCATTTTAGTTGTCCCAGACAATAAGCCCTTTCATGATTACAACTGCGCATGACAGAACAAAGGTCATCCGGTATCACTCGCTCATTCGTATCACTGTGTGTACGTACATTTTGCAATAGTAGGTTACACAAGATTACACTTGACTTGTAGGATTTGGGTTAACAGATTAAAATTCAGGTTTGAGGGCCTACTATTACTCCGTAAGATTTAGAAATGAATTTCGGCTTGGGTCTATGATTTTCGTCTATTACAATCGATCTTAGGCGCGCTATCTCCATTGAACACCCATGTGCTAACAGTAACTACTTAGTGCAACATTACTATAGCACTTGAACGTTACATGAAGTTACACTCCAAATCAGTCTCGGGCTGAGGTAAGTTACAACTAAGCCTGGGCGAAGCGAGTCCTGGATAGATATACTGTGAGATATTATGAAGGTAAAAGGCCAAGACTTAACTTTTTATAGCAGTAGCAGTAATGTTAAATCTAGGTTAGGCGACCTATACGAACTTACGAACTTAACCTACGAAGTCTACGAACTTACGAACGAAGCCTACATTAGGCCATAGTATCATGTAGCATGGTAATAGAACTTCAAGAGTAGAACTAAATAACCCCCTGATACTCATCCTAGCTCTTGCAGCTTAGGTATTTTTTCACGAAATTTGGTATACCAGCCTACAGCTGGTTCATTCCTTGAGTAGGCCTACGGTATTTAGCCTAGCAGAGAAGGCTTGAACTGTCAGTTCGTACTTCCACGGGAACGGACAAATTCTTTGAGATTTTGCACATTCAAAAACTAAAAACTCAGCCAGTATCTAAGGAAAATTTATGAGTGACACTTAAACACATCTTTCGGGCGATACTGAACGTTTTGTCCATTAAGAGATGTGTTTTTTCAAAGCTACTTTTGGTTCATGTCCGTTTTGTTTATTGTAGGCATGCATACCTAACGTAACGATGGTATGCACAGGTGACGAGCGTTGCAATGTGTTGCTATACCGAATGACCTTTGACCCGGGAGGCCGATGTGTAATCATGAAAGGGCTTATTGGAGTGGTGGGGAACAAAACTGGTATTACAAGGTTGCTGCACACCTGTGGCAGAGCTTCCCTCACTAGACAGTAAATGGAGGGATAGCTGACGGTTCCCTGATGGAAATGTCAGTGAACTTATGGTTGAAGAGGTTGAAGGTTTAAGGTTGTGTCTATGAATCATCAGTTTGGGGGCAAACTGGAGTGACAACTTCTTCCATCTTATATGGAGGGGCAGTTCATTTACTTTGATGTAGAAACTCTCCATTGGGGAGGTAGGGAAAGCTCCTAGGCAAGGGGTTTGTGAGGGACACCAGTCGCCACAAAATCACGAGTAGCTAATTACTTAATGAGGTTTTCCTCCTGTGAATGTTCTCAAATTGCAACAAGATCACAGCCCTAAGTATTGACAAATACTTACTTGTCTCTAACTTGAGTTATGTTAAAACCTTCTCCACTGGATAAGGTGATGGCATTTTTTGTAAAATCAAATGACTGGTACACATCTTCAAATCCAACATATCCTGTTCCACAAAACAGACCCACGCCAATACATATGAAAAGAACAGCCACCAGTGATGCAACAGGAACAGGTCCAGCTGAAACAGAAAAATGATTCAAATGATTTACAATTTGCCTTTAATTCTCTTTAAAATAAAACAGTCCATGAATTTCCTGAAATAAGACCATTAAGTCCAGTAGTTTTTCAAACTGCCAGTGCAGCGCAAAGGCTCTAACCCAGGTTTCCTCAATTAAATCTTCAAAAGCACCACATTGCTAAATGTTACTATGATGAGTCACTAATCGACGTCCTGGGAGAGGAGTATAAGGGAAGGGGGGTGTTCCCCTCCCCCTCTTGAAAATTTTTGTGTTTCAGAAGGGGCTAACATGCAAAATGGTGCAAAGTTTGTTCAATTTTCTTAGCCAAAATTGTTTAAAAATACAAATCTAACAATTTTTGTTGATTCAACAGTATACTGTGAATCGACAAAGCACTGACTCTGCTGAATGTAAACAGTGACAGTGATTTTACTTTCTTGTGAGAACAAATAGGACACTACTAAATCCTTTTCTGTATGTGAAGTCAGTCTATGGGAAGTACTAGATTTATTTCCAGTATCTATTTTTGAGACAGAACAGTTCTTGTCAAAAAAGTTAAATTTTTTGATATTCTCCAGTAATTTTTTATGCCACTCCAAACTACACTGCACACCACAAGTGGCACAGGCACCGATGTTTGAAGAAACCTGCTCTTACCACACACATTCAATATGGTACTAATTTAAAACAAGAATGTTCAGACAATAGGTCTATGGATACAATGTTGGAGGGACCTTTCGAAAACAATTGCACATCAGCCTACTGTACTTTGCACAACAAAAGGTCAAATTTTTTTGATTTCAACAAATACTTGCAAAATAGGGGGCATCTCACTAGACCGAAGGTTTGCAAGACCAAAGGTCTGCCAGAAGGAAAATTTAAATGAGAAAGAGTCTGCCATACCAAACTTAAGAAAAGATTAGAAAAGATTCACAAGGCTGAAAAATTAAAAAGATTCAAGATACCGAAAATACGAAAAGTTCCCCAGACAGAATGGATGAAGAGGTTTGTGAGACCAAAAATGACAGAAAAAGAGAAAAGGTTCACAAGACTGAAAATGAGAATAGGCCCTCGAGCTTAAAAATGAATACAGGTCAGCTGGCTCTTAATGTTGGTCTTGCATTTTTGTTTTTTCATTTTCGGTCTTATGGACCCTATTTCTTTTTGTACTCATAAACCTCCAGTCTTGTGAAACTTTAATTTTTAATCTTGTGAACCATAATTATATTTTGGGTCTTGCCAACCTTCAGTTTATTGGACCTTCCCTTTAGTCTTATGGGCTGTAACCTCATAATCCCATCTTGCAGGATATAAGCCTTTTTATAATTTTTTTTTTTTTGGCAGCCATTGCATTCTTAAACCTCAGTTAATCTGCCAAACTAATTAAATTTTATGAAAGTTAAATTTTTGCTTAAACCTCCCCTTAAAATCCTGGTATACAATAACATACTTGATGGAGAAATAAGAATTTGTGAGATTTCAAGTAGTATAGTATAGCTCTAGTCTTGTTTCAGAAAAAGTCTGAGATGACTTGACTGCTTTTCTTTAAGGTAAAGACTCAGTAACTCACAATTCCAACAAAAACCACAGAGACATTTCTTGCTATGGTTGTTAACACTATCACCTAAAGTGAATTTGGGACTTGGCTTCATTTCAATATTACTGTTGAAAGATTGTAGTAATATGAAAATACAGTAGGGCAAATGGAATTGCCTGCAAGCTTTGTTCCAAAGGGGAAATGCAGTCTACGCTATTTCATGAATGGTTGTTTAGAATCATGTGACAATATTTTCTAGCTCAAATTGTAAACTTATCAGCCCTAACTATTGGATATGTCTTGGCATTGGGTATACCTTGTAAATGAACTTGGAAAAGACACTTAAAAGAAAAAATAATGAGATATTAGCTAGCTTTTATTTCAAAATACGTTTTTGGACTACTCTTGCCACGACAGATAAAGCTGGACTTTGTAAGTGTTTTCAGCCTTTTCGGCTGTACCATTTCTTCATGCACCAGAAGATTAACATGCACAATTTTATCTAAATATAATACAACCCAATAAGGGCCATTGAGAAACAGGGTATCAAATTGGCTTTGGGCCCTGCAGCATGGAGGAATATGTTGCCATACCATACCTAGGCTTGACTGGAAGATGGTTAGGTGGTGGGTGGTGGTGGTAATAGCTAGTAGCTAGGTTTGGGTGGGGGACTGGTAGGTTGGTGTGTGGGAGTGGTAGGTTGGTTTGTGTGGGGGTGGTAGATTGGTAAGTGGGGAAGGTACAGTAGGTTGGTGTGTGGGGGTTGATGTAAGGACAATGATGGTGACAAGCGTGGTGGTGACAGTGATAAAGATAAAATATTATTATTGAATCAAGTTGGGATTTTTGCGTTTTCTCTAACAACATCATGCTGAGTGCATTGGAAAAAATCTTTGATCACAGCAGCAAATTGGCTGCTCAAGGTTCTTACCCAATATGAATTGGAATTCATATTAAAAGCTCCTGTGTCCAGCAATGAGGGTGTCAGGCAAAAGGATTGTGCTGTGGTTATTGACAAGCAGAGGTTTTTAACTCTAGCTTACCAAGTTGTTAACCTTATAGAGTTCAGCCCCATGAACATCATTGAGAGAAAAATTTGCATGTGATTGCTTGAACAGCCTGGGCTCCACCATAGATTCCCTGAATACTTCTCTTAGAAATCCACGTTTTCCCTCCTGTTTCTGAACAAATTATAGACATTCATTTTGTGGCTACAAGCCATGTGCAACACCTAAATTAATCTAACAATTAAGGCCTTTCAAAATTTAATACTCTTTGGTATGAGTAATTTTTTAATAAAATCATGTAGTGGAAGGCAGTTATGATCAGAACACCCCACATATATGTCAATTCCACTTCAAGTACAACTCACACAGCAATGACCTCTGATCTTCAACATGCCTCTACCTAGCCAACAAGGTAATTATACAATTAAACCTTTGGTTACACCCATATTTTGTTTTATTATTTTACAATATTTCATGGCATATCTTAGACTTTGTCCCGCACAGCATTAAACATAATAGGGTCAAATATTTTTCAACTTCCTGCCACCTAACTATAAACATTTGAGGGCGTGAGATTGATTTCATTTATTTGTTTCTTCACTCCAAGTATTTACCATGACTTATTCAACTTGAGATATTACACTTTGTTCACAATTTTTCACCACAATTCAGTTCTCAAATTTGAAGGGTACTGTAGTTCTTAAGTTCAAACCTCATTCATCATTAATAACCATCACATCAAAGGCTATAAACATGAGTTCCATGCACAGGACCTGTATCTTACACAATATTATGTGCAATAGCCCTTACTAAAACTGCCTACCACTAAATGGTTTAAAACCTAACTTTTGGGTGATAAGTCAGGTTTTTGCTTGATGTTAATATCCTCAGTTAATAGCCACTTCGATACTTAAAGGGTTTGATCATATTTTTTATTGATTTTAGTTGTTTGTAGTAGCTATAAACTGCAAGTGTGAACATCAAGTAAAAACCCGACTTAGATGCCCAAAAGTTGGGTTTTAGGCTGTTTATTGATGGGGAGTTTTGGTAAGGGCTATTTCATGTAATGAACAGTTAAAGCACAGAAGTTTCAATCCCAGTCATAGAGTACAACTGTAAAAATTGAAGTCAATTAATCTACTGATATTTTGAAGACACATTTGCCCACTTAGTTCCCTCTTTATTCTTTCACTTTTCCATGTTATTTTTTTTTTCAAAAGAGTTCTATCACTGACACCTAAATCTTCTTTTTTCAGTTCATTTTTTTTTTTCAACTGTCTTAACTGTTTAGGTTGGTAGGCTTCAGTTCTCATAATAAACTAGTTGTGCCTTCAGGGAATAATTTATCCAGTATCACATCGCAATTTGTTACACAAACAGGCCAAGCTGCTACGCAAATGAAAAATGGTGTAAGTAGCAATTTTTTGTGTGCATAACCCTTGCATTTTCACAAACAATGTGTGAAAAACCTCAAAAATCTTCAAAACTGCTACACAAAATTTGAATGCTAAATTATTCCCTGGCATTGTAAAAAAATTGCAGTACAATGATAGCCCAATTCAAAATAAAGGAAAGTCCTTACAGCCTGGGGAAAATGCAGTCACCTCAATTTGGATTAGTAGTGCAGTAAATGTTCCTACTTAATAAATGGATCTTGAGAATCATCTGACAATATTCAATATTTTGTGAAATTTACCATGAATCAGTGCTAGAATTATGGATATGCAATATATATCTTAAACTATCATGAAAGATACAAACTTGAAAGAGAAGAGACACAAGGTTTCTAGAAACTGCCAAGTAAGATTTAGCTGGCCAGGTTTCTTGAAATTAATAAGTCTAAGGGGACTGTGTTTGCCCTTTAAACAGACAAACTTCTTCTTTCTTCAGAAATTCCTAACATTTTACAAAATTTTCCTTCTCTATTCAGGTACTGTACCTTCATTATTTCAAGGCCTACCAGGTGTTGCTCCAAATACTAAGTCTTACAACAAAACTATCTACTCCAGATTGTGGACTACAACTTCACCTAAACAGTATGCATAGTACTAAAAACAGCCGTTTGTTTTTATTTTGTCAGTATCTGGAACAGTGCTTACAAATAACCAGCCATTTCTAAGAAAATGAGTCTCAGTTTAGAACTTTCTGTTGCTTACATTTTCAGCTTATGAGTGCATGAATTCCTAATTTAATCCAGCAGCAAGTCTGCCTCTGTCAGGCCTTCCAGCTGTCTTACCTAATCTACTTTGTTGAAAAGAATACATCCTAATCATAGCCTCTTCACTATTTGTGCACAGCATACCCAGATTCCAATGCAAATTGGATTATCAGTCATTTAACCCAATCACACACAGTGCACAGTATCCACAGGCAAACCCAGTAATCCTGGAAATGCTGTTTTGGATTCACTAATAGACAACTGCAGTCAAGTCAGATAATGTCACAGAACACTGGAATTTGAACTGGTATTAATGAGCTCAAGCAGGATTTATCTTGATATGCATATATAGTGCAGCAAGCCCTATGTGCAAATGCAACAACCTCCTATCCTATGCGATAGGTCTTTGGCTTTAGGACGTCATCATCATAATTTCACGTGGTAATTGATTTATCACAAATCTCATTGCCATGACAATGACATGAACTTGCTGAAAACCCCTGGGGGCCCATACTCCACACACTCCTAGGATGAGGATTAGTTGTTTGCCAACATCTATAGAAATAACTAGCACTATTTTTACCAGTTATACCTCTATCTTCTGACAACTTGTTGTTTAGACCAGTGCTTTATACATTAGGGCTAAAAATATGTGCAGGAATTTCACCCCTTACCAAAGTTTTCTAAACAGATTTCAGATGGTACAATGGAAACAGTGTAGTTATTTGAATTTTCCCACAATCGAGAATTTTCTTTACAGGACATATGAATTGAGAGCGGGAATACTGCAGTCCTGCACCTTAGTGTTGACAGTGGTTCGGATGTCTCTCTTTGAAATGTGTGCATGAAGGACAGTGTTAGGTTTAGGTCTTTTACACTTTAATAACCCTTTATCTTACACTAACCTCAGTGCAGACTTTACAGAATTAGGCTATATGCGATGTTGGATCAAAGAGACACTGGAACAGAGAGCTCTTCATTTTTATATTCTTGTTGGAGAGTAATAAAGTACAAGTCCAAAATTTTTGAATTAGCCTCATTTCATATCTTTCAATGCATCTTTCCACAATCTTTGGATATGAGTTACAACCTATCCTGAAGAGTACCCATACCTTTAGGGAAAAATGCCCCAAAAATGAGTACAAGCATGTTCTTTACTACAAGTCTGCCTTGTAAACCAGTTTCTTTGATGTCCTAAATAACCACACATAAAGGGGAAGCCTTTGGTCAGGGTGTGTCTGAAAAACAGTTTCACTGTCAGTGTCAACATAGGCAAAATTGTCACAAAATCTTAAAAGCAATAGGCAGTCACCTCAATATTCTAAGAAAAATCAGAAAACTTGCATATCTTCTCTCATTTACCTTACAAGCAGATATTTTTACCCTAACTATTGTCAACAAAAGGTGACCAAGTGTCAGAAAAAGTCTAAGAAACCAAGATATTAACAATTTTCTAAATTTTATGGCAAGGGAGAATTTTATTAACCAATCTTCTGGAAAGGGGGAATTCCACTTGCCCCACTGGCTAAAACCATGGCATGGTTTATATTCTAAATTAATTTTACAAATAAGTAACAAAAATATGAGCACATGATTAATAAGAGTCTTACATGAATTAGTTCAAAGGGGGACACTAGTTCAAATTAAGGAGGACATCATTGTCTCTTTAAATCTTCATGCTGTGACGTTTCTTCTTGAGAATGCAACATAGACACCCCAGTAGATCAAAGGCTGTGTTGGGGTTAACTCACAGTGAGTTTATTTTTGCCCTCAGGTGAGTTATGCTTTCACTGTGTTCATATTGTGTGGAAAAGAAATTAACACATACTTTTACTGGCCAGTTACAGTAGCTATAACTCCAAATGTTATGTAACTTTTTGCATGTTTTGATAAATCTGGTACTGCCAATTGACGAATTAATCAAATGTGAAATCTGACTATATCAGGTGTGTATATAGTGTATGCTTCACTTCCTTACTGAGGCAATACTGTAATGAGAAACCATGTTTCAAAACGCAAGGAGGAAAGTTTCAATATGTTTCCCAGTTTACTCCAAATTCCTGTAATATTTAATTTGATCTACATAGACCACAATATACTGTACACTATACTGTAACTACTGTACATGCATGGCAATTCCTTTGTCCCATTCAATATTTTTCAGTTCTAAAAATTAATATCATTATGTTGGGCATGTGCTATGCCTTTATACCAGCAGAAATTTAAAACTAACCACTTGTCTGTCTGCAGTATTTAACTAAATCATTTTTTCAAAGTACTTATCAGGAATTTAACAGTCTGCACAGCCTGTTAATAACTTTTCAGCATGCAGCATTGCTTGTTGATTGACAGGCATTGTGAGCCTCAATCTTCCAAGGCTCCAAGACATGTTTCCCCAAAAGGCAAAGACATATATGATTTGGGGGAAGGGGCACTATATGCAATTACCTCACATTTGGGCAAATTTTTTAAAGGGTGAAAAAATTCCCAAAATATTGATATTGAAATCATCACGACATTTGCATGCATGTGCATGACGTGTTCTCTCTGAGGGGCACTGAGTTTGCACCTTCCACTTGTCTTCACTAAACCATCTAATCAAGCATGCACTCTCAGTTAGATGATCCTATTTAATTAGCCCACAATTCACCTGGCAATGAAAAAGCAGCAGTTTCTCACAGAACAGTCCATTGTCTTGTTGAGAACAACCTCTGATAAGAGAACTTTCTCCGTGGACACTAGACAGTTTAAAAGTTTATTCACACTTCACAAGTTTTGGAGATGGGCTGGTGTGACAAGGCAGGTGGGATGCAAGTTGTGTTATCTAGTTAGTACTCATGTGGTATCTGCCTCAGCCTTGTTTACTTCAAAAGACTGTCGGCAGGCGGTATTTGCTAGAGAATTCCACATTGGGCTTAACACCTAATGGAAACATGAATTTTTGACTAAAACAGCTGATAATCGAAAGTCACTTCAAGGATAGGATCACTGGGGAACAAAAACAGGTTTTACTTCATGGCATGAAATTTCTCAATTCCCTTCATTATTTAGCTTTGGATATTTGACATACTCCTCTAGCAAATAACCATTAATTATGTTAAACAGAGAGTTAGAACTGATAGATGCCATTTTCCTAAAGCAAAATTTGAAGAAGTCTGGACAGGAAAAGCTCTTTTACTGTATTTCTCTGTACTGCAACAGAATTCATCTTGAATTTTGGCATATTTAAATGTCACAGTTGTTTTCAATTTCATCAGTCATGTTTGTATTAATTTCTCTTATTTAGCAATTTTGAGTGATTGCATAATTTTCCATACATTGATAATTACCTTGTCTAAGATTTTTATAATCTAAATGAATCAAACTGAGAATATCTGTAAATACTATATTTATTTTCGAACCTTTGTTAAAAGTGTATTTGGTTTAGGATAAAATAAAGTTCTTTCCTTCAAAAAGAAAGGGGGGAGAAAAAAAACCTGGCATTAAACCAAGTATTTATAACCAATTCATTCAGTAACCAACCGTGGTGAAAACAAACCAAAAAGTGAAATTATGCCCCCTTCCCCCTTCATGTAAGGGGGAACAAAACTCTTAACTGGTGACTCCTCTTCGATTTGAGCATAATGTAGAAAAGGTAACAACAAAACCTTTTCATTATCTTCTATAAGGACCTTTTCAGATAGGAATAGGTTCAGGAAGGTAGGAGGGGGCTACATCTTTTCAGCAAAAGAACTTGTGCTCTGTCCATTTATGGTTATTATGCAAACCATACACAAATGCCATTTCATACTTTATTAACCCAAAACTACAGATTTTCAGCATCACAACATTGCCCTTATCAAGTCTTGTTACACACTACAGTCTGCTACATGAAGGGTTATGATAAATACAGTGCAATTAATGCATGACTACAGAACTATTTAAGGGAAACTTACCCATAATTCAATGCAGATACAGAAGACAAATCCTATCCAAGCAAAAAATTTTTTCAAGAATGTATGATTGCTTTCTTGGCTTTGAAGATTTTTACCAAAAATCTGTTGAGGAAACAAAAGTACATATTTTATGAGAGATCTACATTTTATAATTAGGTGAAGTGTTGTGTACTGCTCAGTCAGTGCCTAATTCAAGAAGGACTTTAGCTGTTACACCAGTCATATTTTCCTAGCAAACACAGAGTGTAAACCTAAGCAATTTATCTCTATATTGCTGTAATAAAAGGAAAAGAATGTCAAAGGTAAATGCAAAAATGTGATAACCAGTAATTTTATCTATACGTACGTTCTCGATCGTAACTTCTTTTTACAACAGACAAGGAGTAAACTACACACACACACAAAACCACTGAATAGGTCACAGTGTTATTTAACATAATACTAATACTACAGCATATAGGCTTAAAAATGCGCACAGTAAAAAATTTTTAAACTCTATATACTCAGCATTCTGAACACAGATAATGGAGATATTTCCAAACCAAAAAAAAAAAAGAAGTAACAATCAGCATGTACTTAAGTATGTACTTCTTCAAATTTCTAGACTCAAATGCCATACTTACATGTAAATCTGTCCTAATCTAAAAGACCTTGACAATTAAGTACCAAATTCAGTTTGAAGCCAACATTTAGTGTGAAGTCAACAAGAAACACTGTGCAATTTTATACTAGTAAGCAGCTTGTTCCACAGATAGATGACACCTTTCCACTGTTCTACACTTTGTAGCTACGACAAATATATTTACCACACCTGACAAAGTAAATACACCAGTGACAAAGTCCAAGATCCTGCCCAACCTTCTATGAGAATGAATCACAGTCCATATTCTTCTAAAGGACTTCTGATACTGGCACATGATTACAATTTCAAGAGTACCAGCAAAATTATCATTTTAGAAAAACCTGTTATTGTTTTGCTTTTGAAAGTCAAATATCCGGAATATTTGTTTTTTAAAGAAACAATGTACGATGGATGAAACAAGGGAAAAAAATTTGGGTTTGAGGTATCATATATTTTGTATTAACAGTTGTTCACAATGTTACTGTCAAGGAACAATGGTATGAAGTTCAGGTGTATTCATGTTTTATTTTTTTATTTTTTCTTAAATTTTGGATAGCAGAGGACAACAAAAATATTCAAAATTGGTTGCAGGCCAAAAATTTTCTGTTTGGTTGCTAACGAACTTGTACTGTATGCAACGCAAGCAGTATGTGTTCATTGAATTCACTGATCCTGTTGAGATGGAGAAGTGGTTTGAAGTTTACAAATGGTAATTAATTTAAAGTAGTCCCCTGTTATCCTTAGCTTTTTCCTATTAGCAAGTAGAAAGATGGTTTGTTTCAGCGAGCAGAACAATTGATTTCCTTATATTTGCTTATGCTTGAGTGACTTTCAGCTCCTTTTGGTAATTGGTACTAATCCAATCCCAAACCAAATGCAATTATTCACCTGGGCATGTGGTTTACAGAGTTCTAAAGCATCTGTTTTCCTTAGGCTATGGAACTGCATGGTCAAGTGAAACGTGCAACTTGCGGCCAGAAGGTTCTGAAGTTTAACTCCTTTTGGGTAATACCGAAAACTTTACTTTACCACTGTGCTTGGTGCTCACCATAAGCAATGGAGCAGGGGAAACTAACCAGAGCTGCAACTGGAAAAAACTTAAAGGCTGTGAAAGGCCTGACTTAAAGGTCAAGAGCAGATGCCCCAAATTCATTTTGAAGGAACAGCTAAATATCACAATTTTATTTCACTTCAACGTATCTTCTATAATATTTCATGAATTCACTATTGCAAATACAAGGTGAACCAAGCAGGTACTTCTAGCAAGTTTCACATTTAAAGAGAAAAAAATGTCGTCACATGACTCTCAACAGCCAATCATGTAACAAGACAGTCTACTACACTACTTCAAGTTGGGGTGACTTTTCTTGCCTTTTTAATCAATTGGTTACAGACTGAGTCCTAAAACCTCACCTATACTGTATATATAACACAACTATTTCCCTATCGAGTGTAATTTATTTTTGGGAGACTACTAGCTGCAGCATTTAGGAACTGATCCCTTTCAAGAATGCCTGGTTTGGCAGGTATGGTATATGCCAGAGTTTTAAAGCAACTGCCATCCTCATGCTGGCAATGGAAATTCTTTTAATAGGACAAAATGGCAAGTAAGTTTGGAAGGGGTGCCAACCCATTTTATCCCTCCTCCCCACCCCCACCCCCATTTGGCTAAAAGCCTGACTGCACAATTCTCTTGCATCCGCCATGCGGCTTTTTACTCAATCTACATGAGCCAAACACTGGAACATTCATTCATAGTAATGCCCCCATAATATTGCCTGGGTGAGGCTGGCAATCTAATATTTTGTCTATGATGAAAGGAGTAAGAAGCAGAAGAATGTAAAACACCAATGAAGGCAAAAACATAATTTTGCATACAGAAGAAACAAAAACAGAGTAACTGCAAGTTGAAAAGAACAAAGGATAAGAAAAGTTACAAATAGAAAATAAAAGACGAAAATGACCTAAAATGTAAATATCAGTTTGTTGACATAAGAGATAGTAAATAGGTAAATGTATAAAAGAGTCACACACAATCAGTACCAACTAAAACTTTCTAGTAAAATTCCGATTTGCAAAATAGATTTTACATACAAACACTCTGTCTTAAAGTTATATTTGCAACTCAAGTACAAAAATCATGATCACGCTACTTTATGCTTCCAAATGATGGCATAATTGTCTTGATAAATAGAACGTTCCTTCAACTTTGTTCATACTATTTCAAAACAGCCATAGTATGGACAAAATCCTATCGCAGTCCCTTTTATGCAAACTCAAATATCTAAAATAATCTCCAAAGAACTTTGAACTGCTAAAGACAATGGATATTCTACATGAAACATACATCATATTAGCATCAAAACTATGGAACCATAGAGCTTGTAATGTTTGAGAACTTGTGTCTCTAACAAACTTTAAGGAGATGAAACGACTTTTCTTTTCATTAGTCCAAAACAATATCTTTTAATCTACTTCATTTAACAGTGTGAAGGAAATACTTCAGATCTACTAAATTAAACATCCTTGAGAGTTGAAATATTACCCCTAAGCATGAGGGGAACATCTTGGTGAGAGTTTGAAAGCTTACTTCTTTCTGTCAATCACCAAACTTAATATTTTTGATAGGTAAACATGAGAATGGCAGAGCTGGCAATTATTTACATGAAGGTAGGACACAACTACCCCAAGCCCTGCTTGTTTCTGCTATTTCATGTTAGGTAAGAAACCTGAGCAGCCAACCAGACAACTTAGCCAACAAATCAATTAGGATGCAAAAATGAAGACACATATGAGCCAAGATATGTCAGCTCTCCAGAATATCCTGAGGTTTGGTCTCACGTACCACGCATCACTCAGTGTTACCTTGTGTTTACAATAGGGCAAAGCCGTAGGTTAACCCTGTGTTTTCCAGTCTGTGTTCTGACTTACATTTCGTTGATTAGACAGTTCTACCATAGTAACATGGTCAAACATTTCAAATACCAATGACCGTACAATGTTAGAAAATACCTGTCATCAGCGCCATTAACACCTGTGATCTTGCTTGATTAAAACAAACACGGTGTTTAAAACTGTATAACCCTGCCTTTTGAGGTGAGTCGAAATTTAAACACCGACCCTGCATTAACCCACGTTCCACCATTACTCAAGTGCAAGGTAACACAGTGCTACCTCGAGCCCCGGGTGTGTGAGACCACAGTCCTGGGAAGGGTATCCTGGCACTTCCCTAAAGGAGTTGTAGGTGTAGATCATAAACCTCTGCAAATCTCAGGTTAATTATTGTTTCCAGCTCCTACAACAAGAGTCATTTAATTACTCAATTAAACAAGCCACCAGTCCCTTAAATGTGATATACAGTGTGGTCCTGTTTCCTCTAAGAAATTATACATTGGTTCAATACACTCAGTAGGAGAAAATTTAAAGTGGGCATGACACTGCCACAATAACTTTTGTGTATTGTAAGATTCGATACAGTATTTTACAAATATCATCTCACACCCCCGGTTCAAACCAGTACAATTCGGCATTAATGATATTCGAAGAAAACCGTTCAAAATCCAATTTCCAAAAATGTCGCAACAGGTCACCTGGCTTTTATGACACAATTGGCGGCACAAACCCTGCCCTGTTAAAGAACGCGCATTATATCTACATGTGGAACTAATGTGACGCCCGAAAATTTATCTTATCTTAGCAACTTCATGAAAAGAATTTCATCACAATACTCGGCCAACATACAGAGCGCAAGGTGCGGATCATGTTGGAGATTCGGAGCATATCATTGGCCAATATGTTCACGTTCATAAGGGCGCGTATAAACCCAGTTCTGTTTTTGTGCAAGAAAGACGAACTTCTATGGACAATCCATAACAAGCCCGTCACCACTACAAGCGCTTCTATACTCTATCAGCTGTTTGGCCCCGGTGAAGATGCTATTGCGAATACTATATCAGTCACCGGTGCATAATTCACAATAGTGTGCTTTAGATTGCACGTTGCGGACGTCAGCTACAATGAAATGACATCACCTATTGCGTTGCCTCTGCCATTTCACTATTTCATGTAGCGTAATTTCATGTTGCGTTCAAAACCAGCATAGACACAAATGATGTCAGTTCGTTGTAGATGAGGTCCGCGTGAAATCTAAAGCTCACTAATGTTGTCACTGTCACGCTCGCTGCTATTGTAGCACCAGTGTTTTCAATGATGTTACCATGCACATGAAACGATGATTGTGAGCTCCCAAGTACAGTGTTGCTAACCGTGCCTCCAATGACGTCACCGTCTTGAGACGCGATCACATACGTTTTTTCGCCTTCTGATTTCAAATGGGTTGATCATGGCTTGTAATTGGGAATTCACATAGCCATATTCCTGTGTTTATGGACATAATTTAGGAGTGAAAAGATTCGCTTTATGTCAAGGTGTACCCAAAGAATATTTACCAAGAAACTTATTTTGGCCGTGTCATGTCCTCTTTAAGTCATTGGAAATTCCAGTTTTGTGGAACTGCACACGCATCAAATGTGGGGAAAAAACCCTCTTTTTTCATTTTTTCCCACAATCATCAGTGCGTTGAATTGACAAGCCATTGCATCAAAATCACGCCATAGTAGCTAGGTGTAAAGACTACTGTGGACTCGTATATCTTACACTTAGGTACACCATGGTACATTAAGTGCAAGTAAAACATGGGAGTATGGGTTTACTTGGAGTTAATTACTTTTCAAACCTGGTTTTTGTTATCAAAGTTGGTCTGTAGTTTTTAAAACAGTGTTAGTGTAACTCTTCACCTGTGCTTTATGATGCAAGTGATATTCATCCAGCACCTGTTGCCCTCCTCATGATGCTATTTGGATTCACTAGGTATGGTCCCATGTACCGTGCAACACTCTGTATTATCATGTGTTTACAGTAAGGCAAGCCTGGAGGTTATTAACACCTTCTCCAGCCTGTTTTCTCATCATTACGTGTTAAGCCCGTTCTCTAGCAAATACCGCCGACCGACGGTCTTTTGAAGTAAATAATACTTGATTGGGCAGTGCTACCACTGCAACAAGGTCCAATATTTCACATATCAATTACCTTGTTACCTTGATTGATTACAACAAACCATTTTTATAAAACCCCCTGCTATCTGAGGTGGATTGAAATTTAAATACCAACTATAAATAAACCTGACATTTCTCGAGATAGAAGTAACAGTAATATCTCAAGTTCAGGGTATGAGACCAGAGTATACAACAGGTCCCTATCAATTATTCATGAACATAATGTCTTCCAATCAGATCATTTACTGTACCTGCAAATCCTCCTTTCATTACTTGTAGTTAAACGACGCCCAAATTGTTTCAAACATTGCTGATGTGTGCAGGTCATCTAACAGATCTTGGTTTTGCGGACTGCATGTGAGCATAAGCAAGACAATCTACACAACTTGAACGTTTCTCATTTGACTGAGGTTTTTGTAAAGTAAAGTTCTTTTACTGTATTTTTTTTTTTTTTTTTCTTTTTGTCAGACCATTCTGTTAAATCCTCCAAATTTTTATTGGATGAAAAGTAAAGAACAAATTTACAAACAATGCCAGCAACTAGGTAGTATTTATATCCATGTTAAACCAGAACTGGAATAAATGTATCTTTCCCAGGGAGAAAATATAATTATTTCCCAGATGAAGAGAACAAAATTGTGCCTAATTTCCCCCATATGCTTTTGTACAGAAAAGGGAAAGTTTCCTAAAATTGAGAAATTTCCCTCTAGTTGCCCCAAATTTCCCAGGAAGGAGCCTCCCAGCTATTCAAATTTTTTCCACCCATGGCTGAAAGCATTAATGCTGAAATGAACAATTTGCATTCTGTTACACTGTAGAAATAAACCACAGCAAATGTCTCACAAAATAGTTCCCTGATACCTCATTTTTCCCCGTAACTGCAACAGAAGCAAAAATGAGCAGAGAAGATCCACAAAATCACTTAATCTGGGACAACCAAACCAAGAATATTCAAAAGTTAATTTGAGTATTAATATAGGGAATGTAAATTTTAAAGGCTTTGTGGGAGTTGTTCTAATCATCTGAGTCATTGGAAAAATTTTTGGATTTAGTAATAAACTTTCCGCTTAATGCAGAAACTAGAAAGAAAAAGGAAGTAGCTTTCACTTAGATCAGCTATGCAGGAGGTGTACTTTTCTTAAGCAGTGAGGAGAATCCAGTTTTTTAAATAAATTTTCAATTTGTTTCAAAATCATGGGTCAGTGACCTAGCGACATCTTTCACAATCTGATGTCAGATTTACTAAAATTAGAAGGGCTGAAACCCTGTACAGTTATTTTGGAATTATGGGTGTGGCCAATTTCCAAGAAGCTGATTGGTCCATATTACTATCCTACAAAAGAAAATTAGAAAGCACATGACATGATTTCACAGAAGAAAGGCATTGGTAAAGCATTTGGCTAGTACAGTACTCAATGAAGATTTCTGGATTGAAACAGTTTTTTGCGATCTAGTAAGTCTCTCACACAGTGACAATTGTAATAGACAAGCAATGATGGATTTTCAGTTTCCTAGAGTTTAAACAGAGTCATGAAAACATTTTTTCAGAACCTTAACGTATAAATTTTCATGCATGCACACTCTTACCATAATTGAAGCTTTTGATCAAGCTTGTCACACTGTAACATCTTTCATGTTCTGTAAACCTTTCACAGAGAGGCTTTCCCACATATATAGATACATTAGGCAGACAGGTCCTTTGAAGAACATTTAAAAGCATTTACCTAGCCCACATGACAAAAACCAGCCTGATGCCCTCTCTCCAGCACCTTCAAGGTTGATCAAGTGAAGTGTAAATAATTCTCTCATAACCCACTGACTACTTTCCTCATTGACTGACTACACTGAGATAACAGCATGCTGTATCTTCATGGAGAAGTCTTCTGGCACCCTATCTGTAATTTCATGGTCCACTAGGCCAGGGAGTCTTTATCTCAATGCACAATTAATGAAGTGGGAATAACCTGAAAAAGGCCACAAAATCAGGGTTTTTGGAGCATCCAGGAAGTTAGCCTAATTAAAACAACAATCCAAACAATAGTGCTCTATAATCTCCTACTTACTGCCATCATTAAACTAGAAATTACTGGACACCTCTGTGGAAACATCAAATGTGCAGTTAATAGCCTGTAATCAAACCAAACTGAGGTCCAAAAACCATGTTACCACAAGACCAGGGGAGTAACTGGGATGGTTGCAAGGACAGAAGTGTGTTCATGAAGGACAGAATTCCAACGAATCTAATCGTAAAAGAAAATGAACTAGAATTTTGAACCGTAGCAAACAGGTGAAAAACCAACATTCAGTTTACATTTTTAGTCCTTTCTTTTGTGTCTTACCTCTTCAACAAATGTTTGGTTAATGTCAAAGATCAAATATAAATCCTTGATCACTCTAAATATTCAGCATTTCTACAGCAAATATGTCAACATTTCTGTTCAAGTTCATTCCTTATAGTATTGAACTATAGAAAACAATTCAAGGAAATTGATACTAATGGTATATCCATCAAAGTAGTCTAACAATAAGATAATATTGCATATTTACAGTATTTCCTATCCTACACAATCTTCCTAATCTGTTAGACATGGAACTTCACTCCTCAAGGAAGTGAACAGTCCACTTACATATAAAGCTCACAGTGTACAAACACATACATGTCCACACATAAATGTGCCTTGCAAAGTGACTGTAAATCTTATTGTCACATTCTTAACTGATGTCACCAACAGGTCAATAAGGAAGTTTGGGTTCCACCAATCTGTTAACAATACCCTCTGACTGAAACAGAAACTTCCCCAAGTTGACTCTTACAGTAACAATGCTGCAATGCAGGGTTCTAACAAGAGCATACTAAGTGGCAGTTGTAGTGATTTGTTAGTGTAGTATGCAAAAAACAGCCTGGATCAGTTTGTCCCTTTAAAACGTTCCATGTAGCTCCAACATTGCCAAGGTACAGTAGCAGGAGACTTTTGGAAAAGTTTTGCCACCAATATCAATGATGGTTTCTGACTGATGGAAGCAAATTATTTTGCATTAGATGACTATGATAAAAATGTGGGTTATTTTGTATTGCAATATTGACTTCCACAGTTTTTAATGTTTCTCTTGAAGTTTCACCGATTTAGTGCTGGCAAGTAGTCTTGCAACTTGCTCTTTATGCCCTCCCCCCCCCCCCCCCCGCACACCGGCAAAGCATGCACCTGGCATATAGCCAACCTTTGTCCACTGCATGGCTAGAACCTTAGTGCTACAATGTAGTTCAACAAATTTGTCTCTACATATCTCTGGTGGAAGAATGTTAGTCTCTACCTTTTAGTCACTTGTTAGATGGAGTTTATTGTCTCAATTTCTTACTAATTGGTTTAAGTCAAGCCAGCCACAGCCTTTTTTTCCAGACAGTGACTCACTGGCTTGTTTTCCCCACTTCATATCTTATGCTGAGCACTAAGCACAATAACAGTTTTTACAGTCCTCAGTATGACTCTGCCAGGAGTCCAACTCCAGACCTCCAGACTGCAAGTCTCATGCCCTAACCACTTGACCAACGTAAGACCACTTGGTTTCAACCTAAGAGATATACTAAATATATTGTGCAGTAAGTACAATCTGCCCCACGCAGAGGCCATTTCTGTAGCTATATCATTGTATCAGTTTAGGGAAATGTAATGTTTTAGCTTTGTCGTGGTGCCATTCATGTTTACTTACATACCTCCGCATTCTGTGTCTTAAATGATGGGATGAATATGCAGCATCCAGAATGGGGCGGGCCAAATCCTGATAAAAAGGGAGTCAAAGTCTCTCAAAAGCCTCAGAATCTTTTGGAAATATTTCCTTTTCTAGGGTAAAATTGAACAAATTGACAATCTAAATTCTATCAGTAGTTCTTCTTCACGATCAAGGTAAGTGGAGGAGGTCAACTGAATTACACCACAAAACAGTAGATCCAACACACAGGCTGGTTTAATTGTTTGTACTCTACAGCTGTGTTCAATCCTATTTGAGTGAGAACAGTGGATCTTGAACAGCTACCACAGTAGGTTGAACTTAATGAACGTAGATCAACTAAATCAAGATACATTTATTTTGATAGGCCTAACAAGGTAGATCTAGAATTCAAGGTCCACTCCACTGCACCAAGTAGGGAAAACAAGCCAGAGAACCACAACTGGAAAAAAGGCTGTTGCTGGCTCAACTTGAACCAACAGGTTGGAAACTGGGCCGTAAAACTCTATCTAACTAACTAACCAGCTAACTGCACTTGACGAGGGCTTTTTATGTGAGCACAATCAGCAGATCAAGTGACAAAAATCTTCAGTGATTGTTGTGGTACGGTACATACAGTGCTGACCAAATAAAAAACCAAATTGCTATCACTGGTGATCTTTTCACACTTGCACCCTATCTTCATGTACATCACAATCTAGAAAGCTAACTCAAATGTGCATGCATCCCTGGATCAAGTTAATTAACATGCAGCATTGGAGCAATAAAACCTTGATATACTTGGCTAACTCAAACAGGAACACAACTTAGCATTGACTGACTGGTAGGATCGATACAATAAAACAGCACACACATGGCAGAAATTAGGGTAGACATTTAACAGTTCCAGCACAAAATGCTTGTTTACTGAAAGGACACTTGATTAATTTTCTTCCTAAAACTTAAGTTCAAGTTGGTAATAAAATAATTATGACAAGCAATTATCAGTGATCCCTTGTACCCCTCAAACAAAGGGCATTAGGTCGGCAAATATAGACAAATTAAACAGTCAAAACTAAAGAGTAATCTAAGAAGCATTACTACAGTTAAAACATGGTGGTATGGAAGACGGCCTCCATAGCAACTACCCAGGACCTAGTCACCTAGGAGAAGACGTCACTAATGGGCTACTTTTTACCTGTCTTCAGCCATCTATTCAATTACTATCAAAGAGTAACCCCCTATTTTCAACAAGAAGCTTGAGGGAAGTAAATATTTAAGTGGCTTCACCACTTTGAATTAAACTATAGTCCCTGAACCTGACAGTGCGATCCACTTCTAGTCACTCCTTACTTAAAGGTCAAGTGCAGTCAATCCAAACTTATTTTGAAGCAACAGCTATTAAATATCAAAGTTTTCATCTTACCTCTCTTCAAATTATCTTTCATCATATTTTAGGGGCTCAATATTATAAGGGGCAAACCAAGCAGTTTCTCTAGTAAATTTCACATCTGAAGACAAAAAATGTTGTCACATGACTATTAACATCTAATCACAAAACAGGACAGTCTACTAGTACACTATCTCAAGTTGGGGTGACTGCTCTTGCCCTTTAAGGGTTTGCACTAATTTTCACCAGAGAGTTTTTGACTGCCAGTCATAATTGCAAAGAGTATTTGACTGCTAATAATTATTTCCAAAGTTTATTTGACTCCCAATAGAAATTTTCAAGGCACGTTACGGTCCCATTACAGTAGCCATAACGTGCCAAGGCTCTGACAATGACTGCCCAGGTGCTGAAAACCAGCTCATTATGAGATTCCAAACACTCTCTCCACATGACCTCCATGTTAAGATAGATCTTTTGTAATTTCTACCTCCATTTGTCCCTCCTCTGCCTTAGTTAACCAGTTTTCAGAACTCCAGAACTCTTTTTTGCACCAATTTGGTGGTGCTAGAATTTTGTGTACACTTTTGCCAGGCCTGGTTTTTTTTTACCTATTTTAGCTGTTATTGTTTGTAGCGTGTACCTTTTGGTCCAGGTCCACCATTTTTGTTTTATTTTGTTTGGTGTTTCACCAGTTGCACTCGGTTTTTTCAAATACACACTTTTGTTTGGTTTTGTTTTTTGTTTTTACATAGTCTGGACTGGACCTGCTCTGTTTTTCCTGTCTATTTTCACTGTTGTTTCTTGAACTTCATTTTTACCACCTGATGAAGGGTTTATACCCGAAACATTGTGGAGTTTCCCCAAATTTTAAGCATCTTCTACAACCTCTTTTCGTCCTACATATGTATCTTCCAGGTAGCAACCAACACGTCCCAGGTAGCAACCAACACGTCCCAGGTAGCAACCAACACGTCCCAGGTAGCAACCAACACGTCCCAGGTAGCAACCAACACCTATATTTCACTGTGTATTAGTTCTTCATTGCACTCACTATGACAGCATTTCCCCATCCAACTAACCAAACTTTAAACTGGAATACTGTTACAGAAGGCCTACTCCTAAATCTCTGCATGTCAATCTATTAAGCTATCAGAAGCCACTACTCCTTCATTATTTCCATCACAGTTATTCCTGTTTTTTCCCAACCAAACAATCCCCCCCCCCCCCACCATTACAAATAGCAGTTAGCCCAGTATTTCAGCTGTTACTATAGCACAGTTCTTCTTCATCTCTGAAAAAATTCTCCAAAAGCCAATGCCACACTACTCCTACCTTAGGCTAGACAGACCATTAGCAGGTATTCCACCAGAAACACAAAAAAGGGGGATTGATAACTGCTTGACCCCAAGTCCAAAATGATTCTCTCCTAGGCTAAAGTTACAAATGGGTTCAAGGGGACAAAAGCTTGCTTTAAGGCCCTGTAAGGTTCATTCTGAAGGGTTTAAAGGCCATTCATTTGTGTAAGTTCCAAAACTGCTGCAAAAGTGCCCTGTCTTTAAAGAAGAAACCAAGATACTGGCAACATTTTACTTTTTATGGAAATAAAAAGGGGGAATTTTACCCATCTTCTTTTGGAAACTTTTGGGAAGGGGGGACACATCCCCCTTCGCCCCCCCCCCCCTCTGCCAGGAACACTATATAGTAATACCTTTGCTCAGACGTTGACTGCTAGTCAACCTTGGACAAAAATCGCTATCTCAATGTCAATGCCGAGGAAGTATAAAAGATGAGTGCTGAAGCAAAAAGCACACTCTTCTATCACTAGGCTACTCTTCTTTTTCTTGATAGATATTGATCACATAATCGGCCTAGTGGTAGGGAAAGATGCTGAAAATATGTGACAGGTCCAGAAGCCTCCCACTGATTTATTTTGTCCAGGATTGGACTTTCTAGCCCAGGCCTTTGGCACTTTGGGTATCCTTGGAGGTCAAGTTTTCTAGGACAGTGGGATATAATCCTAGTCACTGACTAATATAGTTTGATCAATTTTACACACCAGACAGTCATTTGAAAGATATTTGTATGAGGTCTACACTGTTGCATTTGTAGCACAATTAGCCTTCCCATTGTCGAGAAATTGGAACTAAATTGCAGTACTAAATTTCAGTTTCAGAAAATTCTTTAGCACATTTCCAAGTGTGCAAGACCTTGGAAATTTTCATGCCAGGCTGTAAATTTTTGCAGACAAATTAATGTCAGGCTTGGAACTTCAGATCTCAAGGGGCACAGCCATTTGGCCTTGGTTTATTTTCCATTTTTGAGGGCATCAAGAAAATAAGTCATTATGGCCATTTTCAAATTTCAATAAGGGCACGATGGTAATTTCTAAACATAACAAATTTAGCAAGCACCAACTCAAGAGATTTGCTAACCCAAGCTCATGGGTCTTAGATGTACGGATTGCCTCTCAGACGGTTCTCAATTGTAGAACTTACACTGTGCAATCTTAGGCTCAAAGGGCTAGGCTATAAGCCCCTGAAAACTCTCTTGTCTCAATGTACTTTGATATCAATTTTAAATTGGAAGTGCACAGGTCAAAAGCATGTTTTGAAAGACTCAACTTCAGTTACAGACTGATTTTGTTTAACTACTATTTGCAAAATAATTTGCATCACACAAAAGTGAACAAATTGTATTGCTTACCGAACTAATGAAATACAGGTGTGGTGTATTGGGAGCTTTTTTTTTAGTATGTATAAACTGACCCTGAGAAACAAACAAACCCAACCCAGACCAAAGTGTGACAGAAAACCACATTCTACACACGCAGCAAAGGAAACGCAAGTCTTCTACCACAGTGCAGACTTACAGTATGCACATGATTGACATAACTTGATCTAACTTCCATTGGCCAGTTGTAATTTGGCGAGTTGTAATTGGCCCTCGTTAATGACGAACCAATCACTGTGCTTTTTATATATACACTTGCTGTTGTATTTTGGCATGCAACAGCACAGCAGGCTATGGAGCTTGTATAATGCTGTATTGCAAGGCATATATGTCTCATTGCTACAACTGAAAGAATTAAGAAAGTAGCATTTTTTTATGTAGGATTAAGCGCTGAGTTTTAGGAGTTTTGAGTTTCTATGTATGTTCACCAAACATGTATTACTTGCATTGTAATGATAAGTCAGAACTTCACAATAAGATTTGAGGGCATGGCAGCCATTTGCGGGGGGGCACGACAGCAATTTTGGCCACAAATTTTAATCATTTTACCAGGGCATCACAGCAACAAGGAAATGTAAGACGGCAATGGCTGCCGTGGTTTTGGACAACAATGTCAGAATTTTAGATGCATATTAACCTGGGAAAACCTTATAATCAACCGTAAATAAAGAGTTGAATAACTAGAAGGTTTTGTAAAATTTAGCTGTAGCTTATAATAGAAGGATTAGGCCTAGGCTAGGCCTACTGTATGTAGTGACAGTTGATACAAACTTTTAGGCTTGGGACTTCAAGCACACTTTATAGCCTAGGCCTAACGTTAGGCTTATTTGAGTAAAGTTCACATGATGCCTTGAGTCTGCTCAATGTATCTTCAAATTTTGCTGCAAAATAAAGTCTATGCAGAAAACATGAGCTTTTGTTAGGAATGCTGATAGATATGGTCTGGTTGTGACGATTACTAGTAAATGGTCAAAACGCCAAACTGGCTAACTTGGAAATTTGTACATTCAGTACTGCACGCAGGCAGAAGTGGGGGAGGGGTGGGGGGGTATGCATGGGTTACAACACTTTTGGTTTATGCCCTGGATGGCACATGTCATTTTTTTTTTCCAAGATTTGACTTTGTTTGAATTCCTCCCCCCCAAAAGATACTCAGATCCCCCTCAAAATTTTAGACCAAGGGGGGAATTCACCCCTTAAATTTTTGGGCTGGGGCCAACCCTGATCGTGAGTGCATTTTGTCATCGTTTTGTGGGGGACTGTAGCCTAGTTGTGACTTCTTCTTCTTCTTTGATTGAGGTACCCCATAGCGCCCCCTGAAAAAGAGGCATTTGTTGGAGGATAGTTGGTGTGCAAGGTGGGCGCTGAAACCAGTTATTTATTGCCCTCTTGAATGTGGTCTCATTTTCCAGTTGGGCTATGTCTGAGGGGAGCTTATTCCAACTGGATATGGTTCTTGGAAAGTAGGAATTGCCAAATGCACCCACACTGCAGGTAATATTTTTAAAAGACTGTGAATTTGACCTAGGCCTAGGCCTAAGTTAGGCTAGGCTAGTATGACTGGAATGGGGAGAAAAAATGTTCTAACTAACTTGCTGGCTATTTCATGCGTTAATGAAATAGGCCTAACGTTACTCGTACTCATATTCGTAGACCATCATTTCTACTAGAAGTTCTTAAAAGGCCAAGCTTAGGCTTAGCTGGTCAAACGTTAGGTAAACGTTAGGATAATAATTAACGTTAGGTTCAACCGAACCGAGGTTTTACATCAAGCCTTGGCCAACATGTTCTTGGTAGGCTACACCAATGACATAAAGAAAGACATCAGGTTCGATATGGGTCTAGCCTACTAACACTTAAAAACTATGAAATTTCGGGTCTCAGCTCTTACAAATCTAAGATTTTCGGTGAATCTAACAACTTTCCTCCCAGAATGTGAAGATCGGACTGGAGAGACTGAACACCGTATTTCACCACGATGACAATGGAAAATGCAATGCACTCACGTCACGATCACATACTGCACTGCACTGGGTATGGGGTGCGCTGCACACTGTATTGCAGTTCGTCTGCACAGTACAGACACTTCTCAGTTTTCATAACAGTAGGCCCACGTAGAAAAGGCCAAATCAAAATGACCTTAGCCAACTGTAACACACCACTTCACGATTGTTATGAATTCATTCGTAACAGTCCAAAAACCGACAGCGGTTTGGTGCCTAGCCCCGTCTTTGGATTAAACTGGGAACCATTGCTACTTGGAGATAAAAAGAAACACAAGTCCCCAATGATGTAACTAATTTGATTGGTCAAAACTTTTTCTTTGTTTCCGGTTCATTGAATATAACGTAAACGCAGGCAGTGTGAGGTGTGAGCCGGTCATATCCAGAGCCGTATTATTATCCTAAAAAGCATGCGGTTTACTGGTGTTCAATAGGCCATACAGTACAGGAAAGCATTGACGTAGGACGCGGAAAAGGCAGGGGAGGGAGAAGACTTCCCCCAAATTTCTGCAAAATCAAAAATTAGGACAGGGAGTTGAGAAAAAAGTGGGTGGAGAAAAATTCGGACAGCCACTTGAGGTTTAAAAAAATGAAATGGCCTTTTCAGAAAATTCATAAAGGGCCCGCAAAGAGAAAACATGGCCATAGTCGCGGTATAATTTTCGTGAAACATCAACTTTAGGTTCTAAATTTTCGTTACACATTCGGGCAGCGCAAAAAGCTATTGTTCGTGTTTGTGAAGAAAAAAGGTTTTCCTCAGCCCTACCTCATAGTGTAGTTTTCAACAATCTTTGCCAGAAATGGTAAAATATTCGGGCGAAGATTGCAAAAGTGCTGGAAGGTTTTCAATTGCCAAATTATTTCAACGGACAGACGGGAGGGTATTCAGGTCCAGTGCCCAATAGTTTGCAATCCACCCTGCCCCCAGACAAATTCGGGCAACGGTTGATATTGGGTAATTTCTTTGTCAATACTATAATGATACAGTGTGAGAATGCCTTCCATGCATAAGTCTAAAAAATCATGTAGGCCTAAACCCACATCGTAAAAAGACATTCTTTCAACGGTGTTACCAGTGGCGGTACCAGGATCAGAAAAGTGGGGGAGGGGAGGAATGGAAGGCAAAAGGAAATGCTGGGGGGCAAAAAAATGTGAAATCTTGTTAGGCCACTATTATTCCGAAGCTGACTAGGGGGCACTGGGGGGGGGGGCAAAGGTTCTGACTGGGTAGGCAAATGCCCCCCATGCCCCCCCCCCCCTTGGTGCCGCCCCTTGGTGTTACTAATAGTAGTAAAATCATTTAACGTTTGGAGTTTGTGCGGTCACAAAGACAATTTCAGCAATTCAATACACTGAATTTAGGCAGGAGTCGCAATAGAGTATATAAAATACATTAGCATGTTTTCAATTCCGTTTTAGCCTATAGTGTCCGCGGAAAGGATACAAGATCATTTCATCCTAAAGATATAGTTTTACATTTTGTCTGGTGATTTTCTGATCAAAAAAGCGACTGCTTACCTCCATATAAGCCTAGGAAAGGCCGTTTTCGACTCTCTGAAGAGTCCGATTTTTCAAAAGTTTCCGTACTATCTGCGCCAAAATTGGTGGTGCTTCACTAAGTCCTTCTGGCTGAAATTTAGTTTGAAGTGAACGGTTTTCTGCAAATGAAAACTCAAATTAGCGACTACTTAGGTCCTCCTTGTAAGCATGGGAAATGCCATTTCCGACGGTCTGACGTCCGGCGGTCCGATTTTTCAATTTTTTTTTTTAGTTCGCTCCGCGCCAACCAATGGTGGCACTCCGCTTAGATAGTCTTCCTAACAAAATTTTAGTTTCAAGTGAACTTTTTTTTTGGAAACAATAACTCAAAAAAGCTATTCAAATCTCCCATTTAAGCCTACAAAATGCAATTTTTTACTCACTGACGGATTTTTTTTTTAATTTCCATAGGTTCCGCGCCAAGGGATGATGGCGCTCCACTCTTTCTGTGCAAAAGAAATTTTGAATTTTCCAGTTTCCTGACTTGTAACGGTTTTGTACATAATTTGAAAAAGTGTCTGGTCACGAATTTTTGAAAACCGACCTCAACCGTTAACTACTCACTCATAAAACAGTTATTTGTAGGGCCTATGTAGGGTATGGGGATTGTCTAAGATCGACCATTTGTCACTGGTACGTGAAAAAAAACTTAACAGGTTTGGAAAAATTGTTGATTTCCATGAACCAACTCAATGAGCCGCTTGAAGAGAGAGTTTTTCTGCAAACTCATAATAGCGACTACTGCAAAAGATCATCCTTGTAAGCCGTCGAAATTTCCGGCTGTCTGAATGGTCCGATTTTCAATATCATTGTACGCTCTGCGCGCTAACTGATGGTATTGACTAAAAAGAAAGCTGAAAATTTCGGCTCGCTACGCACTCCTCAAATTCTGCAATTTCATATAGGCGTAAGGGGGATTTTTGAGGGGGCAAGAGCAATTTTTGCCCAAATAATGAAACCATTTATCATAATTATTTGCCTCATGTTTTGCCCGAATGAACAAGCTGCTTTTGCCCGAATTGGGAGGGCGAGTGCCCCCTGCACCCCCGCCACCCCCACCCTCGCCTATGGGACATACTAATCGCCTTTGTCGGGGACTCGAAATGCTGGCACCCCCTGTCAGGCAAATCCTGGCACCACCCTTGATCTGTTAAACTCACACCTTTTGCTTTCAATTTCAATTCACACTCTATATAGAGTAAACAGTGTATACATGTTATGTTCTGTGTATTGTTCAATTTTCTAATCTCAAAGAGGGGCAATATCGATATCTTTATGACAATGTTGAAGGATACTGCCATAAAAATGCATACAATACACATACAATTAGCATAAAAAGTAAAGTTCACACCCAATAGGTAGGCAAAAGGCTTAAATTTTGATATTTTTTTTTGTTACTCCGGCTCCATGGTACTGGCAGTGTGTATTAATTAAAGTCTCATTCATGAAACAACTATTACGGGATGAAGGATACGCGGATTGTCTAAGATTGACCGTTTGTCATAAGTATGTGAAGCAAACTTTACAGTTTTGGAAAAATGTCAATTTTCACGAACCAACTCAATGAAGGTCCCTTTCCTTTAATGTGGCTTCCATTTTCCCATTCATCTGTAGACGTCAATACAGGAAGTTATCAGGCGCGGATCCAGCCGTGTCCAGGGGGTCGAGACCTGCTCTTGCAAAAAAAAAAAAAAAAAAACTGAAACGTCAATTTTTGAAAATGTACGTTAAAAGGGCGATTGTCTTTACAAGTCGGTGTTGTCTTTCTAAAAAACTGGATATGTATGTTTGAGTCAAGTTAACGTTTATACATAACTATCTAGTTTGAGATATGCACCGACGACTTACCCATGACATAAGTTTGAATTCAAAAGAATCTGGTTGACCTCAGATAGAGTCCTTTGTAATGGATGGAATAGTTTCAAAAGTTTCATAAATGTACCGCGCCATTACTAAGTCGTCCCTTATCTCAGTCAGAGCCGTCTTACTGTCTTAAAGGCCTAGCTCTCTCACCCCATACAGTTCCAATCCTCCTAACTTTCTTACTTGAGCCCTTCCCACAATTGTCAGAAATTCATCCTTATGCTTCAGGGTGAGTATAGAAAAGCTCTACGAATATAATCAAAACACTCTCAGTACAGTTCATGCTGTGTAATATAAGCTTTGGTAGTCTGCATTGTTTGAATTAACAGTAAAAAAAAACTGGGCCAATTGAGAGTTTCTGTACCCCCTACAAAAGTGTAGTTTGGGGTGAGAGGATTGGCCCTTTAATACCAGTCTGTTTTTACATAACTTCTACGTCGAGATTGACTTTGCGGACAACGGTTTGCCACCACCGACCTTGTGGACCAAAGTTGACTAACTTAAAGCCTCTGGTGTACACATTTTAGATATTAATGGAGTCACCCCAACTTGAAGTACGGTGTAGTCATGATTGGTTCTTAAAAGTCATGTGGCAAATTTTTTACTCTCCAAAAGTGAAATTTACTTGGAGTAAGTGTTTATTGGCTTACCTGGAATATGCAATATTGAAGTCCTAATTTATGGTGAAAAATACTTTGAAGAGAAATAAGAAGAAATTTGTGAGATTTACTCGATGCTTCAAAATAAGTTTGGAATTGGGAAACTGCTCTTAGTACACTATCTCGTCGTTACACTCTGTCGGTGCACGACGCACATTCTTAGGAATAGCTCGAAACCATCATTCTTGTGATTTGTTTACTCGAAAATTTTTGCCACAAAACCATCCAAAAGTGTTTCCCTCCAGAACTAACGCAGCAAAATATTTTGGATTGGCATTTCAGTGGTCTGTTGTGAGTATTTTCTGTTGGTTGCATCTGATCATTGGAGTAGGAAAAACAAGCAAGTGAGCCACAACTGGAAAAAAGGCCGTGACCTGCTCGACCTGAACCAGTAGGTTGGAAGCTGGGCCGTAAAACTCCATCTAACTAACTAATTAACTGCATTTGATGTAGAGCATTATCAAACTATATTCAGGGTTAGTTTCACAGCAATCAGTAAAATTTCACCATTTCGAAATTTCATAGTTAAAATCTGGAAGATTTGGTTTTTCGAGCGAAAACGGGAATCCGGGGTTGGCCGGGGAGGGGTGCAGGACTGTTGTGGCCCTAGTCCCAATTGAAAATTTTGGGGCGGAATTACTATTTAGCACCCACTTCCAGACTACTGAGGCCAAGGACACCCTTTGAGGACATCCTTTCCTTCATTCTCCAGGATGCCGACCACACGTCAGACCCCTTCTGGAAAAATCCTGTTTCAGTTGGCAGTTTGTTGAGCCAGCTCACTTATATGTCCCAGAGAAACTCATCTCGGAAAGCAAATAATTCTATTGCCTTTATAAGTCCTTCTCAATATACCCCGCCCCTTCTTTCTCTTTCTGAAAAATGCCTCTCCCTGTCTACGATTCACCTCAACCCGTCAATTTCTTGTCATACTAAGGGTCTGGATATTGAAGCCAATTTTTGCATCCTTTCCGACAACCTACATTGGTTAAGTAAACCAACTTACACCTAGTCCAGATTGTGCCAATGGTGACTAACGTGTAAGGTTGTGAGCTATTAGTGTCAGCTGGACCAAGAACCTTGGCTAACTTGACGTATGTCGGGCTTATGCACTAGTTTGTCTATAACATGCTGGTTGGTCAAACAGGCTGGACTAACCATTCTGATCGGAATGAAACCTAGTCGGGCACGCTCTGGGCTAGCTTTAGCTAGTGGTCTGACCAGGGGGTCGATTTGGTTTTCAAGGTGGGGGGCGGGGGACATCTGGCCTTAATTTTTTTCTCCTGACCTGGTAAGGTGTGTACAGCGGCGTAGCTAGACATTTTCGGGGAAGTGGAGGGGGTGGGCAAGCATCCAGGTTTGACGATTTTTTTTTGAGTGTGAACACCATCGTACTAGGGCCGTAATTTGCGGCGCGCGGAGCGCGCTGAAATTTTTACCATTTTTCAAATATTTGAAAATATGGAGCTTGTATTGCAGAAAAGTTTGGGTTTTGGGGTTTCCTGTAAGAAAATTTGAAAAGTTGAGGGATTACTAAAGAATTTCCGTTTCCTATTGGCAAATCTGAGATTGAACTGCGACCAAAGATCATTGTTGCCAGATAATGTTATCCAACCCCTACGAAATGAGGCTCTCTGGCGAAATTTTTTGAGTCAAGAACTTATATTGGAGAAAATTTTTAATTTTTTAAAGAAAATTCATGAAAATAGCACTGTAGTTACTGGTGTCACTTGATGATCTGGTGTCACATATAGCAAATTTCCGTTTTTTTCACTTACAAAGTCCAGAGAGCTTGGAAAATTTTACCCAAGGTATGAGCGAGCACTTCTGCTTAGGAATCGTAATTTGTGGCGCCCGAAGCGTGCGGAATTTTTTTTTTTTTTTGAGACAAATAGTGACGAATGTGAGGCTTTTAATGGGGAGACTTCTGAATTTCATGAGTTGTCAAAACCACACGGTAGACTGGTTTCACAAATAGCAAATTTCCGAATTTTTCATTTTTCAGAACCACTTGCCCCCATGTAGCTACGCCACTGGGTGTCTAAGAGAAGGGGCCCAGATGCAAAATGGTGCTAAATGTTTCAATATTTTGAGTTACTCCAACGTTTTCAAAACGTGATCTTGAAAGTGTGGATAATTACTCCAAGGAACTATACGGTCAATTTAAATACCGGGTGTACTCTATAAGTAATAAGAATCACAACGAAAATTGTCATAGTTTGCGAAAGATTTGTGCAAAAGTTCTAATAGTAAGGAACCATTTGTAATAGAAAGAATGTAAAATAAATCCATGACTTGATCAAAAGCGCAATTCAATCTACTACGGGAAAATCACAGATCGAGGGATGGGGGAATGGTACCAACTGGTACGTTGCTACTGAGACACCGTTGCATAGGACTACCGGTGTAATATTGTTGATACAAAAAACATTAAAATATGTTTTTTCGAACGATACCTCATCATACACTATCTGCAGACGTGGAGGTGTAGGCCTACCTCTAATTGACGTCTCTTATCTAACAAACGTCAGTGTGATTTTACTTCTGTGATAATGGTCTAAATACGAAATGGTCGAATCGCTATACAAATGAATGATGCGAGCGTGTTGAAATTTTGCATAAGAAATGATACATTTTCCAAAAAAGTTGCATGCAGATCGTGCACCGAGACATTTTCAGTTTCCTTGAAATGTGTTTGCCAATTTCAGCCTGCCAGGCTGGTCATTCACTAGAGACCACAGATTCATTAAAACATAGCGGGGGACGATTCCATCTTCTTCATATTCCTAAATATTGTGCTCCTTCATAACCACACCTGCTGCCCTTTGCACACGAACAATCGACATAAACATAGAGACCGATGAATAACGTATGTTTGATATGCAAGTGAAAAAAAAGAACATCAATGAGACTGTAAGCGCAAGGAGCGCTCGAAAATTTTGGGGATTTGCAAAGTAAACATGTGGAATTATTGATACAAAAAGCTAGTCTATCGTTATAGGTAGAGGACACCTTTCACAACCTACAGGTATAGTTTTTTGGTAGTACCTAATTTTTAAGTTTCACGTCACCAAAAATTTGTGGGGGGGGGGGGGGCTTTTACGTTAGTGCCCCTCCACTCAAAAAAGTGGGGGGGGGGGGACATGTCCCCCTGTTCCCCCCTCCTGAATCGACGCCCCTGGGTCTGACTAACTTAAAGTTAATCTAGACAGTGTCATGCAATCTTGGTCAGACTACGTTTAAAACTAGTCTCACCAGCCGGAATAACCTGTTGTTACAACTACGAAAAAGTGCAAAATGTTCAGAAATTTACCCAACAAACTGCAAGGTTTATTGGTGTGAATAAGGGACAAAGTAGAGGAATGTAAGGGAAGGGATGTCATTCAGCAAATATGGCATATCACAAAGACCAATTTAAGTTGGAATAGGGTCTTATTGTTTTATGAAGTAAAAAGAAGTTCACCTTTTTTTAGAAACGGGGGGCCCGGCCTGCCAAATTGGAGGGTTGCTGTTGAACTTGGGGTGGGGAGGTACTAATTACCTTTGCGAGAAATAAACCACATATCTTGGCCAAATTATTCACCCGAGGGGGGGGGGGTGTCCTGTTGCCCACACCTCGGTCAAAGACAACACGTATCGTGTCAGACTGCCAGTGCCGTTTCGATTGGGTTACTACTTTTTCGATTCAAGTTTGTGGATGGGAATCGAATATGGATTGGAATAAGGCCATTTAACAGTCCCACCAAACGAATTCCCTTTTCATACAGGTTTGCTTGGTATGTAAACACTCACCTACAGAGAGATTTGTGGGCCTTTTTCCTATCCTGTAATTCGCATGCGTACAACATACTCCACTTGATGATAGAGACCTTCTCAAGAATGAAAAAGATGTCGGACTTTGATGGTTTGACTCGCCAATACTTTCTTCGAGGAATTATTCAACGCAGAACTGAATGAGGAATATTAATATTTCATGCTTTATGGGCGTACTTTTCTCAAAGGCGCTGTCCCAGCAGTGAGCTGGGAGACAACCCCCTTCGTCCGAGGCATGTTGTTAAAGGTAAGGAGCAGTCCGGCCCAAAACTTATTTCGAAGAAAAACTAAATAACACATTTCTCGTCTTATTTCTCTTAAAAGTATCTTTCATAATATTTTGTGACTGAACTATTGAATATTCAAGTTAAATTAAGAATTTTTTTTCTAGTAAATTTCACATTTGAACAGAAAAAAACGTTGTCACATGACTTCCAACAGCCAATCATGAAATTGGACAGTCTTCTACACTACTTCAATTTGGGATGACTGCTCTTGCCTTTTAAATTGTATGTCGCCCCCAATTTTCACCGAGCGGTTCTTGGTCTATTTTGAAAGAATGAGTTATCAATTTAGAATACTTTCGTGAGCCGTTCGGGCGATTTCCTTTCTTCCTTTTCATCGCTCTCCTGCATTCCATCGTGTAGAGCTCTATAACCTTCGGAAACAGTGAATTATTTGCGGGTTTAGTATCTGCAAACGTGACACTTTCCACATTCAATATTCCAGCGCAGCATATAAAGCCACGGGGGAAGAGAATATATTTTTTACATGTATATGTAAATAGGGGAGGACTGACAAATGTGTTGCGTCGTACCATAGTCTAAATGAGGAACATAGCTGAGTTGATCCAGTGCTTTTCATTCGCCTATTGATGGGAACGCATCTGTCATTGCTTGGTGAGTATAAATGTGCTCATAATTTTCATTTTGTACATATTTATGTCTAATAATGTCAAAACAATCGACATTTATAAACCTTCAACGTAGCAAAGAACTGAAACATAACAACCAGCGTTGTCGACATTCTTCAATAAATAAATGACGTTTACACTTATGTTTGTCTACATATGTGCCTTTGGCGCTATGGAAAAACTTAGAACCTTTTTTTTCTCATAACATTTTTATGAATATATTCGGTTTTAAAAAGAGATTTACTATTCTTTCATAGCATTGGTTAACTGCATGGTCAACGCAGTATAGTAGTAGTGAAATATTTTTTTTACTTCATTCCTTACATTCTACTTTGAGTCTGCCAAGTTAAAGGTTCCGGATGGTTTTCTTCCTTTATCGAGATTTTGGCCCTCCTGGTTCTCCTGAAATACCGCGTTTAAAAATTTAAATGCGCCAACGAAGCATTAAAAGTAAATAGCTCTAGTCATTTTAAAATCATTCGGTCTCAACAAAAATCCCCAGCAATAGCTTCATCTCCTCAAAATATTATGCACACGAAGAGTTATGGAAGTTGCATCTTTTGAAATGTTAAAATTTTGGTTGAACAAATTATCTCTTGAGCAACAAACAAAGGAATTTCTATCTGAGGGAAACTTATTTCTTGAAAAGAAGGATAATATCATAATGTCTTATTTGTAATTACTGTTGTCATAAAAGGATAAAATTTCCTTGTAAAACAAACGCAATATTTCCCTTTAAATATTCCATGTAATGGCCTTGCTATAGAATGACTGCAAAGGTGACTTTCCAGAATCTCCTTCAGTAGAAACACATTTCCTCGGAGTAAGAAAACTTCAAATTTAAATGGTCTGCCTCTTCAAATCCAGAGGTTATCCGCTCATTATGAAATTTGTCAGATGCATCACTGAATGTAATCTTAAAGGTAGTATGCCATGAAAATTACAAAGTTGGGTATTTGATGTGGAAACCATTAAACACCCCCGCCCCCCCCCCAAAAAAAAAAACGCAATTCTCATCAAAATCTGTCAAAATTGACCATTTAAAATGGTAATTTCTGATTTGCACTTAAATCATGCATAAACATGAGCTCAATATACAACTATTGTGATTTCTAGGGAGAGACATGCCATATGGTAAATGTTTTTACAATCCTTATTTCGAGGACAAGTGTTACATCAGAATCAGTGGCGTCACCAAGGGGGGCCAGGGGGCCACGTGCCCCCCGAAAAATCGTGTCCCTCCCCGTGTGCCCCCCCCCCCCCCAAATGAGATTTGAGATTTTTAAAAAAAGATCTGCCTTCTTTAGTCAGAGTGTGACTATGAAAATATTTAAGATTGGGTTCTTCTTTTGACGAGAAAAGGCAGTAATTTTCATACTTTTCAACTAAAAATATCGCAAAACACCTGGAAAATGCCATTTCCTGCTGTCTGAGGGGTTGCGTTCTTCAAAAATTTCTGCACGTTTCCAACTTCGCTAACTGAAGGTGGCGCATAGCTCAGGTAACCGTTCAAGCAGGATTCTATAGGCGTACATTTTTTCCTTAAGAGGATCACATCTAACTGCTTTCTCTTTCTTTTTCGAGTTCAGCTCTCCTTCTTCTAAATATCAGCCGGATCCGCTCTTGAAAGTTGTGTCACTAGTTTTGTTACCAATAAATTCTTAGTTGAAGTTGCACTGGAAGTTTTTTTTGAGACCAGTGTAAAGGCACCAGAATAACCGTAAATAACGACCTGAATACCTAACAAACCCCTTAAAACCCAGGAGCTTCTGGGGGCTTCGCCCCTGGACCCCAACCGAGACACACATTGAACTGCCCATCAAATTCTTTTCTTAATAGTTCATCTCGCCCTTTTTCAAAATGTCAGCCGGATCTGCTCTTGGTAGTTGAATCACTTTTTTACCAAAAGTCTTACTGGAAGTTACCCTTTAGGTATTTTTGAGACCAGTGTTAAGTCAATGAAAGAACACTTAAATAACGACTTTAAACAATACCTCACAAACTTTTCTCAACTCGCCCTTTTTCAAAATGTCGGCCGGATTTGCACTTGGTAGTTGAATCACTTTTTCACCAAAACTTCTTACTGGAAGTTATTCTGGAGGTATTTTTGAGACCAGTGTTAAGTCAATAGAAGAACACTTAAATAGCGACTTTAGTGCCTCATAAACACGCCAAAACCCAGGAGCTTCCGGGGGCTTCGCCCCCTGGACCCTCACCGGGGTTTTGCCCCTGGACCCCACCCGCTGAGCCTCGCGCCTCGCGCTCGGTGGCGCCTACGGCGCCATGTGTGGAGTTAAGCATTGCCCTCCTGCAATATTGTTGTGCCACCCCAGTGCCCCCCCAGAATGAAAAGTCTGGTGACGCCACTGATCAGAATGTCCAGAAAACTTTATTTTGAAAGTTTATATTGTGTCTTTGAACACTTTAGCATCAATTACCAAACCATAAACTATCTGATGAGTCATTAATAGATAATAAATGTAGGGTTAACTAAAGAAATGTCAATAGTCCACATCATGATTTCAGATTACGTGTTTCAGAAACACTCAAACTTTGAAGAGGTATATCTTGAGATCCGTATAAATACTGACATAACTCCAGCGGATTTCTCCTTAAATACTTACCCCTTAACTGCCAAGACAGAACTTTTTGCTGACATGTGGCACTGCCTTTACAGGCTTAATTCTCTCACCCTAAACAGCACCAATTCTTCTAGCCTTCTTACTTAAGCCCCTCCCACAATTGTCTGAAATTCACCCTCATCAAGAAAAAATCTCAGTTAATTGCTTCAGGGTGCGTACAGAAAAGCTCATTGTAGGTAATCAAAACATTTTCAGTACAGTTTATGCTGCATGAAATGTAAGCTTTGGCACTCTGCAGTGTTTGAATTAGCTGTCAATCAAAGAGCTGAACCAGTTGAGAACTTCGCTAAACCCCTACCAAAATTGTAGTTTGGGGTATGAGAGAATTGGCCCTTTAAGGGAACTTACAAAGTTCTCTCCTGTGTAGAGTGATCATTCAGGCCTTTGAGTCAGTGGCGTAGGAAGCAATATGAAAGTCGGGGGGGGGGGGGGGCAATTTTGGACCATGCACCTCACCCTACCCCATTGACCAAACGGTACATTTTTCAATGCTAAATTTTTTCTCTTTTTTCAACGAGCAAAAACAATTTTTTTTTTTCAAAGATAAAAAAAAAAAAAAATCATAAGTGTGAACACTACTGTAGGCCTATTAGGAGCGTAATTTGCGGCGCGGCGAAAACCTGGATCCTTTTACACATTTGTAAATGTAGAGCTTGTATTGCAAAAGAAAAGTTTAGATTCAGGGTTTCCTGTGAGGAAAATTGAATATTTGGGGACTATCGAAGAATCTGCCTTTCCTATTAGCATATATCTGAGATATCATGTCGACTAAAGATCGTTGTTGTTACATAATGTAACCTAAAGCCCAGGTCACACTATCGGATCGGACTACTGTCCGATTTTTTATGAGTTTTAGTTACAATCTCCTCCAACCATTGTCGGAAAGAACCAAAAATTTGCCACCCTCTGCAAATATACGATTGGTATGGGAGGACCACGGAAATGAAATATAAACTACTTGTCACATTGACAAATAGCTTTTATCGGACTACGCGTATCCGATAAAAGCTGTCTGCGGATGTGACGTCACGGAATATTTGGTATGCCTTTGAATTTTGGTATAAATTTGAATTAAAACCCACAAAAATCGGAGCGAAATCCGAACCGATATCGCTGTAGTGTGACCTGGCCTTAAGGAGTACGGATTGAGGATTCTCGGCGACATTCAAAGAGCTCCGGAAACTTTGTTACTTTTTAGGACAAAATATTTATATATTAAGAGCCTATATTGTAGAAAATTTTAGGGAAACGGCACTGTAGCGGCTTGGAAAAGTTCATCACTGACTTTTAAATGGGCGACCATGCACTTACTGCATTGTGGGCTGCAATTTCGCGCGCCGAAAATTTGCCTTTTTTAAAACTAATGATTACAAATATGAAGCTTTTATTAGGAAGAATTCGGAATTTTATTAAGGAAAAGTTGGGAAAACCACACGACTGGTGTTTCAAATGGTACATTTCCGGTTTTTCACTTTTTCGAGCCATGGGGCAATCGCCCCTGTCTCCTGTGGGTGGCTACATCACTACTCTGCAACTTTGGACATTGATTTCATTTTGACGTTTCAATAACTCAAGAATCCATCTACACAGACTACTCAACTGACAGGGTTGAAAGGCATCTAATGATAGGTGTATATGACAGCATTTTGAGTACGGTAGGCCAATGGTTCCTGCTGCCTGGAATATGAAATCTTGCTCGAAAGACTATCTTCAGTTGGTGCGGAGCGTACAGAAAATTTTGAAAAATCGCGACCTCTCAGGCAGCTGGAAATGGCATGTCTCGGGCTTGAAAGAAGAAGCTAGGTTTTCCGATTTTTCCTTCAAGTGTGAACACCGCTGTATTGGGGACGTATTGCGGTGCGCCAAGCGCGCCTAAATATTCGCCCATTTTAAACAAATATATGTGGATAAGGAGCTTGTATTGCAAAAAGCTTTGGATTCTGGGTTTCCTGATAGGAAATTTAAAGAGTTGGGGGATTACTGAAGAATCTGCACTTCTTTCATATATTGGTGGGAAATCTGAGAATGATTGCCCGACGACGGAGTCGTTGTTGCTACATAGTGTTATCCAGGGAGCTACCTGGCGTTATCTAAGGCCTACGACCTGACACTCTCCGATTATATTTCAAAGTTTCCCACAGTTTGTTGTACTTTTTAGACAAAATATTTCAAAATCAAGAGGTTTTATTGAAGAAAATTTGGAATTCTATGAAAGACAATTTACAAAAATAGCAATACAGTATATCTGCCTGTGTTTCTTGATGGTGTGGTATTACATATGGCAAATATCCGATTTTATCAATTCCAAAGCTCGGAAAAGTTTACCAGTCTGGTTTACAAGCGAGAACTAATGCATTCTATATCGCATTTTGCATCGCCCGAAGCGCGCCGAAAATTTTGCTTCTTTTGCGATATGGAAACATGAAAAAAGGTTTTTTCTGACCGGGGAAGTGGGGGGGGGGGCGCGGAAGTATGCTTCCGCTCCTCATTTTTTCACTGGGGGGTTGTCCCCCAGTCCCCCCCCCCCGCCCCGCTTCCTACGCCCTTGCTTTAAGTGTTGTATTGTTGTATGGGTCTTTACCCTCAGTTCTCTTATATGATGTTTTACGGCTCAATTTCTAATCAACTGGTTAAAGTCAAGCCGGGCACAGTCTTTTTCCAATTGTGTCTCACTGGCTTGTTTTCCCTACTCCATTGCTTATACTAAGCACTGAGGATCATAAATATTACTTAAATTACTTCCATGGAGTTTTTCTTCAAGCTCATCACTAGCAAAAGTTGGGCGAGGAGTACTGTAAATACCACGACCGATTTGACACATGCTTTGGGAAACACTTAATATTTTTAAGTTTATTTTTAAGTTCCATGGCAGCGATGGAGCAGATTTCTAAGTACCGTACTGTGTCCTCCCACTAGTCTACCCCAAGAAAAATCGCGTTCAAGACAACCCCTTTGTATTTGCTTTTTAGGAAAAGGTCTATACCAGTTTATAGCGGAGTGTTGTGCCCTTCGCAACAGTAGGGGAAAACTGAATCGTTCCAAAGCTTGTCTCTCCTTGTCTTCGCCCATGGCGCTTCCCCCTTACCTATACCCGTCGCTGAACGATGGTTTTATTTGCTAAATGCATCCCCCCAAAAGTATCCGACTGCTTAATTTTTGACAGGGGCAATTGAAAATACGGGAAATAATTTGTTACGTTATGAACTTCCAATCAATAGTTCATGAAGAAAAGAGGGTCGTTGGGAACAATGATGGAAGGAAATTAGGGTGAACATTATTTGTCGGCAAATTGAATCTTGTTTATTAGGCAACTAGGCCTACAGGTCAAAAAAGGACGAATAAATGTACAGTCCTAGACAAAAATGATGGGACACTTTTGCCCAAATGATCTCAACACGTATTCGCAGATTCGCTAGTCTTCCAAACCCACTTAAATCTATGGTTTTCCTCAATAAAATATGTACCCTAAACTTCAAGAATTTCAACTCTGGACGGAGGAGTGAGGGACTGTTTTAGTATTATTACGAATGTATACGTAGTATTATTACGTACGTACCAAATATGTAGTAGGCTACGTACGTAGAAGTACGTAGGCCTACGTACGAAAAGATTTTCTTCACTTTGTCTTAAATATACCTTCGTGTATATATTATCAAGCAAAGATTTGAAGCATGGTAAATTGATCTCAAAGTAAAATTGGCAATGTTGATGTATGATACCAAGACTAATGAGTTCAATTTTCTACATTCTAAATGGGAAATGCAGTTACCCCAACTTGATTTGGTATAGTACTCTGTACTGTTTCATGATTGGCTCTTGAGGATCATGTGGCAATTTTTTTTCTCTTCTCAATTGTGAAATTTACTTCGAGTAGGTGCTTGGATGCTTTGAATATGTAATATTGGAGGAAAGTTACTTTGAAGAGAAATAAGAAGAAAATTGTGAAAGTTAGCGTTTGCTTCAAAATAAGTTTGCAAGACTGTTCCTGACCTTTAACGTGTGATTCATAACTTTTACTTTTTATATATCTTTTTCAAAACATGAGGAACGTTTGGATAACCCCCTTTCCAAAAAAGGGGGGGAACATACCCCATTGTCCCTCCCTCATGGCCCACACCAAAATATTGCGACCCTGCCACCCCCCCCCCTTTCAGCAATTTAGTATGCTTCATCGACCAGCGGACCTGGGAGTAAGCTGGCATAAACTGATGCATGCATAATAACATGCAATACATAAATCCGTCTATCCCTCTATTTTTAGATTGTGAGCTATCTCGAAAATAGTTATCAACATCAATTGACCGAATGACTTGCCACGCAGACAAAATATCCCGTTGAAACTATTGGTATACAGGTCTATAGACTATGTAAGAGTATTAGGAAAGAGCCAAAGATTTACCATTCGGCAAAAGGCAATTTCTGTGCGTTTTTAATTATTTTCAAGCTCTCCGCTCATCTACTATCATTCCACTTCCACTCCCCTTTAAATTACATTGCAAATTATTTCGCGAGGTAAGTAAATTAAAATGCGTCCACCGTATATATGCCTATGCAAGCATAGTCTAATCACTGAGTTAATACCTCCATGATCTAACACTCGGGCGAGCGTTTGGAATGTTTTATAAGATGATATATTAGAGATGAGAATGCGTTTATGTGTCCAATTGAAAAGCGGGCAACTGTCTAGCCCACCCGTGACGAAAGATTTAAATCAATAGCACTAAACATTCTGCTTCTCCTTTGTTTACATGTCATGTAATGTGTGATTTAGCACATCGTCGCCTGCACTTACCACAATACCATTCCCCTTAGCAGGGGAATTCTTGACTTGACCTAGACCTGTCCTTAAATGAAACCGGCGCCTTACCCTATCGAAGTAACTAAGTGCAAACATGGTACATTCCCAAGTGCATAAACTTATAACATTAGGTCGGTGATGTACTGTTGATTATTACATCCCAGTCGTTCAGGTTTGTCCTCAGTTTAGACCAAAATAGCATCATCCTTCATGACTGGCGCAAAATATCAGTATGAATATATCTACATGTCGGGTTCTTTGTATGCTGAGTCAGCCATGGTCGTTGTTGACCTACAGTGGGTACACTTGAGCGTTATTTCAATGGCAAACTCACAAACAGAACATTGTCAACGGAAATTTACCGGGGAAGTTCCAATTACGATGCGGTTGTCAAATTGTGTTCATAATATGCCAAGCCTTCATCAGATTAGGAACCGTTAAACACCGACAGGAATTTCGAAAGTTAGGCGGATGTATATATATGGAACGGGCCCTTAAACATTTAGGTTAAGGTTTGACACCAGACCAGAAACAGACCAGGCACTGAAGGGGGAATAGACTTGTAGACCAAAAATGCTGGCCATACATGGGGGGAGGGGAGAGCCTCAAGTTAAGATATGGATAGCCTTTAGACAATTTTAACCATGAAGTTAATTCCAAAGCTAACAATTTCTGTATTTTTGGACTTGACATGACATGGTTGTTTGTATGCGCCTCCTCTAAAAACCTGTTTAGCAATTTAACAATTATTTTGTCGCCACCTTGTAAACACGTTTAAATTCTAAACATGTTTATAAATTAAACACTAAGCGTTTACCAGTTAAACGTGTTTTAAAACGAAATATCTAGGTATAAGACACGTGTGTTTATCATCTAAATATGTTTAAAGTTTTGGGGCAAAAAGTGTTTATAAAAGCGTTTAATTCCTAAACATCTTTTTAGAGTGATGTGTATGGTTTATGTATTTCTTCAAACACTCTCCGGAGAGGACTGGAGGGCTATTGTGAAAAAACAATGTTTTCCGTCTTTGTTATCTAAGGGAAAGATTTTAGAAATTGGGGCACTTCATGGGAGGACGAACTTTTCGTCATTCAAGTGTATTTGAAACCTGTCCTCATGTTTAACAGTCACACACGTGAGTATAACTATCTCGGCAATCTAAATCGACGGTTATTTATATCAATTCGTCTTCCGAAATTTAACCAACAACTTCACCACCGCTTACGGGTTCCAGCAGGGCAAATATGCGTTGACCAGTTGACCAGTAAATGACCGCAAACTCCCGCAAAGTAATACCAAACTGTTTCAGCCCCATATGATGTTTATGTCTTTGGTCATAGTTTGATCAAAATAGTACTGGATGATGAATAATCTATACCCATTCTCTGTTCTAAGGTTTACAACTCTATACTCCGTACATATAAGGCATGGGACCGACTGCATGTTCAAGTGGTCAGGGCACCGACTTGCAGTCGTAAGGTCGGGAATTCGAGTCCAGCCGGGTTACACCGAAGACTTTAAATGGTACTTGCTGCCATTGTTTTCGGTACTCGTCATAAGCAATGGAATAGGACAACCCTCTCTGGGTTGACAAACCAGTGATCCACAACGGTGAAAAGACTGTGCGCGGCCAGCTCGACTTGAACCAATAATTGGTTAGAAACTGTGCCGTAAAACTCCATTTAACTTACTAACTAACCCTATAAGACAATATTGAACTTAAACATTTTCATAAAAGGCAGTCACCCCAACCTACAATTTTATCAGTGGTCTACAGAACTTCTCAATTGGCAAAGCTCTTTGATTGACATCAAACTAAAAAGTACAGAGTGGCATGTAACAGCTCATGTTACACAGTGTAACAACCAGTTTCGTAATAATTACCATTTTTGTAATAGGTCAACACTTTTGTAATAAATTTACCAGTTTTGTAATAAATTTACATTTACCCAACCACTTTTGTAATAGAAATCTCTTTGAAACACTTTTGTAATTACAGTAGGCTACAACAGATGAGGGCACTGTTTTCGGAGAATTTGCCTTTTATGATACAAGCATGAAATTTGGTACACAGTTAGAGTATGCTATGACCTAAGGGAAACATTTGATTATATGGATTGTCCCCCAGTATATAACACGTATGGGATGGAGATTACTCACTCTGCTCTTCCAGGTCCGCGGTCTAATAACTTTTTGCGGTTTAAATGATGTTTAGCACGTGGTAGTTCTAACATTGTTACAGAACTTTCACGTGCACTTTAAATCAATTTATACGTGTATTTGTCATGTAAATATGTGTAAAATGAGGGTCATAAGAATATTTTACAAATATGTTTAATTCGTAACTATAGCAATGTCTTTAGAGCAAACATGAATATACCGTTTATACTTTCTAAAACGATATTCAAAAGAACATGCCTGTATTGGGAACCTCAACTCGGCATTTAAAACCAAATTTCAAACAACCGAAACTCATGTGCAGTGGCGACAGAAGGGGGGACGTGTCGGAAACCCTCCCCCTAATATTTTCAGTACGGCAACGGACCCCCCAAAAAGTGTTGAGGAAAAACGGGAAATTTGTGAAAACGAAATAAAATTGACAACAAACAAGTATAACCATACTAAAGATTTAATAAAATTAACAGCAAGAATGGTACTGCTTCGTATCAACAAAATTTCCAAACGCATTGTTTTTGACTATTGGACCTCGACATTTTGACCTTGTCGGCGTTCCTCATGAACTTTGCCATCCGGATAAGCTGGCCAACATGTGTTATAGCTGCAACAACACTTTAGGAAATTTTTCGAACCCAACGTAATAGCTTTAAAGAACAAGGTCTTTGAGACTTCGGCATTGAGCATGGATCAATCTATTTTGTCTCCCACTGATTTCATTTCTCATGAAACCTAAAATAAATAAAAATTATAGTAAGCTAACTCCCAACGTTTTACTTTTTTATAGTTGTCCTACCAAGGCATGATTTAGCACTTGTGGGTGAGACAAGAAGCGAGGAAAAATAATGTTTTTTTTTTTTTTTATCTTCGAGAACTATGTCACTTCCAAAGGTAAAAATTAACTTCAGATAGGATGTACAAATACCTTAAACACGTCGTGGTACGACGACAATGGATTTTCAGGAACTCAATCAGATACTGGTTTACTCGTCCCCACCCTTAAATATGAATGCTTTGATCATGTGTAATACATTTCTTTAGAAATAATCTGCAATAACACAACTATGGAGCCTTACCATGTCTCCGTTTGTTTATTCCAACTCATTATTAGTCCGAAATTTCACTGACGCTTCGTCAGATGATGAAAGGAAATTGCTTCTTTTCCCAAATTTTACAATAGGTTATAGAGAAAAGGAGGATGACGTCGTGGATAAAACAAATGCTATATAGCCTGCGTAGCGAATCTTAATTCAGTCATGAAGCACTGCAGTAACTTCTCTCAAATTATACGCAAAAGCAAGTGTTTTAGTTTTGAAGTAAATCCGTTAGTTTCCTGTGACGTTAACGTGAAGTCAACATCCAACAAGAAGGTGGGATTCAAAGTATGACGGCAATGATGACGAGAATAAACATGGCGAGGATAACAATATACATGACTATGACGGCGACGATGATGTCACAAAAGTTTAGGTCATGTTTTGTCCCTGTTGATTACTGTGTATCACAGAAATAATTGTAAACGTTGCACATTTGGTTCACTCATATTTTTTTTGCCTTACAGTATTTATACTAATAAACAAGTGTGGGTCACGGTCGTGTCATTTTTAAAATCCTCCCAAAACTATAGCCTGCATTTAAAGTGATTTCACACCGCCAGCAAAGCAAAGCGAATTTATTACCTTATTAAAACCGCTTAAAGCTTTTACACCACGAACGAGTTAACCTGCGTAGCGCCTCTGTGGCTGCAGCCCCCTTAGGCTGCCAACCCTCAGCTGTTCTTCGTAGCGATGAGCTGAACGAAAAAGCTCCTCCACTCCGCGGGCTACGAGCGAGCACCACCTCGTTTGACAATAGTTTTGAACTATTAGGCCTATATTAGATATTACACTAGCTTTGCTTTGCTCTTCTTCGTTTTGGAGTTCTGGTACATTTCGAGGCGAATATAGATGTTAGTTAGTTAGTTATATAGAGTTTTACGGCCCAGTTTCCAGCCTATTGGTTCAAGTCGAGCCGGCCACGGCCTTTTTTCCAGTTGTGGCGAACATAGATGATGAGTCTTCAACGCTTGTATAATTCACATGGAAAGACTCTTGCCCTTGATTACGGTGGCGAGGGCGCTATATATGAGCCTGTATGACATCTACAGTGAAATCAGCTCCCTGATGAAACTCATAGCATTGTACAAGGTCTGCGTACAATCAGCTGAACGTTAGATATGAGTCAATCAGTCTCAATTCTTTTGTTCACCTGTAGACCTACAAGGGATGGCTGAAAGTATCCAAAACCCCAACATAATATGGCACGCCAAAAGGCTCACCAAATATGATGATGTTCTAAATATACACGTTCATGTACTAAAATTACACGTTCATGTACCAAAAATATACGATGATGTACTAACTTCATATGATCATGATGTAAATTTACACCATCATGTACTAAAACCATAAGTTCATCATGTTAAATGTTACGTTGTACATGTAAAATCAAACGTTGTACATCTTAAAACACACGTTGTACATGTAAAAACGTAAGGTCATCATGTTATATTTGTATCTTCCGCACGCCATACAGAGTGAGCCTTTCGGCGTACCAGAAGTCCGCCAAAAGGCTCACCGAATTTGATGTAGTAAAAGTAAACGTTCATGTACTAACTGCTTACGATCATGTACTGATTTCATACGTTCATGTACTGATTTCATACGTACATGTACTGATTTCATACGATCATGTACTAAATGTCAGTACATGATCGTAAGAAATCAGTACATGATCGTATGAAATCAGTACATGTACGTATGAAATCAGTACATGAACGTATAAAATCTGTACATGATCGTAAGCAGTTAGTACATGAACGTGTACTTTTACTACATCAAATTCGGTGAGCCTTTTGGCGGACTTCTGGTACGCCGAAAGGCTCACTCTGTATGGCGTGCGGAAGATACAAATATAACATGATGACCTTACGTTTTCACATGTACAACGTGTGTTTTAAGATGTACAACGTGTGATTTTACATGTACAACGTAAGATTTAACATGATGAACTTATGGTTTTAGTACATGATGGTGTAAATTTACATCATGATCATATGAAGTTAGTACATCATTGTATATTTTTGGTACATGAACGTGTAATTTTAGTACATGAACGTGTATATTTAGAACATCATCATATTTGGTGAGCCTTTTGGCGTGCCATAACATAAAGCAGTGAGTGCAGTTTTTGAATTATTTAGGAATAGCCATGGTACAGGTAGACAAAATATATGAGAAGATTGAGGCTGATGGCTCCAGTTAGTAAGTTGGTTAGATGAGTTCGTACGGCTCAGATGAATGTCAGGCCGGCCACAGCCCTTTTTCAAGTGGTGGCCCACTGACTTATTTTCTCCACTCAATTGCTTATGCTGTGAAACAAGCACTGTGTCAGTAGGTTTTAGTAACGCATGGCTAAAAATTGCACCATCCCTTTGTTGGTTGCTTGGGTTCTTCTGTAAAAAGATACCCACGGCAGCTCATGCAAATATTTTCTCTAGATGGGGATGGATTATAAAGGGTGCATGTTACAGAATTTTACCATTTTCAAAAATGAAAGTCTCAGAATTGATTAGAAGCAGGCACCGCGGAGACTGGGGGAGGGGGGGTTAGGGGGGATTTAGCGCCCCTTCTTTTTTTTTTTTTTTTTTTTTGCTGTGGGCATTTTGGGCCGCTTTAAACTGCACTTTGGGCCGTCTTAAACTGCATTTATTTTATTGGACATATTGGGCGGCTTCGATGATTAGCCCCGCACTTTAAAAGTGGCTCCGCGGCCTCTCAGAAGGCGGGATGTTTTTGCGTAAGCAACAAGTTGCAATAAGCATTCTAACCTGAAAGAGGCCTTGAGAAAATATACTGACAAAACAGGGAAGCTTGCTCCTAAACTGCGAAGTAAATTCAGGCCTTTTTGCTGACATGTTACATAACCTTTAAGTAGAGGGTCTAACAAGACACTCTGCTTTAAGTGCATAATATTAGGCTACTAGTGCACCCGACATATGCACAGGAGTAAATGAACAATACACGTACACCGAGGACTCAAATCACAGTCGTTTTGTGGTTTTCTTAGAAGCTATTTAACTAGCCCTTCAAGGAACATTCAAAATTTAGCAGAAATAACTGTTCCTTCTCCGCGGGGCAGATTCGCTGGCACTAGGTAAAGATCACAGTTGCATATAGTCAGTTACAGTTCTATTTTTCTTGTTTATTACTGGTCGTTCTGGACGTTGATGACAAGTTTAATGTCAAGTTTCAAGCTGTTACTTATATATACTGGTTCTTTGACAGTTTCTCCTTTCTAGTTAGACAGTGAAGGTATTTAGACGTGTCCCCAAAGAAATGGTTCAGGTGCGCATCAAGTCAAAAATTGTACCAAAAAATGCACCACTTTATTTTGAGTGAATAAACTTCAACATTTTATACCTCGGCTAGAAAAGGTCCTATGGAGATTGGAGTTGGATTGTTAGCCTTCATTTTTCATGCTGTTTAATGTATGTATTTTTGAACTTTTTGACTTGAGGTACTCTTTAACTCTGGACCTTTTAGGAGTTGTAACTGAAATCAATGGCGTAGTGAGGATTTCTTTCAATTAAAGGGTAGGTGGTGCTGCAAGTTGAAAAATGATAGTGATATAATCCAGTACGAAATACTACCGGTATCTGAGGGAGTGCCATTATCGGCTGGGGCGGAGAGTGCAGGAAATTTTGAAATATTGCGACAGACGGATGGAGAATTGCATTTGCCAGGCTTGTAAGTACACTTGAAGTAGTTCAGTGTCATTGTGAGCTTTCTTTGCAGTTTGAACATCCTTCTCTGTTCGTGTAACCGGGCAATTGATCACGCAGATGTAGTGTAGACGTAGATCCGGAAATTTCGAAATTAAAGGGGATGGAACTGGACTTCCGGAATGTATCAAAGCGGGGCGCTACCATGTGCTCGGAACGTGCAGAAAAATTTGAAAAATTGCAACTCCTCAGACAGAATAAAATGGTATTTCCCAGCAGGGGTGGTGCCAGCGGGGAGGGGGAGGGGACCATGCCCCTCTTCGGGGAACACTGGTCCCCCGTCGGGGAAGGTCGGTGGTTTCGTCGGGGAGGCCTAAAAAATAAGAAAAATTATAAAAAAAAAAAAAAAAAATCCGCATGGACTGAAATTACTGGATGTGTGACCTTGAACATATTTTTCCTTTTATAACACTGTTTTAATACATATAGGAATCGATTTTCAATTACTTCTCATAGCTCATAGTTCATAGCTCTGTTAAAACTCATTACATGTACATTGTCCCATCTTAAATCCATGCGCGCAAGGTCACTCATAACCAAGACTTGTGTTAGGGACATGGAAATTTCACGTGCAGACGTAACCAAGGGTGGCACCAGCGGAGAACCATGGGCCATGCCCCCGTCGGTGAAGGCTGACCTTCCCTTGTCGTTGAGAAGATCCAGTTTCGTCAGGGAGCCTTCATCTATAGGCCCACGATAAAAGATGTAAGCCCGATAAACGTTAGTCCCAGGATGATCTTTCTGATTTTGCTGTACTAGTTTTCCTTACAAAACGGACGAGAAATTGTTCACGTGCATGCAATGCCCAAATGGTTTGCCATCTGTCCTGCCCCGACAGCCGAATTCGTGTAACGGTAATGACAATCGGCCAGGTCGGTTTCAGTTATATATAATGATGAACAGAACTGTGAGAATGTCTCCTGATAAGTCTGACTGGAAACTCATTTGAAGCCACCTTGTTGCTACGTGACATATTTTCAAAGACGTCGGCGGGAAGTAAAATCATTTATTGTCGGGAGTTCAGATATTCACATAGAAAATAACATAAATTTAGTGGACCTCGCAATTGAATACAACGAGGAGTCTCAAAAGAGTAAAAAATGGTATGTTTTTAATTCGGTTACATAGTTTTCCCCCGAGAAAAAGACAAGACCGTTTCATTTAATTGCAGCGGTACCTTCTATCTGGTTATTTTCTGATCACATAGCAAGTTGGGTTTTTTTTTCTATTGAAGTGAAACTTTTATAAATAACGACTGCTTCATTTCTAGTAACAAGTCTGGAAAATGCCATTTCCGGATGTCTGAGGGTAAGGTTTTTTTAAATTTTCTCTACGCTTCGCGCCAAGTTATGGTGGCGCTCCGCTTTGATAGTGTTTTGGTCGAACAGATTACTCATCAGGACAATGCATGCTTGCAAATTATTCTTCGTGTGAGGGCAATATGTAGTGAAAATTTTAAAGGGGAAAAAGCTGAAATTAAAGACTGCTTTGTTTCTGGTTACGAGCCTGGGAAATGTCATTTCCGGCTGTCTGGGGTTTTCAATTTTTCAAAAATTTCTGTGCACTTCTAGTTAGTTTTTCGGACAGGATTACATTTTTTAGACCAAATTGAAATACTCCCGTCCGCATATGTCAATGTACAAAATATAAAACTTGAAATATATGGGAAGCCAATCGTTTCCCTCGAGGAAAATTCCGCCGGCCTTAGTCTCCGTGATTTAATTCAGAAACCCCAACAAAACTACAAATCACCCCCTTCTTGATTCATAAGAGGGCCAGTTTCTTCCATAAACCCCCCAAATCTGTCATAAAATTATAGTTCCACCAAAATTACCTTCAGATTTTCAACTATTTGTTAAAAATAATAAACTTTTTCATTTGCGATGGATACTCCGTACAATAAAACACCCAATTTAACGCTCTTAATCACTCCGAAAATTGCTCTTGACAGGCATACCAAGTCCAAAAGTTTCATTGTAACCTTATCCAAAAGGAAAATTTTTCGTAAAATTCCAAAATTTCTCCAATATGATATGCTGTTAATTTTCAAATCTTCGTTCAAAAAGGGGAAAAATTTTTCGGGCACATTTCCAGTTTCGTCCGAAAGCCTTATTACCTAGGCTTTGTGCGATGAAATGCGTAACCAGGTAACTCCAAAAGAGTTCCAGCTGTCGCCTGTGTAACGTTTTGGATTTTTATGAAGGAAAGATTCTTCAATAAACCCCCCAACTTTTTAATGGTCCTTACAAAAGCCAGATTTTTTTTTAAAAAATTCTTCTGAACAAACTCCAGATTTTTAAATATTTATTGAAAAAAGCCAAAAATTTCGTCGCGCTACGCGCGCCTCAGATTCTACCAAGTCACGTCCCACTAGGACTTACTAATCGCCTTTGTCGGCGACTCGAAATGCTGGTCCCCCTGTCGGGGAGCTTGGTCCCCTGTCGGACAAATCTAGGCGCCACCCCTGCTTCACAGGGTTGTTAGTAGAAATAAAGTAGTGTTTGTAGTTGAATGAGACTAATACACAATAAAATGAGTAAATTACACAATGATCACAGAAATGACGATAAAATGTACCACTATGACGAAATTGATTGAAATGTGAAAAAGACAGATCACTTCGGAAATGAGCTTTTATTGCGGAATGTCGGCACAACGGGAGGGGGAAAATGGGGAAATTGTCCCACCCACGTAGTGTTTGTCCTTCCTCTCCCCACTTTCCTCCAACGTTAGGTCAGTTAAAAGTTGGATTAACCCCCAAAACATATATAAGAATAGACATAATAATATACCTCTCCAGAAATATAATTTTTTATCCCGAGATATGCTAAAACCTCAGAGCTTCCGGGACTTCCTCCCCTTGGATCCCAGGAACGGACGCCTTTTTGCTCGGTTTCGAGCTGCGCCCCAAAATTTTGGCCCAACACCATCCTTTTCCCCTAGTTTGTCTCCCCAACATTTTAACATTATGGCACCGCCCCTGTGAAAACTGCTTCCCAAAAAGCTACACGTCCACTGAAGGACAACATTTGACCAACCTCACAGCCCTCAGACCATTTATATCACTGGTCTGTCATGTATGGTGCCATTCTAGACATGATGGAAATAACAGATACTGCACAAGATCTTAGCCAAAAGGCCGAAAAGCGGTGAAAAATAAATCTTTTTCTAAAAACCTTCCGACCCTCTGGCAAAGGGCTGTTCGGCGAAACCAAACTTAACACTGCTTCTCGAAGAAGCGGTACGTCCACTGAAGGACAACGCTTGACCGACCTCACGGCCCTAGGACCATTTACATCGTTGACATGTCATGTATGGCTCCATTCTAGACTGGATGAAAAGAACAAATATTACACCTAATCAAGTTAGCCAAAAGTTCGACTTCACTCAATGTAGGTACCGTTCGTTTCCCGAAAAAACGTAGGGTAGCTTGGATACACACACGAGTATAATTAATTACATCCCAAACAAACAAGAACGCAAATAACCAACAGACGATTTAAGTCCATCATTTGATCATTAGAGATGTTAGTAGATATTTGATGCGGTTGCTTACGATATAACAAGTTTATCAATATCGAACTCCTACCTCTTTGTTGCTATGGAAAGTTACCAATTAAAGTTGCACTTGCACACGTTAGTGTTCTAGCTACAGGGGAAGGAGGCGATTTTCACCCTCCTCTGCTCTGAAATATGAAAAATTCGGAAATTTGCCATTTGTGACACCAGTCAACTACGGTGTGGTTTTCCCAACTCTTCTTTCATGAAATCCCAAATTTTTTCCAATAAAAGCTTCAATTTTGTAATAATTTTTTTCAAAAACGTAGAATTTTCCGCTCGCTTCGCGCGCAGCAACTTGCAGTTACTAATGCAGTCGTGCTTGCTCATAAATCAGTTTGGTCAACTTTTCCGAACTCTGGAAACGGCAAAATAACCAGATCCTCAAGAGATATTGGCAACTTTTGTGCCTTTTTCATGAATTTTCTTTCATTAAATTCCAAATTTTCTCCAATGTAAGTTCTCGACTCTTAAAATTTCGTCGGAGAGCCTCGGTGTCGTGTAGGCCTTAGATAACGGTGTGTATACCAACAATGATCTTTGGTCGTTGTACTTGTAACTAGCAGCTAAGCATCATTGGAGTAGTTGAACTTTTTCGGGGGAAGGCAAATTTTCCGGTTTTTTCTTTAAATTGTGAATACCATTGTATTAGAGACGAAATTTGCGGGGCGCAAAATGCGCCTAAATTTTGTACTTTTTATATTAAAATGACACTGTAGTTGCCTGTGTCAATTAATGATCATGTGTCACATATAGCAAATTTCCAGAGCTCGAAGGAGTTACCAAACTGATTTATGAGCGAGCATTACCTCGTTAGGAGTTGGACTTTGCGGCTCGCGAAGCGCATGGGGAATTTTGCTTTTTGAAACTATTCATTACCAATACGGAGTTAAAGAAGATTTCGGAAAATAAGTGTCACAACTTTGGCAGATTTACGACTTTTTCATTTGTCAGAGCCAGGGAAGTTCGCCCCTGCCCCCTTGTAGCTGTGCCAATGGTAAGAAGTTGTCTCTTTCAGTTTTCGTACAATAAAATTTTCACTTCAATAAAAATGAGAAAATTGCAAAATGATCAGAAAATTGCCAAGTGAGAAGTACCACGTCCATTAAATGATTACAGAGTTGTAGCTAATCATGCGCTTTCTACAATCCGTGTTTGATTTTTCATGAAAATTTTACAGTGACTTTTTTAATGATGCTAAAGCTTCTTACATTTCGGGTTATTTAATTAGGCCTACGTTACGTTTCATGTTTTCAACTTTCATCACCGTCTTATAGTTTGAATCCTGATTGAAACTAGGGGGCGGAAAACAGGAGGAATACTCGGGTAAGTTATAGGTGCACGGTGTGCGATACACACGTTGTGGAAGTCTGCCTGTCACGTCGCATGTATGTACGAACTTGGAAGAACTTGTGGAAATGTTCTTGAATGAAAATCATATATCAACACCTATGAGATAAAATTCCAGGGTGATGATCGTGGGATGGTCGAATACGGAAAGAGCATAAAACAGGGAGATGGGTTTTTAAATTATTTGTATTGATCTATTGAGATTTGGAGAAATGATAAAGGGGTTTTCTGACCTGGGACGCGGATGGGGGGGGCGGGAGCATCTTCCTCCCCCTACATTTTTCACTTGAACTATCACCCCAGCCCTTCCCCCCCCCTACATTTTCCACTGGGGCTATCATCCCAGCCCCCCCCCCTCTCCCCCGCTTCCTACGCCAATGTAAACGTTTTATTTGAACGCAATGTGCGGTGCACGAAGGGCGCCTAAACTTTGCTGTTTTTAAACAAATATATGGGAAAATATGGAGCTTGTAGGGCAAAAACATTTTGAATTCTTTCGAAGAACTTCAGGTTTCTTGTAAGGAAGTTTGAAAAGTTTGGATACTATTCAAAGAATTAAATTACCTTGATATTCGCAAAAATCCGAGTTTGCACGGAGGCTAAAATTCTTGCGATTTATTGTCATCACAATGTTATCAATTTGCAATGAAATCACTGTCCTTGTTACGAGGTCGGGCTGGGCTTGCCCCATCTCCATCTTATGTGTATGGGCCTCTACGAATTGAGACTTTCTGACATTTTCTAAAACTCCGAAACTTTTTTTGTCTTTTTAGACAGGTATTTGATAAGCAGGAGCTTTTACTGGAGAAAACTTTGGAGTTTTGCGAAAAAAAATGAAGAAGATTTGGGAAAACCTCACTGTAAATGTCCGTACTGCGTAGCCACGGGGGTGGGGGAGGGGGTGGGGATAGCCCCCCAGATTTTCCTCAGCCCCCCCCCCAAAAAAAAAAAAATATTTTAAGTCCTGATAAAGAAGTAACTGAGAAAAAATAAAATGTTTGAACGAATAAACTTTGAAGTATTTCCTTCAAAAACAGTAAATAATGAAAATATGTAGCAATTAAGAAAACATGCATGAATGTTTGTGAAACACATTTTGTGCGCACGTATGAAATCAAGTAATAAATTCAAAATGCCTACTTTCACTAAATTAGATACCGTGTATAATCTGCACTGTCGTTAATTGCATTTCACTTTGAAGATGAAACGAACATCTTGACGAAAAACTCGAATGTGACTTTGTTAGGTTACGTAGTATACCGATGATTGAACAAATACTGCACCATTTTGCATCTAGACACCACTGAAAACCGCAAAACATTGTTTCTTTGGCAGTATGTGTGTCACCTGTAAAATCTCTACCAAGACTAAAAGTGAGTATTCTGAAATTTTTCATCCTCCCCAAATAGGAAAATCCTAAGACGTAGGCCTATAATCAGTGCAAAGTTTTGCCAAACATAGCACCATTTTGCATCTAGGAAATCTAAGGCAAAGAAAGTTTCTCAGAGGGAGACACAACTACTTTTGGTTTTCCTATATTAAAGCTGAAATCCATTCAAATATTCGCATTTTGGGGTCCCTGAAAAGTAAATGAATTACCAATTTTTCATAGATTGATTTTTTATTCTCATTAATTGAGAAGTGGCAACATGAGATTCGTATTTCAAGGCTGGGTACATCCAGCTTAAAATACGTGAGAAGTGCCGTTTCCGGCCATCTGGAGGGTTTGTGAAACCCCAAATTTCCTTGTACGCTCCGCGCCAACAGATGATGGCGCTCCGCTTAGATAGTCTTACCGCGCCTGACCGTAGGAGGTACCAGCCCCCCCCCCCACTCATTACATAGGCCCCCCTAAAATTTCCATCCTGGCTACGCCACTACTTTTTAAGGATCTTGCATGTCACATATGTCAATTTTCGATTTTCAATTTCCCATGGTCGGGGAGAGGGGGAGGGGGGTCCCTCAGTGTTTCCTCTCTTGTAGCTACGCTACTGGTTAGAAAGATTTAACCACTTGGTAATATCCTTAAATCCTACATCAGTACATTTATTATTAACAAAGTCATTATACATACAGCTACAGGGGCACAGCTGTGGTTTATGGATTTTGGGGCAAACATTTTCCAACAGCGTGTTGAACCCTGGGATCGTGTCCTGGGCCGGAATATTCTCTTAGCAATCCTCCCATACGAACGCGAGGACACACGGATAGGCCTACACACAGTAATTCGTTTTTGTGACTATGCCCATGCGTTCAACCTCCAAATCGTCGGGATAAACAAGCCAACCCCGCACCTACAAAATCTGAGTTTACACAGACCTATATCCAAATAACAATTACAATTGTAGGATATAGTTTTGGGTGTACGTCAATTTTCACCACAGAAAAATGTCATTGACAAAAATGACAAACACCAAAACTCTATCCCACGATCCTTTGTAAATGCTATTTGGAAATAGGTCTATGATAATTTGGTGGCATTTTTTTTTTCTCAATCCAACCATGACACTAGGAAGAATCATAAGTGTGGTTGTGTGCAGTGGACTTAGTATAAATTGCCATTTTTTGTAAAAAATATGCATTTTAAACTGTTGAAAAGTGGGTATGAGTCCTTGTTTTCCTTCGGGTTGGCTATTCAGAGTTATAGGCTAAGTGTTGCATGTACGTACTGCAGGAAAGCAAGGGAACGCCGTACACTTTGTGCTGAGCTCGGTTTTTGTATCCCACGCTGCTCCACACTTTCATTCGCCAACGAATTACCGAACCAGTTTATTGACGTTGATTCTTCCGAAGTTCTAAAGCCATCTGTATACCACAATGTGATATTTTGTTTAATTAGTCTGGTTTTTTGATCTGCCTAAATTATTGCGGGGGCAAAGCGATATGTTTTTTTCTCCAATATCCTCATAGGGGTGGCATTTCCCCACCTCCTCCCCAGGGTCGACGACTGGTCTCGTTTTAGTCCAAAGTAATCCATGCTGAGACCACCATCCCCTTTTTTCAATGTAATCACTGCCCTAGTATACGAGGTCAGGTTGGGGTTTATCCACACGCTCCGCTATACGCGTTTGGGATCCCCTCTGCTTTGTCACAAGACAAATCTGCCCGCAAAATAACAACATGTTCCCGTTTTTCGCGTATGATGACACATCTTCAAGTTCGAGCCAATCAATGGAAATGAGACAGATGAGTGTTCCGGTGAATCTATCTCAACAACATATTAAACAAACTTCCTTTTCAGCTTGGGGCAGACGATTCTCCGCTGGAAATATGTAAAGACGTCATCTAAGCCGAACGCTACCAACAGGTGGCGCGGAGCGTATCGTTAGACACATTTATGAAAAATTGTAGTTCCTCAGTTATTCGGAATTGGCATTTCCCACGCTTGTAGGTATTACAATCAGTCGTTCAGTTTTGAGTCCCGGTGTGCAATAAAGCTTCCCACCCTGACCGAAAAAATGGAACTTGTATAGGCCTAGTAGGAAAAAGGCCTATGGAATTTATGAAAGTACATTTTGAAAACCGCACTGTTGATAACCTGCTGCACATCATGACATGCAAGGCTTCGTATGAGACAAATTTCTATTTTTTTTATTATTATCAGGCGCGGATTCGAGGGGGGGGGGACTTTTACGGACCCCCCCCCCCCTTTCGTCACATCAGCAATAAAACATAAGGGAAATAAGCAGTACAACCCCCTCACTTCTCTGATTTCTCTTAGGTCACCCCCTCTTTTTGGAATGTCTGGATCCGCGCCTGATTATATGAGCCAGTGGTGATCGATCGTCTTCTGCCCTTTCGTCACTGGGTATATTCTTGGTACGTTTTAAAAATCCCCTCGATTCTAACGAGAACAGTCAAGCATTTACTCCCCAAGGGCTCCATAAAAGCTACCTCCTTGCGAAAGGGCACCAAACTCAACAGGATAAACTGAGCTACAGCAGCATTGCTGCTCTTGTTCAATTCACCAAGTACGGTAAAACATGCACGTAGATGGAACTTCAGCATCATGAGAAGACTGTCAATCACCCAACCGTATAGACGAATCCCTATAGTAAGTGATGGTCTGATTTCAGTCGGCCATAGCTAGGGTCTATCACTTTTTAATCTTTCAATTTCTTTCTTCCTTGTATCCTGGATGGTTGTACCCTGAATTTAATCTTGATTCCCTGAATTTCACTGTGTATGAGGGTTTGAAGTTCATGTAGACAAAAAAAAAATAAATAAATAAAGACGATTCAAGGCTGATGACCCCACTAATTGCTGCCTATAGTCATTAAACAAAACCGCTGATCGGATTTGTCTATGCGACGAGGCAACTCATTGGCGCTCTTTGCATTTATATTATTTCGGTTGACTTATAGTTAGTTAGATAGTTAGATAGAGTTTTACGGCCCAGTTTCCAACCTATTGGTTCAAGTCGAGCCGACCACGGCCCTTTTCCAGTTGTAGCTCACTGGTTTGTTTTCCCCTTTCCATTGCTTATGCGGAGCATCAAGCACAATGGCAGTAGGTTCCATTTTTTGAGTCTATGGTATGACTCGATCTGGGAATAGAACCCGGGCCTTCCGCGTGAGAGGCTGATGCTCTTACCGTTATAGACCAAATACGTAGTCTTTCGGTTGACTTACAAATGTTACGCAAATTTGTACCGTGAGGGGGAAACCATATTTTCATATTCACAACACATTTTGCCTTTTTCCGTAATTAACGGTTCATGCAATGACGTCAGTAGGCCTATATTTTGAGAGAGAAATGCAAAATAATTAAACGCCACTGCTTGCATGCACTATTAACAGATTAATGACCGAGGTTTAACCTTTATTTCTACATACGGCAGAATGAACGTGTATCCAGAACGGATATGCACTTGAATCCAGATTTCCATAAAGCCTTAAGACATCAAGGCTATTTACAACAATGAAATTACGAAAATGTATAATTAGTTTATGGCTATGACCTTAGTTTGTTCTAGTTTCTTTCGTGAATTGACGCATTTGGACAATTATTCATTTGTATTGTCCGTAAAAAAAATAGGTTTTGATGGGTGTGTCGTCTTCTGTCTTTATTTCCATGTTGTTTTCACTGTTTTGCAACTTGGTTCTCAATTATGAGATTCCCAAATACCAACTCTAGTAATCTTTAGTTCAAGAAGAGAGATAATTTTTTGTTGGCCATATTATTCATGTGTCATATGTCATAGGGGTGGAAGATGTTTTTTTTATTAGGGGGCTACAAGTTTTCGGCAGCCGATATAATGGTGACACCGTAAGGCGTCCAGTTTTGCGGAAGCGCAAAACCCCATCGGCGTGGGTTCCAGAGGCCCGCCTAAGGGTACCTTGTGGGGTCCAGGGGAAAAGCCCCGGTAGGGGTCGAGAGGGCGAAGCCCCCGGAAGCTTAGCGATTTTAGTGATTTGAGAGGCTCCAAAATGGTCGAAAATCATATTCAAATTGAGGATTCTAAACTATGAATTTAATTCAGGAGTGGGGTAAGGTAAGGGACGAGAATTTGGGGGGAGGGGTGACATGCCCCACATCCCCCGGTAGGTACGTCCCTGGCTTTCAGTACATCGCGGTCTCGTGCATCAAAAACAAGGAAGGATGACCTGCCCCCCCCCCCCTCGCTTCCGCCGCCCATGTACGTATTTGCTTAGAATTATGACATGTCAATAGAAGGACAGGATCCGCAAAGATCACACCATTAAAGGCCTAATCCTCTCACCAAAACAATTCAAATTATCCGAACCTAACCATTTAAGCCCCTCCCAAAAATGTTTAAACTTATGATCATCCGGACCATACACAATCTCAGTTTATTTCTTCAGGGATACAAGACATCAATGTGTAACCGAAACACTCCCCGCAGTGCACCATAGGCTGTAAAGACAAATCCGATAAGCGATTGTGTTTAGTGACTGCCGGCAGCCATAAATGAGGTCCATCAGCCTTAAATCGTCTTCATTTATTGTCTACATGAACTTCAAACCCTCATTTTCAGTGAAATTGAAGGAATCAATATACTTTTTAGTTTACATCCATCCACACTGTTAAAAATTTCTGTAGATTTACAAAACAAAAAATAAAGAAATACATAAAGAAAACGGAAAAAGTGCCGTCAATTTGTTTCAAAGAATTGACAGCACTTTTTCCATATCCGCTTTGCATTTCTTTATTTTTTGTTCTGTAAATGTAAAACACGTCGGTGACATTTTTAACAGTGCATGATATAGATAAGCAAGGACATTGAAAGAATAAAAAGTGATAGACCCCAGTTATGGCCGACTGAAATGAGACCATCATTTGCTGTCCGGATTTGTCTATAATTTGAGCCACAGTACCATGTACTTCGGAACTTCCTGTCAATCAAAGAGCTGAGCAAATTTAGAATTTCTGTGGACTTAAGTAGGCTTATCGAATGATTGTGTCTGGATGAGGATGAATTTAAGACAGTTGTGGGAGGGGCTTAGCAAGTAGGTTATAGAGTCGGAAATGTTTGAGGTGAGAAGACTAGAAATTTAACAGACAAAAGATACAGTTCATATAAGAAGATTTATTAGATTTATTATAAATACTGGATGCACATAATAAAAATTGAATAAAATATGACTTCGTTGTTCAGCATCTCCATGTTGGACAGCATCGGCTAGGTTTGCTTGACCGAATTTCACGCCCCCCCCCCCCTTGCAACCTCTCCTCCTGTGGACTCTGACGGTAGAATATGCCAACCGTGCTTGCCGTAAGAGGCAACAAAAAGGGAGTACCGGTAAAGGATTAGACTAGTACTGACTTGAAACCGAACTTGAAACATTTTTTTAAACCGTATTTGAACTTTACTTTTTATCCAGCCGGACATTATATGTAACACCATGACCGTACTGGACGGGGATGGGCCAAAACCTTGCTAAATCGGGCAAACTTCGGTGGCTCAGTCGGGCTGAGATTATGCCCTGGTTGGGAATCTGGATGTGTCTGATTGAGGATGATTTTTAAACGGTTGTGGGAGAGGCTAGAACAGTGGTTCTCAAACTTTTTCAAAATACCGCCCCCCATAAGGCATCCATGACTGATCCAACGCCCCCCTCCTGCCCAACATACCATCATATTTGTATAAATATTTGACTTTGAGCTTTCGACTTTCAATTTCCAGCACCAAAATGACCCAAGTAAGTTTTATATTGGGTAAATTTTTGTCAGTACAGTAGTTGCTAAACCTTTCGGGGAAGACGGTCTGTGTCAACCACTCTGCAACCTCCTAGGTTCCTTTATTGCACAAATGTATGAGAACCTCCAGGGACCCCTAGTCAATACCAACGCCCCCTATTGCTTGCAAACTCCTCAGCGCCCCCTTGAAACTTTTCAACGCCCTCCAGGCGGCGGTAGGGACCACTTTGAGAACCACTGGGCTAGAAGAAGTGAGCTGCTCTGCTCGAAGTAAGTCGGTTACGGGAACTGTCTGGGGTAATGACTAAATGCCTTTAATTTTCCTGCTTATGTTTTTGTATGCAGGGTTAAATGAATATACCAGTGGCTTTTAATTGAGGTATTGCAAAATAGACAAAAATATTTCAAACTATGCCCTCCAAACCCCGTCACATTGTCCTTTACATAACTCAAGATGTCTTACATTGAATGGAATGTAAGGCGAAAGAGGAACCAAATTTACACAGCTAGGTGAAACTTCCATTCAAATCGGATATGTTTTTCTAGAGGTATTAGCAGATGAAGCTACTAGATTTGTGTTCATAAAGTGAACCTGAGGACAGAGAGGTTAAATAGATACCTCACATTGACAATGAATGCTTCGTTTCCCTTTGCTTTACAGACTGTTGTGATAACCTTGAAGTTAACCCTTTACCGTTGTGCTCCAATCGGGGCATATTTGCGCTTCTCGTGGGTGGGCGGAAAAGCGGACGTAGCACGCCCCGCATCAGCTTCCGTAGGCTATTGACCCCGTGACCATAAACCATTGTCTCTCTCGTTGTTGTGGCCGAATTTTCGGGTAGCTACTCGCAGTTTCGAGCTCCGCGTGACACACTAAAAATGGGTGACAGCCGCGCTCTCCGCATGTGTCCAAAAGGACCCAAACAACGGCAAAGGGTTAATAAAAAAGGACATCCCTTTCAAAGTTTGTAAAGTTCTTATGCAATCACGTTCTGATAATATGGGATTGCTGAGGAGAAAAATGGCTGTAAACATTTTTTTTTTCAGAACACGAAAGACTGTCAATTACCTGATTACTGTGAGGATTCGATGTCATATATGTACTTGCTTCAAGTTCACTTTTTTGAGAATGTGACAACTTCACATGTTCATACCTTGAAAACCGCACATTGTGTTTTAATGCAAATTTCACTGAAATGCTTAGAATGAGTACCTCTAACGTATCAATACTCGATGTGACTTTAAACCCTTCTTGTAAAGACTGGTTATGTTTCCAACAAAGACGTGCGCACATTGTGTGAAATCTTTTAACGTTTTCTTTATAATTGAATGTTCCGTCTGTTCTTGAAATTTGGATCTATCAGAATGTTTGAGTACCTTTTCCTATAGATCTAGCATTTTTAACCTACACCATAATAGGGTATGTTGTTTAGTATTCAGTGCAGGGGCAAGGAAAATATAAAGAAGGTTGAATGCAATGTTAAATTAATGTGTCGCGATGACCTCACACATTTGCCTTAATGCATGTCTCCAGAATTTTTTTGTATGGAAATTTTGAGACCTGCCCTAAAACTTGCAATTACGGCCCTACTTCTGAAGTCAGACCTGACTAAAAAAGCGACTCTATCAGTACGAAACGTGGTAAAGTATGTGCATATATAGACGAATCCGGACGGTCAAGTGATGGCCAGATTTTAGTCGGCCATAACTGGGGTCCATTACCTTAAGTCTGGTTAGGATGTTTGTACACTGAATTGTATCTTGATTCCTTCAATTTACGTGAATATAAGGATTTGAAATTCATTTATACAATAAATGAAGACGATTTAACGCTGATGGGCCGCACTAATGGCTGCCTATAGTCACTAAGCACAAGCGCTGGTCGGGTTTTTCTAGAGCTGGTGCAATATACCATGCTTTGTCAGCCTAGGAGAAGGAATGACACAATTCATACATTTCCCTCTAAACCCTACACGATGGCAATTGTCGCTACCATTTCCGTGACCTGCCATTCCGGTTAGACCTATGATTGCCCCCTCCCCCCGTCACGGCCACCATTATTTTACCACTAACAGGTGAAATCAGAGTTTGGCAGCGACTCATTGAGTTTGTTCTTGAAATTCAACAAATATTTCCAAACCTGTCAAGTTTTCTTCACATACCAGTGACAAATGGTCAAACTTAGACAATTCCCATATCCCACATAAAAATAACTATTTTATGAGTGAGTACCTAACGGTTAACCCCGTTTTCTAAAAAAATTTGTGACCAGGTACTTTTCTTAATTATGCACAAAACCGTTATAAACCAGGACACCACAAAATGCAAAATGTAGTATACTTTCCCGCAACTATTAGATATGAACCTTGATTAATTTTGCCAGTTGCAAGAATTTCCAAGTAGTTGTACCCGTAAACACTTCCATTAAGTTTTCAATATCAATTCAATGAGCCCATTTAACATCTTGTTCCAACACTTCTTGTTTCCTTTTTAAGCTGACAATTTACCAGAATCAATAGATATTGCAGAGGTCCTTCAAGTGAAAAGCATTAATGCTGTGTTAATTAGTGTTAAATGGGAATTTAGTAATTTTGTTCGGTTAACAAAATTCCAAACATAAGCTGACCAATTACAACTCTAGACGTTAGACTATTGTAACAGATCCTTTTTTGTTTGTTTCAACTAAATGTATTACTGTGATGTAGGATTAAAGTCGTGGCAAACTTGTAAAAAAAATGATTGCCTCTATTTAGCCATTAATAAATGTCGGTACATAAAAAAGCATATTTTAGTCTCTCCGTCATAAACGAATCGGATCATCGCCGTGTTTGTTTAATGACTGTAGGCAGCCACTAGTGGGCCCATCAGTCTTAAATCGCCTTCATTTATTATCTATGAATTTCGAACCCTCGGATTTAGTGAAATTGAGGGAATCAAAATACAAAATTTTGAGAAAACTGACGGACTCGGCTTCGCCTTGTCCTTTATTTTCCCAAATTCGGAGCCTCGACGGTTTATTCACCAACAACACTCCGACATATGCAGTTTATTCCTTCAATATTCCCCATTTCTGTTATATTCCCCTCTCCTTCCCCTTCCCCATATCGGATAGGTTGATAAACTTGCGCGATTCCAAACTGTAAAATCAGGGACTCACTTTATGATGAACGTTGAATCTCGTTCTCTCAACTTTACACATTAAAATTCCATCCTTGTACTTCGCCGATATCAGTTTACTCCGTGTTTCCCAACTGTCTGTTTCCCTTCAAGTAATCCAGAGCTGAAATATTGACACATACTTTGACATCTTTCGCTTTATCCAGGCAGAGAAAAAATCATTCATTTTTGAAATTTTCTCCAGAGACATTTAATTAAATTAAGTGCCTCCTGACAGAATGGTTTGGTACGAGTAGATGAAAACACAATAGTGACTACAATATGGATTTTTCTTATTTATCATTCTACTATAGAGCAAAACGTCATCTCTATGAAAACTGACCAATTGGAATATTCCAACCCTGCATCTTTGGCAAGCCGAAAATGTAATTAAAGCACCGTATAGCTATGTGAAAAAAGTAGCAAATTTATTTATTTCACACCAAACTCGGAAGCTTAAATCAATAAGTAATTGGGTCGCTATCAATTGTTATAGAGTGCATTTATTGTTGGTAAAAGGAGAGAAGGAATAGAAAAGGAAAACAAATTTTGGGGTGCGAAAAGTCACCGTAGTTAACGATCCCGATTACTCCAGATCCGTAAGAAGTACGCTATGCAACCCATTTTTAGGTATTATGGCATGTCAGCAAAAGGCCCTGGATTTACTTGAAAGTTAAGGAGTAAACTTTCTCGAGGAAAAAAACCCTTGGGATTTTATGTCAGTATCTTTTATTGTTACCAAGATATACCTCTTCAAAGTTTGATCGTTTCCGAAGCAATATGTTCCCTGGGCTAAACTAGTGACGTAGAGTGTTGCCGTGTTGACATTACTTTTGTTAACCCTATATTAATCATCTTAATTACTCATCAGATAGTTTATTGTTTGGTAATTAATACTGATGATTTTTAATGGCACAATATAAACTTTCAAATATAAAACCCTTGGGGATATACTAATGTTACAACTGTCCTTGAAATGAAGATTGCAAACACAAAGGAAAACATTAGCCTTACATAGCATGTCCAGGCCCGTGGCCAGGGGGTCGGAGCGTTCGAACGACCCACCCCAACTTGAAGAGGTCCATTTTTCCAGCCCTGTGTTTGAAGGGTCTGCTATGAAATATTTTTTATCTTGACATATACCAGATTACATGTTTGAATTTTTTCTCAAAAAGTGGCGTACTGTGTGGAATTCCTGGAGAAAAAGGACTTCTGTTGTGTTCAAAAGTCCTTTAAAATGCTCCAGATTGCAGGAGACCTGTATATTTCAAACTTTTCCGGGAAAGCATGCCCCGCACCGCTAGCAACTGCATGCTTATGGCATGTGCCAGCCGCCTCCGTGTTTGGAAAAAGGTCCACATCTTGGAAAAAAGATCCACCCCTCCACATGGGCTGGCTACGGGCCTGATGTCCCTCCCGAAACATCATAAGATTTGCATAGTTATGATATTGAGCTCATGTTTATGAATGAATAAGTGCAAATCAGAAATTATCCTGTAAGATGCTCCATTTTTGACGGATTTTGATGGAAATTTTCTTGATTTTCAATGCTTTTCATATCAAATACTCTGTCATTTTCACTGAGGTCTCATGACCTTTCATGAAAGGGAATATTGCGTTTTAAATGCCCGAATAAAGCATGCAAAGAAAATAGCTCTAAACATTTTCAAGTCATCCAGTCTCATTCAGTTAAACTCAGCAATGACTTTATCTCCTCGAACTATTATTTAGTAAAAGAGTTATGTAAATAGTTCATCATTTTAATATTCAACATTCTCGGTAAACAATTATTCTTGTACGAGAACTAACCGAATTTCTGTTCTGTGAACAACTCATTTCTTGAAAATGGATTACTGTACTGTCTTCATTCGAAGTACCATTCTGTGTCTATAAATATTGGCTTGAAAATGAAAGGATTTCTGAAAATCAAACGCAGTGTTGTATGGTTGTTGAAGGGGATTGACTTAGTCAATTGTTTGATTCTGGCCAGCGTCTTAATCGGTAACTTTGATCGATTCATGACGACCACTTCTAACGTTTAAGTGGGAAAGGAAGGTTTTCAAATCCAGACCGAATTCCTCCCCACCTCCCCACTTCTATCTCGTCTGGAAACACATTGAGCAGCTGAGACAACAGTGTTGTCTCAGTCTCCAGCTGAGGGGAATCCGGTATGGATTTGAAAAAGCTTCTTAAGTCCTTTAAGCGTGAGAAATGGTCACCATGAATCCATCAAAACACAATATTCCCCTCATATTTTGAATCATGAATTAAACATTTTCCTAGTTTTATATACCTCACAATTATCTTATATGTTATGTGGTAATCCAGTGGTCCTCTCGTTTTGAGTAAAAAGTTTACATTAGACTCATCATAACGTGGTGAAGTTCATTAGAGCATCTCCATATATGGCAAGTCATTCTAAAATTTATGTTCATCTTGCAATTCCACGTTGTCTGTATAAGTGAAATGCCTTATTATATTTAAAGGCCAAACCGTCTCACCTCAGAGAGTTGTAATTCTAGTTCTAATAACCTCCGTACTTAAGCAGGGGCCAGCCCAAGGGTATTTTGATAGGGGGAAAGCATGTATTGAGCGTTCCTTTTCTTCTTTTCCCATACTTTTCCTCCTCTTTTCACATTTTCTTGCCAATATGACGGTCGCCCCTGCCCCTGACACTGCCCCCTTTACTTTGTACTTAGATTATCCCTCGCACAACTGTCTGAACCCATTTTCATCCAGACACAATCTCTGTATATTGCTTCAGGGTGAGTATACAATACCCGATGTGTAATCAAAACATTCTCAGTACAGTACATGCTCTGTAATATGAGCTACAGTACTCTGCATTTTTCAATTTGCAATCAATCAAAGAACTGTGCCGATTGAGAATTTTTGCAGACTACGACAAAAAATTGCTTGGGGTGAGAATTGATTGCCTTTAAGCGTTTTGCGACATGAAAATGACAAAATTGGGTATTAGATGTAAAAAGCATTGACATTCAAGAAAATATCCGAAATCACCATCAAAATCCGTCAAAAATTGAACTTAATAATAATAAACATGAGCTCAATATGCAAAACTTGTGATGTCATGGGAGGGACATACCATTAAGGTTACTGTTATCCTTTGTTTTTACAATCTTCGATACAGACAGTTGTAACATTAGTTTGTCCTGAGGGTTTTATTTTTGAAGTTACAATTGTGTCCTTGAAAATCATCAGTATCAATTACCAAACCATAAACTCTCTGATTAGTAATTAAGAGATAATTAACACAGGGTTAACAAAAGAAATGCCAGCACTGTGCAACACTTCACGTCATTATTTTTGCATAAGCAAGTTGCTCCAGAAACAATTAAAATTTGAAGGGTGTATCTTGAGAACCGTAAAAGATACTGACATAATTCCTACGGATTTTTCCTTGGGAAATTTCACTCCCTAACTGCCACGTGAAATCTGGATATTTTGCGGACATGTCACACTACCTTTAAGAGAAACTGAATTCCATTTAAGTGAAATAAATTTGTGGGTACTTCGAGTACATTCAGTCCGATTGAATCCAGAGAAATCGTTAACCCCAACCGTTCATTATCCTGATGTCATACATGGCCCTTCGTTGTTTAACATTTAAAAAGTACCTCCAAGTCTAAAATTTCAATAATATATATTACAGAGCATGAAAAATGAATTAATTCACATCCAACTACTATCTACACAGGACGTTCCTGAGCTGAGATGTAACATGCTGAAGTTTATTAAATCAATTCAAAATGGTACATTGCACAAAAATTTTTATGTCATTGTTGTACAACTAAAATTACAATCTTTGTATTTCTTTGTTTTTCTGAAAGTTACTCCACCTTGTGTCAATATGTGTTAGCACTCTTTCTCTTATGGGCCAATTAAAGGTAAAGAGCAGTCCCCCAAACTTATTTTGAAGAAAAAGCTGAATAACACAATTTTCACCTTATTTCCCTTCAAAGTATCTTTCATTACATTTTATGACTTAACTATTGCACATTCAAGGTAAGCCAAGCAGTTATTTATTGTAAATTTCACATTTGAAGAGAAAACACATTGTCACATGACTCCCAATAGCCAATCATGAAACTGGACAGTCTACTACACTTCTTCAGTTTGGGATGACTGCTCCTGCCCTTTAAATTACTTAAGTCATCCTTGTAAAGGATGCTGTGCAAGCAAACAGGAAACATAAAAGGTCATAAAACAATTTTTATCTCAAAGGGAAACAAAGCAGGTAAAGTAATTTTTACCACAAAAAAAAACCCACAAATTATTGCGCAATGAAATATTTTATTTTAAGTGAATAAATTCCAACATTTAATATCTCATCAATGGAACAAGCTATGACAATGGAAATTAGATGAATAAGATTCATTTTGCAATCTCTACAATATACATTTCTAAAATTCTAAACTTGAGGTACACTTTTAATTGAAATAATTGATGTGGATGATATTTCCCAAAATGGCTCAACTTTTCTTCCGTGTCCAAAGTAAAGCCGTATACATGCCTCCTGCCTTTGTCAGTTTGGGACTGAAACTGCTACTTGAACAGTTAAATGCCGCATGCCCTCGCTCTTAATTATCGAGCTAATTTAGATATTTTCGTTTCACTTATCTGTTTAGAAATTCTACACAAAGCTATTTGCTGATGACCCAGGAGACTTGATGACCATCAAATGAACCTAAGAAATGGTAATCTTGTTAGGACTTGAGTATAAAACTTGTTATATGGAAGAAAAACCAGCACTTTTGAGTTTTGACGGAGGTTTAAGAGAGCACTCCAAACATCTCCTTATAAAGTACAGTAATAATACTTTTCAGTTTCAATGCATAAGTTACACAGTTAGTTAGATGAGGTTTTACGGCTCAGTTTCAAAAAAAAAATCTTGTAAAAGCATACAATAAAACGGCTCGGGATGGCTTTCGCCGTCTGAATTATCCTTTAAAACTATTTAAACAGTTAGCGGGGAAGTTAAACCAAAATTAAGTTTTCATATGTGGCAGAGGAACCAAATCTACACATAGTGGTGAAAATTGCATTCAAATTGTACATGTATTTCTCGAGATATCAGTAAATGAGTTCATCAAATTTGTGTTCCAAAGTGAGTTTGGGGGCAGTAGATATTACATCACTTCCTCACATTGACAAGGAATGCTTTGTTTCCCTTTGTTTTTCAGACTGTTGTGCTGACATTGAAGTTAATAGCAATAGGGTCTCTCTGTGGGAAATGCAAATTTTGTGAAGTTCTCATGCCAGTTTTGCAATCAAATTCTGACAATATGGTATTACTGAGGAGAAAATTGGGTTTAAAGTTGAAGAAAAGTAAAAGACTGTCCATTAATGTGAGGATATGATGTCATATTTGCTTGCTTCAAGTTCACTCTTTGTTGGAAATGTGGGAACTTTACCTTGTTGTATGTTGAGAACCACATGACAGATTTCAATGCAAATTTCACCAAAATGCTTAATAAAAAAAACCTTTAACGTATCAAAACTTGATCTGACCATAAACGCTTCTTTTAAAGGGAAAATACCGTCACACTAATTTGGATAAGTGTTGTAGAATATTCTATATCATGAATGGCTAGTGACAATCTTGTGACAATATTTTTCTTTCTCGATCGTTAAATTTACGAAGATTAAGCTGTTTTGGCCAGGGTGTTGTCCGGAACAACTTTCTGCTTTGGCTTAGTTGAATGTGCTCTATGTCCTGAAATAATTATGAAATTAAAGGACCAATCCCCTCACTCCAAACTACAATTCATGAAGGGGTTCACAGAAATTCTCAATTGGCTTAGCCCTTTGGTTGACAACTAATTCGAACAATGCAGAGAACCAAAGAGAGCATTTTGATTCTACACAGTGAGCTTTTCTATACTCGTGAAGCAATAAACTGAGGTTTGTGCCTGGATGAGGATGAATTTCAAACAATTGTGAGAGGGGCTTAAGTAAAAAGGTTAGGAGAATTGGTAATGTTTGGGGTGAGAGAATTAGGCCTTTAAAGATACTTGAAAGAGAAATAATGGGAACTTAGTGAGATTTATCTTTTGTTTCAAATAAGTTTGGTGTGATGGTTTTTGACCCTTTAATTGGCGAACTGAATGTTCAGAAATGATCATACTATTCGGAAAAATGAGTGTGACTCAAAAGCTTTTTGGTTCTCCCTAATACTAGACCAGTTTGAAGTTTCTTCCTGGAGCAGTGTTGCGCGATAAGTCAAAGGTTAAAGGTAACATTTTAACGTGTGTTTACAGCAAATGGAGGCATTAAAACACAAGAAGTATGCTATGTGCGACCGGCACAGCGTTCATATCTTTTTGTGGCAGTTACCTGAACAGAAAGGTCACTAATGCATGGGCAGGTATAAACTCTAACTGGTCTATTGGTTAAAAACTCCGCTGTCAGCTTGTTGTCACGGATGGTGTACGCATGTTTAGCCCGTCAACATCATTTTTAGAAAGAAGTTGGTCTGGGGCAAAAGATTATGAGGATTTCAAAACAATAAGTTTCATTTTCAATCGTTTGTTTTCTGTTTAACTTTTGCACTTTTCGCGCTGTTATTTATAGACAAGTAAAGTTGTTAAAGAATCGAGGGAACAGAAATCTGGACACATTTGGTAAATGCCGCCCTCTTTTGGTCCGCAGTATCAAGTACGTCGTTTCCATAGATGTTGCACTGGATGGTCAACCTTGTTACCAAGCGATTGCAACCCGAGTGAAATACGGTTCATGGGGATGTAAGGGGAGATGAGTGTCAGGAAGCATGCCAGAGCCGGCAACTATGTATTGATTTATCGGAGACGGATTTAATTTGCCATATTACTTCCTATACTTTCAGAAGGAAAATAAAGTCCTCCCTTCAAGGAAACCTCAAAAAAAAAAAAAAAAAAAAAAGGCATTTACAACGGATTTTTTATGTTTTTACTTTTTCTTATGTTTAGGTTATATTGAATGTGGCTTTTACCTACATTACGATTCATAGTGGATGGAAAATGGATGCGTATATTTGTATACCTGTTCAGGATTGCAATTAAGTTCTTCCTCCAAGAAAAAAATACAATGGATGGAGAAAATAGCTCCAAAAATGAAAAATTGTGAAAACACACATAGGAAGGGGTGTGAGATGGGAGAAATAATACATCTTCCGAACCTTATCCAGTGGCTGCATGATTCCCACACTCAAACTTCGTCGCACATCTTTAGTTTACCCGACCTTTTCATATGTCACAATCCATTTAGATCCCCGGTCGACTTGTGACTGTTGTCACTTCAAATGTGTAGGTTAACAAATTTCCTCATAAATACAATTAAAATACCAGCAGGAAGGGGAACCATCAAAGGTATCTTAAGTTAATGCACTTAAAGCAACACTACTTTAAAGAAATTTACTTACCTCTATTTTTTTCTCCCTAAGCTCTCCTCAAATTGACATTTTAGCTGTTTTCCATCACATGCTTGTTCCATGTCATAGACATAGGACATTAAGTGTTGGTCGCATGCATTTATCTTAAGCTATCAGCTTTCATAACCGTGGCGGTCAAGCAGATAAAATACAGACTGAGGGGTGTTTTATTCTGTCTATAGAAAACAAGCATGTATGCTTTACTGTGGTTGAAGCTGGTAGCCAGAATTAAAGATTTTTAGCTTTTTTTCTTCATTTTGGTTTTTTGTTTTGGAGGGGTGCCTTCACTGCCTATAGAACTGATTTGGTCTAGATGCAACGTGGTGCGATATCTCCGACTTTGGTAGTGTTATTCTTGGAAGTTTAGGCATGTTCTGGAGACAAAATTCGTTAACTTCAAAATGAGCAGAAATCTTTTTTCTTTCAGAAGGTGAAAACGGCATGTCGATAGCTTATAGCGTCCGGAAGATACAAGTTTAAAAGTACTGCAAATTTTTCTTGGGATTTGATGCATCATGGGAACTCTGTTATGACATCGTGGCACATTAATTTAATTTTGCATTCAATTTATTTATAATTATGATGCCGCTGCAGGCAATATTAAGCTATGTTGTTGGTTGTACTCGATGTATGGTGAAGGGTAATGCTAGATCTACAGGAAAAGATATTCAAACATTCCAACTGTGTCAAATTTCAAGGACAAACAGGACCTTCAGTTATAAAGAAAAACAAAAGGAATTTGAAAAAATGTGCCCACATTACATACTTTTTTGTGACTTTGTTGAAAAGCAGAGGTATTTTTTAACAAAAATAACCAATCTTTAAAGTGAGATATCTTGAGTTAGGAAAATGGTATTGTGATAGGGTTGAAGGACATGGTGTGGAATATTTTTGTCTTTCTTACAAGACAGAGGCGAAAACCCGACAGAACATGCCTGGTTTATTGGGGTCAATATTAATTATTGACCCTTAAAAACAATCCAGACAAAAAATAATGTTTTGGGATGTTAAAGAAGAAAACAGAACAGGGTATAACCCTCTCGCTGTTATTTAAATATAGGTGTACCGTTATATTAGACCTGTTATTTTGCATGTTGTAAACATTGGTCACTGAGCACAGTAAGGCTAAGTTGAAGAGATCGAGTCTTCATTCTGGCTGAGACACACCAGGCAGAGCCTCCCTCGGTTCTCTGTATTCCAGCCGTGTTTCCTGCAGGTTTAACCGGCTCCAGCCTTTTACAATAGTTCAAGCATTCTGGTGAAATTTTCATTCATTTTCCATATTCCGTTCTCGATATGTTGGCATTTGAAGGTGACACTTTTCCATGATTTTGTATAAAAAGTAAACTTGAAGCAAACAGATGTGATGTCATGGACTCACATTGTTGGTCAATGATTTGTTATAGTTGTGAGAAGCAATTAGAATGTAAACCAGGAGGGAAGGGGTACAGCAGGATGTCGAGACTCGGAGACTGAAATTTGGGGGATTTATTACTACAAATGGGATATGTGCACCTTCAAAAAGCAGGGGCGGATTAAAGAGGCCGGCAACTCAACCATCCAGGAAGGATGATGTTTTTTACTGTATAAAACAATTATAAGGGTCCATACCAACTTGAACAGGACTATGTGATGTATCAAATTTTTTAATGACACTCCTCCTGACTGTCAATTCTGTCCTTTTTGCACACCAAATTCCCTATAGCTGGACCGTGTTAAAATGAGTGAATAATTTTTAAGAGAATATCTCATGATATACATCTCAGCAATTCAAAGTCACAGGGACCGGATTGCAACTCTTTTAGATTTTTGTATACTGCTAAGTTTAATGGTGGGATGGAAGACAGGGTTGGTTCTATGGGAGGTGATTAGACACAATCTCTGCAGTTTATTGTTTCAGGGTGAGTATACAAGACTACAGTGTGTTGTTGAAACACTCTTAGCTCAGGTCAAGTTGTATAATATGGGCTACAGTACTGTGCATATTTTGAACTTGATATCAATCAAAGAGCTGTGCCAATTGAGAATTTCTGTGGACTATCACATAAATTGTAGTTCGGGTGAAAGGATAAGTCCTTTAATTGAGTAGCTCAATATTTATATAGTACAGATAAAATGCTGCTTACGCGACAATGGCTGTAGTCGAGTCCGGGGGCTTCGAGTCACGAGTCCGGCCATTTTCAGCTTTTAAGGAGGCGAGTCCCTGTACTTTCTCAATGGAGAAAAAATCAACCCCTATGACAGAGTCCTTCAGATTCTGAAATCACGAGTCCGAGTCCGAACTCGATTACAGCCATGACTCTATGTCGCTCGTTTGAACAGCAAATTAAGAATTGCTGTTCGACATAAACAGAACACAACTTAGCAGTTTTCATATTCATATCTCGGTCAAACATGTTGGAAGCGTTGTATGAAATCAAAACGATGGCATAATTTCCAAGTGAGCACTTTCCGTTTTAACATGAAAATGCTGCGAGGGCACTGTTAAGCAATTAATTCAATAAAGAGACCGATGTGTCGCTTACGGCAGTACGGGCAATCACAGAACAGAAAGTTGATATAGGGTGGAAAAATATTTGATAGGTTATAGCTGCCTGCCGCTGAACTAAAACGCATACGACCCAGCCTTATAAGAGATAAAGGAACGTTATCGTAATGAACACCAATTTCCAAAACTGAAGCTTGGTCTTCAAAGCTTGGAGCCAAGAATATGCCGAAGAATATGCCGTAAAGGTCATTTGTGAGGCAGAAACAAAAGTTCCCCTGAGAGAAACTAGGCATGCTGGAAAAAATGTAATTTAATTACGGGAATTAAATTATGATTTTAAGCTACTTCTCTGATCCGCTGTAATCAGTATACGGGCTATTGGAAGGTACGGAAAAATGATCGAGTGTGATACAGGCTTGACGGTATAGGTTATACTTTCTTCATTGGGACTCCACGGCTTGTTACTGTGTCGCAGTGTATGTACATGAAATCAAATCAACTTCTTGAAAATGGTAAATTTCAGTTTTGCAAGCTTAGAAAAGTCGATATTTTAACAGACTTGAGGGGTTACAACCCATACATAGATGACGCAACAAATGACCCGTCGGACGGGGAGCTCACCGACGCAGGGGGTAAATTAAAGCCACGTCAACAACTCCATTTCACGGAAAGGCAGAAATTTGAAAGTTCGGGCCATTACCTTGTGGGAAAAGTCGGACCACCGCTGTGGTGACCGGTGGTAATCGGTGTTGTCAGGGATAGATCACAACGACTGGCCGAGATGAACGTCCTTGATATCAAAGATCCACGATCCAGAATTAAAAGTCAACGAGATCGACGATCCGCGAGACCGACGATCCGCCGGACCGAGGATCCGCGAGACCTTAGTTGAGTGTTGCCAAACGCCATGAAATAAAGTCATTGTGGCTGAAAGGAAATGAAAGATAAGATTAAGCAGTAGGGGGTATGGATTTGGGTTTAAGAACTTACTTGTCTGTTTTGCCTCTTATTTTTTAACTTTTGAAAGTGACGTGTAACCTAATAGGGCCGTTGAAATAAAATATTGCGATAAGCCTTATGAACCAATGGGGTTCTGACTTTCTGAGCTTATGGGACAGAATGCAAACATACAATGAACTTATGGAACGGTCAAAATCAGTGGCGTAGCTACTGGGGGGGGGGGGGGGGAGGGGGGGAAGTTGCCCCCCCGATTGCCCCCCTGAAAAATAATTTGGGGAAATTTTATGAAATTGGGGAAATTTGAGAATTTTCTTATTTTAACAAAAATTTCCCCAATTTTTTGTTAGAATAAGAAATTGTGAGACATTTCTCATTCATAATTCGTATTTTCAAGCAACAAATCAACCCAGATTTCGTCAGTGTTGCATGAACCGGCCCTACTAGCGTTCCTCAGAAATGTCCTCGCCGCGTAGCAGATTGAATGTTCTCTTGTATACGCGCGGATGTTATGATCAGTGCATTTCAGTGCACAGGAAGCTGTTATTCAGGAATTTAGCAGCAGCTGATGCAGTACAACTAACACTGAAAGGCCGTAAACCCGAACTTATCCCCTTGTACTCAGTCTATGCTTTGTACACTTCGGGAATTTAGTAAAAGGATGTGAAAACTTACAAGTCACTAACGTAGACCCCCCTCCGAGGTTATTATATTGTCCTACAAGCTAGTAGTAGCTGCATCGACTTTACTCTGTGTACATAACGATGGATGGGGCTGAAACAATCCATGGCCAACGATAAATCTAAAGTTAGTCTAGAAATTTGAATGAACGGGATCCATTGGCTACTTAGATTTTGTTACTTAGCCTAATCCTAGGAGGCTTACAGGCTAATTCGGGAAAATAGCTTCCTGCTCACTTAGTAAGGGTGTAACAATAAACGGGTCCATGAGTACCTTGTAGCCATGGGCGGCCGCAGGTAAGGGCAAGGGAGGCACTTCCCCCCCCCCCCGGAAAATAAAAAAATTGAAAAAACGTATAAAATCAAAGCAAAAACCCAAACAAAACGTGTTTACCAAGTTTCTATGCCAAAAATAGGCTTTAGAAATGCCATTTCCAGCGCTCTGGGAGGCATTTTGGGCTGAAATTTTCGCACGTTTCATGTCAATTCATGGTGACTCGGAGGTTTTTCCCCCGTCTAGAAATTTTGCCCCTCCCCCTGACCTTTTTTCTGCGGACCTTTCATGCTTGTAGCCTTCTACAATTTAAAAGACTGCTATTCTTACAAGATATCCTGTGTGATCGAGCCGCTATTAGGCCTCCTTTTAGTGGCGTACGAAGGGGGGGGGGGAGACCATTGGGCCATGCCCCCTCACAGATGCCATTTTTTCATTCGTTCTTAAAAATACGTAGTCAAACTTTATAACGCAGTTTTTACTTTAAAAGATAGCATATGTGGCACCAGATTGCATATAAGGACACCCAATTTTTCAAAAATTTTCAAGGAAGGGAAGCATTGTCTCTGGAAGGTCCTTCAGTGCTGCCAATTTTTTAATTCCTACAAATAGGCAAATTCTGTCAAATTCCAATTTTTACTTAAAAAGGTAGGCTGTATCCCACTGACGGCATCGATAAAAATAGAGACTTCATGTTTAGTTTCTCTTTGCGAGCATGAATACGCCTTTTTTGACCGTCTGAGGGGTCTGATTTTTCGAAATTTTCTTTACGCTCCGCGCCAACCAAAGGTGGCGCTTCGCTCATTCTGGGGGCAAAATTACATTTTTGGGATCAAATTAGCTCTTAACTCTCTGATCACTTTGCGACAAAAGAAGATAGCGACTAGTTATACTTCGTAAAAGTATGGAAAATGCTATTTCCGGCCATCTCAGCGGTCTGATTTTTCGAAATTTTCTCTGCGCTCCGCGCCAACCAATGGTGGCGCTCCGCTTAGATAATCTTTATGACAAAGTAACGTTTTGTGGCCAAGAAAAACCACAATCCAATTGCTCTATGTTATATTTTAAGATTAAAGTGCAGGTAATATTACATAATGACATGGTAATGTTGTTATACTTGTAAATTTGCATATTTCGTAGGAAATACATACATATTGACCGGAAAACATTTTGGGGAAATTTCATACCTTTGCCCCCCTGGAAAAAATCCTAGCTACGCCACTGGTCAAAATTGCTAAAAAATTATACAAATGGGTGTCATAAGTTTTGACCCCTTGTCAAGGTCGCACATGCTGTTTCAATTGCGGTGAAAAAGCTGACTTTCTAACCTCAGTAATCTATTGTTCAAGTGAGGTTTTCCAAACCTACTGCTGGAAGTCTATTAACACCACTTCACCGAGCTTCTAGTCCACTTACGTTGCAAAAAATTACACGGTACTTTGGACAGGACAGTAATAACAACTCCCTCTGCGTGCTCTGCCTACTGTGGCTAGGGTTTCTCGACTTGGATTAAATGTCTTTGCATGGAGTATTTCTGTCTGTCAATCATCAAATTGTGTAAATAGGCAAGTAAGGAAATCAAGTGTATATTTTTCCCCTGACCAATTCGTCATGCATGAAATGTAATGACTTATGTTCGTACATTCATACTGGTGTAACATAATCAGGGGCCGCGGAGCGAATTTTGAAGTGGGGGGGGGGGGGTAATTTCCAAAACGACCCAATGTTTGACAATAGCAATGTTAGGCGGTCCAAAATGCCAACTAAAGGAAAAGTAGGGCTATAGTCCCCCAGTCTTCCGCCCGTTTCAGCGTACCTTATAATTTGAAATTTGTGTCCCAAAAGTTGAATTGATCGCACAGAAGTTCAAATAAAGGTCCGGGGACTAATTCAAACCTCTATCTTTAGTCCACTTTCGGTCTTGAGTGCCTTATGATTAACTTTCTGTCTCGTCAACCGTGCACGATCACAAACGTCACATCTTCTCCTATGATATGCTGCAATGCAATCTGAGGGTCGTCCGTCGGTCTCGGAAACCTCCCAATGCATGCTAACTTCGACTTAGCGTAGACTTATACTCTGAAATCAACAGCGGCTTAGGTAAATTCACGGACTTCCGTGGGTAAATTATATCGTAGTCCCTAAAATTACGTAATTGAAAATCAACCGAACTCTACTTCCTCCACATAATGAAGTACTTGCGGTTGCAAGTATCGTAATTATTGTGTACAAATAAATTATTACAAATAAATAAACAGGTGAAATGAAATATGTACAGAGGATTATGGCAACACTGCAACTCGGTAGCTACCTTAGGTTTACGAATGAGATGGCGGATGCTGTGACGCTATTCGTTTGCGGTTATTTGACAGTAAATCTGCTTTATTTCACACAAAATACAACATGACTGGGAAAACTGTGACATTCCTTCAATCCCCCCCCCCCCCCTGAAAATGTGTTTAGCAATAAAACACTTAGGCCTACTTTGTCCCTACTTTGTAAACACGTTTAGGTTCTAAACATGTTTAACTTGTTAAACATGTCAAACTTGTTTAAAAGCGAACTGCTTTACTGGAGTTATGCACCCGAGATTAACATCTAAACGTATGCATATTCACAATAATTGATATGGATGATTGCGGGCTGATCTGGATGAAGGGGGGCTTTAATTTTTTTCAAAACTGAAGTTTGTACGCTTGGAATATCCTAAAAAGTGTCATTTTCACGATGTCAAACACTCTCTGAGCTCGAAATGATTCTCAAATCGTGTGGAATAGCTTTGAGCAACACAGAAACATAGGTTGCTTCAACGTTTCATACATTACTCAATACTCCCGAGTGTGCGTTGATCTATGTATATAGCGCCACCACATTTGTCTACACTTTGGCATTGCATTTTCAGGAGTCTCACTTTGCATTAATTAGTCCTCAATCATTTTACAGTTAATTGAACCTATCAAATTTCTTATCCATGTCCCTAATAGTTATCCATCATGATGCTTCACAAACACGCATATTATGCACGACAGAGGTAAAGTAACCTTAGAGGTAATCTTGCATTAATGTCCTTTTGAAAAGTCTTAACTTCCAACTAGTAACCGGAAACTCCCGGGGATGTATTTTTCTTGGACGGACGCATGCCCATAGAGGTCGTGTATTGACGTCATCAGTGAATGACTTCACAGTGTATCTCGTAAGCCAATGCTGTAACAAAACTATGTGCAGCGACTGCAGTTTGCGCAACCCGTTAATTTTTAGTCATAATTAAATGATGGTCGTACAGGACTCTTTCTCCCAGGAGCAGGGAGGTCGGCTCGACTCTAGATCCCCAAACAGGACATACTCTCTGCCCGACTGAGGAACCAAAGTCTGCCCGATTCAACAAGGTTTTGGCTTATCGGGGGCTGCAGTTCCCCGGCTCCGTCCCATACGGCTATGATGATGACGCCATGGCGGTTGTTGTCATTTATGACGGCACATACAAAATTACTTAGAGAAAATGTCTTATAAAAGAAGTACATTATCCCAACGACAAACAGGCTTAAACTTCTTTCGCCTTGGCAAGCTTGCTGTACAGGCCTTGGTCTTTTCATACGATCTAGAGAAGTAGAGAAGGGTAGGTTGACTTATTAGAACACGAAGTGAGACAGCAAAGTTGTGATCACAAACCTCTCAAATGCGTTACAGCGCACAGTGTATTTTTCAGAATTTTTCTTGTTTTATGTAGTATTCGGGGTTGTGTTTAAACGCCTGGCTAAAAAATATTTTTGTCGTGTTCAGATTGCTAGATATGCTGGGAACACTTTTCTTCATTGGACACACCCCGCTTTGAGGTGGAAAATCGTAATTATAAGACGTCACAAATAGGGGAATTTCCCCGCAAACTAATGCGTCAATTTTGCGGTGTCCAAAATAGAGATACAGACCAATTCTTGATATGACACAAAGCCTCTCGGGGACACGTTTAGCCGTGTATATTTGTGTCACACAGGCATGCAGCCAACCTCTAAATCATGTAAATTTCAAAAGTGATACTTTTGCCCCAGAGACACCAATAGCATTTAAGTGTTAAAAATCATGTATTTTGAATAAAAATCAGCAATTTATGATCACCTAAATTTATTATTTCGGAGTAGGTTATCCATGGGCGTCGATTTGATTTCCAAATTGAGGGCGGGGGGGTCTGGCCTAATTTTCTTCTCCTGCCCTGTAAGATGTCTACAGTGGCGTAGCTAGACATTTTCCCAGGGGGTTGCGGCAAGCATCAGAATTTGACGATTTTGTTTTAAGTGTGAACACCACTGTACTAGGGACGTTATTTGCGAAGGGCTCTGAAATTTTGGTCCCTTTTTAACTAATATTTGAAAATATGGAGCATGTATAGCAGAAAAGTTTAGATTGGGTTTCCTGTGATGAAATTTGAAAAGTTGGGAGATAACTGAAGAATCTGTATTTCCTATCTGAGATTGAACGGCGAGCAAATTTCGTTGTTGGCTACATAACGTTATCCAGCACCTATGAACTGAGGCTCTCCGACGAAATTTTTGAAGTCAAGAGCTTATATTGTAGGAAATTTAAAATTTTATAAAAGAAAATTTATGAAAATAGCCTTTCAGTTACAGGGGTCACCTGATGATCTGTTGTCACATATAGCAAATTTCCGATTTTGTCACTTCGGAAAAGTTTACCAAACTGAAGGTAAAAGCAAGCACTACTGCATTAGGAATTGCAGTTTACGGCGTGAGGAGCGCACGGAAAATTTTGCTTTTTTGAAAAAATAATGACGAGTAGGCCTATTGGACTTTTATTAGAGAGAATTCCGAATTTCATTCAAAGAAGAGTTGCATAACCAGGCTGTAGTTGACTGGTGTAATAAATGGCAAATTTCCGAATCCTTCATTTTTCAGAACCCCCATGTAGCTACGCCAATGGGTTTCTAAGAGAGGGGACCCAGCCTTAAATGGTGCTGAATGCTTCAATATTTTGAGTTGGTAGTAAAATTCCAAAGTTTTCTATACATGGTCTTGAGCTTAGGTTTGGGGTGTTGCATTAGAAACCATTTATTTCCTGAAAAATTGCATACAGACTGTGCACCTGGGCATTTTCAGTTTCCTCAAAATGTGTTTGCCAATTTCAGCCTGCCACACTGGTCATTCACTAAAGATTACAGATCATCATTAAAACATACGGTATAGTGGCGGCAATTCCTCTTCTTTAAATTCCTAAATGTTGTGCTCTTTCCGGCATAACCATACCTGCTGGCCTATGCACACGAACAATCAGCAAGATCATAGAGACCGATGAATAATGTGACTATGATGTTTGATTTCAACTAAATAAGAAGCGCGGGGAAATTTTTGTGAATTCCAAAGTACATATCGAAAAGATTTGTACAAAAACGATCATTTGCTCATTTTTCATTTTTCGAAATGATATGTCTAGATGTAAGCAACGCATGGAACGCCCATTTTAATTCGAAATACATGTTTTTTGACGATTTCAAAATTTTGTGACGTCATAATTTGGGGGAATTCCCCCAATATAATGCGTCATTTCATGTCACACGAACGCGGTTTACGACAAAATTAAAGATCCAAATAAAACCAACTCTTTTCCTCCTGCTACCTATGGCATGGAGCTACCAGAAACGCGTTTAGCCATTTCGATATATTTGTGGCTAGAAGTATTAATCCTTTAAATTATGTAAATTTGTGGTGAAAAGCACATTTTTGCGTAACGACATCAATTCCAATAAATAAATGATTTACGACAAAATTAAAGGATGTGCCCAGTCAAAAAAGTATTCACTGGGTGTGTAAAAGTACAAATATCACAAATCCAATTGAGCCAGACCTTTTAAAACAACCCCGAGTACTACATTAAGGGAAAACCCGTACAATACACCATGCACCCACACACTTTAACGCATTTGTGAGGTTTATGATCGAAACTTTTCGATATGAACCGAAGTTGGAGGGAACACCATGCACAAGAGCGACCAGCGCCATTACTGATGCACAGAATCGACTGTAAACGGTAGAAGACACTCGTTTTAAATAACTTTTTGTTTGGAAATAGCTAACTTACAAATTTCAGGCTACTAAAAGTGTGTGTGTACGGTAGGGAGGGGGCATGTCCCTACTCAGTCCACCATATCGATGCCAATGAGGCTATCATAAATAGCTTAACGTAATTTAATTGGAACAATTTAAAAATTTTGTAGGCTATAAATGAGCAAATGATCGTTTTTAGTATAAACTTTTCGATATGGTCATTGATCTAGGTCTATATCTGCGAAAATCTCCCACGCGCAATTTTAGGCCTTCTATACTTATTGTTTTAATTTTTCCTCTTTGCAGGCTGACGCGGTGCTAAAAAACTGTCTGTGAGCAGTTTGACTGAGGAAAAAATATGCTGTGTGTCATCTCGGACCGCAACAATCGTACAACTACGGCCAGTTACGTCACAAGCAATTTACCTCTATTGACTTCTTCGGAATATGTGAACCCATTTTGAGTGTGAATGCTTCTTCTGAAAATTAAAAACCTGAATCTAAGATGACTTATCAGAGCACAAATTCCATTAGGGTAACACAAGCCCCTATCCGCCAGTCTCATCCCGAACTGGAAGTTTCCCAGGTCACCTTTTCTGTAAGAGGACAATCTCAAGGTGATGACCGTAACAATGTGTCCTGCTTACGTCCAGTCGTCGATGAGGACGGCAGGAGACATGTGACACTATCTTTTTCATGTGCCGAAGAAGACAGGCCAAATGTAATTTTGGAAAGTTGCAATTCATTAGGTTTAGATGTCCATCAACAGAATACTTCTTCTGTGAGCCTGATTACCAGTCATACCACGGCTTCTCGATCTTCTCCCGGGCATCATTTAGCATCTTCAACAGGAAGAAGCCGTGTAGATTTCATTGATAAATCAGATGCAGTTGACCTCCCGTTTGTATCAACATCACAAGAAATTCAAAACCCACCGTTCGGAGATAATAAATTATCGCGAGTTAATAACACGGGGAAGCCCTGTGAACATCTGACGACAGAGCAAACACACAGCGGTCGCGGTGTCGTGAAATGCTGTGTACTGCAAACACATGATCAAGACGTTCGTACAAACTACTTCTCATCACATGCAAAGGCATCCGCAAGCTGTCGTCTGCACAGTGCAAATCCTACTGATGAGAGCATAGGGAACAAACACACGCAACCGGTTCACAGTTGTACAAATCTCTCGCCACAATTCAAGACCAGAACGATCATAAAACCATTCCCAGTTTATGGCTCGACTGGAACGGAAATAAAACAACTTTCTTGCACTCCACCAGCAAATCGTGATAACGTGAATCGAGTCGGATTTTCGTCGCCATCGCGAAATGTCGAGACGAAGTGTTGGGTTGCGTCCGGTCAATCGAAAGATAACAATAGCAGCGATTCGGGGTACACATTTTCCAGTTCGCCTATTCAAGTAAGCATAGGAGGATTAGGATTACGGCAGTGTGAAGAAAGTGTGTTCGAGGATAGCCGAGAAAATATAACGGGTTTCAGTGAGACAAAGCAAGAGAATAAACAACTGAGGGTTCCTACCATTTTGACAATAACACCATCATCTTCTAAGGTAAGAGAATTTGGAGACCAAAGAAAAACACTCACTTTCGTGAAGGAGTTAGAAAAGGGTGTTAGTAATGTTGGAATAACCGAGTTGCGAATAAGTTCATCATGTGCCACTGCCAGTCGCTCGTTAGGAGACCGCACTTTACACAATATGGATTCCACGAATAATAACCCGCGAGACGGATCGGACCATCTAAATTGCATGGACGACTCGGGACAAAATCAGGGTAATCACGCATTACAGGCGAGCCGGATTTTCAAACCAATTAAACATGACGATTCTCTAGGAAGAAGTGCAGACAACAGTACACGCTTGTCTGCCCCTGAAAGACAAGTGTCATCCTCAAGTAGTGCACCAACTACGCCTAGTTTTCCAAAACCTTTTGTCCCACACGGCTATGACATAGCTAGGCAACAGTTTTCTCAGCATGATAGAAATTCTAGTCCTCAAGGAATTGGATCAAGAGCAGATGAAGTTTCCTCCATGGCTAGGAGTACTTACAAAAATTCTAATTCAAAGTTGGGACAGCAGACAGAAATTTCTGGGACAAGTGCAAGGCTTGGCATTGGGACTATCACAACAGTGGCTTCATTGAAGCCACTGGGTGTCACAAAACTTGCCAAGGTGTCTAAAAAATCATTGCAGTCCTTTGATGACTTTACACCTACAAGTTCCCCTACTGCTAGTCGGCGTTCAAGTGTTTCTAGTCAAGATTTGTCTGATGCAACAAATGAAGTGAAGGTGCTATTAGCCAGAGATGTTAGTGTTGGAGATAATTCGGGACATACCATTCGGGTAAGTGCTGTGCAATTGCCTAGGAAAACGACCTTGAACTTGAGACAAAGCTCTGTAGAAACTGATGCCATAGTGTCATCACCCATGGAGAATAGTAAGAAGTTATTCACTTCAAGTGAAACTGGAGATATAAAAAGTTTAGTGGGACTAAGAACAGATTTTAGTGAGTTTCGTCTCCAGGGTTCTCGTGTATCTCCAAGAAACAGCCCAAAGTCATTCATAAGGACCCATACTATAAGTGCTCCATCATCGCCAGTAAGATCTCTCCAAGATCTCACGATGAAGATGAAGGAGACGCCCTCCGCATCTCCACTGCTTTCTCCACGAGACAAAAGACCATTTTCTCCCATGTCAGAACCTGCAGAAGATCAAGGTTGTGTCCCTGACATTCAGGACGAATTGGAGCATCCTGGTTCTTCACAAACTTTGCCGAGAAATTTTCAGCGTAGAAGGCCGCAAACAGCTCCATCAGTGCCAACAGCCCTTCTCCGAGAAGTGAGCAATGTGGGCAAGGAATTAAAGGATCGAGTTCACAGAGATGCATCTTCCCCATTGAAGTTTTCATTTCAGCCTATCAATGTGAAAATAAAAGAAGATACAGAGAGTGACTCTGATAGGACAATTTTATCCCATGCAAAAACTAAAACAACTTCTGCAAAGAAGAGGAAAAAACCCAGTTACTCTGGTGGTCAGTCCACAGATTCAAGTGAAAGCAATGGTGAGTCAAACGGCAGGTCAAGGAGTGATCCCACACAGGATCGAAAGCGAAGTGGGGAAATGGGGGAAGCAGTTTTTGAGAACTTACAGGAATCACATAAAGGACATAGTAGTTCCAGCATTGTCAGTGCAGAAAGTGCCCTGTCTATATCAAGTATAAATACAACATTAAGTGATCCTAATGGGGAAGAAACATTCACAGATGCTTATGAAGAAGTCCTTCGAGAAACAGATAGACCAATTGCAGAGAGTCTTGATCAGGCCAAAAATGTTGGCAAAAGCCAGTTTAAACAAAAGTCATTAACTTGGCCAAATGGTGAAAAATCTGAAAACGAGTTGGCAGAGTACTGTTCTGATAAGATCAATATGGCCTCTAGTGCCCCAGAAGTTTCTGGAATTGAAGAAAAAATTCCAGATGATTCATCACAACATCCAAAAAGTAGGAGCCCTGTGCTCATGCCAAAGCAGAAAAGTCTAACAGATTCACCCAAAAGGGACGACAGTTTTTCAGATTCTTCCCTGGATACTGTGAGGCACAAAAGGAGTACAAGTGAGCCAGCTCCAGTTGACTTGAGTAAGTCTAGAGCTGATTCCAGCTCTGAACGCCAGCTTCCAACTCTAACAGTAACAACATCTCAAGAGTTAGGCCCGAAGCAGAGAAGGTTTGAGCGTAAAAAGCCTATCATAGGATCTGTCCCAGCAAGCCAATTTTTGCAGCCAGAACCATTGGAAGACCAACCATCCACTACTGGTTCCACACCAGATCTGAGCCACAATTCCAAAAATTCCAGATTAGAAAGTTTGATGAACTCAAGATCAAGTGCCACTTTGCCAAGAGCAGCTTCCTCCTCCAAAGTTGAGGAGCTGTCACCAAAAACAAAACAGAAGAGAAAAAAAGAGGTAGGCTGTTAGTTATTTACTTTTATGGAAGTGTGACAGGCATTTTGAAAGGGATAAATAAGTCTTAAACTACAGTAACATACAATTCATGTTGGTTGCAGCCTGAAAAACTGAAGGTCCACCAGACTGAAGAGCTGTGAAACAGAAAATGTAGTCAGGGTTCATAAGACCTAAGGGTTTGTAAGGCCAAATATCAAAAAGGTTCATGAGACAGAAGATTTGTGATACTGAAAAGGAAATGGTCTGCCATACTGAAAATGAGAAAGTTTGGCAAGACCTACAATAAAGCCTGCTGACTTGTAATTCTTGGTCATCAGTATCTTCTCTCATTTTTGGCTACCTAAACTTTTCACCCATGTAGTGTTGCATACCCTTTCACATTTTTGGTTTTGAAAAGCTTTCCTTACTTTAAATCTTTCAGTCTTGTGGACCCTTTCTCATTTTAATTTTCGGTCTGGTGAACCTGCAGTCTGGTGGGATGCCCCCCACTGTCTTGGATATTCATAAAATTTTACATTTGACACACCATAACAAGGAGCAAGAATTCAGCCCAGAAATTTGTCTAAAACCCAGCCAATAAATTAAATCCACTACTTGGGTCACTGGGGGCATAACTTGTGGTTAGATCAGGACCAGGTTCAATTTGAATTAAGTTGAATAAAATAATGATGGAAATCTTGATTTTTAATGGACTGCTTGATTTACATAAATCATGATGATTAAAAAAAGGGGAGGGGGGGGGGGGGGAATATTGCAGAACCATATGATCAGGGATCTGATGGGAATTTTTTTAGAATAGCCCAACCATGCAGGTCTAGGCTTCAACCTCTGGTTGGGGCATACAGAAGACTTTCAAAAAGGAACATACTCCCATTGTGCTTGGTGCTCAACATACAGTAAGCAAGGCATAAGGGAAACAAGCCAATATATATCACAGTTTGAAAACAGGTTGTGGCTGGCCTGACTTGAACCAATGGTTACTGAGTCATATTAACTCTGATCTAATGAACCAACTGACCGTGCCATCTACCAGTAGAAAGTATGTACAGTAATATGTGTGCTTGATCTTGGTAAAACACAAATTTATATGACCTTCTAAGGGCATCATTAAAACAGGACCTAGGCTGTAGGCAGTATTGTACTGTAAGGTCATGGCCGATCTTGGTCCTCCACTCATTAGCTATTTTAGGCAGTTGGGTTTTGTCACTTGTCACTATTTATTACCCATGGGAACCAATGTCGGGGGGGGGGGGGTTATTAAGAAGAAATTGGTGTACTGTAGGTAACCGATTCTTGGGTATGGTGATTCAATAGCCATGGAACCACCATACGGCGTAATGATGAACAATTGCTCCCAAGAAATCCAACAGCCTGTCACGCTGTTACATCACCTGCACTGGGTTGATCCCTGCGTCTTACAAGAATCAAAATGGCTTGATCATATGTGGATGTGATTTGCAGTAGTGCACACTACAAATTTGGTCTTGTGCAGTGGATCTGACCCTGTGCAGCTGTACGAGATCCATTTCAATTAAAAATGTAATGTACAGTATCCGCAGAGGGTCTGAATGTCTGAATCTATTGTACATGGTATCTCAATGAAGGAAGCTTGTATACTTTGTGGGTTCATTATGAAGAACTGTCCATTAAAAAAAGAAAAGAAAAAGAGACTTACGTTTCATCGTTTCATCAGTAAGGAACCATAAAGCCTTTTGACTCTCTGGTTTGAACTTGTTGTCAATCAAAGAGCAGGACCAATTGAGGTTTTTTGTGGACTACTGCAAAAATTGTGGTTTGGGGTGAGAATAAGCTCATAAATGAATTGAAATGGAATATCCTGCCTGTTTTTTGGGCAACAAGTATTCATGTTTCAAAGAAATTTAATTTGACTGTTAAAATTAGTGTGCTGTTAAAAATAGTAAATTGTGCTGTTTTAAGTGTGAGCTTTGGTGTTTGACAATACATTACTTCATTTTAGGCAGACTGCAGAGGCACACTAATTTCTGCTCTCTGGCTTTTTCAAACTTACAAAGGTGGAAAAAGCCAGAGAGGTGTCACAACAGAATCCCTGTCTGTGATCCTCCTACCGTACCCTGGAAAAAAGTGGTAAAGTCGTGCTTTATATTTTCCTTTGTGACTTTTTAAACATTGGTGGTTGTGATCTAGTGATAGTGTACCAAATACTGTAAAGTGCATATAGTGAAGGGTGGGGAGGAGGCAGTTGATTGAATCCCATGACCCACACTTGAAAATAAAAGTGAAATAAGAAAAAACTGACACAGAACATATCTGTGTGAAGCTTCATCACATTTGAGACACAAATATTATCAGCCATTTCATGTTCTGGAAGTTAACCTTGAGTAAGAGCAGCGTTTTTCCTCCAAAGGGGAGGGTAACAAGTCTGTCTGATGTAACCATTTACACATCACATGACACAATTTTTTCAGGTACTCATTGGAAAGCACTGATAAAATTGTAAAAATTTACAGTACTTATCAAAAATTTGCATAGAAATGTAGAACATTGATGGGGATAGGATGCATGCAGTATTGATGCAAATTGGCATTGCACTGAAATACTGCACTGTGGTCTGTAGAGACCGATGGAAATGCTAACTCGACACTGAGTATGCCCATTCTCTCCATGTTAAGTGAATGCTCAGCAAAACTAATACAAATACCCCAGGCAAGAATTTTTTGCATCATGAATTGCCAAAATTTTGTATAATTTCATGTGCAAAACTACTAGGCTTTTCTCGTTTATACCAACATAAATTTTCCCTGCAAGTTGCTACCCCAGTTGCTGAACTTTCTGTCAGCCCATTAAAATTATTTTGGTGACTTAATCACTGGGACAGGGAAAAGAGTTGTGTGCATCAAGGGGGGAGGGGCAGAGGATGATAGAGGGCTAGAGAAAACTCCCCAGGACTAACTTCACTTCCAATCTTGGTAAAAAGAATAATTTCAACTAGTTTGGTTGATGTTGGAAGGGATTTCATTCATTATTTTGTGATATTCGCAGTGGGAGGAAATGACAAATTGTATCCTACACCATTTTGTATCAAATTATTGGTGTTTTTGTAGCTAAGTAATGTATTGATTGGGAGCCTATTGCTAAAGTTGGTGTACTGTACTGTAGCTATAATCAAGCCCAGGACTTGAATGGATTGTTGTTTTTTAGGCTATTCAACTTGTATTTAGGTCATTCCTTTCAGGTAATGAGTATTACATCTGTCAGGGATGTATATGGAACAACAATTTACTAGAACCTTGTACAAACAGTTGTTTTTAACAAGTTTTTTTTTAACAAAACTGCCTTTGTGAGGGGTAAGACAGGATTTTGGGAAAAGGTATGCAGACCCTAGCACAACAACATGAACAAAAACAAATCAGTAGTACATAGGCCTACAAGTCAAATACCTTCAACTTTTAGTAGGTTGTTATCGACTGTGAATTTCAAGTTCAAAAATGTTCCAGTCATAGCGGGGCGGTCAGAAGCTCAACTTTCATAATTTAATTTTTTTTGTGCCAGTTGGAAATGAGCCAGTAGTTTTACAGCTCTCCTTGTCATGGACCTCGGTTAGTAAGTTTTCAGTACTAGGCCCAACCAGCTTGGCGAATGGGGACCATCCTTAGTCAAATAACATAGGCTTTTTAGGGTAGGCCACAGAGTTTTCAATTTGTTTTTGGATACTGTAAGTTGTTTAGATTTGTTTCAAACTGTAGTTTTGTCTGAGTGAATAAACTTTTTGATGGACGGTGCACTGTAAAATTTTAATGACCTCATCTGTTACACTAAGACACTCCTGCTTTCAAACTTTTTCTACTTAAAATTCAACCTGGACTTTGGTAAAAGAGTATCCCAAAGAAACCAGTTACTGCACACAAAATACAGTATATTAAACACTATTACTGTACATACTGTTTTATATGTAAGTATCACAGAACTTTATGCAATACAATAATTTTGGCAGGATTTTCTTCAAGCTTGGAGAAACTTAAATATTCCTCATAATATTATCCAATGTTAAAAGCACTGTTACTATAGTTACAAGTGTTTATGGCACCAAGAATGTTTTATTATGAGGTTGTAAACAACATACAGCCTGTTAGTTATTTCTGGGTTGTGGGAAAGAATATGTTCTTAGATGAGAGAAGTTAAGGAAGGATTCACATGACATGTCATTGACATGCCAATTTTCAATTTTTGGTAATTGAATAAGCGAAAATAAAAAAAAAAATATTAAAAAAAGAAAGCATTTGCAACACACAAAGTTCTCTTGACACAACTGTACATAAAGAACACAGTAATGTCCTAACTTTGTACATGGGATCCTGAGTGGAAAGTGGTGACTATTGGTCAAATCCTGTAGTTGGTATTTTGTTTCCAATTGAAATTACATCTTAACTTGTTTAAATTGCTTTTTGGGAACTGCCTGGTAGCCTTTCTCATCCTTCACTCCTACACATGGTATGATGGTATTCATTCTGTATGTTTAAATTCACTAATTCATCACCCAAGACAGTTCCAGTGTGCCCTTGGTATCTTGAATCTTCCCAAAGTACTCCTACTACAGTAGCCCTCCCACAATTTTACACAGTTTTCTTAAAGGACAATCTTGAGCAGTCCCCCCCCCCCCAAACTTACTTTGAAGCAACAGCTTAATTTTGCAATTATCTTCATATTTTACTCCAAAGTATAATATTTTTGGACTGTAATGTTACTTATCCAAGGTACTGTAAACCAAGCAGTTACTGTCCTAGTTAATACATTCACATTTGAGGAGAACAAATATTGTATTGTCACATGGCTCTCAAGAGTCAATTATGAAACAGGACAGTCTACTTTGACACTACAGTACTTAGAAGTTGGGGTGACTACATTTTACCTTTAAATTCATCCCTCTCCTTATACAATCCCAGATGTAACCTGGTCGGCATTTAAGGCCTTAATGTGTAATGCAAACACTCTCAGCATATGATATGATTGTGCATATTATTAGCGACTCAGCATATTTTGCATTTCATGTCAATCAAAGAACTGTGCCAATTGAGAAATTCTGTAGACTGAACTAGTTAAATTGGAGTGACAAGTGACTGCCCTCAATTGACTGCTTCTAAACTGTGGTATTCTTAGTGTAATCTCTTTATATGTACAGACTTGCCACATTAGGGTTGATAAGCCAGAAATTAAATGTCTTTCATTACTTTGAAAATCCTGGTCTCATTATCTGGCCATATCAAATCAGACAAAGTTATTCCCAGCTTAAATCTGTTGTGACAACATTTTAAGAATGTGGAGGGTTATAGCATCTCACACCTGGTCTGTTGGGTTGTGTGAGTTTTGAACAAAAAAAAAAAAAAGACTTGGTGCACTGTGTACCATACTGGGAGTATACACATAAGTCACCTGTTTGCATTTCTCATCAGTGAATTGGCTTTGTTTCCAGATGCTATCAGTTCTGTGCAAACAAAATTACTGTAAGTGCATCTGAAAGCTTTAAGATCTAGTGGAGGTTGTTAAATCTAATGGATGTGGGGGGTCCAACCCCAGGTATCATTGTCAGAATTAGGGGATGACTTGTTTACTCTGATACAGGAACAGTGCAGTTTGCTATGGGCTTTACTTTGTTAAGAATTTGTAAATTCTACCATTAGTCAAAGGAATTTAGAAAAGTCAATGGAGCTTTTTACATTCCATCCATGCATGCCCATTTTGTTAGTGATAAGAGCACTGTTTTATGCAGGGTTCTGTGTGGAATTCAGGGACATGGGGAGCATAGAATATTTGAGTAATGGCTTGGAAAGTATTGGTCTACATTTGAGGTATGATTCTGACCAGTGAATATGGAATGGTGCCCCTGGGTACTAGGAAGGTGCCACTAATTGGACTGGAAAAGAAATTTAAACATTGTATTCTTTTAAATCTGATCAAGCATGAGAAGAAAATCCTTTAATGAGTGGTCACTTAGACTTCAAGGCATTTGTTTGTCCTATACTTGCAATTTTAATCCTCATATTATGCAGATCCATTCAAGCCTGCTACTAGAGCACCTTATCGTATAAATTTTCAATTATCCTCTGACCAGTACAGCTAATTAAGCACTAGTCTGTCTGCAAATTTAAAATGACTGTACCTAATTGCCCTGGATATTAAGGAAATGTGATGCATGTTGAAGAAAATAGCAATATTGATAGTTACGAAAGAAGGGGTTGGACTTACCATAGATCTCATAACCAGGTAACACCACTTGGTTGTAATAACTGGGGTGGGGTTGGGTGCTTATAACCATATGGCTATGAAAAGACATTTACCTTCTTAGTGCTGTGTTGGTGCAGAGTGTACGAGAAAATGAAAACACCTGCCAGATCCCCAGAAAAACCATTTTTGAACCTGTTTAATTGATTTTTTGGTTCCTTGCATTAGCAAAAGGAATCTATGTAGTCAGGTTGGCGTGTGTGTGTGTGTCTGTGGACGCTAGCTTGGGTACGCTGTAACTCAACAAGGGAAAGTTGGATTAAATTGAAACTTGGTATATAAAAAGTGCCATAGTTTGAAGGTGTGCCCTATTGTTTTTGGTGAAGGTCAAAGGTCATTTGGGGTCACCAGAGGTCAAAAACTAAAAACCTTCTCAACATGATATTTCAAGGTAGAAAACTTGGATAGATGTCATACTTGGTGTTTGGGTGTGTTATTGTGTAAGGATGAAATGTGATATGTTTGGTGAAGGTCAAGGGCTCATCTGGGGTCACCAGGGGTCAAACACTGAAAAACGTTTTAACACAGTATTTTAAGGTGAAAAGGACAGATTTCAAATCAATCTGTGTTTGGTTAAGGTTTAAGGTCACCAAGGTCACTGGAGATCAACTACTGGAAATGTTATTTAGAAAATGTTGTTAGCTAGATAACAGATTTCTAGAGAAAAAGCAAAAGAGGCTCATTTGGATGCTTTCATGCCTTATGACACATATGTCACTAAGACAATTTGGGTGATACATCTTTGTTCAGTTGGTATAAAAATCCATCTGAAGTTTAATGTCTTTAGACAAATGCAATGTATAAAAGAAAAGAATTATAACTCCCTCTCAGTCTAAAAGCAGTTTAGTTTAACTATCAGGACAGTAATGCAATTTTTGGTTTCGATGATAAGAGAAACCAATGCAATCATGATGGCGTGCGTGTGTATGTATGTATGTATGTGTTTGTGTGCGTGTTTGTGTGCGTGTGTGTGTGTATGTGTGTGTGTTTGTGACACTGCTTGTTAACACGATATCTCAAGATAGGAATGTCTGACAGTTTTCAAACTTGGTACATAGATGCGCCATATTGAGAGGAAGAACCTTATTGTTTTTGGTGGAGGTCAAAGGTCACCTGGGGTCACCAGTGGTCAAAGTCTGAAAACCTTGTTAACATGATATCTCAAGGTAGAAAGCTTGAATAGATTTCATATTTAGTATGTGGATGTATTATGGTCAGGAGATGGTCCCTATCGTTTTTGGTGGAGGTCAAAGGTCATCTGGGGTCACCAGGGGTCAAAGTATGAAAACCTTGTAAACGCCATATCTCAAGGTCGAAAGCTTGAATAGATTTCATATTTAGTATGTGGATGTATTATGGTCAGGAGATGGTCCCTATCATTTTTGGGTGGAGGTCAAAGGTCATTTGGGGTCACCAAGGGTCAAAGTATGAAAACCTTGTTAACGCGATATCTCAAGATAGGAAGCTTGGATAGATTTCATATTTGATATGTGGATGCGTTATAGTCAGTAGATGGTCCCTATAGTTTTTGGGGTAGGTTAAAGGTCATCTGAGGTCACCACGGGTCAAAGTATGAAAACCTTGTTATCACGATATCTCAAGGTAGGAAGCTTGGATATATTTCATACTTAGTATGTGGATGCATTATAGTTAGTAGATGGTACCTAATGCTTATGGTGGGGGCCAAAGGTCATCTGGGGTCACTGGGGGTCAAAGTCTGAAAATCATGTTAACACAATATCTCAAGATAGGAAGCTTGGATAGATCTCATACTTGGTATGTGGATGTGTTATAGTTAGTAGATGGTCCCTATTGCTTTTAGGGTAGGTCAAAGGTCATCTGGGGTCACCAGGGGTCAAAGTATGAAAACCTTGTTAAAGCAATATCCCAAGGTAGGAAACTTGGATAGATTTCATATTTGGTATGTGGATGCATTATAGTCAGTAGATGATCCTTTTTGTTTTGGAGAAGGTCAAAGGTCATCTGGGGTCACTGGGGTCAGAGTATGAAAATTTTTTATCACTGTATCTTAAGATAAAAAGATTGGATAGATTTCATATTTGGGTGTGTGGATGCGTTATAGTTAGTAGATGGTTCCTATTGTTTTTGGGGTAGGTCAAAGGTCATTTGGGGTCACCAGGGGTCAAAGTCTGAAAATCTTGTTAACACAATATCTCAAGTATGGAAGCTTGGATAGATTTCATATTTGGGTATGTGGTTGAGTTATGGTCAGGAAATGGTCCCTATTATTTTTGGTGGAAGTCAAGGGTCATCTGGGGTCACCAGGGGTCAAAGTATGAAAACCTTGTTTGTGTGATATCTCAAGTTAAGTAGCTTTGATAGATTTCATATTTGGTATGTGGATGCATTATGGTCTGGAAATGGTACATAATGTTTTTGATGGAGGTCAAAGGTCATCTGGGATCACTGCTGGTCCAAGTCTGAAAATCTCAATGTCTCAAGATAGGAAACTTGGATAGATTTCATATTTGGGTTTGTGGATGCATTGTGGTCAGAAGATGGTCCCCATAGTTTTTGGCAGAGAATGAAAGGTCATCTGGGGTCTCCAGGGGTCAAAGCCTGGAAACCTTTTTAAATGTGATCTCTCAAGATAGCTGTTTGTCCATTTGTCTGTCTGTTGTTTGCCATTCTAGCTATGTATGGCTTTTATGGAGGTCAAAAGGTCATGTGGAATGACAAAATTATTTTTTGAATTTGCTAGTATAACATTTGAATGATAAGATAATGGTGCATGATGGCACTCTTTGAAACAGAACATTTATGTATCATCGAAACCTCAATGCATTTTTGCATTCTGGTTATTAAAAAAAACCTCTTCCTCATATACAGCTCCAGTTTTGCTTTTGGGTGATGGCCAAAAGTCATTGGGGTTAAAAGTGCAAAAAATTATGCCTTACTTTGCGACTACTGTACCTTAATACAATATCTTCTTAAGCCGTGTTCCCATTTGATCCAGGGAGGTGGATCTTGATCTACCGAGGTGGATCAACATCAGTTACCTTGATCGAGATCTGCGTTCCCATTTGAGTGAGCGCGGTAGATCAAACGTGTTTTATGAACACATTGCGCAAGCGCGAAAAGGTCACCAATGTTTACAAGTCGGCCTGCCATGCATTTCGTATCGATGTATCACAAAAGCATACATGAGTGAAACCGGAGATCCAGGGTCACTTGATCTACCGATGTGTTCCCATTACAAACTTTGATCCAGCGCGGTGGATCTGATCTACCCCGAACGGTCGATCAAAATCGGTGGATCTTGATCTTGAGTGAGTGTTGTTGATCTGCGTTCCCATTAGTGTTTGATCCACCTCGGTAGATCAAGATCCACCTCCCTGGATCAAATGGGAACATGGCTTTAAATGCCAGGAACCATAGTGCCCTTGGACTCTTGTTTCCTTTCAGGTGCACGTCATCCCACCTTCTACTTTTATTGCTTTCCAGAAATTTACCTTTGGAAAAAAAATATGATATGGATGCTCATGTCACATGAACATCAACATGTAGCAAGCATACTGTACTGAGTTGCTAAAATTCTTGCAAGTGTTGTTTTCACTCCTGCTAGGTATATTCCTGTGACTTTCGACTTGGTCTTGTAAGTAGGAGATATAGGTAATCAAGACCTTGACCTCCAAACCATGCTGTTACCTTTTTCCTTACCCAGGATATCTCACTTTGAAGACTGCTTATTTTTGTTAAAAAATATCTCCACTTTTCATCAGCTCAGGGAAGGTTATACATGTAAATGTACTGTAAGGTGGGCACATTGCCTCAGATTCCCTTTTCTTTATGAATACTGTAAACTGGTGTTTGTCTTTAAAATTTGTTGTAATGTTTAATCCATGGCTAGAAAATACTGTTTACAGTATTACCCAGGAAAGGAGTAAAATCATTTTCCAAGAAGGACAAGAATTTCCCATGATTTGCCCTATTTTCATACATACAGAAAAGGGCAATTTTCCTCCAAATGCCCCAAAATGGACACAGGTCTCCAAAGTCCCAATGACATTACAGCTTTTGTGTACATGCCAGTAGGAGGTGACATTGTACAGATTACATAATTGCTCTGAATTAAACTGTATAGGAAGTTTCCTCTTCATATTGCAAATCCCATGAATGGGGAGGGGGGGGGGGAGGATCCCCAAGTTCAATCCTTTAGTGAAACACAGTTGTGGATCCAGTGTTCTGTATTTCAGACTAGTGGTCTACACTATCATGGAATTATGACCACTAGGTTTGTCTTCATATTTATTAAGCAAACTGAATTTTTTTATGAAAAAGGTGCAGTAATACTCTTTTGCTTGAAACCAACCAATCCTCCTTTCCTTCCCTTTTTTCCCTTCTTGGGTAGTACTATATAGAATCAAATGTTGATGTGACTGAGCTCTTAAAAAATGTGTTTATTGTTTTGAACTACAGTACTGTAGGTCTGTTCATTCAGACATAATCTCCTCACTCTCAGCTGTACTGTCTACTCCTTCTCCTTCTCTCTACGCCTGCATTGTATGTAATTTCCTGCCGCTATTCTTTTGTAAACTACATTCAGGCAGTTTAATCTCAGTGCAACTAGCAATTTGTGTTCCCACACTTGTCTCGAAATACTTCACAGTTCTCATGGAAATGTGTTAACAATTTCAACTGTCACTAAGTCTCAAGTACTTGCACTGGATGCTGGCAAAGTCTTCATGCACAGCTACTATAGAGTGACAGTGAAGATTTAATAGAGAATGCCTGTCGCCATGGCAACAATGTGGGTTGCCTGGTCATGTAAAGCCATCTGTGTATACATGTGTATGGTTTGAAGTTAAGCACCCCTATTCACCATACTGCTGCATGTGTCAAAATGAGGAGATATGAAAATCATCACATCTTACTGCTCTAACTGTTGTCAGTCCTGAGCTGGAATAAATTTTTCTTTAAATTGAAATGATGTATGAAATGGTTCAGTAATTGCATTTTAAAATGTTTCATCCCAAATGCAGTTTGGTTTTCCGACTCATTTTCGAAAAATGGTACGTGGCTGAGGTTAAAAGTAGTTGACACTATAGCTGCAAACTGTACCTGTATACACTGTATCGATAATGCCACGGAAATTGACACACCTATGTGATGGTGTTCAATCGCACTTGCACATCTCAAAATTCAAGGCCTGATACATAGGTCGGTGTATCTCAGGAAATCGGGTAAGGAGGTATGAGGGTCATCAATATGAGACTTGCTAAGTCAAAATCTGAAAAAGTGAAGTGCTATATTGTGCACAATTTTATGTATCATATGCATACAAGTTTTCTTGTTTTAAAAGAAGTGCTGAAGCTACCTCAGGAGAGTGGCTTAAAGTGTGGAGGCAATGACACCAATAAAACCTAAAGCAGCCTGGCTTTGGAGTTCATTTCCTGGTAGGGTTAAAGTATTAAATTTGAGATTTCTTCCAAGAGCAGTGTTTCCTTGCTTTTCAAAGGTTCTGTATTGTCTCTGTAGACAGTTTGCTCCAAGAGCCAAGACCTCAAGAATCTTGAAATACTGTACTTCTTAGATCACAAGAGACCCCACAAACTATGGTGCCTCCTGCAGTGTTCAGAATTGATCCCCCCCAAAACACCTTTTTAATTCAAAATCATTCCCTCAAAAGACAAACCTGTATTTATGAAAAGGTTTCTCCTGCAAGCACCCCCATCCTGTGTGGATATTTTGATGTCATAATGCACCCAATTTCCACTAATATTACACCCATCTTTCCCTCTCTATCATGAGCCCAGTTGAACAACTACTGTACACACAGTATTGCTGCCGTACGTGTGTGTATTGATTTGTAAAATACTTTGCATGGAGAGTTCAATTGCTAAAAAGAGCTCTGCTTTCCATTCCATAACCATACACCTGTTCTTTTTGAATGTATCCTCTCTCACTGCAGTTCCTCTTGGCATTTGAGAAAGATGGCACAAATCTCCCGCGGACTGTGGGTCCTGGGCTTTTGGATCCTGGGCCTGTGGTTTGGGGTTGTAAAATGTGTCCATGACATGCCTTGCCTGTCATAAGAAGGGACTATTGGAGAGGAATTGAACCCATTTGCACCATATTAGGAACCAAACTTCAACCTGGAACTGTTTTTGAAACCATATCTCAATTTTGCCTTTTAATCTTGCTGACACTACAGTATAAAACATTCATTTTGGTGACATGAAGTGTAAATAAATCTCATCTTTACTAACTAACAAGGGATAAACATTGACAAGCATGCATCAGATTGTGTCAGTGGATCCAGGGATATTAACTTGATATAAACCAGACAGCATGGAGAAAAGATAGAATTTAGCAGACCAATGATCCTCAGCTTCCATAAATTTGTCTGGGCAACAGAAGAAAACTAAAAGAGGATGAAGGGCAGAACTTGGATGTCTAATGTACAACACCATAGACTGACACAAGAGGACAATAATTGTTGCTTGCTGCTAATAATTTGTGAGGGGCATTAAGGCAAGAAGAAAGGCAGAACCAAGGCAAGGGGAAGGGCATGAGGGAAATGGGTTGAATTGTCTCTGATAAGCTTTGTACTCACTTTATCCAGCAAGGTGGATCTTGATCTACTGTGGTAGATCAAACTCTAATTAGAATGCAGATCAACCACATTCACTCAAGATCAAAATCCACTGATTTTGATTGACTTACAGGTTAGATCAGATCAACCTCACTGAATCAAAGTTTGTAATTTGAACACAAGCTGTAGATTAAGAGACCCCAGACTTTCAGTTTACAGTACTCCCTGTAAATCATGCATGCCAGGATACCATGTGTAGTAAACATTTGTTACCTTTTTTTTACTTGCACATTGTGTTCATAACACAAGTTGATCTACCTTGTTCACTGTAATGGGAAGGCAAATCTGGATCAAGGTAATTAATGTTGATCTACCTCAGTAGATATTGTCCCAAACCCTGAGACAGTGTCTGCTTTACCAGAATAATTTTTACAGAGTGTATTACCTACAGTTTGGAATGAGTGTCCATCAATTTGATAAACACTTGTAGCATGAAAGGAATTTCTAAATATTTACTTACATCATTTTTGTAACTTAAGGTGTTGACAATGTAAAGAATGCAAATGCAATGCAAAGAATGCACTTTTTATGAGTTAATTAACAAACTTTCCAGACTCTACAATTTTGTGGGATGGACAGTCTTGAAGTCTACTGTATACAATGATTCCTGAAACAACAGAATTAGTTGCCCTTGTTAGATCTGAGAATAGACAGGTATGTCTCTATAACCAAGTCTTTCTTTGCAGAAACCTTAAACTACAGGTTAGAATCTCCTGATTTATTACTTTGAACAAAACACAGCAAACAAACCAAGTTTAGGCCACAGTTTCCTGTGGAAAAGATACGAAAAGTCATTTTAAAAGATTTATATTTCCCAGAATTGCACAAACCTTTGGAAAGGTGGGCTTCTGAACCTTGCCCTGTGATTAGATTTTTCTGTATTTACCAATCACTCTGAGATTGCTTTTTTTTAGGGCTGTGAAACAATTTTGGTGGCGAGGCACTTCACTTTATTAAGTGGAAGAAGTTTCCCTCCAAAAGTGTCTGTGTATGTCAGAATTATGAAAACATCTTTCAACTTCAGTGGTGAATATTCAGTTCTTGACAAAAATCTTATTTGACCAACTTGTTAGTCAAAATCAAAATTTTGACTTAATTTTGACTTCATTTAATTATAAGGTTATACTTGTGGTGCCATAGACTCATACTGTAGTTAAATAATTAAGATTTTCCAGTGAATTTTAAGAAAGTGCTTTATAATTAGTGAAATTTAATGGGAAAGTCCTTATTTGACCTTAGCAGCTTAGAACCTTTCAAGTTTTAGCGGTTATTTTCAGTGGCGGCTCATGGTTTAAATATTTGGAGGGGCAAATTGCTATTGGTTGTAATGAGCCAACGGCGCCGTGGGAGGGTGAAATGCTCCCACCTATGGTGTGAGGTCCAGGGGCCTGCCTTAGGGCCCCTTGTGGGGTCCAGGGGCAATTCCCTGGTGGGGGTGCAGGGGGCAAAGCCCTGAAGCTCCATGGTATTTACAATATTGGGGGCATTAGAACAAAGCAGTTGTCTGTCTTCACATGGCATTTGATGAGCATTAAACTGACTGCAAAATACATAACTTCACCATTATTTTATTGAAATTAGTCTAAAAACTGCCACGATGAGGTGTACCGGCGGGGTGGAAACTTACACTCTTAAAAAATTGGTTGCAAAATTCACCAACACTGGTAACGTTTGTCAAATACTGTACCTGAAATTGGGTAAAGTTTTCCCCAAAATGTGTTGTTTTATTTGGTTATCCCACAGGCTGGTTACCCAATTAAGTGGTAAAAATCCTCTTGGGTAGCCCATAAATCAACAATTATTGGGTAAACTTCAATCAATTTCAGGTATTTGACGTATGTGATCAGTGTTGATAAGTTTTTTTACCAACTTTTTTAGAGTGTATGTTAAGACGATACAGACAATATGTACGGCCTATGTGGTCCTAAGCGTTTGATTTCCAATTATTCTTCAAGTCTCCTTTTCGAAAATGGACAAGTTTATAAACTTTTCACAGTATTTATGTTGCATTCATGTCTCACACTGAGAGGTTTTTGTGGGAGCTAGATAAGACTAAACACAGGTAGATAGCCACAGCATGATTGAATGCACATGTATACCCAAGCTGCAATTAGCATTTAGACTCACATTGTGTGAGACCACAGCATAGTTTTTTGCATATAGGCCCTACTATAGGCATAGCTGACTTACACATTCTTATGCATACAGCATGACGAAGCGAGACCAGGGAGGGCAAGTGAAAGTCTGTCCATAGTTCGAAGGAATTGGCCACTCACCTTTTGTCATATCAGCAGAAAGTGTGCATGCTCACAACATGTTGAGCGCGGCAGATTGCAATCTGCCCATCTTTCACAGTGTATGGTATAACAGTAATCTGCTACTCAGCTCAGTTCCCTGGTTTAATTGGCAAAGACTGTTCTATGGCAAATAGTATACTTTTTGTTGGAGTGGAAAGGGGTTGGCAGAAAAGATTGTAAGCAATGTTTTCATTCAAGTTTGTTATAAATGTGATCCTTATTATTGGGAGTTTCTTGGAGGGGCAGTGCCCAAGATGACCATTGCCATTAGCTGCCACATGTATGATAATCTCCATGAACAAATGACTCTGCACGCAATGTTTTGCTGTCATTGAGGCTCGAAACATCTATTGCATAACATTCGAATGTCAGTTTACAGTCCTTATATTTAGGGTTTTGAGGCCTTTGGGCTCATTCACCCTACACCATAGTGAGCACACTGTCATTGTGTCAATGCTTAGGGTTTGTTTTCTTCTGAAAGAAACTGCAAACTGGTTCCATGAAATCCTAAAAAAGTATATTTTAGTAGTCAGTCAGCAGAAATGTGGAAATTACCAGGATGATCTACTTGAAAGAATGTGAATGAGTCTATTGGCAGCAGGAAGTTCCCTGGATTTACACAAAGTTTGTGACTGCACTACTCAGTCAGGGCTCTTACCAAACTATTAACAAATAATTTTTGCTAATTGTGACTCTGAATTACAGTTCTAACTTTAATAAATGAATCTGTGATGTCTAACAGAGGTTAACAACTTATTATGAGAGTCAATTATGCATGAACTGTAGGCCTATACTGTATGAGCCTACGGTACCCAAGAAAGTCCAGTGCATGCTATGTTTTGTATTAGATGGTAGATTGATAGGAAATTGTAAAAAAATTCTTTCAAGTGGAAAAACCCATGGTTTTTACCACCCTAGAAGAAATCAATGAACCCTGTCAGGGCTGTTCTTAAGGACATCCAACATTGTATTACAGAAACATTTCATAATTCAGGTTTGACTGTTTAGCTGAAGCTGTGTAAAAGACACCAGTTATTACAGAAAATTTATGTGTGTATGTCCTCTAAATCCACTGATCCACTGTTGCATAGTGCAGACACAGTACATACAGTACAAGTTTGTCACTTGGGCCTTCTCAGTGGTATAAAGTGTACAGGTACTATAGTATGTTCATACTGTAGTGTACCTTGCTAATGCACACAGAAAAACCTTGAATTTATCTGAATAATACTCTCAACCAGCATAAGGCATGTAGGTACTGTTCATTTGTACTGTCCTGTGAAGGGAAGAAGATGTGACACATCAACACCCATTACTTCTCTCAAAACTCGAAGAGCATTTTTGTCTATGGTCCCTTTCTTTGTGTCTCACAATTGTTGGAAAGGTAACCAGCTCTGTCCTTTACACTTTGGGCAATTGTGCAATAAGTGACAGATGAAGGTGTGTGGACAAACTTAACACACAAGAATACATTATGAATCAGTGGGCATGGAGAAAGACTGAATTCTTGTTACTATGCAAGCAAGTGTCTGTCTTCCTGTCAGAGTATGAAGAAATTAACCCTCACTGTATGAAGTTTGCTATAGGAATAAGACTTGGAAAAATACTCTCCAAGGAGCTGTAATGGTAATTCCTACTTGAAAGACAGAGAGCTTCCAAACACTAGAATTAAATATGGCTGAATCATAAAAGAGAAGAACTTTAATAAACAATGTCGCAACCTGCACCTTTCAGCCCGCATTACAGAGGTAACTTAGGCAATACAACTCTGGTAATGAGTACAGTAGCTGTTCCTGGATTAAATGCGTTCATCTCTCAGCCCCAAACAACAAAATGTAACAGGAAGATATAGGGTATACAGGGCTCGATTTTCATGGTTGTCCGATTGTCCGGGACAACTTAAATTCAATATGGACAACCAAATGTTGAAAGTTGGTTGTCCAATGGACAACCATTTTCTCTCACAATGAATCACAGTCAAGCAGCTTGCTTTCATCTGATTAAAGAAATACTGTTGACTGATCAACTCTTTCAACTTTTTCCATCATATAATTTCAGACTTCCAGTGTTTTTGTCTTGGAAAAATCATTTCTTTTAATTCTTGAAGACCTATAATACTGTTTTGTACTGTAATTGTGCACCAAATGTTTTGGACAACCTAATTCCCTTTCGGACAACTAGGAATACTGAAATGGTTGCCCGAAGGACAACCATAAATTTTTCTGAAAATCGAGGCCTGGGTATAGGATGCCTTCTGCTGAGATGGTAACCATGGTGCGAATAGTTTACCGGACAGTAAATATAGGTATACATGGTATGCATAGGGTGACAGAAGGTAGGTATCATCCCTCATAGATCTCAACTAGGGGGTTTTGCCAAATTTTGTGTTTGTCCACGGAAATTTCCAATTGTGCTCCCAAATGATTGACAGCAAGTTCAAAAATGCAAAACACTTTTAGCTGCAATTTCTCAGCATGTTGTATACTGAGAGTGTTTTAATTACACATACGTTGGGGGCTATTACACTCACCCTGAAGCAATAAACTGAGTTTGTGTCTGGATGAGGATGAGTCTTTGACAGATGTGGGAGGGGCTGATGGAAGTAGGTTTGAAAAATTGGAACTTTCTGGGGTGAGAACAGAGAAAATTTGGCCCTTAAAGATTACACTTGATGGACTAGCATTTTAAGAGTGGGCTGGTTAATACATACTGCATGGTAGTGTACATTTTATAAGTTGCAAATCTGGAAGAGCTGCTACAGTACTCCTGCAATAATGTTGGTATTCATGGAGGAATATAATACACCTCAGATACCATTTACTGTCAACTCTATCTACAACTGTAGCCTATTGGTATGGACTGACTGTATGGTCAATTGGTTAGTGCATCTGACCTGTCGTCAGGTGGTTGGAAGTTCCAGTCCTGGCTGGGTCATACCAAAGACTCTAACAATGGAACCTCCTGCCCATGTGCTTGGAGCTCAACATAAACAATGGAATAGGGAAAGTAAGTCAGTGAAAAACTGAAGAGAGGGCTGTGGCCAGCTCGGTTACAAACTGGGCCATAAAACTCCCATCTAACTAAACTATAGCTACAGTACCTGCGTGCATTGGTAGAAAAAGTTGGGTACTGTAGTTGGGATATTCCATCCCAGGAAATTTGGGCATCTTGAGGGAAATTTGCAAAATTATTGAAAGAAAATTGCAAGGTACAAATATTTAAAAATAATGTTATAAATGTGAAAGGTATTTTTTTTTATTTTTGTGTGAAAACCCTTTTTTCCCTCCTAAGGTTCCTAATAGTCCCCCTTCTGTCATCCCCAAATTAGGCTTGTAGGCAACCCATATTCATTGCATACTGTATAGCACTTCATCTTATGCATAAGGAAGGACAGTGCAGTGTAGCATGGAAGCACTCAGTAATGGCAGTTGAAGACTTTCCATGGATTTCAGTACTGCTCTATGGGCCTCACATGCTCGTGGTAATGTGGCATTATACAGTATTTAGCGTACAGTAGTACTATTTCTGTATGATGAAGGCCCATATTAAAGATGTTAAGAATTCTTGGAAGTACACTCACCAAAGGAATGTGTTGCATCTTGACTGAACCTGAACTAGTTACAGGTATTTATCTTAAACCATCATTACTTATGTTCAACTGGTATTCAGACTCGCATTTGATTGAATAGCCTCACTATACAGTACCACAATGTCATATGGAACTTGTAAGCCCGGCTCTTATCTATACTACAGTAAATATTGCTAAGGTGGCCCTCATTGCTGTAAATTTCAGTGGTGCTCATTAGCAAATGGAATGTAAGTTTTAAGTCTTGCCCATTAGTATTAAAGCGGACATCATGGCTTTGTATCACTGGAGTGGAAGAAAAATGTGGGCTAGTGTCTTTTCTTGATGTGCTTGACAGTATTTTGATTTATGGTACCATTACAGTGAATGCCAAGTATAGCACTTTGTTGTATATAAGATGCGATAGTTCTTGCTGTTTGTAAAAGGTTTTCTGCCCTGTCATTTGAAGAGGCTGTCTGCCTGAAGAAATGGATGCAAGGTTGCTGTTTGTACATCATATCACATGTGTAGTAGAGTAATATGATACTGGTTTCAGTGGGGTCAGATTGAAAATAATAGTTGACATTTTTATGTTCAATGAAATACTTTAATATACAATCTTTTAATAATACTCCAGGCAATAAAATGCCTCTTTAGGTTGGCATAATGAGCTGTCATTGTGGAGAATTGTTGGAGGTCCTGAGTGAATTTTAAACACAAATCCTTGCACTGGCATAGGTAGCCTGGATTTTTGTATTGGGATGACCAACTGCAGGACCTGGGGAAAGGGTGGAGGGGAGAAATTTTTGAATATTGAAATACCCTCACTTGCAATTTGGTGCAACATTTAGCATAATTATGAAGTCTTTTTTTTGTCCTGTCACATTTTTTTTAGAGTTTGATTGGGTAGGAGCATGACCCTCCTTAGTCCTTGTTGGTTACACCAATGAGGGGATGAAGGGGGAGGAGAGGGATACTGGTTTCAGAGGATGATGGGGAGGGGGTGGTTACACCAATGAGGGGATGAAAGGGGGAGGGGGATACTGGTTTCAGAGGATGATGGAGAGGGGGTAGGGAAGGTTTATGTGTAGAAAATGTCCAGACTTGATAACATGAATGAGCCTAAGGTGTACATAATTGTTTTTACTCATTCTTCTGATAAGTAGGAAGCAGTGTGGACATTCATTAAAACTAATCTTTTAATTGCTTCAAATATCAAAAGAACTATATTGAGCCTGGCATTTTTTATGCTGTAAGGAATTTTTTTTTTTTTTTAGGGAGAAACAATTTTCGAAGGGCAGCACAAATACCTGCTTTAAGAGAACAGTTGTAACCTCTTCTTCTATACAGAATGGTATAGGGGGGTGAATTTTTTGGAGGAAGGTTACCATTTCTGAGGGGTGGCCATTTTCAATTGGCAAGTGGGTTGTCACTCAAAATCACCCAGTGAAAAATGCTGCATGGTACCAATTCTTTCATCCTTCTTTTATGTATGCCTACTACTTGGTTCAGAGATTATTTTACAGTAGGATTTATTCCAAATCCATATCCAAATGTTAGTTATATTTGAACTCCCTACTTGCCCTGTAGTCATGATCTGTTGGGGTTGGGTTCTGATGTTCTGGTATGTTCTGATAATAATTGTCTGAATGCTGTCACAAAGCAGTGATAAGATAAGTCTAATTGAATTGATGGTAGGTGGGACTCAGGATTTAAAGGGCAAGAGAAGTCACATCAACTTGAAGTAGTGCAGTAGATTCTGTTTCATGATTGGCTTTTTAGAGTCATGTGACAATAATTTAACAATTTTTCTCTTCAGATGTGAAATTTTCTAGAAATAACTGCATGGTTAGCCCTGAATATGCACCTACTGAAGGTACAAAATGTGATGGAAGATAATTTGAAGAAAAATAAGAAGAAAATTGTGATACTTAGCTGTTGCTTCAAAATAAGTTTGGTGATACTACTCTTAACCTTTCAATGAGAGGAACATGTCATTTGAACCATATTGTTCCACCTGTGTCTTTTCTGATCTTTGCTGGCTAGTTGGGTTGGCAGATCACATTTACAGTCCGGGGGAAGGCATGAGGGGTGTGATGAAATACTGTAGCTTGTTGCAACCCTTCTCAGGCCTCAGGCAAGTAGGCTGTACCCAAGTACAGTATCTTGTACTGTACCTTCAGTCAAGTTTGTACAGTTCCAGTATCTTACCTGCTTGGAACCTAAATAATACAGCACCTTCTAATCATGAAAGAGCCAGCATTCACATACTGCAAGGTCTGCTGCAGAATAGCTAGCTGCTGTTGTACCAAGCATACTATTTCAATACTGTATGTCCATTATTCCAAGGTACTGTTTGTCGCTGTTTTTGAATTGCTACATTCTTTACATACTGCCCCTAAATCAGTCTTCACAAGCCGTTGCAGGCATCGGTGATGTTTCATGTTATCGTATCAAGTCACTGTAGCTATTATTATTCCTGTTACTATTATGATCATGGTCACGTAACATTTTAGAGTTCTGAATGGAGTGTGTCATGATTTTATTATGCACATGTGTGTATCAGTGGTGGTATCTGGATAGGTGGGATTTTGTTGCATTGTTTTGCATTTAGAGATGATGCGCTGCACTGCTTGCAAAGATGGATGCATATAATTAGATCATCATCAGCCCACTAAATATGAATGCACATGCTGTGAGACAAATTTCGTTCACTTCTGATCAATTTCTGCCATCCTTACACATTATGAAATTTCCTAAATTACGTTTGATAGCTCCAAACACATCATACACCATGTGCACATTGCTGTAATTAATTTGTTTCTCAAGGCCACTTTATAAATTGGAGTGATTTTCGCCAAGATGGTGAGCACTGTAAGCTGTTTTTCAGTTTATTTCAATGGCTTAAAGTGGCTCATTGAGTTTGCATGAAATTCAACAAATTTTTCCATACCTGTTAAAGGGGAAGGTTTTGCAAAAAATTAATTTTGTATATTGAAAGATGAACCACATCTATTCAGAGTGGTGAAATTTCAGTTCAGATTGGACATACTGTATTTCCTGAGATACCAGTAAATGAAGTTACTAATAGATTTATTTTCAAAAGTGAACCTGAGGGCAGCAGAGATTATCACTTCCTCACATTGAAAAAGAATGTTTTGTTTCCCTTTGTTTTTTCCTGCTAATGTGTCAACCTTGAAATTAATGGGAATAGGACTCCCTTAGGTGAATGCAAATTTTGTTCAGTTCTCAGCCACATTTGCAATCATATTCTGATAATATAGGATTGTTGAGGAGAAAATAAGCTGTAAAGTTAAAGAAAAAAAAAATTGTCCATTACTGTGGGGATATGATGTCACCTGTGCTTGCTTCAAGTTCACCTCTTGTCGAAAATGTGACAAATATACTTGCTCTTATCTTGAGAACCTCGCATCAGATGTCAGTGCAAATTTCACCAAAATGCTTAGAATAAGTAGGTACCCCTTTAACATATCAACACGTGATATGACCTTAAACCCTTCTTTTAAGTTTTCGTAATGTACCAGAGAAAAATAGTCAAATGTAGACAATCCCCATATCCTGCCAACAAACAACTTTTATGGGTGAGTACTTAACAGTTCAATTTGGTTTTTAAAAATTTGTGACTAGACAATTTGTCTAATTATGCACAAAACTGTTTCAAGTTGGGACACCACAAAACTAAAAGTTTTAGCTTTTTCAGTAACTATTAGATGTAAAACTTCACTCATTATATGCTAACTACAAGCATTGTCATGTGGTAGAGACCCTTTTACACTCCTAATAAGGTATCAATATCAACTCAGAGAGCCCCTTTAAATCCCTGAACAACCAAGAAGATTATTAGATGTATTTTATTGAAAGATCCGTAGATTGCTTGCCAAAAATTGCTTGATGTACAGTTGTTGAACAAATTTCATTTTAATAATATTCTCTGTTAAAGAACAGTATTAAAAATCAGGTCATTTCCCTTGCCCTACAAATGAATGTTGGACAATTAAAATTAAAAAATTGTTTAAAACTTGGGAAAAGATGTTTTGCAAAATGTGTTAATGTGTTAAAAGGAGAGTTGGATTACAAGCCAGTATGCCACAACTGGAAAAAAGGCCATGGCCCGCTTGACTTGAACAAATAGGTTGGAAACTGGGCTGTAAAACTCGAAGTAACTAATTAAAGGCAGTCAACTCTCATTTCATACAGAACTACAATTGTTGTAGTAGTCTACAGAAATTTTCAATTACAGCTCTCTGGTTGGAAGCAAATTCAAAACTCGCAGATTACTGTAACTCATATTGCACAGCATGCATCTGTTCTGAGAGTTCTCTGACTTTTTCCATCATGGGGGTACTTCCATGTTCACATTGAACTCACCTGGAAGAAAGAAACTTGAGACTGTGCCTGGAGAAGCATGAGTTTTACACAGTTGTGGGAGGGGCTTAAAGAGCAGGAGCAGTCATTCTGAATTGAAGTAGTGTAGTAGACTGTCCAGTTTCATGATTGGGTGTTGGGAGTCATGTGACAACATTTTTTCTCTTCAAATTTGAAATTTGCTGGAAATAACTGCTCGGTTTACCTTGAATATGCAATAGTTTAAGCATAAAATGTAATGAATTATACTTTGAAGAGAAATAAGACGAAAACTGTGTTATTTAGCTGTTTCTTTAAAATAAGTGTGGGAGGACTGCTCTTTACCTCTAAGTAAGAAAGTTAGAGTGTTTGGTGTAAGAGAATTGGGCCTTAAAAATTATGGAATTGTAAAGTAATGGCACTTCAATAACACCATAACACCTTACTTAGAGAAGAAGAGAAGAGAAAAGAAGAGAAAAGAAGAGAAGAGAAAAGAAGAGAAGAGAAAAGAAGAGAAGAGAAAAGAAGAGAAGAGAAAAGAAGAGAAGAGAAAAGAAGAGAAGAGAAAAGAAGAGAAGAGAAAAGAGAAGAATACCATCAATAGGCCTAAACATTCATTAAACACTTAGACTGTAGTTGGGAATGGGGGATCTGATACTTGCATTAAAATGCTTGCAGCCTCTCAAGAAAACTATTTATTATAAGAAACAAAAGTATCCAGTATCAGGGTTAGTATGATCTTTTCTTAATTTTTTATTCTCTGAGCAATTTATAGACATTGATGGTGTGTATTTAGAAGTATACAGTTCAGCTGAACATAATAGTTTTCGTTTATCATGGCTCAGAGGGAAACGAGAAGCGGTCTAAGGGAAGAAATAACAGTAGTGTAAAAAAGTACTGTAAGCCACACTAAGCTATGCTCCTGGATGGAAAGACACTGAAAAGCTTTATTTTCTGGACTCACGAAACCTCCGAAGCATTATCTACAGACTGTGCGGAAGAGCGATGAGGATGATAACAGTGCTAGTCGATTGGTGCAAAGTGTGGGCACAGTGCATAGTGCTAGAACTTCTCAGATTAGTGCATGGTGCCATGGTGCATGAGCAACGTGAAATATAGATGTACACAGGGAATAATTTATCCAGTATTGCATCGCAATTTGCTACACAAAATGGTTGAAATGCTACACAAATACAATTTTGCATAGCAGATTTTGTACATAAAAACATAGGGTTTCCAACTATTTTACTATAAAACCTCACAAAAGACTCAGAATTGCTATGCAAAATTTGAACACTAAATTATTCCCTGGTACAGTACTGTAGCAAGACCAAGGGGTATTAGTAAATGTCAGTGATGTGAATTAAGCTGGCAAAAGGTGAACAATGAAAATGATTCCGAAATGTTAATTTGTACAGACCCTGCCTTACCATATGAGGTACTTTGATCTTGTAGGCTACACAAAGGCCAAAAGGTTTAATGATTCCTTGCCATAAAATACCTTACTTGCTTTCAAATTGACAGTGTTTGATAGGTTAATTTTCTTTACATTTTAGGCACAGAATTTTCACAATTTTACCACTGGTGACCTCAAATGACCTCTACCAAAAGCAATAGGCATCTTTCTCTCAACATGACAAATCTGTATACCAAATATAAAGAGTATCGGTCACTCCTATCTGAAGAAATCATGTTTAAAAGCCATTTTCGGTGTTTTCGCAATTTTACCGCTGGTGACCTCAAATGACCTTTGACTTCTACCAAAAGCAATAGGCTTCTTTCTCTCAACATGACAAATTTATATACCACATATGAAGATTGTTGGTCACTCCTTTCTGAAGATATCGTGTTTACAAGCCATTTTCGAAGTTTTCGCAATTTTACTGCTATTGACCTCAAATGACCTTTGACCTCTACAAAAAATAATAGGCTTCTCTCTCTCTCAACATGAAAAATCTATATACCAAATATGAAGAGTGCTGGTCTCTCCTTTCTGAAGATATCGTGTTTACAAGCCATTTTCGAAGTTTTCGCAATTTTACTGCTATTGACCTCAAATGACCTTTGACCTCTACAAAAAACAATAGGCTTCTCTCTCTCTCAACATGAAAAATCTATGTACCAAATATGAAGAGTGCTGGTCTCTCCTAACTGAAGATATCATGTTTACAAGCCATTTTCGCTGTTTCGCAATTTTACCGGTGGTGACCTCAAATGACCTCAGCCTCTATCAAAAACAATAGGGTTCTTCCTCTCAACATGACAAATCTATATACCAAGTATGAAAATTGTCGGACATTCCTATCTTAAGATATGGTGTTTGCAAGCAAGTGTCACAAACACACACACACACACACACGACATCACCATCGCATAGATTCCTTGCCTGCCTGCGGCAAGGAATCAAAAATAAAATACAGATAAAGAAAATGGTTTCAAAATTGTGACAACAATGTTTTTATTTTGGCTTTGCATTTCTTTATTTTATGTTCTGTGTTTCTAATGAAGTCCCGTTGTGCCATTTTTACAGTGCACCCTGAATATGCAATACCTATGTCTTGAAATGTCATGAAAGATGCTTGAAAGCAGTACAAGGAAATTTAGAGATTTTGCTGTTGTTTTGAAATAAGTCTGGGTGAGTGCTTTTTCCTTTTTAGTGATTGTCCTTTGAATGTCTGTGTCAGACATGGTAGTTTGTTTTAAAGATAATCTCTCATTTGGCTTTGTTTAAACTGTTGTCAGTCAGAATGCAGTAAAGTAGAGTTGACCGCCTAACCTTGCCAGTTACCATGATTGTACTATGTTGTATAATAGTACTACCAGGTACTACACTTTTGCAAACGAGCAGGCATTCTGTTCCTTCTAAGCTACAGTACTGTAGTTTAGTTAGATGGAGTTTTATGGCCCAACCTATTGGTTGAAGTCAAGCCAACCACGACCTTTTTGTCCAGTTGTGGCTCACTGGCTTGTTTTCCCCTACTCCATTGCTTATGCAAAGCATCACGCACAACAGCAGTACAGTAGGTCCCATTTTTGGAGTCTTTGGTAGGACTCCACTTGGGAATCAAACATGGGCCTTCCGCGTGAGAGGTGGATCCTTCTTCGCCTACACAAATTCAAATTGTGTGTCTTCTATATGTTACAGACCTACAGTGTTGTGTTGTATACAGGACAGTAGTTGTATGAATTTTCCACAGCTTATATGAATTTACCTTGTACTAGTATGAATTTACCAATGGATTTATTAGGGTGGATTCAACATTTTTGATAGCACTAAATTCTACTGAGTGATTGGCACATTAATAGTTAAATACAAAAATTTTAACTATGTTAAATGAACTACCATTGAAACTCATGTGAATGAATATTATGAAATTTGCCAAGGTGGAGGAGCAAAGGTTGGGGGTAAAGAAGCACCTGGACCCACATCTATTTTCCTTGTCAAGGAATCCAAAGGAAAGTCATTGTGTCACACTGTCTTCAAATCAGGGCAATTCGAAGTCTTTCACTGTAGTGTGAGTGCAAGGTTATAAATTGTATGAGAACAAGTGCATTCTCTCTGGCTGTGAGTACAAACTTACTTTGTTTCAAGATGATGAGTGTGAAAGCTGTGTACAAATTATTAGCATTGCCATGTACAGTAGTATGTAAGGGTAGTAATGCACTGTAAGCATGGATACATGTATTTACATGGCAGAGATACAGTATGTAACCTTTGCTACATCTAAATTACATCAGAAAAAGCAATGAAAGTATCGGTTATCACACCCAGTAGACTTTGCCTCACACTCCTGGATAGACTTGTTATAAATCACTCGTGTGCAGCGATCAACATACCCAGAGTACAGTAGTTTCAACACCATGCCCTTATGTCACCCCCAACTAATTCATCCTCATTAATACTCTGCCTTGGCAAAAGTTGCCACATTGAGATTTATTAGGAGTAAAAAATTCTAGTTTTTGTAAGTTGTTCAACATCCATTATGCTGATTGTTTTCTTATTCTTTTTGTACTGCATTGTTTCTCCTGTGTTGACTTTTTCTCATCTGACACTGTTCAGACAACTGCAAAAGCATACCTTAGAAAATGGAGTCATTACAGGTCTTTCAATGCATACAAATTTCATATGAGGAACAAGAATGTTTTAGGCATTTTAGCACAGATGTGTTGTGTTTTCCTTTTATTTAAAACTCTGATAATCCACAATCTTATTGAATGATATTCTATTTTAGGCACTTACTGTAAATCTTCAGTGGCCCAGCCTTTTGACCACCCAATTACTAATCCCTAGCTTAAACCTTACCAGCCATGCTGGAATTTAAGTAATGCATTCCCTCTTAGACTTCATCATTACTCAAAAGTCATGTTTTCAATGTTGACTAGCCAGTGTTTTGTTTTGACTTTCGAAACGATAATGCTGAAATCGTAAAAAAAGGTTGTAACTTCCCATCAAATCAATCGTTTTGTTAAGTGGCTTTGTTAACTACTGTCCTTAAATGAGAGTTTGTTGACAAGGGAGGTAGGGTTTCAGAGCATGCCTAAATGGAACATTTTATTTACTTGTACTTCAAGAAGAGTGATCAGTTCATCTCCAGGGGCCAGTTTACTGTATGTGCAGAGTGGGAGTCTAGGCAGAAACCTAGATGTTTACTAGTGCACCCAACAGTTCACTCGCCAAAATTGTTGGCATTTCACCAAATTTATGATAAGAGGTAGTTAGTACACCATAGCATGAAGATGCATATCCTGAGATTACAACTGATTGATATTGTGTACATTTGTTACTGAGCATGAATGATCAACAGTAATCACAGGTTTCAATACTTCTGTATGGCAATCGTATAGGGCATTGAGTTTTAAAGTACAGGCAAAAGGTATAGTTCGCTAGATTCTACTGTACAAAGTATTTAAAAGCCTATAGCACTAATTTTTACTTAGTTGCTGAGAAGAATCCAATTTTGTCTACTGTTTGCATGCTTAACTAACGTGTACATCTGTAGAAGATGAAGCATGCAGCAGTTTATACAAATGCTTGTGTAGTTCTTTTTCGCAAGGTCAGATTGAGTATCTGCAGCAGTTAATTGAAGTTTAATAAACAATGTTTAGCCCATATGTTGCACTTCTACTGTACAGTCCAATGGTTGTTTTCTGTTTGGTGCTTCTGTCATCTCTGTGCTACTAACACATTCGTATTGATGTGTTGTAAAATTCTTTCCTCATCTCTGTGCATTGTGGATTGGTGACCAAGTTCATGGTTTCTGACCCCAAGAATAAAAGGGCTGTCCCATAAAGAATGGAAGGTTTGTTTCCCACTTTACAATTTTAGTACATAGTAATTCACATTTGTGCTAAGTAACACCCTGGATCAGTTTCATCATGTCATGCTTGTAAGAGTAGACTCCACCCTCCATATTTATGTGAATGGAACTATTTTAGGATTAGCCAGGTCTGGACATGTGTATTGTAACCTACTGTGCTGTGTTTTTGAGATTATTCCCCATAATTTATAACAAGTGAAGTGTGTATTCATTTCTTGGTGAAAAATCAACTCAACTGCTGTATTTAAACCCTTTTAGACTTTGTGAAGATGGCAATAGTGTTGAGCCGAAAATGGAGATATTGGAACTTTCCAATAACTGATAACTCAAAGTTACTATGGACCTGATACCTATACCAAAAGCAAAAATAAAAAAAAAATCTTCCGTAAGCACAATGTGTTTTTGTTACCATTGCAAAATTATGATTTGAACACTACTGCAGCTTAAACTTATTTTAGAACTAAGTCTGCTTGTTTCCATTACCTTGTCTCCCTGAAAACATTTCTGTGTTTCTGACAAAAGGTTTAAAGCAATCAATCATTATGTATTTGATGTAAGCAACGGGCCAGGTAAGAGCCCTGTTTGTAAGAAGCACATTTTGTAACATATCACAATATATGCAACTTAAACATCTTAAGGAACATACCTACTGTAACATGAGTAGCAGCTGAGCGATGTAAATTGCAAAATTTGAATCGAAATACCATGACCGCAAGTTAAGATAGGCATAGATAATGATAAGACCATTACTCCTACAGTACCCCTTTTCTGTATATGAAAATACAGTGGGAGAATTGTGGTAAAGTTTGCACCCTTTCTGGGAAATGAAACTTTTTCCAGCCCTGGTGAGATGTAAAGTGGCATTCACTCAATACTTGAAGGTCTTTGTGGAACAGCTGATGCTACTGGAACTAAACCATACCATAGACCCCTATGATGATATCATATAACACACTCAAAACAGTTAAAGCTATGGTAGAGTTGGACAGTAGATGCATAAATCTTTTTCGTCTAAGATGTTTGGTGCAACAAAAGATGAACATTAAAATGACTTTACACTTTCCATAATTTCTTAGATCTACTGCATGCAATTGCTCTGTGTAAAGCATACAGTCATTTCATTGCCGTTTTCTTCAAGCATCAGTAAGTAGCTCTAATATTTAAAGTGCAGTACCGTTTATATTTTATGGCTCCCAGTTGCACTATGGTAACTTAACCGCAGATTGGAATATCGCATTCTCCAAGTGATTCACTTAAAACTGTAACTTGAGGCAACAGCTGCCAGAGGCTATGATACTCTTTAAAGTCTGTTAGTTTGACATTAAACCATACTCTTTTGTAATCTGAGGAGTGGCCTTGCTATGTGAACCATCACTTAAATTTGATAGGAACATTTATAATATACTAGAGCTGCATAAAGATTGGAGAAGTATTGCTTTGTAGCTCCCCCAGTCCTGTCAGTCTTTTGTTGTCCTTCTGTTCCCTTCCTTACCTCCTTTTCAGAGATGATAAAGGGTCTTCTAAGGGTCACAAATTGCCAGTCCTCTGACTGATTAGCTCAGGGAAACCGGATGCAATCCCACTGAATGAGTGATTAATCCTTGCTGAGTACTCCCTATCATTCCTTGCCTGGGTCAGGTTGATATGAATTGAAGATATATTCAACATTCTGCCCTGAGGTAGTTATGATTTTACATCTATATGTGGAACCTCAAGATAAGAATGTCAGGAAGAAGCCATTTTATCCTCACTCATCCCATTTTATTGGCATAGATGTCTCATGGTGGAAGTGGTTGGATGGCCAGCAGGGTAATGGAATTTTCATCTTTTACATCAACTGATGATAAAGAATTCTTGTGTTAGATGTACAGTATTAGCATACATAGTAAGTGTTGAAAGAAGTAAAAATTGAGGCCCAGGAACTATGTGTAGCATTATTTGTATCTGATTGGATATGGTTCATTGATAGAGATGTAATCCATATAGTGACTGATGAGACACATGTCTGCTGTAATCATGCACTGGGATATGTTAATAATGTAAGTGAGAGACACCGTGTGTTGTAGAGGGAGATGATTCAGGTGGAGAAAATGTCAGGAGAACAGTGGATTAATTTCAGAAGATGAGATATTCAACAAGATTCTGGGGAAGAGTTTTTTTTGATCTCTCATAGAACTGTACACCAGAGGAGAGGCTAGACTTTTCTAATAGGTTAGGACAACAACTAGCAATGCCATCACATGTTTGAGTTACTACTGTGCACATATCAATCTATTTCATAGGCCTGTAGCCAGGATTGTTGCCATTGTGTGGGTTGAGAGCTAGACCTATATGGGAGAGGTTAATTGCAGAATTAAAAATGGATCCCTTCTCTGAATTATTTTTTTTTGAGGGGGGAGGGGGAGGATGTGCCCCCTTCTCATAGCTGTGGCCATCACCCCTCCTTACAGCTTATTTACATTATGTTACTAGCTTACCTGAGAACCAAAGAAAAACCCTGTCCGAAACCTTTCCAGGCTCTCCCTTTGCCGATCCCTTCATCCTGATAACTTGCCGAAGGATTACCCCAGGTAAGTAGGGTTACATAATGAAAATAGAGGGTAAGCATCACGGCTTGTAGATCCAAAATCATGGAGTTTGGGGGATTTTGCACAACCAGATATTTAACATCTCATACACAAAACTTTGGCAGTTTGAGGTGAATAATGTTAGTACACTTGGGCTTAATTTAGGTTCTGTGACCATTCTGTGCTGGAAACAATGAAGTCAAACATTTGGTTTCCTCCTGTTTTGAAGTGGATTTGGGTTAGGTTAGATGTAATTTTTATGGCCCAGTGTCCAGCTAATTGGTTCAAGTCGAGCTGACCATGGCATTTTTACCAGTTGTGGCTCATTGGCTTGTTTCCCCTACTCCATTGCATGTGCTGAGCACCAAGCACAACGGCAGTAGCTTCCATTTTTGAAGTCGTCAGTATGACCTGGCCAGGACCTGAACTCCCGAAAGCTGAACTGTATTTGGGTGGAAATGGTAATTGGCCAGTGTGGAAAATGTAAAATCTTTCCATATACCCTTTCCAAACAGCAAAATTTACAACAGACTGTGGGATAGAGTATTGATGTGCATCATTATTGACCAGTAAGATGTCATCGACAAAAACAATGCATATCAAAACCATCAACCATCATCCTTTAACTTCAGCATTTTGCTTTTGCCGACATGTGTTAACACCATGCTACATTTAATTTGCATTAAAATCTTTATGCTGTGCATAAGTTGGTGAAATCCTTACACTGCCCTTTGTAAAGTTTTTTCCTTCCCAGCAACTGGCTGCATTTCTGGCATCTTCCACTGGTCTTTGTAAGAAAGGTATAGTGAGATGCTTGAAGATGTATGTGAACTGTCATTTTTTTCATCAAAAACCCAGTTGGCATTGTGGAGGATTTTTCCAATCCTTTATTTTGTAGGTCTAAATTGAGAGGAAGTATTGTGCAACAAATCTTTGGGAAGTTTCAAATTGATTTTTTTTTCCTCATCAATACAGAATTTGCACAATACCTGTTGTCTACTTGATTTATATATGAAAAATAGCTATTATAGAGAATAAATTATTTACCGTGCTTACACTGAGCATCAAGAGTAGACATGTAGAGTTGTGTCAGCTTGTTGAATGAAGTAATATTAACAATAGTCTTTCTATTGCAAAACAAAGTCTGTTTTGGGGCATTTTTGTCCTTTCCATCCCTATCATTTCTCAAGGCTGTCATACAAGTTCATTCAGTTTGATATTTTGTCCATCTATTTTATTTCGATGTTGAGGTGAGCTAGCTCTACAGTTTATTCTCTGAGGCAGGAAAGGCTAAGGATTAAGATACAGTTTTGTTTCTTCTGTTGTCTACTTGTGATGTTGAACTTTGGTATTTGATAAGATGCCTGAATTTGAGGTTTGACTGCTCCTAGGTGTGTTTTTATAACAAGTTGAGAGTGAGGAGTACTGGTGTTACCACCTTGAGGGATGCTTGATGTCAAAGCTTTTATCAGTCCTTGTTGGACATTGAAGACAAATTGTTGATCTGTTGGGTCTAGAATGCTTACTGTGGCATAACTATACACATACAGTAATGTATGCTGCAATTTAAGTGTTTATTGTCTCAGATTTTGTTTTGTATGGTGACAGTTGGATGGCAGGTTGCCTCAAATTCTGTGGTTACAACTGTTGAATCACAGTGTTTTTTGTAGAGGTCATATTAATCCTCTGTTAAATTTGGTAGCAATATTCACTACAAATTAAGCATGCTTGTGATGTACATCGGTCAGTTTTATAATCGAGTCACTAGATTAGTGACTCGAGTCACCAGTTTTCAAACTTTTAAGTGACTCTAGTCGAGTCATTGGCTCGAGTCACTGTACTTTTTCAATGGGGGAAATTACTCCTGAATTCTATCGAGTCACTACCATTTTGAGAGGAAGTGACTCGAGTCGTGACTTGTTACAACACTGACATCAGTGTTTCAAAGTGGCAAGTACTTGTGTCATAATGAGTAGGTCTACCCAGGTGGTTGCTATTTGACAAATGGCTATTCCATAGGCCAGCAGAAGAGCCTTTTGCTATTCTTCTGCAGTATACACGAATTCGGACAGCAAGTGATGGTCTGATTTCAGTCGGCCATAACTGGTGTCTACTGTATCACCTTGAATCTTTCAATGTCCTTGCTTGCCTCTATCATGGATGGTTGTACACTAATTTGTATTGTGAATTCTCCAATTTCACTAAAAAAGAGGGTTTGAAATTCATGTAAACAATAAATAAAGATGGTTTTAGGCTGATGGACCCTACTAATGGTGGCCTACAGTCACTAAAAACAAGTGCTAATCAGATTCCTCTATAGTGCAACCAGGGTGTACATAGCATTTACAGTATCATCTCCTTGAAACAACCAGGGAATGACAAATGACAACTTGAGAGAGGCCAAAGATTGTCAAAGTTGAACAGTAAAACAGGAGGAGGAACAGGGCTCAAAATAATATCAAAAAAGGGCGTAGCCAAAGTGAGACAAACGGTTACAGATCTATGCTTTTCCAGTTGGACATTTTTAGAAACACCATATTGATCAACACTGTCAGTGCCATCGGTTATTTCGTGCCCTGTAAGTGTTGGGGCTTGCTGATTTCTAGTCCTTCAGATTATGAGATTTAAGTATGAGTTGTGGATTTTACTGAAAATCATTTGTCTTTTTACACCCTTGTTTAAAAAGGAGTCAATATATATCTAAATATTTATATTTTGGAAAACCATGATGGACTTGTGCTGGTGCAAACATCAATAGCTCTTGAATAAATCTACTAAAAATGGCAGTATCATGCTTGAAATGGTCCAGTAATGCAGATTCATTTTAAGGGGCTCATTGAGTTGATATCCATATTTTAATGAGAGTGTTAGTGGGTCACTACCACATGAAAATGCTCATAGTAAGCACAATGAGTCAAATTTCATTTCCAGTAGTTATGGCAAAACTTAAATTTTTAATTTTGTAGTGTCCTGAATGGTAATGCATGGTTTTGGGCATATTTTGAAAAAGTGTCACCTGTTCTTGTGAAACAAATTTGAAAACTCAATTAAACTGTGAAGTACACACTCTTGAAATGTTCAGTCATTTTTATGGAGGATATGGGGATTGTCTAAGTTGGGATCCGTTACCTTCCGCCCTTGGTAGTTTCGGCCCGTTACTTTCCGCCCCTAAAAATCTTAGGGCGGAAAGTAATGTTTGAACTCACATGTGTTAAAAATAACTTCAAATTTCAAATCCAAGTACAAGACAACAATGAAATTTGTGGATAGGCCTAAAACTTTTTCAGTATCCTCATCGAAAAGAATGAATTGTATGACCTTTTTTGGTTCCTTGCGGTAGCAAAGGAACCTATGTAGTCGTCAGGTTGGCGTGTGTGTGTGTGTGTGACACTTGCTTCGGTACGCTCTAACTCAACAAGGGAAGGTTGGATGGAACTTTGATTTGGCACATAGATTCGTCATAGGGAGAAGGTGTGCCCTATCGTTTTTGGTGGAGGTCAGAGGTCATTTGGGGTCGCCAGAGGTCAAAAACTAAAAACCTTCTCAACACAATATCTCTAGATAGGAAACTTGGATAAATGTCATACTTGGTGTGTGGATGTGTTATGGTATAAGGATGAAATTGGATATGATTGGTGAAGGTCATGGGGTCATCTGGGGTCACCAGGGGTCATACACTGAAAAAAGTTTTAACACAGTATTTTAAGGTAGAAAGGACATATATCAAATCAATCTGTGTTTGGTTAAGGTCAAAGGTCATCAAGGTCACTGGAGGTCAACCGCTGGAAATGTTATTTAGAAAATCTTGTAAGCTAGATAAAGATAGGTTCAACAGATTTTTTATCTCACCTGGTTTTGCATGCTTATACACCCAAACACCTTAGAAATTTGGCCTTTGGGTTTGTTCAGTAATGATTCCTTTGGGTTGTACACATATTTTGGATCATTCAAAGTTTTAAGATGGCAATAACTGAAATCGGTAGATTTCACTGAACACAGGTCACTCTGCATTAAACTGGTCTCTCTGTTAGTGGAAGCAATGCATGGATTATACAGTATGTCTCTTTAATAGTGTTGTGCTCTGTGGGGGTAACCTAATCCTCATTCTATTATCACACCCCATTAACCACTTGCTTTCTGCTTAACTGCTGAATAAACACTGTTTTCTGTTTAGAGGTAGCAAACAGGACAAATGGTAGATTGTCTTAAAGTAATAGCAAGTTTCATTTGAGAGCAGGTAAAAATAAATTGTGAGAGAAATACAAGGGGTATTTTTCTCTCTCAGACCACATTGTATATTGTTTATTGATGATAATATCAAGTTTGATTACAAGCATAAATACTGTACATATGGAAATGAGGAAATAATTTTGAAGGATCACCAAGCATTACAAAAGTTGAAGGTTAGTAAGACCACAATCATGTAATATAAGTAATAAAATATCCCTTGTGAAGATGTTGCAAACATTGAGTATTAGCTTTTGCTTAGCTCTATTTCAGAGACTAGCTGTACATTCTTATAATATCCAGCAAGGAACCACAGTGCCCGTTGGGCTCTTGTTCTAAATGGCAAGTCTAGTCACAGACTCGTATTTTTTTACGTATAAGTAGCCTAGTCTGCTTGTCTATAGGTAGGCTTATGTTGATTGTGTGAACAATTGTTCACAGCACTGAATACCGTATACCTGTACGTAAATACGTATTGGTCCTGAAGTCCTACAGTGACAGTGTTGCTGGGAAAGACGTCAACATGGCAGCAACGGGTGTTGCATTGAATAGTAAAAGACATCGATGAAGTTTGAAACTTTAAGGAAAAGTTGGTGGAGTCTTCATTTGACAAAAGTACCACCGATATAACATTCCATTCCATTACTTTTTCCCTCCCAAAAAGATGTTTTCTGCTAAGAATTAAAGGGGCGGAAAACACCGTTTTTGAGGGGTGGAAAGTAGTGAGGGCGGAAACTAACTGAAACCGTCTAAGTTTGACCATTTGCCTGCGATGAAAAATTAACAGGTTTGGAAAAATTTCTTAAATTTCATCAACCAACTCATTGAGCCTATACAAGACATTGCAATTTGTCACGTTTGTGGTAATCCAGTGCTTAATTTCATTTCCTGGTAGATCTTTTGAAATTCTTCATCTTGCACACCATGACATCTTTAATGTGCCAGGTACTGTTCCAAGTGAAGACTTTCATTTGATCTAAATTGACCCTTTCCATTCATATTCTCAGGTTGGGATAAACTTTTCTTGTCAGATACCATTCATAATTACAGAAGGCTATCATGTTGCCTAAAATAAATTCTGGTCGGAGGAAGTGAAATATTGTAAAGTGGGCAGTGTACCACATGTGTAGATTTACAGTACCATAGGTGCATGATACTCTGCTGGAGTCTTACTACAAAAATACTAGTAGTGTACAGGATGCAATTTATTACACATCTGTCAGATGTTCAAAATACTTAGATCAGGGGATGGATGATTGACCACAAATGTATTAAGTGACCATTGGTCAACTGATGTGGAATGTAGGTTAGGGCATGAGTGAATTCTAGTGTGACCTGACCAGAGAAAAGAGATCTCTCTCTTTTCAGGGGCAAAGCAAGGGGTGTGTAACATGGTCAACTTGTCCATCTCATCAGACTTTGGGAAAATTTTATTAGCTAATTATATGGCTTTGGGAGAAGTTGTAAACATGTTCATTTCTCTTACCTCACATCTCTGGCCATTGTTAATTTCCATTACTGTACATGTTTGGGTAAAATGCAAATTCTAAGCAGAAATCAAAAGTAACAACTACATTTTCCAAGATTTACTTGACAATTATTGAATTACCTCAAACCAAATGTTGGATATATATTCCTATGTTTGTCTTATAATCTCACAAGTCATAAAATCATGGCCTATCTGATAGATGCAAAGGCCATATGATAAAACCTGTTTGGGAAGAAAATGACTTTTTATGTTGTAACTTATCAAGATTTCCTGTTTGAAGCAAGCAAGTTCCTCTTAAAAAATTTTGGATGTTGGCAACCCCTTCATGTCGTGAAATACTGAAATGTAATGCCAAACTGCTCAACCCTAATATTTATTCTCTTGGGCCACATCATAGCATCTCTACCTGATGATTGAGATTGTATTAAATTTTGAGGTTAGGTTAGATGGAGATTTAACAGCCTAGTTCAAACCAATTGGGCTGGCGATGGCCCATTTTCCAGTTATGGCTCACTGGCTTGTTTTCCCTACCCCATTGCTAATTATGCTGAGCACCATGGCACAATGGCTGTAGGTTCCATTTTAAAGTCTTTGGTATGGCGTGGCCAGTTTTGAGACCTTTCAAAAAGCTGGTAAAATGAACATGATGCAACTTCCCTTCTTACCTTTCAAAAAACTGTCCTTCTCTGCCTGATTACATTGTCTCAGGGAGGAAATAAGGTAAAGTGCACAACATACACACTTGATATGTCAGGTTTCACATCTGACTGACAGTACTAGATGTACAGTATGAATGTGCACAAAAAGTAGCATGACATTTGGTGTTAGCTAACCTACAGTACCAGCATGTGTTAATTGTTTTTCCCAAGTGTGAGTACAATGAAAGCACAGATCAGATCATGTAACAAACTCAGATACCAGTTACACCCCACACCACCTTTGATCAACTGGGGTGTCCATGTTTCTTCATGGTATGAAGAGCCTGCATCATTTTTGAAAATTTCAAATCCTTTCAGCACTAGTTAACATTTTAATATATACCTCAACAGGTTTCAGATTGAACCTTTCTAGGTAGTACTATTTAGTTAAAATGTGGAGAACTTTTTGACTGTGGAAGAGAGACTAGCCAAAATTTTTTGCAACTTGTCAAGTGCTCGTCATGTCAAAGGGGGTTTAGGTAAACATGATTGTTGTGTTATGGTTGATACTGTAACTTCTAGTTTACAGAACGCTGTTGATCTCTAAAGAAAGAAACTTTTTAATCAGAGAACTGTGCCTTTATAAAGCCATGTAATGGTTATTGAGGTTCAAATGTACAGTACATGTACAGTAGCTTTGTGTGGCACAGTCATAAACAAGTTTTGAGCTTTTGAAAAAACAGTGTATTGCTGTAAATCCTTTAGCTTCAAGGTATTTGACCTGCATGCTATTTAAGCTTCAGCACATAAAGTAGCTGTATGCAGTATGGAGGATAATCCTACTGCACCCAGAAGAAAAATGACTGACACACTGGTGTCTTGTGATTGATGGAAATGATGTGCTCAATTGACAAATCTCTACAGAGCAGGTCCAGTGTGCTCACTCAACTTGAAGTATTCCATTGATCATGCAAATACCTGTCGGCCAGTTTTGCAGGCAAAAGTGTTTTCCCCCAAGTCAGGGAGCTGCTGCTCAAGTTAAATGAGGAATTAATTGTTCAAACAGCTCATGAAAAATTTGTGAAAAATTTGTTCATTAAAGGGAAAGAGTTTATGGTTATTGTTGTTTAAACGGAAAGAGTGTATGATGATGTGCTCAGTTCACAAAATGCTACAGAGCAGGTCCAGTGTGTTCAATTCATTCAATGTATCTTATATATACTGTAGTTCTAAACACCTTTTGGCCAGTTCTGCAGGTAAAAGTGTTTTTGGTCAGAAAGCTGATGCTTAGGTTAGGTGAGGATCTAATATTATTGTTCAAGCATGGAAGTACTTTGAGGCACTGTAGTACTTACATGTTTCAAGCAGCTCAAGAAAAAATTTGTTCTTTAAAGGGAAAGATTGTATGTTAGTGTTACAGATTATTTATTTTAAAACCAATTTAGATACAGATTGATATGTCATTCAAAATAAGACTCAATGGCCATTAGCTTGAAATATGGTCTGGCATATGGTTTGGCCCAACTTACAAAAACTTTAGGTTACCAAATGTGTAATGTCTGACTTTGATCATGTAGTGGAATTGCTCATTGTTTAAATTTAGAAATTTGTGATCATGCAGCAATTTACTGTACATAAAAACAGCTTCACTTGTAAAGTACCATTCTTTGAGGAGGAAGAGAGCACTTTCTTGTAAGAGTGCCACATGTAATGCTAAATTTCATTCGTGAGACAAAAAAGGTGTTAAAACCATGATTTAAATCAAGATTAATGTATTATTGTATGTTTGCAAAGTTAGTACATTTAAAATGCAATTATTTCACTCTATTTAAAGTTCAGAATTTTAAATTTCTTTTAAGTTTTGGTTCTGTAAACCCCAACACTCAGGCTGTTCTTACATCATCTTTAATCATGTGCACAGTTTAATAGCCAGTAGGTATCATTAACTGCTGTACCTCTCAGTTTTTTCTTCCAGTGCAAGTCCAGTATTACATGAAATGAAGTATGTGTGAAATTTAAACCCCCTTGACTTTTTTTGATTTTGATCTTTAGTTGCCTGGAGAATGAGTTTTGAAATTGTTTCACTTGGCAGTGAATGACCTCCAATAAATTGAGTCCCCAGGGAGGATACTCTGATTCCTTTACATCTTTGTCACTACACACCTCGTGACATTGCATTTTCATCCAGAGAGCATGCCGAGATCTTTTAGTATTATGTGGCATACTGTGGGAGATCATGAAGTTTATTTTATCTGATGAAGAAGTTTGCCTGTAATGCCAAGTGGTATGAAAAAAAATTCCTCTTGTAATGGAAAATCAGGAAAGCTCATCAAAAAGTTGATGAATGCAACTTCAATTCATATTCACTGCAAGGGACATTTTTTATGAGTGAAAATTGGAAAAAAGAAATACAATAAACATTTTTGTGCTGAAAAAATGTCTTGTGGATGTTACTATTCTGAAGATCTCTCAAATTTCATAGGCTTGTGTCTGAATCCAGACATATTAGAGGTGGAATTACGTAGCCCATTAAAGGGCTTTACTAGTCACCCCACCATGAAAAGCAGTGAAATCTTCAAAACCCTGTTTTCCATATCCTTTCAGGCCTCGCATTTGATCTAATTTAATTGCATGCACCTCTCATGGGGAAGACCTGTGTGTCCCCAGGTCGAGTCATACCAAAGACCCTAAAAATGAAAAGTACTGCCGTTGTGCGTAAAACTCTGCACGAGCAATGGGTTAGCTACGGTAAAGAAACCAGGGAGCCATAACTGGAAAAAAGGCTGTGGCCGGCTCGAGTGTTGTTAAATGTTATCTAACTAACTAACGATTGAGTTTTAAATGAATTTGTTTTAAAGAAGTGAAAATATGTGAAGTGAAAATATGTGAGTGGTTTCCCCCTTTCTTTTAGCCTGACTTGTCTGCTGCCGGCCATCTCAAGAAACCAAACTTGTAGTCATAATAGAGCCCCAACTAAGCTGGGAGAACTAAAATTCGATCTGTGAAATGTTTCTGGAAAATGCAATGTTTTTGTTGATTTCCATCATTATACTTTGCATGTTTATGAATGGGAATAAAGCACTGAAAGCATGGTGCCCCGGTCTTAAATGTAAGTTAAGACGTCCAGTGACGCCCCTGTGAATTTGTTCTCTAGTTTCTTCTTAGTCCTTCTCGTGCAGAACTTCCGAGTTCTGGTAATGTTCATAGAAATATCAGGAGACACAGGTGCAGCAGTCCTAACATTATGTATTTTGTAAAATGTGAACTTGATTTACATGTCCTTCAGGGACATGCAGTGGATAGACTAGGGTACTTAGACTACTGCATGTGTGTGTGTTTTGAGTAGGTAAACATGTAAATACGCTTTGAAAAGTTTTATTGGGAGTCAAATATGGTTTAGAAATAATAATTCGAGTATGCACTTTCCAAATTATGACTGGCAGTTGAAACTTTTTTGTGAAAAAATTACTAAAAGCCCTAAACTACTGTGGGTAGGTATTTCTGAGAGAGTGTCTTGCTGTCAATAGATCTATTACTTTCATTGGATGAGTATTTCTTTCAAAATGAAAAGAGCTCGATTTCCTATGTGTGTGCTGCATGTTGTCAAACATACCCACGATTAATGACAAGCCTACACAGTTTGTAACGTTTAATTGAAACATTTTGAAAGGACACTCAAGTTATTTTGAAATGGAAATTGTAAACAAGCCTTCAAAACATGGGGATGGCTGGATATTCTCCTTTACATCACTGCTGTAGAGCTAGATACAGCCTCCCCCATTTATCACTAAGAGGATTTAGACAGAGAGAAACACAAACAAATTTGAGACAAATACTCTTTGTCTGTTTTGTAAATAGTCTGTGTACTCTAGGAACTCAAATTGACTGAATCCTGGAGGGGTTTATACAATCTCATACCAGATGATACTTACAGTTTTCGTTTTCTTTGTGTGTGTTTCATTTGATGTTTTTAAATGTGGCCAGTCTCATGTTATGTTGGTCAAAGGGCATCATCCATGCTCTGATAGGCTGCAAAACTTAAACACCACACTGAGTGTGTACTTTCATGAAATGGAGTGCCCTTATTTGGAGAATCAAGATTTTGTTCCTGGAGGCAGTTCTATTTTTGCTTAAAACAGATCAGAGAGCACTGCAAAGGGCCGACTTGCTGTTGTACTGTTCATTTCTCAGTAGTAGCAAAAGTATGCAGGGAATGCTCCAACTTTTATCAGGTGTTTATCAAAGGAAATGGTTTACATTCACCTGTCAGATAAAAGAAAGGTTATCTTTTGGGGGCATTGTTTGGTGGACTCTCAGTACTACAGGTGTTCTCAGCCTTCAGATGGGAAGAAAAATTCAAAGATAAAAAGTGTTCTACAAAAGAACCTCTGAAAACGTTGAGAATCCAAGCCCCAACTTTGTTTTTGTTATCCCCAAAATAGTTTTGTTCTTACTGATAAGAGTCCTTCAATGTTGAATGTTGTTTGTATCAATCTTCGTTCTCTGTGCCAACAGGGAAACTTCTTGAGTGCATTAAGAAGTGTCACAAGTCAGGGTAACCCCTTAAAAAGGTGGTGAGGGTCTTCATATTATGTTTTGTAATTTGTTCCATGTTTTGCATGTTGGGTTTGGTAAAGAATCATTTTCAGCATCTTCTCTATCCAGTCACAAATGAAAAAACTAAACAAAGTTGAATGTTGAATGTCCTAGAGTTGGATAGGTTGTTGGATTTAAAAAAAAAATTGAATTGATGACCTTTTAGGTTCATGACTTTTTAGAGCACATACTGTTCAAAAAAGGTTCAAAAAGACATGTAATTAGAGTGGGATGTTCATACAGCAGGAAGTACACCTTTTCCTTGCTTTTTTGAATTATATTCCACGAAACACAAGAAGCCTTGTCAACAACAAAAACTGTTCTTGCCTAAAATCTATCAGTATCAGTAAAAAAAAAAAAAAAAGGGGAATGAAAGGAAGGTGAAATGAATATTGGTCCTGACACTTTAAATGGTGGATCTAGTTAAATGGTATTGCACAGTACTGTACAGAAAAATTGTTTAATTAGCAATTGAGCTGGCCTGTTTTCCAAACAAATGGATGTCAATTTTTTTTCCAAGGTTAGGGAAACATGAACAGCACTACTGGGTACATAGAGGGGATAAACTCCCATCTATAAGTTACAGTATTAGTAATCATCTCACCCCAAACTACACTTCTAGTATAGGGTAACAGAAACTCTCAATTGGCTCAGCTATTTGATTGACTGCTAATTCAAATTATGCAGCGAGTACCAAAACTTATATTACACAGCACAAACTGTTCTGATAGTGTTTTGATTATTCCAATTGAGCTTTCGATATTCACCCTGAAGCAGTAAAATGAGATTGTGTCTGGATGAGGGTGAATTTCAGACAATTGTGGGAGTGGCTTAATTCAGAAGGGTAGGAGAACTGATACTGTTTGGGATGAGAGAATTGGGCCTATAAGGACTGCTTTTGCTTTCAAGGTGGAGTGGTCTTAAATGTTCCGTCATTTGTTGATGTTTTCATGTGCAGAAGCATGCAGTTGTGTAGACCTTTTACTATACCTGTAACTATTTAAGGCAAAAATGTAGTCATCCCATATATTGATTTGATCTAGTTATTTAGGGATCCTCATTTCATTAATTGTGCTTGTCACTCTGTATGTGATAATTTTGTTAATGAATTGACATTGAAATATTCCATTTGTTTGCCTTAAAATTGCCCCTGCCCTCCTCCCCATCCTATAACTACAGTTTTATGGAAATCAATAACATTAAATGGCAGAATGATTGCCTGAAACACATTTAAAGAATGGCTATTTTCACTTATTTCTTCTTAAATCCTCTTCCAAGTGCCTTTTGTAATACCTGTAACTTAAGCATTTCCAAGGTGAAGGAACTATATACGCCATGTTTCACAATTCAGTGAGAAGTTATTATCACATGAATCTGAAGAGCTATGCATGAAATAGGAGATAATTAGACAATGGGGAGGGGGTACTGCTGGGGTGTACGGCTCTTTCACTTTAAGCCAGTGTTAATTTACATTTAGGGTGACTCAGTGCTTATTTCCTTTGAAAGCCAGCAAGCTGTGTGACACAGTAGACATTTCATTCCCAAATTGAGGTGAACTGCTCCAAATAAGGGCTTAGGATCTACTGTAATATAAAGCTAGACATGCTATTTTATTTTTTCTAGATAGGAGAGGTGGAGGGGGAGAAAGGAAGTGTGCTTAATTTATTAATACAGCAGAAATTGGTACAAGTCATCACTTAAATCACCAATCACTTGCATTAAACATCTCCATCTCGATCAGTTCATACCAAGGGTGGGTGGTCAAGTTCGTACCAAGCCTTCTGGGGTATGGGGCTATGGTGGAATGACATTCCTCCCCCCATGTAATTTCGAATTACTATTAACTAAATGCAAGCAGTTTTCCACATGTCGTCTTGCCAGAAAATTTCTCTTTCTCATCCCCTGGCAAGCCATCTTACCCCTGTATTGTCTGGCTATTTGCCTGATATGCCTAGGTTGTACAGCAGCTTCCTCAATATTATGATAACAGCCTCAATACAGCTTTCCTTTTCTGTTTTCTAGTTTAGTGTTACGTGCACATGTGTGTGATCATTTCTAGCTCTTTGAAGGCCAAGTGTTGTTCATTAATTTCTTCTCCTTCCTTATCTGTCCATCATATTCTGTAGGCCCGTGATGCTATGATTTCAGTTACAATCACACAAACTTCATTTTGCTCTGTTTATGTTGCACCATATGCCCAAAAGGTGATGGAAATGTCAAGTTCCCCATCTTTTTATAAGAGGAGGTTTTTTTTTTCAAGAAGTGTAGCCTTGTAAAATTTTGTTGTTCAGAGCTTGGTTAATTAAGTCGATCATGAGACTGTTTGAAAAAGACACTGCTGTATGATATGATGAGACAAAATATTTAGAGTCAAGAGCTATTCATGAAGGAAGTTATTTATGCTTTATAATGGAAAATTATGACCCGACCTAATTGTATACAAGTAAAGGAAGCAGAATTTGGTTTCACTTGTGATTGTAGATGCTTTAAATACATGTATACAGTTCTCATCAGGACCGGAAAAATGCGCAGTTTGCAGGAAGGGAATAAATTGTTCCCACAATTCAGTAGGCTAACTTGCGGGCTACTTTAAATTTCCGGGTAATTGCAGACAGGGTGCCAGAAGACTCTACTGTATGAAGATATAGCCTATGACTACATAAGGGATCTTTGTTCTGTTATCTCAGTATAGTCAGTCAATAAGCAGAGTGGTCACTGTCAGTGGGATATGAGAGCATTATTTACACTGTTGCTATATGGAGAGCATAGGGCTACATTTCGTCATGCTCCCCATATTTTCATGTGCAGAAATGGGAGAATTTCCCTTCAATTGCCAACTTTCTGGGAAAAAGTCTCACAGCTTCCCAACTTTTTCCACCTGCAATGATTCTCATCAGGATCACGTTTAAAGGTGGTTATCAGTTACAGTAGATCCATGGTTCAGAGCATCACCTGTCAAATGAGCAAAGTTTGTGAGGTTTCAATGTGCAGTCTTTCAATGGGACATTAGAACCTAGTCAATGGCACAATTCGTACAGAATTGCAAGCCTGTAAGTTTGAGGGGTGGACTATGGCATGTTCCCCTTTTTGGTTTCGATGATAAGAGAAACCAATGCATTCATGATGGCGTGCGTGTGTATGTATGTATGTGTATATGTGTGTGTGTGCATGTGCATGTGGGTGTATGTGTGTGTGTGTTTGTGTGTTTGTGACACTTTGCTTGTTAACACAATATCTCAAAATAGGAATGTCTGACAGTTTTCAAACTTGGTACATAGATGCGCCATATTGAGAGGAAGAACCATTGTTTTTGGTGGAGGTCAAAGGTCATCTGGGGTCACCAGGGGTCAAAGCCTGAAAAGCTTGTTAACACGATATCCCAAGGTAGGAAACTTGGATAGATTTCATATTTGGTATGCAGATGCATCAGAGTCAGTAGATGGTCCCTATTGTTTTTGGCGGCGGTCAAAGGTCATCTGGGGTCACCAAGGGGGTCAAAGTCTGAAAATCTCGTTAACACGATATCTCAAGGTAGGAAGGCTTGGATGGATTTCATAATAAGTATGTGGATGTGTTATGATCAGGAGATGGTCTCTGTCATTTTGGTGGAGGTCAAAGGTCATCTGGAGTCACCAGGGGTCAAAGTATGAAAACCTTGTTAACCTGATATCTGAAGTTAGGAAACTTGTATAGATTTCATATTTGGTATGTGGGGGCATTATAGTCAGTAGATAGTCCCTTTTGTTTTTGGTGGAGATCAAAGGTCATCTGGGGTCACCAGGGGTCAAAGTCTGAAAACCTTGTTAATGTGATATCTCAAGTAGCTTGGATAGATTTCATATTTGGTGTGTGGATGCATTATAGTCAGGAAATGGTACCTAATGTTTTTGATGGAGGTCAAAGGTCATCTGGGGTCACTGCTGGTCAAAGTCTGAAAATTCTGCTTATGCAATATCTCAAGATAGGAAACTTGGATGGATTTCATATTTAGGTATGTGGATGCATTATGGTCAAAAGATTGTCCCCATTGTTTTTGGTAGAGATGAAAGGTCATCTGGGGTCTCCAGGGGTCAAAGCCTGGAAACCTTTTTAAATATGATCTCTCAATTGATAGCTGTTTATCCATTTGTCTGTTGTTTGTCAGCCTAGCTATGTATGGCTTTTATGGAGGTCAAAAGGTCATCTGGAATGACAAAATTACTTTTTGAACATACCAGTATAACATTTGAATGAGAAGATAATGGTGCATGATGGCACTCTTTGAAACGGAACATTTATGTATCATCGAAACCTCAATGCATTTTTGCATTCTGGTTTTCTTATGCAAAGTCCTGAATTTGAGGATGAAAATAGATAAATTGCCCCAATAAACCATTTCAACCATATTTTTAAGATGATGCCTGTCAAAGTGGAAAACATTGCACCATTTTGCACAGGATGCTTGATAAACGCAAACATTTTTCAAATTTAGACCTTTTTCCCCATGACTGGTAAAACTATAATGCTGATGCTACCTCCTTCCCCCCCCCCCCCTTCAAATTAATAAATCTTGCTACTGGCCTGCATGAATGGCATGTGTCAGATTGCCAGTATGATTAATACAAATCTTGTGCATTAGTACCAATGATCAAAGTCTAGGTATTTGTTAATTACAAATCCATTCATGTAGTCTCCACAAAATCACATACATGTTCCAATCCCTTGTGACTTACAATGGTCTCTCGAATTTAATTTTAGCTCAGCAATTGAAGGTGTTCTTGGAAGCAGAGATATTTCTCAAAGTAATTGACAGAATCTGTAATGAAGGAATGAACTCTTGTCTGGTAGACATAGTAAATGCTGTGCATGCAATCAATATAATCATTGGTAGGACAGTTACAGATAAGCCAGTTGGTAAAAGGAGGCATGTATTACAAAGATCCTAACATTTCATGGGCAATAAACATTGTATCTCCTTACAGCTGCTTGTCACAAAGTTCAATCAGTGTGGTGGGGCTATGTTTCAGGTGCTTCTCACTAATTACTGTGGGTAAATGCAGCCTTCTTGATTGTCATCATTGCTGCTTCCTAGAATGTTGAGGAAGTGGTTTGTGAGGGTAAAGTAGATATTTTCAAGGCAGATAGATGAGCACTCTCAGGACTTTGCCTAGCTTGCAAGTCCACTGACATAGTGTTATGCTTCCTTTACTAGGTCAGAAATCTTACTATTGAGAAATGTGCGAAATGGCAATGTGTTTGCAGGCTGGTGACATTGCAGGCGCATGTATTCAGTCAGAAGACAGGTGAGGCCAACTTGTACAAAACTCTTGTTGTGACTTTGTACTCTATATCCCCCCTCTACGTGTCTCCTGTTCACCTGTGTAGTCTAAGCCTTAAAGGGAAATATTTCATTTATAATGCTAGCATTTGAAGTAAATAGCTCTAGTCATTATCAAATCATTTGGCCTCAACAGTAAACCCCAGCAATGGCTGCATATCCTCAAAATATTATGCACAAGAAGTGTTATGGAAGTTGCATCTTTGAAAAGTTGAAAGTTTGGGTGAACCAAGTATATTTGAGCAACCAACAACCAAATTTCTGTCTGTGGGAAACTCTTTTCTTGAAAAGAAGGCTTCTATACTGCCTTATTGTGTTTGTAATTATTCATCACTCTTTGCAGATAAATAATGGTTTTTTTAAAGGATGAAATTTCCTTGTAAAACAAATACATTCAATCGGTCCCTTTTAACATGAGAGCCTAGAGTGCACACATGCATGTTACAGTGCATGATGCAGGTACAAGAAGTCTACATAGCAGCTGCTTGGCATACATTACATGGCAATAATTTTCTCACAGTAACATTCTGAGAAACTAGTCAACTAGCAAGGTCCTAGGCCTGGTTCAGGGAACAAAATGTTTTTGAGAACTGGGTCTAGGTTCCTTGGTTTTCCCAGATGTAAGGTGTAGAGCTGCATTATTTGTATAGTTGTACCAGAGGTGGAAAAAATGTTTATTTTACAGGAAGTATGATTATTTTCCAGGAAGAGAGTAAAAATTTCCCACAATTCTCCATGTACAGTATTTGCATGTATAGAAAAGCAAAATTTTCCTCCATTTGCCGAAATTTCTCTCCAGATGCCAAATTTCCTGGGAAGGAACCTCCCAGCTTCCCACCCTTTTCCAACTATGGTTGTTACCAGTGCAGAACCCCTTTTATCCTATGGACAGCTCAACATTTAGTACAATATTCTTTCATACTGTTGGTGGACATATTGTGTCTTACTTTGCTTCTGTGATCCTTTTTCTTACAAACCTGCATTCATCTAAGCTATTCACATATGGCAGGGGTGTTTACACAAAACCTCTTCCAAGGACCATGGATTCTACTCCAGCAAAAGGGTAATTCTTCCTAAAGTAATGCTTTCATTGTACCCATCTAGTATTCTTGTGGATGAATTTCCATACTTAACCAGTTGCTGCATCGTGACTGTGCTGATCGATACATATATTCTGCACTTATGTGAGAAACACTTTGAAGTCAGTGGGATCATTGCATCATCTAATGTGTAAAATTGTTTCTCCTTGAAGTTTGAATTTTTAAGAGAATGTGAGAACTGCAATTGCAAAGTTGAGGCATAAAACTGTTTCTAACCTAATATTACTGTAAGGATGGCCCTGAAGCTTGCACCCCTTTTCTTATAGTGTGTTCCCACCTGAGTGCAAGGAGGAAGTCAGATCTGGATCTGACCCCTCACAGGGGATCAATTTACAAGTGGGAATGCTCTCGTTCACAGGATAGAGATGGACTGGCACACACGGCACACACAGCCTACACAGGCAATCAAGAAAAAAAGGTGGGAACACAATGGGGGTCACTGTGACCTGAGATCAATGATGTACTCCCACAGCGCTGCTCCCCGCACCACACACACTTGTGTAAACAGACATGCCCTGCACATGTAACATCAATGATGCAACTTCCTGTCACCTGAACTGGAGGAGGCAATCACAATTCGCTCTGGTTATCAAATGAGAACTCTTTGGGATGGTTCCAAATTTCCCTGTTGATTGAGCTTGGACCAATCAGCTTATTCATCCAGGAGCTAGCCCATGGGCCCAATCAGCATGCATCTGTGCACGATATGTACAGTCAGGGAGCCTGCTACAGCCTGCATCAGAAATAGCTGTACAGTATTAAAATAATTAAAACAGCATGAAAAAGTGGGATCGAATCATGATGTCAGTATTTCGATGTACAATAATTGTACAATAATTATCAATTTGGGAGCAAGTGTCACACAATGTTAAATTGATGAATTCTTCTAGTTACATTCTGGACTTTTCCACTCAGATATTGCTTAAAACGCGAATAAAAGAAATCCATAATATCCGTGATGTTGCAGGATGACCTTTGTTGATGGACTTATAGGAGAAATTGAGCCTATGCTGCCCTTAGGCTTAACAAACTGTATTTTAGATCAAAGGGATATTTGTTTCCATTCCTAGGCTCTCTCTCTCAAAAAAAGAAATCATAATAAAAAAACTTTAGTCCATTTAATATACTCAGTACATTTCACATTTTTGAAAGGAAGCAGAAATTGTCACAAATGGCCAAGCTGGCTTTCACACTTGAGAGCTGATTTTGTGCTGCAGTCAGATCCAAATCAGTCCCTTTTGTCAAAGCAATCTCTTTTGGATCTGACTGCTGCAGTCAGATCCAAATCCAGTCACTTTTGTCAAAGCACTGATCCAGCGATCAACAAACAAGAAGTTACAGTGTAAACTCTGTGAGCAACATCATTCACTGTGCTGCTCTGCACCTTGTGTTTGTGTATTTTAATTTTATGGGAGGAAAGAGGATGGTGTTTATGGATTTTATGGGAGGAAAAAGGATGTTGCATTACACTTCATCTGGATCTTTGGTCATCTGCATTTCCAAACTTTCACACATTCCTTTTCCATTCATTGCTCAAGATCTGATCTGCTCACGGACATATGTGATCTGATTTGTCCTGATGAGTCCCTTAAAAATTTTGAAATCTGATCTTGAGTGCAAGAATTTTCTTACTGCAAGGTTCATCTGAGCGGTTGAGTCAGTTCCAGATTAGGTCCTCTGCTCAAGATCAAGTGTAAAAGTCCTCAGAATGACAAGTGACAGAAACCCTGAAGAGCTTCCTGTCACAAGGAGACAGATTTATTTTGTGTGGTGTGTGATTAACCCCACCTAGGTCAATTAATGTAATATATCCACCATTGTTACTGAGGCATGAAGCCATACATCAAGCCTGTAGGCATGGTGGGGGCAGAGGGATGGAAGGTGGTTACCCTTGGGTAGTTCCCCACCTGGAACCGTTAATAAAAGCTGTGTCCTCCAGTTTGAAAAAAGGCAAGGCTAAAATGGGTGGCTGAGTATTGAAGGACTACAAAGGATTACCTCAAATGTCAGCTTGGGATTTCTTTTTTCCTATGAAATCCAGGCGCAGATCCAGACATTCCAAAAAAGGGGGGGAGAAGCTGATCCTAAGAGAAATTGGGAATTGGGCTGCTAATTTCCCGTATATATGTTTTAATGTTGATGCGATGAAAAGAGGAGAGCCAAGGCCATAAATCCCCCCCCCTCTCCTGAAATCTGTCCCTCCCTCTCCGCTTATTTGCCCATTAATATTATGAATTTTCCCAAAGCAAGGTGTTAACTGTGAAGCAAATTTTTCTTGCAAGAGTAGAAGATCTTAATTAAATGTGGCCTGTAATCCCTCATAAGTTGAGTACTGCAGTAATACTGCATACAAAAGGGGAAGGAGTATTGTGATGCTAAACACATGTACAAACTAAGCTTTTTGCCTACTGTCTACACTTTACTGAACTATTTTTCACCATGTACCACATTTTGCATTGATTCATTACTGCAATATTCCATACCCAACAGCACATTACATACTACACTGTGCAGTCTGATTCCACTGCGATGTAGAAATTAAGCATTTCCCTCCCTCACTCTCAGCCATTGTCGAACAAACTAGAAACAAGACAGAAGCATGCTGTTGCAATTTACTGTGCCAGATTTGCTCTCCGATGAGGATTCAGTTACAACGACATCGTCTTCCCTCCAAATCATCCGTTTCTCACAGAGACAACATTGCCGTTTTGTTAGGCCACTAGAGAGCCTGAGTGTGCGAAGCACATCTAGCAGGAAAGGTACTGATATGCTGTATCTCTCGGTGAATGGGACAGACCGTGACAGTTGGCATTTTCTAACCTTGAGTCTCATTGCAGGAAAGATGAAATGTCAGAACATTGCCAGAAAAGGAGAAAGTTTTATCTGACCCTTTATTTTTTCGAAAACATCGGACTAGCAGGGAAGAGTGGCACAATTAAATTGGTACTTCTCATCTTTAGCTTTTGTTTTCAACAGTATGCATCATCTTATAGGACTCCTAAAAGGCTGTCATAACTTTGCAGAAAATTACTGTAGGAGAAATTAAGTTGATCCTTGAAACAATAATAATAAATAAATGGATGGATGGATGGGTGAAATGGGATGTGAAAAATAATTTGGAATCATACTATACATGTGGAAATATTTTCCAATGCTTTGGAAAAAGGGTATTTGAACAAATCAGCTTGTGTGGGGGCAGTGGCGTAGCTAGGATTTTTTCCAGGGGGGGCAAAGGTATGAAATTTCCCCAAAACTTTTCCCGGTCAATGTGTATGTATTTCATGTAAAATATGCAAATTTACAAGTATAACAACATTGCCATGTCATTTTGTAATATTACCTGCATTTTAATCTTAAAGTATAACATAGAGCAATCAGAAATAACAAAGTATATTATTTTGGTAAACAATATCTGGTTTATTTGTATGTAGTAACGCAGTGGCGTACGCAGAATTTCTCTGAAGGGGGGGGGGCATGCAGTATGGTCTAAGGGGAGGGGATGTCCGGAAATTTTTTGACGTTTTCAAGGAGCCTAGATGCAAAATGGTGCAAGATTTTCGACTTTGACAGGAACAGTGTTAAAAGTTGAATCGTAGTGGTTCATGAGGATAAAACTGAAACTTTTGTGTCTTTACATGCATTCTTATGCCATTTATGCTACCTTACGAAGTAAAATTTGTCATTGAATTTGTACACTTTAAGGAGTCAAAATAAAAGAGCATTGATCGGTACAGGATTGTATGTTTTCTTGGCCACAAAACGTTATATATCATAAAGATTATCTAAGCGGAGCGCCACCATTGGTTGGCACGGAGCGTAGAGAAAATTTCGAAAATCAGACCCCTCAGATGGCCGGAAATAGCATTTTCCTGACTTATACGAAGAATCTAACAAGTCGCTTTCTTCTTTTGTCTTTTGCAATAAAACGCTCACTTCAAAATATGTTCGCAAACTGCAAAGTGATCAGAAAGTTAAGAGCTAATTTGACCCTACAAATGTAATTTTGCCCAAAAAACTGAACGAAGCGCCACCGTTGGTTGGCGTGGAGCGTAAAGAAAATTTCGAAAAATTAGACCCCTCAGATGGCCAAAAATAGCGTATTCATGTTTTTAAAGAGAATCTTTTGAATAAAATCTGTGTTACTAAAGTTAGACTACGTATTTTTAAGAACAAAGAAAAAATGGCATCTGTGAGGGGGGCATGGCCCAATGGTCTGCCCTTCGCACCCCACTAAAAGGAGGCCTAAGAGTGGCTCGATCACACAGGATATCCTGTTAGAACAAGAGTCTGTTAAGTGTAGAATTCTACAAGGTACTCATTGACCCGTTTATTGTTACACCCCAAGTGAGCAGAAAGCTATTTCCCTGAACTAGACTGTAAGCCTCCAAGGATTAGGCTAAGTAACAAAATCTAAGTATGCCAATGGATCCCTTTCATTCTAATTTCTAGACTAACTTTAAGTTTGTCGTTGGCTATGGATTGTTTCAGCCCCATCCATCCTTACGAACACAGAGTAAAATCGGCATAGCTACTAATAGCTTGTAGAACAACATAATAACCCCGGGGGTCTATGGTAGGGACTAGTCAGTTTTCACATCCTTTTACTGAATTCCCAAAGTGCACAACACAGAGACTGTGTACAAGGGGATAAGTTCGGGATTACAGCCTTTCAGCTATAGTTGCACTGTATCAGCTGTTGTTAAATACCTGAATGTGTGCACTGAAATGCACTGATCATAACCCCAGTGCGTATACAAGAGAACATTCAATCTGCTACGCGGCGAGGACATTTCTGTGGAACACGATTAGGGCCGGTTCATGCGACACTGACCAAATCTGAGTTAATTTGTTGCATGAAAATACGAATTATGTATGAAAAATGTCTCACAATTTCTTATTCTACCACAGATCTTGAGAAATTTTTGTAAGAATAAGAAAATTCATCAAATTTCCCCATTTTCATCAAATTTCCCCAAAAATTTTTCCAGGGGGGCAATTTGCCCCCCCTGCCCCCCCCAGGAGCTACGCCACTGTGTGGGGGTCGGTAGGGGATGTTCATTGCTCTTGTTGACAGCAAATTACAATAGATGAAGAGGAGGGCTTTTTCATTATCATGCATGACAGTCAACATTTTGCTTCTTTCAACACACAGATCAAGCCATTTTCACTGCTCACAGGGTGGATCACCCTTCTTTACTTGTATACTCAACCCTCATGGTTTCCATGAGGGGGATTTGTCCCCTTCCCCTTTTCAGAAGGAGGGTAAAATTCCCGTTTTTGTTTTCACAGAGAATAAAAAAAAATTGTTATTTTGGTATCTTATAAATAAGAGAAGGACACTTTTGCAGAAGTGTTGCAACTTATATAAAATAATTTATAGCCTTGGAAACACTTCAGATTGAATCGTATAGGGGTCTTGAAGAAGGTTTTTGCTCCCCTCTCCTAAACCCACCTGTAACTTTAACCAAAGGCATCATCAATTTGGACTTGGGTTTTGGCCCTGCACAATTTTGCCTCTTTTTGATTTTCTGGGAGAATCCTTGACACTGGTAAGGTTATTATGGATTAAGGTTGAAGGAGGAAAGGCAGGGTGATGTACTCTGTAGTATTGATCGCCTTGCCCTGAGCCTGACTTGAATTTTCCATGAATGGAAAAATATTTCTTTTGATGATATGGTTCGAGGGGTATAATATTAACATAAAAATTGGAAATGGGTTCATGAACCTTTTGTGGAGCTTAATATTTTTGCTGGAAGTTTTCAGAAGAATAGTGACTTAGAATAAATAGTGTAAACAAGTCTGCTACCACCCCTTGGTACATCTAACCTCAGGGAGCCTAAGATGCATCATTTAAAGCATTGAATACGTACATACTGTACCTGTGCTCATTGTTTGGGATATCAATACTCTTAACCCTTTGCCCGCTAAATGCTATATTAATGTGTGTGCATGCTTGGTGCTTAAGCAATTTCCATACAGAATGTTGTTTTCAGTGGGCCTATATGCTGTAGTGTAGTAGCATTAACGTTATAACTGGTATGATTATCTGTATATTGACCTTCAACTTCTCCCAAATTCTCCATGGATATATCGGACAAATCGCCCTCTTCCTCACTTTCATCTCCCTCTTCATGTCCTGAGTCTCCAGGAAATTTTGCTGATCTTTGAACTTCAGCACTCTTTTTCATGGGCACTGTCATTTTGTTTTAAAAGCAAGTGTACCCTACACAGTCAAATGTTGTGTAATAGCACTACCATTTAGCCAGCTTATTTAGCTTTCATATGGTAGATAGATCCAGAGTATTGGTGAAGTATTTGTGAAGGGCTGAGCCTTTCAAAAATGAGTTGCAAAAACACGTAAATGTACATGCTTAGCTGACAAAGGGTTAAGCTAGAGTAGATGTATTCATGAATATTGCTGCTAGACCAATAGACTATAAACAGACTACTGTACACTTAACTGTACAGGTCTTTAATTTTGAGGTGTGCGATTATATCACATACTCTCACTCTCCTCAGATCACTGCGAGGAGTGTGATATTTTGCATACCTAGATGAAGTATGGGAGCTCATATAAGTGTTAATCAAATTAGATACAACAGCACACTTACATAGCTCCTTGATTTCCTGAGGAGTGTGATTTGTAGCACACCAGGAAAATGTAAAGCTCTGCTCCATACCAGACTTTATATGTGCACAGTGTCCTAGAATATTCTGTTTGAATGTTCTGTATAGATACAGGCTAAGTTTGCTTTGATGTTGTAGGATTGTATCATTTCTTGGATACTTTGTACAAGGAGTTATCCTAAAAAAAACTTTTTAAATTAAATTGAATACAGCACAAGAAACCGCACTGACAGGTGTAAAACTCAAAGACTGAATAGTCTGGAAACCAATTTGAATTTTGTGCCTGTGTCTGATAAACTCTGGATGTCTGTGTAATGTCATGAAATATTTACTTTGCATTAAATTTTCAACGTTGTATACGGTATATATACACAAGTTGGGAAATTGTTCGCTCACTCTGAGGAGAGAGATAGTGATGTGTTTAATTAATAAAAGTCATAAAAAAGGGACTGAAATCTTGTCCAAAATCTCTGGTGAAGTGTGGCCTGCACTTCACTCTTACTTTGTAACAGGACTGGTACTTTTACTGGGGACATGTCACCCAAATTCATAGGCGCACGAGGCGTGTGGGGGGGGGGGGGCACTCCCAATTCGGGCAAAAACAGTTGGTCCATTCGGGCAAAACATGATAAACGGTGACATTATTCGGGCAAAACATACCTTTGCCCCCTTGTAGAAAATGATCCCTGTACACTTATGTCCAAAGTTACTTTCATGGTTGGAAAGATAGTTTGAAAGTGCCCTTGACAGGAAATTTGGCCATCTTGAGGGAATTTTCTCCTGTTTTGTACTTCAAAATATAGAACAAAATGTGGGAAAGGTTATTCACTTCCTGGAAAGTATTTTATTTCCAGCCCTGCGTACTTTGACACATCAGTTGAATCTTATATACTAACACCTCTTCTCATCATTCATTATTGGCATCAGGGTTGTTCTACCCAGCTCTCAAAGATCTTCACCTGGTACTTGCTGTCAAATTATCACCATCACCACCCTCCACAAATTTCTCACCCTATAAGCTGAATAAAATTCTTAGATTTCTTTAGAATTGAGTGATAGTTTCTCATTTTTGGTAAGCACTCTTTAGTCTGCCAAAATTTTTTCAAAGGGGAGGTGTAACAGTGACTCCCCTCAGACCACTCCCTCGAGATGGTGACCACAAATTACTCAGCTCTTAAAATGGTCTGTTGACATCCCTGATTGGCATCAATCAGCATCCCCCATTTTTGTCCTGTATCAGTATCAGATGTCAGTACCTTAGATGTCATGGAGTGCAAGAATTCGGAAAGATATACCAGGAAATGAAATTAAACACTGGATTATCACAAATATGACAGATCAGTCTTGTAGCAGCTCATGGAATTGGTGCATGAAATTCAACAAATTTTTCCAAACCTGTTAAGTTGTGATCACATACCAATGACACAGGGTCAACTGTAGACAACCCACATACTCTATATACAAATACCTGAAATTGTTTTATGAGTGAGTACAGTATTTAATGGTTCCATCTGATTTTCAAAAATTATTGAACAGACATATTTTAAAATTAAGCATGAAACTATTACAAGTCAGGACACTACAAAGGAAAAATTTTAATTTTGTCCATATCTATTGGATATGAAACTTGACTTACTGTGCTAACTATAAGCATTGTCATGTGGTAGTGACCCTTTTTAGCTCTCATTCAATTTTTTCATATCAACTCAATAAGCCCCATTAAAGGTTTGTGAATATTTTTGGAAGAATAACCATAGGCCTAACACATTGTGTGCGTGGCATGTTTCTTATCAAAAGGCTACAAAGGGTGTTGGGTTTAACGTGTTATTCTGAAGTCCGTTTACACCCCTGAGTTGAGGAGATTTTTTGATGGCCAAAGTGACATCCAAAATCATGGTCTCCATGTAACCTTCACTTTACCTTGATGCATACAGTATCTGTATGGCTGCTAATGGTCTCTTGCTGTAGCTTCCCCAAGTTAAAGATTTGATTCCCCTCTTGGTTGGCTTTGGTCCCCTCTCCAGGCTATGCCCCCTGCCAGCAGAAGGTCATCTTATAGTCTTGCAATAATGTTAAAAACCAAATCTTCTTACCTCAGAAAGTTTTAATTCTCCTAACCTACTTACATAAGCTCTTCCCACAACTATCTGAAACTCATCCTCATCAGATACTCTACATTTTTAGTTTATAACTTCAGGGTGAGTATGGAAGACCCAATATGTAATGAGAACACTCGCAGTACAGTACATGCTGTGTATTATGAGCTACAGTACTCTGCATTATTTAATTTGCTGTCAATCAAAGAACTGTGCCAATTGAAAATTTCTGCAGACTCCTGCAAAAATTGTGGATTAGGGTGAGAATTGGCTGAATCGCAAATGCTTCTTGAAGGAGAGTTTAATACAGCAAGAAATAAAATGTTCACAAAACAAACTGGAGAATTTTGCTGGATCAAATAGATTAAAATTTTTGAGGTGTGTGTGGAAAGTGTGGAAACCCCTGCCAATGTACTATGATGGTTTAGTCTGTATATCAGCTAGTAGGAGGAAAGTATGTCTGATCCTTGTCCTGAATGTCCTCTGGAGAGACTTTTAATATGAGATTTGTGAATTCTTGAAATAGAAGGAATGGCAGGCAACTAGTTCTTCCGTCCTGCACCTGTTTCATGGATGCAATTGATGTATAATGAGGCTGATCTTCAGCTTTGCTTTTAAACATTTCTTTCCCGATTCTCTTTGGCAGAATTTGAAGCAGCATGTGATGACAACACTCCTGGAAACAGAAAAGTCTTATGTGCAGTGTTTGGAATCATTAATTAAGGTGAGTCTGTTTATTTTACAGGTCTTGAAAACTATAATCAGAAAGGATGTTGTTCTTTTTTTGGTCCCTGAGACCCTTAGTAGAGAAGAAATGTTGTAAATACCATTGCTAACTATTACTAATGAGGGAAAATTAGCCTGTGAAGTTGTAATCATGTTTTGAAATTCTAGAAATAGTATTTATTTAACAGCTGTGTAGACTTTGGAATTTAAGTGCTTGTATAAGAGTGAAGAGGCTTACTAGTAAACTTGGGAAAGATAGTTTATGAAAGGGATTAAAGTGGAGGGATGCTGTTTGTAATAAATAAAGACACTGAAAAAGGTGACGTTTCCAAACTCACTAAACCTCCGATGCAGTGAAGACTTGCGCAGAATAGTGATGAGAACTGTCTACTGGTACATCAGGGCGAAGTGGGGGCTTGGTGCTTGAACTTCTCCGAGTAGCTTGTGGTGCAGGATTAATATGCAATTAAGATGAAGCAAGGGGTAAGTATAGTCGCTTGTGAATACACCCACCAGGAAGGTGGGGGCAGTTTAAGTGCTTGTATAAGAGTGAAGAGGCTACTATGGAACTTGGAAAATATTCTATTTTAGACTTATGAAAACATGTAGTTTGAATTTCAAAGATGAGTCATCACTTAAAACAGGCTCCTTAAGCTTGTGACCTGGTACTGTTGTTTTCCAAATTCCAATTAAGATAAGACACAAAGGAATGTTCATTTGCCCGAAATATTTGATTTTGTAACCCAACTTGTCATATGGTTCTATTGAAGCAAAAGGGGTTTTCCCCTTCAACTATGACCATTTTCAGTAAATGCTGTTGCAACAACCTGGGTTTGGCAATTAAGTCATCTGCCTTGGTCAAAGAGATAATGCATTGCAGTCATCTGAAATTGAATTCAAAGAATTTGAACTAGTGTACCCAGCTACCTTGTTTAACTAATGGCTCTTTTTAAACATGAGACAAAAGTGGTGTGACTCAATTGGCAAATCCATACAGAATAACTTCTTTATCAGAGTAATCTCTAAAGGTTTGGTCTCAGGTACCCCACAACATTAGGTGTTACCTCATGTGTATTACAATGCAAAATGTAGTGTTTTCCAGTCTCTGGTACTCTTATTCAAGTTAGGTTGATTAGGTTGTGCCAGCATAGTCACAATGTCAAATTGTTCACTCACATACCAGTTGCTGTAAAATTTTAGAGAGTATGGGTCATCATGCAGCACCTCAGTCACCTGTTACCTTGATTGATTACCACAAACACATTGTTTGAAACAGCAGAACCTTGTGATTTGAGGCAGATCAAAGTTTTAAAACCAACCCCAAGTACCCCCCCCCAACCTTTTGTTTGAAGGGCACCATGGCCATAAAGAAGGGCTTTATAGCCATGGCTGTCAGTGCAGGGAATACTTTATCCAGTATTGTATCCCAATTTGCTCCACAAATAGGCCAAGTTGCTACACAAATGAAAAATTGTGTTGCATATTTTTTTGTGCATAGCCTTTGCATTTCAAAAACAATGTGCGAAGGACCTCAAAAATCTTCAAGACTGCTCTTCAAAATTTGAATGCTAAATTATTCCCTGCAGTGCTAAATATTGGCATTATTGGTTATTTCAAGCCCTGAAATACACATTTTGGCTAAACACAGATTTTTGATGTGCTTCATGTTTAAGTTTGCTACATAGGTACGTACCTATAGTCTAGGAATGACTGACAAATCTGAAATTGATTGTTGGTCCTAATAAAATTTTAATACTTGTTGGGCATTTTTTTTATGTGCTTTTGCTCCCCTAGCCTGTCTTGGCACCTTCACTCTACATGTTTCCATTCCCATTTGTACCCAATTCCCCACCTAATTTTGAACCCAAAACACAATGTATACAACTTGGTTGTGTTCTTCCTTCAGTTTCAGGCCTCCCTTAGAAGTGTTCATTCACACTGCAGGAGGCCACAAGACTGACTTCAAGAAGTATTGTATGCCAGAGTGACATACTTTTATAGTAGCCACTGAAAAGTATAGGTTCAATCTGTCCATTATTATAGACATGACTTTAAATAAAGTTAACAGAGACATCCTTGAGTCTTAAGACATTTATTATGCTGATAAATAAGTTTAATCCTTTGCAAGCCCCCAAGAAAAATTGATTTTTGTTTGGCCAGTCTGGAGGGAGTACCATGCATTATATACAGCATTGAATGACAGGGGACATACAAACATTGAGGTTCTGTAATTTTGAGTGATTCATGAAATCCCTCTTGAAGCTGTCTCATATCATCATTTTGAACCTTTTTATACTGAGCCCTGATTTAAGTAAAAATGTGCAAATTTATCAAGCAATATTACCTTGGAATTAAATGATTAGTAGTTCATAAGATGGTTGTGTTTCATATGCAAAAAGTATGCCATGGGCATGAATATGCATTTAAACATACAGTAAAAATGTTGCAACCTGTTTTAATTAATCAACCAGTGTGACTGTAGTATTGTTGTACCAATAAACAAATCTGGACAGCAAGTAATGGTCTGATTTTAGTTGGACATAACTGGGGTCCATTACCTTTAGTCTTGCAATTTCCTTGCTTAAAGTACCTGTATCATGGTTATACACTGAATTGTATCTTGATTGCCTCAATTTCACTGAATATGAAGGTTTGAAATTCATGAAGACAATAAGTGAAGACGATTTAAGGCTGATGGACCTCACTAACCACTGCTTGCAGTCACTAAACACAAGTGCTGATCTGATTCGTTTATAACAAATAAATTATTTAGCAAAAATCGGGTGAAATATTTCATAAATTATCTCAACCTTGTATTGACCTTTTAGGCTTAAAGGTAGTGTGACATGTCAGCAATATGCCCAGACTTCACTGGGCAGTTAGGGAGTGAACTTTTGTAAGAAATTTGAAATTATGTCAACATCTTTTAAGGTTCTCAAGACATACCTCTTCAAATTTTGAATGTTTCTGAAGCAACTTGTTGATAATGCAAAAATAATGATGCGGAGTGTTGCACAGTGTTGACATTTCTTTTGTTAACCCTAAGTAAATTATTTCCTAATTACTCATCTGATATTTTACAGTTTCATTATTGATACTGACAATTTTCAAGGACACAATTGTAACTCTAAAATACATACACCTCTCAGGACAAACTAATGTTGCAATTGTCCTTGAAAAGAAGATCACAAAAACAAAGGATTACATTAGTTACTTATGGTATGTCCCTCTCGTGACATCACAAGATTTGCATATCTATCTGTCTGTCTGTCTGTCTGTCTGTCTGTCCGTTATATGTCACACGACCTTTAATTGGTACATGACCAGTACCAATGGCAAAAGCAAAACAATAGCAAGTAAAATGATATTTTCACTGTACATTCTATGATTTACTGTATGCCCATGTTATTTTCAACTTTGAATGGCTTTGAAGAAAATGTGTCTCCAATTCTTTCAAATCAGATGTAAGAAATGGGAGATTTTTCTCTTTCGAAAGTATATTTGGCCAATTAAATTTGGACATTTCCTTCACAATTTTCCCATCCTCTTTGCATGCAAGAATTTCTCTCTCATACAGCCACTCATGTCACCCAGCCACATGAAGATGTTATCACAGCTGACTCCTAAAAATTCCCATTGCTACCCTTGTAGATTCACATGAGACTTTTTGTTCACAAATAACCAATAGGAATGTGTTAGCAGGTATCTCCTTCATTTCTCTGGCTTGATCTTACTTTTTCTCTATGTTTGCAACCTGCACGACTGCACTTTGGTTTGGCAAACTATATTTCAAAGAAGGAGATTTTACTGTGTTCCTACTGGCAAACCTTGTTTCATTAAAAAAAAATGCACTTTAAGTGCAAACTTTCCTGAAAAAAGTTGCTACAAAATGAACCAATAGGGCAACTTTGAAATAAAGAAAATTTATTTTTGTAGGGCAGAGTTTTCTTCCCAGAGGTAACAAGCAAAAAAAAAAGACGTAATGGAGGGGCAAAAAAAGAGAAAGAGCAAACAAGAGGTGGGATAAGTAAACCTGTGAGTGTCTGTGAGTGAAATATCACAGTTAAAATGTGAAGCCAAAAAAAAGGGAGCAAGGGGAAGGGAACTAATGGACAAGGCAAGGGTGTTTACGTGGAATTTACTTCAGCCCTCCTGTAACACTTGTAATCCTAACCATCAGCAAAGTTCTAGACCCTACAGTTAAACAAATAGCACAGGGGAGATGGATCAACATGGTTGAGGGCGAGAAAGGCTGCCTGCCGAGTGAGGGCAGCCTCCATCTCCACTGTGCTAATTACTTAGCAGGGACTAGTTACAGGTAGGTTGGATTACAACTTTAATAGGAGGTAAGTATTGGGCACTGCAGGTCCCAATACAAGGGAGTTTTGGGGAATTTTAGTAGTCGATTTCCAATGAAACATTTTTAAATAGTGTATTAACCTGCCGTAGTGAAGTCCATCTCTATATGATTGACCCCTAAGGAAACACCTTGTGGTGATGCTTGAAAGTTCAAGGAGAAAATTGACTTCTCCTTTTTCAATCATCATCCATTGAATGTGAAATGATTTACCTTGAGCCTCAAACTTACTGAACCAGCTTCAGATGAATCAGTTCCGGAAATATTTGGTTGTCAAGGAGTTTTCTTGCCTTTCTTGAGGGCAAATCCATTTTGTCCAAGGTGATTATTTCAAATGAAGGCATGTGATGTAGAAAAGCATGCCACTGCTAAATGTCATTAGTAGGGATGTTGTTGCTGTTTACCAATAAATGTCAGTACGGTGAGCAGTTTGTGCTTAAATTGCAATTTTCTCTGTCTTACTACAGCCCATTGATTGGTGCAAAAAAAATTCAAAAAAAAAGAGAGAAAACTTATTTGTGAAAATATGCTATCATGTGCCAAAAATTGCAAAGGAGTTAAAAGGCTTATCAATGCTCAGGAATAGACCAGTCATCATTTAAAGTAGAAATTAATGGGCTTTTTAAAGATTGAAAAAAATATTTTCATAGAACTATGGATTTCCTTACATGGACTATGTGAATATTATGCCTTCTCAACAGGGAAAAAGGCTGTTGCTGGCTCGCCTTGAAGCAAATGTTTGGAAACTGGGCCATAAAACTCCATCTAACTTACTAAATCCTTCTGATGCCAGTAGTACAATGGCTGGAGAAAATGAGATTAATTTGAATAGGGAATTTTAAAGCTGTGAACATTTAACACAACAACAGAGGCCGTGGAGCCAATTTTGAAGTGCAGGGGCTAATCATCAAAGCGGCCCAATATGTCCAATAAAATAAATGCAGCTTAAGGCGGCACAAAATGCAGTTTAAGGCAGCCCAAAATGCCCACAGCAAAAAAGTGCGGGGGCTAAAGTCTCCGCGGTCCCTGAACAAGTGTAATTCTCATGCTTGGTTTAGCTACGAATATTCAGATTTACATCAACTCCTCTAAATTATGTAACATTACTTACTCGCGGTTTTTCTTCCGAGAGAGAAAGCCCCGAAGGACACCACTTTTTCTTGTACAAGTTTGCCTTCAACAAGTTAAGACTGCATAGTCAACAGTTCGGGAGATAACTGCTTTCGGAAGAAATCAATTTTCACCTGATGTGGGGAATATTTTGCCATGGGTGGTGCCATTTTCAAATATCTCCCATGATGCATTGTGATCCTTTTATGCACAAATTCAATGGAGAAAACATTCAAAGCAACCTTTCAATATTTATCGATTAAAGGAAAGAGAAATTTGGGCATTTTAAAATCCCTGTTGATAGGGGAATAAAAATGCTTTCCTCTTTGGTTGTTCACTGCGTCGATTTTGAGGTACCAAGTAATTTTGCAACATTCTTTGCCCTAAGCTTAATTAATAGACTCAACACAGCTGCAAGTTTCGTTCACTTTTTCCACAGAAAGATATGTGAGAAGACTGTGCTTGGATTTGAGTTTGTAAATACGTTGTAGAAAGTCCTTTCTTGTTTCGCTTTTGTGTGTTAACTATGAACTCACATTTGAATGCACACATAAATTAAACAAATTGACGACTGTGAAGAGGTAGACACTAAGTGCCCATCAATATTCATAGTTCATACCGTTGAGACAAAAAATTTCCCCCAATCTGAGGAAACCTCATTTGCCTGAAAAGTGGTTACCTCCTGAACTGGTCAAGTGGCCAGAGCATTCCACTTGCAGCCAGGTCTTGAGTTTAGTCTTGGTTTAGTGGTAATCAGTCTCCCTTTTTTGTGTTTCTGGTGGAATCCCTGCTTGCTATATTGCATTTAACTTACACACCCCCACTCCACATTACTTTTGTTCTATACCACTTTTCCCTTTGGACCCACTCTTATTTCCTCAAGAGGTCACAGGGTCAGTTTCTGGGCCCCAAAATTTTCTTGGCTATTACCATTTTAGGCTTTGAGCAAGGCTTCTTTGCCTGACATTAGTTAATGCTTTACATAGCAAAGGTAGCCCTTGTGCTTAGCTTGGATCACTCTGTTCAAACCATTCAATATTTTATTCATAACTGGAGTATGGAAAACAAGCCTGTGAGCCACAGCTGGGAAAAAGGCCAAGTCTGTCTATTTTGGAGGGAAGGATATGTTAATAATTGATACTTTATCCAAGATAACCCTGATGATTAATTACAGCCATTGTTGCATTTAACTCTCAATTTTAGCCATGTATTACCCTCTATTTATTGGATACATTTGCAAAATTACTACAATCTACTCTGCTATCATATTTGGGTGTCTGTGAGGGAGGTCTGTTCATATCTTTTTCATCAAAAAAAAAGTAAAAGTTTCCCATATCTTTTCAAAGCAGAGCTAGAGAAAAAATGCAGTATTTGCCTAAATCCAAACACATCCTACATTTTCACCCCTCCTTTATGCATTTTTCAAATTGTCAGGTATTGGTAAAGATGGTATGTACAACTGCTTGGTAAATGTGTCCAAGACATTGTGTTCTGCATTTTAGCACATTTAGAACTTGAGCTCACAATACTTTTTGGGTGGATAGGAGCATGTGAGGGGGAGGGGGAGGGTTCCTGGAACTTCTCATAGTCTTTGTTAGCATTGTTCTTGTATTGTTCTAAGTTGCTTTTTGTTCTGTACTAGTGCTTTTGTGGTAGTTGTAGAAGCAAGCAGGTAGGCAATGTTTAACTGAAATGAGATCAGACCGTACTTATCAAATACTTGCAGATGTACTACTGCACAGCAAACTATCTCTAATTACTTGAGGTTTACAGGTCTGGGTCAAGATGGTTTTACTCTATGACCATGCTGCTGCAATGTCCATTACTGAAATGTCACACCACCAGTAAAAACTCCCAATGCCGTCTGGGGGCTGTCTAATTTTTTTGCTTAGTTTGTTAGGAATGTTTATTCTGAAAGGTTGTGCAGCCAGTGCACATCTAATCTCCCAAAGAATAGACTCAATTCTCAATTGATAGTCAGCAGCAAGTGCCTCTGTCAACTTGATGAGGAAGTTGTGGTCAATGGGGACCTTTTGGGAGCTTGCTAATTCAAAAATTTAGGTGGAGGTAGTGGAGAAGGCTGCTGAGGTTCTGCATTTGGTTTATGGGTCCTGTAGCAACATGATGGTGGCAGATCACATGGGCGGAAAAATATTTTCCTAAGGAGAAAGCACTTTCGAGCAAAACAGACATCATTGTAACCTGCACTTACCCTCTGTCTGTCTTTACAGAGATACCAAAGACCTTTGAAAAGTGCTGAGTTTACAGGAATTTGTGATGCAGGCATTGTGGATTCCATCTTTTACAAGATTCCTGAAATTCTCCAGAACCATGAAAATTTTCTACAGCAATTGGAGATGGGTATTGAGAATAAACATACTGTACAGAAGATTGCAAATCTCATCACAAACTCTGTAAGTATCTTCTAATATTAATTTTGAGTATTAGTTTTCTGGAGATCTATTTTTTCTTAAATACACTCTTTGTAAATATGAACTTATATTGGGATCTACTCTTGTGCATTGGTCACAACTATTGTAGTATGACTGAGAAAGCAAGTGTCATACAACAGCATCTAAAGGAGCAAGCAACTTTTCAGAACCATTAACATTGGTTGGAAATTACTTTGAAACTCCTTACTAAGAAACTGTGGTATTCTGTAAGAAATTTAAGCAATATGAGGGCAATGTAGCTTTTTGTGCATTAAAAAATAAATTTAGCCTGGAAGGGGGATGGGGTTGGAGGTAGGGGAATCTTGTGCAAGACAAAATTTCTGTTAAAAGAAGGGTTAAAGGGCACATCAACTTTTAATATACAGTAGGGTAACTTAATCTATTATTGCATTTCGGTGAAATTTGGATTGAAGTCTGATGGATAGTTCTCAAGATACGAGCTGGTAAAGTTGTCACACTTTCAACAAAAAGTGAACTTGAAGCAAGCACATATGACATCATATCCTCACATTAAGGGACAGTCTTTTGTTTTCCTTTAAACTTCACCAATTTTTTCCTTAAAAAATCCCACATTACGGGAATGTGATTGCATAAGTCAGAACTTCACAAACTCTGTATTCCCCACATTAATTTCAAGGTCAACATAACAGTCTGAAAAACAAAGGGGATCAAAGCATTCCTTGTCACTGTAAGGAAGTGACATAAATTTTGCTGCCCTCAAGTTCACTTTGGAACACAAATCTAGTGACTTCATTTACTGATATTACAAGAGATATTGGTCCAATTTGAATGGAACTTACACCAACCTGTGTACAATTGGTTCCTCCTTTTATATGAAAATTAAACATTTGCTTTAACTTCCCCTTAAAACTGGTATTAAATTGTCACGAGCTAAGCAAGTGAGTGAAGTTAAAACTTGTTGCATGGTATGCTATTGTTATTAAGGAATAAAGAGGATAAATAATATTTAACTTGTAAATTGTCACAGATCATCTCTTGCAAAAAGAGGGGAAAGGGGAGGGGGAAGAAAGGGTACTATTGGTTCTTGATTGTTTTGAAGTATAAATTCTTTGAAGGGAAATGGTATCCATGCTTTATAAAGGTTCCTCTAGATAGTGAATGGCAAATAACAACTTTATTAGACTGTTTTCCAAACAACAGTTGCAAAGGGTTGTGGTATAGAACTTTCGGTGTACTGCTTTTTTGCAGCAATAAAATATCATTGACAAAAACCATGTGTACCAAAAGTGTATACCACAATCTTTTGGAAATGCCATTTGGAAAATGGCCTATCATGAAACAGAAAGGGATTTATGAATGTAGATTGAATACTACATAGGTCTCTCTTAAATTTGCCAACATTTGCTCAGAACTAAGAACCAACAGCTTTAAAGTTGTGCAATATAATATCAGTCACAGATAATTGAAAAGCTAGTGTCCATATTTGTGGTCAAGTGCTGACCATACATTCCATGAGTGTTTCTTGTCCACCATTTTAATTTGACACTACTTGGATCAAATTTCCTTCTTTTGTTTGATCAGCTTTGGACCAAAAAGAAAAGATAATATGTTTTATAAGTATAATATATATGCAAGACGATAATGCATATAATACTTAGAGATAATGCAGTCATCACAAATCAGTATATCCTGGTAAGCCAGCATGGGAATGGTTTCCTTGTACTCATCTGACCTTGCCCTTCTGTTAATGAAAATGTGTAAAAGAATCTCAGTGACACAGTATACCAGAAATATGTGATAGTCTCATACTTAAAACTTAGTAGAATAAAATGATAATTCTAAAATTTAGTCATTTATGTTTTGAATAAGGATGAGTGGCTCTGTAAAAGTCTAAAAGGTGTTTAACACCGTATTTGTGATGCTTGATATACTTGGTAGAGTGGTGATTTTACTGTTCTCTTCATATATTATTTTTTCAGTTCTCCAAGCAACCTGTACTCGATGCTTACACTGCATTTACAAACAATTTTGATCATGCCAAAGAACTTATCGGAAAAGCCTCCCAGAAGCTTGGTTTTATTAGATTCCTGGAGGTAAGGTTACAGGAAAGCCATTTTGTTTTGAAGTATTTGATTTTTCTCATCTGAAACACAGCATCTACTCTAACCAGTGTCTCATAGTTAGTCCTTTGAGGCATGTTTCAGGCAAATTACAGTTTTGTTTTCAGTGATGTTGATTCTTTTCAGATACTTCAGGCATCTTTCGTCAAAAATATCATTTAGTTGTGATTCCTCCTTGTCATCTGAATTTGTAAAAAAGGAGAAAAACAGTTATGTGCAACGTTTTGTGCTATAACGGAACCACTCAGACTTTATGATGAAGTGTGGATATCATTTTTATTACAAGTCTCATTTGGCCGAAATCACATCAAAGTATGTGACTTAGCGTAGTTAGCTTGTTTATTGAAAGAACTTGGAATGTTTTTTTTTTTTTTGTGATGTTTGGGTGATAAGAGAAACCAATGCATTCATGATGGTGTGTGTGTGTGTGTGTGTGTGTGTGTGTGTGTTTGGAATACTTTGCTTCTTAACACCATATCTCCAGGTAGGAGTATCTGACAGTTTTCAGACTTAATACATATGGGCCATATGGAAAGGAAGGACCCTATTGCTTTTGGTGGAGGTCAGAGGTCATCTTGGGTCACCAGGGGATGAAAGAATGAAAATCTCATCAATGTGATATCACAAGATAGGAATAATGGAAAGATTTCATATTTGGCATGTGGATTCTTTATGGTCAGAAGATGGTTTCTGGTGGAGGTCAAAGGTCATCAGGGGTCAAAGTGAAAACGTGTTTTTATGTGATATTTTGAGATAGCTGTCTGCCTGTCTGTCTGTCTCTCTGTCTGTCTGTCTATCTATCTATGGCTTTTATAGAGGTCTGCCTAGGGCTTTTATGTTGGTCAAACATCATCTGTGGTATGTAGATGCTAAATATCATCTGGGATAACAAAATTTTGTTGAACATGGAAGTATCAGGCGTGAATTCAAGGGGGGGGGGGGCTTTTACTGCCTCAGATCTTCCTTTTTCGCAACATCAACAATGAAACATGGGAAATTAGCAGTGCAACTCCCTTACCCCCCCCCCCCCCCCCTTTTGGAATGTCTGGATCTGTGCTTGAGTATAATGTTTGAATGGAAGTATGGTACATGATGGCACTTCTTGAAATGGCACTTTTTGAAATGGAACTTTTATTATCATTGAAACCTTAATGCATTTTTGCATTCTGGTTTTACCATTGTAGTTTATAAAATGTGCCAATAGTGGGGTGGAGAAGCTTTCTTCTCTGCTTAGGAGGTTAGCCTCTTAGGTATGTTTTTTACTTAAAATAGGATAGACATACAGGGATTCTGCCAGAAACACAAAAAAGGGGGGATTTATTACTGCTAAACCCCAAGTCAAAATTGATGCTGCCCGCCCTAGGCTAAAGTTATGAGTGGGTTCAGGGGGACAAAAGCTTGCTTCAAGTTCCCTGTAAGGTGCAATTTGAAGGCTTCAAAGGTCATTTATTTGTGTAAGTTCAAACATTGCTTCATAAGTGTTGTCTTTTTAAATAAGAAACCAAGATAGTGACAGTTTTCTAATTTTTATGGAAATGAAAGGGGGTGGGATTTTACCCACCTTCTTCTTGGAAGGGGGGGGACAAATCCCCCCCCCCCCCCCCCGATGGAAACCCTGGATGTGAGAAATATTTTATGAAGACAATTAAAGGGAAGGTGTGTGGGGTGGTATTTGGTTGAGTTTGTCAATTGCAGGATTTTTTAAAAGATCAATTTTCTCCGTAAAGCAGTGCAAGCTATTGCAGTGATTTCTACAGTATCTACCTGCCTAAATTCTATGCTAAATATGGTAAGAACATCAAAGATATAAAAAAAAATTATGCAAAAAAATTGTGAGAACAGGGGATTTCCCCTTGATTTAATTTACCTCCCTGGTCACTTAGTGTATACCTTAATGACCTCAATAGAAGATTAATGGTCAGTGATGGTTGGTGGTCAATGTCAAATCAGGCTATAAGATAGTTACTGTAAGTCTTTGAGCTGTAAGTATCATCCACAAGTCAATTTGCTTCCTTCTGTGATGTTTGACACTTTTATTAAAGGTTTGTCAGTTTCAGAGGTTTTTCCCCTCTTTTACGATCAACCTTTCCTAAGTTCTATGTAAATTTTATAAGAACTGGGGATTGAAGTTGTGATTGTGAATGCTTTGCAATTTTGAATCAAAAGGCCTTTCTCTAAAAGCTTTAAATTTAAAGGATTTGGAATGTCCAGTGTCACAGATGTGACAATTTGTTGATGATAAGTCCATCTTCATGGGATGAAACCCTTTTGTTCACCTCCTGTGTATATTTGTGATACGCAATAACAACATGTTTTTTGCAATGGGTAGGATGTTAACCTGCTGTCTGTGCATACAATACTTTGTTCTCCTTGTGTTTGTTAGTGCTGTCAATCAATCACACCTAATCAATCACTTGGGCTGATCTGCTGCTTGTAATCACCTCCCTGTAGTGTGAGAGGCTTCTGTACTTTTCTTTAAATCAACGTGCCATGTATGAAATCCACAGAAAAGTGCAATAAGTTTGTGGTGTGAAGAGATCCATGCTTCAGAGATGAATGAAGTTAAACAACTTTTTTTTTTTTTTTTATAATTCAGCAACAGTAATCCTACACTGTAAGAAAATACCCCAGATGATTGTTACAGCAGGGGGATGAGACAACATTGTTTGTCATTAGACTACAACAATGTTCCCCATGGTGCTTAAATTAATGGTCAGCCAAAAGACTGCCGATCAAATACGGGGATTAATTTTCTGCAGTCTAAATTGACTGTGACTTTATCGTAATGATTCATCTTGCCTCATGCAGCTCTTAATCAGCTGTTGCCATGTATGTGGTTTTGTAGTACATACCTAATTCTCATGTTTCTCCCATGTGAAAGGTGATGATGAAATGATGACATCATAGGGCTGTCATTAGGTTGTAATTTTACACCAAAGTTTCCCCACGTTATCATGAAGAAGAAGGAGTTTTTCTACCTCATCATCATTTCTGCTGTTAAGGAGAGTATTAAAAGTTGGGGTTTGAGAGTTGGTAGAGTTGAAAAACTGATGAACCAATTGTAAACTTATAGCCCAGTAGTGGGAAGACACCATGGCACCTAACTCAGAGATAAGAGGATGGCTGGTCTAGTCCTCACATCCCTTATCACCAGACTATAGAGTGTTTAGGTTATGTCCTGGCTGGGCCATACCCAAGACTTAAAAAATGGAACCTTCTGCCATTGTTCTTGGTGCTCAGTATAAGCAATGGAGTAGGGAAAACAAGCCAGTGAGCTGCAACTGGAAAAACACTGCGGCTGGCCTGACTTTGCAATTGGTTAGGAACTAAGCAGTGAAACTCCCCCTAACTAAGGAAATAACAAAGTCCTTACTACCGGTTTACCTATGCATTTCATTGTTGCTGCGGAGTTTTGAAAAGTCGCTTGTATAGTGGAAAAGGAATAGGGAAATTGTCCTTGATAAAACACTAGGGAATCTTGTTGGTGGTTAGCAAGTGTAATGACACCACCTTTAAGCTACTTTATGTATGTATATTCATGAAACCTTTGGTATTTTTCAGTCATTGATTCAGCCCCTGTTGGCATTTAGTATTCATGAATAATCTGAAATTAATGGATATAAAGATTATCTGTAGTGGTGACCTTAAGATGCATGTGGGTGTGAAGAATAAGCTTTGTGAATCTTTTAAAAGTCTGTAAAAATCTCAGTACCATGAATATTTATAAGATTTGATTAGTAAGCTGTTTTATTTATTTTTTTAATTGCATTGTATAATTTGTGGAGTAAAATAAATATTAAATGTGAAATTATCTCAATATGCAATCCTGGTCTAAAGAAGATAAATCTGTGTGTTGATGTAAAAAAGCAAAGCTAAACCAATATTTTAAATTTTGCTCAGCACACCTGTGATTTTCATATTCATGAAGTATTTAAAGTTAGTCATATATTCATTCATTTCTTGTTTACAATGTAGCATTGTATTTTGTAAACATTCTGAAATATTCTGAAATAGTGGGTGGAAATGTAATGCAACGAACATTGATCTTAAAGGCCTAATCCACCCAAAGAGTTACAATTATCCAAACCTAGCCCTCATCTTGACACAATCTCAGTTTATTGCTTTACAAGACCTCAATGTGTAATCAAAGCAATCTTAATCTATGTGCTGTGTTATATGAGCTTAGGGACTCTGCATTTTTTAACTTGCTGTCAATCAAAGAGCTATGTCAATTGAGAGTTCCTGTCGAATACTACAAAAATTGTAGTTTGGGGTGAGAAGATAAGTCCTTTAAAATATTTGTGGTTATAAAGAAACAAGTGTTTTACAATTATCACAGTAGGTGTGCATATTTAAATGGAAGCAGTGAAGAAGTCATTCTCTTTTTGATTGCGATCTGTTATTGTTATTTGCAATTTTTCAAAATTGACATGTTGGCAAAATAAAGCAAAATAGATAGAATTCACAGTAGGGAAGACCAATAAATATAATGTTATGTAGGTGTGAGGATTATAAAATGTATGGAACTACTGTTTTTTGTATGCAATGTTATAGGTAGCTAATAATATTCACCACAACTAGCTGGACTGTAAAATAAATTATGACTGATTATTAGTGGTAACACGTGCAGTTAAGTGACCTTGTGTGTTTGTACAATTAAATACATTAATGTAGTAGCCAACTGTATTTTTGACTGTACACAAGCATTTTTCATGGTGCTTAGCCCACAATTAGCTGCCAAACCATTCATACTAGAAAAGAACCTCATAAAGTATTAAAAACAACAAATGGTACTGTATTTTCAAAATAATGGCCCAAGTTTTCACGTATAGGCTGTGCCCATAAGTGACCATTAATATCCAGCATTAACTTCAGTCAGCTGTTTACTAGACTAGAGTACAGCAATAAAACTGCATAGCACATCAGGGTTTCCCCCTGGGCCTTTTGAACGTTGCGGTTCAAGCTTCAAACTCAAGGAGGCAGTGACATTCAAAAAATGGCTGCAGTTTTCAAAATTGCTGCCAGCTAGCCTCCCCCTTTTTTCTTTTTGTCAGTGATTGCTCTCGTTGTTAATACAATAAACAATGAAATCATTAGCTTATTTGTGAAACTTTACAACTGTAACTTTTACAACTTCCAAGCATATACTACTGTATGTGAGTCAAGAGTTCGGTATGTATATCCCATCAGACACTCTGAACACAGCTGAGTATTACTATCCTACACTTGCCATTGTATCAGGAAACTGTTGTGTGCACTCCAGAGTGCAGTTACCTATATAGCTATGCCATATGACACAACTTGCCCAACAAACACAAATGCTTGTATTGAAGATTATAGGTGGGGCTAATGTCTTTTTTGTATTAAAATTATCAATCAAACAAACAAACTATCTCATTGTACCTTTACGATAAAGACCCTCATATTTCTTGTTACTTCATTCCTAAAACTTTTGCCTTGTTGCAGAAAATGGAAGAATGAAATTTCTTGTACGTACACTGTAACTGAAACCCTCTTTAATTAAATACTTCATCTTCAAACTGTTTTGCCTGGGGACAACACAAGTTTGAGAAGTTTGATTGTTACAGAAATGCAATGGGAGTATTAGAATTTGGTGCAAAGACCTGTAGGGTCTACAAGTTATTCCTACACAGTAAACTGCATGGACGATGTTGCGGATATGGTTGGCTGATTAAAAGCAACAAAGAACCAACCTCCATGTTTCTTACCTAAAGGCAATTTTAGAAGTGGAAGTTCCTTTATGTGTATGATGTCATAGAACCCTTGTTTTCACAAACATAAAAGGATCTGTTTTGTGCACAGTCGAGGCAAATTTCATTGCTTGCAGCCACATGCTCCATTGCTTTCTTGCACAATAATGTTGGGTGACATCACTGATTGAGTATCACTGTTTTTGGAGTAATGAAAGGAATATGGGAAGCAGCATAGTTTATGCATAATAGTAAGCACCAACCAAGTTTCTTGAGTTTGTAGTTGGTACGTTCACTGAACATGTACAAATAATTATTTATGGCATAGCAAACACTTCATCTTTCTGTATAACAATATGTACATATACAGTGTGCAGAACAGGGATTTGTAGCCCTGGGAATAATGGCTAGGTCACTTTAGAATGACTAATAAAATATGTACCAGTAGGAGATGGTGTTTGTTTTTATGACAGTGACACACTTTAATTATTTTTTTGGTTTTTCTGTTCTTCAAATTTGTATCCATCTGTCCCTCGGTATTGGTTTTTTTTCAAGTATTTGAACAGTCAAAGAACAAACGGAACCATACTCTATATTACTGTCTTTGTTCAATTAAATTTCTCAGAATTTCACCATGCAAATATATAAAACCTTCTGCCATGGCCATCTGCTTTGTTTTAAACTCTGCCACTGTGTACACCAAAGTTAAATGATCATCTGCTTCATTTTGTCCAGAGAATGAGTAGAAAAGTGTTTGCTGTCTTCAGTAGACTATTTTTGGTTAAAGCCATTGATCTAGAACATACCTGATGAACCCCAAACCCCAATAAGAACCAAGTCCTGTGATTTATGTAAGCCATCAATATTTTGCTGTACTGCTTGGTGATGTGGCAAGTGATTGTGAAACTGAGAAAGCACGGACAGTATTCTTGGAATGAATTTGTCTTCCTGATGTTTGAGAAACATATTAGGAAAATAAAATCTCTGCAGGGAAAATCCCTCGGTTGGGAAAGACTGATCATGTGTGACCATTCAATTAAATTCTCTGTTTTCCATTGATTGTTTTTAGGAGCGGACCAAAGAACATAAGGAAAGATTGCACATTGATGACCTCATTATCCAGCCAGTACAGAGAATTCCAAGATATGAACTTCTCTTAAAGGTAAACATGATCACCATTTTTATGGTTCCTGGTTTATTGCATGTGATTAAAGTTCACAAGAGTAATAATTTCATCAACAACTTGTGCTTGATATATGAGGTTCAAAACAGTGTTGTGCGAGGTTTCAACTTTGGGTATGAATATATTCAGCTTACCAGATGGGATAGATTGGGCTAAGAGAAGCCTTTGCTCTACTTTCTTATAAGGGAAAGGGTAGGATGATAGAGTTGTTTTGTTTGTTGTGATGTCACTGGTTGTGAAAAGGAGAGGGGGGGGGGGGAGGGATCATTTCACCAAATATTTGTTGATGGTACTGATCCTCTGTTAACAGCTCATACAGTTGAGGAAGTACCTCTTTATTGGACAAAAACCACAAAACTATGACACTGAAACTGTTACAGTAAATTTAAAGTGTTAACTCGATCTCCGCAGCCCCTGGTGTAGCAAGTATTTTGGGGGGCAATTGTTCAACTGCAGGACTGATCACTGGTCCAAAAGGAGTGTCCTGTGCTCTTTGATAAATTTTGAATATTTTAGTGCTCTGAAGTGCAACCTGGTGCAACATCTAGCATCATTTGGAGTTAATTCTTTTGTTCCATTATGAAATAACCTCTTTCAGAATTAATGGGAGAGGGGTTCATGGTCCGCTGCCCTTGGCTACGTATAATGCTGTTCTGTCAAGAGCGGAAGCTTGCATTCTTTCTTTTCAAACCTTGAGAGGAACCACCCCATTCTGCCCAACTTTTCAAAAAACTCATTGACAATATTTACATTACTTTTATTAAAAATGATGGTTTGGTATGATTGAGTTATTTCTGATATAAGGAGAACACCAAGGAGAACAATTTGAGAACAACTTGAACGAAGGTGTGACAATTTAGATATATTAACCCCCCTTTAGATATATTAACCCCCCCTCCCCACTTATAACTAAGTGCTGTGTAGCATGTTTTATTGAGAATATTAAAGCTTAATTCCCCCGGCCTTATCAGGTGTCAGGGGGAAGAATCATATACTATGAAGCTGTATATCTATTAGCTGGAGACATTTGATTTACAGCTGAGCCCTATACATTTGGGAAAAAGAATCCGAAAGAACATGTCATCAATTTGTGTAATGGCATTATGTACATTATTCAATTTTAATTTTATTTTTTTTGTGTTTGATTTATGAAGACAATTTACTTTATTGTTAATGGAATGGGACAAAAAAAAACATTGGGCCACATCCAGGTGAGGTTAGGTTAGACAGGGTTTTATGGCCCAGTTTCTTACCAGAAAAAAGGCCTTGGCTAGTTCGACTTAAACCAAGCGGTTTGAAACTGAACTGTAAAACTCCCTCTAACTTCATTATGTTTGCTGTCTAGCTCTCTCCACACCACCAATAATATTGGATTTCTACTTATACATATACATACATGCAGTAGAAAAGTTTTTGTGATATTCCAAAGGCTTTGATGTACTTTGGTGTATGTTTTCATTTTTCCCTGGAAATGTAATTATATCTCCAGCTCATCCTTCAACTTGTAGTTGTCCTTGCCATTGCAAAGTGTAAATCATAAATCATTTGTGTTTGCCTTTGTCATTATCCATTGCCTTTGTGTATTTGAAGAAGATTCTTGTGTTTTTTCATTTACTTCAGGACTTGATTGACAACACCCCTCCAGACCATGAAGACTTTGAGAGTCTCAACATGGCTCTGGACACAGTTAGGAAGCTGGCAACAGCTGTGGACGAAAGCAAAAACCTGGCGGATAATGCTCGCAAAGACGAGCAAGCTCTAAAGGAACTGGAGGGATTAATTGATGGAGTGGATCTGGTTTCACCCCACAGGAAGTTTGTGAGGCAGTATGCTATCACTGAAATGGTAAGCTGCCGTTGGCATATAGGGCACTGCATTTATTGATCGGCCGCTTTCTGTTGGCGGATTGACTTGTTTTGCTCTTTTAAGTGTCGACTGTCACAGTAAACAGAGTACAAATGACATAGTAGTGGCAGTGAATGGTGATAGTGTTTTATCTCCACCAGGATGTATCCATATTGTTTATGTTGTTTTCCCCTACTTAGGACTTTTAAGCACACTTCCAGTCTTACAACTGACACATGGTTACATTTACAGTTTCGAGCGTAGTTTTAGAAATTGTGCTGTGTCCATGTGACTTGGATGTTGGTTGTTGAAGGACAATGTGTAGTGCTATCTTTTTCCTGCAAGTTTGTTTTATTTCCCAGGAAGGGTGTAAAGTTATTTTCCTGGAAGGGAGTAAAATTTTCCATTGTTATCCCTATATTTTTACGTACAGAAAGGGGAAATTTCCTTTAAACTGCCTACATTTCCCACCAGATGGCAAAATTTCCTGAGAAGGAGCCTCCCAGTTGTCATGTTATCGAAACGAGTTTAACCTTTTGATAAATCGTATAACATGAGATCTAGGTTTGCTTTAAAACAAATGTAGAGTGTTTTTATCTTTCTTTCCATCATGTGGTAAAGGAATATACTGCAGTGCCATTATACACTACTTTACCATTACAGATGGAGATTCTGTGCTATGTTCTACTTTTTAACACACAGAGGAAGGGGAATGAGGTGGAATGAGGGAGGGTGGATGAAGGATTCTCTCTTGCTGCTGTCAAAATTTCCATCTGAAAAATGTTAACCCTTTTGCAGCCACCCTGAATTTTCCTACTGTGCCCTTTAACCAGCTGCTGTGGCCAAACATAGTTCTTGGCATTATTGGCAATCTGAAATAACTTTTTATGTGAACAGAATTAGAAGTTGATCTGACCATGAAGATTGTAGAATGCACGTTGCTCTATCTGACACCATTGCTCAAAATGCAATTCTGGCTAAACAAATTGCCTAAATTTGGAGAACTGGTCCTCCTGTACTTATGCTTGATCTTCATCTACCTAGAGATGGCAAATTTCGCTCTAGAAAAGCATCCTGACAATTGGTAAAGCCTCAGTTACTATCGATTATGTACAGAGCAATTCCATATGAATCAATTTTACTGTCTTTTTCCATTGAGGCCACCTTCAGACCTTTCTGATCTGATTCAAAAACATGTACCTCTTAGTCTGACTTAAGTTACTAAAGCAGCAGCCATTTTGTTTGCTCTGTAAATTGTCAGTAGTTCAAGGTACGAAAAAATTTACAATAGCACCATCCACTAAAATTACGTGTAGAAACTCAGAAAGTCAACTTCTGAGGGGTATGTTCATAGCTGGTTTGGTCATCTCAGGCAGGTAGTTTGGGTAGTGCCTATGTTGCTGGTAATGGTGTAATAACATGTTATGTAACAATACGTATTTGGCAGTGAAAGGGTTAACGAATGCAGAAAGTGCCAAATGTTGCAAAAGATTAATAACTTGGTAATGAAGCCCTTCCACTCATTAAAATGTGATTGCCATGGCCATTGTGTTCATAGATTATTTCCCATACTGAAAATCATTTCAAAAATCTTAAAAGGTGTTACCTTGGTGGAAGAAAGCCCTTAGTTCTATGAAAGTAAGTAAGATTTTAGAGATACTGTGCTTGTTTATGTAATTTTGATAGTCAGCCTGCTTCATTCTTGGAACTGCAACTTGGAATCATTCATGGATAAGTTGAAATTTAAAAATCTGGTTGAAGCCTTGTTGATACTGCCAGCAAAGTTCTAAATTAAGGTGGAAGTAATGCAGTTTGTGAAAAATCCTTCCTCAAAAAAAGGGTTTTGGTTCTAATGAGACTTCTTCTTTAAAGAGATAGATCATGCTGGGACTAGTGTTTGTATTAGCTTGCATTAGCAAATGGAATCAAACAATATAGATCTCCTAATGCTGCTTATTTTCTCAAATTCTCTGGATTGGGAATCTAGGAGCTCTGGTACTTTTGTCCTACTTAGAATCTCCCCTCCTGCTTGCAAGGTTGTTCTGACAGTAAGGATTACATATGTTAGAAGTATCAGAGCCAATGTATACAGTATTATTTTAGGGTTTGTCCTTTTGCAATATTTTTGACATTTAAGATGTTCCTTTTGTTTTGCTGGCTGGCATAAATAGCTAAAAATATGTGGGAATTTCATGCAGGCATCTATTTCCTTTGTGATGAAAGAAATTTTTGCTGTTACACAACTTGAGACAAACACTAATTGTTTTGGCTCCCTCCTCTCCCCCCATTGTGGAAAAATTACTTTCAAGCATTGAATTTGTGCTTAATTGAGACCCTGGGAAGTAACAAGATAGGGCAGCTTAAGAGTTTTTTCCGATGCACTGTTTCTGCTTTCCCTGCCCAAATTCTTTTACTTTGACTTAAAAATATATCTGAAAGTAAGCTTCATCCACAGAAGATGGACAGTGTATTAACTCAAACTCTGTCTTAAGATCTTTCACTTTTGACACCAGTGGTTCTGCCAGAAACTCAAAAAGATGGGGCAAGGGGGGGGGGATTATTCCTGTTAAACTCAAGTCCAAATCGATGGTCCAGTTGGCAAATTTACAGGTGGGTTCAAGGGGGCAAGAGCTTGGTTTATGGCCAGTACAGTATAAAGGTGCAAGCTGAAGGGTTTTGAAGGCTATGCATTTACGTAAGTTTTCAGACATTGCTGCAAATGTGCCTTCTTCGTAAATAAGAAACAAACCAATATGTTTTGGAAATGGGGTCCCCCTTGCTACCTAGTGTTTTAATCTGAAGTTTTTTTTATATATTTGTGGGCTGGGAAAATTGGCACTCAGATTGCTATCCCTGTGCTTAACTTGTGCTTAATTTAATTGTGGTTGGAGGTGATAATTCATAAATTAGCAGCCATCGGACAACGGGCGAGTTTAATGAGCTGAAAACCAAGTTTTCTTGTAGCCCGGCCCCCCCAAAATTGAAGCAACTGATGACATTTTGTGGAACTAATACTGGATGTATCCTTAGGTTTACGTTGATGAATAATGCAATAGAAGGTGTAACAAAGTACCAAAACATGGTAGTTCAAATTTCGAAAGTCTTACTTTCCTAGAAAGACTTTGCACATTTTTCGATTGATCGTAGTAAGTGAAAAATCAGGTAACGAAATAGGATAGCCTTTTTCCAGGCTTAAAAAGTTGCTGCATATTTGCTGTGAACTTGACTTCGTTAGAGAATGGTAAAAAAAGCAGTTTATTTAAAATTGTAGATTAAGAAATTTTTCATCGAATATGCAAGTTTTTAAAATTGGAAATAGCGCGATTAAATTACAAAAATCGAATTTTCTGAACAGTTCAGATGCAGCTATGTAACTTTTCCAAAATTTGGCCAAAATGCACTTTGCAATGCTTAAAGTTACCTGTAATTGGCAAAATTTGATTTTCGCATTTCTTATTAGTAAAATTCAACCATTGGTTTACTTTAAAACAACCTAATAACTGATATATAAGCCCTCGAAAATGGCAAGTTTTATCTAATTACGTATTAACGAGCTATGACGTCATGAAACGTGATGCATACTCCCCCAAGAAAAGAAAGGCTTTTTCGTATCGTTGTCTACTGGCTGTTAGTGCCAGTTTGGTACAACATTGACAACAAGGTTGAAAACTCCTGCATTAGTCCAACCAGAGGGTTGGCAGCACAACTTCTTGGTTCAATAGTTTCCACACTTAATCCCCCCCCCGTTGGGTTGAGGGTCGTAGAATACACCCATAGTATTTCCCTCCTGTTGTAAAAGGTGACTAAAGGGAAAACCAATCGTGAATTTGAACCATAGGTGAAAATTAATTTAAACTTTTGAATGTTTTATCCAGTTGACTGATAGTATCTATTAAACACAGTTGTGTTGGTGTGTATTAAATCTCATCTAATGTCATGCTCAATCTCTATGAGTGTATTCACCATTATTGTACAAAGTGTACAAAGGAAAGGTCATTTAAAAGTTAGTTTTGGTCAAGCACTCTGTATTGCTTCCCTGATCATCTAAACAACTTTGAACTCTGTGAAAGCTTATGCAGGCTGTGCATCCATACTTGGTTATAATCCTCAACTTGTATTGGTTCATTGTAGTCATGTGACCCTATGTCATCCCACAAAAATCTCTTGGTAATAAATAACGCACCCATCTTGTGGTACTTCATTTTGTTTGGGGTTGTGCAACTTTAATGTAGCTACTAATGAGTAAAACTTTACACTTGTTATCTTTTTAAAATCAAAATATTTTGTGTATGAATGAACGAGGTCAAACAACTCTGGACCTGTGCATCAGCACAGGATAATTCACTCTCATGGACTATGACTGTGCCCCTGCGCACCTCCTGCATTAACCCTGGTCGTGCATTATGCTCTTGATAGTGCACAGTCCAAGGTTGATTAACATTTAACTAATGCACAATTCATCAAGTTGCCAAGGTTAGGTCTGTCAGGTAAACTGCTGCTCTCATTTGCTGAAATATTTGTGTAGAGTAATTTAATCATTGGAAAATAAGCTTGTATGTGAGGGTGTGTCTTATTAACACCAAGAACGTACTTTTGTTTCAAGACTGAGAATAATCCCTGGGAGACTTTTGATGCAGAACATAACCATTGGCCCACGTGAAGCATCCTGCAAGATTGACATTTTTTTTCCAGAAATGCCTCTAGATTGTTGGAAATGGCATTTTCAGGTGTTACATGCACCTCATTCTGAGGCTCATGGGCATGTATTGCTGATTGCCAAATATTGAATTTAAATATATCCTGATAATGGAGGTGGAATGAAACCAATAGAAATATAAACCAGGGTATAATTCATTCCTGGGATTGTGGTTATGTCACTATTTTTCAGCAATGAATCATCCAGTAGTGCATTGATGAACATATCATGTGCTGGAGAACATAATATTTAAAGTGACTATAGAAGGGGCATTCTGATGTACTTTCTTTTAACTATGCTAAAATGCCATGATGGACCATAGCAAAGCTTACTCAGCACTGGCAGATTGTTTTGGGTGAATTATTAAAAGCATGCCAGTTCAGATTTGTGTAAAAATTATGTCCAAGAAGTGATTGGGTTTAATACATCAGGTATAGACAGTGAACGGAAGTATCGCTTGTTCATAAGCAAGAAATAATGATGCCTTGATCAGCAGTTGCTTTAAGATGCTAAATGCTAAATGTAGCTTGTGTGGCTTCTTAATTAAACTTCATGTTGGCTGGCAACCAGCTCAACACTTTAGGTCAGAGTTGGTATTTTTAAAGGCCAGTTCAGATAGGAAAATTGTAGATTGATCTTGGATGTAAAACCCATGTTACTTTGATCTAGCCAGGAACAGAATCTAGACCTCCTGGTTGCTAGGCTTCATTGCTTCAAATGTCAATGCCTTTATTAGCTTCAGCATTGGTTCTCTACATCTGCATGTCACATCTTTTGCATTAGAAGTGGGATTTTTCCATCAGATCAGATCATGAGGAACAGATCTTTCATTGTAAGATTATTCCAAAATGGTGACTGTCGTGTTGAAAGGGTGAGAATTGACAGCCTTGAGAACTGCCTTCCCCCAGCAAATTGAACTAACTATAAACCATGCTATTGAAATTAACATTCTTCCTTTGAGCTATGCTTTTCAAAAACATAAAATCTCTCCTAGTACCTAGATACGTTTAGGATTTGCAAATGTGTTTCCAGACAGAATTAGTCTTTAAATGTTTTTAGGAATGGAGGTGTGATGCTGGGAGGGGGGAGGCAGGGGGGAGGTGGCCTGGGGCCCCTAGTTGGCTCAATGCCTCTGGAGTTAATGCAAGTGGTACATGAGTATTCTTTCATTCAGGTGATGTTTTTTACATGAGTGGTCTTGCTACATTGCAATACCTGTAACTGTTGCTGTATTTTTCACCCTAGTGCTCTTTCACTATTAGTAACTTTAGAGTATTCCTCCTCATGATTATAAAATGAGAGTCAGCAAAAGCATGTTGGAAACATAAAGTTCACTGATGGATGGGGCTTGATGAGTGATGTGTCAGTGGTTCCTGTATTGGTATTTAATGATAACCACTTTGCCACTATTTCGCCCCACCTGTTCTAAGATAAGCAAAATTTCAGGTAGAATCTCTTTCATAATTTTAAACATCTATTTCATTGACATCATCTTCAAAATTGGTAAAAAGTCTGGATTGATTGATGTGTAATAGGGCAAATTGTCCAGACTTGAAGTTTGTTAGTGTTAGAATTATTGAACTTGTCAAAGATCATGATCTGCCTGCTCAATTATGATTAACCAAGGAAGTTTCCTTTAATATCTGTTAGTCCCAGGGTCACATGTAAACTTCCTGCTCCAGGATCTTTAACACAAGATGTTTTAATATTTGCAATATTTTCATGCTTCTTGGGTGAGGTATGCACTATCTTGTTCTCATTACTGATTTTGTAAACATTGGTTTGCAGTGTCAAGAGGCCTACTTCTTTTTGGCATTTTGGCTGGGTAGTATGTAAAATCATACAAGATACTTTCACTTGTATCAGTTATAGGGATTTGTTTTAAAGCATAATTCTCAAACTTCAAAAAAGGTAGAAAATTTGGACTTAAAAACTGCATCTCGGTAGCCTGTTTCTTTTGGAAAATTTTGATTTTCAAAGAAATGCAATTTTTTTAGGAGATGAATTGCATTATGGTAAATGTGTGATGTAATTGCGGCACACTTAGCAGACATAGCTTTGAATGCCTGTATGGAATCTAACTTAGCATATTTTTTGCTATACATTACATATGGTCATAGCCATATGGGACCCCCTCTCTTTGGGGAGGGGGTGGGCAGTGACTTTTTCCCAATTCCAGATCCCACCCCATTGCCCAACAGAGGCACCGGAGTCCGTCTGATTCAGCAAAGTTTTGGCTAATTGGGGGGACTGCACCTCCCTCCGGCCCTTTTGTCTTGTACTGCCATGCATATGGTGTACTTTTATGCTAGACTTTCATGGAAAGATATTGAAATATTCTAGCAGGATGAATTTTCAAGGACAAACATGAAACCCAATTGTTAGGAAAAACAACAGAAATCTGAGGCAATGTACAGTATCCTCATTGCATAACATTCTGTCACTTTGATGAGAACTTCAGGTATTTTTTCACCACAGAATAAACCATATTATAAAATTAGATAACTATATCACCTCTCTTTACCTCCTATTTACTGCCTTGAGTAGGGATAAAAAGTATTGCTAAAAAAGGATTTCTGGGGACATGGATTCGAATATTTTTTCAAATGAAATTCATTTGAAATTCCACTGGAGTATGTATGCCTTTAAAGCTTGTTCAGATTCATCTCATTTCTGCAATAGACGAATTTAAAATTTGTATCCATGCATGCTTGCATAACCTTTCTGTTCTGGTCAACTGGTATTGACAAAACAACTGAGCTCTGCGTCTGCAGCTCATAGCACACTGTAGGAGTAAACAGACAAAACAGGAAAACCGTCTCTCTCCTCCCTCCTGAATCCTAAAATGAATTCTATGATGTTTTTTTGTGTTAGGTGTGAAGGACTCTCAGTTACTGACTATGCAGTTTGTGTGACCCTGTTTGTTTGTAATGAGTCGGCAACAAGAACAGGAGACAATAGGCATGCTTTACTATTGAAGGAAATTGATGCAAAAAATTTTGGCGAATATTTTCATTTGCTCCCTGGGGCAGCTGTTGTGGTTTGGTAGTTTTGATGATTTTGATAGACCTGGGAAGGTGCCTGGGGAAGTGACAAAAATTGTAAAAGTAAATAATTTTAAGTTTCTCCAGTTAGGTTGGTTCAAGGCAGAGTGTTATCTTGAATGATTTTGTGTTACTTACGTCTGATATCGTAAATTGAAAAGGCTTCTCAGTCAATTTGAGGGAATGATGGTTTTACATCTTGATGTAGGAATGGTTCGAATGTTGTAAAATGTGTGGATCGTGAACTTAAAGTGCCAAACTTTAGTTTTATGATATATTTGTCAATGACTCCTAAGATACACTGTTTGAGAAGACCTGCAAGGGAGCGTTCTTAGTTTTCAAATAAGTTCTGTAGTAAACAATAGTATACAAATAGTGAATTTTTATGAGTGCGATAGGGTTGAATTATTTTATGAGTCGAAAAATTGCACTTCTATTCAACGAGGCAAAGCCAAGGTGAATAGAAGGTTCAATCCTTCAACACATGAAATAATTCAGTGCTATGGCACAAATGAAAACATTGTTTTATGTAACACCTACCTGGTTTGTAGAATCCCTAGAGTCCCAAAGTTGGGCAAGTTCATCATCATTCAGGAGCACAAAATTTGTACATCCAACTGCCATTTTGTTTCACTAGGTAGAGGGCAGCTTTACGGCGCGGCAACTGGATTTGTTTACATACATTTGCCATCTGCAAGGTACTTCTACGTATAGCCTATATGCGGTGCATGATTACCAATGGGATTATTGATTTGTAGCTACATAGATCGATGTGAACATATGAACCACATACGTAGGCCTACATATCGCTTACTACGTACTTGGTCCTCTTTCAATTGCACTGTGGGGACTACTATTGCACTATACATGAACATATTTGTGATGGTTAGGGGCCAATGACAGGCATGTGACCACCAATCCTTCAATCAGATGAAGAGAAATTAAGAAGGTGTTGTATAATATGCAACAACTACTTATTGGTAAACTGAGGTACATGTCAGTAAAGCCACTGTTTTAAGTAGGTTTCTTTGTCAGTGGGTTTAAGTGGCAGTGCTTCATTAGAAATAGAGCCATTTGCATAGCATATTTTCCCATGGGCCAAGACTTGATTCACTCCTGTTTGGAGGATGCCGAAAAGAAAAAAAAAATCTGGTCACCAGATTATACTCCATTACAATGGGATTTCTCTCTTGCATGCTGGCAACCTATGTGTGGTTAATGTATTATTCTACTTAATATGTTTTTAAAATGCAATTTCTAACAATTTAGAGGCCAAAAGAGAGGGAAAGGTGGGAAGGTAAGGAAGTGATGGGTCTGTAGTCATTTGTTCAGATGTGAAGGGGGAAGGGTTTTGTGTTTGATAATATTTAGATCCAAAAGAGATTTAAGAATCCAGTATAAACGTGAAAGAACAGGTTTGGGAGAGAAGGAGAGGTGAAGGGAAGGGGGAGAGAAAGGTGAGAGAACTGATGTAGGTGAAGCCATTTGCCTTGATCTGAGATGGGTCAGGGTTTGTGCTTGGAATATAGTAACTAAATGGATCCATCTTGAGAATCATTACATGGCATAAAATATGAGTTTGAAGTTTCTCCAAGGAGCAGTATTGTGCAATAGGTCAAAGGTCAACAGGTTATATACTTTTATGTGTGTTTATAGCTGATAGCAAGATGTGAACACATGTACAGCCTGCGCAGAGCACAGATGTTTTGTTACCAGTTGACCTGAACAGAAAGGTCACGCATGCAGGCTCAAATATAAACACATCTATTGGCAGGAAGATGAAGTGGTGATTGGAAATGCAGAAAGAAGAGGTTATTAAGGTTGTTTCAGATGGAAGAATTTGTTTTACCTTCAAAGATACCAAACCAAAAAGAAAATTTGTATGAATTTGCATTTATCATTTGTGGCAATTTACATTCTTGCTCGGTGATAGAGTGGTCTACCTAAATCAGCAGTATGTACTCATTGTGCACTGGGTTGGGTAATGACTACTTAAAGAGTAATTTTGTTCATTTTCCTTTGAACACTTAACATGTTACAGGTAATTGCACTAGAATTGTTTCCAATTCTCTCCAGTGATAATTTTCAAGAAGTAGGTAGTGAAAAATGAAATGAATTTGCTATGAAATGTTAATCATGATTGTGAGCTACTTTTCTGCAAGTTGCTGTGCGCATGCATGGTCTAACAGCAGGGCATCTGTCTCTCACGTGGAAGGCCCAGGTTTGATTCCCAGGTCGAGTTGTACCAAAGACTCTAAAAATGGAACCTTTTGCCATTGTGCGTGATGATCTGCGTAAGCAATGGAGTACTGGGGAAAACAAGCCACACTGGAAAAAAGGCTGTTGGCGGCTCGACTTGAACCAGTAGGTTGGAAACTGGGCTGTAAAACTCCATCTATCTTAACTAACTTAGGTGTGTGTATGTGAAAGTTTTGGTGTTGGTATGTGATATTTTCACTTTCCCAGTGACCTCATGACCATCCCTCCCTGTTAGGGCTTCTGTCAGAAAATCAAAAAAGGGGGAATTTATTACTGCCAAACCCCAACTCTGATTTGATGGTGCCCTTGGCCAAAGTTGTAGATGTGTTCAGGGGGCCAAAGCTTACTGTAAGGCCCTTATAATCAAGGCAATCTGAAGGGTTTATGATGCTATTGATTTATGTAAGTTGGATATTGGTGTCCTCTTCTTTAATAAGATATCAAGATACTGACATTTTTTTTATGGAAGTGAAAAGTGGGGATTTCACCTTCCTTTTTCTGGAACTTGTTCAATGTCAGTGGTGATTGCACTAGAAATACTTCCAAATCCCTCCAGTGATAGTTTTCAAGAAATAGGGGAAAAAGCTGCTGCCAATTTATAAACTGGCAAATGCAAAGTGATAAATGTAGGTAGATCTAAGGAGTTCCTCTGCCCTGTCATATCTATCATCTTCCGCACATTTCTCCCCCTCTCTTTCCCTCCCCATGCTCCACTCTTCCCCAACCTTGAAAGACTGCAAAGACAGCCTACAAATTTTTGTCCATCAGTTTGCCTACAGTATAATTGAGACATATCTATTTTTATACCATGAATTTTTATTAAACTAAAGTAAAGATATCTGAAATTTAATTTCTCGGCATGTACTGATACTTGCCGAATTTTAAGAAAATTGTAGCTATGAGGGTGGAGGCAGTCTCTGGAAGTGTCCTTAATCTTTATTATGAAGGAAGGATAGTGAGGTATGATGGCACAGTACATGTACAAACTTCTTTGGCAATTCCAATATTTGTCAGATTGCATAAAAAACATCATAAACTACACATTTTTTCAGAAACTGGCTCCTTCATCTGCTGCTTCAGTACCAGCAAAGGTAACAAAATTAACAGTTTATTAAAAATCTTCCTAACCATTAATATCTTTTATACTGCTGTGCATATAATTACATGATCTCTTTTCATATCAGACACACAGTTTATTTTCAACAGCAAATGTTTTTCTTCAACACTCTGATATAATCTTACTAAGTGTCACATGTTTCCATGTCTTTAAAAACTAAAATTGTTTGCTCTTTTCTTTAAAGTAACCAGCTTTTATATGGATGTGCAAAGAATTATTAACAGTCTTGTAACATCAAAATGTGTGTTCTTTAATTGTAATAGAACTTCAGGGCCCTATGCTAAAAGAGCAGTTGGTTTATGAGGCTTAGCTTGCACAAATGTAGAAGAAGCCAGTAGTTTATGAAGGATAAATTCATGTTGGGTATTTTTATACCAACCTAACAATTAAGATTAAACTTGGTTTCTTTTGAAAGGCCAATTCCCTTAAAAAAATATAGAATGCTCATGGAAGAAAAACCGACCTTACATTAACCTGGCTTGGAGGCCAGCCCCAATCTCACACTTCCTGAATGCAAAGTTTCCTCCCTCTTAAAAGCCACAGCCTTTGTGCACTTGGCATATCTCTCTTCAATTACACCTCATGTTAAAATAGATCCATATAATAAATGACATTTTGACTTTCATTCAAGCCTGAATATGGCATACAATCTCTATGTTATGCATGCATAATAGACTTCTTTGTGGGTGATTTATCTACATTGTATTTAATGTTTTATAACATGTCATGCTTCCAATCCAGAAGGCATTATGGAAATATTGAATCTACCTCACCCAGGACTCGAAAAATCGGGTGCCTGGGTGCCCTAGGGCATCTTGTCTAATGGCTTGACCATCAAACATAAATTCATAAATTGCACAGCAGTTAACATACCCAACCAGGCGCCTTGAGTCAGGGACTACAGATAGAACCATGTTGAAAGTCACCAGTGCCTCATAACACTACATTTTTTTCCCCACTTAAAACATACAGTCCTTAATAGTTCAAATGGAACTATCAAGCAAAGATTAGCTTCAGTGATTGCCATTGTACAGTGCAACAGAAGTTGCACAGAAAACAGGTTGCCCGATAAGGCAACAAAGCATCAGATAATTTTTCAACCCCTGCTTCACCTCTACCTCCTGTTACACTTGTAACCCCACCTACCAACACAAGACACTGGTAAAGAAATAGTGCAGTGGAGATGGAGTTTTTTGTTTCCAGCAATAATTTATTATTTCATGCAACCAATATTTATGGACACAAAATGAATGGTACATTATTCAAAAATAGATCAGTACTGTAGCCTTTTTTTCTAGTAATAAGTTACACAGATACAGGTTCTGTTATTTGCAAATAAGAGATAACCTACTGAATGAGAGCACTGTCTAATAATTCTTTCTTTTACTTCCTGTGTCAAAAGTGTGACACAGGTTTCCCTTCAAATGTTCAGGGTAGCATAAAAGACAACAAGAAAAGGCAGATATCATGACAGCTATTAACCAACTGTGGATATGTTGATGTATAGAGCATTGAAATTTTGGAATTTCTGCAATTTCCATAAAAATCTATGACCACCTTATAAAACAATCTCAGTTTCGCACTTAAGGGCATGAATAAAAATATGAATATGCATCCAAATTTGCATCAGCCATGCATTGTATAGCCTTTTCAGCCAGTTTTTTTTAAGGGACTATGCATGGCAGACCCATGATTTATAAGTCAAGGGTAGAGAGGCTAATAATCACATAAATTTGTGGTGCTGGGATATGTAGCTCCTTGGGGAACAGAACTCCTAAGAACCATTTGGTCTGCACCTATGACTCTCAGCAGAAACAGTTATGAGTCACAAGAAACAGTTATGGAAACAGTTATGAGATTTGCATGTATACACATGAATACGAAGGTGAAAACCTGACCTACATGCTGTGGTGACACCATGTGAATAGAAAGTAAGGTGGTGGTAAAACCCTTGTGCAAGGGATGGGGGGTGTGGGGGTTCAAATGAAAACATCCTTGGTGTTGAGCACATCTCCCAGTTGGTAGGCCATTTGCAGACTTGCACGTGAGGGAGCAGGTCAATTCTTATCATACTCAATTTGTGTTTGTGATCTCTGGCTAGCGAAGATGATTTTCCTAAAAAGATGGTACCTTTAATATCTTTTAAAGTGTGCTTGGAACTTTTACTTAAAACAGTGTACCAACTGAGAAAATTCAGGAAATCGACCTTTAGAAAGTACCACACCTTGTAGAAGTACTTGCTAGAATTTTCTGAAGAAGTGTCATCGACACCTTAGTGCAAAATTGCATTCTGGGTACATACTAAACTTCAGATCTGATGATTTGTTTGGACATTTTAAACTTTTCACCTACTCCTACTTTGTGATAATTGTCAGTGATAATTAAAACTTGACTGTTTTCAAAGTCAAGAATCATAAGTACTAGTTTTTCTTTCATTGTGTTTAAATGTGTGAAACTAAGTGCACTTGAAGGACAGCACTACTTTAATCATTCGTTGTAATATTGACAGGGAACCATAGCTTGCTGGGACAATGGTTCAAAGTGAGTTTGACTTGCTCATAAATGTGGAAAGTTAAAGGGAGGTATGATGAAAAACAAATCTGAAGGAAGCAATTTGAGAGGAATTAATTTGTCAATGAACATAGTAAGAATATCAAAGATTAAAAGAAGGTTCTAAGCTCTATCAAGTTTGATATGTTAAAGGGGTACTTTAAGCAATAAGGAGGAATTTCCATTGAGGTATGATGTGTGTTCTCAAGTTAAAGTCATCCCATTTTCAACATAAAGTGAACTTGAAGCAAGCATGTATGACTTCATATCCTATATTAATGAGCAGTCTTTTTTTTTTTTAGTTCTTCTTGTAGTTTTTTTTTTAAACTGCAAGCAGTTTTCCCCCAAGCAATCCCATGTTGTGGGAGTTAGATTGTGTGGGAGGCATGGGAACTGTACAAACTTGACAGACTTCCATTGATAATCCATATTTATTTTAAGTTCAACGTAACACACTGAAAATAAAAGAAAAATGTGTGTTCCTGCTTGCTTCAAGCTGAGTTTGTCTCACAAATGTAGTACCTTAATTTGTTGATTCCTCATGAAATACATGTTCAAGTTGAATGAAAGTTTCACCAAATCACAAAGGTTTAATTTTACTTTTTCATGTGAAAATAAAACATTTGCTTAAACTCTCCTTTCAATAATTACAATATGTTTGATTTATCATTTCACTTGTCAGAAAAGAGGGAGAGGGGATATGGGTTTGGTGGAGGATCCACATGGTCACCTGTGGCATTATAAGAAGGAAGAGTTTAGTATTACTTTGCCTGGGTTGAAGATGCAAAGTGAAAATTGCAGTTATTCAGGAAATAATCTAGCATTCAAATTTTGCATAGCAGTTTTAAAGATTTTTGAGGTCTTTCACACATTGTTTGTGAAAATGCACACAAAAATTGAAAATTGCTACACAATTTTTCATTTGCGTAGGAACTTGGCCTGTTTGTGTAGCAAATTGCCATGTGACACTGGATAAATTATTCTCTGTTATTATATGCTTACTATTATAACTGAATGTAGTAAGCTCTGATAAATTGTGGTAGCAGACAGTGTGGTATTTTGCAAAACTACATTGATTGGAATCTTCCAATTTTATTGTGTGACACAGTTAGCAGTTGAAGATTGGCCCACCACTGAACCAGGAAATTTTCCAGGATGTCATATCCTGTTGTGGTCCCCTTTCATTCTATACCATAAGTCTGTGCTTTGATTTGGGGGCTGGATGAAGTAATGATCATTGGAGCCAATAGTTTTGGGCATCATTAGAATGTGAAATACCCCTGACAGTTAGATGTAGACCTAGAAGCTTTCTAACATTTAAATACAGTGTGAAGTTGACAAGAATTTGGGGTTCTAACCATGTAAAGGTATGGTTACACACCAGAAAATAAACCTGATTTCACTTCTCTTTTGAAGAGTTTTAAAGATTTTTCCAGAAAATATCTGTTTGAACTATGTCAATATCTGTAACCACTCTGGACACAACTCTTCAAAGATGGAATGTCAGGAGCAACTAAAAGGCTATTGTGCAAAAATAATGATTTGGACGGAGTGTTGCACAGTGGTGTCATTTCATTTGTTAACAGATATTTATCATCTTTTAATTCCTCATCAGATAGTTTATTGGTATGGCATGGTATATTAAAAAACAAAGGATAATATTTGCCATATATGGCCTGTCCCCGTCTAGACATCACAAGATTAGCATATTTAGTTACAGTAGCTCATGTTTATGATGCATGATTGAGTGCAAATCAGGAATTAACCTGTAAATGGTCAATTTTTTGTTGTAATTGTGGCAATTTTCTAGGTTTCAATTGTGCTTTACATCAAATGCCCAATTATGTCATTTTCATTTCACCAGAAATTAACCATTGTTTGCACTCATATGGAGTTTCATTGTGTGAAAGAACAATTTAACTACACCTAACCACACAGAAGTAATCCTAAGTAAAGGATAGATTTCACTTTTTCTTCAAGTTGCAAATTAATGCATTTGCCACCTTGGTGTATGTAACACTTAACAATTTTATATAAATGCAGAATTTCAATTTCATTGAAAGATTCATCCTCATTCTTAGAGGGAATTTGGTGCATCATTGGAGGGAGTTCTTAGCGTGAACTGAATGTGTCACTGATAACATATTCTGCAAAACTCATGACTTTACCAACAGGGATGTGTCAATCTTCCGTGATACCTTTATTAATCTTGTTTGATTGCTCCAACAGAAAGGAGGCAAGAAGGAGAGGTGCCTCTTCCTCTTCTCCGACATGATCATCTGTGCATCTGTGAAACGAAGAAGTGGAGGTCTGAGACGGCCGAGCGTCACAGTGTAAGTAGCCTCATAGTGCGGGGGAGGGGAAACCAGGGATGTATTTTGTGAGGAGGTTTTTTGTTTTTGCTTTGCCTCAAGCATGACTACTTAAACAGTGAACAAGCTCTTTTTCAGCATGTGGGGGATTCAGAGGTCAGCCAGCTGTTGAGGAGCATTTTTTATCCATAACCATGTTTTCCTTTAAAAAAATCTGAGAACGATTCCAAAAATACCCCTAAGCATGTTTGCAGCTCCAAAGGACAAATGGAGGTTGATGTTTCACACCTTGTAGAATTTTTAAGTTTAGTCATTAGCTGAAAGCGAGTTAATGAGCTGGAAGAGGTTGTTCGTTCAAGGAAAAGATTCTTATCAAGATGAGAAGTTCAGTAACATCACTTTAATATTTTTGTGATTATGGATAAAGTATTAAAGGCCTGATCCTCTCACCCTAAACAGTTCTAATTCTCCTAACCAACCAACTTAATGATAGCCCCTCCCACAACTGGCTAAAATTCATCCTCATCCAGACACCATCTCAGCTTTTGCTTCAGAATGAGTATAAAAGACCCCAATATGTAATCAAAGCACTCTGAGTACATTACACTGGAACATGCTGTGTAATATGGGCCTGGACACTCTATATTTTTCGAATTAGCTGTCAATCAAAGGGGTTGAACCTATGAAAATTGGGTGAGAGGATTAAGCCCTTTAAACTACTCTGTTGGTGATGTGTAGATGTTGCACTGTTTAAAGGCTGTCAACTTTCACTCCAAGTTACAATTTTACCAGCAGTCCACAGAAATTCTCAATCTACATCACATCCTTGCTGCTCGTCGTGAGGAGCAAGTTTATCAGGGTTAGTTGCAAATAAGTGGAGATTAAATATGTTAAAAGGAGGTAAGTATCTGGGCTTGAAGATCCCAATGCAGGGATTTTTGAAGAATTTGCACAGCTATTTGATTGACATCAAATTAAAAAATGAAGAGTAGCTAATATTACACATCATGTGCTGAGTGCTTTGATAGGACATTAGTGCCTTTATGATTGCCAGGGTATGTATGCCTAGCTGAAGCAATAAACTAGAATTCTGTCTGGATAAGGATTAACTTAAAAAAGTTGTGGGATTTGCTAGGATATCTTAGGTTGGGAGAATTGGAACTCTCTCGGATGATGAATAACAACCCTTTAATTGAGATACTTACAAGTCTTACAGACTTAGCCAAGGCATTTGAAACAGTCATATTGAACTTTTATCCTTGAAATAACCTTTTATTGATGGCCTGTTTGGTCTAACGGTTGAGCATCCTCCTCTCATGCGGAAAGCCTGGACTTGATTCTAGGTCGCGTCATACCAAAGACTCTTAAAATGGAACCTACTGTTGTTATGTGTGATGCCCACATAAGCAATGGAGCTAGGTTGGAAACTGGACAGTAAAACTTCATCTAACTAACAAACTTGAAATAATCTTTTCTTTCTGCATAAGTCATTGTTTTCAGAGATGCCAACTCTCCCTGATTCTCAGGTAGGCTCCCTGAAAATTCAAGGATTTTTTGTCCATTCCAACTAGCAAATATGACCATCTCCCTGATTCAGGCAAGCTTTCCCCCCATTGAGTTGCATGTAATTTTAAAAAATCTCCCTGATTCCTGTGTGGAACCTCCCTGATTTCTGGATGTTAAAGTTGGCATCTCTGTGTTTTTCATTGAGGATTAGAAAGTGTGCTATGTTCATGACTTTGCTTCTTTTTGATTTAATGTCACAAGCATGCCTTTCCAAAAAAAGTACTTCCTTGACAGGGAAATGCATTTGCCTCAAACTGATTATGATATCACCACGTTTACTTTACATTTTAGTCATGCAGAAAAAGTTATGTTTATCTTGAATTGTAAACTTAATTTGAGTTTATCATCAGGAAAGATATTTGTAGGAGGAGTAAAGAGGGAGTTGATTTCAGTCCTCACCTACCTCTTATTACCCAATGTATAACATTTACATCCATATTTTCCATCTAGCCAACTAATAACACTATGGCAACCCTACCAGCAGAGGGCATTCTACACCTTATTTCTTCCTTCTCCATTTTGCCTCGCTCATATTAAGACCTGTTGTCTAGCTGTGCGGCCACTATTTGGATTCATATGGATTACATTGAAAGTAATGCCTTAACTTTATAAAAAGGAAAAACATAAGATTGTGGTTCTCTTATGTCTCTCTTTGACCCTTCAAAATTCTTGAGTGCAATACCTTATTGAAGAATCTTAAACCCCAAACTGATAGTGATAGTCTCTGGAACTAACCTAAACAGCTGAAATTGTTAATTTTGAAGACCTTTTGTTGAATATGCAGTAATACTGAGGTGCCACCAAGTTAAAAATGCACCAAATGTTCCAGGCTTGCTTATCTTTGCTGTACAGCTCTATGCTTACTTCCAGTGAATGGCATTCCTGTATAAAAGCTTGATAACACTAACTTATTTTTTGTACACTCCAAATTTGCTTTTGCTTACCACTCTTTGGTGTATATTGGTAACACTCCTAGCCTTGCATTGAGTACTTACAGTAGCAAGCCCCTTGATCCTCATATTTCATCGTTTGGGTGAACTGGTTGCGCGACCATTGCAAGAAAGTACAGTGAAAGTTATTGCATTGTGGGCACGCAGTATACCAATCACCACTCACTAATGTTAGTCTTGTTTACTTTTTTGGTTGCGGTAGTTGCATTGGCTGTTTATACCTAGTGGATCAATTGGCACTTGGTTCTCATTGGTCTGCTCAAAATATGTTTGTTAGGGTAGCTAGTTAGACAAGGATCTATTTCGCCTCCACTTAACCTCCCCTATTACTACTATTGGATAGTCCCATATACTGCAGAATAATTCTGGCAATGAAAAAGACCCCTTTAGGTGGCACCCTAACTACTTCCTAACCAGCTTGCTATAAGTCGCCCTTGCTTCATTGAACCCCACAGCGGAGGTGAGTTAAGTAGGGCTCATAGATTCCCAACCAGGTAAGTTTTGGGGATTTTACAGCTCAGTTTCTAACCAATGGGTGTATACACTAACTGCAAAAAGGGGAAATGTGACTCATCTCATAATTGGTGTTTGGATTAGCCATATTGAGTAGATGATCCCTATTGTTTTAGGTGATGGTGGAAGGTGTTTTAGGTGGTGGTGAAAGGTCATTTGGAGTCACCAGAGGTCTCATGGGTAATACCTGAGGAATTGTGTGTACCCATCTTATCTTAAGATTTGTTACAGTGAGGGATCTCATACTTGGCATATGGATTGCGCATACTTTGTAGATTAACCCTACTGTTTTTGGTGCAGGTGGAAGGTTATTTGGGGTCACCAGAGGTCAGATAGTAAAACCCTGTAAACAAGATATCTCAGTAAGGGTAACAGTGACAGATCTCATACCTAGCATGTCCATAAGGTTTCACGGTATACCGGTATTTCCGTAGGTACCGGTACATACCGGTACGGTACGGTACCACCAACCTAAAGGTACCGAAGTATCGTGGAGATTCGGTACTCAACTGTAAGGTGAAAGTCTTTTCTCAAAATTATAGCATTTAAATTAGAATGATACTAAAATGTAACAAACGTCCATTTGATAAATGCCCCATGTCTCTAAACATTATAATATAAACAGGGAATAGTCCCTTGATAATCATTTCGCACCATTTCAGTCACAAATCCCCCCTAAGAATTTCGGAAATTGCCGTTTAACGTTACTTTCGCATAACTAGCACCATCCACACTAAAAAGAAACTTGCTTTCTATCGACATTCTGCGCAATCTCAGAACGATCCCTGCCAGCGCTAGCTTGGCCGCGCCTTCACATTGTGTATTTAGACGGACACGATTAGTCAACTTTGAGGTGAAAATCTTTTCTCAAAAATAAAGCATTGAATTAGAATGATACTTGAATGAAACAAAAACCCATTTGATAAATGCGCTGTGTCTCTAAGGATTGCAATACAAACAGGGAACATTCACTTAATAATCGTTTTGCACTATTTCAGTCACAAATCCCCCTAAGAATTTCGGAAAGTGACGTTTAACGTTACTTTCGCAGAACTAGTACCTTCCACACTAACAGGGCCCTTGCGTTACTTTCGCAGAACTAGTACCTTCCACACTAACAGGGCCCTTGCTTTCTTTTGACATTCTGCGCAACCCCGGACAATCGCTGCTCATCAGCAAATGCTTTCACATGGTGTATTGAGAATAGATACCATGCGTTGATTGATGAAATTCACTTTGATTACAATAGCACACAACATTATACGAGTGCGAAATTCGTTGTAAGCAGACAAAGAATCATAGCATTGCAAGCTTTGACATGAACGTTGCATCGACGATTTCTGATTTTAACACAGTGATTCAATGGGACTGTTCCATAACGCTCACTGTCTATGTCTGTGGAAGCAAAAACTTCCATACGAACGCAACGAACGTTCTTTCAGAAATTACTGTAACACAGTGAAGCAATGGGACTGAACACACAGTAAATCCCGCTTAAATCACTGGCTCGCGTGTTTAGTTCAACTGATCAACTCACTTGCTTTGTTGTATTGCGCTACGTACAGAAGAACAGTATAGTGTTATTGTACAACGGATTGCTGCGCAATGCATTCGTAAATTCAATCATGAAGCACTTTGATTTAGTTTTGATAGCGATAACTTGGCGGGAAGAAAGCTTGATGAATCAGTCTTTAATGGAAATATTTTTGTAAAGTTCTACTTAATAACTTTTGGTTATACTTTAGGAGGGGGGTTATCATTATTTGCAGAAATTATTTTTGCAGTCTTCATTACAATCCTGAGTGCTCTTGTCATCTTGTGGGGTCTAGCTCTGGTGTGGACGTGCGGCGCTGATTTATTGTCTGACCCGAAATTATCGGACGCTAAATTTGCAGAGAGGTTATTTCTTTTTTTGTTTACCGATTTGTTTAGTGTGGGGTGACTAAATGTTATAAAAAATACTGAAACAGGAGGCAGGGATTATCAGAAGACTTCACTTATGTCAATGCATGGTATTTTTACGGATATTTTTGCATGTGATAAAAATCCTACTTTTTGGTTCCTTGTGTAACAAAGGAACCTATGCAGTCACCTTGGCGTATGTATGTGTGTGTGTGTGTGTGTGTGTGTGTATGTGACGGATTGGAATGCGAGGTATGTGGTGCGATAACTCAATAACCGAGTGATCAATTTTTTTCAAACTTGGTATGTATGTAGATGTTGTGGAGTAGATGTGCCCTATCGTTTTTGGTGGAGGTCAAAGGTCACTGGTGATCACCAGAGGCCAAAAACTGAATTTCTGTTAGTAGCTGTAACTCAGTATCCGTTGTTCAAGCAGTGGCATCATTTTAGGATAAGTTAGATTGGTAGAAGGTGAAAATGTTGGTACATTAACCAAAATAATTGGAAAGGGTCAAAAGGTCAAAAAGTAATGTTTTATTGATATCTTGCCACTGAAACATTTTAGAGGGGTGGTGTAATGGAGATTTGTGTTCGTCTAAGTGAAATGCACATGATGACCCCCCTTGACCTCACTTGACCTCATTTGACCTTTTGACCTTTGTGACTTTTTTGTGACGTCAAGATTTGTCTTGATCAGACGAACCAAAAAGGCTATTACACTACCCTCCTACAATGTTCGTTACTTGAGTTACTGACATTTAAATGACAGGCTAGTGTGTACATGTAGGTCATATGTAGGCTTATTGCAATGCCAGGTATGCGGTGCAATTACTCAATAACCAAGTAACATAGTGGAAATAATGGAAAGTTGTGTTCGTCTAAGTAAATTGCACGTGAAGACTCTTTGGGTCTTTGTTCAATTGGTTTAAAAGTCCAGCTGAAGTTTAATGCCTTTAGACAAATGCAATGTATAAAAGAAAAGAAGAATTATAACCCCCTCTCAGTCTGAAAGCAGTTTACTTAACAATCAGGACAGTAATGCAATTATTATTAAAAAGAACCTTTTCCTCACATACAGTATTGAATAAAGTTATTCACAGTGCAAGCTAAGATTCCAATTTCAATAGTAAAATATGAAAGCAGTTTCTCTTCTTTACCTCTGCTTTTACCCTAGGGACTACAATGCTGTTTCTAACACCCTCTTTAGGTTAAAAGGTCAAGTTGAAAGTCATTTATTAAATTCTACAGAGGTATGTTTGTTTCTTGGTCTTCAAGCCAAATTGTGAAGAAGAAATTGGTGGTAATAAATCACTATCGGGCTGCCTTTAGTAGCAGAATTGTGGGCTTTTCCTTATTTTTGCTTTTCAGGCAAACACATTGGGTAGTCTAAAGGACAACCATGACATAATTTCTAGTCATCCATCATAAATTTGGGTGGTCAGGAATGACCAGATGACTGTTAAATTTCTTTGGTGCAGAAGAGACTGTGTTTATTTAAAATCAGTTTTGATCTACTTTGACTGTATTTGACCTTTGTGACTTCTTTTTAAGGTCTGGATTTGAATTGTTGAGATTGACCAAAAAGGCAATTAACTAACCTCCTATACTACCCCAAACTCAAGTAAATGACATTTTAGTGAAAGGTGATGAATGTATTTGTCGCATGGAAGTGGGCAGTGTGCAGTGTGATAATTTGAAAAGTTTAGTGTTCCATTTCTCTCAAACAGCAAGTGCTTGTATGATTTTGAAATTTAATGTGCCCCTATGTTTTTGGGTGATGGCCAAAAGTCATTGGGGTTAAAGGTGCAAATTATGCCTTACCTTGGGACTACCTAAATACAATATCATCTTTAATGCAAGGAACCATAGTGCCCTTGGGCTCTTGTTTACTCTTCTGGTACCGGTACTACGGTAATACCGGTACCATTTGTGGCGGTACCGACAGTACCAATTATCAGTGGTACTGTGAAACCCTACATGTCCATCAACCATATTTAGGAGGTGAACCGTATCGTATTGTTTCTGGCATACGTCAGAGATTATTTGGGATCATCAGAGGTCAGATGAATGAAACCCTGTAAACAATATCTTAAAGAGGGTAACAATGAGAGGTTTCATATTAAGTGTGAGCATTACCCATATTAATTAAGTAGATGGATCCTGTTGTTTTTGGTTAAAGTCATAAGCCATTTGTGGTCAAAAGAGATCAAAAGGTTAAGACCCAGTGAACATGATAATTTAAGAATGGTAACAGTGAAGGATCTTAAACTTAGCATGTGCATTACCGATTTTATGTAAATGAACCTTGGCATTTTTGGTGGAGTCATCAGAGGTCATGAGAGGGTTGGTGACTTAAGAAACTGTCAATTTGTAAATCAAAACCTAAGTATGAAAAGTTTCCCAAAAGAAGGGAGAAATATTTCTTCAGATGTGGGCAGTCCAAAATAACCTTCAAGGGATGTGCCCAGGGGAGGGGAGACAGAAGAGATATACATGATAAATTACAGGCCAAGAGCGAAGTTTGCAGTCATAGTTACTGAATGAATGTAAGGTGTAGATGAGCTTTGATGACCCACTGTTAGTAGTAAGTTTTTGTGAGTTGGGCTGAACTTGGCTTTGAGGTGTTGTTTAAAGGAAACAAATGAACAGTTAATTAATCTGTAATATTTGGGCTGGTTGAAGTTCTTATCTTCAGAGTTATTGAACCTGAAATGTGATTTTTTGGCAATACTTCAGAAATACATGATATCAAAGTACAAACCAGGGGGCAGAAAATGAAAGACACATGAATTACAATTTCTAATTATATTGTCATATTAACTTGTGGGACATGAAAAAACAATCAGTAATACAAAGAAAGGTTCTGGTTTGCAAGGCGATGAAAATGGACCGCTTTAAATACTTGCAAAATGTGGTTGGCAAGAAAATCATAAGAAAATACAATGGTATAATTTTCATAGTAACTAATATCAATGAAACCCTTACAAAAACAGGTGAGGCAATTAGTTCCAAATTTGCAGGTTTTCACATGTTTTTTCCAGGGTTTATCACAGGTTTTTGCATGAAAACATGTGTTTCCCCTTGACATTGATGCGGAGATTCGAACAACAAACTGCTTATAAGTAGCCTTATTGCAAAGTTTTCTTCGGGTCTAACTTTAGGCTGTGAAAATACCGAGTGAGACTCAGTAACCTGATGCGGTTTAGTACTTCCATGGTTTAAGTGACGTGACAAAATGATTCAATGAAAGTCACGCCTGTGTTTTCACTGCGATAAAGATTAGAAAGGTCAACCGGATAAGTGACATATTAGGAGGTCCAGTGTCTTCTACTTAATCATAGGGAGTAAAGAGTGGAGCTTGGCCGAAAAGTTCCTAACAATTTGTACCAAAGGTATCGTTGAAGTTTCCAAGTGGAAGACAAAGCTTTAAAAGTAATTAAAAACAAAATTTTTGTGAAAGTATTGATGTACAAATCGAAATAAATGTTAGTCTCTATGCAAGAAACACAGCAATATTTTACTTTGTTCTCTGTTGATGTAAGGTCACAACCACTAACTGACACAAATGCATGCATTGTGCATGCTGTTACGTAACTGTGATCGAAAAGCCGGCCCGACGTGTGACGTTTTAGACTGTACAGTGGCTTCCACTTAAATAATAGGGAGTAAAGCTGTATCTTGAACTAAAAAATACCTCACAATTCTTAGCGAGAGCATCAAAGTACATTTACGGCCATGGGTAACAAATAGTAAAATGATAATTCTAAGCAAAAATGTTGACAAAGTCCTGATGTATAAACGTCAGTCACTTTGTAAAGACATGACAATAGTTGACTATGTCCTGCTGTCAAGTAATGTAAAACTGCTTAGCGAAGCAAAGCTTTATAAAGATTGCTACATTTTACAGAAGGTACACATATTTCTGACGGCCCCATGTGGACATATTTTCGAGACGAAATTTGATGTTTATGCAGTTATGCAATCAAAAATTATAAATATACTGGATGAAAGTCACAGAATTCTTTCAAAAAGGAACAAAAAGCCACACATTGCAATATATTTTTGGTGTCCAGCCTAGCAATGCCATCAACACAGCTGTCCCTTTTAACAATGATCTACCCTAGCAACAACGACTTTGATGATCCAAAATGAAGACAGGCTTTGGCTTGGTACAATTCTGCTGAAAACAAGGCGAAACAAAGAAATAATTTTCAATTGTTGAGCTTACAGTTCATAGCTTGAGCCAACACTAAAATGCACGATCCTACACATGTTTTGCAAAAGTGCTTGTCTGCATGAGTCCAAAGGATTTCCCTTTCAGGAAACCAAAAACCATAGACTTTAATTTCAGCAGCAAGAAATCACTAAGCCTTTTGGCTTTCTGGTTAAGGTCTTCCATATGACTCGATTAGGAGTCAAATAGACTTACCAGCTTCAAGCCGAATTCTCAGATGTTCATCGGGATACTGTTTTTCTGCAGTACAATTTGTATTTTCTTGAGTGTGGTTGGCAAATTTATGAAAATTGCAAGGTTGTAACCAGAATTTGCATAACATGTCTTATTTTTTTTCCCTTACTGTCCTTATGATCCCCTCAAAAACTAAAATTTAAACACCGTGTTTAAATATTTTATCCTTTTTGAAATCATCATGGCATCTCTTTGAGGAATGTTTCCATATAAATGTAGGACTAAGTATTTCCCTTTACTTTAGAAGCAGCTTTTGTTGTTCCAAATAAATGAAAGGTCATGTTTAGGAGCAGAACATTGTGAAATTCTTTAAGCCATCATGTATTCTTTTAGGTCTTTTGTATCAAGACATCATTGCCCCACTGTACTGAGGGTTATGCTCAGTCCCAAGTTTGATTAGCATAGGTCTATTTTTTATGGTCAGTTATACATAGGATTGAAAGTACAATAACTTTGTGTGCAATGGTGCCAAGGACTCCCACCCAGCAGATGGAAACTCCCCCAAAAGGCTGAATTTTTTTTTGTATTTTCATGTAAAAGAATTCAAGTCCTTGAATGAAAGGGCTTCTCTGAAGGCAAAATTCATTGACTTCAACATATGCAGAAAAATTGTCTTCCTTACAAGGTTAAACCGTATTTCAATGGCAAATAGCATTTCAAAGATACCAATTTTCAAATTAATGCAATTTTTTCTTGAGATTAAGTGCATTATGGGAAATCTGTAGTCTCTTTGTAGCTCATTAATATGACATTATATTTAATTAATTTATAATTTTTTGGCCACTGCAGGGTAAATTAAGTAGAGTAATACTGGATCTTCAGGGAAATATATTAAAAAATTCTAGCACTATCAAGTTTCAAGGTTAGTTAATTAGTTGGATGCCGTTTTATGGCCCAGTTTCCAACCTATTGGTTCAAGTCAAGTCGGCCGCGGCCTTTTTTTCCAGGTGTGGCTCACTGGCCTGTTTTCCTACTCCATTGCTAATGCAGTGCATCACTCACAGCGGCAGTAGGTTCCTTTTCAAGAGTCTTTGGTATGACTCGACTTAGGAACAGAACCCAAGCCATCAGCATGAATGGCCGATGCTCTTACTGTTAGACCAAACACGTGGTCCATCAAGTTTCAAGGACACACAGGACCATCAATTATAAAAAAACATGAACGTAAGCTTGACATAATGTGCCCATATTACATAGCTTACTCAGACTTTGTTAAAAAGTAGAGGGTATTTTTTAACAAAAATGACGAATCATTGAAATGAAATATCTTGAGTTATGAAAAGGTTATTGCAGCAGGTTTTGGTAGACATGGTGTGAAATATTTTTGTTTCTCCTGTGCGACTCAAGTCAAAAACTACTGGAATGTACCTCTGAAGGTTATTTTCGTGGAAAAATTACAATGCAGTGCGGAAGAAGGAGTGTGATGCAATATTTGTTTGTGGTCATAATAAAAACTGAACATTTTGTGAAACATATCCAACAGGGGACCATTCATTGGCAAACAGTGGTATGAAACTATTATTTTTTTCTTCCCTTGAACCAATACTGTAGGTTAGAAACTGGGTCGTAAAACTCAATCTAACTGACTGACTGAGTGACTAATTGACTACCTGACTGACTGACTGACTAACTGACTGACTAACCCTCGAATCAATCACCTGTGTTGTTTTATTCCAATTATGATTTGCAGGAAATTGTGTTCAATAAATCGGTCAGCAGTCTTTTTGGATGATGTGTAAGAGTCCTAAGTTCAAAAGATTGCAAGAAAAATTTGATTAGGGCTGCCTGCAAAAAGATAAAAGACTGTTTTGTCTTTTGTTGTCATCTTCAAATATTTAAACGCAAAGAGCTAAAGTTTCTTCATTACTCTCTTCACAGACTCTTGCCAATAGAAGCTAGCAAGTACAAACTGGCATGGAAAGTACACATCGAAGATGTTGAGATTTTGAAATCCACACCCAATGCCAAACGAGCTAATCAGGAACGAGATCTTAGCAGGCTAGAAGAGGATCTAGCAATCCTGAACCGTATTAGTGGGCTTTCAGACACACTCAATTGTACCCATGTGGTGAGAAAAGTTACAGCTTTTTTTTTTTTTAAATTATTTATGTAGTCTTTTTCTTTATAAATAAGTTGAACCAAGATAAATTAAGGCAGTTTGAGTTGGTTTGTGAAAGGCAACAAATTTTTCCAACCCTGTGACGTTTTCTTCACAACTAATGACAAATGGTTAAATTTAGAAAATTGCCATACTTTGCCTGTAAATTTTTTTGTGGAGGAGTTGTTGATAATTTTGTGTGGTATGAAATTGTTGGCACACACTCTTTCAAAGTATGCACAAAACTGTTGCAAGTCAGGGTACAAATTCAAAATTTAAACCTTTTTGCATAACTTGCAGATTTGAAATAATTTGAACATTGTCATGTGGTTTTGCCTTCAACACCTTCATTTTGTGGACAAAATAAATTTGTAAGAGTGTTCCAGTACCGGTTTTAACCTTAGTTTTCTTAGTAAATGTAATAAATCAGTCTCAGATGCACCTTTTAAAATCGTGGATCGTAAAAATTGTTGATTTATGCAAAATTTAATATTTGGTAGAAAATTTTTAGCAAACCAAAAGGTGTAAAGATGGGTCTTGCATAATTGTGTAGCATTTTCTTGGTACTTTAATAAGTACCAAAATATGCAACTCACTCAAGTTTCCCCTTTATACTTATAATTTACACTTGAAAGGGAAAAATTGCCTTTGAAATGCTCTAACATAGCATTAAAAAAAAAGTAAATAGCTCTAGTCATTATCAAAACATTTGGTCAAAACATTAAACCCTGCCAATATTTTTATCTCCTCAAAATCTTATGCCCAAGAAGAGTTATGGAAATTGCATCTTTTGAAATGTTAAAAGTTTGGGTGGACAAATTATTCTTGAGCCACAAACACCTGAATTTCTATCTGAGGGAATCTTATATCTTGAAAAGAAAGCTACCATACTACTTTATTTTTAATTATTTATCTCTCTTCGCCAATAAATATTGGTTTTAAAATGATGAAATTTCCTTGTAAAACAAATGCAATATTTCCCTTTAACATGGCTGTGTTAGTTTTCTTTTACAAGAACAGTTACAGTATGTTGAAGCAAGAGTTACAAAGATTTTTGGTGTCATCAGCTCTAAGTTTGGGCTTCTAAGGTTTGATTGGCTATACACTTCAATATTATGTAATCAATGTTTAAATTATGTGGTAGTTAAAAACAATGGGAGGTTATTTCGGTATGAGCCTATCCTATTTTAAGAGTTTTACGTCTTTGCTTTGGAAACATTATTTAACTTACTTCCTGCAGTGTGTGTAGAGCATTGAAGATGGGAGGTCAAAAGGTCTGCATGCCCAGAGAGAATTAAGTTGACTGATAAATATTTGTCTGGGTTAAAAATAGCACTGTAGTAGGTTGTAGTTGGAAGCTTAGGAATTTAAAAACCCTGAAAGGAGTTAAAGAACTTTGGAATGGATTTGAGATGGTCCTTTTATAGTTTTAATTCTACAGGCATGTAGAGAATCCTTCAACAGTTTTTTTTTTTGAATTCCAAGAATTTATAAGAAAGCAGTAAACAAATTTGGTAAACAAAGCAGTAAACTAGTATGTGACAGTTACGATTGACAGCTTAAATATAAACAAAGGATTGGGAATGATGAAGCAAAACACTTTTGTTGCCAAAATTTGTCTTTGAATTTGTATGTATTGACAAAAATTTCCTTTTTTGAACAAAGAATCCTCAATCCTGTGACAGTTTTTGTTTAAGTGCTACTCAATCTTTTAAAGTTGTGTATCTCAGGTAATGGTGCCTGCTGTTATGAGCGGAGGGGGGGGGTTAAGAATGGGTCATGGTTTCATCTACAGTTTGGTTGGTTGATGTTTGGAGTTCATTGGGAATCAAGCAGAACATGGAGGGAGTCCTTACTCTTCACTGTGGGGAGTAAGGGCACCCTCGCCCTCAGTGCTATTAATGTATCGAGGTTAGTTTCCAGTAGGTGGGGATTACATACTTGAAAAGGAGTTGAGTATCGGTGCTCATAGGTTCCCAATCCTGGTAGTTTTGGGGAAAGTACATACCCCTTGTATATTGCAAAGTCAATAGGGGAAGGATTCTGAAATCCATAGTTTGACATTTGCATGAACTTATTGTAGCCTATAATTAGGTAAGAATGAATCTACATTGGCCCTCATTACCTCCTGTTTACACCCGTAACCAACACTTTACCATATTCATACCCTGGTAAACTAATCATAGCACAGTTGTAGTAGAGGGCTAAAGCTGGGAGGGATAGGGTTGTGAACTGAAGTGCAAGCTTGTCCCTGTTCTTTTGGGTACTATACTACTGTTATTTTGGGTACTATAACCAGTAGTGGATCCAGGATTCTCATAAAGCAGTGGGAGCGTGAGGGAGGAGGGGGGTATGGACCGAAATGGCCTTTGTACCAACAAGTTTGGTCTGCTTTTGAAATGAAGTACTTCAATCATTAAAGAGACTCTCTCCTACCCCATAAATCTGGTGGTCTAGCTGCCATTGAGTAGATATAGAGCAGAATTTGTGTAGAGCTGAAGAATTTGCTTAGAAGTTTTTCTGTAAACTAGAAATCAGGGTTAAAGCACAGGATTAAACATCAATGTTTTGTCCTTGTGGTTGACTCATTTTATGATTTATTTCACACAGATTTAATCTTTTAACGTCATGATTGTTTAAAATGTTTTTGTCTGATAACATTAATGTTAACATTTTAAATTAGGGAATTCTTTTAAGGTCAACATTGTTATTAACATTTAAAATTAGAAAGGGAAGTTACTTTAATGTCAGCACAGTTGCCAGAGTTGAATTATCAATGTGAACTACACATTTTGTCAATGATGTAAATTTAGTGTGAAGTAGAGATGCCTTCCTTATAGATTTGCAGTGGAAGGGTTGAAGATCCACAAAAGACTTTTTGTGCTACCCTTTTGTGACTTAATTTTTTGTTCTTTTGTTTTTTTCTTCCTTTTTTAAACAGGTTTTAGATGATGCTGTTAAAGAGTTGATTGACTCAGTTAGCAAGAAGATCTCAGAACATCAAGCTCTGGCATCATTACCTATTTCCCCCCTAAACAAAGTGGAACTCTCCGTCACTTCACCGTGAGTACATAGCCATGTTTTACCCCCTAGGGGTTTTAAAAGATGTGATGAAACTGTCCTATTGATGTCATTAACTAGGAATGAATTAATGTCCTGCCTTGCTGTCTGAAAGGAAAGATTGATGGGAAAATAGTGCCCCAGAATATATACCACATCCACCTTAAAGGAACTGTAATACTTCCGATCAGCATTTAAAAAAAGAACTCCTTTGTTTAATTGTTCGATGTTTATCCTTAATGACATTTTGCTCATAGTTGTCCAGGACCTAATGCAGTCTTAGCTCTCCATCCTGGTTTTCTCTCCTTTGGATATCATGGGGAGATAGCAACCAAAACTTAAAAGGTAAATCATGTACAGCACAAAGGCAGATTATGTGAAAATAATTTTCTCCTCAATTGTGAAATTTACTAGGAGTAACTGCTTGGTTTATGTTGCATATATGTAATATCCAGTCCCGAAAATATTATGATAGATACTTTGAAGAAAAATAAAAAGAAATTATGAGATTTAACTGTCGTTTTGAATAAGTTTGGGATGACTGCTCTTGCCGTTTAACTAGAGGGAATGATACAGTCATATTCATGCAGACCATATATATTACTGTATGGAGGGGTCTACTTGTTTTCTTGGGATCCCTGTTATCCCACGATAATTTTTGTGCAATTGATGAATATTGTAAAGTGTGGCAAACATGACCGGGAGAAGCCCAAGTGTGCCCCCTACGTCATAAAATTCCATGAATTTTGCTTTTCAGAGGATAAATTAAATTTCTTAGAAATTCCTAAAGAAAAGTCTTGATATCAAGAAGCACAAAGATACCATGATGATACATTGTGTACTTGTCATTAATAACTCTCAGTTTCTGTCCAGAATGACATCTGATATCATGGTTTACTTCTCTGATGACGTCAGTTTAATCCGTAAATCTGAGTCACAGCTTTGACTATTTATCCCCCTTAAAATAAAGTTAACCATATCTTGAACAACATTTGTATTGATATCCTTTTAACCATCTTTGTAAGAAATAAGTAAAATGTAAGATGTTGATTTGTGTATGGAGAGAATTATTGAAGACATTTGAAATCAGGGAGCATTACTTGTGAAATGTCATGAATTCTTTATCGCATTTAATAAAGAGTTATTTGGAATGGTGCCAGCTGGTAAACCTCTGTTTCATTTACTGAATTCATTGTGAGTAGGAGTGTGTTTGTAAGTTGTTATTTTGATGAATGATCAATCTGTTGCTCAATGAATAAAATATTCTTCCAGAGAGAAGGTGAGGAAGTGTGGGATGATAATTCCTTGCTTTTTCTTTTTTGCTGACAACAAATAGTAGAGAGGGTGGTGTACTCCACAGGGCAGTGGCGTTTTAACCCATTGACAAACAAGGGTAATGAAGTTGATTTATGAAGTCATGCAAGTATAAAATTCATCTCTATAATGAAAAGGAATTTTGGTTTTATGTTCTGGTAGAATATAAAATATACTCTTAAATAAAGGCTGTTTAGAAGTCATGCAGTAAGATTAGGGACCTAAAGGGAAAATGCAGTCATTCCATTTTGGATGAGTATCGTACACTCCTATTTTAAGAATGACTCTCTAGAATCAGATGACAATTTTTCTCACTCAGTCATAAAATTCACCCCACTTTCAAGCACATGATATAATTTGAATATGCAATTTTTGGCTCATGAAAAAACTTGAAGCTACCTAGAAAGGAGATACCTGTAAGGGGAATGTGTGACTCTTTAGCTGCTGCTTCAAAAAAAGTTATTGAGTTTGGGGTTACTGTTCTTGCCCTTTACAGGGCAAGAGCAATCTCCCAAACTTGAATTAGTGTAGTACACTCTCCTGTTTCATGATTGGCTCAATAGAATCATGTGACAGTACTTAATATTTCTCTGCAAATATGAAATTAACTAGGAGTCACTGCTTGGTTTATGTTGATTACATGAAATTGAAGTCCTAAAATATTATGAAAGAAACATTGAACAGAATTAAGAAGAATATTGTGAGATTTAACTGTTGCTTCAAAATAAGTTTGGGACAACTGCTCTTGACCTTTAAGTCATGATTGAGAAAATGGAATGTGGATAGGATGCTTTGGTGAACAATGTGAACACTCGCCTGTTTCAATCACAACAACAAGTACATTTAAACACAGCAGAACAGTCTACAATGAAATGATATAATATCTGGTTTGTGCCTTTTCACCAATGACTTGGTGTTCAAAGTGCTTCTTACAAATATAACCCATCCTTGAAACAATCCCTCTAGTAGAGAGACAGCAGCTAATTCCATGTCACGTTGATGAAAGTTACCTTTCAGGTAACCATTTTTCTCCTGTTTGGTGAGAAGCAATAGAATTAAAGCCTCTTGCCAAAAGACACAGCGTAAAAAATGGAACAGGTCTTGAACAAGGAATTCTTAGGCATTAAGTCCAACACCTTAGCCATAAGTCCATTATACTCTCATTGTATTGTACGTCAACTGGGGAGTGTTGTGGGGGTGCTCCAAATCCAGACACAAAATGTACTTCCAGCAGGTGCAATACTTAAACGGCGGTCAGATGAGGTAGAATAACAAATTCATAAATAAATAGCAAGGGACAGAACAGGGGAATACAGTTTCCAAAATTTATTTACAGCTATTTACCAGCAATAGTACACAGTGCAAGGTATAAAAATGCCCCAAGACAACCAAAAATAGGAAAAGTACCAAACAAGGACCAAACAAGGACAACACGAATACAAGTGACACAGTCTACTGTGTCAGAGACTAGTCCTTGACTGACAAGCCAAGAAGAGGACAGGTCAAAGATCAGGCCAGACAGATGTCTGCTGACCTCTGACCTGCCAACTCTTGGTTTCCCCTGGATAATCACATGGGCAGAGCAGGAGAACTGGTAGTATGTCTCACCCTTGTAATTTACAGAGCCAAGCCAGGCCTAAAAATGGTGTCTTAATGGCATTACAATATTGTAAATCTTAAATTTGCTGAAGAATGTGTCTTACTTAAATTCTAGACAGCTTCAGCAGATTGGGAAAATTGTGTCTATTACGTAAATGCAATACCCTGCCGTTTTACCAGTCTGGACAGTAACAGGTTTTTCCAATGGTTTGAAATGGAGTAAATAGAAGCACAGAAACATAAGAAAACTGTCTCAGTCTTTGAGTGTTTATCTTACATCGTTCATTGATTTACACAGGTGGCCAAAAACAAGAGCCTTTGGCATGAAACCTACATAATATTAAGCAGTGATTATTACTTAGGAAAGCCATTTCCAAATACAATTTGTGTAGGTCATTTCTTGGGTTGGTTTACAAGGGGGAGGGTTTTGGGGATGGGAAAGGGGTGGTTGATTGGGGAGGGTCAGGGGATAGAGAGGGTGGGAGATGGGGGAGGTTTGGGGATGGAAAAGGTTGGGGGAAGGTGAAGGGATGTTTTTAAGGTGGAAGATAGAGGATGCAATGATGTTTCAGGGTGTTCAACATTATCTTCCCTGACCCCTTTTGGTTTGGTTTGCCAGCAAAGCAGAGTAGGCTTTACCAACTGTGATAAGCTAGATCATGTGCTTCACCCCACACACTGCAGTCTTAATACCAAAAGGCATTTTCATGCCTGGAAACCAACACCAATGAAAAACAGAAGCTGAACGGAATCCATTCCGGGTCTCGAACATGATAAAAACAATGTGCATGATGCATTAACAAACTAAATGATCTTACACAGTTAAAAATTTGCAGTCATTGCATGCTTTCAAATATCATTACATCATTATCATATACATGCATATATTTGCATATTTACAAATGTGGAACACACTAAAAGTGCACCTTATTGGAATTCATGCTGTAGGAAGTTGCATGCACAGTAACAATAAAATTGTGGAATGATGTATTATATTCCTAAAGAGGATGTTTTGCTCTGCCTTGGAGTAGGCATAATAAGTCATCCATATTTGAAAGGTTACAGTGATGAAGTAAAGTTGGGGACCTGTGATTTAGAGTTCCTCAGAAAAGACTTATAGGGTATGGAAATAATTACTCTAATAGGCCTATTTTAAAAATAAACTCATGTGGTATCATGTTTGTTGCCCTAGTCTGAATTTGTGGGGGTTTAGGTTTTCCATGGTGTCTGCTTCTAGGCACATAAAAACATTGCAAGACTGTAGTTTACAGGGAGAAAGCACATGACCTATGTGTTTTAATGAAAGTGAGTTTTATTATCTAGTTTCTGTGTAATTCCTTAACGTGTGAAAACAAGGTTGGGTGTAGAGGTGTAACCTTTTCGAAAGTTTTGCTGGTTGTCCTTTGAGTACCAAAACAAGTGAAAATTGAAACAGGCATTCAGGCATCTGAGACCACTAGAATTTTTATTGGACTATCAGTTAATATAAAAACCTTTGTGTAAAAGGTTGTTCTGTGAATGGCCTGAAATTTGAGTGCAATATAAAATGTAATTTCCATGAATTCCAGAATGAAAATAAAGTCAGCAAAATTGATTTTCCTTATCTTTTGTGTAATTTTAATTTCTCACAAATTTGTGTGTGATTTGAAAGCATTTCTGAAAAATAAATGGACTACAATATTTTCCACAGGATGGATACTTTTGCTAAACTGATGGATGACCATTTTACTTCCTGTTAAGGCATGCAGTAAAAACAATATAAAAGCACTATGCTAACCCTAGTAGCATATATTTAAACCCTGAGACCCCCATTCACTCACAGTGTTCTTGCCTGCTATTTTTGTATAGTATACATACTTGTTACCCTGCACCTTAAAGGCGCATTTTTCTAACCCCAAACATTTCCAATTTTTCCAACCTACTTACTTAAAGGGCCGATTCTCTCACTCCAAACTACACTTCTTGTAGGGGGGTACCAAAACCCTCCATTGGCCCAGCTTTTTAACCGACTCTTAATTCAAACAATGCAGATTACCAAAGCTTACATTGCACAGCATGAACTGTACTGAGAGTGTTTTAATTATACACAATGAACTTTTGTATATACCCACACTGAAGCAATAAACTGAGATTGTGACTGGATAAGGATAAATTTCAGACAATTGTGGGAGAGGCTTAAATAAGAAGGTTAGGAGAATAGGTACTGTTTGGGGTGAGAGAATTGGGCCTTTAAGCCACCCCCACAACTCTCTAAAACACATTCTTATCCAGACACAGTCTCTTTGTGCCTGTGGGTAATGTGCGTTAGCTGTTTGTGCAGTCATTAGTTCAGAACCGGCATTAATATACCTAACCAAATGAATCCCCAAAATAGTATGCTTTTATTTACGAATGATGCCATATTTAAAAGTAAAAAGTTTTGGGTGAGAAAATACTTGTAAACTTCCAAGTAATGTACTTCAATTTTGAAAAGCTTTTTTGTTTAAAAATAAAGCAACCAATTGTTCTTGTCTAGATCTGCCAATATTTTTTTATTTTTTGTTTCATAAATCATGGTTTTAACAAAAATTGTCTACCATAATTTCGATATTTCTCTTTATTATGTGATGAATGAGCATCTTCAAGATTGTATTTTTATCCCTTCCATTAAATTGTTTAAATTTTCCCCTTGTGACCCTATCTTTGTTGAATTTTTCCTACCCAGGGAGGGTATAGATACGTTCATCATATTCTTTCACAACACAGAGTCTAGAGTAAGCTTTGAAAATGAAGTAGCAGATGCCAAAAAGAAATTAGGTGAGTATCAGCCTGTAGCACTTGTTTCTTGAAAATGTTCAGCTAAAATAAAATTATATACCATCCAGCCTTGTGCCCTTGATCAAAGTTAATTATTGTCTTTGACTTTGCACACAGCGACCTAGTTGGCTACTGCATATGGCTGACTGTTACAACTTCTAATTCACAGTTTTATGATCTGTAGCTACCTGTGGACATGTTTAGCATGTGGCATAAATTTAGAAATGTCTCACTGTCAGACTGATCAGGCCAGAGGAGGCTGTTGCTTAAACTGTGATTTGATTTTTATATATCTGATATGTTTCTGAGAAAGTAAATCATATATTCCTTACAAATCTAGCTCGGTTGAAATCGGTAGTGTTGCTATTTGTTCAATGTGCAGAAAAGACTGTTGCTTACATCAACGGATGTGACTTCATGTGTTCTCTGCTGAAGCCGTTGATTAACAAAGACATCACCCAGTGGGAAATTCCTTGTCTAATTGAATCACAGCCTCATAAGAATGGTGACTCTCTAGTTATCTAAATTGAGCACATGAGATATGGCAGAGTGTTTCACATTACGATCAAAGTTATGAATTTGTTATGCATAGTAAGTAGTGACTTTTAATGCTTTTAGTGGCAGGTTATGTGACTGGGAATATTTACAAAACAACCTATTGAAATTATTAATATGAATTATGAATCATATGCAACTTGGCTATGGAAAGCAATCAGTGGAAGTGTACTTCTAATATTCAGTGGAGTAATGTTACTGCAGTAGTGTGTTAAATGAGGTATGAGGTACTTGTATCAACTAAGTAGGGAGAAACATATAGAGAGTTCTATGCTGAAGAGGAATAAAACCTGTATTTATAATACAGTTGGACAGAGATAAAACGTTTGGAAGTTCCTATTACTTCTATTTCACTATGAAATGTGACTGATAATGAACATTTTTTTGCATTTATTTGGGGGAATTTTCAGCAAAAAGATTAATCAGATGTTAAAGGGATTGAGATGTGCACTCACAGTGTACAGAAATAATGCCCATATCAATTGTAAGGTGCAATCTCAGTGCCCCCCACGCAATGGGGCAGTCTACGTTCATTAGGAGCATCAAACATTTTTGTGTATTAATACTCCTCTGATTCACACAATTGACTCATTTCATTGATCTATGTTTCCTGTAAAATATGATGCACCTATGTCACACCTATGACACACCTATGACGCACCTATGATGCACCTATGACACACCTATTTGGTTGGTTTGACCATAGTTATTATACCCTTCCCTGTTTTGGAAACTCCACGAACTGATTCTGTTCAAATTTTGATAGGGTATTAACATATTCTTTCTTTTCATTCCTCTCAGCTGCCAGCTCTCGCAATCATTTCCCTCCTGTCTTTCTTGATGCCATCCCCATTATGAAGACTCGCAGCGGAATGCAGTTCTCATGTGCCTCTCCCAGTCTGGGGACCATTAATGACTCCCTTAGGGAGGTCTGGGTGTGCAATAGTGATGGCTATGTTGGTCAGGTCTGCCTGCTGAACCTCAACCCTGAACCCACTGTGGCCTTTTGTATATCATTATGCTCTGCTCGAATTCTCTGTATAGCAGCTGTACCTGGGACCCAAGAGCATCCCAATGGCAGGTTAGTTTGCATGTCTGGTTTGAAGATGTTGATTAGTTTTCTCTGTATGTCGATGTGAGAAATGAAGTCACAGTGGCCTTCAAGTAATATTGTGCTGTGCCTAAATTCTTGGCAGGTGGCAGGTGCATCTGAGATCGGTGCCACCCTGACAACCAAATGCATACACACAACCCAAGTATGTTTTTATGGGAACAACAGACTTGCAGTTTGGAAGTCAGGAGCTAGAGTCCTTGTGGGGTCATAGCAAAGGCTTTAAAAATGGAAACTTCGGCCATTGTTCTTGCTGTTGTCTAAGCAATGGAGTGGGGGAAAAAAGCTAGTGAGCCACAACCAGAAAAAATGCAGGTGCTGGCTCGACTGAAACCCTTTGGTTAGAAACAGCGCTGTTAAACTCCATGTAATCTAACCAATCTATAGGAACATCAGCAGTCCTTACAGTATTAAAGCAAGTAAGGATAACTCTTGATGGTATTGCAAAATAATATTTTTTAAATGGTCGCTTACAATCAGTTCAAAAGTAGACTGACTTGTCTCTACTTTATGTGGCATGGCATAAACGTACAGAAAATATAATAAGGGCCTATGAAACACTCCCCCTAGGCTTGCCTCACCGACAGGCCCAGATCAGAGCTGACAAGTCTTCCTGATTCTGCAGAAGACTTCCTGAAAATTTCACCTCCAAACATGCAAAATATAAAATCTTCCTGATTGAGAACAGAATTTCCCCCATTGAAATTCACACAATTTCCTGAAATCTTCCTGATTTATGAGGTAAATCTTCTTGATTTCAGGACTTCAATGTTGGCAGCTCTGCCAGATGCCACTAAGCCAATAAATGTATAGCCCCAGAAGTAATGGAAGGAATCTACACTTTCTGAGACATTTAGTAAAAGGTGTGGAGTGGTTCTCTTTTTAATTTTTATCAGCTTTCTGAAAGAGCTAATTTCCCGGGTTGATTATCACAGAACATCTCTTGGCAAGGTCTATTTTAGACAAAAAAGTGTCACACATTATACTTTGCAGTCAAATTTGGAAAGCTCCCAGTCTTGTATAAGTTATTTCTATTCTTGGTATGTAAAACTGTCATGATGTTATTTTATGGGTGAAACCATCAACAATAAATCTATGTAGAGGTGCAAATGTGAACAGTTTGGTATATTTATTTTCTCTGAGTTGATAGGGTTGAAAAAGGACTATGAAGAGGTCAAAAAGAGGTCAAATTTCTGGTAACAAAACCTTTCACCCTGTTCATGATGTTTTCAGATGTTACAAGTGGTTGGAAAAATTAATGGATTTCTTTCTTTTGTGTATGTCATGATTCAGGGGTAAGCTGAGGGTAACCAATCCTTCATTCCAATCTATAAAGCCTTCACCTCCAGTTAAACCAGCGTCATTCAGGCCTGTTAACATGGGCAATAGCACAGAAGCCACTGAAATCATGGCATTTGATTCAGATGACAGTGAAGATGAAGAAATGAAACTGCCTGATGAGATGGCTAATAGCGATGAACTTAACGTCCTGGCAGTGGAAGAAAGTGCAAAAGATTCAGGTATAAATTAATTTAGGTAACATTTGTCTTGAGGTTTGGACAAGGATTACATGAAGTTGCCATAAATTATGGTTCAAGTGAAGTTACTGGCACTTTCAGGAAATAATTTATCCAGTATGGTATCGCATTAAGCCATGCAAGATGGACAAATTGCTGCACACATGCAAATGTTTGTAGCCGATCTTGTACAACACAAGGAATTTTAATGGTTTTGTGAAGTAAAAGCCCAGAATTCTCAAAAATGATCCCTTGATACTCCCTGCTTTTGAAGCACTCTGAGAATATTTTATTAAGTCCCTTATCCGCAGTGTGCTATTCCCTTTTGACGGTTGTTTTAGGTCATTCCCTACAAAGGCAGATGACTAAGACTTAAAAAAGCAGAAAGAATTCTGCAAAATCCATTCAGGGTCCTCAGGGTTAACATCAATGTTCAGTATGCACCAGTATGTTTTCTCGATTGCACATAATCAGGTTTCAGCTCAGGAAGGATATGTGGGTCATTCTCTGGGTCTCATCCTACAATGTTTCCCCCAGGCTAGTCGTTTAAAGCCAGTTGCCCATTAGACAATGCCCTTTTGTGAGGAATCAATCTGACAAATTGTATCTTGTTACACCCTTTAACTAGGGTAGGACCAACAAGGTTTGTACACTGTGAATTTTGACCCCCAAGAAAAGTATGCCAGCATTGCAACAAGTATTTTGGTCATGAATATTTAGTACGACTTTGCAGCCAGACACTTTTGTGGACAGAGCAACTGCAGCACCACACCTGATGTGTGCAAAGGGATACAAGGGAATAAAAAGTGTAAGGACGTGCCAGAAAAAAGGATTAGAGATTATTGTCACAATCCTTGTAGAACCTCTTTGGTAGGAGCCTCTTACCTTTATTTTTAAACTTCCAAAAGATTCAGGTTTAGTAGATAAATTTCCTTCTGTGAAATGTACATACTTCTTTGTGGATGGTTACAACAGCTGGATCCGTTTCCACCAAAATTGATGTCTTAGTAATACCCTTGTGTGGTCCAGTTTTCAGACTCTCATCTTCCTCTTGTGCAGAAGAGATTAGAAAAAACAACATGTGTTCTTTCATGAGAGGAGAAGAAATGATTACGTTATCAGGATATAACCCAGACCCTCCTCGTTTGATTTAAAGACCCATTAAACGACAAAGGCAGCAAAGCAAGAAACGTGTTTACATGAAACAGTAAAGTAAAAGAAAGTGATGAGACTTTGTCAAGAGGGACTGTACACTGTCTAGTATGTCTTACATTGGAAGAAATGGTACCTATCATCTCTCAGTCATTGTTTCTATCAAGGGTGTTTGGTTAGGGAAGCATTTTCTTCTTCCCAGAAAAAGGATGGTATAATCCTCCTTCCCCCCCCCCCCCCCCCCCTTCTCATTTCCATGAAAATAACAAAATGTCAGTATCTTGGTTTCTGGTTTAAGCAGAGGACATCTCTGCAGCCATCATTGAATTTACATGAATAAACATCATTTAAAACCATTTAGACTGCACATTATAATGCTTTAAAGCGAGATGCCTCCCCCCTCCCTCTGAGCCCTCTTGTACCTTTGGCTGAGAGCACCATCAGTTTGGACTTGAGGTTTGGCGGTAATAAAACTCCCCTTTTTGTGTTTCTGACAGAATGTCTGCACATCAGATAGATGATGAACAGTTAGCCTGCAGCTTCTATTAGAAGGAGAACAAGAACTCTTATTGTCTAATTCTCCAGGCATCTTTATTTATAGATTTTGTAGGAGGAGAGATTGATGGCCTTTGATTCAGATTGCCAAAAATTTATCGCTTGAGACTCTCTCTGCTGTAATTCTAGAAATTTCTGTGCAGGGTGTTTTTGGACTGGAGTCCTTTGTAATCAAGGACGTTTATGTCTAGACTTTTCTTGCCATATTGCATAATGATTTGTTATCCTTAGTGTTTATTGATCGTGTGAGGAGGTGAAATACCCTCTATTGTCCTTGCCAGAAGCTTCAAACCAGGAGAAACTTGATTTGATGTAGAGCTGTTTTTTGTCATTGTGTTATTCTGCTCACAAAAATGACAACTTTAGTTTTTTTTTGTTTTTTTTTTTGCTCTCTTTCATAAAAGAAAAAAATCCTCTTCTTTCACACTTTTACAAATTCAGTGGTTAAATGTTAAGTAACAGTTATGGTTGGTTTTGACATACTATGGAGAGCTTTGCAGTGCATTGTTGTGAAATGTATATGCTACTTTCCTTTGTTGCAAAAGGTTTTCCTGTCACAGAACTTACAAACAGGCTGTCATGTGATTTGTATCCTACTTTTTCTTGGACATTTCTTGTGACTTTGTACTTTTTCCTTGGAAATCCTTCTCTTTGGTTCCTTGTGTAACAAAGGAACCTATGCAGTCACCTTGGTGTATGTGTGGGTTTGTAAAGGGCGTGTATTGGGGACACACACAAGACAAATAAGCTTGTAACTGGGGTTACACCGCGAATTGGGGATATCCCCGTTTCTAGAATGTCCATAATAATGCAAAGTGGGGTGGTGTATAAGTGTATACAACTTTATAGATTTATCTGAGGGAATTCCCCAATTCCATGTTTGAAGTCCTCATTCTGTGCATAGACATTTGGGGATCCCCTATGCTACGGTGTGTAAACCTGTAATTCTCCCCGATTGACTAGGAGGAGGAGCATGTCCCCACTTAGTTCATATTTGGGCATGTCCCCAGTTGGCGCCGCAAACAAGTATATGTGCGGGTGTGTGTGACGGATCGGAAAGTGAGGTATGCGGTGCGATAACTCAACAACCAAGTGATCAATTTTTCTCTAACTTGGTATTTATGTATGTAGATGTTGTTGAGTAGAAGTGCCCTATCATTTTTGGTGGAGGTCAAAGGTCACTGGCGATCATCAGAAAGACCAAAAAGTGATTTTCTGTTAGGAGCTGTAACTTCTTATCTGTTGTTCAAACAGTGGCATAATTTTAGGATAAGTTAGAGTGGTAGGAAGTGGAAATGTTGTTTCACAAACCAAAAAAAATAGAAAGGGTCAAGTCACCAGAGGTCAAAAAGTCAGAAAGTAATGTTTTGTTGATATCTGGCCACTGAGAGGGGTAGTGTAATGAAGATTTGTGCTTGTCTGAGTGAAATGCATGTGATGGCCCACCTTGACCTCATTTGACCTCATTTGACCTTTGTGACTATTTTGTGGCTCAACAAAAAAGGCAATTACACTACCCTCCTACGATGTTCCTAACCTCAAGTTATTGACAGTTAAGTGACAGGTTAGTTAGTATGTAGGTCATATACATTGGAATGCAAGGTATGCGGTGCGATAGCTCAATAATCAAATAACATGGGTATGGCATAATGGAAAATTTTATTTGTCTAAGTAAAATGCTCATGTTGACCTACTTTGACCTTTTGACCTTTTTGACTTTTTTGTGATGCCTGGATTTTTCTTGTTGAGACAAACCAAAATGGTAGTTATACTACCCTCCTATGATGTTCTTACTTGAGTTATGTACATTTCTGAGAAAAGTTAGTGGTGTGAGTGTGGAGTGTGTGCATGTGACATGCTTTGGAATGTGATGCATATGGTGTTATAACTCAATAACCTATTGATATAAGGGGGTCACACAATGGAGAGTTGTGTTCATGTAAAATACAAGTGTTGGCCTACTTCGACCTTTGTGCCTTCTTTGTATGGCGTGGATTTGAATTGTTGAGATAGACCAAACAGGCAATTAACTACCCTTCAATACTGCCCCAAACAAAAGTAAATGGCATTTTAGTGAAAGGTGATGAGTGTATGTATTTGTTACAAGGAAATGTGAGCTAGGCCAGTGCAGTGTGAAAAATTAAGTGATCAATTTCTCTCAAACTGAAAGTGTTTTTATGATTTTGAAATTTAATGTGCCCTTACGTTTTTGGTGAAGGTCAGAAGTCATTGGGGTTGAAGGTACAAACGCCTTACCTTGCTACTCCCTTAATACAAAATCACCTTAATTGCATGGAACCATAGCACCCTTGGGCTCCTGTTCACAGTTTTAGACTTGTCATCACACAATCAAAGTAAACACATTTTTCTGCATGTATTCAGATCAGTCTCAGAATTCAATGGTTCACAAAAAGGTCATTCTTACCCTTTGGGTATATTCCACTGGAAAATGGTCCAGTAACTCCCACAGTATGAAGAAAGGTGTACAAACATATGTATATGGATAGAGTGAAACAACAGAAAAGTAAAAACTTGGCAGACGTTGCTGTTAAGGGTTAATGAATTTCGTTTATCAAGCTTTTGGTTGGTGTATTGACCTTTTTCAGGTTTATGTGTCTGAAAGAAGGGGAAAAGAGAAGACTTAGTGTTTACAAAGCACTTACACAGAACGTAATAAAGTTTTGTGGCATTGGTGAAAGATTTATGGGATACTGTGCTAGATAAAATATCCTACTTGTGGAAATTAGTAGACGAATTCGATCAGCATTTGTTTTTAGTGACTGTAGGCAGCCATTGGTGGAGTCCAACAGCCTTAAATCATCTTCATTTATTGTCTATGTGAATTTCAAACCCTCACAATTAGTGAAATTGAGAAAATCAAGATATAATTTAGGGTACAACCATTCATGATTAGTTAGTTAGCTAGACAGAGTGGTACAGGCAAGCAAAGATATCGAAAAGTTAAAAGGTAATAGACCCCAGTTATGGGTGACTACAATCAGACCATCACTTGCTTTCCAGATTTGTCTATATGCTGAAAATGGCTCTACTGTACAAGTTGTTACAGTTCAGAGTTCAAAGTGGTACAAAGTTAAAAATTAGAAAAAAGGCCCAACCAAAGTTAAAATAAGAAAGAAAAAGAAAACTGTTTACTTACAGGAAGTGAGTGGTGTAAATTTGTAAAATGCTGATGTGAGTGACTGTGCATTGGTTTATGTGATGTTGTTACTTATCTTTGTTGATACCATTACGGCTTATATTTTTTAGTTTTTCAATCCAGAACGATTCTCTGTGTAGGATTGTTGTGTGTGATCTTCCTATGATGAATCCAATATCATGTGTATTTCTTCAATATCACTTGGATAAGTGTAGAGGTTGTTGGCCTGCATGAGCTCTCTCAGAGACTGGAGATGATAAAAACAATCATGGGGGATTCTTTAAAAATCTATTAAAGTTCTGGGAAATCAGTTGATGTGTCAGAACATTTTTGTAATTTCTTGGGAATGTTAGAGAGTACACAGTGCTTTCACATGACATCATAATTGGGTAGCCATGACCACTACCAGGCAAAAAGCAACAGCCATCATGTCGTTTGTCAGCTGGTGAAAGCACTTTATTGGTGAGTGACTACCAATCTCTGGTTGTTGTCCTTCTGTTTGCAAGTCATTAGATATTCCCTCTTTAGGTATTGTGCATTATGTTATTGTTTTTAAATACCTTATGTTGATTATATCCTCCCCGAATCAATTGTTTGGTAAGTTCATGGAGAAAGGCTGTGGCTGGTTGCATTTTCTTTGGCACAGTTTTTGCTGACCTTAGGTGCCTGACTATGTGGAATTCTTTTAAATATGTTTTGGATGACAAGATGTAGGGTGAAGATAGGTATGAGGGTCAGCTGGCTTTGAACAGAGTTAGGTTTGAAGTCTGTTATTCCTTTATTTAATTTCACTACCTAGAAATTGAATGCTTTCTGTGGAACTCTCAAATGTGTATGAAGTAGTAGGATGGTTTGTGTTCATTGGGAAAGGTTATGTGATGTGAATGTCAATATGACATCAATGTCATTTATAAATCTTTTCCATGTTTTTGTCAGTATGGGATTGGTTTGTTGAAGGGAATGACGTGTTCTAGTGAAGCAGATGTTGGTATGTGAGGGTGATACAGGTGTACTTATGGCAGTTCCTTCTTATATGTAGAAACTGTTTTCCATTAAATATGAAATTGTTGAGAGTATTGAAGTGTAAGTTCCAATAAGAGTATGAAGTTGGTGGATGATGGGTCGCAGTCATCATGTGTGTCAAGGGAGCTTTTGCATGCATTGAGTCCCTACTGGTGGTAGGATATTAGTGTAGCGTAATGAGATGTCAGCGGTAATTATAGTGAGTTTTCTTTTTAATGGTGACTGTTCTGAATTGATGTGGTTGACTCAACCAAGAGGCATGAGTGTGAGTCTACAAATTCAGAGATTTGCATAGTGGGGCAGCTGTAACTGGAAACCATTTGGCAACTAGGGTTATATGGCTTGTGTAATTTTGGTAAAAGGTATAAGTTGTAATTCAAGATGTGCTGTGGAATAAGAATGTTGAGTGAACTTGCCTGTTAACAATCAATGGTGTTTTGTTTGTGGTATCACATTTCAAAATTTTGTATATGGCAGTATCGGGCAATTGTCAGGATCCTTTTGAGCTATAGTCTGTTTGTGACACCACAACTACAGAAGAAGTCTTGTCTGCATTTATATCCAACTCCAGGGAACCCTGTCCACAGTATGCAGAGCTGGTAATGAGAGTTTTGTTATCAGTACTGTCCAACTAGCCAAGTACTTTTTTGCAACCCAAGAAGAATAAAAAAAAAAACTTGATGTAGTTATATCACCACAATTGTTGTGATGTAGTTATGTTACTGAACAACTGTTTGTGGGGTTAAAACTTTGATACGCCACACTTAGATGATAAAAAGTGAGGTGTGGAAATCAACAGTTTAAGCGCTATCAATTCAGCGTGAAGTGATTTTTTGGAGGAGATCAGAGTGTGCTTGCATGTGACATCACAATTGGTAAGCCACGCCCACTGCCTGGCAAAACCTTTTAGAGCAACAATCACACTTGGGTTGCCAGCTTCTTTTCAGCTAGCTCATGAACTAATAAAAACATGGATAGAGCATGTAACGTGTACGTCCTATCTGTAGATTGTCGTCACCAACTGGGACAAAGAAGGCGCACCAAGATGGCCGCTGTGAAGCTATAATTTGTATGATTTGACAATGATTCTGTTATATTTTAAACAAAAGTTAAACTCTAATGGGAAAAAAATCATATTCCTGAAATACGTGAAGCGATTTTGACATTGCCATAGAATATTTCAACTTCCATGCAAAATCTGGGAACTGACTTGAGCAAGTCCATTTACACAAATTCATAGCAGACAGCCATCTTGGTGCGCTTTTTTTTCACACGTACGAGAGTGACAATCTACTGGGCAGTATGCTCTGTCCATGTATAGGAAGTCCCATCAAAAGGGAAGGGGGGGGGGGATTCCTGACATCAGCCAAAGCACTCAGTTCAGCTGTTAATGAATGAGAGTGTGGTAGGGCAAAGGGATTTTTTTTTTAATTTGATGGTATGCACAATTTTTGCCCTATACTGTTTCAACAGAGTTTCGGTTTATTTGGCTTGATTGTCTTGACAATCATACATTCAGTAGGTTCCAGGTAATCTTGGATAACAAAAGACCATGCACATGTAGAGATCAATAGACCATATGCATTTTATTTCACAGACAGTTGCTTTTTCCAGAGGAAAGTAGGTGTTAGTACCTTATCTTGGATCAAGGTTTCACAAGATTGAGCTTCAGCACCCGGATTCGTAACAAGTCACCCAATTCTGCACTGGAGTCGAGTCATTTGTTGCGTTTAATGTGACTCAAGTCACCGTACTTTTTCTATGAGGAAACATTGTCATACAATTCCTCAGGTCATTTCCCTCACGAAAATTTGGTGACTGGTTTGTTACGTTTCTGTCATCACCATTGGTTCATTTGCTTTTCACCTGATGTGAAGTTTTGCTTATCTTTCAATAGAATTTAAAGCTGTTAAAAGTTTTCTGGGTTCAGTTAATGACTTTGGCTTATATACAATATTGTAGCATTGCTGAGGGCACAGCATCTTGTAAGCTTTTGTTGTTCAATTGCTTGCAGATGGAGAAGATTTTGATGACGGAGACACACATCTGGAAGAATCTCAAAATGACTTTGAGGTGTATCAGCCTACCATGTGGCTTGGAACAGAAGATTGTTGGTGAGGGGCGTTAGAATACTCTAAATCTAAAATCCAGGGAAGGGGACAGTATAAGGTTTTCTTTTTTTGCATCCCCTTTTTGTTCTGCATGATTGACAAACACTTCCCGTAAGCAGTGTTACCAGAATGTCAAAATTGGGTCAGGGGAAAAAGGGGGGGGGGATAAGGGCAAAGGATAATGTTGGGGGTGCAATTATTTTTGGCTGCATGGCAAAACCAAGCCCACCATGCCCATTTCTGGGGGTGGGGTCCAGGATCTTAGGAGAGATATATTATGTATTTTTCCATTTTCAGTTAACCCAACTCCTGACTGACTACCTGGGGGGATGGGTGGGGGAGGGCAAGTAATGACACCAATGCTTTTCCTTCACAATTTCAGGTTTGCTTACATTATGTTGAACCATGCTGCAGAGCTTTGACCTGATGTATTTTGTCAATAATACACTTCTGCCTTTTAGAGTCTTGATTTCAATACATTCAATATAAAATTGTAGCCTTGCTGTGGGTTCACAGCATCTTTGTAGAATACTTTAAATGATACTTGTCATGTCTCCCTGAGCTGTCAATTTTGGTTGTGATTCATCGACATCTGCCATGTATTATCTTTCTCCCTCTGCATGGAAGAGATCTCTGACTCAACTGCATGAAATATTTATCCAAAGAAGGAATCCCTCAATATAAGACGCTTCTACATAGCTCTTCATTCACAGAAAAGGGGAAAAAAGAATAAAAGAAAATGGGGTATTTGAGATATATATGAAGCACAACGTTTAAAAGAATAATACATTCTTTCAAAACATTTTTCAAACTGATGCCAGCAACCATTGGCAGCTGCTTGTTTTTTTTTTTTTTGTATTTACAAGTTGTAACTGTTCAGTATGACCCTATTACAAGTGTTTTAAATGTTGATTTACTCCTATATTTTTATTTTTCACCTTCTTTCCAAAATATGTTTTCCAAATTGCGATCTTGAAAGATAATTTCTCCCATGTTAACCTTCTTCAGCATTCATGTGTATCAGTGCACTGACAACCTTCGTACCAAGAAGAGTCGAGCTAAAATCCGACATCCTGCAGCCGTCCATTGTATCTTGTACCTCGACAACAAGGTCTTTGTAGCACTTGCCAACGGTGACCTCACTGTTTACAAGAGAGAACTGGGTATGTTGCTTTTTATGACCTTAGCTGGTTTAATTCTCTCCAGTTGTTTATGATCCTTTTGTAAGCAAGGTGACAAAGATGGATCAGAATTCAGAGAAGTTAGTTCATAATCTGTTAACCATGTTGCCGTGTTTTGACTTGACAAGCTTTTAAACAGTTAAAATGTTGAAAGATATAGATGCATTGTACTTTACAATGAGGGAGACAAGCATGATGTAGATTTAGTAGATCTATGGCTCAGTATTTAATATAAAATGCAGGCACTCCAATCAGAGAAATATTATACTATGTCATAAGTGGCTGTTTTGAAACATGTGACAATTTTTATTACTGAATCTTGAAATGGATGTGGAATAACTGTTTGCTTCATATTGTTATAGTTATACTCAAAATTCAGTACTTGGATGTGTAATTTATTCCAACCCCTTTTGTTTAGAAAAGAGGGTCAAATTTCAAGGGGCCTGGATATTACAATACAAGTTGATTAAAACAGTCTAGTGATGATCTTGTCTAGCCTGGTCATAACTGGGTCCATCAGCTGTAATCTTTTCAATTCTTTGTTCATGTGCATCCTAAATTGGTTGCACGCTAATAGTACCTCTGAAGCAGGGAATGTGAGGGTTTAAAGGTTACAGCCCTATGTTCCGACACCCCTTAAATTCCGGCACCACTATGTTCCGACAAATCCATTATGTTCCAGTACAGGCTTGCTCTAACACCCCTTTGTTCTGACAAGTTGATGAATAGAGATTGTCAGAGGATATGGGTGTCGGACCATAGAGACGTCAGAATATAGGGCAGTCACCGGGTTTAAAATAACATTTAGAAAATAGATTAAGAATATTTCAGGCTGATAGATCCCACTAATAGTGGACTGCACCAACTAATGGGATATGCCTGTAGTGTAATATTTCTAAGTCCTTAGGATTCTACTGAACCAAAGACAATCTTGGCTTCTCTGTGCAAATTTGAATATCCCCTGTGGACTGGTTGTTTCAGAATTTAAAGAGATGACTAAACAGTAAGAGCTGCCACAGTTATGTTAACCACCTACCTACAAATCTAGCTCACACAATGTAAACACATTTGTGTTGGTGTGTCATTAAAACCTATCTGAGTAAGTAATTTAGAAAGTGGCTGGCTTTATGTGGAACTTGAATCAACCTCATGAACGCCTCATGATTTCCTGTTACCCTATATCATCACTGGGAGAAATGGTTTTGATGTCCTTCGATGTTTTTGATTTAAAGTTATGTAAAACTTTCCTAAGTTATGTAGTAGATGCCTTTTGCAAAGCAGGGTGGGCCATGTTCCCCCCCTCCCCATCGCAATCTGACAAAAAGTTATTTTGTAATGTGGACAAAAACTTGACTTCAAGGGATGCTAAGTGTTGCACAGGGTTGCATCTCAGGGTACTTTCATATTAAAGTGTTTCTCAAAGGGGAGGGGAACACCTCTTAAACCCCTCCCAAGGCTGGCAGTCAGGCCCAGCATTGGCCATCCACAAACAAGAATGTAGGCAATATCTGTGGTAGCTGCTTTCTTTGTTGATTGTTTTAAAACCTAAAATATTTGCTGCTAAACCATCATTTTGAAAGCGGTTTTTTAGCTGCAAATCAAGTTTTAATTATTAAGTGTCCCGAAGGGCAAAAGTAAATAGAATCTCAAACATGGTTGCAGTGCCATGGTTTGCTAGTGTATGGGGAGGGGGTGGTAACAAATCACAGACAGGTTATTGGGTAATTGTAAGATATAAATTAAATTGTGGGGGCAGGGAAAGAACAGTTTTACTGTGAAAGGACCCTCCCTTGTGCCAGAAATGGTGAAACATAAAGTGAATGCAAATGTATTTTTTATGCCTTTTAAATCATTAGGTCAAGGCTGGGACACCACTAACCCTATGACGGTAACCCTGGGAAGTAGTACTACTCCTATTACCCGAATGGTAGCAGTGAGAGGGAAACTTTGGTGTGGCTGTCAGAATAACATTCTTGTTGTTGATCCAAATAACTTAAACATTCAGGTAAGAAAGCATTTGATTGTTACTGGCATGTAGGTCAATTATGCTAATTGAAGGTGTTTGATTGGTTGGTGCATCTTGTGTAAAATTAGGCAAATGTGAACCAGAAAAACTTCATTTTGCAGCCTTCTTTGGAGAAAAGTTTGTTCAGGTTGAAAGAATTTGGTGTTGTTTTGACAAGTACATGTGTAAAACAGTTTAAAGTTTATATTCACTACTCATTGCTTACTGGGGTTTGTAATATCTGTATAAAGGAGTCATGTGTTCAAGCTGGGAGGACCTAACTCAGTCTTAGAAGCAAACTTCAAGGGGGCAATCATAGTTTGGCAGCCGAAATTAAAGGCAAGTCCTGGTGGGTTTTCGCCTCTGTCTTGTAAGAGAAATGAAAATATTCTACATCATGTCCTTCAAACTCTATCACAATACCATTTGCCTAACTCAAGATATCTCACTTTAAAGATCGGTTATTTTGTTGAAAAAATACCTCTACTTTTCAACAAAGCCACAAAAAGTTATGTACAGTGGGCAAATTGCTTCAGATTCCTTTTGCATTGCTTTATAACTGAACATCCTGTTTGTCCTTGAAATTTGATACTGTTGGAATGTTTGAATATCTTTTTCTGTAGATCTATCATTACCCTTCATCATAAATAGAGTACAACCAACAATATTGCTTTATATTGCCTGCAGCGGCATCATAATTGTAAACAAATTGAACGAAATGTTAAATTAATGTGCCACAATGACATCACAGATTTCCCATGATGCATCAAATCCCAAGAAAAATTTGCAATACTTTAAAAATTTGTATCTTCCAAATACTATAAAGCTATCAAGATGCGGTTTTCACCTTCTGAAAGAGAAAATTTTCTTGCTTATTTTGAAGTAAATGAATTTTGTCTCCAGAGTATGCCTTTAACCTTATCTTCCATTACTAGGTGTTTTTGATTCCTTGCCGTAGGCAGGCAAGGAATCAATGCGATGGTGATGTCGTGTGTGTGTGTGTGTGCGCGTGTGTGTGTGTTTGTGACACTTGCTTGTAAACATGATATCTTAAGATAGGAATGTCCGACACTTTTCATATTTGATATATAGATTTATCATGTTGAGAGGAAGAACTCTATTGTTTTTGGTAGAGGTCAAAGGTCATTTGAGGTCACCAGCGGTAAAATTGCGACAACTTCAAAAATAGCTTGTAAACACGATATCTTCGATAGGATTGCCCGACAATTTTCATACTTGGTATATAGATTTGTCATGTTGAGAGGAAGAACCTTAATGTTTTTGGTAGAGGTCAAAGGTCATTTGAGGTCACCAGCGGTAAAATTGCGAAACACCGGAAATGGCTTGTAAACATGGTATCTTCAGTTAGGAGAGACCAACACTCTTCATATTTGGTATATAGATTTTTCATGTTGAGAGAGAAAAGCCTATGGTTTTTGATAGAGGTCAAAGGTCATTTGAGGTCAGTAGCAGTAAAATTGCGAAAACTTCGAAAATGGCTTGTAAACACGATATCTTCAGAAAGGAGTGACCGATAACCTTCATATTTGGTATATAGATTTGTCGTGTTGAGAGAAAGAAGCCTATTGCTTTTGGTAGAAGTCAAAGGTCATTTGAGGTCACCAGCGGTAAAATTGCGAAAGCACCGAAAATGGCTTTTAAACATGATTTCTTCAAATAGAAGTGACCAACACTTCTCATGCTTGGTATATAGGTTTGTCATGTTGAGAGGGAAAAGCCTATTGTTTTTGGTTCAGATCAAATGTCATTTGAGGTCACTAGCAGTAAAAATGCAAAAACACCAAAAATGGCTTGTAAACATGGTATCTTCAAATAGGAGTGACCGATACTCTTTATATTTGTTATATAGATTTGTCATGTTGAGAGAAAGAAGCCTATTGCTTTTGGTAGAGGTCAAAGGTCATTTGAGGTCACCAGCGGTAAAATTGTAAAAATTCTGTGCCTAAAATGTAAAGAAAAACCTATCAAACACTGTCAATTTGAAAGCATGTAAGGTATTTGATGGCAAGGAATCACTAAGCCTTTTGGCTTTCTGGTTCTGTTTTAGCTCTTTTTTACCAGAATCTACAGACATTTAAAAGGTCTTTCTCATGAGAAAAAAGGTCAACTCTGTATTAATTAACGTTGAAAAGGAATTAATTGTAACATTATGTGGGTAAAAATGACCTTCAGGTAAGAAGGGCCTCATCTAGTGACCAATCACAATCTGAGATTATTGATGACCAATAATTTTTGTTAGTTTAAACTCAATGTATGAGTGTGGTTCAGAGTCAATGTAGCTTGTGAAAAGAAATTGTGATTGCCCCTTTAACCATGAAAAAGTCTTTTGTTTGTGTAAAGACTCTTTGGAAACATTAGGATTTTTTCTTGAAGTATTGATGTTGTTTCATTGTATACTTAATATACCTGAAAGGGGCAGTTCATTGTATACTTTATATACTTTAAAGGGGCAGTTGATATTGATAACTTAACAAGTGGTGTTTGAGGGAACTACTGTACCATATGACTGACTGACAGTGGGTATATTTAAGAAATTAAAAAAAAATCACAATCAAAACTTAACACAGAGAGCTAGAATTCCTAATTTGTACCCTAGCTTCTAACGGTTTTGTCTTAACCTTTGATAAATTTTTAAAACCTGAATTGGATTGTGAATTATTCATGAGTCATGAAACATGTCTGTAGAATAATGAGATTGTTTTAGTTTGACTCTTGCCATTAATTGGTGAAGAAAAGTTAAACAAATTTGGCTAAACTTGTTGAATTTCACAAACCACCATCTCAGTGTACCACTTTGGAATCTTTGATACTTGTATTATTATCAATTACAGTCAGTTATAATGATCATTCTACATTAATATACATTTGCTGATAAAATGACCTTTCTTTTATTATTTTGCTTTTAGCATCAATTTGCAGTCTGCAATGATAACCAGAGGGCAGTATACTGTATGGTCAGTAGCGGCTGGGGAGTCTGGGTGTCCTTACAGAGCAGTGCAGTGGTGCGACTATTCCATGCAACTACCTACGAGAGTCTTTGCAATGTAGATGTCACACAGACTGTGCAAAAAATGCTTGCAGGTAAATTTATTTTAAAAAATTCTGCTATTTTTTGTCTGAAGTGACATTTTCCACGTGGCACCCCTTTCAGCAAAACAGACTGCATGGTCAAGTGGTTAGAGCATCCGACTTGCAGTGTAGAGCTCGGGAGTTTGACTCCTCTCTGGGTCATACCCAAGACTTGGTGCTCAGCATAAGCAGTGGAGTAGGGAAAACAAGCCAGTGATCTGCAACTAGAAAAAAGGCTTTAGCCAGCACAAGGCAAACCAATTGGTTAGAGACTGGGCCGTAAAACTCCATTTAACTAGCTAACTAATCTAGCAAAACAAAATCCCGATTTTTTGCCTCTTTAGGGGAGAATCTTTTGATAGGAGTCACCTCAACCTTGTTCTGTGACATTTGAGAGTCAGTAAATCTTTGAGGCCCCCTGTGCATTCCTGTTTCAGAATCTAATTTCTACATGTAAAACCCACTGGATAAGTCACCAGAACCCACTGGCAGTGGATGTTTGATGAGAACTGTGATGATTGGCACAAACAGAGCTTTTTTGGGCTCTGATAGGATATAGAGTCCTCTTCGTTTCTGCGGTATTGCATCTATGATGTTTTCAAATCTGTTGACACATGTACAGTATTTTGTCTCTGGTGGAAGATTGTTCCCCTCAGTTATGAAAAAATAATTCCTAATATCTAGATTACAGTGATGAAAGGTAACCCAGGTTACAGTGATACAGCCTCATTCTTGGCTTTCTCAGGGAAAGTAAACTCCATAGATATTTCTGACATGACTCCTGCCTTTGCATTTTTTTTAGTGGAAAATGACCCCTGTTTAATTTTCTCTTTTGGGTAATTTTATCTCAACATTGTGACTTACTCTTTTCTTGGTGACAGTAAACAACACATTTGTGTCAGTTTGCCATTAAATCCCATTTAACTAACTATCTAACTGCAGTGATAAAAGGTAACCTAAGGGTCACTTGTACGTGAAGTTAGTTAGATGGAGTTTAAAGGCCCAGTTTCCATCCAATTGGTTAAGTTGTGCACTGGCTTGTTTTCCCTACTGTATTGTTTATGCTGAGCACCAAGGGCACACTGGCAATAGGTTCCGTTTTTAAAGTCTTTGGTATGACTATGACCTGGCCAGGACTTAAACTTCCAACCTCCGGACAGTAAGTCTGATGCTCCAACCAATTGATCATGCAGTTGGTCCACTTGTGGATGGATAAAACAATGAAGGACCAGTTCTGTCTTGTGACCCCCAAAAAATAACCATAGGTAAGGTAGCTAAAGGTGGAAAAGAGGTATGCTGATTCAAATTGGGTTATCACCAAATGCCTTGTAAAGCTAGGTAGGTACTTAAAGGCCCAATTTTCTCATCCCAAACAGTACCAATTCTCCTCACCTTCTTTATAAAGCACCTCCCACAATTGTCTGAAATTCACCCTTCTCCAGACACGATCTCATTTTATTGCTTCAGGGTGAATGTAGAAAGTTCAATGTGTATAATCAAAACACTATCAGAACAGTTCATGCTGTGTAATATAAGTTTTGGTACTCTGCATTGTTTGAATTAGCAGTCAATCAAAAAGCTGGGCCAATTGAGAGTTTCTGTTACCCTATACTAGAAGTAGGTTGGGGTGAGAGGATTGTCCCTTTAAATCAATTTTTACTAGAAGACTCAAGAGCTTGCATTTGTGAATTTTTAACAGAACGTGACGTCAACTAAAAGTATATATTACTTTACACCAGGGATGCAGGTGATACAGCCTTAAGGCCACACAAGGGTGGTAGATAATTTAATCTGGGTAACCCCTTGATTTAAGGAAGAATAACAGAATGTAGGTGCTCTTGTCTGTCCTTGTTCATTTCTAAATTATCATTGATATTGTGTTTTTCATAGCCATGTCCTCAGCATTCCTGTGGAAAAGTTTTTTATTAATCTCCTTTATTTCCCCAGTGGTGAAGATTTTACAACAGTACATTCATTAGTTGATGTAGAGAGAGAAAGACCTTGTTTCTGAGTAAAACTCGTGAATTGAGAGCATCAGAGAGATTCTTAGGGCACTCTGTTCATTTCCTCTTTACGCACAACAATTTTAGGTGCATGTAAGATAAAGCTTTGAAACAAGGAGCTTTTATCATAAAAATATTTTCAAAGTAGAATTTTTTGTTCTTTGTGTGTCGTGATTAACTTGTCATACCTAGTATTTTCAGGACTGCTTAATCCTTTACTGATGGGGGAAACCCTAATTGTTCTGCCTTATGGGTGAGACAGTTTGATTGATTAATTTTTTTAGTAGTCATGGTGGACAGCTGAGACCTTAATTAAAATGATTTGTGTGCCTTTAAATAATGGTGGCATTCACCGGGAGAAAGCTGTTTTTACCCACCAGATGAAGGCTAGTTTCTGTATTGAAAGAGGTCTGGAGGGTTTGGCTGGGTCATACCAAAGGCTAACAAAAATGGAACCTTCTGCCTTTTTGCTTTGTCCTCAGCATAAGCAACGGAGTAGAGAAAAACAAGCCAGTGATCCATAATTGGCCAAAAAGCTGTAACCAGCCAGACTTAAATCAATTGGTTAGAAACGTAGCAATAAAACTCCAACTAACTAATGTTCATTGAAAGATCTCGTGGAATTATTTCAATATCTTTTATCGTTCTAAAGATGTACCCCTCAACGTTCCACAGTTCGTGAAGTAACCTATTTAACACTCAAGTCTCATACAAACATTATGGTGCTAAATGTTGCACAGTGATAGCTTCTCTTATCCCTTTACCGTTGTGCTCCGATCGGGGCATATTTTGGCGCCGCGGGAGTGGGCGGAAAAGTGGACGTAGCACGCACCCCATCAGCTTCTGTAGGTTATATACCCCGTGACCTTAAACAATTGTCTCTCTCGTGGTTGTGGCCGAATTTTTGGGTAGCTACTTGAAGTTTCAAGCTCCATGTGAAACAGTAAAGATGGGTGACAGCCGCACTCTCCGCATGGGTCCAAAAGGACCCAAACAATGGTAAAGGGTTATGTTAACCCTCTGCAAACCTCAGTTGTAGTAATCATATACTTTGGAGTTAGATTACTATACTTTCATTTTGCCAATTAGTTAGTATAAATTCAAAATTAATCCTTAAAAATTGAAAAAATTCTTAATAAAGCAAATGTTTGTGTCCTTAAGTTTCAATTAGTGATCACCTACAATTATGTGAAAATATTTGTTCAACTTATTCTGACCTAGCACAAAATTTTATTTGACTGTCATTCTGCAGAATCGTAACACTTGGCTACAATTTACCTTGCAGGTTCAGACGCTATAATCCGTCAGCACAAGGCAGCATGTTTAAGGATAACAGCCTTGCTTGTGTGTCGAGACCTTTTATGGATGGGAACAAGTGCAGGAGTGGTACTAACCCTGCCCATGCCTAAACTTGGGCTCAGCTCCACAGCCCTGAAAGAATCTCCTACCGTGACAGGTTCCAACCAGGGCCACACGGGTCATGTTCGTTTTCTAACCTTTGTAGATCTTAACAATGCATTCTCCAACAACAACAATGCCAGTAAACGCATCACCTTGCCAAATATGGGAGAAAGGACCAATGATGCCCTTACAGAGGGCGCTATGACCAATCATGAAGAGAGGAGGAAATCTGGGTCCAGTGATATGTTAGTTATCAGTGGAGGGGATGGGTATGAAGACTTTGGTGCTACAACCCCTAATGAACTTGCTGGCAAGGAGGACAGCACCAACCATCTTCTTCTATGGCAAGTTTAATGTACAGTGCCTGACCATTTCTTAGCTGGTTACAAGTTTAACTTTGAATCAGCCATGTACTCTCATTAAATGAAGGATTAGTGTTTAATGAGGTAAAATCTTGGGGTTGGTTAATGAAGTTCCTTCATCCATCGGATGTTATAAAGGCTCCCCTTCAATACTGTACAAAAGGAACGGGAAATTTGTGAACATAACACATCTGTGTCAAGTAATTTTTGTGCTGGTGACAGTATGCCATTACTTAAAAATAGCACTTGATTTCTACATAGGGTCGGTCCCTTATTAGTTAATTTGTTATAGATCAAAGGTAACCTAAAATTTATATTGCTTTTAAATCCCCTGTGGGATGTACCCTCCTGAATTATCCTATGTTTTGACAGCCCCAAAAGGATCATTGAAAAGCAACAAATTTTATTCCCTCCTTGTTGTATCTGATGAATTCTAGTTCAAATAATTGTAAGGAGAATTTCATGTGATGTTCATGAATGATTTGTGTAATAGTTCTCTCAGTCACCATGATGCAGGCATCCTGACTATAGTCAACTAAACCATGAAATATCTGGTTTCTTAACTATAGTCAACTAAACCATAAAGTAGGCACCCTTTCCATAGTCAATGAAACCATGAAGAAGGAATTCTGACTCTTTTCAACTAAACCATGAAGGAGGGAGGCCCTCTGACTATAGTCAACTAAACCATGAAATAATAATCCTGACTATAGACAACTAAACCATGAAATAATTCTGACTATAGTCAACTAAACCATGAAGGAGATAGGCCTCCTGACTATAGTCAACTAAACCATGAAATAATTATCCTGACTATAGTCAACTAAACCATGAAATAATTATCCTGACTATAGTCAAGTAAAACATGAAGTAGGCACCCTGATTGTGTGGTCAATCGATTTTCTGAAAGTATTTAGTTCTACAGTGTCTAGAAGAGATTGTTAATCTAGAAGAACTGGAAGATTCAAGTTATAGATTGGGTATTGGAGATTCACAGTTTTTGGAGAAAGGGATAGCTGTATGTTTGGCATGGAAAAAAGGGTCTCCCACCTTGTTTTTACAAATGAATATGATGTTGTTTGTGATAGACATAGCTAAATATAATAGGGAAATGGCTTTTTAGAGTGTATTGAATTATGTGTGTGTATTGATATATCATTATGTAATATAAAACAAAGATGACTTTTATTAAAAGTTTTTTTTTTATTTCATTTCGAGAGAACATATTTTATATTTTTAGGGTAGTTACTAAATATGCAAGGAACTATGATGTTATATATGCTGTGCATATTATGACAAAAGGTTAGGCATTTATAACATTTTATAGCTGGTTAGAATTGTTGGCAATAGAGGGGTTAATTGTTATCTTAGCAACATGTGATGTCAACTCTGTGATCATGAACAGTTTCATTCAAAGGTTGTATTCAGTTAAGCTTTGTGTCGTTACACCTTGAAGGGTTTTTTTGTCAGTGAAGAGAAAGCTTAGACTTACTGATAGAAACAGATTTAGAATTCATATATTAAATCTTGTAGTTGTAGGGATGACATCTCATTTGCAATCAGAGAGTGATTTCTGAGAAAGTTTGCCTGTGCCCCCAAGCACCCTTTAATCACCTGAATCTTTGCACAAAAGGCAGAAGAATCGTTGCTTTGACATTCAGTCATTAAATTGGGAATGCTCATCTCTGAGGGTTTTGTTAAGTGTTTTTCTGGAAATCCCAAACAATTCACAGTCAAAAGGTAAGGAGAAATGAGGAGAGGTTGACACTCTGTAGATTGTCATAGGGTCCTTTCAAACATAACAGCATGAGGTAGTGTCTATTTGTGTAGGGGTGGGGTCTCCTTTCCAAACACCTCCCCAGTACTTGAAAATATACCTTGCCCCTTTCTTCATATTTACATTACCCCATATAAAAAACTTTTGTGGCTAGTAAAGAATGAGAGGGTATCCTTTAGGCTTTCCTTGCGTCCCATCCCATCAGGCTGATAACTTGCCAAAGGATTACAGCAGTTAAGTAGTGTTACATAATGTAAAAAAAAGAGTAAATATTGGGGCTCATATATCTCCAAAGTAGGGATTTGGGGGGTATTCTGGTCTTGTGACAACCCTCATTGTGCAGATCACTTATTTTAATAGTTGTATGAAGGCTTTATGACTTAGGTTTATATTTGGGTTTTTGTCAGTGACTTTTTCTCATCTTGCATAAAGTGTATTTGTCAGTACTCAGCAGCAGTGCTCTGGAAATGAAATACATTTTTGTGATTGTTGGACTATAAGGCTTTGTATGTCATCCTGAAATGGTCAGTTTGTAGCTTTAAAATGCTAATTTATTTGTTCTGTCCCTCATCCCTGATGCTGGAATATTAAATGGTGATTGAACCCTACAGCTAGGCAGCGATAGTAATAACAATGCACAGGGAAGTAGCTAGCCAAATTTGAGTGCTGGGTAATTGTCAGATCTGGGAAAAGCACTTCAACCACCCCATGGCATCTACCCCATTTTTCAGCCATTAATTTTTCATTTTTTACCTCATTTTTCTTAAGGGAGTAAATTTGGGGATAGATTTAGGTCTAATTAGGAAGATTTGTGGTGGGTGGGGAGAGGTGTATTTTCCTGGAGTGCTGGGTGAGAATACATAGTGCTGGGTGTCACCACCCTGCACCACCCACTGTAGCTGCACCCCTGACAATGTATCTTGTAGATAATAAGATGGAAGCAAGTGGGAAGGGAAAATGGGAGACAAGTTTGAATACCTTACCTTGCAGTTAACGGAAGTCCATAAGGTATGGTACCACTAATATATATATAAGATTCATTTCCAAGATGTTGGAATCCATAGAAAATGATGAGTCCCTCCTTTAGATACAGTTGTGTGAAAATCAAATACTTCCTCATGAAAAGTAATGCTGGAAGTTGTAGCCACAGTGAGGTTGATATATATATATATATATATTTTTTTTTTGGGGGGGGGGGAGGGGGAGGAGGACAGACTTTTCCAGGTAGTCATTTGTAGTTCATAATGGCATTGACAAGATATTATTTTAATTCTGCCAGCATTTTATTTTTCTGGCATCTCTTTTGCTAGTGATTGGGGCATATTAGATAAACTTACAACCAAAAAACTTGTAGTTCCACTTGACATTGAAGCTCTTTGCCTGTGAAGTATTTTGGGAAGATATTGGCTTTGAGTTAGGTTTCTCTGTTTGCAAAAAATCAATAGGGCATTGAAAAGTTTGCTTAGTACCAAATTATAATCTGGTCATGGAAAGCCTGATTAAAATCACCGCAAGAAGTAGCAATTATACGATAATAAGGTTTGATGAATATTGGCCATACCACAGATATGCATAGTTGAGTTATGTAAATGTTGATAAATATGTATTTGTCAATGAATTTGAAATAGAAACTAATGAATATGTATGGCAAACTTAAGGGGTATAAGAAGGAGAATTAGATAACAAAGCGATTGTTTGGAGTGTTGTGTGTGAACATTAAGAGTACATTCATTTTCACAAAGGGTCAATCTGTCAGTTATATTTAATTTTACCACCTTAAGGGTTTTGTTTATGAGAATCTTATTTTCTAATTGGTTTAATACAGTGACCTGTTGCTATACATTAACTGATGTGCAATTCTCCTGAACATGCACCAAACACAACAGCATAGACAAATTGAACCTCTAACATATTTTTGGCATGGCCTCATTCATTATTTTTCCAGGTGTAGCTGAGGGGTATATTCACTAGGTTTGTCAGTTCCGGTTTCTATTAGGGACTTTTCCCATTTGTGTCTATTTTCTCACATGTAAAAGGCTCATCCATCAATAATAGTCTATTAAATGGGGCATTTTGTGATTGCTTTCATCAGTTTGCTTTGAAAGATAGTTTAAAAATTACTACCTGCTGAAAGTGAAATTCAAAGCAATTCTACTGTTACTTTGAAAAAAAAAGAATGAGTGTAATTGATCTTTATAAAATCATTCTTATATGAATAACTGATCTCAATTTTATTTTGTAACCCTTCTAACCTTTTAGAAAAGTTTCAATAATAGAAATATTTTCACATATTTCAATTGAGAGTCATAGTTCTGTCTGCCATATATTTTTTGGTTTCGATGAAAAGAGAAACCTATGCATTCATGATGGCGTGTGTGTGTATGTATGTGTGTATGTGCGTGTGTATGTGTGTGTGTATGTGTGTATGTGTGTGTGTTTGTGACACTTTGCTTGTTTACACGATATCTTGAGAAGGGAAAGTCCGACAGTTCTCAAACTTGGTACACAGATACCCCTTACTGAGAGGAAGAACCCTATTTATTTTGGTGGAGGTCAAAGGTCATTTGGGGTCACAGGGGGTCAAAAACCAAAATCTTTGTTTACACAATATCTCAAGATAGAAAACTTGCATTAATTTCAAACTTGATATGTTGATGCGTTATGATGTAAGGAAGAACGCTATTGATTTTGGTGGAGGTCAAAGGTCATTTGGGGTCACATGGGGTCAAACCCCAAAATCCTTGTTTACACGATATCTCATGGTAGAAAACTTGGATTAATTTGAAACTTGATATGTAGATGCGTTATGATGTTAGGAAGAACCCTATTGATTTTGGTGGAGGTCAAAGGTCATTTGGGGTCACAGGTGGTCAAAAACCAAAATCTTTGTTTACACAATATCTCAAGATAGAAAACTTGGATTAATTTCAAACTTGATATGTTGATGCGTTATGATGTAAGGAAGAACCCTATTGATTTTGGTGGAGGTCAAAGGTCATTTGGGGTCACGTGGGGTCAAACCCCCAAATCCTTGTTTACACGATATCTCATGGTAGAAAACTTGGATTAATTTGAAACTTGATATGTTGATGCGTTATGATGTTAGGAAGAACCCTCTTGATTTTGGTGGAGGTCAAAGGTCATTTGGGGTCACAGGTGGTCAAAAACCAAAATCTTTGTTTACACAATATCTCAAGATAGAAAACTTGGATTAATTTCAAACTTGATATGTTGATGCGTTATGATGTAAGGAAGAACCCTATTGATTTTGGTGGAGGTCAAAGGTCATTTGGGGTCACGTGGGGTCAAACCCCCAAATCCTTGTTTACACGATATCTCATGGTAGAAAACTTGGATTAATTTGAAACTTGATATGTTGATGCGTTATGATGTTAGGAAGAACCCTCTTGATTTTGGTGGAGGTCAAAGGTCATTTGGGGTCACAGGGGGTCAAAAACCAAAATCTTTGTTTACACAATATCTCAAGATAGAAAACTTGGATTAATTTCAAACTTGATATGTTGATGCGTTATGATGTAAGGAAGAACCCTATTGATTTTGGTGGAGGTCAAAGGTCATTTGGGGTCACATGGGGTCAAACCCCAAAATCCTTGTTTACACGATATCTCATGGTAGAAAACTTGGATTAATTTGAAACTTGATATGTAGATGCGTTATGATGTAAGGAAGAACCCTATTGATTTTGGTGGAGGTCAAAGATCATTTGGGGTCACAGGGGGTCAAAAACCAAAATCCTTGTTTACACGATATCTCATGGTAGAAAACTTGGATTAATTTGAAACTTGATATGTTGATGCGTTATAATGTTAGGAAGAACCCTATTGATTTTGGTGGAGGTCAAAGGTCATTTGGGGTCACAGGGGGTCAAAAACCAAAATCTTTGTTTACACAATATCTCAAGATAGAAAACTTGGATTAATTTCAAACTTGATATGTTGATGCATTATGATGTAAAGAAGAACCCTATTGATTTTGGTGGAGGTCAAAGGTCATTTGGGGTCACGTGGGGTCAAACCCCAAAATCCTTGTTTACACGATATCTCATGGTAGAAAACTTGGATTAATTTGAAACTTGATATGTTGATGCGTTATGATGTTAGGAAGAACCCTCTTGATTTTGGTGGAGGTCAAAGGTCATTTGGGGTCACATGGGGTCAAACCCTGAAATCCTTATTTACATGATATCATGGTAGGAAACTTGGATTTATTTCAAACTTGATATGTTGATGCGTTAAGATGTAGGAAAGAACGGGATATATTTTGGTGGAGGTCAAAGGTCATTTGGGGTCACAGGGGGTCAAAAACCAAAATCCTTGTTTACACAATATCTCAAGATAGAAAATTTGGATTAATTTCAAACTTGATATGTAGATGCGTTATGATGCAAGGAAGAACCCTATTGATTTTGGTGGAGGTCAAAGGTCATTTGGGGTCATGTGGGGTCAAACCCCGAAATCCTTATTTACACGATATCTCATGGTAGGAAACTTGGATTAATTTCAAACTTGATATGTTGATGCGTTAAGATGTAGGAAAGAACGGAATATATTTTGGTGGAGGTCCAAGGTCATTTGGGGTCACAGGGGGTCAAAGACCAAATCTTTGTTTACACAATATCTCAAGATAGAAAACTTGGATTCATTTCAAACTTGATATGTTGATGCGTTATAATGTGAGGAAGAACTGGATATATTTTGGTGGAGGTCAAAGGTCATTTTGGGTCACGTGGGGTCAAACCCCGGAAATCCTGGTTTACACTATACCTCAAGGTAGGAAACTTATCCATTTCAAACTTGATATGTTGATGCGTAATGGTGTAGGAAAGAACGGGATATATTTTGGTGGAGGTCAAAGGTCATTTGGGGTCACAGGGGGTCAAAGACCAAAATCTTTGTTTACACAATATCTCAAGATAGAAAACTTGGATTCATTTCAAACTTGATATGTTGATGCGTTATAATGTGAGAAAGAACTGGATATATTTTGGTGGAGGTCAAAGGTCATTTTGGGTCACATGGGGTCCAAACACTGAAATCCTTGTTTACATGATACATCATGATAGGAAAGTTGGATTCATTTCAGACTTGATATGTAGATGTATTATGATGTAAAGAAGAATCCTTTTTATTTTGGTAGAGGTCAAAGGTCATTTGGGGTCAGAAGGGGACAAATCCTGAAAAACTCTTTAACACAATATCTTAAGGTAGGAAACTTGGGATTCATTTCAAACTTGATATGTTGATGTGTATGATGTAAGCTGATTGCGAAATATCTTTAGGCACAGTATGAAATTTGTAGAATTGTTTGGGTTACAAGAAAAAACCAGTTACTAACATGTGGAGTCAAAGGTCACTTCGGGTCACCAGTTCTTACAAGAAATGTAGCATTTCATTGAAAAGAGCATGTATGTATCATCGAAACCTCAATGCATTTTTGCATTCTGGTTCAAGTAGTAAATCCTGTTGGTTTTTCTCTGGACCAATTCATTGAGAGACTTCATGATGTAGGGGTCTGAGGATCAAGATGTTAAACATGTTAATTCTTTTTATCCCAGACTGTTCCAATTCTCCTAACCTACTTACTTAAGCCCCTCCCACAACTGTCTAAAACTCATCCTCATCCAGACACAATCTCAGCCTATTGCTTTCTGGGTGAGTACATAGGACCCCTTGTGTAATCATAACACTCTCAGAACAGTACATGTTGTGTAATGTGAGCTTCAATACTCTACATTCTTTATCTTGCTGTCAATCAAAGAGCTGTTCCAATTGAGAATTCTGTTGACTATGAAAAAAAATTTGGCAGAGAATTTACTGCCTTTAAACCAGTTTGAGTGTCCTTTGAGGGTTGCTGTTCCTCTGGGGAATTCCTTGAGCCTTAGCTCTTTCCTAAACAGGCAATGGTTTAGTTAGTTAGATGAGATTTAATGATACACCAGCACGAATGTGTTAAACAGTGTCAGTAAACTTGATAAAAACTTCGAAATTCAAATTTGTGGTGAAGCATTGTTCAAGATCACATTTGGTTTCCCTTTAGTCACCTCCTACAACAGGCAGGAAATACCGTGGGCATATTCTTTAACCCCAGCCCATAGGGGCAAACAGTCAATGGGGCTCTGGAAAAACTATCGTAACTTGGGTTGTTTCCTGTGTGAGTCTACAGTTATTACATCATCAGTGTAGCATTGTGGCATAAAATATGTGGTCACTAATGCAAAGTGAGAGCCAAGATCATTTTCATGCAACTAGTTATCAAATCATTGATTGCCTCATGACCACTTTCACATCAGTAATACACCCTCTTTACAACAAATTTTTGCAACCATCAGGACATCTTTAAGCTATGAATATTCATCCATTGGCTTGACAATTCAGTAGTTTTCCCCTTTAGTGGGAGATGTAACTGAAACCCTCTAAATAAAGGCTCATCAGTAGTTTATGTCTTTAACACTCTCCTCTTGAAAGTGCATCTTACTTGACTGAAACAAATACATTTTGAAAGTTGAGAGTTTAAATATCCCCTTCTTAGATGTCATAGTGCCAAATTGTCATCAAATTTAATGCAATTTATCTTGCTCAGGACTGATTAAAATCAGATGTTAGAATCTTTTAAAGTGACTTTCAGTCCAATTCTGCTTTCATGTTACTTTAGTTCTTTTTTTTTTCTCACATGGGTGCCCCTTTTCATCTAAGAGGGTACCCCTGAACAATATATTGTCAAAACCAAAGAAATGTTGTAAATTATTCTGAACTAGATCAATGTGTTCCCCTTTGTGCCACTCAACTTTCAGATAGAAAAAGGTCAGACAGTTTGTGTTTAAAAGCGGTGCTTTAACGAAAACCCAGTAGATTTTGAGGTGCTTATTGTTGGCAAAGTTTGTTTTACTTCTTTTTTTTCCTTTTTTGTAAAAATGGAAAAGCCCTCAAACCAAGAATGGTGCAATGTATTGTATTTTGAGACCAAGCTTTGACAGCAGACAGGACCACATGGTGTTTGTTCTGTACCAGAGGTGTGCTTTCTGATTAACAAGGAATGAAATTTCCTTCGAAAAATTTTTAGCATGCAAAAAATAGTTGTAGAGAAATTATAGGTAGGCTTATATAAGGTTAGTACTAATAGCTATTTAATATGCAGTCTTTCCTGGCACTGTAAATATTGGTGTATCTATATATGTATGTATGGAAAGATTTTAAAAGAAAATAACCTGTGGAGACTGATGTATGTAATGGTGTGATCCCTGTGTGGGATGTCAGTATTTTTGTATAATGACCCTGAGGTCATGAATATTAATTTAACAGTGGGTGTGGCTTATAAGCCAGAGGTATTCATAGTAGACCATCTTGTTGTTAAATTTAGAAATGATTAAAAATGGAAGAAGTATATATTTGGAGGACTTTTGCAAAGGCGAAGTGGTGACTTAACATTTCGAAAGACATTTGTACTGTGAGGAAGAAAGAAGATTATTTGTTACAGAGAATAGTGGAAAAAGTGAACAGTTCGTTAGACAACAAAGTTGTTATTTTAAGCATGAAACTTGAAAAACAGCATATTCAAATTAGGAGATTGAATACCCAGAAATTTGGCCATGCATTATTCATTAAATATAGAAGTAGATTCTGCAGACTAGATGAAATACCTTTGAGACAAATTCCCAACCAATCAACATATATCTACCTGTTCATAGATTTTTTTTTCAAAAGAGGCTTAAGAAGAGTCATTAGACATAAAGAGGTTTTAAGTGAGGAAGCCTCACTCCTTATTACTTCATGGGGAAGGATCACCCCTGTGACTTTGTACAAAGTTGTAAATGCTGTTTGGACTTGTCATGTTTCTTTAGAAAATTCCAGTATTATGGGGTGACTGTCAACTGCCTGGTTCTGTTGAGTGCTCATCTGCATTAACGTTTCATGTAAGTCTTGGGAAGATAAAGCTTTTTATAAGCATTTGATGGTGCACTGGGTACATGCCAGGAAAAGTTACTGTGCTGTAGAGTTATTCTAAGGTAAAAGGTGAAGCAAATATTTCCAAGCAATATTTTGCTGTAACTGTTAATCCTTTCACAGGTAATGTCCATTTATTCTGTAACAGCACCCTTTTCAGCCAAGAGGTTGAAAACAGTAGAAATTTTACGTAGTGGTACATATGTGACCATGATTGGAACTTTTCTAGATATTTAATATTATGTAAGTCACCACGCAAGGGTTAAAATTGTCAGTCACTTTTTGATGGTTTCAAGGACAATTTGAAAATGAGGGCGAGTGGTGTACATTTTCATGAATGATCTTGGTTGGACTGCCAGCAAAATGGAATTTTACCATAGGCTATGCATTAGGCAGGAATGTTCTGTGATCCATACCGCTCTTGTTTGTATTCTTAAATGTTATTAGGCACAATAATAAATGCAATTTGTCATTAACAACTCAGTGAGAATTTGTTCTTAACGTAATTACCTTTCAAAAGAAAATGTGAAAATAATGTGTAACATAAAACCTGATCAGTGTCATCTATAAGGTGAACAAAAAAGTGTACTTATTGGGGGCAGTGTTTACTTTGAGAGGAGTACTTAATATAACATTACAACATATGTACAGATGCTTTATTATGTTTCATTGCATTTTTGAGATGAAATGTTCCATGCTTTGTCTATTCAGCATAAGCTGACCACCAGGGTGAAAACCAGGGGCATCATGCTATAAGAAAATAGGACTGGGGCATTGAAGTGGACGGTCCTTTAGGTCATCATTTTTCCTCCCCTCCTACATTGTCAATGTAACCTTAACAATAGCTGCACCTAGTAAATGACACAAAATTCCATTCTATTCTTCATTTGTCAAGGCCCAAGTAGTTTTTGCCTGGTCATTACTTTTACTTTTTCAAACTTCAGTCCTTTAGTAGATTGATTTTTAGGACAGACGACATAGATTTTAGGACCTCTTCAAAGACACCAAAAGCTTTTTGGATTGAAATGGTTTGCTTTTTGAGATGTTTAGCAGATTTCAATGGTCTGTCCTTTAGGTACACCTCTGTTAGCTTTGTATGATGTTGAGGGTGCAACAAGTGACAGTCATTTACATTTTGGCAGCATGTTTTTCTGGAAGAGTAATTGATTTTGTATTTAACAAGTATTTAAACAGAAGAAAGAGCATGTAAAGAACTTTCAGTAGCAAGTTCAATCTTACATTGTGTACATGAGTTGATCTCTGTGCAGAAAGAGTGCTCCATGATAATTAGTACAGTTTTCTCAGAATGGTATAACCTGTACTTATGATAGTGTACTTAAGTCTGTAGGTTTTGTGTTCAGAGCTTCGTACAATGTTTTTCTGTGGGTACAACACAGTTTGCCAAGGGTTTCTTGGGGGTAAGAGGGTATATCACATACTAATTTATGATAATGGGATGGTGTGGATTGTAATGTAGGGATAGGTAGGAAAGAAAAGTCAACATAGGGTAAAGGGATGGAGGAAAGGGAGGGGGACAGTTGATGTAGGGGAGGGAGGAGGATGTCATGAAGACAGGAGGAAGGCAGAAAGATGTTGGGAGGGAGAAGCAAAATATTCTGATGTTTTCCCTCAGTTTGTTGATCATATTTATGAAGATTTTGGAGAAGCCTGTTTTCCCAAAAGTTCCCAGTGTGGTTTCACACACCTGTTATAATGACAGTTTCAAAAATCTGAAAGAAAGCATACAATTTGGTATTACTTCACATTTCTTGAGTTTGCAAGTACCGCTCATCCTGAAGTATGGGCTCTTTCGAATTGCTGGAGATTCCTAATCTATAAAATGGAACAGAATGTTGCACTATTTGTCCAGCTTAATTGAAATTCATTTAAGAAATAAGATGCGACTTAAACATGCTGTCCACAAAGAGACATGTTATATATTCAAAACAGATATTATTATGATTCATGTAAATAAGTATGGCAAGTTTCTAGCTATCACTGGTTGAATGAAGCATTTTCCTCCAGTAAAATTTGCCTCCAAAAAAAATTTTTAAAAATCATATAACATATACATATATATATATATTTAAAGGTTACATTTATTGTTACTCTTTTGTACAATTTTGACATGACCAGATTGATGACGGACTTCTGGACCGTACATGTTAACAAGCTTTCTCTTATCTTTATCTCTCTGTGATTAAGCCTCTAAGTGACTCATAAACCTAGAACTTGGTTGTAATAAAATCAAGAAAGATACATTTCATACTTTGTTTCTACTCTCAAGTCTCTGAGTTCATTTTTGTTTCAGAAAGTATTCTACATTCAATGCTGTAAGAGTTCAGGAAACTCCCTGATTTCAGGAAATTGGAAGTCCTTGGTAAAATTCTCAGGAAATCTTGTTTTGCTGTACAAAAAGTTTGGGCCAAGTGTGAGATGTAATATCTACTGCATGAGCATATGTTGAAAATAGTGACTGACCAATTGACCATGCTGTTAGTATATTTAATGGTTGGGATGGACCACTGAAACTGCAGAAAAATATGTGATGGCCATGTCTTATTTTTTTAAAAGGGTAAATTTCAGTTGTGATTAATCCAAAATTTGAGGAGAGTGATTTGGGGGTTTAGGTTCACTATAGAAATTTATTAAACTCCAAAACATGATTATGAAGTGATGGTATGCATCCTTGAAGCCATTAAATATGCCATAGTTTCTCCTGTTCATATTGCAGCAAATGCCCTTCGGGGCATCAAAATCTACATCATTTGTAAGCAGTCTTTGAAGTACACAAAGCCCTTACAGTCTGTGTGGTTCAAGTGATTAGAGCATCAAACTTGTAGTCAGCTAGTATGGAGTTCCATCTCCTGGCTGGGTCATACTGAAGACATTATGAAACCTACTGCCATTGTGCTTGATGCTCAGCATAAGCTATGGAGTTAGTAGGGAAAACAAGCCAGTGAGCCACAACTGGAAATCAAAACTGCATTTATGTATGCTTTCCCAAAAGGATTGCCAATAATCTCCTTTGGCCAGTGGCAACTCCAATATGTCAAATTTGGGGTGGGAGAGGGGGGAGGTGGTAAACTAAAGGCAGAAAAATTTGGGGCAATTATTTTTGGATGTAGTGTGCAACCAGTCCCAAAATGCTCCCTCCTGGGGGTTGAGGGTCCAGAGGGCCAAGTTGTCAGAAGCTTTAAAGTTTAAGCATATCTCAGGATGAAAAATTAAGTCCCAGGAAAGGTTTATTCTTTTAGGTTAACCTAACTCCTAGCTGAGCTGAGGGGGAAGGGGAAAAGTTTGGCCCCTTGAACAGTGAAAAGGTAATGAGGTTCTGTGAGTTGAGGGTTGATAATGACAAGTGACAAGCAATTAATGCTAAGTATACCTACATGTTCCCTAATAAATGACTAGTTAAAGGCATAAGTTTTTAGCAGATCATGCATATGTGAGTGGGCCCGTTTATTACACATAGGTACTCTAACAGCCACTTCATAAATCAAAACCTATAGCTTTGATTATGGGATTTTTTCAGCTCATATTTTGGACCTGCTTTCATTGCATGAATCGTATCATATCGTATGAATTTTGATACTTCTCCATGTGAAAATGACCTTTACAAACATACCAGCATTTCTCATCAGTTTCTTGATTTCCTGAAACTTTAAACATCTTCCCTGATTTCCACAGACTTTTCCAAAATCAATATTCATATTATTTTAATTTTATTTTTATCCATCACACAGTTCTATTGACTTTTTTTTAGCACTGTTTAATCGCTCATAAATTGTCCTAGACCGAAACGCTGTTAGATAGATTTTAACCCCCCAGTGACCACACCATAACAAAGCTCTGCTTGTTTAATATGCTGGTCAGCTGCTCAAATATAATTGAACAGTTCAGCTCAATAAGCAAAAGTGCAAATGCCCAAATCTGAATCAGAAACACCTTACCATCTACTTGTGTGACTTGCTTGACAGATAGTTTTCTTAAACAGCCAAGCAACATAACTTCCCGTCTAAACTAGCTTCGGTAGTCAGTGAGATGGAGTTTTACAGCCCAGTTTTCAAAACAAGGAGGTGGCCGGTCACCTGTTACAATCCTTGGTCCATCAAAGTTTTTGCAAGGTCGAAGATAGTGACTCCATAGTTTTCCCTTTTGGGAAACCAAAAAGGCTGTGGCTGGCCCAGTTTTAACAAATTGGCTAGAAACTGAGCTTCAAACCTTTGTCTTAGTAACTAACTGATAGTCTGTGTTGGTGTACAGACATTCTGGTGCATTTGCAAAGTTAATGTTAGCACTGGAAAAATACTGCCATACTGACAGGGTGAAATCAACTTCAGTAGCTGTGCACATTAAATTGAAGGGAATAACAATATGCCCTGCACATCATGAAGGCTAAATAACCCTTACAACAGGGTACGGTCATCCTTACAAGTCAGTGATGTACTGAGGAGTCGGCAAATTTGTTTTGTCTAACTATTGAAAAGGAAAGTTTGATGGCTGATTGTTGACTGCAAAAATTTTTGAATGAGCAACTTTCTTCCTATCAGTAAATGCTTAAACCACGAAAATTTTCAACTGGACTAGGACAATTTCTCTGGCATCCTGAGGGTATTTTGAGCATGCAACTGAAAATCATCACAGGTAAACTTTTAACACAAATTAAGGTAAAATCAGAGATGAAAAAAAGAGTAAACATTCAGTAGCACCTGTAAAAATTATATTACTTGCTGTTTGCAAAAACAAAAAACGGTAGATATGAACATATGTACATACACTTTAAACTCTTTTTTAATATTTTCTGAAGACTCCATCTTTTTTTTTTTTTTTGTCATTTATTAGAATGTGTACTACTTGGCAATTGTTTGCAAAATTCACACATGATTTATTCATAACTATATTTTTCAAGCCCAAATTCTAAACCAACTGCAGCTACAACAAACCAGGTTTTCTTCCCGACTCTCACTTTTTTCTCACAGTTACAGTTCCTGGCTAAAACCATCTCCCCTACTTTGTAACACATATCAGGGACTGTGGAGACAAGGGCTAGGGGTTCTCTAACCCCTCCCCTAGCTCCTGTGCATTAACTGCTGTTAGCAGTTTGAACCACCTTAACCTGAGAACTTGGGTTTTCATTTTCTTGAACATATTGAGCCTTGAATGCTTAGCCCCCAGTCCAAAATTGGCTCCATAGTCCCTGTTTACATACATCAAGCCAAAAAATTTATCAATGAACAGCAAGAACAGTTTTGTCTCATAAATCTGTTTACCCTGATTTCCAGACATATTCTTGACTCATTTTAAAATAAAAAAGTACTTCATGGTGTATGAATATTTGTCCTTAATATGAATCTACACTTATGCTACTTAGGTAAAATCATTTAGCCTCTAGGGTACTAGAACTAACCTACTAAAGCCTATTTAAACCAGTATCATTCTGCAATATTGTTACAATCTACTGTGTCCTGACTGAGGTACAAATAAACAATTGACTTTTTTATTTAACTCCAATGTTATCATAATAAAACCTTCTTGTGTGACTTAATATATAAAAACATAAAAACAGGATCCAACTATTCTTAATTCTGGGTGACAAATAAAAAATTTTTCTTCGGATACATAATTTGTCCATGACAATGCGGGTTGTGAAAAAATGCACAAAAAAACTGCATTTCTTTGTCCGTTTATAAGATTAACACATGATCCATGTCATGGATTTAATACCCTTCTGAAGGGGATTAGTGGATAAGACGATGAAATCACTTAATTTCTGATCAGAAACTGAATCCTTTACTTATTTGGTAACAGTAAATATGGGATACTATTCTATATAAGTTTTAGAAAAAAAAAGGTATGGTTATTTACCGACTGCAGTACGTAAGGATAAGACAAACAGGAACCACAGGATAAATTCAGTTTTGAAAGCTCTCAAGACTGTTTTGCAGCCAAAACAGTCTGAACCAAAAGTATCAAATGCAATGTTTACACTCTTCTCACCCCCCTGTCCCCCTCCCAGATCACTCTTAAGAAATATGACTTGAAAACAGGGTGACAACAAAGTTTGTTTTCTAACCCCTTGTGAACCTAAGAGGAAACAACAACCCCCTCCCCCTCAGCCTTGAGAATGTTTTGTACTCATAGTGTGTGCCTTCTATGATGAACTCCACTGTGCAAATCACATGTAAATGAGAGAAACATACAAAATGTTATGGCAGTAGAAGTGTTAGATAGCTTAAATCTCATAACTCAGCTTTTAAAGTTGCAACCTCACCTTTAACATGCAGTTGTACATTAAGTACACTGAAGGTTCTTTCAAACCTACCCTACCCTTTCATATTGCTCTCACATCCGTACTTTGCCTGTAGGATCTGAGTAAATGGCCAAGTTCTTACATGAAAAAATGTAATTGGATGATATCTCTAAAAACCCAGGTGACACTAAATGGCACATTTCTGTTGGTTTTTTGTACAAGCCTGTCCAACTAACTAAAAGCCAAATAACAAAGTCAACTTTTGTTACACATTTCAGTCCTGAGAAGTCAAAATACCAAACCTCATTACAGCTTTTACAGCCTATACTGATATATATGGACTAAACAATCCCACCTGTGGTCTGCATTTCAGCAGAATTCAACTTCTAAATTTATAATGACCAAAATGTCTCAAGTACTCCCTTCTTTAATGTTGAATATTCCATCCCAACTCTCTCTTTTCAAGGTGAAATGTTCTCTTCCCACCAGTTTCCTCCCAGAGACCTCATTTCTGTCCAAACTGCATATGCTATATTCAGAGAACCACTTATCCTCCCCACAACCATTTCCTTCCACCATCATAACACCACAACCACAAGAGCTGGAGATGACTCAAGTAAGAGGGAGAAAATAGGGTATATATCCTTGAAAATATATCTACATGACTTCAAAACCCTTTCACAAAAGCCATTTAAATCTTTGTTTAAAACTGCTGGTTGCTTTCTGGGGAAAATATAGTTTGTTGAGAAAGAGCATAGAACCACGTATCTTTAATGTAAGAAAATTAAAACTGTTTACATCATCTACTAAAAACTAAATCCTTAATAGTTGCATACATTAACAATTCCCTAACAACTTAAAGCAAAACTGTAAACAAAAATCGGTATTTCAGAAATATCTGAAGAAATTAAAAAAAATTCACTGACAGTTGAGGGCATACCCTATAAGGAAAGTCGCCAACTGGGACGGTTCAAGCTCAATAACATGAAAGACAAACTTCCAAATTAATACTTGCATTATCAACTCAAAACTACTTTTAATTTCCACTACTTAATTACAATCCTTGGAAGATATATGAAATTGCTTAACATTAGGTTTTAACCAGGCAAAGTACAGAAGGGAGAGGGGATTCAAGTACAGAGGGATGGGGGGGGGGGAGGGGGAGATCCTCACTGATACTTAGTAAGAATCAATATCATCCATTTTGTAGTCACTTCATTTACACATCCTATCACTGTTTCCTCTAAGAAATAATTAATTCTGTCTCTACACTCAGTATGACAAAATTTGACTCATTAGAAATTTCAGTTTTGTGGAACCATACACACATTCAACATGGGAAAAAATTTATATTTTTCATTTTTTCCCATACACATCAGTGCATCAAATTGACAAGCCATTGCATCAAAATTGCATCAGAGCAGCTTACTTTTAACAATGCCTCCCATTGTTACTAAATTTTTGTTCCACCCTAAAGAACAAATGTGTGACATTATATGGGAAAATCTGACACCACAGAATGACAGCAATAAAATTATGCACAAACTCCACAGCCTGAAAATATTGATTTTCCAGAAAGCATCTTTATACTCCTTTTGTCTTTTTGTGAACAAATAAGCTAAATTTGTAACCTTCTTCCACTATGAACTTCAAGGAAAATATTGTGCTTCCATTAGAGAAAGTTACCACACAGTTAAATGGAAAAAGCAGAAATTCCAAATTTAATTGGAAAAGTTCAGCTAAATGTACTTATTTCTAATTTTTTTACAAATATCTGTTATGTTTATCCCACTAAAATAGTTCATTTTGATAATTAAGTACTTAATCCTGCAGGATTTTACAACAATTTAGAAACAATGTCACTGTTAAGTTAAACAGCCAATCATAAAATAGAACATTTGGGTTACACTTATTCAGAACAAGATAGCATGATAACTTTATTTTCAAGAACTATCATTTGTACAGGAAGAACTTGAAGCTCAAGAACTACTAGTTGGCTAACTTGGCCCAGATATAGATCATTTCAAATGTACCTTACCTTTAATGCACAATATTTGTGGAAACAAACTATTCCTAGTTTATGTTGGTGATGCTGAATGTTATTCATGATTAGAGCTACATTCAATAGTAGGCTACATTAATGCATTATAAATGAAGACATTTACCTCGCAATTTTCTTTTAAATTTATTCCAAAATTTTCCAGCAAGCTTCTAAAATTCCTGATTTTTTAAGCACTTGCACACAAACTGCAAATAAAAAGCAAAGACAGGCCGACTACTAAGGAAAGGAATTCACACCGTAGCTGTTCTTTGTGTCATAGAGAGTGCTACACCTATGGTAGCATATGGAAAGTGCTGCACATACTGCAGGGGATTGTCAGTTTCATAGGCATACAGGGATTATTTTTTGAGGGGGTAAGGGCAAGTTTTGCCCAAATAATGGTATCATTTATCATATTTTGCTCATTTTTTGCCCGAATGGACCAGCTGTTTTTGCCTGAATTGGGAGGGCTAATGCCCCCCATGTGCACCTCGGCCTCATACGCCTATGGTAGGCGTATGAGGCGTAAATAGGTAGCAGCAATTTGCCCCAATGTTTTAGGTTTGTGTCACCTTTGTGGGGTATCCCCTAATAGAGTCGAGGCAGAATGTATTTGTACAAAGGGCCTATAATACTAAAGGATAATAAAGCTAGTGAATAAGTACTCAATGCTGAGTTCCATGACTGAATGAAAATATCTCATGTTGCAATTTTACAAGAGTAATTATACTAAATCCTTGATTAAAGACTACATAGTTTTCAAGACAATCATATAAAATCAGTCACCAAGCAGAAACCTAAAAATATTTGCAATGGAATGTCACTCTTTAGAGACTAGTAATTGCTCTAAGATAAAATTATCTACTTATTTCTAACAGGTATGAATCTTCAAATTTTTCATATAACCAACATTCATATAACATGATCTGTTTGTCAGCCACTACCCCTTACAGATGGATAGATATTGTGCAACCATGGATGTAATGCACACTTCCTGAAGCCTCTGTCCACTTACTTCCATTTCCTCTCAGCAGTTGTTATCACTCCTTGCAGTCTGCAGTCCCCCCTCCCTCCCCCCTCAAAAAAAAAAAAAAAAAAACCTATTCTAGGGAAACAGCTAAGTATCACAATTTTCTCTTTTTTCCCTTTAACTTCAAAATATCTTTTATTATATTTTATGACTTCAGTATTGAATATTCAAAATAAACCAAGCTGTGACTTCAAGTAAATTTCACATATAAGGAGGAAAAAAATACTGTCACATGACTTTCAACAGCCAATCATTAAACATGACAGTCTACTACACTACTTCAAGTTGGGGTGGCTGCTCTTGTCCTGTAACTGATTTTGAGACTTGTCTTACCATCCCTACTGATCCTTCTTCATACTTTTATATTGTCCCATTTTAAGCAAGTTTGTATCATATAACATTGCAGTGATTAAAGAGACTCCTTTGTCACCTGAATCTACAATTTCAACAGTAGCTACAGGTATTCTCGCTTGGCACAGTTCTTTGATTAACAGCAAGTTAAAAAAATGCATATTATTGTTGCTCATATTACACAGCATTGTATCATACTGAGAAGGTTCTGATTACACATTAGGGCCTTAAATTCTCACCCTGAAAGAAACAACTGGGAGTGTATTTGGATAAGGATGAATTTTAGACAGTGGTGGGGGGGGGGGGGGGGGGGAGGCAGGAGGGGCCACTAGAAGTAAGTAGGTTGGAAGAATTGGAAATGTCTGGGGAGATGAGTAACTTCACAAGGCCAAACAACAACTGCAACTATCTCCAATGGCATATGCTAAGGTAAAATACAACTGCATATCTGTACAGTATTTTGTTCAAGTCCACCAGGCTTTTTTACAGGCTGGTAGTCCCATGTTATTTGTCAAGCAATCTCACCCATCATTTACTTTTCTGCATCTCGTCAATCCTCTACTCTGCAATACCAACATTTACTTGACCAACCTCTTGAAAAATTTGTTCCAGATTGAAGGCATACATATTTTCCCAAAATAGATATCCTTTTATCTTCCACCTGACACAAACAGTAACCATTTCCAGTTTCAATGAGTAATTTTTACCACATATAACTATACACTACATAATCAAAGCTTTTTTGAGAGCACAATCACACAATTTCTGCACAATTCTTTATGTGTATAAGGAAGCACAACAAAAAAATCCATTGCTGCCTTTCTTGAATTCAACAGAGCAACGAAGATGAAATGCAGACTGACCAACCTATAAAGACATTGCCGCAAAACTCTCCTCAACAAAAGTTGAGTAAAAGATCTGCTGCTGGTGATGCTATCATGTTCTCCAAGATTTATGAGCCCTTCTTACATCAGTCTGGTTCTTGAATATTCAATTTTGGCACGAATTCAATTTTCAAAACCTGTACAGAAAATACAATCAAAACAAGAATAGGTGAATGAACTTCTTTCCAGTTTTTATCAGACACTTCTTCAGAATGCTTTGAGGAACTGAAAGTGAGACACTTCACAAACTGAAGACATGTACGACAGATATTACTCAATCAGTTCACTTCACTTAAGGCAACAATTACTGTATATCACAATATGAAAAGCTAGTGTTACAATTACTCTATCACAGTATGTCTTTCAAATTTAGGGTATTGCCTTTCCGTGGAGAATAAACATAAGACATGAAGTGTGTAAAGTTCTCCACAGACCATTTTCCATAGCGATTACAAAGGATTAGGGCTATGAACATGCAGCGATAAATGGCAAAATGATTGCATGTGGAATAAACGTTTAGTACAAAGCTACAAGAGATTAATTGCCCAACCTGTTTTTGACAGTTTTTGGTTTCGATGATAAGAGAAACCTATGCATTCATGATGGCGTGTGTATGTATGTGTGTATGTGCGTGTGTGTGTGTGTATGTGTGTATGCGTGTGTCTGTGACACTTTGCTCGTTAACAGGATATCTCAAGATAGGAATGTCCGACAGTTTTCAAACTTGGTACATACATAGGCCATATTGAGAGGAAGAACCCTATTGTTTTTGGCTGAGGTCAAAGGTCATCTGGGGTCACAGGGGGTCAAAGTCTGAAAATCTCGTTAACACAATATCTCAAGATAGGAAGCTTGGTTGGATTTCGTATTTGGTATGTTGATGCGTTATAGTCAGGAGATGGTCCCTATTGCTTTTTGCGGAGGTCAAACGTCATCTGGGGTCACTGGGGGTCAAAGTCTGAAAATCTCGTTAACACGATATCTCAAGATAGGAAGCTTGATTGGATTTCATATGTGGTATGTTGATGCGTTTTAGTCAGGAGATGGTCCCTATTGTTTTTTTTGCGGAGGTCAAAGGTCATCTGGGGTCACTGGGGGTCAAAGTCTGAAAATCTCGTTAACACGATATCTCAAGATAGGAAGCTTGGTTGGATTTCACGTTTGGTATGTTGATGCGTTTTAGTCAGGAGATGGTCCCTATTGTTTTTTGCGGAGGTCAAAGGTCATCTGGGGTCACTGGTGGTCAAAGTCTAAAAATCTCGTTAACACGGTATCTCAAGATAGGAAACTTGGATAGATTTCACATTTGGTATGTTGATGCGTTTTAGTCAGGAGATGGTCTGTATTGTTTTTTGCGGAGGTCAAAGGTCATCTGGGGTCACTGTGGGTCAAAGTCTGAAAATCTCGTTAACACGATATCTCAAGATAGGAAGCTTGGTTGGATTTCATATGTGGTATGTTGATGCGTTTTGGTCAGGAGATGGTCCCTATTGTTTTTTGCGGAGGTCAAAGGTCATCTGGGGTCACCGGGGGTCAAAGTCTGAAAATCTCGTTAACACGATATCTCAAGATAGGAAGCTTGATTGGATTTCATATTTGGTATGTTGATGTATTTTAGTCAGGAGATGGTCCCTATTGTTTTTTGCGGAGGTCAAAGGTCATCTGGGGTCACCGGGGGTCAAAGTCTGAAAATCTCGTTAACACGATATCTCAAGATAGGAAGCTTGGTTGGATTTCATATTTGGTATGTTGATGCGTTATAGTCAGGAGATGGTCCCTATTGTTTTTTGCTGAGGTCAAAGGTCATCTGGGGTCACCGGGGGTCAAAGTCTGAAAATCTCGTTAACACGATATCTCAAGATAGGAAGCTTGGTTGGATTTCATATTTGGTATGTTGATGCGTTTTGGTCAGGAGATGGTCCCTATTGATTTTTGCAGAGGTCAAAGGTCATCTGGGGTCACTGGGGGTCAAAGTCTAAAAATCTCGTTAACATGATATTTAAAAATAGGAAGCTTGGTTGGATTTCATATGTGGTATGTTGATGCGTTTTAGTCAGGAGATGGTCCCTATTGATTTTTGCGGAGATCAAAGGTCATCTGGGGTCACTGGGGGTCAAAGTCTGAAAATCTCGTTAACACGATATCTCAAGATAGGAAGCTTGATTGGATTTCATATTTGGTATGTTGATGCGTTTTAGTCAGGAGATCGTCCCTATTGTTTTTTGCGAAGGTCAAAGGTCATCTGGGGTCACTGGTGGTCAAAGTCTAAAAATCTCGTTAACACGGTATCTCAAGATAGGAAACTTGGATAGATTTCATATTTGGTATGTTGATGCGTTTTAGTCAGGAGATGGTCGGTTTTGTTTTTTGCGGAGGTCAAAGGTCATCTGGGGTCACTGTGGGTCAAAGTCTGAAAATCTCGTTAACATGATATCTCAAGCTAGGAAGCTTGGTTGGATTTCATATGTGGTATGTTGATGCGTTTTAGTCAGGAGATGGTCCCTATTGATTTTTGCAGAGGTCAAAGGTCATCTGGGGTCACTGGGGGTCAAAGTCTGAAAATCTCGTTAACACGATATCTCAAGATAGGAAGCTTGATTGGATTTCATATTTGGTATGTTGATGCGTTATAGTCAGGAGATGGTCCCTATTGTTTTTTGCGGAGGTCAAAGGTCATCTGGGGTCACCGGGGGTCAAAGTCTGAAAATCTCGTTAACACGATATCTCAAGATAGGAAGCTTGATTGGATTTCATATTTGGTATGTTGATGCATTTTAGTCAGGAGATGGTCCCTATTGTTTTTTGTGGAGGTCAAAGGTCATCTGGGGTCACTGGGGGTCAAAGTCTGAAAATCTCGTTAACACGATATCTCAAGATAGGAAGCTTGATTGGATTTCATATTTGGTATGTTGATGCGTTATAGTCAGGAGATGGTCCCTATTGCTTTTTGCGGAGGTCAAACGTCATCTGGGGTCACTGGGGGTCAAAGTCTGAAAATCTCGTTAACACGATATCTCAAGATAGGAAGCTTGATTGGATTTCATATGTGGTATGTTGATGCGTTTTAGTCAGGAGATGGTCCCTATTGTTTTTTGCGGAGGTCAAAGGTCATCTGGGGTCACTGGGGGTCAAAGTCTGAAATTCTTGTTAGCACGATATCTCAAGATAGGAAACTTGGATAGATTTCACATTTGGTATGTAGATGCGTTTTAGTCAGGAGATGGGCCCTTTTTCTTTTTTGGTGGAGGTCAAAGGTCATTTCAGGTCACCAGGGGTCAAAGTCTTCAAATCTTGTTAAAGTTATATCTCAAGATGTTGGTTTATCTATCTATGTATGGCTTTTGTGGAGGTCAAAAGGGCATCTGGAATAACAACATTTTTTGAACATGCTAGTATAACATTTGAGTTAGAAGATAATGGTGCATGATGTCAAATTTGAAAAACAGTACATTTATGTATCATCGAAACCTCAATGCAATTTTGCATTCTGGTTTATCCATTTGTATACTCTGATGATCCCTGGTTTTTGTAAGAACATACTGGGTCAGTCCTCAGCAGAGATGTGGGTATCATTGACATATACACAAACAAATGTAGTCGCAGAGTTTGCCACATGCCTTTTTAACATCGTGGCCCGCGATGTTCAAACTTCAAAAACGACAAAACCGAGACATACGAAAACAGCCACCATGTTGAGATATTCCTTAGGCACGTGTGAAAAAAAGTTTCTTTGTCAGGGCCCAGATCCCAGAAAATTGCATATCAGGCCTAGGCCTACCCTCCAAAACATTTCTGTGAGACAGCGCCCAGACCCCCGTTTGTGGCAGTACCTGCTGCACCGAAACCTGCATGGCTTCTTCAGGTCGATCCCATGAAATTCAATTTCAAAGCCAGGGAAAACCATGAGATGCTATTAATTTTTGTGCCTGAGAAGACTGAATCTTGAGCATGCACACAGTATGTCTACTGAAGTCATGTTAAACGAGTAAGCAGAGGGTTTTTTTTAACAATTTTCTTTCACAACTTTTATACTGCACCACATTTGTGCATTGACTGCAAAGTTAAAATTAATCAGAAAATGATCTGCAATCATGGAGTAACATCCTGATTGGTTACAGTGTAGTGGAGGCTGTCTCGTCTATCTATCTGTGTGGTATTGTTTTAGCTGTCATATATTCAGAAATTTTCTTGCAACAGTAATTAAAACAAAGTTAATGTTTCTTCTATCAACCTGAAACACCTCTTCAAAGTTTCTATATTCTGGTAAAAAATCAGTTCATAAGAGAAAAACAAGGGCCTTGAACAAAATGATATCACTTGCTGTCAAACCCTGATTGCCCCTTAAACTAACTAGCCCCACCATTTGTCTTCTACATTGGTGTTTTGTGATGTCAATTAGGTGCATATGGGCTATAGCTTGGTAAAAATAAATTCAAAGATTCCATCTTTACTTACATATTCTTCCATATTCCCTGATTCACACTTTTCTTTAGATAAAGTCCAATTTAAACCTAACTTGTAATATAGTCTTCTGTTTTCCAGTTCTAGTACTTTCTTGATCATGTGCTTTGTCTGTAAGAAATAAAGGTTAGAAAGGGAAAGTGAAACAAATTTGTTTCTAAGGCAGCCTTGGTTGCCCTACACCAACATGTTTTCTACGAATGAAACGAGTGTTTTGATAGTAAATACAAAATTAATAGCTCGCACCAGTTCCATTGTTGCCTACAGTATGTAACAGGCTGCATGACATAACTGCTGTTAAGTCAAATCCCTAACATCTGCCAAAATGAACACCAAATTCTATTGGACATTCACAGAAACAGGTGGGGATGAATGTTAGTGAATATTCACAAGATGGCAACATCTGGTCCCATTTTAACTATGCAGTAGTAGATGGCATCCACAGAGTTGATGCGTCATTATAATAGCTGGTACTTCTTACTGCACAGGTGGCTATTCGACGCAATAATGATAGGCATATCAGGTTTCAGTCGAGACTTTGTTTACAACTAAAGGAGTACATACACTCACTCAAAAACAATAACATGATTCATGAGAGAGCACATCAATATTTCATATTATGGTAATGAAATTTGCATCTAACACTGGATGCAGCCCTCGTCTTATTGTTGGATGGTAGTTTTGAAGTTGAGGAGTTCAGAAAACAAAGTGTGCTCTGCAGGATAGGACCAATGAGGTACTTAAAAGATCACTGTTACTTGGTTCAGCAGTTGTAAATAAACTACAGAAGGAGGCTGACATAAAAACCTAACACAGTGGAAGTTACTCACATGCAAGCAAAAAAGTGTAAGAGATACACAAGAAAGGAGCTGGTAAAAATGCTCTTATCCTACATAAGGACAAAATTTTCATGTATTTTCTTCTTCTCAAAAGCAAAATTTCCCCCTTATGTCCAAGTCCCAGCTTCCAAACTTTTTTACGGGAACAAGACACACAAAAAGCACACATTGCTCTCTTATCATGGTTCATTATGAAAAGGCATGGGATTTTAGGGATGTAATAGGATGAGGAGGAGGATGGGTAATGAAAACAGAAAACAAGTGTTGTCCTCACTGACTAAAATCCTCTTCTTCACCAAATCTGTAGCTAAGTCATTCTTTGATCCCAAAGTTAGATCCCAAAGTAAACACAGTAAACCCAAAATGGTAACATTGGAGATGGAACTATGTACTGTAACAAGATGGCATTAAACATCTCATAAAAACTTTATGATGTGCATACCAATCAAAGTATGTGGGGGTGTCTTTCATTTGTGCAACCAAACCTTCACTGTTTCCCACTCATAAATATCCTCCCACAAGCAATGACAGAAATCTACCCCATGCCTATTACTACAATGAGATGACACAGATATTCATTACCTTTTCTATGGCACACCCATAAAGTAAGGTGTTAAAGACACTTCAACAGTTAAAAGGTACTTTTATTTGCAGACTTCTACCACTTTTATTCTGCACAAACATTACACACACCAGTCAGCCTTTCACACTTTCCTTCCTTTTGCTGATGAACATACTTCACCCTTGCCTACAAAGCTAGCTGTTCAGTCTCACCCAAAATTTGTGAGATACTCAAGTGGGTTAGCAAAAGTTAGCAAAGTAAGAATTCCAAATGCTCAGCTGGGTAGCACCACTTCAGGATCTCTATTTCAAGCAAAATGCCCTATATATGAAGAAATTCTCACCCGTTTTGTAATATGTATCGTCGGTCCCATGGAACAACCTAATGTACAGCAACAACACAGGCATCCACACACTAGCCATTTGACATTCATTGGCATAGTCTTTTTGAGAATACTGTTGACCCGCTCCACGGTAGCTTTGTACTCCTCTGGTGCAAGCTTAAAAAAGTGAAAAAAAAAATAAAAAGAATTATCTCACTGGAGACAGACTTGTACCTTGTCCAAATTCATTCTGAGAGCTTACATGCTTATATGCACATATTTACCATTAGGACTTGAAATTAGCAGTTGCTCACATGTCCAAGGCAAGACAATTTCAGTCTGGGACAACTAATAGGCCTATTTCTCTCCAAGTTGTCCACTGGACAACCACTTACACCTGTGCTTGTCTACCCTTCATGTCAGTCTGCTCCATAGAATAAAATCGTTTTTGTTTCAAGCCAAAATTCCGTCAACTGGGTTCTGTGAAATGTGAATACAACTCTGTAACTTATTATACTTTTCAATTTAACTGTGAAATTGGAATGCCATTTAGTTGGATAACCTTAAAGTTGGAAGGACAACCAGGCTTTTTTTAAACCACTTGTCCCCAGAAAACCAATTTTCCCCTAATTATCAGCCCTTTCTTTGTGAAATTGAATATAAACCACACAACTGGGAGCAAATTTTGTCTGTAGTGCTCATCAGCATGCTATAAAAATGCCTTTAATCCCACAAACCCCAGCAGTACCACATAGTTGCCATAATATTAGTGATCATCAGGGACTTTCACATTCTGTGGGTTTTGTCCAACAAGTTGTATTGTAACAAACATGCTCAATCTGTACAAAAGATCCTTTCAAGCAGAAGAGTTTCCACTGAAACTTTACTCCACTGCAAGTCTTAATTTGCTAAATTGCACCCTCTGCTGATAAAGCTACAGAATTATTGCCTTGTGTTTTAATGCAACTGATAAATAATAAAATGTGGTCAGCTTCAACAAAACATTGGGCTGGAAGGGCTTTCATCTCATGAAAATGATAATTTCAGCACTTTCCTATGTTGATAACTGTCTATGCACCTTATTCTAATTCATATGAGTGATGTCACTTTCCCTTTAAATACAACTCAGAGGGTGGAAATAATTTCCAGGCATGGTCATCTTGAACAAAATTCTTTCTTTACAACACAAGTTTGTTAAATGTTTTATTTGTAAAGAAGACTCAAAGTTTTCCAATAATATAAATCCATCCTTCCAAAAACTGAATAATCTGTAAAACCTGAAAGGAAGAAAGCAGTCAGCCCAACTTGAATTAGTATAGTGGACTATCCTGTTTCATGATTGGCTCTTGAAAACCATGTGACAATATTTTTCCTACTCATTTGTAAAATTTACTTGTAGTAACTGCTTGGTTTTCATGATACATTTTGAGGACTGCTCTTTCCCTTTAAGAAATTAAGTATACAATTGCAGGGCTTATATTTTGCAGCTTGCGAGTGTGATTCCAAACCACACACCACTCACCTCAAATCACTGTGAGGAATGCGATTTTTTGCACACCTTGATAAAGAATGGGAATCATTCAAATCTATTAAAGTTTAATAAAACAGCACCTCTACCATAATTCTTAATTTCCTGAGGAGTGTGACTTGTAGCACACCTTGAAAATCTAAAACTCAATGCCTGCAATTCTTTCACTGGTTCAAACTTACCAGCATCTTTATCACTGTCAATGCATTCTGACTATAAAAACTCTTTGACCAGCAAACTGCCCTTTGTGCTATTGTTTTTGTTTCTTTATTAGCAAGGCTTGATGAAGACTACAAATAGCAAATTTCCTAGTGTCACCACAGCTACATACTAAAACACACAGAGCAATGTCTTAAAGGGCTAGACTCTGGGAAGACTTGTGCTGAGACCAAATATTGAGTACTCACCAACTGTTTGCAATTGGGAAAAAACAGGTCAAGAAAATTGATCATGTGGATACTCCCAAGAAGACTTTTAATCTGCTCCATTAGATATCTAACAAATGTGATTATGTGACATCTCAAAGTCACTTTATCAATAATTGTCTACTTTATGCAAAAAAACAAACTGTTATTAAAAGCTACCGGTGGTAAAATTTTCGCCAGCTGTCTCAAGTAATAGACTGCCATAAACACCAGGGTCTGTCACTGACTTCCTACATGCCAGAACACGCCTAAAATTTGTATTGGTTGTGTCCCCAGTTGTGACTGGCTGGTTAGCCACAACTTATTCCACTAAACATGTTAACTTGTAGCAAAGATCACTGACTAGCAACTGTGCAGAAGAACATCAGTGACCGCTTATCCACAAGACTCACTGACCATACATATACATCTGTAAAATTGAGGGCATGAATCATTAGCAGCAGATGCAACAACATATGCACACGTACTGTATGCTGCCAGTCATGATAAATCACTGCATCTCAAGTTGAATTAGCCCCACTTTCAACTGCAATTCTGCAAAATTTTCAGCGTTTACCAGCATTGAGTTTTCCATCAATTGTTCCAAAATACTTTGCAAGCATTATTTTCCAGTTTTCACAATTTTCTAACTGGTACCAGCACTCATTTGTACTACCTTGATGCTGTAAGGTGATACCTGTGTCAAGGCCTTCTAATATTTGGATTTCAAAATTTACCAGGGGCAAGTTTAAAGCTGTTCACAGACTGGAACAACTGAAACAGCCTTCATAAGTTCCTTATAAAATTACAAATTTGGTTTAGGACAAAACTATGGCCACAACATATCACCACAGTTTTTTATAAACCATCTTGTTTACAAGCACCTTCGGTATGCAATCTCCCCAGTTAAACATTTTGCACCGCTACATGTTTATGATAATGCTACTCATTAAACACATTGACCACACACATGCTTTTTAGTCTAATTTCCACATTGCTTGATGCTTCTCAAAAATTGCCAACACAGGAAGCTTCAGTGAGCCTTTTATCAAGGAGGATGCTTCAGTTTCCAAGTTCCAGCCGTCATCATTTTCACTCTTGCCCAGCCTTTTGGTTTGGGCACACATTCTAGCAGATGAAGGCCATTTGGTTTTTTCTACTGCTGTATGTGTTACAACCCTGTCACAAGTCAAATAGTGGCATGAATCCATCAAAAACTGGTTGCAATTAGTTTTGATTTCTACTTTATTTTGAATTGACTAACATGTCATAATTGCTACCCCTCATTAAAGCCCCGGGGTCCAATCATCTAGATGGTTGCCAATAGTGAAAGACAGCCTACCAATTCTAGAGGTCATTTTGAAATCCTTACCTTGGCAGCTAATACTTGAGGAAATTCTGTATTGTATCTATGACTTAATCCAAACCTGTAGGGAAAGATACACATAAAGGTTATTGCATCTATTGAACAATTATTGTCCAGCAAAGTTAAAAGTTTTGCTTTATAGCAGGGGTGGGCCATCTTTAGCTGTGGGCCGCATGTGGCCCCACAGTGAGCTTTTTTTTTTGAGGAATGCAAGATTGCCCAAGGAGACCCACCCCTCCCACCCCCCACCCAAACTGGATCAGTTGACCACTTCAAACCTAGCACCAAACATACAGAAATTAGTTGCAAACTGTCAGTGCCAGATATGGAATGCTATGCAGATGACAGACTCAGATCCAAGAGAGGGGAGGGGGGACTCAGCCTCAGCCCCCTTTCCCTTTTTATTTACAGCAGCAATTACATGTTGGTGTAAAGTAGCATAATATTAATATAAAGCAACACCTAGAGACAAAATCAAGGCTCACATGTATTGCAAAAAGAAGCTTAAAAAAACTGCTTACAGTATATTCTCCTTTCATGCCTGACCCGCTATCTGAAGGGATGCCATTTTCAAATTTTTTGCATGCTCCACACCCACCAATGATCGGGCTCAGCTTAGGCAGTGTTTTGGACAGGTTTGAACATATTTTGGGTAGATAATTGCATGTAACCCAGCCATACCCTCTTCCTCATAGTTTAGCCGACCATCCTTTTAAATGTTTAAATCTGCACCTGGGTAGGCCTGTTTTCCCCATCACTTATCAACAATATTGTATGCTTTTAAAATTATGTTTTTGGTAGGAAAAATTTGATTGCTTGAAAGTCCTCTGTATCAATACTTTGTAGGTTAGTGTGGCCAGGCCAATTTTTCATTCCTCATATTTGGCCTGTTGGCCTTTATAGTAAAATAAAGAAAAAAATTATGATACTGTATGCCTTATACAAAATTGTTGTACAGTATGATACTAAATTCTGTCAAAGCTTGACTTAAACCAATTTAAAGACAGTATCATGACAACTTGCAATTACGGGAGTTCCATATGTTAATGCCATGCTGAGAATAGATCTTTCCCTATTAAAATTTTTGTTACAACAGGGCTTATGAATCTTAAATAGATGTCTGCTGGTACTAAAATCTACAGATCTCTGAAAAAGTGTGGCATTGTCAGCTACTTCATCTCTCAAATACTTACAGTATACATGTAAATTTTGTCTCCACGTAACTTCCTGTACCTAACGCAAGGTACTGTAAATCCAACCTATGCAACCTTTCAGGATAAGACCTGTTCTTTAAGGCCTTGAACCAGTGTGGTTGCACCCCTTTGTACAGATTCAACTTCATCTATGTCTTTCCAAAGAAAAGGAGACTCAAGCAGGAATACAATGACTCAATTAAACAACCCACCATAGATTTGTACAATAAACGTAAAGAAGAACTATCCAAACAAGAGCCCAAGGGCACTATGGTTCCTTGCATTAAAGATGATATTGTATTAAGGTAGTCCCAAGGTAAGGCATAATTTGCACCTTTAACCCCAATGACTTTTGGCCATCACCCAAAAACATAGGGGCACATTAAATTTCAAAATCATACAAGCACTTGCCGTTTGAGAGAAATGGAACACTAAACTTTTCAAATTATCACACTGCACACTGCCCACTTCCATGCGACAAATACATTCATCACCTTTCACTAAAATGTCATTTACTTGAGTTTGGGGTAGTATATGGGTTAGTTAATTGCCTTTTTGGTCAATCTCAACAATTCAAATCCAGACCTTAAAAAGAAGTCACAAAGGTCAAATACAGTCAAAGTAGATCAAAACTAATTTTAAATAAACACAGTCTCTTCTGCACCAAAGAAATTTTTCAGTCATCTGGTCATTCCTGACCACCAAAATTTATGATGGATGACTAGAAATTATGTCATGGTTGTCCTTAAGACTACCCAATGTGTTTGCCTGAAAAGCAAAAATAAGGAAAAGCCCACAATTCTGCTGCTAAAGGCAGCCCGATAGTGATTTATTACCACCAATTACTTCTTCACAATTTGGCTAGAAGACCAAGAAACAAACATAGCTCTGTAGAATCTAATAAATGACTTTCAACTTGACCTTTTAACCTAAAGAGGGTGTTAGAAACAGCATTGTAGTCCCTAGGGTAAAAGCAGAGGTAAAGAAGAGAAACTGCTTTCATATTTTACTATTGAAATTGGAATCTTAGCTTGCACTGTGAATAACTTTATTCAATACTGTATGTGAGGAAAAGGTTGTTTTTAATAATAACTGCATTACTGTCCTGATTGTTAACTAAACTGCTTTTAGACTGAGAGGGGGTTATAATTCTTCTTTTCTTTTATACATTGCATTTGTCTAAAGGCATTAAACTTCAGCTGGACTTTTAAACCAATTGAACAAAGACCCAAAGAGTCTTCACGTGCACTTTACTTAGACGAACACAACTTTCCATTATTTCCACTATGTTACTTGGTTATTGAGTAATTGCACTGCATACCTGGCATTGCAATAGGCCTACATATGACCTACATGTACACACTAGCCTGTCATTTAAATGTCAGTAACTCAAGTAACGAACATTGTAGGAGGGTAGTGTAATAGCCTTTTTGGTTCGTCTGATCAAGACAAATCTTGACGTCACAAAAAAGTCACAAAAAAGTCACAAAGGTCAAAAGGTCAAATGAGGTCAAGTGAGGTCAAGGGGGGTCATCACGTGCATTTCACTTAGACGAACACAAATCTCCATTACACCACCCCCCTAAAATGTTTCAGTGGCAAGATATCAATAAAACATTACTTTTTGACCTTTTGACCCTTTCCAATTATTTTGGTTAATGTACCAACATTTTCACCTCCTACCAATCTAACTTATCCTAAAATGATGCCACTGCTTGAACAACGGATACTCAGTTACAGCTACTAACAGAAATTCAGTTTTTGGCCTCTGGTGATCACCAGTGACCTTTGACCTCCACCAAAAACGATAGGGCACATCTACTCCACAACATCTACATACATACCAAGTTTGAAAAAAATTGATCACTCGGTTATTGAGTTATCGCACCACATACCTCGCATTCCAATCCGTCACATACACACACACACATACATACACACACACACACACACATACATACGCCAAGGTGACTGCATAGGTTCCTTTGTTACACAAGGAACCAAAAAGGGAAGGTTCTATTGTACTGAAGACACCATTGGCTTTAGCAACACTGTCAGAAATGTGGTCACAAAAACAAAACTTGTTATCTACAAAAATACAAAGATTCTTTTTGGGATGGACTAATCAGGAGGTTATTCCTCTCGCCACCAGAATAATCCTGCATAGAATAGGGAAGAATGGGGGTGATCTGCCTACATTCTGGCAGGATGGACACAAAGCTGCCAAATTACTGAACAGTCTAACACCTACTGAAAGCTAGTCTTTATTGATGAATGTTGATGATGATGATGACGATGATAAGTAAAGGAAGAATTGGAACTGTCTGTGGTGAGAGGATTAGGCCTTTGAGTTAAGGGTCTAGGCTACTTTAAATTTGTCCATAATAATTAATTTGTATATTTGGTAAGACCCCATCTAGACAATGCTGCTCAGGCTTAGATTCCATTCTACGAAAAGGATAACTGTCTTTTAGGACAAGTCAAGAGGAGAGCCACACACCTTATACCTGAGATGAGGAATCTACCTTTTCACACCAGACTTAAACATCTCAGGCTTACCACCCTGGAAGCTGGAGTGAGAAAGATTAGGGGGGACATGCCTCAAGTTTTCAAATTTCTTTCTGACCTAAATCCTCTTCTGTCTTGTAATTGCTTAAAGGTCCAAAGTAATTCTCGGATTGGTGGCCACTATAAAAAGCTTGTGAAGCATTATAAGATCAGTTTCTCCCATAGGCCTAACGTTAGAGGGAGTAACTATACAATACTCCACCGCAAAACATAAGTACCTTGGAAATTATGGATGTGGAGTCGCATTGAGTTTACGCAGTGTTTCTTATAGGTTTTAGGCTATTTATACTAAATCTGCATACATGTGCTGACTGTATCTATACTACATGCAAAGTCCAAACTGCTTGAAATGAATGATCCCGCTATTGCAAACAGTCCAACATCTTGAGAATGACATTACCATCTGGAGCTGGATGCTGAGTCAAGGTCATAGTGAGCAGTAGTTATTTATAGCCTGTTACATACTGCTTTGCAAATTCACTTAACATCCATCTGAAAGTGGATGTTGAGTCGAAGTCACAGTGAGGTGGGGGGGGGGGGTATTTAAAGCCTGTTACTTTATTCCTTTCACATCATAAAAATGAGTCCTGATTTCATTAAAAACTGCCAAAGTGCACAGATGGAAAAACAAGGCAGTTTGGCTGTGCAAGGAACGCCTTCCCCACACAAGCCAAACTTCACAAATTACAGTCTGGTTTCTGTGCACCTACAGTGCTACATAGCAATCTTCAGGTATGCGTACACACGTACATGTACGCGACGCTTACATTGTCATAGTACATTGGCAATGCATGTACACAATAACATGGTACACACACAATAAGCAGCAATTTGTATGCCATTGTACATACTTTTGTGTACATGTAAGAAATGCATACACCATTCATTGACAATACAAGTACTGTATATCAGAGAATACTGTATGTTTATCATACAACTGGAATTAAATGGTGTGCTGGGAGTATAGCTTGCCCACAGCTACACCAAGAAGGAGTTGGTGCTCACGCTGAAGATCGTGTTAAAGTGCACGAAATGCAGACTGGTCTGGAGGTGGATGCTGAGCTGAAGTTGCAGTGAGCGGGAGCTATTTATAGCCTGTTACATTTTTCTCTCCACATCAACTGAGCATCCATCTGGAGGCGGATGCTGGAGGTATGCTACAGTTGTACCTGTTAGAGTTATCTGTGAGTGGACTGGTACGCCAGGGTGGGTATAGTCCCCAGTGAAGGACTATGTATGAACAGTGGCATAACAGCTTCCTATACATAGTCCTTACTCCTGTGATTCCTCAATTGCTGGTCTTGGACCATACAATGTCCTGTCGAAATATTTTTTTTTTCTTGTAGCAAAGTTAGGACCTAAAATGTTAATTTGCTATCATAAATTATCTTTTCCAAATCCTGTTCTACTATTGTAACTATTTTTGATGACTTGAAACCTTTAAAAAGGTCTGAAAATTTGGAATAAAATCATCAACTTTGCAACTTCTGAAAATCTACTGTAGCGTTCAAATTATTTGTTTACACTAGAACACTCATGCATATTATTGTGGCGTCACTCAGAATGTTAGATGTTTGTTGTTTAGCATAAGTCCATGGTAAGTCCAATGTGCTAGTTGACCACATTGACACAACAGTTACACTCATAAGCATATTGGTGTAAACAAAGTTGCAAAATCACATAGTAAAATAAGGAAATACTAACGCGAGAAAAAGTTGGTGATTTCATTCCAAAGTTTGACCCTTTCCGGAGGATTTCAGTGATCAGAAAGGGTTTGGTTGAGTGTACCTGTAAGACTTGTAGAAGAATAGTTAAATGGCATCAAACGAATGTTTTAGGTCAAAAATTTGCTGTCAGAAGAAAGTTAAGGGTGCTAATTTAGAATCCGTGCCCGGAAGTAGACATAATTTTACTCACTTCACAACTTCCAAAAGAGGGCGCTCAAACTTTAAGTTTTTTTTTTTTTTAAGTAAAAAACCCTTTTCTTTTTTTCCTCACTCGAGGAACAGCGCTATAAGTGTGTGCTGAGGAAAGAAGTGAATGGTTAGTGCTGTGGAAGAAAGAAAAGCATTGTTAGTACGTACCGGGACCCGAACCCTCGACCCTAGCGATACAGCGATTCTAGCATGAAGACCAGCGCGCTTGCCTACTGCGCTACGAGCGCCGTTGCCGATGGATGGGTAAAAAATAATATAAGTACTGTCTAATAATACTATCTATTACATATAGCTGTAGGTATACGTATTTACGTATACCTAAAGCTGACTGTATGTACTGGAGAGTGTATGTATATGTACAGTATGAGATACGTATACGTAAATGTTTATATACCCCTACGTATACAGTTCCTATGCATGCGTACACCTGCATATGGCCCACCCTAACCCTATACCTATGCGTACGTAACCCTAACCTTATTACTATGCGTACGTAACCCTAACCTTATTACTATGCGTACGTAACCCTAACCTATTACTATGCGTACGTAACCCTAACCTATTACTATGCATACGTAACCCCTAACCGTATAGCTATGACGCAGTTCCGGGCACGGATTCTAAATTAGAGCCAAGTTAAGTTCAACGTTTAGAACTTCCACTGATCATCCTGCTAGTTAAAACAGTTGGAGTAAGGACTGTGTATAGCTAACAACGACAGTCATTTACTGAGGACTAGGGTGGGTAGAAAACTCCCCACCTGTGTGATGCTAGTAATATTGACACAAGTTCTTCCATGATTGTGGTAGATTATAGTTAAAATAATTTCACTAGTTCCTGGGTTAGTTGCTTTTTCTAAGGGTTTGTACTACAGGGCATTTTATGGGGCTTTAAGGGCCTAGCCTAGACCTCCTTTGCATTTTAACCTGTTGTTATTTCACTGCTCATTAATGACCACTGTACATACCAGTTACGCGAAACCAAACAAAGATGACAACACGACTACAATTTATCTCTACAAATAGTTACTAAACTTTAATAAATATCTTTCAAGTTACTTACACAGTGAGATGACCAGATCCTCTAATATATATAGGATCTGGAACATTCGTTATAACAGCGTCATCGACAAAAGCTGTAGTTTCATCGCCATCGTCTTCAATAGTAATGGCATCGAAATCAGCCATGATTCGGAGAATAAGCCAGATCCACACGATTTGTCTTTGATGTCTTACACTAAAAAAATATTTAAAGTTAGTTTTCAACTAAATTCGTAAGGATAACTAAAATTACACACTCTAAAAAATAACATAAATGATTTACATGAATTAAAAGTACACATAAAGTACAGATAATCTATCAATAATTCTACAATCACTAGTGTTAACAACTCTCTTTTGTCTAAAATTTTTATGACGTCAACCCAAAACAGAACAATGCATGAATGACAAAGTTTCAATGACTCACTCCAAGTTAAATGCGCGCTGAGGTTATAATACAATATAAACATATTGTCTTCACTTTTGATGGACCGCCGCCGCTTCGAGAGCTAAATAAAGTAGGAAACAATAGGCAGAAAGGTCACCGATTAGTGGAGTGGATGAAGAAGAAACCTATTTTCAACGTCCTTAGAGCATAGAAATGTTGCTTCCGTGATAATAGCACGGACATCTGCGACTACGTACCGTCCTTCGCGTGTAATCACTGAAAATATTAAGTTGTACCAACGTTTTTCAAGATTAATTACTTTTGGTTCGAACTGGAAAGCGTCAATTTATTGGCTCAGTGGTCAGTTCAGTGGTCAAGGTAATGAATCACTCAGAAATAATGCCTACCTGAGCCTCCATACAGTGAGTGCAGTCACTTCATATTCAAACAGTGATAACGGTAACCTACCGAGCCAGTGACAATTACTCGACGGCAACTTGCACAGGTGCATACTAAGTTAGTTAGTTAGTTAGGTAGGTAGAGTTTTACCGCCCAGTTTCTAACCTATTGGTTCAAGTCAGGCCTGCCAATGCCCTTTTTCCAGTTGTGGCTCACCACATTGTTTTCCCTCAGTTCATTGCTTATGAGAAGCATCAGGCACAACGACAGTAGGTTCCATTTTTAGAGTCTTTGTTATGACTCGACCTGGGAATTTAGAACCCGCACCTTCCGCGAGAGGCGGATGCTCTTACCGTTAGACCAAACACGCGGTCCAGGTGCATACTGAGGCCGGAGGCAACAGATCCATGTATGGATCTGGGCCCTCCCCTATAGACCTTAAGCATATGATGTCACAGAGCAAAAAGTATGCACTCCTTTGGGGGAAAAACAAACCAATGCCAACAGCTAATTAAAATGCACACGTACATAGCCTGCCACACATGCAGGGCGAATTCTCATGCATGGGTCCAACATGTTCCAATAGTGACCTCGATTCAGCGGCTCGAGCCAGCTCAACTGGCTCCAGGCGCATAGCCAGGATTGAGTCATGGGGGGGGGGGGTTGGGGTCATGGGGGGAGGGTTTGGGAGCACGACGTGAGGGAAAAGTCAACGGATAGAGAGAAAAAACCGCTTATTTAGGTGTTTTTGCATACAAGGTTGGGTCATGGAGGAGAACCACACCCCTGTGGTTCTAACCCCCACCCCCTGTGGCTACGCCACTGACTGGCTCAGCCAGTTTCTTGACTGTACGACATGTGACGTAAAATGCGGCAAATCGGTAAATCGCACGAAATTTTGCAAATTGAAAAAAAAAATAAACTTGAAATCGATAAAAACTCATCCATTGTGCGTTCAGCGACAGTCTGTGATCCATGGTACCTCACCAAACCTCTGCAGACAGAGGATGAAATTATTCCTTCTATAGAAATAGCTCCATGCAACATGTGAACTGTGACGAATGCAATCATACCAGTGCGTGCCTAAATTTTGTATTAAACCCACTTCCATGACAGACTCTGCGCGGAGACATTTTGCAAGGAGAAGCGGCTGCTTCGACATCTGATAAAGCTTTAAATTTTTTATTTAAGATAACATAAAAACTAGCAAAGCAAAAATAATCCCATTGCGTTGCATTCTTTAATTCTGTGCTTCGTTATAAATCATTAGCCTATGCTCTCAAGAAACAGACCCAGTCGGGTCGAAAACTAGTGTCAATATGTATGGAACTTTATTGATAATAAAGGAGTAAACGAGACTAGAAGGCGCGCGGAGCGAGCGAAAAATGATTATTTGTAAAGGATCGGTGAAAATGGTGCTCTATACCGTGGTTATACCTTAAGCGACTTAACACCCCAACGACAATGACATAAAAGAGATCATGATGGGGCACCAACATGTAAAAACTTAAACTATACTTTTCTCTGTCTGTAACATTAAGGGATGATTACATTGGTCGTTTCCCTAGTCACTAAATGTCGGAAGATATATCCCCATACCCCTAGCCCCCCCCCCCTCCCCAGATATACACAAGTACCAATTACTGTAATTTTAATTGAATCTGCTCACAATCAAAGCTAGTCACCGCACTTTGATTGAATACGTTACATCCTGATCTCAATTTTGGGCCTGTCCAGTCTTTTCAATTTTGGTTTCACTTTAGAACTTAGAAATGACAAGATTCTTGGAAACTAAACAGTTGAATGAATCTTTTCGTAACCTTCATATCATCATCCCTCCCTCGCATGCACGTCGGGATAATTGAGAGAAAGGTGAAGGAATTCTAAAGCCCATGCAGGTTACACTACAGCGATATCGGATGGGATTACTTTCCGATTTTTGTGAGTTTTAGTTAAAATCTCCTCCATCCATTCTTGGGAAGAACCAAAAATTTGCCATCCTTTGCGAATATATGATCGGTACGAGAGGACAATGGAAATGAAGTGTTAAGTATTTATTTCATGACATCACATTGACCTATACGGTAGCATTATACGATAGCAATTATCGTACTAAAAACCGACAAAGCTGTTTGCGGATGTGACGTCACAGAACAATGAGTATTACCTGTATTTTCGAAGTCCTGTGATATTAATCATATATCTACACAGGTTGGCAAATTTTTGTTTCTTTTCGAACAAAGATGGAGGAGATTTTAAGTAAAACTCACACAAATTGGAAGGAAATCCGATCCGATATCGCTGTACTGTGACCTGGGCTTAATATCCCGACATGTTTTAGGGTGGATGACACTCAACCTAAAGAAAGGGTTTGTTACGACCGACGGATCCGTATATAAGTTTCGGAAGGCTTGGGACTGGGCCTGATCTCAAGTACGAATATAAGGTATAAACGTCAGCATTGGCGTAGCCACAGGTGTAGCCTATGGTTATGAAGAATAAAAAAATCAGATATTAGCTCTATGTAACTTCAGTCAACTATAGTGCGTTGTTCTCAATTTTTCCTTCATGAAATTCGGAATTCTCTCCAATACCACATAAATATTTATAGCCTACAATTTTCTCCGAAAAGCTGTTTGAAAGTTTTCAGCAAGTGCAGCAAATTGCAATGTCTAATGTAGTACTGCTCCCTCATAAATCAATTTGGCAAACTTTTCCGAGCTCTGGGAATTAAAATTCGGGATTTTGCCATCATGATTTTACACCAGATAATCAACTGATACCGGCAACTATAATGCTGTATTCCTTAATTTCCTTTCATAAGATCATCGTATTATCAAATATTTGCTCAAAAAGTCAAAAGTTTCGACCCGTCTCTCGCTCAGCAAATTACGTCGTTATACTACTGCACAGTCATGTTCACTGTTTCTAATAGTTTGGTTGTTTGCCTCTCTCTCTTGTAAAAACTCTAGCTACGCCACTGACAGAAAGTCGATCAAGGGCGTGAGGGAGTCGATCCTAGGCGGAAGGGGGCAATCGTCCCACCGAGGAAAAAAATTGTGGGGAGAAACATCGTTTTGCCCCCAATAATTCAGGCATATTTCAAAACAACAACAACAAATAGAATAAACAAAATATAACATTACTACCGGTAGTGTACAGATGACTTTACGGCTTCGAGAAAACGTCAGTTTGGACCTACTTTAAAATCACAATACTGCATTAATAATGTGCCATCTCTCTGATTTGTGTATATTCGTGCAATCGTGCCATTGTGGATGTGAATGTATTTTTGTTTGCATGTGTATGCGTGCGCTCGCGTTCTTGTGGTTGGATTGCTCATAGACGAGTCCCGTCACGGACACGATCTGAGGTTCTGGCTGTTGGAAAATTTTTAGTGCCCTCAATATTTTTTATCGGGGTGAAATTGTCCCCATGCCATAAGGATCGACGCCTCTGGAGAACTTATACCGCCCTGTTAAAGGGAAATATTGCGTTTAAAATGCTCCAGCATAGCATTAAAAGTCAAAAGCTCTAGTCATTATCTAAACATTCGCTCTCAACAATAAAACCAAGCAATAGATTTACTTCCTAAAAATATTATTCCCAAGAAGAGTTATGGAAGTTGCATCTTTTGAATTTTGAAAGTTTGGGTGAACAAATTATTCTTGAGCAACAAACACCTGAATTTCTATCTGAGGGAAACTTATTTCTTGAAAAGAAGGCTACCATACTGCCTTATTTTTAATTATTTATCACTCTTTGCCAATAAAAATTGGCTTTAAAAGGGTGAGATTTCCTTGTAAAACAAACGCAACACTTCCCTTTAGGGCGAATCCATTACACAGTTTCTTAGCCCACCGCCCGAGTGGAGGCTGTCGTCGTCAGAACCAACAAGTAGGTCAGGGTCACCTTGACTACTTTTGGGCACCAACGACATTTCATAGAGGTAATTGATGAACAGAAAATATTTTAGTTGCCAAGTTTTCACAATGACTTAGGATAACTGTCAGTTACACTTACCACTTATTATGTATACATGACGTTAAAACAATGTCTCCTGAGAAGCCTTAAATTTGAAGAGACAGTGTACAGGTTTATATGCAAGGAGAGATAATGCATTATGTCATTTTCCTGGAATGGAATTCAAACTTAGTCAAGTATTTTTCAAACCTTTACTTCCTTTGGTGAATTTCTTACACTGTAGAAAAATAACACGTAACACTTAATTAACACTTGAACGTGTTACTATGGTTAATCTTTGTTTTTACAGAAAAGTATATAGCTTGTTGCTTTATTAAAGCATTAACGCGTTATAGGTGTGGTAATTAACATGTTGAGGTGACAGGTGTAAGTGATGTGAACACGTGAATGTTTTAATCCAATGGATGCTTTAACACTACCTGAAGTTTAAAAAAACATTTGCACTTCAACGTGCATGTTAATTGCCTCGTTGATAACGCAAGGGGCGTAGCCAGGATTTTCTTGTGGGGGGGGGGGGGCAAAGTCGACTCATCGTCCCCAATCTTGACCGACAGGACTATCTAAGCGGAGCGCCATTATCGGTTGGCGCGGAGCGTACAAGAAAATTTTTGGTTTTAGAAACCCCTCAGATGGCAGGAAACGGCACTTCCCGAGTGTTTTATGCTGCATGTTCCCAGCCTGGAAATTTGGATCTAATTTCTGAAATTTCTCATTTAATGCAAAAAAAAAAATCAGTCTATGAAACATGTTAATACATGTTTCTAAGCGGAGCTCTACCATCGATTGGCACGGAGCGTACCAGGAAATTTTTGGCTTTTTTGGCCCCTCAGATGGCCGGAAACGGCACTTCCCGAGTGTTCCTAGCAAGAATACGGCCCGACTTCGAAATTCTCCCCGCTTCTTAATTGGAGCACTTGACAAATATTAAGGGGCTGAACATACCTTTAGCCCCCACTTTTTCATTTTTCATTGCCGCCACTGGGGTGCGGCATTTTCTTGAGAGAGCGAAGCGCCCAAATGAGGAGCCGAGCGAAGGAACGGGGAGAGGGCGTGGCTCCTCCCCTCCTTCCCCAGGGAGATTTTGCAATTTTACATCAAAACTGAGCGATCTGGTGAACACCTAGGCTGGAATTTTTTGACATTTTCAATCTTGTATCATTGTTTTTCTTATTTCCTCGAGAGTTAGTGTGTGGCTGTAAGAGGGTTTCTGTACTAGTCAATGGGGCCCCAGGGAATTGTGTTTAGGTCTGGGCGGGAGTAAGTGCGAACTATAAAAAGAATTTGTACTTATTTAAAGCTTATATACTGTCCCGGCATTTGGGCCCTATCGGGCACAACTTATATTGTACATCCTTCTTCGAGTCGGTACCGCACGTCTGACACAAGAGATTATTGACTAAGTTTAGCGAAATGAGATGAAATTCCCGACATGTACATTAATCCATTTATTCTACTTATTAATTTGCTTGAAAAGATGGGAAGGGCTTGTACTTTATTAGCTCTAGGTAACGGAACTGAGGAAGAGTGTGCAAAGCGTACCGAACATTTTGGGTTTTATCGCAGAAATAACTCTTTTGAAAGCCAAAATAACTGAACCGACCATGGGAAGGCGACAGATTATTCCCGACAGGGGGCGGGCCATGCCAGCGACCACAACAGTCGACAGCCCTATGTCGTGGGGGTGGTGAGAAGGAGATATGAAGGGGCCTAACTATCCCATTTCATTGCAGCCTGTAGCACATATTGCACCATATCACTTAATATTTTAAAAGCCGAGTTGCGCACTGATAGTGTTCTTTTGGGTGTGAATCGTGAAACTGCAAAGCGCGCGAAGCGCGCGAAAATTTTTGGTAGGCTTACAAAAATAACATAGCCTACCGTATGTAATCATTAAGAACAAAAAGAAAAAAATAGAAACTGTAGGGGTTGTAGACCGTATCGCGGATAGCATTCTTTGTGTCGAAACCACCTGGAATACCCGATAAAATAGCCAAACTATATGCTCCGTGAGTCGCTCACTAACTGACCTATCGCAGACACACACAAGAGAACAGCAACTAGGCTTTGTGATATGGGATGAAATTTACGACCTCTACAAAACCTGTGTACTCTGCCTACCCGTTACTTGGTAAATTGGCAGGACTTACACTCCCTAAATATGCAGGACCACTCAGTGTTTGCCCTTTGGAGGGCGTACTTGTCCATTTGGGACGTTAAGCTCCTTAAGGGAGCAGAACTCCTCCGGGAGTAATCGTTTGGTTTTCGCCCCTTGGCTCTTCGCCAGAGAGTCGTGGGGACTTTTAGAAAAAAACTCCCTAAATATGTGGAATGGAAGTATTGAAAAAACTGGAGTGAATCTACAGCGCGCGTAACGCGCCGAAAATTTGGGGTTCTTATTAGGGAAATTGTCCCTTGTGAGCAAAAAGCAGGTAAACCATCGGGGAGACTAGTCGCCTTCGGGACTGCATACTTTATCGTAACGACTAAGAGCCCCCCCCCCCCCGAAAAACTGTAAAAAATGCCCCGATTCCCTCCCTCCTCTTGCCGTTTATCTTTTTTTTTATTTATTATTTTTTTTGGCTCTCCTTCATTTTTTCAACATCGCCCATCGCTTCCCCAAAATTTCTGTGGAGGGGGGGGGCACTCTTCCCCCCTTGCCCCCCCCCGCTGGCTACGCTAGTGGATAACGCGTTATCGTGTTAATGAATTATCAAGGCAAATAAATTCACTGTGCAAGAATCATTTATTAACATGTTTTATTTTGTTATATTTTAGAGTGTATAGAGTGCAGTATGCTGAGCCTGATTATGGACAGTAGCGTTCCCAATGAGGAGTCGGAAAAATCCTTCGGAAGGAAGAAGTCTGGCCAAATTTGACCAAGCAAACACTATAGGTCGTCATGCTTCAAACGTTTCCAAAGACCCATTTTTGCATCGTTGCCCTCTACAAAAATCAAAGAATTTCAAAAGGGGAAAATATCTTCCCTGGGACAGCGAATACTCAGCCCTTTCCAACAACCCTCTATTGAAACTCCTTAGATACCGTACAAACTTTCCGTTTTTAATGCTAACCACTATAAAAACAGCAGTTCCTGCAACATCTCTGCACCATCTTTGGTCATTAGGGGATACCATTTTTCGTTCAATCAGCCTTTCAATCGGCCGAAAGGTTCTGGTGCGGGGTGCCCCATTTAAAGTTTTCACATACCAGCTGAGGGAACTCATCCTTTGACCCCATTACCGCGAGTTTGGTCTAGTGGTAGAGCATCCGCCTCTAACGCGGAACGCCCGGGTTTGATTTCCAGGTCGAGTCATACCACAGATTCTAAAAATGGACCCGGTACTGCCGTCGTGCGTGATACTCTGCATAAGCAATGAAGTGGGGAAAACAAGCCAGTGAGCCACAACTGGAAAAAAGGCTCTGACCTGCTCGACTTGAACTGATAGGTTTCTCCTGACCCTCAAGATTTCTCCATTGGACAATCATAAAAAGATCCAGTATAGGCTATGTCACGGGGCCGTCCCAGGTTTGTGAAAAGGGGGCGTAACCTGTAGAGCCCGTCCACTGGAGAAATCTTGAGGGCCGTGAAAAACCATTACCAAAATATATTACTTGCAAAAATAGAGGCGAACACATCAAAAGTATCCCTATGTAAAGTCGGTTCAGTGTCAAATGTGCTACCTGGAACTCAGACCAATACAACTCTACTTGATCATGACATTATCAAAGTAATCAAATTCATTTTTCTGTGATTAAACTAGAACTCTCTGTGCAAATAGGGGAATTTCTGAAAGAAATTCGGTCGTGTTCAAACAAATTTGCACAGAGATAAACTAGCCTTATTCAAATATTTGAACATAACTGTTTTTCGTACTGACTTTATTTCATGTGAACGTTTACATATTGAGAAACGTGCACGGATATAGATATATCACTGCGCTTTCAACTTGAACTTGGGCTATAAGAGTCACCCCGACCCATTTCTGTAATATAACTCAAAAGTATTATAATTCTTTGCATACATTTCCCCCCAAGTTCCTCATGAGATGCCCCATGCCGATGCTAATATTGCATTTTGCAGACAGAGTAAAGCATGCTTACAGTGCCCAACATAACATGACTAATTTCATGGATACACGCCGTTTTTTCGGAGGATTCCGGGGGCTTAAGAAAATATTTGATTTCAATATTTTACTATGTTTAATTATAATCCATTAAATGAAAAGAAAGCAAAACAGTATATTCTAGATGAAGCTGAAAACATAGTTTTTCTTTGTAGAAGAAAGGGCCCATTCATGGATTCTTTTTATTTAGAAAGCCATGTGAATCGGCTGAACAAAAGAAGCCTAGCTTTTTACACGGCATGAAACAGTAAAGAAAAATACGTGAAAAATGCCAAAGGGTTATTATATGGCATGACAAGTGTAAGTTGCTATATTGCTCATGTTATATGTGTTTCAAAATGTATGAATATCTGGGGCTACGTTTGGAATGCATACATGAAATATCTCTCTGAACAAATTTATATAGCCAGGAGTTGCGCATGACATGGAGAGAGGGCCTGTCGTCCTTTGAAGTGTGTCCTAGAGCGGAAATTTTGTTTTTAAAGTATTTCAGTTTAAGTTACATGTTTTATTTTCCGATACAACGTCCCTCATTTTACTCCTGAAAAGCTGTAAAACTCTCGTTACATCATACAGTCTTCTTCAAATTTCCTTGTTCTTTGATGAACAAAATAGATATATAGAATACATGTTTTGCTTTAAAATGATGGCCTCTGTTATAAGTGTTCAGAAAGTCACAAGCGTAATAGTTTAAAACCAAAGAGTTAACTTAGTCACTCACTCTCTAATAGGGTGAAAAGGGCGAATCCACTCCATTAGAGTGTTAATTCACTCCAAGAAAAGTAAAACCATGGGCTTAGCCACGGGGTGGTACCCCCCCCCCCATACCCATCCTTGCAATGAAAAACATCTTAAATATTAGTATTTTAGTAGTAGTATTTTCTCTCTATCCCTAGACTTTTTCCTCATGTCAGGCCACCGCCCCTCCCCCATGACACAACCCTGGCTACGCTACTGAGTGAAACTCATTCCAAAAAGAGTGAAATCACTCTTTAACGAGCGTCTGGAGGATCACCCTTTTTTAAGAGTGACACCTGCAGACACTCCTTTAAGAGTGAAACTTTGCTCTTTTGGAGTGAATTTCATTCTTCTTTGAGGGAATTTCCGCTCTTTTGGAGGGACGGAAGTTAGAGGACTTCATAGCGCCTACCGTATTCTTCTTGCGAATGTTTATTTTTAGAGTGTATACTTGTTGTTACTGTCTTTTCAGAAAGCTTTGAAAGTAAAAACCGTGAAACCAAGGAGGTTCTTGTAGAACCTCCTTGGTGAAACTGTGAAGCGGTCTCCGTTCTTTGGGAACACTTCTTTCTTCAAATTCGCTTTGGAAAGAACGCCCTTTCGATTGTTTATGAAATATTATACACTTGTTGTTTATACTCAAGTAACCATGCGTCATCTTCCAGACAGATGAACACGATGATTTTGAATAAACTTCCAAACCAAATTATCCACCGAACTGCCAGCCTAAGGTGAAAATTTTTCGCGGCTCATTACAGTGTAGTAACTGTGTATACTTGTATAGGTCGCGCAACTGTAGCTTTGTGGTGAAAGTTGCATTCCCATGTTAGGTTCTCGAGAAATAATTAATTGAAGTTGACACATTTTTCTTTAAAAAGGAACTTGAAGCAAGAGCGTGTAGTATCATGGATTCACACTAGTGTCCAATGTTTCGTTTTCTTTATTTTTATCCTATTATTTTCACCTTGTATTGACTAATGAAGTTTTTAAAATTCTATTCCTCACTATGCACCAATGGTATCAATATATCAGTTTAGTTGCATATTTGTGGTAAATTTTAACTAACTAACCAACTAACTATAAATAAATGAATACAAAACATTAGCCAACCAGGGCGTCGATTTGGAGGGGGGAGGCAAGGGACATGTCCCCCTTTTTTGAGTGGAGGGGACACTAACGTAAAAGTCTCCCCACTTTTTGTGACATGAAACTTAAAAATTATGTACGAGCAAAAAGACTATGCATGTAAGTTACGAAAGGTGTCCTCTACCGACTACGATCGACTTGCCTTTTGTATCAATAATTCCACATGTTTACTTTACTAATCCCCAAAATTTTCGCGCTCTTCGCGCGCTTGCAGTCTCATTGATGTACTTTTTTTTTTATTGCATATCAAACATACATTATTCATCGGTTTGTATGATTATGTCAATTGTTCGTGTGCATAGGACAGCAGGTGTGGTTATAAGGGAGCGCAATATTTAGGAATATGAAGAAGACGAACCGTCCCCTACAATGTTTAAATGGAATCTGTGGCCTTTAGTGAATGACCAGCCTGGCAGGCTGAAATTGGTCAACACATTTTAAGGAAACTGAAAGTGTTTCGGTGCACTGTCTGCATGCAACTTTTTTTAGAAAAATGTATGATTTCTAATGGAAAATTTCGATACGCTCCCATGATTCGTTAATTTTTATAGCGATTTGACCATTTCATGTTTAGACCATTATCGGAGAAGTAAAGTCACACTGACGTTTGCTAAAATAGAGACAATCCAATCAATCCAATCATGAATTAGAGGTACACCTCCATCCTCTGTTTACAGATATTGTATGATGAGGTGTCCTTCGAAAAAAAAAAAACATAAAAAACATATTTGCATCAACGACCTTACGCCCGTAGGTCTATGCAACGGTGTCTCAGTAGCACTTTACCAGTGGGCACCATTCCCTCCACCCCTCGATCTGTGATTTTCCCGTAGGAGTTTGAAGTGTGCTTTTGATCCGATCATGGATTTATTTTACATTCTTTCCATTACAAATGTTCCCTTACTATTAGAACTTTTGCACAAATCTTCAGCAAACTATGACAATTTTCGTTGTGATACTAATTACACATAGAGTACAACCGGTATTTTAATTCATATTGGCCGTATAGTCCATTACAGTTATTACCCACACTTTCAAGATCATGTGTTGAGTTTCCTAGTAACTTAAAATGTTGATACAATTAGCACCATTTTGCATCTGGGCCCCTTCTCTTAGACACCCAGTGGCGTAGCTACAGGGGCAAACGGCCCTGAAAAATGAAGAATTCGGAAACTTGCAATTTGTGAAACCAGTCTACTGTGTGGTTTTGACAACTCATGACATTCCGAAATCTCCTCATTAAAAGCTCCACATTCGTCATTTTTTGTTTCAGAAAGCAAAATTTTCCGCGCGCTTCGCGCGCCACAAATGTAATTCCTTAGCAGAAGTGCTCGCTCATACCTTGAGTAAAATTTCCCGAGCTCTGGAATTTGGTAAGTGAAAAAACGGAGATTTGCTACATGTGACCCCAGACTATCAAGTGACACCAGTAACTACAGTGCTATTTTCATGAATTTTCTTTCATAAAATTCAAAATTTTCTCCAATTTAAGCCCTCGACTCCAAAAATTTCGTCAGAGAGCCTCATTTCGTAGGGGTTGGATAACATCATGTAGCAACAACGATCTTTGGTCGCAGTTCAGTCTCGGGTAGATGCGCACTGTTTAACAAGGTGTTTCTTCATTGGCTGTTGGATTTGTATTGTAGCGATTGTATTCTTTGTCCAGGTTAGGGATTAGGTTATGGATGAGGGTTATCGTTAGCCAGTTAGGTAATTTGTTGTTAAACAGCGCTCATCGCCAGTCAATCTCAGATTTGCCAATAGGAAATGCAAATTCTTCAGTAATCCCCCAACTTTTCAAATTTTCTTACAGGAAACCCAGAATCCAAACTTTTCTGCAACACAAGTTCGGTATTTTCAAATATTTGAAAAGTGGCTAAAATTTAAAAAAAAATCATACAATCTGGATGCTTACCCACCCCCCTCCCTTCCCGAAAAAATTGTCTAGCTACGCCGCTGTACACACCTTACCAGGACTATTCTTTTAATTTACTCGATGCTGACGCTCTACTTCCAAATGCTGGTTAGGGGTGAGTAAATGCATTTACCTGACAGAAACCCGAAAAATAGCTGTACAGTACTCCAGTAAGGGGTTACACACTGATGGAATGCGTCAGTGGACAGGGTTATAATATCCCTGTATATTTCACGTGGTTGGGGAGACTGGTGTTTGTCTTTTGTCGAGTTTGTGTTTAAAACAGCAGAGCTTTTCCCGGGCCAGTGTAATTCTTTTCAATTTTTCTTGCAACGGCCTGGAGATTGAACTGGGTCCTCTACCAGGCCCAACTTACAAGATTCATCACTTTCTACAGCGATCACTTTCAAGATTCCCCTCTGTCCGATCCGTGCACTCTATACTTATATTTGTTCAAAAATGTTAACCATAATTAATGAAAGCCTCTTTGCATGGTAGCCTTTACGACTATATCACCAGCAGTCTACTGTGGATGCGGGAGGGAAAGAGGACTGTTATTGACCCTTTGAGATAAATTGCATCCTGATCTATATATAATATGTTTTGCTGGCAGATATACCATCTTGCAACAATCCACATATCTAACAGAGGCGTCCATCCTGAGAGGAGGAAGGGGGGGGGGGTGATAATCGCCTTACTAATGAAAATATTGGGGAAAACATATCATGTGGCCCCAGTGGTGTGTGCATAATTTTGAAGGTGGGGGATGGGACAACCTGTGATTCCCCGACTGGCACGAATTTTGGTGACCCTTTCCTTCCTTTCTTTCTTTCTTTTCTTTTTTGCTTCACTGCACTTCAGTTGTTGGCGACCGACCCACGCATACTTGTGCTATCAGAATTTTCGAAGACCTTTTTTTCTTTCTTATTGTGCGGTTAAGATTTGAATTCTCAGTGTGTCCCTTCAAACTTTTCATCTTCCTGGAACCCGTTAATCTCCTGACTGAGTGATTTTCCCCCGACTGACTTCGGAGGGGAGGGGGCTGTGCTCTCGACCCCCAGTAAACACGCTACCCTTTGACCCAGTCCCTATAATTCAAGAAGGTTTAAAATGAACAACAATTAGCAGATTTAACAAAATGTATATCATTGCGGTATGCGGACGACTCAGGGCTTCTAGGAATCGTCAAATTGGGCCTATTTTAAAGTAATAAGACTGCATTTATAATTTGCCATCTAATTGTTTTGGTGCCATTGTGATTGTGAATACATGTTTGTTTGTATTCAAGGGCAAATATGGGGAAATTTGTTTGGGGGGGGGGGCGAACTCAACGTGCGACCAAGACGTCTCACATAGTATCAGGGGATGTCGTGCACATGGGAGTCCGGAAGGGGGGGGGGCAAGGGGGCACTTCCCCCCCTGGAAAAACAAACTTGTGAAACAATTAATTAAAAATTGAAATAAAAAAAAATAAAAATAAATCATCAAAATATCTTCACTCACAGCGTCATTTTCTACTCGTGAAATATGCGGACATTTGACCAGGAAAAGCAAGAGAAGATGGTATGCTGAATAGTGAAATCGTAATTTGGGGACCATCATTCGTGACATCTATTGGAAATTTGTAATTGTAAAAACTATGCCAAAATTGTACTGGTTTTCAGGTATGTAGTGTGCATATGGCATGCGACTATTGATGAATGCGTTGGTCTTGGTTTGGTTCCATGCTGATCTCAAGTGGCGACGCGCGGATGTAAATGGGATATACAAGGTGAATATGGGGGGGGGGGGTGTGATTCATAATTGGGTAACGGATATAGGCCTATACAGGCTGTTTGACAGCGTAAGTTTTATCGTGCATAGGCGTTCGAGGCCGTGACAGAGAGGCAAATTTCCCTTCAACAATTTTTTACATTGAAAATTCTAAAAATTACAGACATGAAATTTCTGTTTCAGGGCTGGGTACATGCAGCTTATAACACTCGCCAAGTGTCGTTTCCGGCCATCTGGAGGGTTTGTAAGGCCCAAAATTTAAGCAGTCGTTATTTTGAGCTTTCCTTTGCAAAAAATCTTCATTTTAGTAAGGGTGCGTTTGCGTTTTTGTGGGTGGGTTACTTCCAGATGAGTCTGGTCATGGACATGATTTGAGGTTCTGGCTGCAGGGAAATTTTTGCCCCCCCCCCCTCGCCACCCACAAACCAAATCTACTCCCCTTCACTTACCGAATACAATAAACTGATGAAATTGTGTTCATTTTTGTCTCAAACCAAGATTCGTTACTGGAACTCGGCTTAGAGAAACCGCAAATTAAATCTCATGGCTACAAATTCTCGGCTTCATTTACATTACATGTTTTCTGACATTCATCCATAATTAGAGTGACTTTGTTTATGAATTAAGACTGACGTCAAACCTTTCTTCATTAGACTCTTCAGAGACGTCTTCAATTATTGATTTCCTGTTTTTCTTTGTCGTTTCGCTTGTAGACGGTTGCGGTTAGTTAACAGTTTATCTGTGAAGGAATATCCACCTTCCTGCAGATTTTTTGGCTGCACCCAAACAGGTTTCATATTTTGCTTCAATTTTGCGTGTTGTTTTCGAAATGCTGTAAATTCCACTGTCAGACACATGGAGTTAAGGCTAATTAATGATTAAGTTGTGTTAAGAAAGTCATATGAAGGGGTGTAGCTACAGTAATTGTCCGACAGGGAGCCAAACTCCCCTACAGGGGGCCAGCATTTCGAAGCAAAGGTGATAAGTTTCCTGTGGGACGTGACTGACAGACTGAATGGCATTCTTGAGGCGCGCATAGCGTGCCAAAAAGTTTTGGCTTTCTTTTAACAAATATTTAAATAAAAAATAGAATCGGTGGTATGTAGCAAAATTTTGGAAAGAAATTTAGCTTTTTGTAAGGACCATTAAAAAATCGGGATTGTTTAGTAAAGAATTCTTCCTTCATAATGTGCAAAACCAAAAACGTTGTGACGGAGACTGAAATTCGTTTGGGGTTACGTATTACATATTGTACTGTAGGCCTACGTACTAAGGCTTCTACACGAAACTGGAATTTGCCCGAAAAGGTACCTTTTTGAAAATTTAGAGTTTACTTTTGAGAAATTTTTGAATGTAATCGAAAAATGTTTTTTTTTTTTGGTAAGGTACCGTAGCATTGAAACTTTTGGGGTTTGTACTGATCTACCTTTCAAGAGCAAAATTAACTAGAATGTCAGGGTGATTGAAATTGGCTCAGTAGGGTACGGAGTAGCCACCAAAATGGGGAAATTTCTTGAAAATTCTCTGCAATTTTTAACAATTATTTGGAAATCTGAAAGTTACATTAGAGGACAAAACTGTAATTTTATGACATGTTTTGGATTTTTTTTAAAGAATCTGACCTTATGTGAAAAATCAAGTAGGTCGCCGGGCGACAAGGGCGACTTGAAGTTTGTTGGGGATAATGGACATCGTCATGCAGATTAATGCCCTCTGTCGATACTGGAAAATTTCGCTAAAAAGTTTGGCTTCCTTTTACCAAACATTTGAAACCTGGAGCTTGTATTGAAAGAATTTTATGACAAAAAGTTTGAAAAAGATTTTATTTGTAGAGGGGAATTGAAAATTTGAGTTTTTATTGAAGATCAATCTGACCAAGTTCATCTGGGCCAAATCAAGACTGAAAGTTGGTCCTGTTTCATATTTTGTCATAAGGTGAATATGGAAAACTTTTTAACTTTTACCTTCTTTTTAAAATGATTAAAATCTAAAACTTTCAATAATTTTTTACTCTTGTAAGGAAAATTGGAAATTTTGAGTTTCCTTGAAGGATATGGTCAGTCTTTTCATAGGCAACATCAAGGAGATCGTCCGTGGGGCGGGTGTGTGGATGGACTCAAGTTTATCAGGATTATATCTTTAACCGTATGGATTAAGGCTCCCCGATGAAACAGCACCTTCTCCCCGCCGAGGTCGCATCCTTCCCGGTAGGGGGAATGCTCTCCCCCAGCTGGCCCCAACCTTGAGCCATAGTGAAAAAGACCTATTTTACCAGTACTACACATCCCAGAAAATTTATGTAAGAGAACGTAAAAATCAAATCAGAGGAATGATAAATATTGCAACATATCGGGCCCACTGTACTGTTTATTCACGACCCGGTTTGGGCGAACAGAAGAAGGAGCTTTATGGAGCCTCGACACTCCTCCCCTTTAGTGGCATCTGAGGCTAAAAATGTGACTCCCAACTTTACATTCTGAATTACTTTCTAAGAAGTTAAATGCTCCTTGAAGATTGCTCTTAGCTTCAGGCACGTGTTCGGGCGTTGCCATTAATGCCTCAGTCACATTACCGCCGGGCGCCGGCCGATGAGTAGAAATCGGCCGATGTCTGACATCGGCCAGGCGCCGTGGGATTTTTACCAAATCTCACCGACATCTTTCATGTGGTCACATTGCTCCGGTCGCCGCTCGGGCGCCGCGAGGTGATCGGCCGATGGTTTCTCCATCGATTTGCGAAATTCCCGCATTTCCGGCTATGATCTGAGAGGTCCAATTTTTCACTGAAAAGAAATTTGTACGCTCCGCGCCAATCTGGTGGCTCTTCACGTACTGACGTAGCTCCGCTGTTAGGTCGGCGAACAAAGTTCTGGACGGAACAAGTAAACTTGCACATTATTTCTTTTGAGGAATTACTATTCACACTGTCCCTCGTTTTTCTAGTAACTTTCTTATCACTTTGCATTTTGCGGCAGTAATTTCTCTGAAGTCAACAATTAATTACAAACGAAAGTCAAAATAGGGACTGCTTATATGTTACTTACAGCCCTGGGAAATGCTATTTCTGCGTACACGAGGGGTGCGATTAGTTCAAAATTGTTTCTAAGTTCTTCGCGCTATGATAGTGGACCTCCGATCTTAGAAATCTTCGGGCAGAATCACATTTTTCAGGTAAAAAATCTTCATCATCCTAAACTGAAATGCTCCCCGTACGCTATGGGTGTCTGCTCTTGCCAACTCCGAATACTACATGTAACGCAACCCTAAAAATAGGTCTACAGCGTTCGCTCACACCATTAGCCTGGGCAACACATATGCTGGCTTATGATATTATGAACGCAACTTTTGTCGATATAGGTAGTCTGTCCAGTGGCGGAGCTGCCATATGGTGAGGGGGAGGGGGAACGCCCCGTGACGCCCTTTTTAGGTTTTTTTTTTTTTAACGTACTTCACTCTTGCATCATTATTGGCAAAAGACCCACATAGGCCCACAAAAGGCCCACACAACAACATGTTCAAACAGATACCATTAACCTCACTATCTGCACTTTATTCTGATGAAAAGGGTCATCTCCTGTGGTAGGAATAGATTTTGTGGAAACGTATCTTCATACTTCATAAGCACTAATGTATGCTTCCAAACCAAATGTGATTATAAGCTTGCAAAATACACACTGAGAATGACATTAAATCCACCCTCCCGGCCAATGAAAGTTGCAGGGGGCGCAACAGTATTTGTAGCACAAATAGCCCTCTTCTTGTTGGGGATAATTGTCAACATAGACAATAAAAAGAGTTTATAAGAGATACAAAAATAGCTTCCACAACATTTTTCAAAATCATTTGAAGAGAGCATTCTGGTTAAAATAAAACTGCTATCATGGTGGTAATGGTTTAGGAGTACTAATGAGCAGTTTCCATTTTGCTTTTTTCGAGTGACCATTCTCATGATAAATGGCTATTTTATTCCATAAATGCAGAGTGGTCGTCTGACACTGCCCAATAATGTCATGAAAATGCTTCTTTCTGTACTTCCGTGGTCTCGGAAATCAGAAAATTTCATCTGATAAAGTTTAGTCTACTTTTATTTCTTGTGATTTCGGTATCTAGACAGCCAAGCATACCTATTGTTTGGGTATTTCTTGCAATGTCACTTAAATTAAGGTGTGGTCACACTGAATGTAAATTATGTCAATTAATGTTTCTTCGTGTACTTATGTTGATTTCCAGATGCCAAAAATGTTCACCTAACGGTTATTAATTTCCCAAACTTTTCCCCCTGTAATATTGCTTGCTATTGGCTCTAGCAGGTTTAATCTTTATCTTCACAAAGTAGTCCATTATTACATTAAAATCTTAAATCTAAAACTGACAATAACACAAAATATAATGGTCGCCTTCGTACTAATATGTAAAAGAGAGGGATAAAAACATGGTCGTGTACAGGTCACGGGGAAAGGGAGGGCTTTCCTTCCACTGGAAAATAAAAAAAACAAAAACAAAAACGAATAAACAATAAAGAAAAAGATGAAGAAAATTAAGATCAACATTTCATAACAGTTCACTCAGTGTTTCCCCTATTTAAATGCGGTAAATAGTCTAAAGAAGTGCCATTTCTAGCGATATGAGAGGCATTTAGGGCAAAAATTTTCTTACGCTCCGCGCTAACTCTTTGTGGCGCGGAGCTTTTCAAGTTCCCCTAAAATATTTTGTCCCCTTGAATTTTCTGCTACGGACGCCCATGGATAGAAAATTTAAACATGTTTTAATAGAAAAACTTGCTGAGGAGAAATGGCAAAGAAGTCTTCTACCAGGTGGGGAAAGACAAATGAAAAGCCTGTAAAGCCATGACTTAGATCGTGCTGAGACTCAGGGTATGTACTCCTTAGATATGCGCCTGCAGACCACTGTTGCCTCCTCCGACCGAAATCCCTAGCTCCGCTACTGAGTCTGTCTGAAGCATTGCCCTGGACCCATGAGGACTCAGGAGCCTCAAGGCGATGTCCCTTCTGCCGTGTGTCAGCTGTATTGTGCGATCCTCGGAAACCCCCATCCATATCCATGGGCGTCAGCAGAAATTTTTACAAGGGGGTGGGGCAAGGTTATTCATGGATCATCGTGTACACTATCTAAGCGGAGCGCCACCATAGGTTGGCGCGGAGCGTACAAGAAAATTTTGGGCTTTACAAACCCTCCGTATGACCGGAAACGACACTTAGCGAGTGTTATGACCCAGCCCTGAAACAGGAATTTCATGTCTGTAATTTTTAGATTTTTAGAATTTTCAATGTAAAAAATTGTTGAAGGGAAATTTGCCTCTCGGTCACGGCCTTGCAAGCCTATGCACGATAAAACTTACAACTGTCGAACAGCCTATATAGGCCTATATCCGTTACCCAATTATGAATCATACCCCACATATTCACCCTGTACATCCCAGTTACATCCGCGCGTCGCACTTGAGATCAGCACGGGACCAAACCAAAACCAACGCATTCATCAATAGTCGGATGCCATATGCACACTACAAACCTGACTACTAGTACAATTTTGGCATAGTTTTTACAATTACAAATTTCCAATAGATATCACGAATAATGGTCCCCAAATTACGATTTCACTTTTCAACATACCATCTTCCCTTTTGCTATTCCTGGTCAAATGTCCGCATAGTTTCAGTAGAAACTGACGCTGTGAGTGAAGATATTTTGATGATTTATTTTTAATTTTTTTCATTTCAATTTTTAATCAATTTTTTTCACAAGTTTGATTTTCTAGGGGGAGGGGGCAAGTGCTTCCCCTTGCCTCCACTTCCGGACGCCCATGTCCATACCCATTCGTCACCTCCCTTCCCGCCTTGGTTCGTAAAAATCAAAATCTTCCAATGCGTACAATGATCATTATGACAACGCGACTCCCCAGTCATTTTCTATCAAGAAATAACCAATAGCGAGTTGGTTTTACGTCCCTGGAAATCTGATATTGGTAACAAGTTGAACCAGTTTCTTCATTGTCAAAATTATCTCACTCAGAACAGCAGGAAACAGTTATTAAATTTGTTTTTTCTCTGCCAACATCTTGGCAGTAGCCATTTCTCGATAATTTTTCGGGTCATTGCACTGTTGTTTTGTTAGCTTGTATAGCAACAACATAGCGGTGCCTTTGAATGGGTTCAGTGCACAAACTGCCGCAGAGACAACGGAAAACTTTACTACGTATGCCGCGTTATACATATTGCAGGTATTACGTACGTATGTGTGTTGCAACTTACAAAGGTAACAAACTAACATACACTCAAGGACCGCAAGTTTCAAAACACAACAACCTCTCAAGGCCTCCAATGTGTTTGTGAACCCCGGATAAAGGAGCTTTTTCAACTATATATCTTCAAACGCGATTTTGGAATTAAAAGATTCGCAAGAATCTATCTTACAGAGTATTTCTGTGGATCTACAGCATTCTTGGCTTTTTGGGGGGAAACCAGCAAAATGTCAAGTAAGTGTGAATTTTGCAATTTTTAAAGAAAGATACCGGATAGGCAGTATGCTGCTGCACTGTTGATATACTGAGGGCCTACACGAGCATCTGTTTACAATGGTCATGTACAAATTAACTCGAGTAGACAGGTGTTGCCTGTAGGCTGTAGCCTAGGTCTTTTCATCAACTTGTATTTGGCCGTCTCCAAGAAAGATAGTTTATATAGGCTAGGCCTAGATGTGCTCTCACGCATCAAACCAAGTTTGAAGTAATAAATTGCTACTTGTATTAGATTACCGTCTACCAAAGTAGTCTGGATGTCATGTCTCCATATAGAGAGAGTGCTTACAAGTTGTGAAAATCATGATGATTTGTAATAATGGTTATGTGAAATGTGATCAGTGACCCACTTGAACCAAATATATAATGAAATTAAAATGGTATCATGCTGATGCTGACCTGCACTGAGAAGAAACTGCTCTCTGCTCATTGAGCAAGCTCAATCAGAAACAACTGGGGCAAGCTCTATCAGAAACAAATGTGTCGTGAGCAGTTGAGGCCACGACATTCTTTTATCCTACTGAGTGCAAGACTATACCAACACCAGTTTGTGGTTCTTATCTAGTAAAAGCACAGTAAGGTCGTTAGTCAAGTTTTGGGATTAATACTTTTTGTACCAGTTCCAGCTGCTGTCAGTTCATCAAGTTCATTTGCCATCATGTTTCCCATGGTGCAATATGGTAGGCATTATGTTACTCTACTTACTTACTTACTTTGACGAGACCATTGAAATAAAGAAGCTTAATTTGTTTGGCCTGCTAAAACTAAGAAGAAAGGAAATTGATATCTTTTCTTCATTTACTCTTTAGTACAGTAGTGCTTTTTATATAGCATTGAATCAAGAATTGTGATTTTGTGTTTTCAAGTGTAGTGGTTTCAGTATTTGCAACTCTGCAAGGGAGTTTATTTAATTTTTTTATTTAATTTTGTAATGTAGTCAAGGGATTATTCTTACCATGAAGATGCATCAAGTTGGTCAATAAAACTTTTAAGTCATTTAAACTTCCATTTTGCAGTTTTTTCATCCTGTTAGAGTTGTTTCTCTGGGTAGCATGAAGTTCTCCAAAATTATGAGCAGATGAACAGTTCTCTCTTGTTTCATGTTAGCAATTTTTTTGAAAAAGAGCAGTCATGCCAACTTGAAAAAGTCTAGTAGACTGTTCGGTCTCATGACTGGCTCTGGGTATTCAAGTAACAATGTTTTTTCTCCTCAAATGTGAAACTAACTTACTGCCTGGTTTGTTGCACCTTGAACATATCTAGTATTGGAGTCCTAAAACATGATGAAAGATACTCTAAAGCAGGGGTGGACAACCTATGGCCAGCAGGCCGCAAGTGACCCACCAGTGATTTTTTTGCGCCCTGCGAGATTTCTTAGGGAAAAGAAAAACATCAGTCTATTTTACATCATAACAAACAAGCTGTTGATTTGCTTAAGTTGCTTTCAATTTCACCAACAACGTTCCCCATTCTGCATATCATGACTATCCACTTGTGACATGGAGTAACCGCCTCGGAGTGTAAACCTCCATGCTTATGTTCAGCTACTCACAAACCGATTTTGCACATTGGTGAATGGAATTACCACCATGATTGGTGTGACCTTCTTTGATGCAACGTAATTGCACAACTTCGATTTTGATTTGACGTCCGAATTTAGGCCTAAACGCATTTAGTATAGCTAGTACAGTTCGTCTGTCAGTGTAACCATAGAACAAGTAGTCTAATTCCCTTTTGCAATAAGCATCGGAGTTACAGGCTTTATGTCTGACAATATTATCATGGGGTGATGATATCCCTCTTATTTTTCAAAACTCGTGGTTGTGATATAAATTATTTCCATGGTACCAGGGTTGCCGTAAAATGAATCGAAATGATTTGTGTTTTTGATGGGTCTTTACTATTAACTGAAACACAAATTTGGCTGTGAAATTCCGAATTTTCCATTGAATTTACTTGAACTTACTGTAGCAGTAGAGTCTTGTCGCAAACTGGAATCATAGTGGCGCATGAGGCTGGGCAGGGTAAGACTCTGCCCCAAATTTCTGAGGTCGAAAATTCGGCAAAGAAAGGACAAAAAATCTGGTACTTAACAGGCGTTTTCCCAGCAGAGATGAAATATAAGTGAGAACATTGCCAGAATTTTCTGCTGAGCTCCAGGATTTTTTTTATCAAATTCTCAAAAAATGTGCAAAACTTTTCTCACGCTTTGTGCGCAGTAGTGGTTTGGTGGTCTATTCTAAGCACCTGAACTGCAACGAAGTTTGAGCAAAAATGCTCTACCCCTAAACTGGAGTTCTTATGCCAACAGTATGTTTGACATTCCTAATTGATAGGCCTACTATAGCAGCTACTTTTAAACGTGGCTTTGTCAATGAGTTGCTAACATTGAACACGACAATTTTAGGCAAGCACTCCTTGTTGATGTTGAAATGACAACATCTTAATCTAAGATCAGCATTTCTTTTAACATTGCTGTATTGAAATTTAATTTTTTTTGTGACGAAAGATTTACATTGCTTCAAAGTCCTCAGAACTAAAAGGTTTCAAATCAACAGCGTGTCATTGGTAAAGTGGGGCCCAATCAATTTTTTATTCCTCAAATCTGGCCCGTTCAGTCAAAAAGGTTACCCACCGCTGCTTTAAGGAGTACTAAGGTCAAGAAACTGTGAGATTTAGCTTTTGCTTCAAAATAATGTTGGGACGACTGTTTTAGTCCTTTTAAACAGCCATTCCAAGTTGTCAAAGTTGAACTTTGTCTAATAAAATACGTTTGCCAGGTATATCGTCCTTGGAAATATTTGGTTTGATCCAGTGTTTACACTAGGGTTCAAAATATTTGCAGGAAATAATTTGCCCATTCCACAAGTATTGGAGCAGGATTTCAGGTAGTATAGTGTAGGAATGTCCTGCAGACAAATATAATTTTTCTCCTTGCGAGACTTGTGAATTGAGTGCAGGAATCCTGCAAAATTTATACGCTACGGCTACATGGTGTGAACACTGGTTTGATCATCAGGTGACCAGTGATCTCAGCCTCATAAGCATACTAATAATTTACCACAGAGATCACATGTTTGTATCAAGATCTTATTGGGTAAGAGCAGTCACCTCAAACTTATTTTAAGTTCAGCTAAGTCACAGTTTAGAATTTTTTTATTTCTGTTCAAAGGATCTTTCATACTATTTTAGGACTTCATTATTGTGTAAACCAAACAGTTAGGCTACTCCTTGTAATATTCCCATTTGAGGAGAAGAAATATTGTCACATGACTCTCAAGAGCCAATCATGAAACAGGACAGTCTACTACACTACAGTACTTGAAGTTGGGATGACTGCAGTTCCCCTTGAAGTCAGACTGTCAGAATGAATTTCAGTTTTCAAATTTTGGGTGGTGCTAAGTAATTTTGTCTAGCTTCTTGGAATTGGCATGCATTGAACCTGCAACTTACTGACTGATGGGATGACAGAGAGATTCAAACCATCTCCCTCTCAATGTGCATATATGCTTCAGAGGGTGGAAAATTGAGCTTGCCACCTCCCATTTTATGACTGATGCCATTTTATAGCAAATGGTACTCATAGCAGGGCTGGAATTGAAGTTTCAGCAGGGAAAGGCCATTTCCCTATCAGTTTTAAAGGCATTTCATGTGAACTCAGAGGGCACCAGGGCCAAACAAGTGATTTTGTACTGACCATAGAGTACTGTAATCTCAAAGGTAGGGCACAGAGGCCAAATGGCCATGATTGTCATGAAATTTTAGTGGACAAAAAGCAATTGCCAAAAATATGAAGGTCCATGGCTTTTGTGACCCTTGATTTATTCCAGCCCTACATACCCCCTTGTTCTGTTACCAGAAGGAAGGGGGTAGGGGAGAAGGGTAGCGAGCTGTTTCTTTCAGCAATTCAAAAATGTAGCCACTGAAAGAAGTAAAAATTGTATTCTGTTTGGCTTACAAAACCTAACTTAATTAAGCGTATTCTTCTTAGTTGGGTCTTGTATTAAAAGTGGACTACTGTAAGTGACAAATTATAAAATAAAGCTTGCTACTTCAGTAGTCAGCTGAGGGTGTTTAAGTCTGGACAGCATGTACTGTACTAGCTAACTTTGTCTACAGGCAAATTAATGTAACTAGTATTTCATGACAAGCTGTTACTACTGTACCAGGAGAAAAAGAACACATAAAATTCAGACAAAGAAAAAAAAAAAAAAAGAAAAGAAAGAAGAAGCATCTTGTACATAAAACTGGAACAATATTCAAGCTCACACATCTGTGAATCACATGACACAAATGCCACAAAGTGCTTGGCAGTGCCATCCAGTCTGCCCTCTAAGGAGCCTTCTTTGGGCTCCAATTGAATAGCTTATTGTACAGTAGCAGACCCTGATACAATGTGATGATATAAATTTTATGCCCAACTGTTCAAACTTCAAATGAATAATGTTGTATACTTGAATCTATAGTCCTCATCCTTATTTATATTTTGGGGGCAAGTGGTCATTATTTTGGCAACAACAGTTTAAGTGGCTGTGGTTCAAGTTGTCTCTGGGTTCATTGAACTTTGTACACATGTTCAAAGAAATATGGTACAGAAATAAAATTTCAATACAGTACAGTGCATGAGCCATAAATAGCACTCCTTGTACAGAATGAACATCAACTGAGTATTTTAGCCTCCCACAAAATGTTGACCAGTCTCCTTCCCTTCAAAGTTTGATTGTAGTACTAATACTGTTTTTTATTTCATCACTTAGTTGACATTTATTAATTAATTTACACCCACACCCTTTAAATAGTATCTCAACTGGTTTGGTTGAAAAGCATGCTGTACCCAGGCAAGTTGTTGTGTTTATTGTTTGGAAGCTGAAAACCTTTCTACAAAAAGTCTGTATTTGATATTGAAACAAACACTTTCATGTTTAAAAATAAAGTTTTTGTCATGGTAAATGGATATACAGTAATGTTATTTATGTTACACAGTTACAGTATGTAGAGTTCTATACTTTCTGATTTTTATCTTGTTAACAGCATGGTCTATTGATACAGTACATGTACAGTAGGAGAATACACCTTTTTGTAAACTGTGTGGTCAAGGGTACAAGTACATCAGTGTGGAAGTTTTACCATCCTGGGGCCCATTCCACAAAGACTTAGCACAATCTTAAGTTTGATTCCCCATACTTAAGTCAACAGTAAATCAGTTAAGATTGTGCATAACTCTTTGTGGAATGGGCCCCTGGTCTATGGAGAGGGGTGGTGCCCCTCCCCTTCTATTTGAGAAGTTTTTGCCTTTCCAAGAAGCGTAGATGCAGTTCTAAATGGTGCACATGACTAGGATTAATAATATTGAAGATTTAGTGCTGGTGGTTTATTAGGTATATCCTTATGTTCAGGATATGTCCTGGGTATGATACAGGAATAGTTACTATTGCATGTTAATGCAGGTATATGTTCAGGATACGTCCTGGATATGATACATGGATAGTTACTATTGCATGTTAATGCAGTTTATCTGTGTTCTGTATGAGCCATTATGTCCAGGTGCACTGCCTGGACAAACTCTGAAGAGCATGTGGCAGGGCCTGGTCTAAATTTTGTTGCCCACACAGAAACCTCAGTAGCCTGGACAAAAAATATTGCTTTCACTTCATTTGGAAACATTGTAGATCATTTAATTCAACTTTAGGAGCAAATGTAGCTCACCATTTTGCCTCGAGTCCAATGTTACTAACAAAAAAATTTGAAAGGGGCAAAGTATCCTTCTCCAGAGGACAGTGTTCAATGTCATCCCCTAGTTCAGACACAAGCTTGGGTAGAAAATTTGGACATTTGGTCGTGGAGAACTATGTATTTGAAATTTTTATAGTTTCAAAAGAAACAGAAGTTAGAGTTAAATTCAAAGTAAATTGAAGTACAGATCTGTTTAGGACATTTCCAGATTGTTCAAACCAAAAATGAGATTGTGTCATTCTTTAAAGAATTGCTTTATCAGGTATTTTCTGTATCAGTGCACTGTTATGTATGCACTGTTAGGTGACAGTTATGTGTTGAAAATGAATTAAAATTCAGAAGAGTTTACTGTAGTTAATGTGCTGGTGTGGTTAGTGCAGTCAGCACTGTGCTTGAATTGAACAGCAAAACTTAGTAGTACATCAGAACTACACAACAGCAAGCAAGGACATTAGTTTTCAGAGGGGTACTGTTGACTGACAATTAAATCAATAAACTGTAGTATCCAGCTTGTATATTACAAACAGCTTTTATATTGGTCTTTAAATGTAGCAATCCTTCTGAAGTTAGATCTTTTCTCTCTAGGTATTGAATCTACTTATAAAGCCGCTCCTTTTTTGCCTCTAAGATTAATGAGCAGTTGACATTTTGGAAAGAAATTCCTTTTTGGTTTCCCGAAAGGGAAAACTACGGAGCAGGTCTTCAAGTTCACCGAGGCAAAACCTTGCGGGGGACAGCGGATTGCAAAGTCGATATTGACTATTCCAAGTCATCCATACAAATGAGCGACGACAATTACTTATACCGCATGCTTCTACAATATTGCTAGACATGCACAGTGTTTCTACAAAACAAAAGTCAAAGACTTTTCTTACTAAAAATTTATGGGGTCATCAAGTGTTTAATAATTAAAAAAGTCGTAAATAACTTTGAAGTTTACTGCATTCTTGGAGAAAATCCTCTAAGCCTGCGATTACAAGCCACACTCGTTGTTGTCTTAGATCAGACTAAAACAATGTACACATATACAGCCACTAATGATATAGCAATGTGCAACCCATCCGCTTTGTACTCCGTATTTTACATATCTGTAACGCACTACGACTACAAGCAAGTTGAAATGCTGCTCATCTGGTGACAATCGCAATGGAGTTTTAGTGTGTAAACTTTCTCTACATACAGTTAACTCAATGAGGATTTACAGTACTGTACATTCTGTGTATAAAACAAGAGACCAGTCGATTCTTTGCGATAGATGAGCTGTAGGGTATTGTGAGGGTGTCAGTGTCATGAAGTATCATGTGCCTGTGTAAGGCTGTGTTTGCAGTTTGTGGATTTGAAATCGTTTATTCTGTTTCAGAGATGTTTTCAAACTTTATTTTTCCTTGTGTAATTAATGTTGCTGCTGCTTAGAGGCGATTGAATTAGCGGAGGTTCCGTAGTAGCTGGTCTTGTTTGTAAGAAGACTTCAAACCAACTAGTTAGTTTTAAACCTGTAATAACCATTGGTAGAGGTAGCTTGATGTTGCTTGTAGAGAACGGCCACAGTTAGTTTGAGTTTGGTTCGTATAAGTTAAGGTCAGGTTGGATGAGGTTTTCATGGCTTAAGTTTGTTGGTTAAATCAGGCTGGCCAAGGCTATATTTCAGTTGTGGCTCACTGACATGTTTTCCAGCGTATGCTGAACACCAAGCAGTTTTCCGGCTTATGCTTAGCACCAAGCTTAATGGCTGACATAGGCCACTTGCTACTTGACGATGAGGGAGTTGTCTAGACTCCAATTCATAGGCTTTCTTCTTTGTAGGTCTATTTTTTCAGTAGGCCTATGCTAATTACTTGTACTTAGTAAAGTAACCTAAAGAGTGCCTTTGCAAGAATCTTGTTAGGGGCCATTCAGAATTGGTTTGATATTTTTATATACCTCAGGTAATATGGGGTTACAGCCCTATACTCTACACCCTCATATTCCGACCCCCTTATGTTCCGACATTTGGTCGTAGATGAGCACATGGGTGTCGGAACATATAGGGCTGTCGGAATATAGGGCAGTCACCGTAATATGCTATATAGCCTAGTTCCTGCTCGTAGCCAGAGTGAGAAGAAGGCAAAACCCAGGAAAATTTTCAAGGTGACAAAGTGTGTCCGCTACTGCAAGTAATTAATAAGTCAATGAAAATAATCAAATTAGGCCTATCTGGGGAAAATCATGGGGGCTTATCCCTCTTTGGCGACCCCTTGCATGACTGCGGATCTGCTAACATACATGTTTTTTATTAACTGGAGAGTTACTCTTTGTATTGACTCTCTAAGAGAATTTGCTAGTATAATATTCTCAGTTACTGCCACAGGTGAATACCATAGCCTATTCATTACATACTGGAATGGTTTCGTGGAGAAAATAAACATGCACTCTTCCGTAGTATCTTAAGTTGTCAAGTGTCGTTTAACCCTTAAGGAGAATTTCTTCATTGCATTGCTTTTGGTGGGGATGTTTAAATTGCCAAGCTATCCAATATTGAACCTGGTAATGCCCCACTCAGATGCATGGACATTTTGGTCATAACTTGAGGTGCACTATCATTCCTCAAGGACCAACGGTGATCTCTAACAGTATCCTTTCGGGAAACGTACATAACTGTGGTTTTGATTTTGGTGGTAGTTATTTGTAATAAAGTACACTTTAGCCTATATATTATATATCTTAGTACGAAGCTGAGCCCAAAGAGCCTGTTCCTGGGACTGGGGGTCCAAGGGGCAAAACTTCTGGAAGGTCTGAGGTTATAGCATACATCTCTGGATGATAAAGTCTCTGGAGAGGTATTTTATTTATTTTAAGGTTTTATATTTTCAGTTAACCCACCTCCTAACTGGCCTACAGTAACTTGAGGTAGTGGTGGGGTTGGGGGAAAGATCAAAGTCTGGGGAGAAATCCTCCCACTTTGCCCTTTCCTCCATAGCATTGCCACTGGCTGATATCCAAGTTCTTTAACAAAATTAACAGACCACCTGAAGTTAACATTGTCCAGACAGGTTAACCAGGGGTTGGCTAATATTGCATCTGATCCTGCAGTACAGTACTTACTTATCACATTCTTTTCCAAGATGATCTAAGCTGTGTCAGTATTATTGCAAGTGTCAAGTCCAGGGAAGCGTTCTGGTTATTCTTTGAACTGTTGAGTGAGGAATGGAATGTGACACATTGGACAGGTAACGTGCCCGCCTGTGCCAAGAGATTCCTGTTCAAGATCTAACAGGATAGATTCCACAGAGCATTTCATCAGTTATTGCCTTCCAGCTGAGCAAATTACATATTGTCAAGGATTTGTGATGAGTGGAAAGGATAAATTTCAGTCAAGTAACATCAAAGTGACAGATTGGCTTCAGAGACCAACATGAGTGTGTAGGTGTTTCTTCCATGCTTAGACTTTTAAAAGGGTCAAGAGCATTCGTTTCAAACTTATTTCGAAGTAACAGCTAGACATTACAATTTTCTTCTTATTTCTCTTCAAAGTATCTTTCATAATATTTTATGACTTTGACACTGCATGCAAGGTAAACAGTTACTTCTAGGAAATTTCACACTGTAGAGAAAAGGTGTTGTCACATGACTCTCAACAGCCAATCATGAAACAGCTAGGACAGTCTACTACACTATTTCAAGTTGCAGTGACTACTGTTGCCCTTCGATGGAAATTTATTCCTTGCATTCAGACTGATATTTCTACTTGGAAAATGTATAGCCCATAGTTTTATGATGTTATTTTTTCATGAAATCTTTGAGAGCTTTACTGGAACATTGTTTTGTACCCTATTTGTGGGGAGTAAAAGTTACTACCTTGAGATACTTCAATCCCAATATACACAATTTGCTGTCTTAATAAAATGTAAGTCTTTATACTGAACAAGACATAACAGACTTGGGGGGCATGGAATTTTCCAACAGGGGTTGTGTACAGTGTACTATATTAAACTGTCAGTGTCAGTTATGCAGTTTCTCTTCTTTTTGGACTAAAGCTTCTGGTGCTTGTGTAACAAGGATTGGTCCCAAGAAAGTAGGCCTAATTTTGTTATACTGTAGTAGGAATGTTAGAAAAAGAGGTTGCCTTACAGCACCTGCTAAACTTCTGTAAAGTGGCATGAAGTGGTGGAGGCATTACTGTACAGTAAATCACTTCAGATGGATGAAAATTTGTGTGTAGGTGAACTCTCTTTACTTCCATTGAATTTTACATTGCTTACTACAGTAGCTTGAAGATTTTGAGTCAAAACACTTACTTGAGTGACCAATAAGACACAGAATAGTTGAAAGTTTCATCATGGCTGTACTTTTTCATGTTGATTGAATATAGAATAATACTGTTTAGTGACTGTAGGCAGCCATTTTTAGGGTCCTTCAGCCTTACAGTTACTGTAAATCATCTTAATTTGTTGTGTACACGAATTTCAAACCCTCATATTCTGTGAAATTGAGGGAATCCAGATGATTCAGTGTACATTACAACTACCCATGATACAAGTGAGCAAGAAAATTGAAAGACTAAAGGTAACGGACCCCAGTTATGTCCCAATAAAACCAGACCACCACTTGACTGTCCAGATTTGTCTCTTCTTCAGTATAGCCACCCCCCCTCCTTCCCAAATTATAATCTGTCAGAGCAATTACTCATTTCAATTTTCAAACCTAACTTTTTCCATGTCATGTACAGTATTCATATGTTATTGAATTGTGACCTACAAAGTGTTAAACATGAACTGTGTGTTCAGTTTAATTCATGCTCAGGTGTTTTCTGACACAGTCTGTCAAATTGCATAATTTCTCGTGTTTGAATGTTTATGTACAGTACAGTATAGTGGGTCTTACAGTGTTAAAATACACATTCTGTATGACCTAGTCCGTGTCAATATTACATTTTGTTCTGGTTACCTTGTTGGCTCTCTTTGCCTTTTGGCATGATATTGTATGAAGTTGTAGCAGTCAAATTGAACCTGAAAGAAAACTTGTTTTACTGTCTTTTTCTATTGCGATCATTCTGTGTCCAAGACAAAAAGAAAGTCTAAGGTCATTGTACTTCAAACTTTATTGTTTAAAAAGTATAAATTGAACAAAAGTGGGTGCAGGTATATTTATTAGGAAACAGTGGGAGTTCTCTATTCTCTTTTAAGGGGTGCAGGCCTTTCATCCATACCAAATCCTGAACATTGTAAATGGGTAGGACCTTAAGGTCAAACTGTTAGAGTGTGTACTGTACTTCCTACAGTAAGTATAACACTTACTGTGTACTTTGTAAAGCATGCATACTGTAATGTTAAACCAAGAAATTAGGCTTAAGATTGAAGGGAAGGCACTAAATCCTGTTTTAAAAGTTGGCCTTCAAGGTTGAACTGATTGTATCACCAACCCAAACCAATTGATGATTAAGGTCACTTTTGAATTTTTCCCACTTACAAAAATTAAGGAATATTCCTCTTTACCCCTATGTAAATGACAAGCCATGACTCAACCCCCAAAATGAGTACATTTTCCTTCAAAATTTGCCTGACCTGACTCACTAGAATGATTCTAAAAAGTTCTTTTTTGCAATTTGTGACAAGTTAAAGTTTGAGTGAATTGACTGGAAGCACCACATAGACCAGTTTATTATTATTATTATTTTTTTGATGTGGAATATTATCATTTTAGGAGCGAGACTGATAGTATTGTGTATTGTGGCATGAGGTTTTTTATGACATAATGACCTTAGTATCTCCAGGAAGTTATTTTGGAATTTTTGGCCCTGAGAACTGCATAATGCGTAATGAACTGTACTCCTACAAATTTTCTCGTTTTCAATGCCCCTCCCCATCTTATTTTGCCCTACCTAGATAAAAAGTTCGTAATGCAAAGATCAATGGTATTGTTCCTGGAAGTTGGAGGACTGCTTTGACTGGGCTGTATACTGAGATAGCTTGAATTTTTACCCGGAGAAAGGAGCTACAGTAGGATACATCTATATTTTACCAGTTGAATAAAAATGGTTCTTGGTATGGAATTACACTGTCAGGGATGCCGTTGGGAGGGGGGGGGGGATTTATTACTGCCAAACCCCAAGTCAAAAATTATGGTGCCTTTGACCAAAATTACAGTACAGCTGGATTCAGGGGAGCAAAGACTTGCTTCAAGGCCCCTTCAAGGTAAGGGGATTAAAGGCTTTTTAAGTACTGTAAGTTTAATAGTTGCTGTAAAGGTGTCAGCTCTTCTGGAAGAAGAAACCAAGACCTGTACTGACATTGGTTTTGTTTTTATTGAAATGAAAGGGAGGGGGTGGAGGAGACTTTTTCTGGAAGGTGGGAGGACAAATCTCCCCCTTTCCCTCCCTTCCACTTGATGGACACACTGGCTGTAGTTGCATGGTACCCTGGTTTAAAAAGTTAAAAGGCAGTCCTGACATAAGTGCTAAACTCCAGGCTGTATGATCTTTTTGATTCCTGCATCATGTGATGTGGTACAGTATACGTCACATTAAAACATTTTTTTAACTTTCAGGAAAATACCAGGAGGAGGGAGTTGGAGAAGGTAGGGTGGAGAGAGGGAGAAAGAACCCAGACAGTGGCAGTTTGGGGTAGTTATCCAGCTAACCTGTAGGAAAAAAAACTAATAAGTACAGTATGACTGGTTAAACTATGCAAGGTTAATCAGTTAGTTGCGGGTTATGCAGGGTTAATCAAGTTTATCCTTGAATTTTGAGGCATGCATGTGTGATTGCACAACACCACTCACCTCAAATCACTGTGAGGAGTTCAGTTTTTTGCACACCCAGATAAAGACTGGGAACTTAGATAATTGCATAAAGTTTAATAAAACAGCACACCTAACATACTCCTAAATTTCAAGGAATGTATTTTTTTGGCACACATGGAAAAATTATGTAAAACCTAAGGCCTAGTTAACGGTGTAGTATTCCATAACAGAGAGCATGTTGCATTTCTGCCAGCTTGGCGAGCATGCCTCATGACACTTTTCTTAGGGAAGTGTTATAACTTCTGCAAAGGTTTTTAGGAAAATTGGAATAGGGCCAACATATTTCCAACTTCTACTGTAAATGCAAGATTCTGTTGTGATAAAGTGTTTTATTTTTTGTAATATTGCTGTTTTCCCGCCTTTTACAGAAGACCTGCGTTTTCAAAAACAGTTTATTTGTAGTCACTCAAACAGCTTTTTGCATATGGTGTTAAAATGGTCTTTGTGTGTGTGACTCCCAACTTACAATAATTGTTAGTTACGAATTGCTGTGGAAAGGGTCTTGGCAGTTCTGCCTATAGTATGGTATGTATGTTTATTACTCTGCTAACCTGTAGTTGATATTAGAGTTGGGGGTATACCGGTATTGACGTGAATACCGGTACTAGAGGTTATAGGTTATTTAAAATACTGAAGATATTTGGTGTGTACTAATACGGGTTCTTTAAAAAATTACTGGTTCATATGCAATTACCGATACTCACTCTAAAACATTACAATTTTAAAGAAAATGTGTAAGGATGTGTGGATGATCAATATTTTACAAAAACATCAATACATACCACCCAAGTGACCCGCATTTCGCAGGTTTGACCCACATTTGGACACCCAAACCCGCTAACCCGCCCAGCCCTCTGAAAAACCCGCATTTCAAATCTCCAAAGTATTCTTAGTTAGAGAACCACACAAATAATCAAATAATTCAGCTTACTGATAAATACAAATTCAGTAAATCATATCTCATAGCACATTAAACTGCTTACGCTGCTATACAATGCATAGGCCTAGGTAAGTACTATTTGCTGTGGCAACATCGCTATCGGCTAACCTTCGCAGCACGTATGGAATACATTTCTCTCACTGTGTAAATAGTGTAATAACCTCGTTCAACGCCATGTTCAATAGCGAAAATAAATGGCCACTTCGCGGGTTATAGGCGGAGCTTATCTCAGAGTTTCCTGAACGTTCTTAACTGTCTTGACAGTTCTTGACGTTCTTGGCTGGGCCTATATGTTGTCATGGCTAGAATGCCATGCGAGATGTACAGAGATATTGGAAATCTTCTGCAGCAGCATGCATGGTACGACTGTCGGTGACACACCGAGTGTGACATTTGCAAACTGTGCCGGTACCACACCAAAATTTACCTCAAAAATAACGTTTTAGTTTTTTTAGGTTTTAGTCATTGCGCATGTGTGAGTATCTGCATAATATTATTTTGGCAAATCTCTCAATACAATATTTTTCTAGGTTACTGCCAGTGCAAAAAATTCAGTACTGTACTGAAATTTTTTGGCGTTGACCTAACACTATTGTGTTGGCTGATTTGCCAAAAAAGTGCCATCATTTTGCGTGTAGACAGTACCCCTCCCCCAGGCCAGTGATCCACCAATGGACAGATCAGTTGGACCCGCATCTAGCCTCTCGTAACTTGGGAGCTATGATCAATACCCTGGTAGAAACTGAAATGAAATTATACTCATACACCCACTTGCATAAATGCACAGGATTTCACAGGTGCTTTGTGCAGTTTCGGCTCCTTCCTGCTCAATTTTCCTACCCGTGAGTTGAGAACCGGTACTGACCACAATACCAGTTCTGTGTGCTTTGTGGCACCGATACCGATATATGGTACCGCCCAACCATAGTTGATATTAGTGAACATTGATAAACAGTAACAGTCTTGATTGTTCCTGTGGCTTTTAACTAGTAATTGATACTATTTACTCTACCTGAAAGGTTAGAAGTTCTGCTCACTTGGTTTTTTTTTTTTTTGTTTCATTTTCGTTCGTAATCTCTAGTGTGAATCACAAAATAGGTGTTTCACAGGTCCAAATTTTGTTCAGGCACTTGTGTCTGAACTGGCAGATGAAACTAATCACTGTCCTGGGAAGGTGTAAGGGGGAATGGTCCCCTAACTCTTTAAAAATTTTTGCTCACTTTTCTAAGGTGGACCAGTTGTAAAATGGTGGTAAATTTGAATTGAATGATTCAAACATTTCCAAACTAAGTATAAATATTTTTCATTGGTGTGTCTTCAGTTTTGTGCAGGTGGCAACATGTAGACTCAGGGTTTAAGGCAGGCCTTCAGAGTTTGTCTAGTGGTGTGCTGGGGCAAAACCACTATTGGAGAACACTGGTCATGTCATTAGTTCCTTGAATTCTGTGTTTTTCTGTGAGGCAGCAAAATATTGGTTTAACTTGTGACTTGTTAGAATCTGACAACTCCCTGCTTTAACCAAGACCAAGGAGCTGGGCATAAACCGAAAAATTTGTTCTTCATGGGGAGTTTAGACTTCGCTGTGTGTCACTAGTGACCCATCCCTGATTACACATGGTTAAAATTATTCCCTGCTTTCCAAGGTTACAAACAGAGATGTATACAGCATTTATCTGGTTATTGTTGTTTTTTCACTATTCATATTTTTGTTCTAGTGAAGGTCAGGTTAAGGTTCAATTGATTTGATTTAATAGGAAAGAGGTGGCTAGGTGTAAGAGATCATTTAGAGAAACAATTTTAAAAAAATCTTTTCTGACCAGAAATCTCTGTATCTAAATGGGATTCCAAGTCAAATGAGCTTAATGTACAGCGTATATATTGCACGGCACTGGTCATTGAGGTACTATAATTCTGGTTTAATAACAACACGCTTGGGGGGGGGGGGTTGGAGTTGATTCAAGGCAATCTGATTGTATGCACATGATAGAATGAATGCCGGTCAAATAAACCATTCTCCTTGTTGCTAATGAAGTAACACACTGACTAGGTTTTCAAGGTTGCAACTAATATAAACCGTGAATCATCAATGTAGTTGACACTGAGATACATAAATTTGGTGTCTGTGTTCCCTAAAATTCAGTACATACAGTATTACACTTTAAAAATACAAATACCTGTGTGCACAGTGTACATTCTGTAGTTGTACAGCATTCAACTGATAAATGGGAGGTACATACTGTTTGCAACCTTGCTTTTTGTACAATGTCTATTCGAAGTACTGGGCTCTTAAAGTGTAGCTCAAGTCACAAAATCCCCCCACCTTCTGGTGGGTGTATTTAAAAGTGACTATACTTATCCCTTGCTATATCCCAACCTCCTTCCAAGTCTAGATGTGCCCCCAGATACTGGAGCAACCTTGCTGGGGTGGGATGCAACTTCTCCCAGTTGATAACCCAACCTGTCTGCTGCAGGAGGGAGATCGTTTTCCCAGACGTTTGCCCTCACCTGATCCTCTGAGCCCCCAGGACGAGGCCAAAGGGGAGGGCTGTGGACTCGAATGACTCTCCCCTGTACTCGAAGGCGAGGGATCTTTGCGACGCCGGGGCGATTGGGATGTGAAGATACACGTCCTTGAGATCGAGAGTCACTGCCCACATCCAAACCCCAGGGGGGGATGATCACCATGAGGATCTCCATGCAATTTAGATGTAGCAAGGGGTAAGTATATGTCAGCAATGTGAATTTCAGATAAATGTATTAAACAGCTTGAAAATGAATTTCAATAGTCAAACTCCCATCTTCATAGGACAGTCTTGATCTGAGATATAAAATGTTGAAATTTATTCACTCAAATTAAAATGTTACATGACACAATAATGTGTAACGACATTGTTGTACTACTAAAACTACAAATCTTTGTATTTCTTTGTTTTTCTGAAAGTTACTGCACCTTGTACCAAGGTGTCATATCACTCTTAAGGGTTGGTCTCACGTACCCCGTGACAGTGTTTAAAACCGCATAACCCTGAAATTTGAGGTGCATGAAAATTTAAACACCGACCTTGTGTTGCTCCTATTGAGTAGACGATCCCTATCATTTTTCATGGAGGTCAAAGGTCATTTGGGGTCATGAGAGGTCAAATGGTAAATTCCTTAGAAAAAGCTTGTTTAGGCGATATCTCAAGAAGGGTAAGCATGACTAATCTCATTTGGTGTGTGGGATGGCCGTATTGAGTTGATGGTCCCCATTGCTTTTGGTGGAGGTTAAAGGCCATTTCTGGTCATGAGTAGTAAAAGCCTCAATGTCATGTTTACACAATTTCTCGTGGCTGGAGTCTTGGATACAGCAAAATTTCACACAAAGTATGTGGATGTGATGTAGTGAGCAGAACCCTAGTTCTAGGTGTTCAAAGGTCATCCAGGGTCTTTATGTGGGAAGCTTGGATGCCTTCCATGTATACTTTATGGGTACATTATGGAACACTGTCAATTTGAAAAACATAACAGAGCACTGTCAATTTGAAAAAAAAAGCTTACATTTCATCGGCAAGGAATCACTAAGCCTTTTGGCTTTCTGGTTAATTTTTTGACTTGAGGTACACATAAACATCAATACCTAGGGTGCCTATTGTAACTGTAATGTACAAATAACATGATATTAAAACATTTTTGGGCAAGTCTGTCTTGAGTTGAGAAGGAAGATTATAGATACAAAGGTAGCATCTTTCAATAATGAGAGTAGATATTTAGGATTGTCCCTCTTAGTGTACTGTAGGACTCAAGTACATCCACAAACAGCCCATTTCAAGCAAAGTACGGTATATATATCCATACTGTGAATTTTGGAGACAATCATGAAGTTGTGTGTTAAATATATACTTACTTACACCTCTTGTCTTTATTATTTGAAACATGAGATGTAACGAGCAGTACAGTAGCCTCCCTTTTAAGGAGTTTTAAATGTACGTATGCAGTCTGAAGTGTGCTGTTCATTGGGCATTACAGAAACCCTGTATATTTGACACCTATTGAGGGATTGATATTTGCTGGACTCTGAGGTAATCTCTCTGCATGCATAATGAAGCTTCTTTGTACTGAAGTGTTATTGGCTATGGGCTGCTGTCGTGGAGATTTGGGAGAATTGGTTTATTAAAGTTGACAGATAATGAAGGAAGCCATCAGGATGCTAAACTGTAGCTGTTTCAGTCATGTATAAAAAGAATGATGAAGATGGGAAGTGACATTACTTGAAACAAAGACCTGTTTGAGGAGGCACAGTATCGTGCTGGTTCAGATGGACTTTGTTATACCTACTGTACAAGATACTGGAAAGATAAGATTTTGTGACTGATATCAAGATGTATTTACAAGCCATGTTTTAGTACTGTGAAACTGTCAAAGAAACAAATCAAAACTGAAGTGTGAAACGTTTCCCGAAAGGATGATTAAAGGCATATTCCCAGGCACAAAATTTATTTCCTTCAATGTATGCAGGAAAATTTTCTTTTTTTAGGAGGCAAAAACTTCATCTCAATAGCATCAGCGTTCAGAAGATACAAATTATAAAGTAATGCAACTTTTTTCTTTTGATTTGTTGCATCATGTAAATCTGTGAAGTCATCCTGGCACATTAATTTGACATCCCAAGCAACAATTTTTGTAGAAGTCTACAGAAATTCTCATTTAGCAGAGCTCTTTGATTGATGACACGTTCAGAAATTATGCAGAGTTCTGTAGCTCTTTACACAGTAGTACTATACTGAGAGTCTTGTATATCTTCCCGTAAGCAATAAACTGAGATTGTGCCTGGATTGAGGAGGAATTTAGGCAGTTGTGGGAGGAGCTTAAGTAAGTAGGTAAGGAGAATTGGAACTTGTCTGAGACGAGAAGATTAAGTCTTTAAGGAGTGCTGTAGGTGTGCTGTTTCTCTAACCTTTGATATTTACTACCAAATTCCTATTCTTAAGTATGCAAAAATTCATACTTCTCAAAGTGATTTCAGGTTAGTGATTGTGTACAGTACAATCACACTCTCACACCCCGAAAGTCAAGGCCTGGAGTTAAAGGGGTAGAGGTAAAGGGTAATTATTGTTCTTCACAAAGCACAACCTGACTTAAAATTTACTTGAATTGATAGCTTTAAATCGGGAAATGTCAAGAGGATATTCTTTAATCCCTGTTACACTTTGATTTTTTCCTCATTTGGTTTGAATCTACCTAGTAAAATGTCTTATATATTTTTTCGTTGTGCTGTACTGCATGCTATGAACAATAAATTTCCGGTTTCATTCTAAACAAATTTTTTGACCTACCATCTATCAATTAAAGGAAGACATTGTCTATTGTCTGTGAACAATTTTCTCCAGAATGGGTTTATTTTGGGAACCAAAAAATGTACGTTTACATTATTGTGAGGATTTTTAATGTATCCTTCCTTAAAGTTGTTACAATGCATTTCATCAACCAGCAAATTAAGTAGCAGTATATCTTCAGTGATTAATATTCCACTTATTTTTTTTTCTTCCAGGAAGTACTTAGGACAAAAACAGGTTGTCTCAGGAAGTACTTAGGCTCTGCCTATAGCCATTAATACAGATTTATCAGTACAGCCTGGGAGCATATTTTCAAATTCTAATATGCATAGCAACATAAGGTGGCTCCAGACAGAGGATTGGAAGTTAATTTCAAAGTGTAGTTAAAAAATTGTCACTGAAGTTGGGTTAGAAAGGAGAACACTTGGTGGTGATGTTTTGATTGTAAAAAGTGGATTACCATGTAACAATCAAGGAACTCTGGCCTTATTGTGGTGCTTCAATTGTCATGGTTTAACAATGTTATTTTCATTATTCCAGCTAACTTTTTGAAGTGTCGTGTCAGGCAAAGACTTTCCTTTTACCTTTCCTGTCAAAGGCATACATTCTCACCCCAAACTACAATTTTTGTACGGTAGTCCACCGAAACTCTCAATTGGCACAGCTCTCTGATTGACAGCAAATTCACAAATTGCAGAGTACTGTACAGTAGTTCATATTACACCGCGTGCAATGCACCGAGAGTGTTTTGATTACACATGGGTTCTAAATGTACTTCTCCTGGAGTAATAAAATGAGAATGTCTGGATGAGGATGAGTTTTTAACAGTTGTGGGAGGGGCTTACAGGGATTCTGCCAGAAACTCAAAAAAAGGGGGGAGGGCTATTACTGCTAAACCCCAAGTCCAAATTGATGCTGTCCTTGGCCAAAGCAAGTGGGTTTAGGGGGACAAAAGCTTGCTTCAAGGCTGCTATAAGGTGCAATTTGAAGGGTTTTAAAGGCCATTAATTTATGTATGTTCAAATGCTGTATTGCTGCAAAAGTGTCCTCTTCTTAAGTGAGAAACCAAGATATTGACAATTTTTTTTTATTTTTATGAGTACGACAGGGGGGGGGGGATTTTACCCTCCTTCTTTTGGGAAGAGGGGGGTTGACAAATCCCCCCTCCCCCCTCCTGACAGAAACCCTGGCTTAAGTAAGTAGTTAAGGAAAAAGGGAACTGTCTTTGTTGAGAGCATTTGTCCTTTAAGTAGGTCTGTGTTTAATTGTGAACAGAAATAGCCCAATGCCATATATACCTATGTTGGAGGAAGTTTCCTTCAAGTTACACTCTGCAATAATTTGGCCGCTTAAACAGATTTCTGTGGCCAAGCAGTGAGGGTGATCTTGATTTAGTGACTGATAATCAGCAAATCCTACTTAATGATTTGGTAGGACAGGTACTTTCAATATATTGCTGTATGTACTCAGTACTTGTTGAGGATGTGTGTACTACAGTACAGTGTAGGACTGCACCATGAAAAGTTGTTGCAGTATTTTGTGGTTGTATCATTAAGTTCAATCCAATGTACATCTGCACATTATCTCCTCTTGTGTCAAGTTTGCCATTCAGCTTAAAGTGTTTACAGTTATACACTGGGGTAAATCTCATTTAAGTAAGGCCATCAGCATGTAAATTGCCTGTTCTCCAGCATTCTATCAGATAAGCTTTTGGACCAAATTTACATAAGATATTAAGCTGATCAGTAGTTTTTGTGTCCTACATTACAACCAACAATATACTAGGGTGGTTGAAGTTTTGCACAAATTGTCATTTAGTCATTAAACCAATGTCATTATTAGAAATGTCACAAATCTCAGGACTCGCCAGAAATGATTTCAACAGTTTTGTTTAACCTGTTGCATATATGCCACCATGTGCTTGTACCAGCTTGATGTATGTAATGTGAGATACCATCATCTGTGCTGGGGAAATGTGACCTGCAGGGCCTGAAATAAGATTTACGTTCACAAAGGGCATAACCAAAATGAGCAAAATGGCTTTACTGTAGGCGTGTGTTATTCCAATTGTACATTTTTAAGGGGCACCAGGGCCATCAGTACAGGCGTGGTAGCCTTGTCTACCTGTGCTATTTTTGTTTGGAGCCCTAGACCTGCCTTGTTTTGAACCCTTTCAAATATTCCTTTTACCTCTTGTTTTGAAAAATTATCATATTTCTTGACATAACCAGCCAAGCCATAAATTTTGTCAAAAATAAAATACTGTATATAGTGCAGTTGGGACTTTTTGGTTCCACAAAACCCATGTGTGGCTTTCTTTGCAGTTTTTGAATGAAGCCCATCTCAAAATATTGATAAATTTGGTTGCCCAATATTGACAAAAAAAGATTTAAAGATACAGAGTGGACAAAATGATAGTGTAAGTGTTGGTGCAGTACAGATGGGTCCTGAGTGAGGAGGTTGTGTGTAGAGAGTAGTTTGTTCCTGACTGTCACCTATTAAATGCACACAAAAGGCTGTTATTCCTCATTCTTTGAATGGCTAGTTATCAGTGCCAGAGAACTGAGCCAGCCCCTCCATGGTTGGCCCCTTGTAGCCTGGGGGTTAAAGAATATGCCCACAGTATTTCCTGCCTGTCATAAGAGGCAACTAAAGGGAAACTAAAATTGAACTTGAACCATGCTTGGAAAATTAATTTAAAAAATTGAAATTTTTATCGATTTGACTGACACCATATAACACATTCGTGTTGGTTTGTCATTGAATCTCATATAACTTACTGACTGCAGTCCAGTTGTACTGTACAGTGAACTGTAAATTGTTGAGTTTTGAATTTTCCAGGTGTGCAACAAAGCAATGTTATTTTAGGGGCATGGTAGGTGGGCTGTTTTATATAACTTAAATACATTTACTTTAGTTCAATGTTCTTTATCCAGGGGTGCAGAAATTTACTCTTAATGACTAATACTTCTACAATGAATGAATGCCTCATGATGTTTAAATACTTCTTAAAGTGGTACATTAAGTTACAGTAGTTTGTGAAATTCACCAAAATTTTCCAGGTCTGTAAAGTTTTCTTCCCATACAAATGGTGTACTGTACATAATCAAACTTGGACACCCCCTCCCCCATGCATATCCTATGTAAACACAAAAAACATTTTTTTTATGTGAAACTTGACTATTATGCCAAAAAGTATTGTAATGTGCAATTACCTTCCGATACCCTCTTTCAAATTTGTTGATATCAATTCAAAGTGTACCCCTTTAAGCCTTAAAGGAAGTATTTGTTTCTGCAATGGTAGGTTTTTGTTGGGAGGTGACATCCTATTGGGATCATTTCATGAGATTACTTACTTCATTTGGTCTTATAAGTAGGGAATCATGAGGTGATAAAATGTTTATTGTTCAACACTGAAGAGCAGATGTGATTAACCTTGTTTGGCTGTCATTTATCTTAAATTGTCATTTATGAATGTATCACATCTTGACATCTACTGTGCTGAACGGTGGGGGAGGTCTGAGAGTGAAATTTCCTCTTTCCACCATGTGAGAAATTCAGTTCAACATTTGAAGTGGTGCAGTTTGGTTGCAATTTGTAACCTTAATTTTAGGCTTATTTGGGTATCAAATCCATTAAATGTTACGTGTACAGTAATGTCTATTTCGGTATTCACATACCTCCTATCACCCTATGTATACCATTTATACCTATACTTACCGTCTGGCAACCTAGGAATTGTATTACATATTAAGTGGTAGTGAGAAAACAGAGAATTTTTCTATGGGACATACAGTAGTATGAGTTCATATCCCACAAGAACCTGAGAAATGTCATCTGGGGGGACGCATACCCAAGGTTGAAAACCACATTGTAGAGTTTATGAAACGTTTTCTTGGCAAGTGGGATGGGGTGGGGAATCTTTCTTTAGAAGGTCACACAGGATTTCTTCACCCCTTAGAGGGCAGAAGCAGTCATCCCAAATTGAAGAAGTGTAGTAGACTGTCCAGTTTCATGATTGGCTGTTGGGAGTCATGTGACAATGTTTTTTCTCATCAAATGTGAAATTTACCAGAAATAACTTCTTGGTTTACCTTGAATATGCAATAGTAAAGTCATAAAATGTAATGAAAGATACTTTGAAGAGAAATAAGATGAAAATTACATTATTTAGCTTTTCCTTCAAAATAAGTTTTGGGGGCTGCTCTTTACCTTTAACATACTGTACAGTACCTACTATTACTCTTGTAATCCCGGCCTTTGATGCTCAGTGATTGATAATGAGTAAGAGCAGTCTCCATCTCCTCTCTGCTATACATCACCTCTACTTAACTCCTTGTAATCCCATCCTCCTGCTACATACTAGACCCTTATCAACCAAATGGGACATACTGTAGTATGACATAGCATTACATGAGTATATGTCTGGGACTGAGTTACAGTAGGTAACTTTGGCCCGGGGAGGGGAATTATGGCATAGGAAAAGACCACTTTTTATGTCCATCTCCTTCGCTGCTTCATTTTTATCTTCTACCAGTGGCAGCTCTAGGGGCCCTGCCCTCCCCAAATTAGGCCAGTTAGGAGTTGGTTAAACCATTTGAAACAAACTAAATATACCTGTAGTATATAGACTAGTTCTCATGAGACTTAATTTTTCATATAGAGACATGCTGAAACCTCGGGGCTTTTGGGGGATTTTTCCCTTGGACCCCCACCTCCAGGAATGGGTCTTTTGGGCTCAGTTTTGCGCTCTGCTCAAAATTTTTCCCCCAACATTATCCATTACCCCGGCCTTAGTTTCCCCCCTCCCAGTCCCTAATTTTGACATTCTTGAGCACCACTGTCTTCCACTGTGGTGAATAATTATCACAATAATCATACCAGAGCTATCCATTGATGATTCACTTTTGTCCTGATTGCATTTTGGTGTCATGTTTGTTTTGAAGGGAAGTTTTTGTTTTTGCAAGGGTGGGATATTATTGGGAGTGGGCTTCCTATGGAGATCATATGTGGTTTGCCTAATTCATTTATGATTAATAGGATAATTTGAGATTGTGAGATGATCAAATCTACAAGGTTGTGGTTAGACCTGTTGTTCTCATGTGCAGTAACTGTAGGATGCTAGTGAAGTATGCAGTGGGCACACAACTTCTGTGAATGCATACTTTTACACTCAACTGCTTTGTGGTGCTTTGTAACAAATGTTATGATAGACAGTAGGGTGTTTAAGGGGGTGCTGGGAGGGCACAGGTCCCCCACCTCTGAAGTCAGTCAGGGTGAAACCACTCAGTCGGGGGATTTATGGCTTGAGGAACAGGAAAAGTTTGAAGAGACATAACTGAGCATTCAAACCTTTACCACAGACCAGTACAAGTATGCTGACGTGAGTCGGTCGCCAAGGACTGAAGTGCAGAAAATATGCATCAAAATCCATTCAAGTCTGGGTGATCACAGGTTGTGCCCCACACCTTCGAAATCTTGCACACACCACTGATGTCAGATATCATATCCAGGCCTGCAGCTAGGAGGGAGTGAAAGAGGGCGCAGGACCATTTTTTGCCTCTACATGATGAAAAAATTTCCATGGCCTCAAGGCTTTTTTTTTTTCGCAATGTTCTCACCCCATTCATTACCTTGTGTGGATATTGGCCTGTGCTTTATGCAGAGGAGCTGTCAATAGAGTATGTACATGGATAATGAGTGGGCTATAGTTATGGGTACCAAGATGGCACAGTCTACAACAGATGTGGACATTAGATTTTTCAGGTTTTTTTCAATGAAAATGTTAGTGTATAGGTATTAAGACATATTTTTGCAGAAGGAACTACTCCTGCAGGTGCAGGTAAAGCAGAGGCAACACTGAAGGTGCCTTCTTCTTCATCTTCTTGGGCCCCTTTGTTTAATTTGCTTCCCTAACCAATATTTTGGTTCTTCTTAAATTACTCTTTAGGTTGCTCAGGTTTTTCTCTCCTGCATGCATACCGTATACACCATTTACTATTTTAATTATAGTACTGAAACCATCTCAAGCTTCTATCGCCAAATGAGTCCAATTGGTCAACGTGGTCATCATCGAGATTTGGAAACTTTCCTTTCGAGCAATTAAAATCACTTGAAATGCCACAAGCAAAGCTTTCATAAGTCACAGTTCCTTTGTTCTCAGAACGATAAAGCATATGTCTCTCAGTTGATGAGGATCGCTTGGGTTCACGTTGTTGGAGCAAATTAATTTGATATTTACTTTCGTCCCAATGAGTCATTATTGAGTGACATACCAGCATCTGATCTGGAAAACTGATTATCAAGTCCATGATTCACCGATTAGGGTATATACAGTGGTGCGAGCTCCAGTTAGCCTTTGGGGGCCTTTAATTGTAATTTGCGCCAGAAATCTCCTGAAGTATTTTTTTATGTGGTTAATTGTTGTGTGGATGGGCTAGAAATATACATGGTCAGATCCAAACCCTAGAAATGAATTGTGCAAGGAAACGTGATACGGTCGTGAAATTTGTAATCCAACCACAAACTGGAGTCTACTCAAAGGGGAACCTGTGTTTTTATAGTGAATTCATGATCAGAATGGAGATTCCTTTTGTTTTCCCCAGACTGTCTAGTTTTGTCTTATTTTGAGGCAACCTTAGATCAGATAAAGTTTAAGAGTATTCTTGAAGAAGACATTGGGGCAAACGGTTCCTGCAGGGGGAGGTGGAGATAGGAAGATGAGGACTGCTTATGAGTGAGGATTTTGAGGCTTATGCAGTGGCTTAAACAGACTTTTCCATGGGGAGAGGGTTTGATGGGGAAGGTGGGGACAAAGCATTCGAGTGGTTGAGCACAGTAACAACACTTAGTTATGTGCCACCATCATTTGGCATGTAGTGTACAGGAAAAATTTTGGCTAAGAATACCTCTCAGAATGCTGACAATAGACCTACAGTATTTCCAAATAGCAATTACAATGGATTGTCAGATAAAGTTTTTGGTGTGCGTCAATTTTAACCGCAGTAAAATGCCATTGACAAAAATGACAAACACCAAAACTCTATCCCACAATCCTTTGTAATTGCTATTTGGAAATAGGTCTATGGCACATCCCAGTCTCTCTTGCCTTTATGAGCTAACTATTCTTCATTCGTTAAAAGATAATAGTGAAAATTAACTCTTCACTATGGCACTCTGACTGTTGGGGTTACAAAATTTCAAAAGTGGGGCTGCCTATTGCACACTTTGGTGGCCAGTTATTTAGATATGTGCCCCTGTATTGTGCTCTTTAACTATCAACCTGCTTCTGGTGTATGGTCTGCAGTATGTTTGTTTGATTCATGATTCAGATGTCAAAAATGCTGACACATTTGCTTATGCCATGGAAGAATTGTGTACAGGCAGGACAGTATGAATCTAATTATGCTCTACTGTATACAACATTAATCATTTACTACAGGAACATTGCGTGCAACCCAGGGTTTCCATCAAGGGATAGGAGTAAGGGGTTAAGGGGATTTTCCCCAGTAAAATTAAGGAGGGACAATTATCCATCCTCTTTTCAAAGTTAACTTACTGAGCTACTGTACTCTACTATACTTTTTGGAAATAACTGCTCCAAACATTTATTCTACTGTAGCTGAAATTCAAAGTGGATTAACTTATTGATCCAGTTTGATCCTATTATCAAGTACAGTAACTGACTTTATCAATGGCAGCTAGTGTACCAGATATAACAAATAATATATAATTGACATACCGTATTTACTCTATTAAACGCCCCCTCTCTAATAAACGCCCCCAACTTTGTCGTCACATTGCATAAACTGAAATTGTCAATTCCAAAGACAATACGGTAAAAGGAAAATGAAATAGTCCTACCTTGAAGCCACAAAATCTCCTAAAGTAAAAGGCATGTTTCTGCAACTTATTTCTGTTGATATCCATCAAGCTATCACATACCGCGAACCTGTGCTGCTTCGTTTGCGGTTCGAAAGTGGTACTGTACATACCGTAGGTATAAAAATATTCGCTAGCCTATCCGAACAGCCTAACATGAAAATCCAAATTCACCACAGGAAAACTGTTTAACAGTGAAATGCGGTGAACGAGTATGTACTGCTAATGATACTACTCATGGTAACTATTATGCAATTACCGTATGTATGTGCATATAGCCGGCCGGTCAGTATAGTAACGTGAGGCCTGGCTGTATACTGTGCACAGCATGCATGCATACATGCCGCGGGCTCCTAAAAAAGTCACTTCTGTGTGTAACGTTACATATCAAGATGTCGGCGAAAGTTGATCACACTTGCAAAGTTCACAGTGTTGTTCGTGGTTACCATATTTATAGGTTACCGATTATTTGGGAGGAGCTCACAGCTGATTGTGAAGCTGACAACCAAATGGGCAAATACGCCATAGTAGTTTATCAGAAGGGCTCAGATAAGAAACAAGTTGTGGGGCACTTGCATAGAGAAAAGTCATGTAAATTTGACTCCAATAAACGCCCCCTTTAACGAAAATTTCACGTCCCCGGGGCGTTTAATAGAGTAAATACGGTAAGCCTATTTCATGTGTTATATCTCTTCCTGTAGTGATTGGAATTGCAACTTGCATTTCATGATGGGGGGAGGGAGGGGGATCTTGATCAGTATCCATATAGCTGTCTCCCCTCTTTTGCAGTTCTGGCGCAAACCGTGTGATATTCTGTACAGTAAAATGACAATTCTGCAATATCTTCCAGAAGCCATTCACTCTACTTTAAAGGGAGAGACTCAAATTGCATACTGTAAAGCCTTTTTATAAGAAGGTGCAGAAATTCAGTAGGCCTGTGAGAAAAAATTGTTAGACAGAATTCTCCTTGTAGGCTACTTGACATAAATTTTCCTTTGAAGATTATTTTTCCATCTTTCTTTGAACAATCTTTTGACAAGAAGAGAACGATATTAAAGTTAACTACTGTAATGTGTGAAATTGCCTGACATGGCAACGGTTCATTAAAGGCAAAATGCAGTCATCCCATTCTTAAGAAGTGAAGTAGACTGTCCTGTTTCATGACTGGCTCTTGAGAGTCATGTGACAATATTTTTTCACCTCAGATATTAAATTTTCAAGACTCACCTCGAATATATGCAGTATTGAAGTCTTAAAATATTATGAAAGATACTTTGAAGAGAAATAACAAGAACATTGTGAGATTTAGCTTTGCTTCAAAATTAGTTTGTGGGAACTGCTCTTATCCTTAAATTAAGTGAACATAGAGCATATTTGTAATTTTGTCTTTGTAATGTGTTTGACTATATGTATTATGCATTCTATGTATTATGTTGGTTTATCAACCTACCGTACGTACCTTGTCTTAGCAGTTGTTTTACACACTCCAGTGTCTTTTCGTTAAATGTACTGTTTAAAAAAAAAAATACAAAAAGAAGAAAACCAGGGCTTTGTCCTCTGTGAACTGTAAATTACTGATGCAAGCATGTGGTATGAATTATTAGGAAATGTTCCACTAGGACTGGAGACAAAGCCTCTCATAAACCAGACAGTTTACTTTAATAATTACCAGGAATGGTAGCCATCTGTGACCTAATGGGATGTATGTAGTAAAATTGGAGAAGCTGAGAAACCTCTTTTCCTCTTTCCTAGCCCCTGGGAATGATTTGGTGTAAACTTTGACAGGACTAAAGGTAGGTGGATTTCCATGGATGGGTGTATTTCATTTCCACAGGGAAATTGAAAAGTGGAAAAGGAAGAAGGATGCAATATTTCACAGTCAAATTGCAAATTTTTCTTTAAAAATCATCATGCTATAGTGTCAGCAGGATACTTTAATGTGAAATATTTGTGGAAGGTTATGTTAATTTTATTTTGAGGGTGTTAACATTTCATTCATAAAAGAGTGCCCATATGTTGTTAGAAGGTGTTTAGTCTAACATTTAGGCTACTCTTCTTTCAAGTTTTGTCCGTATACCAGATAGCAACCTTGGAACAATGGCAGAAATTATCAGATTTCTTCATAGAATATTCATGAGCTCACTTTGATGTTGCCTCTTGACTATTTGATTGGTGTTGATGTACATGAATATTCACATTGTACTTTGAATCTCTAACTGTTATGTGGTTCTGTCACGGTAGCCTACAGTACTCACTTTTACTGGTTTCACAGACCTGTATACTTGTATTTGCATGTATAGAGAAATTTGCAAGACAAATTATTTTTCAAAGGAATTTGAGGACCGCTGGATACTCCCTTTAAAATGCATCAGTAATTAAAGGGTAGCCTACAGTCAGTTGCTCTTGTGCAGACTCGGGAAAAAGCAGTCTCCATTGAGGATTCTCCAGTCTCACGTTATGAGCATGTAGGAATTCTATATCTACCAGTCAGGCACTGTATCCTAAGTGGGCAATTACCAGCAAACAACCTTGTGAATCATCAAAAAAGAAAAAAAAAAAAGAAAAAAGGAAAACCTCCTTGACCAGTTTCAGTGGCTTGCTTCTGTACTCCAAATTGATTGAGCATAATTATTATTTCTAATACCATGTAGGCCTACATAATGATGACAGATACCTTGTCACTGGACTTTCAATTTTCTGTCTTAGTTATTCTTAGAACAGACATCTGGTAGAGCCATGGGGAAAGTTCTCATTTTCTGGTTCAAGGCTATTTAATCATTGTGAGCATTCAAAAGTTTCAGTTTTCGTCTATAGTACTTCCTGTCCCTTTGAAAATAATTTTCTGGTTGCACAATTGTCAGTTTTTTCGTAGAGGTTCTTTGGATTGCATCCAGTGTGTAAGAAAGTTTCTGTTTCTATAGCGCCTAAGACTAACAGAACTGGTTTATCCTGATAAGGTGTGTATCCTGGTTGAAATACCAGACTTTATGCCCGTGCATTCTACCTTCACTTGCTTCAAATAACTCTTCCTGTTTTTCAAAAAAGTTGGTTGGGTAGATTCCAGGTGGTGTCACCTTTCCGAAGTTCATTAGAAGTCTATCTTTAGTCACATTTTTTGTCTCACATGAATGTGACTTGTTTGAACTTGTGCCTTTTAAGGTGAACATGTTTTCCTTTCTTGGCCAGCAAGATCTTCCAAGCCAGGATCTTCACAACTTTCATTTCTAAATACTCTAAAGTTGACTGAAGTTTTTTTTCCAAATTTTAAACAAACTTTTTAAGCTTACAAACAATCCAGGGTCATTTCCCTCTCGCAGGAAAGACAATAAGAAGAGGGAAAAAAATCTGTCAGAGAATCTTTGTTTTGATAGTGACTGGGTTAGAAGTTGTAAAAGTGATATCCAGGATGTTAAGTGTATGTGACAAATGGTTTTTCAGGATATATTAGGTATGTGATGCATGGTCTCATTATATTAACTTATATTGCGACTTGTTGCCACTGTTTGACATAGCGTGCTAGAGTTCAGGACTGCCTATACCAATAGTTGATGTAGGTGGCTGAGATTCAAGTATTATACCATTCCTGTGGCTGAATTGAATACTGCATTGCAACAGGTGTTAACCAAAGGAAAAACATTTATCTGTGAAAATGGAGGCTGAAGAACATCAAATCTTACAGGGATGTGAGGGAGATGGTATTGCAGCAGGGGATGTTGATAGTGGTAATGGAGAGCTTAATGTTGGCCTGGATGTTAAGTCTGACACAAGACCACTCGAGGAAGAGAAGCCAGTTGTGATGGATTCAGTAGAATCCTTCGACAATGCTTTGCTGGATCTCAATATGAATCCAGGTTTAGACGATCACAGTGGTTTGGAAGATGAGAGCAAAATAGATTCAGAGAAGGAAAACGTGAAAAAAGCTGAATCAGATGGGAGAGCGGTTCCCACAGATGGTGGTGGAGGTGTTAATGAGGTGGTCTGTGATGTAGGTGGTGATGTTGGGTATAAGACATTGGAATCAGAGGAAAAAGACAGGCTCTCATTTGTCAGTAGTGATCGAGGAAAGAGAGGTTAGTTTAAGTTCAATTGGTGGCATGGTGGCATCATATTTTGTGATGGCTTGGTATCATGGTGCCATCCTGGTGCCATCATGGTTCCATCATGTTTTCTGCTTAAAAGCAGGGGGAGTGAAGTAGAGTGAAAAAACAATTTGGGTGTTGGATGTTGTTAAGGGTTGAATTTGGTGTGTTATGTAGTACATGTAAGTTTTTTCACCTGTACAGTACTGTAGGTCTCTTAAGCTAATTCTTATTTCTGTTATTTATAAGTACTATATCATGTACTTTGCTGATCATAAACATTTAAACTGCCAACTTTAGGAGTATTTTATAGCAAACCTACATTCTTACATAGTTTAAAAATCTTCAGTTACAATTCAGAATGACTTTGTTTCCATTGGATCACTGATAGGCTGAGTTTCTACAGTAGCAGGCCACTAGGCCTACATGTTGCTTTCAATTCCACCTTTTAAAGGGGTTTATTGTTCATATCATTAACTTGAGAGTATTAAAGGGTCGTTACCATGTGACATTGCTTAAAGGTAGCATATTAAATGAGTCAAGTTTCATACCCAATAGTAAAAGGGAAATACTGCATTTGTTTTTACATGGAAATTTCATCCTTTTAAATCATTTGGTCACAGTAATAAACCCCAGCAAGAGCTTCATCTCCTCACATAATTTGGCAAGAGTTGTGGAAGTTGCAAGTTGTGGAAGTTGCATCTTTTGAAATGTGGAAAGTTAGGGTGAAAAAATTATCTCTAGCAACAAACAACTGAATTTCTATCTGAGGGCAACTTATTTTTTGAAAAGAAGGCTACCATACCACCTTATTTGTAATTATTTATCACACTTTGCCAAGAAATATTGGTTTTAAAAGGATAAAAAATTTTTTTAAAACAAACAATATTTCCCTGTAATCTAAGTTAGAAATTGTCTGTGTGATCCTTATATGATACAGTACTACTGGGTTCACAAATGCTGTTGTTGTCTCATGTAGCATAGCTACAGTAATACTGTGCACCAAATTTTCATTGATTTCGATAGTCTTTCACAACTTGGTATCATTTTTGATTACTTAAAATTCTGCCCTCATAATTCGATATAAACCTAACATGCAGTTCAACATCAATATTTCCCTTGTGTCATACCCCAGTAATTGCTTTAGGGAGCCGCAGTTGCATGCTCAAAGCTAGTCTATATTTGCCATTGAGTTTAAAGACAAGATGGACCTTCAACTACATGAATGCAACACATTTCCGAGAGCATGCCATAGGACACCCTGCTGAGGCCAAATCAAGTTCACAGTTGTGATCCAACTGCCAGTGTTTTGGATATTGAAATATTACGTGCAAATATATTTCCTTCAAGGGATGACCTTATGGTGGCTCGGTGTCACCGATGTAATATTAGCGCTCTATGTGTCTAAGACGAGATGATGCCTCACATGCAGCGTCTTCTCACTGTTTGTCGCGTGCCAAATTACCAGGCATGTCATCCTTTCCTTGGCCTTCACCAGGGTGCTGCTCAGAATCAAAAATGCTTACTCCCAGGGCCTCAGACTGCATGAAATAAATTGTATTTGTGGAATTGCGATGTGAAGTATTTTGTTTTTCATTAGTAAGGTTTATTTGTTAATTTGGGCTGGAGCTGTTTATCAACTTGTATTGCTTCCTAGTTGCAGTGAGCCCTAGCATTAGATGATATTCCTCAATTTACAGTAGTACGCTGTATGTATTTTCTCCTGACTGAGGGCACTCTGCTCACAGTAAATAGGCCTATATTTTCTTGTAGTAATTTGATCTTGAATTTTTAGGGATTGCTATCTTAAGGTGTGAATCTAATTTTAGGCTAGGGTCAAGGCTGAGTGGAATTCTTGACAATGAAGGTCAAATTACTCTGAGATACTCTACATTTCTAGTCCTTTACAAAATGTGATTCTCCAAGTTCCAAGGGTATTTGAATTCTATGATGCAGTATGTGGCCTGGTCAGTTGACAGTAAATCACGCATATCATTAAATTAATTGCACAATGTTAACTTTCGACCCTACAATTCTTTTTTATTACAGGCCTACAGTACTGTATTACAGCAGTAAATTAAATGTAAATCAAACACATTAGGAGCTCTTCCATAAAGTTCTTAACACTTTTACCAGACCTCACAAAAGAGAGGTCAGGTACAATTGAATCCTTCTTATGCAGTTAGGTTTAATATGTTCCCCTATATACCCCTATGCTGATCACCCCAAGCTCAATCAACTGGAAAATTTTGTGACCAACCGCATTATTGTTCCCTGCGGGAGATCTGATCCCTCCTCCAGTTCAAGTATCATGAAGTTGTGTCATTGAAATTACGTGTGCAGGTCATGTTGGTTACACAAGTTTGTATGGTGTGGGAAGCTGTGCTGCAGAAGTACATCATTGATCTTGTCACCTTGATCCTCCATTGTAATCCCACTAGTTTTCTTGATGGCCTGCCTGCGGTCTGATCCTCTCTGAAGGGGGGTTCAATCTTTTAGGATCTGATCCGGGGAATGAGAGTTTTTCTACTTGCAAATTGTTCTCCTGTGTGGGGTCTGAACCGGATCTGATCGCTCGGTCATTCTCATGTGGGAAAACACTCTTAGTTAAACACAGATGAACTGGTGTCATTTTCTTCAATTGCAGTGGTAACCATAAGAAGTACTTTACAAGGCCAAGTTAAATTGAGTTAAGGTAAGAGATATAGAGTTGAAAGAGAGAGTTCAAATATGGTGACAAAATTAGTTTCTGAATTTCTAAGCAGAGAGGGTCCTAGTGCAGAAAGACCGCATTTTTGGTCCAATGGTAAGTACATCTCATGCAGAAGGCCCTAGTTCCACTCACAGGTGGAATCATACCAAAGATTCTTAAAATGGAACCTACTGCTGTCATGTGTGATGCATAAGTAATGGCGTAGGGAAAACAAGCCAGTGAACCACAACTGGAAAAAAGGCCGTGGCCGGCTCAACTTGAACCAGTAGGCTGGAAACTGCCACTGGGCTGTAAAATTCCATCTTACAAAATCCTAATGCACAAGTCATTAAAAATTTCTTAAAAAAGAAGACTTGGTAATTTAGTTACTGTATTCTGTTTATTGGGTTTTATGCCTCAACTTAAAATTGAAGGGCAATGCATCTGCTAGTAATTTTTTTTTCACATAGCAATTGATTCAGAGCCTCATCAAGAAGGAGTGAAAATTCCTGTAGGCTTAAAAGATAGGGGACAAATGCACTGTCTTGTCTGAGAGAATTAATATCATAAGAAACTATTTTTTCATATATTGTGCATATTGTGCGCAGTTCATGTACCGATTTTCAATTAACTGACATTTTATTTGACAAGATTAATTGATGTTTTGGTCAAGCTTCTCCTCAAGTCAACAGCATCACCATATTTGATTATGGTTTGCTTGTATGTTCAGGGATGTGCTAGTCCATTTCACTCCTCACCTACCTAAATGAAGTAGGAAGTTAGAGGGTGTTGGCCGCCCTCTGCTGGTAGGGTTGATATGGTGTTATTTAGTTTGCCGGACAGTAAGTATAGGTATGGCATACATACTGTAGGGTGATAGGAGGTAGGTATCGTCACTCATAGACTCCCTAACCATGGAATTTTGAGTAGTTAGAGTAACTAGCCTGCTTTCTGACCAGTATATTTGCTCTGTTGCCCTTTGTAGCAGCATGTGGGTGGTGAGCAGAAATCCTGGACAAAAAAGATGGGTTAGTTAGTCAGTTAGATGCGATTTAATGACACATTAACACGAATGTGTTTTATAGTGTCATCTAGATAAATCACTTCAAGTCGATCCTGTTTAGTCACATCTTACAACAGGCCAGAAATACTGTGGGGGTATATTCTACACTCCTTAGCCAGGAGACAAAAATGACGGGACAAAGAGAGCAAAACATGCAATGGATTGGTCACCATCCCTCCACTCCCCCCTTTCAATCTTGTAGCAGCCAAGGGCATCCTGAACCATCAACATTGATGCTGAGAGAGGGGTTTGTCCCATGTATTCTTGTTGAGGATTGTGGGTGTGTTCTCTCTACTGTGACTACTGTACTAGGGATGCTTGAGAACGTATCAAACCTGTAGACAGCTTGCTGTCTGCCATCTTAGTTGCCAGAAAGTAATCCCCTTGACAAATACCCCTTGTCAAATACCACCTTTACAACTATTCACCTGGACATTCACCCCATTGTCTTATATCACTAGGAAATATATACCACCTAGCTGTGCCGGCACATAGTGATCTTGGGTAATTGTCCGAGGTTTTTGTCTGGGTGGGTATTTGTCTGGGGATTATATGCACGGTCACTGTCAATTTTAATCTGCTACAATTAACACTCTAGCCTCCAGTGAACATGAGGCATTGATTTAGCATTACCTTTATGTATTGTACATTTATGTGGTGCATTACATACTGTAGATATCTAAATATGGAAAAGGTATTTGCCCAGGGGGTAGTTTTCCAAGTCACAGCCATCTTTACTCTACTAGACATTAACACTGCTGTCTTCAGTGATTTTAGTGCCAGTTCATATCCATAAATGTACTGTTTGTACATTTATGTACATATCTATCAGTATGTGAAAGTAAAGCTTCAACAAATTCAACACAATATGGAATTGTGCCTGACATCCATCTACTAAAATTCAACTTAAGGATGCCTCAAGGGTTTCGAGAATAATATGATGTTTAATGCATGCAAGCTCTGATAGACTTAATATAATTTACTAAAATACTTCCATTTATAGTAATTGGCATTATTGCCATGGAGAATCAGTCAATGAACTGCAGAATGTAAATTTACAGGTCATGATGTCTGAACATATAAAGTCACAATATTTGCACTGGGAAGCACTTGGACTTGGCTTCATTGTTGGCAAACATTAAGTCCAGAAACCACAGGCATCCATGAGAAAGTGTAGCAACTTGCTTTTGTCCCTCAACCAGTGGATCAGGAAGGATTGGAAGGGGTAGAATTTTTGAGGGAGGGAGGGCTCAAGTGGATCTGTAATTATTTACATTGGTTAAACTTTTTGATGTATTTCCATACAAATAACACCTCCCCAGTTGACTAAGTAAAGCACAGAAATTATTTTTGAGAAAATTTCCAGCTTTCACTTCCTTTAACAATACTACAAAGAGAGTTTTGCCTTATGGTTTAAGAGGTGAAGGCAGTCTATTTTGTCCCTCCTTAGAGTACCTCCTAGTTTTACTATAAAAGCTTTTTATGTTAACATAACCCCCATAGATTACCTCATGGGCCTGATATTTCCTTTCACTTTATAACTGTTTATTTATTATGCAGTCATAAAACAAATAAGGAATATTTATTTCCTTTCACTTCATAACTGTTTATTTTTTATACAGTCATAAAACAAATAAGGAAACAAACAGAAATAAAGCAGCTCACTATAAGACACAGGTATGTGTACTTTACATGACAAGACATAACATTTATTTCAACAACATTCATTACAGAATCTACATTACAACATTAATGCATGTATTTTTAAGATTCATACAATTTTCTATAAGTTTGTTGTTTTATATATGCATTTTTTTTATTTTGGATTCATTTTGTTTACATCATCTAAATGCAACATTATACTGACTTGTTATTGTTACATAAAACAGTGTAAAGGGATACCATTTATGAAATACAATGGATGTAATTATGTGACGAACATCCTGGAATGTTACTGGGATGGTTTTAAGCAACAGTATGTGATTCATTTCTTTACTTGTAGGTTATTCAAAATGGTATTTTAGGTTGGAATGACTGCTTTATACTGTAGTATGGAAGTGTATCCTGGAGGTATAACGTCGTTTAAATACTTCTCAACAGTACTTAGCAAGAAAAGACTATGAGATTTTGATCACTTCAGGCTAAAATTGTTTTGATCCAAGAGTATGAGGGACCAAAATTTTTCCAAACTCCTAAGCTTGGAATAGTTTCTTAAATTGTAGTAAAACCACGGTACTTAGATGGACAAGATAAAATGATATTGGTACTCTTGATGTAAATGTAGAAGTGCCTAGCAGTGGTTTAGCAGGCTTGGGGCCCGAATGACCTCCAAAGAGGATTTTGTTTACGAAGTCTACCACTGGAAAATCGAATAGTGATAATATTCGCTGTCAAATGTGATTGCCCCTTTAAAGAATAACGGGCACCAAAACAAATGCCTCACCATGGGTGGAAAAAGTTGGAAAGTTGAGAGGCTCCTTCTGAAGAAATTTGGAAATCTGGAGGTAAATTTCCCTTTTCTGCACTTGAAGATATAGGAAGAATTGTGGAAAATGCTATTCCCTTCCTGGGAAATAAACATTTTTTCCAGTCCTGTGCCTCACAACTCAGTGGAACAAATGTACTATACCACTGCTCACATCTACTGTGTGTTACTTTAAAGTGAAATCATCTGAAACAAAATTTGCTTGCACAATGGGAAGAAAAGCAATTTGAAAATCAAAGGAGTGAAACAAGATGTTGGTATAATATTTTGGAAGAAAAATGGCCCTGAGGGAGTGTACTAATACACAAACATGCTCACAAAATAGATTTGATTTAATAATGTACAGAAAGGTCAGTATGAATGAAAGGAGGAGGAAGGAGAAACTGAGTCATATATACAAGTTTGGTATAACTGTTGAACCATGCAGCCACTTGCAAGAACTTTGAGAATAAGAGTACGTAATCTTGTGAATGTATGTGTTCATATTGCACAGTACAGTGACTATATGCTGAATTATACCTTTTGAATAAAGTCTGTCTTTATCATGATACCTTTGTTTATGAACATGACTAGTGATAAAAATGTATGCCATTTCCACAGACACCCACTTGTACCATATGTGCTATGTTAAATATTTTGCATTGAAAGCCTGGAGTCTTAGATTTTCCTGGTGTTCTACAAATCACACTGTACAAATTAAAGGGAAACACTGTTTGTTTTACAAGGAAATTTCATCCTTTTAAAACAAATATTTATTGGCAAAGAATGATAAATAAGTAAAGATAAGGCTGCTGTATGGTAGCCTTCTTTTCAGGAAATAAGTTTCCCTCAGATAGTAATTCAGTTGCTTGTTGCTGAAGAATAATTTGTTCACTCAAACTTTTCAAAAGATGCAACTTCCACAAGTCCTCTTGTGCATATCATTTTGAGGGGATGAAGCTACTGCTGGGGTTTATTGTTGGGACCAAATAATTTGATGAAGACGAGCTACGTGTATTTTCTTTTAACGCTATATAGGAGCATTTTAAATGCAGTATTACCCTTTAAGGAGTGTGGTAGGTATGCTGTTTTATTAAACCTTTATAATAGAAAATGTGAGTTCCCATTCCTCATCTAAGTGTGCAAAATTTTGCACTCTTAAAACTGTTCTGAGATAAGTAAAGTGGTGTGTGATGGCACTCTCATGCCTCAAAATTCAAGGTCTGGTAGTGTAGTCCAGACTTATCTTCTTGAACTTCATACAGCCCTTAATTCTTGACTTAGCTGAATACTGTACAGTATATCCTGAAAGTTTGCATAAAATACTCTACATAATTTCTTGAGGACCATGTGCACTGTGATGAGAATCTTAATGATTAGAATAAATGGAAATATTTTCAAATGTCGTGAACATTTGTTGAGAAGATGAAACATGCAGCAAAAATGTGAACACCTATGTACATGTTGGATGATGTTCAACTTTGTTGGGAAGCTCATCTCCTGAATCATACATCTTTTAGTGGGCATTGAGCTACAGTTCTATAAACAGATGTAGTATTAAGTCCTGGATGAAGTGCATTATGATTGTATATGGCTTCAGGCATTTTAAGGATTACCAATCTGGTTACTAAACACAATTTTCCTGGCTGTAAATTGAGAGCTCTAGGTCAGTGGTCACATGGTTTCATGTGAAACTAAATTAGAATTGTCTTGGTTTGACAAAATTTTTTGCTCCTTCATATTTTAGGAAATTGACAAATTGCCTTGTGGTATAGTAGTTTTGATTTCTAGCCTACAAAGAAGGGATGATTTGTTTTTACTGTACCTCAGCAAAATAAAATACATTGCGTGGTCTGTTTGGTTTTTGTCATAAGGGGTTATTTGAAGTTATTTGTAGCTAGCTCTACTCTCACTTCTACTGTGCAGCATTGTTTTTTTGATGAACACATTTTGGAAATTGAATGCACAAAAAATGGTCAATTTTTTCCTTTGTGTCTTGTCGGCTGTCCAAATGCTGGACATATATCCCTAATGAAGAGTAAGTTGTGTTCATCTGAATCTGCTTTGCTCATTTATTCCAGATGGGCTGAGAATTGTTGGAGTTCAGGTCTTTAATTTTGAGGCGTGCAAGTGCGATCGCACACAATCACTCACCCAGTGAGGGGTGTGCATTTTTGTACACCTACATGAAGATTTGGAGCTCATATAAACTTTGTTAGGTTTTAATAATAAAAATGCACACCTATCACACTCCTTAATTTTCTGAGGGGAGTTATTTGCAGCACACCTAGCTGATCTCAGTAAAACTCAAGGCCTGGGAGTTGAACCAGCATAGTACTGTACTTGCTGTATTTGATATGGAATATATTAGCTTTTGACATTTGCAGTGCATGTACAAATATATCCAAATTTGTTCTGGTTGTTCTGTATTTGACTTTGAAATCTTTCTGTGTGTACAGTTGTCATCACATGTACTGCAAATCACTGTGACTTGTAGCTCACATGGAAAAAAAGTACCTTGTGTGAATTCCCACAGTCACTGTAAACACAGTGGCAGCTTTACAGTATTTAAAAGCTCCAAGGGAACAAAAGTGGAATTTAAACATAAATCACTAAGGATTGGTAAAGCAGCTGTATGAATTGGTCAGCCAAGTATTGTAAAGATTTCAAATGGATTTATTTATTTGCTTGGATGAAGCAGGTCCTCAGGATACAGTGTATGTTTAAAATATGGTAAATGGGAACAATTCCTAAAATGGGGCCTTTACTGTGGAGGCATTTTAAATAGCTCAAACAGATGGCCGAATACTTACACACTGTGACAGTTTCAGTGTAATCACATTAAACATTACATAATGCTGCTTGGAACAGGAAATAATTGAAATTTGTTAAAGTGTTGTCTTCTATTATGTTGTGAGTACTGTGTAGAACCTAAAATGTAAAAGCCAAATAAAAATTTTAAAATGAGATGGGGAGAATGACTAGTCCATTCCTGGTATACTGATGGTTGAATAAGACTGTGGGCCCACATGCTATTTTATCAACTTTGAATTCACAAATGTTTGTTTGGAGGATGCATAAGGGTCTTGTTTGTGGACTTCCTGACCAATCAAAAGAGCCCATAATTGAGATCACAGATTTGATAGAAAATTTGTGTTAGAAGGCATTACCAGTCCCAAAATTTTGGTTGTTCATTGGGGCCCATAATCAGGTGTACAGATCTAGTTTTGAAAGTGTGTGTGTGTGTGGGGGGGGGGGGAGGGTTAGGGGTGGGGACAAACCACTGAGGAATTAATATATGCCATCTTGCCTGGAAGAATATCTAGGTAGATCTCTACCATCAGAAAAAGAAGAAGAAAAAAAAAATGCCTCATTCTCATCCTCTTGCACTCACAGCTTATTGTTTCAGGGTGAGTATATACTGTACACGACCCCAATGTGTAGTCAGAACACTCCCACCCAGTACAGTACAGCATGTACATGCTGTGTAATACGAGCTGCAGTACTCTGCATTTTTTTTTAACTTGGCTGTCAATCAAAGAGTTGTGCCAATTGAGAATTTCTGTGTACTACTACAAAAATTGTAGTTTCAGTTGAGATTAAGTGACTGTCTTTAAAGGTCAAGAGCAGCCTCCCCCCTCCCCCCCCCTTACAAAAAAACTTATTTTTGAAGCAACACCATAATCTAACAATTTTTCCTCTTACTTGTCTTCAAAGTATCCCTTATCATATTTTATTACTTCAATAAATTTTGCATAATCAGTGTGAAACAAGCTGTTACTTCAAGTAATTTTCACATTTGAAGAGAAAATTTTTTGTCACATGGCTCTCAACAGCCAGTCATGAAACAGGACAGTCTACTTCTCTGCTTCAAGTTGGGGTGACTGCTCTTGCTCTTTAAAGTATATACCAGACTACCTATATATCTCTGATATCTCTTCATTTACCCTTGACCTTTAATAACTATTTGCTACTAAGAGAACAACAGACAAAATTAAAACAATATTTAGAGTTGTGTATACTCATTGTTAGACTGTTGCTATTGTGGACACAGTTAGCTAGTAAACTTTTGCAGTCTCTTAGCTGTATTGCATATCAGGTTTTCACATATTGTTAGCAGTTAGGTTGATAGCCTGGCACCATACTGAACTGTAGCTTTGTCCACTTGTCCTTCTCAAACTGGCAGTCATTGCCTTAATTAAATGTATTTCCTGTTCCTATTGCAACTGTTCATACTGCCCAGTTAGATGACTCTCCCCATTTTAAGTCAGAAGTATGTCTTGGGGTATAAGAGGCAAAAAAAAATTAAGGGAGGGAGCAGGGAGCATTAAAATATTGAGTGAGTTGAAGCCCCTCTGGTTCCCCTGTTTATGGGCCTGGTAAAAGAGTACTTGCTAAGTTCGTTTTTTGGCAATGCAGAGTATACATTTGCATAGGTACAAACCTGTGATGGCGGTTTCAATACCTTTGTTTTTATACATGCCAAACCTATAGCATGTCAGGAAAGTGCATTTTAGATGGAATGCATTTAAGATAATTGAGAGCTACATCTTAATTTAGAGGCGGAATGTGCCATGGAGTTCTGGTAATTAGATATGACAACAAAGTTACTCCTGTCATTGAATCTTTAGTATCCAGGGTGGCTCCTATGGATACCAATTTTTTTTGTTTCAATGACTGTGTATTGTATAATTACCCTGAGTAAATGGAAAAATATTATTTGCAACAAGAGTTTCCTGGGGACTTCATTTAGCATAATAAATATTTATGAACGAAGCTATTTGTAATTAATAAGCCCTCGTAGTTCCAATTAAAGTGATGATGGCTTAAGCAAGACTCCATGGTGGATTGTGATAAATTCAGTTTGATGATGTTTTGTCTTAAGAATTGTATATTGTGCTGTGTGAACTATGAAAAATGTGGGCACCAACTTAAGGATCAAGGAACCTAAAAGTTCAGTGCTTCGAAAACCAGCTTAGTACAAGAAACGAAACTTAAAATGCTTCTTATTAGGTTTGAAAAGTTTAACTTTGTAGTTTTCAGTAGATTTAAGCATTTGTCACTCACAGGACGTCAGATTTCACAGGAACGATTGTTCCCCATTGTGTGATGGTCCTGTGATGATTAAATCACGGAAGTGGGTTCCCATGGGTTACCATGGTTAAAAATGACGTGACCCACAAATGGGTCCCCGTGATTTTTGAAATCCAACGGCTTGCACTCATAAATAATACTCACCTTCCATAATTGGTCCATTACAATCAGGTGACTATGTATTACTCCACAATAAACTCATAGTTATGAAAAATAAGTTCATGTTGGGCTACTGTTCTGTCTTATTGTGGTTATTTACAAAAACAATGAAAGTTCCCCTTTGAGGCTTTTAAATATTGTTGTGCATGAATTAATATGGTAAACAATGCCTGTGCATTAGACAGGATAATGGCTTTCGTAGGTTAATGCTATTGCTGGATGCACACCTCTGATCCTGCATTATACTTTACTAATGCATGGTCCAGCATTGTTTCACCTAAGTTAATTTATAAAGTTTAGAAGTTTCCTTACTTTGTGAAGTGTAGAAATTGATACTAATTCTACATGTATGTATCTCAACATCAAAAATTATAAGTATTCATGAATAATTATTCCTTCAGTGAAAATACTGTAGGTTGTTTTGTTATAATACAGTATGACCCTCATACTGTACGTACAACTCATGGCCACATGCATGCATGTAATCTTACCTATACTTTCCTTTTTTTTTGCCATTAGTTGGCAAGGAATAAAAAATGTAAAAGTAATTTGTAAGAATGTTGTAAAGTATCTATAGATATGTAAAGGAAGAACTGTTCAGCATTCTGGTAGAATCTGCATAGACCTTTAGTTTCTCATAGCAGATTTTTGTTTGTACTCCTAGTTCCCATGATTCCTTGGATGCATTAACCAATGATTAAATCTGTTATATGTGGTATCTGTAGATCTTTATAGCTTTTACAAAGGATTGTGGGATATGGAGGGGTTGTTTATTTGAGGGTATACTTAAATTAAGTAATTAACTTACTGCTAGATTCTACACTGTTATTTTTGTTTCTAAAACTTTGACGTTTCGTGTGTGAATCTATGTGTAAAAAGGTAAATTGATTTTGACATTAGGCTACTGTTGTAATGTTAACCTTAGGCTTAATCAGTGGTTTGGGCCTGTATCGTGAGGAGGCCTGGGCCTTTGCAGCTGTTATCAAATTTTGAGGGGGGCACTTATTAGAGGGGGGGGGCACTTATTAAAGAACATGGTATATTAAAAAGCGGTGTACACCAACATTCTATCGGACACAATCCTTTGTAATAGCTTTCTGGAAAAGGGTCAATGGAGATGTCAGGATGGTTTGCATTTTACACTTATTCACTAAAATAGATAAATTCATACGTTTTGCATACTTGGCCTTCTCTGTGTGCTACATAGTGTATATACCTCTTAACGTTTTAGTTAAAATTTTGTGTGAACTTGTAAACTGGTTTGGTTTAATAGTTCACCGAAAAGGGATTTTTCCTTTTTTTGAACTATTGATTTTGAGGAAATTTTAGCTTCCCTGGATTAAGGAAGCAAAATGAGTCAGTGGTATCCTACCTTCCTGTATGAGGTCTGGTCACTGTTTGTATTAGTCAGTCGACTATTAAAGGTAGCTTTAATTGCTTTGTTGAGGTCAGTAACTCGAGACTGGAGTAAGCTTTCCGCTGTCTGTAAAGAAGATGAAGGATTAGTTCCCACCAGCTCCACTTAATGAGTAAACAAAAAGTTACTTCCATCAAAATGGCTGCTACGTTTATCATTGTAAGAATAATCAGGTTGATGCTTTGCTTATGTCAGTGTTATTTAATTTAGATTGATGCAAACTTTTCTCAATGTATGTAGAGACTAGATGACAGATAAAAAGTTATCTGTTTTTGAACTGATCACTTTAGAGCTACTGTACAATGTGACACCTTAACAGATTGCTACAGTAAGTAGGAGGAAAATTGCTGCTTCCAAAAATCTCATGCATCTTGAGTGAAACCATGCAGTGCCTGCAGTACTTGAGGAATACTGTACATTCTGGTGCATGGCAACCAGTATAAACAAGTCTTCCACCTGGGGACTTCTTGAGAAAGGTAAAAATTTTTGAAAGGGGAGGGATAGAGACATCCCCTCAGTCCTCTCAGTCCCTTTCCCATGCCATTAACTCCCACACTGATGTGAACCCCAAATCTGGCTGTCTGGCTATGGGCCTGGTGTTACCAAATGCAAAGTACATACTGCGTATGTCCATCATGCCTACAGCTTTGTCATTAGTATAATGATAACTACCTGAGAGCTCCAAAACTGCATAGACAAACAGTTTAGAAGATTTCCTGTGTATGAACTGTGAAGAGTCTAATTCATTTCTAAATTGCTACTTTCAGTATTGTTTTTGTCATCTCAGATATTCATAAACTTAAAAGGAAATACTTAATGACAGGACAGGACAACTTATTATTTATACTCAGGAGAGAAAGAGACAAAACTTGTTCCTCCTATATTGATGATAGTTTCTGCTGCATAACGTTGTAATTATGACTTCCTGTTTTCAGCCTGTAACTGTCCCATGAACCATATTTTAAGGCCAACTGTATGCTTCGGTGAGCATAAATTCAAACAAACCTGCATAAATTACAGGTTTCATTCAAAGGGAGGATTTGTCACAGATCACCAGGGTGGTGATGCAAGCCATTCACATTGTACAATATCTATGACTCATTGGTACCAGCGTAAAAAATTTGATGGTGAAAAGCTAACTTGTGAAAAGCTGGCAACGAGATGTACTGTAACACACTGTTACAGCTAGTAGGTGATGAACATACAGAAGTACGGGACAGTTAATAGCGTAAAACTGCCGGCATGGATTTAACTGTGGAATAAACAGATGCATGTTTTACTCTATAGCTGGCAGCAGTATTTGCTATGCATGATACAGGATTAAAACAATAGGTGTTGAAGGTTGTGAACATCTTTGTACAGTAGTATTACCATGTACTGAAGGAAATAAGTCTCATCATCCAGACTTGTAGTGTGAGAATAATGAAGTAAGGACATAGGAGTTTCTCAGATTCTGGAGGCTCCACTGAGAATCAGATTCTGATTTGAGGATACTAGAGGGGACTAATCATTATAGTGGTCCAATAGGTTCAAGAAAATGATAACCCACCTTTTGCTCAGTCAAGAAGGTGGTCCAAAGTGCTCACAAAAAAAAAGATGTCATATCTTGAAGGCCCTATAGTCCCCTCTACCCCTGGTCCATTGTTCTAAGTACAATACAAGTACATGCACACATTTTTATAAATAAATGAATATGAAATTTGTTTTTATCCCCAATTCTGCCCTTTCAACATTTTTGATAATTATATGCCAGCAGAATTACAGTTCCATTCTTACCATACAAGTACAGGTTATCAAGTAGGATGGATCTGAACTTTTTCAATTAATTTTGAGTAGAAGTATCTACTCAGTACAAGTAGGGAGTTGCAACTCCCTGGTACAAGTCTGCTGCTCCAGTGCATAGTTTTATATATGTTGGATTTGTGAGTGCAAGATTGCAAACAGTAAAGGGAGTATTTCAGTAAATTGGTTAGCTATGTCCACATGTGCCTGATAAATATATATTGAGGAATTTATGTAAAAAAGATGGGCATTTTAAGAAAGTCTGTACCAAATTTGGTAAATATTTATGCAGACATCCAGGATGCTTGTAAACAGTAACACCAGAAATTGATGAACATGTAGTAAAGTTATGTGAAATGGAGTCAAGGGTCAAAGTGACCTCAATTTATCAGCAATTCACCTTTTGTGTTTAGCCTTTAAAACCCCTTACATTGCACTTTATACATGCCCTGAAGCAAACTTTTGCCCACTGAACCTACTGTACCCAGCCATAACTTAATTTGGCCAAGGGCAGCATCAATTTGGACTTGGGGTGTGGCAATAATAAATCCCCCCCCCCAAAAAAAAATCCCGATTCCCTATTTCGAGTTTTTCGAGGAATCCCTGCCTCATTTCACATGCCAAGAGTGGGCAACTGTTATTGACGAAGAAAATACAACATTCAAAGTGAAACCTGGTTTTCATTTTTGGGTTATTGTACTTCTAAATGATTGAATTCGGCGGAGCCAACCTAAAGGTTATGTTGAATTTAGAGCAATCACTGATGTGAGTAGAATCCATGAAGCGTTGTGCATGTTTTCAGTTGTTGAATGAAAGTTTGTTTAAAGGAGATAAATATTTAGCTCTCAAGGGGGTTTGACAGAATAGGTAAACTCTGAGGTTTGTTTTGATAATTAACTTTACAGACATTGCAACAAAGAAAGTGCAACAGATACAATAATGAACCTGAGCCAAGCCTCAAGAACATCTTAGTAATAAAAGGTCATGGCACTGATGCTTGTAAATTAGCAACAGTAGTTCTTTTCTGCAGGTATCATGTGTATGTACAATAGCAGAGGGCTGTTCCATATGTTCCTTTTGAGCTTTTATCACACAAACATGTACTCAAAGAGCATTGTATTTTAGGTGGAATAATTTTACATTTGACATAAAACAGTTATTTCTATGTAGGACATGGGGATTGTCTAAGTTTGACCTTTTGTCATTGGTATGTGAAGAAAACTTAACAGCTTTAAAAAAAAAAAATGTGCAATTTCATATTAGCAACTCAATGAGCTGCTTTGAGAACTTCAGATATAAGTGAGAAGAGAGAAAAAAGTAGGAAATTCTAGAAAACCACATGTCAGATCTTGAACAATGCTTTAATGGTCTGCACTGGGAAGGAAAGGGGGCAGGAGCAACTTCCTCCTTTCCGGGAGACTTTTGAATCGTCAGTACACGTACAGTACAGTACACATGCCAAAAGATGGTTGGGATGCTTTACCGGCAGTGTTGAACTTCCCCAAGGGTTTTTTCCAGGCAATCACCCTGCCTTGCACAGAAATAATTTGTTTGAAGTTTTGAAGAAAGCTACAAAATTGTACGGTAGTACACTACAGAGTACTTGGAATGAGAGGATTATGGGGAGAAAAATTGGGAAATTGGGAGGCTTCTTCCTGGGAAATTTGGGCACCTGGAAAGAACTTCTCCATTTCTGCACATGAAAATACAGGGAGATTGTGAGGATCTGTGTAACCTTTCTGAGAAATGATTTTGACTCTTTCTCTGACACATTTTTCTAGCCCTAGAGAGGATGTTTATACCCATGCCCTTATTTAATTTTCTCCCTCTCTCAAACTGTTTTCACTTTTGAATTCCTTCTCTGGTACCTAAAGTAGTGTGTACAGTACCGATCATAATACTGTTTTACAGTATAATCTTTAGTACCTATCACTATCATCTAGGTTTCTCAAATAGCCAAGGATTCTGCCAGAAATGCAAAACAGGGGGACTTATTATGCCTAAGCCCCAAGTCCACATTGATGCTGTCCCACAGTATGCTACATTTGCGAGTAGGTTTAAGGAAAAAAACTTCAAGGCCCCTGTTACCAAAGGTGCAATCTAGAAGGTTTTAAAGGCCATTTATTTATGTTTGTTCAAACATTGCTGCAAAAGTATCGTCTCTTTCAGTAAGAAACCAAGATATTGGCAATTTCCAATATTTTTGGAAATTAAAAGGGGGGTGGGGGATTGATTCTACTCACCTATTTCTGGAAATGAAGGGGAGGGGTTTACAGATCCCCCTTTCCTCCCTCTGACAAAAACCTGGATAGCACTGGTTTGCATCGTTAACATAATGTGTGACTGCTGCTGACAAGTCTACATTGCTCATCTCTACCTCCTATTTACACTAGCTCCACTTTGCCATTAAAGTCAGGCACTAACTGAGGGTAAGTGGGAATTGCAAAGTGTAAATAGGTGGAAAGTATCAGGGCTTGTAGATTCCCAAACCAGGGAGTTTTGAGAATATTGTTAGCTTGTGGGTGTTTCTTGAATCTGGGGCTTCAGGTGCAGTGTGAGAAGTTGGGAGGAGGAAAAGTGTCCTCTGTTGCATTCTAGCTATTTTCTATTTTCTATATACTGTTACATTAAAAGCACTGTTTGAAATATGTTTTGTCACTGTCGTAATGCAATTCAACCCCTCACTAGCCATAATTCTACGAGTGCTTTCTGCCATAATGATGCTTACAGTGTTCAAGCTGTAATTATACCACAACAGGTTCAGATTAAGTGACTAAGTTTAGAGTCCTAGTTTATTCAACTCATCTTTAGACTCAGAGACCTAGATTATTCACCTCATTCTTTCATAATTTGACATGCATGTATATTTTCCCCCTGTGGCAGAGCCCCAAGGTTTTAGAACTATTGGTGCCAATTTTAATATACAGATGCTACAGCTATATTCAGCCTGTTGTAATTATAAGAAGAACATGTCTACTACAGATGAACATGGTTGAGAGGAAGGAGGCTTGCCTCTACCCTTGCTGACATCTACCAACTATCAGGCTTTGTTATCGTAAATCTAATATAAGACGATGGCTGTAAGCCATCCTCTTAATGCTTCTTGTCTTTAATCCCTACACCAAAGTGTTCAATTCGAGTACTGCAGACGTCGCAATTCATCTCAAGTTGCATTTCAAGGTCTCATGTGGGTTTGGACTCGAAGCAGCTCGCGAATCATATTTCATACTGATGGAGCCAAGATGTGGACTTGAAGTTGTCGAGATCACTTTAACAAAAAAAAAAGTTTTAGGGTTAAGTCCTTTGTTGGTAGAATGCATCAGGTGAGTCAGATATTGGGGTACCAAGTTCTCAAGCATTGACCCATATTCCATTGTTTTCATCATTCAGCTAATAATTCAGAATCCATGGTAGCAGATACGAGCCCCCCTCGTACCCCTCGGCAAGAGAAAGATTATAAAGATGGCGGTGAGTTTGGACTGGAGTGACATTATCATTCATTAAAATCTCCTGTTTGCAGTGAGCTGCTTGTGCTAGCCTCTTCTGATCCAATGGCAGTCCTATGTTTCTTTCTCTCTCACTCTCTCCTTTGATTTCAAAGACAAAAACTGATTATTTCCCAAGCTTTGTAGTTTTTTAACAATTAAATAATTTACAGCACCAAGACATTTTCCATGTTTTGGCATATATATACTTACCTACTAACTTATTTATGAAATATCACAGACAGTGATGCTTAGTACTTTTCCATGGACAGTACGTCTCCTCTTTGCCACAGCCTTCCAAATTCTGCACCTCCTTACCATTCAGTATCTATAGCTTAAAGGCATTTATCACCCCACAGTTCCAACTCTTGAGATGTGCATCACCCCCACTAACTTTAAGCCCCCCCCCCCACAACTGTTAATCTCATTGTCATCCAGACCAATGTCAGTTTATTGCTGCAGGTCATTATCCCCCCTGGTGAGTGTACATTTAGGCCCGAATAAGTGATCAGAACACTCTCATTGCTGTGTAATACAGTATGAGCTCCTCTGCCAGATTCCCCCCAAAACCAAAAAAGTGGGGGTGTGGGTGTGAGGGATCTATGACCGCCAAACCCCAAGTCCAAATTGATGTTGCTCTTAGCCAAAGTTATAGGTAGGTTCGGGGGAGGGGGGACAAAAGCAAATTGCTTCAAGGCTCTCATAAGGTGCAATGTGAAGGGTTTAAAGGTTATTTGTGTAAGTTTCATCATTACTGCAAAGCTGTCCCCTTCTTAAATAAGGAACCAAATACTGACATTTTTATGGAAATGAGAAAAAAAGAGGTGGGGGGTTCTTCCACTTTCTGGAAAAGGGGAGGAATCCCCCATTTACCCCACTTGACAGAAACCCTTCCTCCATTTCTTGAATTTGGTTTCAATGAAAAAGAGCTGTGCCAATCAAGAATTTCTGTAGACTACTGGTAAAATTTAAGTTAAAGGTGAAGAATGACTGCCTTTAAAAGCAATACATCCCAACTATGCTCCAAGAGTGACAAAGTATCATGCAATATCTAGTTTGCAGATCTAATCCAATTGAATGATTAGTGGGCTGGGTGAGTGAATGAATATCTTACTATATCAGCTGGAGGGTTGTCTAAAGTGCCATCTTAATTCAATTTTAGATATGACGTGTAAGGCACTCTACTTCATGATGCATCTAGACATATATTAAAATATCTCAAACTTCATCCATGTAAATTTTAAAAAGACTGAATGAATCGTAGATTTTTACGTTCAGGAGTTCACATGTTTGCATCTCATCCCTGACATTCAAACATTGGTTACCTGGGAGTATAATAATGTAGATTATAGGACCTTGGGAAATCCTCGTTCTTAACCTTTAAGATATGAAACAGTTTTATAACCAAGTCATATATTAAGTTATGAGGAGCTAATGATGATACATTGGTTTTGATGGAGTTAGAATTTCAATGTTGTCAATGATGGGGAACACAGAAAGGGAAGGAAGGGGACAGAAAGGGCAGGAAGGGGCACAGAAAGGGCTTATGTTTTTAATTTTTTCTTCAGGTCAAATGCTTCCATTGAATGCATTCAAATTGATTGCAGATAAACCTGAACACACAGTAGTGATGACCAACACATTCTGAACTTGAATTGGGTGTTCAAATCTTAAAACCTTGACAGGAGTTGTTCTCAATGTATGAATAGTGGGCCTAGATTGTTTAACGGTGAACTGCATTTATATTGCAACTTGGCAGAAATTGTTTTGAAACCTCTGTGACATCACCAATAAATGAAGTCAGACCTTGCAGTCAAGTAAGGTACTGAAAGGAGACAAAATAGATTTGAGGGGAGTGGGGGGGGGGTTTAGAGGAGGTGGGCACAAGAAATACTAAAATCTACTGGGGTTTCGTGAGTACAGATAAAGTCATTTATTTGTATTTGGGCAAAACATCTTTAGCAAGATTAAAGCCAATAAAAAATGTTTTCTACAAGGACATGTGGGTTATTTCCAATAATCATGGTCAATCCCTTCCTTAAAGGGAAAATGCAGCACCCTAAATTAAATTTGTTTACCTGTGTATTCTTATTCATGTACAGCTCTTTTAATACTCTAGGCCTATGTGACACAATGTTTTTAATAATTTTACTTGTTCAAAATATCCCCGTTTCTTTAGAATGCCACATTTTCGTTTAGAAATATGAAAGGTACCAGCAAGATAACATTCGGGACATTTAATTCATTTGTCAGTGTATGAGCTACAATGAGCTTTTGTTTGAATAGTCGTATCATCCTTTAAGCCCTGGTCATGCCACCGCAACTTCCCATGACAAAATGGTGATCATTCACCCCTTTGGACTTGGCAGTGAGGACACACCCACGACTATGTTTTCTTCTTAGAATTTTGTCAAGTGGTAAGGTACATGGTGGTGTGATCAAACTTGTTAATTCATAATCAGATGCATTCTGGACATTTTAAAGCATAGGTTGCACTGCCAAGAGTAACAAAGAAGTGTCTACCATAGATTCAAATTGTCTACAAGGGATAGCCTTTGATAGTCATGGTGGTGTGAACCCTTGGCTTTAGACTCAAAAAGACAATGCCTTAGCTTCTGATAGAAGAAGTACTGTAGACAAAGCAGATATCATGTACAATTTGCTCAAAAAACTATTACTTTCTTGGCATGAGATTACAACACATTATACTTACCTAAAACCCTCTTCCCCCCTCCCCTTCCCCCCTCCCCTTCCCCCCTCCCCTTCCCCCCTCCCTTTCCCCCCCCTTCACTATATGACCACTGGTAGATATATAGAAATTTTTGCCAACTAACTTTTCTTCGTACTCTTCTCTTCTGTGTATCTAACTATCAGAAAAATAATTCACTTTAGTGATTGTCCTCCCTTGCTTGATATGAAAAGTGTAGAAGACTTTTCGCAGCATGCTGTGCAAATATTGATATGCCCTTTTACCATAGTTCAAATAAACATACCAAAATTCTGTATAAATAACCATTTGCTCTAATGGCAAGTACTGTCCATAAAATGATGACCCTGCTACAAAATCATTTTCCCAGGACATGCTTTGACCAGCTGTGCAACAAAATCTTTTATTGTTGCCCTTCCTTCTTTTGACATGTTAGTCAGTGTATTCAGATGGTACTTTTTCAGAATACACTACTCTAATACCAATATGAGGAGAAAAGAAAAATTTGGTGGTCATAAATCTATGGAATAGTTTTGTGGGACATCAAGAAAAAATTTAAGATTTCAAAAGTGTTTATCACTTGAAAAGTTGAAACGATATTTTTGTTTAGGTACAGGTGATTGGACTGATTGCTAATTTATGATCTGTTTGTAAAAGGTTTTGTATTTGTGCTTTTTTTGGTTTTTTGACCAAAGGGATGTTTGATCCATTATATCTTCTACAGCTTTTTAGTTCAGGAGTGAGGAAATTGATAGATATAAAAATACAGTGAAAGAAGGGGAAGGTCTCAACTCAAGTACCAGGAAACAATTTGCTCCTAGGATGCGTGGTAATTCTACTTGATTGAGAGAAAGTGCTAATAATTTAGAATAAAGCCATTCCTTAAAGAGGTGGGTGCTAATCATCCTAACAGCCAAATATGTTCAAAATAATAAAAGACCCAGTTCCCACTTTAAGCCCACTGAAAATGCCCATGGTAGAGAGTGTGTGGGACTGGAGACCATTAAAATGCCTTCATGCCTCTTTTGCCCTTACCATGCCCCTTTCTTGATTGTGAAATGAATGTAGGGATACAGAAAAATGATGCCTTTGTATCGCATTATATTTAAGGTAATAATAATGATGATAATGATAATAAACGTATCCTTTGTCCATCAAATATGTGGGATAGATGGGATCTTTTTGAAGTTTCCCTCGCTTATAGTGTCATGGACCATAAATGAGAATCAACAGTGTTTTAGTTGGTCCATCTGTTTTGTCATATGCAGGCACTGCAATTATGCTCTATGATAATTGATAAGGAAGCAAAGAGGATATGTATTATCACATCCAAAACAACAGTCCACATTCCAGTATGAGGTTCACTCACATAGCTGTCAGTGGCCCTTAAAGGGAGTTGTGTATCTGAGATATAACAACATACCTTGTTTTGATTTAGAAACTTATGTAGGACAGTAGAAGTTCAGGAACTTTCAGAAGAGAAGAAAAAAACATATGGGGGCCTCTTGGTAATTGATGCATCTTGACATTGCAAACCATAAAATTTTTATTTGTGTTATGTTAGCTTCTGCATGGTCTTTGCATTAGAGGCTGTGGTAAGGTGTACTGTGTACAGTATATGTGCATGCAAAAGCTCTTATGCATATAAACAGACACTTATGGGTAGTTTGTCTTTTAGTATGGGGGAACGGGGGTGGGTACTTAAGAGAGGCTTCTTACAACAAGTCGCATCATCCAGAGATAAGTAATATGACATAGTGGTATTTGTAGTAAGTTACAGGGTGTATGGCCCCCTTTGCTGGTAGGCTTACCACATTGTTATTAGTTTGCCAAATGGTAAGGAGGTAGGCTATAAATGGTATACATAGGGTGACAGGGGGAGGTATCATCCCTCACAGACTCCAAAACCAACTAGAGTTTTGGTGATTTTGGACCTTGAAAAGAAGGCAGGAGGGAAGCATGTTTTAGTGCCTGTGTATTATGCCTCCTGTATGTCAGTTTAATGTTGGTTTGGGTCATGGCACTTCATTGAAAAATGGTTGGATGATAACTGTGCATTGTACTTTAGATGGACAGTATTAAACCTATATCCCTCTCCTTACCTTTCAAGTACATAAGCAACCCTCACTAGTCTATAGCACTATGTAAGAGCTTAAGTGGAAACCCGAGTGAGGGTGGTTGATTCAGGGGACTCCAATTAGACTCCAGTAGTTTGGTCTCAACTATAATTCATAAATACTTTTTGAGAATGCTGGCTTGTGATTGGTCAGTTACCCATGTTCTAATCCAGTGTAGAGACATAGGGTGTATGGAGAGAAACTTTTGATCAACATGGCTATAAACACAGCTTTGCTGACACAGTATATGTAGGCTTGACTACATAGTTTTAGCCTAGGTCACTTACATAGCGCACATACTAGGCCTAGGCTAGCCCAAATACTTCATAATGGTGTCTGACGTTTTAAGCAATTAAGGCATACAACTGTAATTTGCTCCATAACTGTCCAACTTAAAATGTAAATATATTTGGTTGACCGCAATGTTGTGTGTACATTGAAACGAATAAATTATGCCCCTAACCAGATTTCAGATCTTTATTTCAGAGAATATTAAGTGAAGGTCTTGTTAGTGTTTCAAAGTCCACATGATAGAGCCTAGGCTAGGCCTACTGCTTAGGCCCGATCGTGTAAATATTGATATGGTACAGTGTTGATGAGAAAAAGACACATACCGTATATTCTGTAATAAACGCTCCCCCTCTAATAAACGCCCCCCTCAAATTTTTAACAACTGCGTAGGCCAAGGCCTCCCGCACTACAGGCCCAAACCACCGATAAAGCTAGTGTTTGACCGGTTATGCATAATCATTATTTAATTGAACAAACGGCCCGATGCCGATTACCGATTATTAGAAAGAGGGAAGACACGTGTTTGTCCCTAAAGTACGTGCCCCTTGCTTTGTGCATATCGTTCAAGTTGGAAAATATTGGGAATAGATCCGTTTGTTTTGCGAATGGAATATCATTTTTGTAGGCCTAATATTTTCTTTTCAAATGTGGAGATAAACCAATCGTTAATACAGTAGGATTGTTTTCAGTCGATGTCACATACCCTTTAATAATTTAGCTCTTAGGCAAACATCATGCTCTGTTTAGTTTTCATCCCCCAATCATGTTGGAACATTTGCAGAATTTTACCGTACTGGGTTGCAGTTGCGTTAATGTACTGTAGAATCCCGCTTTAATGAGGCCATGTAGAAATACGCAATCATAATAATCTTAGCGGTTCTGGGGCAGCAAAACAATTGCACCCGATTAACGTATCCTATGGTTCCTTACGGATATAAATATCCCCGTAAATTTTTGGCAGTTCTTGTCCAAAACTTACGTCTTGTTTGAAAATAATCTGCAATTGAAATGCACGCAAGTGAGATCCCCGAAAAATCTAAGTACGCAGAGATTTGTGATGTCGTTTCTTGTTGAATTTAGCACGGGGCTCGCACGGCTGCGCTAGCTGGTTATATCAGCATAGGAAATGTGATCGTCGTAACACATAAAAACTCAACAGAAAAATTCGTCTCGAGGCTTAGTATTTTCACACACTAAATCACATAGGCGATGGCGCGAGTTGTGATTGGCTGGCTAGAATCATCGCATTTGAACCAATCACGATGCAGGGGCAATTTAAATTTTGCAATGGATCGTATGCATATGATGTCACCGAGCAAAACATGATGTCTTGTTTGGCGGTAAAAACGGACACGCACGTAAATGCATGGGCGAAGAAGTAGCCTGCATGAGACCACGTGCATCACTGTTTTCGTTGGCGATGACGTTCACATTTCATAAGTCCTACTGCAAATAACATTACGGAAGGAATGCGAGAAATGGCTTAATTTAATGCAGGATAATAACCACCGAACTTCCAAAGATTCTAGGTGCTACGTATACAAAACGTGCACAGATATACATGGTAAGCTTTGGGACTTGGAAATACAGCCAAACACTGCAGCTTGGATAGTCTGTACTTGTGCTTTTGTACAGAACAAGTTGCAGAGCTAGAGCAACTTACGCGGCACTTTTTCCAGACTACAAGGAATACAATTCCAGGTTATACTACATTGTTATGGGGGAAAATAACCAACGATCGCGCTCATGGCAGGGGTATAATTTATACGTTTGTGCTTATCAATGCATTCCGTTTTGGCGGGAAGGATTGAGTACGGTATTCACAGGGATTTTAACGAAATTAAGAGCAAGTTTCAAGTATATTTGTGCCCTTTTTTCAGTTTACAAATAATCGGTGGTAATGATGGGTTGAATGGCAGAATTTTACCGATGCCGATTAGTTAATTTTTATTACAATTTACCCTCAAATAAACGCCCCCCTTTTCAAAAATGTAACGCCCCCGGGGCGTTTATTACAGAATATACGGTAAGTAGGACTAAACGACTTCCTAGGCCTACCTCAGTTAGACTCGAAATCTCTAGCCTATCTGGGGCAATGAAAAAAAAACAGTTTTGAATTGACTGCCCGAGTATAACGTTACCACTAACCGTAGAAGCTCATCTCTCAAATTCCAAACATAAGGCTTGGTCAAGTATTCTGTGCACCATTAGCTATGTAAGGAAATTTAGCACCAGAATCGCCAAAGGAAATTCAGATGTGATAATGTTAATAAGAACAGCCTTAGCTGGCCCAAGTAGCCTGCCTACTGCATCGACAAACGCCATCAAGATTGTGATAGATTCTCTCTGCAATGAAAATTTTAGGAATTGTGACGGCCACCGTTAGTAAAGGCAAATATGTCTGGTTCCATAAAGTTCCACTCAAAAAGGTCAAGCTAGTTTACTGACTCAGCCTCATTTTGAAAACAACGTTACCCTATTTTGACAGGCTAGGCCTAACATTGTTAGCCTAACGCTAGTTGTTTAGTCTGTTTTCAACAACGTATAGCAGGATGTTAGTGTGTCAAAGTCAAACGTCACTCACAGTGAGCAATATAGCCTAAACCAAACCACAGATCCTCAAGCTAGTATATAATTTTAGTGGAACTATTCACGACTAGAGTCCCAAATCCAAGAGATAAATCGTTCCAAATATGACCTTGTTCAAGACTTTCAAAAAAAATAACTTATTAGTCAAATAGACGACACAAAGTAGGCCCATGACTGTATCACTGTATGACTATGACTTTGAGTCATGACTGTGTACACATACACGGCACGTACAAGCGACGAAGGTAGCGTGTAGCTAGCTAGCTAATGTGCATTGCAGTAATACAGCTTTTCACTACGCTATTCAATGTCAATGTCATGGTAACGTAAACCTTTACGAGCACTTCATGAAACTTAAGTCAGTTAAGGAGAATAATTGATGATCAATGGAAAATTTATAAAAAAAGAAAGCTTTTTCCCTTCTAGACTTCTCGCAATTAAGTATTTATGAATGGGAATAAAGTCATGGTACCCATGTCTCTACATCATATTCGAACAGGCTATGACGTCACGCATATAGGCAGAGACCCTCAGCTTCGCTTCAGGTCTCTCAGCCCATATGCATGACGTCATAGCCTGTTCGAATCTGATGAAGAGACATGGGCATTATTGACTTTATTCCCTAAGTTGCATAACGGAATAGTCAATGGTTACTTACCTACCCTTATGCTAGGAGTATTAGTACTTTTTGAAGCTTTTACTTCTAGGGTTTGGCTGAGACTCCTGCTCACAGCCAAGGGGGAGGGGCAGCACCAGATCTGTCCTTCCCCAAAAAGAAAAATCGGCAATAGACAGGTATTACCCCAATTTATAATCCCAATAATCCCCAGTCTATTTCTCTCCTCACAGTACTTCCTGTCACCCTATGTATATCATATGTAGAAGGAAGTTATAGGGTGCATGACATGACGCCCTCTGCTGGTTACAATGGTTGCCATGGTGTTAGTTTCCCAGATGGTTATTTTAGGTATGAATGGTATATAGCAGTCCATAGGGGGTATGTATCGTCCCTCATAGTCTTCCAAACCAGGGAGTTTGGGGAAATTAGTTTTGCGTACAAATCACTACCTCTGAAAAGAAATACATGCACTCACACATAAATTCTAGAGATCTTACCCCATTTTGCAACAGGGTCCCTTGGTATTGGTGAAAAACCACATTCTTTCCCCATGTTGGCAAAACTTCTGCATTGATATTTACCCCTCCCTCCAGGATTGTACCTACAGCTTTTGGCCTGCTTAGGTAGTGTCATTACACAAGAAAAATGGTGGCCAATTGAATGAGGACAAAACATGTTATCAAATGAAGCAATGGAACATGTAGAGCCAGGCCCAGTTGTACATGAGTAATTGGAAACTGAACATACTGTGCAGATTTTGCGAACTTTTGTGAAAGTATTGAAAATCCTCCATGAGTCCATGGAACGAAGAGTTGCTTCTTGAATTTATCCAGGAGTCTTTTAGTGCAAATCTTCTCATTGAAGGCCCTTTCAAGCCTTGATCCCAACCGTCAATTCCCCTCTCTTTAGGTTTTGTCTTACTAGTTTTATGCAGATGGTCCAATCACAGGACACAAACAATAGATGAGTTCCAAGTTTGTATCTGCCCCTGCATGCAGGACTTTTCTATTCAGGAAAACGTCTGAGTTGACACCGGCCTCCCGTAACACACTGCTTTATGTGCGTTTGCATTCGGCCAGCAGCGTATACACACATAAATGAGTTACCCATTAATCTTTGTTCTTTTTTGCTCAATACTGCTCTATGGAGAAACTCAGGCTGGTCTATTGAACTTAAATATGAAATCAGAACCCCTCTGCATGGCCATGCTGTGAAATGTGAGCTTGCACTGCTTCTTTTGATTTTGATTTTGATGTCAATCAAAGTGCTGCCCACTATTTGAGAAATTTGGTCTCTCTCAAGGAAAAGTATAGTTTTGAGTGATTACATGTCTATCATTAAAGGCATATTTTCATCATCCCAAACAGTTCCAATTCTCCCAACCTACTTACTTCTAGTCCCTCCCACATTTATCTAAAACTCATCTTTATCCAGACACAATCCTAGTTTATTGCTTCATGGCTTGTCCCAGTGGCCATACAAGTCCATAATTGTGTAATCAAGACACTCTCAGTGCCCATGCTGTGTAATTTAGCTATGATGCATTGTTTGAATGTGATGCCAATCAAAGAGCTGTACCAATTGAGAGTTTTGATATATGTATACTGAAACTGTAGTTTGGGGTGACGAATGACTGCCTTTAATTTGCAACCAATATCTGAAATTAGGCTGTCTCTCATTGTAGCCATCCTACTGTATTCATCAACTAAATCCTTTATGGGATTTAAAGTTGTCTGAAATCCCTGATGACAAGTCTGTGTTCATTCCTGTTTGTCTCATCAGAGACTTGTCACAGCATAATCCTGCCATATGTTTGATGTATCCACATGATAGAAGCTCATTAAAGTGCTCATTCTTAATTTTGTGTGAATAAAACATGTTTGGCAACATGGAAGAATGAATCTTGTCTCAGAGAAAATGCGAGCTACTAGCCTCTATAGTTCTGGCCATCTCAATTGAAATCGTGGCTGCTGGAACAAGAACATAAATTATAAACAATTTGTAGATACTGGTACTACAACTGACAGTCGTTTAGTGTATTTGACAGGGCTATCCACCTACCACTGTTAATTGACTCTAATTTGACATGAATGATCTGCGGTCGAGTCTGATGAGAATGAAGGCATCTTCAGAAGATAGATGCTTGTCTTGTTTGCTTTATCTCTTGGGAGAGGCTGGGTATTTCTTATCTAAGACTAGCTTAAGTGGAAGATTTGTCATGATGGAGAATTCACTGGCTATGACAGATCAGATTGAACATTTCAAGGGATCTGAGAGCTGTTGTTAAACATGTCAGAGAAAATGTCTGTTGAATGTTTAACTCCTCCCCTTCCTCCAAAAAGAAAGAATTAAATACAATAAGAATAAAGCGAGTGAGGCAAAAAAACAAGACTTCAAGCTCAGACAATGTTCGGCAAGTAGACGAGGAAATATAAATTTATTTGTTTCTTGATGGTGGTGGAATGAAGTTGGTGTCATTGGACTCACAAATTTGTACATAGGGAGGGGGAAGGGGATTAAAAGTGTGTTTATAGTTGAATATTATATTCTCAAGTTTCAGTCATGTCATAACTTAGGATGCTGTCTTCTACCACAAAGATGCCCATTTTGTAGTTTGCTTAATATCAAAAATGTTCTCCTTCCTCTTGAATATATATTTAGGAAATTACAAAATGCCTTTTATGGAAGCTAGTGTAGAAAAGAAGCAACTTTGGCCAAATTCTTATAAATTTTAGCTCAAACTTTTGCGATGTTTAAGCTATTGTGATCTGCCACTGTTACTATGCTCCCTGTCTGTCCGTCTATCTATCACGTCTGTTCACAATTCCCTTTAATGTGCTCAGGGGCACATTTGTTGATGAATTGTACAGAAACTTGGACACATTGGTCCATTGAACATAGGGCTACATGTTTTGTTCAAAAAACTGAGGTCAAAGGTCATCTAGTGGTCATTACTGGCTACTTTGTGAATATTTTTTAAAGTGTATCTCCTCCCACAAAAAGTCCTCAATGTCCTTGAAAGTGGGCCATAATATTCCTTATTTAGTGGTTGTTGAGTCTTGTAGGTAGATTTGTCTATCCAAGGTCATTCGAGGTCATACCAGGTCAAAAGGTGGGACCATTTTTGGTTCCTTGTTTAAAAAAGGAACCTATGCAGTCCCCTTGGCATATGTATGTGGGGGTGTGTGTGTGTGTGTGGATGCGACGGATTGGAATGTGAGGTATGTGGTGTGTGATAACTCAATAACCAAGTGTTCAATTTTTCTCAAACTTGGTATGCGCATAGATGTTGTTGATGTGCCATATTGTTTGTGGTGTAGGTCAAAGGTCACTTATGATTGCCAGGAGCAAAAAAAGTGAATTTCTGTTAGTAGCTCTAACTCGGTACCCGTTGTTCAAACAGTGGCTCAATTTTAGGATAAGATGGATTGGTAGGCAGGGAAAATGTTAGATTAACCAAAATAATTGGAAAGTGTCAAAAGGTCAGAAAGTAATGTTTTTTTGATATCTTGCCACGGAAACATTTTAGAGGGGTGGTGTAATAGAGATTTGTGTTCGTCTAAGTGAAATGCATGTTTTGACCCACCTTGACCTCATTTGACCTTCTGACCTTTTGACTTTTTTGTGACGCGTAGATTTGTCTTGTTCAGACGAACCAAAAAGGCAATACCTTCCTACAATGTTCCTTACTCAAGTTACTGACATTTAAGTAACAATTTGACTATAGTTTAGTGTGTAGCTCAAATATTGGAATGTGAGGTATGCAGTGCGATTACTCAATAACCAAGTAACATGGGGGATGGCATAATGTAAAGTTGTGTTCGTTTAAGTAAAGTGCATGCCATGATCTACTTTGACCTCTCTTGACCTCATTTGACCTTTTGACCTTCATGACTTTTTTGTGACACCTGGATTCATCGTGTAGAGATGAACAAAACAGGCGATTATGCTACCCTTCTATGATGTTTCTAACTCGATTTATTGACATTTTCAGTGAAAAGTTAGTGGTGTGTGTACTGTATGTGTGCATGTTATTTATGCATTGAAAGCAACCTGGTGAGATAACTGAATAACCAAGTGATATAGGGAGCTAGTCACACAAGAGACAGTTGTGTTGATGTAAAATGAAAGTGTTGACTTACTTTGACAGTATTTGACCTTTTGATCCTTTGTGCCTTCTTTGTAAGGCCTGGATTTGAATTGCTTGGATGGACTAACAAGGCAATTAGCTACCCTCCTGCTCCAGACTCAAGTGAATGACATTTTAGTGAAATGTGACAAGTGTATTAGTCACATGGAAATGGGGGGTATGGAGTGTGATAGCTTGGAAAATCAAGTGTTCAATTTCTCTCAAACAGCAAGTGTTTGTATGTATTTGAAATTCATTGTGTCCTTATGTTTTTGGTGAAGGTCCAAAGCCATTGGGGTGGAAGGTGCAAATTGTTTAATCTCCCTTTATACAAAATTATCCATAGTGCCCTTGGGCTCTTGTTGCTATTGCTTTGCACCTGTGAGACCAGTAGTTACCAAACAGGGCTTGTTTGATCGACTTTTGAAGGGCTTCTAGCTGGTTGAAAAAATATAGGTTGAAGGTCATTCGAAGCCATGTTTTAAGGCCATAGAAGAAGATATTTTGAAATGGGATATTCTCCTAGATGCATTGCAAAATTGTCTTCATAATTGCTCAGAGGGATGACAGGAATATGCAAATTACAAATTCACTTGGGTTGAATAACAATTCAATTTGAGTGGAATAACAATTGTGGCAAATTTTGACCAATTTTTTGCCACCACCTCTATTTTGACCTGTCTCACAAATTCAGCTTACTATGTTTCCCATTGAACTGGACTCCCTTTAAAGTTGTCTCTGTACAAGCAGCAAGTCTTATGACACTGCTTTTAAACTGGCCTTGCTTGTGGAAGGGATAAAGGAATGAAGAAATTCCTTTTATTGTGTTCAGGGAGGAAGCTTTTACTTACTATTGTGTTATCACAGCCCATAAACTTGCCTTCTGCCTTGCTGATAACTAACTTAACTTACTGTTTTTCATAAAAGTAGTAAGCAAGGCAGTTCGGGGTTATCATTTTACCTGAGAGAAATTAACTAAATTGCGGGTAAATCTGTTGAAGAAATAACATCTATGTACAGTATGACAAGTACAGTCCCTGTAGTGGACAGAATACCCATCGCATGGGGAGTGACTCTCTTGGCATTAGAAGTCATCACTCTGTGGTAATTCAACAGGTTTGAGCTTCAGCAGCAATGGTGCTCTAGTTCTGTGTATTGCTTTGTGTCTAGGTAACTCAACTTACTAGGAGCATTGCTAAATGATCTGCTCTTCCCCTTCTCCACTTCTAACACATAACCTGCACCTTTGAGAGTGCACTTCCTGTTGTCTGCATAGCTGTACATAAAGTCTTTCTGTTTGCAAAAATAAAGTTCTAGCCATGAGTGGTAAAAGCAAGCTGGGAGGCTCCTTCCCTGGAAATTTGTGCATCTGGTGGGAAATTTTGGCAATTGGGCAAAAAATTTACCTTTTCTGTACATGAAAATACAGGTAGAATTGTGGAAATTTTTACTTTTTCCTGGGAAATAATGTTACTCCCTTCCTGGGAATAAACATTTTTTACATCCCTGGTTCAAGCTGTTTCTGACCTTTTACTTTTTCCTCATTTGCACAGTGAATTTCTAAAACTCTTGAAATTTAATTTGATCAAACATTTTACTTAAAATATCAGCAAATCTATATCAGTGTTGGGTGACGCTTAAGTGAGCAGATTAAGAGAATTGAAACTGTTCGGCTTGAGAGAATTAGCCCTTCAATTCCCTCCCTAAACTTTCTTTAACCTATCCACATCCATACAATACCTCAAGTTTATTTCTTCAGATATAGGGGTACAAAAGACCCAATGAGTAAATCAAAACACTCTCAGTGCAGTACTTGCTATGTAGTATGGGCTACAGTACTATGCATTTTTCCGATTCGTCAATCAAAGAGCTGTGCCAATTGAGGATTTCTGTGGACCTAACAAAATTGTAGTTTGGGGCCACAGCTGACTGCTTTTAAAGGGAAAAATTGCATTTGTTTTACAAGGAGATTTCATCCCTTTAAAACCAATATTCATTTGCAAAGAGTGATTCATAATTACACATAAGGTAGTATGGTACATAGCCTTCTTTTCAGGAAATAAGTTTCCCTCAGATAGAAATTCAATTGTTTGTTGCTCAAGAATGATTTGTTCACCCAGACTTCCAGCATTTCAAAAGATGCAACTTCCATAACTGTTCTTGTGCATAATATTTTGAGGATATGAAACTATTGCTGGGGTTTATTTGTGCAGACCAAATGATTTGAAAATGACTAGAGCTATTTATTATGCTATTTTAGAGGGTTTCAAATGCAATATTTCCCTTTAAGGTCTACATATCTGTCTAGTATCAAAGTACTAAAAGGTCCAGGTGTTTCAGTCACAGTTAGACAAGTTAGTACGGTAATTACTTTAATACAGGCAGTGTTTGATATTAAATGGCTATTTCCTCTTTGTTACTTTCTTCCCACACTACATATAACAATGGACAAAGAAATGACTCCCTAGAGTTTAGGACAAAGGACAGGAGACAACAAAACAAAGAGAGAAAAGGAATCAGTTCAGACTCTATAATCCCAAGCCATATGGTTATGAAAGGATGGAACAAAATACCCAGCCTGGCATGTGTATTTTGGGAGATTGATTTATAGGGACTTCAAAGACCACATGTCTCTTCAGATCTATAATACTTCTTCAGTTGGCAGTCCTATGAGGCTGTGCAGTACAGCTGAAAGGAAGTAAGCCTTTTCACAACGTTTACTTCTGTCTGTAGTATCTTTCACATTTTTTATTTCCATTGTAAGCAACGATGATTCTGTACATAAGTATTGAGTATTAATGGCAAATTTTCCAAAAATAATTCTGCCTATAATTTCAAGTTAAAAATATTTGATTGGATTTGATTTACATGCACTGGTGACACCAGAATGTCAAAATTGGGTGAAGGGGGCAAACTAGGGGCAAAGTAAAATGTTGGGGTCAAAAACTTTTTGGAAAGAAGAGTGAAACAGAATGTGTAGCATGCACTCATGGGGGTGGGGTCCAGGGACCAAGCAAGCCCTGGTGGATGTCCAAGGGGCAAGCCCCTGGAAGCTCTGGGACAACTAGGGGAAAAACAGAATCTGAGAAAATACTCCCTCACTCCCTCATGCCCTTCCCCTATGTTCAATCAAAATGCGCAGTTTACAAGAATAAATACAGTAAACATAAAAATATGTGAAATTTGTTTGCTGCTCATGGAATACCTACTTATCAAGCATTGTCATGTGATTGAAAGGAGCTGTGTCTGAATTACGGTATATGAGGGAACACAAATTCACAGTGGGGTACCTGTATTTTTACTATATCAGAAGCAATGGAGTAAGGACCCCAAGCCAGCGAGCCACAAACAATTGTATCAGAAGCTAAAAATTGAATTGCTATTGCTGCAAAGCTAAATTTGTTTTTTTTTTTTCTGAAATATTTTTTGAAGTGAGCTATAAAACATGGGGAATCCTAAATCAAAATGTAAGGGTACATAATTTTTGAAATTATTGTGTAATTTATAGATATACATCTACATCTTCTCAGTCAAGGTAGTTCTGGGGAATCAACCTGTATTAGCCCTTCAGTCATTCATCAGAAGAACAAAATATCTGTTATCTAGTGTGACCTTGGCTATGTTTTAACCAGAATTGTAGTTGAATTCAGTCTATTTTCATATTTTACAAGCCCTTCCAAGGCATCTAGGTGATATTAACTTTTCTCATGACTTAAAAAATATTAGACCTTACAGGTGCCTACATACATCACCTTTAACTACTATTGGCTCTATGCAACCTCCTGCTTGTGGCACTTTGCCACCTCATATTGCAAGCAGGGGGTGGCAGAGTGCTGTGAGTTTATGGGAAATAATGTGTTTAAAATGCTCCAAAATAGCATTGAGAGTAAGTATTTTTAGTCATCTTCAAATCATTCTGTCTCAACTATAAACCCCAGCAATAGCTTAATCCTCAAAATGTTATGCACAAGAAGAGTTATGGAAGTTGCATCTTTTGGAATGTTGGAAGTTTAATTGGGCGAACAAATTATTCTTGAACAACAAAAACTGAATTTATATCTGAGGGAAACTAATTTTTTGAAGAGAAGGCTACCATACTGCTTTTTTTGTAATTATTCATCATTCTTTGTAAATAAATATTGGTTTTAAAAGGATGAAATTTCTTTGCATAGAAACAAACGCAATATTTCTCTTTAAGGTTTCGTAGCAAGAGGTTATTCTGTGATAGATGGACTGTCCAATAGTATATTTACATTACAGAGGAGACAAGGGGCTTTTGGGTTCACAAAGCAAAGTACAGTAGGTTTGTGGTATCTTTGTTGTAATGTTTTTACTTCCTTTATGTATTATACCTGATGTAAAAATGATGCTCTTAAAAGTTTCAGCAAATCTTGATTTTATGTCTTCAAGCAAACAGTGAATAAAGATGTTAAATGTCTCCCTCTAATGTATTATCTTCCTGCCATCCCTGTAAACAGAGCTTGCTAAAGAGAAGAAAACCTACCTGTGAGCCTCTGTGTAGAATTGAGTAATTAACCTGCATGCACAGCAAAAATATATGATGAACAGCTTGGCGCAAAGAAGCGTTAGACTTTAATGACTGGGGAAAAAAGGGAGAATATGCAAAATACACGCACAGGTTGTTTTTTAAAAGGAGAAGAATAAATGAGTTTGCTGCTAAGATATTTACCGCAGTGAACTGTGGAGCTTCTACACATTGCCAACATAAACCCACTGCATATCTTAATGCTGTCTAAGACTTCTCAATTCAGTGAGCAAATTATCCATTTTCAAATTGTCTTTGGTATTTTTTACTATTGTGTGTTGGCTAGCAACGCATGCAGTCATGAGACTGGGTGTGAACTCTGGTTGAACATCTGACAGGAGTTTTGATGAAAACAGCAAGTTGTCAGGGCAGAGGTATTTTTCAGTAGCTGTGCTTCATTTGAAACGGTAGTCAACAAGTAAAGCAAGACCTTGTCAGTTGTTACTGGTAGGACTGTTAGTGTAATAACAGTCAGAATATCCTTAAGTGTGTATGTATACACAGTCCAGTGCAGAATTATCCAGTCATACTGCTTTACCTATCTTTATGCAGTTGGCTAAGATAAGCCTGCAAATTATCTTGTGTGCAGCAAAAGAAATAACAGTTGTGACAAAATAGGCCTCCAAGCTGGAACAGGTACATTTGACGTTTCCCCGGAGGATCATGTGCACCAGCTGAATAGGAGAGCAGGATATTGCAGTGTCTAGGCCAAGAATCTTTTACAAACAGTCCTTGTTATTCTACTCCAGGAATATTATTTGGGATAAAACCTGGCTCCTTGGGCAAAAAAGGATTAACATATTTTGCTAGGTGTTGCCTATATTTTGGCAGGATTTTTAAGGATCATAATTCTGTTTCTTTTGGATTGTATTCACGATGGGTAGGTAGTAGCATGTTTTGTGTGCATATTTACAGGTGTAAGTTGATATATGTAATGCTGGAACAAAACTGTACTGGTTGCTATTTAATGCAATGTTTTTGTCTGGATACAGTGTGACACTATAATAGCACAGGGTTTGGTATCTCTGTGCTCAGATAGAAGTGGTAGATTTTGTGCACTGACAACTGTGTGGGACAGTATGGTAGTATACTGTGTGTTCTACTAAGCAGTCCTTTTCTGCACTTGGTTTAAATCACTTGTCAAAGTTGTGGGTGTTCTTGTCAATCAACAAATCCAATATGAATTGATTGGTTAAGGATGTGATGGCCTACATGAGTATGGTAATCCTTAGACTTCATTTGGGGTTGGAAATTTAGAAGTTATAGGCTAAGTATTAGGGCTTTTGAGATATTACGGTTTTTAAGTATATGTCTACTACTTGCTCCTTTTTAACGAATTCATTTGTCTCTAGACTCTATGAATATTTTATTTTGCATCATGTGATTTGTTCGCCAGGTACAAGATGAAAAGTTGTATGCATTGGCAATAGAGCAAAACAGGAAGAATGTAAATATAGCATCTAGCCTTAAAGGCATGTTCTGGAGACAAAATTCGTTAACTTGAAAATAAACAGAAAATTTTTCTCTTTCAAAAGGTCAAAACTGCATTTCAATAGCTTATAGCATTTGGAAGATACAAATTTTTAAAATATTGCAAATTTTTCTTGGGATTTAATGCATTATGGGAAATCTGTGATGTCATTGTGGCACATTAATTTGACGCTGCATTCAATTTATTTATAATTATGATGCCGCTGCAGACACTATCAAGGAACATTATTGGTTGCGCTCTACATATGTTGAAGGACAATGCTAGATCTACAGGAAAAGATATTCAAACATTCCAACAGTATCAAATTTCAAGGACAAACAGGATGTTCAATTATAAAGAAAAACAAAAGGAATTTGAAGCAATGTGCCCACATTACATAACTTCCTGTGGCTTTGTTGAAGAGCAGAGGTATTTTTTAACAGAAATAACCAATCTTTAAAGTGAGATATCTTGAGTTAGGAAAATGGTATTGTGATAGGGTTTGAAGGAAATGGTGTGGAATATTTTTGTTTTTCTTACAAGACAGAGGCAAAAAGCCACCAGAACATGCCTTTAAGTTTTTTGGGGCATTTTGTTTCTGGTTTTATTATAAAGTTCAAAACTGAGTACCAGGCCTGCAGATAGCACAAATAGCAGTAGATTCAGGCTTATGTTTCCCTTTTTCTCTTTAAACCCAGACTGCATCGCAAGGTAGGAATTAACATTCACATTTCACACAACTGTAATTGTTGGGTGGGGCTATGGTGGATCTTCTGGGTGAGGTTAGGTACTACTATATCTCAAAGCCCACCAGCATTTTTATATTTGGATGGGTTTTTGTTGGGAAGGTCATAAAGGCCATTACATGAAAATAAATTTAATGCCATTCAGTAAGGAACCAAAGCCTCCCCCCCCCCAAAAAAAAAAAGAAAACAATAAAAATCTAAAACCCGGAATCTACTAGAGCCTCAGCTGACTTTGTTTTATAGATTTCTGAAGTGTGGAAGCTGTTTTTTAAGTAGGAGTATAGTTTTATTACAGTTGATTAGTTCAAAGGTCATGATCCAAGCTGGCATTTAGAGATCTCTGTGGTCACAAAGAGCTTTATCCTGTGACAGCTGTGCTTCTACTAGAGTTGTAGAAGCAATAGCAGTAGTTCCATTACAGTATAACTGACTTTTCCCACCTATGATACATGTGCCCAGGCCACAAAGGTATTAATCTGATACCTCCCTGTCACAAAGTACCACACAGGACAGCAAGTTCACTAGCCGCCTTATGTGACATCCAATGCTGCATTTCAAAGTCAATATCATTTAGAAATGTAGTTATTAGAAATGTGAATGAAAGAATGTGTCATGGATATGATCAATAAACCCAATGAAGCCTGGGCTTGGAGTGACTGGCTAGGTTTGACTTATTGCATATTACAGAGTCAGTCTTATAGTTAGGTGTGAATGTAACGGATGGCTATATAGATAGGCAAACAGGATCAGTGCAATAAGAGTGTCACAGCTAAGAGGATCGAGGCCCTGGCAGAGTGGATGGGGGGGGGGGGGAGGGGGCCAGACTGGCATGGGTGGATTCAGCTAGCTCATGTAGGCAATTTATAAAGGGGCTCCATCATGTGTGACAAATATAACTTTAGTAAATCTCCTAGGGGGTAGGATTGCCAGTAATTTGCAGGGGAAGGGGGTGCCAGAGGTGGGGGGGGGGGAGTTTAATTTCTCTTCCCTCTGTTGCACTCCCTGGATCTGCCCATGCAGCTGGCATATTAAAGCCCCTTTCCTCTCTCCCCAGAAAATCCCATTGGAAAGTGGAATATTAGAAATGTGCAGATGGCTCCATAGGTTAAGTCTCTCCCAAAATGAGATGGTGTAGTCCCTGGCTGTGCCAGTGCGTTGCAATCAGATTTAAATGTATACCCACTCTATATGCTAATTTCTGTTGGTTTGTACACGTAATAGGCCTATGGCATTTTATTTCAATACCAGTACATTTTCAATTGCTTACAAGGTGACTGCTGAGGGTTACCTTTCAATTAGTCTACATTATGATTTCAAACGTTGTGAAAAGCAATAAGGGAAATAAAATGGGAATTGTAAGATTTATCTAGGTATTCTTCATAGATGCAATTGTGAAAACACTCTACAGTGCCCCTCTTAACCCCTTACAATACAGCATTGGGCAATCTATTTCATGTTGTTTGTAACAGGTATGTTCACCTCAGGCCTGTTATCAGAACTAAGTAAATAGAAGGGGCCATGAAGTTATGTGATTTAAAGACACACCAACACGAATGTGTTACATAGTGTCATCTAGATAAAACCATTCAAGTCCATCCCTTCAGTAGCCTTTTACAACTGGTGGGAAATACCGTGGATATTCTACAACGTACCTCAGCCCACAGGGGGAAGAAGGGGACATGAACTGACTTCCAGAGGGCAAATGTTGTTTTTAATGGTCAGATGTGTAAAAATATATTGAGCCAATAGCAACTAAATGTTTTTGGGGGGAATTTCCCCAGCTGCCCCTTGACTATATGTTTGGGGCACCCTTAACCTCTTCTCAACACTTAGTAACTAGTGATAAGGCCAACATGGGACACAGATGCAATGTTTGGGAGGAAGAAAATTATTTTGCTCTTACTAACCTCCCCCTATGGCAACTATTGAACCGTCCACTTACTGCAGAATGATTCCTGGTAATAGTTGTTAGCTGGTGGCAGAACTGTGTAACATCTAGAAGAGCCAAATTGTAGTAAACTGACAGGGTAGGTGGGAGAAATTTATCAAATAGTTGCCAAACAGGTTTTATACTAGCCTATATTGCAATTAGCTAGTCAAGTGCTTAAGTGTAGAACATGGGTCCTGTAGATCTAAAGGACGGTCATCCAGGGTCCGAATACAGGACTTTGTTCTATTGGAAAGGGCTTTAATGCAGACATCTCTTCAAGTCATTTTGTTATTGGGATGGGGAGGGGGGGGGGATAAAATTTTTGGAAGCAGGTTATTTAGAAGCACTGCTTTGAGTGCATGAGTCTTGACAAAGGTGATAATAAATAATACTGCTTGCAATACTGCATTGGTCACTGTCTTAGTCAGGCCTTGAGTTTTAGATTTTCCAGGTGTGCTACAAATCACACTCCTCAGGAAATTAAGGATTATGGTACCTGGGGTGATGTTTTATTAAAGTTAAATAGATTTATATGGGTGGCCCATTCTTCATGTATGTGTGCAAAATTCACACGTACTCCTCTCAGTGATTTGATGCAAGTGATAGAGTGTGACAACACTCGCACACCTCAAAATTCAAGGCCTGATTAGTAAGTCCTATACAAGAAATTGCTGACAAATTGAATACCAATTCATGAATCATACTTTAACATGAAATTGTGGAGTCCATCTTCATTAGATAAGACTTCCAAATGTCAGCCTGAACTTGAAAATTAATTTGTCTGTCGCATAAATAAGTCATGATTGTTTGGTGTTAGGTGTATTTTTAGCACTTACCAATAAATCTGGGCCATTTATTTATTTAACCAAACAATGTTTTACTACCATTCAATTTTTGATAAACCTTTTCTACCTATCATCTATGTGTTTGGTCTAACTGTATGAGCATCCCCCTCTCATGCGGAAGGCCTATTCCCAGCTCGAGTCATACCATTAAGACTCAAAAAATGGAACCTACTGCCATAATGCCTGATGCTTCCCATAAGCAGTGGAGTAGGGAGAATGAACCAGTGAACCACAACTGGAAAATAGGCCGTGGCCAGCTTGACTTGAACCAATAGGTTGTAAACCAATAGAGCTGTAAAACTCCATCTAAGTAACTTACTAACCTATCACTTATGATTTTATACAAAACAAGAAAAAGAGAAGGAAGATCAGTTGTAACATAGCTCATGTTGTTCAAAGGTTTCAGATTTAATTATTGGTCGATGTAAAAGAAAGCCCATGTGATGCTCTAACAACAACCTATATGTCCTTAGACATTGTCACCAAAAATAATAAGGTTGCTACATAATAACATGCTCAATCCTGTGATAAAGCTAGTTTGCAGCAAGTTCATCATTATGAAACAGAGCATTAAAGATTATAACTGGTATGAAATCCTCTTTGTATTTTTGATTCCTTGCCGAAGGCAGGCAAGGAATCTATGCGATGGTGATGTCGTGTGTATGTGTGTGTGTGTGTGTGTGTGTGTGTGTGTGTATGTGACGCTTTGGCTTGTAAACACTATATCTCCAGAAGGGTAAGTGTGACTAACCTCATATTTGGTATGTAGGTTGGCCATATTGAGTAGATGATCCCTATTGTTTTTGGTGGAGATCAAAGGTCATTTGGGGTCACGAGAGGTCAAAAGGTCAAAACTTTGTAAACACGATATCTCAAGAACGATACATGTGACTATGCTCATATTTGGTTTGTGGATTGGTCATATTAAGTAGATGATCCCTATCGATTTTCGTGGAGATCAAAGGTCATTTGGGGTCACAAGAGATCAATAGGTAAATTCCTTAGAAATTGCTTGTAAACACGGTATCTCAAGAAGGGTAAGTGTGACTGATCTCATATTTGGTGTGTGCATTTGCCATATTGAGTAGATGATCCCTATTGTTTTTGGTGGAGATCAAAGGTCATTTGGGGTCACGAGAGGTCAAAAGGTCAAAACTTCGTAAACACGATAACTCGAGAACGGTACATGTGACTATGCTCATATTTGGTGTGTGGGTTGGTCATATTGAGTAGATGATCCCTATCGATTTTCGTGGAGGTCAAAGGTCATTTGGGGTCACGAGAGGTCAATAGGTAAATTCCTTAGAAATTGCTTGTAAACACAGTATCTCAAGAAGGGTAAGTGTGACTGATCTCATATTTGGCATTTGCATTGGCCATTGTGAGTAGATGATCCCTATCGATTTTGGTGGAGATCAAAGGTCATTTGGGGTCACGAGAGGTCAAAAGGTCCAAACTTAGTAAACACTTCCCTATTGTTTTTGGTGGAGGTCAAAGGTCATTTGTGGTCATGAGAGGTCAAAAGGTCAAAACTTCTGAAACACGGTATCTCAAGAACGGTACATGTGACTGTGCTCACATTCAGTGTGTGGATTGGTCATATTTAGTAGATGATCCCTATTGATTTTCCCAAAGGTCAAAGTTCATTTGGAGTCAGCATGTTCAAAGCCTGACAAGCTTTCCTGCACAGTCTTTCAAGAAAGGTCACTTGTAGGGTCCTGTAACTTGTCATGTAGATGGCACATAGTGAATACATGGTCCCAGAAGTTTTTGGTGGAGGTCAAATGTCATTTGGGTTCACGACGGGCAAGGGGGATCTCAATGTAGGAAGATTGGATTCCTTGCATGTGTACTTTGTGGGCACATTATGGAGCCCTGTTAATTGAAAAACATTGCAAAGCAATGTCAATGTGAAAAAAGGCCTTACATTTCAGCAGCAAGGAATCACTAAGCCTTTTGGCGTTCTGGTTTAATGATTTTTTGCTGAGAGTGAATTAAAGTCCTTGTTTGTTGATTCCAAACAGATATTGCTGACTTACAATATTCCATCGTGTAAATGTTTTCCTTATGATACAATAAAACAGTTCTTTTCTGCACAGAACTTCAGTTTCTGCCATAGGTTATGAAGGATAGTGTATGATGTTTTGCATTCTGACTTCACCACTTAGTGAATTGCCATAAGTCCTTTGTTTCCAAAAATGTCAGATCCCTGGGGAAATGTGTAAATTGTAATACCTGGGAACTCTATGTGATTCAAACACTCATTAATGGAGGTTAATGTTATGATAAAATCTAGCTGAATTCAAGTTGAGGCCTCCTTAAAATAGATTTCTGTCAGTACTTTAACATTTCTGTATGTTTTTGGGTTTCATATTCAAATTCTCGATGTGGTCTTTCTTTCAAACTGGGTGAATAATTCAAGAGCTCTTGACCTCATTTTCAATTCTTACCAGGAAAATGGCCCCTTCGTCCTCCAGGGTAACTTTTCCCGCTCATTCTGATCTTGCTTCATGACATGGTCATTTGAAACTAAATATTGACCATCCTCAGAAAAATAGGTCAAATTGACAGGTAGTTGTTTGCAGTTATTACAGTTCTTACGTACCCCCAAAGTGCACTTTTGTTTTCAATGCAGGGGTATGAATGATAGCAGTTGTGGCAAATGGTCAGTATTCCATAGTGTAAATGTGTCCCTTATACAATAAAACAGCTCTTGTCTGCACAGAACTTCAGTTTCTGCCATAGGTTGTGAAGGAAGCATGCAGTATCATTGTTGTGATTTGAGCAAAAGCTTCTCTCCATTTATAAATGTGAAAGGCAAACAGCTATAGCCTTAATGTATTTCCATTTACTAAGTTTTCTATGAAGTCCATCTCAAATTTTAATGCTGTAAAATATAGATACATTACCACCAAGGTGACAATTAATTCTTTATTTAGTGGTAGAAAGAGGCTTAATGGCCAAAGAGCATGCAGGTACTGTGCTGTATGCCATTTTTCTTATACAAGGTGACCCCAATGTTTGGATCTTTAAAGGTTGTAGGTAAGACAAGTTTAGTTGATATTTATAGCCCTAGCAAGCTGTTTTAAGTAGAATCTTGGAAAATCCTTCACTTAAATTAGTTCTTTCAACAGATTTTCCAATTTTACCATCAGTATATAAACTTGATGGAGTGAGGCAGAGTGAGGGAGATTTAACTACACATTGTGTGGAATAGCCTTATACTCATTCTGTCTTACACGGTATTGAAGGATGTTGCCTAAATTAAATGCTGCCTGCATAAATTTAGTGTAAATTTATTGCAGCAAATATACAATAGTTTGAAGAAAACCTGTAGAGATTATCAAGGGAACAATAATTTTAGGTACATTCAATACTCATTGCAGACATATACAGTCTTGCCCCAAGTTGAGTCATACCAAAGACTCTAAACAACTAAGGAACCTACTGCCGTTGTGTATGATGCTCAGCATAAGCAATGGAGTAGGGAAAACAAGCTAGTGAGACACAACTGGAAAAAGGCAGTGGCCAGCTTGACTTGAACCAGTAGGTTAGAAACTGGGCCGTAAAACTCCATCTAACTAAATTCTCTCCGGAAACATTATTCAGAGAAACGTGGAGACCATGGCCGCAAATGTGGAGAAAGCCTATAGCCCAAGAATGACATATTCTGGTCAGGTGGCAACCAGTTCAACAAGTTAGATCAAATAGTTCTTTTTAGAGGTCATTTTTGAAAGAAAAACTATAGATTTCTCTAAGATAAAAATTTAACCTTACTCTCACTTTGTAAGAGATTGAACAACAAGTCTCCTGGTTTGCTAAGCTTAATTGTCAAATGCCCCTGTGGACAGGTGGTTAAAGAATATGCCCACAGTATTTCCTGTCGTCATAGAAGGTAACTAAAGGGAAATCAAATTTGAACTTGAACTGTACTGGACAATAAGTTTAAACTTTGAACTTAATTATCAAGCTAACTGACACTATATAACACATTTGTGTCGGTGTTTCATTCGTCTAACAACAACAACAACTTCATTGTGTCAAATGCCATGGTCTTTATCCACTTAGCTACAGCCTGGGTTCTTAACTCAATCCTGCAAAGGAGTCATCATATGATTACATCACCCAGGTGTACCCCAAGGATGACCTTAAATTTCAGCTACACCCCCCATGTGAGGTTAATTTATTCAGTCAACGTAAAAAGCTTTTATCCCCATAGTTTATCTTATTTTTCTCCAATTTTACAACCATAGCTAAGAAAATGAAATCAATTTGATGCAGTTATTGATACCAAGAAGTTGGAAATTGTTGACCCTCTGGGATGTTACTATCTGTGTTTGTTTCGATTGGTTCATTACCTCAGTCATCTCTGCTCCTCTCAGTTTGGAGTGGTTTCCAGGAGAGGTCACTATCATTCAAGTCCCTCTGCCTCTCGTCACTAAGGCTAAGAGCAATCTGCAGTGCCATCTTCATCAGAGAGAAATCAATCATAATTTATTCCTCAGCCTGTTTGTGTTTTGTAATATGTCCTCTGATAGCTCCAAAAGACCACTGCCAATAAATTTGTGATGACTTGCGCAAAGTTCAGCTCCGAATTAATCTAGAAATTGGAGGGGAGAAATCGATAAAACACGAGCAGCATCACGTGCCATGAACTGTTTGCCCTCGAGTCTGACAGTGAAAAAAATGACTTTAGGATGATATTTTTATATTTTGTTTGAAACGCTGCCTGATGTTATGATCATTGTTTATACAGTCCATGTTTCCTGCATTTTTATTTATTTGGAAATTTAATCAAGGATTGTAGAATGTAGGTCACAAAAGAGTAATAATTTAATGTTTCAAACAATTTATGGGACGGTATTTGAAATTGCGCTGTTGTGTGTTGATATTTCAGTTTTGTTTTGTGAGGGATATTTTCTATCCTTCTTCTTTCTTATTACAAAAGTTTGTCACACCTGCCCTCAGATTGTGGCTCTAAATTGACAGGTATATTTTTAGAAGCAATATCAGTAAATTTGCCATTTTTGTCTTGGGAAAAGTGTTGTGATTGTTACTATTAGTCTTAAAAACCAGAGATCAGACAGCTGATACTGAATTTCTTTGGATTGGGGAGAATGACTGCAGAATATATCACTATATACAGCACTGGAAAAAAGGTAAATTTCCCTGCAAGCAAACTGAATTTTTCAGCAAGCAAATCAAACTTTCCCAAAGACTTCTTCACATGTTTACACACAAAAGTAGTCAAATTTCCTTTCAAATACCAAAATTTCCCTGCAATGAGTTTCCCAAATTGGTGGTTTTTTCCAGCCATGACTATATAAAAAGTGGTTTGAAACCAGTTATCAGGAAATACTAACTGTTCTGGAAAATATTCCAGTGGGACTGGTTTGTCTCCCCCCTTCTTTTCCTTCCATATTTCATATTAAACGGTTGTAAAACTATAACTCTCCGCTTAACTTGTAGCAGCAATTATTTTTTTTGTGCATAATGAAATCTTTAGAACCTGCATTTCTCCTCCTTCAGGGAAAAATTCGTCAAAATTATGCCTACTTCCTGCCTTTCCACTTTGTCCTTGAAATATTCTCCCACCCTCACCCCTTTCATGTACTTTATATTCTGTAGAACCTTTTGTATACATTCCCAGTGAACATTTCAGGTGGATGTGTCATATCGGTGAATGTAGATTACATTGAATCAAAATATTCAAGAATTTTTGCTTACGAAATTTATCCCTTCAAAGTATCTCATGAATCCTCTGAAAAACCTAGAAGCTAGGAGCTTCTTGGTGCTTCACCACTTAGGACTTCCTCCCACTTGAGCTTGGCGCCTGGACCAGGGACCTTGAGATGTGCCCCTGGATCCCATGTTGTAACTTTGGGCTTGTCATACAGTTTGTGCACATACCCACTCCCCAAAACTGTTCATCCCTGCTAAGGATTCTAAAATGTCGGTAGCTCTGAAATTGATGGTATTACACCCTTAACCTTTTATTTACCTAACTCCCCTGGAATGGCAGTATTACATGGCAGAAGATACTGTAGATATAGTTGGAAGATAGCCCACCAGGGAGAGTACCCTCAATTTCTAAATTTGCCATGTCAAAGTCTGTCACAGACTTATTCACCGTGATTAGAGTTTGACTAATTTGCAATTAATTTTGCTGATTCTATCAATTTTGCACATTATAGAGATTGAAGTTCAGTAATAGATAAACATGCAGTTTCAGCTTTATACTAGGTATACATCTTTTGCTATTGTGCAGGTAGACTTGGGTTGTCTCCATCTTGTATTCACTTTCTGTTAAACAGTGTGAATACAGCACAAGCTCTCTTTGGCTCAGTTTGCTTTTGGTTTAACTGTAAAATAGAAGTCTGTTTCGGTCCTCAACTACCGCCTGTCACCCTAAGTATATCATTTATACTTCTTATACAGTATACACAAGGTGATAGGGGATAACTATCGTCCCTCATAGACTCCCAAACTTGGGAGTTTTGGGAAATTTTTGGTAATCAGAATAAAAGAATGCAGGTTTTTTTCACCAAAAATAGGTCACTTTCTAAAAGGAAGTGAGTTGAGATGACTGATAACAGCTAGATCAGTTTTGACTTGCTAGTATTATTAAACAAGATGTTTTGAAATAATAGACAAATCTGGTTCTGAATCTAACAGTTTATAAAACATTTATTGCGGTGAATGGCAAATATGAACATGATGTTGCTAGGTATAAAATCATTTGTAACATATTTTCCGTTCACAGTTCGCTGTTGCGATTACGCATTATGCCGGTGCTTAAGGAGGGTTCCATATGCCACCCTGTTTGCATTCTTGTTGCTAGCTGGTGGGTTAGCTTTAATGACCTACGAGATTATAGTAATCAGAGAGACGGCAGATGATCTATTCAAAGGCACAGTACTAAATGCAGAAACCAGCGCTTACAGAAAAGGGTGAGTTTCATTGGTGATACATTTCTGAAAATTCAAATTCAATACAGAATTTATTTTATAATTTTATTTATAGTTTTGAGTTGCTCAGTTGTAATACATGTATGGAAGGTTGAACATATTCAAAATTTCAGTTTTTTCTAATATTCTGTTGTGACATTGTTTATAAAGGGCAAGAGCAATTGCCCCAACTTGGAATGGTGCAGTAGGCTGTTCTGTTCTATGATATTGGCTCTCGACAGTCACGTGACAATATTTTTCCTCCTCAAATGTTAAAAGTAGGCTACTAGGAGTAACTACTGCTTGCTTTAATGGCTTTGAATGTGCAAAATTTAAGTCCTAGAATACTGTAAAAGATACTTTGGAGCCTAATCATAGGAAAATATGAGATTCAGCTGGTGCTTTGAAGCAGATTTGGGGCGACTACTTTTGCCTTTTAAGTGTCTCAAATGCATCCAAATTAGATGCCTCTAAACTTTGATTTGTCAGCCCTGGGGATTTTAGATTTTTGAAACCAATATACTGTGTATGTTACATGCACATATTTGTTACAAATAAATTTGTGAAGTCAATTGCTAGGTAGGTGGAGTTTTCCAGCCCAGTTTCTAGACAATTGGTTAAAGTTGGAACAGTCATGATATTTTTTCCAGTTGTAGCTCACTGGCTTGTGCAGTCAAAGCAACCAGAATATCAGGCCGGATGTAAATTTTATAGCAAATGTTGAACTGTTTCTTGAGGAAAAGCGCAGTAAAATCAGTTATTACTTGTTATAACCCACACTAGCTTGTATAACTCAGATAGGAGGATAATTTGTTTGTATTTTAAAATCTCTTTTCAAATTTAGCATTGTACTTTGTCATTGCTCTGTTAAGAACCGTTGTATTTGCTTGGAGAAATTTGCATTCTCCTTGTGGCACTTTTTAATACCTGCTTCTGTACAGGGTGAATGTACTTTGCTTTTCAGTATTGCCCAGAGGTAATAAGCTCAATGCACTTAAAACAGAAGGAATTAAACCCGAATTAATTATCCTCTCTTCATTATAAATTGAAGTAAATTTGCCTGTAAAAATGTCACCACAGTCTCCTGTGCCATCAATTTCCCATACATGCTCTCATCCCATATGATATCAAGGTGCACACAGAGAGTAGCAACGATTGCATACAATGTTTAAACGATTGTTATAAGATAATACGACTAGAGAACACAGCTGCTTCAGATTGCACTTGCTTGTGTCAACACATGGGAGCTTTTAATTTTAACTTTTTACTTTTCAAAGGTACTGCACCGAGAAAAACTGATAAGCTTAGAAAATTTAAGCTCTTTAATATCTCAGAAGAATTAAATCAATAGATGGCCTTTTTGTGTGTGTGTGTGTGTTTTTTTTTTGGGGGGGGGGGGGGGTGATAGGTTTAAATATTTCACTCTTGCTTAGAAAAAAATGTAAAAAGACTCATAGATTTGATTTTTGTTTAGACTGCATTTACCATACTTTTTAGGGACAAAATGTGAAATATATAAGGAAAGCTCTGGAAATTTGGTTGGTGTGCGTACGTTTTTAAACTTGTAATAAGTCGTATTAATGCTTTAAATTTATAGTATCAATTCAATTTCACAAGAGAAATACAAAAAATCATACCTATTAATTGTCCTTTCATAGACAATGTATTCAATTGCTTGGTAGATGCTGTTGACTCTTTACCAGGGGCATTGCCTATTGTTCAGCCTACACATCATGTTTTTAACCATTATACTACAATAGTGTTGTGTAGTTAGTTCAGATACATTGGGAGTCATGTTTAATAATATCTGTGTATAGTTTCTGTAACACACAATACACTTTGTATGCAAGGAGAGTGTTGCGTAAAAAGAATGATAGAGCAATTATGCAGGTATACTGTAGTATTCTGTGGTACAGTTGTGCACTAGAGTTTGCCAAGAAGTGGCTTAATTGTATCGGTTTAGACCATTCAACATGATATAATGTAAATTTGTAACATCATGTGCTGGTAATATTTGACTGCCAAATATGTAAATGTACAGAAGCACTTTCCTAAGTATGAAAGTCTTGTGATCTCAAAATTTAGGGTTGCTTGTACTGTAAGCATGTTAACCATTGAACTGTATTTCTCTATTCAGATTGAACAAGCCAGTAAGCCACAACTGGAAAAAAGGGCCTTGGCCGCCCAGACTTGAACTGTTTGGTTAGAAACTGAGGCTTTACACCTCATTTAACTTTAAACTGATTTTATTCAAATTGAATAATTTTTTTGTCAGCGAAAATCTGAGGTATCAAATATCTTTTATTCTTAATTTATATTTAATTCTTGATAGAAAACTTACTCAGGCCAGCATGACGAAATGGCAGAAATATTTTTCTACTTTTTAATCATGAAGGACTACTGGTATGTAATGAGTGAACCCTATTGGTTTTTGTAGAGGTCATTAGTCATCTTAGGTAGACCTGTCAATGGAGGCCACTCTATGAAAAGCTGCCAAATTATCACAATGTTCCAAGAATGGTTCATTGAATTCCAGTCTCACACCATGTATGCATAGATTTACAGTGTTGAATCCTTATTCATGGAAATCTAGCCCTGTTTGAAGTTGTTAAGGAGTCATCATTCTGACGAAAAACTAAGAAAAAAAACCTTGTAATAATGGTATCTCAAGAACAGCGTTTAGAACGTATGTGTGTACTTCTGATAAATCTTACACTAAATGTGCATGAAGATGTCACATTTTGATGGAACTGTAAACAAATATTTTAAACTATCTTAAAGTTTTTATTTCAATTGATATTACCCAGAACTTGAAGGGCAAGAGCAGTCACCCCAATCTTATTTTGAAGCAACAGCAAAACCTCTCAAATTTTTTTCTTTTGTTTTTCAAAATATCTTTCAAAACAATTTAGGATTTTTATATTGCAAATATTCAAGGTAAATCAAGCAGTTACTTCTTGTGAATTTCACAACTGAGGAGAAAAAATACCATCACATGAACCTCAAAAGCCATACATGAAACAGGACAATCTACTACACTTGTTCAACAACTTTTTTATGTTTCCTTTACATTCCAATGACAAATGGTCAAACTTACTGTAATAGACAATCCCTATATCCTACATATGAATGAGTACTTAACGGTCAAATGTGGTTTTTAAAAATTCTTGACCAGATACTTTTTCAAATCATGTACAAACCATTTAATACAAGTTAGGACACAGCAAAATTGAAAAGTTTTAATTTTTCTGAAACTATTGGATGTGAAACTTTACTCGTTTATGCTAACTACAAGTACTGTCATGTGGTGACCCTTTAACATTTTCATTGAGTTAGGGATATCATTATGCACCTTTAAAGTAAAAACATTGTATTCCAAATTGTATGTGGCATATGATTTCTTGTGGGAGATTTATTTTGTCGATTATGAAGTAGAGTAATTCACTTCACCAGGTATACAAGTGTTTTGATTCTGTTAGAAGGAAAAGCGTGTCTCCCTTTACTGTAGCTCATAAGGGCCTCATGTCAATTGCCTTTTTTCTAACTGTCACATGCCAACTGAGGGGCCTGAAAGCGAATGTGATAAGTTATAAAATAGATGAATGAGGTAGAAAAACTTGAAGTAAGATACTACACAGACCTATAGTATTGGCGGATTGGTTGATACAATTGCCCCTATGTCCACATCAATTACATTGCTGGTAAATCTTGGTGGTTTGAACTGTAATGATGCCAGCCATGCATTGAATATTGGGGGAGCATAGTGGAATACCTACTGCACAGTATGGTAGGGCTATTTGTCTATGCATATTTTATATATATACAGTAGTGTGCAGTTAGGTTATTTACAAAGTACCGAGCTTTATGTGCAACTGACAGTTTTGCAATCAAGAAATGATCTCAGAATGCAACCGAGCTGCAAAATTGGAAAACAACACGAAGCATTTAAGTCACAATACCTCTTACTACATTAAGTGAGTGGTCTAGTTGGTAGAGCAGCATCTGGCTCTCACTCAAAAGGTCCGGGGATTGATTCCCAGGTAGGGTCATTTCAAAGACTTTACTTAAAAATGGAATTTAATGCATTATGAGTAATGCTCTGTGTTGTGCGTGATGCTCTGCATTGGCAAAGTAGCAGGGATAATATTCCAGTGCCCCACAACTGAAAAAAGGCTGTGGGCACCCCTAGATTAAACCCAAAGGTTGTATAGTATGTTAAAGATGGTTACTTAACCCGTAATTGCTACATAAAAGTTCTTACTAGTGGATCAATTCAATGTGGGGTGTGGTGTCAAAACTATTTTGGGTTATAAGCAGGCAGTCTGTGAGAGATTCAAATTAGATATACTGCAGCAAGGGGTTAAAAGTTTCTTGTGAATATTCCCATGAGTAAAGGTGTTGGTTAGTTAAAGTTTTACGGCCCAGTTTCCAGCCTATTGGTTCAAGTCGAGCCAGCCACTGCCTTTTTTCCAGTTGTGGCTCACTGGCTTGTTTTCCCTACTCCATTGCTTATGTGGAGCATCACAAACAAAGGCAGTAGGTTCCATTTTTAGAGTCTTTGGTATGACTCGACCTGGGAGGAGCCCGGGCCTTCCATGTGAGAGGCGAATGCTCTTACTATTAGACCAAACACACGGTACCAAGTTATGTGTGTGGGGGAGGGGTGTAAACTACACAAGTTATGCATGAAAGTGCTGATACATGTTCACATCTAAAATTTGTAAATGTGTTGGAATAAATTGAAGGATGTACAGTGGTCCATGGTATAAAATCATCAATTCACATCGCTGACATATACTTACCCCTTGCTACATCTTAATTGCATATTACCCGCGCCCCGCGCGCTACTCGGAAAAGTTCTAGCACTGCGCCCTCACTTCGCCCCGCACAACTAGACGATCGCCCTCATTACCCTTCCGCGCTAGTCTTTGCTACCTCGGAGGTTATCGTGAGGCCGGATTTTGTCAGCTTTCTGCACTTCTTCCGTCCAGGAATTCAGCTAAGTGTCATTATTTTGTTAACTTACTGTTCCTTAATCCCGTAGACCCTTTCCCGTTTCCATTTGAGGTCTCGTGGCAGGTTTTTCGGGCTTAGTTTTTTGCCGTAGGCTTCCCGTTTTGGTTCGGAGCTTAGGCCTCCTAGCCTAACGCTTCTTACTACGTGTTTTTGGGTAGCCTTGTGCTTAGCACGCGCTACTTTAACAAGCCTTCTTGCTTTCATTCCTAAGCTTTTGTTCGTATTGTTGGCTTGTTCCTCCAAGGTCTAGTGACCTTTGCCCCAGTATTTTAAGCATTTATTGCCTTCTTTTTCCTGAGCTAGGCTTGTACTGTTGCCTAGTCTGTTAGGAGTTCTTTTTGTTGTTATTATTGTTGTATTGTGGTTTGGTACTCTTCTCCCCTTGAGTCTCCTTCCGCCATGGAGCCGGGTCCACGCTGTGCCTTGTGCTCCCAGTTCCGCCCGGGCAAGGGGTGGGACCCTCATGCTGTCTGCCCTGCGTGTCGCACGTGCACTCGGCGCAGCCCTTGCGAGCGGTGTATGGGGTTCTCGACGGACCAGTGGCAGGAAATTGACTCCTGGCTGCAGGCCCGTCGGGAGAAGCTCCAGTCCCGGCTGGATGCCCTCCCTGACCCCCTTGGCCCCGGTCCCTCTGGCCTTCCCCCTCCCACGGGGAAAGGCCAGGGGAACAAGGGCAAGGCGCCCGCGAGGCGCCGGAAGGTCCCATCCCCAGGGCGGAAGGAGGCAGATAAGGGCCAGGAGAAGAGTGCGAGTAAGAAAAAGAAAAAGAAGGTTGAGAGTGGTGGTGCTAAGAAGGGTGGACGCCCGGGTGCCGGAGCCATTGGTTCCGCCACCTCGGGTGATCCGGGGGTCATGCCATCCGCGATCCGGGAAGGCAGTGCCCCCACCGGATCCTCAGACCGGCGCTCTCCGGTAACTGGGGATCCACTGAACTCAGGGGCTGCGGCTCCTAGACCAGGTTCTCAGACCCCTCGGGGCCAGGGGCCTGGTTCTGAGTTTAACCCTTCTGCCCCGACTCCGTCTGGTTCCATGGATCCCTCCGGGGACCTGGGACCAGTGGAGCCACATGGGGCCACGGGTCCCCGTGCTGCCTCCTCGGAGGCAGCAGGGGAGGATCGCCCATGTCTCTCCGGGGCCTCGGCCCAGGGGGAGGGAGGTGATCAGGGAGCCACGGCTCCGGACCCCGCGGTCCTGAGAGGAGAGCTCCCGCCGTCACCGTCGGCGGGAGTCCTCCGGGAGCCGGGAGTCGCGTAGGGCCTCGCGGGACCACCGGTCCCGGAGTCCCTTGCGTCACTCCAGGCGCCGGAGGCGGAGCCCGTCCGAGTCTTCGGACTCGGTCTCAGACTCTGACGCTGGGTACCGTCGGGGCCAGTCTAACCGGCCCCGTCGGAGTAGTCCTGGGGGACTACCGGATCCCTCGGACCCGGCGTGGCTGTCCAAGCTGGCTAGCCTCCTGGGTCCGTTGGTCGCAAATGAGGTCTCCAAACAGACCGCTCATCTGCGTTCATCCGCCTGTCCCCAATCTTTAGCACCAACCATGGATCCTCCTTAGACCGAACCCACCCCTCCGCAGGCCTCGACCACTCCCCCTCCCGACTCCCTGGAGCTCATGGCCTCAGACGAGTTCGAGGAAGAGGGAGAGGTGGAGGCTGAGTCGGAGGAGGCTGAGGCTTCGGTGCCGGACGAGCCAGAGGTCTGTCCCCCTAGAGGGACGGACCTCCCTCAAAGCCTGGTTGCCTCGGTCACGGAGATCCTTATCTCCAAGTTGGGGTACCAGCGGCCTGCAGCCGTGGAGCCAGAGGCTTCCGGCTCCAGGTTGACTGCCACTAATGAGGCAGCAGAGTCCGGCCCGCCTGACTTTCCAGTCGACCGTACATGCAGGGAGCGGTTCGACCGGTTGGCGGCTAAGCCTACCTGGTCGGCTTTTCCTGCCCAGCAGGACAAGGCGATCAGGGTGGCTGAGGAGGATTGGGGGTCCCTCTTCCACCCGCCCTCAGTTTCAGAGGAAACTCGGAACAAGGTCCGGGTGGCGGAGGGACTTGCCTCCGGCATGTTCCGGGAGCCACTCCGCAAAAAGATCGAGGAAGACTGGTATCAGGCCGATTTAGCGGCGCGGACCGGTCTAAAGTTCTCCTCGGTCTTTTTGCTCATCGCGGAGGCCCTCCGGAACGCCCACACACAGATCCCCAGTGACCCGGTGCAGTATTCGGCTGCCGAGGTGGGAAAGCTGGTGCTTCTGCTAGGGCCCCTGGCTAGACTGATCTTTGATCAGTTTGCCAGGGTTGCTTTGAAGGCAGTCAGGGTAAGGCGGGGCAATGTCCTTGACGCCTTCCCCTGGCCTTCCACGGAGGCAAGGAGCCGCCTGGAGCAGCTGCCAGTGGCCAGCCCTGACCTCTTTTCAAACCAGTTCCTGGACCGGTTCGTACAGGAGGTCAAGAGGCACGAGGAGACGGCCTCAGCCTTCTTCAAGCCACCGGCTAGACCTGCCCCGACCCAACCGGCCCGTCCCACACCCAAAGGAAAGCCAAAGTCTTCTGCCAAGTCCAAGGCTAAGAAGGCTGCCCCAAAGGCTACCTCGTGGCGTGGGGGCTCTGCCTGGAGAGGTAATTCTTCAGGCAGAGCCAGGGGCGGCAGGGGTAGTCAGGCGTCCAGGGGCAGGGGCAGGGGGACTGCGCCGGCGAGTAGGCCTGCCTACAACCCCCAGCCAGCCCAGTTCGCCCACCTCAGCCCTAGGGGTGCCCACCCTACCGTGATCCCGGCGGTAGGGGGGAGGTTGAGGCTCTTCGCCGGCCTCTGGGAGGCGTTCTGCCCGGATCGGTGGGTGGTAAGCGTCGTTACCTTCGGGTACCAGCTGGAGTTCACGGCCCCACCCCCGGTGGGGGGTGGGGGTCGAGCCACTCCAACTCCCACCGATCCGGCACTTCGTCGGGTTCTAGAGGAAGAAATGCACGCCCTGCTAAACAAGGGCGCTGTAGCACGGACGACCGGAGAGGAGGGCCCCCTCTTCCTCTCGTCCTTCTTCCTGGCCCCGAAGAAGAACGGCTCCTGGAGGCCAATCCTCAACCTGAGGCCGTTGAACGCCGCCTACATCCGGCCGCGGAGGTTCCGCATGGAGACCCTCGCGGTGATTATCCCGGCTCTGCGGGTCGGGATGTGGGCGGCGACACTCGACCTCAAGGATGCGTATCTTCACATCCCAATCGCCCTGACGTCGCAGAGATTCCTCGCCTACAAGTACAGGGGAGAGTCGTTCAAGTTCACGGCACTCCCTTTTGGCCTCTCGACATCCCCTCGAGTCTTCACCAGGGTGGCAGGAGCAGTAGTTGCCGAGCTTCGGCGACGCGGTATTCTGCTCTACGCCTACCTGGACGACTGGCTCGTCCTGGGAGACTCGGAGGATCGGACGAGGGCGAACGTCGGGGAAGCGGTCTCTCTTCTGCAGCAGTCAGGTTGGGTGATCAACTGGGAGAAGTCGCATCCCACCCCAGCAAGGTCGCTCCAGTATCTGGGGGCACGTCTGGACTTGGTAGGAGGTCGGGCCTATCCCTCTGCAGAGAGGGTTCAGGCCCTCAAAGACACGGTTACCAGCCTTCTGGGGGCTCCGGTGAGTCCAGCAAAGGCTTGGCTCCGGATTCTGGGCCTCCTAGCAAGTCTAGTAGACGTGGTCCCCCTTTGCCGCCTGCGCATGAGACCACTGCAGTTCCACCTCCTCTCCCACTTCCGACCGGCGTCCAGAGACCTTCTGGCTCCGGTCCCTCTGGCCGAGCATGTCCAACCCCATCTTCGGTGGTGGACCTGCAACGCCAATCTCCTCGAGGGGGTTCCTTTCGGAACCTTTCGCCCCAGTCTCGCCGTCACTACCGACGCTTCGTTGTCGGGCTGGGGCGCCTTCTGCGAAAGCAGGACCCTCGCAGGGGTGTGGTCAGAGGAGGAGGCCCGGCTCCACATAAACGTGCTGGAGCTCGAGGCAGTGGCAAGGGCCGTAAGGGCCCTCCGGGATCATGTGCAGGGCAAGTGCCTGGCGGTCTTCTCGGACAACACTACCGTCGTAGCGTACATCAACCGGCAGGGTGGGACTCGTTCCCCCAGCTCTGCCTGAAGGTGTGGTCTCTCCTCCTGTGGTGCCGGAGCCACGACATCTCCCTCAGGGCGTCCCACGTGGCGGGGAGAGACAACACGCTCGCCGATGCACTGTCCAGAGGCCGCGCGAGTCAGGGGGAGTGGGAGTTGGCGACCAGGTGGGCCACGTGGCTGTTCACACAGTTCCATCGGCCCAACCTGGACCTGTTCGCCACGGCGGAGAACGCAAAGCTTCCCACCTTCTGCTCAAGGGTGTTCCACCCTCGGGCGTGGGCAGTGGATGCCATGGCAATCCCTTGGGATGGCATGGACGCTTACGCGTTCCCACCCTTCACGATACTCCACAGGGTCCTGCTCAAGATCAGAGCATCTCGGACCCGGGTGTTGCTGGTGGCCCCATTGTGGCCCAGACAACCGTGGTTCCCACTCCTCCTCCACCTGCTGGTGGATCACCCAGTGGTGTTTCCCCCGGCCCCAGACCTGGTCTCCCAGGACCGGGGCAGGGTCCTTCACCCACGGGTACAGGATCTGCACTTGACTGCCTGGAGGCTGTCAGGAATTCCTTCCGAGCACAGGGACTTCCTGACAACGGCGGCCCTGGTTCGGAAGTGCTCCGTGGTCCCTCCGGTCTCTTGGGTTGCTTCTGGCCCCTCACTCTGGTAAGTGTTCGCGGGGATAACCTCCTCGCCTTGCGCTCCAGGGTGATGAGGACGATCGTCTAGTTGTGCGGGGCGAAGTGAGGGCGCAGTGCTAGAACTTTTCCGAGTAGCGCGCGGGGCGCGGGTAATATGCAATTAAGATGTAGCAAGGGGTAAGTATAGTCGCTCGTGAATACACCCACCAGGAAGGTGGGGGGAATTAGAATCTCTCTTTTCATTTGTAATAAGCCTTTGCGAATCCAGCCTCAGATGTAAAGATATCCTCTCAATAATACATACTGCACTTAACCAAACCATAGATTTAAGCAATGACTGCATGAATGCCAGTTTTCCTGGCTGTCGTAAAGTTTGGAATATATGTAAAGTAAGCCAATATGATTTAGTTTGGGAAAGTGAAAACCACAGCTGGATGTTCTTTAATTTGAATCATTTGTCATTTGTCCTTACATCTGAACCACATGGCAATCTATTACATTACACAAACATAAGCATACCGTATTTACTCTATTATACGCCCGGGGGAGTGAAATTTTGGTTAAGGGGGCGTTTATTAGAGTCAAATTTACGTGACTTTTCTCTAGGCAAGTGCCCCACAACTTGTTTCTTATCTGAGCCCTTCTGATAAACTGCTGTGGCGTATTTGTCCATTTGGTTGTCAGCTTCACAATCAGCTGTGAGCTCCTCCCCAATGATTGGTAACCAAACTTCCCTATAAATATGGTAGCCACAAACAGCACTCTGAACTTTGCAAGTGTGATCAACTTTCGCCGACATCTTGATATGTAACGTTACACACAGAAGTGACTTTTTTACATGCCCCCGGCATGCATGCATGCTGTGCACAGTATACAGCCAGGCCTCACGGTACTATACTGACCGGCCGGCTATACGCACATACATACGGTAGTTGCATAATAGTTACCGTGAGTAGCACCATGCACGTACGTATTAGCAGTACATACTCGTTCACAGCATTTCACTGTTAAACAGTTTTCCGGTGTTGAATTTGGATTTTCATGTTAGGCTGTTCGGATAGGCTCGCGAATATTTGTATACCTACGGTATGTACAGTACCACTTTCGAACCGCAAACGAAGCAGTACAGGTTCGCGGTATGTGATAGCGTGATGGATATCAACAGAAATTAGTTGCAGAAACATGCCTTTTACTTCAGGATATGGGACTTAAGGCGATTTCGTGGCTTCAAGGCAGGACTATTTCATTTTCCTTTTACCATATTGTCTTTGGAATTAACAATTTCACTTTATGCAATGTGACGAAAAAGTTGGGGGGTGTTTATTAGAGAGGGGGCGTTTAATAGAGTAAATACGGTAGACATAATCCTTTCAGCTGCTATCTATTAGTACAATAATAAATTGGAATTAAACCTCATTGTCCTTTTGCTGGTTACTCATCTCATTGTTAATTTCACTAATGAAAAAGAACTTAATAGCAGTTGACATTTACCAACCTCCAGAGGGATTTGAACTTTTTAATTACAAAACCAAAATGATTGGAAATGGCTCACAGACAATTTTACATTATCCATCCGGTATGGTATTACAGCATTTTAGAAGTTGCGATTTATTTAATTTGAAGACATGTGTAATAGCTTATTTTTTGGGTGGAGAAAGTTTAGGAACATGGAGGCTCCTTGTATGGAAATTTAGACATCTGGAAGAAAATTTGGTTAATTGAAAGGAAATTATGTATGTTTGAAAATATAGGGAGAATTGTGGGAAATTTGGCTCACTTCCTAGGAAATAATTTTGCTCTTTTGAAAAACATTTTTATCATTCCTGTTAATTGATACATTTTTGTACATTCTCACATATTGTTTGCATGTCTTTTGTGCTGCCATTTTGCAGGACAATGTACCACACAGTAATTGCTTAAGCAGCAGTAGTGCTGTAACCAAACCAACTGTGAAGACTGATATGTTCACCCGAAATTGTTTCATAAAAAAAAATGGTGTTCTTGTCCACCATCCTGGAAGAGAGCAGATTTTGACAAGTGTCCAGAGTCATACAAACCCTACTGTCAGGGAAAATTTTAAGAAAATTTTTTTTAGGCAATATAGCCAGGCTTCGATAAATTCGTTTTTTAATACTTGTCCATTGGGCTAGGGATTCCCAAAGTCTACTTGTCCACATGAATATGCACTGAGTCCATACCTAATTATCTTGTACTAGCCATTGAATTCCTACGTGAAGAGGACTTTTGTGCTGCTTGCCTGGCGTGATACAATATTGAGCAGTTCACTTGTCCAAGTCACTTTTTACTTGTCCCGGACTGCCAGGCGGGGGATTTGTCGAAGCCTGTATAAGCCCTGCAGGATTTTGGGGGCCAAATTAATTATATGATCAGAGGAGACAAAATTTATCCCTTGTGATGTGAACTAAACCATTACATCTTCAATCATTCTACTGTATGTTACTGCTATGAAAATTCAAAGATGCTTTGCCTGAGTGCCCACAGTTGGAAGTCTCAAATATTCCATGACAATTGCGTCTTTCCAATTATTCTTGTGGTGATGCCTTTTTTACATCTTTAAGTTATTTACTAATCATGTGACTCAATTTCCTTTCCATACAGACTGAATATGCTGCTGTGGTTGCTGATTGCCCTCGTTGCCGTCATTGCCATTTTCGGTTTCTTCTTCCTGGTTTTGGCCTGCTTTAGTTCCGGTCCCTCAAAGAAGAATACTTGTGGTCAAAAATTTGTCAAATGTGTTAACAGAATTTCAATCAGTGTAGTATGTACAAAATCATTTTAGTTATTTTGTATTTATTCATAATATCCTTGATTCATTTTTGAGGGGGGAGGGGGATGGTGGGAGGGGGAAGGTGGGAGATGAGGGAATAGAGCAGTTGGGACTTTAAGAACAGAGATGTCATCGTGGGGGGAATTTTTGTATTACTCTATTTCTTTTCAGTGAACAGGACTTGTTCCCCTCATTGGAAAGTGAGTCCCCTCTCCCTTCCCTTTTTGGTATGAACAGTGTTTGGTAACTTTCACAGGTTTGTAAAGTTGATTTCACCAAAGCTAACATCTGCTTTATTCTGAGAGCAGAATGAAAAACTTTTTTAGGAAAATGTTTGAAAATGTTTTTGATTCACAAAATACTTTCAAAAATGATCCCCTCTCCCCCCCCCCCCCCCCAAAATAATAATTTGCATCTCATATAAACAATGCAGCACATTCCTGACTTGATTTGAGTGCATTTTCAAAGTTCAGGTCTTGATTTTTAGAAAAATTTATGTTTGTCCTTTGCGCAACCACTTCACCAATTTAAGTTGTCCACAAGAAAATTTGGTCATCTTAAACATTTTCGTACTATTACAGAACAGTAATTGTGTTCATGTATTATGGGTCTTGAAGAATAAAAAGATGTGATGTTTGAGAGACAGAAACACTTAAAATTTGAAAAATTGTGTGTTGGAAAAAGTTGAAAGAGTTGATCTGTCAGCAGATACTTTGTCAATCCAAGAAAAAAATGGTTGTCCATCGGACAACCACCCTTAGAAAGTTTTGGTTGTCCGTATGGAATTTTAGTTGTCCTGGACAATTGGACAAACACAAAAATTGAGCCCTGCAGTTCTTTATGTTGCTTTAAAGAACTTGTTACATCTGTTAAAGTATTTGTGTGTATAATTGCATAGCTGAGTATTTAGTGTACATGTGATTGTAATTTTCAGCACGAATAACTTTGAACAGAATCATGTATGTTTAACATTGCTTTGTGTAATGACTGGGATGATGATCACATGACAAAATGTGTCTGTTGCCTAATTAGTGTGAATGATAGGTATTTGACTAAGTAATGTTGCCCAAGTTATGTTATAAACTGTATGCTGTATGTATGGTGCATCAAACATTCTGTTTGCAGAGTGTGTGTAGGTATGTATCATAGATGGGTGCTACTTCATGTGGTTGAGTTAAAGAACCTTGAATTAACAATTACAATAACATGTGAGATAACTCTTTGGTGCACATCAGTTTTGGCTGTAGCAAAATTAAAAACTGCAAAAATGATGACTACCAAAAGTCCCACAATTCTTTATAATTGCTATTTGGAAATGGGTCTGTATAGAAGATCATGTGGTGATACATATTTTTAAATTCATTACATTATGTGTAATATAGTTATGTAGATTATGCGATAGACATGCATCTCCCCCAGGGAAAGGACCCAATCACCTACACCTGTTATGTTCCTACTTACCTGTCCTATTACCCCCATAATGCCCCCTGGCATGTCCCCCAGTCTGGGAAGGAACCTTTTGTTGTGATAGTTGTCCAGTAGAGGTAGTATTAAATATGGCACGCCAAAAGGCGCACCAAATATGATGATGTTCTAAAAATACACGTTCATGTACTAAAATTACACGTTCATGTACCAAAAATATACGATGATGTACTAACTTCATATGATCATGATGTAAATTTACACCATCATGTACTAAAACCATAAGTTCATCATGTTAAATGTTACGTTTTACATGTAAAATCACACGTTGTACATCTTAAAACACACGTTGTACATGTAAAAACGTAAGATCATCATGTTATTATTGTCTCTTCCGCACGCCATACAGAAATTTAGTACATGATCGTATGAAATCAGCACATGATCGTAAGCAACTAGTACATGAACGTGTACTTTTACTACATCGCATGTTGGTGAGCCTTTTGGCGGACTTCTGGTACGCCGAAAGGCTCACTCTGTATGGCGTGCAGAAGAGACAATAATAACATGATGATCTTACGTTTTTACATGTACAACGTGTGATTTTACATGTACATCGTAACATTTTAGTACATGATGGTGTAAATTTACATCATGATCGTATGAAGTTAGTACGTCATCGTATATTTTTGGTACATGAACGTGTAATTTTAGTACATGAATGTGTATTTTTAGAACGTCATCATATCTGGTGAGCCTTTTGGCGTGCCATAATTAAGTGCACTTATCAATTGCCTAGCTAAGACACCAATTAATTTCACACATCTTGTCAATGCTACCTGTTTGGATGAGATTGTGTAACATTCTGTGTCAGTGTGCCTACCTGCAACTAATATTCAAGAAGCATTTTGTTCAAAACATTAAGTTGCAATCAAATCATGACTCCAGTGGAAACTTGTAACATTGCCCACTTTTAAATTCTTGTGGATTTTTTTTCCAGGCAGTGGGAAGTCTGACCTTGATGTAGAGCCATTATTTTGCAATCATTAAACACTCTGGCATGCACTCAATGTCTTCCACAACCTCTTTTCCAGTTAACAAGACCTGAGCAAAGGAAGACAGGAGCCTGGACATAATCTGCTTGTTCTCACAAACACAAGCCAGTCTGAGCTGTGAAATCCTAGTTATTAAAATTGCATACCATATTGTCCAGAATGGAATGAATAATTGCATAAAATTCTATGAATGATAAGGTGGCTGAAAATGAATATTTTCATTAGCATGAAAACAAACATGGACAATTTGATCCGTGACTGCAGTGCATGTCTTAGCCAACAATACTGCAATGTAAGGTAAATATAGTTCAAGAATTGCCATGGCTGCAATGGTGGTGAATAAAAGCATTACCTTGCATGAGTTAGATTTGGCCTAATTTTTTTAGGACAAAACCATATTAGTCAAACATGCTAACCTTGAGTGTGTTCCCACTTAAGCACAAGCAGTTGATCAGATGCGGATCCATTTGCAAGTTGGAATGCTCTCATTCCCCTGATCAGATCCTTGATGGCTCCTTCATGGAGGATCAGACCCCATGTAGGTGATCAAGAAAACAAGCGGGAACACGATGAGGTTCAAGGTGACCGGAGATCAGTTACATGCTTCCATGGCGCAGCTTGTTACCACACATCCGGTAACATTTTTTCATTAATGTAATGGAAACACTCTTACAGTTGGTCACAAAACTGTCCAGTTGAATGAGATTGTGGTGATCAGTATAGGGGGATCAAGTGGGAACACAGCCCTTATTTCTTTTGATTACAAACTTCTAACCAGCACATTCCCAAAGAACTCGCAATTTTTTGTGTTAAAGTCATCCCGTGTCGGATCATGCAATTGTGGTAAGAAGGATCTTAGTGGAGGGGTGTCCTTACTGAACATGCAATCTGGCAAGCATAATTTGCTACCATTTGCTAAAATTTTTTAAGTAAACTCTTGTCATGCTTCAGGCGAGATGTGTTTGTGAGGGCTGTTCCCAAATTTAGTATTTAATAATCCCTCTCTAAAATAAAATAATGCTTTTGCTAAGTGCATTTGTTCTCAACTCTAGAACATGGTGGCTGTCCACTAGAATGGCTCATATCTGATAAGTGGAAGTTCCTTAGGTCAAACTGCAGAGCTGAAATGCTTAAAAAATGAAGCTCACCCACAACAGTGTCAGCGTGATGATTGAGTTCAATTAACGAAAACAAAAGAAAACTCTGCATCATTGAGGGAGGTGGGAATAGCTTACATGCCCCCTTTAAATGCTGCTCATACATCTGAAGTACAGTAGTACTCACTTTAAAGTGTTCCCCTTTACATCATATATTCATCTAGAGAAGATGATGTAATTCATTTTTAGAACTGAGAAGTATGATATCATGCATTGTTCATGATTGAGAGACGGCACAGCTATGCAAAGGGAGGACAATTTCTTTTCCAAATAGCAAGTGCAAAGTACATTGTGGGATAGCTTTTTGGTATATGTAGTCGGTCTAAGGGTAGAGCATCTGCCTCTCACACGGAAGGCCCGGCTTTCGTTTTCCAGGTCGAGTCATACCAGTGACTCTAAAAATGGAACCTTCTGCCATTTTGCGTGATGCTCTGCATAAGCAATGGAGGAAGGTTGCGTTGGGTCTGCTGGTAAATGGAATAGGACGATGGAGGGCATCCTTCCTCCTCGTGTGGGGAGGTAGAGCTCTCCCCTGCGGTGCTATTGGTTTTCAAGGGTTGGTTGCGGGTAAGTGGTGATTACATGTGTAAATAGGAGGTAAGTATCGGGATCTCGTAGATTCCCAGTCCAGGGAGTGTTGGAAAAACGAGCCAATGAGCCACAACTGGAGAAAAAGGTTGTGTCCAGCTCGACTTGAACCAATAAGTTGTTGAAAAGTGGGCAGTAATCCTCTATCTAAATTTTTGGTGGGTGTCAGTTTGAAAATGTCATTTTGCAGTGTAAAAAAATTGATGCAAACAAATGCTATCCCAGAAGACTCTGGAATTGATATTTGGAAACGGGTCTGTGTTCTCCCATTCATATTAGCAGAGAAGTTTCAAACTCAAATTTGAGTTTGATATGTATTTGGCCCAACCGTATTTAACCATTGAAGTGACATTTGTTATTTACAGTTGTTTCAATTTGCAGTATTGGAGATGAAAGCAGAATTTATCTTGTTTTTGTGCTTAAATGTGTGATGCAGAATTTGTCAAATATGCTGAACTTATTATTTAACCTGTTATGTGTCTAACATTTTTGAAAATATTTCAGGTATATATTGCTTGAATGCTACGCAGTTTGGATGGCACCAAATTGGAATATATGGGATGAAAAAAGTAATCATAAATATGATAAGGGCAAAGTTGGGTTTCACAAGATTGTTTCAAATCCACCATAACTAGAAAACTTAATGTAACTACATGGGTAATGTTTTGCAAATAACTTACTCATTTGCAGAAGGAAATACTTTAAAACCCCCTGTATCCTGCAAATTAATAGTTTAATGGTTGAAAGGTGGACAAATTCTCACATTTTTTGTACCTAACATCCTCTTGGTTTTACAGTTTTCAATTTTCAGGTAATAATTGATCTCTTTCTTCACCTTTCCCATTTTAGGTTACCATTATTGCATACCTATTGTGCATAGCCTGGATTGCCTTGTCTATGGCTCTGATGCTTGGACTTACCTTCATGCTAATGGTGAGGTCCTATTGTAACAGTATGAACGATACCTTTGCAATGGATTCATGCATCGACTTAGCACAGTATGGTAAGTGCTATTTAATACACTTATGCCCATCTATTGTGTGTGGCATTAGTCTAATGAGTGCTTACTTGCCTGCATGTGTTCAGTACTTCCCATTATTCACAGATTTGAATGACGCAAGCCCGGAAGGGAGAGCCAAAACAGGTATTTTGATAAAGGAAGAAGCAGACATCACAAACAACAGACTAATTACACCTAAAATAGAAGGTCTTCTTGTATTTCTCATCTCAATCCTTTATTTATGTCCCTTCTTGCAAAGAAGCTCACAAGTTGCCCCAACTCTCTTTCTTAGAAAGTATTGTCTGGCATTTTAGGGAATGAAAGTTTCGTCTCTTGATTCATGCAGGAGGCATACTTCTGATGAAAAATGTTGTCTACCTCTCAGTTTTGGATATATTTTATAAAGACAAGGAGGTGACAGCAAGTAGCCAGCTTGGTAATTCGCTTTGGTAGTTATGCTCATGCGCATATCCACCAAATCGTCAGGATAAACAAACCGATTCCGCACCTTTAACAAGTATTCCAAAATTTTAGTTTAATGCCGTAAAGTAGCACTGAGTCCATATTTTCGTACGACTTGGCTAGACACTAAAAAAGTGTTGTATGCACATAGTGACGAAAACAAGAGAATGCTGTACGTTATGTTCTAAGCTTGGTTTGTTTATTCCATGCTGTGCCCCACAACTCCATGTGGCAAAGAATTACCAAACTAGTTATTCACTAGCTTGTAACATATTTTGTTTGAATAAGACTTCCCTACTGTATCCTTTAAAGTACTAATCCTCTCACTCCAAAGTACAATTCTTATAGAATTTATCAAAATTCTTAATTGGCTCAGCTCTTTGATTGACAGCTATTTCCAACAATGCAAAGTACCAAAGCTTATATTACACAGCATGAACTGTACTGAGCGTGTTTTGAATATAGACATTGAGCCCTTTTTTACTCACTCGGAAGCAATAAACTGAGATTGTGTCTTGATGAGGATAAACTTCAGACAATTGTGGGAGGGGCTTGAGTAAGAAAGTTAGGAAAATTAGTACTGTTTGCATTGTCTAATGTGTTTTTGGATGAAAAGCAATTTGCAAAAATAAATGCGCAAATTGCTCATCTGAGGTAAAATTTCAGTCTAACGGGTCAAGACAAAGTTTAATGTTTATTTTTGTGGCTATTTTAGTTTTAAACACACGATAATCACAAAAAGGAAACTTCAAATTAGTGAGTATGTCTCACTTGAAAAAAAGGAATGCCAAAGCTATGCTTCTCAGATGCAAATTAGCACAAAATTCATATTAACTTATTAGTAATGTTGTGACACAACCAACAAAAAGCCAGAGGCCTATTGTCATAGGAAGGAGGTTCGAAGACGTGAGACATGCACAGGTAATTCTACACTGAGATTGACTTACTAACACTGTGCTATCACATGGCATTGGAACATGTCTAAAACTATTGACAATGCTTTTGCAACTCCTGCTAATAGAGGAGACATACCTGTCCATAGACAAGTTCGAAGTTTGTATCTGCACGTGTTTGTGACCTTTCTGTTCAGGTCAGCTAATAACGAAACATCTGAGTGCTGTGCCGGGTGGACATAGTACATTGTCTTACGTGTGTAGGCATCCTGCCGTCAGCTGTACACACATGTAAAAGTGTAACCCTATGACCTTTGACCTATTGGGCAATACTGCTCCTTGAAACTTTTCACTGGTCGATTCAGTTGACAGTCTTGCTAACTGTTTTACTAATATTTGGTGGATTTTCAAAATTCAGTCACACACCCTACACAAGTGCAATTTTTCTCAATGAAATACAAGCATTTAGTGATAATTGTCTCACTGTATAACTTAACATGGATGTAAATCTCAATTTTTTTGTTTCCCTTCAGCTGTACCCCTACATCTGTTTTGAAATGAAATATCATCAAAACCTTGCTGTGAACATTATTCAAAATGGCCATGAATTGGTTGTAATTTTGTTATCTGTTTGCCTGTATTTCATTCTGTTTGAATATTGTGAGCATTTCCTGCTATCTATCTTCAGCAAGTCTATCTTGTTTTATTTTTAGACTTTTCAAAATAGTTCTACTGTAGTATGAAATATAGGTAGCCACTAATTGAGAATATTACTTAAAGTCACTGGGGGTCTGTTGTAATTCTGTCAAGGTAGAGCATGTCTAACTTTTATGCTGTAGTTTATCAATGTTTAAACCATGCTGCAGAAGTGTATTGCAAATCTTTATTATAATACAGCATATTCTCAGCTCTTCCTTTTAGTCTATGCTAATGTTCCCAGTCTTCGGTGTTCCCAGGCTGGAAGAATACCGAAAATGTTTCAACCCAAGATATTGACAATATTTCAACCGTAGGAATAAGGAATCTCATAATCACCACCAACCAGTGACATGGTATGAAAATGGGAAACATTGAACCCCAGGAATCTCAGGTAGACCCTGTCTCCTGTGGTGCAGAGGAATCTGGAAAGTCAATAATCTGATTTTAGTCAGCCATAGCTGGGGTCTATCACCTGTAATCTTTCAATTTCCTTGCTTACCTTTATCATGGATGGTTGTACACTATAACTGTATCTCGATTTCCTAAATTTCACTGAATATGAGGGTTTGAAATTCATGAAGACAGTAAAAGAAGATGATTTAAGGCTAATGAACCCCACTACTGGCTGGATACATTCACTAAACACAAGTACTGATCAGATTCGTCTATAAAATGTACATTCCAGCCGACTGATGTTACTGAAAACTTGAAATCTGAATTTGCTAATATGTGTAAACTCAGGCCCATGCAAACCCCACTGCATGTACAGATTGAAATGTCACGTTGAAAATTCTTTGTGTTTATGAACCTCTGTTGGAACAGGTTTTGTAATAGCAGTGTTACTGTAGCTCTCAGTTGTATTGCCCATCTTTCAACAATTGATTAGACCAAAACTAGCCGTGTGCTTCTCCCCCTCTGCAGTGTGTTCCCCTTTTCCCTCCATACCCCCTTCCCCTTCATAAATTTCCTGTGCAGCATCATCAGTGGGATTTTTTCCAAATGGTTGCAAAGGGGTAAATTTACAGCATTTTCCATGGTCACTAACAAATTGCAAGAAAACACCTCAAAAATAGCTGTAACTTGTAAGTATTTTTTTCAAGCTGGCTAATATTAGTTAATTGAGTAAACAAGTTTGTGATGAGGCTGTGTACAGTCCTAGGTGCTGCTAGGGTGCTGTACCTAGCAGTAGATTTGTTGCTGTTGGGTGCTTTTTGGCTCCTTTATCTACCTAGTACCACTCACCATTAAGTCTATCACTTCTTTAACACTAGCTCCTTGTTATTTCAAATTTGTCTTTAAATACAATTCCATCTGCCTCGCTCATTGTCTAGCAACCATCGGTTGTATGAAACTCAATGTTTAAAGTGAGATTTTGAATCTATAGTATGATCATTGCTGGTTTGTGCCAAACCCTGACTCAGTGCAAGCAACACTGTCACACATAGTCGCAGCATAATTTCCTCAATACTGTATTGCCCTTTTCGACATGACACTTCACAGGTCACCAAGCATGGATGAGACAGTTTCTCACTTGAAATCATAAATATTCCTGTCATTTATAGTGAAAAAATAATTCCCCTTTGGCTAGGTCGCAATCTAGCGTTTTCCTTTCTTTCATAGTAAATTTTTCACAGCCCGTCCGATCAATCCCTTGCCACATTAGTGTTCTTCTTCCCTGCGGCTTGTGGCTGCTAACGTCCCAAAATATCTGTTTTATGGAAACTGCTGAGGTATAGATTCCTGCCTCATTCATTAAACACAATAGAGGCAGGATCGATGGTCTGTCTCTGAGTTAAAGGCCTTCATTTTGAAAAATTTCTCTGGAAAACAGTTATTTCCCCTCTCTTTGTCGAGAGGCATTGAGTTAGGTGTAACTGGATTTTTTTTAAAGGAAAACTGTTAGGAAGAAAGACGTGACTTTTTAATATTAGATGTTTGGATTTCAAGGAGTTTTATATTTTAATACTTGTTTTTATATCACTGCCTTTGTATCGCTGTTGATTTTTCATTGATATATGATTTTCAGTGGGTACTCGTGGCATTCAAAGAATTGATTGCTTTTTGGATGTTTTGGTTCAAATGACAGAAAGTCACTGCTTGTAGGGAAAACAGGCTGCATACTTGCAGTAAGCCCAGCTGTCATATGATAACATCACAAGCAGTAAGCACTTGGCTTGATGCCAGTCTGATGCAATGTTTTTCACCCAAAGGGTAATCACAAGTGACAACAAATTTTATCCTCTTTTTTTTTTTCTTTGTGGTAGAAAAATTCAGCATGCATTTTGCAAAGGGAGTCTGTTAAGGAGGTAACAGTACAGTAATTGTATCTAGGAGATGCTTCCATGCTTAAGCTACCATAAGCAGCTAACTTCATGTGCTTGAATAATTTATAAGCTTGATATGTCAAAACTCAGCAAGGTGTTTGCTACTGTAGGATTCAACATATTGTCACTGCTGTGAAATGTCATCACTTTTTGGAGCAGAGATTGGGAGTAGTTTGTTTGGGTGCATGAAACTTCTACTGACAATGTTCAAAGCATATTTAGTGATGTTAATTTGTTGGAACAGAGAAAAGTAGTTGTTCTCTTATTGCTGATACTGTATTTGATTAAACAAGATTAGAAATAATGAAAAAAAGATCTGAATTTCTTACAGAATTTTATCTTGGCACAATTGTAAAGATTCATTATTTTTGTCAGGTTGTGTTTTGGGTTGGGGGGAGGGGAAATTGTGTATGTGGGGGTGAGTGGTATGGGGGTGGTATTGCTAGGATGGAGTTTGGACAAGAGAGGTTGAGAGGAGAGAATGTGAAGCTTGGAAATAAAATTAGGTCGGTGGATAGCTGAGGTTTAAGCAGAATGTTTACTCATTTTGCTACACACATGCATTAACTGGTTCTCTATAGAAATGAAATATCGCAACAGAAACTGGAATATCCCCCCCCCCAAAAAAAAAAAAAAAAAAAAAAAGAATTGAAAAGCAAATTTTTGGTGGCAAAACCAAATATAAAGAAAGCAGGAAAAAACTGTAATTTTCTATTTGAGAAGTACTCCTGATATGATATATGTTAAAACAGCTTCATTTCCAATGGATGAAGCTAAATCATAGATTTTGAAAGCAGAATTTGTGAAGAAGATCGAAAAAGGAAAACATGAAGATTAAAGAGAAGAACATGGAATTAGACCTCTGAATTAGTTGACACTAAATGCTTATGGCTGTTTGTGTTTTACTAGGAAACTTGCTGTTATTTTTACTTTGTTCAAATGTTTTATTACCATCAGGCTAGAAACTTTTATAGGCACTCCATTTTGTTCTTAAATTGTCCTGTAGCTTTAAAGTTCTTGAAAGGTTCATTTAGCTGCCACTCATTGAAGATCAAAATACTCCTTTTTTTTGTGACAAGAGATTGGCTGTAAAATGTTAGGAAACATTACCCAACAAATGTTACTCATCCAGATGCATGCATTCTTGCACTCATCTTGAAATGGAGTATTATTAACTTAGGAGACTCAGCGGGCGCCAGTGGTAGGAAACTGCTCCCGTTAACCATTAGTCAATTCTTTTCTCCTCATGAGCGACACATTCTCAATGGAAATCAGGATGATGGCAGTGTCATGTTAAAAAACAGGTCACATGTAGCTTGGCTGGTGAAATTCTAGACATTTCGTACTCAGAAGGAGAGAAACAAGGCTTGGAAATTGGTGGCAGAGATTCTCATAATTTTTTTTTTCAGTTTTTTTTTTTGCGGTTACCAATACCTCAAGGGGCAGTTTTAAAAAGCTGTTAATTGGATGTAGTTTGAGTTTATGTTACTGTAGGTAGTATCTCTTGCAAAATTGGTGATTGAAGTGAGCAGAGATCTTATTATGGTTTTGTAAACTTCAATTTTGCCTGTTTATAGTCGGCTTGTATTGTGTGGGAGGGTAAATAAAAGGGGGGACAAAGGTCATACACTTTGTAATATTTCAAATTTTATTGAACAATTAATCCTCAAAATATATGTTCTTGCTGGTATGTGTCTTCAGTTAATGATATCATACTGTATGTAATGTTGTTCACATTTCATTTTTGATAGCCACCAGTCAAAAAAAAAAGAGGTTATCAATTTTTGCAATTTGCATTACATATAGTTTCTGTTCTGGTGCCTTAATGTTTTGCAAGGAACGTGGAGTTCGGGTACAGGGGTAGAAAGTAGGCAGTGGGCGGCATTTGTTTAACCAGGGAGGCAATGGTGGCTCCTTGGTTTAACTTATTATTACAATGGAAGTCTCAAAAGATACAAAATACCATGCAGTAGTAAAGTTTCATAAAACCACAAATTCATTATAAACAAACAATGTTGTGTAGGTTGTGGAGAAATCAACAGTATACTTGCAGGAGTGACAAAAGAGGACAAGCAGGAAGGGTAATGGCCCCCTCTCCCTCCTCTGGTAGGGAATTTTCCACTTTTGTTGGGAAAATGCACACTTTCAACTTTTTTTTTAAGAAGTGAAAAATTTGCAGCATACATCAGATGTAGGCTACATACTTTTTGGAAATCTGCTGGTTTTAATAGGACATTAGGCTGCTGCAACCTTTTCCTCATTGGGGAACTAGACCATGCAGTGACCAGAAGGGCAAGCCTCTCCATCCCAATCTCTCTCCTCCCTCCCTCCCTCCCCCCCCCCCCCCAAGTTTAAAGTTACTCCTGCCTATATAATTTTAAGTTTCCATTGGTTTTAATATATTTCTACATATTTTTCCCCCCTTACAAATTTCTGTTTCCTTGGAAGCCATTTCTACCCCTGCAGTACATTGTCTCAGAAATACAGGGTGTATTAACAATTGAAGTGTCTCGACAGACAAGAACCCGTGCAATTTAATAGTTCTTGCAAAGTATCACAGTTGTATTTACTTCCATCACTGCACCTTGTGCGAAGACGCTGTGTTTATGTGTCATATAATCATGTACAATACATACTATACAGCTGCTTGTCCTAGCTGGAACAGATGTTTATATCTTTTGCTCTGAATTACTTGAGGGTATGTGTAGATGTCTTTTGTTGACTAGTAATGACCTAATGACCTTTATAACAAAGCTTCTGTTTGCATCCTGGAGCTAGACCTCACCCAGAACCTCTTCCTGGTAGACTTACTGCTTCCCAGCAAAAAAGAAAATTGGTGTCAGAAGTACAATGCAGTTTGTTTGATAGCTGGAAGCAATTCAACAGGGACTAAGTTGTTCTCCTTCACATACAGGTTAGTAAAATTGAGATGTATAGATTGGATGTACCAATTGGACTGTTGCAGTTAAAGGCATTTCCTGGTTTGATGATGTCAAAGGCAATTTTTCCAAACCTATTAAGTTTTCTTCACATACCAATAACAAATAGTCAATCTTAGACAATCCCCATATCCTACATACAAATAACTCTTTAGTGAGTGATTACTTAACGGTTCAGTTCCTATATGCTGCCCTCCTCTTCACCAGTGTATTCAGTATTCAGAGGGTAAAAGTTACCATATTCCTACTGTACTACCCTACTATTGGACACTCCATAGATCGTTGATTGATCTCTGGAAATGAAACCGGCACTACACCACCTCCTGCACGCTGGAAGCTACTCTATCAGAGACTGCAGAGCTTATTTTGAAATGCTGTAGTTTACCATTGAAGTGGCCCAGTATGTTTAAAAAATAAGTTTAGGCTACCAAAAATTGCATGGCAAGAAATGTGCGGGGGGGGGGGGAGAAGCTGCCCTGGTGTCTCCATGGTCCCTGTGTATCATAACTTGCCCTTATGTCTTTGCTATGAATGGCCCACATGTGTGATTATATACTTGGCATTGTTTAATACGTATTACTCGGTAACATTGGGGTGTGGATGGGAGATTAGGTGCAAAATTTGTAGTCTTGCCTCCTCCCTTAAACAATGTGATGTACATGCACAGTACTTTAAATAAGACTGTGTATACATTAAGAGGCCCAGAAATCTTTAGACCCTGGACCCACAGCCTGGGGGAGGGATTATTTTACTACTCTCAACCTCAGTAAATTTTTAGAATTTTCCCCAAACTGTGAACCTCTGTTGTGGCCCCTGTTCTGAATTCTTGTGCATCAAATTTCAGGACAAAAGGCATTGAGGTTTTTAGTGGATTAAGCAGAGCTGATTGTACCAATGACTTCTTCAAAGTTATGAAATAGGTTGATGTTTAATGGATTAGAATTATGTGAATTATTCCAGTGAGATTGTGACGAGGCTTTACTGCCATATAGCACTTCATATGTATGCTGTAACACTGAATAGGTTTGAATGTGGTACCTATTGGTAGTATCTGTATTTCATATTAATTCTCATCATAAAACCTAGAAATACCACAAGGTAAGATGGGGGCGGTTAAGTCTGTTGCAGCCACCTTTGCCCTCGTTTATTGACTAGTAACAGAGATAATAAAACTCAGAGGTGGCTTAGCAGTTGTATTTCATGTTTCTTTTCAGCTTTTGTCGATTTTGGCTCAATTCTGCCATTTTTATTACATTAAGTGACAGAAACTTGTCACACTATGCATAAGGCCACATGAACGACCTGTGCTCCAAACCAACTTTGTGCTACCGCCACCTTTTAAGTGTCATTTTCTGCAATATTGCATTAATTCTCCAGGCTCAGGGAAATGATTTACTACCGTGTAGAAATTGTATTGAAGGTTTTAGCTTGACAGTTGATAGCTAAATGCTTTTTAGCCTCGGGGGTGTACTATATCTTCATACTGCCATTATGTCCTCCTTGAAATGCTCAATCCTCTTTACATCCACTCAATGTCTTCAAAGTCAAAGTGTAGACCATATATGCTGAACATCATTTTTGCTCAGTTATCTCATGTTTTATCAAGTTTGGTCTTTCCATTTTAATATAAACATCTTGTGTGCTTCGATAAATGAAGAATTTTTATCATACACTTTTTGAAGTTAGATGCATCCTTAGCAACTTTGCCGTCTTTATTTTTTTTTTTGGTGGAAGAAGCTCCAACAGAGACATTTGTGAGGCAATCATAGCTTTAATGTGAGTGTTCTTCCAATTAAATATTTTACAACGGTACATTAAACCAGCCTAGCTACATTCTGCAGAAGTTGGTCTTAAAATGAAAGACAACACTTTCATTCACTGGTCTGAACCGTAGCTGTCATGTTGGAAATTTTTGAAGTCTTTAGAGATTTGTGAATGAAGAAATGATGGATCATAGACATAAATAAAAGCATGTTTCTAACTTTATTTTCTATCAGGATCCAGGACACGATTGATTAGGCTTTTTAACCCTTATCAATTCTGGGAATGTTACTTTTTGTTGGTGATAATGTAGAAAGATTAGCAATTTTGAGGTATGAGGGAATTGTTTGTGACATAATTAGTCTGTTCAACTGTTCGTTATAAAAAGACCAATCCTTTCACCCCAGACAGCTTTAATTCTCCTAACCTGCTACATAAGCCCCTCCCACAACTGTTTTAAACTCATTTTCATCCAGGCACAATCTCAGTTTATTGCTTCAGGGTGAGCATACAAGACAATGTGTAATCATAATATTCTCAGTACAGTGCATGCTAAGTATATAGGAGGTACAGTATGTACTCTACTTTTTGTGAACTTGCTGTCAATCAAAGAGCTGTGCCAATTGAGAATATCTGTAGACTCTACAAACATTTTTGTTTTGGGTGAGAGTTGACTGCCATTAAGTTCATTTGTGCTGTCAGAGGGATATGCTGTAGCACAAGATTTGGTTCGACTGTTTTAGCAATCAACTTTTGTTAAAGGGCTAGTCCTCCAACCCTGTCTGTCTGTCTGTCTATCTCGTGTCTGTTTGTGCTGGGCAGTTTTGATGTAACCAAACATTTCTTGTTTATCGTTGACATTGTTTGATGAAAGTGTCTAATTTAGCTTGGTGTTGATTCATGTATGTGTCTGCAATACTCATCTCAAAACCCAGTCAACTGCTTTCATCTTGATGGACTGAATCGTTAAGAGGTTTAAGCATCCAACTTGCAGGGTCATACCAAAAAGACTTTAAAAATCGAACTTTCTGCCTGCATGGTGCTCAGCATCATAAATGGAGTAGAAAGAACAAGCTAGTGAGCCACATGTGGGAAAAGGCTGTTGTGTTTAAAATGCTCCAACAAAGAGTACAAAGAAGGTGGCTCATACATACACTATCCAACAATTCAGTCTTAACCATAAACCCTAGCAATAGCTATATCTTCTCAAAATACTATGGGCAAGAAGAGCCATGGACATTGCATCATTTGAAATGTTGAAAATTTGGGTGAACAAATTATTCTGGGGCAACAAACAACTGAATTTCTGTTAGAAACTTGAAAGGAAGGCTACCATACTGCCTTATTTTTTGATAATCTATCACCCTGTGTCAATAAATATTAGTTTTACAAGTATGAATTTTTCTGGCAAAACAAATGCAATATTTCCCTTAAAAAAACCATTCCATTAGAAACTGCACTCTAAGCTCCATCTAACCTAACCTGACATCTGTCTTGATGATGTCACCATGTTTCAAAGTAATTGTGTCAATGTTCTAGCATATAGTGCCATGCGCATGCTGATGTAATATCTAATCTCTTGATATGGTTGAGGGAGCACCCAAACATTAAGGTGTCTCTTCCAAAAATTTGGTAGTTGGGACAAAGAGATTTGGCTGATTAGAATACCACCCTAATTGTGCAATTGCAACTCTATGGAGGCAAACTAATTTACATAGCATTTCATTTTTAAGCCCCAGGGGCTTTTACAGCAGGCACATATCCTCCTGCTAAATTGGATTTGTTCAGCCACATTTTAGTTCATGCAGAACTTATAATGCACTTAAAACGCCCGTGGAAATTGGCACTACTATGGTAAATGATAGTCTGCTCTCTCCAAATTTGGCTGGTGAAAAGTAAGATGCACATAGTACACAGAATGTGTCTGTTTGCCAAGTGTCGTTATCTCTCGAGAAGCGCTTTGTCATCTGTATGGTATTCTGTGGCATGACTGAAGACAGTGCTCAGTGTAATTCAGATGTGGATTATCAAGTGTAAGACCAAACAACCAGTCTGATAGTATTGTCGATCTAATTGTGATTAAAATTATCATGATTTTTGTAAATTCGCTATCGTTTGCACGTGTAAATATTGAGTAGAGCATATCTGGATCATTGCAATCTAAAGACCATATGAACAGTATAGGCAAAAGAGCTGGTGTTTTTAGCCTTTCATTCATTTTGGCAAATAAGATTTTCATTCTCAAAATTTGGCTAAAATTTGGTAAATTTTCAAGTGTTCAAAAATTTGCACATTCACAGTGGTTTAGGTCAAGGATCATGTACAATATATGGTGATTTAGATCAAGGATCATGTACAATATACAATGTATACATATTTACAAATGTGAAAACTATTTGTGCAGATTTGTGGAATTGTATGTAAATGTATTTTGCATGTTTTAATACAGTACAATCTTCTGTATACAAACTGTACAAATTGTGAAACCCCCCCCCCCCCCCATGCCCCTGTCCCTTCCAGTAAAACACAAAATACTATCTTGGTTGTTCTCAGTGGATAGTTGGCATTAAAAAATCATACCATGATGGCAAGAGTACCCCAGTAACATTCCCATATTAGATACTTAGGGGCCTCATATGGGCCAAAATATGGGACCCTTATAATTTTGCATCCAGGATTAGTAAGGGGCTCATATGGGTCAATCAACATGACCCATATGATGAAATGATCCATTTTGAATATTTCTGGATATCCTATGTTGGCAACTGATATACGCGGGCAATGCTTGATAGCCCTCATGCATATTGGCAACCCATATGGACCCATATAGGTTTGATACCTTGTTGCTTGTTCCTACCTCTATTTTGTGGTTTCTGAATCAAAAGATCAATTTAAAATGTACTGTAGATACATTATGTTTTTTAAAAATCTGGTGGATCAGTGGAAGTAACAGCTTTTTCTCCAGTTAAACATGAACAGCAGCTGAGCTGTGCTCCTAGTACATTGGTTGTATTGGGATCAGTAAATTCAGTTTGTTTTTCTGTTTATGATGACAGTATCAGTTTAAAATAGTTCTACTGCTTAAAGTTATACCCTTATTTTGCCAACCATTAAAGACCCTCCATTCAGAACATCTATTTTCAGCAACTGGTCAATGATTTCATTGAACGTGCATTAGTAGTAGACCTTGACCACACAGACACACTTCACTGGATATGTGTGAATTTGAAGAAACCTCTTATTTTTCAACATTTTCATCAAAAAGGTCTTGAGTTTCTTTATGCACAGTGTTAAATTTCATTGGAAAGAGGCCTCACTAGTAGTAGCAAAATATTAAGAGAGCTGCAGTAATAATTGGAGTCATAACTGAACCATTTATGTATCTGTTGGTTTTGCCTTGGCCAGATAGAGTCAGTGGCTTTGTCCGACTTTTCAGTCTATAAGGGCACTGGAGGGGTGCAAGGATTTTTCGGGGGGGGGGGGGGCACTGCAAGATGCACTCATTGCACTGAACGTACCATCAAGCTCAAAGTGCAAGGCCCTTACAGGTGGGGTTCAGTGGCCTGCCATAGGGCCCTGGTGGGGTCCAGGGACAATGTCCCAGTGAGGGGTCCATGGGTGAATACCCAGGAAGCTCCGGGTTAAAGGGTATTTGTGAGATATGAAAGTCATCATTTTAAAGGTAATTCCAATTTGAGTAAAAACTGGTCTAAAACTTAGTTGGGTAGGTTAACTTGAAATAACATTTTATTGGTAACAAAACTACTATCAGGAGTGGATCTGGCAGACATTGTAAAGGTTGGAGCTGAACTATGGTGAAAGCAGTTGATTGGCAGCTTGAGGTGATTCTCTTCAGAAAACATTGTTTCCTCCCTGGAAGTACGGTCTACCTGAGTTTAGTGCAGCTTTCAATTGGTCCAGAGTGTGAAAATTTTGAAAAACTCTACCTCTCAGATAGCCAGAAATGGCATTTTAGCTCACAGGTTTTTTTTTTGGTAATTCTTTAATTTATTAAAGGCATAGTTCTCTCACCCCAAACAGTACCGATTCTCCTAATCTTCTTACTGAAGCCCCTCCCACAGTTGTCTGAAATTTATGCTCATCCAGTTATTATCGCAGCCTATTGCTTCAGGGTGAGTATAGAAAAACTCAGTTTATATAATCAAAACACTCTCAGTACCGTTCATACTGTGTAATATAAGCTTTGGTACTCTGCATTGTTTGAATTAGCTGTCAGTCAAAGAGCTGAGCCAATTGAGAATTTTGGTACCGTGGTACCAAAATTGTCATTTGGGGTGAGAGGTTTGGCCCTCTAAAGGGAAATGTTGCATTTATTTTACAAGGAAACTTCATCCTTTTAAAACCAATATTTATTGGCAAAGAGTGATAAATAATTAAAAGTAAGGCAGAATGGTAGCCTTCTTTTCAAGATATAAGTTTTCCTCAGATAGAAATTCAATCGTTTGTTGCTCAAGAATAATTTGTTCACCCAAACTTTCAACATGTCAAAAGATGCAACTTCCATAACTCTTCTTGGGCATAATATTTTGAGGAGATGAAGTTATATTGCTGGGGTGTATTGCTGAGACAAAATGTTTTGATAATGACTAGAGCTTTTTCATTTTAATGCTATGTTGCAGCATTTTAAATGCAAAATAACCCTTTCAAGAAAATGGAACTTACTGCCTCTTTTTGTCCAAAGTAGAATCAATTTAAAAGAAATGTGGTATTTTTTTCAAAAATAACAAATCTTATTTTGGGTCATAAGGTTTTTGTGGAGATGGGGGAACATGTGCCCCCCCATCTCCCCCCACATGGTGAGGCCACTGGATAGAGTACCAGCAGGACCATCAAAGTGTATCATAGGATACAAGACAATTGTTATCAGGATGGCAGTCTAAGTGTGCTTTTTGTAGTAAGACGGTTAAAATTGTTATATTATGAATTGTTGTTTAAGTTCTTCTTGATCAGAAATCTGTGGTTAAATTGTTTTTCAGGTATGGTGCCTTCTAAGGATGACTCTACCACTACACCACAAACACCGGTGCCAACACCTTCAATGAACAACAATACACAGACATCGATTTGTGGGGATAAGTTGAAAGACTTTTGTGGCATGGTGAGTTTAGTACCAATGATTTCTTGTTTTGATTTAACAAATTATCACTCCTTTACACCTTCCAGCCCCCCTTTTACCCCCCCCCCCTCTCCTGTGCCATGTTATTTGTGACATTTGTCTTTTTGCTATTTTATTTTACACACTGGGCTTTATAGCCTGAGCAAAACCTCTAGGGGGACATTTCACCCTCTGCCAGCATAGAGCACCACCATTAATTTGAATGTTGTGTATATGATTTGAAATCTCATGGGCTGACTTACCACCACCGCCTCTCAACCACCAGCAACCCCCCCCCCCATGGACCCTGACAAAAGGGCAGTGCGTCATGTATTCCCTCTGAACATTTTTCTTCTTGCTCATACCCAGGAATTTGTTCATTCCATCACTAGCTGCATCACACATATCACCATAGCTATTACATAATATTGTTCCAGCAGTGGTAGGACTGGACATTGGAATAATGAAAATGAGAATGGCATAATGAAAATGGGGGAAATGCGAGAGAGGGGGTTGGCTAGAAATTCAGGTTTTGGGAATTGATTAGTTTAACTACATGTAGAGTTGCCCAGATCCTTAGATCATGGTATAAGTTTGGAAGGTTTGGAAAATGAAGATTGGCCTGACAATCACCAGATATGAAGGGGTGAGGGAGAGTGAGGAAAAAGGGGATTCCCCTACAGTACTGATTTTGCAAACAAATTGATGTTAAAACTGTATTGCTTGTAGATATAATGCTGACAATTTTGTATTCCTGCCCTTTTTATTGTGGGTCAATTGAAAGTCTTACACTCCTTTCAAACCGCTCCCTTCTCTTTGTTTTCTTCTCTTCTACCCCTTTAACCTCCTAAAACATCTCTGTAACCCCCTCCCCTCCCCTCCCCTCACCAGTAAACTTGTAGCACTAGTGCCACTGCTTTGAAACGTACTACCATGGCACTTGCTTTACAACAATAACAAAGAAATGATGGAATCAATGGGATCTGAGGAAATCAAAACTATTTATACTATAACATAAAGAGTGATTTTGAGTGAAATACTATTGTTTATACACAGCTTCTTCAGTTGTATTTGTATACAACCATGTAATTTTAATGAAAGATAAGATTTCAACTGATTTCTTCCCAGTGAAAGAAATAGCTTCTCATATTTAGTTCAGTTTATGCTACCTTTTAATGGAAACTACTGCTCAATATCTTATGTTCACTACCCTTTTAATCAATTAAGAGTGAATTCTTGAAATTTTCTTATTGACCTGTCATTGTCAGTAAGAATTAGTACATCTGATGAGGAGCAGACACAGGTTCTTGTGGAAACAATTTGTTGTTTGGCTTTGAGAGGATGTAGTTTAGGGATATGCTACCTTTAATAAATGTGTGCAATAATGTGGGTAGCTTGTATGATAAAGTGTATCTAAAGCTTTCTAAGAAGTTGAACTATATTTTTCTGGTCAATACACTGTCTTGCACTTGCAGTCAGTGGCATAGACAGGTTTTTCATTCTAGAGGGACACAAGAGGGTGGGGGGGGGGGGGGAGATTTTGTGAGGAGCACTGCTAGTCAGCTTTCATGGCATGGGAGGTGCCACTGAGCGTGAAGGGCTTGGCCTTTATGGGTGGGTTCCAGGGGTCTGCCTTAGGACCATAAATTTGTGACCATTCGCCAGCTGTCACTAAAGGGTGACTTAAAATGTCCCGGTGATTCGTGCGCCTTTTAGCCCACAATTTCGCCTGAAATTGATGATATGATAAGCTGCAAAGTTATTACTGGTAAGTTTCTGTTTTCTTGTACGCTGTTGAAAATATACTTAATAAAACAGCCATTCCTTTTTCCAAGTGTACATTTCCATAAGAGGCTAAAATTCAAAATTGTGTGATGTCGTCAGAGCTTAATATACTTTGGTGACCCAGAGGTCAGCTCCCCTACAGAAAAATTACCATCATTTTCTCTTTAGATAGTTTTGAAAGGAAAAGTAAATGTAGACCTACTGCACAAATTTAAATCTACCCATAGTACACTGTTTGAAAATTGACTAATGGGTAAAGCTACAGTAGTTAGCTCTTCAGTGAATCTACACATTAATGCCATTATTGATTGATTTATGTATCAAACTGAGAAATATTTAATTTTGAAGGTAGGTTTACAGTAGGTTGTCATAGAGATGACAATGATTTTAAAAATGGCAATGTTCTTGGATCGTTTGGTGAAGATACGACTTGAAAATCACCCTTTATGTGTAAAGGAAGGAATAGATACATACCTGCCAACTTTTACGATTTTGGCGTAATTATTACGATTTTTTATACCTGACTACGAATTCCGAATTACAGCGACCAAATTACGATTTTTCATTTTCCCGATCCTCGAAGTACAGTCTTCAAATGTAAACATGCAATGTGGAACGCTCCTGCATATACCAAATAGTGGTAATACACTCAGCGCTGCGTGCACTGCCGTATACTGCCTCGCAGTCAACTTAAGTTGGCTTCTGTGTGTTATGCAATACCACGCTGCTTCTGTGCGTACGGATACAGCACATACGCTCCATATAGCGGTGCATGCAGCACGCGATACGGCTGCACGGTATGTAACACGGTGACATGTAATTGCACTGCTGGTGGTTCGTATGGCATCCTTTGGCTGGCTGTGTATATCTATGTGTTAATGATTATGCTTCGTAGCGCTCTCTGTTTGATGGTAACCATCGTTCTTTTTTGAGATTCTTACCAGTGAACATTCTTTAAAATTCAAACCTCAATTTACTGTATGAACAGTCTACCTGCTCAACGTTTGGAAACATTGATTCCGGTTAGCGAAACTTGGAATGTTTCTCAGTGAGGCCTAACGTTAGGCTACTGTATGTGACCGTGAAGTAATGCACGTTGTATTTCATTGAACTTGTACTATTGTAGTATCTGAGTGTAGGCTATACAGTATGCCTTAGCCTAACGTGAGATTCCTGGTATAGCTGAGTGGCTTATAATTATATTGACGCAATTGACAGAGTAAGGATTCCATTTCAGTGATAGGCCTTTGCACTCTCTGGTTTGTTGGAATGTGTGTCAAACTATGAAGAAAAGTATCACTAGACCCAAACACCCAGCCTTTTTGTAGGCAACGTAAATGTAATGTAGGGCCTAGCCTATGTCTTAGTAGTACAACTTAGTTTTGGAGGGTGAAAATGTGCAAAACATCTAGACCTAGGAAAAGCCTAGTAAAGGGAAACAAATAGCCATTCTTATGAGGTATCTAGCCTACAGTTGATTTGGGATGACCATGGGAATGTAGATGGTGAAGGGGCTGTTTCATGCATTTCTGTTTCCTCACAGATTTAAAGTTAATTGCATGGCAGTAAAGATGCAACTTTCTCCTTGAATATATTTCACAAAGCAAGAAAAATAAACAAAGGAGGGTGTTTCATTTCATTCAAATCTTGTACCAAATGTTGTACCATTTTGCGTCTAGCCTGTCGCACAAAGGCAAAAATTTTTCAAAGGCGAGGGGGACACCCCCTCCCCTTAGACCCCTCCCCTTAGACCCCTCCCCCGGTCCGGCGGTCACCATGTGTATCTTCATTACTATTTTTCTTTGGAAAAAGTTGGCAGGTATGTAGATATTAAGATCAACTGCATATAAAACTTACCACACTTTCAAAAAAAGCAAATAACAGGGCTAGAAAAAATGTTAATTCACCAGGAAAAAGAAAATTATTTCTCTGGAAGGGAGCAGAATTTCCCACAACTCCTCCTACAGCAGGGGAAAATTTTTCTTCAATTTCCAAATTTTCCTTCCAGATAACCAACTTGTTCCTGAGGAGGACCTCCCTCAGCTTCCCAACTTTTTCTACCCATTGGGTCCCTTTGGTGGTACCCTCCCCCCCCCCACCCCCACTTCAAACTTTGCTTTGTGACCCCTGATATGTCCTGTAATTTGTGTACAGATGTCAATCCTTCTTTCTTTTCCTACCATTCAGCAGCAAATGCCATGGTTCAATTCCATTAACCCAGTCACACACATTTCATTTCCCCCATTAAATCAAATCAGACTTTGGTAGAAAGGTCAGACTAAACCGGAATCCTCCTGTTTGCCAACTTTTATGTTTTTATTGTTTGATGCAAATCAATGTTGGCAGAAGGATATCAGATTTTATGAAATTCAGGATGTTAATGGACTGTCATCTTGGCAAATGAAAATAAAGCAAAATGACTCCAGGAATAGTTGACTATGATTTCCCTGATAGATTCTGTTCAAAAACCAGTTTTTCTCAAAGGTTAAAATACAGCAGTTTGGTTTAATGCACACCTATGCTAGTGTGTCTGCTTTATTAAATTTATTTATTTTGGCTGTGGCAGGTAATCTTGTTCTTAAACAAAGCTAAAAATCTAAAGCTTTTTGTGGTTGAGAGAAGGTGGGGATGGGTGTGAGTTGTATAATGACAGCTCTCATCTCTTGGATGAATGTTCTTGCTCCGTCCCTAACTTCTCCACAACCCACCTTTTTGATTTTGTTTCCTTATTTTGATCTGTTTGAGGCAATCAAGTTTAGGCAGTGTTGTTCCCAAAGAAGGATTATTTGAATTCATACCCAAGTGGCGTACTGAAGAGGTAGATTGTGATAAATTCAACATAGTGGGATTTTGGAAAGTGGTACCCCCGTAAGATGTGCTGTTTAGCAAATAGGGGATTGGATTTTATGGGCAATGTTCCTTTAGGTTATTGAATGCCAAGAACTGTTCCCTTGACAGAAAATGCTTTTCCCCTCTCTCCCTCTCCCCCCCCAAAAAAAATAAATAAAATAAGCCTGTTGAACAAATTTTAGACTAATCTATTATGTGACTTTTAGCCTTAGGTACATATATTAGTTTCCTACTTAATGTTTCACATGAATATAACATTTAAAGCAAATAGCAAGTATCAGGAGGGAATATGAACCACACTCAGATAAAGAACAGTAAACAAAGCAGTTTTACATTACACATCAAACAGAGTCATTGTTCAGACGTCAGTTTCTATCAATTCTAATTTGTTCTCCAAGATCGGAAACTTGCATTAAACACATTGCAAATGTTATATGTTCAATATCTTTTTATCCTGCTTTACCATTCTGTGATGTAATATGATGTTTATATGATATGTGCACATTTACCTTGGTGAAAAAACATGATCCTTAGAGAAGAGTCAGGTCTACTGAGCCAGAATGGTTCATTGGACTCCTTATCGAAAGAGTCTTTATGTGTTTATAAAGAGAGCAGATGAAATAGATGGGAAGTTTTTTAATTAAGTTGAAATCCTTGGGAAGTTTGGGTGACATTCAGTTGTCATTTATGCAAAAATGAACCCTGGTGTAGCTTGAGGCCATCAGATATGGATTTATAAATAATGCATGGTGATCATCAATACTGAAAAGGTTAAGGTTATGTTATGGAAAAAAATTTTGTCCTAAACTGTCCCTCCTAGTGAGCTGTCTGAACATGAGGTGGGCATGTGAACATGAAGTTAAGAAAATAGAGGTACTGACAATTGCAAGACAAAATAAGAAATGGCAATTATAGATTTACAGTATATAGGGGTTTCAGGGGCCAGTTTTATTTTTTACCTCTGTCTGTTACCATTATTAATTTTTAGCTGATTTCCAAAATTTTACCCTAACAATTGACATGCCTCTCCCTCGATATTTTTAAAATGCCTGATAATATAAAATCCTACTTGCACTTTTAAAGTGATTTTATTCAAATTCAAAACCTCCTTCTCTACCCTATCCTGTCAGCCATCTTCCCACAATTCCATGCAGTTATCCATGCAGTTTTGGGGAAGACTGTTTTGCTTTTACTTACCTCCTGTTTACATGTGTAACCATTATTGCCTGCAATAACTATCTGGCAAAAAGCTAACTAGCACCATGGTAACCCCTACCAACTGAGGGCACCTGCTACCTAAGATCGTTCTTCGCATTTTTGCCTCAACATGAATAACACAACACGCCTTTGGAAATAGTGTGGTTGAAAACTGCTTCCTACTTCGTTTTGCAGTTATTGCAGGCAATAATGGTTACACATGTAAATAGGAGGTAAGTACATCACTCATAGACTCCCAAACCAGGGAGTTTTGGTGATTGTATGCTGAGTTGGTTGCAAAACTGTGAGGTGGTTATTATTAAAGACTCATAAATTGTCTAGTAGGCAGAAACGTTTTACTTATGGACACTTTTGTTTGAGATTTAAACTTGTCTATCAAGTAAAATTTGAAGTTTTAATAGATCAATTTTAAATTTTAATCTGAATACCCTTATTGAATATCCATGTCATTGTACACGTGGGCAAATTTCACTTAAAGTAATTCTCTATATCCTTGTACCCAATTTGCCACATTAACGATCAGAAACTGTTGGATTATTTTCGCTGTACAAACTCATCGCTGATATCACAGGGATGTATTAACTAACTGTTACAGTAGTTGTGCATCACTTCCCACACAGTAAACCTACACAACTGTTTTGAGTTTGTTCAATATGCAGACTCTCTAATGAATTCCCTTTTCCAAGAGCTTCTCAAGCTTACCCTTTCTCCATTCTCTCACCTCAATGAGATGAGCATACAGAGCTTTTAGCAACGATGCATGAAGTTTGGCATCCTCTCGCAAGCCTCTCAGCATTTCTCCCAGGTCAGCTATTCCGTGATGCCATCTGTAGTTCATGGTTTATTCATTGCCCTAGAGTTCTGACCAAAAGTAGTGTAATTAAAGTGATGCATATACAGACGGAACAAGAGAATGGAAGTAAGGTTTGAAGGAGTTTGAAACATTTGTAGTTTAATATACTTCCCCCGCTACTTGTAAGCTTCCTCAATGAATTATCTCCTTATGTAAATAATTTCACAAGAAACTGACTTCGTTAAACAAATACGTGTGGTATTGATATAATGCCAGTCGTTATGCAGAGATGGCAATGTATCAAAAGATTGATATTTACAGAGGTTAGTTAACTAAGTATTTTAGTAGAAAAACACATTTGTCACGTAATATTGTAAATCAAAAATAGCTTTAGGACACACTTTGCAAAAGCTGGTTGCTTGTAACTTTCTTTAAACAGTAAACACATTTCAGTGCAGTTGACTATTCCAGCAAGTTTTAACCTCAATTGTAGGCTTAGTTTAAAAAAAGATTTCACTTGGCACTGCATGTTCAGTCTGCCTAGACTTAGCTATTTTACAGCAATTTTAGTTGTCACACTATAGAATTTTTCGCAAGTGGGGTATAGAATCTAATCCCTTACAGTGCCTACCTTCTTCCACTCTGTACCCTGGTGATAGTTTTTTATGTCTCATGCATATGGACACTTGACAGTATGCAAGTGCTATGCTTGATAGAAATTCCCTGTATTCTTTCTTTCCTTGGTTATATTTTTGCTGATTTGCATTTTGATTGCAATGTCCAAAAGTTAATGTGCCATCATTATGGATTGTTTTGGTAAGTACATTCTTAGTACATATAGTAATTGTGTCAATCTCTTTACTCTAATGGATGTTTAATAATAATCAGGATTTCCACACCGAAAAGAAAGTGGAATAAAGGTTAAAACAGTCAGGAATTTTTTATGGTATTGAAAATCCTTGAATCCAGTCATTTTATCTGGAAAAATCGCCATATGTGCTGGAAATTTGAAACCATACAGTGCACTTTCTGGTAGAAGCAATCATATTTAGTATGCACCAAAGCAGGTACATACAGTTTGTAAAACTAAAAGTTATTTTGGTGTTTTTTTTTTATTTTTCTGTAAATATTTCCATTTCAGTCTACAAAAGGCTAGGAAAATTTTCGATTTCGTTTTTTTAAAGCATGGGAACCCTTAACCCTTTACTGTTGTGCTCCGATCGGGGCATATTTGCCCGCCTCGGGGGGGGGGGGGGGCGGAAAAGCGGATGTAGCCCGCCCCGCATCGGCTTCTGTAGGCCATTGACCCCGTGACCTTAAACTATTGTCTCTCTCTTTGTTGTGGTGGAATGTTCGGGTAGCTACTCCCAGTTTTGAGCTCCGCGTGAAACAGTAAAGATGGGTGACAGCCGAGCTCTCCGCATGGTTTCCGTCAGAGGGGGGAAGGTGGGTAAAATCCTCCCCCCCCCCTTTCATTTCCATAAAAATTGTCAATATCTTGGTTTCTTACTTAAAAAGACAACACTTTTGCAGCAATGTTTGAACTTACACAAATAAATGGCCTTTAATACCTTCAAATTGCACCTTACAGAGGCCTTGAAGCAAGCTTTTGTCCCCCTGAACCCACTCATAACTTTAGCCTAGGACAGCATCAATTTGGACTTGGGATTTAGCAGTAATAAATTCCCCCTTTTTTGTGTTTCTGGTGGAAACCCTGGATGTTGATGTGTCCTTAACTCTGATAACTAAACAATTCTGGGATTGTTAATATGATAATTACATCACCCAAACTAAAGAAAGTGCAGATTTTGTATGGTGTCAGGTTCAGAAATTGCTTTTCAGACTTCCATCTTGTACTGCTTATGTATGGCATGATAAATTATTTCACCTTTTTTCTTTCTTTTTATCATATAGTTGCTAGAGTCAGTTGCTTGGGGTGCTTGTACTTCATACATTCATATCCTACATTATTATCAAATTAAGTTGGACTGAAAAAGATCATGTTGGAAGATTTTGATCTTTTCATTTCATATTGTCAAACTTTACCTTACAATTACACTATTTTGATGACAGCCAACTATTCGATGGGGACAGAGTTCACAATGCACTTTCAATGTGTAGAAATACATAGTTAAAATATCTCTGTAAATTTAATATAAATGTGTTTTTGCTTTTGGTCAATGAGAAACCAAAGCAGGCATGATGGCAGGCATGTGTATCTTTGAGTGTATATGTAAGTTTTTCGTATGTTAAAATTTTATTCCTCTGTGGGAGAATATTCTAATTAACACAAGTTAGTAGTGTGTGTGTGGGGGGGGAGGAGTAGCTGGGATATTAAGGGGCATTAAACACCAAAGTGGGGTTAGGAAACAATTCGTGACAGACTTTTCGCCAAAAAGTAGTGAAAGTGTAAAAAAATATTATTTAGAGAGTGGGGAGTCTCGAATTTTCTTTTCTTTGAAGAAAAACCAGTCTTCAAAGGACTCAAGGCTGTTTAACCCTTTACCGTTGTTTGGGTCCGTTCGGAACCATACGGAGAGCTCGGCTGTCACCCATCTTTACTGTTTCAGGCGGAGCTCGAAACTGTGAGTAGCTACCAGAAAATTCGGCCACAACAACGAGAGAGACAATAGTTTAAGGTCACGGGGTCAATGGCCTACGGAAGCTGATGCGGGGCGTGCTACGTCCGCTTTTCCGCCCCCCCCCAAGGCGGGCAAATATGCCCCGATCGGAGCACAACGGTAAAGGGTTAACTCATTTGGTTTGTTCAGAAGCAAACATTATTCTATCTTGCTCCTAACTACCTTCTTTTACCTATGTATATCATTATCGCCTGCAATAATTTGTTAGTTACTGTAGGTGTGGTTTTGCAGCTTGTTTTCTAACCAATTCATTCAAGTTGGGCTAGCCATAACCTTTTCTTTCTAGCTGTGGCTCACTGGCTTTTTTCCCCACTCCATTGCTTATGCTAATGCTAAGAACCAAGTACAATGTTGGGATCAACGCTCCATTATAATCTGGCTATGAGTCCAAAGCTCCAGACCTCCTGGCTGCAAGTTAGATGCTCTGTTTTTACCTGACCATGCAAGGGGTTTAAAATTGTTTGGCAATAGATAATCTGTACATTGAGCATTCCCTTCAGTATGTTTTTGCTCTTCCCGAGCTCTCCGCATGGGTCCAAAAGGACCCAAACAATGGTAAAGGGTTAATAGTAACGGTCCCATTTTCAGTGCACAAAAGGAGTGGACATATAGTGATAAATGTATTACATGAAAGACTTGTCACCAAGTATAGGACCTGCCTTAACCCCCATTACCTCTCTTTTAAATTTGAGCCTAGGTTTGGGGGGTTCTGTACCTGAAGACAGGGCTTGAAAAATTGGGTGGACAGGTGCCTGAAGGCATTTGTTCATGTCTAATGGCTTGGGCAACAAAATTGAAAAGCTGAACATGCCCAGCTGGCCACCCTATAAAGTTTGGGTTTAAACTAGTGCCTATAGGACATCACCATTTTGAAAATCAGCTGTAACAAATACTGCAGCAATGTTTCCACTGATACATGCTCCTTGTGTTCATGTGGCACTCTCAAAGTTTAGCCTTAGTTTATTCATGCCATTCCAGAGAGTAGCAGATATTTCATAATAGTGTTATGTTACTGTAAATAATATTAGTATGAATGTGGTATATTAGGTATTATAATACCAAAACCAAACCATCAATTCCTAATTTCAGAAGTTGGGTTGCCTGATAGGACAAAAAGGCATTAGAAAATTTTTCAAAGCTAGTAAGGTATGAGGAAATGAAAGCATTTGTTCAGTCATATTATGTTCTATCACAGAGATCAAAGAAAGGGAAGTTATAAGGTACGTAGTATAAAAAATCCATCAACAAACTAATATTGACTGGATGCTTTCATATTCACACTTCTGATATATTACCCCTTGCTACATCTAAATTGAATTAACACTTCTCCAAAGAAGAAGATAAGCAAAATATGATAATGCAAAATATGATGAAAGGAAAAGAAAGGGGTTAAGTGTATTCCTTGCCTATAGATCCAGTAAGGCTAAATACAAGGATAGTGTAAATTCAATTCAGATGAAGTAAGAGTTAAAGAACCAATCCTCTCACCCCAAACTGCAATTCTTAAAGGGGTTTACCAAAATTCTTAATTGGCTCAGCTCTTTGATTGACAGATAATTCAAACAATGCACAGTAGCCTACCAAAGCTCTTATCACACAGCATGAACTGTACTGATAGTGTTTTGTTTATACACATTGAGCTTTTTTATGCTCACCCTGAAGGAATAAACTGAAATTTTGTCCGGATGAAGATGAATTTCAGACAATTGTGGGAGGGGCTTAAGTTAAAGAAGGATAGGAGAATTGTTACTGTTTGGCCTTGGAAAATTAGGCCTTTAAGTATAGTCTCTCATGAATACACCCACAAGAAGGTGGATGTTATGTAATAATCCAAACACACATGACACAAAACAGTGATCAAAATTAAAATTTAAGGCAGTTATTCATGACCTTAAACTATAATTCTACTGTTATTTTACAGAAAACCTCAGTTGGCGACGCTCATTGATTGACATCAGATTTAAACATGCAGAGTAGCTCATATGACACATCACATTGTACTGAGAAAGCTTTGAATTTTGATAACACATTAGGGTTTATATTCTCGCCATTGTATGCCCCACAGCAGTAACATAGGGTTGCATCTGGATAAGGATGAGTTTAAAAGACAGTTGTGGGAGGGGCTAGAAGTTAGAGGGTTGGGAGAATTGGAACTACCATTGGTGATGAACAACTGTTGTAATTTCACATTTGATTTTAGCAGAGAGAATTTACGTTCAGAAAGAGAGCATCTTTCCGAGCATTTTTTGGAGGAAGCAATTGCTAGACCTCGGTCAAGACCAGTTTACCTTCCCCTTTGTAGCAAGAATGATCAAAAAAGTAAATATCAGTTTATCAGTAGTAAGTCCCCCCCCTCAATGTTTTTTGTTTCTGGAGGTAAACATGTCAGCCTTTCTACTTAATCGTTCATAATTTTCACTACCTTATCTTAAGGCCTGATAAGGACCTTATTTCTGACACTTCTTGCATTGTTCATTTACTGCACCTACTGTTAATCATCAAGAGAAAGTACTTGTCTCAAGTGTACAATAAAATTGAAGATTTATTGATTTCTGCGTTCTGTGCAAAACATTTTCTGTCGTTAGCTTGGCCAAACGTGATGTGCATAAAGAGCTGCAATTGGTCAAATTAAGAAATAGCATAGCGGTTATCATGTTTCAGAGAACATTGATTTATATTTAATCAATCCATCAGTTCTGAGAAGATGATAGTCGAGCAGAAACACAAGCATCATAAAAAAATATATACTTCATGGAAACTGAGAAGGCATGACAATGTTTAGCAGTGCCCTCATTGAAGTTGATTTTGTGAAATTGCAACTATATCTCTTTAAAGGCTCTCCCTATTAAATTGCATGTCCATCTAGTTACAAATTAGGCTCAAGAGTACTGGGGGAGAACATTGCTAATTTGAACTGAATAACAAGGTTTGTATACGTGTAGGTACAGAATCCAGTGTGAATGAAGGAAATTATAAACCATAGCAAAATTACAGCAAAATTTGTCAAATTCAGCTTGTATGAGCTCAGATAGCACAGGCTACCATCTAAGTATGGTACAGTAACAGGCCAGTGAAAAGATGTGATTTTTACTGCAATACATAACATGTATAGTAATTGTCACACATGACAGTAACTAAATATCCTCTACAGCATTATCAAATACGGATGTGTCATGTTTTTGTCATGAAATATAGATCTGTACCATAGTAGTATAGTGATGAGTTGCTACAAATTTGAACTTGATTACTTTTTGAGAGGATATTTTAGCTGATATGTGTTCAGAACACATAAATATGTGAAAAGCCTATTGTTTGTACTGACCTATTCCCATAACTCAATGTGTTTTTTTTTTCTGTGCTATTTTGTCTTTGGCTGAGCTTCCTGCTTGTACCTCTACTAAATCAAACATCAGGTAACTGTTAGATGATCTTGTCTGGTCCAACTAGATGTTTTCCCAACCCTTTTCTTGAGAAGGAGAAGTTCAATAGTAGTTTTTTGAGTTTCTAAACAGAATATTAGCAGAGAAATACAGTAGCTTTAGTTTTCAGAATTTGTGGTCTATTTCGCTCTTACTTACATACTAATACATATGTAACCATTATTGCCTGCAATAACTGTCTGGCAAAAAAACTAACTAGCACCGTGGTAACCCCTACCTACTGAGGGCGCCTGCCAGGGAGTTTTGGTGATTCTTTATCAACAAATTTAAAGTAAGACTAATAAACATAACTATAGGGAGGGCAGTATTGAACAAAGAGAGTGAAAGATACTGTAGTAGGAAAACTAGTTTTGCTGAACTCCGTTTTAATTTAATACTGTATACTGTAGCTCCTCAGCTGCAGAATTACTCTTGATCACACAGATGCACAAGTATTCAGGAAAAAAAACTAAAGAAAAAGGGGGGGGGAGAAATTTTCGTGTATCTCTGCCAAACCCCATGTCCAGATCGATGTCGCCCTATGCCATAGTTGCAGGCAGGTTCAGGGACAAATTAAAGTTTGAACATTGATGCAAAGATGTCCCTCATTATAAATAAGAAACCAAGATACTGAATTTTTTGGGGGGGTCGGCGAGTGGCAGAGTGGCCTATTCCAGCTGCTGTGTACCAATGTGTCTCACATGTGCATGGGTTCAAGTCCCCCTCGATGTACGTGGGTTTCTCTCCGGGTACTCCGGCTTTGTTCCCACTTGGCATAGACTTGCCACTAAAATTGGTGGCCCAGCCGACAAAGTCGGTTGCGCGCCGGACTGAAGCACCTTCGGGTGGACCAGTTAACTAGCCGACTTTGCTTTTGCTACTGAATTTTTTATTATGAAAATGAAGGTTGCCATTTCCCCTCTTCCTTCTGGAAAGTAGGGTAGGCACCCAAATCCCCTTTTCCCCCCTCTACAGAAACACTGGGTATTGAGATTATGCAGCATAGCTTCTGTGATGCGTGACTATAACAGAATGTAGTTTTTACACTAGTACTAATTTCATCTGTGAGCATAAGTGTTTAAAAGTTAAATGGCAAAATAAATGAACCTGATTTTCGGTAAAAAAAAAACATATGGGAGAAATCTATCAGTCATCAGTTTTTCTCCTAGAATTGGGTATGTAAATGAAAAACCTGTAGGTGGTGAAGGGGGAAGGGATCGGGAAAGAGGGAGAAGTGAATTTGGCATTGCTTTAAGACTTTGCATAGGTACATAACTTAAATGTCATCAGTAGTCACATGTACTTCTTTTCTGCAATTTGCATGTTTTGCTGTGATGGGCAGAATAAAAAATAAGGTAATTTTCTTTTGTCCTTATGTTCCATAGTTATTCAGTAGTATGTCAGATTGCTGTAACAGTCAGCTGTTTGAAATCAGACTTGAACTTCAACCTGATTTGAACCCATATTTGGTCATTCCTTTATCTTTTTTAACTTGCTGACACTATAGGACACATTCACGATGTTGATGTGTCCTTAGCTCTGATAACTAAACAAATCTAGGCTTGTCGATATGATAATTACATCACCCAAACCAAAGGAAGTGCAGATTTTCTATGGTGTCAGGTTCAAAGGTTGCTTTTCAGACTTCCATCTTGTACTGCTTTTGTATGGTATTGTAAATTATTTCTTTCTCTATTTTTTTTCATATAGTTGCTAGAGTCAGTTGCTTGGGGTGCTTGTACTTTATATATTCATATCCTACATTAGTATCAAATTAAGTCGGACTGAAGAAGATCATGTTGAAACATTTTGATCTTTTCATTTCAAATTGTCAAACTTTACCTTACAATTACACTATTTTGATGACAGCCAACTATTCGACGGGGACAGAGTTCACAATGCACTTTCAATGTGTAGAAATACATCACTGTAAAGTTTAATATAAATGTGTTTTTGGTTTTGGTCAATGAGAAACCAATCCAGACATGATGGCATGCATGTGTATCTACATGTATGAGAGTATGTAAGTTTTTTGTATGTTAAAATTTTAGTCCTTTGTGGGAGAATATTCTAAGTAACACAAGTTTAGTAGTATGTGTGTTGGGGGGGGGGAGAGGAGAGTAGCTGGGATATTAAGGGGCATTAAACACCAAAGTGGGGTCAGGCAACAATTCATGACAGACTTTTCACCGTAAAATAGTGAAAGTGTCTTCACCAGTCACCTCCTGTGGGGTTATAAAATGGGCCCATGGTACTCCCTGCCTGTTATAACAGGCTTCTATAAGGGAGAAATTGAACCATATTTGAAACCAAAGTTGAGCTTGAACCATATTTCAACTTTAGCTGGCACTATATAACACCACTATATTGTTGTGTTGTTGTATCCTATCAAACTGAGGGAAGCTACTGGCATTTTGTTTGGTGCTCAGCATAAGCAGTGGAGAAGGGAAAACAAGCTGGCGATTCACAAAACTGGAAAAAAGGTCGTTGCTGGCTTGACTTAAACCATTTGGTTAGAAAGGGAGCCATAAAACTTCATCTTACCTATCCTAACCCATCCCATCTTACTTTTCACCAGTCTTTGTACGTGAGACAACTTTAAAGGGCAAAAACAGTCTCCCTGAACTTGTTTTGGAGCAACAGCTTCGTACATCTCAGGGAATAATTTATCCAGCATCGCATCGCAATTTGCTACACAAACAGGCCAAGTTGCTACACAAATGAAAAATTGTGTAGCAATTTTTTGTGTGCATAACCTTTTCATTTTCACAAACAATGTGTGAAAGACCTCAGAAATCTTTAAAAACTGCTATGCAAAATTTGAATGCTAAATTATCCCTTGCATCTCACAATTTTCTCATTATTTTCCTTCAAAGTATCTTTCATAATTGAACTTCAATATTGTATACTCAAGGTAAACCTTAACCAAGCAGTAAACTAAATTTTACATTTGATGAGCCTAACATACTGTCACATGATTCTCAAGAGCCAACCATGAAACAGGACAGTTAACTTAAAGGTGGGGTGACTGAGTTTGCCTTTTATAAAGGAAAAGGTTGCAGGAAGATGTTGCTTCCCCTTGAATGTACAGTACTTAGAATCTCAAAGTTAATATTACTGTCCCATAGTACAATTTTTCATCCGTGGGTTGTTTTATTTTCTTAAACCATCTTTAAAGAAAATGTATGTCATTTTAGTGGCTCTGTATTAGGCTTGCTGATTATTCATAAATTCTCTCTTTTTTGGTTTCGATGATAAGAGAAACCAATGCATTCGTGATGGCGTGTGTGTGTATGTACGTGTGTGTGTGCATGTGTGTGTGTATGTGTGTGTGTTTGTGACACTTTGCTCGTTAACACGATATCTCAAGATAGGAATGTCTGACAGTTTTCAAACTTGGTACATAGATGAGCCATATTGAGAGAAAGAACCCTATTGTTTTTGGTGGAGGTCAAAGGTCATTTGGGGTCACCAGGGGTCAAAGTCTGAAAACCTTGTTAACGTGATATCTCAAGGTAGGAAACTTGGATAGATTTCATATTTGGTACGTGGATGTGTTATAGTCAGAAGATGGTCTCTATTGTTTTTGGCGGAGGTCAAAGGTCATCTGGGGTCACTGGGGGTCAAAGTCTGAAAATCTCCTTAACACAATATCTCAAGTTTGGAAGCTTTGACAGATTTCATATTTGAGTATGTGGATGGGTTATGGTCAGGAGATGGTCCCTATTGTTTTTGGTGGAGGTCAAAGGTCATCTGGGGTCACCAGGGGTCAAAGTCTGAAAACCTTGTTAACGCGATATCTCAAGGTACGAAACTTGTATAGATTTCATATTTGGTATGTGGATGTGTTATAGTCAGAGGATGGTCCCTTTTTTTTTTGGCAGAGGTCAAAGGTCATCTGGGGTCACCAGGGGTCAAAGTCTGAAAACTTTGTTAATGCGATATCTCAAGGTAGGAAACTTGTATAGATTTCATATTTGGTATGTGGATGCATTATAGTCAGAAGATGGTCCCTATTTTTTGCGGAAGTCAAAGGTCATCTGGGGTCACCAGGGGTCAAAGTCTGAAAACATTGTTAATGCGATATCTCAAGGTTGGAAACTTGTATAGATTTCATATGTGGTATGTGGTCGGATATGGTCAGGAGATCGTCCCTGTTGTTTTTGGTGGAGGTCAAAAGTCATCTGGGGTCACCAGGGGTCAAAGTCTGAAAACCTTGTTAACACGATATCTCAAGGTAAGAAACTTGAATAGATTTTATATTTGTTATATGGATGTGTTATAGTTAGTAGATGGTCCCTATAGTTTTTGTCGTAGATCAAAGGTTATCTGGGGTCACTGGGAGTCAAAGTCTGAAAACCTCATTAACACGATATCTCAAGGTAGGAAGCTTGGATAGATTTCATATTTGGTTATGTGGATGCATTATGGTCAGAGGATGGTCCCCATTATTCTTGGCAGATGTGAAAGATCATCTGGGGTCTCCAGGGGTCAAAGCCCAAAAACCTTGTTAAATATGATCTTTGAAGATAGCTGTTTGTCCATTTGTCTGTCTGTTGTTTGTATGTCTAGCTGTGTATGGCTTTTATGAAGGTCAAAAGGTCATCTTGAATGACAAAATTATTTTTTGTACATGCTAGTATAACATTTGAATGAGGAGATAATGGTGCATGATGGCACTCTTTGAAACAAAACATTTATGTATCATCGAAACCTCAATGCATTTTTGCATTCTGGTTTTAAAAAGATATTGTTTAAAGAGTAGGGAGTCTTGAATTTTCTTTCTGAAATAAAGAAAAATGAGATGCAGGACTTTGAACTGGTACTCAAAGGACTCAAGGCCCTTTAATTCATTTGGTTTGTTCAGAAGCAAACATTATTCTTTTTTGCACGTAACTACCTTCTTTTACCTATGTATATCATTATTGCCTGCAATAATTTGTTTGTTAGGTGAGGTTTTACAGCTTGTCTTCTAACCAATTGGTTTAAGTTGGGCAAGCCATAACCTTTTTTTTTCTAGTTGTGGCTCACTGGCTTTTTTCCCCACTCCATTGCTTATGCTGATGCTGAGCACCAAGCACAATGTTGGGATCGAAGCTCCAGTATGATCTGGCTATCAGTCGAAAGCTCCAGACCTCCTGGCTGAAAGTCAGATGCTCTGTTTCTACCCTGACCATGCAAGGGGTTTAAAATTGTTTGGCAATAGATAATCTGTACATTGAACATTACCTTCAGTATGTCCTTGCTCTTCCCTACCAATCTTGAGTAAATTAGCTTGTCACTTTTAAAGGCAATCAATTCTCACCCTAAACTACCATTTTCTTAGCAGTCTGTATAGAAATTTTCAATTGACAAAGCTCTTTGATTGACAGTAAGTTAAAAAAATACAGAGCTGTAACTCATATTACACAGCATGTACAGTACTGTACTGAAAGTGTTCTGATCACACATTGGGTCTTGTACTGTATATTCAACTTGAAGTAAAAAAATGAGTATGGGCCTGAATGAGGATTAGTTTAAGACAGTTGTGGTAGGGGCTTAAGTAAGTAGGTTAGGAGGATTGGGACTTTTTTGGGTGAGAAGATGTGGCCTTCAAGGTCTCACACCCCCAATAAATTTCCCATTGACTTACACACTAAATTAGCTCCCTTTTGAGGCCCCTGCAGCCTTGTCAAAGTTCACAGCTATTTCAAGACATCCATCACTTGAAAGCTGACAAGTTTGTCTTTCATGGCACTACAAAATTTCCATACCATGCCTGTTTAGATTTTGAGCTAGGACTTAAAGTTTTTGTAGGGTACAGTCACCCCTAGCCTCTTCACAAAAGCGGAAAATCTCTGCCATTTGACAGTAATTTTTTAAACCGTCTAAATCACCATCAATCTTACCCAAATTTTCAACATCCACACGCTTTCGAGTTCTCTTTCATATTCATGGACTTTCATCACCCAGCTGGCAGGTTATTCTGACAAAATTTGGTCAAAACCCAAATAAAAAGAACTACTTCTTTGAGGGTGTGGACTTGACGCTCTAGAACACTACTCTAATGGGGAAGTGAAACCTTAATTTGCTATTTATAGTGGATTACTAGGGGCACAGGGGGCCACCATAGTACCTCATCATGAGGTGAGATGGTATCCTCGGTGCACTTAGTTGACCCTGGTTACCTGCAGATAAGTGGGGATTACTGTAAGAGGTGCTGTATCAAGTTCGTAGATGCCCAATCCACACAATTTTGGGGATATTATCAATCCCACCAGTGGCTTTTGTGCTACAATTGTACATCAGGTACGTGGCAAACTCTAGACATCAATTTCCATATATTAAGGTGAACCTCAAGTCAATTGAGCAGAAATTTGTGACTCTTCTTTTGTACGACGCACAATAGCTACTTGTTTATCTTCAATTAAAAATGTTTTAATGAGTTTGAACACTTCCTGTTTGATTGCATAGCATGTTGCACAGAGAGGGGTTAATTAATTATATCAACCCATAAGTGTAAAAGTGCTGTTACACCTTGATACAAGATTCAGTAACTTTCAGAAAAACAAAGAAATTTATACAAAGATTCTAATTTGACTACTACAGCAATGACATCACAATCTACATTGCCCCTTAGGAGGTAAGTATCGGGGCTCGTAGATTCACAATCCAGGGAGTTTGGGGGAAATTTTTGTACAATGTACCATTTTAATGTACAGTAAGTGAATAAACTTATATCTCAGCTTAAGAATGTCCTCTGAAGATGGGACTTGGACTGTTAGAATTTATTTTTCATGCTGTTTACTATATATTTTTGAATTTTTTGACTTCAGGTACACTTTAATTTCATCTTTATTTCATTTTAAAAGGGCAGTTCAGATTTAAAAACCTTTTTTTACTTTGACTCAGCTGGGGATTTACTCACAGCTGTAAATAGTGATCGCTGCAAAGGTTGCAGTATTTGTGCACCCAGCCTTAGAACTACAGTAGGCTGATTGTAATAAAGATCTGGTGAACTCACAATAACAAGTAGGCTTCATGTTTCTTCGTTGGGCTGTTTAATTATTCCATCATTTGCTGAACGGCTGCTCTAGATAGGACAATAAGTATGTCTCGCTTAAGAGGTTCTTTCTTATTGGGGCAAAACTAAAGTGGTTATTCCTAATTTAATTTAGTTCTATTCTTTTTCTTCTTCTCACAGCATGAAGACATCCAACTGAATGTTTGGTTGACCGTCACTGCCAGCATAATTGTCATAATTTCTTTGGTAAGAGCCTCTCTTTGGCAATTTGCCAGTCTGTTTCAAATTCAAAAATATTCACTCTCCAGTTTTTGCCTTACATCGCTTCTCGGCTTCTTCCAAGTTCCACTTAATTTGCTCCTGGGATGAAATTAAATCTAAAGGGATGCATTTGAATAAAGGTGCCATTTTAAATGAATATGATATTGTCTTAATGTGAAAATTATGAGGAAGATAATTACATAAACAACATAATTTGAGAAGCCTTTAAATATAGATAAAATCCATATTCTATTCAATACTCTGATATTTGATTTCAAATACATTAATCTTGGTGAAATTATCTTTGAAACCAAAATTGGTTTGCTATTCCTGTAGAACATAGTGAAACAATGTACTATCCTAAACATCAATTTCCCTGCAGCCCATTAGCTTGAAATGTCATGAACTTCAAAGACATGAAAACACAGAAAAGGCAGGGTCTTAATATTGTTGATGAAGAAAATCTGTTTTGACATTACAAATGAAAGGGAATCTTCTTTCAAAATTACTTTGCAAAATTATGAAATTGGATTCAAGGATCCCAGTGGTTATGGCAGTAAGTTTTAAATCTTGACTTTTGGGTAAAAGTTATACATTTCTAGTTGGTCAGATTATTGCAGAAAGAAATATGCAATATTCTTTAGATGTTTATGGGATATTTTATCATAAATGGCTTTAATAAAAATATTTGTTAACATTGAGATCTTTTTTGTTTGTTTAAGAAAGAAGTCAAGTTGACATTCTCACCTGGACAATCTTTAGTATCCCCAAAACGTGAATTTAGACGTAATTCTAAATTGTGCAGAATCTAAACAATAGTATAAGATGTGTGCTATTGGTGCAAAGTATTCCTGCTGCCAACAATCCAGTGTCCCTCAAGTGGGACCAAAGGCTTTGGGCACAGCTGTTATAAACCAGAAGGTTAGAAGTTAGGCCTAAATTTTAACAAATCAAATCAAATCCCATTGACTATTTTATAGTTTCATTCTATCATAGTGTATTTTCTTATCATTTTGCCTTTCATTTATTCTTCCTTTACTTCAAATCCCCTTACCTACTTAGGGATTATCCTAGATTATTTTTGGGCAGGGGAGTCAGCAGTAGCACCAGAATGTCAAAATTGGGGAGGGGGAAAACCAGGCACTAAGGAGAATGTAAGGGTGAAAATATTTTGTCTGCCAAACATGTAGTGCATGCTTCTATGGGGGGTGCAACTTACAAGGGGCAAAGCCTGGAAGCTCCGGGGATTTAGCATATCTCTGGGTGAAAAGTAGGTCTCATAAGAGGTTTAACCGAAAAAGTAAATAAATAAAAAATAATAATAATAATAATAATAAAAATAAATAATAATATTTTGATTGGCCCAGCTCTTAACTGACCTAACTTGGGGGAGGGGGGAAATCTGAAATGACAGCTTGGTGGAATTTTCCCAGTTTTTTTTATAAGTTCTCCTAAACCACCCCCTGTCCCTGGTTAGGCAGAGATCTTGGAACATCTGTTTGAATTATAAAAGTGGGAAAGTAGCTTCACATTGTCAATTGTAAGGCTCACCCTCTGACCAATGGTAGAAATGAGTCACATGTGGGTCACGTTCCTCTTAGTTGAAATGTAGTGATGTGTGTGAAAGCTCCTCAATAGGTGCAGCATAATTGCATTGTAATCTGCAAGAAATGTCCACCAAGTCTGTAAAATGGTGAGTTGATTGTGTGACGAAGGGGTGTGTCAATGTACAAAAGTTAACACTTGTTGACATTACTCAGTCAGAGGGTGCACATTACAATTGAAAAGTGCAGTCTCTTTCAGTCCTCTTCATCTTTCACTCGTTGTACCTATCCTTACAGCCTGGCAAATTTATAGCATTCTAACAACAGGTACGGCCTACACTTCCTTCTCCATTTTGCTCAGCTCACATTGGAGATAAAGTGTGTAGTATGCCCTCTACTGGTAGGTTCACCATTGCATTATTAGTTTGCCAGAGGGTAGGTATAGGTATAAATTGTATACGTAGGGTTGTAGAAGGTAGGTATCCATCCCTCATGGACTCCCAAGCCAGGGAGTTTTGGGGATTATGTTCCATGTTGATACATAATACTTCAGGTTGGTGTTGAAGGTGGTGTTTCCAATAAAGAACAATTCAACTCTATTGCCTGAAGATTTGGGGAGATGTCATTACTTTTCCTTTTCTGAAATTATATTTAAATGGCCAATCCATTTCACTCCTTGTTATACCTCTTTATTTACTGTAGCATACTTGCCAACAATTTCATTTCAACAAAAGTGTACCATTTTGTGAGCTCTAAAGCCCGTAAACATTGGCTCGTTCTTTTTCTGATCTAAAAGTATTAAAAATTTAGTATAAATGATATGGCTGGCTTGACTTAAGTCAATTGGTCAGGATCTGGGCCGAAAAGCTCCATGTAACCACAAAGATAACCCAAAGTACAAAGCAGGTCATCCACTATGTTTTCTGTTTTTAGGGATGACAGTGTTGGCAAGTATGCTGTAGGAGTGATAATTACATCATGTGAATGCTATTGTGTAAATTTGTTGAAATCAGTTTAGCTCTCAATCAAATATTAGCTGAGAAATTTGTTGTATCAAGTATGGAATTCCATTATCATGTAGTACCATATCTAGTATTGTGGCCACACTCAAACAAAATCAGGAAAAAAGTAAGTGAAAAGTTCAGGAAGTGTGTTTTAAATAGCCAATTCAATCAGTTGATTGAGAAAATAAGAAAAGTATCATTTCCACTTCACTTTGTGGATACTAAACTTTAAAACAAACATACATTGACACATGGTGCCAGCCTCAGTGGACATATCCCCCTCTGCCGGGGAGGGGGAGGGGGATACAATGTCTGTGGATTCTTTTGGGAGGACATACCATCTTTGAATGGCTTTGAATTATCACATAGTTATTTACATGGTAACATTGTAACATTGTGCAATATATTAGGAAATACCAGTTGGTTGATTGAGAATATAAGAAAAGTATCATTTCCACTTCACTTTGTGGATACTAAGCGTTAAAACAAACATACACTGACACATGGTGCCAGCTTCAGTGAACATATCCCCCTCTGCCGGGGAGGGGGAGGGTGGTACAATGTCTGTGGATTCTTTTGGGAGGACATACCAAATTTGAATGGCTTTGAATTATCACAGAGTTATTTACATGGTAACATTGTAACATTCTGCAATATGTTAGGAAATACCAGTTGGTTGGTTAATTGTTCAGTAATTGTGAATTTTAGGAAACAAGACAACTTGATTTATAGGTACAGTAGTTCTCTTTTTGGTTTCGATGAAAAGAGAAACCTATGCATTCATGATGGCGTGTGTGTGTATGTGTGTGTGTTTGTGACACTTTGCTTGTTTACACGATATCTTGAGAAGGGAAGATCTGACAATTTTCAAACTTGGTACACAGATACCCCTTTCTGAGAGGAAGAACCCTATTTATTTTGGTTGAGGTCAAAGGTCATCTGGGGTCACAGGGGGTCAAAAACCGAAATCTTTGTTTACACAATATCTCAAGATAAAAAACTTGGATTAATTTCAAACTTGATATGTAGATGCATTATGATGAAGGGAGAACCCTATTGATTTTGGTGGAGGTCAAAGGTCATTTGGGGTCACGTGGGGTCAAACCCCGAAATCCTTGTTTACACGATATTTTATGGTAGGAAACTTGGATTAATTTCAAACTTGATATGTTGATGCGTTATGATGTAAGAAAGAACCCTAGTGATTTTGGTGGAGGTCAAAGGTCATTTGGGGTCACATGGGGTCAAACCCTGAAATCCTTCTTTTCACGATATCTCATGGTTGGAAACTTTGATTCATTTCAAACTTGATATGTTGATGCATTATGATGTGAGGAAGAACCCAATTTATTTTGGTGGAGGTCAAAGGTCATTTGGGGTCATGCAGGGTCAAACCCAGAAATCCTTGTTTACATGATGCATCATGGTGGGAAAGTTGGATTCATTTCAATCTTGATAGGTTGATGTGTTATGATGTAAGAAAGACCCCGATTAATTTTGGTGGAGGTCAAGATCATTTGGGGTCACATGGGGTCAAACCCCAGTAATCATGGTTTACACTATATCTGAAGGTAGGAAACTGATCCATTTCAAACTTGATATGTTGATGCGTTATGATGTAAGGAAAAACCCAAGAAATTTTGGTGGAGGTCAAAGGTCATTTGGGGTCACATGGGGTCCAAACCTTGAAATCCTTGTTTACATGATACATCATTGTAGGAAAGTTGGATTCATTTCAGACTTGATATGTTGATGTATTATGATGTAAAGAAGAATCCTATTTATTTCGGTGGAGGTCAAAGGTCATTTGGGGTCAGAAGGCGACAAATCCTGAAAAAACTTTTTAACACAATATCTCAAGGTAGGAAGCTTGGATTGATTTCAAACTTGATATGTTGATGCGTTATGATATAAGGAAGAACCCATTTGATTTTGGTAGAGGTCAAAGGTCATTTGAGGTCATAGGGGGTCAAACTCAGAAAACCTTGTTTACACTATATCTCAAGGTTGGACAACTTGGATTCCTTTCAAACTTCATATGTTGATGCGTTATGATGTAAGCAGCTTTGTGGCGGAATATCTTAAGGCACAGTATGAAATTTGTAGAAATGTTTTGGTTAAAAGAAAAAGCAGTTACTAACAGGTGGAGTCAAAGGTCACTTTGGGTCACCAGTTGTTACAAGAAATGTAGCATTTCATTGAAAAGAGCATGTATGTATCATCGAAACCTCAATGCATTTTTGCATTCTGGTTTACTTTAGCACTGAACCTGGAACAAAATGTCAGCCGGTGAAATGACATAAATCTATTACTTCTAGGAAATGCCCTATAACTCACAGGGCTTTCCACACAGCTGCTGAATTTCCAACTTGGATTTGAAAATTTGTTTAAAGCTTTTTGTGCCAAGCCAGCAGTTTTGGAATGCTTGTAGCCTTAAAGGGTAAATGCAGTCCCCCCATTTTGAAGTAGTGTAGCAGACTGTCCTGTTTCATGATTGGCTATTGAGAGTCATGTGACAACATTTTTTCTCTTTAAATCTGAAATTTACTAGAAGTAACTGCTTGGTTTACCTTGAATATGCAATACTGAAGTCCAAAAAAATTATAAAACTTAGATACTTTGAAGAAAAAAGAAAATAGTGAGATTTACCTGTTGCTTCAAAATAAGTCTGGGGAGACTGCTCTTGACCTTTAAGATTTAACTTTGATTTTGATTGGTAAATGATTTTGTTTGAAGAAAGAAGCTCTTGAAGCTGAGCATGAAGACGGCTGGGAGCTGTGCATGGGAAAACATAAATTAGATTTAGAATGCATTGTTGTGGGCTCTTCAAGATGTTATCCTCTTCAGTTGATAATTGTTCAGAAAAAATGGCTGGTGGAGAAAAACGTAAAAAAAGGCTAAAGGCTAAAGGCTTCCTCTAAATATTTTTCTTGTTGCTCAAAAGTACTTTTTTACCCTTTTCAGTTACTTAATTTTTCACTTTTTCAGTTTGGGTACTACATTATAAATAAATTGTGTGGATTTTTTTAAGAAGTTACTTCCAATTGGGCCTAGGAAATTTTTCAGTATATTCGTATGTTCCACCCATGAGGGGCCATAGATTGAAGGTTGAATCCCTTTGTGAAGCTACATCATTGTAATGGTGTTTTGAAGGAATCATAGTTGAGGTACTGCATCCCTAATCTTTCTTATTCGGAGGGGGGGGGGGGGGTCAGGGAAAGAGAGTTCCGTTTTGTTTCATTTCGTTTCGTTAGTGTAAGGGTGATGATATCTCACATTTATTTGACACAGAATTTTTCTATAATAAAAGGATTTCTAGTGTCTTTGTCAGTATTCCAGCATTTCTATGAGAGGGGATCCCCCCTATAAATTCCCCTCTTTCATTTCCATAAAAATTACAGAATAAAAAATTTTAAATATTTTGGTATCTTGTTCAAAAGAGGACACTTTTGAGGCAATGTTTGAACTTACCCAGATAAAATGGTCTTTGAAACCCTTCAAATTGCATCAAACAGGGACCTTGAAACAAGCTTTTGTCCTCTTAAACCCATTTGTAATTTTAGCAGAGGACATCATCAATTTGGACTTGGGCTTTAGCAGAAATAAATACCCCACCCTTTTGTGTGTTTCTGGCGGAATCCCTGGGTTCTTTTCATAATAACAAAATCATCCCGTAGATTGACTAACATGAAGGGTTGGGGTGTAGGGATTGGGGTGTTCTTGTTTTTACAATTCAGTTTCTCTCTGTATTTTGTGATGCTATTCTTATTTCATGCATGATTCTATTTGCTTGATATTTTCAGTTTTGAGTTTCTTTGTTTAATAACAAGTAAAAAAGAGCATGACCAAGCTGTTCATTTTAGAATGTTTTGTTTTACTATAATAATAATTAATTACACAATCTTTGGTTTTATTTTCAAAGACAGACAGAAGGCAGAATATCATTTAATTAAAGAAAACAGAAAAAGTATATGTATATACACACACACACATGCATAGGGGATGGGGATAGAAATTACTGCTCTTTCTTTTCAGTTGAGCCAAAAACTCCATCCCATCATGGGAAGAATAAAATTGAAGTCCATTCTTTTCTGAATCCCATTACAACAGAATCTATGGGCAATATTTCGCTTTTTATTGTACTTTACAAATTTGATTGAAAACCAGTCTTTGGTCATGTCGCATTGCAGTAAAGATGAGATATATTTACTTTTATCATTAGGTTTCTGTGTAAAAAAATAAAACAGACTTGAAACAAATTAGTCTTTAAAAATATGTGTTTGTACTGTCTGTACAGAGCTCCTAAAGTGCCATGCTGCATGTCATGATGGTGATATAATTTATGTTGCCATGTCGAGGCATCTTTAGCTTAGGAAGTAAACATAGTGAGATAATTTACATCACAATGTTGACATCCTATTAGACAAAAAAAGGGCTTGGGTGATGAATCAAGTTCAGATATGTGGTCATGCAGCCATTGGTGTGGGGAAAGCTTTCTGGTTGTGTTGACTACCTCACAAAGATTTCAGAGTTCTGGAAATTTCCTATTTTAGGAAAATTCTTAGAAAATCCATTTTGCTACACAAAAAGTTTTCATCAAGGGTGGGGTATTATTTCTACTGCAAGAACATACTTGTAAAACAGTAAAATTTAGCAATTTTATACCATGATCTCCTCATGGAAAAGCTATTTTCAAAGTGGAACCCCCTCCCCTTAGACAGCTGACAATCTTGATTTACAATCTCTGACCTAAATTAACTTTCTTATGTAGTCATGCAGTAATATATTAGTATTACCATGTCTGAACAAAGAATGTCCTCACCATGTCAAAGGATGTTTACACGGTAACATAAATTTTGTTGACTTCCTAAGCAACAGATGACAACTTGCTCAGATAAACTATTTCACCACCATGACATGCAGTATGGAACTTAGAGAGTTCTGTAGTTTTGACATTTCAAATATTTACTGAACGTGAATTACAGTGTGTCCTAAATTTGTACTACAATTCTGCCTTTTGTTTGACTTGATATCTTTGCTATTTGATATTGCCTTTACTTTTTGTAGTGGTTTGTAAATTTAGTGATCAGAGATTAACTAATTATAATATTCTTTTTTATAAAGATAGAGTGGTGTTAAACATACATATTTAAATACACAAAAACAGTTTCGATTCGAAGAAAATACACTATGATACTATTGTGCAACACCTTCCATGATTTAGGGTCTTGTGGTAAGGGCCGCAGCAGTATATTACAAAAATAAAACAACCACTGATGTAGCCACGGGGATGGTTTTGGGGATTGAACTCCCCCCATGACCCAACCTTGCAATGCAAAAAACACCTAAAATAGTTCTTTTCTTCTTTCCCCATACTCCCCCCCCCCCCCCCTTTGACTCAATCCTGGCCATGCCACTGACAACAACCATCACAGATGTTCTTATTGTTACATCAGTGAAGGAATTCAAACCTGTGGGGTAACTGAGTGGGAATGTGTACTTTTCCCACACCCCATCGGTGAATGATAACAATAATAGACTTATTTCATAATGATCCCTTTTGCACACCTCATGACTATTTGATCACATGCCATCCACACAATGCAAGTCATTGGGCAAAATCCCCTCAACCCCCATCTTTTGTCAAGCTGCTTGTAAGGGTCTTCCTTCTTTCTTCCCTACAGTCACAGATTATTTTCTCCCAGTCCAAAATAAGATAGGGGAAATAAGTACTTTATACATGTAAACTCTGAAGAATAACATTTTATTACTAGCTGTCATGCACTGTTGTATATAGTGACATAAGAACAAAAAATGTTTTCAATGAAGTATTTAGATACATAATGTAAATCTTTAACGCAGCAAAAAGGAAAGAAGTCATTATTTTAGAATTGAAGGGCAAGAGCAGTTACCCCAACTTGAAGTAGTGTTAAAAGACTCACCTGTTTCATGATTGGCTGTTGACAGCCATGTGACAACTTTCCTTTCCCCTCAAATGAGAAATAAACTAGAAGTAACTGCTTGGTTTACTTTGAATAAACAATTTGAAGTCTTAAAATATTATGACAGGTACTGTGAAAAAGTGTAGGAAAAAAATTGTAATGTTAAGCTGTTGCCTCAAAATAAGTTTTGGGGGACTGCTCTTGTTAAAATTTTGGGTTCATAAATTAACATGCATCAATCATCATTTGTGAATATAACATTTAAGTTTTCCATCCTATGCATTATCTGGTACAGTATGTGCAATATACAGCTCTTATACATGTATGCATTAGCTTGAAGGCTTCATCTCAAAATCATTTTGATGAAATTAACTGCATCTTCATCTCATCTTTCAACAATTTCATGCATAATATGTATGGGAAATTTCTTTTCCTGGGCAAACTTTCCTCCTGATAGACACATATAAAATAAAAAGCAGTTATTTCATCTAAAAGTCTAAATCAATTTGCAAGCCATTTTGAACCCTTGGTGGAAGGAAACTTAATATAATCATATACCATTTAATATTTCAAATGCATTCCTTTTTAAGAAACATTTGGTTCATGTGGTTGCAAATAGTCCTCCAAATAAAACAGCTGCTTTTGAAAGTAAAAGTTCAATAATTAGGATTACATCATGTTAATAGTCATAAACCAGTGATTCATAGGACTGCAGCCAAAAGGAATTAATTTCTCCTTGAAACAAGTTATTTTATCACTTGTAACCTACAAGGAGTACCTACTGGAAGAAGCATTAGTACATTGGTACAGGAATTAGCACAATGGGAAAGGCAGCCTATGTATGAGGGAGCCAGGTTCTTGCCATTTGTGCTCTGGTGTTAAAGGTTAATTGGCATTAATGAGGGGGGGGGGGGGTAGCACCTACAGTAAGCAGGAGATTGCTATAGCCCTCCAGATAGAAGATTTCCTTTACTTCAAAAGGATTGATAGGCTAAGAGCAGAAAAAAATGCCCTAAGAGACGTTATAATTCATAAGCATAATCTTAGAGTGCCACTCCTAACAAGCCCATGAGCCAGAACAGGAAAATGGGCTGTGACACTCCAACTTTAATACAATGACAGCAGCCAGTCAAAAAACACAGTGGGCAGCTAACCATTAAATTCCATCTTACCAACTACTGTATAACCAAACAGAGTGTCAAATTGCACAGGAGAGATTTGCTGATCAGCATATCCTCATACTATAATATTAAAGTCTCATTAGACATCCATCACTTGTTGGACTCTGATAGAATCTAATATGTGACATTACTAATTTATTTGTGACATCATTAAGGACGTCCATCACCTCACTTTATCCTGAGCTACGATGTTTATATCTACTTTAGAACCAGTAGCACGTATATCAACTCAATGGATTCCAAAATAGTTACATCAATGAGCACATTAGGTAGGAGACCTATTACAATAGTATAATTTCACATAACACTTGCACACTAATAAAAAATGTTAACATTACACACCCAAAAAATTAAAAAAAATGACAAAATTTTGTTATAGGACAATTTGGTGGTATATTTATCTACTGTTGTTACACAAAAGCACCATTATTAATAATACACAATAAAAAAAAATAAATGACTAATTTTGTTTTGAAGACAATTCATTTGTAAATCTAGTGATATTTCATGAAAGCACCACAAAGTTTCATATTACTATTTATATATATATTGTTGTCATAACTCCTTTTTGTTTTTCATTTATTTTTGCTGTGCATAACAAAGGTTTCATGCCAAGATAGTCAGGGTAACCCTTCTGTCATAGGTGATGTGGTAACCCTGCCTTGTTCAGACCCCCTCGATGTCATGGAGCAGATCGCACTAATTTTGACTTCAAATGAGAGTGGCGCATGCACCCGACACATGTATAATTATCAGAGCTCTGGTATCATTGGTCATCTTGAGATCAGTGCCTTTTTTAAATCTTAGGTATTCCGTAACACTTGTTATACATACCTGTTCTAAAGCATCCTCGACATTATAGTATTCATACCGATACCAATGCCTTATGACTTTCAATATTTTGAACAGGTCTGTCTCAAATATTTTTAAAGTTATCCAAGAAATTGCTAGTGCAAGGCATTCAAACAGGTTTGAAGTGCATACAGTCATCATTTTATGTGCTAAACGTTTCGTTTCGGTTTGAATAAAATTCGACGAAAAATTATGTTTCTATGATCAAAAACAAAGTTTAATTCCATTAGTGCTCCCTTCTGGCTTAGAATTAACAGTTACTGAATATTCAACTTGTTTTGTGAAGCCACTTTTGTCGCTATCTACTCCCTGACGCTGGGTGTATGAAAAGCAGAGTTACCCATACAGTACCTTGACGTCAGGGTGACCCTGACTAATGCCAAGGTAGAAGTTTTTACTAAGCTTTCTTTTTCACAGCTTTATTTTTCACTGCAACCATTCTCTTTTGTGCCTCTCTCTGCACCGTAGATCCATTTTCTTATGGCGTTAGCGGCCAACCACACCTACACCCGCCTTTTCCACAAGGACATGCCAGGTTCACCCAAATACAGCAACAACTTTGGATCGCCAGGCTTAGCTGAAAGTCCCATTTACTAAACAAAAGAAAAAAAGGCACAAAAACAAAACAAAAAAGTAGAGAATAGCACAAAAAGAAAAGAGAATACAAAATTTGAGGATGCAAAAACAGAAGCGGCATCATGACCGTTTTTTGTACATTTCCACCCCTCATCTAGATTCACTTTCTCATGGCACTTGCCGCAAACCACACCTACATGCGTGTTTTCAGGAAAGGCTATCGCAGCGTCCCTAGAGGCACACATGCCTTTCCGGCTTTCAGGTACAGCGACGGGGAATTACCGATCCAGGAGCCACTGAATGTGAGGGACGAGAATACACAGTTTTAACAGCAAAAGTTGAAGGAAGATTGGTCGGGGCGAAAAGGGGCTGTATAAAAATTGCCTGCATGCATATATTATCTTTTAGTCTTCAAATGCAAAGGGAAAACAAAAAAGGAAAGATTTGTTAGAGGTATTTGTAAGTGGACAGTCACTTCAGGAGATGTGTAAATTTAATATCAATTTTCATTTGTAGCCTATGAAGAATGTATGTAGGCATTATTTGTGATGAAGTCGTTGGGAGATATTTAATATGTCATGTGCATTGTTTTGTATTGTTGTTTTGTAAATACTGGTGAAAATAAGTTAAGCTAATTTAAGTATTAAAGAGAAGAATGGTCCAGAGTGGCAGGTTTTTCCCACTCTATATTTAGTTTTTCTCTTTTTATATGTTGTGTTTCTCTTTTGATTGCAGCAACCAGTGGGTGTGCATGTGATCATATTGCAGCATTTAGAGCTTGCGTAATCGTAACAGGGTTCTAGTAAAGACAGTTAAATTTTTTTATGTATTTAAACAGACTATGTTTTTACATTTTCAGAGAAAAGGCAAAAAATCTGTTGGAAGGTTATTTGAGACTGAAAAATTGATACAGATCCAATCGATAGGTAGTAATGACTTGACATCATGTTGATACACCAATGCAAGATTCTTGTCACGTCCTATTTATTTGTTCTTTTCTGTTAATATGCAAAAGTTCGGTTGTAGATTAGTACGACTAGAAACAGCACAACCAAATAATTTTTCAAAAGGCTAACAACTTCCTCCCCCCTCCCCATTCCAAGTTTTTCTTCAAATTCAAGCAAAAAATTTGGAAACTTGAACACAGCATATTTGCTACTTCTGATATATGTTTTACATATCCCTCAAGAGCCATGCAAATTTGTTGTTCTGAATGCAAAATTAAGACTGTGTGAATGAGTTTTCTCACCTGTCTATGTGTATGCAGCTAACAGCTTACCTTTCTGCCAAAACATCTCCTCACACAAATTTCCCAAGGCTATGGTTGTGCCTTGTTGAAGATTTTCCGACAAATTTTTAATCAGGTTGGCATTTAACTGATCATGTTGTTAGGAAGTTTGATTGATATGCCGCTTATTTTGTTTTATAAATATCTTGTTTGGTGTTTTGCATCAGCCCAAACACTTCAAGTTTCATAGCATAATTACACTTAGTATACTCTTTCTAAACAAGCTGCAAATGAAACAGGTGTGTGGATCATTTCTTATACTGTACATCAAGATGAAATTTTCGGGTGATCGGTGTTAATTGAGTTTACAATTGTCAGAAAAGGGATAGTTTTTTCATAAGCAAAAGATACTGGAGATTGGAAAATTGATAAAGTGACAGTGGATGAAATCAGACAGATTTGTAGAAAGGAATGAATTGTTGTAAGAACTGATAACAATTCCATTTGCTTCAAATTAAGCATTTATAGAAGTGAATGGTTTCATGGCAGTGATTTCTAAGGTAGGCTGCCATAACAATTCCAAATTAATGTATTGTAGCATTATTACGAAAGATGGCTGGGTTTTTGATTACCTGTGTGATTGATTGTGCCACCACTTTCAGCAACAGATGGCTCAAAGGTGCCAAAGCAATGTGAAATGGAAAGAAATTAGAGGATGTTAGGTGGGACAAAGAACAAAGGTACAATGAAATCACAGTAATTCATTGTAATTCTGTCATGAATTGGGTTTTTTGAGTTAGCTTTTTCTTTTTTTGAATTAGCTTTCTTTCTACTTGCTAGCTTTGTGGTACCTTTGGTATTGAAATAACAATTGGTTGCTAGTGTTGAAATATAGAAAAGCCTTCACATCCATTGTATTTTAACACTTTTCTTAAAATTTGCGACCAAAATGCCTTTCACAAAAGAGACTGGAAAAGTCACCTTGGAGTCTATGTGGAGTGGATTTCATGAAATATTTATTTCTTTTTAATAATAACAGTCAGCATAACCTTGTTTGTCTAGATATAATGGCATATTGGAATAAATTAATCCCTAAAAGTCAAGATTTAAGAGAGAGAGGAAAAAAGATATGAAACATTGCCAAATTATGAAGGGATGTATACATTACATATGAACATGAGGAAAAAACTGCCTTTGTTGAAATCTGTCATGTCTACTGCAGTTTTAGGGACAAATAGCACTTTCCAATTTAAGTGCCAAACAACTTTTTTCATTGCCCAATAGGCTACAGCTTTAAAGAGCATTCTGTTATAATAGCCCCTGCAACCCTTCTGCTGTGCATATTTTAGGCTTCCTTTACTTGGAACTGGGGCCTTTAATTTCTTGAACACATTCTACAGTACCTCTTGATTAATGAACAATCAGTTCCCTCAGGGACCATACAGATAGGGGGAGGCTGGGGGCCTCACCCCGAGCCACTTTTTCTGCCGTAGGCATTTTGGGTCACTTTACATTGCTGTTTTAATGATGAACATATTGGGCCACTTTAGTGCTTGGGCCACTTTAGTGCTTAGCCCCCCTACTTCCCCCTCTTCCTTCAAAGTGGTCTCTGCAGTCCATAGAGGTAGAGAGGGAGAAAGGTGAAGCACCTTTCCAGCATGTGCAAATTTACAAATACCATCAAATTCTGTGTGATCCCAGTTTGACCTGTCCATCAAATAGAATTTTTGTTAGAGTAACCAGTGTTGCTAAAGGGTGAGATTGAAAGATAATCAAAGTTTTGCCATGCTTTTTATCATGTACATCGCAGGCTGTTACTCTCTGTGTTTTTTTATACCTCAGGGAACTTTCTCTCTTAAGACTATGTTAGGCTTTACACTGTATTAACCCAAAGTGCAGTTCCTATATCTTGTGTGTACAATAGTAACCTTCCTATTCCTTGCTCATGCCTAAACTCCCAAGTTCCCTTTAGTTTCCAACTTATGATAAAATCTACATTATTGTCATGCACCTTGAAGCTTTTTCTGCGACATGAGGTGATTATTCATGCAGGTAGTGTGTTTTATTACCGACCTTGGTAAAATTGTGCCTGTCAGTGAAGCTGAACGATTTCTTCTACATGAATGAAATGCTACCATGGTAACGTAAATTTTCCAGGGAGCAAAATGCTGTTTCTGCTGAAAGCAAAGTACACAAAGCTAATCTCAAAGAGTCAAATTTGCCAAGAGCATAATTCTTTGTGCCTTTTAGAAAAAGTCCTTAATTTTTGACATAATTTAGTTTTTTGATTTTTAATGTTTGGCTCCCTGAAAGTTAAAGTGTAGTCAATTATCCACTCATTGAAGACAGCTGTAAGTTAGGTTCACCAGAGTTCAGAAAAGAGGTACCCGACCAAGCATATGTAATTTGTGTATTGTTTGATTTGCTGCATTCAATAAATACAGTCTTGTCTCATTGTTTTGAGTTTCCCTTAAGATTTCTTCTCTTGTCATTAGACTCTCAGTTGGTGCTTCTTTCCTAAAATTCATGTTGTAAGTAATTTTGTTTTATTTTTTTTTTATTTTCTTTATATTTTCCTCATAAAAATGAAAACTATGCAGTTTTCTGTTTGTACCATTATATTGCAAATTTGAATTCGTCCTCAGTTGGTAAGTGTGTATGAAGCTGAAACAATTGGGATGGCAAATTTACTGCTGTGTAGTTGTAATATTATTATAGTGCACCTCATATGTAAAAATATGGTAATTATCATGCTTTGCTGTAGTATAGATGTGTTTTGTTCAGTAGAAGCTCAAAAATGAAAAAAAATTGGCATGAAAATAGTATGTGTTTAAATAAGAGATAACAGAGGAATTAGGGGTAGGAGGGAAACAGTGATAGGAGTGGAATGCTTGTGTCGAAGCAATTGGTTAAAGTAGGCAAATTGTGAAAATACTAAATGGATTTAATCGTGCAATGCATCATAAATAAACTGCAATCTAAAGATGTGAAAGCCTGCAGAACTTCTGAATATATTCTCCCCTACCAGTGTAAAGGCTATAAAGTGACCTGTCATTAGAGGAAAGGAGAAAATCTACCTTACAGGCGATTACTTTTCGCAGCAGTGCCTGTTACTAAGACCTATAATTGGGATGATCTTATTAAGGAGAGTAGATGAAGTTGGCAAATCATTCTAAAATTGAAATATTTTCTTGTTGTGCATAGAATTGGCTAGCAAGGGAAACTGTTCCCTTTGGCAAAATATCATTTGCATAAGTTGCATTTGGTGAAGTCATTCACACCTTATGGGAAAGTTAGTATGAAGAACTGCAAGATATTTAATGTAATTTTAAGGTGCAGTTTCAGTATCACAGAAAATGTCAGGATGGAAATGATGGAGTGAGAATATTTGCAAATACAAAATAAAAAAAAAAAAATGAAAAATCACAATACACCTCTAAGCATGGTTGGGGTTAATACTGTATGCATATAAAGGGAGGTCGTTGTCATCAACCCACCACAAGTATTCTTGGGGGGGGGGGATTACGGTTTACAGTGCTGCTTCAGAAATATTCAGCTAGGGTTGTGAAATTGTTTTTAGCAAAGCAAGTGACTTTCTCAGATAATAGAAGGAGGCTAGTATTAGGAACAAATGCATTTCAAAATTGCAAATTTTTAACTGAAATTTGAAACCAAAATTTAACTTCTCTTGTAGGATTGGGCAAAAGAAAGTGGAAATAGGAGAAGAGATGAAACTTAAAAGGAAAAAAAAATTGAAATTGCAGTTATGTGAATATTTCTGGAATTTTGATTATATATTCTCTAAAGATAGTGGAAACACATTACAACTTTTTTTTGCAAGTGAATTAAATTAAGATTGATGCAAGTTCTGATCATTCCACATTTAGAGCATTATAAATGGTGGAAACTTTTGTAGAGAAAATATTTCTTAGGTGGTGCCAGGTAAGGGGGCTTATTTATAGCATGCTTTCCTCCTCCCCAAAATCTGTCTGGAAAGTTTGACAGTCTTGTTGATGAGCCTTGATAAAGTAAATAACTCAAGAGGGCAACTGGTTACCTGATCGGTTAGTTGTGTTTGCTCTCGAAGAGGGTAGATTCTACTCTAGGAGGGGCAAAACAGTTGGATCTGCCATCCTTCCATCAATCTAACATCCCAGTTGATTCTTCCTCCCATTTCTTTTGGGAAAATCCTGGCACTTACCCGAGAAACCTAAGAATTTAAGATTTTTATTATTATGAATGACTTTGAATTGAAATCTTGTAAATACCTGACAGGCACAATATAAACAGTATGTTTCGATATATGACACTTTTCTGCAAAGGAGAGTCTTAAGCATGTAAATAGCACATGTTGTTTGTACAAACTTTACAAAAAGCATGTCACTTTTAAAGTTTGATGCTCAGTTTTTAGTCGATTTTCTTTTTTTCTCCTCATGTCCTTTGACATCCTTTGATTTTGCATATTTTTTGAAGTATTGCATATTCATATAAATGTATTAATATTCATTGTGTATAATGAAGTGATTGCAATTGTGTGTATTAATTGTGTAACGTATGTCATTTGTATAAATATTCAATGAAAATATTTGGTGCATTACATTATCTTTGAGTAGCCTAGGACCTCGCATCACATCAAAGTTTTTTTTTAATGTTAATAAAAAGAATTGTAAAAAACTTTTGTAAAATATTGGGAAAATGAATCAGTTCTATATAATTCCATGCAAATTGCAAACAAGGCTGGTTAAGCAGTGGTGAGGCAAAATGCATTTTCCCCCTTACTCATCAGAGAAAAAACCTGTGAATCCCTCTACCCCACCCTATCGAGAAGGCTGTTCATATGAGCAGATTTCATTGCTGTCTTTGAAGCTGCCATTTCCCTCATCTTTAACAGCTGGTATTGGTAACTTCATTGAATATAACTATCAGGAAAACACAGTGGAGGAAATGGTCAGTTCATGACATACTGCAAAAATTAGATTTATCACATTCCTGATAATTGTCACTGTTGCCCCCATACCCACCCCCCCCCCCCCACCCCCACATTTTTATGCCATCCTCACCTGACTAATATACATCCTTTCATACCACTTAAACTTCCACTATAGCTCCTTGATAATTGTACTGTTAATAAGACCATTTCCAATTTGTTAGTAAAATGAAGTTTGGTCATTTGAGGTCTCATTTCTCTTTTTCATAAGAAACAGTCTCTCTTTTCATGGTCAGCCAGTGTATGTCTGTCAGTTATGGTGTACGTATGTCTTTCTCTCTGTTCATTTGTCACCCATACAATTTTACTGCCATTATATTTTGTATCAGTTATTATCCATGTTTCCATGAACATTCATGTTTATTCAGAAGAAGACAGGTGAGGCTGAGTGGCCCCTGTAAATGGGCCATTGAATGGAAGGGGGCATGGGAGGGGTTTGATTTGAACATTTATAAATTGCTTTCTTGAATAAAACATTCAAAAATCTGCACTTTTATTATATACTACTACAGGAGTATATGTGTATAAATTGTTGTAATGAAATAGAATGGGGGACATTGATGCTGCCATCACAGGGCTTCTTGATCATATTTAGAAAGTGCAGGAAGGGGAATAGGTGTGGAAAAGGGGAATTTATGGGGATGATTACCTTGCCCCCTTTCATATTCACGGCTGGTGGCTTATGGTGAAGATTTCTTTGGAATGTGGTCCCCTCCCCTCTCTTACAGACACTCCTCCATTGTAAAGATGGGGAAGTAGAGCCAAGTTAAAACAAATTTTACTTGTCAGATTCACTTGAAGGGTACCACAGAACACTAGAGTTCTACATCATTGTCACTAGTTTGCTTACATAAGATTTTAGGAGAAATAATCTAAAATCTGTACCTAAAGACCACTAGGGGGTTGGTAAAACATGCTGTATGTGTGCTTCTACCACCAACATAAGCAAAGGTGTAGGAAAAACAAGCAAATGAGCTGCAACTAGAAAAGAGGAAATGACCTCCTGGACTTAAACCAGTTGGTTATAAACTGGGCTGTTAAACTAGATTAACTGTTACTAACTACTGCCACCAGCTGCAGGTAGTGTAGCTGAAAATGGCCCATAAATAGTCTTTTATTATCCATCTGATTTTGAGGGGGGCCGTCTGCAGCCGTAGGGTGAGGCAGTCTTTGTATTTTAAAAATGCGGCACCATATTTGTGACAAATGCTGACCAAATTTTAGTCGTTCAGCTCCCCCTGTCATCCATAACTTTGTAGATGGAATTCAATGTAACATTAGATTTGGAATCAAATGTAAAACTGACTTACACAATGGACCATAGGAACAATATAATTTTCTAACAACCCCTCTTGAGATATGAAGATTTCTTTGCTCGGATTTTCATATTTTAATGCAAATGAAATGTGCTTTAACTGCATTCATTATTTGATGGTAGTCAATCTGAAAAAATTAAAAAAATCATCTACATTGGAAAAAATCTTTTTTTAAAAGTGTTTGCACCTACCTACTGTGGACAAGGAAATCTTGCCAGGCTTCTCTGTTGTGTTTTGTTTCTTCACTTTCTGTGAGTCTTGAGCACTTGCCCATTGTTTTTCTGTATTATCAATTTGAATAGATGTCTTAGTAAATTCACATTGTAAGTGTTTTGTCTTAATTTCTGTGGGAGTAAAAAATGTTTCATAGGTGGGAGAGGGCTGTATCTAGTTTGTGGATTGGGGGAGGGGGGGGGGGGGATTTTTCCACTAGCCAGTTGAACCCTGGATCGTACTTCAGATCGGAATCATTGATATATAAGCAATTTACACCCATACAAACAGAAGTGCATCTCATACACACAAACAGGCATTCTCCCTAATTGACATTTTCAGGAAGCCCTCAAGTCATCTGTGTACAGCAATCTGCTCAAATTATTGGGGGCAAAATGATATCTCAATATTTTCATTGGGATGGCAATTGCGGCCCCTCCTCCCATGATTGATGCCCCTAGTTTCCACCATTGAAAGTCATGTGAAAGATAACTAATTTTTCCCTCTTTTAAATGATGTGATTGTTATCCATCAGTGTGAAAGCCATGGGGGGAGGGGCATTCTGGGTAATTTTTTTGTGAAACTCTTGCAGCTGTTCTGGACCATTTTTACAGGATCTTCCATGATTTATCTGAAATGCAAATTAAGTGTTGTGACTGACAATGTTTTCATTGTTCTTTGAAAAAATCTTGTACTAGGAGTGCTAAGCAAGGGTTGTGATTTGTACTCGGTATTGTGGGACATCACTCTATTTTCCCACAATAAGGATACTGTGTGAAAAATAAAAGTCAATGGGCAATTCATCAACTATTGAGGTGGGGGAGGGGGGGGGGCATGTCCCCAGGATTTCCAGTCATGGTGAAAAGAACACCCTGGTCAGCTTGTGATATCTAGGATCCACCTTGCTGGTATTGGGTCCTGAGCAGTGGTCTTTGGAACTGAAAACTGCAATTTCTTTAGCTCAAACCAGCTTGTCCTGGTTCAGCTGTTATAATCACACATGCACACTCTATATATCTGTCTATAATTGTTAAAATTGCTTTTTTTTTCATGGAGGCCTTGGCTGATAAATATGAAACTTAGTCACAATGATAACCAAGTGAAAGACCATAAGAGATGCTCATGTTTAGGTAAAGGTCATTAAGGGTCAATTTCCCTTCCCTAACCCTATAACTTATCAAAACCTGCAAAAGTGGCATCCAGAAAAAGTATCAACAAAATGGTTCCCCCAAGATGCAATTCGAAACCAGCCATGTCAGCTCAAGTATCACAAATTGCCTCATAAGCGGTGTTCCCATTTGATCCAGGGAGGTGGATCTTGATCTACCGAGGTGGATCAAACACTAATGGGAACGCAGATCAACAACACTCACTCAAGATCAAGATCCACCGATTTTGATCGACCGTTCGGGGTAGATCAGATCCACTGCGCTGGATCAAAGTTTGTAATGGGAACACATCGGTAGATCAAGTGACCCTGGATCTCCGGTTACACTCATGTATGTTTTTGTGATACATCGATACGAAATGCATGGCGGGCCGACTTGTAAACATTGGTGACCCTTTCGCGCTTGCGCAATGTGTTCATAAAACACGTTTGATCTACTGCGCTCACTCAAATGGGAACGCGGATCTCGATCAAGGTAACTGATGTTGATCCACCTCGGTAGATCAAGATCCACCTCCCTGGATCAAATGGGAACACGGTTATTAAGTTGGTAGTTCATCATACCGGAGAGCTGTTATCAGGGTTATACCAGTTCCCTGGTCATGCAGACCCGAGATCATGTACATCAATAGATGAAATACTTGTCATTCAGTTGAACTTAAAAATGAAATGTTTGGTCTGAGCTACTGGACCATTGGAACCCTGGTTTAACGGGTGCGTACCTTTTTTCACCTGCCTGTAAATACCATTGGATGGCGGCAGGGAAAGGGACCATATTTTAGGATATGAGTTCTTAACAATATTAATTAATGACCCAAGCTGAAAGAAAAGTTCTGAAGGGGGGATGGAAATAAATTGACATCGCACCTCTCTTACCTCCAGATTACACATGCTGCACTTAGAAACTCGAAGGGGTAGTTGTGGGCTCTAACGCGTTGTCTGTTGAGAATTCCTTGACAATGTGGCCAACTATCCCTCTAAAAATCCTTCCTTAGTTGCTTAAAAATTGAATGTTTTGCTAAGATGTTAAATCTTTCGGATCAGTTGCCTGGCAGCAAATTAGAAGTGAGATGTGGGGCCTTCCCCTGCCCTGGAAAAAGTTGGAAATTGCCCAATATGGGACAGGCAAGATAATTAAGCACCACCCCACCCCACCACCCGTTGTGCAGGTTGTCCCAAATTTTCTTTCATAAAACTCCAAACGTGTCAAAGTCCTGCTATTCAGATATTTGGTCTTAAAATGGCAACATAGTTTCGGATTTAAAAAAATCATAGGGGAGTCTCAATATGTAGGCCCCAGATAACGTGACGTAAAAGGCTAAAAGCTACGAGTTTAACTGTTTAAGTTTCCGTGCAGATCTCCAATAGGAAGTAAACAGAAAGGGAATGTAATTCTTCAATGATATCCAAACTTTTAAACTTCCTTTCAAGAAGCCCAATTTTTCGGTACAAGCTTCACATATTCAAATCATTGTTTAAGAACAGCAAACTGTCGGCGTCCTTCGTGCGCCGAAAATTGCGCTCCCTAATACAGCAATGTTCACTTTTTCAAAAAAAGGAAAATTTTGGTGCTTGCCACACCCAACTCCCACCGGCCCCCCCAAAAAAAGTCAAAGACTAGCCACGGTAGGCTACTGCATGTACCACCATCTCTCCTGTTCAAAGCGTATTTCTCTATGACCTGGTAAGTTAGTATAACAACTTAGGTATAGAAGTTCAGTACTTATGAACTTCAGCAACAAGAAATGTCGATCTAGCATTACTAGATAAACATTACATACGGTACATTGCTAGCTTAATGGGGGCAACAGTGACCATTTGGATCCCCACATAATACTGACAGCGTTAGGAACACGCAACAGTGACTTGCCTCTCCATTGCAGTCCAAATGATTCACAAAATATCACCTAGCATATCCGAAATGGAACCACCCGTATTTTTGCAAGAGACCGCCAGAATCTCATAAATATGAAATTTTACTTTGAAAGGATGAGGACATGAAACAGAAAGTTAATGTTTCGTTTCATTACAATATCAACTTTCTCTATGAAAAATGAAACGTTTCAGCACATTTCGTACAAAACTGAAATATTATTTGTACTAGAATTTTACGTTTACAGACAACGTCTCGCAAGTAGAGGTCAAATTTATCGAAAAGGATTCTATTGCGAAGGTATTACTTTTCGGTAACATCCCGACCGATATCACACAAAGTATAAAGTATTTACGTAAAACGCCATGAAATCGTGAAGTAATGGCTTGCCGTGCACGAGAGCACAGGTCAGCTGCAAGCTATACAAATCCGATCATCGTTCGTGCAGTGGCGTAGCCCGGGGGGGGGCTTGGTGGCCTAGCCCCCCCCCCCCCCCCAGATTTTTTGCGTCCTGATAAAATAATTGAGATAAAATAAAACGTTTGAACGGAAATAAACTTTGAAGTATTCTTTTCAAAAACAGTAAATAAATAAAATGTGTAACAATTAAGAAAAAATGTAATGTATGTAAAACACATTTTGTGCGCACGTATGAAATCAATTAATAACTTCAAAATGCCTACTTTCGCGAGATTAGATAACGTAAATAATCTTCACTGTCGTTTATTGCATTTCACTTCGAAGATAAAACGAACATTTCGACGACAACCTTGAATGTGACTTTGTTAGGTTAAGACCCTTTCTGCCTTTCGGATGGCTGGTTGATTTACTGAAAACAAGGGAATCATACACCCGAGACCATTCATACACGATTATTCTTATACTTTATCATACACAAAATATGCCATAAGGGTAAGGTAGTGCCTTCTAATAATTCTTCCCTTCCATCCTTAACAAGTAGGCCTATGTCGTGCCTCACTCGTGCCTATGACAAGTGCCACTGTAGAACGATTTTTTCGACAAGTCCTCTTTTTACTAGTAGGCACTAGTCCACAAGGTCCGATTTTCATGTTTCCCACATGATCCATACTTCTGCTTTGCGGTTTAATATTTTGAGAGATTTACTCGTAGTATTTTAATTTTGACTACGTAATGTACAGATGATTGAACAAATACCATGGGCGTCCGCAGGTAAGGGTAAAGGGGCACTTGCCCCCCCCCCCCCCGGAAAATCAAAAACTGGAAAAAAACGGTTTTGCCCCCGTCTAGAAATTTTGCCCCCCCCCCCCTGACTTTTTTCTGCGGACGCCCATGACAAATACTGCACCATTTTGCATCTAGACACCGCTGGAAACCGGCAAAATTGCTTTTTATGTAGTATGTATGTCACCTGTAAAATTACAAAGACTAAAAATGAGTATTTTGAAATTTTTCATGCTCCCCAAATGGAAAATCCTAAAACGCAGGCCTATAATCAGTTCAAAGTTTTGCCAAACTTGGTACCATTTTGCATCTAGGAAATCTAACGCAAAGAAAATTTCTAAGAGGGGGGCACAACTACTTTTGGTTTTCCAATTAAATCTGAAATCCATTCAAATATTTCCCCATTTGTGATCTACGGTACGTCCTCCTGAAGTTTACAATTTTTCCCAAGGAAAAGGGAGATACCGGTTCCCTTTAGTCTCATCCCCCCAGGCCACAGATCGGAAATGCCTAGTTTTGGGGTCCCTAAAAAGGTATGTATTACCATTTTTCATAGATTGATTTTTTATTCTCATTTTTTGAGAAGTGGCAGACATGATATTCGTATTTCAAGGTTGGGTACATTCAGCTTTGAAACGCGTAGGAAGTGTTTCGGCCATCTAGAGGGTTTGCAAAGCCCAAAATTTTCTTGTACGTTCCACGCCAACCGATGGTGGCGCTCCGCTTAGATAGTCCTGTCACGCCTGACCCTCGGAAGTACCAGCCCCCCACTTGTTACCTAGCCCCCCCCCCCCCCCCCAAGATTCAATCCTGGCTACCCCCACTGCGCTTGTGTTTAGTGACTGTATGCAGCCATTTGTTTGGTCCATCAACCTTAAATCGTCATTTACTGTTTAAATGAATTTCAAACCCTCATACGCATTGAAATTGAGGGAATGAAGATAACATCGAGTGTAACACCATTCATGATACAGATGAGCAAGGAAAATTAAAAACTAAAGGTAATGGACCCCAGTTTTGTCCGACTAAAATCAGACCATCACTTGCTTACCGGATTCGTCTATAGGCGTAAGAGTACGAGCGGACCTTCGCCTGTTTCCTACGTGGCCAACTGCATGGCATGTTCTTTGCCCAGGCCTGTCTCAGAAGAGGAGGAGGGGGAAAAGTAACAAGCGGTCAACTCTTTGGGACTTGTCCGCGTAAGGCGGTTAGTGTATTAATATGTTCCTTTATGCTGTATGCTATGTGGATTATGTAGACATACAACTATGTACGTTCGTCAATACACCTACTTTTGCAAAACATTCTCGTCAGAAAGCTGGTCGAACCAAAAACTTCGCTGTTTTTGTGTGAGTTTGTTCGACCCTGGTTCGAGACAGCGATGATAGCTAGTGACGGGCTGCAACATAATTTATCCAAAGCCCATAGACATCTACGTGAACAATCGCAGAAAATGTCAATGTGAGGGCGCCATGTCAAAATTCCTTTTTGTCAGATCTGTGTTAACCCTGTCTCGTCTGCGTTTAGGTGGCTTTGAAGTTCGAAATTTCTGATGAATATACCTTGCGTGTAGATAAACCATCATAGCTATATACTACATCATATTTCTAAATATGATACTTACCTGGCACATGTGTGCCCATGATCACGGAGGCTAGCCCGTGGTCGCGGATGTATCCTGGCGCTGGAGGGTGTCACGTACCATCACCCTGCCCGCCCGTGTAAATAGTTGTTGGTGTGTAAATAGTTGTTGTTTGTAAATGTTTTGTACTTGTGTTTGTTGTTAGTTCCGGAATTCGTTTGGAACTTTGTTCCGACCGTGTCCGTTTCCAAGCACGTAAAAAGCTCCACTACATCATATTTCTAAATAATACGGTATACTACGCATTTGATGTTTGACACGGTTAAAAGAAGATTAGCCCACGTAATCACCCCATTCGCTCAGTTCCATATCAGACGGGGTCCCACCGTTTTCAAGACTCGAGTCTGCAAAACTTTCTGTTGGGGATTTTTCAGAGGTAATGGAGTAGGAAAAGGCTTACACCTTAACATGGCTTATCCCCATCTTCAGGCCTACAGCTTAAGTACTGGGAAATACCTTTTGCTTGATTATGAACAGTTAACAATAGCTGGACATAAGCTGAACATAAGTCAGGTGTCATTGTAAAGCATCTAGTGCATAGCTTTCATTATTGTCCTCATGAGAACTTTTATTCAAATCCCGTGATTGTACAGGGTATGCAACGCCAAAGGTCTCTGCATCACACCTGTTACATTTAAAGGGAAATATTGTGTTTAAAATGCCCCAACAAAGAGTACAAAGAAAATGGACACTATCCAATAATTCAGTCTTAATAATAAACCCCAGCAATAGCTACATCTCTTCAAAATGCTATGCGCAAGAAGAGCCTTGGACGTTGCATCATTTGAAATATTGAAAGTTTGGGTGAAAAAATTATTCTTCAGCAATAAACAACTGAATTTCTATCTGTGGGAAACTTATTTCTTGAAAAGAAGGCTACCATACTGCCTTATTTTTGATAATCTATCACCCTGTGTCAATAAATATTAGTTTTAAAAGGACGAATTTTCTTGCAAAACAAACGCAAAATTTCCCTTTAAGATCGCTTTTTTTTCAAGAACGAGTGCTCAAGACGTGATATTATGAAGAAAAGCTTGGGCTGAAGCAGTAAACTAACAAGACTAAGAATATGGAATATTAAATGTGTAGAACAACCTGCTACATGAAGCTATCACTGCTACAACATTGAAAGGTTCTAAAAGTGTAATTGATCCTGATTTTCGAGAGAGAGAGAAGGGGCAGCGACATTTGAAGCCATTTCTACAAAGTTCGACTGTAAGGTAAGTGCAAAAAAGTTGATTATTAAGCCTATATGTGACACAACCGAAATTCTGTGTTAGAGTCACATGTGTCTTAGGACTAAGAATTTTGATTGCACGCTATCATCAAAACCTCATGTCCATGTTCGTCTTTATAGAAGAAGGGAGCGGGTCGCAAGGACGAATCCAGGGTTTTTTCCACAGGGGGAGCTCAGCGGTTCGAAGTGTGATTGCTTACATGGGGGAGGGGGTGTTCCACTCCCCCGTTAACACCCCCTCCCCCTCAAGTTTTTATGCACTACTGATGTAGCGCGCACGCTATATATAGTTCATTTGGTTGGATGAAAAGACACATCTGACTTTTAATCTAAAAGCCATCGTGACGCACATGTTTAAAACTGGCGTTTCAATTTTTTTATGGGTGTCCGAAAACCCCGATTCCGCACCTGGATCTCAAAGGTGGAGGAACACTTGTAAACCATTTGATATAAACTATATTGCAGTTGAAACTATTTGAGCTGAAACCAGTGGCGTAGCTTAACATAATTCCAAGGAGAAGAATCCAAATTTCCGAATTTGTTTTAAGTGTGAACGCCACTTTTCTAGCAGTCTAGGGACATAATCTGCCCCTTAAGCAATTTTTTGAAGATATGGAACATGTTTTGGAGAAATATTTCAATTCTGGGTTCAATAATATGTAAGGAAAATCATACCAAAGATTCTAAAATGGAACCATAAGTAATGGAGTAGGGAAAACAAGCCAGTGAGCCACGACTGGAAAGAAGGCCGTGGCCGGCTCGACTTGAACTAATCCGTTGGAAACTGGGCCGTGAATCTCTATCTAACTAATTAACTATAAGTAAGGAAAGGTGAAAAGTTCGGGAATAACTGAAGAATCTGTTTTTCTTTTTGGGAAGATAGCATGGCGATCAAAAATTGTTGTTGCTACGCAATGTTACATGAGGCCTAGAAATTGAGGCTCTCTGACGACATTTTAAGGGTCAAAAGCTGAATATATTAGAGAAAATCTGGAATGTGATGACAGAAAAATCATGAAAGTAGCACTGTAGTTGCCGATATCACTTCATAAGGCTGGTGACTTTGTCATTTTGGGAGTTCGGAAAAGTTCACCAAACTGATTTATTAGGGAACACGGCGCGAGTAGTAACTGAAAATTGCTAAAAATTTTGCTGTTTTGAACAAATAATTATAAAAATGGAGATATTAGAGAGAATTCGGAATTTTATGAAAAAAGAGTTTCAAAAACCACACTTTAGTTGACTGGTACCACAAATGGCAAATTTCCGAATTTTTCACTTTTCAGAGCCAAGGGAAATCTCCCCCTGCCCCTATGGCTACGCCACTTGCTGAAACCACTGTGGACATAACTCCACCTAAAAATGGAATAATTCTCCGTTTAATCGTCAATGGTCCGTCGGACGGAAATTCTCAACCATTTCTACCCACTGAAGTAGTCGGAGTGTCAGGTCAACTGGCTGACTGGTTTGAAATCTGAATGCAGTATGCGTTGAAATTTTGTGCGGCTTCACAAAGATCAGGACTGTACACAAGGGGGTCCTCGGCTGGTAACGGCGCATCAACACGAATGTGTGAGGCTACTGTACATAGAGTCAGCTCTACAAAAAATAAATTTCAAAGTAGTGTTGGTTGTCAACGTGTTTCGTTTTTAAATAACCAAACAAGTTTAGGTTGTAAATGTAAATTTGCGTGTTTTCTTTTGCTTATCCGTTGTCTTGTAGCGACGCATTACTGCTTCTGTCTGTCAATTAAATATGCGAAAGATAGCCCCTTATACTCGCAAGAAAATGTGAAAGGAGAAAGAAAGGAAGGGAAAAAGAAGAAAAAGGAGCACTCTACCCATGATTTTCCCCTTACCAAAATACCCAGTCGCCACCCTGGAGATAGCCAATATAGTATTTTTAATAGATAGGAAAATAAAACGGGCACGGATCTAGGGTCCTGTTCTTGGCCACTAAAACAATTTAGCGGGAAATTTGAGCATGTGCGTCAGAAGAACGGTATAGTAGTCTTGACACGTCAGGCGTGTCTTATTTACCGCCAAATGAACTGCAGCATTTAAGCGACCCAAAAGTTCCTAAAAATCTTAATTCTTAACTTTGAATCAAGTTACCGTGTATAGTCTACATAATTATACAATCTTGTTCCAGATATGTGCAGATGAATTATCCACGAGATCGAATAGTTTCAAAAGCTACATAGATGTCTAGCGCCATCAGTCATCGTAATTTCTTACGGGTTGCAGTCGATGTCGCCGCCTTTGTGGACAAGATTCCACCTTAAAGGGGAAGTTTAAGTAAAAATCTAATTTTCATATGAGAAAGAGGAACAAAATCTACACAGTGTGGTGAAAGTTCCATTCAAATCGGACATGTATTTTTTGAGATATCAGTAATGAAGTAAGTAGATTTGAGATTCAAAAGTGAGTTTGAGGGCAGCAGAGCTTGAATCACTTCCTCACATTGACAAGGAATGCTTAGTTTCCCTTTGTGTTATCAGACTGCTGTGTTGACCTTGAGGTTAAATAGGAGTATGACCTCCCTGTGGGGATGCAAAGTTTGTAAAATTCTCATGCCTTTTATGCAATCACATCTTAATATGGGATTGTTGAGGAGAAAACCATGTATAAAGTTAAAAGAAAAACAAAAGACTGTCCATTAATGTGGGGATGTGATGCCATATATGCTTGCTTCAAGTTGACTTTTTGATGAAAATGTGAAAACTTAACCTGTTCATATCTTGTGAACCACACATCGGATTTCAATACAATGGTTTCACCAAAATGCTTAGAATAAGCACCCCTAACATACCAAATCCTGTTGTGACCTTAAACCCTTCTTTTAAAGGTTTGACGAACAAAACCCATTAACTGACCCATTACGTTTGGTCTTACGGTAAGACCATCCACCTCTCACGCGGAGGCCCGTGTTCCATTCCCAGGTCGAGTCTTACCAAAGACTTTAAAAGTGGAACCTACTGCCGTTGTGCGTGATGCTCCGCGTAAATAATGGGGTAGGGAAAACAAGCCAGTGAGCCACAACTTGAAAAAAAGGCCGTGACCGGCTAGACTTGAACCAATTGGTTGGGTTCGAAAGCTTTATCTATACTAGTCTTGTTTCAAGACTAGTCCACCACACATCGGCTTGCAAGCCTACAGAGCCGTATTATGTCTACTTAGCACTGCGCCCTCTACTTGCTTATGTTTTGAACACTCCAAACCTGGTTTAGAGTGTTCAAAAGATAAGAAAGTAGGGGCGCAATGCTAAGTAAGCTTCAGAGCCCGATGTGTGGTGGACGCAAACTAACCAGAGTCTTGAAGCAAGACTATATGTATACCTATGACCCATTACTACAGATGCATGACGTCATCTTTGTGGTTTCATGCGAGAGATTTGTTGGCTTCACCTTCTTTGTTGCAACACAGCCATTAGCTATAATGTTCATCCGCTAAAAATTTTCTCCCTGCAGACTAGTGCCAAAAAATATTTTGGAATGACATTTTTTGTCTGTTGTGGGTAATTGATGTATTTTTTTTTGGTTACATCTGGTAGGAAATGCAAAGTAAAAAGCAAAAAACGGTTACATTTCGAAATGTCGAGCGAGCATTGAAGGCGGAACGGGGCTGTAAAGCTGTTGCCCTCAGTGGAAATAAGGGGGTAGAAGTATCGTTTAGTCCTCTTCCCACCTCTAAAGTTTAAAGGGCCACCTATTTTTATAGCAGAAAGTTCCACATTTTCATACGCGTCGACTTTACGTGGAGGGCTGGGGACAGTTGTCCCAAATGAAAATATTGTTGGCAAGCAGTCGTTTTGCCCCAAATAATTCAGACAGATTTAAAAAAAGGCAGGATAAGCAAAATGTATTATATTGTGGTATGCAGACGACTGTAGTCCTTGAGAATACCTATTTGAGCCTGTTAAAGTAATGCGTCATCTCCGCGTGCAATCGCTTTCGCGCTGACGTTGCGTTGATTGCTTACAGACCGGCCCGGGATTTGACCCACTCAGGGTTCTAACTACTGGGAAATTTTTGTCCCCTGCCCATCCATCAATCAGCTTGACGCACTTACGTAGAGTGCAAAATTAATTACGCGCTGGGGTAATATGAAATTGTAATAGAAAAAATTATGACAATTTGTGGTGCGCACGAATCTACAGAAAGTAATCATGACACATGTGGGGCTCGAAAAATGAAAGAGCAAAATACAAACAAACCCGTGTAATAAGTGTACATACGAAATGCTCTAATGACAAACCATGGGGTCGATCTTGGGCCCATAATTCAGTTACACTTAGGCGGGGGGCTTTTACGGCCTCAGCCCTCCCTTTTTCGCCACATTAACAATAAAACATACGGGAAATTAGCAGTGCAACTCCCTTACACCCGTGGTTTCTCTTAACTTCAGCCCCTCCACCTTTTGGATTGTCTGGATCCGCGCCTGGCACTCTACAAAAGGTGTTTACTTTTTCCTGCAGGAACACATTTTCACCCCCATTTTGTAAACACGTGTAGGTGCTAGTGACATGTGTCTGATTTTTAAACATTTTGTCTTTTAACATGTTTAGTTGTTGAACATTTGTGTTGCATAGCTAAACATGCTTAAAATTAAAACGTGTTTACCAAGTTGGGCAAAACAATTGCTTAATTTGCTAAACACGTATTTTAAAGTGATGTGATGCTGTCGTACAAAGACGACTTCAGGGATTCGAGAAAACGTTAATTCGAACTATTAATATGAATCTCTCATCCAACCCATTTTAACATAACGCAGAACACGCCTATATCGTTTATGTTTTATCAACACCTCAAATAACTTCTTTTAGGTTTTCTATTGAAATTGAAAATCCGAGATCGGAGACTCCCAAATAGGTCCGGTTTTACACGGTGAAGTTGTCACTCAAATTCTGTTCTGGTTTACGCTTTTGTCCGAGTTGATTCGTAAAATTGCCCACAAGGTAAAAATTATATAGATCTATATGGAATATATTTGTGCATATGATCCCTAGGCTATAGAGGCTTTTCAATTACGTCAGGGTCCGCAATGCTGCAGGACACTCCTGAAAAGCACACATGGCTTCGGACTAAACGCACTGTACACATTACACACTGTCATATGTACACGTTGATTGAGCACTCGGGTGGAGTGTGGACTACTGCGTACATATACATATACTCAGACATGGCCTCCAGAAAATATAATGACGTCATATGGAACCCCTCTATTATTTTGTCTTGCAGGCCAAAGTATCACGTCATATTATGACGTCATATGGAATCCCTCTATAATTTTTCCTAAATATTTCTAAAAGGTCTAAATATTTTGAAAACTTTACTTGTGATATAGGCGTGACCAAATAATATGCCGGTGGCATAAAGAAATATTGCACCATTTTGCATCTAGACATGCCGAAACATTTCCATGGGTCTGTCCGAGTAAAATACCGGTGCCGTGAACAAGTATTGCACCATTATGAATCTTGACCCCCTTCAAAACATCCCAAAGTCCAGTGACTTCTATATATGTCCTCCGAGTGTGAATTGAAGTCCTACTTCCAAGTTCAGTACTAATGTCAGACTGGCGTTCCTCAAAACTTGTTACTTCCCGGTTCCGACTTCTTGACACCATTGTCACAAAAAGTTAGGTATCATTTTCTAATGGTTGCCAGTGGTAGGGTTAGCTTTGTGGGCTAGGGTTAACGTAAGTGGTGTTGTTACGGGATAAGTTAGAGATTAGGGTTATGGTTATTTTAGTGTTTCTATTTCTGTGACACCTTCACCCTAAAAGGTACCGACGCCTAGCGTTCAACTTTGGTATACGGGTGTGTCTCTCTTCTGAATGAGGGTGTGAGGCTCGCGTTCATATGGGTGGTTTGCTTTAATGAAAAAATCGGGTCCGGAAACGATCCGTGTTTCCAGATGGCAGAAAATATTTGCCTCCCGTCCTCAATCCCCAAACAGGATTGGCGTAGTGCCAGTTGCAGTTCCTTGTACAGTGCTCCGACGCCGTAAGTCTGCCCGCCGGTGTGGCAGTTTTTTTGGTCCTCTGTCCGACGGGACCAAAAAAACTGGAGTTTCTCAGTTTTTTTGGTCCTAGGACAAGAAAAGCTAGTTTTTTTTGGTCTCGGGTAGGACAAAAAAAGCTAGATGTTTTGGTCCGGGTCTAGTTTTTTTGGTCCCACGAAATAGAAGCTTTTTTCGGTCAGCTTCACTGATCGATTTTGTACGGTGGCCGAGAGGAGACAAGAAAAAATGGTGATTTTGAGATTTCTGAGAGAGATGGTGAATTCTGAGACGATTAAGATGCCGACAAAAAAAATCCACATTATTCTTTTTTGGTGGTTCCCTTCCGGCAAAATACTATAAATGCAATGACAAATTGTATGACGAAATACAAGATATTACAGGACCTCAATGACGCGATAGAGGCGAATCTTGACCGAACAAAATGTAAAAATGGGGGGGGGGACTAAAATTTATCCACATTCTTTTGTTTTACAATGAGGCTGTGGCATTGAGAAAATAAATAGGGAACATCAGTTTATGCAAAAAGAGAGAACAAGTGGCGTGCCCCTGATAGATAGTTGACACCCAGGGTTAAACCACCTCTTTTAGTTCAGAATGAGTCTAGTGTCATCCTGGTGTGGGGATTAAGGGTGCCGTAGGCATACATGGAACATTGTCATATTGTCATTCCTATTTTCTGGCTAAATATAAAACAAAAGTGCTTTCTATGAGGAGGCAGAATATATTTGTCTATGCGGAGGGCTGCTCCTTCAGCATGCGAATGGGAACCGCTTTCTCACTGCTGACAGTGCAAGTAAATTAATTAACAAAAACAACGAAATACATGTGAATACCTGTTGCATATTTAAAGGCATTTTCAACAGTTTGGTTTGCGCATAAAGGATAATATGCATGGGCTGTATGGTAATTCCCTGCGTAGGCTAGTAGACAATCCTACAAAATGTTTCAGTGACTATTTCAACATCCAAAGCTAAACTTGAAAAAGTGTTCACTCTTTGCCATCACTTTGCAGTGAAATAAAACTGGAATACGAGGTCCATATGTATATGCTTCCGGTAATTTGATAGCACTAATCTCAGGCTAAAGGTCCTTTTTAAGCAGGCGAACGCAACGCATTAAGATATATAAAGTTTTCATACCCGGAAGATCCATTGACGTCACCAAGGCGGGGGGGGGGGGAGTTGCGAACGATCCTCCTGTGCTTTTTTTACATAAACGTTGACCAGATGACTATTTTACCCCTTTTTGTAAAGTGTCTCAGTCCGCTGGCAAGTCCTATTGGACGTATGGAGCTACACCTTTCCATAGTGTTATGATCATATATATCTAATAGGCTAGTGCTTTTCATGAAATACCTTTGGAGTATGTTTTTTAACAGAACCATTTTTATTGAAACTATATTAGAGCGATATGTTCATCTCTTGGATTCTGTTCATTTTGGGTGGGTAAACTGCTTCATGTCAGTATAGGCTCATTATACATTAATACTAAAACGAAAGTGCATATGCGGGATATTTCAAATTGACTTAAAATCTCAATGAAGTGGCGGTACCGATATTTAAGGGATAAGTCGCATTTGGCTGACTATATTATGGTGAATGAACCGTCTAGACTCCAAGTTGGCAAAATAAGGGTCGAGGCGAAGTCGAGTCCATTATGTTGCTAATCTGGAGTCAAGACGGCTTATGAGACAGTAACGATCAGACAAATGTGGTTTATTCCTACCACTGAAAATGTGTGAAAAACTTTACCTTTATCACTGTCTTTACGTTTATTGACCGTGAGCAGTGAAACAACAAATCTCTGCTGGAAATGGAACTTCTCAGTGTCTTCGGCCCTGTTAATTTCAGCTAAATATCCCTTATTTTTTGAAACACATGGTTGGAAATTTATACTTCCACTATGAATGTTTACTACATGCCAAAGAGGGACCTGTTTGACAACTAGAGTCTAAATAGGGTGGTCGAAAAGGTTCTCCACTGAGTCAAAGCGTCGTTTGTTCCTCCGTTTATTGCACCAGCTGGCCATTTAACTGTTTTATACTTGGAAATAGTCTTTCCATGCATGCCTTTAAGGCCCAATTCTCTCACCCCAAACAGTATCAATGCTCCTAACCTTCTTACTTAAGCCCCTTCCGCAATTGTCTGAAATTCATCCTCATCCAGACACACTGTCTCAGTTTATTGCTTCAGGGTGAGTATGTATGTAATCAAAACACTCTCAGCGCAGTTAATGCTGTGCAATACAAGCTTTGGTGTCTTGCACTGTTTTGCTCTGCACTGTTTGAATTAGCAGTCAATCAAAGTGCCGAGCCAATTGAGTCGGAGATTCTGTTACCCCACACAAGAAGTGTAGTTTGGGGTGAGAGGATTGGTCCTTTGATTTAAACTACGAAAATCTAAAACCTGCACTTCAATTATGTTTAATTAATCACACACATGTCAAGAAAAACAAATGCAAAATTTCTCAATTGAATGACTCATGGTTTTTATTTGTATAAAGTTTGATTTGTGCCTAATCAAAATCACGATTTGCCACTCTAAGTTCCCATTTAAAATGCTACTGTATGGAGACCTTAACGATTTGCTTGCTTTTAAAATCAACTGTTTGCTTTTACTCCCTTGTTTTGGTCTTGACTTTTGCCCAGTAAAGAAATAAAACCAGGGCTATTTCTTTCTGTATTAAGAAAAAAATATATTAGTAGGAACAAAACAAAGAAAATTTTAGAAACTTCTGTGCAATATCTTCACTCATTTGTAAAACTTCTACTTCCACCCAGCACACCCATGCATGAAAGATGCCTATGGCTACGCTAGCTACAATCCTCGACAAAAATACATGGGATCGGGGAGTTGCAAGTCCCTGATGGGACAAGCCCCGATCCCGTATCAAGGTTGAAGTTTCAGGACGCCTTGGGCTGCCACAACATTGAATGGGGGAGTGATGGGGGATGATGATCCGTTCATTGCCTGTTTTGCTTGTTTTTCCCATTTTTTGTCGAGGATTGTAGCGTAACACAATTTAATTGTCAATTTCTTGTGTTTGGAGACGCACAGAAAAATTAATGAATGAAAATGGTTAGGCGGTGGCATTATCTAATACTACGCATGCAGTCCCTTGTTTCAATTTTGAATTTTAGGCGTTACCGTTGTGCTTCATTCGGGGCATTGTTGCGGACGTAGCACGCCCCTTATCAGCTTCCGTAGGCTATCGACCCCGTGACCTTAAACTATTGTCTCTGTCTCGTTGTTGTGGCCGAATTTTCAAGTGACATAAGTGACATACATGACATACATAATGCCAGAGGAACAATGTTTATCAGGACGCAAAAAGTCTGGGGAGTCTGAACAACATCGGGGGGGCTAGGCCCCGCCCTAGGCACTCTGTGGCTACGCGACTGACTTCAAAGTATCTGCGGTCTTTAATCCTACCCCATCTTACCAGGGAGGTGCAACTAGATCACACCTCCCTGTTCGCACAAAGATGCTACCTCTCTAACTACAAGACAGGATATCCGTTAAGAACGCATAATGACGAAGTTCGACCACCGTTGCCATGCATTTACCAATAAAAGAGTTGTCTACGAAGGAACCCAGTGAATATCCACACAAAAAATTGAATAAATCTTATGCAAGCGATTTGTCAGGTCTTTGGTGTTTCACTTAGCCTACAACTGAGAGTTTCCACAGTTTAGCATTTTCGTTAGTATGCCACCTTTGGGTAATTGTGGGCTCGGAATCTCTGCAAGTGCCCTGTACACACATCGCAAAACCGGCCTGCCCTTACGGCAAAACCAGGATAATTTCTGTGTTGAGTTTGAGTTTATTTCCACAGTTTAAATCCAAAATGATACAATATTTAAACAAGGCGGTGAAGGAGGACTGAGAAAGTAAAGCTTATGCTAGTAGACCCATTTACAAAAAGAAAAAAAACAAAACAAAAAAAATAAATAAAAAACAAATAAAAAAAACCCAAATCATAGTCCCATACACACATAATATGGACGACGAACAGTACCATGGAGGCATTATTTTTTCCCACCAGTCGTTCCTTTAGCCCGCATGAGTACAGTGCACCCGGACCGAAGTACATAGACGTCAGAAAATAGCTCTATTGTGCCTGACCACCCTAAGGTGAAATAAAAATGAAACCACACGGAAAAAAACTAGAGTAGAGAACAAGTGAGAACGAATTACCCTTAAAGTTATAGTGGTGCCCAATTTGACTGGCATTGTTCTGTTAAGATCGCGCAAAATGTGGGTTCGTTATTAATTCAAAACTTTACACGCGAACAAAGTGCATTATTTCATCTTTATCGTAATAAAGTTGTGAACATATAGAGGGTCCCGGTCCCACGAGAATGCCATCCTTGCAAGTAACATACCCATCCCAACCATAGCCCCACCTTATAGAAATGAATTATCTGACCTTTTCGGGGCTTTGGAGCCCCTGTGACAATTTGCCCCCGGCTCATCGGTAGCATGGTGATAGAATTGACCCACCCCTACATGAATCATCCCCATAGTCCGGCGAAACATTTTTGAAATATTTACCTGCATAATGACCGTTGAAAGTCGCAATGCCAAAATGACCGTTGAAAGTAGCAATTTGTACGCTATATATATATATGCTACGCAAATTTTCGGACCTTTTCGGGGCTGTGGTGCCCCAGTACCAATTTCCCACCGGTTAGCAGAAGCATAGTGATAGAACGGACTCACCCCTATATGAATCACCCTCGTTATCCCCCAAACCATTTTCGAAATGTTTTCGAAAATGACCATTGAAAGTTCGAAGAAACCCTCCGACCGTCGAGATGGCACTTATCAACTTCCGTACAGCCGTTATTTGGTTCGCTCCACAGCGTAGCGTTATCGTTCGCTGTCCACGAGTAGGTTGCCGTGAGTTGTATTGGTACGTATTCGTGCATCTTTGTTCGGAGTGTGAACTCTCTGCACTTACGTGCGTGTATAGTGTCCGTATGCCTCACGGACCATTTCAGCTAGCATCAGACCAAAAAAACTGAGTGCATAACCAGATTTTTCTGTCCTAGGACAGCTTCCCAAAAAAAAAACTACGTCACCGGCACCACAGACGCGATACCACGGGTAGGTTTTTAGTTGCGGTGCCTGCCTTGCAGGCAGCACCGCAACTAATGCAGTTACTCTCGGGATGTCAATTTCTGACTTTTCCGGCACTTTATTTCTATCTTCTTGTAGATGCTTTGTGGTATCGAAATACGGTTTAGTGCAATTTGTAGGGATGGTACTTCTCTTTCGTGTTTTTAAGTTTTGGTGGAAATATGACTTTCGTGAGAGTGTAAAATTGGGGTTTTTTTCATGCAAAATTTGTAAACGTGTTCTATTTTTAGTAACAATCTTGCGGAAAAACCAGGTCCGTATGTACTCTGGGGAAAAGGTTGTTTGTTAATTTAACACAGCGCCATCATTTTGGTTGTTTTTTTTAATTCATTACAGATTGATGTTAAGTGAATTTTGAGTATTCAGTATGAGGATTTCTTTGCAGGGATTTATTCTTTTCAAGTGGCATGGTCGGGGTTGCGGTGAAGTAAAAAGTTTGATAGTTTAGAGGAGTTTTGTTCACTGTCTTTGTGACTTTGAAGGGCTGTGTGAATTTCTCACACTAACGACAATATTCACAAAGTAAGTTTCTGTTGGAGGGAAACATTGTTATTGGTAGGTAAATATTATTTGTATGAGTTGGCGAGTATTAATATTTGTGTTATATCAAGGTGTCTGGTTATGGTAAATTTGTTATTTTAAAGTTTAAAATTATTTGGAGAATATTACAATGCTAATGAACATAGTGAAGAATTTTTCGGTGTTAAATGTAACATATTGAAAAGAGGAGACATTTTATTTGAAGAGGAGCGTAATCAAATGTCAATGCAAAGTTATGTGAAGAGAGCAGATGTTTGTTTAAATGAGGGGAGTAATCATATATTAGTGAAAGGGTCTATGTGAGTGACTAAAGATAGGTATAAATGTTGGGAAAATAACGGTTTTGTGATAAAACGTAGTGTGGGTATTGCAAGTGATAGTACTAAAATGATGCTTAGAGAACAAATACGTAAGCGTCAATTTAGAAAAGAAGAGGAGAGTCCAATTAGAGAATTGCAACATCGCTTTTGGAATAAAATTATGGAGGGGCCTACATATGTTTGCTTTTATTGTCAGCAGTTATGGTATAAAGAATGTGCACTGTGGGTGAATTTAGTTAGATTTAGTGGAAATACTAATATTTGTAAGCAGGAAGAAGGTATAGATAAAGGATGGGTCTGTAAAACCTGTTTAAAATATATAAAAGAAGGCAGAGTTCCGTTATTAATTCGAGATAATAATATGAAAATGTATGAGATACCAAAAGAATTGAAACTACATCGTCTTGAAGAAAGGTTGGTCGCTTTGCGAACACCTTTTATGCAGTTGCGTGAGCTTCCTCGAGGAGGGCAATTTAGTATTAAGGGAAATGTTGTTAATGTCCCATCTGATGTGGTGGCAACAATTAAAACTTTACCTATAAGACTTGAAGAGAGCCAAGTAATTCCTGTCAAATTTAAGAGGAAATTAAGTTATAAAACGGCTGTTTTTTTTTTTTTTTTTTTGAAAATGTTAGGCCTAGAAGTGTTGTTCTTGCTGCTCGCTGGCTGATAGAAAATGTGGATATCAAGATACACAACAATGACTTAGGAAAGGAAGACACGTTTTGAAAAGGATGAACAACTTCTGGTAAGTGGGTCTGCTGCCCCTCTTTTACTAACACCACCATTACTTGCCTACACGATGTTGAGTTCGCGCTATAGGAGGACCTGAATAATAGAGTAGTCAGGTTCCTGTTTTTTGACTCATTCAAAATGCCGTTTTGCATCGCGGAAGGATATATTGCAAAAAATGCCTGAAATACCTCCAATTTTCTTTGAATGATTACTTCAACTACTTTCCTACCACATAGAGATCACAAATTGAACACATCTCTTCACTAACATGGTCTAATCTCCCCCCCCCAAAAAAAAAGTTTTTCTAAATTCGTAGGGTAACCTCCGTCGGCGGGGTTCCCCTTGAATTGGTGGTGTGCTACCTTTTGTCTTCACTGCTAAGTCATACATATCACTCATCCGTGTCCGTGAAAAACCATGGGGGTCGTCCCATGGTTGCATTGACAGAAGAACTATATTCAAAAAAGGTCACAGCAGGGAGCTGCCTTTAGTAGCAGCTCCCTGGTATTAGTCCCGTTCATATACGTCACTAGTATCCCTTCCCCAATTATTTCTAAGTTCAGCATTTAATCAAACTTGAAAGATATTGTCTTACACAAATCAGAGTGTCGAACCATCCAGTAATCAATCATAAAGATACATTGCATCATTTTTACGTCCTATAATGAAACGTGAATACCAAAATGTCGATGTTTATAATTTATAGCTATTAGCTGCGATTCGTCTGTCATCACATTATTAACCAGACACGTTTCTTATTACATTCTATAGCAAGGACTTTTTGTCGCTTCTTTGACGATGTCCTTTTACTACGGAAGAAAATATTGTCATTGTAGTAAGTTTATTTATGGCCATGACTCGCAATTGATGAAACGATTACCTAATGAAAGCAATAAGTAAGACAGTTCTATGAATACGAATAAACCATCGAGTAAAAGATTCCGTAGAAGACGAATTTCATCATTCCAACAACCCGTCTGCAATACAATTGTAGTTTGGGTGAAAAGTTTGGCCCTTTAATACGGGAAGTTGCAACTTTCTGCTTACTATAAGTTGATCCTTATCAGCTTATGTTATGTGACGTAGACACTAAATTTAGACCGTGCACAGAGGGTCAAATTGTTGGTTTGCCGACGAAGATTTCAACATTTCAAGACATTTCGTAACTGTAAATTTCTAGCTAAGTGGCTCGTTCGTTTCATCTCTTTGCCCTTTTCGGAAATAGAAAGTTCGCAAGATATTTATGAGCTAATTATTCTCTAGTTTGTTATAATTATGTCAGGGAGTTGTGGTGTTATCAGGAAAACGTTTAACTTATTCACCATAAAGTCCATTTTTCTCTTTAAAGTGATTTGTTCAACTATTGCAACTATTGCCAAATACGGGCAATGGTTATGAGAATCGGGTAATCTGATTTTCGATAATTTAATGATGTAGGGTGAGAATGTCTTCCCGTAAGTCTGCTTGAAAATTCATTTCAACACACCGTGTAACGTGACAATTCTGTCAATAAGTGTTACTAATAGAAGAAAAATCATCTACTTCATTTCATCCAATGGTAGTGGTACATTTTATCTGATTCTTCTGATCAAAATAGCGACTGCTATAAGATCCCCATAGGCCTTAATTTTTTCAAAAGTAAAATCATATATAGTAGGAAGTTGGGGCACACAATTTTTTTCAATATGTATTGAAATTTAGCCAAGAGTTGCAATAGAGTAAAATTCATTAGCATGTTTTCAATTCCGGTTTGTAGTTTCCCCGAAATGATGCGGGATCCATCGATTGGCAGTGATACATTTTATCTGGTAATTTTCTGATCAAATAGCGACTGCTTAGATCCCCCTATAAGTCTGGGAAATGTCATTTTCGACTGTCTCAGGGGTCCAATTTTTCAAAATTTTCTGTTCGCTTCGCGTCAACCAGCGGTGAAGTTCCCCGCAGATAGTCTTCCTAGCAGCATTTTAGTTTCAAGTGAACAATTTTTGTGCAAACAGACCCTCGAATTAGTGACTTCTAAGACCCCTTCTAAGATAGTCAAAGGTTTTGACTATCTGAAGTGGTCAGGTTTTTCAAAATTTCCTGCACGCTTCGTCCCAACTTATGGTGGTGCTCCACTTACACTGCTTCATGGCAGAATTTAAGTTTCAAGTGATCATTTTTTACAAAAGGAAACTCAAAATAGCGAATGCTTAGATCCCCATATAAGCCCGGGAAATGCCATTTTCAACTGTCTGAGCGGTCGGATATTTGAAAATGTTTTGTACGCTTCGCGCCAACTAATGGTGGCGCTCCGCTTAGTCTTTCTGGCTGAATTTTAGTTTAGAACGAACGTACGTTTATCTGCAATTGAAACTTAAAAAAGCGACTGTTGGATCCCCTTTTCAAGCCTGGGAAATGTCATTTTTTGACTGTCTGAGGGGTACGAATTTTCAAATTTTCTGGACGCTCCGCGCCAACCAGTGGTGGCGCTCCGCTTTGACTGACCTACAGGCAGAATTACATTTCTCGGGCAAAAATCTTGTGCCCCCAAAGTGAAATGCTCCCCTACGCCCCTGGAAATACTTCACTCAGGCGTGCACTGGAACAGCTGCTTGCAACATTCAGCAGGATTCCGGATTTGCGTCCTAGGATACATAGTTCAGTGGAGTAATGAACTGAGCTAATCAGTATCTCAAAAGGGTGTTTTAATCTTAGAAAAATCTTTTAAAATCCAAAATTTTCTTTGTACCCTCCGCGCCAACTGGTGGTGGCGCTACGCTTAGATAGTAAACTCCACCCACCCCCTTCAGAAGTATCCAGCCCTCCATGGACCCCTACCAGGGCTTTGTCCCCTGAACCCCACCAGGGGCCCTAAAGCGGCCCCCTGGACCCCAGGCTGATTGGGCCAACAGTCTAAACCCTCTACAAACATGGGCCGATTTTCCTAAATTTTTAGCCAAATCGTTCGTTCATTTCATCTCTTTGCCTCGAATTGACCATTGATTTAATTAACTATGCACCGACCTAAACAATGGTCAAACCATTGACCTCCAACTTTGGTCAAAATTTACTAATTTATGGTCAGATCTAACCATTAATTGGTCACTTTTTGACCATACCATTGAGTCGGTGCATAGTTGACCATAGTGTTTTTAGAGTGCACTCTGTGGTATTGAGTTGGATTCAACCTCTCTGAAAGAAGGATGATTATTCTAAACAGAGCGTCACCAAAAGGTTGGCGCGAATTGTACAGAAAATGAAGTAGCCCATGAAGGGAAACCTCCTTGAATATCCTGTTTAAAAAGGCAAATATACTTCTTTGTTACAGTAGTAGAGTCCATGCCCAAAGTCCAAAAGCTATTAGTAGCTAACAGTCGTCAAATCACCTTAAAAGTATAAGACGACTTGGTTTGTCGGCACCGCAACTCGTCTAGACGTTCGTCTTGTTATGGATACTCTTCGAGAAGTTGTCATAAAGCGAATGGATTTCTGCACATATTCACGACAATTTTTAGCTAAAATCAAACGTCTAGTCAGTTGATATGGTTTGACTGACAGATGAAAAAAAATTCTTTATATAAAATGGTTCAATCGATTTGTAGGAAAATGAGAACAAGACGAACGTCTAGACGAGTTGCGGTGCCGACAAACCAAGTCGTCTTGTACTTTAAAGGTGATTTCATATTTTAGGGGGACAAAAATACCATTCCAAAATACTTGTATTTTGTGTTTTGCCCAATAGCAGCTAAGTTAAGTTCCACACTTGTAATCCAGGAACATTGATCATTCACTTTAGAAATGTGGTTGAGGTGGAACGTGTAACACACCAAAGAAATACTCGATTGCCGGTATAATGAGGTTTGCTCATTTTGAACTCATAGTTGACAGTAAATCAGGAAAAGATGATACAGCAGTTGATTTAGAACTGTAGAAAGAGCAAAACGTCACATCAGGTAACATTTCAAACGTCCTTTACAAGCTGTTGCTAGTTCATTCAATATAAGGTATCCCTAATGTCCCGGCTCCTTAGTAACTCCTTGTGCAGCATGAGGGTTTCTGATAAAAGATGGTAAAGCGCCAAAGGCTCAAGACAGACCATTCGACCAAACAGACGTTAGTCAAAATTGTATTTTAAGCAGTGCAGTTAATAAGGAAAAACATGCCATTTGTTTAGCTGTTTAGTGAATACAGGTGGAGTACACTGTTATGACGTAATGTTGAAAACGATAATGAGTCTGTATATACATGACAGTAACGTTGTAGTCACTTGGTTGAAGATGGATTTATGTTAATGAACAAAAGGAAAAAATTCCAATGTTGAACATAAAGAATTTTTAAAGATTAATGGTTTTTAAAAAGTTCTGTACGCTCCGCACCAAGTTAACTCTCAGCTTTCCTAATAAAAAATTGTTGTAAGTAACATGTAATAACAAGTTAACGAGAATCAAAAGAAATGTCGATATCTCAGATTTACCATAATCTTTACAAATGATGAAATAAAATAAAAAAAAATATATAAAACAGCAAAGTAAAAATTCCTTTGTCAGCGTTACTTACACCTACATTCTCTCAACATAAATGTTAATATGATGATATTTCACTCTAGCCTTAGGCCTATTGTCACTGTTTCTCCAATTTATATTAATCCCGCACACATACGTCACTACTAACCCTTCGCCAGTAACTTCTTAGTTTAGTAATGTATAGACACTTGAACGACGTTGACCTCCACAAATCAGAGAACCGAATCAATCACTTACAAATCATAAAAGATAAATTGCAACATCTATACGTCCCTTCATGAAACCCGAATACCAAAAATATCGATGTCCCTAGTTTATAACTATTAGCTGCGATTCGTCTGTCATCACATCATTAAACAGTCTCGCTTCTTCCTACACTCTGTATCAAGAACTTGTTGTCGCCTTTCTGACAGTGACTTCTTACTACGGAACAAAACTGTTGCCATTGCACTATATAAAAATTGTTTTAATAATTTCCATGCATTTCTTTTTCTAATAAAAAATAATAATATAGCAAGTTTATGTATGGCCACGACTCGCAACTGATCAAACGATAACCTAAAATATTTAAAAGCAATAAGAAAGCCAGGTCTATGAATAAGACTGCACTGTCCAGTAAAAAACTCCGTAAAAGACAAATTTCATCATTCCAACCACTCATATGCAATAGCTCAACAAATCACTTTCAAAGAAAAGACGGACTTCATGAAAAATAAACGTTTCGCTGATAACACCACAGCCAGTGACATAACAAAAAAGAGCATAAATAGCTTATAAATAAGTGTCTTGCTACTTTACCGTTTACGAAATGAACCACCTGGCTAAAAATTTACAATTGCGAATTTTCTTGTACCTGTTCAAAACTTCGTTGTGTAAGCTAACAATCTGAACCCTCTACAAACGTCCAAATTTAACGTTTACGTTCGTTTAACATAAATATAAAAAAATGACAAGGCAATCATTTTTAATTGTTTTACAGTGACGTAAATCCCGGAGAAGGCAAGGGATGTCTTTGCTTCCTCAAGTAAAAAAGGAAAGCCAAACTGTCATATGGCTCCCTCAAAATTTTAAATAACCATTTCAAAATCAACACATTTTTGACATGAGATGAACTATCCATGGCCTTTAAAAAGACCAAATCAGTTGGTTTTCAAGGGCTTCTCCCCCAACTGAAGACTCAAAGCAGTCCCTGAATGATTATGCAAAACCTTCATTCATGCAGACCTCTTCCCAATATCTCAAACAGATCACCGCCCAGCGTAATAAAAAAGGTTGCTCTCATCACATACAAATATAAAACGAGATATGAATGAGCATGTTAAAACCCTACCGTGACAACTCTTTACATTAAACTATGTGGTCATGTTAACACTTCTTCATCTTATGATGTGCTCTTCTCCCTAAATGTATAAATATCCCCAAGAACATTCCCTCTGAATTTGGTTTTTTAAGCATTCTTCTTTAGTGGAGCTTCTGAGCAATGGCAACTCGTGGTGTAAATATGTGGAGAGGTACATAATGAACTTACAATGACTTGTCTTAAATAAAGATGATCACCTTCCCTATAACCAATAATGCCAAACACCGAAAAAAAAAAACAATTACCACCCACAACAACGAAAAAAAATAAAATGTACATGTAGATCTTTCGGAACGTATAAATAATACATCACGATCGTCATGTTCCCTACTTTCCCCATCATCACACCTCTGACTCTTTTCTTATCCACTAGAGCCTTCTTTGTTTGATCCCAACTCTGACATCATCATTTTTCTCCCCTTCATAACTTTTATCTTGAAATTCACCCCCATACTTTCTTTTTCTTTGTTGCCAACCTTTCCTTTCTACAAAAAAAAAAATCTTTGAACGGCCCTTCTTGAGCATTGTTATATTCTCCACATAATTTTAAACTTTAAAATAACAAATTTACCATAACCAGACACTTTGATATAACACAAATATTAATACGAGCCATCTCATACAAATAATATTTACCTACCAATAACAATGTTTCCCTCCAACAGAAACTTACTTTATGAAAAAACAGTGAACAAAACTCCTCTAAACTATCAAACTTTTTACTCCACAGCAACCCCGACCATGTCACTTGAAAAGAATAAATCTCTACAAACTGACAAAGAAATCCTCATATAAATACTCAAAATTCACTAAACACCTCGATGAATTAAAAAAAACAACCAAAATGATGGCGCTGTGTTAAATTAAACAACATATTATTCCCCAGAGTACACACGGACCTGGTTTTTCCGCAAGATTGTTACTAAAAATAGAACACGTTTCCAAATTTTACGTGAAAAAACCCCCAATTTTACACTCTCATGAAAATCATATTTACACCAAAACTTAAAAACACGAAAGAGAAGTACCATCCCTACAAATTGCACAAAACCGTATTTCGATACCACAAAGCATCTAGAGGGAGATAGAAATAAAGTGCCGGAAAAGTCAGAAATTGACATCGCGATAGTAACTGCATTAGTTGCGGTGCTGCCTGCAAGGCAGGCACCGCAACTAAAAACTGACCGAATAATTCTACAAGAGCGTGCTTGCGTGTTTTTTGAAGGGCCTCATTTGGGAGAAGTGTAGTGGAGAGGGAGAGGGTGACCTCCAGTTGGTAAAAATTTTCCTATTAAAAAGAGGGATAAGGTACTGGACATTTTCTGAAGATTACATGCACTTGGTTTTTCATTTATTTTTCGCCCACGGCAAAAGGTATGTATGTGTGTGTGTGTGTGGTCACGATGGCGTATTCTGTAAGTATAGATGTGTGTATGGCGTATTTGTTTGGGATGGTTTGTTTACAAAGTACAATATCTTTCAGGTAGGAACTGAAGTCTCTCATACTTTCTTTGGCCTATTCGACTCATACCCCACTCTAAACCATTCTAGTCAAATTTGAATAGAATCTAATCAATTGGGGGCACGAGCCGGAATCTTGTCAAATCTTAAACCAGATTCGACTCACAAATGAAATGAATAGTTGCATTTTTGAACCATTTCTAGTTGATTTTGAAAGAAATCTTTTCAAATATTTGACGTTTTTTCAGACTGTTTGTTATTCTTAACTAGCGAAAACATGTGAAGTCTTATTACACTGTTGTCGGTGAAGCTTACCGATCGTGTGACGACCTAAATCTCACATTTTAAGCAGTAGTCTAATTTCAGGGATGATCGGTAGATGCTAAGAGTCAAGGTGAGAAGTTGCCTGTAGATATGCAATATAGGCATATTGAATAACTTCTCATATTATGAGGAAGGAATCCCACAGTTTTTGGAATATGACAAGCATAATTCGAGTTCACTAGAAGTCAAAAGCTGAAAACGATATTAATGTGCTACTCGAAATACCGCGAAAACCCAGAAAAAATCATCAATTTCTTTTGGTTTTATTGATCCTTTGCCTAAGGCTGGAAAAAATATATGCGACGGTAATTTCGTGTGTGTGTGAGTGTGTTAGAAACATTGCTTGTAAACACGATATCGATGTATGGAGACAGGAATAACGGACAACTATTATATTTGATGTCAAGATTTCTATCAACTAGAGGTCATTATAGGTTAGACCACAAACCTTAAAATACAAACAGAAGTATCTCTAGAATGCAATAACGAACACTTCCTATTGACAAAAGTTAACTTGGAAGATTTTAATCCGATTTGTCATGTACTTAGGGAAAGCCCTTGGTTAAGATCAAATGTCATTTGAGGTTGAGGTCACCAAAGGTAAAACTGAAATGGCCCATAAACACGATATCTTAAAAGAGGAATGAAGGACACTTTCGGAAGCAAGCAAAGAAAGTTTCCGTATTAAACATGTGGATGTGTTGTAGTCAGAGTTCAGAAACTGAACCCCATTATCGGAAAGGTGATTGAAAGGTCAAGTGTAAATGTTTTAACATCAGGTAATGTTAAAGCACCGGTTTAACGCATTTATGTGATCAAATCAATAACACCTCAACATGTTTATTGCTTCACTGAAAACGTGTCTTTGTTAACAAAGCAACAAGCCCTTTACCCTCATTGTACAAAGATAAGCCATTAACATGTCCAAGTGTTAATTATTAAGTATTACGTGTTGTTTAGTGACATATTTTTCATTCGTCAGTATAGAGATTTCCCATGTATTCGTGCAATTATCACCAAGCATGAACCTTGCCTCTTTTCACTAGGAACTCAAAAAAGTAAGTGTGCCCGAGGTCTTAAAAAGAAGTTATGGACAAGGAAACAAATCCTAGTCAAAGTAAAATTTTCATGAAAATCAAGAGGAGTACAAAAATTCGCTACAAATTCGGACAGCTTAGGAAAGAAGCTATATCCTTCGTCGGGAGGTTATGGAAAATTTTTCCTCATGCCCTTTTCATGTTGTGGCCTTGCTTAAACTTTGCCAGAAATGGTTAGATATTCAATTCAATGTACTTCCACATCATTAAATATAAGGCAGCTGCAATTAACAAGACGGGGGGAGGGCTGAGGGAGCACAGTGCTTTTACGAGCAGCCCCCCTTAAACATACCCCCCCCCCCCCAAAAAAAAAAAAAAAACGTGTAAAAGACAAACAAATGCAACAAAACTAAGAAGATGAAATTAATGGTAGGCCTACTGTAGTCTAAGCATGTAAAATATGTTCCTTTCTAAGTTTTTACAAAATGAACGGTACCTAATTTTGAATTCCTAACACCCTAATGTCATTATCGAGATTATTCCAGAACTTCAAAAAGGGAACAATTAAAAGCTTGTGTCACGGACTTCTTATATACATGGTCAGAAAATGTAACGCGTACGTCCTATCCGTAGATTGTCACCACCGTCTGGGGCAAAAAGGCGCGCCAAGATGGCCGCCGTGAGGCTAAAATTTGTATGATTTAACGACGATGCTGTAATATTTTAAACAAAATTTAACTTGAGTGGGAAACAATATCATATTCCTGCAATGCGTGTAGGGATTTTGATCTTACTTTGTATTATTTCGAAGATATTCAACTTTATTGCAAAATCTTTTTATTTACTTGAGCAAGTCCAAACTTTTCATATTTGGTATATAGATTTGCCATGTTGAGAGGAAGAATACTATTGTTTTTGGTGGAGGTCAAAGGTCATTTGAGGTCACAAGGGATCAAAGACCGAAAACCTTGTAATCGCGATATCTTGAGATAGGAATGACCGACACTTTTCATATTTAGTATATAGATTTGACATGTTGAGAGCAAGAACCCTATTGTTTTTGGTGGAGGTCAAAGGTCATTTGATGTCACCAGAGATCAAAGACCGAAAACCTTGTAATCGCGATATCTTGAGTTGGGAATGACCGACACTTTTCATATTTGGTATATAGATTTGCCATGTTGAGAGGAGAACCCTATTGTTTTTGGTGGAGGTCAAATGTCATTTGAGGTCACCGTTTTCAGTGGTTTATGAGGACAACAAAGCACCCCTTTTCGGCAAGGAATCACTAAGCCTTTGGCTTTCTGCTTCTTATAAGCTGTCTATCCGTCTATACAATTAATGCACCTATAGAGGGCGTATTAGAAAAAGGCAAATACGGAATGCCGTACTGTGCTGAAGTACTGGATATTGTAGAGGTAGTGGATGTCAGCTCCCAGGGGAATACTGACGAGAGACTTGGCCAGATCTAAGTATGCTAGTGCTGGTAAGCCTGATTTAAATAAAAAAGATTGTCAAAAAGTATGAGCAAGCGACCGTTCTGTCGAAGGTTGGAAAAAGTTCTGGTGTGTGGGTGCAACAGTGTAGACTAAAAGTATCAACCGGGTCGTAGGCTGGGGTGTAGGGAGGGGGTGTTGCGGGAGCACCTCACCCTTCCCCGTATATGAACTGTATTTTAATCCGAACTTGGCCTTGAACCGTATATTTGAAACTGTATTTCAACTTGACCTTTTCATCTAGTGGACGCTGTATAACACATTCCGGTGTATGATGTGTCGCTAAATCTCATCTAACTAAATAACCTACCCGCTCCAGGTGGAGTTCCGCTCAAAATGAGATAAAAAGTCGGTCCCCTAAAAAGGCTAGGCCAAAAAGTTTAACCAAAGTAGCCTACCATGTTGTACTTCTTGACCCCCTCTTACACGCACACATGTGCATACAAGATCATACTTTGTCACTGACACCGTTCATGTACAGAATTTCCGATCTGTGTACATATTTTCGTTGTATTTCTAAAATCTCTCTCCATGATAACAATTCACCTAGATACACAATGAAAATCGAGGGAAAATCCAGTGTAAATTACAGGGTGGTACTGGAAGTTTAGCAACGACAATTTAGGTCTGGTGGACCCCCAACATCAAATGTATTTAAATACCCATCATCGATTTTTTTAGTCCAATCTCATCGCATCGGCTGCTGTATGAGATCATGAATCAATTCGTCTCGATAAAAGGAGGAGAAGGAGATTATGACTTTAAAGGGAATAAGTCATCACCCCGGACAGTTCCAACCGTCTTCCTTCTATCCCCAACCACAGATGACTAAAACTCATCCCCATCCAGACGCAGTCCCAGTTTATTGCATCGGGATATACCCTGATGAGTATAAAAGACCAGACCCAGAGCACTCTCAGTGCGTGCCATTTAACATTAGCTGCTCGGCATTTTTGAATTTGATGTCAATCAAACAGCTGTGAAAATTGAGAACTTCCGCAGATTACTGGTAAAATAGTAATTTGGGCTGACGAATGATTGCCTTTAAGACCTTAGAATCTTACATGTATGTCAGGAAGGATATAGGCATTCGTTTGAGGTGGGGGCTATATCATGATACCCTACTTATCTGTATGTATAACTGCTCCACCTAATTGTGCTTCAGTCTGATATATAATATTTTAGTTCCAAGCCTAGTCTGTCGTGTTCATGGAAAGCAGAGCAGACCCTTCAAGAAAAAATGTACATGACATTGATGGAAAAGTTTTCAAGCTGGGGCTCCTCCCCATGAAATTTAGCTATTTGAAGGAACGTATTGACAATTCGTACCATATTATCTTGTTTTGTCCATGAAAATAAGTAGAGGAAAATTTGTCGTCTTAGGAATAGTACATAATCATTTTTTCAACACTGGTACTTAGAGAGGAATTTCAGCCCAAGCATTTGAGAAGGCATTTGTTTACAGTAGTCAACAATCCTGAACAGAATGCATGGGCCGTTCCCCCGCTTTCCCTTTAAGTGCTGAAATTCTTGAAACTCGGAGTTTATGTACAACATTGACAATTTTTGGCGGGTGGCGGGAAGGGGGGGTGGAGGACCAGCGAATCTGTGCTTACGTGTTGCTATATTTGGACAAATGTGTCTAATTCGTGTTCTTTTATTCAGTCAAAAGACAATCCCACTCGACTTATATCAATTATAGCAATAAGCAACACTTACATGACAAAAGTATGGTATAAAATATTGTGTATGAAGTATTTGTGCTAAGATTTCTGAGAGAGCGCCATCTATTCTGTTACCGTTCTTACACTGTAACAGATCTGGTATCCAGGCTAAGCAAACAAAGTCATGACCAAACTTTCCTTTCTCAACTGCCCAACAAGTGATGATTGGTTGACCGGGTCTTCATGTTACTCTATCAGTTCTGCATGGCGAAAAAAACAACAGCTGACTGCAGTATGACCACATATAGAGACTCATGGCATTAGCTGGGGTGCAGGCAACCTCTTAAAAGGCCCAAACCTCTCATCACAAATAGTTCGAATTCTCCTAACCTACTTTGGCCTACTTAAGCCCCTCCGAACAATTGTCTAAAACTCATCATAAGCCAGACACAATCACAGTTTATTGCTTCAGGTGAGTATATAAGCCCCTATGATGTTTAATGATGACACGCTGTAATCAGCATACTCTCAGAACAATTTAGAGATCTGTAATATGAGCTACTGACATAACTGTGCATTTGAACTTTTTATTAAAAGAGCTGTACCAACTGACAATTTCTGTACACTGCTACAGGAATTGTAGTTTGGGTGAGAAATAACTGCCTTTGAGTACATTACGAGAGCAAAACAACATGTAACATATACATTGATTTACTCCACAACGCACTGTTGATATGTGAAATCCACATACCCGCGCACACTTGCGAATTCTGTAGCTACTGTAATTTTTTTCACCGTCGGTTAAGTTGAAACCGTTTTAACATCCACGAGTACACATTTTCAGTGTGGGTATATGAAAATTCTCAGTCGGTTAGCAGGTTAGTGCTCTTTGATTGACATCAAAAGTTGGAAAATTCAAAACATGCAGAGTAGCTTACATTTAGGCTACCACAACATGAAGATAGAGTGCTTGGATTACACATTAGAGCCTTGTATGTTTACCAAGATATGGTTTAAAGCAATATGATCGCATAAGAAGGTGCCGTACGGTTATGGGAGAAGGAGCTACAAAATTAAAGGTAAAGAGCAGTCTCCCAAAGTTATTTTGAAGAAAAAGCTATATAACAAATTGCCGTCTTATTCTTCTTCATAGTATCTTTCATTAATCTTATGACTTTACTATTCAGTGGCGTAGCTACTGGGGGGGGGGGGGCAGGGGGCAAGTTGCTCCTTGGAAAATAATTTGGGGAAATGTGATGAAATGATATGCCCTTTTCCCATTTCTCAAAATTTTTGTTAGAACAAGAAATTGTGAGACATTTCTCATACATAATTCGTATTTTCATGCAAAAAATTAACCCAGATTTCGTCAGTGTCGCATGAAACGGCCCGACTAGCGTTCCGCAGAAATGTCTTCTCCGCTCAGCAGATTGAATGTTCTCTATGATCTGTTATGACCAGCGCATTCCAGTGTACAGGAAGCTGTTATTCAGGAACTTAACAACAGCTGATCATCACTACAGTGCGCGGTTGTATGATCAATCACCTTGTACACTGTTAAAAAATTTCTCTGTAAATTTACATTATTTTTATGGCAAATTTTTTTCCAACCAAATAATGTTTTTTTTACAGCCAGACTGTAATCATGAAAAAACATTAAGGATTTGTTTTTTCTTTACAGTTTTTGCATGTAAATTAGTTTACAAAAGTCTACTGTAAATCGAATTACAGAATCGTTCTGTTTTGTTTACCATAATTTTATGTGAATTTACAGCCTACTGTTTTCATTCCCGACGTGTTAATATTTATTATAATATCGCTTTTTTACCTTTCATATGTTATTACGTAACATACACTTCACCATTACGTAGATCAGGTATTTGCTTATCAACGTAATGTGTCGTTACGAAGTTGTTTTCAATCAAAACATATTGAGGATGCTTTGTTGTCATATTCTTGTCAAGTAGACTGCTATCTCTAGGAACTTTGTAATTGGAAAGTCACATTTTTTGTACAATATAATAATTGTTTTTAAAAAAAATATGACAAAGAATACAAATACATTGGTTGCAAACATTTCCAGGCAAGGTAAACAATAAGTTTATCACTTCCTGATTAAAAAAAGCCAAAGAAGATATTATTCAAAGCAACAGCAATCCTTTTGTTAAGAAAATGCCTACAAAATAAGCTCCACCCATTTATGCAAAATGAAATTTACGTCATAAAGTGGTAAATTTACAGACTCTTTCAAGTAAATTTGTGAAACGTTTTTAATTTGCTCCGATCAAGTGCATGAGCGCCTGTGGCGATGAGTTGACATCAGTTTACCAATTGTCAGTGCTCTGAAATTAGGGCCTTACAATTTCTTTTTACTTAAAAATGTGTGACAAAACACCAGTTGTATGATATTTATAACTAAGAACGTGTTAACTAAGTATGCTTTTATAATAAATGTAAGTTAATTTTCAAATAAGGCCATAAATTTGCCAAAAATGTTTTTCTTTTTTAAACTGAAACTTCGCAGAACGATGCATGTTATATATTGAAAATTTTCTGGCTATTTCTTATTTGTTTGTTTGGGCTTATTTTTGTTTCTTTTTCAGCTTAAAAACAAAATGAATGTTCGTTAAATGACAGTATATTTATGTGAAATCAGAAAAATACAAAATACTGTTAAAATTTCTGTAAATTTACAGAAAAAGTTTTACAAAGCAGTAGAATTTGGTTAAAAAAAGCAGACAGAAATGGTTTTTCAAATAAACAGAAAATACATGTTAAACAACCTTTTTTTATTGTAGCAATACAAAGTGTCTGTAAAGATACAGAAAATCTCTGTTTAAAGTAAAATACAAAAAGTTTAAGTTAAAAAAAGTCTGTAAATTTACAGAAATTTTTAACAGTGTACACAATCTCCGCGGTGTTCGCTTTGAGAATTCAGTGAAAGTATATGAAAACTGACGAGTCACTAACGTAGACCCCAGAGGTTACATTGTCCTACAAGCTAGTAGCGGGAGGGGTTTAAACTATACCGATTTTACTCTGTGTACATAACGATTGATAGGGCTGAAACAATCCATGGCTTACGATTAACATAACGTGAAAATAACGTTAGTCTGGAAATTAGAATAGACGGGATCAATGGGGATACTTAGATTTTGCTACTTAACCTAATCTTTGGAGGCTTACCACTGCTTACGGACTAATTCGGGAAAATAGCATCCTGCTCACTTGGGGTGTAACAATAAACTGGTCCATGAATACTTTGTTTTTGGCTAGAACTTACTCGGTGATCTGTGGCGTACGAAGGTGGAGCATTGGCCCATGGCCCCATGCCATTTTTTTGTTCTGAAAAATACGTAGCCATACATAAGTAACCCAGAATTTACTTCAAAAGATGGCATATGTGGCACCGGATTGCATGTAAGGACACCCAGTTTTTCAAAAAAAAAATTAAAAGGGGAAAGGATTGTCTCTTCAAGGCCCCTCAGTAATTTTTTTAAATTCCTACAAATAGGCAAATACTGTCAAATTCAATTTTTCCTTCAAAAGTTAGCCTCTGTATCCCACTGGTGGCACCGGTTGCATTAAAACACTTACGTTTTCAAGAATTTTTGAGAGGGAGGGTCCACCCCATAGACTCCTTCCTTGGCTGGCAGAGACGTCGACGTACATGTCGGGGACAGGGGAGCGGAGGGTGTTCAGGTGCGGTGAGACTAGTTTGTCATTTATCACGCAAGAGAGATGTTAGGGGTAAAATCATGAACAGATGGGAATTCGATCAGTCACAGACAATTTCATCAATTCAGCGGATCTTTAATTTAAACAAGTTAGTTAGCTTGTGAGTTTTATGGTCCAGTTTCCAATCTATTGGTTTAAGTCGAGCCGGCCACGGGCCACGGCCTTTTTTTCCAGTTTCCAAGTTAGCCAAGAGTCACAAAAGAGAAGCATTAGCATATTTTCAATTGGTTGTATAGTTTCCCCGAAAGATCAACACCATTACGTAGTGATAGGCCTAATAGTGATAATACATTTTTGTGGTAATTTTCTGATCACTTAGCTTGTTCTGATTTCTTCAATATTGCAAATAAAAGGTTAAAATAAAGAAAGTATGTTTAGATTCTCTTTACAAGAATGAATACGCATCTGAGGGGTCTAATTTTTCGAAATTTTCTCTTCGCTACGCCACGACCAATAATGGCGCTTCGACCAGTCTTTTGGGCAAAATTACATTTTGGTGGTGAAAGTAGCTCTTAACTCTCAGTTCACTTTGCAGTTTGCGAACATATTTTAAAGAAAGCATTTAATTACAAACGACAAAAGAAGATGCCGACTCGTTAGATTCTTTGTATAAGTCTGGAAAATGCTTTTGCGGCCACCTGGAGGGTCTGATTTTTCGAAATTTTCGCTACGCTCCGCGCCAACCAATGGTGGTGCTCCGCTTAGATAATGTTTATGACAGAATAACATTTTGTGGCTAAGAGAAAACCGCAAACTAAAATGTCTCCTTTCGCCTATACCGATCGATGCTCTTTTATTCTGACTCCTAAAGGTATGCTAATTTAATGAGAAGTTTTACTTCGTAGGTAAGGTAAATGACATAAGAATGTATGTAAAGACACAAAAGTTTCAGTTGTATCTTCATGAACCACCACCATTCAATTTTTAACACTGTTCATGTGAAAGTCGAAAATTTTGCACCATTTTGCATCTAGGCTCCTTAAAAACTCCAAAAAATTTCCATTAGACCCCTCTCCCAGGCTGGCGATCACTCAACAAACTGCATGCCCCCCCCCCTTCAGAGAAATCTTGCGTACGCCACTGCTTGGTACATACAAATAAACCAGATATTGTTGACCAAAATAAATATATGTCCTAAGAGTTGTTATTTCCAAATGCTCTGTGTTCTACTTTAAGATTAAAATACAGGTAATACTGCATAATGACATGATAATGTTGTTACACTTGTAATTTGTATATTTTATATGAAATACATATATACTGACCGGAAAAAAGTTTTGGGGAAATTTCATGCCTTTGCCCCTTCTGGAAAATATCCTAGCTACGTCACTGTTACTATTGCATATTCAAGGTTAAAGAAGCAGCTATTTCTAGTAAATTTCACGTTTCCGTTGTCAAATGACTCCTAACGGCGAATCATGAAACTGGAATGAAATGAAGATTTTCATCCGGGCAAGCTTATTTCGTATTGTCCTGTGCAACTTGGCGTTTAAATTTCCCTTTTATGTCGACTGGGACTGAAGTCAGGAGAGACCGGACAAACTGCACCTTCGCCGAGAAGGCCTATGTAAAGGCAGTAATCAGAATCCTGCTAATAAGGATGTAATGCAAGACGATTTCGATGCTATTTTAGGAATGTCAATGTCCCTGTGATAATAGGGAAAAATTTGAGGATTCATCAGGATTCGAGTCTAGCGTTTATGGGTTCTTGTTTAAGCCAATTAAAATCGTACTCATATCCACACCCAAATGAAAACTCACAAAATGTTACACAATAATACTGAATCCGTCATAAATATGCCTACAGTTAACCATACATATCATTCCCAAGGGAAGTATTGACTAGGGGATATTTATTTAATTCGTAATCAATAGGTCTAGGACTAATCTGTCTTATACGTTTTCGTTTTTTTGACTACTAATATTAACAAATTTTGGAAAAGACGTAAACAAAACGATAAATATATTTATGAGGTCAATGAATTGCAAAAACAGAGCCGGCCTTCAGCAAAACGGAAGACCCTCTTTGGAAGGGGGGGGGGGGGGGATTCTAATCATTTGTATATCTTGAGCAAAGAAGGGAAGATTTTACTTTATTTAGACGATCCACCTGATTTAACATAATACGAAAGTATTAAAAACAGTAAAAATTAAAAAAAGGCAAATTTTAATTAAAACTCCAAATAATCCGAGGCTTAAATTTCTCCCACCGTACGTGTAGAGTAATTATTGTAATGAATTAAAAATTTAGAAGTATAACAAGAACGATTCCTGCCAATAATCGTGAAATATTTTTGGAATCATCTCTAAGTATGACGTTAGCCAAGATATTAATACGATCACTACGTAGATTGACTTACTCGGGCTAATTATCCTTCCTATTCAAGCAGTCAAGTGTGCCTGCAGAGTGTTTATATTGAGACCTTACAGTTAGTTAGATGGAGTTTTACGGCCCAGTTTCTAACCAATTGGCTTAATTTGATCCTGTCACTACCTTGAGATTTCGAGTATTAGCCATGTATACAACTTTAAAAGTAACCAAAATCTACCCCATTACCTCTAGAAACAATAAGTGCAGAAAATTAGCAAAGGCAATAAGGAACATTTTTATGAAAATATCTGCCCAAAATAGCAAGGTGATGCGGGCAAGTTCTCGAAAGGACAGCTTGTATATACCACATAATTGCGTTAGAAAAAAGAATCCTCGAATGGAAAGGCGGAAGCAGATTCAAAGACAAACCATTTTCAAAATAGAAATTACAAAGGATTATGGGACAAATGTTCGGTACTTCGTCAATGTCAATGTCATGTTAGCATGGCCAAAATCGACGCACACCGAAGAGCTGTGCCACAACCCTTTGTAATTATTAATTGGAAAAGGGGTCTATGACCATGAACAACGCAACCATATGCAAATATTTAATTTTGAGCCAGATCGTCCGATTTGATAATACCGTATCGATTTCCCAATTCACATTAAACAGTTAACGAAACCATAACGAGACTTGTTACTTATCTGGTTGGAGATTACAAACTGCAGTCTTCGAGGAGTTTGAGGGGAGAGACTCAAGCTCCGCTGAGATTCTAAGTATTAAATCACTTCAAATACTTGTTAAGTAGACTTGGCATCGGCGTTTTCTTTATTTTAAGAAAAATTAGATGAGCAGTATGCTCCCGGCGCCTGGGAAAAGGTGTGATATATTCTGAAAATCAAACAAGCAACGAGTTCCTGCTTTTTGATTGTCGCATTTTGCTGTAATCAAGAGGCTTCGAATTTCAAGCCCGTCACACCATGTCAGCAGAGCGCCATCTGTAACTCAATGAGAAATCACCCAAACGTTTATTATCATGGGAAACATCATTTTGTGAATTAAATGAGGTCTTATTACTACTTGATGATGTCTTGTGAGTAATTAATGATTTTGCATGACTAATTACCAATACCAAAGACTAATCAACGACGTCAGTCAATTACTAATAAAAACAACTTTTGCGAGAGATATCACCCAGATGGAGGAAAACAACACTTTGCAGGATTTGCAAGTAACTAGCTGTCTCTAGTCTTAATATTTTTAAAATTTATGTTTGATGGAATCAACCACACGTTGAACCAGCGTCCTGGTTGAATCTCTTATTGACTGCCCCTCCCCCAATCAAAGTAAGTGGTCCAATTTAAAAGAAGGGTTTAAGGTCAAAACAACTTTTGATGTGTTGAAGAGTATACTTATTCTAAGCATCTTGGTGAAATTTGCATTGAAATCCGATGTGTGGTTCTCAAAATATGAGCAAGTAAAGTTGTCATGTGATTGCGTAAGTGGCATGAGTCCCTGCAGGGAGGTTGTATTCCTATTAACTTTAAGGTCAACACAACAGTCTGAAAAGTAAAGAAAAACAACATAAAAATCCATGTGAGGCAGTGATATAATATCTGCTGCCCTCGAGATCACTTAGGAATGCAAATCTAGTAACATCAGTTGCTGATATTTCGAGAAATATATGTACAATTTGAATGGAAACTTCACCACACTGTGTAGATTTGGTTCTTCTTTCACATATGAAAATTGAATTTTTGCTTAAACTTCCCTTTTTAAGGGCAAGAGCAGTCCCCCCAACAACTGCATCTCACTATGGTGTCGTCCGTTTTCTCTTCCAGATACCTTAATTCACTGCCTCTACCGACTAATTTGACTGACTAGAATAAAATTAGTCTGTAGGTTAAGCAGTGATAAAAACTAGTCAGCTGACTAGTCGGGGCCGCACGGAATTACTAGTTTTGTGACCATCGACCAGTCAACCAACTATTATAGACCTAAGTCAAATTAGTCATAAGGGGTACCATCCTGACTAGATGTTGTTTTCAACTAATTTTATCATACATAGGGAAATTAATATTGTAGATCCAAGGGAAAGATAGGACTTATTTCTCATAAATTTTAATCATCAACCATTCACACACAAAATACGGAACAAAAAGGAAACGATACACCAACACCACCCCAACACCCAAGAAACCCACCAACTCCCCCACAACCGCCCTCAACATCCAATCACCGCTCGACACCAACCCTCCACCAAACCCCATCCCACACCATGCCCGAAGGCCACCCACGCCCGGAGGCATCATCACGCCCGAAGCCAACAACAGTTAAGAGGCACTGAGCAAATACATGTAGGCTACACATTGCCTAGGAGTGCGGCCTCGGAAGCAGTTGTGGCAAAGGTAACCTCGTTATTCCCACGGTTGAGCAAACTCCACAACCGGATGCAGTTTAACGTCCTACCCGGACTACAATTAAGCTACGAGGAATGAAGAGAAAGAAAGCGAGAGGGGGGGGGGGGGAGGAGGTGTGTCATCCGATTAACAAGAACATTTAGCACATTTAGATACATGGGCATTTATCAGAACACTATTCGCCTACCTAATCCTAGTTTTTTTGCCGCATACACGGTAAAGTAGATTTTAAAGGTGATATGCAGCTACCTTTACCCCAGTTCTCTCACCCCAAACAATACCAATTCTCCTAACTTTTTTACTGAAGCCCCTCCCACAATTGTCTGAAATTCATCCTCATCAAGACACAATCTCAGTTTATTGCTTCAAGGTGAGTACAGACAAATTCAATTTATATTATCAAAACACTCTCAGTACCGTTTATGCTGCGTAATATAAGCTTTGGCACTCTGCATTGTTTGAATTAGCTGTCAATCAAAGAGCTGAGCCAATTGAGAATTTCGGTACCCGGGTACCAAAATTGTAGTTTGGGGTGAGAGGTTTGGCCCTTTAAGTAGTGTGGTAGACTGTCCTGTTTCATGATTGGCTCTTTAGAGTCATGTTCAATATTTTGTTCTCCTCAAATATGATATTTACTTGGAGTAACGGCTTGGTTTATCTTGGATGTGTAATACAATACTAAAATTTTCATATATTGTACAAGATACTTTGGAGAACCTGTAGGAGTAACACTGAGATTTAGCCGTTGCTTCAAAACAAAAAATGGGCGATTGCTCTTGTCCTTCAAAATATGGGGTAACGGTCAAATCAAGTTTTTATATATTAGAAGGGTACTTACTCTCAGCATTTTAGTGAAATTTGCATTGAAATCCGATGTGGTTTTCAAGACCTGAGCAAGTTAAGTGGCACATTTCAAGATAAAATTTATCTACGTCGCCACTACTTACCTTCTATTTACACTTTGCAATCCCCACTTACTGACCGATCCGTATAGTAAGGAAGTTTTGAGAAATTTGAAGCAAGGACATACGACTCAATATCCTCACAGTAATGGACAGTCTTTTGCCTTTCTTTAAACTGCACAACACATTTTCGCCTCGACAAATCCACATTATCAGAATGTGATATCATAAGTGGAATGAGAACTAAACAAACTTTGCATTCCACACAGGGAGGTCCTATTACTATAGACACAAGAGTGTGACAAACAAAGGGAAACAAAGCATTCCCTGTCATGTGAGGAAATGGTATAACCTCTGCTGCCCTTAAACTCACTTTGGAACACAAATCTACTGATTTCATTTACCAATATCTCTAGAAATCGAAAAATACATGTCTGATTTGAATGGAAGTTTCGCCACACTGTGTCGATTTGGTTCTTCTTTCGCATATGAAAACTGATTTTTTCCCCTTTAACTTTCGCTTTAATTTTCAACGAAAAAAATCCAAGGTTTATGTAACCTAAGACGGCCGCGTTTAGTTTCATTAACGTGTTGGCAAGCGTTTAATTGGTTATGGACAATTTTAAATTTTGATTGAATACTTTGGGAGTTGGGTCTCATGCCCATGACCTTCTATTTTGATTGTACAGCCGATTTGCTATCCTATCATCTCCTTTATACCAGTTTCCTGAACATTGTACTGCTTCTACCAGTAAACGGCGGGGCAAAAAAATTTCAGCTCATTATCTAAACAATGAAAATTAGGCTACAAAAGTTAGCAGAAATATATTGCCCCATTACCTGCAGCGCCACCAATTAGCACCTTTTCCTACTTTTTTCATTTTTGTTTGTGTGCCGGCCAACATCCTTGTTCCTATTCCTCGTTGAGTTAAATGTTTGTTCATTGTACTGCCTCTACCAGGAAACGACAGTTTAACAGAATTTTAGATCATTCTAAACAATGCACAATTAAAAAAAAAAAGTAGCAGAAATATATACTGCCCCCATTACCTGCACCGCCACCAATTTGCACTTTATCCTTTTCTTGCATTTCGGTCGTTTGTGTGCCCACAACCTCGTTTTAATTTTCCGTTCAATTACCTGAGTGTTCGTCTATTTTACCCCTTCCACCGGAAAACGGTGGGGCTAAAGAATTGCAGCTCATTCTAAACAAATGGATACAAAAGTTAACAGAAATATATCGTCCCATTACCTGCAGCGCCACCGATTTGCCTTTTTTCTTCTTTTTTCATTTCCGTTTGTCTGGCAACAGTCTCCGTTCCGTTAAATGTTTGTTTGTTGTACATGCTTCTGCATACCAGCTGAGGAAAAAGCGGGGCAAAGAGTTTCAGATCATTTTAAGAAGGAAAAATAAAAAGTTAGAGGAAATGTATCCCCCCATTACATGCAGCGCCACCAAATTTCTTTCTGTCCACTCCACCAGCCTCTCTTTTATTCTTCGATCAATTAAAGGGCAAGAGCAGTCACCCAAGTACTGTAGTACACTGTCACGTTTCATGATTGGCTGTTGACAGTCATGTGACAACTTTCTCCTCCTCAAACGTGAAATTTACTAGAAGTACTGCTTGGTTTACCTTGAATATGTTATATTGAATTCATAAAATGATATGAAAGATTCTTTTTTTGAGAAATAAGAATAAAATTCTAAAATGTAGCTGCCGTTTCAAGATAAGTTTGGTGGACTGCTCTCGAGCTTTAACTACAGTGAACTACTTCTTAAATTTTAAGAATGGCGCCAATACCATGAAATATACTTCACCAATTCACCAAAAAAATCTTAACAGAAATGGCAATCAAAGAAAAGAAACGCGTTTTTAACGCAAGTTGCATTGTCTGGAGCAAAGATGAACAAAACATTCACCTTGCCTACGTAGTTAGGTTTGGTCTTAGCGACCCGTGCTAAGCGTTTGGGCATCACGTACGACAAGGTGGCCACGGTTATGTAATCTACTACTATGTATAACTTCCGTATATGATTAAAACCGTGAAGGTCATTCTAAACTGACAGTGATACCCACCGGCGTGTACCATATACGGTACGTCCATGGTGAAGAAACATCACATCAAGATAGGATAAGGAGAATATAACCATATGTACATGTTTGGGACGAAAAGGAGAAGGTGAGTATAATTTTGCTGTACATGCTGCTAGTTTTAACAGTATGACATGTTAGGCTGCTTATCATCATATACGGGCCTAACCTTGTTAGGCTTTTAATAATCAGAAAAAAAACTGCGCCGTAAATGTATTCCGAATTTCGTAACCATGCACAGAGTTAAAACGTTCCCAGCTCCATTATCGCGTGATAGAGTACGCTCCAAGTCACGACGGAGAAACTTCACGATTTTTTTTTTTCACCAATTAAAAGGAAATGCAAAATTCTCAGTAAGATGATATGATTATTACTTTTGTCGGCTATTAATACACTAATGGTTAACTTCATCAGGAAATTGTCGCAGTGTCTGCTGAATGTTAACAACGGGACGAAGTCACGTCTTTTTCATGTTTTGTGAAAATGTTTGATTTGTGTTTATATGAAACTCATCTACAGGTCGATAGTAGACCTATGATGCTGTTTGTGGAATGCTGGTAGTAACTTGGCAAACGTGGTGGGTTATGTTAGGTTAGATTGAGTTTAACGAAGACGCCTTTATACGATCCTCAGTGGCCGCGCAATGTGGGATTTGCTGACAGGAAGGGAAGATTCTTCAATTAGCCTATCTCCAAACTTTTCAGATTTCTGTGAAGGAAACCCAGAATCTAAAATTTTCTGACAATCAAGCAGTCAAGCTCCTATTGGATACTTTGATTTTTTTTTTTAGAAAAGGGCAATACATATCTAATACAGTTATATTCACAGTTAAAAATTGGAATATATGGCGCTTGACCGAGCTAAAATCGGTTTTCCCCTAGTCCCTTCAATTTTAAAATTATGGCCTCGCCACTTCTCTTAATTTGCTTTTAATGAGTAAATGTCATAGTGAAATATATCAGTGTGAGTTGGGTAAGGATGTTGCCAACACTTTTAACCAACAGTTGCATCGTAAAGTACTAGGTGTTTTGTATTGGTAAGTCAATGAGATGGAGTTTACGTCCCAGCTTTCAACCAATTGGGTGTTTGTTTGGATTTTCATAATAAGATATTGTAATTAAAACATTATAGCAAAGGTGAAGATATAAAAGAGTACGGTACCTAAAAACCTACACCGTTTGCCCTCAAGAATGGCTGCAAAACAAGAGCCCAATGGGCACTGTGGTTCCTTGCTAGATATTATGAGAACTGTACAGCCAGTCTGTGAAATAGAGCTAAGCAAAAGTTCATACTCAATGTTCGTAACATCTTCACAAGGGGTATTTTAGTACTAATTTTACATGAAATCAAAGATTAAATTCTGTGGCCTCACTGACATTCAACTTTTGTGATGCTTGGTGATCCTTCAAAAACACTACCTCATTTCCATATGTATTTATGCTTGTAATCAAATTTGATATTATCACCAAAAAATGATACACAATGTGGTCAGAGAATGAAAAACACCCCTTGTATTTCTCTCACAAGTTATTTTTACCTGCTCTCAAATAAAACTTGCTGTTACTTCAAAACAAGTAACCATTCACTTGGTGAATAACCAGTGAAGTAAGAATCCCAATCGAAGAGATTATATTTCTTGTCCCTTTGATAGCAGTGAGAAAACTTTTTCTGAACGACATGACCAGTATTTTAGTATGCTCTAAAAACATCTAGCCAAATGGGGTACGAACCGGAATCGTGTCAAATATTTGAAAAGATTCAAATTGACAAGAAATGGTTAAAAAACGTCAAGATTCTGGTTAGTAAACCAATTAATTAAGATTTTTTTTTTTTAATTTGACTAGAAATGTTTAAAAGTGTAATTTCGCCCTGAATTTACTGCTAATATATTCTACTGATAACTTTTTTTTTACCAAATCCTCTGACCTCATTCAACCATGAGATCTTAATTAACCTGGCACTTTTACCAAAAAATTACCTGTAAAATTTAACTGATCTTAAACTAATTGCCTAAATTGGTCAACTACAATTAAATTTTCTTGTCAAATGTCAGAATGTTGGGTACTTTGAAGCTTGCCTGATACCTTTCACAAGCACTTGGATTTTACCCAACCTTAATGAAACCAACAATATGGGTATTTTATTTACCCATTTATTGAACAACAGTTTGCCAGTGTTGTGCACTTTGATTTTGCTCAGCACGTTTTACCCAACTGCTTTTAGAGTACGAATCCGATTAGCACTTGTTTTTAGTGACTGTAGGCCGCCATTAGTGGGGTCCATCAGCCTAAAACCGTCTCTATTTATTGTTTACATGAATTTCAAACCCTCATTTTAGTGAAATTGGAGAATTCAACATACAAATCAGTGTACAACCATCCATGATAGAGGTAAGCAAGGAAATCGAAAGATTTAAAGGTGATGGACCCCAATTATGGCCGCCTGAAATCAGACCATCACTTGCTGTTCGGATTCATGTATATGTATAAGGGATTGAGGAGGACCCAGAATGCAACAAACCTGACCTTGACTATCATGAGTTAATGCATAGTCGTCCAGAAAGGACAAAACCTAAAGATTTTTTTGTCCCCAGCTCTTGAAAAGTGTTTTCAGTCCGCTTCCCGATAGCAGCACCCCAAAGTTCTATATCAATCTGCTCGTTCTACTATTTCATTTACGATCCAAAGACACATAAAATAATCACCACACTGGTCAAGTAAGTGGAAGTACTGAAAAAATTGGGTCAAAATTTTCCAGAATTGTTGAATGTATGGGTGAATAATGTGGTTACAGATATCACTTTCTATGGTAACCCACAACTTGGCTGACCAATTATTAAAAAAGGACCCGATTTCAGTATTGCAACACCTGGCCAACTCTTGGTGGACATTTTACCCAACTGCATTTAGAGTGTATAATTATCACCACGAGATGCCTAAACACCATGCACTATTTCAATAATCTTCCTGGTTCGTGATTCGTGAACGAATTGTACCTTTTTAGAACAGGGCATAGTTAATTAGTTAAATGGGATTATACGGCACACCGTCACGAATGTGCTATACAGTACCATCAAGAAAATAAAAGGTGATATATTGAGGTAAAATTAACCAAAAAAGGGTAAAAAGTGGAATTAAATTATTTTGATAGGGAGCAAAGCATGAGTAACGTGATCCTTTGATTCCTTTTTCCCTTCTTTTGCTACTGTTTTCACATTTTCTTGCGAATATAGAGGGCGGTTGCCCCCTGCCATCCCTTTTGCCGCCCCTCGGACTGTAGGTTCTCTAACTCAGCCATATATTAGGTGCCGAGTCACACGATGCACGGCCCATCACTACGTCTTCATCTTTTGCAAAATCCCCTTCATACCGGAACTGATTAGGGAACGTTATTGTAGTTTCAAGCCAGCAAAGTATGGATGCAGGTTGCATTTTTTGTTCATGTAGGCATACAGACGATTCTAAGTAGCTAGTTAAGTCGACCATTAGTCAGTTAGTGGGGTCCATCTGCTTTAATAAACCCTAACCTTTTAAATCCTAAATGTATTGTCTACATGTAATTTTAAACCCTCATATTCAGTGAAATTGAAGGAATCAAGATGTTTTTAGTGTACAATCATACAATTGAAGTGCATTAAAGCAAAGAATTGGAAAGATTAAAGCTGACGGCTCCCAGTTTTGGCCGACTTAATCGTACACCTGACTGTTTGGATTCGTCTATAGTCTGCCTGACTTTATTTTGTACCAGGAAGGTGCTGCTACCAGGGAGGTGGTAGAAGCACCTCATTGATCAGCCAAAGTTCTCTTCTCTTCTGATACTTCAGTGGATGCGTCTTTTCAGTGACGTAGCCACTGAGGAGGGGGGTGGGGGTGATTAGAATCCCTATGGCCCACCCTTACAATGCAAAAAAAAAACCCACCTAAAACAGCGGTTTTTCTCTCTATTCTTAAGACTTTTCCCTCATGTAGTGTCCCAACTCCAACCCCAACCCCCATGACACAATCCTGGCTACGCGCCTGCGTCTTCTTTACTTCGGGAAGGGATAATGACGATTTTCTTTTAGAAGCAAAATATGTACCAAAGCGCGATATATACTGATATACATGGTATCAGGCATTATACTGTAGTCCATACACAAACTTTGTAGAGGTCATTCATAGTTTATTAATCAGTTAATATATTTAGAGAGGAAAGCATTACGAACTCTTCCCATTTTACCAAACCTATACCTGAACTCAACTAGCAGAACAGCTTCGTCCTTTCCCAAATGGGAAGCTGTTCGACTGTATCTTATCTCAATTAGTAAATGGACAACTTTTTTTCGTAAAGTGCTTGGTGTGCCCTTCTGTAGTGTAATGCAATGCTTGTGTTCTTATTTTGTAATTTCCCCAGAGCTTCCCGGAAGTAATACCGGTCTCAAGTAGTAGCCTTGAAGTGTTGTTAAATCATTGCCAAAATACCACTAAATAATGAAAATAGCTCGACATCAAGTCGGTCCAAAGATGACACAATTTTGTATCTCAACCATCTTGCATGCACAAAACGTCCAACTGAAGGAGCCACCTCTTCTTCGACAATAACATCCGCTTACTCCTCTCCAGTCTAAATACAAGAATATTTCGCTAAAATTTATGATGAGTTCGAAGCTTTACGGGAAAATGCAGTCATCAAATTTTGACTGGTATCGTAGACTATCCTATTCCATTCATAGGCGTACGGGAGCATTTCAGTTTGGGGGGCAAAGGATTCTCTGCCCGAAAAATGTAATTCTGCTCGAAAGACTATCTAAGCGGAACGCCACCATCAGTTGGCGCGGAGCGTAGAGAAAATTTTGAAAAACCCAACCCCTCAGACAGCCGGAAATGGCCATTCCCAGGGTTATAACTTAACAGAATCAAAGCCGTCGATATTTTGAACTTTCGTCTGCAATAAAATTTTCACCAAAAATGAGCAAATCTACAAAAAGGTCAGAAAACTCCCAAATGAAATGTACCACTACCATTCCATGACTACATTAAGCTATAATCATTGGAAAATGAGTTTGTTTGCGCGTTCTACAAACTATTTTACGTCATGCAGCATGAGATTATCATCAATAAAATTTTGAAAATTGAAAAACTTCAGAACCCCTCGAAAATCCCAAAGTTTCTCAATTTCGAGGTAGGGTGGCTTTGCATCGCATTCCGGCTGCCTATTAAATATAAGTTTCGTCGAACTTTACAAGGATCCCGCGTGTTTTAGCAGCCTGTTTAGCTCAGATTCAGAGGCCCGAATTACCTGAGTGGGGATGCCATGCAACAAATTGGCCCTTAAAAACCGATTAATTCAATTTTCGCGTGATTCCCAAGCAAGGTAGCAGCCTGTTTATGTGCATTTAAACAAACAAGGTCGCAAATTATTTCCTAGTGGCACACTTGATCCCCACAAACCGTACCCATTAAATAAAAACAAACGTGGCCAAATCATCGGCATAGTCGCAAAGACTCCTTTTGCCTCAGGCAAGGGAATACAAAATTAAAAACGAAATGAAATCTTCGCGATACTTTTACGTTTTATTCATAACGGGATAGTTTAGTTGCATGACATTTACGATGTTTTCTACTGGTAATCAATCGACAAAAGAAATCATGAGTATAGACGCATGACAAACAAAAAGTTGTAACAAATACAAATTGGAATGCTTTGTGAACAAAATATGGGCTGTGGCGAAAACGTATGCTAAAAAGGCAAAAACATATTATACTCTGTATTCGCTGGCTTTAGTGCCCGCTGCAGACAATGACAATCATTCCTTACTTTAGAACAAACTATTTACAACGAAGAAACAAATAGAGTAGTGGCAATCACATCCCTAGGCATGTCAAAGTAGTGAAATCCTCTCCCTTCTTTTTGCTTGGTTGCCGAATGCAGGTCATGACATTGACAATCACAAGTCTTGCAGTAGAACAAAATATTTACAAATGAAGAAATAAAATAGAATATCATCGCAACAAATCATACCTGGTAAGCCTATTAAATCTTTGAAGCGCTTTTATTTACATTTGGTGAAGGGAAGTTATCTTCATTCTACCTCGTCGAATACCACACGGTTTCTGTATCATTCATGAAGAATAGGGGGACGGAATAGGGGAGGGGTTGAATTTACATAATGTTATATTTCTTCGAAGTGTTCAATGATTAATTACCTTTACACATAACTTAGCACTAAAGACATTAACGATAAATGTCTAATTGCAATTTATGAAACAGAACTTCACTAAATACTAATCGACACAAACGATTTGATGAGGAGGAACGTTTACTTCATATATTATACATGCATTATGCAGATAGGCCTATAATACACTGTTTTCTGTCTGCCTGAAAATTGTTTTGTATCTTCGTACGTATATCATGAGTACCGTATGTCTGTGACTCTGTTGCGACTCTTGCCCGAATTTCAGTTCCACTGAATTGATACAACTGTCTATATGACTCGACCCGAACTCCCGACTATATATAAATGATTTTTCTACTAACGCCGTTTGAGAAAAAACCGGGCTTGTCACGTTGCTATAGATGTTTTTACATGAATTTGTGGGCAAAACTTGCAGATTTGTTCTCACTAAATTCGTATGAGTGAGCAAACAAGCTACGCTGATTTGTTTACCATTGCCCGAATTTCGGTTCCACAGCACTGCAGGATAAAAGTTTCGCACAATTTTAAGAGGATCATTTTGAAAAGTGCAAGTTGTCATCTCATTCATATGCTGCCCAAATACATCTCGACCAAGTACGTTTCAGCCTTCTTGTGACTATTGGTAATTGTCATTTAGTAATATGGTGCGTCACAAGATAGCTTTTGATTGATTTGTTTGGGCAAAATTTTGGGGACTGTATACATCCCCTCTCCCCTTGAAATGTGGCAATTAAAAATATCCCAGAACTTTTTTGCAACTTTTGCCCGAATATTGTGTCATTTCGGGCAAAGGTTTGCGCAAGATTATGAAGTGAGGCTGACTAAAAATTGTTTTTTCATAAGCCGCTCGAATGTGTCGCGAATTTTGGTATCTTTTAGAGTTTTTATGAAAATTGTTAAGTGACAATGATGCTTTTTTATTATTTTTTCGGCCAAGTGTTTGAAGGAATTCGGGTGCGCCTAGGAGTTTTCTGTGTAAGTAGAAACAGACCAGGTTTTAAGACACAAACGGCTGCCCGAATTTTTCCAGATCCCTGCCCGAATTTTACGTCTTGAGAAAATTTGGGGGGCAGTCTGTCCCCTGCCCCCCGCCTCGTACGCCTATGATTCCATTAATAACTCTTGAATATCTTGTGGCAATGTTTTTCAATCACAAAATATGAAATTAACAAGAAGTTATTTCTTGAATTCGCCTACCATGAATATGCGATATTTAATATAAAGTATGAAGTATGTAGAAAAAAACTTGGAAGCAGTGGCGTCAGTGGCGTAGCCACGGGGTGGTTTCGGGGGTTGGGACCCCCCCATGACCCAACCTTGCAATGCAAAAACACCTAAAATAGCGTTTTTACTCTCTATCCTTAGACTTTCCCTGACGAAGTGCCACCACCCCCCCCCCCCGCCCCCCGTAAGACACCAAAACCCTCACCATGACACAATCCTGGCTAATTAACGGGGGTTTGGACCGCCCGTGAAATTTTCCAGCTCCCAATAGCCCCCACTAGCGATCGGAGATAAAAAAAAATACATGAAATTAAAGGAAAAATAAAGAAAATAAAACAATAAATAAAATGTGATGTAAAAATAAAAATGTGATATTAACAGTTAATTTATAATCTTGTTTTACTGCCATTGGATGATAACTCTAGCCTAGATCTGAATTAGATGATACGGAACTCAGTAGTTCAGAAAGGACTCTGTGACCGGGACATATATGTCGACTTTTTCTTTCAATTGGTATGGTCGATGTTAAATTTTCGCAGAATTGACATGTCTATGTACCCAAAATAGCTAATTTTAATTTCAAGAACAAAGTAAATGTCTGGTTGCTATACATGACTTGATCATTTGATTGTGTTCAGATGTATGAAACACCAAAACCGAAGCGCGAAGCCCCATCTCTCTGTAAGCAGATGGGCGACATGGTCCATGGGTGGATACGTTACATAAATACAATGTGTGCTCTTAATGCAAAATACACAATGCATACTTTGCAATATGCTTGTTTTTTATTGAAGTGGAAATTCTATTGCAAACAAAATCTCAAAATAACGACCGCGTAAATTCAACAGAGGCTGAGGAGTTTCAATTTCCAAAATTTCCTACACGCGTGCCTGTTAGACAGTGGACCGCAACACTATGCCCGACAGCCCCAAATCAAAAATGGTACAATATTTAGTTCTGGCAAGTTTCAAAATGTCTTGGGATGTTTTTAATTGCTAGATAATACGGGCCGGCGGTAGGATTTGCAGGCGTATAAAGTACCCAAAATTTCGCCCTGATAATGGTAGTGATAAATTTAATTTGATAATTGTTTATTTTTTGTAATTTTCATTTTTACTGAACATTTTATTTCCAAGAAAAGCTCAAAACAAAGACTGCTTTCATTTTATCCACACGCCTGGGAAATGCTGTCTTCGGCTGTCTGAGAAGTAGCGATCTTTCGTCAATTTTCTGTACGCTCCGTGCCAACCAAACGAATGCTTTCCGCTTGGTTAGTGGACTAATCGCGTCAGACATCCAGCACCCCCACAATATTATACACCCTCCCCCCTTAGCTACCAATCAAGAAAACCATGGTTGCTCTACTAGGAAAAGAAATAGGAGAAAATTTGAGACACAACTGTTGGTTTTAAACTAAGTGTTTAAGTCTATGACGACTTCTTTTGCCGCTTAAATTTTTGTGAACGGCCTGCATCGAAGGCTCACTAAAATGAAGAGTTACAAGAACGAATGCTGTCTGGGCCAACGATACTTCCAGCTGAAATTCTACAGGTCAGAGGTGGTGTAATTAGGATTCGGGGAAGATAAAGCATACGGAATAATCAGGGTAAGCCGCGGTTAGGGCTAGCTTTTAGGATCATACTAAGGGCTGAGGATAAAGGATAGAGTTAAGTATTTTCGGTCTGTAGAACCTTCGTTTTAGTAAACCGTGCTTCCGCTCCTTATCAAGAGAGCATTCTCTAAAACATTTCGACTGGAAAAAACTCTTTAAAAGGGAATCTCTATTTCAATTTGAAGAGAAAACTTCAATCGAAAAAGCGTCATTCTCGGTCATTCGGAGGGGAAATTCCGTATAAACATGCATAGATCCGCCTCCAATTTTTTGAGTCCGTTTCCCTTTTTGGGTAGGTGGATTTAGAGAGTAAATTTTCTTTTATTTTTGTCTTAAGATTTATGATGTTTTTTTATTTTCAAAGTTTTTAATACTTTATCGTAATAATATCGTAAAGGCACATACTATCTTTAATGCTTTCACGAGGACCACGTTAACAGTTGAGGACCAATCTTGTTTTCATTTTGTTGGCAGGAGACCTTATTTTATCCTCCACGATTTACAAACTTTATTAAGGTCCCACAAAATCTCCACTGGCTGGTGCCTGTTTGGTGTTTAATCAAAGCCATAGCTTCGAATGAAGGAAATGCCAACTCCTCCTCGTGATTTTCAGCCTTCATGTGGGCGTCAGGCGAATAATATTGCATTAACTTTTCGGTTGAATACAACGAGCAATCGCATTCTGTTTCATACCGTGGAACAGCCGCCCAGTCATGTTAAATATTTCACTAGGGGAGATTTTCAACACGGCTTAACTTTTCAACAAAAGGGGATTTATTTCGAATTACTGCTGCAGTAAAGAGCATTGTGCCCCATCCCCTAAAAAAAAAAAGAAAAAAAAAAAAAAGAAAAAAAAAAAAAACGTATCATTTTGTATTAAAAGCTTCTTTTCTGGTGAAGAAATTAGGTGTAAAGTAGTTTGCAAGCCAAAGTACCCGAAATTTGTGGCCTTCGATTAGTATACTTGCCCTGCAATTACATTTTTTCTAGTGTTACATTGCATTCAAAACATTCCTGTACTAAGATTGTGACATATGTCTGCCATTTCTATTTTTCCGGGATCACTTCCGGGATAGCACCTCATTATAGAGGAAAATCCTGATACAACCGCCACAACAAAACATGATCACAGAAATAATCAACATGACTTTTGTAACCAAGTCCTTAAAAATCTGTCGGATATATTACCCTAGAATTGGCGCGTTATATCCAAAAGAGGAACTTGCTGTTCTTTGACCCCGACGAGACAACGGTTCCTTCCTGCAGCGTTTTAAATCATTTTTTCTTTGAAGTTAGAAGAACTAACTCATCTGTCCAAACTGACAAAATAGTTAAACTTTTCCAGACGCTTACGAAAGAAATCGACGTACGATGTCGTGGGAAGGTTCCGAAAGCCATTCACATCCCGAGTTTCTCGGGAATTTGGGGCGGTTTTAAACTGCAAAAAAATCAAATTAAAATTATGAAGGGTTGGGGCTACGGCGTAAAATCTGACGGCCATGAGAAATAAATGTTCTACATTTAAGACGTAAAGCTGACGGTTTAATTATTTTGCATTCAATTGCCATTCGTCATTGTTGTTCTTTCTTTTAAGTTTTCTTAGAATATTTCACGGCTCAGGTCCCAAAGCTATTAAAAGTGGAAACATCATTTGTATAAGAAAATGCCTGCGTAACAGGTGTATCTGGACCTAGGTGGCTAAACTCTAACAATATAATACATTTAAATTAGATTAGTTTAACACCTGTTCGATCCCTGTGTGAGATAGGTCTAGAGAGGAAAATCTTTGAGTACGTGATCAAAGGGCTTCGGAATAGATTGATTATTTAGGACGCCTGGAAAAATCTTTACGAAATTTTGCTACGCATGGGGAACGCGGACGGTTATTGCCTGTTGATTTCTCACCTTACTTTTTTCATTTTTATCCATGATTACACCTAACTGCTTTGAAACCAGGTTCAGTATCGGTTAATTGTAGGTTACACAAATGTAAAGGTGGAGAGTTAAAGCGGATAATGTTGGTATGCGTCTGTACTCTGTGTTTCTAAATGGTTTACAGATGTCTAGTGTTGTAATCGAGTCACTAGATTAGTGACTCGAGTCACCAGTTATTAAACGTTTAAGTGACTCGAGTCACTGCACTATTTCAATGGAACTCCTGAATTCTATCGAGTCACTATCATTTTGAGAGGAAGTGACTCGAGTCTTGACTAGTTACAACACTGCAGATGTCTTTGAACAAATGGTCGTAAACATTGGATCAAAAATGGTACACTTTAGCCTTAGTGCCCTTTTCTTTTACATAAAAAAGGTCGAGTCGATTCGTACTGCACTGGTCAAGTGGTTGGACCATCAGACCGGGGAGTTGCAACACAGGATTTTGAATCCTGGCCGGGTCATGCCGAAGACTTTAAAGACGGAACCTACTGCCATTGTGCTGGAGTAGGGAAAACAAGCCAGTGAGCCACACCTGGAAAGAAGGCTGTGACCGGCTCCACTTGAACCAATTAGTTGGAAACTAGGCCGTAAAACTCCATGTAACCTAGTATGGTAACCAAACCGAGTCGATTCGTCAAAAACCATGTCCCATTTCATGTTGTTTCCCCAAAATGAAGAAAAGAGCATGGAATCTTTCTGATTCCATAAATATGAAAGATTCAATGAAATCACGTTTAAATATGGCGGAAAAGACCATGTAATCGATCAAACCTGAGGGTAGATTCCAGCCAGATTATACCCCATATATAACATGCGTTAAGTTAGGTTAGATTGAGTTTTACGGCCAATTTTCCAACCTATTGGTTCAAATCGAGCTAGCCACGGCCTTTTTCCAGTTGTGGTTCACATTGCTTTTGCTGAGCACCAAGCACAACGGCAGTTTGTACCTCTTTTAAAGTCTTCGGTATGACCTGGTCAGGACCCGACGGCAAGTCTGATGCTCTAACCACTTTACCACAGATAATCTGGGATCCAACCTTTTGCCCAGGGCTTTTGCGGAAATCTTTCGTTTCTTGAGCTTTACAGTTAGCTTTAGAACTCATGCATCGACTTCACAAAACGTCACGTAACGTACATAAGTGGCGTCACGCAACGTCAACTTATAGACCATGTGAATATGTCACAAAGAGGAAAGTACGCCCTCCTTTGGGGGCAAAATAAACCAATACAGACAAATGCAGACGGCTGATTTGTCAACCAGTCGAATACGCGCGTAGTCTGCTACACGTGATACAGTGTGAATTCTTCATAGACATTGCGCGCGGCATAGAAGAAAGCGCGCGCAAGGTGCACACATCAGTTATCTGTATTTTTTGATGGACGTTGCAAATAGCACAGCCTTGCCTCAACTGGAACATCCGTCTGTCCGTCTTGCAGTCGGGAGGTATGGAGTTCGACTCCTAGCCCAAGTCATACTGAAGAATTTTAAAAAGGAACCTATTGCAATTTTGCTTCGTATTCAGCATGAGCAATAGAGCAGGGAAAACAAGCCAGTGAGCCACAAGTGGGAAAAAGACCGTGGCCAACCCATTAAACCATTTGGTTAGAAACTGAGCCGTAAAACATCATCTAAATAACTTGCCTCAATTGGAGAACCCCTTTCTCTGTACTGTGACGTAATATATCTAAGGTCTATTGAGTTAGGTTGGTCAAGACCATGTCTTATACCGAGTTGTATAATGAAATAAAGCTGATTCTTTCCCAGAATACTTTGCTTTACCAAAATTGTACTTTTGCGGGGTAAGTATTCAGGTGTTTTGCGGCTAGCTTAAAGGGAATACATGAAGATTGAAACACAGCAATAACTTCCTCAAACGGTTATGCGAATAGAATGAGTCGTAAACAAAATAGGTGGATATTTTTCAGTGTCTTCTGCATTAACATATAATAATTTCTTCAGAACTATTGGAATAGGTTCGGGGGTAGGGAACAAAGGAAGAATTACTTTGTCAAAATAAATTGATTGTAGTGGAAGACTATGCATGACTAGTTTAACAATATGTCCTGCTTTCCAGTATGTTCCCTTCTATCTATATGCTCATACAAAGTATATTTTGGGATTTTAAATATTGCTTTCCATACATCCAGATGACGTATCATACGTCATTCGTCATTTGACGTACGTCAAATTCCTTTCCACGTATGCGACTAGGCCTTTTGGCTAAGATAATGTGTAGTATCTGTTCCTTTCATTCAGTCTAGAATGGAGTCATAGGTTACATGACAGACCAATGATGTAAATGGTCTCTAGGCCGTGAGGTTGTCCTTCAGTGGACGTAACAGCTTCTTCGGAAAGCGGTTTCAAGATTGGTTTCGCCGAACGGCCCTTTGCCAGAGGGTCGAGAGGACTTTAGAAAAAGTATATACGACTAGGACACGACCGAAACGATTTTTCTCGCTGTAGTGAAGTTTATCATAGAAACCTTTGCTACCACAGCACTTTAACGTACGCATCGGGTAGCTGTTAAATCGGAGACTTACGACGGATGACGGATGACGGACGACGGATAAAAAATGAATATATGGAAGGTACCTCTACTCTCAACAGTACCAAACTGTATTCTAAATTTCTATGAGCATGAAATCTGTTCTGATATACATTGTCAAAATAGGGCAGCGATTGAGGAGGGGTTTTTAAAGGGTTTTGAACGTCTATGCTACCCCTGGTCCTACCGAGTTTGGTACAAAGCTCTATAAGTGTGCAAAGTCCTTACTTAATAGCTCCAAGGCAGGGGCGTAGCCAGGATTTTCTTGTGGGGGGGGGGGGGGCAAAGTCGACTCATCGTCCCCAATCTTGACCGACGGGACTATCTAAGCGGAGCGCCACCATCGGTTGGCGCGGAGCGTACAAGAAAATTTTTGGTTTTAGAAACCCCTCAGATGGCAGGAAACGGCACTTCCCGAGTGTTTTATGCATGTTCCCAGTCTAGAAATATGGATCTCATTTCTGATATTTCTCAATTAATGCAAAAAAAAAAAAAATCAATCTATGAAAAATGTTAATACATGTTTCTAAGCGGAGCTCAAACATCGATTGGCGCGGAGCGTACAAGAAAATTTTTGGTTTTACAAACCCCTCAGATGGCCGGAAACGGCACTTCCCGAGTGTTTTAAGCAAGAATACGTTCAGCCCAACTTCGAAATTCTCCCCGCTTCTTAATTGGAGCACTTGACAAATATTGAGGGACTGAACATACCTTTAGCCCAAACTTTTTCATTTTTCATCGCCGCCACTGGGGTGTGGCAGTTTCTTGAGGGAGCGAAGCGCCCAAGTGAGGAGCCGAGCGACCGAACGGGGAGAAGGTGTGGTTCTCCCCCTCCTGCCCCAAGGAGATTTTACATCAAAATTGAGCGATCTGGTGAACACCTAAGTTGGAATTTTTGGACATTTTCAATCTTGTATCAATGTTTTCCTTATTCCCTCGAGAGTTAGCAGGGTTAGTGTGTGACTGTAAGAAGGTTACTCGGTACGAGTCAATGGGGCCCTAGGGAATTGTGTCGCACTGGAACAAAACAGCTACTCATAAGGCTTACATTTATTTGGCTAAACCAGCGGAATTGACATTTTGCCCTGAAAAACGCCAAAACTCCATTTAAATAAAAAAAAAAAATTAAAAATAAGAAAAATTAGGTATGGGCGGGACTAAGTGCGAACCCCCTGAACCCCCTGACCACGGGCCTGTCTCCCTGGGTGTCACCTTCCCCTTTTGGAATGTTTTGCTGTCTCGAAGAGCTTAAATGCAATATGGTGCTATATTTTGTTCTTTTTATACTAGATTCCAGTGTTCTCCATAGGGAGTTTTAGAGGGCCGACACGTCCTCCTAGTGAAATTGACAGCCCCTCCAAAATAGTTGCCGCTCTCCAAAAAATGCAGCTTCCATTTCTAGTTCATTGCTTCATTACACATATACAAGTCATAACTGGAAAAATGTGTCTTCCCTCCAGGCTTGGCGCCAGGATTTGCCCGACGAAGGGCCACTCTCCGAACGGGGGAGGGGCAGGGTGGGTAGCGACCCAAGCCCCGACAGCCAGGATGCAGTCGATGAGTTGATGAGGGAGGTTTGAAGAAAACCTGTGAACTATACCTGTCATTGCGAGCCATATACGACATCAAATTTTGTACATGCTAGAGGAAGATATTTCCGCACTGATTTAACCGTGGAAAAGGGGGCAAAAATTTTGGGGGTTAGCCTACACTAGAAAGAATCTGTACTTATTTAAATCTTATATAGGTCAATAAATTGTCCCGGCATTTGGGCCCTATCGGACACAAATTATATTGTAATTTCTTCTTCGAGTCCGTACCGCACGACTGACACAAGAGATAATTAACTAAGTTTAGCGAAATGAGATGAAATTCCCGACATGAACATTAATCCATTTATTCTACTTATTAATTTACATGAAAAGATGGGAAGGGTTTGTACTTTATTAGCTCTAGGTAACGGAACTGAGGAAGAGTGTGCAAAGCGTACCGAACATTTTGGGGTTTATCGCAGAAATAACTCTTGTGAAAGCCAAAGTAACTAAACCGACCATGAGAAGGCGACAGGTTATCCCCGACAGGGGGCGGGCCAATGCCAGCGACCACAAGTTCCACAGCCCCTATGTCGAGAGGGTGGTATGAAGGAGACTAACTATCCCATATCATTGCAGCCTTGGGCACACTTTCCACAATGTTCCTTAATATTTTAAAAGCCGAGTTAGTGTTCTTTTGAATCTGAATCGTGAAATTGCAAAGCGCGCGAAATTTTTGGGTGGGCTCACAAAAATAACATAGCCTATGTAATTATTAAGAACAAAAAGAAAAAAAAGAAAAACTTTAGGGGTTGTAGACCGTATCGGGGATAACATACATTGTGTCGAAACCACCTGGAATACCCGATAAAATAGCCAAACTATGCTCCGTGAGTGGCTCACCATCTGACCTATCACATGACACACACAAGAGAACAGCAACTAGGCTTTGTGATATGGGATAAAATTTACGACCTCTGCATAACCTGTGCACTCTGCCTACCAGTTACTTGGTAAGAGGACTTACAATTTCTAGACATGTGGAATGGAAGTACTGAAAAAACTGGAGTGAATCTACAGCGCGCGTAGCGCGCCGAAAATTTGGGGTTCTTATTAGGGAAATTGTCCCTTGAGAGCAAAAAACAGGTTAACCATCGGGGAGACTAGTCGCCGTCGGGGACTGCATACTTTATCGTAACGACTAAGAGCCCCCCCCCCCCCCCCGAAAAACTGTAAAAAAAATGTCCCCGATTCCCTCCCTCCTCTTGCCGTTTATTTTTTTTTATTTTTTTGGCTCCCCTTCTTTTTTTCAACATCGCCCATCGCGTCCCCAAAATTTCTGTGGGGGGGGGGGGCCCTCTGCCCCCCCTGCCCCCCCCCCCCGCTGGCTACGCTACTGCTCCAAGGTGACACATTGGATTTGAACATTTCCAAATCAAAAGTCCATGCAACCATACAGGCACGAAGTTCTGCTAAAATGATTTGAAAGTAATATCTTTTACTTTAGATTAAGATTTGTACTCCTGTGCTCGAGATCTGATCCTCCGATTGATGGAAGAGGAGGGCCGTCAAGAGAAGGATGTAGACGCTTGTAAAAAGCTACAGTATTTAAAAGATTCGAAATACAGGGCCGTAGTCTTCGAGCCCATCAGAAAATCCCCTGTGAGACCCTTTGTCCAAATTCCATTAACGAAAGTGTTCAATAGGTTCTGAATGGTTTTCAAAAGTGTTTAGTTAATACTAAGGGCATTTTTGTAATTCTCTTTGTGATTTCCCATCTATAACCCAAGGGAACCCTTTTAATACAGAGCGGTTTTCCAAAGGGTACCATTTGAAACCTTTTGGGATCAAAGGGTTTTAATCGAAAGGATTTCAAAAGAAATTTTCAGCTGGGGAGAGGGGAGTGGGAAGATCTGCTCCTCTGTTGCAACTCCCTGAATCTCAAATTGTAAATAAATCACGTCCTATAACAGTGACGTTCTACATGGGCCATGGGGCAGTGTTTGAGCTGTCCCTAGAGTTTTTGACCAGTCTACGGTCTTGACATGCCCCCTTTCACTCGCTGTCATAACGCGCTAGAAAAGTATTATATCCGCAATTAACGTACTACGCGGAGCTGAACAAGGAATACGTCCAACATTCTGCAACGCAGGCAACAATTAACGTATTAGCGTTCTCCAGTCATTCATATAAATGACCGGAGTAATTCCAAGTGAGAAAGCACACGAAGAAATGTATCGTATGGTTTTCATTGAATGCATTCTCTCCAGATCAAGAGACCAGACGAGATCCTTTCGTAAAAAATCACTTTAAATCTTCTCCTAATCCTAAGGTTGTCTTTGCCATGACGATAATTATTCACCGTGACCACCAAGACGGTGCCTTTAAGTTTTATTTCGTTATTTTAACCGCTATGCTTCCTCTCGTCACGAAAAAGTAGGTCAAATATTGTTTGGAATTGACTCAATTAGGCTAGGAAACATGAAATATTGTGTCTGATTTTCTGGTGTGTCGACCCGCCCATCGATTAAAAATAATACATGATAGCGTAACGAGGAATAAACCGCAATAACCATTTCCTGCATCTAGTCCTGACTGATCATCATTTCCTAATAAGGTCATCAATGAATCACCTTTCGTTTACTGTTACGTCATAAACGCTTTTTGAGCAGTTTGGACTTCATTTTGAGCACGTTGGAAGACATGTATGACATATATAATACACTGGATTGGATACAACTTTATAGATTGGTAGACTTTTTTTGATCCAAAAATGTACATTACGTCCTCATTTGAAGACCTTCAACAACACTTTCTCTGTATACTTTCAGTAAAGTAATGTCACAGGCCTTTGTAATACATTCATGGAGCCTTTATGCTGTCTTTATATTTACAAATCATGTTATCCCTGGTTATATAAATTTGTATGTGAAAAACTAAGTGCTATATTGTCTTGCTTCAAAAATATACATTACGTCATTATAAAATTGTTGCGTAATACCTTTGAATGTATGACAGGGGCGTAGCCAGGATTGTGCCATGGAGGGGAGGGTGGTGTCATGGGGGGGGGGCACGACATGAGGAAAATGTCTAAGGATAGGGAACAAAATCGCTATTTTAGGTGTCTTTTGGTCATGGGGTGTTCTAACTTCCCCCCCCCCGTGGCTACGCCACTGATAATATTTACAGGGAGTTATGAAATGGAGTTTTGACTGCAACATATTCTTTGAAGCTCTAACACTCTAAAAACCAAAGAGTGAACTAAGCCACTCTTTTATAGAGTGAAAAGTGTAACTACACTCAATTAGAGTGTCATTTCACTCCAAGAGTAGTAGTGAAACTCACACCAAGAACAGCGAAACTCACACAAAGAAGAGCGAAATTCACTCCAAGAGAAGTAAAATTTCACTCGTTAACAAGTTCCTACAAGGATCGCTTTTTTTAAGTGTTCCCTGTAGTCATTCTATGAAGAGTGAAACTTCGCTCTTTTTGAGTGAATTCCACTCTTTTTGGGGTGAATTTTCGCTCTTTTGGAGTGAGCCTTATAAACTTCTCTCTTTCTACGAGTGAAATTTCACTTTTTTTAGCGTGTAGTTGTTGACAGCATGGAAGTTCCGAGAATCATCTTCTTAATGTGTGTGTATCATCAGGGAGTTGAATACACTTCCATAATTTCATTGTCATTCAGTAATCTTGAAAGGTGTCCGGAATGAAACACAGAAGGCTAACGACGTCTGTTACGACTTGAGTGTGTCATTTTGTGTTTTCACAATTCCTTTGATACTGCCAGCCACTTATGAAGTAAATTAATTTACTAATTTGGTGGCATCCAGTCTCTTTTAAAAATTGGATAAATTTAATTGAAACAACTTTACATGCCTCACATGTGTACCCCTTCTGCAATGTGCAAATGAATGTAAAAAATGACCAAAGTCTAGTCATTTGTATGAAGCTGTGGTTGTAAGTTTATTACGAGTCATTACAGATGTAGCTCTCTTGAAACTAGCTGGACGAACTTTTCCTACTTGAAATCCATGCTTCTTACACACCTAACAAAAACCACATTGTTGGAGATTACGTGGTCCAGTGAGCGCCAATTGTTGTTTCCGGTTTTTCTTGTTCAAATATCGGTCAAGTTATGACGTCCACGATTCAGGGGCAGAATTCTCTAATGTATCTTCACCAGTCATTGGCTGTAAACAGTCATTCCGAGTTTCAAACATCTTAAAAGGCATACACTCTAAAATCAAAACAGTGAACTTGGTCACTCTTTCATAAGAAAAGTATATTGAAAAGCATGAATTCCGTTCCATTAGAGTGTTATTTCACTCAACGAAAAGTGAAATTAACTCCGAAGGAGTGAAATTCTCTCAAACAAAGCAAAGTTTAACTCTTGATGGAGTGACTACAGTGATCAATTTTAAAAAAGAATGATAATTGCGGGCACACGTGGAAGAGAACATTTTCCCTCTTCCTGGAGTGAATTTCAATATTCTTGAAGTGGATTTCACTCTTCCTGGAGTGAAATAACACTCCAATGGAGTGAATTTACTCTTTTTACTCTCTTAGAGAGCGACAGAGTTCAGGCTCACTTGATTTTAGAGTGTACGTCATACATATACATATTGTTGCAGGCGATCCCCAAGTTTATTGACAAAATGAATTGAAGGGGGCGGTGTATATTTGCAGAGGTAGTACTGCAAGTTGTAATGTTTTTTATTTTTTTTTAAGCCTTTATTGTCGTTTGAAATTAAATATTATGTAAAGTCAACACTCATGAAGCTGGTTGCTATATTACACAAGAATAGACCTGATGTTGCATAATTGTATCTTTACCTTGCTATATGTCTATAGCCTAAACGCGGATGACCCGATGTTTTTCTCATCTTCTATAGACTGCTTTCTCGTTACGTCACTATTGGTTAGCCACGCCCGCTGCCGGACAAAAATTAACAGTGTCTCAATGCAACAGTACACGTGGGTCGTCAGCTGCTTCTCAGCTAGCTACACTGAATGTACTACAACAAGTTTTGTCCGTCAAAAGGGGCAGGGCTTGTGACGTAAGTGAAAGCATTCTATATCTATACTGAACAATATTGAATGTGACAATATTATCAGTGGAGGCGACTTCAGTTTTGTATGAAAGTTTGATATAAATAGGCAAATGGCATAAAACCTACTAATTTCAATGTCAGAGACAAGTGTGCCAAAATTATGTATTCTTTTGACTTAATAGATATTTGGCGGAAAAAATCCGATTAAAATACTTTTTTCTCTGCGTTCTAATGTTTCTCCGGGATATACTGTCGCCAAGTCTTCTTATAACCCAAAATTTTTGCCGTCAAAAGTTCATTTTTAGTAATTCATGTCTGGATTTATGTTCCGATCAATCTATAGTTATAAACTTATCATGTGAAAGAATAATCCAAACCCAAATGTGTGTATGTGTGTGTGTGTGTGTGTGTGTTTTTATATGCTAAACAGGAACATATTCTAAGCATTCCGGGTAATTTGTTTAATTTACTTCCTACATTTGGTAAATTGGTTCTCGAGAGAGTAGCAATTGCATGTGGCAACAGAATGAACAGTTGAAGCAAGCAAGCGTGATGTCATGGATTCGTGTTGTTAGCCAAAGTTTTGTTTTCCTATATATTTACCATCAATATTATGCAACTAAACTCTGATATATTGAACCCGCTTATACCAGTACAAACCTAATGGGAAATGTCCTCCCTCCCTCCCCCAAAGGCTTGATCTAAGTGAAAAAGAAACCAATGATTTTGTAATGTGACTTGGCTAAGTATTTTCCTGAGCCAGTGGTGTTTGGTAAGGGCGACCAAATGACAATATATAGTATGGATTTCCCCACCGTATGATACGAATCAACTTTGATGAAAATTCGTGGCAATAAATTTTGCTCATTTAGTAAAATATGCAATGAAACTGTTGAAAACCTTTCCGGGGAATGTCAAACAATCCCGTCTTCCTGTTTCGAAAAGAACCATTTTTCATTTTTTAAAAGAGATCTATTTTTGTTACAAGCTATCGAGAAGGCACTCATATACTTTTTTGGAATTTGATAACGCAAACGTTTGTACCTACAAACAGAAATAAAACAACGTACCTCCTAATCGAAAGGATTTCCTTTCCAAGTTTAAGTTATACAACGTTAGAAGTGGAAAAACTATTTCAAGAAAAAATTGCACTGAAAGTAAACGTTATACGCTTCAAACCAGAAGCCGATCCTTTCGCTCAGTGGCGGCGCCATGCAGGATGCCAAAATCGGGGAAAAGGCAAACCAATTGCAAAGTATAATGTTTGGGGGAAAAAGTTTTCGTGCGCAGCGCAAAACTAAGCCCAAGGCGATCGTTTGTGGGAGTCAAGGGGCGAAACCCAAGAAAGCTCTGAGATGTTAGCAGTCTCTGGATGTAAAATTTAAGTCTCCTGAGGGGTACATTATTAATTTTTTGGTTTTCAACTCCTAACTACACTTAAATTGGGGAAAAGTGGGAGCAAGGACAAAATATCTGGGTGGGCAAATGCCCCTCTTGCCTCCCTAGCGCATCCACTTTTTTTGCTGCATGTGATGTATTACTTTTATATTACTTTAAATTAATTGTTATTTACGATTTAAGTTTTATTTCCTATCAGCGTTTTACAGTTTGACCAAGCACCTTGCTTTCTTACCTATCACTACGCTCACTGCAAATTTTCAGTTATAGGCCTAAGTCTTTTCTTAGATATTGTTTCATATAAATTATGGCAGATTTTCTCGAAATAAATGAGATGCAAAAAAGAAGTAAGGCAACATTTCCCTTCAACCATCAGAGCAGCAGATGGGGAAGAACTGACCAACAAATAAGATAATGTTTTATGACTAAATTGCTTTGATAGAATTAGTCACCTTTAAAAAAATGGAGTGGACCAAAAAGTAGGAGTATCTTATTAAAATATTACCACGTTTTGGTTCATTTACTAACCTAGTTTGGGAGGTTTTCTGGTTGGCTGATGGAGCTTTTGCGCCTTGTCAATGTCTAACCTTCTGGTTCTAGAAGTGTCAGCCGCCTCTTTCCTAGTTCTAAGGCCCGGATTGTTTACCCTTCTCCATTACTTACGCGGAAAGGACTGGGAAACAGAATTTTCGCTCAATATGGCAGTCGTTCCTGAATCAGAAAGTTGGATCAGGCTGTTACCCTAATACACTCTTAGACCAAACAAGCTAAATTATGTCAAAAAGTGTGCTCGACCTTACTCCTAGAAAGAGTGAATTTCACCCGACGTACAGTTTAACTCACCCCAGACAGGACAATACATCTATTTCTTCCATTTTTGTAAATTATAACCGCACTATACTTTGAGTGAATTTTCACTCGACCTTGGGAGCAATTCACTCTTGTGGTCACTGGGTAAACTATTTTTGGAATAAATTTTTTTTTTCGGGGGGGGGGGGGCAGAGACTAGTAGCAGTGGAGTAAAGAAAGTCTTACCAATAGATTTTATTGTACAAATATTAGTAAGTCATTTGTCCGAGGAAAATACTTCGGCATCCTGAAAGTTTTGACCCTCCAACACCATTTCTAACTCTCAGTTTTCGTACCGATCCGTAAAGGCAAGAATATTGTCGTTCTAGGTATGGGACGTTACTCTAACTCCCTGCTCTTTCAAACAAAGTTCAACGAAAAGTACTCAAGTCTATACACTCTCTACTAAAATGTTCAAGAGATGTCCAGCATAGAAAGCGGTAGCATGGACTTAAAGGGGTGAACTGTGTTGATATCTCTAACTAATTCAGAGCTACCGCATAACAATGCTTATAGTTAGCGTAATAAATCAAGATTCATACCCAACAGCTGTGTGAAAAAATGTAAATTTTTAACTTTGTGGTGTAATGAATTGTTACGGTTTTATCCATAATTTGAAAGAGTGTCTGGTCACTTACATTTAGAACTGATTTGAACTCACTCATAAAGCAGTTTTTTGTAAGAAGGATTTGGGGATTGCCCAACGGTTGTTAGAATGTGAAGAAATTCTAACCGGTTGGGAAAAATTTGTTGAATTTCATGACCCAACTCAATCATGAGCCGCTTTAAACTCATAATATCCTCCTTCAAGTTTCAAATGAGACATATGTCAGCCACAAATTGTCAAACATGTCTCTTTCAGCTGTGAAAATCACGATGTAAAAGTATTATATGAATGTTCACCTCACAAAACCTTAGAAGAACGGATGCTTCAGTTTAAGATCTAGGCCTAGATTTTCAAATTGCCTTATAGCCATCACCTCACCACACTTTAACCTGACATTTACAGGCAAATGATTGAGGTAAATGAAATCGCTAATTCGTAGAAGACACTTTATCTGAAAATGGCTCTAATGAACCATTAAAAAAATAAGGAACGAAACAACGAACGAAAGCACAGATGAATAAACTGCTCTTCAAAGAATAGAGGGCGTACTTACCCTGGACCGGACCCTGAGTGGTCGTTAGAAGAACTTGCTAAACAAATCGGACATGGTCAGTACTTTGGTGTGGTCATGTTCCGAGGTGTCTTTCGAGGAGTAGGCACTATCTCATCCATTTTTTTGACAATGGCCAATAGTTTCAGTTCCAAAATGATGACAAAGTCATGTACCTGAAACAGGACAAAGTTTGTAATGTTAACTAAGACGTAATTGCATAGTCATAATTATTTACTACATGTACTAGAAAATGGAAAGGCCGGTAAATTTATGTTTTTAAAATAATGTATGGTAATCTGTACAATTTATTCTTTCAATGGTACAAATAGCTCTCTTTCTTTGTTGATTACGAACCGACATTGGTGGCGGTATGTACGGTCCACTAGGTTACATAGTTTTCGTAGTTTCGACCTTGATTACACCGTAAACCTTTGACTTGCACCAAACTTAGCAAAAGGCAATAGATATCTAAAAGTCAGACATATGCTGCAATCACTGGAAAGAGATAGCGGGCCCGGGGGGGGGGGGGGGGGGTAATTTCAGGAACGAGATATACTGAAATGTTTTTGGTTTTTTATTAAGGTATTTTAATTTTTCCAACGGCTATCCCTCCTATCGACCCCTTCTTAGCAACGTGCTCATTAATTGGTTATTCAGCCAAGGTGACCTATTTTAGATCACTTTCGGCGGATTTTTATCAATCAAGTCACAGAGTGCAAATAATCAGGGTATACTGAAGCACGCAGTAGTATATGACGGTAAAAGCAGTTACATGAATGACCACTAGGCTATGTTTATATATAATATTGTAATTGACCACATTAACCCTTTACCGTTGTTTGGGTCCTTTTGGACCCATGCGGAGAGCTCGGCTGTCACACATCTTTACTGTTTCACGCGGAGCTCGAAACTGCGAGTAGCTACCCGAAAATTCGGCCACAACAGCGAGAGAGACAATAGTTTAAGGTCACGGGGTCAATGGCCTACGGAAGCCGATGCGGGGCCGCCTACGTCCGCTTTTCCGCCCAATCCCGAGGCGCGCCAATATGCCCCGATCGGAGCACAACGGTAAAGGGTTAACTCCGTTTCTATTATCCTTCCCGCCAATGACGGTGGTGCGTTTCACAAAGCTTCTCCCATGGCGTCACAAACTCAGCACGAATGCAAAGCACAGAAATGTAGTTAGTTAAATCCGTCTAACCAATTAGTTTCACGTCCGCTAACAATCTTTACAATGATTTGTGTCATGGTGTCCTAGATCTCAACTTGATCATGCAGTCGGTCAGTGTCATCAGAACACTCTGTGTATAGAGTGATTTATTCTGCATCTGTTGAAGTAGTTGTCTATCATATTTTGCAACCGAGTCAGAATTTCACTGACACCCCCCCCCCCCATCCCCCATAAAATGTTTCCTTGGGATGGTGGTGTCTTTTGCAGTTTTACTCGGAAATTTAAAACAAATTCAGAATAATTCAGTCTTTAAGATTTCAATTAAAGCACCCACTGTCACTGCGCTTGGTTGGTGTTCGGGATCAGCGATAGGAGTAGATATCAAGCCATTGAGCCACAACTGGAAAACATTGGCCGGACAAACTTGAAGGACCAATCCTCTAACCCAAAACTACATTTCTTGTAGGGGTTTACCGAAATTCTCAATTGTCTCAGCTCTTTAATTGACAGCTAATTCAAACAGTGAAGAATATCAAAGCTTATATTACACAGCATGAACTGTACTGAGTTTTGACTATACAGATTGGGCCTCTTATACTCACACTGAAGCAATAAACTGCGATTGTGTCTGGATTAGGATGAATTTTAGACAATTGTGTATGTAAGGGTAAGAAGGTAAGGAAAATTAGTACTGTTTTGGATGAGAAAATTTGGGCCTTTAAACTAAATCTCATCCAACAAGCAGCTTACTAAATTTAAACTCAGTTTTTATCGCCATCCTTCTGGAAAGTACACTAAACCTAACACTTAATAAAAGGCTCAATTCAGAAACCAGGGACTACTTAACAAGTAATCGTTTCCTCCAATCAATTTAAACGTTTCATTAATATCTTACGCGGCGTCAGGAAACGACTACAATCAGATAAAGGAGTGTAAAGGAAGGATGATTGCCAGTTTTGGCCGAGGATGCCAAAATGCCAACTTTTTCATTCTCATAATGAGAAATCTTCACCTGTGTGCTTATTTTGAAACATTTAGGAAGTTTGTGCAATTGCTTCTCACTCACACACAAATTTCTGAGGGTGGAGGGTCTCATAGTCCGAGGGTGCTGGTTTGGGGCCTGTCCTCTGTCCACTTTCCTTTGACGCCAGACACTGATTTGTCATAACTTTTGAAGGTCTACAAGGTCGTAATTTAATCTTTTAAACAAAGGGAAATGGAAATAAATCGGTCAAGTGTATACAAATCATTCATATCGCACATGATGTTTCCATATGGGGACAGATTTGTATATGATCTGACGGAATAATGTTCATCAGTCTTTTTCGGATTCGCATAATTATGTTATTACGCACGCGCAGTCAGTTATAGGTAATAGCGTCAGAACAGCGTGCGTGTGAGCGTGTGAGCGTGTGAGCGTGTGTGTGTGCTTGTGATGTGTGATTGACATGTTAAAAGACATGCCTCCTTCATTATGAAAACTGGTCAACACTATTTTGTCATGGTACACAGTTAAGAGCCAAACGGATAAAATAAGCTGGTAATTGGCTTTAGTTTCACACCACAGCACGCGGATATCAATTTCTCCGCTTCCGTCACAGAAAAATTGCGAATGTGTAAATGAAAGCTCCTGCTTTACTACACATTAAGGTGAATATTGTGCAGAGAAGAGACCAGCGGAATTAAAAAAGCTGGTTCGTTCTCATCATTGAGTTCAAAATCTCCCCCATCTGCTTACTTAAGCCCCTCCCACCACTGTCTAAAACTCATCCAAATTCATTCAAATCTCAGTTTATTGTTTCAGGGTGAGTGAACAAAACTCAATACATTACATGCAGTGTAACATTTATGAGCTAGGGTAACTCTGGATATATTGTGTACTTAAGCTGTCAATCAAATAGCTGAGAATTTCTGTTGGAATGAGAGTTGATTACCCTTTTGCGTTAATATCTGTGGAAATGGTGAAGAAGAGGTAATCCTAAGCATGACCAAAGTAAAAGCCAATTTTATTTAAAAACTTGAGTAGTGTAAGACCATGGGAAATTTCTGGTCGAACCGACAATCAATAATCAATAGTCATTTATATCAGTTTCATTTTCGTTCAAAACTACTTTCGCTAACATTAAACGCTACTAAACCAAAAGGCCTGCATGTCGGTCTAGACTCCATTGCGGACTTCTATACATGGACAGCGCATACTGCACGTTAGATTGTCACTATCATACGTATGAGTATAGGTGTAGCAAGATGGATGTCTGCTATGGTTTTGTGTTTGAAAGTTAAATTTGGACTTGCTCAAGTTGAAATCAATAGATAATGCAAGAAACTTGAAATATTTTCGAAATAATGCAAGCTACAAGGTCAAAGTCAGTACACGTATTGCGAGAATATGATATTTTTCCCATTCAAGTTTAACTTTTGTTTAAAATATTACAGAGTCTTCGTCAAAACCTTACAAATAATAGCTTCACGGCGGCCATCTTGGTGAGCTTTTTTGTCCCAGCGGTGGCGACAATCTGCGGATAGGACGTACGCGTTACATGCTCTGTCCATGCATATAGGAATTCCGTGGACTCCATACACTCTAAAAACAAAAGAATGAATTGAGTCACTCTCGAATAGAATGCAAAATGTAAATTCATTCCATTTGAGTGTCAATTCACTCCAAGAATAGTAAAATTCACTCCGAGAAGAGTTAAATTCTTTCCAGGAAGGTTCAAAATTCTCAGCTTTTTTGTGTACTTGAGCTGTCAATCGAAGAGCGGCGTCAATTGAGAATTTCTGTGGGAATGAGAGAATTTTTCCATGACGTCTAATTGAAATTATGACTGTCGACCAAAGATCTCATTTTAAACAACTGAAGACCTAAGGTAGAATCCAGAGTTATAATGTATGTATGCGGAGGGAAAGCATAGCAAGCAACCCATGCTGGAAGAATATCACTAAAATTAAATTATCTGATCTCTACATGTTCAACTGAAAATTTACGGACGTTGGAAGACTTTGAAAAAGTGGCACTTAGTGACCGACAATTGCACTGTTTGTCTGACCCATGGCGTCGCTTGAACTATTCCAGTGTCTCGTCAATGATTAAATAAGAGGTTAGCATACATTCTTAATCCAAATGGTGAAATCGTGGCAGCAATGTCTTTTAATTCCGAGTTTTTCCTAAGTAGAAACGGTAATAAAATTCCCCACAGATGACTGTATAAGTGAGAACGCATCTGCTTACAAAAACAATCTGAGAAAAATGCCTAACAAAAAACAGAGGGCAATGAAATTCCCCTTATAGAATATTTTAAAATTAACAAGAGAGATTAAACCATATGTTGCCTAATGCATTGTGTCGTGGTATGGTCGTTAAAGGGCTATGTTAAATGTCGTTATCCGTTGACCCTGATTGAACCTTAGAAAGTGTCTAAGTTAGCCCCTTTCCACACTGTACACGATACAATACTGTTTCACACGGAACAATGTTGCCTGCGTAGCAGACTGTAGGGCATATTCCTTGTTCATTCATATCCCCACCATTGTGAAGCCTTAAAGGGGGAGTGAACAAACAGCGTTCGCTCCGGGGGTAGGAACAATGCGGTACAAGGCCATTAAAAGGGCAATAGGTCTGGCAAACTACACGCTTACTTGTTCTTCAAATCTATAGACGAGTCATTAGCGCTTGTTTTTAGTTAGTTAGAATTCTACGGCCCAGTTTCCAACCTATCGGATTCGTCTATAGCTATGATTTAAACGAGGTGCTCTACTAGAATTATAAATTTATTACAAAATTAACTGGTTGTACGAAAAAAACCCTAACTGATACCGGTATGTTTGCGACTCGGTGTCGTCACGAAACGTCGCATTGTTTACCGACTGGTCTATGAAAGGGTTAATATTTCAGTGTTTAATCGTGGTTGAATTACAGTGGTTTTTATGGTCTTATTTACCAGTACTGTAATAGTTTAGAATGCCAAGACGAAAAGAACTTCAAATAATAAAATGGGTCCCATTATGCGATGGCTAGTTAATTGATGTAACACGAAGTCCCTCTTACAATAGAAGGACGATTTTTTAAGGACGATTTAAAAAAAAAGGCTTTTTAGAGCATCCAGTAGAACATGCCACTTAGAAAACAACATACACCGAGACTTCATATGAAACAGACGCATCCAAGGAAGAGAGGTTCTTAGGTTCGTTTGAAAAATGTTTGAAGTCGCTGTGTCTGCTTTTATTTGACCGATCCCCATACATCCAATTAAATGTTCTCGGTTTTAACACGCACGGATTAGTTTAAATTACTTTAAACCACTCACTATGTTAGGAATCGTGACACAGTCCTCGAAGAAAAGTTTTCAAGTGCACGGGCATCTCAAGTTTCTATCGACATTGGAAGAAACATGAATTACTGAGAGAGAGAGAAAAAAAGGTTGACGTTTTCGTGTTGGAAACAGTAGCCCCTACAAGAATCTGTTCTTTTTAACGAGGATAAAATTGACATTTTCAACCAACATTTCACAAAATTCACACTTGTAAAACACATTGGGGGACGCATCATTTCGCCGAGTGTCATTGACACTGTAAGGGAATTACGGCTTGTAGCAGGTGCCAATTTAGTAAATTCAATCATTTCGGTAGTCGGAAATTATACACGCCACAAACTGATTTTTAACAGCCAGACATTCCCGAAGTCGACCTGCGTAGCTGGCTACAATGACTTCTTCATGGAGCTGTTAGTTTTTAGCTCCATTCTATATTTAACTGAAAGTTGCAGCTCCCTGACAGTGGTGTATCCAGAAATGCATGGGGGAAGGGAGAGCTCATTTTCCAATGATTGTAGCCGCATTCAGCTAATGGCAGTGTACATTTTATTTGTTAATTTTCTGACCATTTCAAAATTTGTTCATTCTTATTTTTTGAAGTGAACATTTTACTGCAACCAAAAGGTAAAAAAGACTGCTTAGATTTCACATACAAGCATGGGAGATGCCATCTCCGATTGTCTGAGGTCGCCATTTTTCTTAAAATTTTCTGTACGCTCCGCTCTAAGCATTTCTTCGTGCCCCACAAATTGAAAACTTTCCCCCTCAGTCCCCCCTACCAAATGAAATAGACTAATTACGTCACTTCTTCCTGCAGATAACTTTGTCACCGCAGGGAAAGGTAGATGCTTCTGCCTAGGACAGTAAGAAACACGGTTATGCTTGTAACTAATTTGAACAGTGCTAGCTAAGCTTGGCTTTTAATTCAGAACGCTCGTCAGTCTTAACACTGAACACTTATATTTGCCACTGAACTTGATTAAACCAAATGAAAGTTTTTTTTGTGGCTGAAGACGCTGAGCAGGCTCGTTGTAACTTTGAGAATGTGACAGTTGGATACGAGTTCTGTGCAATATTGACCTAAATTAAAAATCCAATTTTCTCGTTGGGGGAGAACCGGTGTATTTTATTTCTATAAATAATTTCTTTTACGTATTGAGAGTCTCAGACTTCACAACTTCAAATCTGGTTCATTATCACATTAATGCTCGGGAGTCATGTATCGTATGTCTGGAAGAAGAAAAAAAGTACACGTAGAACATGAATTCTAATTTAAGTCATTTTATCTTCCTGAAATTATCATTCTTTCTTCTTTTTCATGGAACCTCCCCTGAAGGAAACACAGTTAAAAGAGGAATTATGCAATGATACTGACAAAAGCATACGATATCACTAAGTGTAGCTCGCTAGTTAGCATTATACGACACCCGCCTTGGAAACGTGACGGCAAATGACTGTTGAGTTAAAAGCAAAAGCAGTCTGCCCAAACTTATTTCGAAAAAAACGGCAAGATCTCACAAATTTCGTCTTATATAGCTTCCAAGTATATTTCAGGGATGAGCCTAAGACTTCTAAAAAAAGGAAATGAGCCTGATACTTCTAAAAAAAGGAGGAAATTGAGAGGCAGGCACTGGGACTGAGTGCCCAGGGGCAAGCTTAAGGGACCCTGGGAGTACTGATGTCATTTCAATACACTGTTGATTGGATTGAATTCTGAGGACTGTTTGTACAATCATGTACATGTTTAATAGCTGAGATTTATAAGGCATTTACGACAGAAACCTTTGGGGAATTTTGCACAAAAAATGGAAAAATACAAAAAAAGAGGAAAGTAAAAAAAAAGGGGGGGGGGGGAATTTCCTCTAGAAAAAGGGAAGTATTTCATGTCTGATCTTTCATGATGTTTCAGGACCTACACATTGCATTTTGCAAGATAAATGATTAAGTTTCTCTGCCATAAAAAGTTACTCTCCTAAAAAAATTACAAGATAGTGAGAAAAATGTTGTCACATTGACTCTGAAGAGTCAATCAGTGCTGACTACTAAGCTTTCACGCAATCACCGGTTTGGATAACTTGACCAACCAGTTGATATGGGTGAAATTGTCAAAATCATTCATTTTCAAGGATAAATTGAGTCAAGCAGCCCAAATTTTTTCACCCCTAAATCCGAGTCTTATTAACCATGTTAATGTGTTGGGGTTTCTTAAATTTGCAACTGACAGTTAGCCTCTACAGTTGGGAAGCTGACCTCGGGGTCACCAAAATATATTAAGCTCTGATGACGTCACACAATTTTGAGTTTTAGCCGCTTATGGAAATCTATACTTGGAAAAAAGAATGGCTGTTTCATTCTGTATAATGTAAATGACAAACAAGGAACTATGAAACTTACCAGAATAACTTCGCAAGTTATCATTTCATCAATTTCAGGCGAAATTGTCGGCTAGAAGGCGCAAAAATCACCGGGAGTTTTAAGGTCACCCTAATTTGTGCCCCGAAATCATTCCAACTGCCGCACAACAATTACCAATTGATCAAATTTGATCAAGAAATATACTTTCCCACGTAGTCTCGTTGGTAAATTATTCTATTCGAATCTCTTTGCAGTACGCATGTTAGTAGGCCAGCCATCTTGAAACGCAATGCATGAGGGTACCTAGCATATTGCAGCAGTGTGGTACAAGATCCAACACAGTGCCATGCATCGGGCGTACGCATACGTAAGTGATGAGAAAGTATGTGCATATAATGAGTAGATAAAGCAGAACAAAGACACAGAGTTCTTTATAGCATTTTTAGTAAAGATAAAAGTATAACAAGAAAAGCATCACGACATATTTTGGAAATATTATTTGTTCTCTTTCAAACGATATTTCAAAAAATTTTCACCCTGTAGACGAAACGTGTGCAGTTTTAAACTTCGCAAGTGAGCTCTCGCTCCTTCGGTTTTCTCGGAAAGCTTATGGCGAAAACTCTGACCCCTTGACCATCGCAATCTACCAAAACGAGTTTTTTTTTTTTTTGAATAGTTAACAGTTCGGGAGATAACCGCTTTCGGGAGAAAATGAGTATAACCCCGATTGGGGAAAAATTTGCCTGTCTCAACGGTATGAATATTTATGAGCACTTAGTGCCTACCTCTTCACAGTCGTCGAATTGTTTAATAAATGTGTGTATATTATGAGGTAATAGTTTATACATAAAAAACGAAATTACCATGGACCTTCAACTACGTATTTACAAACACATGTGTTAGCACGAACCACTTGCACAACTTTAAGTGAAAAATGGTGTACAAAACATGCGGCTTCGTGGAGTCTATAGCCGTGTTCCCATTTGATCCAGGGAGGTGGATCAAACACTAATGGGAACGCAGATCAACAACACTCACTCAAGATCAAGATCCACCGATTTTGATCGACCGTTCGGGGTAGATCAAGATCCACCGCGCTGGATCAAAGTTTGTAATGGGAACACATCGGTAGATCAAGTGACCCCGGATCTCCGGTTACACTCATGTATGTTTTTGTGATACATCGATACGAAATGCATGGCAGGCCAACTTGTAAACATTGGTGACCTTTTCGCGCTTGCGCAATGTGTTCATAAAACACGTTTGATCTACCGCGCTCACTCAAATGGGAACGCGGATCTCGATCAAGGTGACTGATGTTGATCCACTTCGGTAGATCAAGATCCACCTCCCTGGATCAAATGGGAACACGGCTTACGAATTAAGCTTGGAACAAAGAACGTAGCAAAATTGCTCGATTTCTCAAAATCGGCGTGGTGAACAACCAAACATGACGAAGCTTTTTTATTCCCCTATCAACAGAGTTTTTTAAAATACCCGAATTTCTCTTTCCTAAAATCGATAAGAATTGCAAGGCTATTTTGAACGTTATCTCCGTTGAATTTGCGCGGTAGGATCGCAATGCATAGTGGGAGATATTTGAAAATGGCGCCACCCATGGCAAAATAATCCCCCGATCGGGTGAAAATTGATTTCCCCCGAAAAAGGTTATCTCCCGAACTGGTTAACTTTCTATTTTTCTTCAATTGCCAAAATCTACTCAATTACGTAAGATCTTGAATAAGAATTATTGACATTTTTAACGGTTATCCGTTTTCGCTCTAAGTAGACTAGCTCGAGTACGGTCTCCCAGAATGCATTTCACCGCGGGTGCTGAAGGTATAAAAGTTGCGCATAACGGTCACAAATGTCAGGTCTTCTTTCCAACTATATATGTGCCAGATTTCATGTGTCAAGAAAACCTTTCCCTGAAACCCTGCGTTTGTGCCCCGCCTGTGGTTGTATACTAAAGTCAACTACCTGGGTCGGAGAGAGTGTGGGTAAGGGAAGTGATAATCCCTTACTACAGTGTCTATCCCCAACATCTCGAATGTGTGGGCATGGCCACGTCCCTCAAACGTTTTAGAGTGCAAAATCCTTAATTAACTGGGCGTATTTCCACAACATGGGGACGTGTTCCTCCTCCACATCGCGAATGTGGGAGCATGACCAAGTCCCTCAAACGTTTTAGAGTACAAAATCCTTAATTTACTGGGCTTATTCCACAATATGGGGACGTGTCCCTCATCCACATCTCCAATGTGGGGGAATGGCCAAGTCCCTCAAACGTTTAACAGTACAAAATCCTTAATTTACTGGGCTCATTTCCACAATATGGGGATGTGCCCCTCCTGTCCCCTATGGCCCTAAAGATTGACTTTATGATCTCTCCACGTTTTGACAAGCTTGGGTGGCAACACAATTATTCCCGTAATTTCTAGGTACGTTTTTGAAAGATAATAATTTGCACACAGCAAGCCAATACATATTAATAAAAAGGTGAGCCACTATCCTAAAACTGAGTCGATTTGTCCCCTGAGTTGAGTCACTTTAAAGTGAGTCATCCCAGGGAAAAACTGACACGGTTTTAGAACAGTGGCTCACTTTTTACTTAAGGATTTTGCTAAAGGTACAACCTGAAGAACGCGTTTTGGAATTTCTCCCGAGTCTCGCAGACAGCTACCATGATCCTCCATCAGCGTAAACCCGTTTCGATGTTCCTTGTGTCCACTATATCCGTGTGATCTTTTTCAGGAGAACTTAATTCGTCCACTTGTCATTGTCAAAAATTGAGGGAGGCCTAATCTCCCCTATACCCGTTTCTCCAATTTAAAGAGCAACTGAAGAAAATCATGATTCCCTTGATCCTATTTAATTGATACTGATATATTTCTCAACTACTGCATGGCAATAGACGAGTTCAGTCATTTTTTGCCGCAAGGAATTGTGAGACAGGAAAACTGAGCTCAGCACGCAGTGCACCGCTTCCCCGTATTTTCGTCAGTATGTGCACACTACAGTAGGCGTAAATCTAAGTGTCTAGCCAACTCGATCGAAAACTAGGGGTCTCTATTCTTTATGGCAGCTTAAAATGCAAATTTTACACAAAAAAGAGAGAAAAAAATAAAGACAAAACCCACTGCACAGAACCACATTTAAGTTCCCTACTTATGTCATGGATGGATTAAGAAGAATAATTCAGGAATTGTTCATGTACCGATAAAATTAAAGTGTACCTTAAGTCAAAAAATTAAAAAAAGAAGGAATATTACAGAGCGTGAAAAATAAATTTGAACAGCATGAACGGTACTGAGAGTGTTTTGATTAAATAAATTGAGTTCTTCATTACTCACCTGGAAGCAATAAAATGAGATTGTATCTGGATGAGCATGAATTTCAGAAAATTGTGGGAGGGGCTTAAGTAAGAAGGTTAGGAGAGTTGGTACTGTTTGGGGTGAGAGTGCTGGGCCTTTAAAGTAAAGGTTAATTTTTCCCCATGCATGTTCAAACATCTCGAAAGTATACCGGGGTTTAGGGTTACGGAAACAATCTATAGTTTGTATTCTCAGCAGATCTCACAAGATTCTCCACAATTCAGAGAGATGCTTTCGAGTTATATATATTATGATTGATATTTGTCGCTTTGGAATATTTTAACTTTTCTTCTTTGTTGTTACATTCAAACGGTTTGAAATTAGTTTTGATTCTATTATCAAAATGCAAAGTTAGGTTCTTTTAAATTCTCTCCCTTTTCCGACTAAAATTCCCCAAAGCCAGACAGCTCAAATGAATCAGATATCATATGACGGTATGTTGTACAATGTTCAAGTGTATTCGTGATCAAAACAAGTTTCTGTAAGCCCGAAAAGAGCCTGCTGAGAAAGTTTGTTTAAACTACCAGACTGATCTTTAGTCCATAGACCTTATGCCTATGGTGTCATAAAGCAAAAAGTATGCCCTCCTTTGGGGACAAAATGAACTAACATCAACAAATACAGACAGTTGATTCGTCAACAAGGCGAATACGCCTATAGTCTGCTACACGTGCAATGCGAATTCTTTTGTATGCGACTAAGTGTTCCATTTTTCTACCCCAAGAATGACATCAGTATGACGTCGATGCATAAGGTCTATTTGCAATTCACGTTCGCTTTATCCAGTCTCCCCGCAACTTTTCCCATGTTAACCTCGCAAGCATATGTGTGTCCTCCTAAAGTTCAATAGGTGTATCTGGTCAGTGTAAAAGGCGAAATATTTTCACCTGTGACAGTTCCAATTCTCCCAACCCACTCACTTAAGCCCCTCCCACAACTGTCTTAAAGTCGTCCTCATTTACACACTATTTCAGTTTATCATGATACCCAATTCATAATCATGATACTCTTAGTACAGTACATGCTGTGTAATATGTGCTTCTGCAATCTGCAATCTTAACTTTGCTGTCGATCAATGACCTGTGCCAATTGAGGATTTCTGTAGACTGTAAAGATTGTAATTTGGGGGTGAAAATTGACTTTCTTTAAACATGATATCTGTTAGGCAACTTCGAATGGTCGCCCACTCTCCAACTCCAACTTCTTCTTGGTTTCAACGACGTTATCACTGCCACCCCAGCTTATGAAACGTTACATTTTTAAAAGCAGGAATTATTGTAGACGTAGTGCATAGCCCCAAAAGGGGTAATGAGTTAGAATTGGGCTTCTCGCTATTGATTAGGTTGTCAGACATAGACAAGGTCTAATTGGAAATATATAGGCTATAGGGCATAACTTACAAATAAACAACAACCTAGAGCAAAGAAATATTATCTCCATGCTTTTCTCTGTAGTTATTCACTGCTTAGAAAGCTTGGCAGGATTCGTTACTCCAAGTAAAGGGGAGTCAATTCGCTCCTCTAAGACCCACGACGCTGGTGTGGAGTTGAATAACCCGGTCAAGTTTAGTATTTTACTGGTTTATAGAGTGCTTCCACTTTCTTCACAAATCTTGCCCCTTTTGACGGGCAAAGCTTAGTACGTGTACACTAGCTAGTCTAGCTACAATCCTCGACAAAAATGATGGGACAAAACAAGCAAAACAAGCAATGTACGGAACACCATCCCCCCACTCCCTCATTCAATGTTGCGGCAGCCCAAGGCGTCCTGAAACTTCAACATTGATACGGGAAGCGGGGTTTGTCCCATGTACTTTTGTCGAGGATTGTCAGAAGCCTGTACAAAGGTATAGGAATTTCCAAATTTTCGCTTTAAATGCTCTGAAATGAGTATAGTTGCCTTTTTACTTTTCAAGCTACAGGAAAGTAGTTACAGTTGAATTTGTCCGACCAGTATACTGGCGTGTTAGATTAGCGATGGGCGCTCGAATAAAGATCTGTCTCCCTCGAGTAGCTCATACGAGAAAGGGGGAGGGGGAAATAGTACTCTGCCTGGTGAGAGATTTAATTTACTTTAAAAATTTCATGTACTGTAATGGGAAAAAAACAAAGAAGTTTTTCAATCTTATTTTTCGTGTTAGGGGTTGGGGGTAACATATTTCACGATATACCCAACGGTTAACCACAAAATTCTCTCTTTTTTCGCATAAATAAACATTGAATGATGATTCAAACTACAATCTGGTTAAAGACGAAATTATATGTAAGCATTAGGGGTAGTGAACGTGACAATTAACGTCAAGATTTCTCGAAAATGAAAAGGTTAACCATTTTTGCACAATGAAAGTTCCCTATAAAGAGAGAGATCTTCTATTTGCACGATTAACCCTCGACAGTCATTGAAATAGTGTGTAGGTCAATGGTTAATCGTGGTGAGGTCAACGGTAAACCGTGGCGCTAATTAAATATTCTTAGTAATGGGGAGCAGTGACGAGTTCTACATAGGGATAACGAATAAATTAAGTGTTATATATATAAAGCCTACTTTCGGAGCTTTCTGTAGCAGATCGGTTTCAAAAATTTAAAACGCCGCGTTTGTCCTGTATTTTATCTGCAATATCTGTTCCCCCCTCCCCTTAAGGTTGTTTTGATCTGCCCCCTCCCCGAGAAATTTTTCTGGCTTGAAAGCGACCCCTCCCCCCTCCCTTCGGTACTCTGCGGCAACGGGTCTTCTGAATAGGTTAATGACAAAATAAACGACGTTAAACCAGCCATGGGTACCTTATTTTGATCACTTCCCGGTCCTAATTAGAAAAACCGAATATGGACAGAAGTCCGTAATGCGTGATAAGTTACATTTCTTCCCCGTGAAATATTTAAAAGCCGCTTTTATTGTCTTGTCATGCAGCAATTGTTCTTCAAAATGCTAACACCGTGACATTTGTCTTCTAATCACTCCTTTCAAAGTACACAACCTTTATTCACCAACTGTCATTACGTTGCCCATGACCGAAAACTTCATATACATTTGTACAGGCTTCCGACAATCCTCGACAAAAATGATGGGACAAAACAAGCAAAACAAGCAATGTACGGAACACCATCCCCCCACTCCCTCATTCAATGTTGCGGCAGCCCAAGGCGTCCTGAAACTTCAACATTGATACGGGAAGCGGGGTTTGTCCCATGTACTTTTGTCGAGGATTGTAGCTAAGAAAGCAGCTAACTACCCGCGTGTGACTCTTGCTTTTAAAACTCTGTTGATTTTGCCCGGTAGTTGGTGTTGGTGTGACTTACCAATTGTGACGTCACGTGAAGGCACTTTATATGCTACTTTCTACCATATCTATTCAGAATCATTCGTTCTGATTGGTTGAACACACCGACTGGTTATAAAGTGCTTTTCACGTGACGTCACAATTAGCAAGCGTTACCCTCTGTGGGGCAAAAATCAACAGTGTTTTAATGCATCAGCCCCACGTTGGTCATCAGTTGCCAGGACACACAAGCTGCACACTAGCTAGCGTAATGCACTAGTTTTTGACCGACAAAAGGGGCTCGTGACGTAAGTGAAAGCTCTCCATAAGGTGCATTCGATTTCCGGCTCAACTGGCTCAGCTAGCGATCGATCTTTCGCAAAGGTGATCTTAACGTCATCAAATCGTTACAACTTGAGCCGGCCAAAAGACTAGCCCTCCGAGGTGATCTAGTTGAGCCGGTGACGTGTTTTACGTCATATTTTGCCCAGTTAAAAACTGATTGAGCCAGTTGAGCCGGCTCGAGCCGCTAAATCGAACGCACCTATAGATATTATGCATTGACGATATGCTGACGTCATCCTTGGGCCCAAAAGAATGGAACACGGACGCGTTAGAATTCGCACTGCACGTGTAACAGACCTGTAGTGCGTATTCGACTTGTTGACCAATAGAGGCTTTGCAATTGCGTCACGGAACCGCCATGCTGGAGGACATTCATGCCAAATACACGTGGCTTTGTGCCGAACGCACTGCACAGTGTGCACTGTGCCATGCACGGTGTATACAAATTCAACGAGCAAGCGCGTCCCGTATGGTTTACTACGTAGTTACATGTACTCCAACATGGCCGCCGGAGAGTATTATGACGTCATGTGAAAAGCCTCTATTGGCTGTCTGAATTTGTCGGTGTTGGTTTGCTTTGTCCCCAAAAGGGGGCGTACTTTTCGCTCTGTGACGTCATATGCATAAGATCTTTTCTTCTCTTAGCTTGTAGCTCCGTGCTCTTAGTAGCTTCAGATTTGTTTATTTTTTTCCCCAAAGGATCACCGATGAAATGAAGTTTGTGTTCCTAGTCCTGCTCCTGACGGTTGAGTCGGCAGGGAGAAGCGGCCTAGTCATTCACAGCGATAAAATCTTGAAGCAAACTTTCCAAAGTTACGCAAATGCACAAACGGATTTGCTTATGACCACGATAGACCTCATTTTTCTACAAGTGAACGAGCTGGTCGCCAATTTGACCGACAGGATGACCCTGTTTGAGAACCGGCTACTGGAAGTCGAGAGACGTCTAGCAGGAGATTCGTCAGGTAAGCAATTGCTTTCATGGCGCATTTGCCTTCATAGCAGGTGTCGAGAATGTACCATTCTTTTTGCCATACATACAGGCAGTATAGGTGCGGGAGGCCACATGTCCGTCAGGCAGGCGAGCTGAGCTTAACGGGAGCCAAACGGGAGTATTGGAATTAAGGGTTGGCGTAAACAAGGGATCAGCTATACTATTGTCACAGGCAGAAATAATTGCTTGGACGCGCACCGTAACCGCGTTAACGAAAATTAACTGTTCGTTTCTGAAGACTAGGGCATATCAGAACCTCAATGGAAAGCACCTTTTCCGCTTTTCGCAAGGGACCAAAACCCATTGGTTTCAATCATAACAATTTCGCTTAGCTTCCTAACTTATGATATTTTCTACTTATTATCGAATTTCGTCGTGATGCGATATTTATTCCTTAAATTATCTAAAATGTACAAACTTATCGTCCTGTGTGTTTTTCATCTAAAAAGAAATGTAGGCCTACATATTGATACCGTTGTTGGCTGTTCGCGTATCATGTGTTTTTTTCAACCAAAGACCTAATATACAGTGACCAATAAGGAAGAAGAAACAGTTGATTCACTCATGTTTAAAATTACGTCACATCACAGCTGTTTGGCGCAATGATAACAATTGATAACCCTTTTGATTTGGCTACACCTTTCATGACCTTTGGTCTCCCACAATTCCTTTCGTTTCAAACTAAGGTCACAGACATTAGCATTCGTCACCATCACGGAAGTTCTATTTCCGCCCCGCTAGCATGGTGTAAATTTGTCTTTCAACCCTGGAACCATGAACCTACTTTCCCACCATGAACCTAGCTTTGACAGTTTGGGTAAAATCTTTGCGCTGTAATCTACAGCAGATTCTCGTCTTGAATCCTAGTACGGTGCGTGACCTAGGCCTAAATATAATTTCTCCACCATTCTGCTCGGAGAAGTGTTTTTTTTTAAATGGATGACAGAAAATGTAATGAGAAAGGGGTATGTAGAGGTTAATGGTCCGCAAAGATAATGAAATCAGGGGAAACAGTTTCATTTTGTAGCATGGATTTCTCATTTATTTTCCTGGCACAAGTCTGTGTCTGAAGTTACAAATACAGTGGCCCCAGTCTGCAATACACAAACCTAGACAGCGAGATTTACTTTCAATGTTAACGACTCTGACGATTCGGGGAGAAAGTGGCAGCCAACAGTTGGGGTAGTGAGATAGAAATATCAAGTAGCGAGCTTTATAAGCCCCTTCCCTGTCTGAAGAACTTTGAATCAGGTTTCTTTATGTATTAGTTGGACATTGCACTTGCCTGTTTACCGTATGTGATTCGAATATATCATTACGGAGTCCCGTGGTTGGATCTACCATTCAATTCCCCAATAACCCCGCGGTTCAGACTCTGTTTCATCAGCTCCTCAGCACGACTGAACAAGAAATATGTCATACAGCCTGCTACGAAGGTTACTCCCTAATGCAACATATTTCTGGTCGAAATATAAGCGCGTGTTTGGGTCTATTGGAAGAGTATTCGCTTCTCAGTCATGGGTTCTATTCCCAGTCAGAGTCGTACCAAAGATGGGGCTCTACTGCCGTTTCACGTTATGCTCCCGCATAAGCAATGTAGTTAGTTAGATAGAGGTTTACGGTCCAGTTTCTAACCTTTTGGTTGAATTCGAGCCGGGCACGGCCCTTTTTCCAGTTGTGGCTCATTGGCATAAGCAATCATGTAGTAGGGAATACGATTCTGTGCCTACCAAACCGAAAGAAAGGTTGAATGGGTGCCTCTAAACTTAACGAGAATGTGTAAAACAAACTATTTGAGCAATTGCGACCGAATCAGGGTTGCCTCATGTAGTCTACAGATGATAGCATATCCCCATTAATTCTCCACTGACTTACACACTACATCCAAAAAAATAAACGGCCTCTAAAAGCTTGTCGAAGTTTTCGCCAGGTGCAAGCTACCACTCATGTGAAAGCTGACACAAGTTGGTCATTCATGGCATTTTTAATTCATGACCGTGAATTTTTTTTTTATTTGCTCAAAGTTCAATCACCCTATTCCGAGCTTTGATTTTCACGAAACCGAGCCTTGTTTTTCACGAAAAGCTTAGTACGCTTCCGCCAGCCTCTAAAACCAGTAATTCCCACAAAATTGCTTCAATTAAGCCCATTTTTCACCAATTGTACTTCATTTTATGCACTTTTATAAATTAATTACAAAGCACTCCATCCTTTTCCATATTATACCAAACAAAAAAGCTCCCTTTAGGGACTCTATCTGAGGGCGAACAAACGGACGCATTAACACACCTGCTAATTGGGATATGCTCCCAGATGTATACTTCACCACCCATACTCCATGAAAGCTGAGTTTATACTGCAATAGCGCCATCATATATTTCATATCATTGTCAACAGTATGCAATTTCCTGCAATTAGTATAAGTTAATGTATGCGGTTCGTTTATACTTCAACGAACGGTCGAACGAACAGCTCACCCCGAGTGCAAAAGCCGTGACAAAAACAGGTTTCTTACGCGGACATTTTAAGACGACGAAGCTTGCAAGAACGCTGTTAGCATATTTTCACTCAATATCGAAGTATAAAAGACTGGAACATGAAAAGTAACGTTAACTTACTGTTATAACTTTCGTATCCAGGTTGCTGATATGGCGTCGAAGAATTACTTTTTAAAACTATTTTTCCAACACGGGCTTCGAATAAGAGACCGTCGCGTGCAAAATTGCGAAAATGAGTATGCCTACACTGGTGAAGTTAGTGTAAATTCACAGAAAAAAGGATAGAAGAGACACATAAAGATTACACTAAAATACTGGCAAATTTTCATGCCAGTATATATAAAAACTGAAAAATTTGCCAGTATTTTTCTTTAACCTTTGTCTATTTATTTTTTATTTCTTCTCCTGTAAATTTAAAGCGACTTTAAACAAGTTTATCAGCAGACTGACTAACTGCCTGCATGAAGGTGAAAAGGTTTTCAATGTGAACCGGACCATATATTAGACCTTCTGCTGCTGTTGTCCCAGACGTAACGCCTTCAGATCAATTTGTGTTATAAACGCCTAAATATGTAGCCTATTAGTAAGGAATGAGAGAATGTACATATCAGATGGTTATGGTGTGCTATAGATTGTTTACACGTGACTTCAGAGGAGCTTTTCGAGTGGAATATTTTATCCATGTTTGAGAACAATCCCGGTATGTACATACAACTTGCCCTCAGACATGGCGCTTTGCAACCCCCAAGCTGTGATGTTACTGATTAAATGAGAACAATCTGTAAAAATTGTGTTCAATGAGCGTCTTTGATAACTTCTTTTCGGTACCTAGCTTCACACCTGCGCACATCCTCCAAATCTTTGGGGTAAACAAATCAATCCCACACGTATACTATGCATTGCAGAATTTGAACTTTCCAGAACATTCCGTTAAATCATTCGTTTTAATCCATCTATTACATAAGGAGGGATCTTAAGCTGTTAAGTGTGTATTAGTTCAATGGGTTGTGTCTAAATTGTCTCCTTTGGTGTAAAAAAATGTATTTTAATCTGCCGTAAAGTAGGACTGAAACTCCTTTTTTCCGTCCGAGTTGGCTATATATTGCACGAAAACAGATTTAACGACACAACAACACGAATGTGTAATATAGTGTCAGTCAACACGATAAAAAGTTCGAAGTTTAAATTTATTTCAAGCATGCTTCCAAGTTCAAATTTGGCTTTCCTTTAGTCGTCTCCTACGACAGGCGGGAGAAATACGGTTGGCATATTCTACAACCCCGTTCCCACAGGGAGACAACCAAAGATGGACTTGCTCGGTTTTGTGGCGCCGACAACCCCGCCAAACAAGGGAAATCCGTACACACTGTGCAGAGCTCCGTTTGTCTATCCCACACTGTTCAGCACAATTCATGGGCGTCCGCAGAAAAAAAATCAGGGAGGGGGGGGGGCAAAATTTCTAGGGAGGGACAAAACCTCCAAGTCACCATGAATTGACACAAAGCATGCGAAAATTTCAACCCCAAATGCCTCCCAGATCGCCGGAAATGGCATTTCTAAAGCCCATTTTTCGCATAGAAACTTGGAAAGCACCTTTTGTTCGGGTTTTTGCTTTGATTTTTATACGTTTTTTCAAATTTTTGATTTTCCAGGGGGCAAGTGCCCCCCTTGCCCATACCTGCGGACGCCCATGGCACAATTCCATGCGGCAAAGATTCACCGAACCAGCTTAAAGGCGCGAAATATAACTTTTCGTTGTGGGGCTTATTTATTGCAGAGGGTAGTACCCGAAATTATCGAATAAACCACCGGTTCTGTTTTGCGAGTCCTTGCCAAAGCCGTTCACAACGAGTCATTTAGAACCGTACTGAGCGGTTACGAGCCGTGTGGGCGGTGACAAGCGATGACGAGCGGTGTCGGGCAGCATAGGGAAGTCGAGAAGAGGCAGGAGGAAAAACTTTTAAGGGAGGAAAAACTTTTACTTGCAATATTACTAAGTTTATAGTACCTGGGATGAATTCCTGTGCTGACAAGACTAATAATGTTTGATATCGTGACCCTTGACTTCCACCAAACAATATAGACGAATCTGGACAGCGAGTGATGGTCTGATCAGTGATTTCAGTCGGCCATGACTGGGGTTGCTTACCGGTACCATGGATGGTTGTACACTAAATTGTATCTTGATTCCTTCAATTTCACTGAATATGAGGGTTTAAAGTTCATGTAGTTTATAAATGAAGACGATTTAAACCTGACTAATGGCTGCTTACAGTCACTAAATTCAGGCGCTGATCGGATTCTACTTCAGGCAGGCTTCCTCAATTAAATTTTCTGAAGCACCACATTGTTAAATATTACTGACAGTCATGCGCCACTGATCGCCGTCCTGGGGGGGGTCCAAGGGGGTGTCCCCTCCCCCTTTTGAAAATCTTTGCATTTTAGAAGGGGTTTACATGCAAAATCTGTTAAATTTTTCCGGCCAAAATTTTTCACAAACTTTACAATTTTTGTCGGTTCACAGGTAACGGTGAATCGAAAAAGCCCTGACTCTAATGAATGTAAACAGTGACGGTGATTTTACTTTCATGTGAAAACAAATAGGACGTTACTATATCCTTGTCGGTATGTGACGTCAGTCTGTGGAAAGTATTGGATTTATTTACAGTAGGCCCACCTATTTTTGAGATTGAACAAGTAATGGCAAAAAAGTTATGAAAAGTTAAAATTTTTTTCCAGTAATTTTTCACGCCCCTCCAAACCACGTCGCGCGTCACAAGTGGCGCACCCCGCTATTTGAGGAAGCCTGGTCTACTTAATAATGGGTGATTTAAAGAGCCCGATTCCCTAAGGGGGTTAAAGGTATGTTCAACCCCCCCCCCCACCCCCTCAGTTTTGCAAATTGCATAATAGAACATCAGGAGAGTGTCGCCTTCGTTCACCTGGAGGGTTTTTAAGTTCGAAAATTTCCTTGCACGCTCCGCGCCAACTGATATTGGTCCTCCGCTTATTACGTTTTGCTAGCACTCAGCCCTAATACCTTTTTCGTTCCACCGCACCTGACCGACTACTTACGAGTTAATTCAGGTACCCCTTTATTTCTCGAATTTCGTAAAAAAAAATCAGTTTCTCATCTGATCATGTTCTCTAAACTATTCGAGGAAAAGTTCCTCCTTTTCGAAGATGATTCTCCCCTCACTTTTTGAGTTAAAGCGCAATTTCGCTTTTGTACTAACATCAGGGGGGCAAGAGGGGCATTTCCCCCTCAGATTTTGTTATTGCCCCCAACTTGCCACCCTCAGGTCAGTGAGAAGTTAGGTTAACGGAAAAAATACATATACAATAAATACTATACCTCTCCGGAGGCTTAATTTTTCATCCAGAGATATGCTAAAAACTAAGAGCTTCCGGAGGCTTCGCCCCTTGGACCCTATACCCCAGGAACGTATGTTTTGGGTTCGATTTGGCGCGTTGCCCAAAACTTTTTGCCCACACAACATCATCCATTTCCGTTAGTTTGCCCCCAAATTGCGGCATTTCTAGCGCCGCCTCTGATTAGAATTACAATTATATGAAGTTTTTCTCATGTGTAATCACGCCCTGCATGTGCATGAGATTCATCTTTATCTGGAATTAAAAGGCATACCCTAAAATACAAACTCGAGACTTTTAAAACTTCTCCAAAGCAGCATGTTGGGTCTAACGGTAAGGGCATCCCCATCTTACGTGGAAGGAACAGGTTTGATTCCCAGGTCGAGTCATTCCGGAGACTCTAAAAATGGAACCTGTTGCCGTTGTGCGTAAAGCCCCGCATAAGCAATGAAGTAGGGAAAACAAGCCAGTGAGCCAAAACTGCAAAAAAAGGCCGTGGCCGGCTCGACTTGAACCAAAAGGTTGGAAGCTGGGCCGTAAAATCTCCATCTTACTAACTAAGTAACTCCAACATTCCAAAGCAGCATCCTAAAAATATTTGCGACTCGTCGCCACAATTTAGGCTACCTTCAAAAATTGAACATTCGGGCTATCACTAAGAATTCATAACTTTACATGTGGTCTACCGTCATTGGTAGGTGCGAGGCTAATATGTGAGATACTGAATCACTGACAAGAGTCAACTTCCGCTGCAGAATGACGATAAATTGAAGAAAAAGTAAAAGTGTGGGTTTAAAAAGTAAAAGTTCGGATTGTAAAAGTGAAATCTTTTTGTCACTTCAGAGCTTCGATACTTGTCCATGCCGCTTAAAGATGTGGTGAAATGAAATGACATACTTTGATATTTAGTGCAGAAAAGTACTGAAATTCATGAAAACAGAGGCAATGTCCAAAGAAATCTATTATTGACCATTTCATAAGATTATTGTGATATCACGCACTCTCAAAATGATTATGATTTCAATATGAAAATTCGTGACATCAAATTTGAATAATGCTGCTTTGTGTGTGTGTGTGTGTGTGTGTGTGTGTGTGTGTGTGTGTGTGGGTGGGTGTTTTCAACCTTTATTTTAAAAAAAACTTGTAACATTGGTATGCACTGAGAGATTAAAAGTTAAATTGTTTTTCTAAAAATTTCAATGTCACATACAAACTGTGGCATGGACTATCCGTTTACGAGTTAAAAGTGAATTAAAGCGTTAAAAAGAGAAATTAACAACAATGCAACACTCCAAAGCGTTGTATTCCATGCATACGTAGGAAGTAACTCGAGAACGTTGGACGTGGTGGAAGACATTAAAATAATTCCAACGATTATTTAATAACTTGATTATATTCTTCAACGGTCAATTGAAAAAGCATGAACTTTGTGGTAGCCTATAATTTCATACTGATAAACTCCTCACACGTATATCAAATGCATCAATTTACATCGATAACTCGATGTGATCAATTTTTTCTACTTGTTTCTTGGGTCATATTTACGCTCAACCTCACTCCAGCCCTTTGGCGATGTATGTATTTGAACCAATGTAACCTTTAGGTTGTAAGTAAACCTAAAGAACACAGATTTATGCCACGATATTTGTTTTTCTTTTGTACAAATTGCATCAATTTCCTTCTGTGAAATTTAATGCATAGGTAATGTGAATTGTTCGCCTCCGGCTTCGATATTTTACTAACCTTATCAGTTTCGCCCTTTAGATAAAGCACGCCACCTAATTCAAGGTCAAACCAATAGATGACGGAAATATATTGCTAAGTTTTCGTGCCATCCGAATTTGAAAATTGGATGAAAATGAATGTTGCTGTTTGAAGTATTTCTCTCTTTAACAAAAAGGGGATTATCCATGACCAAGTTTGACTTGAAAAAGCTGTAAACTCATGGATGAAAAATTTATTTGGTTTTTATTTATTCGTGTCTTTGGGGCTTTTGAGTTTTTCCAAATTTATAATTATTCATCGTCTGACTATATTTCATTGTTGCATCAAGGCCAGACAATGGTAACCAATCTATTTTCAGAAAAGTCTACAAAGATATCCCCCCAAATCGTTTAAGCTATAAATTTATATTGGGGGACGTGGAAGTGTCTTTTTGAATGAGCGAGGGACATCATTGTTTGGCTTATTTTTTGCATCGCTGCAAATCCTTGGAGGGTGATATTGCTTTTACAATGAACCAATATGACATAACAAGAGTTAATCATTACTTAATATTCAGTTTCACCAATTTAAAGATACCAGCAATGACTTCATTTCCTCAAAATGGTATGTGTTAGAAAATGTACGGAAGTTTAATAATTTAATTCAGTGGACGTACAACGTAATAGCTTCTTTGGGAAGCAGTGAAAGTTTTGGTTTCGCCGAACGGACCTTTGCCAGAGGGTCGAAAGGACTTTAGAAAAAGTAATAAAATTATTTAATTAAACGTTGGAAAGATTAAGTGAACGATTTCTACCAGTCAAAAACTCATTTCATGACTCAGAAGGCTACGTCGAATAGTCTATCATTGAGAAGCACACCCTTCCCTTACAACCAAAGGGCAGTTCCTTTGCAAAAGCAAAGAATGACTTTTCAGAATATAAGGAGCTGAAGAATGTGGCACCATGTTGTATGTTAAGTACCTTTAACAAACAAACAACTTTCTGATAAAAGGGATGAGGAATTAAAGGGAACCCACCAGGACGGGTACCTACATAGCAGTTGTCAAATACGTATACTTCTCTTTTCAATGACACACTTTCATATTACGAGTGAATCCAATATAGGTACGGGGTAAAACACGTCCGCCGAGCAGGCAATCAGGGTGGCACTATTGTACTAGATGACAAATTCAATTTCATCCCGATTCAATATATCGTGCACAAACATGAGCACACTTTAAACCGACTGAGTTTATCTGGGAAGACATCTTTACCCCAACCCCTACCCCCTCTCGAAACCACAAAAATCGAACCCTGGTAGCACTTCTGGCTCGCCGCCCACCATGTCCGTTGACCGATATCATACAGTAATATACGAAAACTCATTCTGACGAACACTTTTGTGCATACGAAACACACGCCTGGAGAAACATACATCCAAGAATTGTGGAAACTAAAGAAGTATCTGACTGTTAACATGGAAACAGGGAGGTGTTATAAATGACGCAAACTTGATGAAAGTACCGGGTATTACTTCCATGAATGATATGGGCTCTAAAGATTTTCTGTACTTATTTATATTAATTTATTCTGTTTGATTGTACCAGGGAGATTCTATTTAGCAGCTTCCTGATCACCCACCCCCACCCCCGAAAAAAAAAAAAAAACATTCTTAAATGATGTTCTTATAGGTTTGGTGCTTTTTCCCTCTGCTGAATCGTATCGTCCTCTTTTCAGCCCCTTGCATGCGAACAGAATGACCGAATTTTTCTTGTGATGTTACCCCATTTTGAAATAACCGAGGAGCTCATAGTTGTTCCAACCCAGAGTCCTCACAGGGATACTTCCTGTACAACCCACCTATAAGCCCGACACCTGACCCGTATGACCGCACGAGTAGAAAATTGTAACCACACTTCTGTTCAGTTAGCATCCACGTTTTCAACTTAAATTTTGTTGATTTTTGAAGGATACTGTCTCTAAATGAGGAATACTCAGACGTTAAGCCCAGACGCGCCGTTTCAGTCCGTCGTAGTGGTGTTTGCCGAAAATAATCTCAGAAGGCTACCCGCTAATTGGTGGTCACTTTTGCTCGAAATAGTTAATGATGGCCAGTCCCGATAAATGCCCTTCCCGATTAAAATTGGAAATAACAGATAACTGGCCACCAAAGACAATCGAAATTTGTGGGGCCTTACGACATCGTTCAATATGGTCCCCCACTCCTGTATACATCGTCAATTCATCTGATGTCCCCTCATTCACTACACATTGGGTTCGTTGACATCTATAAGGCTTGAGTGTATCAAAAGACATTTTATCCGGCGTTTACAGAAGATTTCTTGTATGTATTTTGAATGTATGTATGTATTTTGAATGATCATTTTTGTAATCCTACCGACTTTAACAAATTATGCTTGATCAGGAAGTACGACGAAGTCAATGACGCCTCATTCTTCTTTTTCATTCCCTCAAAGGATTTGCCTAAGCTATTTTTCCTAGGACAATAACACATATCAGACAGTTGACATGACTACATTTTTTATATATCCGGCAAAGATAATTTTCAATAGCTTGACCCACTTTTAATTTATATCATTGCTTTTTTTTACATTTTAAAGAATATTCTAATGTTAGCCAAGATTCTGGTGAATGTTCTACATTATATTCCCTCGGTATAAGTAGCTGACAATATTACATTTTCTTTTAAAATTAACCTTCATTTTTCACGGGTGACAACGAATTTCGCTTTGATGATCTATGTTGTTATTATTCTCATGTTTACCAATAATTTTATTTCGTCTTGAACTGTTAGTTTTCCCGGTGGTAATATCAAGTCTTAAACATACAATTACTCAGAATGCAAACTTTTCATTAGATCATTTCCTGAACAATGTTTCATAATTTGAATACAAAATATAATTTAATACATACGTTACGTCATTAATGTGAAGCCAGGAAGTCATCTCTTCTGTTTGCTTCAAGTTTAGTTTTCTTTGCTATATGGAAATGGGAGAGAGTTGACTAACAATATTATAAAGAACCGAACCGAACCGAAACGTATTATTAAGAGAATACGATACAAATATGAATTAGGCGCTGGTTTGCTTTGAGTCGACTGGAAAAAAATATTTTGCGTTGATAAAGATTTATATCAGAAATACTTGAAATGTCCACAAGGGATTTTACTTGTGGTATACATATAGATTCAATATTGCCAACGTCGAAATCTAGTCCTATGACATTCGTTCTGCCTTTAACCCCTTCTTTCGTTACCCCCCCCCCCCCCCCGAAATGAAAACAAATTCCAGTGATTTGACACTTATAGAATGCTGTTTGACGCCTTTGGTTAAACTTTGAAATGATTGCATAACGCCAGCTCTCTACAAAATTTATGCGCAAATGGAAATACGTCTGTTCACTGTTTTCGAGGACGGTATTTCTAGAACTGAGCGACGGTAACATTACATATTTGGTCACTTTCATCACGAGTGTGACAAGGTACCGTACATACCGTCATATCGCTGTCGCTGAATTACAGTTTGTGAGCAAAAGAATTGACGCTCAAATGCAATAATTCCAAATGATTCCTGCTCAAAATGTATACATGTCGAAGTGACAGTAATGACGTCATTGAAACCGATACGAAGTTGGGGTTAGCTTATGAGTGACGACTGTTCATGTTGAAGGTACCCGACTCAAAAAAAAAAAAAAAAAAACATATAGAGGAGTCGTCTAAAATACCGGTATACCACAGTCAGATTAGACAAGCAGTAAGTTCTTTATGGAAAACAAAGTTTAACAAATGTTTAACTCACATGGTGACAGGTTCATATCCCGCCAAATCTTAAAGATAGCCAACATCATGTAACAGTATAAATCGTGATCCTTCTGTATGCGGGAAGTCTGGAGTTCGACTGCTGGCCAGGTCATACCGACGACTTTAAAAATGGAACCTTCTGCCTTTGTGCTTAGTGCTCGGCATAAGCAATGGACTAAGGAAAACAAGCCAGTGAGTCACAACTGGAAGAAAGCCTTGCTCGACTCGACTTAAACCAACGAGTTAAGAACTGAACGTTTAAACTCATCTAACTAACTCATTACAGTAACTGCGCGATATGTTTTTTCACCCTGATCACCCAATAATGCCTAACATTAAAAATAAGGTTAATGTTTACTTAGAATAGTGATATTTGACCAGCTCTTGCATAATACGTTGTCGGCAATATTATTTCGAATTGCGAGACTTGGGAGTTCGGCCACAATAGACCAGCTAAAAGTTTCTTCAAGGAGGAATATTGCGCAATAGGTCAAAGGTCAACGAGTACACTTTTCTGTGTGCTTAAGCCGACGGCCGCGGATGTAAACACACGTAAAACAGTATGCTACGCTTTGCGCAGCCAAGCGCAGTGCTCAGATGTTTTGTCACCAGCTGACCTGAACAGAAAGGTCATTAACTCATGCGCAGATATAAACTTCGAACTCTTCTATTTCCAAGACACTACTGATTCGTCAATTGACTTGAACTTCTCTTTGTGTATTACGAAAAAAAAAACATCGCTGGTCGTCTGCTGATCACATGTCTCACTCACGTGATCTAAGCAGACCGCGTAGAGTCTAAGTATTTGTTCTTCCGTGGAATAAAAATACTATTATCCTGGTTATCCTTCTCATTGCTAAAGCACTACCCTTGCATTACAGAGGATTATCTGCACAGCAGGGATGCGACTGAGTACCTCTCTCTAATGTACATATTCAACGAGAGCAGTCATTTTGCTATCATCAGTATTATTTCATGTCCATCAGATGGGTAAGATATAGCTGCAGCATTAAAATATTCTAACCACTAGTCTCAACCACTCAAATTTGCAAAATTTGACAGCCATTCTTAAGTTGTCACTTTTAATGTCATCCGTCGAGATATTCTCGAGGTAGTCATTTGTTCTTTTATTCACTTCAATGACTTCCCTGGGGCCTTGAACATTTCATTCCGGATAGAATGCTTTTTACAAAACAGACATTATCCATTCTTAGGGATAATAAAAAAATTGAAATTGTCTTCGGAGTCACTGGCATTTTTTAAATCACATTTCAGCGTTAACTTTAATCCGTCTGCATGATTTGAATAAACCTGAAAAAACATGAACCGATTGTTTGTAAATAGTAAAAATGTATCGTATAACCAGTTATTACTTAGAGTACATTTAACAAGTTAACAATTGAGAGATCTTGTTTTTATGAAACACGGGGGCATTTAAGATGAAATGTAGGTTTTGATGAATCTGTTATGACGAATATAAGATTAGGCCTACAGCTGAAAGAAGGAGAATAAATATATATAATATATGTTAAAAGCTTCAAACTAATTGTTTTATTTAGTGCCATTTTTACGGCGAATTCATTTAAGACGTTGACTTAGCCATGGGTTGGTTGAAAAAATCGATTTGTAAATTATAAAGTAATTAACAGCTGAGATTTTAAAAAGAAAATAACAAAGACGTTTATTAAATTGCTGCTTTTCTTGGACAAAAATATTATGACGACGACAGTGAGATTTTAAAAGGGTTTTCATTTGAGTAACAAATGGGTGGACATGCATGGTCAGTTGAGTTAAGGGCACGGCGAGAAATTATTGTTATAAAATGCAAAGCGAAGTAACTTTCTTGAAAAAAAAAACTGAAAACGTTCCACCGCACCCAGGGACTTTAGGGACACGTGTTTGGGGTGGTGGTGGTGGGGAAGGGGGGTCCAAAACCCGATTGAGGGTAATTTCTAAGCATATTTATGTCATCAAAATTATACTTGCTGACAAACCTAAAACGTTTCGCCCAATTGCTTATCATTCAATTGCCATAAGTTTGAAAATGTGTCTGTTATTTGATCCCAGAGTCTGCAATTTTTATCTTTTCCAGATGAAAATCTGGTAATATGAGAAAGATCTTCGCTGAACTTCTGTATCTGTAAAAAGAGACCGTTGGGGGTTTAGTGTCTTGCTTCAATATTTCAGAGTTGTAAGGAAACACAACACCCTCTATAGTTGCGTTTTCCACTAAAAAGATAAAGGTAGTACATACGAGTCAGTAACGACCAATGGAATTCTTGGACGATACTCTCGCGACGTTGTTCCGACTGGTAATCCTTTTCCAATCCTTTTACCTCGAATAATATAAAATATCATTTTGAAAATCCCCCCCTGGTCACGTAACCCAAAAATATTCAACCAAAACTCTGATTTTGAAACAAATTTCATATTCTGAGGAAAAAATGCTTTGGTAACTTGAAAGGAAAAATCCTCTAGCATGATTTCAGGATAAGAGGCCGAAAACCAATTTTTCAACGATCCATGTATAATTTGAAAACCGTTGAATTTAACAACTTATTTGGCCGTTTTTTACCGAAAAATTGATTGATAATCCCGTAGACGTATCTTTCAAAAGATGCCTGTGAGCAACTATGGCGAGAAAATGAGGCTTAGCAACATGGCAGAAAATCTCTCTCAATAAAAGCGATCACATTCGTGTAAACTACCTGTCACATGGACTTCACGTCTAAAAGCTTTCAATCGAGGACCCAGGGGTACCAAACATTTTCATCGAACAAATTTGACGCAATTTGCTTTCTGAGATGTGCGCGTAGTTTTACAACGTTCTGCGGATGATTGGATGTGTACTCCGTGGAACCTAGGGTTTTCTGTCAATTTAAAGGCAAAAGTCCGGAACACAAACCGAAAAAGAAAGCTAAATGATCGAAATGATGGTACAATCGGTGAAGACTTGTTTCATTCAGTGACAGTACACAAAGTGGAACTTGCGTCAAATATGAAACGATCCAAAATTAGCGTCCCTTTCGGGACATGAAATAACCAGAAATGATTTACACGCAAAATGAAACCAATAAGTTGCATTTCAATCGGTAAAACTCTACAAAAAGTCGCAAGGGAAACTTTTTCACCCGCGTCGTACTTTATTACCATCCCACGTCACAGCAAATGGTTTGAAGTAGATATGTCCATGTATAGAAGCGGATAGGTAAATCATCAAGTCGCCTACACATAAGCTGTTTCATTTCCCTCCTATAGTACAAAAATATCAAAAGTCGGCACAAACAAAACTAGGAGGCTGGGCAGATGGATAGTACTTATCACATGACTGTATGAAGTGCTTACACGTGACATCACCAACTGGTAAGCCATGCCCAATGCTGGGCAAAAATCAGCAATGTTTTAGAGCAGCAGTCACATGTGGTTCGCCAGATGCTTCTCAGCTAGCTACACTAGCTAGCGTACTATAATAGTTTGTACACGTCAAAAGGGTGGGTTTTGTAACTTCAGTGAAAGCATCATGTACTACAACGTTCCCCATAGTCTCGAAGGCATTCTAGATAATGAAGATGGGTTAGATTGTAAGAGTTGGATAGACTTTTACGGCCCAGTTTCCAACCAATTGGTTCAAGTCGAGCCGGCCACCGCTCACTGGCTTGTTTTCCCCCATTCCATTGCTTATGCGGAGCATCACGCACAACGACATTAGGTTGCATTTTTAGAGTCTTTGGTATGACTCAACCTTGGAATAGAACCCGGGCCTTCCGCGCGTGAGAGGCGGGTGCTCTTATATACCGTTAGACCAAACACGCGGTCGTAATGAAGATGCAGGATTTCGGATTTAGTTTATACTGGTGTAGTATGAAGGGTGGGGGTAAGAGGACCCAATCGAATTCTAAAAAATTATATTGTAATGATAAATGTTGCACCAGAGGTTACTTAAATTTTCAAAAATTTCCGAACCACTTCTCTTAGGCCCTGCATGTGTTAATCCCAACCAATAATCCTGGCTACGCTGGTGATATTATGGAGGACTGATATATATACGTAAAGAGATATTACTTTGAATAACTAGTATATTTGCCCTTTGGTCTATATCGGCAAATCCGATCAGCGCTTGTATTCAGTGACTGTACTCAGCTATTAGTGGGGTCCATCAACCTAAAATGTCTTCATTTATTGTCTACATGAATTTCAAATCCTCGTATTTAGTGAAATTGAGGGAATCAAGATAAATTAAGTGTGCCACCACCCATGATACAGGTAAGCAAGGAAATTAAAAGATTAAAAGGTGATAGACCCCAGTTATGGCCGACTGAAATAAGACCATCACTTGCTGTCTGGATTCGTCTTGAGAGGGAGAAAAAGTATTCTATCTTCACCCCTTTGGATATGGACTTGCTCCAGTTAACAACGCAAGTAAAACCATAAAAAGACCCATCCAAATTTGAAGAGAATCTTATCAGAGGGTGCTGTATATGATTACACCCTGTGAATTCATTCTAATCATTTCTGAAACAAATCTGTTCAAATCATTGATGAAATTCCTGTTCAATGCCCCTTCAATTAATTTCTCTTCAACTTTGAATTGACTTTTTCAGGGTGCATATTACACGTGGATTTGATTTCTTTAAATGGTCCGCAGTTTCCTTCAGTTATTAGACCTGTACTATAAAGAAGTCCTGCAATATTTTACGTTGCGTAATTACATTGAGATCAAAAGACACCTCAAATAAGCCGATGGAACACCACATCCAGGCCGTGTATGCCAGGAATTTGTCAAGGAGGGACCGAAACCTGTAGGCAGACAAATTAGGACACAGCGGCATCATTAATTTCCGGGAAGCAGAAAATTTGGCCCGAACAATTGCTATTTTCCATACCTTTAAAATTGCATTTTAGCATGAAAGTTGTGAAAATACCTGCGATATCGCGATATCGTAGAAATACACTCAAAAATAAAACAAACGCATGACCAAGGAGGGATGCCCCCCCCCTTCGCCCTCGAAGGGGCATCGATCAGGTTTCTGGAATGGGGCAAATATTTTCCAGACTTAGCCGGAACCCTACCTAGATCGTGTTCCAGACCAGATTTGTCTACAAGCAAAAGAAAAAAAAGAAAAGAAAAAAAGCAAAAACAAATCACAAAAAGAAAACAAAAAATAAAATAAAAAGCCCCCCCCCCAAACAAAAAAACAAACAAACATGTATACGCACTCAAATTGACGAGTACATAAAAACGTAGATAGATGGCGCATCATACATGCAGTAACTTTAGCAGGCACAATTGACGTTTTAGCGAAACCCTTAAAGTGTACCTCAAGTCAAAAAATTAAAAAAAATATACAATTAAAGCAGCTTATGCTGTTTGATGAAAAAAAAATAACCTTCATCGTTAATCTTCAATCTTGCTCTTCCATTTGATACCAACCCGATAGAAATCCTTCACGCCAGGTTTTTTTCCGGTGAAATTTCACTAATTAGAGCGCTAATTACAATAGAAAAAAACTTCATCTACTTTTTTCGGCTAAACTCTTATGCAAAGACAACGGGCTCTTATCTCAATTTGACCAATCACAATGCAAGAAATGAATGACGTAAAATTATGCCTACCCTTTGACACAACGATGTACGTATTGCCAATATATCACACATGTTGTGTAGTGTACATGCATTACAGGAGTCCTTTCACAACCGTTCGGGCCCAACGCAGAATGACAGTTAGTTTCACACGTATGTAACCCAAAGATTGTTTTTGAATGCCAAGCCACAGCATCAAATCAAAGAGAAAATGAACATTATCTTGAAACTTGGGACGGATTCAAATAGCACAATCAGCGACAAAATTAAAAACTGAACGATGGAGCCGAAACAAGTGAATAGGAATTTGTCACTGAATCTGGGTTCACAAATGAAACGAACGAATTGCGCAGCCGGTTCGATGCGATGTACAAATTGGACACGTAAAGGCCGTTTGAATAACGTATGTATCAATTGAACGAAATTTCACTGTCTGTTTTGTTTACGTTTTGCTTGACTCCTTCTCAAAATGACCTTCTGAATATGCATCAAATTCATTGGGCGGAGCTAGAGCAAGATAATAAGGTAGAATAGCGTTTGGAAACCGTTGAAATCTTTTCGAATTTTTTCGAATTTTTGCTCATTTTCGGAGAAAAGACTAAAGTACGTTAGTTTTCAAAGCTTTTTACATTTGTATGGAGTACAGCCCATACATTTGATGAACACTGGAAACGTAAAGATAACAGCATAAGCTGCTTTAAGAACATGAAAAATATTAGGAATGTCCTATGAAGATGTGAGTTGGACTGTTAGAATTCATTTTCATGCTCTTAATTATATATTTGAGAAATTTTGACCTGAAGTATACTTTAAGTCATCTGTACACCACAATGTTACTTTTAGTTCAGTCCCTGCCTGTGCCCGTTTTTTTCTTTTTGATCTGCCCGGTTTTTTTTCTTTTTGATTCGCCTCAGTTATTAGGGGGCGTCGGCGGTATGCTTTCCCCCTAAACTTATCACTTGTGGGCAGATGTTCCCTGTACCCCAGGATCGACGCCACTGCCTCCTTGACTAACTGAAGAGCTTGCAGACACTAAACTCTCCTACACCCACTCCCTGACAAAAGTGTCTGACGGAAACATAACCTCCCTCGCTCACGCTTTCAATGTCGGCAAAAGTTTTGAGACGATCAGATAGGGCACAAAATTGAAAGGGCAAGGGGTGCTCTGGATGATTTTGAGGATGCAATTTGTCATTTTTGCAGCTTTTTCGTTTCATTTGCTTTGTCGGGAATTGTAGCTCAACCAAAAACTTAGTTACAGCAATACCAAAAATTTAGTTACAATACCTCTGTTGATTTTTCTGTAGAATGCAACAACTGCGGGTCGACCGAGGCGCCCAGTGAGGAACCAACGGGTCATGAAGCCATTATGTTCCTTCTCAGGGGAATAAATCATTTACTGGTGGAGAAAACAGATACAATCGATCAGAGACTGGAAAATTTGGAAAACCAAGTCAGTAACATTCAGTGGCGGGCTCCTCAAACATCCAAAAAAGGTATTCTCTATGTAATGTGATAGTATGAAATGTAGTGTAGTCTGGTGTGTTTATATGTGTTCTATGTGTTGATGTATGTTGCGATGGGGTTCATGTAATACGTTGAGATACAATGCCCCTGGTTTGGGAGCCTATGAGGGGCGATATCTACTTCCTATTACCCTTTGTGTATAGGGAGTAGGGCGCCCTCTGTAGTAGGGTCGTCACGGTGTTAATACTTTGCCAGACGGTAAGTATAGGTCCATATGTTGCACACTGGCATCGAGTACGAGGTATTTGAGGACTGAAGTAGACTGAGTTGTTTGGGATAGTGTGATGTAATGTGATGAAACGTTTTATGTGATGTGATATGGAGATGTGATGTGATGAAATGGAATGTATGTTGTGATTAGATACGATGTGAAAGTATTGGAACGGAAAGTGTGACGTGATGTCGTGTATTCTATTTGTTTTTAAGGGGTGTCGTCAACACCTACAAGCTCCTAGGAGCTTTTAGTTGCCACTTCTCTGTCCCTTACCTTGTTTTGTTAAGTAAAGTAATTATTTTATGGTGTGTTTAAGCATGATAATCCTTACATACTGAAATTTCGTTACCTTTACCACTCTCAGAAAGTTGCTATGTATTTTATACTACGGTAAGAGATTGGAATAAAGTCATACTGAACTACTGAACTGATATTTGTGATGGATGTAATACGGTGGTAAAATATTCGATGCATCCTTCCTAGAAATGTAAAACACTAGAACCAGAACTTCTGTACGATGATTATCAAAAGTGACAGACCTACCGGGGGGATGAGACCACTTTCTTCCTCTCAGGCTCCTCCTTTTGACCCCCCCCCCCCCTTCAGTTTCCCCTCCAGTTGGATCAGGTGGGAGTTATGTGAACCGAAAGAATACATAATATATCTCTCCTGACAGCCTGAAACTTTATTTTTTCGGCCAGAGACATGCTAAAACCTCAAAGTATCAGAGAAAATCAAGATACACTTCAGTGTACAACCATCAATGGAAATGTTAAGGAAGGAAATTTTAAAGATTAAAGATGATGGACCCCAGTAATGGCCGACTAAAAGCAGACCATTACAATCTGTCCGGAATCGTCTATTGCCCCCAGGAGCATATGACAATGTCAAAGTTTCATTTTTATGATGCTTTTAAGGTTTCAACATTCAACTTAAAATCAGAGTATTGGTGTATAGAAATGGTAGTAAATTTTAATGACAAACAAAAAACAGGTCATCACTGTAAATCCATGACATCATGACTGATCGCTTCACGTTCATTTTGTGTTAAAATGTGTCAATTTTAATTGATTATATCTCAAGAGCCGAACATTATCAGTGGGTGAGAAGTTCACAGAATGATTATGGATATGTTCCTCTTTACATAAACAATTTTAAAATTTGGTCCCGGTCTATAGACAAATCCGATCAACGCTTGTATTTAGTGACGCTAGGCAGCCATTAGTGGGGTCCATCAGCCTTAAATCGCTTTCGTTTATTGTGAAATTGAATTTCAAACCCCTGTATTCGGTGAAATTGAAGGAATCAATATACAATTTAGTGTACCACATCATGACACAGGTAAGCAAGGAAACTGAAAGATGAAAAGGTTATAGACCCCATTTATGGTCGACTAACATAAGACCATCACTTGCTGTCCGGATTCTATTTGTTTGGTCTGAGCTTAATTTTTTCTCACTGAATCGTTCGTTACATCACCATTGTTATAACCTTATTATTACTAAAGTCCATAATATATGAAATCGGCATATATTATCTCCTCCCCTTATAGAGTTTATGGGACATGCAATAAAATTATACAAAAAATTTCAGAACGACTGGATTTAGGGTACGTTTAAATGGAACTATCACATAATGGTTCTTTGGCGAGTCACACTGACGGTGAATCGAGAAGAACAGCGAGGGAGGACGCTACAGGACGCCTTTTACTAGCCTTTTTAACATTGAATATACCCAAATTTGTTATTTTTATGTCACATGACCTTTACAAAATCATGGCAACCGTTAGTGTTTTGTTATGAAACTACTGATCCAGGGTTTTTATAAATATCTTGTATCCCCGTGAAGAGTAAAGCGACTTTTTTCGAACGATAAAATGTCGTGAATGTTCCAAATTATTCCAAATCATAAAGATGATGTATCGGGTCTGTTCCAAGACAAATGTCACAGAAATCGTATTTACTTTGGTTTGATAGAAAAAAATGTAAATAACACCAAACGTTCGAAGCATTCATGCTTGTTTCGCTCTCGTTTCAAAAGGTTAAAGGGGAAGAGCAGTTTCCCCAAATTTGTCTGTCCTATTTCGCACGAGTGACCCTCGAAAATCAACTGACAAAGGGTGGACATGTGACCGCGTATTTGGTCTAACGGTAAGAGCATCCGCCTCTCACGCGGAAGGCCCGGGATGTATTTCAAGGCCGAGTCATACCAAAGACTCTGCAATTGGAATCCACTGCCGTTGTGCGTGATGCTCCGCATAAGCAATGTAATAGGTAAAACAAGCCAGTCAGCCACAACTGGAAAAAAGGCAGTGACCGGCTCAACTTGAACCAATAGGTTGGAAACTAGCTCACCTAATTGGAAAATTTCTGGGATGTAAATATGGAACCCCTGAAAAGTAAAGAAGGTTCGTGGAAGCAAAATGAGAATGAGTTTTAAAAAAAATGTGGGTGACCGTTTTTGCCCTTTAAGGCTAATTTGGTATTCTTTGAACAGAACTTTAAGTGGGTGCCGTGAGGTTTTCTCTTAACCCGAGTGTCCTTTAGTATGAGAGCACATATCGAGGGACTGATGAGATAAAAAATGGAAAGATCCGGCTTTGGTAGTCTGCGTAGCGTATCTGTGACACTCCTCTTCTTTGCAACTTTGGGCTAAACGGGAAAACGTAGTTCGCTATTCGGGATGTGAATTTTGCTGAATCTTAGTCTGAAGAAGGACAATTTTAAGTAACAGAATCTGGTTTAAAGGCATGAGGCAACGGTTGTACCACATAAATATTTGAGTGGGGTGAAGGGCGGGGTTGGGGGTTCAACTCAGACTTGAAAGCATTGCTTGTAACAGGGTAGCATTTGAGTTTTCAAATTTTACTAGTTTCCGCCACAAACAGACAAAAAAGCGCAAAATAAGTGTAGTCCGAAATTAAATTTAAGTGTAAGTTATTTCAGTTTGAAGTTAATCTAAACTTAATCATAAAATTGGCTTTTACGGAGCCTTAGTTGAAATAACACAGAACTTAATCAAAAGTCGGGGTCCTTTTTTTTTAAATTCAACACTCTTACATAAAACGATAACGATAGGGTTTTTCCTCTCAACAAGGGACATGTATGTACTTTGTTTGAGAACTTTTGTTGTTTTCCTTCTAACGAGTAAAAAGAGCTTAACGAATAACAGTAAAGTGCTTCAAGTCTTTGACCCGTGACTTAAGATTACCTTTGAACTCCACTCATAACGATATGGTTCTTCCTCTCAATATGAGGCATCGATGTACGAAGTTTGAAAACTGTCAGACATTAAGTTGAGATACTGTATTTACAAGCAAAGTGTCACAAACACACATGCGCACACGCACACACGTACAAACGCCATCATGACTACATTGCTTTCTCTTATTATGAAAACGAAAAATGAAGTAATTATTTCATGATGCTTAATCGACATCAAAACATTTGTCGGATTAGTGTGTAAACATCGGATTGGTTTTCGAACAACGGTCGCTCCGTAGATCGATATAAGTTACATAATGACAGCAGTTCACCGTGAGGTTACGTAAAGTTTTCTGGCTCAGTTTCTAACAGATTGGTTTAAGTCGGGAAGGATGCCTTTTCCCAAATTGTGGCTTGCTTCGAAGGCAAATAGCTAAGAACGAGATCTCGATTAAGCGTGACCATCCTAGGAGCAAAGTCTAATTAAACTAAAAATTAGTTGGTCCGATTGTGAAAATTTCCGATCGAATTTGGATTGAAAGTCGCTTTAGTGTGACCGACCTTAAAACGTGCCCCTTGTTTTTTCCGGCATCAGGAAAAGATTTTAACTCCTTGTATCGTTATTCCTTGAGCACAACTCAAAAAACCAGAGCGATGCACCGACGGTGAATACTGCTTACAATGTCACATGCCCCGTAATATTGATATTAGTGATTCCCATCGGGGCCATGGTGGGACGTTGGTGCCCCAGGTGGCCACTTTGCAATTCAGGGGCCGACATAAGACGCTAAGACAGAAAGAAATTTTAATACACATAAATTCTAATTACAAAATATCAGCTAAATACTTTTCTTCAATAAAGTATTCATAAAATTGAGACTAATGAAGTCAGCACGTGTTGTTTTATTACCCTCTAGCTTCAAGATAAATTTCGTGAATTATTCATTTTTATAAGAAGCAGCTAATTCATCTTGCAGTTACGGTGTGCAATAAAATGATAAATGGTTTTGCTATTTCGGAATTACGGAGGTCATTCAAAATGGCATACACCTTAAAAGCACCATGCTTAGATTTGACCAACATCCAATGATTGTCAATGATTTGACAGCACTATTTATGTATTCCTTTTTTCCCTTTATTTTCTGTAAGTGTACAGACATTTTTTACAGTGTGTGTGTTAAAATTCAACCAGAATTCGCCGGTCACTTAATCAAGAAATAGCTGGTAAATCTGTAGCCTCAATCCTGTTTAAATCTAACCAGGATGTTTTAGAGTGTGTAAAATAATTGCTATTTTCTTGAGTTATGATAGAATGAGGTAACTAAAAATTCACTCTATATAGGATATGAGGCATGTGGTGATTGGGGAATGGGGCGAGGTTTTAGGTCACTGGATCAGAACAGCATCACCATCATCGACATAGGTGTGTTCTTCCTATTTCTAAAATTACGTGTTTGTGGGAGAAACATGACGACTCGTGACTGAGTATGTGCCAAAACTTAATATATCCGTGTGAAATTGAAGACCTTCACCCCAGATAGTAAACATTCTCCCAACCCTCTTAATTCTAGTTACTCCCTCAACTGCTTGAAACTGATCTTCACCCAAATAGAATCCTATTTTACCTGTTTACTCCAGGGTATACCCTGCTGAGCATACAAGGCATTAATTTGTTATCAGAACACTCAGTGCATGCTGTGTAACAAGAGGTGCTTTGCATATTTTAAAATTTTTGTCAATCAAAGAGCTGTGCCAATTGAGAATTCCGGGACTGAACTGGGAGAAGTACAGGTGCACCTTGCCCTTATTATTCAATTTCTACAACCGAATGCAGTTTTGTGACATGTCCAGGATATATGACTGAGACTGCAGAATGTCTATCTGTAAAGTCTAGAGTATAGAGTACAGTAGAGTAGGGTAAGGTAAGGTAGGGAAGGGTAGAGTTAAGATTAAAGAAGATTAGAGAAGGGTATGGTAGAGTAGGGTATGGTACGGCGGGGTAAGGGAGGGTATACTGGATTATAGAGTAGATTAGGTTGGATGTAGAGGTATAGGAAAGAAATGACCTGTATGGGGTAAAGGGGTAAAGTGTAAAGTGTAAAATAGAACAATGCTGTCAAAACACGAAATATGATAAAATTAAAGCAAATTAACCTAAATCGAATACAGACTGGAATACCGCCTGAACACAAAAACAACGAAAGATACTTAAAACCAAATAGGATGTTCCTTGTCTAAAGCAAAACAAAAGAACAAAAATAAAGTGAGTGAAAGGTGAAAAATGAGTCAAATAAAACAGTGTTAGTACCAATAACAATATTTCTAACATTCATACATTTAAATACCACTGACTGCTCTTGTAAATGAAATTGAGACGTGTACCTAAAGTATAAAAAATAATAAAAAAAAATATATATAAAAAAACAGCAAAGCGAATCTTATTTATTCAGCTCCCGTTGTCATAGCTTGTTTCATTGCGGAGACATTAAATGCAAAAGATAGCCTTTTGCGCAAAATTTTATGTCATTCATGTACATTTCAAATTGCATGCTTTCTTTTCTTTTGAAATCGGGAATGTTATATGACCTTGAACGATTCATGTTTTCTTTCATAGCATGTCATGCGGAGAGGATTTACATAGCTAATTCACCTCATGGCTTTCAGAACGCGATCACATTTTTGCCACAGGATGAGGTACTTTAGGAGAAAGAAAGAAAAACCAAAACTGTAATTCTAGAAGTACAACAATGGCATCACAACTTATCGCGCAATCTATCATTTCAAATGGAGTGAATAAATTGCAACATTTATACTTCAGCTTAGGGATTTCATGTAAAGATGGGAACCGGTCTTTTTTGTGCATGCTTTGGAAGTTTTTTTTTTTTTTCAAATTTTAAACTTTAGGTACATTTTAACAGCAATTACTATGCGCCACTCGGCGACCACAATCTTCCACTGCGGTAAATCCCACCCCTGTCAAGTTGATAGTATCAGGGATTTGTTAGAGAGGGAGAAACATCGTTCAATAGTATGTTTGAGACAGTGTCGTTTTCAGCGGTTATCTCGCTTTTATCCCCCATATTCTTATTCCAATGCTTCGATCAACCAGGATTAGGGACGCATTATCTCTGCTCATGAAAATTTCGTTGTCAGCCATTATGCAAACTTGTGGATTCTTTCGACGGTATTCGAGACACGATGAATCATTTTATAAGAAGACAACAACATTTTCTCTACAAATTACTTTCACAATTTTGTCTCATAATGATGACAAAATTTTTTAACTCGTAGGTAAATGTATAGACTTGAACACTGCTTCCATCCAATGACGAACGGGGCCCAATTAAAACATATTCTTTGAAGCCCCAGATCTCTCACCACAAAGAGTACCAATTCTCCTAACCTTCTTACTGAAGCCCCTCCCACAATTGTCTGAAATTCATCCTCATCCAGATACAATCTCAGTTTATTGCTTCAAGGTAAGTAAAGAAATACTCAATTTATATAATCAAAACACATACAGTACTGTTCATGCTGTGTCATATAATCCCTCCACCTTCCTGGTGGGTGTATTCACGAGCGACTATACTTACCCCTTGCTACATCTTAACTGCATATTACCCGCGCTCCGCGCGCTACTCGGAAAAGTTCTAGCACCGCGCCCTCACTTCGCCCCGCACAACTAGACGATCGTCCTCATCACCCTGGAGCGCAAGGCGAGGAGGTTATCCCCGCGAACACTTACCAGAGTGAGCGGCCAGAAGCAACCCAAGAGACCGGAGGGACCACGGAGCACTTCCGAACCAGGGCCGCCCAACCGCAGCCAGGAGGCGTCGCCAAGTGAAGACAAATTTGGCCCTGAATTTGCCCTCGCCCGAAGACCCAAACCGAATCCTCACGAGGTCTGAGGGCACTGAACACTATGTACCACAAGAGGAGCAATAGTATTTACATATCTACATCTGTTATGTACACATAGGAGTATATACAGATAAAACCGCCCACGGCCCCCACGGGGGAGGGCTGGAGGGAATGTAGCAAGGGGTAAGTATAGTCGCTCGTGAATACACCCACCAGGAAGGTGGGGGGGGAATTCACATCGCTGACATATACTTACCCCTTGCTACATCTTAATTGCATTAGAGTGACACCGAGCAGTTGGTCGCCCGGCCGAATGCCGCCTCTGCCGACAGAGTATCCGATAGGTAACAGGCGACAAAGGACGAGGGAGTCTTCCAGGCAGCCGCTTTGAGGATATCCTCGATTGGCACGCCTGCGAAGAGAGCCCTCGATGCCGCCTGGCCTCGGACCTCATGTGCCCGGACCCGTTCATGAGTATGCGGTTGGATGACCTCGGACAGCCAACGGGAGATGGTGTCCTTAGAGGCTGCCGTGTGCGGCCTCCTTGGGAGGACGAACAGCCTCTGGGGGGCCCTGAGGTCCTTGGTCCGGTGCAGGTACCACTTAAGGGCCCTGACCGGACACCACCTCTTGTCCTTCCGTATGGAGGATGCTGTCCCAATCTCTGGGACGAACACATCCCCCGGGAGGAAGTCCAAGGTCTGATTCTTGGCAAGAAACCCGGGGTCCGGAATAAGACGGACTCCGTGGCTCTCGAACCGAATATGGCCCGGCTTGACAGAGAGTGCCTGCAGGCAGCTCCTCCTTCGAGCCGAGGCCACCGCTACCAGGATCAGGGTCTTGCGAGTCAAAAGCTCAAGGGGGGCTGAGTGGAGCGGTTCGAAGGGCTCCGCCGCGAGGGCCCGCAGCACTCCATTGATGGACCACGAAGGTGCAAGGGGCCGCACCACGGGTCTGGAATTGCTCATCCCCCTGAGCAGCTGGTGGATAGCCGCACTTGACCCCACCGAGGAGCCATCAGAAAAACCCTGATGGACCGCGGCAATGGCCGAGCGGTAGTTCTTGATGGTGTTGACCTGCTTGCCCTCGTCAAAGAGGACCATCAAGAACTCCGAGACCCGCGCAAGAGACGCCGAACATGGAGAAGTCTCATTCCTTGCGCACCACTCCCCGAACCTTGCCAATCTAGAATTGTAAGTTCGGTGAGTGGAGGGTCTCCTTGCTCCGGCTGCCATAGAGGCAACGTTGTCAGGAAGTCCCTGTGCTCGGAGGGAATTCCTGACAGCCTCCAGGCAGTCAAGTGTAGATCCTGTACCCGTGGATGAAGGACCCTGCCCCGGTCCTGGGAGACCAGGTCTGGGGCCGGGGGAAACACCACTGGGTGATCCACCAGCAGGTGGAGGAGGAGTGGGAACCACGGTTGCCTGGGCCACAATGGGGCCACCAGCAACACCCGGGTCCGAGACGCTCTGATCTTGAGCAGGACCCTGTGGAGTATCGTGAAGGGCGGGAACGCGTAAGCGTCCATGCCATCCCAAGGGATTGCCATGGCATCCACTGCCCACGCCCGAGGGTGGAACACCCTTGAGCAGAAGGTGGGAAGCTTTGCGTTCTCCGCCGTGGCGAACAGGTCCAGGTTGGGCCGATGGAACTGTGTGAACAGCCACGTGGCCCACCTGGTCGCCAACTCCCACTCCCCCTGACTCGCGCGGCCTCTGGACAGCGCATCCGCGAGCGTGTTGTCTCTCCCCGCCACGTGGGACGCCCTGAGGGAGATGTCGTGGCTCCGGCACCACAGGAGGAGAGACCACACCTTCAGGCAGAGCTGGGGGGAACGAGTCCCACCCTGCATGTTGATGTACGCTACGACGGTAGTGTTGTCCGAGAAGACCGCCAGGCACTTGCCCTGCACATGATCCCGGAGGGCCCTTACGGCCCTCGCCACTGCCTCGAGCTCCAGCACGTTTATGTGGAGTCGGGCCTCCTCCTCTGACCACACCCCTGCGAGGGTCCTGCTTTCGCAGAAGGCGCCCCAGCCCGACAACGAAGCGTCGGTAGTGACGGCGAGACTGGGGCGAAAGGTTCCGAAAGGAACCCCCTCGAGGAGGTTGGCGTCGCAGGTCCACCACCGAAGATGGGGTTGGACATGCTCGGCCAGAGGGACCGGAGCCAGAAGGTCTCTGGACGCCGGTCGGAAGTGGGAGAGGAGGTGGAACTGCAGTGGTCTCATGTGCAGGCGGCAAAGGGGGACCACGTCTACTAGACTTGCTAGGAGGCCTAGAATCCGGAGCCAAGCCTTTGCTGGACTCACCGGAGCCCCCAGAAGGCTGGTAACCGCGTCTTTGAGGGCCTGAACCCTCTCTGCAGAGGGATAGGCCCGACCTCCTACCAAGTCCAGACGTGCCCCCAGATACTGGAGCGACCTTGCTGGGGTGGGATGTGACTTCTCCCAATTGATCACCCAACCTGACTGTTGCAGGAGTGAGACCGCTTCCCCGACGTTCGCCCTCGCCTGATCCTCCGAGTCTCCCAGGACGAGCCAGTCGTCCAGGTAGGCGTAGAGCAGAATACCGCGTCGCCGAAGTTCGGCAACTACTGCTCCTGCCACCCTGGTGAAGACCCAAGGGGATGTTGAGAGGCCAAAGGGGAGTGCCATGAACTTGAACGACTCCCCCCTGTACTCGTATACGAGGAATCTCTGCGACGCCGGGGCGATTGGGATGTGAAGATACGCATCATTGAGGTCCAGGGTCGCCGCCCACATCCCGACACGCAGAGCCGGGATAATCACCGCGAGGGTCTCCATGAGCAACCTCCGCGGCCGGATGTAGGCGGCGTTCAACGGCCTCAGGTAGAGGATTGGCCTCCAGGAGCCGTTCTTCTTCGGGGCCAGGAAGAAGGACGAGAGGAAGAGGGGGCCCTCCTCTCCGGTCGTCCTTGCTACAGCGCCCTTGTTTAGCAGGGCGCGCATTTCTTCCTCTAGAACCCGACGAAGTGCCGGATCGGTGGGGGTTGGAGTGGCTCGACCCCCACCCCCCCCAGGGGGTGGGACCGTGAACTCCAGCTGGTACCCGACGGTAACGACGCTTACCACCCACCGATCCGGGCAGAACGCCTCCCAGAGGCCGGCGAAGAGCCTCAACCTCCCCCCTACCGCTGGGACCACGGTAGGTTGGGCACCCCTAGGGCTGAGGTGGGGGAACTGGACTGGCTGGGGGTTGTAGGCGGGCCTACTCGCCGGCGCAGTCCCCTGCCCCTGCCCCTGGAGGCCTGACTGCCCCTGCCGCCCCTGGCTCTGCCTGAAGAATTACCTCTCCAGGCAGAGCCCCCACGCCACGTGGAAGCCTTTGGGGCAGCCTTCTTAGCCTTGGACTTGGCAGAAGACTTTGGCTTTCCTTTGGGTGTGGGACGGGCCGGTTGGGTCGGGGCAGGTCTAGCCGGTGGCTTGAAGAAGGCTGAGGCCGTCTCATCGTGCCTCTTGACCTCTTGTACGAACCGGTCAAGGAACTGGTTTGAGAAGAGGTCAGGGCTGGCCACTGGCAGCTGCTCCAGGCGGCTCCTTGCCTCCGTGGAAGGCCAGGGGAAGGCGTCAAGGACATTGCCTCGCCTCACCCTGACTGCCTTCAAGGCAACCCTAGCAAACTGATCAAAGATCAGTCTAGCTAGGGGCCCTAGCAGAAGCACCAGCTTTCCCACCTCGGCAGCCGAATACTGCACCGGGTCACTGGGGATCTGCGTGTGGGCGTTCCGGAGGGCCTCTGCGATGAGCAAAAAGACCGAGGAGAACTTTAGACCGGTCCGCGCCGCTAAATCGGCCTGATACCAGTCTTCCTCGATCCTTTTGCGGAGTGGCTCCCGGAACATGCCGGAGGCAAGTCCCTCCGCCACCCGGACCTTGTTCCGAGTTTCCTCTGAAACTGAGGGCGGGTGGAAGAGGGACCCCCAATCCTCCTCAGCCACCCTGATCGCCTTGTCCTGCTGGGCAGGAAAAGCCGACCAGGTAGGCTTAGCGGCCAACCGGTCGAACCGTTCCCTACATGTACGGTCGACTGGAAAGTCAGGCGGGCCGGACTCCGCTGCCTCATTAGTGGCAGTCAACCTGGAGCCGGAAGCCTCTGGCTCCACGGCTGCAGGCCGCTGGTACCCCAACTTGGAGATAAGGATCTCAGTGACCGAGGCAACCAGGCTTTGTGGGAGGTCAGTCCCTCTGGGGGGACAGACCTTTGGCTCGTCCGGCATCGAAGCCTCAGCCTCCTCCGACTCAGCCTCCACCTCTCCCTCTTCCTCGAACTCGTCTGAGGCCATGAGCTCCAGGGAGTCGGGAGGGGGAGCGGTCGAGGCCTGCGGAGGGGTGGGTTCGGTCTGAGGAGGATCCACGGTTGGTGCAAAAGATTGGGGACAGGCGGATGAACGCAGATGAGCGGTCTGTTTGGAGACCTCATTTGCGACCAACGGACCCAGGAGGCTAGCCAGCTTGGACAGCCACGCCGGGTCTGAGGGATCCGGTAGTCCCCCAGGAATACTCCGACGGGGCCGGTTAGACCGGCCCCGACGGTACCCAGTGTCAGAGTCTGAGACCGAGTCCGAAGACTCGGACGGGCTCCGCCTCCGGCGCCTGGAGTGACGCGAGGGACACCGGGACCGGTGGTCCCGTGAGGCCCTACACGAGTCCCGGCTCCCGGAGGACTCCCGCCGTCACCGTCGGCGGGAGCTCCCCTCTCGGGACCGCGAGCGGGCCCGAGAGGACTTGGAGTCCTGAGTCACGGGGTCAGGAGCTGTGGCTCCCTGATCGCCTCCCTCCCCCAGGGCCGAGGCCCCGGTGAGATATGGGCGATCCTCCCCCGCTGCCTCCGAGGAGACAGCACGGGGACCCGTGGCCCCATGTGGCTCCACTGGTCCCAGGTCTCCGGAGGGATCCATGGAACCAGACGGAGTCGGGGCAGAAGGGTTTAACTCAGAACCAGGCCCCAGGCCCCGAGGGGTCTGAGAACCTGGTCTAGGAGCCACAGCCCCTGAGTTCAGTGGATCCCCAGTTACCGGAGAGCGCCGGTCTGGGGATCCTGTGGGGGCACTGCCTTCCCGGATCGCGGATGGCATGACCCCCGGATCACCCGAGGTGGCGGAACCGATGGCTCCGGTACCCGGGCGTCCACCCTTCTTAGCACCACCACTCTCAACCTTCTTTTTCCTTTTCTTACTCACACTCTTCTCCTGGCCCTTATCTGCCTCCTTCCGCCCTGGGGATGGGACCTTCCTGCGCCTCGCGGGCGCCTTGCCCTTGTTCCCCTGGCCTTTCCCCGTGGGAGGGGGAAGGCCAGAGGGACCGGGGCCAAGGGGGTCAGGGAGGGCATCCAGCCGGGACTGGAGCTTCTCCCGACGGGCCTGCAGCCAGGAGTCAATTTCCTGCCACTGGTCCGTCGAGAACCCCATACACCGCTCGCAAGGGCTGCGCCGAGTGCACGTGCGACACGCGGGGCAGACAGCATGAGGGTCCCACCCCTTGCCCGGGCGGAACTGGGAGCACAAGGCACAACGTGGACCCGGCTCCATGGCGGAAGGAGACTCAAGGGGAGAAGAGAACCAAACCACAATACAACAATAATAACAACAAAAAGAACTCCTAACAGACTAGGCAAAAGTACAAGCCTAGCTCAGGAATAAAGAAAGCAATAAATGCTTAAAATACTGGGGCAAAGGTCACTAGACCTTGGAGGAACAAGCCAACAATACGAACAAAAGCTTAGGAATGAAAGCAAGAAGGCTTGTTAAAGTAGCGCGTGCTAAGCACAAGGCTACCCAAAAAATACGTAGTAAGAAGCGTTAGGCTAGGAGGCCTAAGCTCCGAACCAAAACGGGAAGCCTACGGCAAAAAAAAAAAAAAAAAAACTAAGCCCGAAAAACCTGCCACGAGACCTCAAATGGAAACGGGAAAGGGTCTACGGGATTAAGGAACAGTAAGTTAACAAAATAACGACACTTAGCTGAATTCCTGGACGGAAGAAGTGCAGAAAGCTGACAAAATCCGGCCTCACGATAACCTCCGAGGTAGCAAAGACTAGCGCGGAAGGGTAATGAGGACGATCGTCTAGTTGTGCGGGGCGAAGTGAGGGCGCGGTGATAGAACTTTTCCGAGTAGCGCGCGGAGCGCGGGTAATATGCAATTAAGATGTAGCAAGGGGTAAGTATATGTCAGCGATGTGAATGCGTTGGTACTCTGCATTGCTTGAATTAGCTGTCAATCAAAAAGCTGAGCCAATTAAGAATTTCGGTACCCCCGTATTAAAATTGTAGTTTGGGGCGAGAGGTTTGGCCGTTTAAACGTTTGTTTCCAATCGTCCTGCTAGGAATTCTTCTTATAAGCTTCGCCATTAGCATATGTTGACAATAGCCTTTCTTTAGGATTACTAATAAAAGAATGGAAGAGATTGTCACTAATAGGACCTAGTCATAAGAGATTTTATGGTAGAAACGAAGAGACCTTTCAATCAAATAGTGGCACCTCAAAAGATATAAACCGTTTGTAAGTACATATTTTCTGAACAACTTGTTCGTTGTGTTTCCTTCTCTGACAACTCCCTTACCATTTAAAGGGTTGGAGCAATCAACTAACTTGAAGTTAGTGTAGTAGACTGTCCTGTTTCATGATTGGCTGTTTAGACTCATGTAACAACATTGTTTCCCTTTAAATGTGAAAATTTACTGCTTGGTTTACCCTTAATATGCAGCTTCTAAAAATACGTTGAACGATACTTTGAAGAGAAAAAAGAAGAAAAGTGTGATGTTTAGCTGTTGCTTGAAAATAGTTTTTTTTTTGGGGGGGGGGGGGGGTGTACTGTTCTTGGCCTTTAAAGGATTCCTCTGTCCCCTTGAACGCTTACAGCGTTGAAAACGTCCCATTGCTCTTTTGCTTGTTTCATATAATATCCCACGAAACCATAAGGAATATTACACGGAACTTGCTATTATAACTTACAAGTGTCCCAAGTACGTTTAACTTCTAAATCACTTTACTACGCATAAATTTTAAATCAAATTCCAACGACAAATGGTCAAACTTGGAGAACCCCACATCCTACATACAAATAAAAAAAAGCTTAATTCGGTTTTCAAAAATTCGTGATGACCGGGCACTTTTTCAAATAATGCACAAAACCGTTTCAAGTTAGGCACAACAAAATTCAAAATTTTAACTTTTTCTGAAACTTTACTGGAAGTCTTTTGATTACAAATTGAGGTCTGTAAACAACCTCATTCTCCACCCGAAGCAATAAACTGAGGTTGCGCCTGATTGCGGGTGAGTTTAATCATGGAAGTACTACATCCGAGGTAGTACTTCCATGGTTTAATTGAGACAGTTGTGGGAGGGACTAATGAAAGCAGGTAAGGAGAATTGGAACTGTTTGGGGTGAGAGGATTAGGCCTTAACATCTCACTTAATTACGACTACGTGGTCAAGTGGTTAGAGCATCAAACTTGGAGCTAAGAGGTCTGCATCGAATACTTTTAAAATGGAACCTAGTGTCATTGGGCTTGGTGCTCAACATAAGCAGTGGAGTAAAGAAAACTGGTCAGTGTGCTCTAAAGGTAAAATGCCGTGGCCGGGGGAGCCCGACTTTATCTAATTGGTTAGAAACTGAGACGTTAAACTCACTTCATCCCAATCCATATTCGAACACTTTATTATTTTGATGTGAATCAGGATCCAGGATAGTGGAAAGGGGGTGCAATGATCACCGTCCTGGCAGATAGAATGATATAATAGCACGCCCCCACTCATCCTTGATCTGGACCTGACGTAGTTTAAATCGTTCTTTTTAACACTTAAAAATTATTATACAAGCCAAGGGGCGTTATCCATCAACGCCAAGTTCTACATAAGGGAACACGAGGTTATAAAACTGGAAATCTGAAATCAACCGAACGTATATGTTGCAATGAATAAGTCGTCTCGTATGTATAAATTTGCAAAGAACATTCAACAAACGTGTACAAGCAATGACCTACAAGCAACAGGCTACGCCACACTTGGGGAAAATACCCATCACTCTTAAAACGTTGGGTAAAATATCCGTTGGTTAAAGAAGTTTATGAAATGTGTTGGTAAAACTTTGCCCAACTTTGGGGCTAATTGGTGCACTGTTTAAACGCTGGGCAAAGTTTTTGTTGAGTAAAAGTAATTGCCTAAGTGTTGGTCAATCTTTGCTCACAAAATGGTTAAATTTCCCCTTCCATGCACGCGTATACTGTAATACCCAACTGACTGGTCAAAATGACGATTAGATTTTATTCTACAGTTGAGCATATTTTCCCTTTACCCACTTGTTGGGTAATTTTTTGCCAATTTGTTGGGTATATTATTGGTTGTAGTGCTTTCACCAAACAACAGTACACTTGACCCGATTTGTAAATTGTTTCACAATTTTTCTCATAATCAGACATGGTACCATATAACCTGAAAATTCTCTTTGGCATCTTTTATATTGACCAAACAGCTAAACTCGTACATTATTTTAGACCATGAAATCGATCTCGATTTCCATAAAATTCTTTAAATAGTACTACGAACTAGAACACATTTGTATGAGATTCCATGATTCGTATTTGGCGCAAACCTGCTATCCAATGAGAGGTTAGGATCTGGGATATTCTCTTTCACGTTCGAATGAGCATTTATATATTATTATTCGAAAGATTTCGTCATAACAAGAAACCTGTCTCATAACCATGATAATATGGGCGGCCATCAGGGCAAAAAAGACAACACCGCGAAAACAGAAAAGACAAACTTCATAAGGAAAAAACAACGCCGGAAGGAACATTCAAACGTCTAAAGAAAAAAATAAACGTCAAAAGGAGAAAACAAACCCCGAAAGGAAAAGACAGAGACAAAAGGAAAAGTCAAAACCCAAAAGGAAAAGACTAACGTAAAAGTGGAAAACAACAAACGCCAAAAGGAGAAGACAACGCCGAAAGGAAAGGACAACGCCGAAAGGAAAGGACAACGCCGGAAGGAGAGTTCAAACGCCAGAAGGAAAGGTCAAACGCCAGAAGGAAAAGACAAACAGGCAAAAATACAACTGAGCAAAGCGGGAAAGCGAACGCTAAAAGGAAAAGACAAAGTCAAAAGGAAAGGACAAGCACAGAAAGAAAAACATAAACGCCGAAAGGAAAATACACAAGACAAAAGGAAATGACAACCGTGTAAAGAATAAGACCAAAGTCAGAGGAAAAGGCAAAAATGAAGTGAAAACGATCGACTAACGTAATGTGACAAAGACAACGAGCAAAGGAAAAGACAAAGTAACGTCAAAAGGACAAGACAACGTTAAAAGGAGAAGAGAAAGCGGGTACTAACCACGGACTTCCTTTATACATAGACAGAGCATGTAACGCGTATGTGCTATCCGTAGATTGTCGCCACCGACTAGGACAAAAAAGTCGCACCAAGATGGCCGCAGAGAAGCTATAATTTGTATGATTTGACGACAACTCTGTAATATTTTAAACAGAAGTTTAAGTTGAATGAGAAACAATACCACATCCATGCAGTACATCTAATGATATTGACCTACCTTGCATTATTCAGAAAATATTTCAAATTTCTTGCAAAATCTGTTGATTCTAACTACTTTAGCAAGTCCAAACTTTCACACACAAAACCATAGCAGACAGCCATCTTATTTATTAACGTAGATACCAACCTCCTATCCCTACACTGTTAGACGCGCTGACTCCTGACGGAGGCTCAATCGGAGGTCGGAAGTGTTCATTTGACATGCGCACAGTTCTATTCGGCTATCTGCGTGAACAATTACGAATGCTTAACAGAAAATTCTATTGTGACGAGATGTCGGAGTGCAGACATTTTCAAAGCGAGTTCTACACGCGCACAATGCATTTCTCCGTGTGCAGTCCAGAGTAATTGACGCATACTTCCGCGTGCTTGGAAAAAGGACGCAGTTGTTGATTTTGCATTGTAAGCGCGTAGGAATATAAACGCGTGCATAGATGTGCGCTTTTTGTGAGGATACCACAGGAACTGACCGATCAGTATAAGCCAATGAACTTCAAACCAGTCGTTGTGCGCCAATGTTCAAATGTTCTTAAGAAGAAGGCAGGCGAAAAAGCCTAAAACTTTTCATGTAAGTGAAATTTATTGAAGGACGGTGTTTGCAAGAATTGCAATGTTTTAAAATCACATGAATTTATACTACGTGGAAGATATCAATTAGTTGTTAGCTTTCAAAACGACTGATCCGTGATCAGCACTTCCGCCCCTCCGATTCGGCGTCCATGAGTAGTCACCGCGCCATTTCAAGTTTGGTATCTATGTTTATAATATCTTTGACAAAACCATAGCAGACAACCATCTCGCTACGCCTATACTCACACGTACCGTGACAATCTACGTGCAGTATACTTAATCTATGTATAGGAAGTGTGTGCATTTTAAGTGGAACATTAACACAATAACATTTACAATTAACAATAAACACACCGAACAGTGTGACTGGCTAAGTCTTTCTTGAGATTTTCTTTTCGAGCGCAGGAAATTTCCTGCGCTCGACCTTCTCTTTTAATATTTGTAGACTTTTTCATTGGCGTTTGCCTTTTTCTTTCGACGGTCGTCTTTTTTTCCTTTTGACTTCAGAGGCGTACACAGGGTTTCTATGAAAGGGGGGGGGGGGTGGCAGGCAGTATGAGTGTTCGCTGGTCAAGAGGACGGGAACATTTTTGGCGTTTTCAAGGAGCTTAGATGCAAAATGGTGCAAGATTTTCGACTTTGACCAGTTGACAGGAACAGTGTTAAAAGTTGAATTGTGGTGGTTCATGAGGCGGATAAAAACTGAAACTCGTGTTTTTACATGCAATCTTATGCCATTTACGCTACCTTTCAAAGTAAAACTTGTCATTAAGTTTGCATACTTCAAGGAGTCAAAAAAAAAAGAGCATCGATCGGTATAGGCGAAAGAAAGCATTTTAGTTTTAGTTTTTTTTTCTTGGCCACAAAACTTTATTCTGCAATAAATATTATCTAAGCGGGGAGCCACCATTGGTTGGCGCGGAGCTTAGAGAAATTTCGAAAAGTCAGACCACTCAGATGGCCGGAAATAACATTAACCAGACTTAACCAGGAGAATCTAACAAGTCGCTATCTTCTTTTGTCGTCTGCAATAAAATGCTCACTTCAAGATATGTTCGCAAACTGGAACGTGATCAGAGAGTTATTAAAGGCCCAGTTCTCTCACTCCAAACATTACCAATTCTCCTAACCTTCTTCCTTAAGCCCCTCCCCCAATTGTCTGAAATTCATGCTCGTCCAGATACAATCACAGTCTATTGCTTCAAGGTGAGTAAAGAAAAACTCAATTTATATAATCAAAACACTCTAAGTATCGTTAATGCTGTGTAATATACACTTTGGTACTATGCATTGTTTGAATTAGCTGTCAATCAAAGAGCTGAGCCAATTGAGAATTTCGATACTCCCGTACCAAAATTGTAGTTTGAGATGAGAAGTTTGGCCCTTTAAGAGCTACTTTGAACCCAAAATGTAATTTTGCCCGGATGACTATCTAAGTGGAGCGCCACGATTAGGTAATAATCGCGACCCCTCAGATGGCCAGAAATTGCGTTTTTATTCTTGTAAAGAGAATCTTAACATGCAGTCTTTATATTTATCTTTTGTTTACAATAAGAGCAAAATCAGGAACATGCTAAGTGATCAGAAAATAACCAGGTAAAATGTACTACCGCTATTACATTAAATTGTCTTTATTCTTTCCGGGGAAACTATACAACGGGATTGAAAATATGCTAATGTTTCTCTACTGTGACTCTCACTTGGTTAAATTAAAGATCCGCTGAATTGATGAAACTTTCTGTGACTCCTCGAACTCCCTTCTGTTGATGATTTTACCCTTATCATCTCTTGCGTGATAAATGGCACACTATTTCTCAACGCACCTGAACACCCTCCCTGTCCCCGTCTCGTAGGCGTCTATGCAGGTCGGGAAAGGGATGGGCCGCTCCCTTTTAAAACTTCTTAAAAAGGTAGGTGTCTTTAGAGCTATTCGGTGCCACCAGCGGAATTTTTAAGTAAAATTTGGAATTTGACAAAATTTGCCTACTTTTAGGAATTAAAAAAAGGAAGAAATGGCATCACTGAGTGACCTTGCAGAGACAATCCTTCCCCTTTGAAACTTTTGAAAAATTGGGTGTAACTACATGCAATGTGGTGCCACACATGCTATCTTTTAAAGTAAAATCTGTGTTACTAAAGTATGGTTACGTATTTTTAAGACCTTGGCATCCGTGAGGCGGGGGGGGGGGGGGGGTCATGGTCCAATTCTCCCCTTCGTACGCCACTGTTTGACTTTGTTTTTTCGTTTGACTTTGGTCTTTATTTTGACTTTCACCTTTAGCTTTTAGCGTTTGACTTTCCTGTTTTGCTGTGTTGTCTTTTTGCCTGTTTGTCTTTGCCTTTGAGCGTTTGACCTCTCCTTCCGGCGTTGTCCTTTTCTTTCGGCGTTGTCCTTTCCTTTCGGCGTTGTCTTCTCCTTTTAGCGTTTGTTGTTTTCCACTATCACGTTAGTCTTTTCCTTTTGGGTTTTAACTTTTCCTTTTGCATTTGTCCTTTCCTTTCGACATTGTCCTTTCCTTTCGGCGTTGTCTTCTCCTTTTGACGTTTGTTGTTTTCCACTTTTACGTTTTTTCCTTTTGGGTTTAAACTTTTCCTTTTGGCTCTGTCTTTTCCTCTCGGTGTTTGTTTTCTCCTTTTGACGTTTGTATTTTTCTTTAGACGTTTGATTGTTCCTTTCGGCGTTGTTTATTCCTTTTCACATTTGTCTTTTCTGTTTCGCGGCGTTGTCTTTTTTGCCCTAATAGCCGCCCATATGATAACGGTGTATGAGAGCTACGGACCAGCTAATTCTCATGCTGCCCTTGTGTTCATATTTATGCATTGATGAAACTACAATACTTCATCACATCATTTACACACATCATTTTACAGTGCCTTTTAAAAATATAGTTTTGGACGTACTTATACGGAACTCAGTGACAAACCAAATAGGTTATTAAGCCAGGGTTTTTAAACTGGGACCGATGGGTTGCCATAACCAGGGAGCTGCAGTGGCATTCCTGCCATAACCTACAACCTTACATGTAAAGAAAGCACCAACGGTTAAGGAAAAGATAATTAACATATAACCAACATTTGGTTAATGCATTTGCCCAACAGCTTAATAAAAGAAGTGCCCAACAAGTGGGTATGTTTTTAAATGCTAATTTACCAAACAGTTGGGCAATCTCCTGCCCAACAGTTGGGTTCAAACTTTACCAATTTGGTTGGTTAAAGTTTTGCCCAACTGTTTAGGTTGTTGAATAGATGCCCAGTGTTGGTCAAAAAGTTGGGCAAAATTTGCCCACTTTTTTTAAGAGTGCAGCCAACATGCCCAGTTTGGCTCCAGATGGGCTCCAGCTGGGTTACTTGCTGGGCCCCAGCTTGGACCCATTTGTGTTTGCCAGGTTTTTCTATGCGGGCCCTAACTGAGCTAGCCTTGAACAGCTGAAGCGCAGCTGGAGCCCAACTACTGGGCTACAGCTGTTAAAACTTGCCCTTGTCCATAGGCGTAGGAAGCCGGGGGCAGGGCGTCAGCCCTCAGTGAAAGAATGAGGGGGCGAAAGCATGCTTCCGTCCCCATTTCCCGGGTCAGAAAACCCCTTTTTTCATTTTTCCAAATCTCCAAAAAGGGAAAATTTCCGGCCTGCTTAGCGCGCCGCGAAATGCAATATAGAATGCATTACTTCTAGCTCATAAAGTAGTTCGGTAAACTTTTCGAGCTCTGGAAATGAGTCGGAGATTTACCATGTGTAACACCACATCATCAAGAGACACCGGCAACTATATTGCTATTTTTGTAAACTGTCTGTCATAGAATTCCAAATTTTCTTCAATGAAAGCTCTTGATTTTGAAATATTTTGTCTAAAAGGGACAACAAAGTTTGGAAAACTGTTGAAATTTCGTCGGAGAGGGTCAGTTCGTAGGCCTTAAGGCCACACTATACGACTTTGCGCCTTGCAACTCAACTGAATCGTCGCTTCTCCAACAGTCGTGTAGTGTGCGTGAGTTTACGACTGCGATTGGCAATTTTAGCCGCACACTATGCGACTTTGTGCGTTGCAACTCAACTCGATCATCGGATCTCCGACAGTCGTGTAGTGTGCGTGAGTTTACGACTGCAACTGGCAGTGTTAGGGCTAGTTTAAGGTCGCATCGCCTTAAAGAACGAACATGTTTGTTCTTCCCGACTCTGTAGGGTGACAGTCGCAGGTGACTAAAAAATATGACCAATCAACGTTACTGATTTATATGCACTTGATATAAATACGGTGAAAGTTGTCTGATGCTTGTTCCGGTGACAACTTTTGACGTAACTTTGTGTAAATATTCAGTTGAAAAGATGAATATATAGACCGAGTACCGAGAGATAAGAAAAAACTCGTAGAAATGTGGGAGCAACGACCTGTACTTTATAACTGTTGAGGCAAAAGCTATTCCTATATGCTTGGACAAAACCGTTGAAGAGATTGTCGAGGCAGTCGACATCCCTTGTAAGCTGTAAACTTGCATAGGCCTAGTACGCTAGCTACACACTGAAATTATAGTTGCAAACTGTATGCTGTTCTGTGCTGTTGTACCGTAATATGTATAGCAGTAGTGTGCACGTGACAATTGTGGGTTTGCATTCCCTAATCCTTTGACTGACAAGGTGCGATAGCCAGTTGTATAGTGTGCGTGGTCCTGTCGTGCAACTAAAAATCATGACAACGATTCAAAACTAGGTCACGGCGGTTTAGTTGAGTTGCGATGTGCAAAGTCGTATAGTGTGCGGCCCAGTGGCGTAGCTAGGATTTTTTTCCGGGGGGGGGGGGGGGCATGAAATTTCCCCAAAATTTTATCCCGGTCAATATGTATGTATGTATGTATTTCATATAAAAAATTGCAAATTTTCAAGTATAACAACATTACCATAACATCATTTCATGTAATATTACCTGCATTTTTAATCTTAAAGTATAACAAAGTGCAATCGGAAATAACAGCTCTTAGTATATTATTTTGGTCAACAATATCTGGTTTATTTGTATGTACTAACACAGTGGCGTACCCAGGATTTCTCTGAAAGGGGGGCGGGGGTGGGCATGCAGTATGGTCAAAGGGAGGGGTCTCCGGAAATTTGACGTTTTCAAGGGGCCTAGATGCAAAATAAAGCAAGATTTTCGACTTTGACAGGAACAGTGTGAAAAAGTTGAATCGTGGTGGTTCATGAGGATAAAACTGAGACTTTTTTGTCTTTACATGCATTCTTACGCCATTTATGCTACCTTATGAAGTAAAACTTGTCATTAAATTTGCCAACTTTTAGGAGCCAAAATAAAAGAGCATTGATCGGTATAGGATTTGTGGTATTTCTTGGCCACAAAACGTTATTTTGTCATAAAGATTATCTAAGCGGAGCGCCACCATTGGTTGGCGCGGAGCGTAGAGAAAATTTCGAAAAATCAGACCCCTCAGATGGCCGGAAAGAGCATTTTCCAGACTTATACGAAGAATCAACCCAGTCACTACCTTCTTTTGTCGTTTGCAAATAAAATCCTTCCTTCAAAATATGTTCGTAAACTGCAAAGTGATCAGAGAGTAAAGGAGTTATCTGACCCCAAAATGTAATTTTGCCATCCATTGGTAAGCGCGGAGCGTAAAAAAAATTCGAAAAATCAGACCCCTCAGATGGTCAAAAATAGCGTATTAATGCTTGTAAAGAGAATCTAAACATGTAGTCTTTATATTTATCGATGCCACCAATGGGAAACAGAGTCTACTTTTTAAAGTAAAAATTGGAATTTGACAGAATTTGCCTATTTGTAGGAATAAAAATATTGACATCACTGAGGGACGTACTTGCAGAGAAAATCCTTCTCCTTTGAAAATTTTTGAAAAATTGGGTGCCCTTATATGCAATCTGGTGCCACATATGCTATCTTTTGAAGTAAAATCTGCTTTACTAAAGTTTAATTACTTATTTTTAAAAACAAAGAAAAATGGCATATGTGAGGGGGCATGGCCCAATGACCCCTCCCCTTCGTACGCCACTAAAAGGAGTCTTAACAGTGGCTCGATCACACAGGATATCCTGTTAGAACAGCAGTCTGTTAAGTGAAGAAGGCTACAAGGTACTCATGGACCCGTTTATTGTTACACCCCAAGTCAGCAGAAAGCTTTTTTCCCGAACTAGCCTGTAAGCCTCCAAGGATAAGGCTAAGTAACAAAATCTAAGTATGTCAATGGATCCCGTTCATTCTAATTTCTAGACTAACTTTAAGTTAATCGTTGGCCATGGATTGTTTCAGCCCCACCCATCGTTATGTACGCAGAGTAAAACCGGTATAGATACTACTAGCTTGCGGGAAAATATAATAAACTCGGGGGGGGGGGGGGTGTCTACGTTAGTGACTTGTCAGTTTTCACACCCTTTTACTGAATTCAAGAAGTGTACAACGCAGAGACTGTGTGCAAGGGGATAAGTTCGGGTTTACAGCCTTTCGGTGTTAGTTGTACTGTATCAGCTGTTGTTGAATTCCTGAATAACAGCTTCATGTGCACTGAAATGCACTGATCATAAAAACTGCGCGTATACAAGAGAACATTCAATCTGCTACGCGGCGAGGGCATTTCTTTGGAACGCGAGTAGGGCCGGTTCTTGCGACACTGACGAAATCTCAGATCTGGGTTAATTTGTTGCATGAAAATACAAATTATGTATGAGAAATGTCTCAGCATTTTTTATTCTAACAAAAATTTGAGAAATTTTTGTTGGAGGAAGAAAATTCATCAATTTCCCCAATTTCATCAAATTTCCCCCAATTTTTTTCCAGGGGGGGCAACTTGACCCCCCTAGATTTAGGAACAGTTTTAAGTCGTTTCGCCTTCAGTTGGGACCCGTTTATTGTTACACCCCAAGTCAGCAGAAAGCTTTTTTCCCGAACTAGCCTGTAAGCCTCCAAGGATAAGGCTAAGTAACAAAATCTAAGTATGTCAATGGATCCCGTTCATTCTAATTTCTAGACTAACTTTAAGTTAATCGTTGGCCATGGATTGTTTCAGCCCCACCCATCGTTATGTACGCAGAGTAAAATCGGTATAGATACTACTAGCTTGCGGGAAAATATAATAAACTCGGGGGGGGGGGGGTGTCTACGTTAGTGACTTGTCAGTTTTCACACCCTTTTACTGAATTCCCGAAGTGTACAACGCAGAGACTGTGTGCAAGGGGATAAGTTCGGGTTTACAGCCTTTCGGTGTTAGTTGTACTGTATCAGCTGTTGTTGAATTCCTGAATAACAGCTTCATGTGCACTGAAATGCACTGATCATAAAAACTGCGCGTATACAAGAGAACATTCAATCTGCTACGCGGCGAGGGCATTTCTTTGGAACGCGAGTAGGGCCGGTTCTTGCGACACTGACGAAATCTCAGATCTGGGTTAATTTGTTGCATGAAAATACAAATTATGTATGAGAAATGTCTCAGCATTTTTTATTCTAACAAAAATTTGAGAAATTTTTGTTGGAGGAAGAAAATTCATCAATTTCCCCAATTTCATCAAATTTCCCCCAATTTTTTTTCCAGGGGGGCAACTTGACCTCCCTAGATTTAGGAACAGTTTTAAGTCGTTTCGCCTTCAGTTGGGAAGAATGATCATGTTGGTTCTTCGCGACTCTGTAGGGCGACAGTCGCAAGTGACTGAAAAATCTGACCAATCAAAATTACTGCTTTATATGCATTTGATATAAATACAATGAAAGTTGTCTGATGCTTGTTCCGGTGACAACATATTCAGTTGAAAAGATTGATATATGGACCGAGTACGGCGCGCAGAGATATGACAAACTCGTAGAAATGTGGGAGCTACGACCTGTACTTCGTAACTGTGGAAGCAAAAGCTGTTCCTATAGGAAAGCCTGCAAAACAAACAAACGTAGAAGAAATTGCTTCGCCCGCCCTCAATTGCAACCCTTATGGCAGTAAGCCGTCGTTCTTAAAACAGTCAGTGGTAAACTTTTCCGAGCGGCTAAACTGTCGTTTCCCAACTAAATTCTCTCAACATAGGCTTTTAAGTTTTTAATATTTTGTCCAAAGGCAGAGAAGCCCCAATCCGCACTCCTTAGATAACATTATTTAGCAACAACGATCTTCAGTGGATATGCCATCTCAGACATATGCTAACAGGAAACGCAGATTCTTCCATATTTCCCCAAATATTCAAATTTCCTTACAAGAAACCTTAAATCTAAACTAATTTCTGCAAACATATGATCGTGTTGTCACTGAAATATTCCCCAAATATAGTGGTGTGTTATTTGGATAACTTTGTACAATGTATCCTCCAACATAAGAAACCGTTCAATAAAAGTCATACGCTTTCTCAGAGGACATAAAGATATTGACAAGAGCAAGGAAACGTGGGATAAAATTTGCTTAAATTGAGCAAAAACTTGCACCTCGTTTTCTCAAATATTCCATTTTCCATTTATAGGGACCTCTTTAGTTCCCCAAGTGCAAGATACATCAGACACATAAACATGGTATTGCAAGTGTGAGGGGTGAATGTAACCGACCACTAAGAAGGCGGTCTAAAAAAATGGAAATCCAAAAAGATTTATAGTAATCATACGCCTATCGATATTCATGAAAGTAATTTAGGTTTTTGTTTTGAAAGTGTCAGTTTCAGTGACTGCGGAGTTACTTTATATTCAGGCACTGCAGTAGCGGCGCCAGAGTCTTAAAATAGGGGGCAATCTCAGGGCAAGGAAAGATGATAGGAGCAAAAATTTTCAGACGAAGCCAGAAACTTAGCCCAAAGCGCCATTGGGGGTCCAGGGGCGAAGTCTCCGGAACTTCTGAGGTTTATCATATCTCTAGATGGAAAATTAAGTCTCAGGAGAGGTATATTGTTTATATTTTACACCATTGATAACAGACCTAACTCGGGGCAAGGACAAAATCTGGGAGATGCCACTTATTGCCCCATCGAGGTACCGCCAATGCGGCTCTGGTATTAATTGTACCCTTATAACTCTAAACTGACGTACCTCGTTTAGCCTTCGAAGTCCACTGGTGGGCCTACCAGAATCGTCTCGCATGGATTCAATTACATTTCAGCCTGCCTGCGCCATGCACAACCATGGTAGTTTCAAACAATCACACATTGACTGAATGTCCAAACCTTTTTAGGGCAAATATTGTCATCCCCGAGAAATACTTTCCAATTTTCTCAGCTGCAAGTTGCTTCCATTCGTCTGTCCGTCCGTTATCTCCAACTTCTCTTTCTGCAGACACAACAATTCTTTATTTTCCAAGGTCATTTCCCATTCACAACTCTATTGTCGGCCCTATTGTCCTTTGCATCCTTTTAACTCAATGTCAAGCAAAAAGCAGTCGTCAATTTTGTTTTTTTTTTCCAAGGAAAAAATATACTTTGAGGTGATAAGTATGGAGTATCTACCTTTAAATAATTCCTAAGTGACAAAGTTGAAGTTTTCGATAAGCTATCTCCCGGTGGGCGGTACTCTACGGATTGGGCCATAAGTGTCGACAAGAAACACCCATCGTGACCCAGACAGTCGCGTGGATCCGAACCAAGTGCAACAAGGGGCCGTCTCAGCATCTTGCAGATTGACAGTTACATGTCTTATATCGCCACAACGAATTGTGCTATTTACGTGCTTGGAAGCGGACACGAACGGAAAAGTTCCAAACAAAAACCGGGACTAACAGAAACAAAGACGAAACACACAACGAATTGTTGGCTATAGTTGTAAAGCCATGGGACTGCGAAATAACAACTCCCTATTTAAGTGATAACAATACAGTAGCTAAGCTACAATAGCTCTTTCAAAGGTATTTCATACATTTACATTAAGCCCATTCCTGACATCAGTACAGGTATTAGCAAATGCATCTATTTCAATACAAGTAGCACAATAGGTTGGTTTTTTCCGAACGGCTTTCTTTCTAGAAAATCAAGGCGACTATAGAAACAGTAGCGAAATCGGATGATCCCAGATTAACTTCTGGTTTGGACCATCTTTAGCTTTGGTCCATTCCATTTTTTTTAAAGAAATATATGGGGTCAGGAAAATATTGGATATTCTTCTAACTGTATTGGTTATTTAGAATTTTGCATTCTAACATTAACGGTGGGTATAACATTTAGCGTTGTTATAACACATTTAGCGGTGATACATTCGCGTCGGTGCATGTTTTTTTCACGCAGGCGTGTGCGTCCTGATTGGTTCTCTTTGCAGGATTTTCCTTGTTAAGAATGCATGCTAACTTGACTTGCGTCCGTTTTGCATGCAGATCATCAACACAAAGATGTGAGCTTCCTTTATATACTAAGTTTACGAGACGCGACAATGTACTGCAGGCACCACACGCATTAGGTCCTCAAGGCCTTAAAATAAGCCGCAATGCATATAAGAGAAAGTAAACCCAACAAAAAACATTTTATCGGTAGTAGAAAAGGAATAAACCAAATTTGTCGAATCAATTGTTGGTGAATAAACCGTCTCGACTCCTAATTTGAAACAAATAACGGCCTCTGCTTCGCTTCGTCCGTTACTTTTTTCAAACTGGATTCTCGAAGGGTCATTCACCAACAATACTCCGGCAAATGCAGTTTATTCCTAAGTAAACGATTTTCCCTAAAAAGAACCCGGTGTCACTTGATGACCTGTGTCACATATGACAAACTTCCGATCTATTTATCCACATACCCCACCTCTATAGTTGCACTACCTGACTACTGGCATGCGTAACTGAAACTTCGTAGTCGCCCGTGCCTTACTCAGACATTTACTATGGGTCTACCTAGTCCAGAATGGATGTAAGCAGTCTTTGCAACAGTCTAAGCAACAGTCTGAAGGCTGACAAGCAGGTCCCAAATGCTGTTTATTGTTTAATAATATGGTTTATTTTGCAAGAGAGTATATCATGCATACAGTATTTTAAATCTGTTTGCATGGCCTCCTTAACAGATTGGACTATAGAGCTGCCACTGGAGGTTGCCTCTAGAACGCTTAGTGGTATTAAAGGCCAGGTCACACTACAGTGATATCGGATCGGATTTCGCTCCGATTTTTGTGAGTTTTAATTAATATCTCCTCCATCTTTTGTCGAAAAAAGAACAAAAATTGCCAACCTGTGTAGACATACAAGTTGTATGGCAGGACTACGAAATTCTAAGTTATACTAATTATTCTGTGACGTCACATCCGCAGACAGCTTTTATCGGATACGCGTAGTCCGATAAAAACTAATTGTCAACGTGACGTCACGAAATAAATAGTTTACATTTCATTCCCGTGGTCCTCTCATACCGATCACATATATATTTACAAAATATGTCGAATTTTGGTTCTTTCCGACAATGGATGGAGAAGATTTTAACTAAGGGTGCTTTTACACTTGATCCGGATATGATCACCCGATGTTATCAGCGTATCGAATTACGTGTATGGCTTGATCATGGTGCATTTACACTTGTCTCGTACTCTGATCCTCATCTGTGCTATAAGCGGAAGTCGCTCCAAATGAATTAAGAAATACAGGCACATGCGCGTGCGCACCAGAGTTTAAACAAAAAATAGACCCTGTACATGTACCATGCATACCGTACCTTACCTCACCGTTGATCCGGCGAGCATTTACACTACAGATTTGATCGCCTGCGCGGGGTCTGATCCTCCCACCTTACTAGGATCAAAATCGGGCGATCAGACCCGGATCTGATCTGCATTTACACTACAAATTTGATCTCGAGCAGTGGATCAGACCCCGCGCAGGCGATCAGATCCGGATCAAGTGTAAATGCACCCTAAAACTCACAAAAACGGATAGTAATCCGATCCGATATCGCTGTGTAACCTGGGCTTAAATAGACTCCGCCACTAGAGCGGTTGTCACTAGAGGCTGTCATGGGACTGCCACTACAGGTTGCCTCTACATGCTGCCTCTTCATCAGAGTCTGCTAAGAAAATGTGTCTCTATACTAGGGGTGTCAATCTTGGGAGAAGTGGGCAATCGCTAACCAATGAAAATATTAGGGGCAAACATATCTTTTTGCCCGCAAGAATTCGGGCACATTTAGAAATAACAGACAGAATAAACAGACGGTATCATTGCGGTATGCAGATGAATAAAGTGCTTCTAGAAAACGTCAATTTGAGCCTATTTTAGAGCCATAACATACTGCATTTTTAATGCGCCATTTATCTATGTCTGCAAATATGAGCGTGTGTTTGTGTGTATAGTGGGTGTGTGTTCACGTTTGTGTGGGTGGGTTACATGTAGACGAGTCCGGTGATGGTCACTTTTTTAAAATTTTGCCTCGAAATCCACAAACTAGATCTACACCCCTGGCCACTACATATTGTCACTGGAGGTTCATTTCATTTATTTCGGGTTCTCCACTATAGACAAATCCGGACAGCAAGTGATGGTGTGATTTCAATAGGTCATAACTGCGGTCTATCACCTTTAAATCTTTCAATTTTCTTGCTTACCTGTATCCATGAATGGTTTTCACTAAATTGTATCTGGATTTCTTCATTTTCACTGAATATGATGATTTGAAATTCATGTAGACAATAAATAAAGACGATTTAAGGCTTCTGGGCCCCACTAATGGCTGCATACAGTCGCTAAACACAAGTGCTGATCGGATTCGTCTATACAGCGTACATAATGACAACGCAAGGTTGCCGCTACTCGCTTGAGATTTCCACTAGTAGAAACAACATAATTGTGAAACCATACAAATGAGGTACCATATATAGAAAAATGATCCTCCATTCGGTCTGGGAACCTTCTGTCATTGTGCTGGGAGCTCAGCATAAGCATTTGGGTAGGGAAAACAAGCCAGTGAGCCACACCTGTAAAAGGGGATGGTCCGAATTAAACCAATTGTTTAGAAACTGGGCCGTAAAACTCCATCTACTTTGGTTGGGGGAAAGGCAAGGGTGACGTCATGGTGAATAGCAAGGTGTGAAAATTTATTAGGTAAAATTCTAAGGATGGGTTCACATTTGACCTGTTAAACGAGGAGTAAAACTGAAAAAAAAACTTTTGATAAAGTGAGATGACCGGTCGGCTCAGTAAACTTTCACGAAATATTGAAGCACAGGTGTCGCCTCAATGTCAAGTAGCATACACAACAGTCTTCGTTAATTTATCGATCTTTTAATCACGTGACGATATTTTGTTTTGAAAGGTTATATTCATGAAAGATTTCCCCTTCGCTTACTTACTGTATGCGTTATTTAATGATTTGAAAGATTGTGAAAGACACTTGAAATTGAGTTAGGAAGAGCCTGGGAAAAAAGTCTGCAGTTGCTTCAGTCAAACAAAATGACAGGTATGATGACGGCCTTCAATCGAAACTACTATGTTGCAAAAAAACACATTCGCTCTTACCCAACTGTTATGTGTGTCTTAACACTAATATCTGCTATCAAGAGCGATGAAAACCTCAATACATTTACTTCAAATAATAAAAAAGGTACAGTTTAATGTATTAATGTGTTCCCCAAAGCAAGTAAGATTCAATGTAAGGTTTAAATGAAAAGTGAAGGAGATTATTGCAAATCCGCTGCAAAACTTCAATTATTTGCTGATGATCGGGCTCAAGGAAGCAGATATATGATATAAATGTGGTCAAAACTTTAAGCATGTGGGTTTAGATGGGGGTTACAACTTTATAGAGTACTTTCACTGACGTCACAAGCCCCGCCACTTTTGTCGGGTAAAAGTGCTGGAGATGCAGTTGACGACCGACGTGATGTGGCGCTTTGCATGACTGCTTTTGAAGGGGTCCGGCTTTGGGCGTCACGAGAAAGCACTCGACAAATTTAATAATTTGTTGAAATTGTAAAGGAAGAAAGCAGGCCCTGGAAAAGAACTTCGGGCATAGAATTTGCAAAATTAGTTTCCATTCCAATTCCCAGTTCTCTTAAATGATTACACCAGGCGCCAGGGATGATTGCATGACGTAAAGGGAAATCATATCTTCTCATAAATCACAAAAAACCACAGTTCAAGGAAAAACGTTTGTTAAAATATGTACTTTCTGAAATAGTATGTGACTGAAGCACCAAAACGTGTGAGTTCGTAAAAGACATTCCTCTTTCTTCTTTAACACTAACGAGCTGATACAATACGGTCCCAAAAGAAGAGCATACCGCTAGGGCCGGTCACACTTTAACGATTTTCAATCCGAAATCCGATCCGATTTTTTTTCTAAATCGGACCAATAGCATTTTATTCAGATTTTTTTTGAAAAACTTACATCTACAGCTGATCCAGTTTGTATCACGATTAACTGTTCTGCTTTCATTGTACAACTTAGGCTATTACGATTAAAATATCGATAAGTATTCGAAAACCAATCCGATTTTTGAGCGCGTGTCTGATAAACGCTGTCCATCGATGTGATTTCACGAAATAATTAAATTACATTTCGTAGTCCTCTGATAGTACCCATATATTTACACAGGTTGGCAAATTTTGGGAATTTCTGGCTCTTTTCGAACAGAGATAAGGGACATTTTCATCCGAAACTCATATAAATCGGACTGTTATTAATTCGAATTAGCTGTAGAGTGACTTGAACCCTAAACACAATCGCAATCATTCTTCACCCTCAAACTACAAAGTTTTACCAGTAATCTACAAAAATTCTCGATTGACATCAATTTCAAAAAACGCGAAGTAGCTCATACCCCACACTATGTGCTGAGCGTGTTCTGATTACACACGTCTAACATACTCGGCAGGGTATGCACTGAAGCAATATAGAATGAGATTGTGTCCGGATGGGGGTGAGTTTTAGACAGTTGTGTGTGTGTGGGGGGAGGGGGGAGGGGGGGATTAGATGTAAGTTGATCGAGAGAATTGAAACGGTCTTTATGCATAGCAGTATATAACCTTGTCTGAAAATAAAGCACACACGTATATGTGCTCCCTGTCTTTGCAGGTGTCTTATACAATATTTTCAGATGATAAAAACATGTTTAACTAGGCACCAATAAAAAAAGAAAGAAGAACACTTTTATCAACAAATTACAAACAGGTATCGATGGTCAGATGGTAAGGTCAGTTCAATGTCTGTAAGCAAGGAAGTCTTCAAAGACAGTAACGGATGACGCATTGATAACGCTGGCGATGACCATGAAGCTGTTTCGTTGATAACTCCATGTGATAACGTAGACGATGACCGTGGCGACAATCGTCACGGTCAAGGCCACGGTGACAATGATTGCGACGATTAAAACGATTATGGCGGTGTCGCTGAAAGGAAGCAAGTTTCGATGATTTACTTCGCCCCATCTTGCAAGATAAGATTTATTTCCTGTACATCCGACATACATGTAATTATTATACCATGGAAGCCATAAACTTGTAAAGCGCCGATAGTTTCCTAGTGCTCGGCCTATAAAGTCGGGGAAGTCCCGATGGAGAGAAGCTTTTCCAACACTTAGAATGATGACGTCATTGGTTTCGAAAGTGAGGGCGTGTGTAAGAATGGGTGATATTATAAGGCGCTCAGATGTGTGCCGTGTGCCATTTGACATTGCATTGACTAAGCACTGCATGAACACTTACATGAACACAATAAAATTAAAACGATTTAAGCCTGATGGACCCCACTTGTGGCCGCCTTCACTGCTCTGATTCGTCTATAACAAACCAATGTGTGACCGTAAACACGATACCTGCTCCATCATCAGCAAGGTAGATTAGTTCTTCTGTGCTCAGGACGTTTTATGGAAACGTCTCCAATGAATTTTGCTTTTTACGTAGCCTTCAGATTTTGTTTGCTTCTTTTCTTTCTCGTCATTTTCCACACAATATCAAAAGATGTTGTATGACGCAGACTGTTCAATCATTACGGCGCTTCACTGGCTTTCATTTATTTTTGTGCTCTTTTGTGGGCAACCATCTCTCCTGTTTAAGTTTCGTGTTACATTGATGACCCTCATATCTTCCCTTGTCAATCAGTTGTGCATGCAAGGTGAAGGTTGATATTAAAATGTATCAAAGGCAGTAAATTCTCACCCAAAACTACAATTTGATGGTAGTCTACAGAAATTTTCAATTGGCAAAGCTCTTTGATTGACAGCAAATTAAAAAAAAACAGTACTGTAGCTCATGTTACACAGCATTTACTGTACTGAGAGTGTTCTGATTACAGATTCAGGGGTCTCGTTTCATTTGGATTTCGGAAAGGGGAAAACCATTCCACGGCTGTAAGTACATTGAAGTCCCCCAGACCTCGGCCTCGTTTTCAACAATTCAAGTCGCACACAGGGATTAATTAGAGTTCGTTACTAATAATATTGGGTAGTTACACTGATTCTCGAAAGAGAAAGGAGAGAGCGAATATGAGTGAGGGGGTCAGTTTATTTAGTTTAGTTAGTTCAGTCAGTTAAGTCAGTCCAGTCAGTTCAAGGAGGTCACTTAGTCCAGCCTAGCCTATCCCAGCCCAGCCCCGCCCAGTCCAGCCCAGCCACGCCCAGTCCAGTCAAGTCCAGTCCAGTCAGTCAGTCCGTTAAAAAATCACACCCTAACTAATAACCGCCTGATTCAATTTTACCCGCAAACTGTATCCAAAAATCCCTTGTAATTGCTGTTTAGAAAAGAGTCCATTCCTATAACTGAATTATCCCTTAAACTTTAACCAAATGTATCTTAATGTGGCATAAATATACTACACTGCAACCCTTTGGAATATATTAGGCCTCTCGTCTCGAATAAAACCAAATCTCTTAGCCCAATGTTTCCCATTTGGCTGTATCATGTAGTTATTTATCTTAACGGTTATATAAGATACCCAAAACTCACAGGGAGTATTATTACAGGTAAATGCTGCATATTATCGTTCACCTTTCGTGAAGGAAGAGGTCTCTCTACAAATGTAGGAGTAAAAACTAGCAAGACGTAAAATAATGTTTAAAACCATTTCTCTCGAGATTAAATCTTCAATAACTTTAGCCAATTTTTTATTTATTTATTTTTTTTTTGGCTAGACTCTATTGCCAGAAACGTGCCAGATGACCCTTTTTCCTGAACCCTTCTTGCGATTAATGATATGAACCTGTTGCTAAAATCGTGCCAAACGCCTACATAGCGCCAAATATTAGATAAGTTGACACCATTTAAACACGGGGCTGTATTTAATTTAATAAATCGTGCTGCCTTAACCAATCGTTTAACTGTTAAATGGGACACACAGTTGCCCAACAAGTTTGATAAGTGTATAAGTCCGTGTTTCATGATTGGTCCCTGAGAGTCACGTGACAGTTTTTTCTTATAAAATTACGAAATTTAGTAAGGTTACTTTTTATTTACCTTATGTTTACAACCTGTAATTTGGAATATGATGAAAATACTTCGAAGAGAAATAAGAAGAAAATTGTGCTCCACGACTGTGTTTCAAATTAAGTTTGGGGCCTCTGCTTTGCGTTTAAAGTTCTCATTTTAGCTGTTTAGTTCTTTTCGTAAAATTTCACGAGATGCTGTGTTTGGTGATAGACATTAGAAAAAGTTTTAAAGTAGAGTAGGTCTATTTTTCAAAGAGAATGGTTTAAAAACGCTACGAGTGCATTTTGTATGTAATTACGAAATGCATTTCGTATGTAATTGGAAAGTTTGCCCATCTGAAAGCAGGACGAGTTTGCCGTCCTTGGTTTCAAGAAGTTGCCCAGAAGACAAAGACATTTTGTTTTACTTATCTCTGTTTTAGTAGACACCTGTCTCAACACATTTCAAGAAAAGTTTCTTACAGATTTAACATTGTCTGGTTTTGCTGGTACTGGAACAAAATTTGAAGAGGTAAAATCGTTTACGGATTCCTTAAAATATCAATGATAAACTGTCCATTCAAATGCAAACAAGCCAATGCAAATAGGTCACTCCAGTCAGCACATGCTGTGACGTCAAAGTATTGTTCAGTTTGGACCGTGATCACATGACCTGGTGTTTAAAAGGTCGTGTGACACGGAAAATGATTAAAGGGCAAAGGCAGTCTCCCCAAACTTGTCTTGAAGCAGCAACTAAATTTTACAATTTTAATCCTATTCCTCTTCACAGTATCTGCTATAATAATTCCAAATGAATTTTACGTAGGAAAGCTTACTCCTTAACTGTCAGGTAAAATCGTGGTTTTTGCTCACTTGTCACACTACCTTTAAGTCGCAAGTTTTGATAGGGACTCTCTTAGGTGCAGCAGGGAGTTGCAACTCCCTGGGTGCAGTACCTGAGCAAAACGTCCTTGATTACGTAATGATATTGATTTAATTTATCCTGAAAAGCGTTATTGTAAATTGTTTTTAAAGGAAATGATTACACCGAACCCATGCCTCAAGAAGAGCTTCGTGCCAGTAGGCCACCTAAAGAGGGCGCCCTTCATCGACTAACTGATTCACCTTCAACGATTTCCTCAACAACTTCATGGACTGAACAAACTAAAGTCTCCACTGCGCAAACCTCAAAGGCAGAACAGGTAAGTCAGAAGGAGGTGTACATGAAGCGGATTTTTTTGTATTTCGATGCCCCTCCTTTTTTGGAAAATTTTTGCTTTCTTAGCATTGCTGAGATGCAAAACGGTGCTATTTTTGAAACGTTTTGAAGAGCATCTTTTGATCATTGAAAATTGAAATTGTGCTTAACCAAACGGATAGAGGAAGAGGCGTTTACTAATAAACGTGATGCTAGGAGTACATTAAATTTGATAGAGTAAAGAAAGTAATGTTGACTGTCTTGAGAGCAAGCTCCGCTCATTAAAATCAATTCCTGTCTGCATGTAAAACCATAAAAGACAGGCTCGTTGGAACTACTGTAAATCCCCCTAACTGGATCCATTATTCGTACCGAAAAGTCCTTTGCGTCTCGAAATTATCCAGCCTGCAATGCCATACTGAATGCTACATGATTTTTGCATGTCGTTTGTAGAAAGGTGGGTGCTTTATTTTTAAATTTTTAAATACACTCTAAAAATAAGAAAGAGTGAAGTATAAATTTCACTCTTTAAAAGAGTGAAAGCCCACTTCAAAGAGCCAAAATTCAGTCCAAAAGAGCGACGTTTCACTCTTAATGGAGTACCTACAGTCTACAGGATCCACTCTAAAAAATGATCATGGCAGGGAATCTATAGCCAGTAAATTTTCTTTCCTTGGAGCGGATGTCACTCTTCTTTGAGTGAATTTCACTATCCTTGAGTAAATTACGACACTCTTACGGAGTTAACTCGCACTTTTCACTCAATTAGAGAGTGACTTTACTCTTTTGTTTGTCAATTAATGGTAGCTCCATGGTCAAGTGTACGGTTTCCAGGAACTGAGCCCGATAACTTGATGCAGAAGAACATTGTGACCGCTTGACGTCTTTGTAGCATGAAGGCATGAAGACCGTTCCGATATCTTCACCAAAATTAAACACCGTTTTTACCTACTTGATTGTTTGACCAAATTTTCTCCCATACTCAAATTCTTTTTCGACCTCGACTACAATTCTGCCTTTCTCACCAACAGACATCTTCAGAAAATGGTCTCGACACTTTACTTTTCAAGATCTACAATCTCACCTTAAGCTCCAACACGAACAATTACAGTTCCTTCATTCCCACTGCTGTCACCATTAATTCTGCGACAGCTGTCACCCCTCTAACACACAGTTCTATCACAGCTTTTTCTCAAAGTACAAATGGTAGCGTGCGGTCACTGGTAACAGAAGCCACCTCACATCCATCCACATCAGGTCCGTCCACTACTGTCGAACCCACAACGAGTTCAGTACTTCCAAAGTCATGCACCGAAGTTTGGGATAAAACTCAGGAGCCAGGGGATTACATGATAGACCCGGATGGTGATGGTGGCGTAGAACCTTTCCGAGTCTATTGTGACGAAGGTAAGAAGGATTAAATACCTTTCCGAGTCTATTGTGGTGAAAGTTATAAGTTGCAAGTACTAAGAAGCTACATTTTTATGACATGTTCGCTTGTCCCCCTCACACACTTTAATTTTATGGTGAAGATATTTTCCTTGTCTAAAAATTATCATAACTAGTAAAATTTCTTCCGAAATGCAAAAGTCGGAAATTGGATGATTCAGCCCCCTCCTTTAACCTGTCGTGGCATGAAGTAACTTGGCAATGTTCAAACCTTCAAGTTAGCATAAAAGGAGTGTATTAAATATTCCCAACAGAGCGCTTCGTATAAACAACTGCTTGGTGCATTAATGGAATCAATTACATTTAAAATAAACCCATATTAGACTAAATCTTTCCACTTTTGCCACGGTTGAATTAATGTTGTAAACCATCTAGCCAACGATTAATGGGCAAGAGCAGTCATCCCAAATTGAAAAAGTGTAACAGACTGTCCAGTTTCATGATTGGCTGTTGGGTGTCATGTGACAATGCTTTTTCTCTTCAAATGTGAAATTTACCAGAAATAACTGCTTGGTTTACCTTTAATATGCATTAGTAAATCATAACATGTAATTTAAAATACTTTGATGAGAAATAAGATGAAAATTGTGTTTTTTAGCTTTTTCTTCAAAATAAGTTTGGGGGACTGCTCTTTACTTTTAAACAAGCACCCAAATGCACACACACCCTTAAACAGTTGGAATCAGGTAAACTCCTACCCATGAATAGGTTCATATGCCACCACCTAATTGGGTAAGAAACTACCCAACTTTGGTTAAAAGGTATCCATATAGGGTGAAATTTTTCCAAAGAAAGGGTGACTTTTGAAAATGTGAGCACAGTTTCTTTATCAACAATTTAGGTGGTGGCGTGGTGGCATAAAGACCCAACTGTGTGTAAAAGTTTACTTACCTGTTTTTAGAGTATAGTCCCGTGGGTTGTCTCTCATGAATAATGGTGTCACGTGCGAACAAATACCACCCATTTATTCGACACTCCCTTTTGTTATGAATTTGTGGCAACTCGTACACAATGGCTCATTCCTGCCTTTGGGCAAGGAGTTACAACTGTTGTAACTCCCTGGTTTTGGTAATTCCTATCGAACGCCAAAAGCATATTACAGAGAGCTCCCTGCATAGTATATGTTAACCAACCTGTGTTAAAGAACTGGTGACATGGAAATGACCAAATTTGGTTGGATATTTGATGTAAAAAGCATTCAAATTAAGAAAATGGCTGCAGCTTCCATAAAGCTATCAAAAAATGACCATTTTACAGGTTAATTTCTCATTTCCATTTTATTATGAATAAATATGAGCTCAATTTGCAAATGTTGTATTGTTGGAGAAAGTGACATCTATGGTTCATGTTATTCTTTGTTTTCGTTATCGTCCTTTCAACGACATATGTAACATTCTGAGGGTTTTAGTTTGGAAGTGTTAAATTATGTCCTTGAAAATCATCAGTATCATTTACCAAACCTTAACTAAACTGATGAGCAGTTAAGACCTCATTAATATTGGGATAACAAAAGCAATGTAAACACTGCGCAACACTCCGCATCATTATTTTGGCATAAGCAACAAGCTGATTCAGAAACATTCAAACTTTGAAGGGTTATATCTTGAGAACCATAAAAGTAATTCCAACGGTTTTTTCCCTGGAAGACTTACTCCTTAACTGTCACGTAAAGCCAAAGCTCTTTGCTGACGTGTCACTAACACTTCCTGTAAATATGTTACTTTCATTATTGTCGAAACAAAAGGAGGCCTACCCAACTTACTGTAGCTTAACACTAGTTCGTCTGAATTAATTCACACAGGATTCACTCTTGTTCGACACAGGAGGGCCTACTTGGAAATGCGGGTGTCAAATCGCGAAGAACCCGGATCATTTGTCTTTAAACCCAAGTACCCTGCTTCCGTGGACCAGCTAAAGGCCCTAACAGCTAAGTCCCAATTTTGCGATCAGTACATAAAGGTAACTTAAACACTTTGTGATCACATTTCTCTTTTTATCACACTTTGTACGTTATGAGAATACATTCATGTCTACTCGTTGTCTTAGTAAGTTATAATGCAAAGACGATTCGATAGGAGATCTCGGATGAGTGGAAAGAGGTTCCTGGCCCTGACGGTAAAGTATATGTAATGTAGGCGAATGATAATACTTGTTTTTTTTTTTTTAATTCCTGATCATTCATTTCATTATGATTTTAATTCAAGGACTATCACTGCTAAGTGATTTTTTTTGAAGAGACAGATAATCATACCTGCCAATAGCGTCGATCTGGACCCTGCCCCCCCCCCCCCCCCCCCATGAAAATATTGGAGCAAACATGTCGTTTAGCCCCAATACTTTTAATATAGGCAGATTAAAAGCAACAGACAGGATCAACAACATAAAACATTGGGGTATACGGATGATTTTAGGGCTTCGAGAAAACGTTAATGTGAGTTTATGTGCGTGTCTGTGTGTGTATGTGTGTGAGTATGTATGCGTGTTTGTTGTGTGAGTGTATACGTGTACGCTCGAATTCGCATGGGGGATTGCTTACAGACGAGTACGGTCCGGGCCTCATGCAGGTTCCGGTTGTTTTTGCCCCCAGTCCACAAACCAGATAGACCTCCCTGATAACATCATAAATAACAAAAAGAATCATTCCTATCGACAACAGACATATGAAAAGCATTCTCTACAGTACATAGGCCTAGAAATGAACGCATTAAGAAGCTTAAGCTCCAGTAAGGTATTACAAAGAATGGGGGGGGGGGGGGGGGCTCCTAACTACTGTTCACCTCAAATATTTAATTGTATCCCATCTCAAGAGAAAATTTAGTCACCCAAAACAGAATAAGTGTTAAACTACCCTTGAGAATCAAGTAACAATATTTTACCCCCTCACCCAATTGTGGCGTTTAATAGGTTAGTCAGTTAGATGGAGTTTTCTGCATCAAATAGAAGTAACCGCTTGACTTGCCTTGAATAATCAAGTATTATGAAAGATAATTGGAAGAGAAAAAAGAACTTAGTGATTTACCGATCGTTTCAAAATGCTTATGGCGACTGCTTTTGCCCTTGGGGTTTCCGCGACCAGTTTGGAGTTTATTCTTAGTTATTCTGGCCCTTTTCTCTAAATTACAGTTGTATTATGAAGAAGAAGAAGAAGAAAAAAAAAACAATGATACAAACTTTAAGGCAGGATGTGCATGACACACTAAGTGAATACAAATACAAGGTACAGAAACACTTTTGTTTCGTACATTCCGGCAAGCAAAGGTCGGGAGCTAAATATTTAACCGTTTTAAGTCGATATGACATCCTTCCAACATAGACAGTGAAAAATTCTCCGTCTAAACAGAAGATAATAACCCTAGAGTCCTAACAACGGTGATGGTTCTGTGGGGGAGGGGTAAGAGGGACCATTCCCCAGATTTTTCCTTGCCCCCACTTGCCCTCCCCCAAGTTAGATCAGTGAGGAGTTGGGGTAACCCCCACCCCCCCCCCCCGAAAAAAATAAATAATATACCTCTCTAGAGACTTACTTTTTCATCCAGAGATATGCTAAAATCCAGAGCTTCCGAGGACTTTTCCCCTGACTCCTAACCTCGGAAAAGGGCGCTTTGGGCTCGTTTCCGCTCTGCGTGCGAAAGGTTTTGTCCCCAGCATTATCATTTTCTCTAGAGTTTGCCCCCCCCCCCCCCCCACATTTTGAAATTCTGGCAATGCCATGGCTTAAAACATTTCATAATGCACGCATAAACTGTAAGGTGTGCCCTTTGTAGCTTCCACCCCAGGACAAGATCGGGCAATGTTCGTTGGGAGCGTCAAACATTGTTTTGCACTGACGCACCCCTCCGTCACGCAATTGACCCAACATTTCATAGACGTCATTGACGACGTACGTTTTCTGTACAGAATATGACACACCAATGCCTCTCTTCGTTAATTTGACGCAACATTTGAAGGACTAAGACCCATTTTTGCGTCACAATTGGAACAAACCATAGATTAGCTACAGTTTAGGGTTTCTCTGGGTCGAACTGACCGGTCAGAAGGCGTGTCTGGCAATTGATAAGTGAATAATTACACTTTGATTTGCATTCATTTAAACATAACCTGTCTCCCTGGCTGGTCAGCAATTACTTATACAATCAGTTGTCTTCCCAGTTATTTTCAGTTCACACACCGAATTTGTCAATAATATTGCCTGCAGCAATTTTTAATGTTGAATGTGTTTTCCTGTTTTTGTTTAAATGAGAGGAGTGGTTGACTTTTACTTATAAAAGAGAATTATAACATTCTTGGATAAGGTTACCATGTGGAAAACAAAAATGCTACTTGCACCCGAATCCAATATCCGTTGCATAATGTACGGGCTTAATGTAATTAAAGAATCGAAAACATTCTGCATGTAAATTTATTGCCATGTAAATCAGCTGAAACTTTATTCTGACGATTTCAAGAAATTCTTAATCCCAGAAAGAATACAATCGATACAATACAATAGCAACAGCCAATCATGAAATTCCTTCTAATGTGCACAACAGCTGGAACGAAAGACCACGAAGTCTTCCTTATAAATAATCTGTCATATTATCAGTGGCGGTGCCAGAATATTAAGATTGGAGAGCGAGGGGGGGTTAAGGACAAACGATAATATTGGGGCAAAAATTTTCACGCGCAGCGCAAAACCGAGCTCCCGTTCCTGGGGGGGTGGTCCAGAGAACGAAGCTCCCGGAAGCTCTGAGAGTTAAGCACTTCCCTGGATGAAAAGTTAAGTCTCCGAAGAGGTAAACTATTTCTTTTTTTGCGGTTAACCCATCTCCTAACTGACCTAGCTTAAGGGGGGGGGGGGGGCAAGTGGCCCCGCCGAAGCGACGTCACTGCATATTAATCTATTTAGAAGGCAAGCTATCATGGAAATTGTCCTGTTAAGATTGCATGAAGTATCGCACAAAGAAATACATCTCTTCACTCAATGGAGTAATCAGAATCAGTCATCCAATGTAGAATTAAGACACCACCATTACCAGTTAGGGAGGTTTTTTATAAAACACATTGCATGGGCTTAATTGTCTCTCAAAGACAAAGCCACCGAGATGACCAATGGTTTGTTTTTCTTTAAAATTATCCGACAATGTTGTGCACCTACACTCTAATAGATTGATACTATAGACATTTATTTCGAGCCCTCATATTCAGTGAGATCGACAAAATTAGGACACAATTCAGTGTACAATCGTTGGTGATACAGGTAAGCAAGGATATAAGATTGAAAGGTAATAGACCCCAGTTATATAATCAGACCGTCGCTTGCTCTCCGGGTTCGTCTATCAGTGCATCATGGGCTAAGAAGTTTTGAAAACTTCATATGCATTTCGGAAAAGACGTAATCCCTAATCAATCACTGTCAAAACAATAAGATGAAAAGTAAACAAAAACAAAACATTATCCACCCAAATCGACTCATGACATAATACCTGCTGGCTTCAGGTTTACTTTTCGTGGAGAATCTGTCATCTTCAATTGCTAATATCTCGCGAAAAGAAAAATGGGACATAAATATTAAAGGTGAAGCTTTCGCAAAAATACATAGAATATTATCTCTCTAAACATTATACGAACATAAGAATTGGTTGATGTCACACAGACTACTGCTCTGACTTGATCGCTTCTCTGCCTTTTGGCTAAGATCATGTGTAGTATCTGTTCTTTTCATCCAGTCTAGAATGGAGCCATACATGAAAGACCAATGATGTAAATGGTCTGAAGGCCGTGAGGTTGGTCAAGTGTTGTCCTGCAGTGTCCTGCAGTGGACGAAATAGTTTCTTTGGGAAGCAGTTTAAAGTTGTGTTTCACCGAACGGCCATTTGCCAGGGGGTCGGGAGGACTTTAGAAAAAGTAACATAAAAATTGGTTCTTGACTTTTCTTTTAAGTCTAGAAATAATTCATGCGTATTTTGTTTGTTTACTCTATAATTTAATCATTGGTCGCATTTCAGTCAATTTTCAACAATGTTTACGGGATAGATGCACGTTTGCTAAGCGCGCAGTTTAGAGACGTATTTTCTTTGGATGGACGGGAATTAAAACTGGATCATAAAGGGTACATAATTTCTGAATACATGTTTGTCTGCTATTAATCTTTAAAAAGTTTTACGATTTTTTTTGGGGGGGGGGGGGCGGGGGGATTTTGAGAGGGACACGTGGCCTCCTTATCCTCCTTAAACCGCCCTGAAGCTATGGACGTTAACAGCTGTTTCAGAAGCCTGTCCCATCGCAGTTTTAATTCGACCATAGTTAATGTACCTTTCCCTCGTTGGAAAATCCCGCGAACTCACTGCTTATGTTGAGATTCCGGTTTTCGTCAGTCACGTGACGTTGATAGTACACGAGAGCCTTGGTGTTGGACTCTCCATACGTACTGTATATATGCAGACTGGGTAAACGTATTTCTTCGAGAGTCTCTTGCGAACCATTATCAAAATGTAATGACTTCAATTGGGGTACATTATTGCGAAAGGTTTGATTAAGATTTCTGTCTTAAATTAGAACGGCCTTAAAGCGAGAGTAACTGTGCCCTAACTAAAATAGTGGGACAATCGAAGGCTGGGCTAGCAACAGTAACTTGCTAAGCTGGACACTCAACAATTCCGCGAAATTGCGAAGCACGTAGCAATCGCACTTTATAACGTTAGACTAGTTGGATATAACCATTTTAACACTGTAATATAATACTTTGGGGTTACCTAGGCCTAATTGACTAAAATGGGTGAAATTAATTTAACATACGACTTCGTAATCCGAGGCTGCTTTCTTCTGATATTCTGGTACTCTTCTGAATACAACTCCGTCAGAGCCCGTAAAGTTCAGGTGGATGTTTGGATCGAAGACTTACTTCACAAAACCGTTGGCGCTGGAATCCCACTTCTGACACCAAAATTGTTGTATAGTGGCCTAGTTTAAAAGGGGCAACCTTCGGATGGGATACACGCCCGTTGAAAGACGACAGACACCAAACGGTTCTTCAGTTCTACCAACTTTATTTCGTCCCAGTAAGTAAGATATGTGGCAAGCATACAGGTAACCTCAGCAGGAAACACAAGAAAACAGCTAGAAAGCTCTAGAAAACAGCTACTGTAGAAAGCAGCCTCTGAGGAGAAACATACAACCGGTTGCAGAATAAAACGTAACATAGAAGCTGCTTGGACAAGAGATAAAAATCTCCTAACCAAAAATTAAATCTCTTCTTAAGTACAGTATTTACAATGCGTTCCCACAGTAACAAACCCTCAATGCCCTATTCCTGAGTTTCTGCAAGACATCTTCGTTTTCTACCCTTGGGGCCCTTCCCCCTAATTGCATCCATATATACGCTTCAAATCCCTACTAAATTCCAACAGGGCCTCCCCTTCTTTCTGCACCCTGTTATGAAACTGCTAGCTACAGGGTTGGACATCGTCTGACCCACTAAAGCATAACTTCAAGGCCTCTAATAGCCTGCCATAGTCTAGTGGTTCCTCACTAGGAATACACAACACTTCCTAGTTGGCCAGGCCAGCAAGGTGTGCATTTTAGTAGTTCCTCTCGTTCAAACCATATGGATCGACTGCGTCTTCAAATTCTTCCAGCCACTGGGAAAAGGTTTGATTCCTCCCCTCGGTATGGGACACCTCTAAATTTACGTAATTTCCCCTGGGGGATCCCTTGAAAGTCAAGGGCCCTACGAAAAAACTTAGACATGGCCTCCATGGCAGCCTTGTCACCTTGGCAACCCTCGTCATCAGAGGACATTTTGACAACACTTATTACAAATAATACGATCAAATCTTACAACAATTTCTCTGGGACGAGCGTAAAGGTTCATCAGACCAGTGTATTATACAATTTTTGTCAGTAACTACGGTCGTACAAAATTTAAGGAAGCCCACATAGCGTAATGAGATAGGTCTACTTCACCCTTACCCCACACTGACTGCGGTATGATAAGCCTGTAGCACCTACTGAATGTCCTCAGCGAAGGTCTCCAAACGGCAGGCCTCGGAACCACTGCAGTATTTTACGCTTTAAAAGAGAAAATGAAACCCGAGAATACAGGATTTCTTCATTTATTCAAACATCTACTGATAAGGAGGCCTTTTGCTGTTCCCTTTTAGCCCTTGGGTCAACTTTAATTTCACTTCCCAGCAGAAACAGTACATCACTCAATGGAGCCATATCGCAACCGACCGATCGTGTGCATCTTCAAAGTCACGTGATGAACTTTTTTGAAGAGCTCAACATGCTTTTACGGACAGTTACGGACGCACCTTACAAAAATTATGAACGTACATACAGCTCATACGTCTCTGCATACACAGTGTACGCAAGGAGTTTCCCAACCAGGGAACGGTAAAGTAACTATGATTTGACATAGACAAAAACCACCGCAATACTCCAACCGCCTCAGCACAGCGGACAAACTTTATCCATAGTTGGCTACACAAAGTCTACACTTTCTAAATTTGAAGAAGAACTGCACAACTTCACGACAGTTTTACAGGCTACACTCAACCTACTTTGGTATATGTTACAAGGCGGAGATACAAACTTGATGCAGTTTCAATTAGTGTATGTTTCCCAAAGTGCATTTCGACGAATTTAACAAAAATGAAACGATGTAGATGTATATAAGAAAGGTATTAATCTCGAAACAAATTTGTTCTCGTGACAATACTCAAGCATGAAGGTTTTTCAGGGTTGAATATTTACCTATTTGACCAATATGACTCGTTGCATGTTTTATTTCTGTCTAAATCAATATTTGAAATCCCAATCCGCACGCACATTTCTACTTAGTAAATAGAAAACATAAAAGGAGCTGCGTGTCTTTCGTGTAAACCATTTTGTGGAAGGCCTTTATGACTTGACGAATGAATCTTGACGGATGACCAAGTCATTTAATTTTCTCCGGAGCCTATTTGAGGTTATTGATCATGGGAATTATTACTGACTTTTTTTCCAAGAGAAACATGCATTCCAAGTGAGTAATTTTCTAAAATAGAAGGTCCGGCGATTTATTAGAACGGTAACTTCTGGTTGTCATGACTATTACGACGCTTTACGACAGCATGCGTACATCATTAAAAAAAAGTCGTTAGTTCATGAGTTCTCAAATTGAAGAAGAGTCTTTATCAAATTAGTTATAACTTACTACAAATATACTCAATAATGGACGCAGCTAATTAGTAACTTAAAGGGATAATCCCCTCACCCAAAACTACAATTTCCATAGAAAATTCTCAATTGTCTCAACTCTTTGTTTGATAGCTAGTTCAAAAAAGGCAGAGAATCGAAGTTAATATAACTCATCATCATGTACTGTACTGAGGATGTTTTGGTTAAAATTGGGATCTTACATTCTCACCCTGAATAAATAATTAAAATGAGATTGTGTCGGAATGAGGATGAATTTAAGAGAGTTGTTGCAGGGGAATAAGTAAGTATTGGACTTGTTTGGGGTGATACGATCATGTAAGGGCGGAACCAAATCTGTAGAGCCACCAGAAATAGCCGGGGTGAGGCAGAGCTGACGGACACGTGAAAATAATTTTAGACAGTTGCAAACACAACTTCAATCTCAGTTTACTGCTTCAAGGTGAGTAAAAAAGATCTTCTGGCTCATGACCTCTAGTGACATGGCATTTGACCTCTGGTGATTTGACATTTGACTTATGGTACATGGCGTTTGACCTCTGACTGATCTAGCATATGACTTCTTGTGACGTTGCTTTTGACTTTTGGTGGTCTCACGAGCCATTAAAGGACATTTTTGCATAGTTGGTGCCTGTGAGGTCAAATGATCTTGACCTCCACCCAAGAACAAGAGCAAATCTATGAACCAAATATAAAAATTTTCCTTCATTGCTGTCTTGAGATATTGTAGTATAAGACCTCCAGGTCTGTGGCCAGGCAAGGCACTGGAGGGAGCAAATGCTTTGGGAGGGTCCGGCAGGGGAAGGCGATTTTGGCAATTTTACCTCTAGTGACATGACATGACTTTTGGCCTACACCAAAACAGTAGGGTTCTTCTTCTCAACAGACAAATCTATATACCAAATACGAAAATTGTCGGTCCTGTGTTGTCTTGAGATATAGTGTTTACGAGGTTCCCGTTTTGAACCTTGGTGCCCTTAGATGATCTTTGACATCCACCAAAACAAATGGGTTCTTCTTCTCTTCTTCTCAACAAGACAAATCTATATACCATATGTGAAAAAGTGGGACATTCCCTTCTTGAGGTATCGTTTTTACAACAAAGGATCACAAACACATCCACACACACCTACACATCCACACACACACACGACATTACCAACGCATAGATTCCTTGCCTACCTACGGCAACGAATCAAAAACGGCACACGGCACGGTCGTCTTCAGAGGTTGGAGAACGCCCCCCCCCCCCCTCTTTAAATAACAACTCAGCAATTACTGACTATTCTAAATATTTATTTTTACATATAAATGAATTTAAGAGGTGTATCAGTTGAGTTTATTGGGAGTTTAATTTCAGCCTCTAAATAAAACAGATGCAACAACAAATGTTTTATCCCCTGTTAAATGAGACGAATCACGTGACCGAAACACTTGTTTCTTTTAGTTTAAATAGGAGACGCTAAAATTTTGAAAGTTCGGAGATGGGAGCAGAAGAAATTACTTTCCGGCGTTTAAAACCGAATAACAACCCGCTGACTCTTCAATGAAATCCCTGTTTAATTAGCTCCATTTGGCTCCGAGGAAGTGTGGAGAAGACATATTTTTGTTTTTGTTTTTGCAGACAGCAAAGGGGAGAGAGAGACTCGGAAGCTCTGGGATACTAAAAATATCGACATGATGAATCATTTGTGTTTCTTGGGACGATGATTGTTGCGCACTGTACAAAACTTCAAATTAACAGTGTAAACATTTGATTTGATAGTGTCCACATTCTGTTGGGACTCAAATAAGCGAGTTCGGTAACTTTTGGCGCGTGGAATTATGGAGCACAGCTTGGGATACACTAACCGGGCTCAGCACATCGTGTACGGCGTTCCCTTATTGTAGTGCAGTACGTGCATACAGCACTATAGGCATAAATCTGAATAGACAACCGGAACGAAAAAAGGGACTCAGCCCCAGTTTACAGCCGACTAAAATGCGCATTTTTACACCAAAAAGGCAACTTATACAAAGTGCACTGCACTCCTTATGATGTAGTTAGATTCAGAAAGCATGTGGTCACCAAATTTTCATGTGAACTTAAATTTTGGAACACGACGATTTGGAGGATGTGCGCATGTACATAGCCACCAAAACTATCACCGATCTCTCTTATTTGGTTAGACAAAGGGTTTGCGAACTGTGTTAATTTGGGTGGGTGGGGGGGGGGGGTGTGCTCTTAAAGTAAGGGAGGGAACTTATTAATTTATAATATAGTGAAGAGTCAAGAGTGTGAATGCTGTGCTGCTGATACGATTGTGTGTTGATGTCACGGACTTTCAACATAAATGTTCGACGCCCGTGATTAACGCCTTTGATTTTTCATTAACGTAGCACACATAATACATGTTTGTTTTTCTAGTACGAATGCCGATCAGCTGTCCTCCTTTACGGGTCTAAAAATGCTGTGAACTACGGCTGGCTCGTGTCCATTGACGGTGAAAAGATGGTTAATTGGGGAGGTGCGCCAACCAACAGCTCTCTATGTGCCTGCGGGGTTGACGGCAAGTTTCACTTTTTTTCACCTTGTTGGTGGTTAATTGTTCTTTTTTTCATTAAAATTGCCTTAAGGTCTTGTATCGCAAAGGCGTTCCTCAGAGGAAATATATATTTGTTTTACTGGTGTGAACTCTAGGTTGGCCTACTTGTGTTCGTTTTTGAAAACCCGGTCTGTTTAAAAGAATGTAACCAACATATCGAATGTAATCAGTATATCTAATTCACAATTTATTTCATAGGTCTGAATTAATTGGCCTACTTCTAGAGCTCAGTAGTCCGATTAGTTCTGTAATCATGTAAATGCCGCCCCAGTGTTTCACATTTTATGTTAGCAATAGTGCAAATTGAAACCAATTCCATCGAAACCATCTGTAAATCATCATTTTGCAAGACACTCACTGTTTGTTGGTTTCCTCCAACATCATGAATAAACATTTCCAATGAATATTTAAACATGTGCTGTACCGGTACTCTATTAGGGTAGGTGCGCACTGTTTAAAAAGGTGTTTCTTGATTGGCTGTTGTCGTTGTATTGTATCAATTGTATTCTTTGTTCGGGTTAGGGATTAGGTTAGGGATTAGGGTTATCGTTAGCCAGTAAGGAAATTTCTTGTTAAACAGTGCGCATCGCCCTCTCTATTGGCTCTTATTTACATATGCACTTGGGCATGTCCAATGATATCTTTTCAAGTAAGGACATCAGCTGAACGGTAAAGATTATCGTTCTTCCCCCAAATTGAGTTCATTTTCAAAAAAGAAAAAGAAAAAAAAAAAAAAAAACAACTTTTAGATCCATATCGAGTGGAGAGGCCCTTTACATGTGATTTTGTGTCCTGTGTTGTATAAAAGCTTCCCTTTTGGCACAAAAATGTGGTTTTGTAATCTGTTGTAAAGCACGTACATCCCTAATCGAATGCATTAACTTGCGGTTCTTCTATTCCAGTACAATTAGGTGCCGCATACCAATGGACCAATCGGCTTCTTTTAAACTGGCCACGTCAGATTCAAAAGGCTAGCTTTATGACCTATTTTCGTAATTTTGACACCAGATTATTGAAGAACATGCAACATATCACTTGTCCACGTAAACTGAACCTATGTTGAGTAAGCTATACCATAATGTTGATTTTTTTTTTTAAATCCTGAAAAATCAAAATGTCCATAACCTCCTGGGAATGAAAATCAAGTCTGTCGTAACCGTAATATCCAACTCGATTATTGCAAACTAACTTTCAAATTATTTACAAGCAGTTCATCAGTTTTTTCACTCTTTAAAGTTTGCAAATTCGATTCAGAAATGGTAAGGTTATAATATAAGAAAGCCTGGACACTACTATGAAAAGTAATGGATTAGGCACGTTTGGATATTATCATGAACAAATATCACACTGTAAGATCCTAATCAACAATGGCGCCATCAACATTCGAAAAAGTAGAAAAGGGTGATTGCAAAGACAACAGTTTGAGGGCACTATACATTTGTAAGAGCTGGGTCGTAGTATTAGTCCGTGCCATTGTACTGTGTAGCTTTCTACAGGCGACGACTAAAGTCGTGTCGAAATTTACTGGGGAAAACTGGAGTCAAGCAGGGGTCTTCCACCCTCGGAAGACAGGTCCGGGTAATCTTATGACCTGTTGTCGGTTTACTTTCAGCCCGCAACTTGAACATATTTTCAAATCTTTTTGCCCCATACCTGTTAGGCTATCACATTCAAACAATGCATTATAGCTTAATTACACAACATGGGCACTGAGAGTGTCTTGATTACACATTATGGACTTGTATGGCCACTGGGACAAACCATGAAGCAATAAACAAGGATTGTGTCTGGATAAAGATGAGTTTTAGATAAATGTGGGAGGGGCTAGAAGTAAGTAGGTTGGGAGAATTGGAACTTTTTGGGATGATGAAAATATGCTTTAAGTTAATGAGAGAAAGAGAGAGAAAGAGCGGAGGATGGTATTTCTCCGTCACACCCAACAATTTCTGTTGCTGATGCCCTGATAGTAGTGATTTGTACTCTTACAGATTCGTGTGTAGCACCTGGGTTGTCATGCAACTGTGACGGCGATTCCAGAATAAAACTGATTGATGAGGGTGTCCTAATGGACAAGAGCGTCCTGCCAATTACGGAAGTCCGTCTTGGGGATACGGGCGGAAAGAGAGAACAAGGTCGCCTATGGTTAGGGTCTCTGCGATGTTTTGACTAGAACTGAATCACCAAGTTACCGATTACTGAGGATGAAAAGAAGACGAATTCAGTTCCTTTTCGGGATGAACAGTCTTAGAGCTACGGGCTGCACTAGCAGAGCAAACATGAACTGAGTTGTTTGATCGGTTTAAATTAGCTTGACAGAATAAATTCTTGCAAGTATCACTTGCGACTACATTAAATGAAGTTTTGGATGGAGTTTGACAACTCGGTTTCTAACCAATTGGTTTGAGTCGGGCTGGTCACGTCTGTGTTTCCAGTTGTGGCCCACCGATTTGGCTTCCCTACCTCATTTAACATACTAAATGGGAAGCTCTATATTATGATACACACATCATAGACTGCAGAGTACATGATGATACCCATTATAAGAGATTGTTACCCAAGGATGGGCCCATGGTATCTTGTTGATGGTCATCGGGTAGCAGAATGGTCGATTCCAGCTGTAGTGCAACTAATTTGTTTCGCGTGTTCGTGGGTTCAAATCCCGCTCGATGTACTTTTTTCTCCAGCTGTCCGGGTACTCCGCCGAATTTCCTTCCACTTGGCGGTTACCTATAGCCGGTAGAACTTATAGTCGAGCGACAAACTGAAGCGACTTCGTTCGAAAGCTGTTAACTAGAAGACTTTCATGTTGATTTTATTTGTTGATGTAAAGCAAAATTAACCGAGATTTATTATATCACATGAAACAGCATGTATTCGGAAAGCGTCTAGCCGTACATCTTGTCCCTGTATTTAGTACTCCAGAAAAAAAGAAAAAAACCTAGGTAGGGCCATCCAGTATCCAATCTTTTCAATATTTCAACGATCTTCACCTTCAGTAAAACAATTGGTATTTACCTAAAGTAGTCAGTGGATTATTAACACCAGTTATCGGTTATAGTAGAAAATTGATGACTTGTGTAAGTGGCAAGTAACTAATGTTTAAACAAAGGGCTGCAACAGAATAATTCGCAGCTGTAACAAACGAAGCCTTCGTCCAGTTGATTAGCCGACACTCTGTCTAAATAGAATTATGGAAATAACATACCACACTCGGTATAAGTTGGTACCAAGTTAGTTGAATATACCACATTCGGTAAGTTGGTACCAAGTAAGTTGAATATACCACACTCGGTAAGTTGGTGCCAAGTTAGTTAAATATACCACATTCGGTAAGTTGGTGCCAAGTTAGTTGAATATACCACATTCGGTAAGTTGGTACCAAGTTAGTTTAATAGACCACACTCGGTAAGTTGGTACCAAGTCAAGTTGAGTATACCACATTCGGTAAGTTGCTGCCAAGTTAGTTGAATATACCACATTCGTTAAGTTGGTGTCAAGTTAGTTGAATATACCACATTCGGTAAGTTGGTGCCAAATTAGTTGAATATACCACATTCGGTAAATTGGTACCAAGTTAGTTGAATATACCACATTCGGTAAGTTGGTGCCAAGTTAGTTGAATATACCACATTCGTTAAGTTGGTGCCAAGTTAGTTGAATATACCACACTCGGTAAGTTGGTACCAAGTTAGTTGAATATACCACATTCGGTAAGTTGGTGCCAAGTTAGTTGAATATAACATATCGGTAAGTTGGTACCAAGTTAGTTGAATATACTACATTCGGTAAGTTGGTGCCAAGTTAGTTGAATATACCACATGCGGTAAGTTGGTACCAACTTAAATGACAACTAAAAGCAATGGCGACAAATGAACCAGACTGTGCGTGATATCACTTTCCTTGTGGAAAAAAATAAGAGGGTGCATTCAGGTGACGTCACGTGTACCACAATAAGCTGGTCTACAAATAAATGATACAAACACAAGCCACCAATCCAGTTGGTTCAATAAAATTCATATCTGCATATGTACCCCTTGAAAACGTATTGCGGTGCCGCCCAACGTGATTTTGCTTACGATGGAAGATGCCGCGTGCAGAGTACATCTGCTACGATCTTCTACCAGCACTATCTTGGCCCTACGTTACTGTTGATTGAACCTCGGTCCACTTTCTGGGCCCATCAGCACTATGATCAGATCTCTGTCCCCATGCACGTCCTGACCTGTTGTACCGGTGATTTTCAACTTGAAAATGCCAAAGTAAGTTATCAGTTTCAATGGCCTACGAGGTTGGGGAAATAATTTCTGGGCAGTGTTAGTTTTCCTCAAAAAGAATTTTAACCAAGTGCCCGAATCTGCATACCCCCATAAATAGATCGACAACAAGATGGACGAGTCGTGGACTGCAAAAAGGGCATCATTTGTTTTCTTGGTTGTGTAATTTATTCTAACCGTCTCACTGTTTTGCCGTAGTTGGGAGTGCATATACTCACTCCGCCTCACAGACGATTTTGATTAATTTTTGAGGTTTGAGTGTTTTGCCAAAAGAGACGTTAAAGATTGAAGGACAAGTTCGCGAAATTTTCATCATGCACGAACCAAAGTTCGAAGACGACAATTAGTTGAATGTTAGTATGTAGCTCGTAGCAAAAAAGAAAGTCGTTTCTTTTTAAGATCAGGAACTAAGTGATGAACGTTACTAGTTTCAAGTTTGGCTAAATGAAAAGCCACCTAGAGCGGTACTGTAAATTAAAAAAAAGTTATATTTCGAGAATGTAAATAGAGAGCAGTCAAAATAAAAAGTAAAAAACCGGACTTTTATTTCCTTCTATTCCTACTTCAAAAAGTTTTGGGCGATGCGCACTGTTTAACAAAAAATTTCCTAACTGGCCAACGATAACCCCAATCCCTAACCTAATATACCTAACCCGAACAAAGAATACAATCGATATACAATACAATGGCAACTGCCAATCAAGAAACACCTTGTTAAGACAGTGCGCAACTACCAGTCTACTCAAAATTTTCAGTATATCTTTTAAAGTGAAATATGGTGGTCTTGTAGGGAACTGGGGTTATGTGTACATCCTACAAGCACTATGACCATCGTAAACCAGGAAAGTGATGAGTCAACCATTTCACGTTAAAAAGGGCAAGTGCAATAGCCCAGTCCAAAATTTATTTCAAAGTAATGACATTTTGGTCAATTTTGACTGCAATATGGTCAACGATTTCACGACATTTTGGTTCAGTGCATAGTTGACCACCTTGTTTTAAGAGTTTTTGATCAGGAAAGAGTCTGACCTAATGGACAATACATTTTCTTGTTACATCTAATCTGTGGTCCGATCCAGGAAAATTTTTTATCATGTTGGGGTGGGGGTAGGCGGGGTATATTGGCGCTATTGAGAGGGTAGCTCACTACACCCCAAGGGGACATACTGGAATACACATGAATGGCAGTGTTATTACAGAAGTTCAACTCCAGCTCGCGGACGGTACATGGAAGCAAGTATGAAAAGTAAGTAAACTATTATTAATGAATTTAAGCGTAGGTCACACTAGAGCAATATCGTGTCGGATTACATTCCGAATCTTGTGTTCTAATTAAAATCTGCCCAAACCATGAAAAATTCCAAAAAAGTTGCAACCCTGTGTAAATATATGATTTGTATGCGAGGATCACGGAAATGAAATGTACAGTTAATTATTTCGTGACGTCGCAGTGTGACATGCACTTCATCCTCCAGGTTTGTAAATTTGACTTCGATTGTCCGAGTGACAGTTAACCTGTCAGTTTTATTTCATCATAATAATTACTTGCTGTTCAAAATAGTTGTTTGAACACAATTAAATGCAGTGGCCCACTGAACGAGGAGCTGAGGCGACACGCAATCCCGATTGAACAGAAACTTGGTTATTTTACGTATAAAATAGGATTCTGAGGGCTAAGTTCTCAAAATATCGCGCATTGATGCCCTCCATTATAAGTGGTCCCCACACGTATGGTTTACATTTTTAAGTTAGTGCAATTCAGTTTTTGGTTTTCATTCCACTGGTGGGGTGCGCAATGGGGGCGCGCAAATGGATATTCATGTTTGAACACTTGCTGACCGGTTTTGTTATCGACCCAATATTTTGATGGCAAAAAGCGTCCACCAGTAATACTTCTCTGATTCTTATTGCATAATACGTCAGTCTGACTGCAGTCGATCGATTCTTGCGACCGTTTCTCTTTTAAATGTCGTCCGAAATCCGAGCGTCCTTGTTTAACCGCCAGCGGTCGTCTTTCTAAGACATGGTTTAAAAGAAAACCGAAGTCAAGCGTTTCTGTTTCTTTTGAATAATTACAAAGTTTTCCACCTTTGGGGCATAAAGATACTTAACTGAAAAGCAGCTGGCACTGTTCTTTGAATAAAGGGCCTCACTAGGTTGATTCTGGTAGAGCAGTTTTGTATTAACTACAGTCGTCATATTAGTATCCTCTGTGGATTGCTCGTCCTCATTTGCAATTGGTGGACTTCGTTATGTATGAATTTTTCGTTTTCTTTTTTTTTGATCGCGAATGTGAATTTCATTCTGACCGATGAGTAGAAAAATTAGCCAATTGGGTGATCACAACTAACATATAAGACGAGTCATATACCGTCAGATATCAGTGCAGGAGCTACCATATGGTAAGAGGGCAAAGGTCCTCCTGACGGAGCAGGACGCGACCACGGACCACTATTGCATGGCGACGCCTTTTTAGGTTCCTAACACCCTGCTTATAGAGCACCCCGCGGATGTTTTTTTCCCCTCTGACCAAAACCCCTATAGCTCCGCTAATGTTAGATATCATCCCGTTGCGACACTATTTTAAGAAGGGTGGGAGGTAAAATAAGGGCAAAAAAGGTTGCTCGGAAAAAGCTGGCATAGAGCGAAATTGAGAGTGAGGGTCGACCTTTGGCGGAAGGTGGGATCCAGAAGTCGCAAAGGCATTGGAGGACGATGTTGGAGTGCAAAGGCATACACCATGGGAACTTTAAAGGTCGTGTGGCATGAAAATGACAAATATGGGTATTGGATGTAAAAAGCGTTTACACCCAAGAATATTGCCGCAATTTCGATCAAACTCCGTCCATAATTGACCATTTTATAGGGTTTTTTAGGCATGAATAAGAATCCCACATGAGAAGCGTGTGATATCTAGGGAGGCACATGCCATAGATAGCTAACGTTGTCCTTTATTTTCAAGGACAATACCTGTAACATTGGTAAATCCTGTGGGTTGCACTTTGAAAGTATAAGCTGTGTTCTTGAAAATCATTGCTTTCAATTGCCAAACCATAAACTATCTGATGAGTAATTAGGATTAATAAAGGGTTAACAAGAGAAATGTCATTATTGTGCAACACACCAAATCATGATTTTAGCATAAATAACATGTTGCTTCAGAAACATTCAAACTTTGAAGAGGTATATCTTGAAAACCGTAAAAGATACTGACATAATTAAACGGATTTTTTCTCAGGAAAGCTTCCTCCTTAACTGCCAAATTAAGCCAGAGATTTTGTCACACTACCTTTAAGGTGTTATCATACATCTGGGTAACGCTATGTCTCAAAATAGCTAGAAGATTTTGGTTCTTAATGTGTTTTCAAGTGACTTGATTGTATCCAGTCAGTCGTGTAAGCAAAAGAGGCAACTTCTTTCAGAGACTTCTCTTTATAGTGCTCACACTGGGAAAGCTACGCCCCTGCTGCCGGGCAAAAATCAACAGTGCTTTATTGCTTTACAGTCAGGCGTCCACTTGGGTCGTAAGCTGCTTCTCCTCTAGCAAAACCAGCGAGCGTACTACACTGGTCTTTACCCGACAAAAGAGGCGTGACTTGCGACATCATTGAAATTACTCTTTAGACGAATCCGAGCAGCTATAGGGAAGAAGGCCATAAGCGGGGTCCATCATTTAAATCTTCTTACATTTATTGTCTACATGCAATTCTAATCCCTCATATTCAAAAAGAGGCATTTTAGCCTGCAACCACCGATGATACAGGTAAACAAATAATTAGAAAAGTAATAGTTGATGGAACCGAGTTATGGTTGACTTAATCAGACCATCGCTTGACTGCTCGGATTCATGTATTAAAGCGTTGCTATACTAGATCTCTTCCAAAAGTGTATCGGAATCACTCTTAAAAAAAAAACAGCTTCTGTCTCCTTCGGTCCTTCTTGCAGAGGCGGAGTTGAAGTGAGGATAACTGGGGTCATTTACTACCAATTTCTCAAAATGAAAGCCTGTTGCAATCTTGGTCTTCAAATTCAAATATCTGGCTGGACGCTACCAGGGACCAAAAATATGGCTTCCGTAGCGAAGCTTCGACCAGGTTATGTGTAAAAAGGAATCGAATTGAACGTCATCCACATATCAGCTTGCCTACAGGATCTTTACATCATTGACCACGTTACTTGCACAAGATCGGTCCAAACAAACAGATGCTGCACATGATCTTAGCCAACAGGATGACTAGTGTCTCCAACTAGTAACAGATTGAACAGAGGTCATAATTTAAGTACATCCCTCGAAATGCAAAGTTATAAGTAAAACAAAATATCGGCCGACGATATAGCCAGGGGCTGAGATCCATCCCCTGGTATCCCCTGGTATCCCCTGGTATCCTATTTTCGGTAATAGCCTATCTGTTTGTGATTATGCTGAGTAGCAAACAAAATGACCCGCCGAAAGATTGTGAGTTCCAGATGATACGTGGTGTGGTGATGAGTGGCATTTCCTACTAAGTTAATCGACCTTTGATAGGTTTTTTCCACAGTTTAAGAGCTCTATTTACTTCAACAACGTAAGCCATGGAATCTAGCATTAGCCAATTCCTCGTAGGGATTTTGAGAAATGTTAATAGGCTCAAACGATATGCTTACCCCGCCACTTTCAAAAGTTTACCCCCAGCCCCAGTAGTTGACGCCCATGTGCTACGTAAAGGTCGTGTGAAATGAAATTGACAAAATTGGGTATTCGATGTAAAAAGCATAGGCAGCAAGAAAATAGCTGCCATTCCCACCAAAATCCGTCAAACATTGACCACTTCACAAGACAATTTCTGATTTGTACTTAATCAGTTACAAACATGAGTTCAATGCACAAATATTGTGATGTTATGAGAGGGGCATACCATATTTGGCTAATGTTATCTTTTGTTTTTACAATCTTCATTTCAAGGACAGTTGTAACTTTAGTTCGTCCTGAAGGTTTTATTTTGGAAGTTTAAATTGTGCCCTAGGAAAAAATCAGCATCAATTAATAAACCATATACTATCTGATGAGTTATTCAGAGATTATTAATCTAGAGCTAACAAATAATGAGTTAACAAATGAAATATTAAGACTGTGCAAACTTCAGATCATAATTTTCGTATAAGCAACAAGTTGCTTCAGAAATATTCAAACTTTGAAGGGGTATATCTTGTGATCCGTAAAAGATATCGACCTAACTCCAAGTGATTTTTCCTTCGAAAAAGTTCGTGTGACATGAAATTCTCCCTAACTGCCAAGTGAAGCCAGGGCATTTTGGTGAAATGTTTTTTTTTTTTTTTTTTTTTTTTTTACAAATCTACGTTTATAAATTTCCAAGGACGTGATTTCTTTCGACACGGTGGAGGGTTGGGCGCAGGTTGTGTGAAAGGTTGGGCAGACAACAAAATATCATTTAAGCACGAAAAGAATCAAGGTTTTTCTTACTGATTCTGTCAGGAGCAAAAAAGTAAAATGAAGTTCCCTTTTCCATGAGAAGTGCAAACTAGTCCTAGATATGTTTTGTAATAACTCTATAACCCAAGTGGCACAAATTTAGCAAAGTTAACTAAACAAAATACCAGCTGATATTTTTCAGAGAGTAAATGGTAGACTTTAATGTGGCGACAAGCTCAGGGACATAAGTAAACCCAAACTAACCAAAGTGAATGAGCGGCTGGCACGCTCATCCAAGGCTTCCAGACTGACAAACAACACCAGAGCACTGGAAATTGAGATTATAAACTTTACTAACCAAACTTGACCAAAATCAAACCATCTCATTACAACAGTCGGCTGTAAATATTTAGTGTATAAGATTACACTCATCCTTACGGACTAACATGACATGGAACCTCCCTACCCCCCGGACCCATGGAACGTATGGCCTGTAATGTGGACCCCTCTTGTGACTACTCAGTTTCTAACCGACTAATTCAACACGGGTCGGCCTTTTATCCAGTTGCGGTTCACTGGCTTGTTTTCCTTACTCCATTGTTTGTATTGCCACCATCGATTACAGTGGTAGCATAGGTTACAAATTTAAAGTTTTCAGGATAAACTGTACCTGATGTGACTCGACCAAGCGCTACGCCAGGAACATTGGACCAATTCAAAGAAAATTAACTAAGGTACTTTTGACATACTTGTGCTTTCTATGCGGCAAAAGGGAAACTGTAGTTTGAGCAGAATTCAAAATATATTTTCTAAATACATCTTTTCCATACAAAAATCTTCTATAGAATTGTATGGAAATGCCTTTAAAGCTCTATAGAACTCTATAGAATCAACGATTTTCCGTAGAAATGCTAGGAGTCTTCTATGAAAATTTGCAGTCCGTTTAGAGTTCTATAGAATTTCTATAGCAGATTCCATAGCTCAGTTCTACATAGAAAAATCTCTATACATAACAATCATGCAGGATACTCTCCATAGACATTATATAGAAACATAATGATACATTCCTAAATAAATTTCATGTAAGTTCTTAAAAATTTCTATAGATTTTCTATAGGTAAAGTATGCGTCACCAAAAGTTTGACATGAAAACCATGAAATTTACGCTTAGGCAGGTCTTAGTCAATCAAAATTGTGGCAAAAGATTTTTTTGCACAAAGAAGTTGTTCATCAAACAGGTAAAGAATATGCCTATTGGTGTTTGAAGTTTATTTCTTAAAAAATAAGTTTTAACGTTTTCACTATAACCGACGTATCACAAATGTAGTGCATAAAACTCGTATTGTTCTCTTTGAGTAAATTACACAAGTTCGCTTTCAGTCACTTGTGCTGTTGGGGCCTTGCCAGTCTAGAATCGTTTCTCGGCCTTTTGGATAAGATCATGTGTAGTATCTGTTCTTTTTATCCAGTATAGAAAGGAGCCATGCATGACAGATCAATAATGTAAATAGTCTGAGGGCCGTGAGGTTGGTCACGTATTGACCTTCAGTGGACGGACGTAAAAGCTTCTTTGGGAAGCAGTGAAAGTTTTGGTTTCGCCGAAGGGCCCTTTGCCAGGGTCGGGAGGACTTAAGAAAAAGGCCTTGCCAGTCAAGAATGAAGCCATACATGTCCGACCAATGATGTAAACGGTCTGAGGTTGGTCAAGCGTTGTCATTCGGTGGACGTATAGCTTTTTGGAAAGCAGTTTAAAGTTTTGTTTTGCCGAACGGCTCTTTGCCAGAGGGTCGGAAGGACTTTAGAAAAAGTTGTCGTTTTGCTCAAAATATAACCAAACAAGAGAAGATTAAAAAAGTAACAGCCAACGGTTACTTTAATCTGATTCACACTGTGTATGAAGCGATGGGTCTACACATTTCTATCAACATGTTTCAAATTACGAATCATTATGAATCTTCTATAAAATCTCCTCTCATTCTCCATACAAATCTGTCCTTTTTCTATACACGAATCCGGACAGCAAGTGATGGTCTGATTTCAGTCGGCCAGAACTGGGGTCCATCATCTTTTAATCTTTCAATTTCTTTGCTTATATTACCTGTATCATGGATGGTTGTACACTAATTTGTATCTTTAGTTCCACAGAATATGGAGGTTTGGAATTCATGTACACAATAAATGAAGACGATTTAAGGCTGATGGACCCCACTAATGGCCGCCTACAGTCACTAAACACAAGCGCTAATCGGATTCGTCTATAGAACTGCTATGGAGTTTCTATTAGCTCTCCAATCATCTCTATATGCAAATCTGTATTTTTTCTGTGGAACCTCTGTACAGTTTCTATAAAACCTCGACCAAAGTCTTGATAAATCTGTCATTTTCTATAGAAAGCTATTGAGTTTCTTTAGAAAAGTGGCACATTTTTCCATAGAAACCCCATAAATCCTTTATGGGGTTTCTTTAGAGTTTCTTTAGAACTGTTGTAAGAAACCCCATAGGATTCTTTAAAGAAGGTCTATATGATTTTCTAAAGTTCTATAGAACATCGTGTGTAGATTCTATAGAATTTTTCTACTGGCAGAAGTCTATAGAAATTTTTTGTATGGGTTTTATTATTAAGTGACGTATATCCCTGGTCTATAACCTCCAATTCAACAGTGAGTCGACTCCGTATTGATAAATTGTCTGAATAAAGCATTCAATTTGTTCACATTTACCACTTCGTTGAGTCAATATGCTGTTCTCCACGGCCTATTTAAAGTCGACGCACATGCCGTTTCCATTTTTACGAGTATGGCAATTTAGTGAATTTATCAATATATCAAGGTCCCTTATATTCCTTTGTACATTTGACAAGGCAGCATAATTCCCCTCCCAAAATTATAGGCAAAGCAAAATAGATTGGAGACGAGAGAAAAGAAGAGTTACGATTTAAAACATGATACAGGAAGATGGGAAAACAATATGAAAGACGTGCTTAAAACATTTGCTTGGTAACACAAGCACTTATCGATAAGTACCGTAACGGTAAGTGATACTTTAGTGTTAAATGACGGCGTGTTCTTGCTGTAGAAATTGTGAAGTGTACAAAACGTATATCTTTAATGAGTTGACGATCCTGCCGAACTGCTTTCTTTAAGGATAACTACAGGGTCCCTGGCTCGAGTGACACCACCCAGGGGAAAGGTTGTTATTTCGATATATTGTTTTATAACTTGTTAAAGTATTCTCTGACTGTATCTGCAAGCAATCGATACCTCATTTGAAGAGTACTTAGAACATGATATTTCAAGCAAGTTACAAAACTGAAAAGTTATTCCCAATAGACTAACCCTCATCTGAACAGGAAATTCCTGAGATAATATGAAAAATGTTGAACTCAATCAAAAAAATACATTGTGTAATAAGGTGTGACGTCATTCACATATCACCGGAATTACTAACCATTTTTCTTTTGCTTTATCGGCGACATTTTTTTCAAATTCAGTCTTTCTTTTTGTTGAAAATGTGCTTGTTACATATGTCCCTTGCGAACAACACATTTTGTAATAAGATAACAACTTGTCAATTCAACATGTCGATTTCAAACAATGTATATGCGACCAAACACTTGCGGGTGCTGTTATAAATAATAAATACTACAGTTGCTTGGTTCAAAGTTTTTCCTTCAGTATGAAAGAACGTTTCTTTTCATCCCAACAATTTCAATTTTCCTAGGCTTTTCCTAACCCTGAAGACGGTCTTGACCCCGGACTCGAGTCCTTGTGCAATCGCAAACCCTATTGCTCTTGGCCTGAACTGGCATTGCATACAAAGCCATAAGATGTAATCAGAATTCTCTTAGTGAATATTGTAATACGTGACAGTTTGTTTCACCATGCCAAAGGTGCAAATGTGCCCCCCCCCCCACACACACACGCACTCATAAAATGCGTTCGATTTAGCAGCTCGAACCGGCTCAAACAGTTTCTTGACCGGTCGAAAAGTGACGTGAATTACGTCACCGGCTCAACTAGACCACTTGGGAGGGGGGGGGGCTGGTCGTTTTGGCCGGCTCGAGTTGTGACGTTTGGTGACGTAAAGATAACTTTTCCGAAAGATCGATCGCTGAATGAGCCAGCTGAGCGGGCACGAGCCGCTAAATCGAACGCACCTATAGTGTACAGGTAATTAACGTTTCAAACGAAATATGACGTTGTATTCTTTTTCTAAAGTCCTCCCGACCCTCTGGCAAAGGGCCGTTCGGCGAAACCAAACTTGATGCTGCTTCCCGAAGAAGCTATTACGTCCACTGAAGGACAACACTTAACGACCAACCTCGCGGCCTTCAGACCATTTTCATCATTGGTCTGTCATGTATGGCTCCATTCTTGACTGGATGAAAAGAACAGATACTACACATGATCTTAGCCAAAAGGCCGAGAAGCGTTGTATTCGCGGGATGAATCTTCCACAATTAAAGAAAAAGAACTTCTAGTGGATTCCAAATCTTGTTCCTTTTATCACGTCCACGCGAAAGAAGAAATTCCTAATTTTGAAACTTATAACTTTATTCAACCAACATATCTAAAACTGGTGCTATCATTTAATTGAAACACAACTGAGGATGAACGTGACTACGCACGAAGCGCGCGAAATTGTGTGCTTTGTTTTTTAGAAATTTCTGTGGACAATCATTAAAGATGAGTTATACGTATCGCAATGTTTTTCTATAGTCCATCCAGTTGGACGAATGCACCGACAAAATCAGCCAATGAACAGACAAAACATTCCAAAAACTCGAGTGGGGTGACCACTCCCCGTGTTTAAAACTATTGCTTAATTCAAATCCACTTTCAATTTAGAAACAATTCTTTTAATGGAAACCCGATTCGGACTGACTCGTCCTGTTAAAAAAATTAATGTGCGGGAAGGGAGACATTGTTTCACGGATCGCGAGCACTCGTGTAAATGCTATGTCTTTTTGTGTACTTGTCTTTCGGCCTTGAACCTTTCCAATTTTTAACGTGAAGAAACTATTGATTGCTACATGGCCTGATATGTTCTCGTTTCTTATAAATTAAGTTCACTGCTTGTCAAAATCAATGAAACACTTAAGCGGTAGTAACAGAACATAATGTTTTAGATCACTGTTGCATTACTGTAACAGTTATCCAGAACTTGCCTGAAAAGTACAAAGGGTATAGGCCTACCTTTGTGGGGTTTGGTTCGTTTAGGGACACAAAACGTATGATTGTACGGGAACTTTGATAATCATTATAGCGTGATCAAAAGGAATAGTTTCTAAGAAAAGCAAGATTTGAAGTTACAGTAGTTAAAATTGGGGTGACAACACTTTAGTTATGGTCTCAAAACATCCTGCTATATTTTCTGAACTGTTGTTATAAATATCAGAGGTGAAAGTGAAAGAAATATATCTGACTTTTGAGCAGTTTATTTTGATACCATGTTTGCACTTTAGCTTCTTTCAATATCATATTTTTACTTCGTTCAAATGTCATTGATATCTCTATCAAGTTGCCACAAATATCGGATCTACCGAGATGGCAAACTTCCAAACATTTTTAGTTTTTAATGTGCTTATATTTCGAGTCTTCAAGTTACTCGGACTCTGCCTCTTGTTTCTCCTTAAATTAATCAGGTTGATGAACTAACAGGAAAAGAGACCAGAGGTTTCAGTACTAGACTGGTATTCTCAGCCGTTTTGGTTACTCCATTGTAATGATTGAGAAACTGAAACATGACGCATTTAAGCACTTATGATACGGTGAAATGGGATGGAATTGTAGTACATGATACCATCGAACCCTGCTGGGGAAAAGAAACGAGTCCTCGTTGCAGATCGTATTATACGAATGTACTTTAGTTAAATCAGTAACCTTGGTAACGCATTGATGACGTAATTTTGGTTCAAATGACACCAAAGTAACGAGAGGTGAACTGATTTTCAAGTAATGTTCCAGGAGAAAGTTAAAGAAATTTAAGATTTCGGGTAGATTTTGAAATTTGTGAGAATTCAGGTGAGTGCAGGTGAAAGGTAAACATAGTAGCAAAGACATTTTACTGACATTATTTATCAACTTCTGGCTTCTTCTGAAGAGTTTGGGATCTAATTCAGAATTCTGTGAAGACTTTCTCCTCTGTCGTGAATTATGTTGTGTTGGTTTGTCTTCAAAGCCATTGAAATCACTCATAAGCCCTCGCAAAGTTAAATCAGTTACCAGCTTGGAGTTGTTACAACGCAGCAGTTCGGTTAATGGCATTTCTTATAAACAGGGCCCTAAACTTACTCTGTATGCCACCTTAGCTTGGTGCAACCTGTATATTCATTAATTTATTATAAACGAGCGCTATGATTGGTTTAAAGCATCACGACGTTGCGTATCTGTCCATTCGGAGGTTAAAGCATCCATCATACAATTCTTGCCGTACTGGTTGTTTGCTGTCTGTATCGATAACACACCGAATGCGCAGTATCAGTGCATTTAACTTTTTCGACCGAATGACATGAAAATCCTTCGTAAGATTAGTTTAATTTTAATAATTTAGTCGCTACTTTGGTGCAAAATGATAGATTTTAGCAGGAAAAAATGTAAGGAGGTTAACTATTCATTGCGAAGATATGGCAAACAAGTACACTCATGTACAGGGTTTTCTTATTGCATATAAGGCGGGATGCGTATGTTTTCACAAGTTATCATTCACACTGAAGTGATTTTGCTTTCTCAATGAATCGGTCAGTCTATCTATATGGTACTCCTGCATTGTTTGAATTAGCTGTCAATCAAACAGCTGAGTCAATTAAGAATTTTTTGTTACCCCCTACAGGAAGTGTAGTTTGGGGTGAGAAGATTGGCCCTTTAAAACCTCCCCCATTCCATTGCTCCTCTGTTGAGAAACGTCTTGTGACCTTGCGTATGACATCTGGTGACCTGGCTGATCATCACCAAAATGAAGTCTTCCTCTCGTTGTGTTAAACAATGATTTTACAATTTTACTTGACGTTGTTGGATCTTCCTCTAACATAAAAAAATCTATTTACCAAATATGAAAATGTTCGTCATTATGTATCTTGATATATCGTTTTTGAAATCCATTTTTAGGTTTTCGCAGTTTACGGTCGGTGAACTCAAATGAACCTCTGACCACCAAAATCAATAAGGTTCTTCCCTGTCAACAAAAACATCTATAAACCAAGTATAAAAGGTGTTGGTCATTCCTACCTTGAGACATCATGTTTGCAAGCCCATTTTTTCAAAACATTGGCCAACAATGTGGATCCATGACACTTTTTTATAGAAAATGTGTCAATTTCCAATATCTTCAGATCGGAACGTGGGGAATGAATGTATCTTCCAGAACTTTTAAGAAGGATTGAAGTTTATATTTACTTTTAACAATTAATTGGAACCTAGCTAGTGCTTTCTTTTCCAATAAGCTCACTCTTTAATTCCTGTTTGGTTTTCTCAGTGTAAGTGACGGATCTACGGACTTCCTATACATGGACAGAGCATACTGCACAGAACATTGTCGCTACCGTAGTGTGAGAAAAAGCGCACCAAGATGGTCGTCTTCTATGGTTTTGTGTGAAAGCTTGAACTTGCGCAAGTACCTCTCCATATTTTGCAAGAAAGTTGAAATATTTTCGAAATATGGCAAGGTATTGTCAAAATCACTTCACGTATTGCAGGAATATGATATTGTTTCCCATTCAAGTTTAACTTTTGCTTAAAATATTACAGAGTCGTCGTCAAATCAGACGATTTATAGCTTTCACGGCGGCCATCTTGGTGCCCCTTTTTTGTTCCAGTCGGTGGCGACCATCTACGGATAGGACGTACACGTTACATGTTCTGTCCATGTATATAAGTCCGTGGACGGATCCCATAACATCCTACTCCCCCAATAGTTGAAACAAGAAAATACGACCTCATTACCTCACGTAATCATCACTATTGTATTTTGAAATATAGTACCAATTTCTTTTTCCGAAACCTTTCACACGTTCGAAAAAGCAGAAAGAAGAGTGCATTAGTATAGAAATTTGCAAGCTTAACATTTCCTTGGGGGAGCTAATATATTCATTTCGAGGTCACGACACTAAATTGAAAAGGAAGATAATAGCTTTGTTTACCAGCTTGAAAATGAGGAGATGATATCCATACTAATAGTTGGGAAGTCACTTGAGGTTTAAAACGCATATTCGCTAATATTATGGAAGCAATAAATTGAAAAAGAATGAAACAAGAAATAAAATAAAAAAAAACCGAAACGGAATTATTTGATTTGTAACTATAGTTCAGCTGGCCAATAAATCCCCCTTGTGTATGGCCGCTGCAGATAAACTTAATGAAGGTGCCGTAAAACTAAAACGCATGTCATCCTCAGACCAATGACCCATAGAAGCAAAGGGATCGTGTAAATTCTGTAGCACCCAGCAATACGGTCAGCTGGTTTCATAACCATATGACATGCGCATGAAAAGGTTTAAAAAATGTCGTTCTCTTCCTTTCATGCCCAGTGAGATTTTCGTTTTTAAAGGCCTAATCCTCTGTCCCCAAACAGTTAAAATTCTCCGAACCTACTTAAGCCCCTCCCACGACTGTCTAAAGTTCATCCCCACCAGACACCGTCTAAGTTTATTGCTTCAGAGTGAGTTTGCACTTGGCAAGATCCCAAGGTATAACCACAATGCCACTCTCTGCCACTATTTGTGAGCTTCGGCCCTCCTGTCTGACCTTGCTGTCAACCAAACGGCTGTGCCCATAAGCCTTTTTGTAATTTCATCTGCGCATGCGCGAACGTGTCTAGATACCACTAGTTTGGGAGATAAAAAACTCGACATTACACGACGAACTTTCACAAGCGAATTATCGAAAATTATCAGTTACGTATGCAGTTTTATCTGTTAACTGATCAGCATGTAGAAAAATGATTGAATGTAGGTTTAAGGGTTGAAATAAACAATTGTACCGCTCTTTTCTTTAAGCGTACCAATGAGATAAAAAAAACGGGTGTTTACTTTCGCGAATAGGGTATCTGTTTGATAGGAAGTAGGACACGTTTCCTGCTGAGTTATTTGTTCAAATCATATGAACCTACCCCTAACCTTAATATTTTTCCCGGTAAACTCCCTTAAACTTGAAATTTTCAAGTTTTCTTCTCAGTTATATAGCACTCAGTGCAACTTTCATGTGAACTTTAAAATATGAAATGACGTACGCATTTGACACCATTTTGATCGCGTGAGAAAAATCAGGCTGAGGAAAAAATAAAAAAAAAAAATAATAAAAAAAATTGACAGGGTCGGCTGTCTGTTTAGGATTCACTGGGATTATTTACCCTTTTTGTCCCTCATTTCATGAATACAGACGAGTTACTTATGCAAAGCGAGTTCGCCCTATATAAAACTCCTTCCATTAATAAAATCTAGAGATACTGAAAATTTTACTTTTCGCGAAAACCTTCACGACCCACTTCATACCATTCTACCTGCGAATGGTCACTTAAGCTTGTTAAATCTCGGCTCATTTATTATGATATCTGAAACAAACAAGTCAATCTTTAAAGGAAAAGAATATTTTTGTTTCTTTTAAAAGCAACTCCATTAAGTAAACGGTATTGTCTAGGTGCAAAAATTATTTATGGAAAAATAAAGAAAAATAAACTGAAAGGAAATAAAAAAAGGAAAACGAAAGCAGACAACACAAAAACGCAAAAATTACTTTTGAAGTTCTCATGCGAGGCATTTTACTCATTGTATAATCAACGAATGTAGATTGTCAAAATGCTTCTAGAGCTTCGTTTACTCACACTTCAAAAACAAAAAGAGTGAAATTTCACTGTTAGCAGATTGACAGTAATGAAGTTCAATCCAGAAGAGTAGAATTCACTCCAAGAAGAGTGAAATTCATCATTAAAGAGCGGAGTTTCACTCTTGATGGAGTGAAAAAAGAGTAAATGCTTGCAGGTACATGGTGAAAGAGCGAATTTTCACTCTCCTTGTGGTACGTTTCACTCCTCTCGGAGTGACTTAACACTCTAATGTAGTGAATACACACTTTTCACTCTATTGAAAAATGACTAGGTATACTGTTTGGTTCTAGAGTGCATGTTTTTCTTGCTAACCTTAAAGGTAAAGAGCAGTCCCCCAAAACTTATTTTGAAGAAAGAGCTAAATATCACAATTTTCATCTTTTTTCTCTTCAAAGCATCTTTCATTACATTTTATGACTTTACTATTGAATATTCAAGGTAAACCAAGCAGTTATTTCTGGCAAATTTTACATTTGAAGAGAAAAACATTGTCACATGACTCCCAACAGCCAATCATGAAACTGGGCAGTCTACTACACTTCTTCAATTTGGGATGACTACTCCTGCCCTTTAAATCATTAGCAGTATATATGAACTCTATATATTTTCAAATATGAATGTTTCCCTGCAGTGGCACACTTGTAAGGCAGTGGTCTCAATATTAATTCATATATCGCAGCATCAGTTAATTTATTTTTAAAGCTAAAAATACATAACATCAACCGTCGTCTACATTCATGCCCCCCACCCCCCATCATCACATCGTTTGTATGAGTAAGTTCAACAAAAGACATTAAGTACGCCTACAATAACATTTCGGAGATAGTTTAATGCTTTATTATAACGGTCGCAATTCTGAAAAACCCCTAGCTCTCCAGGGACTAAGCGCCATGTATCCTTGCGGACGCTTTGTCTCTTGATTCGTCAGGGTGGATGGCCCGCCGGACACCAACGCCAACAATACAAGTGCAACGAGGACTACATCGCCATTAAGTACTTCATTCTGATGAATTCCATCTGAGGAAAGTTGCGCCCCCAGCTTCCTATCCCTCACCAGTTGTTTGTTGCTCAAGTAAAATTTGTTCACCCAAGCTTTCAACATTTCACAAGTTGCGACTTCCATAACTCTTTTTGAGTAGAAGAAGCTATTGCTAGGGTCTATTGTTGAGACCGAATGATTCGTAATGACTAGCACTATTTACTTCTAATATTATGTTAGAGCCTTTTTTTTTAATATTTCCCTTTCAATGCGTAAAACTCCCATAAGCCAAACTAAACCCATGTTCGTTGAACGGAAAATGGTGTCACACCAAATGTGGATGAGTGTTCCCTGTTATCTTACTTTATGATTGATTATTTAGAATCATGAGATAACATTTGTAGCAGTTGAATTGTTACCTTCCCTCGGAGTAGCTCCTTATAGATTCATCATGAGTGTGCAATATTTCGGTTACGAAATATCACTGGAAGCAGGGAGGTGTTAACATCTCCCTGCTGGAAGGTACACTGTAAAACTAGGATTCTGTATAGAGGACGTTCTTTTACATTTTTTTTTTTATTAGAGTGACAGCCTGATTTATAGGGGGAGGGGGGGGGGGGTACAGGGGGATTTATGTTGATCTTCTATTTGTATTTTGTCTGCTCTCTTTGGGAGTGCTTTTATTTCTCAAGCCCAGAAGGCTTTTAAGAGTACTTCCATTCACAACAATTGTTATTACTAACTGCCTTATGTATCCTTATCTATTATCTTTTTTTATTTACTGTTGTGATAAAACAAATAAATGGAATGAAATTTAGTTCATTCTTCAAAATGATACTGGGATGATTAATGATTGTACCCTTTAAAATGAAACTGAATGGTTGAATGAAAGGTTGATGAGGTCAGAAATGTTTGTAACTTACTTGTTTTAAAATTTCATTTTGTTGGATAGGCGTTGGAAGATTCAAGCTACCCTCGCATTCAACAGTTCAAGGTACCCTCGCAGGCTAAACTCAGACCTGTAGTGACGAAAAAGAAAAAAAAAAGTGTCACATCTCTAAAAAGCGAAAGATAGAATTCGCTCACTGTCTAATACAGTTAAAAGTGAGAGTTCACTCTATGGAGAGGGAAATTCACTCGATTGCAAACGAAAATCACTCCAAGAGGAGTGAAAATTCATTCTTTAGAGAGCGCCTGCAATGAACAATCTTTTCAAAAGAGTGATTATTGTAGGCACCCTATCAAGAGTGAACATTAGCTCTTTGTAGGGAATGTCACTCTCCATGGAGTGAATTTCACTCTTCTTAGGAAGAATTAACACCCTAATGGAGTCAAATCACGACTTTCACTCTTTTAAAAAGTGAGTAAGTTCACTCGTTTGCTTTTATAGAGTGTATAGGCAGTTTTTCAAAGTTCACAAAATAGACTTATTGCCGACGGCAGAAAGTTCGCTTCTACATTTGGGGTGTGAAAAGAAATTCAGCGCTCTGATTACAAGCTTAACTATATTCATAAAACAAAACACATATATAGTGAATTATGCAAAGTTATGCAAATATTCTACCCATCTGAAACCTGTCAACAGGAGAAAAGTAAATTATCTCTAAAATCTGAAGAATCAGCAAACTTTGTTATTTACCACTCTTCTACTTGGTGTGAAATAAATCCCTTACGGGGCTTCACATTTACACTAGTTCAGGCTTATATTGCAGCCAAAGCTTTTTCGCTTAATAATTTCAGTTTGTCCCCTGCCGGATTTCTTATATTACGTGCCCTCCATTAGTGCCATAGACAATGTATCTTATAGAGTTCTAGTGATGAAATTCGTCAATTGGACATGCGATGTGAGTTTTTTCACTCTCTCTTTTTTCAATACATTAACTACTTTGAGGCATTTCATCTGTCTTTCAAAAGTTTGGTGTTTGGACAGGCACAAGTGGCGTTCAAGAACGAATTCAGTGATTTTTACCCCGAAAGCCCCTCAGTCGGATTGAAAGCAGTTGACCGTGTACTCTGTAACACAGTTTCACTGGGCTTGTTGAAACTGTTGTACTGCCATAGGATATTGTCAAAACTATGTGAAGTATATATACATAAAAAAATGGCAGGGGTTGAGGAAGTCATTTTTGGAGGGTGAAAATAAGCGAGATGAAAGGGCTTAAAGGTCGTAAGACATGAGAATGACAAGGTGGATATTTGTGGTAAAAAGCATTAAAAACCAAGAAAATTGCTGAGATTCCCATCAATATCCGTCAAAAATTGACCATAGGATAATATCTGATTTAATCATGCATAAACATGAACCCATCATGCAAATTTTTGTGATATCTAGGAAGGGACATAACACATCTATCTTTTGTTTTTGTCATCTTCATTTCAAAGACAATATTGTAACATTAGTTTTTCATGTGGGTTTTGTTTTGAAAGTTAAATTGTGCCCTTGAAGATCATCAATTCCCATTCCCCATTCCCTGTGTTGCTCTCCACATCATTTTTTTTAGCACAAGCAACACGTTGCTCCAGAAACAAGATGCTGGCATAATTCCAAGTGATTTTCTTAAAGAAAGGTTACTCCTTAACTGCCAAGTATAGTCAGGGCTTTTTGCTGACATGTCACATGACATTTAACGAACTGCGATTACAATACAGTTTACTTTTCCTGTATCATTCACAGAAATAACACCTCTAATACCAAGCGCAACGACAGTAGGTTCGATTTTTTTAATTAGTGGACTATGGCCCAATCCGGGAATCGAACCCATGGCCTTCTGAGTAAGAGTCGGATGCTCTGCAAGCTATGGGTCACTTGGTTTCATCACCTGAAAGATGGAGCTCTCCAATTAACTATGTCTCACGATTGTCTAATTTAATTAACCATTGCATAAAACCAAAGTATAGCAAAATGTAGAAGATAAAGCGACCAAATTTTATGGCAATAGCGAAGGTAGGTCCGGGGGGGGGGGGTATGGTCATAGGCGTAAGGGGCTAAATTTCTATGAGGAGGCAAGAGCATTTTTGCCCGAATAATGTCACCATTTATCATGTTTTGCCTGAATGGACCAAGTGCTTTTGCCCGATTTGGGATGGCGAGTGCCCCGCTGCACCCCGCCTCGTACGCCTGTGGACATGGTGGCCTCAATATTTTTGCCGGGCTTAATTTAAATGTCATTTCATCCCTTTCCAAAAACCCGATGGTCTAGTTTTCAATACACATAAATTAGATATACGCTTTCATAAAGTAGGCCCTGACGTTTGCATATTTAATGCCATCATGGAAACACAATCGAAATCGAATATACTTTAATAAAAAAAATCTAATGATTTTACATGAAAAAAAACCCACCAGTAAAACATGTATCAGGGTTAATACTCATGCTATATAAAATTAGTATTTGAACATCCAGAGGAATCGCCCACAAAGCGGTCAGATTTCGGGAATTAAAACTGGGTAAGGAATTTTTAGGAAATAAGACATGTTGATAAATATCTTAAGGCCTGTATACACGAGCAACATTTGTAAAACATTCTCAAAACACTTCACCTGCAACAAACCCAAAACATGCTTGTTTTCCGTTTGTTGCACAGTTTTGAAAATTTTGAAAATGTTTTGAAAAGAATTGACAGGATATTTTTTTTTGCAACATTTCCAAAACATTTTCAAAACATGCTTATACCCTGTCTACACTGTGCAACAAACCGAAAACAAGCATGGTTTGGATTTGTTGCCAGTGGATGTTTTGGGAATGTTTTGCAAATGTTGCTCGTGTATACAGGCCTTAATGGCAGGAAACAAATTAACACGATATCTAGATTAGATTAACTTATTTTTAGGTTTGATTTTAAGTTAATCATTCATTTTCGATTGAACGAGAGATGAAATATAGGTAGCAGAGTTCTGCGCCCTTCTTTTTGATTGATGCAAATACGTCTCAAAATCGGGAAATGACTGCTCCATGAAGAGAAATTTTGAGACGAAAATTTTGAAGAACAATCTAAAATAATAAGAGCAAGTTATAAAGTTCACTACAAAAGAGGGCAGAGTGGTCTTTTCCCACCTGCTATATTAATCGCCGCTTCTCGGCCTTTTGGCTAAGATCATGTGTAGTATCTGTTCTTTCAGCCAGTCTAGAATGGAGTCATACATGACACACCAATTATGTAAATGGTCTAAGGGGCCGTGAGGTTGGTCAAGTGGACGTATGGATTATTCGGGGAGCAGTTTAAAGTTTTGTTTGGCCCAACGGGTTCTTTGCCAGAGGGTCGAGAGGACTTAAGCAAAAGATTGAAAATTCACTCCAGTGAGAATAAATTTCACTCCAGAAGGGTGAAGTTTCACTCTTGATAGGGTGCTGACAAGCACCACCCTTAAAAAAGTGATTCCTACAGACACCCGACAAAGAGAGAATTTTCACTCTTTTTGGAGTGAAGTGCACTATTGTTGGAGTGAATTTACACTGTTAGGAAGTATATTCACAGTCTTCACTTTATAATAGAAAGACTTAGTCAACCTCTTTTGTTTTAACAGTGTATACTTTAAAGGGACAATCCTCTCACCCCAAACTACACTTCTAGTATAGGGTAACAGAAACTCTCAATTGGCTCAGCTTTTTGATTGACTGCTAATTCAAACAATGCAGAGTACCAAAGCTTATATTTCACAGCATGAACTGTTCTGAGAGTGTTTTGATAATACACCTTGAGCTTTCTATACTCACCATGAAGCAATAAAAGGAGACTGCGTCTGAATGAGGGTGAATTTCAGACAATTGTGGGAGGGGCTTAATTAAGAAAGTTGGGAAAATTGGTACTTTTTGGGATGAGAAAATTGGGCCTTTAAGATATGTAAGCAAACATTGATGTTTGACTATTAACATCAGTGCACCAACAATGTCTCTGCGACGAACGTTTACACGTTCCTTTTTGTAAGTAATAGGCCTATGTTTAGATTTACATGACTATTTGTAGGGGTTTGACCAATTCGAACAAATATGGCATGAGAAGGGGATCAAAGCCAAGATATCGCACCTAGTCTTCCCCACCTCCAAAATCTTTCCATCACGATGTGTGGTCTGTGACTATGTGGCCCGTATGCAGGATTTTGTAAAGTGGTGTTCGATCACGTTGATTTATTTGCCCGAAGACTATCTAACTGTCTGAGCGGAGCGACACTACCAGTTGGCGCTGATCGTGACGAAGCTTTTGAAAATCAGCTCTCACTGGCTCAGATGGTCGAAAATGGAATTTTCCTGGCTATTAGGTCAATTCCATGCTAACCTCATTTGAATTGTCTTTTGCAATCAGATGTTAATTTCAATATGGGGAAAATTGCAACATGATTAGAATTTACCTCTTTCAGTCTTAAAAGGCCAGGCTTTGCCGGGGGCTTTGCTCCCTAGACCCTAACTAAGACTAACATTAAACTGCCAAACAACTTCTTTCCCTATAGTTCATCCCCCTTTATCAAAATGTCAGCCGGATCAGCTCTTGGTAGCTGAATCAGTGGGTTTTTTTTTTTAACGAAAGTTTTACTTGAAATTACCCTGGAGGTAATTTTTAGAACAATGTTAAGTCAATAAATTTACCTCTAAATAACGACTTAAATACCTCAAAACACGCTAAAACCCAGGAGCTTCTGGAGGCTTCGCCCCTTGACCCCACCAGGGGGCCTAAGGCGGGCCCCTGCACCCCACCCGTTGAGGCTCGCGCATCGCGTCCGGTGGCACCTCCGGTGCCATAAGTGGAGTCTAGCAGTTCCCCCTGTAAATCGTTGTGCCCCCAGTGCCCCGTAGAATGAAAAGTCTGGTGACCCCACAGCGTTTACCCCTTCGTTTTTTTTTTTGTTAAGCCGTAGGGATCTTAACACATTAAATGGCCAGTTTTATTTTGGACCTTGTGCAAATGTATTCGTTGGTCGGTTTATGTTCACTTTGACACACCAGGTAAATTTTCCGTGCTTTACACGAATAATCTTAAGAGCCTTGATTAGGCTCCGAAGGGAGTTGAATTATTAGGATACAGTGCAATCACACTTTACTTCATTACGCCCTCATTTTGGAAATATAGTTACGTAGCAAAATGTTTACTTAGCTCATCTTTTTCGGTATCTAATTATCAAATTATCTAATCATCTTTCCCAACAGATACATTTATGGAGGTTTTGCTAAAAGAAAAAGAAAAGAAAAAACACAAACAAACAAACAGAAAAACGCTTCTTTCAATTGTATCAAGGAATACCGTTTTTGTCCTCAGTCCCTGCAATCTGCATGCATGGTAACATAAAGCAGTTCATTTACCTCTTTTCATCATTCACGATCTCGCTCATAGAAGGAGAGCCGTAAGGAAAGTTTGATCATGCATGTTCTACTTGCAAATGCACGCTCGGAAATGTTAGACTTGTTTTTACGGACATATGGGTCAATTTTTTTTGATGAGGATTGTTGTGTACGGTGCCCAAGAAGAGGAAGGTTCGCACCTTAATTATCCCAGAATTCCCAGTTAATAAGTCATAATTCCTAGATACATTCTCAGAATTCCGACATAATTAAGATGCGAGAATAACTCAGCCACCCTAGGAGTGGGCTTCTGGTTACTACAATGTGTGCGACTATCTTTTCCTTAGTATATGTTTACCTTTCCCACCACTAGCCTGCATGAAATTTTGCACAATAGGCATTTTGAAAGGGGGAGGGAGAGGAGGTGGCCCCAGAAAGAATAGCCAAATGGAAACTCAACCTAGCTTCCAGTAGAACCACTACTGGTGCAAGTCGTTGAAATGAAATGTAACGTTAACTTGACTAGACTGCCTTTACGAAGTATGAATATATGATGCCGCATATTGCTATCCCATTATTCCTTTTATTATTCTAGACTTGTGAGAAAGGTTGAGCTATTCAAGTATTGGAAATGTTCTACTGTAGAACTGGTGGCTTGCTCTTGTCCCGTGTCGAACGTTTTTCCTTGTAGAACCACCTTTTCAAAGTTTACAAACCACTATCGACATTTCTGCGAATTTTTACGGTCACAATCATTAGCATATGTTTACTTCATTATCTTCAAATATCCTGTAAGTTTGAACTTCAAGGTTATTCCTCACTAATACAAAAAGAAGCGGTAAGGTCTAAATGGTTTTTGCTATTGATTTTTTCCACAGTTGTCTGAAAAGGTTCAGTCACGCAATGGAGAGCTCTCGAATAGTAGATAGCTTTGTGTTGCCTTTCGTAAATGGGATTAACAAGTGATTTGGTTCAAATCCCCGCCGATCGTGCGCTTTCCCGGGTACTCTGGTTTGCTTCCGATTACTATATAGAAATTGTTTGCTTGCACAGTCTCTAGCAACTCCATAGATTAAGTCGACCGGAGGTTCTTTCGGCGAATTAGCTGCGTAACTGCATGGTCGATCACTGTTTTACATTAAGCATTAACGTAGGGGACTGAAATAGTATATATGCAGAGGGACCAAGGAGACGGCCGACATAGAGGGCGAACTATTTTGTCGTTTGAAATGTTGGATATGATGCAAATACGTGTCATTCCCGTATTTAGACCAAAACGTCAAGCAAGTGTTCTTCATCTTCATGGCCGTATAGTCACATTTGAATTTTTGGAATCGATTTTCATGCACCATATATATAAGCGAGAATTTTGGAAAGCACAAGTTTCAAAACTGGATAGGCCTACCCCAGACCAGGGAGTCGTTAGTAAAGAGACACAGCTTTATACTATTTGAGGGACTGTTTGTCACGGACAACATTGGTTAGGTAAAAGTGTTGTTGTAGAGCTGTACAACTGTCCAAAGCAAACGTCAGATCAAAGTACGTTAAAAAGACAATAGTTTAAGAATTATTTGAGGTTGAGAGGATTAGATCCTCTGCAGTAAGGGGGCGGCCAATCCTACCAAACACTAAGAACAATATAAGGGATCTCTCGATCAAGGTGTGATAGTCTTGAATGGTAAAACTATTTTTTAAAGGCCGAGAATCCTCTCACCCGCAACAGTTCCAATGAGGCTGCCCAGCTGAGTGAAAATTAACAGAGGGCGCCCTCATATAGGAACAGCTAGGAACAGCCCAGCCAATACTCCCAGCTAGGCCCTAGCTGGGGTTTTGATGGCAAAGTTGGGCTTAGGTGGGCTGACGGCTGAAATTGAGATATTGGTGTTTTGAACAAGCCAGACTTGCTAATAGCGCGATGGGAGTGTGGAAAAACATTTTTCCATTATTTCTGTAATCTTTTGTCCGTAATTGTTTTCAGTTTTTCCGGGTTTTAGCTGGGTTTTTGCTGGTCTTATCCACATTTTGGAGCCCGACAATAGCCCAGTTGATGCCAAACTCGGCACATTTGGAATTAAAGACCCTAAACTGATTTTATTTATTTTCTTTTTGCTCTTCTGACAATAAACTTCACGTTAAAAGTTTTTTGAAAATAAAATAGCAAGATGAAATAATTTAAGTCTTGTAATTGGGCTAGAGGTGGGATACTGATGGGTTTCCCAAACCAAAGGATCCAAACAGGAACCGGCTGGGACTCAGCTGGGGAAATAAATTCTTATATGAATGATATTTCACTCTTCTAAAATTCCTATTGTCAATTTTTTGTATCTTTGGCGCTATTAGGTTAAAGGTAGGCGTGTGTATTTAAAATGAAGTTCATCTTCAAGCTTCATTTTGTTTTAATGGGCTCTAGCCTGGCTAAAACTGGGCTGGCCGAATATTTTTGGCCCGTATGGGGCCCAGCTGGGGAAACGCATTCATGTATTAATGATATTTCACTCTTCTAAAATTGCTATTGCTAATTTTTTGTATAATTGGCTCTTTTTGGTTAAGGGAGGCATGTGTATTTAAAATTAAGTTCATCTTCGAGCTTTATTTTGTTTTAATGGGCTCCATACTGGCTAAAGATGGGCTGGCGCAGTATTTTGGCCCATCCGGGGCCCATCTGGGGAGACACATTCATGTATCAATAATATTTCACTCTTCTAAAATTCCTATTGTTAACTTTTTGTTTCATTGGCGCTTTTAGGTTAAAGATAGGCATGTGTATTTCACATTTAGTTCATCTTCGAGCTTTATTTTGTTTTAATGGGCTCCATCCTGGCTAAAGCTGGGCTGGCCCAAAACGTTTTGCCCATCTAAGGCCCAACTGGGGCCTCGCTGGGGAAACACATTTCATGTATCAATTATATTTCACTCTTCCTAAATTCCTGTTGTTACCTTTTTGTATCATTGGCGCTTTTAGGTTGAAGGAGGCATGTGTATTTCACATTAAGTTCATCTTCGAGCTTCTAGCCTGGCTAAAAGCAGGGCTGGCCCAGTATGTTTGACCCATCTGGGGAAACACATTCATGTATTAATGATATTTCACTCTTCTAAAATTCCCATTGTTAACTTTTTGTATAAGTGGAGCTTTTAGGTTAAAGGTAGGCATGAGTATTTCACATTAAGTTCATCTCCGAGGTTTATTTTGTTTTAATGGGCTCCAGTCTGGCTAAAGCTGGGCTGGCCCAATATGTTTGGTCCATCTGGGGCCCAGCTCGAAAAATTTTCAAAATTCAATTTTACTGAGGGGATTAACTCTTCTTGCTTCAGAAAATGTTTGTCCTACATATTTGAATCTTAACTTTTTTTGACTTAACATTTGGCAATTTTTGGCGAAAACAATTTGAGAAAAGTATATGTTTAAAATGATGTGAAGTTATGTTGGAACACCTTTTATCTTAATGGAGCATTCCAAACTTTTTGGAGGAAATTTGTGTTTATTGCTTAATTCAGATCTAATTGAAATAAAGTGAAACTGGCAATGGTGAATTCTTGCAGAAAATCATGTTTCTTATTTGTGCAATACAACAAAAAGGAGAAATTGAGATATCATGAAAAATACATTCTTATTTGTTAATAATAACACACAAGTGTCACTGAAAGTATATAAATAATATCACAACCAAGTTATTCACTTTAATGGAAACTTCCAATAATTTTCCTACTATCTTCTTCAGGTTTTGTCGAAAGCTCCTCAGATATCCTGGGCATGACGTTAAACTGCATCCAGGGTGTGGCTTCTGTTTTATTTAGCCAGTCTAGAGCAGGACCACACATGGTTGCCCTTTAGAGGGCGTACTTGTCCATTTGGGACGTTTAGCTCCTTAAGGGAGCAGAACTCCTGCGGGAGTAAATGTTTTGTTTTCGCCCCTTAGCTCTTCGCCAGAGAGTCGAGGGGACTTTTAGGAAAAAAAATGGCTGGCGATTATCGGCCTTAAGTGGACTTATAGCTTCTTCGGGAAGCGGTATCAAGTTTGGTTTCGCAGAACGGCCCTTTGCCAGAGGGTCAGGGGGAATTTGGGAAAATTTCTCGGCCTTTTAGCTAAGATCATGTGTAGTATCTGTTCTTTTCATCCAGTCTAGAATGGAGCCATGCATGACATATCAATAATGTAAATTGTCTGAAGGCCTTGAGGTTGGTCAAGTGTTGTCCTTAAGTGGACGTATAGCTTCTTCAGGAAGCAGTTTCAAGTTTGGTTTCGCCGAACGGCCCTTTGCCAGAGGGTCGGGAGGACTTTGGAAAAATATTAAAGTGGCTGGCATTAGCAATGCTGGTAGCTTTTTAAGATTGTAGGTGGAAAGTTACCTCAGATTGCTAACCCAGTTGGACTCCTAAGTGGGAACAACCTCAGCTAGGTTTGCCCAGTTGGGCCCAACTTGGACCCGATTTAATCCCAGCTTGGCAAGTCCAGTTAGGGTCCTTCTGGAAACACATGGCAAACACGAATTTGCCCCAGCGTAAGCTCAGTATTGTAGTCCAGCAGGAGCCCAGTTGGGGCCCGACTCCAGTCCAGATGGCTAGTCCAGTTGGGGCCCAACTGGGAACACGTGACAAACACGGACTTGCCCCGGTATAAGCCCAGTTTGTAGCCCAGCAGGGGCCCAGTTGGGGCCCAGCTCCAGCCCAGATGGGCTAGCTCAATTGGAGCCCAACTAGTAACACCTGACAAACACAGATTGGCCCCAGCTAGGACCCAGCATGTAGCCCAGTTGGGGCCCACCTGGGAATGTTGACAGGGACTGTGCAAGACCCCGATGTGTATTCAAAATTCTCTCAGTACAGGACATGTGTAATATGGTCTACACTACTCTGCATCGTTAGAACGTGAAGTCAATCCACGACGCCAATACATTGCCAAAGTGATAAGTTTCATGGTTATTCAAAGAGATGTACCAATTAAAAATTTCTGTCAGCTTCTACAAGAATTGGGGTGAGAGTTGACTGCATTCTTTAAAGTAGGTTACCTATACTGTTCGGCAGGTATGAGTGTTGTTTTTCCTTCGATACCCACACACATTCCCCTCCTTCGTTTCCTATTGGCATGCAAAGCTTTTGAGATGATCTGTCGTCTCATGATAATGCAACAAAAAATCTTCGGAATTCTGGATGACGTCACAACATACTTCGACCGCGAACTGTTTCGATGCACTGTCGATAACTCGAATGCGCTCATGCGCTGATGTGACATAATCGATAGTGTATTCAATCGGTTCGCAACCGAAGACCATGCAGGCGACATTATGCTGTAACTTCATCGAAAATACGAACTAAGTTTTTATTGGATTTGTATCAGACGACATATCCTCTTAAAGTGCAATTAATTTCATCCCAGGCATGGAAAACGTCTTAAACAAATATTTCAATTTTATGCTAAAAACCCTCAAGTATCTGACAGCGTTATGAAGCACAACGGATGTTTCGAAATTGGGTAAAATACTACCAAATACATCACGGGGTCCCAGGAATAGTTTGTCAACTCTCTCAACCTGTTTACTCTTGTACGAGGCCGAAGATTGCTGACCCTAGCCGATTGCACCGATTGCCAGGAGGGTCACTCCTGGTCCCTCTACTAAATTCTCCAGGTTGTTCAAACCTTCTGGCTACCCCCTTTTAGAAAATACTCGCCTGCGCCCACAGAACCAGTTGTAGTATGACATTGGGCACCATACTGATTACTAACAATAGTGATAGTTGCGTATTCCTACGTTGTCCCTTTTGGTAAAAGAGCCTCTCTCCCTCAAATAAAAAAAATGGATAAAAACATTAAAAATGAATAAAACATAAAAGAGAACATGCATCTACATTTATAAGCCAGACTAAAAGCGGTCGAAATCATTTGAAAATATGGAAAATAATAGCTGATAGAAGACAACATTTTGGGGGTACATATTTCTAGCAGATTATTAAGTGCTTTCTCAAATAACTCTTTAAAAGTTGAAATCATACCTTAAGTGTTTAAGTGTATGTATGGACGAGTAGACGTAAAGACGTATTTCAGAAGTGGGGGGTAGATAGAGGTAGTCAAACTCAAACCACAAGGCAGGATTTCCAGTGAAAAAGGGGCCCACAAAATTGCCCTAGGCTTCTCAAGTTCATGGGATCTATGATTATTTCGACGGGACGGAACACACTGTTTGTTGTAATGTAAACACCAACGGAATTTCTGTAGAATAATGCCATTGTTCGTTTCAAGTAATGCTCATGAGATCATAGTCTTGGTCAAGACCACAATATCAGTTAGTACAGCATTTGCCACTTTCTTTTGAGTACGCCTTCCATTACCTTGAGAAATTCTCTGCTCCGTATTAGTTATTACTGAAAAAAACCTCCCAGCAAACTAGGCGATTTTAGTCAATTTTACAGCCCGCCCGCACATTTTGAATTGTAGGGAGAAAACGTGTAATAACGTTTTGACCAAGACTAATGAGAACACTGTTCAATCTCCCCATTCGTCAAATGAAGAGAGTCTACCCGGGGTTCATTTTTTCCGGGGTTCGATGTTCCCAGCTATGTTATATTTCAATGTTCAACGCTGATTTCAGGGTAAATTATTCGCAGGGTCCGATGTCCCCGTCTTACTACATTTCAATGGTCAATGGTGATTACAGGGTAAGTTATTCTCAGGGTTCGATTTCCCAGCATTCGATGTTATCAAGGTTCAATTCAATTTTCCCAGGATTCGATGAAATTCTTTGGGCTTCGTAAATGGAGTCCCCAGTAAACGGAGGGATGATCTGGTGCTGGCTAGGGCCCGCATAGGTCACACTTACCTTACCCATGCCTATTTACTTCACTGTGAAGAAAGACCATACTGCATACCCTTTGACTGTGCTGTCACCGTCAGTCATGTTCTCATCAACTGTTATGAATACTCCCATATTCGCCAAAAATACTACACCGTGCCCGACCTTAGAACTTTGTTTGAACAAACCGACTCCTCACTTATTCTTGGCTTCCTCAAAGAAAGCAAACTTTGTAAAAATTTCTGACATGACTCCCGCTTGCTATCCTTTTAGTAGAAATTGTCCACCCGTTGCCTATTTTTATTTTTTTACTTTTCTAGGTAGTTTTACCCCAACACTGTACTTTGTCTACCTCGGTGACACTAAATAACACATTGGTGTTGGTGTGTCGTTAAGCCCCATCTAACTAACTAACTAACGTTTAGGGGAAAGGGCAATCAAAGGTTTGAGGATGGTGGAAAGGTCAAGAGGTAGGGGCTAGAGAAGGGATTACAGGTAGGTTAGAGTTTAAGTATGACGATAGGGTTACACCCCCAATTGACATAGCCCTCATTCCCTAGTCTTCTTAATGAACATCATTTTATAGGACTTTGATGGGTGCATATTGCAACTTTTCAACTCCTGCTCTACAAAGAGCGTGTATCACAGTAAGTTCCAGGATCTCTTTGCAACACTGTTCGACAGCTTGAACCGAAGAGAGGCTTGATTGGGGAAGGCTTCCTTCTAAACTGGACATCTTCTCGAGTCAGGCAAGTATAAAAACCCCCGCCATGGATCACCACGGTCGAAATTCTCTTATTACCCTCATGGCATTGCAGTCATTACTTTAAAGCGCTTGACAGGCCCAGCTAAAAGCATATCCCCATACTGCCATTGTGTTTGGGGCACAGTATAAACAATGGAGTAGGGAAAATAAGGAAGCGAGCCACATCTGACAAAAGGCCGTGGCCGGCTTGACTTTACACTAAATGATTAAAAACTTTTCTTCCAAACTTTTTCTTCCAACATCCTTCAAATTACGGTTAATGCCTTTGTATACTGTTTGTCCTTGGCTGTTACCTAATGGTCTAATAGTATACCCATTTCGGTTTTTGCGGATCATTATATATCACTTCGCAGGCAGGTGATCACATTTCACCTCCCATCCACAACTGCATCCATTGGTCCACATAATCATGGGAATATGAACAATCTACACTGTAAAAAATCCCCGTAAAATTTACAGTAAATTACCGGCACCCGAGCCCCCAGTAATTTACTGTAAATTTTAAAGTACCACGTAGTGTACCGTAAAGGTAATTTTACAGTAAGAAAACTGTAATTTTTACAGTCCCACGGAAATTACTGTAAAGTGAACAAAAGCATACTAATATATTTTTTACATTGCAGGGACCGGATACAATAAAAGGAAAGGTTTACTCTTTCATAGTATTTATTTGAACTTTTTCTAAAGTCCTCCCGACTCTCTGGCGAAACCGAACCGTAAACTGAAGAAGCTCCCAAAGAAGCCATACGTGCACTGAGGGGACAATACTACCAACCTCACAGCCCTCAGACCTTAAAAATACTTTCTCTAAAGCCCCCCCCCCCCCCCCCTGGCAAAGTGCCTTTCGGTGAAACCTCACGGCCCTAAAAACAATAAGATTAAACAAAACCAAGGAGAACAAGAAGAAGGACACCTATTCAGAGGCTAACGATGCTTATTGGATAAAACCTATATATTTTAAACATCAAGCATCTAGGTCATTTCGGTTCTATGAAAAAAATTACTGCATTGTAACTTTGAAATGCAACCAAACTAATCGGTGGTTAAGATCAATAATGAAAGCTTGTACATTTTACAATTAAAACAAACAGCGGTAAAACATTGTACTACGGAATTACGTTAACAATAAAACACTCGATAATTAACTATTTCACCTAACAGAAATTGAATATTCATGGACACTTAATATTCTTCGCGCCAAAATGTGTACGTGTACCTGTAGGATACGTGTAGAGGAGAATAATGGAGGCGTTTTACGTACAGTAAAGTACTTTAAGCAATCAAGGCAATCAACTTAAAGCAATCAACGCGAAGTAAATCCACATGCTGTTGCTCACCGTTTACCGTAAATTAATGTGTAGAAACGACTGCAATATCTTACTGTAACAGAGTGCCGTAAATTACTGCAAGTTACAGCAAATTTTACAGTGCATCGGAGAAGGACCTACTGCATGGTTAAGTGGTTAGAACCGTTAGAGCATCCGACTTGTGGCCGTAGGTCTTTAGTTCGTCTCCTGGCCGCTTAATCATACCAAAGTCCTTAAAAATGAGCCTACTGACATTGTGCTGGGTGCTCAGCATAAGTAATGAAGTAGCGAAAGCAAGCCAATGAACCACAACTGGGAAAAGGTCGTTGGTTAGAAACTTGGCTGAAAACCTCATCTAACCTATTAGAGAAGGATGGTGGACCATTTCTGGGTAGTTTGTAAGGCGATGGCCACCATAAAACTGTTTGCATCTATATCAAACCAGTGAGTTGCTATTTCACCCTGGTCAAACAATCAATTTTGAGTCACAAGAAAATTAAGGTGAAAATCAGTTTCCCAGCATGAGTTGTTAAGTTCTACAATAATTGAGTCACCTCTTAATTAAAAGGCATGTACAAACTAACAAAGAGTCCAACGTCACAGACGATGGTGCAAAGCTAAAAATTTTTTTTGTACGCTCCGCGCCAACTAATGATTCCGCTTCGCTTAGATAGCCTTGCTGGCACTCAGTTCATCCCTCCCCAACTCAAAAATTTTCCACGCAAGATAGGGTCCTGGCTAAATGGGGCATGTGCTGTTGTGTTCTGCAATCATTGAGTAACCTATATAAGTGTTAAGCTTGAAACTTAAACCGTTTAGTGGACTAAAATTTCTAGTCAGTCCCATCGTTTGCAACAAATTACAAATGCTTTTTATACCTAGCAGTGTATTTCACAGAAAAGGTGACAAAACCTACTAGTTCCATGAAGTATGATAAAAGAATCAAAACGATGCAACATCATTCCATCGGTCTTGAGAAACTGCAAATGTAAACCTACGCAGTATGTTTCTGATGTTTATATGCCCCAGGCACGCGGCTTATCCGCATCAGTTGCTATTCATGGCTTCAACTTTCCAATCGAAATCACATTTACAATGTAAATTTACTTACAAGAATGGCGCACAATCGATCAAAATACTAGAGTATAACAGCAAAAAAAAAAAAAAAAAAAAAAAAAAAAAAAACATTTATTTCAAAAGGGGAAAAATAAGAACGAAACTATGAAGGCAGTCAATTTTTCACTCAAACTACAATTTTTGTAGTAGTCTGCAGAAAATCTCAATTGGAACAGATCTTTAACTGATGGCAATTTAAACAAGAGGGCAATCCACGGAGTTGCTGATCTCATCGCAAGTACACGCAACCCTACAAAGCCCATCTCACTTTTCTTTATTTTCGGTACATGAACTGTACAGGTTTAGAACTTATACATTGACGTCACCACAAACGTCATTTTGAAGGGATACCAGTCGACACGAGACTGCGCCAGTGATATTTGTGTAGGACATATATAAGTCGGAGTGTTGCAAACAATAGAAATCAGACTAGTGGGACGGGCTTAAGTAAGTAAGTTAGGAGAATTGGATGTGCCTGGGGCGAGAAGATTTGTCCTTTAATTTAATATTTCGAGGCAAATATATCGAAACTGCTGATGACTTGACTCATCCGAGTGTTACTTTGAATTAAAGTAGTCCCACCAATAACTAAGGTAAAGGGCGGGTTAGGTCTCTAAGAGGTACATGAATTCTGAAAATTTCCTTCTCAAACTTTTTTAGAACCGAAAATGACATTGCACTGTAATATTTTGTCCTCTGAAACTTTCCAGACCCATGATAGAAGAAGATAATGTCTTAACCCTTCGCCTCAACACCCTGCATAGCTATACAAGGCAGTCTGTGACTTAGTCTGCGGAGCGGACGATGTCTTTTCGTTCAGCTCATCGCTACGAAAAAAAAACCTGAAGGGTGGCAACCTAAGGGAGGGGGGGGGGGCAGCCACGCAGACGTTACGCAGGCTAAGCGCGGCGGCCACAGAGGCGCTTCTCAAGCTATCTGTGACTATGTAAGCCACAAACGTTTTCGACACAAAATAGGGGGCCTTTTCGTCACGTACTGAGCTCGGTCTGCCCACTGCACCTCCAATGGTATCACCCAATAAAATGAAGCAATCTTGCATGCCCACAACGGAGCCTCGTCTGCATGGACGACAACAACTCAATAAATGTTTTTTAAACAACTCTGAATTTAAAAGTCTTATTTTTGACACTGAATAGCACAGACTTCGGGCAACCAGTTTTTCCGAATGACAAATAAGTTAACGATAACCTATAGCAAAAGCCATTTCAAACATTGGAATACCTCCACGATACTTTTCTTCTTTAATATTGAAGTATAGAGCTATTACCTGATTACACAACCTTTCTGTCATCTTGCAGCAACGTGTAAATTATGCATGATAGGTTATGCCCATCGCCATGTGAATTCCCCATCAAAACGAGATTTCAATTGTTCTAAATATTTACATCAACCCAACTCTCTTTAAATCATGCCGTTCAGCGTGGTCTTACTCAAAATAAGGCCCTGTTTAGAGATCATCTATTATGAGAAAGTCTTATTCCGCTCGATATCACTCAATCCTACAAATTTCACAACCATAAACGGATACTTGAATTTAACTATCTGATAATAACAAGATTTGGGTAGTACACAAACAGAGAAATGCTAACTTGATTTATTTGTTTAAACTTGACCCTATTAAATCTGCCATTATAATTAAACATCACACGAAGATAAGCATTATACCCCCACACACTGAATATTTTGACCACGAGCGTTGCACTTGGGTGTTTATTTTTTTGCATTTTCAAATCAATTCATTTTTTATTTTCTATAAATTTAATATCTAAACATCCCTGTTATTTTTTTAAAACATTCATATCAGACTAAATCTCAAGTTCATTTTCTGAAAGAACCAAGATGTCATCAGCATGAACCTAAAATTAAACTTTCTTTAAGAACAAGAGCCGTCGTCCCAAACTAATTTTGAAGCAACAAAATCGAACAATTTTCTTATCTCTCTTCAAAGTATCTTCCATAATATTTTAGGACTTCAGTTATTAATATTCAAGGCAACCGAGTAGTTATCCCTAGGAAACTTCACATTTCAAGAGAAAAATATTGTCACATGACCCACTGTAACCAATCATGACACAGGACAATGTGCTACACTACTCCAAGTTGGGGCTACCGTGCTTCCCCTTTAACAGTTGAAGCCTTCATAAACGTCATCATAGATACGTTATGTTGTGTAACATTCGTATAAGTCACTACTTCATCATAAATCCTGCTTAAAACTATTCAATATTCGTTCAGTACACCCAGCCCGAAAACGAGAACGCCCTGCATTATTTCCTACATTCCGTTGGTAACAACTTTAAGGTGGCAACTGTTCCACTTGCAGCACAATTTTCATGAGGTTTGTCCATGACGAGCCGTGTTGTAAAAATACATCACATTTTACCAGGTATGATTTGGAATATGCACTAGTATTTATTCCATTTTGTACTGGTATATATCCGAACCAATCAGAGATCAGACGGGAAAATCTTGTATTAGCTGTTTTAACACTTGAGGATTTGATTATAGGTTTCAGTTGACGTGTCTGCACTAGTTGCTTGCAATCCTAAATAAACTGCCTCATGAACTACTCTGTTTTAAGTGATATATAAAATTTGACTGGACTTACCATCAACGTCAAGTGACTTTTCGGTCGATCGTAACATGCAAAACGGCAATCAAGAAAGAATCCTTGCCGCACCTAAGTAATGTTGCATATTGGATCTTTAACTCTTGAAGATGTCTTCTGGAATAAGAAGGCATGCAGAGGTATGTTACTGGGTTTGGTACCACGTGTCACAATGGCATACTGTAAACAGTAGTAATTGATTGTCATTCCGGATTACCAGTGCGCTATTTTCATGATGCGATACTCAGCACTTACGCACTCTGTGAAATGACGTGCCCATATTGCCGATCGCTCAACACTGCGATGCTGCATGCTAGTTGTCTTAAAATGGAGTTATTCTGTTTTAGCCTTTTTTCTTTTTGGAAAATCATCTAAAATTTCTCATATGTCCGCGTATTTTCCTACTGGGTATCTTTCATGTTTATTAATGAGATGAATATTTCATATTCAATATAATCCAAGCAGCTACCCTGTCATGAATTTTATGATTGCATGAGAGAAAAACGTTATTTCCATGAGCCAATCATAAAATAGGATAGTCTTCTAAATAATGACTCAATTTTGGGTGACGTTCTTCCTGTCCACAAAGGATGCGTATGCGTTGCGCACACGCCACCTCAGTTAATTACTTTGCCTGTAAATCAATAGAGACGTCCGAACAGGACGCGTTGCGTCGGGTCAGGATCGATGAGAAAAAAAAAAACAGTTGACGTATACCTATGCCTTCCGGATGGGTCAATTTTCGACAAAAGCCATATTCGCTTAAAAACAGTCGAAGAACCTCCACCAAGCGTCAGTTTTGATCATTTCCAAATTTTCATTTCATGAGATGTTATTGTGGGTTCATAATTGTAACAACTACTAAGGAAACATCGCCATGGTATTGAGGAATCTGGTTCAAATACCCGGCGTTCGAACAACGCAGTGCCATCACCTTACAAAAACTTACATGGCCAAATTTAAATAAGATTGCAACTGATTAATACGTAGGTAGAAATTTGCACAGAAGGAGGTAAAGGGGTGTGTCCTCTTGGACGAAGTGGAATGAAAAGGTATCTGGATGCAAAATGATGCAAGTTTTGGGCTAAAAGGTACAATAAAACGTTAAATTGCGAAATGGGTAAAAAGGCTCAGCATATTTGTTATTTTTCAACAATGGGAATGTGTACGCGTTGGATTCTATGCGTGGCCTTTTTATTAACTTCGGCAGTGGATAAAATGTATTCCGTGGTAAGCTTGGTCAAAATTGCGAAGTCTGGGCATTACAGATTTGACGCAAAAGACACATCTCGCGGTCTGTGAGTTTTTAGTTGAAAGGGATGAGGTTAATTAGTTGGAATGGGATTTAGCAGTGTGTGAGAAGGTCTTCGTATAGATGAATCCGGGCAGCAAGTAATTGTCTGATTTTAGTCAGGCATAACTGGGGCATATCACCTTTTAATCTTTAATTTTCCTTGCTTACCTGTATCATGAATGTTGGTACACTAAATTGTATATTGATTCCCTAAATTTCACTGTGTATGATGGTTGAAATTGCATTTAGACAAAATGAAAACGATTTGGGGCTACTTTACCCCAAGGATGGCTGACTACAGCCGTTGTACTTTAGCGCTGCTTCTATTCGTCCATATCTAACGCATTGAAAAAAAAATGCTGATAAATTATCAGTTGTTCCTTTCTGCATACGTGCTAGTATATACATTTTATTCAATCAGCACTCATGGTCTTTTAATTGGAAACAATAAACTGCATCTCGAATGAAGGCATCGAAATTGGAGTACTGTGAAATCTCCTTTCCAAGCTTACATGTATGAATCCGGAAGGATGCGGAAAGGATGAGGCAGCGTTTTTTACTTTGATACTTTTAATAAAGTCCTCCCGACCCTCTGGCAAAGGGCCATTCGGCAAAACCAAACTTTAAACTGCTTCCTAAAGAGGTTATACGTCCACTGAAGGAAAACGCTTGTCCAACCTCACAGCCCTTAGACTATTCATATCACTGATCTGTCATTTATGGCTCCACTCAAGACTGGCCAAATAGAACAGATACTACTCATGATCTCAGCCAAACGACAAAAGGACGAGAGAGATCACGTTGCGTATACGCAATGCCAATGCATTCTGTGTAAACAGGCCTTAACGGTGGTATTTCACGTGGAATAAACATTTTTACGGTGAACAATAAATACCACTTTTTTTTTCTATATGACAATGAATGGCTGCATGCATGTGATAACTCATTTGTCCTCATTCATTCTGCACTGGGCGCAAGGAAGAAAAATCACGCAGGAATTTTTTTCACTTTATTAGTCTTAAAGAAAATGTGGCAAGGACTGATTATTTGATCAATTTGGGTTAATCTTTGACTGGTAAGTCATGATAAACCGCTTTCGCTGAACGAATGTCACTTTGTCTGTTTATATACATTGGGGAATTTTTATCCGAAAAATAGTAATATTTTGATATCTGTAGGCCATGATTTTTGTAATGACCTGCTTACAAATATATGATCCATACTGCCATAAAAGTTTGAACTGTTCCAATCGAAATCAGTCAACAGACACCACCTGAGGCGGAAAAAGAGTTTACACTCTAAAAACAAAGTGGTGACGTTAGTTACTCTCGAATAGAATGAAAAATGTGAATTCACTCCAATAGACTATTAATTCACTCTAGGAATAGTGAAATTCAATCCAAGAAGAGTGAAAAGTAATTCTTCAACGACTGCCGTGAGGGATCACTCTTTTTAGAAGCGGTCACTGCATTCACTCTATGGTGAGGTGAAACTTCGCTTTTTTGGAGTCAAATTTACTCTTCGTGGAGTGAATATCGACTTTTTGGGGTTGAGTTTTCAATCTTTCACTCTTTTAACGAGTAAATTTTTTTTGGTGTATGATCCCTGTCAAACCCTGATCCTTTCTTCTAGTCTAAAAGAAAAAAAACCTGACATAGGCCTACAATTCCTGCCAAAATGAAATAATAGGTAACAGAAAAATACATTCTGCTTCGGGGCTTGATTCCTCAACATAATTCCGTCCCCTCAAATCATTGTTGGTTGTTTTTAAAAAGAACTGATTGTTTCCGGTTGCAACAATATTGAGTCTGAAGGAGTCTTGAACAGTTTATGTACTTTCTCAAGAGCCACGCTGCATCCCTCGGCTTGCGAATGTGAATTTCAAACTGAACAGAAATAATAAGAATTACTCCCAAAAGGTAATCATCAAGTTCAACGTCTTATGCAGCCTAAAGTGTGCCATGAACTGACACTGTTTTTAAATTCGTGAAACGCTTGCCACTTGTAGTAAGCTTACTAGTGTGCAAGACGATAGCATGAGCATATATTGTATCGTTAAAGGGCAAATGCAGTCACCCCAATTTGAACAAGGATAGTAGTATATACTAGTTTGTGAATGGCTCTTGGTTATCATGTGGCAATGTTTTTCACGGAATTGTGAAATTTACAAGTAGTATCTTAGGTAACCTTGAATGTTGAATGTTTAAGCCTTGCAATATCCCGAAAGCTTCTTCGAAGGAAAATGACGAAAAAAAGCAAAATTTTAGTAGCTGTTCTAAAATAATTTTGGGGTGACTGCTATTGACCTTTAAAGACATGTTTAAAGTTAGCCGTGCATGGGAGAGTGTGGATATGCATTCCGCAGTTATATCGAATAGGCCTAAGCGCATCCCTTAAAGGTCAAATCCTCTCACCCCAAACAGTTCTAATTCTCCTAGGTTACTAACTTAGCCCCTCCCTAAAACTATGTAAATCTAATCCTAACGCAGGCACAACCTTATTTTTGCCTCAGGGTGATTATACTAAACCCAATGTGTAATCAGATCTCTCCCAGTACCGTTCATGATGTAAAATATTAGCTACAGTTCTTTTTTTTTTTTTTTGAATTTGCCGTCAATCAAAAGGCTGTGCCAATGGAGAATTGTCAATGTTGATTATTGCAAAAGTGTAGTTTGGTGAGAAATGACCGCCTTTTAATTTCGCGTTTACACTAATTTTGGCTCAAATATCTAAACTTTTCATTGATTGATACTAGTAATAGTATCAGGGTCCAACGCACGCCGTTTATCTGACCTGGTATACATAATACATAAAAAATTTGTCTTAAGTAGTTTGGTGAAGTCACTTAGACCCTCTGGCAAAATGCCGAATGGCAAAAACAAACGTTAACGTTATCTCCCCCCCCCCCCCTCGGATGAAAATTAATTACTTTATAAAGTCCAATCTCTCCGGGATAAATTATCCCACACGGCTTGCCATAAACCGCCGTGTGTATCAGTCCCTTTCAAGAAAGTTTGTGGGGTTGAGTTAAGAGTAGCCTTCAGCCATTTTGGCTCTAATTAAGAGTGTACGTTCTTTTTGGTACACATAGATGCCAATATATCATGTAAGGTTAAACTATTTTTTCACCAACATTATGTAGAACTCATATGTATCTAAGTTTCGTGGATGCAAGTCCTGATTACAGGGAAATATTGCGTTTGTTTTCCAATGAAATTTTATCCTTTTAAAACCAATTTTAATTGGCAAAGAGCGATAAAAAAGGAAAATCATGGCAGCCTTTTTTTAAAAAAAAAAATAAGTTTCCCTCAGATAGAAATTCAGTTGTTTGTTGCTCAAGAATGATTTGCTCACCCAAACTTTCAACATCTTAAAAGATGCAACTTCCATAACTCTTCTTGTGTATAATATTTTGAGGAGATGAAGCTATTGCTGGGGTTTATTGTTGAGACCAAATGTTTTGATAATGACTAGACGTATTTAGTTTAAATGCTATGTTGGAGCATTTTAAACGCAATAGTTCAGTTTAAGACACATATTACCCTTAGGTCACCTTCTGTTTACACAGTTTTTTTTTATCTATTTATTTACATCACTTTTTCACAACATGTCTGTTTAAATGCTGATTTCATATCATTGGTAACATATTAGTAGAAATATTAACTTTTGATAAACATTTGGTGAGTATGATTTGAACAAAGTTTACACAAAGTGAAGGCGTATGTCAACTGAACTGAATATGACTCACGTGAGTTAACGTTTTAAATCTTTGACGATTTGTGTCGCATACAGTTCATTTGACTACGCTCGGAGAGCGCCACCACTTTGTTTGAAATAAGACAATGACGTCTTGAACAAGAGTACGTACCTGTAATGTCGGGTAACTTTTCTTAACGTTTCTAATGTTATTGTGATAATATCTATCTCCTCGCGAACTGGGCTGTGTTTGCTATCCTATCTGACGTACATGACCGAACAAGGAAAGTTACACACAACCTCCTTTATGTGGGCAACATACCAGTATTAATGCGTTATTTCAACATCGACCCACGCTTTAACATCAACAAGATGATACCCATATAATTGATTATTGTCATATCTCATAACGAAAAAGCCTATTCAAGTAACTTTACACTCAGTGTACAGGATCTTGAATTCGGAGAATAGGTCATCGTATTTTCATTACTGGCAGTACTACTTGAAGGGATTTCCCTTCTTCTTGTTATGAAATTTATGCAAATTGCTCTGATCAGAATAAGCCGCCTATATTACCTCCAAATTTATTAGACTATATGAAGGATACGCCATAAGGTTAGGTTAGCTTGGATGGAGTTTTACCGCCCAGTTTTCAACCTATTGGATCAAGTCGAGTCGGCCACCGTACGGCCTTTTTTTCAAGTTGTGGCTCTTTGGCTTGTTATCCCTTACTCCATTGCTTATGCTGAGCACCAAGCACAACGACAGTAGGTACGTCATAAGGTTCACTGAGTATTGAAAGAACAAACGAACATGTAGAGAAGTATCTTGTCAATGAATGGCCAAGGCAAAGGTGATGTAGGAAGGGAGGAAAGAGAAACTGTTTTTTCCCAATTGCCTAGACAATTTCCATATTCGGGCTCAATATTTAGAAATTTGGACAAAATCTGTGGGGCTTTGGACACACTGTCGGAGTCGAGAAAAAAATCAGTTGTGCACCCTTTTTCTAAATGGTTCATTAAGCCTATGCCATTGAGCCAAACGATTTGCATTCATAAAACAATAATTACAAGTATGGAGCTTGTATGGAGCTCGTAAGAATTCGGAGTTTTAGGAAAGAAAAGGTTGAAAACCAAATTATAACTTGATTTGATTATCTGAAACCACATGATATGAATTTTCAGAATGGGAAAAGTTTCGGTTGATTCGGTTGAACCCGTCATGACCCAACCTTGAAATGAAAAACAACTAAAATAGCGGTATTTTATCTTTCCCCCTAGACTTTTCCCTCATGCCGTTCTCCAACCCCCTCCCCCTCCATGACAAACCCTGACTACGCTACTGTGCCATGTAATATTTTAAATTGAGTGAATAAACCTCAACATTTTATATTTCAGCTCAGGAAAGTGCTATGAATATGAGAGGTGTTCGGTTTTAATATATTTTTTGCACCGTAATATATATTTTTGAAATTTTAGACTTGAGATACACTGTAACGATATGTGTACATCAGTAATTCTTCCTTAGGCCTACTTGATATCACAAATCCAAATAAAGTATAGGTCTACGTAGATATTACATATTAGAATTCTCGACATATTAAAATATGGCGGACATGTCACGAATCCGGTCAGTCAACTTAAATCGTGTCAAGAATTCGAATTAACGACATGTTCACATCAGTATTGTCTATTTACTGATACACGAATTGGAATAATAATGTTACGATATTCATATCAAGAGTTCGTGATATGTCTGCTATATTTACAGATGTCTTTGATTTATTGTGATATATTGGTAAATAATTTCACAATAACATGAAATTATTAACTGATATCAAAAATTTAACTCGTTGTTTTTGACGATATCCGTAAGTAACCTTGTTTAATATCACTACATGGTGTAATGAAAATCTGTAATTATTTGAAAACATCATTAAAGGGAGAATAACATGCAAAGTGGCTTGCCATAGATCTGCAGAAAAAATCCCAGGGAGGGACTAAACTTGTGATGTGTGAAAATGGGGAGGGGTGGGAATTGATGATCCCCAGAAGAGAGCTTAAAAAGATTCGCATGACAGGGGGCAAGCTCCTCAATACAGAGGGAGTAATAACCAGAAGCCCCGCACAGTAAGTTTGTTACATGAGGTTTCACGGCTTCGTTTCTAACCCATTTTTAGATAAAAGTCGGTCCGGCCACGGCTTTTTTCAAGTTGTAGTTCACTGTCTTGTTTTCTCTACTCCATTGCTTCTGTTGAACATCAATCGCGACCGGAACAATCTGACAATGAGTCGCCAATAAGATGGAAGGACGAATGAACATTAAAAAACATGATATTTGTGTTTTATAGGAGAATTCTTAAAAAAAGTTTGACTTTTTCTTTAAGTATGGAAGAAAACCTTCGAAATGGAAGCCCTAAAGAGATACTACGGTTTTTCATTGAAGAACCAACAAATTGTTTTGAGCAAAGTTAAGTCTATTGTCTGGTGTACCAGGGTAATTGTGATTAAATTTTCCTATGCTATTCTACGGATTAAAGCTCCCCGGAAAAAATGGAAAATTTCCCCGAATGTAAATGGTGTAAACGTGCTTTCTTAAAGTACTCCCTCAGTTCTTTTTTTTGTCACTTAACATTGTGTTTGAGATTGGTTTGCGCAGTCATCTGTTTCGTTTTTTAAGACACAGCTCTTTTGGCTTCCGTACTTAACTGTAAGCACTATAACCAAAAAGCATGTGCGTGGCCAAGGGGGGGGGGGGCAGCAAGGGGAAAGGCCCCTGACAATTTTTTACTCCCCTAAAGACTTTAAATTTTGCCTGTGACTTTATACATTGGTCACATTTGGCCCCTAAAAATCGCCCATCTGGAAAGGTTTTGCCCTCCCCATCCGGTGCCTTGTCTGGCTACGGGCCTGCCAAGAGGATGTCACACTCTGAAGGGCGCAAGGGTATTCGAAAAAAAAAATCTCAAAGTGAAATATAAATTACGTGGGCGCGATTTGGTTCTGTTTGGAAACAAATCCCTTTTCCATATATATTCTTATGGTGATTTCCACTTTGCCATTTGCATTGAAAGGAAACGTAGGCGGGATTTCTCCATAAAATGTGTATTCCAGTTAACCAATGGAACGTTTACTACTAAATGGTATTACGTAATTTTTTTTTTTTTTTTTTGAGGGGGGGGGGAGCTCACCTTTTTTAGTGGGCGCTTTCAATTCCCCAATTTTTGTGTGTGTGAAACTAAAATTAGTACGACAGAAATTGTTCTGTAACCTCCATTTTGGAAACCATATTGTTTCCAAAGCAACCACGATACAGTAATACTATAAACTTTTCGTGGCACCTCAAAATATTGAAACAGTGGGCACCACTGGAGGATCGAATCTTAGAACGTAGAATAGGAATAGGGGATATCTAAAACGATGAAAAATGTTTCAAAAGTTAATATAGGGGCGCTGCTCAATCCCTGATGCAATAATCCCCACAATGTTCTCTTGGACGTTCTTAGAACGTCTGGCAAATTACAAAAAAGAGAGAAAAAACATTGCAATTAAATTTGGCAATGACATTATAACTGCTGTGATAGCATTCCGTGGTTACAGAAATATTCTTTGCATGTGTAGATCTTATATCATGACATCGCCATCTATTTAGCAACATAACCGACGTCATGCTGGAGAAAAAGCAATAATTGTAAGGTATGCTAAGGTTTATGGTACGGTCTCACCAAACACCATGGCAATAACGAGGGCGCACTTCGGTTTCTGTTGTAACATGACGTCATATCATACGGTTTATGCATCTCCAGTGTCCACCTACAGGTAACTCTGGTAACTAGGCAAGTGTCTGAGGGGAGCCTGAGGTACGGGGTGTCCCTCGTATTTTTTCGCATTTTCAGGAGCCTAGATGCAAAATGAAGAAAGGTTTTGACTTTCCACAGAGTTAGTGTTGAGTTAATGTTTAGTTGTCGTTTATTCATTGAAGTATTCTTCAGTGTAAGACCTCAGTTATATTGGAATTTCGGGCACGTGTTCACCCCCGTGGCACCCCCGTGGCTTCGTGCCTACTTGTATCCTCCTGGAAGTACTTCTATGTCATCCTAACAAAAGTAGAAAAGAACTTCCATGTTTTGAAATCCAGCTTTGAAGAAGATTTCGTAATAGCAGTTAATATCAACTGTAAGGAAAATCTAACACTTTGCGAAAAACTACAAGTGAAAAAGTCGATCAAATGTTACTTTCTCGTTAACGACACTCTCGTTACTACTTGATATAATATTAGTAGTACATAGTAAATAATAAAGATCAGTGCAATACGTAACACAAAAAACTGTTCATGAATATTCAGAAGTCTTTCAGGAATGCCATTGGCTCCCTACCATCGCAATGTTTGCACAAGAAGCGTGTAAATCACTGCCGTGACGAGAGAAGTATGATCTATAATAAAACCTTTTATCTTTTCGTCCTCACCGACAGTATGATTCCGAATTTCGAAAGTCAAACTTGACAACAGTCTCCGTTCGTTGAACTAGCAAAATCATCATTTTTGGAATTACGCGTTTTCAAGGTAAGAATTTTCAATTTTTCGTTAATGAGGCCTAATGATTCCATTCCACAAATGTGGTTTCATTCTAAATTATTACTGGTTAAGTTTCGTAAACTAAAACTTTCTGTCTATACTATAGCCTAGGTCTCCGAATATATATTTATTGAACTGCAGGTAATCGCGGACGTGGCTCTTTAGAGGAAGATAACGCCTGTAGGATTGTTTGGTTAAGTTAGCTCTTCGCCTTTTGGTCGAAGGGTTTTAAAAGAATTTTGACAAAAAGTAATACAGAATATCCTAAGCCGTCTTCTGTCAATAGATTACACCCTTTTGCAAATGGAAGGGAGGACTTGCACGACAAGTCTTTTTTCTGAGTAAGAAAATACTCAAACTGGTATACAAAAAAAAAAAAAAAAAAAAAAAAAGCGACGGACCATCAAATTATGAACTGTATCAACTTATTGACATCTGAATCAGAATCAAACATAGATCATTCAAAAGCGGCACTGGGAAGATAGCTTTAGAGTACAACACAGAGGCACATGTCTGCAAAGAAATGAATGCCTGTCCATCAGTTATGAAATAAGCACCTTTGAACTTTTCATCACAACCTCAACAACAGTCAAGTTTGTTAGATGGAGTTTCCCGACCCAGTCTCCAACCAATTGGTTCAAGTCGAGCTGGCCACAACCATTTTCCCAATTGTGGCTCCCTTGCTTGTTTCCCCTACTCCATTGCTTATGCTGGGCCCCAAGCACAATGGCAGTAGGCAAAGTATTATAATCGAAGTGTAAATTTCCGTTCTTTACTTCTAAAACTATAGAATAGCTAAATCTTGTAAAGTTGGAGAGACTAGAAAGTGCCATTTCCAGCAAGCTGGGAGGTATTTTTTAGCAAAATTTATTTGTACGCTACGCGCCAACCAATGGTGGCGCTGCGCTAAGATAGCTTTGTCAATTTCTCGTCCAAGAGCAGTTCGGTGAAACCAAACTCTTACTCCCCGTATCTGCCGTCTACAACACACTTTAGTTGTTTGAAAGGATATTTTGCAAATGATCGCAGTTGAGTACCCTACGTCGTTTATTTAAGACCTTACGATGCACAAGAGAATATCCTGTGTCAAGACCGCTGTTCGTCTTGTTGTCGAGAACAAACTTGCGCTTGTCTGGCGCATTTAATCAATTCTTCATGTCAAAGGGGTGTTTACAAGGAAACTGTTAGGAAAGAGACACACCAGCTCCCTGGTCTCACACATTATGTGCTATAGATGTATAAATCTACAAGTGAACATTACATATTAGAATGACACCTTCTCATTCCCGTTAACTGGTTAGCCAGAGCGTAAACTCATGAAAATTTTTCCCAACAAGCCAATAAGGTCTAATTGTGATATTTTTCGTAAAATATTTGAGCAATGCATGGGAGACGTTTGCAGCGGTGTTAAGTTCTTATTTGTCCTCTTTCCTGTAAATTTCTAAAATATTTGCGAGTTTTATTCTGTTTTCAACTGGACATTTGAAAGCTCAGTTATCATGGCAAAAATCATTAATGCCGGCTTGACGATAAGATTTCTTATTGTTTGATTTCAAGACATTATCTTGGGTAATGTGGACTGTCCGACTTTAATCAATTGGTAAGAGATCGAGCAGTAAAACCTCACCAACCAGTTCGCGTAATGCACTTTTCAACAATCGTTAAATGCACCCCCTGATTCCGGGAAAGGCCGGTCAATGTTTGTTGGGGCGTCAAACATTTGTGTGCAGTGACGCACCTTTCGGGCACGCAATTTACCCAACATTTCGTAGACTTTGACGCACGTTTCCCGTAGAATATAATGCGCCTATGCCTCACTTATAGGTTGCTTTGACGCAACATTTGGAAAACTTGACACACCTTTGCTTCGCAGCTCAAACGAACATGACAAACGTTTGCCTCACCACCGCCCGAGGTCAGAAAGTGCGTCTTACAATTGACAAGGGCGTAAACCGCGGTTACACTACAACGAATTCGAGGTGGATTCCGATCCGATTTTTGAAAGTTTTTGTTAAATCCTTCTTCATTTCAGGTAGGAAAGAGCCAAAAACCTAACTTGTGTAAATGTATGAGTTGTACCGCAGGACTATGAAAATAACATTTATGCTAACTATATTGTGACGTCACATCGATAGACAGATTTCGTCGGACTACGGATAAAAAACGTATGTTGGTGTGACGTCACGAAAAAAATCAGCTGGAATTTCATTTTCGTAGACATGAGATGCAAATCATATTTTTACACTGGTTGACACTGGTTGAATTTTTGGCTCTTTCCGACCAGACATGGAGAAAATTAAAACAAAACAAACAAAAACCAAACTCAAAAACACACACAAAAAAGGAATTGCATCGGAGTCCTATCCGAATTCGTTTTAGTGTGACCGTGGCTTATTTATGTGACAAAATGTCTACTTGGTCGTAGTTTGCCTTCCTAAATGACGATTCCGAACGCGCAAATCAGAGGCTACGTAATAACAGAGGATTATGGGATAGACTTTTGAAGCGGGTGTTTTTAGCAGTAGTATTTTAATGCAGGAAAAACGAACACGCAACAAAACCCATATCACACAATCCTTCGTAAAAATATACGAACAAGTAAAGTAACCCAACGGTGTGTATGAGATGTCAAGACATCGGGACTTGTACGTATATTTCTTTGACTGCTTTAAAGGTTCAAATGAGACGCGACTTGAAGTTGGACAACCGGTTAACTTATATCACAAGTATACCATTTTAGTTTGGACAGTAGTGCGGTATTATGTAGCCATGTTAGAGCATTTGCGGCTGTCACCCCTTTTGGCCGCCGCTCCTCGGTTTTTTTTTTTCATAAAGATGAGCTGAACGAAAGGTTTCGTTCGACCGAAGTAGGTGTTCTTAAGTTGGACTTATCAAGTTTTCAAAAAAGCCAACAAGTGAAATTTTGTCCATTGGCGCCGATGGATGGCGTAACCTTAGCGACTTGAATTGCGAATAGGGTCTTTGAAAAGTCCTACTTGATGTTTTTTATCCTTTTTGCAATTTCTGTCCTTTTGCTGAGTGTACACAGTACAGACAGGAGGAATCGTAGTGCACCAAAATTATTTTGAGCTACTTGCATTAGAAACGATAACAAGCTGACAGGAGACATGATATGGTACCTGATAACGTTCTCCCCCCCCCCCCCATCTCTCCAAAAATACATACAAAAGTAAAAAAAAGGTTAGCCAGCGCGTCATAGTACTTGTTTCACGGATTGCGTATTTGAGAGCAATTGCTTACAATTTTACAACCGATATTTATATATAAACACAGAATGATGGAAAATTCAAAGGAAAGCGGATCTCGCTCAAAGGAATTCGGGTATGCTTTGCTCAAGAGTAATTTGTTGGCCCAAACTTTCAAAAATCAAATGGTGTTAATTGCGTAACTCTTAATTGCAAATTATTATATTATGATGAGTTAAAACTATTGCTGGTATTCGCTGGTAGAACTGGAAGGTTTAATAATGATTGAAGTTATTTATTTATTCGGTTCGTCGTCTGGTCTTGTTGATGTATTTTTTCAAAGTAATTTTTTTTTTTTCAAAGCAAAATTTCCCTTCAAGTAAATCGTGGAATTCACATTCTTCTCTACGAGTGAATAATAATTTATCACACACGTTTTGAATTCGTTGTGATTGTTCATAGTAAATATATCATGGTTGGAATAGTTAGAGACAGCAAAGGTTAGGTTAACTTACATAGATTAAGATACACTCTTAAATCAAAAGAGTGGACTTGGTCACTCTCTAATAGAGTAAAAAGTGAAAATTTACTCCATTACAATGCTAATTTACAAATTTTACAAATCCACTCCAAGAAAGCTAGGATTCTCTACAGGAAGAGGGAAAACTCTTCCTGTATACACGAATTCGGACGGCAAGTGATGGTCTGATTTCAGTCGGCCACAACTGGGGTCCATTACCTATAAATCTTTCGATTTCCTTGCTTACCTCAATCATGGATGGTTGTACACTATTTTGTATCTGAAATTCTCCAATTTCACTAAATATGAGGGTTTGAAATTCATGTAAACAATAAATTAAGACGGTTTTAGGCTGACGGACCCTACTAATGGCGGCTTAAAGTCACTAAAAGCAAGCGCTAATCGGATTCGTCTATAGTGTATGCAATGATCACTCTTTTTAAGAATGATTACTGTGGGCAGGTGGGCGCTCCGTCAAGAGTGAAACTTCGCTCGTTTAGAGAGAATTTCACCCTTCTTGGAGTGAATTCACACTTTTCACTCTATCAGAGAGTGACGAAGTTGACTCCTTTGATTTTAGAATGAAGGTAGTTATGTCTACATTAAAAACCTATTATATTAAACTGGTATCCACGGCCTTTTTCTACTTGTGGGAGCACTGGATTATTATCCAAACTACATTGCTTAAGATGAGCATCTTGAACTACGTCATTACCAAGGGCCGCGGAGCGAAATTTAAAGTGTGTGTGTGTGTGGGGGGGGGGGGGGGGGTAATCACAAAAGCTTTCCAATATGTTCAACAACACAATGGCAGTGTAGCGTGTAACGTGTAAAGCTCTCAGCCCCGTCTCCGCGGTCCATGTTTAGCTTCCTTGATAGCTATTCCATTGACTCCAGACTAACGTCATGACGGTTGCAAAAGTATGACAGAGATAAAGTACAAAGATGTTAAAGTGCGCACAATGAAGCACTAGGAACAATTACAAACATGCAATTTCTGGGGAAATTAACTTAAAAACGTCATTTGATATTTCCTGTGTCAAATCATGCAACCTATTGGATTAACTTCTAAGCATTAAGGATTTAGTATATTAGGTATACATGCTGTATGAATTAGTAGCCCAGGGTGTTTAATGCCTGCTATCCAATAACTGATGTGATGAAATATTTTGCAACAAAGTAAAGTAGCAAGATCGAGTTTAGAGTTACACAGATTAAGATAGATAGACAGACATACAGACAGACACACAAACAAACAGACAGACAGAAAGACAGATGGGGTTTCTAAATAATCGGTTTAAGTTTTCCATACGCCATTGCTAACGTTGAGCACTAAGCACAATGACAGTAGGTTCTATTTATAAAGTCTTCGGTATGACTTGGCCAGGAGTCAAACCCCAGACCCCCAAGTACAAGTCGAATGCTCTCACAACTTGACGATCTTGTTTAGATAAGTAACTCTTTCCGGGAGCAGAATCAATTCGGGAGTGTATCGTAAGTTTTCGCCCTTAGGTATAATATCAAAACAAATAATGTGAAACACGTATCTTGATAAATTTCATAGTCTGGTATGGAATTTATTTCGATGGTTGCCCGTTATTAACTTGCCCCAAAGCAATCATGGTTGTGCAAAGGTTAGGGTCGATTTCGAAGGTACAATTTCTAAAATTGATATAAGTTCACCAATGTGATCGCTATATGGCGGTAAATCCGTTCATATCTTAAAACATTACAGTGATGATCGTTTAGGTATAGCTACAGGCAGGCTCGAGCTCAGATGTTATCTGCATTGGACAAATTCTCAAGAGGTGTTTTTTGATCGAATGAGTCCCATTTCGTAGAAATCAATGGACTAAAATTTTTTGACCTGTACACGTAGATGTTAAAGGGCTAACTGAGAGAGGGCCTCTCACCCCAAACTACAATTTTGTAGTCTTCTACGGAAATTTTCAATTGGCACGACTCTTTGTTTGACAGCAAGTTCAAACTATACAAAGTACTGTAGCTCGTATTGCACAGCATGTACTGTACAGAGAGTGTTATGATTATACGTTGGGGTCTTTGATACTCACCCTAAACTAAAGCAGTAAAGTGAGATTGTGTCTGGATGAGGACGAATTTTAGACAATTGTGGGAGGGGCTCAGTTTAGATGGTTAGGAGAAATGGACTTGTTCGTGCGAGAGGTTCAGGCCTTTAAGTAGATACCACTTAACCGTTCCTTGAAGCTTTTGTAGACGTGCACCCACATTCCCCCCAAAACGGAACCCCTAAACGAGGACCGACTGCATGGTCAAGTGGTCAGAGTACTAGACTTGCAGTCGAGAGGTTGGGAGTTCGAGTCCTGGTCGTGTTATACGGAAGACTTAAAAAAGTGGAACCTACTGCCATTGTGCTTGGTGCTCAGCATACGCAATGGAGTTGGGAAAACAAGCCATGCAGTAAGCCACAACTGTGACCGGCTCGAGTTGAACCAATTTGTTGGAAACTGGGCGGTAAAACTCCATGCAACGACCTAAATCAAAACAAAGATTTTTCTGTTTCGGTTTAACAACTCAATAAAATTACAAAATTGTGAGAGGTTTATTGAAAAGCACTTCGTTTGATATTAAAAAGAATCGCACCAATGCCCACATTTTCGAAACCAGAGCGAGACCCCTGTTACCACATTAGCAGATAGCAGGGCAATGGTGCAGCCAAAAAATCAATGATAATCGCTTGATTATTTTTTTTTTGCCCTCTTCCCTTCAAACCCTCACAACAAATGTGTATGGGCTCGCTAAAATAACACCTTATAAATTCCTCTACACCTGATTGGAAAATTGTTGGTCACGTGCTTTGCGTGATTCGACACCATCACACCGTTGTGATCTTCTGCGGACCAGCTAGCGATCATTGAGGTATTGGGAATAGTTCCGTCCTTGAGTCGAATTTGACTAGAAATTAACAAGGTGTTATGTAAAACAAATAATGGATATTTTTTCATACGTGTGATAGTATGCATAGTTTCATGAGTTGAAAGGGTCAACTCTTGAAATTATTCATAATACTGTACGAATAAACATTCATTATTTGTAGGCCACTATCTTCATCGAACGAAAGATCACAAAAGACAATTTCCCAAGTAGTGTACGTAGGCTGCTTTCCAGAATGATCTACGCACAATACTTGAATAAAGTAGTGCAAGAATGACATCAAAAATTTTTCAATCTATCGTTTTGATGTCAGGCGACGACATTCTACCAGTGGCGTACGCAAGTTTTATCTGAAGGGTAGGGGGCATGCAGTATGTCGAAGGATTGGTAGCCAGGGAGAAGGGTCTGCAGGGGAGGGGCAAGTCCCTCCTCTTTGAAATGTTTGAAAATTTAAGAGTCCTTACACGCTATCTGGTGATGTATGGCTTTTTTGAAGTGAAATTTGTTACAGAATTTGCTCACTTTTATGAGCTGCAATAAGTGTAAAAGGCTATAGTCTGGGGAGGCATCTAAAAGGAGTCCCCTCTCCTTTGGAAATTTCTGAAAAATTAGATTTCCTTTCATGCAATTTGGTGCGAGGCTATATATGCTACCTTTCCAAGAAAATTTGGAGTGTTACAAAATGTGCGTATTTTAGGACTAAAAGAAAGAAAATTTGCATCAGTGAGGAGGCCTTGGGGAGACAACCCCCCTCCCCACTCTTTGATTTTTTTTAAATTGGGTGTCGTTACATGCAATGTGGTGTCACATACGCTACATTTTGAACTTAACCTTGCCTTATTAAATTACGTATTTTTAAGATCTAGAACTTTGGAATCAACTGTATTCTACACTGTATACGTGTCTGTAATAACATACACCATAAAACGTGAAGGTATGAGCTAGATAGAGTTTTACGGCGCAGTGAAAGTGTGAGTTACAGCAATGAGTTTTATTACTTCCATACACGTGGCATATTTATAAAGTGAGCCCTCAATTTAATTTCTTAAACAAGCCGGCAAGTTATGTTTTTCCATCTGTATCATTATTTAATCAAGTTATGACACTACTGTTTGCGTCAACTGTAACGTCTTTATTTTAGTTTAATTTCATGATTATGCAGGTACTTAAGAACCATGATCTGCACAAATGTTATAGCATTGAAAAAAATGACGCATGTGAAATCAGAGATTGTTGATGGTTACGTTTACAGTTGAAGGTAGATCAATGAACATGGGTTTATAAGAATAAGGGGAAGGGTACGTGTTTGTTAAAGGACACGAGTGGAACAAAGTTCCAACCAAAGACCGAAACTGTGACAACAAAGACGAAACACTATTTACACGATTATTTACACACACAACGAAAACTATTTACAGGGGCGGATAGGGTGATAGTGATACTTCCAATACAAAGACGTCCTAAACAATCTCGCCAGAAGTAAGAGGTAGCTGTAGAAAATTGAGCTATCCGCAACAGCTCCATGGTTAGACAGGACTCCACACCTCAAATTATAGCCTTTGCATTAGCGGCTCGCCATAGGGGCACGGGGGGGGGGGTGGCGGGGGGGTCGGGGGAACGGGGGTACTTGCCCCTCCCCCAACATTTCCAAAGCATGATCTTCAATTTTTCAAAAATAAAGTTATTCGACATGACATGAATAAAAAGTAACCTTTTACTTAATCTGGGCAAAGTACCCCAGCCTTCTCTCTCATACAAATGTCATATATTATTTATAAAGTATAAACTAATGCGTAATTGTGAATGACATAGTTCGTAATTGTATCAAAATTTTAGCCCAGTACCGGCCGACCAGAAGCGTTGATAGCGCTTCCAGCACCAATAGCAGTACTGAATCAGTACTTTTATTGGCGCTGGTAGCGCTACCAATGCTTCTGTGTGGCCGGTTAAGGTTTACATGCTCATTCGACCACTGGTCATTTGAGTTAACATGATTCGAAAAGTTATGATTTCAATTTATTTCCAACGGTGTGCAGCTCCTTGAAACAAAAAAGTCCAGAACAAATTTATGTTTGATGTTTTGAAGAGGAACATATTCTAGGCATAGCTTACTGGGGAAATTTTTACTCATTTCCCATGTTGGTTCTCGAGATATTGAAATTGAAGTTGACATATTTTCCACAAAGAGTGAACTTGCAACAAGTAGACGTGATGTCATGTATTCACATTGATGGAAATGTTTAGATGTTTTTCTCTAAAATTTAACACCATATTTTACAATTTAACTGTGATATGTTGTAACCATAAGTGCATCCCGAGCAATGGAAGTTCAAAAACTTAATTTGCCTTAAGGGCGAGATAGCATCCCTAATCAATTCAAGATCAAACAGCAGGATTTAGAATAAATAAATAAAAAACAAAACCATTGACCATCAATATGAATACATGACATAGCACATGCTTGGTTCAAGCAGGGAGGTTAAACTAAATCACACCTCCCTGGTTCAAGTTTACCTTTTGTAGAAAACTTCAGTTACTAATATCTCGAGAACCGAACATGGGAAATGAATGAAAACTTCGCCAGAGTGCTTAGAATATGTTCGTCTTAAAATATTAAACAAATATTTGGTTCTCGTCTGTTCTTTTTAATGGAGATTTTACTTTGTGACAAAGAAAATGATAAAATGTCACATCGTCCTGAAAAGGAGCCAGTACATTTTATGTGGTAATTTTCTGATCATTTTGCGATTTGATTTTCTTTTTATTAAAATGAAGATTTAATTTAAGTTAAAAATTATGACTGCTTAAATTTTACTTACAAACCTGGCAAATGCAATTTCCGGGTATCTGAGAGGTCGCGATATTTCAAAGTTTTACGTACGCTCCGCGAAAACTGATGGTGGCGCTCCGCTTAGATAGTTTTTCGGACAGTCAGTCACCACTTTTCATGCCCCTCCCCCAAAAACGCTTTTGCATGACATCCCCTGATACTTGAAACGTCTTGGTCTCAAGTTGAGTTTGCCCCCAAACAAATTTCCTTATATCGGCCCTAGAACCTTTGAGTTTAATCTAGCGATGCCTAAGGCTTTTTGTGTGTGCTTGATTTTGTTTTCCTAAAGTGAATACCTATTTAGTAGTATGACAAGCCATTTTAACTTTACCTCGCAATTCCAGTTACGTGAAATACATTTCACTTAAGTGGAATTCAATTCCACTTAAGTGAAATTGCATTTCCATTAAGTGAAATACATTACAATTCAGTGAAATTGAATTCCACTAAAGTGAAATGCATTCCACTTAAGTGTAATACATTTCACTTAAGCGAAATGCATTCCACTTAAGTGAAATGAATTCCACTTAAGTAAAATGCATTTCACTTAAGTGGGATGTATTCCACTTAAGTGAAATTCATTTTCACTTAAGTGGAATTAAATTCCACTAAAGAGAAATTCAATTTCACGTAGGTGGAATGACATGGATCGCTACCGTATTTCACTTAAGCTAAATTCTACTCCACTGAAGTCGAATTAAAATTCCACTGAAATCGAATTGAATTCCACTTAAGTGGAGTTCTTTTTCCTTTAAGTGAAATTCTATTTCACTTAAGTGGAATGCAACTTCACTTAAGTGAAATGCCAATTCTATCCGACTTAGGTGAAATGGGATTGGCCAGCTCCCAGAAGGCTTTGATTGGCCAAGCCAAAAGCGCTAAATAGGACGTGCACTAAATAGCCTACGTGTACTATATGCACAAAGGGCCGCGGGTTATGAATGTATATACAAATCATGCAGCCGTTAAGTGTGAATAGCCCAAGCTTAGCCTGAGATATACGTAATACCCGACGCGTTCATAGTGGAAACCATTTTGCTTTAACTTAATATGTTGAACCGCCGTTCTATTTATTTTTTCTTAATTTTTTCGTTATTTTTCTTAAGTGAAATAGCATTTCACTTAAGCAGAATTGCATTTAGCTTAGGTTGAATTGTATTTCACTTAAGTGAAATAGCTATGCATTTCGGCTTAAGCAAAACATTATTTCACTTAAGTCAAATTGCAAGTTGTGCAATACATTTCACTTAAGAGGAATTGAATTCCGCTTAAGTGAAATGCATTTCACAATCTGAGCACTTGTCTGATCATTTGAACAATAGAGTTCTTCTACTTAACATAAAAAATATGCATACCAAATACAAAATAGTACAAGTCATAGCTACCTTGAGATATCACGTTTACAAGCTATAGCTGAAGTAGTGTTATGAGAAAGGCCTGTAGGACAGGCATGCATGAGAGAAAATCATTAAACAGACACGTGAAATCTCTCGACACGAAACTCGGAAACGGCAGATAACAACACATCTCGATTTTCAGGGACATTTTTGATTTCGATGTTCTGTCTCCGATTTGCCCTCGATGTGTTTCTAATTAGGAATGCCCCCCCCCCCAAAGACCCATCTTGAACAAGAAATCCATCAAATTTGAACTTATGTTATCTTATTCACGACAAACTTATCATCGTTGCAAAAAAGTTTAGGCTAGATGTATTGCATTAGCTTTTGAATTTCATCTATGGGGCATTACGGGTGTACGAAAAAAAAAAAAAACGAATGGGAGATAACAGATATCGAACATACCAAAAATTTGATAAAGTAGCCTACACCAGGGTTATGTCACTTATCATATCACATATCATACGAGTTTAGCATTTCATACAATGTCGTATCGTATGCAGAAGTCATATTCATGATCGACTGACTAAAGACCACAACTGCATTCGTTCGCTTGGGAAACATCGGTTATTTTCCTATAGTCATGGGCAATGTTTTCAGTTCATTTCATTAATGAGGGCGTTTGACAACTATAGACGAAATAAATCTCGTGTTTACCTGGTGTACAGTCTCAGGTTATTATTGGAATAAGGGCGTGTGAATGCAAGAGTTTGTACAACTGTATTGGGTACAATAAGTTACTAGAAGAACAAAACCATCAATCTCTGAATGAAAGACTAACCTTGGAGTTACTTTTTTTGGTCCAAATATTATCTCCGTGATCATATACACCCAGAATGTGCTGCACCAGGCGGTTGCTTACTTGTCAACTGACACTACCCTGGTTGCACTCTTTAAATAAGTGTTTGGTTTAGAACGACTGTGAAAAGAGGTTTACATGATAGACATCTTAGAGAACAGTGGGCGTTGGTGATATGATCCCAGCGTTTGAGAAATCCCACATTGGCTTCGGTTTTTCACACGGCGTTTTTTTTTTTTGAAAATGAAGTAATGTTGTCAACTGACGACTTCCTGGTTGCACTCTTAAAATTGGCAGTTAATATAGAACGAACGGGAAAAGAGGTTAACATGGTAAAAATCTTGGAGCACAGTGGGTGATGATGATACGATCCCAGTGTTTGAGAAATCGCACATTGGCTTTGATTTTTCACACGTTTTTTTTTTTTTTTTTTTTGAAAATGAAGTAATGTTCCCCTTCGTGACAACAAATCACCGTCCTGACCTTGGGGATTACGTCTGTTTTTCAAAACCATGCATCATACATGTTGACACTTAAAACAATACGTAGGTGATTCTTTTAATATGAGGCCCAAGTTGTGAAATTTGTAAAATATACAAATGATGAATGTTTATGAGTGTAGTAGTATGAATAATTTCTTGAACTGACAGATTGAACGTTCCGTTCAACGAGGCGAAGCGGAGTTGAAGAAAACGGATCTTTCGACGAACGAAATTATTGATATTATCACACGATCATTCCGTAGTATGTAATATATATCATCTTCTAAATTTCTAATCAAATTTGACTTTAGGCTAGGACGATTCACAATCATGCAGTTTATTGAGTCCCGGCACAGCTTGTACGTGGTCACAATGACCACCCGTAGCCGTGTGTGAGTGCGGTGTAACTCACACTGTCGTGTGTTATACCGCACTAACGTTTGATCGAGCATCACACCGGTAAGACGGTGTCGAATTAATAAATAGCGGGTGACCATCATCTCCCAATCAGATTCGCAGGGGATAATAAGGTGTTTTGACAAACCTCTTTATAAATGAATAGAAAGGTTAAAGTGTACCTTATGTAAAAAGAAAAACACACACACATACACACACGCACACACAAATAAAACAACATGAAAAATGAATTTTCTTGTTGTACAAGTCACATTACCTGCTTTGTTTCCCTTTAAAATTAAGTAGGATTTTATGAAAGACAAAGGTTGTAATTTGAGTAGTATAACAATGACAACAGAAATGATTGCGCAATGTACCATTTTACTTTGAGTGAATAAACTTCAACATTTTATTTCTCAGCCCATGAATGTCCTATGAAGATGGAGGTTAGACTATTAGAGATCATTTTTCATGCTGTTTAATATATATTTTTGATTTTTTTTTTACTTGAGGTATACTTTAAGAAGGATTGTGACATTTATATATTTAACATGAGAACCGAAAAATTTCAAGTAATGTCAACAGTTAAAAGAAGGGGTTTAAGGTAACATTAAGTTTTAAGATGTAATAGGTATATTTATTTTTAGCACTTCAGTGACGTTTGCAATGAAATCTGATGTGTGGTTCTCAAGATATAAGCACGTAAAACTAACACATTTTCAACAAAAACACTTCTTCAAAGATAAGGAAAACATTTGGTGCCAGAATCCCGCTTTGTCCCGTTTAGTAAGTTAGATGAAATTTTACGCTTCAATCGGTTTAAATAACAGTCCAGAGCCAAATTTATACTTGATATTTAAAAGAAGGACATTGTGAAAGCATTCTAGTGATTTTTTTCTTATTTTTCATGTTCGGTTCTTGAGATATTAGCAATTGAATGGGGAAAATTTCCTACATAGGATGAGCTTGAAGCAGGAAGGTTTGACGTCATGGATTTGAATTGCTGCCCAATATTTTGTTTTTATTCATAATAAACCACCAATATGTACAACTAAACTGTGATGTATCGATACTACAGGTGCATCCAAAACAATGGAATTTAAAAACTTTATATGCCTTAGGGGGCTTAAGAGGAGTAAGATAGCATCCCGATAAATTGAAGACAAAAATACCTAGCTGAAAAAAACTATAGAAAAATATGTTCATACCATTAAAGTATAGCGAAATAAAAGCCCAGGAACACTGCTAAACAGCTTATCAGTAAATTAACTGGCCCTTGCACCATTCACTTCGGGGTCTTCGTTTTGGAGATTTGCATAATAGGGCAATCTCCAAAACGAAGACTACAAAAGGGAAACTTTTCGATTGCTCCACCCGTACAGGAAGAATAATTGTATTTATGCTACTAGATGCACGGGAAAATACCCCATTTGGCATGTTTGAAACATTTGTTTGCATGGAAATGTATCTGGTAGCAGGTCATTAGAGAATTCTGCCCCTTGAAAGTGGACGTCATGACTTGGCCGATAGCAGAACAACTTGGTCGATTTTACAACGAGCGAAAACCGCAAAACAACAAAAGGCTGTTACTGGGGCATGTAATATGCAACAATGTTTCTCTCTGTCACTTGCGCAACAAGCAAGGACCTCAAGGACAGGATAAGTTTGTCAAAATTTCAAGTGCATCCTCTAACGGATGAGAACATTCTCAGTTAAAGAACTAATCCTCCCAGCCTAAACTACAGTTTTTATATAGTCTACAGAAATTCTCAATTGCCACAGCTCTTGATTTACAGCTGGGTATAAAAGACAGACAACGTAAGCTCATGTTACATAGCATGTACTGTACTGAGAGTGTAAGTGATTACACATTGGGGTCTTGGAACTGTTTGGGGTGAGAGGATTCGACCCTATTGTTTTTAACATAAAGGCATGTAATTATTTGTGTCATGATGCAGAAAGGAAAATGCCAAGTTTCCAACTTATTTGACACATGCGCAGAACGTGGCGAATATTGTAAATTGCTCTGAATTAACTCAGAGGGCCTGAGTGAGAGAAGAAACTAATTTGACTCCCACCAACTTAATGAGTACATAAATTTATTATGATCAACGTCTATCGGTCTATAAAACGTTGAAGATTTCAGTATATACTCAGAACTATAGTCTGGTTGAGCTGGTGAAAACAATTTGACGCTTTCAGACTGGTTTTAGCACCACATCTGTGTTTGTTATCTTACTCAGTCAGCTGCAGCTGCGCGTAAAATAACATGCGGTATGTTTTTCAATTAATTTATGTAACGTAATTAATTTAATTTATTTATAACTTGTATATCAATGATCATAACGTGTTCTGTATAGGTAAAGTGTTAACCAATGATGATAAATTTTTGCTCGAATCCGTTTCATGAAAATGCAGTCTTTGGTAGGATCTGTGAATGTCAAATTTGTTCAATTCATTTCAGCATGCAAGATAGCAAATGAGATGGATGTCGGTTATGAACTGACCGTACTCTGCAGGGAGCTGTCACTTCAACATTTCCTAGCTTGTTTGTAATTTTATTTGAGCACTGTACACTAGGCCTAAGCCTGGCTTAGAATTACACTCTCGGAAGTGTAGATTATGATTCTCACATCCTGAATTTTGTTACCCGAACAAAATTACAGAATTTAAATTCAGCAGCAATTTACACAAAATTAACGTTTCTTCTCAATTGAAGGACATCTTCTATGTCTGTTGATTCTGGTTAATAATCAGTTAAAAATGATTAACGGAGTGCAGGAACAAAAGGTTAATATTCGCTCTTAAACTCTGATTGCCACTTTAATACTACATGAATTAATTGGATAGATTATTGAAAAGGAGGTCCAATAGACAATAAAATTAATATTAAATGCCTAAAATGCTAAACCAATATGCAAAACTCCTTGACTATAAACCAGTACTGTTTGTAAATTTTGTAAATTTGTCAGAGGTGTCTCAAACCATCGTTCTTAATGTCCCATACACTGAAACGGCATTTTGTACGTCGGTATACGTAAAACATGTGCCTCGAACTTTCGCGTAATACCTTCCATCATCGATGAAGGCAATGAGCTATGAAAGAGTGGTTGCTGTGTGTAAAATAGATCGCTATGTGTTTGCCGTGAACTTGACTTTTTTACAGGATGTTTTAATTGGAATTTGGTATCAGTTTGCAGCAAAGAGTGTTTTACTTAAAACTTTGCAACTTTTTGAAAAAATGGGTTCAATGAGATAAACTGGAAAATCAGTTTTTCTGGCCAGCTATCAGTTACGTTATGTTCCGAAAAATGGTCAAATCACACATTCTCTACACCAAGTTTTGTTTTCATTGACAAAACCGAGTATCATTGCTAAGAATTTTCAGTATTATTCCAAACAAATGTCCAAATTTATTAGCGGCCTTTCAGACTGCGAGTTATAACTAATTTTTTATTAGAAAGATGTGACGTTAGAAAAGCTGTGCATCAAAATGTACAAGAAGTACAAGAACTGAAGCACTTTTTGTCCAGTTGCAGATTGGCTGAAAAAGAAACTGACCAATCAGAACGTCCATTATTTTAAACTAGTCGTTGTGCGTCATGTTCAACTGTTCTGATGTGGGAAGCCTCGAGGTGGAAGGAAAGAAAAAACCGTTGTATATTACTGAAATGTACGGGGGGGGGGGAGGGAGGGCCATTTGTTACAGGGGCAGATTTTCACAGTGCCTAGATGTCCTGACCGGAAGGGGGAAGGCAAAACAAGTCGTTGTAGTACTATTATACAACTTATCATTCCATCCCCCAGCTTTGCTCGAACTCGCGACGACTCGTCATTTCTGCAGCAGAGTTCCTCCATTTTTCTACCGCAGAAACAATTTTCCGTCATCCGATGTGTAAAAAGGGACGTGTTACTAGTTATGAATGATTCTTTTTGAGTTAAGTAAAATTAAGTTGAAGTTCTCTTTAAAGTTTTGATAATGTACATGATGTGGGGCGCGTCGACGCGCATGCATCCTCCGCGAACAGAACCGATAGAAAATGCGCTCTCATTTGCGCGTGTGCCGTCATAACATGCATGGCTGGTAAAAACGCACGCATCCGTCCGTGGTTTAGAGTTTAGAGGAAGTAAAAAGGTGTGTTGCGGATACCTTTAAGTGGTCATGCAATTATTTAGCAAAATGTATGTTTTTTATTTCTCAGGATCCTTTCATCATCGTGACGTATGCTTTCTTTTTGAGAAACCCAACTCCTCAGTGACGTGGCATTCTAGGGAATCTACATGAATATCTCCTGTCTTCTGGAATCACACGTGACCTTTGAACTTTGGATGCCAACAAAACCTCAACAAACAGAAACGGAAGTCTTCGGAACTGATGCGAGGCGAAATTAAATGAAATGTTGTCTGCATGCGATATCATCTAACATGTTGCGAGGGGAAGTTTCAGATAAAACATGATTCCAGTTATACATCACATAAAATTGTGTTAGCATATATCGACGAAAGAAGGATCGAGGAATCTTGTAGGAATTTGTAAACAAATATCTCTAAAGGACGGTTGGTGTCATTCAAATAAATATCACACACTTATATCAAGATGGATTCATCTTATTCCTCCTACATTAACAACTCTTCGTGTGAGCTTTCTGAAGACACGCAGGCAAACACCAGTTTATTCTACATTTTCTTGCTATCCCTTATTTTTATGGTAGGACTGGGGGCTAACACATGGGTTATTGTTCTTATAACGATTATTCGCGAACTCAGAAACGCTTCTAATGTTTTCATTTTAGTTCTCTGCGCGTCAAACAACATTTTTCTTATCATCTTTGTACCACTGGAAATATTCCAGCCAGCTTTTCACACGACTTCTCTGTTTATGTCTTCGCTATTGCAGTATATTCTCCATCTGTTCTGTTCAGTCTCGATAATGTCTTTACTAATGATGAGTTTCGACCGCTGGCGAGCTGTGGTGCACCCTATGGACATGAAATCGCACAATGGCAAAACGACAGGGTTAAAGGTTACGGTTGTCCTCATCCTGGCAGTCATTTTGGCTCTACCCACTGGATTTGTACATTACATTCATGAAGATGAAATATGCAAGACAACTTATATAACGATGGACAAATATCGTCTAAGATGGGTAACATTCTACTGTATGGCACTTTTATATATGTGTCCATTGTTTTTAATTTCCTTTCTTTATTTGTCAATGGCGAAAAAGCTTCTGACACAGGGGAAGACAATCAGAGAAAGCCTCAGACACCATGTGAAACCGAGGGCGCAACGGAGTCGCGTAGCATGGATTGTAGTGGGTCTTATTGTATCGTTCGCAGTATGTTGGTTCCCGTATTACTTGTTTTTAATAATATATGTGACCGACGACTACTTCTATCTCCGACCGGTATATCTCTTTTTGCTCGATTGGCGCTCATTGGTCACCCTTCTCAACACGTTAAGCGATCCCTTATCTATATTCCTCCTAGGTTCGAGGTTTAGAAACCACCTTTGGAATATCCTTTGCACTTGGCCGAAATTTGGAAAAAACAGGTCCTCTCAAGGAGAGGGCGCTGTAACCGCAAAGGTGCGACGTACTCGAAGCAGTTCAAGCAGTAATAGTACTACACGCACGATGACGTTGAACTTGCCGTCAATTTCTCCCCAACACGGACCATGCTAACATTTGAACCGGGACCATGGGACATATTTCCAAACAGGTTCGGGTTTTATACCTTTTGAAACTGATCTTGTGTAATTTCAACGTTTTCTTCACATGATCAGAGAAGATTCAGTTGATTAATTTGACGACGGGCGATTTCCATGTGACTTGTGAGTTTAAAAAAAACCTATTTGCACGCCCAGTGAATGCTCTCCGTTTTGCATAAGTTACGGTGGCGTGCGACGTATTGAGCATTAAAGGGGAAGGTTAAGCAAAAGTTCGTTTTTCACATGTGAATGCCAGAGTTTTGACATTTCCAAAGGTGATTTTGGTAATTTTAGGTCAAAAACAAATTCCAAACTGAAAACTTTTGGATGTTGTATTGGACAGGAGCTATACCCTACCCAAATCTAATGGTCTTTCAGGCTAGTCTACTAACCCACACGTTTACTTCAAAATTTAAACATGGTTAAGTTATTTAGTTGGATGAGATTTAACGACACACCAACAAGAGTGTGTTATATATAGTATCAGTCAACTCGATAAAAAAGTTCTAAGTTAATATATTTCCCAGTATGGTTCAACTTCAAATTCGGTTTCTCTTTAGTTGCCTCTTACGACAGGGAGGGGGGGGGGGGGCGTGGGCATATTTTACAACCAGCAGTCCACAGGGGCAAACATGGTAAAAAAAATACAACTTAGAAAAATTTTCTCAAAATATGAATTTTTATTGTTTCAACGAAGCAAGTAAATGTATATATGGTAGGCAAAGGCTTTTGCTAGCATTATGTCCTAGATTAGTTACTTTTCTAGGTTTGGAAAATGTAAAAACGTAAACAGAGTGGTCGTTCATTTTTTTCTTGTGTAATTTATAACAGTCATCAGGGAGTCACGTGTATTAGCTAACACTTTGTGTTCTTCAGTATCATTTGTTAAATAAGCCTCATTGTCTCATCCGTCTCACTTTATGTAATATGATGCAATCATCTCCGTGTGTGTTACATAATCATTTCCCTACATGTAATATATTACGGAGAAACTTGAAAATGCGTGCTAATGTTTCAAACAGGACATGTATTTCTCGAGATATCAGTCAATGAAGTCACTGGATTTGTTTTCCAAAGTGAGGTTGAGGGTACAGGGCCGTAGCCTGAGCAAAATCTCTAGGGGGCAGTTCCAACACTGCCTATGTAGAGCGCCACCATCAGTTAGGACATGGTGTATGTACGATTTGGAAATCTCAAGAGGGACAGTTGCCCCCCTTGTTCCCCCCCCCCCACCACCACCACCACCACCGGCAGACTATGGTCCAGGGGTAGCAGAGGTTAGGTCACTTCCTCACATTTGTAAGGAACGCTTTGTCTCATTGTTTTTTTTTTTCAAACTGTTGGGCAGGTTGGGTTGATCTTGAAGTAAATAGGAATATGACCTCCCTGTAATGAATCCAAATTTTGTAAAATTTTCATTCAATTGCAATCATATTGTGAAAACATGAAATTGGCAAGTTGAGGAGAAAATTGGTGTGTAAATTAAGTTTTAGAAAAAACAAAAGAATGTTCATTAATATGATGACATGAAGTCATGTGCGCTTGCTTCAAGTTCATTTTTTGTTGAAAACGTGTCAACTTAACCTGTTCATATCTTGAGAACAACACATCAAATTAAAATGCAAATTTTAACGAAATGCTCAGAATAAGTACCCCCACCAACATCACAAAACTTAAATTGTTCTTAAACCCTTCTTTTAACGTTCTGATATATCCTTAAGATAACTGTTGGCCGTTGCTGCAACCTTGTAACTTTTAGCGCTCAAGATCAGCATTATCCAACCGAATTCATTACACGGAGGTTATCATGCATGGTTATGCCATCTGTTAGATCGTTCATGTGTATAACATGTTGAAATGTGTTCTATGTACGCTTTAGAACACCAGCAAATATCGCAGACGGTTGATTTTTCAAGCAGTAGAATACTCGCTTAGTCTGTTACACATGCGGGTGAAATAATTCTACTGACGGTGTGGCTACTGCGTTCCATTGTTTTCCCCCAAGGAAGACGTTCACTGTGTCGTCAATGCATTAAGTCTATGAATCGTTTTGTATGTTTTCAGTAATATCAGGCTACCAAATCAAGGATTTCACCGATGCTTGGCCTAGCACATACTACGAAATTTTAAGGGTTAAAACCTCCATGCATTTTTCACTCTGAGGTCAAATGTTACTTTCTAAAAACAAAGGAGAGGACTATGTCACTCCCTGATAGAGTGAAAAGTATGAATTCACTCCATTAGAGTGATAATTCTCTTAAAGAATACCGTAGTGAAATTTCTACCATAAAGAGTAAAATTCACTCCAAGATGAGTGAAAATTCATTCCTTGATCTAGTGCTTGCAGGGACCCACCCCTTTTTCCCCCTGTAGACACAAGAGTGAAACTTCGCTTTTTTGGCCGGAAGTGAATTTCACTCTTCTGAATTTCTGGGCTTTGGAATGAAATTTGTACCCTTCACTCCTCTCACGAGTGGAGTTTCATTCTTTCTATTTTAGAGTGAACCTAGACGCCCGGTTTTCTAGTTTTTCTATTTTTTTTTTTATAAACCACTGTCTTTCTATAGTTTCCTGTCCTGCTCATGCTGTATTCACAATATCTATTTGTACAGACGAAATGAATGAAATATATGATCAAATAAAAAGGCAAGTTGAGCTTGAAGAGAAATTTTGTGCTCACATGCATCAACATGGTGCATCTAGCTAGCAGCATTTTATCATTTTGTATATTATTAATTACTATGTGTAGTATCATCAAAATAATGTATCCCAACAGTTTCAGTTCCTTATAGTGCAGCAAAAAACTGTTAATGATTCATTACTTCAAATTGTCAAATTCTTCGTGCGATTCATGTAGCAATGAATTTCTTTGCTTTGAGATGCATAAGCATGTATAGTTTTGTTAAATTTATTCGACCGATTTTAATTTCATTCATTCTTTATGTAAATACACCTGGGCACATCATTATTTTTACATTATTTTCTTGGATAAATTTTCAGTCAGATTTTAGGATTAAGAGAAAAACGCAAACAACAGAAACCTTAATTTGCATATTATTGGGACTTGTGATCTAAACCACATCCGCTCCGGACGACGTCGTAAAGCGCAGGTCACACTATGGCAATATCAGATGGGATTACGTTCCGATTTTTATGAGTTTTACTAAAAATTTCCTTCATGTTTGCTCGGAAAGAAACAATAATTTGCCATTTAGTGTATATATATGTATGATTTGTATGTGAAAACCATGAAAATGAAATGTAAGCCAATTATTTCGCGACGTCACGTTGACAAACAACTTTTATCGGACCACGCGAATCCGACAAAACTGTTTGCAAATATGACGTCACGGAATTATTAGCATAATTTTGATTTTCGTAGTCCTGCCATACAAGTCATGTATTTCCGCAAGTTGGCAAATTTTGTTTCTTTTCGACCAAAGATGGAGCAGATTTTTAATAAAACTCATAAAATCGGAGAGTAATCCGATCCGATCCGATATGGCCGCAGCGTGACCTGCGCTTTAGTCGATCCACGGGAGTGCCGCCAAGGTCTAAGAATTGGGAGAACATATTGCCATATGCCCATGTCTATGATAGGAAACAAACTATATCTTAATGGATCGCCATTGTAGTCATTGCGTACTGGGTAATCATTTGGCAAAAAGCACCCCAGAACCACCGGAAATGACATTACCGAGCAAGTTTGAATTTATTTCTAATGTTTATTTACACCTAACGCCATCCATACAAAAAGATATCGCTTAAACACGATTTCAATCATTTTTTTTTTTTGGGGGGGGGGGGGGCATTTGAGGTCAAAATATGATTCGGGCCCCTGTGGTGGTACAAACTGTCGATTCGGTTTCAAACCTTGTAGGGGTCAGAGATAAAATGAGCAACTCGTAAGTGTTTTGCTTAGAGTTTACGGCAGTGGAGGGTAGCAGTGGCTTAGTCACGGGGTGGTTTTGGGGTTAACCCCCCCCCCCACATGACCCAACCTTGCAATGCAAAAACACTTAAAATAGCGGTTTTTTTTCTCTCTATCCCTAGCCTTTTCCCTCATGTCGTACCCCAAAAGCCACCCCCTTGATACCAACCCCCATGATACAACCCTGGCTACTAGCCAAGATGGCTACGCCGCTGGTGGGAAGAGATTTCTACATTGGCGTACTATGTTCTGTTGCGATTACATACTAAGCTTTGACGATAATTGAATGCCTTTTAATTTTGTTGAAAGCAGCTATCTTTGTACTGAAAGAAAAAAGTCTAACATGTAAAGTTTTGCTTATTTTGGTTACTTCATGAAGATATAAATTATATTAATGAATACAATAATTAAGTGATGTTATCGTGTTTTTTCATTGCCTATTCAGCGGGAAAGGGTTCTAAAACGCCCAGGGATTTACAATAAGGTACTTTTATTTGGACACGATATTAGAAGCTCCTTTTTTTATTGCAGCATTCCATTTGTCCTACTGTAGCCAATATATAATTCAGTATTACGCCTGCTTTATGCAAATTACGGGCTCCCTGCATTTTACTTGTACCATTTAAGTGCAATTCGTGGGTACCACTTGAAATACTGTAGGGTCTACTCCTTTGATTATTAAGTAACGACCTGCCCGTGCGTATAAATGCCCCGCTGGATACTTGAACAGCCAGAAATGGGATAATAAATAAATCTACTTGAATAAGTCTTGTCTGCACAGCTATTGTAAGCTAAAATGTGGCCGAACCAATTGATTAGAAAAAAGCCATAAACCTCATAGAACTAACTAACCCACTGTGCAACACATTCGAGTAGCTTAAGTCCACTTCAGTTTTTTCGCTTATAAAACATTTACATAAATGCATATTATGGAACGGATGTAATGGTAGCATGCAAAGTGAAAAAGACGCTAAAACAGTAGCATATTTATGGCAGCTAGTGACCAAAGGAGAGAAAAAAGACTACAGAAACACCAAACATATTGCTTTTTTCACGACGCGAACCTTGTCTTCAACGCACCGCGAAATAACGCGACACCAAGTTGTGAAATGACAGGGGCAACACAGAGGATGACGTCATTACGCTGTAGCGTAGTGTAATCTGAAGCTCGATATGAACTTCTGACCATAGTTGTTTCAACCAGGGTTCATTCAAAAGCGCAGTACGGATTCAGGACCACAGCCTAGAGGGCCAGATTTGACTTGATACTTTTAGACCTGAAAGCAGGGGAGGAGGTGGGTCAATGGATTCGTCCGAACCCTCTCTGAGAAACGAATTACGATTGTAATTGTATAAACTGGATAGTACCGTTTGATACTCCATGCATGGAAGAACTACCTTGTCTCTCATCTGCAGTGTTGTATTTAGTCACGACTCGAGTCACTCCCTCTAAAAATGATAGTGTCTCGATAGAATTCAGTATAGTAATTTCCTCCATTGAAATAGTACAGTGACTCGAGTCAATGACTCGACTTGAGTCACTTAAAAGTTTGAAAACTGGTGACTCGAGCCACTAATCTAGTGAATCGAATACAACACTGCTCATCTGCAGGAGACATTTCCGTGTTTCATTACGTATGTTGGCAAAATATGGCACCGTTTTCACGAGTCCTTTGCAAAAAACCAAAATTTCGTGCGCTTTTTAGTCTCAACGATTTATTTGCTTACATATTGGTTTGTTGGGGTTGGTTGGTCGTATGTACTGGTTACATGACTAATGGGTGTGACTTTGAAGGAGCACAACATGCAAGGATGTGGATCAAGACAATGTCTTTTACTCTCTTCTTTTGAAAAAGTTATGTTTAATGAAAATTGAAAGCTTTACATAAATAATTAGGCAGCAGATTTACCTTCTAATTTACACGGTGGCGTAGCTGGGAAGCAATTTGAAAGTGGTGGTGGGGAGGGGGATTTGGCCCATGCAACTCACCCTACCCTATTGACCAAAAGGTACATTTTTATGCTAAATTTTCCCCTTTTTCTCTCAAGTAAGGAAATATGACTGTTTGGGGACTATCGAAGAATCTGCGTTTCCTATTAGCATATATCTGAGATAGCATGACTACTGAAGATCGTTCTTGTTACATATCGTTATCCAGGGGAGTGCGGATTAAGACTTTTGGCGACATTCGAAGAGCAGCCGCCCTTTTTAAACAAAATATTTAAAATTAGAAGCCTATATCGAAGAAAATTTTAGGGAAACGGAACAGTAGCGGCTCGGAAAAGCTCACCACTGATTAATTAATGAGCGACCACTTACAGCATTAAGGGTTGCAAATTAGGGCACGCGGCGCACGCGGAAAATTTTGCTTTTTTAAACTAATTATTACAAATATAGAGCTTTTATAGGAAGAATTCGGAATTTCATGAAGGAAAAGTTGGGAAAACCGCACTTTATTTGACTGGTGTATCAAATTGCGAATTTCTGAATTTTTCACTTTTTGGGCCAGAGGGCAATCGCCCCATGCCTCCTGTAGTTACGTCACTGCTCTGCAACATTGAACATTGATAACATGCTGACACTTCAATATCTAAAGAGTCTATCTACATAGACTACTCAACTGACTGGGTGGAAAGGAATCTGATGATAGGTGCGTATGAGAGCATTTGATTACGGTAGGCCAATGGTTCCCTACTTCAGTTTTGACAAATCGCGACCCCTCAGACAGCCGGAAATGGCATGTCTCGGGCTTGTAATTAGTAGCTAAGTTTTCCGATTTTTCCTTTAAGTGTGAAGTGTGAACACCACTATATTAGGGGCGCGAAGCGCGCCGAAACTTTTATCCCTTACAAACACACGTAGATATGGAGCTTGTATTGCTGAAAGCTTTGGATTGTGGGTTTCCTGTAAGGAAATTTACAGAGTTGGGGGATTACTAAAGAATCTGCACCTCCTTCATATATTGGTGCCAATTATAGAATCATTGCACGACGACCGTCGTTGTTGCTACATAATGCTATCTAAGGCCCTCGAGCTGACACTCTCCGATGACATTTCAAAAGTTTTCCAAACTTTGGTGTGACAAAATATTTCAAAATCAAGAGCTTTCATTGAAGAAAATTTGGAATTCTTTGAAAGAAAGTTTGCAAAAATTGAAGAATAGCTGCCGGTGTCTCTTGAAGATGTTGTAACACATATGGTTAATATCCGATTTTGTCATTTTCAGAGCTTGAAAAAGTTTACCAAACTGATTTACGGTTGAGAACTTATGCACTGTTTATTGCATTTTGCGGGGGGGGGGGGGGGCGTCGGAAATTTTGCTTTTATTGAGATTTGGAAAAATGAAAAAAGGGATTTTCTGACCTGGGATGTGAGGGGGCGATAGCATGCTTCCGCCCCTCTCGTTTTTCGGACTGTCGCCCACGGCCCCTCCTCCTACTTCCTACGCCTATGCATTTACAGAGAAATTGCAGAAGTCTAGGTACAGGGTCTTGATGCACCTTTTCCATGAAAATGAATGATACCTTCTCCAAAACTTCGTCTTGCGTGTCACAAATTCGTCACGGTTTGCCCTTTATAAAAGTCACTACAATTATAAGAATAAAATTAGTTTTCAGGCTACTGGACTTACACATATATTAGAAAAACAAATCCATCCCTTTTCCGCTGGGGGAGCAAATTTTCGTTCAAAAGAATACTGGAATAATGGATATATATTTTTTTTTATCAAATGTCTTTTTAAGGTAACCAAATTTTTCTTCTCGAGGCGTACTTCACTCTTCGTTCCTACAGTGCTGTACTGTTGTACCAATTGTATTCAAATGTCTAAGTGTTTTTTTGATTCCTTGCCGAAGGCAGACAAGGAATCTATCCGATGGTGATGTCGTGTGTGTGTGTGTGACGCCCTCTTGTAAACACTATATCTCAAGAAGGGTAACTCTGGGAGATCTCAAACTTGGCATGTAGATTGCCCACATTGAGTAGAAAGTCCCTATTATTTTTGGTGGAGGTCAAAGGTCATTTGAGGTCACCAGGGGTCAAATGGTAAATACCTTGGAAATTGCTTGTAAACACGATATCTCCAGAAGGAAAAATGTGAGTGATCTCATACTTACCATGTAGATTGCCCATATTGAGTAGATGATCCCTATTGTTTTTGGTGAAGGTCAAAGGTCATTTGGGGTCACCAGAGGTAAAAACATCAAAACCTGGTAAACACTGTATCTCAAGAAGGGTAACTGTGAGGACTCTTATACATAGCATGTGGATTGTCCATGTTAAGTAGATGATCCCTATTGTTTTTGGTGGAGGTCAAAGGTCATCTGGGGTCACCAGAGGTTAAACCTTGCACATACTATATCTCAAAAAGGGTAACTGTTAGGGTTAATATTCATTAGTGCATGGGGTGAAGAGTTTTGAATGGCATGGGTAATGTAAGATGCATTTGGTAAGCTTTTGGAATCCACTTCATTATGTAAATGATCAAGTTGGGTAATTTCAAAATATGTACTGAAGCAATCTCACTGTAATAAGAATGTCTAAAGTGCATAGAAGTGCATTTGGTACAGTATTTATGTTGATTTTGGTTTGAAGTTTTGCCCTATAACATTAAGTGCCAGTATTAATATGCATAAGAGTAAGTGGGTAGAACAAAATCTGAAAAAGTTAAAAAGGAAAAAAAAACTGTTCATCAGGCTGACATGTTAGTTAATTTATCTTTGTCATAGGTATGTTGGTTTCGCCATAAGTATCTCGGCCTATAGATTTTCATGAACTATGTGAGTTAAACAAAGGCTGTATGAGGGTTATTTTGGGACATAGTCTGAACATATTGGAGAAAGCTTCCATGCCCAGTGCCTTAAGTGTAAACTTTGAACAGATCAAGTGCTCTGTATGATGCCCAAAATTTCTTTCAGAACAGACAAGCATTGTTTCTTCCATAACCCTAAAGAAAATATGAAGATAACATTAAATTCAGTATCAAAGATTGTTAAAAGTTACAGACAAACCTTGTGCCACTGTCCTCATAAGGACATAGAAGTGGGAACTAGATAATTAAATATACCACGGGTAATTAGTTTTATAAAAAGAACTAAATAACTGATCATTTGGATCAAATACCCCTGAGCATGCTTGAACTGAGATTGCCTAATTGAATGAATCAAATTGTAACTGACCCACCAGAGTCTGTGAAAATTGCTGGTCACTGTTATCTTTAATACCTAATTCATCACATTTGACTGCCACAGTGTCCTGAGGGGTTTTCTCATTGAATCATACAGCTCAATGGCTTTAACCATTTCCTACCTGTCTAGAGATAGTGTCTGACACTTATTTAGCCCTCTCAGTAAGGCTTGTTTTTCAGAAAGTACTGTAGTTCAGGTAATCAAAACTAGCAAATAGTATCTACTGTGTATCAAACAAAGGACACTTGACTTGTACTCTGTTATGTGGTGTTCCTACAAGCAGACAATTTAAGGCAAATTACAAAACTTGTTAATTTCTGGATTATTAGGGTACCCATTTTTTGTTAATTTTCAAGGATATCATAGTCTTTGGGAAGGGCATTACACAAAAAAACAAATACAAAAGGACCACCACTAATAGCCAAGGTTACACCTTTCTGTTGAGATGTCTCTACTGTATGTTCCAATTTATGGATGACTGTTAGGATTAGGCCTTGTAACACTAACCTCAATGCAGTCAACTTTTTGGATCACAGAGACATCATTATATAGAGAGCTATCCTCAATACCCAAAATTTTGATTTAAAGGAGCATGTTTCAAAAATATCTCTTTATCAAGTTAATAGACAACATATTTTACCAGCATCATAACTGCGTGGGAGATTTCTCTTGTTTGTGGAGGTCAAAGGTTGAGGTCACAAAAGGGCAAAACCTTGAAGACATGACATTTTATGTGGTTATTGAACTGTGGAGGGATCTCATTCTCAGTTTGTGAATTGCTCATATTTAGCATGTTGATGGTCTTTTTAGGTAGTTGCTCCCTATTGTTTTAAGTGAGTGTGAAAGGTCATTTTGGGTCACATGATCTCAAAAGGTTTTGACCTTACTAGTATACCTCAGTATTTGTGAGGGATCTCATGCTTGTCATGTGGGTATCCATGTTCATTAATACAATATATCATATGGCAAGGAATCACTAAGCCTTTTGGCTTTCTAGTCAACTATTTTAATGCAAAATGTCAGTCCCATTCGGTTGCAACTGTGCTGCATGCTACAGTGTTTCGAAATGCATTCGTGCGCATGGGCGTTCCCAGTCGATTTCTAGTTTTCTCGACAACCGTTTAAGCTACATTCCTGTAATGGTTGTGTGAGGCAAACTCCACGGGTTCATGGATTAATTTTAATAAGGTTCTGTAACAAATAACGTGGTAATAAGCTACCAATCCTTTCGTGCTCGTCGCTCCGTTCACACCTGAAGTCAATGTTGTCTTCATTATTAATTCTTTCTGAGAACTACCCCCGGAGATATATAGCCATAAAAGTTAAAAGCTTTGTACAAATGATTCCCTTGACTTTTTAAAATAGGTTGGTTGAGAAATTGATCTGTTCAAACTGTTTTGATGCAGATACTGGATGCAATTTTGTCACAGACCGCAAACCGTGGCAGATTTCAGTTTTGATGTGAACGCTCCTTAAGCATGAACGCAGTATGTCGAAGATTTTTTTTGTTTATCTGAAGAATAGAATACAGCATAGGACAGAACAGAAAGAATAGTGTACACCGTAATTTGACCTAAACAAGGGAGCTCATGTTGCCTGTAACAGTTTTGCATATACAACAAAACAATACAGAATGAGTAATGTAGAAACAACATCAAAATTCGTAAGTTGCAAAAAAAAAAAAAAAAAAAAGAGAAAAAAAAGATAAATGAATAACAACTTTGAGAAATAACATTGAAAGCAATAATGAGAACATCAAAAACTAGAAATTAATGTAAAAAACTAATTACAACATACAAATGTAAGAAATTACATAAAATGCCAGTATTAAAAGAGTAAGGTTACTTCTGTAAGATTGTGTACTTGCATAGTTTAGCTAAAGATTAAAGCGACCAGATGCAGAAATGAAACAATTTACTGAAGGCAGAGTTTTAAGGGAAATATTGTGTTTAAAATGCTCCCACATAGCATTAATAGAAAAAAGCTCTCGTCATTTTCAAACCATTCGGTCTCAGCAATAAACCCCAGCAATAGCTTCATGTCCTCAAAGTGTTATGCACACGAAGAGCAAGTTGCTTCTTGAAGGCACTAATGATATCTCAACTACAACCAAGAAATCATGCACTGGACGAGTTGTATATTTTTACCCAATCGTTTAACTCATGTACCATTCCAGAATTTTGGAAGCCCTTATGACGAATAATACATGTCCTCAAATAGGCAACAATAAGTTCCCAGAATGACTTTCGACCAATCACTCTGACACCCATTCCGATGACTGTGTAAATTTTTTAGAACGTCTTTTTAAACGTTTTTTGCTCAGAATGTTGCCGACATTTTAGATACTTTTCAATTTGCATATCAGAGAAACATGAAAAAATGTGATAATGCTCTACGAGTAGCTTTAGAAAAAGAATATTCATACCTTGAGAAAACAAGACACGGTTAAGTGCGAGAGTAATGTTCTCTTACTTTTCGTTTGCATCTAGCACCATTCATCCCCATCTATTAACTTAATATCAAACTTAATGACAGCCATTCAGTTCCGTATGATGTATTACAGTGGCTACTGGGGTAAATTTGAGCAATCGTTGAGTCACATCACGATCACTTCATCTGGTAATACTGTTTAGCAATGATAACTTCAAAAACTGGAGCCTCAAGAAACCTTTCTTGCTCTTCCCTTTTCCACTCTTTACACTCACGATCAGAGTTGTCACCACGCCGGGCGGCACCGGACGGCTTCGGGCGGTGCTACCCGGCTCTCAAAATTTCCACCCGGTACTCGCCATCACTATGAGCTTCACCGCCCGGCAAAAATTTCTTACCCTAACTGAATAAATTTTTGTTAGAAGAAGTGAGTGATAATTCCTCGTGAGTACTCTCCATGCAAAAATTTTCAAAGGGGAGATGGGGCAGTGTCTCCCCTTAGACTGCTTCCTTAGGACGGTGACCAAAAATTACCCGGCTCTCAAAATGGTCTGGTGACAACCCTGCTCACGATTGTATACAAACTGAACCATCTTGTCCTTTACTTAATTTTGCTGATGTCTGATCACTCTGTTATGCTAGTAAGTAAGTATAACATGTCAACAAAAAGCGCGACTTTACTTGGCAGTAACAAAGCAAGCTTACCTAACCGAAAACCCGTTGAAATTATGTCAATATCTTTTTACGGTTCGGGAGATGAACTTAATCAAAATTTGAATGTTTCGGAAGCAACTTGTTGTTTATGCAAAAATAATGGTGTGAAGCACAGTGTGTTACACAGTGTTGACATTTCTTTTGCAAACCCTGCATTTTTAATTACTCATCCAGTAGATTACGAAGGTTTCAAAAGTGATAGGCCTATTGATTGTTTTCATGGACAAAATCTAGCCTTCCAAAATAAAACCCTCAGGAAATACTAATATCACAACATTCCTTGAAATGAAGATTGCAAAAATGAAGGATAACATTAGCCATATATGACATATCCCCCATCGACATTACAAGATTTGCATATTGAGCTCATGTTTATTCAAGTACAAATCAGAAGTAACCCTGTAAAATCATCAACTTGTGATGGATTGTGGTGGAAGCTGCAGCTCTCTTCTCGGTTTTTAATGCTTTTTACACCAAATATCCAACTTCGTCGTTTTCATGTGACTAGACCTCTACGGATGATTCTACTTTGTGTGAAAACCAATTGAGATCATTTGTTGATTATTGCGATCGCTTTTTTTTTAAAACATAACGTGTCAAAAACTAAGGAGATGACAATCGATTTCCGTAGAAAAAATACATATGTTGACTACAAATGAGTTCTGAAATTAAACGTGAGCAAATATGTATCTAGGGGTAACTGCTGATGAAAAATTAAATTGGTATATAGTCATATTGATGCTATTGTAAAAAGACGTATTTCTAGAATGTATACTGCTTGCGTAGACTCAATGATTTTGATGCTAGTCCACAATTGTTATACATGTTAAATAATAACTCTTTAATTGCTTGTGTTTGGCGTAATTGTATGGTCGCTTGAGATGGAAATGCGACAAGTGGGGTTTTGATAGATTGGATAAGACTATCGGGGAGGATAATCGGGGAAACTCTGCCTGACATTACTGTGTGTAATTCTGAAATTGTTGATAAATCGAAGGATATCATGGAATCCGACAGCCACCCCTTAAAGGGAAATATTGCGTTTGTTTTACATGGAAATTTCATCCTTTTAAAACCAATGTTTATTGGCAAAGAGTGATAAATAATTACGAATAAGGCAGTATGGTAGCCTTCTTTTCAAGAAATAAGTTTCCCTCAGATAGAAATTCAGTTGTTTGTTGCTCAGGAATGATTTGTTCACCTAAACTTTCTACATTTCAAAAGATGCAACTTCCATAAGTCTTCTTGTGCATAATATGTTGAGGAGAAGAAGCTATATTGCTGAGGTTTATTGTTGAGACTGAATGATTTTAAAATGGCTAGAGCTATTTACCTTTAATGCTATGTTGGAGCATTTTAAAAGCAATATTTCCCTTCAATTCTGCACCACAATTGTGCATTGATTAAACAGCTCTAATCTTGCATCTGTGTGGATTTTTTACTCGACATGTACTAAAAACATTCAACAGTAGCTGACGCGAAAGTAGCGTTACTTCTACTCTGAAGTACCTGTTCAATGTTTCTATATTCTGGTGAGAACATCAGTTCAAATGGGAAAACGAGGTGCTAGAACAAATAAAAAAAAATTAAAAATATATTTTCTGTCAAACTTCAACTATAGGGTGGCCTCCCGAGGGTACGACAGTGAGTCCTGTTGTGTCACACTTTCACTCGGCTGGAGCTCACATCTGGCTTGTGGATTGGGGGAGGCAAAAAATTTCCAACAGCTGGCCGAACACTGCATCGTGTCCTGAACGGGATCGTCTATTAGCAATCAACTCGTACCGATGCGAGCGCACACCTGTACACACAAAGAAACATGGATACACACACATTGACACAGACACATACACTCAAATTGACGTTTTCAAGAAGTCCTAAATTCATTTATCTGTATTCCACAATGTTACATTAGTTTATTTGTGTGTGTTGTTATTTTTTTTTTAATCTGCCTGAATTATTACAATTTGTTTGTTCCACAATATTTTCATGATTTGGAGTCACGTACCAATAGTAACACTTTACTCCATCATGGGGGAGGATCCAGCGGGTTGGTCTAATTAATTACTCGTTTGACGTAGTAGCAATAGGCCTAGACCTTAAGCATTGACGACACACTGATGTCGACCTTAAGGCAAAACAATGGAACATGTGGTCACCAGCATAAAAATTCTCCTTGCATGTTCAGCAGACTACGCGCATATTCTACTGCTTGACAAATCAGCGGTATGCATTATGTGTGGTGGTTTGTTTTGCATCCAAAAGAGGGCGTATTTTCCGCTTTGTGACATCATATGAACAAGGTCTATTCACTCCATGATGTTACCAAAACAATGACACACTAATTACCTTACGCTCCTGATTTTTTCGGTTTCGGGGGAAAACAGCTGAATAGTTCTAAATCAAAATGAATTAAGTCAGAAAACAACTTTTGAAGTTATAAGATTAATTCACTGGCTGTAGTTTTTCAAAGCAAAACGTGATTTAACTTATACAGTTTAATAAGAAAAACACTTGAGAGAAATCATTGAGGCTCATCTGCTTTCTCAAAATAAGCTTTGAAATGACGACACACGTCATTTAAAACGATTTGCACTCAAGACACAATTGATAACGATCATCATTACAATAGCGTGGAACCTTATATCGGCATGAAATAAGCACACAGGCCGAATAGAGTGATGTAAACAGCTGTATAAAATGAAGCTGGGAAAAGACGGATGGGTAGATGTAAGTCAATAAACGGCCTTTCTTTAAATGTTTGGTAATTCGATTTGAGGGCTATTCACATGCGCACATCTTCCGAAACGTCGGGATAAACAAAACGATCCCGCAGCAAGTTTTATCGAATTTTGAGTCAAAGCATTCTTTATCAATCCACCTATAAGGAAGGAAAGGAACTTAAGTGTGATGTTGTGAGGTAGCATGTAGCCTATCTATATTGCCTAACTATTTGGTTTAAAAAATTGCATCTTACCCAGCCAATAAGGAGGGCTAAGACCCCTTTTGTCGTTTGATTGGGCAAGACACTTAGATCTATACTTAAGTGTTGCATTCTGCACGTATTTCACGATAACAAGGGGCCGCAGTTTGCATATCACACAGTGTGTCCCAACATTTTCTGTGTGCTCCACGCCAAACAATGGTGACTCACCGCTTAGTCTTTCGGACAGAATCACATTTTTCGGGCAGAAATCGTCTGCCCCCATACTGATATGTTCCCCGTAGCCTATGATTAATCATTAAAGTTCTCAAATGGTTTTAACGTCCTTCAGCATTGATCCCAAATTTCACTGGCAGATAGCGGCAAATATGATTACCCTCGTGAAGGTTTCGTGATATGGAACCTTTGTTGTCGCTGCCAGCTGCTGCCCCCGTCGGAAATATCGCCTCCCCCGATGGACAAGACCTGGCGCTACCCCTCAGTGGATTTGCTACACATTCATGAGGTTTATAGAAAAGCAATGTCCCTCGATCCGAATTCATAAAGAGCCCAGTCTTACATAAAAACAAACTGAAATGGTAAAGCATTTGGGAAACGCTTGAAAAAATCTGGGATGATTTCTTTTGCCAAATACACGGCAAAACGGGAGGGTGCACAGATAAATAGAGTGTTACGAATTTTGCTCCCAAAAAATCAATCATAAGCCATCTATATGTGAGCTGTCATATTTCTTAATAATCTCAATCCTTCCAAAAGCTACCAGAAAAGTCGGAACGTATTCGGATAGGTTATGTGATCCTATCTTACGGTTTCCATTATGGGCAACCGTATAGTGTGCCAAACTCGCAGTGCTGTGGACCCTAAAATTTGGGTAAAGATAGTAACTAGAGCAGTAATAGCTGCAGTCGCCCAACCCTTCAAAACTAAATAAGTATTTAAATTTTAAGCAACATATTAAACAGTGAACCGCTCAATGTTGCTAAAATTTCAAACAACCTGAGGCTGTTTATTAAACACCGGCGCCCCTAAATATAAACTGTTCAGTTTTTTAAACAACTGCGTTTTTTAACAGTTCCGTTCATTTTGAAAACATTACTATCTACCCTTTGTTACCTTTAAATGATGCTGAGGTAGCCAGCATAAAACACTTCGTAGGTACTGTGTGGAAGCGGTTGGGTAGTGATGCGTTTTAAATGAAGGTAGTGTTGCTTTGTGTACGTTGTAAGTGCGAGAACGGTTATCCCAAAATTATTGTGAAGTATAACAGCTTAATCTCACAATTTTCTTCTTTTTCTTCAAAGTATCTTTCATAACATGTTAACCAAGCAGTTGCTCCTCGTAAATGTCACTATTGAAGAGAAAAATTTTTTATGATACTTGGTCAATCATTAAACGAGACAGTCTACTATGCTAATTAAAGTTAGGGTTACTTCATTTTATCTTTACATAGAAATAATTTCAAACAATTGACTCATAAATTGACACTTGGCATTGAGTGAGCAAAGGCTGCAAAGCTTAAACATCAGTACAACATTATTCAAGACTTACGTTTTAGCTACACAAGACTAAAACAAGAGATGATGGGCCAAATGAAGGAACATCCAGGATGAACAATGACCCCTCCATCGTTCAATGTCTTACACAGCAAAGAAAGATGTGTAACAGGTACTAGCTTTGCTTTAGGATCAAATTCCTTCCAGCATGGGAGTTTCAATTATTAGTTCCATTCTTTTAAGGAACTCTGCCACAAAGGCACATGAATACATAATTTCAAGCAGGGTTTTGCCATGGAGTTCATTAAAACTGGTGAACATGCCCCTCCAAATAAAGTTAACTTACCGACTTAACCGACTACCAGTGTCATATAATAACCAAATAATCCAAGGATTGAGAATCCTAAAGGAATATACAAAATGGACAGAATTACCAAATGCCTAAACGTGACAATTGTTTGTCCAATCTAAGTAGCCAATCACATCGTGTTTTGCCATACTCATGTGACACCTTCACTGCAAATTTTACAAAAATTGACCATCAAATTCCAGAGGGCTGGAGGATGAAAGCTTTTGAAGAGAGCGAGACAGACGTTTCACCCCACAGTATCATATAAGCCCTACCCACCTTGTAGGTTGAGCTGAAATCAGGTAGGTTTTTTTTTTTTTTTTTTTTTCAATTTCACATATGATATAGTCAGGGGCGTCATTCCTGGGGCGTCACATTTAAGGAAAACACCCATTGACCTTAGATTTTTACAGAGTAGGCCTAAATTTGCTAACAGGAATTGCCATGTGCTTTCACATTCATGTGGAGATTGACGTTACTAGACGCTATGGAGTGAGAGTGTCTTCAACTCATAAGTCTATACTTGAACATTTATTAAAAGCCATCTTGTTACGTGACGTGACACTGCCTCAAAAAGGCATTCGAATCAGAATTATTTCCGGTCTGAATTTCGTACGGCCACGGAGAGAGATATATGCAGTGGACCTTGGATTAAGGAAAGAGTCGCAAAGGGTTACAGATGAGAGCATGCTCACATTTCCGTTGTATAGTTTTCCCCCAAATGACAAATCATCCAATGGTGGTGGTGCATTTTATCTGGCAATGATTCCTTCGCAATTTTTTTTATCTAGGCAAAAGCATCAGGAAATTGAAAGATTAAAAGCTAATAGACCAGTTATGGCCTACTGAAATCAGACCATTACTTGTCCGGATTCGTCAGTATATCTGCATGTCTGCATAATTCATTATCACATCGTTCGTCATGCCAACATGAATGTGGTATTCAGTTTCAGCTGCATAGGTAGGTAAAATAAAAATTTAACGTTTTGCAAGTTCATGAACAGTCCAATTCTCCTCATAGCTTGTTACGACGGGCTGGGAGTTCTAGTTGGTATTTTACGTGCCAGGAAGTTGCTAATATTATGTCCCAAAGGGTAAGAAATTGCTTTACCAGTTTACTAAGTATTGAAAGATGTATTTATAGCTGACAGGCTGATGGATGTGTCAAAACATTCATTTAGATGGAGATCATGAACTTCACTTGGTGTACATGACCTTTCGTTCAGTTCAACCCTCAGGCTAGTCTTGCAAAACCATAGTTTGTCTTAATGAGTGAGCTTGTGGTAAGTTATTGGCATGGGTGGAGGAATCAGGGGTTGACGTCACAGTAAAAAGAGCTGAGGAAAAAGTTTGCTCCAGTCCCACCCCCTCGTCATTGAAGGACTTGAATCCTTTCACTGTTCTTCTTTTTCTCTCTGAAAAATGTCAGAGTTTGCAATTATCTTCCAATCTATATCTATTTCAACAGAAAAGGCCACATAACCTTTATAATAATTAAAACTGTAATTACCATAATCACGAGACAGTTTTCACGAGCGGATGCGAAGTATATAGCAGTCGCTTTATGGACTTGTTACCGAAAGGTGTTTTCATTCTGTGCCTTGTTGTTTTTGTTACTTTGTACTGTGATTTTAGATTATAAGGCGTTAACCATGGAAACAGATAATTTATTTAAGGATGTCTCTGGTTTCATTACACGTTGAGGCATATATCTTGAGAGATATTCCAATTACATCGTTCTTGGAACGACTGTATGGGGTTCTCAGAAGCCCTTTCCATATTTTTTGTCAACTGCCGTTCTTTATGACGTGGTCGTTACCCTTTTTTGTTTGGAACATCCGAGCAATCTGTTGACGTAAAAGTTTAGGCGTTGTTGTAAGAAAAACATTGAACGGGGGATTTCTTTTCGTATTGAAACAACTTTTAACTGTAACAAGAGCGACAAACTCAAGTTATATTTTATTTTGTTCAGAATTGTTGAAGACCGCCACAGAGATAAGAAATGGTCTCCCGGATGCGAAAATTGCGCAATATTAACTGAGTAGATTTCTTCTGACCTAGACGTTGCAACTGAAAAATGAATCGCCCCTACGAATAGGCGGTTGCTTTGCAGGTGACCACATGATCAGCCGAACCACATTATGATACAGTTGATGATACCAAATGCTACCGTGGCAGCTGGCTTAAAAAATCCATTTCGAGATTTTGACGTGTTTCAGTTGGAAGTCAAATGTGCCATGCGCAGGACCATATATGCTTAACCCCATCCAAATAACTAAGTTAACCTAAACCCAAGTTTTTTTTTTTGTTCTGCATTTTGTAAATATTCTCACATTAGATTTTTTTCAAAGGTGGTTGTACTTGGCGGCATGTCATAAGTAGATTTAGCAATCTTGTAAGACAAATTTAAAACGGTTCCTAGAAGCAGGCGTACTGTAAGGGGAAAGACCACAAGCTGCGCACTTATCCAACCAAAGAAAGAGGAGGCCAGTGAGAAATTTTATACTCTTTATTTTTTGACAATTATGGTAGGAATGGGAAGAGACATCTCTGATGAGGAGTAGCAAAATAAAAGACTGCGGAGAGGTAACTACGCAGTCTTTAAACTTCATTAGCCAAGATTGTAGCTAAGTTACATTTCTTCTGATCTGGAAGTGAGCATGGGTGAGCATGCGATGCATTCACAGTTGATTCGGTTGAACTGCCGAACCGTAATAGCCACTGCCATCGAACAATACTGAGAACACTAACGAAGTTTAAAAAATACTGAAATTGTCATTCGTGAGAAAGTTTTGATATTTTTGAACTTCCAATAATATGCGTGACATTTTTGGTTACGGCCGGGAGTTATCAATAAAACAATTCTTCTGCAATGCAGACACGTCTACTTTCTATATCTAGTAAATAATATCATCCACTACCTGTTTTATTCAGTCAATTTTAACATCAGTATGAACGTATCACTCACATATACTTTCCTAAAACTCTGAGTTTGTTTCATAAACATTTCTGTCTCCCTCACCTCCCATCACTAATTTTTCACCTTTATAAACTTTCAACACTGAGCAAACCCCTCATCATAACAAATTCACGTGTTTGGTCTAACGGTCCGGTAGAGCATCAGCCTAACACGCGGAAGGTCGGGGTTCGATTCCCAGGTAGAGTTTTACCAAAGACTCTAAAAATGGAACCCACTGCCGTCAGGGAGTTGCTAAAATTAAGCAACTTTCTGTTCATATCACTTGCACCGGTAGACCGCCTCCATTCGCGAGTATGAATGCCTTGCATTCTGGTTAGGTAAACAAGATCAAGATTTTTGTTTTACCTATTTGATGAAAGGTAACTGCGGAGGCCCTGAGGGGTCATTATATAGTAGGAAAGATAATCACGATTTTAAGTTAGTGAGCTGGAGTTTTACAGCTCAGTATCTACCCATTTGGTTAAAGTCGGACCTGCTTTCAATTGTGGTCCACTGGCTTTTCCCTACTCCAGAACTAATGCTGAGCACCAAGCGCAATGGCAGTAGCTTCCATTTTAAAAGTTTTCGGTAGGATCCGGTCAGGAGTCGAACTCCCAACCTCCCGACTGCGCAAGTCGGATGCTCTAACCACTTGACCATGCTGTCGGCCCACGATTGAAAGAGAAATGGGAGTCGAATTTAGATGACCAAAGCCATTATTCATACTTAGACATAAAGACAGAAATTTGACATTTTTATATGTCAAAAACGTGAATACTTTGTAAAAAACAGGCCTTTTTAATGATCAGAATAATCAGGGTAAGTGATATTGATCTGATTATCCGGACGACGCTCTTTGGAAATAAGACTAAGCGGTTTAAGCAATGTGGATAAGAATTGCCTCAAATTAGGTTGCAATATGATAGATGGGAATGTATTAGTAAATAATACAGATCATTAACAACGTAAGAAGACACAAAGGAGCTTATCTTAATCAAAATACCAATTACTCTCGATATTTAATACAAAGTACATCAATATGGTTTTTCAAGGTAAGGTAAGGGTCAAAAAGAATGCCAATGGATAGTAGTATAATTAAAAAAAAGGAACTTAACACGGATATGAAGTATGTTAACACTGCCTGCCAAGGAATTTAGCATAATTAAAAAAGGGCAACTTAGAATCTATATGAAGTATGTCAACAATCCTGTTTGGTGTTGTGGAGGGTAAAAAATCATATACACGATCGGTTTTGCAGAGGTTTAGGGATAATTTGTTGGTTTTGAGGAGAACAGGGACAGTTCCCTGTTCATGTTCCTGGCCCTCAAAAGAATTTATTCATCATCCCAGACTGTTTCAATTCTCCCAGCCTACTTACCTCTTGCGCCTTTCGCAACTGTCTAAAACCCATCAGCCCATCGACATGCAGACACAGTCCCGGGTTATAGGTTAAAGTTACATGAAGTTTTACGACTTAATGTCTGATCAATTTGGTTTGTAGAGCAGGCCACGGTACCTTTTCCGGTTGTCATTTATTGCTTTAGGGCAAATCTTGGTGAGTATAAACTCATTCACGCCTTCGTCACTGGTTGGCACTGGTTTGCATAAAAAAACATGCGCATGAACCTATGTGTGCACGTTCAGCTTTGCGAGTGCAGACAAATTAGAATCTACATTTTATTGTGACGAAGTGTGCGCGTAAATGCTGTGTAATATGAGCTACTCGGTATTTTTAATTTGATGTCAATCAATTAACTTCACAGCCTGTACCAATAAAAATTTCTGTCGACTTCTTGTAGTCTTGTAAAATTGTAGTTTGGGGGGACAAATAGCGGCCTTTAAAGATAACAGGCAGAACTGACAAAGGTTTATACTTGTAGAGCAGGAAAATCACCATAGTAATATTTCAAACTGAGTTTGGCAGTACAGGTTTCCCAACTATTGTCAGTTTAACCAAGGAACAGTGGGATACTTTTAGTTACGTCCCTTATTTCATTTAGCTTTGGAACAATAACTGCACCGTCACTGTCGTACATGGAGTGCTAGTTAAATGCATAGACCTAACTGATGATAATTGTAGATGAGCCAAAAATAACATGGCATTTTTTTACCTCATCTAAAGCACCGCTAAGAAACGTACTGTTCTGTTCTTTAGTTAATACGCTTGAAGTTAAATAGTTAGAGTTTTACGGTCCAGTTTCCGATCTATTCGTTCAAGTCGAGCAGGCCACGGCCCTTTTTCAGTTGTGAATCACTGGCTCGTTTGACCCTACCCCATTGCTTGTGCGGAGCATCACGCACAACGGCAGTAGGTTCTATATTTAGAATCTCTGGTATGGCACGACCTGGGAATCAAACCCGGGACTTTCGCATGAGAGCCGGATGCTCTACCGCTAGACCAAACACCCGGTACTAAATACTGTACGTTCGAAAGCAAAAAACACATGAGATTTGCTACGGTATTTGTATTTTCCAAGTCGTCTTTCGTTTGAGACCTAGAATCGATCGGGTGGGACGATTCAGGACTCAATGAGTCTAGAATTTTTTATTCTGAAGGGCGAGTTGGATATGGCAAGCGATATGCCCAATAACTCGAAATTGGTTTATTGCCTGATCTAGCAACCGAACACCCAAACCTGTTTAATCGGTCGATAAACGAAGTTTATAGATTTATTGAACATTTGGCTTGCCTTAGTCGGCAGGTGATCGTCGCAAATTGTACCTCGTTATTACATTTCCGTCAAGGCATTACGTGAGATCACAGAAGTGGCTAGAGAGGAACGGTGCATGATTAGGAGTCCCAAATTAAAAATTGACGGGAAGGAAAGGTGTTACAGTTCGATCATTTACACTCCCAAATAATCTTGATCTTTATTTCAATCGATGAGGTTTTTCTTTACCGTGAAATATTTTATTCGCCCTTTATACCTGTCAAGTACTGAATTATGGAAATCATCAAATTTTTCTTCCTGAGAAATGGTGTTTACAAGGACACCATTGACCTTATCCCTGTCAAACTCAATGGGACAAATCTATATGACGAGCGTGAAGAGGATATGTTACACGAATCATGAGATATCGCAACATACCAGCTCGAAGTTTCTTTCAGGAACAGTAGCCTACGCGACATAGGTCAAAGGTAAACGAGTAACACATCTAAGCGTGTGTGTTTCAGCTGATGGCGGACGTAAACACACGTAAAACACTGTGCTATGATGCACGACCAGTGCAGCTCTTAAATGTTTTGTTACCAGTTGACGTGGACAGAAAGGTCACTAACGCATGCGCAGATATTAACTTCGAACGCGTCATGACCTTTGACCTTCACCAAAACAATGGAGTTCTTGCTCTAGTCGGTATTGCAATTTACATACCTTTCATGAAAAAAATGTCCACCGCTCTTGTCGTGACATTAATACCTACCTACATACATATAGACTAATCCGAGCAGCGCTAGTGTATAATGGCTGTATAGTCAGCCAACAGTGGAGGCAAGAAGCCTTAAACAGTCTTCATTTATTGCCTAAATGTAATTTCGAAACCCATTCCATAGAAACTGGAAACCAATAGGTAATTCAGTGTACAGGTAATCAAGGAAATCGAAAGATTAAAAGTTGATAGACCCCAATTATGGCCGACTAAAATCAGACCATCACTTGCTGTCGGGATTTTTCTATACAGACATACTTAAACATGTCATCCTCGTAGCTAAGATATTGTTGCAAAAATTCTTAAAGTTCTAAAAGGTCTTTGCTCTCTTAGTGAAATGAGAAGTTGGCCGATTCACAGGATGGGTAAGTCAAAACGACTGTTAAATGTTGTGAGAATCTGGAAGTAGAGATCCTGTGTTGCCCAAAGTTTTATAACAAAAGGGTGGATCACTTCCAAATTAATTCTGTTATTGACTCAGATCAAAGGGTAGGAAGTGGGGGTATTTGTACACCAAGGTGATGGGACAGGATGAGAAGCAAAACTTGCCCTTATTGGGGGAGAAATTCTGAGGAACTGTTTAATAACGTTGTGCAGATGCAGATGGGGCTTGCTCTAATTGGGGAGAATTTCTAAGAAACTGTTTAAAAATATTCTTCAGGTGCAGTTGAAGTTGAGTTCAGTAACCTAGTTCACAAAATGAGTGCCGCCTGGGTAGGTCTCAGCCAATCAGAAAAGTTTTATATCACTCTAACCAATGAATGAGTAGTATGTTTCTCTGTGTTTAAGAGTATGGTGGAGGAAAGAAGTTGTAGAGTTGAGAAGTTAGAAATTTAGGAGGGTTGATTCAAGATCTAGATTTCAGAGAGAGAAGAAGTAAATAGACTAAGTACGTAATTACTGTCGATAACTTCTGGCGATTTGGGCTATTTTCAGGAGGGAAACACTGGTGAATTTTAGAGAGGAGAATTCTTTGGTGAGCATATTTCAATTTTAGTACTCCAGGAGAATATGGGACGGGGACTAACATGCCTCACTCTGGCCTGGTAAGATTTAATTTCATAGCTCTTTTTTAGGGACAAATTTGTGAGCTCAGCATAGCAGAGCAGTGCTCAGTTTGGTTACTATTAAAGGGGGGCTTTCAGCTTTGGAACTCAGGCTAAATTGGAAACCAAAACCAGTCACTTACTTCTGTGATGGGGAGGCTTTTAATGTATGGCAGTCAAAAATAATTATGAGTTTATCTGAAGCTCTAAGGATATAATTGGGGATGTAATTTCAGGCAACATAGTAAAGGGAACAAGGTTTACTGGGTTTTCTGCAACCAAGAAGAGGTTTTGTGAGATCACTTGTAAGTTTTTCATGAATCGAGAAGAAGGAGAAGCTGGTGAAAATTTTGATTCTTGAACGCCAGCTTGAATAAAAGAAGTGGTACCTTAAAATATTTGTTCTCGGTTTATTTGAGTCATAATGTGTCATGTTTAGTTATAGTTTTGGCAGCTGCAAGGGGTTACCAGGATACCTCCACACCCCACCATAACACTACTACCCCTACCCCAGGGCTTACCCAGAAGCACCTGCAACCCCCTACATTCATCGACAATTGAAGGAAGACTTGGAGGCCGGCGACGCAACAATATCCTTTACGTACGAAAAGAAATCAAACCAGAAAGCCAAAAGGCTTAGTGATTCCTTGCGGCTGAAATGTAAGGCCTTTTTTCACATTGACATTGCTTTGCAATGTTTTTCAATTAACAGGGCTCCAAAATGTGCTCACAAAGTACACATGCAAGGCATCCAATCTTCCTACATTGAGATCCCCCTTGCCCGTTGTGAACCCAATGACATTTGACCTCCACCAAAAACTTCTTGGACCATGTAATCACTATGTGCCATCTACATGACAGGTTACAGGGCACTACAACTGACCTTTCTTGAAAGACTGTGCAGGAAAGCTTGTCAGGCTTTGAACAAGCTGACTCCAAATGAACTTTGACCTTTGGGAAAATCAATAGGGATCATCTACTCAATATGACTAATCCACACACTAAATATGAGCACAGTCACATATACCGTTCTTGAGATATCGTGTTTACGAAGTTTTGACCTTTTGACCTCTCGTGACCCCAAATGACCTTTTATCTCCACCAAAAACAGTAGGGATCATCTACTCAATATGGCCAATGCACACATGAAATATGAGATTAGTCACACTTACCCTTCTTGAGATACCGTATTTACAAGCAATTTCTTAGGAATTTACCTATTGACCCCCCGTGACCCCAAATGACCTTTGATCTCCACAAAAATCCATAGGGACCATCTACTCAATATGACCAACCCACACATCAAATATGAGCACAGTCACATGTACCGTTCTCGAGATATCGTGTTTACGAAGTTTTGACCCTTTGACCTCTTGTGACCCCAAATGACCTTTGATCTCCACCAAAAAAAGTAGCGATCATCTACTCAACATGACCAACCCACACACCAAATATGAGATTAGTCACACTTACTCTTCTTGAGATACCGTGTTTACAAGCAATTTCTAAGGATTTTACCTATTGACCTCTTGTGACCCCAAATGACCTTTGACCTCCATAAAAATCGATAGGGATCATCTACTCAACATGACCAACCCACACATCAAATATGAGCATAGTCACATGTACCGTTCTCGAGATATCGTGTTTGGGAAGTTTTGACCTTTTGACCTCTCGTGACCCCAAATGACCTTTGATCTCCACCAAAAACAATAGGGATCATCTACTCAATATGGCCAATGCACATATCAAGTATGAGATTGGTCACACTTACTCTTCTTGAGATACCGTGTTTACAAGCAATTTCTAAGGAATTTACCTATTGACCTCTCGTGACCCCAAATGACCTTTGACCTCCACGAAATTCTATAGGGATCATCTACTCAATATGACCAAACTGCACACCAAATATGAGGTTAGTCACACTTACACTTCTTGAGATATCGTGTTTACAAGCCAAAGCGTCACATACATGCACACACACACATACACACACACATACACACAACATCACCATCGCATAGATTCCTTGCCTGTCTTCGGCAAGGAATCAAAAATTGCTGCCAGGTGGAAAGAACGAGAAAGGAAATGTTTGCCTCCCCGGTTGCGGCACGGTGGCCACCATTTTGCAAAACAGCTGTCTCTGTTACAGCAAAGGGTACAACTTCAAACTCGAAGGATTCTTTTCACGTACCCCTCAACAATCAGTGTTACCTCGTGTTTAAAAAAAAAGGCAAAACTGCAGGTTAATCCCGTGTTTTCCAGGCTGTGCTCTCACATACCTTGAGGTAGGTTGATTGGCAGTGTTACTACATTAATGAGTTCAAATATCTCACATACCAATGACTGTAATGTTATAAAATAAGGGTATCGGTGCCATTAACACCTGTTAAGTTGACTGATTACCGAAAATACGGTGCTTAATATCGCAGAACGCTGCGATTTAAGGTGGATCGCAACTTAAACACTGAGTCCGAATCACTGAGTCCGAATGATCAGTGTTGTCACGTTACTCGAGCGCGGTGGTACGAGGAAACACCTTAAAACCGTCATGTGAAAACGCTGGTAGTAATTATTTTAGAATAATGTGCCCCTTTTTCGATGCGAATCAAATGAGTTGCAGTTTGCTTACGTTTTCCTGAAATTTATAGAATTTTACCAAAACTTTCGATGCAGGCCTAATGTAACTGTAGTAATTGAAGCAAAAAGACTTGTCAATTAAAACTGAAGGAAGGAAGGAAAATTTATAAGAGATCATATTCTCAAATCCCGTGAGTGAAATCACTTACATGACAGGCTTCTGTATTACGTCAGTCCGTGTATACTTTTAATATCAAGAGTGAAATAAGAGATGTTCTTCTTTTTCTTCTTATATTGAATTTATGATATCGGAACTTTTTTTCATCTGTAATTACTGTGGAAAAATGGTAGACTAAAGGCATCAGGTTCATCACAAATTACAGGCTCAAATACGATTAGGCGTGTGTATAAATCTCACTCCATTGATTGAAGAACAAGTCACACCGCAGGCCTAATTGCATCCGACACTTAAAAATGTTTCCACCATCGTATATATTCCCATGCGAATATGCTACAGTTGTGTAGAGGGAGGTATTTTTCTTTTCTTAAAGTACACTCCGAACTTATGCATAACTGGTAAAATAAACACCTAAATTTTTAATGGAGAATAGAAGAATGGCGCAGCTTCAATTTATAAAACCTAAAATATAAAGAGATTCTCACTGTCATTGGAGCTTCAGCCTTCAGACTACGCTAAAACTACAAATCTGGCTTATATATAAAGGAGTTCCCCGATTTCTTCGTTGTCAGAGCCTGGAGGGCCGCCCTATTCTCTAAATGTAAAATAGAGTAAAACCTGTGAATTCACTCCATTACAGTGTTAATTCATTCTAAAAAAGAGTGAACATCCACCCTTTAGCGAGTTCCTACAGTGATCACTCTTTATCGTTAAGAGTCCCCTGCACCAAGAGTCTAACGTCTCTCTTCAAAAGTAAATTTTACCCTTAGTGGAGTGAATTTACACTCTAATGGAGTGAATTCCATGCTTTCATTATATTAGAGAGTGACTAAGTTCACTCTTACACGGTGGCGTAGCTACAGGGGGAGATTGCCCCCTGTCTCTGAAAAATGAAAAATTCGGAAATTCGCCATATGTGACACCAGCTAACTAGAGTGTATTTTCCCGACTCTCGTTCCAGGAAATTCCAACAAAAGCTTCATATTTTATTATTTGTTGCAAAAAAGAAAAATTTTCCGGGAGCTTTGCAAATTTAACTTCCTAATCAAGTGGTGCTCCCCGGCATAAATCAGTTCGGTAAATTTTCCCGAACTCTAGAATGGACAAAATCGGATACTTGGCATACGTGTCACCTAAAAATAAAGTGATACCGGCAACTGCAGTGCTGTTTTGATAATTTTCTGTCATAAAATTCTAAATTTCCTCCAATATAAGCCCTTGACATTTAACATGCCCTCGGAGAGCCTCAATTCTTAGGTCTTGCATAACATAGCAACAACAATCTTTGCTCGCCGTGCAATCTCAGATTTGCAAAAAAGCAAATGCAGATTCAGTAACCTCCAACTTTTACAAATTTCCTTACAAGAAACCCAGAATTCGAAGATTTCTGCAATATAAGCTCAATTTATCAAATATTTGTTTCAAAAAGGGCCCAAAGCCAAAATTCCGGCGCGCTTGCCTTAAATTCGCCCCCTGATACAATGGTGTTCACACTTCTCAAAAAATTCAGAAAATTTGGGTGCTTACCCCAGGAAAAATGTCTAGCTACGACACTGCTTTTACTTTATACAGAGTGAACTTACACTAACTCAAACCCTAACAAATGTGACAAGGATCTGTGGCGGAGCTACGCGAGGGAGGGGGCATTTGCCTCCTCGTGTTTTATCCTTGCCCCAGCTGCCTCACAAGTTAGACCAGTCAGAAGCTATTCAACCGAAAAAATTAGTAAGATACCTCTCGTGAGACTTATTTTCTACCCAGAGATATGCTAAAACTTAAGAGCTTCCGGGGCCTGCGCCCCTGGACCGAACCTTCGTGTTGCCCCGACAGCCCGAGCAACGCCGACAGGAGTGCGCGCTTCGCGTTCGTTTTCGCTCGGCTCGCGAAAACTTTTGCCTCCCCAACATTTTCTTTTGCCTTTAGTTTGCCAACACCCCGGCCCATACCTCCTTTTTTACATTATGGCGTGGCTGCTGATTTGGATCATCTGAAAGACATGGGACATTTTACAAAATGTCCCATGACTCTTTAAAAATCGAAGACCTCTTTTTAGGACCATACTAGAAAAGCTTATAGCTTCATCTGGTTCCATTTTTTTCTTTTTTTTTTTTTACGTACTGTAATTAAGTGCATTGTCTGATTTTATATTTCTGTACTAACATTTGTATGTAGTGCAATTGAAAAAATGAATGAAACGAAACGAAACGAAACATTACCATGATATGAGAGATGCGTCATATTCATTCAGGTCTACAGAAACGTTTGACGTACATAACACCACTCTCACAAACATAACATTCATTCGCATATAACAAGTATACTATAAACAGCGAACGCCGTCCACAACTCAGAGCCATTCTCACAGAATGATTCACAAAATGCAACCAGTGTTGGCGCTGTAGGACTAAGCATGCGTGGGGGAAATTCCCCCTTCTACAATTTTGGGAGTGGAATTTTTGATGGTAAGGAAACAATGAAGAAGTTTCCCGAAAATTTTGTGTGCGACACTTGTAAATCCGAGCGTAAATAGCGCAATTTCGAAACCTCTAGCCAACATTGCATGTGACAATCGCAGTATAACGTCTATACTTTAGTCTTACGGCCTTGAGCCTGGGTAGAATCGCTGCCGCCTACTTAGCAGCCACTACTTCTTCATAGCGACGAGTTGAACGAAAACACTTCGTCCGCTCTGCGGGGCTTATAGCCTCCTGAAGGCAATGCATACATGTGGTTTATTGTTTAGGACTGGGTCCTCAAGTTATCATTTTGTGTTATGTAGGGCAAGAAATAAATATCTCACCGAACGGCTGTATATTAAATGTGTTACCAAGAGAAAACGGTAAAACTATTGAAAAATGGGTGATGCAATTCCATCATTGCGGATCTTGTTAAGCAACACAACACTCTCTAAACACCACTGGTTTGCACTGGTGACACCTAAAAGTGGACTTTAAATTAAAATGGCACTGTTGCCGTCACCTTTGTTACATTTTTTTGAAATGGAAGATTTTGGTTTCCGAATGTAGCCCAATGATTACAGTGAGAAAAAAATTAATGTCCAAAAATGTCTAGCCGGTTGCTTGACAGATGTAAGGCAAAAAAGCGACACTGAAACATGACGATCCGTTTCCCGCTGAAAAATAGATTAAAAGCTCATGACACATGAGAATTTCTTATCTTGTCTTGTTCACTTCGGCTATTTCATCCTTTATATGTGACATTTTTGGGCAGACTTGCATTATTTTCATGTACTATTGTCGTCACAGGTTACGAAAATAAACACATCACTTCAGTAACACGTCACACTTGAAACGTCCAAGACAGTTTTGTATATAGATGTTGCCAAGGAGCTGCATGAAGTTACACGGTTTGAAATTACTGTATAATGTAATTGTCTGGCACGTTACACTTAGCCGGTTTTGGAAGTCATGCCCTCTGCTGACACTTAAGTAGCACTTTTACTTCGACTAGAAGGTTAGTCGAAGTAATGTGATCGCAATGTTAGGCTTGGAGAGGAATCCAGGGATCCTGTATTGTGATTGCATTCTTTCGGTCCTCTAAAAGGTACATAAATTTGAAATTTGTGTAACGTTAGGCGGACATTTGACCACAGAAATTTTGTGCGGGTTGAGGATTATTTAGAGTCGCTGGAGCCTTCTTTTCCATTTTTGGCGATAGAAATAAACAAGGGATCCTAAGAGTTTGAACAAGAACAATCGATCTGTCACAAAGCGATGTTTTTTTTCTTCTTTATAAATCGACGGTTTGGGGTTAGGATAGAAAAAAATATCAATTTGACTGATCTCGGTTCCTTTCGAATATTTCAGTAATCTCAGAAAATTCAATACAGGTTGGAGGAAACTAATGAGGGATTGACGAGGGTCATAGCCAGCCGGGTGGGGAGCAGAGGGGAAGGGAATGAGAACCGAGGGGGAACTGTCCTTGCCCCTAAATTTTAGGATCGTAAATAAATCACGTACTACGTGATGGGTAAAGCTCTTCATAGTAGGCAGTGTTTGGACTGCCCCTTGAGATTTTGCTTACGCTATATGGTCCTGTCGCCTGTTGACTAAACAGCTAGTTACATTCTTATTAGATCACGCCTGCGTGGCCATTCTGGTTTCGTTTACAAGAAGTTAGGGGCATGAGAACTCTATAAACTTTGCGCCTCGGGCCCACAGGGAGGTCCTATTCCTACTAACGTCAAGGTCAACACAACAGTCTGAAACAACAAAGGGGAGCAAAGCATTCCTTTTTTAATGTGTCTGTTAGCTAGTTAGATATCTTTACGGCCCAGTTTCCAACTTATTGGTCCAAGTCGAGCCGGCCGCAGCCTTTTTTCCAGTTGTGGCTCACTGGCTTGTTTTCCCTACTCCATTGCTTATGGGGAGCATCACGCACAACGGCAGTAGGTCAATTTTAGACTCTTTGGTATGAATCGACCTTGGAATCGAACCCAGGCCTTCCGCGTGAGAGGCGAATGCTCTACCTTTTCAATGTGAGGAAGTGATGTAAGCTCTGCTGCCCTCAAAGAAACATTGGAACACAAATGTAATGACTTCATTTACTGATATCTTGAGAAATATACGTCTGATTTCACCTCACTGTGTAGATTTGGTTCCTGTTTAACATATGAAAATAAAATTTTTGCTTTAGCTTAGCCTTCAAACAGTTCGGGAGATAACTTCTTTCTGGGGAAAATCGTTTTCACCCAATCGGGGGAAATCCTGCTACGGGTGGCGCCATTTTCAAATTTCTCACATGATGCTTTGCGATCCTACCGCGCAAATTCAACGGAAACGAACGCTTTAAACGATGGTAATTTTAATAGTTCATGGGACAGAAAAATTCTGACATATTTATAAACTTATAAACAAAAAGGCCGGATCATGTTTGGTAGTTCACCGTGCAAATTTTGCGATATCGAGCAATTTTGCCGCTTTCTGTGTCCTAAGCTTAACTTAAAGGGTCGACAAAGCCGCAAGATCTGTGCAATGTTCCCTACAGAATTTTGTGTAAATGACTGGCGCCTGCATATGTGTTCATTAAACACGTTGTTCAAAGTGTCTTGTGACTTAGGTGTGTGGTAGTGAACAATTACCTTGTACTTGAACACATCCACATTTATGAAACAAAGCGACAACTGTGAAGAGGAACACACTAAGTGCTCATAAATATTCATGCTGAAAATTCCCCCCGATCGGAAAACGGTTATCTCCCAAAATGTTAAAACAGCAGTGGAAGGGGCTAGAAGTAAGCCAGGTGATGGAAATCTGTCTGAAACAAAATTATTTACCAAAGGAAGACATGAACCTTTTAATAATAAAATACTATATACTGACAATACTGTCAAGCCCATTGAATCTTCAAGTAAGAAACAAAACTAAAACAGGACCGGAATCTGCAAAATTTCGGCAGGCATTTGAGTTTAAAAATGGCATGTTTTTAATTATTAAAAAACGCTGAAACGCCCCAAAAGAGAAAAAAACCCATCACAGTCACGGTAAAATTTCCGTGTGAAATCATTCAAAATGATTAAATTGCACGGCTTAAAATAGAGGCTTTGCAATTACGTCACGGAACCGCCATGCTGGAGGACAATCAAGCCAAATACACGTGGCTTTGTGCCGAACGCACTGCATAGTGTGCACTTTGGTATGCACGGTGTGTACACATTCAGTGAGCAAGCGCGTCCCGTGTGGTTAACTACGTAGTTACATGTACTCCAACATGGCCGCCGGAGAGTATTATGACGTCATGTGAAAAGCCTCTATAGCAACTGCTGATAGAGTCTATTTAAAAGCCTGGGATAGGCCATTTTCGACCATCTGAAGGGTCGAGCAGCGTTTTCAAAATTGTTTGAACATCTGACCATCGCCAACAGATTGTGGCGCTCCATCTAAGCATGGAAGTACTACCATGATCTAAGTAGCCTTTCGGGAAGAATTGCATATTTCGAGCGAAAAATCCCTTGCCCCCAGACAGAAATGTTCCCGTCCGCCATGCAAGAGGAGGTCAACAGGGACAGGATTACGAGACGCGAATGACCCTGTAAGAGTATGGATATCAAATAACAGATAACCAATTAAAGAAATGAATTATGTCCGCGCAATAGGCAAGCTTATCAAGGATAATCTCCTCGGATCTTAGAGTACTAGCCTAAATAAGAAACTTTCCTTTCAACCTCCTTCCAAATAAAAGGCCCCGTTTGTATTTAACGTCAAAACGTGCTCTTGTAGTTCAATATAATTCATGTAGGCTTTACCCCTAAACAAACGAGTTCAGGTCGAAATGGTAAAATTACATGAATCGATCACCAAAGATGTACGCGGACGTACGCAGATATAATTCTAATGTGAAAAATTTTATTCAAAGTACTTTCGAAGATCGATCGGTTACTTACCAAGAAATGAAAGAGGAAAACTTATTTCAAATGTCGTCGAATCTCTCTTAAAGGGAAAATGCGGTCTCTTTATTCATTTGAATGTTTCTCTTCAATATTAGTATAATTTTGTTAACAAGATTGCAAGGGTAGGTAATTAGAAATAAATTTCCTATTTCCCTAATGGAAGCTTTGGTACTCTGCATTATTTGGATTAGCTCTCAATCAAAGGACTGAGCCAATAGAGCATTTCCGTAGACCACTACAAATTTTGCAACTTTCAGAAAAACAAAGAAATACAAAGATTTTAATTTGAGTAGACAACAGTGATATCACAAATTGTGCAAAGTACCATTTTAATTTAAGTAAATAAACTTGAACATTTTATATCTCAGCTCAAGAATGTCCTTTACATATGGTATTTGGACTGAAGGAATTCATTTTTCATGCTGCTTAATATACATTTTTTTATTTGTTTTTTTAACTGAGGTACACTTTAATTCAGCTGCACCTTTTTTCCAGTTGTGACTCACTGGCTTATTTTTCCTACTCCATTGCTCATATGCGGAGCATGATCACCAACAGCAGTAGGTTCCTTCGGCAATGGGATCACTGATAAGACCCTTTTCTCTGCATCATGAGCAGATGAGTGAAAACTCAAAAGGCTTTTGTCAAGATACTGTGTTTTATAATCATGTTACAAAGTGTATACACAACTGCACAAATGCCACCATGGATGCATAGGTGTCTCTCATTATTGAATCAAAAATAAACTAACTTCAATTTGGTGCATTATTAAAATCCAAGACCATGTTACTGAAAAGTTGGAAGACAAATAACATAGAATCTGATGAAATGAATTCAAATTTAAATATCTCTCTTCTCCTGGCCGGGCCATACCGAAGACTTTAAAATGGAACTTACTGCCATTGTGCTTGGTGTCCAGCATAAGCAATGGAGTAGAGAAAAACAAGCCAGTTAGCCACAACTGGAATAAGGTCATGGACAGCCTGACTTAAAACATGTTATTAGAAACAGGGCCATAAAACCTCATCTAGCTGACACATTTACCCACAAACATTTTCATTTCATTTCATTCAGTTTTCACATCATTTTACATGTATACAAACATGAAATATATATTACCGGTAATTTATTAAGTAAAGTGTAACTTATTCCACTAATGGACAAGTATAAACAAAGAGTAACACAAGAAAACCAGATGAGAATTAAAGTGTATTCCTGCAATAAATATTACAGTTCGAACCTAAAAACAGGGTGAGCATTTATCAAAACTTTGTAACTTTTGAAAATTCTGCACTTATCTTCAAGTATGTCCAGCTTTACAATAAAAGAAAAATACAGAGCGGCAAGGTGTCTAGGCAACAAATTGTAATTAAGGTCGTTTTTAGTCATAAAATCAAATAGGGTGTGCGAATAATGGATGCAAATACTCAATTTAAAACTTTAATTCTAGATGGTTTTAAGGCTAGCACCATTAAGATTTTGGCACGCGATAAGAGCCTAAATCGGTATTTTCACCTTAAAAGCATTTTTCTTGTGATTAATGTTTCTTGGGCTTACTAGATGAACATGAAAAACTAGGGTATATTTGAAATTTATTGCCATTACTCTTACAGATAAAGTAATAGAATGACCACTCTAATCCAAATAAATTAACGTACAGACCCTGACTTGTCAATTTGTAAAAGCTGAAGACTTTTTAAAATTGTTGCTACAAATGTCATAAAACATGAGAAAATGGGGAAGAAATGGAGAGAAAAAAATGTAAAAACAAAAACAGAAAAAAAGAGGCATTGATGGCCAAGATTTAAAGAAGATCTACGAAATGCAAATCTTAGTTTTTTTTTTTAATATTTTTTTATTGTGAGCAGTAATCATGTGACATAGATCTGCAGTACAAGGGGGGAAGGGCTAAGGGGAGAAAAGGTAAAGAAAGATACAAGGCAATCTTAAAAAATAAAAAAGATGACTTTAAAAATTTACTTACACATATCATTCTCAAATAAGATGAGGGCACTCTCCAATTTCAAGGCTCTTGCACCTTAAGAAATGTAAAATTTCATGACTTTTCTATGACTATTTCATGACCAAATTTTATCCGCGATTTGGTAAAATGATTGCACCTTTTGCTGGTAGGGTTTCCACAGTGTTATTAGTTTGCCAGACCATAAGAATAGGTATAAATGTTATATATAGGGTGATAGATGGTAGTGAAGGACCAAAATAGACTTGATAAAACAGTTGTGACAAATGGATGTGTACATTTATTTATCTGGGCTAAATTTCATGACTTCTCAATGACTCGACATTTTTACATTATTTCATAACTTTTCAAGACCTAGAAATGTAAATAAAATTTTATGACTTTTCCAGGCCACAGGGAATCTTGCAATTTTGCTTCAACAAGTTAAATGAGGTATTTTCTTTGAAAGATGAATGCATGCGATGTGACATAAATCATTGAATTTTGCGATATCATTATTTCCAGGCTAAAATACAAGTTTCATTTTTCTCTACAATTCTGTCACGTTTTGAAACTCCAAAGGGTATATTATTTAACTTTTCACTTTAATATATAAAAGGACAATTTTTATAGCATTTTTTCCCATAGGAGGAAGAAAAACGTTTTAGGCTGGGAAACAAAGTTTAAAAGAAGAGACAAAATTTGGAAAATATTTGACCCTCCAATGTTGAAATCGAAACTGTTCAATTTTTTTCATTTATTGGGAAAGTTGATTATTTCACTAAAGAGGCTGGATAACATTTCAGAGATTCTATTTGAAAGGTTACCCCTTTCCTTCCTTGCTCAACAAATGTCATTACATTTGGTATTGGTATAATTGCCCCCACCCTAAACATCATTTGGGCAGCCATGCTACAGTAGTACCTGTCAAAGCAAATCACACATGACATTAACATTCCTTTTAAAGGTTTTTCTATAGCTAACAGGGGTGCATGCAACTTTTTTTATTCAGGCTCTTTCACACCAGCAAAACCCTCATGTTACTGTATAATGCATGATAATCACTGACACCTTATCTGTCAACACACCAACACTGAACAACTGATGTTTTGTTTTTCAAATAACATAGCATTATTTTTGCCACTAATAATGCATCAATACAGTTTGCAGATAAGTAACTTAGGGAGAATAGCTTTTCCTAGTTCCTGGCAGTTGACAGTCAAGAGAACAATGTCTACTTCCAACTATGTGCACAGAGCGTGAAATGAGCCCTACAGATGTGCTGGAATGAAAGGCTAAGTTGTAGTCTCCACCTATGGCTGCCTCATTACCTTGCCAAGTGGACTACTTGTGGTCACTGAACTGTTTTGAATATTCAGTAGGAGGACAATGGGTAGAGATGTAACCTGTCAACTGCTAGGGACTAGAAAACACTGTGCTCCCTTCAAGTTAACATGAAGTTAAGAATTTTTAAAAGGTGAAAAATGAGCCTTATTCTTCCCATTGTCACGGCTCATTCCATGGTTGAGACATTGAATGTTGTACAGTAACTGATTTACCTTCCACAAAATAGTCCATTGTGCAATAAAGTGTGACTTTCTTGTTGTACAATTCATGTTACCTACTTTTTATCCCTTTGAGAATAAAAATGTTTGTATGACTTTGAGGGATTCATGTTTGCCTGCATATGTTCTGCCAAGATGGCTTAATTAATTACTTCAACCCATAAGAGCAACAAAGAAATACAAAGACTGTGATTTGAGTAGTACAACAATGACATAAGAAATTATTGTGCAATGTACCATATTAAGGTAAGTAAATAAACAGCATTCTATATCTCAGCTCAAGAACATTACAGGAAATGCCCATTAGCCAGAATTTAGAAAAAGTCCAACACAACTGATCCTCTTAACTCTTGTGTAGCTCAACTTTCTGGTAGACATGATTCTCATCTTGACTTCTGAGACCTTACAATTTGAAAGTCACCTATGCATGAGACCTTACAATTTGAAAGTAACCTACACATTGAAAAGCTGTGCTGGGCCAATAGGATGCCCTCCCCCAACAAATCAATCAGGTGGCCTAATCCTTACCCGAGTTGCCATTGGCAATTCGGGTAAGAGTAGGTAATGGGGAATTCCTGTCTTGAAAGTCCTATAAAGATGGGAGTTAGACTGTTGGAATCCATTTTTCATGTTCCGAATATACATTTGAAATTTTAGACTTGAGGCACTTACCTTAAGTTGATACATTTGACCTACTGTAATTATCTGAGTGTAATTGCTGGGATTGCTGACGGGAATTGAAGGCTTTACAAACCTTTTAGAGGAATGTTTATGTAAATGCAGTAATTGCACCTAGTATGTTTTCTGTATCTTAGCCCATTCCATGTCGATCCTTCTATACATCTGATGGTGCTATGAGAGTACATTGGGTTTCCAAAGTTACGCCCACTATGATCAAGAGCATCATGCTCATTGGGGCCTGTGGGCATAGGCCCCCTTTAACTTTGTAATGGTGTCATAAATTTTTGTGTGAAAATGCATTAGAAAACTGTCACATGCTGTAAACTTGAAAAAGAAAATCAGTTCAAATAGTCACTACCACTATTGCAATATGACACACATAATAATCAGTTTGTTATTGCACATAATACAGCTTCTTCCCCCCTCCCCCCTCCCCCTCCCCCCTCCCCCCACCTTTATTTTGAATGACACCCCTGCAATTAATTACCTTTGAATGCATGTGACATTTTTTGGGAAGGGATGGCAAATAATGTGACACAACATGTAACAACTTCAAATGCACCTTGGAACAGCTGGCAAGAACTGAAGACAGCATTTGAAAATCATTCGTTTGAAAATCAATGACAGACATAAAGTACTATAAATGAAACTAAGGTTTGGGACTCCGTTGACATGGTGTTCTGATGGCTTTTGCCAGACTAGCTGTCTGCTCGTACATTAAATTTTTTATTCCAACAGGACTGCGCTGTTGACACCATCTTGTGAGAATACTGAGGTGACCTGTTGGCCACCTTTAACTCCGATCAGCAGGTTATTCTTTGGTGAGCAAGTAAACGGTGTGAGGGAACAAAGTGTGACATGGTAACCATGTTCATTCACGTACGATGACCGGTCTTCATCAATTATTGTCATACACAGTTTACCTGAAAAATAAAACCATAACCATAAAACCAAACTTTTTCCATTTCATGAAATAACAAGTCAGAGCTTGGAAAATAGTGTATTCCTTTCAAAACCACAGGGTCCAATTGAAGCCAGTGGCCAGAAAGCCAGAGTTTAGTTTATCAGGGTTGTAAGTTTCAATCTCTAACCTTCTGGTTTAATTAAGCGGCACAGACTGCCATTTTCCACGTTGTGGGTTGAATCATTTCCCCTACTTCATTTCATATGCAGAGAATAACGCACGATGGCAGTACGTTCCTGTCATAAAATCTTTGGTATGATTGAATGTAGGTATCGAACAGGGTCTCCCAGGTGAGAGACCAATGCTCTACTAGTACTACATATTTGGAGGACTAAGATTAGAAAATTTCCCTCGCACCTACCCCAGACAGATCTTAGCTGTATTCTGAGATAGCTGGGATAGGCAATATTGATGAAGTCATGCCGGTAAGTTTTTTCTCATGTCAGTATTGTACAACCAAAAACTAGTTCCAACAGTCATGTCAAAAACCACCACCAACAACCTATAGTACAAAGAAAGGGACTCCAACTCTACTTCTTTCGGTGGAAGGGTCCCATGCTGAAAGGCTGTTTTTGCAAAATCTTATGCTCCACTGCTTGAGTCTGAATTTCCTTCCACCCTGTCTGTCATGGTCTAAAGGTATTTTCCCTGCTTGAAATTTGATTCCTCCTACCCAACCACCTATTGTAAAATATGAAAGTAAATCCAAACAAAAAGTCGTCAACCTTCATAAGTTTCATGAAATTGGCATCTGTAGAGGGAACTGTGTCATATAACTGTTCCAAGTAAATGTACTAACTGATGCAGTACATATCAAGCAAATGTAGACTTGAATACATGCATCATGCATCTAATGAAATTGAGAAGCATGTTCTAGTGAGTGCATGTAAGGGCACCACATCTGTGAAGTCTGTCTCTGGATCCCGGCAGGAGAACCTCCATAGACTGGAAGATGCTTGGGGTCAGAGTCTGTGCAAAGTTGTAGTTTGGTATAAAAGTAATAAATGACTCAATTACTAATTCTAATGTCTGGTTAGCATGACCCACGATTTTGATGAAACACTACAGTTTCCTTAAACTGTCTCAAATGTCTAATAAAATGGAAATGTCACGGAGAGAATAATTTATTTTGTATCTTCATCCCCGCTTCTCATCAAATATTTAGACACGAATGAAGACGTGTGCATTGGCCACTTGATATGCATACTGTAACCTTAGGGTTTTCAATTTCACATATTTGACTTTTCAAGAAATCTAGGTACCTGAAACCTGCCTAATGCAAAATTTGAATGCTACAATAAATTATTCCCTGTCATACTAGCCGATCTAATGTAAAATTCATTGAAAATGTGGAAAATAAACTGTAATTACCATATGAATCCATCAACCAGTACGATAAAAATGAATGGTAATTCCTTGCCCTTAGGAATTATGGTTTCAAAATCATGGCTTAAAATTGGCATGGTTTTGTAATAAAGTCCTTGTTACTTTGTTTGGAATAAGGTGTTGAATGTTTAGAAGATAGTGTTCTCTATGTTACTGTACTTACAACTTAACAATTAAATTTAACAAGTACAGATTGTGTGTTGATGTATTCAGGTTACTTCTACTCATTTTTGGTAATCAGGCCTGATTCCTAAGGAAATTATGAGGTTGTCCATCTGACAGGTTGGAGCTAAATCGAGGTTACCCAAAAATTTTTGATCGTCCAAATGAAAGTGGAAAATGATTGACAAACAATTTTTGATGTCTGTGCCAAAGAAAACAAACATTTATTAATTTTGTCCACTTTTTCATTGTTTCTTTCTGTTTCTGTGCCAATTGGTAGTAAATACAGTACAGTTGTACTCAATGCAACTTCTTAGTTAAGAGCATTTTACAGTGTTCTTTCTTACAAATGTTGAGTACTTTAGCAATTGCATATAAAATCTACTTGTCCGATGGCCAGTGGTCGTCTCATGCAATTTTAACCCATCAAGGACAATGGGATAAATGCTAAATTTTAGAATAGACTCAGAAAAACTCACTCAAACAACAGTGCAAAGGTGTGATGTCACATTGGTAGACAAATTTTAAAGGTCTACGATGTTCTATAAAAAATGTTTGTCGGTGTGACATCACGAAAAAAGCAGTTGGCCTCTTCTTTCATTGACATCAGGTGCAAACCATTCACACTGGATGACAAACTTTTGCCTCTTTCCAACCAGAGATGGAGAAAATTTAACAAAACCTCGAAGAAATCAGATTGAAATCTGACCTGAATATGTTGCAGTGTGCAGGTGCTTAGCCAGGATTGCATCATGGGGGGGGGTTTGGGACACGACATGAGGGAAAAGTCTAAGGATAGAGAGAAAAAGCCACAATTTTAGGTGTTTTTTGCATTGCAAGGTTGGGTCATGGAGCGGGGCATTCTGACCCCCAAAATCCCCCCACCCTGTGGCTACGCCACCAGCAGTGTGACCCTGACTTTAACATCTATGATTTGTTTCAATATGAATTATTTCCACAGAATCTGTAAAGTTAAAATAATGTGGTTAAATCCTTGGTATAGTGCAGTTTTGTCCAACCTTTTGCAGCAGTGGGACACATGTATTGGTAATGATGGACATGGGGCTTAGGCTTCTTGTTCCTTTAAACTTTTATCCGAAGCTCAAGGGAATCACTGTGCGTTAGGAAACACAGTAGTGGTATTAAAACCGGAAACTTGACATTCATATTAGTGTATTAATCGGCATTATGTACACAAGTATACCAGACATGCCAACCTCCAAAATAGGAATTAAACCTTGAAATTTATGAACAAAACCTGGAGATTGGTACCTCAAACCTGGAGATTAGAAAATTTTTCCTATAACATAAGGTGACGAGTTTTTTCATCACTGGGAAGATAATAGATGATGAGGTGGGGCCTGGTTTGGTCAAATACTGACTCCACACTCTCTTTACAAGGCGCCTTCCATTGATCACCAAACTCATTTTGGGAAAACAGGGATATGGTCTTTCTTGCGGAGGGGCTTACACACCTTCATCCTCCCTATCATGCAAATAACCACAGTTCAAAAGAATGTTAAATACTCATACGTAATGATATTTCTTGAAATTAATCTGGACAAATACTTCTTTAGTTAATGTTAAATGCAAAAAGGACTTTAATATATTCTTTAATAAATTAAAGACCACATCAAAACATTAACTTTAGTTAAACTTATATTGGTGACAATACAGTGTAAAAGTTTGTCTTTCTCTGAATTTAGTTTATACTTGTCCAGGGCCCTAGTCAGGACGTGGCTTTTGGGGGGGGGGGGCACAACGGATCGGTGATCGTCATCCTGGGGGAGGGGTCTAAGGGGAGGGGTCTAAGGGGAGGGGGGGTTACCCTCACCTAAGGAAAATTTTTACCTATCTGAGAGGGCTAAGATGCAAAATGGTAGACTTTCTGACATAAATTCACTGTTACAAATTCACTGTTACAAATGACACAGTGGCATAAGATATGCGCCATATCGGTAGGTTGCTCAAGTTGTTTGTATGTGCGTTCCATTCTTCCATAGCAATAAAATTTCAACCCATACTTTGAAATTTTGTTTTGCGGGAGGGGCACATACCTCCCCCCACCCCCACCCCCCTGTGGCTATGTGCCTGTGCTTGTCATACATTCAAAATATGAGCATCTGGGGATGGACTGAGTGAATTTACTACTTTCGCTGTTCTATTTTTCAACAAGACAGGGCACCCGGCAGGATAACACTCTGTTCGTATGCAGTGTAGACCTATGTCATGCAGGGATATTATGCGGTGTTTGCCGCTCCAATATGAATCAGTCTGTGCCACTCGTTGGAATTGCATGCATGGTTATGACGGGCCTTTTTTATTGCAGGACAGATACGAATTAAGACATGGATTTGAACTATTTGCACTGCAGGAAAAATTTGCAATCCGCACCGCTAAATGGACCGTCGTGTTTAACTGTTTATTAGTCTATGCAACTTTGTACGCTCTGTATGCATGACCAAAAAACAGTTGTTTTTTTAATGCACAGGCTAGGGTGACGTATGCCAACTTGCCAAGTCAGTGTGAAACAGCTGGTCTATGCCTATATTGCTCTACAGTGGGAGCCTGCGCAATCCCATTTTACTAGTAAGGGAGACAAGAAAAGCTGTTATTTTCTATGTGATTTAGCGTTTTTTTATTTTGAATAATGTTATTTTACCATGAGATTTGAAAATTTGGCTATGAGATGATGTCCCAAACCATGAGACTCATGGTGAAACCGTGAGAGTTGGCAAGTATGAGTATACAAAATGGTTAACGACAGTATAACAATAGCAACAATATTACATATAATATAAGCCAAAGAAGATAATGGAACAAAAAACATTATAAGTATCCCATACACTTGACAGCATGCACAAACAGAAACAAATTCAGTCTGACCATGGATGCCAGGGTTAGAAGGAGTTTTTTTTTCAGTTTTTAAGGCAAGCTGCTTCGAAGAGAATGGTAAAGCTACTAAAATTTCAACATGCAGTTATTATTGTGGGTTTCACATTTCATTAAAGTCTTCACTGTACTCCTGAAAGATATGAAAGGTTGGCACAAACTCATTGAAACAACAGAAAATCTTTAGGACTTGGCATGTCGTTTTTTTATCAAACGTTGAAGACCAAATCGATTGCCACTTTTCGTGCATGCACTGCAGATTGCTGAAGTTGTCTGCTATACTTATGACAAGGTGTTCCCAGAGGACAGGTATAGAGGCGTCTATCCTGGGGGCCTGTGGGGCAATTGCCACTTAAATGAAAACATTGTGCAAACATATTGTTCGGCCTCCCCCTCTCCTAATAATTCAGGCAGGTTAAAAATAACAACAGGCAGAATCAACCAAATATCACTCTACAAAGTCCAATGACTCTAGAACTTTATTTAAGTGTATGTGCATGTCAAAGTGAGTTTGTATGTACATTTGTTTGTATGTGTGTGCACTAATGTTCATATGGGTGGATACTGTAGCTCATAGATGATTCAGGGACATTATCCAGGGTTCAACCAAAAGTTGGAAATTTTTTCCCCCAATCCACTAGATGTGAAATGGTGAAATATTCAAGCCTCACATTAGGAAGACAGTACGTTGCTTTAGAATTCTGCTGACCACATACTGTACCTGGCAAATCAGGCATTTGGTCAGGAACCTTGAATATCAATTACCAAATACAGCTGGAAGTCACTCAAACATAAGCAAAGATAACTGGAAACCAATTGCTCTGCCAACTGTTGAAGCAAACAGACTTTACACACCGATGGGAAAAAGCAGAGGATGACAGAGGTCTACTTCAGATTATTAATGGTTTTTAAAATTCAAAGGACTTTCCCATTTTATAAACATAATCAAGTTTATAGTGATCACTTTTTCTGCCATTTTTGCTTACATTTTCTTTTCCAAATTTAGGTCATGGGGGGGGTCAACCACTAGAACCCCTAGGTTGGAAACTGGGCCATAAAACTCTATCAACCTAGCTTGGCTACTACATGCCTGCCCTTGAGTAAACTTTTTCACTTCAGCAGTTCTGCATCTATATGAAAGTCATAAGCTTGGAAGAAAACTGGTATCTAAAATGCCATACTGTAGGTTGCATAAATTTTGCAATCACAAACATGGATGACATTTTATTGACTGCATCTAGAATGACAAACACCCCAGAACAGAGAGAATTTTTCATCACAAACACTCAGACTGCAGGAAATGGCACTCAAAAACAATGACTTTGTCGCCACAGCCTCGGGTCTGCCCTATTGCTAGGCCTGAGGGAAATGTCTAGCATCCCAGTCCCCTTCACTGATTCACTGAAAGCAATGGTTATACAGTATTTAAGGGATTCAATCGAGTTGGTGCATCCAAATCATTTTTTTTTTTTTTGGTCACATACACATGTTGAGTTTTACTCACATCTATGGCAAGCCAAGTATCCAATAATTTGATAAAATTGGTTTATCAGTTGATAAACCAAGTTTATCAATTTTATCAGCTCCAAATGCCCAGTTGCTTGGAAACATGGTGTATCAACCGACAAATCTGCTTCCACTAACCAAGTTTATCACATTATTGGGAATATGGCTCACCATACAGTCCCATTCTGATGATTAATGGACTGGTCAAGCTAATATATTCTGCACATCCAACCCCTGTCATTTTAAACAAACTTGACTAGGCATTCATTAACAGTTTCAAGCTGTGGCTGAGTACAGAATGGTGGCAAATTTCAGAGATAAAGTTAAGCAACCAAAAATTGTCACCACATGTTGAATTCCCTGCCTATAAAAATTCTGTCCACACCTTTTTGCTTCAGTGAACAAAGGTCAACAGAAACCAGATAAGAAGTTGCCCTATTGCTTGCCCTTCACACCTCACAAACAGTGGCACATCTGGCCGGTTTTATTCCACCTTTGTTTTCATCTTCTGCTAGCTTTCTCTTATCAAGCTTGTGGTTTCTTGCAGCGTGCTTGAATGAGTTTAGCAGGAAGTCGGGTAAAATTTGATTACCCCACCAAACCTTGCTTTTGGTGGGGACTCAGGTAAAATATCTAATAGGGTAAGAAATCCCTCATGACTAATGAGACAAGTGTGTGGTGGCTATTAGGGACAACTCTGATGTGGATCACCAAAACACACATGGGAAAACCAAAATTAAATTGCATCAGGGTGGGTATACATGACCTCAATGTGTAATCAAAATGCTATCAGTGCAGTGCATGCTGTGTATTGTGCTACAGTACTCTGCATTAGTTTTTTGAACTTGCTTTGAATCACAGAGCTGTGGCAATTGAAAGTTTTCGAAGACTACTACAAAAACTGTGGTCTGGGGTGAGAGTTGACAACTGCTTTTAAAAAACTCATGCTAACTATATTCTTCTTAAGAAAAAATTAATACAAACTTCAAACACTCGCAATCCCCATGATTTACTTGATTTATTCATTTGTTTTCAAAGAGACCAAAATTGAGAGCCAAAATTGAGAGAACAAAAACTATATGCAAGTCAATTATAAAGTTTTAAAATTTCATTGCCTCCTACAATGGTCACTTCCTGCCTAAAAAAGCTCTTAGGTGGCTCTGTGGCCATCACACTACCAGCAGACTGAAACATACTCTGTCTTTGCTTCTTAAGATTTGACTAAAGGTTGCATACCATGAGATCAAAGGTGTTGAGGGATGTTTTAAACTGGTATGCCAATGTTCTGCATGACCTGTGCTGCATGACCTGAGCCCTCCAGTTCATGCTTTCAATGTATTCACACTGCATGAAAAGCAGTTTGAACTATTGCCAATTTGCACGAGTATATTTGACTTACTTGTCTCCTAACTAACACCCCAAGTGATACTCAAATTTTTGTGCATTTTGGTAAATCTGGCACTATCAACCAATAGTCAGATGTTAAAAAGCTGACTATATCAAGTGTGTTTGTAGTATGCTTCATTTCCTCCCTGAGGCAATAAGATGTAATTATTAAAGCCGAAAACTGAGGATGTTTCAAAAAGTAAGAAAGAAAGTTTTGCCATGAGATATGAAATTTGTTTGGTCAACATCAAAATTTTTGTGGTCTGCAGGCAGTACCAAAATCAACTTTTGCATTCTGTCTATGCTACCCCACCTAGTATTCAAACCATTAAACAGATTCAGCTGTTTGGATTCTTTTTCTTTTTAGAACACCATGTTTTCTCAACATTTTCCGAATACATATTCATGAGGGGCTGTGCCCATATTTTTGACATTTTCACACAAGAGAACAAAATGTAGCATATGCAACATTCTTTGGAAACCAGCATCAGCATACTGAAGAAAATCTTTAAATTTGAAACTGTCAAAAATTATTTTTTTAGTCTTGCATTTTATTGCAAGATTGTGATGAAATGTCCCCCAGGTTCATAACAAATAAAGGGCAGTTGATGGGCCTGGCCCCTGTGCAACAGTGACAGCATAATTAAGCACTCCCTGAGCTTGCTGTAGTTTGGCACAATACTCTTCCAGACCTGCCAAATCAGTCAGTCAAGACAGCAAGCAAGCAAGAACTTTTTGATAACCATTTTATTTCGCTTTCTTGACGTATCATAACTGTAAGCTTCAACAGCTGCAGAGGCACTGGAGAATGATCAAGGATGGTAAATTTAGCTCTTGTATAAAATGCACCTCAAGACTAGAGTTTAAAGAATATGTATTTTAGAGGTTGCAAAATAAAAATCTTATCGAATGAACTCCCACCGTCACAGCGTATTCAGTTGCCACGATATCAAATATTGAATTTACTCACTTCAATCCAAACAGGCTATTGCACAACAATTTGTGAAAATTCTTGTTGTACAACTTACATTCAAATGCTGTCATTTTCTTTGAAATAAAAAAATGTTTGAATGAATTTGAGTGTTTCCTGTTTTTTGCATACAGAGCGACTTTGTTGTTTATAGTCAAGTCACCTTAAAGCAGTGAGAACATGATCACATTTTGGCACAAGGTACACTAGCATTCAGACCAACGACGAAATACAAAAATTCTAATTTGGCAAGTACAACAAAGACATCAAAAATGATTATGCAATCAACTATTTTTAAATTGCAAGAACTGCTTTACATCATTTTATATCTCAGCTCAAGGATATTTGGTGAAGATAGGAGTTGGGCAATTTGAACAAATTTTCCATGCCTTGTAATATACATTTTTGAAATTTCAAACTTGAGGACCACTTTAATAGTTTAGTGTATCACTATCTATTATGTAGAAACAAAAAAATGCAAGTAAAGTTAGGTGCACTAGTTGTGTAGGCCTACAGTGTGGCAGCTTAATTTGTTCTGCATACCATCTCTTTATTCATAGTACAGTTGCATACACATGGGCTGCTTAAAAGCTGGGGCCCCTTTAAATGTAGAGTTATTTTCTTTTCAGTAAGTCGCGTCACTCTTCATAAGGCCACCTTTATAGCTTTGATACCTTTTAAAGGGAATACAGTCCCCCACAGTTTGATATCATGAGAACCATTTCATACTCATTAAGGATTGAATGGCTCCTCAGGTGACACTATTTTTGTAACATATTTGTTAAATTCTAGGAGAATAAATCCTTGCTTACCTCCTTTTGGAAGGTTTTACAAAAAGATTTGCAACTTTGATCTTCTTGCTTCTTTGTTTTTTTGTGTGCAACTTTGGGGTGACAGCATATTGCCTTTAGGCTCATTGATTTGGCTCATGAAAACTTTTCAAAAGCTGTTAGTTTTATTCACATACCAATGACAAAGGGTCAACCTTAGACAAAACCCATATTCTACATACAAATACCTTTTATGAGAGAGCCCTTAACGACTCAATTCAGTTTTCAAAAATTTGTGACCAGACAATTTTTCAAATACTGTAAGTGTATGCAAAGAACTGTAATACAAGTCAGGAAACCAGAAAATTCAAATTTCAACTTTTCCCATAAATATGCTGACTTGACTAATCATGCTAATTTAGAAGCATTTGCATGTGGTATAGTACAAGTGACTCCTATTAAAACATTTTCATTAAAGGCTGTGTGACATGAAAATGACAAGTTGAGCATTTCATGTGAAAAGTATCACATAACGAGAAAACTACTGCAATTCTCATCAGCGTCTGTCACAAATTGACCATATTACAGGTTAATTTCTGATTTGTGCTTATAATCATGCATGATCATGAGTGTAATATGCAAATCTTGTGACGTCTAGGGAGGGACAAAAACAGGTGCTATCCAATTTCTGTGAGTTTCACTTTAAATGTCCATCTTCATTTGGGAAAGAAACAAAAACTTGTCAAGGTGAGGAAACACATGATTTGCATCACACAACCACTAAAATGGAAATTATACTTATTATTCCATAATGTCACAGCCACACACGACTTTTTATCTGATACATGCATACATAGATAAAAGATGTTTGTTAGTGTGATGCCATGAAATAATTAGTTGAAATTTACTTTTCATGGTCCTCTTATGCAAAGCATGTACTTACACAGGATGGCAATTTTTTGCTTATTTCAGACTGAAGATGAAGGAGATTTTATGTCAAACTCTCAAGATCATTGTAGTGTGAAATGAGCTGTAATCCAGTGAATAGTTTTCACCATTTTTACATATTGGTTATTAAAAAAGATGTCTCTTTTCTACAATTTTCTTGCTTTAGTACCTGGGCTGGTCATCTCACATTGAGAAGTTGACTGTGCATGCTGCTAGAATTAAATGGGACATTTTAGACAATATTAACCCAAGTAAAAGGACTCTTCCCAGGTGAAGCTTATCTCTAATTGCAAAGGTTAATCCCTTTTACAAACTCTATTGAAGGAACAGTCTTTAAAGGGGTCAAACCCATTTAACTTTATTGATCTAAAGATACCTGCATGGAGTGGTCAGCTACTGTAACTATTGAGAACGCTAAAGCTTACTGTTTGTTTCTAGCATCATGGATCTTTACTGTATATAATCCCACTTTGTCATTTTCAGTCCAACAATGGCCATGCACCCAGGAGAAAATTTCCTGTTGGAGCCTGTTGAAATTCCAACAGGTACAAACAGGTACAGTACTGTATCAACAGGTATGAACAGGTAATGTTTCAATTCCCTTTTGGAGTGATGAAAATAAGTTTGATTTCAGCAGGTACTGTAACACCAAAGAGCTAACAGGTTCCTGTTCATACCTGTTAAAATCCTGTTGCAACCTGTTAATTTTGTTTCCAATTACAGGTTGTACCCTGTTAAAACTTGTTCAACAGGTTTGAACTGGAATTTTCTCCTGGGCACTTGTAACAGCTTGGGGCAAAGTTTAACTTTCCATGAAACATTGCATCATGCACTTTTGGTTAAATTTTTTCTGCCACACTTTAATGAACAGTATACAAAGTACAGCAAGCTCATCGAAATTTTAAGTATAACTGATGCTTTATGATGACTTAAGCCTTTTTCAGCCCTTTGTTAGAAACATTCAGTGGCGAACATATATTAATGCTCTTTTTATAAAATCTTCTGAACATGATGCGATTTAAATTAACATTCAATGTACTGTACACATCACCATGAAATGAAACTTTTTAAACATTAAAGAAATGCAAAACCCTAATAGACAACTAAATCCAATTTGTTAAGATGGACCTCTGTCCAATTAGCCCCATGGCAGGACGTTCCCCTTCTATCAACTTTAGGCGTCTGGATTGGAGGCTTTGGCACATCCCTGTGATACAATGAGTAACTCAACAGACGAAAAATTCATTTCAGCTAGTTTTCAACAAATAACGTATGATCACTTGGTAAGAAGTCACAGAAAAAAGAAAAGAAGAAAAAATTTGAAGTGAAGGACTGATTTCCCATGAGGAAACCAAACACTATGATATCTCCAATATAATTCTTTTGAAGTGACACAGAAAATACTAGGGGAAACTTCCCAAGAAACTCTCACACTTTATACATTTTTTTCCAATTTATAGTTCTCTTTTGTAGCAGTTACGACTCAAAACTGATGTTTAATCCAATGAACACAAGCCAAGTTGAAAATCATCTATAAAATAAACTCACTCAGGCCATAATTATGATTGTCACCTGTTAAAAGTGAAACACTTAGACTATTCTCCACAAACTTTTGGAATGAAGTACCCTCAATACCCTAACTCCTGTTCATCATGTTTAATCAAGTCCTGCATTTTCAACTTTGAAAAAATTCTCCCGTAAAGTTTCAGCACTGTTTTAATTTGGGTAGTAGGCAGAGAGGTGATGCCCCAGGCTGGGTGCATTGGGAGAAAGGGAGACATGTCTTGAATCATGATATTTGGCTAAAAATTAATAAAAAAAATGTGTTTTCTAGGAAGTCTTTCAGGAATTTCTCAAAGGGTGAGCTCTCGACAAGTTATCAGGCTTTAGAGCAGATGAAATCGCTTTCACTTATTACTTCTTTAATATTTTTTATCACTACAAAATGTTGCCATACTTTAAAGGAAGAATCAAATGAAGACCTTGGACAAAAAATTGGCTTTCAGTTTAACCAAATCTAAGGTTTGAATGCAGAATATCTATCTCATATTTAATTGATAACGCCAAACTCTCCATCAGAAAAATTTAATCTTTGAACAGAAGTATTAACTTGTTAATTAATTTGGACCTGACACCAAATGCTTGTGGCATTTCTTCCCAATTCAGCAAGTTGGCTTTCCCAACATGGAATTAAAATGTAAAAAATGTTCAGCAGGGTTCAATAATGTACCGTCAGAATCTTACTACACTGCCCAACACAAAAACTTTGTTTGAACAAACAGATAACTCCCTAATTCTTAGCATTATCTGGGAAATAAACTTTATAGATCTTTCTGAAATGACTCCCGCCTTGCAATCCCTTTAGAGGAAATTGCCCCTAGTTTAACTCTTTTTTTTAGGTAATTTTACCTCAACATTTTAACTTTTCCCTTTCTTGGTGACAGTATAACACATGTGTTGGTGTGTTGCTAACTAACTAACCTACACTGCAGCTTCCTCAGTCAAGGGGAAGTAGCTGAAGTAGCTGCAGTTATGTTTTGTGACAATACACATTGAAATAGGAGGCCATCTTAATTCCAACTACTATTTTGTTAAGCATCTATATAGCAGCAAAGCATAGCAGAGACAGTTGCAGCCTAGCTGAGATAGCAGCTGGGTCATTTATAAAAGCCATAGATAGACAGACAGACAGACAGACAGAGAGAGAGATATCTTGAAATATCATATTAAAATGGTTTTCAGACTTTGACCCCTGATGACCCCAGATGACCTTTGACCTCCACCAAAAACAATATGGACCCATCTTCTTACATAACCCATCCAAATTTATACCAAATATGAAATCTATTCAAGTATTAAATATATACCAATATGAAATCTATTCAAGTTTCCTATCTTGCAATATCCCTAAAACAAGATTTTCAGCCTTTGACCCCTGGTGAACCCAGATGACCTTCGACCTCCACAAAAAACAACACAGACCATCTTCTGACCATAATGCAACCACATACCATACCATTTGTCAAAGTTTACTTTCTTGAAATATTGCATTAACAAAATTTTAGACTTTGACCCCTGGTTCCTGATGACCTTTGACCTCCAACAAAAACACCAAATATAACATCTATCCAAGTTTTCTAAGTTGAGATATCATGTTAACAAAATCTTCAGACTTTGACCCCTGGTGACTCCAGATGACCTTTGACCTCCACCACAATCAATAAAGACCATCTCTTGACCATAAAGTATTCACACACTAAATATGAAATTTATTTAAGTCTGGTACCTTCAGATATCGCGTGAACAAATTTTTCAGATTTTGACCCCTGGTAACCCCAGGTGACTTTTGACCTCCACTAAAAACAACACTTACCATCTCCTGACCATAATGCATTCACACACTAAATGTGAAATTTATTTAAGTCTCGTACCTTCAGATATCGTGTTAACAAATTTTTCAGATTTTGACCCCTTGTGACCCCTGGTAACCCCAGGTGACTTTTGACCTCCACCAAAAACAACACTTACCATCTTCTGACCATAATGCATCCATATACTAAATATGAAATTGATTTGAGTTTCCTTTGTTGTTATATTGCATTAACAAAGTTGTAAGACTTTGCCCTGGGTGACCCCAGATGACCTTTGGCCTCCACCAAAAACAACATGGGCCATCTTCTGACCATAACACATCCACCTACCAAATTTGAAATTTATCAATTTATTAAGGTGCAGTCTACATGAATTTATTAAGGTGCAGTCTACATGAATTTATTAAGGTGCAGTCGACAAGGTTTTAAAGGCTAGTTATTTTAAGTGTGAGCTCAAAACAATGCTGCAAATTTAGGTGTCCTATTCTTAAATAAGAAACCAAACTAGTGACATTTTGTTATTTTAAGGGAGATAAGAAAAAAAGGGGGGACCTTTATTCTCCTTCCTCTGGAAAGGGGGGGGGGCTGCCATTCATTTTCCCTGGAGTATAACACAGAGAGCAGTTGACCCAGGTTTGTAGGCAGGAAGATCTGAGTGTGGGACATCAAATCAAATTAAAACATCTAAGCGAGGCACCACAACCTATTGGCCTGTGCAATGTCTGCAAAAACATGCTTTCTAGCTGTCAGGAAATGGCAGTTGTACCATCTTTTTCTCAGTTATTTTATTAAAGTAACAATACTTTCTTGTGGGTGATTTTCTTGGGCAGGTTGAGAATGCTGGGAGAGAGTTGCTGGCAGTAAATTTCTAGTTGGTTTATTTTAAGAGTGGGAATTTGTGAAGGTCAGAAGGGCTTCATTTTAGCATGAGTATGAGTAGGCAAAAATCAGTGTGTGTCACTTCCGTCCCTTCCCGACCCTTGTAGCTACAACCCTGGGAATCCTGGTTCAAAATAGTCTCACATGCTTGTGAAACAAACTTTCAGAATTTTAAAAAGTTCAGAACATATTTGTACTCACCACGTTTGGACCTTTCGAGTTGAAAATCCCAGCTAGTATGTTCAGCTGCATGTGCTACCAACATTAATTCCTAAAAAAGACATAAAAAATAATCTTCCATCAGTTTAATCTTTGCACTTTTTCACAAAATAAAGAGCAAAAAGAGCCAACCAAAGAAGAAGAACCATTTGCCGAGCAAACTGTATTTAATGGTTCCGTTACTACTTTAATACCACTCTACATATATTAAAGTACATCAACCAATCAATATAAAACAATAAAAATGATTGATAGGGAAGTAGACATTTATAAAACATGACAAAAAACCAATTGGGCTTAAAACGTTACCTCAGTTTTGTCAATTTCTATAAAAAGTCAAATCTTTTGCCTGATGTAAAATGCCATTTTGTTTAATGAATGATAATGATTCATATGTACAAGGTTGGTGGTTTTTATTTTATTCAACACTGATGTGGAGAATACAGTGCATCACCCCTCTGATGAGGAAGACATGATAACTACGTGCAATTAGCGTTACCATCCGTACCGAATAATTGGGATGTCTTTGCTGTGTGCATCACCCCTCTGAAGAGAAAGACATGATTACTGTGTGCAATCAGGGTTACCATCCGTAAGTAATCGGGATGTCTTTGTTGTGTGCATCCCCTCTCTGAAGACGAAGACATAGTTACTACAATAAATTAGGGTTATCAATGGTACCCATTAATTGTGATTGTCTTTGTCCTGTGCATCACCCCTCCTAAAATGGAAGACATTATAATTGCTTGAGACATTATGTTTACAAAGCCAACAATCTATGTTTAATAACAAAAGTTAATCAGTCTAATAGTTTTATAATGTGTTTTACATGAAAAAGTCTTTTCCATCCTAGAAAATCAGATTCATCACACCAGTTACGAAATTATTTCAATCTTAAAGGGCAAATGCAGTCACCCCAATCTGAACAGAGATAATAGTCTACACTAGTTTGTGAATGGCTCTTGAAAATCATGTGACAATATGTGTTTTTCACTGAAATTTTGCAAAATTTACAAGTAGTAAATATCTTGGCCAAGCTTGAATGTTGAATGTTAAAGCCTTAAAATATCCCAAAAGTTTAATTCTTAGAAGAAAAATGACAGAAAAAATAGCAAAATTTAGTAGTTGTTTCAAAATAATTTTGGGGCAACTGCTCTTGACCTTTAATCCCCATGTAAAAATTTGTCAATCCCATATGCCCCAAATTGACTTGTCCATACAGACATGTATAGTATACAGCTAGCAGGCTCAGCAGGTTTACATAGCTACAATCCAGGACAAAAATACATGGGACAATCCCCTGCTCCCTGTTCAATGTTGGAATTTTTGAAATTTTGGGTACAGTATATTTTGTTGAGGACAACATTGATTTGGGGGGGGGGGGGATTTTAGAAGACCAGCGAGTCTGTGCATAAGTGTTGCTACATTTGGGCAAAAATGTCCCATTATTTTTGTCTAGGATTGTATAGCTTGAATGTATTTGCCTAGAACAGTATTAAAGTTGCTGTTTATTTCCTAAAGACAAGCCAACTTGCCAGCTAAAATGATGCAAGTCATAATTTACAAAGCACTTACATGTACAGAGCCATTACAACACTTTGAACCAATAGCTGGGCCACATCACTACTCAGCTAACACTACTTGGCTAACATTGATCATATTAAGTAGTCCGGTTACATCTCTATGTTCCGACATATCTATGTTCCGACAAAATGGCGCCAAAGTATACTTTTCGGTGCCAAAGTATGTTTTCACCGGCGCCTAAGTACATTATTGTCGACGGCAAAGTACATTATTATCGGCGCCAAAGTTCATTTTGTTGGCGCCAAAGTACACTTTGTCGATACCAAAGTACATTTTTATTGGTGCCTAAGTACACTATTGGCTGCACCAAAGTACACTTTGTCGGTACCAAAGAACATAGAGACGTTGGAACAAAGAGATGTCGCCACATAGGGATGTCCCCAAGTACTCCAGGCCCCACAGTAATAGTAAGCCTGACATTCCCAACTTTCCAATTCAGCCCCAAATTAACTCATCCCCAATCAGGTCGGCCCCAAGCCAAGTCAGCTCTAGGCTTTAGTGGTCCTTGAACAGGGCTCTATTTGCTCCTGTACATCTTCATTTCTTTTACTCTGTGCATGGAGTAGTTTCTACTCTTAACTTGGATGTACACAGTCCTTTTCCAGCCTGTTCAAGGACTAACCCTAAGCCATGATTTTATATCAGTGGAAAACCTTGACAAATTGAAATTGGGTGAGACCATGAGTTGTTTATTATTAACAAGTTGATGTTGGAATAAAACCATTTAGTTATGGATAGACGCCTAGACCATGTACCGCAAGGGTGTAGCCAAGAAAGGGGTGAAATAGGACAACCATCCCCTAACTGAGCATCTCCTTTTGGTATTTACTAATGTGTTTTTATTGTAGCACTAGCATTCCTTGCCCTTCTACACTAATATGCTTAAATTAAACTTGCAAGGCCTGGAAAGTGCCATTTCCAGCAACCTGCAAGGTACTTTTAGATAATTTTGTTACCAACTCACTCACAAAAGTGACAATATGCAATCACGCTAAAATAGTATGTTTACAAGATTTTCCCCCTCCTTTGCAAATTCCTGGCTATACACATGGCAAAAGCCTCTGACGATTCAGATTCCCTAGCATTTTTCGTGAGGCCTTTATAAGAGGGGATTTATTATCGACTGTTTATAAGCAAGTTTGGTAATTACCACATGGAATTGTGGGGCACGTACAGTTTGGGATACACAAACCAAGCTCAGCACTTATTGTGAATTCCCTTTGTTTTCATGCAGTACTTGTATACCCAACTCAGCATAAATCTAATTGTTTAACCAACCCAAACAAAAATTTTGGTCTCAACACCAGTGGTGTAGCCAGGATGGGATTTTTGGGGGGCCTAGGTAACAAGTGGGGGGGACCTGGTACCTCCGAGGGTCAGGTATGGCAAGACTATCTAAGCGGAGCGCCACCATCAGTTGGCGCGGAGCGTACAAAAAAATTTTGGGCTTTAAAACCCCTCCAGATGGCCGGAAACGGCACTTCCCACATGTTTTAAACTGGGTGTACCCAGCCACAAATTCAGCAATATTTGAATGGATTTCAGCTTACCTAAAGCAGTAGCTTACCCTTTAACAGGAAAACCAAGAGTAGTTGTGCCCCCTCTGAGAAACTGTCTTTGCGTTAGATTTCCTACGTAGAAGCAAAATGGTGCTACGTTTGGCAAAACTTTGAACTGATTATAGGCCTAAGTTTTAGGATTCCCTTTTTGGGGAGGATGAAAAAAAACAAAATATTTTTAGTTTTTGTAGAGATTTTACAAGAGACATACAAACTTCTAAAGAAACAATGTGCAAAATGGTGCAGTATTTGTTCATCGGTACATTACATAGTCAAAATTAAAATACTACAAATAAATCTCTCAAAATAATTGAACCGCAAAGCAGAAGTATGGATCATGTGGGAAACACATGAAATGCGGACCTTGTGGACATTTTACAAATCCCCCAGACACCAGTGCCAACTAGTAAAAAGAGGACTTGTCGAAAAAATTGTCCTACAGTGGCACTTGTCATGGGCAGGAGTGAGGCACGACATAGGCCTACTTGTTAAGGATGGAAGGGAAGACTTATCCGAAGGCAGTACCTTCCCCTTACCTGCTTACGGCATATTTTGTGTATGATAAAGTATAGGAATGGTCGTGTAAGAGTGGTCTCCAGTGTACGATTGCCTTATTTTCAGCAAATCAATCAGCCATCCGAAAGGCAGAAAGGGTCTTAACCTAACAAAGTCACATTAAAGTTTGTCGTCGAGACTTTTGTTTCATCTTTGAAGTGAAATGCAATAAACGACAGTGCAGATCACAAATGGTATCTAATTTAGAATTAAGTAGGCATTTTGAAGTTGTTACTCGATTTCATACGTGCGCACAAAATGTGTTTTACATTCATTCATCCATGTTTTTTTTTAATTTTTACACATTTTATTTATTAACTGTTTTGAAGGAAATACTTCAAAGATTATTTCCGTTCAGATATTTTATTTTTTTTCAATTACTTTATCAGGACGCTAAAAATCTGGGGGTGCCTAAGGCCCCCCAGGCCCCCCCCCTCCCGTGGCTACGCCACTGCTCAACACTACAGCAGAATAAAATGTTTTTCCACCAAACAGGCAATTTGGACAAAGTCCACTGCACAGAACCACACTTAAGGGCCTGATCCTCTTGCTCCAAACAGTTCTAATTCTTCTTTAGAATTTACTTAAGCCCCACCCACAACAGTGTAAAGTTACATCCTTAATCCAGACACAATCTCAGTTTATTGCTTCAGGGTGAGTATGTGAGACCCAAATTTGAAACCAACACACTGTCAGCATAGTACATGCTTTGTAATATGAGATTACATTAATCTGCATTTTTTGAACTAGCTGTCAATCAAAGAGATGAGCCAATTGAGCAGTTCCGTGGACTTACTACAAAATTGTAGTTTGAGGTGAGCAGATTCCTCCTTTAAGGTTTCTCCTTATCTAAAGATGGATCACTGTAAGACCAAATTACTTCAGGAAATTTTCAAGCACACTCAAATCTTGTAACACATGTTGTAGGAGCAGGATTGGTTTGTTCATCCCACAATTTGCTTGATGTAAGCATGTGCATAGCCCTCAAACAAATTTCCAAACTCGCCTAATGGACATTTGTTGGTATACTCAGCACTAAAAAGGCAATTAGAGTTTGAAAGCAAGCATTAACCTTTGTTCCAGCACTTCCTTTTTCCTTTTTCAACTGATTATTTTCAGGAATCAACAGACGGTGAAGAGGTTTTTCACGTAAGAAGAAAATGTTAAATCTATTTTTGTTAAACTTTTGTCCCTTTTTCCAGGTAACAAATTTCCACACAGATACAAGACCAGACAGCCTTTTCCTTACCGTAACCAATTTATGTCACACCATGATGACATATCATTTTTTATTAATTTTAAGCTCAATGTACAACTGCAGTGCAGAATTAAAATCATAGAAAACTTGTAAAAAGAAACTGACTATCCCTTTAATGACAGTACTTATCACATGTCAAATCATAACCCAACCACGGAGCTCTTTAGTGGCCAAAGGTGATCCATGACAAATTTATGTCAGACCATAATGACATATCATATTTTAATGATTTCAAACTCAATGTAAAACTGTATTGCAGAATTAAAGTCATAGGAAAATTGTAAAAACAAACTGATTGTCCCTTTAATTATAGTACTTGTCACATGTCATATCCCTAACCCAACAACAGAGCTCTATAGGGGCCAAAGGTGATCCATGACAAAATTATGTTAGACCATGATGACATATCATTTTTTATTTAATTTTAAACTCAATGTACAACTGTAATGCTGAATTTGAGTCATATAAAACTTGTAAAAACAAACTGACTGTCCTTTTAATTACAATACTTGTCACATGTCATATCATTTACCCAAACACAGAGCTCTATAGGGGCAAAACGTGATCCACGACTTTTCTTTCAGCAAACAAAGGTAACTGTCATTTGGATTAAAATTTCTCATCATGAAGCATCTTCCATGATACTGAAGTTAAGGACTTATAACTCCAAATCTTTCTATCCTATACATGTTTTACTCTATAAATTTAGTTAATGCCTCTAGCCCCTCCCACAGGCCAAAGCTGTCTAAAACTCCTCAATCAGGGTGGCAAAGGGAGGGTAAAGGGGCTTTGAAGGGCCGACTCTCTTACCCCAAACAGGTCCAGTTTTTCTAACCTACAGTACTTGATACTTAGACCCTCCCAAAACTGTCTAAAATTACACCCTCATCCATACACAATCTCCATGCTTCAGAGCAAGTATACTGTACAAGACCCCAATTTTTCACACTCTCAGCTCATGTAGTCTACATGCTGGGTAATATGAGCTTTGGTATAGTACTCTGTATTTTTGGAAATAGCTGTCAATCAAAGAAATAAAGCCAATTGACAATTTCTGTGGACTACTACATATTGTAGTTTGGGATGAGATAATTAGCCCTTTAAGCCCTGCACTTTTTTCTGCCATGGATATTTTTTTGGAAAAAATCAGAACACTCTCTCTCTATATGCATGCTGCCTGATGCAAGCTACAGTACTGTGAACCTTTTGAATTTGATGTCAATCAAAGAACACTTCCAACTGAAATCATTACTGTTCCATAACAAAAACGTAGTTGGGGTGATGAGTGCAGTCTTTAAATATTGCACATTCAAGGTAAATAAAGGAGTTGCTTTTAAATAAATTTACATTTCAATGAGGGCAGTATTGTCAAATGATTCTCAACATTGTTTCTAAAATATGTGTGACCACAATACAGTACTGATATGGTTTGGGGTGAGTGCTTTTTTACCTTCAAAGGGCAAGAGCAGTCACCCCAAACTTGCTTTGAGGGAACATGTTAATCTCACCATTTTTTCATCTTATTTCTCTTCTAAATATTTTTCATGATATATTAGGACTTCAATACTGCATATTCGAGGTAAACGAAGCAGTTACTCCTAGTAAATTTCACATTTGATTAGAAAAATACAGTATTGTCACATGACTGTTAAGAGCCAATCATGAAACATGCCAGTCTACTTTAGTACACTACTTCAAGATGGTGAAACTGCATTTCCCCTTTAAAGATGGGCTATTGCATAAGTCGGGAAATTCATGTCAATTTTTACCCACACAAACAGGATGCACGCCAGAGATATCAGCTAATACTGAAATTGAAAACCAATAATTTGCCCAACACTACCCAAAATGTCACTTCAAATTGTAAGCATCCATTTTGACAGTTCACCCCAGAATGTACATTACTGTACTATACATTACCTAAACTCCTTGTCCTGTATACCATACCAATGTCTTGAATGACTTTTGCTATCATTTTTTGAACACCCATTCTTTTTGAATTGTGTCATTTATGTTATATTAACCTTCGAAAAAAAAGAACATGTAAAGATAGATTTTACGCCAAAGAGATGGTTTTTAAATTTTCATTTACATTTGGGAAAAGTGGTTGATATATTTTGAAAGCTGAAGGTTAAAGTCAGCTTCAGGGTGTCTATTTGCATTTCATTTTATTTAACATTTTTCTTTCTTTTTTTTTTTTACTGTTCTCTTGTTCCATTAACTAAATATTGATTACTTCTCAGCCCGCTGAAAGCTGCACTGCTCCCTGAAAGAGTCAGCTTTCACGCACTATGTAATCTACGGGGACCAAGTCTAAGACAAGGTTTAAAAGGTTAGATATACTTTATTCATGTCAATATCCTACAAATAAGTTTTCTCTTGATGAATTCCAAGTTTTCCGAAACATGACTACTGTACCTTTCAGCCATTAAATTTAGGTTGCATATTTTAGCTCTCTCTATTCAGATATCACTGTTTAAGGCCAGGTTACACTAAAGCGATATCGGATCGGATTTTTAATTAATATCTCCTCCATCCTTGGTCAAAAAGAAACAAAAATTTGCCAACCTGTGAATTTTATCGCAGAACTACGAAATTCACAGTTATACCAATTATTTTGTGACATCACATCGGCATACAATTTTTATTGAATACCGAATACGAGTAGTCCGATAGAAGCTATTTGTCGATGTGATGTCACAAATTGGGTAGCTAATATTTCATTTCCGTGGTCCTCTCATACCGATCACATATTTACACAGGATGGCAAATTTTTGGTTCTTTCAGACAACGGATGGAGGAACTTTTAACTAAAAGTCACAAAAATCTGACAGTAATCCGATCCAATATCGCTGTAGTGTGACCTGGGCTTTGTGCTGTATCTCTTTTGTCTTCCTTGCATATATACACCCTGAGCCAAAAAATTTATCTATTCTGCAAATGCACCATGCTCATTGAGCTAGCTGTTTCCCAGGTTAATAGCTGGTTCAACTTTAAACTAGTAATAATAAACTCATAGAGGGCTAAAATATACAGGGTATATTCAATAGCGCTGAACAATCCCTACGAAAAGGCACTCGAAAAGAGAAGTCTTTAACCGCAATTGAAACTGTGCGAGATGAGGAGAACTTCAAAAAGAATTGGCCAGAGAGTTCCATTAGCTTGGGTCCAGCTGATGGGAAGGCACCATCACCGCATGTTTTCAAATAAGTTCTGGAAACAGTGAATGTACCAAAGAATGCAAGGTGTACAAGTACAAATAAACTACCCTGCAGAGCAGACACTGTTTTTTCAGCTTCTCAGCTTCCAAAACCAATGTCCACCAAAGCGAATAGGACTGCCGCCAGTTTTAGATGCAAACTAACTTCATTACCATAATACGACTTTATTCATGTGCTCTCTCGTGCTCTCTCATGAATCATGCTATTGTTTTTGAATGAGTGTTTGTACTTCTGTAGTTGTAAACTGGAAATCTAGACTGAAACCTGAGATGTCTGATCATTGTTATGTGTACCTGGGCAATAGGTATTACCATTGATTTCAATCGACCCAGATGCTGCCTTCGTGTGAATATTCACTAACATTCAACCAATCTTGAGGCCACGTATTTCTACGAATATCCAAAAGAATTTTTTAGGTGTTCACTTTGGCAGGTGTTAGGGATATGACTTAACAAGTAATATGCCGTACAGTATAGCCTGCTATGCAAGTATTGTAACTAATAAACCTGGAAATGAGATTTAGATCAGGCCACAGACTTCCTATATACATGGATGGAGCATGTAACGCATACCTCCTATCCGTAGATTGTCCTCAAATACAAAAAACACAAAAACAACATCTCTGTCATATTTTTAACAAAAGTTAAACTTGAATGGTTAAACGACATCATATTCCTGCAATACTTGTTGTGAGTTTGACTTTACCTTGCATTATTTCGAAAGTATTTCAACATTCTTGCAAAATCTGTTGATTTACTTGAGCAAGTCCAAACTTTCAAACAAAACCATACAGCAGACAACCATCATGTTATATAAGTACTGAAACAGGGCCTGGATTTTCCTTTATATTTCCTCTGCCGAACTTATGAAAAGAGCACGCATGACATAAACATTCCTTTAAGAGATTTGCAGTGAATGACCCGATTTATCCTACAGCCAAGTGGTTGCATGCAACTTAATGGGCTACTAAACATCGACAAAATTCTCATCCTATCATGCATAATAATCACTGTAACATTATCTTTCAAGCACCGATGCTAAACAGCTGTTTTATAGCTCACAAACAACATACAGTAGCATTCTGGTTGCCACTAGCAACACTTTGACACAGCTTGCAGATATAAAGTAACTTAATATTCGTCTAAACCTACATCAATACATTTAATCTTTTGAAGTTAATTGAGAGTAATGGTTGCTGATTGTTGAAGGGAACTGAAGGCTCTACAAATCTTTTAAAGGAAAGATTATTTACTACAGGAATTGTCCACTGCACACCTCATCCTACTCTTCATTTTGACAAAAATGCACTGCTCAATTAGTTAGAACCTGAACCCAAATGTCATTTAACTGATATAATACTACAACCAGAAAACCCAAATAGAATTTCTTTGCAGCTGAAATGCATCTCTTTTTTTTTCAAACTGAGAGTGCTTCACAAAGAATTCATATAGTATGTATCAAAGCATCCAAGCTTTCTGCATTGAGATATCAGGTAAATCAGGTTGAGAGATTATCTTGGACCCTGCAAGACCTCAGATGACCTTTGACCCCCAGTAACTATTAAGGTTCTGCTCACTATTGCATCTGCATCCTCATCAAAACTATTTTTATATCAAGCTGGTACAGTCTACAGTGATACTATAAAAGCACAACGCAAAGAGTGAGAGGCGCGTCTTCTGCCAGGATTTTGATTTGGGAAGTCTGATACAATCCTTACCACAACATGAGTGAACATCAAGCCCTAAAGGCCTGGGGTCCAGGACAAATCACTCCATGGCATGCCAAATGCAAAATTGATACCCCAAGCGTGCAATTGAATGTCAAACCTGGGAGAACAGGGGGTATATCATCCCCTACATTTTGATAAGACAACCATTTTATTTTAGATTTTTACTCAGTAAATTTTTGACAAAAGTGGCTGTATTCCCCCCCCCCCCTACCCGCATTTGAGTTAAGACTTACACTCAAGACTCTGCCTCTAGCTAGTGTAAAGCTTATGCACTTTGTAGCAGTTGTGTAGTCCACATAACTTTAATACTTTTGACAAGTCTTGTTCTTGTTGTTCCTCTTCTATTGTTCATCTCTGAAGACATCCCTTGAAAATTTTAGCTATCTGTAGATTCTTTTAAGAGTCAGCTCTTGTCCCTACGCATTCAGAATTAATTCAGAATTAATAGCATTAACCGACTCCTATAGCCCTTCATTACGTATTACGGCAGGATAGCTTTTCAGATGTTTGTCCTGACAAAGAAAGTCAAGAGATTTTGATCCTTCCAGAGACAGCAAAATGCATCTCTGGCTAAATACTGTAAGCTTCCACTGTCAAAACCAAATGCAAAGCAAAATCAATCCCAAACAAAGTTGGCTTCAGGTGGATTTGATGATCTTTGTGTCATTGTATATAGTCTGACCCATCATGAAACCAGAATAAACTCACTTTTTGGTGGTCTGTCTGGTTTTGACCCAAATGGTGTAATCTGTATTTTTCCCAGGTATACCATTCCTCATGGGGTCTACCCAATGTTCCACGGGTTCAATGTTTCCAAGTTTGGATATTCTCTGTTTTTTAATATCTTCTCTGTTTTTGTAATATCTTGATGATAGGGCAGTGATTACAAGGTTCATTATTCCCAGGGTTCTATTTTTCCAGAAGTGGGGGATGTTCCTAATATTTGGGAACTTCAAACCTGAACCTCAAGAAAAGTGAACCCTATGAACATTGACATAGCTCCTTATCACGGACTTCCTTTACATGGACAGAGCATAATGCTGGGTACATTTTCGCCACGGTACGTGTGAGAAAAAGTGCACCAAAATGGCTGTCTGCTATGGTTTTATGTGAAAGAATGGACTTGCTCAAGTATATCCCCATATTTTGCAAGAAAGCTGAAATATTTTTGAATTATGGCAAGGTATGGTCAAAATAACTTCACATATTGCAGGAGAATGATATTGTTTCCCATTCAAGTTTAACTAATTTTGTTAAAAATATTACAGAGTTGTCGTCAAATCAGACGATTTACATGTATAGCTTCACTGCGGCCATCTTGGTGTGCCTTTTCTGCCCCAGTCGGTGGCAACCATCTACAGATAGGACATAAGTGTAACATGCTCTGTCCATGTATATGAGTCAGTGCTCCTTCCTTACTGAGCAAATATTTGAAGGTTGTCATCTCTGTTCATGATAGCAAACACTTAAGTACTTGATATTCAAGCAGGCCTACATTCCTTGAAAATTTCTCAGCATAAATGTAGCTTTTACTTTTTCTAATTTGTATACCTATGAAGAAGACCCAAAATCAACTTTTTGTGACATGAAAATGACATTCTATGAAAAAAGCATTAAAAACCAATGAAACAGCCACAGGATGCATTCACACAATGAAAAGTTTGATTTGTCAATTCAAGTGTGTATAGATACTAGATACTGTATGCTAATCAATCCAAAAAAGGTATATAGGTCATAGAAAGATCCACATCACACCAGCTATAGTCAACCAAGATACTGTATGGTTACCACATAAAGCAGATTATCTTTCCATTCGAAAGATATTTGGCATATCTTAGAAGGTAGTTTTGAAAGTTTGCATTTCATACAAGATCATATTTGAAAAACAGAAATCAATTATAAAGTGTATGTCTCAAAAAATTAATAAACTTTACATCCTACACCCCATGTACCAATACATCATTTCTAACCCAAGGAACTCCATAAATTTGTCAAGAAATTCATACCTTCAGGTTTAAACTTTTATTAGGGGACATATTACCTTTTTCATTATTTATTACCAAATATCACAGTCTGGCCTTGAAATCTGACATTTTAGAAGCTTTAAAATCCTTCTTGATACCTCTAATGTATAACAGTGACATGTATGCAATGTTCTGCAGGATACAGAAACAAAAGAATATTCCATACAAAAATGGCAGTATATTAAAGAAAGACAGAAGTTGATGCATTGACGATGACTTTAACAGTAGGTTATTAGTCATGTACTGTATCTCTGGTTCGTTGACTGCACTAAAGGAGGTCAACTCTCACCTCAAACCACCATTTTTTTTAGTAATCCACAGAAATTTTCCATTGGCACAGCTCTTTGATTGACAGAAATTTCAAGAAATTGTCTAATATGATTTTACTTTTGTTTTTCCTAGTCTTATCTTCTATCTTTGTGTTTTCTTAATTTTTTTTCTAGGGAGTGTCACTTCTCGACAAGCCCTAAAGGGTTTCTAAGTTCACTTCCTTTCACACTCTTTGTTACTTATTTACTTTGTGATACTTGTTTTCTATCTTGTGTTGTGAAAAACCAAAAATAAATGAAATGAAATGAATGAAATGAAGAAATGCAGGGAACTGTAACTCATTTGAACAACATCTACTGTACTAAGGGTGCTTTGATGAAACATTGTGGGGTCTTGCAGAGCTGCCAACCTGCCATTTCGAAAAAGAGGAACACCACCCGTGTGTATGCTAGGATTAAACTCCAGAGGCTAAGATCCAGGACCTGTCTTAGGATCCCTGGAGGGGTCCAGTGGGCAAAGCACTTGATTTTGAGTAATTTAGGGTTTGTCTGGAAGATTTTTTGAACCCTCAAAAACAGATTGGTTAATTGCATGCCAAAATCTACAATGCCTACATTCAGCGTGTAAGATTTTGAAACCCACCTTATCACTGAGGACCTCAGATGATTGTACACTCTTATAAGCGCACATTTAAACAACCCTTTGCTTTTCTTTATTTCAAGAAACAAAAGAAAACATTGTACATGATCATGATCCATGTGATACTGAAAATCAGAACACGACACTGGAAAATCGGAACAGAGCAAATTTTATGCAAAAAAGCGGAACTGTTCCTCCTAAATCGGAACACTTGGCAGCTCTGGTCTTGTATACTCATCCTGAAGCAATAAACTGGGAATGTGTCTCGATGAGCATGGGTCGTAGACAGATGTGCAAGTGGGAGGGGCAGTAAGTAATGGGAAGGGCTTAAGTAAGTAATGGGAGTGGCTTAAGTAAGTTATAGGAGAATTGGAACTGTATGGGGTGAGAGGATTAAGCATTTAATCATGACATTCATTAAATTTTTATAATACTTGTTTAGTTTTCTTCTAAATTAACATTAACAATCCAGATATCCTACACACAAGCAAGTGTTCTATGAATGAGTACTTAACATTTAATTCAGCTTCGAAATATTTGTGACCAAAAACTTTTTTTGCAAAAACCCTTGAAATAACCAGTATACAAAAAAAAAATTAAAAACTTGATTTTTTTTTTGCCATATTTTTGGATGTGAAACTTGACAAATGATGTTAGAGTAACAGTGAGCAATGATTTGCACACCTTTCAATGTGCAGTTATTGGTACCAAATCAATTAATTCTCCTTAAAAGTCTAATTGCATTTTTTGAGAATACTACTGTACCCTAGATGAATAAATGCTTCTGAGTTAGTTAGATGAGGTTTTACCATACAGCTCAGTTTCAATTGGGTGAAGTCGGGCCGACTACTGCTTTTTTTCTTAGTTGTGGTTAACTGACCCGTTTTCCTTACTGGATTTGCTACGCTGAGTACCAAGTACGATGACAGTACACATAGGTCCAAGGAGATAAGAGTAAATTTTTTCTATGTTATGCTTCATAGTGTTGCCATCCATCACTCCCTATTTTAATCAAGTCAATCTTCACATTACCATAAATACCACTGATGACCTTCTCTAAAACTTAAGTTTGTAGTTAAAAATCCTTCTCCCCTGTCATCATGGATATTTCACCAAAATAAATTCACATACTTTTCTGAAGTTCACAAACCACATCATAACAAATCTACCACCTGCAAAACTACCTTAATTTCATATCAGGGTGTTGCTAAATAGAAAATATTGGACTTACTTGCAGTCAGACCCCAAATTTTTCATAGAGGCAGCCCACAATGTCCCTCTTGCATAAGCAATTGCAGTAGGGAAAATAAGCCAGCAAGCCACAACTGGAAAAAAGGCTGTGGCCAGCTCGACTTGAACCAATTGGTTGGAAACTGTGCTGTAAATCTCCATCTAACTAACCCTCTTGCATATCACACCCTGCCCCCTCCCCCTCATGTGAACTTCATTCTGCACCCTGCCCATTTTCCCCACCCTGCCTTTTCCACTTCTCTGATTGCATGTGCGCCATAAACTGGAAAGACCTTTACCAGGGTCAAGAGCACTTCTAGACTCTGTATAGACTCTAATGCAGGCCTTTGTGTGTTTACTGTAAGTACTGCAGTACAACCTCAATTTAGTTTCAGAAAGAGCACAGGAGGTTTAACTCTTTACCGTTGTGCTCCGATCGGGGCATATTTGCGCGCCTCGGGATTGGGCGGAAAAGGGGACGTAGCCCGCCCCGCATCCGCTTCCGTAGGCCATTGACCCTGTGACCTTAAACTATTGTCTCTCTCGCTCTTGTGGCCGAATTTTCGGGTAGCTACTCGCAGTTTCGAGCTCCGCGTGAAACAGTAAAAATGTGTGACAGCCGAGCTCTCCGCATGGGTCCAAAAGGACCCAAACAACGGTAAAGGGTTAAACTAAGCCTGTGGAGTGTGTTTACTGCAAAGCTGATGCCACTGTCTCTGAGTGTGTGCACGTAAACCTTTAGCCGAGTGGTGCCGATATTTTAGCTTAACTCTTTACCGTTGTGCTCCGATCGGGGCATATTTGCGCGCCTCGGGATTGGGCGGAAAAGGGGACGTAGCCCGCCCCGCATCCGCTTCCGTAGGCCATTGACCCTGTGACCTTAAACTATTGTCTCTCTCGCTCTTGTGGCCGAATTTTCGGGTAGCTACTCGCAGTTTTGAGCTCCGGGTGAAACAGTAAAGATGTGTGACAGCAGAGCTCTCCGCATGGGTCCAAAAGGACCCAAACAACGGTAAAGGGTTAAGGAGTCTAATTCCCTGGCAGACAGTGCATAGCCCTTTTCACATACATAGTGTACCCGTCAGCTTTGTTCTCTCCCCCTGCACCACTTTCACTGAGGCTAAGGATCTGGCAATGTCTCCATTCAAACATATGAATGCCTCGAACTTGGGCAAATTACTGATGGATATCCTAAAGACATATATCTCACAATCACATACAATTGCTGGGTAGGAAACAAGTCCAAACAGTGAAGAGTTAATGAACTGTAAGTTACAGTTGCTAATGGTTATCAAAAATCATTATAATTTCAATTAAGATAGATTTACGGATGACTTTACTCACTCCCCTAAACTCCCACATTGGGGATATGCTGTGCAAGCCCAATACTTACCTCCTGTTTTTGTTATGTACAGTAACATCTGAGTAAATATAATGTAAAGAGAGGTTACTGTATGTTCAGTTTATATTTGCACCAAGCTAAGATAGACACCAATGTTGGGTACTTGTAATTAAGATTTCACTTTTTTTTTCTCAAAACATCCATGGATCACTCTTGACCTTAGGGTTAAATTCCAACAACGGCATACTTGCCAACTCTACCGATTTGGGCGGTAGACTACTGCTTTTTAGAGATTTGAACTGGCTACCGATTTTTTACTCTAATCTACCTATTTTTGGCAAACCTGCCATAATATTTACTGAAAGTATGATTTAAGTTACACTTTGCTGTTTAAGGGGGCGTGTTGTGAATAATTCACCATAAAACAGCACAGAATATGTTGATAAAAATATGATCCATCGATCAAGCTTGAGCTGAGAGATATGGATCGATTGAAACCAGCTCGCCGCGTACGTGCATATACGTGTACTGTCTTCTGGAGTATTGTCCAGCTGTACTATACTCGACTGTTAACATCTTTTGCGATCAGAGCGTGCATGCGGGCCTCGCAGCCTTACAATAATCCCATTACGTACACATGCACATATACGTCCATACAAATATCGATCTGGAGGCAGCGCAACAGTTATTACCGCCGTTATACGGTCTTTGTGCAAGCTAGCCTACGGCAGAAACTGTTCCTTATGTGAACGCCTAAGTCCATCTAACTTATATGTATGTTCTTTTTGATGGTTCAACTGAATTCAGTAACAACAACAAAATAGTTGTGCAAGTTTGTTTGCAAAATATCTACCGTATTTACTCTATTAAAAGCCCCGGGGGCGTGAAATTTTCATTAAGGGGGGCGTTTATTAGGGTCAAATTTACGTGACTTTTCTCTAGGCAAGTGCCCCACAACTTGTTTCTTATCTGAGCCCTTCTGATAAACTGCTATGGCGTATTTGTCCATTTGGTTGTCAGCTTCACAATCAGCTGTGAGCTCCTCCCCAATGATCGGTAACCAAACTTCCCTATAAATATGGTAGCCACGAACAGCACTCTGAACTTTGCAAGTTGCAAGTTAAACAGTTTTCCTGTGTTGAATGTGGATTTTCATGTTAGGCTGTTCGGAAAGGCTCGGGAATATTTGTATACCTATGGTATGTACAGTACCACTTTCGAACTGCAAACGAAGCAGTACAGGTTCGCGGTATGTGATAGCGTGATGGATGTCAACAGAAATTAGTTGCAGCAACATGCCTTTTACTTCAGGATATGGGACTTAAGGAGATTTCGTGGCTTCAAGGCAGGAATATTTCATTTTCCTTTTACCATATTGTCTTTGGAATTGACAATTTCACTTAATGCAATGTGACGAAAAAGTTGGGGGGCGTTTATTAGAGAGGGGGGGTTTAAAAGAGTAAATACGGTAGGACAAATTGTAGGCCTACCATATCAGGCACACTGATATCTAGTGGTAAGTACAAAAGCAACACCTTGAATCCATTATGTAATTCTGCATACTTGCAGAGTGATAAATTATCTGCCAGCAATACGTGTGTATTTGATTTCTGCATGGTTATTCCTACAAAATCGTTCATAATATACATAATAATAATGTCTCCTTATGCTTACAAAATACCTATAAAGTATGCACCAAATCACATATTTTCACATTAAAAAAACAAAAAAGCTTTACACCGTGGGAGAGGGGGACACCCCTCTCCCACACCCTCCCCCCCTCGCGCTTGGGCTCGGTTGCTTCGCTCCCTCGCAAGAACTACCACTTTTCCACTTTCAAATGTTGACAAGTATGCAACAGCAACATCCAAAAAACTTCACTCATGCACAAATATCCAAAAGGTATCCAATTAATGGGAAAAAAAAATGAAAATGGAAAAAAACCAGAAAGCCAAAAGGCTTCGTGATTCCTTGCCGCTGAAATGAAAGGCCTTTTTTCACATTGACATTGCTTTGCAATGTTTTTCAATTAACAGGGCTCCATAATGTGCCCACAAAGTACAGATGCAAGGCATCCAATCTTCCTACATTGAGATCCCTCTTGCCCGTTGTGAACCCAAATAACATTTGACCTCCACCAAAAACTTCTGGGACCATGTATTCACTATGTGCTATCTACATGAAAGGTTACAGGACCCTGCAAGTGACCTTTCTTGAAAGACTGTGCAGGAAAGCTTGTCAGGTTTTGAACATGCTGACAAATGAACTTTGACCTTTGGGAAAATCAATAGGGATCATCTACTCAATATGACCAATCCACACTCTAAATATGAGCACAGTCACCTGTACCGTTCTTGAGATATCGTGTTTACGAAGTTTTGACCTTTTGACCTCTCGTGACCCCAAATGACCTTTAACCTCCACCAAAAACAATAGGGATCATCTACTCAATATGACTGACCCACACACCCAAATATGAGCATAGTCACATGTACCATTCTCGAGATATCGTGTTTACGAAGTTTTGACCTTTTGACCTCTCGTGACCCCAAATGACCTTTAACCTCCACCACAAACAATAGGGATCATCTACTCAATATGACCGACCCACATACCAAATATGAGCATAGTTACATGTACTGTTCTGGAGATATCCTGTTTATGAGGTTTTGACCTTTTGACCTCTCTTGACCCCAAATGACCTTTGACCTCCACGAAAATCGATACGGATCATCTACTCAATATGACCAACCCACACACCGAAAAGCATAGTCACATGTACCGTTCTCGAGATATCGTGTTTACGAAGTTTTGACCTTTTGACCTCTCGTGACCCCAAATGACCTTTGATCTCCACCAAAAACAACAGGGATCATCTACTCAATATGGCCAACCCACACACCAAATATGAGATTAGTCACACTTACTCTTCTTGAGATACCGTGTTAATAGTGTTGAGCTGATAACAGAGGTATCGGAACTTGCTGATAACAGATAACTCAAAGTTAAAGGCAGTCATTCGTCACCCCAAACTACAGTTTCAGTATACATATATCAAAACTCTCAATTGGTACAGCTCTTTGATAGGCATCACATTCAAACAATGCATCATAGCTAAATTACACAGCATGGGCACTGAGAGTGTCTTGATTACACATTATGGACTTGTATGGCCACTGGGGCAAGCCATGAAGCAATAAACAAGGATTGTGTCTGGATAAAGATGAGTTTTAGACAAATGTGGGAGGGGCTAGAAGTAAGTAGGTTGGGAGAATTGGACATGTTTGGGATGATGAAAATATGCCTTTAATATCGGCCCAATACCGATACCCAAAAAAAAGCATCTTCCATAATCACATGTTTTGTTATCATTGAAAAATTATAATTTTATCACTACTGCACCTTAAACTTATTTTGAACTAAGTCTTCATGTTTCCGTTACTTTGTCTTCGTGAAAAATTTTCCGTGTTTCTGACGAAGTGTTTTAAGCAATCAATCACGATGTATTTGGTGTAAAACACGCGCCAGCCAAGAAACCCCGTTTGTAACAAACACATTTCGTCACCTACAGCCAGACTGTACAGTTTTTTTTTGTGCGCTGGGAACATGAAAAAGAATAGGAAAACGTGCGCGGATTGGAAAACCCAGCATACCAAAACATATATGCCGTGCCGCAAGTACAGTATGTCACATTTATAGGTATGTGTATGGACTGTACAGTGTAATTCCCCAAGCTTTACTACGAAAAAACTTGCGAGCGGCATACGTATCTACATTATACCACAGGTGTTCTCAGCATATACATACACACTACAGTATAGAGAATGTGTTTTTACATGGATACTGCTGATAATGATAAGACTCCCTTACACAGCGCTGATCGTTTGCTGGTTAAGACAGTTCACAGTTTATGTCTTCATCCGGTTCGGTATGGGTTTTTTCATTTGTTTGTCTGTGCCCGTTTCTACGCGCGTAAAAAGCGGTTACGATACTTTATGAGATCATACATTTTGTCTCAGGCATTGGTCTCTTGACTTAGCTCTTTCAATCGAACGTTCGCGATCGTGAACATTGAGCATGCCGCTATGCTGTACACAGTGGTGGAAATCCCCATTGAGTTACTGTTACTGCATGTGGCGAAATTCATGCAGTGAAACTCCATTGAGATTTGTCACGGGATTCGGAAGAATTTGACTTGCGTAAACGGACAACAGATTTGTATAGCGAATTGGCTATAGATTGCACATTACGGTGCGTGCACTCTGCTATGGGTGTGTACGTTAATTGTTGAAAGAACACAACAAGCAAGTGCTGTTTGTTAAAAACTTCTTCCAAAATGAAAAACATCGTGATTGCCATGGGCGTCCGCAGGTAAGGGCAAGGGGGCTTTTACCCCTGAAAAATCAAAAATTTGAAAAAACGTATAAAAATCAAAGCAAAAACCCGAACCAAACGTTTTTCCAAGTTTCTATGCCAAAAATAGGCTTTGGAAATGCCATTTCCGGCAATCTGGGAGGCATTTTGGGCTGAAATTTTCGCACATTTCATGTCAATTCATGATGACTCAGAGGTTTTGCCCCCCGTCTAGAAATTTTGCCCCCCCCTGACTTTTTTTCTGCAGACGCCCATGGGGATTGTGCTAAATATTCTATAGACTACAAACTGCAGGCTTGCGGCGTAGTTGATCTAGTTTGTGTATGTTCACTGCAATGAATTTGTTGAATATTTTATGTTCAACTCAATGATCTGTATTTTATTTAAGTGCGTATCAAGTACTTTTAGCTCTTTACTGTTGAAATGATGAAATACTTGTTATCGGTTGCCATTATCGGAGACAGCCTTCATTTGTGCCGATACCGATATCTTACCGATAACGCCATTATCGGCCAATACCGATAATACCTATCGGTTATCGGCTCAACACTACGTGTTTACAAGCAATTTCTAAGGAATTTACCTATTGACCTCTCGTGGCCCCAAATGACCTTTGACCTCCAGGAAAATTGATAGGGATCATCTACTCAATATGACCAACCCACACACCAAATATGAGCATAGTCACATGTACCGTTCTCAAGATATCGTGTTTACAAGGTTTTGATACACACGCACGACATCACCATCGCATAGATTCCTTGGCCTACGGCAAGGAATCAAAAATAAAAGCATTCAAAACATTAATGGTGGTTATATATTACTCAGTGGGGTATAGCCCCACCTACTTAATACACTGACAGTGAGCATTCCTGTAAATGGAATAGACCATTTTTGAAGCAGGTTGGGTAAGTGCGAAGAAGATTTAAAACGCTCATCTCTAGAAAAGTCTTGTATTAAATTCATTTGGAAAAAATCTTTACAGAATAAAAGCAATTGCTAATATGGTAACAAGTATATGAACAGAGGCTTGTGGTTGATTGGAGAAGTGGGAGACTCACTTCAATATTGACTTTTAATGTATTTGTAAAGTACAGTAACTGAATATGAAAACAATTCTCACATTTGCTGGTCACTATTAGTATTTCCTTGCATTGACCAGGTGGATTGACACAAAAAATATAACAAATTTATGCAAGTTGCTACCTCAAAGTTTCTCCAGAAAATATTTTATTGATTTTTAACCAAATGAATAAATTTTTGATGTAAAAAGCAAACATAAGAATCAGAATGTACAGTAACACAGATCCAGAAACCTTTTAAATCATGATCATGACCAAAACACTGACTGAAATGTCACGTAAAATCATAAAAATATAATGAAACTCTCAAACTAACACACATAGTATCTTTGCCTGCCTTCATACGTCAATATCGTAAATCATTTTTTATGCCTATGCCTTTTTTAATATTCTTCCTCAAAATAAGAAAAAATGTATTCAATATTGCTAAAATGTACCAAAAGCAGAATTTTTTATTGAGAAAATCAAAAAGTATACCTTCATTTTTGGGAAATTATGATGGAAAGAAATAAAGCATTTGCGGTAACTGTAATTCATCTCTTTAAATTATGATGTATATGGATGAAACATGAATTTACAGTACTGTAATTGTTCAGCTTTCATGGTGGCACCCTTCCAATATTAATAACTAAACAGTCTGATTGATAACCATTCTACTCCTGTAATGAATGTGAATGAAGTCTTGCTAAATGAAAATTTGCCTTCCAGATAGAATATTAATGGTAATCATAGTTTCTACTTTAGTTTTGGATTGACAAGTTGATATTTCAGTAGTACAGTAAGAAATGAGTATTGAAAATGAAGCACTGTTAAATGGAAAAAATCTTCCATTCTGCTTTTACAGAAAAATTCTTTAATTTTGTGTCTCTACAATCATGACCCACAGTAGAGATATAAAATTATGCAGGCAAATAAAAATCATGAAGTTAGGACCAAGGGGAAATCAAAGTAAAAAAATTAATTTAAATTATCTACAGTAAGAGAGGAATTAAATCTTCACAATTTGGTGAAATTCCATTCAAATCGAACATGAATTTCTTGAGATAGCAGCAAATGAATTTGCCTGTACTAGATTTGTGTTCCAAAGCAAACTTGAAGCAGGCACATATAGGTTTGGCATCACATTCTCACATTAATGAACAGTACCTATTTTTTTTAAAATTTTACTACCAATTTTCTCCTCAACAATTCCAAGTAAGCAGAATGCAATTGTAAACTTTGCATTCCCTTGGAAAGGTCCTATTCCTATTAACTTCAAGGTCAATGCAAAAGACTGAGAAATACAGAAAGAGACATAAAAAAAGTATTAATTCGTTGAAAATGTGAGGAAGTTAAACCTCTGCTGCCCTAAAGCTCACAAAGGTACAAATGAAGTAACTTAATGTGCTGATAGTATGAGAAATACAGGAATATGAATAAGAGTTTGAGTTTCACCAACCTGTATAGAGTCAGTTCCCCATTCACAATTAACCAGAATGCAAAAATGCATTGAGGTTTCGATGATACATAAATTTTTCATTTCAAATAATGCCATCATGCACCGTTAATCTTCTCACTCAAATGTTATACTAGCATGTTCAAAAAATAATTTTGTTATTTCAGATGACCTTTGACCTCCATAAAGGACATACATAGATAGATAGACATACCAACATACAGACAGGCAGACAAACAGGCAGCTATCTTGAAAAATAACATTTAAAATGGTTTACAACTTTTACCCCTGGAGACCCCAGATGACCTTTCATCTCTGCCCAAAACAAGAGGAACCATCTCCTGACCATAATGCATCCACTTTCCCAAATAGGAAATGTATCCAAGCTTTCTACACATATGATATCACATTAACAAGGTTTTCAGACTTTGACCATCGGTGACTCCAGATGACTTTTGACCTCCACTAAAAGAAATGGGGACCATCTCCTAACCATAACACATCCACATAACATATATGAACTTCATCCAACTTTCCATACTTGAGATATCACATTAGGGAGATTTTCAGACTTTGACTCCTTGTGACCTCAGATGACCTTTGACCTTCACCAAAAACAAAAGGGTTCTCCCTTACATCATAATGCATCAACATATCAAGTTTGATATCAATCCAAATTTCCTACCTTGAGATATCGTGTAAACAAGGATTTCGGGGTTTGACAAAATGTGACCCCAAATAACCTTTGACCTTCACCAAAACAGATAGGGTTCTTCCTCACCTCATAACACATCAACATATCAAGTTTGAAATCAATCCATGTTTCCTACCTTGAGATGTCGTGTAAACAAGGATTTCAGGGTTTGACAAAATGTGACCCCAAATGACCTTTGACCTTCACCAAAACAGATAGGGTTCTTCCTCACCTCATAACACATCAACATATCAAGTTAGAAATGAATCCATGTTTCCTGCCATGAGATGTTCTGCAAACAAGGATTTCGGGGTTTGGCCCCATGTGACCCCAAATGACCTCTCACCGCCAACAAAATTTAAAGGGGTTCTTCCTTGCATCAAAACACATCAACATGTCAAGTTTGAAATTATTCCAAGTTTTGTACCTTGAGATATCGTGTAAACAAGGATTTTGGGGTTTCACCCCATGTGACCCCAAATGACCTCTGACCTCCACCAAAATAGACAGGGTTCTTCCTCACCTCATAATGCATCAACATAGCAAGTTTGAAAGGGATCCAGGTTTCCTGCCATGAGATATCGTGCAAACAAGGATTTCGGGGTTTGACCCCATGTGACCCCAAATGACCTCTGACCGCCAACAAAATTAATAGGGTTCTTCCTTGCATCATAACACATCAATGTATCAAGTTTGAAATGAATCCAAGCTTCTCACCATGAGATATTGTATAAACAAGGATTTCGGGGTTTGACCCCATGTGACCCCAAATGACCTCTGACCGCCAACAAAATTTATAGGGTTCTTCCTTGCATCATAACACATCAACATGTCAAGTTTGATATTATTCCAAGTTTCGTATCTTGAGATATTGTGTAAACAAGGATTTGGGGGTTTGACCCCATGTGACCCCAAATGACCTTTGACCTCCACCAAAATCAATAGGGTCCTTCCTTACATCATAAAGCATCAACACATCAAGTTTGAAATTAATCCAAGTTTTCTATCTTGAGATATCGTGTAAACAAAGATTTCGGGGTTTGACCCCCTGTGACCCCAGATGACCTTTGACCTCCACCAAAATCAATAGGGTTCTTCCTTACATCATAACACATCCAAGCATCAAGTTTGAAATTGCTCCAAGTTTTCTATCTTGAGATATCGTGTAAACAAGGATTTTGGGGTTTGACCCCCTGTGACCCCAGATGACCTTTGACCTCCACCAAAAACAATAGGGTTCTTCCTCTCAGTATGGGGTATCTGTGTACCAAGTTTGAGAATTGTCAGATTTTCCCTTCTCAAGATATCGTGTAAACAAGCAAAGTGTCACAAACACACACACATACACACACACACACACGCATACACACACACACGCACATACACACATACATACACACGCACGCCATCATGAATGCATAGGTTTCTCTTTTCATCGGAACCAAAAATGAATTTTTGCTTAGAATCCTCCTTGAGGCGCCAGTGGAAATTTATTGCTTTGCATGGTTGCAACTCGGACAAACTTTTTAAAAACCGAGGTAAAACATATTTAAAATGAAATAATCATGACCTTTTACAATTTTGGCAGTTGTTTGCATGAAAATGAGTCACAGCTAAACATACAAGGGGCGATAATGTGAATATTGACGAGAAGTGCTGCTTTTTGTCTTTGTAATTATGTTTATGTTGAGGTAAGTACATTGCACTGTATAGTACTTCACTTTTATAAGAAGAACTTAAGCTGAGTAATAAACATAGACAGAAATAGACAGATAAACTTGTATAAAGTAAGGGCAAATAGCAATTTAAAATTAATTGACCAAGACTTTAATAAATATTTAGCACGCCTGGAATTCTTCAAGAATCACTATGTTTATCAAATATTATCAGCATCTTAAGGATGTTTATAAACATTGCACTGTATAGTACTTCACTTTTATAAGAAGAACTTAAGCTGAGTAATAAACATAGACAGAAATAGACAGATAAACTTGTATAAAGTAAGGGCAAATAGCTATTTAAAATTAATTGACCAAGACTTTAATAAATATTTAGCATGCCTGGAATTCTTCAAGAATCACTATGTTTATCAAATATTATCAGCATCTTAAGGATGTTTATAATGTGCATCATTAAATATATATATATATATATTCATTAAATTAAGCCAACTACAGTATTATCAAAATGTAACCTGACCTTAAAGGGAAATATTACCCTTGTTTTACAAGGAAATTTCATCCTTTTAAAAACATTGTTTATTGGCAAAGAGTGATGAATAATTAAAAACAAGAGCCCAAGGGCACTATGGTTCCTTGCATTAAAGATGATATTGTATTAAGGTAGTCCCAAGGTAAGGCATAATTTGCACCTTTAACCCCAATGACTTTTGGCCATCACCCAAAAACATAGGGGCACATTAAATTTCAAAATCATACAAGCACTTGCCATTTGAGAGAAATGGAACACTAAACTTTTCAAATTATCACACTGCACACTGCCCACTTCCATGCGACAAATACATTCATCACCTTTCACTAAAATGTCATTTACTTGAGTTTGGGGTAGTATAGGAGGTTAGTTAATTGCCTTTTTGGTCAATCTCAACAATTCAAATCCAGACCTTAAAAAGAAGTCACAAAGGTCAAATACAGTCAAAGTAGATCAAAACTGATTTTAAATAAACACAGTCTCTTCTGCACCAAAGAAATTTAACAGTCATCTGGTCAATCCTGACCACCAAAATTTATGATGGATGACTAGAAATTATGTCATGGTTGTCCTTTAGACTACCCAATGTGTTTGCCTAAAAAGCAAAAATAAGGAAAAGCCCACAATTCTGCTACTAATGGCAGCCCCATAGTGATTTATTACCACCAATTTCTTCTTCACAATTTGGCTAGAAGACCAAGAAACAAACATAGCTCTGTAGAATCTAATAAATGACTTTCAACTTGACCTTTTAACCTAAAGAGGGTGTTAGAAACAGCATTGTAGTCCCTAGGGTAAAAGCAGAGGTAAAGAAGAGAAACTGCTTTCATATTTTACTATTGAAATTGGAATCTTAGCTTGCACTGTGAATAACTTTATTCAATACTGTATGTGAGGAAAAGGTTGTTTTTGATAATAATTGCATTACTGTCCTGATTGTTAACTAAACTGCTTTTAGACTGAGAGGGGGTTATAATTCTTCTTTTCTTTTATACATTGCATTTGTCTAAAGGCATTAAACTTCAGCTGGACTTTAAAACCAATTGAACAAAGACCCAAAGAGTCTTCACGTGCACTTTACTTAGACGAACACAACTTTCCATTATTTCCACTATGTTACTTGGTTATTGAGTAATTGCACCGCATACCTGGCATTGCAATAGGCCTACATATGACCTACATGTACACACTAGCCTGTCACTTAAATGTCAGTAACTCAAGTAACGAACATTGTAGGAGGGTAGTGTAATAGCCTTTTTGGTTCGTCTGATCAAGACAAATCTTGACGTCACAAAAAAGTCACAAAGGTCAAAAGGTCAAATGAGGTCAAGTGAGGTCAAGGGGGGTCATTACGTGCATTTCACTTAGACGAACACAAATCTCCATTACACCACCCCTCTAAAATGTTTCAGTGGCAAGATATCAATAAAACATTATTTTTTGACCTTTTGACCCTTTCCAATTATTTTGGTTAATGTACCAACATTTTCACCTCCTACCAATCTAACTTATCCTAATATGATGCCACTGCTTGAACAACGGATACTGAGTTACAGCTACTAACAGAAATTCAGTTTTTGGCCTCTGGTGTTCACCAGTGACCTTTGACCTCCACCAAAAACGATAGGGCACATCTACTCCACAACATCTACATACATACCAAGTTTGAAAAAAATTGATCACTCGGTTATTGAGTTATCGCACCACATACCTCGCATTCCAATCCGTCACATACACACACACACATACACACACACACACACACATACATACGCCAAGGTGACTGCATAGGTTCCTTTGTTACACAAGGAACCAATAAGGCAGTATGGTAGCCTTATTTCCAAGAAATAAGTTTCCCTCAGATAGAAATTCCATTGCTTGTTGCTGAAGAATAATTTGTTCACCCAAACTTTCATCATTTCAAAAGATGCAACTTCCATAATGCCTCTTGTGCATAATATTTGGAGGACACGAAGCTATCATTGGGATTTATTGTTGAGACCAAATGATTTGACAATGACAAGAGTTATTTTCTTTTAATGCTATTTTGGAGCATTTTAAACGCAATATTTCCCTTTAACTGTTGATATTAACAAACCACCACCATGTGTCATTTTTCTTTAGTACTTGTCCACATTGTTTCCTCTTTTCAAATGAGAACAATATAATCCATGCAACTTTTATGAAGGAAACAAATGAGATTTTATCCATATAAACACATTCATACAAAACTCTATAGAGGCTTTGCAATTACATCAAGGATTCGCCATGCTGGAGGACATTTATGCCAAGTACACATACGGAGGCTTGGGGTATTCATAATCGCAATCGTAATCGATTATATTGAGTTGTAATCGTCCCAAGCCTGCACATACGTGCCTTTGTGCTCAACGCACTGCACAGTTTGCTCTGTGATGCACATGGGTGTACATATTGTTTCAAGTGTTTTCTACTACTAGTAGTTACATATACTGTACTCCAACATGGCCTTCAGGTAGCACTACTGTACATGAAGACATATGAAAAGTCTCTATACTTTACTGCTGATAATTGCTTCTGGATTTGATCCCAGTCAAAATAAGCCAGGATTTTCATCCATCAGCAATCCACTGTATGGTTTTCCAAAAACTGCCTAACCTTTCAGAAAATGCCAAATTTGATCTTGAAAGTTTGAAGTTTGCATGGCATCTTTGGGAAATTTACATGTTCCTTCTAATATCTGGCCTTGCATCATTTAGAAACAGGGTTTGTGTGAAGTTTGGTACAAAGAAAGTAATGATCAAGGTTGGGGCTTCAGTGTACAACAAATTTAACATGTTCAACCCGATAAGGGGAACTGCATTTGAAGTGATAAAACTCAGTTATCAGGAGGTGTAGGGTTCAGTCTGGGTCAAAGTAGGGTGGATTTTTCATTAAAAAGCAATCTATGATTTTCCAGTTATATGAAGGTGCCTCTCAGAAGGAAAAGATAACAATTTGATCACATTGCACAATTTGTTAATAGCCACCCAAATTAAATTGTACCTCAACCAGGAAACCAAAGGGTTTAGGGACTCCTTGCAAAAAGGACAATTTTGCTTTTTGACTTCTGGTAACCAAAGATGATAATCTTGAAAATTCTTGGGAAATTCTACCTTTTAATGGCTGACCTAATTCTGGCCTCCCAAAAACAGTTAGGGATCTTTCAATAACCTTACTGCATCCACATACCAATTATGAAATCCTTCCGACTTTCCTACTTGCAGAGTAAGAAGTTTAAGAAGTTTGCAGCCTCGTACAATCTCATATGACATGTCACCTCTGGTGACCTGAGGTCTGACCTCTGGTGACTTGGCATTTGACCTCTGGTGACCTGGCACATGACCTCTGGTGACCTGGTGTTTCACCTCTGGTGACCTGGCATCTGGCTTTTGGTGACCTGGCAGATGACCTCTGGCAACCTGTCATTTAACCTTTAGTGACCTGGTATTTTGTCCTCTGGTGACCTAGCTTATGACCCCTGGAGATGAGGCACATGACCTCTGATAACTTGACATTTAACCTATGGTGACATGTCACATGACCTCTAGTGACCTGTCATTTGACTTCTCATGACCTGACATTTGACCTCTGGTGTTCTAGTATATGAGCTCTGGTGACATTGCATTTGACCTGTGGTGGCCTAAAGAGTCATAAAGGAGATTTTTGCAAAGTTTGGTTTCTGTGAGGGCAAATGACCTTCTTCTATATCCACCCAAGAAAAATAGCAAATTTTTTTAACAAAACATAAAAATTGTCCTTCACTGCTGCCTTGAGTCGCAATAACATGACCTCCAGGCCTGTGGAATATTGAGGCTCTGGAGGGAGCAAATGTATTGGAAGGGGCAGGGTTACGGGACAGGGGGAATTTTTTCAGTTGGCAAAATGTGTGTTTGCAGCAAACTTCTATTTCACAAGGGGACAAATATTTAAAAACTGAGGCCAATTACTTGGTTTTGGCAGTGTAATCTCTGATGACATGAAATAACCTTTGACCCCAATCACAAACAGTATATCTTCCACTTGACATGACAAATCTATAGGCCAAATTTAAAAAGTGTCGGTCATTCCTTACATGAGATATCATGTTTAAGAGGTTTTCAATGTTCGATCCCTAGTGACCTCCTATGACCTCACAATGTTTGATCCCTAGTGACCTCAACTAACATTTGACCTCCACCAAAAACAGTAGGGTTCCTCTTCTCAACATGACAAATCCATATACCATATATGAAAATTGTCAGCCCTTTCTGACTTGAGAGGCTGTGTTTACAAGGTTGTTCAGTTTGGACCCCTGGTGACCCCAACTGACCTTTGCCCTCCACCAAAAACAGTAGGGTTCTTCGTCTCAACATGACAAACCTATATACCCAAATATGAAAACTGTCGGACCTTTCTGTCTTGAAATATTGTGTTTACGATGTTTTTCGGTTTTAACATGTGGTGACCTCAAATGACTTTTGACTTACCAAAAACAATAGGGTTCTTATTCTCAACTGATACATCTATATACCAAGTATGAAGAGTGTTTGTCATTCCTATCCTGAGATATAGTTTTTGAAGGCCATTTTTGTGAGGTTTTTGCATGTTTTCCTCCAGTGACCTCAAATGACTTCTGACTTCTACCCAAAATTATGATAATAATCTTCTTCTCAGCATGACAAATCTATATACTGAATATGAAAAGTGTCAGTCACACTTAACTTGAGATATTCTGTTTATGAGTTTTTTCTGGTTTTGACCTTAGTGACCTCAAATGACCTTTGACCTCCAGAAAAAATCACTAGGATTCTTCCTCTCAACACAACGAGTCTACATTCCACATACCAAATGTGTCAGTCATTCCTATCTTGAGATATTGTGCTTACAAGCCATTTTTGAGGTTTTAGCAGTTTTACTGCAGGGGACCTCAAATGACCTTGAGATCCACCAAAAACAATAGGGTCATTCCTTTCAGCATGAAAAATCTATAAAGTAAATAAGAAAAGTGTCAGTCATTCCTAACTTGAGATATTATGTTTACAAGATTTTCGGTTTTTACCTCTGGTGACCTCAAATGACCTTTGACCTCCATCAAAATAAATAGGTCCCTTCCTCTCAACATGACAAATCTATATACTGAATAAAAAAAAAAAAAAAAAGTTTGAAAAGTGTGAAAAGTTTTGGACATTCCTACATCAAGATATTGTGTTAGCAAGCAAAGAGTCACAAGAACATGCACTCACATATATAAACACACATACATGTTAAGGGCACCAACTGTGGGAGCTGGAATTTTCAATATAGACAGGGGATACAAGTTCTGGTGGTGGTAGAGCCAAACACCTGTAGCATAACTTCGATGTCATAGCTGTTTAAATCTATTGGTACAATAATTCAATTTATGTATCTTGGTACTTGGGCATCCAACCACCGAAGTGGGGAGCATACTTTCCATGTTGTCAGAGACAAGGAACAAGGGAAAGCACTGAGTTAATGTGGTATCCCCAGTTCACCTGCTGAGCCCATGGTTGTGGGTGAAAATTGCAAGGCTCAATTTTTGTGGCTGTCCAATTGTGTGGGTAAAACTAAAATTCCATACTGACAACCAAAAGTTAAAAGTTGGATGTCCAATGGACAACCATTTTTCTCTCACAATGAATTGTAAAGTAGCTTGCTTTTATCTGATTGAAGAAGTAAGGTATACTGCTGAAGTTGATCAACTCTTTCAACTTTTCTCATCATACTATTTCAGACTTCAAACGTTTTTGTCTCTCAAAAAATCATATCTTTTTATACTTCGAGACCAATAACACAGAAAGCATAATTACTGTTTTGTGATTGTGCGAAAAACATTTCAGACAATCAAATTTTCCTTTGGACAACTGTTGAAAAATACTGAACTGGTTACCCGAAGGACAGCCATAAATTTTTCTGAAAATCCAGGCCTGTATAGCTCATTTTGGCTATGCCCTTTTTTAATCTTATTTCCAGCCTGTACATCTCTACTGTACCTGTAACATACAGTATCCAATAACATCCTGGCATTCTTTTACAGTAAGTTAAGATTCACATAAAAATGTTACTCTTCTTGCATTCTCAACTTGCCATGGGAAAATACCCACAAAAAAGTCTTTATGCAGTGATTTAATAACAAACTGAGAAAAGAAGAGAAAATGCTGTTTCCTGCCACTTGGAAAGCACATTTTTGCCAAAACTGCATTAACCAATTTACTGGGGTGCTATGTTTTGTGTACCACATTGATATCATCCAGTTGCATAGGTGTACTGGGGTAATTTTGCTTTGAGGGGGCAAGATCACTTTTGCCAGAATAATGTCACTGTTTATCATATTTTGCCCAAATAGACCAACTGCTTTTGCCCAAATTGGGTAGGTGAGTGCCCCCTGCAACCCTGCCTCGTACACCTATGTTCAGTAACAATCCTTGCGGTGTCAGGCTTCAATTTATACCAGCTCAGTGTGAGAGACAATAATCTTCTTTTTCTTCTTTTATCAAAGTGGGCCCCTGTATAAAGCTAACTCCAGCAGCAGAGCCAATGAAGCAACTCATGTAGAAATGAGATTACAGATCTAGTTGCAGACAGTTGTTGCAGGAAGGGAGGCACCTATTACTGGTAAAGCTAGAAGGGGCCATACTAACCTGAATCAAATTTTGAAAATGATCAGGTAATTTCTTTAATGCACTTTATCTCTGGAAAACATTGCCTTTCTTTTTAAGAATTAATGAATTTTCCCAAACGTACATGCTAATGCAATGTGATTATCACTTCCCAAACAGAAAGAAAAATTCCTGCCCATTTTGAAAAGTGCCTTTTATCCCTTAAATGAAGTCAATGCTGACTCCATACTACATTTTTTTTAGTTTTAATACACAAATTCTCAATTTGCACAGCTCTTTGACTGCAAATTTGAACTAGAGCAATGTTGTAAAGCTCACACAACTTTTATTGTTTGTTGAAAACAGGAGCTACAAGAACCAAATTTTATCTTTAATTATTCATTTGCATCCAAAGCATCCTTTACAATACCAAATTAAATTCAAGGGCATAAAGAAGAGTGGGGGTAAAACATTTGCCATTTTGCATGCAAATCTACAACTGAAATAGTCAGATCTAAACATCACTGCATAATTTTTCAAATCATGAAAACCTGGACTGCGTACTGTTATAGGTAGTGCTGAGGTAAAGGATAAAATTAATGACTTTTTTATGGTGTACCTTTAAACAGCTCAAGTGTTGAAAAGCACATTTAGTTGAGCCTACAAATCTACCAGTAAAGTAAACACTTGAATGGTTTTTTTTTTTCTGATCAAAACAAAGCACCAGAGAGTAGACTCAAGAGGTTCCTACTGTACTGTACTTGCAACTAATAATAATAATAATAATAATAGTTTGATTTATGTAGCGCCTTACATGTATGTTCAACATCTCAAAGCGCTTCACAATCATTACCCCTGGTCATTGGTAACTCATCAAACCCACACTATAAAAGTGCACATCCCTTGCTGTTTGTGCCCGGCACAATGCCACTTCATCGTGTCCCCTGGGGGACTTCCCATACTGTAGGAGCAGCCACATACAGCGCATCACTATACAAGCTACCTCACAGGTACCCATTTAACACCTGGGTGGAGAGAAGCAATCGAGATAAAGCATCTTGCTCAAGGACACAACATAATGACTCAGGTGGGAATCGAACCGGCAATCCTTAGATCTCAAGTCCAATACCTTAACCAATAGGCCACCACGCTCTCAATAACTAAAAACAGTTCCTACTTGGCTTGGCCTATACATGATAATTTGAGCAGCACAGAATGGGAGATATCTCCACAGCAGACTAGTTACAGCTTCTTCCCTAGCTGTACATAGCTGCATGACCACAGCTGATTATGGAGGTAACCTAAACAAATGTACAGTGTGAGTACAGTAAATACTTTGTTTAACCAACTCTCAGTGTTATCAAGGACCATGTTAAACAGTCTGCATAACAATATGCAACAAAGAACTGAACACAGAACCAAGTACAATGCTGTTAGTGCAATAAATAAGCAGTCAAATGGTCAGCAGTCAGAGGCTTAAGTAAGTGAGGAAAATTGGAACTGTCGGGGGTGAGAAGCTTTGGCCTTTAACATATAATAATCTTTCAAACATTTTTTGCTGCAAAATCAATTATTTGTACCTTTCATTCTATTGCAGAATTATTTTTGTGAGAACAGTGCAAAGAGTTGAATCAAGCTCCTACTCTAAGATCTAGTGCAACAATTGCATTTAGGTGGTACTGTAGCAGAATATGCAAGAGATAGTAATGGAATACCTAATCTAGGACACCACAGGGTGATTAGTGAGTGATTGACAGCTGACTGTCACCATGGTGATGTGCACAGGTCAATGGACTCCCCCACCAAATGTTGTCACCTAATAATTACATGAAGTGTGATGTCAATTAAATTTTAAATCAAATCATCAAGTAACAGCAATATAGAATGTCCAGGACTAACTGAATTTATTCTACCTGACTAACTGGTCAGTGTACATGATGTCAATTTGTTAAGTGACATTCAGTGACATTATTTTGTAGCAAACAACAAATAGAGAGTAAATTTCTCATCCCACAGAAAGGGGAAAATGGCTGTGCCAGTCTCGACTTAAACCAACTGGTTAGAAACTGGGTTGTTGCATTGTAGTATAAACTCCATTTAACCAATACCTAACCTCATCCCACCAAAATAGATAAGTTGGACTGGACATATGAAGTGTTTGCAAAACCTATTCAATCTATACATATGTTCCAAGTAGTGACTTTCCAAGTTCTAATCATATGTGACCTTGCAGTTGAAATAGGCTTACCCAGAACTAATCACATTCTATGACATTATTCATCTCTGATAAGGGTGAGGTTACAGGTGCATCAAAATAACAAATAACCCCTCCTCCCCCCTCCCCCCCCTTTCCAGCGAGTAGCAAGAATAAGCACTTGTAGGCAATGAAAATTACTTTTGTGAACAATTTTTAACAACATAAGTACCCAAGGAAACTTTTGATACAAAGTTGCTCTCCTGACTATTTAAAAGTCAAGTTATTTTCCCAACTGTTAAACATCACTACAGGCAAAAGCCAGTATATATGTATGTGGAAAATAATAGCAACTCTGTGGTGACAAGCTACGAACTGTAAAAGGAAGAACAATATTCTCTATTGGTCAAGGTGGAAATGTTTCCTGAAAATGAGAAGAAGGTTTTTCATTTTTTCTTACTTGCTGAGAACGGAATTCTGGGATGCATATGAATCAGTGTTCCTAAACTTTTGATATACTGAAGTTCAAGACTTCTTCCAGACTTATGAAGACTAAAGTGAAATATTCAGTATTTCAGCACTTCTTTACCCAGCATGGACACATACAAAACATGATCACAACTATTGCATGTTTAAGTTTTCAAAGTTCAGGAAAACATGTTGATTTTTCCAGACCAAACACCCTTTAATTCAAAGGTTTTCAATATCATAATAAAATTCCAGACATTTTGGAGATCAAAATGTGAATACAGTCCTTAAAAATTAAGTTTTAAAGTATATAATATCCAGCATGGCCACATACAAAATATGATTAGAACTGTGGTAAGCATAAGTTTTTCAAACTTAATTACCATGTGGTATTTTTTTTCAGACAAAGCATCCTTAACTCAAGGATTTTCAGTACCATAACAGAATTCCAGAATTTTTCCAGACTTTTCCCATTTTCCCTTCTGCATGGAAACCCTGGTGACTGTATGAAATCAAACTCTGTGACAAGGTTCTTGGTGCTGTCAAATTCATTTCCTGCTTTAGCGTGAGTTTCAAGGCAGTTGACATCACTACATGTGACATGGAATGTACATACCCAGGAACCAACTTTTCTCAAGCCTTAACTTCAAAAAGTGCTGGCACCCTTTATTTCATTTATTTCAGAGCAGTAAAGTAACAGACAGAACCAAAGTAGTAAAATTTGCAATATAACGTACCTCCCCAAAGGATATTTCCACTAGTACTTTTAGGCAAATGAGTCATATAAAATTTTTTTTTCAGTCCATGGGTCTATTTAATGATCATTGTTCGGAAGCCAACTTCACTGATTTAGGGGGCCAGGGCCTGAGGCCAAGACAATGAACTCTATTGCCCAACTGAAACACTTGGATCAATACCAAAATTGCATTGACAGAATTTCTACTCTACAGGGAATTTTAAAAGTCAAAAGGCAAATCCCATCAAATTTGGAGAAATATTGGAGGCCTAACACACTTTGACTCTTTATCAAACATACTGCACATACTGCTTTGACTGGCTAAAGTACAAACTTTTAACACCCATTCACAAATTGTGCAACTACTTTGACTGGCCAGATACAAACTATTAAAACCCATTCACAAACTGCACACCTATAATTTGAATGGCCAAAGTACAAACTTTTAAAACCCATTCATAAACTGTACATCTATACTTTGACTGACCAAGGTACAAACTTTTAAAACCAATTCATAAACTGCACATCTATACTTTGACTGGCCAAAGTACAAACTTTTAAAACCCATTCATAAACTGTAAATCTATACTTTGACTGACCAAGGTACAAACTTTTAAAATCCATTCATAAACTATAAATCTATACTTTGACTGGCCAAAGTGCATTTTAACACCCATTCACAAACTACACATCTATACTTCGACTGGCCAAAGTACAAACTTTTAAAACCCATTTTCACACTGCACAAACTATTTTGACTGGCCAAAGTACAAACTTTTAACACCCATTCACAAACTGCACACCTACAGTATACAGTACTTTGGCCAAAGCACAAACTTTTGACACCCATTCACAAACTGCACATCTATACTTTGAATGGCCAAAGTACAAACTTTTGACACCCATTCATAAACTGCACACCTATACTTTGAATGGCCAAAGTACAAACTTTTAAACCAATTCATAAACTGCACACCTATACTTTGAATGGCCAAAGTACAAACTTTTAAAAGCCATTCATAAACTGTACATCTATACTTTGACTGGCCAAGGTACAAACTTTAAAAACCCATTTTCACACTGCACAAACTATTTTGATTGGCCATAGTACAAACTTTAAATCCCATTTATGCTTGACAATCAATATTAATTATTAATAAAGTTTAAACTTCAAATCTAATGTTTTCTCCTATATGTTTAGACTTCACAATGAATCTTTTGCACAACTTTTGTACTTCACAATACCTGTTTTGTACTAGAAATGTTTTCAAGTGCAATATGTACTACACAATGAATGTTTTGTACTAATGTTTTCAACTATTTTTGTCTCCAGTCTACAAAGTGTAGTCTCTGAAGGCAGGCTGCGGACGTGACAGCAGGTCTATTTCAATCCTCTTAGCTTAAGTCAAACTAATTTTGAATATAATTCATGTAACCAATGATACTAGTCAAATCAACAAGAGTACAGTCACCTTGAGACTGCAGCCAGACTTGAGTCCCTTACAGATCAAAATGTGATTCAGCTTCAAGTTACATTGTTATTTTAAGTTCATGTTCAAGTGTTAATTCTGACTTATGTGACCTTGAGTGCCCAACTGCAAAAATATTGGAGATGTGGACATCTACAGCCCTCCCCTCCCCCTCAACATTACCCCCTCCCCTACCTTCACTGCCACAAACATATAGTGGAAACTCTCCTGTCCACCCTGCTAACAAGTCATGACAACCATCCAAAAAAATAAGTTTTAATTTTATTATGTTTGAACTTCAATGTTTTCAAACTTGATTGAATGAAGATTCATTTATCTAACTGGCAGTTTTTGCCAAGTGACTTACAGTGTGTTTTTCCTGTTCCCAACTTCATATTTCCTGTACTTCCTAGTTTAAAAGAAAAATTCCTGCTCCTAAAAGAACTTACTGTACAGCCAGTGTTTCTGCTCTCCACAATTGAGTAAAGAGAATGATCCAGTGCCCACAACTGGAAAAGAAAGTTTGTGGGTACTAATCACAGACTTCCTATACATGGACAGAGCATGCTGCATGTTTGATTGTCCCTACCCTACGTGTGAGTATAGAGGTAGCCAGATGGCTGTCTGCTATGGTTTTGTGTGAGAGTTGGACCAGCTCAAGTAGTTCAAATCAACAAATTTGGCAAGAAAGTTGAAATATTTTTGAAATAATACAAGGTAAGGTCAAAATCACTACACCTGTTGAAGGAATATAACATTGTTTCTTATTCAAATTAAACTTTTGTTTAAAATATTTCAAAGTCCTCATCAAATCATACAAATTATAGCTTCAATCCAGCCATCTTGGTGCGCCTTTTCTGTCCTAGTACAGTAAGTGGGACAATCTAAGGATAGGATGTATGCCTTACAAGCCCTATCCATGTATACAGGAAGTCTGTGGTACTAATAAACCAGATGTTTACAAATTGAGTTTTAAAACTCTCAACAAATCAAATCAGATCCATTCATTTTACATCAAAATGGCCATTAAGTGGCTGTCACACTACAACAAATTCAGATTGGATTCTGATCCAATTTTTTCGGTTTTGTTAAAATCTTCTCCACCTCTGGTCCAAAAGTTTGTCAACCAGTGTAAATGTATGATTTGCATGGAAACTACCACCATTGTGCATAATGCTCCACATACTGTAAGCAATGGAGTAGGGAAAACAAGTCAGTGAGCCACAACTGGTAAAAAGGCCATGGCCAGCTCGACTTGTACTAATAGGTTGGAAACTGCACTGTAAAACTCCATCCGTCCGTCCGTCCGTCCGTCCAACGAACGAACGAACGAACGAACGAACGAACGAACGAACGAACGAACGAACGAACGAACGAACGAACTAACTAACTAACTAACTAACTAACTAACTAACTAACTAACTAACTAACTAACTAACTAACTAACTAACTAACTAACTAACTAACTAACTAACCAACTAACCCATGTTTATGAAAATAAAATGCTGAATGACTTTTTCAGGATGTCACACTGACATACATTTTTCATCAAACAGGGTAGTTCGATAAAATCTGTTTATTGATATGCTGTCATGCAATAACAAGCATAAAATTAATTTTCATAGTCCTGAGGTACAACTTATTTTTTATATCTACTAAATTTTAGGTCAAGTGGCACAAAGAGAACTTATGACAAAAAACAAGGATGGGTGAAAATTTGAAAATCTTCAACCAAATTAATTACATCCATTTATGTTTTGAAAGGTAAGTGCTTATAAGAGGTAATGTGAAAAATAGAACTAATGCTTACAAGCTGATGACTCTTGATTAAAACCTCAAAATGAGGTTGCTGACCCTGCTTTTACTCACTTAAGTTTGGAATGTAAGAATCAAAAAAGTAATTACCTGAGTTGTGATGGGAATACTTTGAAAGAGATAGCTCCTAGGGTATGAAATTGAGTTAGTAGGATTAATGGACCCATAGCAACATGGGCTGGATACAAAAGAGGCATTTTGTTGTATGCATTTGTCGATGACTATGTCCGTTGCAACACCACATGCATGAAGGGAAACCTGAGAAAGTAATTGAGGAGAAGTATAAATGAAAAGGCTGAAAAGACATTGAGAGTGGTATAGTACTGATATTGCAGATAGTCTGTGCTACCAATACTGATACTGTACCTAAATTGTCAACAACTTCCTGAGTGCTTTTCACTGATGTAACAAGCCCCAAAAGGCATGGGTTCTATTCCCAGGTGGAGTCATACCAAAGACTCTAAAAATGGAACCTACTGCCGTTGTGCATGATGCTCCACACAAGCAATGAAGTAGGGAAAACATGCCAGTGAGACACAACTGGACAAAAGGGTGTGGCTGGCTTAACTTGAACCAATAGGTTGGACACTGGACAGTAAAACTCCAGAACTAACTAACTACAAGCACCCTTTTGACAGGCAAAAACTAGTGTAGTATTGTATGCTAGCTTGTGTATCAGGCTGAGAAGCAGTTGAAGACCCACATGTGACGGTTGCAATAGAATACTGTTGGTTGTTGCCAGGCAGTACACATGGCTTGCTGATTGGGATGTCACATGATAGCACTCTACAGGCTGGGTCAGAGAAATGTCACATCCAATAACAACCATGGTTTAAAAGAAAATAATATTTTGCACACATGGTGTAGTCCACTGATGGATCAAAACTCATTGAGTGTATCTGTATGGTCATACTGAAGCCAGTTGTTGTTTAATTCCAAAGTTGTTATGGTAACAGTGAGACAGGAAGATAGACATTCAATAGTTATTTATCTCAGATTAAACTGACAGGGGATCTAACCATGCACCATAAACTATCTATCTGACCCCACTCTTACCAACTCTTATTTCAGAATTTGTTAAAAAATTTTATTTTAGCATGTTGCTAACATGCCTGATATGAAAGTCAAGCATAACATCCATCGACTGGGCCGATTTCAGTAGAGAGTTTACTTGGTGTTCACTTTAATCTTTATTTGTCATCCCTACCACACAGCTAAGACCCTCTTGTTTGGAAATAAACTGCCTTACTTGCGTAAACACAGTGTATAAACTTGCTTCCATCTCCGATTCAGTCTTTTGTTAAACTGTTTTAAATGTTCCTGTTTTTCTCAGTGACCAAACAACAGACAGATATCAAACAGTATTATACTCTTGGTGTTTAATAAAGCTTGAAGGGAATAGGTAGAGTAAACTCAGAGCTGTGAACACAGGCAGTAGCAGGCCTGAAAGTGACATGGCCCCTAAGTTGTTGGGCCTCTATTATTCCAAAATGATCATCAATGCTGCTGATCAGTGAAGCAGCCAATTGGAGAAAGGAACCGGTGGTCGGCATCGTTATTTAGGAACTACATTTTTTCACTAAACATTGCAGGAGCTATGAAAGGTTTCTGCAGACTCAAATATTTTGTCATGTTGAATACAGTTAGAAGTTACTGATGACCTTAGATGCAAACTCCATGAATAAAATTTGCCAGTCATTCCCTGAAAACACAATACAACTATGTTCTTTCTGTCTTTTAGCAAAAAGTAAAAAAATTTACTTACACCAATATCAAATGGCTTTACAAAGTAGTCAATGTTACTCTGGAATAGGGTCACATTATTCAAGTCAAGTATCTTCACCCTTTGGTAAGCTCTTCTTATGGCCTCTTCCTCCAACTCAATCATTATTATTTGACACTTGGGAAGAAGGTATGCCAAAACAATCCCAACATGCCCCTGAAACAAAATAAGGGAAAAAAAAACAGGCTCATATAACACTTGGAAAGTAAATGCTCAGGGAATCTCCAAGACTTCACAGGGTTCCTGTTGGGTGGGGGGAGGGAGAGATTTGTCTCCCCTTTCAGAAGGTGGTAGGTAAATCCCCCACCCAACTTTTTATTTCCATAAAACATAGAAAATTGTCAATATCTTGGTTTCTATTTTGAAAAGAAAAAACTTTTGCAGAAATGTTTGAACTCACATCCATTAATGGCCTTTGAAACCCTTCAAATTGCAATACAGGGGGCCTTCAAGCAAGCTATTGTCCCCATGAACCTACTTGTAACTTTAGGACAGTATCAATTTGGACTGAGGGTTTAACAGTAATTAATCCCCTCTCTGTGTTTCTGGCAGAATCCCTGCATGAGGTATATATGTACTGTAATTTGATATTCTAGCATGACACAACACTGCACAACCTGATTTGGGGAAAAAGGAGATCAACTGAGTATCCTTAACACCAAAAACAAATTTTAAAAAAAGTTTACTTAAACCTCAATTTAACTTAACTTACATAGAGAGACATGTGGTTAGGTTCTTTTATTTGTAAATTTTGCTGTCCCCTACCAATCTAAACTTTTTATGTAGAATAAATGTACTTTCAAATGCTAAGAAGTAATCTTTAGGAGAAAAAGGGCCTATTACCAAATCTTAAGTCAAAATGAATAATCACCACTTTTGTTCAAACCAAAAACATGTTAGAGGAAACTTAACTGAAATCAACACATATTATTAAGTGAAAACATGATAAATGTGTCGGAAAAAATACCCTTAGAACAATCTCGTCAGGAACTGTTCTTAGTTCTAATTATATGCCCATTTAAGCATTTGAAAATGACTATGAAGGTTGACATTTGATAGCACTCTATCTCAGAATATGCTGAAAGGGGATGTAGCCCTCCAGTGCACTTTAAGTAATTTGATTCCCTTTTTGTCAGCACTTATTTCAAGATTTGTTGTAAGTTGTTATTTGAACCCCAAAGTTGTTGGGCTTCTATTGTACCAGAATGGTAATCAAATCTGCTGCTCATTGAAGCAGCAAAAAGGAGTAATGAACCAGTGGTTGGGAACTATAACTGGGAACCGCAGTTTTTCCCTAAAAAGTGTGGTAGCCATGACGGATCTCCATAAAGGGTAATATCCCGTAATGAATTAATTTAAAATGACACTGAAATTGGAAAATGGAAAATTTGACTTTTATTTGAAATTACTGCTATAGACTAATTATATGCATGTTAATTAAGAAATGGCTTTCACAAGTTCTGCTTGACAACAGAGTTGATGAGATGCACCCACATTTTTGTCCTAAAAAACATATATTCTTATTCGTTTACATTGTGCATACAATCGGGAGCCCAGTGCATGTGTAAAACCTTTTTTTTCCTGCGCATACTCTATGCCAACCAGTGATGTAAGCATGAATGAGCCTATTAACTGAAACCTTGATATTCATAGTAAAGGCTAAGTTAAAGCACATTTTTATTTTCATATGTTCAAGAGGAATCAAATCTACCCAGTATGGTGAAACTACCATTCAAAATGGACATGTATTTCTCCAGATTTCACCACAGTATTAAATTAAGTCACTAGATTTGTGTTCCAAAGTGAGTGTGAGGGTGGCAGAGGTTATATCACTTCCTCACATTGAGAAGGAATGCTTTGTCTCCCCTTGTTTTTTCATACTGTTATGTTAACCCTTGAGATTTACAGGAACAGGACCTCCCCTGTGGGGAATGTTAAGTCTGTAAAGCTATCGTGCCACTTTTTCTGTTCACATTCTGATAATATGGGCATTTAAGAAGAAAATTGGTTGTAAATTTTAAGGAACAAGAAAACATGTATTGTGAATAACTGAGAGGATATGATGTCATATGTGCTTGCTTCAAGTTCAATAGTTGTTAAAACTGTGACAAATTTAGCTGCTCAGACCTTGAGAATAACACATCAGATTTCACTGCAACTTTCATCAAAATGCATTAGGATAAGAACCCCTCTATATCAAAACTTCATGTGACCTTCAACCCTTCTATTATTATTATAGAGAGATGTTACTTACACCACCACTGCAGAAATCAACAACAGTATCTCCATCTTTGGCAAGGGTCATCACCACGGAGACCAAGCTCTCTATCTGCTGGTGTTTTTTCAGAAGCCTGTCAGGAGGGACTTCCCCTGCATGGAAATACTCAAAGATGTATCAATTCATTCAACTCAGACTGCATAAAAGCTGATGAAGGGGGGGGGGGGGTTTGTCTGCATAGAGATACTGATAAAATGAACATGGAAGGGATTTGGTTGGTAGGAAAATTGAAGAGGTAGGCCTATAGGTAAGCACTATATGATAGGCTAGGTTGGTTATTAATGGATTAGCTTTTTCATGCATTGGTTCTATTTATACACGAGTCCGATCAGCGCTGTTTTTTAGCCACTGGAGGCAGCCATTGGTGGGGTCCATCAGCCTTTAATCGTCTTTATTTTTTGTCTACGTGGCTTTAAAATCCTCCTATTCAGTGAAGTGGATAAAATTGAGATACACTTTAGTGTACAACCATCCATGGAACAGGTAAGGACGAAAATTTAAAGATTAAAGGTGATAGACCACAGTAATGGCCGACTAAAATCAGACCATCACAATCTGTCCGGATTTGTCTATAGCTAGAGTAACGCCTTTTTTTGGTCTTTTAATTTGTGTAATAAATTTCATCAATTCAAAATTATTGGCATCTTTTGGTGCCAATTTTCAAAATTGCTGTAAAATTCATGTTGTTAAAAATCACAGCCAAATGTTTGCAACTCTCAGTATTCAAATTTCATAAACAGCTGTATGACACTACATAAACCAAACTACAGGTAACAACAATTTTTGTAACCAGTGGATCATAGGGTGACTGGTGACACTTCACTTTTCCCAATACAAATCTAACAGACAAACAAGGGGCATCATTTTTATACTGTAGGCATAGGGTATGGAGTCAGTTTTCCTGACCAAACATCCAGCATACAAGCTCACAAGGTTTGCCTTCCTAAATAAGTCTGCACACACATCTACCCATTTCAGCTCATAGACAGTTTCCCAATTACGAAACGAAACGAAAATTACAAAGGATTGTGGCATAGCATTTTGGTACACATAATATTCATCAATATCCAGTTCCCATAGAGATGGTGTTTGGTCTCACAATTAGGTTAGAGCATCCGCCCCTCAAGTGGAAGGCCCAGGCTCTACTCCCAGGTCAATTCATACCAAAGACTTTAAAAATGAAACCTACTGCAATGGAGTAGGGAAAACAAGCCAGTGAGCCACACCTGAAAAAAAGGCCGTGGCCGGCTCAACTTGAAACAATAGGTTGGAAACTGGGCCGTATCTAACTACAGTAACTGTAAAGAAAAATGATGCACATCAAACTTCTATCCCACAATCCTTTGCTCTGTTACAGTGTCTGGAAAGAAGCCTATAAAAACCATGGTAATGAGTGTACCAATTTACAGCAACTGCCACACATTCAACTGCACATGCTGAACAGCACACATGTTGAACTGAATGTAGGCCTACTGCCGTGATAACAAAAGGTCTTCTTAAAAAGGGTTAAAGTGTACAGTACCTTCAGTAAAAAATTCAAAATTATATATAAAATAGCATGAAAAATGAATTCTAGCAGTTCAACTCTCATCTTCACAGGACATTCTTGAGCTGAGATATAAAACACTGAAGTTAATTTACATGTTGAATTTCCCTGCCTGTAAAAAAACTCCGTCCACACTTTTTTCCTTCACTGAAAGATTGTCAACAAATCCAGATAAGAAATTGTACTACGGTTTGCCTTATAACTTTCACAACTTGCAAACAGTAGCACATCTGACCTGAATTACTCTGCCTTTGTTTAATCTTCCGCCTTTGTTTACTGTACATCTTCCATTAGCGCTCTTTTAAAGCTTGTGGTATCTTAGAATATGCTTGAATGAGTTAAGTGGGGTGAAATTTGATGCCCCACCAGACCTTGCTTTTCATGGGGACTCAGATGATATATGTAATAGGATTAAAAATTTGTCATGTACTCAAAAATAAATTGTACATTGCTCAATAATTTGTAATGTCATTGTTGTACTACTCCAATTACAATCTTTGTATACATTTCTTTGTTTTTCTGATAGTTACCGCACCTTAAACCAAGGTTTGATAGCACTCTTAATACTCTTATGTGTTGATGTAATAAATTATGCCCTCTCTGTGCTACATGCTTTGCAAACAAGCAGGAAGTGTTCAAGTTTGTAAAAAAAAATTAATTTTTAATTTTGAGGGAAAACATATAGCAGAAAATGTGAGTTGTACAACTAGGGCTATGTCAACATCCCCAGTTTCCACAGTTCCCAAGGTTCGCAACAATCTTGGGAACATCTACACTACAGGGAACACTGAACCCTGGGAATAAGCAACCTTGTAATCACTGCCAAATCATCGAGATATACAAGAACAGGGAACATCATGGGAACACTGAACTCCAAGAACATTTGGTAGACCCCTACAATAAGAAAGTCACAAATGATTTGGCAATGGACTAATTTGCTTTTAGTGAATAAATTTCAAAATTTTACATCTCTGCTCAAGAATGTCATATAAAGTAAAGTTGGACTGTTAGAATTGTTGTGTTGTACTGTTACACTTTTAAGTATTCCATGCTTTGCTGACACCAAATACAGCATTTAACATTTAAATTCTAATATAATATCTTCTACAGTATTTCCAAACCAGACCTGTTGACCGATTTTTCTGGTGTGAAAACTGATCATCTCAGATATCTGATTACAAGTTCTAGTATTCCTCTGAGTCGGATAAAAACTATCATCTTAAAGTTCAAATGTTGCAGTCCAGCTGGCAGGCAGGACACATAGGACTGTTTTTCACTAAATGTGATCACCTCCAGAAACTTACAAACAGGATTTAAGGTTTCTTAAATTGAAAACCACAAGGAGTTGTAAACAACATTTCAGCCGATATTCCTGCAAGAGCTACAATGTGTTTCAGTCAAGTGACTGTCTGATTTAGTCTGACATCTTTCGAATTCCTTGTTTTTCTGTGTCATGGGTGAATGGTTGTGCACTAAAACAACCTCTGATTTGGCTCATATTTCACTGCATATGGACAATCTAGAACTGCATGCAGACAATAAAATAAAGGCGATTTAGGCTGATAGACACAACCTGACCTATGGCTTTTTCCAAACAGTAACTACTGAGGATTAATTGTGAGAAAGATTTTTGGTACATGCCATTTTTGCCTTTGTTATTCTACTGTGGCCAAATACAATGAATACCACAACTCTATCCCAAAAGTCTTTGTAATTGCTATAATTTGGAAAAAGGTCTATTAAGCAATCTGTGCAGTTGGCACTTCTGGGTCCTATTTTGTCATCGTTAAAATCAAGCCATAACTTGGCCCCTTTATAAAAACACACACTTCTAAAATCCCAACATGCGGGGCTCAGATCAGGTTTTTAGCAGAATGTTTCACCTGGAGTTGGCACCTCTAGCACGTCATCCAGAGATGCTTATCAAGCTTGTATAAACAATCTATGCAGTCATGTACTGCTTTTCTGTGTACAAAGATCTTTCCTGGAAAAAGACAACCAGCCATGGAGAAATAAGAACTGCTGGCAGGAAATGGAGTATAAACTGGACAGAAGCTTCAGAAAATAAGCATTACATGCATAGCTGCACAGTGTCTGTCAAAACCTGTAAGGAGTAGGTGCTTGATTTGTCTATTTCAAGTTTGCTTTCAATGGGGTGGTCGAGCAGTCTTAGCAGAACAAATTTGAGAGTGATGTACAGGATCAATTATAGGACTGACCCTCTGACCACTGGGCAGAGCTGAATCAAATATGAGCCATGTTCGTCTAAGGTGAAACACAGATGAGAGTCAAAAGATCTCCGAATGTTGGGTCAAAGCTACCTAATAGGTGGGGCATATGTGTGTCACATTCTACAGGAAATATTCATGAAAGTCTATGAAATGTTGTGTCAATTGAGTGACACAAGTGCATCAATGCCGACAAATGTTTGGCGCTCCCAACCACCCTATCTTGACTGACCTTGCCCATAAGTCAGAGTCGGGTATCAACACCTGAAACGTTTCCTGTCAAATCTCACTTTATGGATTGAAACACAAAACTGGCAAAGGGGAACTTAACATGCATAAGTATTAGCTGGCATTATCGACACAGGCGAAATGTTAACAAATGCATGAAAAAGCAGACAAAGAATCTCATAGTTTGTACATTTTCACAAGGATGCAGAAACAGACATTTTTAATATTATTTTAATGTATGCTATGTAGCATCAGAAGACTGTAATGAATGATCACATGCAGCAGAAGATGACATAGCCTAAAGTTGTCATCAATGAATCTGCTTAAAACTAAGAAAATGTTGCACTATAGATCATTTCTTAAGGGGCTGGATGCAACTTTGCAACTGACCAGACCATGGCCCATGGGCCGTAGGCTGGAAAACCCGAATCTAAAGGGCAATACTACAAAGACAGAAAAATCACCACTATATTTGTAAGTATAGTTAAAACTGAACCTTGAATTTTGAGGCTTCCCAGCGCAATTACACACCACCACTCCCCTCAAATCACTGTGAACAGTGCAATAAAAAAAATGCACACCTATTATAGCTAGAAAATGAAAACTCAGATAAATCTTTTAAAATTTAGGAAAACATCACACCTATCACAGTCCTTGATATTGTGAGGAGTTGGATTTGTTGCACACCTTGAAATCTAAAACATAAGGCCTGTGAAACCCTTCCGGATATTGAAAAAGGAGGTGGAGAGAATGATAAAATGAACACCTTAAAGGGCAGGAGCAGTCATCCCAAATTGAAAGTGTATTGTAGTAGACTGTCCAGTTTCATGATTGGCTGTTGGGAGTCATGAGACAATATTTTTTCTCTTCAAATGTGAAATTTACCAGAAATAACTGCTTGGTTTACCTTGAATATGCAATAGTAAAGTCATAAAATGTAATTTAACATACTTTGAAGAGAAATAAGATGAAAATTGAGTTAATGAGCTTTTTCTTCAAAATAAGTTTGGGGGGACTGCTCTTTACCTTTACTTTAACTTTAATATACAGTAACTCACCATGCTGAGGGCTTACTGGTGTTGGCATTGCTGACCAGTCCAAAGACCTATTTTCGCAAGGGTGATCCTTGGGTGCAAAGTTTCCGAAAGTTTGTTGAATTTTAGACAAAATGGCTGGAAGTTGTCTTTTGATGGCATGATTTCTTGCTTTCCTATCAAACCAAATAAAATCATTTGTTCAAGTAGCTTCTGTCCCCTCAATAATTCCATCACAAGAAAAAGTTTAAGGTCACATCAAGTTTTCATCTCAGTGAAATTTGCATTGACTTCCAATGTGTAATTCTCAAGGTATCAGGAGGAAGTTACCACATTTTCAACTAAAGGTTAACTTGCAGCATGGAAGTACTACCTCCGAGGTATTACTTCCATGCTTGAAGCAAGCACATATGACTTCATACACTCACATCAAAGGACAGTCGTTTCCTTTTCTTTAAAATTTGCAGCCAATTTCCTCTTCAACAATCCCACATTTAATACCAGAATGTATTATTGCATAAATAACATGAGAACTTTATAAACTTTGCACCCCCACAGGGAGGCCCTACAGTATTTATATTAACTTCATGGGTCAACACAACAATCTGAATAAACAAAGGGAAACAAAGCATCCCTTGCCAATGTGAAGAAGTGATGTAATCTCTGCTGTCCTCAAATCCAACATGGCACAAAAATCTAGGGACTTCATTTTTAAAGATATTTTGAGTAATACATGCCCAGTTTGAATAGAAGTTTCACCAAACTCTGAAAATCTGGTTCCTCTTTCATAAATGTAAATTAAAGTTTTGCTTAAACTGTCCCTTTAAAGTATCAGATCAAGTGTTTTTTGCTTTAAACTGTACTTAATACACAAACAAGTAATAATCCCAGTGTGCCCAATGCACATTTAATATACAATTACTGAAAGTACTGAAATAACACAAAATTAAAATTATCAAAATTGGAAATGAACTTGAACATGGGGTGTTGCCAAAATTTCAAAAATATGGTGGGTGGTGGAGGGTGGGGTTCATGGATAGAAACAAATGTTGGGCTAGCTAAGAGAAGTTGTGAGCATACATTGGTTGTGCATACTGTGTGTATTTTTATAGAGGCTTTTCACATGACGTCATAATACTCTCCGGCGGCCATGTTGGAGTACATGTTACTACGTAGTAAACCACACTGGGAGCGCTTGCTCGTTGAATGTGTACACGCCGTGCATACCACAATGCACTCTGTGCAGTGTGTTCGGCACAAAGCCACGTATATTTGGTATGAATGTCCTCCAGCATGGCCATTCTGTGACGTAATTGCAAAGCCTCTATAGATATGGACTGGGGCCTGGGAAAGTGGTGAGAAGCAAAGGGCATGAAACAACTTGACGGAACCTCTTTACCTGAAGGACTGTCAGAATGTAAATCAACCTTGTACACCTAGAAGAATTGCATTGCTTAAGACTACTGAGCAAAAGGTTGTGTACCAATATCGATACATGGACTACTGCACTATTTCACAAAATATTACATTACCTTGATCTACCCTTTCCAAATTCATAATCTACTGGGGTAGGTATGGCTACATCAACATCTGTCTTGCAGAATTCTTGGTCAAGCAAGACTTGCTCCAAGTCCATTTCTAGAGCTGTCCTTTTCACTGTTTCCAAACACCACATTCTTTTATACCAGTCAACAATATGTTGCAATGTTGAAAAGTTTCCTTTTCTCTGTTTGAAAATTTTGACAAATATATGAACAGGGAGAAACAGAGCCAAATCTGTCAATGTTAAACTAGACCCTTCAGCAAATATATGTTTCAGTTTTGATCCCGAGTGAGACAATTCATTGGAATCACATTCAGAATTATTCCTCACTTTTGGCATCATTTTGCTATAGTTTGTGTCATTCTCATCATTACTGCACTGTGGAGAATTGTCAGGTACTAGTTTTGAGACATTCAGAGTTAACTTGTTCACAGGAAGAGCACTAAATGAGGCTAAACTTGAATTATTTTCAGATGACCTCTTGCATGTAAGATAACCACTGTGTTTACCATTCTCCATATCATTGCACCCTCCCTCACTGGATTCTGCTAACTGTTTAGAGTTACAAAATTCTTCCTTTTTGATGCAATCTTCATCACAGGTTCTTTCCGTTTCCTTCTTTTCAAAGCCACTTGTAGGGGTTCCCTCTAATGATGTCAATGACAATTTTTGCTCCCATATCCTCCCTTCCCTTTTTATTCCACTATCTTCAACACTTGTTCTACCTCGATATCCTTCTTGAGATTTATTTCTATCACCTTTTGCCATTTTCTCTCTCCAGGCATCCAAAGGAATATAAAAGTTTGACTCCTTGAACTTTGTGCCAGGTTTGAGCTCTCCCTTTTCCATGGCTGTTTTGTAGGCTCTGATGGCATCCTTGTATTCTTTCTTATTGACAATAATTCTCTCTGTTTTGTAATCAGAGACCACCTGATCCAACTTGACTTCAGAATTTCCAAGTTTCCCATCTTGTCTTTTTCTTTGTCTTTGTTGATGATGAATGTTAAATGTTGAGACTGGAACAGAAAGCTTCTGCTCCAGAATGACCACAGAGTATGGAGGAAGACAAGGATTGGAGTCAGCATGCCCTACATCTTGATGTAATTCAGCCACATCTTTAGTTAGGCAGGAAAGTAGCTTGGTCCAAACGCTGGCCTCGGCACAATTTTTGAGAATTGTTTGCCGAAATCCCTAGAGACAATGGAGAGACATATGAAAGAGAAAAATAAGGGTAACTTTTAATTTATTTAGTGAGAGATTTTATTCAAGGACTACTGAATGGTTCATGTTTCAATCTCAACAGCCACAACTTTAATTGATCTGCTTAGAATCCCATCAAAGGCCCTTTATACAGCTGAATGACCCCAATGACATGAAAATACTTTCAGCAAAGGAATCCTACATACTACTAAATATTTCACTTTTCCTTTCTTATCTCTGAGGCCAAAAAAAATGTTATAACAGAACTTTCTGAAACAGTACATGAATACAGCATACTACAAATTACTCCCCACAATTAACAAAGCTTTCAGATGCTTCTACACACAACTGCAATAAAACGAAAACTGAACTGCAATGAATTTGCCAAAAGATTTGGTAGACATGAGGTCAATTTGTGTACTGTAGATGGGAGGCAAATTGCTCATTATATCTTAACAAAAAGTGGGGGATGTTACCCACCTTCTGTAAGAAACTTCTGGGGGTAGGGGGACAAATTCCCTCTTTTCCCATTTTGTCAGCTACAGTATTTAAAGTACCAAACAGTACACTATCTTTTTCTAGTAAAATGGTAATGAAATAATGGGCTTTAGTGTTAAGTTCTATGCTTAAAATTTCAGTTATCAGATTCTTAGCAAATGTTTGAAAGTTCTCTCACCATAATTACAGTATTTCACTTATTTGTCACAATTCAGAGGTTGATGTTTCCCATCAGCTTCAATTTTTGATACCTAAAGTAGATAAGCCTACAAAAATGGTTCAGGTACTTAGATGGGATTTTACAACATACCAACACCAATGTGTTATATCATAACCTTGCAAAACAAAAAAAAAACAGTAGGGGTGCAATTACTCAAAGACATAAGAGGATGGGTTCAATTTTCAATAAATGTCTAGGCAAATGAGGAGTCACGTCAAAAATTTCTAGAAAGTTTTAATACTTTCCTTGAGTTACTGTAGTACAAGTCGAAGGGACCTTATCACACACTAGCAACAAATGTGTCCCACAGTGTCACCTAGAAGTAATTGTTCAAAGTGGGGGTAAAATTTATGAAAGAGAGTAAAACATGTGGTCAATGAGGGCAATGGGGTCAAAATGGTTCACAGAGGTACATCAATCACTGCCCTCCATTTTACCCTACCCTCCATTTTACCCTACATTACTTATGGTACAGTAAGCAACTTCAATTTATTATAAGCAAAATGTGATATTAACCATAATTTGGGTAGTGTTTGCACGAGTACTAAAAATTAGGACCTGGGTGCCTGATTGCCATACCCATCAGGGAACCCGGGTTACCCGGTGTTCCGCTGACTTAAGGATATGAGCATTTTGTAAGACAAACTCCATATGACATACATGGTAACATTTACAGCTGTATTGGATAGTTATAGCGATCACATTCCCAAGTTCAAAAACATTTGATTTGTCAGAAGGTTTTATCGCCTTGTTTTGTTTTAAATCAAAATGACAAGTAATTAAAGAAACATAACAGAAAACAGTCAAATAAGAAAATCAGTACTTCCCAAGGCCTATATCAAGTTGATTGAATTTTGGGACACTTTCCTACTCCAAAAGCAAGCATAATAAGAGCTCAAAGCTTCTTCTTTTAAAACACTGATTTAAACATATCAACCACTCAGAGCCCTAGTATTATGGTATTCTCTTGCACGCCCAAAATTACCAATTGTAAACAAACAACGTCATGTTTGTGAAAATGGAATTATCACTAATGGGGTATGTACATTCTCATGTAGCTAACCTCGTGTTGACATCCATGCACGGTAACATAGCTTTCACACATAAACTTCGTAGTCTGCGCGAGTGCCATTTTGGGGCAAAATAATGTAATATGTAATGGCCTGTTTGATGGTTACAAGATCCTTTATTCCCAGGGTTCAATGTTCCCAGCAAGGTGTTCAACGTTCCTAGCCTCAGAACATAGAACTCTAGCAACACTGAACCTTGGGAACGTTGACATGCTGTACAGTAGCTCTGTTGGTCTTACCAGTAGTGATAGTATAGTGTCCCTATAATGTTCTTGGTTGGTGGATGTCACAATTCTTCTTAGGACAGTTGACAATCCACACATGCAGAGTTTTTCTGAAGAATCCAAGAGGACTGGTAGAGGGCAATTCTTCACAACCTCAGGCAGGCTTCCTCTGAGAACCTGGTCAAACTCTATACTTCCCGATTCAGAATCGCAATTTTGAGGGTTCTGATTGTTCCTCCCTTGCTCTGTTAATTTGACACCCAGTGACAAAGTGTTTGAACAGGAAGCAAGGTCAGAGGTCAAATCTCCATCTTCTGTCACATTTGGATACACGACTACCACGTGGAATGACAAAGACTTACAAAATCTTAGTACAAATAGGGCAACTTGGGATTGCAGTGATTCCTCAGAGTTCAAAGCACTCTCTGATGAAACGTACAAAGTATCTTTGGTTGCCATTTTCATAAATGGCTGCAATATGATTTAGATTTCACCTCTTGCTTTCCCTACAGAAGGATGAAAAATGAAAAAAAAAAGTTGTGATCAAACAAAGATAAAACATACATGAAGGATATAAGAAGTGGGTGGAGTTCTACTGAAATGGTTCAAAATTACTGTGCTATAACTGTCAATGATGATTCCTTTTTTATTTCTTGCTGTGTCATCTTACAGTTGAAGTTGAAAACTTACTCTGTAGCTTGAGTGATAAAAGTAAATACACCGCACTTTAATATATGTACTTAAGTCAGAAGGTGGTAATTCTCAACATGGATCAGGACTCCCCACTCCCCATACATTTTAAAACTGCAATCCTTGACAAACCAGAATGCAAAAATGCATTAGGGTTTCGATGATACATACATGCTCTTTTCAATAAAATGCTACATTTGTTGTAACAACTGATTACCCAAAGTGACCTTTGACTTAACCTGTAAGTAACTGGTTTTTCTTTTAACCAAAACACTTCTATATTCAAAAAGCCAAATTTCTACTGTGCCTTAAGATATTCTGCAAACAATGTTTACAGAGTTTGATGCCAGGTGATACCAGATGGCCATTGACCTCCACAAAAAACAACAGGTATGTACTTTCAACTCACCATAATTCATACACACACTAAGTGTGAAATACATCCATGTTTCGTACCTTGAGCTGTCCTATATAGGTTTTCGGAGTTTGACCCCTTTTGACCCCAAATGACCTTTGACCTCTACCAAAATCAATAGGCTTCTTCCTTACATCATAATGCATCGAAATATCAAGTTTGAAATGAATCCAAGTTTCCTACCTTGAGATATAGTGTAAACAAGGATTTTGGGGTGTGACCCCATGTGACCCCAAATGACCTTTGACCTACACCAAAATCAATAGGGTTCTTTCTTTCATCATAATGCATCAATGTATCAAGTTTGCAATTAATCCAATTTTCCTACCATGAGATATCGTGTAAACAAGGATTTCGGGGTTTGACCCCTGTGACCCCAAATGACCTTTGACCTCCACCAAAATCTATAGGGTTCTTCCCATCAGTATGGGGTATCTGTGTACCAAGTTTGAAAATTGACAGATCTTCCCTTCTCAAGATATTGTGTAAACAAGCAAAGTGTAACAAACACACACACACACACACACCCACACATACACATGCACACACACACATACATACACACACACGCCATCATGAATGCATAGGTTTCTCTTTTCATCGCAACCAAAAATAATTGGACAGAGAGAGCACAACACCAATGAATGTAAGTCACCATTCCCCACTCTCCCATTTAATGTTTTATCAGCCCAAGGTATCCTGAAACTTCAACATTGATGTTGGGAGGATTTGTCCTATGTATTTTTGTGGAGAATTGTCTGAAGCCTGTTCAAAGGAAAAGGAATTTCCAAAGTTTGGAATTTAAGTGCTTTAAAACATGCAGGTTGCTGTTTGATTTTTCAAGTTTACAAGAAAGGAGCAACAGTTATATTTGTACAGTATGACCAGTATACTGGCTTGTCTGACTCGTAATGGGTGTTATTAAGCTTTTTCTGACTCAAGTAGCTCATACGAGGGAAGGGGAGAGGGAAACAGTACTATGGTTGGTAGAAGGTTTTATTTACTTTTAAAATTTTATGTAGTGTTATGGAAAAAAGCAAAGAAATGCTTCCATCTTATTTTGTGTGATAGGTGGTAGGGGTAATACTGTACATTTCACATGGTACCCAACTGTTAATCACAAAATTTCCTCTCTTACATAAATGAAAACTGAATGATGATTTGAAGCAAAATCTGGTTTAAGACAAATTTTGACAAAATAATTTGGAGAAATGAACATGACAACTCACTTCAGGGAATACATGAAATTGAAACAATTAACCCTTTTTGGACAATGAATATTTCCTATCTCCTACACAAAGAGATTTTCTACAGCTTTGGAAGATTGACCATCAGCTTACATTGAAACAGTGTATTAGGGTCAACCGTTAATCATGGTGAGGTAAACAGTTAATTGGGAAGCAAGTTTAGTACTCTGAGAAATAGAGGGCAGTGACAAGTACTTCATTGAGATGAAATTATGTTACAAATTGAAATGTCCACACTTGGGGCTTTCTCTTGCAGTTTGGTTTTAGAAATTTGAAAAGCTGCTTTTTGCCTGTAACTGGAGTGGTGCAAAAAAATTACTGGGAGAATATTGAAAAAGTTAACTTTGCATAACTTTTTGGCATGAATTGTTCTGTCTGAAAAATAGGTACTGCATGCTCTAATAGTCTAATACTTCCCAAAGAATGACGTCACGTACTGACAAGGAGATAAAAAACATCGTATTTTTTCTCACAGGAAAGTAGAATCACGTTACCAGTAAATAGACAAAAATTGTAAAGTTTGTGAAAAATTTTTGGCCAGGATATTGAACAAGTTTTGCACTATTTATCATGTAAGTCCCCTTGTGAAATGCAAAAATTTCCCCCTCCCCTTATACCCCTCCCCAGGACGGTGATCAGTAGCAATGTGGTAATTATTTTGAGGAAGCTCGGTCTAGAACATCTATCTGTTTGCCCCTCCCCAGAAGAATATTTGGAAACTGCAGTATCCCATCCACCCTTTCTTTTCAGTATCCTGGGAGGATAACAGGACTTTTCAATATTCTAATGACACAAAACAACAACATAAGCCATTCAAAGACAAATCCGATCAGTGTTGTGTTTAGTGACTGTAGGCAGCCATTAGTGGGGTCCATCCACCTTAAATCATCTTTCATTATTGTCTTCATGAATTTCAAATCCTCATATTCAGTGAAATTGAAGGAATCAAGAAACAATTTAATGTACAACTATTCATGATACAGGTAAGCAAAAAAATTGAAAGATTAAAAGGTGATAGACCCCAGTTATGGCTGACTGAAATCAGATCATCACTTGCTGTCCAGATTTGTCTCAGTCAGTTTTTTGTTCACTTGCTTCTCTGTTCTAATTGGTACTTAAGACAAATCCCCCGCCTGACAGCCCAGGACAAGTAAAAAAATCACTCGGGCAACTACCGTGCTCAATGTTGCAGCCCGCTGGGCAAGTAACCCCAGCCTTAAATTTTTAAGTTTAAAAATTATATATTATATGTACTCTACAGATTTGAATTGGACAAGTAGATATTTATGCAGGCAAGTAGATTGAGAAAACAGCTACCGCATCGGATAAGTATGAAAGAAACAACTTGTCGAAGCCTGCTAAGACTGCCGATGGACAGAAGTCTGTATGCTTAAAAAGTTACTCTTCCTTCATCATTAAAATTTAAATACATTACCATTATTGTTATTGAGACTTCAATCATAGATTAGTAGACTCCACTGGGTAAGATACTAAGATTGTTACAGTTCTCCTTTAAAAATACCCCTGTAGTGAAAAATACTGCAGTTACAGTACAATGTGTTTGACCTGTTTTCCAACTTTGAGAGTATTTCTTTTCTCCAATAATTTTCACATTTTTGGGGTTCTAGCTTAGTTTATTTGTGATTTGTTACTGTTTTGTATGAAAATGCAAATGCCTAACTGTTTAGCTTAGTATCATATTTTACTACTGGTCAGTGCTCTAACAAATATAAATTCCAAACACTGGAAGTTTGCATATGAAGGTCAAGGCTGATTGTGTTCATTTTGGGGTGTAAGGTTAGAGTGGATCAAGTTTTAAGGCCCAGTTTCTAACCAATTGGTTTAAGTGAAGCCGGCTAAAGCCTTTTTTCCAGTTGTGGCCAACTGGCTTGTTTTCCCTACTCTACTACATCTTAGGATATAAGAAGTTGTATTCTTAATGGCAAGTTCTTTCCAAAAAAAGAGTCTTTCCAAAAGAAAATTGGCAGAAATGGGAGCCACAGTGAGTCTCCTTTCCTACTGTAACTCCTTTTCAATGGATTGCAAAATGCCTACTGTAGTTATCCACAGAGTATTGTATTGTATGTTGATTGTAAACACATATATATACAGTAATCTATAAGCAAACATTACACAAAAAAGCCCTAACTCAAATCAACTGCCACTAGCAGTCTAAAACCTGACTTTTGGGTGGCAAGTCTGGTTTTAACTTGAAGATTGCACTTACTGTACAGTTTATAGCCACTCTGTAATCCTAAAAACAATAAAAATATGATGAAATTGAATAAGCCCTTGAGGTGGTTTGAACTGTGGGTGCTAATATGAAGTACAGTCCTACAGTAATTGTACTGCCCAAAGGTCAGTTTTTAGACTGTTTAGAGTACAGTAGTTGTAGGCAATTTGAGCAACCTTGGGCTATTTCACAATGAAATGGCCCTTTGGGTGCGAGCTTATTCCCCATGTTTTCCATGATGTTAATTTTTCAGGTTTTGTTGAAGGACAATGTGGTCTCTTTGATTTCTTATGAGCCTATACCCAGCGTTCCTTTATTCTAATCACACTTACTAAAATCACTGAATTATATTGCAATTTTAACCCAATGTTCTTTTTCAAAACCAGAATGGCAAAAATGCATTGAGGTTGCGATGATACAGTACATACTGTAAATGTTCCATTTCAAAAAATGCCATCATTTAACATATCTTCTAAATCAATTGTTACACTAGCATGTTCAAAAATTAATTTTGTTATTCCAGATGACCTTTTACCTTCACCAACAGAATTAGGAAACATCTTCTCACCATAATGTGCATCCATTCAGTTCCCACCTTGAGATGTGTTAACTAACACCTAACAAGGTTTTCATTTACATTTGGAACTCCAGTAACCCCACATGACCTTTGAGATCCATAAAGGCAAAGAAAGATAGACCTGACAGACAGAGAGCTATCTTGATATATTGAGCTAAAAAGGTTTTCAGACTTTGACTTCTGCTGACAACAGATGGTCTTTGACCTCTGCCACAAACAATAGGAGCTATATTCTGACCAAAACACATCCACATCTTCCTATTAATTTGGAGATATCCAGTGGCATAGATACTGGGGGGAGGGGGGGGCAGGGGGGGGCAAGTTGCCCCCCCTGGAAAATAATTTGGGGAAATTTGATGAAATTGGGGAAATTTGATGAATTTTCTTACTCTAAAAAAATTTCTCAAAATTTTTGTTAGACTAAAAATTCTGAGACATTTCTCATACATAATTCATATTTTCATGCAACAAATTAACCCAGATTTGAGATTTCGTCAGTGTCGCATGAACCGGCCCTACTCGCGTTCCACAGAAATGTCCTTGCTGCGTAGCAGATTGAATGTTCTCTTGTATACACACGGTTTTTATGATCAGTGCATTTCAGTGCACATGAAGCTGTTATTCACTGAGGAATTTAACAACAGATTATACAGTACAACTAACACTGAAAGGCTGTAAACCAGAACTTATCCCCTTGCACACACACAGTCTCTGCGTTGTACACTTTGAGAATTCAGTAAAAGGATGTGAAAACTGACAAGTCACTAACGTAGACCCCCCCCCCACCCACCCAGTTCATTATTTTGTCCCGCAAGGTAGTAGTAGCTATACCAATTTTACTCTGTGTACATAACGATGGATGGGACTGAAAAAAATCCATGGCCAACGATTAACTTAAAGTTAGTCTAGAAATTAGAATGAACAGGATCCATTGGCATAGTTAGATTTTGTTACTTAGCCTAATCCCTGGAGGCTTACAGGCTAGTTCGGGAAAAAAAAGTTTTCTGCTCACTTGGGGTGTAACAAAAACAGGTCCATGAGTACCTTGTAGCCTTCTTCACTTAACAGACTGCTGTTCTAACAGGATATCCTGTTTAATCGAGCCACTATTAGGCCTCCTTTTAGTGGCGTACAAAGGGGGAACCATTGGGCCATGCCTCCCTCACAGATGCCATTTTTTCTTTGTTCTTAAAAATAAGTAGGCTAGTTAAACTTTAGTTACACAGATTTTACTTCAAAAGATAGCATATGTGGCACCAGGTTGCATATAAGGACACCCAATTTTTCAAAGGAGAAGGATTGTCTCTGCAAGTACATCCCTCAATGATGCCAATATTTTAATTCCTACGAATAGGCAAATTCTGTCAAATTCCAATTTTTACTTTAAAAGGTAGACTCTGTTTCCCACTGGTGGCATCGATCAAAATAAATACAACATGTTTAGATTCTCTTTACAAGCATGAATACGCTGTTTTTGACCATATGAGTGGTCTGATTTTTCAAATATTTTTTACCCTCCGCACCTACTAATGGTGGCGTTTCGCTCAAGCAAAATTACATTTTTGGGTCAGATTACCCCTTAACTTTCTTTGCAGTTTGCGAACATATTTTGAAGGAAGGATTTTATTTGCAAACGACAAAAGAAGGTAGTGACTGGGTAGATTCTTTGTATAAGTCTGGAAAATGCTATTTCCGGCCATCTGAGGGGTCTGATTTTTCAAAATTTTCTCTGCCCTCCACGCCAACCAATGGTGGCGCTCCGCTTAGATAATCTTAATGACAATAACGTTTTGTGGCCAAGAAATACCACAAATCCTATACCGATCAATGCTCCTTTTTTTTTACTCCTAAAAGTGTGCAAATTTAATGACAAGTTTTACTTCGTAAGGTAGCATAAATGACATAAGAATGCATGTAAAGACACAAAAGTTTCAGTTTTATCCTCATGAACCACCATGATTCAACTTTTTACACTGTTCCTGTCAATTCGAAAATCTTGCACCATTTTGCATCTAGGCTCCTTGAAAACATCAAAAAATTTTCGGACACCCCTCCCCTTAGACCACACTGCATGTCCCCCCCCCCCATTCAGAGAAATCCTGGGTACGCCACTGCGTTAATACATACAAATAAACCAGATATTGATCACCAAAATGATATACTAATATACTAGAGCTGTTATTTCCAATTGCTCTATGTTATACTTTAAGATTAAAAATGCAGGTAATATTACATAATGACATGGTAATGTTGTTATAGCTACTTGTAAATTTGCATTTTTTACATGAAATACATACACATTGACCAGGAAAAATTTTGGGGAAATTTCATACCTTTGCCCCCCCCCCCCCCTGGAAAAATCCTAGCTACGCCTCTGGAGATATCCCATTAACAAGATTTTCAGACTTTGACCCCTGGTGACCCCAAATGACCTTTGACCTCCACTAAAAACTTTCTCTTCTAAGTTCTAAGAATGAGGACAGCACCCACACCAGAAAGTACATTTGCCTGACCCCAAACTCCAAAGAAACTCGCCAAGGTGGAGGTTTTTGGAATTATACGCCACACCAATTGTTGCCATTGTATGCCAACTGTTGTAATTTTCCCTGTAGCAACCAGGTACCAGGTACACCAAATGAAATCTCTGCCTGCCAACAAGGACAAAATAATACCAGGCATAGGCCTAACATTAACTTTAGTTGCTGTCATTGATATGCCAATTGCCAGATCAATTGAGGTTGCCCGTGTCATCTGAATTTCAAAATTGAAAGATGATAATTTTCATTTAAATTCCCCTACTCCCCCTACAATATCTCCGTTTTCCCCGTATGTGCCACCTACACCCTACAATTTGCTAAAATCCCCTACGGTAGGGGGATCCGCCTTCGTGTGGCAGCCTTGCTGTATACAGTAGCAAAACGTTACCAAACGTTACACCAATTAAGCGAAGACTAACGCGAGGTCTAGTTGTGCGAAACTAGGCTAGGGTGTCCTACGTTGATATGGCTATCAATAGGACTCAGAAATGACACAACCCGGTCACTTGTATGAATGACCCTCACCTGGGGAACATATTTACCAAAACGTGAATAATCGATTGATTAACACACCAACGTTGATCTTTTCTCACACGCTTTATCCAGTCACGGTCCCACTGCCAGTAACTAACGGTAGCATACCACTAAATGATTTTTATTGGCTTTACACCCTTACCAGCTTTGGCTGCTAAAAGAGTGTACTTTTTCTATGGAACGCCAAAACCGCCATCGCATATTACGATGTACTTCCATTTGGTGGCGTTATTTTACATGACGATGTTATTTCAAATGGCCATCTATCCCGGGAATAATGGCGTTCTTCCGTTTTGCGATGTTACCATCGTAAACGGCGTTCGATCAAACGGCGATGTGTATCCAAGACGTGTATCTAAGGCGTGTATCCAAGGCGTGTATCCAAGGGGAGTTCCTGTTCTCAGGTATACATATTCAGCAAAGTAAAATCAAACCAATCACAATGGTTGTCATATAAAGAGATCTAGGTCTCGCACGTGTGCGCGCGGTTTCATACTAGTTAATCAATATACTAGGCTAAGTTAGTTACCCACATGTCCCATATGCATGCTTAATAACCTCATACAACCACCTGTGTGCCCTAAGCAAAACGTTCAAGTTCAACGATCACACGATGGATGAAATAATTGAATCCCTTCACATGGTAAATGAAGACGAGGTGAAGGAAAACTTTCGGAGGGAAGCAGTAAGTTTGATCACTCATTGCAATGATAATGCTCGCCTTTACGTAGCCAAAGCCAAACCTGATTGGCTGCATCTTTAACAAAACCATCCTTTAGATGGAATAGTCATCATTGGTAACTCCCCTTGGATACACGCCTTGGATACACGCCTTAGATACACGTCTTGGATACACATCGCCGTTTGATCGAACGCCGTTTACGATGGTAACGTCGAAAAACGGAAGAACGTCATCATTCCTGGATAGATGGCCATTTGAACTAACATCGTCATGTAAAATAACGCCACCAAGTGGAAGTACATCGTTTTATGGGATCGAACGCCGTTTGAGTTGGTAACGTCGAAAAACGGAAGAACGTCATCATTCCTGGATAGATGGCCATTTGAACTAACATCGTCATGTAAAATAACGCCACCAAACGGAAGTACATCGTCATATGCGATGGCGGTTTTGGCGTTCCATATTTTTCAACCAGGGCCACAGTAGCCTGCGGAGCAGACTCTGTAGTAGCCGAAAGATGGAGCTCTCTCTCTCTCTCGAAAAAAAAAAAAAAAAAACAGGGTCTCTAAACAGTATAATATATTGTATACTGTATGTATATCATGTAGCTTAGTTGGAAATGTCGACTGCTCTGCAGTGAAGCCGATGAAAGACTCGTATAGTATTATTTGTAGTAGATATTTAAGTAAGATTTTTTATTTTTGAATGCAACTGTTTTAGTTGAAGCGCAAACACAATAGCCTGCTAACAGCAGGCTAGAGCCACAGGCGCGCACGTGCTACCCCGTAAGGCGAAAGTTCTAAATATGGCAATTATTGGCAATTTGAGATTTTTACACATGGCTGTGGTCGAGTCATTGAGAAAGTCAGTACAGGAACTCGAGTCTTTAGAAGTTGAATACTGCTGCACTTTTCATTCGGACTCTGGACTCGGCTACAACACTCAGGCTGTTTTTACATCATGATCCTTGAGTAGCTAGAGAGGAGGGACTGGAGGGGTATCCTCCTCAAAGAAAAAAGGGGCCAAAGGTATAAAGGGCAAGACCAGTCATCAGTGGCAGAGCTGCCATATGGTCAGGGGCGCTCGCCCCCCCCCGACGTACCAAAATCGTCTGTCGACGCCCTCTTTAGGTTTTTTTTTTTAACATACTTTACTCTTGCACCATTTTCGGCAAAAGACATAATTTAATAGCTTTGTTTTAAGGCCCAGATGGCAAAATGCTCAGACAGCCACCAGTAATGTACTATCTGTACTTTATTCTGATGAAAAGGGTCATCTTCTTCAGGATAGTTTTTGCCGAAACGTATCTTCATCCTTCATACGCAATGTCATATCGAAATGTTTTGTACAAAAACGAGCATTTGCTCATTCTATATCAAAAATTTTAAAATGTTCTAATTAAGGTAAGCTACATCGATTATGCTTTGGAATGATATGTCAAGGTGAGAGTAACTCATGAAATGCCGATTTTCATTCGAAATACGTGATATTATTTGACAAGTTCAAAGTTTGTGACGTCATAATTTGGGGAATTTCCCCCAAATAGTGGGCCATTTTATGCCTTTACTTCACGCGTTTTCCGACAAAAATATAGATCCAAATAAAACTATTTCTTCTTCTTCTGTTACCTGTGACATGCAGCTCACAGAAACGCGTTTAGCCATGTCAATATATTTGTGGCTAGAAGTGGTAATCCTCTAAATTATTAAATTATGTAAAATTGGGATGAAAAACATTTTAAGCCCATAGACATCAAATCCCATAAATTAATTTACGACAAAAGTAAGGGGTGTGTCCAGTCAAAGGGGGGGGGGGGAACTTGCCCTCCCCTGGAAAATAAACAAACCTGAAAAAAACGAAGAAAACATAAAAAACGTAAAGAAAAAGACGAAGAAGAACCAACATCAATATTTCTCAACAGGTCACTCAGTGTTTTCCCTATTTATTACGGTAAATAGGCTTTAGAAATGTAATTTCCAGCGATCTGAGAGGCATTTTGGGCTAAAATTTTCTTGCGCTCCGCGCCAACACATGGTGGCGCGGAGCTTTTCCCTCTGAAAGAATTTAGTCCCCTCCCACATTTTCTTCCGCGGAGGCCTATGGATAAAAGATTTTTAACATGTTTTAATAGAAAACTTGCTGAGGAGAAATGTCAAAGTAATCTTCTACCAGGTCAATCAAATGGAAAGTCTGAAAAGCCGCGGCTTCGGTCGTGCTGAGGCTAAGGGGTATTTACTCCTTCGAAGCGCCCTGCAGACCATTTTCACCCCCTCTGACCGAAATCCCTAGCTCCGCCACTGTCAGTCACCCCAACTTGAAGCAGTGTATTAGACTGTCCTGTTTCATGATTGGCTGTTGAGAATCATGTGACAACATTTTTTTCTTGAAATGTGAAATTTGCTAGAATTGAGTTCAGTATCTTGGGAAATGAAATATTGCAGTCATAAAATGTAATGGGAGATCCTTTCAAGAGAAATAGGATGAAAACTGTTACATTTAGCTATTGCTTCAAAAAAAGTTTGGGGCGACTACTCTTGACCTTTAACCCACCCCTCCCCTAACTTTTGCCAAGAGTGAATTGAAGAAGCCTGTGGGTATATGCAGCTTAGAACACTCGGAATAAAAGGGCCGGTTCCGACGACCGGGGGGGGGGGGGGGGGGTTCTAAAGTCAGAGTCATTTTCTTAGTGTACCCTCAGCGTCAACCGATGATTGTCTTCCCCTCAATGTAATGAAGGTTGCCTTTTCCATAAGGACCCAGTCACTCTTTTTGGGGGGCATACTTAGCCTTTTTAGCCTCTCGACGCATGCGTGATGATGTGTCACTTTTTTTTAAGAAGAAGAAGATGAAAATCTGCATAGATAATCTTGCTGGCGGTCAGCCCCATCCCATTTTTTTCTTTCGTTCCGTCTGGCGCGGTTTCATTTTACAAAGTGGAGTATGAATCAAGAAATGGGACTGAAATTGGTCAAATTTCCCGGAATTTGCACAGTCTGTACTTTTATTCATTGTCCACAACTGCTCGACCAAGTTATTAAATATTTTTAAGGTGTTTTATTAGTCAGTCAATATTTTTACGATTAAGAAATTAGAATACTTTAATTAGTGGTTTTGTACCCGGCTAAAAGCAAGAACTGGTTTGGTCGGAATTATGCCTCCGCATTTGTATTTGTTTCCCGCACCCGCAATTCTGACTTTTTTCATGGCAAACTATCAAAGTTCAGCCTTGCGACTAAACGGGGAGCCACACCGCAACAGCGTCATTTGGGAATGTTTATTGCAGCATAAAATACGGTACGGTACCAATTTTTAGGATACGGATGTTACCTCGCAGAATCATGGTTACCTTGTATAACACCCTTATCCTTCCCTACTTTTACTTATTGTAATGTCATTTGGGGTAGCACATATATTTTTAGAATTCAACCTCTTTTCATTCTTCAAAAAAGAGCTCTGCGCCACATTTGTAATGAAGTCCATCTGCAATATACGAAACCTCTCTTTGCCAATCTCAATGTCCTTAATATTTATGATATTAATCGTTATTATACTGGTATTTTCATTTTCAACTGGCTAAGTGACTCACTCCCGTCAATATTTAAAACTTACTTTGAGTTGCGTACTGGCACATATTCCTACCCCTGTCGACATCGGAACCACATAACAATACCTTTTTCAGACTTAGATCCTCTCAGTTTGGAATTCGGTATAATGGTCCCAAATTATGGAACTCGTTTCCCAATGATATTCAAGAGTGTAAACAGTTAAGTACATTTAAGAAGCGATTAAAATATCATTTTATCACCAACTACTTTTGAATAATTTTAATTTTTTGCTATCCGTTCCATTTATGTGTGTTTTTGTGTTTCTTTTTTCTGTATTATATATGTGTTTTGTGGTAATTGTTTTTTGTTAATATAAGTCTCTGTACAGGGGTGTCAACGTACATAAGCTCCCTGGAGCTTCTTGTTGTCACTCCTCAGTCTCTTCAGTACCCTGTACATACAAATAATTCATTATATATTCCTCTATATGAAAGACTGAAATAAAGTTCTATGAAATTGAATTGAATTGAAAAATTAAAAATTGAATTGAAAAAAATTGAATTGAATTGAAAGAACTTTTAATCCTTAGGATGGGATGATCTGTTGTCAATTTGATAAAAAAGTCGACTAGATATGAAGTAGCTCTGCTGCCGAAATGGAGGTCAACGAAAGCAAAGTTTTGAGGAAATTAAAGGATTGAAAATCGACTACCGAAATCATTCACCCCAAGTTTGTAAAGTGTGCCGTTAATTCCATTTGGATATGATGTCATTTATCCTGTTTCTAAAGAGTTTAAGATCAATGCAAAACCGATGTCTTTCATTTTGTTTGTCTTTCTGCGTTTCTGTTTAACCGTCATGATGTTGACGGTATAGTTACTTACTTACGGCAGTATAGGTTCCGTTTGAAACTTAATCTTCGGTATGACCCGCCCAGGACTTGAACTCCCGACTCCCGTCTGATGTGTAATGCTCTAACCACCTGACCATACAGTTGGTCAATCAAGGGGACAAGTTTTTGTGTCCGAAAAAAGAAACTGTGTAGTGTTGCTTGTTTTTAATTTATGGGGTGAATTTTAATAAGGAGTAGATCATCCTGTGAGAACTTTCTTACAGTTTGTATGGAAAAGATCAACCTACGTTCAGACAAGTTATAAGCAAGGAGGTGACAGCGGAAAGAGTTGGGTTCCCTTTTCGGGAAGGCTTTACACGAAATAAGATATAAGCCAGATAAACTTAAGTCCACCCCAAACGATCTCAGCTATCTATTTTGGATACGAGAATTAAATAATCTTCACGGTAACTTTTAAAAATTCAAAATATCATTGAAAGAAAAAAATCAAAAGTAAGCCTGCTGCAGAACATTTTGAAAAAAAAAATAAATAATTTTTTTTTCCATTTTTACCGTACGACAACATATTAAACTTTATTTTTCCCATTTGAATTTGTGCAGATTGATCTTCTATAAAGACTCAAACTTTTCAATTCTCCTCTACAACTACAACCATTTCCTTTTTTAAAATTTTCCGCCATAAAATTCCTCAATGTATCAGCTCAATATTTTCCAGAAAATTTTTAAAGGAAGCCAAACTTTTTCCTGAAATTTTCCACTATTATCGGCATAATCTGCACAATGATATTCAGTAACGACGTTACCCCAACAAAATACGAATCGACTCGGCGACGCAGGGGCTGATTTTTTTAGGGTGTATCCGGACCGCCACCACTCCCGTCCCCCCCCCCCCCATTTTCAAAAAGGTTGAACTTCCCCAGCCAACATGCCCAGCTGGGCCCCAACTGGGTTTCAGCTGGGCTACTTGCCCCAGTTGGGGCCCATCCGTGTTTGTCAGGTGTTCCGGCGTGGGGCCCAACTGGGCTAGCCTTTCCCAGCTGAAGCCCAGCTAGGCTTCAGTTATTGAAGCAGGGTACAGCTGGGCTTCAGCTGGGCTTCAGCTTGGAAAGGCTAGCCCAGTTGGGCCCACGTGGGAACACCTAACAAACACGGATGGGCCCCAGCTGGGGCCCAGCAAGTAGCCCAGCCAAAACCCAGTTGGGGCCCAGCTGGGCATGTTGGCTGGGTCAACAAACAAGAACAAGGACCTTTTCACTTTGTTCAAATGCACCCAACTAATAGAAATTTCAATTAGTTCCAAAATCTCTCCAATGTAAGCTGTAATGTTCAAATCTTTGTTAAAAAAGTAGAAAGTTTTGAGGGCATGCAATTTTCAGTTCAATTACAACTGAAAACCTCAGTTCGTGCAATAAAATTTGTACCCCTAAACGATTTTCAGTCGCCCATATAACAATTTTAGTTGCTCATATGAAGGGCTGATTTTAAAATACTCACCACGATTTTTAACGGTCCTTACGAAAAGCCAAATTTCTTCCAAGAATTTCATTTTACTTCAAAACAAGCTCGGGATTTTTAAAGGGTAAGTAAGAGATTGTAATAAAGAATTACTTAAACCTCCAATATCGGTGATCATAGCACAAGAGCCAGTTAGCTGAAGATGGAAACTGTTTGAGAGGTTCTAACACTACTTAGGAAGGACAAAGCTAAGATTTTCCTTCAAGGTAGTTGTCCTTATGTGGCACCAAATTGAATGTGAGAATACCTAATTTTTCAAAAATTTTCAAAGGGAAGTTGCCTTCTCCCCCATAAGCTCCTCCCTCAGGATGACCATCACTGATACGAGAGTCTCTTCTTTTGTTTGAAGGAAGAACTTTATTCATCCTGAATATATAAATGCTCTCTTCTTTGGATTCCTAAAATTACACAAATTTTAAAACAAATTTTATTCAAAAGGTTGCATACGTGGCACCAGATTGCATGTAAAGACAATGATGTGTTTGAAAAGATCACTTGTATTTCCCCCATTAACCATCACAATTCAACTTTCAAGACTAATTCGGTCAAGTCTTACTTACATCTAGACTCCTTGAAAAGCCCAAATGGCCAAATGGTTTATTTTATCTCAATACCAATCTCTCTCATTTTTATGTGACCACATCTTTAATCCCTACGATAATTCCGATTAGTTACAGTTCCGCGATAACCCCTTTGATTTTTGCTTACACAGAATGCATATAAAAAATCCTTAATTTGTCCAAATTAAGCTCCATTATTCCAATTTTTGATGAAAATGGCAAAGTATTTCCACGCGCCTTGAGCACCAGAGTCTCTCCTCCCCATTTTTCTTTGCCTTTGTCGGGGCTTCCAGTTGTTGAAGTCCTAACACCGCCCTTGTTTTAATTTCAAAATTCAAAAGGGAACCAAAGCAGGTGACGTTAGTCTTAGAATAAGATCATTACTAACTATTACGCAGTCGACTATTCCAGATTGAGTGAACACCGGTATCTTTCAAAACTAATGCATTGAGATCACCTCTGACGTCATTTTGGAGGAATAGCAATACTGTACGCACATGGCTGCATCTCTGATCTTTGTAGGACATAATATAGTCGAATCCGAGCTCAGTAGTGCACAGTGACTGTTGTCAGCTTTTGGTGGGGTACATTAGCCTTGAATCGTGTTCAGTTATTGTGTACATGAAATCGAAATCTGAAACCGTTATTTTCAGTTAAATTGAGGGAATCGAGATGCAACTCAGTATAAAACCACCAACGATACTGGTAAGCAAATTGAAAGATTAAAGGTAATGGACTTAAGTTATTTTCGACTAAAACTAGACTTTCGCTTGACTGCCGGATTTGTTTACAGGTCGGTGGACAGCCCGCAGCAGAATTTGTCACACGTGTTTACAAACTTACGGGAATATCCGATTGATCTACCAATCAGATGTCTAAAATTTTAAGTGTTCGTTGGTTATTCCTCCTAAGGAGGGCGCTCTTTTTACAATGTGACGTCATGTGCATAAGATCTATAAGGGATCTGGATGAATATGATTCCTTTTCAGAATCTCAAAATAAATTCTTGCAATTCTGAACTGAATAATACTTTTGAAATTCGAGAGATTAACCAGCGGTTACATTTTATGCCCATTCAAGTCAGGGAACAAAACTCCCAAGGCGAGGAGAAGTCATATTGCTATAATGAAGGAGCAAGTCCGTTAAAATGTTGTTGATATTAAACGCTTGAAAACATCTGGCGGAGATGATGACAAATGCAATAACAATTGTAACACTTAAGTTTATTCACATATTTATTTCTTTACAAAATGACATCAGTACCAGTATGCAGATTTTTTTTACCTTGACTTTCGTCTTCAAACAGAAATGTTGGACAAAATACATGTTTTCTATATAATATAAGACATGTAGATACTGTAAATGCACTCCATTCATTACCAAACGCAAGGAACAAATCTCCAATGTGTAAATTAGAAAGACAATGTACAGAAAATCAGCGACCTAAGCAGGAACCAGAAGCGTTGTCCGTTTTGCTTGTTTTAAAATCGTAATAACCTTTGATCGCCTATCATGTTCGTGTAGGAAAGAACTGAGATGAAGCTTTCCCGAGCCCCAATATGGAGGCCTAGAGTTCGACTCCTGGCCGGGTTGCTAGAGAGCAACTCCCTGATGGAACCTGCTGCCTCTGTGCTTGCTGCTTAACAAAAGCAATGGAGCAGGGAAAACAAGACAGTGATCCACAAGGCCTTGCTGGAGTTATATTAACCCAATTGATAGGATCTAGCAGGAAAAATCCATCTAAACTAACCCAACCCCATCCAATAAGATGCATTTTGTTATTTCTTAATATTGCAAGAGCTAAATCATGAGAATATGCAAAAGTTAGGAATGTGGGAGGTTCCAACAACCATTCTTAAAGGGCTTGTGGCATCCCCGACCTTATCTACATCCCTGTTTTTCATTGGGTTTTATTGATGTTGCTTTTCATTTCAAGTACAATGACAATTTCAAGTTAATTCATTTTCAGTGATAATAAAAATGAAAGGAATTGCATCTACAAGCTCGAAGGTCTGTCGAGAACGCACCTCCTGAGAGTAAAAGAAAATAGCATAAGAAAAAAATAACAAGTAAACACAATTGATTGACATTCTCTAAAACAAACGAGCCACTCTTGATAACTGATGATGACTTATAGTTACAAATAAAGCCCATGAAAATCCAGTCAGCTGTTTGACAATATGGTCATCATGATGTTGGTTAGTTTGATGCATGAGGTTTTACGGCTCAGTTTCTCAGTTGGGCCGGCCAAAACCTTTTCCATTTGTGGCTCACTTGTTTTCCCTACTCCATTGATCATGTTGAGTCCCAAGCACAGTGACAGTAAGTATAGGATCCATTCTAAGTGTTACGAATATGACGCGGCTAGGACTCGAACATACGTAAAACCTCTTAATATATGGCCATGAAGAATTGAAACTCATTGCACACTACTGTAGCTCTGTGTTGGAGGTATAGGCTTATTAGGCAGGTGTTATTGTTTAAAAATGGAGAAGCTTAAAGTTAATAAGAAGGGAGGGAGAATAATTACTGTCTGGGGTAGATTATGAGCCTTTAATGTATGAAGTTGTGGTAACTCTTTGTTCCACCGTGGTGCACTTTGCATCACAAGTAATTTGTTCAATGTTTAACTTCAAAAATTCTTTACAACCGCAACAAAACTTTACAGGTCCAAATGTGGAAACAAAGTGTGACAGGTTTGAAGACCTCGCTTTAATCTATGAAGAAAACGATTCCAAAAAAGTCCATAGTTATTCCTCTTGCGGGAAAGTAGTTAACACCGGCTGCCTTTCTTCCATTTAAATCTCAATAGTTTAGGTTACAATCCTCAGACATATCGGTTCTGTCCAATCACTTTTACTGAATCATTACAGAATTTCCATCAGTAATTGTCACCGAGACCAAAAAGCCGACTTTGATTTTCTTCTTTGCTCAAAACGTAATATCGCCACCATACCTCTACCTTGAGCATTCCTCCTTTTTTATCTTGTTGGAAACCTTTTACACATTTTTTTTACCAGTGTACAAATGTTTCAAGATAGAAATAAAGTTTTCCTCAGATCAAAGATGTTTTAGGACTAGTTTATTGTCTCCTTAACGTTCGAAACGATGAAATAACATTAAATACAAAAACCGTATGCCAGAAATTATCCGAAACATTAAGTTTCGTAAAAAATAAAGACCGGCATGAAGAGCTTCACATTTTATTCTTCATATTGCATTTTGTTTTACATGCAGATGACTCACATTAGAATTATTCTACAATGGTGATGAATATTCAATGAGAGAGTCCTCTAACAACTCCCTGATTCAAGTATCAGTTGTCGCCGTACCTGTTAATTTAAAAAAGTGTTTAAAGTTTACCGCAAGTCAAAAATTTAAACGTATATATTAAATAACAAGAAAAATGAATTCTTACATTCCAACTCCCATCTTCAACGGACATTCTTGAGCCGGGGTATAAAAGTTGAAATTTATTCACTTAAAAGCAATTTGTCCATTGTTCAATAATGTGTGACTTCCTTGTTATAGACGAATCCGATTAGCGCTTGTTTTTAATGACTGGAGTAGGCCGCCATTAGCGGGGTCCAGCCATAATGGTCTTTATTTATTGTTTACATGAATTTCAAACCCTCATATTTAGTGAAGTTTGAGGATTCAAGATACAATTTAGTGTAAAACCATCTATGATAGAGGTAAGCAAGGATGTTGAAAGATTTAAAGGTGACGGACCCCAGTTATGGAGGACTGAAACCAGATCATCACTTGCTGTCCGGATTCGTGTATACGACTCCCTTTTACCTGCCGCTTTGCCTCCCTTTATAATTAAATATGTTTTTATGACCTTGAACACTTCGTGTTTGCTTACATAGCATGTTGCACAGAGATGGCTCAATAATTACATCACCCAATAAGAGTTAGAGTCATATCACATTTCGGTACAAGGTGCATTAACTAACAGAAAAACAAAGAAATACAAAGTTGTAATTTGAGTAGTACAAAAATGACATCACAAATTATTGTGCAAGGTACCTTTTTAACTGAATTGAATTAACTTCAACATTTTATATCTCAGCTCAGAAATGTCATATGAAGATGGGATTAACTGTTATAGTTCGTTTGTAATGCAGTTTAATATCTTTTTGACTTGACATACCTTTAAATTTCAAACCAAGTTTTGATATGTTAGAGGGGTGCCCATGCCAAACATTTTGGTAAAATTTGCATTGAAATCCGAAGTGTGGTTCTCAAGATAAGAGCAGGTAAAGTTGTCACATTTCCAACAAAAAGTAAACTTGAAGCAAGCACACATGACATTGTTATATTACGTTAAAGGGAAATATTGCTTTTGTTTTCCAAGAAAAATTCATCTTTTTAAAACTAAAATTTACTGACACCGGTTGATAGATTGTAAAAAATAAGGTAGTATGGTAGCCTTCTTTTAAAGAAATAAGTGTCATACAGATAGAAATTCAGTTATTTGTTGCTCAAGAATAATTTGTTCACCCAAACTTTCAACATTTCAAATGATGCAGCGTCCATGGCTCTTCTTGCACACAGTATTTTGAAGAGATGTATAGCTATTGCTGGGGTTTATGATTAAGACTGAATTTTTGGATAGTGTCGGAGCCATTTTCTTTGTATTCTTTGTTGGAGCATTTTAAACACAATACTTCCTTTTAAAAGACAGCCTTTTGTGTTTCTCTGAACTCTGAACTCTGTAAACAATTTTCTCCCCAACAATCCCTAATTACCAGAATATGATTGCCTATAAGTGGTATGAGGAGTTTGCAAATTTTGCATTCCTTACAGAGAGTCCTATTCCTATTAATTTAAGGTCAACACAACAGTCCGAAAAACAAAGGGAAACAAAAAATCTATTGTCAATGTGAGGAAGTGATATAACATCTTCTGCTTTCAACCACACTTTGGAACACAAATCTAATAACTTCGTTTACTGATTTCTCGAGGAAAACATGTCCGATTTGAATGGAAGATTCACCACACTGTGTAGATTTGGTTCTATGTTTACATATGAAAATTAAAATTTTTGCGTTAACTTTCCTCCCAAGTTAAGAAAGTCATGTTGGGTGTTTTGATCAGAAGATCTAACGACCAGCTTTTGTAGAGGACACTGTTTTTCGGGAGGAGGTCAAGTTACTTTTTTTCTTCTTCTACTCCTTTTTTCTCTCTTCTTTGATGTTTTTCTCAACAATTCAATTTGAATTTATTTATTTATGTTAATATAAATACATAGAAAATTATAAAAAAAGGAGAAACAAAATAGGATTAATAAGCACAATGATAAGACAATGTATGTACTGAAAGTTAGATCGCATAAAAACCTCAAAAAATTACAGTATAAAATAAATCATCTAAATTTTAAGATTAACTAAAGTGGACTGCCCTGTAGACGAAGGAAATCTTGAAATGCAAAAATTTATTCTGTATTTGTTTATAATGAAAAGAAACTTTATAGTTTTCCTTTGATTGTACATTGAGGCTTTTAACAGTTTAAGATAATCATGCAAAGGGTGACAATGATAATTATAAATTTTTGTGACAATTTTTAGACTCAGTTTTGGTAGAGACAGTCACAGTAAGTTTGAAATAATTGAAATCTAGGTGTAGAATTGCAGAATACATTAAAAATCTCTATATTATTGTCCTTCGTATAAAAAAAACATGATACCAAACTGGCACTGCATAAATTAGATGGGGGAGTATGACAGATTTAAAACGACTTTCTTTAGCCTCTTTATTAAAAAAAAAGTCAGAACGAATTGCTGGTCCAGACATAATAAAATTTGCTTAAAATCTTGGAAATATGAACAGAAAACGTCTGTTTTTAACCAATGCATACTCTTAAATATTTTGTTTCAGAAGAACTGCGTTTTCAAAAGCAGCGAACACATACGAAGTTAACGTTATTGACATCATTCTACTTCAGGCTTCTGAGGAGTGAGGACCTACTTTATTGGCCCTTACGAAACAGTTCTTTAAAGCTATGTTGTAAGAACTTATTGCAACCTTTTCAATATATATATAAATATATAAATATATATATATATATATATATATATATATATATATATATATATATATATATATATATATATATATATATATATATATATATATATATATATATATATATATATATATATATATTTATATATATATATATATATATATATATATATATATATATATATATATATATATATATATATATATATATATAACAAGACTTTAACAAGGTCAGTTTCTACACAAAAAGCTACAGCAGTGAACAAAAGTGTTAGGATAGTGTTTAGCCTAGTGACAATTAATAGATCTTTGGGAAAACGGCTTATTCAACTATTGGAATTGACTGTTTGGGAATAAAATGGCGTTGGGTATAACGTTGTGCCTGTTGAATACGTGCTATATATACGGCTCCCTCCCGCCAAGAGGGTATTTTGTCAAAATATAGAGATATTGCAATTGCACAAAGCATTCAATGGGTAGTTCCTAAACCTGGAACCAAGGATGAGTATGTCTGATGGATCGATGACCGTGTTGAGGTCGGAAATCACTGACTGTCATTGAGGTATAACCTTGATTTTTGGTTGTTTGTAAAAATTAGAGTCGGAAACAGCTATAAAACAGGTGATACGGAAGCTAGAAAACTGCAAAACTTATGATAAGCGCTACAACAATCCACGCTATCCGAATGCGTTGCGTTCTCGGTTTGACATTGTGTCTCGAACTTTCTCTGATAGTCTTTCCCTGCGTCACGGGGTTTTGCCATTGATAAATGCAGAAAAGAAAATAAACACAACGGGCAAAGATATAAAAGTACAACATTGTACCATGTTACTCCTCTCAGACGATTTATATTCACCACCATAAAAGTTATGTTGCACTTTTCAACCTTATATTCATAAAAGTAATTCACGAATCCAGTGGGCCAGGTAGGCAGAGCCAAAATGATTGCCAGGATGACGACAGTCGCAACCTTTACTACAGTCGTTTTCCCGTTCTGTGTTTTTATTTCCATAGGCCACACCACGGCACGCCAGCGATTGAAACTCACCATTAGTAAAGACAATATCGAACCTGACCAGGCCAAAATGAGTATGAGCTACGAAAGTGACACTAGGAACAAAGAATCATGTGAAATTTTGACTGAGAAATTTCCAAGGATACAAAAATTATAAGAAAAACGTTCTTTTGACGCGCATAGGACTAAAATAAAAAATATTGCAAGCCTTTCTGAATTCGTGAACAACCGTTATAAGTACAAAAACACATGTGTTAGCCACCAATCCTACTATAAAGATAACATATATTTTAAAATAATGAAGTGTAGGTGTCGGTTTGAAAATTAATCATGCAATTTCTCAATAGCATCACACAAAGTCTGTGGGAATCATTCATTTTGACTCTAGGTGTTCCGTGAATTTCGATGACCAATAATCGTTCACTGTGAAATTTCTAAAATGTCACGGTTCCTTTGATATTCCTTGTAATGACCGATTCGATGTACTACTGACTGTAAACGTACATAAACATTGTGCACTTTCCACTTATCATTTACTGTTATCAAGGAAATTCAATGAAAACAAACTTTTTATTGATTTGCATAATTTTTCCGTTATAATAGCAAAGAAGAGTCGTATTTTAACCTTGACTTTTCTTGCCGACATTCGGAGTGAAATTTTTAGTTTGGGGATAATGTCACCGTGGGAAACTAACAGATACGCTATACCACGCAAATGAAACATGATACCGACGTCACAAAGGAGTTGAATTCTCTTGAAGCGGAAGCTACTAATCAAGAAATTGTTTTGTTAAAAGGGGAATGAATGAACTCGAAAATGTGTCTAAAATAACGTAGTATTGTAGAAATAGAAAATATTGTTACTGTTGTCGTTGTTATTGTTGATAATGTTGCCGTGGTGTTGGGGTTGGTCTCGGAAATGGCCTTCAATCCGGGGGGGAGGGGGGGCAGGTGGGACACTCCACCGGCCCAAATTTGAAAATAATCTCATTGACATAAAATTTTTACACACTAATTTTTACGACAGGGGCCATGTCCCCTACATTCGAGTAATGATTGACGCTACTGGTGGCGGCGGTGGTTGTGGTGGTTGATGTTGTGGCTACAGCTAGTGATGATGGTGTTGTCGGTGGTGATGATGGGTGGATGATATGGTGGCGGTGAAGGTGGTGGAAGTTGTTTCTGCTTTGTTGTTGTTGTTGTCTTTGTTACAGCAAATGCAAGAACCGAATTTGGGGGGCAATTACAACAATATGACCAGCACGAATCGGTTAGTGCGAAAGATGACGCCAATGTTCGTTCCACTAAATTTAATGAAACCGATTTTAAAGTTTTAACATTTCGATTGCTAGAAATAAACTGTGTGGACACATAAGTATTAAAACAAAATCTTGAAAAAGCGAAGTCGGTTCCGAAGTCCTGAAAATATTTATGAAATTTTCAATGGAAAACGGCACTCAGCAATGGGCAGTGCAAGGAAACATGTTTAAAGCAAACAAGTGATTCATTATCAACGTATTGTCCAGTTTAAATGTTTATCGCCCAATTTAAGTGTCAGATTTTCATGCAAGCGGTTTCCTAGGCTAAGTAATAGTATGACTTGATGGACAAGTGGATAGAGCATCCGACTTGAAGTCTGCCCAGGTCATACCAAAGACTAAAATTGGGACCTACAGTCATTGTGCCGGGTGGTCAGAAAAAGCAGTGAGCCCAGGCAGTTGCAGCTTTCTGGTGAGCCACAACTGGAAAAAGGCTTTGGTTGGCTCGACTTGGACCAATTGGTTAAAAACTGAACCGTAAAACTCACCCCAACTGCATCTGGTCCCTCCCACAACTGACTAAAACTTACCCTTATCCAGGCACAATCCTAGTTTATTGCTTCAAGATGCATAACCTAGTTAGTATGCATGGTCCTGCTTGTGACGAATCAGAACACTTTTAGTGCATGCTGCGTAATATGAGCTACTTTCCTTTTTTAATTTGATGTCAATCAAAGAGTTGTGTCGATTAAAATTTTTGTAGACTTATAGTAGAAGTAGTAGTCCTGGGTTGCGAATGGTCACGATGCCTGACTTTTTGCGAGAGAGTAGTGTACTCTGTATAGCTTGGCTGCGGATCCCCGTGCACTCGCATATTTATTAGTGATAGTAACCTCCAGTCAGCCTGATAAAACATCCCGGTTAAGCAATAGAATGGGGTGGATTACTAGTTAGTTAGTTCGTTCGTTCGTTCGTTCGTTAGTTAGTTAGTTAGTTAGTTAGTTAGTTAGTTAGTTAGTTAGTTAGTTAGTTAGTTAGTTAGTTAGTTAGTTAGTTAGTTAGTTAGTTAGTTAGTTAGTTAGTTAGTTAGTTAGTTAGTTAGTTAGTTAGTTAGTTAGTTGGTTAGTTAGTTAGTTAGTTAGTTAGTTAGTTAGTTAGTTAGTTAGTTAGTTAGTTAGTTAGTTAGTTAGTTAGTTAGTTAGTTAGTTAGTTAGTTAGTTAGTTAGTTAGTTAGTTGGTTAGTTGGTTAGTTGGTTAGTTGGTTAGTTGGTTAGTTGGTTAGTTGGTTAGTTGGTTAGTTGGTTAGATGGTTAGTTGGTTAGTTGGTTAGTTGGTTAGTTGGTTAGTTAGTTGGTTAGTTGGTTAGTTAAATGGAGTTTAACTCTTGCTCTAGCAACTCCCTATTCTAACAAAAGGATTATTTGGAACTTTGCTGTTATGCGTAAGTAGGTGAAGTGCCAAACACTGTCCCGACATTTCAAACATCTGTCTATTGCTAATAAACGCAATGATCCTGGCTAGGTCAATTAGCAAAAGGGGAATAAGACTAAACATTGCTATCGGATTTTCGTTAATACTCGCATTCGCTTTCATAATCGAAAAGGCACACACAAACAGAAAAAAGGAACAAAACAAGTAGGCTATAATCAGCGTCCAAACGTGTCCAAACATTCAAATTAATTTACACCCTTAGGCGGCTGGCTGTTTAGATCCTCCTTCTAAGCCAGTGACGGAGCTAGGGTTTTCGGTCAGAGGGGGTAAAAAAGGTCTGCCGGGGCGCTTCAAAGGAGTAAATACCCTGAGCCTCGGTCTGAGAAGCGACGGCTTTCCATTTGATTTTCCGCACCTGGTAGAAAACTACTTTGTAATTTCTCCTCAGCAAGTTTTTCTATTAAAACGTGTTTAAATTTTCTATCCATGGCCCTCCGCAGAAGAAAATTCGGGGCGGGGCAACATTCTTTTAGCGAGGGTGGACCCGTAGCGAAAGGAAATTTTGGCCCAAAATGCCTCTAAGATCGCTGGAAATGGCATTTTTAAAGCTTTTTTACCACGTATAAAAAGGAAAAACATTAAGTGAACTGTTAAGAAATGTTGACTTAATTTTTCTTCGTCTTTTTTATGTTTTCTTCGTTTTCAGTTTTTTTTTATTTTCCAGGGGAGAACAAGTTTCCCCCTCCTTGCCCCTACCTGCGGATGCCCATGTTTCGATCCCTTTCTCTCACATTCTAGTGTGAAGGCGGTCATTATATTTTGTGTTATTGTCAGGTCTCGATTTAAGATTTTAATGTTATACCGAGCTACTTTGTCAAGATAAAGATTAAACCTGCTAGAGCCAAATAGCAAGCAATCTTACAGGTGGAAAAGCTATGGAAATTAATCACCATTAGGTGTACATTTTTTGTATCTGGAAATCAAGATAAGTACACCAAGAAACATTAATTGACGTAATTTACATCATGTGACCACTCTGAAATAGCCATTAATTGAGTACATTGCAAGAAATAGCCAAGACAAATTGGTCTGCTTGGCTCTCTAGATACCGAATTCATAATAAATAAAAGTAGCCTAAGCCTAGGCTTATTAGATGCAATTGTCTGGCTTTTAAGACCATGAAAGCACAGACATAAGTATTTTCATGGGATTATCGTGCAGTGTAAAAAATAGCCATTTATCATGACAATGGTCACTTGAAGAATACCAAAATGGAAACTGCTCATTAAAACTCTTAAACCATTACCACTATGATAAAAGTTTTATTTTTTTTTTTATGTTGTCTAAGGTATTTTTTTTTATCTTTATAGACACTTTTTATTGTCTATGTTGACAGTCATCCCCTTCAACCAGAGGGCTATTTGCGCTACAATTATTGTTGCGCCCTTTGCGAAATCTTTTATTGGCCGGGAGGGTGAATTTAATGTCAGTCTGTGTACGTACCGTATTTTGTAAGCTTATAATCACGGTTGGTGTGGGAGCAATTTACTTAGCACAGCGACAACATTCATTAGTGCGTAAAAAACATGAAGATACGTTTCGGCAAAACCTATCCCTATATTACAGAAGATGACCCTTTTTATCATAATAAAGTGCAGATGATGTATCTACTTGTGGCTGTTTGAGCATTTTGCTATCTGGTCTTTGAAACAACGCTATTAAATAATGTCTTTTTGCCAATAAAATAAAAAGGGCGCCCACAGACAATTTTGGTCCGTCAGGGGGCGACCACCCCCTCCCAGACCATACGGCAGCTCCGCCACTGTTCTAAGCCTGGAAAATGCCATTTCCGGCTGTATGACGAGGTCGGATTTTTCAAAATTTGCTGTTCGCTCCGTGCCAACCAATGGTGACGCTTCGCTTGGTTAGTCTTCCGAGAAGAATTTTAATTTCAAGTAAACATTCTTCACAAACGAAGACTCGTCAAAATAACTACTGCTTAGTTCGACCACCTTATAAGCATGTAACATGCCATTTTCGACTTACTGACAGGTGCGATTTTTCAAAATTTCCTATACCCTCCGAGTCAACCTGTGGCGGCGCTCCGATCTTTCTGGCTGAATTTCAGTTTGAAGTGATCGTTTATCTGCAATTGTGAACTCAAAATAGCGCCTGTTTAATTCCCCCTTATAAGCCTGGAAAATGCCATTTTCGACAGTGTGAGAGGGTTGGAATTTTCGAAAATTTATGTACCATTTGCTCTAGCTGGGGGGGGGGGGGGGTGGGGTTGGCGCCTTGTTTAGACCTTCGTACGTACAAACTTACGTGCATATGTGATTGCTTGACCAATCAGAGGTCTTTTATTGTTAGTGTGGGTTTGTTATTCCTCTAGCATGGCGCTCCTTGTTCATTGTAACATCAAGTGCCTAAGGTCTTTAGGGGAGATGAATGTGATTCATTTTTCACATATATTCTTGCAATTCTAAACTGAATTACACTTATGACATTCGAGAGGTTAATCAGCTAAATTTTTTGTCCTTTAAAGTCAGGAAACACAACTCCCAAGGCGAGGAGAAATCGTACTGCTATAATTAAGTAACAACTCCAGTGTTGTTTCATAAAGGTGTTAAACGGTTGAGAACTTCTGGCAGATATAATGATAAATGAAACACTGAATATAACACTTTACTGCCGTATATGTTCATATATTTATTTCTGTACAAAATAACATAAATATACGTCGGGCAAAAATACCTGTTTTCCGTATAATTTCATGCAGTCATCATGAAGTACACTGTATTCATGGTCAAATTCAGGGTGGACATCTACAATGTGTAAACTGGAAGAACCAAATACCCTATCAGCAACCCCTCAGCAGGAACAAGGAGCGTAGTTCAGTTTTCATTGTGTGAAACCACCTAATCTTGGATCGACTGGCATGTTCGTATAGGAATGGATTGCAACGGAGTCCCCTCCCCCCTCCCACCCCCACCTAGTAAGATACATTTTGATGTTCTTTCTTTCTTGAACTTGGGAAGCGTGTCTGACAAAAATTCAAAGTTGGGAATCTGGGAGGTTCGCACAATCATTCTTAAAGAGGTTGTGGCATCCCCGAATATTTCTAGGTATTCCCCCTATATTTCATAACACTTCATTTAATTTTGTTTTTTTTTTATTTCAAGAACACTTCCAGTCAAATTGAAAAAGTCATATTGGATGATGTCATTACTAGGAGATTTAACCACGCTTGCTCAGTTCTCTCCTTTTCCCTATCTGCCTTTGTAGATTCACAAAATGTTACAATTGAATTCGAATTTATTTACTCCCGTATAAATATACCGACAATTATAAAAAGAAGTGATAAAATTAGATTTAACACATTAAGACCATAAAAATAAAGTGTACAACAGATCATCTACATTTTTAAACTAATTAAGAAAGGCTGCTCTCCAGATGGAAAAATTCGTCTTGAATAAAGTCATTTTGTACTTGGGTGCAGTGGCGAGTGCAGGATTTCGAAGGTGGGGGGGGGGGGGCGGGTTGGCACAACCTGTGATTCTCCCGACTGGCACGTATTTTGGTGGCCCTTTTTTAATTTTTTTTTTTTTGGGGGGGGGGGGGGCTTTTCTACCCTTCAGTACCTGGCGACTGCTATCCAAATTTTGGGGGACATTTTGTCTTTCTTTCTTTCTTTTTTGCTTTGATAACCATTTTTCTGCCCCCACGTGGGCTGCTGTTTGATTAAGGTTTCACTGCTCAATGTGCCTCTTTCAACCTTCCCCTCGAACCCGTTAATCCCCCGACTGGGCGATTTTCCCCCGACTGACTTCGGAGGTGGGGGCCTGTGCCCCCGCCCCTTTAAACATGCTACAGCTTAGGTATAAGGAATGAATTTGATAACTTTTCCTTTGACTGTACATTGAGGCTTTTGAGACACTTATGCAACGGTTGATAATGTTCATAATAAACTTTTGTGAGCATTCTCATAAACTCACACATTGGCAGATACAGACACAGTCGGTTTTAGGTTATTTAAATCTAGATGTAGAATTGCAAAGTGCATAAATAATTTCACAATTCTGCCCTTGTCCTTCGAAAAATTGTACCGAACTGGCACTGCGTAAATTAAACGGGAGAGAGTACGACAGATTTAAAACCACTTCCTTCAACATCATAATTAAAAAGTCACAATGTATGCTAATCCAAACGTAATATATAGTAAACTTTGACTGAAGTATTGGAAATATGATTAGAAAACGTCCGTGTGTAACCAATGCATACTGCGTAATATTTTGCTTCAGAAGAGCGTTCCACCTCTTATCCTTTTATTTTGACGCATTGAGATTCAGACAAAGCTTGATATTCCTGTTAGTACTGATAACACGTTTCCTTTGATTCCTGCGGATATCGAATTAACTCTTTTTTGGTTTTCTGATTACAACATTTCTTGATATGTAGCAAGAATTTTACTATGGTTAGTTTCGACAGGGAGCTGCTATAAGCAGCTGCTATAGCAGCTCCCTGGTTACAACGACTGGCCCATTATTCGACAGTAGGCGTAGCCCCACGTACTGACATAAACACAAAGGAGTTATCACAAACAGCGTTACCAACGGCCGTTGGCGGAAACGCTATAGATTTAGCATTCGTCATTGCGCAATGTCTAAGCAAAACGGGAACTTACCAAATAATACGGAGGATAGGTAAATTATAACTTACATTTCTCATTTTTTTGAAGAATATGAAACAAAAATACGGTAATAAAATGATGTAACAACTAGCACGGTATTTTTAAAAAGTATTTAGGCTTAGGCTACAATTTACCTGGCTATCTATACATGTTTACCATCCCGGGGGGGGGGGGGGGGTATGCATACGCCCATCTCCTCTGGATCCACCACTGAGGGGGATAGGGTTGACTTTGACAACGTATCCGCATAGCAACTTCATCAGAAATATGTTGGACTAAGAAATGTTCACGCTGCTTGCAGTGCTAGGTTTGCTTTGGACTCCGTATCCGCGTAGCCGGGTCACTTCATAAGGGATATGGCTTGCGCTGTTTGCAGTGCTTTTTTCTTAGTGATAGGGTAAGGGGTATAAGGTTAGGATTAGGGGTTAGTGAGTGAGGTCAAATTTTGCCACCTTGTAGCCCACTACGAGTTGGAGCTAACGATGTGCGGTGCGGGGTATTCTGTAATTACTCCGTTATTTTGAAGAATTTAGGGATATTGCACAGAGTATTCAAAAGGTGTTTCCTAAACCTGGAACCGAGGAGGAATACTGATAGAGGATCAATTATGGGGTTAATGTAGAAAATCAACGGACGCCATACCAGTAAAAAGAAGTATATTTCTCGATAGTAATATTCAGGGTCGGTAACAATTGTTATTAAAAAAAGGTAATACGGAAGCCCAAAAACCGCAAACCGTACCAAAAGCGCTACTACAACCACCGCTACTCGGATCCTTTGCCTCCTCGTTTTGACATTGTGTCTCGAACTTTCTCTGATAGTCTTTGTCTGCGTCACGAGCTTTCTCGCCATTGACAAATGTAGAAATGAAAATAAACACAATGGACAAATATATAAAAGTACAAAGCAGTACCATGCTACTACTTTCAGACGACGCTCTATATCCAACAGTATAAAAGTTATGTTGCACTCTTTGTACTCATACAATTCATATACGAATCCAGCAGGTAAAGCCAAAATGGTTGCCAGGATAAGGACAGTTGAAACCTTTATCGTAGTCTTTTTTTTGCTCTGCCTTTTTATTTCCATAGGTCGCACCACAGCACGCCAGCGGTCGAAACTCACCATTAATAAAGAAAAAATCGAAACTGACCAGGAGAAAATTAATATGTAATGATCGAGTGCCATTAGGAACAGAGAATTGAAATAAAATCCTATCGGAAAAATTTCCGTTGATATGAAATATATAAGAAAAGCATCGTTTGACGCACAGAGAACTAAAATGAAAACATTGCAAGCCTTTCTGAGTTCGTGAACAATCGTTATGAGTAAAATAACAGATGTGTTAGCCACCAGTCCTACTATCAAAATAAGAGATAACCCAAAAATGTAGGAAAAGTACTTGTTTGAATGAACTACACCAACACCATCACACGAAAAGTTAGAGGAATTATTCATTTTGACTTCAGTAGGTGTTCCGTATATTTTGATGACCAATAACCGTACACTGTGAAAGTTTCTCAAATGTTCCTTTGATACTCGTTGAAATAGTTGATTCGATGTTGAAGATAACGTGTAGGACCCAAACAGATACGGTGTAAAACGTGGCATGTAGCACGAAACGGGCGTCACAAAGGAGTTGAATTTACTTGCAGCGGAACGGATTAATCTGTGAAATGAAGAGATTGTTTTGCTAATAAAAGGGAATGAATGGACACGAAAAGGTATCTAAAATATGCTAGTAGGTGTAGAAATAGAACACGTTGTTATCGTTGTCGTATTTGTTTTAATAATGTTGTTGTGGTATTGGTGTTGGTCCCGGTCATGGTCGTCAATCCTGGGGGCATGGTGGCACGCAACAGGGAGGCGGGTTGCTGCAGTCTCCCCCAATTAACCAAAACCTTCTTGAATAGGGGCAAAATTTATGCCATAGAGAGGGATCTGTAGTGGTCCCTGAAAGAGAGTCCCATACGGCCGTGCCTGCATGGGGGACAGGTAGAGAAGAATTGGTACTGTTTGGGGTGAGAGAATTGGGCCTTTAAGATTTTTACACAATGATATTTGACGAAAGTTTTAAAACCCACCCACATTGGAGTAAAGATTGACGCTACTGGTTGCGACGGTGGTGGTGGTTATTGATGTTGTGCTTATGGTAGTGATGATGGTGTTGTGACGATAGTTGGTGGGTGGGTGGGTTATGGTAGTGGTGGTGGTAGTAGTTGTTTCTGTTAGGGGTTTTGTTGTTGCTGCTGTTTTTTATTTTGTTATTGCAAATGCAAGAACCAAATTAGCGGTGCAATCATAATAAGTATGGTAAGCAAGAATCAGTTAGTTTGGACGATGAAGTCATTCCCTTCACTGAATTCATCATCATTGCATCTCGTGTAGTTCGTCAGATCTGATCGACACCTGTGTTTATGAGTTTATGGTGATTTGTTTTTCGCTTCAGGTGTATGGTACATATAGAAGTAACAAGATATTACACTCTAAAATCAAAAGAGTGAACTTGCTCACTCTTTGATAGAGTGAAAAGTGTAAATTCACTCCAAGAGGAGTGAAACTCACCCCCAAAAGAGTGAAATTCACTAGAGGAAGAGGGAAAATTCACTCTTCCACGAGTGCCTGCAATGATCACTCTTTTTTAAGAGTGATCACTGTGGGCACTCCATCAAGAGCGAAACTTCGATCGTTTTAAGGGAACTTCAATCTTTTCGGAGTGAATCTCAATCTTCTTGGAGTGAATTATTACCCTAATGGAGTGAATTCACACTTTTCACTTGATTTTAGAGTGTACTGTTACTTAGTACGTTACTGAAAATATTTTGCAGTAAGGGACTATTTCTCCTTTTCTCGACTCCCAACTGAGGCACCGAAGTCTGCCCGATTCAGCAAGGTTTTGTCCAATGGTGGTGTGGGGGGTGGGGGCGTCACCCCTTCCGTCCCGTACAGCCATGGGGATGTTAAGTGTCAACTAGTTTTGCAAAGGATTGGTTCCACCCTGTTACTGTGCAAACTGACCATTTGAATACTTAGCCGCCTATGACAGATCCTTGTTACACTTGCCGTATGCAGTTTTTGGCTCCGTTCCTGAACTACTTAACACTAATTATATTAAATGAACTGTCATTTACAGAATATGGTTCAATTTTTTTAAACAGTTTATTGTCAAACCCAGATGAAAATGCTTATTAGAAAGGGTCATCGCCATATTTGACGCTTCCAAAAGTGATCGCTCTCAAAAAGTGTGATAATTGCAGGCAGTTTTCAATCTTCCTGGAGTGATTTTTCACTCTTCCTGGGGTGAATTTTCATTCTTTCCGGAGTTAGTTCAACTTTTTTGGAGTGAATTTACATTCTAATGGAGTGAATTTACATTCTAATGGAGTGAATTTTACACTGCAGTGCGGAAGACTAAGGTTCGACTCCTGGCTTAGTCATACGAAAGACTATAAAAATGAAACCAACTGCCGTTGTGTCGGGTGCTCAGCGAAAGCAATGGAGTAGGGAAAACAAGCCAGAGAGCCACAACTGAAAAAAAGGGTCGTGGCCGGCCCGACTTAAACAATTGGTTAGAAACTGGAACGTAAAAACACATCTTCTCCTAGCCCTTCTCACAACTGTCTATTAAAACTAATCGTCATCCAGAAAAAATCTTAGTTTGTTGCTTCAGGACACACCCTGGTTAGTATGAATGGCCCTACTTGTGATCAGAACACTTTCAGTGCATGATATGTAATAAGAGCTGCACTATTTTTTTTACTTTGATGTCAATCAAAGAGCTGTATATACCAATTGCGAATTTTTGTCGACTACTGATAAAATTGTAGCCTGGAGTGACGAATCACCGCCCTAATGTAACCATCAACCCCTTAGCCACAAAGGATCTGCTCCCAGGTCGTAACCTCACCATGTTAATAATCATCTTCTACATGTGGGTGCGATGCAATGCTGAAAGCAGACCGTTACGGTCCAAACTGCATTGTCGAGCAAAGACAAAAGATCTGCTAGCAGGCTTGCTACTCTTCATTAAGCTAGACGTGGACCTACTTGCATTGCCTCTTGCCAACCTCTCACAACCTGTCCGGAAGCCTTCTAGACACCACCACTCGAACACTTATTCTATTATCTCAACTAACAAGGACTGCTACAAATACAGTCCTTTCCTCGTACTGTCAGAGACTGGAACCTACCCCCCCCCCCCAACACATAACAGGTCTCGAGGATCCCAACTCTCTGATCCCAAGCAATTCAAGGACTTCGCCTTGAGGATTCTCAGACAAGAGGATTGATTTTCTATGCGCACACCGAACCCTGCACGCTTGACTCTACCTGGAGTATTGTATGGTATTTTTTCCAGATCCAGATCCAGAAATGCATTGTTCTGGTTCCCCTTTCAGACGTACCATTGTCATGCCGATTTCCTTTTGTCCGACGTTATAGGCCTACAAATGTTTCTATACATGACCCTGCCCTCTCGTAAACTCACCTAGTAGCAATAAACTGAGATTGTGTGTGGATGAGGATAAGTTTCAGATAGTTATGGGAGGGGCTTAGGTAAATGGGTTACAATTGAAACAATCTGGGTTGAGAAGATTTAGTGTTTTATGATCCCCCCCCCCCCCCCATATGGATTCTTCTTTGCTCACTGGACTCTTAATTAGTAAGACTTGAGACAGCATGGAAGTCCTTCAATGGAGACAACTGTTCGTTATTAACTAACGAATAAAGTAGTGAACTCGACAGAATAACCACGATGTCTCAATTATTGCTAGAGAGTATTGAACTCTTTAGCTTAGATGAGGGTCCCGTGCACTCGCACGCCTCAAAATTCAAGGTCTGTCTATTCGATCCTAGTTAAAAACCTCCATTCGGATTACACCTCCCGGTTAAGCAATAGAATTAGGGCGGGGCACAGTGTGTAATCAGGAAGGTGTTATGAGATGGATATTCATCAAAATCTAAAGTACTTGCTTGGTTCCAATTAATTTTTTTTTTGATGGAGTCGTTGTAGGTATGGATGAGGCTGCCTAGACAAAAGAATTCGAAGCTCACCTGCTCAGAGAGGTAAAAAATGACCATTAGATAACTAGGAGTGAAGACTGGTTTCAAATTTTTAACAAGTATTTTGTACAACCTATGAATCCATCTCAGAATGTAGTTTTTCCAGTTTCAGTTCTCTGCCGAATCATTCCTTAAAATCATGGGCGTTGCCAGGTTTTTTGGTGTGAGGTCACAGACTCCCCAACAGGAGGGGAATAGCTGAAACAAGTGCAGTGGTTTGTTAAACGGATTTGTGAAGCATAGTTTGTGTTACCTGCGTAGTGGGCTGTACAGTATATTCCTTGTGCAGTCATGATTTGGGAAGCTGAGGAGCTAAGAAAATATTCCTCTCCGCGGTATAGTTTGAGGTGCGCTAAGCACAATTTAGCGACAGGAGCGGACGAAGTCTTTTCGTTCAGCTCATCGCTACGAAAGACCAGGGCAGCCTAAAGGGGACTGCAGTCACAGAGGCGCTACGCAGGCTAAGGCCTGTCCACACAGGATGCGTTCCGTTCCGTCACGATCGATGCCGAAAAAAAGTTGACGTATCCTTCCGGATGCGTCAAATTTTGGCAAAGTCAATGTGCGTTCAGAAACAGAGTTGGCGTACGGAAGCATGCGTCAACTTTGATTTCTTTCATGTTTTTCTTTCATGAAATGCAATTTAACGGGATATGGATGTAAAATGGTACTATGTTCGAGCTTAAAATCACAATGAAACGCCTGTAAAGTAAGTAGAAAAGCTCATTTTGGGGGCATTTTTCCCAACATTGGGAATGTATACGTAGGCCTGATTCTTTGGGTACCCACTACCTTGCGATATTACTGACTTCGGGAGTGGAAAAACGTATTCATTGTTGGGACGGTAGGCAGGGGAAGTCTGGACACTAGACATGGCTGCACAGGGACATTTCACGGCACACCGGAAAATATAAATATACAATTTAGAGTATATAATCAGTGGCGTAGCTTTGGGGGCTTATGGGATCGAGCCCTTCTCGTCTGTGGAGAATGAGAGCCGCAATAACTACAATCTTGGACAAAACTGGATGGGACACCCCCCGCTCCCCCGTGCAATGTTAGAGATAATGAGGCCAATTCGGGACGCATCATTTTCTTTGCGAACCAACCTTGACATTGTCCTGGGTCATTGTCAGGGGTTTCGCAAATCTCTGTTTCCTGTAGGACACAACATTTTAAAGGGGGATAGAGGTCGTGCAAATACCACTCGTCACCATAAACAACATAATGACGTGAGGTGTTCCAACAGTTTTGTCCAAGATTGTAGGTCGTCGTCACTGCTAGAGTCACTCATGGTAGTCATATTGAATATCGTGAGTGACGGTGACTGTGGCCGGTTTGCTGTAACTTTACCACGATTTGAATACACTTTTTTGTCAATCAGCATGCATTGTCATTGAAAACTACACACTGCATCTCAAAGTGAGGCATCGAAATTGACGTAGTGTGAACGCATCCTCTACAGACAGGCATGCGTCTTGACGTATCCGGAAGGATGCGGAAAAAAGAACGTGTCGTATCCGGAACGGAACGCAACGCATCCTGTGTGGACAGGCCTTTAGTAAAGAATCTGTCATTGCTACTCATTCGAAAAATTTGCAGTTGGGTCGGTTACTAAGCGAGGTTAGATGGAGTTTTACGGCCCGGTTTCCAACCAATTTGTTCAAGTCGAGCCGGCAACAGCGGGTTTTTTTTAAGTTGTGGCTCACCTGCTTGTTTTCTCAACTCCATTGCTTATACTCGGCTCCAAGCACAATAGCAGTATCCGTTTTTCAAGTATTTGATATGACCCAGCCAGGAGTAGAACTCCCAATCTCCCAGCAAGTCTGAAGTTCTAACTTCTTGACCATCCAGTCAGGTCGGAGTCGGAGACTGAAAATTAGAACATTTAGTCCTTCGCACTTGTATGATATGAAACTGTTCGGTTTGAGAGGATTAGGCCTTTGAGATTTTTTAAACGAAATTGGAAAGATTTTCTCTTTCCTTTGCAAACATTCGACATTTTCGAACTTACACTCTAAGCCTACTAAGGAATTTTTTTGGCTTTTATATAAGGAAGTTTGAAAAGGTTTTGAGGATGTTTTGAATAATATGCGTTTCCTGTGAGAAAACCCAACCTCCCAAGAAGATCTTGTGTGGGGAGAAGAGTGAAATTCACTTCACGAAGAGTGTGAATTTACTCTTTAACCAGTGGCTGCAGGGATCACTCTTTTTTAAGAGTGGTCCTCGCAGGCACTCCATCAAGAGTGAAACTCTGCCCTATTTGGAATGAATTTCATTCTCTTTGAAATAAATTCCCGCTTCTTTGGAGTTAACTTTAAAGCTTTCACTATTTTAACGAGTGAAATTTCACCCGTTTTGTTCTCAGAGTGTATTTGTTACATATCTCTTTATTTTAACTCTAAAAGGTTTTGTGGAAATGGCTTTAAGTTAATACTGTTGCGGATACTGTAGACGAATCCAGATAGCAAGTGATGGTCTGATTTCAGTCGGCCATAACTGGGGTCCATCATCTTTTAATCTTTCGATTCCCTTCCTTACCTCTATCGTGGATTGTTGTACACTACATTGTATCTTAATTCCTTCAATTTCACTGGATATAGGGATTTGAAACTCTTGTAGATGATATATAAAGGCGATTCAACCCTGATGAACCCCACTAATGGCTGCGATTCGTTTATACAATCACTCCCTCGAATGGGGCGTAAATTGACCCTCCAAGCAGCAAGATTAGGAGGTATAAGTACACGCCTACGTGTATTCTATACGCATCAGGCTATGTCGGAAGGAGAATACGAATCTGGTTGATGTTCGTCCACGCCGAATTTACTCTAATAGCCTATAGGCGAATCCGATCAGCGCAAGCTTGTGTTTAGTTACTGTAGGCAGCCATTAGTGGGGTCCATCAGCCTTAAATCATCTTCATTTATTGCTCCATGAATTTCAAACCGTTTTATTCAGTGCTATTGAGAGAATCAAAATGTATTTCAGTGTACAATCGTCCATAATACAGGTAATTGAAAGACTACAGGTAATGGACCCCAGTTATGCCCGACTAAAATCAGATCATCACTTGACTGTATGGATTCGTCTGTAAGGCAATTTCAATGACGTCATTTGACGGACAAGCGTTCATTTTGTCAACACGCGCAGTAAAAGTACTTTCAACACGCGCAGCACAGTATATGTCACGGTAGTTTCTATGGGGATACCGTGTGCGTCTGCTGTAAATACGCTTACCGCGTGAGTGTTTTTCCCTTCAATGCCGGACGATTTCAATCGCGTGACGTCACATGAAAGTGCCTTATATGCTGTCTTGGATGAACCAATTATAACTTAGTTCCTCCTTTCCCAGCAAACGTTAAAAAGCAAAAGGAGTCTATCCAATCTCATTTTGAAACAACGGATAAAATCTCGTAAATTTCTCTTCACAAGCATATTCCTTGACATCTCAGGACTTTCATGTTGCATAATTCAAAGACAACCAATTCGTTACCCCAAGCAGAGTTCACAGTTCAGTGACAACATACTGTCACATGACTGTCAAGCACCATTAATGAAATAGAATACTATTGTAATCCAAATTGGGGCTGCATGCATTGTCCCTATAATATCAAACTGGGGTGTTTTACCAGCTCCCATAAGTGTGTGAATTTCGGTCTGAATTTCAATGAAAATTCTATACATAAAAAAAGAAAAAAGGAAGAATGTTTTGACCTCAAAGGACCTTGCAGTATGTTGATTGATCGCCGGCCTGGGGAGGGATATAAGGGAGAGGGGTATCCCCCACCCGTTTGGAATTTTTTGATACATTTAGTGTCTTTGCATGCGATCTAGGGCTACGAATATATGTCAATTTTTTAAGTAACCTTTATTACAGAATTTGCGTATTCTAGAAACTAGAACAAAAGGGCATCAGTGATCTCGGCCTTGGGAGTGGCCTAAGGGGAGGGGGATACAGGGGAATCCCCCTCCCCTAATGAAACGGTTTGAAAAAATAAGGTGTCTGTACATGGTGTCTGGTGCCACATAGACTACCTTTTGAGGCAAAATTTGTGTTACTCAGTACATATTTAAAGGATCTAAAAGATATCATCCACAAGCATAAGGATGGTAGAGCATGGAGCAATGCCCCCCCCCCCCCTCCCTTCGTACGCCGGTGGCTATGGAGTGGCTTAATTATACAAGTACTATCCATGCAATATCCCATGCAGAAAAATATCGTCAAGTGCAAGGGCAATAAAAACATGTAATTTGAGTTGCGAAAAACGGTCATCACAAACTATTGCGGTTTTCAAATATTTGGTTTTCACAAATTAAATCAGTAGCAAAATAAGATATGAAGATGGGGATAGCATGAATGAGTTTCCTTTTCCAATAGTCCAGCAACCCAGTACATAAGAGGTAGATGAACAACCTTCCAATGACGAAATATATTAGCATGAAGCAAGTCACATGGGATGTTCAGATATGATAGTGTGCCGTGCATCATCCATTGCTAGTGGGTCTGGAGACCATTTTCAAAATGACGGCCATGTTTTAGTAGGCATCATTATTTTGTTTACTAAACTTTGATAGAACCTTCTATTGAAACGTGAAATACATCATATGATAAACACCTAAATTTCCTATCGAATGGTTACATATGTGATGGCGAACTTAAATACATTTGGGGACAAAAAGTTGAATTTTCATCAAATTTTCCTCAAAATTTTAACTTTACATTTCAAATACCAAAAATGTACACTTAAGGTCTTAAAATGAAACATTCAAGATTGGATTATAATATACATACATATACTATGTTCCTTTCATTCCAACATTTAATGTTCATTTCATTCCAGCATTTAATGATAATCTTTGATGGCAAAAAACTGAATCTTTTTTTACCAATTAGCACTAATACAGCAACCAGGAAAAGACCGCTCTTTTTATACACATAGTTCGTAAACATTGATGGCGGCTAGAGGTGAATGCAAATGTATCCTTATTTCTGTCTTTTATTCGGAATTTTCGATGTAGAAAGGAATGGTTACTCATATATTTTGCACTGGGATGCGATCTTCAGCAGTTCTAAACTTGATGAGGTACATTTTGAACAAATCTTAGGTTGTTATTTAAATTCCAATTGGGCCTACCTGGGCAGTTATCCCATTGTCGCATTACTACGTAAGCCAAGTACATAACTTACTTCTATTGCTTCAATACATGGAAGTGTTAGAACAAAACATTGGCAATTACATTGCTAATTCAACAAGAAGAAAGTGCAGTTTTTACTAATTTCACTAACATCTTCATTCATGCACACACACACCCACACACACAAATATTTGTATTGCATGTGTGCCAATGCGGTGGCTAGTAATGGTCAATGCACTTCTTACTAATTCTCCTCATTGCTATACTTGTACAGATATGGATTCAATGTACAACATTTCTAAACTTTCTTGCAGGCTTAGTTACAAATTATAGCAATTAAGATAGTGGTTATTGGTCAATTAAACTTAGCCCCTGATTTCGTTGCATTTAACTCATAATTGTGGCGATATTATGCTAGTTAAAGCAAATTCGTATTTCATTTCCATTGCTTCCAGAAACTTCCATTGTATTAGGGGATATATTTAGAATTACAGAGCAACCTTTACCAATACTGAGGATCCATCCTAAAGTACAACCACTTCTTCATTTTAAACATGCCCTCTGTTCCAAGATGGCCGCTGAGGTCAATATATTTGGTCGTATTGGTGGTATTTAAACTCATTATTTTGAGGACAAATTCTTAGTCTCTTTTGTAGCTTATGTTACTTTAAACTTGAGGACTTGAAATGGTATCATCGTAAGTTACCATAGATTAAATTTCACAATATCGACAAACATGTCAAACTATCACATTTGTTTGTCACACTTCGACATTGAAAGTGAATTCGGTGGACTTACATGTTAGTTATCATGTATGTAACTTACAACTGACCTGGTTGCTCAAAATGCCCAAAAGGATATGAAAAGTAAGACCCTAGCTTTTAATAGTAAAACGTTTAAAAATCCTTGGGTTTTTTCTTCTAGTGCATTATGACCCAAATCAAAGTTTTTCGTATTGAAAATGAGCATTAGATGATAGAATTTAAGGAAATTCGGCAAAAATCATTGACAACTGGAGGCCATCTTGGATTTGATTCAATATATCTGAAAATCAACAGAAGCATACTGTATATTGAAATCACAAAATCTGAATGTTATGTTTAAGACCAAACGAAGTGTACAATATTGGTTGAATTTGGGTCTTGGTTATGATATTTGAATGATGCAAAATGGGAATATGGAAAACTACCATTTTAGTATAAAACTCTAGATATTTCCCTTAAGGTCAAAATGTTAACTTTGAAAGCCTGTATAACTTCGTCTTTGTGAAGCATTAACCTTGTTATTTTAACGAGGAAACATCACTAGGAAAGTTTTGATATGTTTTATTATCCTTAAATATGGAAAAAGGTATGACGAAATATGTAAATTAATGTAATTTTAATTATGGGAAAAATTGGATAGGATTACACTGTTTGCCATAAAATGTAACCTAATTGACAACCATACCCATCATTAATGGCACCATTGTTAAGAAATTTTATTGTCCTTCATGTGACATCTTACACGTAGTAATAGAAGGTTCTGCCAAAGTTCAATTTATTCTCTTTTAAATGAAATTTATTAATTTAATTTGATTGATAAAGCAAACACAATGCTGCTTGCCAAAACATGGCCTCCAGACAACGGACTAGTGTACGGCAGGCTGTCGTGTCTGAACATCCCAGGCGACTCGCTTCATGCTGATGTACCTTATCATCGGTACCCCCAATGCACTGGACTGTCGGTCAACAACCACTATTTTAAAATTCTTTTATTTTTTTCAAAGGGTAAGAGCAGCCATTCCAGACCTATTTTGAAGCTTTACTCATATATTTTTCTTATTTCTCTTCAAAGTATCTTTCATGTAATTTAGAACTTCAATATTCCACATTCAAAGTACGGTAATCAACCAGTTTAATATAACAGTTGAAGGGAAAAACATTGTCACATGATATTCAAGAACAAATCACAAAACAGGACAATTCATCTAAGGGTGATTGCATTTCCCCTTTTGAGGTTGTGCATCCTTCAAGTGAGGGCGAGAACGATAGCTTCTTGCCGCGATCACACTACAACGAATTTGGATCGGATTCCAATCCTATTTTTGTGAGTTTGTTTTACATTCCCCTCAAGTCTCTGATCGAAAAGAGCAAAATTTGTCAACTTTTTTTTAATATATGATCTACATCTCATGTCTTTGAAAATAGAGTGCTGATTTTTCGTGACGCTACACCGATATACATTCTTTATCGGACAGCGTCAGTCCTATAAAATCTGTTTGTTGATTTAAGTCACGAAATAATTTGTGTAAATTATGTTATTTACATAGTTCAACTGTACAACTCATACATTTATACAGGTTGGCGAATTTGGGGGGGGGGGGGGGGTTGCCGACCAGAGATGGAGAACATTTTAATAAAACTCACAAAAATCGGATCAGAATCCGAATTCATGTGACCTCGGTTTAAGGTGAGGAAAAACCATCATACTATAAGCAAAGGAGCAACTCCATAGAAGTGTCGTTGGTAAAGAACGCTTGAGAACTCCTGACAGAGATTAAGAACAATGCTACACTAAATATAACATTAAACCAATGCATTCATTTACACATTTATTGCTTCACAAAATGAAAAAAAAAAAAAAAAACAAGCAAGATGTTACAACGTTAACTTTCTTCGTTTAATACAAAGATACAGTGAACAAAATTTGTTTTCCCATAAAGAAATAAACACTTTACAATCATTGTAATACGCAAGTTTCAAAACTACTACAAAAACTTATAGGGTACTTAACCCAACCATAAGGGCGCAGGTTGAGTTTCAAGAGTGACAGGGGAGGTGGGCAAAAGGGGTAAGGGATATTTGTCAGCCTGCGCCAAAGAGCGGAGCGCCACCACCAGTCGACACTGAGCGTACAGAAATATCTTGGAAAATCCTGACACAGAATAGTATTTCCTAGGATTCTCAGCAGAATCTACGCAGTTGCTACGCTCCAGAGCTTTCGTTGATTAAATAAATGCAAAATTGCAAATTGAAAAATGATGCCAAATTTCCAAAGGAAATGCAGGATCACAGCAATATTTTTGGTGGTAGGAGGGGGGATCGACTCATTCTTCACGGTAATCTTGGAGAGGATATAAGAGGAGGAGTGTCTCCTTCTCGTTTGAAATTTCTTTGCTGTTTCGAAGGGCTTAGATGCAAATTGGTGCTATGTTTTGCCTGATGTTTGCATATGTCTCTGCCCTTATCAAAAAAGGGAACATGCTCCCTACCCCAGGATCGACGCCCATGCGCAACAGTTTAGCTGGAACCATGGGCGTTCTTCATTTCACTGTATTAAGCCCTTATAATCTTGGATCGCCAAGCATGGTCGTAAGATACATTTTGAAGTTGGTATAGTCGTAGCGAAACTTCAAAAATTTACCGGGAAAAAGATTGGAATCTGGAAGGTTTCATACCCCCTTCTTAAATAAGTATGGATGTATTCTTTAACAGAATTTAGGAGTGTCATTTTCTTTCATTTCATTTATTTCTATTCATTTTTCAAGTACAATGACAATCTTAAAATAAACTCTTTTACAGTAATTATAAAAAGTAAAAGGAATTCAATACAGAAGCTATAGTGCAGTCCTTAAAGTAAACAAATGTAATTATAACGCAAAAAAAAAAAAAAAAAAAAAATTAAACAAGAAATAAAACCAATAAACAATAAAAAACACAATTGGTGACGTCACTTAGATTGATTTTAATTTCAACAACCAACCACTCATGGTTAAATGATTACGACTTAGTTCCAAGTTCAGCCCACATACATTCAGACAATTGTTCTTCAATATGGCAATGAAGAATTGAAAGTCACGACTAAGAACTACTATTGTAGCTCTGTCGTGGAGGTATAGGCCCGTCACTATTGTTTAACGGGACAATCCTCTCACCCCAAACCACACTTGTAGTATAGGTTAACAGAAACTCTCAATTGGCTCAGCTTTTTGATTGACTGCTAATTCAAACAATGCAGAGTACCAAAACTTATATAACACAACACGAACTGTTCTGATAGTGTGTCTATTATACGCATTGAGTTTTTTATATTCACCCTGAAGCAATAAAATGAGATTGTGTCTGGATGAGGGTGAATTTCACACAGTTGTGGGAGGGGCTTAATTAAGAAGGTTAGGAGAATTGGTACTGTTTGGGATGAGAAAATTGGACCTTTAAAAAAGACAGAATGCTGTAGCCCATGTTACACGGCACGGTGCTATACTGAGAGTATTTTGATTACACACTATTGTATACACTCACCATGAAACGAACTACTGAGTTATAGACAGTTGTAGGAGAGAGTTGTGGGAGGGGCTTCAGTGAGTAGGTAAGGAGAATTGGAACTGATTGGGGTGAAACTATTAGTCCTATACGATATGAAGCTGTGGTGCCGCCAAACACTCCTCCGCAGAACCACTTGCTCTGCAAGTACTATGTCCCTCACAACTTCAAAAGTTCTTAAAAACTTCGTATACAACCCAACTTCAGTTCAGGCTCAAATATTAACATAGTGTATGTGACAGGTTTGATGATCTCGCTCAAATCAATAAAGTACGCGGTTCCAACTCTATCCGACACTAGAAGCCCCCTTGCTGTGGATTTGTTACAGTGCTACATAGCCTCGGTTGCCAGGATTGGTTTGTTTATCCCGACGACTTGGAAGATCATGGTGCGCATGTGCATAGCCACCAAAGTGAATTACCGATTTCGCTAATTGGCAACATTTGTAAATATTTGTACCCAAGTGTGCAATGTGTGTTATAGGATAGAAATACTACGGTATTTTTTTTCAGAATGATGATTCGGGGCTATTATACATTTCTAAAACCTTGAACTTACTTAAAAACCACATCTTCCCACCCAAGACAGTTCCAATTCTATAGGGGTGGCGCCAGGATTTGCCCGACGGAAGGGGGCCAGCTTCCCGACAGGGGCCAGCATTTCGACAAAGGCGATGGGTTCCCTTGGAACGTGACGGGCAAATTTTGATTCGCGTAGCACGCCGAAATGTTTGACTTTCTTTTTTTAACAAACATTTAAAAACACCGAGCTATTTTTGAAGTAAATTTATAATTCTTGGAAGAAATTTGACACTGTTTAAGGGACCATTAAAATTCAGGCTTGGCGCCCGCAGAAAAAAGGTCGGGGGGGGGGCAAAATTTCTAGACGGGGCAAAACCTCCGAGTAACCATAAATTGACATGAAACGTGCGAAAATTTTAGCCCCAAATGCCTCCCAGATCGCCGGAAATGGCATTTCTAAAGCCTATTTTTGGCATAGAAACTCGGAAAACACGTTTTGTTCGGGTTTTTGCTTTGGTTTTTGTACGTATTTTCAAATTTTTGGTTTTCCGGGGGGGGGGGGGGCAAGTGCCCCCCTTGCCCTTACCTGCGGACGCCCATGAATTCAGGGTTATAATTGAAGTATCCATCGAGCAAATTAACAAAGTTATGTGGGCGAGTGAAATTCATTTGGATTACGCATTTTATTGAGGCCTATGCACTAAGATACCAGACGAATCTCACTCAAACTACAAGTTATGTATAGTGGTACATGGAAGTCCTCAATTGACACAGCTCTTTGATTGATAGCAAGATAAAAAAAAATGTAACGACGCCGACAGAGTACAGGCGATTATTGTAAACAGCATGCATGTACTCTACCGAGAGTTTTGATTAGCCTACTCATTGGGGTCTTGTATTCTTCACCTGAAGAAATTTTCTGAGATTGTGTCTTGATGAAGATGAAGATTTAAGGCAGCTGTGGGAGGGGCTTAAGTAGGTTTGGAGTGGTTTGACTGGAATTGAAATTGTTTGGTGTGAGAGGACTAGGCCCTTAATTTAAAGGATATTGGTAGAGTCCTAATCTTCTTTTCCACTCTTATGATCGAAGAAAGAGGAATCATAACACCCTGCCCACTGTACAGTATGCAACATTTAGCTATTGTCGATACGGGCTATGATACGTTAAAAACCAAGTTGGTTGTTTTCTGGTCAGCAAATTTAACAAGCTAAAGCCACGCTCGTACCGTCTTCTTCTTTTCCTATCAGTCTATCTTAAACGTACATATATAGCCTAATGTTTATAGATTTAAAAGGTCAGCTTCTAAACGGAAAGCGACATGTACCGACCAGGGAGTTTTCAGAGAGTTGACAACACCCTGTACCGACCCTAAACAAAATAGCCTGCGTGGCGCCTCTGTGATTGCCGTCCCTAAGCGATGAGCTAAATGAAAAAATCTTAGGTTATGAACAAAAGTGTTAAGACGTCAGGTCTATTAGGACGAACATCCTCTAGTGGGCACATTAAGTAATTAGCATCCACTGTCTTGAGGATGAACCGGCGGCAGGTTCAACGTTGTGCGTGTAGTACTTTTAGTACTGGAACTGCTTTGAGCTCTTCGCAACGTTGCAGATAAAGGACCTTCCCGTCTCCAGCGTTTGTTGTTGCCGAAAATAATACAGAGAATATGCATAAGGTGGTTCCTAAACCTGGAACCTAGGAGGAATATGGATAAAGGATCGATGACAGTGTTGAGGTAGGAAACTATTGGACGCCAGCGGAGTAATACGTCGTACATTTGTCGGTTGCTATATTCAGGGTCGGTGACAACTGTTATTAAAAAAAGGTAATACGGGAACCAACACACCGCAAACGAGACAATAAGCCCAATTACTACCCACGCTACCCGGCTCCGTTGAGCCCTCGGTTTGACATTGTGTCTCAAACTTTCTCTGATTGTCTTTCCCTGTGTCATAAGCTTTCTCGCCATTGAAAAATAAAGAAAGGAAATTAAACACAACGGGCAAATATATAAAAACACAAAACAGTACCATGTTACTACTTTAAGACGATGCTCTGTATCCAGCACTATAAAAGTTACGTTGCACTCTTCATACTCATACAATTCATATACGAATCCAGCAGGTAGAGCTAAAGCGGTTCCCAGGATAAGAACAGCTGTAACCTTTAACGCGGTCGTTTTCCCGCTGTGTCTTTTTATTTCCATAGGCCGCACCACAGCACTCCAACGGTCGAAACTCATCATTACTAAAGACAAAATCGACACTGAACTTGACATAATGAGTATGAACTGGTCAAATGACTTCAGGAACAGAGAATTGTTATGAAATTCTGGCTGGAAAATTTCCACTGGTACAAAATTTATAAGAAAAACATTGTTTGACACACAGAGAACTAAAATGAAAACGTTGCAAGCCTTTCTGAGTTCGTGAACAATCGTTATGAGTAAAATAACACATGTGTTAGCCAACAGTCCTACTATAAAAATAAGAGATAACGCCAAAATGTAGAGAAAGTGCTCGTTTGAATGAACTACACCAACTCCATCACACGAAAAGTTAGAGGAATTATTCATTTTGACTTCAGTGGGTGTTCCGTATATGTTGATGACCAATAACCGTCCACTGTGAAACTTTCTCAAATGTTACTCTAATATTCTTGAAATGATCGATTCGATGTACGTCTATCATTTATTGAAAACGTACCTCAAAACCTTGTTCACTTTTCATTTGAAATTTTCTTTTCAATATTATCATAGAAATCCAATGAAAACAAAATATTTATTTAATTCGCAAAATTTGTTCCGTTACAATTGCAAATAACAGTAATATTTCAACTCTGACTTTTTTCTCCCTGGCATCCGGACTGAAAGTTTGAGTGTGAAGATCACTTGTGGGGACACAACAATGCGCTACGATGTAACACGCACATGTAGATACCGCCCTCGAAAGAGATCCCACAAAGGAGTTGATTTCTCTTCAAGTGGATTCAGGTTAATCTGTGAAATGAAGAAATTGCTTTGCTAAAAAATAAATAAATCTAAAATAACATAACATGTGTAGAAAACTAGAAACAGAAGTTATTGCTGTCGTTTTTGTTGTTGATGATGTTGTTGTGGTGTTGGTGACGGTTATGAGAGTCAACCCTATACTGTCAAGGGAAACGTCCCCACATTTGAAAATACATCCATTGTCTTTAGATTTTGACACAGTTTTTTTTAAGAAAGTGGAAATATCACCCCCCCGCACATTCGCGGAGGATGAAAGTGGTCATCATCAAATCTCTAATTTCAATGAGTCCTATGGGCAGGCTTTACAGTTGGGCTATTAGAGTACATAGTGACTTTATTAAATCTGCAAAAAAGATTTTTTGGAAAATTTGCTTAATTACTGGTACAGACAAGTTCAAAATGCAAAATGCAGCTTACAATGCGAGGGACGGAATTTGATAAAAAAAAAATCCAAACAATTTATCACAATGAATGAAGTTAATTTAGGTTTCTGTTTTGTGATGTCCATATCTAAACACATTCGCATGTAAATGTTTCCGAAATTCCTTTGCAAAAATAGAGTAAAACGTTCAAAACTGAGTCTCAATTTCGTCCCTAGCGGTTTTCGGCACAATAAGTTTTTTTTTCGTAGGAAAAGTTGATATAATATGAGTGAAAATCTCCAAAGTATATAAGTGTATTTGACCCCTGTTGGGAATGATTAAACTAGAAAAATTAAATGGGTGTTATCAATGACCGAAGTGTTAACGAGGGACGGAATTTAGTGCGAGGGACGGAATTGTACGAGGGACGGAATTCTGCTGGGCCAACTAACATGTTGTTCCAATGCCTGTTCGTGAGAAGGACGGAATGAATTGTAGGAGTTTTCATTTGCCCTAGTGCAACTATGGTTAAATTAAAATCTTCCAGTGTTCTATTCAATACAGACATTTCACCACACCTAAATAATACAGTTTTAACAAACCTAAAATTAAGCTTGTTACAATGGCAACAATTTATTTATTGGTGAATGTAATGCGTTAAAATATTAAAGGGATATAATTGACTCCCTTTTATCATATGACAGGAATTCCCAAAACTTTGTGCAACTTGCATGGATTTAATCAATGAAATTTTTGTGATAGGAGTAAGAAACTTCACTTTTATGTTGGAATACCATGCAAATGTACCCAAACAGCAAATCAAGGACATACATTTCCCTAGCTAGGTTTATGAAATTGTGATGCACTGAAATCATTGGGAACTTAAATGCCATTGTTATTAATGGAATGTATAGAGTATGATATCCATCCATCCATCCATCCATCCATCCATCCATCCATCCATCCATCCATCCATCCATCCATCCTTTATTAAAGATATCACAATTGAGAGAGGAGCACATTGGCTCAATTCAAAATAAAAATAACTTCAAATTGGGGGGCTAATCAGTTCAAAAATTACTGAGATTGAAAGTCTAGATCACATGGAAAAACTATAGATTGCTCTTGAGTATTAAAATTCTCCCCATGTGGGCTGGGGTTGTAGAATATGCAACCCGATATTTCACCACTGTCGTAACAGGCGACGACAGCGGTAGATTTGAACCGCTTATTAGATGACACCATATAACAAATTGGTGTTGGTGTGTCGTTAAATCTTATCTTACTAACCAAATAACAAACTGAGTACTTATGAAAATTACAGTATATAGAACTGTATAAGTACAACTGTCAATTATGTCACTGGACATGAAGCTCCTGAAGGGCCAATCCCTTGACCCCAAACTACAATTTTGTAGTAGGGGTTTACAGAAATTCTCAAATGTCTCAGCTCTTTGATCGACAGCTATTTCAAACATTGCAAATCACCATAGCTCATATTATACAGTGACAGCCTGGGCTGTACTGAGAGTGTTTTGAATACACATCGGAGGTCTTGTATACTCACCTTGAAACAATAAACTGAGGTTGTGCCTAGATGAGAATGAATTTTAAACAGCTGTGGGCGGGACTATCAGGAGAATTATCACTGTTTGGGATGAGAGAATCAGGTCTTTAAATTCAAAAATACAGCATGAGGTTAAGAAATGAGGTAAGGAATAAATGGTATACTGTCATATGACAATGAAAGGAGAGCTTCTTAGAGCAAGTACTGTATTTAAAGAGGAAGAACACCACCTACAGTTTTATGTAGTGGCTGTAAGTTTTACCTAAATTAAGTGATAATGCATATGCTGATGGGACAATCTAATAGAAGTAATGAGTCAGGTAAAGCAGGGCTGATAGAATTACAAATTGTTGGAATTTTTGTTCAATTTGCTTTTTGCATTGTACCCAAGGATTCATGGGGTATCAACTGAATTGGGTGAGAAAGTATGTGGGTCTAATGGTTTATTACAGGTATTTTGTGGAGTATTCTAAGAAAATGGATACTTTTCATTTAGTGTGTTTGGTCTAACGGTAAGAGCATCCGCCTCTCACGCGGAAGGCCCGAGTTCGTTTCCCAGGTCGAGTCATACCGAAGACTCTAAAAAAGGAACCTACCGCCGTTGTACTTGATGCTCCGCATAAGCAATGGAGTAGGGAAAACAAGCCAGTGAGTCACAACTGGAAAAAAGGCCGTGGCAGACTCGACTTGAACTAATAGGTTAACCAACCAACCAACCAACCAACCAACCAACCAACCAACCAACCAACCAACCAACCAACCAACCAACCAACCAACTAACCAACTAACTGACTATCTAGTATGAGGGACTAAACAAGGTCACAATTAGTCTACTTTGCAATCTCACCAATAGTATAATTGTGGGATGTAACTTAACAAGTGCAAGTGTACTGTGAACTCTCTCATGTCTCTCAGCCCATTCCAACCACCTTTTCCTTCAGCAGGGGTTTGTAAACATGTCTCCGATCATTTTTTTAACAAAGGAATGGTAGCTTTGAAATAAAAATGAGAACTTCTAATGGTAAATCCTCATTTCTTAAGCATGGACAAAAATTCCGTCCTTCGCGTTCCGTCCCTCGCGCTTGCCCCCCCCCCCTTTTTTTTGCAAAAATGCATCATACCCTAAGTTAGCAGGGAGATAGTTTAAACCCCTTTAGGTCAATTTCACAAAGGTAATTGGACTTGGTATCCATGTTTTAAGTTTATTTCAACTCTTTCAAACTGTGATAAAAATAAGTGAAATGTTGGACATGTTAAGTGTTTATCATTCTGTTCCTCGCGTCAATTAACATTTGTTGCTATGGCAACATGCTAAATTTTAGATATATTTTGATAGCATGATTTTGTTCTTTTTAGAGTCTGTTTATACAATCAACCGTTGACATTTCATTATTAACCAGTAATGTAGTCTAAACAATAAAAACACCTTCCCAATTCCGTCCCTTGCACTAATGGTATTTTTGGCTTTGACCCATTAAAATTTAACGCGATACTGGCGGCGGCGGTGGACTGAGGTGATAACGGCGGTGAAGGTTGTTGTCGTGGTGGTGGTGTCGAACTAGGTGACAATGGTGGCAATGGTGGTGGTGGCGGTGATCGGTGTTGTTTGGTGCTTTTGTTGTTCATGTTGCTGTTGTCGTTTTTGTTGCTGCAAATGCACGAACCAAATTTGTGGCACAATCATAAGAGGTATGCCCCAATGGTCTGCAAGAATTTGTCAGTGCGGATGAGGACGTCACTCCTTTCACTGAATTTATCATCCTTGCCGTCTAGCGTGGTTCGTCCAATCAGACCGACAGAGCGAATGTTGAGAATATGGTGATTTATTTTTCGCCGTGGGTGTTTCATGTGTATAAAAGTAATAAGCAACCGACCATTGGTGTACTACGTTTAGTGTCAAGTTCCCACAAGGGAGGATGAAAGAAAACAAACAAACAAAATGCTATTATTGTACATACTGAGAATTTGTGTCCTTAGCTGCCATTAACAGATCCCTGCTATATTCACCTCATGTAGTTTTTAGCTCGTTATGAGACCATTGTCTCAGTCCGTTCCTTAACTAGGTATCATTAAAGGGATCAAACTAATTGATGTTTACAAAACTCAATTGCTTTAAACAGTGTAGACAAAACCAGATGATAAGGAAATAATAATAGCCACTGTCATATCTGATCTTCTAAAACTAATCAAAGCACGCGACTTAAATAGTTTCAAGTTCGGTACATTTTTGCGCCAATTTTAAAGCTGCCCAACCCATTTTAGTAGGCTAAACTGATTAAGGCAGTAATGCATCTCCTCAGAAGATTTCAATCCTCCCAAAATACTTACTTCCGTCTAACCAGTGGCGTAACCACGGGGAAGGTTTTGGGGGTTAGAACCCCCCCCCCCCCATGACTCAACCTTGCAATGCAAAAAACACCTAAAACAGCGGATTTTTCTCTCTATCCTTAGACTTTTCCCTAATATCGTGCCCCCGACACCACCTACCCCCCCCCCCCCACACACACACACACCAAAACTCTCCATACGACACAATCCTGGCTAAGCGCCTGTTTCTAACTCATCCTAAGACCGCATGTTTGTTCTATAGCGGTAGAGCATCCATCTCTCACCCGGAAGGCCCGTGTTCGATTCTCAGGTCAAGTCAAACCAAAGACGTTAAAATCGAAACTACTGCCGTTGTGAGTGATGCTCCGCAAAAGCAATGAAGTGGGGAAAACAAGCCAGTGAGCCACAACTGGAAAAAAGGCCGTTGCCGACTCGACTTGAACCAATAGGTTGGAAACTGGGCCGTAAAACTCCATCTAACTCTAACCCATCCCACAACTGTCTAGAACTCATCCTCATCCCTACTCAGTTCCAGTTTTATTTTTTTTACTCCAGGAAATGCGGTCGAGGGGAGCTAGAGATAACGAACAAGTTAGAATCTGGCCCGTAAGACTCCATCTAACTTCACCTTCTCCAGATTTACATACGTAGCAGGCTGTGCTGCATATTCCTTGCTCAGTCATGGTAGCTGAAAAGCTTAGAAAACCACCGTCGGCTCCGCTGGGTATAGCTTCGGGCATGCCCTCATGATAATAATACAAGACCTTACTAATAGCCAAAACATTCTTACTACATATTGTGTAATATGGGGAACTCTGCATTTTCAATTTTGAAGCTGATATAAATCAAACAGAGCTGTGCCAATTGTGAATTTTTAGACTTCTGGTAAAAGCAAAGTTTTTGGTGGCGAATGTCTGCCTTGGAGCAGAGAGTCGCCAACTCTCTGCTCTCTGTCGCAACTCTCACCCCGTTACTGCCATAGTAACAAAGTATATAATCACAACGTTAATATTTAAGTTCTAAATGGAGGTACGATGCAATGCTCAAAGCAGACAAAACTGTATTTTCGAGGAAGAGGGTCGCGGCTCTGTAGGTTTCCCTTTAATACCGGTATATATTCAGTCAGGTGCGTCTATTCTGGAAACAGGGTGCAACTCACCCCGCCAATGAAAATATTGGGGGCAAGTAGTATCGTTTTAGCCGCTTCCTCAATAATTCAGGCAGATTAAAAATTACTGGCAGAATAAACCAAACATGACATTGTGGAATACAGATTCTTTAGGGAATAGAAACAAACAAATACTGATTATATCATGCGCCTTTTATTGATTTGTGTGTATGTGCTCTTCCAACGTGAGTGTATATGAGCGTTTCTTTATGAGTCTATACCAAAGTGTGCGATCGCATTCGTGTGGTTGGATTGCTTATGGAAGATACCGGTCTGGGACACTATCCAGGGTTCCGGCTTTGGGGACCCACCCCCCCCCCCCTCCCTCGTCCACAAACAAGGTCGACGCTCATGTGTTTGGTTACTAACTCAAAGGGAAGTAATTCATTCGTTTATTAAACAACCAATACAACAAAACTTGTTTTTCTCCAGTTGCGAAAAAGAAGTGCTTGTGATCCCGATTCCCTGTTGGCTGCACATATACACCTTTCTAGTCCTCCCAACCCTCCGGCAAAGGGCCGTTCGGCTAAACCAAACTATAAACTGCCTCCCGAAGAAGCTATACGTCCACTGAAGGACAACACTTGACCAACCTCACGGCCCTCAGACCATTTACATCATTGGACTGTCATGTATTGCTCCATTCTAGACTAGATGAAAAGGACAGATACTACAAGGGATTTGCTAGAGCAACTCCCTGATACTACACATGATCTTAGCCAAAAGACCGAGAAGCACATAATACAAATACTTCTAATACGTACGACCCCCATTCTGTTGCTAAACTGGGAATATGTTATCCGATTGGAGACTGAATTCAGGACTGGAAAGTAAACCCATATCGGGTAGAACTTGGGATATTTTTATTCACATTGCCGTGAAATTGTCAGTCGCCCCCAAAATAAGTTTTTGTTCTCCGTCTCCGGTGTCTCCTGGGATCTTGAATGAGTAAGCAAGTCAGTTTTTTAGATGAGGCTAGTATGGCTCAGTCTCTAACCAATTGGTTTGAGTCGCGCCGGCCACGGCCTTAATGTTTTTCAGTTGTGGCTTGTTCCCCCTACTCCGTGGCTCATGGTGAGCGCCAAGCACAATGGCAGTAGGACCCGTTTCTAAAACCTTTGGTATGACTCGTCCGGGAGTCGAAATTCAAAACTTCCCGGCTTTAAGTGGGATGTTCTAACCACTTGACCATGGCAGCAGATTGGTTGCGAATGTGAGTGCTTTGGCTCACTGTTTTGTAAAATTGTAGAGATAGGTGTATGTCGTGTAATATCAGGAAAAGAAACATCTCAGAATGTTATACTAAAGAATAAGGTTTCTCTGTAATCTACAGCTCGTTTGTTTGATGAGTTTTGTAATAAATATCAGTATATTTATTACACAATCGTTTTGAGCATAACACGTTTCTTCGTTTGATGTTTCAGTCACCTATATATACATCACATAATAGATTCGCCGTTACTAAAACAGTATTGGAAGTAATGAAAACGATGCCGCTAAAGAAAATAGAAATTAAATATGCTAGTTCGGTAATTCGTTGCCGAATGGAATTGTGGGATTCAGCGTGGGTTAGTTAGATAGTTGGATACAGTTTTACGGCCCAGTTTCCAACCTATTGGTTCAAGTCGAGCCGCCCAAGGCTTTTTTTCCAGTTCTGGCTCTTTGACTTATTTTCCCTACTCCATTGCTTATTCGGAGCACCATGCACAACGGCAGTAGGTTTTATTTTAAGAGTCTTTGGTATGACTCGACCTGGGAATAGAACGTGGGCCTTCCGCGTGAGAGGGGGAACGCTCTTACCGTTAGGCACAGCGTGGAATATACTTACTAAGCTCAACACATAGTGTACGGCGTTCCCTTCGTCAGTACGTGCTATACAACACTTTCTAAGTGCATAACGCTCTCGAACGAAAATAGGGTTCTCAGTTCTACTTTGCAACAGATAAACATTTTACACCATGAAAACAATTTAGAGACAATCCACGGTACAAAACCACACTTGAGATCCCTCCTGATGTTATGGGGGGGGGGGGGGGGGTTAAGAAAGAATGATTTCCCGAAATGTAAACGTCATAAATGCAAGTTTTGGAATACTTGCTGTGGGTGCGGAATTGGTATCCTTATCCCGATGATTTAGAGGATGTGCGCAAGTGCACTGCCACCAAAACGAATTACCGAACTCATTTTTTTTTAAGTACTAAATACAAGGCACATATATTTGTAAGCCTTATTATCATACGCGTACTACCCACGGGGGTCTGGGAGTCTGCAGCCCTCCCAGAGCAGTAAAAGGGCACTAACACTTGTATTTTTATGGCAAGGGCAGGTGCAATAATGTATGAACCTGATACAAGTATGAACCAAAACTCCTAAAATAATATCTGTCTTAACAGTTTGGGAGGGGAAGGGGCTCATGTACCCATCCAGATTGTTATCGTGGTGAAAGGGGGAAAATCAAGCCAATTTGCAAACTTTTCAGGGAAAACACCCTCCGCCATCCGCCCCTGATGTGAAATGTCTTCTCGTACGCCTAAACACTTTTTACCAACAGTCTAAAATCAAAAGAGTGAACTTATTGGTTGAGAATTTGGTTACCTAAAGGTCAAGAGCAGTCCCCAATAGAGTTGAAAGTGTGAATTCACTCCATTGGAGTGTTAATTCACTAATTTCACCCCAAGATTAGTGAACATTCACTCTTTAAACGAACACTTGCAGAGATCACTCCTTTTTAAGGGTGGTCACTGTAGGCATCCCATTTAAAAGTGAAACGTCGCTCTCGTGGAGAGATTTTCACTCTCTTTAGAGTCAATTTCCCCTCTTTTGGAGTGAGCTCCATAAATTTCACTCTTTGATCATATTTAAGGGAACTTGACGTCAAACTTTGATGAGAGAATTGATATCTGTTGTTTTACTGAAACTTAGTTAAATGACTTGGATGACTCCATACGTAGTGAACTCAGCCGAACGGGTTTTGACTTTAAGGATGTGTACTAAACCACTGAACACATGCAGTGTGGAACTGGCATTATGTTTAGAAGTTCAATTTGTATCAGTCTCATCAAATCTGGATTGATGGACTCGTTCGAATTTTTATTATGGAAAGTTAAAGTTAAGAACTAGGAATTCCCTATCGTTATTGTTTACCGCCCCATACTCATCTCGGCATCCAATCACTGTTTCTACGTTCATTGATGAGTTTGATGATGATGTAAAACAATTAAAACTATCATTGTTGGGGATTTTAACATACATCTTGACGATCCCAGTGATCATTTCATTTAGAAGTTGGTCAATTTACTAAATGACTTTGATCTCAGCCTGCATATTGAAAGAATAGCCCAGAGCCAAATTTATTTTTTATATGTTAAAGAGGGACATATTTTTAGCATTCTAATGAAATTTATATTTATTTCCTATGTTCGGTTCTGGAGATATTGGCAATTGAATATGGCAAATTTTCAACATAGAATGAACTTGGAGCAAGCAGGCATCATGTCATGAATTCACTTTTTAAGCCAATGTTTTGTTTTTCTTCATAAAATTTACCACGAATTTTGTGCAACTAAACTATAATATATTGATATCATACTGTAGGGGCATCCTGAGCGATGGAATTTTGAAACCTTTACATGCCTTAGGAGCAAAATAGCATGTCTGATCAATTCAAGGTCAAACAAATAGGATCAAAAATAGAGAAAACAAAAGACTGGTCAAGAATGTGAATCCATGACATCACACTTGTTTGCTTCAAGTTCACTTCCTCTGGAAAATATGTCAACTTCAATTGCTAATATCTCATGAATCACAAGAACCGAACATAATAAATGAATGCAACTTTCACCAGAATACTTAGAATATGTTCCTCTTTAAGCATACCAAAAATAAATTTGACTCTGGACTTTGTTCTAACTTTTCAACTCATCGATCCGACCTTATGTTGGATTGTGTCATTTCCAATTGTTGTGATTTAACAATTGTTGGGTGTATGCAAGACTGTGGTTTTATATCAGATCACAAGTTAATTATATTTGACATCACCGTAAAACATCCTGGAAAAGAGATAAAGGAAATTACTTTCAGGAGGATAAAATCTGTTGACATGGATCAATTTATCAATGACATATGCCCTATTAATGCCGTCATCCACGATGGTGACTGTATTGATCATCTTACACAGACTTATGATGCCTATTTGAGCTCGGTGCTCGAAAAACATGCACCAAAGATCACCAAACGTATCGTTTTCATACCCTCAATTCCATGGTTCACTGACACTTTGAAACAACTAAATAGAGAGAAGAGAATTGCGGAAAACATATGGTTTCCTCGAATCAATACTTTGCTTATAGATCTTCAAGGGACGCGTGTAACTCCTCGCTTACACAAAGTAAGGACGGGTATAATAACCGCCTCGTTACGGAGGCTGGTAATGATGCTGGGAACTTATCAAAAGTCATCAATTCACGATTCTGCAAATCCTTTGCCGGACTGAGACAGAAAAGGCGCACTTAGATGGCCGCCGTGAAGCTATAAATCGTCTGATTTGACGATGACTCTGCAATATTTTAAACAGAAGTTAAACTTAAATGGGAAACAATATCATATTGCTGCAATACGTAAAGTGATTTGGACCTAACTTGCCATATTTCAAAAATATTTCAATTGTTTGCACACATGGGGATTGACTTGAGCAAGTCCACTCTTTCTCACAAAACCATAGCAGACGGCCATCTTGGTGCGACTTTTCTAACATGAACGGTAGCGACAGTCTACCGTGCAGTATGCTCTGTCCATGTATAGGAAGTCCGTGAATAGACCAGTTCGAAGTTTCTTCAGGGAGCAATGTTGCGTAATAGGTCAAAGGTCAACGGGTAATTTTACTGCGGCTGACCTTTAAGCTGATGGCGGGGTGTATACACACGTAAAATAGTATGCTACGCTTTGCGCCGCTGGCGGAGGGCTCAGATGATTTGTTATCAGTTGACCTGAACAGAAAGTTCATGAACGCATGCGCACCTACAAACTTCGAACTCATCTATTCTGAAAAAAGGTATATATTTTGTAATGGAACAAAACAGTGACATGATACTAACTAAACTAAATACTAATGTTGTATCAGATGACATTTGAGGGTACTTCAGTATTAAAAAGGACGGTGCAAGGAAAAGGGTCCCTCCTTTTCTTAGAGCCGTCACTGTGGACTGGATATGAAGATGGCTAAGAATTGAAATACGTAAAGGTCAATGGCAGTCCCCATATTTTGAAGCAACAGCTAAATATCACAATTTTCCTCTAATCCCTCGTCAAAGTATCTTACATCATATTTTATAACTTCAGTATAGCATTATTCAATGTAAAACAAGCAATTACTTCCAGCATATTTCACATCTGAAGAGAGAAATTGTTGTCACATGACTCTCAACAGCCAACCATGAAACAGGACAGTCTAATTCAAGTTGGGGTGAATGCTCTTGCCCTTTAAAATGTAGCCATGTAGTATTTTACTACCAATGGATGTCTTGTTTTAGAAAACACTTCTCTGAAAGCTAAAAAATGAAGTGTTTTTCAAAACAAGACGTCCATTACTTTACAGCTTACGTGAAACTATATCCCCTAAACGGTCTGTCAATTGTAACATTCACAAATCATATAAGATACAATGTTTTGGAAAAGAACATTTGTTGTCGGTTTAGTTGTAACTTACGAATTAAGATATGATAAAAAATACGTCCTGCAAACTTGTAATGTCACAATATTTGTCTTTTGGCTATAAATTGTATCGTGCAATAAGAATAAGTCATGCATTTCTTGAAGGGGGAAATGCAGGCACCCAATCAAAGTCGCTATACCTTGTAAGCCTAATTAATGGCCGTGTTCAATCACGTGACGGTATTATCATAATAATTTTATTTATTTATTTACTTATTTTTTTGCAGAATTAATAGATTCGTGTAAAATAACAACTCCATTTTTACCTTGTCTCTGATTACTCTCAAAATAACAAAAAAAAGGAAGCAATTTTTAATAAATCAATCTTTACTTCAAAAACTGATGTGGAATGGCTGTCTCTTACCTTAAAGCAACTGTCAATTAGAGGGCGCGATTGTCACAGTCGCCGACTCCACCCCAAACACATGTTAGGAAAAAATGAAGAACAAGGAACAACAAAACAACGACAAAAAGAGAGAAGGAAGTTGAAAGAAAGAAAAGAGAGAAGTAAAAGCGCCTCAGAAACTAAATAAATGTAGCACCATTTTGCACCTATCCCAAACTCAGTAATACCATAGTTCCCCAGGAACCCTCCTCAAGGACGACGATTACTCAGATTAGTCTTCATTTCACCACCCATTACATGCATCATGGCCACGCCCTTGCCTTAAATTGAGTTCACGTTGCATACTGTGTTCAACGAAATAGTTTTAAATGTGCCTAAGTCGTGGGGATACGAGATTCTATTTCTCCGGGAGGTGGGGGGGGGGGGGGGGCTTTTGGCCCGACTGCAGATCTCACTCAGGTTTAATCATTAGAAACAGCTGTTTTAGATCTCTGTTATATAACCGGCGGATCAGACAATTGGACCGGGACCCTGGATAAGTAGCAATTACCAAATGCAGCTAAATTACCCAAGTATGAGCAAAGATGCGGAAATCGATGGTCCTGCAAGCTGAAGCAAACAATCTTCCTGGTCACTGATGGTAGAAAGCAGAGGATTACAGGGGACTAATTTAGATTAATCATGGTTTTGTTAATTCAAAGGACTTGTCCATCTCATGGTCGGCCCGTTTGAGGCCACGTAGTCTGCCCAATTAAGCAAGGTTTTGGCCAAGTGGGGGGAGGGTGGGTGCTACATCCCCCGTCAGGTACGGTCATAGCCTTAGAATGATTCAGTGCAAAAAATGGCTTCCATTAATCTTAGTGCTAAAGACGTGTATGATTTTGATAATGGACCTTCTTAATTAACTTTCTTTTAAAGGGACAATTAGAATTTGTCAGGAAATATTAGTCTTTTGTTCCAGCACCTGTTTCCCTCTCTGAACTGATTGTTTACAGAACATAGAAACACTCGATAGCTCTCCCAGGTTGGAAGAATTGTGAGGTAGTTACTGTTGAATGAGAAATTATTAATATTTGTCTGGTAAAAAACGTTCCACTCAAATACAAGGCTAGCCTCCATTACACTGAAACCAAACACGACTTTATACCATGATCACGGATCACTTTTTGTCAGATTTTAGTTAATGTACAAAACAGTGTAGAATAAGAGTTGAGAAAAAATGTAACCACAAACTCTGACTGCCTCTTTAATTTTGTGAAATGAGTGCAGTGATCCATATGGATGAAATAAGTAGTTAACGGAAAAGCAAAACTCACCGTCTATGGCTTATTTTCAAAACACTCCCCAAAGAATAGTTCGAAAGCGGAGACTTGCTGTCAACTTTGACTAACGAGGTTCGAAATCATTCTACCAGAGAGCGAAAAGGAAGAAGACTTTATCATAGAACATACTCCACTCATAGAGCAATGATTTACACGACTTTGATGATATCCTTCTAAATGGTGGAGAACCAATAGCATTCTTGAAAAACTTTGGAATATTCATGAACCATTAATAAGTTCCCTTGTGTACTAAGCTGCATTGTATTAAAAAAATTACACAGTCACCTCATACACAGTGTACAATAGTCGTACCGAAGTGAGCAGGTGATTATTAATTGGTTTTTTCATTAGATTTTCAATGGGACCATTGCCAGGACTGCCGAGAAACGTATGCCTAGGAAAACCTCTAGGTACTATCAAACAAAAGCTTCTCTTGCCACTTAGAATAAGATTATATTATTGCGGGAAACACTAGCGGCAGAAACGGGGGAAGGGGCTATGGGCATCAGCCTACAATGAAAAAGGAGGGGTAAAGATATGTTCAGTCCCAATATTTGCAACGTGTGACTTAAAGAAGGGGCAACCGCGGGGAGAATTTTGAAGTGGAGGAACTTGCAAACATGAGATCCATATTTACGGCTACGCAAACATGAGATCCATATTTTGCGGCTAGGTACATGATGCTAAGCTAGGTGATGCTATGTATTGTTATCTAAGGCCCACGAATTGAGGCTCCCCGACATTTTCAAAGTTTCCGAAAACTTTGTTGTCCTTTTTAGACAAAATATTTCAAGATCAAGAACTAATATTGGAGAAAAATTGGAATTTAATGAAAGAAAATGTATGAAAACTACTCTGTAGCTGCCAGTGTCACTTAATGATGTGGTGCACATATGGCAAATTTAAGATTTTCTCATTTTAAGAACTCGGAAAAGTTTACCAAACTTATTTATGAACGAGCACAACTGCATTAGGAATTACAATTCGCTGCGCAGTTTGAAGCGTGCCGACAAATTACAAATACAGAGCTATTTTTGGAGAGCATTCGGAATTACGTGAAATGAGAGTTGGGAAAACCATATTAGTTGACTGGTGTCAAAATGGCAAACTTCCGAATTTCATATTCAGTCAGATCCAGGTGGCGATTGTCCCTTCTCCCCCAGCCCCGTAGCTATAGAACCGACTGCACGGTCAACTGGTTAGGGGATCAGAATTGCATTCGGGAGGTTAGGGGTTCAAGGCCTGGCCGGGCTATTCCGAAGACTTTAAAAACGGAACCTACTGCCATTGTGCATGGTGCTCAGCGTAAGCATGTGGAGTAGGGAAAACAAGTCAGTGAGTCACAACTCGAAAAAGGCCTTGACCGGCTCGACTTGAACCAATTGGTTGGAAACTGGGCCGTAAAATTCCATATAATTAACTTCCCCGTAGCTACGCTACTGTTTGTCCTCAACTGCTAACCTGGTTTAATCTAGCGGCCCCAAGAACATTATTAAGGAGTCACCATTTTATCACGTGTGGTGTGACGCAGACGCTTGACTCCGCCTCGACATGGATTAAACAGACAGAACGCCCAACTGTAAGTTTTAAGTCACTGGAATTACCCTACGGCTTTGTGAAGCTTCCTCCTGATTGCATGTGCTGTAGGTTGGGTGTGCGTTTAACTGAAAGCAACAAAAAGTGTGATTCCTGCAGTTTCTAACACAATATTGGATTCAAAGACAATCCATTTGAAACTATATAACATGAAGAGGACTCGCGGCCACACTTAGTCCAAAGTTCCTAAACATATGAACATTTAGATGTTGAAACGATTATTCTGGAATATTTTTCTCCAGGGAGGAAATCGCTCTGAAAAGTTTACGACAAATGAACACGCAAATCTTAAAAATGTAATTTTCAGATCGTTTTGTGCAATATTAGTTTTTTGATTCACTGAAAAATGACTAAAGGTTCCAATTTTCTGACGTTAAACGATGTGCGAAAGGAAAGGTTTGTTTGATTGTGCGTATTAGTTACATGTGTCATATTCTGTCAGTCTGTTTGTGTATGTTTTTCAGGTGCTCAACTGTCTTTGATTTTTTCCGATCGTTTTCAACAATCTTTATGACATCCAGTTTGAACTCGATTGCAAGAGCAATTTTGACTAGTGGATAATAACTTCTATCCTTTCCATCCTTAGTTTTATTAATGTTTTATGAAGTTCTATCCGCTATCAAGCTCCTTTCTACAAATAATGCGACACTAAAATTTGTAAAGAAAGTTAACTCCCTTCGAATTTTAATGAGATTCAATCTTAATAATGGAAGATAGTCAGGATGCAGTTAAAGTTGGGTGCATGTGATTTCTAGGAAATTTAGTGTAAAGTAGCAGCAAAATAAAAAAATGTAATAAACTTTAGGATCAATCAGTAAAGTGCCGTATATGAAATTACTTTTTCAAAATTAGTCACCTCGATCCCGGAAGCTTGTCAATTGTCATTAGTTATTTTAAGCGAGAGAAGAGAACATGGAGACGGCACCATAGCTTGGTATAATTCATAACTTCGGGAAATAACCGGTTTCGGGTGACAATGAGAATTCACCCTTCGGGGGAAATTTTCAGTATGAATATTCACGACCACTTAGTGTGTACCTTTTCACAGTCGTCTCTTTGTTTTACAAATGTGGATATATTCAAATACAAGGTAATTGTTCACCACCAGAGACCGAAATCACAAGAAACTTTTAACAGCGTATGAGCACAATTCAAAGCACGAGTAAATTACGCAAATTTCTATAGAAAAAAATTGCATATATCTTGCGGTGGTTGTGCCGAGTCAATAATTTAAGCTTAGGACACAGAACGTGGCAAAATTGCTCGATATATCAAAATTTGAACTACCAAACATGATCCGGCTCTTTTGTTCTACTAGCAACAAAGTTTATAAATATTCCAAAATTTGTCTTTCCTAAGTTCGATGAAATTTTCCAGGTATTTTGGACGTTCGTCTCCGTTGAATTGCGCGGTAGGATCGCAAAGCATCAAGGGAGAAAATTGAAAATGGCGCCACCCATGGCCGTATTTTTACCCATTTTCTCCCGAACTGTTCATTGTGCGAATGTACGGAGTTTTGCCGGATCTTATACCCTGCTATCACTGACGCGTTAAGCCCCGCCCCTTTGGCTGGGCAAAGTTTAAAGCGTAGTACGTGTAGTGTAGCTAGCTTAGAAGTAGCTGTCGACCCAAGTGTGACTGTTGTATAAAACCACTTAGAGCGATAGATTTAGCGGATCGAGCCAGCTCAACTGGCTCAGCCAGTTTCCAGACTGGACAAAATGTGACGTAAAATACGTTACACAGCTCAACTAGACCACCCCGGAGGGCTGGTCGATTTTGCCGGCTCAAGTTGTGACGTTTTGATGACGTTAGGATCACGTTTCCAAAAGATTGATTTCTTGCTGAGCCAGTTGAGCATTTATGAGGGCTCCATATGGCCGGGTATAGCCCACGTGCGTGAGAGATATTACAGAGCTGACCCACGTTTTCCAACCATACTAAACGTTTACATGGGCCCCAGAACGGTCATGGGGCATGTTGGCTAGTCCACATGGCCCCTTATTAATCCTGGGTGGAAAATTATATGGGCTCCATATTCGCCAAGAAGTTGGACCCAAAAGGGTTCCATATGGGGATATTACCCGGATGTGCCTAACCATTGAATGCCGACAACAATCTGGATATTCATATATAAGCGCATCTCTTTTCCCTAGTTCAACATTTTCTTGATTTAAAGGCTGGGAACTGTTTTATAAAGGGGGATAATTCATGAACTACTTCATTAGGTAGTAACGGAAGAGTCAGCCAGTCGTGTACATTGTATGCATAAATAGGTCACAGGACCAAGAAAATAGAAGTAAGACTCCATTTTTACACCTGTTAGTATAATTAAAGTGTACGAGACATTCAATGCCTATCCTCTGGCATGACCTCGGTGATATTTCTCATGTATATTATGACGTCAATACTTAATCTTTTTAAACTTATCTCTAGGTTAATTACTGTCTCCAGGTTGCGAGGATCGTGAAATCCAGGACCGAAATGGTCTATATAAGCAATCTAGTCACACGAACGCGAACGCGCACGTACACACACACGCACAAACACACACACGAACACACATACACAAAACATGGATAGATGGCGCATATCATTACTTTCAACAGGCCTCAAAAGTAGACGTTTTTCGAAGGTCTAAAGTGTTTTCTAAGTCATCTGTCAGTCTGTTTACCACATGCGTTATTACGGTATTTTGTTTATTCTTTCTTTTCATTTTTTTAACTGCCTGAATTATATTGGGGGCAAAACGGCATGTTTGTCACCAATATTTCTTTTGGGTGGCAATTTTCCCCTTCCCCAAGCAGTGGCGTAGCCAGGATGGGGTTTTTGGGGGGGCCTAGGTAACAAGTGGGGGGGGGGCTGGTACCTCCGAGGGTCAGGCACGGCAAGACTATCTAAGCGGAGCGCCACCATCGGTTGGCGCGGAGCGTACAAGAAAATTTTGGGCTTTAAACCCCTCCAGATGGCCGGAAACGGCACTTCCCATGTGTTTTAAGCTGGATGTACCCAGCCTTGAAGTACGAATCTCATGTCTGCGACTTCTCAATAATGAGAATAAAAAATCAATCTATGAAAAATGGCAATACATACACTTTTTAGGGACCCCAAAACTGGGCACTTCTGATCTGTGGCCTGGGGGATGAGACTAAAGGGAGCCGGTATCTCCCTTTCCCTTGGGAAAAATTGTGAACTTCAGAAGCACGTAGATCGCAAATGCGGCAATATTTGAATCTAAGCGGAGCGCCACTATCAGTTGGCGCGGAGCGTACAAGAAAATTTGGGGCTTTAAAACCCCTCCAGATGGCCGGAAACGGCACTTCCCACGTGTTTTAAACTGGATGTACCCAGCCGCAAATGCGGCAATATTTGAATGGATTTCATCTTACCTAAGGCAGCACCTCACCCTTTAACAGGAAAACCAAAAGTAGTTGTGTCCCCCTCTGAGAAACTTTCTTTGCGTTAGATTTCCTAGATGCAAAATGGTGCTATGTTTGGCAAAACTTTGAACTGATTATAGGCCTGAGTTTTCGGATTTTCCCTTTTTGGGGAGCATGAAAAATATAAAAATATTTTTAGTTTTTGTAGAGATTTTACAAAAGACATACATACTACCAAAGAAACAATGTGCAAAATGGTGCAGTATTTGTTCATCGGTACATTACGTAGTCAAAATTAAAATACTACGAATACATCCCTCAAAATAATTGAACCTCAAAGCAGAAGTATGGATCATGTGGGAAACACATGAAATCCGGACCTTGTGGACATTTTGCAAATCCCCCGCACGCCAGTGCCAACTACTTAAAAGAGGACTTGTCGAAAAAATCGTCCTACAGTGGCACTTGTCATGGGAAGGAGTGAGGCACGACATAGGCCTACTTGTTAAGGATGGAAGGGAAGAATTATCTGCTTACGGCATATTTTGTGTATAATAAAGTATAGGAATGGTCGTGTAAGAGTGGTCTCCAGTGTACGATTGCCTTATTTTCAGTAAATCAATCAGCCATCCGAAAGGCAGAAAGGGTCTTAACCTAACAAAGTCACATTAAAGTTTGTCGTCGAGACTTTCGTTTCATCTTCGAAGTGAAATGCAATAAACGACAGTGCAGATCACAAACGGTAGGCCTATCTAATTTAGTGAAAGTAGGCATTTTAAAGTTATTGCTTGATTTCATACGTGCGGACAAAATGTGTTTTACACACATTCATCCATGACTTTTTTTTTTTTTTAATTTTTGCACATTTTTTTATTTTTATTTTTTTCAATTACTCTATCAGGGACGCAAAAAATGGGGGGGGGGGGGCTAGGCCCCCCCAGGCCCCCCCCCCCGTGGCTACGCCACTGTCCCCAAGGATCGACGCCCCTGCATGATAGGGGTGACAAAGGGTGGAGACGTGCTAACAGTCCCCATTCTCAAGGCAAACATTCATATGGTAAATACAGTGTCATTTCAAGCATTTGCCCTAAAATGGAAAAGTATCATAGCAAGGGTAACATAGTTACGAAAGGTTAAGAGATAAAAAAAAAAATCGCGACACATTTGGGAAGCCTGTGGCTTAAAAGAAACAGTTATTCTTGAGACTGTTTGTAAATCTTTTGTAACACAATACCCGAAATGGCCGATTATTTTAATAGCTTCAAAGCTTAGCCGAAAAACAGAAAACGCTATATGTAAAGTAAAATTTTCATGGAAAATAAAAAGATCTGCAACACAGTTGAGTAGAATGTGAAAAAAAAGGTTTTCATCATCCCAACTCACACTGTAGTCTTGCAAAAATTTGCCCGAAATGTTCAAATATTCGGGCAAAGGTTAAAAAAATGCTTTTCAATTGCCAAATTAATTCAACAGATAGACAGTAGGGTGTTCAGGTGCCCAAAAGTTTGCCATCTATCCTGCTCTAGAGCCAAATACGGGCAATGGTTATGAGAATCGGGTAATTTGTTTTTCGATACTTAAATGATGCAGGGTGAAAATGTCTTCCCGTTAGTCTGCTTGAAAATTCATTTCAACACACCTTGTAACGTGACAACTCTGTCAATAAGTGTTACTAATAGAAGTCCATTGGTAGTGGTACATTTTATCTGATTCTTCTGATCAAAAAGCGACTGATAAGATCCCCATAGGCCTAATTTTTTCAAAAGCAAAATCATATATAGTCGGAAGTTCGGGCACACAATTTGTCAATATAGGCCTACATTGAATTTAGCCAAGAGTCGCAACAGAGTAAAATTCATTAGCATGTTTTCAATTCCGGTTCTTTGTAGTTTCCCCTGAAAATATGCGGGACCATTTCATCGAGTGATACATTTTATCTGGTAATCTTCTGATCAAAAAACGACTGCTAAGATCCCCATAGGCCTAATTTTTTTCCAAAGCAAAATCATATATAGTCGGAAGTTCGGGCACACAATTTTTTCAATATATACTGAATTTAGCCAATAGTCGCAACACACTCTAAAAGTAAAAGAGTGAACTCAGTCACTCTTTGATAGAGTGAAAAGTGTAAATTCACTCTATTAGAGTGATAATTCACTCCAAGAGGAGTGAAACTCACTGCAAAAAAAATTCACTCTTCCACGAGTGCCTGGAATGATCACTCTTTTTTTAAAGAGCGATCACTGTAGGCACTCCATCAAGAGTGAAACTTCGCTCGTTTTAAGGGAATTTTCCTCTTTTTGGAGTGAATTTCAATCTTCTTGGAGTGAATTATTACTCTAATGGAGTGAATTCACTCTTTTCACTCTATCAAAGAGTGACTAAGTTCACTCTTTTGATTTTAGAGTGCAGAGTAAAATTCATTAGCATGTTTTCAATTCCGGTTCTTTGTAGTTTCCCCTGAAAATATGCGGGACCATTTCATCGAGTGATACATTTTATCTGGTAATTTTCTGATCAAATAGCCACTGCTTAAATCCCCCTATAAGCCTGGGAAATGTCATTTTCTACTGTTTCAGGGGTCCGATTTTTCAAAAATTTTTGCTCGCTTCGCGCCAACCAGTGGTGAAGCTCCGCGCAGATAGTCTTTAGTTTCAAGTGAACAATTTTTTGTGCAAACAGAACCTCGAATTAGCGACTTCTAAGACCCCCTATAAGCATAGGAAATGACATTTATGACTCTCTGAAGCGGGCAGATTTTTCAAAATTTCCTGTACGGTACGTTTCGCCCCCAACTTATGGTGGTGCTCCACTTAGACCGCTTAATAGCAGAATTTAAAGGGCAGGAGCAGCCATTCCAAATTGAAGTAGTGTAGTAGACTTTCCAGTTTCATGATTGGTTGTTGGGAGTCACGTGACAATGTTTTTCTCTTCAAATGTGAAATTTAATAGAAATAACTGCTTGGTTTACCTTGAATATGCAATAGTGAAATCATAAAATGTAATGAAAGATACTTTGAAGAGAAATAAGACGAAAATTGTGCTTTTTAGCTTTTTCTTCAAAATAAGTTTGGGGGAAAGGCTCTTTACCTTTAAGTTTCAAGTGATCATTTTTTACAAAAGGTAACTCAAAATAGCGACTGCGTAAATCCCCATATAAGCCCGGGTAATGCCATTTTCAACTGTCTGAGGCGTCGGATATTTAAAAATGTTTTGTACGCGCCAACCAGTGGTGGGGCTCCGCTTACTATTTCTGGCTGAATTTTAGTTTGGAACGAACGTACGTTTATCTGCAATTGAAACTTAAAAAAGCAACTGCTTGTATCCCCTTTACAAGCCTGGGAAATGTCATTTTTGACTGTCTGAGAGGTACAAATTTTCAAATTTTCTGGGCGCTCCGCGCCAACCAGTGGTGGCGCTCCATTTTGACTGTCTTACGGGCAGAATTACATTTTCGGGTTAAAATCTTCTGCCCCCAAACTGAAACGCTCCCCTACGCCTCTGGAAATACTTTACTGAGGCGTGCACTGGAACAGCTGCTTGCAACATTCATCAGGATTCCGGAATTGCAATCCTAGGACACATAGTCCAGTGGAGTAATGAACTGAGCTAGCCAGCACCTCAAAAGTGTGTTTTAATATTAGACAAATCACAAATTTTTTTCACCAGAATTAGAGACAAATAAACCTGGCAAATACCATTTCCAGCCATCTGGGAGGTCGCTTAAGGACCCCTGGTGGGGTTCAGGAGGCAAAGCCCTGGTAGGAGCCATGGGAGGGGGGCTGGATACTTTTGTAGGGAGTGGCTGGTGTTTACTATCTAAGCGTACCGCCACCATCAGTTGGCGCGGAGCGTACAAAGAAAATTTGGGATTTTAAAACCCCCTGGATCCCAAGCCAATGGGGTTTTGTGCTTCGTGCAAAACCGGACGCTTTACGGCGTCACCATTATGTCGGCTGTCGAAAATTTGTCTTCCGTCGCCTATGAGTGAGAACAAAATAAAAAGCGACTCTTTGCAACCACTACACCCAGTAGCCGACTTCACGACTTTGACCCGACTCAGCCCTTGTACATCTTACAAATAGTTACAGATTTTTATCCATTTTTGCAAATTTCGAGGGATTCCAAAATGATAATGTAATTCCCGGATTTTGCACACACGTTGAAGAACTCAAACTGTCACAGGACTGTTTGACTGACTGAATTGGGTTTGCCATTTAACTAGAAAGTTTGACTGAGAGATTTATTCAGCAACATGGGGAAAGATTAAAGTGACACTTATCATAAATCAAGCCATCGACTGTTTTACACTTTCATCTCCATTTGAAATAAAAGTTTTTTTCACGTTCCGTATTTGAAAAAGGTTTTGTTTTTTATTTTGTTTTTGTTTTGCTACTAAAGGGAAATTGATCCCAACCTAAATTTGAAGAGGGCATTTTGTCACTTAAAGGAAATATTGCGTTTGTTTTAGAAGGAAATTTTATCCTTTTACAACCACTTTTTATTGGAAAAGAGTGATAAACAATTACAAATAAGGCAGTATGGTAGCCTTCTTTTCAAAAAAAAAAAAATAAGTTTCCCTCAGATAGAAAATTATTTGTTTGTTGCTGAAGAATAATTTCTTCACTCAAACTTTCAGCATTTCAAAAGATGTAACTTTCATAACTCTTCTTGTGCATAATATTTTGAAGAGATGAAGCTTTTCTGGGTTTAATTGTTGAGACCGAATTATTAAACGCAATATTCCCTTTTAAGACATACCTTCTTTTCCAGAGAGCATATGTTGTACCCACGGACTTCCTATATATATGGACAGAGCATGCAACGCGTACGCCCTATCCGTAGATTGTCGCCACCGACTAGGGCATAAAAAAAAAAAGGCGCACCAAGATGGCCGCCGGGAAGAGATAATTTGTGTGACTTGAGGCCGACTCTGTGATATTTTAAACGAAATGAAAGTATCTTTAAATTTCTTGCATTTTTTTTTATTTGAACTACTTGAGCTAGTCCAAACTTTCACACACAAAACCATAGCAGAAAGCCATCTTGCTTCGCTTATATTCACACGTACGGTAGTGACCATCTACTGATAGTATGCTCTATCCATGTATAGGAAGTTCGTGGTTGTACCAGAGAGTTGTTAACAACTCCCTGGTGGTGCTGCAGTTTGTGTTTCGTGCAGCATGTTCAGATTGCTTACCATCATAGACAAAAATGATGGGATTCTTGCCAAAGTGTAGCAACTCGTATACTAAATTTGGCTGGTCTACTAAAATCCCTTCCCCCAAAATCAATGTTGTTCTCTTATTTTCATCAGCACATGATATCAACGTTTTTTTTTTTTTTCATCTTGTTTTACAATATATTTGTAAGCCGCATAATAATTTGCATGGGCATTTAAAGGGTCAGTCCTCTAACACCAAACTTCACTCCTTGAAAAGGGGTAACAGGAACTCTCAATTAGTTCAGCTTTTTGATTGACTATTAATTCAAACAGTACAGAGTACCGTACCAAAACGTATATTACACAGCATGAACTGTACTGACAATATTTTGATTATACCAGGGAGGTGTTAGGACTTTTCTACACTCACCTGGAGCACTATAAACTGAGATTGTGTCTGGATGAGGATTAATTTTAGACAATTGTGGGAGGGGCTTAAATATAAAAGTTACGAGGATTGGTAGTGGTTTGGGTGAGAGACAGTGGCGGAGCTGCCATATGGTCAGGGGCGGTTGCCTCCCCCCCGGACCAAAATCCTCTGTCGGCGCCCTTTTTAGGTTTTAACATACTTTACTCTTGCACCATTTTTGGCAACAGACATAATTTAACAGCGTTGTTTTCAGGTTTTAAGGCCTAGATAACAAAATGCTCAAACAGCCACCAGTAACTGTACTATCTGCACTTTATTCTGATGAAAAGGGTCATCCTCTGTAATATAGGGATAGGTTCTGCCGAAACGGATCTTCATGCCTTATACGCACTAATGAATGTTGCCGCTGTGCTAAGTTCATCGCTTCCACACCAAGCGTGATTATAAGCTTACAAAATACACAGACTGACATTAAATTAACCCTCCCGGCCAATAAAAGATGTTGCAAAGGGAGCAACAAATAATTGTAGCGCAAATAGCCCTCTTGTTGTCGGGGATAATTGTCAACATAGACAATAAAAAGAGTTTATAAAGATACCAAAACAGCGTCCACAACATTTTTCAAAATTATTTCAAGAGGAAATTCAGGTTAAAAAAAAATAAAACTCTTATCGTAGTGGTAAAGGTTTAAGGGCTTTAATGAGTAGTTTCCATTTTGCTTTTCTTCAAGTGACCGTTCTCATGATAAATGGCTATTTCTGACACTGCACGATAAACCCATGAAAAGGCTTATTTCTCTACTTCCGTGGGTTTCAAAATGCAGAAAATAGCATCAAATAAGCTTAAGTTTAGGCTACTTTTATTTATTATGTATTCGGTATTTAGAGAGCCAAGCAGGCCTCTTGTCTTAGCTATTTCTTTAAATTTACTTAACTAATGGCTATTTCAGAGTAGTCACATGACATAAATTACATCAATTAATGTTTCCTCGTGCACTTATCTTGATTTCCAGATGCCAAATATGTATACCTAACGGTGGTTAATTTCCATAAATTTTTCCCTCTGTAAGATTGCTTGCTATTTAGTTCTATCGCAGGTTTAATCTTTATCTTCACAAAGTAGCCCATTATTACATTAAAATCTTAATGACTTAATGAATATAATGACTGCCTTCATACTAGAGTGTGAAAGAGAGGAATAGAAACATGTGCTTCCGCATGGAGGGGCAAGGGGGGGGGGGGGGGGGACTTGCCCTCTACTAGAAAATAACAACCTGAAAAAAACGGAAGAAAACATAAAGAAAAGGACAAAGAAAAATTAACATCAATATTTCTTAACAGTTCACTAACTGTTTTCCTATTTATATGCGGTAAATAGGCTTTAGAAATGTCATTTCCAGCAAACTGAGAGGCATTTTGGGCCAAAATTTTCTTGCGCTCCCCTCCAACTCATGGTGGTGCGGAGCTTTTCTACAAAAGAAATTTAACCCCCCCCCCCCCCCGAATTTTCCTTCGCGGAGGCCCATGGATAGAAAGTTTAAACATGTTTTAATAGAAAAACTGGCTGAGGAAAAATGTCAGAATAGTCTTCTACCAGGTGCGGAAAATCAAATGGAAAATCTGAAAAGCCGTGGCTTCGATTGTGCTAAGGCTCAGGGTATTTACTCCTTCGAAGCGCCCCTGCAGACCATTTTCGCTCCCTCTAACCGAAAACCCCAGCTCCGCCATTGGTGAGAGATTTGGGGCTTTAAACATGTTCAGAATTCGCTCGTACCAAGCCCTTACCTAAAAATAGAACTCTAAAAATTGAATTTACTGCCGTTGTGCGTGATGTTCCGCATAAACAATGGACTAAGGAAAACAAGTCAGTGAACCACATCTGGAAGAAAGGCCTTGGCTGGATCGACTTGAACCAATAGGTTGGAAACTGGGCCGTAAAACTCCGTTTGACTTACTAACCATGCCCTTACCAAATCGTTCGAACGACTAGATGGATAAGTTTATTTTCTGTCAGCCTCGGATCACACTTCAACATCTTAATTATGTTACAGTTGCTTTCCATTTGTCAATTCGATTCGAGGATGTTTTGTTACTACAGAATTATGAAACATTGAATGTTTCTTGTCTTTCGACAGCCGCATTTCAGATTATCCGTATGCTTCTATACATGCATGTATACAGTGGTTCAGACAATTCACCATTGAACGGGGGAACGGGGAACTGTCCCTTAATTATATATTTGCCCAGGATTAAAGGAACCTATAGCTCCTTATGTATACAGTTCTGTTTGGTAATATGAGTTATGGCATACAATAAGCGAGTTCGGTAATTCATTTTGTGGATTATGCACAGGCTCACCATCCTCCAAATCGTCGAGTTAGTAGTTATATGAGATTTAACGACATAGCACTGTTATACTATATGACGACTATTATATAGTGCCATCTAGATAAAACGTTTCAACATCATCCCTTCTAAGACAGGCGAAAAATACCATGGGCATATTCTGCATCTCCAGTCCACATGCAGAGGGACAATGGAGGGATATGGTCGGTTGTTTGGCAGCGAGAACCCGTCAGTCGTGGGATGAGTAATGCCAGTCTTTTTTGTGTGCCGACAACCCGCCAGTCATGGAAAGAGTAACAACGATCGTGTGTGCGCATTTTGTATGGATAGTCGGGAGCAAACAACTCCTATACATACGACCTCAGCACCCCACTGGATGCAACGTGACGTCATACCCAGGAACCAAATCCGCACCTGCAACATGTGTTCCAAAATACAGAATTACATCACTCTTCTTTAATCAATTCATAACACAAGGAGGAATCTTAGGTGTGGTTTAGTGAAGTGGAGTGGGTCTAAGTTGACTTTTTGGTCGAAAAATTGCATTTTAATTTTTGTTAGAACAGCTCAGACCCCTATTCCGTTCGGGTTGACTAGAAAACTAAATTTAAGATAATTGTTGTACTTCCGTACTGCATGAAAACAAGGGAATGTCATACACTTCAAGCTTAGCTCAGTTTATGTATCTAACGTTGCGTCCCACAATTCCGTGCGCCAATGAATTACCGAACTCGATTATTGTTTTTTTTCATCGTCATACATATTTTAAGGTTCCAAGATATGTAACATACAATTACGATCATAGACTTAGTGACAGCGAGGGGAATAACCTTTTGACAACCTGACCTGCGCGAATTTCGTGATCTCCTGTTTTGGATGTGTTCCAGCAAACTTTCAACCTTGAATGTTCACAGTTTAGGTGACCAAAATTGAATATGTTCAATTTTTTAAAAGATAAACCAAATATTGACATAATCCGATGAGCATACAAGACATTTGTATGTTCAGTAAGCACTGTGCTTTATGTGTTATGTGAGCTACCCTGTATTTTTCGGAATCCGATGTCAGTCAAAGAACAGTGACCCATCGAAAATTTTCTTTAACCTAGTGAAATATATTTGAGGTGATGAGAGTGCCTTTTAAACTGAGCACCTACCTTCCACATAGTAATTGCACGAAAACATTTAAAACTGGTAAGTCACAACCGACCAGTGTGGCTCGGGCCATCAGGATGTTGGCGACCACAGATCTATTTTCCTAGCTCCATTTTTCCTGATAAAATTATTAATACTTTAGACCCATTAAAATTTTAGTGCAAATGGACGTGATGTTCACCTGGATTTCTACCAATATTAAGATCATATTCAACGATGTTTGTGATTGGTGTGATCCATGGTTTCCTCGAATAACCTACAGCTTCGTGCCAATAACATGTTCGTAATAAATAAAAAAATATAAAAAATATGGAAAAACGTTCATAAAATATTTATAGAGGGCAAGAGAAAAATGAAAATGGTGTATTTCGAGCAAACCGCGGAACTAATTTATATTGAACCTTCTTTGGTTTGATTGATAGGATTAATTTTTCAAAATTTAAGTCGACGTCAAGAAAAAGAAGTTTTCATTGCGATGAAGAAAGTAAGAAAGTTAGATGAGTTTTCAAGGCTGAGTGTCTAACCAATTGGTTTAAGTCAGGCCGGCCACTGCATTTTTTTCCACCGGCTTGTTTTCCATACTCCATTGTTAACAGTATGAAAGAAGAAAATATTGAAAATCAAAATACAGTGTTAATTTTACGTGGACCCCAACAAATCAGAACGACACCATCACAGAAATAAAAAGTGAGTCACCATCTTCAAACTGAGTCAGTTTGGGCTTAGGTGACCCACATGTAGAGTATCTAAAGTGAGTCACTATGGGGACATATTGACTCAGTTTTAGGACAGTGACTAATTTTTTTCTCTTTGATGATATACAGTGTCCCATCAGTGTAAACGAGTAAAATTCAATCGTTGATGATTGCCTACAGTGGCCACTATTTCATTGAGTGAAACTCGGATGAAATTTCACCATGATTGCAGAGGCAATTAAAGGCAAATTCTGATGGCTTTTCGCTGGGTCTTGTAAGAAAAGCAAAAAAAATCACACCATGTCCTTCAAACCCTGTCGCAATACCATGCTACTAACTAAAGATATCTCACTTTAAAGATTGGCTATTTTTGTTGAAAAATACCTCTACTTCTCAACGAAGCCGCAGAGAGCTATGTCTAATGTAGGCACATTGCCTTAGATTCCTTTTGTTTTTCTTTGCGATTGGACGTCCTCGGTATATTTGTCTTTGATACTGTTGGAATGTTTGATTGTCTTTTCATATAGATTTAGCATTACCCTTCGCCATAATATGTAGAGTACAACCCACAACGGTGCCTGCAGTGGTGTCAAAGTCATAGATAAATTGTATGCAATGTGCCGCGATGACATCACAGATTTCCCACGGTGCACCAAATCTCAAAAAAAAAAAAAAAATGTATTAGGCCTACTTTAAAAAATTGTCATATAATGTTAAGATGCAGTGTTCATTTCCCGAAGGAGAAACATTTTCTGCATATTTTGAAATTAATGAATTTGTCTCCGGAATGTGCCTTTAACGCTTAAATAGTAAACTAAATGTCACGTGACGTGACGGAGATTAAAAAGTCACTCAAAAAAAGAGTGGTCCCTAGTCAAACTTTTTGGTTCATTTTCCCTCGATTGCATTCTAAAGACCATATTACTATTTCAAGTTACATTTGGTCGAATATGTGATACTTCAGCCGAAAGAATTTTGAAAACCAGAATACAGCAATCGGATGGAAGCTACGTTCTTGTACTTTAGAGATGTCCTTCACAACAAGGCTGCTGCAAGGATTTGCCTGACAGGGAGGAGGGGGATTCCCCGAACGGGGGAGGCAGCAATTTGCGGCGACGACAAAGGTCCACTACCACGATACCTGCACGAGAGTAATCATATTTACAACTATTAAAAATTTTGGATCAACGCCCCAGAGAGTTTTAAGCCATTTGCGAATTATAATAATTGAAAAATCAGACCCCATAGTCAGAAATATCACTTCACAGGCCTAAAGCAGGATCTAAGCAGTCACTGTTTTCAGTTCTCGGACTAAGCCTCCACTGGTTGACACAGATCATACAGAAAAACAACGAACCCTCAGATGGATGGGATAGGAATTTCTCAGTCGAATTAGTAGAATCTAAGCTGTCGTTATTTTGAGATGAGTTCGTTTAAAAAAATCAATTACTTGCTCAAGGGGAAGTTTGGCAAAAAAATAATTTTTACATGTGAAAAAGGGGACTAAATATACACAATGTGGTGAAACTTTCTTTCAAATCGGACATGCATGTTTCGATATATCAGTAACTGAAGTGTGTAAATTTGTGTTCCAAAGTGATGTTGGGGCAGCAGAGGTTATATCACTTCCTCACATTGACAAGGAATTCTTTGTTTCTTTATTTATTCAGACTGTTGTTGTATTGACCCTGTGTGGATGAAAAGTTTGTTAAGTTCCAAAGCCACTTATGCAATCACATTCTGATAATATGGGATTGATGAGGAGAAAAATAGTTGTAAACTCCAAAGGAAAACAAAAGATCTACCATTAATGTGATGATATGACACATATGTGCTTGCTTCAGGTTCACGTTTTGCTGAAAATGTGACAATTTTTCCCGCAAATTTCACCGAAATGCTTAGATAAGTACCCCTCTAACATATCAAATCTTGATCTGACCGTTAGCCCTCCTTTAAGAGTTCAAGATCACCCATCCACTATCTTCAGTCCTTGTGGGGGGGGGGGGGGGGTTCCACTACGAAACCGTCGTCTTTCCCTGACGGGGACAGCCTTCCTAGACAGGGGGACATGCTCCTCCGGCTGACGCCACCACCAGTGTTGTAGTCGAGACAAGCATATCCAAGAAAGAGACCGAATGTACATATTGCATAGGAAAATAAGCTGTCCAGAATTCTGAATACCTTTTAACCTAACTGAATTATCTTATAATCTAAAAATGACGTATAGCACAAAAAGTGAATCGTCAGCCCCCAATTCAACACACACGGTGGACACGCAATTGCAATACCGGCCTGCCAGTACTGATTACACCTAGTAACCTAACCTGTGTGTTATTGTAAAATGAAGTCCTGTGTTACACTATCCTCATCGAACAAGTTAAAGACCCCCTCACCAATTCACATAAGAAAGTTAAGCCCTTATAGATGGAGTGTGTGGACTCATTAGGTGAATACTTCTTTCCTCAATGATTAGCCTATTTTTCAAAGCGATTGACGTTTTTGAAAAGTTTACTACGAGTTTATAAAGGTAAGGTGAGGTTAGATAAAATTCTTCGCAAGCAATCGCAAAATAACAATAGAAAACAAGCACATCACCTCTAAAAAGTGGAAATAATAAATTAAGTCACCTGCGCATCTTACAATGTACGTCATACTTCACTTTTTATTCTTAAACTTTATTCATTTTTTAAGAACAAAGTAAAAGCGACAAATTTTTTGCCTGTCTCAAAGAAAGACCAGAACAATTTCCGAGACAGCAAGGTCCCGAGACCGAGATCAAGACCGAGAGCACAGGGTGTCGAAACCGAGATCGGGAAAACCGGTCTCGAGACAGGTCTCGAGTAGTAGATCGAGAACGGTCTAGAGTACTACAACACTAGCCACCACTGCTTCACACTTCCCTCTCAAAACAAAGTAAAACGATAAATTTTTGGACAGTTTTAAAGAGAGACCAGAACAATTTCCGAGACCGCAAGGTCCCGAGACCGAGATCAAGACCGACACCACAGGGTGTCGAGACCGAGACCGGGAAACCGGTCTCGAGTAGACCGAGACAGGTCTAGAGTACTTCAACACTGGTCACCACTGCTTCGCACTTCCCTCCCATGACCTATGAACATCTTTGCGATAGGTTGGGCTCTCGCTTTTTCCCAAACACAAAAGTTTATACAATTTAAAGGGTTGCTACAGACCTTAAGCATTGTCCAGTGTGCTGGCTTACCTTCGTCGGAGGGTGTTCTGTTTGTTATGTGTGACGCCACGTGCACTAGGAGCCTTGAGACTAAAAGAATTTCAAAGGTGGGCATTTGTTGGTGCAAGTTGAGCGAATGCCGAACTTTCTGTTCTGTGATTTGCATTTGTGTAAAGGAGTGTAATATCATTAATCAGTGAGCTTTACATTTCGCGGCGCTGACGTCATCCACAACGTGATAACGTCACCTCCTTCCTTGTTCTGCCATTGTGCAACTTAGAAATTGAAATCTAAAACTCTCTAACGTCATTTGTGGGTGGAGCATGTAACACTTCAGCTTTAACTTCCTCGAAATCAAACCTAGCAACTGGTAACAAACCATCCGAGCACTGTGCCGGTCGTTTTTTACGTGTGCTTATATCCCGCCATAAGCTGTGAACACACGTAAAAGTGTTACCTTTGACCTTTGACCTGTTTTCTGCTTCTTGAAGATACTTCGAACTGGTTAATGTGAATTCTTACGAATGTTGTCTATCAAATTACTAACCTCAGGCTGGTGCTGGGCTTTAATTTGAAGTTTTTTCTTTCCCAAATTTGGACTTCTATCCCTAAGCGTTAGACAAGTGTATTCTAATGACCGTCAAAGTTTCGCTGGCGAAACTCATAAGGAAACATGAGAAAAATGCAGAGCTCTTCGATTTATCGAGGCGAGTAAACTGAATTTTTCTTGAAGTCCCACGCAATTGTATATAACAATATCAAAACAAGTTCTTCGCATGATTATGGAATGCTGAAGACTCCAGAGTGACGAGGGACTAGCTTAAAGGTACTCAACCCTCACCTAATGTACAATTTTTGTAGTAGTCTACAGAAATCTTCAGTTTGGCACAGCTTTTTAATCGACAACAAGTTAAAAAAAGCAAGGTACTGTAGCTCATACACATCATTTACTGTACTGAGAGTTTTTTTGAAGTTGAGGTCTTGAATATACTCACCGTGAAGTATAGACTGAGACTGTGTCTGGATGAGATGTATAAACATATGTGTTTCATTGTCATAATTATTACTTCTTTTTTCTGCATACATATCCCTTTATGGGAAGACTTTTAATTATAAAAGCTTGCCATATGACTGTAATGTAAATAACTTTCTTACTTTAGATTTTATGCAGACAACATTTGTTAATAGTTTGTAATTAAATTTAAACATCCTTTGTATATATGTGCAAGACGGAATAAAATTCTTCTTATTAAAAAATCTTAGAAATGCCCGAAATCTTAAAAAAAGATACACACGCAAAAAGGAAAGAAACGTCATAAAGTCGCAGTAAAATTTTTTTATGAAAAGTCAACAAAATTCCAAAAATTCAGAACACCTTCGGGCAGCGCAAAAAGCTATAATTTGTGAGCTTTACTTCACAGATTTTCACAACACAATGCTCGAAATGGTCGAGTATCCAACTTCTTTCAAGCATTTGCCCAAAAGTAGAAAAGTATCACAGTTAGGGTAACATATTTACAAAAATCAAACAGATTAAAAATCGCGACGCATTTGGAAAGCCTGCGGCTTAAAAGAAACAACCGTTCTTGAGCCTATTTTTAAATCTTATGAAACACAATGCCCGAAATGGTCGATTATTTCAGAGCTTCAGATCTTTGCCCGAAAACAGAAAATCCTATACTTAAAGTAAACTTTTCATGAAAAAAAAACAGAGATCTGCGACACACTTTGGGTAGCGTGTGAAAAGAAGGTTTTCCTCATCCCCACTTCATACTGAAATTAAAATGCCCGAAGTGGTTAAATATTCGGGCGAAGGTTGGAAAATGCTGGGACCCTTTCAATTGCCAAATTAATTCAACTGACGGACAGGAAGGTGTCAGGTGCCATCTATGCTGCCTTAGAGCCAAATATCAGCAATGGTTATGAACATCGGGTAATTTGTTTTTCAACACTTTAATGATGCAGTGTGAGAATGCATTCTCACAAGTCTGCCTGAAAATTCAATTAAACACACCTTCTAATGTGACATTTTTTCAAAAGTAAACTCATTTATAGTCGGAAGTTCGGACAGTGACATAATTTTCAACATATATTGAATTAGGTCAAGAGTGGCACTAGAGTACAATACATTAGCATGTTTTCCGTTTTTCAGTTTTATAGTTTTCCCCGAAAATATGCAAGACAATTTTATCCATGGTACATTTATCTGGCAATTTTCTAATCAAAATAGCGACTGCTTAGATCCCCCTATAAGCCTGGGAAGTGCCATTTTCGACTGTCTGAGGGGTCCGATTTTTCAAATTTTCTGCACGCTTTGCGCCAACCAATCGTTGCGCTCCGTTTACAGGTTTAGTCTTTCTGGCTGAATTTTAGTTTGAAATGATTTTTATATGCAATTGAAAACTCTAAATAACGACTGCATGGATCCCCTTCATACCAGCCTGGGAAATACCATTTTCGACTGTCTGCCTGAGAGGTAGGAATTTTTAAATTTTCTTTCGGGCAGGATTATATTTTTTCAGGCAAAAAATCTTCTGTCTCCAAAACTGACATGCTCCCGTACGCCTATGGAAATACCTTACTCAGGCGTGCATGTGCATTGGAACAGCTGCTTGCAACAGACAGCAGAGATTTGGCTTTGAAATCCTATGATCCTTAGTCCACTCGAGTGATGGACTGAGCTAATTAGTATCTCCAATGTGTGTTTGAATCTGAGGAAAAACCACATTTTTTCACCAGACCTAAAGACAATCAAACCTGACAAATGCCATTTCCAGTAATCTGGGAGATGTTAAAATCCAAAATCTTCTTTGCACGCTCCGTGCCAACAGATACTGGAGCTACGCTTATTAGAAACTCAAGTCACGTCACAAAAGTATTCCACGCCCCGTAGCCCCCACCCTCATGAGAAAATCCATAGCTACGCCACTGGGTGTGGGCAATTCAATTAGGGCTAGGTCTGTATGACCTGTTCTGTCATATAGTCAAAATTACGAAAGCAGTCAAAATTCTATCATTAATTAAAGGGCCAAACCTCTCACCCCAAACTACAGTTTTGGTACGGGGGTACCGCAATTCTCAAAATTGGCTCAGCTCTTTGATCGACAACCAAAGTTTATATTACACAGCATGAACGGTACTGAGGGTGTTTTGATTATATAAATTTAGTTTTTCTATACTCACCTTGAAGCAATGAACTGAGATTGTATCTGGATGAGGATGAATTTCAGACAATTGTGGGAGGGGCTTAAGTAAGAAGATTGCTCCCTGTGCCCACTGCGTCCTGCACTTCATATTTTCAATTGTTTCCCACAAGATTATTAGCGATTTATGCCATTCGGCCAATCAGTCTTTTCTACCGGGGAGTTGTTGGACAACTTCAATGTAAACAAAAATTAGTCAAGTGGTGTCTGAAATGACTAAGCACATCAGTCACTCATATTCGACTAGTTTGTGATGATATCTGACTAATTTTGTGTTGGTGGACTAAAAATTATCCGTCAAAACTTAGTCAAGGAGGCTTAACATTTGTTAGAAAGTTATTCAACTAGGTCAAATATTAGTCAAATATTAGTGAATTACGTAGTTGAATAACTGATTAGTCAGTTTAGACACTGTTTGACTAATTTGTGTTTACAGTGTCTCGTGGACGGCAATGCCAGCTTTCCACCATTTGCTTGCTATTCTGACACCGGATTATGAAACTGTATTCCAAAAACCTCTAGGTAAGATCGATCTCAACCGATAATCTGATCCTTATCATGAAATTGATGCAAAATTTAAAATATCTCAAAATTTCAGATGTCAAAACCTCTTGGGGAATGCGCATCACGATCTCAATAATCGAGTTTGGTAATTTGTTGCGGCAAGGAATTGTGTTGCATGGCAGAGTGTGGGATACACAAACCGAGCAAAGCTCGTATAGTGTACGGCGTTACCTTGTTTTCGTCAGTACGTGCGCACAACACTAAGAATAAATTTAAGTGTCTAGACAACTCGAACGAAATTAGGCTAGTGCTACTTCCAGTCCCTTTTTACACCAATAAGACAACTAAGACATAGTCCACTCTACAGAACCACACTTACGACCCCTCCTTACGTCATGGACTCGGACTAAGAAAGAATAATTTTCCTGAATTGTTTTTCCATCTGCCTATCAACTCAAATTTTGGAGTACGTATTGTGTACGCATGTGCATAGCCACCAAAACGTACATGTAAGTTACTTAACTCGCTTTTTCCATGGTGTTTACAGTTCTGGCTCTTGTATGCTTAAAGCAGTTGTCCGCAAACGGGACAGGCTGTGAGCCAGGCTGTCGATGTGTAAAGACATGTTAGCGGATATTATTATTTTTTCGGGATTTCCTGTTTGACGACAAGTTCAATTTACTAACTGACTTTTCATCCAGTCTATGGAATGGAGCCACACGTGGCAGAACTTTGATGTAAACGGTGTGAAGGTCTTGAGGTTGGTCAATAAAGTACTATGTTCTTTATGGACTCCTGCATGAGTAAGGATTTGGTTTGGTACAAAGAAATAACCAACTCTGACCGGGGCGTGAGTCGTGCAAAGAAAAAAATAAATTGGGGGGACCAATATGAAGTGTTGACTGTCCAAAAGACTATATATAAGCGGAGCGCCATCATTAGAGTAGGCTCAGAGGATGTAGAACATTTTGAAAAAGCCTCGGCATGCAGCCGGAAATAGAATTTAACCAGATAGCAGTCTCATGTTGTAAGTAGAATCCAAATTGTAATTATTTTGAGCTTCTGTTTCACTTCAATAGAAAATAAATAAGTACCCAAAATCTCAGAAAATGGATAGATAAAATCCACCATTACCATTGGATGAAATGTTAATGTAAAGTAACCTCATTTAATCGTTGGAGAATGTACACCTCCCTGATTGAACGTTCTCTTGTATACGCGTTATAGAGAGGCATTAACACATTTTCAATTCGTTGTACAGTTACCTCGAAAACAACCAAGACCATTTCATATAGGCCTAACAGAGATAGTGCTTTTTATGTAGTAATTTTCTGATCACTTAGCGTGTTCCTGACTTTTTTCGTATTGCAAACAAAAGCTAAAATGAAGACTACATGTTTAGATTCTCTTTACAAGCATGAATACGCAAATTTTGGCCATCTGAAGGGTCTTTTGGGCAAAATTACATTTTGGGGGTCAAAGTAGCTCTTAACCCTCTGATCACTTTGCAGTTTGCGAACATATTTTGAAGTGAGCATTTTATGACAAACGACAAAAGAGGATAGCGACTCGTTACATTATTCATATAATTCTGGAAAATGCTATTTCAGGCCATCTGAGGAGTCTCATTTTCGAAATTTTTCTCTACGCTCCGCACCAACTAATGGTGGCGCTCCCTTAGATAATCTTTATGACAAAATAACGTTTTGTGGCCAAGAAAAACATCAAATTAAATGCTCCCTTTCACCTATACCGATCGATGCTCTTTTATTTTGACTCCTAAAAGTATGCAAATTTAATGACAAGTTTTACTTCGTAAGGTAGCATAAATGGCATAAGAATGCATGTAAAGACACAAAGGATTCAGTTTTATCCTCATGCACCACCACAATTCAACTTTTAACAATGTTCATGTCAAATTCGAAAATCTTGCACCATTTCGCATCTAGGTTCCTTGAAAACGCCAAAAATTTTCAAAGGGGAGGGGTATCCGAGGCTCCCCTTAGACCCCCCCCCCCCCCCAGGCTGGCGATCATTAAACAAAACTGCATGCTCCCCTTTAGAGAAATCCTCCGTTGGTACATACAAATAAAAAAGAGTAGTTATTTCCAATAGCTCTATGTTATACTTTAAGATTAAAATACAAGGTAATATTACATAATGACATGGTAATGTTGTTATGCTTGTAAATTTGCATATGTTATATGTAATACATACACATTGACCGGGAAAAGTTTTGGGGAAATTTCATACCTTTCCCCCCTCTGGAAAATGTCCTAGCTACTCCACTGAACAAAGGTTAACACCCAGGCTTTTAGATATGTTGAAAGGTAGGCTATATGTTCCACATTAGGCCTATGGATATTTTTATGTCGTATGGGGGTGATTCAAGGAAACACTGACGATATTGAATTGATACGAATACCTGTTGCCTTTTTGTCCAGTAATTCTTGGAAGATCCATGATTACCGCGGATGCAATATCATATTTCCTTATATGAAACTTTAATTAACCGCTCAATAATGAGTTCAAGTGAGCGGAGGGGACTTACTCAACTGTGCATTTTTTGGCTTTGACGTCAAAAAAAAGGTGAAGCGTGCCAGCTCACGTCATACAACATTTACAGAGAGAGTTCCGTGATTACCGTGACACCAAAGGATAGGATAACGAGAAATAGATTACGGATTCACGCCTTGTCGTTGCGTCTTGAAAATGCAACATAGACACCCCAGTAGATCAAAGGTGGTGGTGGGTGTAACTGGTATCTGTCTAGGCAACCGCAGTTTATTACATGATCTGTGCTCTCAGGTTATCCATACTTTTGTTTTGTTCACACACCCAGTGTAAAGCAATTAGCACATGCTTGACTGACCTGTTAGCTAACCCCAATTGTTACGTGACTTTTGGTGATTTTAATACATCCGTTTCTGTCAATCAATCAATTAATCAGATGTGTGATCTAACTATATCAAGTGTCTATGTAGGCTGAGTGCGCTTCATTTTCACCCTGGGGCGACATGGTGTAAACAGGCAGACATGTAAATTGTTTCAAAAAGTAAGAAAGAAAGTTTCATCCTGTTCCCAATACCACTGCTACCTCTATCAGAAAGTTGACAACTTCGTCTCTAAAAATACCGTACTACAGTACAGTAAAATATCCGTTTTTGCAGTTTCAAAACGCCCACTACAGGCCTTGTATCGGCGTTTCAATACACCCAGGAAAGATTTGGTCAACTTTAGCAATATCCAGAGACAAACCTTGGTGTGCGAATTGTATGCCATATTGTTTTGGCAGAGTCTCTTTGCGTTTTTCCCCTCAAAATGTAAATTTATGTTGATAAAATTATCCGATGACTGAAGGTTTACATGAATTTGAAGCTAACTTTACTCGTAGCACGAATTTAGTGATTAAGCTTTTCACACCATGAAAAATATCTTTCAAAGTGAAACTCAGTGTTATAATTACTACCTGAATTCTACATGTAACTCATATTTCTGATAAAATTCTATGGTAGTGTTCCTTTTCTCCCGACATTCGGGGAATTCGTTACCAAAATGAAAACTGGACCAAAATGTCCTATGGATAGCCCCTGGCCCCTTGCCGTTGGCGAAGTCCTGCACATTTGCAGTACTAGTAAATGAAGAAGCAGCATCGTGATTTAAGCCTTGTTTTGTTCTCTGTTGGAGACTTTTCAAAGTCTCTGTATTGCGAAAGATTCGAACAAGAAAAACAAAATTTTGGCGCGCTTCGCGAGCATGTGTTCATATACAAATTATGCCACCCGTTAAGCCTCTTTGATAGGTTTGAGAACTAGTGTGGTTTCCGCAACTTCAAGTGGTTAGTATTAGTAATGCTGCCACGAAGTAATAGGCTGATTATAAACGCAACTTGCTTTTCGGTGCCTCCCTTTGCGGTACCCCCTTCCCCGCATGGATGGAGTGGTTGAGCGGTCACATCCACAAGGGTCGGACAATTTGTCATGTAATATCCCTTTGACAAGTGTCGGTTCATTTAAGTTTCCATCTGCTGTTGGTAGGCTACATTTGCCTCGTATTCAGCCTTAAGAGCTGACATTTCAATTAAAACAACTGTACTGACCAGACATGTAGTAAAATTGTTTGTTATTTTTATTTAATCAGAAATGTAGCCTATAATTATCAATAATTTCGGCTCGATGGAAATTGCTAACCGACTCCATGTATAACAATGTTCGCACTGAAACAAATTTGGAAAATTTGGGTGCTACCCCACCCCTGAAAAAGTCTAGCTACTCCACTACCCTGGTCACGTCACCGTCGAGGGCAAAATAATTGAGTATTCCAACCTTGGTCTCGGCGATTAGTTTGATACCTCATGAAATAAATTTATTCACTTTTACGTACGTCTCTGGTTGGCACTCGGTGGCACAGAACATGGGCAAGAACATATATGCGTACACTTTCGGTTTTGAGCGAGTAGTAATCTCGCGATTTCGCGCAGAATGTAGACGGATCAGAATCTACATTTCACCGTGACGAAATGTGCTCGTACCTCATCAAATCTGTTGCCAAGAATCCGTGACGTCATTTTTTGTTAATATGAATGAGCTTAGATCTGTTGCAGACAGTCGGTCGTTATACATTGTAAGTTATCGGTTGTCGGTTAGGTGAGGGTTTATGTAACGAACACTTCTGTAACAACAACTAATTTTGTAATAGGTCACCTCTTTTGTAATTGGTTGGGCCACCTTTGTAATAAATTCATCACTTTTGAAGTTTTGTCATTTTTAAAGTCATCTTTTGTAGCCTTCCCGGATCGACCACTTTTGAAATAGAAAACTCCATTGACCACTTTTGTACTGAAACCTCAGCTAACCATTTTTGCAATCGCCTCAAATGGTAAGTAATGAGGATGAATTGCGTAGCTTTAGCACACGACTCCAGATATCCTACAACAAAACATTTAGATACACGTCACACCTGTTTGGTTCATGTCGGTCAGTATTTTTATGTGTTTCACAAAAGGAAAATAAATACTAGGCTTCGATGAACTGAGACGATGGCCAGAACCAGGCAGTTGACTAAGTCAATTACCTTCAACAATGAAATACATAGGTTTTTTCGTAATTTGATTAAATCTTTCATAATTTCATTAACCACGACAGTAAATAGTTACTTAAATTTAGAGAAAAGGCAGCAAAATACTGAAAAGTTTGCAAAAAAAAAAAAAAACGATTTCTGTACTGAAATGCTGTTTATATATTAACACGCCTATCACCAGATTCGTACGTTAGGAAATTCAAGCGCACCCCTATCTGAGTACAAATGTATATTCAATATGTCCTTATATACACCCGTCTTACGAACTATATTCCGAAGTGCAGTAAGTGAAGCGGGTTTTGGTCAATGTAATGCGGGCACATCTGGCAATTTGAAGTACTACCGTAATAGCCCAGTGTAGCTACTTCTTGGTAAGTGGGTCTTCCCGCTTTGAAAAATATCAGACTGTGCAGATCGAAAACCAACCGAGTACTAAGGTCTACGCCTGTCATTTAGTAAGTAAGCAAAAACTGAAAGTTTACTCACATGTCAGTTCCTTGTGAAAAAACAGTAGGCCTTTTGTTAAAAGCATTAAAACGTGCTATTCTCCGCCAGAGAGTTGTCACTTTGCTTTTCCTAAAATTTATGTCACATGAGTACGAGGAACTCGGTATACAACTGACTTACACAGGAACGATACTTTGAATGTTGGTTACCACAACAGTCCAAGTCTCACGTTTCATAAAAGGTCGGGAGTTCGAGTCCTGCCCGGGGTCATGATACCAAGACTTTAAAAATGGAACCTAGCTGCCATTGTGCTATAGGTACCCGGCATGAACAATGGAATAGGGAAAACAAGCCAGTGAACCACAACGGAAAAGGGCCGTGGTCGGTTCGACTTGAACCAAGTTGGACACTGGGCCGTAAAACTCCGACCATGTAGCAATTAACTATATCAACAAATCATGAACCAAACCGCTTTCTGCGTGAAGGAAGTTTAAATGGCCCATATTTTCTAAAAGTCCCCACGACTCTCTGGCGAAGAGCCAAGGGGCGAAAACCAAACGATTACTCCCGGAGGAGTTCTGCTCCCTTTAGGAGCTTAACGTCCCAAATGGACAAGTAAGCCCTCCAAAGGGCAAACACTGAGTGGTCCTGCTCTAGACGGGCCGAATAGAACAGAAGCCACAACCTGGATGCAGTTTAACGTCATGCCCAAGATCTTTAGTAAAAGGCGAAAGATTTATTCGCTTTGTATTCGCTTTAAATAACCCATATTTATTCTGAGGCTTTTGTGTTATTGTAACATTGAGTACCCAAGCTTAGAAAGCACTTCGGCATTATGGAAGCTGCCACTCGAAAGTTGGAGCACGTGGCAACTCCCTGTTTTAACAATGGGAAGTCTTGTGGACTGTTGGAATAAATCGGAAAAATGTTGTTTTTCTATGCGAGTTTTCTTCATAACGTTTGGTTCAGTTGTAGAACCGAACATAGACGTTTGCGTACCATGGCTAGTAGTATGGTGATATTTACTTAAGTATTTATTACCCCTGGTACAGTGCTCGTTCTGTGTTTGTGTTGTTTGTTTTGGTGTACTGAATATTCATTAGTAAGTGCACTCTTATTGGCTGAGGTGGTGTAAATGGCGAATGAATTACCAACCTGTCATTATCGCGGAGTTTCACAAATTTTACCGTTATTTTCATGAAAATTGAACTAAATTTGGCAGAATTTTCGCATTGAGGATTTTTTATTCGTCCTAATTGTTAGAATGGACTCTTTAAAAGTCTACGAAAAATGTGGGTAGAAAGTTTTTTTTTTTTGTTAAACGCATGATATCACTTTTATGAATTTTAGCCTACCTGTAAGTATTTTACTAGTAGTACCAGTTTAAGTACTCCTCAGGCATCTTCCAGCACGATTATCTCAGAGCTTTTTCATCGGCCCATTTGAACAGAGCGCCTGTCTGTTTGCTATAAGAAGTACGAGCGATCGAGCTGAGGGTATACTTATAATTCTTTCTGTGGTAGGCGATTTGATCCGATCCGCGAAATCAGTGATGTATAATTGAATCGACTGGTACGGGCAGCAGGTGGAAGCAGTCTTCCTGGGACAGTGACAGCTGAGTACTCCTAGTACCAAGGCACATTGGGGCACTGAAAGCACAGTGGTATGATGGCACCGTTATTCCAGTGGGGGTGGTACTTACAAAACCATTAAGACGATCATTTACCCTACTGTATATAAACAGACCGACTCCATGCAAGTGCACTAAGTTTACTTTCAATTTACCTGACAGTTTGTGATGTCAGAATATAAATGGCGGCCGTTTAGAGGAATGTGGACGCAACTGTTGTCGCATGAGCAACATGTGTTGAAACTTTTAACGAGATGCCAATCCACGGCCAAAATGTAAAAAATTGGTCCGAAATGTAAACACATTTTTCCCAAAAATGTAGCAACTATGGAGGTTGGTCTAGACTGCAACAATTTTCTGCCTAAAATGTAAAAGCTACCAAAGCTGGTCCAAAATGTAACATCTTTTTGCCCAAACTGTAACAACGTGAAGGGTGAAACGTTTTCCGAAAGGATAATTAAAGGCATATTCCGGGGACAAAATTCAAGATATGCAGAAGTATTTTCTTTTTAGGAGGCGACAAATTAATCACAATAGCATATAGCGTTTGGAAGATACAAATTTATAAAGTAATGCAACTTTTTTCTTTTGAGTGGGTGCATCATGTAAATCTGTGATGTCATCGTGGCTCATTAATTTGACATTAAATTCAATTTATTTATAATTTTGATGCCACTGTAGGAAATATTAACCAACAGTGGTAGTTGTACTCTACGTATGGTGAAAGGTAATGATCTACAGGCAAAGATATTTAAACATTCCCACAGCATAAAATTTCAAGGACAAAAGGACTTTAACTTACAAAGAAAACAAAAGGAATCAGAGACAACGTGCCCACATTACATTTGTGGCTTTGTTGAAAAGCAGAGGTATTTTTAATAGAAATAACCAATCTTTAAAATGAGACATCTTGAGTTAGGAAAAGGAACTGCGGCAGGGTTTGAAGGACACGTTGTGGAATATTTTCTTCATTTTTACAAATCCTTGGTGAAAAGCCACCAGAAAGCCTTTAAATAACTGCTGAGGGAATGATGCCTTCCCCTTGAGTACAAACGCATATGCCTTTCTTCTGTGAGCTCTCCCTCGGCTTCCATTCGTTCTAAATTTCATTTGAAATTCGATAGATACCTATTACGTAAATCAATGCCCAATGAAGGTTAGAAAACATTTCAAAGGAGGTAAATATATTTCTTTCGACAAAAGTTACTGTTCCCCAAAGTTTGAACTATGAAGTAAAAATTTGTAATAAAATGTATAAAACGAATCAAACAATACTATTTTCGTAGGAACAGAGCACACAATTGCCCACGTTATAAATGGTCTCGTCTGGCTGAGTCATCAAAAACAATTTTCGATAAGGCCCGTCATTGGCTTCAGACAGTGAACAATTTTGTAGTCGCGTAGTACTTGTGCACCAATGTTAAGAAAGTCGATGAGCCCGGTAGCGAACGCCAACACTAAAATGCACGATCCTACACATGTTTTGCAAAAGTCTTGTCCGCATGAGTCCATAGGTTTTCCCTCTCGGGAAACCAAAAATACAACATGACCGCCATAATTTTGAGAGTGCCATCACCTAAATAGATCAGGCTGGGAGTTGCACCATTCAACTTCTCACAACTCCCTGGACACCTGGAATATAAATATTTTGGGGTGTCTTCTGTGCGGCTATAAAAATCAGAATGGCTGCCATGACGTAGGTTATGGCTAAAAGATGCTCCGTTGAACTTCGCGTGGTCTATACATCTGTTTAGAAAGTCTATTTTACCTACTTGTCTGATGAGGGTGACGTCAAAAAATGGCAGTCAAAATATTACATGTCGTAACCAGGTCGAATCGGCCTATAAGATGCACAACTCGAATTTTGTGCCTCATCTTACCCGTTTTGGGTGTCTCATGTTAGGTCTAACAATCCAAGATGGCGGAACAAAATGACAGACACAAATTTGGGGTGAAAATGGGGTGAATAGAGTCCGTTTATTCTAAATTTAAGGTCCCAGGCCCCGCGTGATGAAATTCTCAACTCTGTGATAACCAGTGGCGGCACCAAGGGGGGGGGGGGGAATGGGGCATCCCCCCAATCAGAACCTTCCCCCCCCCCAGTTTCCCCCAGTCATCTCCGGAATAATGGTTGCCTAACAAGAGTGTCTAGCTCGGTTCGGAACGACACAAACAGGACCAGAAAACCTTTAGGTTTGGGAAAACGACATGGACCGAGTTATTTGGTGGAGTAGAGAAGAAGAGGTTAGGTTTGCTGGAGTTTTACGGCCCAGATTCCAACCTATTGGTTCAAGTCGAGCCGGCCACGACCTTTTCAGTTTCCAGTAGAGAAGAAGAAAACAGCCTCTGCAAGCAGACAAATTACACAGGTGTAGTATAAGATCTAGAAATTGTGAGAACTAGATTACAATGCATAAACTAGTACACAGGAATCATGTAGAAAATTCCCAAATTTGTTCATAGTCTCTGGAAGGATGTGGAATATTCTACAGTTCTATAGAACTTCTATATAGTTGTTTCACACTGGTTACTTCTTGATTTTTAGATCTTTCGGGAATTTTCTGGAATGTTCTTATACTAGAAAGATCTAAATTGTTCTCGAATTCTGGAATATTCTTTACCAAAAAGTACATAGTTGAAAATCTCACAGTCTCTGCGTCAGACTTCATCTTTTTCCATTTTTAGGCGGAATCAATATTATTGTGGATTGTGAGATGGATATTAAATGATTTTCTAAACCTAAAAAAAAACCCCGTTGGTGCAAGTACCAGTCGGGGAAGGGAAGAATCAGTTGAACCCAGCACGAAACGCAAGAGAATTGACAATACCGAGGTATCGGTAGAATCAGAAACAATCAGAAACAATCCCCAAGGATATGTAACCATTAAATGAAAGTGTTCATGTGGGTAGTTTTGAACAAATTCCTTTAATACCGTACGTATTGCCTGATTTTACCAAAATTGCCCTGTTAATAAAATTAAGTGTAACATATATGTTTTCTGTTTATGTACATATTGCACACTTTCTATTTTAAAAAATAGGTAAAAAGTGTCAACAGACTGCTCATTATCTGTTTTTAAAAGTTTTGACCAAATTTTCATGTTGTGTTCTTAGAGGAATAGCCTACTACATTAAAATCATTTGGAATTTTTGAATTGGATTGTGCATGGTGAACCAAAGTATATCTACCCCGAGACTTATTTTTCCCTATAAAGATATGCTAAAACCTCGGAGCTTCCGGAGGTTTTGCCCCCTGGACCCCACAAGGGGCCCTAAGGCCCCACCCGTTACAGCTAACGCTTCGCGCGAAATTTTTTTGTCCCCCAGCATTTTCTTGGTCCTCCATCCCCCACCCCCCCCCCCACGGTTTTTTCCTGGTGCCGCCACTTGTGATAAGTATCCTTTATAACAATATTTGTAGTTGTATTCTTATTAACTGTTTCCTTAGTAAGGAAGTAAACATATCAAAGGGAGTTCTTCAGAGTGCCCTTTGTATCTTTTTTTTTTACTTTTAGGACATCCCCGCTCGTTACATTCAAATGTGTCGCGATATCCGCGGATTAACCCTTCCAGGTAGTAATGTTAGAGTAGTTAAATTTGTTTAATGTGCCACGTGCGTGACTACTTGTGCAAAAGACATTATATATTTCTTCAATTCTCTTACTCTTTTTCAAAAGGCTTCCGGGCGACTGTCAATATGAACAAAACGTGTGGGTTGCGTTGGCCCGGGAGTTTTCGCTGGGAGGAAGTTTCCGGCGGATATTAAGTGGAGTGATAAATTCATTAAGATAACTGGGGTGTCCTTCGGTAGCAAAAAAGCGGTCTTGAACAATTGGACTAGCCGACTTGAAAAGGCGAAAACATGTCTTCATCTTTGGAAAAATAGGAATTTATTTCTCCCTAGGAGGATTTAAATAACCAATGTTCTAATTTGTCCTTTGTTATATTATTTGGCACCGGTTTTCACAGTTTCGGAGAAGATTCATGGGCGTAAGCTGGAGGGTGCGAGTGAGGACGCACCCCCCCCCCCCCCCAGGTAGAGTTCCGCTTAAAATGAGACACAAAATAAAAAAATAGGCAAACAAGGGTCAAACGATGAAACAAAAATAGAAAATAGGCAAAAAGGAGCTCAACAAGACAACCGTGTTACCCTGGTTACTATCTGAACGCCGTCTATACCCAGCACATCAGTCTTGTGCCCATAAGAGGCTTCATATAAATTTATCTGACAGCTTTCGTACCGGTATACGCCACGTTACACATGTATTATGAGTGAATAGGCAATAATATTATATAGGGGGAATATCGATGCATTGAAACCTGTTCGTAAGGATTATGCACCCTTCGGCTGCGACGTTTCTGCAGCTTTCTGGGAATTCACTGGCAAATATCCGTATATGGACAAAGTAAGGTATAAGGTTGGGTGGTGAACTATACTGCTATATGACGTCATATACAGAAGCGCACCGAGGATGTTGATCTAGAAAGGAGGGTTGAGATCTTTGAGAAGACTATCGAAACGAATCGACAACAACAGTTGGCACAAAGTGTACTAGAAAACATCTGGATAAAAAATACCCCATAAATCGCCGGAAATCGCCCTTACTTTTGGCTTCGCAAACAACTTCTTAAAATGGTATTGCCAGAATTTTCTTGGAATAGTTGCTTATATTCTTAGGGTCAAATTTGGTAGTGAGAGTTTTATAATGAGAATTTTTCTCCTGAAATACATTGGCAATATGTTAAAAAAGTAAAAATAGGTATTATGGAGACTTCTTGCAAGTTGTTTGTCGTTAGGTTTTACGTTTTTAGAAACAGACGTTTGATGGATGGGAACTTCCTCAGTTTTGAATTCCAATTTGAGGACAAAAACAATCATATTGTCAATCAGTGGCGGTGATACTTGGGGACACAGGGAAGTCTCCCCATCGATTCCTAAAAAATATCGGAGATTTTCTAAATACTCTCAAAAGACATTTAAGATATAAATTTCTGTAGGGGGTAGGGTGAGGTTCGTTTTCGCACGAGTGTTGCATCTATTGCAGTCATTTTCTATCACAAATGGCTCTAAACTTTCAAAATTTTCGCGAGCCCCGTGCACTTCCATCCTTAATTCCTTAATTACCCAAGACTTTAAAAATAAAATCTACTTGAACTTGGTGATAAGCATAAGCAACAGAGTGGCGAAAACAGGCCAGTGCGGCACATTTGGAAAACGGCCGTGGTCGGCCAGACTTAAAGGGTCAGTTCTCTCACCCCAAACAGTACCAATTCTCCTAACCTTCTTACTGAAGCCCCTCCCATAATTGTCTGAAATTCATTCTCATCCAGGTACAATCTCAGTTTACTCCTTCAAGGTGAGTATAGAAAAACTCAATTTATATAATCAAAACATTCTCCGTACCTTTCATCCTGTGTAATATAAGCTTTGGTTTCTGCATTGTTTGAATTAGCTGCCAATCAAGGGTTGAGCCAATTGAGAATTTCGGTACCCCCATACCAAAACTGTAGTTTGGGTGAGAAGTTTGGCCCTTTTAACCAATTGGTTAGAAGCTGGGCCGCAAAACTTCTTCTAACTCTAACTTTTGTTAATACCTTCAGGTAGCAACTAAGCACAGTAGCAAATGTTGAAAGCTGTTAACAGCTGTTTTTTCAGTTGCATGAAGGTTTGTTGAGCAATTGGAAGTGTCAAAATGGAGAACTTGATTGTATGTTTTGTCATGGAAATATTTAATGAACTAATTTCGGCACGTTTATCGCATTTCTCACTACTTACACTCCGCCATATAAACATTTTTAAGGCAGTAGGGGGTTAGGGGCCTTCAGAAGGTTTGTACACAACGTATCGTTTTCTTAGATAAAATGCTCACCCCTTCCGCTTAGCCAAAATTAGAATTCACATTTTCCGCCATATGATCAGAGGCCGCGTAGCCAATTTTGAAGTGCGGGGGATAATCATCGAAGCGGCGCAATATGTCCAATGAAATAAATGCAGTTTAAGACGGCCCAAAATGTAGTTTGAGGCGGCCCAAAATGCCCACAGCAAATAAAGTGCGAGGGCTAAAGCCCCCCCCCCCGTAGCCCCCCGTCTCCGTGGTCTCTGATGATTAGTTAAAAAGACCCAGAGATTGCACCATTTTCATCTAAACAACCTTAAATTAACAAAAAATTCTCTAAGGGGGAGGGTACACTCCCCAGAACGGCACATTTATGATGTAGGGACAAAGAAAGGATCTCAATACTGTAAAGATACCTTATGACGCATAGAAAGGTGCAATTTACGCACACTTGCTTCGGGATTGATTGAGGTGACCTTGTTCTTCAGCCTATACCCACGCTTGTGCAGGTTCGTTTGGAATTGAGTTCCACCTTCTCCAAAAACGCACCCACCCAAACTACGCCCCTACCCAACTGTAACACCAGCAGTCCATCATTGAAGATGATTTGTACGCCAAGTACAAAGTTTGGTTAAAGATACACGTAACTGATTTGCTTCAAACTATCCGCATTTTTTTTCCTTTCAGGCCTTGAAGGGCAGTTGTCTTACGACGCTAAGCGACCACGAATGTGGGAGGAGCCATTGGCTTATGAATTACAACTTCACGTCGGGTGGCAACCACAAGTTCAACATTTTGGATCAAATTTGGTATTTTTTTTTTTTTTTTTTGAAAGGCCAGTTCAGATGGGAAAACCGTAGATTGCTCTTGGATGAAAAACCCACCTTACTTTGACCCGGCAAGGAATCAAACTCGAGGCCTCCCGGTTGCTAAGCTTCATCGCTTCAAATGCCACCGCCTTTTTCTACTCGGCCATAGCACCGGTCAATTTTGTATTGGAGAAAACAATCCTAATCCTAGTACCCAAAATCTGGCTCTAATTGCGCCGTTAATTGATTAAATGCATTACAAGTTGCCATGCGACAAAGAATAAAGACATAGTAAATGATCTTTCTCCCAATGGTATAACCCCGTCAGTGGTGGTGAAACATCCTGCATCACCGTGGAGGAGATTTGGAAAGCAGTTTCAATTCAAACCCTATTTTAGATCAGAGACAGACTGATTTTTCGTGGAGACTGGCTCATTCCATTTTAAAGCTAAAGAAATGGAAAGTGTATAACGGGATATGTAAATTTCGGAGCTGTGGGAGGGTGGAGACCACACGTCACATTTTTGGGAGTGTCCCCAAAATTATAATACTCTTTTATGGGTTCACTCCGTAGCCGGAAAAATGCTTGGAGGACACTTTCATTAGTTAACCTTAACTTCTTCGTGTTCGGGTCTCCCAGGCATCCCATCCGGGTCTCCCATCCCATCTGTAACACCTGTGTATATGTATATGTGATGTGAAGTTTACTCAATGAACTAAAAGAAAAGTATCAGTTCTTTTCATCCAGTCTAGAATGGAGCCATACATGACAGGTCAATAATGTAAATGGTCTGAAAGCCATGAGGTTGGTCACTTACTGTCCTTCAGTGGAAGTAATAGCTTCTTCGGGAAGCAGTGAAAGTTTTGGTTTTGCCAAACCATGGGCCTGGCCAGGTTTTTTGTGAGGGGGAAAATTGGACCCATCGTCCCTATTCTTGACCGCCGTCCTGGGGTGTCCCCTCCCCGTTTGTATTTCTTTTTGCTGCTTCCAAGGCCTTAGACGCAAAATGGTTTTATACTAGATCAATATGTGCTGAAAATGTCCTGATTCCATGCAATCTTATTCTGGAGATTGCATTTTTGCATTAAAGTATCGAAGGCACTAATGAATAGGCCATACTGTCACCTCCTGAAACTCACTTGTCAATGGCCTGTGCAGTCCATTGTACGCCATATATATCATTGAAATAATAACAATATGGATTAGAATGTGAACCATAACAGCATCGATGGCAAACATTTCTAATGAATAACAGCAAGGTACATGAAAGTGTGCAAGATGATTTATTCAGAACTTAAAAAAATATGTCATGTCTTTCATACTGCTTTTTTGAATACAGGGATTTTACTGACCTCATCCAAAATACTGATTCCTGTATATTTTAATTTCAATCAAACACAAAAGAATGACTGCCGCTTTGAGAGTTAACTGAATGGTATCGACGTGTAATACAAATTAGTGAGGGAATCCAATTTTTACCATTGGTTGCAGCAGGTCATTGAGCTTTTTTCAAAGCCAAAATAATTTTCTGAAGATTAGGCAAGTTTTCGCAGGAAATCACCAATAACTCTTAAATTAAATAGGCTCTCGAGGTACCTCCTGAATCTGTCACTTTACAATGATCCGTATTTAGTATTGTATACACCATGAATACATGTAAACTGAATGAAACTAAATAGCAAAAGTTAGCACATGAAATGAAGAATTGGAAGATCAGTATGGGAGTGTAAGTATACAACTGATGATGGCATATCACAAAATAAAAATAGAAACTGATTTTCGTTCCTTCCTGATGACGGGCTTTTTAAATACAAGTAATTCACAAACATCATCAAAATAATGTTTCCTGAATATTTAAACCTCGCACGTCCCAATCAGCATATGGCTGGAGATATGAGCAGATGTGCAGTGTATTTAATTGTATCCGACTTGGAAAACTTTGTGATGAGAACCCATGCATTTGTACAATTAGGTTGCATCAGCACACTGTTTCGCAAAGCCACTACACAACTGAATTGAACAAATAGCATGCAGTAAATCAGAACATGAGAAAACTTTAAGTAAAACATAACAACATCAACATGAAACATTTCAGTACATGTAAGTGATAAAATTGAGATGTGCACTATAGAATTTCATACGGAGCACTGACATTCAACTGAACGTGTCAATTATTACTGCATCAAAGTCAACTTGTTCAGCGAAATCGCGCTCAATACTCAAAATAGCCAGTTTCGAGAGTCCACCCTGGCACACCGTCTGCCAAGTGATTTGGAAATTGAAATGTGTTGAGAGTATTGCCATATAGGGGCACCTTTAATCGAACACTTTTCAAAAACAAAAATCAGGCAGGGACACTACATGATTGTCACTGAGCCTGAAATGATAGTTATCTCTGATGAGATTTCGAACTACTCAGTCATATTTCGGATATTTTGAGACATCATTAGGAGACGAGTAGAAATTTGACGCAAATCCAATTTAGTAGGCCTATACAGCGTTGTAGATACTAAGACAACGGAGAGCCATAGAGCTCGCGTCTGTCCACATATATTCTTGTCTATTTAGCAATAGTCTTTGGAAGTGACAACCAATACTTTTTGACAGTTTTGGGATTTAGTTTTTATTTTTAATTGATTGTTAGGGTTGGAAAAAACACGTGAACACTGTTTCCGGAATCTATGACATCTTTAATATCCAAGGTTTTGATTGACTCTTCGGGGAAGAGTTTTGCCAATGCACCTTGCATTAACATAAATATTTCCACGGTTCTGCTAAGGATTCCATCCCTAGCCGCATACTCGTATAGGCACTGCGTGTAAGCTTTTTGGGGGCAAGCATGGCAAATCGAAAACTTAAATCAGTTTCACACCTTATTACAATTGTGCTGTTAATATGTTTCGTATTAGTTTTCAATATCACAAAAGGATCACACTTGTGAAGCCATGTTTCCCTGTTACAACCCCCTCTCCCATCCCCAACTTCGTCAACCTGTCATACCTCCCTCCTCTCTTCGTTTTTTTCTCTCCTCTATTTTTTCAACCCCATCCATCACGTCCCCAAAATTTCTGAGGGGGGGGCACTCTGCCCCTTTCCCCCGCTGGCTATGCCACTGCCCCAAACGGCCCGTTGCCAGAGAGTCCGGAGGACTTTAGAAAAAGGACGGTTTACTGGCCTAGGAAGGCTTCTGATACGCTTTACACAAAGGTAGTGCACTTATAATTTTGATGCAGACATATATGGTCTAGATATGGCCTGGATATAAAATCCCTGTTTTATGCACCATATGTCCCATGTAAAATTTTAGTCATGTCAAATTTATATACATGGCCCATAAATGGATTTGCCATATATGGACCACATCTGTCCCATATCAAATTTGAGCCATAACAAATTTTATATGGGCCATATATTCCTTCATGTTATATCAAGTTATATCTACCCAATTTTTGTTAAAGCCAGATACAAATCCCATATCTGGACCAGATATGGGCCAGATATAAATTTCCATATTTTGCCCATATATGGATTTTGAGTAAGGGTTAACACGTCCGTTGAGGGTCGGCTGTTTAAAGACGGTATTGTTATTCCTTTAGTCGTGTCATAAGCTTAAGGTTAGGAAGGCTGCTTTTCTGTTACGCAATTGAATAGGCCAGGCACCATGTATATCTATTGAAAAGAACTTAAAAGAAGGGTTTAAGGTCACAACAGGATTTGGCATGTTAGAGGAATACTTATGCTGAGCATTTTGGTGAAATTTGCATTGAAATCCGTTGTGTGGTTCTCAAGATATGAGCATGTAAAGTTTTCACATTTTCAACAAAAGTGAACTTGAAGCAAGCACATATGACATCACATCCCCACATTAATGGGCAGTCTTTTGTTTTTCCTTAAACTTGAGACTGGATTTTCTCCTCAGCAATCAGGTCATACTCCTATTAACTTCAAGGTCAACACAACAGTCTGATAAAACAACGGGAAACAAAGCATTCCTTGTCACTGTGAGGAAGTGATATAAGCTCTGCTGCCCTCAAACTCACTTTTGAACACAAATCTACTGACTTCATTTCCTAATATCTCAAGAAATACATGTCCGATTTGAATGGAACTTATACCATACAGTGTAGACTTGGTTCCTCTTTCACATATGAAAATTAAATTTTTGCTTAAACTTCCCCTTTAATGTAACTTGAAAGCATAATATTTGGCAAATAATATATTTGAACTGTCTCCAAGAACGTAAAACGTGATTGAGAAGATGGACTCGACTCGCTGACATAAATTATGGTTTAATATACTTTGGGCTGGGTGCAATAACTGTAATGAATGCAACGTATTTATAAACAAAACAGATTTTGTAAAGTTGAAGGTAATACAGTAGGAAAGGACTGGATGAGCAAGAAGTTATAGCAATGGACTGAGAGTGTAGAATTTTATCTCTAGTTTCGTTTTCTTGAGGAGTTATAATTTTGTATATTGCATTTGTTTATATTCACATTTGTTTCTTGGTGGTGCACCACGTGGTTAATCGTATTTCGAATATATATTACTAGTAGGTTGTTGTAGACGTAACGGGTTTTTTCCCTTATTTTGTGTTGGTTTGACGAAACACCCCAATATACAAAAGGGAAGAAGTAACACAGGCATGTCATAGGGTCCTCGTTAACGATCGTATAGGGTTTCCGCTGACACCCTATCTTGAGATACCGGTATCGTGTTAACGAGATTTTCAGACTTTGACCCTCGGTGACCCTACATGGCCTTTGACCTCTGTCATAAACAATAGGGACCATCTTCTGACTGTAACGCATTCTCATATCAAATATGCAATCTACCCAAGCTTCCTACCTTGAGATATTGCGTTAACAAGGGTTTCAGACTTTGACCCCTGGTGACCCCAGATGATATAAGACCTCCATAAAAAACAACAAGGTTCTATCTCTCAATATGGTGCATCTATGTACCAAGTTTGAAAACTGTCAGACATTCTAGTGTGAGATATCGTGATAACAAGCAAAGTGTCACGCACGCACACACGCACATACATACAGACCATCATTTAATTCACCTTCTATCGATAACATTTATTTAAAGGGAACTGGTCGGCTATCACAAGGTTAATGGAAGTGGAACCGAGTTCACGGGACATATAAATCACAACTTACCCAACACGGCGTGTGCCTAGGGATTCTATGAGCTACGACAATCTCGATACTCAGTAAATGCTGAATCCCAAGCTTTTAGGAAACTTAGTAATTAAACAGCAGCACTGCGTACTACTTTTACGGTAGAACTTTCAATGGGGGGAGTAAAATAAAGTGTTAAAATTTCAAGGACTGCAAATATGCCTGGTCACTCAGAGAGATCTCAGTACTGGCACAACTCGATCGGTAGCTTGGGTTTGTAGAAATAGAAGACAACTCTTCCCCCAAACGGATTTTGATAGCCAATATTTTCCACAGTTTTAAATCTATTTGGTCAGTAAATTGGATGAAATACTACGCACCCGTTTTGTTCAACAGAAAATTGAGGAATTTTGTAGGAGGGTTATCTATCATCGGACTAGCAAAGTTATGATTGGTCTGTGGCGAAAAGGATCCCTGCAAACAATTTGCTTCAGTAAGAATTCATCAAAGGAAAACAAAACAATCGAGCAAACAAAAAATAAATACAACAATATCACGGTAAGAAATTTCGGTTAATGTAGTTTTAAAACTTACCAGGCAAAAGTGCGAGAAGTATATGAACACGACAATCCCGTGCTAGCTGTGGGTGTTTCAATTTTACCAATAACAGTGAGCGTTCCGACTGACAGACTAACGACTGTCTTGCCTCACAAGCCCATTAGCGCAGTATTCGACTGCAACAAAAGTACACCGTCAAGAAGTAGTTCTGGTTTAAGACAAAGTTTTTACATGATAACGAGACGGTTGTTTATTAAATCTCCATTAGACTGATCTCAAAGAGAACTTTTCAGAAGTGTAGCTGTTGAAAACTTAATAAATTTTTTCTGTAAAAACTATATCAAAAGTGACAATTACCGTTAAGTTCTTGAGAACTATATAGGGGTGGGTGAACCCTATAAAAATCTCCAACTCCTTTGGGCTGAAAGTATAAACAGTGATAGTGTGGAAATTTGCAGTGCTGTACATGATTGAAAATGTCTCAGCATTTATGTGAGTGGTAGCTTGAAATAGCTGTGGTCTTTGACAAGGATGTTTGATCCTCGAAACAGAACTAATAGGCTATAGTATGTAAGGCAATGAAAAAATGTTTTAGGAGTGAATCGTAATGTAAAAAATAGCACGATTTAACCTTTGAGCTATGGACTTTGACCTTTACTTCCGGGAGTCTTCGACACACAACTTCCCACCCCGAGGTAGTAGGTACCCCACCAATCCCCTTAATGGTCGAGCCCATTAAGAGAATTTTTTGACACAAACTTTTGGATAAAAATATACATTTTTTTCTTTTCATCACGTGACCATGGATGTGTGTTGCCATGGTAACCTAATATTTTGGGTAGGGCAGGACAACCGTATGTTATATGTGAACTTTCATTTCAAATTCGATGTATGTTCAATTCATTACATAAATACAGTAATAGAAATTCTCACCAAATCTGTTCTCTGACGTCTGACCTTTGACCTTTACTTCCGGTAAGAAGTGGCAGACAATGGTTTCACCTCCCTACAATCTTTGAAGAAATCGATAAAGCCTTCGAGGAGATGCGTAAAATAAGAAAAGACACAGACAAATGTATCTTTTGTCTTGAAGGGCTAATCATTCTACCCAAACTGCAATGTTTGTAGTAGTCCTCAGAAATTCTCCATCGGCACAGCTCTTTGATTGACAGCAAGTTAAAAAAAATGCAGAGTAGCGAAGCTCATATTTCACAGCCTGTTTTGTGCTGCGAAGATTTTGATTACACATTGAGGTCTTGTAAAATTCACCTTGAAGCAATAAAGTGAGATTGTTCTGGATGAGGACAATTTAAGATGGTTGCGGGAGGGGCAATGGGGCAACCGCTACACTGACCTCCCGCTCGCGCCACCCCTGATTTTCAGATAGGTGGCTTTAGAGAAAAGATATTATCTGAAATGAGATTTTAGTTGAGTGGCACGTTTTGTAGCTGGCAGCAAAAAAAAAAAAAAAAAAAGGTTTGAACTCTCTGCCGGAGACTCCCAGTGGTGGCACCAGAATGTTGAAATTGGCAAGGGAGGGAGGGGGGGGGGGGACTAAGGCAAAGGATGATTTTGGAGGTAACTGTTTTCCACTGCTCGAAACTAAGACCAAATCGCCCTTTCCTAGGTATGGGGTACAAAGGGCGATACCCTAGGGAGTTCTGAGGTTTTAGCATATCTCTGGTGAAAAATTCTCACGAGCGATATGTTATTGATTGCTTCTGTTTACCCAACTCCTGATCTAATTTGAGGGGAGGGTGGAGTGGGACAAGAACAAAATTGGGGGAGGAAATTCCCCCTCTTTTTTCCCCGTTGAGCCGCCACTGAGGGTCACCAATGCTATTATATCAAAAGGAAAAGCATTTATATAACCCAAAACGGAGTATAAGCCTTATAGTTGTGTCATATTTAAGAAAGAAACTATTGCATTTAGGAATTGGGAATTTGTTACATGTTAACTTTAAAGGAGCGCATTGAGTTGATATCGATAACTTGAAGAAAGTTTTCAAAAGTACTACCGCATAAATATGCTTATAAGTAGCATGATTAGTCAAGTTCCAACAGTTGGGGAAAGGTAAAAAGAAAAAAGGAATTTTGTGGTGTACTGACTTGAAACGGTTTTGTGCATAATTTGAAAATTGTCTGGGAACGAATTTTGAAAACCGAATTTAACCCAGTGGCGTAGCTACGGGGGAAAGGGGGTGGGGTGGGAACCAAGGCCCCCAGAAACATCATAGGCCCCCAACTCCATGAAGTTTAATATTATTTCCAAAATGACTGCATTTTCGCAACAGTAATGTAACTTCTTGCCTCCGCCAGAGTAACGAATTCCCTTATTCGTTCTATTAACACACCGAAAAGTTTTGCAAAACTGACAACACCCAAAGTATACACATACATACTAAATTTCGAGAAAACGATAGTATCGGGTTAGACACTGTTGCGTTGCTCACTATTAAACTGTGTGAGCACAATAACATTACCAAAACGGGTACAAAGGGGTGGATCACCTGATTTAAATATTAATGAATTTTGATTGGTTAGAGGGTGAACACAATTAAGTTGCCGCGGAAAATAAAAACCTGAATTATTGGACATAAATTGCGAAACATGCTGCAACACAAGTTGTCGCTTGTGTCTTCCATGTGTCTTCACATTGGCAACATTTTCGAGCAAGAGGTGTTTTGGCAACATGTTGTTACACGTGTGTCCTGGAATGCGTCCAGTGTACACAGGGCTTAATAACGCAGAAACAACATCCTATAAATATTTAAGGCATTTCATCTGTCAGTAAACATTTTTCCAGTTTTTTAGTTTTTTAGTTAGTGGTCCGCTACCTTCGGGTTAGGTCTGATACAGTTTTCGGCCCAGTTTCAAACCAACTGGTGTCGGGTCAGCCACATCTTTTGTTTTCCAGTTGTGGCTCACGGGTTTGTTTTCCCTAATCCATTACTTATGCTGAACACCAAGCAATATTGCAGTAAGTTTCCTTTTTAAAGTCTTCGGTATGACCCAGCCATGCAAGATTCAAACTCCAGATCTTCCAGGGGCAAACGGGATACTCTAACCATGCAGTTGCTACCACCGTGACATAAGAACAGTCAGTTTCCAGCACGGAAATCATCGGAATTCTCCTTAAGTGGATGATTGAGTGTACGCAGCATATTAATACCATGAAGGCGGAGTGGACTTCGGGTCACCACACGATTTTTAGATAGCAACGCCAGTTATTATTCGCACCAGCTGTCATGGCCTGCTGACAGTGTTGTGAATGCTCACCCCACCCCCACACACAGACATGTTTTGATCCTTACCCAGAAATGGAGTTCCGGTCACCTTGAGGTAGCCAACCCCTCCTCACATTGGCTATGGCCCTTACGGCCTGGACCAACTTTGGAACATATACCATTCCAACTGTTCAATGGCAACCACGTCCTTTTCAGCTGTCATTGACATTTAAACCCAAACAAAGTGCTTACAACATTTCATCCTCCCAGTATAACGGAAAAAGTCTTTGAGTTAATTCGATGAGATTTAACGACACACCAATACGAATGCGTTATACAGTGTCAGTAAACTTCATAAGTTCAAAGTTTAAATTTATTTTCAAGTATGGTTCAAGTTTGGTTCCCCTGTGGTCGCCTCTTACGACAGGCGGGGATTACCGTGGGAGTATTCTTAAACTCCCAGCCCACAGGGGGGCAGCCATGAAGGGACTTGTTCGGCCGACAACTCGCCAGTCGTAGGGTGAGTAATATCGGTCTTTTGTGTGCATTTTATAGGCGATAGTCGGGGAAGTTGGCCACACACGACCTCCTCACCCTACCTGGATGTAGTTTAACGTCATACGCAGTACCAGGAACAAGTCTATGAGACGCAGTCAAGTGATGGTCAGTCTGATTCAGTTGGCCATAACTTGGGTCTGTCAGCTTCAATTTTTCCAATTGATTAAATGTATCATGGATGATTGTACACACCAGGGGCGTAGCCAGGATTTTCTTGTGGGCTGGGGGGCAAAGTCGACTCATCGTCCCCAATCTTGACCGACAAGACTATTTAAGCGGAGCGCCACCATCAGTTGGCGCGGAGCGTACAAGAAAATTTTTGGTTTTAGAAACCCCTCAGATGGCAGGAAACGGCACTTCCCGAGTGTTTTATGCTGCATGTTCCCAACCTGGAAATGGATCTCATTTCTGAAATTTCTCAATTAATGCAAAAAAAAAAAAACAATCTATAAAAAATGTCAATACATGTTTCTAAGCGGAGCTCTACCATCGATTGGTGCGGAGCGAACCAGGAAATTTTTGGTTTTACAAACCCCTCAGATGGCCGGAAACGGCACTTCCCGAGTGTTCAGAGCAAGAATATGTTCAGCCCAACTTTGAAATCCTCCCCGCTTCTTTATTGGAGCACTTGACAAATATTGAGGGGCTGCACATACCTTAAGCCCCCACTTTTTCATTTTTCATCGCCGCCACTGGGGTGTGGCATTTTCTTGAAAGAGCGAAGCGCCCAAGTGAGGAGCCCAGCATCCGAACGGGGAGAGGGTGTGGTTCTCCCACTCCTACCTCAAGGAGATGTTGCAATTTTACATCAAAATTGAGCGATCTGGTGAACACCTTAGCTGGAATTTTTGGACATTTTCAATCTTGTATCAATGTTTTCCTTATTCCCTCGAGAGTTAGTGTGTGCCTGTAAGAGGGTTACTGTACGAGTCAATGGGGCCCTAGGAAATTGTGTTGCACTGAAACAAAACAGCTACTCATAAGACTTACATTGGCTAAACCAGCGGAATTGACATTTTACCTTGAAAAACGCCAAAACTCCGTTTAAATAGAAAAAAATAATAAAAAAATAGGTCTGGGCGGGAGTAAGTGCGAACCCCCTGGCTACGGGCCTGTCTTTCTGGGTGTCCCCCTCCCCTTTTGGAATTTTTTGCTGTCTCGAAGAGCTTAGATGCAACATGGTGCTATATTTTGTTCTTTTTATACTAGATTCTAGTGTTCTCCACAGGGGGGTTTTAGAGGGGCGACACGCCCTCCTAGTGAAATTGGCCGCCCCTCCAAAATAGTTGCCGCTCTCCAAAAAATGCAGCTTCCATCTTTAGTTCATTGCTTCATTACACATATACAAGTCATAACTGGAAAATGTGTCTTCCCTCCAGGCTTGGCGCCAGGATTTGCCCGACGAAGGGCCACTCTCCGAACGGGGGAGGGGTAGGGTGGGTAGCGACCCCAAGCCCCGACAGCCAGGATGCCGTCGATGAGTTGGTGAGGGAGATTTGAAGAAAACCTGTGCACTATACCTGCCATTGCGAGTCATATACGACATAAAATTTGTATATGCTAGAGGAAGATATTTCCGCACTGATTTAACCGTGGAAAAGCGGGCGAAATTTTTTGGGGTTAGCCTACACTAAAAAGAATCTGTACTTATTTAAAGCTTATATAGATCAATTGTCACGGCCTTTTGGCCGTATCGGGCACAACTTATATTGTACTTCCCTCTTCGAGTCCGTACCGCACGACTGACACAAGAGATCACACCTCCCTTGTTTAGCGAAATGAGATGAAATTCCCGACATGTTCATTAATCCATTTATTCTACATATTAATTTACTTGAAAAGATGGGAAGGGTTTGTAATTTATTAGCTCTAGGTAACGGAACTGAGGAAGAGTGTGAAAAGCATTCTGAACATTTTGGGTTTTATCGCAGATATAACTCTTTTGAAAGCCAAAATAATTAAACCGACCATGGGAAGGCGACAGATTATTCCCGACAGGGGGCGGGCCATGTCAGCGACCACAAGTTCCGACGGCCCCTATGTCGAGGGGGTGGTGAGAAGGGGATATGAAGGAGCCCAACTATCCCATGTTATTGAACCCCTTGGCACATTTTGCACAATATCACTTAATATTTTAAAAGCCGAGTTGCGCACTGATAGTGTTCTGTTGAGTCTGAATCGTGAAATTGCAAAGCGCGCGAAGCGCGCGAAAATTTTTGGTAGACTTACAAAAATAACATAGCCTATGTAATCATTAAAAACAAAAAGAAAAAAGTAGAAACTGTGGGGGTTGTAGACCGTATCGGGGATAACATACATTGCGTCGAAAACACCTGGAATACCCGATAAAATAACCAAACTATGCTCCGTCTGTCCGTGAGTCGCTCACCAACTGACCTATCGCATAACACACACAAGAGAACAGCAACTAGGCTTTGTGATATGGGATGAAATGTAAGACCTCTAAATAACCTGTGTACTCTGCGTCCCTGTTTCTTGGTAAGGTTGACAGGACTTACACTCTCTAGATATGTGGAATGGAAGTATTAAAAAAAACTGGAGTGAATCTACAGCGCGCGTAGCGCGCCGAAAATTTGGGGTTCTTATTAGGGAAATTGTCCCTTAAGAGCAAAAAACAGGTAAACCATCGGGGACACTAGCCGCCGTCGGGAACTGCATACTTTATCGTAACGACTAAGAGCTTCCCCCTCCCCCCCTCGAAAAACTGTAAAAAATGCCCCCGATTCCCTCCCTCCTCTTGCCGTTTATCTTTTTTATTTATTTATTTTTTTTGCTCTCCTTCATTTTTTCAACATCGCCCATCGCGTCCCCAAAATTTCTGGGGGGGGGGGGGGGCACTCTGCCCCCCTGACCCCCCACCCCCGCTGGCTACGCTAGTGGTACACACTAAAATACTTCTTGATTCCCTCAGTTTCAACGAATATGAATGATATACGGGTAATCCAACATATTACGTAAGTACCTACGACTCAAGGAGTTATATACATGGACATGGCATGTAACGAGTAAATCCTATCCGTAGCTGGTGCCACCGACTGGAACAAAAAAGACGCACCAAAATGGCCGCCGTCAAGCTATAAATCGTCAAATTTGACGCTGCAATAAGTGAAGTGATTGTGACGTTACCTTGCCATATTTCAAAAATATTTCAACTTTCTTGCAAGATATGGTGATACACTTGAGCAAGTCCAAACTTTCACACAAAAACATAGCAGACGGCCATCTTGGTGCGCTTTTTCTCACACGGCGGGGGAGCGAAAATGTACCGTGCAGTATGTTCTTACCATATATGGGAAGCCCACGGTACGACTAGAACAGGAACAGTTCTTATTATAAAGAAAAACCAGGTGAGTTAAGATACGTATGAAACAACAAGCAGCGACAGTCCTTTTAAAACTGCCCCATTGTTCTCCCTGGACATGTAGCCAAATATTCCCCTTAACTGAAGACCCTTCCCTGCTAAAAATTCCAGTCTTATTGTTACTGGCGTGTCAGGTTTAGTCAGTTTTTGTTGGGTTTTTGTCGGGTTTTGTTAAGATTTTAATGGGTTTTAATGGGTTCCAACTGGTTTTGTCAGAAATCTGACACCTTATATCTGTTACCTCACTGGAATTTACTCGTGGCTGTCAGGTACATGTTAAAACCTGACACCAATTACCTGTTATTAAGTGGAATTTTGAGCAGGGTTGGGTCATACTCTGAAATTCGAAAACCTGTGGCATGTCTCCTCTTAACCTTCTCAGCTTCAAAGTGGAACGTTAAGCCACTTAAGCCTTTGGGGATACTCAGAGTGTTTTTACTCCATCAACATTTTCAATCTGGATGGATCAGTTACAAAAAACATTCAAAATTTTCCCGAACGATGAAATTATGATGGAAAAATGACCCCAAATTGGCACATTTTAAGGACAAAAAGTGTACCAATGTCAAAAACTGGGTTTGTCTATATTTCTAGCTTAATTGAGTAATACTTTTGAGACAATGACAAAAGGACAAAATATCCATTTCCACCATAAAACTATTTTTGCTCGATAATTTTACATTACCTCTACCCTAGGGGTCCACTGACAAAACCAGTGATTCCCGTGTAAACTTTCACGTCCCCATTCATGTAAAACATTGGCACTATGATACTTAAAGGTAAAGAGCAGTTCCCCCAAATTATTTTGATGAAAAAGCTAAATAGCATAATTTTCTTCTCATTTCTCTTCAAAGTATCTTGCATTACATTTTATGATTTAACCATTGCATATTCAAGGTAAACCAAGCAGTTATTTCTAGTAAATTTTACATTTGAAGGAAAAAAACATTGTCACGTGACTCCCAACAGCCAATCATGAAACTGGACAGTCTACTACTCTACTTCGACTTGGGATGACTGCTCCTGCCCTTTAAGGAAATATTGTCCACGTCTTTCAACTCTGGTGGATGATTATTGACGTTTGTGCATGGTTTTACTATCAAGAGGTTTGAAGGGACGAATTCACGCAAACATGGGAAACATGACATTTAATGTTGACAGACAGTATTTATGTGCCCTGGAAGCTTACGTTTTGAAACTTTACAAGGAAGAAAAAAGTGTATCCCAAACCTGTGTTTTTACCATTTTTGGTGGAATTTATGTCGCGGTATGACTTAATTTTAGTACTGCAGTGTATGCCAACTTGCCAACTTCTTCAAATTTCCGAATACAACACAAATCCATTTTTCAGATGTGAGAGGAATTGTGAGATCTCGAATTAAATTGACATTTGTCAGTTCCAGGCACAAGCTCTCGGCTAAACCAAGGAGGTGTAATAACGTCAACTCTGATTGGACGAAACTCATATGTGGAATTGTACATCTATAGGCCTCGTGATGGTTTCTCGAACTCTCATTGGTTAACAACGTCATCTACTCTTTTCCAGAGCTATGGTTCCACCCGTACCCCTGATCTCTGGATCAAAAATTCCTTTTCATTTTTCCATTGAATCGGTGCAAGTGAAAAACCTTCAGCCCTGTAATTACTTTTGTGCACTTCCCTGTCGATTTCAGGACTTGCGGCACTCTGAGCGCACCATGGCTGTAGTTGGCTAGGCCGTGGTTGATCGACTACTACTCGACTAGTACTAGCGTCGCGTTTTTTTCTGCAGAGAAGGGGCTAATATATACTCAAAAGGGTGCCAGAAGTGGTGAGTGAGCTTTACAAAAAGTTTGAGTGTAATTGCAGAAACGTAAGTATAAAACAGAAATTTCACAGTAATTTATCTCTGTGCTAGCAGTCTTTGCCCATGTCATGTGGTAAAAACTGTAAAATATATTCGACGACAGCCCTCCAGCAAAGCTCAGTCAAACCGCCTGCCTGCTGGCCTAACGTAAGGCCTAGTTCCACGATAACTTATAACACACGATGGGGCCTATCCCCACATCGACTAGCCTAGCTGTTGTACGAGCAGCATGCGGTGACCTAGCCTAGCCCTCGAACAGGGCTATGTGTGTGTTACATGGCCTAGGCTCATTCCTCTCACAACACAGGCCTTCTTCTCCTGAGGTTAAAAATCTTCTTCTGAGGTTAAAAATCTACCTTATTCCCAAAGGCTTAAGCTGCTTGGGCTTACCACTTTGGAGCTGAGAAGGATTAGGGGGGACATGCTCCAGGTATACAAATTTCTATCTGAAGGGAATCCTTTGTTAGCTTGCAGTTATTTAAAGGTCCAGAGTAATCCTCGGGTTAGAGGCCATTGCAAAAAGCTTGAAAAGTCTTTTGCTAGACTTGACATTAGGAAGTTCAGTTTCTCTCATAGGGTTGTTAGTGAGTGGAATAGCCTGCCTGAGTGGGTTGTTAACTCCACATCAGTGCACCGTTTTAAGGTTAATATTGACAAGTTTTTCCATGACTGTGGTAGAATCTAATCTTTCTGGGCTCTTTAGGTGTTGGTGGTTTGCTTTGTTTTGGGGGGTTTTTGGATTACAGGGCATCTTATGGGGCCTTTACAGCCCTCCTTTGCCCTTGAACCTGTTATGTTATGTTATGTTATGTTCTTCTTCTTCAATAAAGGTGACACATCCAAAGGACATTCTTTCACCACGCATGTGTCGAGAGGCTAAATATGCCCAGTAATATAGGTGATAGGGTCCTTATGGACAGAGGCAACCCTCATTACATTCAGGGGGAGATGATTCCAATCCTTAATGGTTCGAGGCAGGAAGCTAAATTTATAACAGTTAGTACTAGTATGTGGGAGACAGACATGAAGGTCATGCATTAACGGGTTCTACAAGTAGGCCTAGGCCGCTGGAGACAATCAACAGGTAATTGAGCCAGGCCAAACATACCTTTGGAAAAAAGGATCAATCTACTTTTCCTCCGTCTATCAGTTAATGGCAGAAGGTTTAGTTCCTTAAGGAGCCTGGTCATTGAGCCTGGCTCCCTTGAATAGTCAGAGGCAATAAATCTAGCAGACCGTTTTTGTATACTCTCAAGCTTGTCGCACAGGTAAACCTGGTGGGGATCCCAAACACTACCGGCGTATTCCAGCACAGGCCGAAGGATTCCTTTATAAGCCATTAACTTGACATTACCAGGGCAGGAAGATAGATTTCTATACAAAATACCAAGAATCTTATTTCCCTTGTTACAGGTGTTTTGGATATGCTTCTCCCAGTTCAGATCTTTAGTGATGGTAATTCCAAGATACTTAATACTATCTACCCTCGGGAGCTCAATCCTATTTAGAACATACCTAAAAAGTATGGGACTTTTTTTCCGAGCAAAAGTAATAACGCTACACTTAGTGGGCTGAAATCTCATTCCCCACGTGGAAACCCACAGCCCCAACTGCTTGATATCATTCTGAAGTTTATGACAATCCTCATCGGACTCAATAATACGGTAACAGACACAATCATCTGCAAAAAGGCGAACCTTGGAAGAAACACCATCGACGATATCATTGATATGCACCAAGAAGAGAATCGGTCCAAGGACAGACCCCTGGGGAACTCCAGACAGAACTTGCATCGGGGGAGACCGGGTTCCATTGACAACAACAGATTGTTTACGATCAACAAGAAAGTCATCAACCCAACGAAGAATCTGATTTGAAACACCAAGTGTATACAGCTTGGTCTTCAGCATTTCATGAGGAACAGTATCGAAGGCCTTCTCAAAATCCAAGATAAACACATCGATTTGTTTATGGGCATCAAGGGAGGAAGCCCAGTCCTCAATTATCGACACAAGTTGTGTTTCGCAACTATGAGACTTACGAAAGGCGTGCTGGGTGGGAGAGAGTAAGTTGTGTATTTCAAAATGGTTCATAAGGTTTGAGGCAATAATATGTTCTAATAATTTACAGCAGACACATGTAAGAGAAACAGGCCTGTAATTACAAGGTAGGGAACTGTCACCTTTTTTGAAAATAGGGCAAACATTTGCAGTCTTCCAATCCTCTGGAATGCATCCTTTTGTAAGGGATTGCTGAAAGAGATGGCTTAGAACAGGTGCAAAATCAGTGCAATCTCTCTCAGGACCCAAGGATGGATGCCATCTGGTCCCATGGCCTTATTGATTTTAAGACCATGCAGAAGCTTTTCAACGCCAGAGGTGGATATAGTTATATCACTCATTCTCTTACACGTGGGTCTGATGAGGGGAACAGTATGAAACACTGACCATTAATATATCTCCAGAAGGGTTTGGCATCAGCTTTGATATCGCCGATCATTCCATTGATGTACTTTTTATGGGAGGTGTGAATCTCTCTTTTGATTTTAGTTCGCAGATGAGCCCATCTCCCATGAATACCAGTCTTCCGGGTTTTTTTAAAAAGGGCATGCAATCTGTTCCTACGCCTAACTAGCCTGCGAATACTGTCGGTTATCCATAGGAGAGATTTTCTGGATTTGGCCAATCTAGTTGGAATATTATCCTTCACAGTTCTTTCAAGAAAGGACTTAATGAGTTGCCAATTTTCTTCCACAGTACGATTATCTTGCCCCCCGTTAAAATAGGTAGATGAGAAACCCCGTGTGTCCTCCCTCATAGCAACAAAATTCCCCTTAGAGTACTGTAAAATGAGCCTACGAGGTTGCTTAGAATCAAGAAACAAACACTTCAATTTACAAGAGATACCCTCATGATCACTTGGAGAATCGATGGCACTAACATCAGTGTATTGACTAGGAATATTTGAGATAACCAAGTCAAGTGTACTATCCCCTCTAGTGGGAAAATTCACAAGTTGGTCAGCAGCAAAGTCATTAATTATGTCCAAAAGTAATTTACCTGAGCAATTGGATAAACAGCCACCACTTTCTTTGTGTAACCTACTGGTCCAGTCAATTTTGTTAAAGTTAAAATCACCCAGGACATGAAAACACGGCATCTTTGAATTCTTATGCCAGGTCATAATTTTGGCGGATAATTTTGCGCGGATAACGTTCACAAACGTGGGCCTAGTCACTAAGACTAACCAGGATGCACAAAATAAGATAACAGACCTGGTTTAGCCTATAGTAATACTTTTTACAACTCTTTAACGTCCGTTTCTTTTGCTAATTTTATAGGAACCCTTTTAATGAAAGTGCCATCAACAACACAGAAACCTCTGATAAGATATCACATATCAAAGAAAATGTCAATGTTTGCATACAAGAACATTTCGGGTGTTCATTGTGAACACTGTGAAAAAAGTTTTTAATATTATAATTTTTCTACAGGTAGCATGGGGGGTCGGGTTCTTGCGCACTTAACCACTGTTTCTGCGATTCTGGTAACATGACAGCAAATTTAGCCCCAAAATACCTTAGAATTTACTCCGACGTTCGTTTTCTTCTACCTTCTGTACGAGTTTGGGGATCCGGCGAGGAATTCACAGAAAATATTGCCGTTTATGAACGGCACTGTTACTCTGTTACTAACACGGACTGTGACATGTTCCTGAGCACCTAAAATGGTGGCGTACTTATTAAACCAAAAAACTTTCGGGATTTAGCAGGATTATAATAATTGATCAAAGAAAACGGAAGCCTGGGGAGGAATTTTCGTCTGATAGCGGGATACTTTTGAACTTTGGGGAATTTGGGTATATTTGTTCACGAGAACTTGGATTGTTTTGAAAAAGTAAGCATTAATCTGACTGTTAACTTGTGAACTTGTGAAAGACTTCAAGTGAATAACTTACCTATTCTTCATCCTTGCAGAGAGGACATAAAAATCTAGCCGATGAAACCTCCTTTTTTGTTTGGCCAACACAAAATTCCAGGTGGGTCCAGTGTCCACAACCGGGACCATCACATTGACACCAGTCAACAAATTTAATTTCGTTCCTCAGTTTTTCCCTAAGGCCCACAGGAGTAAATTTCCTACAAACACAACAGACATCTTGATCTTCTTCACTGGACTCCATTGACATTGGCGGTGAACTCGTAGGCAACACGGTTGGCCCAGGATCATTTGTTGGAGTGGAAGTGACCCGAGGAACTGGTTTCTCTTTAGACTCCCGTACTTTCCTAATCCTTAGAATGATTTTTTCTTCTGTGATTTCTACTCCTCCTGGTCGGTAACTGTATTTTTGTTTAGGTTTCTTTGGCTTTTCTGTGGGGGTAGGGAGTTTTGAGGTAAGAAAATTACTCAAATCGGCAAGTGAGTCACTTGAAGGTTCTGCGAGGACTCGGAGCCTTGCAGGATCACTTTCCTGATTCAGGTTCTGGGCTGGTGCAAAATTATCCCGGTTGATGATCTGTCGATTCAGGGGATAAATTCCTGTTTTGCGGAATGCTGAAACAAGATTTTGGGCAGAAAACGCTTTGAGGTAAGCCTTAGATACCAACTTGCAAACATGGTATCTCGTTATTGCCTCTCCAGCATTTAGCCTCATATGACGTTGACATTCTGAATGATAGAATCTCTTCAGGGGCCCAAATACAGAAACATCAAGGGGTTGTAACACATGGCTGGTGTGGGGTGGGAGGACGAAGAGAACTATTTTTTTTGAGAGAGCATGTTCGATTAGAAATGGATATATGTGAAGAATGACCATCATAAAGAAACAAAACATGTTCGTTGGGTCTTCTGGCAGGGAGATACTTTGAGATGTGGTTCTCAATATAATCTTGAAATATTTCAGCATTGCTCCAGCCAGTTCTTGTCATACTGAAACCGCTACCTGGCAGGGCACCCTCTTTAAGTTCAGACACTAACCTTTGTCCTTTGAAGACAAAATACGGTGGAATGGCTTGACCAATTGCATTTCCAGCCGCTAAAACTGTAGTAATTGCTGCACGGTCAGATGTAATTGAGTTTACTTTTATGCCACATGGTGCCACCACTCGGTGTGGCTCATGTTCAACTTGAAAACCAGTTTCATCGATATTATAAATTAGGTGTGGTTTGTCCTTCAAATTGTATTTTGCAATGACCTTTCCCAGTTCCTCAAAGTAATTATAAACGACCTCTTCGCTTGTTGCCTTTGCCCTCCTCAAACTCAGTTTTTGAGGCTTCACAACTTTAAGTTCCGGCCACCGCTTCATGAAACCACGAAACCACTGGGTTGATAAACCGTTTTCCTCATTCAATTTCTTTACTCCCAGAAAAATGGCCGTGCTAGTAGCTAGGTTTAAAACATCCCCCCTCGTCATAGGGAATCCTAGTTTCGCTAGTTGGATTATATGGTCCTTCAGTAGCTGTTCCTGCTGAAGAGGGATCATAGGGGGAGGACCAGAACGGTCATTTTCTCTTCTTGGTCGACCTCTTTTAAGGCAAGCTCTAAGAGAGCTCTCTGGCACACCGCAGAATTTGGCGGCTTTTCTCTTTGGCCGGTTTTTAGATCGGACTAAATTGAAAGCCCTCTCCATACCCTCTAGATCATGGCTGGGACCCTGTAAATGGAGAAAAAGTCCCCTAAATTTAGTAAGTTCACTCGAGGATAAAGATATTCAAATGGTTCCTTTTACTGACAGAGGTCCCGTGTACCTCTGAAATAAGTTGAATTGTAACTCACTTTTGTTCAATTGATAATTAAATGAGACGAGTAGGTAACGATCACAAAAAAGCAGGCTGAGAAAATGACTTAATATAAACATATAATTTTGTAGATCTGACCTTTATTTTTTCCCTTAGTCTTGAGAAACTTAGAACCGATATTTTACAATCTTTTGTATGCCGTAATCAATATCACTCCACCGCCCTCTTTCTCCTAAACTTTCTATTAAGGTGCTTAATATTCATGTCATATTTGACCTTTGGTTCAAAGGTGAACAGCTTAGGCTTAACTAAGATAACATAACATGTGCAGAAGGAACGGTTTACTAACACATTTCAGTGGAGTAACGCGACGGAGTAAGGACTGCGGAAAAAATCGGGAGACATTTTCAGGTCTTTGAGACCCCAAACCGAATGAAGCACCTGAATACATGGTATGGTGGTAAAAATTAATTATTTTATTACACAAAGAGAGGTAACGAACCTTTCGTTGAGACATATTGACTGAAAACGAAACTCTGAATGTGTAGGTTTGTGTAGTTCTGTACGTAGGTACGTTGCCACGGTAATACCATATAATTTTTAGGGGTGTGCAAGAACATGTACTGCGCAGCAATATGTATCGCGACTATACAGAAGAAAAAAGGAAAGAAATACAAAATAATACATAATGAATTGACAGCAATTTTTACTTCGTTTGTTTGTTTTTTTTTCAAGTTCTGTAAATGTACAAACAAAGCAAACGACAATAATCGCCAATATAATGCTGATATTAAATCATATAATACATCCATTAATGGTATTAATTTCATTAAATGCTGTCATTAATCATCGCCAATGGACATGCATTTTTATGTGTACGTAAAATTTATTTATGAATTAATGCCGTTGCTGACATCAATTCAATGGCGTGTGCAGGATCTCAAAGATTTATGTTGTTATCGTTACTGATTAGGAAGTAAAATACAATGGACCATTTTGCCAATTTTTCACCTTATTTTGTTCGCAAAATGTTGTTTTCCATTAAATATTTATGTTAGAAAGGATCTCTGAGCTTTCCACTAGTTCTGCGAAATGTCACATGCTCAAACTTGAACTCATGTTCCACGCCCTGTCGTACAAATTGTACAGCAGCGCGTGAAACTTGAGGCAGGGCCTGTCAGCGGGTGTCAGCGCACGGATTAGTAGGACCCTTGTAGTCTGCTGGAGTAGCAGCCATTTTCTTTTGGTGTATGATGGGATGGGAATGCATTTGCTAGTAAGTGACAGAAGCACATAGGGCCTGGTCTACACGGCATTCTGAATAATGTTCACTCCTTACTGTTACGCCTTGAAAACATGACCTGTTGACTTGATGTTACGGTCAAAATTGGCAGTGAAAATTTGGACATTCCCTGATTAAAACTTTGTGAAAATCTTCATAGGAAAGGTAAAATGCTTGCCAGAGATCATCTCTGTGAAGTTTGGTGAGAATATTTTGTTATTTGTGGATGCAAGACATGAGGGTCTGTGGGCGTCTTGGCTACAGTAGGCTAGTGAGTTGGTACGAGTACCTTTATTAACATTACCCGTGCAAAAGCTGATTTGTGAAAGGAATGAGCCTAGGTCATGTAACGAACTCACAGCCCTGTTTGAGGGCTAGTGGTGACCATGATAGAAATCGTAGACTTTAGCTGGAAGGAGCGTCATTATCTCCAAAAAGGCCCTGCTATGGAATTTTCAGTGCATACAGGGCATATTTCGTTCAACTTCTTGGCAGGCATGAACCCTATCTTGATTCCTAAGAACTTGTATTGTTGAAAGCCACTCATGCATGCCACACTCAAAAGCTGTGCTGGGCCTGATTAATATTGGGGGAACCTTATGAGGAAGAAACCACAAAGCAAACAAATCAATAAGTTGGCCTGATGCTACTTCGAGTTGCCATTGCCAGATAGGGTAAGTCAAGGTAATGGGAGATCCCTGTCATGAATTCTGGAATCATTAAGGATGTTTTCTCAACAAATACAAATCACTTAGCCAAGGCTGTGCATACTGTAGCCTAGTTGTATCCTAGGGCCCAAGGTCCGTCATTATATTTATATCGATACCAGGTAGCCTATGTCACTTATACTGTACCCATACCGTCTGTTTCAAATCTGCCCTGGAAACAAATATATTGGAAATACCAGTTAGGCCTGTACCCAGTAAGATACCGAAATACCTGGTAGAAATATACATGGTAGAAATACTGCACCAGATAAGCATGCCTATTCTTTTCAATAACTGCTTCTCGCTCTTTATGTTTCCTTTTTGAAACAGAGGATTATTGATAAGGGATTCAAATACTGAATAGGGTTTGTTTTCCAACATGTGCCTCACTTATTGTAGTTCGTGGGCTCGCCAGAGCTTCTGTTTGCAGTTGTTTACTGTACAAGTTGAAAACAAAGCTGTATTTGGTCGAAACAAGTGAAGTGTACTCTGTCTTTTACATAACATGAATATTATGGCAGGAAATGTCAAGCATTTTCCAGTGAGGAGGATCGGAGTGTAGAACTAAGAAATACCGTAGTTAATGCAAATAAGAATCAACACAGTAAATGTAAAACTTGGAAATAAAATGCAAGTGAATTGAACCCTAGTGATTGTGAACATCATACTAGATTTCTGTCAGTATTGTCAATACCTGTTGAAAAATAAACCTTGTGGCTATATTTCTGGGTATTGTAGAATACTGTAATAAAGGTGATTTAATTAGTTTTGTTCAAAATAAAATAGAAAAACCATATTTGAAGATAAATATTAATGAATGCTATTAATGAATACCATAAACAGCAAGTGAAAAAGTAAAAGAATGTTATGACTATTCACTTAATAGTAAACATGGTCATGGTGCCACATAAAGCCTGCGATACTGTAAAGCTTGAGGGCTGATAATCCAGTTGGCAGACTATGGGAACGATGGAAAATAATTCAAGTTGTGGGGAAAAAACATTCACGCTGACTTTTTCAGGATTTGCTGTACTGTAGCTGAGCGTTCAGGGGTAATGATTTGTTGCTTTACTTAGAAGTTAGTTGGAAGATGTCCTATTGAAAGATAAGTGTCATGTATTAAAGGGTGCTAGGTTAGGGAAGGTTTTACTTCAGGTATTACTGTACTTCAGGTACTGCAGATATTTAGATTTAAAGCAAAATTTCTGAACTGATTGATGGGATAATCTGGTCTTTGTTTCATATTCTCCATAGGGAATAATATCGATCTTTCTTCCCATTTGAGAAAAGAATGTTTATCGACAAACCTTCAACCTTTTTTGATGAACCACAATTTCATACATTTCAGCCCTTTCCTGAAATTTTTCTTTACATTTGGCTCATAAATTTCAACAGTACCCGTGCCGGCATGCTATGGACTGACTGCAGGCCCATTGCTTACATATAAGTTTAGCTTACTGTTTATGCTCAGGTGATTCCTTTCACCCACATGTTTAAAAAATACTCATTGATATCTTGCAAAAACAGATTCCAGAAGCACATGCATTGGGATGTCAACTTTTTAAAGAATGAAAAAACTCAGTACTGGTTTCTCTCACATGGCCATGATGTGCTGATATTTCACCTGTTGCTCGCTCACATACTTTACTAAACCGATTCTGCGCATTGGTCCCAATTTTTTATGTGGTAAATTCACATACCAATTATGCCACTACTTTACTATACCAGGTAAATCACATTGAGTCACAGTACTAACGTGTACAGGTGCATTTAGCAAGTAATGATGACGCACACTAGCAGCTCAGCTAGAAGACTTGTGAAAGTGGTTGCAGGTTGTACAGTATACTGTACAAAAGGCTTTAATGTTAGTAGGCATTGGGAAGTGGGTAATGGGTGAGATGGTTTTATAGTACAGAATACAGTGTGAAGTACCAGTTTTGCGAAATTTTCCGGTATACCTGGTATTCAGGTATGTGTCAGCTGGTATACCAATGCCTGGTTTGGTTGACACCCACAGACCCTACTAGACTCTACTTCAAAATGATAATGGCCTATTTCAATAGTATAGCTTCAATATGGACTTTCCTTGTTTTGCAATATTACAAGCTAAATATTGTGCTTACTGTACGTATGTTCACTGTTGTGCTATAAAGCAAGCTAAATATTGTGGCAAGGTAACAATAACTTACGCAGTCCTTATTTTAGCAAGGGTCTGAGTGTATGGGATATTTATGGAATGAAAAGTAACATTTGTTAGAAATTTGAGAAATTTGCAGGGTCTATTTTGAAAGTATATAGAGACTGCAGTAGCTGTCTTATACTGTACTTGGGATGTCCATTCTTTCCTGACAGAAAAGGAGGACAACTTTCACTACTATCTAAGCCGAGCGCCACCTTGAGTTGGCGCATAGGGTATCAGAAAATTTTTGCCTTTACAAACCTCACAGATGGCCTGAAAGGGCCCTTACCGGTGTTCTAAGCTACATGAGAATGGGATGTGAGAAGTTTCACACTAGAATTTTCAAAATGTAGGAATTTCAACGTCCTGCGCCATGTGGACCTGAACGGAGGACATGGTGCTCAAAAGCCTGCTTGTCTGGCGAAAAGCCAGATGAATGGACACCTTATGTATGCTCATTGCTTTTGTGTTCTATAAATATCCCATATTCAGAAGTTGAATTCCACCTACCCCTCAATCCCCTTGATAAAATCAAGACCATGGAAACCATCTTTATGCTTGTTATAATATTTAGTTCTTCATAGAAATCATGTTTGATTATTTCAGGCCTTTCCTTCAAATGTGCAAGGTTCTTTGACTACCCATGTGACATCAGATAGCACACAGCCTACTCTTACCTGACTTGATCAAAACAACATACTTTTTGATTGAATTTGATCCTAACAGAGACATTAAGTTCATAAAATGATGACTACATACACCTTCACACCTTTTTGAATGCCTTGTGTTAGCATTTACCCTTTGAAAATATTCCAAATAGAGCTGTTCAGAATAGCAGATATCATAAACATCTGTAGGGGTATATCTGGTTGGACACTTTAGAACAGGCATGTACTATGTACAACTTGTGGACTCATTTAGGGAATGCCAATCTTTAGATGACCAGTGATATCAGAGCTGTGATAATGCTGTCTGTTTTGGCTGGATGCTCCACCCTCATCTGAAGTCAAATTTAGTGCTATCTGCTCACGGATGTCCAGGGGTATGAAAAGTCAGAGTTACCAATACCCTTGGGAAGGGTGACCCTCACTGCATTGGAGCATGTGTATTCATTGTAAAAAGAGGAGAGTGGTTGGGAGATCTTATAAAACATGGTTTCCCTCACATAATTTAAGTTCTATATTTTGATGTTTCTTTTTCAAGATCATGTTGTTTAAACTTACCAAATACAATGAAAAGAAGACAAAAAAAAAGTAGTGAATTGAAAGAATGTACTCAAGTGATTTTTGGGAAGGGGGTTGCTCAAAGTACAGAGGTATTACAAAATGCAAAAGTTATTTAAAAAAAAAAATGTTCGGAAAGTGGAAGTGTACAGTAATTGTTTGTACAGTAGCAGATTGTTTTAGCCTCGGGAGTTCAGATCTCAAATACAAAAAAACTGGAAAAATAACTGATGGAATGAAGGTGTTTGGTAACATTTTAAATAAAATAATTGTAAATAACTACATGCAATTAAATTCAAATGAAATCATTGTTCCCCTGCTCATTGACCATTGTTGAGGTACAGTACATGAAACATTTTTATTCAAACTTTTGCCTTCTACCTTTACAAAAGTCAATTTATTTTTATATACTGTATGGTACAACATGTTCACACTTACTCAAGGCCCCTAAAAGGTGCAATCGGATGGGGTTTTAATATCTTGTAGAAAGGGAATCCCCCTTCATTCCTGCTCCCCCTTCTCCCCCCTTTTTAGTTTTGTATTTGGTACAACATGTTAACACTCACTCAAGGTGCAATCTGAAGGGGTTTAATGTCTTGCAGAAAGGGGGATCCCCCCTTCCTGTGTGAAGCAATGCCACTGGGTAGTTATAAAGAAGAATAATATGGAAGAAATAATACACCTGTTAGAGTACAGTACTTTTTATCCAGTAAGGTTAGGAAATTTTTTGAACCCTGTCCACTTCAGTTTTTATCATAAGAGTTTGTTTAATACTTATTATGAAAAACAAATTACTGAAGTACAGGTTCTTCCAGTACTCACAGTATTAAAACTGTCAGTTAAATTAAGTTGATGTGTTCCAGTCTGGCATTGAACTCCACCAAGGACAATTTTACGAATGGCAGAAACATAAAATGTCCACCTTACAACTTTAGCTCTTGTCACACTACCGTACAACAAATTCAAATCGTGTTCTGATTCGATTTTTTTCAGGTTTTTGCTAAAATCATGTCAATCTCTGGCTGAAAAGAGCCAAAAATTTGCCAACCTGTGTAAATGTATACTGTAACTGCAGGACAATGAAAATTAAATTTATGCTAATTATTTTGGGACGTCCCATTGATAAACAGATTTCATCGGACTATGCTGTCTGCCTAAAAATATTTGTTGGTGTGACATAATGGAAAAGCCAGTTGGCATTTTATTTTGGTAAACATAAGATACAAATCATATATATGGTTACACTGGTTGACAAATTTTTGGCTCTTTCTGACCATAGATGGAGAAGATTTTAGTGAAAGCCGGAAAAAATCAGATCGGAACACGATCCAAATTTGTTGTAGTGTGAACGCTGAACACAGCTTAATTTTTCTTAATTCCTTGTAGTGTGACTGACTTCTCAATACTGTTCCCCAAAACAAGGGTGAAATAACCAGGTTCGAGTTTGCAAATTGCTCTCAATGAAGTTTCAGTTGCAAGGCAAAATTACCCAATTCAGCTTTGCAAATATGAAAAGTCAATCTTTTTGGTTCCTTGTGTAACAAAGGAACCTATGCAGTCACCTTGGCGTATGTATGTGTGTGTGTGTGTGTATGGGTGTGTGTGTGTGTGTATGTGACGGATTGGAATGCGAGGTATGTGGTGCGATAACTCAATAACCGAGTGATCAATTTTTTTCAAACTTGGTGTGTATGTAGATGTTGTGGAGTAGATGTGTCCTCTCGTTTTTGGTGGAGGTCAAAGGTCACTGGTGATCACCAGAGGCCAAAAACTGAATTTCTGTTAGTAGCTGTAACTCAGTATCCGTTGTTCAAGCAGTGGCATCATTTTAGGATAAGTTAGATTGGTAGGAGGTGAAAATGTTGGTACATTAACCAAAATAATTGGAAAGGGTCAAAAGGTCAAAAAGTAATGTTTTATTGATATCTTGCCACTGAAACATTTTAGAGGGGTGGTGTAATGGAGATTTGTGTTCGTCTAAGTGAAATGCAGGTGATGACCCCCTTGACCTCACTTGACCTCATTTGACCTTTTGACCTTTGTGACTTTTTTGTGACTTTTTTGTGACGTCAAGATTTGTCTTGATCAGACGAACCAAAAAGGCTATTACACTACCCTCCTACAATGTTCGTTACTTGAGTTACTGACATTTAAATGACAGGCTAGTGTGTACATGTAGGTCATATGTAGGCCTATTGCAATGCCAGGTATGCGGTGCAATTACTCAATAACCAAGTAACATAGTGGAAATAATGGAAAGTTGTGTTCGTCTAAGTAAAGTGCACGCGAAGACTCTTTGGGTCTTTGTTCAATTGGTTTAAAAGTCCAGCTGAAGTTTAATGCCTTTAGACAAATGCAATGTATAAAAGAAAAGAAGAATTATAACCCCCTCTCAGTCTAAAAGCAGTTTAGTTAACAGTCAGGACAGTAATGCAATTATTATTAAAAACAACCTTTTCCTCACATACAGTATTGAATAAAGTTATTCACAGTGCAAGCTAAGATTCCAATTTCAATAGTAAAATATGAAAGCAGTTTCTCTTCTTTACCTCTGCTTTTACCCTAGGGACAACAAAGCTGTTTCTAACACCCTCTTTAGGTTAAAAGGTCAAGTTGAAAGTCATTTATTAGATTCTACAGAGCTATGTTTGTTTCTTGGTCTTCTAGCCAAATTGTGAAGAAGAAATTGGTGGTAATAAATCACTATCGGGCTGCCTTTAGTAGCAGAATTGTGGGCTTTTCCTTATTTTTGCTTTTCAGGCAAACACATTGGGTAGTCTAAAGGACAACCATGACATAATTTCTAGTCATCCATCATAAATTTTGGTGGTCAGGAATGACCAGATGACTGTTAAATTTCTTTGGTGCAGAAGAGACTGTGTTTATTTACAATCAGTTTTGATCTACTTTGACTGTATTTGACCTTTGTGACTTCTTTTTAAGGTCTGGATTTGAATTGTTGAGATTGACCAAAAAGGCAATTAACTAACCTCCTATACTACCCCAAACTCAAGTAAATGACATTTTAGTGAAAGGTGATGAATGTATTTGTCGCATGGAAGTGGGCAGTGTGCAGTGTGCAGTGTGATAATTTGAAAAGTTTAGTGTTCCATTTCTCTCAAACGGCAAGTGCTTGTATGATTTTGAAATTTAATGTGCCCCTATGTTTTTGGGTGATGGCCAAAAGTCATTGGGGTTAAAGGTGCAAATTATGCCTTACCTTGGGACTACCTTAATACAATATCATCTTTAATGCAAGGAACCATAGTGCCCTTGGGCTCTTGTTCTAGCTTTGTGTAAGTTCTGGCTATTCTCTGAAAAGGCAAAGCCTTTGTATCACCGCACAATAAAGATGTGATGCACCAATTGAAATTAACCAATCCTCTCACAGTGTATCATGCCCTGCAAGAGGAAACTATTTCAGATTGCCATAGGGGAGGATTTTCGGGAGGAAGATTGTCCTGGGGGTCATCTAAGTGCTAATGTTACATTATGAGAGGAAATTAACAGGGGCATTGTCTGGGAAACTTACAATCAATAATTTAGAAAGTGATTCCATGTATGATAACCATAATACACTAGTACAGTAACACATGTACAGTATGCTGCTGGTTTTTTGTACTGTCCTACAGTAACAGGAAGTAAGAATTTTTTTGGCTTTGTCTATTGCACACTGCTGGATGCGGGTTTTGTTTTTAAAAGGCAAGAAGTGGTTCATAAATCTGTAACAAGAGATGAAGGGAATATTGCATGATAGAAATAAAAGGCAGAGAACCCTTCAAAACTCTTTGATTGCAATTTTTATGAAGGATCAAGTGAAGTATAGTGTAAATAAAGGTAATCTTTAGAGGCAGTCAACTCTCACCCTAAAACTGCAATTTTTGTCTTTAGAAATTTGCCATAAGACACAGTTCTTTGATTGGCAACAAATTAAAAAAATGTTGTACTGTACCTGTAGCTCATATTATAGGCCTATAGAACAGTACTGTATGTACCAAGAGTGGCCTGATTACAAATTGGGTCTTGTATACTCACCCTGGAACAATAGAAACTAAGATTGCATCTGGATGAGCATGAGTTTTAGACAGTCGGGAGGCGTAGGGCTCATTTAAACTGTGTGGAAGTGAGTTAGGGGAATTGGAACTCTCAGGAATGAGAACAGTTTCCCTTTATTGCATAGTCTAGCACTGTAACTGTATGTTGGGCACTAGTATAGTATACATGTGGGAAAAAATACACTTAGAACTATCTCGTCAGGAACTGTTCTCAGTACTAAGTATGTGCCCATTTAAGCATTTGAAAGTGACCATGAAAGTTGAAATTTGATAGCACTTTATCTCAGAATAAGCTGAAAGGGGATGTAGCCCTTCAGTGCACTTTTAGTAATTTGATTCATTACCTTTTTGCCAGCAGTTATAAGTTTTAAGTTGTTATTTGAACCCTAAAGTTAATGGGCTTCTATTGTACCAGAATGGTGATCAAATATGCTGCTCATTGAAGCAGCTAATAGGAGTAATGAACCAGTGGTCGGGTACTATAATTGGGAACTGCAGTTTTTCTCTAAAAACTGTGGTAGCCATGACAGATCTCCTTAAAGGCTAATATCCCTTAATGTACAAATAAACCTTTACTAAGTGTGATACATAACCTTAAGTTATTTCAAAGAGTCAAAGCCCAGTTGAATATAAGGTTCAATGTTTCAACAAATGAAATAATTCAAATGCTATTTTACGAGTGAAAATATTCTTTTTTTTTTATAACATCTACAGTATCTTGTTTGAAGAATCCTTAAGGTCCCAAACTTGGGCACATTGTAATCCTCATCTAGGAGTACAATTTGTACATCCAACTTCCATTTTGTAACACTAGGTAGAGGGCAGCTGTATGGTGCTGTATTGGATTCGTTTATGTACGTCTGCCGTCTGCAACGTACTTGTATGTATAGCCTATAGGCCTATGCAGTGCTTCATTCCCAACATGATTATAGATTTGCACCCACATCTATAGAGCAGTGTGAATGTACGAGCTATGTATGTAACCCTAGGTACTGTTTAGCCTACTATTGCACTCTTAGCCCTCTTACTATGGGGACTACTCTTGCACTATACCTGAACTGATCGTGTGATGGTGGGGGGAGGGGCAGTGACAGACATGTGACCACCAATCCTCCAATCAGATGTAAAGAAATTAAGGTGTATAATAATACTGTAAATTTTGTGCATAGTATGGTCAGGGAGTTGCCAGAAAAGGAGATCCATCATTTATCCGTCCTTTGAACCATGGTATAGTCACCACCATTAAGCTGCTTATTGTCTTGCCCTGAAAACATCTTTAAGACTTGAAAAGTGTTTGATACTGAAGGCGCTCAGCTCTTTCGTCTGCTACATCTCCAAGACCTACTATATCTTTGTGGTTTCATCCATTGCCTTTACAAGCCCATTACATTGCCAGTGGTTGAGGAAAACATTAAAATTTTACATTTGTGTTCATCGTAACATCTTATCTTTTTTAAAACAGCTGTTGTGAAGATTTTTTAAAAATTCTCCTTCTCGGAAAAAAACTTGATTCTAGTGTGGAAAATAATCAAAGCTGAGATTGTATTAACAGTGTGTCAAGGTGGAAATTACTCATTAGAATGGTCAGACAAAAACTTTAGGCAGATAGAAGTTTATAGGCAGTCATTTTACATAAAATCTTTACTAAAGCTTAGTACTTGCTGGTAGAGGCATTTTATTTCAAAGAAACAGTAAACAATGACCTTTGTTTGTGGATTTCCTGGGTTTGAAAGGAGTACAGTAGGCCATCATTACAATGTGAAAGTCAGAAATGGCAAACCAATGGGAATGAAAGGACCTGACAATCAAACTTTTGTTACCTGGGAAAGGTTGAAAGAAATTCAAGTGCATATTGTCCAGTAAATTTGCAGGTTGGATCTTCTTCCCTGACAACGCCCTTGTACGGTACATATGCTGCTGCATCTGTGGTTCATTTTGTTTTTGCATCAGCTCAGGTTTAAGATCTGTAGTACCCACCTTGAATCCTTGCTGTTATGTTTAATGAAAGACATATTAAGATCTTCTCAGAAAATTCACTTTCACAAGTTGATATATAGCCATGAATGAGTGGGCTTCAACAACAAGTGTTTCAAATGATTGATTGATTTATATCGACTGATTGAACAACGTATTAAACCCCACAAGGTGAATTGAATGTTTGCATAAAATAAAACAAACAAGAAAAGACTAAAATTGTACACACAAAACAACAGGCTTTGATAAATCCCCCGCTGGACAGCCCAGGACAAGTAAAAAATCACTTGGGCAACTGCCGTGCTGGATGTTGCAGCCCGCCATGCAAGTACCCCCAGCCTTAAATTTTTGAGTTGCGCAAAATGACATTTGTACTTTTAGACTTTGAAAATTATATGTTCTCAACAGATTTGAATTGGGCAAGTAGATAATTTATGCGGGCAAGTAGATTGAAAAAACATCTAGCCCATCAGACATGTACGAAAAAAAAAAATTTTGTCAAAGCCTGCAAAACAAAATAAAAGAAGAAGGAACAAAGAGAAAGTAAAAGTGAGACAAAAGGATCCAAAGACATGAATGACAAAAGTAAATGCAAATGCACACACACTAAAAAGTAGATGTACATTTATAGGGAATAACAGAGAGTAAATCAACCAAGAGCAGGAGTAGCAGACATTCAATTTAAAAGTAAGGTCATGGAATTAAAATAAATTTATGTAATAAGAGGAGTGTTGATAAGTGCTGGGTGATCTTATTCCTACAATTTCTAGGAATAACTACCCTGTTTAGTGTATTATATAAAAGCACACTCAAGTGGATGGCCATTGTCTTTCATAATCTTCTTTAGTTTCATCCCCGACTACTCAACAGTGATACATATGTCGTGTACAGTGACGACTGCACTTTGCTTATATTACGTCTTGCCTGCTTAATAAATAATGGAGTCAACTTGTGTTTGTTTTCAGCCTAGTGCATATATTCCTGTCGTATCCCACATTCATAAATACTTGTATTGATTTTCTGCATTCTGATTGGCTAAAAACCATTCGAGACCGGTCTCGAATGAAATTCGAAACCAGTCTCGAATGGTTTTCAAGAAGTAAGGAGAATTGAATTGAATGTGATCACTATACTAACTGTGTACAATATTTTAAGCCCATGCTAGGTTGCCATAGCAACATGTTATATTCACCCCATAGTTTTGCACAGCACATCTGTAATGTCATACAGTATGCCAAGTACATGTTAGCAAGACAAACAGTAACAGTGAGATACTGTACACTGTGTCAAGTTGATACCCTAGTCTTCAAAGTTACCATTCCAAAGAATAATAACTGGCAGTGATAAAGACATAGGTTAGCCTAGGCTTAGGAATTATTGCGCCCCACAAATGGGTATTTTGATCACACTCATATTGTTTTATAGGTCTAACAAGTTAGGCTAGAACTGCATGCTGACTGAGCTGTGATGACTGGCACTGTTGTTAACGTGTTAATCCACTCCTAAATTTGGGGGGGGGGGGGGGGGTCAAATAAAACATGCCTTTAACTACAGTGTTGCTACGCCTATTAAAGTGTCTAAGGTTAGTGACAATATACACAGACTTTGGCACAGTGACAGTGCTGGGGTTACTAATTCGGCTAAGACTGTCTAAACAGCGAAACAACAGTAACATTACTCGTTTGGCTAACAGGCTAGCAAAGTAATCGTTAAGTTCAGTAGCCTGAGTGGCAATTCCCTAAGGAAGCCTGGTATAATTTACCTGTAACCTCAGTCTTTAAAGGCTAAAGCACATTTTAAAATTGCTTCCATCTCTTACAAAGAATTTATATCACCCTGTCTGACCCATAACATCAACTAGGCTACGTCTGCATGTCCTTCCCGCAGTATGATCTGCTAAACCACACACAGCGCTAGCTGCACAGTCACTCACTCTTACTGCATATAGGCCTATGGTATGTAACATTAGCTCTTCGCACAACTGTAAACACAGATAACGAGAAGTTAGTAACTTTCCTTGACTTTTCGCTCAACCTCATCTCCAAAACGATGCGATACTGTGATCAGTGTTTTTCTGTTAACATTTGCTTGTAAAAAAGCCGATTTAGTTCTCGAAAATGAAGCAAATTAAAGATGATACTGAGCGTATTGGTCGTGACATGCAGTTCAGAATGTTCGTCTTGCAAGCATCAAAGTTCAAGATATCGATACGTCACAATGGGGGCTAAAAAACTGAGGAGAATTAAAACTTGATCTCTTAAGTTTGACCAATTTTTTTTAAATTTTTCATGTTTTTCACCAATTTTTCTCAAAGTATTTATGAATGGGGATAAAAGCAGGGTGCCCCGGTCTTGTGATTTAAGACCTCTAATGCCGTCATCACAGAGGCAGCTGACCTCGGCTATCGCCTCGGTACATTCAGCCTCTATGATGTCAGTCTTAAATCACATTTAAGACCGGGCACCCTTGCATTTATCCCCTAAATAAAAGGTTATATTCCCAAACCCCTCAAGTAACTGAATTATAAAAATGGAAAGGATATTTAAATAAAATTAAATAGGTTCATAATATGCATATAATACTTTCTAGGGCTTAGGTTTTTCAATGAAGCATCAATGTGCACATGCCTAGAAAGTTGATTACAATAACCACTAGGGTTGTGCAGTACCGTAAAAATATTGGCACTGGTACTGTAAAGCTCACAGAACCAGTATTGAGGGAGTACCAGTTCTCAAATTTTGTGTAGGAAAGTCAGATGGGAAGGAACATTAACTGTGCACAGCACCCCTGTTATCCTGTACTTTGGTGTGGCTGGGCATATGATTGCATTATTACCGTGCAGAAACCTCTGCTTTGACTTTGTTTACCACATTTCTTTACAGTCATGCGCAATCCTAATCAATACTCCCTGTCTCCTATCTTGACATTTCCAGGGTAATTTTTTTCGAGTACCTGTATTTTTTCAAGAACTGGTATTAGAAACACTTGATATATCTTTGGTATTTTTGTTACCTGTATCTCCAGTACCAGTATTCATGTCAATACTGATATACCCCCAACCCTAAGAGCCATTATTGTTTATCCATCCTCTCAAATTGACCATACTTGGATCTTCCTCTTACTTGAGAAATTCAGCAACCATTTCCCTGTCTTCATTACTGTACATTTAATTCTAGGAAGTTGTTGCTATGTACAGACTGTAGTTAACAAAACCATGAACTTTCTGTGTATGCTGTATCCATCTCTTTTGTGATCATACATTGTGATGGTTAAGCTGTCTCATCAGCAAACTTGATGAGGCAACAATTTTCTCAGTTTAACCAGGGAGTTGCAATACCCTGGAGCTCCATGGTTTGACCTACAGTAGTGTCTGTAGCATACAAAGGAAATAAAAATGGTGCCAGAACTGAGCCTTGAGGTGCACCCAGTGCTTGGGCTAAATTTCATCAATTATAATCTGACACTGAAGTTATACTGTTTATTTACCGATCTCATTGCAATCAATTGTCACAATCTTTGAACAAATTTTTGTCACCAGTTCAGCAGTTCATGATCGGCGTACCAGACAATAACAGTAGCATTATCCCATCAATCATCCCTGGCTGCAGCACAAACTTTTCAATGAACTTAAGGGATTACACTACCGTGCCCTGAAGCTACTCTGTGGAATTCATTTCCTGATAAAGCAAAAACAGTCCATTTTCAGTTTTAAGAGGAACTTTCAAAAATATTTTATCAGAATGTATTAAGGTTTTTTTTTTCTGGTATTATTTCCTTTATGATTGAGTTTGCTAGGGTTTAGAGGCATAGTTTTTGGTTTAAGGGTGGGGTTGGGCGTGTGGGGTGGGGTGGGTAGGTGGAGAGTAGTTGCTTTCTACTTATTTTGTTAACAGTGTCTATATGCTTGTAGAATCACTTTGTGTCCTCTCTGTTGGTATTGAGTATTGTATTTTCTCTGTTTTAATACCTCTGCATAATAGCTTTAGTACTATTGTAGCTTTGTTTTTAGAAGCTTACGGTATTTTGCTCTTTTTCAATGGAGTGTTCTGCCTTTATGTTAAGCCCAATGGGGTTTTGTAGATCCTTCTGCTTCTTTGTCAAGTCTGTTATTGTTGTCTTAACCAGGCCTTGATTTTCAGAAAAATTTATGGTTGTCCTTCGGGCAACCATGTCAGTATTTTTAGTTGTCTGCAAGAAAATTTGGTTGTCTGAAACAATTTTTGCACAATTACAAAACAGTAAACTGTGTTTATATGTATTGTTAGTCTCAAAAAATAAAAAAAATACATTTTGAGAGACAAAAGCATTCTTAATAGAAAAAGTTGAAAGTGCTGATCAGCCAGGAGTATATTTTTCAATTAGATAAAGCAAGCTGCTATATTCTTCATTGTGATAGAAAAATGGTTGTCCATCGGGGCTGGACAATAGGGCAACAAAGCAAATCGAGCCCTGTTAACACTCTTCTATTTCATAATCACCACGGTTCTACTTTGTGGTCACCACGGTCCTACTTCGTGGCCACCACGGTCCTACTTCGTGGCCACCACGGTCCTACTTCGTGGTCACCACGGTCCTACTTCGTGGTCACCACGGTCCTACTTCGTGGTCACCATGGTTGGAATGGCCAAGGATGGGGGTGGGGGTTGTTATGACTGTTTGGAGTGTAAGTTGTATTGCATGAATATTCACAACTTGAAAACAGAAAAAAGTGAAAATTTTCCTCAAAGGGAGCCCTCCTTTAAGACCCATACACCAAGTTGACAATCCTGAGTAAAAGCTTTCAGGAAATGAACCTCTACAGTACTTTGCTTTGCCACTAATTTTAGTTTTGTTTCAAAAAGTTGGGAAGTTGTGTGCATAAAGACTCCATGGTTATCATGTGAAATGGTTAAATGTAAAAAGAAAAGAATAATAGGGATACTGCATGAAAGCTGTTGAAATTTGCTACAGATATTTGTTTATGCTTGGCTGTAAAAACATTTTTGTGTTTTCTTTGAAGAAGTAAGACAATGTATCATGTTTTAATATCAACTTTTCACAAGGGAATCGATACAGCATTTAAGAGTACTGTATTTCCTTGTGCAATATTGTATGCAATCGCTAGCAGCATTTTCATTTTCAGTCATTTTGACATTCACTCTAGGATCTTATATACAATGTACTGTGTGAGGTGCTGTGAAAGTACCAATTGTGTAAACTTGTACAAACAGGGTCAGGTAAGCCCCAGTGCTGTCCTACTCGTGAATTGAGAACTGGTACTGTCCACAATTCAGGTTCTGCGTATTTTATGGTAGTGGTACCAATATTTCACAGTACTGCCCAATTGATGCTAGTGATAGCAAAGAAAAGGGCAGTGTGGTGATTGTATGTTATGAATTCAAGTTTATAGTAATCCTCTAGCATTTGTATCGAAATTTTTATGTAAGCAATGTAAAGCTGTGAAGTAAAGTTGTTGTTAAGTTCCTGTTTATCACATGGGAAAATTCTGTACCCATGTGAGCTACTCATTCTGAAATTGCTTTCCTTTGAAAAACTAAATCTTCTGGAGTGAACATAGTGCTCCCTCTGTTCTATTCTCCAGATATTTCTGAAGTTTGCAAACACTGCTTTAGTGCCACAGGGAACCTTGGACAGCATTTCTGCTTTCAGTTATATTACCTTGAGTATAATTTAGCAACTGTTGATATATATCATACTTTTTCATCAACAGTGACTCCATGAATTGCCATGACATCAAAGTATGAGCGGTTTGACGAGTTTGGGGACACCCCAGAGGAACAAAAGTCTGTTGATCACAATGAGTCCATTGATGATCCAGAATGGACCATGGGAGACATCACAGCATCCCCAGATGAAGAGACTCCAGTACCTGCATCAGGTGATGAGCCCAAGTCTGTTGCCATGGAAACCAAGGAAGTGAATGGTAATGCCAGTGTACGTACTGATAGTAGTAGCCTGGATGATACCCTTGTGGAGGTCGAAATTGTTAGCAACGGGCAAATACAGTACATCCCAGATGGCAAAGATTTGGAATTGAGCAAACTTACGTAAGTTTAAATCGGTTCAATAACAAGCGTTTTAAAACAGTTTGAAGTCATTACTTATGTTATAGTAGTATTTGTTGAAGTATAACTTCCTTTGGTCATTCATCCATACGTGGTAGAAATCCTCAATTTTTTTGGTCTACTACAGTCAAGTGCATGTTGTAGTAGGACCCATTAGCCAAATGCAGCACCTTTGCAGCTCTCTCCACCTATCCCCAAAGTCCATATCTCTACTTAATCGATTGAACTAGCAAGCTCCCAATTAGTCCCACTTGACCAGAACTTCCTCATCAACAACTGGTTGCCAGAGCCACTTGCCCCTAACTATCAATTGAGTCTATTGTTTGAGAGATTAGACATGCACCACAAGAGGGAGGGGTCTGCAAAAGACACCAGCTTCCATTGATCACAAGGAGCATGTTTCTAACATTTAATTGCGGGTGTGATCATTGAGCAATCAATCCCTATATAAACACAGCCAAAACATACAGCACTGTATATATCTAGGTTGCATTGAAAACTAAGTCTCATACTTGAAAGGGAAATACTGCCTTTAAAATGCTCCAGCATAGCATGATAAGTGAATGGCTTTAGTCGTTATCAAAACATTCCTTCTCAACAATAAACCTCAGCAATAGCTTCATCTCCTCAAAATACTATGCACAAGAAGAATTATGGAAGTTGCATTTTTTGAAATGTTGAAAGTTTGGGTGAACAAATTCATCTTGAGTAGCAAAACACTGAATTTCCATGTGAGGGAAGCTTATTTCTTGGAAAAAGGCTACCATACTGCCTTTCTTGTAACTATTAATCATTCTCTGTCAATAAATATTGGTTTTAAAAGGATGAAATTTCCTTGAAAAACAAACCCAATATTTCCCTTTAAGCTGTTGGTACAGCAATGTGTACTGAGCCTCATGCATTGCAAGTTGTACTGTAAATACATGGAATTTCAAACAGTATGTTTTGCTTCAGGAAGGTACTGTACATGTACATCATTACACAAAGGTTAGTGAAGGGTGACTTGACAGCTCTTCCTTGCTGGAAACCAGAAATGATTTTGTTTGATGAAAAATCTCATCATGTTGTTTTCCTGCTACGTATATTATTGTACCACATTTGATTTTTACTACCACAGGAAAAGAAGATTAACTGTAAAACGGTTTGTGGAACATCTCTACATAAGGTACAGTAATTTGCTTTCAAAAGGATTCATCACTTTTGTCAAAATCGTGCAATATGAACAAATCCGTGTCACATCATCTACACTAATTATTTTTACTAGGTACATATACTTTCTGGAAGCCTGCAGATGCTATTAGTCCAGTCTGCAACAGTTTTAAAGCCTGCCAGGCTTTTAAAAAATTGCACTAATGGATATTTCCGTAAACTAGGGGTCAAATAGTGTGACATGAGGTCAAAATTTAAAAAACATTTTAACTGGTTGAAATTTACACTCTAGGTAGAGTATAGTCAGCAGTTACAAAAAATACAAATATTTTTACAAACAACATTATGTGTGTGTGATGGGACTCATTCAAACAAATGATGCCATCAAATTTACCAACATAACAGGGGACACTAAAGTAGTCTTTAATTCCCTCTTACCCTCTTAAAAGAATAAAGAAAATCTTAGATGGTTGAAAATCCATAGTTGAGTGTGATTAAGGATCCTTTCTTGAAAAAATATGGAAGAAAATTGAAATAATTCTCCAAAACTTAAAAAAAATTGAGTGTCATTTTTGTCAACACTTTCAGGTGTCAAAAATTTTGTCCACACTTTTGCATATTTTGGAAAATTTTGACTATTTTTAACCAGTAAAGGATATTCAAGTAAACAAATTTTCCTCTTTGGGATCTGTAGGCTGTTAGACGTGTGTCATTTGGTTTCTTTTTTTTATCACTCTTTGGAAATATTTGATATTTGAAAGATATTTCACTCTTATTTGAACCAAGGTAATGGGGACACCAAGATTTTGTGTCCCTCTAAACATGAAATGTGCTAATTTCATTTTTAAAGGTTAAGCTGACCTAGAAATAGTCAAATACAATATAAACCACTGATTGCAGCAAGATGTCTCTGTTTCATTAAATTTTTGTTTCTCATTACCAACATAATTTTGATGGCAGGGGGGACACCAAAAATTCAAATGTTCATCAAAATAAAATACTTGGTTCAAGAGTCATGGAATTAAGTTTTCTGTTAACCCTCTGGGACTATCTTTTCATGTACAGTAACTTAATTGACCCCAAAATTTAATGATTTGTGTAAATGGTAGAGCAACAAAATTTACCAACATAACTCTCTGAGGGGGACACCAAAATACTGCCGATTATTAAAAATGACATAAAAGATGCTTCTTTTGATTTTTTCTTTAGAAGTGTGCTACTTTCTGTGAGAGTTTGAACCAATTCTTATATCAGGAAATGTTCTGCCACCTGAGAAAGATCACAATTGGGTCAATGATGAAAAGAACATTAGAAAACCAGCATAACTAGGGGGACACCAAAGAGTTATGTTGGTCATGGCATTTTCTATCATCTTGCTAGGAAAGTTGGGTGAAGCTGTAATAATGATGTTTGGAAAGAATGATTATTAGTGATATCCTTACCATGATAAATGAGCAAACAATGCTCAGTTTTACGATAAATATGCTTTTCAGATGAATCAAATTTGTATGTCGGTATGTCACAGCTGGTACCCCAAAATCAGGGGGGACAGTAAAGCAAAAGAGACTATTTTCTAGAAGATGTTAACCATTGAATAGGTTAAATATATCATAAGACACTTATATTGGTAGGGTATAATAAACTACTGTACCTGAATCAATGGTTTGTTGCATTCACCTGTCTTTAAAATATAGCATTACATTGACAAAACCTGTAAAAACCCCATTGGACCCCAAGTTTATGGAAATACCCTAATGGCAGTGCAAACAACTGCATATGGTACAATGTTACAGTAAATTTCAATAAAATAGGCTAGAGCACTACAGTAGGGCTACTGTCATTATCATGTGCTGTTGAAACTTAAGATGTATTTGAAGCCAAACATGCTTTTTGTGATCATTTAGTGGCAGCTTGTTTGATGTCTATAAGGCATAATCTGAAGTGTTTCACAGAATATCTATGCTGCAGATAAGAAACCAACATACTGACATTTTTTATTTTCATGGAAATGAAAAGGAGGGGGGTTGTACTCTTTCCTGAAAAGGACAGGGCTCAAAATAACATTCAAAAGGGGCATAGCCAAAATGAGTAACATGGCTATAGGTCTATGTTATTTCAATGGGACATTCTTGAGGGGCACCTTGACCACCATGAAGGGCCCAATAGCCATGGCTATCAGTGCCCTTGTCAGAGCCCTGGGAGGGGAACAAGCCCCCTTTCCTCCCCTGTGATGGAAACACTGGTTGGTATACCACACACTGTATACCGTTTACTTATCCCTTAAATGCAAATATGTAGTTGTAAGGTACATAGTTTAGCAGATGTGGTGTTAGATTATTCTTTTGAATAGCCTATTGTCAACTAATTACTCCTTTATAGTTATCTTAGAATTTTGTTAAACTAAAAAGTAAACCTAAACCTGGATACATTTAGGCCTATATGACATTGAAAATGCCTTGAGAGTGCATTGTGGTAAACAAAAAAAAATCATCAAATTTTCCTTTACAATTGTAAAACTAAAGATATCTGGGGTTTCTGTTATCAGATATTACTGCTACATTAGTTCCAAAAGGTCTGCGAAGCACAAAACTTGTGATAAAAATGATTGAAAACACAACTTTTCTCAGCAACAACATTAATTCTATACAAAATTGGGACATGTTTCAAAAGGACAACTTTCATCACCGGGCAGCAAAATTAGCATTAAAGATTTGAAACCAGCCATGTGTTGAAAGCAGTGACAATGTGAGTAAAGAATTAGCTCAGTAGTAGTTATAATGATGTACAAAAGAATGATAAAATTTGATAGGTTTAATGCTATTAATAGGCAGTTTTGTTTATGTAGCCCTAAAGATATTGTAGAGCTTCAAAGTTGGAAAGTTTTGTTTAAAAGAAATATTCAATAAGGTTTTGTCTAATTTTAGAATCCTTGGTGTCATCATTGTAATTGTGGACATTTCTATTGTCATCGCTGATATATGTGTCGACGCGGAAAACCATAAAGCCGTTGAAGTTTACGATGCAATTTCACTAACCATCTGGTGCTATTTTCTGGTGGAAATAAGTCTTCGCATATTTGCCAATGGGTAAGTTAGAAGAAAAACATTTGGGAAAGCCACTTTGGGTTTGCTCTGGGTAGGAAAGATCAGACCCTGAACTTGAAGGTTCCACTTTTTTCTGAATTTTGTCTAAATCTTTGCATTTCAGTGTGAGTTTTATTTTATGTGCCACAGCAAGAACATTTTGATACATCTTGTTTTGAGAATTATTGTGTGATGTTTGCTTCAATTTAAATTTTTCATCGAATTTGTGTAAATTGGATGATTTTGATGGGACAATCATAGGTTAAGTGATACAAAGGAAATACAGTGGTTGTAAAGTGATGCCTTTAGAGATGGTGCATGTCTCAATCTTTACTAATCTGCTTCATAAGAAAATGAAATTTTGATAAGGAAATTATATCTCTAATTACAGGTACAGAAACTGAAAGGGGCGAGTAGAATTTTTGTTTTAAGTGAAGAAGAACATAAGTTCAGTTTTTCGTGGAAAATGTTTTCACTTTTGTCATTTTAGGTAGTTAGATGGAGTTTGACAGTTGAGTTTCTAACCAACCACAGTCAGGCCAGCTTTTTTACCTTTTCGTTATTACTCATTGGTTTGTTTTTCCTACTCCATGCTTATGATGAGCACCAAGCACGGTGGCAATAGGTTCCAATTCACTTTAAAAGCCTGATCCTCTCACCTTAAACAGTTCCAATTCTCCTAACCTTCTTACTTAAGCCCCTCCCACATAATGTTTGAAATTCATCCTCACTCCAGACTCAACCTGGGTTTATTGCTTCAGGATGAGTATACAAGACCTCAATGTGTAATGAAAACACTCTTACAGTAGTACAGTACATACAGGCTCTGTAATATGACCTTTGGTACTTTGAATTGTTTGGAACTAGCTGTCAGTCAAAGAGCTGAGCCAATTGCAAATTTCTGTAGACTACTACAAAAATTGCACTTCCAAACTTTTGTTTGGTATTTATTGGAAATGACTTGAATTTGTTGGATACACACTTGTTGCATCAATTTGATATTTAAGCTGTTGGCAATGCATTGACCATTACACAGACAGATTTGTTTACTTCTGTGGTATCAAAGTTATGTAAGAGCAAAGTTCACCAGCTAATTATCAGTATTGTTTTATACCTTAGATAAAGATGCTTGCTATCAAATGTTTAATTGATTTATGTAAGTTAATGGTCACAATAGTGTGTTGCACTGTAAGCATGGTTTGAGATACAGTAACACAGTAGTATAACTTAAATCTGGTTGGTCTGCCATGCATGGCAGACCAATAATGTAAATGGTCTGAAGGCCTTGAGGTTGGTCAAGTGTTGTCCTTAAGTGGACGTATAGCTTCTTTGGGAAGCAGTTTCAAGTTTGGTTTCGCCGAACGGCCCTTTGCCAGAGGGTTGGGAGGACTTTGGAAAAAGCATAACTTAACTGGGAAGGGGTTACCCCCTTCAAAGTGCATAGGAGTTTAATACATGACTTACACCTGGAAAATCTGACAAATACTTTATAACCCTTTGCTGCATCTTAGCTGCATATTACCCACGCACCACATGCTACTCTGAAAAGTTCTAGCACTGTGCCCCCACTTTGCACTGATCGACTAATGGACATTGTTAGAATTATTAGAATCTGATGTGTGGTTCTCAAGATATGAGTTTGTGAAGTTTTCACATTGTCAACAAAAAGTGAACTTAAATCAATCACATATGACATCATATCCATACATTAGTGGAATTTAGTGCACAGTATTTTGTTTTTCTTTAAACTTAAGAGTTGATTTCCTCCTCAACAATCCCATACTGTATTATTAAAACTGTACGATTTTGATTGCATATTAAAGTGTCATGAGAACTTAAGAAACTTTGCATCCCCCACAGGGATGTCCTATTCCTATTAACTTCAAGGTCAAAACAGCAGCCTGATAAAACAAAAGGAAACAAATCATTCCTTGTCAATGTGAGGAAGTGATATAAGCTCTGTGCCCTTGGTGTCATTCAAAGTGTGAGAAAACATCTATAATAAAATGTCTCATCACTCCGTAGGGAGGTTGATATACTGCACTTGTTCTGCCAGTTGACATACTGTATAGAGTGCTAGATCATGTGACATTGCAATTGATGGAAATTGTTTACTGCCAGGCAAAAGTTAAGAGTGCTTTAGTGTAGCAGTCTCACATGGGTTGTCAACTCTTTCTCTGCTACTACACCAACTAGCCAGCTACTCTAGTTTTTGCCTGTTAAAGGGGGGGGGGGGAGCTGGTGATGTCAGTGAAAGCACACTGCAAATAAACAGCGATGCCAGCTGAAAGTGACACTGTAGCCTTTGTAATGGTTTGTGTTCCCAATTTGCAAGTCTCAAGGTCTGCCCCAAGGTAGGATACCCCCATGGTGACCAGAATTACTGTAGAGTATTTCTTTGGGATGATAAAAAAAAAAGAAATTGTTCTGAATGTATGTGACATTAGTAAGTATGTATGTATATGTATCCACTTGGCCAATGTCTCCTAAATGGCTAAGCTGATTTCTTCAAACTTTTTGCAGTTGGAAAGTGTCCCAGGTAGAACCATGGAACATCCTTTATTACCAGAAGTGAATGTCAAAGGAAAATTTTGGATGGACTTTTGTTTAACTCTTTATCTATGAGAGAAACATTTCACTGACCCAAACCTTCTCACACATTATGAGGGCACATAAATTATAAAACGTGTGGTTGCTAGCAACAGGAGTCAGAGGTCATGTAATGGAAGGGAAAATTTATATTTTATTTATTTCTGCTTATATTTTAAAGACAAAATTTGTGTCACAATTAAACTTCTCCAAGAGAGCATGACAGAATCCTCTTCAAACTTTATAGGTACCCTTGGGTGGAAAGCCAGCAATACCTCCCATTGCCTCTGATGCCTATGTTAATCTGTTGGGATATTTCATGGGTAAAACCTAACCTAGCTCATTTTGGAGCATAAACCACACATTTGTGAAAACTAAAGGTTATGTGCTAAAGCAACGATTTGGTAGTGCTGCATGTTCTGGCAATGAGATAAACAAGTCTTGAATTTCAGATGTGAATTACTGTCATGTTTTATTCTTTTTGAATGTGTGAACATTGTTTATGACCAAGAAATAGCTTATAAGAAGGGGATCATTTTAATTTTAAATGAAAAAGCTTAATTTGTCCATCCATAAATTTCCTCCTCAATTAATTGAGAACTTCAATTCCAAGAAATTATATATCTCATATTTATTTTTTTTGTATTTTTGGTATCTTGTCGTTATCAACCAATAGTGAAGAAGTCTTGGTTGAGTCATAAATTATTTCCCTCATTCAATTATTTCAGGAAAATGTTCTTCCGTACTCCATTTCCTGACATCATGGATTTATGCATTGTTGTCATCACTGGAATTGTCACCTTTACGTATGTGATTGCAGACTTTTCGGGACCAAACTCGGATTATGGCAAGTAAGTTAATGAGATTGGTTACTTATTTGAATCAATCCTAATTCTTCTATGGGGCAAAAGAATTGCCATGTGTATGTGGTTCAGTACTGTAGTTTTTCAGTAGTTGTACTTAAAGGGAAAATGCAACTATTCCAATCTGAATCAGTACATCCTGACATTCCTTTCCTTAAAGGTACTGGGGCATGCCAGCAAGATTCTCTAACTCAACATTTAGAGGGAAGTGTTTCCACCAGAGATAAAGGGGAGATTTGTTACCCCCTTTCCAAAAGAAGGTGGGTTATATCCCCCCCCCCCACCTCCCCTTTTCACTTCCCTAAAAGTTAGGGAATTGGCAATATCTTGGTTTCTTACTTAAAAAGAGGACACTTTTGCAGCAATGTTTCAACTTGCACAAATAAATGGCCCTTCAAATTGCACCTTACAGGGAACCTCCCCCTCCCCTTTTTGTGTTTCTGGCAGGATCCTTGAAGAGTTAGATTTCCCAAGGAAAAATCTGTTGGAATAATGCCAATATATTTTACCTTTCTTGAGATATAGCTCTTCAGATTTAAAACCCTTTTGGAGAAACTCATTGCCTATGCAAAAATTATGTTGTGGAGTGTTGTACATTGTTTACATTACTTTTGTTTACGTTACAATATATTACTTATCTCTTAATTATCCATCAGATGGTTTGAAGTTTGGTAGTTAATACTGATGGTTTCAATGACACAAATTAAACTTTTAAAATGAAACTCTCAGGATGCTACTGTTAACATCTGTCATTAAAACGAAGGTTGTGAAAACAGAGGATAACATTAGCAGTGTTTACCAGGCAAATCATAAGTCGATCATTTAAAAAACATAGTAACCATGAAAATATGAAAACATTTCCAAAAATCAATGAAACTTGACATTAATATTTTTTTATGTCTTCTTTATTGTGCCAAATTTTGATTTAATATTTGGATTGAGTTGTCCATAGAAAATGAATCTTGAACTGTAGGTGGCAGTGTTTGTAGCAATGCTTATGGAGTAATCTTGAGTCGATTGCTACATTAAATTAGCCAGTAAAATCCTAAATTGCCAAATTTAAGACCAGTTTTCCAAATAATTATACAGAATAATTTCTTTTCCATTGAAATAGTTTATAAGAGACATGAGAGACTTTTCCTTCACTATTTCTTATAATCTTCAGAAATATAATAATAATAGTGGAAATTTATAATGCGCACACATCCGCAAAAAGCACTCATGGTGCATGAAGGGCTCAAAGAGATACAAAACAAAACACACACAAAAAAAACACAAAATAAAAACTAAATAAATAAAAAATATGTGGTTCTTACTTCTGTCAAAACTTGAAAATCTGGCCATGACTAACATTTTTGCTTTAAAAATAAAAAATGATCATGTATGATCATGTGCAAACCAGAAGTTATCCTATGAAATGGTCAATTCTGATGGATCTTAATGGGAAGTGTGGCTGTTTTTTCAGTTTTCAATACTTTACACATCAAATACCCAATTTATAGTTTGTCATTTTCATATGTCACATGACCTTTAATGGCTCAGTTTAGTCTTGGGACATTTTTGCTACTTCAATGTTCAGTGCATGTACTGTAGTTAGTTCTAGGTTTAAGGAAACACCAACACGAATGTGTTATGTAGTGTCATACCGTTCAAATACACTGTAAGTCCACCTGTTTAGTTGCTTCTTATGACAGGAAGGGAATATCGTGGACATATTCTACAACCCACAGGGGTACAACCATTGAGGGACTTCTCGGTTTTTGTGGCGCTGACAACCCACCAGTCATGGAATGAGTAGTAACAGTCTTATGTGCGCATTTTATAGGATATAGTCGGGACTGTCGGGGACAAACTTCTCGCCGCACATAACCTCCTCACATGGATGCAGTGTTACGTCATACCCAGAACCCTACGTGTTCTGTAAGATAATAAGTAAAGTGTTCCTTTAATATGAAATATTTTGACTTGCACACTTCATGAGAGATGGGATTTGTTTAGTCAAAAAAGGGGAATTTTTGAAGCTGTGGATGCTGTTTTTAAGTGAGCAGTAGCTGTGTAAAGGAAGGGGAGGCTTCTGGGGTTTTTCCCCCTGGGTAGCCAACAGAATTTCAATTCTCAAGGCTTTGATGGTTTTTCTATCACAGCTGGCATGACTTATGGAGAAAAAATCCAAACTGGATTGGAAATGTTGATTTGAAGAGACTTATGAGAATAGTTTTAATGAAAATGATCTGAGCCACCTTCCTCAATGTATTTGGAAGTGAAGCTAGCATTTTAAAATAGTATCTGCTGCTCAGCACATTTTATTGCTGTAGTAAGTATTTTGTTCCATAGTTGGAAACTTGCTTAAACTATCTCCGCTCAGTTCATACCATTATGCAAATCAGCATTTTGTTCCCTGACATAGTTGGAAGCCTAGCAAGCACTACAGTAACTCCTGAATCCCCTGCTAGGCATACATCATGCTATAATTTATAGTATGTCGTTTTCTGACTATTATCACCCAGTATCGGCAGTTGATCTCATTTCCAATGTAATTAGCATATTAATTGTTAATTTTATTTAAAAGTATATGATATGATGATGCATCATTCATTGTATATCAGTATGGTGTTAACTTTCTCTTTTATTTTAATACCAGTAAAGTGCTTTCACATCAGAGGAACTTTGGAACAGTTTAATTTATCAGGTCATTAGCTGGGAATGCTTCCCTGCACACAGTGATTGTTGTGATAAACACTTTCCGTTTCATAGTGGGTTTATGTACATGTATGTGCTCTTTAAAATGGTTGTGAATTGCAAATGGTGTTAATTCATAAAAATGTGATGATTATGATAAAAAATGGAAAAGTTTCTTTCTGGAAAATTTTATACAATAGAAGTGAAAATAAAATCACTTTAAATGGAGATTGGTTTTCTTAGCCTACTGTACATCATATGTGATTCTTTAGAACCATGTGACAACACTAAAATATTTGCCAGATAACTATAAACCTGGTTTAGTTTTAACATGCCCGATTCATCTTTTATAATATCATGAAAGGAAATAAGAGGAGGTCTTGGAAACTGATCTGAAATTTCAGAGGAGGACAGTTGACTGTCTCTTCATTGTACCCATCTATTTTGTGAAGTACAGTATCTGTTCATTGTTATTAAGTGATTATCCTCAACATCGAGTACATCCTCAACATTTCATCTCACTGCATGGTCAATTGGTTGGAGCATCCCACTTGCAGGTGGGAAGTATGGAGTTCGACTCCTGCCCGGGTCGTATGGAAGACTTTAACAATGGAACCTACTGCCACTGTGCTTGGTGATCACCATAATCAATGGAGTAGGGAAAACAAGCCAATTAGTCAACACTGGCAAAAAGGTTGTGGTCAGCCTGATTTAAACCAATTAGTTAAAGTGTCTCAATGAGTTAGTTCATGAAATTCAACATATTTTTCCAAACCTATTGAGTTTTCTTCACATACCAATGACAAATGGTCTATCTTAGACAATCCCTATACACTACACACAAATAACTGTTTTATGCGTGAGTGCTGAACGGTTCAAGTCGGTTTTCAAAAAATTTGTGACCAGACACTTTTTCAAATTATGTACAAAACCTTTACAAGTCAGGACACAAGAAAATTCAAAATTTTAGCATTTTCTGTGACCTTTGGACTTGAAACTTGACTTGTTGTGCTAACTATAAGCATTGTTATGTGATAGAGATCCTTTGAGACTCTCATTAAGTTATCGATATCAACTCAATGAGCCTCTTTAAAAAAACTGAGCCATAAAGCTTCGTCCAAATTACTGAGTCAACATCTACTGTATAAGTATGGTTATGGTTATGGTTAGGTGTCCTTATCATGGAAAAGACTCATGGTAATTGATAAAATGTACTCCTCTTACAGTAAGCTGCTCCATTTTACTCTGGGTTGTACTGTTTTAACACAGTCATTTGCAAACAATATTTGCATTCCTTTTAGTCTTTCAATCAAAGTCTTGTTATGTATGAACAAACAAAGTTAAACAAGTCTTGACCTATGAATTAGAACAGATAATGCACTCTCGGGTAAATGCTATCCCTGGATGCACTCCGGTTGCATCCATGTGGATTGCTTGCATTAACCCTTGGTTGGGCATTATTCTGCAGTAATGCACAGCCCTGCATCTTTTAAATCTTTAAATTCTTTCTTAATTAACAGATTAATTTTAGCCTGTCGGTTCATCAGAGTCATAATGTTGGCTAGACTTATAAGTGAGAGACGACACCTTACCAAAGCATCTAGGAGAATGGTAAGGCACGAAACCTGTTTTAAAAAATGTGATGTAAATTGTGCAAAGATTTATTCATTTTTTTTTTTTGGGGGGGGGGGGGAGGGGGTTATTTAACTGTATTAGAAGGTCAAGGGTGGGGGGGGGAGAAAGAATTAATTTAAACCAAGTTTTTCATGTCATTCATTGTTCAAGTATTGTTACAGACATGTCAGATAGGAGGCAAAACTTAGAGGAAACAGTGGTGTGGGAGGTTAAGTTAGAGGCAGTTTTTCCTCTGAAATTGGTAAACGAAAAGACTCAATAATTTGCCACCATTTTTGCAAGCACAGAGGATACAGAAAATTTACATAGGTTCAAGAGGTGGAAACAAGACAGCAGAAACAAGCTGGAAATGGCATTTTGCATTGCTTGTTAAAAGAAAATTGAGGCTCTAGTTTTGAAAAATCCACCCCCCTTCCCCCTCCCAACAACAATTACAGATGTCATTGTTTACCTTCAGTTCGCAGTAAAGGAGATCTTGAAAAATCCCCCTGAAATATTCACCTTAATTTTATGTTATGGTAATTTTTATGTATTTGTTGATTGGACAAAATAAGGGGTCGAGGCAGGAAAGCATTTCTCCGGTGGATCTGCACCTGCTATTTTCAATTAGGGAATAAAGTCAACGGTGCCCATGTCTCTCCATCAGATTCGAACAGGCTATGACGTCACGCATATGGGCTGAGAGACCCGAGGCGAAGCCGAGGGTCTCTGCCTATATGCGTGACATCATAGCCTGTTCGAATATGATGTAGAGACATGGGCACAATGACTTTATTCCCATTCATAAATACTTTAATTTCGAGAAGGTTAGAAGGGAAAAAGCTTTCTTTTTATAAATTTTCCATTGATCATCAATTATTCTCCTTAATTTGGCTTAAGTTTCATGAAGTGCTCGTACAGGTGTACGTTACCATGACATTGACATTGAATAGCGTAGCGAAAAGCTGTATTAATATTACTGCAATGCACAGTAGAGTAGCTAGCTAGCTACATGCTACCTTCGTCGCTTGTACGTACACAGGCATGACTCATAGTCATACAATGATACAGCCATAGGCCTACTTTGTGCCGTCTATTTGACTAATAAGTTATATTCTGGAAGTCTTGAACGAGGTCATATTTGGAACGATTTATCTCTTGGATTTGGAACTATAGTCGTGAATAGTTCCACTAAAATTATATACTAGCTTGAGGATCTGTGGTTTGGTTTATATTGCTCACTGTGACGTTTGACTTTGACAACGTCCTGCTATACGTTGTTGAACACAGACTAAACAATAATGTTAGGCTAACATAACGTTAGACCTAACTTAGCCTTTCAAATTATGGTTACGTTGTTTTTGAAATGAGGCTGAGTCAGTAAACTAGCTTGACCTTTTTGAGTGGAACTTTATGGAACCAGAAGTACTTGCCTTTACTAACGGTGGCTGTCGCTATTCCTAAAGTTTTCATTGCAGAGAGAATCTATCACAATCTTGATGACGTTTATTGTCGATGCAGTAAGCAGGCTACTTGGGCCAGCTAAGGCTCTTCTTAATATTATCACATCTGCATTTCCTTTGGCGATTCTGGTGCTTAATTTCCTAACATAGGCCTAGCTAATGGTGCACAGAATACTTGACCAAGCCTTATGTATGGAATATGCGAGATGGGCTTTTAAGGTTAGTGAGTAACGTTATACTCGGACACTCATTTCAAAACTGCTTTTTTTCATCGCCCCAGAGAGGCTAGAGGTTTCGAGTCTAACTGAGGTACGCCTAGGCCTAGGAAGTCATGTAATCCTACTTATATGCCTATGTCTTTTTCTCATTAACAGGGTACCATATCAATATTTACACGATCGGGGTCTAAGCCTAGGCCTAGGCTAGGCCCTTTGTGGACTTTGAAACACTAACAAGACCTTCACTTAATATTCTCTGAATTTAAGGTCTGGATCTGATTAGGACCTAATTTATTCGTTTCAATGTACACACAACATTGCGGTCAACCAAATATTTACATTTTAAGTTGGACAGTTATGGAGTAAATTACAGCCGTATGCCTTAATTGCTTAAAATGTCAGACACCATTTTGAAGTATTTGGGCAAGCCTAGGCCTAGGCCTAGTATGTGTGCTATGTATGTGACCTAAAACTATGTAGTCAAGCCTACATATACCTTGAGGCCTGTCAGCAAAGCTGTGTTTATGGTCATGTTGATCAAAAAGTTTCTCTCCATACACCCTATGTCTCTACACTGGATTAGAACATGGGTAACTGACCAATCACAAGCCAGCATTCTCAAAAAGTATTTATGAATGTTGAATAAAATAATCGTGGAATAGATTGTTTCATCATTATGAAGTAGACAATGATTGATGGGAATACTCAAGAGTATTGTTCCCAAATCTGTTTGTTTATAATGTTGCCACAGAGAAATGCAAAAACTAAGAGAGATGGCATAGAGAATATTGTGTGATTCCAATATTGTTTTTTCAATGAAAACTACAGTATATACAGATACAAAGGCACAAATTCATTAACACAAGTAGAGAACTAACAAGTATACAAACATTGAAATGATACAATTTAAAGGTAGTGTGACAGCAAATTGACCTGACTTAACTTGGCAGTTATGGAGTGAACTGTTCTTAGGAAACTCCATTGGAATTATTTCAATATCTAAACGGTTCTCCAGATATACCTCATAAAAGTTTGAATGTTTCTGAAGAAACTTGTTGCTTATGCAAAAAAAATGATGTGGAGTGTTGCATGGTGTTGATATTTCTTTTGTTAACCCTATAAAAATTATCTCTTAATTACTCATCAGATAGTTGGTTTTGGTAATTGATACTGATGATTTGTAAGGACACAAATTTAACTTCCAAAATAAAACCCTCACAGGAAACAAATGTTACAACTGTCCTTGAAATGAAGATTGAAAAAACAAAGGATAACATTAGCCATATATGGTATGTCCCTCCCATGACATCACAAGATTTGCATATTGAGCTCATATTTATTAATGATTAAGTGAAAATCAGAAATTGTTGTGTAAAATGGTCAATTTTTGATAGATTTTGATGGAAATTGTGGCAACTTTCATGGTTTTTAATGCTTTTTACATCCAATACCCAATTTTGTCATTTTCATGTCACGCTACCTTTAATGCTTTATTCATAATGATACAGGCTACATAAATACAATTAGAATATCAAAAATACACTTCAAACAAAGTAAATTTAAAGTTAGAATACCCATAGCATAATTGACCTTTTATAAGTGCAATTTACCTTCTCTTTGGGCAATACTCTTTAAGGCAGTGATTGGCATTTAAGATTTGTTCAATAAGAGCTTGACTCAAACGATAGCCAGGTGGATTACCTTTTGCCCAAAGACTGGATGGTGTGTGGTTGGAATGCAAGAAAGCTATGGTAGGCTATACTAAAGAAACTGTCATTGCATATAGTGTGCAGCCATGATTATATCAAGGGAGGTGCCATGTCATAATAGCAAAAAATGTGGGAAGTGCTATTTTTTTTTAATTCTTTTTCACAAGGTATCAGAAAATAAAAGAAGGTACAGAAGCGATGGGTTTGACCTGGATTTAACTTATATAACAGGTGAGTACATTAGGTGTTATTGAGCTTACTAGTAAAATTGTTATTGATATACTTGCAGTATTTTAGGTCTTCCAACAGTGCCAATTTCACAAGAGGTTATAATGTACCTGCATCATAGTCTACAAGGATGCCTTACAGTTCTGCCGCCGTTGAGTATTTGCCTAGGCAATTAAGTGAGTTTTTACCCATCTTTGACTCATTTTTCAGTTAATTTTACCCCTATATTGTACTGTTTTCTGTTCAAGGTGGCTTTATACAGCAAATTTATTCCTGGTGATGTGTCATAACATCCCATCTAACTCTTTTGAGTATTTAGGATGTCAGGATGTCAGTCAGTAGCCTTGGCCAGGCGCAGATGCAGACATTTCAAAAAAGGGGGGCTGACCCAAGAGAAAACAGGGGTTTGAGGGAGTTGCACTGCTAATTTCCCACATATGTTATTGTTGATGTGGCGAAAAAGGGAGGGCTGAGGCCATAAAAGCCCTCCCTTGGATCCCCGCCTGCGGGCGGGGGGAGGGGGACCTTCATGACCAAAGCTTTGAGAACAAAATTGTAGCAGGAAATGGCCAAAAAGTGATTGCTGTAGAGGCTTTTAATATGAAGTCATAATACTCTTTGAAGAGGGCAAACCCCTTTTACTTTATTGATCTCAAGATACTTGAACAGGAAGTTCTCTTATAGATTCTGGATTATTAGTTGCCAGCTTGAGATGGCTAAAACTTGCTATTCCCTTCTAGTATCATGGTACTAAATATAAGCATTGTCATATGGTAGTACTCTTCAACACCCTTGTTACTTTATACATATCAACTCAATATTTCTCTTTAATGAAAAGCAAGATGTTTCAACATAGGCAAATAATTTTCATGACACTAGAAGGGAAAAGCAAGTTTTAGCCATCTCAAGCTGGCAACTAATAATCCAGAACCTATCATAGAACTGCCTGTTCAAATATCTTGAGCTCAAAAAATGTTAAAGGTGTTTTCCCCCTTCAGAGACTGTTTGCTCAATGGAGCAACAAGGTTGGTTTAAATGGGGTTAACTGCAGCAATTACAGAGAAAAGCTTCACCCTAAAAACGCCTTTTTCTCGGGTAACGTTGGCTGAAACGTCCTATACAATTCTAGCAGCATGAAGTCAACTGTCACATCCAGTGGTTGAATTTTTTTGTATCCTGGTTCATATTGGATCTGTGATTAAGTTGAAATATTGTACTGTCACAAATTTTTGAAAAGGGAATTGATGCATTAAATTTTTCACTTATGAACCCTAAATTAATGCATTCATGTAGGATGTAGGGATTGTCTAAGTTTGACCAGTTGCCATCAGTATAGAGAAAACTCCCCAGTTTTGGAAAAAACTGGTGAATTTCATGAATTAACTCAATTTTATCCCCTTAAGGTAGTTTGAATTTAATTGTTACAAGGAAATAAGTTAAATGTTCAAATTTGGGCAGTTTTTAGGGTACTGATTTCTTTATACTTAAGCTTCAATTTGGGAAATGCATGCAGGAAGTACGGGACAGCAAAATGTACCCCCACTTTTGGAAATACATTCACTGAAATGTTCCCCCTTTCTTCTGAGTACATGTTAACACCTATTTCTTCATAATAAATTCAGTGAGAACCTGTAACTTAAAGATATTTCTACCTTGCAGGCATGAGATATTTCCTCTTTTTGGAGGAAATTTCCTCTTTTTTTTTTTTAAAATTAGTTCCTTGTGTGTGTGCCAAATACCCCTAAATTTTCTGTCATAAATTTCATGTGAATCTCAGCTGTTAAACATGTACAAACAGCCCTTGGTGTTCAGTCCATTTAGAAGTCTATTATAATGACATCAGTGCCACTAGGGGCCCTTAAACTTGCTCCTGGGCCCCCAGCCCTGGTGTCTGCCCCTTAAACTTGTTCCTGGACCCCCAGCCCTGGTGTCTGCCTCTTAAACTTGCTCCTGGGCCCCCAGCCCTGGTGTCTGCCTCTTAATTTCCTCTTTTTTTAGATGTTTACAGCTCATTTCCTCTTTTTTTTTTTAGAAGTCTCAGGCTCATCCCTGTACCTTTGCAAAGGAATTTCATTGAAAACTGAGGAATTCCACATATATGTAGGGCTTTTTCATCTGTGCAGACTTGAGATTTTTTTAAGGCAGCCCCTTCTTTGATATTTTCTTTCTTCCTCCACTGGCCATGAATGTGATCTGTCTCAAGATTTCATTTTGTCTCAGACAAAACTTTTTTATGCCATTGCACTTTTGCTAATAGCTTTGGGTCAATAAATAATAAGGGAGAGTCAATGTTTTGAATTTTTAAAGTGTTTTCCAGCTTACTATAGCCTTACATACATGGATGTTGTAGAAGTCACGGTACTTGCCTTGAATCTGTTTGTGCCCTGGATGTTCATATTTGAGGACAAGCTTACTGTGGCTCTCATGTGACACCTAACAATGATTGCTATTGGTCACTTTATACAACAATAAGACTTTAATACAGATGTCTTCTTTTTAAAATAATTTCTTTACCATTTATACTTAATCTTCATCTATAATTGTATTCTGGATTACATACATCTCTCATTTTTCCTCTAGATAACATAATAGCATCATCCTTCCCATCATCAGGAAGCCAATCGTTTTACCGCAACCCTATAAGTGAAGTATCAAGGTTCTTAAACACAAAGCATGCTGGTCATTACAGAGTCTGCAATCTATGCAGTGAGTTTTGAATAGTTTATATTTTATCAAACAAAAAGTGCTTTGACATTTTGCAATGGTTCATCGTCACTGCCTTTTTTTTTATTATACACTAAATCTTTACTAACTAGATGAAGACTGCCCTCAGGATTCTACCTAGGCCAAATTACTGGTTTATGTAGTTTTCAAATAGTGCAGACTGTCCAGTAGGAGTTAGGGCCCTGATAAAGGCCTTGAATTAGTCTCATCAAAACTAAGGCTACTTTCTTGCATTATATATTTTGGTGGCAGGCCTACACTCCATGTACAAACACTTTTGTAATGATCTGTTTCTGGGTTTTCTTTTATTCAATCTTGCCAGTTGAACTGCAATAGACCTATTTCCAAATAGCAATTACAAAGGATTGTGGGATAGAATTTTGGTGTTTGTCATTTTTGTCAATGGCATTTTACTGTGGTGAAAATTGATGTACACCTAAAACTATATCCCACAATTCATTGTAATTGCTATTTGGAAATAGGTCTATGAAGTACCTGCAGTTTTCTCCTCATTCATGATATGAAGGGTCCAGTTATGGATGATCCTTTTTTGCATATATTAGTTTCTGTTGGGATATTTTCTACTAAAGTTAGGGTGATATATGACTGCATGGTCAAGTGGTTTAATTTGCAGCCACAAGGTCAGGAGTTCAAGTCGTGACTTGGTCATAGCAAAGACTTTAAAAATGGAGCCTTCTGCCATTGTGGTTGGTGCTTAGCATAAGGAATGGAATAGGGAAAACAAGGTAGTGAGCCACAACTGGAAAAAGTCTGTATCTGGTCCAACTTTAACCAGATGATTAAAACCTCACCTAGCTAATTAATGTAATCGAAAAAAAAAAAAATTAACAGAGGTTTGAGAGATGCTGAAATTACAAGACATTCAAAGGTGTGCTAAGACAGTTTACCCATATTACACCAGATCTCTCCCATCATGATTTTTTTTTTTTTTTGAAATTTGATTTAAGCTTTAATATCTTTCATTGACTTTTGCCGCCAAAACGGAAAAAAAAAGTTCTTTGTTCCTGATTGGAAGTATTTATGACCTCATTCAGAATACATGATATTAATATCTTCTCTAAAAATCCACAGTGAAACACCCAACTTGTGTATTGTTTACTAGGGTGTCTACTAATTGCTTTAAGGCTATTAAACACTCCTGCATCTTTCAATAGAACCATTTTCAAGTAACAGTTGCAAAGGATTATGGGACAGCATTTTGGTATGCATTGTTTTTGGCTACAGTAAAATGTCATTGACAAAAACAATGCATACCAAAAATCTTTCCCACAATGCTTTGTAATTGCTTATTTATCTAATCAATGTTCATACGGATATACAAGATCATCGGCCTCTCACACAGAAGGCCAAAGGTCTATCCCCAGGTCAAGTCACACCAAAGATTCTAAAAATGGAACCTTCTGCTGTTGTGAGTGATGATCCGGATAAGCAATGGAGTAGGGAAAACAAGCCAGTAAGCCACAAGTGGAAGAAGGGCTGTGGCCGGCTTGACTTGAACCAATAGGTTGGAAACTGGACTGTAAAACTCTGTTTAAGTAACTAACATACAGAAATATATTTGTTTTAGAGATATTATAATTGCTATTTTATGCAGGTGAAAGACACTATGATGAGTCCTTCTTTAACAACAGGGTTGCTAGGTTCCCAATTGATGACCACAACGTACCTCTACTTCAGTAAGTTATTAACTTTGTACTAAGACCAAGAGGCAGCTAGACAGTTCCACATTCTGTAGTTCTTTCTTCTTTCTAGCAATGGTCTTGACCTTGTCTTGTGTTTTTGTTTAATCCTTTCACAGCTAATAAGTAATAATAATACATTGAACTTATATAGCATCAAATGAGGAACAAAAGTGTAGCTGCTCTGGGCACTTGACAGAAATTTCAAACAACTAATTAACTAAAGTACTATATGTGGTCCTGGTATGTGGTCCTGATAATGGCAAAGCACCTGGAAGCTAAACACCTACCATATGTACCATACCAAATGCAAAACTTAAACCTACTGTTTATGTGTTTCATACCATGTATGTAGCCTTAGTACCTACATGTGATTTCTGCTTTTTTGACTGTTACCAGACTTTGTGTTTTACTAGTGGTTTTTTTTGGGCCCATCTCTAAAGCTGTCACTTGAAATTTCTGCCAAGACTAGCCTTTTTTAAGCCAATCTCTAAAGCCGTCACTTACAGTTTGGGCCAAGACTGGAACTTTTTGGGCCCATCTCTAAAGCTGTCACTTGTAATTTTGTCTTAGGCTAGCACTTTCTTGGCCAATCTTTAAAGCTATCACTCATAATTTTGGCTGAGGCTCCATAAATCAAATTATCAATAAAAGGCATGAGAAGTATGACAAGAAAAGAAAACATTTTGAGTTGAGTCAAAGTTGATTCCTTTTCTCACCATGTCTGTCACCAGTAATGAAAGTTAGAAGCCTTGTTGAATATTGTATGTGAGCCCCAGCTTTGCTAGACAGATTCTCTAGACAGTGAAATTAAACTTTGTCTCATGTACTTTTCATTTACATAAATGTTTGCTTCTGTTTGATTTTTTTTTTTCAGTGAGCTTCAAAACTTTACTACTCAGTGTCGGAAGTGGATGGCAGAAGATCCTAATACTATAATTTTTATACATTGTAAAGGAGGAAAAGGTGAATGCCCTTGTTGTGCTTGAATTCCTTGAAATTCTCAAAAATGGCCAAAAATGTGGTATTCTGAAATAAGGGGTCTCCAGTCAATTTCTTAGGGGCAGATTTGCAAATAACTTCAAGAAAGAAAAATTGTGTGTGTGGCTAGGCCACACTACTAAATTATCTCTGCATATTAGTGTGACAGCCAATGTGGAAGAAGAGATGAAATCAGAATTGGGATTAAATCGGAACTGTGATTAGGTTAAAACCTGAACCTGCCATGTTATGTCTGAAATGAAATTCTCTTGTAAAAAAATACCAAGGGACGGTCTTTGGATGTAAACAATACTGAGTCAAATACAGCGGCACAAGATAACAGTGCTTTGATCCCTCCCCCCTGGTCACACCAGCTAATCCCCATTTACAAAATCCTGCATGCTCTTATCAGAGGTTTTTCACACCAAGACAAAGGGTTTTTCTTTCGCAAACTGATGCCGCAAAGTTACTCCTTGCCAAGTGAACTGTGGATTGATCAAATATAAGCTGATAATTTATGTCTGATTAGAAAGTTTTGTGAAGACAAGCGGAAAGTGCAAACTCAGTGCTCTTTGGAGAGAATGTGTCATGTATCAGAGAGTTGCTAGTGGGCTACATTATAGCAGTAAGACAGAACTGCACATAAGGTCGACAATTCCTTTTAAGTTTACAAAAAATGATTAATCTATTCCCAAAATCACAATCCAAGCAATAGTTCTCTGTAATCCTTAGTCTGCTCTCTCCCATCAGCGAGCAGGAAGATTTTTTTCCTTCTGCTGCCAGAGCAACTGGTTCCCTTATGTTTATTTATGTTTGGGTGACTTCTAGCTGCATTTGGTATAAATTTATGCTGATCCAGGGTCCCTGTCCAAATGCCTGACTTTCCCATTACATAAACATTTCTTTAAAAGATTCATAAAGCCATCAGTTTCCCTTACCAATCAGCAGCCATTACACTCAATAAGTTTCAACACGTCAAATATATTGACTGTAGGTTAGTGGAAGAATATCAGGTCGTGTTAAAAGTTGTGTTAGTGGCAGCCAGAATGTTAGGTAATTTGTAAACAATAGACCAGCAGTGTGGGTGTTTTTCAAAGGTAATGTTAGACCAATATCTTAAATATGATAAGCATGAGGATTTTGTTGGTGTTAAATAGCCTGACAAGTTAATAAACCAAAATTGGCTATTGAAAAATTGGGTGGTTCTCTACAAATCGTTTAAAGGAATATTTTTGTCATGCCAGGTATGTGGTTAACAGAGTTCTAAAACAACTGCCTTCCTAATTGGTAGTAAGAAAGGAGAGAGACCACTAGGATGTTAGAGAAAGTTATTTCTAGCCTTGTCACTGCAAGTACACCAGTGACAGATGTTTATTTCACGAAGAGTAAGTTTTGGCAAAGAAAAGAGAACAAAAGGAAAAGAACAAAGCCTTGTTGTTCTCTTGCTCAGTTCAGCTGTTGAGCAGTGGTGCCGAGCAAGTAACCTCCACCCCCACGCAGATTTTGGGAAAGTGGCTGAAGATTAGGGATATGTTCACGTTCGTCAGATGGGGACATTAAATGGCGGTCCCGGGAGCAGGATTGTGAGAGATTAGTACACGCCTGCCTCAAGAACCTCTGAGCACTTGTCAAAAAGAGAAGGCGAAGTTCTCCCATGTTCATCCGTACTCACACTGGCATAGGGGTCCTCTGTGAGCCAAATGGTTTCCTGACCCATTAAACATTTAATTAAATTATTAGTTATTGTATGAAGCATGCAAATCCAGGCTGAGAGATTTCACTTGGTTTTTCAAGGCACTGTATGAAAACAGGCAGCATGCCTTATTCTTAGGACTGTGATTATGTAGAAAGATTACTAAATGTTTAATCCCCAAAGTTTGAGATCGGTTAGGGATAAATACCATTTACTGCATCAGAAATATTAGTCCCAAATATTATCATTATTTGCTTACTCTAAAGCACTCTATGTACCATTTGATTCATTCATGAAAAAAACATGTGGCACTACATTTGAAGCACCTACTGAGACTTTTAAAATGATAAAAGTATGAACTGTGACTTTGCATTGAGTTATTATGTAAAGATAGCAGTAGCTATTTATTGCAAGGAGCATTACTATATGTTTAGTTGCAAGTGCTTTCATTTAGTAATTAATTGCTACATCACAGCACTTTTTAATTTACTACTTGTGTTAATGTATTACCATGCTCAATAAATATGTCATCATTTTTTGCCAAACTTTTACCTTTCTACAGGTAGAACAGGGTTAATGGTAAGCTGCTGGCTTTTAGAGAGTGGATATTATCATACAGCAGAGGTATGTATAGACTGATATTAGGCTTTGTTCCATTACCTACCTTTTGTCAGAATATAAGAATGTAGAAGCTTTTGTATGAAGTTATTACTTTCCACAATAACATGCATGCTATGAAAATGCGCTTAAGCCTGGAATCCCTAGAAGTCCAACAGAGTTTGGGAAAGTTATGGTCAGTGGCTTTCACATTCGATGGTTTTAGTCCAACAAGTTGTATGGCCACAAACGTGTTTGGTGTGGGCAAACGATCCCGCCAAGAAGTACTGTATCCACTGGAACTAGCATTGCAAGTCATTATTTGCTTGAGTGCACTCTCGGCTGATAAATGCACACTACTTAACAAAGGTGTTTCTTGATTGGCTGTTGCCATTGTATTTTATGGATTGTATTCTTTGTTCGCGTGAGGGATTGGGTTAGGGGCAAGGGTTATCATTTGCCAGGAAGGAAATTTCTTGTTTAACAGTTTACATTGCCCTGATTTATTACCTTGTGTTTTGATGCAAGTAAAAAACTGTGGTCAGCTTCTACAAGACTTTGGGTTTTATGTAGGTGTATTTATGTCATGTGCTTTTTCAAAGGTTCATGGGCAAGAATATTGAATATTGTGTATTCATAATGTTCAATTTTGAATTACTTTGTCAAGTAAATGGCATGTGTTTGCATCTACCCAGTGGAACACTGAGTGTGGTATCTTTTGTTATTGCTATGTGGTGTAGAATTATGGGGTCCTTACAGTCTAGACAAGGTGGAATGAGGATTTGTACCCACTGCTGGACCCACTGCTTGTCCAACTGAAAAGAGTAGTTGATGAGAATTATGGTCCACTAGACCTATGCATTGACAACACACATACAGACATCATCCTTCGGGGTAGAGCAATGGAACAGGTGGCTGCGCGCATAGGAATTTGACCTGCACTTGTAGCAGACTATGTGTGTATTTGACTGGTTGACAAATCAGCTGCCTGCATTTGTCTGTGTTGGTTTGTTTTGCCCCCAAAGGAGGGCATACTCTCCACTCTGTGACATTATAAACATAATGTCTTTTTGCCCTAAAGTTGAAGCAGACTTGCATGTATTGGACTGATTGACAAATCAGCTGTCTGCATTGGTTGGTGTTGGTTTGTTTAGCCCCAAAAGGAAGGTATACTTTTTCTCTGTGACATCATATGCAGGAGGTCTATATTCACTGAAAATGGAAGCAAGATGTTTATGCCAAATCTTCCTGTATTTGACAGTGCAAATGGCCCCTTGCCAAGTAGGGTGTTATAATGGTGACTGCCCTATATTTTGACTTTTAAGTCTTTAAGTAAGTAGGTTAGGAGATTTGGAACTGTTTGCTGCGGTGAATAACCTGCCTTAAATACCCTCAACCAGGGACGATATTTGTGAGGTGCTTTTGTATGTTAGTGACAAAGTGTTCATAAGAATCAAATAACTTACAATACTGATGACATCTACATATACTTGAGACCTGTATGTCCATGGTTTCAAATTTTCATTGTTTTGCTGCAGTTACTTTTGGTGGAAATTTTTGTTATATTTAATACATCTGTTATGTTTGTTTGATTTTAGGAATGTTTGAAACACTTTGGTGACAGACGTACAGATTACGAGGAAGGCAGCAAGTTTCAGGGTGTGCAGACACCAAGTCAGGTGAGAGTTAATTGTGACACCGGGATTGATTTACACTTTTTTGTCCAATAAATATAATCAATAAGTGGATGTTGAATGAGGGATAGAAGTGAGTTAGTAAGATGGAGTTTTACAGTCCAGTTTCTAACCAGTTGGTTTAACTTGAGCCAGCCACAGCCTTTTTTCAGTTGTGGGTTGCGACTGAGACTAGAAGGAAGTACATCTTTACTAAGTCCATTTTCTTTTGATGGGAGCAGGGCTTGGGGGTGGGAATGTCTTGGAAGCTGGTTTAAGAGCTGTGCATTTTTATCCTTGTTATTTGTATCAACTGTGAAGACTGATACATGTGTCAATTCCCTGCTGAGTAGCACACAACTGGACCTGTACCAATCCATTTTCATTATTCTGTCGTTCTTCTTTTATGGCAGGGTCGGTATGTGCATTATTACGAACAACTCAAACATGATTATGGTGGTTTAATTCCTAAACCAAGAAAACTGAAGCTGGAGAGTATCAAATTGCAAAATCTGTCAGGTAATTTACATTTCCTTCTTCCTGGTGAGGGGGGAGGGGGGGAGGGGAGAACATCCCCTGGTGAGGGATGAGGGAGGAGAGGAGGTCATGGTGAGGGGAGAGGGGGAGAAGAGGGAGTGGGGTGTGCTGTGTTCATTCAGCTAGAAGTTTGAAAGTTTGTTTGAATGGCAAATTCGGTCTCTCTATTCTAAAGTGTGATAAGAGTGGTTCAATAAGCCGGTTTGGTAATTCATATTGGTGGCTATGCACATGCCCACATCGTCCAAATTGTCTGGATAAACAAACAAATCCCCTACAACACATGTTCCAAAATGTGAGTTTGCATGAGAATTTGCTGAAATCAGTCTTTCTTAATCTATCCATAACATAAGGAGGGTTCACAAGTGTGCTTTTATGCAGTGGATTATGTCTACATTGTCTTTTTGGTGTAAAAATTTTCATTTTATTCTGCCGAAAGTAGCACTTATACTCCTATTTTTTTTCAAGTTGGCTTGACACTTAGTGTTGTATGCACACACAGACGAAAACAAGGGCACGCTGTATGTTACATGCTTAGCTGGGTTTGTATATCCCTTGCTGTGCCCCACAGTTCCATGTTGCAACAAATTACCGAACTAGCTTATTAAAAAGTTATGATTTAATTAGTCATCCTCTCCTCAGAAGAAATGTTCTCATCTCTACACCTGCACATTTAATGGAAATAAGAGTCATGCCATCAACAGTCTCAGTGGAACAGAAAAAAAAATTAGGGGAGGGGGCTGAGTGCCAGCAAGACTAACAAAGCAGAGTGCCAAAATGGGTTTATGCCAAGCGCAGAAGAAGATTTTTGACTTCGCAAACCATCCCTGGTGGCCAGAAACATCACTTCCCTAGTACTCCAAACTCTATTTAACTAACCTTAAAATATGGATGTCATGTTCGCAATTTCTTGTGGGCACCCTTTTCAACATTCTCTCTCTGGTCACCACTTCTTGAAGCCTCTCTTATTGGGAGGCTAAAGGGGTGAGGGGGCTCCCAAGCTCACCTGCTTCTTCCACCACTGGCCATCGAGTGTGAAATGAAAGAGATCAGTATATACAATTTCAGCAAAACTTTGTTTTGTTTAACAAAATGAAACTTAAGGGTACATTATGTAATTATGATATGGTTCCAGCCTTTGTTTAAATGTTGGGGTGGGCAGAGGGGTTCTGGAAACTTTTGCCAAAATTTGTAGGAATTCTGGAGTTCTTACCGAAAGAACTTCAGGCAGTCCTCTATCTCCATCCCTACACACTTAAAATTTAAAAGAAGAATTGGTATGTGTTTTCTTATGTCATTGATAATGTCCCATGAATCTGTTACAATGGATCCCTTATGGCAAAAGTCATTGGTATTTTTTAAATTTTTCTTGACATTCTTTTCCATAAATTAATCTAAATTATTTTCCTCCCTGTTTTTAAAGGTTTCACATATTGACAGATTGAAGAATATTTTATTTTATTTTTTTTTTGCTTCGAGAATTATCCCAATTGTATTGTTTTATTTTAGGAATAGGAAAATCGGATGGAAGAGATTTGAGTTTCAAGGTGTATTGTGACAAACAGAAAGTTCATACAGTAAAATTTGAAGGCAACCTAAACTGTAAGGTAAGATATGTAATAACATCATCAAAAGCAAGATTTCTTTATTTTCAAATTGGTTAGAATGTATGATCTGAAAATTTTTTGCTGTAGCCCGACAGAAAATTCCCTTTGTGACCTTGTGTTCAAATTCCATTAACCAAAGGGTTTGATTCCAAATAGCATTAAAGGGTGTCCAAAATGGTTTGATTCCATTAACCAAAGGGTTTGATTCCAAATAGCATTAAAGGGTGTCCAAAATGGTTTGATTTATGTAAATCATAATTTTTTAATGCCCTTTGAGATTTGTCAAATTTTCATCAACCAGCAAATTGAACCTTTGAATGCAAAGGGTTTTTCCAAAGGGCATGATTTGAAACCTTTGGGTTCAAAAAGTGGTCCCTCAAAGGGTTTCAAAGGAACCCTTGAGGGACCACTTTTTGGAAACAATTACTTACGAAATAATAATGCGAAGGCATGTGAATATGATTTCAAATGATACCCACATTTTCACTGTAGCTATGGTATTTAATGTAGACCTGATTGAGCATTCCACTATTTTGATGTACTACTGTAAAATATTTTACTGTTCAAACTAAAAATACTGTAGCTAGAGTTACACATATTGTTAATGATGCTGAGCGCTACTTATTTGACCTCTATCCCATTTTGAAATGTTTTGCCCTACAGAAAATAATCATTTACGAAACTCCCTCCCCTACTACAATATTGAGTCCCCCAAAAATGGTGCATGCTAAATTAGCCTGATTATCTCCAACATTGTATGGGGGAGCTGGGGTGTTCCAACTGATTTTGTCCAAGATTGTAGCCTGCATGCAGTTTAAAATTGCTCAAAGCCACGTTCTACTGAGTACTCTTACTCAGTGTAAAAGAGGTTACATAGCTGTACATTTTACGTTTCAATACCTGTCAATGTTTATTAAAACCATTGTTAACTCCTGTGTTAAATAGTGTCTTAGTATTATATGATAATACCTGAGTGACTGACTGAATGGTCAAGCGGTTTAAACATCTGTCTTGCACTGAGGTCTGGACATTGGTGTAGCCAAGGGAGAAGGGGGGTTTTGGCGGTTAGAACCCTCATGACCCAACCTTGCAATGCAAAAACACACCTAAAATAGCATTTTTTCTCTCACTCCTTAGACTTTTCCCTTATGTCAAGCCCCCAAACCTCCCTTATGTCAAGCCCCCAATCCTGGCTATGCACCTGGGTCTGGAGTTTGACTCCTGGCGGGGTCATGTTGTGACTTGAAAATTGGGCCCTATTTCCATTGTGCTTAGTGCTCAGCATGGGCAATAGAGTATGGACTACAAGCCAGTGAGCCACAAACAAGGTCTTGGCCAGCCAGACTTAAACGGTGAAACCTAATCTGATTAAACTGAGTGACAAATTGTACATTGGGCGATGCAGTTAGTCAAATGAGATATAATGACACACCAACATGAATGTGTTATATAGAGTCAACCAGATGAAAAGTTAAAGTTTAAATTCAGTTTTAAACATGATTTAAGTTCAAGTTAGGTTTCAAACACTGTGCGTGTCCTTCCTTTTAGTCACGTCTTACAACAGGCAGGAAATATCAGGGGCATATTCAACAATCCCCAGCCCATAAGGCTAAGATTTCTTGTGTTTGTTATTTTTTGAATCGTAACCGCTGTAAATTTACAAACAACTTTTTTATCTTTTCAGGCCATATATGATCATGGGAGAGATGTATTGTCCTGCTGTGTCTACAACTGTCCTATCCTGTCTGGCAACATCAAAATTAAATTTGATTCCACTTCAAAGGTGAGATGGTTTACCTATCATGTGACCATCATGACTGTTATATGATAACAGTCTTATCAGGGGACTAAGTAGCATTGATTTAACCAGAGTTCATGTAAAAGATTGATTGTAGTTAGTAAGATGGAATTTTACGGCCCAGTTTCCACCCTATTGGTTGAAGTCGAGCTGGCCATGGCCTTTTTTCCAGTCGTGGCTCACTGGCTTGTTTCCCCTACTCCTTTGCTTATGCGGAGCATCACACAATGGCATTAGGTTCCATTTTTAGAGTCTTTGGTATGACTTGACCATGGCATTGAACCCTGGCCTTCTGCGTGAACTGCAGATGCTGTACTGTTAGACCAAATATGAGGTCAAGACTGATTTTAGGGGAGGGTTAAAAACTTCAATGTGTGTACAAAATATGTTGGTATACAATTGTCTGATGCTGAAGGGAGTGAGTATTTATTGGCAGAAGTGACTTGTTACATGTTTTTTGCACCTGTTTCCACATGCTTCCAAACTTAATAGGTACAGTGCTCTAATATTTTTGATCAAGATGTTGCCTTTAAACTTTGTTAATGAACAAAATTATCTATTTTCTTTGTGCTGATGTTTGAAAATTTATGAGCCTAATTTTTGGAGAGACAAAGTTTTGATATGCAATTTCTTTGTAAGTCAGTTTTTATAGTGCTATTGCTGTGTATTACAAATCTAAAGGTGACTAAGTTAGTGAGATGAGTTTTTCAACACACCAACTCGAATGTGTTATATGGTGTTTGTCAACTTGATGAAAAGTTCAAAGTTAAAATTTATTTCAAGTATTGTTCAACTTAATGTTTAGCTTTCCTTTGGAAATTCTGTCAAGTGGGCATATTCTAAGATCCCCAGCCCACAGGGGCAATCCAAAGGTGACATGATGATAACACATGTAAGCTTTCAAAAACTATGTGATATTGTTTTCCAGGTCTATTGCAGTACTGTTAATGATGATGTACCAAATCAATCCAATGATGATTGTGTATTTGAATAAGTGTCTATGACATTTTTGGTGTCATCAACAAAATAACTGAAAAAGGGATATTGACAGCTCTCATACTTGTTAAATACATTCCCCCTTTTGAGAAGACTTTAAACAAACAGAAATTACTGCCATTGTGCTTGGTGCTCAGCATAAGCAATGAAGTAGGGAAAACAAGCTAGTGAGCCGCAACTGAAAAAAAGGCTGTGGCCAGCTGAACTTAAACCAGTTGGTTAGAAACTCCATCCATCCTAACCTTACATCTCAAAATGAAGGAAATTAGTCTTGACCATCACATCCAAACTGCCAGTGTTTGAAATACTTCTTTATATAGCACAGGTAAAGTAAAGCTAAAGAGCTAGGCATTCACATTTTCATACAAAAGGGGAAAAAAATCAAATACAAATTGGGCCAGAGGACGGAAAATGTGAAAATAAACGGAGAAAAGAAAAAGACTTAAAAAGTTGGAAAACAGATCAAACATATCGCAACAACATTATTTTTCACTATTTCCAAATGAATAATGTAACAACCTTACCCATCTAACCTAACCTTTTGAGAGGAAGAGCCATGTAGTTTTGGTGGCAGGAGTTGGATGAGATTTAATGACACACCAACATGACTGTATTAATATTGTGGCAACTAGATAAAAAGGTGACGTTAAAATGAAGTTTCAAGTACAGTTTAAGTTCAGTTTGATTTCAAATACAGTGGAAACCCTTCCTTTTAGCCCCTGTTACAACAGGCAGGAAATACTGGAGGCATATTCTACAACATCCAGCCACCAGGGGGTAGTTAAGTCTGAGGGTCCTAGTGGCCAATCTCAAACCTTACAAAACATCCTAAATTACGAAGAATGGATGCTTTGTTTGCTTTCAAGCTCAGGCCTTGAATTTTGAGGCATGAGAGTGCAAATGCACATCATCGCTAACCTCAAATCACTGTCAGGATTGTAATTTTTTGCACATCTACCACATTTCTTAATATCCTGAGGAGTGTGATTTGCAGTACAACTGGACAAAGGCAAAACTGAAGGCCTGCAAGTTGCATGGAGATAGTTGATACTTTTCAATGGAGCAGTTGTTTTTCAATAGTCATCCCTTGATATGTGTGAGCTGAGTTTTTGTTCTACATAGTAATTGGTCATTTATAGAAATTTGAGCAAAAAATGTTGCTCAGTAATGTACATTGCAATACTTCACATAAGTTGCTACTGAAATTCATCTGAGTAGAAGCTGTGAAATAGAAACAGGCCAGTTGATAAATAAGACAGGCAGCTCATGCACTTAGAATGATTTCATGCATATCCGCTGTTAGAAATGTAAACAGTTAAGTCTTTGATGATGCTACCTGGTAAACCTAAACTTACTTCAGGTATTACTTTGATTAACTTTTCCTGTCATTTTGTTCTCTTTTCAGAAAGTACCAAAAAGTTACGATAAATGTGCATTTTTCTTCTGGTTGCATTCATCATTTTTCAAAGGAGACAGGTACGTGAGAAATGAACAAAAATTTTAATCTTTTGGAATCAATTGAATATTTGTTTCAATTACAGAAAACACTCTGACCAGTGTTGTAAATACAAGGGCAGGTGAGGGACAGTAATGACCTGCACTGGCTTTTGCTGTCCCATGCATGGGCTAAAATGAAGTCTGTCCCCCCTCATCACAAATTCCGAATTTTTCCATATATAAGCTGCAAATTTTCCGCTAAATGTCTGAACTGGTTATTCTCAACTTGTCCCAGCCAAAATTTGTGTGTACACACCAAGCAAACTGATGGTGGCACTAATTTTTATAGGACATTTTTGAGCAGAAATATAAAATGTTGGAGTTTACTCACTTAAATCAAATTAGTCCATTGCACGATAATTTGTGACTTTCTTGTTGTACAACTAACATTACCTGCTTTGTTTCCCTTTAAAATTAAAAATGTTTTTATGACCTTCAGCACTTTCTGTTTGCTTGCAAAGCATGTTGCACAGAGAAGGCTGAAGTAATTACATCACTCCATAGAGTAAGAGTGCTATCACACCTTGGAAGAGTCTTTGGTATGAGTCAATTCCCAGGTCGAGTGACACCAAAGACTCTAAAAGAGGAACCTACTGATGTTGTGTGTGATGGTCGGCATAAGCAGTGGAGTAGGGAAAACAAGCCAGTGAGCCACAACTGGAAAAAAGGCTGTGGCCTGCTTGACTTGATCCAGTAGGTTGGAAACTGGGCCATAAAACTCCATCTAACTAAACACACCGTGGTACAAGGTGCATTAACTTTGAAAAAACAAAGAAATACAAAGTTTGTAGTTTGAGTAGTACAACAATGACATCACAAATTATTGAACATGTACCATTTTTATTTGAGTGAATAAACTTCCTGAAGGCTTCAGAATGGAACAGACTGCCATTGTGCTTGGTGCCCACTGCTCAGTGACAGTGGAGTAAGGAAAACTAGCGAGTTAGCCACAACTGGAAAAAAAGGCTGTGATCAGTCCGACTTAAACCAATTGGCTAGAAATTGAGCCATAAAACTCCATTGGACTCTCTGATATTGCATATCCAAGTAGCATGGATGAGTGGAATTTTGTGCATCCAACATTAAAAAATTAGAAATATTCTACAACTGAAGAAGAAACGTCTCTTTATATGCTGGTTCAATTAAGTATTAACTTGAGTCTGTTGATAATTCAATCAGATATAAATTTGTGACATCATGTTGACTGGAACAACAGTTGCTGTTAGATTTAAGACTGCCAAATTTTACATACTTGCAGATCATAAGCTATCAACTTAACTGTACAATTTAAATCGGGACATCTGTAAATATTGGCTGAGTATGAGAGCTTTATGCAAGCATTTTGCTGTGGTGTGCAGAATTTGGCAGTGCACAAAATCCAACGCATTTACTTTACACAGAAGGTGAACATCTCAGTTTGAGTTTGGAAACCAACTTTTCCAGCCCTGATTTACAGAAAATTAAGGAGGGCAATTAATTGCTCTGCTTGGGTTGCAAATGCTATGAAATTGCTCTCCAAGACAAAACAGTTAGGAAAGCACACATACTATTCTAAAACTGAAGATGAAATGTCCCTTGAATCTATAAAATGATGATTAAACAGTTGCTATTGGTTGTAAAACTTCCAAATTTAGCGGCCTAGGTGGAGATTGTAATCAGTCAGAGCCATAAGCTCAATTTATGTTATAACTTATGATATTTAAAGGGATTCCTGTAATGTTGGCTGAGTATATTAAGCTTTTGCGCTCCTTCTAGCAACAGCTGAGATACTGTAAAGAGAGCAAACATTGTGATTTCTACTGATCTTAATTCAAGAATGAGCATCTTCACCTGAGGTGAGGTTTAAATGCAACTAATTTGGGTGAAGATTAAAAGGTACCTACCTGTTTTGGCCTCAGTGTAGATAAAAACAATGTGTTCGATTTGGTAAATTGTTCTGCAGCGTAGGTAGTTGCTTTGCTGTGGTGAAAGGGAAGAATTTTCAACTATGTGTAAAATTTGGCTTTTTTGCAGAATCCAGTGTATTTTTTATTTTGCTGGGGTATTTAAATGTTGGATTGTGTATTGTGCTTGGACATATTAAGGCATGAAGCTATGCAGCTTGCATAAAACATATCATACCTGACTATAGATAGTAAGTTAGATGGATTTTTAGGGCTCAGTTTCCAACCTTTTGGTTCATGTTGAGCTGGCCACAGCCTTTTTTCCAGTTGTGGCTCACTGGTTTGTTTTCCCTACTTCATTGCTTATGCGGAGCATCAAGCACAACAGCATTAGATTACATTTTTCGAGGCTTTGGTATGACTAGACCTGCGAATAGAACCTGTGCCTTCCAAGTGAGAGGTGGATGCTCTTACGGTTAGATGAAACGCGCAGTCTTGATTTTAGAGTTTTTTCACATGACAACACAATTGGTAAGTCACTCTCACTGCTGGACAAAATCAACAGTCAGAATTGGTGGGCATGTGACTTCAGTGAAAGTGCTCTATACAATCTCTAGAAAATACTTTTTTGGTACATACGTGAGGAGATTGTCCCTATTTTTGTTAGTGGAGGTCAAAGGTCATCTGGAATAACAAAATTACTTTTTGAACATGCTAGTTTAATATTTGAGTGAGAAGATAATGGTATATGATTAAATCATTGAAATGGAATGTTTATGTATCAATGAAACCTTAATGCATTTTTGCATTCTGGTTTAGTACATACTGTTTTACTCATAATTTCAATTCATCTTATTTTTTTTTCAAGGCTGCGATTAACTCGCGATGAAATTGACAATCCACATCTCCCGAGAAACCAGCATGTCTATTCTCCTAACTTTGCTCTCGAGGTCAGATTTAGTGAGGTGGGAGATTAGTTGTAATCAACATGCAAAGAATCTTTCTGCTTTAATACAAAATAGCTGCAAAATCAGTGTTTCTTTTATTGATTTCAATTTGTGACTGATTTGAAATGCTGTTAATCAACCTGTTTCAGAAGATGAATCCTGAAAAATCACCTCAAACAAAGATTTTTCTGAAAGTTGAAATATTTTAAGCACTTCAAAAATTCACAAACTGTGGCTGTACAGGTGTTTTTCATATGACTTGAAGTACAGTCATGTGCTCACTTGCGGACCTGCAGATCACCGTTTGAAGACGTGGTCCCAAGTGCATACTAGTGCACAGCAGGAGGTAAGATACGTATTTGTTGTCATGGATACTTGAAGATCAATACATCTAATAAACAGGTAAAGTTGTAATGTAATGAAGTCTGTGAAAAAAAACTGGCTTGTTTGGAAGTTGAATATAATTTTTATAGAAAGAATGACATACTTTTCCTTTCCAAGCATAAAGCTTGAATAATTGGAATCAGTACCTTGATTTTAAGTGAATTAAAAAAGTAATGATTGTCTACATAACGCTAAATAGCCCTTACTAAAACTGCCTACCTCTGAACAGTCTAAAAACCCGACTTTTGGGTGGTAAGTCAGGTTTTTAATTGATTATAACACCCAACATTTATAGCCAATCCAGTGCTTCCTGGGTTTATCATATTTTTATTGATTTTAGGGTTTGAGTGGCTATAAACTGTTGTTGCGAACATCAAGTAAAAACACAACTTAACTGCCCAAAAGTCAGGTTTTAGACTGTTTAGTTGTAGGCAGTTTTAGTAAGGGCTATTTTAGGTAATGTAAGTTTTTTGTGAGTTTTACTGATTGTTTTGCTTGCAATATGGAAATCTGACATTTTTGACAGTAAAATTATACTTCAAGAACTGTGTTAATTGTTTTAAGGGCTGGAAGGGTAGGCGGGTGGGTGGGGGGGGGATCAGATAATGAAATGCCCATACTGCTCTCATTTTTCTTTCATTGGCTACATGTCCACCATGTACATTTAATTACATCATCTGCTATTCAAATTTTGCCAGAGTAGTAATTCCCCATTTCAATAAATATTTTACTTTGCTCAGTATTAAATCAGACCAAGCAGTTGTTTAAAAGAGTCAGATTGAAAATATTTCCTTTTTGTGGGCAGATATGCTATTTATTTTCTTCCATATTATTCATATATATCAAAGGTAATAAATGTAGCAGTTGTTACTCTCAGGGTCTGGCTGAATAAATGTATGGATTGATGCATATTAATTAGATGGTGCTTTGCTTCAAAGGTTTCACAACAGAGATTGTCTTATCGCAAAAACGGGAACATTATGTTAATGGAGTAGCTATTATTCTCCTGTATATTTTGATTGACAACTTAAAATGTATGCAGCAATAATTCTATTTTAACATATTTGAAAACATTACTTAAATTGCTAGAAGAATTTTATATATGATATCCATACCATTAATCAATATGTCATATAAATATTTACATTTTCATATACTCTAGTCTTTCATCCTTATATCCAAAAAATACAAGTGAAGTTATTTGTATTTCAAGGCCCAGACTCCAGACCAGGGTGGTTTGATCACGTAACCTTAAAGCAAGGTAGGTTAGAACTCATAAAACGTATTTTATTTGCAATGTAATGGTCCCTGGCTTAGTGTCTGATTCCTGATTCAGAAAATTTTTCAGCAGGTTAGTTGAGGAGTTTGAGGGAATAATAATGAAATGTGATATCACAGAGTTACATGTTAGGGGTATCACAAGACAGTTTAGGGGTACAGGGAATTCAGAAGTGAGAAATTTACGAACCACTGGCGTAAGTTCAAGGATGGTTTATGGCTAGTCCTCCAAATTGTGTTACACAAGTTGTATTTCTTAATTCTTGTAATCTTGAAGCAGGTGACAAAAAAGCTCATGAAAAGTATCACACTTGGGATTTAAAGGTTGCTGGCTTAGTATCTACCTGGATAGGTGGGGAGGGGTGATTTAGGCAAATACGGAGAAAACAGAATGTTTTAAATAGTCGCACTATTTTTCAGTCATATTGAAACTTCTTGCTAGGAAACAAATAATGCTGAGAGTTCTTGTCAAAGGCATTCAACTCTCTTCCCAAACTTCAATTTATGTGGTAGTCCACAGAAATTCTCAACTGGCACAGCTCCTTGATTGAGAGCTAGTTCAAAATATGCACAGAGTACCTTTAGCCCATGTCATGAGGATGAATATTGGACAGTTGTGGGAGGGGCTTAAGTAAGTAGGTTAGAATTATTTGGAATGAGAGGATTAGGCCTCTGATACATAGGGTGCAAAAAGGGTGCTTTAAATAGCCTCACTATGTCTCAAGTGATATCAAAACTTCTTGTTGCTAGGAAACAATTGACCTAAAGAATTCTTGCTATTAAAGTTGGTTAGTCATTTACGTTATGGCTACTGTGGCTACCATATTGTCATGTTGGACAAATGTTCCCTATGAAGGGGTAGATGTAATACTAATTTTTTCACATGAAAAAATCATCAAATCTTATCATAAAGAGAGTATAGTTGCATTCCTCTTAGTATTTCTGTTAACTCAAAACAATAACAGATGCACATCATTATGTTCTATCTTGTTTTAAACGGAAGTCAATGCCTTGCTGGTCAATTGGTGTTTTAGTGTACACTAGGTTATTTCAGGGTCAAAGAAGTTATGTTTTGTTTAGATAAGAGTCAAAAAAACCCATCATCAAGAAAGTTTTTTGTTTGCTATACCTCAAGCCAATCTCCTGCTTGCAAAGTTCTTTCAGTCCTGCATTACTTTCAAAGAAAATCAGTTCATTTTTACTGAATTACATGAAAAATGCATATCGCTGTTTATATTTTCAACAGAAAGAAAAAATGAAAAAGAGCTGTATTTTTATAGACATTTATCAGACGTGCAAATCTTTAATATAATATTTGAGGATTTTTCTTTGAGAAAAAAGGATATGACACATGTTTTGTACTTACTATTTGTTGTTTTAGGGTACTAACAGGTGTGTAATCAGTGGGGTGGCCGGGGGGGGGGGGGGGAAGCACCCTGGACCCCCAAAAATGGGAAGGGGAATAAGGAAGGGAAGGGCAGGAAGGAGAGAAAAGAAGGGGAAACTGGTACAAAATCAGGAAACCTCTTGAGTCTTGCTCCCCTCCCCTGGATAGCCCAGACTGGTTATGCCTCTGGTTACTAATTCATCCTTACTGGCATGCAGAAATTTGAAGAATGCACATAATTGACCGTAAGTTTTAAGGAAATCAATTTGGTACCGAAACAACCTGTTTAAACATCAACATTGGGGTTGAAAGTACAACAGGTGCCTGTGTTCTCCAATAACTGTTTTTAAGCTGTCTGGATGCTGCATCTGAACAAAATTTGTGAAGTGCCACCTGGACAAAAGTTATTTAATTGAAACCTTTCAATGAAGCAAACAGCAATAGTGCCTTCTATCACATTGAGTAACAACTCTCAGAAATGTTGCCATCAATAGAAGCTGTAATTACATTCATCATTGATTTCAGCTAACACCATTGCCAAAGAGAGACATACTCTCTCTCTTTGGACTACTTGCCAAGTGAGTGATCCGAACCAATTAACCTTCAATGTTTGAAACACCCGAACAAAAATTGAATCAGTGGAAAACACTGCCACATGTAATGATACTGCTTTTTGCCAATCAAAAATGAAGAAATCTGCTTGTAGGTTTATTGTATTAGAATATATCAATTAACTAGTGTGTTTCTAATGGTGCTTTGAGCTAAATGTGCATAATGATAAAACTTCATCCCATAGCAAAATGTGAAATTGGGATTAGTTAATCCAAAATGGGCAATTATTGTTAAAATAATTAATCTTTCAAATTTGCATCAATACAGTGCCATGTGGTTTTATGTATCTTCTACTTTAACTCCTGTCCTTGTTTAAAGAAGGAGTTTAATTCTTCTTTTGTTTTAGTTACATTATATTTTCTTTTCTTTAAAGTCTCTCCTATGCAATGTAACTGTACTTTTGATTTTGACTGCAGGGTTTAATATATGCACCTTCACTTTTCATGGCTTCCTGGTACTTAATTGCAATCGTTGCAGCTTTTATTTTCAGCGTGTGCTTTCAACATTGCGCATATGGTTTAATTGTTACAGGCATTCGATTTTATGTTTCCACTTTTTTTTCTAATGTTTCCCCATTTTCTGTTGTTAATGTGTCTCTGAACTCATAATATGATCTCTTGATACAATTTAAAAACATATCAGTTCCAGTGGAATTGTTCTGACATCATGCATTGGGAAAGGTAGAGTTAGGAAGTGCAGTTGAAAAATTAGAGGAAGGCTGGCCAGGAGAGTTTTAAATTTGAAGATTTTATCCACTAAAGAGTTGAAGAGACACAGGATTTGTTGCTGCATGGAATTGTGGGAATACAGAATACATGCAGGGTAAACAAACATAGCTCCTGCACAGGGTTCTATATATGCGATTTTGTTTTTTTGTGAGTCCCAAATTTTCAAATTTTCTTGCAGTGAATATGCTTACCATAGCTCAACTCTTACAGGCAGGAAGGAGAGGAAAGAAGGGGAAACTGGTAGAAAATCAGGAAACCTCAATTTATCAGCACAAAAATAAGTCTCTATCCTCATTTATATAGAAGAATTTAGAAGAAGATAGCAAATTAAAGTCCAAAAGGGCGTTTTATTTGCAGTTCAGGGCAAAATGACATGTGGAATATTCCTCTTTTTATCTACAATTATTCAAGGATAGAAACCTCAAGGAACTTCTCTCTTAAAAAATAAAACCATAATTTTATAAGGCTCATTGAAAAAGAATGATGTGTGCATGTACTATCTCATTATAGAACTCCAACTATTTTTCGATAAATACGATTTGGTAGATCAGCTGTCTGTAAGAGAACTTTCTGATTCAGATTTGCTCTTTATTTTTTTTGAAGTGACCTTTGAATGACAGTGTGGTATTTAGTAAAGCTTGTTCTAAAAATACCAGAAGAGGAAGAAGCATTATTATAATATTGCATTTGTTCATGTTTAATACTACATTAAAACCTGCCAAAATATACTTAGAAAAGTTGAATATTAACATGAAAATTGTTGTGTGAGGGAAGTTGAACTCATACAAGCTGTTTGGTTTCAAAAATATAGAGAACCCACCTGTGGGTACAGCCATATCTCACCGTGGTAACCCTTGGGTTTTGTTAAATAAATTTATGGTAGTTTAATGGTTCTGTAATTTATAACCATGTGATGGAGAACAACCACCCCTGTGAACAGGCACCTGTGGTAGGAAAAAATGTCAAAATCATGGTAGAAAGAGAGCTAGTTCTTTGAAGTATACAGAAAACAAGATGAATTAGTGCTACACTGTAGGTCAGAGTTACTCCCAATCTTTGTGAAATAATGGACTTAGAGTCACACCTATTTGAAAAGTGTGGTCACTGCTGGACTGCTGTTCCAGAACCCTGTTTTATTGTTAGGTTGAGTGTTTTGTGCACTTTGGTTTAAATGAAATTCAAGTTAAAAGAGTTATCAGAAATTTTTCATAAAAAGGGCTCCAGAATTAATCATGGAGAGTCACAAAGTTGGGTTAGGCATATTGATGCATATTGGATAAAAGCTGATATTTAAGAGTTAAGATTATATTATTTTTGTGGATCAATTAAAAATATTTATGTTGTATAAATGTGTTCATATTTACGGACTAGCTCACATTGACCATGTTACTTACATATCTAAGCAGCTGTTTGAAAGTAAAGTGGAGGTCTTTTCTTTCCATGAACCTTTTACTCAGGATTGTTGGCAGTTTCCTGTTGAGAAAGCTTTTCACTGGGACGTCAGGCTAGATGTAAAATTGTTACCTTAGTTTTTCACTGTTTTTCAAGTATGTTTAAGAAGTAGAAATTCCACCCCACCCTTTGCTAGAAGTTTTGTCTATCAAAATGAATTTCTGAAGAATTTTTTTGTTCAAGGTTGCTAAATTCCTGAAGTCAGGGGATTTCTTGAACTCTTAACATCTTTGCAGTTGAGCTTCAATGTATCGTATAAGGAGAGGGGACAGAAAGATAGAATGTTAAAGGGACTCAAGATCGCATTGAAGCATCGGCCTCATCTCACAATCTATTTTCAGTTTTTTTTTTCTTTTTTGAAGTATATTTCATGATGAAAAGCACATAAACATTGCATATTTAAGAATATTTAATTTAAGGTGTTATTGTGTATTGCCATGTACCATCCATGAATAAGAATACCAGGGTATATACTGTTATAACTTCAGGAGACTGCACTATCCCTTTAAGGTTCTCTCCTTGAAGTGGGGAGCAGATTACTCTTTAATATGGTGCCATGATTTTGGCAGTTGCTGGATTATTTGCAGTGTACGTATGTGCAATTACCTCATATTTCTTGAAAGGGTGTAATTTCTTCCTTTGGAAAATGGAAAATATATGTGTAAAATACTGTAAGGTCACAACACTGTATTGCAATCATGGCTTAAAAATTGGACTGATGGGCATTGTTAAACAAGAAATTTCCTGTCTAGCACTTATCCCTACCCTAATCACTGACCCTAAAAAAGAATAAAATTGCTTCAAAGTACAATGGAACTAGTCAAATGAGAAATTTCTTGTTCTTGTTCAACAATGTGCACAAGCTGGAAAAAGTACCATGCAATTTCAGTTTCGTTTATTGTTTTATTCAAACCTTTCAAATATGACAATTCATCAAAAAATAGAACGAATAATATACATGGGCGTCTGCAGAAAAAAAAAAAATCCGGGGGGGGGGCAAAACCCCCCAGTCACCATGAATTGACACGAAGTGTGCAAAACTTTCGGCCTGAAATGCCGCCCAGATTGCTGGAAATGGCATTTCTAAAGCCTATTTTTCGTATAGGAACTTGGAAAACACGTTTTGTTCGGTTTTTCTCTTTGATTTTAAAATATTTTTTCAAATTTTTTATTTTTGGGGGGAGGGGGACAAGTGTCCCCCCTTGCCCATGCCTGTGGATGTCCATGATAATGTCTTGTATTTGGAAAAATTCAACTTTTACAATAGACTAAAAAAATTCTAGTTCAGGGCTGTCATAAATATATTTTGTAAATATTTTTGTAGATCATGTAAATTGTACTTAATTGTACTTCCCTCCAATGGTAACAATTATGACCAGGTGTCACAATTATGACCAGATTTCTTGCTGAATGAAGTTTGGCGAGAAACAATTTGTAATCATGTGTGAATCTTTCAAATGGTGCATATAATCAGAATTTTGTATTTCTTCCAGTGACATTTATTTTCTCTGTTTTGTAGATAACTAATGAACGACTTGAAAGTTTTTCACTTTCAAAGAAATGATGAGTGATTTTTGTTATGTTTATCCAATTATTGTGTTGATTGTGGAAAAACTTTTAGTCTTTTTTATTGTTTTTCATTCAAATTACTGACTTGAAAACTGAGCATTATGTTTAATGTTTAATCGGAAGACAAAAACCAAAGACTTCAAAACAAGGAGGTGCTTCACTTTTGTAGTTGGACCACCAGCTGTTATGTTTTCCATTTCTATGTTGGGGGATTGAAAGATGGATAAAAGGGGGGGGGGGGTGGAAGATGCATGAAGCAAAGGATATACAGATAGGTTGGTCAATTGCTTTCATCTGACCTCAAGTGTTTACCAAGTGTGCCTTTCAATTTGAAACAGGAAGCTATCCATGTTAATTCCATCGTTGCATGGATTGAAGAAATAGGAAAACAAATATATGATATTGTGAAAAATGATTCAACTTGAGTCTTTCCATTTCCTTTAAGATATATTATGATTAAGTTGCAATGTGAAATAAATAAGAAACTTGGGTACGACTTTTTCATCTACCATCTGCAGAAAGATCCTTAGCAATTGGCATTGGCTGTGCTGCCAGAATGTCAAAATTGGTAGGGTGGGCAAACCAAGGGCAAAGGGAAATATAAGGGTGGGGGAGGGGGAAAAGCACAGCCCAAACAGTCAATTCCTGTATGGGGGAAGGGTCCAGGAGGAGGCATATCTCTGGGTAAAAAGTCAAGTCTCTGGTATATTATTTTTTAATGGTTTACCCAACTTTTGACCTAACTTGGGGGGTAGGGGCAAATGACACCTCTTGGCCCCCATCCCCCCCCCCCAGTAGCACTGCCACTGTGCACTAGGAACACAGTCTTACAATACTGGAACAATAAACTCAAGAAAAATTCATCGGCAGACATTACCAATGTTCTTTGTATTTGTAATTTTGTGCACCTCGCATATTTAAAAATACATATATAATTATATATGAACATCTGACATCGAATGAAAGAACCAGCCCTCAAAATGCATCAAGTTTAACACAGACAGCTGCTTTTAAATTATGCATGAATATTCAGCATGTAGAAGCTCTTAGGCACCACGGGATTATATAAGTTTCTTTTACTGTTTAGGAAACAGCAGCAATTTACTGGTGCAGACCTTTCACCTTGTGCTAGGTAGCCAATAAAAAATAAATGAGGTCAACAGAAACAAAAAAGAGAAACTTGTATGATTTTCAGCTGTGATGAGACATGCCAAGAACTTCTGTTCCACATTTATCCTTTGAATTGATCCTTTACAACACAACATCCTTGACTGATTACACCGTCAAATGGTTAGAGCATCAGGCTTGCAGTCGGGAGTTAGGGAGTTTGAGTCCTGGCAGGGTCATACTGAAGACTTTAAAAACAGAACCCACTGCCATTGTGCTTGGTGCTCAGCACAAGCAATGGAGTAGAGAAAACAAGCCATTGAGCAACAACTGGAAAAAAGGATGGCTCTACTTGAACCTATCTGCTGGGCCGTAAATCTCCATCTAACCTTCCCTTTATAACACAAAGGGATTTAGTAAACCATGTGTCTTCTAGAAAGCTGTTTTAGTGCAAAATCAGTGTTGTGCTAAGATGTACAATTGTTCTATCCCTACTCTCAATTCAAACACTGTATGAAAGTTTGAACAGGTCCTTACAGGAAAACCAGAGTGCATCAAAATAATGAAAGGTTCTTAACTTTTAGATACAGCTGAAATACTGGGAGAATATCAAATGTTAATGGAGAAATGCCTTGTTCATGATTGTAGTTGGGTTGTTGCCATAGCAACAAAAGTAGGTGCATGACATGTCCTCCTCATACTGTACCTTGGAAAAGGCATGACTGGCATATCTGCTTTGGTTCATGAGAAAAAAAGCGAACCCACTGAAAAAAGTGGAAAAGGAAATCATTGTTCTACACAGCACCATTCTTATACAGGTTTTGTAAATCAGAAACATTGGAGAAATATTAAGTTACCTGCAAGCACCATGATTTTATTCCCTTCCTCCCTTAAGACTTTAAGCAAAGATTCTCTAACAGACAAAGTTGAGAACAGATACAAACACACTTTGAAGCACACAATTAATACAGCTATATTATTATGTTGGAGAGAATCACAAAATGTGCTCTGAAAAAAGTGACTTTAAAGAAAGTAAACAGGATAAATAAAAGTTACATTTCAGATAACTTTGGAAAACATGATGCAGTATTACAGTAATCTGTTTCAGTAAATGTAAGCCATCAGCAAATATGAAAACTTTTGGCAAAGAAAAGATTACACAGCAGTTAAAAATAACTCAGGACCTTGAAATACAAGACAGCAGCAACTGCACTTACTGATGGTTGTGGTGCCTTCAAAAATGTCCTATGATATAGACAAATCCAAGAAGCTATTGAAATCGGCCATAAGTGAAGTCCATCAGCCTTAAATCGTCACAATTTAATCTTGAACATCCAATTTCTAGCCCCCTTACATTCAATAAAATTGAGGTAAGCAAGAGGTATTTTTATTTAAGCAAGCATCCATGATACAGGTATTAAAGCAGATAATTTGAAAGATTAAAGCTGATGGGGCCCAGTTCTGCCCAACTAAATCAGACCACCACTTGATTGTTCAAGCTTGTCTATAAGATAGAGTTACAACCAAATTGTTACGTAGGCTGCACCCATTCTAAAACTTATTTCTGAGCCACGATAACTCATAAAATGCTCAAATGACAAATTTGAAATTAAGCTGCAGCTAAAAAATAAATATAGTCCAACATCAAAGGAAACTACAAATTTCAAAAGTAATGTTTCCTTGAAATAATTGATGATGGTGTTCATAATTATGATACAAGATAACAGCAAGAATTAAAGACAAAAAAAGAATACATCGATAAAAATCAATATCAGACAAATCGATATCAGAATTTATGAAAATTTCCCTTTAGTCCTTGCTTTTAAAAAAAAAAAAAAAAAAAAAATTGGTTACCCAGTGCAAGTCATAAAGCTGGGAATTTGGGAGGCTAAGTTCCCAGGAAATTTGGGAATCTGGAGAGATACTCTGACCATTGGAGGGAACATTTTGCAAAGTTTTACTCCCTTCCTGGAAAATAATTTTTTTTTTCTCTCTTATATAAAGGTGAGACAAATCAATGTCACTGAAAGGGGGGTAGGGTGGGGGATTGCATTATATAATTACACTTTTTTAATTCATCATTTTCATTTGCATACTTTGACATAGTAAGTCTGAAAGCATGTCTTAGGCAAACTTTCTACTTCAATAAATTCATACACAGGTGGCAAAATGATTCATTATCACATTTTACCTTTGTTCTAGGTTGTGGCTATTTGCAATTTGCAAACTTTGCAAAAATTTCAATACAAATACAGAGTTGTAATTTTCCCACTTTTTCATCATCCATTCATAATTTCATCCCAAGATTGTATATGGCACGACATGACATGACATCACTCAAATTCACTCCTGTGAGGAATGATCACATACACTCGTTGAACCAGCACTATTTTTTCTACCTCCACCACACCCACCCCCACCCGTCTCCACTGCAACCCTGCTTGTGCTATTAGAGCCTCTTAAATTTATCACAAATCACACAAACAATGAAAAGATGATCATTATTCCTGAATACACCTTCAAAAATTATTTCATATATTCTTAAGCAGCAATCTTTTAAGAACCCATGGTACATACCTGCCAATAATTTTGTTACCAATAGAAACTCCATTTTCTTAGCTATTAAATCCCTAAAAATCAGAATGTTCTGTTTTTTTGACTCAAGCTATTAAAAATATAGTAATTTTAAAAATGATAAGAAAATTGCAAAACAACAGCTTGGCCAAAGTAACACCTATCTTTGCATTCACCAAAGTGATTTCCACATATGCTTTGTTGCAAGAAACCATACATAATCAATGCATTTGATAGAATATCTATCACAAAAATGTAAAACTATATTTTAAAACTTTACTCACTACCTATAAACCTCTTTAATATGATTCTTAGACCAATGCTTCCATTTCAGTCTCAAAATAAATATTTTGATTACTTTTTTCCTATTTAAAATATTCCAATGTATTTTTTACCATGATCATAAATGTTCATTGGAACCATTTCATTTATGAAAACACCAGAATATCTTTTTTGTCAAATTCTACAACATGAAGTCAGCCGCATAGTTACACGACTTTGAACACCGCTCAACTTGCTCTTCGGATCAACAACAGTCAGGTAATGTGCAAGAATTTACGACTGCGATTGGCAATGCAAGACCAGTTTTGAGTTGCGCCGACTTCAGTCTGAGAGAACCAACATGTTGGTTCTTCCCAACTGAAGTCTGTGCAACTTAAAACTGGTCTTAACATTGCCAATCACAGTCATAGCAACGATCGATTGAGAGTCTAGCCTAAGTGATACTTATGACCTTGAGAAAAGTAAAGATATCCAGGGGAATCAATAAAAGGAAAATTTACTCTTTGTCATATTGCTATAACAACAGAAAATATTGAGCTGAGGAAAAAGTTAATAGATTGCATAACACTATGCAACTTGAAAATTATAGCATGATAGATGCATGAAAATCGTAATTTTGGAAAAAAAAGTTTGAAACACAAGTTTCAGATATGTACCTGATTACAACATGCAAATGAAGAGGGTAAAAAACAAAGGAATAGTTGTCCATATTGTGGCATACAGAAAAGCATGCTAAATCTGTTTTCACATTCTGTTTCATTGACAAGATTATCAAATTAATTTTATGTGTACAAACCTGCACAAGGACACATTGTCCAATAACAATAACAACTCTATAATAGCAAAAAACATTATTTGGAAGACTATGTTTCCCTTCACTTGAATCAGACAGATTATTAGTCCATAACTGACAAGTGCTCACTGGCTTTTCATGTAATCACAGAATTTTTCAGCTGGTCAAGATGCATTTTTCTATTTGAATTACTCTTTTTTTTTTAAGGGGGGGGATCTTTTTTTTGGGGGGGGGGAGGGGGGGAGATTCTCATTTGATGACAGGTTCACTGCACTGAAGATTTTGACAATAGAGAGGATTCACTAGAGGAAGGTTCACTTGATCAAAGGTTCATGAATAGAATGTTCACTATATATTAAAAGACCTTACATCTAATGAACATTCCATCCAGTGAGTCTTAGATCTAAGTAATGAGCCTTATGTCAAGACAACCTTGATTGATGTTGATTTTAGGTCTTCATCTATCTATCTAGGACCAGCTTCCACAGCCCATCTGTAAATAATAACCTCCAATCAATATTACCAAAGATACCTTAAAGACATTGTTTGAACTAACATATGACTGAGGAGAGTCCTTTAAATGTCATGCAGATTCACTAAAGGATACATTTTTCATTGATATTGAATTTGAAGTAGCAAACCGATTCATCCCAGAAGGGTTGTAAGTCCAACCTCGGACCTATTGCAAAATATTATTGAGTCTGAGTCTGTCCAAGGATACCTAATCCTGACACCATCCGACAGTATACCTTAATGTCTACAGCACATGAGGTAGCATTTAATTACGAAAAAGCAGTTTAGGTTTTGATTGCCAGTCACTTCATATTAAGGGAACATTTTTTATCCAAGAACAATGTACACCCCTCCCATCAGAGCAACAAAGAGGAGAGCTCACTCTTTGCTAATGAAAATATGGAATTAGTTGTGTACAGTTTCCCCCTTAACCGAAAATGTATTTTTTTTTCACCCTGAAATAAAAGGTTCTGAATTTAGGTTAAATATTAAAATGGAAGTCATGCCATATGAGGATGTAATATTCAAGTCCTTGCATGATTTCTCTGTTGTGGTTGCTTAGCAACATAAACTTACAGCCTCCAAGAAGTTGAAATTTGACATAGTGTATGGTGAACTCATCTTGGTTACTGATGGTCTGATCATATATCAATGATAAAATTATGATGATACGTTAAAATGTAGTCAAGGTCACTAAACATTTCTAAATCAATAGCACTTGCCCTTTTATAAGGCACCTGTAGTATTTCATTACCTGTCTCTCTCTCTGTTTCACCTCATTTCATTCAAACTAACTTCCTCTCATCTTTTGGTTCCCAACAGATTTCTCCACACTACGGACAAACAACCACCAGCAGTCAGTCTTTGGATACAGTCCATGTGTGATGAAACTTGCACTCAAGTGGGACCAGGTCTGATATTGTCAAATTAAATGCAGAAGACTGGTGGAATGCTAACTTTTTTCATACGCACTCTCAGGAGCATGATCCATCATCCACTTACGACTGTATTCATATGCTAAAAAGAGGGCAGCATTTGCAGGGAATGATCGTACCACACAAGCCACCAACCCATTATATAATGCACGTACACCTGAAAAAGGACAAAAACAGCCAAGTTTTATAATAGGAGAGATCACACATACCACCAAATGTTTTGTTATATGTCCCAACTGTTACTGCTATGACAATGATGACTGCAAATATGAAATACAGTTTAAACAATATTACTGACTGTAATCCTGAAATAATTCCAAGGTGAACAATCCATTGGGGCAATTGCAATGGAGACAACACAATGTCAATGCCCTAAATGTCACTGGGACAATTCCAATGCAGTCAACATAATTTCAATGTAAAATGTCACAATACAATTTCAAGGCTGACAATATCTGCTGGGACAATTTCAAAATCAGTGAAACTTCAATAGTACAAAATTCAACCATTCTAGTGCTAAAATTTGCCATAGGAGTATGCATTGTGATAATGGAAAGTGATAGGCTGGAAATCATTTGAAAGAAATTTTTCCAGTGGAAACTATAACAGGGGTATTTTCCAGTAAGGGTTGGTATGTTGGGGAAAGGTTACTCCAAGAGGGGGTTTCAGGCCTTCCTTTGCAAAAAAAACAAGAGCCCAATGGGCACTGTGGTTCCTTGCTAGATATTATAAGAACTGTACAGCCAGTCTGTGAAATAGAGCTAAGCAAAAGTTCACACTCAATGTTTGTAACATCTTCACAAGGGGTATTTTAGTACTAATATTACATGAAATCAAAGATTAAATTTCTGTGGCCTTACTTACATTCAACTTTTGTAATGCTTGGTGATCCTTCGAAAACACTACCTCATTTCCATATGTATTTATGCTTGTAATCAAACTTGATATTATCACCAATAAACAGTACACAATGTGGTCAGAGAGAGAAAACACCCATTGTAGTTTTCTCAAGTTATTTTTCTCAAATAAAACTTGCTATTACTTGAAAACAATCTACCATTTGTCCTGTTTGCTACCTCTTCACAGAAAACAGGGTTTATTCAGCAGTTAAGCAGAAAGCAAGTGACTAATGAAGTGTGATAATAGAATGAGGATTAGGTTACCCCACAGAGCACAGCAGTATTAAAGAGACATACTGTATAATCCATGCATTGCTTCCACTGGCAGAGAGACCAGTTTAATGCAGAGTGACCTGTGCTCAGTGAAATCTACAGATTTCAGTTATTGCCCTCTTAAAACTTTGAATGATCCAAAATATGTGTACAACCCGAAGGAATCATTACTGAACGAACATAAAGGACAAATTTCTAAGGTGTTTGGGTGCGTAAGCATGCAAAACCAGGTGAGATAAAAAATCTATTGAAACTATCTTTATCTAGCTTACAAGATTTTCTAAATAACATTACCAGCGGTTGACCTCCAGTGACCTTGATGACCTTTAACCTTAACCAAACACAGATTGATTTGAAATCTGTCCTTTCTACCTTAAAATACTGTGTTAAAACGTTTTTCAGTGTTTGACCCCTGGTGACCTCAGATGACCCCTTGACCTTCACCGAACATATCCAATTTCATCCTTACACCATAACACATCCACACACCAAGTATGACATCTATCCAAGTTTCCTAACTAGAAATATCGTGTTGAGAAGGTTTTTAGTTTTTGACCTCTGGTGACCCCAAATGACCTTTGACCTCCACCAAAAACGATAGGGCACACCTTCTCTCTATGACGAATCTATGTACCAAATCCAAGTTCCATCCAACCTTCCCTTGTTGTGTTAGAGCGTACCAAAGCAAGTGTCACACACACACACACACATACACACACACACACGCCAACCTGACTACACAGGTTCCTTTGCTACCGCAAGGAACCAAAAAAAAAAAAAGGAGCATACTGAAGCTCATATTACACAGCCTGTACTGTATTGAGATTGTTTTGATCTTATGTTGGGCCTTGTGTACTCACCCTGAAGCAACAAACTGAGACGTTGTCTGTATGTGGATGAACTTCAGAGTTATGGGAGGGGCTTAAGTATGAAGGTTGGGAGAATTGGAACCATTTAGGTGTACAGGACTTGCCCTAAAGAAATGATTAGAATCACAATTATAAACTTAAAAAAATTTCCAAAAGAAAATTGAAAGCAAATGCAACTCTTTACCTTCCACTCTGACAATCTGAATGAAAGTTGGAAGAAAACCTGGCATCTTGCCAACCAGACTCTGCACTTGGATCCGTGATTTGACAACATCTATTGGATAAATGCTGATCCATAAAGATGCTCCAGCTATACCACCCCCACAGATTAACTTCAATGGACCTAAAAATGAAAGATTTGTTTAATAGTCATTTAGATTAGTTTTTACAGGTCAGTTTCAAACAATTGGTTTAAGTCAGGCCTGCCAAGAGCTTTCTTCCCAGTATTGGCTCACTGGCTTGTTTTCCCTACTTCATTGCTTACACTCAGCATCAAGCATAATGACAGAAGCTTCCATTTTGTAAAGTGTTTATTATGATCTGACCCCCCAGGTTAGAAAATGCAGAGTAATGGGGGCAAATCAATATGCCACATGAAAATATGTAAACATGCATTTGTAATGCTTTTATGAAAATTCCCTGAACTGTTGGCAATTCAATCAAATTAATACTTACAAAATAGAGCAGAGCTGATAATGAGCAAGGGTAATGGCATCGTACTCTTGAAGTTTTCAATACCTCTCCCTCCAAAAGGTAATGCAACCGACCTACTTCTGTCTGGGACATTTTTTGAAACTAGCCTCATTGGAAAAATCACTTTTTCCACTGTGTTGTGGCCACGGACTTCCTATACATGGACAGAGCATACTGCACGTTAGTTTGAAGCTACCATACATGTGAGTACAGGCGCAGCAAGATGGCTGTCTGCTATGGTTTTGTGTGTGAAAGTATGGACTTGTTAAAGTAGTTCAAAACTTCAGATTTTGCCAGAAAGGTGAAATATTTTCGAAATAATGCAAGGTCAGGTCAAAATCACTACACCTATTGCAGGAATATAATATTGTTTCAGATTCAAGTTCAACTTTTATTTAAAATATTACAGATTCGTCCTCAAATGACACAAATGATAGCTTCCCGGCAGCCATCTTGGTGCACCTTTTTTGTCTCAGTCGGTGGCAACAATCTACGGATAGGACATACACATTTCATGCTCTGTCCATTTATATAGGAAGTCTGTGGTTGTGACCCATCTACACTTATGTTGGTGCCCACAGCTAGACTGTATCCAGGAGCAGGATTTCATTCACAGTGATGTTGGCTTTTGGATTTTGACTCAAAAATTGGCTCAATATCAAACACTTATCATGACAGCATAAATTTGTTTTTTTTTTGGGGGGGGGGGGTCAAGGACAAATTTTGCATTACCACAGCTTAATTCCTGTACAGATTATGACTGACAGTTTACAAAACAAGAATAACTTGCCACTTACCTAAATCATCTTTTGTTTTTCCAGGAGGGGTTAAGAGACCCTTTGTTATTTCATAACCGAAGAAAAAACAAAAGTATCCTGGGACTTCTCTCAGCCATGTGCTAGTCAGACCTTGGAAGAGACCTAATAGACCATCATTTCTGATCAAATCTTTTGTGACTTGCAAGGGTCCTCTGCAAACAAAAAATAATAACATATTGTAGATTTATTTAATAAAGGGCTAGGATACACAGCTAGTAAGTACTAATTACAGTTAATTAATTGAAACATTCCCTCCAACAAAATATAACTGACTTTTTAATGTAACTAGAAAGCCAACAGGCTTAGTGATTCCTTGCCGTATGATATATCATAGCAAACATGGAAACAAACATGACATGCATGAGATCCCATACAATTATCCTACTTAATTGAGATATAATACTAGTAGGGTCAAAACTTTTTGACCTCATGTGACCCAAAATGACCTTTCGACCCCTTAAAAACAATAGTGATCACCTTACCAACACGTCCATCAACATGAGTAATTCAAAATTAAGCTTAGTACAGAATGAGTATGGAAGTACTACCACCAAGGTATGAGATCCCTCACAGTTATCCCCCTAAAAATATTGTCTACAAAGTTTGATCTAACTGTCACCTCAAACCTCTGATCTCCACACACAAGAGGAATTTCTCACACAGCTTTAATATTCCAGAAAACTGTCTCATTACTTGATAAAGCAGTATTTTGAAACCATTTTTATCAAAAGTTTGGTCAATGGGGACAGCTCTCCATTCTGAAGTCTCTTTGTTCCGATGCCTCTATGTTTCGAAAAGTCTGCATTGAGGTTAGTGTTTAAACAAGCCCTCATCGACACACTCTCCTACAAGCATTGGATCAAATACTGTGTTCTCACATACCCCGCGCTCGAGGTAACACTGTATTACCTCACGCTCGAGTAACATGGGAACGCGGGTTAACGCAGGGTCGGTGTTTAAATTTCCATCCACCTCAAATCGCAGGGTTAAGCAGTTTTAAACATCGCGTTTGTTTTAATCAAGCAAGGTCACAGGTATTTATCGCACTGATGACAGGTATTTTCTTACATTTTGCTGTAATCGGTGTGTGAAATATTTGGTCTCGTTACTATGGTAACACTATCCAATCAACGAAACACTGGGTACGTGAGAACACAGACTGGAAAACACGGGGTTAGCCTGTGGTTTTGATTGTAAGCACAAGTTAACACTGGGTGTTGCGGGGTATGTGAGACCAAGCCTAAAGAGACATCTGAACAGAGATGTGTAACCTTGGCTATTACTGATGGCAATTTTTGCTTTATGGGGGAAATGCCCCACCCATTGTCTATGGTATCCTTTGCAAATTAACAAAAGCAGATATCCCTATTAATCCATAATTTGACAAGACTTTTAATTCGCCTTTTGTCTACTTATACTGTAGGTACAGCATAACATACAGTACAAGTTTTCCTTGTTTGATACACAGTATACAACATTATGCTTGCTCTTATTACCTGAACTACTTTTAAATGACAGCAGCAATGCAAAATAAAATCTTAATACTTTTGAAAAGTGTTAAAAAGGGTAATCTTGAAGCAATGGTTTTACGCATTAGCTTTATGGTACACTTTTTTTTTGGGGGGGGGGGGGTAGTGACATGGATAAAAATGAAATGTGAGACAAGAATTCCCACTCGATGATGATATTTGACATAGCTATATAATCCTTCACACAGGGGTTACTTTTTTGGTGCGGTTATCCAAATATAAGCAGAGATGAGGCAAGTAGTATGCTGATACATTTTATGCTATCAAAAATTTAAAACAAATTCTAGAATGAAACTAAGTGACAAATAATCACTGTAGAGCATATTGAAACTGTAAAGCAGAAACACCAATCTAGACAGACACCAATGTTTAAAGTTTTGTTCAACAAAATTCCTTATACAAACACACTATTTGTTCAATTCCACCAGCTTCTATGTAAAGGACACTAATTTCTGAATGGTGTCAATCTACAGTATTTCTAAGATGACTTTCAGTTTAGAAACTTGATCAGTGTACATGAACTTCTCCATCTCCAGACAATGGCTAGGCAAACAACTTTTATTTGTGGTCAGATGAGACAAGATAATGTGGACAGTTATTTTATGCTGGATTTAGCAGAGGTGTGACTTTCATGGAGGTCTGACATTTTGACCACAAAAAGAGTACTGAATGCCTGCAGGGAATGGCAGGAAATAGGAGTATATACAAACAATGGGCTGTCATGGTTATGTACTGAGATAAAAATAAGCTTTCTTCAGAGGGTTTATAAGAGTCAATTAACACCACTTATACAGTAAAAAGCTTAAGTCAATTGAGCTGTATGTTTGTATGAGGTAATCCTTCAGGACACTGTGGGGATAACTGGCAGTCAACTGTGAAAAATTGGGCGAGATAACTGTGACCAAATGGCAAAGAATGGGTCAGTCACAATTTGATTCACTCTATTAGGCAATGACAGTTCATGTGCGCTGAAGGGTATTTGATACCAAATGATCAGTGTAAATTAGGTTCTTTTTTGTAAAACTAACTAACTGTGGTATATCTAATTAATCAATTCCCACTTCCAATTAATGCATGCTTGCATGCACATGTCCTCATGAGGACAGTAGGCACAAGGTTTGTCAAATATTAGCACTTTTTGCCACTAAATTTAATGTTTTCTTCAGGTTTTCTTTAAGGTTATTGAAAAAGCAATGTAGGTATGTTATAAAAGAGATTCTTGTGCATCACACAGAGTACTATCTCTGTTCAAAGTTTATACTTATGAAGTTCCATATCAGTCATCTACTTAGTGTGCACAGAAGCATCTTCTAATATTTTCAGACTATGTCCCTAAATGACCCTTATACAGACTGTTTAAACTCACATGTTCCACATCAGTTTCATGAAAATCTATTTACTTGTGGCTGCAAAATCAGCATACCCATGAGCATTGAAGCATGTATGCCAGCCTGATGAACAGATTTTGCCTTTTAAGATTTTATATTTTGCTCTGCCCACTTTTTCATGTATTAATACTTGGAACTTAATGTAATAACAGGGCACAATTTCATGCCAGAATCAACATACTGTACAGTAACTACCATGTGATGTGCCTTTTTTGTGCACCTTAGACCTTCTTCCTATGAGTTTGCTTCAGTACTTTACAAATGCATTTTCAAAATTACCTCACTAAAGAATTTACATAGTGAAGTTAATAAACTGTTCCAAAAAAATTATATACCCTATGCCTATTACATTACACATGCCAAATTATTCTTACCCTTTCACCCTAACCGCTCATGGATATTAACTTCAACAGTTATATACTCTTTTGAGATATAATGTTTGCAAGGTTTAGATGTTTTGAACTCTTATGACCCCAAATGACCTTTGACATCCAATAAAAACAATAGGGGTCATCTACTCAATATGGACAATCCACTTAGTAAATATGAGATTCCTGGCAGTTACCTTTCTTGACATATGGTGTTTACAAGTTTTTGAGCTTTTCATCTCTGATGACCCCAAATGACCTTTGACCTCCACCAAAAATAATTGTGATCATCTACTTAATATGGGCAATCCACCTGCTATGTATGAGATCCCTCACATTTACCCTTCTTGAGATACAGTGTTTACAAGGTTTTGACCTTTTTCCCTCTGGTGACCCCAAATGACCTTTGACCTCCATCAAAAACAATAGGGACCATCTACTCAATATGGACAATCAGCAAGGTAAGTATGAGATTGCTCACATTTTTCCTTCTGGAGATATCGTGTTTACAAGCAATTTCCAAGGTATTTACATTTTGACCTCTGGTGACCCCAAATGACATTTGACCTCTACCAAAAAAAATAGGGACCATCTACTCAATGTGGACAATTTACATGCTAAGTTTGAGATCCCTGGGGGTTACCGTTCTTGAGATATCGTGTTTACAAGCAGGCGTCACACACACACATACACACACACACACACACACACACACACACATACACACACACGACATCACCATCGCATAGATTCCTTGCCTGCCTTCGGCAAGGAATCAAAAATGTTATAAAATGGCAAAGACCATGTTGTTGAAGGCAGGAATTATTTTTGGATGGAAACCTTAGTCACTGAAGGGAAATTTGGTTAGTTTTGGACATGATATCTGACAAGTATTGCTGGAAATAAACATTTTTTTCCAGCCCTGATAAAGGTACTTCTTCAGAGTTTGCATATGAAAGGCACCTACAGTACTCATTGAAAGTTACTTTTACTACAAGGGTCTAGAGTAGGGGAAACAAACCAGTGAGCCGCAACTGGAAAAAAGGCCATGGCCAAATGGTTAGAAACTGGGTCGTAAAACTCCACCTAACTAACTAAAAAGGCTAAGAGGGCAGGACTGACACAGTACAAATACCAATACTGTATGTACACTATCTGCCCATGCCAAGCCACAGTACAGCTATCCACCTGGTCATGACATTGTATAAAATACACAGAAGAACCAACCACAAATCAAATATTGTAAACCTAATCAAAGAGTCTCTTTTAGGTCACTCGGACAAAAGCAAAGTGCTTAAAGGTCAAAAGCAGACCCTTTAAAGTTATTTTCGAGAAACAACTACAGTAAATCTAATAATTTTTTTCTCATTTCTCTCCGACATATATCTTTTGTAATACTTTAGGACTTCAGTATTGCATACTCATGATAAAACCAAGCAGTTACAACTAGCAAATTTCATATTAAAATAAATTGTAAAAAAAATGTATATATTCTCACATGACCTTCAACAGCCAATCATGAAGCAGGGCAGTTTACTTTAATTCAAGTTATTGTGGCTGCACTATTTTCCCTGTAAATATGGAAAAATAAACAGCACTTTTTCATAATCATAAATCTTTAAAGCACACGGTTTATACTGAAGACTGAATGTCAGAAGTAATGCAGATTGCAGAGACAGTGGTGATACGTTTCTTGCAGGGTTGCTTTTAATGCAGAGGGCTCACATCTTTTGGAAGTTCAGGTAATAGTTTAGCTGCGCCATGCATTAAATTCCTTCCACTTATGTCTCAAATAGTTAGTACTACAGTATGAAGAGTAATTGTACATTCTTATGCAGTATATTCACTCCTGTAACAGAAAAAGAAAAAAAAAGCCTTTTGCACCAAGATGTCCGAGGCAGTTACAATTGTGAACATACACTTTCCAGATTGTACTACTCTAAGTACAGGTAATTTTTCCAAACTACCTAAAACAGGTTTGAATTACAAGGCCTATTAGAAGATGAGCCCTTCATATGTGAAGGAATCTTATTTGTACACACCACAGTATCTTTTCACTAAACTACTCCAAATGTATGTAGCAGGAGCCCAAAACTTGTTTTGAACGATCAGTTAAATCTTTCAAGTGCCCTATTAAAGTAACTGCATTTCTCTCAGAAGTATATCCACAATGATCAACATACACTGTTTGTACTGTGTGTTTGTCTTCAAAAACACTGTTGTAGAAAACAAACAAATTTTTACTTCAAAAGCATCCAGTAATCTGTCATAAATTTAACACTTCAGTGACAAAAGATGAAAGAACAATTACATCAATCAAAAGGATAAGATAATTCAAATCAGGGCTTGCATCCTTGTCTTTTATGTGAACTGTAATATAGTACTCCATCAAAATTTACCAAATTGAGTCCTCTTTAACACCTGATTGACATTGTAATATCCCACCACTTCATATTCTTACACTTAACCTTAGACGGGTAAACCTCAAAAGATACAGCCTGTGAGAGTTTGCATACCTCTGCAATGAAAAATATTAAAAAGCCAAACGTGATTTAAATGGTTACAGAGGAGACTAAAAGTAGATAAAATTCAGAAATGGCAACAAAATAGTTATATAACAGGCTGGTAGCAGAGCAGGGACAGTGCATAACATAGTGTAGTACTGTATACATGAACTCTAAGGTTACATTCCTTGCAGGGAGGCTACAAGATTCTCAGACAGAAGGGTACATTACAAACATGTGTAAGGCACTTTATATGAATGCATAATGACCTTTCCATAAAGTTCAAATTTTATGAATCTTACACCCAGAAAGAACTTTCACACTGACTGGATGTATTGATAATGTGTACAGCATATTGATACGGTATACTGAAACTAGGCACTGTGTCACCTTCCTTTTTTTAATATTGTTTGAATAAAGGAAGTTTCGTAAGCATCAATAAGCCAAATACCTACAAGGGCTCCAGCAAATATTTGTTTTCAATCTTCATAGCCGTTTTAAACAGTGGTATCAAATCTAACAGGTGTAAGTTGTCCTGTATACAGTAAATACTGGCTTTCAAACTGCTATTTGAAAACAGTATTTTCTTTGTTTTCATAAATCAAATTCCTTCTCAACCAACATTACAGAACTGAAGAGTATGTATTATTTCACTGGGCCCTCAGTACTATGGGGGGCCCTCAGTACTATGGGGCCCACAGTCATTGTATGAATGGTCCTAAGTACATTCATAACCAACAGATAGCAGAACCCAGTGGTTTCAGAACACCTTTGAAAGAATTACATGGGCGTAAATTTCAAGGCCCAATCTGCTCACCCCAGACAGCTCCAATTCTCTTAACCTACTTACTGAAGCCCCTCCTGCAACTTTTGTCAACTTGTCCACATCCAGATACAATTTCAGTTAATTGCTTCAGGGTGAATATCCAAGACCCCATTGCTTAACCAAAACTATTTCAGTACAGTGCATGCTGTGAAAGATGAACTACAGTACAGTACTCTACATTTTTTTAACTTGCTGTCAATCAAAGAGCTGTGCCAATTGAGAATTTCTGTGAACTGCGACGAAAATTGTAGTTTGAGGTGAGAGTTGACTGCCCCTATAAATAAATTCTAAGAAACCAAACAACATTTATAAACAGATCTAAGTAACAAAACCAACTTCTTTTACATCAGGGGCAGGCAGCCTATGGCCCACGGGCCACATGCAGCCCGCCGGTGATTTTTTTGCGGCCCGTGAGATCTCTCAAGGAAAATAAAAAAAACAGTTTCTTTTACATCATAACAAACTAGCAATAGATTTGCTTTCTCTTTCACTATTCGACATTCCCCATTATGCCTATCATCACTATCTGGATGGCTCAGAGTGGTAGGCCTAAACTCTATGTTTATGATCAGTTACTCATAAACTGATTTTGCACACTGGTACATTGAGTTACCACCATGATTGATGTGACCTTCTTTGACACAACGTAACTGCACAACTTCGATTTTGATTTGACGTCAACATTTGGCCTAAACATGGTTAGTATAGCTAGTACAGTTCTTCTGTTACTGTAACCATGGAACGAGCGGTCTAATCACTCTTTTTGCAATACGCATAGTGACAAGCTTGATGTCTGACAATATTAACATGGGGTGATGATATCCCCCTTATTCCCCCTTATTTTGCAAAACTCGTGCATGCTGGTGACAGAAATTATAACAATGGTATCAGGGTTGCAGTGAAATGAATTGACATGATTTGTGTTTTTGATGGGTCTCTACTATTAACTAAAACACAAATTTGGCTGTAAAATTCAAAATTTTCCAGTGAATATACTTGAACTGAGCAGTAGAGCCTAGTCCCAAACTGAAATCATAGGCGTATGAGGTGGGGCAGGGGAAGACTCCCAAAAAAATTCTGAGGGTAGGAAACGACAAAAAATTGGGCACAGAATAGGTGTTTTTCCAGCAGTGAAAACATTGCCCGAATTTGCATATCAGAGGTTTGGTGGTCTTTTTCATGCAACTGAACTGCAACAAAGTTTGGGCAAAAATGGTCTTTCTCCAAAACTGGAAAAATCCCTTACGCCTATGATTGATATTCCTAATTAGTATATAGGCCTACTATAGCAGCTACTATTAAATGTGGCTTTGTTATTGAGGTGCTAACATTGAACATTACAATTTAAGTAAGCACTCCTTAAATCTTGAAATGACATCATCTTAATCCAAGATCAACATTACAGAACAGCATTGCTGTATTGATATCTTATTTTTTGTGACTAAAGATTTATATTGCTTCAAAGTCCTAATAATTAAAGGTTTGAAATCAACAGTACTGTATGTGTTTGATTAAGTGAGCCCGACCAATTTTTCACTCCTCAAATTTGGCCCGTTCAGTCAAAAAGGCTGCCCATCCTTGTTTTACATTTTCAGATCAAAGTTGTGAAAGAGCATTGAACAACATTTGAAACAAATGCATGAACTAGTAGTATTTTGTTGCAACTTGCAGGTACATCTCGACTCATTTATCCTATACTTCACCTTGTGGAGATGAAGTTGTCAAGAACTGTTATCAATACCAATTAAATGCCCATTCAACCATTTGACAATAGCCCTGAAGGTTGACATTTCATAGCAGTTTATCTCAGATGAAACTGAAAGGAAGTCTAACCCTTCAATGCACCATTCTTGTCAGCACTTATTTTGGCCAGTACTTACTTAAAACCCTAATCTGTTGGGATTCTATTGAATGGTAATCACAACTGTTGTTCATTGAAGTAGCTAATTGGAGTAATGAACCAATGGCTGGGTAATTAAATTGGGAACCACAGTTTTTTCTGAATAACTGCCATAGCTATGACAGATATCCCTATAGGTAAATGTTTTTCCATGTATGCCTAATAAAACAAACATTCCACATAATGTACCCTTAGAAAGGCCTTTATCTGAGATCAAAGGACACACGTTTTGATTTCAATTGTTTATGTTCCTCCAAAATCATTTAAAAATGGCATCTATTATTGACTGAGACAATAAAAATGTTTGCTTATTTTCCTAAATGAAGCATGTGGGATTGCATGTGCTGAGCACTTGAATTTTTTGTTTTGATCCTAAAGTTGAATGCATGTTCTTTATTGACAGAAAGTTATACTAAAAATAAGAACTCCTTCATTTTTGGGTAGAGTCAACTGGCTGTACTAATGTACTTCAGACGAAGCAACTACGAATTTAAACTGGGCTATTACATACGTGGGATGACTTTATAGGATAATTTTCAGTGACATCGTAATAAGACGTTAGCAACTGCCATATCTGGGGGCAAGCCTGTATGTATATATATCAGTTGCCCTCGAACATGAGTGAAACAGGCCATGTGAAAAGTCGCCAAGACATCTCATGAGGATATATAGATGAATCCCCGCATTTAGTGAAGGCAGCCATGAGTGGAGTCCTGCATCCTTAAATGGTCTTAATGTTATTGTCTTCATCCAATGCTAAGTGTCTGTATTTAGTGAAATTGATGTACTACAATGAAGAGGTATTTTAGGGTACAATCATTCATGATACATTGAAGCAAAGAACTAGAAAGATTAAGGCTGATGGACCCCAGTTATGTCTAACTGATGGACAAAATGCAACAGCAAGACACACAGACCGATGAATGGACGTATCGACAGGCAGTCAGGGGGAGACAGACAGGCAGACAGTCATACAGACAGAAAAATGTACAAACAAAAATAGATCAAACAGACACAGGCATGGACAAAGCCAGCTGGTAGATGGCCAGAGAAAAACAGAGACAGAAAGGAAAAAAAAACAGGAAACAGACATACGACTCTCATGAAAGGGCAAGACAAAAATATGATAGGATGGCTATATGGTACAAAATGTCACTCCATGACATGATCAAACATACACTGATTTAATAGCAGGTTGCAAAGATATTCTGTGGTTATGAAACTATTGTTTACATAAGGTACCTAGCTTGACTGATCATCTCCAGCTATATGAGTAGTTATATCAAAGGGTGTCATCAATTATCCTTTGACTATACTGTACTTTGAATTATCTACTGTAGCATGGGGCATCGACATGCTAAGCATGAGATCCATTAAGGTACAGTAACCTTTAATGACAGGTTGGTATTAAACCAGTATTTTGTCATGGGAGGGTATTTGGGGTGTGCTTGACATGAGATGGGAACAGGGAGGTTTGGAAAAAATGCCTTTTTAAGTGTCTCGATGCAAAATGGGGCAATATTTGTTCTTCAAAATGTAAGTTTATAATGACAACATGCCTCTTGCTGTTTTATTTCCCCAATTCTTTTAGTCTCATAAAAGTTGCAAATGCCAAACTCTTAAATTTAATGAAATAATGTAATAACAACAGACCTATCAACTCTCCGAGTTATTTGCCCTCCTGTGCAGGGCAGGATTAACCCCATGGCAGAACTGGCATATGCCAGGGACCCCATGCTTTTGGGGCCCTGGCCCCATGCTTTCTGATTGTTAAGTCAAGGAGACAAGTTTTAAGTACTTAAAAAAAGCGAAGTTCAATCCTGCATGAAGCAGAAGAAGCTAAACAGCCTTTCCCTGCTCAGCGTGGAACATAAATATAATGTATCACTGTTGTGTAAAAGACATTAGTATTAGTTATTAGCAGTTAAAAGCTGAAATTTTATCTGTTGAGAGTTATTAAATTTGTGTAAGTGGTTGGGCAAGGGGGGAGGTGGTTAAACTTGTAAAAGGGGCCCTGCTATAGAAAGTGCCCAGGGCCCCACACAATGTTAACCTGGCTCTGCCTCTGTGGGCTTGGGGCTGTAGAATATGCCCACAGTATTTCCTGCCTGTCATAAGAGGTGATCAAAGGGAAGGACTTGCTCCATGTTTGGACTCTTTGAAACAAAACTTGGACTTGAATGATCTTGGAAACCTTAAAACCAAATATAAAGTTGACATTTTTATAGAGTGGATATGACACTATATAACAAATTTGTGTTAGTGTGTCATTAAATCTCACCTAACTACAGTAACCTTGTTTTATCCTTAGATTTCTTTGAGCATTTAAATGGATAAAATAAATATATTTTGATTCTTTACAATAACAACTGACACACAGTAATAAGTACTGTACAACATTATACACTGTAGGGAGCTTTGATATTTCACATATACCTCTCCACTGCATGCAGTTAAAGGTATGTACAGTTTTGCAGCACTCGTAAAAATACATAGACCAGACCAATCTGCATTGTACATGAAGTGGACTCTAATAATAAAAAAATTACCAACCTCCCTATATTTTGGCTCAAAAAATGTAATTGCTCCTATTTTGGGGACAGACAGGTTGACACTTGTAATAAGAAAATGGTCGTGCACAAAATACAAACATCTGTGTGACAGTGCAGATTTCATCTTCAAACCCCCTACCAGCACCCCAACAGACCAGGTGACATTGTAAAAAAAAATGGTTACAAATAAAACCACAACCATAAACAAAAACAGCACTTATTTATCCTCCTATCCCCAACTGCCTCACCCACCTGCACACTCCCACCCACTCCATCTAACTCCCACCCCCATTCCCTCACCCCCCCCCCTCAAAAAAAGTATACTTACATCCTCTTTTGAATGGTGTTACTGGTAGCCATCACCTCTGTCAAAGCTTGTAACCTACATTTGATTAATTCTGTTGGACACAACACAAGAGATGAAAAAACAGCTGCACCAGATCCCGAGCAGGCTCGTTCAAAAGTGTTCAACTGGGAAACATTTGTTTTTCCACTGATGCGTGCCACCAGCCTCTGACAACAGCCATACGCTAAGAAAAGGACAGCAGTTTCCCCCATGATGGCAGCAAGAGCTGGAGTTGTACCCTGAAAAAGTCCTGGTATACCCTCATTCTTCAATATGCTCTTTGTACACTGAAGAGTACCCTTATATAAGTGAGGATATGTCTGAAGCTTTACCTTAATAGTATCAAATGGTTGACCAGTGATGGTGCATGCAATCCCACCTGGTAGAAAGAAGCAGAAATGAAAATGTGTGATGGAGTTTGCTGCAGCCTGCAACCAAAAAGGAAAAATGATTCGTAATTCCTTGAAGATCTTGGAAAATTTTGGGGGAAATTTTGCATTAAGACCTTTGGTGACTCCAAGATATCTTGGGAATTCACAAGAAATTTTGCATTTGTACCTTCCAAGCCTTTTTTCAAAAGTGACCTCATATGACCTTTGAGCTCCATCACAAACAATAGGGTTCTACCCTCTCAAGATGATAAATCTATACCCCAAGTATGAAAAGTGACGTTTAATACTTCTCTATCTTGACACATCTTGTTTACAAGCAGCCATGCTGGCCTAGCACTACGCAAGGTACTGAAGGGGCACAATTTCTCTGAGGTAAAATGTGTAGAAATTTTACCAGCAAACTTTAAACTGCCTAGTGGGCCAAACAGCAAGGAATTGAAAATTGAAGCCAATTACGAAGTTTTTGCAGTTTCACCTCTCGTGACCACAAATAAGTTTTAATCTCTACCAAATACAACAGGGTCACCTTCTCAAAACAACAAATCTTTGTATAAAATGTGAAAAGTGCCTGTCACTGCTTTCTAAAGGAATTGTGCTTACAAGTCAAATTTAAGGTTTTCCTAATTTTTAATACTGCACTGGACCTCAAATGACCTTTGAACTAGACATAAAACAATCTATGGTTCTTCCTCTCACAATGACAAATCTTCATAACATGTAAAAAATGTCACTCATTGCCATTATGAGATTTATGTTTACAACCATTTCTGAAGTTTTTATAGTTTTACTGACCTTAAAGGATGTCAGAACACCAAAAAACAGAAAAGAAAATAAAAAACTAATTAGGGTAATTCATCTGAGCATGTCTAACTCTAAATATTGTATAAGAAAAGTGGGAGTCATTCTTACCTTGAGATACAAAAATTTTGTTTTTTTTACCTCTGATGGGCTCAAATGACCTTTGAACTCTACCAATAACAATAGGCTTTTACCTCTTACAACATTACAAATCTATAAATCAAACATAAAAAGTGACAGTCATTCCTACTTTGCAATATCATGTTTTCAGTGTCACAAACACACATGCAAAGCAACACACACACATTCCAGCCTTCCCTTCTTTTAAGTCATAATGTTAATACTGTACTACGTAGGCCTTTTTAAATTTCTTCTCAACTTTGCTCTGTTTCCATGTCTTCTGCCATCGAAATTGGTGCTCAGCATAAGCATCGAAGTAGGAAAAACAAGTCAGTGAGCCATGACTGGAAACGACCCTGTCTGGCTTGACTTAAACTAGTTGGTCAGAGAGTGGGCAATAAAACTCCATCTGTCTCCATGTGACGATAATTTACACCAGGTTATAAATGTTACGTTGTATCCTAACACTGACCTCATTATAGACTAGCACAAAGGGTCAGTTCTACAGTCCCCCAACTCATTGGTCACCAATTAGCCTTAATGACAGAATTGGCCCCAGGGGCCATTAATCTTTTATCCCCCTTTTCATTATTCCATCTTACAAGTTGCATTCCATTAATACCCAGTACCTAGGCCTCAGCACTGTATGAACATTGAAAACCCTTACCAACAGCACCAGCAGTGAAATCTACAGCAGCCTGGTAGCCATTACTAAGTCCAGTTGCTCGGGCCTTAGCATGGGCTGCAGCTAAGACATCCAGCTCCTTGACCTCAGACATTATGGTACAACTTTCAAGTATTCCAAGTTACAGTGCAATCACTTCAGTTTAATCTAAAAGGTAAAAAAAATCCAAGTACTGTAAACAGACCTTCAGAGATGTAGATTGCTATTCTGTGAACTTTTTATGGGCACAACATTCATCAATTTGATTCAGTAAAGTAAGAAAAAAGGATTCTACTTACAGGAGGATTTCATTTACAGCTGATAAATGGGTAAGACATAAGTAGTTCATCAATAACTCATCAGGCACATTTTGAAGAGGGTTTATCTCTATGATCTGTGACCTCATTTGCAACAACTTCAACATTGCTCGGAAATTTGATGTCTGGGTAAACCAGAGAATAGGCCACTTTCGTAATCAAGGTGGCAGGTGACAAATGCATGAACTAGCTTTTGATATTGTGTGTATCCAAGTGATGTTCAATTTTACCAAATTTATGTGGAGAAAATGAAGCTGAGTAACACACATTAATATCAATATGCTGAGATACGCTGAGATCATCTTGGAAAACAACACCCTGATTTTGAGCATTTTGATCAGGCCTATTAAGTGAAGAGTCTCTCATAAAAATACAATCAAAAGGTAAGGCATTAAGAAAGCATGAAACAAGATTTACAGTAGAAGTTCAGTTTTGTAAGGAATGAGTTTTAAATGGCTGATGGATGACCAGGAAAGGATGTCCTTGTTACAAGTCTCAAGTTTTACCACACCACATGGCAGTTTTTATTCTACTGTATATTGCAAACCGCATAATTGAATGTCATCTGCATAAATCATTTTAGACAGACCATTAAGAACCAATCAATAAAGACATCATTGACTGTCTTCAAGTGGAGATGACAAAGTAAATGCAAGAGGACTTATAAAAGATCCTTGATGGACTCTCTCTTCAGGTACAGTATATGAACTTCAGATAAATAACCTTGGATGATAGTATATTGAGAGTAATTGAAAAAATATGATTTAAGTTTAAACCAACAGAGTGCAGTATCCCAAAATCCAAATCTTTCAAAAAAGACGTTGTAAAACTATAGTGTGGTTGATGGTGCCAATAAAACAAGAATGGATTCCTTTCCTCTATCAGCTGAGAGCAGCAAGTTATTGTAAAACTGAAGATGACTTAGCTTTTGTGGTGAGGTGATGATTCTCCTGCCTCTGTCAATAACTGCCAGACCTCTGCTGATGGTAGCCCCGCTTCTAACAATGAAAGCCCATGGGGTGTTGGTGTGTCAATTAGTTGCAATAAAATGTATACCCTGTTTTGTGTGAATTTACCACAGTCCATTTCCCTCTGCATATCAAATAGCAGCAGAATGTAGTTCACAACAAATGCGCCAACTGTTCTGTGCATACACATACACAGCCACCATACATTCCCACTGCATCTGCAGGTAGGCTATATACTGCAGTATACACAAGTTAGAAGTATGGTAGCAATCCCTAAGCGATTGTGCATACCTACATATACATAATATACAGTACATATATAACATAACATCACAATATAACATAACAGGTGAAAGAGCAAAAGTAGGGCTATTAAGGCCTCATTATGAAGCCCTGTAATCCAACCCCCCCCCCCCCCCCCCCCCAGGAAAAAAAAAAAAAATTGAAAAGTCATCCACCAACACCAAAAGAGCCCAGAAAGGTTAGATTCTACTACAGTCTTGGAAGAACTTGTCAATGTTTATCTTCAAGCAGTGCACTGATTTGGAGTTAACAACCCGCTCAGGCAGGCTATTTCACTCATTAACAACCCTATGAGAGAAACTGAACTTCCTAATGTCAAGTTTAGTGAAAGACTTATCAAGCTTTTTACAATGGCCTCTAACCCAAGGATTACTTTAAACAACTATAAGCTAAAAAAGGATTCCCTTCAGAAAGAAATACCTGGAGAAAGTCTCCTCTAATCCTTCTCAGCTCCAAGTGGTTAGCCCAAGCTGCTTAAGCCTTTGGCAATTAGGCTGATTTCTAACCTCAGGCATGAGATGAGTGGCTCTCCCCTGAACTTGCTCTAAAAGCAATTTGTCCTTTTCATAAAAGGGACTCCAGACCTGTGCAGCATAGGTGAGATGGGATCTAACCAGCTTACAGGTATACAAATTTAGCACAATTACACTACTAAAACTCTTAAAATTCTCCTGATCAACCCAAGCACCCTACAGTATTTGCCCTTGCAGCAGTAGGTGCACACTGCCTAGGTGGCTTTTAATCACACATAACTACTCTAAGATCTTTCTAAGGGGGAAATTTAAAACTGTACAGTACCATTCGTGGTACAACTGTAGCAGGAATGCACAGAACCAAATTGGAGGACTTTGCACTTATAAGCACTAAAAGACATTTGCTGAGTCTAAGACCATGAAAATTATCTGCAATATCCCAATCTTTCTGAAGCAAGAAGGAAAATGAACAAGATGCATACAGTATTCACTGACAGCACAAATTTTGAACTTATTGATGGAGTTGATAAGCCTACTGGAGTGCCATTCAGGACTGAATAAATTCCACACAGTTCAGCTGTTTAAATCTAAAGCCAGAGGTGAGGAATTTAAAAGAAAGATATATTTTCATGTACCCCAAACAGCCGTGCAGCAAAGAGGCATGTCCCAATGCAGATTTTTTTTTTTTTTGTAAACCAGTTAGCCAAGAAATTTGTGTCCCATTAGTATTCTGGAAGGAGTCATTCCATACTGGTACAGTATTTGAGCTGCTGAATTTTTATGCCAGTCTTCCTATTCCTTAATTTACACCATGTCAAATTGGCACAAAAAGAATTTACAGAGCATATTTATGGAAAAAGGCAAGGCAATTACGCCATCAATCTGGAGTGTAGTCTTAACTGCACACCCAAAATATTCCGCAAGGTATTCTGTACCCTCTTTCCAGTATGGGTCAGTGCTCACACCAAATTCTTGGCATCGAGATACAGACCGGCCTTCTTGCTCCCCTAAATTTGAAGAATGATCAGTCAAAAAATCTAGCCTTGTAGATGCAAATGACAAAGAACTTTCATTGCAAGTATCGTAATTATACAGTTGGTGATATTTGAAGCTGGGGGGAATAGATTGCTTCCAGTCCATGGAGTGGAGAGCTAGGGAGCCTAGGCTCAAAATCTTCTACCAGAATCCTAAAAAATAAAGCATGCAAAAAGAAACACCACATTTACACCTTTCCCAAATATCATATTGCCAATTTGGTAAACATTCTCCGAGACTTCAATTGAAAAGAGCACATGTTTAAATTTGAAATTAGTTCTTCCAGGAGTTGAAATTTTCATCACCGTGCAGGCTGATCATGCTATTGTCACGTAGTGAGTTACTTCTTGCATATCACATGTACATGACTTACAATCTTGCACCCACTAGTGTAGCCAGCTTGGGGGGGCAGAGTTGCCCCTCATAGAAATTTTGGGGACACGATGGGAGATGTTGAATGAATGGAGGAGAGCCCAAAAAAAAATAAATAAAAAAAGAAAAACGGCAAGAGGAGGGTGGAATCGGGGGATTTTTTACAATTTTTCTTAACCATTACGATTAAGTACAGTACAGTATGCAGTCCCCGCCACTTGTCTCCCCAATGGTTTACCTGTTTTTGCTCTTAATGGACAATTTCCCTAGTAAGAACCCAAAATTTTCCGCACGCTACGCTGCGATGTAGATTCACTCCAGTTTTTTCAATACTTCTATTCTACATATCTAGAGAGTGTAAGTCCTGTCAACCTTCCAAAGTAACAGATAGGCAGACTACACAGGTTATGTAGAGGTGGTAAATTTAGATGAAATTTTGGTGTTTTCCATGGCAAAATGTAAATTCTGCTGGTTTAGCCAATGTAAGCCTTATGAGCAGCTGTTTCGTTTCAGTGCAACACAATTCCCTAGGGCCCTATTGACTCCCACAGTAACCTCCCTACAGCCACAACCTAACTCTCGAGGGAATAAGGAAAACATTGATACAAGATTGAAAATGTCCAAAAACTCCAGCTTAGGTGTTCACCAGATCGCTCAATTTTGATGTAAAATTGCAAAAACTCCTTGGGGTAGGATGGGGAGAACCACACCCTCATCCCGTTCGGTCGCTTGGCTCCTTGCTTGGGTGTTTCGCTCCCTCAAGAAAATGCCAAACCCCAGTGGCGGCGATGAAAAATGAAAAAGTGGGGGCTAAAGGTATGTTCAACCCCTCAATATCGCTGAACATATTCTTGCTTTGAACACTCAGAAGGTGTCGTTTCCGGCCACCTGAGGGGTTTTTAAAGCCAAAAATTTTCTTGTCACTCCATGCCAACTGATGGCCTGTGGGTCAAGATTGGGGATGATGAGTCGACTTTGCCCCTCCAATAGAAGATCCTGGCTACGCCCCTGCTTGCACCTACAGTAAGCTACAGTATCTGAAGGTGATTCAAAATCACACTGTACTGTTTTACGCAGAAACTAGCAGACATATCATCCCGCCCACCTTGCAAAGACCGTGCCCATAACATTTGGCATGCCTAAACTGAGTCTTGCATGTATAGGGTCTTATACTTAATACAGTATGCCACCTCGAGTACAATCTTCGAATATATTTCATAATGGTTAAACATTTCACTTTAACATGAATCAACACTTTGCCACTATCTGTAAAGAACAAAGAAATCACTGCAATAACACTAAACGCATCCCAATCAAGCTGCATCAAAACAGTCATATGTCTACAGTGTTTTGTGAATTGTCAGTCTTTGTATGTGACAATGTTATTTAAGATCACCAAATCTGGAAAATGATGCAGTTGGTGGACTGTTAAAGAGCTATGCATAATCCTTTGATGATGTGTTGTAACATGAGGTTGTTTTCTGTTAATCTCCAGTTACACCTGGATAGTAAAAGAGCTACAGCCGACATTACAATTGTACAATATGCAACATGCGCTACACAGAATCTGAAGACAAACTGAAGTTTAGTCAAGTTGTGAACGAAGCATTGACTTACAAGTTTTTTATTCACAATCTGCAATACAGTACACACATCAGTACGCTTACACACTGTATGCACGTAGCCTACTGTTCTGCGTTGTACAACAGTTTTGAAGCCATCATGTGAACTGCTTCAACCGGAAGTTTATTTCGGCAAAAATATAATATACTCTGGTACAGACAGGAAACTGGTACGTTATTTATCTACAAATTAATATATTGACACTTATTTTGACCATCTTTTTTTTAAAAATAAGCAGGATTTGGACTTGCCAGACAGGTTAAAGGTAAAGAGCAGTCTCCTCAAATTTATTTTGAATAAAAAACTAAATAACACAATTTTCATCTTATTTCTCTTCAAAGTATCTTTCATTACATTTTATGACTGTACTATTGCATATTCAAGGTAAACCAAGCAGTTATTACTGGTAAGTCTCACATTTGAAGAGGAAAAACATTGTCACGTGACTTCCAACAGCCAATCATAAAACTGGACAGTCTACTACACTTCTTCAATTTGGGATGACTGCTCCTGCCCTTTAGACTAAAATTGTACTTGCCCACACGAACATTCAGTTCAACTAGCCCTGTGACTAGTACTAGTCTGCTAGTAGAAACCGGGAGAGAAAAGCATTGAGAGTTGGCAAGTATTTTGTTGCTGCTGCTGTGCTAACTTGGCAAGTTGGTGGCTCTAATTTAGAATCCATGCCCTGAAATAGTCACAGCTGTAGGGTTAGGGGTTACATATGCATAGTAATAGGGTTAGGGTTACCTGCGCATAGTAATAAGGTTAGGGTTACGTACGCATAGTAATTAGGGTTAGAGATACATACGCATATGTATAGGGTTAGGGTGGGCCATATGCAGGTGTACGCATGCATAGGTACTGTATACGTAGGGGTATATAAACCTACCGTATTTACTCTATTAAACGCCCCCTCTCTAATAAACGCCCCCCAACTTTTTCGTCACATTGCATAAAGTGAAATTGTTAATTCCAAAGACAATATGGTAAAAGGAAAATGAAATAGTCCTGCCTTGAAGCCACAAAATCTCCTAAAGTCCCATACTGTATCCTGAAGTAAAAGGCATGTTTCTGCAACTAATTTCTGTTGATATCCGTCACGCTATCACATACCGCGAACCTACACTGCTTCGTTTGCGGTTAGAAAGTGGTACTGTACATACCGTAGGTATACAAATATTCGCTAGCCTATCCGAACAGCCTAACATAAAAATCCAAATTCAACACAGGAAAACTGTTTAACAGTGAAATGCTATGAACGCGTATGTACTGCTAATGGTACTACTCACGGTAACTATTATGCAATTACCGTATGTACGTGCGTATAGCCGGCCGGTCAGTATAGTACTGTGAGGCCTGGCTGTATACTGTGCACAGCATGCATGCATGCATATGCCACGGGCACGTATAAAAGTCACTTCTGTGTGTAAGTTACATATTAAGATGTCAGCGAAAGTTGATCACACTTGCAAAGTTCAGAGTGCTGTTCGTGGCTACCATATTTATAGGGAAGTTTGGTTACCAATCATTGGGGAGGAGCTCACAGCTGATTGTGAAGCTGACAACCAAATGGACAAATATGCCATATGTAGCAGTTTATCTGAAGTCACATAAATTTGACTCTAATAAACGCCCCCCTTAACGAAAATTTCACGCCCCCGGAGCGTTTAATAGAGTAAATACGGTATACGGTATAGTGAAGCTGGTCTTTTACAGGAGTTTAAGGGTTGGGTGTTCGTTTGGAAATTTTCCACTCTCAATTAGCTACTCTGGGTACTAACAATTTTCAAATGCCTTAGTCTGTGAATCAAAACTTTTGTATCAAATGAAGCTACAGTTACTGAACACCTGCAACTAATTTAAGAAGTACACGTAGTGATGCTGATCAAGAACAGGTTTGAAAATTTTCTATGAACCACCCTCTAACCTTGTTATCGTTCATAATTGTCACACTTGAAAAATTTAATGAACCAAAGCACTGTTTTGTGTATCGAAAGAAATTCAGTTTTGCAGTGTTCTTCATTGTGTAGTTAATTTTTCAAGAAAAATAACATAGCAGGCCACTTGTGCCGACAGACACTTCTCAATCACCCTCAATCACTCCCCTGCATTGGATTAACTGAATAAATTGGACTGTTCATCATTGCCAACCAGTGAGATAATACCTGCACATGTCTTTCACTTAAACTCAGTTGGGCAATGGATATGCATGTATATGTATGCACGTAGATACCATCATTACATCTAAACCCCCAATCCCCCCCCCCCAAAAAAAATGGAATTCAGGCGATTCTCATCGGAATTCTGCAAAAAGTTATCCGGCTCAAAATACATGTAACTTTTGAGCTAGCCTATCCTAGCCTTGGCGCATAGGAATTAGGATGGACCTTAATTATTCTCCAAAAGACCAAAACCATGTCAAAGGAATACTTGTATTTATATAAAAGAGAAACACAAACATTTTACCATCTATAATGATGGCAATTCACCCCTTAAATTATCAAAATCCTTCAAAGTTACGATCCAAAAAGGAGAAGCAACTTACTGAAAATCGGCAGAATTTTCTCGGTATAGGCTGCAATTTGCTTACGGAATAGTGTGTTAGGATAAGTCACTCATACGCAAAAGACTTTCCAATGCTTGAAATGAAATTTTATCGAATTTAAATAGTTAAAAAGGACATTTGAGATATTTCATGGGAATATCTGTGGCTATGGCCTTTATAATACTTCTCTCTTTAAACTAGGCCTTGGCTAGGCCTAGGCCTAACACATTACATACACTTATATAGATACCGTAAGCATCTGAAAATGACCACTTTTTGAGAGTTTTAATCTGAACAGACTCAGATTTTTTAATCTTTTGGATGCTGGTTCCATGGTTTATGTAAAGTTGGCTGTGGGACCCTAATCTTATAGTAACGTACGTATAACTGGTGTAACGTAAAGACTTGGCATGATACTGCTGCCTGCCAATGCCCCGTAAGAGTGAACGTGTTTGCATTGCTAGCTAGCTAGCTAAGCTCACGGCTGCGTGAATCGGGGAATTCCCAGTATCACCACAGTACCAACCAAAGAGCATACTTCAAACTGCCAAAAATACAACACTTCTTCGCAATGAAGAGTTCCTTTGTATTCTATCCCATTCACCTATCTTCCTTGTTTTAGGTAACAGTTTGTTCCCCTAACGCTAGACAATATGTCAGCCAAATCAAGATATAATTTATGGATAAAACGGAAATGCCAGTCCCATGATTATTAAGAAAGAAAGACAGCACATTTTGAGGTATGTGATTTGATTATCCCCAAGTCACTCTCCAGGACCGCGGTATCGGCTTTTGTTATGCCAGCGTAGCAGTACATACCAAAATGACTACAGATAAATCCGCAATGACATTTTGTGTTGCAAAAAATTTTTGGTCACAGGTTTTTGGTTACGTAAAGTTATGCTGTTCACACTGTGCTAGAACGGATGTACATAGATAAGAATGGGGATTGACTTTAATAGCATTACATTAGTTTGTTCGCTACCTACAGTTGCGCTGGTCTACACTGCAGGTAAGATAGTCCAGTTTAGGCCTTGTGTAGTGCTTTGTATCGCACAACAAAAAACTTTATCAGGATTGACCTAGGCCTCCATCTTCATTTGTGAAAAATCTTAGTTGTGTAAAAACTCATTAAAGTTGAAAAGATACACATGTCAGGTAATTTCCCAATTCAGACATTTCAAGAGGAAATGTTTGGAGTTGGGATTTTTTTGTGGTAACCGATTTTTCGGTTCCGTGATTTCATGGTCACGGGAGCAACACGCGACTGGGAACGATCGTTCCCGTGAAATCCGACAGCCTGCAGTAGGCAAGCGTGCTGGTCTTCATGCTAGAATCACTTTACAGCTTGGGTCGCAGGTTCGGGTCCCAGTACTAACAACGCTTTTCTTTCTTCCACGGCACTAACCATCCACTTCTTTCCACACTCATAGCCCTGTTTCCCGTGTGAGGGAAAAAAGAGAAGAGTTTTTTTGCTTAAAAAAGAGGGGGAAAAAAAGCACCCTCTTTAGGAAGTTGTGAAGTGAGTAAAAATTATGTCTACTTGAGGGCATGGATTCTAAATTAGTACCAGTTGGCCTTCAATAGTCTAAATTCAAGGCCTAATGTTAGCCCAGGCTAGGCAATATTTACATTGCATTAACCTTACACGTAGCTTTGCTACAGTCTGGCTGTACCGTTTGGTATCCTGGCGTAACGTTAGGCCAACGTTAGGTTACTCGTTAGTATGTATAGGCCTAGTTCGTGTTGTATGGTATTATAACCATCAACAATAACGTAAGGCTAGCCTAGCCTAGGCCTAGGCTACTTGGGATCGTAAAATGTTAACAATTTGCAGTTGTAAATATAGCCACTATTGTCAGCTGTCTGAAAAAACTAACCAAATGAGTCACACTTGTCACTGGATAATCACCAAAACCGTCTTCGTTATGTTGTTTCAGTTTTACTGTTGGTAGGCTGGTTTTTCAATTCATCAGCACTTATTTATTACGTTACCCTGTGTAACTGTAAGTGTAATTTACAGTGCGGATACCGGGTAAATTCAAGGTCACGCACCGACTCGGTCTTCGCGAAAACACATGGCAAGTCAGTAATCTGTGACGTTGCCCATCGTTCAATAAAGTGGCCATTCACATCGTCACGCCCTACACACACCCACAATTTTAATGATTATTCATACAATTACGAAATATATGAATATATAAGAAAATCGATCGAAAATATCATTTTCTAAGGCATGGCCGTAGCCTACGGGTCTCTTTCTCTCGGGGAGGGCAGCGGAGACTTTTTGCCCTACTCCAGATCCCTGCAAGCGCGGATCCAGAGTGGGGGAGGGCGGAGGGGCGGGCCACTACCCCTCCCCCTTAGGTAGATTAAGAAAAAAAATTTAAAAAATGTTTGCAAAAAATAATAATAACATCGGGTCTAAATTAGACCTTTGATAAGACATTTCCGGTATATGGGGTATAGTGAGGAATGCAAAGACCTCCCCCGTTCAATAAAACTGAACCATCTTTAAAGCAACTGGAGACTTACATTGAATGTCTAAATTATGTGATCACAGATACTGTACCTACGAATTAGTGCTGCAGATAGGCCTATCTGGCTAACTACAGGCGAAAAATGGGGTTTTAATGTGAATAAATTAGGTGCCGAATCCAGACTGTTTTACGATTTTCTAACGTATCACAGATCAATCCAACCGCCGTTAGTATTTAGTAACTTATGACGGTGGTAAGGCCTATGTTAACTTCAGATTCATAGCCGTAGGAAGCGGGGGAGGGGGTTGCGGGGGAGACAGCACCCCCCCCCCCCCGCAGTGAAAAATGAGGGGGCGGAAGCATGCTTCCGCCGGCCACTTCTCGGGTCAGAAAACCACTTTTTCATTTATGTGATATTCTCAACCCTTCTTTCTCATGAATTCATTCTGATTTCTCTTCAATACAAAAAAGGTCCTAACATTTTAAACCTTAATTAAAAACCCACATGTTTTACGATTTTGGCCAAAGTATTTGCAAGACTACAGTATGAAGATGGGCTTATATTAGAAAAAAAAAAATTCCAAGCGACCCTAATGTGTCGTCAATCTCCTTTTTTTTATCTTTTTTGTAGTTTCCATGAATATTTTATATTTGGAATATATATCGTTTTCTGTTATTGGGGCAAAGATTTGAAAGTATTAAAATAATCAGCCATTTTTGGCATTATGTTTTGCACAAGATTTAAAAACAGGCAGAAGAATGATTGCTTCTTTTAAGCGTTAGGCTCCCCAAAAGTTTCGCGAGTTTTTAATCTCTTTGAATTTTTATACTCGTAAATATATTACCCTGACTATGATAACCTACTTTTTATTTTTCGGCAAATGCCTGAAAGAATTCGGATATTCGACCATTTCGGACATTGTGTTGTGGAAGACTGTATGGTAAACATCTTTGCTAGTTCAATTAATCATATGTAAATATTTGTTAATATTATATTTATTTTCTCTTCTTTTCTTCTATTGTGTATATGATCAGAACATGGGCGTCCGCAGAAATTTTTTACAAGGGGGCAAGTTCATTCATGGATGATTGAATTGTGTACACTATCTAAGCGGAGGGCCACCATAGGTTGGCGCGGAGCGTACAAGAAAATTTTGGGCCTAACAAACCCTCCAGATGGTCGGAAACGACACTTGGCGAGTGTTATAAGCTGCATGTACCCAGCCCTGAAACAGGAATTTCATGTCTGTAATTTATAGATTTTTAGAACTTTCAATGTAAAAAATTGTTGAAGGGAAATCTGCCTCTCGGTCACGGTCTCGCACGCCTTGTCAAACAGCCCATATATGCCTATATCCGTTAGCCAATTACGAATCCCCCCGTATCCACCTTGTAGATCCCGGTTACATCCGCGCGTCGCCACTTGAGATCAGCTTGTGACCAAACCAAGACCAACGCATTTATCAATAGTCGGATGCCATATGCACACAACATACCTGACAACTAGTACAGTTTTGACATAGTTTTTAAAATTACAAATTTCCAATAGATATCACGAATGATGATCCCCAAATTACGATTTCACTATTCAGCATACCATCTCCTCTTTTGCTATACCTAGTCAAATGTCCGCATATTTCAGTAGAAACTGACGCTGTAAGGGAAGATGTTTTGATGATTTATTTTAATTTTTTTATTTCAATTTTTAATTAATTTTTTCACAAGTTTGACTTTCCAGGGGGGCAAGTGCCCCCCACTTGCACCCTCTTCCGGACGCCCATGGATCGGAATGCAAATAAACTTGTTCCTTCAATGGATTAGGGGAGTCAGTGCCCAAAATCTTTCATATGTGCTTGAAAAGGCCGGAAAACATCGTAGTCGTGTCAAATTCTTTAACACATTTGCCCGTAAAATCAGAGCCAGGATAACATGTATAAGAAAAATTAAAAAGATGAAAAATAAATCCCGGCATATTTGGGAAGCCTTTCATCCAAAACAAACAATCATTCCTCAGTCTGCTCTTTAATCTCGCGAAAGTAAAAAGCCATAGAAATTCAAACTAAAAATATTGACAAAGTTTTTAGACACATTCGGTCAGCTTTTGGAAAAAAAAGTTTTTCCTCCACCCCACTTCATACTGTAGTCTTGCAAAAAGGCTTTGCCCTAAATAGTAAAATTCTCTGTGGTAGGTAGTGAGGCGCTAAGGTGGGGAAATAGGGGAATCCCCCCCCCCCCCGGATTTTGGCCTTGTCCCCACTTCCCTTCCCTCCAACCAACTTAGGTCAGTTAGAATTTGGGTTTACCCAAAGTAATACCTCTCCAAAGACTTAATTTTTCATCCACAGATATTCTAAAACCTCCGAGCCTCCGGGCGATTGCCTCCTGACAATCCCACGGAAGCTGAGAGGACGCTTTGGGCTCGGTTTCGTGCTGTGATTGACCCCCTCCCTCATTACCATTTGTACTTAGTTTGCCCCCTCCAGATTTTGACATTCTGGCGCCGCCACTAGGAGAAGGTTGAAGAAAGTTCTGGGATGTTTTCAATTGTCAAATAAATTACAGGAACAGTCGGGAGGGTGTTCAGCATCAGTACCCATACCCAACGGTAAGATAGTTTGCCATCCGTCCTGCCCTTCCAGCCAAAATTCGGGCAACCATGACGAAAGTGGGGTATAGGTTGTTTTTTAGTTACATAGGGATACAGATTGTGAGTTTCTTCCCATAAGTGAAAAATCTGCTTCGAAATTCATCGGAACCCGCTGTTAACGTGACATTTTTTTTTTTTTTTTTTTAAAAAAAGGGTGTTTGAAGTAAAATCGTTTTAGGTCGGGAGTTCAGGCAGTTAGATAGACAATTTCATCACTTAAGTAGATGGTAAAGTTGGCCAAGAGAGTTAAAAAACATTAGCATGTTTTCAAATCGTTGTGAAGTTTTTTCCCCCGACTAAGATACAAAACCATTTTACTCAGTGGCAGTGGTACATTGTGGCGTAGCCAGGATGGAATTTTTAGGGGCGCCTAGGTAACAAGTGGGGAGGGCTGGTGCCTCCGAGGGTCAGGCGTGGCAAGGCTATCTAAGCGGAGCGCCACCATCGGTTGCCGCGGAGCGTACAAGAAAATTTTGGGCTTTGCAAACCCTTTAGATGGCCCGAAAGGACACTTCCCACGCGTTTTAAGCTGCATGTACCCAGCCTTGAAATACGAATCTCATGTCTGCCACTTCTCAAAAAATGAGAATAAAAAATCAATCTATGAAAAATGGTAATACATACATTTTTAGGGACTCCAAAACTGGGCATTTCTGATCTGTGGCCTGGGGAACGAGACTAAAGGGAACCGGTATCTCCCTTTCCCTTGGGAAAAATTGTAAACTTCAGGAAGACGTACCGTAGATCACAAATGCCGCAATATTTGAATGGATTGCAGCTTAAATAGGAAAACCAAAAGTAGTTGTGTCCCCCTCTGAGAAATGTTCTTTGTGTTAGATTTTCTAGATGCCAATAGGGCCATGTTTGGCAAAACTTTGAATTGATTATAGGACTGCGTTTTAAGATTTACCTTTTTGGTGAGCATGAAAAATTTCAAAATACTCATTTTTAGTCTTTGTAGAGATTTTACAAGTGACATACATCCTACCAAAAAACAATTTTGCCGGTTTTCAGTGTTTTCTAGGTGCAAAATGGTGCAGTATTTGTTCAATCATCTGTACATTACGTAGTCAAAATTAAACTACTACGAGCAAATCTCTCAAAATATTTAACCGCAAAGCAGAAGTATCGATCATGTGGGAAACATATGAAATTCGGTTCTTGTGGACATTCTACAAATCCGCCCAGACACCAGTGCCAACTAGTAAAAAGAGGACTTGTCCTAAAAAATCGTTCTACAGTGGCACTTGTCATAGGCAGGAGTAAGCCACGACATAGGCCCACTTGTTTAGGATGGAAGGAAAGAATTATTAGAAGGCAGTACCTCACCCTTATAGCATATTTTGTGTATGATAAAGTATAGGAATCGTCGTGTAACAATGGTCTCCGGTGTATGATTGCCTTGTTTTCAGTAAATCAACCAGCCATCCGAAAGGGAGAAAGGGTCTTAACCTAACAAAGTCACATTAGAGTTTGTCGTCGAGACGTTCGTTTCATCTTCGAAGTGAAATGCAATAAACGACAGTGCAGATTAAACGTTATCTAATTTAGCGAGAGTATCATTTTTGAAGTTATTTCATACGTGCGCACAAAATGTGTTTTACATACATTCATGCATGTTTTCTTAATTGTTACACATTTTATTTATTTACTGTTGTTTCAAAGAAATACTTCAAAGTTTATTTCCTCTAAACATTTTATTTTTTCTCAATTACTTCATCAGGACGCAACTTAAAAAATCTGAGGGGAGGGGGCCTCAAGAAAATCTGGGGGCCTAGCCCCCCTTCCGTGGCTACGCCACTGGTGGTACATTTTATTTGGTAATTTTTTATCACTCAAGCAGCAAGTTGCTGATTTCTTCTATTATTACAAACGAAAACTGAACGACAACTGCTTCATTTCTAGTAATAATTCTCGAACATGCAAGTTCTGACTGTTTAAGTGTCCAATTCTCAAATTTTTATGTACGCTCCTCTAGCCAACAGAGGTGGCGCTCCGCTTAGATAGTGTTTCGGTCAAATAAATTACTAAACAGAGCATTGTAAGCTTGGAAGTTCCAGTACATACAGTACTGATGCTGTGTAACATAAGCTACTGTACTCTGCATTTTTTACTTTGCTTCCAATCAAAGAACTGTGCCAATTAAAATTTCCTTGGACCGGGCGTCGATTTGGTTTATGCATGGATTGGGGGACAGAAGTTCCAACAGCCAGCCGAACCTCTGCATCGTTTGGACCGGATTCATCTAAGCAGGAAGATGTTACGGAATGAGCTCTAGCAGAAGATAATAACTATTGTTGTCACTTACTAATCCGTTTTGTACGTGGTCTTAAACTTTCGAGACAATTAGGAGTTATTGTCGGCAATCCTAATAGTTTTAAAAGGAAAGGTAAGTGCTTTATCTCCTTCCGTAACAGCTCTCTGGTCTAAGCAGTGAGGTGTGATTAGAACTCCCTGGTCTAAGCAATCCAACCGCACGATGACACCAATGCGAGCGGGCCCGTACGTACACGCCATAAAACACGTATTCCCACACACGCCGACGGACATAAACACAAAACATAGAAAGGTGGCGCATTGTAACTGCAGTAGTTTACTATTATGACTTCAATAGGCTGAAACTGAAGTTTTATCGAAGCCATAATCTCATCTCTATTCCAGAGTGTTACATTTTATTTATTCTGTCTATTTTTTTTTAAATGTGCCTGAATTATTTTTTGGGGAAACGATATACTTGCCCCCTCTTTTTATTGGTGGGGCAATTGCCTCCTCCATCCTCCCTAAATATCGACGCCCCTGCTGGAGACTGATCAAAAATGCTTTTAGGAGTGAGAATTGACTGCCTTGAAAGTGTACCTGAAGTCAACAATTTCAAACGTATATATTAAAGAACATGAAAAAAAGAATTCAAACAGTCCAACTCTCATCTTCAAAAGACATTTCTGAACTGAGATATTAAATGTTGAAGTTAATGCACTCAACTGAAAATCAGGCGCGGATCCAAGGGGGGGGGGGGATTTTACGGCCTCAGCCCCCCCCCCCTCCCGTTTCGTCACATCAGCAATAACTAATACACTAAAATAAGCATAATGCTTATCTACGAGAACATTCAAGGGGGCTATTTCAGGCTCATCCTTTCCCTCACAACACAAATCCAAATAAGCGAACCTTGTATGATATTAAGGCCGGTTGAATAGTCAAAAGGGAGGGGCCCGTCCCTTAGACTCCTTCCCCGGCCGGCATAGAAGTACGAGACAGGGACAGGGAGCGGAGAGTGTTCAGTTGCGGTGAGAAAAAGTTTGCCATTTATCAAGAGATGTTTGGGGGGAAATAATTAACAGACATGAGTTCGAGCAGTCACAGACAATTTCATCAATTCAGCGGAACTTTAATTTAGCCAAGAGTCACAATTGAGAAGCATTAGAATATTTTAATTCTGTTGTTTGGTTTTCTCGAAAAGAATCAAGACCATTTAATATAAATGTGGTAGTAATTTTCTGATCACTTAGCATTTTCCTGTTTTTTTTCTTTTTGCAAACAAAATTTCAACTTAAAGACTCTTTTAGATACTCTTTAAAAGCATGAAAACGAAATTTTCGGCCATCTGAGGGGTCGCGATCATTTTCAAAATTTTCGTTAAGTTCCGCACCAACAAATGGTGTCCCTCCGCTTAGATAGTCTCTCGGGCAAAATTACATTTTTCGAAGTATGTCAAAGTATGTTTTAATAACTTTCTAATCACTTTGCAGTTCGAGAACTTATTTTGAAGTGAACATTTTGTAAAGCGAAGATAGCGACTGCTAAGTGATTCTTCGTGTGAGTCTGGAAAATGCTATTTCCGGCCCTCCGAGGGTCTGATTTTTCGTAATTTTCCCTACGCACCGCGCCATTCAGTGACGACCCTCCGCTTAGATAATTTTTATGGCAGAATAAAGTTTTGTGGTCAAGAAAAATTCGCAAACTAAAATGCTCCCGTTCGTCTAAACCAATCGATGCTCTCTTCTTTTTTGACTCCTAAAATTAAGCAAATTTAATGACAAGTTTACTTGAGAAGGGAGCGTAAATGGAATGAAACTGCATGTAAAGACACAGAAGTTTCAGTTTTATCCTCATGAACCACCGTCAAAGTCGAAAATATTGCACCATTTTGCATCTTTGAAAACGACAAACATTTTCTGAAAAATTTTTCAGGGGGGGCCACCCCTCCCCTTTAACCCCCATCCCGGGGCGGTGATCACTGAATACACTGCCTGCCCCCTTCAGAGGAATCCTGCGTACACCAATGGTACTTCCGCATTACCCACTTCCTCTAAGTTTAGCCCCCTCCCCCTTTGGGAATATTTGGATCCGCGCCTGAAAATGGTACACTAGGCAAGAATTTGTGATGTCGTTGTTGTACTAGTCAATTCAAAGTGTTTGTACTTCTTTGTTTTGGGGAAGTTACTACACCTTGCATCAATATGTGGTGGCGCTCTTTCTCTTATGAGTTGATGAAATTTACTTGGCGGTCTGTGCAAAACGCTGTGCAAGCCAACAGGAAGTGTTCAAGGTCATAAAAAATTCATTTTATAGGGAAACAAAGCAGGTAATGTGGTATTGTACACTCAAGAAAGTCACAAATTATTATGGACAAATTAGTTTTAAGTGAGTAAATTTCAACATTTAGTACCTCAACAATGGAACAAGCTACGACAATGGAAATTGGACGAATAAGATTCATTTTGCCACCTCTAAGATAAGTTTTTTTTTTAATTCTCGAATTTAGGTACACTTCAAGGTTAAATGTTTACTCCGAACAGTCCTGGGCTAGACCAGTTTTTCATCGCCCTCCAAAGGGTCGATAAATTTTCCAGATTAGCCTATGACTGTATTCTATATGAGAAATTAAGAGACGATTAATTACCAATTTCGCCAAGTTAAAGTTTGCTTTGTTAGACCGACGTTCAATAATGTGGGAGGTTTACTATTTGTACAGCCGACTAACGTAATTTTATTGGCACTGATCTGTGAACATCTGGGCCGCTGGGCGTAATCATGCTGACATGACATCACATGAGTAAATAAATTAATACTAAGCAACAACAACAAAAAATATTTCGGGAACAAAGCATTACTCAAATATAAACATTTTGGGTAAACTATGAAATATCTTGGTTGTCTCCTTTGCATAGTGAATAGTCTATAATAGAAACATGTGACGCACAGGTGGAGTTGAGAATACATTTTTTCTACAGAATATCACGATAGACCCAGAATGAATACGTGCGCAGAAAGGCCCACATAGGTACACACAAACAAAATAATATAGCACAAAACTTGTTCCATCCTTTTTTCATTTTATGGATTTTGGGATCCTTTAAAAAGATCCTAGATCATGGTATGTTTTTGTTGCAGTATTCAGATAAAGAGCTCTATACTCCGTCCGTAAAGGAGCTATGTCCTTAGCGGAATAAAAACTCACGTGACCATCCTCCTGCTTTTCAGACCTCGATGAACTGACGTTATTGCATTGAGCGTCTCTCTTTTTTCATGCAGATCGTCATTGTACAACTATTGTTAGTAAAGTGTTGTCATGCGCGCGTCAACGCACCTACTGCACATAATAATTACCGTCTAGTAGGCCTACGTCAACTTGTAAAGCGCTGACGTCAGATGCATGACCTCTATAAAGTGACGCGAGGTGCATTGATATGTTACATATATATCGTTGATCCTCCAAATTCTAACATCAGTTATAATTTAAAAATCGCAGTGGGGAAATTCTACAGGACATTTTGACCTGTCCATAGCAGGGAGGTGTTATAATAACACATCCATGTTCATATTCAAATCACTTTTTGCCTGCGTAACAGACTGTTAACCATATTGACCTCATTTTGTGCTTCAAATGGGAGCCATAAAAACAAAATCCTCCTTTAAAGCGTTACACAGTTACGTCGGAAAGAAAAAATACTGGGGCCTGAGTGACAGCAAAACTTCGGGAACGCCATCATCAGTTGGCGTGGGGTGTTAAACTTGTGACTTTATAAAAAGGCCCCACCAGGTGTCCCAAAACGGCACTTTCTGGATGTTCTAAGCCGCATGTAGCATACCCACTTCTTGAAGTTGGGCTTTGTAAATAGGGGGATGAATGAACCTTTAGCCACCACCTTTACATGGGGCTGAACCCCAGTTTTCTGGTTCCGGTGTCACTGGCTCTACAAAATTATGAAAAAAAATACTTTTCAACTCTGTGATATATATGACCATGATTACGCCGGAAGAGCAGGGATGACGATGTTTGGTCCCTGCTGCTTTAGAACATGTGATCCTTTGGGACTCTAGCGGAGTGCAGACTATACGTTATATGAAATACTTAACATTCTACACTGATGTTACTAATGTAAGTATGTGAAAGTGAAGCAGTGGCGTAACCAGCGGGGACAGGGGGCAGACTGCCCCCCTCCCCCGACACAAAAAACGGGAAAGGGAAGAAAAAACGGGAAGGGAAGGGAGGAAAGGAAAGAGAGGAAAAGGGAAGGAAGAAGGGAAAAGGAAAAATACAAAAAGGAGGGGAAGGAAAGGAAAGAAAGGTAGAAGAAAAAAGGAAAACGGAAAAGAAGGGAAAAGAAAAGAAAGGGGAAAGAAAACTGAAAGAGAAAGTGAGAAAAAAAACAAAGTGTGCAAACTATAACATCAAAAGCAAGATTGATTTGCATTCATGGAACACTGTTTTGGTCAATATATAAACATTCATTTAGTCGCCTGAAGTTAACAAAATAATATCTGAGGTCCATTTTATCGGAGGAAGCACTTTCCTCTCTTGCTCTTTGCCAGACAGTCGGGAGGACTATAGAAAAGCAATCATTCTCAGATTTGCCACCAATATTTGAAGGAAGTGCAGATTCTTCAGTAATTCTCCTCAATTCTTAAAACTTCCCCACAGGAAACCCACAATTCAAAGCTTTCTGCAATACAAACTCCATATCAACAAATAATTGTTCCAAAAGGACAGAAATTTCGGCGCTCTTGGTCCGCCGCAGTACATCCCTAATACAGTGCTGTTCACATTTGCAAGAAAAATCGGAAAACTTAGCTACTACTTACAACCGTACAAGTCCGAAACATGCTATTTCAGGCTGTCTGAAGGGTCGCGATTTTTCAAAATTTTCTGTACGCTCCGCAAAAAAGTGAAGATAGTCTTTCTAGCAAGACTTTATATTCTAGGCAGGGGAACCATTGGCCTACCGTACTCAAATGCTCTCATAAAAACCTGCCATTGGATACCTTTCAACCCTGTCAGTTGTGTAGTCTTTGTAGATGGATGCTTTAGTTATTGGAGTGCCAAAATTTTATCAATGTTCAATGTTGCAGAGCAGTGGCGTAGCTACTGGAAGAAAGGACGATTGCGCCCTTGCTCGAAAATTCGAAAATTTGCCATTTGAGATACCAGTTAAATACAGTGCGGTTTTCCCAAGTTTTCCTTCATAAAATTCCGAATTCCTCCTAATAAAAGTTCCATATCTGAAGTTATAAGTTTTAAAAAAGGCAAAATTTTCCCGCGCTTGGCACGCGTTAAATTTCAAGCCTTAAAGCTGTAAGTGATCACTCATAAAGCTGGCAGTAGATAGTTTACACTAGCCGCTACAGCGCCGTTTCCCTAAAATTTTCTTCAATAGACTTTCAATTTTGTGTAAATAAGGCAAAAAAATATCGAGAGTTTTTGATGTCGCAGAGAAGCCTTAATCCTCACTCCTTAGATAACATGATCTTCAGTCGACATCGTATCTCGGATACATGCTAAAAGGAAACGCAGATTCTTCGGTAGTCCCACCAAAATGCAAATTTCCTTACAGGGAACCCTGAATCTAACCTATATTCTGAAATACAAGTTCCATATTTACAAATAAGTAAAAGGACCCAAATTTTAGGTACGTACCTTATACAGAAGTGTTCACGCTTTAGAAAAAAAAAACAGATTTATTTTAAAATAGCCTTGTCGTTCTTGCTCGTAGAATAAAGCCAAAAAAATTAGCATAAAAATGTACCTTTTCATCAATCAGTTGCATGGTCCAAAATTGCCCTTCCCCCACTTCTCCCTTTAGGTCCTAAGACACCCACAAACTAACATGGCTTAACTAGTACAAAATCGGGCAACCTCTATGTTACCCCCCCCCCCCCCGGACAGTCAGGTCTGGTTACGCCACTGAAGTGAAACACAACAAAACTGTGGTGAGTGGTATAGAATCCACACCTCCATGTATAGATCCATCATTTTCATTGGTGAAGGGGGAGGCGCGCCGTAGTCAATTTTGTGTCCATCGATTCAATCTTTCAGGCAAGGAGGAAACCTGTACTGCTTACTCAAATTAAAAAAAACTCAAAGGCAAAGTTATTTTTTCATTTCCCCTTGCTGCCAACCTTGTAATCAGAGAGGAGTCCATATGATCATGTTCATTTTATTGTCTTTACAACAAACCCTTTATTCAAAACAACGGGAGAAAAAGAAGGGAGATTGGACATCCATGCTCAAGAAGAGGAAAAAATTACAAAACATTTAAGTCTCAGTTTTCATTATGTTCATTAACGAATAATTTCAACCCAAAGCTTGGAAGCAGGTGCACTCCATTGGATTTTAATGTTCTGCCCTTCCATTATTAAAAAAGCAATAATTGGCAGCTTGTCGGATTTAATGCCGCCATTAGCTCATGTTTTATTTTAATGTCACAACAGTTAAATGTTGTCTATTAACAAACCATCCGCCTGTAGTCATGCAGCCAGTCAGACATTTAAATAAGTAGGTTTTCGTTTCCGGAAAATCTTAACTTAAATGAAACAGACATATGCAGATGTATTCTATTGTCAATGACCAAGAAGAGCGCGTTTTTTAACAATGATTCCAAGGCTATTTGCAGGTAAGTACTGTGCATTTGTTTTAACTATACGAGTATGATTTGGTTAGTTATAGATGGAGTTTTACTACTCAGTCCTAAGTGTATGAGAAGAAATTCTTCTTTTTCAGTAATAAGAGAGCTTACAACATGGCTTCAAACGCAGACTTATTTTCAAAGGAGGCTACCTTTCCACGTAAATTTGTGGGACGTTGTATACCTCTATAATTAATTCAATTATACTTTTAATCGTCACAATGGAAACTTTGATCAGCCGTTTGTTCAGTTGTGGTTACTCATTAGTACTGTAAATAAACGAGACAACCAAAAATTCGTCCGTTCTATAAATCTGTACTTTAATGACGGGGACATCCTTCACGGTAAACACTCTAAAAGGAGGAGATTAAAAATCAACCACTTGTAACTACAGTTGAGCCTCTCCCCCCCCCCCCCCTCGTTTGAGATTCTGCTTAAATTTGAGAAATTTTTTCATCCGTATTCAATGAATGACAGTTACTATTCAAACGGTACAATATTGTCATCAGGACTAGAGGTTAAGTTAGGATAGTTTAGAAGGGGGTTTTCGCTTCAACTTGCATCCTTCTAGTTAAATCTTGCGGTTTCCACGACCTCTTTTCCCATTGTGGGACACTAGATGTCGTTATCTGTGCTCCCTCTTAATCCGCAAAACTAATCCCTAGCTTAAGGGATAGGTTATCCCCAGAAAATTGGGTAGTGAAATTATTTTGGGTTGGTTCTTAGTCAATTTGTAAGGTAGTCGAATTGATCAACCTAAATAAAGAATTACGGTTTGGTTTCGATTGGTTTTAGTCGGTCCGTCCCCCTGTCAACAGTCTTTTCCCAATCATGGCTCACTATGTGTGTGCGTGTGTTTGTGTGTGTGTGTGTACGCGTGTGCGCGCTCATGACTCTTAAAATGGCACGATTTGTCTGAAATTAAATTAATAAATATGTATAAATTGGTTTCAAGTCATGTACAGAAATTATTCGTTCTGACCTACGTATTCCATGCATCGTGTTGGTTTGGTCAAAGTAGCGTTACCAGGATTTTTTACTGAGTTTGGGTTACCGCAGAACCTGATCGCCCTAGAGGAGGGCTCTTAGGGAAATTTTTGAATATATGACCACTCTTAAATGCAACGTGGTGCCACATTTAGCATTTTTTTTGTTCCATTACAAAAAAGTCAGATTTTGATTGCTGCGATGGCCGCTTAAATGGCTACCCCAACTTGGATTTAGCTAAGAAAGGCAAAGCGGGAAAAATTAATGATATTTTAATCCATAATCGACAAATCATCTATGTTGTTTTGTCTTTCTCTTCAGACATTATGTTATTGATCTTATTTTACACTCTAATGATGACGTCACTATCTCGCGGAGTCTTAGATAAAATACCGAATCTTACAGAGGAGCAGAAGAAATCTGTCAAAGACCCGCGACACCTATTCTTTGAGAGGCTTATCCAGAAAAAGGGCCAACCGTTGTTTTTGGATGATGTCATTCCCTCAGTGGGGATTGTGGAACCCTTGGTAGAGCTGACCGAGGAACAAACTCGATATGTAGTCCGGAAATACAGGTTAGATTAGTGTGTAGAAAGCCTCAGATTGTAGCCTATGCGAAAATGCATTTAGGTTAGCATGTTTTAGGGAAAAAATACCTCTGTGTTATATAGAATGTCACAAGGTCATTTATATCACAAAAATCAACTCCTAATTGACGAAATATGAATACTGGTAAAAAAATTTATTGTTGAAATTTTCGATCAATCTGGGATCATCCTCGGCAACTTGTAGACTGGCAAAATTTACAAAATGACTTTCGAAAGTGCAGTAGCAGCTTTGAAAGACTCAAAACCCCCAAATAATTCAAAATGGACTACAACCAGTATAACATTAGAAAGAATAGAAAAAACACACATAAAGGAACAGCTAAGATAAAAGAAAGCAGAAATGTACAGTTAAAATTGCAGTGACAAAACTCCCCAGAGTGCCGTACAAACTATACTTATGAAGGCGTATTGATAAAAGTTTTGTAAAACTTAATATACGTACCTGGGGGATTAGGGACGCTGGTTGTCCCAGGTCATGGGCCAGTCATGCCTTGCAAAATGGGGGAGGAGTTGGAAATCCGAAGTCTTAATTAGTACCTTGAACAAAGGAATTTATTCGATTTCTTTACGTTAACGCATTGCCGGGGGACGAAAATAAGACTCTATAAGAATATACTTTAAGTTTGCAAGATTTTTCTTGAAGATCCTAATTTCCGTTTTCCAAATATATGCATAGAGTTTCCATTACATGAAATGTTTAATTCTAGGTTTCCTGTAAGAAAATTTGAAACGTGTGGGGATAAATGGAGAATCTGCCCTCCCCATAAACAAATCTCAGATACCATGAAGACTTCTAACGATCGTTTTTTCCCCATTAATTGTTTATTTCTCTCTCTAATAAAGCACAGAACAATTCAAAGAAAAATTCTAGTAAACAAATAACAAACCAGCACAAAACATTGACTTCGTAGTTTACATAAACGAATAGGGAAAAAAGTATTCATTAAAAGTATTTAACTTAAATAGGAACCAAAAAGCAATCATATAAATTCTTACTGAAGCAAATTAAACCACGGCAGCCAGTACCTTTCCCAGATCCCTCTTTTCATCTTTAATGTTAAAATATATTTCTGAATATCAAAGTACTTTTTGAGGAAATAATTTAAATGAGTTACCCACAATCTTGTTTTATTCAGTTTTGAAAGGAAAATATAATACTTACCTAAAATTATTATAAGATTGAAAGTTTTGTCGCCCTTAACACCAAATAAAATCGTGATATTGTTCAGATTGAAAAGCTTGATACCTCTGTTTTCAAGGGTATTTTTTAAAAATCTCCAAAGAGGTTGAACCAAAGGACAAGAGAAAAACAAATGTTCAATCGATTCTACACTATTTTCACAGAAAAAACAGGTGTCAGTTTCGCTATTATTCATTTTAAACAGCAAAGAATTTGTGGGGAAAAACGATGTAATATTTTAAATTGGAACCACCTCAGTTCCATATCAGATGAACACCTGAAGGGTACCATGCAATAAAAATTCCACATCTCCAACAACTCAGTATGAAGCTCAGCTTGCCACTTTAAAAGTGCTTTGTTATTTTGACGGTAATTCTTGACTATGCAAGAGTACACTGATTTGGAATCGAAATGACCACGTGCACACAGGACAAAATAAAAATTGTTTATTGGTCTGCAATTTTTTTCAAAACCATTTTTAAAAACATTTCCCCAAGAAGTTTTAATTGCATCAATAACCCCAACGTACTGAAGAAAGTTAGTCTTGACTTGATAAATTTTACTAAAATCGTCGAAAGAAAGGAAAGTTCCATCATTATTGAGTAAGTCATTAACATTGCACACACCTCGACCAATCCCCTTTTTGTAAATAATGGGACAATTTGAAATATTGATATGACTATTATTCCAAATAAATTGGCTTGCAATTAGTTGTGGTTCATCCACTATGTCATTGTAATTTTTCAAATAAATATAAATACTTGCAGAAACGTCTTTTCAAAGCAAGTTTGAAGTACGGTCAGAGAGACCACTGAAATAAACATTACCAAATTTAAGCATATCGTCAAAATGAAAACAAAGCGGGACAACATTGCAACTATTACTAAGAATATATGTTTAATACAAGTCACTTTCAAGGCAATGGCATGATTTCTAACATCCACCATTTTGAGACTCCCATCTGCATAGTCCTGAATAACTTGGTTCCTACTAATTCGGTCTGGCTTGGCATTCCACACAAAATTGTAGAATAAAGAATTAAGATTAGACTAAAACTCATCACTAGGCGACGGTAACGTCGGTAGAAGAGAGTTTATATGAGGAATTATAAGAGATTTAAGAAAAGTTATTCGGCCCAACGTACTTATGTTGCGTTTTGACCATAAGTTAATTAAACTCTTTATTTTTAACAAGGCTTTGTCATAATTAATTGTATCCATTCTAGAAATTTTAACATTAAAGGAAATACCAAGTAGGACAAAATCATCCCCACGATTCCACGAGATCCCATAATTTTCACAAAAAAGATCATAACAATTCTTAAAGGAACCGATACCAATAAGCAATGATTTCCTGAAATTTGTACTAAGTCCAGAAATAAATTTTTGAGATCAGTCAGTGTGTCCATTAAACCATGAAACAAAGCTGCACTTCCATCAAAGAAAAAGGTAGTATCATCAGCATACTGTACCATCTTATGCTCATAATTGTTCATTGAAATGCCCCGAATGGAATTATTGCTTTTAATCAAAATGTTCAACACCTCCGTACATAGAATAAACAGACAAGGAGAAAGAGGATCTCCCTGTCGACACCCACGTTCCACTTGGAAACATTGTGAAGGATAACCATTAACAAGAACTGAGGACGTGGAGTTTCTGTATAAAGTGTGGTACCACTTGATTATAGAGGGCCCAAAATTAAACAATTCGAGAACTTTATAAATCAAATTATGAGAAATACAATCAAAAGCTTTTTTCAAAATAATTAGCAAACAAAATCCCTGACAAGTTCTCCTCACCACAATAATGCACGATATCATAAATTGTGTGGATGCAGTTCCCAACGTATCTACCCTTTAAAACCCATTTTGATCAGTAGAGACTAATGTGCTTAAAATCCGTTTTATACGGTTGGCAATGACAGAGGAAGCAATTTTACACGAAATATTAAGGAGAGTTTTAGGCCGCCAATTACACAGTCTGTCTCTTGATTTACCCTTCTTCGGAATTAAAGATATGATGCCATGACTTTGTGAAACAGATAATTGAGAAATACCATAACCATGGTTTAGACACCTAACTATAAAGCAACCAATCTTGTTCCAAAATATTTTAAAAATTCCACTGTAAAACCGTCAGGGCCAGGGGATTTCCCATTTTTCATATCCTGCAAAGCATTGTAAACTTCAAAATGACCAAGTGGTCCCCCCAAATCCTGTGACTCACTATCAGATCATATTTTTAATTTATTTATGATACTCTTCTCAAGATTTAAATCGATCACATTACCATCGTTATTACGATACAAATTCTTATAAAAATTGTACACCTCTGCCTTGATGCCGTCATCAGCATGAAGAACCTCACTCTTATCCGTTTTTAGAAAGGATATTAATTTTTCTTCATAGTTGCTGGCCGTCGATCGTTTTTGTTACGTATTTTTATTTTTGGTCTGTGGATTGGACAGCATTTGAAATACTTTCGAAAGTTTGTTGTGTTCTGTAAACAAATATTTGAAAATGAAGAGCAAATTTGAAAGAGGAAATTTAAAATGTATATATAGAAGTTTACGAAAACATCACTGTAGTTGATCGATGTCCTCAGATTGATAAATCAGACGTCAGATACGCCATATTTCCGATTTTTTTGTGAGAAATCTTGGGGAAAAGTATCCTTAGACTCAGATTTTATCTGGATGAGGATGAATTTCCGACAATTGTGGGAGGGACTTCGGTAAGAAGGTTAGGAGAATTGATACTGCTTGGGGTGAGATAACTGAGCCGTTAAGAAAATTTCGGATTTGCTCTTTACCCCTGTGGTAATATTACGACACTTTGTATATAGGGCCAGAGTTCTGCTTATATTCAATAATATGCACACACTATGCTATCCCAGAAAAAAACTGTTTAAAGCTCAAGAAAAGTCGATCAGTTAAATATGTGACAAAAAGGGAAAATAACCAGGGGTGCAAAATCTCTGTTTAAGAGTGGGGCGGAAATGCTTATGATGTGCCCATCAGTATTGAACTGTGCACGCGTGGCGCGAAGCCCCAAAGGGCCCCTGGTGGGATCCAGGGGCGAAGCCCTCCCCCTCCCCGATTTGCGCCCCTTTATAACATGCCAGAGAGCTACCAAAACCAACTTAAAACGCACTTACAGTAGCCTGATCACAGTGCGGACTGTCTTTTATCATAACCAGAACTAATTTCAATTTTGTTTCGGTGTTTCTACTTCAGTGTCTCCAAATTTTGCTAAGTCTAAAGTTTGAAAAAGTCCAACATTTTCAAAAAATATTTTGGAAATATCAGGTGATACAAATGAGCACATCCTTGTAAATAAGGTACAGTTGATACTTTTAAAACCGTTGAACCAGCCAATTTCAAACAAGTCACCACATTCTGGGAAATTTAAATGTACAAATTGAGGAAATACTTTTCAAAAATGTAGAAATACTACCGTTATCATGCTTTGTTCCTCAGTCGGTGACGCGACGTTCCGACGTAAGCGTTCCACAGGCACTAGACTTGCATAGCATCGTATACGGCTGTGTACTACTTACTGTACAGATTATCTTCCGTAAGGTTTTCGTAAGGATCTTTAATTTTGTGTGTTCGCAGTTTTCTGTGTAGGTCTACCGTAAGGTTTTCGTGAGGGTCTTTCATTTTGTGTGTTCGCAGTTTTCTGTGTAGGTTAGAGCTTTTAGCTGTATAAACTTTAGGCTTAAATGTCCAACACAGACCAGGAGTCAGCGGTCGCTATTTCGCTTTTTCGCTTTAAAAGGGACGTGTTGGGTCTCGGCGTTCAACTACAGGGCATATACCCTTAGGCCTATCGGACTATACCGGGAGGCTGGTTTTCGACTGACCAAACGGTGTGCTTGGTGAAAATTGATTCAGCCTAGTATATAAGTGGCAGCACCAGCTGGGGGCATTTGCCCTCGTAGTCAGACCCCCTTCACTCAGACGTGCATGAACGCAATAGTGAAAACTTAATATTAGGCCTACATTTTCTGAGAGGTTTTTCCCTGATACTTTTTCAATTCAATGGAAAATAAATGCACCTTGCAGTTTGTTTTTCACGCAGACATATGCCGAATGCTGCAACCTCACAGCTTCGGAGCCGGACACTTTATTGCCTCATAGACCCCATAGACCCCAAGCCCATCAAGCGTTTTCCCAGTGGAACAGGGGCCCTTGGCGGTTCATGGATCAATCTTCTAAAGTGAAAAAAAAAACAAATTCTTGGGCTTTATTTTGCAGATGTACTAAAACCTGAAGAGCAATTGGGCCCCACTGAACTCCACCAGAGCTCTAAGGCGGTCCCACTGACCCTGCCCTAAAGAGCTTATTCACTAAAACCTCACGGAACAGACTCGGTCTGTCCAGTCCTTCACAAACCACATACATTGTTAGGATAACACTGATCAATACTGATCAAGGAATATGTCTCATAGTCTGCTACGCAGACAAGTGCTTTGGGTGACACTAAGTATTGCCCCAAACATTTTCCTGTGCCTTCAGTTTTCCCTCTCTCTCACTTTTGAACAATGGTTCTTGTTGAAATCACTGACAAGCTGTCATAACTTTCCTTTCCCGGACCTAACGCAAATATTGCAGTTGTTTAGATCACATGAGCAATTGGTCCTTAAACTCCATCTAACTCTACTAACTTGATCATTTGATGTCTCTTGAAAGGTCAAAAATTTAAAGCAGGCCACTTTGATCACTGCAACTTCCAAAAATTTAATGTAGCTTTCGAAATATTTTTTTACCACAGAACACCGTAAGGGTATCAGTGTGAGTCGTGTAAACTGGCAAAGCGCATGCAGTCCCCGTTTTTTCGATAGCAAGTTTCAGAAATTGTGTTGCGGGGGGAGGGATAAATTAGGATCGCAGTCATGCTCTCGTATTTAAGAGACTATTGTAAGCCTAGAAGCCTTTAGCTTTTGATTTATTGTTCAGAGCCAAGGGGCAATCGCTCTTCTGTCTCTCTTACGCCTATAGCTACGAATTTGCACTTAAGTACGCAAAATAAGAGCTCTCGTTCAATTGCATGCACTGTACGTATGTACAGTACATTTTGTTAACCTGTACTATTTACCTGATGTCAATCAGGTTTAATGTTAGCTATAACGTCCTATAATTAACTGTGAAAAGTCTTTGTGAAGTCAAAATCTATGCGTAGTAGGCCTACAACTATGAAGAAAATCTCTGGTTGTATTGCAGGATCAAAGCTATTTCACCCAGGATGAGCCCTGTTGGAGACAAATCCAAGACCCATGGCGACAAACCGCCGTTAAAAACGAAACCTACCTCCCATCCGCCTTCGTCGTCAACCCCCAAAACATCGACACCGAAGATGACGTTCTTTCCGACTACCGTACCATCAAAAGAGTTATCTCATTCTGATTCAAAGGTAATCTTGCCCACCACAATGGAAACTTCGACCACAGCATCCCCCGTGACGACATCAGTTCAAGTGACTACCCAGCTACCATCAAATGATTCATCCAGATTTACATTCCTGCTCCCATCGATGTCTTCCACATCTTTTCCATTTAAAGCTTCGACTACAATGCCACCATTGTCTTCATTCAGATTTACATCTTTACCTCCATCGACGCAATCCACATCTTTTCCATTTGAAAAATCGACTACACTATCTTCGTCTGAGACACAGTCGTCAACCATGCTTGCGTATCCGAAAACTCTGTTGATGACTGGTCAATCGACGTCGTCGGCAACTTTATTTTTAAATTTACAATCTACGACGCCGTCAGCATTGTTAACCACACATGTAATGCCTCAAAGGTCATCGCCACCAGCAGTATTGACACAGAAATCAACGCAGGATGTTTCAACGTACACAAAATCATTGTCAACACGGCTCGCAACTTCGACTTTTGAAACACCCGCGATGTCAACTAATCCAAAATCGACATCACAACTCCAATCAACAGAAGTAAATCGATCGGTAGTGGAACATATTTCTACCACGTCAGTGCCACTGGTTAGTCTAGAACCATCGCCAACTCTCCGGCCAACGAAGATAACGAAATCAATGAAACAGTCGTCATCCTCAAATACAATTCCGCCACTCATCGAATACTCGTCAACACAAAAGAAAACTCCGTTAACACAAAGTGTTTCGATCTCAGTAAAGTTAACGTCAGATTCAACGATACCGTCGATCGATCTTTTCGGATCAACACCTGAGTCTCTCACACAATTACCCACTAAAACTGAAGACGAAGTATCATATCCGTCAAAACCATTTTCGTCGTCTTCGTCCACAACATACTCAACATATCCGATGAAAACACCAACAAAACAACTCTTTAGGCCATCTCGTTTGTTGAGCACATTGCTTTTAAAACCATCGTCAAGTCCAAAGCCGATATTGATGTCAAAATCAATAAAACAAGCACCATACTCATCTAGAAATACGCCATTTACCAAATACTTATCAACCATTAAGAATACTCCCTCAACAAAAAGTTTTTTAACCTCAATTAAGTTAACGTCAGATTCAACAAAACCTTCGATCGATCCTTTTGAATCAACATCTGAATCTCTCACACAATCGACCACTTTAACTGACGCCAAAGTGTCATACACGTCAAAATCATTTTCGTCGTCATCGTCATCCACAACATACTCAACATATCCAATAGAAACACCAACAAAACGACTCTATTGGCCATCTCGGTTGTTGAGCACATTGCTTTTAAAATCACCGTCAACTCCAAAGCCGATATTGATGTCAAAATCAATAAAACAGTCGCCATCCTCATCTAGAAATCCGCCATTTACTACATACTTATCGATCAGAATGGAAACTCCCTCAACACAGAGTGTTTTGAACTCAATAAAGTTAACGTCAGATTCAACGACAACGTCGATCGATCCTTTCGGATCAACATCTGAATCTCTCGCACCATCAACCACTAAAACTGACGTCGAATTATCACATTCCTCAAAACGTGACTCTTCGTCATCGTCGTCTTCAACATACTTAACAAAGCCAATGGAATCGCCTACAAAACGACTCTCTTCATCGTCTCGGCTGTTAGGCACATTACGTTCATTCTCTTCGACGATGCCCTTTTCGTTGTCAAGTTTGAAGACAGAAACGGAACATACTCTGCCGACATCGACAATTTCTGTTTCATCGTCGAAATCATCTTCAAGCATAATGTCATCGAATATACCTACTTCTGGAACGTTATCAGCGACATCGTTGGTTTCGCATTCTTCATCTTCGTCGCCTTTGTCGTCAGCAAACTATTCTTTGTCAGCTAGATATTCCACGTTTTCATCGCCTGACTCAGCATCTGATTCGAATGCTTTAGCAACTTCGTCGTCACAAACAGGCACAGAAACGATTGTCCAACCCGGGTATGCTTCAGACGAAAGTTGGTGTGAAACAGAAAGGCTAAACACAAGCATCGTTGCATCTGCCTGCAATGGCGGTGACTACAAAACAGTGGCATATATCGTCTTGGAAGGAAAACTTAATCAAGTAATATCACATGTAAGTATACAAGTGTTTTATCGTTGAACACTTGTTATGGGATTAGAGTAAAATGTAAAAACTGTCCATATGCTATGACGGTATGAGAAGCAAACGAAACATTCCGTATTTATCACAATGTAACTGGGTATATAGAACTAAAGCACACTTGCTTTGAAAAAGTATATGGCCAGGGACCTAGAGCCTGCTGGTATGAAGTGAACACTGCGCTACTTTTTGTCATGAACTGCCAGTGGAGAGTTTTCAAAAAAAGAACAAAAAATTGAATACCCCTGTACAGGCTCCAGAATGTCACAATTGGGACGGGATGGAAACTTAGGTTAATGGAGTATGTTGAGGGACACAAATTTTCGGACGCAGTGCGAAACCGAGTCCAAAGGGGGGAGGGGCTTCAGGCTGGGGGTCTAGGAGGCACCGGAAACTCGAGGTTCAAGCATTTCTGGTTAAAAAAAAATTAATTCTCACGAGAGGAATTTTATGTATTTTCTTGTGAATCCAACTCCTAACTGAGCGAAACTAGGGATGGAGGTGGGATGAGAACAAAATATGGGGGTTGCAAATGTCCTTTCTTTCCCCATAGCCTTGCCACTGCCACCATCCAATCAGGGAAAGGATTCAAAGAAAATGAAAGAAATCAGCAATACATGACAACCTTTTTCACGACGTTTACGTTGAATTTCTCTCTTCGGCTTTCTTGGAGAAAATAATTGTCAAATTATTTCCAAAGTGTGTGTTTGTTTCTTAGGTGGAGGTTCCAATGACGTGTGATCCGGATCCGGATGGTCCCTGCTACGGAGCTGATAACTCGTGCACATGCTGTCTGACCAAAGCTTCAATCGACATTGTAAGCCTCGTCATAGAAACAGGCGAAATGTCACAGATATCAGAACCTTTTGACCAATGCCTGTGCTGTTAAAGTATTACGTTCAAATTTTCAAAGAAAATATGAGAATGGAAAACTTCACAGTACTGTATATACTGGCAGGAGACTGTCCTTATCTTTTTCATTTTGAATTTAATCGTCTTCTAGGGGCAGAGCCTGTGACAGAAGATTTCACCCCATACTTTACAGATGGTTTGACCCCTTGAAGTTACTAAGGCCATCTAAGTCATTCACAAAAAGAGTGTAAGATTGACCCCAGCAGCTTGGTCTAGACCCCAGACCCCCTAAAAAACCCCCATAGACGGTTGAATTCACCCCATCTCTTACATGGACCAACCTTAGTCAAAAAAAGAAGTAGTATGACACGTCATTACGAAAAAGGCAAATCTAACAACATTTCCGGTCGGGAAGGTGTTGTTAGACCCCCACACAGTACCCCCTCTCAATATGGCTAAATTCACCCCATCTTTTACATGGACCAAACGTGGTCAGAAGGAAGTAGTATGACACGTCATTTAAAATAATGCAAATTATGGGGAATTTTTAGGGGGTATGGGGTACAGACCCAGCGGGTGGGGTCAATCTTACACTTTTTGTGAATGACTTAGATTTCGTAAGTAACTTGAAGGGGTCAAACCATCTGTAAGTTATGGGGTACAGCCTTCTGCCACAGGCTCCCAGACTATTATAGGCGAATCCGATCAGTGCTTCTGCTTAGTGACTGTGCACAGCCTCTAGTGGGGTCCATCAGCCTTAAATCGTCTTCAATTATTGTGTACATGAATTTCAAACCCTCATATACAGTGAAATTGAGGGAATCAAGAAGCATTGTGGTGTACAACTATCCATGGTACAGGTTAGTAAAGAAACTGAAAGATTAAAAGGCATAGGCGGCGGGAGCGGGGGACCAGGAGGCCCTGCCCCCAATATTTTTATAAGGTTTCGGGGACATGCCCCGCCCCCAATAACTGAATGCCGCAAAATAAATTTTAGGTTGTTTTTATTACATTTCGCCTATTCTTTGGCTCAATTATTACTTTTCAGAGTGCAAACGTTGCAAAGTTTCCGAGGACTTCGCCCCCTAGACCCCCATATTAACAATAACATGTAAGAGAGTTTACTTTCGTCCTTCAAACAATTAAAACAAAAATTTTTGCAAGCTTTCTTTCTTTTTCAAATGATCTCTCTTCTTCTCAAATCATGGCCTTTAAGCAAAATGAGCAAGGGGCATGTCCCCAATCCCCTTATTGGTCCCAATGACACACATTTGCCCTTGTATTGTCAACTTTTTAGGATTATCAATAATACCTATTCAAAGGTTATTTTTAATTCCAATAAGTCCACTAAAATGTCTAAAATGTCAGAGTTTCCGGGGCCCTGTTGCGGGCCCTTGCACCTCACGCATATTGCCTCGGGATCCTACATAGAACTCCCTGTTGATAAAATGCTTCCGAACACTTTGGATCTCTAAAAATTACCTTGTCTCAAATTATCAATCACATGTTCAATTTTGAGTATCTTTGGCTTTGCCCTCTAAAATTACTGTAAAATATGTTTCTCATCAATCAAGTGCCATAATACTTCACGATTCCATGCTCGTCCCCTACCTCACCCACTCCTGAATTAAATTAATAGTTTAGAATCCTTGATTTGAATATGATTTTCCAACATTTTGGTGCCTCTCAAATCACTTAAATCGCTGTGCTTCCGAGGGCTCCGCTCCTGGACCCCCGCCGGAACTTTGCCCTGGACCCCACCAGGGGTCCTTATGCGGGCTTCCGGACCCCGCGCCTATGGGGTTTTGCGCTTCGCGCAAAACCGGACGCCTTATGGGAGTCACCATTATGTCGGCTACGAAATCTTGTAGCACCCCCCCCCCCCAAAAAAAAAAACATCTTCCGCCGTCTATGAAACGTTTAGACCCCAGACTAAAATCAGACCATCACATGCTGTCCCGATTCGTGTTTAAAGCGGCTCATTGAGTTGGTTCATGAAATTCAACAAATTTTCCAAACCTGTTAAGCTCTCTTCACATACCAATGACAAATGGTCAGTCTTAGACAATCCCCATACCCTACATGCAAATAACTGTTTTATGAGTGAGCACTTTACGGTTCAAGTTGGTTTTCAAAAATTCGTGACCAGCCACTTTTTCAAATTATGTATAAAACCATTACATGTCAGGACACTAGAAAAGTCAAAACTGTAACGTTTTCTGTGACTTTTGGACATGAAACTTGACGTGTTATGCTTATTATAAGCATTGTCTTGTGGTAATGACTCTTGGAGACTTAAAGTCATAGATGTCAATTCAGTGAGCCTCTGTAAGTTTGTCATGTTTGTATGTCTGCCCATTTTGTTCGGCATAAAATTAAGTTACTAAACAATGTCAAGTATATTTTCACATTTACCAATATCTTCTAGTGACGGCACAATTTCAGAAAGATAAAAGTTACCAATAGGGTAGCAGAAAGTCATTCAGTTTTTCAAGGAACAAACTGGTACTTTTTGGTTTCCTGAAAGGGAAAACCAATGGATTAATGCAGAACAGACTTTTGCAAAACATGTGAAGGATCGTGCATCTTAGTGTTGGCGTATACTGTGGATACTTGACTTTCTTAACATTGATTCACAGTTACTACGCGACTACATAATTGTTCACTCTCTGAAGCGAAAAACTGGCTTCATCGAAAATTGGTCTTGATGACTCAGCCATACGAGACCTTTTATAACGTGGGTAATTGTGTGCTCTGTTTCTAGAAAAATAGTTTTGTTTGTCAGTGGGGCGGAAGCGGGGGGGGGGGGTGGCGGGGACACGTCCCCCCTAAAATTCTTAGCGAGGGGACGTCCTCGAAGAAGAAGTAAAAGAAACTTGGGAGCCTTGAACCAATTCAAAGTTGAGACTATAGTTAACCCACCACCGAAAAGAGCAGCCGAAATTGACTTAGCCTATGTTCTGCCATTGTTTGGCTGATTCTTGTCACGGTCCCCTGCAACCATGCTCTATGCCTGTGACCTAGTATTTGGCTACAGATCATTACAAGAATCTGGCATCAGACTATGCTGTTGCAATAAAAGGTCACACACAGTCGAAACCTACAGAAACCTACGACCTAACTTTGAAATGTGATTGCCAAGAACCTCAACCACAAACCTAGTTATTTCAACAGATTGGAATCCGGAATCCGCCAAAATATTAATGAGCGAAACGTATCATCTATTGGAAAATCGCCGAATGGTAGCTCCGTTCGCTTACGTGTGAGTACGTACCTGACCGTCCGGTTGGAACTTTGAAAGAGTAAGGTAGCCTACACATTGTTCAGAAGTTCGGATTCATCCTGATCAGATAGGTCTGCATAGGCAGATTCAGACTGATTCCAAGGTAAATATTAATGAATTTATACCAGATTGAATGTTGAAATGAATCCCGGTGAAAGTACAAGAATTTCAAGAAATAGCCCTTCAATTAAAATACAAAATCAAAACAAACTTACAGGTTCAATACCAAACCAAGGGCGAGTCCGGGGTTGGGGGGGGGGGGCGGGGGCGGGGGATGATTTTAGAGTTGTTAGGTAACTGCACCTCTTTTCCTTTGGATTTGAAAAAAGATTTTAACAAAACCAAAATTACAAACATAACAACGCAACTGTTGATGTCCAAGAAATAACATATAGGCTATCTGTGAACGCAAATATTTCGCATATTTTTTTCATTGGATTCACCGTAAAATGTTCCAAAAACGGCTCAGATTGCACGAGAGAGCTTGTAGAATCTCAGAGCTTCCAGGACCCTAAGGCGAGCCCTGGACCCACGCCAGTGGGACTTCGCACTTCGCGCTGGTGATGTGCGCTACGCGCATGTAGGGTTCGTTTCACAAGTCCAACCATTTCTTCTTGTTCACTGAATGTCCCTCCCTAAATTTTTTATGCTTCCGCCGCCACTGTTGTTTGTAATTGAAGAAAAGCCTGAACACTTTTTATTCTGTTTCTTCGGCCTCGCGGGCGGTAACCGATTCGTTTAATATGATAACAGATTTTCACTTCATAGTTTAAACTTTGAAAAACAGAAACTTTTGACTAGAGAAATACTTTAACCTCCTTTGAAATGTTTCAAACCTTCACTAGGCCATGAGTTACGTAATAGGTATCTATCGAGTTTCAAGTTAGATAAAGACCGTATGGAAACCGAGAGAAAGCTTACAGCAGAAAGGCATATGCGTTAGCACTTTGAGGTAAGGTATCTTTCCCTCGCAGTGATTTAAAGCCTTCTGGTGGTTTTTCACCGTTTTTTTTAAAAAAAAAAAACCCACACCGTGTCCTTGAAACACTGTCGCAATTCCTTTTCCTAACTCAAAATATCTCATTTTAAAGATTGGTTAGTTTTGTTAACAAATACCGCTGTCCTTCAACAAAAAAGTTATGTAATGTGGGCACATTGTGTCTTATTCGTTTTGTCTTTCTATATAATTTAAAGTCCTTTTTCCTTGAAATTTGATGTTGTAGGAATGTTTAAATATGCCTGTAGATCAAGCATTACCTTTCACCATACGTAGAGTACAACTACCACTGTTGGTTAATATTTCCTACACTGGCATCAAAATTATAAATAAATTGAATATATTGTCAAATTAATGAGCCGCGATGACATCACAGATTTACATGATGCAAAAAAGTTGCATTACTTTATAAATTTATATCTTCCGAACGCTATATGCTATTGAGATGAAGTTTTCGCTTCCTAAAAAGGAAAACTTTTCTGCATATCTTGACGTTAAATAGTTTTGTGTCCTGGAATACGCCTTCAATTATCCTTTCGGGAAACGTTTCACAGTTTAGTTTTGATTTTCAAAGTTGCAATTGCATTGTGGCTGTGGCGGCTGAACTTGGCAGGCTGGTGGTTCAACGCCCAATGAAAAATTGGGACCCTAGAGCCCAGGTCACACTATACACCGAACTTGACCCCGCTTAATGGTTTGTCCCCCCCCCCCCCGCCAATCCCCCTCCCCCAATTTTTGAAAAATGCGGCCTCAAGAAGTGGGTGCATTCATCTTAAAAAACTGGGCAAATGCAGTTTCCATCCACGGGGGAGTTTGTTAAGTCAAACATTTCCTGTACGCCTGGCGTCATGATGGTGGCGCTCAGCTAGAAAGCATGTAATCGTCTTCGAATTCAAATTTGAGTTACCGGGGATAATCCTGAGTTGATACCTGCCTTTATGAACTTAACAGTACATCGTTGCTCTAGACTTGTTTGGTTACAGCTATCCTGTACGCCTGGCGTCAACTGGTGGTGGCGCTCAGCTTAGGAAGTACTTGCTGGCACTCAGCCATCCCCCCATATTTTCCCGTTCCGTTGCGCTTGCACTTGGAATGGAACCAATATATTTGCGGAGAGTGCTCCTCTCTGTGGTATGAAATTGCAAGAGCCTTGGCGACTTATCTCTGGGCGCGCGGAATTATTCCTTCCATCTCATCGGAAGTAATATATATTAAGTATAAACTAATGCCAACGCGTTATTCGAAGAATATATTTTGAAAAACAAAATCAAAATTTCGACATAATTTACAGGCTTATTCGACCACTGGTCATATGAATTAGTATACTGCCAGACATCATTATTCCAGTCTACTTTTTGGCTGTTATAACTGTTTCCCAGTGGATATTCTACTTTGTTTACAAAGAAAAGCATAGAATGTCACACTGTTTTATAAACGAATCCGGACAGTCAAGTATTGGTGAGATTTTAGTCGGCCATAACTGGGGTCTATCACCTTTAATCTTTCAATTTCCTTGCTTACCTGTGTCATGGATGGCTGTACACGAAGATGCCTCTTAATTGCCTCAAATTCACATTGAATTAGGGATTCAAACTACATTAAGACAACACATGGCTAATTGACCGCAGTAATGACTGGCTAGAGTCACTATAGGCCCAAGGGCTGCTCGGATTCGTCTATAGGGCTTATCCACCTACGTCACTGTGTTGGGCATATCTCTGTTTTCCATGTGTCCCCTTTTCAACAATTGTTGCTAATATGCGCGCGTTTCGAAAACGCAACGACTGCGTTTGATCATTTCCATCCAATGAAACGCACTGACGTCACGTGCATAATCTTTATACACGAATCCGGAGAGCAAGTGATGTTCTGATTTAAGTCGGCCATAACTGGGGTCCATCACCTTTAAATCTTTCGATTTCCTCGCTTACCTCTATCATGGATGGTTGTACACTAATTTGTATCTTAAATTCTCCAGCTTAACTAAATATGGGGGTTTGATATTCATGTTAACAATAAATAAAGACGGTTTTAGGCTGATGGACCCCACTCCCTGGTCAAAATTCCAGTTGAGTCCAGTTAGACTGGGTTCAACTGGGTTTAGCTGGATCCAGATAGAATCCAGTTAGAAACCAGTTGAAAACCAGTTAAACTTAATCTAATGTGGGAATTGGAACAAATTCAACTGGGTTGAATGTAGTCAATAGAGTTGAAAGCTGGTAACCCAGTTCAACCCAGTTGGTTTTGTATGGGATTTGGAACAAGACCAGCTGGGTGTGAGTTTGTCACACGAGACTGGCGTTGCCAGCTTGGCGCTATTCCCCCTTGTATGGGGCGTTGCCGAGTTCCCGCAAGGGAGGATCAAATGAAAACAAACAAACAAACAAACTGGGTCCCAGTTGAACCCAGTTGAATTGGTCAACTGGGTTCAACTGGAATGTTTACCGGGGCTAATGGCGGCCTACAACCACTAAAAACAAGCGGATTCGTCTATAGAGGCTTTGCAATTACGTCACGGAACCGCCATGCTAGAGAACATTTATGCCAAATACACGTGGCTTTGTGCCGAACGCACTGCACAAAGTGCATCGTGGTAAGCACGATTCGTACACATTCAACGGGCAAGCTCACCCAGTGTGGTTTACTACGTAGTTACATGTACTCCAGCATGGCCGCCGGAGAGTATTATGACGTCATATGAAAAGTCTCATATGAAGGGTGCTTTCACGAGATGTCATAATGGTAGGCCACGTCAACTGGCGTCCTATATTCATTGCGTCCACTGTCGTCGTCGTCTGATACGTTATTCCTCCGTTTGCCGGAACTGCTCATGTTACGTCCAGTTGCCGGCGGGGCTAAAACCGACATTTTTTTAGTACAATCATCACATGTGGGGTCGTTAACTGCTTCTCAGCTAGCTACACTAGATGTTAACTACACTAGATTTTGCCCGTCCAAATGGGGTGGGGCTTGTGACATCAGTGAAAGCACAAGGTACGTCACAAATAGATTAGCAATCGCCATGTTAAGAGCACGCCTTGCATGGTTAACCCTAAGATGTGGCCGAAATTCACGTGAAAAGCTTTTATTAGAACTGTCTACAGGGGAGCATACATATAGTACTAGCCGCGGTGGCGCTGCGGGGGCAAGAAGCCCAGATTTTCTCCTTGCCCCCACTTGTCCCCAAGTAAAGTCATTAAGGAGTTGGATTAACCAATAAGAGGAAATAAAAGACCTCTCTAGAAAAAATATCAGCCAGAGATATGCTAAAACCTCAGAGTTTCGGGGCATGGCCGGACGGAGAGGGAGTGCGGGGGACTGCGGCCCCTCAATTGACCAAAACCTTGCTAAATCGGGTAGAATTTCGTTCATCATTTGGACAGAGATTATAAGCGTACGGGGCGGGAAACGGAAAGGGACAGATCCCCCTCCCAATAAAGAAAATCCGTAAAAATTCGGATTGCCACTTGCGTTTTAAATATGCAATGGTTTTTCAGGAAATTCCTAAGCGTGCCCAAATCTTTAAAAGATATCATCTCCGTGAAAAAGAAAGAGATGCAATAGTCGCGGTAAAATATTAAAGGAAATCAACCGGATATTAAAAATTAAGTACCCATCCAGGCAGCGCAAAAAACTATTATTCCAATTCTATCTCACCACAATGCATTACATGCAGGAACTACGTGAGAGCGCGCCACTGACTAAAGTCTCGTTGTGTCTTCTGACTTCGTTGGTGTAACATCAACTTACAGTAGTCTCTTCATCAGTAAGGCATTTCGTCAATGGGTGAGTTGTATAGTACCGGTACTTAGTTCCAGGGCAGTGAAGCGAGTAAGGCTTTACCATACTAAAAGCCTTATTCACTGTATAATATCAACTAAACTCGCTTCACACTGGTTGTACAGGAGAAGACATAATTGTTACAGCTCCTGTACTCATTAGAATGTAGCACAGCTACAATCAGGTCCTTAAGGGAGTATACATAACTGTCAACACTCCTTCAGCAGTCTTCTAGGAGTAGATATAATATTACACTCCTAACTTAAACTCTCATTCAAAATGAATGATGAACTGGATCTTGGAGAAGATGTTGGAGAAGATCTCCACTTTTCTGAAAGTGAGGCAGGTCCTTCAGAAGTTTCGGATTCTTTGCCTCCGGGAATTACTCCGGCTTTTACTACACAGTCTTCCACAACACAATGCGCGATATGGTAGGATATCCAAACATAGGCTCTCGAGCATTTTCCAGAAAATTAAGGTAACATATTCTTGAAAATTCGCAGAGATAAAAAATTGTGATTCATTTGGACGGCCTGTCGCTTGAAAGAAACAATCATTCTTCAGCCTGTTTTTGAACATGCACGTGACGTCAGTGCCTTTCAATTTGGTATACTGGATGGTACCATAGGCGTGGATCCCGGGAGATGGGGGGTATATATCCCTCCAATATTTGACTAGGGGGATGGTCAATATGTATTCATTCTTCCAATGTTCAGTCTACAAGTATGTGTTTGCTTGCATTCTTTTACTGACAAGTAGGCTACATTTATTCTCCCCTCATGATTAACATGACTCAGCTTGCCAAAGAGTTTATGTGGTCAGAGACAAGAAAAGAAAACATCTATGGTAACTTCACTGAAGTGTAAACCAATATGGTTATGAGGCTGGCTTAGTACATTAACAGTGATCTCTGACCAATAAAAGAAACGCGTTAACGTCAAAATCAGGCGCTTTTGACAATATGTAGAAATCACGATTTCTCTATCAGATATTTGTACCTTGTAACTAATGAAAAACTTGAGGGCATGATTTGTTTTCCAAAGTGAGCAAAACTCTCTTATTTTGCTGTAAAGTTTCTTTAAGTGTTTCGACCTCCTTACTACTGTAGCTCAGCGACATGGAGAGTAGGTATTGTCCTCCTCGAAGCATCCTGTTTCGTTCCTAATTGCGACTCTTCCTCCCATTCAATAGATTACCTAGTGGTTTCAAGTATCTAAAATATATTCCAAGTTGTTTGAGGTTCTGAGAATAATTTAGGATTAAGCCATAGTTACAACGTTTTACTATTCAATCTGTTACAATCATTTTTACAAACTCAATTTATTTACCGATATTTGATGATTTTTCAAGGGTATGGCTGATAATGTGGGAACTGTATCATCTTATTCTGTAGGTTGCACATAAATTCCAGCTTAAGTTTTTGTTCATATGTATGTCCTTTGCATCATTTTCATGAATAAAGTTGAAAATAATCTGGTTATCTCCAGCCAACTTGCAGGTCATGTAATCGTCTTCGAATTCAAATTTTAGTTACCGGGGATAATCCTGAGTTGATACCTGCCTTTGTGAACTTAACAGTACATCGTTGCTCTAGACTTGTTTTGGTTAAAGTCCTCCAGCGCAACTTGTTTAAGAGTTTTACGCTCAAAAGAGCCTTCCCTTAGTGTATAAATATGTCAATACCCGACATTACCTCATTTACCCCTAACAGCAGTCTTCCTAGGGCCTCTGAGGCGTTAAAACCCAGGAGCTTCCGGAGACGCACCGGGGCTTCGACCCTGGACCCCATCATGTGCCTTAAGGCGGGCCCCTGGACCCCACTCGGAATGGGCTTCGCTTTTCGCGCTCGACGTGCACATCTTCTAGGTTTAAAGATTTCTATACGCCATTGGATACTACTGATTTTGCAAAGTAGATGTGTTATAAATATAGATGTGGACGTAGCTACACTTTTTCCAGGGGGCAAGCACCTAAATTTTCCATTTTTTAAAGTGTTAAAACTACTCTAATAGGGGCGTAGCCTAAATTGCGGCGAGCTGAGCGGAACGTAAATTTGGGGTTTTAAGCAAACATTTGTAAACATGGAGCTTTTATTGCAGAAAATTTAAGATTCTTGGTTTCTTTAGAGGAATTTTGACAACCTGGGAGATGATTGAAGAATCTTCCTATTGGCATGTACCTGAGATTGCATGATGAGTAAACATCGTTGTTAAAGAGTTAGTGAAATGATTCAATAACAATGATAGGGTGTCATCACTGACATCACTGACCGCTTTGATGATTAGCCAGGCCCGTAGCCAGCCCATGTTGAGAGGTGGGTCTTTTTTCCAAGATGTGGACCTTTTTCCAAATACAGAGACGGCTGGCGCGTGCCGTAAGCATGTGGTTGCTTGTGGTCAGGTATGCTTCCCCGGAAAAGTTTGAAATATGAAGATCTCCTGCAATCTGGAGCATTTCATAGGACTCTTGAACACAACAGAAGTCCTTTTCCCCAGGAATTCCACACAGTACACCACTTTTTGAGAAAAAAAAAACATACATGTAATCTGAAAGGTTTTATCTTCCTGCTAAAAGTGAACGGAAATTCATCCTCAATATGTCAAGATAAAAAATATTTCATAGTTGACCTTTTAAACTCAGGGCTGGAAAAATGGGCCTTCCTCAAGTTGGGGGTGGGTCGTTCGAACGCTCCCACCCCCACCCCTGGCTACGGACCTGTTTGCCCCCACCCCCATAATATTCTGTTTGATGAATGAATTTGTACCCTTTGTTCTAAGGGTAAATAAGGGGATGAATTTATTATCATTTTGAATGTCCAAAGTTTTTAGTCGAGAGATGTAACTATATTCAGCCCTATTTATATAAGAAACTTTAATGCCTTGAAAACGAAACAGCTCTTCCACAAGTTGAAAACATTGATTGTTAAATTACTTTAAGTATAATCTGCGGGAAAACTATCCATAGCTTTTGAACCGTCCAATTGCTGAACTGAAAAGGAAGCCTGAAGTTTTTCTAATTTAAATGATGTGTTGTGTTTTTTTTTTAACTGGAATTCCCCTCTAATTGGAATCTGACGTTATTTTTAAGTTTGTTATGTAAATTTACATGTATCTTTTTCTCAGTTTTTGAGTTTTTTCATTAATTTTTCTGGTCTCCTTTTCATACTTGTTTTGTAAATATTGTTCTGTGCCAAGTCTTTTATTCCTTATATTAAGGATACAAAGAGAATAAATTGAAACTGAAACCCCACTTACAAATTTGCTCCGCGGCCCATGTGAGAAATTCAGGCTGTCTAAGCTACTTTTCTCGAGCCCTCGATACTGTAGACTAAAACTTTCGCGCGCTTCCCTTTACTTACTTATGCACAATAATTCCATTGTAATTGAAATTCTTTAACTTGCATGTATAAGCCTGTTTATGTTGAAAGGCAAAAGACAATGGAACCGTGACAAACATGAAGTATCCTTAAAATGTCTCAAATGTAGCAATATTTTGCATCCCGGCCCTTTTCAAAGTATACCCAATCCCATTAGACCCCCTCCCCCAGGTAAACGATCAACCAGCAATTAAAGTAATATAATTAATGCACGAAACTGGTCTGCCGACGCCTCCTTTCCGTTGGAAAATATCCAGCCAGTTATTTTCGATCTTGACACCACACATATTGATACTGCCCTGTATACTGACTGGGGGCACACAGCTAAATGAAAGCCTGAACGCCAAATTATGTAATACTCAGGCACATCTTTGAAATTTTCAAACCGTCCCACCCCCAAGAAAGTGGAAGTGCCATAGTAAAAGTCTAAATTTTTATTCCCGTCTGTTACTTAGATGTAGTTAAACTGCCCAGTTTCCAACCTAATGGTTTAAGTCGAGCAGGCCACGTCCTTTTTTCCAGTTGTGGCTTACTGGCTTGTTTTCCCTACTCCATTGCTTATGCGGAGCATCACGCACAACGGCAGTAGGCTCCATTTTTAGAGGCTTTGTTATGACTCGGCCTGGGAATAATCATTTTAAATCATTATATTCGAATTTTCATCATTTATGTGCAGTCTTGGACTCTCGATTTAAAATTCGGTATGTCATCTTCGAAAATCGACATCTCATTCGTCATTTCGGCATGTCATTTTGGAAACTCGACATGTCGTTCGGTAATTTTACGTGTCATTTGGTAATTCGTCATATCATTATGACACTAGTTATGTCACTCGTATTTTCGGTATATATTGCATTTTGTATATATATATATATATATATATATATATATATATATATATATATATATGTATGTATGTATGTATGTATATATATATATATATATATATATATATATATATATATGTATATATATATGTATATATATATAGGTCGAAAGTGTTATAGTAACGAATTCGATCATGAATTTTATACCGATCCAAGATAGAGTATAAACTCTTATCAAAGAAGGAACGGTTGAAGAAAACCACCAGAGAGAAAAATTGAGCCGCACGGGGGACCGAACCCACCATCCTCCGCTTTCCGGGCAGAGTCTATGACCACTATGCTAGAACAGCTCGTGATTCACAGAAGCGACAACAGGCTATAAATACCCCGCGTGAATCAATTTTCTCTCCTTGTTACCATGGTACTCCCAAGCGGGATGAATAATCAGTACTATATGAAATGGGGCCCATGTAAACAACTGATGTGTGGGAAAATATGGGCCAGCTACCTATCCCTCATGCATGTGGACTACCCAAATGGGGCTCTTACTATTTTTTGGTGCAAAATTAAAATATCATTTGGGGACCACATGCCTGGCAAAAATTGATGGAAGTGGGGAGCCAATCACCAGAGGGGCCCAATGTGTTCAATGACGTAGTAGCAATGTAATTAAGCCGGCCCAAAATGCCTACAGCAGAAAAAGTGGGTTGGGTAAATGCCCCACCCATTCCCCTTCCCCAGCTGTCACCGTTGCACATGGGGCTTATCACAGGTTTGTCACCTGGGAAGGCGGCAGCTGGCCGGGCTAACCAGTTACATGACCTAACGTTTACAAACCGAAATTCAAACCCTACCCCTCCCATGTATTCCCTAGCTGCCATGCGCCCATCCTCCCATGTGCCCGTCCCCCTGTAAAATTGTTATGCAGACTAAATGCTGAAACGTTCATATCTAGGCTGAGAGGAATTGCCCTTTCATTGTATTTCTCTTTATCTGTGGAGGAAAGGGTTCTGTTCACACCACTATACAACTATGTAACCAGCAAATACTGTAAACCCGCAAATACTGTAAACCCAGGCAGCAAACAAATTTCTCCCACTCGTTGATTGGATTGTACAAAGTAAAGTAACACATCAAATACAGTTAATACGTTGAGATAGCCGCTACGTTGTACCGATTGTATACAGTCAAATGTTCGCTGTTGCAGTGTATTACTGTGCTGTATATGCTACACACTATAATGTAACTGTGCAGTGGTCGTTCGCTGCTCACTCAGTGACTATATATAGCGTAATGAATATGTATATCCGTACGTAGGTGTGTGTACATTTCACTGCTGTCATTGGCTCCCTCAATTTTCTGAGGGAAAATTTAATAAGAAACAAAGAAAAGGTCACGTGATCTCTGCCGTAATGTACAAGACTCTGGTTTGGAGTGTTCAAAAGATAAGCAGGATAGAGGGCGTAGTGCTAAGTAGGCATAATACGGCTCTGTAGGCTTGTGTGGTGGACGGAAATTAACCAGTCTTGAAACAAGACTAAGTCAAATCCTACTGTCACGTGCACGACGCAACTGAAGACGGGTTACTTTATCCCGTGACAGCAGTGAGTTGAACCACATTACAAAAGTCTTTAATATCACGGTGAGGCTAACTAATTCCATTGTAATGCAATGCTATTTTCAGACAGCCTGGATTTCGACGAAAGATAGTGTCTTCTAAAGTAGAAATCACATGACGTGGAAACTTGACATGTGTCTTTTCCAGAAATATGTACCGTAACATTATGATACTTTTCCATTTTCGGTCAAATGCTTGAAAGAATTTGGATATTCGACAATTTCGGGCATTGTGTTGCGATTATCTTTGAAATATCGGTCATAGCTTTTTGAGCTAGACGCAAATATTCTACCCACCACACCAAGTATGATTTTGACTTGTGCATCCGCAGGAATTAAAAAAAATCCCTATATGAGGTAGAAACATGCCAGATGCTAGGAGAACACTTTAATCCACACCAATGTAGTCAATTTTAGCCACTCCAAATCTGTTAGAAAATTATCCATCCTAAAACCCGACAAGTAAAAAGTTAACTAGATCCCGAAGATATGAAGCTTGTCACAGTCTACCTGAATTTTTTCCGAAATTCAGAGTGGGGTACAATTGCGGAATACCCTGCAACTGTTTGAAGGGCGAAATTAAACTCTCCTACAGGTAATCGTTAATGTGGGGGTCCAGGGGGACGAAGCCCCCGGAAGCTTTGCCACTTTTGTACTCTGAAAAGTAACATTTTAGCCAAAGTATAGCCGAAATGTAATAAAAGCAACTTTGTTTAATTACTTTTGAAAAATTTATTTTGCGACATTCAGTTATTGGGGGGGGGGGGCGAACCATGCCCCCCAAATGTCATAAAAAATTATTGGGGGCCAACCCCCCTCCTCCCGCTTCCGCCGCCTATGTACAGGTGTATGCATGTGCTAAAATTTTGCCCCAAAATGGTATTGGTACCTTCTATGTGGTAACTATCTGATCAATGTGAATGCTAATTTACTCATTTGCATCAAAGTGAGCATGTTATTGCAAACAAACACTCAAAATAACGACTGCTTAGATTCTATTCACAAGCCTGCAAATGCAATTTCCGGCCATCTGAAAGGTCGCAGTGTTTCAAACTTTTCCTTATGCTCATGCGCTAACTGAAGGTTTGGCTCCGTTTAGTCTTTCGGGTGGAGTTTATATATTTCGGGCATAAAAATCTCCTTCCCCAACTGGAAATGCCCCTATACGCCTATGATCTTGCTCCACGTAAATTTCTTATATAAAAATCAACAACCTTACTAGGATTCTGAATAATGGTAAATATGGTCATTTACCTCCCTCACAAGTGAACCCAGTTACTGATGAGAAGTAAATTAGTGTTGAAAGACACCTGACTACTGTAGGTTATACTTCTACACCGTAGAACTGAAAACTGTTGATTTGAAAAGCAAAGTTTTCCTTATGACAGTTCAGTGCCGGACTCAGTGTGTCAATATTTCTTTGCAGAGCAATTCATTGTTTGGGTCATTAAAACCAAAAAATGACTTAAATTGATTTTAAATGTTACATCAGATTGCATCTGAGGGTACTTAAATATTCAAAACTGCCTTAGACCCCTCCCCCATAGATCCCCCCCCCCCTCAGATCTTGTGCAATTGGTTACTCAAATGAAAAAATTCCTGGCTACGCCAGGGCTTAGGACAGTCTTATCTGGGACTTTACATCAAAGCGCAGTAGCCTACGGGGGTTTCGCCCCTGAACCTCCGCGGCGCACGAACTAGGCATGAATACGGGCCTGAGTTTGGTAAAGCAAACAGACCTGTTTTAATTGACTAAAGGATAATTCTCTAAAAGGGCTTTAAGGTATCTAAATTCGTTTTCAATTTCCAATTGTAACATATTTAAGATACCCCAGTTATATGAATGTAAAACAGTACAATCTGATATAATAGCAGTTTAAACCTTTCTTGAAGGAAATAACTTTTACCCTAAATAAAAGTTAAGCCTACATTTTAAGTCACATAGTATAGTGTGATTTTGTGGGATGAGTTTTCCTGCACATCTTTCAGGAAATGGCATGACTGAGAGCCATTCGTGGCGGAGATACGTGAGAGTGGCACTATTAGGTGTGAATCGTCCGGGTGGGAATTGTCCGGGTTGGCAATTGTCCGGAGTGGGAATTGTCCGGGTGCGAATTGTCCGGGTGCGAGTTGTCCGGGTGCGAATTGTCCGAGTTGCCAATTGTCCGGGTTGGCAATTGTCCGGGTGCGAATTGTCCGGGTGCGAGTTGTCCGGAATGGGAATTGTCCGGGTTGGCAATTGTCCGGGTGCGAATTGTCCGGGTGCGAGTTGTCCGGAATGGGAATTGTCCGGGTTGGCAATTGTCCGGGTGCGAGTTGTCCGGGTGCGAATTGTCCGGGTTGCGAATTGTCCGGGTTGGCAATTGTCCGGTGGCAGTTGTCCGGGTGCCAGTTGTCCGGTTGCCAATTGTCCGGGTGCCAATTGTCCAGGTGGGAGTTGTCCGGTCACGCCAAGAAGAGTGAAATACACTCCAAAAAGAGTGAAATTCCCTTCAAACGAGGGAAGTTTCACTCTTGATGAAGTTCCTAGAGTGATCACTCTTAAAAAAGAGTGATCATTGGAGGCACTCGTGGAAGAGTGAATTTTTCCTCTTCCTGTAGTAAATTTCACTCTTCTTGGAGTGGGTTTCACTCTTCTAGGAGTGAATGAACACTCTAATGGAGTGAATCCACACTTTTCGCTCTATTAGAGAGTGATCAAGTTCACTCTTTTGATTTGAGAGTGATATGTTAACCCTACTCGCATGGTTAGTTAGTTCGATTTGCTGGGGAAGGCTGTTCTCAGGGCTGTCAATTCTTACGCATTCAGCTTCAGGGTCACACATTTGGGGTTAATCTCGAGCTCTTACGATGAATGTCATCATCTGATGTGAAAAACGTCTACTTGTAACGCATACGATTTGCCTTGCAGATATGAATATCTTCCTCGTGAACAAATTCCGATTGGTGTCTATTCCTGATATAATTACACCAAAACATTTTTTTTTACATATTTTCAATACCAATCTGATAGAACTCAAATGCATAGATTTGATAATGCACAAAAATTACTAGTGCTGCGAAAGTTTTCATATGGTGCGCCATGGCCTCATTGGCGTGTACAGGATTTCGAAGGTGGGGGACATAACCTGTAATTCTCCCGACTGGCATGGATTTTGAATTGTGATGCCCCCCCCCCTTTTTGGCTTTTCTGCAATTTAGTTCTTGACGACCCACGTTGGCATACTTGTGCTATCCGAATTTTCGAGGACTTGTTTTTTTCTTTGCTTTGACAACCATTTTTATGCCCCTACGGGGGCTGGTCTGTGGTTAGCGTTTGAATGCTAAGTGTGTCTCTTCAAACTGTTCCTCTTCCTCGGACCGTAAATCCCCCGACTGAGTGATTTTCCCCAGACTGACTTCGGAGGTGGGGGCCTGAAACACGCTACTGCATGGCCTTTGGCAGAGTTTAACGATAGTCACTTTAACAGTATGTTCTCAAGCATAAGTTACTTTCGTCGATGCACTACTGGATGGTAACCTGGTACATAACCATGATCCCAGGAACAGTTATCCCCTCATTTACATCTCTTTTTTCAATCAATTTCCTGACATTATCAGGATACATTTATAAACAATCAATTTTAGGCTGTCACCAATACATGCCAACCGGTAGGCCTCGGAATGTTTCCCTGAGAGTCCAGGTGCATGAGACTTAGTTAATTAGTTAGATGGATGGAGTTTTACGGCTCAGTTTCCAACCTATTGGTTTAAGTCGAGCCGACCACGGCCTTTTTCCCAGTTGTAGTCCTGGCTTGTGGGACAACCACCACTTCCCACTCCCTCCCCCCCCCCCACAAAAATATTTTTATACGGCACCCCTGCATGCACGTACTCTCCTACAAGTTGGCTGCAACACAGACTTACGGGTATGTACAAAACTTGGAAAATTTGCGTTTTCCATGTCTGTTTAGTATGGTTTCAAGGCCCTTTAACACTTGGCAATATGGTCCATTATGGAGGGGAAAGTTTAAGCAAAAATTCAATTTTCATATGTGAAAGAGGTACCAAATCTTCGCAGTGTGGTGAAGTTCCATTCAAATCGGACATTTATTTTTTCGAGATATCAGTAAATGAAGTCAGTAGATTTGTATATCCCAAAGTGAGTTTGAGGGCAGCAGAGCTTATATCACTTCCTCATATTGACAAGGAATGCTTTGTTTCCCTTTGTTTAATCAGACTGTAGTGTTGACCTTGAAGTTTACAAGAATAGGACCTCCCTGGGGGGATGCAAAGTTTGTACAGTTCTCATGCCACTTATGCAAAATTATTTTGATAATATGGGATTTTTGAGGAGAAATCAGCTCTTAAGTTTGAAGAAAAAGAAATGACTATACACTAATGTGGGGATATGATGTCATTTATGTTTGCTTCAAGTTAACTTTTTGTTGAAAATGTGAAGACTTTACGTGCTCATATCTTGAGAACCACACATCGTATTTCAATGCAAACTTCACCAAAATGCTTAGAATAAGCACCCCTCTAGCATACCAAATCTTCTTGCAACATTAAACCCTTCTTCGGCTCAAATTAACCACATATCCCAGAGCTTCAGGGTTAGTCTAATTGTACAGAACTTGCTCAGCACGTAAAACTAAGACTCGCCTACATACGCACTCTATGTAGTGTGCGGGTGCCGGGTAAATTCAAGGTCACACACCGACTCGGTTTTCACGAAAACACATGGCAAGTCAATAATCTGTGACGTACCATTTCGTTCAATGAAAAGACCACTCACATTGTCACGCGCTGTACACACCCACAATTTAATGGTTATTCATACATAATCCCAGAAATATAGTAACTTCGGAAATCTTGCATTGGATCGAAATATCATAATACGTCTCAGCGAAATAAAAACAATAAAAACATAAGTGTGTATTTCGCCTTTAAGTAAAAAAGATAAAAATGTACTGTACGTCAATCCAGTTGTCCACTAACCAGTGCGCATTAAAGATACGTGTTTGTTATTTGGTCATCATTGAAGTAATTGCGTACTACGTCTTGGACATTTTTTATGTAGTAACGTATTCCTATTAAAACAGAGTGTGAAAACGTTAAGGGGAAAGGCATTTACCCCTAACGTTGACCCTTTGACCAAAATTTTCTTCCTAATCCACAGTTAGGTATATGTATATTTGCATTTTCAAAGGTCCTGAAATGCAATTTGGTTCACTCTACGTATGAAAAGACAGGATTTCTGTAACGAAAATTGATAAGAGTTGAGGAAATTTTAGCTGGGGGGAATGTCCGGGTGAATAACGTCAATATCGAAAGCGAAGCGTGCACGTCGAACGCGAAGGGCGAAGCCCTTAACGGGTGGGGTCCAGGGGCAAAGTCCCAGGTGGTGGTCCAGGGGCAAAGCCCTCGGAAGCTCTCGGGTTTTGACGTCTTATAGAAGTCCCCTGAATACTGTTTTAAGGAGTAAATATGAGACGTTATGTTGGGGAAGGGTATCAAGCGCGAGAAAATTTTTGTAGCCTAAAAGTTTGAAAACCATTTGTGATAGGACATGATTAAACTACAGTATAATGTGAATGTAGACTTGGTCTAAGACATTCCTAAGCATACACATAGATGAATAGATGAAAGGCCTTTGGGAATTTGAAAGAAATTGGGAATTGAATGCGCGCCCATTTATTATTCACCCGTACGACACTGAAACCACGGAGTGTAAACAGTCAATTACGTGAGAAGTGCAACGAAATTTGCATTAGAACTAATGTAAACTTCACTACCGTTGAACACTAAATGCTATTGAGATGGATTTTAATGGATAAATAATAGAAGCAATTAGAGATTGAATTAATCCCAGAAAAATTGGCAAGTTAGAAGAAGTATTAGAAATTGATAAAGACACATCCATTATGCGTTCCAGTTATATGTACATCACAGAACTCCTTTAGACAGACGAAGATATTTTTCTCTTACAAATAATCTGATACAATTGCAAATTAACGAATGCGATCACATGCGTGCCAGAACCATGATATTAAAGGCATCAATGAAACTAAAAAGCGCGCGGAGAGCGTAGAAAATAGATATTTAAGCACTTTTGAGTTAACATGCATGCCATATAGTTCATTTGGCTGGATGAAAAGACATCTGACTTGTAAGGGAAACCACCTTCGTGAAAATATACTGTATGTTTAAAATTTTTATATTGGCTTTTTAAAACTTTGTGGCCAAGACTGGGGGGGGGGGGGGGTCCGGACCCTCCCGCCCTGGATCTGCGTCGGAAAGCTGTATCAAGTGGTTAAAAGTCATTTACAGGAAATATTCGCTCTGACCTGGGAATTCAACGCATCGTCTCGTTATCGGTTTCACCACTCGCGTTGACAGGATGTTTTATTGAGGATGGATGACCGTAGGGCTTCATCGCCCTAAGAGAGGAGGGGTTTTAGGTAAATTTTTGAACATGTATATATCATCAGATGCTATTTCGTGCAACATTCAGCATCATCTGAAGTCGAGTTTTTGTTCCATAATTCTATTCCAAAGAAAAAAAAACATTTTCAGAATTCGATTGTTTTGGAGACTCCATTAATGGAAGGGCATCACAATGGTTTTAGCCAAGAAATGGAATACGGAAAAGTCAATGATATTTAAAGTAAATAGACGAATCAGCTCTGTTTTTTTACTCTTTCTTTTTCAGACATGATGTTGCGGATTTTGTTTTATACCATAATGATGATGTCACTATCTCACGGAGCCTTAGATAAAATAGCGGAAGTTACAGAGGAGAAGATGAAATCTTTTGAAGACCCGCGACTTTTATTTTTCGAGCGGCTTATTCAGAAAAATGGTGAACCTTTGTTTCTGGATGACGTCATCCCCTCAGTGGGGATTGTGAAGCCCTTGGTGATGCTGATGGAGCAACAAAGTCGGTATGTAGTTTGGAAAAACGGATTAGACTGTAGAAATGTCAATTGGGGCCCATAGAACAAGAAACCTTACAGTTCTCCCAGCCCACACCTGCCTCCAATTGAAGCATGTAAACGCATTAGGCCTACGTGTAGTTAAATGTAGCAAGGATTCCACTTTTTATATAGAATTCACTAAGTCATTTAGTTTACAGATAAATTTGTCAATATATTCCATTTTTAAATCTGCTGCTGCATCCAGACATTTTTTGGTCTATATAGTTAAGACACATGCTGTCTTTTCCGTCAGTACCCTGAATTAGGCCCATGGACGGGGTCATGTCCCCTCAAATATTTGGAAATATTAAAATGCCCCCCCCCCCCCCAATTTCTTAGACAGGAAGTAAAAGGTAGTTGAGTATATATTATATACCTAGGTGCAAATACTCGGCGCGTCATTTTTCTCAGTGGTGATTTTTTATTACTTGACGCAGGCAGAGGAATATATGCAATAGTGATGACGTGTGTTTGTATGTTTGTACAAGTGTGTATGTGACTCTGCTTGTGGACACTCTTACTTAGAAAGGGTAACCTTCGGGAATTTCATACTTGGTATGTGTATACCTTGATATAAGGCAGGGTTGTCCAACCTTTCGCAGCGGTGGGCCACATGTAATGGTTATGATGGACGAGGGGCCGCATTCTATACTCGTTTTTTTTTCAATATTTTCCGACGCCCAAGGCAACAAAATGAAATCATTGCGCGTAGGGAACACAGATTCGTTTTCGTTTTTGGTTTCGATGATAAGAGAAACCTATGCAATCATGATGGCTTGTGTATGTATGTGTGTATGTGTGTGTGTGTATGTGTGTGTTTGTGACACTTTGCTTGTTAGCACGATATCTCAAGATAGAAATGTCTGACAATTTTCAAACTTGATACATGGATGCCCCATATTGAGAGGAAGAACCCTATTGTTTTTGGCGGAGGTCAAAGGTCATCTGGGGTCAGCAGGGGTCAATTTCTGAAAACTTTGTTAGCACGATATCTCAAGATTGGAAACTTGTATAGATTTCATATTTGGTATGTGGATGCGTTATGGTCAGAAGATGGTCCCTATTGTTTTTGACGCAGGTCAAAGGTCATCTGGGGTCACCGGGGGTCAAAGTGTGAAAATCTCGTTAGCACAATATCTCAAGATAGGAAACTTTGATAGATTTCATATTTGTTATGTGGATGTGTTATGGTCAGAAGATTGTTCATATTGTTTTCGGTGGAGGTCAAAGGTCATCTGGGGTCACTGGGGGTCAAAGTCTGAAAATCTTGTCAACACAATATCTCAAGGGAGGAAACTTGAATAGATTTCATATTTGGTTTGTGGATGCATTATAGTCAGAGGATGGTCCCTATTGGTTTTGGTAAAGGTCAAAGGTCATCTGGGGTCACCGGGGGTCAAAGTGTGAAAATCTCGTTAGCACAATATCTCAAGATAGGAAACTTTGATAGATTTCATATTTGTTATGTGGATGTGTTATGGTCAGAAGATTGTTCATATTGTTTTCGGTGGAGGTCAAAGGTCATCTGGGGTCACTGGGGGTCAAAGTCTGAAAATCTTGTCAACACAATATCTCAAGGGAGGAAACTTGAATAGATTTCATATTTGGTTTGTGGATGCATTATAGTCAGAGGATGGTCCCTATTGGTTTTGGTAAAGGTCAAAGGTCATCTGGGGTCACCGGGGGGGGGACAGCAATATCACAAGGTAGGGAACTTGGATAGATTTCATATTTGGAATGTGAATGGGTTAAAGTTAGGAGATGGTCCCTACAGAGATGCCAAGTATCTTGATTTAGGTGGAATAATTACCATTTTCACCCTCAATTCCGCAATTACGAATATCCTCCAAAAATTGCTCTTTTCACATGTTAAGGATCTTTGTTGAAATCTCAAAGTGTCTAGCTCCCTAAACTGAAAAGTTTAGGCCAAAATTGTATGGTTCAAATGAGCAAGTGGGCTAGTACTTTCTGCCTAGGCTTAAGGTAGGCCTAAGTTAGGCCTAGCCGATGCTACATCTTTCACAAAGATGAATCGAGTACTGAAGAGGATCAACAAAAATCCACTTGGCCAAGAACATCAAAAATATTTAAAAGGCATTGGTAAAAAACCCTTACACAACAATCTGCAGTACTTTTGTGAGCTTTAGGTGTAAAGTTTTTCCCTGCGATGTAATTTTCTTCATCATGACTAATGTCTTGGCACTTTTGCCATTGCCTAATCTATAGCATATATGTACATTTGGAACATATTCTACACATGTATGTTTCTGTGTAATATCCTTAGGCTAGCCTAGTGGGAAATTCAGCTTCCCTACCAATATTTTATTTGTTCTAGAACATGATATAAAGCATGCAGCAGCATATTTTGGTACTGTAGCAGGGTGGTATCTGCAGCAGGGGAAAACTTACGAATTCTCCCATATATATATATTAGTGTTATGAGAAGCTGTTCAAAAGTCCTCCCATATATATTAGTGTTATGAAGTGTCTTTGAAAAATAATGTCTCGACTCTGCAGTATTTATGGGGTTGGTTCAAACCTCTGCACTGAAATCTAACCCTCATCAAAGTCTTAAAAGTATTATTAAACCTTTCAGCTGGAAAGGATGGGGAGAGGGTCCTTAGTTTACAGTGTTGTGAACTCTCAAGACTTTTTGCAGGTAATTATACAAAACCATCAAAACCATCATTATGTCATTTCTTAATTGTACCATGGTTTTTTAGGGTTGCCCTAGCATGAGGGGGTCCACTTTTAAAGAAGGTTTGCATGATTCCTATTTTTCATTTCTTGAAGTCAGCTTGAAGCTTTTTGAAATTGCAATGTGTAGAGGTTAAGGGTTTTGAAGGGTCACTGGTGGTCAAAATGTGAATGACAAACTTGTTTAATAGGTGTTAACACATCTTAAAGTGGGAGACTTAAATAGATTTCACGTGTGGTTTGTTAATGCTTATGGTAAGAAGATGATCCCTATTTTTGGTGGGGGGGGGGGGACAAATGTCATGTGGGAAAGCAAAATTATTTTTTGAACATGTTAGTATAACATTTGAATGAGAAGATAATGGTACATGATGGGATTATTTGAAATGGAACGTTTGTGTATCATCGAAACCTCAATGCAGTTTTGCATTCTGGTTGATTGAACAAATAAATAAATTTCAGCAAAAATTGATGATGTTGGGCAGAATATTCGGACAAAGTTTTTTTTTTCATATTCCTCCTGAATCATTCTCAACCCGCCCCTGTGGACAACACTCCAATATACCTACATGTAGCAGACATTTGAAATAAATTATTCCATTCAAAAATAAGCATGCCGTAGCGGACGGCGAAGCCTAAAGTTGTCATCAATTAATCTGCTTATTGAATAATTTTGCAATATAGATTATTTCTGACGGGCCGGACACAACCTTTTCGCGGGCCGGACCGTGGCCCGAGGGCCGTAGGTTGGACAACCCTGATATAAGGAGATGATCCCCATTGTTTTTAGTGAAAGGCAAAGGTCATGTGTGGTCAGCAGAGGTCGAACATGTATGTATGTATATATATATATATATATATATATATATATATATATATATATATATATATATATATATATATATATATATATATATATATATATATATATATATATATATATATATATATATATATATACTCAATCTGCAGACAGTACTGTTTCGACCTTGTTAGGTCTCCTCAGTGCAGCTCAGAGTAGATTTCAAGACGGAATGACAAGACTGACACAGGCATAACCTGCTTCAGTCCAGCCATTCACGGTACATTGCTAGCGAATACCAAAGTGCACAAGCTCAAAGAGCGTCCTATGCATAAAGCGAATAGTATTACGCCCTGGCTAAAATGCCAAGACTACACAAGCAATATACCGTCTCGAAATTTAAAAGTGCTCAACAGAACACGGTCATACCGAAGCACTACCGGTATATATATATATATATATCTATATATATATATATGTATATATATATGTGTATATATATATATTTATATATATATATATATATATATATATATATATATATATATATATATATATATATATATATATATATATATATATATATATATATATATATATATATATATTTCACTAATTCGGCACTTAGGGGGAAAGTTGTTGTTGAAAAGTCGACCTTAAGGAGAAAAAAATTTTGGGGCGAAATATAAGTTTCGCCGTAACGTTTCTACACACTTTTTCTATAGGAATACGTAAACAGACAAGGGCGCCCTCCTAGATTTACAAAGTAGATACAATTACTTCAAAGTTGTCAAATTTACGGACACCTAGCTGTTAACACGAACAGATGGCTGGCCATTGAAATAACGTTGTTTATATTTTTGGACGTTAGGGCGAACACTTTTTCTTATGTATTTCATTGTTATTTTTTCGCCCTAAGTACGCGCAGATATAACAATTTCCCCCTAAGGCGGGAATTAGCGTTATATATATATATATATATATATATATATATATATATATATATATATATATATATATATATATATATATACATTTTTGTGTTCATATTTCCTCTATGTACTTCCCTTGGTAGCGATACTGAGGGATTTATTTAGGTGAATTTTCGTAGGGTATCCGATTGTTCGCGCATCTGAAAGTTGACCGATTCACTAACCCATCCCCTTTGCTCCATTCAGGTTTATGGCAGTGCTGTATAATGTGTTTCTTTAATTAAAGCTATTAGTCCCCACATCTCCCTTAATCAAATAGTCACATGGTACTACTGGTACTACACAACTTCAATACAGACTGGCAATTAAATGAGTCAAGATAATAATCCATCTACATAGGGAAGCAAGGGCATAAAGTATGTTGCACCGATATTAATCTTGCAAATTTCATCCAGATTGTGACCTAAACTTTGTATTTAATGAGTATGATTCGTGGCAGTCGGAGCCCTCCTCCAAGGGACTCACGGAAAGCGGTTGAAGTCCCATTGCAAAGAAAAGTGTGTTAGGTTGTATTTGTATAGGGTATGACGCCCTCTAACTAGTGAAAATTCCATATCACAACTACGAAGAATATCACTGGTTGTTGTATTTCAGGATCAAAGATATGCCATCCAGGACGAGGCCAGTTGGAGTCGAACCCAAGACCAATAACGACACACCGCAGTTAACCCCGAAACCTACTTTTCTCACGTCTCCGCCGTCATCTCCTAGAACATCCACACTACAGAGGACGTCTGTCCTGACTACTGTACCATCAAAAGTGTCATCTTCAACTATTTCTGATTCAAAGGTGATTTTATACCCGACAAAGGACACTTCGACGACAACCTCCCCCTTGATGACATCAGTTCAAATGACTAACAAGCTATCTTCAAATGCTCCATCCAGATTTACATCTCTACCTGAAGTGACAACATCCACATCTTTTGGATTTAAATCGTCAACTAAAATGTCACCACTGTCTTCATCCAAAGTTACATCTCTGGATCCGTCGACGTTTCGAACATCTTTTCCATTTAAAACGTCGGCTACGATGTCACCGTTGTCTTCATCCAGAGTTAGGCCTACATATCTGCCTGAAGCGACACCATCCACATCTTTTTCATGTAAAACATCGACTACAATGTCAGCACTGTCATCATCCAGAGGAATATCTCTGGCTCCGTCGACGCCTTCAAAATCTTTTCCATTTAAAACTTCGGCCACAATGTCACCGTTGTCTTCATCCAGATTTACATCTCTACCTGAAGCGACACCATCCACATCTTTTTCATGTAAAACATCGCCAACAATGTCAGCACTGTCATCATCCAGAACATCTCTGGCTCCGTCGACGCCTTCAACATCTTTTCCATTTAAAGCGTCGGCTACAATGTCACCGTTGTTTTCATCCAGATATACATCTCTACCTGAAGCGACACCATCCACATCTTTTTCGTGTAAAACTTCAATGTCAGCATCGTTTTCATCCAGAGGTACATCTCTGGCTCCGTCGACGCCATCAACATCTTTTCCATTTAAAGCGTCGAATACAATGTCACCGTTGTCTTCACCCAGATTTACATCTCTACCTGAAGCGACACCATCCACATCTTTTTCATGTAAAACATCGACTACAATGTCTTTGTCAGAGACACAGTCGTCGACCATGTTTGCGTCTGCAAAAACGCCATTGTCGACTGGATTATTGACACCGTCGGCAACTGTTTCATTAAACTCAGTTTCTACGACCCCGCCCCCATTATTTATTGCCAATGTAATGCCGACAATGCCATCGCCACCAGCAGACTCGACACAGCAATCGACGCAGGATGTTGTAACTTACACGAAACCATTGCCAACACAGCTCGCAACTTCGGCTTTGAAATCACCCTCAATGACTTTTTCTATTAACCCCAAATCGGCAAACCTACCTTACTCCACAGAAACGACTAGATCTTTACTGCAACATTCTTCTTCATACTTCTTCAACTCCTCCAACATAACGTGTTTTGACCTCAAGAAAGTTAACATCAGATTCAACGACACCGTCGATCGATCTTTTTGGATCAATATCTGAGTATCTTTCACCATCAACCACTAAAACAGACGACGAAGTCTCATATTCGTAGCAAACATTATCTTCGTCGTCGTCGTGGTCCTCAACAAATTCAACAAATCCAATGGAACCACTAACGAAACGACTCCATTCACATCTCGGCTGTTAAGCACATTCCTTTCATTCTCTTCGACGATGCCGTCAAGTTTTAAGACAGGAACGGAACAAACTTGGCCGACATCGACAATTTCTGTTTCATTGCCGAAGTCATCTTCAAATATAATATCAACGACTGTACCTACTTCTAGGAAGCCATCACTGACTTCGTTGTTTTCGTATTCGTTAGGCTATCAGAGTAAGTTGTAAATTCTATTGTAACAGCTAAACACTAACGTCAGTTTGTTTTATTCGATTGTAGTACATTCATAACGACAATGTGTGCTAACCGTGTGTAACAGATACAAAGTGTATAGGCTTATTGTGTTGTGTGTTTGTGCGTGTGTCTGTATGTGGGCCGTGTTTGTATGAGAATATTGTGTTATAATTGTTCATTGCGATGGTTGAGGATAGCTCTCAGCTTGAGGCCACTCCGTGGATTCCTGATCTGTCTCCCATGTGTCCATGCATCACGATTGCATTTGTGTTTATTCAGTTATTTTGTGATGATTAATAATAGCCCATGTGTTTTACTGTAGTGCAGGAAGGCAGCACTCTACTACTTGATCAATTTGAACTAGGGTTAACACAGGCTGATAGGATTGGACCTTGGATCAGTGGCACCGCACAGTCACGCCTGGGTGAACCCACAGAGATCAGTGCTGGAGTTGGGCATTTTTCATTTGCCCTGTACAGTAGGTTTAATCATGTGATACTTACAGAATTTTGAAGAAACTTTGGTTGTAAATTGCTGTTTTGTCCTCTCACTTATTTAACTTTATTTCATTACTTGTGTGATCCCCCACTTGCTAAAGAGAGTCTGATTGTATTGTTATATATATATTAACTCCCTTTGTGTGGCTAACAAGAAGGAGGGGGTATCTGGAAGAGTAACCGTGATTGTTTCATGCTTTTCTTTTTATTTTGGGGTTAATTGGGTTTTAATAAAATGGGTAACGCAGTTGAAAATTGTCTACTCGATTTATTTTGAGTCCCAATACTGTACCTATATCTCTGGCTCGATGGACTAACTTAAAAGACGCATGACAAGTGACTCGCATTGACTTTTCCATTATACAGAGGAAACCTCGTGCTCGTGTCGTCCACCTGTTTTACAACTCCATGGCTAAACACATCCTGAGTAATTACAATAAAATGAAAAAGCTGTCCAAATGTTATTAAGTTCCGGAATTACAAGTACTTATGAAAATTTGACTGGCTTTATAAAAACTAGGCCACTCTTGCTTTTGAGGTATATGGCCAGGGACCTTTGAAGAGCTAAGTGGTATGCAGTGAACACTGCGCTATCTTTGGTAATAGGCCTATAGTGGTGATTTTGCAAAAAAAAGGACAAAAATGTCCCCCCCCCCCGTCTCGGAGCCAAAATATCGAAAAGGGGGAGGGGCAAACCAAGGGCAATGGAAAATGTTGGGGCAAAAAATTTCGGGCCTAGTGCGAAACCGAGACCAAAGCGTCATTCCTGCTGGTGGGGTCCAGAGGGCGGAGCCCCAGAAAGTTCTGAGGTTTAAGCATACCTCTGGTTGAAAAATTAAGTCTCAGGAGAGGGATATTATTTATTTTTTCGGTAAATCCAACTCCTAACTGTCCTAACTTGGAAAAATGAGGGACAAAGACAAAATCTGCGGGAATGTAGCCCCTTAGCGCCACTACTGCCCAATCCATTCAGGGAAAAGATTCAAAGATAAAAATGAAAGCATCAATACATGACAACTATTTTTAACGAAGACTACGCTGGATTTCTTTCTCGGCTTTGTTGGGGAAAAATACTTTCAAATTATTTCCAAAGTGTGTAGGGGTTCCTTTGGTGGAAGGTTCCAGTGACGTGTGATCCGAATACGGCCCCTGCTACGGAAGGAATAACTCTTGCATATGCTTTTTGACCAAAGCTTCTATCAAAATTGTAAGCGTCGTCATAAAAACCGGCGAAATGTCACAAATATCAGAATATTTTGCCCAATGCCTGTGCTGTTAAAGAAATACGTTCAATTTTTCAAAGAAACTACGAGAATGGTAAACTTCAGAATACCGCACAAACTGGACCATATCCTGGCAAGTGAAGAGATTGTCCTGGACGTCCTCACATCGAAATCAGTCTTTTTAAAAGATTATCATGTCTGCCACTTTCTTCAGAATAAGTTAAACTACTTTACAATGTCATTTACGCTTTTACTATACACCAATCTCTTTACGGCAGGATTCCACAAAGATAAAAGTTATCAACACCGTCGTAGACATTCAATCATATTTAACTTATATTTGTACTTTTTCGTAAAATTTTGCAAATGCATGGTGACTTATGCAGTCACGGCAGAACGGCTCAGCCCCCCCCCCCCCCAAACATCTTGGGGCTACACCGTGACGTATGTTCAACTTCCGACCCCCGCCCCGTCATATTTGCAAAATGCGACTTTCAGAAGTTGGCAGCTCACAACACTCGAAAAGTTTCCGGCCACCCAGAAGTTTTGTAAAAATCAAAACTTTTCTTGTGTGCTTTGCGCCAACGGATGATGACGCTCCGCCTAGATACCCTTGCTGTCATTCAGCATGCCCATATGTTTTCCGTTCCACTTCCCTGGACTTAGGAATTGATATATCTTTTGGAAGTGTTCCTCTCTGCATGGTACATCATTTCAAGAGAATTAGCGGCTCACTGAAGGGGCACGGAGGGACATTTGTCCAATCCCAAAGCATATTCTTCAATTTTCAAAAAAAAAAAAACTTAAGTAAATCTATATGACAGGAAAAAAGCGCACTTCCTAATTTGGGCAAATTTTCCTTTCTATCTCATACAAACTTAATATTTACAGTATTAACTATAAACTACCCCGTAATTTGGTGAATATATTTCGAAATAATATCGAAATCGGTCAAGTATTGTCCTTTTCAGTGGACGTAACAGCTTTTTCGGGAAGCAGTTAATAGTCTGGTTTCGCCGAACGGCCCGTTGCCAAAGGGTCGGGAGGACTTCAAAAGAAGAATAATATTAAAATTTCAACATTGTTTGCATGATTATACGACCAATGGTCACACTGTCACAGGAATTAGTATGATGATAGCCGTCATGATTCCAATGTATTTTTAACTTCCTAGTGTGTATGTTCGTCAATGAAGATTCTAGTTTTCCGACAAAGAAAATGATAGAACGTCATATCGTCTTACAGAGTGCATACACGGGATGTCACAGTTGGAAAACCACGCCCACTGACGGGCAAAAATCAATAGTACCTTTATTGCACTAGTCAAACGTGGGTCGTCAGCGACTTCTCAGCTAGCTACACTACGTACTACCAGGCTTAGATTTTGTCCGTCAAAATAGCGAGGCTTTTAACATCAGTGAAAGCACTCTATCTGTCTACAGAGATTATGCACGTGACGCCAGCGCGTTCGACTATATGGCAAATATCAAAAGTAGTCGTGGTGTTGCACAACAGCACCTTAGTAACGATTCACTTTTGTTGTAAACTAGACAGACGCCTGGATGGAAAAACAGAGATGCGCATCGCAGTGACGTAGGTGCATAACCTCTATACATCATCTGTGTCAGCTTCATGATAAGTAGGTATAGCAACCTCCATGTTCAAGGGCAAGTCTGAGTGAGCATTCCGGAGTTTCCCTCAAACATGGCAGAAATACTCCACGCGAAAAGCTGTCATGACATCAAGTGAGAACTTCTTATGGGGGGGGGGGGGGGGGGGCACCATCAGTTCATACACATATTAGTAGGGGATTTTTTTTTTTTTGCTAGAAATGTCTCATCCATTTCCTGGAACGTAAGTTTTAGGCTGCTCCGTGACAACAAGGAACGAATAAGGTACAAATACTTGTTTACATCAAATGGAACTAGAACTCGTAATTCTCGATTCTTTACTTAAAGCAAATACCACATTCTTTATTACTGAATATCCTGTTTGTCCTTGAAATTAGACCTTTTGGAACGTTTGAACATCTATATACCTACAGATCTAGCATTACTTCACACCATATGTAGGTAATAGCAAACAATGCCACTTAATATCCCATGCAGTGGCATCTACACCTAAAATAACGGTCTTCCTCTCTATCCTAGACTTTCCCTCATTCCGTGTCCCCAACCCCTCCCCCACCCCATGACACAATCCTGGTTACGCTACTGCACATTATAAATAAACTGAATGCAATGTCAAATTTATGCGACACAACGACATCAAAGATTTCCCACAAGTAAATGTCAAGAATAAAATGCATTACTTTGAAAATTAGTATCTTCGAAACGCTATATGCTATTGAGATACTGTTCTCATCTTATGAAAGAAAAAAAACCTTTCTGCATATTTGGAAGTGAATGAATTTTGTCTCCAGAAAATCTTTTCAAGGGGATATTCTGTGTTACTGTTTAGAAGTGTCATCAATAACAAAAAGCTACTAAACTTGGCGACATGTTCAGACAGCCTATTACGCGTAGTAATGCGTCTTGGTTTCAATTATTTTGCCAAATTTCCTTTTAGCCCTCAAGAAAGCTTCAACAAGGACAAAGGAGCTTTGTAGAAATTACAGATTAGCTAATTAGCGATTGGTTTACTGCAATATTTAATTAGAAATAAGGTACTCTCTAAAAGGGTGTTTAGGAATTAAACGATTTCCTAAAATCTTTTCTTGCCCCACTTTTTAACACGATAAGATGCTAAACACTAATGTCTAATTCATAAACATTTCGTTTTTAACGTTTTTTAACATGTTTCATTGCTAAACATTTAGTGCTTAATGGCCAAGCATGTTGAAATTTTAAACCTGTTTTCAACTAGTTGGGGCAACATAAGTGTTCAAAAGATGAAGAAGTCTCACGACGGTTTCCTTCGAAAGGAAGATATTTTCATGTTAATTCATTAAATTGAATTGTTCTAACTCCAGAAAGAGAAATTTTCTTTATTATTAGATAAGTGTTTGACATCATAAATAAAAGCGCAGCAAATTTCAGCTATCGAGTAAAGGAGCCAAAAGAAAAACGAACCTTCAATGCGATTTTTATTATTACTTTTTATATTTATTTATTTATTTTTTTTATCAGGATGGTTTTGGTTTTAGTGAAGACAATTTTTGGCGAAAGTAAAAATTTTAAGCATGGAATAAATTTCGTGATTAAACAATTATCCAAATTTCCCCAAGTATACTTTGAGGTAAGAAGTTTCTTAAGCTCGCATGGTGGTGCAGACATCACGATTAATATAGAGTTGGTCTTTTAGGTCTAACGTACAGTTAACAAGAAACCAAAAGCAGGAGGGGGCCAAGAAAAACTCGATACCCGTTCCTTTCAGCTTGAGTCTACTTCATGCGATACATTTGGCCATATGCCTAACGGAACGGAACATCCTGATTACACCAGTAAAGCCATGTCCTCAACTATATTTACAAAGTGCCTTTTTCACACAATGGTACTTCCATGTTCACAGGTATAACCCCAACACTACATGCATGATGATCAAACCAGGCTGCTCCATCCTTCTCAAGGATTGTAAAAGCTTAAAATGTCTCCTCTCTCATCCTAGTATTTTTGTCTTAAAAAAGTGATGGAAACATTCCTCCATTTTTAATAATTGAAAGAGATCTAATGAGATTTTCAATGGGATAGCTTTTTAAAAGCGTTTTCTTTTTGTAATACTTTGACTCATTCAATTTCCCTAATGTTGAGTTCAGCTGGTCCTAAAATTCTATAGTTCGAGCGTGATCTGAAAGTATGTATATCATTCAGTGATTCTAGGGCTCATTATTGACAGAATTTTGGCAATAGGAAGACTTTAAGGTCAAGAGAAGCCCCCCCCCCCCACCTCCCCCCCCCAAAAAAAAAACTCATTTTGAAGAAACATCTGAATAACACAACTTTCTTTTCACTTATCTACAAAGAATCATTCATAATATTGCATGGCTTCAATATGCAAGTTAAACCAAAAAGTTCCTTTAAGTAAATTTCACATTTGTGGAGGAAAATGTTGCCATATGACTCTCAACAGTCTACTATAATACTTCAATTTGGGATGACTGCTCTTGCCCTGTTACTCAGTCATGTATCGAATACTGAAAAATCCTCACTATTTTAAAAGGAAAGATGAATTGTTTTCTTTTGAACAATGAAAATTTTTCCATGCGACGTAATTACAATCATCGAACTGGAGCTTCTGAGTCGTGTTTTTTATTTCATGGTATTTTACCAATTTTCCGTCCATTATATGGAACAAAAATTATCATCACTGGGTCGAGAAACGGTTACTTTCTTGCTTTTAGGATATAACGTAAAGTAGTTCAACACTCAGCAATCAAAAGGAAGGCATTTAGGGATCGTTTAGTCATAGAGTTTACATATATAAAGTTTATGAAACTGTGCGTATGAAAAAGTTTTGTTCACCTTTAAAGAAACTTTCTTACCCAATAGCCTGCTGTCAACAGACTAGCTTAATCAGCTGAAAGAACGATTCGATCGTAATACCATGGAGGTAGTACTTCCATGGAAATACAGTCTTACCACTAACAATATTACCGACGTACTGAAAACGTAATACAATGGGTGTATTATGGTTTCTGAGAGAGCGCCATCGATTTGCTCTGAACAGTAATTACAAGAAAACACTCGACGTATAAACTGTAACCAGGGAGTTGCAACCCCCTGCTGTAACGTATAAACATGGGCTGTCTTAACAGGCTTAATTCAACAATTGAAATATGTGAAAAAACTTGATGACAGATTATATAATGTCTGGGAGACGGCAATATTGCCTTTAAAAAGATCGGCTGTCATACCCAAACGAAACCTGACGATTTTTTTTTTTTTTTAAACACGTTTAAGAGATAAATTTCCCTAAGAGGTGGGATGGGGCGTGTTTCAAAGTAGTAGACTTGCTTTAATCATTTTCGACGCAAAAATGTTGATAGCCGTATCAAAATCTTAACGTATTCTTCGCAAATTACCAAAATACAGGTAGACTACCCGGCGTGAATGTGGAGGAGAACATCATCTAATGATGGCAAAACGATGAACATTTTGGGGGTTCCCGGCCGTCCTACTAGTACTTTTGGTGAAATCGTGCTTCATGAAACCTGAAAGCTTTACCTCGGGACAAGGCTGCAGTCTCACCTTGTTGTTGGCAAAGTACTCTACTGGAAATATGTCAATGCAAAGTTGCATGCAACTTTTGTCATTATAATAAGTGGCTCTTAGTTTCTTAATTTCAGCAAGACCTCAGTAACACTCGGCGTTCGCCGAGGTTCACAATTCCAATCTTATGACCACTACTAGGGAAATAAAATTACAGGGTAGTTCCCCAGGCAATACACCCAACTGCCCAAACCAAGATAGATTTATTGGTATAGGCCTATCTGCATCTGGAATTAGATTGCGTGTAAAGACACAAAATTTTCAGTTTTACCCCAATTAACCACCACGATTCAACTTTCAACACTGTTCCTGTCGAAGTCGAAAATCCTTCACCACTTTGCATTTGGGCTCCTTGAAAAGGCCAAAAAAAATTTTGGGAGGGGGAAACCCACTATCCTTTGATCCCCCGGTCGGCGATTACTCAGCACACTGCATGCCCCCCCCCCCCCCCCTCATCCTTCAGGGAAAATCCTGCGTCCGCAACTGTTCGCAGAATGGGAATGAGGATTTTGTACAACAGACTTAATTAGTGCAATTTCCTTTGCTCGCAATTACCATGGTTTACACACCATACGTCAGTTGCACACACAAGGGAATATGGTGTCTCTTCATTTTAATTTTTCTCCAGATGCTATGGATTCTTGTAGGAATAAGAGTGGGCGTCATTTTGAACATACAATCGACCTATATCAATTATATTTATCACTCACCGTGATCAAACGTACAGAATTTTCGCAAATCCTTTGCAAACAACCAAAATTTTTGGGTGCTCTACTACCTTCAACTCTGATGCATGGGCGTCGACCACCTTGAACACTTTTTGGAAACAAAACCATTGACTTTAGATTCACACAGTAATTTTTGATGGAAGTGGGCATGCCCCTCTCCCTACGAGTGAAGATTTGCACCCATACAATGTTGTTTTCATCGCCACCAATACCTTCTGACAACAACTTCCAGAGTCTTCACAACTACAAAAGTTAAAAGCATTTCTGTAAATTTGAAGGCAGAAGACTCGCCTTCTGCCGATAACTGACAGACGGGTTTTGGTAGAGAATTAAGAAACTGTTTCGATGTTGAGTCTGATGCGAATTTTGTCATAGTAATTTTATTTATAATTTCAGTGCACTCCGCGCACAATTTTCAGGATTTTCACATCGCCCCATGAACATTGTTACGGTTGTAATAGGCCACAGTTCATATTTTCCATGCTAAGAGTGGTGTTTGCTGACCAAATATCTTCGAATCCACGAGTAAAGGTTTCGTTCCTTTGAAAACACTAAATAATCGATTCAGTACGATTCAAATTTTTCTACAGATATTAACGCCACCTAAAATTAACAAACGTTAGCCATTTGGCACCTATGTTTTGACAAAGAAAAGATCCCATTCGTGTAAACTGGGAGTTGTCACCTGACAACTCCCTAGGTTTAAACAATGGCAAAATACCACAATTTAAGCAGACCTTGGGGTTCATTGATGCGGCATTACCACATTATTACAGGCGCGGATCAAAGGGGGGGGGGGGGGTTTCGGCCTCAGCACTCCCTTTTTCGCCAGATCAACAATAAAACATATGGCAAATTTGCAGTGCAACTCCTCCACCTCCCTGCTTTCTCTTAAGTCATCCCCCTCCCCATTTTGGAATGTCTGGATCCGCGCCTGTTATTTTGTGCCCCAATTAACAGGGAGCTAGTATTTGAAATAACATCAGCTGTTGATCTGGACAACCACTGGCCGTCCAATTGCTTTTTCTTTAGTCCTCTCTGGCAAAGAGTCGTTCATAACAAAACCAAAATATTTACTCTCGAAGAAGTTCTGCTTTCCAAGGAAGCCATGTCCACTAACTGACTTATAGGGAACAATGAACTGACCAACCCGACTAGCCGACAGGATTTACATTGGCCTGTCATCATTGGATGAAAATAACAGATACTGCACATGATCTAAGCCAAAAGACAAATTCTATTGTGTAAAAGTGGTCGGTAGTACGTAGAAATACTGGTGTTATTAGGGAGATAAAGTTTTTCGCATGAAATCAAACATGTAAACCGGGATTTCTCAATAAAAAATTGAAAACTGACCTTAGTAAGTTATCATCCTAGGTAAAGGCCTATGAGGCGGGGGTCGGGGGGGGGGGGCTGCAGTCCTCCCAGAGAAAGGGAAATGCTTATTTCAGAGCACTGACTCTTACAGTAGGGCAAGGGGCAGCCTGCAGTGGTCAGTTCGGCCGGCAGGGGACCGTTATGTCCCCCAACTTGAACAGGCGGGGCAAAATAGGACTTGCAAAATTTTCACGTGAGTTCATTACCAATACACCATCTGCTCCCCCTTTAAAAATGGCTTCCCTTATGTCTATGAGTATTTCTACCAAGCGTCCACAACCCAAACAAATTTGGAATAGGGGTGTGCCTTACTGTAAAAATAGGCCTATCGGGATGATAGAAGAAGGCCTAATACGGTTAATAATTATAAAGTATTTCTCGTCAATTAATTTTTTAAATTTATTTGGTCCAAATATCAATCTGAATAAATTGACTAATTGGTCAGGAAATTTTTAATTATTTTCCCGCATTTTTAATTATTTTTTCGTGCATAACTTCGTTTCTCATTTTCTACTTCCTTGGTTCAAGATCATTTGGTATTTAATTTAGCCACTGAATTCGAATCTATAGTCAGATACAAACCAATCCTTGAAAATCGTTTGAAAACGGTGGATGCCGCAAAAATATACGTCACTGCATGCACTACTCTGGATCCGTTCCGCATGCGGTCAAGGGGCATGCAATGAAAATTTGCTGATGTGAAACATTGCTGTCTTTAATTAGGAGCAATTAATTTTGTTCTGTAGTAGGTGTATATCCAGCAGAAATTCCCTTTGAGAACCATTATGTCCAAATTCAATTAACCAAATTTTCACTGAATAGGTTCCACTTGAAATGATTTCACTTATTATGATTTTGAAGATTTTTTTAAAAGATTTGGTCAGAGTAGCGTAAGCCTTGAAAGGATTAGTTTGTAATAGGCTCTACCTTCGAACTTCATGGAGTTTCGACGGTGGGTTAAAATCGTTCATGCTCACTAGAGGAGACTACTTTACAGCTTGAGGCCAGTGGGCTGGGGGTTTCAGAAAATGAACTAGACTTCCCGCCTGTCGTTAGAGGCGACTAAAGGGAAACCAAACTTGAACTTAAACCACAGCCACATGAATATAAATTGAACTCTGAACCTTTTATCGATAAATGTGTCGTCAAATCTCATCTCACTAACATCCGCTAACTACAGCTTGACTCGCTTGAGGTAATTAATCAGGTTCTTTGGAAGTATGATCTATCATTTGCCCTCTCAAGTTAGTTAGATGGAGTTATACGGCCCTGAGTTTCTAACCAATTGGTTTTAATCGAGCTGGCCACGGCCTGTCTTTTCCGGTTGTGACTCACTGGCTTGTTTCCCTACTCCATTGCTCTATGCTGAGCACCAAGCACAATGGCAATAGGTTCTAGTTTTTCAGTATTCAGTATGACCCGGCCAGGACTCGAACTCCCGACCTCCCAACTGCAAATCGGATGTTTTAACCACTTGCCAAGAGCTGGTATTGTGGAATGGACAAAATACACAAAACATCACAATCTGAGATAAATTAATAGTGTTGCAATAAAAAGTGTAATTCATTCAATTTTTCAGAACATTGATGCAATAAAAGACGAGTAGTTGAGGTTTTGCTAGAGTGTGTAAAGGAATAAAAATATATGTTCATAAGTAAAATCTTATCAATTGAATTGCTGGCTAAAAGGTGCTTTTAAATTAGGTACAAGGGCAGGCTCATGAAACGAAACTGCTAGTAAAATCGGGGCTATTGGTCAATGTTCCCAAGGGTCGTTGTTCCCCAATCTTGGGAACATTCCCACTTTTGGGACCATCAAACCCCGGGAATAACGAATCATTGTAATCATCGCCAAATCATCGAGATTTACGAAAACGGGTAACATCGAACCGTGGGAACATTGAAACCGGGAAAATCGGGCAGTCGGGTGTTTTGTGCCGGGCCCCTAGAGCTCGACAGGACTTATAGCCATCACAATGGGGAAGAGCAGTTTTCGATGCAACATCCTTCTATTAATTTAACCATTTCCCAGCCGACACTGTTTGAATCGCATCCCCATGATAAAACCAGACAAGTGCCTTCCCATCCACCCCACTCCCCACCCAGACACACATATACATAGCTATGTCTAGCTACAGCTCAAAACCAATGTGTCAGAAGTGTTTTAAAATGACAATTTAAATCAATCTGAATACTCACAAATCGTCACAATTTATAAAGGCATGTGCTATGGGGGCCACACACGTTGGGTCTATGATGTTCAAGTTAATATTTTATCCGAAGCACCGATGTACTACCATTGCACACATACAGACTTTAATCTCGTTCGGCAAGTAAAACTGCAATATTAGTACCATGACAAACATAAGTACATACTACATTGTGTATTCTCATCTTTCCTAGTTGTGTGAGTACTTAGATGCAAATATTTTTTTTAATACGGGTACTAGCACAATATTCATTCTTTCCAACATGGTTAAAGGGGAAATGCAGTCGAGCTAATTTGAAAAAGTGTATAGTACACTGTCCTAGGCATGATTGGTTCCTTAGAGTCATGTGACAGAATATTTTCTACTCAAACGTGAAATTTACCACTACCTTGAATATGCAATACTGAAGTGATATGATCATACAAGTTAACGACTTCCAATATGAAAATGGATTTTCAAAAACCATGTTCTTTCTTTCTCATCATGAAATACAACCCCTGCCCATTTCTTCTGGTACAAGCTCTAAAAATTTCAGTTTTTCCTGTACCCCATGGCTATTAAAAACTGAACTTTTCAGCATTTAACGGTGTACAAAAATGGCCTAATTGTTCCGAAGGAAACCCAAGCAGACAAGCAATGGTGAGATTTGTCAGACATTACTGGGAGCCATCAGCATTAATCTTCTCATATTTTCATCAAGGAGCAATCAATCAGTAATTCCACACAATTCAAAACTTGCGTAAAGACTCTTTTTCCAAATAACAGTTACAAAGGATTGTGGGATAGGGGTTTTGGTACACATGTGTTGTGTCAATCGCATATATGTACCACAAAATATACAAAACTTAATGGTTTATGAGTCTATGAGCGACAGTACTTACCTCCTATTTGCATATGTACTGCAGAAACTCCACTGCTTGCAAATGGATCTCCTCCTAATAGCTCCGCAGAGTTCCAATCAGAATTGGTTCCCCATGCTGCCTCTTTGAGGCGTAGGACAACAACCTCCATGCGCACAGGTGCAGGAGTGTCTGGTTCATGTGCCACTGCTGGCCCCGTCTTGGTAGGAGAGCTTGACTGGGAGGTCCACTAACATCGGGAGAAGCGTTGGGAACCAATGCTGATTAGGCCAGTGCGGAGCTATGAGAAGGAGATCCATCTGCGAGCACCTGAGTTTCTCCAGTACATATGTAAATAGGAGGTAAGGAGAAGTGAAACAGACTAACGCACCCCAACATTCTGTCCTGCAAACCTTTGTAATGGCTTATTGGGAAAGGGTTTATGTTTGGTTTTGGATTGTAGTATCCATCCAGGGTACAGGTAAACAAAAAGTTAGTTAGATGGAGTTTTACAACCCAGTTTCCAACTTATTGGTTCAAATCAAGCCGACCACTGCCTTTTCTCCAGTTGTGGCTCACTGTCTTGTTTTCCCTACTTCATTGCTTATGCTGAGCACCAAGCACGATGGCAGTAGGTTCCGTTTTTAAAGTCTTCGGTATGACCCGGCCGGGACTCAAACTCCCAAATAAAAGAATAAAGATGGATAAGGGTGGTGGAACCCTGTATTTGCCAACTTCAATCTGAGCAGCAATTGACTTCTTGGCTTCTTCTCATTTTTATTCTGGAATGAGTTTGGGTGCACAATTCCCACTCACCAAGTACAAGTACAAGTAAAATTTGCAAAACATATACATTCACTGCAAGCCTGCCACCCATTGTTGAAGATTTCAAATCTTTCTAGCATGTCCCTCCCACAACGGCCTTTCTTTCTAATAAGAAAGGACAGTATGATGCACAAAAACATGCATTTTTACGATATCCCTTTTACAACTGTAACCGGAATATAAATAAAAATAGGTACTTGACTAACTTTAAAATAAACAATGAGTATTTCAAGTTAGTAAAATTTAAGAATTATTGCACATAAATCTGAGATCATTACACTGTTTGTTTAATTTTTGCAGTCGAGAAGAAAAATGTGGCATGGAAAGTTTCCTGACAAAATACAACGCACAACATTCTGATAAAGAATTCTGTGACACTAATACAACACTCTTTAAAGGTGGATAGAAAAAAGAACTCTTATGAAGTAATACCCCTATAATAAAAGTTATAAACATTAAGTAACAAAGTGCAAAATGTTTTAAGTACTTCAATTGTGTAAAATGAAACAGAAAAACAAAGTTTTCAGCCAAGAAATAAATCCTTGTAGAGGCAGCTTTCAATCATGCATATCATTGGTAGCACCAATGTAACACGTGAACCATTGAAGTGAAATGGTGATTTATTTGCAAAGGTAAATCCTACACTACTTCATGAAGTCTAACTTTTGTACACAACATTACCAGTAAATCTAAAAGATTGCAGGAGATAAAACAAAAAAATAACAAAAAAAAAGAAAAGAAAAAAAAAACAATAAAATAAAATTGAACAAAAGAACAAATTGGTCACATACCGAGAAAATATGCCAAAAAATGTCATAAGAACTAAGACATTAAGCAAAAATAAATATTTAAAACACTTGCCACAATTGTAATGAGGAATGTTAATACCCTTGTGTGGATGTGGGGTATGTGAAGGGTGCATGTTGAAATAGTCACATTCAATTAGTCAATGGTATTGATGGTTATCATGATTAGAACAATGAAATTTTTAACATCTTTAGGAAAAAATGACTTGGGGGGGGAGAGTTTCACAAGCTACTCAATCTCCACTTGTATATACATATGGTCCAGCAGAAACACACTGGTTAGAAAACTCAAGAATGAAACGTTGCTATATTTACGGCTGGAATCTGAAATTATCTCGTCTCTTGTCAGTATTAGGGCCAACTGTAATCTACTGCATAATAATATAAGTTAAATCTTTTTGAGTTCAAAATTCTTTCAGGCTGGCCTAAATTTTGGAATATCTATCTTGGCTACTTGACTTGTGAAATTAAACTGTAGTTTTTCCAAAACTCCCTGGTTTGGGGATCTATAAGCCCAGCTTACCCCCTTTTTTTATTATGTAGACCTATTTGCCTGCTGTAAATCATTTGGAGAGTCAACAGCAAAACAAAATGAACAGAGAGGAAGTCAAAAGGATGCAACCTCATTCTTTAGCTTGCAAATAGGTTTTGTATGCCTTTCTTTGGCTCACTTCTTTTCACCAGAGGTGGTGCCAGGGTATGTTGATAGAAGGGCTAAGCATGAGCTGAGTGCTCCATTTCTTCTTTTTCCTTTCTTTTCCTTCTCTTTTCACATTTTTTGCGAATATAGGGGCTTTCCCCCCTGTCCCCCTAATACCACCTCTGCTTTTCTATGATTTTTATTTTTAATTTTTTTTGAGACCTCCTTTGGTCTAGCAGTAGAGCATCAACCTCTTAGGCAGAAGGCACAGGCTCAATTCTCAAGTTGAGTCATACTAAAGACACTAACAAATGGAACCTACTGCCGTTGTGCGTGATGCTCAGCATAAGCTATGGAGTAGGTAAAACAAGCCAGTGAACCACAACTGGAAAAAAGGCCGTGGCCGGCTTGACTTGGACCAATAGGTTGGAAACTGGGTCGTAAAACCCCATCTAACTAATTGTCTATGATTTTGAATTTGTAAATAGGAGGAAAGTAGGGGGGATGGAGACAGACAACTTCAGTAATGAATTATTGAGATATACCCAATTCCACTAAATATAAAGTCTAAGGTTAAGTGCTAGCTCTTGTATCCTCCCAGCTATTATAACATTTAAATACCTATAGCAATACCAGTACCATAGGATACAAAACAGGAAATAAAAGCTTTGATATACATTTTGTGGTGTACCATAAATGCTACTCATGTTTAAAACACAGGTCTATGGGACAGGGGGAGGGGATTTAACTTCACACAAGTAGAATACACATTTTTTGAGAGAAGGGGGGGGGGGGGATTATAAGTCTCATAATTGAATGTTGGATAAATCTAAAACATACATTAAGTCCAGTGTGCAGAAGTATATGCTTCCACACAACTGCAAGTAGCAAGTTCAATAACTGAAAAACTGTGGGACAAGTTATTCTACTTGGTTGGATTGCTTCTTAATTAATCCTGGAGTAACACATTTGGGGGTCAAACTATCCCTAAGACAGACGAGACATATGTTATACTTTGCATTATTGAAATTACACCTTTAATTTTATTGCACTTTAATATCATTTTATACCAGAGCAACAGCCACAAACTTAAGACATTACTATGTTTAATACTGATTCTTATTTTCAATATTATATTTAATAAAATACAAAAATTCACCCTTCAAGAGCATCAGTGTACATTTCCCTATGTAAGAGATTATGAAATATTTATGAATGTTTATCAAAATTTAGTTAAAATTTTAAGTGTTTCTACAAAAAATTGTTTTTTGAAACTTCTTTAACACTATGGAAGTCTGCAGATGGGAAAACCACATTATGGAGTGAAGATACTATTAAAAATTGGTTAATGGGTAATTTAAGATCACTGACAAGTTCTGAAAATTTCCAATACCCTAGGGAACATGCTGTCTAACAAACATTTGTCGCATGGAAACATTAAAAAAGGTAAAAAGATACCAAAAATTGTTTTAATTATGAATAAACTCCCACTAATACTTCAAGAGTGCTGTAAAATGATACACTGTCAAGTACTGAAAGCAAGGTTACCCAAGTTTATGCCTTACAAATGTGGGACCTTCAAAAATACAATGAACATTATTCCTGGGACCTTGTTTCAAAGAAGGTATGGCATCACCATTAAATTTGTCCAAATGATGGTATCAAATACAGCTATTCCTGTCTACCATCATCAGAAGAATAAAATCATCTCTCTCTACCATCATTAGTGTAACAACAATCACTGTATACCATAACCAGTGTAATAACACCATCCCTGTCTTCCATCACTGGTGAAATAAAACCATTCCTTCGCTGTTTACCATGATTGGTGTATTAACACCATCCCTGTATTCCATCATAAGTGGACTGACTCCATGGTCAAGAGGTTAGAGCATCAGACTTGCAGTCAGGAGGTACAGAATTAGAGTCCTGGCCGGTGCATACCAAAGACTTTAAAAACGGAACCTACTGCCACTGTGCTTGGTGCTCAGCATAAGCAATCGAGTAGGGAAAAAAAGCCTGTGAGCTGCAACTAGGAAAAGGTTGTGGCCAGCTCTACTTGAACCAGTTGGAAACTGGGCTGTAAAACTCCATCTTGATAACCTCCATCATAAGTATCATAACACCATCCATCCCTGTTGACCATCATTAGTGCAATAATCTCATTCCTGTATACCATATTCAGTGTAATTAGTAATAACACCATCCCCATGAACCATCATCAAGGAAACAACACCATCCCTACCTGCCTACCCTGCCTTCCATTACATAAAATCATCCCTGCCCACCATCACCAGTAAAAGAAAACCATCCCTGTCTGACATTACCACAGAAGTAAAATCATCCCTGCCCACCATCATCAGTGAAATAAAACCATCCCTGTCCGACATTACCACAGAAGTAAAATCATCCCTGCCCACCATCATCAGTGAAATAAAACCATCCCTATCTAACATTACCAGAGAAGCAAAATCATTCCTGCTAACCATTTTTAGAGAAGTTAGATGAGGTTTTACATCTCAGTTTCTAACCAATTAGTTTAAGTCAGGATAGCCACTGCCCTTTCTACAGTTGTGGCTCATTGGCTTGCTTTCCCTACTCCATTACTTATGCTTAGGTCAGGTGTTATAGTTTGTTAGGCTTACCATGAATAGAATTTACTCTTTTTCTATGTAACTGATTTTTGTTTCCCAAAGTGTTTCAAAGTGCACTCCATATTTGTTATTTACTTGCCAATGTTACTTGAAAATTTCTGAGTTGTGATTAACCAACAAATGAATGAATGAATGCTGAGCACCAAGCAAAATGGCAGTAGGTTCCATTAATAAAGTCTTCTTGAAGACCCAGCCAGGACTCAACTCCAGACTTCACGGCTGCAAGTCAGATGCTCAAACTGGTTGACCATGCAGCCAGCCATTATCAGTGTACCTACATTCCTGTACTACATCTTTCTTATCAAGAGGACAAAAGGGGAGTTGCCTTTTAAAGGTAAACATTGCGTTTAAAGTAAATAGCTCTGGTCATTTTCAAGTCATTCAGTCTCAAGGATGAACTCCAGCAATAGCTTCATCTTCTCAAAATATTACGCACAAGAAGAGTCATGGAAGTTGCATTTTTTGAAATGTTGAAATTTTGGGTGAAAAAATTATTCTTGAGCAACAAAAAACTGAATTTCTATCTGAGGGAAACTTATTTCCTGAGAAGAAGGCTACCATATTGCCTTTTTTGTAACTGTTTATCCCTCTTTGCCAATAAATATTGGTTTCAAAAGGATGAAATTTCCTTGTAAAATGAGCGCAATATTTCTCTTTAAAACATCATCCCCAAAATAACAAATTTCTTTAAATATATTGCACCTTTCATATGCTACTTTATCAATTTCTTTTCCACTGAAAAGTTCTCATCTCCTGCACACATCGATCCCCCCCCCCCCCCCATTGATAAACATGCAACAAAAAAAAAAGAGAATTTAAAAAAGGATGTACTCAAAAATTTTCAACCATCTGGTCAACTGGTCCTGTATTACACAGTTACCTTACTTTGTGGCATACAAGGGATACCAAACAAAAAGGGCTGAATACCCTGCTTTTCAAAACATTTAGGAGAATGAGTTTATATGTCATTTTGGTGGGAACATGAGGCAATTCTTTGCTAACGAACATGAAGGTTTCAAATGACAGGAATGATAAAAATGAGCCAGTATGAAATATTTCAAGGAAAAAATTGAATGAAGTTGGCTGTTTTGACTGGCATCTAGTAGACTGCAAAAGTTTTCTCTCGTGGTACAAAAATCAACTACAGGAAGATTCAAGGATTCGCTTTTAATACTTTTGAAGATCAAAGTTGTAAAACAGTTGTCAGAAAATCAATTTGACCAACTTTTCAGAAAAACAATTCAACCAACTGAGCAGAAAGTTTGCTAAATAGTCCAACATTCCACCTTTTCTGCGACAACACACCAGTTGGCATGGTCGAAGAAGTCTTTCACGATGTGCAATGAAGGGACATTTTGTTCAATCAGTTCAACTAGCTCACCTTCTCGAAAAACATGGTAATATCGAAGATATTTTGAAAAGTCAGTTGACTCTTGTTCAGATTCACTTTTGCTGCGACTCAAAGAATGTGAACAGCCATTAGATTTTAAGTGGGCACTATGGCTGGCTCTGGTGGTCCCATTCAGACTTTCTATCCTACGATGACGTCGCTCATGATGGCACTTACGTGGTTCTTCCTTTGCATCAATGGGAAAAGTTGTTATACTATCATCTGAGGAAGACAGGGACTCCATGGAAGAGTCCCTACTGGTCTGATGGGTGAAAGACAGTGACCTCCCATGGCCCCTAGTTCTCTTTGAAAAGGCCTCCCCTCTTGCACTCACTGAGTTGACACCAATGGTGGCCTGTTTAGAAGTCAACTGAAGAACGCGTAGGTCCTTGTAATGACCGTTGGGGATATTGTTCTCACTCTGGTTTTTAGATTTCAACTGTTTGAGATCGTCTGGGGCACACCCTGTTTCTGGCAATGAAAGACTTTTCTCAAGGTGAGCTAATGACCTCATGACAGTTAGCAATGGATTAACTTCAAATTGTCCCAAATTTTGAAGTGAGCTCCCAATGTCCCAATTTTCAATTTTCTCCTCTTCTAGCAACAAAGTTTGGACTTCACCATCTTCTTCCACGAAAACCTCACTGTCACACATTCCTTTGTACAAGCCTTGTGTCACCTCTTGGCGATTTTTGTCGAAGCTTATGTTGATGTACGATTCATCAAAGCTGGAATTCTTTTTATCTGTTTCATTTTCGGGTGGATCTGAGAATTGTTCTGCACATGGTAGTTGCTCCTTACGACTCTTGCCAGAATCTTTGCAATCTTGGCACGAATATTCATGAGCATTCTGTGGGATGGAGGAAAGGCTTTGTGACGAAGCTACACAAACAGGAGACTTTTGCATAGTGGACATAATTTTGGAATGAGGATGGAGGGATGCATCTGAAAGACATTTTGTAAGGACTTTGGACTGGGTGCTACTGAGACCAGATGGGGACCTGGAAGTGTGCTGAGGGGAATCGACAGGACTTGTATCACTGGATGAGATCCCAGAAGTTGACAAATAATTGACAGGTGACAGATTCTTTGGTAGCTGATCCTTATACCCCATAGTGAATGAGCTTGACCTCTGTGATAACCGTTCTCCATTGTGCCTGTCTGTTAAAACAAGGAAAGGAAAAAGAAGGTTGAGGAAAACAAACTTGAATGATTTCATCCAAAAACACTTGTTGCTACAGAACATGAATTGTGTCTGTTTTCCAAGTTTGTAACTCATCATTACAGATTTCGTCCCCTTGAAGGAAAAACAAAACTGCATTCGCCTGCTTTAGGGATTATATGTCCAGATGTCACATTTTTGCGGTTAACTCACTTGCAGTGGACAAAAAGTGGCTCGAAGCATAATGACGTAATTTTCAGAGTTATAGAGAATTATTCGCTAAAACTGAACTTCATGGATAAGTTGACATTAAAATGAATTTTAAACCAGAAAAATCTGTCCAGGTTTGGTGGAATTATAGAAAATTTTAAGCACCAAATCTGTAACAGAACAATGGTCAGTTCTTGTCTTTCGAGCAGGGTAAATATTTGCGCCGACTAAGCAAACAACTCTTGTGGTTAAATGACGTCAAAAAATCAGCCAGTTCGTTCCCTGATCGGCCAGTTCGTTCTGCCGTTCTTCAAGCGGACAGATTTTCTCATGATGGTGTACAGATCAAGCTCAGTGCTCAGCATAAACAATGGAGTAGCCAGAACAAGTCAAGAAGCAACAACTGGGAAAAAGTTTGAGTTAATTCCATCTTGAACCAATAAGTTAACCAGAAAGCCAAAAGGCTTAGTGATTCCTTGCTGCTGAAATGTAAGGCCTTTTTTCACATTGACATTGCTTTGCAATGTTTTTCAATTAACAGGGCTCCATAACGTGCCCACAAAGTACACATGCAAGGCATCGAATCTTCCTACATTGAGATCCCCGTTGCCCGTCGTGAACCCAAATGACATTTGACCTCCACCAAAAACTTCTGGGACCATGTATTCACTATGTGCCATCTACATGACAAGTTACAGGACCCTACAAGTGACCTTTCTTGAAAGACTGTGAAGGAAAGCTTGTCAGGCTTTGAACATGCTGACTCCAAATGAACTTTGACCTTTGGGAAAATCAATAGGGATCATCTGCTAAATATGACCAATCCACACAATAAATGTGAGATTAGTCACAATTACCCTTCTTGAGATACTGTGTTTACAAGCAATTTCTAAGGAATTTACCTTTTGACCTCTCGTGACCCCAAATGAACTTTGACCTCCACGAAAATCGATACTGATCATCTACTCATTATGACCAACCCACACACCAAATATTAGCATAGTCACATGTACCATTCTCGAGTTATCGTGTTTACGAAGTTTTCACCTTTTGACCTCTGGTGACCCCAAATGACCTTTGATCTCCACCAAAAACAATAGGGATCATCTACTCAATATGGCCAATGCACACACCAAATATGAGATTAGTCACACTTACCCTTCTTCAGATACCGAGTTTACCAGCAATTTCTAAGGAATTTACCTATTGACCTCTGGTGACCCCAAATGACCTTTAACCTCCACGAAAATCGAAACAGATCATCTACTAAATATGACCAACCCACACACCAAATATACGCATAGTCACATGTACCGTTCTCGAGTTATCGTGTTTACAAAGTTTTCACCTTTTGACCTCTGGTGACCCCAAATGACCTTTGATCTCCACCAAAAACAATAGGGATCATCTACTCAATATGGCCAATGCACACACCAAATATGAGATTAGTCACACTTACCCTTCTTCAGATACCGTGTTTACAAACAATTTCTAAGGAATTTACCTATTGACCTCTTGTGACCCCAAATGACCTTTGACCTCCACGAAAATCGATACGGATCATCTACTCAATATGACCAATGCACACATCAAATATGAGCATAGTCACATGTACTGTTCTCGAGTTATTGTGTTTACGAAGTTTTCACCTTTTGACCTCTGGTGACCCCAAATGACCTTTGATCTCCACCAAAAACAATAGGGATCATCTACTCAATATGGCCAATGCACACACCAAATATGAGATTAGTCACACTTACCCTTCTTCAGATACCGTGTTTACAAGCAATTTCTAAGGAATTTACCTATTGACCTCTGGTGACCCCAAATGACCTTTGACCTCCACGAAAATCGAAACAGATCATCTACTAAATATGATTAACCCACACACCAAATATACGCATAGTCACATGTACCGTTCTCGAGTTATCGTGTTTACAAAGTTTTCACCTTTTGACCTCTGGTGACCCCAAATGACCTTTGATCTCCACCAAAAACAATAGGGATCATCTACTCAATATGGCCAATGCACACACCAAATATGAGATTAGTCACACTTACCCTTCTTCAGATACCGTGTTTACAAACAATTTCTAAGGAATTTACCTATTGACCTCTTGTGACCCCAAATGACCTTTGACCTCCACGAAAATCGATACGGATCATCTACTCAATATGACCAACCCACACACCAAATATGAGCATAGTCACATGTACTGTTCTCGAGTTATCATGTTTACGAAGTTTTCACCTTTTGACCTCTGGTGACCCCAAATGACCTTTGATCTCCACCAAAAACAATAGGGATCATCTACTCAATATGGCCAATGCACACACCAAATATGAGATTAGTCACACTTACCCTTCTTGAGATACCGTGTTTACAAGCAATTTCTAAGGAATTTACCTATTGACCTCTGGTGACCCCAAATGACCTTTGACCTCCACAAAAATCGATAGGGATCATTTACCTAATATGACCAATGCACACACCAAATATGAGCAAAGTCACATGTACCGTTCTCAAGATATCATGTTTACAAAGTTTTGACCTTTTGACCTCTCGTGACCCCAAATGACCTTTGATCTCCACCAAAAACAATAGGGATCATCTACTCAATATGACCAACCTACACACCAAATACGAGGTTAGTCACACTAACCCTTCTTGAGATATCGTGTTTACAAGCCAAAGCGTCACATACACACACACACATACACACACATACATGTTTTGACCGTCAATCGGGGACACATTTTTTTAACCATGAAAATGTGGATATCCCCACTTTGGGTGTATCGACACTTGACTAGGGGAAAAAATGCTCATGTCCCCAATTTACTGGTACTACACAGATACACATACACCCATGCACCAGCCCACGGTTTGTCACCCAATGTTAGGTCCATCACATGGAAATTGGGGAAAACTCCAAAATGCTTCAAACTTGCTGTGGTACATCCTTGAAACGTGAGAAATTCAATTTCATGGCTAATTTTGCATTTGGCAAGTGGGGATATCCCCACTTGCAGGTGTATCCACACTTGCCCGGAGAAAAAAAGGCTCATGTCCCCGTTTTACACCAAAAACATACGCACCCACACACACACACACACGACATCACCATTGCATAGATTTCTGCCTGCCTTCGGCAAGGAATCAAAAACTGAGCCGTAAACCTCCATCTATTTTTTTCTTCCAATACAGTTTCCGTATCTCAAATACTGTAAAACTCCATGAAAAAGACCATCAGGTACTATGAACACTTTAAGGCTCTGGGCTGCATGAACCTCTCAGAAACTGGGAGTACAGGGTGTACACACCATACACTGGGCACCTTGACACCTTCATACTTCATAGTGGGTCAAGAAGCAACCTCATTTTCATGCAAAGTGGGTGGAAAAAGTTGGGAAGCTGGGCGACTCCTAGCTTCCTGGAGAATTTGGGCATCTGGAGGGAAATTTTGGCAATTTGAGGGAAATTAACCCTTTCAGTACATTAAAATATTTCGAGCATTGTGTGAAAATTGGCTCCCTTGCAGGGTAATCATAATTTTTCCAGCCCAGCTTGTGTTTGAGGTCTAAGGTCATCAGAGGTCATCAGTGGCATGCATTGATAACACTTTAAACCAAGTAACTGTGTCCTAAGGTAAAGGAAAAAACACACTTCATTTACTTGGTATGTGAATTTGTCACTAAAAGTATAAATCATTTCTTTTTAGAGAACAAATGATACCACAGGTCACTGGTCAAACTTTGCATAAAATTATCTTGTATTTGGAATGTTATCATTATACTGCCATGCAACACATGTTTTGCATGTTTCCCTTATGAACCCTTTACATGACAAGGCAGTCAACTTTGCCATAAGGACAGAGACATTTATTCCTACAGAGCAAAAGACTTAAAGGAAGGACACAGTCAGCCCAAACTGAACTCATTTGGAGAAATTTGTCCTTGTAAATACTAATAATCCGCTCAATGCCCCTTTTAACTTTCAAGCATTTTAAAATTGCCCTTTTGGTGTACGTCTAATAGCAGTTTCTCACAGATTAAACAGAAAGTGTATAAAACCCTACAATGAATCAAGAGTGATCTGATCCTCTTTTCAGTTATCAGCATTTATTTCAGAGTTTGTTGTTATTTGTTATTTACACCCCTAAGTTGTTGGGCTTCTATTGTACCAAAATGGTATGCTTCTAATAGAAGCAGCCATGTTGAATTTCCCTGCCAAAATTCTCTGTCCACACCTTTTTGCTTCAGTGAACAAAGGTCAATAAAAACCTGATAGCTGTTGCCCCACTGCTTGCCTTTCACACCTCACAAACAGTGGCACATCTGAACAGCATCATTCTGCCTAAATCTTCCACTAGCTGCCTCTTATCAAGCTTGTGGTTTCTTGGAGCATGCTTGGATGGTTAAGCAGGAAGTCGGGTGAAATTTGATTACCCCATCAAACCTCCCTTTTGGTGGGGACTCAGGTAAGCTATGTAATAGGGTAAAAAATTCCTCATTGCTGATAAATGAAGTTATGAACCAGTGGTTTGGTCCTCCATTAATTGGCAAACATGCTATTTACCTAAAAACTGTGGTTGCCATGATAGAAACTGTGCATTTAAAGGACCAATCCTCTCACCCCAACTACAATTCTTGAAGGGGTTTACCAAAATTCTCAATTGGCATAGCTTTTTGATTGACAGCCAATTCAAACAATGCACAGTACCATTGCTGATATTAAACAACATGAACTGTACTGAGAGTGTTTTGTTTATACATTGAAGGTTTTTTATACTCACCGTGAAGCAATAAACTGAGATTGTGTCTGGATGAGGATGAATTTCAGACTACTGTGGGAGGGGCTTAAGTAAGAAGGTTAGGAGAATTGGTACTGTTTGGGGTGAGAGAATTGGGTCTTTAAAGGCAAATATTTTGTCATGAAGGGTAGACACAATGACCTATTTCATGGATGGCTCTTGGATGAGAATCATGTGACAATATCTTTCTCAATCAATTTTGAAATTTACCAGAAGCAATTGCTTAACAGTTAATAATACCTTGAAAGTGCAACATTTACTTCCTGATATATTGTAAAAGATAATTTCAAAAGAAATCAGAAGAAAATTGTGAGAATTTGCTGTTTTTTAAAAATAAATTTAGGATTGCTTTCACCATTTACCTTTTTTCAATACCTTTCAATTAAACCATAGCGTAATTTCTTCATTTAAAACTGACAAACACTGTTCATTAATGATATTTTATCCACAGTGTAACCATGCTTACTATCCAACACTGCAACGTTTTTTTAAAAAAAAAAATTTACTAGGATTGCTTTCACCAGTTACCTTTTCCAACACCTTTCCAATTAATCCATAGCATAATGTCTTTATTTAAAACTGACAAACACTTTTCATTAACGACATTTTATCCACAGTGACCATGCTTATTATCCAACACTGCAACGACTGACAACCACTGTTCATTAACAGCCTCTGCCACCCATAGCAACCGACCTTGTGAAAATAAATGCCACAATGCCTGGGGCTGTTTTAGAATGAGGTTTTTACTTCAATGAATCATTTTCCTGGAACAATTTTCATTGCTATTTGTATGTTCAGTCACGTTTGATTAAAACTCTCTGCTGTGACAAGAACAAATGCATTGTCTTAACATTTGCAGACAATCTCACCAGATTGAATGCAAGATTAAAATCTCACCCACTGACTGCTTATGAACACAATAAACATTATTTTATTTCAATGATATTTCCCTGCTTGCATCTTCGTGCGGATTCCTGAGACAACTGCTGCACACTTAAAGGCATAATCTCCTCATTTCAGACAGTTCTAATTCTTTAAGCTCCTGGCCCCACCCAAAACCGTCTTAAAATCCTCATGCTGACACAAAGCTAGGTTATTGTTTCAGGTGGTTTGAGCATCATGGCTCTTATTATTGGGCAATCACAACACTGTGAGCAACTCCACAACTTGAAATTTGACTTACGATATCCATCAAAGGGCAGGCACTGTCAGAAACAAGATGGATGAACATACAGACATACTGTACTTATGAACAGACATACATAAACAGACATGTCAATGAAATACTACACAACAAATGCAGAGCTGTATTCACATTCAGGCATTTCAACAACAAAGTAAGAATTTGGATTGTATTAAAGGGTAGTCGACAAGTTTATTCTTGAGGACACCTAAACCTTTTCAAAATCAATAGGCATTTGAACTCAATATGGGACATCCACAGGGTCTGCTTCAAATGAGTCATAATGCCAGACAAAATCCAGAAAGGACACATTTGGGGGGGGGGGGCATCCCACCAGACCAAAGGTACACAACACCAAAGGTCAAGAAGACCGAAAATTTAAATGAGAAAGGGATTTCGAAACTGAAAGGGGTGAAAAAGTTCACAAGACTGGATAGACCAAAAATGAGAACATGCCCGCAAGCCTGAAAATGAATACAGGTTGGCAGGTTTTTAATATCCATCTCACAAACCTTTTCTCAGTTTCAGTCTCACAGACCGTATTTTCTTTTCGGTCTTGTGAGCCTTAGATCACATGAACCCCTTTTGATTTTCGGTCTGGTCAACCTTTGGTCTTTTGAACCCTATTACATTGTTGGTCTTGTAGACCTTCAGCCTTGTGGATCTTTGGCTTTGCCGGCTGTACTGTAACTTATTGTGATGTCAGAAATCTACAAACCAAAGATATTACTAAGTGCAAAGCAAAATGTCACAAAAACAAGGATGCTAATCTTGAAGAAGCAATCAGAGTCTGACAGAGAACACTAGAGTAGCAAAATTACTTTTGCTCAACCCTTCTGATGTTACCAGATCATTATTTGTTTTAGATAGGAGTCCATGTTCAAGTGTGATGAAGAATTTAAGTTGTGAAAAAAATTGTGGAAACAAAGTATGATTGTCCCTTCAAATTTCTAACAATATTTGTTGCAGAGATGATGAATCAGCTGCAAAACCCTATAACATCAATTTGGTCTCTTGACTCGAAATTTTGATATGGTTCTTGTACAACATTTATACCAGCTTTTGGTTTAGTTATTACAGACATACGTAGGCTACAATAGATGACCTTGAAAAAATGAGACACTATTCTGTGGGTTGCAAGCACTCTTGCAATAATTTTGCCTTAAAAGAAAGCTGAGAGCACAAATTCTCGCAGACAAAACTAATTCTTGGTGATAAGAGCAGTCTGTTTTTCAGGATATGTAATGTTGCAGATATAATTGTCCATAACAAAAAAACAATGCAATAAAAGGACAATAACATATGTTGCTTACTTTTGGAACTTTTGTGCTTGGAGTGTTTCTGAGGTAGATGCCAGGGGACAAGGACATCTTGAGCATCAAACTAGAAAGAAAAGAAGAACAAAAAGAAAGGTTAGTGAGATAGGTTTGGCAGCTAGGTTTCTAACCATTTCAGTTGAAGTCGGGCCGACCTTAGCTTTTTTTTTTCTGGTTGTGACGGTCACTGGTTTTTTCTTACAATAACACCACTGTCTTGCAGTAGATTCCATTTTTAAAGGCTTCAGTATGACCAGGACAGGAGTTGAACTTTGAACTGCAAGGATACAAGTCGGATATTCTAATCGGACCCTTAACCATGCAGTATAAAGTAAAAAAAAAAAAAAAAAGAAACAAAGAAGTGTTACAGCGTTGCCCAAATTGATTGAAACAAATACACATAAATGTATAGATGAGTTTACACAGACAAATAGGCAAAAAAGAGGAACATGCAGAGGTACTGCACACATGTACACACAGACAGAAACACAGACAGACAGACAGACAAACATCAAACTCTGACAAATGCAAACAAGACTGGCCAGGGTAAGGAAAACAATTACTTTGAAAAGTTCAATGCCCAGTGCTTAATGTCACAACCTCCAAGCAATTCCCCTTGCAAACAGTGTCTTATTCACAAGCTTTAGCACTCTCTAAAAAAAAAAAAGAGCAAAATTCTTTTCACTTATTAAACAAATAGCATCTTCAGTGACCTTCTCTATCTGCACTGTGCAATTAGTATTTCAGGGTTTGTTGCAAGTGTTTAAATGAAACTACCATGGTATAAAATAGGGGGTGGGTGGAGGGACTTCATCCACAGTAGAGTGAAAATTCAGGCCAAAGAGAATGATATTCAACTTTACAGGTATGTAATACATGTAGGTATCACTCCTCTTTGAGTAAATTGTCACTCTATTTGGGAAGAAATTCACTCTAATAGAAGAATCACTGGCCACACTTTTTCCAAGTGACATTTGCTCTCTTTTTTCAGAGGCAAAGTAGAATTTGATAGTAACTACAATGATATTGAGGGATGAATTTTCCAAAGTCTGTAGACTAGAACAGTGTTGCAATATATCCACTTTTTATCCCTACAATAATCAAATCGAAAAAATATCTTGATAATTCAATAATGACAATGACTTTCCTGAAACAAGTTTAGTGAAAGTGAACTAGGACCATGAAACTGTCCCTGAAAAGAGTGTAAAAAGAAAAGGTGACAGAATGAAACTGATTTCATCATAGAATATTGGGTAAAAGTAGAAATTTGCAAAGTATGAGAAAATAGATTTCACTTTTTTTTTCTCACAAGAAATTTTTGCCACACTTTAATCCTCAGTTATAGTATCATCTTGAGCAAAAAATATTGTGATAAAAATAATTTTCAATATGTTGCATGACACTACCGTAGACACCTGCAGTAATTGGCAGACACATCCTGTACATTAATATAAGACAGACACTGACAAACCAAAAATCTTGGACAAAACTGTTGGAACACCTCACGTCATTGTGTTGATTATGGTGCCGAGTACTATTTCCACGACCTCTTTCCCTTTTGAAAAGTTGTGTCCCACAGAAAATAGCGATTATCGAAACCCCCGTCCCACAGTACAATGTTGGGTCCCAAAGAAAATGGTGCGTCCCGAATTGGCTTTATTATCTCCAACATTGCACGGGGGAGCGGGGGTGTTCCAACTAGTTTTGTCCAAGATTGTAGATCTGGTGGATGGGAAAGAGTGTACAGGTAGACTAAGCAGGGCTTGATTTTCGTGGTTGTGCAATTGTCAAGGACAACTAAATTTCCATACTGACGACCAAAAAAGTTAAAAGTTGGTTATCCAACAGACAACCATTTTTCTTTCACAGGGCATTTGAAAAGCAGTGTGCTTTCATCTGATTGAAGGATTACACTGCTGACTGATCAACTTTTAAACTTTTTCACCATATAGTATTTCAGACTTCAAGTTTTTTTGTGTCTGAAAAATTACATCTTTTTATTCCTAACAGTCAAGACCAAATGTGCATGACCACAATTACTGTTTTGTCATTGTGCCAAAAATGTTCGGACAACCATAAATTTTTCTGAAAATCACGGCCTGGTAAGGAAAAGTCCCCCCATTTACCACAACTTCCTTATCAATATGTTGCCAGATGAGATACTTGCTGCTAACAATCAATTGGGTTTACTGTTAGAGAGATTAAATATTCACCACTGCACCACCTTTCAAAACAAACATGAATCCAAAAACTCAGTCAAAAAACCCCAGCCGAGGCAGCCACACAACGGGATTTTGCATTCCCAGAAGGTGCTGCATTTCAGTTATGGGCATTTTATTGTACTGTAGCACTGCATGAAGGCAGGTTCAGAACACCGTACATTCAGTCAAATGATGATATTGTCTGCAAACTACTTTGTGATAATATTGGTGCAAACTACATTTGACATTACAGTACTGTGTCAATCAAAGCCTGAACAGCTGAATTCTGTGTTTGCAATACCACTTTACTGCATCTGTGTAAACTCAAATACACTTTGTCTAAATATCAAGTTTCTCACAGAGCAACTGAAAAGAGGGATATTTCATCAAGGGATTAAACTACTGAACTCTACATGAACATGGCAGGACTCTTTTATCAAACAATCATGTAGTTCTAAACACCTGCAGGCAAACCCTTTTTCAGCTTTGTATTGCTCAAAGCAGTGACGGAGATCACAGATACAACTTATTGTAGCTTGTTTGTAAGAACAGTACAGTTTGCTTATTAAAAAACTTTAATCTTCCAATACACTTTCTTGAATTTTATTTTACATTTAATTGGGTTCATCACATGAGTACAAGGTAATTGCATACAACCAGCTCATCCTTCCACAACTAAACGCTAAACTTACCCCCCCCCCCCCCCCACCCCATCCACTGAGGTGGTAGAATGCGCCAACAGAGCTTTGCACCTGTGTTGTAGGAAGTAACTCAAGGGGAGGACTAGCATTGTATTTGAACTGATGTATTTGTAATTTGTATTTGGACCCGAATTTAAACCATACTTGAAACTGTATTCGAATTTAAGCTTTGCCTTGTTTATCTACAGTAGTTGACACTACAGTACATAATACATTTGTTTCAAAACGGGATGTTAAAATGTACTTTTCAAGGTATAGTACCCTTTCAAAATGTTTCCTTTATCACTTTTAACCATCCTTTTGAAATCCAAAGATTTTCAAAATTTTACAGTGATTGAGTCAATCCAGTTTCACAGCAGTGTTTGTGAAAGGCAAAAAGTACCACTTACTGTAATTTCTAGCATCAAATAGGAAATGCATTCCCCCCCCCTTCCCGGGGGGGGGGGGGCGAAATAGATTTGTGATATCCTAACCCAGCTGAATGTGAAATACAAACACCCCCTTTCAACCTAATGAATATACTTTTGGTTACTTATTTATTAGATTCAGGGAAGATTACTCATTATTTCACCCTTTTGTTTGTAATATTTATGTTCACAAACATCTTCAGCTCAAAATAAGGTTTCAAAACTTGCTGATTTTCCTTATTAGGGATGGGAGCATTAAAATTTGGGTAAGAAGTTTTTTGGGGAAAATTCAGTTACCCCAACTTGCAAAACTTAGTGAAGCAGACTGTCCTGTTGCATGATTGGCTCTTGAGAGTCATGTGAGAACATTTTTCTCCTTAAATGTGAAGTTTCCTAGATGTAACAAACAAAACATAAATTGTGACATTTAGCTGTTGCTTAAAAAAGTTTTGGGGGATGGGGACTGCTCTTGACCTTGAAGTACTCAATGCCTACAACACCAACTGTATAAGGACTTTCCCAAGTGATATTCAGGTAGGGTAGAGAGAGAAACCCAATGTGAGTGATTGCAGCTACTGTAATAATGTCACATTTTACACCAATCTCATTGTCTACAAATCCTTAAAATGACATGTTCTGTTTTGCTTTGAGAAACAGTTGGAGACTTACATGGTGCACAGTTCCTTGGTACAGCTTGCATTTGTGTGTGCAAGTCGCCAGGGATTTTTTTGTTCAGTAACTACGTCACACGGACTTCTTACCATACAGTATATACATGGACAGAGCATGTAACGTGTACATCCTACATGTAGATTGTAACCACCAACTGGGACAAAAAAAAAAAGGTGCACCAAGATGGCTGCCATAAAGCTATAACTTGCAGGATTTGTATTTTCAGTAACTTTAAACTTGAATGGGTAGGAATACAGTATCATATTTCTGCAACACGCCCAGTGATTACGATAGTACCTTCCATTATTTTGAAAATATTTCAACTTTCTTGCACGATCTGTCCATCTGAACTACTTGAGCAAGTCCAAACTTTCACACACAAAACCACAGCAGACAGCCATCTTGCCATGCCTACTCTAACACATACCCTAGCAACAATGTATGGATAGTATGCTCTAGATCTGTCCATGGATAGGAAGTCTGTGTTATCGCAACTGAACTCTGAAGCTTGAGTAAAGTTACGCAAAATATTTAAGAACTTTTTTCTTTATGAATCCCAACTAAAGGAAGTATGTTGCATAAGTTGGCCTTGCTTTTAAGTTATCTTGGTGAATCCCAGATTTGAAAAGATTGCCTGCTGAAAGCACAAATACTTGCTGAAGAAACTGCAGATTAAAGCAGTTTGTTTTTCAAATGACTGTAATGTGGAGAACATAAATTTCTGCACCACAGAACCCTTTAGCACTAAATGACCAGTTTATCAACAAAATTGGAGCAACCTATTTAAAAAGCACTAGGCTTGTACTTGGGAAACAGGTTCATCTGGAGCTTATAAAAGTAACCAAATCACAAAGAAACAGAGCGGCTTGACTATCTTGTCATAAATCAGGAAGGGTGGGAGGGTGAGAGGAGATTATTGCAGATCAAATCCTAACTAAGATAAATCTCTTATCATCCAATTTTGACAGTTGTGAGTGAATAGAAGAGAAAGAAGTAGAGGAAAGCTGGAGAAACACAGAAGAGTAAAAGAAATTTCTGGGACAATTTATCTGGCAAACAAGACACTCAGGCATCTCATGTTCTCAATTTTGGTACTGAACTAGCAAAGAAGTTTCAAAATGAGGACAACATTGCACAAAATGTCTTTTGTCAGTATATGTTATGAGAATTTTTAAACCTTGATTTAATAATGGTTCGTCCACAAGTTTGTCATTTTGGACACAAGATATTCATTCATGATATCTTGAATCTGTATTATCTGCATTAGGAATGATGTAGGAATATACAAGGGTAATTTGTAGAAAGACTGAAATGTTTGCACAAGAGCATGAACAGGAGGGAATTCTTGGGTATTTCCCCCAAAATATACAGTACACATTAATTAAATCCTCATCCAATTTTTCAAAGCTCATCTCAATCACAAAGGGTCAGGAGCAATCCTGGAAGTAACACTAGACCAAGCACCTGGTCTACCAACTGCATGGCATGTTTTGGTACAGTACCATACACTGCACTTTTGCCTCCATGAAGTACTGTACAGTACATCATATTAAACCAAACATGACCAAATGGAAATCCTTGAAAGAGAGATCATTTATGTTAAAGGGCAGGAGCAGTCATCCCAAATTGAAGAAGTGTGGTAGACTGTCCAGTTTAATGATTGGCTGTTGGGAGTCATGTGATAATGTTTTTTCTCTTCAGATGTGAAATTTACTGGAAATAACTGCTTGGTTTACCTTGAATATGCAATAGTAAAGTCATAACATGTAATTGAAAATACTTTAAAGAGAAACAAGATAAATATTGTGTTATTAAGCTTTTAAATCAAAATAGATTTGAGGGACTGCTCTTTACCTTTAAACACACAATAGTGTGCTTTGAAAAGATTCTTTGAAAATTCATAGAAAGGCTGAGTCATTTCAAACAATAATCCAAAATAATCAAAATTTGGGAAAGAAGAAGAAACCATTTGAGAAAAACTTTTGTGGCAAGTAAAAAGTAAAAGGCACCATTTGGGCTCTCTGTATGCTCATCCCATCACACTAATGATTTGCCACAGGATTTCTGTCCATACAGTGCATATAGTTACATTATATATTGAAGGTAAGAAGGGGCAATGCAGAAGGCCGCTTCACTGGATACAAATTAAAACTGAGGAGTAATATCAATGGCACATGTTGGGAAACAGGATTTCATGAATATTCAGTATGAATACACAATGCAAGTCCCTTTTACCTTCCTATTCTTCTGTTCCATGGCCCACACATACACCATTAACAGGCCACCAGGACGGCAAATTCTTGCGAGCTCCTGCAGTGCTTGGATTCTCCGTTCCACTGTTGCAAAATGATGGATGACAGCTATGGAGATGACGGCATCAAAGCAGTTGTCTCTGTATGGCAGCCTTAGGTTGTCGCAAACCATGACCTCATGACCCCTCCCTCTAGATATTTCTGTCAACTTGCAGCAACAATCCGAACCCACCATATAAATGTCTTTGTTGATGTTGAGGTACTTGCCACTTCCACAACCTGTTGAATATTAAAAACAGAAAAAAGTTGAAGGAAACAATAATTTTACCACGAAAGGGGAATTCAATTAAACTTCATTCAGGCAGCCATGACTTTTCTTTCCAAGGCAAGAGCAGTCGCCCCAAATTGAGGTAGTGTGGTAAACTGTCCTGTTTCATGATTGGTTGTTGAGAGTCATGTGACAACATTTTCCCCCTCAAATTTTCTCCAAGTAAACTGCTTGGTTTATCTTGAATATGAAATAGTAAAGCCATAAACTATGATGCAGATACTTTAAAGAGAAATAACTGGAAACTTGTGAGGTGTAGCTGTTGCTTGAAAATAAGTTTTGGGGGACTGCTCTTGCCCTTTAGCTATTGAAAGGCTTTGTTTGGTGATATGGTCAAGTGGATAAGAGTGGGTTCAAAAATGGGATGAAACTGAGCAACTGTGAGGGTCAAGGTTCAGTCCCCTGGTATAAAGGTATATTTTTCGTCAAAATCCTTTGGGATGCCAGGGCTTGAATTTTGAGGCACTGTGTGCGAGTGCAATCGCACACCATCACTCACCTCAAATCACTGTGAGGAGTGTGATTTTTTACGTGTACAGTACTAGATGAAGAACGGGAGCTCATATAAATCAATTCAAGTTTAATAAAATAGCACAGCTACCACACTCCTCAATTTCCTGAGGAGTGCGATATGTAGTACACCCAGAAAATCTAAAACTGAAGGCCTGGGATGCCAATCTAGCGTTCAAAAAATGCCAAATATAATTGCTGAGTTGGTTAAACCATGCAAGTAGAGTTCCACAGGTAATGCCAATACAATAAGAGAAACTGCCCCATGTGCATAGTGTACCCCTGCTGTCCTCACCAAATTAATATTACACCTACAATACCTAAAACCATCTAATGTAAAGAAGATGCTCTAACAGCATGAATTCTCTACACAAATATGAAGTCCATGTAGTGGTAAACTGTGCAAACAAAGAAACATCTTCTCAAATTTTCCAAATCACTGTATGTTTCTAATTCTTCTGCAAGTGTTCACTCCAAGTCAAGCCCATAGTGATGAATGGCCCCTGAGCAGAAAATTTTAAAGAACCCCACATCAAAGAACTGAAATACCATTGCTTAAATTCATTGAAATATATCTTGCTCTAAAACCCTTTCATGAATTTTATCCCAAAGAGCTCCCCCCCCCCCCCTTCCCCAGTTCAATATCTCAACTGGCTATGAGCTTGTTGCAATCATTATGTACATTATATACATACCCTGCCCTTCCCCTTCCCCCCACTCCTTTCAAGGAGAAACAGTGTTCTTGATTAATTACATCAAATAAAACTGCCCTGCCTTTCTGTACTACTGTATACAGACACATTACAGTGCAATACATGTGCTGTACATACAGTAACTATTTCATTGCAGAAATATGGAAAGATGTTGTACAATAAGTTTATTTGGGACAACTTGATTGATTTAGCCTTCTTAAAAACTCAAAATTTAATTCAACTAATTAATACAGAGTGTATGCAGTGTGAAACTAAACATTTTTTCAAGTGGGAGCAGTTTCCATGGCAACACTGGGAAAACTTTTTAAAGAGTTTGTTTGGTTGAGTAAAACAAATTCCTTCAGAGATGGAATAACCATTAAAACAGTCTGTGTAGAGTCTCATAGGTTGGTATTGGGTAGGTTCTTGATGCTTGTACTCCTATGCCCTTTTACAACCGCTTCCCCAGAGATTTGTGGCACATCTGACAAGCACAAATAAAATTTACCTACTGTAGCAAGGAATGCAACTGTATGAGGATCAGCCACTCGGATCAAATCTAATCAGGGCGGTGTGGTGAAATTTTGCTCAATTAGACTCTAGAGGGACATAACACCTGCTATTTATACATGGCAAAGAGAACAGTGGCAGCACTTCATCCGCACAAAATTGACAACTCAACCTCCAATCATCCATGCTGGATTACACTTTAAGTGAATAAAATTTCGTACAAAGAAATACAGATCTATATGCAAATTTTCACAACCAAAAATAATTCTCTCCTCTACACAAAGTTTTTAATACTAATAAAATTTGGAAAGGTGAATATACACTATGGAAGAAGACACTAAAGGTAAAAATACAAATGTCAGAGTTCAATGAGAGAACTTCCATCAGTTTACACTAAATTTCTGTCTTCATAAGATAGGTACACACTACCACATTCCTACACAATACTAATACTGTACAGGTACAACTGTAGCTGGATTTGAGTTTGAAATTATGTTTTCCAACAAATTTTTAGCCAAATACACAACTTCCTTAAATGAGGCCACCTACAGTACTGAGAGATTATTGCAAATTTTAGTTTGAGTAAACGTACCACTGTACATGTGAAACACAATTAAATTTTGTTTAAAACAGAGTTTTAGTTTTGTCACAGATTTTTAGAACTTTTCATCCCATGATGCTACACACAATGAACAAATTGCTGTACATGTGCAAAACTGAGTTGCAGATTTTGTACCTAGAACAATGATAATATAATGGTTTTTGATAATTTTGTGATAGAGGTCCCTAAGAAACAGCAAAACTGCTTTGCAACTTTTGAACACTAAATAATGCTTTGACTGTTGTTAGAATTCCATCTTTATACAGGTAACATCAATTACACTTAATGGATGTGTCAAATTAATTTTTTCAGTCTAAACAAAATATATCAAGTACCTAATATCAACACGAACCAATTCTAATATCTGCCCCAAACTATAATTATTGTAGTAAATCTAGAAATTCTTAATTGGCATCCATCTTTGGTTGACACCAAATTCAAACATGCATATTAAACTAGATTTAAGTACAACGCTGCAATAACCATAATGCTTGGCCAGACTTACAGTAAATAATGCTTTTGTGCTTTTCAATCATCTCCCATGTATTAAAAACTCTCTCCAACCCTCTACACAACTTCAAATTTGAAAGATTAATTACATTCAGGTTCATCGTTCTAAAATATTGATTTTCGAAAGAGGAAAGATGCAGAGGGATTAAACCTTCCATTTCCCTCAAACTACATGTGAATCGTCTCCTTCATTCCCCATAAAACTATCGTCTGTTGTTTCTCCTTTTCAATGCAGACTAGACTTTAAAGGGCAAAAGAAGTCATCCCAAACTTTGCTTTGAGTTTAGTTTAGTTCGGTCGGTCGGTCGGTCGGTCGGTCAGTCGGCTGGTCAGTTAGATGGAGTTTTAGAGCCCTGTTTCCAACCTATTGGTTCGAGTCAAACTGGCCACAGCCTTTTTTCCAGTTGCGGCTGACTGGCTTGTTTTCCCCACTCCATTGCTTATGCGGAGCATCACACACAATGGCAGTACGGTAGGTCCCATTTTTAGTCTTTGGTATGACTGGACCTGGGATAGAACCTGGGCCTTCTGCGTGAGAGGTGGATGCTCTTACTGTTTGACCAAACACGCAGTTCCAAACTTGCTTGGAAGCAGCGGCTGAAACAGGACAGTCTACTACACGAATTGCAAAGGCATGCATGCTCTTGCCCTTTAAAAAATAAGAAAAACAGAAAAAATATGGCTGCCTATATATATAACCTTGAACAGATCCTGTTTGTTTTCTTCCACATCAATGCTTTCCATTAATCCTTTTCTCTGCATGATGCTGCTTTTACACTCCCCTAGGGATTTTTTCCAAAAGGAAGTTTAAGGTGGCAATGACATGCATTCTTGTTTACAGTATATCTATAAATAGTGTTCTGAGAAATATTCCATAAAATCTGCACATGCAGCAGTAAAATTCAAATGTGATAAAACAGCCAAAGGGATATATATACTTTTCATGTTTTGAAACTCAAATCAAGGCAAGAGACAGTTGAATTAAATGATGTTAGATAGTGTAAATTTTGCACAGCAGACAGGTTCGGAAATCTATAAAATACTGTATGTACTGGAAATGCTGTAGGAGGTGATGGGGAGCATAATGACATGACTGATGAAAACATTGTTTAAAATACAGAAATATATTCAGGCAAAGCATGCTGTAACTTTGCTTCTTAAGAATGCAACACAGAGACACCTACCCCAGTAGATCACAGGCAGTGTGGGGCTTATATCTGAGTTTGTTACATGATCTGTGCCCTTAGGTATTGTAATCCATTGTGTTCACACTGCATGAAAAGCAATTAACACAGACCTGACTGGCCTATTATTTAACAACACCTTTTGTGTATTTTGGTATATACATATGGTAAATGTCAATCAACTAATCAGATGTGAATATCAAGTGTGTGTGTGTGTGTGTAGTGCATTTTATTTCCTCCCTGAGGCCATAGTGTCAGATAATAAGTTGTTGTCGTACAGGATCTTGAGGTGTAGCTCCAGAAGTAAAAAGTACAGAGAGTTTCAGTTGATTTGAAATGATTTTATTCCATGATTTGAGTTCCATAAAAAGATCAAGTTAAATTTATTTGGCCGGCCTAATATAATTACTATACACAAAGAGACTACATGCTTCTGCTTTGAGGTCTACTGCAGGAGTGACCAGCTAGCAGGCTTGGTCTTGGAAACCTTGTGTGATATCCAAACACCTGCAGTCCCCTGATTGGCCAAAAGTTATGACGCACCAAGGTAAATGAGTGTAATGATACAGATGACCAATGAGGAGGCTGCAAAGGGTGAAACTGGCCACACCTTGAAAATATTGGTTACAGTGTGCACATGGAACTAAGGTGATGTAATATGTCACGTCCACTGGTAACACGTGATGGGAAACAGGAAGGGCCCTGGGAATCTAGAACAAAAGGAAGGGAGAGTTGCTTGTAAACAACAAGCAGCATCTGCTAAAGGTCATGGAGAGTGCACCATACTACATGACAATAGGGTGTAACCAGGCAAAGAAGTATGATGTTTCACAAACAAATAAGAAAAGTTTCACCATGAACAGAAATGATGTCAACTCATACAGCATCCCTAAAATGTACCTGGATTGAGAGTCTACATGAGACAATAATTACCTCCCATTTTTTACGTGTATATAATTGCTTTGCCTGCAATTCCATAGGTAAAGACTTCTTTGTACAGGGGGCACCCCTGCCCCATCTTGGGAGACTCTCATCTCAACTGGGTCATTCTCTAACACGCATATTACAGTACTTCAATATGGGACATATGTTTTATGCTTTATTAACTTTAAACTTTACCTTAATCCCCAAGCTCCTCCCTCATCACCACCCCCCTTTTTTTTAGACTCATTTACAGTACTCATAATCTGGCATTTTCTGGCCCCGCCTGCTTCACTTAAATACAGTACAGTGCCTTCCTTCATATGTTCCAGTCACAAATATCTCTGCTACTTCGAACACTTGTAATAAAACAACAAAGTGTACATTTCCACACGCTGTACAATGATCTACTGTACAAGTCAAGACCCCACTTACAGTTTTGTCCAAGGTGTACCCTCTACCAGGAAGTTGCTGTTTGAAAACAAAAGCTCACAGTCTCTATCCTACCATTTCAAATCAATAATAAATGACAATCTGCTGAAAGTACCTAATAATTTGAAATTCAATACATTAATACTATGGCAACACTTATGTAACTGAAACTTTTTATAGTTTTGTTTTGTCATCTTGCCTATAATTTACAGCATTTCCTTACATGACCAAGATTCCATCATATTAAAATTCATCCTCTCATCAAAAACTGACATTTCCTAATCATAAAACTGTCTTGAAGAAACATTTCAGTTTATACTTGCTTCATCTGCATCAATCTTTGCAATTTCTTGCTACAAAATCCATGAAACTGGAGATCATAGAGAGTTTATATACTGGTGACAAGGGTTTCCAAAAGCACTAATTAAAGGGGGAGTGCCACTCCAATTTGAATTAGTCTACCAGTCTTCCCTATTTCATGGATGGCTCATGAGATTCATGGGACAATATATTTTTCTCACTTGAATTGTGAACTTTTTAAGGAGTAACACATTGATTTACCTTGGATATATGCAACATTTATTTTAAGTCTTAAAATATGATGAAAGATTCTTGGAAGGAAACCAAAAAGAAATTTGATACAGATTACTAGCTCTTGTTTCCAAATCGGTTTGGGCGATTGCTTTAATTTGCTCTTTAAGGTGATAACATCACAGTTGATGCTACCTGCTGGTGAAAAATACTTCATTTACATCTCTTGGTTGTGTTATTGTGAGGAATCTTGTACATAGTGGGTTACACTAGTACTGAGAGTTTGGACAGTTTCTCTGTTGAATGATACTTAATAGGTATGTATATTTCATACAGGTTGTATATAGTACTATGCTCTCTATGTGAAAGAATGTAGCGCCCAAAATAAATGGAGAATAGTACTGAAAACAACCTACAGTATACATCACATGTAGTTCTATGCTCTGTAAAAGCGTATAAGCTGTAGCACCACAATAAATTAAATGCCAAACAGAGAAAAGAAAAACCAACATGCAATTATTGTAGCCAATTGAACCATTTATTTTCATTAATTTGCTGTGAAATTAACCTTGAAAAGGTGAGGCAGGTAAAATTTTAAAAGGGCAAAAGCAGGCAGTCATCACAAAATAATGAAGTAACAGCTAAATCTCACAATTTTCTCATTTCTCTTCAAAGACAATTTCAGAATATTTTAGGCTTCATTAATTTGCATATTCAACATAAACCAAGCTGTAACCCAGAGAAATTTTCACATTTGGGGGAAAAAAATTGGTCACATGACTCTCAAGAACCAATCATGAATCAGGATAGTCAACTATACTACTTCAAGTTGGGGTGACTGCCTTTTCCCTCTATTAACCTTTTATAATGCTGTAGCTCTATACTGTAGACACTATGCCAAAACTTCATAGCTAGCTAGCCTCAGCTAGGCTGCAGCTGCCTCAGCTATGCTTTGTTGCAGCACGTTTTACAATAGAAGGATTAAAAAGGTCTGCAATTGTGAGTATATTTTGACAAAGCATGGCTGTGGCTGCTGCAGATAAGCTGGCTGGATCTATTATAACTTGCATGGTGACTCAATAATGACCAGTAACACAAGAATCAGCACAATAGACAGCTTCAGAAATATTCTGGGGCAATCTTGGGAATACCATGTCAAAGGTGAAATTGTACCCAGGGTTTCTTTTCCCAACAGCTGTCCACTTGTTATAAATACAGCATCTTGTATTTGCACAATGCTATTGCCACTTACTGTACATTAGCTGAAATAGCTGAGCACAGTGGCACCCAGCATGTTGGACTTGGGAGTGGCTGAAAATTGTGTAGTCCCCAATTGACAGAAATCATTGCTGGACCCATGTGGGCAAGCAGGTTCCTTGTAATGGTATTCCAAGCTTTTTCTTGAACAAAAACTCTTCTCCAATAGTATTGCCTTTAGATACTTCTCTTAGTCTTCAGATTTTTGCTATATAAAAGTCTGATAAAACCTGTAATTTTTTTATTGTAATTTATGTTTTAAAATACAAACAATTTGGGGGTGGGGGTGGGGGGGGGGGATAAGGGCGGGTGGTAATTTTCCAGGCTTTTAAGAAGTTCCTGATGCACTGTAAGGACTCCAAATTTCAAGTACTTGGTAAAATATGATAAAGCATTCTGGAAGAAAATATGTGAAACTTTAGAAATTTCAAACCAAAAATTGTAAGTAACTTAAATAGGGATCTGGAGCCACAATTCTCCATTTGCCCAGTTATTTGCCAGAAAAAACATCCACATGAAGGATGAATACAAGTGCTCTTCATAACAGAAATACATTGCTTTTTAATTTTCAGGCTCTCTACTGACTATGTTATTTCCTGAATTCCAGTCCGCTCCAAATATGTCCTTACTAAACTGTGTTCCCTTTTGCCATGCCCCTCCACATCAGTTTCCTTGACCAAAGATTCATATTATTCGTCCAAGTCTGTAAACGCCTCAAGCTCATACAACCTAAGTCAATCAGACAAGCCTATATGTTAACCTATAAAAGAGAAATTCTCAGAAAAAGCCAATAGGAATATCGATCGTATCACTTCAATCGTTTCCTCCCATTGGCAGACTGCTAAGCATCCTTTGACAAGTAAATTTTATTAAGAAAAGGTGATGATGGATTAGGTAGATATGCTTTGCAATGCCTTTTATCTGATACTGGAGGTAATTGGATGTGTCTTTGTTGTGCCAGGTGAACAGAAGTGGTCTTATAGAGGAGTCTGGACAGTAAGTGCTGGTCTGATTTTAGGCGGCCTTAACTGGAGTCTTGATTCCTTCCATAAATGAAGATGATTTAAGGCTGATGGATCCTGCTAATGGCTGCCTACAGTCACTAAACACAAGTGCTGATGGGATTTATCTATAATCTAATATACTGGCTCTCTGTGAGTTTAGATCTATGCTCAAATCTCCTCGTAAAGGCCCTTTCTACTACTGATAAGAACTGTAGTTCATGACAGTTTGCTATCACATGACATTAATTAGCTACAAAAGCAATATACTAAATACACAGAAAAAAAAAATTGACAGGGAAAAAGCAATATTCTCAAGAAAGGAATATCTGGCACATGTGTAAAGTAGCCTACAGTACTTAGTTGGTAGAGTTTGTTAAAACATGCTGTACTGCAGACACAGGTGAACTACATGCTACAGTAGTAATAAATGCACACTGTACCCTAAAATGAAAAACTGAGGCTGTAAGCTACAGTATTCTTCCATAAAATACCACACCCAAAAATTTTGATTTGATGACTCTTCACATGGCGAAATATTACCCTTTTAAGGATATCCGTCATGACTACCACAGTTTTGGGGGAAAAAAACTGCAGAACCCCCAATTATAGTACTTGACCACTGGTTCATTATACCAATTAGCTGCTTCAATGAACAACAGCTTTAAAAAATAAATGCTGGCAAAAATGGGATCAAATTATTCATGGTGCATTGAAGGCTTAGATCCCTTTTCAGTTTCATCTGAGATACACTGCTATTAATTCATGTAGCAAAGGCAGTATACAGTACTTGCCTGCGTTGTGATTTAAATGTTATACGTATGTACAAATGGCATTCCCAATTTTTGTCAGTTTTGATTTATCACATATTGTTTATATCTTACAAGGACCCTGCTAAAATCTTGAAAGAATAACTTTTCCCAGATCTACTGAAATCAAACTAGACTTGTACAGACATGGACTACACTTTCAATGTTTAATGCCATGGACTGTAAAATTTTTGCTCCAGATCCATAATAAATTACGAACTCTTGTATGGATGTGACTTATTTGTGTAGGTAGCACACTTATGTTTGCTTTCATTCCAAGCGAACCAGCAAAACTAGTGTAGCCTGAAGATTATTTAGCTATAATAATGAATAATAAATTAACCTCTGAGCAAGCTGCTTTGATGGTAGAACTGATTGCTCCAGGGGGATGAATTTTCTTTCTCCTCTGAGAGTCCAATATCCATAATGAGATACTCCCTGCCATATATTGAATTGAACAGGATTATATCAAGCTAATACTTTACAGAAAAGTTTGCCACAAGCCTTGGGCATTACTTTGTTAAGGTTAAAACTCCTCATTCTATGAAAATTCATGCTTCTACAGTACAAATACAATATTGCATGGATTTTGAACACAAGGTGACAATACAATGTTTGTTCTGAGTACTGCAACTGTGAGGTTTGTAACTAAAATAAACTCCTTTTTTGGTTTCCCAAAAGGGAAATCCTTTGGACTCATGCAGACTACTCTTTTGCAAAACATGTGTAGGATCGTGCATTTTAGTGTTGGCTTAAGCTATGGTTTGTAAGCTCAACGATTGTTAATTATTTCTTTGTTTTGTTTTCAGTATTATAGTATCAAGCCAAAGCCTGTCTTCATTTTGGATGATTGAGGTTGTTGTTGCTAGGGTAGATCATTTTAAGAGGGACATCTGTGTGAATGGTATTGCTGGACAATTAATTCACCAAATATATATTGCAAAGTTTGCCTGTTTGTTTCTTTTTGAAAAAATACTGTAACTTTCATTGGGTATATTTATAATTTCTGATTGCATAATTGCATAAACATCAAATTTCGCCGAGAAAATATGTCCACATGAGGCCGTCAGAAATTTGTATACCTTCTGTAAAATGTAGCAATCTTGAAAGAGCCTGTGTTTCAAGTGGTTGTACATAACTTGAAGCAGGGCATAGTCAAATATTGTCATGTTTTCACAAAGTGACTGGCATTTTAACATCAGTACTTTGTCAACATTTTTGCTTAGAATTATAATTTTACTACTCGTTATCTATGGTAAAAGGTACTTCGATGCTCTCCCTTAGAATTGTGAGTTTCTTTTAGTTCAAGATACAGCTTTACTCCCTATTATTTAAGTGGAAGGCAATGTACCGTCTGAAAGATCACACGTCCACCGGCTTTACGATCGAGGTTACGTAATAGCATGCACAATACATGCATTCGAGTCAGCTAGTGGTTGTGGCCTATATCATCAGAGAGCAAAGTAAAATATTACCATGTTTCTTGCATGGAGGCTAACATTTATTTTGATTTATACATCAATACTTCCACTTCATATTGTTATAAACCATTTTTAAAGATTTGTCTTCCATTTGCAAACTTCAAAAATACCTTTGCTACAAATTGTTAGGTAACATTTTAGCCATGATAATCTCTTTACTCCCTATGATTTAAGTAGAAGACACCTGGACCTCCAAAAAGGTAACTTATCCGGTCTACCTTTCTATATTTTACGGCAGTGACAACACATGCCGGACTTTTGTTGAATCATTTTGTCTTGTCACTTCAACCGGATCATAGTAGTTAATAAAGGTTATTATTGAGTCTCGCTATTTTCACAGCCTGAAATTAGACCCAAAGAAAAACTTTGCAATTAGGCTACTAAAGGTTGTTTTGGACTGCCCACATCTAAAGAAATATTTCTACCTTCTTTTGGGCACCTTTTCATACTTAGGTTTTGATTTTAGATTTAGAACAGTATAAATCAAATTACATTGTGCTGATTTGAATCCAGCAGTTGCACTTATTTAAATGCACTTATCAATCACACAATGCACCCTCTGACACTACGGCACCCCCTGTGGGCTCGGGGTTGTAGAATATGCCCACGGTATTTCCCGACTCTTGTACAAGACAGTTTCATTACTTTGACAACACTGATTTGCATGCAAAACCAATACTCTTAATTATAAAAAAAATATTAACTTGCAGCCAGGAGGAGTTTGACTTCTGGCAGAGTCATGCCAAAGACTTCAATGAATGAAACCTACTGTCATTGTTCTTGGTACTCAGCATACTGAAAAGCTATGGGGTACAGTAGCTGGGAAACAAGCTAGTGAACCAAACCTGGAAAAAAGGCTGTGGCCTCAATCGACTTTCACCAGTTGGTCAGAAAATAAGCCATAAAACCTCATGTTACTTTCCACAGTAACTATTGGCAAAACATGCAATATTGGTCTATACATGGGAGAGGGGGGGGGGGCAGTGTTCATGCTGTAGGATAACTTTGTGAAGTAATTGGTTTGATATTGTCACACATTGCAACTACTTCTTCCCTTGAGCATAGATCATTTCAGTCATGGAAATTTGCTCGTAGGATATTATTACAAGTAGCTAATCGTACATGCTACTGTGCTAACATCCAACACACTGTGCACATATACACTGAAGACAGAATTGTTTTTAATATTGTTGTCATTGAAGGATGACATTTTTAATTCCCTATGCAAAAACATACAAATATAAAATAAAGCCTTTACCTTTCAAATTTTTACTCCTAAGATGTCCTCTTCTAATTAACTTTAAAGGTCAGGAGCACTCACCCCAAACTTAATTTTAATGAACAGCTTAATTACTCTCACTAATTTCTCATTTCAGTACCAACCACCTTTTATTTATACTTCAGGACTTAAAGGAAGTAGTTATCCATCACCCCAGGCAGTTCCAATTCTCCCAACCAAATTTGCTGTACAATTCTCCCAACCAACTTACTGCACTTCTAGTCTTTCCTACAACTCTTTAGAACTCATCCAGACAAAATAAAAGTCTATTGCTTCATGACATGATCATCATGAGAAAATTCTGCGGCATGAAAAATCAGCACACAAACTGGGCGAAAGAGCTTCAAACTGGGGGACTGCAAGAAACTAAATGACCTTGGCTGGTGTACAGTTGTAAACTCTAGAAGGGGCGGACTGGGAGTCCATCAAATCACCACAATGGGTCTGAAAACATTACCCTTTAGTCATTTACTACAGTGCGCAAATATGAAATCTCTGGGATTTGTAGCACCATTTTGATCTGTTTCCTGTCTTGATATGTACTGTACAAAAACGACAAAATGAAGAATCAATAAAAAGAATAAATCTCATCGAGATCTGCTGGCTTGCAGATTTTGCTTTGAAATATGATCATTATTTTCAGTAAATGTTGAACGATTTTTTTCCTTAAGATTTGAATTAGTTTCAACCTGTTACAAGATTTTGGTTTTTATGATTAAAAATGCAAAAATTAAGAAATTTTAGGTCAACTCTATCAGGCGCAGTAACATTTGCTCCCACCATGTAAACTGCAAGAATTCACCAAGGTCAGGCTTTCATGTCAGCCTCTGAACAAAGAAGTTTGTCCAAATTTCATGCCAGCATTATTTGTAAACGTGCAAGGCCAGAACTGTAATCAGTGCACTCTCAGTACATGCTGTGTAATATGGAACTACTGTGCTGTTTTGAACTTGATGTCAATCAGAGAGCTGTGTCAATTGAGAGAATTCTTGTAGACTACTGCCTTTAAATATGGAACACTCAATGTATAAATTTGCAACTAACAATTTACTCCTCATAAATTTCACACTTCAGTGTGGAAAATGTGTTCACATGATTACTAAGAGCCACTATGAGATATAGGGTCCAGTAGACTTTGCTGGACTTATTCAAATTGGGATGACTTCATTTTTTCTTTTTAACAGCTTTTTGGAGCATGTATGCTGCAGTTTACCATGTATTTAAGCTTGAAGCCTACACATGTGTTCCCATTGAGCCCACTCATTGAAGCATTCTGTCACTGCACAGTCCTGGCCATCTTAAGCTTGTAGTTAAAAGATTTAATAGTATTCCAACACAAATGTGTTACATGCTCCATTGGCAACCAGATAAAAAGGTCACATCAAAATGCGGCTGCAAATATGATTTACAGTAAGTCAGAGTTCGGTCTCAAGCATGGTTCAAATATGATAAAATTTAGTCCTTCCCTTTAGTCAACTCTAACAACATTCATAAAATACTGTGGGAATATTCTATAACCCCCAGTCCACAGGGCATCTGCTGATATCTTCAAAGGGTAGCCAGCATGAAAGCAAATCTTCAAAGGGAAGTATTGTGTTTAAAATTCTCCAAAAAAGAGTTCAAAGAAACTGGCTCAGACACTATCCAACAATTCATTCTTAACAAAAAAAAAAACCAGCAATAGCTACTGTATATCTCTTCAAAATACTTTGCGCAAGAAGAACCATAGATGTTGCATCATTTGAAATGTTGAAAGTTTGGGTAAACAAATTATTCTTGAGTAACAAACAACTAAATTTCTTCCTGTGGGAAATTTATTTCTTGAAAAGAAGGCTACCATACTGCCCTTTTTTTGATAATCTATCACCTGTGTCAATAAAAATTAGTTTTTAATAAAAAGATGAATTTTTCTTGCAAAAAAAAATGCAATACAGTATTTCCCTTTAATAGAAGTCTGAAAAATCAGGAGGCAGACTTGCATTACCGGAGAGCTTAGTTCAAGCTGATATAAAATATGTTCCTTTTAATGTCACATCTCATAGATAGAACTTCTATTTCCCAAGAGAAATTTGTTTCCTGAGTCTTCAAAGGTTGCGATCAGTTTATACTATAAGCTTCCAAACTAAACTGTGAAGAAAAAAAAAAAAATTCCTGTGCGAGTTGCAAAGTTTTGACAGTCACTAAAGTGTGATCCCTATTGAAGACACAAAACAGTCTCCTTGTCTCCATATCAATATATAATAAAGCGAATCCTCTAGATTGAAAATCAAACATAAAACAAGCAATACAAGATATGTCAAGTAATACACTTGAAAGGAAAGCCAGGGGTTATGCCAAACAACAGCTCTAAATATCTGTCGGGACTAAGAATTCTTACACTAATCAGATCTTCAGTATCTGTCTGTCTGGCTTGACTCGCAAACTTACACTGCAGATAAAAGTTCCACATATCTGCACGGCTTGAACAACATACTGTACTTGCAATGCAATGAACTAAATTTCTACTGTGGATACGTCTGGCCTTGATAAAAATTCATGCAATGCTGAGCATTTTACACTGTTACAAAGTTACTGCTGTACCATTTGCTTGGGTCACCTGAATGTTGTCACTGGGATAGCTTGGGGAGAGGGCTGTACCAGCTTCCTGATATTAGAGGCCAGATCTTCTTACCCCAGACAGTTCCAATTCTCCCAACCCTCTTACTTGAAGCTCCTCCCACAACTGTTTGAAATTCATCATCATCCAGACACAGTCTCAGTTTATTGCTTCATGATGAGCATACAAGACTTCAGTGTTTAATCAAAACACTCTCAGTTTGGTACATGATGTGTAATATGAGCTTCAGTACTCTGTAGTACTCTCTAGTACTCTGTAGTTTCAGTGACAAATGACCTTTGATCTACACCAAAAACAATAGGGATCATCTATTCAATATGACCAACCTAAACACCAAATATGAGGTTAGTCACACTTACCCTTCTTGAGATATCTTGTTAACAAGCCAAAGTGTCACATACACACACACACACATACAAACGACATCACCATCGCATAGATTCCTTGCCTGCCTTCGGCAAGGAATCAAAAAGTGGTGAACTAACATAAAAGTGGGGATTAATACAAAAGTGGCTGCTACAGTTGGTCTCCAGACCAAACCACAAAATCATGGAGTGATTTTTGCACTAATATTCATCAGGTTTGGGGCAATCGTAATCAGTAATTGTAATCGATTGCAATCGATTACACATTTTGAAGTAGTTATAATCGCAATCGGTTACTTTTGTGAAAATTGCAAAGAAATTGCAATCATAATCGATTACAATGGCAAAGTAATTGCAATCGTAGTTTCATTTCTGATTACACTGAAGTTGAATTGAACAAAGAAGTAAAGTTAGTGAACAATTTTTTCAGTGCTTGGTTGTTCTGTTGGAATGAAAAAATTTAATTGTCCCTCTTTCTTGGATGTTCCAGCTTAAAATGAGTGAGAAGTGCATGGGTTCAATAATCATCTTTGGGAGGACTTGGTTCTGTCCAGGCTTATCTAGAGCAATGTCCATGACCTATTTTCCAGTTGTGGGCACTGGATTGTTTTGCCTACTACATTGTTTATGTGGAAACAAAATGTAATCAAAATGTAATAAATTTAATTACTGTAAATTACATTGCAATGTAATTGCAATCATAATCAATTACTTTCAGTTTTAGCTGTAATCGTAATCACAATCCGAATCGTAAAATATGAAGTAATCGCAATCGGAATCGATTACATTGAGATGTAATTGCCCCAAGTCTGATATTCATACTGCAGTGTTAAATAATTCAATTTCACGCTGGCATACAGTAGGGGAGGGGTAAGAGTGGGAGAGCCACACACAGGCACTATTGGTTGGAGCATGCATGCTTACTGTAAATATTTTTAGGGGAAGGAATATGCTGCAGTTAAATGTATGATTAATTTCAAAGGCAAACACTTTAACTTTAGAGAGAACAATTTTTCTCCTAGAACACTTTGGTAATAGGCCTGACTCCCTGACTTTAATGATAAGAACTGATGTTAATTCAACATAATTTTCTTTTTTTTTTTTTTTTTTGTCCTCCATTTATTCAAATATTTTCCAGAAATAATTCAATGTAATACATAGTTGTTAAAGTAATCCAATTATTAAAAGACGTTATCATCAATTCAAATTTGAAAAAAAACATTTACAAGTAGGTATCTGTCCGAGTCGCACTCAATAATACAAACGCAGATAACATAAATTTTGCATCTTCTTACAACGATCGACTCCATCATATATTAATACCTGTTAAATTTTAAACATCATACTTAAGAAATCATAAATCAAAAAACCTCATTATCGATACTAATAAACCATTACACATATAAAACACTTCTTTCAGTTCTACGTAGGACACCATAATGCTCTATCTTAATCCTTTTTGTTGACTATTCTTTTAAATTCTCATTGCAAATTATTGAAATATAAAAACAAATTACACAAATTTATATACATCTTCCTACTTCGATCGACCCCTATATGCCTACATATGTACATGTGGGTTTATATACTTTATAATCAAATACTTTATATAATAATATATCATTAAACGGAAAAGCTAATTATCAAAATCAAATAAACCATTACACATATTGAAAGCTTCTTTCAGTTCTACATAAGACACCATATTTTTCTTTCTAAACTTTTTGTGTTGATTATATCTTTCAATTCTCATTGCAAACTTAAATTTGTGAAAAAATACATCGATATTTGGCAACTCGCCTTGTCTCTTACAATGATAAATATAATTCTTCATGTTTAAAATGAGATAATTAAATGGGTGAATAGAACCTTTCCCGAATCCAAAGAAAATATCATACTTAGAAAAAAGAATTGTTTCCTTAAGAAAAGAAATTCAACATCAAGAATAAAGGCTGAAGTAATACCGCAATCCCAAAAAGGTGTTCAAGGCTTTCTATTTCTATTTTACAAAAGGAACATTGGTCACATTCCACCTTCCCCATGGCATACAAGAGCTTATTCGTGGCGATAATCCTATGAAGAAAACTGTATTGAAAGTACTGTAACTTAACATCAGAGACGACCTTTCTAGGCATGTTGAAAAAACCCTCCCAATCATTTGTTCCAATATCTACGTATTGTCCCTTCCATTTTTTAACAGCTGTTCGTTCAGTGACATTTCGCTTAGCTTGTAAATTATATATGTATTGTGAAACCCGTGGTGCGTGTAATATTCTCTCTAACAAATTATCATTACTTTCTGGGTCATCAAGCTGAAATCCAGCCATTTTCCAGCTTCGTGGTATACTATGAATTAAACCAAAATATAGGGGAAAGGGGAATCTCTCGATCTGGAAACGGTGGATGAATCTATTAAAATCTAGTGGTTTTCCTTCTTGATCAAAAAGGTCTCTTACATATAACACATTTTTCTTATAAAGCTGGTGATATATAACAACGGAATTATTAATACGGATAAAACTATTATTCCAAATAATCTGATTACCGAAATTTTCAGTCAACATAATTTTCTACACAATTGTTTTGTGATCAATTTTAGTTGTGGCCTCCATGATAATTGAGTCAATAAACAAATAGATTTATGAGTACATCTCCCAATTAATAGGAGAGAACTACTGTAGCAAGCTACATTGCCAAATTGCAGAATTAACTTTACAGTATGTGAACAGAGCTTGAGAAACAACATGCAAAACAAATTTCACCTCAAAGTCCGTTTCAAACATCTTCAAGTGCACAATTACTGCACCACAGGGTTGTACATCTCTTTTCAGCAAACTGTAGGCTACTGCTGAGCAACCACTGTATTCCACAAATTTATGAAAATAACATTTGATCTGCATTTCATGAGAGATCACTTTAATATCTCTTTCCCTTGTTTTCTAAAGTCCATCCTTAGCTGACCCAAATACACCAACTTAATGACAGTCTCTGCATATTTGGCAAGGATCAATTTTCTCTCATAAGCACCCATCTTCATCAGATAGTAGATGTCAACTAGAACTGTACAGTGAGCATCAATATTCAGTCTGCCCAGAGATTCCTCCTCCTGCAGACAAGACTAGATTTCTAGTTCATTTCAAGGGGGAAAAAGAGCTGAAAACTACCTTATCCAGAAAGGAAAATTTGTTCTAAGATCAATACTGTACCTTCAGAGTTCATAAGGGAGATGAAAGCAACTTTGGGTAAACACTTCAAAATTCCAGCTAATAGTTTCCCCGAATCTGTCAAGCCATCATCAAACATCAGCATCACCCATGACTGATTGCTCTCTTATCATATGCAAGGCATTTCATTGCCATTACTTTCCGGTTTCCAGCTTGAGCTTTCTCATTTATCTTGACCTTTTTTTCTAATAGCCAAAATCTGAGAAGCATCGATAAGTGGTCCCTATCAGCTTGCCTTTTAGGCTGTTACCTCATTTTACAGAAGCAATTCAAAGGAAAAGAGGGAAGTCTAAAGTGCAAGCAGCCAAGAATGATATATATTTTAAGTGCCACCATCATGCACGTTAATGATCCAAAATCTGTTGGGATCGACCTTGTTAAACTAGGTCTCCAAAGACAGAGGTTGTGTTTTATTTCTTGTATCCTGTTTCACAAATATTATGACAAGTTATGTGAGAAAAAGGTTTTATTACCTGTTGTTATGGAGAATGTGATGTCAGACAGACTTAGAAAATCACATTCAAGGGATGATTTAAGCTACTGCACAACATGTATTAAATTATAGGAGATACCCAGTACTTTGTATCAATAGTATTTAAAGTCAACTCTACAATACTTAAAATAATGGTTTATTTGAACAGAAAATAAATCGAATCATACATTATGAATTATTTCTCCTTCTTACGTTTTCTACATCACAGTTTGAATTCTAGGAAGTCCTGAATTATATTTATTCATTAAAACATAATATTATTGTGGTTGTCATGACAACACAAGTTAACAATAATGAAAATTTTCATTATCCACTCACAAAGAAGTGATAACACATGTGACTATAGAAGTGCAGTTTAATTGCTACTACAGTATACTGTATATTTATACTGTACTGCATAAAAATATACACCAATGCTCTTTTGGACAAAATTTTCATTGAAGAGAATAATTTCATCCCATTTCCTGTATTCATACATATCATTTGCAAATAACTTCATATGTACCAACTACTTCATTGGAAGATATCAAACAATGAAAAATCAGTACTGCAGAATAGACTTGGAGGGAGCTGCCACCGTAATGGATGTTCGCAACTGCCTGTGGTGGTACTGTACAGTAGTATGAGTTGACCAATGCCAGCTATGAAGGTAATATTAGTCACAGTTGGGGAAGGGATTGAGTCTGAGTGATCCAATTGGATAGGAGTCATGCTGTAAAGTCTACTTCATAGGATAGCCATGCCCTCCTTGGTACTGTGTGTAAAAGAAGCTAGGCCACTTTAGAGAATTGCAAACAATTTATGGTTTTGAAAATATTCTTCTCTGTCAACAGGGGAGATAGGGAGATTGTTTAAATATGAGAGTTAAAGGCCTTGTGACATGAAAATGACAAAGTTGGATATTTGATGTAAAGAGTTTTTCAATTACCAAGACAATAGCTGCAAAATCCATCAAAATCCAACAGAAATTGACCATTGAACAGAAATCGAGTAAATTTTGATTTGTACTTTGATAAATCATGAATAAACATGAGCTCAATATGCAAATGTGGTGAAGTTGTAACGAAGGGATAAGCCACATGTAGCTACTGTAAGGTTATCTTTTGTTTTTTCCAAATTTCATCTCAAGGGCAGTCATAAAATTAGTACAGTAAAGTTTGTCCTGAGGGGGTTTTATTCTGGAAGTTTAAATTGCATCCTTGAAAATTATCACATTTAATTACCAAGCCCTACACTATCTGTTGAGTATTTATGAGATAGTTAATACAGGGTTAACAAAAGAAATTCCCACATTGTGCAATTACACTCCACATCATTATTTTTGCATTTAAGCAACAAGTTGCTTCAAAAATATTCAACCTTTGAAAAGGTATATCTTAAGAACTGTAGAAGATATTGAATCAATTCCAACAAATTTTTCCTTAGAAAAACTAACTCCTTAACTGCAAAGCAAAGTCAGAACTGTTTGCTGCCTTGTCACACTACTGTACCTTTAATGACACACCAACACGAATGTGTTGTTTGGTGTCTACTATGTACATAAAGGGTAAAGTTTGAATTTATGGTTTTAAATACTGTTCAGTCTGGTTTCAATTATGGAAAGTCCTCTTTCATTATAACTCCTAACATCACAGAGGGAGAGGGTAGTGTACAGTACAGTAGAATCAGAGTAGAAATAGACACAATTTGTGTATGTTTTTACTCACAAATTGTTTCAGCATCCATGTACTTAACCCTTTACCGTTGTTTGGGTCCTTTTGGACCCATGCGGAGAGCTCGGCTGCCACCCATTTTTACTGTTTCACGCGGAGCTCGAAACTGCGAGTAGCTACCCGAAAATTCGGCCACAACAACGAGAGAGACAATAGTTTAAGGTCACAGGGTTAATGGCCTACGGAAGCCGATGCGGGGTGGGCTACGACCGCTTTCCCGCCCACTCCTGAGGCGCGCAAATCTGCCCCGATCAGAGCACAACGGTAAAGGGTTAAAACAGAAAGTCCCACTCCAGATCCTCTAATAGCAGTGAAAATGGACAATATAACCTTAAAATAAATACGAATACAGTACAGTACTGTACATGATGTAGATGCTACGTATAGACTTAGCCAAAGGGGTACTGTAAGTAAGACCACTGGGGTTGCATATTGAAAGCAGGGCAGGGAAGGGGCAATGCAGATCATCAACACCATTTTTAAGTGGTGGGATGGAAGGGGGAGGCAGCGATATCTGGTAAAGGTACAAAAATAACCCTTCTTATCAACTGTACTAGGTCCTGAACTACAGTACTGTTAGAGGTTAAGGATTTTTGCCTGATAACTTTGAGGGCTGTCTCAGGATGCTTGTAGTACAGTCCATAGCCAAGACTGGGGTGACCAATTGGAAAGACTGACAATCGTAACACTCATACTGTGTATGGATTAAAGTGTGACATGCACACAAAACAAGCTTACGGCGATAAAATCTGTAAGCCTACCAGTATTTTATGCAAGAGTTGTACCAGTATTGACAAGTTTTAATTACATGGAATAAAAGTAACCAATCCCTACACATTGGCAGTACTTGCTGGTTTAAATTCTTTCCACAATTAAGCCACCAAATAAAATTATCAAAAAATCATTCTTTTTACTGTATGGGCAGGCAGTGCTGAGAGGAAATTCAGTGTTCTAGTTTTCAAAAATCAACTTTTTCAAGTGATTTATACTGTACAATACCCTCACTGTAACAGCATCCGGATAACAGTGCACCTTTAAACCAAGAGTGTGCAGGACAAATGCAACCTGAGGCGTCTTTCCTTGATGAAGACAGCCATTTCAATTTCCCCCTTCCCATGCAGTCACTTACATCTCCTACTGTACATAAACTTTATTTCAACATACTTCCAATTTCATTATTTTGACCTAAAATAGTGCAACTTGTGATGCGGTCTAAATCTGAAAATTTAGCACCTATGCAATAAAACAGGGTACGAAACCACCCCATACTGGAAAAAATTTCATCAACAATTACTGTACATACAGTAGAAGGTCCATTCTGCAAAATTATTAGGACATATGGGTCTGTAGGCAAACACATTGGTCTCTCTAACAGGGGAATGGGAATGGGTAAGGGAATAGATGTCCATTCATCATTCTAACACCTTTCTGTTACACTACAGCCCCAGATGGCCACTGCAACATGATCTGGCTGAGTGCTCCAAAAGTTTTCACACACATGCTACAAACCTAGCTTCTTAGATACAAGGTACCACTTTGAGAATTTGTTGAACAAAATGTTAATATTTTGAAGTCCAATATTTATACATAAAGAATATGATGGATAAAGTAGACTTAGTTACTGTAGTACGTTAGTCACATGAGGTTTTATGATTCTGTTTCTAACCAACTGGTTTAACTCAGGCTGGCAACAACCTTTCCAGTTGTGGCTCACTTGGTTGTTTCCTTACTCCACTGCTTCTGCTGAGTACCAAGCACAATGGCACTAGGTTCCATTTTGACTCACATTTTCAGTACAGACGTTCTGCAAGTCAGATGCTGTAACCACTTGACTATGTAGTTCAATAGATATCAATTGGATTAACCAGAGTGGGGCAAGGTTCCCAATTCAAAAGCCCTAGATTTGTTCCTCCTTCTAATGACATTTAAAGGTAAAAAGTATTAGGTAAAGTATAATAAAGTACAATGTATAAAAAAGTTTAACACAAAATAGTCCTTGAAAATCTAGAATTTTCATTTCATATAAAGAAGGATTATACTGAAAAGGCAAGACCAAAATACAAGTGCATTAACCAAATAAATAAGGTACTGTAAATCTGAACTGAGCCAAATTGTTCACATCCAGATACTATACTATAACATTCTTCACTTTAAAAAAAAGGCACAAGAAATACAGTACAAGCAGGAAAAAAGAAAAAATTATGACCAATAAAGGGATTATTGTTGACATGTGAGTGATGAAATGAACATACGGTAGTTCATGCATGCACAAGATATGTAAATTGGTAAATTAAAATGGGACATCTGGGTTTCTTTGTTGTTCTCAGGAAATTGGACAGTGGAATACTACACCACGATTATCACCATGCCAGGTGAAACTGGACAGTACTACCTTCTGTAGCTCTCAAAATCCCCACCCGGTACTCCCCATCAATATCAGCGTCACTGCCTGGCAAAAATTTCTTACGGGTCCTAACTGAATAAACTTCTTAGATTTCTTTACAAATGAGTTGTATTTCCTTTTCTGTAAACACTCTCCAATCTGCATAAATTTTCAAAGGGGAGGTGGAACACGTATTCCCCTAAGACAGCTCCCTCAGGATGGTAATCACAAATTACCTGGCTCTCAAAATGGTCTGGGGATAACCCTGATCTTCACAATAACTTATTATCATTCTGTCATAAAATGGTGTACTGTACAATACTCTGCTTTTGCCCAATAACAATGTAGGACTGTAGCCAGAGTAACCAATTGGGAGGGGAAGAGGGCACATCCTTGAAGGAGATTCCCTGGGCAGGGGGATGGAGTGGTCAACAGAAAATTTTGGATATTTGTTTTATCATTTTATTATTAAAGGAGTCTGCAAAATGGTGCAAGATTTTCCACTTTGGTACAGTCTTAAAGGTAATTAGTTTTGATACCAGTTTATCTTGGAAATGATCCTTCAATGCAAACATTTTATTAAAATTAGAAAATTTTAGATGCACATACCTTTCTGTGCTTCCCCCCCCCCCCCCCCCCCGCGATTTATAGCAAATGACCCTTTTCCAGCTAACAATGTAAAGAATTGCAGGACAGCATTTTCGCTTGCATTGTTTTCAGTCAGAGAAGTATGACACTGGAATAAATGATGCGTACCAAACTTCCATCCCACAATACTTTGCAATTGCCATTTGGAAAATAGTTTATGCACGTGATTGAGAAACAAACTTCCTACTGTATATATACATGGACAGAGCATGTAACACGTACATCCTATCTGTAGGTTGTCGCCTCAGACTGGGACAAAAAGGGGCACCAAGCTATAACTTGTGTGACACTGAAATATTTTAAACAAAAGTTGAACTTGAATGAGAAACAATATCATATTTCTACATTGCGTGTAGTGATTTTGACTTTACCTTGTATTATTTTGAAAATATTTCGCCTTTCTTGCAAAATCTGTCAATTGAACCACTTGAGCAAGTCCAAACTTTCACACACAAAACCATAGCAGACACCCATTTTGCTACACCTATACTCATATGTACCGTGGCTACAATCTACGGATTGTATGCTCTGTCCATGTATAGGAAGTCAGTGGATTGAGAAGTCTATTCAACTAAAGCCTGCTTGATGATACAGAAGGTTAATTCATAAACCAGTAACTATTTAAAAGTTACAAAAGTTAGACTGTTCAACTCTGTGTTGGTAAATTCATGTCTGGAATTTATGCCATGCACAGGAGAGCAAAATATTCATGCCTGTACAGTATATGGTTCATTTAGGCCATGAAGATTTAGTAGCGAAAATGGCCTTTCATAAAGCACAGTAGCTGGTTGTAATACCTTTAAACACATCTGCCTGCACAAGGAATACAAGGTCCGGCTACTGTTTTCTGGTGAAAGATATCTCAACATGGAAGGTATTTGTGTTGTACGAGAGAACGTAAGTACACTAAAGCAGTTCAATGACTTAAAAAAATCAGGCAACGCTTTCTACTTCTATTGACATAAATAAATCTAGCACAATTACCCAGCAAAATTCATAAATGAATAGAATTCAGATCCTTTTGATGGAAGAGAAATATTGCCCTTTATATTCAAGGTTGTCTAATGACGGCACATCTCTTGAACACACAAACGACAAATTTTAAACAAACAGGTACCATATGTTTAAGTGTTTGCTATGCAAAGCTTTAACTTGATTTTTCAAACTCTGCAGCAAACTTGCCGTTAACTTCAGCATACTGGACATACAGTACAGGCTGTAGGAAAAATAGTAGAAATACTGTATAAATTGCATGTACACCCTGTATACAGTATAAAGGAGTGCATGTATAAAATCACCAAAACTCCCTGGTTTGGGAGTGTGTGAGGGACTCAGGGCTTTCATTAATTTTTTACCCCAAAGAGTATTTGACTGCTAGTCAAAATCTGAAAGGGTATTTGACTGCCAGTCAAAATTTTGAAAGGGTATTTGACAACCAGCCAGAATTGTCTGTCAGGTCCTTCCCAATAAAATAAAAAATATCACTGTGTAAACTATAATACTGTTCTATAGTGCACAACCTAATGCAGGTGAGAAACCCTCGATTAAACATCAATTGGGAGGGGAGGGGGCCAAAACCAAATTTTTCTGGGGGTTATCCATGATTTTCCTCTCTTCCCCCCATGGCTTAGGAAATTTGTATGAATGACATTTGGTGTTGGGTTCCCATGAGGAATTTCTTACCCTATTAGATATTTCACCCCAGTCCCCACCAAAAGGGAGTTTTGGTGGGGTAATCAAATTTTGCCCGACTCCCTGCTTAACTCATTCAATCAAGTCCAAGAAACCACAAGCTTGATAAGAGGCAGCTAGAGGAAGATGGGAACAAAGGCTGAATAATACCAGCCAGATGTGCCACTGTTTGCGAGGTGTGAAAGGCAAGCAGTAGGGCAATTTCTTATCTGGGTTTTGTTGACCTTCGTTCACTGAAGCAAAAAGGTGTGGACAGGGTTTTTTTAGGTAGGGAAATTCAACATGCCAGCAATTCCATTCAGTCTGGATTGACTTGGAGTCATCATCATTTTGTTTACCTTCTCGTAACAGTAATGTCAAAATTTATTAAAATATCATTGTATTAAGTTTTGACAAGCACAGATGACATGTAGGCTGTTGATAAATCAGATGGACTTTCTATGCGTGCCAACGTGTGAGTTCAGAAATAAAACAACCTGCCAACATTTTGGAACAAACTTATTACAGGGAAAATATAAGCCCCTGCACTCATGATGCTTTACCACAGTAAGGAGATTACTGATAAACTACCCATCTGGAGCCTGGAGGATGGGTTCTTAGTATAGCCTAGCCTACATATATATTGTATGTTAGGCAATGGTCAAAGTGACGAGCCTCTCAAAAAAAAATGCCCATGTGAAATAACCTTCCAACTAATGCTTGCAAATTTATTTGGAGTTGTTATCTAAAGATCTTTTGCACATGTCAAGTAAATATTTCTGGCACCTTTGACCAACTAGTTCATTTGGAACACTTTTGATGATCGATCTTGCCTCCCAAAATGAGAGTACTGTCTGTACCGTACAAAGTGTGTGCAGAGAGTAGTAGCTCACATAAGAGATTAACCAATGTATTTCGGGATTAAAAGCTCTTCTTTTTGCAAGTCAAAAACTTTGCGAATGTAATCACCAATGCCAAACACTATCATAGTAAGAATAACAATGGTTCATATAATTTTTCCAAGTCATTTTAGGTTGATACTATCAAGGTTTTGATCGAGATCTGTGGCGGTCCATCAAGCTCATACTAAAACTGTAAAAGTTGATGCTCAGCTGAAGGATTGCCTGCGTGGCATATCCATCTTACTTGTGATGACTGTGGCATGTGTTATGTGTAGTGATTTACCAAATGATGCTATCGTGTACGTTTGATGGGTTCAGTAATTACTGTAGATACAGTAAACACAGAACACGGTACCTAATTGGAAGGCGTGACATACGCCTATGTAACGTTGTACGAACATGTGGTCTACTGCGAAGTTAAGTACATGTAACTCCCTAATGTGTACATTATGAAGATCATGAATGGATTTGCACTGTTCAAATAGCGTCCTTATTTGTCATAAATTTACTGGCTTACACTTTCCTACAAACTGAAAGAAGTGGATACAAAAAGGCACAGGGGATTTATGCGATGCGTATATGACCTCAACACTAAAACTGAAAGAGTATGCATACTCTTTTCATTCATATTTGAATGCGTATTTGACTCTTTACATTACTGTTTTAATGCATATTTGACCATGTAAATACGCACAATACACAAATACGCACGCCAATGAAAGCCCTGGCCCAGGCGGTGCCTACCTCGTGTCACCCTATACCATTTTTACATACTTAGTGTTTGGCAAACTAATATACCATCATCTGCTCCCTTTGCTGGTAGGGTACAGGGTGCCGTACACTCTGCAACTTTCTACTCAATAGGGTGATAGGAGGTAGCAAGGTGAGGACTAAATAAACTGAGCTGACCAATACCATCTACAGTATAGCATAGACTTCTTGGTTTTGAAAAAACTGTGGCTGAAGTAATTCTAGTCCTAATTACAGATATCTCTGGCATTAAGACCGCATTTGTTTATAAAGACCAAGAGCAGGTGCCCAAAACAAAGTTGCCAATCCTCACCAATTTCTTCACTTTTCTAATTCAAATAAGTCCACCTTATACTGTGCTTTATAAGTCAATAATTCATTTCCAAGGTAACGCAATGATGAACTTCCTCTCAATTTCTCAGCTGAGTGAGAAAAAAGCCATTCATTGAGTACTGGACTTCTTCAAATTGGGATGATTGCATTTATTGCGGTATCACCTCGCTCCTTGAAAATGCAACATAGACACCCCAGTACATCAAAGGTGGTGTGGGGTGTAACTGGTATCTGAGTTTGTTACATGATCTGTGCACTCAAGTGATTTATGCTTTCATTGTGTTTACACTACATGAAAAGCATTTAACACATGCTTGACTGGCCCGATAGCTGATCCCAACTGTTATGTAACTTTTTGTGCATTTTAATGTATCTGTTACTGCCAATGATCAATCAGATGTGAACATTGACAATATCAAGCGTGCGTGAAGTGAGCTTCATTTCCTCCCTGAAGGGATAATAGGTAATCAGACAGAGAAGGAGTATGTTAGCAAGTAACGGGACTTTTCATCATGTTCCTCTTTAATAAGTTTGTATAAATTACAAAACTATCCATTGTTCTCAAATTTACTACTTGATCTTAGTTAATTAGTTAGTAAGATAAAGTTTTACGGCCCAGTTTCCAACCAATAGGTTCAAGTGGAGCCAGCCACCTGACTGCAAGTCGGATGCTCTAACCACTTGACCATGCAGTTGATGTTGATGTTGGTTTATTTTTCCTCCAAAGGCCATACTTTTTGCCCTGTGACAAAAAGCACAATCAAGGGGAAATGCAGTCACCCAAACTTTAAAGGGCCAAACCTCTCACCCCAAACTATAATTTTGGTACGGGGGTACCAAAATTCTCAATTGGCTCAGCTCTTTGATTGAAGCTAATTCAAACAATGCAGAGTACCAAAGCTTATATTTCACAGCATGAAGGTACCTGAGGGGGTTTTGATTATATAAATTGACTTTTTCTTCATTCACCTTGAAGCAATAAACTGAGATTGTATCTGGATGAGGATGAATTTCAGACAATTGTGGGAGGGACTTAAGTATTAAAGAAGGTCGGGAGAATTTGTACTGTTTGGGGTGAGAGAACTGGGCCTTTAAAGTAGTGAAGTAGAGTAGACTGTACTCTTTTACGGTTGGCTCCACTGAGTTATGTGACAATATATCTTCTCCAAAAATGTTGAAAATTACCAGGAGTAAGTGCTTGCTATACTTTTGAACATATGCAATAATTAAGTGTAAAAATAGAAAGCCGCTTTACACATACTGTACAATACTTTGAAGAGAAATTTAACAAGGAAATTGTGATATTTCGCGGATCAATGCTTCAAAGTAAGTTTTGTGTGACCGCTCTTGCCCTTTAAGCATTGTGTAATGCTACTGCAGTGAAACCTAACAGCTAGTACAGTACATATGAGTCAACTGTGGGATAATACCCAAGGCAACACTATCAATTAACAAAAAACAAAAAAACTTTAACAATGCTGTTTTGCCACTTATAATCCGTGCTACAGCATTGACGGTCAAATTGCTATTTAAAGTAAACAGAACTCTCCTGTTTGCAGTATTTTCAGTGTAACTTAAACTGTATGATACTGTACCAAGGTCAGTTTGGGTAAAACACCCAAAATGAACTTTGAATGACCTCATAACCTGTATTATTCACAACATTACACTGTAATTTTATAAGATTTTTTTTTTTGATTTTTTATTAAAACATGTCCTTCAACTCTAAATATAACATTTCCTTCAGGTGAGATTCTGTTCACTGAAATGCTTCCTAACAAATTAGGTGATATAGTAATTTATTGGTGTGGGCAGGATGTCTAATACTAATGGGTAGCCAACTGTAGGATATCATACTGTAGGCATGGGTGCAAAGGGAAAGAGTCCTTCCCCCTTTGAAAAATTTTGAACATTTCAGTGTTCTGAAGATGCAATCTGGTACAACATTTAGAGAACCATTTGAATAGAAACTTTTTATTCCATTACAAAAATTTTATTTTTTAAATTTGATGGGGTGTCATGGTCTTGATATGTGGAGCTGGAAGATGTGGGCATATTCCCCAAAACTTACCTGTTTTGGGAATCTATAAACCCTACTTACCTCACCTATTACACATATGAACAGGTCCATCTATCAGGGAAGATGTACTGATGAAATAAGTCCTACAGAGGTGTGTCCTAGTTAACCCTTGACCCATCCTTGCTGCTTGATGGAGCTGTTCATATGTGTAGGAGATGAGGTAAGTAGGAGAGAAATAGATTGCCCCTTACCTGGATGGATTACACTGGCTCTCTGTCAATCAGCACATTAAGCTTAAGTTACTTGTAAATGTGTCACTGGCTCATCACCATAGACCTATTTCCAAATAGCAATTACAAAGGATTGTGGGATAGAGTTTTGGTGTTTGTCATTTTTGTCAATGGCATTTTACTGTGGTTAAAATTGACGCACACCCAAAACTATACCCCACAATTCATTGTAATTGCTATTTGGAAAATCTTATCTCTGATGTTGTACTGCATTTACTCATAACCGGTCTCTTAGGTCCTTTTCTGATTGCACTAGGTTTCATGTTCCGAAAGCAAATAGAAGTAGTGGTCATTCTCCCTGTAGCATAGCAGATCCACATCTCTGGAATTTTCTCCAAATATCAATCAGGGAAGCCCCCTCACTGGAAGTGTTTAAGAAGTGTTTCAAAACCTTTTTGTTTGCTTAATATGGTTTTCCTATCTTTTTTCTGTGCTTGTATTTTGCTTTATCTGTGAATAAGCCCATTATAAATATTATATGTAGGTAGGTATGACTACAGTATAACAGTGTTAACATTAGCACCTGAATCAATTATTACAATTTTATTGGTCATCACAAGCCGTTGGATTTCAAAAATCACAGGAACCCATTTGTAGGTTCCATCATTTTTCACCATGGTTTTCCTATCTTTTTTCTGTGCTTGTATTATGCTTTATCTGTGAATAAGCGCATTATAAATATTATATGTAGGTATGTATGACTACAGTATAGCAGTGTTAACATTAGCACCTGAATCAATTATTACAATTTTATTGGTCATCACAAGCCGTTGGATTTCAAAAATCACAGGAACCCATTTGTAGGTTCCATCATTTTTCACCATGGTTTTCCTATCTTTTTTCTGTGCTTGTATTATGCTTTATCTGTGAATAAGCACATTATAAATATTATATGTAGGTATGTATGTAAATATTATATGTAGGTATGTATGTATCCCTCTGACTACAGTATAACAGTGTTTACATTAGCACCTGAATCAATGATTACAATTTTATTGGTCATCACAAGCCGTTGGATTTCAAAAATCACAGGAACCCATTTGTAGGTTCCATCATTTTTTACCATGGTAACCCATGGAAAACCACTTTTGGGTTCTGTTCAAAAATGCATGGATGGTTACTGATTGGTGGTAACCAGTTTTTGGGTTCCACGATTTCATCAGCTTGGGACCACCTGGCGATGGGGAACAATCGTTCCCGTGAAATCTGACGGCCTGCATCAAGCTCTCTAGAGGTTGAAAAATTGAAAATTCTTAGGCCAAAATACAAATTCAATCTGCACATGTACTCTATGTGTAAGTGACCTTTCTGTTCAGGTCAACTGGCAACAAAACATCTGAACACTGAGCCAGTCATGCATGTAGCGTACTGTATTACATGTGTTTACATCCTGCCGTAAGCTGAAACACACGTTATAAAGTGTCACAGGAACATTTGACCTACAGTAATTATTATCAATACTGCTCCTTGAGGAAACTTGTTCCGGTCTATATTACACAGGTTTTGTAGTTTTTCCTCTCATGACCACAAAATAATTACCTATGACCCCAAATAAAACTAAGAGGGGTCTTCCTCTCAACATGATGAATCTACAGTATACAAAAATATGAAAAGTGTCAGTCATTGCTACCATGAGATTGTGTTTATGAGCCATTTCAAGGTTTTCACAGTTTAAACTTTGGTGATCTCAAATGACCTTTGACTTCCAAAAGAAGTAACCTGGTTTTTCCTCGCAACATGACAAGCTCAGATACCAAAAGCACTGGGCATTCCTGTCTTGAAGAGGCCCATTGAGTTGATATCTATACCGTACCTTTATAGGAGTGTTTAAGGGTCACTACCACATGACAATGCTTACAGTTAGCAAAACAAGTCAATTTTCATTTCCAATAGTTATGGAAAAAGTTAGAATTTTGAGTTTTGTTGTGTCTGGACTTGTGCATAATTTGAAAAAGTGTCTGGTTACAAATTTTTGAAAACCGAATTGAACCGTTAAATACTCACTCATAAAAAACAGTTATTTGTATTAAAGTAGGATATGAGGATTGTCTAAGTTTGACCACTTGTCATGTGAAGAAAACTTAAAGAGGTTTGGAAAAATTTGTTGGATTTCACGAACCACCTCAATGAGCTGCATTAAGATATGTTTCAAGGTTTATATCACAATTTTACAGTCAGTGACCTCAAATGATCTTTTTCCACCAAATCCCCCCCCCTTTACCCCTCCCCATGACAGAAACAATGGTTGTGAGTACAGTAAACACTCCCATAAGGCAACTTTTTTCGATCACAGAAGGTCACAAGGATATTGATGTGCTGCTCTCAGGCATGGTTGCTATAGGTAGAGAGCCTGCTAAATATGCTATAGCTTTCAAATGAATCTCTCTAATCTGAAAATTTAACAATTTTTCTGTGGCATACTATTTATCATATATACAGTACAGTAACTAATTTGAAATAAGTTGTTGCGCAGCTCATTTATAAGACAAAAAAATTATTTTGGCTTTTGGCACCCGTAGACAAGGATATCCCTCACTATAACTAAAGGCTAACAATTTGTGTTAATAAATACCATACCAGAGCATATTTGAGTCTGATCCATCTCACGCAGATAAACCAAAGTTTAGAACACGAGATAAAAAATTGCCTTTCCCTGTTAACCTGAATCACCCACACTCACTTTCTTGCAGTCTTTGGCCGAAGCATTACACTTGAGAAATTAACAAGATATACAGTACAGTAGTCATGAATGCAATTGAAAATCCCTTTATAGTAAACATCTTGAAGAGAAACACATGGGGCCTTTATATACAATACCACTTGGAGGCACTATTTTCATGGTTTTACAGGTTTATGGTCGGCTATTTCAAAGGTTTTGGGGACGTAATGCTGCAAGGCAGCTTCAGGAACAAGGCCCCTTGTGGTAAACAAAACTAAGTAACGCACCTAGCAGGTATGTTTGTACTTGGTAATCTTGAGGCACAAGAGAGGAAAAGCAATCAGAATTTCCTGCTGAATATCATAGCTCCATGATAAAATTGTTACAAGTAAATTGGAAAATAGCCATAAATGTGTTGCACAATACTGTAACTTTCAAAGACATTCACATTGTATAATTTTTTTACTGAATGGTAGATCATTAGATAGAGTAGGTGACGTAAGAACCATTTAGGGTTATGTTTGTGAACTTAAAGCTAACATGGTGTGAATTTGTCACATAGGACGTACAGTAACATGCTTTTTCACATCACTACTGAAACCAATTCCCCTTTCTCACTTCCATACAGCAGTGTGCCCCATTCTTAACCCACAAACACCAATATTGCACTGAAAGAAATATAGTACTGTATGTATTATGAATATGCAATCTCATCTTTTGCTACTTCATATTATAATTTCCCCTTAATATTCACTGTTAACATATCAATGTAGAGTTCTATAGCCATGCTGGCTGACACCTTGCAACTAACTATAGCTGCAACTGATGTTTGCTACCTGTCATTGACAGCAAATCACCAGATTATCAGCCAGGCTTGCCACTTGAAGGCAAAAAATTTAATGAAAATCCCATGGAAAATTATGGAAATATCAAATATATATTAGTGCGGTATAAAAAGCTAACAATTTTATCTGGTTCTTTGATGTAGAATGCAGGCAATCATTATTCCCAAACCATCAATAATATTGGGAGTGAAACTTAACATGTATAACATGATAGGTATCTTTCCCTGTTACTGTAGCTGCAAATAACACCAGCTATAGTTTTAGCACTTAAATTAAACACAAGCTGTACTGAGATACTGCAAAGTTCAACAAATCCATGTCCCTAGCCTGGGTCTGTGGATTTAACTTGTGTTGTCAATGCCTACCATGCTTAAAATTTTTTTAAATAAGTACTGGCATAGCAGAAACATCTTTAAGACCTCTACATATTTCATAGTACCAGGAGATACTGTACAAGATTCCATAAATTAAAAACAGGAATATATCGTCACACTGAAGTTTGAAACAGAAAACGGTGCACTGATCAATTGCTAGACACACCCTCTGACCCATGAGAGATCAATGTCATGCAATTGACCCAACATAGACTTTGATGCATGTGTCCTGTACATAATATGATTGCTATAGTTGGCTTTGGTTGAACATATGAAAAACTGACAGTCTGTCATCACAACCTGCCCTCCCCCTCCCCAATGGGGTGGGGGTTGTAGAATATGCCATCAACATTTAATGCCTATCGTAACAGGTGACTATTGGTTTGAGGACTTGAACCTACAGTATTTTCACTATATTTAAAACCTAACCTGAACCATACTTGAAATTGTACTAAAACTTTTCTGGCAATATAACACATAGGCCTACGCATGGCTAAATCCTATCTGGCTAGACTATAGGTAAGTCTGCATCACAACTCAAACGTGACACACATTTAAATCCCCACTGCACTAGGTTTGAAGGTATGCCTTCCAATTGATAAGTGCTTCTTATCAGCACAAGCACTAAAAAGAATGTAAGACTCTACAAAAGTTTTTCATTAATATCATTTTTATTTTGCCTGACAATGCCACTATTGAACTACTCACTATTATGTTTATAAATTTATACAACTGTAATCTGCCACTTTGCAATAAGAATTTACAAAGGATTATGGGAATGACTTTTAGTGTGAACCTCATTTTGGAAAAAAAAAGATATTTGACGAAATTAATACTGTATACCCAAAACTCTACCCCACAATCCTTTGTAAATTTAATTTTCTTTTTGGAAAAGGATCTGTAAACATGCTGATGGTTGAATATTAAATCAAAGCTGCCAACTCTTCAGTGTTTAAATAGTTGAATCCACCATCAGGTGGGTGATTATATTCATTGTGTATTAAACAAACCACGCAATTGCCACTATTACCTGTTTATTTTTGAAAATTAAAAATGCTGATATTATGAAACTGTACAGTATATCAAAGGTAATGACAATGTAAGATGACACAACCTGTTTTTTAGAAATATTCACATACTGTACTTTACAATGATCTTTCTGATAGTTAAACTATTAACTGTGTCAGGCTATCAGGCCTATCTGTGCTACATTACAGTATGGACTGTAACTTCAAGTCCACAACTTTCAAAGCAGAGAAACAAACCATTTGAATTCTACCACCCAGCAAAAATATCTCAGATTTGACTGCCCAGTCAATTAAAACTCAAAAATATGGGTTGGCTCTAAATAGGATTATTGAGTACATGCTACAGTTATTTAAATCTAAGGGTTCTGTCTCCGTTTTTGCTGAGTGGCATCTTAAGTTTACAAGCACACTCAATAATTTAAAAAGGTTTGGATGCATGCACATGGAGTTTGCCATGGTGCAGGTGTCTGCATGAGTACATGAAAATGGTACTGACTGTTCAATTTTAACAATAATCAAAAACAGGAAATAAGCTATCCCAAAATGCAAAATATGTAAAATAATTTGTGAATCCAGAAACAGACTCACAAAATAAAGATTCATCAGTTAAATGAAGCATCATTTGTTTGTTCCAGGCTTATAAGAAAGATTGGAGAACTTTCAAAATTAGTGTATATTTCAAAACTGACAGTTGTTCATACATTCATAATACTGTTTTACACACAGTCTTCTTACAAAAGTTTAAATATACATTTTACTGTAGATAACAAGCTTTTCATCATAAAATTGTCTAATGAATAGCAATCTCTAGCTCTGTGTGATACCAGATAGTTACTTCCCTACTGACTGCATGTGGTTTAATACTAATTATTTGTGCAAATCCTCACTTGGAATTACACTGTAGTACCAAGAGAGTTGAAATTTTAAGCTTAATTAAAGCAGTCTGTTGGTTGTTCTCTCTATAGATTCCATTAAGATAAATGTCACTACGGATGATTGCTGGTAATTACTTTAAAATGTACTGTGCATGTGACAGATTTAATCACCTAAAGCTTGACATGGAATTAGGGAGAAAATATATCAAGGATAACTAAACCTACAGCAGAGATTTACTTAGAACTGATTCTTTTTACATAACAGTGACAGTAAATAACAAGCACACAAAACTCTGTGTTGGTCTCTAAATTATTGTAAACACTACTGAATGGACAATTTATTGTACAGTATGCAAATTTTATACATTTTAAGATCCAATAAACAGTAAGCTAGATTGCTACTGATTACCATGTGAATGAGGCCTGAGTCAAGCACCTGGGTACAGTACAGTACCTGACTGAAAGTACAGGTGAACTCAAATCTAAAATGAGCAAAATAGGCCATGGGTGGAAAAAGTTGGGAAGATAGGAGGCTCCTTCCTAAGAAATTTGGCCATCTGGAGGGAAATTTAGGCAGCTGGAAGGAAATTTCCCTTTTCTGTATATGAAAATATCTATAGGGAGAACTGCAGGAAATTTTACTCCCTTTCAGGGAAATAATTCAACTCTTATCCTGGCATATAAACATTTTCTTCTAGCCCTGAAAATGGACAACCATTTGTTAAGAAAGCGCTGTACAGTAGGTACTGTAGTTATTGAACTACCCAATGACAATCCCTCCCCATCTCACGTACTTCAAAATACAATGCTTCATCAAACAGACAACTTTGTTTTTACTTAATTCAGAGTTGGTCTCAAGCTTTACAGCCTGTGTGCACCGGACACATTTCAGGGCACATGTGCCACAACATGTTGCTAACACAACTAGACACAAATGTTATGCCTCTATATGTTACATGTTGCCACTTGTGTCTGTTCTGTACATACTGGCAACATTTTGGGACACAAGGTGTTTTGGCAACATGTTGCAACCACAGACTTCCTATACATGGACAGAGCAAACTGCACTGTACATTGTTGCTACTGTAGTGTGAGAAAATGGGCACCAAAATGGCAGTCTGCTATGGTTTTGTGTGAAAGCTTGGACTTGCTCAAGTATATCACCACAATTTGCAAGAAAGTTGAACTATTTTTTCAAATATGGCAAGGTACTGTCAAAATCACTTTACCTATATTGCAGGAATATGATATTGTTTCCCATTCAAGTTTAACTTTTGTTTAAAATATTACAGATTCGTCATCAAATCAGATGATTCATAACTTCACGGCGGCCATCTTGGTGCACCTTTTTTGTCCCAGTCGGTGGCAACCATCTCCGGATGGGACGTATACGTTATATGCTCTGTCCATGCATATAACTCCGTGGTTGCAACACGCCCTGAAATGTGCCCAGTGTAAACAGGGCTTAAATGTACAGTACTGTGCCAACCAATTGCCAGACTGCCGAAAGAGAACAGCTATGTGGCTCCATACACTTACAACCCAACTCAAACCCATGTCTGTGAATGTGAAATCAGGTTTTCAGAAACTTGGTTTCAACTTCATTTTGATCATACAGTACCTACCAACATGCAGTAGTTTATGTAAAGCAACAAGTGACAATATGAAGACTTAACAAACGTTCTTATGTGCATGGTAGAATAGCCCAAAATTTAGCTTGTTGGAGTTACCAGCTTTCAGTGCACTGAATGTGTATGAATTAGCAGCTTTACAGTACTAAGCTTCCCTAGCAAGTACTGCATTAATAATCTGAAACTTGAATAACAAAATCAGGTAAAAATCAGAGATAATGTTAAAAAATATAACATGGATTGTTGACCAGAGGGTGGCATCCAAGGGAATTCCCTTTGAGGAAACCTTTAATATTGGGAGGCAAAAGTGCAAAATGGTGCTGAGCTGTTTTTTCATCCTTTTTCATATACATACATTAACAGTCATATTGAAGTATACCATTCTAAACCTATGCTAGAGCTACAAACATAGTGTACAATGTAACATTTCCTTCACAAACAGTGGTAAATGGCAACATCACCAAAATTCATTTTTTAATCTCTAGCTGCACTTGCAAAATTTTTATAATTTGTTTAAAAAAACTGTATAAAGAGTTGATTGTTCTGCCTCTGTTTTCTACATGTGCTCATCTACTCCTGATGACTCTTGTACTTATAATGACCAACCTTAATAAAGCTAGTGATTTACTTACAAGATTAGGTAACAATGTTGTTATATAAATCTGATGTGTTTGTGTGTTTTATTAAACAACAATAGCAACCAAAATAGTGCTTTGTAACAAAAGAGGGTTTACAGTAAACTAACTGTACCATAGGCAACGAAGTGAAACACTCGTTTAGACTTAAGTTTTTATTTTAACTACTGTATCTACAACAACTACTTCATCATCACATAAAGAAAGGTACAGCACTTGAAATGATTTAATTCAAAATTTAGCTCAAACTGCAAATAATATTCACAAGAAAGTTTAAATCTTGGAACTTTTTTTTAAAGATGCAGATCTGAGTTTTGATACAAGTTCAGGAAAGTTCAAGTGAGTATCTAACTCCTTACGTAACATGCACATTTCACAGCTCAATCACATAAAAACTCACTACACATAATTTAGTATTGTGAAGCAAATTTGCATAAAGTGTAGCAGTAAGTTATCAGAAAACCAGGGTAGAGTTAGGTTCTAAAATTCAGATCAAACTCAGTATGGAGCATTGCTGATGTGACATTTCAAAACCATATACTGTATGTCTACAGAACCGTACAGTAGAGTTAAATGCACAGGTCTGCAGATGAATTGTGCAAGGCCTTGCTAGAGGTACAGTATACACAAATGCTCATAAAAATAAAGAAGAATGAAATTATGAAACAAATTTTGAAGCTGCAAAAGCAACTCATCTGACGCAAGGTACAGAAATTGCTTTTTCTGCTGGGTGTTCATTGGTCTAAATAAAGTACTGTCAGCAGGCTTTGAGTTTTAGATCTACTCCAATTGTGCTAAAAATCACACTCCTCGATAAATTAAGGAGTGTGGCAGGTGTGCTGCTTTATTACACTTAAAAAGATTTATACCGTATGAGTTCCAACTCTATCTAGGTATGGAAAAAATCACACTCCTCATAGTGATGGTGAGCAATCGCACTTGAATGCCTCAAAATTCAAAGCCTGTATTACTGTAGTTCTATGGTACCAAATTGTCTTAAAGAACCTCTACTCTAGGGCCTAATTCTCTCATCCCAATAGATCCAATTCTCCTAACCTACTGTACTTACATTAACCCTCTACCAAGAAACTAGTTTAAGGTCACGGTGTCAACAGCCTACAGAAGCTGATGCGGGGCGTGCTGCGTCCACTTTTCCGCCCACTCCCGAGGCGCGCAAATATGCCCCGATTGGAGCACAACGGTAAAGGGTTACATGTAAGTACTGTACAGTTCTGGCAGCCCCTCCCACAACACTCTAAAATGCATCGTCATCCAGATATAATCTCAGTTTATTGCTTCAGGGTAAGTGTACAAGACCCCAACATGCAATCAAAACACTCTCAGTACATTTCAAGTAATGTGAGCCAGGCTTGGGGAGATTACACCTCAATGTAATCAATTATGATTGCGATTACTTCATATTTTACGATTGCGATTATGATTACGATTACAGCTAAAATTGAAAGCAATTGATAACGATTGCGATTACATTGCAATCATGATTGCAATCATGATTACATTTGTTTCCACATTAACAATGTAGTAGGAAAAACAGGCCATGGACATTGCTCTAGATAAGCCTGAAAGGATACCAGTTGAGGCATAAAACCCTATCTAACTCTTTTGCAAAAGTATACTTCTAGAGAATGATGTACAGTAACTAGACAAAGAAACAACTCTGGAGGTAATGACAAATTAAATTTTGTCATTCCAACAGAAGAACTAAGCACTGAAAAAATTGTTTAGCAACTTTACCTCTTTGTTCAATTCAACTTCAGTGTAATCAGAAATGTAACCACGATTGTGATTACTTTGCCATTGTAATCCATTACAATTACTTTGCAAATTTTCTCAAAAGTAATCGATTACGATTACAACTACTTCAAAATGTGTAATCGATTGCAATCAATTACGATTACCCCAAGCCTTGATGTGAGCTTCAGTAATAGCCTGTTTCTTTTGAGCTTCATGTCAATCAAAGAGCTGTGCAACCAACTGAAAATTTCTGTGAATACAGTAGTACTACAAAACTTGCAGACTGGGGTGAGATTTGACTACCTTTAAAGCTCGAATGTTAACAATACAAAAGCAATACCAGATGAAATACAGTACTTTATACAAAAACTTAGGTATGATATAATGGAGCCATGACAAGAAAAGCTAAAATTACTGATCTCATTTTACAGTACAGACATTTTTCTCCTGTTTTGCCACTAACCCTATCTTGGGGGAAAGTACTTCCCAAGATTAAGCATGTCTAGAATCATTGAAAGTAAATGTCTACATATGAAGACCTTCTTACTTGATTTTAAATTGACTACAGTAGGGCCACTTACTCCCTCTACAACGTTTAAGTACGTGTATCATGACAACGTGCTTTCAAATCTTTCCTCATTTTTTTCTATGACTCTTTTGTTCTTCTTTCTTCTAATTTCTACCAATAGATGTCCTTTTTGTGTACATTTTTTCTTTTTCCTGGCAGATATGTCTTGTATAAACTTTGCCTTTTTCAGATCTTCCACACTCTCCTGATATAATTATTGTTTCTACTGTATGAAATTTGCGAAAGTGTCATGAAATTAAAACTAAATGAAGCAAATGAATAATAACACCATACTAAAGATTTAGTACAGCACAACTAAAATCCATAATATAGGTCATAACTGATCTGTACTATTGTACCAGTCAGAAAAACTCTCTGGTATGACGATTTTTGATTCTGAAGTCCTCTGGACCCTCTGGCAAAGGGCTGTTTTGCGAAACCAAATTTTCACTGCTTCCCTGATCCCATGTTTGGTCTAACAGTTACAGCATCTGCCTCTCATGTGGAAGGCCCAGGTTCTATTCCCAGGTCAGGTCATACCAAAGACTCTAAAAATGGAACCTACTGCTATTGTGCATGATGCTCTGCATAAGCAATAGAGTAGAGAAAACAAGCCAGTGTGCCACAACTGGAAAAAAGGCCGTGGCCACCTCGACTTGAACCAATAGGTTGGAAACTGGGCCGTAGAAATCCATCTACAGTAACTACCCTGTAATTTTCACTGCTTCTGAAGAAGCTATTACGTCCACTGGAGGACAAATTTGCAGGCATGGCTACAGTACTTCATCATTTTCCTTCAGTCTATATTTACTCTGACTAGCCAAAGAATCAAACCCTTGACTCCCCACTTAGTGTACTGCGGCTCTTTCAATCAAAAGTCAGTTACAATTTTATCCAAGTTAACTGTGCTGATTGTGATAAAACAGTAGGCTTACAGGAATACATGTATATAGTTAAATGTCTTTTGATAACTGCAGTAACTGAGACTACAGTACAGTACATTACAGTACAGTACAGTACAGTACAGTACAGTACAGTACAGTACAGTGCAGTGCAGTGCAGTGCAGTGCAGTGCAGTGCAGTGCAGTGCAGTGCAGTGCAGTGCAGTGCAGTGCAGTGCAGTGCAGTGCAGTGCAGTGCAGTGCAGTACAGTACAGTACAGTACCTTAAGATGATCACACAGCACCTGGACTTAACTGTAATATCAGTTAAATTTGTTGTGAACTTGTACAGTATAATGACTGACCACACTTTACAACCATGGTTTAAAATAGTTACAAAATCCCTGGACATGCTACAGCTGCATCTGGCAGCAATTATGATAAGATTCTATGAACAAAGCATACGCTGAAAAAAATGAAAGACAACTGCACAAACCTGTGCAATACCTTTGTCCTTTATGTATTGTTACTGGATGAATATCTGTCACATACTGTAGGTTAACTGTCAAGTGTGGGGTTAAAGGTACTTGGGGAGTTGAGCGTTGGGGGGAGGGGGGAGGGTTCGTACCTAGAACAAAGTGGTAAACACTTCCCTAGATTATTATGGGCGGAAGCTGAGTAGGAGGGAGGTAGACTTTATTGTATAGAGCATTTCTTATGGAGCACATTTTGAGCATGTACAGTACTTCATTTTTTGGAAAACACAGAGAAAAGGCAAATAAAAGTGCACAAGTGGTCCAAACTCGAACCACAGTGATATGTTTAAAATTTACAAAACACACAGCAAGTTGGGATATCTTGGTCTAATAAAGCCCATCTACCCTCAGTGGCACCACGAGAGTCAAAATTGGAGGGGGGGGGGGGGAGACTTAGTATAAAGGATAATGTTGGTGGGTCAAAAATTTTCTGCTACAGCATGAAACCTAGCCTAATTAGTGCCTCAGAAGGGGTCACAAGGGGTGGAACCCCAGAAGCTCTGAGGTTCTAGCATATCTGGATGAAAAATTAAGTCTTTACAAAGATATACTGGTGAATTTAGCACGGGGCTCGCCCGGCTTCGCTAGCCGGCTATATAAGCATGACAAGTGCGATCGTCGTAACACAAACTCAACGGGAAAACTTGTCTCCAGACCGAGTATTTTCACACACTAAATCACATAGGCGAAGGCGCGAGTTGTGATTGGCTAGATACAATCAACGAAATTGAACCAATCACGATGCAAGGGCCAATTTAAATTTTGCGATGGATCCTATGCATATGATGTCACCAAGCAAATCATGATACCTTGTTTGGCGGTAAAAAGGGACACGCACGTAAGTTTAGTGTATGCGTGGGCCAAGAAGTTTGCTGCACGAGACCACGTGCATCACTGTTTTCGTTTGCAATGACGTCGTATGACAACATTGCACAAGTCCTTCTGTGAATGACATTACAGAAGGAATGCTGGGGATTGCTTAATTTATGCAAGATAATAACCACCGAACTTCACAAGATCCTACATGCTAAGTGTACAAAACGTGCACAGATATGTATACAAAGCTTGGGGATTTGAAAAATCGGCAAAACACTGCAACTAGGTGGTCTGTTCTATGTGTTTTGTGCAGAACCGTTTGTACAGCAACTTACGCGGCGCTTTCTACCAGACAGCAAGGAATACACCTTGAATGCAATTCTAATTTAAGGTAAAACTACCGGGTTATAGCGGAAAATATCAAACGGCAGGGGTAAAATTTATACGTTTGTGATTATCAGTGCATCCCGTTTTGGCGGGAAGTTAAAGGATTGAGTTTTTACAGGAATTTTAACTCAGCTAAGAGCAACTTTCAAGTTGCAAATAATCGGTGGTAATGATCGGTTGAATGGCGATATTTTACCGCTGCCAATTATTTACCGATAACGGACGGAATAATTGGCCCGATGCTGATTACATAACAACAAAGACAGGCGAACAGTCCTTTCCAAGAACTTTTCGCGCCAGCACGTTGAACAGAAACCCGGAGAATGTGTATGAGCACGTTCTGTAAAGTTCAGCTGAAACAATGATCGTACACGAGGCTGCTTGTTTGGCGTTGTGCGTACCATGGTATCCACGGTTGTTTTGTTCTGGTGTGCTTTTCGTGAAGGTACAGATGTGTTTTGATATGCGAGTTCATGAAATGTTAAGATGTTTTGGTTGCAAGGGAGTGTTTGTTGTACGCTTTGTTTCTCAATAAACATTACCAAAGGTAAAAATTAGTCGTCCAAAGGACAACCTTAGGTGGTTACTTTGGTCGTCCTGCAGAAATTTTGGTCGTCTCGGACGACCGGACGACCGCTAAAATTCATCCCTGATATGCTTACAATTTAAATTAATTTTGTTCATGCCAAGGTGCACAGCAATTTTTGGTTCATTGGTTGGGTCACTGCAGCCTTTAATAAGGGAAATCTGGCAAATCAAGGATGTTGCTAGAGTTTTCTCCTACTCTATCCCTGTAATCTGCTTTGTGGACTTCAAACAGTGGCAGTACTCATGGGTCTGCCTTGGCCAAAGAGAGTGCCAGCAGTACTATCAAAGTGGCACCATCATCCAAATGATATAATATATGCTTGAAAATTTAATGTGATGGAAAAAGTCTTCCCTGTTGGGGCATTTTTACCACATGTAATGCCCAATATAAGCCCAAATTTGGCTGTGGAACAATACTGGCTCAGTAATGATTTGAATGCAAAGAATGTGCACATTCTTAAAAGTCGGTGGTTGGAATTAAAGTAAGTTTTTACAGTAGCTATTGAGGGCAGTTGCGGTCAGACCCGTCCAGTACCAACTAGCATGGGCAGAATCCTTAATGCTGTTCCCATATCTGAGCTGAAAACTCAAACATACAGTGTGTCTTTCATATACAAGGTCATTACAACAAAAGAAACCAGAATGCAAAAATGCATTGAGGTTTCGATGATACATAAATGTACTGTTTCAAATTTGCCATCATGCACCATTATCTTCTCACTCAAATGTTATACTAGCATGTTCAAAAAATAATTTTGTTATTCCAAATGCCCTTTTGACCTCCACAAAAGCAACACATAGATAGACATCTTGAGATATCGCTTTAACAAGATTTTCAGACTTTGACCCCCGGTGACCCGAAATGACCTCTGACCTCCACCAAAAACAATAGGGACCATCTCCTGACTATAACGCAGATCTACATACCAAATATGAAATCTATCGAAGTTTCCGATCTTGAGATATCTTGTAAACAATATTTTCAGACTTTGACACTGGTGACCCCAGATGACCTTTGACCTCCATCAAAAGCAATAGGCACCCATCTCCTGACCATAACCAATCAACAATTAACCACATATGAAATCTATCTAGTTTCCAATCTTGAGATATTGTGTTTATGAGATTTTCAGACTTTGACCGCTGGTGACCCCAGATGACCTTTGACCTCTTGTCAAAGACTACAGGTACCATCTCCTGACCATAAGCCATCCACATACCACATATGAAATCTATCCAAGTTTCCTATCTTAAGATATCATGTTAACAATATTTTCAGTAGTGTTTGCACGGGTAACCCGGGTACCCGCCCGCCATTGTATTACCCGGTTCCAAATCTACTACCCGAATCTTACAAAAAAAAAATGCATGCAAGAGGATCATCCCATTTACGCCATTGCCCATGGTAATGGACTAAAATATTTTGCCAATTTGGTAAACATTCTCCGAGACTGAGAATGAAGAGAGCCCCTAGAAATTATGTGTAAGTTTGATAGTTGTCTGTACTTCGTTTCTGAAGTTGAAATTTTTATCAGCGTGCGGCCCGATCGCGCTATCGTCACGTAGTGGGTTACTTCTCACACATCACATGTATATCGCTTATAAACTTACTCGCAAGCAAGCTATCTGACGGCCGATTCAAAATCACATCGTACTGTTTCACGCAGACATAGCAAGACATACTGTATCACCCCCGCCCAGCTCGCAAAGACAGTGCCCGTAACGTTCAGCATGCTAGGTAAACTGAGCTCTGCATGTATGTACGATCTTATTATCAATACGGTATGCCACCTCGAGTATAATCCTCGAATATTTCTTAATGGTTAAAGGTGTCAGTTTTACGCAAATCAACACTTTGCCGCTATCTGCAAAGTAAAACGACATCAATGTAATAACACCGTAATCATTCACAATTTTTTTTTAAAATAGGCCAGTATATATTACTTTATTTTGCCCCAAAATGGCGCTCGAGCAGACTACGAAGTTTATGTGTGAAAGTTATGTTACCGTGCCTGGATGTCGACACGAGGCTAGCTACGTAAGAATGTACATACCCCATTAGCGATAATTCCAACGCACATTGCAAAGTAGTATGAGGGAAGTTCACAAACATGACGTCGTTTGTTTACAATCAGTAATTTTTGACATGCAAGAGAATACCGTTATATAGGGCTCTGATTAGATGACATTTTTAAATCAGTGGTTTAAAAGGAGAAGCTTCGAGCTCTTACTATGCTGGTTTTCCGAGTAGGAAAGCGTCCCAAAATTCAATATCAAATTGATATAGGCCTTGGGAAGTATAATTTTCTTATTTGACTGTTTTCTGTTACGTTTTTTTTTTACTTGTCATTTTGATCTAAAACAAAACGAGACGATTAAACCTTCTAACAAATCAAATGTTTTTGAACTTGGGAACTGTGATCGCTATACCTATCCAATACAGATTTTAATGTTACCATGCATGTCTTATGGAGTATGCCTTACAAAATGATCATATCTTTTAGTCACCGTATGTAACACCGGGTAACCCGGCTACCCGACGGGTAGGGCGATCGGGTACCCGGGTCCTAATTTTTAGTACCCGTGCAAACACTAATTTTCAGACTTTCACAGGTACCCAGTGACCCCAGATGATCTTTGACCTCCACCAAAAACAATAGGGATAATCTCCTAACCATAACCAGTCCACACACCATATATACAATCAATTCAAGTTTCCTATCTTGAGATATCATGTTGACCAGATTTTCAGACTTTGACCCCTGGTGACCCCAGATGACCTTTGCCCTCCGAAAAAACAATAGGGACCATCTCCTGACTATAATGCATCTACATATCAAATATGAAATTATCCATACTTCCAATCTTGAGAGATTGTGTTAACGAGATTTTCAGACTTTGACCCCCAGTGATCCCAGATGACCTTTGACCTCCTCGAAAAACAATAGGGACCATCTCCTGACCATAACGCATCAACATACCCAGTATGAAATCTACCCAAGTTTCTGATCTTGAGATATCGTGTTAACAAGATTTTCAGACTTTGACCCCCGGTGACCCCAGAGGACCTTTGACCTCCGTGAAAAACAATAGGGACCATCTCCTGACTATAACGCATCAACATACCAAATATGAAATCTACCCAAGCTTCCTATCTTGAGATATTGTGTTAACGAGATTTTCAGACTTTGACCCCTGGTGACCCCAGATGACCTTTGACCTCTGCCAAAAAAAATAGGGTTCTTCCTCTTAATATGGTGCATCTATGTACCAAGTTTGAAAACTGTCAGACATTCCTATCTTGAGATATCGTGTTAACGAGCAAAGTGTCACAAACACACACACACATACATCCACATATACACACACCCCATCATGAATGCATACAGTAGGTTTCTCTTTCATCGAAACCAAAAATGTTTTGTGGCAAAGTTGTATGTTCCGAACAGTACTTTTTCCAAAATCCTCCCGACCCTCCAGCAGAGGGCCGTTCAGCACCAAACTTGAAACAGCTTCCCAAAGAAGCTATAGGTCCACTTACTGTAGGGTCAGCACTTAACCAACCTCACAAAGTGCAGGGTTTCCGTAAGAGGGGGTAAGGGGGGATTTGTCCCCCCCTTTCCAGAAGAAGGTGGGTAAAATCCCCCCTTTTCATTTCTATAAAAATTAGAAAACTGTCAATATCTTGGTTTCTTACTTAAAAGATGACACTTTTGCAGCATTGTTTGAACTTGCACAAATAAATGGCCTTTAAAACCTTCAAATTGCACCTTACAGGGGCCTTGAAGCAAGCTTTTGTCCCCCTGAACCCACTCATAACTTTAGTCTAGGACAGCATCAATTTGGACTTGGGGTTTAGCAGTAATAAACCCCCCCTTTTTTTTGTGTTTCTGGCGGAATCCCTGAAGTGGTATGTTCCGTACAGTAATGATAAGCTGGCAATATCGATTTCACAATGAAGAAGGCTTGAAAAATCAAAAGCTCCATTTTTATTTTGGCTGCAGCAAATACTGAACACGATGAATATAACCACAAATTGTTGCTTATAAAAGAAAGCGATATTGTGAGGTACACAATATCCATGACAAAAATCTACTGATGAAAAAAGAGGATTACACAATACCGAAGGTGTCTGATATGGGTGAGTGATTATAGAAAGGGTCTAACTGGGCTGTCAATAGCAGTTTTGAGGAAATTACTGCAGCAGGTCTTTGTGCAATAATCTAGGCAAAAATCACAAATTAACTTCTCACAGCCACAGATCACACTTACATAAATCAGCAAGTTGTGTAACTCAAAATAACTACTGATAACAACTGATCAGGGTAGAATTTATAAAACGATGGATTTGCCCTTCTTTTGTAATAAATAGAATTTACTCTACAGCTTCCGACACCAAGAATTTATTTGCCCTCTATCATTGATCAATACTTAAGAAAGTTATTTAAACTTATTTTTTATTGATTTGAGTGCTGCTGTAGTAAGGTCAACCTAGGATTTGGTGAGGTACAGTATGCTAGTTGGTTTTGAAGCCTCCCCTATTTGTAAACTGCTCAGAAGGTGACAACATATAACAAGATCCAAAGAGAAAAAAAAGTAAACTTCTTTTGAATTTTGTCCTGAAATACAATAGCATTGATCAATACCACACAGAGGAGGGACCTGCACATTTTACATCATATCAACATTTTTCAAAAATACTGGCACATGGCTAGACAAAGGGAAAATTTTGGGAATATTCCTTTCTCATTCAAAATTTTTCTAATGAGCACAGAGCTACAGTGTGTATCACTATGTACACCTGCAGTAGAAGTGTGTCCTTCAACAGGGTGTATATGTCAGTGTTGCCCACACTGCTCTGTATGCAGTATGGAAAAATGTCTGAGCACACGTGAACAATCTTGGCGCAAGCCAGTGTTTACACCAAGGTGTGTGATTGCGCAATTCCTACTCTTAATTCACACGTACCAGAAAGAAAACATTTGTCTGTGGGAAATTAACACTGTTTTCTTTGTACCATCAGGAAAGCACCCAAAAAGCTTGTGGAAGGGATGAAATAACAGCACATATTTCTAAACATAGTGTAAACTCTGGTGCAAGCTAATTTTGATTGTGTGCAGCATTCGTTAACATGTTTTATTTAGAGGGTTCTGCCAGAAACACCATAATAGGGGGGATTTATTAATGTACTTTTATAGCCAAGTCCAAATTGATGCTGTTCTAGGCTAAATTTATGGGTGGGTTCAGGGGACAAAAGCTTGCTTTATTGGTGATCCTAGAAGGTGCAATTTCAAGGTTTTTAAAAGCCATTTACTTTTGTAAGTTCAAACATTGCTGCAAAAGTGTCTTCTTCTAAGTAAGAAACCAAGACATTGACAATTTTCTAATTTTGGGGGAAATGAAAGGGGGGAGGGATAAATTTTATCCACCTTCTTCTGGAAAGAGAGGGGACAAATCCCCCCTATCCCCCTTCTGGCAGAAACACTGATTCAGTACTGTATACTTAGTTAGATAGAGTTTTACGGCCCAGTTTCCAACCTATTGGTTCAAGTCGAGCCGGCCACAGCCTTTTTTCCAGTTGTGGCACACTGGCTTGTTTTCCCCACTCCATTGCTTATGCGGAGCATCACGCACAACGGCAGTAGGTTCCTTTTTTAGAGTCTTTGGTATGACTCAACCTGGGAAGCGAACCCGGGCCTTCTGCGTGAGAGGCGGACGCTCTTACCGTTAGACCAAACATGCAGTCTCAGTACTGTAATAAAGTCTTCCACATATTTTGACTTAAATATGAAATTCACTCGTCAATTTAGGGGGCAATGATTAATTATAATGGTTTGTATTACATTATACAACAGATTTCTCCAGCACAAAATCATGGCTTGAATGTTAAGATAAAAGGCAAGGCACTGCTTGAGGTTGATCTATTGAACATTATCAGCAGGTCAGGTATGGAAGCCAGATGAGTCAAATCTTAAATTATACAAAACAAATTGAAGGGCACCCTGACTGTTGTACAGTACATCATCCGTCTACAGTATCTGTACAGCAATTTGTTTTGTACAAAAAAAGCAAACTTCCCACTGTGACTGTGAATTGACTTCCTTGCAATGGATGTCGTCACTAAAGAAGTCAGTACTGTATCAGACCAGTGTTTCCATAAGAATACAATTTATTCTTATACGCAATCATGTTGATATGCAATGTTTTCTGTTTCTTCGTGTTGGTCCATAAATGATTGAATGTACTGTAGACTACTGTACCTCAGGGGGGAAAAAAGCTGACACACAATAATTATGGCATCAGCTTCTGTGTGAGATTTATTTCAATCAAGTAATGCTTGGCAAAAACAGTCGCTGCAGACTATGAAAAAACGTTCAGTTAAATATTTCACAAATTTCCCCCTTTTGCATTTCTCTTCCAAATATCTTTTGTCTGATTTCAAGACATGTAAGTGGCATAGATAGGGTAATTGAAGTAGTGACTCCTCGTAAAATTATTTTTGAAGATTCCAAATAACATTCACTGATACACCATGCAGTCATGTTGAAATAATCTTTCCCATGTGCACTACAGCATGGGTTCCTCCACACAGTGGTATGTAGTTCATATGATGCACCTGTCTACACAGATATCCAGATTTTTTTTTTTTAGTTTTATTTTATGCATAGTACTGTACATAGCATACAGGATAATTTTGAAAACAAATTTTCAACTTAAAACCACTTAACCCAACAAATCAGCCAGGGTTAAGTTGCTTGCAAAGAGAATATTTATTTAAATTGCCATCATCTGCTTGACAAACCAACTTTTACTAACTGCAACTTCACTGCAGCTTACACTTACAGTATACTCACTCTTCCTTCTATTTGATTTAGCCAGGTTTGTCCCACAAAAACATGCTGACCAATCTGTTTAACAGGAAACTGCATGGTACAGAAGGCCTATTAGGCCTATGTGAGTACTACACATGCCACTATAAAAAACTTAACAATATCAACAAACCTTAGCCATTACTCACTGTTGCTTCAGGTAAAACAATATAAAATACACTGACATTTTTGCATTTGGCTGTCACTAATGGAAAATAAGGGAAACTGTCCTCCCACTTTGTACTGTATGTACATTACCACATTCCACAGTGCTTTACAGAGATAGTTTTCAACTTCCCCCTGAGGGGTTTTGCCAATACTGAAGTTCTGAACACTGATACACAACAAAAGAGGAATAGGGCCTACCAATAGACCATTTTCCAAAAAGAACTTGCAATGAATTATGGGATTGTGCAATGGAATGAATCATTTTTGTCACATTAAAGGGCCAAACCTCTCATCCCGAACTACAATTTTGGTACGAGGGTACCGAAATTCTCAATTGGCTCAGCTCTTTGATTGGATGCTAATTCAAACAATGCAGAGTACCAAAGCTAAATATTACACAGCATGAATGGTACTGAGAGGGTTTTGATTGCATAAATTGTGTTTTTCTATATTCACCTTGAAGCAATAAACTGAGATTGTATCTGGATAACGATGAATTTCAAACAATTGTGGGAGGGGCTTCAGTAAGAAGGTTAAGAGAATTGGTTCTGTTTGGGGTGAAAGAATAAGGCCTTTAATAAGGATGATTAACAGAAATTAAATGACAAGTACCAAAAACATATCCCACAATCCTTCATGTAACTTTTTCGAAAATGGTGTGCTGATACCAAATATAAATACTAGGTAATTGACAGCACTTACCTATATCAGCAACCACACTCCCAGCCTCCAGGTTCTTCAGAAAGTCTTTGACCTGTGGCCATGCCTTGTATCTTGTATCAGTGAAATGGTTCGCTATCTTTTCGTAGACATCTTTAACATGTTTCTTCTCAAGTGCAATGGACTCTGCTTCCCTGTCCATCAAAAGAGGATCACTGCCCGCAGTCTCTTCCTCTTCAGAATGACAATGCCTCAGACTTTGATGGCAGCCTCTTTCTTATTCAGAATGACGATGTCTCAGGTTCGGATGGCAGCTGTTTACGTTAAAACGAAAGTACATGTTAATTATTACAACATCAAAAGTTTCCTTTGAAGAAAAGTAGGCCTTGAAAAATGTTTATTTTCCTAGGATGTGAGTAAAATTATTTCCCAGGAAGAGTATAAAATTTGAATGGCAGCAGAGGGAGCCTCCTAGCTTCCAAACTTTTTCCACCCATAGATAAAAAGAAAATATTGGCAAAGATGCACGGAAACAACCTTCACATGAAAATGAAGACATTTTTTCCTTCAAAGTACCTGAGTGATTGTGTAACTATACACAAAGATACAGTAGGAAACTGCAGCATCTCTTTTAATCTACTTGAGAGTGAGGCTTGGATTAACATATGGGTTCTCTGTTTACACAGCATGACTTGCACAGATCAGAAGACTGTACAGTACTTTAAGCAGACAAGTCAGAGACAGTAGTGAATGTGAAACCAGGGGTCAAAATACTCTAACAGAAATTTTAACCTTGAGCTCATAGCTCCTACCTGTACAAGAAAGGAAGGGGCCTAATTAGCTCCTAAATAAATGAAGTCTTACCTTGCAGTCTCTACATGAACCTCCCCATATTGTACAGCCTATGTATTTGGTATGCAAATTAGCATCATATCGGAATAACAAAAATATTTTGCAGCCTTCTTTACAGGAAATTAGCTTCACACTGATCGAAATTCAGTATCAGATCCTCAAGAATAATTTGTTTACCCAAACTTTCAAAGCAACTTCTTCCATGACTCTTTGAAAGCATAATACTTTGATGAAGATAAAACTACAATATTACTGGTGTTTATCTCCAATTACTGACAAAAACCAATGATTTTCACCTTTAGAAAGATCTTGGAAGAATCACTCCAACTAAAAGTAGTTACATAGTAGACTGCTATGTTTCATAATTGGCTGTTATGACAACAATTTTTGTCTTCAAATCTGAAATATACTAGAAATAACTTCTTGGTTTGCCTTGAAAGTGCAATATAATAAGGATACTTTGAAGAAAAATAAGAAAATTGTGATTTTAAGCTGTTGCTACAAAGTAAGCTTGGGGCTACTCTTGACCATTTAATAACTAACAACCACATATGGCACTGTATTGTATAAATTTGGCATCCATGAAGGGTTTGATATTTGACATGTGAACACATACACAGTCTCTACAGTACATAAACCTCTCCATGCATTGTATAGCCTATGTATTTGGTATGCAAATATTAGCATCACATCGGAATAACAAAAATATTTTGCAGCCTTCTTTACAGGAAATTAGCTTCACACTGATCGAAATTCAGTATCAGATCCTCAAGAATAATTTGTTTACCCAAACTTTCAAAGCAACTTCTTCCATGACTCTTTGAAAACATAACACTTTGATGAAGATAAAACTACAATATTACTGGTGTTTATCTCCAATTACTGGCAAAAACCAATGATTTTCACCTTTAGAAAGATCTTGGAAGAGTCACCCCAACTCAAATTATTTATGTAGTAGACTGCTATGTTTCATAATTGGCTGTTCTGACAACAATTTTTGTCTTCACATGTGAAATATACTAGAAATAACTTCTTGGTTTGCCTTGAAAATGCAATATTGAAGTTATAAAATATGCAGAAAGATACTTTGAAGAAAAATAAGAAAATTGTGATATTTAGCTGAACATTGCTTCAAAATATGTTTGGGGCTGCTCTTGACCATTTAATAACTAACAACCACATATGGCACTGTATTGTATAAATTTGGCATCCATGAAGGGTTTGATATTTAACATGTGAACACATACACAAATGCATGTGACGTTTTCTCTCTGCTTGTGTAACTTTGTGTAATACTCTTACTTCCACCCATGCATATATGCCTAATTGACAGTTTTAAGAGCCTGAAAAACAATAAGGATCAAAGTTAGGTATCTGATTAGGGCTAGGCATATCACAAAAGTTCCTCTTTAACAAATTTTGTTATCTTCCACAACGGCCTTTTATGCATGTGCCACCGATTCTACAGTAACAAACTATTACGAATGGAATATCAGTTACAGTAGTTAGATGATATGTTACATGTATTTTGAGCTAAGTCTTACATGCAGAAGTTACCATGCAAACAAAATGTCTAAGCCTGGAAGGTTGCATGTAAGAATTTATTTGTGCAGGCAGGGTTGTAGCTACGGTGGGCAGTGTTGGGCCCCACATCCAGGGCTTGATATTACCACCCAGCACTCCACGCAAGCAAACGGCTCCCAGCTCACCACAAATCTTCCTACCGATACCTAAAACCAGCCCCGATTATACTCCCTAAATAAAATGAGAAAAAAAAATGAAAAATTAATGGCTGAAACATATGGTAAATGCCATGGGGTAGGGTGCACGGAAGCACTTTCACCAGATGAGACAATTACCCAGCACTCCAATTTGGCTAGCTATAACCCTGTATGCAGGTAAAATTTTTGAAGTTACATTATACTATGTTCACACGAATCCAGTCTAACTCCAACTTTTCCTGTACTAATACAAATTTTATTTTAAACCCAGACTTACCCGACTCAAACAATGCCTGTTCAGACGAACTGCGACTAACTCCAATAAAGCAAGGCCACCTACTACACTGTGAATGAAATTCAACTTTTAGCTACTGTGGAAGCGCCATGTGTCAGTGTCCGCAAATTTCCCAAATTCATCACTGCAACAGGATTGCCACTTGGGCGGTCCTCCCCCCCCCCCAAAAAAAATGCAAGAGAATTCCCCATAAAAGTCCATTTCTTCCCAACCCTGTTATTATGGTTCTCCATTAAGTTCTTCAGTTTGTTTCTTATTAACAGGACTGTTCTCTCAAAGCCTTTCTCAATATGAGTTTTTTCTTTGCTTTCCTCTGAGGGGGGGGGGGAGGGCTGTTTCAACATTTTCTTTCCAATTTTGATAGGCCCATTTTTGTCAGTATTCCCAAATGTCTATTGAAGTAGACAGTCCTTGACTCAACAGATCTTTTTATTTTTAAGTTTTTTTTAGTGGGGGTCTGGAAGCCATCAACAGTAGACAGAATAGTCCATGTTACTTCTGTGACTTGATTCCAGATTTCTAATATTAAATGGTGTGTTTCAATTTTGGGAAATAAACACTGATGCAGAAACCATTAGACACATGTCTACTTTGATCTATTACAGTACCAGCAGAAAACTGGTGAAGAGTGAATCTTTTGCCTAAAAGTTATATGCTAAGGAAAAATGAATGTTAGACTGTAACCTGAAGCTTTCTTCTACTTGTACCTTTCCTGCTTCTGCAGGCTAGCAAACATTTGCAGCAAGTTGCCAAAAATGAAAAAAGAAGGAGACTATTCAGTACATTACATACTGTAAGAAAACAAGTTTTAATCCTATTGCATCCTTGTAGTCAATTTGTATAGTATGCAAGTTGTGAAGAGTCAGTTCAGGGAAAACAACACATGAAACAGCACACATCAGCTGCTAGGCCATACAAAAATAAAATCCTTTCCAAGCACAATTGAAAACACCATGCATGTTGTAAATTCTGCACCTACAGTATCTCCCCACACTCATTATTTGGCTCTTCAAAACAAACTGAATCTCAACCCACATCTCAAGCAGTCAAGCAGGGTTCAATAAACCCTGACCCTGATCTTGTGTTCCATGTAAAATGACCATTTTCAATCCTCGCTTACTCCAACTTACCTCAAAAGGGGGAGTTAATTAGTTGGTGTAAGCTGGAATATGATTGAGTTCATGTGAAGGGCATACAGATGTATAGTATTACGTAACTTTTGATTTCTAATATGAAGACTCTGCACACCCAAGCCTGATTCAATTAACTACAGTACTGCAGTTGAATTCTTTTATTCTTTTCACAACCAGTAAAATTGAAATCATATCAGATAAGCAAACTTGACCTTTCATTTTGCATGGTTCATGAAAAATTAATACTTACAGTACAGTAGCTGCTGTATTGAAAAGTTAACACATCTTTTTCATAATTTACAATATATGAAGTTGTTGCCTTCATCAAACACTGCTGTTTGTTAGATCTGTTCTGGCTACAAACATTTTATTACTCATAATAGAACATGTACTAAAAACTGAGCTATGCAAATTCAGTTGTAAAGAGCTTAGTGCCTTCTGCAGGGGTATACAGAAACCCAACAATTCTGTAGTACCACATTTTATCATTAAATTTTCTCTACAATTTTGCTTCCAGAAGTTCTCTACTTCAAACGAACTTTTTCATTAAGCATTTAAAAGCATTTGAATGAATTTACTGTATAATTGAAATGTTAATGAATACTACAGCATGTCGGTTAGCACCTGCTACAGTAGCTTTATGAGAGCTGCCTTACCTTGGTATCACGTTTCATTACTATTCAAGCTTTCGGCAAACTAAATGAAGTATGTACTGTACATAGTATGGCACCCATTTCCTTTAAAAGAGAGTACCATAAAGACTCTTTTCAATAGAATATAATAAATGCATCAGATTCTGGGGTGCTCATCATTAAAATTATGCAAAAAGATTAACATGAGACACAACATTGTGCCATTTGAAATTTACAAAGCCAAGCTGAACAAAAGTAATAATACTGTAATGAACCAAATTGCAAAAATGCAATGCGGTTTCTACGACACCTACACTATAACTTTCTAAATCATGCTGTATTGTCTTGCTCCTTTCTGTACAGTAACTGGTTAATTTCCATCTTGATCTAAACATGTTGGAAAGAATACAGGTTTGTGTTCATCTTGCAAATGGGAACTATCTTCTTGTCCAGCTCCATAGAAAACAGTAGGATTTTCTTCTGATTGGGAAGCATCTTCATACCAAATAGATGATAGACAGGTTTTTAGAGTTTGACTCCAAGTGACACAATGACCTTCGAACTCCACCACAAGGAGTTCCCGACTACTAATGCTGCACGGAATGCATATATGCAATCCATTATATCAAGCTTCCTTACTTGAAATAAAAAGTGATCTTCATTGTGAAGCCATGTATGGTTTTAAGTTTCATCCACCAACATTTTCTTTGTTTACTTCTGTCTGTAATGTATAGGGCCTAATTATATTTTGAAAAACAAATAAATGCATTTAAATGAAAGAGTAACTTTAAAAAGGTTCTCAGAATTTGGATCCTTGTGACTATTACTTAATTTAGACCACCACCAAAAATGTAAGTCATTTTCTGATTATAATGCTGCCACAAAAAAGTATGAAATTTACCCAAGGTCTATCCTTCCTTCCTTGAGAAATCATAATGAAGGCTTTCATCATTTGACCCCAATAACTCCAGATGACCTTTGACCTTTACTGAAAATAACACAACCCTCTCCATCAATGTGGGGCATCACATCAAATTTGAGACATGTCGTCACACCTCTCCTTTTTGAGATTACAAGGTTTCTTTGATCATCCAAACCAAAAAATGCTGGTATTAAAGAAAGTGAATGCTGTCTCAAGTTGGGTTGAGGGTTTGAGTACACTTCCTTGCAATACCAGTACATTTGAAATACCCGATCTGCTGATTTCCTAGCAAATTTGCTTGCAATCGCACATGGCTATTTCCATTAGTGCTGAGGTTTAGCGATTTAAAATGGGTGGTACTGTAGGCAGCCACACATAACCATCAGGATCGAGTGAAGATTACAGTAGGTTAGGTTAGGTGGTAGGTTCTATAGGTGGAGTTTTATGGCCCAGTTTCCAACCAAATGGTTAGAAGATAAGATAAACTGCTCTTTTCTTTTCCCTTTGATTTTTTGTGTTTAGATTTTAGAAGTTACATGCCCAAAGAAGTGTCCAATGTTCTTGGATGTCCTCTAGGATAGTTGACATGATTGACAAAGTTGATTGAAATTTTGCAGTAGGCTACAGTAAGAGACAAGAGCTTCAACACAGGCCTATGTTGGAGGGGGGGAGGAGGTTGGGTGCCAGGGCTGTACAGTATCTTTAAATATGCCTGTGGTCATCACCACCTTAAATAAGCTACAGTACAATAGGCATGTTTAAGGCTACAGTATGCCCCCCTCTTTAGCCAGTGCTACTTCTTTACCTTTTAGTGCAAGTATGGTATCTTGGGCCACCAAGGAAAAACAAAGGGACTCAATTCTGTCATGCATGGGCATCTACCTGTATTTGGTTTTGAAAGTGGGGCAACTGGCCTATAACTTCTCTATACTGCTCCAGAGCTAATGAGGAGGGGGCGTGGGGCTCAGTGCAGAATGGTGTGACATGTTTCAATATTTGAGAGGGAATTCTCCAATTCACTCAAATGGGGGGGGGGGGGAGGTGTCCGTTTGCAGTAATACTGTCCAACTCCAATTTTTCAAATTAATGCTGGCTGCAATTCTCCAAAGTAACAAAATAAGTGGGATCAGGGAGCAAAAGCTAGCTTCAAGGCCCTTGAATGCCTGTGCAATTCGTTTTAAAGGCAGTTATTCATCACCCTGCAGTTTCAGTATACATATCAAAACTCTCAATTGGTACAGCTCTTTGACTGGCATCACATTCAAACAATGCATCATAGCTAAATTACACAGCATGGGCACTGAGAGTGTCTTGATTACACGTGCATTAAGGCCATTGGGACAAGCCATCAAGCAATAAACTATAGGATGGTGTCTGGATAAAGAAGAGTTTTAGATAAATGTGGGAAGGGCTAGAAGTAGGTAGGTTGGGAGAATTGGAACTGTTTGGGATGATGAAAATATGCCTTTAAAGGCTATTTAAGTTGAAACTTTGCTGCAAAAGTGACCCTCTTCTTAAACATATGAAACCAAGATACTGACAGATTTTTATTCTTATGGAAATAGAAAGGGGGAGGGGATTTCACCCCTCCCTCTTCTGGAAGGAGGATGGGGGGAGGGGGGATTCTCCCTTGACCACTTTTGATGGAAACCTTGTGCACTAAAGCCCCTTTGGGGAAAAATCAGATATTGTTGGGGAGAAGAGGGGAGAGGCACACTCAATTCCCCAGTGTTGATGCCACTGGGGCACTGATATAATGTAGCTAATATTGCAAGCACATAGGGACCGTGTTAGGGACCTGGGAACTCTGGTTAGTGAGAACCTTTGCAAAAGTATATAGGCCTCGTATGAGCCTGTAAAGCCTGGCTTAGCAATAGATCCTAGGCCTAGTCCTAGCTAGACCTAGCTTGTGTTCAACGGGCAACACTTCTGTAGTAATGTACTTTACCTTTTGTACGGTATCAGTTAGGCTATATGCCTACTGTACCTGTATGTTGACTTCAAAATTATTTTTATTCCAAATCAAAAGCCCAGCTCAAAACTGCATACTTACATCAACTTTGGAGCACCGTGCGTATTCTCTCGTACAGACAACTTTACAGGAATAGAACAGAGAAGATTATCTCATTGGACGGACAGCTGTGATCACTTTTGTATTCCAAATGCTCTACAATACACATGCACAGCTGCTGCCTCTAGTCTAACTGCACTCCAGGCTCCTCAGATATTGATATCAAATAAATTCTACACACGAATAACACACGACACGTCGTTATCACCAGCTTGTGGTGCGAGACAGATGAATAGTATGAATCATTGAGCTCAATGCTTCAGCGGCTCGTTAGTCTGGCTTCACTGACAACAAACAAGGTCAGTACAACAGATAATCTACTTCCACTATTTGGAAAGGAATAATCATGACCGAGTATTGACAATGTCCCATTCCTTTTCCCCAATATTTCTTTTTAAATTTTTGGGATAAACTAATTGTAATTTAAATGAAAAACAGACGATTAGGAACTTACGGATGTGGAATATGTAAGACTGATATTGTATTTTGCTGGAAAGGATGCAAATTTAATACCATGGAGCAAGTTATGCAAATGCCCGTAGCCAGTTTTTCATTTCTTTTTTTTTTGGACCGCCATTCTGGGGTTTGAGAGGTAGAGCTAAAGGGGAGAAGTGAATAGGTATTCAATAGGAGAATTAAAAGTGGATCCCTAATCTGATATTTTTCGAGGGGAGAGGGAAGGCCGGTGCACGTGCCCCTCCCCCTCCTCCGTGCACCCCGTGGGCCGTTGCCACGGCCTTGGGTAACAGCTGCCAATGATCACTTCTTCTGTCGATTTAACGTGATCTGCAAGTGGATTTCCAACTTCGCGAGAAACGGGTTCATTAAGCAGACTACGGCTCTCAGCAAATACAAAATATTTATAAAACAACTTAATCTCAAATATGTTTGTTGTAAATTTTTTGTTGATTTGTATACTTGTTTTTTAAATATGTAATTTTTTTGAAAAAATTTTTCAAATATTATTAAAATATAACTATGGTCTGGAAAAATATTTTTCAGGATATTTTTGCAACTCAACATTATATATATCTAAAACATTTTAGGATCCATATTATAAAAACATTTTGTGTTTGCAGCTAGAATGTTCATAGCGAAGGTGCATTGGCGTAGGAAGCAAAATATGAAAGTGGAGGGGGAGGGGCGGAGCAATTTTTGGACTAGGTACCTCACCCTACTCCATTGACCAAAAGGTACATTTTTTATGCTGAATTTTTTCGTTTTTTTCTACGAGGAAGGATGATTTTTTCTTTTTTCAAGTAAAAAAGTAAATGCGGAAACTCTTTTTTTTCTTTTTCAAATAAAAATACACATTCGTTTTTTTTTCTTTTCTTTTGCAAGCCATGCTACACACAGACAACAATTCCAGTCAGTGGCGTAGCCACTGGGGGGGGGGGTGGAGGGCCTAGCCCCCAAGATTTTCTTCAGCCCCCCCCCCCCCAGATTTTTTTGCCTCCTGATTAAGTAATTGAGAAAAAAAAATAAAATATTGAACGGAAATAAACTTTGAAGTATTTCCTTCAAAAACAGTAAATAAATAAAATGTGTAACAATTAAGAAAACATGCATGAATGTGTGTAAAACACGTTTTGTGTGCACGTATGAAATCAAGTAATGACTTCAAAATGATTACTTTCACTAAATTAGATAACGTATATAATCTGCACTGTACTTTATTGCATTACACTTCGAAGATGAAACAACGTTTCTACGGTAAACTCGAACTTGACTTTGTTAGGTTAAGACCTTCAGCCTTTCGAAAGGCTGGTTGATTTACTGAAAACAAGGCAATCATACACTAGAGACCATTCCGACACGACCATTTCTATACTTCATCATACACAAAATATGCCTTGAAGGCCCTGTTCTCTCACCCCAAACCATGGGCGCAAATCCCGGGGGGCAAGGGGGCCTTCATCCCCTCAAGTGAAAAAGTGAGGGGCCAAATCGTAATTTGGCCCTCCCAAAATTTGAGTAGACCAAAAATATGGTCACCTTTTTTCGTTTTTTTTTCATTCGAAAACACTTTTCTGAAGCTTTGAAAACGCCAGAACACAAGAGCTTCCGGGGGGCTTCGCCCCCTGGACCACCACAGGGGCTTTAACCCTGGATCCCACTAGGACGCCTTTGGGGCTTCGCGCTCGCCGTGCCTGCCAAGCGTGCACAGTTTAGTACTCATGGGCACATCATAAGCATTTTCGACCCCCCCCCCCCCCACTCTCAAACAGAGATTTGCGCCCCTGCCCCAAACAGTACCAATTCCCACAACCTTCTTACTTAAGCTCCTCCCACAATTGTCTGAAATTCATCCTCATCCCAAGACAATCTCAGTTGACTGCTTCGAATCGAGTATAGAAAAGTTTAATGGTCATAAACAACACACTCTCAGTACAGTTCATGCTGTGTTATTAAAGGTCTGGTACTCTGCATTGTTTGAATTAGCTGTCAATCAAGGAGCTGAGCCAATGGAAAATTTCAGTACACCCCTACCAAAATTGTGGTTTGGAGTGAGAGGATTGGCCCTTTAAGCGTAAAGTACTGCCTTCGAATAATTATTCCTATTCATCCCTAACAAGTACAGGCCTATGTCGTGCCTCACTCCTTCCCATGGCAAGTGCCAATGTAGAACGATTTTTCGACAAGTCCTCTTTTTATTTGTTGGCATTGGCATCCTGCGGATTTGTAAAATATCCACAAGGTACCCATTTCATGTGTTTCCCGCATGAGCCATACTTCTGCTTTGCGGTTTAAATATTTTGAGAGATTTACTCGTAGTTTTTTAATTTTGACTACGTAATGTACCTACTAACTGAACAAATACTGCACCATTTTGCATCTAAACACCACTGAATACCGGAAAACATTATTTCTTTGGTAGTATGTATGTCACTTGTAAAATCTCTACAAAGACTAAAAATGAGTATTTTGAAAATTTCCATGCTCCCCAAACAGGAAAATCCTAAAACGTAGGCCTATAATCAGTTCAAAGATTTGCCAAATATAGCACCATTTTGCATCGAGAAAATCTAACGCAAAGAAAGTTTCTCAGTGGGGGACACAACTAATTTTGGTTTTCCTATTGAAGCTGAAATCTATTCTAACTTATTGCCGCATTTGCGACCTACGTTCTCCGGGAGATACCGGTTCCCTTTAGTCTAATCCCCCAGGCTATGGCACAGATCAGAAATGTCCAGATTTTGGGTCCCTAAAAAATTTATGTATTATCATTTTTCATAGATTGATTTTAATTCACACTTTTTTGAGAAGTGGCAGACATGAGATTCGTATTTCAAGGCTGGGTACATCCAGCTAAAAACACGTGGGAAGTGCCGTTTCCAGCCATCTGGAGGGTTTGCAAAACCCAAAATTTTCTTGTACGCTCCGCGCCAACCAATGGTGACTCTCCGCGCCTTACCCTTGGAGGTACCAGGCCCGCCACATGTTACCTAGCCCCCCCCCCTCCCCCCCCCTCCAAAAAAAAAATCCATCCTGGCTACGCCACTGATTCCAGTATATCTATGCCCTCTGGAAATTGAGCGTTAACAGTGAAAACATTTGGACTTAACAATAACTAAAAGGGCCATCTACACAGACTACTCAACTGACAGGGTTGAAAGGTATCTGGTATAGGTGTATTAGAGAGAATTTGGGTACGGTACGCCAATGATTCCTGGCTTGAAAATATCGAAAGACTATCTAGGCGGAACGCTACCTTCAGTTGGCGCAGAGCGTAACCTATAGGAAATTTGGAAAATTACGACCCCGTTTTTTTTTTGGGGGGGGGGGGGCGTTCGGGGGCAGCTTTTCCGATTTTGTCTTTCAAGTGTGAACACCACTGTATTAGGGACGTAATTAGCGGCGCGCGGAGGGCGCCGAAATTTTTGCACCTTTTAAAAAAGTATTTGTACACATAGAGCTTGCAAAGCATAAAGTTTGGGATTGAAAGGAAATTTAAAAAGTTGGGAGATTACGGAAGAATCTGCTTCTCATGACTGGTGGCAAATCTGAGAATGATGGCACGACGACTCAGCGGCTTAGCCAGGATTGAATTTTTAGGGGGGCCTAGGTAACAAGTGGGGGAGGGGACTGGTACCTTCGAGGGTCAGGCGTGGCAAGACTATCTAAGCGGAGCGCCACCATTGGTTGGCGCGGAGCGTACAAGAAAATTTTGGGCTTTGCAGACCCTCCAGATGTCGAGAAACAGCACTTTCCACGCGTTTAAAGCTACATGTGCCCAGCCTTGAAATACGAATCTCATGTCTGCCATTTCTCAAAAAATAAGAATAAAAAATTCAATCTTTAAAAAATGGTAATACATACATTTTAGGGACCCCAAAACTGGGCATTTCTGATCTGTGGCCTGGAGGATGAGACTAAAGGGAACCGGTATCTCCCTTTCCCTTGGGAAAAGTGGTAAAATTCAGGAGAACGAAGATCACAAATGCGACAATATTTAAATGTATTTTAGCTTTTGATAGGAAAATCAAAAGTAGTTGTGTCCTCCTCTGAGGAATTTTCTTTGCGTTAAATTTCCTACATGCAAAATGCTGCCATGTTTGGCAAAACTTTGAACTGATTATAGGCCTGCGTTTTAGGATTTTCCTTTTTAGGGAGCATGAAAAATTTCAAAATACTCATTTTTAGTCTTTAGTGTTTAGATGCAAAATGGTGCAGTATTTGTTCAATCATCGGTGCATTACGTAGTCAAAATTAAAATAATACAAGTAAGTCTCTCAAAATGTTAAACCGCAAAGCAGAAGTACATGTATCATGTGGGAAACACATGAAATGCGGAGCTTGCGGACATTTTACAAATTCGCCCGGATGCCAGCGCCAACTAGTAAAAAGAGCACTTGTCGAAGAAATCGTTCTACAGTGGCACTTGTCATAGGCAGGAGTGAGACACGACACAGGCCTGCTTGTTAAGGATGGAAGAGAAGAATTATCAGAAGGCAGTTACTTACCCTTATGGCATATTTTGTGTATGATAAAGTATAGGGATGGTCGTGTAAGGATGGTCTCCAGTGTATGATTGCCTTGTTTATTTCCGTTAAAACATTTTTTTCTCAATTACTTTATCAGGATGCAAAAAAATCTGGGGGGGGGGGTCTGAAGAAGATGTGGAGGATCTAGGCCCCAGGCCCCCCTGGCTATACCACTGCTTTGAATTTAATTCAGGAGTGGGGCGGGGTAAGGGGCGAGATTGGAATCGGGAAGCACTTTGGCATTTGGTTTTGAAGGAGAAACATACTTTACAGTAACTTTAGGGGCAAAGCCAAATATAGGAATAAAAAATAAAAATATAGAAATGGTCGTGTAAGAATGGTCTCCAGTGTATAATTGCCTTTTTTTCAGTAAATCAATCAGCCATCCGAAAGGCAGAAAGGGTCTTGACCTAACAAAGTCACATTCGAGTTTGTCGTCGAGACGTTCGTTTCATCTTCGAAGTGAAATGCAATTAACGATAGTGCGTTATCTAATTTAGCGAAAGTACGTAGGCATTTTGAAGTTATTACTTGATTTCATACGTGCACATAAAATGTGTTTTACATACATTCATGCATGTTTCCTTAATTGTTACACATTCTATTTATTTACTGTTTTTGAAAAAATACTTCAAAGTTTATTTCCCTTCAAACATTTTATTTTTTCTCAATTACTTTATCAGGACGCAAAAATTATGGAGGGGGGGGGGGGGCTGAAGAAAATACCACTGCTATGAATTTAATTCAGGAGTGGGGCGGGGTAAGGGGCGAGATTGGAATCGGGAAGCACTTTGGCATTTGGTTTTGAATGAGAAACATACTTTACAGTAACTTTAGGGGCAAAGCCAAATAGAAGAATAAAAAATAAAAATATAGGAATGGTCGTGTAAGAATGTTTTCAGTAAATCAATCAGCCATCCGAAAGGCAGAAAGGGTCTTAACCCAACAAAGTCACATTCGAGTTTGTCGTCGAGACGTTCACTACATCTTCGAAGTGAAATGCAATTAACGACAGTGCAGATTATATACGTTATCTAATTTAGCGAAAGTACGTAGGCATTTTGAAGTTATTACTTGATTTCATACGTGCACACAAAATGTGTTTTACATACATTCATGCATGTTTCCTTAATTTTTACACATTTTATTTATTAACTGTTTTTGAAAAAATACTTCAAAGTTTATTTCCCTTCAAACATTTTATTTTTTCTCAATTACTTTATCAGGACGCAAAAATTATGGAGGGAGGGGGGCTGAAGAAAATGCCACTGCTATGAATTTAATTCAGGAGTGGGGCGGGGTAAGGGGCGAGATTGGAATCGGGAAGCACTTTGGCATTTGGTTTTGAATGAGAAACATACTTTACAGTAACTTTAGGGGCAAAGCCAAATAGAGGAATAAAAAATAAAAATATAGGAATGGTCGTGTAAGAATGTTTTCAGTAAATCAATCAGCCATCCGAAAGGCAGAAAGGGTCTTAACCCAACAAAGTCACATTCGAGTTTGTCGTCGAGACGTTCACTACATCTTCGAAGTGAAATGCAATTAACGACAGTGCAGATTATATACGTTATCTAATTTAGCGAAAGTACGTAGGCATTTTGAAGTTATTACTTGATTTCATACGTGCACACAAAATGTGTTTTACATACATTCATGCATGTTTCCTTAATTTTTACACATTTTATTTATTAACTGTTTTTGAAAAAATACTTCAAAGTTTATTTCCCTTCAAACATTTTATTTTTTCTCAATTACTTTATCAGGACGCAAAAATTATGGAGGGAGGGGGGCTGAAGAAAATGCCACTGCTATGAATTTAATTCAGGAGTGGGGCGGGGTAAGGGGCGAGATTGGAATCGGGAAGCACTTTGGCATTTGGTTTTGAAGGAGAAACATACTTTACAGTAACTTTAGGGGCAAAGCCAAATAGAGGAATAAAAAATAAAAATATAGGAATGGTCGTGTAAGATTGTTTTCAGTAAATCAATCAGCCATCCGAAAGGCAGAAAGGGTCTTAACCCAACAAAGTCACATTCGAGTTTGTCGTCGAGACGTTCACTACATCTTCGAAGTGAAATGCAATTAACGACAGTGCAGATTATATACGTTATCTAATTTAGCGAAAGTACGTAGGCATTTTGAAGTTATTACTTGATTTCATACGTGCACACAAAAGGTGTTTTACATGCATTCATGCATGTTTCCTTAATTGTTACACATTTTATTTATATTTACTGTTTTTGAAAAAATACTTCAAAGTTTATTTCCCTTCAAACATTTTATTTTTTCTCAATTACTTTATCAGGACGCAAAAAATCTGGGGGGGGGCTGAAGAAAATCTGGGGGCCTTGGCCCCCCAGCACCCCCCCCCCCCCGTGGCTACGCCACTGCGACGACTGGACAACGTGGTTGCTACATTATGTTACGGTGTCTAAGGCCTACGAACTGACACTCTCCGATAACATTTCCAAAAATTCCCAAACTTTGTCGCCCTCTTAAGACAAAATATTTCAAAATCTGGAGGTAAGATTGGACCAAATGTGGAACTTCATGAAAAAAATTAATAAAAATAGCAATAGGCCTATTTCTGCCAGTGTCTTTTGATGATGTGGTGACATTTATGGTGAATATCCGATTTTGTCATTTCCAGAACTCGGAAAAGTTCATACCAATCTTATTTATGAGCGAGCTCTACTGCATCGCAAATTGCGAAGCGCGCCGAAATTTTGCTTTTTTTTTTTTTTTTTGAGATTTGGAGACATGGAAAAGGGTCCTCTGACCCGGGAAGTTGGGGGGCGGTCAGAAGCATGTTTCTCCCCCTAATTTGAACATGATTCTTCCCCCTCATTTGTCACTGGAGAGGCCATCGTCCCTCAGCCCCTCCCCCACCCCGCCTCCCGCTTCCTACGCCTATGCGAAGGTGGCTTCAATTTAATTTGTTTTGGACTTCCATAAAGTGACTTGTTGAAACGAACATACGCTACATGCATCGCCAGGATTCTTTTCCCAGGTCGAGTCATACAAAAGACTCTAAAATGGAACCTACTGCCGTCGTACATGATGCTCTGCATAGGCAATGGAGTACGGGGAAAAAACCAGTGAGCCACTACTGGAAAAAGGGCCGTGGCCGGCTCGACTTGAATCAATAGGTTGGAAACTGGCCCGTAAAACCCTATCTAGGCCTAACTAACTCCCTAACTTCATGCATGGGGTACCGTAACTCACTGGTAATTGGGATATTGACTGGTACTTCTCCTCCTGAGACCTGGCAGGGAAAAATTTCCCAGAGCAAAATTGCAAAATCATAATATAAAATTGAACTGAGAGCCGGAAGTCCTAAAACATATGAATTGTGTTAAATGTTTTCATTTAGGCTATACCCAAAAGTCCGACTTAATTTTTGGGAGAGTTTAATGATAAGTTTCGAAATAAAATCGGAAACAATAGTAAAGAATGATAAAGATAAAAAGAATATTGGGGAAAATGTGTCTAACTGTTTAAGCAAAAATCAGAAATAGGCTACCCCGAAGTAAGAAGCTTTAGCATTTCCTTTGATTAATGGTTTTGCAAGCATGGCGAAAAGGACGATGTGTTCAAGACGATCATTTGCTCATTTTATTCCAAAATTTCTAAACTGAATTGTTTCAACAAAGGAAAGATAAATCAGATAGCCTACAATGAGAAATGAAAACTTAAGGTAAAAAAAAAAATAAAAAAAATGCCTTTTTCTTCAAAATACCCGATTTCTCTGGCGATTTCAAATATTGTGACGTCACAAATTGGACCCGGGATACCACAAAATCACCCCCCCCCCCCCACACACACACACACACCTGAATACATACCATGAGCACACACACTGCAAGGCATATGCGAGGTTTATGATCGCCGCAACGTTTCGATATGTTTTATACAGGGTAGACTAAAACAAACAACTGAATAGAAAATTGACAAGTCCCCATTACGGACAGTTCATAAACAGGTGAATTGGTAATTTTGTTTTTGATTCAGAAAATGATCAAATTGAGGCATTGGCGTAGTATAGAAAGAAAAAACCCGTATAATGAAAAAAGTGTTCGCTTTTGAATCATGAATCAAACAGAGATTCACAGAATGCATGTAAATAATAGGAAAAGAGTTTGTTTAACACAGTTTGTTTAAACAAGTTTTCCCTTAAATTTTCTGTAATTCTGCACAACAGTCACATTGCGTTAAACTTAACAAAATATGACATGTCCTTTGGTTTTTGCCACAATTGAGTGGTATTGATAGAAATAATGCTTTACCAAAGTTAGATCCCACATTCCTTGGGGAAAGCGTATGCATACACTGTAAAAATGGCTCAAATTCGCTGTAAATTTACAGAATAAAAATAAAGAGAAACATAAAGATTACAGAAAAGTTGTGGTAATTAGTTTCCAGAACTTTTCTGTAATCCTGATTTATTCCTTTATTTTGTTGTTCTGTAAATCTACCCTAATTTTTTTACAGTGTAGCCTACAGAAAGACTAAAGGAAAGATTATGTTAGGTTGTTCTCAATATGTGAAATGCACGGTACACAATGTAGAACTAGTGATTTGTAAATCTTTTTCCACCAAAATGGGTCTTTCAGAGCATGAGGGGAAATGGCCGAAACGTTGTTGCTAAATAATTGAAATCTAAGGCTTACGAATTGAGGCTCCCCGACTACCAATACTATTTAAAAATTTCCAAAACCGTTGTTGTCTGGTTAAAATAAAAGGCTTGTATTTGGAGGAAATTTGGAAGTTTGATGTGACAAAAGTGAAAAAATAATATAGCTCTGTTTTTGCCTGTGTCCCCTGATGATGTGGTGTCACATATGGCAAATTTCCGATTTTGTTGTTTCCAGAGTTCCGAAAAGTTTTCTTACCCGGGTGAACCGTCACTGTTGCAGTTGGAACTATAGTACTTTCGGCGCGCGCATATTTTGTTATTGTAATTGAACATATGGAGTTTATATTGGACGGAATCCGGAATTTTATAGATTGAAGGAAAGTTTGGAAAACCACACAGTAGTTGACTGGTGTCACATATGGAAAATTCCTAATTGTTTTATTTTTAAGATCCAGAGGGCGATAGCACCCCTTCCTCCTCCCCACGTCAATGTCAAGCTCTGGGCCTGAAGAAAATGTGACGGACGCCGTCGAGAGTTTCCCGAAATTCGGATTTTTCACAAAATGCGAGAGAGATGCCGGACATGCAGAATGCCATATTAAACTGGAATCTGAAAATCAACACAGGTGAACAATCGGATAAAGATACAAGTAGTGTCCACACTCTCATGCATAAGCGTATAGCCCGAGGAGGCATTTTGTTGGAACCGGTGAGAGTACATCAATGAAGCAATGCCTGCCCCTTTAATTTTGGGGGGATTTTCAAGGTCAAATGAAGGTTAAGAGTTAATGGTTAGATTTGACCATGTCTTCGTAACTTTGTGTAAGTGTTTTAAACATAGCGGGGCCAAGTTAACTTTTCGAAAAAAAAAAAAAAAAAAAAATGGTGGCCAAGAACGGGGGGGGGGGGGGGTGGTGGTTCGGACACCTTGGACCCTCTTAGACACCCTCCTGTTCTAATCGGAGTGTCGCTATGCATGTAGTCTTGCACGGAGCCTTGCCCGTCTTGTAAGTATAATCTAAGCAGTAATTGTTTTGAGCTTATGTTTGCAGTAAAATTTACACTTGAATGAAACACGAGCGTACTGCAAAATGGGTAACCTCATTACTCCCACGTTTAGAAACAAACTCCACAACCGGATTCAGTTTAAGTCCTACCCAGGACTCGTATTTATGGTATTTGTTTGTGAAGGAAGGAACTTGGGTGAGACTGAAAAACCCCCTTGAATATTCTCCTAGAGTAACATAATGCTAATTTTTGCCTATTTGGTACTGTTCATGTGGTGAAAAGGGAAGAGCGATCCGCGCCTGCAGGAATATTTGTACCATACGTGCATATAGATAAAAATGTTGAGCAAGTTAATCGGAAAATTGAAACAGAAATGAATACATTTTATCTCAACGGACGACAAATCATGCAATAAATTTTCAATTTAGCTTTCTGCATTTCGCTTACCCCACATCCTTGACGCAGTTTCAGATGCACGATATGAACCATACCAGTAAACAAGGATGCGGGAGAAAGGGGGCGTTTGCTCCAGCTGCCGTTTTCCTCCGGCGCCCCGGACAGCCTATACCTAGCCTGACTGTCGTCTAGCACGTGCTCACAATAGGTATACAAGTAGTAACTCATTTCAACTGGTTTCCGAGTTGAAACGTGAGTCGGATTGGGTAACTTTTAGTAGAATGTGTCGAATTTAAATATTTTAGATTCTAAGCCATTGCTTACCACAGAAAAGCATTTGTATTGCAAGTGTACGTTTTAGGATAATCAAAAAAGTTAAGACATCCCCCCCCCCCCCCATTGAAGCGACAAAAACTGTTACTTATTGATGCAATGAAACAGCGTCAATTGAAGACATGTAAAGCAGTTGTAGGTGTTTTTCATAATTTATCGTTTTCCCACGAGAGCGAAAAATGTACCTTGTAGCATTCTCCACCCCGATAGGACTGATGGTCACTACGTGTTCGCAGTGGCGTAGCTACTGGGGGGGCAGGGGGGGGGGCAAGTTGCCCCCCCTGGAAAAATTTTTGGGGAAATTTGATGAAAATGGGGAAATTTGATGAATCTTCTTATTATTACAAAAATTTCACAAAAATTTCTCAAAATTTTTGTTAGAATAAGAAATTGTGAGACATTTCTCATACATAAATTCGTATTTTCATGCAACAAATTAACTCAGATTTCGTCAGTGTCGCATGAACCGGCCCAATTCGCGTTCCACAGAAATGTCCTCGTCGCGTAGCAGATTGAATGTTCTCTTGTGCTTGTTTACGCACGGGGGTTATGATCAGTGCATTTCAGTGCACAGGAAGCTGTTATTCAGGTGATACTTTGGGAATTCATCAGTAAAAGGATGTGAAAACTGACAAGTCACTACCGTAGACCCCCGAGGTTGTTATGTTCTTCTACAAGCTATAGCAGTAGCTGTACGATTTTACTCTGTGTACATAACGATGGATGGGGCTGAAACAATCCATGGCCAGATGGATGGGGCTGAAACAATCCATGGCCAACGATAAACTTAAAGTTAATCTAGAAATTAGAATTAACGGGATCCGTTGGCACACTTAGATTTTGTAACTTAGCCTAATCCTTGGAGGATTGCAAGCTAGTTCGGGAAAATAGCTTTCTGCTCACTTTGAGTGTAACAATAAATGGACAATTAGTACCCTGTAGCCTTCTACACTTAACAGACTGCTTTTCTCACAGGATATCCTGTGTGATCGAGCCACTATAGGCCTCCTTAGTGGCGTGCGAAGGGGAGACCATTGGGCCATGCCCCCCTCACAGATGCCATTTTTTCTTTGTTCTTAAAAATACGTAGTCTAACTTTATTAACACAGATTTTACTTCAAAAGATAGCATATGTGGCACCAGATTGCTTGAAAGGACACCCAATTTTTCAAAAATTTTCAAAGGGGAAGGATTGTCCCTGCAACGTCTTTCAGTGATGCCAATTTTTTTTTTAATTCCTTCAAATAGACCTAGGCAAATTCTGTCAAATTCTCATTTTTTACTTAAAAAGGTAGACTCTGTTTCCCACTGGTGGCATGTTTAGATTCTTCGATTTTTCGAAATTTTCTCTTCGCTCCGCGCCAACCAATGCTGGCGCTTCGCTCGGTCTTTTGGGCAAAAATACATACTTGGGGTAAAATTAGCTCTTAACTCTCTGATCACTTTGCAGTTTGCGAACATATTTTGAAGAGAGCATTTTATTGCAAACGACAAAAGGAGATAGCGACTGGCTAGATTCTTCGTATTAGCCTGGAAAATGCTATTTCCGGCCATCTAAGGGGTCTGATTTTTCCAAATTTTCTCTACGCTCCGCGCCAACCAATGGTGGCGCTCCGCTTAGATAATCTTTATGACAAAATAACATTTTGTGGCCAAGTAAAACCACAAATACCGATCAATGCTCATTTATTTTGACTCCTAAAAGTGTGCAAATTTAATGACAAGTTTTTCTTCGTAAGGTAGCATAAATGGCATAAGTTTCAGTTTTACCCCCATGAACCACCACGATTCAACTTTTAACACTGTTTCTGCCAAAGTCGAAAATCTTGCACCATTTTGCATGTAGGCTCCTTGAAAACGTCAAAAAATTTCCGGACGCCACTGCGTTAGTACATACAAATAAACCAGATATTGTTTACCAAAATAATATACTTTGTTATTTCCGATTGCTCTATGTTGTACTTTAAGATTAAAATGCAGGTAATATTACAAAATGACATGGTAATGTTGTTATACTTGAAAGTTTGCATATTTTATATGAAATACATACACATTGACCGGGAAAAGTTTGGGGGAAATTTCATACCTTTGCCCCCCCCTGGAAAAAATCCTAGCTACGCCACTGCGTGTTCGATTTGAAGGTAACAAGTTATTTTGATATTTGGAGAATAAATATGTTGGGGCGTGCTCTACTAACCGTGCTAACCCGGCGATTGCATGTAAACAACGAGGGCAGACTTGTTTAAGTATAAGTAAACGCCGGGTTTCTTCTTTTCACAAATCAGTTCCCCTTGAAATCAAGGGCTGATCCACGGGGGGGGGGGGGATCCCTGATGAGCGGTAAAAATAAATGTAAATAGTTGTGTATTATAGTTTCACGATGGTTAACTAATATATTTATTCCTTAAGAATGTACGGTTATCTTTATTAAACTCTTTGTCATTGTTTCATGTCTTTTAATAAACAACCCATAAAAATTCGTTGACTTTGTAAAATATACCAGGAACTTTAATTTGGATCAAACGTAGTCCAAAGAATAGTATTCTGTAACCTTCACTTTTTGAAACCATATTATCATTTCCATAGAAATCATAAAGATTGGCTTTAGTAATTGGCAAAAGTTTGGATCTGAGCCCCCACCTTATAAATTTCTTTCTAGGATAGAATTTATGCCATATGTCCGCTAACATTCAAAATAAAATTGACGCTTCTGCCTAGTTGTCGAATCCATAAGGTTTCAATATGTCAGACAAACATTCCAAATTTCCAAATGTCTGCACCCTTCGTGTTCCTGAGTTACAATCGACATTAGTTGCCAATTCAAAGTTGTACTACCTGTAAACAGTTTGATAACAAATGCTCCAGTTATAAAGCTAGGGAAAGGATAAAACAATTAGTAAGCCTTCATTATCAAGAGACTTCCAGAAGTATTCTATATCCTTGATTTTTGTGATGCTTAAAGATGATCATATGCTTAAATTATATGGGTAAATTGAACTTGAAAATTTGGGATTTTATAAAATTATCTGTCATTTAAAAGTAAAATCAAGCTGAATGTCAAGGTTGGGGTCATGGTTGAAGTTGGTTTAGGTATTGTAAAAAGTATCAACCAAAATTGTAAAATTTTTCGAAATCTTCTTGCAATTTTTAACAAATAGTCAAAGATTTGAAGTTTATATTTCAAATTAACCATAATTTTCATTGAATGACAAATTTGTTTTTGTATTTATTGAAGAATCTGACCTTCTTTATGAGTAATATAAAGTAGGTCACCGTGGCGACTTGCAGTTTGTTGTTATCCTTACACTGAATTCCATGCAGGGACCCTCGGACGATATATTGGAAAATATCCAGAAAAACTGAGCTTGGCTTCCTCGTAACACACATTTAAAAATCTGGAGCCTGCGTAATTGGAAGCTGGCAGAAAATTTAAAGAAAAAAGAGTTTCAATTCTGGGGGAGAAAAATTGTAGTCGTCTTATAAAGATCAATGTGCTCAAAAGAATCAAGACGGATCGAAGTGCATGATTGAGGTCAGTATCACATTTTGTCGTGCATGTTTTTTTTTTTTTTTCTTTCCTTTGTTTTTGACTTTCAGAATGTTTGAAAATCTAGAGCTAACATAAGCCTTTTTTAAAAAAATGAATTTTGAAACTAAATTGGGAATTTTGAATTTCCTTGAAGAATGGGAGCCTTTTACGTGCTTGGGAACGGATACGGTCGGAACCAAGTTCCAAACAAATTCCGGAACTAACAACAAACACAAGTACAAAACATTTTACAAACAACATCTATTTACACACCAATAATTTACACACCAGCAACTATTTACACGGGCGGGCACGACACCCTCCAGCGCAAGGATACCTCCGCGACCACGGGCTGGCCCCCGTGATCACGGACACTTGCGCCAGGACGAGAAGTCTTATACTGTGGTCTCACCTACCCTGCGCTCGAGGTAACACCTTGTTACCTCGCGCTCGAGTAACGTGGGAACGCGGGTTAACGCGGGGTCGGTGTTTAAATTTCGATCCACCTCAAAACGCAGGGTTAAGCCATTAAAACACCGTGTTTGTTTTAATCGAGCAAGGTCACAGGCGTTTATGGCACTGGGTATTTTTCTTATATTTTACAGTAATCTTTATGTGAAATATTTGACCTCGTTACTGTGGTAACACTATCTAACCAACGAAACACGGGGTACACGTGAGAACACAGACTGGAAAACACGGGGTTAACCTGCGGTTTTGCCTAATTGTAAACGCGAGGTAACACCGAGTGTCGCGGGGTACGTGAGACCAGGCCTTAAAAGTCTTCGGGATAGCTGTGCTCAGAATGTGATCTTCTCGTCAGCAAAGTCAAGAAGCCTGGAGGTGTCGGCCGAGGAGACTGAACGCGTTTAACTGTGGGTTAACGTGAACTTATGTAGGCATGTCAGACACTGCCCCATAGGCTACAGGTGTTGAATGAAATTGTGCCATGCACAGGCCTGTGTTTACTTCCTTTTACCCCCGTCCAGTTATTTCCTTTTCCTACCAGCAGGGCTCACTGCTCACAATTCCTATATTTGTGGCACAGAAAAGCAGTGGTCGACCTCATAGCTTGTTATCACAAGCCTGATTAGCATCTTTGCATTATCTACTGGATATACAAGTCTTTCATCTTTTTAATATGGCTCCCACTCATGCATACAGGGTGAAATTGGGTCTCAGTCCCCGATGACGGCTGGGGTAACAGACGGTCTCCCGCTAGCATCACTCTTGTGCGGACCCCTGCGACCAATCCAGAGAAGTTCGAGTTCCAAAATTTCTGCCCTGCTAATTCCGTAGGCCTCACCCCAGGCTCCCCCCCCCCCCTCAGGCCCATCTTTGAAATCTTGGTGTCGTCACTGATCCTTATAGTTCCAGTGCATAGATAGAAAAATAACACATAACAGACATCTTTGAACGTTGGCTTCGGCTTGGGAATTTCCTCAAGAGTAAGTCCCAACTTCACAAGCAGTGCATGCGATACGTTCCATATGTACGGATGCGGATAGGGAACGCGGTTGCGGCGTCCGGATGCGGTGTTTGGAAACGGACGGTTCTGATTCCATTAATAAGAATACGAACCAGATGCATGTACAGACGAAGACACGTGATCATGAAGTGTGACACCCTGATAAAATGAGAGATAAGAGTAGGCCTTATAATCAGAGAGGATAAATGTCGGATGAAAGGTTCAATGTTTCAATTAAAGGGTCAAATGATGCATTTTATTAATCGAGAGCACTGAGCTAACGATAATCCGTGACAGGACATACAAGGATCGATTGATGAATTTGCATTACATAATTAAGATGAGTTGAATTTTTTAGGAAGCTCTAAGAATCTTTAAAATTGCGCAGGACGACAAGTTGATTATTTTGATCAATAGCCATTTCAAAAAGAGCCAGTGGTGTAGTCACGGGAGAGTTTGGGGGTTACAACACCCCCCCCCCCCCATGGCCCAACCTTGCAATGCAAAAAAACACCAGCGGATGTTTTTTCTCTATTCTTAGACTTTTCCCTCATATCGTGCCCCCAACTCCCCCCCCCCCCTTCGCCACCAGGACACCAAAACCCTCCTTATGATACAATCCTGGCTACGCGCCTGAAAAGAGCACTATGTTTCGTCACTGATATCAGGAGTATATTTATCCAGCAGATCGATTATTAAAGTCAAGTCAGTCAAAGCACCGAAGGGTGGGGATGCATTTGAGGAAAGTAGTTTTAGCCAACGGTAACTTGCATGGGCGTCCGCAAAGGGGGGCCAGGGGGGCACTTGCCCCCCCCCCCCCCGGAAAATCAAACTTGAGAAAAAAATAATTAAAAATTAAAATAAAAAAAATAAAAATAAACCATCAAAATACCTTCACTCACAGCGTCAGTTTTTACTCGTGAAATATGCGGACATTTGACCAGGAATAGCAAAAGAGAAGATGGTGCAGTATGCTGAATAGTGAAATCGTAATTTGGGGACCATCATTCGTGATATCTATTGGAAATTTGTAATTGTAAAAACTATGGACTAGCCTAGTTGTCAGGTATTTAGTGTGCATATGGCATCCGACCATTGATGAATGCGTTGGTCTTGGTTTGGTCCCGTGCTGATCTCAAGTGGTGACGCGCGGGTGTAACTTGGGTATACAAGGTGAATACGGGGGTGGTGGTGGTGGGGGTGTATGCATGGTTCATAATTAGGTAACGGACATAGGCCTATATAGGCTGTTTGACAGTTGTAAGTTTTATCGTGCATAGGCGTGCGAGGCCGTTACCGAGAGGCAGATTTCCCTTCAAGTGTCGTTTCCAGCCATCTGGAGGGTTTGTAAGGCCCAAAATTTTCTTGTACGCTCCGCGCCAACTGATGATGGCGCTCCGCTTAAATAGTGTACACAATTCAATCATCCATGATTTTCCGTTCAACAATTTTTCACATTGAAAATTCTAAAAATCTAAAAATTACAGACATCAAATTCCTGTTTCCAGGCTGGGTACATGCAGCTTAGAACACTCGCCGAGTGTCGTTTCCGGCCATCTGGAGGGTTAGTAAGGCCCAAAATTTTCTTGTACGCCCCGCGCCAACCGATGGTGAAGCTCCGCTTAGATAGTGTACACAATTGAATCATCCAAAAATGATCTTGCCCCCCTTATAAAAATTTCTGCGGACGCCCATGGTAACTTGATACAATTTCAAAGGGGCAAACATATTTTTACCCTCTGTCCTTTACCTTAATTGGCTACCGGCCTGAGTACAGCAGGTAGCTCTTGTACATCCGGCAGAATAAGGACCGTGACCTTCAGCCACCTTGACCAAATATGAAATGTAATAGGTGGAACTATTGTCTTGGAGGCTGCTAGACTGATGCTGGAATCAAATCCTAATTTAATCACTTGGAAATTTTCTGCTTATCAAGTTAACCTTTTTGTTGTTTAGGTCTCACTACTCCATTAGAGTAGTGTTCTAGAGGGACAAGTGCACACCGTCAAAGTAGTAGTCCTTTTAGCTCTGGTTTTGAACAAATTTTATCAAGATAACCTCTCAGCTGGGTGATGAAATTTGGGTAAGATTGACGGTGATTTAGATTGTCAAATGGCGGGGATTTTTTGTGCTTGTGAAGAGGCCAAGGGTGGGTGTACCCTTCAAAAACTTTAAGTCCTTCTAGCTCAAAATCTAAACGGTTATGGTATGGATATTTTGTGATGTCATGATGGGCAAACTTGTCAGCTACCAAGTGATGGCTATCTTGAAGTAGCTGTGAACTTTGACAAGGCTGCAGCGGCCTCGAAAGGGAGCTAATTTAGTGGGTAAGTCAATGGGGAAATTATTGGGGGGGGGGGGGGTGAGACCTTTAGCGATGTTGTTTGCCAGTTTGAAGAGATTGCGAAAGAGTTTAATTGGTAGAGAGGAAGTGTATGGTTTTCCTTCTATGATTGTACAACTTTTGACCTAAATTTGTATTGAAATTTGAAAGCAACACAGCTGAGGGGCATACACTTTACGTGCGGCCAGGACAGGGCGTAGCCAGGTTTTTTGTGAGGGGGAAAAATCGACCCATCGTCCCTATTCTTGACCGCCGTCCTGGGGTGTCCTCCTCCCCTTTTGGAAATTGTTTTGCTCCTTCCATTGCCTTAGATGCAAATGGTGCTATATTTTGCTTCTTTTTTATGCTAGATCAATGATGTGCTGAAAATGTCCTGATTCCATGCAATCATATTTTGGAGATTGTGCAAATTTTTGCATTAAAGTACCGAAAGCACTACAGACCTAGGCCATACAGTCAACTCCTGAAACTCACTTTTCAATGGCCTGTGCAGTCCATTGTACACCATTGAACATTGAAATAGTTACAAATATGGATTAGAATGTGAATCATTACAGCATCGGTAGCAAACATTTCTAATAACAGCAAGGTACATGAAAGTGTACAAGATGATTTATCAGAACTTAAAGATGGAGTGTCGTCATGAAAAGGAATTCTCAAAACGCAGGCCTTCGGTGACCTTTTCACGGATTACGTCACGACCACGTGACTTCATAATTTATATCTCATATCTCATATTTCAAATTATAATTGTGAAGTCACGTAGTTGTGACGTAATCCGTGAAAAGGTTACCGAAGGCTTGCGTTTTGAGAATTCTTTTTCATAACGACACTGCATCTTTAAAAATAAATATTTCCTGTCTTTCATACTGCTTTTGACAGGAATTTTACTGACCTCATCGAAAATACTGATTCCTTGATTCCTGTATATTTTAATTTCAATCAAACACAAAAGAATCACTGTCGCTTTGAGAGTGGACTGAATGGTATCGACGAGGAATGCAAATTAGGTAGGGAAGCCAATTTTTACAATCATATCGAAAAGTTTCGATCATAAAAACTTCCTACATGCGTTACAGTGTGAGTGCGGCATTTTGCATTGCTTATAAGCCTGGGAAAGGCCATTTCCGGCTGTCTGAGGGGTTGCGATTTTTCAAAATTTTCTGTTCGCTCCGCACCAACTGATGGTGGCACTCCGCTTATAGTCTTTCCGGCAGAATTAAATTTTTCGGGCAGAGCATCCTCTGCCCCCCAAACTGAAATGCTCCCGTACGCGTACTCGGCCAACATGCCCAGCTGGGCCCCAGCTGGGCTACTTGCTGGGCCCCAGCTGGGGCCCATCCGTGTTTGTCAGGTGTTTCCACGTGGGACCCAACTCAGTGGGCTAGTCTTTCCCAGCTGAAGCCCAGCTGTGCCCTGCTTCTATAAATGAAGCCTAGCTGGGCTTCAGGTGGGCTTCAGCTAGGAAAGGCTAGCCCAGTTGGGCCCCACGTGGGAACACCTGACAAACACGGATGGGCCCCAGCTGGGGCCCAGAAAGTAGCCCAGCTGAAACACAGCTGGGCCCAGATGGGCATGTTGCATGGTTGCCAGTGGGTATGCATCCCAGAAGATATTTTCTGAAGATTTGGCAAGTTTATATCACAGGAAATCACCAATGACTCCAAAATAATATAAACTTTGTGATTAAAACCTATTTGTAAATAATTAGGTTGCATCAAATTAAGTCAACTTGTTCAGTGAAATCGCGCTCAATACTCAAGATAGCCAACGACGATAGGCGAGTTTCTATCATCGTAGATCTTAGGTAGGTCTTCGCGAGCTTCAGGCGGCTAAAAGATCTTTCAATTGTCTCTGAAGACACCGCGATGGTACCTAGTATTCTGTAGAAAATTTTCAGGTTCGGAAAAGCGTTGCAGATATTCCAATGATTTATCATATGCAATATCCGTCTCTTGCACAGTTTTCACCGGATCGCTTGGATTTCCGCCGTGGGCTCTGGTGGCATATCATAATGTGACAAAACTGCATGTACTATAGGCCTACGGCTTAAGCTTTGGCGATGTCTTTGTACTCGACACATCTGCATACATCGCCGACTTTCAAAAGGTTTGGTACCTTGCTAAGACCAACGGGAAAGCATAGACCTTGCGTCTGCCCACATATATTCTAGTCTATTGGCAATAGTCTTAGGAAGTGAAAACCAATACTTTTCAGTTTGGGGATTTTGTCGTTTTTTCTTTTTTTTTAGTTGAGCGTTCATAGGGGCACTGTTTCCGGAATCTTTAACATCGTTAATATCCAAGGGTTTTGATTGATTCTTGGGGAGCCTGGAGTTTTGTCAATGCATCCTGCATAAAATTAACTTCAGACGGTTCTGCTGAGGATTCCATCCTCTAGCCGCATACTTGTATAGGTGACTGCGTAGCAACAGGGGCATAATGACCAATCGAAACCTCAAATCAGTTTCACACCTTGTCTTCGATTTTGCTGTTAACCTGTTGCGTTTAGTTTTCAAAATCATAAAATGATCACACTTGTGAAGCCATGTTTCCTTGTAACAACCCCCCCCCCCCTCCCCGCGCAACTCCGTCAACTTATCATGCCTCCCTCACCCCCGCTGGCTAGTACGCCACTGGGCCAGGGCTTGCAGTAACCCTCAAAATTTCACTCGATATTACGCGAAACGCGATTTCAAAGTGCCTTCTGGTTTTGAAAATCCAGAATCGGTACCCGCGACTTCTATTTACATCCCTGAGCATTTTCGATGTCTTCGGCTATAAATTTTAGTCATTCACAACAGGGAGTTGCTCCCTGTTCACAAGCAGTGCAGTGTGCGGCAAGGTTAACCCCGCGCAGCGATCAGCAAACGCACGCGTAACATACGGTAACCATTTCGGCTTGCTATATATATACGCGCGCGCAGCTAGCTATACTATATAGCAAGCGGATGATGCGCTTACGCTCCGGTCCAGAGTGACTGGGGAGCACCACAAATTTGTCGAATCAATCAACAACTGTGCTGATTGAGTGATCCTCTTACCTGGGATAGGGTATAATGCTCAAATTTTAATAAGAATTTTATAAAATTTGTGCTTTTCTGTTCTTATTTTCAAGTATTTAAAACGTCTTTTTGAATATTCTTGGTGTAACGTTAGGGTAGGCTAGGCCTAACGTTAGGCTTATCTATGGTGTATTGGCCTAACGTTAGTGCTGCCTTGTCCTTAGTGCAGGCTCAGATCTGCGAAATTAATGAGGCTCAAGCTGTATTGGGTTACTGTAATTTCGCTTAGTTCATAACACCCAAGCATATTGCAAATAGGACTCTAATTGGGTTTCCTTACCCACAGTAACGCTATAGGTTAGGGTTATGTATGCATAGAAATGAGCAGGGTTAACCTAGCCCTGGGCTCCGAATTTAGTGGGTCCCGGTCTAGGCCTAGGTACAGGTCATCCTAGCGTTTTACTCTGTATGCAAATAGTGTAAATTTATGCTCATTTGTGATGAAAATTCCACATGAAGTGTGGGTTACCCATGTCAGAGATAAGAAATCATTAATTTACACATATAGAGTTGTAAGTAAATTTTCTTTATCTGTCACTAAATATTTCATCCCAAAGGGGACTAACGTTAACTTAAACTTTACAGATGTATATTGTCAATAATTTTTCATCTAAAATTTGTAACTGCTCAGGTGTTTGCCTTACTTTCTGGGGTTGGAGTGCAGGGTGCTGAAAACCCCCTCACCAAAACGGAGGTGTTGTGGTTTTCAGCGGCCTTGTGCTATTTAAGGTGACATTTTTGGCACTTTTTAAAATAATCAATGATTGGGCAAGGTGCGTAATTGAACACACCATTACATAAGGCTAACTTGCTAGATACTCTGAAAACCAGGATTTCAAGGCCTTTTTCCGTATAATTGCAGATAGGATGCCAGAAGACTCAACTGTATGAAGATATAGCCTATGACTACATAAGGGATCTTTGTTCTGTTATCCAGTGGTCACTGGTCAGTGGGATATGAGAGCATTATTTACACTGTTGCTTTATGGAGAGCATTGGGCTAGATTTAGTCATGTGCAATCACATACCATTAGTTTTTTAAGATTACACAGCCTGTTCCAGTCATTTTCCTGCCTATTTGACAAGAGTACAAACATTTCTGAACCAACTGTTGTATGATATAAAACAGTTAAGAAATACAACATTGTCCAATTAAAATGAACTTAATTATGATATTAAACAAATTTATTTGTTGAAATCTGTGGAAAATGTGTACAAAAGAAACACTTACCAATCTTAATTGTTTTGATTTATTACATCTTCTTGATATTACACACTGCTAGGGGGTGCTAAAAACCCCAACACCCAATGCTGAAAACTCCCTCAGAGGGTGCTGAAAACCATAGCAGTGAAGTCAAAACAATTTTCCTTAAAATATCAGCAAGTACTAGTATTCAGAACTGGAAAGTGCTTTATATGTGTAGATATATCAATTACCTTCAATTATGATGAGTAATGATAGAAGTAAAGAGGCAGCAATATCTGGAATTGATAGATTTTAGCTTAAGGTACTGAAAACTCCTTCACTTTCCTGGATGAAACATTAAATTTAAGTGGTCCACAGGAATTTTAAAGGGTCCACTTCTCCTGTCATTTCTGTTTCTTCAAGTTCAACCCTATTTCCCACCATAGCCTACTTAATTTTTATATTACAATGCTTAGTCCATAGTGCTACTGTAAGTTACAGACTTGAATACAATAACCTAAGAGAAAAGATATGTGACATCAATACTTCTGTTCACTTCTTTTCAGCGCATGGCAATAGCACAGTAGGCCCTACAGAACAATTGCTTTCCTTTTTACTAGTGTTTTCATCGGATACCCGGGTACCTGCCTGCCATCGAATTACCCGGTTCCATATGTACTACCCGAATCTTAAGGGCAATTCCATGGTAACGCTGTGACGCTTCGGAAGCAAATTTCACATTTCAAGTGCATATAACTGAAAGAGTTTTTATGTTGGGAACAAACTTTTATTTCAATTCTACTCCTTCTATCACAAAGTTAATTTAGAAAATGTCTTTTCTTCAAAAAGTGCACTAAATCTGAAAATATGAATATTAATGACTGTGGTAACGCCATGACACTCAAAAGGACATGCATTTTCGGGCCACTCACAAACTGCCAAAACCCTGTGAAGTTTAAGAACTTTTTGCAGTTCCTTCACATTAAATACACTTTATAGACTGTTATCTATAATAGTTTGGTGAAATATAAAATAAAAAATTATGATTATGGTAGATATGATAAGAAATAAAAAAAAAAATTGGGGTAACGCCGTGACCAAAGCCTGACTATATGGGAAATGCATGTTAAAAAAAAAATAAGTAAGTAAACTGATAGGAAATGGTGATATTGATAGTCCGAATGTTTGTAATGCATTTAGAAATCAGTAATTTAGATGTTTTAAGAAATATTTGCTATGAATTTGTGAAAGAAAGTGGAAATTTCCATTTCGGACATCAGGTGAAAAATGAATATACTGTAATCTACACACAACTCCTGTCAAAATGAAATCAAGAAGGGTGCTATAGTTACAGTAGGCCTACTGTGTTAGAAATGACCTTTACTGTGAAAGCTCCATACAGTAATACAGTGTACATGTAAATGCAGTTCCACCTCACTGGAACAGCTAATATTCCCTTCATACAGGGTATTGAGTGATTTGAGTCTCAAGTTTAATATTGTACATTTAGTGTTACTTTTAAAAATTTAAGTAAATGTATACAGTACCAGTTTGTAGCATTGGTGCAATCATATAAATTGTTTTACTTACGCTTACAGTGGTCTTAAATCCCCTAAATAGAACAGTATTGGCCAAACATGTTGGGTCTTAGTAACATTTTTAAATTAACTTAGGTTAGTGTTCTCAACTTTGACAAATTGACCCTCTATTTGCCTTCTCCAATCTCTACAAAATATTTGGTAGTGTACTGTACAGAGCTTCAAGTGTACTGTAGGGCACTTTGTAGATGATAAAGGACTGTTGTTACATTGTTTTAGCGAAACAATCTTGGAGCAGAAAGAGGAAAATAGTCATGCTCTCAGTCAGTCTGCCATTCTCTTGCCTCCCAAATTGGAACTGTAAAGTGATAGCGTTCTCTGCATTAGACTGCTTGACCATTTTGGATTGTAATATAATGGTGGTGTCTACTATACTGTACTGCATTGTCTGTGTGATTGTTTCTCCTGCTGCTAAGCCTATGCTTTTTGTAGATTTTCTGCTATCCAAATGTTTATAAAATTATGGTTCTTATGCTCAATGGTAGACATTGAGTGTACCATGGATTGACTGGATGCTGTAACCAGGTGCTAGTCACTACCCAACCTCACGGACCACTATAGCCTCTGAGCATAACAGGGGGATTGCCATATCAAAAGAAAGGGTACAGTTTTGCATTTCCTGTTTGTACTATCACAGTGTAAAAAAAGTTGTCAAACAAATCATTATCATACAGTAGATGCTGTTACTCCAGTACCAGTAACCACAGTGACTACAATTGTCAGTCCCTATACCGTAAATAAGTGCCTGTCACGGCGTTGCTGTCACGGCGTTACCAAAAAAGTAACACTATGACATATTTCTAATTGGTATAATTAATTACCAATGAGAGATATCATAACTTTATTGCATGGAAGTTGTAGACCAAGGTGGGTTTGATTTGCATTATAAAAAATATCCCACTCCAATTTGTGCATCTTTAATAATATTAAAAAATTACAATATTTAGGGTAATGCCGTGACGTAATGAGACAACTTTAATTCGTTGCTCGTTAGTGTGGAAGACATTGCTGAAATCATAATTTGATTTCAAATGTAAATATATTAAAATAACTCCATGATAGAGTATGATATAGAAAAACCTCAATTCAGTTGTTGCTATCTAAGCTTTTTATTATTCCATATTTTGTGAGAATATTGACACTTTGATTGCTGCTAATTAATTATGCATGCAAAATGACTTAATTTTGGTTTTTTCATGAACCATTTATTGTATTGGAAAATTCAACTTTTTATCTTCAATTTGATACCAAATTTACTAATACTGGAGGATTTTTAAAATTTGATGGTCATGTCCACTTTTGCGTGGAATTGCCCTTAAAAAAAATGCATGCCAAAAGGATGATCCCATTTACGCCATTGCCCAGTGTAAAAGACTAAAATATTTTGCCAATTTGGTACGCATTCTCCAAGACTGAGAATGAAGAGGGCCCCTAGAAATTATGTGTAAGTTTGAGAGTTGTCTGTACTTCGTTTCGGAAGTTGAAATTTTTATCAGCGTGCAGCCTGATTACGCTATCACCACGAAGTGAGTTACTTCCACATCACATGTATATCACTTATAATCTTGCATGCAAGCAAGACGGCGGATTCAAAATCACATGGTTCTGTCATAATGGACCTATCACCCCTGCCCAGCTTGCAAAGCCAGTGCCCGTAACATTTGGCATGCTAGCTAAACTGAGCCTTGCATGTATACGATCTTATAATTTATATGGTGTGCCAGTATAATCCTCAAATATTTCATAATTGTTAAATGTGTCAGTTTTACGCAAATCAACACTTTGCTGCTATCTGAAAAGTAAACCGACTTCAATGTAATAAAACCATAAACATTCACAAAAAAGTTTTTGAAACAGGCCATTACCTTTTATGCTATTTTGCCTCAAAATGGCGCTTGAGCATACTACAAAGTTGATGTGTGACAACTGTGTTACCGTGCCTGGATGTCAACACGAGGCTAGCTACGTAATAACATACATACCCCATTAGTGATAATTCCAATGCACATGGTACGTTGGTGAGGGAAGTTCACAAACATGACGTTGTTTGTTTACAATCAATAATTTTGGACGTGCAAGGGAATACCATAATACAGGGCTCTGATTGGTTTATATTTTTAAATCATTGTTTTAAAGGGGAAGCTTCGAGCTCTTAGTATGCTTGCTTATTGAGTAGGAAAGCATCCCAAAATTCAATATCAAATTGATATAGATCTTGGGAAGTACAAATTTTCTGATTTGGTTGTTTTCTGTTACATTTCTTTTACTTGTCATTTTGATTTAAAACAAAATGAGACCATAAAACCTTCTGACAAATCAAATTTTTTTGAGGGTCGTTAAGATTGTTGTGAACTCTCAAGACTTTTTGCAGGAAATACAAAACCATCAAAACTATCATTTATGTCATTTCTTAATTGTACCATGTTTTTTAGGGTTGCCCTAGCGTGAGAGAGGTCCACTTTTAGAAGGTGTGTATGATTCCTTTTTTCATTTCTTGAATTCAGCTTGAGGCCTTTTGAAATTTCAATATTTCAAGATAGCTGTCTGTCTGTATGTATAGTTTTTCCATCTATTTATCTGTCTATGGCTTTTATGGAGGTCACTGGTGGTCAAAATTTGAATGACAACCTTGTTAGGTGTTAACGCATCTTAAGGTGGGAGACTTAAATAGATTTCACATGTGGTATGTGAATGCTTATGGTAAGAAGATGATCCCTATTTTTGGTGGTGGTGTCAAAGGTAATGTGGGATAACAAAATTATTTTTTCAACATGTTAGTATAACATTTGAATGAGAAGATAATGGAACATGATGGGATTATTTGAAATGGAACATTTGTGTATCGTCAAAACCTCAATGCAGTTTTGCATTCTGGTTTTTGTTGCAGCTAGAAAAAGGACTGAGCAGTGCAAGGCTAGTACACTGAAGGTCAGTTTGTTTCTGGTGTAAAATATGTACAGTAGCAAACAATTGGTACTGTACCTAGTTTTCCCTGGTACTTAATTCCCGGGGCACCTCGCTGCCCAAAAATTTCCTGTAATTACCACCCCATACACTTTTTCCCATGAAAGTTACTTGGAAGGCACAGAATCCATCTTTCCCTTTATAGACGATAATTTCATGTTGATAATGAAACCTCACAGAACTCCTGAGACATATTGCTCTTTCTTTTGTGATTGCCTTTGAACAACTTGAAATTGCACCCAAGGAGTTTTAAATGGGTCAAAAAGTCCTCCTGAAATCCAAAAGTGCTAAAGAACTTTGGGAAGAAGAATTGATATGAGGCCAACTCTTGTAAAAGTGAGTAGCAATATCCATAAGAGAGCATATAATTAGTTTGGATTTGCCAGTGCATTGACACAATGATATAGGGGAGAGGTCAGAAGAAGGAGATATAGCCCAAATCATTAAAATGTCAAAAGCGTTTAACTGACATGCAAAAGACCCCAAAACAACAATTCACATGATAATTGCAAGCTCTACAGTAGTTCAAGAGGTTTTCTTTACAGAGTGTCCTTCTTCAGAGTGGCTTAGCACATTGGTCATTGCCTAATTTGTAGCACCTAAGCTACAATCCTCGACAAAAGTACATGGGACAAACCCCGCTCCCCGTATCAATGTTGAAGTTTCAGGACGCCTTGGGCTGCCGCAACATTGAATGGGGGAGTGGGGGGATGGTGTTCCATACATTGCTTGTTTTGCTTGTTTTGTCCCATCATTTTTGTCAAGGATTGTCGGAAGCCTGTACAAATGTATATGAAGAAGTTTTCGGTCATGGGCAATGTAATGACAGTTGGTGAATAAAGTTTGTGTACTTTGAAAAGAGTGATTAGAAGACAAATGTCACGGTGTTAGCATTATGAAGAACAATTGCTGCATGACAAGACAATAAAAGTGGCTTTTAAGTATTTCACGGGGAAGAAATGTAACTTATCACGCATTGCGGACTTCTGTCCATATTCGGTTTTTCTAATTAGGACAGGGAAGTGAACAAAATAAGGTACCCATGGCTGGTTTAACGTCGTTTATTTTGTCTTTACCTTTTCAGAAGACCTGTTGCCGCGGGTACCGAAGGGAGGGGGAGGGGTCGCTTTCAAGCCAGAAATATTTCTCGGGGAGGGAGGCAGATCAAAACAACCTTGAGGGGAGGGGGAACAGATATTGCAGATAAAATACAGGATAAAGGCGTTGTTTTAAATTTTTGAAACCGAACTGCTACAGAAAGCTCCGAAAGTAGGCTTTATAACGCCTAATTTATTCGTTATCCCTATGTAGAACTCGTCACTGCTCCCCATTACTAAGAATATTTAATTAGCGCCACGGTTTACCGTTGACCTCAGCATGATTAACCATTGACCTACACACTATTTCAATGACTGTCGAGGGTTAATCATGCAAATAGAAGATCTCTCTATTTATAGGGAACTTTCATTGTGCAAAAATGGTTAACCGTTTCATTTTCGAGAAATCTTGACATTAATTGTCACGTTCACTACCCCTTAAGCTTACATATAATTTCGTCTTTAACCAGATTGTAGTTTAAATCATCATTCAATGTTTATTTATGCCAAAAAAGAGAGAATTTTGTGGTTAACTGTTGGGTATATCGTGAAATATGTTACCCCCAACCCCTAACACGAAAAATAAGATGGCAAAACTTCTTTGTTTTTTCCCCATTACAGTACATGAAATTTTTAAAGTAAATTAAATCTCTCACCAGGCAAAGTACTATCTCCCCCTCCCCCTTCCTCGTATGAGCTACTTGAGGAAGACAAATCTAACACGCCAGTATACTGGTCGGACAAATTCAACTGTTTCTACTTTCCTGTAGCTTGAAAAGTAAAAAGGCAACTATACTCGTTTCAGAGCATTTAAAACGGAAATTTGGAAATTCCTATACCTTTGTACAGGCTTCCGACAATCCTCAACAAAAGTACATGGGACAAACCCCGCTCCCCGTATCAATGTTGAAGTTTCAGGACGCCTTGGGCTGCCGCAACATTGAATGGGGGAGTGGGGGGATGGTGTTCCATACATTGCTTGTTTTGTCCCATCATTTTTGTTGAGGATTGTAGCCTTCAGTACACATGTAATTTGTAGGAGTCCCCTTACAAGTAGAACTACAGTGCTAAGAATTTTAATATAATTTCGTTCCAAAGTGTGTACAAATATTGTATGTAACATGTTCCTGAAAATGTTGTTCAGCATAGAAGGGATGATGTACTGACAAGAGGGCATTCTTCCGTTTGAAAAGGACTTTCATTAAATTTTAATTTTATTACCATATATATAACTGTTTTGTGAATCAAACTCCAGTTAAAAAAATTAATGGGAAATGCTGTAGTACTGCATGAAAAGCAAAGTGTTTGTGCCATACCTCGCTAACTAGATAATGGCCAAACAACCAATACTTTGTCTACTTCAGCTTGACTACCTAGCCCTTTCTGTAAATTCATTTTTGCATTTAATACTGCAGGTAGATTTCAAAAGGAAAAACTCAGAGGGCTTTAATTTTGGTGAATTTTAATCAACCTATTTACAGATGTCTGAATAGCTTTTTTCCCAACATTTCTATTTACAGTAACATCCTCATTCTAGCATTTATAATATTCTAAAACCCCAGAACTTCCAGGGGCTTTGCCCCCTGGATCCCCCACTGGGGCATTGTCCCAGGACTAGGGGTCCCAAGGCAGGCACCTGGACCCCTGGTGAGGGGTGGAAGCTAGGGATGCACCGGATCCAAAATTTTGGATCCGGCGGGAACCAGATTTTGCCGGAACCAACTTGAAATTCGACCGGAAAAAATCCTGCCGGAACGGGATTTTTCAATGCAGAAGAACAAAGTGAAATTCAGAAAAGCAGAGAAACTCTGGGATAGGAGTTTACTGCTTTGTAATGTGATGTTTGTGTAGGACTAATGGGAAATGTCTACAGGTTTGTCTTCAAGTGCTGTACAAGTATATTTACCTAATGTTTTAACCAAAAATTGCAGTATAATAGAAAAAAGGCATGAAAAACTGTGTTCCTGCAGAAGTAAAGCAAAACTGTAGCAAAAGGGGGCAAGTAAGAGCTCTTTGTATTTTCCCTCCCTAAGTGATTATTTTAGAGAAAACTCCTGAGGAAATCTTGAAAGTTGTTTTGCATATCAGTTTGTTCTTTTTGAACTACAGTACATCACCACTTCTTCAAAAAAATAGTACAAATTACTGTATGTAGACCAGTAATACTTGGCAAAGAGAGTCCTTGGATAGTGATTACTGAATGGTCTACTCATATGTACTGTAAAAAGACTATAGGGTTCAGGTTATTAACTATTCACAGCACCATTGTTTTATACAACATTTCTAGTATTTAAAATGCCAGGATGACATAAATTTGTCATCAATAATTTTTTTGGCAGAGATAAATCACACGTTTTGACATTACGTATTATGTTTGATAACATTATGTTGTGTATACTTAAGTGTGTGTGATTAATTATTAGGGACAGAAAACATTGATAGTGACCCATAGGCAACTTTAATTTGTAATGTCTTCTGAAATTCAAGATGAAACACATTTCTACTACACAACTTTAATGGAAAAGTATGTGTTAAAAAGTAAAGAAAAGTTAAGTGAAGTGTTTAAGTGTGTATTTGTAGGCAGCCCAATGCAATTAAACTGGAACACTGCCTTGAATGATGTGACTCAGGTCAATATGGATAATCCATTTTGTACAGTACTACTATGCACTGCAGCAGATGATTTAAATTGCATGAAAGGTCTTTCCATCCATTCAGTTTATTTCACCCAGTTGAAGTAATTTGAAGTCATTTTTGTTACATGTACAGGTAAATCAGTTACTTTTATAACTTTGTTGCCTGTTTGGTTCAGTCATTTTTAAGAGCTAAATAAAGGTGTTCAAATGTTATATAACATGCACTGATAAGCTATCATTTATGAACTTTAAATTAATTTTGTGACAGTTACTGCAGTGATCATGTTTGTTTTAACTCAGATCATGTAATGCTGCCCAAGTTTACAGAAAAATCCGGCCGGAACCGGATATTTTTTCCGGCTGGACCGGATATCCGGTGCACCCCTAGTGGAAGTGCTTCGTGCTCTCATAGGACCTAACCTCACTTGTCTCTCTGGCAAGTTACCAGCTCACACTCTCAGGGGAAACCTGGGGTACATTTAACAGATCTTGAAAGGTTGTCACATTTGTAAGATATTGGAGAGAGTGAACTGAAAGGCTGCATTGGAAGTATCCACATGATCAATTTTCTCAACTGGTTTTCCCAATAGATTAGAGATGAAGGTTGTATGTGTGCATGCATTAGTGACCTTTCTGTTTAGGTCAACTGGAAAGAAAACCCACCATGATAGGTATGAGGTTCATGGACTAACAGATTAGTCAGTTTCTGTGGTGTCTTCACAAGCCCAGATTTTTACAAGGTTACATTCTCACGCTCTTACAACTGAAAAAAATGTTTTCCAAGCATGAAGAAGTGTGTGTCCAGACCTTGAATTTTGAGGTATGTGATTGTGATGAAAAACCACATCAATTTATACCAAGGAGTGCAGTTTTTGCACACCTAGATACAGAATGGAAACTCGTATAAATACATAACTTAGTGTACTGAAACAGCATGCCTACAGTATCACACTTCTACATTTCCTGAGGAGTGTGATTTGTAGCATACTTTGAAAATATAAAACTCCACGTCCTTTTGTCAGCTAAGCAGGAATAGACACCCAGAAATGTATGACATGTATAAAACACTTTTCAGAAATGCATGCTGATCTCTCCTCATGGTGAAAATTTTGTGTGCACATCTGTGATTAACATTTTTTACACCCTGCTGTCAGATGTAAACACATAAAAAAGATACCCTTTGACCTTTGAACTAGTTGGTAATACTGCTTCTTGAAGAAACTTTAAGCTGGTCTGTTGCATGAATTGCTATCAGATGCAGCAGGATTTGTATGCTGCTAGTCAACATGCAAACAAGCAATAATGACATCCTCAGATCAGTTGTCCACATGCCATGAAATTTGTTGTTTTTCCAGCCCTGACTTAAAGGCTATCCTTCTTTCATAAAAGTGGTTATCTATAGAAGCACTTTTCTTTAACTTCAGGAATCAGTGCTAGAATTTTGTGATTGTGATGTAAATTGGCTCAGCCATTTGGTGTACTTTACCACCCAACAGTGCCATCACATATGTGATCACTAAGTATTATGTAGAGATAGCACAGGAGTGGTTTTTGCCCTTCAGAGCAAGGATAATATCACTTTTGTGAAGGAACAAACAAACATCATCTCAGTACTGTACATGTACATGAAATAAGGCATTTTTTTAACCTCTCACTAAAACGTTTCATTTTCATCCTTTCAGAATCTGCATCATGGTTTCATAAAATTATGTCTACTTAAAAAAACCAAACCACCTCAACATGGATTATGAGGAAGAAAATGAAGATTCATCGTCATTCTCGATGACAGGATTTCTCTTTGGCAATATTGACAAAGCAGGAAAACCAGACAACGATGTCTTGGATGATGTAAGTCTAAGTTTTAAAATTTAGCATAAACAAAAAGGTCTAAATCTCATCTTTCACTTCTTGGCAAGATAAATCTCTTGATTTTCATAAACTGTGCTTTGTTTCTGTTATTATATTGTGAATTGTGGCTTTAACATACTTTAAGTGGTGCCACTTAATAACCAAATGCTGTATCAAGGCTGTCTCAGGTTTAGTATGGTACCCTGACAAACTGATTTTTCAGCAATGTATCATGGTGCTGTTGGTTGTTGTGTTGCCTAGAATGCTGTTCACAATTGGTACCTAATTCCATCAGGTTTTGCTTTCACCATAATACTTCACTTGAATTTTCATTTGAATAATGTTGATTAAGCCATATGTTTGGTTCACTTAAAAACAGGAATCTAAGAGGCATTTAATGGAGTTAGGGGCATTGAGTGGTCTTAGCACATTAGCAAAGGAATTAGCAGACACAGATGGGGAAGAATCTGAGGAGGAAGATCCATCATCTTCGCATCACTATGACTTTGGTAAGTTTAAAAAAGGATAATTTGTTCATATTCCTTTTTCTAAATCCCTTCTTTTCAGGCTTTGAAACTTTTTTGGCTTGTTGCCAATTAATACAGTTTGTCCAATACTGTGTGGTAAATTTTAAGTCATTGTCACAGATGCCTAGATAATCCCATATCCTATTATTGTTTCATGAGTGAGAAATTAGAGATTCAATTCATTTTTGAAAAATTTCTTACCAGACACTTTTAAATTATGCATTAAATTATTTCAAGCCAGGATATCAAAGGATTTAAAATTTTATGTAACTAACTGTTGGTTTTAAAATTTGATTAGTTATGGTAACAGTGAGCATTGTCATGTGACACAATACCCTCAAGACCTTTGTTAAATTATTAATTAATTTAACAAACAATTAATAATTGTTAATGTTTGCAGTACATACCAGGTAATTTTAACCAATCATGTCTTCTCTCCTTTCCCTTTATCAAAATATCTCAGCTTACACACTTAACTGATCATTGTTGTCAGTAGGTGTGTAATTCTCTTCTATGCTATTTTTTTTTTTTTTCAGAGGAAAACACAACACAGGTTAAGGCTCATGATGCTGTTGATTTCTCAGACATTAGTGAACTAGCAGAGGAGGAGGAAGAAAATGTCCGCAGTATTATGTCAACATCCATCTCAAAAAGAAATGGTAAGTGGAAAGATTTGTCAATAATGAGACATGGGGGTTAAGTCAGAATGTTCCCCTTTGCTACACATGGTTTCGCTGTGCTGTGAAACCATAATTTACCATTGCTATAAAGTTTATGTATGGTTTCCCTGCAAAACCATTGCACTGCTGTTTCCTGGAAAAACTCCTTATAAACCTACAGTGTGTAATCATGCTTTGGACATAGCATAGGCTTGAAGAGGAGGTATTTTTATGTATGTGCAACTTCTTTCCCTCTAGCGTACTCAAGTATGGCGGTCTCCATACCAAAACTTAGTAGCCCCCCGAACCAATACATAAGTGCTATGTACAATGAGTTTTCAATTTCTGTTTTGAAAGATGTTTAAACTAGCAAGTTTTTTGTTTCAAAATAAAGAAATTACATGGATTGGAATAATGATAAGTAAGGAAAAGAATATGGTATACGTAAGTTAGTTTAAACCCACATTGTGTTAAACTCATGATATTGCATTTTAAAGGCACCATTCTCTCACCCCAAACAGTACCAATTCTCCTAACCTCCTTACTTAAGCCCCTTCCATAATTGTCTGAAATTCATCCTAATATCCAGACACAATCTCAGTATATTGCTTCAAGGTGTATAGGAAAGCTCAATGTGTATTTCAAAACACTCTTAGTATGGTTCATCCTGTATAATATAAGCTTTGGTACTCTGCATAGTTTGAACAAGCAGTCAGTCAAAGAGCTGAGCTAATTTAGAATTTCTGTTACACCGTATAAGAATTGCAGTTTGGGGTGAGAGGAGTGACCCTTTAAGCTTCAAATTGTGCCACAGTAAAACAATCTCCTAGACTTCTTTTACATGCTGGAAGGTAGATGGACTCACAGATTGTTTTCGTCCATAAAATGAGCATATGAAAATGATGTCATTATGTTAAATGCCTTCCGTAGAAAAGGCTGCTTGTTTAAAAGAGTGAGTTCAGGCAAAAAAATTGCATTATGTAAAAGAGGAACTAAATCTGAATCCATTAGAATCATAGATGTACTTTTCCGGATATCAGCAAGTAGAGTTTCAAGATTTGTGTCCAAAAGTGAGCTTGAGTTCAGTAGAGGTTATATCACTTCCTCACTTCAACAAGTAATGCTTTGTTTTGTATTGTTTTATGTTGTAGTATTGACCTTAACATTTATTGGGTTGGGACCTCCTCAAGGTGAATGTAAAGATTGTTTTTCCAAGTCTCCCATGCAGTGTCATTCTGATTACATGGGATTGCTGAGGAGAAAGTTGGTTGAAAAACTTGAAATAAAGAAAAACAAAAGATTGTTCCATTATGTTAAGATATGATGTCAAATATGCTTGCCTCAAGTTCACTTTTTGTTGAAAATCTGAACAATTTACCTGCTCACATCTTGAAAACCACAAATCAGATTTCAATACAAATCTACCAGAATGCTAAGAGTAAGTACCCCTCTAACATATCTAAACTCAATGCGACCTTAGATCGTCTTTCAAGTAAACTCAAGTCACCTCAGCAGGAGACACAATATTCTCTTCTTTTGGATTTTTAGATGATTCTGAAGAGGATTATGATGCTGATGATGATGATTTTGAGATTGGACCATTGGAAAAAGAGACTGAGGATTCAGTTTTGATGCCCCCTCCCCCAGCCCCATCCATGTCTAAACCAGAAGAGCAAGAAAAGAGCTTAAATGGTGATGTTGCTGAGAATGAAAAAGGGATGAAGAGAAAACTGGATGATGGTGAAGATGACAGGGCCCTCATATCTGCTCCCTTGTCGCACATTGCCCCAATGATATTGGATGACCAGAGTGGGGATACTCCTAAGAAGAGACCCAAATGGAATGTGACAGAGTTGTTTCCAGAGTTCAAGACAGGGAAGGTATGTCAAATCTTGTAAGTCAGGATATATTGACTGACTGTCATCTTTTACTCAAAGTTCGTGTGATAAAGCAGGCATTGCAATTACATCACGGCATTTCCTATATCAAATAATTAAAATTGTTTATGAGGAAAATTGCCCTGATGGGAATTGCTGGGAAATAGTTACCAGGTCCTTTGTTTTTCTTTTTTTCCTTGCATGATTCCCTTCGATAAGTTTGTGATATTCCTGTCTTCTGGTTTTATATTTAGCAGAATCCATTTTTCTTCAAATAAGGCATTAATTATTCAAATAATTCATGAAGCCTTTCATATTCATAAACCTAAGAGGGAATTTATTTAAGATCAACTATGAAATATTTTCTGGCCTGCTGAAAATATTTTCTTTCCCAACTGTTTATGATATAAATTTGACTTGTTTCCCTGAAGGTCCTCCGGTTCTATCGTCTGTTTGGAATCAATCCTAATCTCTTGCCGCAAGTCTGGAGGGGAGCCAAGAAGAGGAAAAAGAAGCAACAGAATGTAGCACCTCAAGAAGAACCACCCCAACCTCCTCCACCTAAACGAATTGATGGATGGACATATTTAACTGCTCCTACCCCACCCCCAGAGGAGTGCATGGTAGATGATGAAGTAAGTCACTAGGTACAATTTAGTGTTCAAGAACTCTTAGCATGCCGTTTCATTTGGGCAACATTTGCAAAATTTAGTGCAAGAAACTGATGTTTGAAACAGAAGAAGCTGAAAAAGGGGGTGGACAGGGGATTTATTACTGATCAACCCCAAGTTCACAATGATCCTGTCCTAGGCTTAAGTTATGAGTGGACTTAGGAGGACAAAAGCTTCCTCCAAGGCCTCTGTAAGGTGCAAATAAAGGATTTTAAAGGCCACTTATTTGTGTAAGCTAAAAGGTTGCTGCAAAAGTGTCTTCATTTAAAGTATGAAACCAGGATGTTGACAATTTTCTAATTTTCGTGAAATGACAAGGTGGTGGGGGTATTGTACCTACCCCCTCTTCTGGAAGCTGGAAGGGGATGGACAGATCCCCTCTTATCCCCCTCTGGTGGAAACACTGTTTGACCTTGGAACATGAATCAGTCGGTTCATTTTTACCCACAGAGTTGAAACTTCTAATAATTAAATTTGGACAAAGCAATTCACCATGAAACTTTCATTTGTCATGAAAATATTGACTGCTTGAGTATGTGTTAGCATGCTTTGCATACTGTGCCGTAGTCACCTAACTAGCCACACTTTTAGGAGCTTGTGGCACTTTGATGAAATTATTTGGTCATATTTCTGAAAGTTTGGGTGCATTTGTGACCAATTTGGGCCCACTTTATAGCACTATAGTTTACGGGCCCATAGACACGGTACTGAAAGGGGCCAAAACTTTTCTGGGGAAGGGGGGCAAAAATTCTTTGTGGGTCAAATATGCACAATTGATTATATCGATGGCAAACTTCTAGTCTCTGGCAGGGGCAAGAAAATTAAGGTGCTCTCTTGGCCGCCCTTGATTATGAGATGTAAACTAACTCAAAAATTTTCTTATATTTTTGTAAGACATTATTAATGGCTCCAGTTGAGGCAAAATCAGATCAGACCAGTGAAAAGAATAAGAAAGATCAAGCTAAACCAAAGATCCCAGAGTGGCGGTATGGACCTGCTCGTTATTGGTGGGACAAGCTTGGTCTCCCCGAAGATTGTGAAGACTTTGATTATGGATTTGAAGAGAAAATGGTAAGTTTCTGTTATTTTCAACCTTTGTATAGATTTTCATAATTACTGAGAAGCTTTAGTATTCAAATAAACTATTCTCTGAAATTTTTGTCAGTAGTAAATACTTGGAAAAAATACCTTTGATATGAAAAATGTTTTTGTATCTGTCACATCTGTAAAAGTTAGGATAACATTTCTGGTATATTAATTTCATTTACTTTTGACATGATACAACATTTGTAATGGCCCGATACATCTTTGACAAATGTAGGAAAATGTTGGTATCAAATTGTTCAATAGGGAATAAGGTCTGAAAAGAAGAATAAAATTACTTCAGTAGTTTTTCAGGGGACGACTTATGAGAAAAAATTTTTTCTCACACCCATGAGAAAAAAGTGAAAATTGAACATAGAAATAGAATCAACCTTTTGAACACAAACAATAGACAAAGCCTACACCATTTGGCCTCCGTGCCCTGTCTGTGAAACTACATTGTGGTTAGTGCAGAATCGCTCGTTTGGCCTTGATGCCCTCTCATTTCATATGACATACCCTTAAAACTGATGGGAGAAATGGCCTTGCCCTGCTGGAGCCTTAATTCAAACCCTGTACTAACCATTTCCTTTTTTCCTTCTCCCACTTCACTCCCAAACCTTTGTTAGACTGGCTGCATGGTCAAGTGGTTAGAGCATCTGACTTGCAGCCGGGAGGTTTGGAGTTTGACTCCTGGCTGGGTCATACCAAAGACGGTAAAAATGGAACGGACTGCCATTGTGATTGGTGGAGTAGGGGTAAATTGTGGAAAAATATGGATACAAACTTTTTTGAGGCTTTTTGTTAGAGAAACTGTTTTTGGTTCCTTGTGTAACAAAGGAACCTATGCAGTCACCTTGGCGTATGCATGTGTGTGTGTGTGTGTGTGTGTGTGTGTATGTGACGGATTGGAATGCGAGGTATGTGGTGCGATAACTCAATAACCGAGTGATCAATTTTTTTCAAACTTGGTATGTATGTAGATGTTGTGGAGTAGATGTGCCCTATCGTTTTTGGTGGAGGTCAAAGGTCACTGGTGATCACCAGAGGCCAAAAACTGAATTTCTGTTAGTAGCTGTAACTCAGTATCTGTTGTTCAAGCAGTGGCATCATTTTAGGATAAGTTAGATTGGTAGGAGGTGAAAATGTTGGTACATTAACCAAAATAATTGGAAAGGGTCAAAAGGTCAAAAAGTAATGTTTTATTGATATCTTGCCACTGAAACATTTTAGAGGGGTGGTGTAATGGAGATTTGTGTTCGTCTAAGTGAAATGCACGTGATGACCCCCCTTGACCGCACTTGACCTCATTTGACCTTTTGACCTTCGTGACTTTTTTGTGACTTTTTTGTGACGTCAAGATTTGTCTTGATCAGACGAACCAAAAAGGCTATTACACTACCCTCCTACAATGTTCGTTACTTGAGTTACTGACATTTAAATGACAGGCTAGTGTGTACATGTAGGTCATATGTAGGCCTATTGCAATGCCAGGTATGCGGTGCAATTACTCAATAACCAAGTAACATAGTGGAAATAATGGAAAGTTGTGTTCGTCTAAGTAAAGTGCACGTGAAGACTCTTTGGGTCTTTGTTCAATTGGTTTAAAAGTCCAGCTGAAGTTTAATGCCTTTAGACAAATGCAATGTATAAAAGAAAAGAAGAATTATAACCCCCTCTCAGTCTAAAAGCAGTTTAGTTAACAATCAGGACAGTAATGCAATTATTATTAAAAACAACCTTTTCCTCACATACAGTATTGAATAAAGTTATTCACAGTGCAAGCTAAGATTCCAATTTCAATAGTAAAATATGAAAGCAGTTTCTCTTCTTTACCTCTGCTTTTACCCTAGGGACTACAATGCTGTTTCTAACACCCTCTTTATGTTAAAAGGTCAAGTTGAAAGTCATTTATTAGATTCTACAGAGCTATGTTTGTTTCTTGGTCTTCTAGCCAAATTGTGAAGAAGAAATTGGTGGTAATAAATCACTATCGGGCTGCCTTTAGTAGCAGAATTGTGGGCTTTTCCTTATTTTTGCTTTTCAGGCAAACACATTGGGTAGTCTAAAGGACAACCATGACATAATTTCTAGTCATCCATCATAAATTTTGGTGGTCAGGAATGACCAGATGACTGTTAAATTTCTTTGGTGCAGAAGAGACTGTCTTAATTTAAAATCAGTTTTGATCTACTTTGACTGTATTTGACCTTTGTGACTTCTTTTTAAGGTCTGGATTTGAATTGTTGAGATTGACCAAAAAGGCAATTAACTAACCTCCTATACTACCCCAAACTCCAGTAAATGACATTTTAGTGAAAGGTGATGAATGTATTTGTCGCATGGAAGTGGGCAGTGTGCAGTGTGATAATTTGAAAAGTTTAGTGTTCCATTTCTCTCAAACGGCAAGTGCTTGTATGATTTTGAAATTTAATGTGCCCCTATGTTTTTGGGTGGTGGCCAAAAGTCATTGGGGTTAAAGGTGCAAATTATGCCTTACCTTGGGACTACCTTTATACAATATCATCTTTAATGCAAGGAACCATAGTGCCCTTGGGCTCTTGTTTATTAATATTTCTTCTTTTATAGACAGTAGTCAGTCTATGTTGAGGATTTGGGGATCCCAACAGAGGCTTGGCTGAGGTTAAGAATCACCCTATTTGCCAACCATTACGTTTTAAGGCAAGCTGTTCCCTTCTCTGGAATTTAAAATACATAAAAATCAGAATGTTCCTTGATTTTCAAACTTATTTTGAAGAGTCAAAATAATCAGAAAATTGCAAAGCAACATCATGGCAAAATTAATGTCAGTATTTCCATACCTTAAGTGACTTCCACTAGTATTCATATTAGAGAGAAAAAAAAGTAGTCCCCCCCACCCTCAAGAAAATTCAGCCCATAGAGGTTAGTTGCTTTGCATTCACAGTACACACAGTTGATCATCTGCTACATGTTCTGTTTTCTTAGATGACAATGTTGGCAACTATGCATGAAAAACATTGATTAGAGAAAGAGATGAGAACCAAAAGGGGGTTGCTGACCTTTAAGGGTTTGCTTGCTCTTTAGCACCCCTCCCCACTCCCTCTACTTCCTCTGGGACTCATCATGTTGGACCTGTTGGTTATTCCATCTTCTCATGTATCCCAAACTATTGAAACCTCCAGAGGTTTTGATTTGCAAAGATGTAAGAGTTCAGGAAACTCCCTGATTTCAGGAAATTGGAAGTCTTTGGTAAAATTCTCAGGAAATCTATTTTGCTAGACCAAATCTTTGCAGTGGTCACCATGGTTTGAATATCCAATTTTTGGGAGATGTTTTATGTAGGTTTTTTGAATCTGTTACTTATATGACTTTTACTGCATGAACATACTTGAAAACTAAAAAAGAAAGCACCATTTGCACTTCTGCTTCCTAGTGTAAGAATTTTTCACAAAGGGGGATCCTTCCCTTAGACCCCACCCCAGACCAACAATCATGGGTAACAAAGTTTCATGAAATAGAATGCTACTTTGCCTACATCCTACATTTGCCTGCCATTGTGTGTGATGCTCTGCATTAGCAATGGGAGTAGGGAAAACAAGCCAGTGAGCCACAGCTGGAAAAAAAGGCTGTCACCGGCTCAGCTTGAACCAATAGGTTGGAAACTGGGCCGTAAAACTCCATCTAACTAACTAACTAACTACATTTGCCTACTGGATTTAAATCATGCTCCCTATCAGCAGAAGGCTTTAAATGAAGAGGAAACACAGGAGAAGAAACCAGAGATACCAGAAGTGGCAGTACCCATCCCAGAGGCAGAACCTGATTGTTTTGACATGGTGTCACAGGTGGAGTGGGAGAGAGATGTTGTATGGGATCCTGAAGATGCCAAGGAGAAACTCCAGGCTAGACCACCCAGTGTTGCTGGCTGGGTACCCACACTTTCCAATCGTACTGCTGTTGCCTACTATGCTCAGCAAGGTAAAGAATTATTGCCTGTTGTGAATAATGTATGTGAGTCTTACTTCATGTAGTTACACTGGATCATCAGCTTGATGTAGGAGGGGATCTAGTTATGTACAATTCGAACTTAAGATTGAGGGTAAGTCTGCAAAATTTAGGGTCCTTGTAACTTATTCAGATTTTTGTGTTAAACTTAGATATTTTTCATGAAGAGTTATGTTCAGTCTCCCATTTGATTGCAGTTAGACTATTGTTTGACAGATCAAACTAAGAAGGTACCAGTAGATCTTTTGGAAAGAAGCTGAAAAATGAATGGTATTTTCTTTTGTTCATTGGAGCCTTAGAATATTTTTAGTTTCAAACCACAAAATGAATCAACCTTTAAACACGGAATCATTCTATGCTCTGAACCAAAGTTGCCCAGGTTGTGTAACATAAAAACTATGCAAGTTTAATGAAAAAAACAAACAGAGCAAAATCAAATGAAAGCTTCCATAAAAGTTGATCATGTCAGGTCACCCTTATTTATGAAATGTCTTGATATTGGAAAGTTGTTGTTTTTGGCATTGTCAGTGGTAGTGGTGGTGTAAATTCATACCTTTTGAAAAATAAGTGAGTGGATTTTCATGCAGTTAGGTTAGTCAAACTGTGAGGTTTGCAAGGTGGTACATGCATGCACTGTACAAACATTGAGAAAGCTGAACACTATGTGTTAAGCTCACTTTGAGTATCCCACATGTTTGCCACAATGCCATTCAACAATGAGTTACAAGAATTTGCTAAATACTCCTTTTGTAATTTTCAAACAGGTCAAAAAGATATGACTTTCTTGGGTCAGAATTTCTCAAACAACTCAACTGTGAAGGCTGTTGGACCTTCACTGAAGCCAACTAAAGAAAGTAAAAAAGCCAACAGGAATCAAGGTGAGTGACTTGGTTAGTCAGATGAGATTTTACAACACACAACTGGAAAAAAAGGCCGTTGCTGGCTCAACTTGAACCAATAGGTTGGAAACTGGGCAGTGAAACTCTATCTATATGTCTGTCTGTCTGTCTCTTTGTCAGACTGTCAGACAGACAGACAGACATGTTGTAAAGTGTCCATTAGCAGACTTATAAAAACTTAGACTTACACAAAGCTTCTTTTCCTTATTTTTTGGCACTTGAAACACTGTGATTGATATGGAGACACATGATTTATGTGGAGCCATAGTTTCCAGTTTCAGTACTATCATGCATGTACACATATTTATACACAATGGGATGAAAAAATGAAGATTGGAAAGTCTTGATGGAGCACTTAGAGCAGTTTAATATTAATAGGAAAGCACTTTTTTTTATACTAAGAGTAGACAAATATTTTTAGGGCTGCATTGTGATATCCAGAAAATGGAGTGCAAAAATGTTTGTCCTCATTGTGTCCCTTACATTTGAATAAGTATAGAAGCTACAGCTGGGAAGTTTATCTTATTGTTTACTGGAAGAAAGTGAAACACTACCACATTGTTTATTCCACAGGGGAATCCTGTACCTGGTATTCTATTTTCCCAACGGACAATGAAGAGCTTGTTTATGGTAACTGGGAAGATGACATTATTTGGGATCATGAGGTAATTGTTTATAATTATTAGGCTAAAGCCACAGTCACATTACAATGAATTGGGATCGGATTCTGATCTGATTTGTCTGAATTGTTCAAAAATATTCTTCATCTCTGGCTGGGAGAACCTTAAATTTTCCAACCTGTGTAAATATATAATTTGCATTTCAGGACTACCTAAATGAAATTTATACTTATTATTTCATGACATCACATGGACAGACAACTTGTATGGCACAGCCTCAGACAACCTTTATCGGATTGTCCTATAAAAGCTGTCTGTCAGTGTGATATCTCCAAAATTCAGCTCACATTTCATTTTAAAGATATCTGTTGCAAATCATATATTTGGACTGGTTGACAAACTTTGTGAGTCTTTTGGATCAGAGATGGAGAAGATTTTAATAAAAACTCACAACAATAAGACTGGAATCCCATTGAAATTCATTGTTTTGTGGCTGCAGTGTAAAATATTGAATAGGGAGGGAAAGAGAGGAACAGGTGACAAGTTGGATGTGGGGGAGAGGAGAGGTTGGGGTGGGAGAGAGACAGAACGGAAACCCATCATATGAAATGAGAGGTTTCCTACTGTCCCTGTATTGGAAAATCCATTAGGTTATGTACACAAAATGAATCTCTCCTTTTGCCTGTCCAAATGGTCGGAAACCAAATGGTTGGAAACTGTGGGGTAAAACTGTCCACTTATTGTGCTACAATGAGAAAACCAATCCAGTATCAATTGTATGTTGCAATGTAATTGTTGTTGGGACAGCAAGTTTGTACCCAAACCAGTTTGTATTTAAAGTTGCATGTAATTTACAACTTGACACCAGTTACGAGAAAGCATTGGTGACTTTAATTAAGGGGTGGGGGGTTACCTGCAGTCATGTTAGTCTTGACTTTGAATAAAGTTGAAACTCCTTCAATAATATAAGAACTGAAATAAGAATTTCATACCTCAACAGCTGTAATAAATGGAGGTTATCTACAAATATAACGCATCACTGGGCAGAGCAATTGGTTGTCTTACAGCTGGAGTGCTGAACTGCTATTGTGTAGGAATTGTCATGGCCAACCAGAGAGAAAACTTGGGATTGAACCATAAAATGACCACAAGGGCCAGATGTAGTATAGAGGCTTTATATCACGTCATTAAATTCCCTGGCAGCCATGTTGGATTACATAACATGTAACTACATACTAGACCACACTGGACACTAGGGCTGTCACCTTTAAACGAACAATCAGCCATTTAAACAACATTTTCATAGCCCAAACATTTAAACGATATAGGCCTAACTCTAATTTAGAGTAGACCTAAAGCTACACCCAACCTAAGTTGTTGATTTTACAACTATGAGGCTTGGCCTAGCCTTACGTTTGGCCTACAAATAGAATCTGCCGCATTGAATCTGCTTTCATTCTTCTTTAAAACTAATTTCTTAAGCCTCCAATTACAACACCGAACTTTACATAACAATATACCTGTTCATATAACCTATGATTTTGACGGCGCAATATCGATCGGTAACATTGCGCGAGCTAGACTTCTCTTGTCAAGGTACGCAGTATGCTTAGTAAATGAGCCTGGGCCACAGCGGATAGCTGCCCGCGGTAGTGGCAAAGCCGCAGTGTTTCCTGTGCATTTTCTCTACTGCATATCAGGTACGCAGTTTCCCAATGACTTGCAACACATGTACCAGATGTTTTGAACTGATAGAGGATGGCATGCCAAAATTATAGTCTCAAAGCCAGTATTTGTATATATTATCATGTTTAAGCTTGATTCTAAGGGAAATCAAAGGTGGCTTTATCTGGATATCGTTTAAATGGTAAATGAACATTTATTTTGACAGTTTAAACGTTTTGGAAATTAAACGGAAACTGACAGGCCTACTGGACATGCTTGCTCGATGAATGTATACACACTGCTTATACCATAGTGCACACTGTTTAGTTTATTTAGCACAAAGCCATAGACCCTTTTCCAAATGACAATTACAAAGGATTGTGGGACAGGGCTTTGATGTGCATCATGTTTGGCCATGAAAAAGTAATATTGACAAAAAACTATGTATGCCTAACATTTGTCTGACAATGCTTTGTATAAATTACTGTATTGAGAATGGTCTATGTATACTTAATGTAGTGGCTTCCAGCATGGTGTATTTGTCACATAATTGCAAAGCCTCTATACTTCAATAAATTTATGTTAAATCTGTAAACTTAAATAATACTCAAAAGAAAAACGTTGGTTGACACATTCGTTATAGTAATTGAAAATCAGCCAAGAGTTGTGATTCAAAAGCAAGTGGAACTGCTTCTCCATCCTAGTCAGAAGTTGTAATCCTGAAGTGTAGAAGTGTTTAATCTGCCCAGTGATTGTTGTTAGCTAAGTGAACTAAGTGAACAGTTCTGGCAGCTTTATATATTAACAGGTGACAACATACATTCATGGGTGCGATCACCATGTTCAACTTGCAGATGCTGTTAAGAAGTGAACCGTATGTTTTCTCTTCTTTTCAGAAAATGCCCCAAATTCCTAAGCCAAAGGTGATGCGGTTGGACCCAAATGATGAGAACATCATTCTTCGTATCCCAGAAGATGGAGACCCTCATAAGCAAGTTAGTACAGTCAAGGAGAAAAAAGAGCCAAGGAGATCAAGGATTGTCCTGGACAAGGCTGGTGTGACCAAAGCTGAAAATGAAGAGGTACAAAAAATTCTTATTCAAATTTGTGAAAGTTTTTCAGCTGTGGGTGAGGAGGGAGGTGGGAGAAAATATTGTTTAGAGGTTTATTTGCATGAATCTACAATTTCGGAAGCAGGCTTTTTCTAGTCCCTACTAGTCAGCAGATTACTTCTCCACCCAGTGCACTCCTGGTAAATATTGTGAACAACCCAGGGACCACAAGCAGTCCACTGGGGAAGTTAATGAGTCTTTCCCTGGGTAGAGTTGTAATCTGCCGACAGCCAGGGACTAGAAAAAGCTATGCTCCCTTAACATTGAGGTCTTTTTGTGAGGCTACAGTGCATTCTTGGGGTGCTTAAGGTACCTTTTGCTCAATGCTCTGGCTGAAGATTGGAGAAAGGGGAGTTAAAAAAAATAGAGGAGAAAAAAAGAGCCTAAGAGATCAAAGATTGTTCTGGACAAGTGGAGTGTGGCCAAAGCTGTGACTTAAGAGGTACAAAGAATTCTTATTCTTATCCTTATTCATATTCAAAACACTGATTCTTACACTAATGGAAAAAAGGCCATGGCCAGCTTGTTTTGAACTAGTTGGTGGAAACTGGGCTGTGAAACTACATCTAACTAAATAAGTAACTCTTAATTGAAAGTTTTTACGCTCAGGCTGAGGGGGAGTGGGAGGAGAAATTGTTTGGGGGTTATTTGCATGAACTTAAAACTATAGAGGTCTGTTTTAGAGGTCCCATTGCATTCTCAGGGTTTAAGGATACTATTTACCTAATGCTCTGGCTGAGGAAGGGGGAGGGGGGGAGGGAAAGTAGAAAAAACATAGTTAAGGAGGAAAAGAGCCTCTGAGATCAAGGATCGTTTTTGACAAGGCTGGTGTGACCAAAGCTGGGAATGAAGAGGTACAAAGAATTTTTATTCAGAACTGTGATTCTAGCACTAATGCAAAAGTTTTTTAGCTTTGGCTGAAGGGAAGGTGGGGGGGGGGGAGGAATTTTTGTGGGGTTTTTCTGCTTGAATCTACGACTGTAAAGGGTTATTTTTGATGCTGCATTGCTTTCTTGTGGTGCTAAGAGTACCACTTGCCCAATGCTGTGGATGATGAAGTGGAGATTGGGGATCACAATGATCTGGCTGAGGTCAGGGAAGGCTTTAGTAGAAATTGTGTCGGGATTATTTGCATGAATATATAACCTTAGAGTTCTTTTATGATGTCACCCTTTGTCTTGGGGTGCTTGGGGTACTTACCTTTTCCCAATATTTATGTATTGCCCAAATCTAGGTTCATTTTATATTTATATAATCTTTATTAAAACAAAACTGTTTAACTTTAATTAATCCTTTCATTTTAAAGTAGGTAAATTGTGTAAAGGAAGAACGAATACAAGCTCTAAATAATAATAAGAAATTTTGATTATCAAAATATTCCAATTTTATTTTGTCAATTTGAAATTTTTCAGGAAGCTGAAAGTGATGAGGATGTGAACAAAGATCCTTTCAATATCTCCAATGATCAATACTACTACCCCAAGAATGTCGGAGAGGATAAACTCAGACCCAGCGTTTCTACTGATTTACAGGTAAGAAAATGGGGTGGGGGGGGGGGTGGGGTGATAGGGCCCACTTTCATTTGAGGTGGTCAAGCACTTCTGGAAGATATTTTAACCACATATTCCTGTAAAGGGGGAATGATTCTTCCAAAATGGCAACAATTTTAGCCTGCTTGGCGTTGGGGAAGGAAGTATTATCCTGCTTGGGTAGGGGTAGGGAGGGGGGTTTAACTCAGACCCAGAATTTCTACAGGTCTAAAGGTAACAAAATAGGATGGGCAGGACACTTTCGGGGGAGGGGGATTTAACAACTTCTGGAAGATACTTAAACTTGATGTTCCTGAAAAGGAGCATTGATTCTTCCAAAATGGTGTCAGTTGCAGCTTGCTTGGGAAGGGGGGGGGGGGGGCAGGTGAGCTCATTGTAGACCCAGTGTTTGTACCCATCTATGGTAAGAAAATAGAGGAGGGGGCAGGATCACTTTCATTAGGGATGGCTAAGCATCTGGAGAATATGTTAACCACATTTCTGCAGGTAAGCATTGATTCTTCCAAAATGGTGACAATTTAAGCTTGATTTGGGGTTGTGGGAGAGAGGATTCGCCAGCTTGGGTTGGGGGAAGGGTGGAGGGGAGCTTGACTCAGACTCTGCATTTCTACAAGTCTAAGTGTAAGAAAATTCCTTCACACACATGCCTTATATGTTTGATTTTTCATGCAATTTAGCATGCAAACATACATTCAACTCCAAAAGATATTTGAAACTTTTTTGAAACTTTATTTACAACTTCACCGTTTTATCTCGTTGACACTACTTATCTTGGTGTGTCATTAAATCTCATCTGACTAAAATCTAATGGTAAGGTAACATAAATGCATGGATTTTGTTCATGACTAAAATTCAACTTTTTTATTATAACAGCATGCAACTCCTGCAGTGGAACTCAGACAGCCATATTTCCCAACTCACATGGGACCAATGAAACTGCGACAGTGGCACCGTCCTACCTTCAAGAAGTATAACTATGGACCCATGTCCAACCCAGGGCCTCATCCGGTGTTCCCTCTTGTCAGAAGGATTAAGCTGAAGGCAAAGGTAATGTTACTGTGTGGTACATTAACATTAAAATTGTTAGACATGTTTCTCTAATCATGACATTGAAAATTATTTTTTCAAGTTATTTCAAATCCACCATGAATGTCACTTTGTAATTCTGGCATATCATAACTTCACTGCTTTTCTGAGAGAAAACCACCATCATGAAAATTGAAATAAGGAATCGCTAACTATCCTCAAGTTGCTAGTTGGGGTTCACAGTTTCTCAAAACTTCAATGGCCTTCATTTAAGAGGTCTTACATATACAACAATATTTAATCCCTATATTACACATGCTTTCTTCCTTGTAAATCTTGTGTGTAGTCATGTTTTGGACATGGAATAGTCTCTAAGAGGATACATGTTCCCATGTGTGTACCCTTTTGTGCTATTTTGAATGTAAATATGGTTGCCCCCATACAAAACCTTGGTATTAGGAGAACCCCATACATACCTACTGTGTATATGTAATATAATACATGACTCAGAATGGTGGGATGCACCCTGTTCAGAAGTACAGGGTGAATGATGTTGTACTGCTTGGTAATTTTGAGTGGCTTTCTGTCAAGTTACATTTATGCTCACATTTTGCCCATATTCCCTCCTTACAATTTTGGAATCCATAAAACCATTGAAGAAATGTCATAGTTTTGGTATTTTTTGGTGCCTATAATCCATTTTAAGTTTCAATATGGAGTCAAGTTTTGACCATAACATATTTTGTAAACATCCTTCACCACATCTGTTCTCCTTTTGACGTGTCCCCCCCCCCTTCCCCTCCTACAGCAAAGAGAGCAAGAGCGTCAAGCATCAGGCGGAGGTGAGATGTTCTTTATGAGGACGCCAGACGACCTCTCTGGTATGGATGGTGATTTGGTGCTATTTGAGTACAGTGAGGAATACCCACCCCAAATTATGAATGTTGGCATGGCAACCAAAATCAGCAATTATTTTAAGAGGGTAAGTTTGTGATGATTGGCTCATATTCCTCAATGTTTTTCTCTTTCTTTCTCAAAATCATGGTTAAGCTATTTTTTTGATTTTAAGTTTGATGGCACTAGACTGTTTCAAGATGTAGTTCTTTAATTGGATAACAAGTCTCTATGTGCAGTAAGAGGGTCTGACATGGAGAAATTTTAGCGCTATCACCATTAATTAAGTGTACAGCAAGTGTTTACCAAGTGTGAGAAAAAAAAGTGAGGGGCCAAAACCATGGGGAGTTAAGGAGGTGGGGTTTCACTTGGATTGGTGCATGCTATGAACATTACTTGAACATGGAATAATGTTTGCATGGATTTAAAGGAAGTCAACTCTCACCACAAACTATGATTTTTTTAGTGGTGCACAAAAATTTTCAATTGGCGCAGATCTTTGATTGACAGCAAGTTCAAAAAATGCACTGGCAGAGTACTGTAGAGTACTTATATTACATAGCTTGCCATGTACAGTACAGAGAGTGTTTTGATTACTTTTTCGGTGTACACTCACCCTGAAGCAATAGGTTTAGATTGTGTCTGGATGATGATAAGTTTAGACAGATGTGGGAGGGGCTTGAATAAATAGGTTGGAATTGTTTAGGGTGAAATGGTTAGGCCTTTAAGTTTTTTACATATGAAAAGTATGTAATGAAGCAGAAAAGCAGTTCAATACAAATCATGCCCCCTAACATGTAGATGGCTGAGTAGAGTCAAGTTGGATCATAAATGTTTCTTTATAATGGTGTATGGTATGTCTGTTCATTATTAATGGTCTTTTGATTCCATTTATTTCCTCAGAAACCTGGCACTGACAGTAAACCACCTACTCATGAATACGGCGAGACTGTGTTTACCCACAATGCACCTTTTCTTGGAAACCTATCACCAGGAGAATCTCTCCAAGCTGTTGAAAACAACCTGTTCCGTGCTCCTATTTTTCCACACAAATTGCCAAACACAGACTTCCTCATCATTAGAACAAGACAAAAGTAAGATGTAAAATGTACTTTTAAGTGTTTTTCCTCGTTTATTTTTATACCAATATTAGGATGCAAGTTGTGAAGGTAATTGATACTGTGAACATGGTGGCTTGGACCCAGAATAACTGTAAAATGGCAAGGTCTAAAGGTCCAAACTTTGTCAGGTCACAGAGAATAAATTAGTAAAAGAGCATAGGTGAGCTGAAAGTCCACGGCTGAGAACAGTGCAGATGTTGTGCACACTGTCATGCAGGGCTTTTCATTAACTTTTTTCACACAAGAAAGTTTGACCGCCAGTCATAATTACTGTGCATGCATGCATGCTGGTAATACAACAGTATGTGTGAATGGAAGTGATACTGTAGTTACATTTGGAGTTGGAATAGATTGTACAGAGACTGACATGTGCCACATTAGAACAGATAGGCTTGGAATAATATGAAACTCTTATGGGTTGTGAACAGAGTAATGCAGTTGGGGCTGAAGCAGTATGTTATTTGACATACATTTTAAAAAGTGATATGTAGATTGACTCATTGCTTTCATACTCAGATGCATATTTGACTTCTTATCCCACATTTTCATGCATATTGGGTCTTTCCAATACACGGAATATGCAGATATGCAAACTAATGAAAGCCCTGATCATGGGAAGGGGGTACTTCCAGTTTTACCTCTCATATCAATTGTGTTGCTTTAAGTGCCACCACATTATTCACTTACTTGTAGCATTGGTTGGAGTGACACGGTGAGCTGATTGGGCACCAGTCATTTAATTCAAATGGCAAAAGCTACTGTTTCACCCTAAACTTAATTTGAAACAGCCAGATTTCTTCTTATTTTGCTTCCAAGAATATGCCGTAATATTTCATGACTTAAATATTGAATATTTGTATTAAACCAATGAATTAATTTCCTAAATTTCTTATTTAAGTGAAAAAATATTGTCACATGACTCGCAAGAGCCAATCACAAAATGTAACAGACTTTTGCCCTAATGCAAATTTGGGTGACTGCATTTCCACTTTAATTCACAGTTGCAATTTATCTGCTCTGAAATATTAAGTTTTCTTTTAGACTTGTGATATACCCAACTCTTGTTATAGACAAATCCGGACAGCAAGCAATGGTCTTGTTTTAGTCCTCTGTAACTGGGTCTATCACCTTTTAATATATCAATTTCTGTGCTTACTGGTACCAGCGATGATTGTACACTGTAATGCCTCTTGATTCTCTCAATTTCATTGTAAATGAATGTTTAAAATTACATTTAGACAATAAATGAAGACACTTTTAAGGCTGACGGACCCCACTAATGGCCGCTCACATTCACTAAACACAAGCGTTGGTCAGATTTGTCCATAGCAAGAGAGGCATTAAGTGTTTAGTATTTAGAACTCTTACAAACTCTTTGGGAATTTTTATGGAAAGAGTAAATTCAATGTAAAAGGTATTTTATTTGCCAGCTCTGTAGGTAACTGTGTGGGAAGCTTGTAAACTAAAGGCTTCTCTTGTGAACATTAAATAATAGGCAACTAAAAATACACTAAAAATATCTGTCATTGCTGTTGTATAAATAGAAGCAAGACACAAATTAAACCATGGCTGTCTTTGTTTCTACAGGTATTTTGTGCGTAGTGTTGATACGATCATCACTGTAGGCCAAGAGTGTCCCCTTATGGAGGTCCCAGGTCCCAATTCCAAGAGGGCCAACAACCACATCAGAGACTTTCTCCAGGTAAGCTGATATACTGGCCAGACTAAGTTTTTCATAGATTTGGGGAGGGTGTTTCAGAGCCTTGTTGGATAAATTCAAAGGCCATTCTTTCTTTTGTAATATCCTAGACTGGGCAATTTTCCCAGAGAATCAGTATACTGGACAATTTACCTATACAATCAGTATTAATACGAGTTGCACTGGCATAATAAAAGAGCTCTTGGGATCAATGCGTTGTACAAATATTTATCCAACCTTGAGGCTTGAATGGACAGGACAACCCCCCTTTTCTTGCTTGCCCAGTCAAGTAAAAAATTGAGAAGAGAAAAGTTCAGTTTGTTCAGTTATTTTGGGATTGGTTCCCCGATCTAAAATTTCCCAGCTTAGACCAAATATGCCCATCTCCCAGGCAATCTATCCACTTATGATAAAATTAGTAATGACACAATTATGGTTCTTAAACTTGAATGCTATGTACTCCATATTTGATCTGTGAAGACCTTATGTCTTTGTATAGTTCATTGCACTTGGTGTGTAATGCTCCCTTTAATCGTATGCACAGCTGAGGTAATTGCTTGTAATCCTGTATTGCTTCATTGCATTGACTGATTGACCTAAACAGGTGTTTCTTTCTTAATGTTTATCACTTGATTTACATGAGTCTCTTTTGTTTTACAATACTTTCCCTTTTGTTTCTCTCTAAAATGCTATTGAATTAATTTCTAAAGACTTTTTGTGTCTCCTTTTGAAATATTATCATAAACAATACCCTTCCTTCCTGTCACCATTCATCTCAGATCTTAAACATCTGTCTGCAAGACCCCCACCTATGTATATGTAACATCTGTCTATGATTCCTAAAATGAATAGTCATATCCCTTCAAATGAGATGCAAATAGCCTTTGATCATAATGTAACGTCAGTACACACTGATTACATCGCAGTACCCCCAAGGTATTGTTTTGTATCTGCACTCAAATATTGTATGGACTTCCTAATGATTACCAAATATAGTTGACCATATTTGGCAATCAATCACATACATTGCCCTCTAACTCCCTCCCCCATATGGTGACCTACCTGCCTTGCTAAAGAAACACCTGTTTGTTGGAATGAATATTCATCATTTTCAAACAGTGCTAATGCTAACATAGCAGCTGTGGATATGACATCACTAGGGCAAAGTCACATTACCTCCTACCTTGCTCTTTCTTCTCACACTGCATAGACCTAGAAATAAGTTGATTTCATTTGGCAGTTAATGTTCCTTTTGTTCCCTTTGTCTCTTTTCATAGTCCATAACAATGTACACACCACCCAAGGGGATGCAGCCTCCCCTCCCTCAAGAAACACCTGTTCACTTTCCAAAAATGAATATTCATCATTTTCATATCAACTTTTCATATGACATCACAAGAGCACACAGGTTAAGATATCATTTCCTCCTAGCTTGCCCTTCCTTTCATATTGCCTAAAAATATTGTAAGTTGACCTCATTTGACAGCCTATAAATAGATTAACCTTTTGTTCCCTTTGTCCTCTGTCTTCTTTTCAAACTATGTCAACATTCACACCACCCAAGATGATACAACCTCCCTCAAGAAACAGCTGTTCACTTTTTATAAAATGAATATTCATCTTTTCCACTAAAGCTTCACGGTACATAATAGCATTGGTTAATGATAACCAAGATACTCCAATTGCATAGTAGTAGGGTCTCAGGTGTGATGTTAAATTTGTATGGACTATTATTAAACAGTGACCTATTTTAACAGTCTAAAAAACAGGTGGCTCTTTTGTTCCCATTGTCTCGCTTATATGAACTATGGAAACTAAACCCATATCATGACACCTGTTCCTTTTGTTTTATGAATATTTATAATATCTAATCTCTTGCTTGAGCTGCACTTTGTGAAGAGGTCAACAAACTTTTGAGTTATGTCTAGACAGTAAATGTTACAGTTTTGCACTAGATTGTGTGGCTATGCTTGTCACATGCTTTGAGAACTTGTGTAGATGTGATGTTATTTAGGGAATAAAGTCAATGGTGCCCATGTCTCTACATCAGATTCGAACAGGCTATGACGTCACGCATATGGGCTGAGAGACCCGAGGCGAAGCTGAGGGTCTCTGCCCATATGTGTGACGTCATAGCCTGTTCGAATATGATGTAGAGACATGGGCACCACTGACTTTATTCCCATTCATAAATACTCTAATTTCCAGAAGTTTAGAAGGGAAAAAGCTTTCTTTTTTATAAATTTTCCATTGATCATCAATTATTCTCCTTAACTGACTTAAGTTTCATGAAATGCTTGTACAGGTGTACGTTACCTGGACATTGACATTGAATAGCGTAGCGAAATGCTGTATTACTGCAATGCACAGTAGCTAGCTACACGCTACCTTAAGCTTTGTCGCTTGTATGTACACAGTCATGATTCATAGTTATACAGTCATAGGCCTACTTTGTACCGTCTGTTTGACTAGTAAGTTATTTTTTGGAAGTCTTGAATGAGGTCATATTTGGAAAGATATTTCTCTTGGATTTGGGACTATAGTCGTGAACAGTTCCACTAAAATTAAATACTAGCTTGGGGATCTGTAGTTTGGTTTATATTGCTCACGGTGACATTGAACTTTGACTCGCTAACGTCCTGCTATACGTTGTTGAAAACAGTTGTTGAAAACAAACTAAACAACTAGGCTAACGTTAGGCTAACAACGTTAGGCCTAGCCTTTCAAATAAGCGTTACGTTGTTTTCGAAATGAGACTGAGTCAGTAAACTAGCTTGACCTTTTTGAGTGGTTCTTTATGGAACCAGACATATTTGTCTTTACTAACGGTGGCTGTCACAATTCCTAAAGTTTTCATCGCAGAGAGAATCTATCACAATCTTGTTGACGTTTGTCGATGCAGTAGACAGGCTACTTGGGCCGACTAAGGCTCTTCTTAATATTATCACATCTGCATTTCCTTTGGCGATTCCGGTGCTAAATTTCCTTACATAGCTAATGGTGCACAGAATACTTGACCAAGCCTTATGTATGTAATATGCGAGATGAGCTTTTAAGGTTAGTGAGTAATGTTATACTCGGGTACTCATATCAAAACTGCTTTTTTTTTTCATCGCCCCAGATAGGCTAGAGGTTTCGAGTCTAACTGAGGTAGGCCTAGGAAGTCATATAGTCCTACTTATATGTCTTTTTCTCATCAACAGTGTACCATGTCAATATTTACACGATCATGGTCTAAGCCTAGGACTAGGCCTAGGCTAGGCCCTATGTGGACTTTGAAACACTAACAAGACCTTCACTTAATATTCTCTGAATTTAAGGTCTGGAATCTGATTAGGACCTAATTTATTCGTTTCAATGTACACACAACATTGCGGTCAACCAAATATATTTACATTTTAAGTTGGACAGTTATGGGGTAAATTACAGCCGTATGCCTTAATTGCTTTATAGTTAAAACGTCAGGCACCATTATGAAGTAGTTGGGCTAGTATGTGTGCTATGTATGTGTGCTATGTATGTGACCTTAAACTATGTAGTGAAGCCTACATATACCGTGTCAGCAAAGCTGTGTTTATAGTCATGCATGTTGGTCAAAAAGTTTCTCTCCATACACCCTATGTCTCTGCACTGGATTAGAACATGGGTAACGGACCAATCACAAGCCAGCATTCTCAAAAATTGTTTATGAATTGAGTATGGATGTGAGTGTTCTGGTGCATGTTTGCTTCTGTGTGATTGTATTTAATATTTAACTTGATAATACAGGGAGGGCTTTAATGGCTAGGGTTAGACACTAGGGTTGGCCCCCTCATATTTTGTTTTCTTGTCCCCCACTTGTCTCCCCAAGTTAGGTCAGTTAGGAGTTGGGTCAACCAAAAAGCTAAAATAATATACCTCACCAGGAAGTTTATTTTTCAACCACTATTGCATGTTTTCTCGTAGGTGATGTTATGTATTACATTCATGTTGGTATGTTATTAAATGCCATCTAATTACCTAACTGACCCTTGCCATTTTCAAGCTTCAGTTCTTCAAAGACCAATGCTTTTTCCACATGGCAACATTATGTTTCATTTTTACTCAAGTCAAAAGGCCAGTTAAAGTCTTGGAAGGTTAAGACTCATTTTGACAGAGACAACCAGAATTTAGTTTTACACCTTCACCATGACTTTATTTCTGCATCACAATCATACATTGAGTTAGAACTAACGAGGAAAGGTATGTCATCATGGTCTGATGTTGCAATTGGTCACTGTATAGATGTGGCTGTCTAGTCTTGCATGTTCTGTTACCCAGACAATCTTACAAAATTCAGCAGTTATTAACAAAGAATTAATGTTTCTTCACATATGAGAAACCTCTTCAATTTCTGTTCATTCTGGTAAGTAATCACTTAAAAAAAGGAAAAACAAAGGGCTGGAAGAAAAAGTTGATACTCGCTATCAACCTCTAACTGTCCCTTTAAGACCTAGACTGTTGTCATATTGTCCATAATGTGAAGTTTGCATCTTATTTTGATAGGTGTTCATTTACCGGATGTTTCTGAATAGTCCTGACACCCCTAGAAGGATTAAGATGGAGGACATCAAAAAAGCATTTCCCACTCATTCTGAGAGTAGCATTCGCAAGAGATTAAAATTGTGTGCAGACTTCAAGAGAACAGGTAATGAATCTCTTTGGTACTACTCAAGGAATTTTTATTTAAATTTAGATTTGCTTAAAAACGGTGAAATTCGGTTAGCCAGAGGTGATGTCCCCAAGGCCTTCAGGCACAATGTTGATAAGACATGAAAAATTGAAAAGTGAAAAATAAATATTAGAAATCATAAACAGGTGAAAATTAAGGTGTATTAAAAACTGTGCAAAGTATTGCATTGGTAGCAAAGCTTAAAAGTCAGTGACAGAAAAATGCAAGTACAAAGAAAGTACAAAGGATGTTTTGTTTTATTAATGAGTATAAGTGCATTGTCTTAGTGGTAATTACAGGTAAGGCACCAAGTCAAAGTAGCCTAGCTGCAGCTCCCTCAGCCCAGCTGAAACAGCTGCAGGCATGCTTTGTTACATATCACAATAGAATTTAAAATGGCAGACCATCCTAATCATTCTTTTGTAAAGAGTGCAGCAACAAATTGTGGTTGAGGCATTTGCAGTCTTTATTTTTCACATGATACCTAAACAGATGAGTGCGTGCTCGCTGTAATTCTACTTTTTATACTTGATTTTACTGATGTTATTGATTGCTTTGATGAATACAAACACAAATCCATTCTCATGAATTTCAGTTACAAGTAGTGGTGGTGCTATGGTGGGCATGATGGGGAATTTGCCCCCTCAGATTTTGTTCTTGTCCTTCCCCCAAGCCAGGTCAGATAGGAGTTAGGACAGTCATAAATTAAATTATATACCTCTCTTTAGACTAAAGTGTTTACCCGAGAGAACGTAAAACCCCAGAGCTTTCAGGGCTCTGCTTCCTAGACCTCCACCCACCTGCAGGAGTGTGCTTTACATTCAGCTTTGCTCTGCCACCTGAAAATTTTTTCCCCGAAACATTTTCCTTTCCCCTAGTTTGCCCAGATTTGACATTCTGGTGCCCCACTGGTTACAAAGAAGTGTATTCAGGTTTTAGTATGTTTTTTACGTAATAATCAACATACCCTCAAGGATTCTTTATACTAATACTCTCCTGTAGGTTCCCTATGGACTGGGGGGGGGGGTTGAGGAATATGCCCACAATTTCTCTTGTCTTAAGAGGCAACTATCACTGAAAGGGAAGGATTCACACCATATTTGAAACCAAACTTTGAACTTGAACTGTATTATTTTGAAACTTCATTTCAAATTTACTTTTTATCTAGTTGACACTATATATCATATTTGTGTTGGTGTGTTTTTAGACCTCTCCTAACGTACTATCTCTGCTGTAGGTATGGATTCTAACTGGTGGGTAATCAAACCAGAATTCCGACTTCCCTCTGAGGAAGAAATCAGAGCTATGGTATCTCCTGAACAGTGCTGTGCCTATTATTCCATGCTGGCATCAGAACAGAGACTCAAGGTTCGTACAAGCTACCATCATTTTTAGCTTTTTTGTGAGTGAACCACAGCTGGAGTAAAGGATGAAGCTAGCCCAAAATAAACCAATTGGTTAGAAACAGAGCTGCAAAACTTCATCTAACAAGTCTAAAGCTTTCACCCCCAGACAAAAATTTGTTTGATACACAATGGAAATAAGTCCAGACAGAGATGAGGGCAAACAGTTGGAAGTAAAATCAAACTGAAATAAATGTTATTGTGTTACGGGACGAGGCCTCCTTAGTTTCCAGTGCAGATCCTGCACACCAACACCGACCCCAAACTGTATACTTTAACTCCTGTTGCCCCAACCACAAAGGCATAAGATACTAAACAAGCCAACAACAATAATTCACAAGAGAGTTTTGCTATATGTAAACAACATCAAGCTTCTGCCTGTTGTATTGAGTCATTTACCTTGGGTTTGAATTGATAAGATTACATGACATGGATTTACACTTACCCTTAAATTTACAACAATGCGAGTTTGACTACACAGCTTAACCTCCACCCCTGTGGCCACGAAAGAGCACTTGGTATGCATAGTAGGTAATAACAAGCTTAGCTACATAAGTAATGTGATATGGGCCCAACTGTCTTAACTTACTCCTAGTCTAGGCCTAGCGTGTGTACACACTGTCACTACAGTACTGATCAGTTTCTGCTGGAAATCGAAGGGCTGGTTTTTTTTCCCCACAACTTCAGTGGTCGCGAAGATGCTGTTTCTTGACACGATACTAGTCTTCTAATATCAAAAGGTGCGACTAGACAGTTCCTTGGGCTTTACTCAACCTCGATTGGCTCACACAGTATAACGTACGGACTGTATGGGGGCGAGTTGGTCTGGAATCCATCCTCACTGAATAGGCTCCGAGCCTACCATACGTAATGCACAGGGGACAACATGGCAGTACCTTAGGGCTGGGTGTACTGGGTAATTACGTTAGTGCACCGTTAGACACTAGAATGTTAGTGTCCCTGGGTTAATGAACTAAGTTCCTTCTGCAACCTGGATACTATACCTCCACTTGATCGGTTGTTGATACTGTCCGCCTGGATGCTTGATTACAGGCACAGTTTTGATTATTCTGGGTCCAGGAAACAAGGCTAAATGGCCATCTTTAGATCAATAATGGCACACACCCCAGGAGGTCTCTCGTCTCCAACCAAGACAAAGCGTACTCTCCTCGACTCGCTTAGAAGTTTCGCTAACAGCACTTGCTTCCAGCTCCCGCGATATAGGACACGTGACTACGGCTTCTAGAACTTTCTCTTTCTGTTCTATCCAATAGAAGAGCTTCTCCAGGTGAATAGTCAACACAGGTACATGAATAAATATGACATTATAAATAGCCTTGGCAGTCGAGGGTAAATGAATACGTAGAAGACTTTCACTGCATTACAGCCAGTTACCAGAAATAAATATTGACCAATCTTCCTGTGAAAGAAGTGTTTCACGTCACAATTGCTACTCTGTTCCTTCAATCCAATCTTCATCTCTTATTCAATTACTGTGGTAGAAGCTGTAGAAATTTAGTCTGTGAATGTAATTACCTGCTTGCACAAAATGGTGATGGCACTTCTGTGTTACTCATATTACTTACATATATGTTGCCGCATTGCATATTCTGAAACTTAACAGCTTGTTTAAAAATCAGATCAAGGATGTCTTCTTTTTAGAATGCTGACAAACTTCATGGTCAAGTGGTTAGAGCATTAGACTCGCAGTCGGGAGGTCGGGAGTTTGAGTCCTGGCTGGGTCATACCAAAGACTCTAAAAAAGGGGAACCTACTGCCATTGTGCTTGGTGCTCATCATAAGCAATGGATTGGGGGAAACAAGACAGTGAGCCACAACTTGAAAAAAAGCCTTGGCTGGCTTGACTTGAACCAATTGGTTGGAAACTTGGCTGTAGAATTCCATCTACCCTAACCAAAATCTTTTTAGAATGCTGGTTGACAAGTTTGTAAGCACTCTTTCACAAAATTCTTTTTTTAGATACTGTTTATTTTCTAAAGTTGTAACAAAACTTTAACATAAAGACAAATAAGGATAATGGTAGAAGTGTAGAAATGACACCTCATTATTGCACAACAGTTTGGTTTGAATGGGTGGCAGACTTTCAAGTGACTCCTACATTTTCTACTTTCTTCTTGTTTTTGGAGCTTCCTTCTACTCTTATTTTGACTTAAAAATTCTGTTTTCCTTACTTTTTAATTTGTCTCAACTCAAGAAAAAGGAAGAAGTGCACTTGGTACTTGATTAAGTATTCCAAATAGTGTGCAATTGTTCATTTATAGAGCATTATAGAGCTTGTTGCTCAGCATACACAATGGGGTAAGGAAAAGAAGCCTGTGAGCCACAACTAGACAACTAAAAAAAAAAAGGCTATGGTTGGCCCTATAGAATCCAATAAGCTGAAAACTGAGCTGTGAAAACCTTATCTAGCTAGTTAACCAACAGATTTTCCTTAGTAAACCATAATCTTTTATTGCCAAGTAAAGTTAGTGCTTTTTGCTGACCTGTCACACTGGTGATAGGTATTGATGAAAAATACACACGCAAGCCGGCATAAGTCCTACTCCTGTCTCACTAGTTGTATGCAGATTCCTATTTTTTTCCTATTTTATTGAGAAATATTGACTTACCTTTACCCTACCTCTTCACTTGGTCTACTTGAAAGCCTGCCATGGAATATGTTTTTGAAATTTTTTCTTCATGACACTGCAACTTAGACCAATGCATTTAAGGTTTTAAAGTCTATATAGTGCTTTCACTGACTTAACACTTGCACTTGAACCGTACTTGAAAATAAATTTAAACTTTGAACTTTTCACCGAGTCGACTGATACTATATAATACATTTGTGTTGGTGTGTCATTAAATCTCATCTAATTAACTAACTCACTGACTCAACAAAGCTCTGCCCAAGGCAAAAAGTAGTGCACTTACTGGTGTAGCTAGCTGAGAAGCATCTGACTTCCCTCATGTGACTCTTGCACTGAAATACTGCTGATTTTTACTCAGCGGTGGGAATGGCGATGCCACGTGAAAGCACCCTATGAGGTATATTTACATATTTTAAACTTTTCCTCCACTTCTGTTGTCTTATCTCTTTTCCAGGATGCAGGTTATGGGGAGAAGTCATTCTTTGCTCCAGATGACGATAATGAAGAAGACCTCCAAAAAATAGATGACGAAGTAAGTTACTTGGATCGATATGCTGTAAAGGGCAAACCATGAAGGAGGCACTTGTTTTTATATTAAAAATTTTTCTACCAAACTTTTACTAAACAATTTTACTTCACAGCTGTAGTTTATACATAAAATGAAATTTCAACTGGTTTTAATTGAGAGGAATTTATTTAATTTTAGTTTGCTGTTACTTCATAAAGTAAAGACTCTAAAAATGGAACCAACTGCCGTTGTGCATGATGCATGAGTAGGGAAAACAACTGGAAAAAAGGCTGTGGCCGGCTCGACTTGAACCAATAGGTTGGAAACTGGGCCGTAAAACTCCCATCTAACCAGCTAACATAAAGTAAAAATGTTTTACTTACCTGGGTGAGTACTGAAAAGTGTTTACATTTGAGTATAAAAGTTAGTATAAGTAGTTATATTATAAAGTTGTTACCAAATGTTAGACTGGTCATGCTATACCAGGGTTTATAAAGGTCCTGAAAATCCTGGAAGGTCATCTGAGAATGAAACTTGAATTTCCAGGTCTGGAAAGTCCAGGAAAATGAGCAAATTTTCAAAAGGTCCCAGAAAAGTCAGGGAATTTTAGGATGTGGGCTTATTGCTCTGTTCTTCTCAATGTTCAGATACATTTGTGGAAAAAAGATGGAAATATGGGGTCTGACTGTCTTTTAAGGTTCTGGTTATATCAGTCAATGTTATTGAAAGTCATGAAAAAGTCATGGAATTTTGATATTTTGAATGTTTACAAACCCTGTTTACCAGGTTATCCTTTCTTTTACAGGTTAAAACAGCCCCATGGAACACTACCAGGGCCTTTATATCAGCCATGAAGGGCAAATGTCTTCTTGCTGTGACTGGAGTAGCAGACCCAACAGGATGTGGGGAGGGATTCTCTTACATCAAAGTTCCAAATAAACCTGTCCAAACAAAGGTTAGTTGCACTAGCAATGGCAAAGTGTCCATTTGTTTGGGAGAGGTGACTGTCACCCCTCCCTTAAAGGACCAAAATTGCTTACCAGAGTCCTTTTTAGCTTTTTAATGTCCTGCTTAAGTGCTCCAGGAGGCCATTTTTGCCCCTCTGACCAAATCTATAGATCTGTTACTGTTTGTTGGTCATATTTTCAATTTTTATTCTTAAAGATGTTTTAATGGTTTTAAGTTTGCGAACATGTTGCAATAATTATAATTTGGAAGAGATGTCTGAACTACCTAATCCCTTTTAATTGAAAGTTAAACTTTCTTTGTAGGTCTCACTTCACTCTTTCAAGCCCTAATGTTGCTACATTTGTGTGCATGCTGGGCACTGAGCCAATTTACACAACAAAAACTATGTGGAGACTAGCGTTCGTAACATTACATTTTGGTACAGTATACTAATGTTACTGTCTAATGTTAACCTTTGGCCTATTTAATGTTTACAAGAAGATTTTGTGTGAAGTTCTTTATTTCCACTGTAACATATTCTGATGCTAAACATAATAACATCACATAAATTACATATACAAGATGAAGTGGAGGAGACCGAACAGAAAAAAAGCTTATGGAGGCCAACTTATACAATAAACAAAAAAAAAATACTGTCTGTAAACTGTGTTTTACCTTTCCTTTCCTCTAAATCTTTGACAAATATTTGAGATAATCCATTCTCTTTCATGCACTAACCTGTTATACCCACATCTCAGAAGCTACATGTAAATGTACCAGCAGATCCCTGGCATGTTTCCTACTGCTGTTGTGCGTGATGCTCCGCATAAGCAGTGGAGCAGGGAAAACAAGCCAGTGAGTCACAACTGGAAAAATGTACTGGCTGGCTCGACTTGAACCAATAGGTTGGAAACTGGGTTGCAAAACTTCATCAAACTATAACCTCTGACAAGGAGGTTGTTATTTCTCTTTTGAGCATGCACTGGCCTTAAAGATGAATCTGATCAGCTCTCGTGTTTGGTAATTGTAGGCAGCTATTAGTGCGGTCCATCAGCCTTAAATTGTCTTCATTTACTTTCTACATAAATTTCAAACCTTCATATTCAGTGGAATTAAAGGAACCAAGATACAACTTAGTGTAAAGCCATCTATTGTACAGGTAAGCAAGGAAACTAAAAGATTTAAAGGAGATAGACCCCACTTATTGCCGACTGAAATCAGATCATTTTCTTTCTGGATTTGTCTACATAAATATTGTACAATAGCCCCACCTTTCAATTGCTTATTTCCAGAGCTTTCAATTGGTGGGTAGATCAAGGGTAAGGGTCAAGGCAAATGATATTTGCATGGAATGCTGGAGTCTAAAAATCAGTGGCTTAAACACATATATATTCATGGTTAGCAGACTGCAAAATCATTTGGATCCCTTAAATGTACTAGCTTAACTTGGAAGCAGTTAAAGCATTACTTAAAAATCTCTGAGTGTTGTTCTTTTAGTCTGTAATAATCAAGTTCTAAGTGAACTAAATACCAGCATGCAAAACTTGAAGCCTAGTGCAAATTTTCCTTGTAAACATTAAAGAAGATGTACCATTAATTTCAAGCTTACTACAAGAATTAAGAATGTTGTATCACTTGAAGCTCAAAGAAGTGTTGGTGAATATCTTACCGTGAGAACCTTATCCCTTGAAGTTAAAGGGAACCAACAAGCTAAATTTGCAATCATTTTGTGTGAAGAAATCATAATTTTAAATGTGTGACAATTTGGTGCACTAAGTAGATCTATACATGCATAAGTACATCCTAGTTTTTTTTTATTTCAAAGTAGTTTGGATGCCATGTATTGAATCCACATGTGTTGTTGCTTGTTTCAAAGTGACATCAGTTTGAAAAGTGGACTTGGATCTTTAAAAGTTTTCATGAATTGAGTTTGAACTTCATTGGGTTTTATGCCTCAAAGTCTAAAGTACTGTCCACACCTTTGGGACAGGACTTATTGCAACAAGACTGTCTTGTCGTGGTGAGCGACTGATGATTAACTAGTTTTAAGATCATAGTTTCCACATTATGCAACAAGATGCAGGGTCCCATTCCACAAAGAGTTACGTACAATTTTAAGTTTGATTCCCCATTCTTAAGTCAACAGTAAATCATACTTAAGATTGTGCGTAACTCTTTGTGGAACGGGCCCCAGGTCTATGAAGCAATTCATGCAAAATTCTAACGTTTCACATACTCTTTATTTGTTACGTTGAAGGGACAGAAATGTCTTCTGTCTGTTTTGCTTAACTGATCTTTGCGGACTTCGTTCCAGAAGTATGTCGTTGTTGTCAGGTGTACGTTTCAGTTTCATGCAACTGAAAATGCTTGATCTCATGAAAATGGGTTGCGCATGTGCTTGCAACTATGTAGTTGCAAAGCATTCCACACTTTGCAACACGTCTGAGCAATTTCATTGCTATGGATTGTGTCGCATCGAGTCGCATATTGTGGGCGGGGCTTTACCTCTGGTTGAATCTAGCAGTGCCCACATGTTGCCTACAGCCCTCTTTCCGGTTGTGGGTCATTGCACTGTTTTCCCTACTCTATTGCTCCAAAGCTTGTGTGAAAGTATTTTATAAGTTTTATCAAAGCAGTTGTTATCAAATGCTTTTACAAAACTTCCTGCTGATCACAATTTTACTCTTTGTTTTTTTGGTATGCTATTACTGGTGCAATGCATTATGGTAGTCTACAAGGAGATAAAAAAGTATTTTATGTGTTCTTCTTTAACTGCATATCTTGGTAACTTGTTTGCTTGTAAAAGGTTAACTTGTGTAACTTGTAGATGCTTTCTTAAATCAAGGAATGCTTGCTGTCTCATAGCTTGTACAAAGAGTAGACCATTTCAAATAGTAAACAGTAGTATCCCTTTAAGTTTCAGAGCATATGAATACAAAGTATGGCCTTAGGGACAGATTTGCTATGGATTTGTAAACCTTTTAGTAGGGAGATTGTAAACATGTTTTTTAAAAGTCACTTTCATTACCTTTGCATAATTTTTATGTGGTATTTTATTTTATGATTGAAAGTGCTGTGTCACTTAAAACATTAATACAGCTCTCAACATTTGAATCTTGTCCACCTATCCTACTTTTAGAACAAGTTAGTATGCAAGACTTGCTAAATTGTCCTTGCATTATTATTATTATTGTGTAATATTTCTTCACCTTTGCCTTTTAAACCTTCTGTGTTGTGTTTTCTATCACCGCTTCTATTTCTCTGCAGGATGAAACAAGCTCTCCTCAACCATCCAAAAGAACAGTAACTGGCACAGATGCAGACTTGAGGCGATTGAATCTTAAGCAGGCCAAGCAGATGCTCAGAGATTTTGGAATATCTGAAGAAGATGTAAGATAAGTCCATCTTTATTATCCCCTTCATATATAAAATGTTAAATGCATACTGCTACCAGTCCTTAACCCTTTTTCTACAGAATGGGATCCATCCCACCATACTGGTCTGTATATTATATTACATGTACACAGGGCGTATGTGCGGATTCTGCAAATACCAAGATTTTGTATGGAGGCCACCATATTTGTTTTCCCTATAGCCCAAGTGGGTGTACATATGTAAAAAAAATTATCTCCTCAAGCTTATTCCATTTGCAAAACATAATCACACCCTGTAAGTTTGTAAAGGGCTATCCCAGGATGCAGCAGTCCAATGGTTTCACAACAAAACCATACAAATATATCAATGGAAAATTATGGTTTGGCAGTGAGAGGATGTGTATCAAAGGACTGAACCGGACCACACTGTTGATTTTCACTGTGTCATTTGCTACTGATGAAGAAAATAAGATCTGCAAATCATAACACAAGCTTAAAACCCTAAAGGCATTTTGTCCAGGTCTGCCGTGGTACCCTTTTTGGGTCTCAAGGTCTTCTGTTAACCAAGCCCTATATAGCATGCAAGTACAAAAATTATGTCTCATTATAATGCATTTTGTAGCATTTATGTAGCCTACCAGCATGAGATGTGCCTTTTAAATTTCACTGGCCTTTTTTTACCATTGTTTTTAATTGCCTGAGTGACCCTGACCCCCTTCCCCTTCAAGTTTTGGTTGTCTTCATTTTGTTTTGATATATCACTTGTTTAAGGCCTGCCATGTACCAAGGCTTATAATATACTAACACCAATTTTTCCAGTGACTGGTATTTCTCATTTGATTGAGAATGCATGACTATTTTTATGCCATGGCTTTTGTCAACTGTCTGTATTGATGGTTTTAATATTTGTAATTTCAGATAAAAAAGCTCTCACGATGGGAGGTGATTGATGTTGTGAGGACTTACTCCACAAAGCAGGCCAAAACAGGGGAGAGTGATATCAACAAATTTGCCAGAGGAAATAGGTTTGGGATAGCTGAGCATCATGAACGTTACAAGGAGGAATGTCAGAGGATATTTGAACTTCAGAACAAGTAGGTCCCAGTTATTATTTTTTGCTATTTTTATAGAGTGAAAGGCCTAATCCCCTCACCCGAAACAGGTCCAATTCTCCTAACCTACCTGCTAAAGCCCCTCCCAAAACTTCCTAAAACTCACCCTCATCCAGACACAATCTCAATTTACTGCTTCAGGGTGAGTATACAAGACTCAATGTGTAAATCAAAACAGAATCAGTACAGTCCTTGCTGTGTAATATGAGCTACTGTACTCTGCATTTTTTGAACTTGCTGTCAATCAAAGGGCTGTGCCAATTCGGATTTTCTGTACACTACTTCATGTTGGAATCTACTGCCATTGTGCTTGGTGCTCAGCATAAGCAACAGAGAAGGGGAAAAAAGACAGCAAGCCAGAACTGGAAAAAAGTCCTTGGGTGACTTGACTTGAACCAATTGGTTAGTGTCCAAGAAACTCAAAACTGAAACTCAAATTCTCAGACTTGAACAAAAAATGAACGTAACAGAAGAAACAAAGTAAGGAAACACACAACCTTCTCCGGTAAGCGCTACTTGGCAAGTTCCGCCCGATCTTTCTTTATTGCTATTGCACGTGCCAAACAATACAACAATACAAAGCTGCAGAAACAGTCTAAATACCAAATACAAAGAATTACACATAACCTAAATTTACAACACAATTCTAAAGAATGAAAGGCATGCGTTACTGTAGGTCTGAAGCGGAATCTATAACAGTTAGAAACTGAGCCATACAAGCTCATCTCATGACCTAGCTTACTATCTACACCCTCATGTCAGGTGGCATTCAATTAAATTTTAAGACTTTATTTTGGAGTGAAAAAGTGTTTAAATAGACAACCTGTGGATATCTTTTGGATGGAAATCTCACAGCATGCATGGACTACAACTGGAAAAAGGGCAAGGAAACTGGGCATAAAAACTCCATCTAATGAACCAACTTGCTGATTACATGCCTAGAAGTGATTGGCTTGGGAATAAGTAAACTTTGAAAACTGAAAGCAAAGCACTAGAAATTAGTGTCAATTTCAAAATAGTTATCATCATTAATGTTGACATTTTGCTCTGTAGAGTCCTTGCATCAGATGAAGTTTTGTCAACAGATGAAGAGAGTAGTTCAGGAGGAGATGATAGTGACTTTGAAGAGATGGGAAAGAACATTGAAAGTATGTTGACCAATAAGAAGACCAGTTCACAGGTAAGTTCCACCCCCTAATTAGTATAACAAAAGGGAGTGCTGCTTTTTGAATATGTAAGCTTCACCCATCTATTTGATTGATGACATCTTGGCACTTTCATGCATCCAATTAATTACATAAGGCCAGTGAGAAAGCCAGTGTTAGGGTAGCGCTTGTGCAGTAAATCGCATCCTGTGTAATTAACTGAGGAAGAAGAGTTAGATAGTTAAGAGCAAGTCACACTACAGTGATATAGGATCAGATCAGGCTTCAATTTTTTTTAGTTTTAATCTTAACTCTTCTCAATCTCCCAAAGAACCCAAACTTCGCCAATTTTTGTATAAACATGACTTCCTCACAAGACTGCAAAAATGGAGTAATCTTATTATTTTGTGATGTCACACAAACAGTCAGCTTTTATCAGACTATTTGTGTCTGATAAAAGGTGACTGTCCATGTGATGTCACAAAACACTTAGTGTAAACTTGATTTTCCTTGTTTTGTGATATGAACCATATGTTTGCATCAGTTGACAAAATGTTTGGTTCTTTCAGGGCAGAGATGGAGAAGAGTGTAAGTAAAATTGAAAAATGGGTCATAAGCCAGTTTGATCTCTCTGTAGTGTGACCTGCACTTTAGGTGAGATTAAAACAAGGGATGAGTTCAGGTTTACTTGGAATCTAATTATATTAATGCAGGGAGTCCACCAAAAAGTGGAAAGGGGTGGAGGATTCTTTACTGCCAAACACCAGGTCCAAATTGATGGTGCCCCTAGCCAAAGTTACAGGTGGGTTCAACAGGACAAAAGTTTGCTTCAAGGCCCCTATAAGGTCCAATCTAACAGGTTTTAAAGGCTGCTTTTTAATTTCAAACATAGCTGCAAAGGTGTCCTCCTTTAGAATCAAAAGCCAGGGTACTGACATTTTTATTATTTTTATGAAAATGAAGTAGTAGGGGAGATTTTGCCCTCCTCCTTCTGAAAAGGGGAAGAGGTCAAATCCTTCCTTACCCTTCCTTGACGGAAACACTGAAATGCAGTTTTTACTGCATAAACATACTTAAAAATTAGAAAAAGATAGCAACATTTGGTACCTAGGGGCTCCTGGAACCCCCTCCTTGTACCCTCCCCAGCACTGGCAATCTTAGATCACAAAGTTATTGGAAATTAGCTTAGTTTACTTACGTCTCTGTAGTTTCTTACATTTTTGTATATTTTTTCTTTTGCATTTGGTATAAGCTTTTTTTGATGCTTAAAAAAACCACATTGAAATACTTACTGAAATGTCCTTAACTCATCGTTTTATATTTAGAAATTGCACCATTGTTTTCGTACTATAACCTGCCCTAATGATGGGAGATGTCAACTGAATTTAAATTTTTGAAAATCTCTTGAGTCTCTTTAACCTTGATTGGTTGAGTAAACATCCACAATTAGAATTTCCACAGTACTCATTAAAGAGTTAGTCAAAGGCAAATTCTTTGTGGAGTTGTGAAGCACCCAAGGTCATTATTCAAATTAGAAATGGTGAAATGTCATAGATAACAAATCAGATCTCATTCATTTTTAAGAAAGTCATCTTTGGAAACAGGTGAGTTTGTTGTCTGAGATCGAAATATGAATAGCAATTGTATAAGGAGGGTACTTTTCTGGAAGTAATCAAAATTCAAATATTTTTGTGAAATGTATTCATGTGATACATGCTTGTGTTTGATTGGCCAAATGAGGTATAATTGTGTTCTAATGGCAGCTCTCTCATGAAAGAGAAGAGGCGGAGAGGAGGGAACTCCAGAAGATGATCATGGGAGAGGATTCTAAAGATGGGAGCAAGGAGAAGAAGAATGGAACCAGTACTCCTACCCCAGGTGCTAAAGAAGATGATGCAGCATCAGTACAAAGCTTTGGATCCAGCTTGGTGAGTCTATAATAAATCCATTGGGAAATGTGTGAAGTGTACCTTTGGTGTTAGTAACAGTAGTTACTCAAGTGGAATGGAGGTTTTTCTGGGTAGGCAGATATACCATCCTACTTTAACTTTGCTATTAACTTGGCAATCAAATGAATGAGACCTGCAGTGCACATTTGTTCCGATAATTCTTTAACTATGTTGTTGCCAAAACACCATCTTTATACTATAAGCAAAATCCATTGCACTGCTGCATTCTGAAATAACTCCTTATAAACCTTTTGTGTGTAATCTTGTTTTGGACATGGAATAAACTTGAATAGAAGATATAATTACATATAGATGAGTACAGACAGCAAGTGATGGTCTGATTGTAGTTGGACTCGGCCGTAATTGGGGTCTATCACCCTTTAGTCTTTCAATTGCCTTGCTGTAGACTGCTGCACCCTGGAATAACTCCTTGTAAACCTATGGTGTGTAATCATGTTTTGGACATGGAATAAACTTGAACAGAAGATATAGTTACATATAGATGAGTACAGACAGCAAGTGATGGTCTGATTGTAGTTGGACTCGGCCATAATTGGGGTCTATCACCTTTTAATCTTTCAATTTCCTTGCTGTAGACTGCTGCACCCTGGAATAACTCCTTGTAAACCTATGGTGTGTAATCATGTTTTGCACATGGAATAAACTCGAATAGAAGATATAATTACATATAGATGAGTACAGACAGCAAATGATGGTCTGATTGTAGTTGGACTCGGCCATAATTGGGGTCTATCACCTTTTAATCTTTCAATTTCCTTGCTGTAGACTGCTGCACCCTGGAATAACTCCTTGTAAACCTATGGTGTGTAATCATGTTTTGCACATGGAATAAACTCGAATAGAAGATATAATTACATATAGATGAGTACAGACAGCAAGTGATGGTCTGATTGTAGTTGGACTCGGCCATAATTGGGGTCTATCACCTTTTAATCTTTCAATTTCCTTCAGGGTTTGTAGCGGTCCTTGAAAACCTTGAAAAGTCCTTGAATTTTTGTGAGCCTTGAAAAGTCCTGGAAATGTCCTTAAATTTAAAAATGAGGTCATGAAGTCCTGAAAATGTCCTTGAAAAAAGTTTTGGAGTGTAAAATTTGTCTGTGTATGTTTTATTTCTTACAAGATTTCATAATTAATAGCCGTAATTTTGATCAATCAGGTTTGCTAAAGTCTTAGCCGTTTGCTTGTGGCAGGAGTATCATTGCGGCAGGCATAACCAGCTTCTTCCATCGGCAGTACAGCCTATCATATTGTTAGTCCCTGCTTTGTGTGCATAACCATTTGGCAAATGTTAACCTTAGGTCCTTAATGTTACGAGATTACGACAGGACGTAATCCATGTACTGCAATATTGTATTGCGCAGTGCTCGTACATAACATGTCAACTGATATGACAACTTTCACATTTGCATGATTTTGATGATGCAGGAAATCCGTAGAACTCTGAATTAATTTGGGGGGGGGGGATAAATGCCTGCATGAGCTGTAACTCATCCCAACATAAACAAAATTCATGTCAACTAGTCGAAGAGAAAACATTAATATCCCAGCGGCTGGAATATTGGGCCTCCAGTGTCTTTGTTAAGCTTGACCAATAGTGCTAGCCACCGCATTCGGTATGGGTACCATAAGATTAGTATGTTGAGCACTAAAAACTGAGGCCGAACGTATGTAAACGGTACTAGGTTCAAACAGCATGGCTCGTACTTCCAGGTGAGATGTAGTGTTCGACCGATCATCGGTTAAGTAATCAGCATCGGGCCGATTATTCCGTTATCGGTAAATAAGCGGCAATTCTGCCATTCAACTGATCACTACCACCTATTATTTGCAAACTGGAAAAAGGGGCTAACTATACTTGAAACTTGCTCTTAATTTCGTTAAAATTCCCGTAAATACTCAATCCTTTAACTTCCCGCTAAAACGGGATGCATTGATAATCACAAACGTATAAATTTTACCCCGGTCATGGGAATGATCGTTTGATGTTTAAGTTTTCTGCTATAACCTGGTAGTATTACTTGGAATTCGATTTAGAAGTGCATTCAAAGTGTTTTCCCTGTCTTGCAGAAAGCACCGCGTAAGTTGCGGTACCAACTGTTCAGCAAAAAATACATAGTACGGACTATCTAGCTGCAGTGTTTTGCCGTTTTTTCCAATCCACAAGCTTTGCATACATATCTGTGCACGTTTTGTACACTTCGCACCTAGAATCTTGTGAAGTTCGGTGGTTATTATCTTGCATAAATTAAGTCATTCCCAGCATTCCTTCCGTAATGTTATTTATAGTAGGACTTAAGCAATGTTGTCATACGACGTCATTTCAAACGAAAACAGTAATTGCACGTGGTCTCTTGCAGCAAGCTTCTTGGCCTACGCATGCACTAGACTTACGTGCCTGTCCGTTTTTACCGCCAAATAAGGCATCATATTTTGCTCGGTGACATCATATGCATAAGATCCATTGCAAAATTTAAATAAGCCCCTGCTTCGTGATTGGTTTAATTGCGTTGATTCTAGGCAGCCAATCACAACTCGCGCCTTCGCCTATGTGATTTAGTGTGTGAAATACTGGGTCTCGAGACAAATTTTCCCGTTTAGTTTGTGTTATGACGATCGCGCTTGTAATACCGGCTAGCGAAGCCGGGCGAGCCCCGTGCTAAATTCACCTAGAAACGGCTTCACAAATCTCTATGAACGTGGATTTTTCGGGGATCGGACTTATGTGCATTTCAGTTGCAGATTCTTTTTAAACAAGACGGAAGTTTTGGACGAGAACTGCTAAAAATATACGGGGATATTTATATCGGAAAAGAACCATGAGATACGTTCTACGGGTGCCCAGAACTGCTAAGATTATCATGATTGCTTTACATGGGGTTCGTTAAAACAGGAGAGTAGCTACAGTGCATTAACTCAACTACAACCCAGTACAGTGAAAGAATGCAATTTTCCGACATGATTGGGGGAGGAAAACTAGACAGAGCATGATGTTGGCATTAGAACTAAATTATCAAAGGGCATGTGACATCGAATGCAAACAATTGTACTGTATTAAGGGTGGATTTGTATCTCCACTTTTAAAGTGAAAATATTTCGCCTACAAAAATGATATCCAGAAATATTCCCAATATTTTCCATCCTGAACTGGTTATGATAATACGATATGCACGAAGCAAGGGGCACGTACTAAAGTGACAAACATGTTACTCCCCTCTTTCCAATAATCGGTGATCTGTAACTGGGCATCAGGTCCGATTGTTAAATTGAATAATCGGGTATTATCGATTATAGCATAATCTGTCGAACACTAGTGAGATGCCCTGCATGGCAGGCAAATGTTACTCGTACACCACACTAGTAGGCTACTTCGTAGGCTTGTGTTTGCATCAGCTTGCCATGCACATACGATGCGGCACGTCTGGTACAAAACCAGCTATACAGTCTGAGGCTATTTTCATTTTATGAAATCGGAATTTTCCATTATTCATACTAGCTGAAGAGAAAAAATCAAAGGGACTCGTAATTGAAAAAATGCAAACAGAATATTTCAAAGGGAATTTTAACAAAACGGAACATTATAACATTTATGCTCTGTCTTAAATTGGTCTTCGCGTGCAACTGGTGATCTACTGGCCACGCTGTATGCATTGTTATCTTTGATGGATTTTGTATATGTTTATTTTTCAAGTAAATGTTGATTCTTTCATGCATACAGTATTTGAATACATGCCAGCATTATGCAGTACATGACCCTGCTTCCATTTTCAGTTTGATGGTTTGAACATCAAAGCAAATTACAGCTGATACCTGGAAGTACGAGTTTAGATGCACATGCGCTTGATTGATCTCAGTGAAATTTCCGAGTGAAAGTCGCTCTATATAGTACTTGAAAAGTTTTAAAGAGGTCTTGAAAAGTCCTTGAAAAGTCCTTGAATTTTGAATCCATGAAGGGCTACGAACCCTGTCCTTGCTGTAGACTGCTGCACCCTGGAATAACTCCTTGTAAACCTATAGTGTGTAATCATGTTTTGCACATGGAATAAACTCGAATAGAAGATATAATTACATATAGATGAGTACAGACAGCAAGTGATGGTCTGATTGTAGTTGGACTCGGCCATAATTGGGGTCTATCACCTTTTAATCTTTCAATTTCCTTGCTGTAGACTGCTGCACCCTGGAATAACTCCTTGTAAACCTATGGTGTGTAATCATGTTTTGCACATGGAATAAACTCGAATAGAAGATATAATTACATATAGATGAGTACAGACAGCAAGTGATGGTCTGATTGTAGTCTGAATCAGCCTTTATTGGAGTCTGTCAACTTTTAATCTTTCAATTTCCTTGCTTACCTGTATCATTGATGGTTGTACACTAAATTGTATCTTGATTCCTTCAATTTCACTGAAAATCAGATTGAAAAGACTGAAAATCAGATTTGTCTACATGTACCCTCTTGAGTTAAAGCAATTGCAAATGTGCTTGCCTTTATAGTAAAACACATTATTCAAAGAACCTGTGTGTAGCGTTTTAACCTTGCTACATTTTTATCCGAACGTCCCCGGCCAGGCCAAATTGCCTAAATCCCCATGGCGAAGGAATGTTTACTTGAAACGCACACAGTAAGTTACCACAAGACAGCAGTGCATCGTTGTGACTCGAACTCCCGTGTCAAAGGTTATAGGCCTAGGACAAGTAACCTCCAAAAGAATGCAAAAGAGATCAAAGTTCTCGTTTGATGATTGGTGTATTAAGCGATGATCCAAACGGCACAAATTATAGATGATATGACCTTTATAAACAGCACAGTAGGAAGTAAAATACGGTAAGAATACGTAGGGGCCCTAAAAATAACACGCAGTATCGGTACAGTACAGTCTACAACTGTGTCAACACAACGTCTTGTACTCTCCAGCCCTCCTCGACAAGTGACCCACCCTTCAATACATAAACTACTGTAAAGCATGCAACCCTGAATTGGGCGGAAACCCGTCACAAACCCTGAATACAAGCTTAGGGGAAACCTGTCAATGACCTTTGACCTCAACTTGAAGTGCACTTCATAAGTTCATACATATTCAATAACATGACATATGAGCATGACATATAAACAACAAGGTACCGAATCATTGCCGCTACACTGTGCATACCTACTGTGTGTATGAAATGTAATAGCTCAGTATGACGGTGACAGGATGGACCTCCTTCATTATCAAAAGGGTTAAATGAAAAAAATTGTGTTTAACAACCATTTCCAACCCCATGTGCTAATCAACACATGAATGATTGGCTTTTTCCAGCACTAGCAGTTTTCACCTTCTCAGAGTTTCTGTGTAGGTTTAAATTATTCAATTTTCTTTCCCAGACGGGTCGAAGGTTGAGGATATATCGTACATTCAAAGATGACAAGGGGAAAGAATATGTCAGAGTAGAGACTGTGAGGAGACCTGAAATCATAGAAACTTACGTCAGAATTCGGCAGACTAAAGACGAGAAATACATGTAAGTTTGTAGAAATATGAGAATGACCCTCATGTAGAGTGCTTCAATGTGAGGTCACAATTGGTAAGCCAGGCCCACTGCCAGGCAAAACTCAGCAGTGTTTAAGTGCAACAGTCACACGTTCCTTGTATTTTAAGTAAGAATATTTTTACTTCATTAATACAGTAGTAATGACATTGTAACCCAATATGATAGCGAAAGACAAAAACTTCAGACATTCTCCTAGTGCAAGACATTTGAGTTATGGAAATATTTATTGAAATATTGGGAGGCACAGGTACAGTGGTCCCAATGTTATATATGTTGCATTCACTACAGGCATACTGTGGGGCCTATGCACTTGACAGGCTGAGGTACAAAGCCTACTGTACGTATGTATGTGAAGAACTAAACATTACATAAATGCACTTTGGAAATTTTAATTGGGAGTCAAATATGTTTTGGAAATTATTATTAGCAGTCAAGTACCCTTTTAAATTATGACTGGCAGTCAAAACCTCTTTGGTGAAAAAAAATAAATGACAGCTGTTTCTTTTGCAGTCGTCAGTTTGCCCTGCAAGATGACAAACACATTGAGGAACTGAAGAAGGAGAGGAGGAGGATACAGGAGCAGCTGAGACGGGTGAAGAGATTCGAGGAGAAGATGCAGAGAGAAGGGTTGAAGCCAGAGGCAGCAAAGCCTGCCACCGCTGCCAAGAAACGGAAGAAGGAGAAACCCGAAAAAGAAGTGAAGGTACTAAATTTTTGTGAGAAATTTTTGGTTTTGAAGGCAGTCAATTCTCTCTTTACAAAAAAAAGTGTGTCAACCTGTGTCAGCTACTACTCATTATCACCTGTGAAAAACAAAGAAACTGTTGCATTGACTTGGGTGAAAAACCTGTTTTTTTTTTTAACCCTCTTAGCACAGGTTTGGCACAAGTTTACACATCTTTTCTTGCCTTGAATTTGAGTCACAGGTTTTGACTCAAAATGCTTTGTTAATGTTAGTCTTAATTGCCACCTGCCTTGCCAGTGAAACCTGTGGCATTCCTGTGGTACACCTCGGGCAAATGTGCGACAAAGTGAGGTGACTAGCCTTTGTCAATTTCACAGGAAGACACATAGGTTTTCATGCAAATTCCTGCCAAAACCAGTGGCAGAAATATGTGAAAACCTTTCATTAGAAGCTTATTGACACATCTTTTTTGTAAGGGTGATAAAGGCAGCTGAGAAGAAAGAATAAATTCAACATTGAGAATATCTTAAACCAATCCTCCATTACCCAAACAAGAAGTTCATAATTTGGCACATGGAGAAATGATCAGAAAACTTGATGTTGAATTTGCCTTCGTCCTTGTCATCTGCACAGAGCAATAAATATATGAATATTCATGAATTGTTTGCCCAATGATTATCATGAAAGAAACATTTTAACAGATCAAACTATATTGTGTTGCTTCCATTTTGAACATTTCATGCACATTTATGGTATAAAGCTAAAGTCACTGTCTTTCTTACAGTAGCATAATTTCTGGAAATAACGTAGGAGTGCGTCTGCTGTAAGAACACTTTTTTTCAGAGTTAAAGAGTTTGCCCTTGTATTGTCATTATAAATTGCTGCAAAGATTTTAAATACAGTACCTCAGATTTGACATGGCTGTTATAGTTGTGAGGGCAAGTTGTAGCAGATAGTCTAGAGCAGGACCACACATGTTTGCCCTTAAGAGAGCGTACTTGTCCATTTGCGACGTTTAGCTCCTTTAGGGAACAGAACTCCTCCGGGAGTAAACGTTTGGTTTTCGCCCCTTGGCTTTTTGCCAAGGGACTTTTCTTTTTTAGAAAAAAAAAGAGGGCAAGTTGTAGCAGATATATGCATGTAGGAAATGACCTATATTCCAAGGGTAGCTAGGTTTAATGAGACTTTTTTACATATGCAAATGTGTTCAAAAGTCAGTCTGAAACCTTACAGGTGAGTCTTAGTATTATTCTTATGCTGAATCAAAGTTAACATACTGCACTCAGGAATAGACGGATCCAGACAGATTGTGGTGGTCTGATTGTAGTCGGCCATTACTGGGGTCCATCACCTTTAATCTTTAAATTTCCTTCCTTACCTGTTCCATGGTTGTACACTGAAGTGTATCTTGATTTTCTCAACTTCACTGAATATGAGGATTGAAATTCACGTAGACAATAAATGAAGACGATTAAAGGCTGATAGACCCCACTAATGGCTTCCTACAGTCACTAAACACAATAACTAATGGGATTCATCTGTAGTAGAGTAAATGCTGCAGATTTAAGACAGTATGGTGATTTGTGAGTGATTGAGTTAGTTAGAGATTTATTGCCCAGTTTTCAACCTATTGGTTCAAGTCGAGGCGGCCACGGCCTTTTTTCCATTTGTGGCTCACTGGCTTGTTTTCCATACTCCATTGCTTTATGGGGAAAATCACGCACAACGGCAGTAGGTTCCATTTTTAAAGTCTTTGGTATGACTCGACCTGGGAACAGAACCAGAGCCTTCCATGTGAGAGGCAGATGTGAATGATTGAGGGGCTCTTACCAGTACCTGAATGCATTTCTAACTCCTTGTTGCTATAATAATTTGTCATCTAGATGAAATGTGGGGCTTGTGGACAAATGGGACATATGAGAACCAACAAGGAGTGTCCCATGTATGACAAGAAACCGAGGGAGAACCAGCCATCAGTCCTGGTTGCCATGACAGAGGAACAAGAAGAGAGAATGGAGCAGGAGTTACCGGTTGAGGAGGATGATGCTCTTGTGAAGACAGAGGGTACCAAGATTGTTCTTGCCAAGTCTGTTTTGGACCAGTGAGTACTTTTATGGCCTTTATGATGTGGCCTTTATTTGTGAAATGAAGGGTGGTATTTTCAGTTGTCTCCCTCTCTCCAGATGTTGAATAGGTCAGGCCTTGAGGTTTCGGTTTTCCATTTGTGCTACAAATCACACTTCTCTGGAAATTAATGAGTGTGGTATGCGTGCTTTTCTTATTTAACTTAAGATTTACATGAGCTCCCATTCTTCCTCTAGGAGTGCAAATAAATCACACTTCAATCACAATTCAATAGCACAATAGATTTATCGGCAAAATGGAAATGGTCTCACCTGGTCAAAATTTCCTTTTATTGGACAATTTCATACCAGAATATCATCAACATACTTTTGTCATTTTATAATGGGCAAAAGAAACACATTAAATAGTCAGTGAATAAGACACAAATGATTATTAAACCAAGAACATTTAAAGACATATATGTTTATCACCTTAGACAGCGCCAATTCTCCCAACCTACTTCAGGCCCCTGCACTGCTTGACTATACTCATCCTTGTCCATACATAGTTCTAGTTTATTGCTTAGGAACATTTTTTGGTAAGCATGCAAGCTCCTAATGTGTAATTAGAACATCCTCAGTGCATGGTTTGTAAAATGAACTACTCTTCATTTTTTTGAATTTGATTTCAAGCAAAGAACTGTGCCAATTGAGAAGTTTGGTAGACAGCAGGTTAAAATTGTAACTTGAGGTGATGTATGGCTGAAAATATTTTGTGCAATCATTTGCCAATTTCCTGCATTATTGATTTTGAGGTTTCGATTTTTCATTGGTTAGAAGATAAATTAGATTTGTGCCACTTGGGGTGCCAGATTCAGTCTCCAAAGAAGTAGTCTTCAGTAGTGAAGAGCATAAGATATTGGATTTGAGGACTAAAACATGAATTCCTGGTCCCAAATTTTGCCTCCCCTCAAGCAAGAACTTAACTTGTACCAAAAGATCCATTGTAAATTGGTACCCCATCACTTGCGTGTATTTCTGTAAGCAGAGTCTGTGAGCAGATTGAACTTTTGGCAAAATCTGTTGGAAACAACATTATCTGAGATAAATGAACTTTAGAAGGAAGCTAGGTCTCAGGATTTAAATAGCTTATTGAGTATTCTAAGGGGCTTTGGGTAGGCACACTTAAGATTTGAAGTAAATTGATTGTAAAGAGAGAGAGAGAGAGTGAGAGAGAGAGTGAGGAAAGCCTTTGAGGGCTTTTTGTGCTGAATAACAAGTACCAGGAACTTTACACTTGTATTGTCGTGAAAGTTTTAACCCTCTGGGTTTTTTTAAGGGGTGTTGTGAAAGTGCAAAGTGTATAAAAGGAAAAGCAGGTCACTGGCAAGATGTGCGCTGTATTTCAGAGAAGAATTTATACGGTATCGCATTGCATTTTGCTGCACAAAATGGACAAAATGAACACAAATACAAAATTGTGCAACAGATATTGTTCTTAAAATATATGGATTTTTAATCATTTTGTGTGATAAAGGAGCTGCAGAAACAGAAAAATCACTATGCAAATTCTGAACATCGAAATTATTCCATGCTTTATTTGTCTTTCAAGGTGGTCACTGAATTCTGTATCAAACTTAGTATGTGTGAAACTTGTTCAGAATGGTGAAAATGTAGCAAATGTTGTGATGTATGTTGCAAAATCTCTAAATTTTCCACCGAAATGTTTGTTTTGCAATCATGTTTTCAACATTTTGGTACTGTGGTTTGTTGCAAAAACTTTTTATCATGTTGAAATTTCATCAAAATTTTTTGAAGGGGAAGAAGTAGTCAAATACCATTTTGTGACATGTTGATGTGTCAAGGTATAAACCAAGCAAGGCTTATGAATGTGTGAGCATTCCCCCCTCATTTTTGGCATTTTCTGATGATGGCTTCCAATCACTGATTTCCTATGCATGGACAGAGCATACTGAATGGTACATTGTTGCTACTGTACGTGTGAGAAAAGGCATAGCAAGATGGCTGCTGTCTGCTATGGTTTTGTGTGAAAGATTGAACTTGCTCAAGTAGGTCCCCATATTTTGCAAGAAAGTTGAAATATTTTTGAAATATGGCAAGGTAAGGTCAAAATCACTCCACTTATTGCAGGAATATGATATTTTTCCCCATTCAAGTTTAACTTTTGCTTAAAATATTACAGAGTTGTTGTCAAATCAGATGATTTGTAGGTTCACGGCGGCCATCTTGGTGCGCCTTTTTTGTCTTAGTTGGTGGCGACCATGTATGGATAGGAGGTACACGTAACATGCTCTGTCTATGTATGTAAGTTTGTGCTTCCAATTAATTAAAAGTAATTGCTATGAACTGGTATTACAGAATTAAATGTGAACAGACTATAACAATGACAAAGGATTGTGAAACTGCACTTTGGTGTGTGTCAGTTTTGACCACAGAGAAAAAAAAACAATGCATACAGAAAATCTGTCCCCTAATCCTTTGTAGTTGCTATTTGGAAATGGTCTATTAGTGATTAAATGGATATAATTTACTGTTTGAGACAACCAAGTTTAATTAAGCATTTAATTTCAGGGTCAGAACACTTGCTGTCATTTATTTGCTGTTTGTTTCATTGTCAAGTAATACAGCATTAACACATCCTGTGGTTTAATTTTGCGTTGTAACATTAACTACTGTAGCATGTAAGCAATGGCATAATTAATATCCTGAAATGGACGGGATAATGGTCATTTCTTGATGAGTATGAATAAAATTGAGTTTTAAGTGATGGTGTCCTGTGGATGTGTCTTCCACATTGAAAGGAATATTTCTTTTGAGTACATTTATTTGTTTTATCACAACAATAAATAAACTCTATGACAGACATGTACAATTAAAGAGGCTAATTGAGTTGGTTCTTGAAATTCAACAATTTTTTTCCAAACCTGCTAAGTTTCCTTCACATTCTAATGACAAGTGGTCAAACTTAGACAACCCCAATATACATACAAACAAATAATGTTTTATGAGTGAGTACTTAATGGTTCAATTCAGATTTCAAAAATTTGTGACCAGACACTTTTTCAATTCATATACCAAAGTGTTACAAGTCAGGAGACCACAAAATTCAAAATTTTAACTTTTCCTGTGACTTTTGGATATGAAAGTAGACTCTTTATGTTAACTATGAGCATTTTCATGTAATAGTGACCCTTTAGCAATCTTATTTAATCATGGATATCAACTCAATGAGCCCTTTAATGAAGGTTGTAAAACAAATGTCAGGAATGGGCTTGAGAAGCAAAAGCACTCCCAGAGAGAGTAGACACAAATGTAAACAAAAAGAGCAAAGGAAATCCCTCCCATACCCCCTACCCACCATACTCCTCACCCATCAGCCTACCATAGCTTGCCTACAACATTAGTAAATACTAACAAAACATTTTGGTAAACCTTTCCTCACAGATGCAAGTGACAGACTAAGCTAAATATTCTGAGGGAGTGTGTTTCAAGTTATAATGTATCTATGCTTGAGACTTCGTGCAAGTCTCTCTGTCAATAAAATCCCTTTGTGATGTCTTGTAACCATAGTTACCCCAACGTTGCTGTTTAATGTCAAAGAGAGTTAGACGTTTCAAGGCCATCAATGAAAGCTAGTTTGAATGGAAATGAATTTGAATGAAGCAAAATACCAAGTTTTGGTTCATAACTTTTCTGTTTTTTGCTTTTCGTCTGAAGTGCGGATACCCTGCGTCGTAAATCTTTGGTGCTGCGATTTCCAAAAGAAAATTTACCAACCAAGAAAAAGAGGACAAATGAAACTGAAGAGAGTCTTGATTATTTGAAGGTGGGTGAGGTTACAAAGGGCTCATATTTTTCTCTTTGTATACTGGTAATTTCAGGTTGTGGAGTTTGGAAACAGGACTAGAAGGGGATGGGGTGGAATGAGGGAGGGGGGCTATCATCCTTCCATGTGCAAGTTTGGGGGTAATTTTTTTTGTTGTTTGATAAATAGGGGACGAGAGAAGTCTGTTTATGTGGTAGAGCTTCATACTTGGGGAGATCTTTAGATGTAAGCATGCTTTATTATCCTATCGATGGCAAACTTATCCCAGAGAATGGTATTGCATTTTTTAATATGACTACTCAAGCTTGACCTTTCGGTTACTTGTTTTGAAAAGACTAGGATGGTACAGGTTCGAGACAGAGGGGTTAACCTTTTGTTACATGGAAATTTGGTTGGAGGTTACATTCTTTCTTTTTGATAAAAAGAGGGAAGTCTTTGTCTTAAAAAGGACATCTTTTTTGGGGGCAGATCCTTTGACGGAAGTAAGTCTTATTGTCCTATTGAATGCAAAATTGACCTGGATGGTATTGCATTTATTAAAATGTCTACTTAAGCTTGACATTTTTCCTAGCTTGTAGATGGTTAAATTTTGGTGAAAGAAAATCAACTTATGCATATATATGTATTCATGTATTCAAATATCAATGATGCCTTTTTTCTAATGAGGTGAAGATCTCATAATGCAAAATACAAGAAAAGAATCTCTCTTGTATGACATAATTTGGTGGCATATTTTTGCTATTCTTCATGTTCATAGCGTAAGAAGCAGTCAATAAACAGAAGGAGGACTGATCCCTTAGTGACCCTGGGCACCATGCTGGAAACCATACTTGGTGGTATCAGGCAGTTACCATATGTAAGTAACCCTTATAACAGGGTCATTGTACTCTGCTTAATTCTTAAAATGGTTGTCCTATGATGATGGTTTGTGAATAAAGTGTCATCAGATGTTCTATTTGCTGTACCTTCTGTCATTGTATACATTGTGCATTGTGGATAGAATGTGTTTGATGTTCACTGATGTTCTAGATTTTGTGATGTCTGTGAAAACAGTTTAAACCAGGTTGAAATGAAGTATGCTAAAATTAGTAGGTTCGTTCATTACCGTGAAGTTATTTCAGGTTAACCTTTGATCACCTGACCATAATGGTCAAATAGAGTGCTTTCACAGTAACGCATTGTGCATCACACATGTCAACTGTCACCTGCTTCTCAGCTAGTTACACTAGTTTTTGCCTGTCAAAATGAAAGCACTTTATAGTAGTTGATGTTATGTCCTCATCACGAACTACCTATCTATGGAGTCATTGTCAAATCACATAAAATATAGCTTCACGGCAGCCATCTTGGTGCTCCTCTTTTGTCCTAGTTGGTGGCAACAATCTACAGATAGGAAGTATGTGTTACACGCTCTGCCCATGTTTGTAGGAAGTCAGTGGTCGCCATTTTCTTTCTTCATTTTATTAAATCTAACTTTTAGGTATACAGGGATTGTTGCAGAGTTCATTGCGAAGAAAACTTCCTATTTTGTTTACAGTATACTTTTGTGTAATGCATAACTCTTTGAAAACGTGTAATTCCTAAAAATGACCAAAATGAGTTAAACAGCTGGAGGTTATTCCTTCACTTGAGGTTCCAACAAAGCTATCTGTTCATTGATGGTATTTTGTATAAGAATATTGTTGCCTGATTATTAACCCCCCCCCCTCACTACGAACAGTTCCATCACTAAACAATACTGCGCTGCCGCAACCTGGAATTGCTCCTTGTAAAAGTACATCGTGTAATCATGTTAAGGACATGGAAGAGGTTTGAAGAGGAAATAGTTTGACATATTTGTACCTTCTTGGGATAAACCAAACAGAAATATGGCAGCCTCCATACAAAGAGTTGGCATTCCCCAACCTAGACATATTTACTGTGTGTATTGTTATACAGTATATAGCTCGGTGTGGCAGGATGGACACCCTTCAGTAAAGTAAAAATGTTAAAGCATGCTTGTAGTCATTATTTATTGTATTTTTCAAATTCTTAACTTCTTCTTGTATTTTCCTTTTCATGTTATCTTCAACAGACGGCACCTTTCCATACACCAGTAAACCCCAAACAGGTTCCAGATTATTATCGTATTGTAAACAATCCCATGGATCTACAGACGATAAGAGAGGTAACGTAACCTATGTTTCCAACTGACACATTGGCTCTTAATATGTCTTCTTAAAAGGGAGCCGATAACACACGTGTAAAGAATTCTTATTTGAATAAAATGAAACTGTTTAAACTCAGTGAGACTCCTCACGTAGAGGCTTGCAGCATTTAATATTTGGAGGCCTAAAGGCTGGAGAGGCACAGGCGGGGAGGGCCTAGACTACAACAGTCAAAAGAACTAAGTTTGCATGGCTCTACTATAAAGGTTCTCAAGTGGTTATGCCTTTACTATTATTCCTATACAGTGACTATGATGGCCATAAGCAAAAGGTTTACTAGATGAATTTTGTGTTCTTGGCAATTTAGAACATGTTGTGGACCCCAAAGTCCCCAAGCCTTTCACTTGAGAACCTAGCTTCAGTGATATCAAATTGAAGACCTACATTTAGTGGGTAGAGCATTTGACTTGCAGCTGGGAGGTATATATTTGGACTCTCACTGTAGACTTCAAAAATGGAACCTACTGTCATTGTGCTGAATGCTCAGCGTAAGCAATGAAGTAGGAAAAACAAACCAGTAGGCCACGATTGAAAAAAGGCTGTGGCCGGACAGACTTAAGCCAATCGGTTACCAACTGAGCTCTAAAACCTCACCAAACTGACTGACTATAGTTAGTTTAGTTACATGAGATTTTAGGACTCAATGAGTGTGTTACATATTTTCAGCTCGATAGAAGGATAAAATTCACATTTGGAATCATCAGATTTGTTTTAAGTTTTATTGTTTTAAATACAGTGCTAATAGGTTGGGAACTTCACCTCTAGTCTCCCTTTAAGATTCAGGGAATATCATGGGTATATTAAACAACGCCCAATCTGCTTCAAGTTATCACTTAATTGCAATTGGCAATCCTGTGTTGTGGTGCACAAATAACCATATAAATTATGAAAAATAGAGCAAGATATGGTAAAACTTGGTTGATATTCATAATTTCTAACTGTATCAAATTTGTTTCAGATGTAGTTTTTTGCTTCTTCTAGGCTTAGAGAATTAGATATGAAGTTACAACTTAAACCTTGGACTGTTTTCGACATTTCATGTTGTTCACTTGAGTTAGAACATTGGTATTTCCCATGTGAGAAGAAAGTGTGACATTTAAATTTATGTATGTTAATTAAATAGGGTGAACTATCTTTGATGTGATTTCAACTTTGAAATTGTTACATTTTCTCTTGAGTCACTTGAAAGTTCAAAAGAATGTATTTTCATCATTTTGACTCCCACTGCAAACATTTGGATTGAAAATAAAACCTCGATAGCTTTCTTTGATCACAGATCCCCTCATCCAGGGCCCACTTTGAGATTAAACTTCCTCTTGCTATTTCAATGCATCATTGCCCTTAGAGGCCAGTTTTCAGGACAAAGAGTCTGCATGATATTGAAACCTTGGACAAAAACCAAAAGTTCCTTTTGGAATTGATCGCAAAAAAAGTATTGTTTACCAACCTTACCTGAAGCTTAAATTTTTTTCTCTCTTATATCTATCTCATGATGGTTTTTTCAAAGTTTTCTCATTCTTTTTGGAGTTGAATTTATTTCATTAAAGCCAAAGCAGGCCTTGAATTTTGAGGGTTACAAGTGCCATCCCACACCATCACCACTCAGCTCTAATCGCTGTGAATTGGTGGGAATTTTTGCACACCTAGATGAAGATTTGGAGCTCATATAAACCTATTTAAGTTTAATAAAACAGCACACCTACCACACTCCTCAATTTTCTGAGGGGACTGATTTGGAGCACATCTGAAAAATCTAAAACTCTAGCATGCCAAATTTTTTTTTGCTTTCTCTTTTCCCTTTAGAGGATTCGTAAACGACAGTACAAATCTCGAGATGAATTCAAAGCCGACATAGAAGCAATTGTTGGCAACAGTACTCTTTACAACGGTGCAAAGAGCCCCCTCACTATGATTGCGCAGAACATGTTGTCCTTTTGTGAAAAGAAAATGACGGAGGTGAGTTACCTTTACAGGCAGTCAATTTTCACCCCAGGCTGCAATCTTTGTGGTAGTCTACAGAAATTCTCAATGGACACAGTTCTTTGATTGATAGAAAATAAAAAAAGCAGAGTATTGTAGCTTATATTGCACAGCATTTACTGTAATGAGAGTGTTTTGATTATACATTGGGGCCTGGAATACTCATCCTGAAGCAATAACGTGACGTGAAGCAGTAACGTTGTGGGAGGGACTTCAGAAAGTAAGTTGGGAGAATTGGAACTGTTTCAAAGTAGGTTGGGAGAATTGGAACTGTTTGGGATGAGAAGATTTGCCTTTAACCCTTTGGCTACCCTACCATTTTTAACTGAATCGGGTTGATTCCATCATGCTGAGCTATATATTATGCTCTATATATACAGTACATATGTGCAGGTTCCATGAATACTAAGGTTTTTTATAGAGGCTGTCATATTTTATAACCCTAGAGGGTGTACGTGTGTAAAAAATACCCCCTCTCCAAGCCTATTCATTGTTCAAATTATGATTACACATTGTTGGTTTATAGGGAGCTATTCAGTTTGCAATAGTGCAATGGTTTTGAGGTGAAACCCTACATATATAAGCTAGGGTTTCACAGCAAAAAAACATGTATATCAAAGGGGTTGAATCTCTTTGCCTTTCTCTGTGGCCCCTTATAATGTTTGTTTTTTCCCATGATTATCATCATTATCAAAAAGCAAAATTTCCCAACAATTTCCAAGATTGTTATCTGGGGTGGCTAGTGATCAAAAAGCCAATTTAACAAGAATTCCCAACATGTGGGGTCATCAGAGGTCAAGTAGTAATATTTCTCAAGAATTCCAAAGTTTGTAATCTTGGACTCCCCAAACTTCAAAACTTAAGGCAAAATTCCTCCAAAAAATTCCCAAGATCGGCAAGGAATCTCCCACACTTTTGTGCGTTCTGATGATTGCTGGTTGCACTTTGTGTTTGCCAGAGATGGGGAATTCTATTGTGTTGCAACTTGCAAGTATCTCTTTAAAGGATAAGAGCAGTCGTTCCACTCTTATTTTAAAGCAATAGCTAAAATATCACAATTTTCGTCTTACTTCTCTTCAAGGTGTCTTTCATAATATTGTAGGTTTCAAAGCTGCATATTCAATCTAAACCACTCAGTTACTCCTAGTAAAGGCCTTGTCTGGCTCAACTTGAACCAGTTGGTTGGAAACTGAGCAGTGCAACTCCATCTAACCTAGCTTAACCTAGCCTAACCTAGCCTAATAAATTTCTCATTGAGGAGGAAAACTATGGTCACATGATCCTTAAGAGCCAATCATGAAACAGGAAAGCCTATTACTTGAATTCAAAAGTTGTAGTGACTGCAGTTTTCCCTTTCATCATAATATTAGAGAGCAGAAAATGACCTTTCTCAATTGGATTATGACATTATAAGTTTAATCTTTTCAAATTTAAAATATGCTATTAAGTTCTTAATTAAAAGTGTTGCAGAACTTTTTGTAACAATGGCACAGACTGTGGAGGTTTTCATTAAAGAAGCAGTAATGAAATCTGGCTCAAATGTCACTCCAACAATGAATGCTCAGAGCTTGAACAGAGCCTTTCGATCATATAAACATCTGAAACAGGCCTTTTACCTTCAGAATTTCTACCTTCTCAGAATTTGCCTTTTTATCTTCTACAATTGGAGCATGTATTCTGAAAATTTCCCTAAAATAAAAAAAGAAAAGTGCAGAATTGTGTATTGAGTCTCTCATCAGAATTCATGTCTTGCTGTCGTTGGCATTTTGCACTTTAGATTGCATCTTGTGATAATAAAAGAAATTGTAGGAGATCATTTGACGACCGGCGGTATGGTTCAAAAGCCAAATGATATCTTATAAACTGCTATGATACAACTCATTCAAAGCAAAAATGATGCTGCTGTGAAAACAAGAAACATGTATTAAAACTTAAAAATTGAAAGCTTTGCAGTGTTCTACTTGTAATATTTTTTTCCCCAACCTCTTCCAAGAATGCTCTCATTGAGATAATTAATCTTGATAAGTGACTGAAGTTGGTATTTTTCTGGAAATATGAGCAGGATCGAGTTTCCTTTACCAGGAAGTTACCCTCACAATAAGTGCACAATAAATTAAAAACCCTCTCAAGTCTTAGCTTTAGGAAGACAAATTATTTTGGCAGCAGCTACGGTATCTTTTGTGTGTTTTTGGATTTGAAATATAAAGAATTGTGTATTTTCTGTGGTTACTGTAGGCCAATCTGTCTTGCTAAATGCCTGGTCTATGTAATGTTCAAAGAAAGATATCAGATTCCATTAGCAGTGTCATAAATCATCAGTGATGGATCTTGCAAGGATTTTAATACATCTCACAGGGGATAATGAAAACTGCTAAAGGGTGGATTTTTAATACTCTCCTCAGAAGAATATGTCTCCCCAAATGGATCACAGATATGTGACTGTCACTTTGGATACCTCAGTTTCCAGGGCACTTGTGAAAATAATGTACAATCTGGTGCATTTTTTGGAATTTTTAAAAAGGGTAAATTTGTGTGCTTTTGGAGGATCAGATTTCCCTTAATGGATGGAAATGACTTTTACAAAGATCAAGCTTTTCCACTTTGTCCCCTGATGGTGATTGTATGATGACCTAAATCAGATTTAAAGGGATTTTGAACTCAAAATACATCCAAGAGGATTATTAAATTACAAATAAATGAGTGTACTGGATGGACAGAGTAAGGGTTCCAAATATTTTTCTTTTTTTTTCTTTCTTTCTTTAAATGAAAAGCTTGCAAACTTGCCAGAAATTATTCTACATCTGCAGAGAAACAACTTCTGAATTGTGTTTACTGAAGAAGAGTTAAGACGGAATGGGATTTGATAAATTTTTATTTGTCAGATTCTGGATTGTGGGTCTTTTTTGGGTGGTCATATTACCCCTTTCCTATGTCCTCAGATAAGTTAAAGATCTTTAAATTGTAAAAGAAAAGACCATGACAAACTGGAAGAACTGTGATATAAAGCCATTATGTCAGGCTTGTTTAAATATTTGGTCTTGAACCACTCTAAATAAACAAAGCATTGAACGATCTTTCATTTTGTCCTTTTTTGGTCCCCACTTTTCGGTGACTTTGAGACTGAGTTGTTACTGGTATTGGGGAACCTGGAAATGTCATTAAATATCAGAATTGCTTTTCCAGGTTTTGGAAGTCTTGTATAATTGTCACGTTGTTTTAAAGGTCATGGAAAGTCATGGGATTTCAAATTGTTTGAAAATGTCTGAACATCAAAATGTAACAATTTTATACCTAGTAAATCTCTTTAGTGCAAAGTTTCTCAAAGACAAACCTTCCCTTTTAGATGACAAAGTTTCTGGAAATGTACTTCTGCCTTGCTTTTATCTGTGAGTACTGTTTATGATTTCCTGTATAGGGTCATGAAAGATTCATGAAATGCTTAATGTACAGTCATGGAAAGACATGGAATTTAATACAGATGGAATAAAGTGTGGACACCCTGTGGATACTTTATGTCCTTACTCTTTTGTTCATGCCTAATTGGTAGGGGGGGGGGGGGGAGAGGTGGGTTGTTGAGTGATGTATTAAGACAGAGCTGAGACGCAGCCACCAAAATGAAAACTAAATGAATTTAGTTAAATAAAAAATCTGTTGTAATTTCTTCATTTATCATTTACAGAAAGCAGACAAGTTTGCACGTCTGGAGAAGGCGATAAACCCCCTCCTAGATGATGATGATCAGGTTGCATTCTCCTTCATCTTGGACAACATCATCACTGCCATGAAAGCTGTACCAGATGTAAGTACTGGTGGAGGCAGTTTTTTGTTTTATGCCAGGTTTGCAAAGCTTCCGGAATGGAGAAAGCTGATGTTTGTATGTTGTTTCTATCCTGCCACAGCCACATTTTATGAACATCCCAAATGTTAAGCCGTCACTTCTGCAGGCTAGGTTGGGGTTAGGGGAAGGGCTGGGTGTAGAAAGAGGACAGGAGTGAAAATGGAGGCAGATATGATTATCGCACTGCAGAATCAATAGGTGTTGAGGGAGGTGACAAAGACAGGAGTAAGGGGGATACGTAGGAAAGGGAAGGGGTGGGATAGGGTTAAAGGACGGGGCCGTTCCACAAAGAGTTACGCACAATCTTAAGTTTGATTCACCATACTTAAGCCAACAGTAAATCATACTTAAGATCGTGCGCAACTCTTTGTGGAACAGGCCCCTGGTTGTAGACAGGAGAGAAAAAAAAATAAAGGTAAATACAATAAAGTGTCAGTAGAATATATAGGTGATGAGGTAAATGACAAAATAAGAGGGGTAAGGGAAAGGCAAATGAAAGTGAAGGAAAGGGGTAAGGGGAAGGGCCAGGTGTAGACAGGAGGCAGGAGTGAAAGTGGAGGTAGATATGGTAACGACAAAGTAGAATATATAGGTGATGAAGAAATTGTAAAATAATGGGGTAAAGGAGCTACATGGGAAGAAGGAGGGAGGGGGAAACAGAAGCCTGGAATAATTGGAATCATTTGGGTGAGGAAGTGAAAAACTTATTTTGGAGTATGTGCCACACTTTAGGAGATGTGTAAGTTTAAGCCAAAAAAGGGAAGTGTTGAGGGTTGGAATTTGTTTCTTTCTGGAAGGGGAGGGGGCAGCACATTAGTGCATGATTCTGATGAGGTTAACTTTGAAGGCACTCAGTGAGTAGCAGCAAAGTTGTACATAAATAAGGAAGAAGAAGTTGCTTGTGTTGTGACTTTTGTCTTGGATAAAAAATGATGAAGAAGTGCTTGATTGCCAAGTGTATGTTAACACCACCCAGGTGGTAGTCTAAAGTTTTAGAGAAGAGGGCTTTCCTAAAGTAAAACCAAATATAACTTAAGGTAAAGTATCTTCTGTTTAATTACTCATAGAATAGTGCATTTTAAACCCATCTTGTATTCCTGAATGGTCTGAGGCCAAAAAGGAATTTATTTCATCATATTTTGCTCTTTCAAAGAAACTAAATTGGCTTGAATGTTAATTGTTTTTCAAGAATACTCTCAAAGATCCTTAAAAAATTGCAGGAATATTCATGTGTCATCTAAACATCCATAACATCCTGCTGTGAAAGATTTTCTTTCAGATGTATATCTGTTTAGTTCTTCAAAATGGAAATTCTCGCCTCAAGAAAGGGTTTTGGATGTCTCTTTTCAAGTTTTCTAGCCTCCGAATATTGACATTGATATGTTTCCTTTTCCGTCTGTTGTGTCATTTTCTCAATAGTCATGGCTGTTCCACTCACCGGTAAGTGCCAAGCAAGTTCAGGACTATTACAAGATTATTGACAAACCCATGGACCTGGAGACAATGAGGAAAAATTGCCAGCAGCACATGTACCATACCACAGGTCAATTTCAGGAACATGTTGAACTTATTGTGGAAAACTGCACAAAATATAATGGTAAGTATGAAAAGGAATCATTCACATTTATAGATAAATTGGCTCTACCCTTGCATGAAATCTATGATCACTATACACCAAGTCACCATGTTGGGTCCATGAAAGTTACACCATGTTAACATGTACAGGCCTTTAGTTTTAGATTTTCCAGGTGTGCTACAAATCACACTCCTCAGAACATTAAGGAGTCTGGTAGGTGTCTTCACAGTGATCTGAGGTGAGTGATGGTGTGCAATCACACTCCCACACCTCAAAATTCAAGGCCTGCAGGTAGAGTACATGACAGTTACACCTTGTTACCATGTTGGGTCAATGACATTTAAACCATATCACCATTTTGGTTGGGCCCATGGCTGTTACACCATGTTACCATGTTGGGTGCATGGCAGTGCAAAGTTTCACCATGTCCACATGTTGGGTCCATGGCAGTTTCAGACTGCGTGCTATATCTAATGGTAGAGCATCTGCCTTTCAAGTGGAAGGCTCTGGTTCAATTCCTAGGTCGAGTCTTACCAAAGACTCTAAAAATGCAACCTATTGCCATTGTGCATGATGCTCCTTGTAAGCAATGGAGTTGAGAAAGCAAGCCAGCGAGCCACAATTGGAAAAAATGCATTGGCCAGCTCCACTTGAACCAATAGGTTGGAAGCTGGGCTGTAAAACTCTAACTAGCTAACCATATGGCTGTTTCACCATGTCCATATTTGGGTCCATGACAGTAACAACATATCAACATGTAGAGCCCATGATATGGACACCATGTCATCATATTGGTCCATGGCAGTTTCCCCATGCCCCCATGTTGTGTCCATGGCAGTTTCCCCATGTCCACATGTTGTGTCCATGGCAGTGAGACCATGTCATTTTGTTTGATCCATGGCAGTTCCACCATGTCCACTCGTTGGGCACATGACAGTTACACCATATCACCATGTAGAGTCCATGACAGTTACACCATGTCACCAAGTACAGGCCTTCAGAGTTTTGAATTCTCCTGGTGTGCTACAAATCACACTCCTCAGAACATTAAGGGAAGGTGACCTCACAGTGATCTGAGGTGAGTGATGGTGTGCAATCACACTCGCACATCTCAAAATTCAAGGCCTGCATGTAGAGTACATGACAGTTTCACCTTGTTACCATGTTGGGTCAATGACATTTAAACCATATCAACATTTTGGTTGGTCCCATGGCTGTTACACCATGTTACCATGTTTGGTGCATGACAGCTGTAAATTGGAATGAAAATTAAAACAGCTTTATTTCCCAACTGTGTTGTCATAATTGGACCTGAACAAATTGATATTTTTACAGAAATTTTGTAACATAGCCTCTTCACAATTTAAATGTAGACCTGGGTACTATTTGAATCTTTCACAAAAGTGTTTCATATGCCGTGAGTATCCAGTGGTCACCTTACACACACAATGTATGGAAGACATAGGTCTTAAAATGGTATCAGGAGACACATAGTAATACTTTTTGTTGAATATGAAATCAGAGAAGAGAAGGATAGCCCTTACATCCCCTTCTGGTGATGTCTCCCATTGTCTTAAAAGCAAAATGAAAGACTTTTATCAAAATTTATCAAATTGAAAGAAGCTTCATGAGGCCTTTAAAAGGGAAGAAAACATTAATACAGATACGAGAACATTTCTCTAGAAGCCCACACTTCTCTAGAAGTGCATGAACTCTGCTGCAAGTCATCACAATGCAGTCATCCAGTGTAACTTTGTTAGATGAAATTTTATGGCTCAATTTCTAACCAGCTGATTAAAGTCTGGCAGGCCACAACCCTTTTTCCAGTTGTGGCTCTTTCCATTGTTTTCCCTCATCTACTGCCTAGACTAAGCACCAAGCACAATGGCCGTAAGTTCCATTTTTAAGGGTTCTGGTATGACCTGGCCAGTATTAAAACTCCAGAGCTCCCAGCTACAAGTGGGATGCTTTAACCACTTGACCATACAGTCTGTGTGACATGCAAAGCAATAATATTGAGCAACTATTGATAGTCCAGTGCTCTTTGGGTTGGATGGTAACCAGTCAATTTGCGAGGTGATCCTGTTGAAAGGTTTCTTTCTAAGAATTTGAAAGGGGGTTTGCTATTTTTGTATGACCCTTGCACACTGAGCGGTGATCAGATTTTAATTTGTTGTAGTTTTATATACTTGAAAGATTAAGATATGTAACAAAAAGCATTTTGCAGACAGCAGTTCACGTAATGAAATGTTGCAGTTTGTGGCAACCTGTTTGTATATTTTGCTGCTTGTGTTGTGAAGAACATTTTTTGTGGGAGCAGGAGTGTTTTAAAAATTAAAGAAAAAAATAGTAATCTTTTCTTCAATGAACTTTGTAGAGCAGGACTTTTTAAGTTAAGTCAAATTTCATTAAAGTAAGTAATTTTTTGATAAGTATTGTTTTGAGGAATACAAACTCTGGTTGGTCTCTTCCCATTTTTGAAGTGTACACAAGGTTTAACATCTGGACAGGAATGATTTAAACCAAGAAACATTTTGCCTAATTTATTGAAATCAAAGCTTCAACAGAATATTAAGATTTCAACTTCTCACATTTAGTATCCCTGTGTATCAACTACTTCATGAATTTATGGTAAAAAAAAAATAAAACAGCCTTTGATCAAGTTTATTAGAGTTAAGGCCTTGTCAAGGATGCAAATTTATGAAGTAGTGCATTGTTTGAATCTGTTCTCTATCTGTTCTCCAGTTTTCCTTCTGTTGAACTTTGTAGGTATTGATTCTAATTAGGACCTCCTGGTGCTTTCATATTCTATTTGGAGTGGTATTTTTCCTCTCTCGTTACATTATGGAAACGGTTACTAATGGAACGCATCTTAACATGCCATAACTTTGCATTTATCACAAATCTTCACAGAAGGTGGGGATGCTCACACAGGGAATTCTTTGAACTAAAGAAATATCCAGTAAAAACACTCATAGAACTAATATTTTTCACTCTTTTATGGTATCACATTTTCTAGAATCATGCTCTTTTGGATAAAATTTTGACCTGAGCAATAAGGACTCATAGAGGTTTGACACTAAACAGGAAGAGATAACTATTACTTGAATATTCCATTTTAAGATTTTGTAGATAAATTTTGGGCATGGAACTTGTGTATTTCTGACAAGTAGCTAGAATTTCAAAGCTTACCTTGAATTCAACCTGATGTTTGGAGATCTCCCCAGAGGTAAACCTTTTAACTTTAAAGTAGGGCTCCTGCAGTAAGGGAAATCCTGCTGGCTAAAGTCAGAAAAGTTTTGAAAAAATTTTCAATGCATGGAAAAGTTTTTAATTTGTAACTTTTAATTCATGGAAATCGTGTGAAGTCTTGGAAAAATCATGGAAATTTTTGCAAAGTGATATTTTTCTATTCTCACTCACATCATTTTGAATGTCAGGATGCATTTTCGCTTGCAAATTGGGTGTTCAGGCTGATGTCTCTGGTTGTCATAGAACATGCGCAGGAACTCATGTATGTATGTTTGGTGGTGTATGTAGTGACCCTTTCGGCATTGCACACAGAAAATAGACAAATTGGAACCTACCTTTCATTGTGACAAAATTGCAAGCACGTCTGATCAACTCTCTTGACAGCCAGTGGTAACAGCATTTGTTTGTAAACACTGAATGAGTCTATTTCAAAAGTTGTTCTTCTCCTGCCTTAACTACAGTCAGAGGTCTGGAGTTGGAGTAGTGGTTGGGTCATGCAGAAGACTTTACAAATGGAACCTACTGCCATTTTGTCGTAGGGAAAACAAGCCAGTGAGTCACAACTGGAAGAAAGGCTGTGGCTGTCCCAACTTTTACCAATTAATTATTATTTGGGCCATAAAACTTCTTGTTAGAGGTTATACAAATCTTTGGAAGCTCTCCCACATATATTTTGTACTGTTGTGAAAAAGGTACAAAGTGGGTTGCAGTATTACTTTTGGAAAGTTGGAAATGGCGTCACAGATTTCCTGTTTTGGAGACAAAATAGAATGGTAGACCTGTTTAGAATGGCTATTTCTGATACACTTGGGTGTTTTGATTTCATTTTGTTAGGTTTTGAAGACACTAGTGACCAGAGCAGTGCTTGGGGGAAAATAAGCAGTCAGAGGATTTAAGTTTGCTACCTTGTGTAGGCCCATTTTCCTCCAAGCTGTAATCAGGAGAATTCTAAATTCATCATTGCATCTGGATTTAATCGATTTCAAGTACGCGCAATCTCTTTTAGAATACCATTTACAGCGAATCCCTAGTTTTTTTACCTGCTTATTATCCTTAATAACCTCCAGCAAGGTAATAACAGAGTGATGAAGTTGGTGGGGATGAGTCATAGTCTACTACATTCCTTCCCTTAGCTCCTATTTGTCTTTCCCTTAATACCTGCAATCCCATTGGCAAAGACTTCTTAGCACAGAGGGTGCCACAGTCCTATGTTAAGAAGTCTTTGCCCATGGAATTGCAGGAAATACACTTGCAAATGGAAGGTAAGTATTGTCCCTCTGTGACTCTCAATCCATGTAAGCTTTGGAGATTTTGTATACAACAAGGATTACTGTGACATATTGCATACGTTTTCAACATGCTTTTCTTTTCTGTTCTGGGTCATTTCAACCAGTTTCCAGGGGTAGTTCCCATAGAGAGTGCATAGATGAGAGAAAAAAGTCTGTTGTTCAATTCCAAAATTATCACTAACACAGCAGCTCATGGCCCCAAACTCCAAATTCTTCTTTTCTGATAGGGTTAAAAATGATTTGTACTTTCACATTTATTCCGTTCAAATTCTTACAGGCAAAGAGAGTCAGTTGACAAAGATAGCTCATCAAATACTTGATGTCTGCAAGAAAGAACTTTCTGAAAATGAAGCTCATTTGGCCCAATTGGAAAAGGATATTGCAAGAGTCCAGCAGCACATGAGAGAAAAGGAGCAACGGTCCAGTGGCCCATCACAGAGGACCAACACCACCACACCTGCTTTGGGTGAGTTATAAACTTTATCTGTGAATAAAAAAGGCAAAAAATATTCTTGATGGTTACAAGTGGCTACATTTCAGTTGGTATAGATGGGATTGGTTCCCCATTTCTAAGTGCATACAATAAAGGGACACCAGGATTATTCTTTATGAAAAAAAATACCTGCAATCCAGTTGGCAAAGACTTCTTAGCACAGAGGGTACCACAGTCTGCATAAGAGGCAGCTGTCAATGAAGGTGGCATGGTTTCCCAATGAAACCCTTATTTACCATTGCTATGTATGTAGGGTGTCTCAGTAAAACCATTGCACTATTGCATCGGGGAATAGCTCCATAGAAACCTATAGTGTGTAATATTTTTTTGGACATGGAATAGGCTTGATGAGAGGAGATCTTTAACATATATATATACACCCCCATGGGTTATAGCAAACACAAATACGGCTGCCTTTGTACCAAAACTTAGTATACACAGAACACATACTTACATACATACTGCATATACCAAATTCCATGCTTTAATCCACCTCTGCAAATATGATGACAGAATTTACAAAACTGACATGACCCACCTAGAGATGTACTCCATTGTGTCGAAATTGTTTGATTACAGAGAATCTTCTGAAGTCTGGTCGCTAGTCTTTCTATCATGCAAACTTTCAAACCTGTTTTTTTCAAGATATACTTATCTCCTTTTGTATCCCACTGTTTGGTGTACTCTCAACAAACATCACAACTCTAGCATCATTACTCTTACAGAACCAGCTTACCAGACTTCTCTCTAATTCTTTGAGATTGTTGCAAATTTAGACCAGTACATAGGGACTTTCCCCTTATACATGTACATAGGGGCTTTCCCTTCACACCTTTTCATATGTGCTTTCCTCTCACAGTATTGGGTTACTGTATAATTATAATAAAAGTTCTTTGTCTGGTGTATATCTCAAAAGTATGCTTCTTTTATGAAAAGTTGAAATTGTTACCTGTTGAGACAAAAGTAAACTTGCCTAAAAAATTTTCAACAAATTTTTATCTCAATACATAACATGTATTGAGATATTGTCACATTAGCCAGTGGATGAAATTTCTTTAGAACAAGGTAATGTGACTTGATCAGTGGTCAATGTCTTTGAGAATTTGAGAGCATGCTCTTTGGCCAGCAGGCAGAAGACATTGGATTTTTCACATTAAAAAAGTGATGGTTGCTAAGTTATTTTTGCAAATTTTATGGTTAAACTCTTCAGTTGTCTTTGCACACAGCACTTTGGTTGTTAGGCACAGATACCTACTGACTGAGACTGTTTACATTTTGCAGTTCAACTTTCAGATGTTAGAGGCTTGGTGTCACACCTCTGCTAAATCAAGCATTAAGTAACTGTAAGATAATCTCAAGAGTTGATTGAAGTGTATTTGAGGATATGTAACATACTGTATTGAATGGGTGTTTTTTTTTACACACTTGTCATACAGTGTAACAATGCAAACACTCAAGATGTCAGCAGAGAAATAGCTCTCACTCCTTCAGAAGTTGTGACATACCAAAATATTTGAATCAGGCTGAAAATAGCATTAGTGAGAGTGATTTGAGAGAAAATAGTGTGGAATGCACAAGGAAAACAGATGTCATTGGACTGTTGGATTTATAAGAAGATGTCACTGATCTGCATATCTGGTTAATTATTTCTGCTTTAGCATTAAAGTTTCAGTATGGTACACAATATTGTGTACCTCACTTAGTGTTACAGTATTATTGTAAAAATTGTTCTCTATGAATTTGATCATTTTTGAGCATGAAATGCATCTGGATATTAACAAAAGATGGATAATCTTTTAAATGCAAAGCTCCAAAAGGAGGAGAGCATTTACATCAAATACTGTATCATCAGCAACAATATGGAATTAAACTTTGTCTCCTATCCACAAACTATTGAGATTCTGCAGCATCGCTGCTCTAGTTTAGACAGTTTGAACTCCAGCTAAGTGTAAATGTCCTCTACAAGGATGTACATGTGCACTATGACTTTTTTAAGTTCAGCAATTTGTAAGTGCACTTCTCAGCAGCTGACTCAAGAGTCAACAAAAAAAAAGAAAGAAAGAATTTCGGAATGTTGAAGTGGATTCACATATGTTTGAAAAATGCCATGTTCTAGTCATGCAACCCCTGCTAGTGCTGTACTATTAAATTTTAATGTGAATTTGGTGTGATGTGATGCAGGCTGAGAAACATTGTGATTGATAACATGTTGCCATACGCGGATGGATGTTATGGAGGCCAGTGACCTTGTCTCCGATTCATGTAATGTCGTCAAACAGGGACTGAGGCCACACTTGGAGAACTGCAGAGAATTGTTAGGTTGATTTTAAGCTTTTGTGACAGAAATTGAAAAAATAAAATGCAACAGATTCCTTGGAAGGGATCTCTGGAACCATGCCATCCACTCAGATGTATTTTGACTCCCCTTTTTCCCCACAGATGTTGACGAAAATGCACAGAGCGGCTTCCCAGAGGCATCTCAAGACTATGAGGACGAGGAGGTTGATGTTGATGGTGAAGAGGTAACACCCTGTGGTAGAATATTTCTTTTAAATAGGAAATTTTGTCTCTTCACATTTTTTGTGAGAGATTTTGCCATAAGCAAAGATAGGATTTTGCCCAAGCCACTTGTCAGAGTCTCTTTGCTATAGGTTTTGTAATAATTTGAAAATGGGGGATATCATTGAGTGGTACTCATGTATGTAAGGGCCTAACATGACTTGTGGAAAGAGAATGCCTGTGATATTTTGTAAACCAATGACAAAAGTTAAAGCTTTGATAGTTTACAACTTTAGTGAAAAGAAATTTTAGCTTAGTGATTTCATTTCAAAAGTTTCAATTTCTCAAGTTTCCACTTCAATAGATTTAACAGCATTGTTTATGCTGTGGTATATTGTTTTCCCTTTGTCCACCTGCTTGAAAATTGATTCAGGCTGTTAAATTCACTTAAAAGAAAAAAAATATGAATGTATCATGTAAATTTATGCTAAATATGCAGCTGTGTGTGATTAGATTTAGCGAGGAAGGTAAATTTTTGAAATTAATTTACTAAGCAATGATTGATTTCTTTGAAATTGCAATTGAGATTTGGGGCAACATATTTGCAATATTCATCAGCCGTCTTCAGTATTGCCCCTGGGTATAGTTAATTGGCACGTAGATTCTCTGATATGAATTTAAAATCAGTTTCAGAATCCCTTTCACATAGATTCTGGGCAAATTGCATTTGATTAGTAGAAATTTGTAGAAGGAAACTTTTGTGATATGTTAAAAGATTGATTAATATTGTAAAATATTCATATTTTAAAGGCACAATACATTTGGTCAAAGAACATTGAATTGATTTTAATGATTACATAAAATAATTTATACTTCAATCACCTATAGCATTATTATTTTTGTTGATGAGTCAGTAAGGTAGAAAAGAAAAATATTCAGTCTTCTCATATTTGTGGCTGATCTATTTTAATGTCATCCATAAGCCATATTCAGTTTTCAGTATAAAGGAAAAAATGAAAGATGAATGAAAGATATGTTTCCATGTCAGATGTATGCATAACTTATAGATTAATTCCATAGGCTGTGTTAAAGTGATTGATTGAAGTAATGAACATTACAAGAACTGAAAAGCATATTCAGTCTTAGTTGCTGTAATGTCTTATCTGTCTGGTTGCATCTCATGTGGTTTAAACAATCTGAGTCACAGGATGAAGTATGCTTTTAAAATTTGAAATTAATTTAAAGGGACCATCTTGTGCTTGAACACTGCATCAACTGGAAATTGACTTACAATAGTATGTTTGTTAGGTGGGAGTTTTATGGTGCATGTTTTAATCAATTGGTTTAAGTCTGTCCTGGCCACAGCCTTTTTTCCAGTTGTGGCTCACTGACTTAAAGGTAAAGAGCATTCCCCCAAACTTATTTTGAAGAAAAAGCTAAATAACACAGTTTTCATCTTATTTCTCTTCAAAGTATCTTCCATTACATTTTATGACTTCACTATTGCATATTCAAGGTAAACCAAGCAGTTATTTCTGGTAAATTTCACATTTGAAGAGAAAAAAACATTGTCACATGACTCCCAACAGCCAATCATGAAACTGGAGAGTCTACTACACTCCTTCAATTTGGGATAACTGCTCCTGCCCTTTAAAATAGCTTTTATCATTAAATATCCTTTTAGTCTCAACATGCACAAACCAACTGCATGATCATGTGTTTAGAGCATCTGTCTGGAGGTCTGGAGTTTGACTCCTGGCCTGGTCGTACTGAAGAATACTGGAACCTAGTGCCAATGTGCTTAGGGCTCAGCACAGGCAATAGAGTAGGGGAAATATTGCTCTGATGAACCACAACTGGAAAAAGAGAGGCTGTGGCTGGCTCGACTTAAACCAATTGGTTTGAAACTGAGCCGTCAAACTCCATCTATTAGGCAAGTGACCAAAATGCCTTTATTAATGCTCAAACTTTGTGAGAAGTCTTCATATGACTCTTTGTAAAAATGCATATTGCATAACCCCAACTTCATTTTAAAATATTTGTAAGGGTTAAATTTTACTAGGCCCATTTGTCCTGACAGTTGATTTAAAAATCTTCACAATTTCAGACAATCAATTAATTTTAGTTTCTACAATTTCAGACAAGATTTGTTGGAGATACAATCCTCAACGTTGACCAGAGTTATGCTGTTCATTTCAAACAGTCACTTTTTCTGCACAAATTTCGGATGGGGGAGGGGGAGGGTTCATGTTAGCCTAGCAATTGAGATTAAAATAAATGTTCCAACACTTTTATTCAAGAAAAGTTTTTTTTATAGTTATGTGTCTGGCTCTACTTTAGCCATTCGGTTAGAAACTAAGCTGTAAAACTTTGTTTTAAGTAGTTGTGTGTTTTTAGGATGAAATAGATAATCAAAGGGAAATATTGCGTTTGTTGTACAAGGATATTTCATCCTTTTAAAACTTATACTTATTGGCAAAGAGTGATAAATGATTACAAATAAGGCAGTATGCTGGCCTTCTTTTCAAGAAGCAAGTTTCCCTCCGATAGAAATTCAGTTGTTGTTTCTCAAGAATAAGTTGTTCACCCAAACTTTCATCATTTCAAAAGAGTTAACTTCCGTAACTCTTTTTGTGCATAATATATTTTAGAGATAAGCTATTGCTGGGGTTTATTGTTGAGACCGAATAAATTGAAAATTACTAGAGCTGTTTACTTTAAATGCCATGTTGGAGCATTTTAAATGCAATATTTCCCTTTAAGGAGAGAAATAGGCCTCCAGATAGAATCTTAACTCTCAAATGTATTTTGTTATCAACATTGTTGATTCTAAGGGAATGCTGGGTACTCTTCCATCATTGTTCTCTCCCTTTTTTTTTTTTGGCTTTTTTTAGCAGTCTATGACAGGTCTAGACGAAAACAAATCAAGCGTTCTACTGGATGACCTTCAGATTACACCAGAGAATAGTGAGGATGAGGACGAAACAGTCCAGAGGGATGATTCCAAGTATGAAGATGATTACGAAGAGGGAAACTTTGGGCAAGAGGCAGATGAAACCAGAGACGAGCAGGAGAATGAAGAGGAGGGTCAAGATGATGATGAAGGGCGATCTCAAGATCTCCAGGATGGGGATGATGATTCTAATCAGCTAGAGGAGCAACTCGCCATGAGTGATGCCGATGAAGATGAAGACGAAGAACAGTCAAGGGATGTACAGGAAGAAGACGATTATGATGGGATGGGTGACGAAGATGGAGACGATGTAACTGATAGCAACCAGAATGTTCCAAGGAGACAGGATATTTTGAGTGATTCTATTGAGGCAAGTCTGGGAGAAACTAGACAAGAAAGTGACGATGATGAAGATGAGGATGATGATGATTTTGAGGATGTAGAAGATGATGAGGATGAAGGTTCCAAATCTATTTTTGATTGATAGTAGTAGGCATTACTACATATGATTTTTGTACAAGGCCAAGTCAGGCAGGGTCATGGAAATTTAGACAGTGAAGAAAATGGGTTTTTCAATACCGATGAAATCATGCACAATTTTTATGACAGAAAGATGACTTAGAGTTTGCAAGTTGTAGCGTTGGCACATTGACATGTGAGATAACCTACCAGATTTGATGCCAAATGTTGTTGATAAAATCAGCTGCCAATTTGTTGTGATTAACAGTACTCTATGCTGGTTTCAGTTGCACAACAACCATGGAAACATGATTGATACATTAAAAAATTGCCCTTTCTCACCTTTTATTTACATTAAGTAACCCAACTTAAATGTTTGCATGGGACAAGTAAAAGGAGGCACCCATTAGGTTATCTACAAAGTCACACTGCAGACTTGCCAAAGGTTGTCTGCAGGTAAGTAGGATTAAATGTTTACAGGAGTTGGGTATGGGGGCTCGTAGATCCCCAAAACAGGGAGTTTGGGGGATTATATCATATCTGCCATCTGTCATTCATGCAGCTCGTGAAAACTGTTGAGCATTAAAATTTTTTACCGCCTTGTCCCTAGGAAATCATGGAAAAACATGCATTTGAGGGAAATGTATGGCAAAAGTAAAACTCCAAAATAATATTGTTTGGTATTGTTAAGAAATTTCATTATTCAACAAAGTCTCAGAATATTTATTTTAGTATTTTTTCGTGTTGCAATTTTAACATGTCAACACTGGTGCAACTGGTATTTATATATCATTTGTGTTACCAAATATTTGTTGAGGGGGGTGGTAAGACTGAAGGCATTGCTTGTTCTATTAAATTATTTTGATTTATTTTGAATGACTGATCATTTGTAAGGAAGTTAGAATCCTGTAAGGAATTTTAGAAAGAGTATGATATGCCAGGGGATAATTATTCACGTATCATGTTTGGCTTGGTGGCGCACCTATTAATTTGGATTTCATGTTCACGCTCTACATGTTTGTTAAAGAGCTTTTGGCCACTGGGATACAAAGCAGTTATGTGATCTTCTGAAGGTGTTCATTAGGGCAGGACATAGTGAAAGGTCTATTAAAATCAGTGTAAAAGGAGGGGTAGAAATTCCTAAGTTTTCTGATTGCCAGGATGCTTGCATTCAAATGGTTCCATAATTTGCAAAATTTTCAAGTATTTAATAACAGGAAGCAAGGATGGATGCAGGATTTGGAGAAGGGTTAATTGACTTTTTTCTCTGAACATACTGACATGGCCAAATGAGCCATGTTATGTGGTTATCAATGCATGGCTAACTTGTTACCTCCCTGTCCAGTCTCTCCCAATCATTATTTGCATTGTGGCAAACTGACAAAAGTATTGAATGTATAGAAGACTGTGTTACTTTTCTATCAAGAAAATTGTGATTTATCTGAACATATGTAAATACAAAGTTAAAGACATCCTTTTGAAACAATGAAGTCTTGTTGTTTTAGCCTGGTATTAGTTTTGTGAAATTGGAAGGAATTCTAAAAGTAATAAATAAAACTTTCTTACCATGAAAGCTTTCAAAGAAATTTCAAAAAGACATACCAAATGTTGCCAGATTATATGTCTAGCAACAAGCGGTGTTTAACTTTGGTTGGCCTTGAAGATGAGCGAGCATGTATCCTGTTGGAAAAGAAAATGACACTTTTGACATTCTCAAGTGACGAGGCTTTTTTTCTTCTTGCAGTAAAATTGTTCTACTCTTCCACAGAGTTTCACATGCACTTGAAACTAGAAACTATGTTGTCAGTTGCACCTTTTAGCAGACGTCGCAACCAGAACTTTCTTGATTTTTTCTCAAGTTCTTTCAAACAACTTGTCAATCTGTGCACCACTTAATTGTTTTTCCTAGAGGGAAGTGGCTTTGGCTGTCACGACACGTTTTTGTTGGGTCTTTATGGGTAAGGGTGGCTTATATAACACATTAAATGTTTGTAAATCCAAGTCTATCTGCTGAAAACGCAACAGCCAGCGCATTTGCAAAGAAGAAAGAAAGAAAGAAGGTAATCTCATGCTTAGACGGTCATACCTTCAGCATCCTGATCAATCGATGCCTGTGTAAATATTTGATATACTCCACACTTTTTATTCGTAGAATTTATTTTCCATTTGTTAGTGAAAGAAAGGCATCCCTCTCTTTTCTCCCTTCCTTCGAAGGTAGGGTTAAGGGGGGCGAGTTTTCTAACCAAAGATTTTTTGACCGAGACTTGTTTAACACCAAGCATAGGCATTCAGACAAAGGGTCAAGAATTCGTCTACATACTATTCAATAATTTTGACACCGACCATACATTTTTGGTTGCAACAGAGGGATACAAATGGAATAGTTTTCAACTTATTCATAAATGGTTTTCCCCGGAATAATATATTGCAACTAGAGCCATAACAAATTTGTAGAAAAAGCAGAGGATATTCTTCAACATGAACGGCAAGTCAACACTACCATAATTTTCAATCTGATTAGACGTTTTTAGATTGCACCGATAGTCTATAGTCGCACTTGGTTCAACGGTAACGTTACATGGATAACTGATTCCTATTTTCCTCACGATACACTTCTAGATACACTGTTTTGTCGTCATTGTATAGATGTAGCCGATAGCGCGTACAGAGCGATATTTGTTCGAAAGCCCTCCGGTTTTTGTACGCGTGTCCGTTAAACGCTGTCTGTCGATGGGACGTCACATAATAAATAGTCTACCTTTCATTTTCGTAGCCCTCTGATACAAGCCATATTTTAAATCGAGTTGGGGAATGGTTGGCCCTTTTTGACCAGAGATGGAAAGAAGTTTAACTACACCCACAAAAATCGATCGCATTTGGACCCCGAAATCTCTGTAATGTGTTCCTTGTATCGGTCTTAGGTTAGGTCTAATGAAATAAAAACCGTTTTGCCCGCTTGTTGCATTAGTAAACAATTTCTTGAATATCATTAATTTTCATTCACACTAAATGTTAAAGGATTTCTACAGCAGTCGTTTATTTCCCTAAAGGGCAAGAGCAGTCACCCCAACATGAAGTAGTGTAGTAGACCGTCCTGTTTCATGATTGGCTGTTGAGAGCCATGTGACATTTTTCTCCTCAAATGTGAAATTTAGTAAGAGTAATTTTTTGGTTTACCTTCAGTATGCAATATTGAAGTCATAAAATATTATGAAAGATACTTTGAAGAGAAATAAGAAGAAATTTGTGATATTTAGCTTTTGCTTCAAAATAAGTTTTGAGGGAGTGCTCCTTACCTTTAAGTACACCAAAATTGTGTGTTTCATAAGGGGAAAGTCACTTGGCCATCTTTTGGTGATATTTTTTAAATAGTTTAATGAAAAAGACTACAATTAAATTGAGTACGACACTGTATACTCCAGCTGCAATTTTTGGTTCCTTGTGTAACAAAGGAACCTATGCAGTCACCTTGGCGTATGTATGTGTGTGTGTGTGTGTATGTGTGTGTGTGTGTGTGTATGTGACGGATTGGAATGCGAGGTATGTGGTGCGATAACTCAATAACCGAGTGATCAATTTTTTTCAAACTTGGTATGTATGTAGATGTTGTGGAGTAGATGTGCCCTATCATTTTTGGTGGAGGTCAAAGGTCACTGGTGATCACCAGAGGCCAAAAACTGAATTTCTGTTAGTAGCTGTAACTCAGTATCCGTTGTTCAAGCAGTGGCATCATTTTAGGATAAGTTAGATTGGTAGGAGGTGAAAATGTTGGTACATTAACCAAAATAATTGGAAAGGGTCAAAAGGTCAAAAAGTAATGTTTTATTGATATCTTGCCACTAAAACATTTTAGAGGGGTGGTGTAATGGAGATTTGTGTTCGTCTAAGTGAAATGCACGTGATGACCCCCCCCCCCCTTGACCTCACTTGACCTCATTTGACCTCATTTGACCTTTGTGACTTTTTTGTGACTTTTTTGTGACGTCAAGATTTGTCTTGATCAGACGAACGAAAAAGGCTATTACACTACCCTCCTACAATGTTCGTTACTTGAGTTACTGACATTTAAATGACAGGCTAGTGTGTACATGTAGGTCATATGTAGGCCTATTGCAATGCCAGGTATGCGGTGCAATTACTCAATAACCAAGTAACATAGTGGAAATAATGGAAAGTTGTGTTCGTCTAAGTAAAGTGCACGTGAAGACTCTTTGGGTCTTTGTTCAATTGGTTTAAAAGTCCAGCTGAAGTTTAATGCCTTTAGACAAACGCAATGTATAAAAGAAAAGAAGAATCATAACCCCCTCTCAGTCTAAAAGCAGTTTAGTTAACAATCAGGACAGTAATGCAATTATTATTAAAAACAACCTTTTCCTCACATACAGTATTGAATAAAGTTATTCACGGTGCAAGCTAAGATTCCAATTTCAATGGTAAAATATGAAAGCAGTTTCTCTTCTTTACCTCTGCTTTTACCCTAGGGACTACAATGCTGTTTCTAACACCCTCTTTAGGTTAAAAGGTCAAGTTGAAAGTCATTTATTAGATTCTACAGAGCTATGTTTGTTTCTTGGTCTTCTAGCCAAATTGTGAAGAAGAAATTGGTGGTAATAAATCACTATCGGGCTGCCTTTAGTAGCAGAATTGTGGGCTTTTCCTTATTTTTGCTTTTCAGGCAAACACATTGGGTAGTCTAAAGGACAACCATGACATAATTTCTAGTCATCCATCATAAATTTTGGTGGTCAGGAATGACCAGATGACTGTTAAATTTCTTTGGTGCAGAAGAGACTGTGTTTGTTTAAAATCAGTTTTGATCTACTTTGACTGTATTTGACCTTTGTGACTTCTTTTTAAGGCCTGGATTTGAATTGTTGAGATTGACCAAAAAGGCAATTAACTAACCTCCTATACTACCCCAAACTCAAGTAAATGACATTTTAGTGAAAGGTGATGAATGTATTTGTCGCATGGAAGTGGGCAGTGTGCAGTGTGATAATTTGAAAAGTTTAGTGTTCCATTTCTCTCAAATGGCAAGTGCTTGTATGATTTTGAAATTTAATGTGCCCCTATGTTTTTGGGTGATGGCCAAAAGTCATTGGGGTTAAAGGTGCAAATTATGCCTTACCTTGGGACTACCTTAATACAATATCATCTTTAATGCAAGGAACCATAGTGCCCTTGGGCTCTTGTTCTCTTAAGGATCCACCAACCCAAACTGCCCCAGAAGTGACGGTAATTTCGGGAACTTGTCCTCAATGAAACAGTATATGGACGTCTTAATTTTTGAAAAAACAGAAGATCGCACCCAGTTTTCATACCAGACAATTTTCCGACTAACCTATTCCTAGTCCCTCCGAAATTCGTCTTTCGTTCTTCCTTGTGCAGATGCAAACCCTATTACAGTGTTTATAAATTTATCCTGAGGAGCATGCAAGTTCATGATATGTAATCAGCGGACTCTCTGTGCATGTTAAATAATGTCAGCTACTGTGTACCTTTTGCTTTTGATGACAAAGATAATTCAGCTATTAGGAATTTTGCCTTCAACGAAAGTAATATTATTTGGGTGAAAAACAAGGCCCTCAAATTTCCTGGTATAACCCCCTATGATGTTGTGCCTCGCGTTAAACAGTTCAACTAAAAAGCCAGGTGTCTGCATAGAAGTACGGGAAAACATTTCGGGGGGGGGGGGGGTGTTTGAAGCATTTTCCCTGCTGGGGGATGCAACCCTCAGATCCCGTCTCATACCACTTTGACTGTAACGGGAGAAAAACGCGAATATTATTAGTTTAAAGGCTGCATGTCACATCAATAAAAAATTATTTTGGCTAATTGCAATAAAAAAGTGATTCGACTACGTATTGTTTTCTTCATGCATCAAGAAATCACGGCCTTATTTTATATGATGCACCCCTTCGGTATGCGCCTCATGTGATCGCCGCACTTGTATACCCAACCAACTGATACCACAGAGTACCGAAGTAACTCTCTGAACAGCTGAAAGCCTGGATGAACCGCCCCTGTTATTCCTATTGTTATTGTTTATAACAACCTTATTGCTGACCTAAATTCGACTACGCCCTGCCTGCAAATTTTCAAATCAACATTTCAACAGTGAAATTCGTATTAAATCCACTTTTACTAGCGAGATGTTGCCAACACACCCATTTCGAAGGGAAAATATAAAGCCTCGTCGAATCTTATGCATTGTCTACTAAACGCGACATTTGAATTGGCGGTAATTTCATCAAAGATTTGCGTCACCCATGTTTTAACCAACTAAGTACATGGAAAAGTTAATTTGATAAGTTTCGAGTAATTTTGTCTATATTGAATAAAAAACAAGTCTGTTATAGTCAGTGTTGAGATAGTCTCTCGAATCCGGTCAAGGACTTCTTTTGTTTTCCTATCATCTGTTTTTCTCAAAAAATGAGGCCGAGTCGAAATGGAAGAAATTAAAATTTGGCTGTTGCTTCTCGGTACAGTGACACACATAAAAATATGTTACTGCCTTCACCGTTTTAATTTTATTTTATTACAAACGTCTTAAGTCAATACTACAACCACGCATTAGCTTCATAACTTTTATATGCGCTTTGTTTGCAACCGTTGACTGTAAATCGTTGAATTTTAATGAATGAATTTGAGCATCCAATGGCGAATTCAGCCATTGGTAGGGGCCATCAAACTAAACTCTTAATTTCATTGTCTACGTGCAATCGGCTACACGTCTAAACCATCACATTCACTTGATTTAGGTGGTGGTGGCGGGGTGGGGTGGGCGTTTAGTATAACAGCCGATACAAGTAAATAAGAGAATATGAAAAGACAAGCATGGACTGAGAGACTGTTGACCCAAGTTATGGCTGATTACATGGTTCCATCACTAGCCTACAGACTGTTCGGATTCATCCACAAAAAATTCAAATGTTTATCTTTCCAGATTTTTAAATAACAATCAATTTGGTCTCCATTCACCTGGGACTGATGCGCGTATCAGTTATATACGCTCCTGTTTTGGGAAAGAAATTGGAAACAGGTTTAGATACGGGTAAAAATTGTAGGCCTGCTTCCTCCAGGGGCGTAGACTGGTTTGTGGATTGGGTGGGGCGGGTCCAAAAATTTTCAACATCCGGTCGGACGACCTGGATCGGGTCCCGGAGCGGTATCGTTTATAAGCAGTCCTCCCATACGAACGCGAGCCTACACTTATATACACAATACCATTCATTCATACACGAAAAATTGACACGCATGTTACCTGGTTACTCAAATTGACGTTTACAAGAAGCCGTAAAGTCATCTGCATACCACAATGTTATATTTTAATTATTCTCTTATTTTTTTAATCTGCCTGAATTATTGGCGACAGAGCGATGTATTCGCTCCCAATGTTTTCATTGGGGTGACAATTGTCCCAACCCTCACCTCCATGTGACAATCAAAGAAACACCGTGTTGCCAACTTCGACCAGTTCAGTTGACTAGCACATGACGCCCCCAGCTTACTGTGCTCCTGTCAATAGGGCAAGCGTGTATAGAGTTGCCCGCCTTTCTATTTTGCCTTCCACGTGTTCATCGTGCAATAATTATTAATAAGGAGCTGTCGTTCTCCCTAATTGGCAACACGGTACTGTGTATGATAAGTGGCCCGCGTAGCGCCTCTGTGGCTGCAGCCCCATTTGGCTGCCGCCCCTTTGTTTTTCGTAGCGATGAGCTGAACGAAAAGACTTCGTCCGCTAAGCGGGCTACATGATCAGTGCCATCTAGTGTGCCAAATGGAAATACGCTGACGTCATACGCATGCCCTCTGTTGTAACTTTCACGTACGTTGTGCAAGCAGTGTGTCATGGAGCAGTTGTTTTGCCCCAACTGGAAGTTGCGTGACGTCACGGCCATAGAAAAGTGCATAGCCTACTTCCGGATGCCCAGCTGACATCTCCCTGGAAAAAATGAAAAAAAAAATGTGTCGAAAATCCTCTACGCTACACATATGTGCTGTAGAATTGTTTATTCACTGCCGAAATTCCACTGCTAGTAGACATTTTCCCCCAAATTGACCCTAACTTGACAGTGAAGAATATGCATACGTTGACAACCCCATGTATTGACTATCAACTCGTCTCTCATAGACTACTTGCCGCAGAGGCAGACATTTGTAATGACAAATACGATTTAGTTTTGGGGCGAACAAAATTCAAAATTATTGATTTGCGCACTTAGATTGATATAAAAAGTTTCATTTCACTCGTCAGAGCAACAAAACGTTTATTTCATGTACAAAAACCTCTGGTGGACAAATCAACAGTCATAACGCATGCTAGAACATTGGTGAATTGTACCTTATTCCATGCTTAAAATTGCAAGCGAAGAAAGTGACGCTTGTATTTGTCTTGGCTAAGAACCTAATTGTGTACACGCGTGTAGAAATCCAAGTATTATTACAAGGAATCTGGTGCAGCTCCCTGTTATAAAAAAGGAGGGAATGGCGCTGGCGCCGTCCCGGGGGAGGGGAAATTTTCCCCGGAAGAATAAACTTATTGAAAAACATATGGCTATATTTTATACGTGAGGGTGCTGTGATATGTAAATTAACACTCAAAAAAAATAATTCAAACAGGCTCGGAAGTGCCATTTCTGGTGTTTTGGACCAAAGAGATTCCGGCACTCTCCGCGCCAACTAATCGTGTCCTTCCACTTAGGTAGTCTTCTCACAGTAGAGCAGATGGGTGAAGTTGACCACAAAATTTTTACCCTTCTTTTGTAACTTGTGAAACAATAGTCGTGAGGAGAATTAAGATTGTTTTCAGATTATGGGCCGTCTCTTCTGCTTAGTGCCGAAAATGGTAAATCCGGCCATGTGTGACAAGCAGCACAACTGAGAAGCCTAAAATTTGACGAGGTCTCAACTCGACTAACGTCATAACGACTCTAGGTCCGAAGCAAGTGAGCTCATGGTTACATCAGGGAGGTGTCTAATAACACCTCCCTGGTTACATTGAAAATAATTAGCTTCCCTTTTTAGGACACTTTAGGATGTGACCCAAAGAAACTCTGGTTGAAGCAACAAAAACATTGCAGCACTAGGACCGCTACCGTATCTATCCCAGGAGAAAATTCCTGTTGAGACCTGTTGAAATTCCAACAGGTTTGAACAGGTATCAACAGGCAATGTCCCAATTACCTGTTGGAGTGATGAAAGTCAACAGGCGTCAACAGATAACACCGAAAAAGCCAACAGGTTCCTCTTGGTACCTGTTAAAATCCTGTTGATTTTGTTCCAATTACCTGTTGTACCTGTTAAAACCTGTTCAAAAGGTTTCAACTGGGATTTTCTCATGGGATGCGTCTCTCCTCTTTTCCAGAAAATTAATATGGTAGTCCCAGCTATGACTGCCCGTGCTAAAGTGTATTCAGAAAAGTTACACCTAAAACACCTGAAAAAAGTACAAAAAGATGACTTCAAGTGATGGTTAATCTTCCACAGATTGCATCTGAGGGACATAAATGTTCAAAAAATTCTCAAAGGGGACCGAGGATGACACCCCGATCGCCACGCCGGCGATCAGACCCTACAATTAGCCCCAAAACAAAAATAGTGTCCACGCCATGGTAGATAGTCCTGTCATAGACATGTGGCGATATGTGCTACCCTCATTCATTGGACCTGCGCGGCGTCCATGGTATTAGGTATTTGTTTTGAAACTTTTGTTCTTGAGCAAGTTCCTCTCTCAAAATGAAGGTTTAACAGGAGATAACTTATTTTGTTATGAAATCGTCAAATGTTCCATCCGAAAAGGGGATGGGTGAAAATTCTGCTCCTAGAGTCCGTCACCCGACTATATATGGCAAGCTCCTATGGATTCTCCTAATCCTTGACTTATATTGGGGGTGTGAAGTCTGGACGAGGCTGTGCAGTTTTATCAACTGCAGTGATATTTGGAGTTAGTTACTTAGGCGAGCTTATATAGTTAAGTTTCGAACCAATTGGTTATAGTCGGGCCAACCACGGCCTTTTTGGTTTCGATGATAAGAGAAACCAATGCATTCATGATGGCGTGTGTGTGTATGTATGTGTGTATGTGCGTGTGTGTGTATGCGTGCATATGTTTTTGGTGTAAAACGGGGACATGAGCCTTTTTTTCCCCGGGCAAGTGTGGATACACCTGCAGTTGGGGATATCCCCACTTGCCAAATGCAAAATTAGCCATGGAATTGAATTGCTCACGTTTCAAGGATGTATCACAGCAAGTTTGAAGCATTTTGGAGTTTTCCCCAATTTCCATGTGATGGACCTAACATTGGGTGAAAAACCGTGGGCCGGCGCATGGGTGTATGTGTATCTGTGTAGTACCAGTAAATCGGGGACATGAGCGTTTTTTCCCCTAGTAAAGTGTCGATACACCCAAAGTGGGGATATCCACGTTTTCATGGTTAAAAAAATGTGTCCCCAATTGACGGTCAAAACATGTGTGTTTGTGTGTGTATGTGTGTGCGTGTGACACTTTGCTTGTTAACACGATATCTCAAGATAGGAATGTCCGACAGTTTTCAAACTTGGTACATAGATGCACCGTATTGAGAGGAAGAAACCTATTGTTTTTGGTTGAGGTCAAAGGTCATGTGGGGTCACCAGGGATCAAAGTCTAAAAACCTCGTTAACACGATATCTCAAGATAGGAATGTCCGACAGTTTTCAAACTTGAAAAACCTTGTTAACACAATATCTCAAGATAGGAATGTCCGACGGTTTTCAAACTTGGTACATAGATTCACCATATTGAGAGGAAGAACCCTATTGTTTTTGGTGGAGGTCAAAGGTCATGTGGGGTCACCACGGGTCAAAGTCTAAAAACCTTGTTAACACGATATCTCGAGGTAGGAAACTTGGATAAATTTCATATTTGGTCTGTAAATGTGTTATAGTCAGGAGATGGTCCCTATTGTTTTTGGCAGAGGTCAAAGGTCATCTTGGGTCACCGGGGGTCAAAGTCTGAAAATCTCATTCACACAATATCTCAAGGAAGGAAGCTTAGATATATTTCATATTTGGTATGTGGATGCATTATGTTCAGGAAATAGTTCCTCTTGTTTTTGGTGGAGGTCAAAGGTCATCTGGGGTCACCAAGGGTCAAAGTCTAAAAACCTTGTAAACGTGATATCTCAAGGTAGGAAACTTGGATAGATTTCATATTTGGTATGTAGATGCGTTATGGTCAGAAGATGGTACCTTTTGTTTTTGTTGGAGGTCAAACTTCATCTGGGGTCACCAGGGGTCAAAGTCTGAAAACCTTGTTAACGTGATATCTCAAGGTAGGAAACTTTGAATAGAATTCATATTTGGTATGTGGATGCGTTTTAGTCAATAGATGGTTATATGTAATTTTGGCGGAGATAGAGGGTCTCCTGGGGTTACCAGGGGTCAAAGTCAAAAAATATTCTTAACATGATATCTCAAGACAGAAAGCTTGGATAGATTTCATATTTGGTATGTAGATGCGTTATGGTCAGGAGATGGTCTGCAATATTTTTAGGGGAGGTCAAAGGTCACCTGGGGTCACTAGGGGTCAAAGTCCAAAAATTCACTAAAATCGGTTGCCCAGCCGACGAAGTCGGTTGCGCGCCAGACTGAAGCACCTTCGGGTGGACCAGTTAACTAGCCAACTTTGCTTGCTTGTAGAGTTTTCATTTCTAGTTAAGACCATGATTAGGGCTTAAGTATATTTGAATAAATCTCCCCACTTGTAGCTAATCGAAATATTTTATCATGCTGCACCTCTCTAAATTTCATTATTTTTCATTGTTAGTAGCAGTATTTGGAAAAAAATTTAACCTGTAAAATACGATTGTTAGCACCAGATAATTCCTGCCATTTTTTTGTTTGCCCAATATCATATAAAATGGAACATTCCATGTTGATATTTATGAATAAGCATGCGCAGTTCGTTGAACCGCCTGGGTTGTATAGTTGCGATAATGAACTGTACTGTAGAAGTCCACCCTACGATGCATGTAAAAATATGCAACTATCTAATTTTTAGCGGTTCTGAACAGCAAAAAAATGGACTCAATTAACGTATGTTATGGTTCCTTTCTGATATAAATATCCCTGTATTTTTTGGCACTTCTTGTTTAAACCTTAAGACTTGTTTAAAAATAATCAGCAACTGAAATGCACTGTAGTCGGATCCCCTCAAAATTCACGCATGCAGAGATTCGTGATGCCGTTTCTCCGTGAATTTAGCATGGGGCTTGGCCGGCTGCACAGGCTAGCTATGTAAGCCTCGGAAGTGCGATCTTCATAATGCAAACTCAATGGGGAAATTCGTTCGGAGGTCTGGTATTTTCACACACTAATAGCGTGTTCGATTTGCTTCCCTTGACTTACTCGAGCCTCGAGCTAGGGCTACGATGGTCATGCGCAGTTGGGTGAAATAAACAACGTTTTACGGTAATTATTGGAGAAGTTGGTTCACAATAGCCAATGACAGAGCCCGTAGCTGGATGGCAGAGCGAACTCTGGTACGTACGTATTACATGCGGTTCGCTTGTTCGATGAACGTAGACTCGAAACAATGCTCATTTAGAAAATTCTCGAGAAATAACACTTGAGTGACTTCGCTAATTCCGACATCAACCACTTTTCACAAGTCAGAAGTTTCATGTTTACCCCACTGTATTTACATGCTCAGAAATTGTTCACGAATGCATGTTGTTCGTTTAGCTGCCATGTTTTCCCAAAGCACGATGGGATATTTACCTAAGTAACCGACTCGAAGGGTCGCTCACTTGGGCCTGGCGCGAGTAAGCGCGAACACTGACGTCATTAGCTAATAATCGAACGTAGTCGTGCCAGATACGAGTTAACTCGGGCGAGTAATCGAACGCGCTAAATATCCCATACGCGATGGCGCGAGTTGTGATTGGCTGCTCAGAATCAACGAATTTGATCCAATCACGATGCAGAGGCAATTCAAATTTTGCAATAGATTGTGTGCATATGACGTTACCGAGCAAAACATGGTCCCTTGTTTAGTGGTAAAAGCGGATATGCACGCAAGTCTACTGCATGCATGGGGCCACATGCATCATTGTTTTCGTTCGTAATGACGTCAAATGATAACATTCCTTAAGTCCTACTGTAAACAACTTCACGGTAGGAATGCTGGGAATTCCTTAATTTATGCAGGGTAATAGAGCTTGGTTGTGATGTTTGCGGCTGGTGGGCCGTTTAAAGTGCAGTTGTACAGGTCGCTACTACGACAAACATGTGAGCGCTGTACAAGTATTGAACACTGCATCGCAAGCAAGCTGCATCAAAGCAGCGGTGTTGGAGTGTTTCATGAAGTAACTGGCGATATTACATAGGACTAGGCGGGAAAATACAACAGTTGGTGTAATGTTAAAAAGTGCACATGGTCTGAAGAAAGCTTCAGTAAATGCGGGATGGGCTTTTACTGAGAAAAGATGATATAAACCCAGCACAAAATAACAATATTTTTGCCACATGCTTTCATCGGCGAACATGACTTACGACGCAATTTTTAGACTTGTACTTTCCTGTACAAAAGTGATGGCGCTCTTTGGAAATGTTGACTGTTTGTTGTTGTGTGAACATTACGTCATTTTCAGTTAAACGGTTAACCGTCGGTTAATAAAATCGGTTAAACGGATAGTGAATTAACCGAAAAAACACAGCCCTAATGCGTTTTAGACAATAGATGGTCCTATTTAATTTTGGCGGAGATCGAAGGTCTCCTGGGGTCAACAGGGGTCAAAGTCTAAAAATCTTCTTAACATGATATCTCAAGATAGGAAGCTTGGATAGATTTCATATTTGGTATGTAGATGCGTTATGGTCAAGAGGTGGTGTGTAATATTTTTAGGGGAGGTGAAAGGTCACCTGGGGTCACCAGGGGTCAAAGTCTGAAAACCTTGTTAACACGATATCTCAAGGTAGAAAACTTTGAATAGAATTCATATTTGGTATGTGGATGCATTTTAAACAATAGATGGTCCTATTTAATTTTGGCGAAGGTCTCCTGGGGTCACCAGGGGTCAAAGTCTAAAAATCTTGTTAACATGAAATCTCAAGATGGAAAGCTTGGATAGATTTCATATTTAATATGTAGATACGTTATGGTCTGGAGATGCTCCTGTTTTTTGTGGCAGAGGTCAAAGGTCATCTCGGGGTCAAAGTTTGAAATTTTTAATGCGATATCTCAAGGTAGGAAACTTGAATAGAATTCATATTTGGTATGTGGATAGGTTATGGTCTGGAAAAGGTCCGTGTTGTTTTTGGTGGAGGTCAAAGGCAGATATGCCAAGTATCCCTATTTAGGCGGAATAAATGCGATTTTCTACCCTCGATTTAGCCCCATTGTGTTTGGCAGAAATGAAAGGTCATCTGGGGTCTCCAGGGGTCAAAGTCTAGGAACCTTTTTAAATACGATCTTTCGAGATAGTTGTTTGTCCATCTGTCTGTCTGTCTGTCTGTTTGCCTGTCTAGCTATGTATGGCTTTTATTGAGGTCAAAAGGTCATCAGGAATGACAATTATTTTTTGAACATGCTAGTATAACATTTGAATGAGAAGAAAATGGTGCATGATGGCATTCTTTGAAACGGAACATTTATGTATCATCGAAACCTCAATGCATTTTTGCATTCTGGTTTCAGGTTGTGGCTGACTGGCCTGATCAATTGAGGAAAATAAAGCATAATGTTTAAAAATCCCACTTGTCTTGAAAAAAGACGTAATGACGCCCCCAACAAGACGACAAAGTAACGGGGGTATCACACTGTGGTTATAAACATCACGATTTTGTTTTAATTTATTTATTTATTTTGTTTATTCACACGCATAAAGTTCTATTCATTCCTTATATATTGTATTACTGGCTCCATAAAGATTTGTTGCTTCAATACGGTTTTTACACGATGAGACAAAAGTATCCTACCTTTGAAGACAAAAATGGGAATAATTTTAAATAACAGTTCGTAGCAGTTTTACAACATAAAACCTGCGTTACTCGACAAGCAGAGGTTGAAGTCGCCTGCTCCCATCTGGTTCTCAAAATCGTTCTTAAATTAGCACCATTCGTCTCCTTAGAGGCCCCTGACTCTTTCTGCAATGTAGTCTTCCGTTTCCTCCTCGATGACTGGTTATAAGAGGCGAAGACATTCGTCGCCAGTTTTCAATATTACTCCGATGTTTCAGTTTTGCGCGATTGCTTTTAACATCACCGAACGGAGAAGATAGCTAGCCAGAGGAGATCGGGTTCTCCGATAGAACGCATCAGAACGGAAATAGTTTTAACATTTATTTAAGAGAAGAAAGGAGAATTCCAGGGCTGGTTTTTGGTTAAAATGGCTGATGAAAATATTCCCCAGACAATTCATATTGCGCACCGTTTAACTTAAGGCGTCTTTAGCATGCAGTTGCTTTCTTAGCGTTGGCTGGTTATTTTAATACAATATGTAAGTGACATATACAGTTAAATCTTCAACACACCTTTTATGAAAAAGTAAAAAGTATTTTTTGTGTGAAAAATTTCTGCACGCAGAAACAGATTATTTTTTTTTATTTTAAGTGAAAGCATGCATCATCCCCTTTCAAAAACCTTAATCCTTTCACCGCAAATTAAATTTTTGTAGTAGCCACAGAAACTCTCAATTGGAACAGCTCTTCGACTGAAAGCAAGTTCAAAAAAAGCAGAGTAGTGTAGCTCATTATCCAGCGTGTACTGTACTGAGAGTGTTTCTTTTAAACATGCATTGGGTCTCTTGTATACTCATCCTCAGTGAAGCAATAAACTGAGATTTAATCTGGATTTAGATGAGTTTTAGACTTTAAGCCGAGGGGCTTAAGTGAGTACGTTAAGCAGAATTGGAACTGTTTGGGGTGTCTAAGATTTAAACCTTTAAAGGTATTGTACCAATTTAAGTCAAAAGCAACAGGTGTTTAAGTTAGGATTTTTGCGCCTCTATTTGCAAGATCGTTTCATCGGCTTATTTCTTCTTGTTGGGGATAAATTGCATAATTTTTCGATACTTCCCTTATCGTTGGGAACGCCATTTGTTTAAGGCCTATTTCAGCCAAAAACCTGCTAATTTTGCTCGAATTTTTACAAATTGCACACAGATATTTTATACTTTTGACCCAATTTTTATAGGATAACGTTTTCCTAATTTTTAGTTTTTGAGGTTGTGCAGTGTGACGGTATTTGCAACCTACAATACCTATGATGGAGTTTGGAATAACTGAACGACCCTACCCTTTGCAGGTAAGTACTCGTTATTTTCAGGTAAGTACTCGTTATTTTCAGGTTAGTACCCGTTATTTTCAGGTAAGTACTCGTTATTTTTTCTTCTCTCTCCATCAGACAGGAACTTTCAGACAGAAACTGTTAGCGGTGACGCTAGAGAATTCCTTATGCATTTGAAATTCAACCGAATACATAAACAAATCACAAGTATCACCGATCTGGTGTGATTATCTGGATTGCCTTTTCCAAAAAATCGACCATTCCAAAGGCCACCTGCTTTTTAGATCAAGTACCCTACGGGACAAGCAGATTGAGAGATGTGTGATGCCTCATGCAGGTTTTCCAGAACTCCTAATTTTTGGTCAAGTTGATTTTCTCTCACAGACCGGATAAAGTTGGTCGGTGACATTCGCTGTTATTTTATCTGGATGCTGTAAGGCAAACGATGCTCGCCTTTTGTAGAATAATGCTGATCAGGAGACATCTCTCAAAAATGGATCCCGAATTATCTACAGAGGCTGTCAATCAAAATCAAGGTATAAATTGCATGCCTGTCTGTACATGAGAATCATCTGTGAGCGCCCTCCATATTTTTACGATTCAGGGAAATAAAACTATTTTAAGCTTTTAGCGATGTTTCCATGGCTGAAAGGCCTAACCCTCTCACCTCAAACATTTCCAGTTCTGCTAAACTACTTAAGCCCCTCCCACAACTGTCTAAAACTCATCCTAATCCAGACACAATGTCAGTTTATTACTTCAGGGTGAGTATACAAGAACCCAATGTGTAATCAAATCACTCTCAGTACAGTACATGCTGTGCAATATCTGAATATGAGTTACAGAATTCTTTATTTTTGAACTCGCTGTCAATCAAATAGATGTGCCAATTGAGAATTTCTGTGGACTACTACAAAAATTTTAGTTTGGGGTGAGATGATTCGGCCTTTAAACAAGATACATCAACTTTCCTTTCAAGTCAGTTTTATTCAGGTTTTATTCAGAGCCAGTGGTTGCTGTGTAGACCAATCAACCTTTTAGAGCTCTTTAATAGTCTTTAGACTACATCTTGTCTGTGGATAGATCATTCCCTCCTTTTAAATGTTTCTATGGTTCTAGACAATAATGTATCTACAGGCGGCGGCAAGCTTCTCCGGAGCAAGCATCAAACATTTAGACGAGTCATATTGATTTTGTAACAGATCTGTGGGTCGTTACAAACTATATTGGCGTTCCTGGTAATCAATACTTCATTTATAGAGCCATGTTTAAAATTTCAATAAGTTGTTAAATGTTATATGGCATATTATCTACTACTTTATTCCAAGAATATTGGTCATTAGACACCCAGTAGTCGCGGTAACCTTTGGCTTCCGAGCATTGAATCATTTCAATTCAACCTTTATCACCATCCTGGCTTAGCTGGAAACTGGAGAAAATCATGTGCACACTTTTTAATCGTCTTTTGTTCAATGTTGCTCAGTATTTAATGGTCTTTTTGTTTAATTTTGCTCTGATTAGTACCATTCTTGAATATACATCCACAAATCTAAAATTCCATAATCTTGCTGTTACGTACTGTCCTGATTGGCTGTTGAGAGTCATGTGACAGGGGCAACGCAGGAGGCGACGCCTTTGCGTTGTAGCTGACATTCGTGTCTTGCAATCTAACACGATCTACTTTTAACCCTTTACCGTTGTTTGGGTCCTTTTGGACCCAAACGGAGAGCGCGGCTGTCACCCATCTTTACTGTTTCACGCGGAGCTCGAAACTACGAGTAGCTACCCAAAAATTCGGCCACAGCAATGAGAGAGACAATAGTTTAAGGTCACGGGGTCAATAGCCTACGGAAGCGGGGCGTGCTACATCCGCTTTTCCGTCCACTCCCGAGGCGCGTAAATATGCCCAAATCGGAACACAACGGTAAAGGGTTAATCGAAAGTATCTGCACCACGGGGCTATGCACACACGCAGACACAGCGGCATCAGGTTTGTAGTAAACACACTGCGCAGGCTTATTTAAACCAGATAACCGAACAAAATGGTGCGCGCGTTTAATTCACAGTTCCACCCCACATTGGCGTCTCCATGTCGAGTCACTAAGTCTTGTAGGACTATGGGAGTTTGATGTCTTTGGACTGTTGGGACCCAGCCTAGTAGCCTAGTATTATGCCAAAAATACCCCTTAGGTTCTGACACCGGTACATGTGAGCCCATGCTTCTTCATATGGACGGACAGAGACTAGCCCGCGGGACGGACGAAATTTTTTCGTCAAGCTATCGCTACGAAAAAATTAACGTCCGCCGGGGTTGGACACCAAATCTGTTCAACTGCGTAGGAAACTTACGGAAAGTCCATTAACATACTCGAAGAACAATTGGATGGGTTATACTATAATATGAATATTCACATTTATTCAAGATCTCTCTCAATACGAAGTACCTCTCACTTGTGAGGCATACCAGCTCGACAGTTTCTTCTCAAAATTCTTATCGTATATACTTTTAAATTCCTGGCAAACTATTTTAATGTCTGTTTTCTAGCTAGTGATATAGGAAAACGGGTTACTCACCGTTAGTTAAAGCTGAAGCCTCTTAAATGATTTTCAGCTGCATAGCCAGGATGGTATATTTGGGGGCCTAGGTAACAATTGGGGGGGGGGTGGTACCTCCGAGGGTCAGGCGCAGCAAGACTATCTAAGCGGAGCGCCACAATCAGTTGGCGCGGAGCGTACAAGAAAATTTGGGGTTTTACAAACCTCCAGATGGCTGGAAATGGCACTTCCCACGTGTTTTAAGCTGGATGTACCCAGCCTTGAAATACGAATCTCATGTCTGCCACTTCTCAGATAGTGTGAATAAAAAACATATGAAAAATGATAATACATACACTTTTAAGGGACCCAAAATCTGGGCGTTTCTGATCTGTGCCGTGGCCTGGGGGTGAGACTAAAGGAAACCGGTATCTCCCTTCCTCTTCGGAAAAATCGTGAACTGCAGGAGAACGTAGATTGAAAATGCGGCAATATTTGAACAGATTTCAGCTTCAATAGGAAAACCAAAATTAATTGTGTCCCCCTCTGAGAAACTTTCTTTGCGTTAGATTTGCTAGATGCAAAATGGTGCTATGTTTGGCAAAACTTTGAACTGATTATAGGCCTACGTTTTAGGATTTTCCTATTTGAGGAGCATGAAAATTATCAAAATACTCATTTTTAGTCTTTGTAGAAATTATTGTATTATTGTTTTATTGTATTTCCGTCCAAACATTTTATTTTTTCTCATTTACTTTATCAGGAGGCAAGATATCTAGGGGGCCTGAGGAAAATCTGAGGGCCTAGGCCTCCAGGCCCCCATCCACCGTGGCTACGCCACTGACTGATTTGACTCTCATCCGAAAGCTTCCAACCCTTAAAACCATTCCGTTCGCAACGGGTAACATTAGGTATTGCATAGTCCTATAGTACTGTTCACAGTGTGTTTTGTTGTAAAGCTCACTGTTCTAACGTTATTGCTCGACGCTACACTAGACACAGGTACAGTACGATATGATTCGTAGCTTCATAAAGGCTTATAAATATTCCATGCAATTTCCTTTTTGGAATGGTAATAACCATATTCATGTTAAGATTTAGGCCAATTGCCGTTGTCCAATATGTAGTTAATAAATATTAATGAAATTCTTTATTTGTGATCTGAACAGATTTTTTGACTATCGCCGGCAGGCTCTGAGGGGAGGCAGCCTGAGGGCTCGGCCGACACAGAAGCACTACGCAGGCTAGAGAGAGACCGGCTACATGGTCTAGTGGTTAGAGTATCAGACTTGCAGTCGGGAGGTCGGGGGTTCGAGTCCTGGCCGGGTCATACCGAAGACTTTAAACTGACGGAACCTGCTACCATTGTGCTTGGGGGAACAGCATAAGAAAAACAAGTCGGCGAGTCACAACTGGAAAAGGGGCCGTGGCAGGGTCGGCTTAAACCAATTGGTTAGAAACTGGGCCGTGAAACTCAACCTAACCTAACCTATGGACGGAGCGGTCGGTATGACACATTTGAATTGCAACAAGTCGACGAATGAAGTAGAATAATCTCAACCGCTTAGCGATTGGGAAATTATGATCTTATTATCTTTTTCCTGGGTTATAATTAGTTGAACCCACTTCAAAACCTGTTGATGTTTAGGTTTTTGTTAGCGGTCATCAATTTTATCCAACAATTTAGAAAACAAATGTATAACAAGCGCTCCCACGGGCTCAGTAATATATCAATGGAGAATGGGATTATGCAACAAACACCCAGCACGGTTGCCTTTTTTGCAAAAGTTCTTTTCCAACCAAATACCCATATCTACGTCCAAATATGACTTTGGGGTTGCCATGGACAAACCTGAAATAAGTTGTATATTTTGCTGGCGACGCATAGGTTCTACTTTCTACCGTCGATAAAATTTTAACAATAAATTTTCTTTTCAAATAAAACATCTTTTTTAAATATTCACTTTCCCGTATTGGCACAATCATCCGCCTACGACACGTTATAACATTTTCAATCAGCAATCGTTTTGATACTTTTATCGATTTGAGTAAGGTTACCGTCTTTTTGATAGGTAAGATGATGTCCTTCCATCCAGCCAATTATATCATGTTGCATACAAGATAAAGATGATCAAACACTGTGCAAATATTTGTTATTACTCACATTTCAGGTGCAGTAGTCCTGTCTGCCTGTTACATCTATTTAATATAGCTCTAAACGTACCACTCTTTCTTATAATGGTTAGCAAGAACTTTGAGAAACAGCAAATGCTAATTCACCTGCAGTCATAGTAGGTCCACACACAGATTTATTCTACCTTGAAGGAAATGTAACTGGCAATAGTGGGTGCGTTAGATTAAGCGACTCGAGCCGGCTCAACTGGCTCAACCAGTTTCGTAAAATACGTCACCGGCTCAACTAGACCACCTCGGAGGGCTGGTCGTTTTGGTCGGCTCAAGTTGTGAAGTTTTGATGACGTTAAGATCGACACTTTTCCGAAAGATCAATCACTGGCTGAGCCAGTTGAGCCGACTCGAGCCGCTAACTTGAATGCACCTTTAGATCTGTTTCAATCGAACCTACCTTTATTTTAGCTCCTAAGACGCTGACATGTCTGGTTCAAGTGAAACTGTTCCAAATGTCTCATTTTTCATGATCTTAAAAATATATGTGACAAGTAAATGCCAAAATAATGAAGATTTCTGGTGATATCTGCATTTTCTGTAGCTTTGTTTAACAAATTAAGGGGATTTTTGGACCTAGAAAAGCTCGCCAAAAAGGTTGATAAGTCTGTTTTGATAAATGACGTATTCCCGTGTGATAAGCTGTTGCATTTTAATGGAACTTGATGTAATTTGCCGCCTATAGGTGAAACTCGCTCGTTTAAGGTGGAACTAGCTTATTAGTATGCAAGACCAAGACAAAATGCCTTCCTTGAAAGTATTCCATACGGTACTGCGAGAAGGGGGAATTTCCCCTTTCTGGAACAGGACAAGGGTTGCTACTTAAAAGGCATATGTCACAACCAATGATGCAAATGGTCTCAATGCCGTGAGGTTGGTCAAGACAGTGTTGCCCTCCTGTGGACAAAATAGCTTCTTCTGGAAGCAGTTTAAAGTTTGATTTCGCCGAACGGCCCTTTACCAGGGGGTCGAGAGGACTTAAGAAAAGTATGTCATTTTGGCCTATAGCGTTTTCAGTTTTGGGCAGAAGTGTTCAGCCGTCCAAATAAAAGTATTTTGTAAGTCTAAGCCTTTACCGTACGTATCCGCCTGGATTATACCTTTTATGTCGGCAGTTGACCTTAAAGACATATTTTCATCACCCCAAACAGTTCCAATTCTCCCAACCTACTTACTTCTAGCCCCTCCCACATTTATCTAAAACTCATCTTTATCCAGACACAATCCTAGTGGCCATACAAGTCCATAATGTGTAATCAAGACACTCTCAGTGCCCATGCTGTGTAATTTAGCTATGATGCATTGTTTGAATGTGATGCCAATCAAAGAGCTGTACCAATTGAGAGTTTTGATGTATGCATACTGAAACTGTAGTTTATGGTGACGAATGACTGCCTTTAAGTAAACACTGAACTGCCTCCTTATAGGGCACAATTTAGAAAGATTAATTTTCTTCTCGGAAATAAGCTTAAATTGTTCCTTTTGGTCTAAAAGGTATCTCCACAAAATTTGGCTACCGTGAGGTTAGGGACAGGTTAGGATTAGAAAATTTGAATTTTTAGTGTACAGGTCAATGTAAGTGTCGCCCAAAGGTAGGATCCACTCTTGGTATTATTGACAAATGTACAAAAAGTGTCCAAAATCTGCTCTTAAAGTTTGAAAAACATCGATTTGTTAATAACCAGCAAGAGAAACACAAACAATACAGATACCAAGAATTTTTCACTTGCCTTTGTTTTGTTTTGACAATGCGGAAGATATTTTTAATACACAACATGAGGGATATCTAAAACCCCACCGCAAAATGACAAGAACACTGTGTTAGTTTAAACCAGGCTGTTCACAGCAAAATGGATCTATCCTCTCCTTAACGTATTTTGCGTGACATTTTGCATCATTGAAAAAGAATTAAAGGCATATTCTTGAGACAAAATTCGTCAACTTTAAAATAAGCGGAAAAATTTCCTCTCTCAGAAGGTGAAAACGGCATCTCGATAGTTTATAGCGTTCAGAAGATACAAATTTTTAAAGTATTGCAAAATTTTTCTTGGGATTTGATTCATCATGGGAAATCTGTGATGTCATCGTGGCACATTAATTTAACATTGCATTCAATTTATTTATTATTATGATGCCGCTGCAGGCAATATTAAGCAATGTTGTTGGTTGTACCCTATGTATGGTGAAGGGTAATGCTAGATCTACATGAAAAGATATTCAAACATTCCAACAGTATCAAATTTCAAGGACATACAGGACCTTTAATTATAGAAAAAACAAAAAGCATAAGGAGTTTAAAGCAATGTGTCCACATTACATAACTTTTTGTGGTTTTGTTGAGAAGCAGAAGTATTTTTTAAGTATAATAACTGATCTCTAAAGTGAGATATCTTGAGTTAGGAAAATGGTATTGTGATAGGGTTTGAAGGACATGGTATGGAATATTTTTGTTTATCTTACAAGACAGAGGCAAAAACCCACCAGAATATGCCTTTAAGTATCTTCCTGTTGTCCTTTCTGAAAACTTGTTTGGCCCAGAGTTACGCTTCCCAACTTTTATAATCTGATATCGCTTAAAGTGACGAACAATGACGTCTGTGACCGGGACTGTCGCTTTATTTTATGACACCAAGTTGATTGCCTCACTTTTAATCAGAGAATTTTATTCCTCATGAGATTGCCTGCATCTTCGCTCAAGGAGATATTCTCGGTATTGCTGGGAAGGATCCAATACTTATTAAATGTCCGATTTGAAAAGAAAAGAGATAAAAGACAACTTCAGTCTACCACAAAAATTCATCACTTCACCCCTGAAATTATTCCAAGAAAGTCTGATCACATCCGATTAGGGATAAGATATAATCCGCGATAGGTATAATTTTTAAATAAAAATCTATCCCTTATAATTGTGGCATGTCAGCAAAAAACCATGACTTTACTTCGCAGTTAAGAAGTAAGTCTTCCTAAAGGAAAGTCATTTGGAATTATATCAGTATCCAAAAATATACCTCTTCAAATTTTGAATGTTTCTGAGGCAACTTGTTGCTTATGCTAAAATAATGATGTAGAGTGTTGCACAGCGTTGACATTTCTTTTTGTTAATTCTATATTAAGTATCCCTTGTTTATTGATCAGATAGTTTACAGTTTACTTTTTGATATGGATGATTTTCAAGGACACAATTTAAACTTTCAAAATAAAACCCTCAAAACATGCCAATGTTACAACTGTCCTTTAAAGGAAGATTGCTAAAACAAAGGATAACATTAACCACATATAGCATGCCCCTCTCTAGACGCCACACGTGTTGCATATTCAGCTCACGTTTATGCATGATTAAGAGCAAATCAGATATTACCCTGTCAAATGATTTTTTGACAGAATTTGTTGGGAATTGCGGCAATTTTCTTGGTGTTTAATGTTGTTCGCATGAAATACCCAACTGTGTCATTTCATGTCACATGACCGAAAATAAGAAAATAAGCTTAAAACCCTCAACCACACATGGGGTACGATACAGCGGTTGGCCCAGAACTGGCAGGAGTGAAGATCCTTCGTCGCCACCCTACATGCCAGAAGGCATAATGGGCATGAGTGAGTGAATGAAAATTTTCGATATGGTCAAGAGCAGTCTCACAAACTTATTTTGAAGCAACGGCTAAATATCACACTTTTCCTCTTATTTCTCAAATTATATCAAAGAATCTTTCATAATATTTTACAACTTTAATATTGTATTTGCGAGGTAAACCAAGCGGTTACTCCTAGTATATTTCAAATCTGAGGAGAAAAGTATTGACTCACAACAGCCGATCATGAAACAGGACAGTCTACTACACTACTTCAGGTTGAGGTGACTGTCCTTGCCATTTAAACGGGTAGCCTACTTATTCTAAACATGTGATTATATTAAACGGCAAGAGAATTTTACGAACTTTGGATTCTCCACAGAGAGGTCCTATTCTTATTAACTTCAAGGTCAACACAAAATTCTAAATGAACAAAGGAAAACGATGTGAAGAAGTGATATAATCTCTGTTGCCCTCAAGCCCACTTTGGGACACAAATCTAATGACTTCGTTTATTGTTTTATCGAGAAATAATATCCGATTTTAAATGGAAGTTTCACCGCACTGTGTAGATTTGGTTTCTCTGTCACATATGAAAAATATAAACTTTTGCTTTCACTTCACCTTTAACTGTTTAATATCAAAGACCAAACTATTATTTCCATCCCGTCATGCTTACATTTTATCTATTCAGGAAATAAATCATTACTCTCTCAAGTTGACAGAAATCATGCTTAATTTGCAGACTCGGCAACACTGCAGGCGTTTTCTCGGAGTTAACATCTGTCTTTGTCGCTTTAAACGTGACAATACATTAAGTCGTTTTGTTTCCAAGAATTATTTAGCGAACATACCGAGTTCACATTTTCATTAACATGCCACATGGGAAGTATTAGTTATTACCATGCTTGAACCATCGACTGATTGAGTTTCACCAGGAAGCTGATCATAACATGCTCGCAAACCTTACCGATACACTTTGTAAAAGTTCTGCAAGTTGCTTCATTTGAAAATTGGAAAAATTTCCAGACGGTAAAATGAGTCTTTTTTGTGAAAACTTCATTTCTTGAATGTATCTTCGATTTTTTTTAACAATATGCAATTCTTGACAAACAACCCCATGGTTTTGAAATACATTAAGTTTATTAACACAAACTCAACGAGAAGCACATACTTTTTTTTTAAATTTTAAAAGGTACATGAACTGATTTTGGTAAATAAATATTCAGAGCTTCGATATTGAAGTAAGATTGTCACTAAGGGGCGTGCACTGGGTTTTTCCGAGTGGGACACGACTTTGAGAATATGAGAAGTTGAAGCAAAGCCGATAGCCAGAGACAGTTAACATGTGGAGGGGACGTTTTCAGGTTGCGAGAAATGCAAAATCCAAAAGGCCCGGAAAGGTGAATATCCTCAACCCGAAGAACTTGCCAGTAGCTCAGGAACCAGTTAAACAATAAGATCAAGGCAAAGTTGGTAAATACTCAACCGTCATAAAAATGCTTGTAATATTTTATACGCTAAACGTGTTTACGTATTTTTCTTTCAGTTTCTTCTTACGATCTTCTTCGAGTTCCTTTGTTTATTTATTATTTCTTGTATTTTGGAGTCCTTTTGATGTCAAAGATAAGTCCTTTTAATTTTAAAATGCTTGTAAACAACTCTTTTTGAAAACCATAACAACGGAAAGATTATAACGGGCCCCCGGGCGCGGTGTAACTGATAAAAAGTATTGGGGTTGGGGACTAAGCGCCATCAAGACTATGCAAGTGGATTGCCACTATTGGTTGGGGAGGAGCGTACAAGACAGTATTTTTATTTAACAACCCCCCCCCCCCCCTCTACCCAGGTGGCCGGTAATGGCACTTTCCGGGTATTCTAGGCTTCATGTACCCAATTAAAAACTCTCCATGCGGTCGCCACTTCAGGAAGCCGCAATTTGCAAAATTGGGAGGGCTGAACATGCCTTCAGTACGCACTTTTTACATTGGAGGCTGATCCCCAAAGCCCATTTTTGTTGTTCCTTGTTCGACCTAAACCATGTATAAAAACAATGGGGACTTGGAGATCATTCATATTTTAAACACTTATCTTCTCTTTCTTTCTTTCTTTCTTTCTTTCTTTCTTTCTTTCTTTCTTTCTTTCTTTCTTTCTTTCTTTCTTTCTTTCTTTCTTTCTTTCTTTCTTTCTTTCTTTCTTTCTTTCTTTCTTTCTTTCTTTCTTTCTTTCTTTCTTTCTTTCTTTCTTTCTTTCTTTCTTTCTTTCTTTCTTTCTTTCTTTCTTTCTTTCTTTCTTTCTTTCTTTCTTTCTTTCTTTCTTTCTTTCTTTCTTTCTTTCTTTCTTTCTTTCTTTCTTTCTTTCTTTCTTTCTTTCTTTCTTTCTTTCTTTCTTTCTTTCTTTCTTTCTTTCTTTCTTTCTTTCTTTCTTTCTTTCTTTCTTTCTTTCTTTCTTTCTTTCTTTCTTTCTTTCTTTCTTTCTTTCTTTCTTTCTTTCTTTCTTTCTTTCTTTCTTTCTTTCTTTCTTTCTTTCTTTCTTTCTTTCTTTCTTTCTTTCTTTCTTTCTTTCTTTCTTTCTTTCTTTCTTTCTTTCTTTCTTTCTTTCTTTCTTTCTTTCTTTCTTTCTTTCTTTCTTTCTTTCTTTCTTTCTTTCCTCGAATACACCACGACGGATATGAACCCATCAATTAAATGTATTAAAATGTCTGAACGAATGCCTCGATCGACTTTATAAGATTGCAACTTGAGGAATATGATTAAGTCATCATTGGTTGCATGCTGCTTCGTAAAGGAACCAAATTGATTTTCAAAATTAGAAAATTTAACACTAATGTTGTAATTGTTATTTCTTTTGGCAATGACAAGCGCCAAGAAATATGTTTTTTTTTCGTGCTTGTGCATATTTTTCTGGAGGTTGTTTGCTAATGACTTGTTATTACAAAATATTATTTTCAGAAAACAAGCGTACATATGTGTTTCTTCCCTCATTCTAGCTATAACATCGATCGGTTATTGTTTGCCGCCGTATTTATTTACTGTTATACTGTCAGAGCTGTAACACCGGGCAATGACCTGGAATATTTTTAAATATTTTTAAGTCTCGAAGCAACATATACTCCAATTCAAATAGCACTCACAAAGGAGCATGACATTTTGGTTTTGATGTAAATCGCTTTTTTCAATAATATTTTAATGTTTTATGACGGCAGACGTGGATGCAGACATTCCAAAGGGGGCGGGGCTGACCTTAGAGAAAGCAGGGGGAGAGGGAGTTACACTGCTAATTTCCCGTATGTTTTATTGTTGATATGGCGAAAAGGGGGGCTGAGGCCGCGAAAGTCCCCTTGGTTCCGGATACTATAAATCTTTATCATACTCAATTATGGCCTAAACGGGACGGGAGGGATGGGGGATGCAGTCCCCCTCCCATTGACCTAAACCTTGCTGAATTGGGTAGACTTTGGAGCCTCAGTGCGGCGGAGAATGTTCGGGAGTGGGGTTTGGAGTCGGGCAAAAAGTCACCGCACCTCCTGAGAGAAAGAGTCCCATTTGGCCATGTACTCATTGTAATTAGCTCAGACTTCTCCTTGTATATTTTGGAAGATGACGTATTCCACTTCATTTAACATCAGAAATGTGAAGGTGTGTGTGTGTGGGGGGGGGGGGGATAGCTGTGGAAGTGGGATGAGGGTACGGGCAAGGGTAGGTATATGAGGTCTAAAAATTATGTCGCGAACGCCTCCTACCCTGTGAGGAGATCAAAAATTAAACTTGATAGATAGATACTTGAGGATAAAACAACGCGCCCCCTCGAACGTCTTTACGTCACAGGTCACATGTGAAATTTGCTTACAGCGACAATCGGAGTTTGTTTATACAAATTTTCCAGGACTTAAATTCTGCACGTGACCACAATCATGTATTGAGCCAAAAGTGACAAAAGTGACCTGTTACCATCGTCTGACGTTGTGATTGGTCACCATATGAATGAGGCTGCCTAGTCTTGCATCTGTGTGGAATTTCGTTACCCGAACAAAATATCAAAATTCCCATTCAACAGTACGTAAAGCAGAATTAACGTTTCTTCTCCCTTGAAAGACATCTGCAGTGTCTATTGTTGGTGGTAAACAATCAATTTAAAAAAGGAGAAATGAGTAAGTGTTGGAACAAAAGGTTAATATTTCCTGTCAAACTATGTTTGCCACTTTAACATTATTTGTCGATTCAAGTTTTCAGTACTTTAGGAAATTAATGAACTGTTAATTTAGTTAGGCGGAATACGATATTTCTTAATTAAATGCATAATCTGGTGGTTTTTCACTATAGGGTCTAGAAAGAAAGACAAAAACTATTTCTGACCAGTCCTCCAAACACTGTTGCATTACCTTTTTCTTTATTTTTGTTAGAAAATTGTGGCACTTTTCAACACAACCACAGAATATTATGTAATACGGGCACATCATTTTTCTTCAGATTGCTTTTATTTTTCTTTTTAATTAAATACCCTGTTTGTCCTTGAAATTTGACATTGCTGGAATGTTTGAATATCTTTTCTTGTGGATCTAACATTACTCCACACCTTTAGGGTATAGCCAACAAATATTTCCTGCAAGTAATGTCCCGCGATGACATCACAGATTTGCTATAATGCCCTTTTGCATGCATAAATTTGAAAACTGGTATCTGCTGCGGACTGTATATGTTGTTGAGATGCAGTTTTCAACTTTTGAGGGAGAAAATTCTGAAGTAAATGGAAAACCATTTTGAAATATGGCTTTGTGCTTGCTCGTTTTAGGCAAAGGTCAAAATGGTCGACTTGGCAAAAATTTGGCAAAAGGTGCCAGACGGTTTCCAACTTCACAACCATACCCGATCGGTTCTATTCAGCACTGCATTCTAATCCTGCTCTTAAAATTATATCGCTGCATCTGTATTAATGCTAACGAAATACAACACACAAACAAAATTAAACACGACATTTCATGCAGTTATATATTTTTTATACAGAGACATAAAAGCTACTTCACTACACAGGACCCACCCAGTATTAACGACCGAAAATACAATTGGTTTTACAAAGTTCTAAAGCCTCACACAAAGGACATTCAACTTGGTTTGAACTATAGAGTCTTCGAACACCAATAAATGCCTTCTTGATACTACAAGTCATTTCTACCTGAAGGCAGACGTTATGCTTGGAATACTATTTAATTACACACCGCTCACGATCCCTGTTACCTCAATAAATGTACACTATCACAGGTTGTCTGCATTAATAAAACTGTCCAAGTAAAATGCTCGCCATTGCCTGGGTAAGTTTTATGAAGAAATTACTTGGAAGCGTTCAAAGTAAAATATTATGCATCACATGAGGGTAGCTTATATAAGTAACAACATTTTCCTAGCACCGCTGTTATTTTAACTGCCTCTTGTGCATTGAACGAGTGATATATTACAACACACGGCAGGGATGTTACGTACTTAAGATTTCGAGAGAGCAGGTAGCAAATGCAAGCGTTTGAAGTTTGACTTCTATGATTAACATTAAATGTAGCAAATATCCCTCGCCAAGTATTGCAGCCTGTCCTTTCATCTCAAAATTTAAAACTAGACGAAGAGTTTTGTCAAAATTGATTGTGATATACATACAAGACGAGGGTTTTTTCAAACATGATAAACTGATCTGCTTCACATCTTTTTCTCTCTTGGAAAGGGTCGGATTTACCTTTCAATTGCCAAGGTGACAAAAAAATCTCGTGGTTTAAATTTAAGATCTTTGTACTTTTACCCACGTTGTAGACACAACTTTAAAAGAACAAAAGGAATATATGAGAACCATTTTACATTTATCTTAAGGAATGCAGAATCTGATCTGTAAACCTAAAGATTGTCTTGCATCGTGCGTCTTGTAGCTCTAAATATTTGCAAGAAAGTACCAAAATCAATACTTAAGAAAACTCCAAGTCGTTCCGGGCATAAACCCTGCTTTGGGTGGCAAAAACCCATGACCATCTGGGACTCTTTCTCTCAAGGGAGGCGATGACTTTTTGCTAGACTTCAGATCCCATCTAATTAACTAATCTCTGTCCGACTGAGGCACCGAAGTATGCAATATTTAGCAATATTTTGGCCAATTGTTTGTGGGAGGCTGAGCAGTGGCGGAGCTGCCATATGGTCAGGGGCGGTCGCCCCCCTGACGGACCAAAATCGTCTGTCGGCGCCCTTTTTAGGTTTTTGACATACTTTACTCTTGCACCGTTTTTGGCAAAAGACATAATTTAATAGCGTTGTTTTAAGGCCCAGATAACAAAATGCTCAAACAGCCACCAGTAACTGTACTATCTGCACTTTATTCTAATGAAAATGGTCACCTGTAGTATGGGAATAGGTTTTGCCGAGACGTATCTCTATGCTTTAATGCTTTATACGCACTAATGAATGTTGTTACTGGCTAAGTACCTTTCTTCCACACCAAGCTTGATTATAAGCTTACAAAATAAACAGACTGACATTAAATTAACCCTCCCGGCCAATAGAAGATGTCGCAAAGGGCGCAACAATAATTGTAGCGCAAATAGCCCTGTTGTTGTCGCGGATAATTGTCAACATAGACTATAAAAAGAGTTTATAAAGATACCAAACTAGCTTCCACAACATTTTCAAAATCTATTCAAGAGAACATTCAGGTTAAAATAAAATAAAACTGTTATCATAGTGGTAAAGGTTTAAGAGCTTTAACGAGTAGTTTCCATTTTGCTTTTCTTCAAGTGACCATTCCCATGATAAGTGGCCATTTCTAACACTGCATGATAATCCCATGAAAATGCTTATTTTTCTGCACTTCCGTGGTCTCAAAGCCACAAAATTGCATCAAATAGTTTAGGCTACTTTTACTTATTATGAACTCGGTATCTAGAGAGCCAAGCGGATCTCTTGTCTTAGCTATTTCTTTAAATGTACTTTATTATTTTGGCTATTTCAAAGTAGTCACATGATGTAAGTTACCTCAATTAACGTTTCTTCGTGTACTTATCTTGATTTTCAGATGCAAAAAATGTACACATAACGGTGATTAATTTCCATTACTTTTCCCTCTGTAAGATTGCTTGCTGTTTAGCTCTTGCAAGTTTAATCGTTATCTTCACAAAGTAGCATATTATTACATTAAACTCTTAAATCGAGACCTGAAAATAACACACAGAATGTGAAAGAGAGGGATAGAAACATGCGCGTCCGCAGGTAGGGGCAAGGGGGGACTTACCCTCCCCTGGAAAATAAAAAAACCTGGAAAAACTAAGAAAACATAAAGAAAAAGACGAAGAAAACTTAACACCAATATTTCTTAAAAGTTCACTCAGTGTTTTCCCTATTCATATGGGGTAAATGGACTTCAAAAATATCTTTTCCAGCGATCTGAGAGGCATTTTGGGCCAACATTTTCTTGCGTTCCGCGCCAACTCATGGTGAGGAAGAGCTTTTCCCCTTAAAGAATTTAGCCCCCCCCCCCCCGAATTTCCTTCCGCGGAGGCCAATGGATAAAAAAATTTAAACATGTTTTAATAGAACAACTTGCTGAGGAGAAATGTCAAAGCAGCCTTCTGCCAGGTGCGGAAAATCAAATGGAAAGTCTGAAAAGCCGTGGCTTCGATTGTGCTGAGGCTCAGGGTACTTATTCCTTCAAAGCGCCCCTGCAGACCATTTTCACCCCCTCTGACCGAAATCCCTGGCTCAGCCACTGTGGCTGAGGTTCCTCTGCCCCAGTTACGTATGGCCATGCAAAAACCAAACTGAACAATCATAAGAAGATCTGTTCCGGGTGAAAGCAAAACCGGACGAGATTATTGGTTTGTAAATACAAGTGCAACTGATAAAACACAAACCCCCAAACCAAACGAAATCAAAACCGAAAAAAAAGAATAAAAAAAAAAAACTAAAAAATCGAGCGCCACAAGTTGGTCTTAGAGTGCCACACCGCCAAATTGGGCAAAGGTACCAGGTTATGGTAGGCTAACGTTTAAAATTGAGACTGTGTGGAGTCGGTTTTCAGTCACGGTGTGATTGCATAAGTGCCATTACATTTCCCACAGGAATGTCCTATCCATGTTAACTATAAGGTCGACATAACAATCTGAAAAAAAAACAAAGAGAAACAAAACGTTCCTTGTCAATGTGAGGAAGTGATGTAATCTTTGCTGCCCTTAAAGTGGAAATTTAAACAAAAGATAATTTTCATGTGTGAAAGAATGACCAAATCTACACAGTGTGGTGAAATTTCCATTCAAATCGGACATACATTTCTTGAGATATAAGTAACTGAAGTTACTGGATTTGTGTAAAAAAGTGAATTTGAGGGGAGCAGAGATTTTATCACTTCCTCACGTTGACAAGGAATGCTTTGTTTCCGTTTTTTCACACTGTTGTGTTGACCTTGAAGTTAATAGGACTCCCTTAGGGGAATACAAAGTTTGTAAAATTCTCATGCCACTTATGCAATCGCATTCTCATAATATGGGATTGTTGGGTAGAAAATAAGCGTTAAAGTTAAAGATAAACAAAAGAATGTCCATTGATGTGGGGATATGATGTCACATGTGCTTGCTTCAAGTTAACTTCTTGTTGAAAATGTGACAACTTTACTTGCCTGTATCTTGATAATCACACATCAGATTTCAACGCAAATTTCACCAAAATGTTTTGACTAAGTACACCTCTAACATATCAACACTTGATATAGGACCTTAAACTCTTCTATTAAGATTGCTTTGAAACACAAAATGTTTCAAAATGTCTCGAGAAATAAATGTCCGACTTCGATAAAGTTTCTCCATACTGTGTATGTGGGTTTGGTTCCTTTTTCATCATATGAAAATTCAATTTCTGCTTAAACTTTCCCTTTAATGTCAATGTTTGGTTATCATGTTTCACATTACCGTCTTCTCATACTGAATTTACAGTGTTGCTAAGATCACGTGACGGGAATGAATTACTGGACAGCGCGTTATGTGTGAATTCCAATTTGTCTCTGTAATGGTTTAGTGGAAGCGATGATGCATCTGCTTTGTTTGTCTCAAAAAGATAGAAGAGGGAATTAAACTGCGAATTCTGATTAGATATAAGAGGATCGCGTCGCCTCTGCGGGACCTTATACTGTCAATTTAGGGATTGTTTCGTGAGAGTTGCGGGACAAGAAAGTGTCAAAATAGATACAGTACCAAATCTGGATGCTACGATCAGTAATTAAGAAAGAACTTAAGTCGTAGAAGCAAATGTACACTCATGAGATTCAAATTTTGTTTATGTGACATTTTCATGGCCTTCGTTCGTAAGCATGAGGAAACACAATCTGAAGGCTGGATCTGCACATTGACATTGAGTCGCTATTTCTTATTCAATTTTCATGTTATATTTTTAACTTATTCAATTAGCCTTCAAACTCTAGATAATCGATTTTACGTATCCTACAGACAAATCCTGACAGCCACGCAATGATTAGATTAATTTTGTCCGCCGTGATGATTGGTGCCATGCATCATACATTGTTCTTCTCATTTCTTTTGTCAAACTGCACAATGATGTTTTGTATACTTGATTAAAAACCTGCCCATGTTTTGAATTTGGTCATTTTCCAGATAAACAAAATAGTTAAGAAGATTAAGGCTGATGGCTCCCTGCAACGGCCTACATTAAACTGCCTCACGGGAATTACTTGCATAACAGAAAGTCACTTATTCCATATCACTTTTTTTCAGTTGAAAGAAAATCTCTTTCCCAAATGAATAACTACAAGGCTGAGAATAGACACATCGCCCGTGTCCGTACCTGCGTAACAAGCTGTTCGGCATGTTCCTTGTTCAGTCAGGTGGTTTTGGAAGCTGAGGAGCTGAGAAAACGGAGTCCGCTCCGTGGTTTACCTCTGTGCCAAAAAAATTTCTGCAGCGATTTGCAGTAACTTTGGAAGGCGAATATGAACGCAAGTCAAGGGTTCGGAATCTCCTAACCCCTCTTAAAATTGAAAACATTACTTTTAAGCATTTGATGTATTTTGTCACTATAGAAAAAAGGTCCCCGGCAGTCTATTTTCCCTTTATATTTACAATGTCTGGCTATACGTGATTTCATGAACTTAATTCTCCGTAGCCGCATCGCCATCATTAAAAATGACTCGTTAAATATGATTTATTTGCTACACTGTAATGAAAAGGGGTTTAGGAATTAAACACTGATTTTGACTCAACTTTACAGCACGTTTAAAATGCTAAACATGTTTTTTTTTTGTAATTGCACATTAAAAGTTTAGCGATTAAACTTTTTTAAAAGAGAATTGTTTAGGAATTGGATACGCGTCTTTTGCAACCAAACACATTTGCAAACAAAGAAGGAGGTGGCAAAAGTGTTTAGAAAAACGTTTAATTCCTAAACACGTTATTTCGTTTCCAGAACCAGCAGCTACCTTTTGTTTCACACTGATTATCTAAATAATCACCATAATCGTCCCTTTAATCCTGTAAATAGCGATCCTGTCATAGAGAGGAAAATGGTAGGCCAGACTGAAGGTCCTGACAGGGTGGAGAGAAATTGCTTCTTGTGGGAGGGGATCGAGAGAAAACCCTTAACGGGTCATAGTATTCTGGTGGTCACTCCAGTAAAACTGTTCAATTTTTATCATTTTTGGAGAACGGATAAAACTGCCCAGTGGTCCATGAGCATTGTGTTAACCTGTAAGGTCAACAGCAGTCGCCCCAAACCAGGCGCGTAGCCAGGATTGTGTAATGGTGGGTTTTGGTGCATGGGGGGGGGGGGAGTGGGGCACGAAATGAAGAAAAGTCCAAGGACAGAGAGGAAGACCCGCTATTTTAGGGGGGTTTTTTGCGTTGCAAAGTTGGGTCACGGGGGGGGGGAGTTCTGACCCCAACCCCCCCGTGGCTACGCCACTACCCCAAACTTATTTTAAAACAACAGCTAAATCTCACAATTTTTTTCTTATTTCTATTTCAAGTATATTTTGCTATGTTTTATGACAAAGCGATTGCATATTCAAGGTTAGTCAAACAATAACGTCTAATAAATTTTACATTTGAGGAGAAAAAATGTTGTCACATGACTCTCAAGAGCCAATAGCGAAACAGGACAGTTTGTCACTCTGCTTCAAGTTGGGACGACTGCTCTTGCCCTTTAACGTTGAGGACAGTCAGTCATCATCACAAAATAATTTTTAGTATGAGGTATCAAAATTTTCAGTTGGTTATTGCTCTTTGATTGACAGCAGAGTTCGAAAATTCAAGTGCTGCAGGGTAGCTCACATTCCCTATAATGCAGATGGAGTATTAATTACAACTTAAGAGCGTTGCATGCATCACCAGGATATGACATGAAACAATATAGTATGCTTGTCTCCATAAGACATTTAAAATCTTTGTACTGTTAAGGGAGGAACTACAACAGTGACGTAGCCAAGGGGATGGTTTGGGGGGTTAGACCCCCTGACCCCCATGACCGAAATACAAAAACCATCAAAATAGCGGTTTTTCTATCTCCCTATACTTTTCCCTCATGTCGTGCTACAACCCCCCCCCCCCCCATGACACAATCCTGGCTACGATACTGAACTACAAGGTGTTTAATTGGGAGAATTAGAAATGTCTTCATTTTTGAATGATGCAGTCTCAAGCACTTTCATGACACACTAATGTTTAACGCGGAAATCGAGATTTTCTTTACCATTTTTCCAACTTTAATTCTGCACCACACTTTTACGTTGACTAAAATATAGCCAAAAATGATCCGTGATCACGGCCTTAAGTCGTGCTTAATTGGGCTTATGCACCTACGTCACTGCGTTGCGCGTCTCTCCGGTTTTCCATCCAGGCGTCCGTTTTACACCTATTGTTACTAAGATGCTGTTGTGCGCGCGGTTCGTTAACACCGCAACTACCTTTGATCATTTCCATCAAGTGGAACGCGCTGACGTCACGTGCATAACCTCTATTGGTCACAGTGGAGTGGAGGCTCTCCCCATTCTTGCATCAGTGTGATTTTTTTACCCCACAAATATTCAGAAATTTTCATTCAATAGTTTAATCAGTACAACATTAACGTTTCTTCTAACCTGAAAGACCTTTTCAATGTTTTTATATTCTGGAAAACAATCAGTTCAGAAAGGGAATAAGAGTGGCTGAAAAAATACTAATATTCTCAAACTCAGACCTTGGTTTCCCCCTTTCAGGCAGGAAAGACATTGTGGGAATTATCGCATTTAAAATTGAATGGTTAAAAGAGACTACTGCCCACGCCATGTCTAGTGCAATCAGGGAGTTGCTAGCAACTCCCCAGTGCAATGTATACTCAGTGTGCCTCTCAAACAATCATCCGTGCTCAGCGTGCTGATATCATCACGTCTTCGTTTTTACTTACTACAATTCTCCACCTCAATTTTATTAACCTATATTTATTTTAATAGTCTATCACTATCGAAGCCGGGTTCATCCTCTTTATATTTCATCTCCATTAATACTCTCTAAGCTGTCAGCATCACCATGATAGTGTCATTATCATCAATATTCTTTATCGTCATCGTAGCCTTCTATCGAAACCTTGATCTTCATGTTTCAAGACGGCCTCTCCAAGATCCTCACCAGAATCTATTAATTCTTGTCTACATCCTTGCCATACATATACTGTCGCCAGCATTTCAATCACTACTACCCCGCGGAGCGGACTCTGTTTTCTCAGATCCTGCGCTTCCAAGACCACCTATATGAGGTAAAGCTTGCTATGAAGGTTTGGGGTATGACTAAACAAGGGAAATGACGTGCGGCCTGCTACGCAGGTACAATCATTACCGAATCCAGTATCACGTCTTTCATAGCCACGTCTCTCGTGCTCTACGCTGTTTTTTTTTAAAGTATTTTACCATTATTTTTATCTTCTGGCCTTCATTAGTATTACTGCCATCTATATCATTATCTTCACCGACTCGTCGCGATTTCGTACATCAGCAACGTTACCAGCATCATTAAATTTGTAACTGTTCGTCGTAAAAGACGTGCTCCGGCTATGTAAGTACCAGTAAAACAACAAAGCAGATCGTCTAAACAAGATAGATCACCTTCGTACAATGTCTACCAATGTATATTAAAAGTATCACAATTCCGTTGAGAATCTTTCATCTCTCTCCAGACATAATAGCAACCTGGTAACTTAAGTCTAGAAATTTAAAAAATATATCTTTAGAGGTTGCAAAAAATCTTCCTGATCCAAGTTCAATTGCCATAGCTTGTTCCGTTGCTAAGAAGGTTTAAATGTTGAAATTTATTCCATTGAACCCAGACAGTCTATTTCGAAACGATTTTTAACATTCTCGTCGTATCGCTTACATTACATGATTTTTTTTAAATTAAAAATGTTTTATGACCTTGAACGCTTCTTTTTTTTCCCGGTTAACATGTTTTTCAGAGAGGGCTTGTAAAGTTTCCCAGTTTAATCATATTTTGGTACAAGGTGCAATCGCTTTCAGAAAACAAAGAAATTCAAAGATCTGTAATTTGAGTACGATTGCGACATAACAAATTATTGACCAATTGTTGAGGGAATAAAGTTAGACATTTTATAAATTAGCTTAGGAATGTCGGGATAAGATAAGAGTTGGATCATTTGAATTTATGTAGATATATTTTTGAAATTTCATACTTGAGGTAGAGGTTTAGTTTATACTGGTTTGCAGTATCTCCGGCAATGGTATTACCTTCATGTTGATATCTGAATAGGCCTACTGAGATCAAACATTCGCAGCTGTCGGAGCCGTTTGCTATTTTGTCTCATTTTAGGAGCAGATAATGAATCACTTTATTCCAGGCGTTCTGTGTATTCATTAAGTGATTCAGTCCTGGATATGAACCATTTTATCGACGGTTTCCAATTAAGTAAATAACTTTTGGGGGCTTTCGTGCTTCCATGCTTTAATACTTTTCCCGTGCTAGCCGTCACAGATTCTAAACAAAGTCTTAAATAAGATTAAATAAGATAAATAAAGCTACAGATGTGTATTCATTGAGGTTTAAATTACTACTATGGTCGGAACTGTATGTTTATTTTTGCAAGGGTTCTTCAAAATACTGACGTTTCTCATGAAACAGTCATTTGTCACATTTTGTTTAATAAATTGGATTCGATATAGAGAAAACACCACGACATGTTAATTTTATGATGAAAAAGCCACGAAAATATTAAGCCTTTTAGATAAATTTAATGGGGGATCTATTTTAGTGTAAGAGTGTTAATATACAAATTGAATGGATATTAATCCTATATGTCGGAAGCTTGTAAACATACCTTAGTGTATACTGCATCCTAAAACCAAAACGAGGTGGTATCACGAACATTTGAATATTTCCCAGGCTTTGTGCGGAGAAACAAAAACATACACGGCACTGGTGATCCTAAAGGTAGATTCTCGGTGGTTTTTAGCTGGGGCATTAAAAACATGTTACACATTCACACACATCTCCAAGATTTTTATTTGATTGGCGGAAAATAACTTCACTTAAGTAAGTGGAGTGAAGGTGTTAAATTCATTATGTTCAAAGAAAGTTGAGTGATACACCGTGTATTTGCATTGAGTGTTATTGACGTATTTGTACCGTAATTGGCAACGGCATGGTCACGTGGTTATAGCATCTGACCTGAAGCCGGGAGGGTTCGAAGATTTTTAAAATGGGGGTATACCTACTGTCACTCCGCTTGGTGCTAGTATAAGCTATAGGGAAACAAGGCAGTCAGCCACAACTGAAAAAACCGTGGCCGACTTGCTTTAAAGCAATTGGTTAGAAACTGAGCCGTAAAACAGCATCACACTAACTAACTTGTCATTGACAACTATAAGTTACAAAACTATACTCATCTTGCTTCATTTTGATGAGAAAAAAGATAGAGGAACGTTTTAAGCTAAATTATCTACTGGCCATTAGATGTAGCTAGATTTTTTCCAGGAGGTGGGCAAACAATTCAAATTTCCAATTTTGTTTTTTTTTTAAGTGTAAGCATTTCTGCAGTTACGGAATATTTTCTGCATTCTGCAATATAGCTTTCAAACATACTGCTTACATGCAAAGCTGTCAACTTTCATTGACTGGTAAGACTAACGCGGAGTGCGAACATCGGTTCGCGCGGGACACCTTTTTGCCAAAATCTAAATTGCATAAAAGGACTTTCGCTCAAACTGAAATTTTGTCAGTGTATGTTAGAGCCACAAATTTCAGACGACCGAAGTGACATCTCTTGTTAACCTGGCTGAGATAATATCTGCTCGGTCGTGGCTGAAAGTGAAATTTTGTTTGTATACGACAGCCTCTTTTATGCAAATTTTAGTACTTGTCAGGGACACTTCTAAAATCGTGTTACCGTAAAATGAGGGGCCAAAGTGTTTACAAGAGGTACTCTCACTTTTATGAGAGTAATTTGCGACAAATGAAATTGTCGTGGTAAGGTTTGTCGGATCAGAAACCTATATTTATCTGCTAGAGTTAATGAAAAAAGACTACAGTGGCGTTACTTGACATTGTAGTAGAAGGCCTTCATCAACTTTGAAAGTCGAGTTATCCGTCGGTGTTCATGCAAAGAAAAACTAACTTGCTTGTCTTACAATTGGTAAGTCAAAAATGGCCTTTTATGAAACTTAAAACATCTCCTAAGACCGACTGCATGGTCAAGTGGTTATAGCATCCTACTTGCAATCGGAAGGTTTAGAGTTCGACCTTACGACCCTGGCCTGGTCATACCGAAGACTTTAAAAGTGGAACCTATACTGCCATAGTAGGTGGTCTGGTGGTGATCGGCATCAGCAATAGAGTAGGGAAAAACAAGCAAGTAGGCCATAAAAACACGAAAGAGGACTGTGATCGGCCCGAATTTAACCAATTGGTTAGAAACTGGGACGAAGAACTCTAAAGATATGTTTATTCATAGGCCTAACCAGTATTCGTTGCGTAATTATGTATCAAGTCATCTTTTTTTCCGCATCCTTAGAGGATTCGTCAAAAAGTAGAATACGATCACACTACGTCAATTTCGACACATTACTTTGAGGTGAAGTGCGTAGTTTCAAATGTGTGCGTATTGACGTAAAAAGTTTACGGGAAGTTATAGATACGTCCACAGGACACCGGCTAGTAACCGTGACTCACTATGTTTAATTTGACCATATTACACGCAATACGTCTCATGTTACGTCTTCATATGTAGGCAAGTCATCTTTTTTCCGCATCCTTAGAGGATTCGTCAAAAAGTAGGATACGATCACACTACGTCAGTTTCGACACATCCCTTTGAGGTGAAGTGTGTAGTTTCAAATGTGTGTGTATTGACGTAAAAAGTTTACGGGAAGTTATAGATACGTCCACAGGACACCGGCTAGTAACCGTGACTCACTTTGTTTAATTTTACTATATTACACGCAATACGTCTCATGTTACGTCTTCATATGTAGGCTTAACATGAAATGTCCATGTGCCGCCCCACCTCTTAGTACTAAAAGAATATTACGTATGCACATTTCCATCGTTTAAAAATGCAAATGAGATTTTGTATCTAATTGTCGTGCGTTTTACTGTGATTATTATCTTATCTTAAACGTTGTTTCATTTTTGCCCTCAAATTGCATATTTGTGCTAGAAATTCTTCAGAATAAATCTCTGGCTACCTACTCAGCTGCAATGTCGTTTGACTATAACTATGTACAATGTCCTCGCAGCTGTGCAGCTATGGGGATCCACTTTAATCGAGTGTTTGCATTACAAACATAAATTGGAGCCTCCAAAAATGTTTTGATATCCGACGAAAACTGACTTAGAAGTTAGCCTATGTACATATGTGGATACTCAAAGTTTCATATGTCACTACAGAAAAAAGATATCTTCTTTTCTGTTGTGTGTCTCACAATACAGATTAACATATGCAAAGCAAATTTAGATTAAAATTATTGCAATCACTGACCACACCTTTAAGGGCAAAACCTCTCACCCCAAACTACAATTTTGGTACGAGTGTACCAAAATTCTCAGTTGGTTCAGCTCTTTGATTGACAGCTAATTCAAGCAATGCAGAGTACCAAAGCTTAAATTACACAACATGAACGGTACTGAGAGTGTTTTGATTATATACATTGAGTTTTTCTACACTCACCATGAAGCAATAAACTGAGATTGTATCTTGATGAGGATGAATTTCAGACAATCGTGGAAGGGGCATAAGTAAGAAGGTTAAGAGAATTGGTGCTGTTTGCGGCGAGAGAACTGGGCCTTAAACAATCAACTTTAACGAGTATTGCCATTAGAAAACCATAGTGGTAAAACCAATTATGCTGGCACATTGTGTCCAATGTACGGGCAATGTCAGCTGATGACACTTGTTTGCATTTCAAAGTTCTGTTCAACAGGTTGTGGAAATACAAGGTTTTGAACCGAAGCTCAAAATGCAATTTTCCCTGTCTGAAAAGATTGTCTGTATTATAAGAAATATTTCAGGCTGTGGTAAAAATGTTACCTCTGAAGCCACACATGGTGAGGTTGAAATACACCTGTTACCAGCCTCATTTCTATTCCTCTCATTGCTTTACAACAATAAGACGGTTGAATGACAACGTAGGCCTATTTGGTCATGCACCTTCTTATTCACAAAACTGAGGAACGCCCAAAAATATCGAAATCTTTTTGACAATCGGCACTTGACATTTCATTCTTTTTGTCCCTTTGTGCTTAGGCCATAAAACTCTACGGAGGCTTTTATCCCTTTTTGAAAACACATATGTCATTTTCAATGTTACCTTGAAACTTCCTCACGTTTTTTAAGCCACAGAATTTATTAAGAAAGTAGTGACCTAATAGAGGCCTTTCACATGACGTCATAATACTCTCCGGCGGCCATGTTGGAGTACATGTAACTATGTAGTAAACCATACGGGACGCGCTTGCTCGTTGAATTTGTACACACCGTGCACATCACAGTGCACAATGTGCAGTGCGTTCGGCACAAAGCCACGTGTATTTGGCATGAATGTCCTCCAGCATGGCGGTCCGTGACGCAATTGCAAAGCCTCTATACGCATCATTTGCAAGTCAATTCGGGGCACGTTAAACTAGACATGTACGTTCTTAAACGTAAAATTAAGAAGCACACACAAACTGAAGTAGTAAGAGATCCATTGAAACGAACAGAATCTTGGAATCGTTTCAAACTTTTTGATCTACATCCATACAGATGACATGAGCCATCGTAAGTTTCGACTTCTTTTTTTCAGCCATGACATTTTTGCCAATGGTTCGTACAACGTGAGCTAAGGTTGTGCTTCAACAGGTTAATAAGGATCTTTCGATTTCAGAACGGTAGACTAATGGAACGGAACGCGCAGAAAGAACCTAAGACTTCGCATGACCAGAAGCGACCATCACCCCAACCTTTTGGTTTTTAGAAAGATGGTCGGTTGATTAAACGTTCGGTCTAGAAACAAGACGGTACATTGGTAATCATAATAATTTCCCTTGTGACGTCGTTTTTAGACCTTAAACACATTAAAAGTCAGGACGGAACGCCGCTTGTGCGTGTGTGCCAAACGAACTGTCCTGTTGCTCTACCGCCCTGAGTTGAAAGGTCGATAATGTAACAAGGGTGCCGGAACGAAAAAAAATATGTTGGGGGAGAGGGTGGAATTGGAGCCATCAAGATAATCTAAGCGGAGCTTCCGGCACTATTAGGTGACGCAGAGGCTTCAAAAATCTTTATCTTTATAATTAATCTCTCCTCCCTTGCACTAGAACTATTCCGAGAATGGAATTTCCCGAGTGTTTTAAGTTGCACTCTATTCGACCGATGAAGAATTTGTTCAGCATCTACTTGGAAATCATCCCAGGGCCCCTTATTGAGTCGGCGAGATCACCAAACCCCCTGGTTCCGTCACCACTGAAACATGACACCAAGGAGATTAATGAATGACTACATCTTGTAACGGTTAAAGACGTTACAAGTCTCAAAACCGTGGTTTGAATTTGAATAGGTGTATTCCATGTCGTGAGTTATGATGTTTTATTCAATTACGTAAAAATCATGTCTTTGCATTGTTCAGTATGTTAGTAAACTCGTTAAATTAACTTGCAATGCGTAATATTATATACTCCCCTTAAGTGTCGTGGATGATACTTGGCTCACTACAAAAACATTTGAAAAAGTTGAACATTACTTTTGGCCGACAGTTTATACTCTTTAAAGAATTTTGGATTGTGTATTCAAATTTCTCGTAGAATGAGGACTTTAAACGAGCATCTTGTTGTAATGAAAGTTCTTGTCTGACATTGTTTCTCTTCTGCCGCCATCATGAGAAACTGTAAATGTACATCAAAAACCCAATTTGCATATATTGATGAAGGAGTGGATTTTGTCTCCCGTTAGAGGTTGGTAACGTGAATTTAATACTTCTGTTTGCATGTAAGTGTCGCACTGAGGAACGACGTTCTCACTTACAAAGTTTTCGTCTGGATATATTGACATTTTGAGCAAGCATCTGGTTGGGATTTATATGCAGCCTTCCGACGTATGACCATGGTCGCTAGGAAAATGCTTTGAAAACGAAAACTGGAGTAGAAAATGCCATTCGCATAAATTTGCTTTTGGAGCAAAATTGCAATGCCGGGAAAGAGTAATGCCAGTAAGACTAACCTGACATATTGTTGTGTCATTTGAAAAGTAAAGAAGCGTGTTTGAAAGAATACGAAGGATAAAATGAAGCAACCTTTCCAGGATTAACAATAGGCTATTTTAAATTGTATACAATGTGCAAAACACGAGGAATCAGTTTCTCTCCAAATAATTGAATTTCTTTTCCTTGTTTGGTGCACAGTTCAGTCAAAGCAGTAAGCACGAAAACGCAACTGATTGACCTAAACATCTTTGACAGAAATTTAGTCAGAGTTAGTTGCATTCGTGGCGTTTTAAGGTCCAATTCTCTCATCCCAAAGAGTGCAAATGCTCCCAACTTTCTTACTTAAGCCCCTCCCACAATTGTCTGAAAGTCGTCCTCATCCAGACACATTTCAGTTTATATCGCTTCAGATTGAGTATAGGGGAACTCAATGTGTATAATCAAAACACTCTCAGTACACTTCGTGCATGTGTAATATAAGCTTTGGTAGTTTGCATTGTTTGAATTAGCTGTCAATCAAAGAGCTGAACCAATTGAGAGTTTCTGTTAGCCCCTACAAAAAGTGTAGATTGGGGTGAGAGGATTGACCCTTTCAGAATGGAAACTTTATATATATCCCACTTAAAAAATGTAATGGTGGAGTGTGAGAAAAAGTCTTTGGAAACGGCCGATGAAGCATGAGACTCGGTGTTAGACAACATTGAACGGATTCTTCATAACTTATTTGAAAATTATTAACCAAAGCAGGCCATTTAGGCATGAGAAATAATTCACAGTAACATGCAAAAAGTAAAGTAACATTAAAAACCCTGATTAGATTCTCTTGTATAAATACATGTTTAATATTGTCATGCAATACTCTCTAAACCCCGTTCACACCAAACTTACAAGTGCTGATCCTTTTTGGAGAAGGGAAACTTTTGTCATTAAACAGTTAAAAGGGGCAATGAAGTCATTCCAACTCAATCAATGAGTCTAGTAGTCTGTCCTTTTTCATGATTGGTTCTTGAGAGTCATGTGACAGTTAAGTAGGAGGAACTGCTTGGTTTACCATGAATATGCAATATTGAGGTACTGAAGACCTAAAATATTATGAAAGATGTATTGAGGAGAAATAAGAAGAAAATTGTGAGAACTTGTCGTTACTTCAAAATAAGTTTAGGGACTGCTCTCTTGCCCTTTGAAGAGCATTGTGACCTTTCTTTCCAGCTGAAACTGCAAAAAGCATTTAACGATTCAAGTTGTTCTGAGATGAAATCGCAAAAGTAACTTGAAGATGGAGTGACGAAAGTCATTCATCAATCACCATCCATGACAGGGTCAGAAGCTTGTCGCTTGACCAAGCCGCCAAAAAAGTTGCTAAGTCAGATCTACCCAGTTAAGATATACAACCCCGTTCTGCTTTTGGAATTCATGCCTCAAAGCACATGAAACTATAGAACGATGCAGCACAATATTATTTAAATTGATGTTAATATCCCAGGTTAAGTAAAAGGCGCATAAACGAAAAGAATAGAGTAGAACTTCATTTGACCCGAACATGAGAACTCAGATTGTATGTACAGGCAGTTCCAATCAAACATTAAAATCTAAAATTGCAACCGATAAATGTAGGAACAGCAACACAGAGTGCGAGTTGAATACATAAAAAATGAGATAGTTGTGCAAATGACTTAAAAACCTATAACATAAAAAACATTAAAATGCTTAACAAAGGGGGTAATTTCCAACTAAAATTTGTATCATAAAATTTTATTGCACGTTGAACAAAGGAAGAAGAATTACGATAAGTAACGGTATCGGTTTCTCTAAAAAGACCCGACTTAGGAAGTATCCAGTTATTAAGTACACAATTTAAGGGGTGGCTGCTATCCTCAACATGTCCCAAAGAGCAGTCGTCTCAAACTTATGTCACTAGAAGTCATAGACCGTATCCCGAATTCATTTCTTTATACCTATGACCACAACTGGAAAAAGGCAATGGCCGACTCGACTCGAAAACTGGGCCCTAGAACTGCATCTAACTAACTAACTAACTAACTAACTAACTAACTAACTAACTAACTAACTAACTAACTAACTAACTAACTAACTAACTAACTAACTAACTAACTAACTAACTAACTAACTAACTAACTAACTAACTAACTAACTAACTAACTAACTAACTAACTAACTAACTAACTAACTAACTAACTAACTAACTAACTAACTAACTAACTAACTAACTAACTAACTTACTAACTAACTAACTAACTAACTAACTTACTAACTAACTAACTAACTACCTTACTAACGAACTAACTAACTTACTAACTATAACTAACTAACTAACTAACGAACTGACTAACTAACTGACTAACTGACTAACTGACTAACTGACTAACTAACTACTATGGCCACTAAAAGAAAGACGTGGCAGGCGAGTTTTCTCTGTAAACCTATGACCACTAAAAGTCGTACATCTTTCAGAAAAATTGTGAGCATGGCTGAAAATTTCTACGAGAATCGTTTTAGCTTATAAGGTCAAAGACTTCAGAAGCTATTTCTTCACAATGGTATGGTCATCTATAGATAGTTCTCAATGACGTCACAACAAGAGGAAGCAACCACCGTTTTTAAAGGCTAGCCTGTACGTGCATACAGAGGTTGCCCGCAAAGATGGCTGAAACACTCCACACGTGAAAAGATATTATGACATCACGAGATAATTTTCTATTCACGAATCTGAGAACAAAGTGATGTAGTGATTTTTGACCATTTGCGGGTCCATGTCCTCATTTCTCTCGTCTGGATAATTGCAGTTAGTTAAAATCTGTACTTAATGTGCTTATTTTGAGGTCTAGAATTGCTTGCAGGGCATCTTTGGTATTGGTAGTCAAATTGATAACTTAAAGACTGATGAGCCCCGGCAATTTCTAACCATAACTTGACTGCAGGATTTGTCTATAGGTCCTACACAGAGTTGTAGAGTAGCAGGGACGACAAGGATTGATTGTTGTACAAGCATCCACCGTTGTCATTTTTGAGGTATAATGATGAAGTCGATACTTGCCATACTTATATACAGCGAAGTAACGATTACCGTATTTCATTCTCTCGATCATTCATTATGGATAAGGTTTCGATTACCTACCTCTCGAAACATCGTTTTGCTCATCGGTGACAACGTCAACCATCTCAAGCCATCGCTATCTTCGTTGACACTGAAGGGTAGTTCAATGATAATCGAAAATTTGTAATTTGTGGCCGTCCCATACGAAACGTTTTCGTTGGTTCGAAGAGGGTATTAAACCGAGAAGCAGACTGATAACTATTGAAAGAAAAAGATGTGATGAGATCCTAGGATGAAGTCTTGCCTAAAGATGCATGAAATTGATAAGTGTGGAGAGAAATTCCCAGATGGTCTGAGATAAGCAACACTGTCTTTTGAGGGTGAGATAAATTTCACGATGGCTACCCAAAATAAATTGGTAAGCACTGAACGTCCAAATATAGAGCACTGTGAAATGAATCCTTGAAATGAGGCCCTCACGCACTTTCATTTAAATTTCTGAAAAGTTTTAAAGATCAGTGTTTATTGAAACACTTTCCCGGTACTTTTTACTTTACAAACTGAGCAAATATGATATAAATATGGAACAACGTCTGCATCCTGAGAAAATAAAAACAAAAGTTGGCTAATAATAAAGATTTTTGGAAAGTCTTAAACACCGTAACATCCGTAAAGTAATTTTTTATTTAGTAGTGATACCAGGATCTTTGTCAAGTTGATGATAGAAAATAGGCCTACACGTTTATATCTTTGTATTTAACAACATTTATGTCCCTTTCTCTAATTAAAATGATATCAGGAAATTCCGTCGTTTTTGTTGCCAGAGAAATTCAGTTCTGTGCCTTTTTTATTTGTAAAACTCAAAGTACTTTGATTTGACAGAAACTTATCATTTCTGATAGTTTTAACCGGGTACGGGACCATGGCATTATGATAGGGTGGGGGTGGGGGGTGGGGGGTGGGGGGGCAAGACATGAGTTGAGTGATACTTTTTCTTCACCTTTCCTTTTTTTCCTTTTCACATTTCCTTGCCAGTATGGGAGCAGTCGTGCCCTGCCACCCCAGACGCTGCCCCTGGTCTTAACGTAATACTGCGGTTGTATTAGAGAGTTGCAGTCTGCGGTTTAGTGCATGTGCATAGTGCAACAATTCACATGTAGACCAATCAATTCTGTAATATAAAACGGTATGGTTTCATCAAACTTGGATGAATCATTTCAGCGACTGAAAATGACAACTATCAAATATCATAATTAGTCTGTCAAGTTCACAAAGGAAAGATTAAAAAGGTATAGCAAATAATCTGCTCAATCAATTTATGTTTCTGGGATCCCTAGGAAGAAGTTAGGTTATGTGTTTTACTGCTGTCCGGGTCAGCTGTAATCTTGTCTTCATTGCTCATGAAGCAAGCAAAGCTACTGATTTAGTTTTATTTAGGCCTAAACGCCGTTTAGTTTAAGTTGGGTACGAAGCAAAAAGATTGAGATTGTTCAACCATTTCTAGATGCTTTGATAAATCAGCTGCCGTTTCACTTCTGTCTCTGAGAAAGCCTAATCAATGCAGTGGCGTATGAAGCAATTTGAAGGTCGGGGGGGGGGGGGGGCTGACCAATTTTTGGACTTGATATCTCACCCTACCCCATTGATCAAAAGTTACATTATTTCGTGCAAATTTTCACCTTTTTCTACCAGGAAGAACGACTTTTTTAAATAAAAAATTTTATACTACAAATCATTTTTCAAATAAAACTGGGCACTAAAAAGGTAGAACTCTTCGTTTTTTCCAACCATGCTGCAGTAAACACAATTCCAGTATAGCTATGCCCTCTGCAAACAGGAACAATTTGATAACATTTTAATTCTTCAAGTTACTAAAGAATCCATTTACTCACAGGCTGTTTAATGGACAGGGTTGAAATGTAACTGATGAACGGCATATATGAGAACACTTACGTAAGGCAAATGATTCCATGCCTGAAGTCTTGCCCGAATAACTATTTAAGCGGAGAGCCACCGTCAGTTGGCGCGGAGCGTAGAGGAAATTTTGAAAAAACGGCCCTCTCAGTCAGTCGAAAATGGCATACCTCAGGCTTGCAAGTAGTAGCTATGCAGAAGGGAGGTAAAAAGACTTCTTCAGGGGAAACGAGCAAGCACCCAAATTTTCCGAGTTTCCTTTGAAGTGTAAACACCACTGTATTAGGGGAGTATTTAGCGGCGCGCAAACCGCGATGCATTTTTGAAACAAATATTTGTGGCTATGGAGCTTGTAATGCAGACATTTTTGGATTCTGTGTTTCTTGTTTAGGGAAATTTGATAGCCTGTTTGGGGATTACTGATCGAAGAATCTGCACTTCCTACATTGGCAAATTTGAGAACGATTGCACGGTGATCGACTGAATATCGTTGCTACATAATGTTTTCATGAAGGTAGACCACCTGAAGCTCTCCAATAAAATTTTAAAAGTTTCCTAAACTTTGTTGTTTGTTTTAAACAAACTATTTCAAAGTCAATAGCTTATATTGGAGAAAATTTGGAATTTTATGAAAGAAAACTTATAAAAATAGCATTGAAGTTGCCGGTGTCAATTAAAGATCTGGTGTCACAAATGGCAAATTCCGATTTTTTCATTTCCAGAGGTTGAAAAGTTTTATCAAATTAATTCATGATGCAGCATTTATGCATTAGGAATTGCACTTTGAAGCGAGCGGGAATTTTGCTTTTTTGAAAACATGAATTACAAATTGGCGCTTGTATTGAAGAGAACCCGGAATTTCATGACAAAGAGGAGGTGAGAATATCACATAAATGAAAAAGGGGTTTTCAGACATGTAGTGGGGCGGAAGCATGCTTCCGCCCCTCATTTTTTACTGGAGGGCTGTCGTCCCGCAGCCCACCCCCACTTCCTACGGCTATGATAAGGGGGTTTTATTTGTTGAAAGTGGAAAATAGGTGCTACCGTCACCAACATTCTATATCTGATGAAAACAACTAATGTGATCGCCATGGAGGTAATTACACTTTAAAAATATCACGTGACACTTAATTAATACTTGAACGTGTTAATGGTTAATCTTTGTACAGTGGAAGGGAAAGGACTTGTTGCTATTTTAACACATTAAAGTTATCGGTGAGGCAATTAACTTGTTAAATTGCCATTGGTATGGAAACATGAATGTGTTAATCCGATGCTTTCACACTATACCTGACGTATAAAACTTCGACGTGTTATTTGTTTGTTTGTTTTTTTTCAGTGTATCGATGTTTACTTTCGTCCCGTTTCAAAGGTTTTTGCAGTATGATATTCACGAAGGGATCGACATCCTGCTGAAATGAGCTACCTGTCCGTCAACAGACTGAGCTGTTGTCGTCCTGTTTCAGCTAACGAATATTACTGCCTCAACAACAATGTTGAGACTATGCTTCAGTTTTTAAACCTGAGACAAAAATGAAAGAGAAAAACCTGTGTGATGCATTTTTCTAATCTAAAGGTACCCTCTGGACGTTTTTAACACAGGCTAAAGCCTTCTTAGCCGGACAACAAGATATAGAGCGAAAATGAGAAGAGGCAATGACGGTGTATGTGCATCTATTTGCTTTTAGTGAAAGAGGATGAACTACGATTTTTCACATTCCTTTAAAACGGAAATATTGCAGACAGTCCTATTTTTGGATTTTCAGAATAAGTAGCATTTGTTAGAAAGTACTCTAAATGGAGAAATTCGCTGCACGAGTGCCACGCCAGTAACCAAGTTTTCGAAATTAGAGACAACTTATAGTTGTAAATCATTGGAAATTCATAAACGTTCCCAAAGTGTTACTGGCAAAGTTCCCGGTTCTTCTTAGTCTTTTTTGAAAAGTTCCCGGTTCTTCCTAGTCTTTTTTGAAAAGTTATTTCTTGACTGCCTCATCGCAATTCTTTGCTTCATCTTAATTCTGGAAATTTTTTAAGTAGTTTACCTATCGTTTCGTCATGAGAAGCGAATATCATTCCGCATGCAGATTGCTTTCTAAAATATAGCTCGCGGGATAACTTTTTGTAGTTAATATTTTCAGGCTTTTAATGACATCTAATTAGCGGTTTTGCTCTTTTGCCTAAGCAAGTAAACATTGGTATACACACAATATAAAAAACGCACGCCTGTCAGGCAAAGCTTTGCAAAAAAGTCATTTTGGCAATTGATTCAACAAATTAAGTAAGTAATGCATTTTATCTGTATAAAGTATGACTCGATGAGTAATTTAATAACCGCAATTTTATAGGGTTCCTTAAATTTCAAAGAGAAATACACATCTTGTTAGTTTAGTGAATTTGTGGTCTTGTTTAATCTTTGATTATACCAGGGAGCTGTTATTTAACCAAATAACGGCTCCCTGATTAAACTGATTGTGTGGTCTTGTTAAGTCTTATGCTCCTTCAAGGTGTGTAGTTACATTTTCATTTGAGGTTGGAGCAAAAACTTCCTGAGTAACTTTTGGTTTCTGTCGCCGACTCTTTATCAGAGAGTCAAAGGAACTTCGGAAAATTTTGTAATGTACCTATTTAGTCGATGTGTTTATAATGTAAAAGCTATCAGCAAAGAGAATGGAGGCGTCGAAAAAGACCCGCTTGCAGATGTTTTATTACCTTTGTATTCAAATCCGCTACTATTACAAACTATTGAGTAAGGTTCCCGATGTTCAGCAATCAACTTTGTCATTTCCTGTACACTTAAAGATTACGTCAGCTAACAGGTAGTGACGTCACATTATATTTTCTAACAGACAGTTAAAAGAAACTGGGAAAATGCAAGAATGTCCCGTTAGAAATCGGCACTTGAACCTTTTGCATTCATCTTAAAAATGTTACAACGATAGACTTCCGATAATTTGCTACCGGATAGTTACGCTTTGTGTCTTCTATATAGAAATTAGGCTTTGAACTTACACCGAGGTTCTGTTAGAGCTAAGTTAAATTAGGTTTATGATATAAGTGGCTTAGTCATAATTTATCTCGAGGATATCTCTGTCCGGAGCGGATTTTGTTTTCTCAGCTCCATAGCTTCCAAAACCATCTTCTGCCAAAGCAAAGAGGTTTGCGTTCAGTTTTAGACGCAAACTTCATTACCAATATGACTTATTCATGTATACTCTCCCATGATTCATGCTATCTTTTTGAGGGAGTACATGTACTCCTGTAGTCGTAAATTGGAAGTTCAGACTTCAACCTGAAAAACCCGATCATTATTGTTTTGCGTAAGTACATGTGCAGTGATGGGTACTTCCAGGGCGTGGGTATTACAATGACACCCTGACTCTGTGGACTGTGGGCTTCTGCACGATCTAAACAGGACCAGACGTTGTCTTTTTATGAATATTCACTAATATCCAACCAGTCTCGATGCCACACATTTCCACGAATATCCAAAAGAATTTGTTTGACAGTGATTCGTTCAGCATGGAAGAGACACGCAGTGTCAGTTTTTATGATCGCCGACAGGGCTGGGGTATACGGCAAAGGATTATCCAACTCCCGTCAAAAAATTTCTGTGAACCAGTATGTGCTCTTATGTGAAATCTAGTGTCACATATGCGATCTTTTGAAGTAAAATTTAAGTTAAATTATTTTAGTATTATTACGGGCTGAATAAAGACATCAGTTTCGGGTTATGACACGCTGGCTACGTGTTGCATTGTATACACGTAGAAATCGCTCAGCGTTTCCACTTACTGTACAAGCTGGCCAATGCGCGTATATAATCGGTGAGAACAGCATGCGGTGATTTTGCTTTCTAAGAATTGAACGAAGACCGTCCCATGAGATCAAGGGAGGTGTAGGATTAAAGGTATCCGACTTTGCTGCATAATCTGTGTCCTCGGGTGATATATGCCTTTATTGTATTCACACTGCGTGACAAGCAATGGTTGTCAATCATCACATACTTCACTGGTCTGTTAGCTAACCCCAAATGTTACATAAGTTTTTGTGTTTTTTTTTTTTATTTATCTGATACTGTCAATTTGTTGGATGTGAAAGCTGACTATATGCATGTAGTATGCTCTATTCCCTCCCCGAAGAAAAAAAAATGGAATCAGACAGAGAAGAGGGATGTTTCAAAAAGAAAGAAGGAAAGTTCCATCATGAAATAGCTTCCTGACTTGGTGTTGGTTTGTGATCTTCAAATCCTTATCTCAGATTTCAAGATGACACAGTCTGTTCTGTAACGTTATATTGTTATGGCTAGGTTAGATGGGGTTTTACGGCCTAATTGATATAAGTCCAGCCGGCCGCAAGCCTGCTTTTCTTCTGGTTTGTTTTCCCTACCCTATATTGCTTATTGTGGCACCATTCCCAATGGTAACAGGTTCCACCAGGGAGTTGCTCTCCAACAACTCCCTGGTTTCATTTTTTTAATTGTTCGGTATGATCCGACCAGGAGTCGAACCCTAGACATGCATTCAATATGTTCTACAGTTTGAAAGGCAAACCACTGCTCATCTGTCATATATGCTTGCATTAACCCGTGTTTAAACAGCCGCATTTTGCAGTCAGGTGAATTAAGATACGTTTCTTTTTCAAAAAAAGTGAGACCCAAGGTCAGACAAATTTATAAGATTGCTACTACTCTCAACTTCAGTATTTTTAAATTTGATTTGCTTTGACTTAAAGTGAAAACAAGATCGAGAGCTCTTTTGCAGCTTCCGCGGAAAGTCCAATAGGAGGACCAAACCGGTCCATGCCATTACCATTGAGTGAGGAACTCGATTAATGCGATTTAAAGGTCAATTCGGCTCCCCAAGACAGTTCCAATTCTCCTAACCTTCCTACTGCATCCCTCCCACATCTAACTGTAACTCATCCTCATCCATGCAGACACAATTTTTTTATTGCTCCAGGTGAGTGAACAAGACTCAATGTGTAATAAGAGCAGTCTCAGTGCAACATATTTCAATTTGCTGTCAACCAAAGAACTGTCCTAACTGAGAATTTTTGTAGACTACTACAAGAATTGTGAACTGGTTTTTGATTTGACCGTCTTTAAGATATGCCTAACAGAAGTGAAAAGGTGCTCTGACGGACAGCATTATCAGTGACACAAATCTATATATTTGGAATTGATCCCCAAACAAAAACGGTCGAATTTTAACGCACATATCTAAATTTTGCGGCCATCGTCCAACTTGAAGTTTGATCTCATCCGTCGACCGACTGCATGGGCAAATGGTTCATAGCGCCTTCAATTTGCAGCCGGAAGGTCTGAAGTTCGACTCCTGGTCAGGTCATACAAAAGATTTTAAAAATTGAATAATGTACCATTGTGCTTGGTGCTCAGAATTAGCAATGGGACACCTTCCGTTTGTGAAATATATTCATGAGGTCCGTAACGGAAAGACAATGAAATGGACAAGGACAGGGAAACAAGCCAGTGAGCCTGCACAAGTGGAGAAAAGGCCGTGGCCAAACCGACTTAAGCCAAACGGTTACAAACTCAGCCGTAAAGCTCCATTTAATTAGCTCTTCGATAGAATACTAAATTACAAGGTTCTAAAATGTCGTCAGATAAAGACCTATCAATACATTCAATAATAACATTATAGTTGATTAGTATCTGCCTAGAGCGTTTGAACTGATAAATCATACATACACTGTTCAAATAACTTAATGCTCAATTGTGATCCTTTGCATTTTCTCAAAGCTGTCAATTATCTAGTATCCTTTAAATGTACTTGCTGAAAATTACAAGTGACCGTTCTATTTTTTGTCTCGTACAGCACATCGCCAAGGCAATAAATGCTGATCGCATACGCTTTCTGAATTTCTAATAAGGCTATAATCCTCTATTCGACAGAACAAAGGAACCAAACATACAAAGAACCATTCATTTTTGTTAATTTTGTCTTACTCGATTAGTATGACATTTAACAAATCATGAAGAATTATTAAACGGGCAATCAGTGTTTGTTATCACAAGCTTTCGACGAACTGAATTCTGCACCACAATCATGCAGAGTTAAAACTAACAAAAGATGATATGTCATCATGGTCTGATGTTGTGATTGGTCACCGTATGAATGGGACTGTCTTAGTCTTGCATTAGTGTTGAATTTTGTTACCCGAACAAAATTATAAAATTCCCGTTCAACAGTAATAAAGACAAGACGTTACTTCTCACTACTCTCTGAGTTATATTGTTGTATAAATTCCCTTTTATCGAATTGCACTCCGTAGTGTCTTATCCTGATCTGACGTCATTTGTAGGTTTCTAAGTTTGTAAGTTTTCGTCTTTTTTTATTTTTTTTTATTCTTTTTTTTCTTATCTTGATGCCTTATGCTTTTTATTACAAACTGTGTGTTATGTATCTTTTAAAATTACCTATGTCTCTTATACCTCATATCGAGGATGAACTGAGAATAAAAACTGAAAACTGAAACTGAAAGATCTTCTCCATAGACCTATTTCCAAACAGCAATTACAAAGGATTGTGGGATAGAGTTTTGGTGTTTGTCATTTTTGTCAATGGCATTTTACTTTGGTGAAAATTGACGTACACCCAAAACTCTATCCCACAATTCATTGTAGTTGGTATTTGGAAATAGGTCTATGTCTGTTGATTCTGGTAACTATTCAGTCAAAAGGAAGAACGACGTGCTGGAACACAAAAAGTAAATATTCGCTTTCAAGCTCTGAGTACCCCTTTAAGTAAAAAGATGCAATAGTTCAAGCACCCAAGCAAGCGGTATCAGCTGGGATATTTAAGACATTTAAAGAAAAAGTACTGGCTCTCACATTTGCTTGGCATGTGCGTAATCGCTCTCGAAGAAAATTCGGGTCATTTTACCGTGAATGTTGTCATTACTTTAACTTGAAGAGATGGTTTGAATTTTTGGCTCGAAATGCTTTTACTTCGAGTGCTTAAAACATATGCTTCCATTTAAAGGAGTGACAAAGCTTTCTTTGCTGTTTGTTCCTTTCAAAGTATAAAGTATATACACAATCTTCAGGTGTTGGACAAATGAAGGATTTTACGTTGCAAAGTGACAGGTGCATTATTTCTGCTGGGCTGCTTAAATCATACATGAACAAATGAGGCTCTGCGATTTCTGCAAGTCCCTCGCATGATTCAACCCTTAAATACTGGAGGAAAATTGTGAGATTTAGCTGAAGCTGCTACAACGTAAGATTTGGACGACTGCTCTAGCAACTTAAATGCAGTCAACTCTCACCCAAACTTCATTTTTTTACTGAGTTCACAGAAATTCTCAATTGGCACAGCTATTTGATTGACATCAAGTTAAAAATGGAGAGTAGGTTACTGTAGTTCGTGCTACACAACATTAATTGTATTGAGAATGTTCTGATTACACGTTGGGGTACTGTATACTCGCCCTGTAGTTATAAACTGAGACTGTCTCGTTTTTTCTCTTGTTATTGGGAAAGAATTTACTGCAACCCTTTGTAACTGTTATTGGGAAAGGAATTACTGCAACCCTTTGTAACTGTTATTGGGAAAGGATTTACTGCAACCCTTTGTAACTGTTATTGGGAAAGGATTTATTGCAACCCTTTGTAACTGTTATTGGGAAAGTATTTACTGCAACCCTTCGTAACTGTTATTTGGAAAGGATTTACTGCAGGGGTGGGCAACATTTTTGATTGGAAGTTCCAGGTATGAGAAATGAAAAGTTGACCCCCCGCAATTAACCAATAGTCAGCTGATGGTTTCGAACATTTGGGACGTTCAAGCAATGTCAAGCTTTGAATCACCAAAGCAAATCTCAGTATACCGGTAGTTTTGATGATAATTGGGGAAACAGCTAGGCATATCCAGTTTAGGTTTCAGACATTTCAAGAATTTTTATTAAATTAAAGAAGAGGTGTGTGGGTGGATTAGGCGCTAATCTCTGCCCAAAATGTGTAAAAGCAAAAGACGAGTAAAATGGAGCGCCACCATTAGTCGGCGAGGAGAGTGCAGAAAATGAAAATTTGCTACCCTTTAGATAGAAATGACATTTCCTACGTTTTTATCTTTAAGATTCTCTTAGAATAGTATTAGGTCTACGCAATTTTTTGTTGATTGTTGATGATGTAAATATGGAGCTGATGGGAATTCCCCATTTGCATACTCACCTGTTACCTAACAGCAGTAATGAAATATACACCGACGGTTTGCAACTTATTTCTCTACGTTTTGTGACGGGTTTGTACGAAGATAATACTACGTACGTACGTGATATTTTTTTTACTATGTCCCAAATAGAGCGTTGTAGGTTTGTGTGATCAATAGCAAACTTTTGGTTTTTACTTGAGACAACTCGGGGCCGTAAATATCACTGGCGGGTCGCATGCGGCCCGCTGGCTGTAGGTTCTCCATCCCTGGTCTATCGACTATTCCTCACGGACTTCCTATACATGGACAGAGCATACTGCACGGTCGAATATCGCTACCGTAAATGTGAGAAAAAGCGCACCAAGATGGCTGTCTGTGGTTTTTGTGTGAAAGTTTGGACTTGCTCAAGTCAACTCCCAGATTTTGCAAGGAAGTTGAAATATTTTCGAAATAACACAAGGTAAGGTCACAATTACTTCACTATTGCAGGAATATGATATTATTGGCCACCAAACTTTTGTCAGTTAATATATTTTAGATCCTTTGTCAAATCATACAAATTATAACTTCACGGCGGCCATCTTGGGTGCGTCTTTTTTGTCCCAGTCGGTGGCGACAACCTACGGATAGGACGTACGCGTTACATGCTCTGTCCATGTATATAGAGAGTCCGTGCCATTCTTCCTGTAGTGTCAAAATAAGTACGTTTGAAAAAACCTTCCAGCTTTATAAGAGAAATGGGAGCATTATCTGGATCCAACAAACGGCTTTGATTTTAGATGGCAACATTACAGAAATCTGCCCCTTGAACGGTGGGCATTTATGCTTTGGCCTTGATCTCCGATTCCAGCAATGCAGTGACGTAATTTTGGTACTATCCTGAAGATACTGGACATCCACTTAGCATAAATTTTGAAGGATTGGACTGGTATTTCCACGCATGATGTGACTGGCGTCGAATTTAACGGCTTAATTATTTCTCAAATAAATCTTGAACATAAATCAGTTCAGATTTAGAGAAGTTATACACGAAAAAATGCCAAAATAAAACCTAAACGTTCCAGACCAATCTGGTAAATTATTGATACTTGGGAAAAAGAAATATAAGTCCTCCACTTTCCAAAATTAATGAAAAACGTGTTACACATTACAAGCGAGCCTCATTTCTTGTAATAATGCAGTAAACCCCACCCTCTTTGTTTGGGCTGTTACCACCTGATAGAAATTTCAAGGTCAGTTGTTATTTGCGGTTTTTTATCATCAAATCATCGACCGAGTCATCATTTTCTGTTTCAGAGGGCAGAATTTTCTAATGAAGAGCACACAAGCTGCTTTCGATTTCTGAATTGTGCTGCTTGGGTTACAGGCAAAATGCAAGACTCGAAATTATCACTGTAACGTGGTTGACTTAATGATTAGTCATAAAAAAGTCCATTTTCGTAGAGCCCTTTCGGCAAAACAAGGTGTAAAATCTTTCAAAAGTGCCTAACTTTTAAAATAACAAGAATATACAATTAGGAGGCTAGAAATCAATCTGATTAATGCAGTGGCGGAGGAGGAGAAATCAGTCAGAGGGGACAAGAATGGCCTGTAAGGGCGCTTCAAAGTTTGTAGGGCACGAATATTTGGTCAGAGGGGCGAAAAAGAAGCTGTAAGGGCGCTTTTATGAAGGTAAATACATATGCCTCAATACGGCAAAAAAGAGTTAAAAGGCAATTTGAGTTCGTCAAGGAGGGGGGGGGGGCGAGCGCCCTCTCTGACTATATGGTAGCTCTGCCACTGGATTAATGCAGTTCCAATTTTTGTAGCATGTTCCGTTGATAAAGTATAACATGTTGAATTCTATTCAATTTATTTAAAATCGTTATTAATACCAGGAAAATTTTTGATGTCCCTTTTATAATGGGGTCCTTGCAATAACGCCACGGATCCGTCATGTTGGCTTTGCAATCACGTCACGGATCCGTCATGTTGCATACACATGGCTTTGTTCTGAACGCACTGCACAGTGTGCCTTGGTTTGCACACATTCATCGATAAACCGTGTCAAGAGAGGTCTACCAGGGAGGTGTTATTAGATTCCCTGGGTCTACTAACACCTCCCTAGTTACATGCTCCGGCATGGCCACCTCGAGGAGCATTTTGAAGCCTCTATTCACACTGCCTGTTTTCGTCTGTTTTTTAACTTTTTCAAGTGTAATTCTTCCGTATCTGAGAATTTAACATGGTGCGTCGAGATGTAATATACAACCAAGTTTTCCTTAAACACTACTCAAAAGGAGCGGTGGCTTTCCAGATGAGATTAAGTGATAAGCATCGACATGTTTCGTCCCAATAGTGTCATGCATGGGGATTAATTTTCCAAACATCGAAACATACATTTTTAAATATTTTTGACTATAGGTTGCGTACAATAGTGTAAATAAATTTTTAAGCTGTGTTTTATCACTCCAAAGGGACGTTAGTACCTTAGAGGGGAAGTTCAAGCAAAACTTTGAAAAAATCCGAAAGAAGAACAAAATTTACACTGTGAGGTGAATATCCATTCAAATGGGACATGCATTTCTCGAGACACCCGCCAGCAAATGAAGTTGTTAGAGTTGTGTTCCAAAGTGAGCTTAAGGGCAGGATAGGTGATATCACTTTCTGAAATTGACAAGGAATGCTTTGTTTCCCTTTGTTTTTCAGACTCTTGTGTTGACCTTGACGTTAATCGTTAATAGGAATAGGACCTCCTCATGAGTTGCAAAGTTTAAAAAGTTCTGATGCAACTTATGCAATCATACTTACTGAGTGAGTGACTGAATGACTGAGTGACTGACTGACTGACTGACTAAGTGACTGACTGACTGACTAACTGACTGACTATCTAACTAACTAACTAACTAACTAACTAAATAACTAAATAACTAAATAACTAACTAACTACATCTCCTTTAATGTATTTATTTATGTAATACTCTCATACTTAAAAACACTGACCAAATTGATCATTGATTAGGGTAACTGTGCAACGACCAAATCTATACTCACACTAAATGTAGGCCTATACTGGTCAAATCTGACCGTGGCTTCGTACCTTTTTGTCAACGGTTTGATTATAGTTTTGGCCGGTCATATAGTTGACCATAGTTTTTTGACAGTGTATTGACATATTTCTTCCTAAATTTTTATTAGTATTGAAAATTAAACTTGCTGTCCAACCGTCAAACTTGACGCAAAGAGAAAGCATGAGGCCTGACCGACTGCATGGGCAAGTGGTTAGGGCATCTAATTTGCAACTGGGAGGTCAGGAGTTTGGTCGTACCGAAGAATTGAAAAATGGATCCTGCTGTCATTGTGTTGGCCGCTTAGCGTAAGACATGGAGTTGGGAAAACAGGGTCGTGGCCGGTACGACTAAAACCAATTGGAGACCCATTTAAGTTGTTTTAAATATAAGGTGACAACTGTTATAGTGTCTCTGTCCGCATAGTTCCTTTAATATATGTAGAGGTTGTAGAAAAACACGATAGTGTTGTTGTCCTCTCAACCGGGCCTTATGTATGGGAACACAAATTTCCCGTCATGCAATGCCCAGTGTGAGATGCTCGTGTGTTTAAAAATGCATCACTTTCGAACATGATCAATCAAAATTTGATTTAGCCGGAGAAATTTTCTCATTTTACCTAAGCTTTGCTATGTTGTAGAAATAATCTCAGTTATCATTTTCGTCTTGGCAAGTTTTGTTATAATCTTACCGTTTCCGAGAAATCTGTAAACTATAGTACAACCATATCATTGATACCTTGGCACTCTAAAAATAAAAAGAGTTAAATTTCATTCGTTAGAAGTTAGAGTGAAAGGTATAAAGTCCACTCCAAGAAGAGTGATATTCACCCCAAAAGAGTGAAATCCTACTCTTGACAGCTTGATGTAGTGCACCTATGCAGGGACCACTCTAAAAAAGAATGATCCCTGCGCACTTTTCACTCAATTAGGGAGTGACTAAGTCAACTCCTTTGTTTAAAGAGGGTCGTAGGTACAAATATACTAAAAGCGTATTGCTACAATTGAAATAATTATGTTCAATTGTAATCCTGTATGTACCTCCACCGTTTGGTGACCTTTGAAAGATCACGGCTATTGTTCCATTCTTTCCTTCAAAATGTATTCCTTGACCGAGATATTTCTCTTGTATGGTTTGACATATACTAAAGATAACCCTGCAAGATTGTATGGTAAACCATGGCACCGAAATTTCAGGCGCAATAAAATTAAATTTGAAGTACCTTTAACAGTTTCATCGCACTTCCGCTTTTTTAATTGAAGTCGCGGCATCACGAATGGTCAATTTCTTCCTTCGGGTCAAATTTTTTCAAAAAGCTATCTAAGTGTTTAAGGGGAGAAAACGTGAATAACGGCATACGAAAAGTGCTCATTTTTGCCAGTTTCTTTCAACAACATCCTTGAATTTATTCTGACCACGTTCAAAAACACTGACGGGGTGCAACGTGAATAATTTGTGCTTACCGAAATGATTTATCCTAACAGTGACGTGCCCATGAATTGTAAGGTGAGTCAGTGAAGGCAAGGGGAAGGGTCACACTGAAAAATGTCCCTGATTGACATTGGGGAGTTTGTTGGAAATTTTTTTTATTTTTTATTTTTGACTAGAGCTGAGATGCAAAAAGGCGCTTTGGACCAAAATGAAGGTAGTCATCATTAAAGTTAGAGAGGAAATAGAGGTTATGCATCGACGTCATTGCGTTGCGCGTCTTGCTATTTTTCCATTCAGGCGTACATTGTTCAACAATTGTTACTAAGGTGCTGTAGTGCGCTACTATTGGTAACACACGTACTGCGCATGATCAGTTCCATCCAATATGCCAAATTAAAACGCGCGAACGTCACGTGCATAATCTCTATAAGTTGTGTGTGTGTCCCCTGTTGCGTTGGTGGAATCTAAGTAGTATAATCCTCCCCCTTCTGAAAATTTTGTAAAGAGCTGGGCTGCAAAACGGTGCTATACGTGAAACATTTTGGAACGTATTTTAACTCTCACTATGGCAGATGTGGGACGCCTATTGCTCGGCCAGACTCGGTTAGCCTCGGTAAGACTGCTTCCGAGTGATTCCTCTCACTGACTTTTTTCCAACTACTGCTTTCAGATGTGGGCCATGGACCCGACCCGGTCCCCACTTATTGCACACGCGACTGATTATAATTTTGTCATCGATTAAACAATGACGGTAAGACCATTCATATCCACACAACAAATAGGTACTTTCGTACGAAGCCCGGGAAGTGGCATGCGGAAATATTTTTTTTTATCTTGGGATAAGAATATCTAGAGATAAATATCTCAGGATAAATCAAAATCTCGACATGATCAAAAGATCTCGAAATGTTATGATTATTTCGAGATATTTTGTAATCTCCGGATAATGATCCCGATACGCAAGATTCTCTCGGGATAATTTATTATCACGGGATATCACGGGATAATTGTCTCGAGCAGTGGCGTATGTAGGATTTCGAAGGTGGGAAAAGGGCACAAACTGTGATTCCCTCGAATGGCATGGATTTTGATGACCTTTTTTTAAGATTTTCTGCGCTTCGCTCTAGTTCTTGACCTACTCACCGCTCACGTCGACATGCTTGTGCTATCCGAATTTTCGAGGACTTTTTCTTGCTTTTACAACCATTTTTCTGGTGGTTAAGGTAGAAATGCTCAGTGCATCTCTCCAAACTTCAAACTTTTCATCTCCCTCTCGAACCGGTAAATCCCCCGACTGAGTCATTACCCCGACTGACTTCGGAGGTGGGGGCTTTAAACACGCTACTGGTCTCAAGATCTTTTGATTATCCTGGGGTAGTCCTGAAAAAATATTTGCACTTGTCACTTCCTCGGCTCCGTATACTTTCGACAAAAGTCCCGTGCAAATTAGAAATGTTGCGTGATAGTAGGTTAGATGTTTTCTTTAAGCACAAGATTATATTTCAAATGACATTAATTGCTTAAAATGAATGTTTTAAACATGTCTGCAAATGTATATTTTTACAGAGAGAAACATGATCAATTACATGCATACGATTTGTCTTTAAATAAATACTACAAAGATATTTTGCACCCAGTTAAACTTCTTTGAATGTCAAAAGAGAGGTCATTTTTGAAACAAAATATCGATCGCAACAAATTTAGATTAGTTAAAAACTGAAAAGAATTATTCAAGACCAAGTTAATGTTTTATATAATAAGGTAAAACCTACTTTCTAGACATTTTGGTGAAATATTCATTCATTCCTCATGTTTGATTCTCTATATATTATTAATGGAAGTTGAAAAATTTCGAAAAGTGAACTTGAAACAAGCAAATGTGATTCTATAGATTAAAATTGGCTTTCTTTCGCCTTACTTTCATCCAATCGTTTTGACCTTGAATGCTTTTTGCCTGTAGGACAGACATATGTAATGTTCAAAATTTGTTTTTTTTTTCAGGATTTATTCATGGTATCAATATATAAGTTTTGGTGTATGTAGGCCTACATTTTTGAAGCAAACCGAAACGTTGGATATCGGTGTGAATCCATGACGTCACGCCTGCTGTGTAAGTTCGCTACTTGTAGACAATGTGTCATTTTAAATTGCTAGTACCTCGAGGATCGAATACGGTGTGGAATTTCACCGACATTTTAGGACATGTCACTCTTAGATCTATCAAACAAATTCTTCGCTTATCGACTATAAGGCGTGCTTATGTCGTCACAACTCCAATGAAAGGTTGCTTCCAATTCCTCCTTTCACTCACTTCAAAATAGCACAATGTGCAATAATTGTGATGCCATTGTTGTACTTCTCAAATCACAACTTTTGTATTTGTTTTGTTTTTCTAAAAGTTACTGCACCTTGTATCCAAGGTCTGATATCTCTCTAACTCTTATAGAGTGATGCAATTAATAAAGCCCCCTCTGTGGAACATGCTATGCAAGCAAACGGGAAGTGTTCAAGCCACTTCAAGGTCATAAAATATTTTACCTTTTAAAGGTTAAGTGAATAAATTTCAACATTTTATACCTCTGCTCAAATGGTCCTACATGTAGATGTGAATGGCACTGTTAGAATAAATTTTTCATGCTGTTCAAACTATATTTTTGATTTTGTTTTTGTACTTGAGGTGCACTTTAAGGTTATCGAACTTTCAGGAGGCCAAAGATTTCCATGTTGGCGCTCAAAGACCTTAAGCCGCGGTCACACAATAAAGAACTCGGATCGGAATCAGATCCGATTTTTCGGATTTCTGTTAAAATCATTTTTACCTCCAGCCGGAAAGAACCCCCCGAAATTGCCAACCTGTGTCAATATATGAGTTGTACTCGCATAACTATGAAACTAAAAGTTATGCCAATTATTTCGTGACGTCACATCAAAAGCCAGGTTTTATCACACTAAGGTGTCCGATAAAATGTGTGTCAGTTCGACGTCACAAAAAAGAAAGTTGGCATTTTATTTTCACAGACATGCAAATCAAATACTTCCACTGGTTGACAAATGTTTTGCTTTTTTCCAATCAAAGATGGACTGGAAGATTTTAACAAAAACCGGAAAAAAGGGATCGGAATCCGATCCAAATTCGTTGTAGCGTGACCGCGGCTTTAAGACTTTTATTTGCTTAGACGAGAAAGATCAGATTTTTTTTGTAAGCTTGAGCTAGAATGAAGAAAATGAAAGGCATTTAACGATTGATTTTAATCAAAAGTCTTGCCATTGTCTACAGCCAGTAGCTATTTAACAATATTCCCTTAAATAAATTATTTCCTTTACTCAAATTTTCGATAAAATAATGCTGGACTGATTCATCACTTCATCGTTTTTATAAATCGTAAAATATAAGATAAGAATGTTTTGTTTGAAGCTAAATGTAGTCGTGACTACCACAAGAACAGACTTGTGTCGACTTTTGGTGCAATAAAGTGGGAATAAAACCTTGAATTTTCAGCGCTGTTGATGGTTGCTCCACACTTAAAGGGGAGAAGTAACTTGGAAAAAGAGTAGTAGACTATCCTGTTTCATGATTGGCTCATAAGAATCATGTGACATTTTTCTTCCTTTATTGTTAAATGTGCTAGGAGTAACTGTTTGATTTGCTTTGAATATGCAATAACAAATGAATTAAATGAGATATATTTGGAAGAGAAAAAAAAAGTAAATTCTGAGCTTTGACTTGTGTTTCAAAATAGAGTTTGAGCGAATTCTTTCGCTCTTTAAAAGGTCGTTGCTTTCCTTATTGTAAGACAAGAACATGAATAAGTAAAATATGCATGGGCCGATGGGAATAATTGAAACATGGCAATGTCTTTGGGTTAAAATATTAAGGATTTCTCTCCTGAAAATAATTACCCATGTGAATAAAACAACTTGAAAGAACTCCTGGGAATATTTCTAAATTCAGCTAAGAAAGGGAAGCAAAGAATGCTGATAATGACAGAAACATTTGGGAGTAATATTCTAGTTATGGAAATTATGACTATTTTCTCCAGCATTTCCTATATTCAGAATGTTATGTAAGCTTTAAGACAACGAGACATTCCATATAATGAGCAAGGGTAATTTCCCCAAAGACAAAATACATTTTTTCATCATTAAAAAGCAGCTCATCGAATGTTTCGTGATTCAATCTTCAGATTCCAAGGAAAATGTTTTGTGAGTCGCATATATGGTACTTCAGTAATAATTAAAAGGAAATTTAACAAGTCTGAAGAAAGCCTAATAATAGTACTAACGCAAGCTCAATTATTATGGATGCCTTTGAAAATACTGTTGAGACGAATCTTCGATAAGGATATATTATTCAAATGAAACTAATATTGAAAAAATCTTGATTCTTGACTAACTCTGTGTCTTTCGTGTGTATGTGCTGAGTGTGGTAATACTTTTTTACATTGTTATTGATCGATTGATTGATTGATTGGTTGATTGATTTGGTATTGGAACATTGAACACGGACAAATATTATTGTAACGTTATTCTTTCTTTCTTTGCGCATTTTTCCATGGGGGTTTGACACTTGCTGTTAACTCCAAGACGAATCCGAACAGACGAGGGATGATTTAATTTAGTCAGACATAAAGGGCGGCTTTATTCTTCCAAATTCTTTATTTACCTGTGTCATGGATGATTGTACACCAAAATACCTCTTGATTCCCTCAATTTCACTGAATATGAAGGTTTAGAGTTGCATTAAGACAATAAAATTAAGACGGTTTAAGGCTGAAGGATCCCTCTAATGGACGACTTCACTAGTTGATCGGATTCGTCTAAGGACGGTTTGTCATCTATTTGCTGTTGTTACTTGCAAAAAAATGTATTTTGACCAAATACGTAAAACCACCCCCCCTTAAAAAAGCTAAGATATGTAAAGGAAACAAAAAAGACTATCAAAAGCACAAAATCACAGAACTTGTTATAATGTCAAAAGCCTTGAAAGGCTCATTTTCATTGGGGTCCATTTGGAAGGGCGATTTTGCTGGGCACTCACCCTCCCAATTCGGGAAAAAGCAGTGGGTCTATTCGGGAAAAAGACATGGGGAAAACATGATAAACGGTGACATTATTCGGGCAAAGATGATTTTGTCCTCTCATAGAATATTACCCCTCTATACCTATATAAAGCAGACAACTGCACTTGAAAAGAATAGAGTGCTGAAGCTGGGATGAGTGATAAGAGCTACCAGCTATGAATATCAATGAGATACCCTTAGCAAGGTTTTGACATTGAGTATCAGCTGGGGTTTCTGGGGTCGTCGAGTGGCAGAGTAGTCTAGTCCAGCTGCTGTGTACCAATGTGTTTCACATGTGCATGGGTTCAAATCCCGCTCCATGTTCGTGGTTTTTTCTCTGGGTACTCCGGCTTTCTTCTCACTTGGCACAAGCTTGCCACTTAAATCAGCTGTCCAGTCGATGAAGTTGGGTGCGCGCCGGACTGAAGCACCTTCGGGTGGACCAGGTAACTAGCCAATTTTGCCTTTTTGTGGTGGCCTTCTTCATAAGTCTCATCGGGATACCTAGTTTGCTCTCCTTACTAATTTGTGAAAATGGTGTAAATATGCTCATGATTGGATATACAGTTCCCTTCAAAAAGTGCACTTCTTAACCATTTAACAAGGAATTTTTTGATTGGCTGTTCCCATTGTATTTTATCGACCCTGATCACATGTACGATTTCCTGTATATGTATTTAAAGTTTACCTTAAGTCTAAAATTTCAAAAAAAACCCCATATATTACAGAGCATGAAAAACGAATTCAAACAGTCTAACGCCCATTTTTATAGAACATTCCTGAGCTTAGATATAAAAAGCTGACGTTTATTCATTTAATTTAAAATGGTGCGTTGCGCAATAATTTATGATGTCATTGTTGTACTACTCATATTGCAGTCTTTACGGTAATTAGTTTGTTTTGCTCAAAGTTACTGCACCTGGTACCAAGGTGTGACAGCACTCTTACTCTAATGGGGTGATGTAATTAATTAAGCCCTCTCTGTGCAACATGTTTTGCAAGCAAACAGAAAGCGTCCAAGGTCATAAAATTATTTTAAATCTTAAAGAGAAACAAAGAAGGCAATATGTACAACAAGAAAATCACAAATTATTGAGAAATGAACTATTTTGTTCTAAGTGAATAAATTTCAGCTTTTTATATCTAACGTTAAAGGCTATACTAACGGGAATTGCATGAATAAGATTCATTTTGCAAACTCTAAAATATATATTTTTAAAAATTTTGACTTGAGGTACACTTCTATTCTTTGGAGGTAGAAATGGTCTTATAGTTCTAATTGCTACATCCAGATAGGACCCACTTTACGTTTTGAATTGAAAAGTGGGGTTTGTTTATCTTTTTAAAAACCGGAACAATTTGTTCACGGAGGTAAAAGGGCACAAGCAGTCACCCCAACGTGAAGTCAGTGGATAGACTGTCCTGTTTCATGATTGGCTGTTGAGAGTCATGTGACGACAATTTTTCTCTTCACATGTGAAATTCACAGAAGAAACTGTTTGTTTTACATTGAATTTTCCATATTGAAGTTAAAAAATGTGATGAAAGATTCTTTAAAAGAGAAATAAGAGGAAAACTGAAAATTATTTGTTGCTTCAAAATAAGTTTGAGGGGATTGTTCTTTACCAGTAATATTTATTTCACGTCCATATTCCTGAGATTTACGGCCACTTTTTTTTTTTTTTTTTTTTTTGTTGGAAGAACTTTATTTCCATTCTCAACATATATGCATACAAAACTGCAAATTAAATGATAAAAATAATAATAATATATACGGCCACTTTGCACTGTTTCGAGTGTCAAGATGACAGATAGACCTACTCAAGCCCATCCTCGGTGGCTTGTGTCAGAATAAAACGGCTGGCTATAATCCAACCACCAACGATCAGCTATCGAATGCGAGTAAAGACTTTATACGCTTTATCTTGTAACAGTTAAATGGTGAGTAATTCATCAATGTTAGATTAAACTAGATATCACTTAATATCACTTAATCTTCTAGGTCAGATTGACTTAAAAAATACGGTAGAGTTCATGATTTATTCAGCCGGCTCAAAAGTTCAATCCAATCCAATTTAAATCCACGGCCAACAGTAAAAGATAGATACTTGTACCTTGAACTTTTCTTCACCCATGGTAAGATACCATTTTGTCCTTTATAAATTTGCAATGCATCGCATACAGATGGTTAAAATGACCTGGAAATCTGCAGGTATTGCTTATTAACCAACCTAATTAACCGAGGGTGCCAGACCTTTTTTTTTTATCTAAGTGCACTTGGACAAGACAACTACTAAAATGCATATAAAATGCAACGTGCATCTTTTCCTGAAGCAAGTTATTTTTATTTTTCATTTTTTTATTATCAACCCAAGTAGCGTTTGCATAAAATATTCTACGCCCCCAATTTTTCGCTTTCAGGTAACTTAACATGTTTAAGGTTGAGTTGCTGTCTAAAGATCATCAGTCTATTGATTGGACTCTTAGTTACGTTCGAACGATCTCGCACATCTGTCATGAGCTAATGTTGTTTACATTATCGTCATATTAACAGCTATGAATTATTATTGAATAATGAAAAGATAAATCTAGTTGTTTACATAGGTGTTTAATGTATTTCTGGGAAGCTAACGGGGCAAAAGAAAAGAGTATTTTTTATACTGTGCAATTCGAATGTCACGTGCTCTTAATATTGAGGAAGATTGCTATCACACGATCCTACTCAACAAAGGATTATTGCTTGAAAGAAACAGTCTGTTGTAACGGCTGGCTCTAATTTGGTTCACTTTAAGCACAAATGAGTCAAAAATTGTATGATGTGCCTAACCCAAGTTAGTCAAAGACGTTTGACCAATTTTGTAACAATTGACTTAATTTTTGACCATTTTTATGAATTGGCCCATCATTGTGCAATTAATCAAATATCATTAGCAATCAGTCAAAGTGAGTGAATTAAATGGGTTAGGCGTATCAGACAATGTTTGACCACTTTGTGTTTACAGTGTTCCCTGACGGGCCTACTTTGAAAAGGGTGTTTAGTAATTCTTCGTTTTTCTACTCACTTTTGTCCCACTTTGTAAAAGTGTTTACATGCTAAACACCCGTGTTTAATTCCTTGAGCATTTCGCTTTTTAACACGTTAAATTGCTAAATGTTTAGTGTTTAATGGCTAAACATGTTTAGAATTTAAATGTGTTTTCAAAGCAGGGACAAAGGGTATTTAATTGCTAAATACTTTTTTATAGTGTATAATGTATGTAACTTGCTTAGGTCCGTTGTCATACCAGTCACACAGAACAAAAACGCTTAATGGGCATAATTATGCCAAAATACATTTAAACTTCAAGTATTTTTTTCTTTCTAGGTGGAAAAATATGTTTTAAGAAGTGACCCCCTTTGACCATGAAAGAGGTTTTTGTTTTGATTAGTGCTCTTGTGAGTCGAAATTTGTGTGCTTGATACGGACTTGCTGTTCTCATTCAAAGTATACGTTACATTTCTTCACCGGACAACTATCCAAGAAAACTCTCTTCCCAAAGTTTTCCATAGTGGACAATTTCCTTGGGGAAGATTACAATCTCAGATTGTGCCCAATCCAACATTTCCTAGTCGGACCAATCACAAACAACATGTATTCTTGAACAACACTCATGACCAACTGTGAATTGAAAAGCCTTAAAGGGTAAGTTTTAGCAAAAAAATAATAATTTTCACATGTGAAAGAAGAACTAAACCTTTTCAGTTCTATCCAAATCAGATATGTATTTTCTTGAGATATCTAAATTATCTATATCTAAATCTAAATTACTAGATTTGTGTTCCAAGGTTATTTGAGGGCAGCAGAGATTTTATCACTTCCTCACACTGACAAGGAATGCTTTGTTTCCCTTCGTTGTGTTTACCTTGACGTTCATAGAAACTGGACCTCCCCATGGTGATTGCAAAGTTTGAAAAGTTACCATGCCACTTTTGCAATCCCATTTTGATAACGTGATATTGTTCGGGAGAAAATAGGCTGTAGAGTTTAAAGAAAAAAAGAGTGGTCATTAATGTGGGGATATGATGTCATATGTGCTTGCTTCAAGTTCACTATGTGTTGACAATGTGACAAATCTTCTGGCTCGAATCTTGAGAATCACACATGGGATTTCAATGCAAATTTCACCAAAATGCTCGGAATAAGTACCCCTCTAATAATATCAAAACTTGATATGACTTTAACCCCTTCTTTTAAGTACACTGGGAAAATATCAGGACACATGTGTCGAACACAAGTTGCCAAAACCCCTTGTGTCCTTAAATGTTGTCGGTGTGTACAGAACAGACACAAGCGTCAACATGTGTCGCCACTTGTGTCCGCGACATATGTCCAGTATGAACAGGGGCGAAACATTTGTACAAGGTAGTGTCGGAAACATGCGACACATGTGTCCAGTGTACACAGAGGCAAAACATTTGTATCCAGTTGTGTCGTCAACATGTTGCGACACATGTGAACTGACATGTGCCCAGTGTACGCTGCCTTTATGAAATTGAATTGGTGGTTATTTTTCATCTGACAGTTGTTCCTAAAGGAATTTTCCAAATGGGTTTCCTCCGACGTGCTTGACTATTAATGCCCCCCAAAATATACCCAGCATCAAAACATTAAAGGCTCAATTCACTCACCCCAAACAGTACAAATTCTCCTAACCTTCTTACTTAATCCCCATCCCACAATTGTCTAAAATTCATCCTCATCCAGACACAATCTCAATATATTGCTTCAGGGTGAGTGTGGAAAAGGCCAATGTTTATAATCAAAACACTCTCAGTACAGTTCAAGCTGTGTAATAAAAGCTTCGATACTGTGCATTGTTTGAATTAGCTGTCAATCAAAGAGCTGAGCCAATTGAGAATTTTGGTAAACCCTTATAAGAATTGTAGTTTGGGGTGATAAGATTGGCCCTTTTAAAATTTCTTCCAAATTTTTCAATCCGTCAACCTCTGAAACGAATGTAATATCAATTTTGGCCTTTGAGGTTTAAGATCTAGTGAGTATTTTGCTCTCATAACCACACCATTTCACACGATTTGATCGCTTAATAAACTTTCTCCAAAAGTTGATTAATTGACCAAACCTCGTTTATATCTTGCTCCTAGCATTAGTTCTTGTGATTTTTTTTTTTTAATTTTTGAAATGCAAATTTCACCTTCTAATGCACATATGCGTTTCGTGCTCCATAAACGTACGTGCGTGACAGAATATCGAAGTATACGAAATAAACGTTTGAACTCAGAGATGAAAAATTTAAATTAGTGATTCCTGGCAATGTTTTACATTGTCCACCGCAGTTGACAAATGATGAACTTCATCCAAAAATTTGTTGATATCTTACATAATTCGAGCGTCAAAAATTCCATGCTTCATTAACGTAAAATAAACAAAATAATGAAAGCTTCCGTGCAGCTCATCAAACTATTGGATATTGTGTTCCAGAAAAGGTGAGACTTCTTATTGCGGTGGGGTCAGCTGCACTTTATGATATCGGCACACATTTGTCTCTGTTTGCTTGCATAGCCTACTTGATGAGTTGCATCTTTACGATAGACTTCTAAGTTAAAGCGGGTGTCGCGTAATATACCCATTACATATAGTCACCGATTGAGTTTTTTTCAGAAAATTGTAGTGTACGTTGTAGTTGATGCCCACCCTGATCAATGGTCCTCTCAACAAGCCAACATGTGGCCCACTGCGTTCATCTATGAGCATGTTGGGTTGTTATTGATATAGGCTAAACACGAAGGGAATTCATTAACTTTGGGTGCATTTTCAATGAATACATTTAGACTAGGACGCATGTGCAGGTTTCCGCAATAATGGCCCGTGACCAACTTGTGCATCTCAGTAGACCAATTGGTTTGTTCAAAAGGGTCCATGTGGCCATGTTGAAAAAGTCTAAGTACCTAAGCTGCGAAGAAGTGTGTCGTTGCCTGCATCGTTTTATCATATGTCACATTGACAAGGAGTGACGAAGCTTCGCAAAGTCTCAAAGTGGTGCCACTAGTGAGTGTACAACATTACAACGCTCAATGTACTTTTCCTGTTGTCCTTACTACTGGAGCTTTTCTTTGACCAGTTTACAATTTCGGGGCATACTTAAAGCGTAATTTTGTAATCTTGGGGTGGGATTTTCAATTAGATGTGGTTTACGGCTGTGGTCCAAATCAATTTTGTGAAGCCGTGCCGACCAAGGCCCCTTTTTATAGCTCATCTGCTCATTGTAAGACTTGTCTTTCCCTAAGTCAATGCTTATGCTGAACATCACGCACAATGGCAGCAGATTCAATTTTAAAGGGCACGAGCAGTCCCCCCCCCCCCCCCAAACTTAATTGGAAGCAACAACTAGTCTAAATCTCACAATTTTCTTTTTATTTCTCCTCAACGTATCTTTCAAAATATTTTAGGACTTCAATATTGCATTATTCAAAGTAAATCAAGCAGTTCCTCCCTAGTAAATTTCACTTTTTAGGAGAAAAAATGTTGTCAGATGAATCTCAAGAGCCAGTCGCGAAATAGTGCAGTCTACTACACTACTTCAAGTTAGGGGGGTGGGGTGGGGGGACTGCTCTTGCCCTTTAAACTCTTCGGCCAGATTTTGAGCCCCATATCTTCAGGCTCCAAGTCGGGTGCTCTAACCACTTCACTTGACCATGCAGTCGATCTCAATTTTGGAGCGGGAGACATTTACACGTTCTACATGTATTGTTCCGAAACAACCTTATGCATATGATGTATAGCAAAAAGTAAGTCCTCCTTTTGGGGCAAAACAAACCATTACCGACAACTGCAGACAGCTGATTTGTCAACCACTCGAATATGCGCATAGTCTTTTACACGTGCAGGACGAATTCTTATTTGTGCGTCCACGTATTCCATTTTATGGTCCCAAGGGTAACGTCGGTGTGTCGTCTATGCATTACGTCTATAGGACAGTATAAGCACAGCATGACGTCACGTGGAACGAATCTCAGTTAAAAACATCTTTTACTATCACTAAAGTCATAACAAGTTTAAATTTGGATTGCTTTCCGGAAAGGTTTGAAGGTGAAGTTTGATTGCAGTAGTTCCTGTAGATTTCGTTCAAATTTCTGTTGAATTTGTCGGTAGAAGTGTCCAATCCCATGGCTTGTACAGTAATTACTGTTAATGGTATCTTACTGTTTGTAGTAGTTCCTGGTCTTTGTTTAACTTCCTTAGCATTTAATGTTGCTCGTAAAATAATTATTCGGTTTATGCTTTAATGAAAAGATACGGCTGGGTAATAAACACCTACGTGATAAAGTAGTAAAGAGAGAAGACTTCATCCTCAGTGGAGGCGCCAAACTTTACGCTCTAGGAGGTACTGGGGACACAACGAGTTTGCAGGGAGACACTAAACACCATCCATGGAGCGCAAATCGCTCTGCCCCATCGGGTGGGGTCCAGGGCCCGCCTTAGGGCCCTGATGGGGTCCAGAGGCAACCCAACAGTGAGGGTTCAGGGGGAAAGTGCTAGGACGCTCCTGGGTCTAATGGTATTTGTAAGGTAATAAATTCGTCATTTAAGGGCAATTCTATTGATTTAACACTGGTATAACCATTGTTTTCAGGGTATAACTTCAAGTAAGGATTAATTGGTGACAAGACTTGTGAAACTACTACCAAGAGCGGAAATGACAGACATTTTCAAAAGGGAGAGGTGAGCTGAACTACAGTAAAATCCGTTGATGAGCATTTAACTACGATTCTGTCAAGGGGAGATGTACCATGAGAAAATTCGTCTCCTTGAATCTGGGCGTCATGACTTGGCCGACAGCGTCATGACTGGGCCGATATTTTTACCAAAGGAAACTACAAATAACCAAGTAACCTTCAGATTTCTATCAGGTGTTTCACAACCCAAACGATTATTTGGGGTGTTGGTCACTGCTGGAAATATCAATAAATAAAGCTCGTTTGTAATTATTTATACGTTTTTCGTTGATTTTGGACCACGCAGTACCTATAAGATATGTTTTTGTCCTATAGATATCAATAATTTGGCAAATTTCTCTAGAACTTATCAATTATAGTCTACCGGGGAGTTGTAACAGACTCTACGAAATCTGTACCGATTTTCCTTCTAACTAACTAACTTACTAACTAACCAGCTAACTGACTAACTAACTAACTAACTAGTAACTAACTAACTAAGAGTCCCTGCATGAAACTATTTTGGTTTTAGGGTTATTAATAGGGTCAGAGGAAAGACTTGCAGATTTTTTCCGTTTTTCGTTCTACGACGATACAACTTTTCACATGCAGAAATGGTCTTTACCATGTGTAGGATCTACTGTTCATGCTATGAGAATGGCCTGGTAGAAATGTGATCCGGGATGAAGTTTTGGGCACTCCCTATTGATGTGTAAGTAGTTCGAGGGCATGACCCATATATGAGAAAATCCTGTGTAAAGAGTGTTCTCGCCGTTAACAAATCCTATCTGTTTTGACGGGAAAAACTAACTTTTAGCTATAGTGTAGCTAACTCAGACACGGCTGACAACCCACGTGTGACTGCTAAAACACTTGATTTTTCCAGGCAGTTGGCGTGGCATCCCAATTGTGACGTCACTTGAAAGACCCAGCTGCTTTGAAGTCGTCACTAGAATGATAACCGTCATGCCATAGGACATGTCCCATGTCATTTACATACAGGTTAGTTCGTGCGTATAGACAATGTCTTAAAAGTTAGTTAGATTGAGTTTTACAGCCCACTTTCCAACCTATTGAGTCGAATCAAGTCACGGCCCTTTTTTCCAGTTGTGGCTCACTGGCTTGTTTCCCTACTCCGTTGCTTATGCGGAGCATCATGCACAACGTCAGTAGGTTCCATTTTTAGTGTCTTTTGTATGACTCGACCTGGGAATCGAACCCGGGCCTTCCGCGTGAGAGGCGGATGCTCTACCGCTAAACCAAACAAGCGGTTAATGTCTTGAAAGATGTACAATTTAAATGCCTTTCAAGATGTACAATTTAAACTAACTACTATGGCCACTAAAAGAAAGACGTGGCAGGCGAGTTTTCTCTGTAAACCTATGACCACTAAAAGTCGTAGATCTTTCAGAAAAATTGTGAGCATGGCTGAAAATTTCTACGAGAATCGTTTTAGCTTATAAGGTCAAAGACTTCAGAAGCTAATCTCTTCACAATGGTATGGTCATCTATAGATAGTTCTCAATGACGTCACAACAAGAGGAAGCAACCACCGTTTTTGAAGGCTAGCCTGTACGTGCATACAGAGGTTGCCGGCAAAGATGGCTGAAACACTCCACACGTGAAAAGATATTATGACATCACGAGATAATTTTCTATTCACGAATCTGATAACAAAGTGATGTAGTGATTTTTGACCATTTGTGGGTCCATCTCCTCATTTCTCTCGTCTGGATAATTGCAGTTAGTTAAAATCTGTACTTAATGTGCTTATTTTGAGGTCTAGAATTGCTTGCAGACATCTTTGGTATTGATAGTCAAATTGATAACTTAAAGACTGATGAGCCCCGGCAATTTCTAACCATAACTTGACTGCAGGATTTGTCTATAGGTCCTACACAGAGTTGTAGAGTAGCAGGGACGACAAGGATTGATTGTTGTACAAGCATCCACCGTTGTCATTTTTGAGGTATAATGATGAAGTCGATACTTGCCATACTTATATACAGCGAAGTAACGATTACCGTATTTCATTCTCTCGATCATTCATTATGGATAAGGTTTCGATTACCTACCTCTCGAAACATCGTTTTGCTCATCGGTGACAACGTCAACCATCTCAAGCCATCGCTATCTTCGTTGACACTGAAGGGTAGTTCAATGATAATCGAAAATTTGTAATTTGTGGCCGTCCCATACGAAACGTTTTCGTTGGTTCGAAGAGGGTATTAAACCGAGAAGCAGACTGATAACTATTGAAAGAAAAAGATGTGATGAGATCCTAGGATGAAGTCTTGCCTAAAGATGCATGAAATTGATGCATGAAATTGATAAGTGTGGAGAGAAATTCCCAGATGGTCTGAGATAAGCAACACTGTCTTTTGAGGGTGAGATAAATTTCACGATGGCTACCCAAAATAAATTGGTAAGTACTGAACGCCCAAATATAGAGCACTGTGAAATGAATCCTTAAAATGAGGCCCCACGCACTTTAAATTGAATTTCTGAAAAGTTTTACAGATCAATGTCTATTAAAACACTTTCCCGGTACTTTTTACTTTACAAACTGGGCAAATATGTTATAAATATGGAACAACGTCTGCATCCTGAGAAAATAAAAACAAAAGTTGGCTAATAATAAAGATTTTTGGAAAGTCTTAAACATCGTAACATCAGTAAAGTAATTTTTTATTTAGTAGTGATACCAGGATCTTTGTCAAGTTGATGATAGAAAATAGGCCTACACGTTTATATCTTTGTATTTAACAACATTTTGTGTCCGTTTCTCTAATAGTTTAAAATGATATCAGGAAATTCCGTCTTTTTTGTTGCCAGAGAAATTCAGTTCTGTGCCTTTTTTTATTTGTAAAACTCAAAGTACTTTGATTTGACGGAAACTTAAAATTTTTGTTAGTTTTAACCGGGTACGGGACCATGGTATTATGATAGGGTGGGGGTGGGGGTGGGGGGTGGGGGTCAAGACATGAGTTGAGTGATACTTTTTCTTCACCTTTCCTTTTTTTCCTTTTCACATTTCCTTGCCAGTATGGGAGCAGTCGTGCCCTGCCACTCTAGACGCTGTCCCTGGTCTTAACGTAATACTGCGGTTGTATTAGAGAGTTGCAGTCTGCGGCTTAGTGCATCAACAATTCACATGTAGACCAATCAATTCTGTAATATAAAACGGTATGGTTTCATCAAACTTGGATGAATCATTTCAGCGACTGAAAATGACAACTATCAAATATCATAATTAGTCTGTCAAGTTCACAAAGGAAAGATTAAAAAGGTATAGCAAATAATCTGCTCAATCAATTTATGTTTCTGGGGTCCCTAGGAAGAAGTTAGGTTATGTGTTTTACTGCTGTCCGGGTCAGCTGTAATCTTGTCTTCATTGCTCATGAAGCAAGCAAAGCTACTGATTTAGTTTTATTTAGGCCTAAACGCCGTTTAGTTTAAGTTGGGTACGAAGCAAAAAGATTGAGATTGTTCAACCATTTCTAGATGCTTTGACAAATCAGCTGCCGTTTTCACTTCTGTCTCTGAGAAAGCCTAATTAATGCAGTGGCGTATGAAGCAATTTGAAGGTCGGGGGGGGGGGGGGCTGAGCAATTTTTGGACTTGGTATCTCACCCTACCCCATTGACCAAAAGTTGCATTATTTCATGCAAATTTTTCCCTTTCTACCAGGAAGAACGACTTTTTTAAATAAAAAATTTTATACTACAAATCATTTTTCAAATAAAACTGGGCACTAAAAAGGTAGAACTCTTCGTTTTTTCCAACCATGCTGCAGTAAACACAATTCCAGTATATCTATGCCCTCTGCAAACAGGAACAATTTGATAACATTTTAATTCTTCAAGTTACTAAAGAATCCATTTACTCACAGGCTGTTTAACGGACAGGGTTGAAATGTAACTGATGAAAGGCATATATGAGAACACTTACGTAAGGCAAATGATTCCATGCCTGAAGTCTTGCCCGAATGATAATTTAAGCGGAGAGCCACCGTCAGTTGGCGCGGAACGTAGAGGAAATTTTGAAAAAACGGCCCCCTCAGTCAGTCGAAAATGGCATACCTCAGGCTTGCAAGTAGTAGCTATGCAGAAGGGAGGTAAAACGACTTCTTCAGAGCACGCACCCAAATTTTCCGAGTTTCCTTTGAAGTGTAAGCGCCACTATATTAGGGGAGTATTTAGCGGCGCGCAAAGCGCGATGCATTTTTGAAACAAATATTTGTGGCTATGGAGCTCGTAATGCGGACTTTTTTGGATTCTGTGTTTCTTGTTTAGGGAAATTTGATAGCCTGTTTGGGGATTACTGATCGAAGAATCTGCACTTCCTACATTGGCAAATTTGAGAACGATTGCACGGTGATCGACTGAATATCGTTGCTACATAATGTTTTCATGGAGGTAGACCACCTGAAGCTCTGCAATAAAATTTTAAAAGTTTCCTAAACTTTGTTGTTTGTTTTAAACAAACTATTTCAAAGTCAATAGCTTATATTGGAGAAAATTTGGAATTTTATGAAAGAAAACTTATAAAAATAGCATTGAAGTTGCCGGTGTCAATTAAAGATCTGGTGTCACAAATGGCAAATTCCGATTTTTTCATTTCCAGAGGTTGAAAAGTTTTATCAAATTAATGCATGATGCAGCATTTATGCATTAGGAATTGCACTTTGAAGCGAGCGGAAATTTTGCTTTTTTGAAAACATGAATTACAAATTGGCGCTTGTATTGAAGAGAACCCGGAATTTCATGACAAAGAAGAGGTGAGAACAGTGGCGTAGCCACGGGGGGGGGGGGGTGGGGGATTTTTTTCAGGCCCCCCAGATTTTTTGCGTCCTGATAAAGTAATTGAAAAAACATAAAAATAAAAAATGTGTAAAAATTAAAAAAAAAAAAAAAAAAATGGATGAATGTGTGTAAAACACATTTTGTCCGAACGTATGAAATCAAGCAATAACTTCAAAATGCCTACTTTCACTAAATTAGATATCGTTTGTGATCTGCACTGTAGTTTATTGCATTTCACTTCGAAGATGAAACGAAAGTCTCTACGACGAACTTTAATGCGACTTTGTTAGGTTAAGACCCTTTTTCCCTTTCGGATGGCTGATTGATTTACTGAAAATAAGGCAATCGTACACTAGAGACCGCTCTTGCACGACCCTTCCTATACTTAATTATACACAAAATATGCCGTTAGCAGATAAGGGTAAGGTACTGCCTTCCGATAATTCTTCCCTTCCATCCTTATTAAGTAGGCCTATGTCGTGCCTCACCCCTGCCCATGACAAGTGCCACTGCAAAACGATTTTTTTCGACAAGTCCTCCTTTTAGTAGTTGGCACTGGCGTCCGGGGGATTTGTAAAAAGTCCACAAGGTCCGGATTTCATGTGTTTCCCACATGATCCATACTTCTGCTTTGAGGTTCAATTATTTTGAGGGATTTATTCGTAATATTTTAATTTTGACCACGTAATGTACCGATGAACAAATACTGCACCATTTTGCACATTGTTTCTTTGGTAGTATGTATGTCTCTTGTAAAATCTCTACAAAAACTAAAAATATTTTTATATTTTTCATGCTCCCCAAAAAGGGAAAATCCGAAAACTCAGCCCTATAATCAGTTCAAAGTTTTGCCAAACACAGCACCATTTTGCATCTAGGAAATCTAACGCAAAGAAAGTTCTTCAGAGGGGGAAACAACTACCTTTGGTTTTCCTGTTAAAGGGTGAGGTACTGCCTTAGGTAAGCTGAAATCCATTCAAATATTGCCGAATTTGCGGCTGGGTACATCCAGTTTAAAACACGTGGGAAGTGCCGTTTCCGGCCATCTGGAGGGGTTTTAAAGCCCAAATTTTTCTTGTACCCTCAAATATGGACTCAAATATTGCTGCATTTGCGATCTACGTGCTTCTGAAGTTTACAATTTTTCCCAAGGGAAAGGGAGATACCGGCTCCCTTTAGTCTCATCCCCCAGGCCACAGATCAGAAGTGCCCAGTTTTGAGGTCCCTAAAAAGTGTATGTATTACCATTTTTCATAGATTGATTTTTTATTCTCATTATTTCAGACATCGCAGACATGAGATTCGTATTTCAAGGCTGGGTACATCCAGCTTAAAACACATGGGAAGTGCCGTTTCCCGCCATCTGGAGGGGTTTTAAAGCCCCAAATTTTTCTTGTACGCTCCGCGCCAACCGATGGTGGCGCTCCGCTTAGACAGTCTTGCCGTGCCTGACCCTCGGAGGTACCAGGCCCCCCACTTGTTACCTAGCCCCCCCCCAAAAAAAAATCGCATCCTGGCTACGCCACTGGGTGAAAATATCACATAAATGAAAAGGGGGTTTTCAGACATGTAGTGGGGCGGAAGCATGCTTCCGCCCCTCATTTTTTACTGGAGGGATGTCGCCCCGCAGCCCACCCCCTCTTCCTACGGCTATGATAAGGGGGTTTATTTTTTGTAAGTGGAAAATAGTTGCTACCGTCACCAACATTCTATATCTGATGAAAACAACTAATGTGATCGTCATGGAGGTAATTACACTTTAAAAATATCACGTGACACTTAATTAATACTTGAACGTGTTAATGGTTAATCTTTGTACAGTGGAAGGGAAAGGACTTGTTGCTTTTTAACACATTAACGTCATCGGTGAGGCAATTAACTTGTTAAATTGTCATTGGTGTGGAAATATGAATGTGTTAATCCGATGCTTTCACACTATACCTGACGTATAAAACTTCGACGTGTCAGTTGTCTTATCGTTGATGCCTTTGTTTGTGAATAAATTAATATACCCTATACATTCACTTACACAAATTAGCTGTTAATACGTGTAAGAATTAGTTAAGTGTTAATTTGTTTGTTTGTTTTTTTTTCAATGTATCGATGTTTACTTTCGTCCCGTTTCAAAGGTTTTTGCAGTATGGTATTCACGAAGCGGTCGACATCCTGCTGAAATGAGCTACCTGTCCGTCAACAGACTGAGCTGTTGTCGTCCTGTTTCAGCTAACGAATATTACTGCCTCAACAACAATGTTGAGACTATGCTTCAGTTTTTAAACCTGAGACAAAAATGAAAGAGAAAAACCTGTGTGATGCATTTTTCTAATCTAAAGGTACCCTCTGGACATTTTTAACACAGGCTAAAGCCTTCTTAGCTGGACAACAAGCGATAGAGCGAAAATGAGAAGAGGCAATGACGGTGTAGGTGCATCTATTTGCTTTTAGTGAAAGAGGATGAACTACGAATTTTCACATTCCTTTAAAACGGAAATATTGCAGACAGTCCTATTTTTGGATTTTCAGAATAAGTAGAATTTGTTAGAAAGTACTCTAAATGGAGAAATTCGCTGCACGAGTTTCACGCCAGTAACCAAGTTTTCGAAATTAGAGACAACTTAGTTGTAAATCATTGGAAATTCATAAACGTTCCCAAAGTGTTACTGGCAAAGTTCCCGGTTCTTCTTAGTCTTTTTTGAAAAGTTATTTCTTGACTGCCTCATCGCAATTCTTTGCTTCATCTTAATTCTGGAAATTTTTTAAGTAGTTTACACATCGTTTCGTCATGAGAAGCGAATATCATTCCGCATGCAGATTGCTTTCTAAAATATAGCTCGCAGGATAACTTTTTGTAGTTAATATTTTCAGGCTTTTAATGACATCTAATTAGCGGTTGTGCTCTTTTGCCTAAGCAAGTAAACATTGGTATACACACAATATAAAAAACGCTCGCCTGTCAGGCAAAGCTTTGCAAAAAAGTCATTTTGGCAATTGATTCAACAAATTAAGTAAGTAATGCATTTTATCTGTATAAAGTATGACTCGATGAGTAATTTAATAACCGCAATGTTATAGGGTTCCTTAAATTTCAAAGAGAAATAAACATCTTGTTAGTTTAGTGAATTTGTGGTCTTGTTTAATCTTTGATTATACCAGGGAGCTGTTATTTAACCAAATAACGGCTCCCTGATTAAACTGATTGTGTGGTCTTGTTAAGTCTTATGCTCCTTCAAGGTGTGTAGTTATATTTTCATTTGAGGTTGGAGCAAAAACTTCCTGAGTAACTTTTGGTTTCTGTCGCCGACTCTTTATCAGAGAGTCAAAGGAACTTCGGAAAATTTTGTAATGTACCTATTTAGTCGATGTGTTTATAATGTAAAAGCTATCAGCAAAGAGAATGGAGGCGTCGAAAAAGACCCGCTTGCAGATGTTTTATTACCTTTGTATTCAAATCCGCTACTATTACAAACTATTGAGTAAGGTTCTCGATGTTCAGCAATCAACTTTGTCATTTCCTGTACACTTAAAGATTACGTCAGCTAACAGGTGGTGACGTCACATTATATTTTCTAACAGACAGTTAAAGAAACTGGAAAAATGCAAGATTGTCCCGTTAGAAATCGGCACTTGAACCTTTTGCATTCATCTTAAAAATGTTACAACGATAGACTGCCGATAATTTGCTACAGGATAGTTACGCTTTGTGTGTTCTATATAGAAATTAGGCTTTGAACTTACACCGAGGTTCTGTTAGAGCTAAGTTAAATTAGGTTTATGATATAAGTGGCTTAGTCATAACTTATCTCGAGGATATCTCTGTCCGGAGCGGACTCTGGACGGTTTTCTCAGCTCCATAGCTTCCAAAACCACCTTCTGCCAAAGCAAAGAGGTTTGCGTTCAGTTTTAGACGCAAACTTCATTACCAATATGACTTATTCATGTACACTCTCCCGTGATTCATGCTATCTTTTTGAGGGAGTACATGTACTCCTGTAGTCGTAAATTGGGAGTTTAGACTTCAACCTGAAAAACCCGATCATTATTGTTTTGCGTAAGTACATGTGCAGTGATGGGTACTTCCAGGGCGTGGGTATTACAATGACACCCCGACTCTGTGGACTGTGGGCTTCAGCACGATCTAAACAGGACCAGAAGTTGTCTTCTTATGAATATTCACTAATATTCAACCAGTCTCGAAGCCACACATTTCCACGAATATCCAAAAGAATTTGTTTGACAGTGATTCGTTCAGCATGGAAGGGACACGCAGTGTCAGTTTTTATGATCCCCGACAGGGCGGGGGTATACGGCAAAGGATTATCCGATTCCCGTCAAAAAATTTTTGTGTACCAGTATGTGCTCTTATGTGCAATCTAGTGTCACATATGCGATCTTTTGAAGTAAAATTTAAGTTAAATTATTTTAGTATTATTAGGGGCAGAATAAAGACATCAGTTTCGGGTTATGACACGCTGGCTACGTGTTGCATTGTATACACGTAGAAATCGCTCAGCGTTTCCACTTACTGTACAAGCTGGCCAATGCGCGTATATAATCGGTGAGAACAGCATGCGGTGATTTTGCTTTCTAAGAATTGAACGAAGACCGTCCCATGAGATCAAGGGAGGTGTAGGATTAAAGGTATCCGACTTTGCTGCATAATCTGTGTCCTCGGGTGATATATGCCTTTATTGTATTCACACTGCGTGACAAGCAATGGTTGTCAATCATCACATACTTCACTGGTCTGTTAGCTAACCCCAAATGTTACATAAGTTTTTGTGTTTTTTTATTTATCTGATACTGTCAATCAATTAGTAGGATGTGAAAGCTGACTATATGCATGTAGTATGTTTTATTCCCTCCCCAAAGAGAAAAAAGGGAATCAGACAGAGAAGAGGGATGTTTCAAAAAGTAAGAAGGAAAGTCCATCATGAAATAGCTTCCTGACTTGGTGTTGGTTTGTGATCTTCAAATCCTTATCTCAGAGTTCAAGATGACACAGTCTGTTCTGTAACGTTATATTGTTATGGCTAGGTTAGATGGGGTTTTACGGCCTAATTGATTTAAGTCCAGCCGGCCGCAAGCCTGCTTTTCTTCTGGTTTTGGTTCACTCAGCTTGTTTTCCCTACCCTATATTGCTTGTGGTGGCACCATTCCCAATGGTAACAGGTTCCACCAGGGAGTTGCTCTCTGACAACTCCCTGGTTTCATTTTTTTAATTGTTCGGTATGATCCGACCAGGAGTCGAACCCTAGACATGCATTCAATATGTTCTACAGTTTGAAAGGCAAACCACTGCTCATCTGTCATATATGCCTGCATTAACCCGTGTTTAAACAGCCGCATTTTGCAGTCAGGTGAATTAAGATACGTTTTTTTTTTTTTTTTCAAAAAAGTGAGACCCAAGGTCAGACAAATTTATAAGATTGCTACTACTCTCAACTTCAGTATTTTTAAATTTGATTTGCTTTGACTTAAAGTGAAAACAAGATCGAGAGCTCTTTTGCAGCTTCCGCGGAGAGTCCAAGAGGAGGACCAAACCGGTCCATGCCATTATCATTGAGTGAGGAACTCTATTAATGCGATTTAAAGGTCAATTCGGCTCCCCAAGACAGTTCCAATTCTCCTAACCTTCCTACTGCATCCCTCCCACATCTAACTGTAACTCATCCTCATCCATGCAGACACAATCTTTTTATTGCTCCAGGTGAGTGAACAAGACTCAATGTGTAATAAGAGCAGTCTCAGTGCAACATATTTCAATTTGCTGTCAACCAAAGAACTGTCCCAATTGAGAATTTTTGTAGACTAATACAAGAATTGTGAACTGGTTTTTGATTTGACCGTCTTTAAGATATGCCTAACAGAAGTGAAAAGGTGCTCTGACGGACAGCATTATCAGTGACACAAATCTATATATTTGGAATTGATCCCCAAACAAAAACGGTCGAACTTTAACGCACATATCTCCATTTTGCGGCCATCGTCCAACTTGAAGTTTGATCTCATCCGTCGACCGACTGCATGGGCAAATGGTTCATAGCGCCTTCAATTTGCAGCCGGAAGGTCTGAAGTTCGACTCGTGGTCAGGTCATACAAAAGATTTTAAAAATTGAACCAATTTACCATTGTGCTTGGTGCTCAGAATTAGCAATGGGACACCTTCCGTTTGTGAAATATATTCATGAGGTCCGTAACGGAAAGACAATGAAATGGACAAGGACAGGGAAACAAGCCAGTGAGCCTGCACAAGTGGAGAAAAGGCCGTGGCCAAACCGACTTAAGCCAAACGGTTACAAACTCAGCCGTAAAGCTCCATTTAATTAGCTCTTCGATAGAATACTAAATTACAAGGTTCTAAAATGTCGTCAGATAAAGACCTATCAATACATTCAATAATAACATTATAGTTGATTAGTAGCTGCCTAGAGCGTTTGAACTGATAAATCATACATACACTGTTCAAATAACTTAATGCTCAATTGTGATCCTTTGCATTTTCTCAAAGCTGTCAATTATCTAGTATCCTTTAAATGTGCTTGCTGAAAAGTACAAGTGACCGTTCTATTTTTTTGTCTCGTACAGCACATCGCCAAGGCAATAAATGCTGATCGCATACGCTTTCTGAATTTCTAATAAGGCTATAATCCTCTATTCGACAGAACAAAGGAACCAAACATACAAAGAACCATTCATTTTTGTTAATTTTGTCTTACTCGGTTGGTATGACATTTAACAAATCATGAAGAATTATTAAAGGGGCAATCAGTGTTTGTTATCACAAGCTTTCGACGAACTGAATTCTGCACCACAATCATGCAGAGTTAAAACTAACAAAAGATGATTTGTCATCATGGTCTGATGTTGTGATTGGTCACCGTATGAATGGGACTGTCTTAGTCTTGCATCTGTGTTGAATTTTGTTACCCGAACAAAATTATGAAATTCCCATTCAACGGTAATTAACACAATATTAACGTTACTTCTCACTTGAAAGATCTCCTCAATGACTGTTGATTCTGGTAACTATTCGGTCAAAAGGAAGAACGACGTGCTGGAAAACAAAAAGGAAATATTCGCTTTCAAACTCTGATTACCCCTTTAAGTAAAAAGATGCAATAGTTCAAGCACCCAAGCAAGCGGTATCAGCTGGGATATTTAAGACATTTAAAGAAAAAGTACTGGCTCTCACATTTGCTTGGCATGTGCGTAATCGCTCTCGAAGAAAATTCGGGTCATTTTACCGTGAATGTTGTAATTACTTTAACTTGAAGAGATGGTTTGAATTTTTGGCTCGAAATGCTTTTACTTCGAGTGCTTAAAACATATGCTTCCATTTAAAGGAGTGACAAAGCTTTCTTTGCTGTTTGTTCCTTTCAAAGTATAAAGTATATACACAATCTTCAGGTGTTGGACAAATGAAGGATTTTACGTTGCAAAGTGACAGGTGCATTATTTCTGCTGGGCTGCTTAAATCATACATGAATAAATGAGGCTCTGCGATTTCTGCAAGTCCCTCGCATGATTCAACCCTTAAATACTGGAGAAAAATTGTGAGATTTAGCTGAAGCTGCTACAACGTAAGATTTGGACGACTGCTCTAGCAACTTAAATGCAGTCAACTCTCACCCAAACTTCATTTTTTTACTGAGTTCACAGATATTCTCAATTGGCACAGCTATTTGATTGACATCAAGTTAAAAATGGAGAGTAGGTTACTGTAGTTCGTGCTACACAACATTAATTGTATTGAGAATGTTCTGATTACACGTTGGGGTATTGTATACTCGCCCTGTAGTTATAAACTGAGACTGTCTCGTTTTTTTCTCTTGTTGTTGGGAAAGAATTTACTGCAACCCTTTGTAACTGTTATTGGGAAAGGAATTACTGCAACCCTTTGTAACTGTTATTGGGAAAGGATTTATTGCAACCCTTTGTAACTGTTATTGGGAAAGTATTTACTGCAACCCTTCGTAACTGTTATTTGGAAAGGATTTACTGCAGCGGTGGGCAACATTTTTGATTGGAAGTTCCAGGTATGAGAAATGAAAAGTTGACCCCCCGCAATTAACCAATAGTCAGCTGATGGTTTCGAACCTTTAAGACGTTCAAGCAATGTCAAGCTTTGAATCACCAAAGCAAATCTCAGTATACCGGTAGTTTTGATGATAATTGGGGAAACAGCTAGGCATATCCAGTTTAGGTTTCAGACATTTCAAGAAATTTCATTAAATTAAAGAAGAGGTGTGTGTGTGGATTAGGCGCTAATCTCTGCCCAAAATGTGTAAAAGCAAAAGACGAGTAAAATGGAGCGCCACCATTAGTCGGCGAGGAGAGCGCAGAAAATGAAAATTTGCTACCCTTTATATAGAAATGACATTTCCTACGTTTTTATCTTTAAGATTCTCTTAGAATAGTATTAGGTCTACGCAATTTTTTGTTGATTGTTGATGATGTAAATAGGGAGCTGATGGGAATTCCCCCATTTGAATACTCACCTGTTACCTAACAGCAGTAATGAAATATACACCGACGGTTTGCAACTTATTTCTCTACGTTTTGTGACGGGTTTGTACGAAGATAATACTACGTACGTACGTGATAATTTTTTTACTATGTCCCAAATAGAGCGTTGTAGGTTTGTGTGATCAATAGCAAACTTTTGTTTTTACTTGAGACAACTCGGGGCCGTAAATATCACTGGCGGGTCGCATGCGGCCCGCTGGCTATAGGTTCTCCATCCCTGGTCTATCGACTATTCCTCACGGACTTCCTATACATGGACAGAGCATACTGCACGGTCGAATATCGCTACCGTAAATGTGAGAAAAGCGCACCAAGATGGCTGTCTGTGGTTTTTGTGTGAAAGTTTGGACTTGCTCAAATCAACTCTCAGATTGTGCAAGGAAGTTGAAATATTTTCGAAATAACACAAGGTAAGGTCACAATTACTTCACTATTGCAGGAATATGATATTATTGGCCACCAAACTTTTGTCAGTTAATATATTTTAGATCCTTTGTCAAATCATACAAATTATAACTTCACGGCGGCCATCTTGGGTGCGTCTTTTTTGTCCCAGCCGGTGGCGACAACCTACGGATAGGACGTACGCGTTACATGCTCTGTCCATGTATATAGAGAGTCAGTGCCATTCTTCCTATTCTTGTCAAAATAAGTACGTTTGAAAAAACCTTCCAGCTTTATAAGAGAAATGGGAGCATTATTTGGATCCAACAAACGGCTTTGATTTTAGATGGCAACATTACAGAAATCTGCCCCTTGAACGGTGGGCATTTATGCTTTGGCCTTGATCTCCGATTCCAGCAATGCAGTGACGTAATTTTGGTACTATCCTGAAGATACTGGACATCCACTTAGCATAAATTTTGAAGGATTGGACTGGTATTTCCACGCATGATGTGACTGGCGTCGAATTTAACGGCTTAATTATTTCTCAAATAAATCTTGAACATAAATCAGTTCAGATTTAGAGAAGTTATACACGAAAAAATGCCGAAATAAAACCTAAACGTTCCAGACCAATCTGGTAAATTATTGATACTTGGGAAAAAGAAATATAAGTCCTCCACTTTCCAAAATTAATGAAAAACGTGTTACACATTACAAGCGAGCATCATTTCTTGTAATAATGCAGTAAACCCCACCCTCTTTGTTTGGGCTGTTACCACCTGATAGAAATTTCAAGGTCAGTTGTTATTTGCGGTTTTTTATCATCAAAAACATCGACCGAGTCATCATTTTCTGTTTCAGAGGGCAGAATTTTCTAATGAAGAGCACACAAGCTGCTTTCGATTTCTGAATTGTGCTGCTTGGGTTACAGGCAAAATGCAAGACTCGAAATTATCACTGTAACGTGGTTGACTTAATGATTAGTCATAAAAAAGTCCATTTTCGTAAAGCCCTTTCGGCAAAACAGGGTGTAAAATCTTTCAAAAGTGCCTAACTTTTAAAAATAACAAGAATATACAATTAGGAGGCTAGAAATCAATCTGATTAATGCAGTAGCGGAGGAAGAGAAATCAGTCAGAGGGGACAAGAATGGCCTGTAAGGGCGCTTCAAAGTTTGTTGGGCACGAATATTTGGTCAGAGGGGGCGAAAAAGAAGCTGTAAGGGCGCTTTTATGAAGGTAAATACATATGCCTCAATACGGCAAAAAAGAGTTAAAAGGCAATTTGAGTTCGTCAAGGAGGGGGGGGGGGGGCGAGCGCCCTCTCTGACTATATGGTAGCTCCGCCACTGGATTAATGCAGTTCCAATTTTTGTAGCATGTTCCGTTGATAAAGTATAACATGTTGAATTCTATTCAATTTATTTAAAATCGTTATTAATTCCGGAAAATTTTTGATGTCCCTTTTATAATAGGGTCCTTGCAATAACGCCACGGATCCGCCATGCTGGCTTTGCAATCACGTCACGGATCCGTCATGTTGCATACACATGGCTTTGTTCTGAACGCACTGCACAGTGTGCCTTGGTTTGCACACATTCATCGATAAACCGTGTCAAGAGAGGTCTACCAGGGAGATGTTATTAGATTCCCTGGGTCTACTAACACCTCCCTAGTTACATGCTCCGGCATGGCCACCGCGAGGAGCATTTTGAAGCCTCTATTCACACTGCCTGTTTTCGTCTATTTTTTAACTTTTTCAAGTGTAATTCTTCCGTATCTGAGAATTTAACATGTTGCGCCGAGATGTAATATACAACCAAGTTTTCCTTAAACACTACTCAAAAGGAGCGGTGGCTTTCCAGATGAGATTAAGTGATAAGCATCGACATGTTTCGTCCCAATAGTGTCATGCATGGGGATTAATTTTCCAAACATCGAAACATACATTTTTAAATATTTTTGACTATAGGTTGCGTACAATAGTGTAAATAAAGTTTTAAGCTGTGTTTTATCACTCCAAAGGGACGTTAGTACCTTAGAGGGGAAGTTTAAGCAAAACTTTGAAAAAATCCGAAAGAAGAACAAAATTTACACTGTGAGGTGAATATCCATTCAAATGGGACATGCATTTCTCGAGACACCCGCCAGCAAATGAAGTTGTTAGAGTTGTGTTCCAAAGTGAGCTTAAGGGCAGGATAGGTGATATCACTTTCTGAAATTGACAAGGAATGCTTTGTTTCCCTTTGTTTTTCAGACTCTTGTGTTGACCTTGACGTTAATCGTTAATTGGAATAGGACCTCCTCATGAGTTGCAAAGTTTAAAAAGTTCTGATGCAACTTATGCAATCATACTTACTGAGTGAGTGACTGAATGACTGAGTGACTGATTGAATGACTGACTGACTGACTAAGTGACTGACTGACTGACTAACTGACTGACTATCTAACTAACTAACTAACTAACTAACTAACTAACTAACTAACTAACTAACTAACTAACTAACTAACTACATCTCCTTTAATGTATTTATTTATGTAATACTCTCATACTTAAAAACACTGACCAAATTGATCATTGATTAGGGTAACTGTGCAACGACCAAATCTATACTCACACTAAATGTAGGCCTATACTGGTCAAATCTGACCGTGGCTTCGTACCTTTTTGTCAACGGTTTGATTATAGTTTTGGCCGGTCATATAGTTGACCATAGTTTTTTGACAGTGTATTGACATATTTCTTCCTAAATTTTTATTAGCATTGAAAATTAAACTTGCTGTCCAACCGTCAAACTTGAGGCAAAGAGAAAGCATGAGGCCTGACCGACTGCATGGGCAAGTGGTTAGGGCATCTGATTTGCAACTGGGAGGTCAGGAGTTTGGTCGTACCGAAGAATTGAAAAATGGATCCTGCTGCCATTGTGTTGGCCGCTTAGCGTAAGACATGGAGTTGGGAAAACAGGGTCGTGGCCGGTACGACTAAAACCAATTGGAGACCCATTTAAGTTGTTTTAAATATAAGGTGACAACTGTTATAGTGTCTCTGTCCGCATAGTTTCTTTAATATATGTAGAGGTTGTAGAAAAACACGATAGTGTTGTTGTCCTCTCAACCGGGCCTTATGTATGGGAACACAAATTTCCCGTCATGCAATGCCCAGTGTGAGATGCTCGTGTGTTTAAAAATGCATCACTTTCGAACATGATCAATCAAAATTTGATTTAGCCGGAGAAATTTTCTCATTTTACCTAAGCTTTGCTATGTTGTAGAAATAATCTCAGTTATCATTTTCGTCTTGGCAAGTTTTATTATAATCTTACCGTTTCCGAGAAATCTGTAAACTATAGTATAACAATATCATTGATACCTTGGCACTCTAAAAATAAAAAGAGTTAAATTTCATTCGTTAGAAGTTAGAGTGAAAGGTATAAAGTCCACTCCAAGAAGAGTGATATTCACCCCAAAAGAATGAAATCCTACTCTTGACAGCTTGATGTAGTGCACCTATGCAGGGACCACTCTAAAAAAGAATGATCCCTGCGCACTTTCACTCAATTAGGGAGTGACTAAGTCAACTCCTTTGTTTTAAGAGGGTCGTAGGTACAAATATACTAAAAGCGTATTGCTACAATTGAAATAATTATGTTCAATTGTAATCCTGTATGTACCTCCACCGTTTGGTGACCTTTGAAAGATCACGGCTATTGTTCCATTCTTTCCTTCAAAATGTATTCCTTGACCGAGATATTTCTCTTGTATGGTTTGACATATACTAAAGATAACCCTGCAAGATTGTATGGTAAACCATGGCACCGAAATTTCAGGCGCAATAAAATTAAATTTGAAGTACCTTTAACAGTTTCATTGCACTTCCGCTTTTTTAATTGAAGTCGCGGCATCACGAATGGTCAATTTTTTCCTTCGGGTCAAATTTTTTCAAAAAGCTATCTAAGTGTTTAAGGGGAGAAAACGTGAATAACGGCATACGAAAAGTGCTCATTTTTGCCAGTTTCTTTCAACAACATCCTTGAGTTTATTCTGACCACGTTCAAAAACACTGACGGGGTGCAACGTGAATAATTTGTGCTTACCCAAATGATTTATCCTAACAGTGACGTGCCCATGAATTGTAAGGTGAGTCAGTGAAGGCAAGGGGAAGGGTCACACTGAAAAATGTCCCTGATTGACATTGGGGAGTTTGTTGGAAAATTTTTTTATTTTTTATTTTTGACTAGAGCTGAGATGCAAAAAGGCGCTTTGGACCAAAATGAAGGTAGTCATCATTAAAGTTAGAGAGGAAATAGAGGTTATGAATCGACGTCATTGCGTTGCGCGTCTTGCTATTTTTCCATTCAGACGTACATTGTTCAACAATTGTTACTAAGGTGCTGTAGTGCGCTACTATTGGTAACACACGTACTGCGCATGATCAGTTCCATCCAATATGCCAAATTGAAACGCGCGAACGTCACGTGCATAATCTCTATAAGTTGTGTGTGTCCCCTGTTGCGTTGGTGGAATCTAAGTAGTATAATCCTCCCCCTTCTGAAAATTTTGTAAAGAGCTGGGCTGCAAAATGGTGCTATACGTGAAACATTTTGGAACGTATTTTAACTCTCACTATGGCAGATGTGGGACGCCTATTGCTCGGCCAGACTCGGTTAGCCTCGGTAAGACTGCTTCCGAGTGATTCCTCTCACTGACTTTTTTCCAACTACTGCTGTCAGATGTGGGCCATGGACCCGACCCGGTCCCCACTTATTGCACACGCGACTGATTATAATTTTGTCATCGATTAAACAATGACGGTAAGACCATTCATATCCACACAACAAATAGGTACTTTCCTACGAAGCCCGGGAAGTGGCATGTGGAAATATTTTTTCGGGATTATCTTGGGATAAGAATATCTAGAGATAAATATCTCAGGATAAATGAAAATCTCGACATGATCAAAAGATCTCGAAATGTTTTGATTATTTCGAGATATTTTGTAATCTCCGGATAATGATCCCGATACGCAAGATTCTCTCGGGATAATTTATTATCACGGGATAATTGTCTCGAGCAGTGGCGTATGTAGGATTTCGAAGGTGGGAAAAGGGCACAAACTGTGATTCCCTCGAATGGCACGGATTTTGATGACTTTTTTTAAGATTTTCTGCGCTTCGCTTCAGTTCTTGACCTACCCACGTCGGCATGCTTGTGCTATCCGAATTTTCGAGGACTTTTTCTTGCTTTTACAACCATTTTTCTGGTGGTTAAGGTGTGAATGCTCAGTGCATCTCTCCAAAATTCAAACTTTTCATCTCCCTCTCGAACCGGTAAATCCCCGACTGACTTCGGAGGTGGAGGCTTTAAACACGCTACTGGTCTCAAGATCTATTGATTATCCTGAGGTAGTCCTGAAAAAAATATTTTCACTTGTCACTTCCTCGGCCGGCTCCGTACACTTTCGACAAAAATCCCGTGCAAATTAGAAATGTTGCGTGATAGTAGATTAGATGTTTTCTTTAAGCACAAGATATATTTCAAATGACATTAATTGCTTAAAATGAATGTTTCAAACATGTCTGCAAATGTATATTTTTACAGAGAGGAACATGATCAATCACTTGCATACGATTTGTCTTTAAATAAATGCTACAAAGATATTTTGCACCCAGTTAAACTTCTTTGAATGTCAAAAGAGAGGTCATTTTTGAAACAAAATATCGATCGAATTTAGATTAGTTAAAAACTTAAAAGAATTGTTTATGACCAAGTTAATGTTTGATATTATAAGGTAAAACCTATTTTCTAGACATTTTGGTGAAATATTCATTCATTCCTCATGTTTGATTATCTAGATATTAACAATGGAAGTTGAAAAATTTCGGCAAGTGAACTTGAAACAAGCAAATGTGATTCTATAGATTAAAATTGGCTTTCTTTAGCCTTATTTTTATCCCATCGTTTTGAACTTGAATGCTTTTTGCCTGTAGGACAGACATATGTAGTGTTCAAAATTCGTTTTTTTTTTCAGGATTTATTCATGGTATTAATAAATCAGTTTTGGTGTATGTAGGCCTACATTTTTGAAGAAAACCGAAACGTTGGATATCGGTGTGAATCCATGACGTCACGCCTGCTGTTTAAGTTTGCTACTTGTAGACAATGTGTCATTTTAAATTGCTAGTACCTCGAGGATCGAATACGGTGTGGAATTTCACCGACATTTTAGGACATGTCACTCTTAGATCTATCGAACAAATTCTTCGCTTATCGACTATAAGGCGCGCTTATGTGGTCACAACTCCAATGAAAGGTTGCGTCCAATTCGTCCTTTCACTCACATCAAAATAGCACAATGTGCAATAATTGTGATGCCATTGTTGTACTTCTCAAATCACAATTTTTGTACTTGTTTTGTTTTTCTAAAAGTTACTGCACCTTGCATCCAAGGTCTGATATCTCTCTAACTCTTATAGGGTGATGCAATTAATAAAGCCCCCTCTGTGGAACATGCTATGCAAGCAAATGGGAAGTGTTCAAGCCACTTCAAGGTCATAAAATATTTTACACTTTAAAGGTTAAGTGAATAAATTTCAACGTTTTATACCTCTGCTCAAATTGTCCTACATGAAGATGTGAGTGACACTGTTAGAATAAATTTTTCATGCTGTTCAAAATATATTTTTGATTTTTTTTACTTGAGGTGCACTTTAAGGTTATCGAACTTTCAGGAGGCCAAAGATTTCCATGTTGGCGCCCCAAGACCTTAAGCCGCGGTCACACTATAAAGAACTCGGACCGGAATCAGATCCGATTTTTCGGATTTCTGTTAAAATCTTTTTTACCTCCAGCCGGAAAGAGCCCCCCCCCCCCCGAAATTGCCAACCTGTGTCAATATATGAGTTGTACTCGCATGACTATGAAACTAAAAGTTATGCCAATTATTTCGTGACGTCACATCAAAAGGCAGGTTTTATCACACTAAGGTGTCCTATAAAATGTATGTCAGTTCGACGTCACAAAAAGTTAGTTGGCATTTTATTTTCACAGACATGCAAATCAAATCCTTCCACTGGTTGACAAATGTTTTGCTTTTTTCCACCCAAAGATGGACTGGAAGATTTTAACAAAAACCGGAAAAATAGGATCGGAATCCGATCCAAATTCGTTGTAGCGTGACCGCGGCTTTAAAGGGGAAGTTATAGCAAAAATTAGTTTTCATATATGAAAGACGAACTAAATCTACTCAGTGTAGTGAAATTTCCATTCAAATCGGACATGGATTACTCGAGATATCAGCAAATGAAACTACTAGATTTGTGTTCCAAAGTGAGATTGAGGGCAGCAGAGATTATATCACTTCCTCACATTAAAAAGGAATGCTTTGTTTGCCTTTGTTTTTTTAGACTGTTGTGTTGACCCTGATGTTAATAAGAACAAGACCTCCCCATGGGGATTGCAAAGTTGATAATATGGGACTGATGCAGAGAAAATAGGTAGAACATTTTAAAGAAAAACAAAAGACTGTCCATTAATGTGGGGAAATGATGTCATATGTGCTTGCTTCAAGATCACTGTTTGTTGAAAATGTGACAACTTTACTTGCTCATATCTTGAGAACAACACATCGAATTTCAATGCAAATTTCACCAAAATGCTCAGAATAAGTACCCCTCAAACATATCAAAATGTGGTATGACCTTAAACCCTTTTTTAAGAGTCATATTTACCTAGACGAAAAAGATCAGATGTTATTTTTTGTAAGCTTGAACTAGAATGAAGATAATGAAAGGCATTTAACGATTGATTTTAATCAAAACTCTTGCCATTGTCTAAAGCCAGTAGCTATTTTACAATATTCACTTAAATAAATTATTTCCCTTATTCAAATTTTCGATACAAAGATGCTGGACTGAATCATCACTTCATCGTTTTTATAAATCGTAAAATATAAGATTGGAATGTTTGGTTTGAAGCTAAATGTAGTAGTTACTACCACAAGAACAGACTTGTGTCGACTTTTGGTTCAATAAAGTGGGGAAAAAACCTTGAATTTTCAGCGCTGTTGATTGTTGCTCCACACTTAAAGGGGAGAAGTAACTTGGAAAAAGAATAGTAGGCTATCCTGTTTCATGATTGGCCCATAAGAATCATGTGACATTTTTCCTCCTTTATTGTTAAATTTGCTAGGAGTAACTGCTTGATTTGGTTTGAATATGCAATAACAAATGAATTAAATGAGATATATTTGGAAGAGAAATAAAAAGTAAATTCTGAGCTTTGACTTGTGTTTCAAAATAGAGTTTGAGCGAATGTTTTCGCTCTTTAAAAGGTCGTTGCTTTCCTTATTGTAAGACAAGAACATGAATAAGTAAAATATGCATGGGCCAATGGGAATAATTGAAACATGGCAATGTCTTTGGGTTAAAATATAAAGGATTTCTCTCCTGAAAATAATTACCCATGTGAATAAAACAACTTGAAAGAACTCCTGGGAATATTTCTAAATTCAGCTAAGAAAGGGAAGCGAAGAATGCTGATAATGACAGAAACATTTGGGAGTAATATTCTAGTTATGGAAATTATGACTATTTTCTTTAGCATTTCCTATATTCAGAATGTTATGTAAGCTTTAAGACAACGAGACATTCCATATAATGAGCAAGGGTAATTTCCCCAAAGACAAAATACATTTTTTCATCATTAAAAAGCAGCTCATCGAATGTTTCGTGATTCAATCTTCAGATTCCAAGGAAAATGTTTTGTGAGTCGCATATATGGTACTTCAGTAATAATTAAAAAGAAATTTAACAAGTCTGAAGAAAGCCTAATAATAGTACTTACGCAAGCTCAAAATTATTATGGATGCCTTTGAAAATACTGTTGAGACAAATCTTCTATTAGGATATATTATTCAAATGAAACTAATATTGAAAAAATCTTGATTCTTGACTAACTCTGTGTCTTTCGTGTGTATGTGCTGAGTGCGGTAATACCCTTTTACATTGTTATTGATAGATCAATTGATTGATTGCTTTATTGATTGATTGTTTGATTAATTGGTTGATTGATTTGGTATTGGAACACTGAACACGGACAAATATTATTGTAACGTTATTCTTTCTTTCTTTGCGCATTTTTCCTTGGGGGTTTGACACTTGCTGTTAACTCGAAGACGAATCCGAACAGTCAAGGGATGATTTAATTTAGTCAGACATAAAGGGATTCATAAGCTTAATTCTTCCAAATTCTTTGTTTACCTGTATCATGGATGATTGTACACTAAAATACCTCTTGATTCCCTCAATTTCACCGAATATGAAGGTTTAGAATTGCATTCAGACAATAAATTAAGATTAAGGGAAAACATGATAAACGGTGACATTATTCGGGCAAAAATGATTTTGTCCCCTCATAAAAAAAAAACCCTATACCTACAAAGCAGACAACTGCACTTAAGAGGAATAAAGTGCTGAAGCTGGAATGAGTGATAGAAGCTAGTAGCTATGAATATCAATGACATATTCTTATAGCAAGGTTTTGACAGTGGGTATCAGCTGGGGTTTCTGGGGTCGTCGAGTGGCAGAGTGGTCTATTCCAGCTGCTGTGTACCAATGTATTTCACATGTGCATGGGTTCAAATCCCGCTCGATGTTCGTGTTTTTTTTTCACTGGGTACTCCGGCTTTCTTTTCACTTGACACAGGCTTGCCACTTAAATCAGCTGCCCAGTCGACGAAGTTGGGTGCACGCCGGACTGAAACACCTTCGGTGGACCAGGTAACTAGCCAATTTTGCCTTTTTGTGGTGGCCTTCTTCATAAGTCTCATCGGGACACCTAGTTTGCACTCCTTACTAATTTGTAAATAGTGTAAATATGCTCATGATTGGAAATACAGTTCCCTTCAAAAAAGTGCACTCCTTAACCATTTAACAAGGAATTTTTTGATTGGCTGTTCCCATTGTATTTTATCGACCCTGATCACATGTACGATTTCCTGCATATGTATTTAAAGTTTACCTTAAGTCTAAAATTTCAAAAAACATATATTACAGAGCATGAAAACGAATTCACACAGTCTAACGCCCATTTTTATAGGACATTCCTGAGCTGAGATATAAAAAGCTGACGTTTATTCATTTAATTTAAAATGGTGCGTTGCGCAATAATTTATGATGTCATTGTTGTACTACTCATATTGCAGTCTTTACGGTAATTAGTTTGTTTTTCTCAAAGTTACTGCACCTGGTACCAAGGTGTGACAGCACTCTTACTCTAATGGGGTGATGTAATTAATTAAGCCCTCTCTGTGCAACATGTTTTGCAAGCAAACAGAAAGCGTCCAAGGTCATAAAATTATTTTAAATCTTAAAGAGAAACATAGAAGGCAATATGTACAACAAGAAAGTCACAAATTATTGAGAAATGAACTATTTTGTTCTAAGTGAATAAATTTCAGCTTTTTATATCTTTTTTTCTAAAAGTCCCCACGACTTTCTGGCGAAGAGCCAAGGGGCGAAAACCAAACGATTACTCCCGGAGGAGTTCTGCTCCCTTAAGGAGCTTAACGTCCCAAATGGACAAGTACGCCCTCAAAAGGGCAAACACTGAGTGGTCCTGCTCTAGACTGGCTGAATAGAACAGAAGCCACAACCTGGATGCAGTTTAACGTCATGCCCAGCTTTTTATATCTAACGTTAAAGGTTATACTAACGGGAATTGCATGAATAAGATTCATTCTGCAAACTCTAATATGTATATTTTCAAAAATTTTGACTTGAGGTACACTTCTTTTCTTTGGAGGTAGAAATGGTCTTATAGTTCTAATTACTACATCCAGATAGGACCCACTTTACGTTTTGAATTGAAAACGTGGGGTTTGTTTATCTTTTTAAAAACCGGAACATTTTGTTCACGGAGGTAAAAGAGCACAAGCAGTCACCCCAACGTGAAGTCAGTGGATAGACTGTCCTGTTTCATAATTGGCTGTTGAGAGTCATGTGACGACAATTTTTCTCTTCACATGTGAAATTCACAGAAGAAACTGTTTGTTTTACATTGAATTTTCCATATTTGAAGTTAAAAAATGTGATGAAAGATTCTTTAAAAGAGAAAAAAGAGGAAAACTGAAAATTATTTGTTGCTTCAAAATAAGTTTGAGGGGATTGTTCTTTACCAGTAATATTTATTTCACGTCCATATTCCTGAGATTTACGGCCACTTTGCACTGTTTCGCGTGTCAAGATGACAGATAGACCTACTCAAGCCCATCCTCGGTGGCTTGTGTCAGAATAAAACGGTTGGCTATAATCCAACCACCAACGATCGGCTATCGAATGCGAGTAAAGACTTTATACGCTTTATCTTGTAACAGTTAAATGGTGAGTAATTCATCAATGTTAGATTAAACTAGATATCACTTAATATCACTTAATCTTCTAGGTCAGATTGACTTAAAAAATACGGTAGAGTTCATGATTTATTCAGCCGGCTCAAAAGTTCAATCCAATCCAATTTAAATCCACGGCCAACAGTAAAAGATAGATACTTGCACCTTGAACTTTTTTTCACCCATGGTAAGATACCATTTTGTCCTTTATAAATTTGCAATGCAACGCATACAGATGGTTAAAATGACCTGGAAATCTGCAGGTATTGCTTATTAACCAACCTAATTAACCGAGGGTGCCAGACCTTTTTTTTAATCTAAGTGCACTTGGACAAGACAACTACTAAAATGCATTAAAATGCAACGTGCATCTTTTCCTGAAGCAAGTTATTTTTATTTTTCATTTTTTTATTATCAACCCAAGTAGCGTTTGCATAAAATATTCTACGCCCCCAATTTTTCGCTTTCAGGTAACTTAACATGTTTAAGGTTGAGTTGCTGTCTAAAGATCATCAGTCTATTGATTGGACTCTTTAATTACGTTCGAACGATCTCGCACATCTGTCATGAGCTAATGTTGTTTACATTATCGTCATATTAACAGCTATGAATTATTATTGAATAATGAAAAGATAAATCTAGTTGTTTACATAGGTGTTTAATGTATTTCTGGGAAGCTAATGGGGCAAAAGAAAAGATTATTTTTTATACTGTGCAATTCGAATGTCACGTGCTCTAAATATTGAGGAAGATTGCTATCACACGATCCTACTCAACAAAGGATTATTGCTTGTAAGAAACAGTCTGTTGTAACGGCTGGCTCTAATTAGGTTCACTGTAAGCACAAATGAGTAAAAAATTGTATGATGTGCCTAACCCAAGTTAGTCAAAGACGTTGACCAATTTTGTAACAATTGACTTAATTTTTGACCATTTTTATGAATAATTATTGGCCCATCATTGTGCAATTAATCAAATATCATTAGCAATCAGTCAAAGTGAGTGAATTAAATGGGTTAGGCGTATCAGACAATGTTTGACCACTTTGTGTTTACAGTGTTCCCTGACGGGCCTACTTTGAAAAGGGTGTTTAGTAATTCTTCGTTTTTCTACTCACTTTTGTCCCACTTTGTAAAAGTGTTTACATGCTAAACACCCGTGTTTAATTAGCTTTTTAACACGTTAAATTGCTAAATGTTTAGTGTTTAATGGCTAAACATGTTTAGAATTTAAATGTGTTTTCAAAGCAGGGAAAAAAGGTATTTAATTTCTAAATACTTTTTTTATAGTGTATAATGTATGTAACTTGCTTAGGTCCGTTGTCATACCAGTCACACAGAACAAAAACGCTTAATGGGCATAATTATGCCAAAATACATTTAAACTTCAAGTATTTTTTTCTTTCTAGGTGGAAAAATATGTTTGAAGAAGTGACCCCCTTTGACCATGAAAGAGGTTTTTGTTTTGATTAGTGCTCTTGTGAGTCGAAATTTGTGTGGTTGATACGGACCTGCTGTTCTCATTCAAAGTATACGTTACATTTCTTTATACCGGACAACTATCCAAGAAAACTCTCTTCCCAAAGCTCTCTTCCCAAAGTTTTCCATAGTGGACAATTTCCTTGGGGAAGATTACAATCTCAGATTGTGCCCAATCCAACATTTCCTAGCCGGACCGAATCACAAACAACATGTATTCTTGAACAACACTCACGACCAACTGTGAATTGAAAAGCCTTAAAGGGTAAGTTTTAGCAAAAAAAAAAAATAAATTTTCACATGTGAAAGAAGAACTAAACCTTTTCAGTTCTATCCAAATCAGATATGTATTTTCTTGAGATATCAGCAAAAAAAAAATTACTAGATTTGTGTTCCAAGGTTATTTGAGGGCAGCAGAGATTTTATCACTTCCTCACACTGACAAGGAATGCTTTGTTTCCCTTCGTTGTGTTTACCTTGACGTTCATAGAAACTGGACCTCCCCATGGGGATTGCAAAGTTTGAAAAGTTACCATGCCACTTTTGCAATCCCATTTTGATAACGTGATATTGTTCGGAAGAAAATAGGCTGTAGAGTTTAAGGAAAAAAAGAGTGGTCATTAATGTGGGGATATGATGTCATATGTGCTTGCTTCAAGTTCACTATGTGTTGACAATGTGACAAATCTTCTGGCTCGAATCTTGAGAACCACACATGGGATTTCAATGCAAATTTCACCAAAATGCTCGGAATAAGTACCCCTCTAATAATATCAAAACTTGATATGACTTTAACCCCTTCTTTTAAGTACACTGGGAAAATATCAGGACACATGTGTCGAACACAAGTTGCCAAAACCCCTTGTGTCCTTAAATGTTGTCGGTGTGTACAGAACGGACACAAGCGTCAACACGTGTCGCCACTTGTGTCCGCGACATATGTCCAGTGTGTACAGGGGCGAAACATTTGTACAAGGTAGTGTCGGAAACATGCGACACATGTGTCCAGTGTACACAGAGGCAAAACATTTGTATCCAGTTGTGTCGTCAACATGTTGCGACACATGTGAACTGACATGTGCCCAGTGTACGCTGCCTTTATGAAATTGAATTAGTGGTTATTTTTCATTTGACAGTTGTTCCTGAAGGAATTTTCCAAATGGGTTTTCTCCGACGTGCTTGACTATTAATGCCCCCAAAATATACCCAACATCAACACATTAAAGGCTCAATTCTCTCACCCCAAACAGTACAAATTCTCCTAACCTTCTTACTTAATCTCCATCCCACAATTGTCTAAAATTCGTCCTCATCCAGACACAATCTCAATATATTGCTTCAGGGTGAGTGTGGAAAAGGCCAATGTGTATAATCAAAACACTCTCAGTACAGTTCAAGCTGTGTAATAAAAGCTTCGATACTGTGCATTGTTTGAATTAGCTGTCAATCAAAGAGCTGAGCCAATTGAGAATTTTGGTAAACCCTTATAAGAATTGTAGTTTGGGGTGATAAGATTGGCCCTTTTAAAATTTCTTCCAAATTTTTCAATCCGTCAACCTCTGAAACGAATGTAATATCAATTTTGGCCTTTGAGGTTTAAGATCTAGTGAGTATTTTGCTCTCAAAATCACACCATTTCACACGATTTGATCGCTTAATAATAAACTTTCTCCAAAAGTTGATTAATTGACCAAACCTCGTTTATATCTTGCTCCTAGCATTATTTCTTGTGATTTTTTTTTTTAATTTTTGAAATGCAAATTTCTTCTTCTAATGCACATATGCGTTTCGTGCTCCATAAGCGTACGTGCGTGACAGAATATCGAACTATACGAAATAAACGTTTGAACTCAGAGATGAAAAATTTAAATTAGTGATTCCTGGCAATGTTTTACATTGTCCACCGCAGTTGACAAATGATGAACTTCATCCAAAAACCTGTTGATATCTTACATAATTCGAGCGTCAAAAATTCCATGCTTCATTAACGTAAAATAGACAAAATAATGAAAGCTTCCGTGCAGCTCATCAAACCATTGGACATTGTGTTCCAGAAAAGGTGAGACTTCTTATTGCGGTGGGGTCAGCTGCACTTTATGATATCGGCACACATTTGTCTCTGTTTGCTTGCATAGCCTACTTGATGAGTTGCATCTTTACGATAGACTTCTAAGTTATAGCGGGTGTCGCGTACTATACCCATTACATATAGTCACCGATTGAGTTTTTTTTTTCAGAAAATTGTAGTGTACGTTGTAGTTGATGCCCACCCTGATCAATGGTCCTCTCAACAAGCCAACATGTGGCCCACTGCGTTCATCTATGAGCATGTTGGGTTGTTATTGATATAGGCTAAACACGAAGGGAATTCATTAACTTTGGGTGCATTTTCAATGAATACATTTAGACTAGGACGCATGTGCAGGTTTCCGCAATAATGGCCCTTGACCAACTTGTGCATCTCAGTAGACCAATTGGTTTGTTCAAAAGGGTCCGTGTGGCCATGTTGAAAAAGTCTAAGTACCTAAGCTGCGAAGAAGTGTGTCGTTGCCTGCATCGTTTTATCATATGTCACATTGACAAGGAGTGACGACGCTTCGCAAAGTCTCAAAGTGGTGCCCCTAGTGAGTGTACAACATTATAACGCTCAATGTACTTTTTCTGTTGTCCTTACTACTGGAGCTTTTCTTTGACCAGTTTACAATCTCGGGGCATACTTAAAGCGTAATTTTGTAATCTTGGGGTGGGATTTTCAATTAGATGTGGTTTACGGCTGTGGTCCTAATCAATTTTGTGAAGCCGTGCAGACCAAGGCCCCTTTTTATAGCTCATCTGCTCATTGTAAGACTTGTTTTTCCCTACGTCAATGCTTATGCTGAACATCACGCACAATGGCAGGAGATTCCATTTTAAAGGGCACGAGCAGCCCCCCCCCCCCCCCCAAACTTAATTGGAAGCGACAACTAGTCTAAATCTCATAATTTTCTTTTCATTTCTCCTCAACGTATCTTTCAAAATATTTTAGGACTTCAATATTGCATTATTCAAAGTAAATCAAGCAGTTCCTCCCCAGTAAATTTCACTTTTTAGGGGAAAAAATATTGTCAGATGAATCTCAAGAGCCAGTCACGAAATAGTGCAGTCTACTACACTACTTCAAGTTAGGGGGGGGGGGGGGGCTGCTCTTGCCCTTTAAACTCTTCGGCCAGATTTTGAGCCTCATATCTTCAGGCTCCAAGTCGGGTGCTCTAACCACTTCACTTGACCATGCAGTCGATCTCAATTTTGGAGCGGGAGACATTTACACGTTCTACATGTATTGTTCCGAAACAACCTTATGCATATGACGTATAGCAAAAAGTAAGTCATCCTTTGGGGCAAAACAAACCATTACCGACAACTGCAGACAGCTGATTTGTCAACCAGTCGAATATGCGCATAGTCTTTTACACGTGCAGGGCGAATTCTTATGCGTGCGTCCACGTATTCCATTTTATGGTCCCAAGGGTAACGTCGGTGTGTCGTCGATGCATAACGTCTATAGGACAGTATAAGCACAGCATGACGTCACGTGGAACGAATCTCAGTTAAAAACATCTTTTACTATCACTAAAGTCATAACAAGTTTAAATTTGGATTGCTTTCCGGAAAGGTTTGAAGGTGAAGTTTGATTGCAGTAGTTCCTGTAGATTTCGTTCAATTTTCTGTTGAATTTGTCGGTAGAAGTGTCCAATCCCATGGCTTGTACAGTAATTACTGTTAATGGTATCTTACTGTTTGTAGTAGTTCCTGGTCTTTGTTTAACTTCCTTAGCATTTAATGTTGCTCGTACAATAATTATTCGGTTTATGCTTTAATGGAAAGATACGGCTGGGTAATAAACACCTACGTGATAAAGTAGTAAAGAGAGAAGACTTCATCCTCAGTGGAGGCGCCAAACTTTACGCTCTAGGAGGTACTGGGGACACAACGAGTTTGCAGGGAGACACTAAACACCACCCATGGAGCGCAAATCGCTCTGCCCCATCGGGTGGGGTCCAGGGCCCGCCTTAGGGCCCTGATGGGGTCCAGAGGCAACCCAACAGTGAGGGTTCAGGGGGGAAGTGCTAGGAAGCTCCTGGGTCTAAGGGTATTTGTAAGGTAATAAATTCGTCATTTAAGGGCAATTCTATTGATTTAACACTGGTATAACCATTGTTTTCAGGGTATAACTTCAAGTAAGGATTAATTGGTGACAAGACTTGTGAAACTACTACCAAGAGCGGAAACGACAGACATTTTCAAAAGGGAGAGGTGAGCTGAACTACAGTAAAATTCGTTGATGAGCATTTAACTACGATTCTGTCAAGGGGAGATGTACCATGAGAAAATTCGTCTCCTTGAATCTGGGCGTCATGACTTGGCTGACAGCGTCATGACTGGGCCGATATTTTTACCAAAGGAAACTACAAATAACCAAGTAACCTTCAGATTTCTATCAGGTGTTCACAACCCAAACGATTATTTGGGGTGTTGGTCACTGCTGGAAATATCAATAAATAAAGCTCGTTTGTAATTATTTATACGTTTTTCGTTGATTTTGGACCACGCAGTACCTATAAGATATGTTTTTGTCCTATAGATATCAATAATTTGGCAAATTTCTCTAGAACTTATCAATTATAGTCTACCAGGGAGTTGTAACAGACTCTACTAAATCTGTACCGATTTTCCTTCTAACTAACTAACTAACTAACTAACTAACTAACTAACTAACTAACTAACTAACTAACTGACTGACTAACTAACTAACTAACTAACTAACTAACTGACTAACTAAGTAACTAACTAACTAACTAACTTACTTACTAACTAACTATCTAACTAAATAACTAACTAACTAACTAACCAACTAACTAACTAAGAGTCCCTGCATGAAACTATTTTGGTTTTAGGGTTATTATTAGGGTCAGAGGAAAGACTTGCAGATTTTTTCCGTTTTTCGTTCTACGACGATACAACTTTTCACATGCAGTTATTACTGGAAATGGTCTTTACCATGTAGGATCTACTGTTCATGCTATGAGAATGGCCTGGTAGAAATGTGAACCGGGATGAAGTTTTGGGCACTCCCTATTGATGTGTAAGTAGTTCGAGGGCATGACCCATATATGAGAAAATCTTATGTAAAGAGTGTTCTCGCCGTTAACAAATCCTAACTTTTAGCTATAGTGTAGCAGACACGGCTCACAACCCACGTGTGACTGCTAAAACACTTGATTTTTCCAAGCAGTTGGCGTGGCATCCCAATTGTGACGTCACTTGAAAGCATTCTAAAGACCCAGCTGCTTTGAGGTCGTCACTAGAATGATAACCGTCATGTCATAGGACATGTCCCATGCCATTTACATGTATACAGGTTAGTTCGTGCGTATAGACAATGAGTAATGTCTTAAAAGTTAGTTAGATTGAGTTTTACAGCCCACTTTCCAACCTATTGGCTCAAGTCGAATCAGTCACGGCCGTTTTTTCCAGTTGTGGAACACTGGCTTGTTTCCCTACTCCGTTGCTTTTGCGGAGCATCATGCTCAAAAGTCAGTAGGTTCCATTTTTAGAGTCTTTTGTATGACTCGACCTGGGAATCGAACCCGGGCCTTCCGCGTGAGAGGCGGATGCTCTACCGCTAAACCAAACAAGCGGTTAATGTCTTAAAAGATGTACAAGATGTACAATTTAAATCCGAACTTATAAGTTTCTAGCAGAATTAAGAGGGGTGGTAAATTAGTAAGTTCTTTAGAAAGAGAGGGTAGTAATTGGTTAATAATTGGTCATATGTGTTTTTGTATCTCAAAATATCAGCCAAGCTCATATTATGTACATAGTACCTGGCAGCAATTTGTCGTCTTAAGTGGAACGACCTCGAAATCTTCATCAAATTTGTAGAACAAATTTACAATAGCCTGATTTTACTAAGAAAATTGATGTAGCATTATCGACAATATTAAAGCCGTTATCGTTGATATACTTTTCACTTACGGTCGTTTAATGGAACTTTTAGTAACCATGTACATGGGTTGATAGAGTGCATCGTCTAATTTGTAGGTTCACGAGTCCTTTAGAAAACAGAAACATGTATAAATGACTTCATTTATGTAAATAACTTGACGCAATCCAATCTAACTTGTGACGCATGTCCAAAGATTGAAAAATGATGAATGCGAATGACCATGGAGTATCCTACACGAACTTAAAGGGACAATCACAGTATCAGACATCATCCTATCAGACTTGTTTCACAAGCTTCCTAAGACTTAAATTCCCCACCACAATCATACATGATTAAAACCAAGGTATGGATGTGGCTGTCTGGTTTTGCATCTGTACGGAATTTTGTTACCCGAAAAGAATTGCAAAATTCCCAGTCAAAAAATTTCCAAGTAGCACAGAATTTAAGTTTCGTCTCACTTTGAATACATCTTCAATGCCTGTTTAATCTGGTAAATAATCAGTTGAAAAAGAAAAAAAAGCTTGATATTTGCTGTCAAACTGATTGATATGAAGACTACAAAATGCTTTTAATAAAAAGCAACTTTGTAGCCAAGTTAAAGGAATTGGTGACTATAAGCCTGTTTGTAATTGAAGCCTTTACCTGTCAACGATGACGAGCTGCTGAACACACAAAGTTGGAAGAAAAAACTGAAATATAGGTAGATTACAGGTGACTTTCGTGTATAAAATTTATACGCTGTATGAAGGCCTGGTTATAACTGCGAAGCTGTCTTTCATTCTGCAGAGAGAAACGTATCAATGACAGATCTTACATAAAAAGATTTCAACCAAAGTTCATTTCTGGTTGAATATCCTCTGTGATATTTAAGATCTAGTCATATCTGTAGGCAATCTAGTTGTCAGGTTATGGAATTGCAAGACTAAAACATTGTGAGCGATTCTGCCCAAGAAACGTCGGGTGGAAAGAAAAATTTTCTTTATAGGCCAAATCTTTTCATCCCAGGCAGTTCCGATTCTCCTATCCAGCTTAAGTAAGCCCCTCCCACAATTGTCTGAAATTCTTCCTCATCCGATCCATACACAATCTCAATTTCTCTCTTCAGGGTGAGTAAACAAGATCCAATGTGTAATCAGCACACTTTCAGTACAGTAAAAGCTGTGTAATATGGGCTACAGTATTCTGATTTTTTAATTTGCTGTCAATCAAAGAACTTTACTAGTTGAGAATTTCCGTACACTACTACCAAAGATGTAGTTTGGGTGAATAATGACTGCCTTTAAACATCAGTATTTATCAGAGCTTTACATTTTGGAAAAGCTTGGAAATTGTCTTCTTATTCTAAAACCCAAAATAAGAGCCTTCAAGGGGTAAAAAGTCTCCTCAATATGTAGTTGAAGAGTATGACAATGGAAGCTTCTCTTTTGCACCAAGTTACATCTTAAAGGTATAGTGAGACATGCCAGCAAATTTATCTGACTTTACAGTTACGCAGGGAAATTTTTGAGGAAAAATCTGTTCGAATTATTTCAAAATCTTTTAAGTTTTTTTTCAAGATATACCTCTTCAAATTTTGAATGTTTTTGAAACTTTGTTGTGAACCCTATTAAACGTATCTCTTAATTACTCATCAGATAGTTCATGGTTTGGTGAATGATATTGATAATTTTCAAGGATAAAATTGAACGTTTTTGAAACTTTTTTGTGAACCATATTTTACGTATTTCTTAATTACTCATCAGATAGTGTATGGTTTGGTAATTGATATTGATGATTTTCAAGGACAAAATTTAAACTTTCAAAATAAATCCTATACGGACAAACTAATGTTACAACCTTCCTTGAAATGAAGATTGTAAAAACAAAGGATATCATTAGCCGTATATGGCATGTCCCTCTCGTGCCTACATTGCAAGAGTTCCATATTGAGATCATATTTAGTAATGTGTAAGTGCAAATCAGGGTTTGCCCTGTAAAATGGCCAAATTTTGAAGGATTTTGATAGGAATTGCGGCTATTTTCTCAGGCTTAATACTCTTAAAATCGTATACCCAATTTTTTTCATTTTTAATGTCACACGAGCTTTAAGACCGACAAATATTCTAAACGTTTCTCCAATTCCCTTACCTGAAGATTTCGTTTCGAAGTAACCGTCGTTCAGCCTTTGCTATGAATAAAGCTCCTATGGTTATGGCATTTGACAGGTTCTTTTTCTAATGCAAGTAACACCTTCTTAACTCAATACACCTCCATCATTCAAACTACGTTGACCCTTCATTACATATTTTCAATATGAGTTTAAAAAACACCATAAGCACTGTTCGCGCTATTGATGCCAGTGACTCAAAATATGACGAGAACTGCACGATACGGTACCGGTTCAAACCCTCGTTCAGTTAGTCGCATAACGCAGTAACAGTTTTACCCTTATAGGATCATCTATAGTTCGGTACTTGCTACTTATAAAATAACGAATTTATTAAGCTTAAGGGATTTGCTTTCAGACGTATCCAACCAAAGTTAAGTCTAGACCACTTTAACATCTGAAATTTGAGTACGTTTTAAATAACTCGAGCTCACCTTGCAGCAGGCCGGTAGTCGGGGGGGGGGGGGGGGGAGTCGAAGCGTCCCTTCGAAAATATTCCATCTAGAACGATTGATGTTTGGTATTGACTAGATACAATTTTACACGTTTGTCCCTGGAAAAATCTCCCCCCCCCCCCCCAACCTATTTGGCTTCGGAACTGACTCGGCCATTTATGCCTAACAACATTCAGTTTACGTCAACCTTTTAATTGTAGGTACAAAAAACATCACTGCACGCGGTATAGTCCGTGGGATGGAGGGGCCCACCTAGCAACCACCCCAGAAATGATGAAACATGGATTGTAATGTATTTTGGAGTGTGTATTTTCAAATTGTTAAGTTTAGCATTGGTTTCTTAGGGATGAACTAAGATTTCTATAGGTTTAAATGTTGATAGTGCACGACAGCTGCGTGACGATATTTTCGGGGTGGGGTAAATCTAACTAGCAATAACTCTAAAACTAATTGTTACTCTCTGATGAATAATCCATCAAAATTTTTATCCTGATTAAATCTATCATACAAAAAAGTAAAAAAAATGCAAATTATGTGCATAATAAGATCACCAGAAGTTAAAAGGTCACCAATTATAAACGATGCCCAAAATGAAGCACACTCTTTTTGTTACAGTCATTTCTACATGGATTTGTACAAAAACACTGCTAACTAAATAGAAAGTGTTGTTTAGACACCCCCTTGCATATTTAAAGTCCCAATATTTAATTGTTGTCCACACATTTATTACTGTGACAAACGGATGTAGGTCAACAAAAAGTGGGAAAAATTGAGAAAGAAGGTTACAAAAATACAAAAAATATTCATGAAAAATACACTCCAGTCAAAAACTCTAAATATTTTGGTGTAGGATTATGGTGTATGTTTTCGGCAATTTGGAAAATTTGTTGATCATGAACCAACTCAATGAGCCGCTTTAATTAAAAGTTCACTGCGATAAAAAAAATATTTTAAATCGAATATTTTATTTTTGTTTCTATCATGAAATGTAGGCCTTCTAAACTAGAATGAACCATTTTAAATTCAAAATTCTCACAAAAATATCCTTTACTGTCTTATCAATTTTTTCGTAACAACTTTTGTACATGAAGAGATGGAAGAACGACTGAAAGGAGAAGTACGAATTTTACCCGAAATTTGGAAAGTAGGCTCAGGTAATTTCTATCATAATCATTAATCAGCAAAACCACAGGCGGATAAAACTTGCCAGAAGCTTTCTACATTTCCGGTAAATTCCAGATCCATTTTAAGACACCAACCTTTAAAAATATAAAAAAAGCTATAAAAAAAACTAGCTGTTATGGGTTCATTACTTCGAGCAGTTGATCTAAACGAAGTATAAATTACAATAATTCATCTCAGCTGTCATTTGAAACTGCAGATTACCCTCACGGAGAACTTTGCCACGGATGAAGTTGCCATAATTAGCCTATAAACCAACCGTATGTAGAAAACGATCATTCTGTTCTGCATAACCATTCTGCTTGATATTGCCCTCTATATTCCTGCAAATTTGACAAAATATCTTTTGCATGATATGTCTCCTCCTCTGAAAGGTAGAAGAGAATTGTTATTTTACAGTGAAAATACTGACAGCTAGCATTCCGGGTAAAGGAAATTATTTGCATGAGACAGCCAGCTTTTATAGAGACTGACTACAGAAGTAAGTAACGACGTTTTCCTGCAGTGATTATTACACGTGAAAGTTATTTTAGAGTTGAAAAATAAAATTGGATTCTTAAAGGGACTGTTTTCATTGGATTCACGCACAACAAAAAATGACAGACCCCGAAATTCCAACTGTCACCGAATTACTTAAAATAAAATAACGCCGGGAGTTCCAGTCCTGGCCGGGTCATAACCTACAGCCAAAGCGCTTAACTAACTAACTAACTAACTAACTAACTAACTAACTAACTAACTAACTAACTAACTAACTAACTAACTAACTAACTAACTAACTAACTAACTAACTAACTAACTAACTAACTAACTAACTAACTAACTAACTAACTAACTAACTAACTAACTAACTAACTAACTAACTAACTAACTAACTAACTAACTAACTAACTAACTAACTAACTAACTAACTAACTAACTAACTAACTAACTAACTAACTAACTAACTAACTAACTGACTAACTAAGTAACTAAGTAACTAACTAACTAACTAACTTACTTACTAACTAACTATCTAACTAACTAACTAACTAACTAACTAACTAACTATCATTTAATGTCAAGCATTTTTGTTGGGCAGTTGGGATTGATTCTCGGCAGTTGTTCATATTTGTCAAACATAAGTACACACATACTACATAAACTTTGACACCAAAATAAAGAACTAAATTTAAGACGAGTCTTGCGTTGTTGAGGAAAACTTAAAGTGCACCTCAAAAAAAGGCAAGAATATATATTACAGAGCATGAAAAATGAATTCAAAAAGTGCAATCCCTATCTTCATAAGATGTTTCTGAGCTGATATATAAAATTTTGTTTTTCACTCAATTTGATATGGTGGATTTTGCAACAGTTTGTGATGTAATTGTTGTACTAATCAATTTACGACGGACTGCCTGGTCAAATGGTTACAGCATCAAACTTGCAGTCGGGAGGTTGGGAGTTCGGTTTCTTGCCGGGTCATACCGAAGACCTGAACACGGAACCTTCTGCCTTTGTGCTTGTTTCTAATCATTTGCAATGGAGTGGGGAAAACAAACCAGTGAAACACAACTGGAAAAAAAGCCGGCATCGCCGGCTCGACTTGAACAATTGGTTGGAAACAGAGCCGTAAAACTCACGGACTTCCTATACATGGACGGAGCATACTGCCCTGTGCATTGTTGCTACCGTACGTGTGCGAAAGCGCACCAAGATGGTCGTCTGCTATAGTTTTGTGTGAAAGCTTGGACTTGCTTAAGTATATTCCCATATTTTTCAACAAAGTTGAAATATTTTTGATATATGGCAAGGTAAGGTCAAATCACTTCACTTATTGCAGGAATATGATATTTTTTCCCATTCAGGTGTAACTTTTGCTTAAAATATTACAGAGTCGTCGTCAAATCAGACGATTTATAGGTTCACGGCGCCCATCTTGGTGCGCCTTTTTTGCCCCAGTCGGTGGCGACCATCTACGGCTAGGATGTACACGTTACATGCTCTGTCCATATATATAAGTCCGTGGTAGAACTCCATCTAACTTACCAACTACTCTATTTGCAGCCTTTGTATTTCTTAGCTTTTCGGTAAGCTACCGCAGCTTGCTCTAAATGTGATCACGATCTAAATTTTGTGGAAATAAAAAAATAGAAAGAATTCAAGGTCTTTTAAACATGTTTACATTTCAAAAGGAAACAAAGCAGGTAACTCGAGTTGTACAACGACAAAGTATCGTAACCAATTATTTCGCAATGTAGTTTTATGATTTAAGTAAATAAATTTCAACATTTAATTCTTCAGCAATGGGACAAGCTTTGACGAGAATTGATTGAAAAAGATCTATTTTGCACTGTCTCAAATTTTTGTTGAAAACCTAGACTTGAGGTAAACTTTAAAATTAACGTAATGTGGTACTAGAACAAAAGACCAGCCATGAACTGCCGATGCATTTTTGTTTAATCTAGGTCATGGAAGCATTATGTATATTATATTTGTAAATTTGAAGGTAAGCAATAAGTTGTATTGTCCGATTCAGAATGTTCGCAATGACATTTGTGTTTCTTTGTATTCTTTAACCGTAGCTTTTACTATGTCATGGAAATGCCTGCATAATTTTTTATGGTATAATGTAGATAAAGACCTCGGTCTCAGGCAGTGGCATCTGTTGAGACAGTCGCTTATATTGGTGCTGGCATAACCGCAATATAAATTTTTAAAATGGGATACAGTTGGCTACGTGTTTACATATCTTCTTAGGATTTGAGGCGTCGATTTATCCTAAGAGCCTTTAGATGCTTTCAACTTCACGTATCTGCAGCGTTTATAATTCGCCTTCAATTACGTCGAAAAGCTTTGAAGAACCCTTCCTGCCAGCATGATCGTAAATTCTCCAAACTTGAAAACCTCAACAATTGCTCAAAAAGAGACTATACTGGCAAAGAGATATTCCCTCATAAAAAAATACTGGCCCGAGTTAATTACACATATTACAGAATTTTAACGTAACGTGAAGAATTCTTGTCGTCAATCACGTGACTTTCTTAAGAGAACGGACTTATCAAGTACGCCACGGTGGTCACGTTTTATCTTTCATTAGAGAAACGTGTCCATACTTAACAGCTGTAAAAGCTAAACTTAAAACACCATTATCTGTATCTATGTTTTTGAATAGATAAATTTCTGTACATGAACCATAGCATTGAATTCGAAAGCGACTGCCGTGTATGACATCCATTGATCAGATCATTATGGTGATTGACAGCTCTAATTGGCTCAGCGACTGCAATAAAATCCAATTAATAGATCAACTTCAGGATTTGCTGCCCGCAAATAGCAAAGCATTACGTCCTTTGCCTTTACATTTAGACCCTAGGTATCAAAGGAATTTTTCATTTGCCAAGATGAAAATTTGACAGCTTAACCGTTAGAAACGACTGTCCTAGAGATGCAATTAAACAAAAAGGTAAACACTTGCGTGGATTGGCTGTCACATACAATCTGGAAGATGTACGCGATCTACAATACGACGAAGAGGATGACGTAAATATACAGGACCATAGTTCCATGCCGTTGATCCACCCAATTAGGTGCTGGGGTCACGTGTAGCACGGAGGAAGGAATACCATATTTCAAAGTAAAAACTCATCTACTGGTTCTGAGAGGTTCCTTATTTTTCAGAGGTAGAAGACAGAGGCGTAGTTAGGGCGAAAAACTTTTCCAACAGTCGGTCAAACCCTGGATCGAGTTTTGGACCTGAATCGCCTTTATGCAACCCGACCATTCGAACGCGAGCGCGCATGTATACACACACAAACACACATGCAAACACAAACACATTGACACGTACATACACTCAAATTGACGCTTTCTGGAAAGCGTAAAGTCACTGATTTATATACCAGAATGTTTTTGTTTATTCTGACTGCTGTTTTTTAATCTACTTGAATTATTGTGATCGATATGTTTGCCCCTCAATATTTTCATTGGAGTGGCGACTGCTCACCCTGACGAGGGTCCACGCCCCTGGCAGAAGTACAGTCTAGTTAAAAAGAAGCTGTTCAGTTTGGTAGCATTTCAGTATTTTTGTTGATCGGAAGACCGTCAAGGCGAAGCGACATCATCAGTTAGTGCAGAGCATCCGGGAAATTATAAACAACCAGAGAGCTGCAACTCTTCGGGGAAATTGAGACCCAGAGACAGTCGTTACTTTGAGTAATGGTTTGCAATAAAATGTTCACTGAAAAAAATGAGCAAATTATAAAATGATAAAAATTACAAAATAATTTACCAATGCCATTTTCGTGAAAAATTTGAATCACACCCGTTACTTGTCGGGAGAAATGTTGAAAGAATCTGAATGTTGGGTCAGTTAGGGCAAAGTGGTGCACAAGATTGCGAACTTGAAGTAAGGCTGACGATTCATCATCCCTTTTGTATATATAAGATGCCAGAATGTGTCTCTTTCTTTTATCTTTTTGATAATTCATAAAAATGTTACTGTGACAGAGATGTTTCTGTTTTTTTTTTTTTTTCTAAATATTCCGCCAAGTACTGAAAGGATTGGAGAACTTTTAGGAGCTTTTGTGTAACAAAAAGATGGAAATCTTACTTGAAAACTCAAATGGCTGCCTGATTTTTCCACATCTTTGTAAGAAATTCAGGTCTGCGGGCTTGTGGAAATAGTTTAGTGCCTTTTGTTTAGAAATGTGATGTACTATTGTTTCCCTGGAGTACCGTATCATAGGTGTGTTATGTTTCAAATAAACCGGTAGGAATTAATGAAGATTTCACTGTAGAAAATGCAAAGTAACGGTTAAGTCGTGTTCCCGCTTGATCCAGGGGGTGAATTTTGATCTGCTGAGATAGATCAAACTCTAATGAGAACGCAGATCAATAAAACTCACGCAAGATCAAGATCCACCGACTTTGATCGACGCACCGTGGTAGTTCAGATCGACCTCTCTGGATTTATGAGAACACAATCGGTAGAACAAGTGACCCCGGATCTCCGGTTTATTTATTTATTTAGGGGATAAATGCGAGGGTGCCCGGTCTTAAATGTGATTTAAGACCGATGATGACGTCATCATAGAGGCTGAGCGGACCGAGGCGATAGCCGAGGTCCGCTGCCTCTGTGATGACGGCATCGGAGGTCTTAAATCACATTTAAGACCGGAGCACCCTGCTTTTATCCCCATTCATAAATACTTTGAGCCCCCGGCCCCATTGTGACGTATCGATATCTTGAACTTGAATTGATGCTAGCAAGACGAACATTCTGAACTGCATGTCGCGACCGATACGCTCAGTATCATCTTTAATTTGCTACATTTTCGAGAACTATATCGGCTATTTTACAAGCAAATGTTGTTAACAGAAAAAACACTGATCACGGTATTGCATCGTTTTGGAGATGAGGTTGAGCGAAAAGTCAAGGAAAGTTACTAACTTCTCGTTACCTGTGTTTACAGTTGTGCGAAGAGCTAACGTTACATACTACATATGCAGTACACAGTAAGAGTGAGTGACTGTGCAGCTATACTGTACTAGCGACGTGTGTGGTTAGCAGATCATACTGCGGGAAGGACATGCAGACGTAGCCTAGTTGATGTTATGGGTCAGACACGGTGATAGAAATTCTTTGTAAGAGATGGAAGCAATTTTAAAATGCGCTTTAGCCTTTAAAGAGACTGAGGTTACAGGTAAACTATACCAGGCTTCCGTAGGGAATTGCCACTCAGGCTACTGAACTTGACGATTACTTTGCTAGCCTGTGGGCCAAACGAGTAACGTTACTGTTGTTTCCCTGTTTAGACAGTCTTAGCGGAATTAGTAACCCCAGCACTGTCACTGTGCCAAAGCCTGTGTATATTGTCGCTAACCTTAGACACTTTAGTAGGCGTAACAATACTGTAGTTATAGGCACGTTTTATTTGACCCCCCAAATTTAGGAGTGGATTAAAACGTTAACAACAGTGCCAGTCATCGCAGCTCAGTGCATGCAGTTCTAGCCTAGGGCCTATACTTGTTAGACCTATAAAACAATGTGTGTGATCAAAATACCCATTTGTGGGGAGCAATGATTCCTAAGCCTAGGCTAGCCTAACCTATGTCTTTATCACTGCCAGTTATTATTCTTTGGAATGGTAACTCTGAAGACTAGGGTATCAACTTTACACAGTGTCTCAGTGTTACTGTTTATCTTGCTAACATGTACTTGGCTTACTGTATGACATTACAGTAGGCCTGCATCATTACATGTGCTGTGCAAAACTATGGGGTGAATGTGGCATGTTGCTATGGCAACCTAGCATGGGCTTAAAATATTGTACACAGTAAGTATAGTGATCACATTCAATTCAATTCTCCTTACTTCTTGAAAACCATTCGAGACCAGTCTCGAATGCGATTCGAGACTGGTCTCGAATGGTTTTCAGCCAATCAGAATGCAGGAAATCAATACAAGTATTTATGAATTATTATTACTATGCAATGCAATGCAGTGCAAGCTTTACACATCGGTGACCTCTTGGCACTTCCGCATTGTGCTCATATCACAGGTTGCTCTTCCACGCTCACTCGATAGGGAACGCAACTCTGGATCAAGGTACTTAATGTTGATCTACCTCGGTAGACCAAGACCCATCTGTCTGTATCAAGTGAGAACACGATTTTAGTTAACATATAAAAATGTCAATAACGAATCTTTGAGTGTACAATGAAGGTTTCGGGTTTGTTAATTTAATATTTATTAATAACAAATTAACGCCTTATCGGTGAAACAATTAACAAGTTGGAGTAAAAATGTTTTAACGTTGGGTAGTGGAAAAATAAAGCATGGGATTAACACATTAATGTGTTCACATCAATAAAAACTCAATTTGTTAATTGCCACACACCGATAAGGCGTTAATGTTTTAATAAATCAACATATCCTATACCTTCACTGTACAAGAATTATGCATTAACATGTAACGGTGTTAAAGGAGTGCTTTGTATTTTTAGAGTAAAATATTAAAAACTTTTCGCCCTGTTAATCAGGCGAACATTCATTAGATTTCACTTGAAACTTTCACGAGTTTAAGAAACGTAGCAGAACTTTTCGGCGTCTCTTATCTGAAGCTAAATAATAAATCTTAACTTTCCCTCCCTTTTTGCTCCCCTTAATTTGCCCAATTTTTAACAATGTGGTTTGAGCCAAGAACTTCCTATCGACGAATCCGATAAGCACTTGTTTTTAGTGACTGTAGACCGCCATTAGTGGGGTCCATCAGCCTTAAATCGTCTTTATTTTATTGTTTACATGAATTTCAAACCCTCATATTTAGTGAAATTGGAGAATTCAAGATACAAATTAGCGTACAACCATCCATGATAGAGGTAAGCAAAGATTCAAAGGTGACGGACCCCAGTTATGGCCGACTGAAATCAGACCATCACTTGCTGTCCGGATTCGTATATACATGGGCAGAGCACACTACAAGTTGAATCGTCGCTACCGTACGTGTGAGTATGGCGTAGCAAGATGGCTGTCTGCTATGGTTTTGTGTGTGAAAGTTATTTCCTAGAAATGACTATTACAAGTGCAGCACGCAGGGCTAAGGAATGATAGAACATGTTTAATAACAAATTTAGTTCAAAATATGTTACACTATTTTCCCAAGGAGTGAGCTTTGATCACAACCAACTTTATATTTTGCGAAGGGTTCATACAAGCTTTTCATATGAAGTCACAATTCTCTCTTGCAGCCATGGTGGAGTACAGGTAACTACGTCGAAGACCACACTCGACAAGCTTGCTCGATCAATGTGTATACACCGCGTACACCACAGTGCTTACCGTGCGGTGCGTTCAGCACATAGCTATGTTTACTTAGTATGAGTGTCCTCCGTCCTCCGTAATGGCGGAGTCATGATGTAATTACCAAGCCACCACAGTGTATGTCTGAGCAACACCAACTGCACGGCACACGTAACCAAATATTCCCAAATATTGTTCTGTTGCTTTCATGGCCGTAGGGGCCGCTTTCTCTCTGGGGGTAGTGACGTATTGTCCGTCTCCAGATGGTGCCCCAACCAGGGCATAATCTCTGCCCGACTAAGGCACCAAAGTCTGCCTAATTTATCAGCAAAGGTTTTGGTCAAGGGAGTTGGGTTGCAGCCCCGGTCCCCGTCTCGTACGGCCATGGTTGCTTTCAAATTCACACGGTGTCATGACCCAAGTGATTTTGATAGGCACAAAAGCTCAGTTAAAGAAAAGCTAATGATTACTTTTTGAAATGTTTCAAAGGGAAAACGAGCAATCAAATTGTGCTCCTAGTTTCAGTGTACGTTTCTGAAGGATATCAACAGAAAATATCAGCAGAAAAAAATACACGATAGAAAGAGGAAATATTGAAATTACCTTCGTTTTTACTACAATTGAGCTTGAAGCAGGCACGGTTATAATTTAATTTCCTTTTGTTAATGAGTTTTGATTTTGTGTTGTTTTTTCAATGTATTTCCTATCCTTAAAATATGTAATACGGAAGTTTTCTCATTGAGACCTTTCTCCAGTCACAAGTAACCACCATTCATACACATGGCGAAATCAGTGGCCAGGCCAGAAGGGGACAGCCTGACAGAATTCTCCCACAGAAATTTGGGGGAAGACATGAAGGATGATGGAAAAAACCAAGAAGAGGGAGGGAATAAATGAAACAAAAGGACGAAAGGACAGGGGGGTGGTAAGCTGGTGGGAAGGGGTGGGGATGGGGTTTGGGGGAAGGGTCATTTGAAAATGGCTTCACAAGTGTAACCTTTTTTATAAAATGGAAAAGAAGACAACAGATAAATAGAACAATTGAAACAAACTGTTCGGTATGATTGTGGGAGTATCGTTGACTCATCACGCATGAGCCTGTTAGTCGTTAGTTGCTTATGCGCAATTGAGAAAGAAATTTCGCCAACGGGGTAAGAGGCAAGGTAGGGCACGGGCATGCCTTGCCTTATTACCCAAATGCAGACCCGTGGCCAAGACGGTCAAGGGCACGAAAATGAAAATTCATTATCCAGAAAAACCACCACACTGAAACCCGGTTCATAACTGTAATCTTGTCGACTTGTGGAAAATCACCACTTTGGGTCTAGACTGCGAGAACAGGCAAAACATTTTCCAAAAGGAAAGGGAACCCCCTTAAGACCCCTCCACCCAGAGGTCCGAATCTCAGACCCTGTCATACCAATGACTTTAAAAAGGAACCTACTGCCGTTATGCGGGTTGAGAACTTGATTTTTTATCTTAGGGAAAATATAAAGGGAAACATTTTACTCAGGAAATGAGCAAAACTAGACCGTATTTTTGTCTGAGACAAAAAGTACCTACTGTGGCAGATTTTGGCTTTTGAGTGAACAAACCTTAAAGAGCAAGACAAGTCGCCCCAAAATTATTTTGAAGTAAGAGCCAAACATCTCAATTTTTTTTTTTTTTTTTTTTTGTTTCTCTTTAAAGTATCTTTTATAATATTTTAGGACTTCAATATTGCACATTCAAGTGAAACCAAACAGATACTAGTGGTAAATTCCACATTTGAAAGAAAAAACAATTGCCACCTGACTCCCAAGAGCCAATCGTGAAACAGGACAGTCTTCAAGTTGAGATGACTGCTCTCGTTCTTTAAGGCCTCTTAAAGAAACAACAAAAGTCATCAGATTGGTAAGATATAGTTCGACTTTTGTATAATTACCAAACGCAACCTTTTCTGTGAACTACCTTTTTTCGATAACAATTAATTAACTGAATACACGGTGGAGAACATAAGTACAACAAATATTATTCGTATGATCGTGCTCTGGTGGATGTTCCAGACAACTGACAAGCCTTTCAATCATTTAAAATAATTCTCTTGAGTGCATTTTTTTTAACAAACGACTTTGATTTAGGACCACAAGCATCCCCAAAACACTCCCATTAACTTTAAGACAAAATACACTATGCACTCATTCAGTGTTTACAAACAAAAATTGTCACGGCTGGACGTCAAGGTAAGGTTAGGTTAGGTTAGATTAGGTAAGGTTAGGTTAGGTTAGGTTAGGTTAGGTTAGGTTAGGTTAGGTTGGATTAGATTAGATTAGGTTAGGTTAGGTTAGGTTAGGTTAAGTTGGATGGGGTTTAACGGCTCAGTTTCCAACCAATTGGTTCAAGTCGATCCGGCCATGACCTTCTTTCCAGTTGTGGCTCACTGGCTTGTTTGTTTTCCCTACTCAACTGCTTTTGCTGAGAACACGGTTTTAACTAGGCGTCAAAGCAGTAGGCAAGGCGTGCTTACACTTTCGTCACAATGAAAGGTAGATTCTAATTGGTCTAAATTCGACATGTAGTCACGCCAACCAATGCCAGCTAGTAACGAAGGCGTTTATTGGTAAAGGTTTTTCACTAGATTCCATCAACTTTATTTTTAGTGCTTTTTACTTGCTGTGTATTTTATTTGTATTTTGCATCGTCGGCAAATGGCCGATTTAATAAACATTGATACCTGCTTCCACTCTTGTAATTAATTAGAGTTTTTTTTTTTTTTGTTCTTGACTTAGCGTTTTCATCCTGAATAAAGCTTCTAGCAACAGTTTTACAGAAGCAGATTAAATATGTCCTTTGGTTGTCCTTTAGCATTGTCCTCTAGCATTTATCGTCGAAGCTTTCTAATCTTTTAATAGCACTTGACAGAAAATTGAGTTGACGCAAAGAAATTAATTATTCCTCAAATCGAATTCGTTCTACATGTTAAACTGAACTGCTTCGGCCATCAGCTTTTGATTAAAATGCTAGCATGAGAAAATATTTCAGACGGTTTGGAAGCAGATATATAAAGAACGTACGTGCATGGGAATGGATGCAAGTAGCCTTTACAAAGTTATATGCGGTAACAAATCCAGACTTGCAATTTGATGTTATTGCCCACGACGGCGTTTGGCCACTTTACGTATGCGAGGGGCAGATCATATAATTAAGTGAATATTACGTAATCGAATTTTGGCATTTCCTTGTAGTTTAAAGTTTCTCTGATAACTGCATGGTCCAGTGGTAACAGCATTCGACTTGCAGTTGGGAGGTCTGGAGTTTGACTCCTAGCAGAATCTTTCCGAAAACTCTAAAGAGCAAGTCCAACAATTTAACACTTGTTTTTTCCCAACTTTGTACACACGTTATGAATCTAAACGTGTTTAGAAATTTAACAGTGTTTAGCAATTAAACAAGTTTTTCAGATGTTTAGGAACAAGTCACATGTGTGCAAAGCGGGGAAAATTGTAAAGAAAGGGCGTTAAATTTCTAAATAGCTTTTTAGAGGATAAAATTAAAATGGAACCTACTCTCATGTGTTAAGTGCTCAAAAAGAGCAATGGAGTAGGGAAAACAAGACAGTGAGCCCCTAACTGGAAATGAAAGACCGGCCTCACTTAAAGGTAAGGAGCAGTCCCCCAAACTTATTTTCAAGAAAAAGCTAAATAACATAATTTTCAGCTTATTTCATTTCAAAGTACCTTTCATTATATTTTATGACTTTACTTTTGCATATTGAAGGTAAACCAAGCAGTTATTTCCAGTAAATTTCACATTTGAAGAGAAAAAACATTGTCACATGACTCCCAACAGCCAATCGTGAAACTGGACAGTCTACTACACTTCTTCAATTTGGGATGACTGCTCTTGCCCTTTAAACCAATAGGTTAGAAACTGAGCCGTAAAACCTCACCAAACTAACAAACTCATGATGACAAGAGTAAGATGTATGTATTAACAATAATTCAGTAATGGTGATCTTGTCCTTGAACGATTTTTCTTTCTAGGCGTCTTCAGGGAATACCTTATTTGCCAATACATTAGGTCTACCAAATCTTCAACCTCCTCCTATGAACTTAATAATAAAAACATTTTATTTCGTGCGACTAGCCATGTCTCATGGGGACTTTCATTTCGAAATTGTCAAAACTAATCATACTAGTTGCTTGAATTCGGTACCTAACAAGTCCCGCGGGCATTGCGTTCTAGACACAAATCGGAAAGTCTATTATGATATTTCAGTGCGGTATTCGATGTATAGAGTGTTGTCGAAATTGGAAAGCCACGCCCACTGTCGAGTAGAAACGCCTGTTTAACAAGGAAATTCTTGATTAGCTGTTGTCGCTGTATTGTGCCGGTCGAAGTCCTGTTAGTGTTGGGGATATATCGTGACCCAGTTAAAAAATTGTTCCTAAACAGTGTACATCGGCCGTGTTTTAGCGCAACAGTGAGCTATATTTCTCAGCAAGCTAACTGTACTAGATAGCGTACCATACTATTTTTGCCTGTAAAATAGGCGGGGCTTATGACGTCAGTTGAAAGCACTTTCTACGACCACAAGGATAGTTCTCATCGTCTACCACCGACGACTGCATGGTCAAGTAGGTGGAGCATGCAACTTGCAATCGGGAGGTCGTTAGTTCCGCTGCCCGGGTCTTACCGAAGACATTAAAAACGGAACCTAGTGCCGTTGTGCTTGGTACTCAGTATAAATAGTGAAGGAAATAGGGAAAACGAGGCAGTGAGGCACAACTGGGAAAAAGCTCGACTTGAGAAAATTGGTTGATACTCGACCGTAAAACTTCATATAACTAATTAACCAACTCATCGTCTACCAAATGCAGTACTTTTTAAGACCTTGTTTATGACGCAAACCGTTGATTGCATACAGAATACTCGTTACATGTTACATCACACTTGGTAAGCCAAGTCCACCCTGCCGGGTAAAAATCAGCACTGTTTTAGTGCAACACTCGTACGTGAGACGCGTGCGTCAGCTGCTTCTCAGGATATATAGACCTTATGCATTGACGACACAATGACGTCATTATTGGGACCAAACCAATTTAACACGCGGCCGCACGCAGGTGTTCGCCCCGCAGGTGAATCAGACTATGCGCGTATTCGACAGAATGACAAATCAGCTGTCTGCATTTGTCGGTGTTGGTTTGTTTTGCCTCCAAATGAGGGCGTTCTTTTTGCGCTCAGTCTTACCTAACCTAACCTTGTGTAATGTAAGACTTCTGTGTTTAGGGAAACAATTTATAAGTATGAAACTTCTGTTTCCTTCGTTCCTGGCTTTTACCTTTTATTGTATGATTTGTAAACTGTAAACACAAATTAGTCAAGTGGTGTCTGAATTGACTAACCACGTTAGTCACTCAAATTTGACCAAACTGTGATGACATCTGACTAAATTCGTGGTAATGGACAACTTGAAAAGAATATTAGTCAAAACTTAGTCAAGGAAGCTTAATATTTGATAGAAACTTATTCAACTCAGTCAAATATTATTCAAATATTATTCAAAATTATTGGCTAACGTGGTTGGTCGATTCAGACACGGTTTGACTAATTTGTGTTTACAGTGTACCGTTCGTTGATCTTGCTGGAGATACATGTTTCATTCATTTATTCATTCAATCACTAAACGCGTTTTGTAAGAGTGTTCAGCAGAGAAGAGGCTAATGCCCAGATGTGGCTGATGAGGATGCACATATCCCCCAAATCTGTTATAAAATGCGCTGCTCACGCAATACTTGCATATGAAACCCTCAAAAAAAGATGTGTAGATTTTACACAGCACTGCACGGTAACTAGTGCGGACAATTACACATATTTGTGTAGAAATTGAACAAAAAATGTGTAATTTTTACACAAGCATGTGTTATATTTTACTACAATGTGAGCTATGTGCACTAATTACACTATGTGAACTACACTATGTGAACGGACTTGCAGTGGCTCATGCCTACGTGCTACATAGCAGTTCACTTTTTCCTGGGAAAACACTAACTTATGTAAAATTTGGTTTGGCTACCCCAAGTTAAATTGTTACAGATGATTAGATTTTACAGATTATAGACGAATCCGAGCAGCTAAAAAAGTTGGCCTTTAGAAGGGTCTTTCTGTCTTAGTCGTAAAATTATTGTCTATAAACAATTCTGAACCCACATATCTACAGAGAAATTGACGGATTCAAGCGGTCTTTTAGCGTACAAAAATCCACGATACAGGTTAGCAAAGAATATGCAAGAGTATCAAAGCTGGTGAACGACTAGCTATGGCCGACTAAAATTAGCTGTTCGGATTCGTCTGTAGATAATTGTATGAAAGTCATCAGCGCTAACCTGCATATATTTGTGTTTACCGCTCCTAAGTATTATAGAAAGAGCATTAATTAAGAGATTACGAAATTTTTGAAATGTTCCTTTAAGAGAACTTGCAGTGTTATAATTTTAGAATATGATAGCAGTGAGACCAATCAGGGAGCTGGGAGAGAGATTATTCAGCTCCCTGCAAGAAGCATTTACGCTCCTACAAATTATAGAAAGAGCATTGATTAAGAGATTATGAAATATTTTAAATGTTTCTGTAAATTCTACGCAGATGCATTTTAGTTTGAGAGGGGATAAATTTTTTCCAACAGCCGGTGGAACCCTGGACCTAAATCGTCTATTAGATATCCACACATGCAAACGCACACAAACACGCACACACACACAAACAAACACGCACATAAAATCAAATTGACGCTTTCTGGAACTCCGAAAGTCATCTCTACACCACAATGTTATATTTGGTTTGCTTATACTGCCGGTTGTTGTTTTTTTAATCTGCCGGTTGTTGTTTTTTAATCTGCCTGAATTACTGGGGGCAAAACAATATGTTCTCTCCCAATGTTTTCATTGGCGGACAATTGTCCCTAGCCCTCAAGATTGACGCCCCATTCCTACTTCCAATAGCGATTAATAGTCCGTGCTTAAAAATGTGGGTACTGGAAATTATTTTTGACCATACTAAGTTAGTTTTGACTAATGTGGCAGTCCTACTTGAATCACAGTAGAGAACAGAATTGACTCCCACTGGCGTGACTGAATAAATCGGTCATTAAATTGTTCTCGAAAGAAAGGAATGTGAATTACACCACTTAAGTACGGTTTTAATGCTTGATTTTTAAAAATATGAGGGTAGTGATAAAACACAACTTTTAAAATGAAAAATTCATTAAAATTTGTTTGGAATTGGACGAATTTCACAGCAACCTAGTCACACGTATACACAATTAAAAAACATGGACATGATGAATACTGGTATATGAAACCTGATGTAAAAACTCTTGATGAGAAATACGATTAGAAGATATGGAAACAGAGGAGTCTACCAGTATTTGGACGATAGTCTCGGTGGATTCATTTTGCTTTGGTTAGCTTGGATCGAAATCACCTTTTTATTCTATGTCTTCGGGCAATTTCATTTTAGGCATATTTCCTCTTGAACGACTGCTTCTAGGGACTACCAAAAGTAAAAAACATACACAAAACCAAAAGAAAAAGGAAAAAAAAAAGAAAAAAAAAAGGAAAAATAGAACTCTTTATAAAATCGGCACTCCACCTGACCAATGTTACAAATGCAACGCTCTATTAACTGATTAATGTGCTTGCAGACTTTCTCGACATGTGATAGGCTATTTATATGAATTGCATCAATAAAAATGTTTAAACATGAGCACGTCCATTGCTTCTACAAGTTCGCTGTGTAGAATAAAAGCAGCTAAACTTCGACGCCCCAGATTGTCAAAATTGAAGGGGGGGGGGGCTCAAAATGAGTCCAAAGCGCCGATTCCTGGGAGTAGGGGTCCATGGGCGGACTCACTGAAGGCTCTGAGTTTTTAGTTAGATAGAGTTTTACGGCCCAGTTTTCAATCTATTGGTTCAAGTCGAGCCGGCCACGGTCTTTTTGCCAGTTGTGGCCCACTGGCTTGTTTTCTCTACTCCATTGCTTATGCGGAGCATCACGCACAACGACAGTAGGTTCCTTTTTAGAGTCTTTGATATTAATCGACCTGGGAGGCGAAACCGGGTCTTTCGCCTGAAAGCTCTGAGGTTTCAGCATATCTCTAAATGAAAAATTGGTACCGGTATGTCTCATGAGAAGTAAATTATTTACTCTTTCGGTTTACAAACTCCTAACTGACCTAACTTGAGGGGTGGGGGTTACATTATTCAGTTTTTCGGTTTACCCAACTCTCATTTTGACCCAGCTTGATGGGGAAGATGGCGCAAGGACAAAATGTGGGGTCAAATGTCCCCTTCTTGCCCCCGTAGCGCCGCCACTGCGGATTCGATTACCAATTTTATGTTTCCAAGATATCATTGCTTGGAATCTTTCATCGATAGTCACAGCTAGGTCTTTGTCTTCAATTTCTTAACACTGAAAATTTCAAGAATAATCACAGCCTACTAGCAGACTAGACATCTAAACAAAAGGGTTTAAAAAGCTACATATGTAATAATCCTGTGTTTTACTCTTTCCACTATAGCACCTTTGAACAACTGTGTCAAATTGTGTCATAATGTCTACAAAACACCAGTTTCCTAAATGGTCGCCGTAGACAAAAGTTAAACTGCTTTACGATAGCCTGTGTCCGGTACAGTGGCAGCGCTAAAGGGAGGCATGAGGGATCATCTTTCCCCCAAAATTTTCTTATCCTCCAGTTGCCCCCACATTATTTAGGAAATAGATCAAACGAAGAAAATAAATAATATACCTCTCATGATTCTTTATTTTTCTCCCACATATATGCTGGATCCTCACAGCTTCCGTGGGTTTCTACTCTACCCCCCGGACCTCCCCCAAACCGCTTCGCGTTCGGTTTCGCTCTTAGTGAGAAAAAAATTTTCCCCCAACAGTTTCCCTTTCCCCTAACTCCCCCCCTCCCCATTTTCTCATCAGTACACTCTAACAAGGAGTTTAAGAATAAAAAGCTTTTCTAAACAATTTTTATCCAACTTTGTAAACAGGTTTAAATGCTTAACACGCATGTCTTGTTGCAAGATACTTTGTTCAAAAACTTCGAAAACACGTTTAATTGCTAAAAGTGTTAAGAATTTAAACGTGTTTGCAAAATGGGAGCAAAATAAGTGTTACATTGCTAGACACGTTTTTAGGGTGTAATGCCACTATGCTAAAGTGGGTTGACAATGCTTCATGTTAATGTGTACTGCAATGTTACCGCTACTACATTGTTATGTTACACTACAATCAAAAATGATTGAATGACCGCGAGGATTTGGAAGCCGAAATGCGTCAAAAATTTAGAGGGAACAGGAGAGTCTTAGCACAAAATAATCGAAAACATTATGCCAAACTTCGTTATAATATTCTTATTTTTCATGCTTTATCTCTTTTCATTCACATTGTCATTGAGTATGAAACTTGAAGGAAATGCTGCTACTGTAAAAATCTTGTTAAAGATTCCTTAGAAAGCCGTAGACTTTCATTTTCCTTCAAAAAAAGCTCGTTTGTTTTAAAGCTCGTTTGCATGTTTTAAAATTAAATTATTACCAAGCACATCTATGTCTGTAATATTCAGTACATATTAGCTGGTAGTTTGTTGCTTATAGTAGTGCATATTTAGTGCCATTTCACTCATTACCAACAGACTTTTGGCCAAATACGTTCAGACTATATGTACGTCTAAAAGAAATTCCTAATCACCGTACTGTACTTCATTATCTCCACGTGACATTACATGTGAGTGTTAAGATGTGCAGTCTAAGTGAGATGTTCCATGCAAGGACATGTTAACCAAACTGCGTAATCAATTCTCCGAGGAAATAACCAGATTAGCTTATAATTTTCTCGTTCGTAAATTCCCTGCTTGAGTCCAAATAAAAAGAAAGGATGCATCGAAAATTTCCTGCAAAGCTTTGCCCGTGTGACAGCACATTTATTTTCTACCAAATGTTCTAACGCAAAACCAACCTTTCTCAACTAAAGCTAAATTTCGACAAAAAATGTCCTTATCACTTCACTGCTGTGCGTAGGAATCCCAAATGTTATTCAAATGAATCAATAAAAGAAATCGACCCAGCAGCACATGGTCCAAATTCTGTCAAACGGCGACAGAATTCTTGAATTAAAGTTAGATCAGGTTTTCTCTCTCGTGCGTTTGTTTGTATTCAAAGAAAATTTTCCTTGACAAAATTATGTCCGTGACCACTTAGAAATAGATCAACGTTAGGAAAGTCGGTCTATTGACAGACTGAAGCACAGCTCGACCTTTTAACGTCATACTCGGTCCGTCGCCCCTTCTTTGACTTCAGAGCCACCCACTTATTTTTGATCATTGAAAAATAATGACTAAGGGCAAAGGAAAACGGAATATGTTGGGAGACAAATTTTTGCGCGCTGAGTGAAACCGAACGCAAAGCGGGGGTTCCTGGGGGTGGGTATACAGGTACAGAGCTTAGGTAAGCTCTACGGTTATAGCATATCTGAATGTGAAAATAAAGAATGCAAATTTTAACACCAAAAAGACAGTTTAGATACAATCCATTGCATAAAATCCTTCCTTATGTTATGGAAGGATTAAGACAAAATGATTTCCCCAAATTTTCATGCAAACTTAAATTTTGGAAAACGTGTTGCAGGTGCGGGATTGATTTGTTTATCTTCTTCGTAGATATTATAATAGATAGGCCTAGATATCAAAATATCATTTTAGACCGACCTTTACCTGGCTGTAATCACACCACTTTATCAGCTTTCAAACAATGTTAAAAGTGTAAGATCGTCAAGCTACAGATGTCAGGTTTTCTATTAAATTAAAAACCGAAATGTTCAACACAGTTCACGGTCACTTCTTAGAAGATTGACAAAGCCACTTGTATTTATTAGAAGCGTTCGATTTTACGGCTTGAAATGAAGGTCACAAAACAGAGCTGGTGAAATTAACACTCTACTATGTATAAACAAGCACTTGCATGAAATCTGAAGCTACGTAATGCGAATATCATGTAGATGGACATTGTGTATAGGCAGCATCGTCACTCTTCACTGGAATGTAGGGGGAGGGGGTACCCACTTCCGTGTGGGGAAATTGTCACTTCCGTAAAAAAATTACTGTGTTAAAATCTAAAGTCAATGAGTTTAATTTCAAAATGTGGGAGCGTATCCCACTGTCCCCCAAGATTAACTCTTTGAGGTAAGAGGATTGTGCCTTTAAACTTACAGCACGAAAGTGCTATATTATGGCTTCATTATGAAAACAGTAGTCTTTACTTTCCCCTCGTATTTTGCTTTCCTCTGGATGAGATTAGTTATGAATCATCTACAGGCAAATGAAACCCACAATTAACTTGATAATCTACATCAGTATCGACACATAGGCTACCAATAGTCACAGTCCCAAATGGTCCATCTGCAAACATATAGATACATTATAAAGACCTACCAACGAAGTGAATAATAAACATCTTTTCCATTAATTTTCCCTTCTCCTGGGGCGGACTTCCTATATACAACATTGACTAATATTTCTAGGTTTCGAAAAAGGGCCTACTTAGTGACGTAGGCTGCTCACAGGACGTAGAGGTTTCACATGTGGTTTGCATAATGGGAGCACGACCAAGTGCCCTAGATTTTTTTAGTTGTAGGTTTGGGTCACAGTAGATCAAGATTCCATTGGCTATTTCATTTAACTTGAATAAACACCAGCGAATGCACTGGTGTGAAGCTTCTAAAATGCCTCCTTCCAAAAAGAAAACAAAAAACTGGTTAAAGGGATGCTATTTCACAAGCATAATGAAGAGCTCTCTTTTTAACTCGTGACATAAATCTTTTTTCCCTCAATTACTGTAAAGCACGGTAACTCAGTTGGGCGGTCATAATGCTTACCATGTTTTCGACGAGTGGCCTACTTTCTAATTTGTTTAAGCCATTGGCAATGAGCAAAGAAAACAAACATCTAGACATTTTCGCTTTCTCCCGAGATATTATCTAATTCATTGCAGTCCCGCTTCTATTTCATTTTGATTTGTAATGACTCAAATATGAATGATTCGTCAGTAAGCAGGTTGAAAATATACCTTACAGTGAAATGGGGGGAATGCCATCTGTCCACTCACAGACAATTAAATCCGATGTATAAGAGAGCAGATGACAGTAATCAATTTTGCATGAACTTCCATTTAGCATTTTCTTTCGGTATAAGTCAGATTGCGTTAGGCTGTATAGAGTTTTACGACTCAGATTAAAAATAATTGGTTCAAGTCGAGCCAGCCACGACATTTTTTCCAGTTGTGGCCCCCTGATCTGTTTTCCCTACTCCATTGCTTATGCTGAGTACCAAACACAATGGCAGTAGGTTCCGTTTTTAAAGTCTTCGATATGACCCGGCCAGGACTCGAACCCCGGACCTTCGACTGCGAATCTGTAAGTCGTGAGTTTAAGTTAGGACCGAGTCATGTAAGAGCAATCTAATATCAGACAGTTGTAATTTAGAATTTTCCAACAATGTACTACCAAGTTTAAGAAGCTGTTGTTGTACCATGTACCCGTCGTTCTCATTATAGGTAGGGCGACATGTCAGCATAAAGCCTGGATCCTCATTTTCGTAGGGGCTTTCGTATAGGGAGAAATACATTTGAAATATGTCAATATCTGTTACAGGTTTGAAGATATACATCTTTAAAGTTGCCAATGAAAAAAAAAATCATAAATAATGAAGTAAATTGCTGCACAAAGTTGACATTTCTTTTGTTAACCCTATATTACTTACCTCTCGATTACACATACGATAATTTATGGTTTGCTAATTTGTACTGGCAATGGTGATTTTCAAGGACACAATTCAAAATTCCAAATTTAGACCTTCAGGACGTACTAACGTTGAAACTGTCCTTGTAACAAAGATTGCAAAAACATAGGATAATATTAGCCACGTAGGCCCATAACATGTTCCTCTCTCGAGACCAATAGATTTGAATGTTCGGCTCCTCTTTATTTGGAATGATTTGGTGCAAATTAAGAATTTCCATGTGGAACGCTCAATTTGGGAAGGAATTTAATGGGAAAAATTCTGAGCATTTAACGATTATTCTATCACTCCTTTTAAAGGAATTTACACTCTTAAATGTTTATGAATTAAAAGTTTGCCTAAAACACTTTTTGCTCCCTTTGTAAACACGTTTAAATGCTAGGCACACATGTTTTATGTGTAAAGATTTCGCTTTTAAACACGTTTAATTACTAAACGTTTAGTGTTTAGTGCCAAACATGATTACAAGTAATTAACATTATAAAAAGGGAAAAATAAGTATTATATTGCTTTACACGTTTTTAAGAGTGTAGCGTAACCCGGTCACTACCCATTCCCTAAATTTGCTCATCTAAACCCTCTTCATCTTTCCATTGCCCCTTATCTTCCGAGATCTCATCTGTGTCATACTTCCATCCTCCTGACTCCTACAAAGCGATCTTCCTTCTCGTTTGCCATAGTCTGAAAGTAGTACTATGTGTCGGGTACTTAAAAGTGTGTACACTGTATGTACCATACGCGTTGTAAGCAACGACCGACCCAAGGTGCAAGTGAACCTCAACTGGAAAAAGGGCCGTGGTCGGCCCAACTAAGACCAATCTGTTAGAAACTGAGCCTTAAAACTCCATCTAGCCTAACCTAACTCAAGGCACAATCAATTTAAGGTAAACTCGCTGTATATTATTTAGTGCCATTCAAAATCCTTAAATTTGTCAGCTGTGTATCCAATCTTTCAAACAAACTTATCTAAAGTTATATCGTTACCCATATAATATCACTTCCGGAGCCGCGACTTTAAACCAACAGCCGGAAAAGCTGCGGTCACACTACAGTGAAATTCGGATCGTGTTCCGATCCGATTTTTGTGAGATTTTATTGAAATCTTCTACATCTCTGGTCGGAAAGGTTACAAAATTTGACAAAATGTGTTATTTGAATTGCAGTACTACAAAACTTAGCTTATACTAATTATTTCGTGACGTCACGTCGCCAGACAGCTTTTATCGGACGACGCTTGTTCGATAAGAACTGTCTACGGTGTGACATCACGAAAAAGCCAGGTAATATTTCATTTTCATAGACACCTGATGCAAGTCGTACTTTTCACACTACGTGACAAAGTTTTGGCTCTATCTGACCAATTATGGAGGAGTTTTGGGCAAAAACTCCGAAAAATCGATCGGAATCCGATCCGAATTCGTTGTAGTGTAACATGGGCTCAGGACTTGCATGGTCATTCCTGGAATTAAAGTACTTTACCTCGTACTCCATGTGCCAGGCGATACTCAATGCATGGTTCTAGTAATCTTTTGGAAGACACGGTGCTTATTTTTAACCGGGTTCGTGGTCTGGGATTATTACAATTTCCTGATTAAAACCAACGTGTCATAATTTCCGTTTTACTGGCTAATTTGAAATTCGACCATACATTTCGACCATGCACGATCCAAGTTAAATATAAATAGAATGCTTTGGGATTGCCATTGGAATCATGTAACGGGGAGCCAGAATTTTATCCCAACCGGATAAATAATCCTCGTCCTGTCCCGTTTGCGTTGGATTTTGACGTTTCCCTTTCTATTTCTTCCGACTAATTGCCCTTTCAAATTTGACTTTCAAAGATCCTCGCTTGAAACAGAAGTGTATGAACACTGAGTGACATTTAAAACATCAACTGTGAGAGGGCACGTTCTTTGAAAAATAAAATGTTTGTTATAGCCTTGTACTTTTCAGCAGCTAAATATCACAAAGCACAATGATGTCACAAATACAAACTACCATCCCACTCTTTGCCCCGATATCGTTATCATCCAATACTTCCTGGCAAGAAATGTGATATCTACTGATCGGCAAACTTGCTGAACTAGTTAATTACGTTTTACGTGATCTTAACTTCCTTGTATCCCAAAGCAAAGCACAAAAATCGAAACGAAATATTGAATAAACATGCGATTAGTTTATCAATCAATGCGTCACTGTTTAAATATTAAACATTCCACATTTTTGTATCAACATTAATGAATCGCAGTTAATAATCATTACTAAACACAACTCCTTTTATGGAATACGTTTGTTTTCAAAAAGAAACGTTGCTATGTCCTTTTCAAGAAATATCTATGCACGTGGAACAACATTATAATTGCCATGCAAACCATGTACATGTATAATACTTATACCTGCGCATATCTGACTGGTTCAGACATCAGTTGTTTGCATCTGTGTTAATGTTAGTTGTAAAAAATGAGCTCACAATAATTAAGCAAAGAGCACTTTCCATTTGTGACGTCATATTCATAAGGCTTTTGGATGACGTTATTTGGGGCGTGTTGCAATTTGTCAAATACATTCAACAGACCCTCTCATGTTTCATAACTATGCACACTCTTCTGTCACAATTTATACACTCCGGAACATCAAACCGTCCATATCACTAAAATTATGTTAATTAGCTTTGAGCTAATAGTTGACCAACTCTAAACTTGTTAAAAATAAACATTTGCAAGAAGAGAGTTCTCTAGTTTGTTAAACAATCTTTGCCACAAGCAAATGGGTCTTATTTGGTCAATATATTCAACAATCAGGTCAGAAATCTATTACAATGGAGCAAAAAGGCATAAGGGTATATGTTAAGCAGGCTACGAGTTCAGGTGCTGTTTTAAGTAATTACACAGAGGTGCTAGCAGATCTTTGTCTTGCTTTTCGACGTTATTCTCGTAAAATGGTTGTTTTTGCCAAAATGTAAGTCATTGAAGCAAATTTTTTAAGCTTCTTTGTCCACATCTGCAAAAATATATACTTCAAATGTTGGAGATGAGTCTCATTCATCCGTCTCCCATCTTTATAGACAAATCTGAGCAGCTGATAAAGTCGGACATTACTGAGGTCCATCGGCCCTTTATCGTCTTAATTTAATTGTCTATAAGCAATACTAATATCTCATATTCAGGAAAATTGGGGAATCAAAAGGTAATTTAGTGTACGATCACTCATAGTGTAGGCAGGTAAGCAAAGAATTAGAAAGATTAAAGGTGATTGACCCCAGTTATGGACGACTTAATCAAACCATCCCTTGACTGTTTGGATTCATCTAAAGGTCATTCATTTGCTGATGTACCGTAAAACAAGTGTGAAAGCATTCAGTTATCTAAAGAAACGATTTCCAAGTGCCATTTGCACAAATCACCCAATCTGCGCGTTCACTTTAAAACTCCTCATGTTTGGTCTTGCGGTAGCGCATCCGCCTCTCACGCGAAAGGCCCGGGTTTTTATAGAGGCTTTTCACATGACGTCATAATACTCTCCGGCGGCCATGTTGGAGTACATGTAACTACGCAGTAAACCACACTGGACGCGCTTGCTCGTTGAATGTGTACACACCGTGCATATCACAATGCACTCTGTGCAGTGCGTTTGGCACAAAGCCACGTGTATTTGACATGAATGTCCTCCATCATGGCGGTTCCGTGACGCAATTGCAAAGCCTCTATTCCCAGGTCGAGTCATACCAAAGCCTATTGCCGTTGTGCGTGATGTTCCGCATAAGCAATGGAGTAGGCAAAACAAGCCAGTTAGCCACAACTGGAAAAAATGGCCGTTGTCGGCTCGACTTGAACCAGTAGATTGGAATCTGGGCGGTAAAACTTCATCTAACTAACTCTATAAACCCCCATTTGGATGGGGCTGTTGAATACGCCCATGGAATTTTCCACCTGTCATAAGAGGATTAAAACCGAAATCATCTTGACCCGTGTCTAGATTTTGCCTTTTTGTCTGGTAGAATGTTATAACACACTTGTGTTGGTGTGAGGTTGTCATCTTAGTCACTAATAAACCGTTCCCTTTAAATGTCGATATGGCCCTGCAAAGATTTCTGTTTTCTTGTATTGCATTTTGTATAGATAGGGCCGTGTAAACTCAGTATAGACGAATCCGAACGGACAAGTGATGGTCTGATTTTAGTCGGACATAACTGGGGTCCATTACCTTTTTAACTTTCAATGTCCTTGCTTACCTGTGTCATGGATGGTTGTACACTAAATTGTATCTGGATTCCCTCAATCTCACTGAATATGAGGGTTTGAAATTACATGTGGACAATAAATGAAGACAATTTAAGGCTGATTGACCCCATTAATGGCTACCGCCAGTCACTAAACACAACCGCTAATCGGATTCGTCTATAGAGGCTTTGCAATTACGTCATGGAACCGCCATGCTGGAGGACATTCATGCCAAATACACGTGGATTTGTGCCGAACGTGCTGCACAGTGTGCACTGTGATATGCGTGGTGTTTACAAATTCAACTAGCAAGCGCTTCTCGTATGGTTTACTACGTAGTTACATGTACTCCAACATGGCCGCCGGAGAGTATTATGACGTCATGTGAAAAGCCTCTATAGGTCAATTAAATAGTAAATAGTTAAAGCAAATAATTATTACACGTTAACAGATATAAAATTAACAATTTAATATGGTGGCCTTCTAAAAGTAAAGAAAACTATCATTAATCAGTAAAGGAACGACATCTCCAGTTATGGTACAATATCTACAGTTTTATATTGAGCAAACATAGTTCAACATTTGGTATCTGAGCTCAGGAATGCCAGGTCAAGATGGCAAGTGGACCATTTGGAATCGTCTGGCAGACATTACAACATTGTAATATATTTTTTGAATTTCAAAATCTAGGTATTTCAATAACATGCAAATGCATGGGCGAATTCTTCTGTGTACGGCCCACCGGCTTGGTTCCATATTATGTCCTACACAAAGATCACTGGTGCAGCCACGTGTCCCTTGCCATTCCTGCAACAGTCCAAAATGACGTCAGTTGTGACATTGATGTATAAGGTCGTAAAAGTAGTATCTACGATTATTTCTTTTGTCGTAAGACGGTGTTTTCAGACTCACAGTAATGATCACCTTGATCCTTAGCCTCTGCAAATAAAATATGAGTTTGACTTTAAAAAATATTTCGATTCAAATTTATTTTCATTTCCTCAAGACATTAAGGCATACAAAGCATTACCTGAAGAGCCACGTCAGTTCTTTTCATTGTTAAGCTCTGTTGTTTTCTTATAGTTATGACATCTTTTAGTGTTTTATTTCGAACGTGACATACACGGAAAACTGAGAGTATACATTAGAACCTAAATAGGAAATGTACAGATTGTTCTACTTTCCGTGTCGCATTACCAAAAATAAAACAATATTGGCCATTGAGGAGATATTCCTTAAAAGAATAGTCCAAAGCCAAATTTCTTTTTTATATGTTAAAGAGGGGCATATTCTTAGCATTCTGGTGAAATTTTTATTCTCTTCCCGTGTTTTTACTCTCGAGATATTATCAATTGAATGTGGCAAATTTTCTACATAGAGCAAACTTGAAGCAAACAAGCGTAATGTCATGGATTCACAATGTTGGCCAATGTTTTGTTTTTATTTATGATTTACCACAAATTTAATGCAAATAAACTTTGATATATTGATACCATGGGTACATCCTGAGCATGGAAATTTTGAAAACTCTATATGCCTTAATAGCAAAAAGTATTCAAGGTCAAACTAAAAGGATGAAAAAATAGAGAAAAACAAAATATTGGCCAAAATTGAATTTATGAAATCACGCCTGTTTGCTTAAAGTTCATTTTAAATAGGAAATATGTCAATTTCAATTGCTAATATCTCGAGAACCAAACATGGGGAATGATTCAAAATTTAAAAAAAAAATTTGTCCTTGGACTATTCTTTTAATAACCAGTAGTGTTATAATTGTGAGGAGAAATCTCGTAAAAATTGAAAGTGTTAAATCTGCCAGTGTCATGTTTGCTGTCTTCAACATAACTGTTGAATGGCAATTGTAATGAATTTATCACATGATATCTTGGAAACTACTTACAGGAGTTGAATGCACATTTAACATTGGAAAAGGAAATTGATGTCTGTCCTTGAAATCTGTTACTGAAGGAATTTTGCCCACCCTTCCTTGTCAACATTATGCGTAGAACTGCTTCGTATGAAGAGTACATGTAATTGAATTCGGTACTCTGTGGTTTTTGATGTCAACATAAAAGTACACAAGTTTCCCAGGACTGACAAACGCTAACCAAATAGCAAGATCAAACGACTGTGGTATAATCCATTAAAATGCCATTAATATAACAACGTTCATTACCAAAAAAAAAACCCTATCCCATAGGTACTCTTAAAACGTCGGGTTCAAAGTGAACCGAAAAAAATCAAATTGGGACTGAACCCTAACAAATTCAAGTTGAACCATTTTCGGTTCATAATGAACAGGTTTATTTTGATCAGGACATTTTTAGAGTGATAACCATTTGGAACTGTTTGGAAAAAGTGATGTACAAAAGGGACATTTCAGATTTCCCCAAATTTACTGCGCATGCCAGGAAACTGAGTATTTTGATAGAACCTCTCAGATTTGTTTAAATGGTAAAAAAAATCGTCATACAAAATGAACGCCATTTGTCCAAATTCTCATTTACGATGCTGCTTTTAACCTATGTATGCAATGGTGCTAACATTATTGTGTTGGGATCTGTTTCCTACTTAAACTGTGTTGTTGACCTGATCTGAAGAGTTATATAAATGCTTACAACTGAATTACAAACAACTCTGAATGCAAGGTGACAACCAAGAGACAGCAACACTGTCGGGAAAATGTGGGCGACTTTACACGTTATTTGTTGATACACTATATCTATTACTAGCACACTTACAAAATTGCGCAAATGCTGAACAATGCTTTGATCTAGCTTTGGTCAGTGTTGTTAACTTAATTGTTCGTACCATTAAACCATTACAAGTTGTCGGTTACGGCGAGATTCCAACCCTTCGCTTGATACAAGCGCTGCAGGCCGTGCTTGAAAAGTGGTTGATTAAATTATTTGTACAATAACGTGTGGTGATTACCTATCTCAGATACAATTGCCGAAACAACTCTAGAACATATTTTCTCGGCTGAAGAATGCTTCATTAGGCTGTTAGCACTGATTGAAGGAATTTCAGTTGCTAAAAGTAACAGTAATCCCCTAACGATTATAGATTAGTTGGTTGGATGGAGTTTTACCAGTTTACGGTCCAAGTGGTTCAAGTCAAACCGGCCTTGGCCTTTTTAACGATTCTAGGATATAACACATAACCTAATGCGTGTTTCAACGTAGCATTCATCTGCACACTCATTTATACCGTGCAGGTACGTTCTTCCCTTTCATTCAGTGTTTTCTCCCCTTTCTGTAAAATAAAACCTTATAACTAAATTAGAATGTGGGATCACGAAATGTCTATCGCCTCTTAAATTAGCTAACCTTCAGGAATGAAGCGGCGTTTTACAAGCTTAAATCATAAAACACTCCTAACAAGTGTTTCTCCCTGCTGGCTATTTTATAGTGGGCCTGAGCTTCAGAATTAAACTGAGACTTACATTATATTTTTTGTGTGATCTTTTTATGTTAGTATCTTTTCAAACAGAAACCTTAGGGAATTACAGAGCAAAATTTACAATGCCTCCACACAAGAACAAGCCCAAAAGAATTTTGGGGAAATTTAACCAACTCTTTTGAATTGTGGAACGTCGTGACGTAAACACAAAGGTGCACTTTCGAAACGACAATCGATTCCCCTTGACCCAGATCGTCTTACGAAGATGAATAATTTCTTGGATAAACCTAAGATACGGAATTTACTATACGAGCTGTGTTAAGAGAACATGTAAGGGACGGTTAAATTGGGGAAACATCGGTGTACAGTGCATGCTGGGAAGGAAGGTGCACCACAACATTACTTAGGTACTTACAAGATGAGTGATATGCTATCAAAAGTACAATTTATGCACAAACGACGCAATTCTTCTGACATCAAACTGGAATGAGACAGACTTTTTGAAGGAAATACTCTTTCAGAGATTACGTTTGCAATAGGCTTTTTAACGTGAAGGTTAATATTGTGATGTGTCAGGGCAAGGAAGCAAATAGTGACTGTTATCTTTCATGACGTCCTTACATTTTCACCGGACTTTATCTTTTGGTACAACCAAAGTGTACTTCCCAATCTCTCTAAAATTAAAGGCTAAGTATCACACTACTTGCGTCATAAATACAAGGTGTAAAAATCATTTTTAACTGCACAACACTCATAATGCAACTTCCCTTCCTATTTTTTGAAACGTCGTTTTATCCTGTCTGATTACATCTTATCACCTCACTAGGGAGGAAATGAATCTCACTAAACACAAACTTAATTAAGTCAGATTTCACTCCAAATTATTTGATTGATATTATTAGATATACCAAATGACACAAGAAAGTTACAGAACATTTGGGGTTAGCAAGCAGGCCAGTCAAGAATGTGTTTTTTTCCTTTCAGTGTTTTCACGCAGTGTGAGAACAGAATGGAAGCATAAATTACTTGAGGAGAGAAAGGGCGGTGTGGGGTATAACGAACTCAGATTCCAGTTATACCCCACACCGCCTTTGAGCTGGTGTGTCTTCGTGTTCTTAAGAAGCAACTTGACGTCATGAAAACTGTACAAAACGTTCCCGAATGGTCAACTTAGCATTGTGCTATTTGATTGGTGTTTGCAATGTAGTACTGATTGTAAACAGAAACTTACATAAATCTTTAATTTAAAGTTCGTGTGCATACCAGTGATGACAGGCTAAAATGTAAAACAATATCCACTTAGTAAGGAGTGCGCAGACCAATGACCTCTTGTTAGTGAAATATGGGCCTGTTCAGATTCATTTACGTACAAGATGTTCTGTGTACGTTAGTGCGAATTTGCGTCCCTGGTCACGGTCTTTGGGCAGGCAAAGAACTAGTTATGCTATCCATGTCTGCGCATGTGACGAGGGTTATTCAAAGTGCTACACCTTCACCAAGCAATATAGGAAGGTTCTAGCACTAAATCGAGCATTTCAATGGGCGGACAAGAAGGTCCTTTTATGACTCTACCAAATGGCGTATTCCCCTTAATAATAGACTGGAATTATTATCAAGGTAAAAAACACTTCGCTAAATGTCAATTTTCGGTATGTGAAAAAAATGAAGTGACTTTGCTCGATAAGGTCATTTTTTTTTTTTTTTTTTTGTCGTTGTTTCTTTTTGAAGAGAAGACAAACTTATGATCTGTTTGTGTTTTGACCCTATATTTATTTTGTCTAAACAGTGTCTCTTGTTACCAAACAAATGCCGTCTACAAACCAGCATCTTTCTCAATAACTGGTTAGGTCTGGTAAATCCTTGACATGCCAGTAAACCTCTACATTGGATTGGTTACGTTTACACTGTGCACTGTGTGCACTGCGTGGGTAAGTCCTCTATTGTTCTAACACTGCCAAAGTTATATTCCATGAGACATCCTTGTACAGCACACACAAAGTGTAGTATGCCTAACACTGCGAATATGCGCTGCGCCGCTGTTACATGGCACCACCATTTGTGTAGTTATGACCGTTTACTGTCTTACAAGTTACAAGCAAATCATTTTTGGTTATCATGTTTGTATGTTACCTTTAACAAGGGTTATTGAAGAATCTTAATGAATTCTGTTGCGATTTAAAGGGGAATTTTAAGAAAACAGTTCAAATTTCATGAGTGAAAAAGTAGCTGCATTTACACAAGCTGGTGAAACTTCCATTCAAAATGAACAAGCATACCTCAAGATATTAGCAAATAAAGTTACAAGATTTGGGTTCCAAAGTAAACTTGGTGGCAGGAGAGATTATATCACTTTCTCAGTTTGACAAGGAATGCTTTGTTTCCTTCATTTTTTTTTTTTTTTATTAAGCCTGCTGGGTTGACCTTGCAGCATATGTATTGATGGACCTCCAAGTAGGGAGTGCAAATTAAATAAAAAAGTTCTCATGCCACTTACGCAATTGCAGTCTGATAACGCGGGGTTGTTTAGGAGAAAATAGGTCGATTTAAGTGCTGTAAATGCAGAGCAACTTTCTGATTACATAGAAACTTAATTAGGGAAACAACCCTCAACCTACGAATTGCTTCTTCGGCCACGGTACGGTAGACAAAATGTTTTCCCGCATAATTTATTTTTTTTTTTACAATTCAGCAATGAATATATTGTAGAAAAATTAATACGAATCATTCATAAATAAGCAGCCATGCAGTGTTAGGCAATGTTTTTTCCACTCGAGCATACCACGTTCATCCAATTTTTACTTTCTAATGTTAGCGATTTCGTTGGTCTTCCCTGGAACTGTCAATCATAGGTGCAATGTTTTTATACTCGGCCACTGATGACTCTGCATGCTTTGCAGTAAACGTAAAATCCATGCCGGTGTAACGATTGGAATGAGAAAAATCGAATATTGGGAGGAATTGTATTGATTGCAGTCTTCTCCATGCACCTGTGACCGCTGCAAATACGTAGCAGTTTACAAGGTCTTCCGCGCTGAATAAATATGTAGCTAAAATCCATAACGTTAGCAATAAATATATTTATATTCATTTGCGAATGTAATGATTGTATTACGGCATATCATACAATATATATATATTGCTAGATATTGGTTTTCGGTCCTTTAACGTCGCTCCTGGCAATCTACGTATTTTGAAAATACAATAATGTTAAATAGAAGGGTTAATTAAACCTTAAGGGGTTAACGTTAATCACACCCAGCGACATGATGAATGTTATTTTCTACATAGTTAATAAAACCGGTTTGACGTGTTCATGCACATAGTGTCTCAGAAATATGGTAACAGCATCCATAACATGAGAACAATTACTCAAAATTGCCAGTGACATCTTTGTGTAAATCAGTATGTGAATCAAATGAGGGTTTAGGAAGTCCCATCCACTGTGTATTTACCCCTTTATTGTGAGTATGATTAATGCCCCATTGACTATGAAATGATATCCTTTACTTAGAGGTGGACAACTTTCAAATGAAACACGTTGTTGTAAAAGAAATAGAAGAAGAAAGAGGAGAAGGAAGAGGAAAAGGAAGAAAAAAGAACGAGAAGAAGGAGAAAATTGATTCCACTTCTTTCATTTTTCAAACGAAAGAAAAAAATAGATGGATAGTATTCAAGAGATATTATTTTAACACCTCTCAACATAAAGATTTAACGTTGAAGAATTAAAAGCTGAGAACAGTATGTTCAAATTACGTCGATTGGTTTTCAGTGTCTCAATAAACCACTGTTGAGTAGTAAAGTAGGCCTAACTGTTTTGTTAACATGTCTTAACACTTCAACGAATAATTTTTGGCAGTGGCGGTGCTAGGGATTTCGGTCAGAGGGGCGACAATGGTTTGCAGGGGCGCTTCGAAGGAGTAAAAAACCCTGAGCTTCAGCACGATCGAAGCCACGGTTTTTTCAGAATTTATATTTGATTTTCCGCACCTGGTGGAAGATTTCTTTGCCATTTTTCTTCAGCAAGTTTTTCAATTAAAATATGTTTAAATTTTCTATCACATGATGATGGACATCCGCAGAAGAAAATTCGGGGTAGGGGGTGGGGCAAAATTCTTTTTGGGGAAAAATCTCAGCTCCACGCCACCATGAGATGGCGCGGAACGCAAGAAAATTTTGGCCCAAAATGCCTCTAAGATCGCTGGAAATGGCATTTCTAAAGCCTATTTACAGCATATAAATAGGGAAAACACTGGTTGAACTGTTAAGAAATGTTGGTGTTGATTTTTCTTCGTCTTTTTTCCTAGTTTTTTCAGGGTTTTTTTTACAGGGGAGGGCAAGTTCCCCACTTGCCCCTACCTGCGAACGTCCATGTCTCTATCCCTCTATTTCCCATTCTAGTATGAAGGCGGTCATTATATTTTGTGTTATTGTCAGGCCTCGGTTTAAAATTTTAATGTAATAATGGGTTACTTTGTGAATATAAAGATTTAACCTGCTGGAGCTAAATAGCAAGCAATCTTACAGGGGGAAAAGTTATGGAAATTAATCACCCTTCGGTGTAAATTTTTGGCATCTGGAAATCAAGATAAGTACACGATGAAACATTACTTGACGTAATTTACATCGTGTGACCACTCTGAAATAGCAATTAATTAAGTACATTGAAAGAAATAGCCAAGTCAAAGGGTCTGCGTGGGTCTCTAGATACCAAATTCATAATAAATAAAAGTAGACTAAACCTAGGCTTATTAGATGCAATTTTCTGGCTTTTGAGATCACGAAAGTACAGAATTAAGCATTTTAATGGGATTATCTTGCAGTGTAAGAAATAGCCATTTTTCATGTGAATGGTCACTTGAAGAAAAGCAAAAAGGAAACCGCTAATTAAAACCCTTAAATCATTGCCACTAGGATAACAGTTTTATTTTATTTTAACCTGAATGTTCTCTTCAAATGATCTTGAAAAATGTTGTGGAAGCTATTTTGGTATCTCTGTAAACTATTTTTATTGTTGATGTTGCCAATTATACCCGACAAAAAGAGGGCTATTTGCGCTACAATTATTGTTGCGCCCTTTGCAACACCTTTTATTGGCCGGGAGGGTGAACTTGATGTCAGTCGGTGTATTTTGTAAGCTTATAATCACGCTTGGCATGAAAGCAATTAACTTAGCACAGCGACAACATTCAGTCGTGCGTATAAAGCATGAAGATACGTTTCGGAAAACCTATCCCTATATTAAAAAAGACCCTTTGAATCAGAATAGAGTGCAGATAGTACAGTTACTGGCGGCTGTTTGAGCATTTTGTTATCTGGGCCTTAAAACAACTCTATTAATTTAAGTCTTTTCCCAATAATGGTGCAAAAGTAAAGTATGTGAAAACCTAAAAGGGGCGCCGACAGACGATTTTGATCCGTCAGGGAGGCGGTCGCCCCCTGACCATATGGCAGCTCCGCCACTGATTTTTGGGTAACCCTGCACATCACAGTGAACATTTTGCAAATTTTATTGTCGTAGTCACAGCAGCTATAGGTTTTGGTGATGTGTACTTTTGTCTGCTGTAGGTTACTATGTTAAGAAAAATAGAACCAGGTCGAAATCCTTTCTTCATAACCCCAAAGAACCATCGTTTAAAGCGTTATATGTACATGAAGTTCCATGCTTGTCGGCAATATACGACCGGCACTTGAAAGACGAACAAAGTGATAAATTCAACTCTCGAACAATATTGATATCGAATAGGGAGTGAAATGGGCTCTCTTAAAGTCCTTTTAGATACGAAAAACGGTGATTGACTGTCGCCGTTCAGCACAACATGGTCGCACGAACAGCTAACTGAGTCTGAAAACAATGTCTAAGTATTGTTGGTTGAGCAAGTAATTGATATGTTTCTTGTTTTATGCGATGGCTATAGGCCTAATACATTGATCCATTCATGCATTTGAGTAATTTTTAGCGGCATGAAATATTGAAATATTTCTTCGTCGTGTGAAACAAACGTTTTCAAGTGGCCTATATCTGATGACTTGGCATTAAGAGCGTCTTTTTAAAAGGGACAGACGTGAAATTTTAAAAGTCAGCAGTGATTTTAGACAATCAAGATTCCATTTAGAACATAATGTCCAATCAATCTTTTCAAAATTTTAGGACAAAATAACCATGAAATGTTTGCAACACTGAAGTTATGTCGTGGAAATTAAGCTGCGGTCACACTACAACAAGCTGGGATTCGATTCCGGTCTACTTTTTCGGTTTATGTGAAAAACTTCTCCATATCTGGTCGGAAAATTTGTCACCGAATGTAAATGTATGATTTGCATCTGTTTTCTTTTAAAGTTAAACGCCAACTGTTTTTAAATTGATGCTAATTATTTCGTGACGTCACATCGATAGACATTTTTATCTGGGACAGCGTATTCTAATCAGATTAAAATCTGTCTATCGATGTGACGTCACGAAAAAATTAGCATTAATTAATTAAATTTCCATAGTCCTGTGGTACATCTCATATAATTACATATAATTATACTTTCAGACCAGAGATGGTCAAGATTTTGACAAAACCCGAAAAACGTGACCGTCGTCCAATCCTAATGCGTTGCAGTGTGACCGCGGCTTTAGGGTAACAGGCTTACATGTCAGTTCTAGGATTTTACATAGACAGGGGTCAACTTTGCATGACAATCGTTCGTACCTTCAGAACACAAATGTACAAAGCTGATCCATCTGCTAATCGAGACAGTATATATAAACATGTTGATTCGGGGGGGGGGGGGGCGTGTTTTACAAAAAAGCTAGTGGTCAGATAAGACCCCTTCATCCACGCCTGGCTTTAATGAAATTCAGGAGAAAAGGCGGGTCAGGTACAAGTAGGCCTTACGTACAAAAAAGACTCTCGTAGAAGAAAAAATCCCGAATATCCATGATACAGAGCGACAAGTATAAATAGATATCTGTGACGTGGTAAAATATAGATTATCAGCACATATACATTTGTTAATTCATAGTATTGTCGATACGCATGACGGAATGTCCTTTTAACACAATCTTGTTAAACGAGTTATAATCCCGTAAGATTTGCACAATTCCCAAAGAAAGTGTAACACGTGATCAGGTGATTGTGTTATGCATGCAGTAGCATGTGATATATAAACAAATATACATATTGGAGAAGCAAACTTTTTTGCCACAGAAATCAGTTTAAGTGCCAGCTGGTGAGTTTTTCCAATTTGAATTATTTCGACCACAGAGGTGTTGCTTCGAATGACACCTCTCTGGTATAAAATTATCAACTGCTCTGCAGACACAACTTTTTATATTTTAGGAGAGTCATGTCCCCGGAGGACTTTTCTCAATGACCAAAGTTCTTTACAATAAACCTCAAAAGAAATCGAAACTTCGATTTGCCTCTAGGCGCTATGCACCAAAGGTTAATACAGAGCTAATCTAGAAAACCAAACGTGAATGGTTATTAATAACCAAGACTTAGCTTTCGTTTCTTGAATAGCCAACTTGATTCAAACGTAACTGTTTCTTAACTAGACAATTGATACTATAATCAGACCTCACATGACAGTTGTTGGGTTTTTATCTTACATGAAGTACTTCATTTATATCCAGTAAAACATAAAAGAAAAATAATATTTACAAGAATTTACAGTATGACGAAAGTTTATTGAAAGTGTGCCCTCAGTATAAAATTTAAATAAATTATATCACACAGCTAGAGAAATGAATTCAAACAATTCATTTTCCATCCTGAGCTGAGATATAAAATGTACATTCACTCCATTTAAATGCTAGATTGCGCAATAATTTGTGAGGTCATTGTCATACCACTCAAATTATGTCCAGTTTTGGATTTTTTTGTTTTTGTTGTATTTGTTTGTTTGTTTGTTTGTTTGTTTGTTTGTTTGGGGTTTTTTGAATGCCACTGCCAGCTTGTGCCAAATGCGATCACAATGTTACTGTTAGGGTGACTTGACAAAACAAACCTTCCTGTGTAACAGCTGAACAGGAAAACAGGAAATGTGCATGGTCATTTCAATATGAGTTGTACGACGAATTATTAATATTTAATACCTCAGCAACGGAAAAAGCTATTATAATGGGCATGGCTGAGTGAATAAGATTCATTTTGTAGTCGCTAAAATATATATTTGTTTTAAATGTTAGTCTTTAGATACACTTTAAAGCACTGTACAAACGGTATAAGGAAATATTGTTGTTACAGTTACATTCAATACTGCCTTAGACACAATGATTATCATTTTGGTGGGAAAGTCTACCTCCATATCAATTGTGGGCGGGTAAGAATATTTCACTTGATCTGAAAGCACAATAATGATTTGTTCCCTTTTGGGGGGTAGATGTGTGCTGTACAACAAGGTGTTTCTTGATTGGCTGTTGCCATTGTATTGTATCGATTGTATTCTTTGTTCGGGTTAGGGATTAGGGCTGTCGTTAGCCAGTTAGGAAATTCCTTGTTAAACAGAGTGTATCGCCCCCCTTTTCATACATGGCTTATATGTTTTCATTCCCAGGCGGACTCCTCAAAAGAGTTAAATGACTAGTAACCTTGTTTCCCAAACTAAACTGTCTGTGTCAGCATAACATTCTCTTTGAAGAAAGCACGTGGTAAATATATTTCCTTTCAGAAAAAATTAAGATGCTGGGAATTTATCACACCTAACATATACCGCCTTGAAATTTCCGTAATATGGACTCTGATTGGCATCACGGATAGAGGCATGAATTGGAGAGCTAGACAGTTATCACGGCTAAATGAGATTTTTTCGCCGCTGGCAATCACACTGAGCGTGAAATATCTCAAGATATGTAAAAGAAGATCCGCAGCCAAATCACACTGCTTTCGAAATTCTCTGGGGATACGGGTCAGAACTAAAAATGTACTATTTGACTGTAACATTAAGAAGATATAATTGTTGAAATCTCTTACGAAGTATTTCATTTCGCATGTAGCTTTTATGCACTGTACTTGGGAAGGGGAGAGGAAAATATCGCACTAGTGTAAAATATCAAAATTGAGGCTAGAATTGATGAGAAATGATTGATTTAAAAAAACCTTAGCAACCATAACGAACGTCAGAAGAGAGTCTCGTTACTAACTGATTCGCACGCATGCTCAGTCTTGCTTTCAATCCTACCCGCAATACCAAAGAGTTAACTTCCTTCCCATTGGTTGTTATACCTGTGACTGTCTATACTGTATAGCTCCCTTTTTCGTGTAGGTAGATTTTACAGCTGAGTTCCGAGTGACAATAGTGGATAACAGTTTGCTCTGATCTGTCCGTGGAATTGCAACGTGCATTTTTACTAGGCATAGAGCACTGCTCGTCAATAGATTCGTGAAGTGCTACAAAAAGCTTGAATATACAATGCAGACTTAGTGTAGACAGTTAAGTGTACAATACGCTACACCGAGGCTATAATTGAGGAAATAACATTTTCTAGCTCGAGTCCAACAAAGCAAGAAGACTTAGCTTTCCGTTTGTATTTTAATCACTTCAGTTTTCCTTTTGCGAATACGGAAAAAGGACGTACAGACCTTTTTTTCGATAGTAATATTGATTGGCAAAGTTTTGTGGTAAGCTGTACGAATGTTTGCTGGCATAACGGAGTGTCTCTAAACGTTAAAGGAAGTGCAGTTTGACGGAAGGCGTTTAATCAAAAGGAAATTCGACCATTATTTTTTTAACTGCAATAAAATATCATATACATAACTCTTCACGATGTCATCTCGAGTAGCTTCGTTTCCTTCCATCGTTCCGCTGAATATAGGTGGTTGTGTGTACACCACCTCACTATCAACGTTGACAAAGTTTAAGGACTCTCTGATTGCAGAAATGTTCACAGGAAAGTCTGATAGCGACTTAGTCGTCAAAGACGAAGAAGGCCGATATTTCATAGACCGGGACGGTGTTTTGTTCAGGTACATTCTCGATTACCTGAGAACAGGAGTCTTAAACTTACCAGACAAATTCCAAGAGGCTACGAGACTTTATGACGAGGCTAGGTTTTACCGACTACCTGGACTCATAGCACAACTTGGTGTACCGAGTGGTTTGAATAAGGGTAATAACTTCATAAATGGTAGGCCCATCGAAGGTGCGGCTTCAGGGGAGAAAAAACTGCCTGGGTTTTTGACCGTTGGGTATCGCGGTACTTTTGCATTCGGACGAGATGGTTTAGCAGATGTGAAGTTTCGCAAAGTTATGCGCATTCTGGTGTGTGGAAGGGTTTCTCTAGCTCGTGAGGTCTTCGGTGAGACACTGAATGAGAGCCGTGATCCCGACAGGGGTCAAAGTGACCGCTATAGTGCACGATTCTATCTGAAACACATCTATTTAGAACAGGCTTTCGATATGCTAGCTAGTCACGGTTTTCGCTTCGTAAACTGCTGTGCATCTGGAACGAGTGCAATATCTGGGCCACCAGAGAGTGAGGAGAGCAGATGGAATCATTATAACGAATTTGTTTTTCAACGGGAATGATTTTGAACCATAGGCAAGAGTGGTATAGTTGATATGAACCTGACAATTCCAGCGGATACTTTGTTTAGGAGAAAAGTAAATTCAGTTCAATTTGTACCAAAATTTTGGTGTTTATTATTCCTTCGACCGAATGCAACCTGATCTATCACCTTCCCCGTCTTATTTTCTTGGAGCTGGTGTTTTTCTGCTATTAATTGGAGATGGAAACGAAGTTGGCGTGACCCTCAAATTGTCGTCAACGGGGTGACGTTAATATTGATGGTTATACCATGGCGGAACCATGCATGTGCACCTGTAGCCTACCCATATACCGTACGCTGTCTTTACGGTGTACTGTAGCAGTGAACTTGGAATATACATAAGTTACATAGCCATTGGGTTGATTGCGTACCATGTTAGTATGATTTTACACCAAGTCGTGTCCGCACAAAGCATAACAGGAATCTATTATTTGAATGATAATGGCCCTTACATGTACTTGCGATGGATTGAAATAGCAACTCCCCGGGGTCGTGCGGAAGGTCAAATAATTCTTGTATAAGGCTAATTTTGCACGTATTGCATGTTGATGTAAAAACGATTTTATTCACCACAGAAGAAATAGAAAACCGGCCGGGCTTGCTTACGTAGAATGCAACATGTGAGTGTATATGTTTGATCATCATTGGAAATATAGTGAAACGTTTAATTTATAGCCTACCTCCTCTGGCTTGGTTCCTAAGCCAACCATAATTTTTCCCAACTTTTTGAAAACAGCAGGAGAGCGACAGAGTAGGCTATACATGTGCAATTTATAAAGTGTGATTGCAATATCGATTTGGCTGTTGCTGATGTCAGTGCCCTGGATCAGTACGATATGGCTCATGTTTAATTTGGTTGTGAGTCTACTATTCACAATGAAGGTGTCAAGGCTTTTTTTCAAATTTTCCGAACTTGTCATCATCATATTTCAGCGTTTAAGCATTGAGCGAAGCAGCCTACACGGTATGAGTTAATTACCGTTTTAACCTTGAGCCTTTGTGTAACTTTCTCTCACACAGGCTTTACACCCCATAATGCTGTTGTGTATATATTATTATAGCTATTACTGAGTTTTCTAATGAAATTCTTTTCCACTTTCATTCTCCATTTTTTGTTTATTCACTCAGGCACAAAGGCCTTTTTTAAGCATCATTTTTTCGCAGTGGAAAAGCAAATAATTAACCTCGAACCCAATGGGACAGAAAGTCCCACAATTAAATTGTCACAAGTTTGTACTTGCAACATCAATGCAGAGGACAACTGTCAGTTGAGGTTCAAGTTAAGCTGCTGTTGTGCCTATATGTAACACATTATTGCCCCCAATTCGCACCGATTTTGTTCAAAAGTGCAATTATTCTGCTCAAAAGATGGTGAATAGCATTTCTTACCTTGCAATGTTGCAAAGGCAGTCTTTCTTCACTCTAAAGTAGCTTGCTCTACAAGTTCTACCAGGAGCACACTAAAATTTTCAGTTGGTACAGTTTATAATTGGCATTAAATTTAAAAATTTACATGCTTTAGCTCATATCAAACAGCATGCACTGAAAGTGTTGTTCTGACTACAAAAAAGGGTCTCGTTTTTGGTCTCGCGTAGTCCCGTTCCCTTCCATCGTTTCGGTGGATGGTGGGTATGCTCTGAAGCAGTAAACTAGAGATTATTTCTAAATAAGGACGAATTTTAGGAAGCTGTAGCTGGGTTTATTGAAGTACGTACGTTGCGAGAATTGGAAATGTCTGGGGGGTGGATAACCGCCTTGAAGAGGCTCATTGAGTTGGTTCATGAAATTGAACAATTTCTTCCAACGCTGTCAAGTTTTCTTCATATAACATATGACATATGGTCAAACTTAGGCAATCCCCATATCCTACATACAAATGGCTCTCATGAGTGAGAACTTAACGGCTCGATTTAGTTTTCAGAAATTCGTGACTAGACTTTTTCCAATTTATGCATAAAACTGTGACAAGTTAGGACATTACGAAATTCAAAGTTATAACTTTTCCGTATTAATTGGATACAAAACATGACTAATCATGACTGATTGATTGATTAGTTTATTTGGTACATATAAAAACCCAAGCAAATGTAAAAGACAAGTATACAAAAAAGGAAGCTACGGGCAAAAACAGAAATATAAGACATAAAATATGAGTGAAAGGAGTTACGAACAGAGTACCAGGGAAAACCCCCAAAGTCTTGAAAAGCTTTTTATCATTGGGATCCCTAAGGATGAAACAAGAAACAATTGCACAAGGAAGTGAAAGAAAGATGGAATGTTTCACTCGGGATGAAAGACCCCGGCCATAAAGGTATGCTAATTATAAGCATTTTCATGTACCCTAAACTATCAAACACTTTCATTAAATCATCGATATGAACTCAATGAGCCCATGTTAGCTTTAAGTTGGTTTGATTGCATCTACTGTTGACCTTTCGGGCGTATTTGTTTGCTATTTTATTTATTTGGAAAAGGTGATTAGAAGTCAAGCTGGTACAATGTCCTATCTGAAAAATATGGTCAAACTATGGTCTGTATTAGCCAAAACAAGATACAACACCCGCACTTTCCATGCAAATACAGTTAGAAATGAAATCGATTTCACTCAGTTCTTAACAGTACTCAATAAATATTGCCCAAGAAAAAAAGTGGGAAATCATTTCCCCCAATGTATATTTAGACTATTAAGTAAATCATCACTTCATATTTTTGTATATATTTATATAGTCTAGCAAATTATCAATTATTCTTGCGTACCAATGTCATGTATGTTTTATTCACTGTTCGTAATTGCAAAGAGGCAAAGTAAAAAAAAATATGTCTATTAATTTTTTGTAAAAGATGATCCAGTATCACTACGATAGTTATATACACGGGCAATTTATGTAAGATCAAAGAAATTAATAAAAATGACAAATAAGTCAAAATTCATTGCGTCGAACTGTCTGCCTCCGAATCTGTCTGCTCGAGATTACTTTGAATGAAGAAGCTGTCGAGTTTGATCATGCAGTCAAGCTAATTAATTTGAAAGGTATGTCATTTTGTACTGGAATAGTTCAGACTGTATCAGAAAATGCTAAACAGGTTTCGTTAGTTCGTTTTGGTAGCTATTGACTTGTGTACAACCTCCAAACCGTCATGATAAACAAACCAATCCGGCACTTACAACAAGTATTCCAAATTTTAAATTACTTTAACATCATTTCGTGAAATCCTTGTTTCTTAATTCTTCCATAACCTACTGTAAAAAGGGATCTCAAGTGAAGTTAGTGAATTTGGTTGTGTCCAGGCACAAATTGTCTTTGTGGTGTAAAAAGTTGCATTTTAAATGTGCCGTCAAGTAGACAGGAGACCCCTGACCCCTCGAGAAGGCTAGACACTCAGTGTTGAGTGCACCTACTGACGTAAACAAAGGAACGCCGTACACTACTGTATGTGCAAAACTTCGTTTGTGTACTCCACGCTGTGTCCCATAATTCCTTGCGGCAACGACATACCGAACTCGCTTATTACAGTATTACAAAAGTATAAATATTCCCACCTGGCAATATTTAGTGTTTCAAGAGAGTTGTTTCTGACCAGGGAGTTGCCATTGCCAATGGCATTTCACTGATCTGACCGTCGATCGCAAGATCTGAAGAGGTTCAAAGTGTACAAATAATTTAGGTTTCTTGAGACGTTTAAACGTAGTTCTCACAGTCAACTTCCACTTGTCCACTTGCAGACTTGTTCCCAGCGTACAGTAGGCCATCACTCTGACAGTAAGAAATGTTTGAAAATTTAAAGTGTATAAAATTCAAAAATATATTTTAAGCAGCATGGAAAATACAAGTTAACAGTTCAACTCCCATCTTCGTAGAACATTTCTGAGGTGAGATATTAAATGTTGAAGTTTATTCACTCAAATTAAAATGGTACATTGTGCAATAATTTGTGATGTCATTCTTGTACTACTCAAATTACAATCTTTGTATTTCTTTGTTTTTCCAAACGTTACTGCACCTTGTACCGAGGTTTGATAGCACTCTTACTCTTATGAGGTGATGTAATTAATTAAACCCTCCTTGTGCAACATGCTATGCAGGCAAACAGGAAGTGTTCACGGTCATAAAAACATTTTTAATTTTAAAGGAAAACAAAGCATGTTTTGTGGGTTGTACAACAAGAAAGTCACAAATTATTGCGCAATAGACCAATTTGTTTTAAGTAAATAAACTTCAGCATTTTATATCTCAGCTCAGGAATGTCATATGAAGATGGGAGTTAGACTGTTAGAATTCTTTTTTCATTCTGTTAAATATATATTTTTTAATTTTTTGACTTGAGGTACACTTTAATCGTTGAAAAATTGAATGTGGTCTTGCTTCGTGCACAATTGCAATGTGTGTACATAAAGTTTAAAATCTGAAGTTCTTTATTTCCACTGTAACATATTCTGATACTAAGCATACAACATCACATAAATTACATATACAAGATGAAGTGGGGGAGATTCAGCAGAAGCAAAGCCAATCGAGGTTGGGCCGTCTTATACAAGTGAGAACAAACTTAACCCTTTACCGTTGTGCTCCGATCGGGGCATATTTGCGCGCCTCGGGAGTGGGCGGAAAAGCGGACGTAGCCCGCCCCGCATCAACTTCCTTAGGTCATTGACCCCGTGACCTTAAACTATTGTCTCTCTCGTTGTTGTGGCCGAATTTTCGGGTGGCTACTCGCAGTTTCGAGCTCCGCGTGAAACAGTAAAGATTGGTGACAGCCGAGCAAAGGGTTAAACTACACTCACTATATGCGACTGATAGACAGAGAAGTAGTAGGGGAACACGAGAAAGCAGAAAGGTGACAAAGGAAAGAGGGAGATCGAAATGTATGAAGCCTATTCGGCAAGTCCTCCTTGAATTCATCCAGGTAGTAAGTAGTAAGTACATCCAGGGAGCTGCAACCGACTCCCAGGTTCATAAAATGTTGGTCTTTATACGCAATTACCATGTTTAAGATTTCGGTGCTTTCCGCTACTTCTTCGCCATTTAATGCCCCTTTAAAAGTTTTAAAACTTGCAATAAGTAGTTTTTCATTTAAATCAGAGAATGCCAGTATCTGAGAGCAATGGCTTGCTTGGATTTTAAATTTTTCAACAAGGAAATGTTGTAAATCACTAGTTCGAAGCATTGTGTACAATAATATGCACAGTGGCGTTCTGACAGATTCCATTTATTGGTGCACCAATATTTCATACCCCTGTTGAAGCGTCAACATTTTGGACTTACGGTTAGGTTGTGAAGTTGCCCACAGCAGACAACAGATGACGGATGAGACTTGGAAAGCTGAATTTACTAAATCTGTTATGTAATTATGTACAGTACTAGGAAGAACTAATGTTTGATTCAAAAATACCCATAGACACTTTCCAACAGCCAACTTCATTTCTAAAGATCGTAGGATTCAATTTTAGTATCAGGCATTTTGTTAAAAGTGTACCTCAAGTTAAAATATCAAAATATATATGTTGAAGGTCATGAAACTTAAATTCATACAGTCTTACTCTCGTCCTCATAGGACATTCCTTAGCTGAGATATAAAAATTGTTGAAATTCACTCACTCAACTGAAAATGGTACATTGCGCAATAATTTGTGATGTCATTGTTGTACTACTCAAATTGCAACCTTTTTATTTCTTTGTTTTTCACGGTGAAAGTTACTGCATCATGTACCAAGGTGTGATAGCACTCTAACTCATACGGGGCGATGTAATTAATTAAGCTTCTCTATGCAACATGCTATTCAAGCAAACAGGAAGTGTTCATGTTCATAAAAACATTCTTAATTTTAAAGTGTAACGAAGCAGGTAATGTGTGTTGTACAACAAGAGAGTAACAAATTATTGCGCAATGGACCAATTTGTTTTAAGTGAATAAACTTCAACATTTTAAATCTCAGCTCAGAAATATCCTTAAAAGATGGTAGTTGAACTGTTAGAATTCACTTTTCATGCTTTTCAAATATATAAACGAAGTCGGACAGCAAGTGATGGTATGATGTTAGTCGATTATAATTAAGGTTTATCACCTTTTAATCTACTTATTTCATTTCTTACCGGTACCATGGATGATTTTATACTGTAATGTCTCTTGATTCTCTCAATTTCACTGTAAATGACTCGGGCATGAAATTACATTTAGACTATAAATGAAGACGATTGCAGGCTGGTGGAACCCACTAATTGCCGCTTACGTTCACTAAACACAAGCGTTGGTCGGATCCGTTTATAGCACTTGACTGTGAAAGAATGTGACCGTACCATCAAATTGATGTAGTTACTACTTGAAATGATTCTTTTCAATCATTCAGTTCTGCTAAATGTGATAAATATAAGAAAATCACTTCCAGTTATAAAACGAGAATAAAACTGGAAGTTGAAATTTAAAATGCAGCGTGCGTGATCTTACCACATCAGCTTTCATACTATGGCTATACCCTAATTGGTTGTTTGCGTGCTGTAATTTGCAGGTTGGAGCTTATAAAGTTCTTTTGTGAAATTTTATGATTGACAAGTGACAACACTTGTTTAGACTTTGACAACAAGTCTAGCTCCACTTGGGGTAAGCAAAGTGCCCTGTGAGGTAACTGCATTTTAGAATGATTAGTTTCTAGTGAGTCACCTGCGGTGGAATTTGGTTAGTAGATATATTTTGCAAAATGCTATACGGCCTAAATGTTGCCGCGGTTACGGTTCTTACGCACACTCCTCTTTCACTAGCTATTGGTACTTACATTCCATTGAGTTAAATCAGGGAGTTGCTCTATAAACTCCCTGGTTAAACGTAAGTGTAGGAAAATGAAAAAAATGTGATAGCGTTTGTGGAAACCCTGTTTTTGATGAATATTGATCCTGTAATATTGCCTGCATGTACACTACTCTATTCGCGGACTTGTCGTTATTAACAAAGGTAATTTTGCCAGTTACTTCAGTGCTTTTTACCCATGAACTTCCTGCTTTTATATCGTACACCTTCAGAGTTTAAAGATAATTCAGGTAAAAATTTACTTGACCTCGTCTGAATTTTTGCCAGTTAGCCACAGGCGTGAAACTCAACCTCAATTGGACGGTAGGCTGTTCTATAGGTATAAACAATTGTCATGGTGAAAACGAGGCTTGCATTAAATCGACCCTGGATTAGTATTAACGGATGTATTCACCCAATTATTACTATTGTGTAGGCTATATATTATGTCTAGTATGTATAGTATGATGACGTAGGCTTTACACTCGATCGGTTGTGATTTGTAAAGAACATCACATCGCCTTTACAGTTCACTGAATCATCATTGAACCTATTAATTATCTAAGGAGTGGCAGTGCTGTTTGCACATGTGTTCAATTGTGCAGATCTAAAAGAACGCAGTATAAATAGGACAGTCTGGAATGGAAGTTAGTACTATACTACTTTCCGTGATTTCAATTACAGTAGCTACCTATATAATGACCTCACTTATATCAATGGAGCTCGTGTCTAGGCACGAAAACAGGAAATTACATGCTCTCAGCCAATTTTTTGTCTCGCGTAGAGCTCAGAGAAGTACGGTATACAATACGAAGATGAAAACATGTTTTAATAAAGGACAACGTAGTGAAGGGTTGGATTTATGTATGATTACAACATAGTAGAGGTAGCTTCCTGATTCGGACGTGTATTACATGTACCAGGGCAACTCCCTCCATGTACCGTAATACACAGTGTATACTGCGGTTCAATCTCTAAAGGTCAAGAGTAGTCACCCCGAATTTATTTCAAAGCAACAGCAAATATCACAATTTCTCTCTTATTCCTCTTCAAAGTGTCTTACCTCATAATAAATACATTCAATAATAATGCATATTCAAGGTAAAATAAGCAGTTACTTCTAGTACATTTCACATTTGAAGAGTAAAATTATTGTCACATGACTCTCAACAACCAATCTTGAAACAGGACAGTCTACTACACTACTTCAAGCCGAGGTGACTGCTCTTGCCCTTTAAGTACCATAAACACTTTTACTAAATCAACAGAACAATGATGCTGTAAATCTCAGCTAGTGAGGATCATATGCTATTGACGAATTTATATTTTTGATGGCGACTGAATTGAACATCCCAATAAAACATCGGTCACACTAGAACAATGTCCGTAGCCCGAAAAGGCACAGAAGGGGTCAAAATCTTTGCAAGTGGCGAGAGTTTTTTCAGGTGGCAAATTGTATGTATTAAGTCAATGGCAAACTGGGGACCCAAGCATTTTCAAGGGTCTTCGCCCCTCGCCCTCCCAGACTAGGGGCTTTACTATAGAACGAATTTGGGTCCGATTCCGATCCGATTTTTGTGAGTTTAGATGTAAGTTTCCTCCCTTTCTTGTCGGAAAGAGCAAAAATATAAATAGTGGACAAGTGTAAATAGAGATCGAACTTCCATCAGACGTAAATGAAGATGGCATTTTAACTGATTTTCGTGATGTCACACCAACAGACAGTTTTAACTGACACGGGTAATTCTTTAAAAACCTTTCTGCCAATGTGACGTCACAATAACTATGAACCATTAATTTACACAGGTTGGCAAATTTTGGGCCTTTCCGACCAGAGATGGAAATGATTTAAAAAAGAAAACTCGAAACAAAAAACACAGAATTGCCGTCTTTGCCAGAAAGTTTGTTGAGTCGACCCTCAAGAGGGCCTTTGTCTTAGAGCGTTATTAAACATGCCGACTGGGGACAATCGCACAAGACCAGTTGTTCAAAACTTGACAAGGGAAGTAACTTACCTTACGTAATCTCTGTGCAGGCTCTTTTCACAATGGGGAAGTTCACGTGAACCAAAAGTCTGTAACTTTAAATATATATTTTAGAAGTTGCAAAATGAATCTTATTCACCCAACTCACATTTTCACAGCTCAGTCCATTTTTGTGATACTACATGTTGAAAATTACTAGGCCCATTCACTTAAAACAAAATAGTATATTGCACAATATTTTATGATTATGGAGCAAAAGGCCCTTCTTAGGCCTACCCAAGTAAACTTTCTAATACTCGTATGCCCTGTTATTTATCATCTAAACCATGCGTTAAAACGTTGAACATATGTATGGCCCTGTTAAAGTCGGAGGATAGGTAGATTCTTCCAAAACCAGTACAAGTGACGAATTAATTAAATTGATCTCAAGCAGCCCCGTGGCAGTAAAGTCTTACTTCAATTAATTTTGGTGTTTTGGTTTTCTGTCAACATCACAAAGAGAGTGATGTAAAACAGTGTCTTTTTCTGCTTAATTATACAAACCCGTGATCTTAAGTGCAGCGATACTCTGCAATAGTTGTTAATGTCGCCTTGTAGATGTTTGAAGTCACTAATGCAAACACCAAGGGTCGCACTTAACTTGTTGGAGATGCACTCAACAGCTCCCTGGATCCAATGACCTCAAGCAATCAGCCGTTTTCTAAGGCGTAGCAATTATATTTTTCTTACGCATGAAGTGTTATCGGTACAGTGCTTGCATTTATCACTATACACTTTCAATGCGTTGGAGCGTGAAACGAAAGGCACCTGATTCTGTGGGTGAATCAGATAATGATCCTTTTACGTGTAAGTAGTTAATTTTTATCTCGCTAGACGAGCTAAATCTCCTTGGCAATGAAGGACTAAATCGTTCGATATATTTGCCGAGCTCCTGATGACCTTTCATATTTTCTTTCAGCATTTGCAGAGACCCTTTCAAGGATACTCTGGTCCCACGTGACTATCATAATTTCTAACAAACGAAACTGGCTGCTATCGATAGGTAGCAATATCATTTTGTTATGACTACACGGTTGATGTGACATGAATAGAGTCCTTTCATATGACGTCATATTATTACCCAGTGCCAATGTTGGAGTACATATTACTACGTAGTGAACCGCATTCGATATGCTTGCTCGTTGATGTTTACACACGGCGTATTATCGCAGTACAGACGATGCAGTGCGTTTAGCATAAAACTGTGTATTTTTTTATGATTGTCCTCCAGAATGGCGGATCAGTGACGTAATTGCAGAGCCTCTTAAGGCGAGAAGAATCAAGTAAAACCGATTGCACTCGCTGGAAATATAATTTCGCAACATCATGAGAAGAATATGTCGTCTTATTCCGAGAAATCACAGCAATAGTCTGCTGGTGTAATAGATAACTTCAGTTTTAATATGATTGATTAGATTAGTTATAAGTCGTTTGTAACATTCATTCCAAGAATACTAGAATGATCAACCGTGCAGATTAAATTTATGCTCGAGAAATAATAGTCTTTTGTTTTTGCTTGGGAAGTAATATTCAATAGACCAGTTTCGAAATTTCCTCAAAGAGCAGTATTGCGCAATCACTGTAAACACAAATTATTCAAGTGGTGTCCGAATTGACTAACAACGTTAGTCACTCATACTTGACAAATTTGTATTGATATTTGACTAATTTCGTATTAATGGACGTATGAATACTAGTCAAAACTTAGTCGAGGAGGCTTAATTTTTGTTAGAAACTTATTCAACTGGGTCAAATATTAGTCAAATGTTACAAGTTATCAAATATGGTTGACTAACGCGATTAATCAATTCAGGCACTATGTGACTAATTTGTGTTTACGGTAATAGGTCAAAGGTCAAAGGCTATGCGTGACCGGTGCAGTGTTCATAAGTTTTGTTACCAGTTTACCTGAACAGAAAGGTCACTGAGGCATGCGCGCAGATATAAACTTTGACCTCGCCTTTTGTAGAATGTTAGAACAAGGAACAAAGTGTACAGTTCCCTGCTTAGAAGATACATTGAATAAAATCCCGCATTGGAAGCCTATCTTTTCGTGAATCTCTTATGAAATCAAGACTACTAGCTATAGGTAGAACCTGGCTATGATTGCATCATTATTATTAATGAGTCAGGGGCGTCGGTCCTGGGTGAAGGGGGAAATTACCCCACCAATGAAAATATTGGGGAAAAACATATCATTGTGCCCGCAAATAATTCAGACAGATTTATAAAAAAAAAAAATAAAACAGCAAGCAGAATGAACAAAATAAAACAATGTGCCATACAGATGACTTAAGTGCATCGAGAAAACCTAAAGTCGAGCCTTTTTAATGTAATAATAATAACTAAATAATACAGCATTTATACTGCGAAATCTTTCTATGTTTTGTGTTTATGTGTGCCAATGTGAGTATGTATGCATGTCAAGTTCTTTTGTGTGTGTATGCGTGTGCGCTCGCGTTTGGGGTGGGTGGATTGTTTATATAAGATTCTGGTGTGTTGCACGATCCAAGGTTCCAACTGTTGAAAAATGTTTGCCCCCAATTCTCAAACCAGATAGACGCCCCTGGATTGAGATAGCGTGACTAATACTACATGGTTAAACACCAAATGTGACAAATGTATTAAATTAGCCCCTGATGATTTCCACAAGACCACGTTCTCTTTGGATGGAATATTCCAAATTGCTGATTGCGGATTTAGGGATTCTTTTACCCAAATGTTCCTATGACGTCATTCTTTGTGAGAAACAACCAAAAAGAACACTGATTAGAAAATGAGGCGTGTAATAAAATAGAGTGGATTTATTATGCATTTAATGGGTCTCTAGCGGTCTAGAGAAAAGGATCCAGGTATTATTTGAGAATAATTGTGATTTTGACGGTATTATGTCAACCAGAAAAAAAACATACGTTGAATTCATGGCAGAACGAGGGACTTTAATGTCAATAAACACGGACAGAGCATGTTACGCGTACGCCACCGACTGGGAAGCTGGGAAGCTATTTTTATGATTTGACGACGACTCTATAATATTTAAACAAAAGTTACATTTGAGTGAGAAACAATATCCGTGATTTTGACCTTACCTTGCATTATTTCGAAAATATTTCAAGTTTCTTGCAAAATCTGTTGATTTGAACTACTTGAGCAAGTCCAAACTTTCACACACAAAACCATAGCAGACAGCCATCTTGCTACCCCTATACTCACACGTACGGTAGCCACAATCTGACGTACAGTATGCTCTGTCCATGTATGGGAAGTCCGTGGGCCGAACTTGAAACTTTCAAGCGTAAACATAATGAACCAGTTCAGAGTTGTCCTGGGCATGAGCTATGGTTGCGTTCAGAAGTGTCAGTTCAGGAGATTTGTCAAGCACTGGGAGTGTTTGTGCCTTGTGCGCTAAGCGTTGGTTCATGGACGAACGCATGCTCTAATATCCCTTGCCCCTTGCCCCTAACTGAACTGGCTTATTTGGGGGGAATTTTTAGTCAGCTTTTGGTTTTTATTTCCACAACAATTAACCACTGGTGCGTCACAATTTGTTATAGCTTGTATTTAACCTGTGGGCCCATGTGTAAAATGCGTACCGTTAACTTTCATTGGTTACACCAGACAACACAGTGATACAATGTTTCGTATCTAACACTAAATTAACCAGCCATCCGTTCAAAACGTTGAAAATGACGTTACGTCCTAACGTACGAAATTCACATAAAAGTACACAAAAATATTTTGGCTTGCGCATGATTGTAGGGGAGCTAACTGATAATTTTTCCTTCCACATTTGGCAAATAGCCTTAATGATAAAATTATCCCTACCCTGTTCACTTCAAGTCCTTAGTCAAATTGAAACAAACCCCCATTTGTCTTATGCCGTTACCCTTTTCCCGACCGTTGTCTTTTAGGTTATAGCACCAGATAGAGACCCCAATGAAAAGGGAAAGTTTAGCAAAAAATTTATTTTCATTTGTGAAAGAGAAACTAAATCTACACAGTGTGGTGGATCCCCGTCTAAATCGGAGATGTATTCCTCGGGATATCTGTAAATGAAGTAACTAGATTTGTGTTCCAAAATGAGTTTGAGAGCAGTAGAGGTTATATCACTTTCTCACATTGTCATTGTGTATTGACTCTAACACCTCTGAGGAGGTATAAAGAGTAAATAAACTGAACTGAACATTGACCTTAAACCCTTCTTTTAAGGTAAACAGAAATGCCAGATGAGTAATACTTAAATAAGGAAGTAACCAGTTTTGAAATATTTTTGAAATAATTCGCAAGCCCTACGACAACTCTTCCGCTACTCCAAGTTTGGGGAAGCGACAATAAGCGATTTCCGTAATTCGTTTGGTGGCTATGCACGCGCGTACATCCTCTAAATCGTTGGGATAAACAAACTAATCTCGCACATACAACACGTTTTACTAACTTTAAGTTTACATGAAAATTTCGTGAAATCATTCGTTCTCATTCTATCCATTACATAAACTGATAAGGATTGGTCTCAAGTGTGGCTTTGTGCGGTGAATTGTGTCTAAATTGTTTAGTTTTTGGTGTAAAAATTTACCTTCTAATCTGCCCTAAAGTGGCACTGAGACTTTCAACTACTAGACCCTTCGAGGGTGTTGTATGCTCGTATTGACAGACTGACGAAAATAAGGGAAGTTTGTAGGCTTCGTGCGGAGCTCAGTTTTTGTATTCTCACACTTGCTCCACAATTCCATGCCACGACGAAATACCGAACTAGCTAGTTAGTGCCACAGTTTCAGTAGACTATTGTAGTCAGTTCAACACAATACTGTACATGGCCTTTTTGGGAACGCAACTAACAAGTCGTTAATGAGTATCCACAGGGAAGTCACTTTGAACTATTATTATTCAAAGTGCAATCACCTTTAACATTTAGACATATAATCATATTCCCAAAGAACTGTAAATATTTTTTACTCCAGCGCGAGTCTTATTCTCAATATTTAAAAATTTCTATTGAACTCCACTTTCATTTTTTGTATAGAATACAAATCAATTCAACGAGCTGGCGAGTATTAATATTACGCATGAATTAAGCCCATATGATCGTGCCATGTTGCATTTAGCAAAATGTCAACAGAGCCATTAAAGCAACTGTCTATTTTGTGTACGGATATAACCCATTCGGCTTTTGTTTACATTAATTAATGATTAATGATAGAGCCAACAAACGCGGGTAAGAAAAAAAGCTTAATCAGATCGTTGAGACAAACCATATGCCAAGCAACAGTCCCGTGAATAAGAGATTTCGGTAATTTGCTTGCGCATGGAATTGTGGGGCACGTCGAAGGGTACGCAATCCGACCTCAGTACATAGTGTACAACGTTCTTTGCTTTCTTGCAGTACGTGCATACCATGCCGTGACGTTGCCTCTTGAGAATGCAACATAGACACCCCAGTAGATCAAAGGCGAAGTGGGGTGTAACTGGTATCTGAGTTTGTTACATTATCTGTGCCCTCAAATGAGCTATGCTTTCATTGTGTTCACACTGCATCATAAGCAATTAACACATGCTTGAATAGTCTTCTAGCTAGCCAGAGATGTTACGTAACTTTTCGTGTATTTCAATATAGGCCTATTTGTTACTGTCAATCAGATATCGATATGTGAAACCTGCAGGTGTATATGTAGTGTGCTCCATTTGTAGCTCCCTGAGGCGATAAGAGGCAATCAGGCAGAGGAAGAGGATGTAACTAAAAGTAAGAAGGAAAGGTTCATCAAGTGCAACACTAAGCATACATCTCAATAGCCGACCCAGACGAAAAAAGGGACCCCCATCCCTACTATGCAGCAGATTGAAATGCATATTTTTGACACCACACAGGCAATTTGGACAAATTCCAGTATGATTTACTCATTTGGTTGAATTAAAAAAAAGAATAATGTCATCAAATTTTTATGTTTACTCAAACACGGTTTAAAAAATTTCAATTGAAACGTAAAAATACCATATCTCACTTCGGCGTTATGCGTTTCATATTTCTGTATGGCATTTGTTATACATTTTCACTTGTCTATCACTTTTTTTTTTTTTTTATAAAATTCAACATTGGTTATTTCTTATTTTACCATCATCTACTGACTGGTTGTTTTGGAATCCTGCATTCTGATTGGTTAAACACTATCACGTTCTCCAACACACAGGCTGTTGTAATGATTTGCAGAAGTCACTGGAAAGCCAATGGAAAGTAAACCCTCAAAGGGAAATTTTAAGGGTTATGGAAAAGGAATAAAAACGATCAAATTTTTCGGATTACTGTTGGTTAAAGATGGAGTGTCGTCACGAAATAGAATTCCCTATACGCAACCCTTCGGTAACCTTTTCAAGGATTACGTCACGACCATGTGACTTCATAACTAACATCTGAAATATTCCTATTCCAGATATTAATTATGAAGTCACAGAGTCGTGACGTAATCAGTAGAAAGGTTATCAAATGCTAGCGTTTTGAAAGTTCTATTTCATGACGACACTCCATCTTAAAAAAGCCGCCTCGGAAAGAAATAGGCCTAACGGACTCCACTTCGCCTCGTCCGTTGTTTTGCCAAATGCGGAGTCTCGACAGTTTTCCATCAACAATAGTCCGACAAATGCAGTGTATTCTTTAAATCTCATCTTCGCCAAATTTTAAATTGTTTTAATATACAGGATATATGACGTATTGGAATTATCGGGACATGCGCATCTGAAAGTAACTTGCAATCACTTTGTCCACGATCTCCTTCTTCTGTCTAAACAAGTTCAGATGCAGTCAGCAAGGGCTTGAAGTGAACCGCAATATATCACTCTTTGCATTGACTTTACCTATAATAAATAAATTATTCTTCCTGATGGATGTTAGTGTAGTATAAACATTTCAAATTGAAAACATCAAAGTTTTAATTATCGAATTCAATTCACGCCGTATTTTGTTCACTTTTTTTCCTGAACATATCATGTGTTATTCATGAGCCATTAGTGATTAGGACAGTTCTTTTTTTTCAAATCTTTCATCCATTCTCTTCCAAGGTTTGAAAATTACATGATTATGTATAATTGCAATAGTTCAAACTGCGCTTAAGGGAACTTTGCTAAAAGACATATTCGTAAGAATTATATATACAGGTTAAAAAGATTGTTTGAAAGGACAATAATATGTCTACCATGAAAAGTTCAAGTCCAACGGTAAAAAAGGGGCCAAAATGTTTCATTTGTTTTTAGACCGTACTCATTCTTTCTGATTTTGAAACCTGAAAAAGCTGGTGGTCGTCGTTTTTGTCTTTTAATCTAGCTGGCTGAAACGTATTCATGACGTCATAGCGAATATAGAGGCTTTGCAATTACGTCACGGATCCGCCATGCTGGAGGACAATCATGCTTAATACACGTGCATTTATGCTGAAGGCACTGCACAGTGTGCACTGTGATATGCGCGGTGTATATACATTCATCGAAGAAGCGCGTCGAGTGTGATCTACAATGTAGTTACATGTACTCCAACATGGCCGCCGAGAAATATTGTGACTTCATATGAAAAGCCTCTATATCCGCACATTAAAGACAGTCTTACGCCAACCCTAAACTAGTCTTCAGAAATTCTCTAATGGCACAGCTCTCTGATTGACGTCAACGTAAAAAAAATGAAGTGCAGTTTGCATAATACAGCATTTACTGAGAGTGCTGTGATTACTTATTAGCACCCTGGGTATTCACCAGGATATGAGATGAAGCAACAAACAGGAACGTGTCTGAACTAGGGTGAGTTTCCGACTGTCGAGGAGGCTCACAGTAAGTAGGCTAGGAGAATTGGAGCTGCTAGTGTGACGTATAAAACAACTTTTGAGCAAGATTTCTTGTTTTCAGGTTATAGTTGTGACCTACTGCTCCTGTGAAATACTGTTATAATTTGTCTCTCAATCACACCCCGTGGGTAGCCAAGACTGTCTGAAGGTGGCTCAAGGCTTCATTAACTCTTTGACGTCAGGGACAAGGCCGAAATACCCAACCCTCGGTAGAGTATGTATTATAGAAATCCACCTAGCAGTGAAAGACTAGAAGAAAATCTATATTAAAAGGTTATTTGGGTTATATCTATCATTAAGCTCTAGGATCATTAAGAAGGGGCATTCCCAGTCATTCCATTTGCTTGTCGACTAAAGGACACTGTTAAAAGTGTCTGTAGATTTACAGAACGAAAAAATAAAGAAATACATAAAGCTGTAAAGAAAACGGGAAAGGTGCTATCAATTTGTTTAAAAAAATTGACAGCACTTTTTCCATATCCGCTTTGTATTTCTTTATTTTCCATTCTGTAAATCTACAACATGTCTGTGACATTTTTCATAGTGCAGATATTATGGAGATGTTGAAGGTTAACTTCATAGCAGGTGACAAATACAAATTCCTCTTTTGAAAAGCGTACGTGTTGGTATTACGGCGGAAGCCAATACAGGCACAGGAGTAATGCAGTTGGAGGTGGTTCGTACAAGGGGTTAATGGGAATTGAATGTAAATCACGCCTTGCCAGTGGCGGCGCCAGAATTTCAAAATGGGCGGGGACAATTTAGGTGCAAGGATAATATTGGGGGACAACAATTTTCTGACGCAACGCGAAACCGACCCAAAAGCGCCCGTTCATGAGGGTGGGGTCGAGGGAGCGAAGCTCCTGGAAGCTCCGAGGATTTGCCGCATCTCTGGATGAAAAAATTAGTCCATGGAGAGGTTTATTATTCATTTTTTTCGGGGGGGGGGGGCTAACCCAACTCTGAACTGACATGACTTGGAGGGGAAATTGGAGGCAAAGGACAAACTCTGGGGCAAATGCTCCCACCTGCCCCCCACTGTCGTTTGCCCTTAAATTTAGTTATTTCTGTCATCTAACGTGTTCGTTAAGGTGGGATGAGCCCCTTTTGCGGATTTTAAGGCTTAAACGTCCTGTTGAATTGCTAATGAATGAAAATTTTGACGTAAATTAGCTATGGATAACATAGTCGTCCTATTGTTATCCTAGCCAATATCGAACCACGAACGTAGAAGTGGGGCTTGTTGCATGAAGTACCACATTAGGAAATTAGACACTAAAATATACGGGCAATATTAAACAAGATATCTGTCAATTAACACCTTAGTAATATTAACTTATCTTGTAGAATATTTTAGAAGGTACGGATCAATGTCAGGGTCATCTTCGTAGACAGGGTGAGGCTAGGTTACCATGGACCCCTAATCGAACTCTGAAGACGATTTCTTGGAATGGAAAAAGAAATTGACTTCAGATATTTCTTAAAGAGTCAAATGTAGCTCCAATTTGCATCTGAGGGTTGTTCAATTTTCAAAACTTTCTCAGACGGACATCTGGAAGGTCAAAGTAGTAGTATGTTGACCTTGGTGCATGGTCTGGCTTGTGACATCGAGTAATGCAAAAGAGTCTCTCTTAGCCAGGCTCGATCTTATCATAATTTTTGTTCTCGATCGTTCTAACCTGAACTAATTAAAAACTGAATTTCATTAATCATTTGAAATGAGAGACTGAATTACTTTACGTTTAAAGTCTCTAAAAATGCAGGACAATTTTCCTGTGCTATAGGACGTAGAATTAACATTGTAAAACACGTTATTTACATATACTTTATGAAACTCAATAAATTTTAATTACAAGTAAAATAAAATCCAAACTGAAGCAAGTACGATTACAGTTCTCCTATTCATTTTAAGTTTATCCAACTCGCTCCATTTCTCCTTACCCACGATAAAGAAACTAAAGATCGAAATCCTTTAATGGAAAGTTAGTATTTAAGAGGTCGTTCACGACGCCATATTTCTTCAACTTCGCCAAATCATCCTATCAAAATCTAAATCGTGTCGCGAGTTTTCCATTAGTCTCCAACTAATTGGTCTCGCTCATTCCATCACGTAGAAATTTTCCTTTTTCAATTAAGCCCAGCAGATGCTTTAATTGAACACTCCCATTTCTAGGTGATTATGTTCTCAGTATATAACTATACTGACTTAAATGCATTTTGTAGTTTTTACTGACGTAATATTATGTATTGCAAATGAACAGTAGTCACCCAACGCGTCCATATGTATTGCTGAACAATGCTTTGCATCTGTCAAAGACCAAGGTTTTCCTCGTCGCTAATGTGCCACCATAGATAAGCCTCTAAGTGAAAGACAGGCTGCTATTACACGGAGAACACGTAAAAGAGATCGCAGTCAGTGGGCGTATTGGTTTGCCGCCCCAGAAAAAATGCTAAGTAAAACCTATAGCATTGTGAACTAATGATGAGCCGTTTAATTTGTTCATTGTTGGTTGGTCGAGCTTCATTAAATAAAACAAAAAACGTAAATATGACAAACAAAAAGCGGTAGATCTTTTGTTCAAATGTAAGTTTTGATGTACTATACAGATAAAACACTATCAATAGAACCAATAGAACTCTTTACATAATCACACGGAGAAACCAATAGCAAAAACGAAAATTATGAGTTTACGATTGTCGCGTGTAGGAATCAGTGTTCTGTCAAGGCGTTGTGCACGGAGAGTTCATGCAACCTGACAAATTGATTGAACCTTAACACCTTTGAAAGAGGTGAATCGAGGATGAATACAGAATTAATGGGGCAGGAGAGGAGGCAGGGGAAGAGGGAGGGGACGAAGAAGGGAAGAGAAAATCTCCAAATCTTTGAATAAACTAAAAAGGGGGCGGATATCGGACCTGAAACGTTCACAGCACGCTGTTTGCATTATCTGACATTTTCATAACTATACGACTCAAGTGTGATAACTGAGCATTCGCATTTCCGGTCGGAAAGGACGAACCAACGAACACGGTCTTCCTAAAATCTTTTCTAAAATGCAGTTCAACAACACTCATTTCCATGATCAGCAGTATCAGACTTAGATGAATTTTTAGAGAACACTATTTTAATTCAAATTTTTTAATACCTATTTTAGCACATTCTCTGACGTTTAGTCAAACATTTAAAACCTAAGTCGGTCTGGAGGTTACATTTATCGAGGAAGAATTGAAATCGGCACTTTCTGCGACTGTCGTCACTCTTTAATCGCAATGCAAACGATTGTGCCAATGTCGATCTCTGAAGTAAAAAATTGGAGTATACGGGAATTTATGTCGATCTCTGAAGTAAAAAATTGGAGTATACGGGAATTTATTTTCCCGGTTTTAAATCCTTTGGGCATTTTGCGGATGTACGATCGTTCTCGACAAAACGGTGAAGTCATCGTATTACTGATCTTCCAGTACATGTTGAAAACAAAGCAAGATATAGCAGGAAGCGATGTATTTATTCACATGAATGCAAAGACAGTTGCAGACCAACCAAAGATAGGAGGAGAAAACGCTTTTCGAGACGAAGCAAGTGCATGTGATGGATGTATGCATCACGCTCACGTAGCCTACCGTTTTGTTTCATTGGGATCTTACAGTATACGTCTGCAAGAAGTCCAAGACACCTCTTGCATAAAAACGCCCAACTACAGTATACTTATCAAATTGGTAAGTGGCTAGTAGGATAGAGACCATCATACAGCAAACCGGTAATTTCCAAACAGCAACATTATAAAAGAAATCCATTAAAACAGATCGAATAGCAGAACCTCTCAAGGGCTCAATTCATGACACTTTTCTGTAGTTGAACACCTAGTGCCGTGGCTTGATAGTTGAGAGCCAGTGGGGACCTCCCTTTTTCACCCGTGGATAATTGCCATTGTTGTAGGCCAAAGAATGCGAGTTGCACCTGGATAATTAAAGATAACTCTTGATTAGGGATAAGACAAGAAGAAACATGAAGCCCTAACAAAGAAGGAAAAGATGTATCTATTTTTTTTAATTTGCGGTTATGACATGGGACTCCTAGAAGGCAAGTGGCATTCCTAAAAGGCCCGTGGCCGGTGTAAACCGCTTCCTCTAAGTCCTAAGGATACTGTGAAGGACCAGTTGCATATAAACATTCTTTATTAGAAGATCTCAAGCTTTACAAACATATTTAACTTTGATTCAAGTTAAAAGTTAACTTGGGTTTAGCATATTAATTTATAATAAACTTATGACTTGCGTAGATGCAGATTAATTCAAGGCTTGTATAAAAAAATTGATTGGCTCCTTCTTCAAAAAGAAAAACGAAAGCATGAAAGAGTCCCTGGAGGGGGTTTGGAAAATTTAGGGGAACAAACCTCTTTGTCTGCATGCAATTTCCCTGTTTCATTATTGGGCCTTGAAATTATCATGAGAACGAAATTGTCAGCATTGCTTTGTTTTTTCTCTCTCTCTCTCTATGTTATTTGTAGTTCATTGTTCATTGCTATAACCTTGTTCTTAGTTGACTGTTTGACTAAATACATTACTCAGTAACACTCCCCACCAATAAACACATAACCATGAAAAACAAACATATCGTGCTAAATGTGAAAAGTAAAACTGGGGCACTCTTAGACAAAAGAAAATCACATCAAGGATGTTATCATTTCGTGCAGAGTGCCCCATGATGTTACAAGCTTCGCCCCTTTTGACGGGCAAAATCTATGTAGTACGCATTTAGCATGTAGCTATTTGGGAAATTAATCATCTGACGACATGCGTGTGGCTGTTGCACTAAAACACTAGGTGCGTTCGATTTAGCGGCTCGAGCCGGCTCAACTGCCTCAGCCAACGAAAGATCTTTCTGAAAAGTGATCTTAACGTCATCAAAACGTCACAACTTGAGCCGGCCAAAACGACCAGCCCTCCGAGGTGGTCTAGTTGAGCCGCTGACGTAGTTTACGTCATATTTCGTCCAGTCAAGAAACTTGTTGAGCCAGTTGAGCCGGCTCGAGCCGCTTAATCAAACGCACCTACTGTTAATTTTTGCCGGGCTGTAGGCGTGGTGTACCAGTTGTGACGTAATGTGAAAGCGCTTTTATATCACATCATACATTAATCAGCAGGTCATACGTATGAACAAGTCGTGATACATAATAGTACATATAAAATAGACCCTTCTCCCAAAAAGCAACTAAATTGTTGGATTGTGGGAAAGCATTATGGCATGAAATATTTTGCCAATGAACTTTCGCTGTGGCAAAAGTAGACCCACCTCTATCCCACAATCCTTTGTAATTGCTATGGTGGAAAACAGTCTATAGAGGTGCCACACATGCACTTGTATTAGATAGGATCTAATGGTAAATAACATAACAAAAATTTGAAGTGGAATACATCAAAATTGAGAAAATAGTATAATCAAGAATGCTTATACTCAATTGCATAAAATTCATTTGGGTTTGTGGAACAGTACAACACTGAATCACTGCTCACATTTCCTCAGCCTGAAAAAAATCTCGAAAGGTTATTTAAGACCTTAACGTCGTCCTGGGGTACGGCAAAGTTTAATTTGTGTATTGGATATAACATAATCTGAATAATTACGATAGGAATAAGGTAACATTGGCTACTATACCAGTATACAGGAACTTTATGTCCAAGCTAACGATTTGCTCCCGTTTTGTTGCCAAGTCGATAATTGCGTAAGAATTTCCTGAAGAAAAATGAGTTCCTATATAGGGAACTTTCCATATGGAAATAACAGAGTGAACATCTGACTCTACTACTTAAAATAGCTGGAAATGACGTGATTCGCCAGGAAGAGTGATTTGGATACAACTGTCAACTTTCGTCAGATTGTTAATGTAAAAACGAGTGAAACCAACAAAAATTAGCCTAACAAGAAGACACTAAAAATACCTGAAAGTTATTTCCCTATAAACCTTCCTACAGACGTCGTTTTACTTGGTATTCTAAGTTTCTTTAAAGTGATATGCATATGTTAGCCGCCACGGACCCAAATTTTATTTATCTGTTTAATTTCACATGTTTTCATTTCCTCTTGTGGTATTTTTTTGGTTGAAAAATCAATAGATCTTACACATTTCCTTAGCGATTTCTTCCTCTTTCTTTTTTATAATATACACTAAATTCTATGTTTCACTTTAATATTTTGTTTCAAAAGCAGTATCATATGTATATATGTGATATCGCTAGATACAATGTAAACGAAGAAAATGACAGGAACATATTCCTTCATATATCTCTTGGCTCAAACATCGCTTTTGTTTATGTTTGAAAACTTTCACTTCTTCATACCAAAGTATACGAAAAAATTAATTAAGTGTTGAAGCTAGGATCCTTAATATGGGGGAATAACTCCTTTCATTTTTGTAATATTTCAGAAAGTACGAAGGGCTTTGTGCGACCGGACTACAACCTTGTATAATATGTCATAAATGTCAGTATGTAGAGAAACTGTGCCAGAATTTCCCACAGGCCAATGTTTTCTTTACAGGGTTTGTGAATTGAGTGTGGGAATAGCGAGCGGAAACATGTAGGCTAACATCTTTACGTATGAACTCAGGGGGGTGTTAGGGGGTCCCTAACAACTCCCTGGACATATTTAACTTTTATATAGCCATTCTGGCCTTAAAAGTAAAGATGCTAAGGGTATTTGAAAGCCAGTAAGATAAGATTTAACGACACACCTACTCGATTATGTCACCCAGATGAAAAAAGGTAAAATTTCAAATACGGTTTCAAGTTTGGTTTCAATTTTGGTTTTCAAAGACGGTCAAAATAGGTTCCTCCCCTTCAGTCGCTTCTTAGGGCTCACGGGGAATACCGTCGATATAGTTTTCAGCCCCCAACCCACTATAGGAGAGGTATTTGATTAGTAAAAGCCAGTGCAAACTATACAAATCATTTAGATATATTATCTGATATATATTTATGCTTACGTCACGATATGGGTCATAGCCTAAACTATCCGTGCCTTCGTTTGTACCTGGTGATGTCGTACTAAATATGGCCACACAAGGATTCCATAATTCTTAAGCAAAAGAGTAATGTTTAATATTGGAGCAAGTTATTTTGTGTAAAGCAAAGCAAGGGACATATCCATTTTCAAATAAAAGTGATCGACCATGCATGATGAAAATTTTCTTCTTACCATACTTTTTGAAACATCGTAATTCTATGCCTGATTACATCTTATCGCCTCAGGGAGGAAATGAAGCACACTATATACATTTGATATAGTCAGGTTTCACAATTGATTAATTGATTGACAGTACAACATATACCAAAATTCACAAATAGTTACGCAAAAATGTTGTTAGTTAGATAACAGACCAGTCAAGAAAGAGTTGACTGCTTTCTACTGTATGTAAACACAGTGAAAGCATAGATCACTTGAAGGCACTTGAAAACACTGATACTTCAACAAACTCAGATACTAGTTTAGTTACACTTGCACTGCAGACTGCCTTTGATCTACTCCGGATGTCTATGTTGCATTTTCAAGAAGATGCGTTACAGCATATTACCGTAAAAGTAGAAATTATGTTCCTTGCGAGATGGCCGACTCCCCATTTATAAAGTACTATAGTTTTGTATGCCGCGTTGCACTTCTTCAGTAATGTGCGACAACGGTTATCTTTGGGTTAGGGGGTTGGAGTTAGATTTAGGAAAACCTTAACAATATCTTAACGATAACTTAACAATATAACGTTCAAAATAACACTAGACACAGTGTTCTTAAGATTCTGTGTCATAGATGGTCACGCTTGTGTCATCGTCACCCATTTAACAGGTAAATGCAACATCTACGATATATAAGGTGAAGCTCGAGGAAAGAGATGAAAAAAAAGAGATCACCATTCCAGATATATCAGTTTTAAGAACTTAGTTGCACCTTTCACATACACATATATCATGTGAATATATTACCATATACCATTATAAATTTAAGCTGTGAATAATGGAAAGAACAATGCCGTTGTTATATACATGTGGTATTTAGTTTCATAGAGTCTCATTGAGATGCATGGGGTATAGCGATTAAACAGTCACGGGTAACTTATGCTTGTAAATCTGTAGTCATCATAATGAGGGAACTACGGCAACTTCTCTCAATTGAATGTTTTACTTAGTCATTCCGGCATTCAAATGAAAGTACTATCAAAACAAATCCGTCTTTGGAATGTTTATAATTTTAGTTTTATACAGAGTGTCGAAGAGTTTAGGAATCCTCTTCACTCTGCCTTCGGAGGAAATTTTTCGGCATCCCTTTTTTTGCATGAAGACTTAAGAATAGTATGGTTTGGGCGGGTTGCATGCAGTTGCTTCAAACGTTTTCATGCAACGTTTTATATTTTCAAAGGAGTTGCTAACTTCAATTACTTTTAAGAAACAAGAAGAAAAAATGTTCGAGGTTATGTGTACCTCAAAGCTGAATTTGTGTATATTGAGAAAAAACTTTCAAAAAGATCCACTACATATACACATGTAGGCTGCTTGGCTCCAACCCCCCCCCCCCCCAATCCAGTCAAATTTTCCGCAGGTCACAGGTGGTTGCGTCTTACTCGCGAAAAGCACCAGTATGCCTTCTCTTCAATTTAGGCGAGAGCTAAATGCGTCTTGCAAGATAGTGACATCGATGTCTGATGATAGTCAGATGCCGGTACACCATTGCAGGCGTTTGTCCTATGAACTTATAGGTGAACAAGACCGGTTGGTCGCAGAAGAGGCGTATCCACGGGGGTGGTTTTGAGGGCTGAAAGTTTGAAACCCCCCATGACCTAACCTTGATGTGCAAAAACACCTAAAATAGCGGTTTTCTCTCTTCCCTTAGACTTTTTTCCTCCTGTCGTGCTCCTACCACCCCCCCCCTTCCCCCGACACAATCCTGGCTACGCCTCTGGCTCGCAGTCTCTCAGTCCCGTTGAGTTAATCCTTCCTAATAAAAATACCTGTACATGACATGAATATAAGTTGAATGGAAATGTATGGTATATATGGGTGAATGGTTTTGTATTTATTACCACGGTCTTCAGCGTGTCAGTGCCGATTCTCATATTTATAACATTTTTTTTCCTGCCGTTTCAATCCCCCTCTAAGCCCCCTCTTCCAAATAAAAAAGTCTAGAACTGCGCCTGGTGCAAAGTCCCTCCTGTCCAATACACTTTATTTTTAGAAGTAGTACAGTACTTCAACTTCCGTCCTCACGTTTCCCACACAAAATCTACCAAAAAAAAATGCAGCATAGTTTATAGCTGGGAGTTCCCACGTGTTACCTCATGTATCGGTGGAAAACGTGGTGATTTAAATGGTTTTCAATCACCCACTAAATAGATGAATAAAACATTAGAAAAGGTTTTGACTGAGAGGTCAATAACAATGGCCAACACACACTAGCGTAGCCAGCGGGGGCAAGGGGGGAAGAGTGCCACCCCCCCCCCCCACACAGAAATTTTGGGGACGCGATGGGCTATGTTGAAAAAATGAAGGAAAGCCAAAAAAAAAATAAATAAATTGAAAAAAAAAATGATAAACGGCAAGAGGAGGGAGGGAATCGGGGGCATTTTAGTTTTTTTCGGGGGGTGGGGGGGCTCTTAGTCGTTACGATAAAGTATGCAGTCCCGACGGCGACTAGTCTCCCCGATGGTTTACCTGTTTTTTGCTCTCAAGGGACAATTTCCCTAATAAGAACCCCAAATTTTCGGCGCGCTACGCTCGCTGTAGATTCACTCCAGTTTTTTCAATACTTCCAATCCACATATCTAGAGGGTGTTAGTCCTGTCAATCTTACCATGTAACAGGTAGGCAGAGTACACAGGTTATGCAGAGGTCGTAAATTTCATCCCATATCAAAAAGCCTAGTTGCTGTTCTCTTGTGTGTGTCATGCGATATGTCAGTTGGTGAGCGACTCACGGAGCATAGTTTGGCTATTTTATCGGGTATTCCAGGTGGTTTCGACACAATGTATGCTATCCCCGATACGGTCTACAAACCCTACAGTTTCTATTTTTTTTTTCTTTTTGTTCTTAATGATTACATAGGCTATGTTATTTTTGTAAGCCTTCCAAAAATTTTCGCGGGCTTCGCGCGCTCTGAAATTTCACAATTTAGACTCAAAAGAACACCATCAGTGGGCAACTCGGCTTCTAAAATATGTAAGTGATATTGTGCAAAATGTTCTCCAGACTGCAATGACATGGGATAATTAGGCTCCTTCATATGCCCTTCTCACCACCCCCTCGACATAAGGGCTGTCGGAACTTGTGGTCGCTGGCATGGCCCGCCTCCTGTCGGGAATAATCTGTCGCCTTCCCATGGTCGGTTTAGTTATTTTGGCTTTCAAAAGAGTTATTTCTGCGACAAAACCCAAAATGCTCCGTACGCTTTGCACACTCTTCCTCAGTTCCGTTACCTAGACTTCTTTAAGTACAAACCCTTGTCATCTTTTCAAGTAAATTAATTAGTAGAATAAATGGATTAATGTACATGTCGGGAATTTCATCTCATTTTCCTAAACTTAGTTAATCTCTTGTGTCAGCCGTGCGGTACGGACTCGAAGAAGGAAGTACAATATAAGTTGCGGGCGATAGGGCCCAATTGCCGGGACAATTGATCTGTAAAAGCTTTAAATAAGTACAGCTTCTTTTTAGTGCAGGCTAACCCCAAAAAATTTTTACGGTTAAATCAGTGCGGAAATATCTTCCTCCAGCATATACAAATGTTATGTCGTATATGACTCGCAATGGCAGGTATTGTGCACAGGGTTTCTTCAAATCTCCCTCATTAAATCATCGACGGCATCCTGGCTGTCGTGGCTTGGGGTCGCTACCCACCCTACCCCTCCCCCGTTCGGAGAGTGGCCCTTCGTCGGGAAAATCCTGGCGCCAAGCCTGGAGGGAATACACATTTTTCCAGTTATGACTTGTATATGTGTAATGAAGCAATGAACTAAAAATGGAAGCTGCATTTTTTGGGGGGCGGCAACTATTTGGGGGGGGGGGCAATTTCACTAGGAGGGCATGTCGCCCCTCTAAAACCCCCTGTGGAGAACACTGGAATCTAGTATAAAAAGAACAAAATATAGCACCATATTGCATCTAAGCTCTTCGAGACAGCAAAAAATTCCAAAAGGGGAGGTGGACACCTAGGGAGACAGGCCCGTAGCCAGGGGGTTCAGGAGGTTCGCACTTACTCCCGCTCAGACCTAAATTTTTTATTATATTTTTATTTAAATGGAGTTTTGGCGTTTTCAGGGAAAAATGTCAATTCCGCTAGTTAAGCCAATGTAAGCCTTATGAGTAGCTGTTTTATTTCAGTGCAACACAATTCCCTAGGGCCCCATTGATTCGCGCAGTAACCCTCTTACAGCCACACACTAACTCTCAATGGAATAAGGAAAACATTGATGCAAGATTGAAAATGTCCAAAAATTCCAGCTCAGGTGTCCACCAGATTGCTACATTTTGATGTAAAATTGCAAAATCTCATTGGGGTAGGAGGGGGGAAACCACACCCTCTCCCCGTTCGGTCGCTCGGCTCCTCACTTGGGCGCTTCGCTCCCTCAAGAAAATGCCGCACCCCAGTGGCGGCGATGAAAAATGAAAAAGTGGGGGCTACAGGTATGTTCAGCCCCTCGATATTTGTCAAGTGCTTCAATTAAGAAGCGGGGAGAATTTCGGAGTTTGGCTCAGTGGCGTAGCCAGGATGCGATTTTGGGGGGCCTAGGTAACAAGTGGGGGGGGCCTGGTACCTCCGAGGGTCATACACGGCAAGACTATCTAAGCGGAGCGCCACCATCGGTTGGCGCGGAGCGTACAAGAAAATTTTGGGCTTTAAAACCTCTCCAGATGGCCGGAAACGGCACTCCCCACGTGTTTTAAACTGGATGTACCCAGCCGCAAATGCGCCAATATTTGAATGGATTTCAGCTTACCTCAGGCAGTACCTTACCCTTTAACAGGAAAACCAAAAGTAGTTGTGTCCCCCTCTGAGAAACTTTCTTTATAGATGCAAAATGGTGCTATGTTTGGCAAAACTTTGAACTGATTACAGGCCTAAGTTTTAGGATTTTCCCTCTTTGGGAAGCATGAAAAATATCAAAATATTTTTAGTTTTTGTAGAGATTTTACAAGAGACATACATACTGCCAAAGAAACAATTTGCAAAATGGTGCAGTATTTGTTCATCGGTACATTACATAGTCAAAATTAAAATACTACGAATAAATCTCTCAGAATAATTGAACCGCAAAGCAGAAGGAAACACATGAAATCCGGACCTTGTGGACATTTTACAAATCCCCCGGACGCCAGTGCCAACTAGTAAAAAGAGGACTTGTCGAAAAAATCGTCCTACAGTGGCACTTGTCATGGGCAGGAGTGAGGCACGACGTAGGCCTACATGTTAAGGATGGAAGGAAAGAATTATCCGAAGGCAGTACCGTACCCTTACCTGCTTACGGCATATTTTGTGTATGATAAAGTATAGGAATGGTCGTGTAAGAGTGGTCTCCAGTGTACGATTGCCTTATTTTCAGTAAATCGATCAGCAATCCGAAAGGCAGAAAGGGTCTTAACCTAACAAAGTCACATTAAAGTTTATCGTCGAGACTTTCGTTTCATCTTCGAAGTGAAATGCAAAAAACGACAGTGCAGTTCACAAACGGTATCCAATTTAGTGAAAGTAGGCATTTTGAAGTTATTACTTGATTTCATACGTGCGCACAAAATGTGTTTTACACACATTCATCCATGTTTTTTTTTTTTTTTTTAATTTTTACACATTTTATTTATTTACTGTTTTGAAGGATATACTTCAAAGTTTATTTCCGTTCAAACATTTTGTTTTTTTTCAATTACTTTATCAGGACGCAAAAAATCTGGGGGGCCTGAAGAAAATCTGGGGGCCTAGCCCCCCCCCCCACCAGGTCCCCCCCCGTGGCTACGCCACTGGTTGGGCTGAACATATTCTTGCTTAGAAATTTTTTGAAATTTTTTTTTGAGCATGAAATTTACGAGGTGCAGCTATGCAGCGCCACCACTTTTCTAAGCGGAGCTCTACCATCGATTGGCACGGAGCGGACCAGGAAATTTTTGGCTTTACAAACCCCTCAGATGGCCGGAAACGGCACTTCCCGAGTGCACTCTAGAAACATGTTGTAACATTTTTCATAGATTGTTTTTTTTTCTTGCATTACTTGAGAAATTTCAGAAATGAGATCCATATTTCCAGGCTGGAAACATGCGGCACAAAACACTCGGGAAGTGCCGTTTCCTGCCATCTGAGGGGTTTCTAAAACCAAAAATTTTCTCATACGCTCCGGGCCAACTGATGGTGGCGCTCCGCTTAGATAGTCCTGTCGGTCAAGATTGGGGACGATGAGTCGACTTTGCACCCCCCCCACAAAAAAAATCCTGGTTACGCCCCTGCCAACACAAATTCGTGTCGTAATTTGAATGCTTGGTTTATTGTCAGAGACCCTGTTGATAATCATGATTTTAGGGAAATTCTTTGCACCGTTACGCAACCATTGGCAATAACTTTTTGCTTTAACGATTAGCCGAATAACATCTGTTGCATTCGTAGGCCTAATTCAAGCTGCACGTAAAGAGGTAATAAAATGTGCACAAAGCGAGCTTAGTGTACTAAGAACTAAGTTATACGTACTCAACAGCAATACCTGGAATACATGCTTCCGCAATCATCGGTTACGGTTTTCTAGGAAAGTGAAGTAACCAAATGCGAAACAAAAGGTCAGTACTCTACCTGTAATTTCAGTGAATAAAAAATATAACACCTGAATGTGACAATAACTTTTAATGAACAGAGTAAAAGGTATTCATGTATGTATACGTATATTGCCTATTTCTATATGTATCCCTACGTATGCCAATGGTTGCGTATAATACTTACCACGTAAGCAGGGAGGTGTGATTAGACCTAGTTACACCTCCCCGCTGTAAGTATATGTACGAATGTACACGCATTTGCATGTACGTATCCTAATCACTCAGTGATCAACGTACACGTAGACTACATGCATGCAAATGCGCCTTGATCTGCATTGGAACGCAGTGATGCTTATTGACTAAATGTCACTTCTGGGCATGGACTCTGTCGCCTCTTCCGTCCTGGGTCGTCATTACTTTGAGGGGGCTTGGTAATTACCTCTTTGAGATTGACAGGATCGACTGGGTGTATGTAGTTCGTTACACAGGGAAAACAAGTAAATGACGTAATAGTTCGCACCTGTTCTCCAGTCAGACAATGACAGAGGACAGGGTAATTTAGCGGGTAAAATAACGCTCATCCCCCACCCTATTCCCTGCTTATTATTGACACAAATGTTAAGCTTCACCTGGAAAAAATGGCTGAATTTTAAGCAGTGATAAAAAGGACACTCTATACCATACACTGTCTGCAAGCATCCTTAACTTAGTCCCTGGATCCAGATGCTGTACCCTTAATATTTTGTCAGTTCGAAAAAAAAAACTGGAGGTATCTGAACTTAATCTTCAAGTACTCATGAGAAAAGGGTCCATGCATATTTAATTTTACTTCAGAATGTATTGTTGAAGACATTATACGAATGCTCTATAAGCCAATTTCAGTATACGTTAGATATCATACCAGCACAGAGGTTTTCGGTTGCTTTTTAAGTCTGTAAGTTGCGTACACTATAAGTAAGCACAAGAGCCTGACCAAATTTGAACGCAAAGGGTCAGGTTACTTTAATAAAAAAAATAACGGTTTTTCAGTTTTTTTAACCCTTTCCTGTGCATTGGGTAATACTATAATACCATAGTGACTATTGAATATGTCCATTAACAGTGTAATCGATTAGTGTAATCTTTAGAAAATCGATTCAGGTAGTACCGACTTACTGTGGAGCAATGCTAATACATTATAGAAACATCTTTATTACAAAAAGAAAGTGCGACATGTTAACCGAAAATATAGTATTTACTGTGCCTTTAGCAGGGAGCTTTCCTACGTAAAATCTGTCGAAATTATGTCAGTATCCTTTACTGTTCTCAAGATATACTTCTTCAAAGGTTGGAAGTCCCAGCGGCAATCTGTTTCTTATGCAAACATAGCGTATGGAGTGTTTGTACGGTGTTGACATTTTTTATTGTTTGTTGATTGAAACTCATAATTTTAAAGGACGCGATTTAAACTTCCAATATAAGACCCTCAGGATATACTAATATTAAAACTGTCCTTGAAATGGATATTGCAAAAGCAAAGGATATCATTATCCGTATATGGTACATCCGTCTCTCTACATCACAAGATTAGCATATTGAGCTCTTGTTTATTCATAGCTAGGTAGTAAAAAGGAACTAGCCTGTAATATGTTCAATTTTTGATGGTTTTTGATGGGAATAGCGGTCATTTTCCGGGTATTTAATGCTTCTTTTATACAATATCCCACTTTGTCATTTTCATGTCACCAGATATTTAAGTGAGCTGTGTTTCCATATCAGGCGCGTAGCCAGGATTGTGTCATGGGGGGGGGGGGGTTGGTGTCATGGGGGGTTTGGGGGCTCGAAATGAGGGGAAAGTCTAAGGATAGAGAGAAAAAAACCAGATTTTAGGTGTTTTTGTTTTGCAAGGTTGGGTCATGGGGGGCGGTTCTGACCCTCAACTCCCCCCCCCCCACGTGGCTACACCACTGCTCCATATATACTTAACGATGATTGAACTGAATGATGTTGAAATACGACAAGCGCACTATATTCGTTCCTGGTCACATTCCAGTGGATGCAGCTATCATGTAATATTGCCAAATAAGGAATTTGTATCCACAGAAGATTACCCATAGAGCATTTAAAAAAATTTATAGAAAGTGTGTCCTCCTGAGGAGAAAAAAGTGAAGCATGCTAATTTTCCGAGTCCTATCCCTGTCTTTTTCGCGCAACTCACGTCAGAAAAATCATGCAAAATACTACCCAAGAATGAAAAGAGAGTTAGTACAAGGTTAGGATTACCCAAGCCAAATATTTTTCCCCAAATGAGAACCTTTTTGCGCGAAGATGTCTCTTTCGATGAAATATATGCCAATTTCCTTTTCCATATTACACATTTGGACTTTTAGAAAGAGGAAAGGGAAATGCTAGGCTATTTGAGTAAAAACGCAAATTGTTTTGGCCACAACACTGTAACATTGATGTATCGAGTAGACTTACAAATATGAAAGTAATGTGGGAAGACCAACATCTTCTCAGATTTATTTTCAGTTTTCAACTCACTTAAAATTGCAAAAACCTTCGTCATATAAGTCCACTTTTTGATCAGGTTACTTAAGGTACACGCTTTTTGGAACAATACATATCCTGTTCAAGTAATAACCGCAAAAGAAGGGTTTAAGGCCACATCAAGTACTTATTTGAAGCATTTCTGTGTAATTTTCCTTGAAATCTGAGCTGGGTTTCTCAAGATATGAGCAGGTAAAGTTGTAACATTTGCAACAAAAAATGAACTTGAAGGAAGCACATATCACATCATATCCTCACATTAATGGGCAGTTTTTTCTCCAAACTTTACAGCCTTTTCTCCTCCTCAACAATCCCATATTATCAGAATGCCATTGCATGAGTGATATGAGAACTTTACAAACTTTGCATTCCCCACAGGGATTTTCTATTCCTATTAAGTTCGCGAACAATATATCATTCTGAAAAAGAGAAAGAAGGCATTCTTTGTTAATGTGAGGAAATGGTATGACCTCTGCTGTCTTTAATCACACTGCAAACTTAGGTTGATTTGGTTCCACTTTCACACATGAAAATTAAATTCTTGCTTGTAATATCCCTATAACAATTGTACAATACTTCCATTGGCCATTCCAAAAAGGACGCAAGATTTGTACGATATATGCCTTGTACGTGTAACATATACTTCAAAAAAAAAAAAAAAACATGCAGTGGCAAACCGGATATTTATTGTAGCCATTATCCGAGGACGAAGTAGGCAGAATGCCAAAATAAATGCAGACGTTGGCTGGCAATATACGAGCATTCTTCTTCGAAGCTTTGACAAACCGTCTCAACAAAAGCTGAAAGGTCGATTTAGCCGTTCATATATAACGACTCAGTAACAAGTAAACCCTAAACGGCACCCTTTTCAGAGCTCGGTTAATAAAACTCATAAATTTTTCAGAGAGGTACAGTATGACAATATATGACAATATTTTGCACTTAAATTTAAACTTCCCTCCTGACACTGACACTGCAGTTAACTATAGATTTCCGTTCTTTTTAATTTTTGTACTCATTTTTAATTTTTTTGCTCATTTTGTCTTTGATACTCGCTGAGGAAAGTCCCAGGGAGACTGAAAATTTCGAAATATATTTGTTACCTTTCATATTCCTAAAATGAACCAGTTATGCTCTTTTTGAATATTTTTTTGTACTTTATTTCTATCTCGGAGTATACGCGGAACTTTTCTGTTTTAATAGGCCTATATAACTTGCATATACGTTTGGTGATCGATGTGATCTCATCCATTTTGCAATAATACTCCCGTGTTATTTGTTCGTATATTTAATTTTACACGTGCAAGATATTTTTCAATATGTTCTTTGTATTTCTTGTCCGTTACATTTTCTTCTGGCACCTGCAATTTTTTATCGTTTCCACTTAAATCGGTTATTATCGATGCATTTACCCAGGAAGAAGTACACACAACTCATAGAAAACTTACGTGTAAAGTTTACTGGCGTTGCAGGTTACAGTGCGATACCAGTGGCAAGACACATCATCTGTAGGAGGTTCATGAACAAAACTGTCGAATTTGAAGGTTTCTTTAACAATGAGTCTTGGTTGACCTACAATCCTCGACAAAAATGATGGGACAAAAAAGCAAAACAAGTAATGAACGGATCACCATCCCGCACCCCCCCCACCTCCCCCCCCCCCCATTCAATGTTGCGGCAGCCCAAGGCACCCTGAAACTTCAGCATTGATACTGGGAGCGGGGTTTGTCCCATGTATTTTTGTCGAGGACTGTAGACTAGGCTTTAAAGTTAGCCTATGGTAGGCTAAAATTAGTACTGTTAACGACAACGACACGTGTAGCGTTACACCAGACACAATGGATGCATGTCTTTGACAATTTTCGGTATGGGATTGAACCGCTGGACCGAGAAGCATAACTTGTCAGACATGACGTAACCAAGTCGGCGGGTCCTAGACTGCATTCCACTTTGGCGACTATCCAGTTCCTTTAATGTTTTATTTTCAAGATTTTGATTCAAAACACTTTTGTCACGCTGGAATAATCTTTTTAAATATTTTAAGGCCGTAAAAGTGAAGTTTAAGCTAAAATTTGATTTTATTGTGTGAAAGAGGAACCAATTCAACACAGGGTGGTAAACGTTCAATTCAAATCGGACATGTATTTCTCGAGATATCAGTAAATGAAGTCACTAGATTTGTGTTCCAAAGTGAGTTTCGGGCAGCAGAAGTTATTTCACTTCTCCACATTGACAAGGAAGGCTTTTTTCCCTCTGTTGTTCAGACTGTAATGTGGAACTTGCGGTAAATTTGGATAGGACCTTCCTGTGGGGGATGCCAAGGTTGTAAATTCTCATGCCACTTATGCAATCACATTCTGATAATATGGGATTGTTGAGAAAATTGGTTGTAAAGTGTAAGGAAAAACAAAAGTCTATTAATTTAATGTGATGATAAGTTCACTTTTGTTAGCAATGTGACAACTGTATACTTGCTCACATCTTGAGAACCACATATGCAAATTTCACCGAAATGCTTAGAATAAGTACCCCTCTAACAATTAATTCTTCAAAGTGACCTTGAACCCTTCTTTAAAGGTGGAGACCTTTAACCTATGATGGAGATATTGCGAGTTGTTAAGATGAGTCAAACACTGATGTTGAGGTCACATGATATGTATTGAAAAAAAGGTTGGTGAATGATTGAACATTAACGATTTGATGCCGTATATTGCCGTTTTTTATTGAACAAATCAAATTGTTCCTTAGAGATAGATCATAATTATTTTTAAAGTTTTAAGATTTTCTATGCCACGAACCACAAACAAAATGCAATTACATAGAGCCTCAAGTCAATTTGCAACTGTTTCAGTCAGGGAGTTGTTAGAGAAGAAGATCCAACTCCAAAATGAGTATCAGACAATAGACAATTCTTTAATTTCTTTGCAGGTATCAACATTTGATTCGTAGCTCCTTTAGTCCCGTTGATTTACACTATTCTAGTCTCTTTTATATGTTGTAATGATGTCATGCTCCTTTCAAATCGAATTAATCCAACAACAACGGTGATTGTTTGTTGTTACTTCGAAGAAGAGTGTCTTTGCCGATAAGAGGTGAACTTCAATACAATTTTTTAAACTACAGTCTGGGAACGTGGTAGAAATGACCGGTTTAACCTCAGACATGCCTGCCTACTGGACTGATATGTTTTGCAACCGGTTGTATTTAAACAGTCCAAAAGGAAATATCTTACACACGTGTGTTTTGTTTTCACGACCGGTAGATAGAAAAATGAAAACATTACTGCCTGGTACTTGGCGTTGTATAGCTTCCTTTTTGTAAATGTTCCTTTTATCTGCAATTCCTTAGTTACTCTGCATTGAACGGCTGTTGAATACTTTTTTTCGACACTCAATCAGATAAGTGCTCTCAGAGTGCAGACGGTCATTAGGAGTATTTCCTCATATCAATCGAACCTGATCTTTTGAATCTGATCTAAGCATTCATCTCCTTACAGTATTTTGAAGCCATGCGAGCTCTGGGAGTGCTGTTATTCGTCATTTTATCCTTAAAGTGTACCTCAATTCAAAACAATAAAAAATCCATAAATATTAAAGAGCTTATAAAATAAATTCAAGCAGTCTAACTCCCATCATTATAGGACATTCTTGAGCCGAGATATAAAATGTTGAAGTTGATTCACTTGAAACAGATCGGTCCATTGCACAATAATTTGTGACTTTCTTGTTGTTCAACTCACATTACCCGCTTTGTTTCCCTTTGAAATTAGAAATGTTTTTATGACTTGAGCATTCCCTGTTTGCTTCCAAAGCATGTTGCACAAAGAGGGCTTAATAAATTACATCATCCTATAAGAGTAAGAGTACTATCACACCTTGGTACAAGGTGCAGTAGCTTTCGAAAAAAAAAAACAAAGAAATACAAAAATTGTAAATTGAGTAGTACAATAATGACATCACATATTATTGCGCAATGTACCATTTTAATTTGAGTGAATAAACTTCAACATTTTAAGTGGTCTGGTTTGTAAATTAAATATGTTTCTAAGTCATGGCTATAGAGAAGATTTACTACTACATACGCTATCATCCATTGCATTGCATGAATTCAGGTCTTACTAATAACATCATTTCAATGTTCTTGGAAAAGCAACTGCAGTAAATGACAAAGCACATGATTGCTTTACTTCTAGGTCTTTTCATTCATGTCAAGCGATCGAAAAATATGTCTTCTGCATCAAAAATTAATCTGTCTCCGCCGAACATTTAAGAACGCTTTTACCATAATCGATATGTATATGGATTCGCCTCTTTAAAGAAGTGTTTTTTCCTACCAACCCGACATTGGATATCGATCTTACACATTTGTGATGGAATTTCGCAATTACAATTTTCAAAAGTCTGTTCATTCGGACATTCCTCGTCTTAAGCGTTATAGTGTGCATGCTAACCTGATAAACAAACGATGAATTAAACGCCAGTCGTTATTTTAATAGGCCTTGCGGTGCCACAAATATATTCGACTTCATAACCACTAATTTTCTTTTGTAGTAGCGCGACTTCCTTCCTAAGGGTTTCGAAAATATTATGCCTGTGCTTTTTTTAGCTTAAGTGGTTCCCAACTTATTATTTTCTGTTTCTCTCTCAGTATAAGTCGCACGTCGACGTATCGTTCATTCTTTGTTTCTAAGAGTATCAAATATTGTAGCCAGTGGGAGCGCCATTTGTGTATGGAAGAAGGTACTCCCCTTGCCGGGCCGTCGGAATCTTTTTGCCCAGTTTCTCCTACCCAGCTCCTGAACCAATTAAACAAATCTTGACAATTTATTTTTCACCCAAAGATATGCTGACATAGAGCTTTAAATGCTTTTTCCTCTGGACACCACAAGTGGTCGTAAGTCGGTCCCTGGACTCCAACCCGCCGGCGATAGCGAATAGCTCGGACTTTGCGTTTGGTTTTGAGCTCAATTTCGTACTCCGCGTGATCCTCCCCCCTCCCCCCACTTTTCGTGCAATTTCCCAAAGATTTTAATTTCGACTACAATTTCCGTCCCCCTTCTACACACACGTTTGATTTCCTGGTGACCTTACCGATGATTGTTTCTTGAATACTTGTCAAACAGATGTCCAGGTCAACGGACTGGTTCGGTGAAGGAATAGACCCCACATAAATGATCCATTAATTAATAAAAGTTGAAAAATGATGCATTTCTTGCAACAGGGAATGAAAATAACCATTTAAGTTGTAGTCAAATAAATGTTAGTGGCTTATATTGACTTAGAAAGACGTGAAACATTCCCAAAGCAAAATTCGGCGAATTGTGCCTGGTCTTTTCTCCTAAGTTCCTGATCATGGTTGACAGCTTATTCAAACAATGCAGAGTACCAAAGCTTATCTTACACAACATGAAATGGACTGAGAGTGTTTTTATTAGACCCATTGGGCTTTTCTATACTCACCCTGAAGTAATAAACTGAGATTTTGTCTGGATGAGGATGAATTTCAGACAATTGTGGGAGGGGCTTAAGTAAGAAAGTTAAAAGTATTGGTACTGTTTGGGGTAAGAGATTGGGCCTTTAAGTTGAGCAGACAACGGCCTTTTTTCCAGCTGTGGCCCACTGGCTTGTTTTCCGTACTCCATTGCTATGATGGGCACCAAGCACAATGACAGTACGGGTTCCGTTTGTAACATCTTCAGTACGACTCGGCCAGGGCTCGAACTCCCGACCTTCCGACTCCCACTGCAAGTCTGATGCTCTATAACCACTTGACCATGCAGTCATCTGATTTTATATGAAGACAAAAAGGTTTCATTCAAGGAATAGAATAGTGGTGGGTGAAGGGGATTAGCAACACTTTAATGCCACGCTACATTGCGCAGGAACTATATATAGGGGGCGAAATTTTGGGTCATTGCTCAAAAAAAAAAACGATGTATTAGAAAAAGCGGTTATGTTCGAAAACGTTATAGGCCTAACCGGCCATCATTCAGCCTTTCATGATTTTTTTGCCAAGCAGAAAAAAAATTCTTCCATCCCTGACAGGGAACTTTCCTATCAAGGAGTTACTGGTGGGGCCACATCTCTACCTCAACTCCCTGACACCACTTGGAGGACGGACGTGGTGCATGTACGTTGGTCATTGCATACCGATGGGCTTAGCGTGATAGAAGCCACGGCCAAGCGCAAAGCTAGACCGACTGCATGGTCAAGTGGTTAGAGCATCAGACTTGCAGTCGGAAGAATGCTTTGTGCAAATGAATTTTTCTTTGACTAATCATTGGATCAACTACGTTAGATTGTTGATTTTAAGTCTTGCATTTGTCCGGTAACCAAGCAACACAATTAAGAGATCGAAATCAGCCTGTGTGCCCTTGACATCTAAAATCAAAGCCGTTTGAATATTGGATCCAAATAAAACAATTTCTCTTATAAAGCTGGTGGGTTCCTCAAATGTACTTACTTTTGACCATTCTGGCCATTTCAATCAAAAATGTTGCCCCCTCCTGCAACAGACTCTTCCCCCAAATAACAGTTACAAAACATAGACCTATTTCCAAACAGCAATTACAAAGGATTGTGGGATAGAGTTTTGGTGTTTGTCTTTTTTGTCAATGGCATTTTATTGTGGTGAAAACTGACGTACACCCAAAACTCTATCCCACAATTCATTGTAATTGCTATTTGGAAATAGGTCTTTTGTGGGACAGCAGTTTGATGTGTCCCGTTTTTTGGTCACCGAAAAGTGTCATTGACGAAAGCAACGCGCACCAAAATTCTGTCCCATAATCCTTTGCATATTTGAAAAATGGTCTATTAAAATGCTAATGATAATTTTTCAATTAATGATATAGAATATTACAAAGTAAAATTTGCTTATGACAATATTTCAATTAATGATATAGAATATTACAAAGTAAAAAAATAATATCGCAACTTTTGATTTGTGGTTTAAGTTAAACACAGAATAAAGTCAAAGGTTTGAGCTTAAAAATCTTTTCGTGACCTCATTAAGACCGACTGCATGGTCATGTGGTTAGAGCATCAGACATCAGACTGCAGTCGGGAGGTTGGGAATTAGAGTCCTGGCATAACGAAGACTTTAAAAACGGAACCTACTGCCGTTGCGCTTGGTGCTAAGCAAAAGCAATGGAGTAGGGAAAACAAGCCAATGGGTCACAACTGGAACTTATAAAGCGGTGGCCGGCTCGACTTGAACCAATTGGTTGGAAAACGGACCGTTAAACACCATCCAACCTAACCTAACCTCACCTAACATAACCTAACCTTCATTTAAAACCAGCACTTCATTAATACTGTATATCCGTATTTACGATTCAACAATTACGTTTGTAAATTGCGAGGTATTGCATTGTCAAGTTGTGTATGATGACAGCGTGCATCAACGTGGTAAACACAGAAGGCCAAACTGGAAAGTCATTTCCAAAGAGGAAATAAGTGTGAATTGTAATGTTGAACAGCATTCGTGACTAAAACAGTCAAACACACAGAACTAATTGTCAGTAACTGCATCCTTGCTTTTCTGACTGAAAGGAAGTTTTAAGTTCCCACTTGAAAATAGCCTATACAATTAATGCGTACGTAGACTATAAATAAAATAGCGGACATAGGTTATTTTGTTCCATGTTAAATAACCGTGCTAGCTTTTCCAAGATTTCACTGATGGAAAAAGCAACGAATCCATTGTTGAATGGCTACCTTTATCCGACGATACCGGTAAATGCAATGGTTGTAGTTAGCCGAGACAAGAAAGTAATGACAAGGATAATAAAATTAAAGACCCTATTCCTGTAAGCTGGGGGCCGCTGTAGAATATGCCCACGCTATCTCCCGCCTGTCGTAAGAGGCGACTAAAGGGAAACCAAATTTAACCTTCGTACCATACTTTTAAAATAATTCAAACTTTGAACTTTAATCGAGTTACAGTGGCGTAGCCACCGGGTGGTTTTACGGTTAGAACCCCCCATGACCCAACCTTAAAGTGCAAAAACACCTAAAATAGCGGTTTTTCTCTCTCCCCTTAGACTTTTTCCTCATGTCGTGCTCCAACCCCTCCCCTCCCCCTGACACAATTCTGGCTACGCTACTGTCGAGTTAACCCTTTACCGTTGTTTGGGTCCTTTTGGACCCATGCGGAGAGCTCGGCTGTCACACATCTTTACTGTTTCACGCGGAGCTCGAAACTGCGTGTAGCTACCCGAAAATTCGGCCACAACAGCGAGAGAGACAATAGTTTAAGGTCACGGGGTCAATGGCCTACGGAAGCGGATGCGGGGCGGGCTACGTCCGCTTTTCCGCCCACTCCCGAGGCGCGCAAATATGCCCCGATCGGAGCACAACGGTAAAGGGTTAATTGACACTAGTAACACATTCGTATTGGTGTGTCGTTAATTAACTAACCTACTAACTAACCCTCCGAAGCATTAATGAACCTTTGCCATTGCCTTTATGAGGGCTAAAGATTCAGGAATGGTTTTAAAGGCCTAATCCTTTCATCCCAAACAGTTACAATTCTCCCAAACTTCTTACGTAGGTCTCTCCATCAACTCTCTAAAACTCACCTCCATCCAGACACAATCTCAGTTTACTGTTTCAGGGTAAGTATACAAGACCCCAATGAGTAATTAAAAGACTCTCAGAATAGTACATGCTGTGGAATATGAGCTACACTAGTCTGCATTTTTGAATTTGCTGTCAATCAAATAAAAGCAGTGCCAGTTGAGAATCTCTGTAGGCTAAATATTGTATTTTAGAGTGAGAGTTGACTACCCATCAGGACATAATTTTTAAGGGGCTAAAACCGGGGAATGAGTATCTTGTGAAAATATGTATGTCTTCACCCCTGCTAGCCTATGCAAAACTTCGCGCATTTTTTGTTTTGAGTGTCTTTGAGAGAAAGGGGGTTAGGAAAATTTGGGGGCAAGCTTTATCTCCACCGTTATTCAAACTTGAAAAGTTAATGTCAAAAGTAGAAGCAATTGAAAAAACACCATTAACTTCTATGCTGCATTTAACAGTTTAAGGCACAAATCATGATTGCACCATTTTTCACCTGAAACCTAAAATACATTTTTTCGTACCCTAAGACTCCTCGCTTAAGGTACACTTTCCAAACACCTCCCATGAAAAAAAATAAATCAGGCTACGTGCCGGAGATTTTTAACTGCGGTGTGATTGTCAACCATGGAAACTAGAATCTGGAAAATCATCCCGACGTATCATACCGAAGGATTCGTTCAGCCATAAAATTTCCACATTTGAAAGCTAGTAGGACGAAAATTAATTTTTACCTGTCAATTCGTCATGTCCCTTGAAATCATTTGTTGATACCAGCATTTTTTATATTTAAACTCTCTGTTTTATGTGACATCCGTACATCTGTCTAGTTTACACAGCTTTGTCAAATGTATTACGGATCACTAACTTACCAGCGGCATTAAATTTCCCCGGTGTCTAAAGGAAGAGGGCGCAGTCTCGTTTTCATGATGTCTTCATGGGTGTCAAGACCCTCTACCAGATTTCCGAAGACCCTCATCACTGAGTTATATTCAGGGTCTTTTCCAAGAAATATTTAATGGGGGCATTAAACAAGAGGGACCATTTAAGTACAGTGCTGCCATTGGTGGAGCCTCCTGTGTACGAAGACATCTTTCAGAAAAAAGCCTGCCAAGATTTCTAAAAATGTGCTCCACAATTTTCAGAAATGGGACTCTCCTGCCTCCATGTTTGTTAATCAATTTACTAATATATTTACTTAGTTCAGAATTCTAACAGAAATTGACCTGAATTTTACCTTCAATCTGAGAGGTTTTAGGTCTGGTATCTTTAAAAATGAATGAAAACCTTCGCTGGGTGGGGTAGAAGCATATAGACCAGGGTTGTCCCACCTGCGGCCCGCGGGCCACGGTCCGGCCCGCAGAAAGGTTGCGTCCGGCCCGTCAGAAGTAATCTGTATTGCAAATTTATTCAATAAGCAGATTAATTGATGACAACTTTAGGCTTCGCCGTCCGCTATGGCATGCTTACTTTTGAATGAAATAATTCATTTCAAATGTCTGCTACATGTAGCTACATTGGAGTGCTGTCCACAGGGCGGATTGAGAAATATTCAGGAGGAATATGAAAAAACTTTGTCCGAATATTCTGCCCAACACCATCTATTTTTGCTAAAATTTATTTATTTGTTCAACAAAAACGAAAATGAATCAGTGTTCCCTACGAGCAATGATTGCATTTTGTTGCCTTGTGCGTCGGGAAAAATTGAAAAAAAAACCCGAATATACTGTAGAATGCGGCCCCTCGTCCATCATAGCCATTACATGTGGCCCACCGCTGCGAAAGGTTGGGCAACCCTGATATAGACGAATCCGGACAGACTGTGATGGTCTGATTCTAGTCGGCCATTACTGGGGTCCATCACCTTTAATCTTTAAATTTTCTTACTTACCTGTTCCATGGATGGTTGTACACTGAAGTGTATCTTGATTTTGCCAACTTCCCCGAATATGAGGATTTGAAATTCACGTAGACGATAAATAAAGACGTTTAAAGGCTGATGGACCCCACTAATGGCTGCCTACGGTCACTAAAAACAAGCGCTAATCGGATTTGTCTATAAGTAGAAAACTTTAACATCTCTTGCCCCCAAATTGCGATTTTAATATTTTTACATCACACTATTAAATATTTAACCGGACTGTGAGGCAAATAAACCTCCAGTCATTTCCTCGTGCGTGCATGGTAATATTTTCTTCTGGCGATACTGTGTATTAACGCAATGCCACCGTGTGATTGTTTGTCTTCGTGGCTTCTCTGTGGATGCCGTCCACCTGGCTGTGATCTTTCCTCGTTTTCTGTTACGATAAGCTTTGTTGAAAAAGTTTGCCTGCTGCGCGGACTGTGTGATGATTGGTGACTCGAGTCTTTCGTTAACCGTACTTTAACAAGATTGACTCTTCTTCCCTTCAATCCTTTGGGATGTTTTAATTTCCTTTTGTCACGAGGTGTCTTTTAATATCCTTGAACTGATTAAATTAAAGAAATATACAGACAGCCAATACTTTCGTTTCTCGCCTTCCATAGACCTAATTTCATCATGCTTCTCAAGTGAACAGTTTCATAATTCACCTAATTCTAAGAATATGAATAGAAAGGCAATTACTGGAAACAAATCCAGGTCAGGATTGGAATCCCCCGGACTGTTCTTCAGTTCTCTCACGGTACCAAGTGCACACCATCATTTCAGTATCACATTAATTTGGCTCTTTTTGAAAGACCCGATGAGATATCGTATAGCATTTTAAAAATGCGTCAACTGTAGAAAGTACCCTGCATTTCTTTAAATCTTGATATGGTACAGCAGTCAAGATTGTACTTTATTTCCATTTTGCATTAGTTCACATTACCCATATAAGCCAATTTATTTTCCGGATTATCTAAACAAGCACCGGAAAAGTGAAAAAGACAAACAGTGAAGTATACCCCAAATTAAAACTTTAAAGGGGATTTGCAAACACTCCAGCTTGAAGAAGTGTAGTACACTGTCCTGGTAAATGATTGGCACTGCCTTTGATCTACTTGGGTGTCTGTGCTGGGTCCTCAAGCAGAAACGTCCCAGCATGTAAGCTGTATCAAACCAGGGAGTTGTCAGGGATCACACCATGAAATTTCTACCCCGGATGCATTATACTTCCAAGAATAAACGTGATCATAATCCCATAAGTCTCAGTATATATGCAAAGCGGTTAAGGAATATTTCCGGGAAGGTAACTAAAAAAGAATCCGGACCATCATTCGTATAGGACTGGGTGAATGCCTACCCCGGGCCCCCTTCAGTTGCTGAGGGCTCCACGAGGACATATTTTTTATATCATTCACCTACTGTGGGCATCCTTTTTAAGGGTTTTGACCTCATGGATACACTACGAGTATGCCAGCTGCTACATCGTTTGAAGAGGAAATGAAATTTGGTCAGAGAAAGATAACCGAGAAGGAAGCAAGTCGTTAGCTGTGATCTAGTTTCGTTTCGCAAATGTAAAATGAAACCCGCTTTGAAAAAAAAAATATCCACAAATTGATGAAGTGAAACACAGCTTCAACCTGAGGTTACAAAATAGCAATCATGGTTGCTAAGGTTACCACATGTGCGAATGTCTTTTTTGTACGATGGGTTTATTGCCCTTTACTTCCTTATAGTTAAAGTCGCTCCAAACATGGAAACGTTTTGAAATCAAATTTAGATTAAGCTACCATAAAATGCATTTCCAATTTCACTGCAGCTAAACGTGTTCTTTTTAAAGACCGAACGGCTTGTTTTGACATCATTGGAAGGTACCATCCCCATGGTTGGGTTCCTTACTAAAGTGGATGCTATATGCGCGGTAAATTGTTCTTACTTTCACTCTAAATGAAGGCAAGGGCAGTCGCCCCAAACTTGTTCCGAAGCAACAGCTAAATCTATCAATTTTCCCTTGATTTCTCTTAAAAACCTTTTACAGTAGTTAACCATTCAATGTTGCACACTCAATGACCAAGCAATTTTTTCGTAGCACTTTTCCGAATTGGGGAGAAAAAATATTGTCACATGACTTTCAAGTGTGGGTGTAACCGATATCTGATTTTGCTACATGATCTGTGCCCTCAAGTGATCTATCCTTTTCATTATGTATGTTCACACTGCGTGAAAAGCAATTAACACATGCTGGACTGGCCTGTTAGCTAACCCCAAATGTTACGCAACTTTTTGTGTGTTTAATGCGCCTGTTACAGTCAATCAATTAATCAGATGTGAAACCTGAGCCTATCAAGCGTGCGTGTAGTGTGGTTCATTTCCTCACTCTGATGAGAGGTAATCATGTGGAGAAGGAGGCTGCAACAAAAAGTAAGAAGGAGAGTTTTATCATGTACAAAGTCATTCAAAACATGCATCTCAGGTAGGTTTCCGCTTTGTGTAGCACACTCAAAAACGGTAGGGTCAATTCTGGATGCCATCGCCTGAATTGCTAGGGAAATAACTGTCCCATGTTACCCAAGTGGACGTATACGATCATAGACAACGTATTTGCTACCACAAGATCTTATAAGGCTGTCGAAAATTATCTACAAGTTGAATTTAAATCGGATGCTGATGTCGCCCGCTCGACTGATTTGTACTTCTTCTGCACCATACATAGAGCATTTTCCAAATTAAAATTACAAAGGGTTGCATGCAGGACAGCGATTTGGTGTGCTTTCATATTGGCCACGGTAAAATGGCATCGATACAAAAAGGTGAGTACCAAATATCAGTCCTACAATCATTTGTAATTTCCATTCGGAAAAGGGTTTGGTGCACTTCTAATACCACATGATAAGTCTTACTAGAAGTATACATAAAGCCTACCAGTGCGTCAGTGCGTAGCCAGGTTTTTTTTTCTCAGGGAACAGATTTTCAGACCTCTTTTACCCAAGAGGCTAAGAGCACCGACGGACGTCGTTCATTAAAGGCCGTTGTGGCAAGGATTTCAAATAAAAAGGATTCTTCTCCAAGATCATTGCAAGAAGGGAGTCATATCAGAATATTTCGATGATCACCTTTCTCGCACTCAAGCATTGGCCATTTACACCCTGGTGCTATAGGCAGGTCTTAAGAGCATCCGACTTGCAGTCGGAGTCTGGAGTTCAAGTCCTGGTTCGGTAATACCGAAGGTTCCAAAAATGGAAGCTATACTGCCATTGCACTTGGTGCTCAGCATAAGCAATGGAGTGGGGAAAACAATCCAGTGAGTCATAAACCCAATTGGATAGAAACTGATCCGTGAAACCTCATCTAACTAAATAACTGTACGGGTTGGAATAGATGCCTATCAGCCCCCTTGAGTGGAAGAATAATCAAATAGTTTTTCATAAAGTTAGGCTTGTTGTGATGTTTTTGTTTGATAAAGAAGGGACCAGGATTAAGCGTTTTCTAAAAACATGTTCAATTCCTCACAAAATGCAGATTTACAGCCATGGTAAATTGGATTGCCTGCTTCTTTTTTCTTCTTAATAATACGAAAAAAATGGTAGGAAAATTTATAAAGCGCCTTATCCAATTAAGAAATAAAAGCTCTTTTTTGGAGATAAAATGTTCACTATAAATTTTCTTGTGCTAAATTACTAAAATGAGAAAAACGCTAACCAAGTAAGTGCACTGTAACATTTTTATTAAAGGCAAAATATTCTCACCCTAGACAGTTCCAGTGGTGGAACTACGTATTTCGGTCAGAGGGGGCGAAAATGGTCTGCAGGGGCGTTTCGAAGGAGTAAATGCTGAGACTCAGTACGATCGAAGCCACCACTTTTCAGACTTTCCATTTGATCTTCCGCACCCGGTAGAAGACTACTTTGCTATTTCTCCTCAGCAAGTTGTTCTATTGAAACATGTTTAAATTTTCTATCCAGGGACCTCCGGAGAAGAAAATTCGGCGGGGGGGGGGGGGGACAAATTCTTTCAGGGGGGAAAGCTCCGCGCAACCATGAGTTGGCCCGGAGCTCAAGAAAAATTTGGCCCAAAATGCCTCTCAGATCGTCGGAAATGGCATTTCTGAAGCCTATTGGCGTTGTTAATTTTTCTTCGTCTTTTTCTGTAAGTTTGCTTCGTTTTCCAGGTTTCTTATTATCCAGGGGAGGGCAAGTTCCCCCTTGCCCCTACCTGCGGACGCCCATGTTTCCATCCCTCTCTTTCACATTTTAGTATGAAGGCGGTCATTATATTTCGTGTTATTGTCAATATTTTAATGTAATAATGGACTACTTTGTGAAGATAAAGATTAAACCCGCTGGTTAAATAGCAAGCAATCTTACAGAGGAAACAAGTTATGGAAATTAATCACCGTTAGGTGTACATTTCTGGCATCGGGAAATCAAGATAGATAAGTATACGAAAAACCTTTATTTACATCGGGTGACCCCTCTGAACTGGACGTTAATTTAGTACATTGAAAGAAATGGCCAAGGCAAAAGGTCTGCTTGGCTATCTAGCAGTGGCGTAGCCACGGGGGGGGGGGGGCACGAGGGGGCACGTGACCACACACAGCAAAGTTGCTCCATCCCATCTGGTCAGTGAATATTTTCGGGCTTGTGATCAAGTGTGTGAGATCAGGAGTTCAGGACAGGATTCTTGTTTGGCACATAATGGGAAAAATTTTACACCAGCAATTTGATGCTTTCACTGATAAACCAACTTGTACTCCCTCGGTCTCTTCCTCTCGGTCACAAGGTAAGTATATTTGCTATGGCAATTGTATTTTCCAGTGATGATGGGTGGAGTTAACCGTTAGTAATGGTTAATGCAGCTTCGACTGGTGTCAATCCTAGCCTAAGCTTTCAGTCAGACTCAACAAAATGTAGTTCTGATAGTCTCACCATAGTTATCCCTGAGTTATATATGTTGTGCCCCCTATAAAAAGTCTGTGCCCCCCAGTTCCCCCCTGGTGAAAAAATCCTGGCTACGTCACTGCTCTCTAGATACCGAATTCATAATAAATAAAAGTAGCCTAAACCAAGGCTTACTATATGCAATTTTCTGGCTTTTGAGACCACGTCCGTCTGTAATAAAGTACAGTAATAAATTGTAATGGAAGACACTTTGAAGAGAAACAAGAGAAAAATTGTGTGATCTAGCCTTTTCTTCAAAATAAGCTTGGGGGGACTGCTCTTTACCTTTAAGAATTGATTTCTCCCCAAAATCCCATATTATCAAAATTATTTTGAAAAGGCTGCATGGATCTTTACAAACTTTGCATCCCCCCCCCCCCAAAGGGAGGTCCTATTCCTATTAACTTCGAGGTCAACACAGAAGTCTGATGAAGCAAAGGGAAACAAAACATTCCTTGTCCTTGTCAATGTGAAGAAACGGTATGAGCTCTGCTGCCCTCAAACTCACTTTGGAACACAAATCTGCTGACTTCATGTATTGATATATCGAGAAATACATGACTGATTTCAATGGAACTTTCACCACACTGTGTAGATTTTGTTCTTGTTTCACATATGAAAACTGAAAATTTGCTTTACTTTCCCTTTAATGTTGAAATTGTGGTCTATAATTTCATATACAAGAAGAAAATTTTAGCAGATGCGTGGGTGAAGAGTCCCACGTATCCCTGTAATCGAAGCTTTCATGAAAAGACTAATAATATTTTGTTTTTGTTGTTTGGTATTATTTTTACACAGTAAATTTAGTAACTAGGCGTGTCTTACGTTGTGTTTGGATCACCAAAATTAGTTGTAATAACTACGAAACAAAAAGGATGCCTTCGTAAGAAGAATTAAACATTTACTGTGTAAATAAAGAAAAGTCAAGTATCAGACTGTATGCTCATTGTTCTAAAGATAAAACCTATATTTGCGCATCACTTGAACAAATGCTAAGATAGCGACCTGGATTAGCAAATGAGTAATGATAGGTCGATGGCTTAATTAAGTTATACAATAAAGTTATTAACCTTTTGGTTAAACAACTCAGTGTTTTGGACTGATAAGTATAATGTATTGTAACTTGGCCATGCGTATGGGCAGATGGGCTCAAATTCTTGTGTATGTGTTTCAGGGAGGTAGAAAGCCAAAATATAGTTTCCCAAACCATTTTGGAATAAGCCACAATCTTGCACAAACTCGTTGAAACAACCCCTTCATCCTAGCTACATTGAACAATGTTGGGAATAATGAGGTCAGTTCCGCGGCTACCATTTCTGTTGGGACGAAACATGAAGCAAGGGGTGTGGGGCAGGGGACTGTACTTGTGAACGGAGAATGAAAAACGGGGTTGAACCGTTTCTAAATCGGGCACATCATAACCTATGACATGATGACTGAATGGCGGACAGTGCTCCAACCACGGACTTCTATACATGGACAGTGCATGTAACGTGTACGTCCTATAGATGGTCGCAACCGACTGGGACAAAGAAGGCGCACCAAGATTGCCGTTGCGAAGCTGTAAGTCGTCTGATTTGATGACAACTCTGTCATATTTTACACAAAAGGTTAAAGTTTAACTTGAGTGGAAAACAATATTATATTCCTGCAATACGTGAAGTAATTTTGACCTAACTTGCCACATTTAAAAAATATTTCAACTTATTTGCAAAATATGGTGATATACTTGAGCAGGTCCAAACTTTCACACAAAACCAGAGCAGACAGCCATCTTGATTCGCTCTTCCTCACACGGTAGCGATAATCTACCGTGCAGTATGCTCTGTCCATGTATAGGAAGTCCGTGGCCCCAACAAATTTGTCCAAGATTTCAGTTTCACATAGGAGCCAATGCGGTGCCATCGTCATAAAACAATTGATTCCAAACGAAATCGTATGTTGCTTCACACTTACCCCATATCACTGGCAAACGATACTGTAATTCAGTTAAAATGTTACCTTAAATGGAAATATTGGGGTTTTTTATTTGTTTTTGTTTTTTTTTGGGGGGGGGCAAGAAAAATTCATCCTTATAAAGCTAATATTTACTGGCACGGGCTGATAGATTATCAAAAATAAGGCAGTCTTTTCAGGAAAAAGTTTCCCACCAATAGAAATTCAATTGTTTCCTTTTTAAAAAAGAACTTTATTCCCATCTTTGGGAAGTAACTTTAATATTTACAAGTATTTACAGCTTAACTAAAATTCAATTTTTTCAGAGCTAGAAATTCAATTGTTTGTTGCTCAAGAATAATTTGTTTACCCAAACTTTCAACATTTCAAATGATGCAACATCCATTGCTCTTCTTCAGTTCTTGGGCAAAGTATGTTGAAGAGATGTAGCTAATGCTGGGGTTTATGATTGAGACTGAATTGTTGGATAGTGTTTTAGTCATTTTCTTTGTACTCTTTGTTGAAGCTTTTTAAACACAATATTTCCTTTTAAAGCAAGTATTGAACATACCGCCAACCAATATAGATTACTCCTTGTCCATGGATGAGGTCAAAGATGTTTTGAATGAGATATACAATACTTTGTGCAAATTGTACCTTCACATCGGTGGTCTAGTTAAAACATGACTCCAGCGTCTCTCCCCCAAGAGAAAATTCATCTTGAGACCTGTTGAAATTCCAACAGGTATGAACAGGTACTAACAGGCATTAAAAGGCAACGTATTACCTTTTTGGAGTGATGAAGGCCAACAGGCGTCAACAGTAACACACAAGAAGCTCACATGTTCCTGTTGGTACCTGTTCACAAATCTTGATGAAACCTGTTGAATTTGTTTCTAATTACCATTTGTACCTGTTCAACGTGTTACAAAACTATTCAACAGGCTAACAGGCTTCAAGAGGAAGTTTCTTCTATTTCATATCAGTTGACTTATTTTGTCTCATAGGAATCTGGGACGTGTAATTACATGGGATTGGCCACTAACGACACACAGTTGTCCAAAAGATACCCTCAAAGTACCACACATGTTTGTTTTTTTTTTTTTGTCTTGCTTTTACCGGGACTGCTATCAGCAAGCAAAGAAGTGGGCAGTCTAGGCACTATCATATCTAGCAATGCAATTAAGATGTCATTTATAATTATGTTGTTACGGGAAAGAATGGAAGGAAGTCTGATGATTAAATGACGTTAGTTCTAAACCCTAGACAAACAACAAATGTACACATTTGTCAGTAGCTCTGCTTTACTGTCACTGGTGATCTTTGTTTGTATATGGAGCACAAAGTAAATATGTGCATTAGATCGTTCCAGACAATTAAACAGTGCTCTCTCTGCATCAGTTCCAGTTTGCACATAAACTGGTAAGGACGGTTACATCAAAGTCATTAGGATTTCAGAATATGACAACATGAATGACTGCTAATTGCATCGTATGAAGTTTGTAAGTGACTATAGTTCTGGGAATGCTTAATTAAGGTCATGAACCGACGTCACTGCATCGCGCGGCGTCTTTAAGACGCCATCCAGGTTATCACACGTACTGCGCATGATCAATTCCACCCACTTTGCCAAATTGAAACCTGCTGACGTCATGTGCATTAGCTATATAGTTTATACATTAAAATACGCTAAAATTACTTCCAAGGCACATCACCTTCTGAGAAGTGCGAGGCGCCATGAGATGATTTATACAAACTGCATTATCACAGACAGAACTTTAAAGGGGAAATGCCAGTCTCACCGACTTCAAGTAGTGTAGCACAAACTCCTGTTTCAAGATTGAATCATGAGAGTCATGTGACAACATTTTTCTCCCCACATATGAAATTTACCAGGAATAACTGCTTTGTTTATCTTGACTATGCATTGTTGAACTCCTTCAGTGGCGTAGCTAGGATTTTTTCCAGGGGGGGGGGGGGCAAAGGTATGAAATTTACCAGGAATAACTGCTTTGTTTATCTTGACTATGCATTGTTGAACTCCTTCAGTGGCGTAGCTAGGATTTTTTCCAGGGGGGGGGGGGGCAAAGGTATGAAATTTCCCCAAAACTTTTCCCGGTCAATGTGTATGTATTTCATATAAAATATGCAAATTTACAAGTATAACAACATTACCATGTCATTTTGTAATATTACCTGCATTTTAATCTTAAAGTATAACAAAGAGCAATCGGAAATAACAAAGTATATTATTTTGGTAAACAATATCTGGTTTATTTGTATGTAGTAACGCAGTGGCGTACGCAGAATTTCTCTGAGGGGGGGGGGGGGCATGCAGTATGGTCTAAGGGGAGGGGATGTCCGGAAATTTTTTGACGTTTTCAAGGAGCCTAGATGCAAAATGGTGCAAGATTTTCGACTTTGACAGGAACAGTGTTAAAAGTTAATCGTGGTGGTTCATGAGGATAAAACTGAAACTTTTGTGTCTTTACATGCATTCTTATGCCATTTATGCTACCTTGCGAAGTAAAACTTGTCATTAAATTTGCACACTTTTAGGAGTCAAAATAAAAGAGCATTGATCGGTACAGGATTGTGGGTTTTCTTGGCCACAAAACGTTATTTTATCGTAAAGATTATCTAAGCGGAGCGCCACCATTAGTTGGCGCGGAGCGTAGAGAAAATTTCGAAAATCAGACCCCTCAGATGGCCGGAAATAGCATTTTCCTGACTTATACGAAGAATCTAACGAGTCGCTTTCTTCTTTTGTCTTTTGCAATAAAACGCCCACTTCAAAATATGTTCGCAAACTGCAAAGTGATCAGAGAGTTAAGAGCTAATTTGACCCTACAAATGTAATTTTGCCCAAAAGACTGAACGAAGCGCCACCGTTAGTTGGAGTGGGGCGTAAAGAAAATTTCGAAAAATTAGACCCCTCAGATGGCCAAAAATAGCGTATTCATGTTTTTAAAGAGAATCTAAACATGTTGTCTTTTTTTTATCGATGCCACCAGTGGGAAACAGAGTCTACCATTTTAGGTAAAAATTGGAATTTGACAGAATTTGCCTAGGTCTATTTATAGGAATTAAAAAAAAATGACATCACTGAAGGACCTTGCAGAGACAATCCTTCCCCTTTGAAAATTCTTGAAAAATTGGGTGTCCTTATAAGCAATCTGGTGCCACATATGCTATCTTTTGAATAAAATCGGTGTTACTAAAGTTAGACTTCGTATTTTTAAGAACAAAGAAAAAATGGCATCTGTGAGGGGGGCATGGCCCAATGGTCTCCCCTTCGCACGCCACTAAGGAGGCCTCAGAGTGGCTCGATCACAGAGGATATCCTGTTAGAACAGCAGTCTGTTAAGTGTAGAAGGCTACAAGGTACTCATTGACCCGTTTATTGTTACACCCCAAGTGAGCAGAACGCTATTTTCCCGAACTAGAGTGTAAGCCTCCAAGGATAAGGCTAAGTAACAAAATCTAATTATGCCAATGGATCCCTTTCATTCTAATTTCTAGACTAACTTTAAGTTTATCGTTGGCCATGGATTGTTTCAGCCCCATCCATCGTTAAGAACACAGAGTAAAATCGGCATAGCTACTAATAGCTTGTAGAACAACATAATAACCCCGGGGGTCTATGGTAGCGACTTGTCAGTTTTCACACCCTTTTACTGAATTCCCGAAGTGCACAACACAGAGACTGTGTACAAGGGGATAAGTTCGGGGTTACAGCCTTTCAGCTATAGTTGCACTGTATCAGCTGTTGTTAAATACCTGAAGGTGTGCACTGAAATGCACTGATCATAACCCCAGTGCGTATACAAGAGAACATTCAATCTGCTACGCGGCGAGGACATTTCTGTGGAACACGAGTAGGGCCTGTTCATGCGACACTGACGAAATCTGAGTTAATTTGTTGCATGAAAATACGAATTATGTATGAAAAATGTCTCACAATTTCTTATTCTATCAAAGATTTTGAGAAATTTTTGTAAGAATAAGAAAATTCATCAAATTTCCCCATTTTCATCAAATTTCCCCAAAGATTTTTTCCAGGGGGGGGGGGGAATTGCCCCCTGCCCCCTCCCCCAGTAGCTACGCCACTGAACTCCTTATATATTATGAAAAGATACTTTTAAGAGGAATGAAGAGAAAATTGTTTTGTTGCTAAAACTTCAAAATAAGTTTGGGGCGACTACTCTTGCCTTTTAAAGGCAATCATTTGTCATCCCCAAACTGCAATTTTTGTAGTCTACAGAAATTCCTAGCTGACACAGTTCTTTGACTGACAGTAAATTGAAAAGGGCAACCCATATTACACGGCATATGCTGTACTGAGAGTGTTCTGATTGCACACTGGGTCCTGCATACTCAACCTGAAGCAATAAACTGAGTGTGTGCGGATAGGGATTAGTTTAGACAGTTGGAGTCGGGGTTACGCAGACTAGGAGAATTGGAACTGTTTGGGGTGAGGGGATAAGGCCTCTAAAGAAACGGCGAGCATCTGTTTTGTTGTCGTATATGTGAAGACTGGCAACCACCTTAATAATGAAACTGCAACTTTCGCCCAGCAGCTTTCACCTAGCAACTAACGTTTTTTCAACTTAAATAAAAAAAAATCGATTTCTCTGAAGGAAAAAAAGAGGATTGAAGTTACAGGGATTGAGTAAGTTAGATGGAGTTTTACGGCCCAGTTTCCAACTATTGGTTGAAGTCGAGCCGACCACCGCTTTTTTCCAGTTGTGGCTCACTGGCTTGTTGTTCCTACTCCATTGTTTATGCGGAGCATCACGCACAACGTCAGTAGGTTCCACTTTTAGAGTCTTTGGTATGACTCGACCTGGGTATCAAACCCAGGCCTTCCTCGTGAGAGGAGGATGCTCTACCATTAGACCAAACACGCTGTCGAATCCACCAGAAGACATAAGTGCACATGTTAACCAGTTGAAAAATTATCATGGTGTCCACTTAGGGTGTTCACGTTACGTCACTCGAAAAAAGGCCGTGGCCGGCTCGACTTGAACCAACTGGTTGGAAACTGGGCCGTAAACTCCATCTAACTTAATAATTTACGTCACTGGTTGACACTGTTGGCATAGAGCATGTAAGAACATATGCGTGTATCTTAGCAATTGCGCAATTGCACGCAGAATGCAGAAGAATTGGAATCAACCTTTCATTGTGACGACACTGTGAGCGTGCCTTACCAATTCTTTTGAAGCCCAATCGTGAAGGCATTTGTTTGTAAACACTGAATGAGCCTATTTGAAAGTAGAACCTTTTTTAAGTACAAGTTAAATTTAATTATTGGCAATAATTGCTGAACAATCGAAAGTATATTCAAAAGGATTACCTTTGTCAAGATATGATAACGCAAAATCGATCCTTAGGACCCCTGCAGTTTTCTAAATCAAGTTCTTTCTTTCCAACGACATATCACCCCAAGTCAGTTTTTAATTTTCCTATAAAATGTCGCAACGTAATGTTCTACACTAGATCGTCCGAGAATACAGGTCTTCATCGCCTCTGCCCCTATTTACGATTGCTCCTTATTAATAATAAAAGCTATAGAGAATACAACGACCTCTTCTTTACCCAGTGGATGATATGTAATATTATGCATTCCCCCTATTGCCTCTGTTAAGCTAACATAGTAACATATGTCTATTACCGGTAGATATTACACTTTTATTCAATCAGCACTCGAGAAACCTACATTTAAGTGTTTAAATGAAATTGGTTAAAGCGTATACGCCATGGTTCTTGACTTACGGCAAAGTTGCATGTAGCTCGACTGTGGAAATATTACATTACGGGTTACTGTTCGCATAGAAGTACATTACAGGTTACTGTTCGCATAGAAGTATGTTACACCACCATTTTAAAAATCATACTTCGTGATATCTTGCCCTTATGGCATATAAAGTTTTAAAAATTCCATCGCTCAGGATTCACCTACGGTGTTTATATAAAAGACTTTAGTTGCATAAAAATGGTGAAAAACTACAAATGAAAACAAAACATTGACCAAAAATGTGAATCCATGACACCACGCCTACTTGCTTCAAGTTCATTCTATGTAGAGAATTTGAGACATTCAATAAATTACTAATCGAGAACTGAACATGGGAAATGAACAAAAATTTTCACTGGAATATTTAGGTTCCTCGTTAACATATCAAAAAAAATATTGTCTGTGGACTATTCTTTTAAAAACAACCTCTTAGCCCCATGCAAGTATATTAACCTTTATTCTATCAAGGGATTGGATAAATAAACGGTTAGCTTTGTCGAAAAAGTGAAATTCCTACGGGTGAACTGGTGAAGAGAATAATTACTTATAATGTCATTCCTTTTTCAAGGCACCATAGGTGAAAACTAAAGACTCTTAAAGCGGAGCCCTACCATTTATATTTTAGACTGGAATGGCTGCTCGTGTTTCATACCTCTGCTCGATATCATCAAATTGGGGACATTTTGGAGACAGTCTGCTACTAGCTTACCCTGCCTAAAGAAGAGGCGTGTGGGTGGATTAGCAGAGAATATGAACCTATTCAAAAGACTATCAAAGCCACCATTGGTTGGGGCGGATCGTGCAGGAAGTTATGAAAATTTCCTAGACTTGTACGTGGGGCCGCGTGTTTGGTCTAACGGTAGAGCATCCGCCTATCACGTGGAAGACCCGGGTTCGATTTCCAGGTCGCGTCAAACCAAAGACTCTAAAAATAAAACCCACTGCCGTTGTGCGTGATGCTCCTCATAGACAATGGAGGAAAAAGGCCGTGGCCTGTTCGACTTGAACCAGTAGGTTGGAAACTGGGCCGTAAAACTCCATCTAAGTAACTAACTAACCTAGGCTTGTACGTAGACATCTCGCCGAAGGTAGAAAATTCATTGGAGGGCTTCATGTGACCCGCGGGTTGTAGGTTGCCCACCTCTACCGTAGTGTATATTATGTGTGAATTAAGTTTATAGCAACACATCAAGTAGGCTAATTTTGTTCTGCTTATTTCCAGGCACTAGCATACTCTAGTGTAGATGAACTTTGGATGATGCTGATATGAGAACCAAGAACTTTTACCGACCAGCAAGTAACCTCCGTTTACGGAACCCAACCCCTTGGACTGCGACTTAGATGTCAACTAAACTATACTTATACGGGTTATATCGCCATCCGTCGTCCCAGCACATCAGGCTGTATTTCATGCGACATTCTCGTTTCTAAAGGAAACGTTTTGAGGTCAGTCAATGACACCTGATCAAATAGCCATGAGAGGATGTGAACCGATGGTTAAAAATGATAGACTTACTTCCATAGACATAGACCTTCCCTCCTCTCGAAAGTCATGTAACATTGTTTTTCTTATTATTTTTCAAATGTGAAATTTACCAGTAGTAACTGCTTGTTTTAGCTTGAATATGCAATGCTGAAGTCCCAAAATGTTTTGAATGATACTTTAAACAGAATTGAGAAGAAAATTATCAGATTTAACAGTTACTTCAAAATAAGTTTGGAACGGCGGTTTTTGCCCTTTGAAAGAAGTAAATGTCATCACTTTTCATCATTTTCAAGTTCAAAGTTTTACCAATGTTAGATTCATTTGTCCTACAGTTAATGGCAAGGTTTTCCCCCATTTTTTCGCACACCGGATTTTTAATGTATAGCGTGGTAGTAAACTGTAAACACTACAAACTATTGGCAAAAAGTTGAAACTGACACCCCGCAAGCCACTGTACTTTGGCATTCTAACACTTTGTCAAGCGAACTAAGTCCAATGTTTTCTTTCACCCACAAAGTTCCCGGATGTTATAGATTTATCACGTGTTTAAAGGCTCGAATACTGGATTCAGTTGCAACAAGGAAGAATATATGGTTCCTGTTTTCAGGTTTAAGAGAGGCGCAAATATCTATAGTCCTTAGGTTATAAAGAGAACATTAGGCAGAAAGTGAGAATTCAAATTTGGTATGCTGAATATGCAAACGAAAGCTACGGATACGCTATATTTGGTCATGGAAGATTCGCAGCATTAGAGCCAGTTAGGACAACCCTGTTGTGCTTCAAAAGCATGTTACAATATACAGTTTTCATGCTATGTAGCGCTGCGCTCGTTCTGCGTTCAATACCAACCTAACCTGGACAATTAGCATAAATTAACATAATTTTGTTCTGCATCGTTCTGCAGTTTTCATGTTTTGGAGCATGAATTCTGACAAAAGAACAGATATAATTGTCCTAACTACATGGCATTGGTTGCCTGTTAAGAGGTGCATAGTGTTCAAGGTCCTCTGTCTGGCCTATATATGTATCAATAACCAAACTCCAGATTACCTTCAGGAAATGTCCTTTATTAGTGACGTTAGGAATTATAAGTCAAGGTCACATGGTAAACAAAAATTTAAGGTTCCTTTAACACAAACGGCTAATTTTGGTGACCGTGCCTTTTCCGTTGACGCACCTAAGAGATGGAACGATCTGCCTTGATATCTTCAAAATTGCAAGGACTTTCTGTGTTTTAAGCGTAAACTAAAGACCTATTTGTTTAATATTGCTTTTGTGCCAGGTGCCATTGAATAAAGTAATAATAAAAATTGGGTGCAGCATTACATGCAGGTTGCAAGAGACTTATCAAAAATAGTTTTCCTCCTCTTTGTTCTGGTTAGTCATGATTTATTTACAGATCTGCACGTACGCAAGTTTATTAACATTTTATTTTCATATTTTCATGCGTAGGGTTTCCATGCCTATGGTTTTAAAGTTTGCACATAATACACAAAGAAGTATAACGATACAAAGGTGTTAAGTATAGGTGATATTCAAATATCACAGATTAATCTATTGCAAACAATTACATGATTTGTAAAATTGCAGTCATAACTAACACATCTACATAAATGCTTGTGATAAATTATAGAATTACATGTTACAAACACGTAACATTTTTCAGAATACTGTAGTTGCTGTAAATATCCAGAGCAAAAATTTTAAGAAGTACATAAAGATCACAGCAAAAGTGCTGGCACATAAGTTCCAAAGGTTGTGAGCACTTTTTCGTATTCTCTGAGTGTTTTTTATTATTTATCTTTATTTTTTTTTTTCCTTCTATAGCTTTAACAGTGATAGAGCATCCCTTATTAAAATGAACTATTGCTTGCATATACTCCTTGCACAGTGAATGTTGTTTATTTTTACGGTACGTCAGAACGAGGAGTGCACAACATCCCTACGTACATCTTTAAAACGTTAGGTCTATGGGACGGTTGCTTGTAGGTAAAATGGAAATTGGAAGTATTTAGTAATTGTTGTTCTTAAGTTTCCTTTCCATTCTACCCATCATACCTTATGCTTTGACGACACATTGACGTCATCCTTGGGGGCAAAACAATGGAATACGTGGCCGCACGCATAAGAATTCGCCCTGCACGTGTAGCATACTATGCGCGTACTCGACTGGTTGGCAAATCAGCTGTCTGCATTTGTCGGTGGTGGTTTGTTTTACCCCAAAGGAGGGCGTACTTTCCGTTCTGTGACGTTATATGCACAAGATACAGCTGTGGAAAAGTGGTTCAACTTCGAAAGCTCTAAGGAGACGCTACGCAGGCTAGTTTTGAGGTTACAAAGAAGGAAAGGGAAAAATATTTGCATGTTTCAGGCGCATATGTGGGCGATAAAATAATCTGTATGCTTCCGAACTCCGCCGACATATTTGTAATATAGTCCATCGTAACGGTCAGTTCTATTTTACACAGATTGATATTCCCGCGTATATATGACATTCAATGACAGCGTAATGGAGGAAGGAGGAAGTGATAACTTCATTCTGTGTAAACTAGCAAAGATGAAGTTCACCTAACTTAATGCAACTATTTTGTTATCATGGAGTTTCATGCGAGCGTAAAGGACGGCTAAATTTGGCTACTTACAAGAGTCTCCCTAATAACTTAAGGTTCGAGAGCTGCCTATAAAAGACAGTAGAGTAACATTTGTGAAAACGCACCCTAATTCGATGTCATTTTGGACAATTCCCCACGGGGATTATATGTTTTGAAAAAGGTCCCCACACTGGCCTTGAATCTGAAAATTAAGGGAGAGGTTTGTCCGTTCAAGTGGGGTGACGTCTGTTTTAATTCGAAAAACTTGGTACTATTTTAGCTCTCTCTCTCCATGTTTTTCTGATAAATTTGAGAGGTTAACCCCTAAACAAACACTGTTTGGTAAGTTCGTTAAATTGGATGTTAAAATCATTGTTGCCAGAGCAAATTCTGAAGTCATAGGAGGATTAAAAGTACAGTTACCCTTGGCTATTGTCTAGAGGGATTAGACTAAACAAACTAAGATGGTTTACCAATGACCGAGTATGAAATTCATAGGATGTCCCCAGGCAACTATAAGTTGAAAATTCTTTTTCTTCTTGAGACTATATAGCCATGTAGGGTTTACAAAGAAATACAGAAGAAGATAACCCTTTTCCAATTGTAAATTGCATCTGTTATTTGGCTGAGTTTAAAAATTTCAAAAGTGATTTTTCACATGTAAAGAAAGCCCACCTGACTATAGGCTAGGACGTTTGGGACCTTAGAGAAAAAACATGTTGTGTGTTACTCCTACGTGTCTTAAAAGGTCAATGGAAAAGATGTATCTTTCAACACCCGTATAAAACAGATGTAATCTTTAAAAATGAGAAAAGTTTTTTTTTCCATAATTTGGAAGTCTTACATGGCATAGCCGTGTACATGTTAAAAAGGTTAGAGTGCGTGCACTTTAACAAGGCTTTGTATATCACATATAATATGAATTATTGTGAGGGGCCGGTCATACTATATCATTCTTTTTTCTATATTTTACAGTTTTTTTCATAATCGTACAAATAGTTTTCTATTCTAACTTTGTTCAAAGGATGCTAACTTTAACTCAAAAACTGTTTCTAATTTGCCTCTCCATAAATTGGTCTGCTTTCGTTACAACTTTCATCGCTCAAGAGAGTGATGTTTCGAAAATCAAACCTATGTTTATGCGCATGTACGATAAAAGATGTCTGTCAATATAACGTCACGAAATAATATGAACAGACAGCCAGGCGTTACCTTCATTTAAAGACCTCCCTGACGAATCCAAGCAGGTTAGAGAAGTCGGCCATTTTGGGGGTACGTCAGCCTTAAATCGTTGTAATTTTATCGTTTAAATGCAATTTTGAACCCTCCTATTCAGTGGAATTGAGGAAATCTAGAGGGATTTTAGTGTACAACCATCCATGATACAGATTAGCCGAGAATTTGAAAGATTATTGAAATCTAGTGGACTTCAGACGTGGCCGTCTTAATCAGGCCATCACATAGCTGCTCGAATTCGTCTACAGATGAACCACTCATTGCGAGTACCCATAAAGTATAATCAGTACACATAGCTATAGCCAGTTGTAAGAGGAATTTCATATTGCAATGCCTTGAAGGCAGTCAATTCTCAAACTGCAATCAAACTGCAAGCCCCATATTACAACATTTGTTGTAGCCTACAGCAATTCTCAATTGGCATAGTTCTTTGATTGACAACAACTTGAATTTCAAAAAATGCAGAGTGCTTAGCTCATATTACACAGGACGTACTGTACTCACCCTGTATATACTCACACTGAAGAAATGAAGTTAGATTGTGTCTGAATGAGGTTGAGTTTTATACAATCGTGGGAGGGGTCACAATTAGGTAAGTTAAGAGAATAGGCCTTGTGCATTGACGACACACTGACGTCATCCGCACGCAAAAGAATTCGCATCGCCCGGTACGTGTCGCAGACTGTGAGCGTATTCGACTGGTTGACAGCTGTCTGCATTTGTCTGTGTTGGTTTGTTTTGCCCCCCCCCCCCCAAGGAGGGCGTACTTTCTTCTTCTGACATCATATGCACAAGGTCTATTGGAACTTTCTGAGGAGAGAGTATGTTGCATTTAAAGTCATTCCGGTGGAATATTACTCGGGGAGTGTTAGGGGACCCTGAAGACCAATGCTAGAGTGTCTTTGGAATCAGATTTGCGGATTGCGGTCACTGGTTTGGAAATGGCCCGTCGGTTATCCAAACATCCAGATTGTGGTGTAGAGACAATAAGGCAAATACGGGAACGTTTCAGTTTGGAACCCAGACGATTTTCCTCGTGCACTAAGTTGACAGCTGTCTGCATTTGTCTGTGTTGGTTTGTTTTGCCCTCCCCCCCCCCCCCCCAAGAAGGGCGTACTTTCTTCTTCTGACATCATATGCACAAGGTCTATTGGAACTTTCTGAGGCGAGAGTATGTTGCATTTAAAGTCATTCCGGTGGAATATTACTCGGGAGTGTTAGGGGACCCTGAAGACCAATGCTAGCGTGTCTTTGGAATCAGATTTGCGGATTGCGGTCACTGGTTTGGAAATGGCCCCCTCGGTTATCCAAACATCCCGATTATGGTGTAGAGACAATAAGGCAAATACGGGAACGTTTCAGTTTGGAACCAAGACGATTTTCCTCGTGCACTAAGTAATTCTGCTCGAAAAAAGCAAGTGCAGTATTATTATTTTATTAGTAAAAATTGACCTCCCCTGTTCCGTACATTTGCGGTTTGTCCTTAAAATGATCAGATTTTTATAAAAATCATAATACCACGCCCAGTGGGAATTAAGACATTGCCTGATGGGCTGGTCCTGTATCGTTTCGGGAGAAAACTAAAAGGCTCCTTCTCTGATTATTCATTTTCCAATTTTATGTCTACTGAATTGATGAAGATATGATGTATCTGACTTTCAGAACTCCCGACTAAAAATGCATTAATACTAAAAACTCCTGAGCAAAAAGTAAAACGGTCCGTCGCGTTATAAGACGGTTTAAAATGAGTTTTCACATAGACTACGAGAAGATTTTCTCACACCAAATCCATATGCATTATTGTATAAGATTTTTTGTTCTTTTTACCGTTACCATGTTTTCGGGTTCACCGCGTTGCAAACAGTCATTTTTCTGTGGCACACCTAGGAGCTTTCGGTGTAATTTAAAATGGATTTTAGACTCAAGTGGCTGCCAAATATTTGTTTTCAGACTCCTTTCCGAAATTCAGGTTTGTAGAATTTTGAGGAATGGGGAGTTGAGACCTTCGAAACATCTCTATTGTCATTTCAAAGAAAAAACTTGACCTACACTGTTAAAAATTTCTGTAAATTTACAGACTTTTTTTAACTTAAACTTTTTGTATTTTACTTTTAATAGAGATTTTCTGTATCTTTACAGACACTTTGTATTGCTACAATAAAAAAAAAGGTTGTTTAACATGTATTTTCTGTTTATTTGAAAAACCATTTCTGTCTGCTTTTTTAACCAAATTTTACTGCTTTGTAAAACTTTTTCTGTAAATTTACAGAAATTTTAACAGTATTTTGTATTTTTCTGATTTCACATTAATATACTGTCATTTAACAAACATTCATTTTGTTTTTAAGCTGAAAAAGAAACAAAAATAAGCCCAAACAAACAAACAAATAAGAAATAGCCAGAAAATTTTCAATATATAACATGCATCGTTCTGCGAAGTTTCAGTTAAAAAAGAAAACATTTTTGGCAAATTTATGGCCCTATTTGAAAATTAACTTACATTTATTATACTGACAATTGGTATACTGATGTCAACTCATCGCCACAGGCGCTCATGCACTTGATCGAATTAAAACGTTTCACAAATTTACTTGAAAGAGTCTGTAAATTTACCACTTTATGACGTATATCTCATTTTGCATAAATGGGTGGAGCTTATTTTGTAGGCATTTTCCTAACAAAAGGATTGCTGTTGCTTTGAATAATATCTTTTTTGGCGTTTTTTAATCAGGAAGTGATAAACTTATTGTTTACCTTGTCTGGAAATGTTTGCAACCAATGTATTTGCATTCTTTGTCATATTTATTTTAAAAACAATTATTATATTGTACAAAAAATGTGACTTTCCAATTACAAAGTTCCTAGAGATAGCAGTCTACTTGACAACAATATGACAACAAAGCATCCTCATTGTGTTTTGATTGAAAACAACTTCGTAACGACACATTACGTTGATAAGCAAATACCTGATCTACGTAATGGTGAAGTGTATGTTACGTAATAACATATGAAAGGAAAAAAGCGATATTATAATAAATATTAAAACGCCGAGAATGAAAACAGTAGGCTGTAAATTCACATAAAATTAAGGTAAAAAAAAACAGAACAATTCTGTAATTCGATTTTACAGTAGACATTTGTAAACTAATTTACATGCAAAAACTGTAAAGAAAAAACAAACACTTAATGTTTTTTCATGATTACAGTCTGGCTGTAAAAAAAACATTATTTGGTTGGAAAAAAGTTTGCCATAAAAATTATGTAAATTTACAGAGGAATTTTTAACAGTGTACATTCTTTTCAACAGGTCGATTATTTAGCCAAAAATATAAAACCTGAGTAAAACATGATGTAGTAACAGGTACAAAAATTAAATCTGGGGAAATTTTGGGGGCGGGGCAGGGTGCGCCCCATCTAAATCCCCCATGGTACTCCCAATGACTACATTCTTGTCAAACGTGGAAATTTGACACACGCTTTTAAAAAACCAATAGTAAAAATTTTTCCCCGAAATGGAATATAAGAGAAAAATGACCTGCTATGTTATGTTGAAAGAAACACGTTGGCATATTGTAATGGCAAAGATAAAGAAACAGGACAACCCGAAAGTAACCTACGTCATAAATCGATTGTACAGTTTAAGGGCGTGTTGTTATAGGTGACATCATGATTGATTAGTTTAAAATCAAGCTATGATTATCAAATAAAATGAAACTGAAAATAAGCATTTTGGCAGGAAGGAGAAGAGAAGATCAAGAATACTTCACAAAATTGACTGACAACTCAACTTTCGATTAGATATGAAGTTTTAGAAACTGAGCCAAGGATGATATTTGCTCAGTTTGAAGTTTGAAGTTTCCATAAAAACTGAACCATTATATTCGGGCTAGTTATGACTGATCTACTTCACGCATTTGCTTTCACTGTGCACGCCTCTCAAATCAACTTCTATTTTCCGTCATTTAACGGATGAGTAGGTAAAATTGGCACTTCCAGCTAGATCACAAGGTCAAATCAGGCAGCTCTCTGATCAAATGAACCTGTTCTCGGTTTATCCATGCGTACAGATATATCTGCCTACTCGGCGAACGTTCACTCCCTTGCACTGCATCGTCTTCGATGAAATTCCAATGAACTTGCAACTGCTACTGCACTTCTTCACACAAAGAGGAAATTGCCCTATCTCGCCCATCCCCCGCGTTGCTGTCAGTGAAGATTTTACCTGTTTCTGAAATATATGTATAATAACCAGGGTCGAAATTTCTATTGCACATGCGCACAACCCTCAAATACCTTATACTAGTACCCCGTTGGAGAATGCAAATTAATGTATGCTAATCTCTGTTTGTTTATTGCGCAAATATCCCACAATCCCGTGGGGCATTTGTATTATTAAATCATGGCTCTTTGATAAACGCGATGTGTGCGAATATATGTGTTAATGCAATCCTTTAAATGTTTCCATGAGTGTGAAGTAGAGACGTGTGACTGCTACAGTCATGCAGCACAGTTTCAAAGGAAAAAATGTTTCGTTTCGCAACGTGATGTCAACGTCCTTTCCCGTATGACGTCAGTCATATAAATTTCTCTTAAGCTGTAAATGTCAATTTGGGAAATGTACCAATTTTTTAAATGAAATGACTGTACTTTGGTCTACATATTTCAGGTCGTTCCCATGGTGAATAATGTGTTATGCCCCGGCGACCGCATTTCTATTCGTAGTGCCTCTTTAGACGGTGTCGTGCCTCATGGAGCAGTCGCTTTTAAATGAGGAGACTAACAAGAATATGTTTTCAATTCATTGAACTGACTATCAAGGGTGGGATTGCAAACCTGGCAACAGCGAAAAATATGAACCTGTGTAAATTAAAAGAATGAAAAGTTGCTAAGTGACATGATCAATGATCTGGATTTCATGATATTAAATAAGATATAGGAAAGCAGAGAGGGAGTGATACTGAGATGAGCAAACTTCGGGCCCCAAAAAGTACTAAACCTCAGACCATATAATGCAGCTTGGCCATTTCGTCATTTGTTGCTCTACGACATTTCATTAAGTTGAAGAATGAATCTTTCCCCAAGGCGTAAAGTGAAAGGCAGTCAATTCTCACACCAAACTACGATTTTCTGGTAGTCTACAGAAATTCTCAATTGGTACAGCTCTTAAGATTGACGGCAAATTCAAAAAATAATGTGTACTGTTGCTCATATTACAAAGCAATTTGCTGCACTGACTGACTGAGAGTGTTTTGATTACACATTGAGGTCTGTTTGCTCACTCCGAAGCAATAAACTGAGATTGTGTCTGGATAGGTTTTAGACAGTTGTGGGAGGGGCTTAAGTGGAAGAGTTAGAATTGTCTGGGGTTAGAGGATCCGGCTTTTCAAAGGGAAACGCAGTCACTCCAACTTGAAGTAGTGTAATATAATGTACCATTAAAAGATTGACCAGCTCTTGAGAGTCGTGTGACAGTATTTTACTCTTAAAATGTGAACTGTAAGAGGAGTTACACTCTACAATCAAAACATTGAACTTAGTCACTCTTTGATCGAGTGAAAAGTGTAAATTCACTACATAAGAGCGATAATTCACTCCAAGAGGAGTGAAGTTCCCTCGATAAAGAGTGAAGTTCACTCCAAAAAGAGTGAAATTCCCTTAAAACGAGTAAAGTTTCACTCTTGATGGAGTGCCCACAGTGATCGCTCTTAAAAAAAAGAGTGGAAGAGTGAATTTTCCCTCTTCCGCTAGTGAATTTCACTCTTTTTGGAGTAAACTTCACTCTTTTTTGGAGTGAATCACTCTTATGGAGTGAATTTACACTTTTCACTCGATCAAAGTGTGACTAAGTTCAGTCTTTTGATTTTAGAGTCGGTGTATTGCTTAGTTTACTTTGATATGCAATATAGAAATGTTGAGGTATTGTACAAGATACTTTGAAGAGAAATTAATAAAAATAAAAATAAAAATAATGACCAGACCTTGAAGGGCAATTGTTTTACATCGCTAAGCGACCAAGAACGTTGGAGAAGCCATTGGCTTATTAATTACAAATTCACGTCGGGTGGCAACCAACTAAACAATTCGGATCGAATTTAGTATTTTATGAAAGACCAGCTCAGATGGGAAAATCGTAGAATGTTCTTGGATGAAAAATCCACCTTACTTTTTCGAAGGAAAGCACTTCTTTTCCATCATGATGAAACATATATACATTGCATATACATAATGATTGGAAAATCTTCAACCCATGTTGTTTTGACCCGCCATGAATCGAACTTCAGACCTCCTGGCTGCAAAACTTCATCCCTTCAAATGCCACGACCGACTTTTTCTCTTTTATTGGAAAGTGAGCCCACTCGGCCAAAAAATCATGCTACCGCCTTAATCTACTCATCCATTAGCCCGCGGAGCGGACGAAGTCTTTTCGTTAAGTTTATCGCCACGAAAAACCAAGCTTAAGAGGCTGCAGCCACAGATGCGCTACGCAGGCTACTCAGTCACAGCACAGGTGAAGGCAAGAAAAATGTAATATTTAGCTACTGCTTCAAAATAAGTTTTGGGCGACCGGGACAACATATAAGTATTGGTTATTGAAATATAGCTTAGGGGTGCTAATTAAAGAAAAACCAGCACGGAAATGAACAGAAGTGATGGGGTGCACGACTACAGACACAAATTTACGTTTGGTTAAGTCTGATATGAGATGTCGAGAAAAACAAATTAAGGGCTGAAAGTCAAAAAATCAATTGAGTTGCCTGATCGATGTTGAAGAGGAGACGTTATATACCCTAAGGTTAATATCCATCGCCCACTGTTAATCAAAAGCGCTAGTTTTTGGGGACGAATCCGTTAAACTGACCGAAAGTAAGAAATCACCCTTGACCTACATATTTGTTCCATTGGGCAGAAAATACCAAAGGGCTTCTAGGCCTTTTGTGACCATGTGTAGTATTTGTTCTTCTCATTGAGTCTAGAATTGAGCCATACATGACAGACCAATGATGTTAATGGTCTGAGGGCAGTGGGGTTGGTTAAGTGTTGTCCTTCATTGGACGTAATAGCTTCTTCGGGAAACAGTTAAAGTTTGGTTTCGCAACAGCCCTTTGCCAGAGGGTCGGGAGGACTTTAGGAAAAGGGCAGGATTTTATTACCACAAACACCATAATCGGTAACATTCTGTATTTTAAAAAAGCTTATTATACATCATAATTTGGAGAGGTTTGATACCATGTAACTGTGTATTCACTGTAAAAAAACTATGATCAACTATGCACCGACTCAAACTACGGTCAAATTCTTGATACAAATCAAGGTCAAAAGTTACACGTCAATGACCAGAGTTGACCATCAATTGGTAAATTTGAGCATAGCTGAGGTCAATGGTTTGACCATATTTGGGTTGTTTCAATTTGACCAAATTAATGGCCGAATTGTCCAGTCTTTTAAGAGTGATCGCATTTTGAAGCCGTAGACAAATTTAAAAAATCAGTGGACACTCGCACACTATAAAAGACAAAAGATGCGAATTTACTCCATTAGGGTGTTACCTCACTTGAACAATAATGAAATTCACTCCAGGAATAATAGGCCTAGTGAGTGGCATTCACTCAAAAAGATTGTAAATTCATTCTTTGAAGAGTGCTTTCGGAGACCACTCTTTTAAAAAGTGGTATCTGTAGGTTCTCTGAAAGAAACTTAACATGGCTCAGTGGAGTGAATTCTACTCATCTTCTGGAGTGAACTTTTCAGCTTTCACGCTTCTCAGTGAAATTTCACTCTAGTCCGGGTTGTGCACATCTGATTTTGTCGTTGGTCGATAAAAATATGACTGTTTCCTTGTAGCAAGATATGTCCTTAGTCGAATGGAGAAAATGTATCAACGGTAAAACGAACTTTTAGGAAAGGTTGATTAGTTCATTTGGAGTCTTCGCACTGCGTGCAAAGTCCGACAGAGAAAGAGGAATTGTTTCGATTAATCTGCATGGAAGTTTTGTATATAGTGTTTTTTCCACACCGATTTCTTTAGTTTGAAAAGTCCTCTTTCACAATCTGCCGGGAGACATCGCGTTTTGAGAGATCCAAGATGGCCAACAAATGACCATCATTACATATATTCCCCCATAACTAGCTTCAGTTTATGATTGAATGAAAGCTTTTGGTGTTACAAAAGTTTTGGTTGGTACAAAATGGACCCTAACAAGGTTAGGGGAACATGGCATTGTCTGCAAGGTTGAGGGGACCTGACCTTTGAAGGCCCACTTCTTTTTCCCCAAACAGTACCAATTCTCCTCACTTTCTTACTTAAGCCCCTCCTAAAATTGTCTGAAATTCATCCTCATCCAGATACAGTCTCATTTTATTACTTCAAGGTGAGTATAGAAAAACTCAAATTATATAACCAAAACACTCTCAGTTCTGTTCATGCTTTGTAACATTTAAGCTTTAGTACTCTGCATTGTTTGAATTAGCTGTCAATCAACAAGCTGAGCCAATTGAGAATTTCGCTACCCCCGTACCAAAATTGTAGTTTGGAGTGAGAGGTTTGGCCCTTTAAAGAAGAATATTTTTAATTATTATTGGTTTCCCATAAAAAAAAAAAAAAAAAAAATTGGTGATCATAACGTTCTTGAATATTTTGTTGGATCCATTGAACTGATATTATTTAGGAAGTAACGAGCTCAGTACATAGCGAACCCTGCGTACCCTGACGGAGCTCTGCTTTGTGAACGGCTTTTGAAGGTATGCCGTATATTTACCAGCACGGGGAGTGGACGTTTTTCAGCTCATCGCTACCAAAAATTTAAGGGACGACAGCCGGGGAGGGGTGGGGGGCGGCGGGCAATGCTTTACCAATTATTTATATAACAGGTATTGAGTTTAAAGATCCACGCACTTTAAAAACACCATGGGTTAACTATGCATCGACTCAAAATATGGTCGAATTGATGGCTAAACGGCACAAAAACAAAAGCGATGAACAATTTTCCCCAAATAATAAATACTCCAATCTGTGAAGAACACTCCCCACATGCGCCTTTTCATGTATTGCACACTCACATGTACCCTACGTCCACTGGAAACGAGTGTAAATACCTTACTGAGTGGCCATTTACTACATTCACGACCTATCTTATAGCACACTTGTACAGCAGAATGATTATACCCGCGAAGATCCACGAGGAATTTTTCTCGATTTCTGTTTCTGAAATTGAAAATTTATGATACACGTCACTACCGGTGGTTCTTATGACAAATCTCGAGGAGTCCGTTACTTCTAAAGGACACGAACTTAGGTTTACACTGGCATGTGTTCCTTACAGAAAAAGGTTTATGAATTAACAAATTAAAGACTTACACAATATATTACAATTAGAGTCACGAAGCGTCGGATGTTTCCATGGTAACAAAAAGCGAATTTTCAGAAGCAAAATGTGACCACAATGAGCCGTTAATATTGATTTTGCTATGGTATTGATTTCTCTTTGGCGGTTGATGCCAGACTAAGTATGGCTGTCTGATCTTAACATTTTCATGAAAAACACATGACAGCATTTTAACTTGGAATGGATTTTATTAATTCCCGTGTTTCCGCATACCGTCATTGAAGGCGGATGAAGAACTGATATAGATCTTGTGCACATAGATTGATTTCTAGACTTTTAAGTATTCGACTATATTTTGAAATAAAGAATGTGAATTCAGTTAGTTAGACGACACACCAACACGAATGTGTTATATCTAGGGGCGGTCCTACGTTGGGAGAGGGGGAGTCCCCCTCCCAAAACAATAGCTTCTCCCCCCCCCCCCAAAAAAAATGGACAAATGATTTATGTAAACCAGATAAAATTTTCTGATTCATCTTTATTTTCGGAGAAGTAATTTTTTGAAACACGAGATCTCAAAATAAAGAATGTCTGGATGCTTTTAGCAATGCCGGAATTTGTTTGGATCTTTGTTCCGACCGTGTCCGTTTCCAAGCACGTAAAAAGCTCCTCTCAAAAGAGAGAATGTTTGGATGCTGTTAGCAAGGCCTGACAAGCGCCATTTCCTACAATCTGGGGGGGGGGGGGGTTGAAAAAAATTTCTTGGTACGCTACGTGTCAATCGATGGTGGTATAACGTGAATTAGCCCCCCCCCCCCAACACATTTTTCTTTTTAAATTTCAAGTATTCACTTCGCAGACATATATTTAGGGCCCCTTGCTACATCAAGGTGCGTTATTCTCGCGTTCCTCTCGCTGCTCGAAGAAGTGCCAACAACGCGGTCCTGTTCCGGAAATTAGATGTACAGTAGCACGGGCGTAAGTATAGTCGCTCAAGATACAGCCACCAGTAAGTGTGGGGGGGGGGGGGAGTTTTCCCTAATATCTTAGGTCTTCAGTATTGCATATTAAAGGTAAAATTACTCCGAGTAAATTTTACATTTGTGGAGGAAAAATATTGCCGCACAACTCTTAACAGCCAGTACGTAACAGAACAGTCTGCCATACTTCAAGTTCGGTTTAAAGTACATTTCAAACACTGTATAAGTCATCCAAACCTTTTATTCCCAACGGGGTAAATGATGGGGGGTGGGGGCTAGCTCCCCAACTACGATCATTCGTACCTTGAAAGAGTCTGTACCGACTTTGCAATCTTCAGTCCAAGTTTTTGTAAGGTCGAGGAGAGTGATTCCACAGTTTCTCTTTTACGGGCAGTCGGGAAACCAAAAAGGCCGTGGCCGATCCGACTTTAACCAATTGGTTATAAACGTAAGCCCGAACTTAACTAATTTAAAACTTAAAACCTTGCAATGTTGTGCTGTGATGCGGTCCTGGTTTACATTATGCATGTATCATGTATAACCAAGAACAATTTCGAAAAAGAATGCAATGACTCATTTTTTTATGCTGAACTCCCTCAAATTATCAACCGATGACAAAGGCAAAAAGGAAATGAAATTTTTAAGCCTTGGGATAAGCACCTGCACAAGAAAAGCTTCTTGATCGAGCAGAATAGGAGAGAACATGGGAAGCATGCAAATTTTCACCCTTTGTAATAACTAAAAGGAACACCCTCTGTTGTTTCAGTCGAATGTTTTTTATTTTTTCCATATGGGTAACAGTGGCATACGGAGTTTTGGTGTTAGTGAGGACAGGAAAAAGTGGGGAGCTAAAAGTCTAGAACTTTCGACCTTAAAGGGCCAAACCTCTCACCCCAAACTACAATTTTGGCACGGGGGTACCAAAATTCTCAATTGGCTCAGCACTTTGATTGACAGCTAATTCAAACAATGCAGAGTACCAAAGCTTACATTACGCAGCTTGAACGGTACTGAGAGTGTTTTGATTATACAGTATATACTGAGTTTTCCTATACTCACCTCGAAGCAATAAACTGAGATTGAATCTGGATGAGGATGAATTTTAGACAATTGTGGGAGGGGCTTAAGTGAGAAGGTAAGGAGAATTAGTACTGTTTGGAGTGAGAGAATTGGGCCTTTAAAGCATAAAATCGTCACTAAAAGTCTGACTCACGCATATCGTTAACGTCCATACATTTAAAGAGCAAGAGAAGTTACCCCAACTTGAAGCAGTGTAGTAGCCTTCTGTTCTGTTTCCCGATTGGCTCTTGAGAGTCATGTGACATTATCTTTTAGCCTCCAATGTGAAGTTTACTAAGAGTAACTGCTTGGTTTACCTTGAATATGGAATATTGAAGTCCTAAAATATAAAAGATACTTTGAAGATAAATAAAATGAAAATTGTGCGATTTAGCTGCTGCTTCAAAACAAGTTTTGTGCGACTGCTCTTGACCTTGAATGTGTACCCTACTTTACAAGAAATAACATTCCATTCCAACATCTAAATGGTAAAAAACAAATTGCTGTTTTGACATGATGTCACAATGCAACTGCGACTGCGTACTGCCCACCGCCAGACCGAATTTATGTGAAATTTAGAAAGATCAGTGCAGGGGTGGCGCCAGGATTTACCCGACGGGGGTGGCAGCATTTGAAGGCCCCGACAAAGGTGGTGACGTAGTCCCGGTGGGATGTGACTCGGCAGAATTTGAGGCGCGTGCAGCGCGCCGAAATGTTGGACTCTTTTTAACAAATACTTGAAAATCTGGAGTTAATTTTGAAGTAAAAATTTAAAATTTTTGAAATAATTTTGACTTTTGGAAGGACCATAAAAAGTTGGGGTGTTTATTGAAGAATCTATCCTTCATATGGGCAAAATAAAAAACGTTTTGTACGCGACAGCTGAAATTCTGTTGAGGTTTTGCATGTAACCGTTCTAAGTTTACGTACTAAGGTCTCAAGACGAAACTAGAACTTTGCCCGAAAAGTTTTTTAGAAGATTTGAAGATTAGGAGTTTATTATATTGCAAAAATTTTGGGATTTAATACAAGAAAATTTGTTTTTTCAAGTTTAAAATGAAAAATTTGGGTTCTCTACTAAGTGATATGCCTTTCAAGAGCAAAATTAGGTAGAATGTCGGGGTGATTTAAAAAGTTGGTTTTAAGTGATGTACTGAGTATCCACCGATATAGGAACAATCTGAGGCTTATATTGGGGAATATTGTAATTTTATGACAGACCTTCTTATAAGAAAAATCAAGTAGTGGGTGATCTGTAGTTTTGTTGGGGTTACTGAATATCATCAGGCAGATTAAGGCCCTCGGACCATATTCGAAACTTTTCCCGTGGAAAAGTTAGGCTTCCAATATATTTGAAGCTTTTTATCTTATATATTGAAATATATAGGCGTACGGGAGCGTTTTGGTTTGGGAGCGGGCAGAATTTGTCCCGAAAAATGTAATCTTGTCCGAAAGAGCACACAGATTTTTTTGAAAAATTGAGAACCACCAGACAGCAGGAAAAGGCATTTCCCGGGCTGGTATGGTAATTATAAACAAAGTTGTCATTAATTTGAGCTTTCTTTCACAATTAAAATTTCACTTTAAAATACCGTCCCAAAACAAAGAATAATATCCCATCATGCATTGTATCGGTAAGTAATCTTTTCGGCCAAAATATCTAAGCGGAGCGCAACCACCAGTTGGCGCGGAACGTACAGAAAATTGATAAAAAAAAATCTATTCCCTTAGACTGTCAAACAGCCGGAAATAGCATTTCCAAGACTTGTAACTAGAAATGAAGCCATCGTTATTTTGAGCTTTCCTTTGAAATGAACGTTTAAGTTCAACAGAAAAAAGGTCCAACTTGCTATAGGTGGATCAGAAGATTCCCATATAAAAGGTACTGCTACAATTAGATGTAATGGTCTTTTCCCTTTTTTGAAGGGGGGGGGGACTGTGCAACAGAATTGAAATCATACTAATGTGTTTGACTCTACTAGGAATCTTCGTTGTATTCAATTGCAAGATGCAAGTTGAAATTTTCTACGTGACTGCCCTAACCCCAGACTATTAATGATTTTCTTCCGACGTATTTGAAAATATGTCACGTTACAAGGTGGTTTTAAATGAATTTTCAGTCAGACTTATGGGGAGACATTCTCACACTACTGTTTATCATTATGTGTAGCTCAAACATCCTGGCCGATTCTCATTACCGTTGCTAGAACTCGGCTGTCGGGGTAGGCTAGATGGCAGATCATTGGGTACTGCATGCACCTTAATAACCTCTCGTCTGTTTTTTGTCAGGAAAATTCGGAATTGTGGGTTTCCTTGAAGAATATGGTCTTCTTGTGAGCAAAACCAAGAAGACCGTCCGGATTACTGAAGTTTATAAGACCCGCATCTTTTATAAGTTTAAGGTGGGCATTCAGATGAAGGTTCCCCGACGAAATTGGGTTTTCTCAAGAGGGGGAAGGGCAGCCTTTCCCGACGGGGGCATGACCTTGAAGATTAAAGATAGGATGAGGGATAACAGAGCTTGTAAGAAGTGATTAAAACAGATTCAGATAGGCATTAAAATACCGTTACAAAAGAATTAAATAGTTCAAAAAGAAAAAAAAAGTTCATGATAATCCTTCCAGTAACTTCAGTCCTTTACGTTCATTTTAGGCCTACACGAAGGAAATTGCCGTCAGTTCCACGACGGGGAGGAGATAGGACAAGGCACATAACGAGGTTTAACCGAGCAAAGAAGAAGTAATTGAAAATCGATTCTAATGTGTATTAAAATAGCATTTCAAGACAAAAAAAAAGTTTACCCATCCAGTAATTTCAGTCCGTGTAGGCTGTTTTTCCTTTTCTTTTTTTTAATCATTTTTTTTTTATTTATTTAGGCCTCCCCGACGAAATGGCCGACCTTCCCCGACGGGGGGAGGGGGCATGCTCCCCCTCCTGGCGCCACCCCTGGATCAGTGAAATTCGGCGGTCAATGATGACGTCACTGAATAAGTGTCTATTAAACAGCCAGCCATTCCTATCTGGCAAGTTTGCAATTCGTACGGTGAACCCCTGAAAAAAATAAAGAGGGCGAGCCCCATGAAAATGCAGGGTTCCCAGCTGATCTCTAAAATGCTTGAGGGTTACTCGATATGTATTCACGTTAATTTTTCCTAATAGTCATAGCGGTCAAAATGTCAATATGTTTCTGAATATGTTTTGATTATTGTATTAATGTAGATGTCTTTCACAAGTGAAAGAGGAAATGCAATTCGAGTTTCGAGTACACGTGCTAATAAACGGATCCTAACTAGCTTAGTACAGTTGGGTAAAGTTCAAGTTTTCTTCAAACGCCTACACGTGTCACAAAACTCCTTTTAGTCCGTGAAAATCGGAGACAAAGAAAAGGGGTTTATGTTATCTCTCAGAAGTAGTCAGGTATGCGGAAGACTTGAATGCGGTCATCGCAAAATAAAAAAAGGGCCTGGAGGCCCAAAATACAAAATGCAATTCATTTTTTTCAAGTAAAACACGTTTCCTTCTAAACGCAAAATAATTTTTTCCCTTAAAACTGTTTTCTGTCTTCAGTATTATTTCCCTTATAATACAAAAGAAGACTACAGGTCTCATACAGTCACCTCCCTGACTCAATACAGTCAGGGAGGTTTTATTTTACCAGTCAGCAAGACCGTTTTTACCCTAGAGGATCAGATCAGATTAAGTCCTTTGAATGTTATAACTCAATGTTTTTTCCAAGAAATAGCTATATTGTTGTGAAATTGAGTCTCAAGTATTGACACGAGTCACAAAAGCGCCCCTTCCTCAAAGGAGTTTGGCAGTCTAACAGTATATTTAGCCGGATGCAAACAAGACTAATGCAATGGGTCTGTCTAGGCATAATACGATTTTACAGCAAAAGTCCAAGGTCAAATATCATAAGTCTCAGCGACATGGGAAATGCTTACTACAATACTTATGCTGGGCTTTTGGCAGAGTCGTGAAAAGGGGACTAACTCAAACGCCTTCGTCTTATATTCTTAAAGGGCCAAACTTTTCACCCCATACTATAATTTTGGTACCGGGGTCCCAAAATTCTCAATTGGCTCAGCTCTTTGATTGACAATTAATTCAAACCATGCAGAGCACCAAAGCTTATATTACACAGCAAGAACGGTACTGAAAGTGTTTTGATTATATAAATTGAGTTTTTCTTTACTCACCTTGAAGCAATAAACTGAGATTGTATCTGGATGAGCATGAATTTCATACGATTGTGGGAAGAGCTTACGGTAAAAAGGTTAGGAGAATTGGTAATGTTTGGGGTGAGAGAACTGGATCTTTAAAGAGACGGTAGATCGATCTGTCCACAAGAGATTTTTTTTTGGCTGGTCTTTCAAGACTCCATAAGCAAAGAGGTTAATAAATATTTCTACTAAATATACTTTTAAAACAATCGAGCCCCTCATCGAGTTTAAAGACAACAAATTGTCTTGCACTCCTTTAAGAAGAAACCACCGAAGCTTTAAAGGGGTTGAAATTGTTCCAAGTCAATTTCACATCAAACGTGATGGGAAAATATTGACATTTTCAGTTACCTGTACTAATACCCCGAATCAACCAAAACGAAGCTATTCTTTCAAAGGACGTCAATTGATGTAAAGTCACTATTTGCATTTTGGGATATCAGGATATTGTTAATTATGTCTGGGGTGATGCATCACGCCATCCCTAATGCATATGATCAAGATACTTAAAGATACAATAGATCACTTTATTACCTCCACATGAGGAAATGCACTTTTGTAGCAAGGTATATATTCAAAAGTAATCCAGTTCGAGCAAAGACACAATACAAGAGAAAATAAAATAAATATGTTCATGGAAAAACGACAGAGGATATATACATATATGAAACAAACAAACAAAGCTAGAACAGGAAATGAGACGAAAAGTCTCGAGTAAAATAAAATTAAAGGGAAATAAAATGAAATTGAAAGTATTATTTCACTCACTTACACGGTTTAATTTATCCATTACTAATACTACTTTCCTCTTTACACCTCTATAAGTAATCAAAGTGATGGAACCAGCTATCAATATTAGAATAATTTCATATTTGAACAGTTCAATTTTGCTTTGATCGTGTAAATAATTTACTTCCTCTCCCATTATTATGTTTTTCGTGCTGTTGTTAAATTTTTGCTAAAAATTAATGAGGCATTAGAGACTAATTTGTTCGTCTTTCACAAATGGAAAACACGCCCTAAGTAATGCAAGTTTAAAAATAAACAAGAAACTAAACGCGCTAAGTGACAAGTTATTTATCGTTAAAGGGAAAGACAGAAAGCCAAGTTTAGAGTGAGTGTAGGCAGCGGACCTCTTATTGTAAACCCTTTGACTTACACACTAAATTAAGCTACTTCCGTGCCCCCTCGCCACCAGTAAAAGTTTTCAACCAGGACATGCCATCCCCTCCCCCCGGATCGAAGCTCACAATCTGGACTTTCATGACACTTTCAAATTTCCATATCATGACCATTGAAATTTTGACCTAGAGAGCTTTGAATGATAGGTATATGTGTTCCCCGCCGTAAAAGCTACTCAAAAACGGCATTTTACAGAGCGGAGTAATGCAATAAAAAATGGCACTAAAATTGGTCAAATTGCCTTGAATTTTGCACAGTTTGTATTCCAACTCATTGTCTACAAAGCCCAAATGCAAAAATAATCATATTTTGTAAGTAAAACAGTTAGAAACAACATCCCATAAAATTTTTAAGGCACTCTGTCTGTCATTAGACATTTTCCAAGTCACGAGAATTGGAGTTAGTGGCCCTCTACTTTTGGTAGTCTGCTGGATTGCGTGACTGACTTTTGACATTCACGTGACCATCTTTTATCACTGAATTATGAAATTTAGCAGAGCGATCAATTGTTTAACCCTTGAATATGAAATTTCCTGAAATTTTATAGATATTCGGAAGCCACTTAAGAAGAAATCTTATATCATATTTACGTATCGCAGTAAACATTTCCTGTAAAGTATTACAGTCTCGAAAACTGAGGGTTCACGTAGCTATATACAACAAATTAAGGCGTATTCAAATAAACTCAAGGTGAAACTCTTTCATCCGTGTTTATTATCTCTCATTAACAAATGCAAAAACAAGCATCTTCTTGAAACATTCATTAGAACAACAAATATCGCATTTCACAAACATCTTTAAAGCGTTCATTCAATTTTAATGACTTAATTTCCCCACCTTCCTTTTTCAAAATATACTTTTGTCTTTTTAACTGAACACAAAATTGATAAGAAAAATCCCCAAAGTTGGTTCTAAAGTTGTTAATCTTATAGGCGAAAATATAACTCTTGGCAAAGAGTATAAGAAAGTTAATTGGATTGAATTCGTCAATGATTGAACCAAAAAGAACGTCATATTCAGAAAACATATTCCCCTCGATTAGTTAAGTTTTGATTACACATTTCGAAAACGATTGGACATATTTACAAGACCATAGTAAATGGTTGATAGATTTAATTGTATTTTTGAGTTGTTATTTAATACCAGTATATAATATAAATTTAATTTTAAACCTAAAACTACCCCTGAACATCATAAATGGTAAGTAGATAATTCCTACCTAAAACTGACCACAATATCTCATCACCACATGAGTATACTATATGGGGTGATGAGATAATAAGCTCAAAAACGCGCATGCATATCAATATCGATGAACTAGATACAATATGATCAAGCCCGGGACACACTGCCACAACCTGCGACACGACGGCGACCACCCACCGCGTCGGCTGTGGTCGTGGTGATGTGACCAGTTCCACGACTAGAGTTCAATTGTGTCGTAAGCCGTCGGTCCGATTAAATGCGTTCAATCGTAGTTGGGTGCAGTAGGTGCGTTTTAAGCTCTGTTCACACCGCCACGACTGCCAAAGAAATATCTACTATTTATGCAAATTGTCTACGACGGAAGGTCTTTTGTAGTCGTGGCGGTATGTGCCGGGCTTAGACATCCACGACGGGAGTGGCCTAGCTAGGATATTTTCCTTGGGGCAAAGCTCGAAAACTTCCTCAAAACTTTTCAGTTTCAGTTTATTCTCAATTTCAGTATATTTTCAAGGTCAAGGTGCATGTGTTACATACAAAATACGTAATTTTATGATAATATCAAGGTTTTCATGACGTCATGGAATGTCACCTAAGTTAATACATGGCCTACAAGATCCTGAAGCTGCCTACTACATACATAGGATTAAGAAGTTGTTACCCCCATCCCCAGTGATTAATCAGATTAATTTTCCGAACAGATTAGATAGATTAGTTTTCCGAACCAGTCCTTTAAAAATAAGGTAAGCATCATGTTTGTCCAGGTTTGCAGGTTTATCATGTCTAGACAACGTTAAGCTATTGCTTTTAGCTGCATCCACAGTTAAACACAGAGTAAGATCAGTCTATAACCTGCCCGGTACTAGCTTGTAGGATGGGAGGCCATTAAATGCTTGAACGGGGCGCTGCCAACCAATAAATTTGAAACCGGGCTGTTAAACCTCGCCTAACCTACCCCAACTTAACCCAGGGAGTTGTTAACTTTAGTGACGCGTGAAAGTGATACGCGGAGCGCGACATTCGGTTCGCGCGAAACGTCCCGCCAGGGGAAATTTCCCTTAAACACTCCTAGATTACAGGAAATGACACTCCCTGTGCCTCATTACTGCATGCTCAGAATGCCATGTTTTTCTTGTCCTGAAAACTTTCAAGGAGACAATTTGTTCACAATAAATATAAAAAGGAAAAATTGGAAACTCTGAGGCCTACCGGTATGTTTTGCTGACAGCCTTAAATCGAAAATAAATATAATGGTTGTGGAACGAAAACAAACGGAAATTGTGATAATTAAATGAGGGAATGTTTCGTTCATGAGTCTATGATAATGTTACTATTTATTAGCAACGTATTATCCAATAGTGCATCAAGTTGATGAACATAACATTAGCTCAACAATACGTAGGGAACTAGCTGGATGATGGTATCCTGAGTTCTGGTCTTATAGCCTGTCACTGTTGCGCAGTATACGCTGAACTGATCAAAATACCCTGCACGTGTACCAGAGAACATTCACGCTGCTGCAGAAAGGGCATTTCGGCGGAACGCGAGCCAAGCGCGCTTCAGTGACACAGGTGAGATCTGTGGAAATACGTTGCATGGAAATACGAATTATACATGAGAAATGTTTCACGTTTACTTATAAGGAGAAAAATTTAAATAAATAGGAAAAGGAAGTATTATTTCGTAAACTTGAAATTTCCCCAAATTCAACAAATATCCCCAAAATATTTTCCAGGGGGGCAACTTGTCCCCTGCCCCCCCCCCACCCCCATTGGCTACGCCACTGCACGACGGCGAGTTGCCGACTGTGCGTTCGTCATGCGCACACTAACACAACGGTAAGCCCGCGTTGTACACACGGTGTAGTGTAAGGCCTATAGCCTCAGGCTTCATACGTCTGCTCGTACGTGCTCGTGCCATGTGTAAGTTCATCGTCCAATTGCACTTCCAGGTTGCAACTTTTCGGAAACAAAGAGAAGAGCAGGCGATAAATTTTTATTCTATTTGGAGAAGTAAGCCTCGAAGATAGGCAGACGAGAACAAGAAGTTCGGAAGGGTAAAAATGATGCATCTGCACTGTCCCAGAACATTGAACACATGTTCCAAAATCTAGCCAAACAGTGTAAGCATAGCCTATACACTCAGTGTGATACAGACTGTTCCAATGGTAGTCTACAAAAATGATGATAGGTCCCTGAGTATTTTACTACAGTAGCGTCACTAGTTATCACTATTGAAAATGTTTTTCACTTTCTGCTTTAAAGCAGCTGGTTCAGAGATGACCTGCCATCACCCGAGCTGCTAAACCAAGAGGAAGTGGCAAGAGAAACCAGCACCTGAGATGCCCGAGTCATGTGCCCACGTGATCAAGATGTGCGATCCACTGGTCTTTCCAAACATCTTCATGATTCTGAAGATTGCCTGCACTCTTCCCGTTACGTCTTGTGAGTGTGAGCGGTCTGCAAGCACTCTGAGGCGCCTCAATACGTTCATGCGTGCAAGCATGAAGGAGAAGCGGCTGTCTGTCATCCCTTGCACCGATGCAAACTCATTATGACATGAGTGTAAACCTTGATGAAGTGGTGGAAATATTCTCGAAGATCCATCCTAGAAAACTGGAACCAGCCTCTGTCCTCACTGCTCGCCCATAACTTCAGAATCAACAAAGACAACAGACATTCACATTGATATTTGAGTGTGCAATTCTGCAATACTACTAGTTGTGCTCTGTGGACTACGTATGGCAGGCTGCAACTATGTATTTTAAGCTTTATTTTTTATAACCTCATTTCAGAAATTTAACCAAGTTCACTGCAAGATCATCCTTATTGTTTATTACCTGGTGCTTAACATTGTTTTAATGGAACAACATTTGTTTTGAAAAGGTTTATATCAAAATCGGTACAAACTGAAGCCAGACAGTCTAGTACATGTAGGTTATTCTACTACCAGATTACATGTATGATTTTTTTTTCTCAAAAAGTGGTGTACTGTGTGAAATTCCTGAGGAAAAGGACTTCTGTTGTGTTCAAAAGTCCTCTAAAATGCCCCAGATTGCAGGAGATCTGCAGATTTCAAACTTTTGGGGGAAGCATGCCCCGGACCCCTAGCAACTGCATGCTTACTGCATGCTCCAGCAGCCTCCGTATTTGGAAAAAGGTCCACATCTTGGAAAAAAGACCCACCCCTCAACATGAGCTGACTACGGGCCTGGTATCCATCGCCTAATAATTTGTGACTTTCTTGTTGTACCACTCATATTACCTGCTTTGTTTTCCCTTCGGGTTAAAAATGTTTTATGACCTTTTAATGAACTGAAAAACAAAGAAATACAAAGATTTTAGTACACAACAATGACATCAGAAATTAGTGTGCAATGTATCATTTTAATTTGAATGTGTAAACATCAACGTATATCTCATCTCAGGAATGTTCTGTGGGGATTTGAGTTGGACTCTTTGACTTTCGTTTCCTATTTTCTATAATACCGTTCTCTTTTAAATCTTAGACTTGAGGTTCATTTTAAAGAAAGCTTCCCCTTTGGATCGGTTATCGATCAAAAGACGAGTCCATCCATTCCTATCACAAATAAAAGTGTAAGACTACGCCTTTGTGTCGCTTATATGTAGCATCAACTTATATAGATTTGAGATTTCCATTCTAGTCTGAATTCAAAGAAATTCTTCCATATCCGTCACTGGGAGCAATTCCTTTCGGTTTTATTTTTCGGTGTTTTTAGAAACACAAAAGAATCTATAGATAGTTTTCTCGTAACATCGTAAAAGCTTTTCACATGACTTATTTCAGTCATGTTTGAGGGCATCCCTTATATGTACGTTCATGCCTGCCGTCAGACATGGCGGTTTGTAATGCCTAGTTGTGACGTCACTAAGACCTATCTATACTTGATGACCATAGACTTTATAATATTTACTACGTCAGGGTTGTCCAACCTACGGCCCGCGGGCCACGGTCCGACCCGCAAATAAGGTTGCGTCCGGCCCGTCAGAAATAATCTACAATGCAAAATTATTCAGTAAGCAGATTAATTGATGACAACTTTATACTTCGCCGTCCGCTATGGCATGCTTACTTATGAATGAAATAATTCATTTCAAATGTCTGCTACATGTAGCTACATTGGAGTGTTGTCCACAGGGGCAGATTGAGAATGATTCAGGAGGAATATGAAAAAAAACTCTGTCCGAATATTCTGCCAAATACCATCAATTTTTGCTAAAATTTATTTATTTGTTCAATCAAAAACGAAAATGAATCAGTTTTCCCTACGCGCAATGATTGCATTTTGTTGCCTTGGGGGGTCGGAAAAAATTGAAAAAAAAGAGTAGGCCTATAGAATGCGGCCCCTCATCCATTATAACCATTTCATGTGGCCCTCCGCTGCGAAAGGTTGGACAACCCTGTTCTACGCAATGTTCCTAGGGCATATGCGACAGTGGTTTCCCATTCATCACACAACTACCAATGGAACATTTCTCGTCAAAGTTCAACTTTGGTAATCACTGTACTTTATTGCCACACATCCAGGCTTAGCTAAATTCCACCGCTGTCACCATAATGTAGCGTTTCAATAAAAATGCTTACTGTAGATTAGAATAAATGCACATTCATTTTGTTGTAAGTGAAAAGCACTTATAAGATCCAGCCCTTTTTTCCTAAACAGCTGAAGGTCCGTCCTTCATTGTCTCCAAAAGGGCTTTCGCAGTTGAAAGGCAGCACAAAATCTACGATTCATTTCATTTGGAAGGTTTCAATACAAAGCTATTTTTCAATGTGTTTTAAAGAACCAAATTTAAAATGCTAAAGTATGCTCTAATATTTATGATGCCCGTAAGCGGGAATTTTTAGAAGCTTGCCGACAAGACGTACTCACCTTTTCAAACATTCTTGCCCACTGCCAATTGTTCTTACAGTGTTAATCTCAAATCTAAGCTGCTTAAGTCTTCTTTTAAATGAAAGTGTGTTTGATAAATAGACATTTTGCCATCATTTTGAAGACATTTCTTTATTTCAAACCACCTTGAAAAACTTCATTACATGTTCAGCAATGAATCACGTCTTATAACCAGATAACACAAAACGTCTAACAAGCTGTCACGTGTGATTCAAGAGCATTTACAAGGACTGAAGGAAGAACGAATCACCGAACCCTAATTTATGGAGACATTTTAAAAACTCTGCGATTGATATATTTGCTACTTAATTGCTTACTTCGTTGAAAGTAGCAATTAGTTAAGCTTTAAATATGAAACGTTTTTGTTTCGATGACCATGACGATAATTTTGAAGGTATATTAACTTCGTATAATTATTAAAATTTTTCTGATGACTTAAAATAAATTGAGGGCAAAATGATCTTTCTCGTTAAACATATCCAACAATGAAAGCAAAAGCCCAGTGGTGGCACATGGGGGCATTTCCCCGCCAATCTTTCCTCCTTCCCAGACCCCCCACTCAGATATATGCTAAAACGGTTGTAAATATGAAAAAGTCAACGAAGTACATGAGAAAAGTATTAGCTTTGTAATGACTGAGCATTTTTTTTTTTAATTTAAAGAAATGTTGCTTAAATTGATAGTTAGTGTACTGTGGGGTGCAAATGGTATCCGACATTGTTACTTGATCTGTGTCCCAAGCGATGTATGCATTTAATGTGTTTACCTGTGCGAAGAACAATTTTGACCAATTAACACACACTTGACTGGTCTTGTAGCTAACTCCAAATGTTAACATTTCTAACTTTTGATGAATTTTAGTATATCGGGTACTGTCAATGAATTAGTCGGGATATGAACGTTGACTGTATCAAGTGTGTACGTGGTGCACTTCACTTCCTCCCGAAGCGATAAGATGTAATCAGACGGAGATTTGAGGATGTTTTAAATGTAAGAAGGGAAGTTTCATCATGAATAATTATTCGCATGAAAACTACATATAGTATCATGCAAGCAGTCAAGTTGCCATGCTGTCATTCACGCATAATTACTTCAATTTAATGAGCAAAATGTTCAATTAGAGATTTCTTCTATTGTTTATGTAACATGGTTAGATCAAACAGAGGTGGTTTAGGTGGGGTGATAGGCTATTAATTCACAAACAATTTTCTTCAAACGATCAGTTTGTTCTGCAGTGCATTTACGCCCGATAGAGCTATATTGATAAGAAACTCCATCACTTTCAACACAACACATAAATTTAACATTTGAAATTTAACATTTTCGTACAAAGTCTGTAAATAGCTTAATGTTTTTCGGTTTTTTGTTTGTTTGTAATAGATAACAAAGAGGTTTCATATTCTAAGTTTTGTCCATCTCTTTGCTTGTGTTTACGGTTTTTAAGGTTATACAAATGGCGTGAAAATATTCATCTTGCAAATACGTACGAAGTCCATTATCCTCTGTTAATGGGTTTTTGTACATCAAGTTAGCAAATTGCTCTTTCTTTGTTCACTCTTGAAATTAAAAACATTTTTAAAAGTATCGCCTTATTTCCAATCTAGAAACAAATTTAGCAAATCTGTCATCGAGACGCGCTAAACAAAGAGACTTAGAAATAAATATTCACAGAATACCAAAATACTCCTCTTTGAATATAACGTGTGTGATTATCGTCTCGAACTGCTCAAAGAAAATGGTTAAGGAGTTGCTTAATGGTCAATTTTCTTTACAATAACACTTGCAAAAAGGTGGCGTTTTAGGGCAGGCTATTTAAACGGGGTCCTATAAATGAAAGAGAAATATCTTGCATTGGTAAAGGTCTTTCGAACACGTAAAGTGACCAAGTTACTTCGTGAAAACCAGCAGGGACTTGCACTTACATCTCCTAATTACACCTTAGGACTGATCTACGCGGAAAGGTCACCTTTAACTCCGGTTGTTCTACAGAGTGCTATCACGTGACGTCACAATCCGTAAGCCAAGCCCAATGCCGGGAAAAAAATCCATGTGTTAGTGCAACAGTAATGCAGTAACGCAGTAACAGTAACGCAGGTCGTTAGTTGCTTTTTCAGCACACTAGCCTACACGAATTTTACAGGTGGCATAACAACGTTTACACACCTGTAATTCATGCCTCTTTTTAAAACAAAATTGTTCGTAAGCATGCTCTTACCTGATTCATAGACTTGGCCAAGTATCTCGTGAATGTTCCCCGGGGAGCTGACAACCTCTACCTTTACAAAATCCAGTACTCAAGTACAATACAGCATATCGTATTTGCCTTTTCCTAATATGCTAAAGTAGGGAATTTTGTAGAGAAAGTTGTAAGCTCCCCCCCCCCCCCCCACCTCCGGAACATTTACGAGAGTCTGATCTATAACTTGGAAGGCTGAAAAGCTTCAACCGTCACCAACATGAAGTAACTTTTTGAAGTAACCCTTTGAAGAGAGATGCGAAAAGGGAAAATGCAATGCAACCACCCCATCTTGACTTAAGAAGGTTATCCTAAATGGTTCTAAAGTATCATGTGACAATATTTTTCTTCATCAATTGTGAAAATTACGAGGAGTAACTGCTTGGTTAATCTGAAATATGAAATATTTAAGTCATGAAATATTATGAAAGTTACTTGGAAAAGAAATAAGAAGAGCACTGCGAGATTTAGCTGTTAAAAAGTTCTATTTTCAAAATGTATTTTCTACTTTTATCTGGACAGTCCCTTTGGCATACCTCTTTTGACTATTTTGACAAAATTATAGCCCAATGCGATATCCTCATACTCTTTACTGTGGGAAAGGGACAACCGAGAAGTCGGCAATTATTTCCAAGAGGACATTGTCTCAGACAAAGACAGACTCCTTGTCGCAGATGAGACAAGTAGTTGGGATGTGGTTGGGATGAACGGACTAACTACCGTACTAGTCGCACGTGTGGCAAGAAATCACGGATTATTGCCAACATTGGCATTCTCTTTGGGTATTGTTGACATGAATTCCAAAGGAAAGAAACATATTTGGTAAAAGTGGTTTAAAGACGCGGGTTTTGGAAATCCATTTTACCGGAAATTGGAACTTGTTTGTTTTAAAACAAGTTTGGGCCCACTGCCTTTGCTCTTCAAAATGTGTTGGCACATACCGGATCCGTATGTTCATATGTGAATCAGAAAGTGATTGTATTAAGAAAAACGACACAATTAGGGCAATTTCATGCACATTTTCCCACGGACTGAAACCGATTTTGTAACTTATATGCACATAGTGTAAACAATTAGCTAGATAACGAATACTTGAAACCATCTCCAGTACTCCTTAAGTAAACAAATTACTCAATTAATTAATACTACTATTGGCGATAGGTTCAAATCGCTCGACGCTTGTATACACATATTCGGAGCATAATGCCACATTTTTAATATATATGTATAAATTCGATGAATCGTGTATTTCCAAAGTAAATACTTCATAAAAACAAGATGATTACCCTCTGTGTCGGGCGATTTGTTTTTAATATTTTAATCTTAATGCTTTTTATACTCTCATTTAAAGTAAGTTTGCAAAGAAGTTTTGAAATTATCCATTAATCTTTATATACTATCTCTGATTTTACGCTTTCAAAATATTTTACAATCTGTTTTGTTGAATTTCTAACTCATTATTATTTCTTCTGACACCAAAAATTTGGAATCGTTTCATCTTGTATTGGTTCTGATCGATGCATCAAGTTAGTGACATCGCTGCATCAACAGGCAGCAGTATACACACAGCCCAAAGCGTACGTACGTATGTAGTTTATCAGCATCCGGCGCGCAGCCAGGATTGCGTCGTGGGGGGGGGGGGTGGGGGCGGGGTGGTGTGATGGGGGGAGGCTTGGGGCACGACATGAGGGAAAAGTCTAACTGTAGAGAGAAAAAACCGATATTTTAGGTGTTTTTAGCATTGCAAGGTTGGGTCATGGATGGGGTTCTCACCCCCCGTGGCAACGCCACTGAGCAGCGTTGCACGTTTTGGTGCGGCCTATGGGCAAAACGCATCATCTGCAAGAGATTCATGAACAACATTGTCGATTTTGCAGGTATCGAAACTGGTATTTAAAGCTAACCTTACCTGCTTACTCGTACTACAAATTTGTTAAGAATCTTTGCCCTCGTCATGGAGAATTTCTTTTAAAATCAAATGCTGTAATTACCACTTGAATTCTAGCTGTTATTCACATTCTTGCAAAAATTTCATGCAGTGTTCCCATTCCTCTGACACTGACACAGGAAATTATCCTTTGTATGTTACCAAAATCATAATCGGCCACAACATCTCCTGACCTGCCTTATAGTAGTCCGTAGACTTTTCCGGTATATGCTACCATCTGCATGTGCCTGCGTAGCTAAAGAAATAGTATCTCGCTTATAGCCTCGTTCCGTTCCCTTTTGAAGACTTTTCACATGTCAGCACGTCAAAGTAGAGTAGATTCTAACCAGTGTAGCGAATTTTTGTTCCGTGTGTTCATATACGGCTGACGTCGGTCTAAGTCTGAGAATGTGTTCCCCGCAAAGTGGTTTTCAAAATGGTGTCACTCACTACTGACAGACTTACTAAAAACAAACCAGTTTTCGACGCTAAGCTCCTGTACGGTGCCCCTATAATTCCCGGCTACATGTTTGTTGAAGTGGATGGAAGGGGTAGTGGCCACCGCCACACGGATGCAGGTTGTGAAATACTACCCCTTTGACAACTCGGTGCCATTGACTACCTGCTGTAAGTACATCTACCATTTTCACCCCTACCTTTTTACCCCTTCCCCAAGTCATCCTACTGGAGTGGGGTGGCTACATGCAATATTGGACCACAATTGTCGTGGAACCAAATTTCTGAAAACTGCTCGTTTAGTTCCGCATACGACTTTATTGCGGTAACTCCATTCTGGAGTATACCTGTGCCAAACAAATGAGGATAGTCTGGTGGTATAGCGAAATTATTGACATTTGTAACATTTCCTGGCGTGCGATTTGAAAAAGAGTCATTTCAGTTATTTTGGGTGAAGGTCATGGTTTCGGCTGAATTCAGAGATAATCGTTAAGGTTTTTGGCGGAAGCCAGATTGGACCTTCAAATAAGCCCCGCCAGAATAATTGCAACCCTTCAAGGTTAAGGGGAAAGAGCAGTCACCCCAGGTTTATTTTAAAACAACAGCTAAGTCTTACAAATTTCATAATTATTACACACTCAATGTAGATCAGACACTTACTGGTCGTAAGTTTTGCAACTGAGTTAGAAAAGTCTCTCACAAGATCCTTCAATTTATGGAACAGTCTAGTATATTGATGCAAGTTGGGGTCCGTATAGAACGCCGTTTTATAATTTATCTAGGATTTTTGATATCTCGAATTTATTTCAGATATCTAGGATTTTATATGAGATATCCCGAATTAGTCACAGATATCTTAAAATAATTGCAGATATCTTGAAATAATTTTAGATATATCGAAATAAAGAAAAATTTCAGATATTTGGAATTCTAATTCAAATATCTCTAATTCAATTTTAGATATCTCCAATTTTATTTCAGATATCTCAAAATAAAATTAAGATATCTCGAATTTTATTTCAGATATCTCGAAATGAAATTTAGATATCTAAAATCCTATTTCAGATATCTAAAAAAGTGCATAATTTTAGATGTATGAAATTAATTCGAGATGTCTGAAATTTCTGAATAAAAATTTAAAATGTCGTTCCATATGAACGTATTTCTCCTTTACAATTATGTACATCTGCTTGGTTCACAACTGGCAATACACCTAAAGCAAACCGAATGATTTTCAAACCAGCATAGTTAGACAAAAAACAGTTCCAGGGACAAATCTCGTCCTCTCGTCTTATGACCGAAAAATCCATGGCACTGGAGCATCAATGCAAAAAAAGTTTCCACTGTCTCAACTCAAATTTCAAGTGTTTCTTTTTTCCAGTTCAGTATTTTTTCTTTGCTGCTTTCATATATTCATATTAGGATTAGAAAGCTGCTCTAGTAAAATCGTATCAGATTTCGGTCGTGTCCGGCAGAGCCATGTCTTAAATTAGCAGAAGCATCACCGAAATGTAGAGAGAGAAAGGGAGTATCAATTTCAAGCTGAGTGTTATGTCTTTTATTCAACTTTCGTTTTGTAAATCCAAGTTGAAAGAAAATAACTTGTCAACGTAGGGGAAATTAGAACCTTCTCGGAATATTTTGACGTGCCTGATTTTACAATTTGATAGGTCACCATTAAGTCTCGCAAAGGAGCTCACGAACATCTGGTCTAAAACAATGCTTTTCTACATAGGCTAATTCTGTGAAAGGCATATCAGATATCTTCGCCTGATGAACTGAAATTAAGACCCGGATGCAAGCTGACCATACTTTTAAGTAAACCAAGTAATAGACGACCTGTGTATGTATGAAGCCACATTGCATTGTACAGGGAGATGTTAACATTGCATTGTACAGGAAAATGTTATTGCTAAATGAAAGCTCTCGTATGGCTAGAAAACATCAGTATCCCAAAATAACATAAAAAGCGCACGACAAGTAAATAAGGTGAAGCAAATTTCCGAAAATTCTAATCGTATATATATTTTATCAAAACCCAATTTCACTCCCTCTTCAATTAACTCCCCACTCCAAAATTTTTGTTGCAGTCCACAGAAATTCTCAATTGGCACAACCCTTTGATTGACACCAAATTCAAAATATGCAGAGTACTGTAGCTTATATTACACAGCATGTTTTGATTACACGTTGGGTCTAATTGTACACTCACCATGAAGCAATAAACTGAGACTGTGTTTGGATGAGAATGAGTTTTTCGGACAGTTGTGGGAGTATAGGTTGTAACCTATGGGAGAATTGGGAGAGAGGGGAAAGAATTAGGCCTTTAAAGGGCCAATCCTCTCACCCCAAACTACAATTCTTGTTGGGGGGTAACAGAAATTCAGTGGCTCAGCTCTTTGATTGACTGCTACTTCGAACAATACAGAGTACCAAAACTTATATTACTTAGCATGAACTGTACTGAGAGTGTTTTGTCTTGAACATACACATTGAGCTTTTCTATATTCATGAAGCAATATAAACTGAGATTGTGGCTGGATGAGGATGGATTTCAAACAATTGTGGAAGGGGCTTTAGGAAGAATGTTAGGAGAATTGCTACTGTTTGGGGTGAGAAAATAAGGCCTTTATTAAAACCTGCAATCATTGTTCTACCCATGAGCATGTTTTCTGCCCGAGTCTGTGTCGACCTAACGTGGGTATAGGGTGGACGCGGATACAAGGGCGAGAAATAGAGAAATAATACATTCAAGATTGATCTGCAGTTGCTAGAGCTGGGCAATTTACTGATTTGGAAAAGTGTTACAACATCAGAGGGGAATGACATTGACGAGAACGACCTCGAATTCTTCTCCGCAAGAGGGCTCTTCTTCTATAGCACACTAACACTAAGGGCATCTAACATTTCCACTGGTGTAATCAAACTTCTTTCATTTGGGGGGTTAACCCTTTACCTTTGTGCTTCGATCGGGGCATTTTTGCGCGCCTCGGGAGTGGGCGGAAAAGCGGACGTAGCCCGCCCCGCATCGGCTTCCGTAGGCCATTGACCCCGTGACCTTAAACTATTGTCTCTCTCGTTGCTGTGGCCGAATTTTCGGGTAGCTACTCGCAGTTTCGAGCTCCGCGTGAAACAGTAAAGATGGGTGACAGCCGAGCTCTCCGCATGGGTCCAAAAGGACCCAAACAACGGTAAAGGGTTAAGGGTGGAAGAGTGTTTACGGAGAATGGTTCCACAAAATTTTCAAGCCAAGTCAAATTTTGAAACACTTGTTGTAGTGCGGGATATTTTGTTCATTCCGATGATTTGGAGGAAGTGCGCATGTGAACATAGAATTAGTGAACGGTCTTATGGTGGCCCTATATGTCTGCCAAGCGGAAAACTAAGGTGTCTGATGCGTGTGTTTTGCAGGTACATTGTCACGTTACGTGATCAACAATGGACCCGACTGCGGGGCATAACTCTTTTCATGTAAATAGAAGTGTGTTCTGTAGTATACAGGTTTTGTATTGCAGTAAAAATGGCAGGAAATAATGCAGCAGTTGTATACAAAAAGTTCATGTATATCTGATGTCTGGTATGGACTACTTTTCACCTACGTCACAAGCCCCAACCCTATTGAAGGGCAAAATTTCGAGTAGTAGGCTACGCTAGTTAGCGTAGCTAGCTGAGAAGCAGATGACGACCAAGTGTCACTGTTATCTTAAAACCCTGTTGATTTTGGCCGGCAGTGGGCGTGGTTTGACAATTGTGACGTAACGTGAAAACACTCAACATTAACGTCACGCAACGTCATTTGTCAGTGACTTGGGCGGCAGCCAGCAGGCGGATACTGACTGGAAGAGTTATTTTCAAGTATTCATCGAGGAAATGAAGGGACAAACTTGGTCATCGGAAGTATGTGACAAAAATCAGACGAAACAAGTTTTGGATATTGGAATGAGATTTGTAATCTTTCGCATCCCTGAAATATTTACGACGGGGGGTCTTTCAATTTGACATCTCTGTATGTTTGAAAGCTGAACAGTGCGCTTATAGACGAGTTCGGACAGCAAGTCATGGTCTGATTTCAGTCGGCCATAGCCGGGGTACATCATTTCTTCATCTTTCAGTTTCCTTGCTTACCTGTATCATGAATGGTTGTACACTAAATTGTATCTTGATTACCTCAATTTCACTGAATAAGATGGTTTGAAATTCATGAAAGCAATAAAGAAGACGATTTAAGGCCTGATGAATCCCAGTAATGGCTGCCTACAGTTACTAAAAATAAACGCTAATCGAATTCGTCTATAACAAGTGTATGTAACAAGTAATAACATATGTAGAGTATCTGTTCTTTTTTTCAGTCTGGAATGGAGCCATACATGTTAGATCAATGATGTAAATTGTCTGAGGGCCGTAAGGTTGATCAAGTGTTGTCCTTCAGAAGACGTACTGCAGCTTCTTTGGGAAGCAGTTTACAGTTTGGTGTCGCCTTTGCCGGGGGGCCGGGAAGTTATCTCCCGGATGATCTGCAAATAAAGCACATACTCTAGGCATTAGACAATTCAACCAGGGACGGATCACCCGCAATAAGCTAGTTCGGTAACTCGATTTGGTAGCTATTCACATGCGCACATCGTCCAAGTCATCGGGACAAAGAAGCCAATCCTGCACCTACCACACGTAACAAAAATTTGAGTAGACATGAAAATTTGCTGAAATCGTTCTTTCTTAATTCATCCCTAACATAACGATGGATCTGAAGTGTGGTTTTGTGCAGTGGATTGTGTCTAAATTGGCGCAAAAGTTTGCATTTTACAGGGCAAGAGCAGTAATCCCAAATTGAAGAAGTGTAGTAGACTGTCCAGTTTCACGATTGGCTGTTGGGAGTCATGTGACAATGTTGTTTCTCTTCTAATGTGAAATTTACCAGAAATAACTGGTTGGTTTGCCTTGAATATGCAATAGTTAAGTCAACAAATATAATGAAAGATACTTAAAAGAAAAAGAAAATGAAAATTGTGTTATTTAGCTTTTTCTTCAAAAGAAGTTTGGGGGACTGTTCTTTACCTTTAATTTGCCGTAAAGTAGCACTGAAACTCTGTTTTCGTTCACTCCTAAAACACCCTGATTAAATATAACCAGGATCGGTGTTCTACTCACTCCAACAGAATCCTGGTTTTAACGCAAATCCTTGTTAAACTAACACAAATTCAGGTTAAAACAAATAGGACTTGAGTTAGTTTAACCAGGATTTAGAGTGTTCGACTTGGTTAGACATTTAGAGAGTGTTGTATGTACGTACTGAAAAATCAAGCCTTGGGAAGGCTGTGCACTACATGCATGCTGAGCTCGCATTTGTATATCCCACCTGTGTCCCACAATTCCATGCGGCAACGAATTACCGAACTCGCTTATAATCTAACCATTTCTTGACTGAAACTAGCGACATTCAAAGGAGTAATTAAAGGCAGTGTGACATATGAGCATAAGGCTCTGAGTTTACAGAGCAGTTAATGAGTAAGCTCAAGTTCCTAGTGAAATATCTGTTGGACTTATATCAGTATCTTTTAAGGTTCTCAAGACAACAAGATATACCTGTTAAAAATTTGAATGTTTCTCAAGTAAATTGTTGTTCATGCTGGTGTGGAGTCTTGCACAGGGTTGACACTTTTTTCGTCAACTTTGAGGGCAGTAAAGGTTACATCTCTTCAGGCTCATGTTGAGAAAGTATGTTTTCTTTCTTTCTTTCTTTGTTTATTTGTTTGTTTGTTGTTGTTTTGTTTCTTTTTACTATGATGCATATGTAGTTGCATTCAAATAACATGAGATTACTGCACATGAATGTGAGGACATGATGTCGTATGTGCATTTTACAAGTTCAGATTTCGTTGGATGAGTGACTTTACCTGCTGATATTTTGAGAACTACACATCGAATTTCATGACCATTTTCACCGAATTGAAATGCTTGAAGTACCTCTCTGACATATCAAAAATTGATTTCACCTGGGTATGAAGTTTTTTAAACTGCTTTAAAAAAAAAAATAAAAAAAGGAGTAAACCACCGTGAAGCACTGCGAACTACATCCTCTATTTTTCGTCCGTGAAATAAGCCATCGTTTTCCATTCGTCTGTTACTTTTTAACGTAACTTCGACTTTGCAAAAGAGGCAATACTAAACATTACAAATATACACAGCGCTGTCAGAACCATAGCTTAATTAACATGGTTTGAGCTACATAAACAATTACGAAGCTTTACACGAACCGTAAACATACGTTTCACGAAATACAATTATTTTCTGAAGCATTGTCACATCCAATTTACATCGAAAGTTCTTTTTATCAGCTATTTTATTATCGCTACTGACGCAATTCAAAGTTTCTTTGCATATACATGGATTAAACATAATTGGAAATGTTTCAAATGTTTTTTTTCTTTGCTTTACATATACTTAACGTGACACAATCTCAAGGGAGCAGCCGGCCGACTTAGCTGACCTTCTTTTTCTTTTCTCGTGGCGTCAGAAAGATTCTGTCGTTAATCTGCTGTCTCTCTTGTTTCAGTGTTAGACTATAGTAAATTAAAAGTTAGGATATCACGGAGTATTTTTTACAGGAGTTGAAGACGAATAATACAGCTAAAAATAAACTTAAGTAAATTATTTGTCCAGTTTCATTTTTTCTCCTACTGTTTTACATTTTACAGAAAGTGATATAAAGCAAAGTTTATAAAACAACCCTGTTGTAATAGAATACACTACAAGGCTGGCATTAGGTTTCCCAAAGTGTGTCGCCAGTTTTCGTAAAATGAAACATTTTCTAATACTGTACGTGATTTATACTTGACATGTCTATGACGGTCTATCTACACCTTAAACTAGGGAAAAGGAACGTCATCCAGTTCTGTGTTACGTCGATTCTGCGCATGGTCATATTTTACCAGCACATGTACAGTGTCAAAATAAGAACAGAAAGGGTATTCTTTGCGCTACTTGACGAGATGCAGAAACAAGGTTAGGTAGGATTTAAACAGGCAGTCACTGAAATTCAACCTTATCTTCAAAACAGATGGCGCCCCAAAGCCGCTTCGTTATCATTCTAATTTCAAAATGTAGATAATTTTTCTCTGTAGAAGTCTGGACAACATTTTTTTTTGTGTTTATAGTTCGTCCCGAGTGGCATTTTTCGTTGGAAGATTTTGAACCAAGCCTGAATATACGATAGTATGTTAATAACGGTAGGGTACCAGGATGTATGGAATAATGTGGTTGTGGGTCGGAGTTTATCATGTGCGCAATCTTGGTTAAGTTGGGGAAGGTGCAAAAAATTTTTCAACAGCCAGAACATTGGATAGTTTCCGGAGCGGAATCGTCTATAAGCATTAAACAGACACACATACAGAGACGCGAGCGCACACATACTTACACACGAACAAGCATGCAGATAAATAGTTAGATAGAGCTTTTAGGCCCAGTTTCCGACAAATTGGCTCGAGTTGAGCCGGCCACTGCCTGTATTCCAGTTATGGGTCACTGGCATGTTCCCTATACTCCACTGCTTATGCAGTGAGCACCAAGCAAAATGACGGTAGGTTCCGTTTTTAAAGTCTTCGGCATGACCCGGCCTGGGCTCGAGCTCTCAACCTCCCGACTGCAAGTCGGATGCCCTAACCACTTGACCATGCAGTCGGTTTTGAACAAACGTGCATACACACAGTCGCATTGACGCACACAGCCACTGAAATTGATGTTCTCTCAAAGCGCTGAAGTCATTTATGTACCACCACAATGTGATATTTTGTTAATTCTGTGTGTTGTTATTTAATCTGTCTGAATGATCTGGGTAGGAGAACGATACGTTTGTGTCTAAAGTTTTTCATCTGGGTGGCAATTATCCACCTGCCCGCTCCTCAGGATCGACGCCCCTAGAGTTAATGTGTTATTGTGCAAATTATGGATGTGTAGATATATGATGCAATGGTTTCATTATAGTTGAACGATTACACGTTCTATTAAAAAGGCGATTATTCATTCTATACTTAGAAACATTTAGCCTATTAACGCAGCCAAGCAGACCGGTTGGGCCCGAATGGGTTCCCGCTGGGCTTCTTGCTGGACCCGCCCATTCGGAACCCAACCGGGGATGGCACAATGGCGGGGAATTAATTGTATACTTGCCCACTTCCGAAGGTCAAAATCGCAGCGATGATGATATTACCAAATTAGGCATGACATGTGACTAACAATTTTTCATTCAGATGAAGAGGAGTAAGGAATGTATTACATCAAAATAAATTTACCAAATTTTTCCGTGCAACGTATCTAAGAATGTGACGCATAAAGATGTACGAACTTGAGGTAGGTTATTGGTTGTCTCCAACCAATTGGTTCAAGTCAAGCCGGCCACGGCCTTTTTTCCAGTCGCGATTCACTGGCTTGTTTTCCCTGCGCCATTGTTTATGCTCAGCACCAAGCACAATGGCAAAAGGTTCCATTTTTATTAGTTGTAGGGAAACATTATCCAGGTAGGCTACAAAACAAGCAACCCCTCCCATATTGTCAAATACCGCTCTTACGTTGTGTTGAAAGTTGCACAGTCTTTCAGTATTTTTGATAGTTAAAACTTTGCCAAATTGATATGATAAACACTAGCTGTCGAAATTTCGGGTTTACCGCCCTTATTCAGTCTGAGCGGCCGCTGGGTACCATGGTGTTATAGGATGGTCTGACAATTTTAGCAACATAATAACGAAAGATTGAACAATGTTGTAATGATATTGTAAAATATTTTACACGTGACTTTATACTATGAAAGCCAACCGGGATAGAATGTCATGAAATAGTTATGATCATACGATGAGTATCAAATTATTAAATATGTTTTATACAATGAGGTGTAAGTTGCATTGAAATCCCATTCGTGGTTTTCAGTATAGGAGCAGGTAAACCAGGTCACATTTCTAACAAAAATGGAATTTGAAGCAAGCACATATGACATCATATCTTTACATTAATTAACCCTTTTAGACCGTGGGCCGAATTCGATTATCTTTCAAGTTCGTTGCAACGGAGAGAGAACTACCAATGCTCCACACTATAATTATGAAAATAATATTATAATACCGAATTTGACTGTTCCCAGTTGCATAACGTGCACATTTTCGCAAATATCATTTAAAACCGTCGATATTTTCTTCAAATTTGAAGGAGCATATATAGAGCCAATGCAGCCAGTGACGTCATTAGCAGCCAATCACATTCGCGTATTCACGTACACAGATTGCACAATATACTAATGTTGTTATATCTGGCAACATGGCACTTATTTGCAAAGCAGGCCTCCGACAAAAAAAAAAAAAATCAGCTACTACCAATGTCTCCAAAAGAGCATCAGAAAAGTGACCAAATTCACCAAATTTTTTAAGGCCTACACAACACGATGCAATGAATGGAGGAAATTCGGTCTCAGAACCGAGTGAATTAGCTGAAAAAACGTTTGACTGAAGACGGAGATTTCAAAGACATACGAAGTAAGCCTATGGCCTATATGTATACCACACAGACTGCTGTAACTACTGTATATATACACGGCTGTGAAGTTAACAAGCTTTGGCTATATCCAAAATCGCGAGGGAAGATTCGAAGCTCGCAAATGTAGCTGGTGAGTTTTTGTTCTTTTTAAAGGTGTATGAAACATTGTGAGAGAAAACATGACATGTCAGCCGGTCGTTGGATCACATATTTGACATAGAAGAAATCAGGAAATAAGTGCTACATCGTTACACTTACAGGCATATTTCATTTTTAATCGTTCCCATGTACTTACTAAACCTCTGTGTGCCATACTGTGAGGGCTAGACTATTGATCTAAGCTTAACAGAAGTTACAAATGGTGAAATAGGTGTAGATGGGTTTCGTTTATTGTGTGTTGTAGTGGCTAGCATAGGCGTACCGGGGAAATTTTCTATGAGCGGGCAAGAGCATTTTTTGCCCGAATAATGTCACCGTTTATCATGTTTTGCCCATGTTTTGCCCATGTTTTGCCCGAATAGACCAACTGCTTTTGCCCGAATTGGGAGGGCGAGTGCCCCCTTGCACCCCCGCCTCGTACGCCTGTGGTGGCTAGGTAAGGTATAGTCTCTGATGGATTAAATAAAGTTAATTTTGCCCCATAACTGTCATTTATACAGAAGTATTATTAGTGAAGTGGCACAACTGGAACTTGAAGTAGGCTTAGTAAATAAGTGGTACAGTATTGGCCATACATGTGACACTGATTTACCAATTTCAGTTATGCCCTATGTACTTAGCCATACTGTACATGAACACTTGGCCATTGATATAATTGCCACACTTCTATGAGACCGTTTGTATGTTAATAGTACCATGCTTAAGCAAGAAGGTGTTGGGTTGGACTCCTGGATGTGCCGTACCAAAGCTTTAAAAAATGGAACCTAAAGCCATTGTGCTTGATGCTCAGTAATATATGGAGTGTGGGAAGCAAGTGAGCCACAACTGGAAAAAAGGTGGTGGCCGGCCAGAATTAAACCAAAAGGTAAAACATAAGAACTCACCTTGCTAAAAATGTTCAAGTGGTGCTCATGGTATTTATTCATACCTTATATGCATCTACAGTGTTTCGTTTTGTGTGAATGGTGGCATGCAGTGAACAGGTTCCAGGGGAATTAAAGGTAGTAGGCATGGATGAATTTTTTTTTTCTCTGCAGTGCTTTTGCATTGATTTTGGTTGATAAAGCATTACTATATTGTAGTCAATTTTTCTCTTTGCTCTTTTTGTAGCTGATCAAAACATTGCTTGAAGGACCTGATCCAAAAATGTTAAGATGAAGCACAGACCTGACTGGGGACACTTCCACAGCCAACCATCCTGCTTAGTAAGGAAATGCATGTTGAATGTCAGACCGTCACAAGTGGTTCCTTGCAAACAACTGCAGAAGTCTAGTCCAAAAAGATGAGGAATCATTGCTCCAATAGAGGTGAAGGTCTGAAATCACTGGAGTGGGGACAGCTGATCTTTTCAGATAACATACAGGTTGCAGCCATTTAGAGTATTTAATGTACATAGTGATGAAAGAAAATGTGATAATAAATAACATATATTTCGACTGTAGACTTCAATAATATTTCTGTTCGAAGCCAACTCTGCGAAGGCACAGCAAATAATTCGTTCGTCCAGTGAAGTTTCAGGAAATGTTGTTGTTTTGTTGTGACTTGGAGAGTTCCATGTTTTTCAGTGACATACTTTGCCTTTCCAGGAAGTCACTTTTATCTAAAAACTTGCTAATCATCGAGTCAGACTGAGAGTTTGAACTGGCTCTTCTTTTGTTAATATACATGTCTGTAATGACATGTATATAACTGTTTCACTTGTTGGAATTTTCGCAATGGTGCAAAGAATTTTACATGGTATAGTGTAAAGAAGGTGAGATATCTTTATTCATGAATAATACTAAAGGGATTCTGTTTGGGTGGTGGTTCTTAAGGATGACCACATTCATTTACTTGTAAAGCATATACTATAACTATGCTCACATCTTAAAGGGCTAGAGCAGTCCCCCAACCTTGTTTTGAAGCAACAGCTAAATCTCACAATTTAGTTTTACTTCTCTTAAAAAGTGTCTTTCATTATATCTTAGGACTTCATGAACATTGCATATTCAATATAAGCCACTAACTTACTTTCAGTAAATTTCACATTTGAGGAGAAAAAAGTACTGTCACATGATTCTCAAGGGCCAGTCATGAAACAGGACAGTCTACTACACACCTCAAGTTGGGGTGGCTGAGTTTCACCTTATAACTCAGCAGTGATGAACTGACAAATTTGTGTTTAAACATTAAAGAAAATAGTGAAGTGAATCTTTCATTTTCTCTCTAGTCCCAGTTGCTTGTAATATCACACAAATATAAACAGTAAGAGGGTATTGATTGGGTATCAAAAGTGTAATACTGTATGTCATTGATTAACACTTTGAAGACATATTTTATGATTGCTGTCGTTTGAAGAACACCCTTTGTAAAAGGTCATTGAACGGTAATGTGACATGTCAACAATAGCCCTGAATTTACTTGGCAGTTAAAGGAGTAAACTTTCCCAAGGCAAAATCCGTTGGAATTATGTCAATATCTTTTGGATTCGCAAGATTTACAGTTACAAATTTAAGTGTTTCTGTTATGCAAAAATAATGAAATGGAGTGCTGCTCAGTGTTGACATTTCTTTTGTCAACTTTTTATTGAAAGCCTAATCCTCTCACTCCAGACAAGTCAAATTCTCCTAACAGCCACCCCCCACCTCAACTGTCTAAAACTCATCCTCCTCCAGACACAATTTCAGTTTATTGCTTCAGACCCCAAATGTGTAATCAAAACACTCTCAGATCAGTACATGACATGATGCTGTGTAATACTCTAATATGAGCTGCAGCACTCTGCAGTTTTGAACTTATTGCCAGTCAAAGAGCTCTGCCAATGTAGAATTCTGTATACTACTACAAAAATTGTATTGTAAAGGGCAAGAGCAGTAATCCCAACTTGAAGTAGTGCTGTGGAATGTCCTCTTACATGATTGGCTGTTGAGAGTCTTTTTTCCCCTTCAAATGTGAAGTTTACTATGTAACTGCTTTGTTATGCTTGAATATGCAGTAGTAAAGAAATAAGATATAATGAAAGATACTTTTAAGAGAAGTAAGAGGAAAATTGTGAAACTTGGCTTTTTCTTCAATATAAGTTTGGGGGAACTGCTCTTGACCTTTAAGTCATGAGGTGATAGTTGGCAATTTTCTCTTAATTGCTCATCAGGTAGTTTACGATTTGGTTAATGATACTGGTGATTTCAAGGACACAATTTAAACTAAAAAAAAACACAACCCTCAGGATTGTAACAACAAAGGATAAAATCCATATATGGCAAGTCCCTCTCTAGATATATCACAAGATTTACATATTGAGTCCATGTTTATGCATAAATTATTGCAAATCAGATATTGCCCTGTAAAATGGTCAATTTTTGATGGGAACTGCTGCATTTTCTGCTTTTTACATGGAATACCCAATTTTGTCATTTTCATATCACCAGACCTTTAAAAAGAATGTTTGGTAATAAAATAGTGTACTGCAAAAGAAGAACCAAATGATCTGTCTCACGTTTGTTGATGATAATGTTACGTTTTATATTTGGATGGGCACCATATGTGAATATGATTCTTTAAGATGTCTAAGGATCCCTACTATTTATCTGTCTAACCATTTATCCTCCCCATACTATTACCATTCCCTGATGTTTGCCAGCCTGGAGTGAAATCTTTCCATACAAAGAGGTGTGAATGTAAATTTTAGCAAACATGTTCAGCATTATGGTGTGCCAGCTGAAAGGTTGTTGTACAGGAATGGATAAAAATCCTGGTGCATTTTACGGTGACTCCACACCCTTCGTCTCGCAAATTGCCTTCCAGGGGAATGGGGGTTTGGGACCCTAATGGTTTTGCTATACATCACTGCTAGCAAATGCTCTTCATACCATCAAGGAATAACAACCTGAATAGGCCATTGCAGGGTGTATCCAGGAATTTCAATAAAGGGGGTACAAGGTTTGATTGACCACTGTTCCTTGGGAGAGATTCAAGGGGAGGGGGAGGGGTGTTACCCTGACCTGTGGCAATGTTTTAAATTAGGATGAGGGCTGAATACAAATTAGCACTATATTTTTTATACTTTTTGAAGCAAATTTAACAGGCATTACAGCCAATAGGCAAGGGTTTTGCCTATTATGACCCTTCCCTATTCCCCTGGGGTCTGAGGAGGGGATGCTGATGTCTGCAAGGAGAACAGAAGCGGTAACCAGCCCTCATTGCGCAATATAAGTAAACAGAACTGGTACCATATCAATTCAACCGCATAGCTGCTTTGTAAAGCAGTGCTCAGCTGTAACAAACAGCGCCCTCAATTTCTCTTTTGGGCAATTTTTGACCTTGAGAAGATAAGCATTTTTACAAGATCGACCGCGAATGATTAATTAACTATTTTTAACCTCAGAAGCTAGCAAAATCTGCCTTCAGATCAATTTCATGCTTTTTGCAGGATAAGTTCATTTTGTACAGGCTATATGTGGGAAATTTGCCGCCATTTTGTCTTATTTATCAATAATGTGCAACTTTGATGACTGGGAACAATCATTTTTGGAAAACAATGCATACTGCAAACAATATAAATTTGGTTTCATGTAGACTCCACAACTTTGCAACGAAAGTCAATTTTTAAAGCATTTTTCATGCTTCGGCCCACGGTCTATTTTTTTATTTATTTTTTTTTTAACTTTAAACAACCATTTTTCTACACAACAATTTCAAAAGGGTTGGCCCACGATTTCTACATCTAAGGGCAGCATTTTATTGTAGGCATGTTTCTATGATTGAACCAAATTAGGCATTTTCGTGACATTGAGCGCCTAAAAATAGAAAGTAATTCTTGATTTTTTTTTTCTTCTTCTTCTTTTGTATCAAAAGTCATTGAATGTGTATGATGGTATTGTGCATTGTAGATGAGACGCAGTTATAATTAGTGTCTCTCTTTGTATGAAGTCAATACTTTAGTAACTTACAACGTTATCCATAAAGAAAAACAGACGTGTAAGAAACTCTAAATAATAAGGCCTTTAATCTGATGAAATCGTGTCACTTCTGTATGATTACAGATTTGTATGTTCCTTCGTGCCACTAAGATTTCCTGAAATATGTCATTTTCTTCATCTCATCGAGCCAGTAATGATTCCCACGACGCGTATGTAAATTCAACTTTTTATTCATTATCTCCGGAGACTGAACGTCATGCTTACTAAAATATGGAAGAAATATCAATGACCCGTTCGGAGGACACACTGTAATTTGCACATGAAATACAATTTGGCTTCTGGAATATTGTACGTGTGAGGTGTTAAAATACGCCTGACGCTCGGTGGTTGAGTCAATCTATGCGCGAAGTACGAAATTGATAACCAAACCATATTTCACAGATTCCATATTGATTTGAAGTTTTTATAACCGAAATACTCGCCTAGGGCTAGAATAATACGAAGATTGTTCTCCACACATCAGTTTAATTCAGAACATTAGATTTGTGTGACGGCTCGTCCTTTCCGAAAATGGGATTTTTGTCAGCGAAATAAATAAAGAGCATGATGGCAAGCTGTACCACAGTTTCTGCCTCAGAAAGGGAGAAGCCATGAATTCTACTGAATAAATGAAATGTGATTTTGAGGCAGAAAGGCTGATATCATTTGTATCGAGAGTTGCAACAGAGCCCTGATTCAAGTAAGCAGTTTAACTATGCACATTGCTCTCTATAATCTGCGTGCACTCTGAAAAACGTGTCATGCAGTGGACATGTGCTTTGGAGTTTACAAACCATGATCAATCTAAAATGGTCCCTGAAATCCTCTGCTTTCTCCCATTAGCAAGGAGGAGGATGATTTGCTCCAACAAGCAGAACGATTGATTTCATTATCTTTGCCCATCTTATCTTTAAAGGTAAAGAACAGCCCCCCCCCCCCCCAAAAAAAAAGTAAATAAAAACTTAATTTGAAGAAAAGGCTAGATAACACAATTTTCCCCTTGTTTCTCTTCAAAGTGTCTTTCATCACAATTTATGACTGTACTATTGCATATTCAAGGTAAACAGAGCAGTTTTTTGTACGAAATTTCACATTTTAAGTGAAAAAATGTTGTCACATGACTACCAACAGCCAATCATGAAACTGGACAGTCTACTACACTTCTTCAATTTGGGATGACTGTCCTTGCCCTTTAAGTGCATTTGGTAATTGATGACAATCCAGGGTCCCCGTCCAAACGTGTTTACAAAGTGAGGACAAAAAATTGTTAAGAATGACGTAAAATTCCTAAACATCTTTTGTTGAGTTTACAGTGTAAGGTATTAATTACCGTTCCGCGTATATGAGTTTTTTCTCAATCTGGCTAAGGCTGTAATTTCTATTTGTTTACGCAATAATATCATTATGTGCAGGTGCAAAATAAATAGTAGTGAATTAAAAGCACTCGATGTTTGATATGAACTTCTGTACTCTGCATGTTTTCTTTGAATTAGTTGTCAACTAAAGAGCTATATAGGCTATTCCAATTGAGAATTTGTGCAGACTAGCTACTGCTAAAATTGTAGTTTCGTTGAGACTTGACTGCCTGTAATGTTTGGTGCAATCTCAATGAAACGGATTAAGTTCTCGCCCCTTTAAAACTTCCCAAAACAAAGAATACTCAAGAGGGCCTGTCATGCCAAAGGGCTAATCCTCTCACCCCAAACGGTTTCAATTCTCCTAATCTATTGAATGACTCATGCAGTCATGCCCTTTCCTCGACTGCCTTGGATTCATCCTCTCAGTTCATTGTCTTAAGGGTGGATACACAAGACCCTAATGTGTAATCAAAACACTCTTAGTACAGTACATGCCCGGTAATATGAGTATCAGTCAGTGCCTTGTATTTTTTTTTAACTTGCTGTCAATCAAAGAATTGTGTCAATTGAGAACTTCTGTGGACTACTACAAAATTGTAGTTTGGGGTGAGAGGAAGAAGCCTTCTAAGCAAATTTTTCAACTGAGGTACTAGCCTGAGACAACCCGTTTTTGCTTTGAATAAAGCACAGACCCCCAGGAAAAATCGAGTCATAAAAGGATTCATACTATCTAGTCTAACGTCCGCGTTTCTAAGTTCCGGTGCGCAAAGATCCTTAAAGGATCAAATGGCGAACAATATAAAATAAATATGATACAAAAATACTAATATAATACAAAAATATCTATAGATATCTAAATATTTCTTCACACAATTGACACAATGACACAATTTATGACATGGCTGTTGACAATGGTATTAAACTTTTGAGAAACCCGTGCACACGCACCATCAAATATGTCCCTAATCATGGCAGTTGAATATCAGTTTGACTACACCGGCCGCTTAGAGTCAGATTCGTACATGAATAAACAGTTTGCAGTTTCCACAATAGGTTCCGAAAATAAATTGCATCTATTTATGTGTCTTCTACCTGGTCACGACTACTCATGGGCCTAGGCAAAACTTGCGACACTGCCTCAATCGAATAAAATGAACCATTGTTTTTTCTTTTGGAAAATGTTTCCGCTGCATTAACTATTGTTTCTTTATTTTCGCAAAAAGCCTTTGCGAATTTTCTTCAAGAGTATTAAAGCATAAAGGAAGGTCAGACAATTGTTTGATTTTCTTTTTATTTTGCACAAAAATAATGAATCGAGCTGTGATTTTCTGTGAGGAGAAATTGTGGTGGGTTATTAATTTCCGGCGAACAGATCTAATGTGAATATCGAATCAAACCAGGACTTGTGATTTTGTCACAATAATTATCCATTGTTTCTTTATTGCAGGAACAAAACTGCAGTTTCATGAGAGAAACATCGATAAAGGCGAAGGTAAAGAAATGCCATTAAATTATTGAAAATCGTTGAAAGTATTCAAAAAAATTGAAGTGTGGTACCATGTTTACACTGAGAGGAAGAGAGAGAGAGAACCTGTGAGTCAATAATGCGTGGCGAGTAGAAATCAGTAAAAAAAAACCTTGTAGTTACTAGTACCTTTGGTAGGCTCAACAAACACTCCCTGCTTTTATTGTTCAGAGTATTTGGTAAAAGTTCACGCGAAACTCTGGTAGTTTTGTTCACTGAATGCATCACATCCGTCTTCTCAGCTTCATGGGAAGGGCGATTAACTTCGCTGTTGTCAGACATCTTGGGAGTAACCAGGAATGTCCCCATGTCGATTGAAGTTTTTTGCAGCTTAAATTTCAAGGAACGAGTTAGTTAGACGGATTTTAAAGGACCAGTTTCTAACCAATTGGTTTAAAGGGCAAGGACAGTCTTCCCAACTTGAAGTAGTTCAGTACATTATCCTGTTTCATAATTGGCTCTTTAGAGTCAAATGACAGTATTTTTCTCTCCTCAAATGTGAAATTTACTGGAAGTCACTGCTTTGTTTTAGCTTGAATAGGCGATACTGAAGCACTAAAATATTACCAATGGTTCTTGGAAGAAACGTAGGGGTAAATTTTTTGAGATTTAGCTGTTGCTTCCAAATAAGTTTGGGACGACTGCTGTTGCCCTTTAATTCGAGCCGTTCAGCGCCTTTTTCCAGTTGTGGCTCATTCATTGGCTACATTTCCCTAATCCATAGCTTATGATGAGCACTATGCACAATTCAAAGCTCATGGAAAACTTAACCACTAATTTAATAAGCGCTTCACCTTTGATGGAATTGACCTTGTGCATGTGATGTCACGATGTCATAAAGTACGCCCTCTTTTGGGTGCAAAACAAACCACTAGCGACAAATGAGTGCAAACAGCTGATTTGCCAACAATCTCAATACTCAAATAGTCTGCTACACGTGCAGGCGAATTCTCATGTGTCCGACCTCGAGTGCCATTGTTTGGCAACAAAGGTGACGTCAGTGTGTGTGTCATCAATACACAAGGTCTAAAAGTGGTGAGGTCCCGTCTGTGCTGAAGAGAGAGATTGTTGTGCTTCTGTCCCCATCCTCTTTTGAGTGGAGACAGGCTCCTCCCCTCTGTACATTCACTTCTTCACGTTTAAGAAAAAAATACTGCAGTGTAACCATGCAACGAACATTCTACTTGACGTTGTAAAAAGAATCGTTGTTGCACCGATATGGTTTTGGAGAATATATATATATATATATATATATATATATATATATATATATATATATATATATATATATATATATATATATATATATATATATATATATATATATATATGGTTAAAGATAGCGAAACAACACTGGATACAGTGCTCAACCGATGGGAGCGAGTATAAATAATAAGAAAGTAAACAATAGTGTTTACTTTCTTATTATTTATATATATATATATATATATATATATATATATATATATACATATACATATACTGATAAAAACAAACGCAGGCAGCTAATTTGTGTATCGCTCGTACGCAAGAGATAAGTGTACTGCGTGTGTGTGTGTAGCTCACTGTTTTTCCTCCAAAATAATTTGACATCAATACATACGGTCTATTTAAAAAAGGGTCTAATACCTTCTTTGTACCTATAGTCTGCAAGGTCAATACGACAGACTGAAAAGCAAAGGAAACAAAACATGGATAACCCATGCAAACCTAAAGGTCACTTTGGGTCACAAAGGCTGTATATTTGACTGTGTATTTGAGTAGAAGTTTCACCAAATTGTGAGGATGTTTTCACACAATTATTTGGCCTAAACATTCAGCATGAGAGGAACCATGTTTCGATCACATGAAACTTGTACGAAGCGTATGTGCCATGCGTTTTAAAACGCATTGACCGTCTCTAGGTATGGCGACAAACCAACTCAGGATATCTCACTATACTTCCTCTATGACAAAATCCAGTCAACCACAGATTTGCTCACTTATACAGTTCAGCTTTATAACATGCTCCAGTAACTCCATTCGTTGAATTCTGCCCAACCTGTCACGGTTTCATTTATGATATTTTTAAAATTTAAACAACTGCTTAAAGAGCAAGAGCAGTCATCTCTAATTAAAGTAGTGTAGTAGATTGTCCACTCAGTTTCATGATTGGCTGTTGAGAGTCACGTGACAATTTTTATTCTCTTCGAATAAGAAATTTACTGAAAACAACTGCTTGGTTTACATTGAATGTGCAATAGTTAATCATAAAATGTAATGAAAGATACTCTGAAGAGAAATGAGACGAAAATTGTGCTATTTAGCTTTTTCTTCAAAATAAGTTTTGGGGGGACTGCTCTTTACCTTTAATTATAAAAGCTGACCGCGATCCGTACGGTTGGACAAGCCGATCATTCTTTTTCCTACTTCTGTAAAGGTAAATAATACCATTCACATATTTTCAACAGGTTTGTGCTCTGCATTTTTATGTAAGTTCGTTTACACCTTCATTTCAACAAAATGGTTAAGTCAAATGTTTAATGCACTTATTCGGAAACAGAAATCCCCGAGGGAACTAAGCAATTACTTGCTCTTCTGCTAAAGAGCAAGTTCTCTTGTCAGTGAAAGATTAAGAAAAATGCATTAATTTATGGGGAATAAGACAGATTGTCTGGAAAGCCTGTAATAGGTTGCTTTATCGAACCTTTAATAATTGCTGCAGGCTTTGTTGCATTAACAATTATAAGACATTCCAGACAGTTTAACACCCAAGAGGGAACAAATGATTGAGGGGGCTAGTGTACAATCTTTCGTGATAGCTATTAACACGATTGTTTTTTTAATTTTCAGTTCAATAACCGTTTATGGCTTCGATATAGAAAAAAATCCAATCTCCGCATTTTCGTTCTCATCTGTTATGCAGCGTAAAACGGCTTTCTGCATTTGCCACCGTTTTTCTCCATGTTTTAATTCAATTGGTAAATTTAAAAATATATTTTGCATAACGTTTTTCGTCCCTCTTTAGGGTTTCCTAAACAAAACGGTATATAGTTACACGAAGAATATTAATCACAGCGTACTACGAAGACAAGGTGAGAGTGAATCTTATTATTTGTTTTAGAACTTCCTTTCTTTTTAATGACAATGATATCACCTCATTTAAAGCATGCCGTTTTATCAAGTTTTTTATTAGTATTTAATGATATCAACAATGAATTTGTGGTATCAGCAATCAGCACCTTTTTGCTGATATCATCAAATAGTTGCTGATATCACCAATTATTTACTGATATCATAAACTGGTTGGTTATATCAACCATCAAAAATTATGTAATAATAGCTGCAACTTAATGTTGATACAATCAAATGATTTGCCAATGTCACAAAAAAGGTTGATATCATCAAATGACGAATAACAAGTGAAATGGCTTGCCGTAGGGCGTTCGAATATTTTAGCATATGATGTAACCAAAAATATCCACCATTCCACCTCATTAACCATGAGTGCTGTAAAAAGCCATAATGCGACTGTAATCCGATTACAGAATCATACCCAAAGAGTGGATGCAATCATCGACAGGATTTTGGATGTATTATGTTGTCTATGCTTTAATTAATGAGTGGGCCTAGCCTACGGATAAAACCACATCATCCGTTGCTGGCCTTGTGCTTTGTCGCTTAATCATCGTGTTTGCTATGCAATCCAAATGTGAATCGCTCAGATAAAGCTCTACAATAAACCACCTTAATATATGGGGTACCGGTACTTTGGCAATGTATATACACATCAATAGGCCTATAATATGAAAGCCATCACGTAGAAGCTTCCACTATAAGCGTAGAATTAACATACGATTGCTTCATTAGGACCAACCCCCTTACCGCAAAATGATAAAAATCATCACATTTTACAGACGCGAATCCACTAGACTTTTCGAAGGGGGAGGGCTCTAGTCGAAATGCTGTCTAAACTGAGCGCCATCGGAGTGTGTAGAAATTTTGAAGAGTAGCAACCCCTCAGACAGCCGAAAATGGCATTTTCCATGCCTGCACGTTGAATTTAACAGTCTAAGCAGTCGTTATCTTGATCAACTTTGCAATAAACATTTATACTCAATAAAAATGAACAAAATTTACAATTATGAAGAAAAGAACCAAATAAAAGTTTTACTTAATAGCAACGTGAAATTATGATAAGTATAGGTTTCACAGGAAACTTCAGCTAACAGGACAAGTAAAGTCACCAGCGAAAATCTTTTTCTAACTTCAAGTAGGCCTTAGCGGAATGACGATCAGAAAATGCATCTCATATAGGCTACACTTATAAATTTCATATACTTGGAAGCATCCCATAAGCCTGATAGGCTTTTAAAAACTTACAAACTCGATTTTAGGACGCTTTCAGCGAAATGGGCTGTGTATGAGGTGCATCTCAAATAGTAAAGAGCGCAAATTATTTTGTAGCCTACAAACAACCTAAGTCCATATGAACTTTTCTCCACACTTGATCCTCACAAACCATGCACATCAAATAAAAAACGTACTCAACGAAAGATGTATTTTAACTTGGAATCAATTTTTGCTATATGTTTTACTGTTGATGCGGCAAGAAGAGGTTAGGCCCGGGGAAAGACGCCCCCTTGAATCAGAATCTGTATTATTACAAAATAATCTACAAGGTTTGTATATGGTTAGTAACGGCAGTGCAACTCCTACGTTCGCTAGCTATTCAGTCTCATTCGACAGTTATGACATTTAATAGAAACTAGAGAAAGTTTACAGTAAAATCCCGTCCTTACATCATACACTGAATGAGCGTGATACGGTCTATATTGGATATTCAGTTGCAAAGATTACCGGTTCGACTTTGTGTTTGAATTGGGTAACTACGCTATGTCCTTCAGCAAGATGCGTAATCTCAATTGCCTCTCCCCAGCCATTAGCCTGGGGTAAATGGGTTAGCTGTAAGTTATCATTTGGTTTGCCTTTAGACATGCAGTCTCCCTGTCTGGATCGACACTGTCTCCGCATGGACGCTATTTACAGTTGAACATTTGTGCTGCGTCTTTGATTACCTATTGTTTAAATACGGGATTAATAGATCAGACATTATGATTATTAGCAAGTTTCTATATTACTGTTGGCGTAAGTTATTCTTTTCAAGTTTATACACAACTCCAATCACCGTTCTTGATAAGTGGACATGTTTTAGTAAGTCAAGGAACCTAGATGGCAAAAGCAACAATCAGAATTTGTTCATACGATTTTGTCACAACTTTAATTCTGAACCGAATTTGTACAATGACTTAAGCTAACAAAAATATCCGCCGGTGATCGGTCTAACGTCGTAATTGGTTACAGTGTAGTAGGGGTTGCCTAGTATTGCTTCCGTGTGGAACTTTACCCGACAAATATTCAGAAATTTTTATTCAACAGAAATTATTAACACAAAGTTCACATTTCTTCTGACATGTAAGACTTCTTCAATGTTTCTATATTTTGGGTAAACAATCAGTTCAGAAAGGGGAAACGAGGTAATGGAACAAAAGGTTACTATTTTCTGTCAAACCCTGATTGTCGCTTAGAGAAAAATATTCCGACTGTTGAGAGGCATTACTTCAACTTTCAGGCACTTATAAAAAAAAACACAAATTATCCAAATTTCCAGTCACAAATTTTGAAATTCGAAAAAGTGCAACTGGTAACCTCTGTTCGGCTTTTAGTTAATCCATCCAGGGAGTCTGTTACAACTCCCTGATCCATCGAGACTTCTCTTCCCACCCGCGTCACACAGCCCACGTTCAATCTGTTTAACCCTTGAAGCGAGGGTGTTCTTTTTTCCATATAGAAGGCAGCCAAAGAAAAATGAAAGGTTTGAGTCTATTTTTCGAACCGTAACAGGAATCTGACAAAACTAAAATGTTTTCTGCGATATGACCATTTTGTTCTAGCTATAAATGTTAGTTTGAAAGAGCATGTGAATATGTTCGGCATTCATATGCAGGTCTCGAACTTGAACGGTATTACGAGTGCAACTACTTAAGCGATTTTTCGATTCAGAACGGTACAGCAACAGGAGGGTGAGTCTAACTCACGCCCAAGCGCTGACTTTTAAGGTGCTTCGGTTTTTGAGGATGGGAAATTGCAATGACAACCAATGTACTGTCTTGTTTCTAGACCGAACGTTAATTCTCTGCCCATGCGCAGTGTAGTTTTGGGGCTGATCGTTCGATCCGTCTTCTTTGTCTACCGTCCTGAAATCAAAATGTGCCTATAGGTGAAGAAGTAGTACGTCGGCCAATCGGCCAAGCTCGAGATGTACCGTAATCGCATTGCATCTTGTGATTGCTTTTTCGAGCACGCCTTGGGTAAAACAGGTGATTACATAAATCAACACACATATTTTCCTCAAAGTCATCGTTGCGTGTAGCTATGTTACATGCAGGGACACAGGCGTCGATATGGTTGGTCGATTGGGACAAAAATTTTCGAACAGCCGGTCAAACCTTGGATCGTGTCCCAGACCGGAATTGTGTATAGCAAACCACCCGTACGAAAGCGGGTAACATGTACACACACACAAACGAAAATGCATACGCATTCACATGGTCACGCACATATACTCAAACCGGCTTTCTCTCAAAACCCTCGAGTCATGTGTATAGACGAATTCGGAGAGCATGTGATGGTCCGATTTCATAACTGGGGTCTATCACCTTTTAATTTTTCAGTTTCCTTGCTTACCTGTTTCATGGATGGTTTTATAATATATTTTGCGGTATCTTGATTCCTTCAATTTCACTGTTTATATTGGTGTGAAATTCATGAAGACAATAAAAGAAGGCGAACTAAGGCTGATGGACCTAACCAACGGCTGCCTACAGTCACAAAACACAAGCGCTGATCGGATTCGTCTATATCGCAATGTTACATTGTGTTTATTCTGCCTATATTGTGATTTTTTAATTTGCCTAAATTGGGTAAAACGGTATGTTTGCCCCCAATATTGTCATTTGGGTGGCCATTGTCCACTGCTCCCGGGTTCTTCGCCCTGTGCACCGAATACTTTTAAAATAGTCCTTACTTTTAGTCAGCATAGGGGGACACAAATCTGGCAAAGCCTAAAAGTAAGCTTTTGAGAAATCATACTTCGGTTCCACCTCTTAGTGTCCGTTATTTGGGCACAGTAGCCCTCTATTGTTCTACCCAACAAACATATTTTCCTTTTTCAAACCAACGTATGTAACAGTGGACTTTCGTCATCATTCAAAATCTCTTTAATTGTCCCCTTGTCGGATTGGATTTTCACCCACTGCACCTTTAAACAATTTTAATCATTTTCAATCGACGCCTGTCATTTATTCTGTTTGAATATTTTCATTTACTTCCGTTACATTTAAACGGAACTACAGGCTGTATCAAACATTTCGTAATTAGTTTGCATGGCGGTGACTATCTCGTTGAAGGAGTTTCTTCATAAGAGAATGTTTTGATGACGAGAGAAGCCGTGCCATATCTCAAAGTTTAAAATGATCAAAGTTCGACTGTTGGAGGAAGCCTGGTTTACGTTAGTAGATTTATTGCTTCCAAATTGAAAGAATAAAATGAACCTTTTTCTATAATTTATCGGCTTTCACAGCCGTGTCTCTCTTTAGGTCAGATTTGTCATAAAATGTTCATCTTCTTGAGATTATCCGGTATTGATTTTGTACCGTGTTATAGGAATATTCGATGATAGCTGATAACGCAGTGCGTGCAGTGTGTTGTGTTTGGAAATGAAGGCGGTAAGAGGTGACGCGCTTTATGTTTGTGATGTTGACTTTCCATTCGATCATCACACACAGCACCGAAAATCACGTTAAAGTTTGTGACGAGGTAGGGTGCCATGGGAAGGGGAGGGAGCTGAAATTACTCCCAGAAAATTACCCAGGGGAATTCTGTAGTTTAGATAATAGATACACTTGGAAGGAATTATGTAACCAATGTTTTTCTTTCCTCCCATTGTTTAGTCCTCAATTGCATCACCGTTAAGAATTTGCAGTTGTTTTAACAATGCATTTTACCTAACCTGAGGTTTACAAAAAACTTTGTGTCCGGGTTTCTGAAAATGCTGTAACGGGATAAAGGGAACACTCTGAAATCAAAAGAGTGAACTTAGTCACTCTTTGATCGAGTGAAAAGTGTAAATTCGCTCCATTGGAGTGATAATTCACTCCAAGAGGAGTGAAGTTCCCTCCAAAAAGAGTGAAATTCACTCTAAAAAGAGTGAAATTCACTAGAGGAAGAGGGAAAATTCACTCTTCCACGAGTGCCTGCAATGATCGCTCTTTTTTTAAGGGCGATCATCGTGGGCACTCCATCAAGAGTGAAACTTCGCTCGTTTTAAGGGAATTTTTTGGAGTGAACTTCTCTCTTTTTGGAAGGAACTTCACTCCTCTTGGAGTGAATTATCACTCTTATGGAGTGAATTTACATTTTTCACCCGATCAAAGAGTGAATAAGTTCACTCTTTTGATTTTAGAGTAAAGATGTGCTGATATCCTTGTGTTGGGCAATTGAAATTTCCAACTCAAATATGATATACTAATCTTTAAACAGTACTTACAAAAAAATAGCCAGGAATGATGAACTTCTTTACTTCATTACTCCTGTAGAGTCAAACCCACAGAAGATACTTCATGGTTGGGAACATTGATCAACCTTTGAGTCCGCTGCCATGACAACGAGATACGGGATGTAAAATTAGACAAACACGACATCGGCCTCATTAATGTTTTTCATAGTTCTTCAAGTCACCAAATCAGCAAAAGTTCTGCAAATTTTAGGTCATTCGCCACCTAAATGATTTCGGAACGTATGGTGAAAGAACACGTTACACGCAATCAGTTCAAAACATGGGAAATAACAATATATCACTTAGATATATCGGGCAGCAAGCAAAGCATTAGTTTTGAGAAAGTATGTTTATGGTTCGAATAAGGGCTACGTTATTGCACTTTATTTTATAGAGTTCATTGAAAATCTACCTTCAAACTATAACGGTTGAACTTATGTTATTCTTTATGTTAAAATAATACTTTAAAATAGGTTAATTGCAGGTGAAACTGCACATTGACCGAAAAAATGCATGCTGATAATTAGGATGTCCTCCGTCATTTGCACTTGAGTTCATTCAAAAAAAAAGAAATTGAGAAACGTTTGTATAACACATATATCATCTTCCAACACGATAGGAAGTAGGACTACAAATGTCTTGTAAAGAAGATTACCGCAGCTGCTCGAAAATATTGCTAATTTCTGCTTATTTGAAAAGCAGATATCTGAACAGTGAGTATACCATAAGCTATTAATAGCTCTTTGGTCTGATAGCGATCGGTGTAGCGATTCATCATATTCTCAACCAGATAACGCTGCGCCCCTTGGAAGCGAAGAAATATCTCATATCTGGTGACGTTAATCTAGATTTGGCGATATCACCTTCTTAGCTGACAAATCGAAATAGGTGATTGATGGCGACTTGTGCTTTCAGACGAAAAGTGCGTGCACTACGTGGGCGTATAAGTCGGGGATCTGGGTCGGCAAACCTGAATTGAGCAAACACGAGAAATAAATTTCAGGCAAAAATATACTTCTAGATAAGAGTCATGTAATGAATATTTTTTAAATCACGAAATTTTAAATTCTCACATTTCGTTTTCTTTGTGCACGAAATGTTTTCTCACAAGCACGTCTCCACATGGTGCGCGTAAAAGGTAAACTAAAACTTTCAAGGTAAAGTAGATCCATTGTCCTACTGAAACCAGACGGACCTTTGGAAACTTGTAGGATGAACGGTTTCTAGTACAGTCCAGGGACATAGATCTGGTTTGCGGATGTAGAGGGGGGGGGGGGGGTGCAAAAATATTCCATCGAGTCCGGGACCGGAATCACCTATAAGCAATCCACCGATATGAACGCTAGCGCACATATATACATAGGCCTACACAAACACACACATACATACTCACAGTGACTCTCACGTACACTCAAATTGACGTTTTCTTGAGGGTCTAAAGTCATCTCTATACCACAATGTTAAAATTTGTTTATTCTGCCTCTTTTTAACATTACTCAATTACTGGGGGAAACGATGTGTTTTTCCCCATTATTTTCACTGGGGTATTAAGTACACTCCTGTCCAACAGGATCGAGGCATCTGCCTTCGATTCCAATGGAAAGGTCAGATGGGGAAGTAGAAGAATACAAAATGGGGCGATGACTGACCCCCTTTTGAGAAGGGATACAAAATTGTCAGTGAAATGCCATGTTTAACAATTAAACATTTAGCAGTAAATAAATTTATAAAAACGAGTGCCTTCTAACACTCTGCTTAGCAATGGAAATCTATTTTTTAGCACCTAATCATGTTTCCATAGTGTGGGGCAAAATATGTTGACTCTTGGTTTGAAACTTCCCCTACAGTAATTGTTCATCACGCCTGGTCTATAATCCCGTCTCCTACTATGACGAATCCGATTAGCGCTAGTTTTTAGTGTCTGTAGGCCGCCATTAGTGGGGTCCATCAGCCTAAATCGTCTTTTTTATTGTTTACATGAATTTCAAACCCTCATATTTAGTGAAATTGGAGAGGTCAGGATACAAATTAGTGTACAACCATCCATGATAGAGGTAAGCAAGGAAATCGAAAGATTTAAACGTGACGGACCCCATGCAGTTATGGCCGACTGAAATCAGACCATCACTTGCTGTCCGGATTCGTGTAAAGGGGAATTTAATCCCGACAGTCCCTTTCTGCCCTCACTAATGAAATTATGATTCAAAGAATTTTTTTCATAAAAGGACACATTTGTTCGATCATGTCGGTGTACCTATGCAGGTATAGGACTAAATGCAAGAGGATGTAGCGCCCTTTACCCTCTACAATGGTGTGTTAAGCAATCACTTCATTTTGAGTCGAAACACGTTTAAGATCTGAATATGTTTAGCGATTGCACACTCAAAATTAAATAATTAAAAGGGTTTTGAAACGGAATATTTTGTCATTGAAAGTTGGTTACTTTCTAGGTACCGCTTTGTAGTGTATACAGACGCAATGGCGTCTTCAAGAGGGGCCAGGAGTAGGGTCCCCTTGGAAAACTTTGTGCCTTCATGTGCCTCCCAAATGAGATTTAGGATTTTCAAAAAAAAAACGAATTCTGTTGTCTGAGTTTGCCCAACAGATTTCGTATTACTTACTTCCTCTTTGGGCAAGAAAAGGTAGTAATTTATACCTTCAAGTGAAAAAATCGCCTAACACACCTGGGATAAGCTACTTACGACTGTCTGCGGAATTGCGTTTTTTTTTCTAATTTTTCAGCGCGCTCTGAAGGTGGTGCTCAGATCAAGTAGCCTTTCAGGCAGAATTACATGTTTTATGTTTTTATGAGAATCACCTTCAACTGCCCACCAACTGCTTTCTCTATAGTACAGCTCCCTCTCCCCCATCTACCGTATCCGCTCCTGAAAGTAGTTTTGTTAGCATTAGAATCTTACTTTAAGTTACCCACCTTATTTACAGACTAATGTGTTTAATCAATAGATTCAGCCTTAAATGATTACACTTTAATAATACCTCACAAACACCCTAGAGCCAATGAGCTTCCGGGACTTCGCCCCTGGACTCCCAAAGTCTGGCTTTGCTCCTGGACTCCAACCATTAGGGCCCAGCTCATGGCGCCATGAGTGTGTCTAGCAATGTCCTCTGCAAAATCTTTGTGTTTCCCAGTTCCCCTGGCAGTATTATTGACCCCCAATTCCTCTGCTCTTAAAATCCTGGCTACGCCACAAAACTCATTCAGGTCTGTGCATAAACAGACATTCAATGCTGTGAAATTATGAAATGAAAAGGACAAGCTTAACATAGATCCCATGCACGGCATGAATTAGATCAGTTATTTTCTGGACTATCATTTATATACACCACATTCGAAGACTTTAAGACAAATTCTGGACATGGAGATATCATAATGTTATGATTATACCCTACAGTTCGGCTCTTCCTTTTGAGGACCTGTGACGCAAGGAGGACGTGGACGGACAGCGCCCTCTGTACTAACCACGTCATATTTGAGGACCCACTGTGGAGCGTGGCGTCGCAGACATTCCAGGGGGTAAATTTTCTGGCTCTTTACGACGCTTAATTATAGTCGAACACTTCCTCCTTCTTCTGTTCCTCAAAGAATTTTCTCAGACGAAAATTTGCTCGTAGGAAATTAATTCCTAAAAAGTTTGCCATCTAATGCCTTGCCATTTCCGAGACAATTTAACAAAAGAAATCTAATATTAAAAGCCGTAAAATTATAATTTGTAACTTGAACATGTTTTCAAAAAGAATGTGGAGCCTTTTTCATCTCCCAGGTGCGAAGAATACGTCACAATAAAACATAATCATATTGAAAGGATTTGCCGAAAAGACCTTCTCGAACATCTGTCGTGACGGAAGCGAGATGATTAATGTTGTTCCTTCTAACAGTTCTCCTGGAGGGTTATGTGTGCTCATGGTTTCATGATATTTAAGTTGCCACGTTGATGCTAATCGAAGCGTGAATAGACTCTACTGAAAGAAAAAAACAGTTATTGATCTTGTCTCGAATTGAATTCAATTGTGAAAAAAATTATGGAGCCGAGGGAAACCTTATTACGACAAATCCAATTTTTCAGTTTCATGTTCATTGCCAGTCTTGATCCATTGCTAAAAAGAAAGAAAGAAAAACGGAAAAAAAAAACTTCCTCGAGAATGAAACTGACAACATTGCACAGGTTTTAGCATCGAGTGAGTTTCAAATAAAATGGATTTTTTGCCACCTGCTAGTTCATTGGAACTGATGAGGGTAGATTAACCTGATAATCGGATATCTGAGTACGAGGACAAAGCAATCAGAACGAACATAAAAAATTTTAAAATAGCTGCCGTTGTGCGTAATTTTCGGCATAATCAATGGTTAGGGTTAGGGCTCGATTAGGTAAGATGGAGTTTTAAGGCCCCGGGTGCAGGTCTGATGCTCTAACCATTTGACCATGCACTCGGTCGCGCATAATCAATGGAATGCGGATTAACAACCTTGTGACCCACAACTAGAAAAAACCGTGGACGCCGCTACATTAATCCAGGAGGTTATTGGTTGAGGCATTAAACCCTAACCTAACCTAACCCATGGAAGTACTACCTACGAGGTGGTACTTCCATGCATAGACCTATTTACATTTTTTCTGGGCTCATACTGTGTATCTTGTAAACTAATCTGCAGGGATTCGTCTTGCAGCTCCCTGGTCTGCTTAGGCATTCAGTCGGGTACCAAAAATTCGAAATCAGTACCTGTTCTGATTACGCGGTGGGGTAACAGGTTCCCGGACGTTTTAGACTGAAAACCTTTGGCAAAGAAATGTTGCCTTGTTGACAGAATATTGTGCTTGATGTATGGAAAAGGGGAGGGATCGTCCTGTGGTAGTTCCTTTTACCTGTTCTACGATTATCTTAAGGACGGATTTTCGTTTTTTTCATGTTTATGAAATTCTGTCGGGTACCCGCTACCCGCATCGTGCGTACAAACTAGTTGTAAGACACAAATGGTGACAATTTTTAACGACACTTTTCGTGTCTTTACCCCCCCCCCCCATGACGCGTGACCACGCTCATCCACAAGAGTAGGCAGACGGAATATTTATAGGGGTGGTACGGCCGTTTTTGTCCATTGTCCATTTCCCGCTGGAGAAAATGATTTGATTTTTTTGCATTATTTGTCAGGATTGTTGGTTTTCGAACTTTTGGGGTGGAAGCTGCAGCCCCGTATCCTGACTAGTAAGTCTTTGTTTAGAAAATTCCCTGTGCCGTAACTTATTGACATCACATTATGAAAGATATAAGATTATCAGCAATGATTATCCTGTACAGTAATCTATTGAAAACTACATTTTTTACTCAGAAGTCTTTTCTTTTTCACAGTATTAATAGCTTCAGGAAATAAAACAGATCCACACCCCGAGTACTTATGGGCTTTATTGTAAGAAAAGTTGTCAGTTCCCTTGTACGTGTTGTACGTACCTGCGGATGTGCTCTGCTTTCTCAGATCTGATTTTGCCTTCTTGTGAATATTCACTACATTCAGCCGGTCTGAAGCCCCCACATTTGTATGAATATCTAAAAGGATTAGTTCGATGTTCGTTTTGGCGCGCGTTGGGGTTATGTCTGAGCTGTGAGCAAGGAATATGCCGAATGTATACAGCCTGCAACGTTCGTAGGTAAGTTTCCTTGTAGAAAACGGTTGTCCATAAAACCAGTACATTTTTTAACGATTCCATTATGTGCACCACCCACTGAGAATTGACGAGAAAATCACCTCACCATAGAAGATTAGAGACATACAGTCAGAGACTAACAATATCCGTGCAGCTTACACAAGACATTTTATTCCGATGTAAAGTGTCAACTTACGTTTATTGATACGGAAGCTGGCGCTGTTGATGAATACTGGATAAATCTTTGTACTAGCCCAGCTGAAAACGTCAAGCCAGTGTGGTAGCGAGGATATTTTCCGGAGAGGGGGAGGGAGGGCTCGAAAATTTCCCCCAAACTTTTCAGTTTCAGTATATTTTCAAGGTCAAGGTGCATGTATTACATACAAAATGCGTAAATTTATGATAGTAACAAGATTATCGTGACGTCATGTAATGTTACCTAAGTTAGTACATGGCCAACAAGATCCTGAAGCTGCCTACCACATACATAGGATTAAGACAATGTCATCATGGACCCGTTGTCAGACCCATCCCCAGTGATTGATAAGATTAATTTCTTGAACAGATTAAATAGATTAGTTTTCCGAACCAGTCATTTCAAAATAAGGTAAACATCATACGTTTTTCCAGGTTTACAGGGTTATTATATCTAGACAACGGTAAGCTATTGTTTTTGGCTCCATCCATGGTTAAACACAGAGCAAGATTAGTCTATAACCTACCCGGTACTAGCTTGTAGGATTTGAGGCTATTAACTGGGCGCTGTCAATCAATATGTTTTCAAACTGGGCTGTTAAACCTCGCCTAGCCTAACCTAACCCAGGGTCGTTGAACTTTCAGACTTTAGTGACGGGTGAGAGTGATACATGGAACGCGACCAAGATCGGTTCGCGAGGAGCGTCCCACCAGGGGAAATTTCCCTAAAAACACCTCTAGATTGCAGGAAATGACACTCCCTGTGCCACATTACTGCATGCTTAGAATGCCATATTTTCTTGTCCTGAAAACTTTTAAGGAGACAATTTGTTCACAATATATATAAAAAGGAAAATTTGGAAACTCTGTGGCCTACCGGTATGTATTGCGGACATCCTTAAATCGAATATAAATTTAACGCTTGTGGAACAAAACAAACGGAAATTGTGATAATTAAATGAGGAAATATTTCGTTAACGAGGCTATGATTATGTTACTCTTTACTAGCAACGTATTATCCAATATTGTTGCATCAAGTTGATGAACATAACATAAGCTCAACAATACTAAGGGAACTAGCTCGTTGATGGTATCCTACGCTCCGGTCTTATAGCCTGTCAGTGTTACGCACTATGCGCTGAACTGATCAAAATACCCTGCATGTGTACCAGAGAACATTCACGCTGCTGCAGAGAGGGCATTTCTGCGGAACGCGAGTCAAGCGCGCTTCATGCTGCAGTGAAACAGATGAGATCTGGGGAAATACGTTGCATGGAAATTCGAGTTACGCATGAGAAATGATTCACGATTTTTTAGAAGAAAGAGGAGAATGAAGTATCATTTCGACAACTTGAAATTTCCCCAAATTCCACAAATTTCCCCCAAAATATTTTCCAGGGGGACAAGTTGCTGTGCACAGGAATCTATGCGATGGAGATGACGTATGTGTGTACATGTGTGACACTGCTTGTAAACACTCTCTCTCAAGGAGAGGAACTCCAATGGACTTCATACTTGATATGTGGGTTTGCCTTATTGAGTAGATGTTCCCTATTGTTTTTGGTGGAGGTCAAAAGTCATTTTGGGTCAGGATGGTCAAAAGGTCACAACCCTGTAAACACGATATCTCAAGAAAGGTACATGTGACTACCCCCATACTGGTGTGTGGGTTAGTTATAATAAGCAGATGATCCCTATCAATTTTCATGGAGGTCAAAGGTCATTTGGATTCACTAGACGTCAAATTGTAAATTCCTTAGAAATTGCTTTAAACATGGTATCTCATGAAAGGTAAGTGTGATTTATTCGTCTAATATTTAGAGAGTGGGCTGGCCATATTAAAAATAGATGATCCATGTTGTTTTAAGTGGAGATCAAAGGTCATTTGGGGTCAAGACCGGTCAAAAAATCAAACCTTTGCAAACACGATATCTCAAAAAAGGTACATGTGACTATGCTCATATTTGGTGTGTTGACTGGCCATATTAAATAGATGATCCCTATTGTTTTAAGTGGAGATCAAAGGTCGTTTTGGGTCAAAACCGGTCAAATGGTAAATTCCTTAGAAATTGCTTGTAAAGCTCATTTGGGGTCACCGACAGTCTGAAATTATTGTCAAGTTTTACATGATTTCTGATGGTTGGAATCTTGGATAGGTTTCATACATGTTACATGGATGCATTATCGTGAGGAGCAGAATTCTCATTTTTGGTGAAGGTCAAATATCAATTGATGTAACGAGTTTTCAAATTCTCAATACCTTTTTACACAATTTGTTATTTTTGGAGTTTGGATACTGTAATCAAGGAGGCGCTCCCTGCTGAAACTGTAACACATTATGTGGATGAATATAGTGGGCAGAACTCTAGTTCTAGGTGGTCAAAGGTCATCTGTGTCGCAGGGTCCAGAATCTCTGAAATCAATTCCATGATTTCAATGTTGGAAGATAGGATGCTTTTCATGTGAATACTTTATGAAACACTGCCAATTTGAAAAAAAAAAACACACTACTTGCATTTCAGCGGCAAGGAATCTCTAAGCCCAGAGGCCGCGGAGCCAATTTTGAAGTGCGGGGCTAATCATCGAAGCGGCCCAATATGTCCAATAAAATAAATGCAGTTTAAGGCGGCCCAAAATGCCCACAACAAAAAAGTGCGGGGGCTAACCCCCCCCCCCCCCCCCGAAGCCTGAACCCTGAAGCCTCTTGGCTTTCTGCTTCTTTTCGAGTCCCTGTGCTGATAAATTCATGAACTTCGGATTAAAAATCGAAATCCCTTGACGGTCGCATTGATTTGTGAGAAACTTTGAGAAGGGACTCCGGATTGAGTTGCTTTTGCAACATAAACACTAGTTTATTGGTGGCTCGCGGTTTACTCAGAATGACGGAAGTCATGTCGTGAAACACATATTGCGTAAACCGTATTTAACTAGGCCATGGCTTTCCGGGCCCTTCCCCATCGTTTGTAAAATAAAATTCTCAGTGATGGCGCTCCGTGGGCATGAGCTGGTATTTAAACCATCGGATTTTGTTCTTGTCCCCCATTTTCCTTCAGATCAGGCCGCCGATAGGATCATCATCCCCCCAAAAATATATGTATATATACCGATGTTCAGACTTAACTTTTACTCAGAGATACGCTAACACCTCTGAGTCTTTCGATGCAATTAGTCCTTGCTAGTGGGTGGTGTTCCACTTAGATACCGTAGTGTTTCGGTCAGGATTGCATTTTCAGGCAGTGAATCTTCTATCCCCCAACAAAAATTTTCTCGTAAGCTTATGCCATTTTATTCTTTCTGAAATGAAAGCCTGCATAGCGCATCTGTGACTGCTGGTGTTTCGTAGCGATGAGCTGAACGAAAAGACTTCGTCCGCTCCGCGGGTTACTGAAAATAATGGCGACACAGAATTAAAACCAAAGGTATAACTCTGAATGTAGCTTTGATCACATGAGACATAAATTTAATTTTTGAAAAAGCGATGTCAATTTTTATTTTAAAGTGTACCTCGAGTCAAAAAAGTAAAAAATATATATTAAAAACCATGGAAACTGAATTCTAATTACAGTTCAATTTCCATCTAAACAGGACATTCCTGAGCTGAGATATAAAATTTTAAAGTTTCTTCACTGAAAAAAAAATTTGGTCCATGCACAATAATTTGTGACTTTCTTGTTGTACAACTCACATTACCTACTCTGTTTCCCTTTAAATAAAAAATATTTTATGACCTTGAACACTTCCAGTTTGCTTGCATAGCAAGTTCCACAAAAGGGCTTAATTTACATCCCACATAAGAGTAAGAGTCCTATCGCACATTAATACAAGGTGCAGTGCTTAGAAAAACAAAGAATTACAGAGATTGCAATTTGAGCAGTAAAACAATGACATCACAAGTTATTGCGCAATGTTTTAAGTTGAGTAAATTAACGCCAACATTTCATATCTCCGTTCAGGAATATCCTATCTAACTAACTAACAAACCTATCAAGATGGGAGTTGGACTGTTAGAACTCATTTAACATGGCCTTTAACATACCGGTATACTTTTGAATTTTTTGACTTGAGGTACACTTTAAGCTAAGTATCGTAACAATTGTAAGTAGTAGTTTCAAAATGCGACTATGTTATTTAGTCATGGAACGTGCAAACAAAATAATCGCTCAAGTTTTCATATTTTCTCATTCGTAAATGCCTTTTTTTAGCCATCTGGAAGGTGTGTAAAGACCCAACCAATGGTGCTTTGCATATGGTAGTCCTGCTAGCACTCACCCTTTACAATTTTTCCAGGGAGCTGCCTCTAGTGGCAGTTCCCTGATTTTTCCATATTCGAACACAATGTGACCTTCCCTTCCCCCTCTCCTAGCAAATCCTGGATCCGTCACGTAACACACGATTTTTGACATGACAAGGTCACGGATTGTTCAATAAAAGACACAAGATCTGCCATACAATTAGGCCTACATTTTTGCTCAAATATTATCTGTTTGGTTTAACGGTAAGAGCATCCCGGCGCCTCTCACGCGGAAGGCCCGGGTTCTATACCCAGGTTGTTTCATACCAAAGACCCTAAAAATTGAACCTACTGCCGTTGTGCGTGATGCACTGCATAATGCTACAGTCACATTACCCCCGATGTCCGAAAAGGCGCCCCGTCGGACGCCGGCAGGATCTAAATCGGCCAGACACAGGTGACATCGGCAGACGCCCTGCAGATGATTGGCCGACGAATTTGCCTCGCCGACCGATTCTTAGACATCGGGCGGTGCCTGGTGAAGTTTTAGCGCGGAGTTAAAATTTTCAGATGAGTTGCCGACGTCGGTGGGACATCGGCGCCGGTGGATACATCGGAAAACGTATGTAAATCGGCGGGCAGCCGACCGGACATCGCCCGATGTGAAGGGCGACCGTCAGATGCCCGGTCGGCACCATGCGGTCGCCCGGGCAGGACAGGGCAGGAACCGGGAGATTAGTTAAATCGGCCGGGTGCCGGCCGATGTTCCGTCGGACATCTGTCGATGCCCTGCCGATGTTCGGCAGGTGACCTGCAGACGTCCTAAAGGACACCGGCCGGAGCCCGGCGAAATTGATGGAGAAACCATCGGTCGGTCACCTGGCGGCGACAGGAGCAATGTGACCACATGAAAGATATCGGTGAGATATGGTAAACATCCCCGGGCGCCCGGCCGATGTCAGACATCGGCCGATTTCTACTCATCGGCCGGCGCCCGGCGGTAATGTGACTGAGGCATAAGCAATTGAATCACAACTGGAAAAGGGCCTTTGCCGGCTCGACTTGAACCAGTGGGTTGGAAACTGAGCCGTAAAACTCTATTTAACTAACTGACTCAGATATAAGCTTCAGATTTTAAAACAGGTTAAAAATGAAAATGAAAACTTTTTAAAATTTCCTTTCTTTCGATGGATACCTTTTAACGGTACAACAAAAATCCAACTTTAATTAGGCTACCCCCTAACATTCTACTTAACTCTGCTCTTGAAAGGCAGATCTAAGTAAAAAGTTTAAACCCCCAAATTTTTCAGTTTCACCTAACTAAAACACCGACAAATTTGATTACATAAATTTTCAAAATCTCTCTAAGAAAAACTTTTATTTTCAAATCTTTTTTCAAAAAAGGTACTGAAAAAGCTTCGGGACAAAGTTCCACTTTTCAGTTCCAAGAAGCGTACTACGGTAGTTAAATATATAGTGCCTACCCCAAAACACATTTCAACCTTGCGGCCCCCAAGAGACCGCAAGGTTTCCATTTTTTTTTCTTTTTTGAGAATCATTCAGTTGTGGCACGTGTTGCCTCTGTCCCACTGCGACGTCATGGTTTGATGCCCCCGGACTTCCGTACATTTGAAGCAGTAGGCCTAGGCCTTTTGAACCATATAGGCCTAAAGCCCAGGTCACACTACAGCCATATTGGATTCGATTACTATTCCGACTTTTGTGAGTTTTAGTTAAAATCTCCTCCATCATTATCGGAAAGAACCAAAAATTTGCCATCCTGAGTGTAACTATACGGTCGTCTTGTATGGGCTGAGGACCATGGAAATGAAATATAAACTATTTATTTCGTGACGTCACATTTACAAACCGCTCGGCATCGGACTTCGCGTATCCGAAAAAAGCTGTCTGCGGATGTGACGTCACGAAACAATTGGAATAACTTCGATTTTCGTAGTCTTGCAATACAAATCATATATTTACCCAGATTGCCAAATTTTTGTCTCTTTTCGACCAAAAGTGGGGGAAATTTTAAGTAAAACTCACAAAAATAGGAGCGAAATCCGATCCGATATCGCTGTACACTGTGTGACTGACTCAAACAGGAGCCACCGCATCGCCCCAAGTAGGCTAATAAAAATTGTTACATCGCGGTTTGCTTGCGTAACTTTTTCCTGTCTTATGGTTGTATGACCCACTCAAAACTATTTTGAAGCTACACCGATGACTTCCGATAATGACGTCAGCCTAACAAGCAAACTGGAATGAATTTTAATAGTAGCACAACAATTTAATTCATGCTAATGGACATAATATGAGCTTCTTGGAAATGAGCCACACCTTATTCCAAAATATCAGTTGTTCGACCCTATTCTCTAATTCATACACCGCGGGGTTGGACAGGTTAGACAGGGGGAAAGACAGGTTGAGTTCATTTCTAACCGTAGGTAACCTTTGTGCTATTGATAAACCTAACTAATGAAAAATTTTGGAAAAATCTATTATGCCTTCAAAATTCTACGAAAAATTACGTGCCCGGCATTAACCCTTTACACTGCAATATTATGACTATCCATGTATATGTCATTAATTGAAACAGTGCTGACGACGTTGCACAGGAAGTGAATAAGGGACTGACAGTACCTCAGTGTAAAGGAATTCCCAAAGTCAACCATCTCTCCAAGTTCAGGTTTTTCTTGAATACAAGAGTAAAATGTCTCGACAAGTAAGTGAAGTCCAATTAGAGCAGATGTAATCCCAGATTATGGAGACATCCATGAACTTATTATTGTAACACCAAGTTACCTAGGCCTAAGGTTAATGTTAGTGTTGTTGTTGGTACGTTAGGCATCATCGTTTGCAGCTTGACTGTTTGACTGAAAACTTGAAAAGTTTCTGAGAATGCGGATGTGATCAAAATTGCTTAAAAGGTAAGTGAAAACTTGCGCCAAGTTAATGCCTTTCTTGAAATCTTGGTCAGTTGAGCCCATATTACAAACCAATATTAAAAACTTCTTAGCCTAAAAGAGGTCGTGTTGATAACTACAGGCCTTATCAGTTATGAAGTTAGTCACCATGAAGTTCAACAGAATGAATCCATAACCTGTAAGTAGCAGTTCTGCGAAAGTAACTAACTTAGGCCTATGATTGAGTTGAGTTGAGTTGATTGAGTTCGACAAAATTTATTAGAGTCATTCTCTAGATTTAAATGTAAAACAATTCAGGAAATTATACAACGAATCAAAACTAAAGAGAGACCCAGGATGAAACTCGGAAAATCTCCACAGAGCTTGTAAAAGAGCCCTTCATAAAAGAAAAAAAAATTGGTTCTGGTGCTGGTGAGTTACTGCATAATCTCCACAAATGGGATATAGCATGCAGGCAAAAAACCTGAGCAGCAAACTAATTACTAAAATGAGCTCTACTAAAAATTTCATCAAGACTTCTGCAACCCAATCCAGAATTAACAGCATTCACAGTAGGGCATTTCTAACACTGGGTGGGAGGCAATTCCATTCAGCAAAAGCCCTAGGGAACAGTGAATATTTATAACAATCTATGTTGGATGAAAGTTTCACAAAAGAACTAGAGGTATGTTCTCTAGTAGACACACCTCTAGAGGGAACTGACTGGTATGGATCGGTATCAATTGCAACTAATTTATTAATGGACTTATAAATAAGGGTCAATCTTTGGGCAGCCCTCCTATGCAAAAGTGATTCCCAACCCAAACTACAAATCATGTCTGTGACACTAGTCTTTTGTCTAGAGTTTTTAACAGATGAATCTTGCACCATGGCACTGGACCCCTTCAAGCTGGTTCTTTCTGGTAGGGGGCCCAGACAGAGGCACTATATTCAAGCCGTGGTCTTACCAAGGTTTTATACGCTATTGCTTTTACATCACGGCTACAACTGTACAAATTTCTCTGGAGCAGGCCAAAGATTTGATTCACCTAAATAATAACAATGACAAGGTTTACAACAGGAAAGAGATTACAGAAAAACAATATCAGGGAAAATCATATAAAGGAAACGAGGAAAACAGGAAACTGGGAGAAAAGAGTCAGCTTCATTTACTCATCAGAAAAACTTCTAGGAATTTATTAAATAGGTTTAAAGAGTGACATGTTAAATGTTACAGTAAGTGGGAAGGAGTTCCAAAGAGTTGGTCCAGTAAAACAAATTGTTTGCTGTGAAGATGTTAGCCCAGATGAGGGAATAGAAGGAGAATTCATGGAATGTGAAAAAAGTGTGTGTGTCTCATGTTGAAAGTGAAACATGGATTTGAAGATATTTAGCAGAATATTGTTACACCAGGAAGGAATACATAAAAATACCAATTTGATGTCGATGAATATTGTAGACATGGAGAAAATTGAATTTTGTAAACAAATCACAGGTGGCCTGAGACGGATGATAATTAGCTATAAGACAAAAAAAAAGGCGTCTCTTCTGAAGAACTAAGAGGGGATAAATCCTGGAACAATATGAATCAGACTATTATACACAGTGAGAAGGATCATACGAGGAAGATACTGTAGTGGCGCAACCGAACTATAATTCCAAAGTTCTTTGAGATGGTTTTAGAGATGGCCTGAAGGCGATCATTCCAAATGAAGTGACTGCCAATGAAGACACCGGTACACTTAGCTGATTTACCGAGGGGGACCTCAGTGTGACAGATATCAATTCTACAGATAGGAGGGTCTGGCAGCCTATTAGGAGCACCGAAAAGAATCGATGCAGTTTTGTTTCCATTCAGTGATAACTTATTTGCACAAAACCATGTACAGTACAGTACATACTTTGAATAATTCATTGCTAATAATATGCATTAAAGTCTAAAGGTTGCCACACATGATATGACTTTGCACATTGCAACTCAACTAAACCATTGTGACCTAGTTTTGAATAGTCACCACAATTTAAAGTGGCACGACAAAGCCATGCACACTATACGACTGGCTATCCCATGTTGTCAGTCAAACGATTAGAGAATGCACACCCACGATTGGCACGTGCACACTACTGCTATTATTGTACTGTACAACAGCACAGAACAGTGTACAGTTTGCAACTATACCGTCAGTATGTGTAGGTAGAGTATATGCCTATGCAAGTTTGCAGCTCACCAGTAATGCCGACTGCCCCAGCAATCTCTTCAACAGTTTTTCCAAGCATTCCTTTAGGAATAGCTTTTGCTTCCATGGTTATTACGTTGTTTCTCTCACATTTCTACAAGTTTGTCTTACTCTACTCACTGAACTCGGTCTATATATTCATCTTTTCAACTGAATATTTGAACAAAATTACATCAAAAGTTGTCACCGGAACAAGCATCAGACAACTCTCACTGTATTTATATCATGTGCATATGAATCAGTAATTTTGATTGGTCAGATTTTCACTCCCTTGCAACTGTCGCAGTACAGGTTGGGGAAGAACCAACATGTTTGTTCTTACCGACTGAAGGCTATGACTTAAAACTGGTCCTAAAACTGCCAGTCTCAGTCGTATACTCACGCACACTACACAGCTGTAAGTGTTGCAGATCTGACGATCCAGTTGAGTTGCAACATGCAGAGTCATATAGTGTTCAGTTAGCTTTAGAATCTTCATGCAAACACTGTTGCTCAGTAGGCCAGCATATGCTTGTAACTCACTTTCACAGCAATTAAAGGCCTGGTTAACACTGTCAAAATTTCTAAATCCCTTAAAGTGAAAGGGTGCTAGGTAAGTAGTAGGCTATAAGTTAACTTCAACCATAGGCATAGGCTCTATCCCAGTGTACATTTTGTCCACTTAAGCCTATACAAAATAACACATTTTACAAATGGATGGTAGGAGTAACTGCTAACACTAATACTCAGCATATTTTACTTTCTTAGTCACAGACTTATTGTTTTTTCATAGTTGGGGATTGTGTCAGAAATTCTAAAAAGATGGGTTGATTTATTTCCAGATGTCAAACTCCAGTTCAAATTGATGCTGAGCTTAGTGAACATTAAAATTGGGTCAGGGGAGGGGGTGGGGGGAGAAACTTACTTCAATGCCCTATCAGATTCAATTTGAAGGATTTCAAAGGCTATTTAGGCTCTAATTTAAAATCAGTGGCTGGAACCTGCATCGTACATGGATACATACGGTCGTGCGCATAGTACAGTAATAGGGTTAGGGTTACTGTTAGAGTTAGGCCTAGGGATATTATACACATACAAATATATGTGTGCGTACATGGATATTTATATGTATGCATAGGTAGAAGGTTAAATATACATGTATGCATGCGTATGCATTCTGTTACTTACGTATGTGTATGTATAATTACTTAGCTGTAGGCATACCTATTTGGATATATATGTCTTTATATAGTAGGTAGTACTGTTAGATCTGAAACCTCTCCACCCCTCATAGCGCAGTCAGCAAGTGCACTGGTTTATATGCTATGTATACCGGCATGTCAGGTGTTTGAATCCAGGTTTAACCATTGCTTTTCCTTCTTTCACATCATTAACCATAATTTACTTCTTACCACAGCAAATACATCACACTGCTCTCCCCGCGTGGAGAAAAAAAAAAGAAACACAAAAACAACTTTGTTCTTCTCTGAAATTTTTTTTTTTTCATTTTAATGGGAATGACAAGAGGGGTAAAGGGGGATTTTATCCTCGATCCTTCTGGAATGAGGGGGGGGAAATTCCAATAAAACAATTCCCAACCATTTCCAGTGTTTTTGCCGTATTTTGTCTTGGATTTATATGCCCTGTACAATCATGTCTAGTGGGTATATTTGTGCATGTCAAAGTGGTAGCTACGTTGCTAGAGGTTATGGACTGAGTCCCTTTGCCAAGACAGTATACAGTACAAAAGATCAAAGTCATAGAAAACTTCTGTTGCAGTACCTACTCCAAGCCATCAACCTTTAACTTCTTTAATATTCTTAATATATTTCAATTTTCATTTGAAAAATATGCCTATTTGGAAGCATTTTCTATGATTATTCATGATTTATTATTCATAACTTTGCAAGGTGTGACATGCCATTGTAGGAAATGGCTACATCAATTCATGTAGACAAATCCAAACAGTTACAGTATTAAAGTGATGGTCTCACCGTCTGATTTACTGTAGTTGGACATAACTGGAGTCTATCAGTGTAAATCTTTCAAATTCTTTGCTTGTCTGTTACACTTATAAACCTTTTGGTTAATTCAATCAATTTCACTGAATTTGAGGGTGGTTAATTACATGTAGACGATAAAATTATTTAAATTAAGACCATTTATTGCTCATGAATGCCCTTATGGCTGGCTTCACAAGCTGCTCAGATTCGCCTCACTTCGATTTTACCAAATTTACAAAGGTTTGATATTAAAATGGTTGTCCTGCATACAAAATGGTTACTGTAACTGCAGCACTCTAAATGATAGCACTACTTGTATATCTTTTTAACTTGAAAACTTTTTCTGCCAAAGGTATGTGTTATTGTACTTTCAGGGAATAATTAAGCATTCAAATTGTGCGTTGCAGTTTTGAAGATTTTGAGGTCTTTCACACATTGTTTGTAAAAATGCAAGGATTATGCACACAAAAAATTGCTACACAATTTTTCATTTTGTAGCAATGTGACCTGTTTGTGTAGCAAATTGCAGTGCAATACTGGATAAATTATTCTCTGACTTTATGCAAACTTTGGGTCAATAATCTTTTACTAACCTGTGTACTTTACTGCTGACAGCTACCTTATTGGTCAAAAACTTTTTGGACTTTGGATCTATTTTGACAGAATGGCCTGTAATGTCAAAGGCTGACCTACATTGTCATAGTTTCCACTACAGTTCATTGTCATGTAGCTTTGAAAATATTTAGTGTTAAAACATTACACCGCTCACTTTATTTGATTTAGACAATTTCATGCAATTGTTCCTTTGTAAAACTTTGGTAAAATAATGTTAAAAAACCTTGGTAAAATCTTTTCCAAACATTTTTGCACATACTCAGTCAAATTTTTTTGGTAATATCTAATTTTTTCTTTTCAATTTCAGAGGCAAAGTGCAGAACAACAGAAAAGAGGTTCGTTGAATGTCATTTTATTGTACAGTAGCCACAATTCTTGATCATCCCAATTCGTAGTCAGTACAGTAGCTGTGGGGTCTCTGGTTTGTTTGAATTTAAAATGCAGGTGGTGTTAATAGTAATATGTAAGCACTTTTACAAAAGAACTGTTACTGTACTTAAAAAGGGAGGTTGCAATGGTGTCAAGGTGGAAGATTGGATACAGTAGTTTACTCCCATCTTAACACACATCAGTATTGTCCCATTTGAACAGTCCAGTTGTACAGCATGTGTACTGTAGTATTAGCATTTGCAAAAATTTCTGTACCCTGCAGATAAGTGATAATACAGGAACCGTGTACTGTAAATGTGTGGCAATCTACTGCCAAAAGTTGGTTATGGACTTGTCCACATGAAAGCAAAATTGGACACTGTACTTTGTATGCCAATAGTTTGGTCAATGGGAATATGACATGTAAACATTGTGTAAGAAGGAATTTTCTTTCCAATATTGACATTTATAGAAAAGGATCTGTGCAGTAATTAAAACAGCATTTCAATATGTGTTTTTTTAGGGTACTGCAGATTTTCCCAGAAACATAATGTTATGCATTTATCACAATATAAGCATTTCACCCGATTAATTTTTTTTGGTTCATTTTTCATTTTTCTTATATGCAGAATTTATGCAAATTTTTTACTTATTTGATAAGCAAGGAGATGGGAAGATAGAAATCCACCAGATTGGAGATGCTTGCAGGGCATTGGGCCTTAACCCAAAACAGGATGTCATCAAGAAGCTTGTAAATCAACTTGATAACGAAAGAAATGGTGAGATGCCTCTTATTGCAGATTCATGCTCAGAGACTACAGAAAATGCAAAACACAAGCACTTAAGAAAGAAGAAAAAAAAAACATTCCCATATTTTCTGCTTCAGATTACTAAAGGGTTCCATGGGTGACCCCTTTTTGTGGTAATGTTTGTTGATAACTTTAATACTATGTGGCCATTGGCTGAAGCTTATACTGTGCTTTACTTTTGGGGGAATTTGTTTGCAGAAGACTGAGTGTTTTCAGTTTTTATGACATGCACATGTTTGGATGTCTGAAAATGCAGAATAGCACTCTTTGTTTTGTGTTTCGCATTTTTTTGACTTTCAGGTTATTTCAAAATGGTTGATGATCTTTTTCCTACCTTTATTTGTATGAGTTCATCCTTTCAAGCTTTCCAAACAATTCATGCATCAATACTTTCAATAGCAAACAAGAGCGGTGATCACTCCCCTCCCCCCCACCTCACAAAAAAAAAAGGAAGAAATTAAGAAAAAACTGTAATTTTCAAAGGGATGTTCCATTTGAGTACAAGCAGGTGATTGTAAGTACTGTTGATTTTAAGTGACAGTGATATTTTGTTATTCAAAAAGTATGCATAAAAAATATTAAATTTTGTAATTTTAATCATATGCTTCACCAATTTCTTTCTTCTCAATTCCTTTCTAATAGGAGCAAGGATATCATTTCAAGATTTCCAACCAATCTATGCATCATTGGCCAAAGAAAAGAGCAGTGGCTCTGCATCAGATTTCATTGATGGATTGAGAATGTTCGATAGTGATGGCAGTGGTCTAATCAGTGTGTCAGAACTAAGGCATATCTTAACCAACATTGGTAGGTATATTTTTGGCCTGCATGCAGGCAGTAGTCAGTCTCTTACACCTTTCAAAATGTCAGTGAATCACAACTGGAAAAAAAAAGCTGTGGCCGGCTCGACTTGAACCAGTTGGTTGGAAACTGGGCATTAACACTCCATGTAACTAATTAACTAACTTACTCAATATTACATGGGAGGCATTCCAATGACTCCTCTGACGTAATAATTGAGAACTTACCCAACAGTATTTAAAGTTAGTTGGCTGCGCTCTATCACATAGGCCCTCAGTGGTCAGAGCATTGGCCTTTTAAGTGGGAGGTTGCTGGTTCAAATCCTGCATTTTTAAAAAATATTCCTTTTCAGTATACTTTTCAGTATAAGGCTATTCCTATGTTTGAGGAATAATGACGTATGGTCTTTATATGACTGTTCAATACCACACAGGTTAACTTACTTTCATACACTATGTGCACACAAACACTAAGAATAAATCTACAGTAAGTGTCCAGACAACCACACTGAAAATAGGGGTCTCCGCCCAACTTACAGTAGGCAGCTCAGCTCATGTAGGGCAGATTATGAAGTCCAAATTTTTTACTTCATTTAGGCAATTTAGATACAGTCCTCTGCATAAAGCCGAACTTAAGATTTCTCTTTATGCTATGGATGGATTATGAAAACATGATTTCTCCTAATTTTTATGTAAACTAAAATTTTGGAATGTGTTGTATGTGCAGAATTGGTTTGTTTGTCCCCATGATTTGTGGGATGTGTGTATGTGCATAGTATAGGGCTGTGAAAGTTATCTGTTTAACTGGCTAACAGACTGAATAGCCAGTTACCAAGTCACCTTTTCTCTAAACTCTGAAAGGTTTTGTATCCTCATACAGTAATTCAAGTCCCCAAGACGAATTACCAAACTTGCTTATTTTTGTTTCTTCTGTTCAAAAACTGGTGAATGAATGATGCGAGTCAAGTTCGCTGATGTTTCATGCAGCAAAAGTGACTGTATTATGCATGGAGTTTACATCTTCTTTTCACAAAGAAAAAGATTTCTGCATTAATTGAAACTTTCTTCAGATATGTGCACTTTTTAACAGTCCACCAACTGCTGTGTTTTCCAGATTTGGCGTTATCTAATGTCACAATGTCAGATAGGAGTTTACATCTTCTTTTCACAAAGAAAAAGATTTCTGCATTAATTGAAACTTTCTTCAGATATGTGCACTTTTTAACAGTCCACCAACTGCTGTGTTTTCCAGATTTGGGGTTATCTAATGTCACAATGTCAGATACAAAGATTGACAATTCATGAAATACTAGACACAACTGTTTGGCAGCAGATTGCTTGAGAGCAATATTCCATACATGTGAAGCATGCATATGTATGTCACAGTAGTGTTCTGTACAAATGCAGAGTAAACAGTCCCCAAACTGCAGAATGTTACTTCTTGTATCGCATTTTACACTGTTTTGTGATGCTGTATGCATTCTGTGAATTATGCCCACATTTTACATTTTTTCCATGTCTACAAATGCGGGAGGAGTAATGTGAAAATTTTACCAATTTTCAAATGGTCACCTGTTCAGTACCATAACGTTGTACTAAAATCTGCCTGCAAATTGCATACTTTTCTACGTTGATGCTGTATTTCTGTGATTATATGAGAAAAACTTTTTGAATTTGGGAGCTGAAGTACTTGAAATTTTGCAAAGTGCCACCATACTGTATGTAGTAAGTACAGTGTAAGTTTTAATGATATTACGTATTGTACAGTTTTGCATGATCCTTGATACAAATTCATATGGGCTGTATGAGCTGTCAAGTAATGTTAGAAATGGCTGGGGTCCTTGAGTATAAATTTCAGTTGTCATTTTAATTGCTAGGTAATACCACAGATGATGGCAAACAACCCAGAACCACACGAAAAGCAGATTAACCCTTTACCGTTGTGCTCCGATCGGGGCATATTTGCACACCTCGGGAGTGGGCGCAAAAGTGGACGTAGCCCGGCCTGCATCAGCTATCGTGGGCCATTGACCCCGTGACCTTAAACTATTGTCTCTCTGGTTGTTGTGGCCGAATTTTCAGGTAGCTGCTCGCAGGGTTAAAATAAGCCTGTGGGGTGTGTTTACTGCAAAGCTGATGCCACTGTCTCTGCTGAGTGGTGCAGATATTTTAGCTTAACCATTTACCGTTGTGCTCCAATTGGGCGTATTTGCGCACCTTGGAAGTGGGCGGAAAAGCGGATGTAGCCCGCCCCGCATCGGCTTCCGTAGGCCACTGTCCTTAAACTATTGTCTCTCTCGTTGTTGCAGTCAAATTTTCGGGTAGCTACTCCCAGTTTCGAGCTCCGCGTGAAACAGTAGAGATGGGTGACAGCCGAGCTCTCCGCATGGGTCCAAAAGGACCCAAACAACGGTAAAGGGTTAAGTTCACATTTTCCCAAAGAAAGGCAACTATTTGTAGACCTTATGCACTGATGACACACTGACCTTATCCTTGGGAGCAAAACAATGGAATATATGTCTGTTTTCATAAGAATTCGCCCTGCACATGTAGCAGACTGTGTGCATATTCAATGGATTGACAAATCAGTTGTCTGCATTTGTCTGTGTTGGTTTGTTTTGCCATCAAAGGAGGGCATAATTTTTGCTTTGTGACATCATATGCTGATATGTGTAAGGTCTATAGTACAGGGAGACAAATGGAACACAAAGATGGGCCACAAAGGTTTGTCACCCAGGAACTCGCTTGATTTAATTTGTTTTGTACAGGTGATCATACATGGTAAAAGACACAGGTTGACATACTTTTGTTTAAGGGCATGAACTTCCCTTCTTTTCTTATTCAGGTGATAGACTCACTAATAAAGAATTGGATGACATTCTAAGAGATATGAGAACTGATGGTGGACAAGTCAATTATGAAGGTAATAATTTTATTTTTGTTGGACATTTCCAGGTTTGTTTAAACCTTGCAATGTAGCAACGAGAAATCGAGGAAGAATTCAAGGGCTTGTCCTCTCTCACTCCAAATTGCATTTTTGTAGTAGTCTACAGAGATTATCTAATGGCCCACCTCTCTGATTGACAGCTAGTTCAAATAATGCAGAGTACAAAAGCTTATATAACACTAGGAGTGTTTTGATTACACGTTTTGGACTTTTCTATACTCGCCCTGAAGCAGTAAACTGAGATTGTGTCTGGATGACGATGAATTTTAGACAATTGTGGGTGGGGTTAAGAAGGAAGATTGGGAGAATTGGTACTGTTTGGGCTGACAGGGTTGGGCCTTTAAGACAGGGTTTCAACATGTCAGGGAAATTGAAAAACCCGTAATTATTTTTTGTTATTGGTCAAGATAATTGTCATATGGTATGGAATACCAAAAGCATTATGCAAACTGTGCTCCCAAACGTATTGGTGTATGTGACTACCCATTTCAATGTATCTACTTTCCTGTGGTTCTGTAATAAAGGGAGTTTTGAATCTTTAAGGAGAATATTCATGAATCCTTCCTCTATGGATGTATAATTACCACTAATAAATCCTGAAGCTCTGTACTAGACATTTCCCAAAGTGGTCTATATACCCCTGCTGGTAAGGGTCCCATATGGCAGCAGCATACTTCAGGTAATTTCAAAGCAGGGTATGTGTACCCAAGTTCTTTCAGTCCTAGGCTTCATTGCGCAATATCTAAGATTCCTTTACAGAAGATCTAGCTTAGAATCTACATTGGAGGTGATTTTATTGACATGCATTAACCATTTAAAGATTTTTGAGATGGTGGACACCTCATGCCTTGAGTGTTAGATTTTCATGGTGTGCTAAAAATCAAACTCCTTGCAAAAGGAGTTTGGTAGGTGTGATGTTTTATTAAACTTAAAAAGATTTTTGTGAGCCCCTTTTTCTTCATATAGGTGCGCAAAATATCACATTCATTACAATGTTCTGAGGTGAGTGATAGTGTGGGATCATACTCGCAGGCCTTAGAATGCAAGGCCTGCACCCAGATGCTGCTGTTCTTTAATTGCTGGAGTATATACACTCTTCTATGGTATAATAGAAGAGTTAATTTGGTGGAATTCTCAATATGTAGCATGTTTTTGCCCAAGAAAAAGTTTTGCACGAAATTTTGCAGATCTTGTTGGAGGGCAGTGTGGTCACTTTTGAGTTCTTATCATGGGCTCAGACAGTGTGACACACATATGCAATCAGATGTTATCATACTGGATTTTTCCAGAGCACTTCGATACGGTACAGCAGAAAAAAACTGTATAAACTTTAATCCTGTGGTATTGACAGAAGTATGTTGAAGTTTTAAGACATTTCCTCACTCAACAAAAACTGTGAGTTGTTGTTGATGGGGAACTTCTTCCTACATGCATTCAGCCAGGTGTCCTCTAGAGGACAGTTCATATGGCTTAAACATAACTTCCTCTGTTTTAAATAAGACAAAGATGGTTTTAGGCCTGAATATAGTAGCACAAAAGGAGGAATATGGGAACCAGGGCTAGAAAAAATGTATATTTCACAGGAAGGGAGAAACCTTTTTTCTTAGGATGGAAGTAAAATTTCCCCCATCTCCCTCTTTTTTTTTCTGTATAGAAATGGGAAATTGCCTTGTAACTGCCAAAATTTCCCTCCAGATGCCCAAATTTCCTGGGAAGGAGCATCCCACCTTCCCAATTGTTTTGACCCATGAATGAGGACAATACCAAGAACAACCAGTGGTTCTTCTATATATTTATTTGATCACAGATTTCTTGGTATGGAGACCATGGACGCCATAATTTTTGCAATGGCCATGGTACTCAACCCTTCAGAATAACATAGTTTTGGGGGCCAATTCTAATGAAACATAATGTTAGATTCTGTAGCACAGAATCTTTTGTCTGTTCTTTGCACCTGAGCACTGTACGTAAAGGCCCAATTCTCTCACCCCAGACAGTACCAATTCTCCTAATCTTCTTACTTAAGCCCCTCCCACAATTGTCTGAAATTCACCCTCATCCAGACACAATCTCAGTTTATTGCTGAAGGGTAAGTATAAAAAAGCTCAATGTGTATAATCAAAACACTCTCAGTACAGTTCATGTTGTGTAATACAAGCTTTGGTACTCTGCATTGTTTGAATTAGCTGAAGAGCTGAGCCAATTGATAATTTTGGTAAATCCCTATAAGAATTGTAGTTTGGGGTTAGAGGATTGGTCCTCTAAGGGTCCCACCATCATGATACCTTGTTTCTAGGTTTCCATCCCATCTTAAATTTACCTGTGATGATCAAATGCTTAGGGATGGAGCAGTGGCATACACGGGATTTCTCAGAATGGGGAGGGGGCATGCAGTATGCTGAGGGATGGATGGCCCGGGGTGGGGTCTAGGGGGAGTGCTTCCCCTTTGGAGATTAATGAAATTTTATGTGCTTTACATGCAATCTGGTTTACCTTTTGAAGAAAACTTATTTTTAGGAACACAAGTAAAAGGGTATCAGTGATGTTAAGCCTTGGGGAGGGGTCCCCCTCCTTACAGAAATTTTTGAAAAGTTGATTGTCCTTACATGCAATCTGGCGCTATGTATGTTACCTTCTGAAGTAAAATTGGGATTGTTACAAACAAAATGTGCATATTTTTTTAAACTAAAGAAAAATTGGCATCACTGGGGGGGGGGCCTTGGAGGCAAAGGTTTATTGAAAGAAACAATTAAATTTGAACTTTTCAAATTATCTCAGCTGAAACTGTAGAATACTTGTATTTTTTCCTTTTCGAAAACACCATTCTATTATTCATCTACTGTACAATTACAGAAGTCTTTCTCTCCATGCTCACTGAAATTAAAATTTTCTTATTTCAAACAGATTTTGTTCGTCGTGTGATGTCAGAATGATGGCACGGTTCAGTACTCTAATAAAATCTGCCAGCAGCTTTTCTAGCATCATTCTCAATGCAACAGATTAGTGTGAAATGTGTGAGCAACCTAACATCTCAGGTAGTAGTGTACTTAACAACAAAATCAAGTCGTCAAATATGTGGCCAATGAAGAGAATATTTCATTGATTGAAAGATTTCAGTACTTTTCGATTTTTGTGAGTACTTACCTGGCTTTCCAATATTTAATGGCAAAATGTTTGTTATGAGGGGTAGAACTTTTTTTTCGGCAAATATATGCATAGATTTTAGGTATCCCTTGCTAGGTTCTCCTTGTGGACCCCTTTCCAAGTAACAATGAATTACAAAGGATTGTGGGACATTTTGTGGTGTGTGTCATGTTACAAGGTGGTTAAATCACATTGATAAAACAGACGTGTACCAAGAAACTGTCCCACAATGCTTTGTAATTGCTGTTTGGTAAATGGTCTATTGGAACCTTAGCTTTCAATATGTAAAACAACAAAACAAGGGGGGAGGGGTTTGACAATTAAAATTATAAGGGGGTGGGGTCATTGTGCCAGCATGAATTAGTTAATATGGGGTCATGTACAGGTTTTCATGACAGAAAATAGTGTTAACTTAATACAGAGATGCTGCTTAAAAGCAGATTCATTGTCAAAACTGATTATGAGACCTAGTATGATTTTACAATAAATGCGAAATTATAATTATTTAGGCATGGGTTTAGATTGTATCAGGTTTTGAATGATGTCAACTAGAGGTGAATTAATGATGTGTAAATAAATATTGATGCACAAGTGTCAAAGATGAATTGCTTAATAAAATCAGTGAAGTGTAGTTATTATTATTTTATACAAAATCATTAGCAGTTATCAAGTTTTGAATAATTTCTACTTAAATGTACATTAATTTTTTAAGTACTAACCAAGTACAGTAGAACTATTTACTTAAAGGCGCCTACAGTATTTTTGAATTGATATGTGATGTAACTCACCTTTTGGTCGTGTGAAAAGGAAGCTCTTTGTAGGTAGAAGATGGGGTCTATCAGGGTCTAATGTCAAAAGTAAGGGTTACATGAAGAAATTTTTTACATGCTTCAACCACCCTTTAAATTTCTCAAGTGTGTATTAAGCCCTGTCCACTCTATGCGATGCGTCTTACTGCAAGAAAACTGTCTTGTTGTGGTGTGCGACTGACAACTAACCAGTTTTAGGAGCATAGTGTCCCCATTATGCAACAAGTCACAGATCCATGAAGCGATTCTAACCTTTAACATACTGTTTATTTGTTACGTTGAAAGGACAGAAACGCGTTCTGTCCATGTTTGATTAACTGAACTTGGCAGGCTTCATTTCAGAAGTCTGCCATTGTTGTCATTTGCACATTTTAGTTTCATGCGATGGAACATGTTTGGTCGAGTTGCATAGTGTGGACGGGGCTTTAATACATCTTGGGATGAGGTTTCTGTTGCATGACTGGAATTTCCAGAACAGATTGCCAGTTTTAACCTTGGTATCCATGGCAACAACTGTGTGACCTGCAAATAATCTGTCATTCCTAAGAAAAAGTGAACTATAAATGTAGCAGGTATCTAAAAGAAACATTTAACCCCTTAAGTCTATACATGATAGTCTCTTATTTTGGGCTTTCTTGGAATTTTATGTCATATTTTGGGTTTATGTCGAATTTTGTAATGTCCAAATTATCACTCACTGCCCAACAAATAAGTTCAACAACATAGTTCATGAACTATTCTCATGTGAAGAGTGCACATTATCAAATTTTGGATTGTAAAATAATGAGCCCCTCATCCAATCCCTCATCTCCCTCCCTGTTCAAGATTGTGATTGGTCAAAAGTGAGATCTGAAATTTTATGTGTAGATTCAGGGTTTCTGTCAGAGGGGAAAAAGGGGGGGGGGTTGTTCCCCCTCTTTCCAGAAGAAGGTGGGAAAAATCCCTTGTTTTATTTCCAAAAAGATTAGAAAATTGTCAATATTTAGTCTCTTATTTAAAAATAGGACACTTTTGCACCTATGTTTGAAATTACATAAATAAACAGCCTTTTAAAAACCTCTAAAGTCCACCTTACAGGGGCCTTGGAGCAAGCTTTTGTTCTCCTGAATCCTCTTGCAACTTAAACCTAGGACAAGATCAGTTTAGACTTGTGGCTTAGCAGTTATAAATCCCTCCCCCTTTTGTGTTTCTGACAGAATCCCTGAGATTGCAGTAGCATATTCATAAAAATGTTGTTGATGAGGTATAACAGGGTTTGTTTTGATGCCTATGCAAAATTTGTTGAAGTGTTTTGTTACTTCAGAAAGATCAAGTTGTATAAGTCACATAGAATATAGGTATGAAATTGTGCTTGGTTGTTGGTAGTTTATAGCATGCAGGCCTTGAGTTTAAAATTTTCCATGTGTGTTACAAAACACACTCCTCAGGAAAGTAAGGAGTGTGTTACTTGTTTTATTAAATGTTAATACATTAATACAAATTCCCATCCTCAATCTAGGTGTTAAAGGAATCACTCTCCTCATAGTGATTTAAGGTGAGTGGTGGTGTGGGTTTGCACTCGCAAGTCTCAGATCTCAAGTCCAGGTTATAACATTCTTTCTATACCAGGTAGAAAACTGTTGATTGGTTGTGGCAGTGCAAGCAAAATAATTTCACCAGATGGGACAGTCAGTAATGTTTAAATTTCTCAATATTCTTGTCTAAAGTTGTTCCTGGTCCAAGCTAATTCATGAAATTCTACAGCATCACCCTTTATTAGTCGCTAAATTTGGTGTCTGCAACGTTGCTTTGTTATTGTCTGGCCACCATTTTGAAATGAATCATAAAATTTGAAAAGATACAGCATGATAGGAGGCCATAAAAAGCATTGCAACAATCCTGGAAAAAAATAAATGGGGAGGGGAACAGTCCCTTCTCCTCCCCCAATTTAATGTTGATATTCTTGAAATTTGGGGTATATTTTGTGGAGGACGACATTGATTTAGGGAGGGGAGGGGATTCTGGACCAGCGAATCTGTGCATACATGCCGTGTTGCTACATTTGGGCAAAAGTGTCACATCTTTGTCTTGGATTGTAGGCATTCCACACTACTGTACAGGTTAGTTTCTACCTGCCAGCAAATATAACTGTACTGGGGTTTTCTAGCTTGTGAGGTATTCCAAGGGGTAAAATGATGCCAGCTTTGTCTCCAACAGGAGGGGAGAGAGTTCACCTTATTAATAGCTAGTACAGTGCATGTGGCAGTTTTCTGTGAGATGGCCAAAATCTGTCAGGTGGGCTGCTTCAAAAAAGAATTCCAGGGGAACACTGGCATTCCTATTTGATAAGAAAGGTAATTGAAAAATAACAGTTATTTGTCACCATTGGTCACACAAACCTCACTGAAGGAAAATTTATATTGCATTGCACAAAATGACAAAATGCCTGGTCCGGTTAAGGGTCGATATTTTTGGTTGCGATGATAAGAGAAACCTATGCAATCATGATGGCGTGTGTATGTATGTGTGTATGTGTGTGTGTGTGTGTATGTGTGTTTGTGACACTTTGCTTGTTAGCACGATATCTCAAGATAGGAATGTCTGACAGTTTTCAAACTTGATACATGGATGCGCCATATTGAGAGGAAGAACCCTATTGTTTTTGGCGGAGGCCAAAGGTCATCTGGGGTCACCAGGGGTCAAAGTCTGAAAATCTTATTAGCACGATATTTCAAGATAGGGAACTTGGATAGATTTCATATTTGTTATGTGGATGTGTTATGGTCAGAAGATTGGTCATATTGTTTTCGGTGGAGGTTAAAGGTCATCTGGGGTCACCGGGGGTCAAAGTCTGAAAATCTTGTCAACACAATATCTCAAGGGAGGAAACTTGGATAGATTTCATATTTGGTTTGTGGATGCATTATGGTCAGAAGATGGTCCCTATTGTTTTTGGTGGAGGTCAAAGGTCATCTGGGGTCACCAGGGGTCAAAGTCTGAAAATCTTATTAGCACCATATTTCAAGATAGGGAACATGGATAGATTTTATATTTGGTATGTAGATGTGTTATGGTCAGAAGATGGTCCCTAATGTTTTTGGTGGAGGTCAAAGGTCATCTGGGGTCACTGGGGGTCAAAGTCTGAAAATCTTGTCTACACAATATCTCAAGGGAGGAAACTTGGATAGATTTCATATTTGGTTTGGTGATGCATTATAGTCAGAGGATGGTCCCTATTGTTTTTGGTGGAGGCCAAGGGTCATCTGGGGTCACCAGGGGTGAAAGTCAGAAAATCTTGTTAGCACAATATTTCAAGGCAGGGAACTTGGAGAGATTTCATATTTGATATGTGGATGTGTTATTGTCAGAAGATGGTTCATATTGTTTTTGGTGGAGGTTAAAGGTCATCTGGGATCACTGGGGTTCAAAGTCTGAAAATCTTGTCAACACAATATCTCAAGGGAGGAAACTTGAATAGATTTCATATTTGGTTTGTGGATGCATTATAGTCAGAGGATGGTCCCTATTGGTTTTGGTAAAGGTCAAAGGTCATCTGGGGCACCGGGGGGTTAACAATATCTCCAGGTAGGGAACTTGGATAGATTTCATATTTGGAATGTGAATGGGTTAAAGTTAGGAGATGGTGCCTACAGAGATGTCAAGTCTCTTGATTTAGGTGGAGTAATTACCATTTCCACCCTCGATTCAGCAATTGCGAATATCCTCCAAAAATTGCTCTTTTCACATGTTAAGGATCTTTGTTGAAGTCTCAAAGTGTCTAGCTCCCTAAACTGAAAAGTTTAGGCCAAAATTGTATGGTTTGATTGAGCAAGTGGGCTAGTACTGTCTGCCTAGGCTTAACGTAGGCCTAATTTTGGTCTAGCTGAAGCTACATCTTTCACAAAGCAGGATCAAGTACTGAAGAGGATCAACAAAAACCCACTTGGCCAAGAACATCAAAAATATTTAAAAGACATTGGTAAAAAACTCTTATACAACAATCTGCAGTACTTTTGTGAGCTTTAGGTGTAAAGTTTTTCCCTGCGATGTAATTTTCTTCATCATGTCTAATGTCTTGGCACTTTTGTCATTGCCTAATGTATGGCATATATGTACATTTTGAACATATTCTACGTTTCTGTGTAATATCCTTAGGCTAGCCTACTGCGAAATTTAGCTTTCCTACCAATATTTTATTTGCTCTAGAACATGATATAAAGCATGCAGCAGCATATTTTGGTAGCAGGGTGGTATCTGCAGCGGATGAAAACTTACAAAACTCTCCCATACAGTGTTACGAGAAGCTGTTCAAAAGTTCTCCCATATATATTGGAGTTACGAAGTGTCATTGCAAAATAATGTCTCGACTCTGCAGTATATATGGGGTTGGTTCAAACCTCTGCACTGAAATAAAACCCTCATCAAAGTCTTAAAAGTATCATTAAACTTTTCAGCTGGAAAGGATGGGGAGAGGGTCCTTAATTTAGAGTGTTGTGACCTCCAAGACTTTTTGCAGGTAATTATACAAAACCATCATCATGTCATTTCTTAATTGTACCATGGTTTTTTAGGGTTGCCTAAGCATGAGCAGGGTCCACTTTTAAAGAAGGTTTGCATGATTCCTATTTTTCATTTCTTGAAGTCAGCTCGAAGCCTTTTGAAATTGCAATGTGTAGAGGTTAAAGGTTTTGTAGGGTCACTGGTGGTCAAAATGTGAATGACAACCTTGTTTAATAGGTGTTAACACATCTTAAAGTGGGAGATTTCACGTGTGGTTTGTGAATGCTTATGGTAAGAAGATGATACCTATTTTTGGTGGCTGGGACAAAGGTCACGAGGGATAACAAAATTATTTTTTGAACATGTTAGTATAACATTTGAATGAGAAGATAATGGTACATGATGGGATTATTTGAAATGGAACATTTGTGTATCATCAAAACCTCAATGCAGTTTTGCATTCTGGTTTTATCGACAAAGAAATTCAGTATAATGTGAAGCATTGTATTTTTCAAGATGTGTATTTTATTGACAGTTTGAATGAATTTGCCAGCTGTTCAGAAGCTAAGGGAACTTAATAGCACATACTGCTTACATAGCAGTATTCAAAGCACAAAAAGAATTGGAAAGTACTTAATCTTGCAGATCTGCTTTTAAATTTGATGTTTATGGACCAATAAGTCAGTCTTTCTGTGTTTTCTTTTTTTTTTGAAGGGGAGGGGGGCAAGATATTTGGAATGCCAATCCTAGTATGACTGTTATAAAATTTGAGCAAATTTAATGGGTGAAGTTGTAAATTTCATTTCAGAACGAATATTTTTCAGTTTCATATATATTATGTCCCTCTTTTGTGTTCTGTCCTTAAAAACTATAAACATACATTTATTTCACAAGTATATCTGTTGAAGTTTTTCTCCTTAATGTCCCCATATATACATTCATTATTTGTATTCTCGTAATATGTTATTTAATATTGTTAGCCAAATTTAACATATATTTACATTATGCATATTTTCCATGGTACAAGGGGCTCTTTTAACAACTCAGGTGTCGAATATTCATTGCTATTTATTGTTTAAACTGCTGTATTTAAATAAACTTTCTAACACTTACGTAAATAAACTTTCTAACACTTATGAAGCTGATATTTTATGGTTATAGGTAGGTTATTTTTACCATAGCAGGGCTGCAAAATTTGTAAAATTCCTTTTTATGTGGAAGCGGAATTAGGCTGTGTGCATGACCAACTCAGTTGCTCAGTTACAGTCTGCCAGTGCTCATTGAATCAAGGTTAAGTGGAGAAAAAATATTGACAATTGCAAAGGTGGTAGTGATGATGTTGATAGCAAGTCATTTAAACAGGTTTAAATTCTTTCATACTCATTCGAAAATGACAAAATTCTGTGACTTTCAAGGGCCTTGACTGATATTTCCAGGACATTTAAAAACAGTCATGTAAATATTTCCATCTTTCTTCCAAAAAATGATGTATCTGAACATTGAGGAAATTGAAACAAACTTGACCACTTTCTAAAACTTCGACTTTTGTAAAACAGCTTATTTTCCCTGACATTCCAGGCCTGAAAATTCAAATTTCAGTCTTTACTGACTTTCCAGGATTTCCAGGACCTCTAAGAACCGTATTCAATTCACGGAATTAGAGGTGACTGGTCTTTATTTTGCCTTCCCTACATTTTGACACCTATATTCATCTAAGATGGAATTTTCAGAACCTATGGCTGTCAAAACATAGGGGTATGGACAAAGGGGTGTATGGTAAGGAAATCATAGATATGGGTGTTGGACCATAGGGATGTCGGAATAGGGGTTTCAGAATATAGGATTGTAGCAGAATTTAAAGGTGGACACTGCTTTGCTTGCAATGTGTACATATATATACCAATTTGCCCACACCCTCATCTGGAAAATAAAAATTCCATGGTGTGGGCTTGGGGCTGAATGCCAAGGGTGGGAATTTTTTTTGATGGGAATAATCATTGACAGTGTTCTTCAAGAAGTTTTAATAAAGGAAAATATTAGGACAAAATGTAATTTTTATTCCTCATTGTTAATAGGCCACATCCCTTATCTCATTCACACTGCATTGTGGGATATAAAAGGGAGCAATAGAGTCATCTCTAAAATATAATTATATTACTTAGCCTTATTGGGGTATTTTGCATCCCACAATGCCTTGCAAATCAGATTAACAATATGGTCTGTGGTGGAACTTGTTGAAAAGCCTGACCTGTATTGTTGCTGTAACATAGGAATTGCTGTCAGTATGAAGGAGAGTTCGAGGCACACCTCCTCACAGAGTACCACCTCTAAGGCAGAATTTTTTCAACTCCAAAACCATTACAGTTACTTTACCCTTTTGTACTTATCTATTATTGGTTCCTTGTGTAACAAAGGAACCTATGCAGTCACCTTGGCGTATGTATGTGTGTGTGTGTGTGTGTATGTGTGTGTGTATGTGACGGATTGGAATGCGAGGTATGTGGTGCGATAACTCAATAACCGAGTGATCAATTTTTTTCAAACTTGGTATGTATGTAGATGTTGTGGAGTAGATGTGCCCTATCGTTTTTGGTGGAGGTCAAAGGTCACTGGTGATCACCAGAGGCCAAAAACTGAATTTCTGTTAGTAGCTGTAACTCAGTATCCGTTGTTCAAGCAGTGGCATCATTTTAGGATAAGTTAGATTGGTAGGAGGTGAAAATGTTGGTACATTAACCAAAATAATTGGAAAGGGTCAAAAGGTCAAAAAGTAATGTTTTATTGATATCTTGCCACTGAAACATTTTAGAAGGGTGGTGTAATGGAGATTTGTGTTCGTCTCAGTGAAATGCACGTGATGACCCCCCTTGACCTCACTTGACCTCATTTGACCTTTTGACCTTTGTGACTTTTTTGTGACTTTTTCGTGACGTCAAGATTTGTCTTGATCAGACGAACCAAAAAGGCTATTACACTACCCTCCTACAATGTTCGTTACTTGAGTTACTGACATTTAAATGACAGGCTACTGTGTACATGTAGGTCATATGTAGGCCTATTGCAATGCCAGGTATGCGGTGCAATTACTCAATAACCAAGTAACATAGTGGAAATAATGGAAAGTTGTGTTCGTCTAAGTAAAGTGCACGTGAAGACTCTTTGGGTCTTTGTTCAATTGGTTTAAAAGTCCAGCTGAAGTTTAATGCCTTTAGACAAATGCAGTGTATAAAAGAAAAGAATTATAACCCCCTCTCAGTCTAAAAGCAGTTTAGTTAACAATCAGGACAGTAATGCAATTATTATTAAAAACAACCTTTTCCTCACATACAGTATTGAATAAAGTTATTCACAGTGCAAGCTAAGATTCCAATTTCAATAGTAAAATATGAAAGCAGTTTCTCTTCTTTACCTCTGCTTTTACCCTAGGGACTACAATGCTGTTTCTAACACCCTCTTTAGGTTAAAAGGTCAAGTTGAAAGTCATTTATTAGATTCTACAGAGCTATGTTTGTTTCTTGGTCTTCTAGCCAAATTGTGAAGAAGAAATTGGTGGTAATAAATCACTATCGGGCTGCCTTTAGTAGCAGAATTGTGGGCTTTTCCTTATTTTTGCTTTTCAGGCAAACACATTGGGTAGTCTAAAGGACAACCATGACATAATTTCTAGTCATCCATCATAAATTTTGGTGGTCAGGAATGACCAGATGACTGTTAAATTTCTTTGGTGCAGAAGAGACTGTGTTTATTTAAAATCAGTTTTGATCTACTTTGACTGTATTTGACCTTTGTGACTTCTTTTTAAGGTCTGGATTTGAACTGTTGAGATTGACCAAAAAGGCAATTAGCTAACCTCCTATACTACCCCAAACTCAAGTAAATGACATTTTAGTGAAAGGTGATGAATGTATTTGTCGCATGGAAGTGGGCAGTGTGCAGTGTGATAATTTGAAAAGTTTAGTGTTCCATTTCTCTCAAACGGCAAGTGCTTGTATGATTTTGAAATTTAATGTGCCCCTATGTTTTTGGGTGATGGCCAAAAGTCATTGGGGTTAAAGGTGCAGATTATGCCTTACCTTGGGACTACCTTAATACAATATCATCTTTAATGCAAGGAACCATAGTGCCCTTGGGCTCTTGTTTTTCATTTATAAGTCTATTCAATTATAAGTGCTTATTATTTTATTGTGGATATAGAAACTTTCAGGTACATTCCTTAGTCTGTTGTCTTCCTTGTCAGTATGTCTTTCAGTGGAACATTTCAAGTAATACGATGTGATAGCTTCAAATGTGCTCTTTTTGATGACAAAATATCGTAAATGACCCATGATGGCTTACAAACAGTGTCAGTCTTGGAAGGGAGCTTGCACTGTAAATCTGCCCCTACCTACCCTCAGAGTGATTCTTTCCAACCAAGCACTTTTTTACCAGGAAGGTGTACCAGCCACCAGGGTCTGTGAAAACATTGCAATTAGAGGAAGCTGCTACCATGTAAATATTTTGGGTATCCTGTCATCACCACGCAGGTGCACCAGAAATGTGTGTGGGCTTTGTCATTAAACTTTGTTGGACATAGCAGACCCCATTGGTTTTCAGGGGTGACCCATCCCTCATTGGGAATTTTCTAGGTAGGTGTGCACTGAAAAGTGGGCACACCCTGCCAAAGAGGGCACCATAAAATTCTGTGTAGGCTCTAAAGCAGCCCTTTGTGGGTGCCAGTAAAACCCAGGAGCTTTACTACCATCTAGCACATGATGTGTAGCCCTTTGTACGAACATAGTGTGCCCTTCAACTGTGTTTTCCCGGCCTTCTTTCACTAAAGCAATGGGTCTGTGTAATGCCATCCTGAAATATCCCTCACTCTGCAGCATTTAAATTACATTTCTTGAAATAAAATCGTCATTCAAGGTGGTACTATAATTCAAATTGTCAAATTTACAGTACTTGTGTCTTATGTGTCATTGAATGTACTGCTGTTTTTCATGTTTTAATACCATGCAATATATTTAGTCATAAGCCTTTTGTTTTTGTAATAATTTATTTCGCCACTTGTTTTGCTTCTTAGTAATAACAAAGTTATTCTTTTTAAAGGTAAAAGGGCAGTCCCCCAAACTTATTTTGAAGAAAAAGCTAAATTACACAATTTTGGTCTTATTTCTCTTCAAAGTATCTTTCATTACATTTTATGACCTTATTTGTGCATGTTCAGGGTAAACCAAGCAGTTATTTCTAGTTAATTTCACATTTGACCCCAATAGCCCAATCATGAAACTGGAAAGTCTATTACACTACTTCAGATTGGGATGACTGCTCTTGCCCTTTACTTCAGTTGCATAAAAAGAGTCTGTTGAAAAGTATGAGAGTGCTGTTGTGAACGAATATCCATGTCTCATATTGAGAAACTCTTTTAAGCCACAGTCACAGTAATACAACAGTTTGGAGAGGATTCAGATCCAATTTTTCTGAGTTTTTGTTAAAATCTTCTCCATCTCTGGTCAGAAAGAACCAAAAATGATCAACCAGTGTGAATTTATTATTTGCATCTTATGCCTATAAAAATAAAATGCCAGCTGATTTTTTTGTGACGTCACACCGACCGCCTTTATTGTCGGACAGCTTCATCCGAAAAATTGTGTCCATCGATGTGACATCACAGAATAATTAGCATAAATTTAGTTTTCATAATCCTGCAGTACAACTGATATGTTTACATGGCTTAGCAAATTGTTGGCTCTTTGGGATCAGAGATGGAGAGGATTTGGCCAAACCTTGCAAATATCGGATTGTAATCCGATTCAAATTTTTGTAGTGTGACTGAAGCTTTACTGACTTTTTAAAGTGTGGGTTAAAATGCAATACTTTATAATGATAGTGAAGTCTGTTTTTTGTTCACCCTTCACTGCATTGTTTCGATTCCCTAAAAGGAACTAACACCTGAGACCCCATGCATATTCATGATGCTAGAAGTGAATAGTAAGTTTTAGCCATCTCAAGCTGGCAACTAATAATCCAGAATCTATCAGAGAACTTGCCGTTCAGGTATCTTGAGATCAATAAATTTAAGGCGTTTGCCCCCTTCCAAGACTATTTGCTCCATGGAGCAACAGGGCTGGTTGGTTTGAATGGGGTTAACTGCCACAATTACAGAGACAAGACAAGCTTCACCCAAGAAAATGCCTTTTTCTCTGGAAACATTGGCTAAAATGGCCTATTTAATTCTAGCAGCATGTAAAAAAGCTGGAATAATATTAAATTCATTTTCAAATTTTAAATTGAAAATGCCATCAGTTTTATTGGCCATCATGTGTGCCAGATTATGAATGATATCACAGGGTCTAGTTTGCTGCAGTCTCAACTTGTCAAGATTCATGTGCACAACAGTATTGTGACCAAGCCAAGTTTAAAATCTCCCAAGGTGGCCACTTTATTCTTAAAGGGGCTCATTGAGTTGACATCTATAACTTATGGTAGTGTTCAAGGGTCACTCACTACATGACAGTGCTTATTATTAGCATAATAAGTCAAGTTTCACATTCAAAAGTTATGAAAAAAGTTGAAATTTTGAATATTGTTGTGTCCTGACTTGTAACAGTTTTGTGCATAATTTAAAAAAGTTTCTGGTCACAAATTCAGAAAATTGAATGAAAAAATTAAGCACTTACACACTCAAAAAACAGTTTGACCATTTATCATTGGTATGTGAAGAGAAATTTGAATTTCATGGAACAACTCAATGATCCACTTTAAGAATGATGTGCCCATCTCAGCAGTTGTTAAACTCTCCTCAGTCTTAAAATGTCAGACAGGAACATGTACTTAGCTCACAGAACATCAAGCCACTTAGTCTAACTTTTGTCAGATATTTATTTCTGTGACAAGCTTTTTGTTTCAGATACAAAATTACTTTGTATAATGAGAAAGCTGACATGATCAGGAAACAAAACCCTGATAGTTGTAACTTCCTTGAGTTAAAGGTATCACAGAGTACATTGTACCCGATGTAAAATATTAACCAATCCTTTTCAGTTCATTTCATAATATTTTTTAAAATATGTTTCCAAATAGTTAACATTTGTTGTTGTATTTATCAGATAGAGTGAAGGAATTACATACAGCAGAGTAATTTTACTGAAAAAATCTTTGTACCCTAAATAATATAGTAGAATGACAGATATATGGCAAAATGTCCTTTTTTGCATGAGGATAATGCTATGAAGAAAGCTGAGATTGGTCTGAAAAATCCCTTATCAAAGCAAAAACTACAAAAACCTTGGCCCCACACTGCCCTGAAAGAAATGAAAAGAAAATGTGCAACAATACTGAAGATGGAAACACTGTTGGAGTTATAAGGATGTTCATTTTGTAAAGTGTCTAAAAGCATATCTGGATGAAATCAATATGAAATAATTTGGCTTATTTCATATAAAATTCTAGAATTTACTTCCATTCTTAAGGATTTCCTCCATTTATTTTATGGCTAAATACATTAATACCAACAGATAATTTTAAAGGCCAAATCTTCTCACTCCAGACAGTTTATTGACCTACTTATTTATTTACTACTTACTTAAACCCCTCCCACAACTGTCTAATCTTCATCCTTATCCAGACACAATCTCAATTTATTGCTTCAGGGTGAGTATACATGACCCTAATGTGTAATCAACACACTATCAGTACAGAATATGGTGTGTAAAATGGGCAACAGTGCTCTACATTTTTTGACCTTGCTGTCCATCAAAGAGCTGTGCCAATAGAGAATTTCTGTGGACTACTACAAAACTGTAGTTTGGGATTCTTTAAATTAGTAGCGACTATTAAATACATGGTAGATTTCAAAAAGGTACCTTGTACTAAAGGCCACTATATGTATACTTAACAAATAGTTTTGGCCAAAATCTCTGAGCCTTTTCAGAAAATGTTTTCCAGCATTTCTATGGATTCTGAGTTGTCCAAATGTTGGGAGGAGTGAAGGGGAAAAAGGTGCACCCTGGATTCTTCACCTCATATGTCTATGGCCCCATAGGTGTAGATTTATGTGCTATTTGATATAATATTCCTAAATCATTAAATATGCTTTTCATGATCCTAGATGACAACAAAACTCCTAAGCAAAGAGTAAATAGTATGTATGACTATTTCATTACTGGCATTTGGGCCATTTAGAGTAACTTCAAAATGTACATAGCAAAAGAAATCTCTAAATATCTTACATCTTGCAAAATGTGCACTGACTCAGTTGCAATGTTTCCTTGATTTCTAATTTGCTCTTACGGGATACAATGCTTCTACAAAACACCATGGCACCACACCCAAAATAGCTATTTTCAACTACCTTCAAGCCCATTCATCCTCCCTATTAATTTCTCATATATTCTCAAATGACTTGAATATCATTTATGATATGAGTTCAGAATATTTTTAAAATGTCAGTCAGCATCCCCCTCCTACAAGCTGCTTTTAAAGAGCAAAGTTCCCAGTTGTCTCCTTATAAAGGCAAATTTACCAGAAAATCCCAATAAAGAATTTCAGCATCCATGATATCCCTCACTCTTTCAAAAAAAGGAAGCCAAAAGCCAGCCAAAAAGCCATAAAGAACCAATGGAAAAACCCTATTTTAATACAAAATCTTGCTTTATCCAATCGGACGTCAATGTACAATATATGCCATGGTATTTCCAACTTTAACCTTGCTTCCATTTCTGGTAAAAATAACATCTTGTTTCTCAACATCAATGGTAAACCTGGCATCGGTTTCAACGATGGCTTTACCAGCCTTGGGGTCATCGAACTTTGGTAGTTTCCGTGGACCCAACTCTGGATCTTGGAAATACAGTACATCTACTTTGCGAGAATCTGTGAAGAAAGACACGGATGAATGATCACCATGCAATCAGTCAGTTTAAGGGAAATGCCATCACCCCAACTTGAACGAGCATAGTGACTGTCCTGTCTCAGGATTGGCTATTGAAATCATGTTACAGTGTTTTTCTCCTTTATTGTGAAATTTACTAGGAGTAACTCCTTGGTTTACCTTGAATATGCAACAGTAAGGTCCTGAAATATTGTGAAAGATACTTTTAAGAGAAATAAGGAGAAAACTGTGAGATTTAGCTTTTGTTTCAAAAGAGTTGGTTGTGACTGCTCTTGACCTTTAATATCATATTTCATACCGAGTTGTAACAAGTCATGACTCAAGTCACTTCCTCTCAAAATGATTGTGACTCGATAGAATTCAGGAGAATTTTCCCCATTGAAATAGTACAGTGACTTGAGTCAATGACTCGACTCGAGTCACATAAAAGTTTGAAAACTGGTGACTCGAGTCACTAGATTCAAACTGTGTTGCACCTCCACATTCACTAAGGGATAGGTTTTACATTCTTAAGTGCAGGAAATAGTCAGGGCCCTTGCAAAAAGATGTGTAGATTAGTTCCAAATCCACAGGTTTTCACATGGCTTTGGAAACTGGATTTTGCATGACAGCATGTGTCATGGATCTCACTTTGACGCAGGTTTACCATGGATTTGGAAATTAAAAGAAATCTTAACAAAGAATTGTGAGTCAAAACCTGTGGTTTTCAATTGAAGGCGAGAAAAGATATGTCAACCTGTGTCAAATCTGTCCAGATGGTTCCAAAAACACAGGTTTGTCACCAAGGAACATGCATGATTTGCTTTGGTTCTAATATGGGACCACGCATGCTAAATGACACAGGTCCACATACTCTCTTTTGCTAGGGGGAAACTTACCCCTGCAAAAGCAGAAGTCATACTTACAAGAGCATTGAGAGCTGAAGGGAAGTATCTACATTTTATCAAAATTACTATCCTTCCCAAATAAATGATTATAATTACCAAAACCCCTTTGAACTTCAAAATAGCCTTAGCCACATTATGAGAAAAACGATTTGTTTCAATTTGTTTCTAACCCCCCAACCCACCCCCGTGGCTACACCACTGACCTAGGCAACCTTATGAGTAAAACAATTTGTTTCAATAACATTTCTGTTACTGACAATGGGTTTTACAAGTAAACAACAACATCTACAAAGTGCCTCAATTTTATATGGTCTGAAAAACTTTTATTCCTATTAAATACTACAATGAACCAGAATGCAAAAATGCATTGAGGTTTCGATGATACATAAATGTTCCGTTTCAAAGAGTGCCATTATGCACCATTATCTTCTCATTCAAATGTTATACTAGCATGTTCAAGAAATAATTTTGTCATTCCAGATGACCTTTTGACATCCATAAAAGCCATACATAGCTAGAACAACAAACAACAGACAGACAAATGGACAAACAGCTATCTTGAGAGATCACATTTAAAAAGGTTTCCAGGCTTTGACCCCACATGACCTTTCATCTCTGCCAAAAACTATGGGGACCATCTTCTGACCACAATGCATCCACATACCCAAATATGAAATCTATCCAAGTTCCCTATCTTGAGATGTTGCATAAGCAGGATTTTCAGACTTGGACCAGCAGTGAACCCAGATGACCTTTGACCTCCATCAAAAACAACATGTACCATTTCCTGACCATAACCCATCCACATAACAAATATGAAATCTATCAAAGCTACTAAACCTGAGATATCACATAAACAAGGTTTTCAGACTTTGACCCCTGGTGACCCCAGATGACCTTTGACCTCCACCCAAAACAATAGGGACCACCTCCTGACCATAACACATCCACATGCTAACTATGAAATCTATTCAAGCTTTCTACCTGGAGATATCGTGTTAACGAGATTTTCAGACGTTGACCAATGGTGACCCAGATGACCTTTGACCTACGCCAAAAACAATAGGGATCATCTACTGACTATACCACATCCACATACCAAATATGACATCTATCCAACTTTCCTATCTTGAGATATTGCATTAACAAGGTTTTCATACTTTGACCCCTGTAACCCCAGATGACCTTTGACCTCCACCAAAAACAATAGGGACCACCTCCTGACCATAACACATCCACATACTAAATATGAAATCTATTCAAGCTTTCTACCCTGAGATATGGTGTTAAAGAGATTTTCAGACTTTGAAACCTGGTGACCCCGGATGACCTTTGACCTACGCCAAAAACAACAGGGCCCATCTACTGACTATAACGCATCCACTTACCCAAATATGAAATCTATCCAAGCTTCCTACCCTGAGGTATTGCGTTAACAAGGTTTTCATACTTTGACCCCTGGTGACCCCAGATGACCCTTGACCTCCACCAAAAATGATAGGGACCTTCTCCTGACCATAACGCATCCACATACTAAATATGAAATCTAGCCAAGTTTCCTACCTTGAGATATTGTGTTAATAAGATTTTCAGACTGTGACCGATGGTGACCCCAGACGACCTTTGACCTCCACCAAAAATGATAGGGACCATCTCCTGACCATAACGCACCCACATACTATATATGAAATCTATCCAAGTTTCCTACCTTGAGATACTGCGTTAACAAGATTTTCAGACTTTGACCCCTGGTGACACCAGATGACCTTTGAACTACCTCCAAAACAATAGGGACCATCTACTGACTATAACGCATCCACATACCAAATATGATATCTATCCAAGCTTCCTATCTTGAGATATTGTGTTAACAAGGTTTTCTGACTTTGACCCCAGGTGACCTTTGACCTCCACCAAAAAACAATAGGGTTCTTCCTCTCAATGTGGCGCATCTATGTACCAAGTTTGAAAACTGTCACACATTCCTATCTTGAGATATCGTGTTAACAAGCAAAGTGTCACAAACACACACACATACACACACACGCACACACACACACGCACATACACACATACACACGCACGCCATCATGATTGCATTGGTTTCTCTTATCATCGAAACCAAAAATGGGATAATAATTTCAATGTGTTTTAAATCAAAATGATGAAGTATTTGAGAAAATCCTGCAAAATTAAAGGCAGTGATTTAATGAGTCCTTTAATAAAGGGCAAGAGCAGTCACCCCAAATTGAAGAAGTGTAGCAGACTGTCCAGTTTCATGATTGGCTGTTCAGAGTCATGTGACAATATTTTTTCTTTTCAAATGAGAAATATACTAGAAATAATTGCTTGGTTTACCTTGAATATGCAAAAGTAAAGTCATGAAATGTAATGAAAGATAATCTGAACGGAAATAAGACAAAAAATGATTTATTTAGCTTTTTCTCCAAAATAAGTTTTGAGGGACTGCTCTTTACCTTTATATTATTAAAAAGCTAGGTATTTTCAAAAAAAAAATCTTTTTTAATTTTCTGTCATTATTTACAAATAATTCAATTTTACCTTTGATTCCCCTATCCCTCTTCATGATCCGTCTGATGATGGCAGCTACTGTGTCGCCCTCTAGTACATCTACATTTAAACTGAAGTGTCCACTGAGTGGTTGTGGATTAACCATTTGCACTGTAACAGATGGCTAAAAAAGGAAAACTTTCTGTTAGTGTGCAAGAATAAAGTATTTTTTTATCCAGCAGAATTTCAAGGTCTAAAAAATGCTTTATCTGCCATTTCATGTAGGTAGTGGAAATGGAAAGCTGTGTGAATTAACTTAACGATAAGCAGCTCTTTTTGCTAGAAAACATTCCAAAGCTGAACCAGAATGCAAAAATGCATTGAGGTTTCGATGATACATAAATGTTTTAAAGAGTACCATCATGCACCATTACCTTCTCATTCAAATGTTATACTAGCATGTTCAAAAAATAATTTTGTTATTCCAGATTACCTTTTGACCTCAATAAAAGCCATACATAGCTAGACAGGCAAACAACAGACAGACAGATGGACAAACAACTATCTTGAAAGATCGTAGGCTACTTAAAAAGGTTCCTAGACTTTGACCCCTGGAGACCCCAGATGACCTTTCGTTTCTGCCAAAAACAATGGGGATGAATCGAGCGTGGAAAATCGCAATTATTCCGCCTAAACTGAGATACTTGGCATCTCTGCCTTTGAACTCCGCCAAAAACAACATAGACCATTTCCTGACCATAACCCATCCACATACCATTACCAAATACGAATTCTATTCAAGTTTCCTACCTTGAGATATGGCATTAAAATGTCAAACTTTGACCCCCGGTGACCTCAGATGACCTTTAACCTCTGCCACAAACAAAAGGAACCACTTCCTGACCATAACGCATCCACATACCAAACAATGAAATTTATCCAAGCTTCCTATCTTGAGATATCATGTTAACGAGATTTTCAGACTTTGACCCCAGGTGACCCCAGATGAACTTTGACCTCCGCCAAAAACAATAGCCTTGGGTCCATCTACTGACTTAAATGCACCCACATACTAAATATGAAATCTATCCAAGCTTTCTACCTTGAGATATCGTGTTGAAAAGATTTTCAGACTTTGACCCCTGGTGACCCCGTATGAGCTTTGACCTCTGCCACAAACAAAAGGAATTACTTCCTGACCATAACGCATCCACATACCAAATATGAAATTAATCCAAGCTTTCTACCTTGAGATATCATGATAGGCCTAGCCTAACGAGATTTTCAGACTTTGACCCCATGTGCCCCCAGGAGACCTTCGACCTCCACCAAAAACATTACAGACCATCTCCTGACCCATCAATCAAGCAATTTTTAGAGAATTGCTTCCATTTAAGGTTGATATATATCGCTACACTACACACCAGTAGCTAGATGAAGTTTCAGTATTTCAAAGCAACGATCGTTCACAAAGTATAGGCTAGGCCATACTACAGTATCCACGGCGAAAGTAGCCGACGAGCCCTATACAGACAGCTGCAGGTCCCACTACGATGTATTTAATTTTGACACTTGCCCAATCTACCTCATTTGTTTCATTTCTAATTTCCTCCCAAAAGTAGTGTGGCTTGAAGCCACAACAAAAACTAGGCCTACGGCCTAGCCACCTACGTTTACAGAACAAAATGTAATGTTAGAGCTAACAATAATAGGCTACGATCAAATCTAGACATCGTAGTTTTCACCGGTCATTTTATGTTTAAGTTACCGCCTGAGCTGTACTGTGTAAATAGTCGTATGTACGTACGTTCGCAGCACATAAACAAGACCTGCTAGCTGCTAGCTACACATGCAGAGTGTAATATACATGCCTTCAGCTGGCTGATGGGCTCGCTCTGCGTGTATCGTTAAAAGCGCTTAGAGAATGGGTGTACTTCAATTGGCAATAACATGACACCCTCCCTCAATAATTACGTTCGAGGTGGGGAATCCCCAAACTTTTAAAGAAGCCGCTTCATTCATTAAACGCAAGAAGCCAATCAGTGAGTACGATTCTTCGCAACAGAAGTTCGTTCGATGTATAGCACGAAGCAGTGGCAAATAAACGATTTTCAGTCGGCTGCTAACGTGTGCAACTGCTGCTATGTACGCTGTTGGTCTTAATAAACAGCGATGGAAACATTTTTGAAACTTTTTTCAGTTCATGACTTACAAACACTCCTACGTGATACAAGGACAGGAATAACATGGTTAGAAAGCTGAACTTGTAATTTTTTGAAATTTGTCCATTTCAAGTTGAAATTTTGGGAGACGTACGCTAGTAGCGAATTGACAAGTGGCTGTTGAAATTTAACTATTACGGTGAAGTGCACAATGGCGCACAGGGCACTTAAAAGACACTGTGGTGTATGCATACGTTAAGTGCTTTCAAATTTCATTGTAAATTTTGTTCATTACAAATGTATTGGTGGTGTTAAAGTAAAGCCTGTCACAACAGGTTCCATGTTTGGGGTTCACGGATTAAAACGTCCCCCATGACACCGCACACAATGAACATGTAAACTACAGGGGGTTGGGTGGATAAAAGATGAATGTCATAGCTCTGCTCAATTTTTGAGCTTGTTGTTCATACTGTAGACATCGATTGCTTTGTCAAGGCAGGTAAACTTGTGAAGAAGGACTATACCTTGTTTACTTAACGCAAGTCAGAGTTCAAGGGCATGAGATGCCATTAATCGCATGTACCATTTTTACTAAACGATTACTTGGCTGGCGATTAATGGCTAATCGCTGACAGCCCTAATACCAAATATGAAATCTATCCAAGTTTCCTACCATGAGATATCGTGTTAACAAGATTTTCAGACTTTGACCCCCGGTGACCCCAGATGACCTTTGACCTCCGCCAAAAACAATAGGGACCATCTACTGACTATAATGCATCCACATACCAAATATGAAATCTATCCAAGTTTCCTACCTTGAGATATTGCTTCAACAAGGTTTTCAGACTTCGACCCCTGGTGACCCCAGATGACTTTTGACCTCCGCCAAAAACAGTAGGGACCATCTACTGACTATAACGCATCCACATACCAAATATGAAATCTATCCAAGCTTCCAACCTTGAGATATCGTGTTAACAAGATTTTCAGACTTTGACCCCCGGTGACCCCAGATGACCTTTGACCTCCGCCAAATACAATAGGGACCATCTACTGACTATAACACACCCACATACCAAATATAAAATCTATCCAAGTTTCCTACCTTGAGATATTGCTTTAACAAGGTTTTTAGACTTTGACCCCTGGTGACCCCAGATGACCTTTGACCTCCGCCAAAAACAATAGGGACCATCTACTGACTATAACGCATCCACATACCAAATATGAAATCTATCCAAGCTTCCAACCTTGAGATATCGTGTTAACAAGATTTTCAGACTTTGACCCCCGGTGACCCCAGATGACCTTTGACCTCCGCCAAAAAAAATAGGGACTATCTACTGACTATAACACACCCACATACCAAATATGAAATCTATCCAAGTTTCCTACCTTGAGATATTGCTTTAACAAGGTTTTTAGACTTTGACCCCTGGTGACCCCAGTTGACCTTTGACCTCCGCCAAAAACAACAGGGACCATCTCCTGACCATAACGCATCCACATACCGAAATATGAGATCTATCCAAGCTTCCTACCTTGAGATATCGTGTTAAAAAGATTTTCAGACTTTGCCCCCTGGTGACCCCAGATGACCTTTGACCTCCGCCAAAAACAATAGGGACCATCTACTGACCATAACGCATCCACTTACGAAATATGAAATCTATCCAAGTTTCCTACCTTGAGATATCGTGTTAACAAGGTTTTTAGACTTTGACCCCTGGTGACCCCAGATGACCTTTGACCTCCACCAAAAACAATAGGGTTCTTCCTCTTAATATGGCCCATCTATGTACCAAGTTTGAAAACTGTCAGACATTCCTATCTTGAGATATCGTGTTAACAAGCAAAGTGTCACAGACACACACACATACACACACACACACGCACATACACACATACATACACACGCCATCATGAATGCATAGGTTTCTCTTATCATCGAAACCAATAAAAATGTTACTAATGGTTTACACACTCTAAACCATTCCAAACCAATCTACATGTTCTTCCCTGACCATAAAATCAGAGCGACCCTTACATTGTAGGAATATGCAAGTCAATTGCAACCGAAACAAATAAAACAAGTCCCACCAAAGCAAAAATGATACATTCCCTTTCATCTATCACTCATGGTTGTCACTTGCATCCTTTCACCCAGTTTAATATTGGTCGAGGGTCATAAGTGACCAGTCCTAAGTGTAACAAAACTGAATCCTTTGACAAAGAATTGTAGGATTTACACATCAAATGCATCTACGCATCCTCTAAGTGTAACACTGCCTATCAAAGAAGGAATGAAGACAAAAATTATGAAATTATAAGCAACTAATTGATAACTTGGAAGACACTTTTCAAAATAAGAAGTACAAAGAATTATGGGAAAGGGTTTTCATATGCATCATTTTCAGCTACATGGAAATTCCATTGACTATCAAGATCAGGTAGATGAGCACAAGGTGTTTCTTGATTGATTGTTGCCATTGTATTGTATAGATTGTATTCTTTGTTAGGGCTAGGGATTAGCACCATCATTAGCCAGTTAGGAAACTTCTTGTTAAGCAGTGTGCATCGCCCCTCAAAATCCTGTCACACAATTCTTTGTAAGTTGTTATTTTGAAAAGGGTCCACAGACCAAACATGAATTCCTTTTATTGGTATGATTAGCTGTCATTACCTTTGACTCAAAAGCTGAGAATGGTTTACCAGGTGCGCACTGCTCCTGTATTTTATCTGATGCCTCTTCACTAAACTTGACTTCTACACCTTCAAGCTGAGACAAATGAAAATGAAAAAGTTAAAAAAAATGACAAATGAGTAGTTGGAAAGACCCACTTATTCACATGTAACACCATCATGTCTCTCTATGCTAATATTCTTTCAAATTGCAATAATCCCTTAGAGTATGACACCCAGCTCTCATATTGACAGCTAACCTCACAATGTCTAAGATATCCCAATGAATCAAGGAAGTTTTAGAGGTAAGGTTAGGTTAGATGGAGTTTCAAGTCTCAGTTTCCCACCATTTGGTTCAAGTCAAGCGGGCCACTGCCTTTTTTCCAGTTGTGGTTCACTGGCATGTTTTCCCTTTTCATTGCTTATGCTGAGTGCCAAGGACAAAGTTTAAAGGGAGGACTAAAGTGTAAGTGTGATGATGCTGTCAAATACTTACAAACATGAATGCTTTTACTGATCTTTGAAAAAATTGAAGTCAGGTACCAACAATTACAAACAAATGTTGTGATTTGAGTGTAATGCCAACCACTGGGTGTACAAGCAGTGAATCACTGATTGTGTTGATCAGGGTTCAGACCACGGACTTCCTTTACATGGACAGAGCACACTGCACAGTAGATTGTTGCTAAAGTACGTGTGAGAAAAAGCGCACCAAGATGGCTGTCTGCTATGATTTTGTGTAAAAGTTTGGACTTGCATGAGTCAATCAACAGATTTTGCATGAAAGTGAAATATTGAAAAAAAATTTGAAATATGGCAAGGTAAGGTCAAAATCACTTCACGTATTGCAGGAATATGATATTGTTTCCCATTCAAGTTTAACTTTTGTTTAAATTATAACAGAGTCATCGTCAAATCAGCTTTACCGTGGCCATCTTGGTGCGCCTTTTTTTTTGTCCTAGACGGTGGCAACAATCTACGGATAGGATGTACACATTACATGCTTGTGTCCATGTATATAAGTCTGTGGTTCAGACAAATTAAAGATGACAAAATCACATGAATTTTCCATGACTTTCAAGGACCTTGACTGATATTTCCAGCATCTTTAAAGACAGTTACATCCCATATCCATGTCTTTTTTCCACAAAATACTGTATCTTAACAATACGAAAGTTGGAACAAGTGCACTCCCAAAAATTCCTTGACTTTTCCAGGACCTTTTTGAAAAATCGCTAATTTTTCTTGAATTTCCAGGCCTGGAAAATCAAATTTTAGTTTTCCCTGACTTTCCAGGACCTATATGAGCCCTTTTGATGATTGAAATATATTGTAGTTCAATAATCAATTCATGCAAAGAAGCTCCTCAATTCACCTGTGGTAAACAAAATATCAGAAACACATTTCTACTGAAAAACTTTCAGTAGTACAGTAATTAATAAAACTCTACTTTGCCCACATACCAATTATCAAGCCAATACAATACCTTAATACTTCCCCCCAGTATTGCAACATTTTGTTTGACAGCTGCCACATCAAAACACAACCAACTTCACTAAGGCAGAAAATGTGTTGCTTTTTTACTTTTTGTTTGGAACCATGTCCTCTCTTCCTCCCCCACATATTTATGTATATGTATATATATATATATATATATATATATATATATTTCACTAATTCGGCACTTAGGGGAAAGTTGTTCTTGAAAAGTCAACCTTAAGGGAAAAATTTTTTGGGGCGAAATATAAGTTTCGCCGTAACGTTTCTACACACTTTTCCTACAGGAATACGTAAACGGACAAGGGCGCCCTCCTAGAATAACAAAGTAGATACAATAACTTCAAAGTTGTCAAATTTACGGACACCTAGCCATTAATACGAACAGATGGCTGGCCATTGAAATAATGTTGTATATATTTTTAGATGTTAGGGCGAATTCTTTTTCTTATGTATTTCATTGTTATTTTTTCACCCTATGTACGCGCAGATATAACAATTTCGCCCTAAGGTGGGAATTAGCGTTATATATATATATATGTATATATAAATAATAAGAAAGTAAACACTATTGCATTTCAAGATACAAGCTTGTTTTGTATAGGCTTACGTTTGTAGCCTACACTCCTCAGTCTACAAATGCGAAGCATAACGGTTATAAAATAACAAAATGAAAATGAGACACGCGTGTTATAGACACGTCATAGAGGTTAAGCGCCCATTATGACGTCCACAGAAGAAAGTATTATTAAAGAAGCTGTTATCTTATAATAACTTTTTATAATGAAGCATAGAGTGCTTACCTTACTGATCTGTAAAACACTTAGATTTTGTGCATATTTTAATAACCCATGCACTCTTAAGCTATTTTGCACGTTCTAGTTCTGCAGATAATACTTTCTTCTGTGGACGTCATAATGGGTGCTTAACCTCTATGACGTGTCTATAACACGTGCGTCTCATTTTCATTTTGTTATTTTATAACCGTTATGCTTCGCATTTGTAGACTGAGGAGTGTAGGCTACAAACGTATGCCTATACGAAACAAGCTTGTATCTTGAAATGCAATAGTGTTTACTTTCTTATTATTTATACTCGCTCCCATCGGTTGAGCACTGTATCCAGTGTTGTTTCGCTATCTTTAACCATATATATATAAATATATATAAATATATATAAATATATATACGGAAGACTTCTAAATATAGAAACTGAAGAAATGGTATTACAAAAAAATTATGCGACTGTGTCCGCATCATACCATTTCTTCAGTTTCTATATATATATATATTTTTCCTTTTTTTTTCACTTTTATTCTTCTGAGTATTTCAACAGACTGCTACAATGGTAAAAGGGTTCTTACATGTTCAAAATGATAAAATGCCAAGACTTTCAAGGACCTTGACTGAAATTCTAAGACCTTTACAAACACTTAGATTCCAAAATTATCTTAACATTGAGAAAATAGGAAAAATAAATCCACTTCCTAAAATTCCTCAACTTTTCCAGGACTTTTTTAACAAGTTTTTACTTTTCCTGAATTTCAAGGCCTGGAAATTCAAATTTCAATTTTCCCTGACTTTCCGGGATTTCCAGGATCTGTATGAACTTTGTTTATCAGTAAATGTTACTCCTACCTCTAGAGAACTGACAAGGTAGTCCAGGCCACTCTCCAGGGTTGCTTTCTCATCAAATTCAGATGTTCTGTCCATTGCTCGGATTCCATTTAATGAAACATTTTCCTGGTAAAAACAGATGAAAATTTATTTCGAAAAACTTAACTTTAATGACATCATACACTTGTGAGGTGCTTGCAAGTTGCCTAATTGGAGAGAAAGTTGGATAAAACATGGATTGTTTGGGGCAAACATATATTTAAAAAAATTGACAGAAGGGATGACTGCTTATCCCCATTTGGTAGAATTTTGATTGGTTGTCTTCAAAACCAACATATGGATCCACTTTAAATTTGACACCAACATCCTAATCTCATAAAAACTCATCTCAGGAAAATTTAGTAAAGGCGTTGTGTCAAATTAGTAGAGGTTCAGATTCCTGAGCCAGGCTGAAACAGCTACAGCCATGCTCTAACACAAACACAGACTATTTACTATTTTGAGCTTCTGGTAAAATTTCTGGACATGAATCAACTCCTAACCTTGCCTTTGGCTTTAATCTCTTTAAGCGTTGTCTCATGTACCCAACGCTCAAGGTAACAGTGTGTTACTTTGCACACGAGTAACACACCCACACATAAGAATGCAGGTTAACGCAGGCTGGTGTTTAAATTTCGATCCACCTGGGGAAACAGGGTTCTGCAGTTTTTAATCACTGTTTGCTTTAATCAAGCAAGGTCACAGATGTTTATGGTGCTGATGACAGGTATTTTCGAACATTTTACAGTAATTGGCACGTGAAATATTTAAAGGGCCAAACCTCTCACCCCAAACTGCAATTTTGGAACCCGGGTATGGAAATTCTCAATTGGCTCAGCTCTTTGATTGACAGCTAATTCAATTAATGCAGAGTACCAAAGCTTTTAATACACAGCATGAATGGTACTGAGAGTGTTTTATATTGAGTTTGTCTATACTCACCTAGAAGCAATAAACTGAGATTGTATCTGGATGAGGATGAATTTCAGACAATTGTGGGAGGGGCTTAAGTAAGAAGGTTAGGAGAATTGGTACTGTTAAAGATGAGACAACTGGTCCTTTAACCTCATTACTATGGTAGCACTAACTAATCAACCAAATGCTGGGTAGATCAGAACAGACTGCAAAACACGGGCTTAACCTGCGATTTGCCTTTTTGTAAACGAGATAACACCAAGTTTCGCTGGGTATGAGACCAAGCCTTTTGAAACGGCAAATAAGCCACATCTTTTGACTGCATGCCCTCACCCTGAGAGGACAAACCCTTCCAGGACAAATACCCACAGGGACAAATAATCCCTGGACACTTTCCTCTCAGACAATTACCCCAAATCAGCATGCACCTAGATGGGTGGTTTTTGTCCTGATGGTATAAATCTGGGGATGGGGGAGGGTGAATGTCCAGGGAGGGGTATTTGACTGGGGGCAATTTTCCAGCAACTGCTCTCACAACATTTAAAGGTTACTTAACTTTCTCTAAAACGCCACCTACCTTGACATGTTGCACAAAAGGCATGACTTTCTTCATGAATTTCTTCACAACATCAATGGTCTTCAGTTCTCCAAGTATAACTTTGTTATCTGGGAAACTGCCATTATTTTGCTAAACATATGAAAAATGAACAAATGAATGAATGAGAATAGAACACACAACGAAATTACTGTTAATTCTGGGTCACATAAGTTACAACAGACAAGACTTTATACTTAAACACCACCAGAGCTGTTACAAGATGCTATCAAACAAAGTTGTAGTCTCGTTTACAACAAATTAGAAAACTTCTTTGCATGATACTGACATTAATGATTAACTCTGAACATTCAATCATAATTATGTGACACTATTTTTGGTACCATGCAGGATTTCAGAATGGATACACTGCTATGTATTTTATAGTATTCTCTTTTTTTGAATATTTTATTGAGTATCAGTACAAGATACTGCTTACTTAACCTTCGCTGTGCATGGTTTCACTGCAAAACCCTAATTTACCATTGCTATACATGTAGGGGTTTCAATGGGAAACCATTGCACTGGTGCAGCCTGAAATAGCTGATCATAAACCTATGGTGTGCAATTGCATTTTTGACATGGAATAGGCAGCAAGAGATATTTTTACATATGTGCACCCTCTTGGGTTCCTGGGATCATAAATATAGGGTTCGTTAGTTAGATGGGAGTTTTATGGCCCAGTTTTAAACCTACTGGTTCAAGTCAAGCCAGCCACAGCCTTTTTTCCAGTTGCAGCTAACTAGCTTGTTTTCTTTATACTCCATTGCTTTTGCGGAGCATCACCCACAACAGCAGCAGGTTCCATTTTTAGGGTCTTTGGTATGACCCGACCTGGAATCAAACCCAGGCCTTCCTCATGAGAGGTGGATGCTCTGACCGTTAGACCAGATATGCGGTCACAAATATAGGGGTTTCTATACAAAAACTTAATATTTACAGTACCTGTGCTCACTGTGCATACACAATATAATATATTGCTCAGTATGGCAGGATGGAAACCAATCATGCAGTGACAAAAACATTAAATTATATGTTAGAAACGGCACAGTTACAACTTCATTGAAGGAAATGAGCCAAAGAATGCAAATGAGTGGCCTACATACATGAAATATGATAAAGTGTGAAGATTCTTCTAAAAGAGAGACTGAATAATTTCACCCCCAAAAAATTTTGCTCTTAACCTTTTATTTTTTAAACCTTTAAATTCAGAATTCACATTTAAACTGTGTCAAACTCAAACTGCACAGGTGACTACATATTTAACCTACCTCGTACATTTTCTTCAGACATTTCAAAACCGCATCCTGCCAAGGAGGATATGATTTAGCCACGTACACAATGGCATGAGTAGGTGGCTTGCTGGGTGTTGGTGGACCTTTCTTACCCTTTGGTGGTTTCTGTATAAAGATATGTAAAGATGTATTATAAGATATAAGATAAATTATGGACACAATTACATAAAGCTATCCTCACCAGCTTTTTTTTCCAGTAATGGGGACACGATCTACCATGTCACTACTGTCATGTAGAATACAGGGATGCCATTTTGTTGTTTACAAGTTGCACTTCCTTACACAATGACATAAAGCTATCTCCCACCGGCTTTTTTACAGTAATGGGCATATAATATACCATGTCTTTACTGTCATGTAGAATACAAGGACACCATTTTGTTGTTTACAAGTAGCACTTCCTTACTCAGTAGACCATACTTGACATACTTGATCAATGAACATGCACACACTGCCCATACTAGAGTGCACTGTGCAGTGCATTCAGTACAGATCCAAGTGTACACTGGCATGATTGTCCTTCAGCATGGCAGATCTGTGACGTAATTGCAAGGCCTCTATATCCTCTCTCCTGGACCCTGCTTCATAAATAGCTACCATTTACTCAGAATTTTGATCTGCCCATCTGTCGGATTGAATCCAAATCTCACCTTTTATGAAGGCAGACCCTATCCTCAAATGTGACTAGTGAGGCTCTATTAATTGTAAAAATATAAAAAGTATATTCAAACATTATTCAAAGCACCAAAATGGGCAGAAAGATCTCTAACCCTTCTACTACAAACTAACCTTGTTTGGGTCTTTTAAGGCCATTAATCGTAGTCTTAGATCCCTGGCAGTGTTCATCAGAAACTGCGATGATCTCAACAGGACTTCGTCAACCTCTCCAGCTTCTGGCCATTTTGCTCGCATCAGAAGATCTTTCTGAAATTGGGATCGAATCAGGTCATAGTAACTCATCTCAAAATGCCAATTGCTAATAAATGAATATGACCAATGACAATGATTCCTCCAAACTCCCAAATTAATTCAAAGTTTGGAGATCCAAAGAAGCAGCATCAGAAAGGGCTATGGGCTGAGGGCTCTCCCTAAGTCCATCTCATCACATTGATAGCTTGCCAACAGGTTATTGCAGGTAAGGGTTACATAATGTAAATATGTGGTAGGCAGGGGTGTTGTAGTTTTGAAGGCTTGGTGGAGGGCAGCTCATGCCAAAATGGTTCATGTCCAGACAAATCAAGCATTGTAACAACAACACCATGTGATGAAAGTTGGACTGCATCCACAAATGGTAAAAGAATTTTTATACTGGTGGATTGCAGTATACCAATATATTAAAATATAAACAGATCCCTAGGCTTGGGTGACTTTTTTGTACTTTGGAACATGCAGATTTAAATGTTGAGACTAAAGGCTATTGTCAAAATTGCAAACTGTCTCCTTCACAATGGCACTGTTTCTATTTCTGCCTCACAGACATGCTCAAAATATGAGCTTTTTAACAGTCTAAGGTCAGATTGGCCATATCAGAGAATGATAGAGTGAAATGACAGGGGATTACTTGTAGCAATTGATTTTGAGGCTATCCCAACAGAAAAATGACTTCAAAGGTATTTTAAGGTTTAACTTTTAATTCTTCATTAATTTGATTCAACGGCAAACACTGATAGATATACTTTCATATCATTTGTTATCTTTTCCTTCTGCAAGGTTTACATCCAAGTGACTAAAAATCAGCTTAAGAATAAATAACTTCAAAGGCCAAAGAGTGACTGATGCAAATGAAGTGGAAGGGTGGTGCAGCACATTAAGTGGACAAACTCTTTTACTTTGGCTTTAAATAAACCCCTTGATACTGTATGTGCTATAATGCTACCTCTCTCTCTGACTAACCCCTTCCTCTTAACTCATGGTCTGGGCATGTTTAAAGCAAAAAGTTATGAGGGAATACTTGGGGGGCAGCATACTTCATTAACAATGTGAGAGCATTACACACCCACCTTGCCTAGAAGCTTCCAGATGTGTTCTCCAAGATGGGGGCAAATAGGGGCAAGCAGAAGAACTTGCACTTCAATGAATTTAAGGATGAGATCACGATGGACTCCTTCAGAGCAGACCTCACGATACCGATCCCTTGCAGCCTGTGAATAGAAAGGGAAAAAACTTCATTTGCAATTGTGTGTGTTAAGCGTAGGGCCCACTAAATATTAGTAAGATGATTATTGTTAGCTTTATGAAGGACTAGTTAGCTAGTTAGATAGAGTTTTACAGCCCAGTTTCCAACCTATTTGTTTGAGTCCAGCTTGCCCCAGCCCTTTTTCCAGTTGTGGCTCACTGGCTTGGTTTCCCTACTCCATTGCTTATGCAAAGCATCAAGCACAATGGCAGTAGGTTCCATTTTTAGAGTCTTTATGAAGGGGGTAGAGGAAAAGAGTGGGACGGAAGCAGATTTCACTGAGGTGAAATTAGCAGTGACCTGGAACATGTTTACTATATAACGTTGTTACATGAGGGAAATGGAAGGCCAAGGCTCTGACATAGGTGCCTCCTCCTTCTAGTTTTATCACTGAATTCACCTGAACTTCCCTTCTGTGGCTGAGACATTTATAAGCACAGGTGCGGAAACTGAAGGCACACATTTAATATAGATACAAAGCTGCATAGGTTGTAAGATTTGTCTAATATCATCCAAGGCTGACCCCCCCCCCAAAAAAAAAATTTGAAAAATTTCAAAATAGAGTTGTCCTTTAGGCAACTATTTTATTATTTTCAGTTGTCTGCAAAGAAATTTGGTTGTTCAAAAACATTTTTGCACAACTTCAAAACAGTTAATATGTCCATGTATAAGTGGTCTTGAAGAATAAAAATGTGATGTCTGAGAGACAAAAACACTGAAGTCTGAAATATTGTGTGACAGAAAAAGTTGAAAGAGCCGATCAGTCAGCGGTAAAGTATTCAATCAGATAAAAGCGAGATGCTTTTCAAATTCTTACCGAGAAAAAATGGTTGCCCATCAGACAACCACGTTTAAGCTTTTAGTTGTCTGTATGAAATTTCAGTAGGCCCAGACAACCTGACAACAACAAAAACTGAGACCTGATGTTTCAATTTAAAACCATTGGTATATTACTAACAATATATGAAAACCCTCTACAGTTTGTAACAAATGAAATAAGATTCTTTATGAATACCTATGTCTTTTTTATATCCATTTCAGTTTCCATTTCAAAGTGTCATATACCAAACACATTTTACAGACTGTAACCTCCATTCAACTGATGTAACTCTTAAACTCTACAATATGAGTCTATGTGCGAAGACACTTTTTTCAATTTACATATACAAATAGGAGGTAAGGAGGTGTGAAACAGACATGTTTCTTTCTTTCCAAGTGTCAGACACAACCAAATGATACCTCACAAATTTACCTGAATTGCCTGATTTCATATAATTCTAATGCTTACATCAAGAACTTATAAACGAAGTGATTAATTACACCATAGGACCCTATTTCAAATGACAAACATACCTGAAACTCAAAGAAACCACTCTTCAAAGCCTCCTTGAATAACATTTGAGAGTAATTTTTATCTGTATCTCTAATTAATGCATTCATTTGGCTGTCAAAGACACGATCATGAAAAGAGGTTATTGGTCCCGTCCTCAGAGTGTCCTTCGAATCCAGCATCTCCTTAGTCCACTCCAAGAAGTTGTAAAGACGTAAAATCCCAGCATCAGCCATGTCCTCAACAAAATTAGCATCTTCAATGGCAAGATCCCCACTGTCAGCCAACGCCAGTCTCATTCCTGAAAATGAAAAAGGGGAAGAGGTTTGTGAAGAGGAGAAATGAAAGTTCTTCTTTTCAACCACCAGCCAATCAGGATCAACTTTAACTCTTCTGCTAATGAAGAGAGTCCATCCCGCTATTCTGAGCTATATTTCATTTTACCTATACGCAGTATGCATGTACCCAAAGGGGTTTAATAAACAAGGTGAACATGAGAGACATTTAAGTTTCATTTTTTTCCATATAAAGATATTAAATGACAAGAGAGGTCTAATTTAATTTCCAATGCAGAGGAGCATTGGGCAAAGAATACTTATTCTCATCCCAAAGTAAAACGCTAGATGTTGACTCATTACATGTTCACAACCAACCATGTACTACATAGGTAAGCATTAAAATCCCCAGCAGCAGCATCCCTCCTTTTTGCACTAAAGTTGAATTTTATGTACAAACAAAAATTGCATTCAAAATTCAGTAAACCTCTCTTGCATTTGTCCCTCTGTTTTCTTTATCAATAAACCTTTTACAAGGAAAAGGAAAAAAAAGCAAGCCAGTTTAGGGTAATTCAGTTATACTCTATTAACTACAAAAGTGAACTTTGGTCGACCAAATCAAAATTGATCCACCATATTGATATAAACCTTGTACCACCCTGTTTATACTACCACTATTCCCTTCTCTCGCAACACTCATCCTCCCATTATTTCTAAACATCTTCCCATTATTCCTAAACATCATCCCATTATTTCTGTTCTCCAGCCTAATTTCTCATTAAAGATTATCCCATCTCATCACCTCCCACCCATCCCCAAAACACACTCTCTAAACCTCTGTCATTCTTGAATCTTTTATGACATATTCAGAGATCCCAATCAGATTTCCAAATGGAGATAATCAGGTGTGAAAAGTGGGAATGGGAACAAAGGATGCAGGAAGCACAAAGCTCATAATGTCTAGGGTCCGGGTCTAAGCCCTGCTGGGGTCTAGGGGCACCCTCCTGGAAGCTCATGTCTTATAGCTGTTTTAAAGGCTTCAAGAGATGCTCTGTAAGGGATAATATTTCCATTTGCAATGCACAAATTTTACACAACTATCCATGATGTTGACTATGAATAAAGTATAGATTTTATGGGACAAAAGGACTTAATTATTTAGTTAGATGAATTTTATGGCCCAGTTTCTAACCAATTTGTTTAAGTCAGACCAGGTGCAGTCTTTTTTCCAGGTGTGACTCACTGGCTTGTTTTCACTACTCCATGGCTTATACTGAGCACCAAACACAATGAAAGTAGGTTCTTAGGACATAAACATTGTACAAGAGGGTTCTTAGGACATAAACATTGTACAAGAGGAAGAATAGCTGGCCAAAGGAGAAAGGATGGAACTGGGCAAGATTTTCGAGAATTTTCCACTCAAAGCACGAGGGTTGAGAACTCTGAGAATTACTTCAGTTTCACAAACTCACCATCAGCCGAGAATTTTTCCAGTGCCTGGGAAAGAGTCAGGAAATTTCCTGTTGATTTGCTCATTTTTTCATTATTAAGCAACAGATGGCCATTGGTCCTGATGGCTTTTGGCCAGCGGTTTGTCTCCTCTGGCCACATTGCACAGTGATTGTAGATGTAATAGGTCAAGTGGTTCTGTACCAGATCCTTTCCAGATACCCTGAGGTCCACCCCATACCAGTAATCAAACTCTTTTCGCAGTTTCTGCAGGGAAGCCTTGGGTATATTTGTCTTTGGAAATGGCTTGTCTGGGTAGAAGATGTAATCCCAAACTTCTGGTGTCATTTGCTCTGCTCTGAAGGGAAGGAAAGAATTATCTTATGTTACACAACATCCTTACAGGTGAAGTTAGTATATCTTATGTAAAAACTGTGAAAATCATTCATTAATTTCAGGTAACACAATAACATGCCATGTATTATCATCAGATAATGCGTGACCACTTGGCCATGCAGAGAGTCCCTATGACCAGGGAGTTTGTTACGGAAGGAGTTAAAGCACTTACCTTTCCTTTAAAGCTATAAGGATTGCCGACAATAACTTTTAATTGTTGTGCTCTCGAAAATTTAAGACCACTTACAAAAGAGATTAGTAAGTTGCAACAATAGTTCTCATCATCGGCTAGATCTAATATACTTGTGGCATGATTTCAACCATTGCCATAATATTGCCAGTTGTCAAAGAAATAAAAAATTATTCTGTTTCTGTACACTTGTGTTCACTTTTTGATGGGTTCAGTTGAGCTTCAATTAAGTTTTACAACATCACATTTTTCGTTTCAGGAACAATCCAGAATCTTTTCAAAATCCATATACAAATGTTAGACTTTGCATTCATTGCTGAAAAGTGATGTCCGTGACCAATGGAAATATTAGAAAAATAAAGGAATCTCATCACTTAAAAGTGCAGTTAAGTCGTTTTGTCTCAAAGGCTGACGCGCTTTTCACACTGTCGGCACTGCTAGTAACTTCAAAACATTGTCACCATGAGTACTTTGTTTGAGGATTAGGCTAGTATGACAGGATTAAATTCTCATTAGGAGGGCTAAGTCAAGTAAACTTACAAGAAGAACTAAAGGACATGTCAATCAAGCCTCTTCTCATAAAAAGGATTAAAGTAGTCTCAATACATATTGTTTGATTAGATGAAACCGGATGATGTGCTTTATCTCCTTCCGTAACAGTTCCCTGCGATGTGTAATCAGAACAAACTGTACATGCCGTGTAAGAAAAGCTACTTTAAATCATTTGAATTTAATATCAATCAAAAAGACTAGAAGTAAGAATTTAAAAGTTTGCCCTTCCCAAGCAAATATAAAGTTTGGGGGAAAAGTATCTGTTTTTAAACTAACTTGATATTGATGGGGCTGGGGCCAGAGCCATCAAAGACCCCTCCTTGTAGCAGATGACACACTGTATAGAAGGCCATGTAGATAGTTGAGTCAGACAGCGATTCTATCAAATATTGTGGATCCCATGGAAGTTTGGTTCCTAAGAGGAAAAAGAAAAATTGATAATCACCAATAAGGAAAATAAGTCAACCCAAGATAAACTGATAATTATCAACAAGAAAAATAAGTTATTCCCCTATCAGCACTGGTCAAAAGATTGGAGAAAATTATTTGGTCGTGAAGCATGTAATTGCAAAAGGACCCTATGTTTTTTTTTTCCTGAGTATTCTTTACAAAAATTATCATATGATGTGCCTGAAAATAACCCTAAATAATCCTCTAATAAAACTAGGGGATGATAGGTCTAAGCCTACAATCTTTTAAAGCAGAAAGGGGGGGGGTGTTGAAAAGGTCCTAGACCACAGCCTTATTGACTGGACCTAAAAGTATGTTAGGTCTAGAGGAAGAGCATCCTCTCATGTGGCAGGCCTAAGCTAAGTTCACAGATCAAGTTATACCAGCTACTTCAAGAAATGGAACCAACTGCTGTTTTGCAGGATGCTCCAAATAAGCAATGGAGTAGGGAAAACAATACAGTACCCCACAATTGGAAGAAAGGCCATAGGGTACTGTTAGATTATATCAGGTGGTCACCATTCAAGGTTTCTCTCAGGAAGGGTAAAAGGGGATTTGTCCCCCTTTCCTGAAGAAGGATGAAAAATCCCCATTTTCAATCATAAAGAATAAAACAAATATCAGAAACTTGAGTTCTTCTTTAAAAAGGGGACACCTTTGCAGCAATGTTTGAACTTGCATGAATGAACAGCCTTTAAAACCCTTTAGATTGCCCCTAATTATGACCTCAAAGCAAAATTTTGCCACCTGAACCCACCTGTAACTTTGGCCAAGGAGATAATCAACTTGGACTTGAGGTTTGGCAGTAATTAGTCTCTCCCCCTCCCTTTTGAGTTTCTGGCAGCCTAGAAGTTGAAGCTTATAAAACCATATCTAACTAACCTAGATCCTTGATGGCCAACTTGGCTTCATAATACTGGACGCAATTAGCTTTTCCTACCTCTAGTCCAATTTTCAAAATAAATGTACTTTTAACTTGGTTGTGACTCTAACAATAATTTTCCTGCCATGTACATTTAGGAAGACAGAAAATTAAATGAGCCAATGTACAAATTCAATTTTGTTACTTCAAGGTGAGAGGAAATGTAACTTAATCTGTTGTTATGAATAATTGAGCATTTAGGACATTCAGAACAGGACATTTGTCACATGTAATGCCACAATGGAACACCCCATGTTGGACTGGCATGCCAGTTGAGATATATCCTCACACTATTGCAAACTTTTGTCATCAGAGCTTAAAAGTTTGTAGTACAATAATTGATTTCAGTAATTTGTTTTGGTGACTATGCACATGCACAAATCTTTGGAATAAACAAACCAATACCGCACCTACAATACATGTTCCAAAATTTGAGTTTTCATGAAAATTTGGTGACATCATTCTCTCTTAATCCAACAAACATAAGGAAGAATCATAAATGTGGTTCTGTGCAGTGGCCTTTGTCTAAATTGATTTTTTGGTGTAAAAATATTCATTTCACCAAACTAGCTCATTAACCTTCCTATCTTCCATTAGAAACTTACCTAGACCATAAGATCTTGAGCAAGCGTGTTGATAGAGCCAGTCTAGCGTTACATTAAAGTTAGCCCTTGTTTCATTGGAATACCTGGAAAATAAAAAATGAAAAATGAGATAAAATTCACCAAAACATCTGAAAGAATAGTCAAGAACCATGATATGTTAAACAGGTACATATTCTGAGCCCTCTGGTGAAATTATTGATAATTTTTCAAAATCAGTTCTCAAGATATTAGCAACGAAACATCACAAATTTTCTACACAGAATGAACTTTAAGAAAGCAGGCATGATGCCATCCATTCACATTGTTGTCCAATGTTTAGTTTTTCTTTATAATTTACCACTAATTTTTATGCAACTTAACTCTGATATATTGATGCCATAAGTGCATCCAAAGCAATGGGAATTTATAACCTTTACATGGCTTTAGTGCTAGGGCATCCTTACTTAATCCAAGGCCAAAATAATAGGATGAAAAATAAAGAAAAACAAAACATTGGCCAACAATGCTGATCCATGAAAATTACACCAGCTTGCTTCAAGTTCTTTTTTCACCGACATGAGCTTTACATGGCCATGTGCCCGTTCCATACACATGCCAACATACATTACACCATCAAGACACCCCCTGTGGGCTGGGGGTTGTAGAATATGCCCACAGTATTCCCCACCTGTCGTAAGAGGCAACCAAAATGGGAGGACTTGAACAGTATTTGAACATTATGACACTATATAACACATTCGTGTCGGTGTCTCATTAAATCTTCTATAACTAACTACCTAACTAACCATCAAGACAAGTTTTTTTCATCCTTCCCCCAAGAATAATAAACAAGTTACTTACGTATTAAGTTGCTCCAACACCTTCTGGGTTAGTGCTTTCCATTTTTCCTCACCGTAATCTAAGTACCACTGATCACAAAGAGCCACAACGCATTCATCTCCTGACCGTGACATCACCAATTTTTCTGGTTCATAATAGACAAGTGCCTCGTTACTATTTATCATGTCTTGCTGTACTGCCTTCTTGACATCTTGAACTTTCTGGCCAGAATATTTACCAACTTTCAAAACCTAAACAAAACAAAAAAAAACAATATTCCAAACATTAAATTTCTGAAAAGAATGACCAACCAAACAATAAGAATGTCTATTGTTAGTTGTTCTTAAAGGCTGTCAATTCTCACCCCAAACTTAACTACAAATTTTGTAGTTGTCTACAGAAATTCTCTAAACTTGCAGCACTCTTTGACAGTTTGTAGTTTGCAGTGAGAATTGACTGCCTTGAACATCTTCATCTGGGATGAAAAGAGAGTTTACCAAGTTTGACCAACTGCTTGTTGCTACTACAGTTACAACAGTCTGTATTAAAAATATTTTGTAGTCTCAAGTTTTGACAAAAAAAAAATCATTTAACAAAAGAGTTATAACAGACAAAGTCAAATAATTTATATTGTGAATGTGATAATGCAGGGCTGAAATTTAGCACTCGTTCTATTGCCTGTAACAGGTAAAAATTTGCATCAGAAAACCACTTTCCCTCTCTGAGGTTGTCTGAATGAACAAGCAGATTTTATATGTTTTTGACTAGCTTTACTACATCTGAAGGGAGAACATTGTAAAACTGCCCTTAAGAAGTAGTACTGAGACAATGGTATTGACCACCATTCATCACTGAAACAGCAAGAAATGTAAAAATACAAACTCAAGAATATGTGTTTGTCTTCTATGGCAGGAGCATCAAATATTGCTTGTCAACTGGTTTTTTCACATTCATTTGGTCAACCAAAAATTTTTCAGACAACCTCAATTTGACTCCAGCTTCTCACTAGACAACCTTATTTTATGACTGTTACTTACACCTTCATAGAATCCTTTGAGGTACACCTTAGCCTTGGCTTCTGCCAACTGGTCCTTGTCATTCTGACTTTTGACCTTGAATTCATCGCAGGCCTGGATGGCTGCCAAGTCACCATAGTCTGGGACGTCTATGATGGGTATTGGATTAAATGGCAACACCATCTCGTCTGTGAGTCCATACTTTGCTCTGAAATCCTGTGAATATAGAAGAAAAACTTCAGACTTGGTTTGGTTTGTGAGTTTAATGAATCAAATTCTGACCTTCTGGTTACAATTTAGAGTCTCCCACAGCCTTTGCAATTTGTACTTGTGCAATGTTGTCTTGTTTTATCTTGATCTTATCTAGTCTAATCTTCTCCCCTTGTGGGTCAGGGCATTGTTTTCACTTCTCCATTGCTTATGCCTCCTGGGCCTCCTGGGTCCCGGTTCACAAGAGTCAAGTCCTCTTCAACAGGGTTGTCCAATCTTTTTGCAATGGTGGGCTGCATGCAGTCTTTATGATGGAAGAGGGGCTGCATGGGACAAGCCTAATCGTTTTTATAGGGGTGGGTTATGGCAGCAGGTTCCATTTTTAAGGTCTTCGGTATGACCAGACCAGGAGTTGCATTCCAGGCCACTTGACTGCAAGTCAAATGCTCTAACCACTTGACCATGTAGTTAGTACAATCCAATCAGTGCTTCATTTACATATTTTAAGACAAAAATCAGTTCAAACCTTTTTATTTTGTAAATCTCTGAGAGCTGCGTAATCATCGGGTGCATCTGACGGGACACTGGTGACAACACCTGTACCTTTGTTTTCTTTGATGGTCAGCATTGGCAGGGTGTAGATCTTCTCATAAGATGTCATTGGGGCCTTCAAAGCAACCCCCATAATGTCCTGAAATTAGTGATGTAAGCACAAAAAAAATAAAGAAACAATTAAAGTACTCAATTGATTTCATGAGAAATGTCAATATACTTCTTTTAAAGGAGAAACAAAAGTGTACCAACTTTTCAAGGAATCTTTAAAATTATTCACACACTTAATTTTTTCATACACAATTGATGATTAAGTGGACAACATGAGAAAAAGCATGACACAGGTCAATATTTTAGTAGACTTGGACTTTTTTATGCTTATTCTCACCTTGGCCTGATGCTTTACACCATTCTCTGTTCAGATCTACTACCCTCTCTAAATTTTGACATCATTCTATTCTACCCCTCAAATCTCCCTTGGTTCATTCAACCAGCAGTACATGCAATGTTTTTATTACTACCTAGGATATTAGAGTGTGTAGAAGCCTACTAGCAAACTTGCCAAAATTGTCATATGAGAAAATGGAACATATGTAACAAGATAATCCACTGTGCACAGCAAGGACAAAAGTAATAAGGTGCCACAACATGATGCCTTAAAATGTTCAATGAACTAAGAAATAATTCCTGAAAATTACTAAAACTTGGATAGACTTATTTTTCACACAGCAAGCATAACTCAAATTGAACATACCTGACCAGTCATTTGGGCTAATTCTTTCACTTCCCCTTCTTTCTTCAAGATTCCTTGGAAAGATGCATTTCTTGCTGACCTCCGGGTACTAACAAAAATCTCCCCTTTAGCAGTTTCATATGCGATGTAAGGAATAGAAGGTGCCACCCAGCAGTTAGTTTGGCCATACATTGTCTCTGGTCTCAGGGTAGCTGCTACTAAGAAAATATCTTTGCCCTTGAATTTTCTGCAAAAATAAAGTATTTCACATGGAAATGTAATGATCTTACTAATTAATTTTTTGTAGATCTAATTTTTTCAGATTAGAAATCATTCCTGTTAATCATTTTCACATGCAAACAAAATATATGTCTCAGAGAGAGGCTTGCTTTTAGCATATGCAATGGCATAGGGAAAACAAACAAGTGAGCCTCACCTTAAAAAAGGCTGGGGCAAGGCTGACTTAAACCAATTGGTTAGAAACTGAGCCTTTAAACTCCATCTAACTAACTGACTACTTGTCAGCAACATTCTTTGTAACCAACAACCATTGTGTTTTCAATTCTCATATCTTCTAGGTCTCTGCCAGGAATTTGTTCTTTGGCTCAATTAGCCTGTGGGTTTGATCTCATGGCATTGACCCAAAATAGTAAAATTTGCTGAAAGAAATTACTTGAGTTTGGCAGGATATGGTTCCAAGACCTTCATCTTGATCAGGGTGTATTCCTGAGGACCAACTCCTTCCCCGCTGTATCTGTCATGATCCATGCAAGGTTGGCCATCTTTGGGAGAGTAGATGGTATGTCGTTTCCCAAATTTGACTTTATTTCTCTCTTTCAGGCGGAAAAATTGCCATCTGACGAAAGAATCGTAGTAAGGGTTGGCGTCTGTCGTAATGAAGCTACGCCTCCAATCAACCTGTTAAAACAAGGAAAAGATAAAAGAAAAAAAAGGAAGAAGGATTTGAAAACACTTTTGAAGAAGGGTGACATATTGGAAGATGCCTGTCCACTAGTCTAATAGAAAAGAAGCAAAAAATTGAAGTACACCATGAACAACGATATTAACAAATACTAACACAATCAAAATGGAAAAGTGCTTAAACCCATTTGTTACACATGGTTTCGATGTGAAACCATACTTTAACCATTACAACATACATATGGTTTTAATGAGAAATCATAGCACTGCTGCATCCTGGAATAGCTCATTATAAACCTATGGTGTGTAAACCTGTTTTGGAAATGGAACAGGCTTTGAGAGGAGAAAATATTACAAATAAGCATCCTATTGAAGTATAGCGAATGCAAATATGGTGGCCTCGATACCAAATCTTAGTACTCTGCGGAATCTGTACATGCGCACTGGGTACTATTAATATAATGATTAGCTCAGAATGGTGGGAAGGATCCCCTTCTGTAGCAAAAGGGTGGTTACCTTGTATAAGACAAGGTACAGCCTAAGTTTCACAAACATTCACAAATCAAAACATATTTACATACATATATCTCGAAATATGTACACCATATAAATTCATTTTGCACTAAGCAACGAATCATACATTCTCTTGCAATATGAAATTCACCTTACTGACAGACTAACTACTTGAAATATAATTTTCAAATGATGACATTTTTCCAAAAAACCTTCATGTTCAACATAAAACACCAGTTTTTCCCTTCGGTAAAAATTCTGCTCAAAACTCATGTATGCGACTTACCTTCAAACCCATAGTTTTCAAATCTTGCTTGGCTCTTGGTGGGAAGTACTCCAACCAGTATTCTGCCTCTGAAAACTTTGGGATCTCCTCCAAAGGTATACCAAGAGATACCATGATTTGCCATTGGTACTTTCCACTTCCAGCCTTTGCAAGTTGCTTGCTCTGATGGAAGAAATCGAGCAAAATCTCTATATATTATTCAATTTCTTTTTGACAAATACAATTAACTTTTCAACAAATTGATAATACATAGCCTTATCAATTTAGAAGGCTTTGGGCAGGTTTTAGGCTGGGAAGGAGAGTTTGTTCAACTATAAGGCTGATTTATTGGTTAAATAGCAAGCTAGTAAGGAAGTCACCTGAAGATTGAATATTTTGACCAATCAATCAATGGTACACAAGAAGAAAACCAATATAATTTGCCACATTTGTAACTTATCATAATTTCATAATCTAACCACAAAATAAGAACTTCCAAGTATTATGGCACACAGTTGGTGGGGTACCATAAGTGATTATCCTACATCATTCCCTTATTTACACTGAAGGTATATTCTAGAGATAAAATTCATAGCCTTCAAAATATGCAAACAAATTTCCACTGTCAGGAGGTGAAAACTGCATCTCAATAGCAGATAGCATTTGAAAGGTACTTGTTTTCAATTTTTTACTTAAATTTAGTGCATTGTGGGAAATATGCGATGTCATCACAGCAAATTTACTTAACATTGCGTTCAGTTTATTTATAATTTTGATGCTGCTGCAGGGAATATTAAGCAACATTGTTTACTGTACCCCACATTATAGTGTAGGGTAATGCTAGATGTACAGGAAAAGGTATTCAAACATTCCAACAGTATGAAATTTCAAGGACAAACAGGACATTCAATTATAAAGAAAAACAAAAAGAATATGACACAACATGCCCATATTCCATAACTTTCTGTGGCTTTGCTGAAAAGTGGGGATAAATTTCAACAAAATTAACCAAACTTTAAAGTGAGGTCTCTTGAGTTAGGAAAGGTTATCGAGACAGGGTTTGGTAGCCATGGTCTGAAATGTTTCTGTCTTTCTTCCAAGACCTTAATAAAAAGCCACCGGAGTATTGCTCAAAGGGGAAGTTTAAGCAAAAATTTAATGTGAAAGAAGAAGCGAGTCTACACAGTGTGGTGAAATTTCCATTTAAATTGGACATGTATTTCTAAAGATATAAACAAATGAAATTACTAGATTTGTGTTCCAAAATGATCTTGAGGACAGCAAAGATTATATCATTTCCCTCACGTTGACAAGGAACGCTTTGTTTCCCTTTGTTTTTCAGACTGTTGTGTTGACTTTGACGGTAATAGGAATAGGACCTCCCCACGGGTATTGCAAAAATGGAAAAGTTCTAATGCCACTTTTGCGGTTACATTTTAATGATATGGGACTGTTGAGCAAAAAATAGGCTGTAAAGTTTAAAGGAAAATAAAAGACTGTCCATTAATATGGGGATATGATGTCAAATGTGCTTGCGTCAAGTTCACTGTTTGTTGAAAATGTGACAACTTTACTCTCTCATATCTTGAGAGCCACACATAGAATTTCAGAGCAAATTTCACCAAAATGCTTAGAATAGGTACCCTTCTAACATATACTAAAACTTGATATGACCTTAAACCCTTCTTTTAACTATTGTAAAAGGTTCTGTCATACCAAACTAATCAGCTTTGCTTTTCTCCAAATTTAACAACCAGATAACATAATCTGAAACTGAATGAGAAATCTCTTCCATCAATTACCTTCTTGCCTTTACTTTTATCTACTGGTGTACCATCTGATGGTGGTGGAGCAGGCTCATCCTCTTCTTCTTCTTCCTCAGGAAACTTTGGAGGGCAACCATACTCTGACATCTCTCTCTTTAATTTGTCTGCACAAGCCTTCAGATTGAAATGGAAGAAAAAAAGGTTTGAAAGTTTAGGTCATTAGCAGTCACCCCAAATTTATTCTGAAACAACAGCTCAGTCTCACAAATTCCTTCTTATTTCTCTTCCAATTATCTTTCATGATATTTCAGTAATTAATGCAAATTCAAAGTAAACCTATGGTTGACAAACTCAAAAGTTTCACAATAGATCTTAGGCAATGACAACACCCTGAAGTCATTTTGTAAGAATAACAAAGAAACACCACTGAACTTTTTGTTGGACCACATATTGAGTGTTCAGTGGACGGCATGCAGTAGAATTTGCCCAATGTGAGAAGATGACTTATATCGTATTCCATTAGTTGACTAATCAGCTGTTTGCATTTGTAGGTATTGGTTTCTTACATCTCCAAAAGAGAATGTTTATTGTTGCATTTTCTTTTCAAGATGTCTTTGTATGACAAAATTCATGTCAGTGTCTAGTAAAATCCCAAGTAACTAACACCACAGGAGGATGTACTTTTTGCATTGTGATATCATATGCGTAAGGTCTATTCATTGAGTGAAATATTAAGTTATGATTTCCAGGGCAGACTACAAGATGCAGGCCTTGATTTTCAGAAAAAGTTATGGTTGTCCTTTGGGCAACCAATTCAGTATTTTTAGTTGTCCTAAAGAAAAGTTGGTTGTTTGAAACATTTTGCACACAATTACAGTACAAAACAGTAATTGTGTTTACATATAATTGGTCTCAAAGAATAAAAAGATGTGATTTTTGGAAGACAAGAACACTTGAAGTCTGATATTGTATGATGGAAAAAGTTGAAAGAGTTGATTAGCCAGCAGTATATAGTTTTTCAATCAGATTAAAGCAAGCTGCTTGAATATTCTTTATTGAGAGAGAAAAATGTTTGTCCATCGGACAACCAACTTTCAACTTTTGGTTATCCGTTTGGAATTTTGGTTGTCCCAGACAATCAGACAACCAAGAAAATCGAGCCATGAGATTTTTATGTAAACAGTAGTTAGAGAGTGCTTTCACTGACCTCAGTGTAGTGTGTTAGATACTGTAGCTAGCCGAGAAGCAGATGACTCACATGTGACTGCTGCACTTAAATACTCTTTAATTTTGCTCAGCAGTGGGTGTGACTAATCAAGTATGATGTAAGATGTGTGAAAGCACTCTACATCCATGTCATGTACCTAATACTTAGCTAGTTTCATTACTTATATCATTCAAAATGTTGTTGGCCTGGGGTCAACTGCATAAGGATTCATACAGTCCGGTAAGGTTTCCTTTTTTTAAATAACCAGGAAGGGAAAAGTGAAAGGATGAAAATTACCACATCCAAATTCAAATTCCCCCTTTTTTTTTATTGCAGCATCACACTGTGAATGCTAGAATGCAAAATTAACATGCCCTCTGTGTTGGTGCAATAATGGCAAGTTCTTAACCTTTCAAAATTTTTAAAGTTCTACACAACATATGGAACCTGTGCTTGACAGGAACTCCAAATTTCAAGATATCTTGTTACAAATCTGATAGTTCAAGAGGCAATATCTTTTTGTTTCAGTCTCATATTAAATTTCCTACATAAAGGCTCTGAACTGAAATCTACATTCAAGGAAAAAAGGGTTGTTGCAAGTTTGCATTCTTCGTTCTCCACAAAATTAAGTTATAAATCTCCAAGCCCTCTTAAAAAGCAATTGCTGGTGTAAAATATTGCACTTAAGGGGGAAAGGGACCCTCCCTTGACTGCTCCAGACAACACTGCAGATAATGAGCACTAACTTCAGTTCAAATTGCTATTACTTGCCTTTTGGGCTCATGGAACCTACTTCCATTGTGCGTAGGTAGTAGGTTCCATTTTTTAAAGTCTTCAGTATGACCCAGCCAGGAGTCAAACTCCAGACCTACAGGCTGCAAGTCAGATGCTCAAACCAATTGACCATGCAAATATCAAAATATCATGGTGTTAATCATTTGCCTTTTAGACTCAAATGCGTGAAGTGGTTTGATGATGCATTTTTTTAATGTTAGTCTTACCTTTATAGGCATACCAGTGCAATGAAGACCAAAAGGAAACAGGCATCTTTTGCCTTTCATTCGCTCATAACCAACTGCAAACTGAAAAAGATTAAGGAGGAAATCAAAAGTCATCCAATATTATGTTAAGTGCACTGACTGAATTAATAACTATTCAGCAACCTTCAGTTGATAGAGAAGTATTAACGAGTTGTAGCTTTCATCTTAAAATAAATGTCAGAATATTAATTTAGCAGAATGAGACCATTCTTCCTGCAACATGTAGAGGGAATCAGAATAATCACCTTTCAAAAAGCCATGGAGGAGAGTATGATGGTTGCAACACTTTTTGAAAAACTGAAATTTTAGACTTTTTTCATATTCTTTGACAACTACAGGGGAAATAATTAGTATTGAATAATAAAGAACTTCATACATAATGGCTTTTATTTCTACAAACTTGCTTAGCATGGATGCATGCTACAAATGATTGCAACCATAAAAAGTGTGAAGTTTCAAATTTCAAGACCATTGGGCTGTTTTTTCATACCAAGCACCTAGAATTCAAGGATTTTCAAGACAATAATTACATTCAAAACTTTTTCCAAAGTCTTCCCATTTTTCTTACTGCATGGGAACCCTGAGTATCCTATGTCCATTTTCAAGTGGAAAATATAAAGTGCTTACACAGCTATTTCGAATGTTCAAAGTTTTCGAAATCCTCCGAGCTTGATCATTTCAGGGGAGCTATCATCCCTTCAACCCCTCCCCCTCCCCCCAATGGTTATGGAATTTTGAAGTGGGGGACTAATAAAAAAAAAGTGGCCAAATATGTTCAACAATATAATAGCAATGTAAGACAGCCAAAAATGCCTAAGGAAGAAAAAGTTAAGCCCCTAGCCCCCATCTCCTCTGTCCCTGCCCCCACCCATCTCTGCCACTGGGCCACATTTACTGTAATAGTTGATTGCAATAGTAACAAGTGTTAAATTGTTCCCTTAGTGATGGTGGCTGATATCCTACTAGATGAAGTGTAACCATGCTTTGTAAATCAACTGGAAGCTAATAGGCTAGTTTGAAGTTTATATCTGCACATGCAGTAGTGACCTTCCTGTTCAGGTCAACAGGTAACAAAACATCAGAGCCCTGTGCTGGCTGTGCATGGCTTCCTGTTTTACATGCGTTTACATCCCACCATCAGCTAAAACACACATACAAGGGTTAACCATTGACCTTTGACCTATTATGCAATGTTGCTACTTGAAACTTCAAACTGGTCTACAGTATTGCTTGAAAACAATACTGTTTTAACATTTGCCAACAGGGTCTTTCCAATATCGAGAAGGTATTCTGATACAAAATGAACACGCACAGCAGTGGTTTACAAAAGAAACTTCTAAAAAAGGCCCAACTCATTTTCATCAATAGAAAAAGCAGTTCACTGACATCAACAATTTGTTCCTAAACAATGAGAGACTGTTTGACTGGGTGTAGTTTTTGAAGAATCTCACACTTAATGAACTTCTTACAGTAACAGCTTCTAGCACAGAAATTTTTTTCTGATAATTTAACTTACCTCACACTTGGAAAATGTGAATGTGTGTCCAAGGTGAAGACGCCCATTCATGTATGGATAAGGAAAGGTCACCATGTATTTGTCCTTCCTGAAGAGGGAAAAACAAAAGCAATAGTCATAATATAGACAAATCCAATCAGTGCTTGTGTTTAGTGACTGCGGGCAGCCATTAGTGAGTTCCATTAGCCTTTAATCGTCTTTATTTGTCTACATGAATTTTAAACCCTCATCATTCAGTGAAATTGAAGGAATACAATTTAGTGTTCATCCACCCATGATACAGGTTAGCATGGATATTGAAAAATTAGAGGGTGATAGACCCCAGTAATGGCCAACTGAAATCAGACCATCACTTATTGTCTGGATTTGTCAATAAATTAATTACTAGATATAGTATCTTTATCCTTTTTACAAATGGAATCCAGAAGTACAGATGAATACAAATAGTCTAGTGATTTCTGACATAAGTGGGGTCCATCACCTTTAATCTTTTAAATTCTTTGCTTACCTGTACCATGGATGATATTACACTAAAAACCTCTTGATTCCCTTAAATTCACTGAATATGAGGGTTTTGAATTGTATATAGACAATAAAATTAAACAATTTAAAATTGAAGGACACCACTAATGGCAATTTTCACTAGCTGCTTGGATTTGTCTTTAGATACAATACTTCTAAATCATAAATTTCAGTAGTTAGTCTAGTATTTGTTCTCCATGAAGCAATGTCAATTTTAACGAGCAAACCCTTACAATCTGACAAAAGTAACTTTCATTTCGTTGCTCTTTCATGTGCTGTAACCTCATCACAGTAAATACTGTACATACAACCATAAGGGTTCCTGTTAAGGGGGAAAGGTGGGATTTGCCCCTACTTTTCATTTCCATCCAAAAATTACAATATTTTGATTTCTTATTTAAGAAGAAGATGCTAACATTTGAACTTACATGAATAAATAGCCCTTAACATCCTTTAGATTGCACCTTTTAGGGGCTTTGCAGGTCCCTCTGATTCACTTGCAACTTTAGCCAGGCAATTTGAATCTAGGGTTTGGCAGTAATAGACTGCCCTTTTTCACCCAAACTCCCTGGTGTGGGATCTACAAGCCCTCATACCTACCTTTTATTACACCTGTAATCACGCAGCCCCCTGTGGGCTGGGGGTTGTATAATATGCCCACAGTATTTCCCACTTGGAAAAATTAATTTAACCAGAATGCAAAAATGCATTGAGGTTTCGATGATACATACTGTAAATGTACCATTTCAAATTTGCCATCATGCACCAAATTATCTTCTCACTCAAATGTTACACTAGCAGGTTCAAAAGGTAATTTTGTTATTCCAAATGCCCTTTAGACCTCAACAAAAGCAATACATAGATAGATAGACATCTTGAGATATCCCATTAACAAGATTTTCAGACTTTGACCCTTGGGACCCCAGATGACCTTTGACCTCCATCAAAACCAACAGGCACCATCTCCAGACCATAACCCATTCACATACCAAATATAAAATCTATCCAAGTTTCCTATCTTGAGATATCTTGTTTACGAGATTTTCAGACTTTGGCCGCTCATGACTCCAGATGACCTTTGACCTCCACCAAAACAATAGGGACCATCTCCTAAATACAACCCATCCACACACCAAATATAAAATCCATTCAAGTTTCCTATCCTGAGATATCACGTTAACCAGATTTTCAGACTTTGACCCCTGGTGACCCCAGATGACCTTTGACCTCTACAAAAAACAATATGGACCATCTCCTGACTATAACTTACATACCACATATGAAACCTATCCAAGTATCCTATCTTGAGATATCGTGTTAATGAGATTTTCAGACTTTCATCCCCTGTGACCCCAAATGACCTTTGACCTCTGCAAAAAACAATAGGGACCATCTCCTGACCATAACGCATCAACACACTAAATATGAAATTGATCTAAGTTTCTGATCTTGAGATATTGTGTTAAAGAGATTTTCAGACTTTGACCCCTGGTGACCCCAGATGACCTTTGACCTCCACAAAAAACAATAGGGACCATCTCCTGACTATAACACATCAACATACCAAATATGATATCTATATGATATCTACCCAAGCTTCCTACCTAGAGATATCGTGTTAACAAAATTTTCAGACTTTCACCCCCTGTGACCCCAAATGACCTTTGACCTCTGCAAAAAACAATAGGGACCATCTCCTGACCATAACGCATCAACACACTAAATATGAAATCTATCCAAGTTTCTGATCTTGAGATATTGTGTTAACAGAGATTTTCAGACTTTGACCACTGGTGACCTGGCATGACCTTTGACCTTGGCGAAAAACAATAAGGACCATCTCCTGACCATAACGCATCAACACTCTAAATATGAAATCTATCTAAGTTCCTGATCTTGAGAAATTGTGTTAATGAGATTTTCAGACTTTAACCCCTGGTGACCCAAGATGACCTTTGACCCCCACAAAAAACAATAGGGACCATCTCCTGACTATAACACATCAACATACCAAATATGATATCTACCCAATCTTCCTATCTAGAGATATCATGTTAACGAGATTTTCAGACTTTGACCCCCAGTGACCCCAGATCATGACGACCTTTGACCTCTGCCAAAAACAATAGGGACCATCTCCTGACCATTACGCATCAACATACCAAATATGAAATCTACCCAAGCTTCCTATCTCGAGATATCGTGTTAACGAGATATCGTGTTAACGAGATTTTCAGACTTTCACCCCGTGACCCCAAATGACCTTTGACCTCTGCCAAAAACAATAGGGTTCTTCCTCTCAATATGGCCCATCTATGTACCAAGTTTGAAAACTGTCAGACATTCCTATCTTGAGATATCATGTTAACGAGCAAAGTGTCACAAACACACACACACATACACCCACCCACACACACGCACACATACACACATACGTACACACGCCATCGTGAATGCATAGGTTTCTCTTTCATCAAAACTAAATATTGAACTTTTTATCAAGTTGACTGACACTATATAACACATTTATGTTGGTGTGTTGTTAAATCACATCTAGCTAACTAACTGCAATCCCGCAACTAGACTCTGGCACACAAATAGAAGGGGGGAAATGGAGGCTGCTCTCACTGGGCAGATGGCTTCTCTGGCCTCTCTCTTGGGTAGTTGGAATTACAAGTGTATTTAGGAGGTAAGTAGAAAGGTGAAATAAATCAATGAATTCTTACCCTGTGCCTGGGGGTGCATCTCCTGGGGCATCTTCTTCAAATATATTCAGAGCATCCCATTCTTGCTGTACTTGTGCTTCAATATCTTTCAACACTTGCACTTTGAAAGTTCCTTTCCTCTTGGAGTCTAGATTGTCGGTCATCTTGACATTTCATCTAATCTACATTGAACAAAAATGACACAACTTAGTTCACTACATGACCAATGTCTGGTCAATGGTAAACGTTGATACCTGTACAACATGAGTGGAAAAACTTAGGTAGCTGAAAGGTTTCTTCCCACAAAATTTGGGCATCTGGAAGGAAATTTTGGCAATTCAGAGATACTGTAATTTCCATTTTTCTGTACATGGAACTTTAAAATTTTACTCCCTTCCTGGGAAATAAATTTCCTCCCTTCCCATGAAAATAAAATTTTCCAGCCCTGCCTGGGCAATTGACTATTTGTGATTGAAACACTGCTATTGTTATGTACAGGAATAACTTAAAGGGAATGCCTAATCAAGAAACTAGAGTTATAAGAGGGTTGAACATTTTCCAAATTAACCATGAAAAGGGGGAAGGATTTATCCCATTTTCTTGGGTTTATGTACTTTTCACATTTGAGCTGTTGTGCTGGTTGAAGTACGGCCCCCTAGCAAAAATGTACATTTCCCAGGAAGGTGAAGAAAATTTTTTCCCAGAAATAGGGATGCACCGGATATCCGGTCCGGCCGGATTATCCGGCCGGATAGTGAAAAAATATCCAGTTCCGGTTCCGGCCGGATTTTTTTTAAATCATGCCGGAACCGGATTTTTCTGTAAACTTGGGTAGCATTATGTACATGAGTTAAAACAAACATGAAAACAGCAGTAACTGCCTCGGAATTAATTTAAAGTTCATAAATGAAAGCTTATCAGTGCATGTTACAGTATATAACATTTGAACACCTTTATTTAACCCTTAAAAGTGACTGAACCAAACAGGCAACAAAGTTATAAAAGTAACTGCAAATATGACTTCAGATTTCTTCAACTGTGTGAAATAAACTGAATGGATGAAAAGAACTTTCATGCAATTTAAATAAGTCTACTGCAGTGCATAGTAGTACTGTACAAAATGGATAATCCATATTACAGTTGTACCTGAGTCACATCATTCCAGGCAGTGTTTAGTTTAATTGCATTGGGTTGTCTACAAATACACATTTTAACACTTCACTTTATTTTACTTTTTAACACTTACTTGCCCATTAAGGTTGTGTAGTACAAGCAGAAAATGTGTTTTATCTTGAATTTCAGAAGACAGTACTCACTGCAAATTAAAGTTGCCTATGGAGTCAATAGTAATATTTTCTGTCCCTAATAATTAATAACACAAGTATACACAATAAGATGAGTGTTCCACTGATCATCTGTTAAGTAATCAACATCTAGCCAATTATTCAGTCATTGGTAAAAAATCGGCATTGGTAAAATTCTGCCATTCAACAGATCATTGCCACCGATTATCTGCAAACTGGAAAAAAGGGGCTAAATATACTTGAAAAAGGGCTCTTAGTTCGTTAAAATCCCTGTAAATACTCAATCCATTAACTTCCCGCCAAAATGAGATGCATTGATAATCACAAACGTATAAATTTAACCCCTGCCATGGGCATGATTGTTTGATATTTTCCGCTATAACCCGTTTGTTTTACCTGAAATTAGATTTAGAATTGCATTCAAGGTGTATTCCTTGCTGTCTCTCAGAAAGCACCGCGTAAGTTGCTGTACAAACTGTTCTGCACAATACGCATAGAACAGACTGGCTTAGCCAGCTAGCGAAGCCGGGTGAGTCTCATGCTAAATTCACATAGAAATGGCACCACAAATATCTGCCTGTGTGGATTATGTGGGGATCTGACTTACTGGCATTTCAGTTGCAGATTCTTTTCAAACAAGACGTAAGTTTTGGAAGAGAACTGCTAAAAATATACAGGGATATTTATATCTGAAAGGAACCATCAGATACATTAATCAGGTGCAATTGTTTTGCTGCCCAGAACTGCTAAGATTATTATGATTGCTCTACATGGGGTCCGTTAAGACGGGAGCTAGAGAGTAGCTACAGTACATTAAAGCAACTACAATCCAGTACAGTAAAAGAATGGAAATGTTCCGACATGATTGGGGGATGAAAACTAGACAGAGCATGATGTTGGCCTTAGAACTAAATTATCAAAGGGCATATGACATCAACTGCAAACAATTCTGTTGTATAAACAGTTGATTTGTATCTTCACTTTTGAATTTAAAATATTACCACTACAAAAATTATCTCCCATTTGTGAAACGAACGGAACTATTCCCAATATTTTCTATCCTAAACTGGTTACGGTATACACGATGTGCACGAAGCAAGGTATGCAGTTATAAAGACAAACATGTGATTTCCCTCTTTCTCATAATCGATATCGGGCCGATTGTTTAATTAATTAATTGGTAATTGGGTATTACCAATTATAGCATAATAGGTCGACCACATAATATGTTATCAAACATATAATACCTAATGTCAGAATGTGTGATATACAGTATATCTGCCAAAAAAGTTATTGATGATAAATGTGCTTAAGTTTTTGGATATCATGGCATGTTTAAATACTAGAAAGGTGTATAAAACAATGGTGCTGTAAATAGTTAAAAACCTTAACCCTAGAGTCTTTTTACAGTACATATGAGCAGTCCATTCAGTAATCACTATCCAAGGACTCTCTTTGCCAATTATTACTGGTCTACATAATTTGTACAATTTTTTTGAACAAGTGGTGATTTACTGTAGTTCAAAAAGAACAAACTGATATGCAAAACAACTTTCAAGGTTCCCTCAGGAGTTTTCTCTACAAATACTCACTTAAGGAGGGAAAATACAAAGAGCTCTTACTTGCCCCACTTTGCAACAGTTTTGCTGTACTTCTGCAGGAACAGTTTTTCATGCCTTTTTTCTATTATACTGCAATTTTTGGTTAAAAAATTAGTTAAATACACTTGTACAACACTTGAAGACAAATTTATAGACATTTCCCATTAGTCCTTCACAAACATTACGTCACAAAGCAGAACACTCCTATCCCAGAGTTTCTCTGCTTTCCTGAATTTCACTTTATTCATCTGCATTGCAAAAATCCAGTTCCCGCCGGAAAAAATCCGGCCAGATTTCAAGTTGGTTCCGGCAAAATCCGGTTCCGGCCGGATCCAAAATTTTGGTTCCGGTGCATCCCTACCCAGAAAGGGAGTAAAATTTCCAAATTTTCCAGAAACTTCTTTCCAATCAATTGCCAAAATTTCCTTCCACAGGCCCAAATTTCCCTGGCATGAGTTTCCCAGCATCTCACACAATTCTGCTTGAGCATTTTTGCTTCAAGGGGGATATTTTATAACATTATTAGCCTCTATTTTTGGTGATAGATATGGTCAAAGAATGACACCAAATCACTCTACTCATTCATTTCACAGGACCTTTTATCAGACCTATCAACCTGTTTGAACTCAAAACAAAAAGATTGTCGTTTTTCAGAGCCAAAAAACTGTAGATGAGGGTAAAATTACACAACAACCAACCACCCTCCAGTACCCAATTGCCTTTTGTATTTAAGTTGTCTCTCCTGTCACATAATAAAACTGTCAATGTGTTCACACATAACCTTTCAAGCCAATCATATACTGTACTTTCAACAGATGTAATTGACCCAATTCCACAACATTGACACTATTGAAACTTTGTCCTCATTTTATCTGTCAAGACTCAAGATGAAGTTCATAATAGTGGACTTTCTTCAAAATGAAGTTTTACGCAATTCTGGTTATTAAAACTCTCAAATTTTCCCCCAATCAAAGGTATTGTATATTTCTTCTGTAATATTTGTGGTAGCTCAGAAGGGGCTGCATGAGGGGAATGGGAGGGGGTAACCATCCACTTTATTTGCAAGAAAATGTGAAAAGAGAAGGACAAGAAGGGAAAAAAGAAGAAAGGGAAAACTGAGATCATGCTTCCCCCCCCCCCTCCCCCTATCAAAACACTGTATCTTGGCCACACCCCTGACTGAGAAGTGAATTAGCAAGACCAGTTACAACCTTGAAAAATTTCAATTTGCATGCAATTTTTCAGATCTAGGTGAGGTTCAAGACTGGGCTCTTCTACCAAAAGTTATGTGTGCTGTATTGTTAAACCATATACTGTAACACTGCTGTGGTCAAATTCTGGGCTACAAAATACTTTACTGGCCAGTATCCAGTTGACCAAATGTAAAATTTTCCTTTATTTATTCCTTAAAGGTAAAGAGCAGTCCCCCCAAACTTATTTTGAAGAAAAAGCTAATAACACAATTTTCATCTTATTTCTCTTCAAAGTATGTTTCATTACATTTTATGATTTTACTATGGCATATAAGGTAAACCAAGCAGTTATTTCTGGTAAATTTCACATTTGATGAGAAAAAACATTGGCACATGACTCCCAACAGCCAATCATGAAACTGGACAGTCTACTACACTTCTTCAATTTGTGATAACTGCTTCTGCCCTTTAATTTTTTTATTGATATTGAACAAAGGTACAAGTAAATTACAATGCAGATCAAAGACTTGATTTAAAGTAATTTCACCATTGAATTCAAGGTTATAAACTGACAGTCTGACAATAATCACTGCTGCAGTTGAGTTCTGGGCTGTCTGAGTCAGAGGCCCCATTCTACAGTTCATCAATCATAGGAAATATTTATATTTTTAAGGGGTAAGAGCAGTCACCCCAACTTGATGTACTGTATTGTTGTAGACTGTCCTGTTTCATGATTGACTGTTGAGAGTCATGTGACATTTTTTCTCCTCAAATGTGAAATTCACTGCTTGGTTTACCCTGAATATGCAACACTGAAGTCTTAAAATATGAAGAAAGATACTCAGAAGAGAAAAAGAAAATAGTGATGTATAGCTGTTGCTACAAAATTACTTTGTGGGGACTTGCTATTGACCTTCAAAGGGCCAATTCTCTCACCCCAATTACACTTCTTGTAGGAGGTAACAGAAACTCTCAATTGGCTCAGCTTTTTGACTGACTGCTTCTTCAAACAATGCAGAGTACCAAAGCTTATGTTACACAGCATGAATTGTACTGAGAGTGTTTTGATTATACATATTGAGCTTTTCTATACTCACCCTGAAGCAATATGAGATTGTGCCTTGACGAGGATGAATTTCAGACAATTGTTGGAGGGGCTTAAGTAAGAAGGTTAATTGGTACAGTTTGGGGAGAGAGAATTGGACCTTTAATTTCAACACAGAATAGAAAGGGCAAACAAAGGTAGCAAATAGGTGATGGTAATTACAGTAATATCCTGTTTAAATTGAATAAGTGGTAAGACTGGAGCACCGAACAGTAAATTTTTCGGCACTTGGCATTTTCAAGTAAAAAAATTGTGAGGCTAGTATAATTTTGAACAGAAACAACAAGCCCAGCTTAAGGCTTAGCAGTAATGGGCCAACATTAGTAAAACTGCATTGGCTATTTTCAAGAATGTCAGATATTAAATGAAACACTAAAAAGCCAGGAGCATAAAGCACAAGCTGTGTGAGAAGGAGAGATCTGGATAAAAATTGTGGGGCCCCCAGTAAAACCTGGAGAGTTAGCAGGTCTGCTTCATAGTGAAACAATGGTCCAGGGCCAAACTTGAAAGTTCGTAATTAAGCCACTGAATGCCAGTCATCCAATTTCTTAAATTTCACACCATGCCAAATAAGCACAATGCAAATTAAGTAGCTACTGGGCATTTATAATGCAAAAAGGCATGAAAATCACGCCATCTTAACTGTCCGCCGAAGATATTCGGTGCAACAAACGTACTTTCCAGTATGGGTCCAGCCTAGGCCTAAAACTAGTACTATCCTAGGCCTAACGAGTAACGTTAGGCCTAGGCCTAAGTTAATGTGTCACTTGACTGCTGAATGATGTCATTGTGAATGTGAACTGATGTATCATGTACTAATCATAATTTAGTCAAAAACTTTAGTCCTAGCCTAGCCCACGTTCTCACACACTCACGAAGTACGTATATAGTTATGCTGCAATCGCGCTAGTTAACGCTGGTTCCCTCACAAGTAACATTGCCTAGCCTAGGCCAGGGACGTACAGCGTAGCGCTAGCCAAGAGTACTAAGGCAAAAGTAGCCAAACTGGACACTTCAACTTGAATTGCACGTGCAGTACAGTATTTTCCTAACCCGGCCGTGCCTTGCTTCCTGCTGTAAGTCAGTGTAACAGAGTGTGGGTTGCACTGCTGAAGACCTAGGCTAGGCCTACTTCATGCGCTTTTCTCAAAAAATGCTGAACTTCAACTAGCCGGCATAAGCTACAATTATTTCCATGGCAAAACGCATTTTATAGCTTACTTTTGAATCACTGTAAATCTGCCCGAAAGCTTGTAACAAAGGTGTCAAGAAAGCAGATGTTGCATCATGTAGAGGATGGCTTCGATGTTAGTGGAAAATTTCAGCAGCTGATTCGACCCGAGAATAACACATCATAACAGAATTCAAGGCTAATGGCAGTCGTCGCGAGTCCGGCAATTCAAGTTTCAACTTTCAAAGACTCGAGTGCAGTCTTAACTACAGTCTTGCCTTATGGGAAGCCAATTAAAAATTTACCTCGCAATTTCCACTTCACTTTAATGGAATTGAATTAGAAGGTAAAAAAGTCCTGTCTGGAACCACGCCCGCGTGGCTCATCTTCTTTATTTTTCTTTTGAGTAGCCTACTTCATGGAAAAATGTGCTCTTTGTTAAGATTATTTGTCCTTGTGTGGACAAGATGTTGAATGACTCTCTTACGTTTTCGATTTACTCCGGGATTTGGAATCACTGTCCTGATGCGCATGGGCTTCATCCAATTAACTCAGATTCATGGCCGTACGTACATGACTCTTTCTCTCGACCAACATGGAGCGGTGACTTACTCCAATTCTCAGTCCAAAGCGGGACATAATCTCTTCCCGACTGAGGCAAAAAGGCAAAGTCGGCTAGTTTACTGGTCCACCCGAAGGTCCCGACTGAGGGCAGAGCACGGACTTATATACATGGACATGTCATGTAATGTATACGTCCTATTCGTCGATGGTCGCCACCGACTGAGACAAAAAAAAAAAGGCGCACCAAGATGGTCGCTGTGAAGCTATAAATCGTCTGATTTGGCGAAGACTCCGTAATATTTTAAGCAAAAGTAAAACTTGAATGGGAAACAGTATCATATTCCTACAATGCATGTAGTGATTTTGACCTTGCCTTGCCATATTTCAGAAATATTTCAACTTTCTTGCAAGAAATGGTAATATACTTGACCAAGTCCAAACTTTCCCACAAAACCATAGCAGACCAGAGACGGCCATCTTGGTGCGCCTTTTTTCGATTTGCTCGGTAAGTGGCGACACTTGCAGGCTACATCATGCTCAGTCCATGAATATAGGAAGTCCGTGGGGAAGGGGAACCGAAGTCTACCCGACGATTCAGCAAGGTTCCACCCAATTGGGGGCTGCAGCCCCCGGGTCATGCTCAGGTTATTACAATTCTTTGACTAAAATATGTAGGCTAATGTATTTCTCTCCACTCGTTAAGTCCCAGATGCTTGGAACATTGGCAATATAACTGTTCAGTATATTTAAAAATTTAACAAGACCTTTCAGAAAATTTGTAGACGGGCCGGTCAGTGTACTGTGTGAAATACTTGAGAAAACAATTCAGTCGATCATGCATGATTGACCACATGAGGAAGAATAAGTTGTTATTAATAAGTAGTTTGGTTTAATTTCTGTTCCTTTCTGGAGCATCACCAACGCGCAAGTTTACGCAGGTAGGCAGTGGCGTAGGAAGCAATATGAATTGACGAGGGGGCCAAGCAATCTTTGGACAATGCACCTTATCCTAACCCATTGACCAAAAGGTACATTTTTGGATCAATTTTTTCCTTTTTCTTCAGCTCTAGTCTGGGAAGGAAGATTTTTAGCTAAATGCCATAACTCGTTTTTTCCTCAAATGAAGCTGCACATTGAAAAAGGTGGAAATTTAGTTTTTTGTATGTTTTTATTTATTTATTTTTTTTATTTTGTCAGCCATGCTATACACGACAACAATTATATATCTACGCCCTCTGCAAACATTGACAACATTGACAACATTGACACTTCAATAACTAAAGAATCCGTCTACACAGACTAATTGACTGGCAGGTTTGAGAGGTATGTGATGATAGGTGTTGGACCATTTGAATTCGAAAGGCCAATGGTTCCCTGCCTGAAATATGAAGTCTTGTTGGAAAGGCTATCTTATAAGCGGACGACCACCTTCAGTTGAGTCACACAGCCGAAAATGGCATTTCCCATGCATGCTTCAATTGTTAATAGAAACGAAGTAGTCGTTATCTTAAGATTTCGTTTGCGACAAAATTTTCCATTGGATAGAAAAACAGAAATTTGCTAAGTGATCAGTAAACTATACCAGATGAATGATATACAACTACCAATAGTTGAAATGGCCTTGTACTTGAAACTCTGTACAACGGAATTGAAAACATGTTAAAGTTTTTTATTCTATTGCGACTCGTGGCTAAATTAAGTTTGGAGGTCCACTGAATTGATGAAAGTTGTACGTGATTGCCCTAACTCCCGATTATGAGTGATTTTATTTCTAAGGCCCCTACAAAATACCGTTTGCTACGTTACGAGGTTGGTTCAAACATGATATTTCAGAGAGACGACGTGGGAAAACAGTCAAACTTTGTACATTATTATGTGCAATTAAGAAACAGCCTACCCGGTTTTCATTACTGTTGCCAAAATAGGCCTGTCGGGCACTAGCGTAAAGTGAAGGGCGGTCGCCCCTCCCCACTCGGAGTTTTGGGGTTTAGTTTGTCGGTACATCCGTCCAGGGTAGACTCTGAAAAAAATACTCCGATAGGTAAAACACACATTTAATGATCGTCCACGGAAATTGCAAAATGAAATACAAAAAATTAAGTTAACATCAGTTTCAGGTACACGTTAATTGTACATAAGTATATACCAGTAGTTTCACAATTAAGATATTGTTTTTTTAATGCAATAGGCGTGATCCTTAAGAAAAATACGATTTGGAATTGAAAAGTATTTCTGCCCTCTTTCTATACTTCTGAGTGTAGATTTTAACCAGAAAAGTGAAAATTAGGCGCGATTCACGCTCACGTGTACATCTACTGCATATGCCGGTTTAGCTTTCTGCATGCGGTCTGGCCTTGAGAATGTGGTTTCCTTCAAAGTGCGTGGTAATCACATGGTGTCACTCCTGACAGACTGACTATAAAAATAACACTTTTAGTTGCCTCTTGCTCGGTGCCGATGCCCCTATATCAGAATTCCTGGCTACGGGTCTTTTTGGGTGGATGGAGGGACGGGGGTCACCGCTACACGCAATACCGGGTGACTTGATGTGATGCCATTTTGACAATTGTCGATACATTTGCCTTATATTTTTATCCTCGTCTCCTCACGCTTGACACCCCTGTTACGTCACTACTGTCTGGGCTGAATACGTGCAAACCACTGGGCAATGCTCACACCTGATTATGAACTCCCTCCCATCTGTCCGTGTAATTTGGCAATTGAAAACATCAAGGTAGAACAATTTGCGACCTTCCTCCGAATATTTTATTATTTCGAGCAAAGTTTTGCAAGACTGCAGTTGGAAATGGGGATGAGGAAAAACGTTTCCATACACTGTCGAAATTGTCGCAATCTCTGTGATCATTTTTATTTTCCAGTAAAGTTTTTCTCTAAATAAAGCGTGTTTTTTGGGGCAAAGGTTTGATAGAATTCAGATAATTGGCCATTGCGGGCTTTGTGTTGCGCAAGATCCAAAGAGAGGCTGAGGAATGATTGTTTCTTTGAAGTACTGACCTTTCCGAATGTGTCGCGATCTTGTTTATGATTCATGTAAAATGTAAAATACTAGAATACGTTTTTTTATTTTATTTTGTTTTGTTTAGTTTTGTTTTATTTTATTTTATTTTATTTTATTTTATCTCACCTCACCCCACCCCACCCTACCCCACCCCACTCCACCTCACCTCAACTCACCACTCACCTCACTTCACTTCACTTCATTTTATTTTATTTTATTTCTTTTTTTTTTTCAGGCAAATGTTCCCAAAAATTTGGATAATGGACCATTTTGGACATTGTCACCGTGTTACGAAAGGCTATGAAGTACAGCTCACAAACAATAGCTTTTTGAGCTGCGCTTATGTCAGAATGTGCAACGAATTTTTCTCTTTTTCGGGAATATCTTTTCAAGATTCAGGGCACGTTTAGTTTGTTTGTGTGTGTGTGTGTGTAATTAAAACCAGGGACGTCGATTCTGAGGGGGGGGGGGCAATCGTCCCACCAATGAAAATATTGGGGGAAAAGTATCGTTTTTTCCCACAATGATTCGGGCAGATTAAAAACACACTCAAAAGAAAAAAAAGTAACAGTGTAGTTTCAGATGACTTAAGGGCTTCTAGAAACGTCTAGGAACGCCTATTTCAAAGCAATAATACTGCATTTAATGCGCCATCTGCCTATGTTTTGTGTATATGCGTGTCAGTGCGAGTGTACGCCTTTTTGTTGGTGTGTGTATAGCGGGTATGTGTTCGCATTTGTGTGGGTGGATTGCTTATAGACGAATACGGTCACGAACATGGCATGAGGTTCCGGTTGTTGGAAAATTTTTGCCCACCTCCCCCTCCCTATCCACAAACCAGATCTACACCCTTTATCGAAACCGTGCCTTTTTTTAAACTCAAATGGGTGCTCGAACTTTACCCAGATTCCTGCCCGAATTTTCCCCAGATTCCTGACCGAAACGTAAATCTTGCGAAAATTTGGGGAGCCAGTCTGTCCCCAGGGGCGTACTCTACCGGGGAGTGTGAGGGTGCTTTCACCTAAAATTTTTTTAAAGCGATGTTTGTTTGGAAAATTTAGTGGCCGACTATAAAATCTCAGTGACGTGTTCACAAACCAATGAAATCGTGATAATTTGGATCGTGATAGTTAATCTCTTGAGTCCGCTATGAAATTATTGCATGATGTTGAAGGATATTACACAGCAAGGGATAGTTCAGCACATTTTTAGTGATATATTCAAAAGGAAACCCTAAAGTTTGAGTTTCCAAGTTAATTGTCTTCTGATCTTGTTACTTAACAATTAACCATAGCATGGTATGCTATTGCTGGATGTGTTTCTCCCTGACTCTGAAAAACATCTAGTCTAATCATAGTTATTATACCTTTCCCTGGTTGGGAAACTCCTTACGCACAGTGTGTATGCACAGATGTATTAAGCTGTATGTACGTTCATAGTTTTTGTAAGGTGCGTCCCTAACTGTCCGTAAAAGCATGTTGAGCTCTTCAAAAAAGTTCATCACGTGACTTTGAAGATGCACACGATCGATCGGTAACGATAAGGCTCCATTGAGTGATGTATACCGTTTCTGCTGGGAAGTGAAATTAAAGTTGACCCAAGGAGCTAAAAGGGAACTGCAAAAGGCCTCTTAATCAGTAAGTTTTTAAAATTTTTGAATAAATGAAGGAATCCTATATTCTCGGGTTCCATTTTCTCTTTTTAAGCGTAAAATACTGGTTCCGAGGCTTGGCGTTTGGAGACCTTCGCTGAGGACATTCAGTAGGCCCTACAGGCTTATCATACCGCAGTCAGTGTGCGGTAAGGGTGAAGTAGACCTACTTCATTACGCTAGGTGGGCTTTTTAAAATTTTGTACGACCATAGTAACTGATAAATATTGTATAACACACTCGCCTGATGCGTTACACTCGTTTGTTAAAATGGTTTAACCCAGTGGTTCTCAAAGTGGTCCCTACCGCCTCTGGAGGGCGTTGAAAAGTTTCAAGGGGCGCCGAGGAGTTTGCAAGCAATAGGGGGGGGGCATTGGCATTGGCTAGGGGGTCCCTGGAGGTTTTCATACATTCGTGCAATAAAGAAACCTAGGAGGTTTGCAGAGTGGTTGACATAGACTGTCTTCTCCGAAAGTTTTAGCAACTACTGACAAAAATTTACCCAATATAAAACTTATCGGGGTCATTTTATTGCTGGAAATTGAAAGTCGAAAGCTCAGAGTCAAAGACTTATATAAATATGATGGCATGTTGGGTGGGAGGGGGGCGTTGGATCAGCCTTCAATGCCTTATCGGGGCGGTATTTTGAAAAAGTTTGAGAACCACTGATTTAACCCAACTAGTATAACGTTATACAGTGCGATTGCTACGTGCTTCGCAATTTCGCGGAGTTGTTGGGTGTGCTTACCAAGTTGCTGTTGCTACCCCATCCTTCGATTGTCCCGCTACTTTAGTTTGGGTACAGTTATTCTCGCTTTACGGCCGTTCTAATTTAAGACAGAAATCTTAATCAAACCTTTCGCAATAATATACGCCCTAACTGAAGTCATTACATTTTGATAATTGTTCGCAAGAGACACTCGAAGAAATCAGTTTACCCTGTACCCAAAGCTCTCGTGTACTATCAACGTCAAGTGACTGACGAAAACCGGAATCTCAACATAAGCAGTCAGTTCGCGGAGTTTCCCAAACAGGGAAAGGTATAATATATAACTATGGTCAAATGGACTGGAAATGGTTCAAAAATGAAACTATTCTTTTAATTTATGAGTCGAACCTAGTAAAAAATTTGACAAGATTCCGGTTCGTGTCCCAATTGTTTAGGTTCTATTCAAATTTGACTGGCTAGAAATGTTTTAGAGTGCAGAAATCTAGTTTTCGGGGCCCATCAGTAACATGGTACTACTGTAAGTACTGCAGGTAGGCAATGATGTCAGACAGTTACGCATAACGGCCAAGAGTCTTAAAAAAGTAAAAAAACATTTTCACGTTTTCAATTCAGCCATACATTTTCCCCGAACAGGTACGTGTACACGACCATTTCATGAAATGTTCAAATTTTATCTGGTTATTTTCTAATCACTTCGCAAGTTGCTTATTTTTTCTATTGGAGTAAAAAAAAATTGTTGTGGACAAAACCAAAAACGACTGTTTTGTTCTTAGTTACAAGCCTGGGAAATGCTATTTCCGGCTGTCTGAGGGGTCCAATGTTTCAAATACACTCCGCACCAACCAATGGGCGGAGCTCAGCTTAAATGTGTTTCAAACTGATTACTGAACAGAAAATTGCAGGCTCTCGCATCAAATTCCGTTTTTATCAATATTAGGAATTATTTCGTTCACTTTGCTAATTTATTTCGAGTGCACGTTTTATTACAAACGAAAAAGGTCAAAAATAGCGACTGCTTAGATTCTACTTAAAAGCCTGGGAATTGCTATTTCCAACTGTCTGATGGGTAGAGATTTTTCAAAACTAGTTTCTGTGCCCTCCTCGTCTACTAATAGAGGCGCTTACTAAGACAGTTTTTTTCAAAAGGGTTACATTTTTCGGGCAAAAAGTTCTAATTGAGAAATTGCAGACATCAGATCCATATTGTAAGTCTGAGTACATGCAGCTTAGAACATACTCGGGGAGTGTCTTTTCCAGGCATTGTAAAGTCAACAATTTTCTTGTCAACTCCGATAGTCTTCCTCCCATGGACTCTCCCCTGCCCAATATTTCTCCGCCTGGTAGATTCACCGTTCCAGAAATCCCAGCAACCCCCTCCCATACACACACTGAGGGATGGGGAAATACCCCCGTCTGTTACCAACCCTCATACGCCTATGACTGCACATATGAATAAATTGTAAGAAAATCTTTCCATATCTGCCTGCAGGGAAGACTTATTAGGAGATGTTTACTTCACAAGGGTATTTTATATAATATTGAAAACAAGGGAGTAACGTATTAAGAAAACAATGTACTTTTTCACTTAAAAATTATATTTCTTTTCGTCAAAATTAGGAACACTTGTTTGTTGATGGAATGAAAATCAGGATTTTCAGCCCATAGAAGTAGTTCAAACAGAAACAAAATATAGCACCATTTTTCATCTACGAACTTCTAGAGAGCAAAAAATGATAAAGGAGGACTTTCCTCCCCCCCCCCCCCTTATACCGTCTCCCTCAGGACGGTCAAGAAGAGGGCGATGAGTGGATTTTGATCCTAGCCATACACGAAGAAGTGGCTATATGCCAGTGAATTGGTGATTTTTCTCATGTTTTAATTTGCACAGATTTTATTTAAATGAAATATGCTTAAATGAATGCTAAGATTCCACTTACAAGCCTGGGAAATGTCATTTCCAACTATACGGGGTCGCAGTTTTGGTGGCGCTTCGCTTCGATAGTCTTCCTGATAGGATTACATATTTCTGGTAGACACCCTATTCCTCTGCCAGATAAAATGTCCTCCTGCGATTATGATCGTAAGAGGGTGGACCATAGACGAAAACGTATTTAACCCATAAGGCAGAATTTTCCAGTATTTCGGGCTGTCAGGAGACGTATATCATGATATGGTAATTATAACAATTAAATGTGTAATCGAGACGTTACTGGCAGGCTAGGATTTGCGCGGCACGAAAGCCAAGCTTCCGACGCGAGACTGAAGCCTGAATGACGAGACGTCGAGAGCAGACATTTGAAAACGCATCTTGAGTTCGTAGTTAATAAAACTGGAAAATGTTGAGATATTTGTTACAGGCACGTAGAAGATTTCCACACATATATAGCTGATTCAGGTAAAACCTCGAATCAAGTGACCATCGTCGGATTTATCACACTTAAATTGTGTCCTGGCGACATTCGAAAAATTTCTACGACCATGAGAACAGACCCGTGGCCAAACAAGGTACTCAATGTAAATGAATTTTAGGCAGACTTATGAGAAGACATTTTCATACTGCGTCATAATGGTATATTTTATAACAAATTGCTCGATTTTCATTACCATTGCCTAAATTCACCATTAGGAGCAGGATAGATAGCAAAACTATTGGCTACTGCACCTGAAAACTAGTCTGTCTGTGTAACTAAATTGGCAATTTAAATAAAAACTCTTTTCAACCTTCGCTTGAATATTTTACCATTTTGTGCCAAGATGTGACAAGACTACAGCATAAAGTGGGGCTGAGAAAAAAAATTTCACAAGAAGTCCAAATGTGTCGCAAATCTTTGTTGTCACTTTCATTTTCCATGAAATTTCACTCCGAATAACAGCGCTTTGTTTCTTCGGTTTTTTTTTTTTTTTTTTTTTTTTTGAAGTATTCAAATTATTAGCCATTTCGGGCAGTACAGGATTTAAAAACAGGCTAAAGAATATTTTTTAAGAAACGGACTTCCCAAATGTGTCCCTATTTTTTCTCTTTGATTTTCCATATAGTTTAACCTGGCTACGATACTTTTCTAACATGGAGGCAAATGTCTGAAAGAATTCGGATTCGGCCATTTCGGGCATCGTGTTGTGAAAGACTTGTGAAGTAAACCTAACGAATAATGGCCTTTTTGCACTACCCGAATGTGTAACGAATTTTGGTAATCTTGTTGATTTTCCTGAAAATGTTACTCCGAATATGTTCGTCTCTTTTTTCGGGCACGTCTTTTTTAAGATTTCGAGCACGCTTACCAGTTTTCTGGAAAACCATGCAGTCTTAAATTTCAAATGGCTGCTCGAATTTTTTCAATATTCCTGCCCAGATTTTGTACCTTCCGTTTTCTCTTTGGGGGGGGGGAGGGGGTGGTCAGTCTGCCTCGAATGCCTACGCATGTCTCCACCACTGAAAACGTTGGCAGGTTGGTGGGGACGAAGTGATCACTTTGCTCTAAATGTACGCATATAGAATCAATGGAAATAAGTTTGAGAATGATTTTGAAAGCAAAACTCTCTCATAAGTGTACAATATCAGATTCATTTCTTGTGGAAAGAGTTACCATACTTCTTTTCTTTTGTTTGGGGGAGGAGTGAGATAGGCGCTTTCAAATGACACACAACACACATTTGCTTGGCAAAAGCATACAAATCACATGCCTAGCCCAGAAACAGAATGATGACAAAACGCTTATATTGTACTGGCTAAAGTATTTATTCAAGCAATCTTTTAACTTGATAATTAAATTAATCTAATACCACTTTTGTTTAATGGAAAAAATATGCCATTTGTTCGAGGCAAACCTTTTCTTGAAAACAAAATGTGATCATGTGTTTCGTTTTAACTGTACACAAGTACTGCACTAATAATTATATAAGGAACAAATCTGAGGTGCCATAAAATGCCAACGTATGTCATTGCAAATACATCGATGGTAAAAGACAGGCAAATCTTGACAAAAAGGCTAGCTGTACAAAATAACAGCATATTAATTATCTACAGCTGATGACGTTTACTCATCCAGAGCTTTCATATTTTTCCTTTGCACCGCGACTTAACAACTTTGCTACAAATTTATTTCCTTCAAATCCTACATATATATAAACTTCAAATATATGTGAATGCTCATAAAATACAACAAATTCAAAACAATTCTGTTTTTCATTATTTGCGAAGAAGCAGAAGCTTTTTTCAAAGGCACACTCCTTTCACTTTTAAAAATTGTGAGTATATATCCATACTTACTCTGTAGTACACTTCCTTGTACCCAAACTTGTGAGTGTGTCTTCCATACTCACAATATACTCATTTGATGACTTTCAACGTTTTCATAAAGTATTAATATTGAAGAATAAAATTTCAAGTAATTTACCAAAGGAAATTGACCTCTTAAAAACTAAAAACTAGGGACAAAAAAAATTCTTAAATGAAAAATAATCACACTTTACATTGGTCTATCATTCCACATGGTATGATTCTTAAGACTCCTTAGACACTTTTCTTTCGAATGAAATGTTACATGGATTGAGGTGTAGCTCACTGACTTGCAGACTTGCCTATTAGGAAAGGAAACACAATTGCATGGATAGAATTATTATGATATTATCTCATATGGCTGAGGCAAACTTGCTTATGAGCCTTAGGTTATTTAATCAAAGTTGCAGTCAAGGTTCCTGCACCTTAAGAAAAGTACAATTTCATGACCATTTCATGACAAAATTATATCCCAGACTTTAGGAACTGTTATGGCATGACGATGGTTACAGGTAAATGAATAAATGTATTTACTTATAAAAAATTCACAGACTGATCTGGACCTAAATTTCTTGATCTTTCCATGACTCTGTCATTTTACAATATTCCATGACTTTTCCAGGCCTGTAAAATGACAATGAAATGAATTTCATGACTCTTCCAGGCTGAAGTTTTCTCTTTTAGACTTAGATTAAACAATTACAATACAAGAGAATTGCAGCAAACAAACACATTTTTCAAAAAATATTATTCATTTTAACATTTAATAGTTTGATCAGACTGTGCCTCATGAGAGGAACCTGGCCTCAGCCCATTTGAAACTATTGAAGTACCCATACAGAAAAAAGTTAACTCCTGACAGCCATGCTGCGTTCATGATCAGTGGCACTGTTATAGAAGAATGCCCTCACAATGCCTCTATTGTGAGGGTAACTGGACAATTCCTAAGTAGCTTCATGGATCAATGCACACACACAATATTCCATTGAAATTGACTTTATCCAAGGTTCCTGCCACGTGCATGCTATGATGGGTACCAAATTTTCAAAGTGGCTAAGGGGCTTTTCCCAGCATGGTTATCCTTCCTAAAACTCTCGTATGAGCAATCTTCTGCTCTTAAAGCACAAGGAATGACAGATAACTTAGCAGAGGAAAAAAGCAAAGGATTTTGACAAAATAATGAAATGAGCACAAATAATACTGCATGAAACCTGTGGTCATCGCAAACCAGACACCACATGCATAATTTTCACTGGCAAAAGTACCCTTTTAAGTCATATTTGAGAAAAATGTTACTTAATTTGTCGTTGATCTAAAGCAAATAAGTCTCTATCTATGAATTAATGCCAAAGTGAACCTTCATCCAAATAATCTATAACTAGTTGTATCTAGAATATATATACACTTTTTGTACAATGCGAAAACACTATATCTTATTATTGCACCAAAAAAATAGAACAATCATGTTTGAAGCGAAAAAAACTTTCAAGAGATATTTACTCTACCCATGAATATTGCTTTAGATGTTCTAACATAAACTCTAAATCTTACTCCATTGTCCAAGACTAAACAGGCAAGGTTAAAAAAAATCTTAGCAGCCTTAATAGCACATCCTGTAAAGAAAGATGGATGGAATTATATAGTGTCAGTTAGATGAGAAATCCAGATCAAATACTGATCAAGTGTGCATTAGGTTTCAAATACATTTCAGATTTAGTTCAAGTCCTCTGCTTCTTCACTTTTTAGGACAGGCTGGGAATACTGTGGACATATTCTACAACCCCCCAGCCTGGTATAAAGAAGAATACCATGTCCAATTTTGCTCTGTGGCTGTGAATAGCACATCAAATGCTGCTTTGTGACTGTGAATAGCACCCAGCCAGTACAGTTGGGTATTAAAGGGCTTGTCCTGTCACCCAAAACTGCCATTTTCGTAGTAGTCTACAGAAATTATATATTAGCTCACCTCTTTGATTGACAGCTGGTTCAAAGAATACAGGGCACCAAAACTTATATTAAATAGCATGAACTGCACTGAGAGTGCTTTGATTATATGTAATAGATTTTTCTATACTGTATTCACCCTGAAGCAAAAAAATGAGATTGTGTCTGAATGAGGATGAATTTGAGACAATAGTGGGAGGAGCTTAAGGAAGAAGTTTCAGAGAATTGGTACTGTTTGGGGTGAGAGGATTAGGTCTTTAAAGCTAAATTTGAAATGTGAAATACTTCAACAATACAGTTTGAACCCCACCTGGAAGGAATTTCAGAGAATTGGTACTGTTTGGGATGAGAGGATTAGGTCTTTAAAGCTAAATTTGAAATGTGAAATACTTCAACAATACAGTTTGAACCCCACCTGGAAGGAATTTCAACACTTCTATTGTAAATAGCCTCTAAGCTGTGAATATGAGGTGAAATGAGAAAGAGAAGTCAATTTATACACAAGAAATAAAGGAGAATACTGAGGATTTCATGGGATATTTGTGTGTGACTTACCGAAACTGCTATCAGGGGTTTAAACGATGATTACATGAAAAAGAATGGTAACACAAGCCATTTACCTTTGATATTACGATACATAAAGTTGTCATTTTTTTCTTGAGGCTGAAAAATTGAGATGCCCCTATGATTAACTGTTACATCACATAACATCGATGTTTGTGACTGACAAAAAAAAAGATCCATGATCACAGGGTCTAATGTTGTGATTGATTAGAGTTTGGTAGATGGAGCCCTTTAGTGAGCAAATTGGGTAGAACTTTCCTTTGTAGAGATAATGTATACTGTTGTTCCTTACATAATACATGTGGGAATCAAATTTAGCATTGATGTTGCATACTTTTCATAATACAATTCCTTAAATGGCGTTTTTAAAAGCCTGATTTTGAAATAATTATTGCACAAATGGGATCCATTAATTTACAAGCATTTTGAATTTGAAAGCAATGATAGGTTCTTGCCACCAAGGTGAACCAAGGACACAATGAATTTAAGAGCTTTTCATCATGATAGGAACTGTACTACAAGTTTGGTCAAGGTTAATTTGTGTCTTTTTTATCACTATGGATACTGAACTGGTCAAAGAAAACTTGTTGATAAGAACAAAAATGTTGACAATTAGCACTTAAATTTGCTAGCATGTAGACTGTGAATATTAAAATTGCACCATCAGCAATATTTTTCAATTTTAAAATAAATTTGCCTGCCAGAAATTGTTGATGAAGCTCAAGATATAAATTGCACCAAGGCATTTTCAAAAATATTGAGTTCCTGTTGTACACACAGTTTCAGAGTTACTGAAAGATAAGATACGGAAAGAATAATTGCAACATATATACCAGTAATCAGTTCTAAACATGTCAGCAAAAAGGAACTCTACTTCAAATGAAATCAAGGCAACAGAAAGTTAATTTTTTCACCAAATACAGCTATCAAGCTGAATTTGAATTCGATCAGATTACAATCCCATTTTTGAGAGTTTGTGATAAAATCCCCTACATCTCTGTTGGAAAAGAACCCAACATTTGTCAGCCTGTGTTAATATATCATTTGTATTGCAGGACTACTAAAACTACATGTATACTAATGATTTCATGAAATCACATCAACAGACAATTTTTATCATAGACCTATGATGCAAATCATATTTTTACACTGGTTGGAAAAGTTTTGACCCTTCCCGACCGGAGATAATATGAAAAACTCACAAAATTCAGATCGGAATCAAATCAAATTCATTGTAGTGTGACAGCAGCTTTATGAGACACCGAGACTTTTACACAGTTTATGATCAGTTCTTCATTGCATTGATATAGAGGTATGATTGGTTAATACTTTTACACTTTGAACCACTTAATTAGACCTATCAATAGAAGATGGTGATCACCCTTATGAAAAAAATAGAAGAAGAAGAATTAGTGCAGTAAACCCAATCTTGCAGCCACACAAGATGAACGTTATTAAAAACAGTCATCACTTGCTAGGCATGAGTGTATTAAGCCAAATCTCTGTACAAGGCCTTGTCACAGGTAGACAGCCCCACAATGCCCCCCCCCCCCATTTGGTATTTAAGTCAAAACAGAGGTTTTGTCTCACTTTTTTATGTAAAAGCTGGTTTACATTGCCATCCATTCCATAGCTTGTAAAACCTATCGAAAAGAGAATATCATATACGCTTTTCTAACTGCCCTGTCTTTTCTGTGAAATTCTGTGACAGTGAAGCAAATAGCTAACCTGTTTTAATGTTTAGTAACACACATTTCTTATGCCAAACACCTGTGTAAACTTATGCCAGGTATCACAACAACTGTACCATTCTGAACAAGTTATAAATGGAATTTATATAAATTCAAACAATTTTATTATGTCAAAAGCTTGACAGTTGGCATGGTGATTGAGAGCTTGGCTAAGTGTTGTGACATAAAGATGCAATTCTAAACATTAACTTCCATTGTAACTACAGAACAATTATATAATAATAACTATCTCAGGATAGGGTATTTTAACACCATATCAGATTACACTTGAAGGCACATATATGGTAACTGATGTTAAGCTCATATCTCCAAAATCAGAATTTATCAATATTTCTTCTCAAAATGGAAAAGGGTGGGGGAGTTGTGGTTGCCTAGTAGTACTTTATGCATTCACTGTAGATGATCGCCATGGCAACATTAAACTGCTCCACTGAAATAGGGCATACTGATATTGAAGGTAACTTTGGTGAAGTCATTGCTATCTTTTATGCAACTTATCTCTTAATTTTATTTAAATTATTTCTTTGAAGTCATTGTTATATCTTTTATGCAAGTTATCTCTTAATTTTATCTAAATTATTTCTATCTTTCATGATTTAAATTGGTTTTTTTTTTACATAAGTTAAAAACAAAGTTCATTTTTCATTTCAATTGGAACTTGATACTAGAAGCAGCATGTCAACTACATGGCCGCAAAGGGATTTAGTCCTTCCAACACACACACAGTGAAATAAATTGCCTTCACCCTACCTGAAGAGCCTGTCAAAGGGAATTATGATAAAAAAAAATTACTTAAAGAGCTCCGTGTGGACACCAATAGTACTTTTAAATTCTTCTGAACTTTTTAGAGGGAATTTTTTTTTTCTAATTCAAGTAAGGAGAGCCTAAGGTTAAAGAAATATGACTACAGTTCATACCCTGGTCACCTTTCACCTTTCAAAACATATGACACTAAATGAAGCTTTGGACAATTTTACAGATCAATCGCCGCAGAACACAGTATACAAAACAAGCAATGCACCTATACAATATTTTACAGTACTTTCTTAAATGATATGTGCAATAATGTGAAACAGTACAGATACTATATCTTTTTCATGAATATGAACTACTTCCAAAAAGTGATGCCCAGAAAGAGAAGGAAAAACTATAAAGATTAAAGAAATAATATCTATTGAATACAAAAACCTGAAATTGTTTTTGGTGAACCAATACCAACAGCCCTGTACGAGATTTTAGATGAAAAGAAACATATTAATTTATAGAAGTATTTTATGCAACTTCTGGTAAGGAGAAGCACCAAACTGAAACTAAATATTTGAAATATATTTATAAATAATATTATTTAAAAGATGTATATAATGCTTTCCATAAATTAAAATATATGGGGAGAAAAAAAATGAGTTATGAAAATTATCTGCACATGGTTAACAAGATGATATTACATCCAGTACTGTAAACAAAAAAACAAAAGAAAAAAGAGCAAAATGCATATTAATTAAATTGAGAATAAATTAACAGAACCAGCACCAGAAACATTATACTCAAAACTGTTTCACTATTCTGAAAGGGAAAAAAAACATCAAAATCAGCACCACTGCTTAGATAACTTAATAATATATAGTACCATTTCATACTACTGAACGAGATGATATTTCTGCTGTCCAATAACTTGCATACAAACACTGACAAATACTGTTATTGCTTACTACGGAGGGATACCATTCAATAGGAAATATTTTGGAGCACACATTTACCACCAAGGGCTGAATTTGGTTGGTTGCTCAAGCAAGCCGAATTTCTGATATGAAATTTGAAACAAAATAAGTTGAAAATGTTTAAGAGAGAGGAAAAAACAAGATTCATGGCTTTCAAATCAGAGCTGTCATTTAAACACTTCTATGACTAATAAATTGCAAATTTAACTGGTCTTAAATTGATCACAGAGGAATAGAAAAACCATCTTGTAAAGATGAAGGTATATAAAGTCTTGAATTTGACCATAATTGGGGGAAATTTGACTGCAAAAAAGGCTGTGTAATCACATAGGCCTAATCACCCAGAAACTTTCATTACTCTATTAAGAGTGAGGGCAGAGTCATTTATCTAACTGGCAGTTATTGCCCAGTCATTTATGTTTTTCCTGTGCCCAACCAGCCGGTTAGATAAGTGACTCTCCCCGAAGAAATGTGGTAGCTGACTTGTTAATTCCTATTTCTCCCAAATAACTTCAGGTTCAAAATTATCACACATGATTTTGGAAGCTGAGTGTCATGAATTTATGATTTATGAATCATGATTACGGCAACCTAATAACTTATTTCAAGAAGAAATAATCTATGCAAAAAGTGCCATGCCTTTAATCTGATAACTAATTTTAAAAACTGTTCATTGGCAAATTAAAGGTCACTTACAAACATCAGCTATCAAGGTGGGATTTCATTCCCCACTTTGGAGGAGACTTGTATTACAGTTACACAAACCCAGACTATAAAAAAGAAGTGTCCCGTTTAATTTGCACATATTTATGTTTCACTAATAGGGAATAATTTATCCAGTATTGCATCTTAACTTGCTACGCAGGCTGGCCAAATTTCTACACAAATGCCAAAATGTGTAGCACTTTCTTGTGTACATAACTATAAGGTCTGAACTGATTTCATACTAAAGAAGACAAAAAATTCAAAACTGATGTGCAAAATTCGAATTCTAAATTATTCCCGGCCTAATCTAATGATGCCAACTGATTATTTTAGCAAATTGCACGAGCAGTATTTGGATACATGTAATGAGATAAGATGATAGAATAAGACAAATAAGATGGGCTCTGATGGCTCATTTGATCACAACCAACACAGACTCTATGAAAGGGGGGGACCCCCTTATTGGACAAGAGAAGTCACTCAAGAATTACTTAAAAGCAACAGCTACATCAAGTAATTTTTTTCTTATTTATCTTCAAAAGATCCTTCTTAATATCTTTGGACTTCAGTATTGCATATTCAAGGTACGTAAATCAAGTAGTTTCCTCTTAGTAAACTTCACATCTGAGGGGAAAATATATTGTCACATGACTCTCAAGAGCCAATCATGACACAGGACAGTCTTATATATTACTTCAACTTGGGGTGACTGCCACTTTAAAGGAGAAATGCAGTTGTTTCAAATTTATTTAGTATCAAGGGTATAATAATTAGTTGCTCTCCTAAATCATTTGATAATTATTTTGTCACTGAATATTTTAATTTATGCATAACAATAACTTTGTTCATATTGAAAATGTCATCTTTATGTTTCTGAAACATTATGAAAGATATCTGATATCTGATAAAGATATAATTAAAACTTTTTTGATTTTATGTTGCCACATGTTAGTTCACAAGTCAAAAACAGATTTAGGAGCAACAATAGATACTTTTAACTTCTGGAAACTTTTGGAGTTTATAAAAGGAAAATAAATACCTGCAAAGTAAGCGAGTTAAATAAATAAGGCAAACATTGATCAAGATCGAAATTAAAGTTTTTGGTGCAAACTGGTTACTTTGTAATTAATATTGCTAGTCTTCCCACTATTAAAACTAATGACCAAAGCAAACAAGTGAATTTAATATCAACTCTTCTAAATAAGCCTCAACATTCCAAATTCCACAGAGAAATGCTAAAGCAAATTGATATGCCTTCAGTGAAAATATTGCTGAAGCATGAAGTGCAGTACTCCTAGGCTTAACATAGAAGTTTTAATGCTAAGGTGATGTGTATTTTTGCCAAAGTAAAGACTTCAGTGAATTTTTCCAGAGCCAAGTTCTTATTCAGAAGGACTGAAATGGTATATCATACAATCAGCTTTGAACATTTCATTACAACCGTTTTTTTTTGGTGTGTGTCTATTCAGACCAATTGACCTGGAGATACCAAAGTATCTATTGTACATGGGATACATGATATAAACATTCCTTTGAAAGATTCCAAATGGACCAACTGCAACTTGCCTATTCAAGATATTTAACACCAGCAAAACCCTCATGTTATCATGCATCATAATTAATGTAACATTACCTTTCAACGCACTAACACTGAACAGCTGATCTTTTGTTTATAAATTACGTAGCATTCTGGCTGCCCCTAACAACCCTTTGACACAGCGTGCCAATAAGTAACTTAATATCCTTGTATTCTTCTGCTCCTGCAACTAACAGTCAATATATTTGACAACTTGAAGTTAATTAAGTGTAATGACTGCTGATTGCTGAGGGGAACTGAAGGCTTTAACAAATCTTTTAAAGGAATATAATTTACAAAACAAAAGAAACAGTCAAGGTTAGATGTCTTTGATGGCATTAGCTCAAGCACTTTGTTCTGATTTCTAGAATCTTTTCCCTTTTAAAATGGCTTGAATTTTCCCAGGAGGAGCACTTCAACAAAACATTTAACAGTCAATAAACATGTATGTGTTTCACGCTTATTTGCCTTATATATGGACACCTCTTTCCACACAGAGCTGTTAATCTGGGTTTTTTTTGGTGGTACAAGTCCACTAATTCCAGTAATATTTCCGTCAAATTTTGCTCCCAACCAACTTCTTAATCACAAACAAAAATCTCTTCAACTATCATGACCCGCAAATGAGCAATGTTATTTTAGCTACATCACATCCATATTCATAACTGTGTGGATCACTGAGCTAACAGCCTAACACCATTTTGAAAATTAAAAGTGTTACGAACGCTAGAAGTTCTAAGAAGCATTTTACACAGAGCCACCCTCACTTGGGTAGATGATATATGACAAAAGGGCTCACGTACCTCAAGAGACCTATTTGTTTCCAATATTTTACGAAATGGAAAACAAAAGTGATGTAAAAATACGTACGAGCAATTACTTGGCATTGTCAGTGTATAGGGGTTGCCATGGAAATGCTGATTGTGATGAGCTAAATTTTCAGTGAATTCTTTCATAAAAAGCTTTTTTTGATATTAAACTGTGAATTTATGACTGGGAAATCCTTCACTATGACACCAAGTCATCACCTCTAAAAGAAATCCAAACTGCTAAAGGTCTGAATTTAATCAATGCGAGTAATTCTTTGACGTAAAATCCCTGATAAGCATAATATAATGGAACATAAATAAGAACAATAGAACTATACACTACAAGAGTCGCTGTATCACTGCACTTCATCTACTCTGGTCGAAGGCGGCCATTTTCAACATCATTCAACAGCGCCAATGATTCTGTGTGAAAGTGACTGGTCTCCTCCTCAGATGGGAACTGGTTATTTAGAGAAGCTTGACTTGTATTAAGGCTAGCTGTTTTACTAACTGACGGTAGATCTGAAATGCCGACGTTTATGTCTCTGAACGCATGTAACAAAAAGATCCCTGCAACAATTGTTCCAAAACCCGCTAATGTTCCCGTTATATCTGAAAAACTCATGCTTTGCCACTCTTCGAATAGAATCCCAGATGCCACCAGTACACTTATTGTGAAGAAAACGTAATAAATTGGAGTCACGACTGAGGTGTTGTAAATGTCTAGTGCTTTGTTCAGATAATGCATTTGAAAACAAACAAATACTATTAGTGCGATTATCATGATCCACATTAGAGCTTGCTTGAAGGGCTGTCCGCCCCCGCTAAAAAATTCCAAAATGCCCATACCGACTCCTTTACTGCACATGACCACCAACGATCCACCCAAGGAACATATGATGATGTACACAAGGATGTTTGTATGTCCGTAGCGTGGGGCAATAAAAATGATCAGCACTGCCATGGAGATTAATACCAATGCAAGGAACACCAGGAAAACTGCAAGAGAGATGAATATTTGAATATTGATGAGATGAATATCTGAAAATGAGATTTGAATATTGATGAATTTAATGAATATTTTGTATGTCAATGAGAACAACTCAACAAAAACATACAATTAAAGGGGCAATCAAAGTTTGTTTTCACAATTTTCTCACAATTTTAGTTCTGCATCATATTTGTTCATTGACTTAAAACAAAACCAATCCATGATGCATGGTAAGTCTAATGTCTTGATGGGTTACAGTGTAGTGGAGGATATCTAGTCTTGCAACTGTGTAGAATTTTTCTACCTGACTCGAAAAATATTCTGAAATTTTCCTTCAACAGTCATTAACATAAAATTAACATTTCTTCTAACCTGAACGACCACTTTAACAATTCCACATTCTGGTAAGCAATTGTTTCAGATGGAAAAACGAGGTGCTGAGATATAAGGTTAGCATTCTCTGTCAAATTCTGATCACCCCTTTAAAGGCCTAATACTCTCAGCTCAAACACTTGGAATTCTCCTTTACCTACTTACTGAAGCCCCTCCCACATCTGTCTATAACGTATCCTCATCCACACACAATCTCAGTTAACTGCTTCACGGTGAGCAGAAAATACCACAATGTGTAATCAATGCACTCTCAGTACAGCACATGCTGTGTAATATATGAGCTACAGTACGCTGCAATTTTTCACTTGCTGTCAATCAAAGATGTGAGGCAGATCCTTGTGTATTAAACTAATGTGTGGCTTTGAAAGGGATGGTGGGAAATGCCAGTGAAAAATATTACAGAGCTCTCTCTTCACTGGTGCAAATCGCAGCAACTGCATGTCCCATTTCTAATATATGAATTTTCAAAGACAACATTCTTTTTCAACTAGTGCCATGCATTATGGGAAAATGTAATGACACTCTGGCAAATTTGGCAAATATCTTTTGCATTTCTATATAATCTTGATACATGTACAGTATAGTATGTAAATGAAATACTGTATGCAGACACTTTCTAAATGTTGTAAGTTTATTCTCAAAACATTTCAAGCTCATTCTCTGAGGAATGTTACTCAATGTTTCACTGGAGTAGATTTTCATGGTCACATTAATTTATTTATTTTATAAATTATAAATTAAACACTGCAACTATAATGAAGAATGACAGATTTCGGAAGCAATCTGCCAATGTTACATAATATTTAAACCTTGAATTAACTGGAAGCTAGTTCTCAACAAAAGTAACATATATTCCGTTCTTGAAATATATGGGTGTTGAGTTTACGGGGAATAGGAAATGTTATGCTTTTCCATTCTCACTTGAGTATTCATTCAAAGAATTTACCAGCGCTATTTTGTGGAGGTCCTATTTTAAACCTTAAGAGATGAAAGCTGAACCTGATGTCCTCTAAAGCTACACACAAATTATCCAAATGTTCCAGTGTAAATACATCTCATTTTCAAATAGTTGATTTTTAACAAGAAATATATCTAATACTGCTCAAGGCCAGAGAATATAAGACCTGTTCATTTTTTCAGAATCCTTATTCTATTTTATTACCAATACAATTTAATACCCTTCTTGTCCTTGAAATATGTTACAGCTGGACTGTGTGAATAGCTTTCTTGGTAAATCCCATGCCATACATAAAAAGGCAGAGCAAATATTCCACACTGTAAACTGTCAACACCATGAAAATAAAGGACACAAAAACATCTTTTGATGATATCATATATTTCCCATCATGCACTGTAACTATGGAAAATGTTTCTTTTCTTTGAAAATGAATGCCTCCTGATGCATGCTGATTGGATGGGGCTTGTACCTATTGAAACTCTACTGAGATTTTTTTGCAATTTTTGAAACCACTCGATTGAGTCCCTGGCAAGTCTCCACATCAAGTCTCTGCACATCAGAGGGTGCCATACACCCTTGATCTTCCTACTCCATTTTGCCTTACCCACATTTAGACATGTTTTTAAGCCTTCTGGCGACAGCTTGGTATACATAGGGCGATAGGGGGTAGGTGAGGACCGAAACAGACTTCCGTCATTCACATGACAGAATCACATATAACTGGCTGAGAACTTAAACTATCTCCTGGTATTCGAATCTCTGAAAGGAAACAGATGTACCCTGTCCATAGAAACAGCAAACTCTATTAAGTAGTAAATATTCCATAAATAAATAACTGGTTTGATCACATTCTTCTTTGTAAAGGCTGCAATTTTTTTTAGGAGAAATCAAGAGTTTGAAAGAGAATATCTAAGTTTTTTTCCAGCATCCCATTTACTTCTGAACTGGTTGTTTCCCAAAACAAAAATATTAAAGAGGTCTTTCAGGTTAGAAGAAACATTTTTGGGGAGGTTGATGACTGTTGCATAAAAATTCCTGAATATTTGTCTGTTAAAAAATTCCACACGGATGCAAAACTAGATAGTCCCATACCATTGTAACCCATTGCAAAGTTAGATACCGAATGACACATCATTTTTTGTTAGTTTTAAGTTACTGTAAAAGTGTGGTGGAGAATAAAAGTTGTGAAAAAATTAATTATAAAGACAACATGATTTCCTCTTTAAAAATTGTCTAACCACTTCAGGCGGTGTTTTGTCAACCCTTGCCATCATTAATACTTGTCGAGTCACTGTTATTCACGAAGAGTAATGCCCATGGCACTGAAATAAATACAGTCAATTGTCCTGTAAGGGCATACACATGATACAACATGTAGAATAATACAGTTGTGTTGCAGTGCTCCAGCGCTGAGTAAGTTGTGATACTTACTGGTAGACAGTAACAAGCACCTGGTATTTACTTTAAGTCAGATAGGACACTTACAACATAATTGAGAGGGTAGGGAATGACTTACAGTTTTTAAGAGTATAGCATGTATGTGCATGTCTAAGGTTTGAAATGGTTCATTAGACCTTTGATATTTTATATTACTTCCCAAACTTATTTCTGCACGGTCAAGTGGTTAGAGCATCAGACTTGCACGTGGGAGGTCTGGAGTTGGAGTCCCGGCCGGGTCATACCAAAGACTTTAAAAATGGAACTTACTGCCATTGTGCTTCATGCTCAGCATAAGCAATGTAGTAGGGAAAACAAGCCAGTGAGCCACAACTGGAAAAGGGTCTTGGCTGGTTCAACTTGAACCGATTGGTTGGTAACTGGGCAGTAAAACTACATCCAACCTAACCTTATTTCTTAACAGGTTTCATGCATTGCATACTGAATTTAAAGGCCTAATCCTCTCAACCCAAACAGTTCCATTTCTCCTAACCTACTTAAGCTCTTCCAACAACTTTCTAAAATTCATCCTCATCCAGACACAAGCTCAGTTTTTGCTTCACAATGAGTATACAGGGCCCCAAGTAACCAAGCCACTCTCAGTGCAGTACTGTAAATAATATGTAATATGAGCTTCAATGCTCTGCAAATTTTGCACTTGCTGTCAATCAAAGCGCTAAGCTAATTGAGCTTCTGTGAGCTAGTAAAAAATAGCAGTTTGGGGTCAGAGTACAAGGTCATTAAAAGAGAAGCAAAAACTTTTTGCCATGAGCCTGAAATGTCAGTCCAAGGAAAATTTGCACAGAATAAAAAAAACCCAACTCCTTTCTACACAAAAGATTGTTAACTAATTTTTCGTACTTAATTTTTCTACTGAAGCAAACCTTGAATATTACACCAAGTAACCAACTATGTATCCTGTAGATTGGATATTGTTTGATGACCAATTGTCTGATTAGCATGACCCACCAAAAGGAGAACTTGGAAAGGACAATACATGGGTCCAGAGGCTGAAGCTGTAATATAGGTCCAGTAAATCAGTTCGTTAATAAGATAAAAGTTTTACTGCCCACTTTCCAACCAATTGGTTCAAGTCAAGCTGGTCACTGCCTTTTTTTCCAGTTGTGGCTCATTGGCTTATTTTCCTACTCCACTGCTCATGTTGAGCACCAAGTTCAATGGCAGCAGGTTCTGTATTTAAAGTAATATGGGTCCACATTCCCCCTAGTCCCCTTTCAGTTAATTCCTACATATGCCTCTTCTCCACACAAGTACATATTGGCTTGTACAAGTAATGCAGAAATACTAATAATATCTGCACTAAACCTTGAACAAAGAGGCACTGACAATTTGTTCTCCATCCCTGTTGGCACCCTGTAACCCCCATGGACTAATATCAGTGCTCACAATTCTCTTAAGTCCAGAGAAACCCCTCTTTACATAGTAGCAGTGGCACTAAACTCTCCTTCACTGCTGCCGCCCTGTTACCCCAAGGGACTCATATCATCTCAAACTCTCTAAAACAAAAGGAGTCAACTGCATTACATAGCAGCACTGACACTTAATTCTCCCTCAATGTTGGCAACCTATTACTTCAATGGACTAATTTCACCTCACACTCACTAAAGCCCAGGAAAACCCTCTGTACATAGTAGTAGAACTGGTACTTTGTTCTCCATCAATGTTGGCAACCTATTACCGCAATGGACTAATATCACCTCACACTCACTAAAGCCCAGGAAAACCCTCTGTACATAGTAGTAGAACTGGTACTTTGTTCTCCATCAATGTTGGCAATCTATTACCCCAATGGACTAATATCACCTCACACTCATAAAGGCCAGGGAAAACCCTCTGTACAAAGCAGAACTGGTACTTTGTTCTCCATCACTATTGGCACCTTATTACCCAATGGACTTATTTCACCTTCTGTAACAATAACTATAGCCCACATAAACACTGGCATCCTACTACCCTAACGGACTAATATCACCTCCCACTCTATACAACCAAGGTGAAACCCTGTCCCAGTCCTCACAGATGAATCTGATGAGCGCTTGTGTTCAGTGACTGTAGGCAGCCATTAGTAGGGTCCATCAGCCATAACTCATCTTCATTTGTTGTCTACATGAATTTCAAACCCTCATATTCTGTGAAACTGAGGGAATCAGGATACAATTCAGTGCACAACCATCCATGATACAGGTAAGCAAGAAAACTGAAAGATTAATAGGTGACAGACCCCAGTTATGGCCGACTGAAATCAGACCATCACTTGCTGTCCGGATTTGTCTATAAAGATCGGAGGATCTACACTCTCCAATTAACAGACAGATGTACAAATATATAACAAACGGCAAAGGATACTCCAACTTACTTGGATCAATAATTCTCTCTTGCAATTCTTCAATAGTATCAGCAAAATCTTCAACAGGTGCATGAAGAATTATGAATACTGATCCCAAAATACACTGGAAACAGCCAATTTTACCCAACAAATTCAATGCCTCATTTAAGAAATAGGAAGACAATACAGCTCTGTGTAAACAAGGGAGAGATGAAAGGATTTTACATTGGAATTAGAAGTGTTAAATTAAATAAAAAAATTAAAAAAAAAAGTTCATTTAAAAATTCAATTATGCCAAAACTATGCACTGATTTGAATTTTTAACAATGTAACCAATCAATCTGCATTTTTTTAAAATTAGAAACTAAGCAAAACATATAATTGCAAATTACTAGGTGTTGTCTCCCACCCCTTCCTCCTTCCCCCTTCAAAAAAAATTGAATTCAAATCTGAACAAACTTGTCTTTTCACATAATATGTGAGTGAGTGTCAACTAGCTTTAAGAAGGGAAGATTTTTGTGACATCCACTACAGAAATGCAATCATATTTCTATAGACCATTTTCCCAGATTTTTGGCATGCCCTTATTTTCTTATTTCACCATGGCAAAAAAATGATGCACACTAAACCATCTTCCCAGAATTCTTTGCAGCTGCTATTTAGAAAATGGTCTATGGCAAGTAAATGCTGTCATACAACACCTTAACTTCAATTCAAATAAAAGAAAATCAAAGGAGAAGCTTTTTTTGCATTATGCTGAAAGGAGAAGAAGTTCCAACCATAATTCACCTGCCTAGTAAAACTGTTTTCATAAGAAGCAAACTCACAAAGCATACAACTGAAACAGAACATCAACTCCAACAGCAGTTAAGCAGGATATATCTTTCAAACCAAAAGCAACAATGCCATTCATACACAAAATCATACTCTCCACAAGTCTAAACTGATGCTTTTAGCCTAGTGAGTGATATCAATCTTGATGCCTAAAGCTAGACAACTGTTCCTTAAACACATCAAGCAAGTCTCTAAGCATGAAAAAGATGATAAGACACCACTCTACCAACTTTTAGGGCAAACTTTAGGCAGCTTACTTAATTTAGTTTAAAGGCATATTTTCATCATCCCAAACAGTTCCAATTCTCCCAACCTACTTACTTCTAGCCCCTCCCACATTTATCTAAAACTCATCTTTATCCAGACACAATCCTAGTTTATTGCTTCATGGCTTGTCCCAGTGGCCATACAAGTCCATAATGTGTAATCTAGACACCCTCAGTGCCCATGCTGTGTAATTTAGCTACGATGCATTGTTTGAATGTGATGCCAATCAAAGAGCTGTACCAATTGAGAGTTTTGATATATGTATACTGAAACTGTAGTTTGGGGTGACAAATGCCTGCCTTTAAATCTAAACATCCTGTGAGAGAAGAAACAATCATCAAAAACATTCATGAGGATTAAGAACAACTTTGCATGATAAGTTTGTATTTCACTACATGTTGGAGCATCAACTGTGAAGAATTAGTAGAACACATAAGTCTTGCTAACTCTGAAAGTTATTTGGCTTTTAGGACATGAAAAAACTTGTCCTTGGCTCATTTGAAAAATTTGAAGTACTGAAGAAGAGAAACATCCTGACAACCATTGCTGTTTGTGTTCTGTGTCATAGAAGAATGCAATCACAATGCCTCTATTGAGCAGTCACTGGTCATTTCCTGAGAAACTTCAGGGATAAATGCACACAAACAATACTCTATTGAACTTGACTTAAACCAAGGTACCAACCATGTGCCTGCCTGCTAGGACAGGAACCAAATTTGAGAAGTAGCTTAGGGGCTTTTCCCTGCATGGAATGCAGAATTCCATAATGCCAGTTATTTTATATCATTCATGAATTATTTCACTAGTTATTCTTTTGATTGCTTCATTTAAAAGCTGCTTTCAGATTACCATATTAAGGCCTCGATTTTCAAAAAAATTTGTGGTTGTCCTTCGGGCAACCATTTCAGTATTTTGGGGTTGTCCGCAGGAAAATTTGGTAGTCTCAAACATTTCTGGCACAATTACAAAAACAGTAATAGTGTTTGTATTAGGGTGTCTGCTATTGGTCTGGAACAATAAAGATATGTAACTTTTGACCGAAAACGTCTGCCATATGGAAAATGTTGAACAGTCAGCAGTCAGCAGGATGCTTTTTCAATCAGATAAAAAAAAAGCTGCTTTATACTTCGTTGCTAGAAAAAACTGGTTGTCCATCGGACAAGCAACTTTTAACTTTTGGTTGCCCATATGAAATTTTAGTTGTTCTGGACAATCGGACAACAACAAAAATTGAGCCCCGCATAATTGTTGGATTTTTTCTTCAAAATGGAAAAAGCAGTCACCCTAACTTGAAGGAGTGTAGTAGACTGTCCTGTTTCATGATTGGCTGTTGAGAGTCATGTGACAACATTTTTTCTCCTCAAATGCCACATTTACTTGAAGTAACTGCTTGGTTTACCTTGAATATGCAATATTCAAGTCCTAAGATATGATGAAAGGTACTTTAAAGAGAAATAAGGAAAAAATGTGATGTTTTAAAAGTTGCACTTCAAAATAAGTTTGGGGACTTATTCCTGACCTTTAAGCAGGAAGAATACTTGGAGCTTGGGTAGTCACAGATTTTCAATTGTGACTTTTTCATTGTCTGAACAAACAATTACAGTGAAATGAAATAAAATAGTTTACTTACGCTACAAGTACACTGAGGGCGCCAAGTGGGGTTACTAGAGTTGCAGGTGCAAAAGCATATGCCATGAAGTTGCATAATTCTCCCACACCCACTGTACATGAAAAGTAAATGAAATGAAGAAAAATAATGAAATCATCAAAATATACATTTATAATGACTTAAAGTAGCTCATTGAGTTGGTTCATGTAATTCAGTAAATTTTTCCAAACCTGTTAGGTTTTCTTCACATATACCAATGACAAAAAGTTCAAATTTAGACAATCCTCACATCCTGCATATAAATAAGTGTTTCATGAGTGAAAATTTACAGTTCAATTGATCAACTTTCAAAAATTCCTGACAAGACATTTTTTCAAATTATGCACACAACTGTTTCAAGTCAGGACTCCACACACTTCAAAATTAAAACTGTTACTACTGTATTGGATATGAAAGTTGACTAATTATCATAACTATAAGCATTGTCACATGGTAGTGACCCTTTAAAACTTTCATTAAAAGAAGGGTTTAAGGTCATTACAGGATTTAGTATGTCAGAGGGGTACTTATTCTAGGCAATTTGATGAAATTTGCATTGAAATCCGATGTGTACTTCTCAAGATATGAGCATGTAAAGTTTTCACATTTTCAACAAAACGTGAACTTGAAGCAAACTCATATGTCATTTACTGATATCTCGGGAACTACACGTCAGATCTGAATGGTACTTTCACCACACTGTGTAGTTTTGGTTCCTCTTTCAGACACAAAAAATTATATTTTTGCTTAAACCCTTTAAGTTATCAATCTTGACTCAATGAACCCCTTTAATTATAATAATGTTGTTATAGGAAATCATACAAAAACAAATGCTGGAACCTTGAAGATGAGTTGACCCATCACAGTTATGGCCATTATTGACAATTTCTCATACTTGTGAAATTTAAGGTCTTATATCTTTACTTCTCAGCCAAGAGAAAGAATAACCTGCTCCAAAATTGCATGTCAATGTTTCATATGCAATCTAATAGAACTAATTTGCATATACTTTTCATAAAGAGGCTTTGCAACTATGTCACACACCAGCCATGCTGGAGGACAATCATGCCAAGTACACATGGTTCCTGAGCGCAGTGTACACTGTGGAACACACAGTGTGTAAACACTCAACAAGCAAGCTTGTCCACGTAGTCTACTAGTAGTTACATGTATTCCAACATGGCCACTAAGGATATGAAAAGTCTCTACAGGGCCACTGGACCTACAACTTTCAGGTAGTACCAAATACAGTTTCAAAATATTACAACAAAATAATTAATGCCACTGCTAATGAGTGTTCCATGTGAAATCAATGAAAATGGAGTTTATACATCACTAAGTATTGTTAATGAAAAATTTAGAAATATGAACTATTCGAACACTGTATCAAACCTAAAGTCACATGATGAGGAACATCATCGACTATGTGAATCTACTAGCAAAATAAAGATGAGCTATTTTAATGGAAATTTTAAGAGATGACTAGGGAAGTGTTGATTTTGACAAACAATATCTTGGAAAAATGTCAAAGGTGATGTTGTACATACACCTTTGCGGCAGTCGTCTACTTATAAAACAACATCTGAAATTTGCACACAGTTATTACAAATGTTGTGAGCACAGGAATATCTACTTTTTTGTACTGTAGTTGTATAGTGTGCTAATCCCAGACCTCATTCCAAATCGAGTCAGCAGGCAGACAAGTGGCATTATCCTCAACACATTGACCCATTTCCAAATGCTTATGAAAATATATTCAGTGATAAAGCTGTCATACATACACATAGTTTTTGTGAATGGCATTTTACTGAGGCAAAGAAAAGACATACCAAAATTCAGTCCCACCATCCTAAGTGATTACTATTTGAAAAAGGTTAATTTATTTGGGAATCTGACAATAAGAGTACTTAAGTTACATGCGAGTTTTATGGCTCAGTTACTAACCAACTGGTTTAAGTCTGGACAGCCACACAGCCCTTTTTCCAGTTGTGGCTCACTGGTTTGTTTCCCCCTACACCATTTCTTATGCTAAGCAGTGAGCACTTTGGCAGTAGGTTCCATTTTTAAAGTCTTTGGTTGGTATGACCTGGCCAACAGTCAAAGTCCAGATCTCCTTGCTGCAAATAACCACTTAACCACTTGCCAATGCAGTTGGTACGTATCTAGACATACAAGACAAGACAGGTGTGTATTATGGCAATATGGCTATACATCTTGCTCCTAAAAATTGCCTTTTAGGGTCAACTTATGATGGACAAGAATGTTTCAATGTCTTCAGCCACTCTGCAGGTTGGGTTAAGTTAGATGGAGTTTTACGGCCCAGTTTCCAACCAACTGGTTCAAGTCCAGCTGGCCACAGCCTTTTTTGGAGTTGCGGTTCACTCGCTTCTTTTCCCTACTCCATTGCTTATGCTGGGCATCAAGCACAACAGCAGTAGGTTCCGTTTTTAAAGTCTTCAGTATGAGCCAGCCAGGACTCAAACTCCCAACCTTCTGACTGCAAGTCTGATACTCTAACCACTCGACCATGCAGTCGGCCACTTTGCAAGGCTCATTACAGTACACTCTGATGCTCAGTACTATGACAGCCTGAATGCTTTGACCAAGCAACACAAAGTGGTGGTTTAAAGCATGTGTGTACACATTATATTTTGCCATTTCAATTCACCGTTGATGTTCTACCAGCTGTAAAACATCAACCTTTCACAAGCAAACCCAAATGGAGAGATGGTAGAAGATAGACAAGAAAATACAAGAACTGTAAAAATTGCTGGTATGGATTAATTGTAAAGAAGTGTACACAATATAATCCATAGAGCTGTAAGCTTTTCAACTTTTTAATTAAATTTCGAATAGGCACCCCCAATGGCTTTGGTTAAAGGGACATTCTGTACCTCATAAGTATAGAGGAATAAATGCAGGAAAACCTTACATATATACACCATCTTCCAGAGCATTTTATCCAAATGTAATTTTTTTTTAATTTGTGCAAAGGCAGTCCAAGTAAAAAGGGAAGGAAAGTTCAAAACAAAATCTAGAATCAAAATTGTTTTATGACACATCAGAGAGTAACTTACAGCTGTGCTTGGCTGCAAAATACAAATTTGATTGGCAGTTATTTAACTCGTTTTCGTACACAGTGTTTGTAGGAGAGGCACTGCAAAGAAGTGACGTAAACAAAAATCTTCTCACTTTTATTAGGACTGAACTTCATTACACAAAAGTGCAGGCATATGTTAGCTTCTCGTCAATGAATAATGTTACCTTTTTCTAAAATTTTACGAAGATGTCTATCCACGGTACAAGCTCAGAAAGATTTAATAATGCATGTGCATACCAGGCAGCACTATTTGTACCTGTTACTTAAACCTTGTAAGAAATGTACAGTAGCATGTACAGTACATGTCTCAATCAAGGCAATATCTATCAATTTGAAAATTTATGAAAAACACAAAATATGTGACATAGTATAAATGATAGGAGGATTAACATAGTTTTACATGGCAAAGGAATTTTGATGCTGACAATCTTTCGATCGAAAGAAAGAAAGAAAGAAAGAAAGAAAGAAAGAAAGAAAGAAAGAAAGAAAGAAAGAAAGAAAGAAAGAAAGAAAGAAAGAAAGAAAGAAAGAAAGAAAGAAAGAAAGAAAGAAAGAAAGAAAGAAAGAAAGAAAGAAAGAAAGAAAGAAAGAAAGAAAGAAAGAAAGAAAGAAAGAAAGAAAGAAAGAAAGAAAGAAAGAAAGAAAGAAAGAAAGAAAGAAAGAAAGAAAGAAAGAAAGAAAGAAAGAAAGAAAGAAAGAAAGAAAGAAAGAAAGAAAGAAAGAAAGAAAGAAAGAAAGAAAGAAAGAAAGAAAGAAAGAAAGAAAGAAAGAAAGAAAGAAAGAAAGAAAGAAAGAAAGAAAGAAAGAAAGAAAGAAAGAAAGAAAGAAAGAAAGAAAGAAAGAAAGAAAGAAAGAAAGAAAGAAAGAAAGAAAGAAAGAAAGAAAGAAAGAAAGAAAGAAAGAAAGAAAGAAAGAAAGAAAGAAAGAAAGAAAGAAAGAAAGAAAGAAAGAAAGAAAGAAAGAAAGAAAGAAAGAAAGAAAGAAAGAAAGAAAGAAAGAAAGAAAGAAAGAAAGAAAGAAAGAAAGAAAGAAAGAAAGAAAGAAAGAAAGAAAGAAAGAAAGAAAGAAAGAAAGAAAGAAAGAAAGAAAGAAAGAAAGAAAGAAAGAAAGAAAGAAAGAAAGAAAGAAAGAAAGAAAGAAAGAAAGAAAGAAAGAAAGAAAGAAAGAAAGAAAGAAAGAAAGAAAGAAAGAAAGAAAGAAAGAAAGAAAGAAAGAAAGAAAGAAAGAAAGAAAGAAAGAAAGAAAGAAAGAAAGAAAGAAAGAAAGAAAGAAAGAAAGAAAGAAAGAAAGAAAGAAAGAAAGAAAGAAAGAAAGAAAGAAAGAAAGAAAGAAAGAAAGAAAGAAAGAAAGAAAGAAAGAAAGAAAGAAAGAAAGAAAGAAAGAAAGAAAGAAAGAAAGAAAGAAAGAAAGAAAGAAAGAAAGAAAGAAAGAAAGAAAGAAAGAAAGAAAGAAAGAAAGAAAGAAAGAAAGAAAGAAAGAAAGAAAGAAAGAAAGAAAGAAAGAAAGAAAGTAGCATTGCAATCATTCTCCTTCCTCATATACACATCTACAACATACAATACCACCCAACTTGGTTTTATAATGCCATGCACTGCAGTGTAGGTATGGTCTTCGAGATAAAAATTCTGATTTAGTATTAATGCCAATATAACTGATATTGTGATATAAACTTGCTGGTAGCATTATTTTGCTTCAGTCATGTGTCAAAGAGCATGATGTATTTTGGGATCAGAATTTTAATTTTTATGCAATTTTAGGTGACCTGCATTTAACGATGCAAAAAAAAAAGCAGGTACAGAGATTAATAGAGATTAATAGTTATTTCTTAGTTTTTATGAAGTCAAAAAATAACTGGAAAATTCTTAATTCTTTTAACAGGCTTGAAAATAAGTCCTAAATACCAACATGTTGTTTGGTATAATTTATACAAGCAAAGGAGATCAGGACACCAGGAACTTTAATTGGAAATCATAAATTTCACACAATAATACTTTTATATTATGGCACCCAAAATGGAAAAAGAATTAACCCTTGTTGTGTTTGGGGAGATTACGTCATTTATCTATTAAACTGGCCAGTATTGGCACAGAAAGAGTGAAAATGACTTGGAAATAAGTGCCAGTTAGGTAAATGACTCTACCTTTAAAGGGGAAGTGTAAACAAAATTTAACCTTCATATGAAAAAGAAGAACCGAATCTACCTAGTGGGGTGAAATATCCATTTAAATCAGACATGTATTTCTCAAGATATCAGTAAATGAAATGACCAGATTTGTGTTCAAAGTAAGATTGAGGGCAGCAGAGGTTATATCACTTTCTCACAATAATAAGGAATATTTTGCTTCCCTTTGTTTTTTTTCACACTGTTGTGCTGACCTTGAAATTGATAGGGGTAGAACCTCCCTGTGGAGAATGAAAAGTTTTTAGCTAGATGCAGTTTTACAGCCAATTTTCCAACCAATTTGTTGAAGTCAAGCCAGCCACAACCTTTTTTCCAGTTGTGGTTCACTGGCTTGTTTTCCCTACTCCATTGCTTATACTGAGTGCCAAACACAATGGCGAAGTTTTTTAAGTTCTCATGCCACTAATATGCAATCACATTCTGGCAATATGAGACTGTTGAGGAAAAAAAAAAGGCTAAGTTTAAAGAAACAAAATACTGTCCATTAATGTGAGGATATGATGTTGTATGTACTTACCTCAAGTTAACAAGTTAACAACTTCTTGTTGAAAATATGAAAACTTTACTTCATATCTTGAAAACCATACATCCTATTTCAATGCAAATTTCACCAAAATTATTTAGAATAAGTACCCCTCAAACATATAAAAAACTTGACATGATCTTAAAACCTCTTTTACGGGTTTGTAATATATATATCAAACAAAAGCTCAAATATTTCAATTTTCTTTTTGCTACTAAAAATGAACACGACTTACAAAGTAGAAATCCAGCCCACCACATCCATTCCTTCAAGTAGGCATGACCACCATCACCTGCAGGAAGGGCAAAATTGTTGTATTCAAATGGATTATTCTACAAAATGATAGGCAGAACTGAATCTTTTATAAATGCTTTATGGTCAACATTCTTTGAAATAGAGCTAGTTTTTTCCAGCAAAGACAAACACAAAGAATGCAAGAGGAACTACAGTTTATGGCTTAGTTGTTTGTCAAATAAATTTTAGAACAGGTAATAGAAGGTACTGAAAAAGATTCAAAATGTGCTCTCTGGATAGTGTTTTTCCACCAGTGTTTCCATCAAAGGAGTATGGGAATTTGCCTCCCCTTCCATAAGAATTCCAGACGAAGGAGGGTAATCCCCTTTTCCCTATTTATTTCCATAAAAATTCAAAAATGTCAGTATCTTGGTGTCTTATTTGACAAAAGGGCACCTTTTCAGCAAGGTATGAATTTACAAAATAAATAGCTATTAAAACCCTTTGGTTTCACCTAATGGGTGCCATGAAGCAAGCTTTTTCCCCCCCTGGGTTTTACATGTAACTTTAGCCAAGCGCACCAATCATTTTGGACTTGAGCTTGGACTAAGCTAGTAGTTAATTTTGTTTTTGGAAATCATTTCATATTAAGGGCTATTTTCACACATTCTTCTGTACATGTGTGTAGTTATTACACAACAACAGCTGAATATTAATTTGAGAAAGAAACTTAACATAAGGCCTTGGCTGGACCTGAAATTAGCCCTAGGCCAAGAGCTAGGCTACACAGCTTCTGCTATTTCATAAGCTAGGTACCGGACAGGTTATGGCATTCTAGTGCCTGGGTAGTAGGCCTTGGCTGGACCTGGAATTAGCAGTAGGCCAAGAGCTAGGTTACACAGCTACTGCCACTTCATAAGCTGGGTACCCAACAGGTTATGGCATTCTGGCGCCTGGGTACAAGCTCTTTACACAGGAATACACTAATTTTAATCATTCTCAATGGTTCAAACTTGCCAAAGGGGCTAATTCTTTATAATCAACAAAACATGCTTAAAACATGAGAAATACTTGATCAAGAGCTTATCAAAGGTGACTAGTACCGACTTTTAAGCAGGTCCTGTATGAATATGCTGACAGTATGGCTGAAAATACTACCCCAAAATTCTCTTGAGCCAGATAGAAGTAAAAACACATCTTGTCTGAAGAGGGGCATGATGGAAGCAGGGAGAGGAGAGAGGGCAACATCCCGGTGCTAAAGGATCTCATGCCTGGTGGTCTTGCATGCAAGTAGGGAAATAACATCTGTAGATTGGTGGTGAGCAGGCAAGAAATAGACATATAGACATTCATTTTACTGAGACTCTGTATATCTCAAAGCTGTCATGAGAAATTTTTTACCCTATTAGATATTCCACTCCAGTCTCCATCAAAAGCAGGTTTGGTGGTGTAATCAAAGTTTACCCAACTTCATGCTTAACTTACTAAAGCATGCTCCAAGAAACCACAAACTTGATAAGAGACAGCTAGCCGAAGATGTAGACCAAGGCAAAATAATGCGGGTCAGATATGCCACTGTTTGCGAAGTGTGAAAAAGCAAGCAGTTAGGCAACTTCTTATCAGGTTTTTGTTAACCTACGTTTGCGACACTGAAGAAAAAAGGTGTGGACAGAGTTTTTATAGGCAGAGAAATTCAACATCTGGTACTTTTTACGCCAAGTCACACTATAATCATATCACATTGGATTCCAAACTGATTTTTTCATTTTTTTTTTGTTAAAATCTTCCCCATATCTGGCGTGATAGAGTAAAAAGTTTGTCACCAAGTGTAAACACATGATTTTCATCTGAAGTCAATGAAAACAAAACGCTGAACTGATTTTTTCATGACATAAATCTGACATACATATCTTATACAGTTTTTATCAGACAGATTAGTCTGATAAAATCTGTTTATCCATGTGAACTCACCAAATAATAAGCATGAATTTAATTTTCATAGTCCTGCAATATGACTTGCATAATTACACAGGCTGGCAAATTTTGGGGTCTCTCCAACCAGAGATGTAGAAGATTTTAACAAAAACTCTTAAAAATCAGATTGAAATCCATTCTGAAATGGTTGTTGTGTGACCGCAGCTTTAGTCTTGAACAGATTTTTTATGTCTCACCTGCTCTAGTTGCATAGGCTGATATTCTTATTAAACCCTTCTTCTTGATTATGAAACTTGCCCCAATGAATATACTGGATGCCACAGCTAGACCCAAACCTATAAAGAAATCTCTCTGGTAGTAGAGGGGGGCCGGAGTGGCTGTGGTAGCCATTGGGGTTGTGGTGACCAAGTCTGTTGTGATTTCTTCGGTGCTACCAGTGGTGATGCCAGGGAATGTTGATAAAGCACCGGACGTTGAAAGAAGGGTTGTCATCAGAGACTGAGACTCTGTCGATGTTTGTGATGCGTTAGTCATCTGCGTGAAATCAAAGAAAAATACAAAGGGAAACAGTATTAGTTTCACTGTCAAAGTGCACAACTGGACTTAAAACGGGAAATGCAGCCACCTTAACATGAAACAGTGAAGTAGAGTATCCTGTTTCAAGATTGGCTCTTGAAGACCACATGACATTTTTTCTCCTTAACTGTGAAATTTACATAGACTAACTGCTTGGTTTACCTTGATTGTGCAAAAGACCCTTTCACAACTAAAAAGTACTGCACAAAGGACTGTGAGACAGCATTCTGGTGTGCATTATTTTAGACCACAGTAAAATGACATTGACAAAATAGACACATACCAAAAGTCTGTCCCATAATCCTTTGTAATAGCTATAATTTGGAAAATGATCATTGAAGTCCTGAAATATTATAAAAGACACTCTGACGAGAAAGTAGAAAAAAATTGTTAGATTTAGATATTGCTTCAAAATAATTTTGAGGAAACTGCTCTTGCCCTTTAACTATGCACATCTTATCTACATACCTGCATGTACGAGTCAAATTTTGCTGAAAACATCTGGTGCAAATTACAGAAAGCATACTGTACAAAGATCAAAAGATAAACCACTGTACAATACCGTAGATGCATACACGAGATGATACTCAAATGATACTCAAATGCTACAAATATCTGTAGTATATTGTCGTCAGCTTTCAGGTAGCAGGCCACTAATAAATGCTCTACCAGGGAAAATGTTTACTGACAAATGAAGTGCCCTAAAATTTTATGGGATGTTGTTTCCGAGTGTGAAATATGATCAATTTTTCATTTGGACTTTGTACAGAATAGTTGAAATACAGACTGTGAAATGTTAAAGGCAATTTAACCAATTTTAGTGCCATTACTTATATTATATTATTCCACTCTGTAAAATGCTGTCTCTGAGAAGCAATTATGGCATAAATATCTACAGTATCATTGAAGGCACTTTGTGCTCAAAATTTCCATGGTCATGATACGCAAATTTGAGAGTGCCATAACAGCCCACATTAGGAGCTTCAACCAGTGGTGTAGCATGTCCCTGATGAAAACTTCTAGTACTGCCTAATTAAATGCGTACCACAATCGGACATATAATTTAGTGGTCTGAATTCATAGAGTACAATGTGCAGTAATTCCACAACTCAGAGAAGAATTTCCTAAAATAGCCTAAATCTTCAAATAATTGAAGAATGTATAGGCCTAATGAAATAGGCATTAGACATACTTTTGAACATATTTGTCATTAATTTGTTGTGCATCTGTGTTAAACCAAAGGCAAATTTCCGAACTTATATGATACTTCAGGGACGTTGAGGCACAACAGCAGCTATGGATCTGCCACAGGCACATGCAGTGGATTTGCACAGAGGGTACTGGTTGGAAATACAGTACATGTCTTCTTGGGTCTTGCATTTTTGATTTTCCAGGGGTGTTAAAAATTGCACTTCTCAAGAAATAAAGTTGTACCAACTTTGTAAACTCCATATTCAGGTTAGTTTGCATTATGATACAAACGATGCATCCCATAGCATAGTAAATTATCTATTAACAACAGCGTTACAGCACCCATCAAACTAACAGAGCTAGACATTTAAGGTTTGCTAGTTCAAAGGTTCAACTAGACTGGAGATTCTAGCTCACACTTAATACTACCCCTTAAAGTAATCCTTACCCATATCCTAATCCTGTTGAGGATAAACCTTGATTTGATTTGATTTGATTTGATTTGACACACTTTACTTACACATAGCCAAATGGATAAAGGTGGTGGCATTTGAAGCAATGAAACTTAGCAACCAGGAGGTCTGGAGCTCGATTCCTGGCTGGGTCAAAGTATTAAAGGTGGGTTTTTCAAATTTATGATTTTCCCATCTGAACTGGTTTTTCAAAAAAATACCAAATTTTGATCCAAATTTTTTGAGTTGGTTGCCACCTGACATGAAGTTGTAATTCATAAGTCAAAGGCTTCTCCCACATTCATGGTCGCTTAGTGAGGTAAAACAGCCGATCTTCAAGGCCTGATTTTTTAACATACTCATGTATGATTATTTTAAGAAATGAAAAGACAATAATGAAGTAGCAAGAAATGATATTCATAATTAAAACAAAAGTGAAGGGACTCTGACAAAAGCATGGCTTATGTGGGCAACACTTTGAGAAAAGAAATGAAACTAAGAAGAGAAAAACAAACAGTAATATCCTAAATTACATAGGACAGATATATAACAAAAATATTCTTTCCCATACACCTATGAAATATGGTATATACAGTGCATACAGACATACAAATAGGAATTCAAAAGTTATTTATATTGAATCCGACATATGAGACTTTTAAATTTCTAATGCATGACTGAAGTTGTGTGTGTAAGAGAAGCCAGAATTGGGGTCTGCTGTACCTAATAGATTCAAGCATAACATTTTCTGTGATTTAGAGCACTTATTTCTTACCGCACACAATTTAGACCTATTCTACTATTATAGCTGTGGATATCATTAATGAGTGAACCAACTTCCAAAACAAGGGTATTTTTCCTTTCAATAAAATAATAAATGTATGGAAGAATAAGACTTATAACAAACTTTTTAAGGCATTTTTTTACCCTTTTATGCCTAACCATAATTATGTACAGGATATGTTTCCACAGTACTTTGCTGGTTGAAATGTACAGCAACATCATGCACAGCAACATCATGCACTAGTTAATAGTTTTCAACATAAAAGATAATATTAGCATAAAGAGGCAATACAAAAGGTGAAGCTGTCAGTAGATTCAGGTGTGATCAGAATTATGATGACAAAAGATTACAGGCACAGTTATTCCATTAGAAAGCAAAATTTCACCAATATAGTCCTGATAAAGCAATGCATGTTTACATTAATTGACTGACAGAACAAACGCCTAATCTTCACATTCCAAAACAGTTTCAATTCTTGTAAGCTTCTACTGTAACTTAAGCCCCCCTCACAACTGGCTAATATTCATCCCCATCCAGACACAACCTCAGTTTACTGCTTCAGGGATGAGTATGTATACAAGACCCCAGTGTGTAATCAAAACACTCTTAGTACAGTACATGCTGTGTAGCCGGTGTAATATACTGTAAGCTTCCTTACTCTGCATTTTTGTACAAATTGTACTTGCTGTCAATCAAAGAACTGTGCCAACTGAGAATTTCTGTGGACTGCTACAAACAATTGTAGTTTGGGATATGAGGATAAAGCCTAGGTCACATTACAGCAATATTGGATGGGATTAGTATCCCATTTTTGTGAGTTTTAGGTAAAATCTCTTCCATCCATTGAGGGAAGAACTAAAAATTTGCCATCCTATGTAAAAATATGACCGGTATGAGACTGAGGACCACCAAAATTTCGTGACGTCATATTGACCAATAGCTTTTATCTGACTATGTGCTTTTGCTTCTTTTTAACCAAAGGTGGAGGGGATATTAATTAAAACTCACAAAAATCAGAGCAAAATCAGGGGCCCGTTCCACAAAGAGTTACGCACCATCTAAAGTATGATTTACTGTTGGCTTAAGTATGGTGAATCAAACTTACGATTGTGTGTAACTCTTTGTGGAACAGCCCCCAGATCCGATACCACTGAAGTGTGACCTGGCCTTAGGCCTTTAAAACTCCACTTCCACTGGAGTTGACATTCTTATTTTAGAATACAGCATTCAACATTGGCAAATCTTGTACATAGATAAGCATATATCTCACAGAAATACAATAATACTACAACAGCTTGCATTCACTCTCACCCTGTGAAATCATACACATAATTTAATATTGAAAGAGTACCAAACAACATAACTTTATGATAGCAATATAGCCAGGCTGCCTCAAAACAGCTGTCACATTGCATTTATCAATTTCAAACCTACTGTACATGAATACAAATAACAGATTGCATTCACTGTAGGCCCAGTGTTGAAAGCTCAGAAAAGAATAATTTGTATTCTTTAGGCCCCTTTCTATGTACACTAGTAGTACATCGTTGACGAACTGTAGTGTTCTTCAGAAGTTCAATCTTCCAATTACAAAACCTCATAGGGACTGTCCCTTAAGAACCTCCAATACATGGTGCCCTTAAAAATGCAAAATCCCGAGAGGTACCGTATTTTGTGGTCGTCTTCTTGAGATTAATTAGCTGTGAGCATATTACAAAGGTTCAGGTTTTCTAGACATTCTTTCAGTGTACAGTAATATAACTGAAGCTATCCTATTACTGTACCATGCAGTTAACTAGTGTTTTACGACTCAGTTTCCAAACAATTGGATCAAGTTGAGCCCACCATGGCCTTTTTTCCAGTTGTAACTCACTGGCTTGTTTTCCATAATCCATTGCTTATGCTGAGCAACATGCACTATAACATTAGGTTCTGTTTTTAAAGTCTTCGGTATGACCCGGCCAGGACTCGAACTCCCAACCTCCCGACTAAGATGGATGCTCTAACCACTTGACCATGTATTCTGTTACTGTACCATGCAGAAAACAGTTAAATCCACAAAACACCACTGTTTGCACCAGACACAAAATCCCCAAAACTCCCTGGATTGGGAATCTACGAGCCCCGATACTTACCTCCTATATACCTATGTAATCCCCACTTACCCGCAACTAAACCCTGGTAAACTACTGTAATAGCACAGTAGCCAGGGAGGTAAGAGAGGGGCGATGTAGATTCTGAGGGCACTTTACTTCCCTGGTAATTACTTCTACAAAAATTTTGTGAAATGGAATTTTTAACCATAAGACATGGCTCTTTAAGCCAAAATGTCCTCCACCCCATTTGAATGAGACTACCCAAATATCCTAACTCAGAAATGGCTCCTTTGACTCATGCGACATAACTGTTCTTTTTTCATTTTTTAATTTTCTCCCAGAACAAATCTTTGCTCTACTTTTTGTTTTCCAATAGTACAAAAACATCCCCAAATGTATTAGTACTGTAAGAAATTTAAAAGGGTGTGTAATTTTTCAAAGCCATAGACCTTTTTTTTAACTTAACACTTATGTCTTTATGATGGTGCCAACTTAAGAAGACAGTCCCTCACATGTTTATTTTATTCCTGTCATTCACTATTCTGGCCCCTGTTATACAAACTTAATGATACATACTCTTCTTAAATCACCTGCTATTAAACACTGCTTCAACATACAGCAAAACTCTGTATCACTGCTGGTACCCCAGTAACAGTCAAAAGCTGGTCAACCATATATGACAAATACCGTACATCCTCTAAATGCATACTTAGTGCTCTGTTCCTTTTTATGTTTTCTTAATTCCACGCAAGCTGTTACAACCAAATTTGATTCACTTGGATTGAATTCTTCTATCTTATCACAATATAAAATTGTGACACACTTTGATCACATGGTCAGTATAGAACAACTGGGATAGCACTAGTCTGGTCACACATATAAGCAGCTAAAAGGATTGTTAATTACTTCAATTACTGAAGTCATCACTGGTAAACATTACAAAGAGTTCCACCTACACACTGTTCAGTTAATGTCTAAATATTAACAAACCAACTACGATACTCCTGAAAGAGTAAACACTTGGTCTGATGGTACAGAGATAATTCTGGTCAATAACCCTCTATATTAGAACTGCATTTCATCTACAACATACTATACTGCACATGTACAGTACAGAATTTCAAGTATAGACATGAAGTTAGTTAGAGTTTTATGGCCCAGTTTCCAACCTATGGTTCAAGTTGCGCTGGCCACGACCTTTTTTCAACTTGTGGATCACTGGCTTATTTTTGCTAATCCACTGCTTATGCGGAGCATCACCCACAATGGCAGTATAGAGATCTAACCAACATAGGACGTACTTGCACCATGAGCTGCAGCAGAACTTTTCCAAACCAGTTGACAATTTCTCTGTTGAAGTAAAATGGTGGTGTAAATGATAGCTGTGAGTGTGGGTCACAAGCAGCTGCAAAAGCCTTTAACAAAGACAATTGCTTACAGGGTGTAGCAGGGTATGTTCCTAACATTTTGTTTTCTATGTGCACTGGATGAAAGTAGGTCAGCAAAGGCCTAGTCCTCTCGCCCCAAAGACTGTTGTCTCATGTACCCGCAGCTCGAGGTAACACCGTGTTACCTTGGGCTCGAGAAACATCGAAACACAGGTTAACACAGGGTTGGTGTTTAAATTTTGATCCACCTCAAATTGCAGGGTAATGCGGTTTTAAACACCATGTTTGTTTTAATCAAACAAGGTCACAGGTGTCTATGGCGCTGATGACAGGTATTTTTTAACATTCTACAGTAATTGGTATGTGAAACATTTGACCTCGTTACCGTGGTAACACTACCCAATCAACAAAACACAGGTACATAAGAACACAGACTGGAAAACACTGAGTTAACCTGTGGTTTTGCTTACTGTAATCATGGGGTAACACCAAGTGTTGCGGGGTACGTGAGACCAAGGCCAAAGAGTTCCAATTCTCTTAACCTACTAACTAAAGCCCCTCCCACGACTTTGTGGAACTCATCCACATCCAGACACTTCCTAAGTTTGTTGCTCCAGGGTGAGTGTACAATGTGTAGTAAAAATACTCTCAGTATAGTACATGCTGTGTAATATGAGCTACAGTACTCTGCTGTTTTCAAACTTGCTGTCAATCAAAGAGCTGTGCCAACATGGTAATTTCTGTAGACTACTACAAGAATTGTAGTTTGCAGTGGGAGTTGACTGCCTTTGAAGTTTTACATACACCAAACTTTCTAAATACCACATGCCAAAACTTTAAAAGCCTTGTCCACACTGCGCGACATGACTTATTGCAACAAGACTGTCTTATAATGGTGAGGGACTGATGACTAACTAGTTTTAAGAGCATAGTGTCCACGTTATGCAACAAGTCGCAGGGCCATGAAGCCATTCACACAAACTTCTAATGTTTAACATAGTCTTTATTTGTTACATTGAAGAGACAGGAATGTGTTTTGTCCACTTCTATTAACTGGAATTTGCAGGCTTCATTCCAGAAGTATGCCAGAATAGTCAGTTGCACATTTCAGTTTCATGCGACTGAACATATTCAGACGCATGAAACTGGGTTGCACATCTGCTTGCAACTTGTTGCAAAGCATTCCTCACTTTGCAACACTTCTTTAATAACTATGTTCTTGCAATGCCATGCGTCGCATTGAGTCGCATAGTGTGGAAGGGGCTTAACATGCCCATATTATATACCTTTCCTTCTTTTGTGACATGTTCTGCAGCATGACCACTGTCCATGTTGCAACAGGACCCATTAGCCAAATGCAGCACCTCTGCAGCTCCCTCCACCTATCCCAAGAGTTGTTATCGTACTTAATCTCTTAAAACTAAGGGCGCTATTGCACTTGATCCAGATCTGATCGTCTGATGTTATCAGCATATCGAATTATGTCAATGGCTTGATCCTGGTGCATTTACACTTGTCTTGTACTCTGATCCTCCTTTATGCTTAAGCGGAAGTCATTCCACAGGAATTACGAAATACAGGCACATGCACCTGCACACCAAAGTGTAAACGAAAAATAGACCCTGTAAATGTACCATGCAAACCGTACCTCCTGTCACCGTTGATCCGACGAGCATTTACACTACAGATTTGACCGCCTGCACAGGGTTTGATCCTCCCCCCTTACTAGGATCAAAATCGGGCGATCGGATGCGGATCTGATCTGCATTTACACTACAAATTTGATCTCGAACAGTAGATCAGACCCCGTGCAGGCGATCAGATCAGGATCAAGTGTAAAAGCACCCTAACAAGCTTCAAGTCCCCATTGACCACAATTTTCTTATCAACATGTTGCTAGAGCCGCTTGATACAAACTATCCATTGAGTCTTTTGTTTGGGAGATTAGATATATGCACCAATGCACAACCTTTTTGAACAAACATCCCAAATACACTAAGTAAAAAAAAAACCCACTGAGATTGCTATTTGATGGGATTTTGTTTCCAGAAGGTGCTGCATTTCAGTAATGGTCATTGCAGCAGCATGTCAGCTATTTCCTACAAATTTATGTAAATTGGAATGGTACTAACTTTTACATCTAGGGAGATCATATTTTCTCCTCTTCTAACCATTGAAGACCTAATCTTGAGAAGGACTGAAAGAAAGTTTGATTTCCATCTGACATATCCTCACAAACAACATTAAAGTGTACGGCAAGTTATAAAAATTAAAAAATGAATATATTAAACAGCATGAAAAATGAATTCCAGCAGTCTTACTCCCATCTTCATAGTATTTTCTTGAGCCATGATATAAAATGTTTAAATTTATTCAGTTAAAACAAATTAGTCCACTGGGCAATAATTAGTGACTTTCTTGTTGAACAACTCACATTTACCTGCTTCGTTTCCCTTTAAAATTGAAAATGGTTTTAGGACCTTGAACACTTCCTGTTTGCTTGCATAGCATGTTGAACGGAGGTAGCTTAATTAATTACACCACCCCATAAGAGTAGAAGCGCTATCACACCTTGGTACAAGATCTAGTAACTTTCACAAATACAAAGACATGCTAAGACTGTAATTTAAGCAGTACAACAATGACATCAGAAATTATTGTGCAATATACCGTTTTAAATTGAGTAAATAAACGTCAACATTTTTTATCTCAGTTCAAGAATGTCCTATGAAGATGGGAATGGGACTGTTAGAATTCATTTTTCATTCTGTTAAATATGTATCTTTGAATTTAAACATGTAACCTACTGCCATTGTGCTTGGTGCTCAGGATAAGCAATGGAGTAGGGAAAACAAGCCAGTGAGCCACAGCTGGAAGAAAAAGGCCATGGTTGGCCCAACTTAAACCGATTGGTTAGAAATTGAGCTGAAAAACCTCATCTTACTAACTTGATGCATTGGTTTAAGCATGAAAATGATAGATTTTACCTCGGGCACCAGATAATGTTAGGCTGATGCCACCATGAAAACTCTTGGAATTATTTTAAACTAAATCTTAAAGAGCCCCTTCAAGGTTCAACCACTCAAAACTTGATTTTTTATGCAGATATTACTGCAAGTGAAATATTGCCGCACTACTATTGCCTGACCAACATAATTTACAGTCTAGTATAGATGCCAATATTTTTCAAGCAACTGTCTTTTGATCCCTAGAAACAGGTACTCTATGTCATAAATTTCCAAACTGCATTTGGTCATGTGCTATAAAATTCATTCAGTAGGTCTTTCTATTAATATTTGATGGGGTTCGATGGGTGACATGGTGAATTTCATATTCAAAGGCTTTAATATTCAAACAAACAAATGCAAGGATTTGATGTCTATATACCTTAAATACTGTAGCAATCACTAAATAGTACATAAACAGTAGTGTCAAACTTTTGACATTTGGCAGTACTACTCACTGACAACAAAATAAATTTGTTGATGAACCTGTAACATACTTTCCATTGATTCACACCTTTCATGTACATCTTGATGGATAGAACTCTACGATGTGACATTTAAAGGTATTCAAAAGCATCACTGCGTTAAGCTGCCATGACTGCAGTCACAAGAGAGAAACATCGTAGTAATTCAAAAGTGACTTGTGAAGATCAATGATTCTCAGGACTGTGGCACTGCATCAATGTCTCTGAGCATTGCAGCCGTATTGAAATGCCAGAATTTAATCAAAGCTGCAGATTGACAGACCATCTCCCCTAGATTGTGGTTCACAAAAAGGGTCATATAATCAACCAACATGATCACGGGAGGGAGGGGGCAGGAGGGAGGGGGCTGTAATCTACTAAAGGTTAGCCACCACACAAGCCTTGAGTTTTACATTTCCAGGTGTGGTACGAAACATTCTCTTCCAGAAAATGACATGTAACCTACTCCACATTGGCAGTAGGTTACATGTTTTAATTCAAAGGTACATATTAAACAGAATGGAAACTGAATTCTGACTGACCATCTCACCTAGACTGTGGTTCACAAAAAGGGTCATGTACTCAACCAACAGGATCACAGGAGGGAGGGGGCAGGAGGGAGAAGGCTGTAATGTACTAAAGGTTAGCTACCACAGGCCTTGAGTTTTACATTTCCAGGTGTGGTACAAAACATTCTCCTCCGAAAATTAAGGAGTGTGCTAGGTGTACAGTTTTATTAAAATTTACAAAATTACTATGAGGTCCCATTTTTCATCTTGGTATGCAAGAACTTGCACTCCTCCCGGTGATTTGAGGTGAGTGATGGTGTGCAATTGCCCTAACACACCTCAACATTCAAGGCCTGTTACCATAATGAAAACTCTGGCAATTTGTATGGGCTGAAATACTCTGGAATCTAGGTATACGTCAGTGGTATTTGGAATGGGTGGAAAAAGTTATGAAGCTGGGAGGCTCCTTCCCAGGGTACAGTACTTTGCCATTTGGAGGAAAATTTAGGCAATTGGATGGAAATGGGAATTTTTCTTTCCTGTATATGGAAATATAGGAAGAATTGTGGGAAATTTGGCTCTTTCCAATGAACATATTTTACTCCCTTCCTAGGAAATAAACTTTTTTTTCAAGGCCTGGGTATTTGGAAGAAAACTTTGGCAACTGGAATAGTGTTTTAGCTTTAGGCTTCATAATTAGGGAGAGCAATTCCTTCCTCCAAAGATATTTTGGAAGGAATTTACAATTTGTAGGAGGGAAAGATCCACATTGACAATAACCTGCATCCATTGGCAAGAAAAATATAATGCAGAGTTTCCAGTCTCTAAAAGCTTCTATTTCTCCTTGAAAATTTTAATTTTTGGGAATTTTGGAAGCCCAGTTACAGAATCACACAATGGTGCACATTAGCACAAACACTGAACTTCAGTAATGTTAGGACACCTGAAGATACAGACCTAAGGAAAATTGCTAAGTACATGTTGAACTTGCTTCAAAAGGAATAAAAACATTTTCTGGCCTTGAGATTTTTAACGTAGGACTTCAGTTTACTATGATAATGAGAAAGCATCATCCCACCCTAAATATTAATTGACACTCTTTCTTGTCATGTTGGTTTCAATGTGTAATTTTAATTTATATCAAAATTTTACCACAGAAATAGCATTTATATTAGTTGCACTTCACATAATGAACAGAAACATGCTAGTACATTTTAAACATCTATTGACTTCTTTCATTTTTTAATATCCAGGACCTTACTGTAGCCTACACAGCCTTTGGGAACTATTGTAACTTTCAAGCATCTCTCAGCACATATGAAACAACAATGAAATTATAATGTCATTGCCTTTACTATATACTGGGCTAAACAACAAGGGTACAACTTTTATGAGTTCACACTTTCAATAAATAAAACACAAGGAAGCATCCCTTTGTACTTATACACGAATCCAGAGAGCAAGTAATGGTCTGATTTCAGTCGGCCATAACTGAGGTCCGTCACCCTCAAATCTTTCGATTTCCTTGCTAACCTCCATCATGGATGGTTGTACACAAATTTTTATCTCAAATTCTCCAATTTCACTACATATGACGGTTTACAATTCATTTAAACAATAAATATAGATGGTTTTACACTAATGGACCCCACTAATGGCGGCCTACAGTCACTTACTGTAAAACAAGTGCTAATCGCATTCGTCAGAACAGCCCTACCATCCAGGACAGAATATTGGCAAATCAAATTTAATACTACCTGTGAGGCAGTACTGAGGAGAAGCTAAACTAACAAAACTGGAGGAGCCCAAGGCTTTACTAGGATTTACAACACTAAAAAACACCCAAATGAAAAATGGTAGTCATTGCTCCAGATCATAAGGTTGAGGATGACAGCAAAGATGTCCAAATCCTTCCTAATAGAAGAAAAAGTCCAAAAAAGAATAACAAAATCTGGAGAAAAATGGGAGCTTTTGGAAAACATGACTGAAGCATTTCACTGGCAACGAAACAAGGGCGCATCTACTGTAGGAACGGGTCCCAATGAGGGGTAGAGCCACCTAATGAAGACATTACCAGACAGTGTTCTGTGGTTAATGGGAGAGTCCAGTTGTAAAACAGGTGTTTAAGTAGGATGAAGACTGTAGATCAAATAACATAATATTTTCTTTGATGTAGTATAGGCAAAACTTAAAGTTTCTTCTTACACTGTGGTTCACAATCACAGTATTTACTTTGCACTTGTAATCCTGTGGACTGCCATAGAAATCTTCTATTTTCATGCCTGATCATGGTGTATCATACATGTTGCCACAGTGTTTACAGTATATACTGTCTTTTGCAAAAAGGTATACCTATAGACTGGGGGTATGCCCTATTAAAGTCCATTCTTTTTACATTTTTAAAAGTCTGTTGCCTTTAATGCCCTCTTACAACGTCTGGAAATACCATGGGCAAATTCTACAACCATAACTCCCAAGCCATAACTCCCAAGTGACCAGCATTTCATGGGTCTGACCTGCATTTGAACACCCAAATCTGCTGACCTGTCCAGCCTTCAAGCTCTGAAAACCCACATCTCAAATCTCCATGTTATCCTTAGCTAGAGAACCATGCAAATTTACCAATATGCTTACCGGTAACTATAATTCAGTAAATCGTATCTTAAGAGCACATTCAACTGCTGGTGCTGCTACACAATGCACAGGCCTAAATACGGACTCATGTTTGCTGTCGCAACATTGCTTTTGGCTAACCTTTGCAGCAAGTATGGAATATATTCAGGAACTGTCACTGCATAAGTAGTGTAATAACAGTCATGCAATGCCGCATTCAATCGTAAAATGAATGCCCACTTTGCAGTTTAGAGGCAGGGCTTGTCTCAGAGTTTCCCAACAAAGGAACATTCTTGACTGTCCTGACAGTTCTTGACATTCTTGACTGTGTGTTTTCATAGCTAGAATGCCACGTGAGATGTAAGAACATCTATACTGGAAATCACTTGCAGATTGGTCCAACTGTGGGTGACATATCAAGTTCACTTTGAGCTGCGCAAAAAACGGAGTGCCTGTCTCTGATGAACTGTACCGGTACCCGTACTGAACCAAAAATTACAGCAACAGTAAAGACTAAAACATTGTGATAAGGAGAGGTTTTACAGTACTTGCACCTATGTGAGTATGCATATAATATTATTTTGCAAATCTGTTAACATCTATAATTTTTCTAGGTTACCTCAAAAAAATTCAGTACAGTATTTAATTTTCTGGCAGGAACGTAGCCAAATTGTGTTGACTAATTTGCAAAAAAGTGCCACCATTTTGTGTGTAGACACTTCCAAAATTAAAAAAATTTCAAAAAGGAGGGGGACACTTCCCCTTACACCCCTTCCCCAGGCTGGCTATCAATCAACGTACAGATCAGGGTTGACCCACATTTAGCCTCTCAGAACTTGGGAGCTATGCTACAACCTCCAGCCTACAGGAGGCAGTACTACTACTGTACTGTAGAAGAAACTGCACATAGTATTTAAAACATGGGCCATGGGGAATTCACCCTTACAAAAACCAAAATTGTCATTCAGAAAGCTACAAAAAGGGCAAAATAGTTACAAGTGAATGTTACTAAATTTGCCTCCCTCCCTTCTTTAGACAATTAACTGAAATAAATACCCTATGTGGTTCAACATAAGCCGCCACAAGGTTTTTCTTTTTCTTCTTTTCATTTGCTTGTAAAAAGGTAATTTTTCCAAAGCATAAGACTCCTTATGAAAAAAGGACTTATGTAACAATTTGAGTACTGCTGCATGGCTGTAGAAGTTTTCAGTATTGTGGATCTGCTTTATGGAAAAAGTTACCAGAGGACATACAAAATTGCTTAAAACTTTCTGTGCCTAAGACTCTACTTATGACTCACATGTTCAATTATGCTCCCACTTCATGATTAAAGTTTTCTTTCATTGTAAAATGCCTTGAGCAGTTACTTTTGGAGCCCAATGGCACTACACACTTAGTATTATTGCTATAAAAGGTTCTTCACATATACAGTACTGTATGAATGTTTCATACAATGAGATTACACTAGCAGTGCAACTTGTGTACAATCAAAAGTTGCCTTTCTATTCACCCAATTACTTAAATACAGTGTTGTACACAGTAGACTGATGCAGTGCATATAGTGTACTGACTGAGAGAGTCCTCATGTCTCTCTCACTTGAAAAACTTAATCCATTACACAAAAAGAAAGCAAATATATAATTACCAAATCTGATGGCTCATATTCCTGTAAGTTTCCCACAATGTCACATGCTGTATGATAACATCCGTTTCCTGAATTCTCATGTTATAAATGCTAATATTTTCAACTCCAATTTTTAAGACCATTGACAAAGCTCACAAGTTAATTCCTACAGTCCAATTTAACCAGCCAATGCAAGACAACTATTTAATCTTCTGTGCACACAGTGATGCATTGCTCAACTGTCATGTGATGCCTGTAGTAGGAATTAACCGATAGTCCTCCAAACACTCCACACCATGCAAAAGCCTAAGCCATACTGAAATTAATTCTAACCTCCTTTAGTTTGAGCTTTGCAAATGATCAAAAATATGCTGGTTTGACATCCTTTACAATATTCAATGTGCACAATACTAGGAGTATGTGCATGCAATTACACACTACTCAAGTTAGGGTTTAGTAGTTCTATAGCACAAGTGCATACGTGTGTTCATTTGGGAACTACATTTCTGTAACTGAAAGCACTTACAGTAGAATACTAGTTTAATATACTTTCATCACGAATGTAATTAGTTTTTTTTATTTTTTTATTTTAATTTTTTTCCACCTTTCAGAATAAATTATGAAACTTTCCCAGTGGGCTTTTTTCTGATAAATCAATGTAGTCCTTCAAGATACAGACTTGTTTATAAAGAAAGTAGGCCTCCTTTGAGAGTCCTTGAAACTGAATTCTGCGACTATGTGAAGTGTTCCATGAATTACTCCAGGTCTAAAGAAAGTTAAATGAACTGCAAGAACATGAATCAATGAATTTTTAACATAAATGTTGAATTTTAAAGGGGTAAGCAGAACTTCACTTTAGTCTTCAGCATTATAACCATTATTACTTAAACATTGCACTATATCATGTATCCATTTACTCTCTCTTTCACAATTTAATGTTTTTCATGTTCTCACAAGGAATATTAGAAAATGACGTAAAGATAGGGTTACCTGAAAAGGTAAGTTCAGTGCTAAAAATATTTTTACTTCAATAATGAAGATCTGTACTATTCAGAGAAGGGAATATCCCTATATAAATACCACAGAAGGTACTGTAACCTCATTCAAAAGTAGTGACTGTACTAGTTCTGTGACTAGAACTGAGATATACGCACTTCTGATCTTATGTCATGTAAAAGGATCGTGAAACACAACCTTAACAATGTATGGTACAGTAGTGTATAGTTCAATGGTTCAGCACTGCTGTAAAAAACTTTTTCAAAAGAGAATATATATCTGATTTGTAGTTAGTATTTAGGGCAACAAATCTCACCTAAAACAGAAAAGCTCCCTGCAAAATTCACAACTTGTTCAATGAAGTAATCATACTAGTAGAGTAGGCTGGGGCAAACATTTTTGGAATAATGGCACCCATAGCCTCCGAGTCATTGGTCAAGAATCTGAAGGTGTTGAGACTCCTTCACATCATAACCATCACAGGTTAGTTGGTTGTGAACTTGTGTGCTACATTGTCAACTTCATAAAAGTAGACTTCAAATGTTATTTTCATATGGTTCAAGTTGGAAGTTTAGTTTCAAATATGGTCCATATACATTTTAAATCCTCCTTTTAAGTCCCCTCTTATGACAGGTGAGGAATACTATGGACATATTATAAAACCTCAGCCCACAATAGGCAAACAGCACTGGAATGTGATACATCAGCAGCCATATACGAACAATGGGAGTGCAACTATATTAAAACCAAAAAAACTGCAGCAAGTCTAAAATTCAGTACTCATCCTATCGTTCAAAATGGGTAAAAACTGTTTCAGACAACCGTTTCTCTCTTTGAGGTTGTCCCACAGACAAGTATACTTTATTTTTGACTAGCTTTTATACATACGCAGGGGAAAATGTTGTAAGTAATAATGTTAAGAAGTGGTATTGAGACAGTGGTATCCTTTTGTCATTGCAAAATAGATAGAAACGGAAAAGTACGAAATAAAAATCAAACATCCATTTTCTATGCAAGAGACATCAAATACTGTAGAACTGTTTGTAAATCATTTTTCCCTTTCATTTGGACAACCAAAGCTTATTCAGACAATCTCAATTTGGCTCCAGCATGTCCCAAGGACAACCTAAGCATTCCTGTAAAAATCAGGCCTGCGGAGTGATGCCAAACAAGGGCCTTTCAAACCTATATTCTTGTCTACATAGTATTAGATCCTTTTTCCATATCTTACATTTCTGGGTCTTACAACTTACTTGTAAGCTACTGTATCTTATAACTGCTAGCTACTTGCTATGAAAGAGTAAAAATAAGGAGATTTTGGAAGCAGTGAAAGTTTTGGTTTCGCCAAACAGCCCTTTGCCAGAGGGTCGGGAGGACTTGAGGAAAAGATGCTTTTTTAATTGTTTTTTCATTCATTGAAGTAGCTAAAGAGTTTATGCAACAGCAGAGTAGATAAATTAGGCTTGGTAGACTTGCTATGAAAAATTTGAAACCTTCTTCCAACACAGTACATAACTAACCACACAATATTGACACTGTTGTGTGGCATACCCTGCTCCCTCAAGATGATGAAATGAAGTCTTTGAAGTCATCAACCATCTGGTACATATAGTAATTAAATATACTTCCTAATCCTATGTACTGCACTTGGCATACAAACAGTATAGTATTACAAGACAGTACGTATATACCCGCAAACACAAGCAAACAAAAAACAAAAAATGGTTAGTAGCCTCATATCAATGTTTACTGAGGCAACATTTTTTTCTGTTCATACGGTATAGAAACAAACTTGGTTTTTTCACATTTAATATCTGTCACTTAAATTTCATAATGTTTTTTTAAAGCAAGTTCTGTACTTCATTGCTGCATGGAATTGTGGGGCACAGTACTGGGATACAAAAAGCAAGCTCAGCACATGCAGCATACAGTGTTCCCTTGTATTCGTCAGTACAGTATGTGCACACAACACTACTTAAGTGTCTAACCAAGTCCAACGAAAAAAGAGGTCTCAGTGCCACTTTACGGCAGTTTAAAATACAATATTTATACTAAGAAGACAATGAAGACACAATCCACTGCACAAAACCACACTTGAGATCCCTCCTTATGTTATGGATGGACAAAGAAAGAATGATTTCATGAAATTTTTAAGTTAACTAAAATTTTAAAATATATGTTGTAGGACATGCGGGATTGGTTTCTTTATACTGACAACTTGAACGATGTGTGCATGTGCATAGCCACCAAAACAAATTGCCCAACTGGCTCATTAAAAGGGACCTCTTATCTTAGAAGCTTACATGGACTGAACTGAGGGCTAGATCAAGGCAGAGAGTAGCATTACAGTGGAAGTTTGTTATGCAACATGAATATTTAAAAAGTACGAATCAAACCCAATTGGCAGTACAGAGGTAACTATAAATTAAGCTCTTCAACCTTGGCAAAATTAAATTGGATGATTTCTGTCACTGCTGCAGTATATGGTAATGTATAGTACATGTCTAACTGACATCTGCTTTAAAGGCAATAGCATGTTACACTCACCAGCACCTGCCCTCTCGAATACCCCACTAGCAGGCCTCAGTTTTCAGAAAAAAATTATTGTTGTCCTTCGGGCAACTACTGCACTACTTTTAGTTGACAGCAAGAAAATTTGGTTGTCCAAAAATTTTTTTGCACAACTTCAAAACAGTGTGTGTGTTCATGTATTACTGTTTGTCTTGAAAATAGAAAGATGTCATGTTTGAGAGACAGACATACACTCAAATCTGAAATATTGTATGATGGAAAAAGTTGAACAGTTGATACATCAGCAGTAGAGGCTACAGTCTTCAATTAATAGATAAAAGCTTTTAAGTTTTGATTGTCCATGAAATTTAAGTTGTCCCAGACAACCACCAAAATTGAGCCATGCCAATAGTCTTAGGCTCTGGTCACACTGCCACAAGTACTGATGATTCTGAATAATAGATAATTTGCAAAAATGATAGACATTTCTCAGGTGGTCATAGAGGTGTGACCCAAGCTTATTACTATGCAGTAGCTGCATTTAACTATGGTTGAACTTGTTCAATCCAGCTGACAGGTAAGTACATGATGAAGCTCTGATCTTGGAATTGGTCACACCGTCAGGACTTCAGTCCGTACTACGTCTTGTTTCTTGGTGTAACCTGTAAAAGTGGAGGTATTACTAAGTCTTTAGGGTACAGTACTTCCCTCCACCTAAACACCATGCAATTCTGCTCTTAGGATTTATGCCCATCTGTTAAAAATTTCCCTACCATCTTAGGCTTGGAAAGTTTAAACAGTTGACAAAAATTATTTCCTGGGCTCAGTTTTGAACTATGAATTTCAAATGAATGATCAAAGAACTATTGCATGCTGTAATCACTGTCAATTATTGAGTCCAGTATAGTTTCTTTCAACTTTTAATTGCTTATCAAGTCTTTTCAAAAATTTCAAATCTGGAAAAACACCCTCAAACGCTCTCAAAGAGGAATATTTCAAATGTAAGCAAGCCAAGGGTTTTAAAGGTTTCATGATGACTACTGTATACCTGCCTGTATTTGAGACCATGGAAGTACTACATGTTGAGACTATAAGACAGAAACTAAATGAATGTGAAATTCTACACATATATTTACAGTACCTCTACTATCAAATCTCAAGTTTTATTGAGGAAAAGAATGAAACAGAGTTTGTTTCCCTCCATGCAGACAAAATCCACACAGTAAGTGTTGAGCCCATGATCAATTCTGCATTTGTATCAGCTGATATGCCAAATGTTTATCATGTATCATATTATTCATATGGCATACTGTAAGTAGAACTGACAGTACATAAAAAATGTGCTAAATACCCTGTATTAATGTTCCTCACAGTCGAACTCCTTCTATTTTCCAGGTTTCACTTCCAATTCTTCCTAATTTTTTTTTCTGAGCAGTATTACTGCACTTTGAGTGGTATTTATTTTTTGTTTTGCATACTTAACATAGGTTCAGGTAAAATTGTATGAACATTTAAAAGAATAGGCCAAAGTAATTTGGCAGGGGTTTTAAAGCCTACATACAGTATTTAAGTGCAAACATTACTGCAAAGGTGTCCTCCTTTAAGTAAGAAATCAAGATACTGACATAGCTTATTTTTTATATTTTGTTAGGGAATTGAAAAGGCAAGATTATATGCTAGTTCTTTTGAAATGGGGGGAAGGGAGACAAGTTCCTTCTTGCCCACTTTTGAAGGAAACACTGGCAATATTACAAACAGTATTTAAAACAAAGAAAACCTTTGTGTTCACTGATTAGGCTAAACAGATTCTTCGTAGATGTAACATACGGTAGTTACAACATGCAACGAAATGTATCAATAATGACGCAAGTTCATGATAGGCTACAACAAAGCACAAAAAGAACAATCCCTTTAAATACGAATTCATGCTCTTTTTTTTTTGATTCATGACGAAAGCGTTCGGTTTACTTGCACAGACAGCAAAATGTCTGATAAATAGCCTTGAAAATACCTTTAAGTAATAATGATAAATGATAACAATTTGTTCTTACTTCCATAGCATTTCTCCCTTCACTGAGCCTCAAAAATATTTTCATAATTACAGTACAGTACCCCTGGATTTATTTGTTCACAAAGACTATTGCATGAAAGCAGCACTGCCTAATGTAGTACTCAATTTATGCCTATGCTGGCATACTCCCTTGATAAAAGTACATCCGTCAAATTTACATATTCATGTTAAATTCAAGAAATCATTGATTAAGAGACATTTTTGTCGGTACTACTCCTTAGGGTTGATTTCAAAAGCACTTGGAATCCTGTATTCCATGTGGAATATGAACTTGAAATTTCTGATTATCATACTATGAATAATTTCTACAAGTTTTTCTGTCTAATCATTTAGGTCATTTGAAACATGTCTCAAAATGTGGCAGTGGGCACTTCATACTGTAGTTTAATTAACTGCTTCACTAGGAGACTTCTTCTTGCAAAAGAAACTGTTGTAGAGTCAACTGTAATTGTAAAATAAGATGCAACATTTCAGATGTTTCCTGTATTCCTACCACGGTTCAGTGTTCTTTCTTGCTTTACTTAAAGGGAAATATTGTGTTTGTTTTGCAAGAAACATTCATCTTTTTGAACACTATTTATTGACACAGGGTGATAGATTATCAAAAAAAGGCAGTATGGTAGCCTTCTTTTAAGGAAATAAGTTTCCTGTGGATAGAGATTCAGTTGTTTGTTGCTCAAGAATAATTTGTTCACCCAAACTTTCAAATGATGCAACATCCATGTTCTTCTTGTGCATAGTATTTTGAACAGATGTAGCTATTGGTTGGGTTTATGATTAAGATTGAATTGTTGGATAGTGTCTGAGCCATTTTCTTCATACTCCTTGTTGGAGCATTTTAAACACACATGAGGAATTTTGTACCCTATTGGATATTTCACCCGAGTCCCCACCAAAAGTGAGGTTTGGTGGGGTAATTAAATTTTACCCGACTTCCTGCTTAACTCATTCAAACATGCTACAAGAAACAACAAGCTTGATAAGAGAGAACTAGCAGAAGATTTAAACAAAGGTGGAATGAAACGGTTCAGATGGGCCACTGTTTGTGATGTGTGAAAGGCAAGCAGTAGGGCAACTTCTTTAATATCTGGTTTTTGTTGACCTTCGTTCACTGAAGCAAAAAGGTGTGGACAAAGTTTTTATAGGCAGGGAAATTCAACATGCAACATTTCCCTTTAAAAGAAAAGGATAAAGCACCTCTTTTTCATTTTCTGTGATTTGAAGCATCGGACAACTTCTTCAGACCAAATTTCTTCCTGTTTACACTACCTCTGCAAAATTAAAATGGTGTTCTTATTTTCTTAAATGTTTTATTTCATTTTTTGCACTTTCCCTTTATGCTAGCTAGTAAATGGTAGTAAACTGAGTTAAAATTTATGTCCAGAAAATGAAACTACAGTTTCCTACTGTAAGCTTAATTTTGATACGCCAACAGTACCTGGACTTTCTTTCAAAGGGTTAATTTTGTACAATGTTGCATATATCTATACAGCACACTGCTCTGCACTTCACTACATTACACTACACTGCACTTCAAACTTCACTACAACACTGAACACTGTACTTTGAACTACTCTGTACTAAAACAGCATTTCTAATAAAATTACAAACATACAGTCTATTTCATGAGCAAACATCTTAAATTTTACTTCAACTGCAATCCACAAGTGTATTCATAGAATTTCTTTTGAAGGAAACTATACCAAAAACATCCTGTTCAAAGTTTGTATTTTGGGACTTAAAGGGCCAATCCTCTCACTCTAAACTACACTTCTTGTACTGGGTGACAGAAACTCTCAATTAGCTCAGCTCTTTGATTGACAGCTAATTCAAACAATGCAAAGTACCAAAGCTTATATTACACAGCATGAAGTGTACCGAGAGTGTTTTGATTATACACATTGAGCTTTTCTATACTCACCCTAAAGCAATAAACTGAGATTGTGTCTGGATGATAATAAATTTCATACAATTGTGGGAGGGGCTTAAGTAAAAAGGTTGGAAGAATTGCTACTGTTTGGGGTGAGAAAATTGGGCCTTTAAGTTGCTTTGCAGCACATCACCATCAAACTGCCCTTCAACTATTCCCCCAACTATTCTAACAAACTGATGAAATCTGCCCAAGGAATGTTTCTTGGCTGCAATACATACCACAGCACATTACCAATTCATGCCTTGAAAATTGCTAATTTAAATGAAATGTATATTAAAACTTAAACTTTGATTTTCAATATGCCAAGTTTCCTATCCCCAGGACATAACAAACCAAAAGCATTTTTAGGCTAAAATCAATCTAACTTTTGGACCAGATTTCAAGTATACAGGTTAAACACTCCCGAAGGAATGGTGGCTGACATTTCATGAAAGAAATCAATAAGAGACTGCAGTCTAAAACTATTTCTGTACATGAAATTGTTCTTGGAGAAGATTGAGACCAATAAACACAAAACACATTTGGAGACATCTCAATTGCAACGAGAGGTGCCAAAGGTTAGATTTTGAAGAGCATTTACAGTAAACCATCACTGAAACCTTGACAAATATCTATTTCAAAATCTCTTCTTTATTTTCCTTGCAAGACAAGGACTTCTTTGTTTCATACCGTACATGTATACCGTACTTTCAATGAAAATCAGTCACCCCAATTTAAAATTGTATACTAGACTATCCTGTTTCCTGAATGGCTCTTTAAAATCATGTGACAACATTTTTCACCCTCCATTTTGAAATTTAGCAGGAGTAACTGCTTGGTGTACCTTGCATTTACGCAAGTTTTGAAATACGATGGAAGACACTCAGGAGAGAAATATGAAGAAACTTGCAGAGATTTAGCTGTTGTTTCAAAAATAGTTTGAGGTGACTGCTTTTGCCCTAAATGCTAATGAGTAATTTGGTTGGAAAACATTAAGCCCTTCCATACCCATGGTTTCCCTACGAAACCATAATGTGCCGTGACTATATACGCAAGGTTTCCCTGCAAAACCATAGCACTCAGCTGAGACTTGGCATGGCTAGTTATAAATTTGTGTCGTACAATTGTGTTTTGGACATGGCTTGAAGGGGAGACATTTAACACGTATGCATCCTCTCGGGGCATAGCGAGTGCAAATATGGCGGCATCTATACAAAAAACCAAGCATTTTGCAGAACCAGTACATACGTACTGTGAAACATGTTATTATACACAGTGCAGTATGGCGGATGGACCTCCTTCCATAGCGAAAGGGGTAAAATGTCATACAAAGAATTACATACAAAGAATTACATGTAGAGATGGGTATGCATATTCAACTTGTTGAAAGCACAATATGCCCTTTGTTTGTACTGACTGTCTTCGTACTATTCATGTTTAAGTTAAGTATACTGTTGTTCAATTCATTCATTAAGCAAAATGCACAACTGTTACTTCTTTAACCAGTTCCAGATTACTGTAACTACAAGCCTACTGTACAAAAATTATAAGAACGACAGAAAAAATATACTCATTCCATGGCTGTAAGTCCAGAAACTCAAAAAAAAGGGGGGGAGGTGGATTTATTACTGCCAAACCACAAGTCCAAACTGATGCTACCCTTTGCCAAAGTTATTGGTTGGTTCAGGTAGGCAAAGTTTGCTTAAGATATCTACAGTATAAGGTATAATCTGAAGGGGATTAGCAGGTTACTCAAAGTTTGGACATTGTTACAAAGGTACAGTACAGTATTCTCTTCTTAAATATGAAACGAAGTCACTGACTTTTTCATTTTTATGACAATGAAAAGGGGGGGCGGGGGATTTCACACTCCCACTTCTGGAAAGTGGGGTACAAATCTCCCTCCTCTTCCTCCTGAACAAACCCCCTCCCCCTCCCCTGGACAGAAACACTGAAGTTACCTTCATTTTCATAGTCACTGGGGTCGATGCAAAATAATCTTTGCACCTTTGAATTATAACTTTAAGCTGTAAATGCATCGTGTTGTAGAAACAAAATCATCTCAGAGAATGATTGATATACTGAATGATTTCTAACAACCTAATTTTTGCTGGAAATGCCTGAGATGTTATAAACAATCTTATCCACAATTAAAGACGTTCAATTAAGCATCACTAATCTATCAATAAACTATCTAGAACACTAGTTTTATTATGTAAAGTGTGCATATCAGTATAGTGTTTTAACTTATAGATAAGTACTTCCCAAACGAATGTCCTTTAACTTCTTTTATCCACCATCATCTTTTTACAAACTTCATATTCATTTTCACTAATAAAACATTACAACTTTAACTTTGCACAAAATTTCTTACACTTTCGAATTAATTACCCTACCCTAAGGATGTATTTCCTTCATACTGTTTCAAACTACCAGCAAATATACGATATAAGAAAAGTGATGTAGTGACACTATGCAGATAATCATGTAATACAAGAAATGACTTCAACAAGCACCCTTGGTGTGCCATATTTTTTGTTTTATATACCAAATACAATATGTTCATGAAATACCATTATTCCTAGATAATTACATGATTCCATTTCTCTATGTCATACTGTTTACTGCTGTAGATAATTATATCATTTCACTGTTACTTGCCATAATGCACTTGATGTAAAATACTCAAATGACAATGAAGATCAATCAAATAACATTGGACACTCCCTAAATGCCTCTTCAAACTCTCTAAAAGCTATAACTTGTCATCAATTATCTTGTTTAAACATTGTTTCTTGACATTAAAACAAAATTTAAACTTTTATAAAAGATCATAGAGACATAGAATTCCATCACTACTCTTTTTACCCAATATGTAATATATCATGTGAAAGATTGCAAAGTATAACGGTGTCTCTGTGATAAATCGTACAGGGAAAAGATCTTGTTTTGTGGAAAAGACGGTCTTCCAAAAATTCTGTGCTCCTCATTAGACATAAAGGAGAAAATTATCCTACATTCCCAAAATACTGTAGGTGATCAATTGATCCCTCCTGCTTCCTGCAAAAAATATCCCAAACAACAGTAATGTTACTAGAGCAAGGCAACTTATCCTACTGTATATCCTTTGATTTGTTCATTCCAACCCCTCCCCCCCCCCCCCCCCCCTTAACACACACACACACTACTTAGGATAATACTGCATGTTGCACTTTAAGACTGTGACTCATCACTGATATCTGACAAAAAAAAAAAAATGTACTCTTGAGCCCACAAATGTCAAATGCATCCTTGATTTCAGCAATTTGTCTTTGAAAGTTGCACTAAAACATTTTTCCAATTTTGCAATTTAAAACATCATGTCTAAAACTTAAAAAGTTTACAGGGAAATGCAAACATCTCAAAAATTAGTTTGCAGAAAGGATAAAGTACATTTGGGCCATACTACAATGCATTGATAAGGCAATGGTAAATCTTAAGAGAGACAACACCCCTTACCCTATCTTGGCTACCAACTTGCTGCTGGTACTGAGCATATTTTGCTGAGTTGCACATGTATCATGCAGTTGAAAGTACTGTCACTTCACCTCAACATGTTTGCTCTAATGGTGAGAGCATTCGCCTCTCATGCAGAAGGTCCAGGTTCGATTCCCAGGTTGAGTCATACCAAAGACTCTAAAAATGGAGCCTACTGCCATTGTGCAAGACTGTTTGCAACTTTGCATAAGCAATGGAGTAGGAAAAACTTGTACTTGAGCCACAACTGGAAAGAAGACTGTGGCAGACTCGACTTGAACCAAAAGGTTGAAAACTGAATGGTAAATCTCCATCTAGCTAACTTACCTCACCTCAACATTTTGCATAAAATAAACTTGATGGAACTGAAGTACACTTTTAAGTATGTATCACTTTGACAGTGATCAGAACAAATTATTTGTAGTGTTCAGGCTTAAAAGGGAAGTGCAGTCACCCCAATATGAAGTACTGTAGTATGGTAGGCTGTCCTGTTTCATGATTGGCTCTAGATAGTCATGTGACAACATTTTTTTTCTCCTAAACTATGAAATTTACTCAAGAGTAACTGCTTGATTTACCTTGAGTATGTCATTTTTAAGTCATAAAACATTATGAAAGATACTTTGATGAGAAATAATATGAAAGATACTTTGAGGAGAAATAATAAGAAAACTGACATTAGATTAAAATCTGTTGCTTCAAAATAAATTTGGGAGACTGCACTTCATCTTTAAAGCAGTTAGAGAGCGGCCATGTTGCATTCAAGGTCAAGAGCTGTCCTCAAAACTGATTTTAAAGAAAAAAGTAAATATCACAATTTTCGCCTTATTTCTCTCCAAATTATCTGTCATTATATTTTATGACTTTACCTTGCATACATGCTAGTCCAAGCAGCTATTTCTTGAAAATTTCACATTTGAACAGAAACAATCTTGTCATATGACTCTCAACTGCCAATCATGAAACTGGACAATTTACTACCAACTACCATACACTACAGTACTTCAAGTTGGGATGACTGCTCCTGGGGCCCGTTCCACAAAGACTTATGCACAATCTTAAGTATGATTTACTGTTGACTTAGGTACCGGGAATCAAACTTAAGATTGTGTGTATCTCTTTGTGGAACGGGCCCCTGCTCTTTAAATGGATTTTTCATATAGATCATTCAATAAGGAGATGCTCACACCATCTCACTCACTCCCGGTGCACCTGAAAAATAATGTTTGGAAAGAAATTTGCAAAATGCTTGTGTCACTTGGCTATGCAATTTCTCTTATGGATCAGCCTGCTGTATGTGCCAAAGCACTGTAAAAAGGCAACAGCACGGTGATCAGGGACCAGTTTCACTAGCAATAATTTAAGCATTCATAGCTAAGTCATTCCCTAACTAGAAATTATCGCTAGTAGCAATAGCAATGAATTTTGGGTTTCATTAAAAGCTACAGTATGGCAAACAACACAACTTAGGGATGAAAAATTGATTGCTAAAGTTTAGTGAAGTCATTTTGAAAAATTAGTCGCTACATTGCAATTGATTAGCAATGGATTTCGGCAATGATGGTGATTGCTAAATGTTAGTGAAATTGGCCACACGTCTTGAATACAAGTTAAAAGTGCCAAGGCAAGTTGAAAGGTCAAACTTGAGGAAACTGTCAGTACTCAGTAGAGGTCAAAACCTTACAAATGGCAACTCTCCCACGACTGTGAGACATGCATTTTATGTAACATAATATGAATGGTACTTTACAAACCACTGTTATCTCTTCTCAAATGAACTGCCAAACACACTGCAGACACAAAGGATGAACTTTTTTTCAAACCTACTGTACATGCAGGGGCCCTGACAAATCTCTCACTGTTCATTTCTTCTTTACAACTTGTTTTATTGGCAAGAATTTCATTATGGAGTCACAAATCTCTTGATTTTATTACAAACTGTTACCTTCACTGAGAAATTGGATTATTCTGGGTTCCTAAATGATTGAAGAGCATTTTTATCGTTTGGTTGGTGCTTCACAGACAGGATGCAGCATCTGTATGGGGTTTAACAGCTCAGTCTCTACCTAATTGGTTTAAGTAGGGCCAGCCACAGTATTATTTTCAGTTGTGGCTCACTGTCTTGTTTCCCCTACACCAGTGGTGGAGTTACTACATAGTCAGAGGGGGCAGTTGTCCCCCTTCACTGACACAATTTGCCCGTCAGTGCCCTTTGTACTCTTTTTACTGTATTGAAGCATATGTATCTACATACATAAAAGTGCCTCTACAGCCTATTTTCCCCCCCTCTGACCAAATATTCTTGCCCGACAAACTTTGAAGAACCCCTATGGGCCATTCTTGCCCCCTCTGACTGAATTCACTTCCTCCGCCACTGCTCTACACCTCATCAATGCTTCTGCTGAGCACCAAGCACAATGGCAGTAGGTTCCATGTTTAAAGTCTTCAGTATGCCAGGAGTCAAACTCCAAACCTTCCAGCTGCAAGTCAGATGCTCTAAACACTCAACCATACACTCGGTTGCAGTATCTGATACATTTCAGTAGGATTGCACTTTGCTATATGAGTAATCAACGAACTTGACTCATGTGAGAGAGTAATATTAAGTATATTACAAAGAAGGCCAACACTTTATTTGCAGATCTTTGTGTAAAGCTGAACTGAGTTTTTATTCCATGACAACCTACTAGTACACTCTCTGTGCACTCTCAAAGGAGTTAAATCTTCCAATCATACAATATTTAGGAAATTTCTAACATCTAAAACACATCTATTTCTCTAATTCTTTTGGTTCAACATCCCGGGTATTTGCGTGACCTAGGTCATGAAAACTTTAGCTGGAGTGAAAACAACCAGTCTGGCAGTGAGTGCAGTACAGGTATGCTATTGCCAGAGCCCCAGGATACACAATATAGGCCTGACTAGTGAAGTTTCTTGAAACCAAGGTAGAATACTGTAGAAATCTCAGAATATCAATAATGCCAGGCCAATGCAAAACTGTTGGGAGTACGAGCACAAAGCACTCCCTTACGAACGGTGTGAAACCTATTCTTAAGGGGGTAGGCTTTTGGTGGGAGACTGGAAATTGAATTAACAGGCTATCTCGTATGGCAAACAGTGAATTCTGGCCGTGAGAAGTCCCACATCCTTCTCGTATGACCATGGACTATGGACATTTCAATAAAAATCAGCCATTATCCACAAGTTAAAATAAAGATAAAAGAGATAAAAGAATGTTATGCAATGTGGACACACTGCCTCACATTTAGTTTGTTGTCTTTGTAATTGAATGTCTGGGTTGTCCTTGAAATTTTATACTGTTGGAATAAGTTTGAATAGCTCCTATGAATCTAGCTTTAAAATAATTTACAATAACTACAATAATTTCAATGCACACAAACAGTTGGTACTACTGTACAGTATGTGAATGTCAGGGGCAAATTTCTGAACTTCTTTTCAAAGACATCTTCAAGGTGAATATGCAAGGTTGCTAAAAATGACAGAAATGTACCTAGACTTGAACAAGGTTTCTAGCAGAGTGGAAAATTGTTTTTAGCACCACAGGCTCGGAAAACCACAGATTTGGTTTCTTAGAAATTTCCTTATGTTAGGCTCAATTGAGACAGCCTCGGGGAACACAAAATGTAACAGTGTACAGTACTATACTATCACCTTTCAAATACGGTACTTAGTGTATCTCAGTTCTGCATGTATGAGTTTGTGTATTGTCCATGGGATAAAGGCTGCTATCTCACATGGCTATTTTAGCACTGAAAAAAAAATAAATTTGCCCTGGCTATGACAGACAAAGATATAAATATGGTTTGGTATGAAAAGGGATCTTCTCCTGCCAGTCACATTTATTCTTAAGAATACACCACTGTAGACCAAATGCAGTATGGGGTGTATCTGAGCTTATTACATGATCTGTGCCCTCAGGTAACCTATGCTTTCACTGTGTCCACACTGACTGAAAAGCAATTAATATGTACTTGATTGGCCTGATGGCTAACCCCAAATACTTTTTGTGTATTTTTGTGTATCTGGTGACATCAATCAATTAATCAGATGTGAAATCTGACTATATCAAGACTCGGGGAATAATTTAGTGTTCAAATACTGCATACAGTAGCAGTTTTGAAAATTTTTCCCTCCTGTAGTGCAAAATCACTGAAAACCCTATGGTTATGCACACAAAAAGTTGCTACACATTTTTGAATTTGCATAGCAATTTGGCTAGTTTGTGTAGCAAAATGCGATGCGATACTGGATAAATTATTCCCTGAGACTGTTTATACCAAGCTTCATTTCCTCCCAGAGGAGATAAGATGTAATCAGGCAGAGAAGGACAAAGTAACAAAAAGTAAGAAGGAAAGTTGCATCATGTAAAAAGGAGAGAATTCTGGAACCTTTGAAGCAAAGGCTCACTTCCAACTGTAATCCCCCCACCTTTAATACTATTGTGGGTATTGTGCAACTATACTTACCCCTTGCTACATCTTATTTAGTAGAACTATCCCAGGCAGCATGCATGGTACAAATAATGCAAATAAGATGTTGCAAGGAGTTAGTATGTCTGCAAAGTGAATTCTGTCTTTTCTTCTAAAAATTCAGATCTCAATGTCTTTATCAACTGTCATTAGTCATGCAATCACAAAAAGTCAATGAGAAGAAACAACCATTATGTTCATCTCCTTAACTTTTCATTGCCAGCTGTCATGCAAAACCTTTTTAGGCATTAGTCACACTTGCTATCATTTTATTTTGAATCAGGGACTAGAGACTTGATCAATCATTCCAATGATTTGCCTCAATCGTGTGGGCACAACTGCAGCACAGTATTGTAATGTTTGTTGCCAGCACAGACTTATACATGGACACAGCATGTGACGTGTACGTCCTATCCGTAGATGGTCGCCACCAATTGGGACAAAAAAGGCCCACCAAGATGGTGGCCGTAAAGCTCCAAATCGTCTTATTTGACAACAACTTTGTAATATTTTAGGCAAAAGTTAAACTTGAATGGGAAACAATATCATATTCCTGCAATACATGTGGTAATTTTGATTCAGACCTTACCTAGACAGATTTCAAAAATATTTCAACTTTCTTGCAAAATATGGTTACATACTCGAGCAAGTCCAACTTTCACACAAAACCATAGCACACGGCAATCTTGGAGCACATCATACCGTAGCGACAATGTACAGTGCAGTATGGTCTGCCATGTATAGGAAGTCTGGTTGCCAGTCATTTCATCCAAAAACCTTACATAAGTTTGGTCATTAATAGCACAGCCTACTGCAACCTCACTTTAAATATAGAGCATGCATGTACTCTTTTGTACGTTAAAACTTTTTCAGCGAAATAAGTACAAATGGTTTATCAGCTACACAAATCTGCATAAATGTGTGCAAACTTTGATGGACAGTCTTTTCTATATTTAAGTATTCATTGAATTCCAAAGTAAGGCTTTCATTTATTATGGAAAGAGCAATTACCCAAAACTTATAAACAATAGCTACCACAATTCTCACTAATATAGTCTCCTTGTTTATCTTCCACATACCTTTTTTTTGTTTCATGACTTAAATATTGCTTCTCCAAGAGATACATTCCATACATTTTGCAATTTAGTAAGAAAAATACTGCCACATGATTCTCAAGTGCCATTCATAAAACAGGATAGGCTACTTAACTATAAAAATTTCGGGGACTGCTCTCTCTCTAACTGTAAATTCAAGATGAGTGAATGGCACAAAAATTAAATACAACATACTGCTTACTGACAGATAATACTTCTCAGAGTGAGTTTCATTTTGCATTTTAATATTCCAGGGTAAGTTTTAAAACCAAATCTTGACAATACCATACATTTGCGATAAAGATCCATGACACACAGCTTGTCAAAAATAAAATTCAACCTTGACTGCTGGATCCATAATCACCAGACATTTATGTAAAACTAAATCATCTGAAACTAATGTTTCATGAGTCATGACTACTGTTTGCAATAACACTTTTTTCAGCTAATGTACCAGAATTTTAGATCGTTTAAGTAACTATCCAGGACAGCAGGAAGGAAATTTGATTTCCAGATATTTATTGCTTTTCCAGACTGTGTACAAATCCAGTGATTGAAATAAGTTAAGTTGGATGGAGTGATTAATAGAAAAGAAAATAAATAAATTGCTGCACAGATGACATTTTTTTCACAAATAAGTATGCATTTATAGTATCGTAAAGTCCCTCACCAATCTGAAATCCCAGATCAAATTTTACCTTTCTAGTTTCAAATTGTTTTGCCATAAAAACTAAACCTGCACCTTAAAATCCAACATGAGAGAAAAATATGTACTGTACAGTAACATGTTGTAATGGATGTCCTGCACTCATGGATCAAATTTTAATACTTGTGAGCAAAATGGTTGCTTGATTCATATGAAATTTCAGCAAGTCTAGATCTTATTTCCCAGTTAATAAAATTATTTTGTGCCTTGGAGCAAATTAAGAGGGTAGAAGGGGTACAACATGCACAAAAGAAGAAAGACAGCAGCACAACATACTTGTGCATACTTGGGCATACTAAAACCAACAGTACTGGTAAGTCTGTAGGGCAATGCTGGTTCAGCTACGTATATCAGGGAGTTACTAGATAAGGAGGAAAGATGTTCTATAGTCTCTTTGAGACAATATTCATTTCTAACGGTAATCTTTTCTTTCTTTTTTCCATGTATTCATTATTTCTGGTGAGATATGTATACTGTACATATTTATAAAAGAGTATGATGCATACATAAAATTCTACATGAAATGAAGTAGGGGTAGTCTTCAAATCTGACACATCTTTTTAGGAAATGTAGAGGCGAACAAGTATACGCCCAATGCATCACATAATAATTTGATGCAAGAAAGTTCTAATGGTAATCTTGCTTTTGTCTGCCAAAGTCTTATCTCAATAATCTAATCAACAAGGATGAGACACATTATGGAAATTCCAATGAAGACACACATTCCTTGCACCCCACTTGTTAGCATTTTGTTGCCAGCCGTTATGCAAAATTGTGAAATTTATATCATCCAACGCTCTTCGAGACACAATGTATCATTTCATTTGAAGACAGCAACAATTTTTCTACAAATCACTTGAAAAACATTTGTTTCTTAATGAGGAAAAAATTGTTTAAATCTCAGGGAATTTAGGGAAATGTATGAACTTGAACAATGCTTCCATCAAATGAAGCACAGGGATCAATTCAAGTGTATACTTTAAACATTTGTATCCAATGTTCTTTAGAAATTCTTATTATAACCTTTTCCATTGGCAGAAACAAACCTTCCAATCAAAGGATATACAGACAATGCCTTTGTTAAGGGATTACATGGGAAAAAATGGAAGAGATGGCCATTAAAAGGACATAGTCTCTCTAGAGATTTAACAATAGGAACAATGGGACCTGTCAATCAAATAGTGGCACCTTAAAAGATATAATCCCTTTCAAGTAAGTATTGTCTGAAAAAAAAAATTTTCTCTAGAAACTCCCTGGTTATTCAGTGCACAACCAAATCACTTTAGACTTTAATAACAGTCAAGATGCTGCTTTCTCAATGACATAAGAAGAAATCACACCATACAATAGTATTCTATGGGTGCATTTATACTGGATTATTGTACAGTAGGCTCTACACATCAGCTCACAGTTCTAAATATTCCAGACAGTCTCATTTAATCTTCTTGAATGCCTCAGTGCATTTATTCATTTAATGTCCTCTACATAAGCCAGCTGGTATCATTCATCTGAGATAAGGCAATTTGCATAACTATATATTGTACAATGGAAATATTTTCACCCAAACTTATAATTTGAGTCTGACGGAGATTCTCATCTTATACAGTGCTTGTGCCTTTAAGTACTAAAAGCAAGTGGCTTGATTTGACTATAGTGTTAATCAAACCTGAGGTTGCAATCCCTCAACTAAACATACATACAGTACATGCACTAAAAGGGGAATCTTTTAAACTCTGTTTAAGTCTCTTTCAAATTAATAAATAAAGATTCCTCCGCTTGGAAAAGTCTGCCAAGGACATACATTATTTGCCAAAGAGCTCATTCACTCATGTACAATAATAGCAGGAGACTCCTGTAGGATATATACTGTACCTTCTGAAAAGGTGAAGAAAACACACAAGAAACTGCTACAAACCAAGGCATGATCTGAAAAGGTATCCTAAAAGTTTGGTGAGGTGAAGGTCCACTCTGTCTAAGGGAGAATGGAATTTTATGTTTCAAATATTTCATTCTTAATGGTTAGGCTAGGTTAGATCCTATCACAAGTAACCCAGTTTCTAATCAATTGGTTTAAGTCCAATTACTGCCCTAGGCCTTTTTCCTGTTATGATTCACTGGCTTGTTTACCTACTCCATTCCTTATGCTGAGCATGAAGCACAATGGTAGTAGGTTCCATTTTTAAAGTCTTCAGTACCAGGTTTTGATGACAGGTTTATAGAAGTGTGGACTAGGATGGAGATGGTCTTCTAGCAAATTACACTTAAAAATTAATTTTCTTGCTAGCAATTCCCTGGATAGATGGGGCAAACAGCACTGAAAGATGATGGCAATGGCGTAATCAGTAGTGTTTGCACGGGTAACCTGGGTACCCGGGTACCCGCCCGCCATCGTATTACCCGGTTCCAACTTCCAAATCTACTACCCGAATCCTAAAAAAAAACATGCATGCAAAAAGGATCACCCCATTTAGGCCATTGCCCACGGTAATGGACCAAAATATTTTGCCAATTTGGTAAACATTCTCCGAGACTGAGAATGAAGAGAGCCCCTAGAAATTATGTGTAAGTTTGAGAGTTCTGTACTCCGTTTCCGAAGTTGAGATTTTTTATCAGCTTGCGTCCCGATCGTGCTATCATCACGTAGTGAGTTACTTCACACACATCATATGAATATCACTTAAAAACTTGCGTGCAAGCAAGCTATTTGACGGCAGATTCAAAATCACATCGTACTGTTTCACGCAGACATGGCAGACATATCAACCCCGCCCAGCTGGCAAAGACAGTGTCTGTAATGTTTGGCATGCTACGTAAACTGAGCCTTGCATGTATACGATCTTATAATTAATACGGTATGCCACCTCGAGTAATATCCTTGAATATTTCATAATGGTTAAACGTGTCAATTTTACGCAAATTAACACTTTGCCGCTATTTATTTAAGCAAAACGACATCAATGTAATAACACCGTAAACATTCACAACAAATGTTTTTGAAACAGGCCATTAAATATTACGTTATTTTGCCCCAAAATGGTGCTTGCACAGACTACAAAGTTTATGTGTGAAAGCTATGTTACTGTGCCTGGATGTCAACACGAGGCTAGCTACGTTAAAATGTACATACCCCATTAGTGATAACTCCAACACACATTGTACGATAGTGTGAGGGAAGTTCACAAACATGACGTCATTTGTTTACAATCGGTAATTTTGGACGTGCAAGAGAATACCATAATACAGGGTTCTGATTGGTTGACATTTATAAATCAGTGTTATAAAAGGAGAATCTTCGAGCTCTTAGCTTGCTCCTCGGGTAGGAAAGCGTCCCAAAATTCAATATCAACTTGATATAGGCCTTGGGAAGTACTAATTTCCTTATTTGACTGTTTTCTGTTACATTTCTTTCACTTACTTTGATTTCAAACAAAACGAGACGGTAAAACCAGACAAATCAAATGTTTTTGAACTTGGGAATGTGATCCTACACCTCTCCAATACAGCTTTAAATGTTACCATGCATGTCTTTTGGAGTATGCCTTACAAAATGCTCATATCTTTTAGTCACCAAAACCCTGGGTAACCCGGTTACCCGACGGGTATGGCTATCGGGTACCCGGGTCCTATTTTTTAGTACCCCTGCAAACACTAATGATCAGACAATAAAACATATCAAAGCTGGACAACCCTGGATACTATACCTCATTACTGTTTATATCTAATTTGTATAATGCAACAAAGTAACAGAAAAGCATACCTATACAACCTCTCTATTAACTTTGCACACTTTTGCATGCTAGTCTAAACAGTAGCATACCCAGGGAAGGGGGGGGGTCATTTCCCATGACAGTTCTTCTTATTACAGGGCTACATTCAATATTATAAAACAAAAAGCAATATGACACAAGACTGCAAGTAAGGACATCCTAATATTTCAAAAATTTTTAAAGGCGAAGGAGTGTTTCAAAAGAGGAAGGGTGCACATGGCTCTCCTAGGGTGGTGTGACCATACTACTTATGGCAAGGTCCCCCTTTAGAGAAATTCTGGTTGCTTTAGTGGATCTATCAAATGATGATACATACCTGTACTACCAGTTTGTGGATTACAATTAAAACAGGAGTTGGTTGAAAAGGGGCCAAGGTACAAAATAAATACAGGTGCAGTTAGCTTGGCTCTTTGAGACAGATAAGCTAGGTACAGAAGATTCAATGATCATGCAAAAATATTTGCTCAACTTTTGCAAAAGACTTCAATGATTTCTGTCAAATTTGTTTTTACAATCTTTAGGTTTACTTTTTTAGGGCTTGTTTTTATACTGAGGAAATGGAAATTACTGTAGTTGTTTTCAATTTAATTTAAGAAAAAATACTACCACAATAACACGTTGCAACAATAGACCATGTTGCAATTTCCTTGATGTGCCAAATGGAAATAGCCGTTTAACATAACTGACTTACTGAATTAAGTCCTGGGAAAAGGACATCTACTGTAGGAGGTGAGGTATACGAGATCTTGTCCAGTCCTAGTCTAAGAATAAACAGACCTGCAGTAGCTTATCGTGGTTACCTAAGACCTAATCCTCTCACCCCAAACAATTTAAATTAGAAGGACCAAGTTATAATTAGAATACATATAATAGGCCTATGTTTGCTGATATTGTAATGATACCTAGTGTAGACAGAGGTAGGGGGGGCATAGGTCCCATGGTGTGAATTTAAGGAATTTTCATTGGTAATCCCAAGGGCTACCTACCTGTGAACATTCCATACAATTTGGTTGTCCTCCATTAGTGTTGGTCGTCCTTCAAAACTCAGGATAAATATTGGCAAAACAAGTCTTTCAATAAATTTTGCATGAACTTTGTTTCAGGCAGTTATGATGGTATGCCTGTGGTCATGATAACATGGCAGGCACAGCAAATTTAATTGTGACCTAAGCAGTAGGACCACTGGTGTTTTGATGAAACGCAAATAATTTCTGAAGCGGCAACTTTCATTTTATTAAGTGTTTATCCGATAACAGAGATGTCAGAACTTGCCGACAACAGATAACCCAAAGTTAATATGGGCCCGATACCGATGACAAAAAAAAATTTCTGGAAGCACAACATGATTTTGTTACCATTGCAACATTATAATTTTAACACACCTTAAACTTGTTTTGAAATAAGTCTGCAGGTGTCCGTTACTCTGTCTCCGTGAAAAAATTTCTGTGTTTCTGACGAAACGTTCAGTAAAGCAATCAATCACGATGTATTTGATGTAGCCTAAATCATGCATTAGCTAAGAACCCCCTTCGTAAGAAGCACATCCTGTTACCTAGGCTATCACAATAGAAAACACTAACACCTTCAGGAATGTACCAAACATTCATAGCTGCTGAGCGATATAAACTGCATAACTTGAATCAAAACACCTTGTCAGCAAATTACGTAACTAAAGGGCATAGCAAATGATAACACCCTAATCCCATACACACCCGCATGGCTGGTTACGATACTTCATGAGATTGTGCATTTTGTTTTAGAGTCTCTTGACTTAGCTCTTTCAATCGAATGTTCGCGACGGTGAACATTGCACATGCCTCTCTGTTGCACACAGACTGCTGGAAATCCCCATTGAGTTACTGTTACTACCTGTGGCCAAATTCACACAGTAACACTCCACTGAGATTTGTCGCGAGATTCAGAGGAATTTGACTTACCTAACGGACATTGGATTTGTGTACTGAATTGCCTATAGATTGCGCATTGTGGTGCATGCACTGTGGTATAGATGAACGTAACTATTGAAAGGATATAATACGCAAGCACTTGGTGCACTTGTTTGCTACGGATTTCTACACAGAAAAACATCGGGATTGCAGCAAATATTTTCACAGAAAGCACTGTTGACTATGCCTACCTTGTGCACTTGGTCATCAGCAGGACAACCGCGCAAGCTTTTTTTGGTGCATTGTTGTGGTCTGATGGAAATTTAGGTCGTCTTGGACGATCGGACGACCGCTAATTTCGCACGCTGGGTCCATGCAACCTCACTCACTCATTGATGTCAATTTTAATTTTTTTTTTTTTAGTTCCTATAAACACATATAGTAAATTAACACAAAATCTTTAAAAAAGGTAGCACATTCATTGCTCACCAGAAGGACCACCTAATTTTTCAAAAATTTCCAAAGTGGAGAAAAGCACTACTGTTTGACCCCACCTACTGTACACTCTAATGACCACACAACATACTACATAGCCATCCTTGTGGGAAATCTGGCTTCACTATTGAAGATTGCTCTTGAGTGCACATGCCTTAAATACATAAATTTCCAAAAGGCAATCACATTTGGCAGATGGCAAAAGATCTTTGATTTTGTCTCATTCTGAAGAGCCCAAAAACTAAGAATTAAGGACCACCAACATTAACCTCAGCAAAGTTAGCAGAGAATAATTTATACATTGTCACATCACATTTTGCTACACAAATCAAACAAATTGCCCAACTGTAAAAATGCAAAATTGTGGAGCAGATTTTTTTAATAAAATATATGGTTTTTATTGATTTTGTGACAGAGGAGCCCATTTTAATAGCCATGCAAATTATGAACACTAAATTATTTCCTGCAGATATACAGTATGCCCACCAGGGTTTGCATTAGCAGCGGAATTGCGGGAATCCCGCAAAAAGGGTTTCAGTTCGCGCACAAAGAAAACTTGTAGAGGGGGAATTCCCGCACAGATTTTTGTGTAGACCAATCCTGCAAGATACATACTTTCTTCCTTGCATTCCGAGTGAGTCAAGCTCAACAACTGCACACACTAAGTCAGTGCAGTAATGCAATTATTGATGGATGTACGTTCTGTACGTAAATCCCATGAACACTTCTTGCACGCACTTACTAGTTTATAGTTTAAACAGTAGTTATGTTGTGCTGAGGGAGCTTGACACTGGTGGTACAACATAAACTCTGTGTACAGTTTGCATGTGGCTGCTTACAAGGTGACTTTTAATGTTACAGGCTAGGCTTTCCATGTATTCTTATAGACAATACGTTAGGATGGCATGTGAGCTGGTGCTGGCAGCTCTAAAGAAAAAAGTATCGTACGTCAAAAGTAGCAAAGCAAAGTTTTTGAAAATGTTGGTACTTGGGTTTAGTTAAAGTATTTTGCACATGCCTCACACATGTTTTGAGAAATAAATGCCAACTACATAATTTTGGACACCTGTAAATTTCACCATGTGGTTTGCTTCTATGATTGCAGACTTACACATCTAGTGTGTACCACAGTAGCATTGAAATTTGAAAGGACTTGGATGATTGGAGGCATGAACTTTTTGTACTACAATGTCAGAATTTTGGATGCATGTTAAAATGGCAAAACCTTCATTTACTGTATAATCAACCTTAAAAAAAGATTGAATAACTGAAAGGTTGTGTAAAATTTTAGCTGTAGCTTACAAAGGATTTGGCTAGGACTATGTGGTGACAGTTGATACAAACTCTTAGCATGGGACCTCAAGTACAGTATATAGCCTCTGCTCGTTTGAGTAGAGTTCACTTGATGCCTTGAGTCTGCCCAATGTATCTTCAAGTTCAGCTGCAAAATAAAGTCTATGCAGAAAACATGAGTTTGCCATAGGAATCAGTGCTGATAGACAAGGTCTGGTTGTGACGATTAAAAATGGTCAAAAGGTCATACTAACTTGGAATTGTACATGCAGTATGTAGGAAGAGGTGGGGGAGGGGTGGGGGCATGCATGGGTTACACTTGTTCATGCCCTCGAGGATGTGTCATTTTTTTCCAAGATTTGACTTTGCTCAAGTCTCCCCACCCCCTAGATTCTCAGATCCCCCTCAAAATTTAGGGGGGGGAATCTCCCCCCCCAAAAAAAAATTTTTGAGCTGACGCTAACCCCAATGCCCTCACTCATTTATGGGCCCTTTTGGAAGCTTTGGTTTGCAAAGAAATTTTCAGCATGTCCATCACACAAGCTGAGACCAAACTGAGGTTGTCTGAGAATTTTTTTGTACAAATCAAAGTAAAAATGGTAGAAAAACCATTTTTGTATCATTTTTGAGGTCTCTGTCATAGAAAAATAATTTTTAAATGTATCCTTCTTGAAAGCTATGTCTCTATTAATGGGATCAAACTTAATGATCTTAGGAACTTGAAGAGTGAACATATTGTCAAAAGGAAGTACAATGACCAAAGCCTACCATACAGTAAATGATCAATTTGTTTAATTTTTTCTTCTTCTTTCGGATAACTGTGACACATCCAAAGGACATTACTACACCGGACATGCGTCAGGAGTGCCCTAATCTCTAATGAAACTAGCAATGTATTGGTCAGGGTCCTTGTGACTATCCATACCATCTATCAGGGTGGCAGGAGGATTATTCCAATCTCTCAGAGTATTGGGGAGGAAACCATATTTATAACAGTTAGACCCAGAATAAAGTTGACAAAAGTGATGATTGTGCATCCCGCGGGTTTTACGGATTGGGTGTCTAAGTCTATCCATTGGAAAATTAGTGTTTCCTAAAAAACCTTTCGAAAAAAGAATGAGTTTATTCTGCTTGCGATGCTCCTCTAGCGTGGGGAGATCTAGGTCCTTCAGGATAGCTGTCATTGTCCCTGGCTCACGAAAAAAATCAGAACTTATGAAACGAGCCAATCTCCTCTGGATGTTTTCCAGCTTATCACATAAGTAGGACTGATGTGGATCCCACACACAACAAACGTACTCCAAAACAGGCCGAAGGAGACCCTTATATGCAGCTAGCTTCACATCCCTGGAGCAGAAAGATAGGTTTCTACAGAGAATTCCCAAAATCTTATTGCCTTTGTTGCAGATAGACTGAATGTGCCTATCCCAGTTTAGGTCATGAGAAATCGTGACCACAAGGTACTTTATAGAGTCAACCTTAGCAAGCTTGACATCATTCAAGACATAGTCAAATTTGACCGGATTTCTTTTCCTAGCCAAAGTAATGATGTTACACTTAGATGGCTGGAATCTCATGCCCCAAGTCTTGGCCCAAATACCTAGGTTATGTTAGAACAGGTAACAATCATTAACATTCTCAATGACCCGATAACAGACACAGTCATCAGCAAAAAGTCTGATACCAGAAATTCAGAAGAAGCAGTGTTTACAATGTCATTAATATGCACAAGAAAAAGAATGAGTCCTAGAACAGATCCTTTGGGAACACGAGAAACAACATCATCAAAAGGGGACCAAGTGCCATTCACTACCACAGCTTGCTTGCGATCAGAAAGAAAAGTCTTCAACCCACCGGAGAACCTGTTTGAAAATGCCAAGGCTAACCAATTTGGTTTTTAGTAGCTATTGAGACATGGTGTCAAAGGCCTTTTTGAAGTCCGGGATAAAGACATCGACTTGCTTAAATAGCGAATCCAAAGATAAAGTCCAGTCCTCGACAACAGTTACTAGTTGGGTGTCACAACTATGGATCTTTCTAAAAGCATGTTGCTTTGCTTTGTTTGACTCAAAAAAGTCCATTAAGTTTAAACTTATGATATGCTCTAACAGTTTACAACAAATACAAGTGAGTGAAACAGGTCAATAGTTGCTAGAGAGAGATCTATATTCTTTTTGTAAGTAGGGCAGACATTCACCCTTTTCCAGTCGACAGGTACCGCTCCATTAGAAAGGGATTGCTGATACAAGTGACGGCTCTAATTTAGTTTCCGTGCCCGGAACTTGCATCATAGCTGTAGGGTTAGGGGTTACATATGCATAGGGATAGGGTTAGGGTTATGTACGCATAGTAATAAGGTTAGGGTTACGTACGCATAGTAATAAGGTTAGGGTTACGTACGCATATGTATAGGGTTAGGGTGGCCCATATGCAGGGGTACGCATGCATAGGAACTGTATACGTAGGGGTATATAAACCTATACATATACGTATCCAATACTGTACATCTCTCAAGTACATACATACTTAGCTTTAGGTAGGGTTGTGGCACTAAAAATAAGACTACATGAAAAATATCAAACTTCAAGAATTTGACTGATTCACATTGTTAATTACCCTTTTCTAAGCAACCATGCCAAATTTTATCAAAATCCATAATCCATAATCCATAATCCATAATCCTTACGATTTCTCCAAATCGCCGTATGCTTCAGTGTTACGATCTGCCTGCAAAAGTTGGTCAAAAACAACATCGTAACTGCTCACTCAGACGCTTTGATTATTCATGACTGTGTTACGTACACCAGATGTGCCGGCGTGAATATGCAACGTTACTGGGCAAGCCACTCAGTGATCACAGGTCCGTGTCATGATGGCTTCGATCTGTGTACGTAGCATGCATTAACAAGTCGCACATAGCCTGCTTACACATAGTGTTTGACCGATCATCTGTTAATGCCGGCTAGCGAAGCCGGGCGAGCCCTGCGCTAAATTCACCTAGAAACGGCATCACAAATCTCAGCGTGCGTGGATTTTTCGGGGATTGGACTTACGTGCATTTCAGTTGCAGATTCTTTTTAAACAAGACGGAAGTTTTGGACAAGAACTGCTTAAAATATACGGGGATATTTATATCAGAAAGGAACCATAAGATAAGTTATAGGGGTGCCCAGAACTCCTAAGATTATCATGATTGCTTTACATGGGGTTCGTTATTAAAAGCGGGAGAGTAGCTACAGTACATTAACGCAACTACAACCGAGTACGGTAAAAGAATGCAATGTTCTGACAGGATTGGGGGATGAAAACTAGACAGAGCATGATGTTGGCCTTAGAACTAAATTATCAAAGGGCATGTGAAATCGACTGCAAACAATTGTACAGCATTAAGGGTTGATTTGTATCTCCACTTTTGAGGTGAAACTATTTCGCCTACAAAAATGATATCCCGTTCGTGAAACAAACAGAACTTTTCCCAATATTTCCATCCTGAACTGGTTATGGTAATACCAAACACACAAAGCAAGGGGCACGTACTTAAGTGACAAACATGTGACTTCCCTCTTTCTAATAATGGGTGATCGGTAATCGGCATCCGGCCGATTGTTAAATAAAAAAATCGGTATTCGGGTATTACCGATTATAGCATAATCGGTTGAACACTACTTACACACAGTCTATGCTATATAGAAGCTGAAGAATGGGTTCATACATAAACATATCAATGTTGGCTCAGTACAAAAGATGTAGGCAGGGATCAATGAGCTGTTTCATTTAAATCGAATGTGCATCGGGGCTGAGCAAAAAATCATTTTTTTTCTTCGAAAATGGAAAGATAAAAAAAAAAATGCTACAAAATGATACCTGGAAGCAGCTGCGGATTTTTCTGGAACCCATTGTAATCATGTCACCAATGTTTTAAGCCCAAAAATGGTAAAGAAATATTATTTTTGGTGATTGCTTCCCTCCATTATAATGTAGAGTTCCTTTTCTTCTTTCTAATGATATATGGGTTGTAGGGGTCAAAGGTTCAGCCCCAATGCACGATCAAGTCAAAGATGGCTATGTGTGGCATTTTACGTGTGACCAAAACACACTTTTAACTGTCACCGTTGCAACGATGCTTCAAAGGGATCATTAGAAACTGTAACATATTTTTTCTTCTTTTTGTTTTAAAGCTTATTTGGTGAAATATTGTAGTAGTAATATGTCTTAGATGTACTAATTTTACAGTATAGGCAAAATTTCGACAATTTTGAGTGTCGTAAATTCAGTTTTTAAACACACTGTTTTAGCGACTTCTTGTTTGGGTGTGAGTAGTTCCACGAGAATTTTGGAGAAAAATTCTGTGTGGGTGCGACAACCCTACTTTAGGTATACGTATATGCGCAAACCTATAGCTATATGTAATAGATAGCATTATTAGACAGTACTTATATTATTTTTAACCCCTCCATCGGCAACGGTGCTCGTAGTGCAGTAGGCAAGCACCCTGGTCTTCATGCTAGAATCGCTATACCGCTAGGGTCACGGTACTAACAATGCTTTTCTTTCTTCCACAGCACTAACCATTCGCTTCTTACCACAGCACACACTCATAGCGCTGTTTCCCAAGTCAGGAAAAAAAGAAAAGGGTTTTTTACTTAAAACAAGAGCCCAATGGGCACTGTGGTTCCTTGCTGGATATTATAAGAACTGTACAGCCAGTCTGTGAAATAGAGCTAAGCAAAAGTTCATACTCAATGTTTGTAACATCTTCACAAGGGGTATTTTAGTACTAATTTTACATGAAATCAAAGATTCAATTTCTGTGGCCTTACTGACATTCAACTTTTGTAATGCTTGGTGATCCTTCAAAAACACTACCTCATTTCCATATGTATTTATGCTTGCAATCAAGTTTGATATTATCACCAATAAATGATACACAATGTGGTCAGAGAGAGAAAAACACCCCTTGTATTTCTCTCACAAGTTATTTTTACCTGCTCTCAAATAAAACTTGCTGTTACTTTAAAACAATCTACCACTTGTCTTGTTTGCTACCTCTACCAGTCCGGGAGAAAGCCTTTTTTTAGTGAAAAAATTGAATCCCCCTTTTTAGTGAAAATTTCTTGAATATAAACTGATGAATATGTACGAGTATAAATCACTAACCTCAGCACAGTCGCTTCAAGTAATGAAGCCAATACGCAATACGTACACTAGTCTGGTACAATGTGTACAGTTTGTGTATACGGCTCGCACGGCGACTTGCCGAAATAGAAAGTACTACAGTATCGTTAGGCCTAGTTTTACGAACGTTACCCATAACGGTCTTTCCACGGGGATTTATCTTCTCAACTTTCCTCCTAAGGTGCACTGGAAGTCTACTAAATATGGATAATCTGTTCCTTGCTCTCTCACACTTTGGGTTTATCCTTTGTCCCTGGTCAACAGTGCAACTGGCACGATATTTTAAAAAAGCCTGTTGTTGGGAATAAACACTGGTCAGTTTGTTAATCACCACGTCTCGCAAGATGTGCCATAAGATAATCAACGAAGCGGTGATTATTACAAAGAAAAGAGACAATGAAATACAATTGTACACACATGATAAAGACCAGATGTTGGTGGTTTAGTCATAAAAATGATGGTTATGTTGACCAGTCCTTGCGATTGTAGAACTATATACGCTTCAGCCTAACAATGGAACGGGCATAGGCCAGCTTTACGATACTGTACGTACATATACACAGCTCACTGTTTTATGCTTGGGTATGCGATAAACACAACAAGTAGGTGAGTAAAACGCATGTGCGGACGGCTGGCTAAAGACTACTAATTAGGAAGAGGGTAAAGGCTTCCACTTAAACACGCCTTCTCTCTAAAATGTTACGATGAACCCTCAGCGGAGTTACGGATTTTTGGTAGCCCTAGCAACAAAGCTTATGAATAATCAGTTTAAAATCCTGCCCAACACCCACAAAAATAACGCAGGGGTTCCGAAAGTCAACCACTACTAAAAGTGTATGGTAGGCAATTCGTATAGTGTGCATACCGGACTAATGGCGCCGCCCTGTACAAAAATTGTCCGCAAAAAAGGTGAATATTTTTTCACTAAAAAAGGGCTTTCTCCCGGACTGTCTACACAGAAAACAGGGTTTATTCAGCAGTCAAGCAGAAAGCAAGTGATTAATGAAGTGTGATAATAGAATGAGGATAAGGTTACCCCACAGAGCACAGCAGTATTAAAGAGACATATTGTAGAATCCATGCATTGCTTCTACTGGCAAAGAGACCAGTTTAATGCAGAGTGACCTGTGCACAGTGAAATCTACAGATTTCAGTTATTGCCCTCTTAAAACTTTGAATGATCCAAAATATGTGTACAACCCGAAGGAATCATTACTGAAGGAACATAAAGGACAAATTTCTAAGGTGTTTGGGTGCGTAAGCATGCAAAACCAGGTGTGATAAAAAATCTATTGAAACTTTCTTTATCTAGCTTGCAAGATTTTCTAAATAACATTTCCAGCAGTTGACCTCCAGTGACCTTGATGACCTCTGACCTTAACTAAACACAGATTGATTTGAAATCTGTCCTTTCTACCTTAAAATACTGTGTTAAACTGTTTTTCAGTGTTTGACCCCTGGTGACCTCAGATGACCCTTGACCTTCACCGAACACATCCAATTTCATCCTTACACCATAACACATCCACACACCAAGTATGACATCTATCCAAGTTTCCTAACTAGAAATATCCTGTTGAGAAGGTTTTTAGTTTTTGACCTCTGGTGACCCCAAATGACCTTTGACCTCCACCAAAAACGACAGGGCACACCTTCTCCCTATGACGAATCCATGTACCAAATCCAAGTTCCATCCAACCTTCCCTTGTTGAGTTAGAGCGTACCGAAGCAAGTGTCACACACACACACACACACACACACATACACACACACACACGCCAACCTGACTACATAGGTTCCTTTGCTACCGCAAGGAACCAAAAAGGAAAAAAAAAAACATTCAAGAGCCGATGAAATAACTCAATGACAACGATTTGGAGTCATTCTCTGACACTATCTATCACCAAAAAAGCATTTATTTTAAAAAATTCTGCCCCACAAAAGAGAAATGCTCAAGTGAAATGGTACCCCTTTCAGCAAAACAGATGAAAAATGTAAAAGATATAAAAGTGCATCAAACGAAAAATGACATCATCACAGGAACCCAACTTCACAGTGTGTGTATTATAATGCTATGTTTAAGTAACATTTTTTCTCACAGATTGTGTAGCATGAGACCTTTACTGGTTAAATAATTTCTGAATTATATCTGAAGAATGTCCCAGTATGAAGCCAAAAATATATCAATCAAAATTTGAAATTCTCACTCCCAATTCAACAAAAGAGGAATTTTATCATTATTCACTTAAGCTGTCCCATTCATCATGTTAGGCCTATCAGTTTGAATTTTTGGTTCCAGCAATCTAGTCGATCTATTACTAGACAGCAATTCTTCCAACCAGAAAAAGAAAATATTTCAACTCACGTTCATTCAGATTGTTGAATAAAAAGACTGATATCTCACATGGATTCCTTTGAAAGACGTACCTTCCAAGTAAAATTTGTCACAAACATTAATGTAGAAATCAACCAATGGATCTTGTACTAGCACAGACTTCAAAATGCATGAAGTTGAAATAGTAACTTCATGCCAACTTTTGATAAAAGTATGGAATACTTCCTTAAATAACCAAAATATCAGCTAGTCTCCTTTCCCACTATATTTACTGTTCCTTTTCTTTGAACCAAGTCAAATTGCAGCATTAGCACATGCATCCAAAACAGCACAGAACCTGTTGGTAGTATTTAAGTCACTGTGCAGAATGGTATACAGTATTGCATACGGGCCTGTGTAATGAGAGAATCACTGCTTCCTCCCCAATGAAAATAATAGTTACATAACACTGGAAGACAAATGGATGCAGTTACATCCCCCAGGAGCCTGAGGTATTTTTCTGTGTGTATAACCTCTTACCAGGGAACTTCCAAACACTTGTACAATGTATTATATACCAAACAATTTTCCCTGCTAGTTGGCTCAAGGAATATTGAGAAGTCACAAAACTCCATCTGTTGAACAGGGGTATTCCTAGGTGTTAAAACCCCCTTTTTCACTGGTTTTAAGAAGCAAACATAGGTTTAGGTTTTGTAATGATAATTTGTTGGTTATATCAATCATTTTAGGCCATTTATACATGCAAGATTGTGTAACATCGACAGAGCAGGGTATACTGCAAGTGCACTATGGTACACACACTGTGAAGTGAAGTTGGGTTCCTGTGATGATGTCATTCTTGGTTCAGTGCACTTTTACATTTTTCAGCTGTTGTGCTGGAAGGGATACCATTTCACTTGAGCATTTCTCTTTTGTGGGGTGGGATTTTTTAAAATAAACACTATTTTTGTTGATAGATAGTGTCAGAGAATGACCCAAATCACTGTTACTAAGTCATTTCATGGACTTTTTAAAGTTTCAAGTGCCCTCTTTTGGAAGTTGAAAATTATGTCCACCTCAGGGCACGCATTCTAAATTAGTACCCAAGTGACTAAAAATAGGAGCGAAATCAGAGGCAATTTCCCTAAGGACCCAAAGGTGGCTGTTATCAGGTCCAACAGCTTTGTGTTTATTTAGGCTAGGTCTTTTAACAATTTTTCAACACCATGGGTAGATATGGTATTATCAGCCATTCTATCGCAATTTGGTCTGCAGAATGAAATTAACAAATTAGGCCCAGCCTAGCCTCCTTTTATATCCCTGCAATAGAAGTTTAATAAAAAACCTACACTTGCCTTGATAAGACATTATGCAGCCAATTAAGATTAAAATTAAATTATGTTACTGGGTGTTGTTACACTCCAATTCACATACAGCGTAGCCTCCTAAACCTAGCCTAACGCTAGGCATATGAAGTCTTTCAGATTTAAAAATATTTGGGCCTAGGCTAGGCATATCCTAAGGCTATGTTAGGCTACTGGCGCAGCGTCTGACTGGACATACATCAACGTGGGCAAGCATGAGCAAATGAAATTATTGCTGGGCTTGGTACCAAACACTAACAATGTGGGAGCAACATTGACATTTCCATTACATTAGTTAGGCCTACCGTTGGTTAGTAATAGTAAGTTAGGCTGGTAACGTTACACCTGTAAACCTAACCAAATCAGAAAATAAATCTGGGTATACCATCTGTTTTCCATGCCATGCTCTCCACAGTTATGTTTTCAAGTTTCTGGATGCAATGGTTGGTCGAACCTCCTGAGGGTGTGAACTGCAGTAGTTTCTGTATCTTCTGCCGAGGCTATCGCTGCTGCTGTGCTAGCTCCAGCATACAGTCACCCGTACCCAGAAATAACATAACACGTAACCGGACCAGTATACTGTGATCTTCGATTTCCACGCACTGAGCTCAGCACGTTCGCCAGGCAGGTAGGTCAGTTCTCATGCAGCTCTCAAGCGCGACGTACGTCAGACTTTTACCAGCATAAAGATGAACGATGGATGATAGTCTGACGATGTTTTTTAGCAGATGAAGTAGAAATATCCAGAAAGTCTGGTAACGTTATCAGGGACAAAAGGCATGGGCGGGGTAGTAAATGCTGTGATGGCGGTGCTAGAAGGTCAAAGTTGGAGGAGTGGGGGTGCAAAAGAATCGCAAGGAAAATGTCCGTGATATGGGCAACAAATACCGAAGCGCCGGGTAAGCTCTAAGGTTTTAGCTATATATCTGGATCATGGGCGTCCACAGAAAAAAAAGTCAGGGGGGGGGGGCAAAATTTCTAGGAAGGGGAAAAACCTCCAAGTCACCATGAATTGACACAAAGCATGCGAAAATTTCAGCCCAAAATGCCTCCCAGATCGCCGGAAATGGCATTTTTGAAGCCTATTTTTCTCATAGAAACTTTGAAAACACGTTTTGTTCGGGGTTTTGCTTTGATTTTTATACGTTTTGTCAAATTTTTGATTTTCCAGTGGGGGCAAGTGCCCCCCCCCCCTTGCCCATACCTGCAGACGCCCATGATCTGGATGCAATATAGTCCCAAGAGAGGTATATTTTTCGGTTAGTCGCGGGAACTTCCATGGGGGTAAGCTACTAGCTAGGGCAAAACTGGGGTTCGAAATCCGGCCCCTTGTTGCCCAGTAGCGCTGATTCTGCACTTGAACTTGAACTGCACTTGAAATGATGACATAAGAGGTGGGGCAGGGGGATACTGTCCTGGCCACCCGACCATTCTCCTTAAATTTTCTCAAGTCTAAAATTCGGGCAGGAGTTTGAGAAAAAAATCAGGCAGGGATTTCAGAAAAATCATTACAGTAACTTGAGTTTTAAAAAAGTGGCATCATGATATTTCAGAAACTTAATTCCAAAGACATGCCCGAAAAAAGAAAACACTGTACGGCCATAGTCAAAGTAAAATTCAAGTTTATGAAAAACCAACACGGATCCCGAAAATTCGCTACACATCATCCGGCAGCGCAAAAAGCTATAGGCCTATTGTTCGCCATGAGTTTTGATTCAGTAACTTCCTTCAACCGCAATGCCCGAAATGGTCGTTATCCAAATTCTTTCCGAGCATTTGCCCAAAAATATATTAGTAAGGCCTACCATATTTACGAAAAATTAGAGAGATGAAAAAAATCATGACACATTTGTCATGCCGATTAAGTTAGAAACAATTCAGTTAAATCTTGTGCAGCACTGCCCAAAATGGCCGATTATTTAAATATTTTCAGTTTTGCCCTACCCCAGAATCCGACTATGTTCAAAGTGAGTTTATGGAAAATAAAAAATATACCGTGCAAGCGGCCGCATTTGAGAGCTCGGATAGCTTCCCGGCCCGCGTGCCGGTATACCGTAACACAAAACGTTTGGTAAAGAGCAGTCCCCGGCCAAACTTATTTTGAAGAAAAAGCTAAATAACACAATTTCCATCTTATTTCTCTTCAAAGTATCTTTCATTTCATTTTATGACTTTACTATTGCATATTGGTAAACTAAGCAGTTAGGCCTATTTCTGGTAAATTTCACTGACATTTGAAGAGAAAAAACATTGTCACATGACTCCCAACAGACAGTCATGAAACTGGCGGGACAGTCTACTACACTTCTTCAATTTGGGATGACTGCTCCTGTCCTTTAAACTTGCCATGATACAGTGGTACTTACCCTGACGTTTTATTGTGACGGGCGGTTTGTATTACTTGGGCTGTGAAAAAAGTTTTCTCAGCCCCGCTTCATATTTTAGTCTTATAACCCGAAACGGTCGGGCTAAGGATGAAAAAATGCTGAAACCGTCTTCGATTGCCAAATTACCATAATTCAACTCACAAACCGTGGGAGGGTGTTTAGGTGTACTGTAGTACCCATAGTTTGCAATCTACCCTATCCCCATGTGGACCGAGGGTTGTAGAATATGCCCACGATATCCCCGCCTGTCGTAAGAGCGACTAAACGGGAAGACTTGAACAGTATTTTACTATATAACACTTTCCTGTTGGTGTGTCGTTAAATTTTATCTCAGTAACTAACTAATCTACCATAACCCTAAAGTCAAATTCGGGCAATGGATATGAAAATCGGGCAATTTGTTTTTCAATACTGTAATGATAAAGTTAATGTTTTCACGGAAGCCTTCAAATTTATTTAGACCCACCTCAGTCGTAATTACCGTTACATTTTTGTCAAAAGGTATTACTAATAGGAGTTCGTGCAGTCACAAAGACAATTACACCAATTCGATATAGTCTACATTGGATCTATAGCAAGAGTCGCCAAAGAGTAAAATACATAAGCATGTTTCCATTTCCGTTTTATAGTTTTTGGTTTTTTTTTCAGTGGCGTAGCTACGGGGAGGGGGAGGGGAACAATTGCCCCTGGCTCCGAAACTAATATCGGAAAATTGCCATTTGTGACACCAGTCAACTACTGTGTGGTTTTCACAACTAGTCTTTCATGAAATTCTGAATTCCTTCCTATAAAAACTCCATTTTTGTGGATTATTTGTCACAACAGTGCAAAGTTTCCCCGCGCTTTGCGCGCAGCTATTTGAAGCCCCGAATTCAAAAGTGTTCGCTCATAAATCAGTTTGGTAAACTTTTCCAAACTATAGAAATGACAAAATCATCTGATCATCAAGTGACTTCAGTAACTAATGCAGTGCTATTTTCATGTACTTTTTTCATAAAATTCCAAATTTTCTCCACTAAAGGCGCTTGATTTTTCAAATGTCGTCAGAGAGTCTCAATTTGTAGGATTTAAATAACATTGTGCAGCAACAACGGCAATACAAGCTCCAGTTTTTCAAATATTTGTTTAACAAACAAAAGGGCAACAATTTCGGCGGGCTTCGTTGGTCCCAAATTACGCCCAGGAGAAATGGTGTTCACACTTTTAAAAAAACATCGGAAAATTTGGGTGCTTGCCCCCCCCCCCCCCCCTAGCTATGCCCCTGGTTTTTCCCGCGAAAAGATTCAAATGTATCAAATGTAGTTGCACATTTTGTCTGGTGTTATTTTTTTATATAAAAAAAGTGACTAATTAGATCCTCCATACAAACCTAGGAAATGCCATTTTTGACTCTCTGAGGTCCGATTTTTCAAAATTTTCTGTACGCTCCGAGACAACTAATGGTGGTACTCCGCTTAGATAATCTTTCGGGCAGAAATTTTTTCGGGCACAAAATCTTCTAACCCCTGAATCACATTTTCTGGCAAAAAACCTTCTATCCCCCCCCCCCTCCGAACTGAAATGCTCCCGTACGCCTATGGATGTGGAAACGGTGCAAGGAATGGTAATTGGGGTAATCAGGGGGCCCGCGGCTAGTAAAACTTTTAAAACTTATTTCATAATGAAACAAAAAATGACTTCAAATAAATCATGATGCCATGATGTGTATCAGATTGCCATATCTTAGGGTAAGCACTTGGACTTAACTTCCAAAATTTCTCTTAGAGCAGGGTCCAAAACCCTCCCCTAGACCCCTGCACAGTTCTAAGCAACCCTGAAGTTGGTCATGATCCCCAAGAAAACCCTGGCTACATAAAAGGTGGAAAAGGGCACCCTTCGTCAGAGTTGCAACGAAGGCTCGGGAGAGCCAGGAGCGAAAACTGTACTCACCGTCCTGTGGTTCAGACACGGTGACCACCACCCTCAATTGGGGAAGTAAAGGAAAATTTGATAATATCTTCTCGTCAGGCTCGGAAGCATTAGGCTATATGAGTGTACGAAATCATGTGATGTGATATTTTGAGGCTAAATCAAAAACTGTTGCACCGGATTCTGATTTGCATGCATTTGAGATGAATTCTACAAACTTTGACCGAAAACTGACGAAACATGATGTGCAAACCTGCACAATATCTATACAAGATATATGTAAAGACGTTTTTACGTTTTCCATTTTATTGCCCCTTGTGGGATGGGGTTTATAGAATGTGCCCACGGTATTTCCAGTCAGTTCAGCTTATTGGTGGCGACAAAAGGGAATAAGGTTTGAAACTGAATTAGCCAGCCAACCGTATACTGCTTTAAACTTTACCTTTGTATCTCAGTGTTGTTGTTTTTTTTATATATATATATTATTATTTACGCAATCGTGACGGTTTGTCGTGGGCGACATGGCATGGCTCTGAAAAAAAATGTCATATGTGAAACCAAATCATCAAGTGACACCAGTCAGTGCCCCTTTCAGGAAATCCAGAGTCTCAAATTTTCTGCAATACAGGACTTCGTGTAATGTTTTTGGAAAGCGGTGGTTGCCAAACAGGTTCTCTAAAGTGGGACGCTCGCCACCATCATGTTCGCGTGAAGCGTACAGAAAAGTTCAAAAATTTTTTCCCCCGAAAAGACACAAGACCATTCCATCCAATGGTAGTGGTACATTTTATCTGGTAATTTTTTGATCACTCAACAAGTTGCTGATTTTTTTTTATTATTACAAAACGAAAGATCAAAAATGACTTCTAAGATTCTATTTACGAATCACGGAAATACCATTTTCGAGGGGCCGCCATTTTCAAACTTTCTGCGCGCTCTGCACCATGTAATAATGGCGCTCTACTTAGGTATTCTTTCGGGCAGAATAAAATTTGGGGGGCAAAAAGTCTTCTGTCCCTTAGCTGAAATGGTCTCTTACGCCAAGGTCGATACGTGATAGGTTTCTCTCTTAAACTTTGCAATAAAGCCATAATTTACAGTAGGAAAGCGTTGGCATGCAGTCTAGCTATGGCACTAAGGTGCTTAAAAAAATGGGATGTTAGTGAAAAATCTCCAAGTTCAAGGTTAAGCTTAATTAGCTAGGATTAATGCTGAGTTGCTTTCCGCTTACTTAGGTAATCTTTCTCGTGGGATAAAACAATTCTTGCAAAAAATCTACCCCAAGTTGAAAAGGAAGTTAACATAATATGTTGTTAAATTAGATCCAAACATTGGGAGGGATATATTTTTCCCCTCTTTTTCTTTTACAGAGGAGGCTTAGCTCACAGCTGGACCACGCTTTTACAGAGGAGGCTTAGCTCACAGCTGGACCACGCTTTTACAGAGGAGGCTTAGCTCACAGCTGGACCACGCTTTTGGCTGTGGACTTATGCTAGTGTCGCCTGTGAACATAAGATGCACCGGTACCCGAACTTGCTGAATCTGTAAAAGTGACGTAAAATATTTTTTGTGACATTTAAGCTATGGAGGTAAAACCAGTCACCGTAGGTCCTGAGATCGCCTCCCTTGAATACCAAAACTTGAAGAAAAGAAACTCTAAGGAAAAACAATGTCGAGTACATTTTCTTGGAGCAGATCGCTTGAAGAAAAAAATCAATTGATTTAAATTTGCCACAACATAAGATTTTGAAGCAGAAAACATTTAATGCAACTTCCAATGCTTGAAATGTGGCATATTCAACGATCTGGAATGCAATTTGACCAAACTTTTATTGGCGCTTAGCGCTGAACTCAGATGATGGCGCTACACATAGTTTGCTAACATATATCGCCCTCCTGACGAGGTGGTGGCTATGCCCTTGTAAAACAGGTCTTTTCTGAGAGTACAGAATTTCTGATTTGATCATTCAAACGATTGTACATGTACCCCTTTTGTTTGTTGTTTTTATTTCACCACTTTTCCTGTCATCACTAAAAGGCGAGTGGTTTTGGGTCTGCCTTGGCGAGAATTAATGAGTGCAAAAGTGTTCCTTGCTATTTCAATCGCATTGCACTGAATGAAATAGGTCTAGTGATCGCGGACTGTAATATGAACTTACTGCCAATAGTTTCCCGAAAAAAGATAGTCGAAGATGTAGAAAACATCTTGATAAGAAATGATTCACGGTGAGCCTCAGTGACTTTGTAAGCTCATGGCAGATGAAAATAATTTTTGAAACGAGAATACCCAGTCAGGCAGGACTCCACAAAATTCGCAAAAGAACTTGATGTGCATGGTGCTCTGCATCGCTATTTGTAAGCCTTTTGCGCAAATTTAATGCCCTGATGGTACAAAATCTAAATCGTTCTGATCCGACGAAACTTAAACGATGCATTGGTGCATGAGGCGTCGTGTGGATTGGGGCCCGGGTGAGACAAAGGTGTCACTATATTTTGTCTAAATTACTTCTAGAAACCCTGCACAAATAGAAATATTTGAACAAAAAATACGATCAGTTCAAATACAGTTACAATTAGGCTGGTTATTGGAGTATTACCTGGAAAATAATCAGTTCGTTATCGCACATATCGGAGTTTCCCCAAGTTTATCCTCAGTCCTAACTTATTTTTGCTCGCCGCGCTTGTTTGTAAGTAATCTTTTCGAAAATCAAACTTTTATTGTATCCTCTTTTCAATGACAGCCTTCTTAGGAAATGCCTTTTAATCGGTGCTCACATTCAATGTCTCATTTGCCTTCCCCCCCCCCCCCCCCCTCTTGCATAAAGGTTTTACACATATGGCATTAGGTTTATTGCCCTGGCCTCAAAGTTAGCCAGCTCGCTATTGTCTTAAAAAAAAACCCTGGGTGAACTTCGGAGGTGGCTCCAAGTGAGTTTAAGAGCCTTAGGGGACTGGTGGAAGTCTATGGTTACAAATGATATGCATCGATTCCATATGGATACTTTTGAAAATCAGTTGATTTCTTTTTGAAACTCGAAAAATAAAGATACAGAGCACAATGCATGCAAAAGCGTACCAGGAAGGCCCTGATCAGACGCCTGTAAGTCTCATACAGTTTGTTAAAGTGTCCCCAAGTAAATATTAAATTCGGTTTGTATTGCTACTAGTACCTTTCTAGAGAGATATCCTCTAAAATATTTTCTGACGATGCAAGTGATCGTTTTCCGAATGTAAAAAGGAAAGGATGTGAAATCAGTTTTCTGGGAAGCACCCAAACTTAAATTAGTAAACTGTCCTGTCTCATGATTGGCACTTGGGGATTATGTGACAATATTTTTTCTCCACAGTTGTAAAATTTGCAAGTAGTAACTGCTTGTTTTACCTTGAATGCAATACTGAAGGCCTGGAATATTATGACAGATACTTTGAAGAGAAATAAGAAGAAAATTGTGCGATTTAACTGTTGCTTCAAAATACTGCTCTTGCCCTGAAGCAGTCATTGTTCAAGCACACAGCATATTACATAACGGCTGAATAATTCAATAGATGGTGTTATGAATCATTCCCCAAGTTGGTATGTCACCACTACAAAGGCATCCAGAATTTTGGTTCTTAATTTTTCTATTTGTTGATTTGATTGATTCATTGATTCATTTATTGATGATGGACGTCACAATTCAGTCATTTCAGTCATCATTTTTTCATTCTTTCACTGTTCCGGAGAAGGAAGGAACGGGTTGAGAGGTCTAGCATCCAATACATCGCAAAAGTTTGGACCAGTTGCAGAACCTTGTTGACCAGGGAAGGGTACCACATGCAATACTTTGCATCATGAAACCATATATCGATTGTTGCAACAGGAAATTAAAACATAATTTTTAGAGATCCATGTTCTCATAATTTCATTATCAATCCTTAAGTTGAAAAAAACAAAATTCTCTCAATAGAATTGACAAAAATCTGTAACTTTCAGCTTTGAAATCTATATTGAACTCACAAAAGTACCTCAAACTGAAAAAAAAATATCAAAGAATTGAAGAACAGAAGATAAAGAAGAAAAAATTCAAGTTACTTTTTACTATATGTAACTTAAGAGCACTGAAAATAGCCCCCACCATTCTCTCCTAAAGAAAAGCTCTCAAATGATGTTTATTTTCAAAATATTTGAATAAACTTTCAATTTGGTTGATTTGGTATTTATTTAAACCCTTCAAGTGAATTTATCAATGCAGAATGGAAGCACTTTGCAAACAGTTTTCTATCATTCAACGTCTACACCTTCATGCCCAACAGGTGCGATACATTTCACATAAGGACTTACAGCAAAGTACTTTTAAATGGAATGTAAACAAAGGTGTTTTTTCACCATAGATAAATTCTTAGCAAAGTTCTGCACAAACACTTAGTGGCACCATGTACATTTTCTGGCACAAAATGCACATTGTCCTTAATAAGTGATTCCCCCTGACCATTTTCAACAGGGTGAATTCCTTTCAGACAACCCCCTACTCCAGACGATTCACACCCAAGAAAATTACCCCTAAACTTCTACCTGACCAGAAAATGTTGAATTGCCCTTTGTAGGAACCAAAGATACTACAAATGCACATTCCAAACTTGTATCCCTGTGATGTTGGATGTGTTGACCCCTCATGGAGACTCAAATTTTGAGGGGACGAAGAGAGAATCTGACATGTGCACTATTCTGTTAGGTGATCTGCATACATAACTGAGAATGCATGACTCAAAAAAAAAAGGGTTGCTGCATCACTTTGAGTTTCGAATCTATGCTAGTAATATCTTTGGTAGGAACGGTTCACTCAAGTAAGAGATGAAAGTTTTTCCCATGAAATATCTTCTGGGTGAGAATTTTCTGCCATGGGTCCCCCAGTAACCACTAATGTGCTCCAACATGATGCTGAACACCCTATAGGTGCTCAAAATCTGATCTAATATGGACCGCTCTTTCTCCCTAACCCCCTACATTTATTTATTTTCTTCTTGAAGCCCATGTTATTAAAAAAAAATGCACTGTGAGGTTTTACTTTGACAATAAAACCATATCCGAATAAGGCAACATGGAACTAAGACAAATATCAAGCTAAGAATACTTGTATTCATTTACAGTGTGTTACACTCACGGACTTCCTATACATGGACAGAGCATACTGCATGGTATATTGTCGCTACTGTACGTGTGAGAAAAGGCGCAAGAAAGATGGCCATCTGCTATGGTTTTGTGTGAAAGTTTGGACTTGCTCAAGTATACTGCCATTTTTTGCAAGAAAGTTGGAATATTTTGAAATATGGCAAGGTAAGGTCAAAATCACTTCAGGTATTGCAGGAATATGATATTTTTTCCCATTCAAGTTTAACTTTTGCTTAAAACATTACAGAGTCGTCGTCAAATAAGACGATTTATAGATTCACGGCGGCCATCTTGGTGCACCTTTTTTGTACCAGTCGGTGGCGACCAGCTATGGATAGGACGTATACATTACACGCTGTGTCCATGTATATAAGTCCGTGGTTACACTACTTGTCTGAGAATTTCAGTTCCTGAAAGATTCATCATAGATTCATCACTGCCACCAGTTAAAGTATTACTTTTACACAAACTGCTTTTTAACCAAACAAGAAAGCCAATTGAGAACTTGTTACCTACAAATAAGTTCCTGGATAGAGCATTCCCTATTTGGTCTAGGTAGGTATAATAGAGTTGGTGCAACACGTGAAATAGAAGTGACTTTGCATAAAAGCTACTTTTAGAGCTTGATTTAATAAAGTAACAGAAAGCAGGGGGCAAACACTATATGGAGAATGCTGGAAACAGAAAAGGATCCCTTCAATCTTAAAGCCAACCCCCTCCAACTTTTACCCTTCTGGTGTATATATTTTCAGTCCAAATGTTCGCATAATCGAATTCCTATTCAAGATTCTAGCCATTGGGGTTTCAGAAACGTCAATAATTTATGAAGGGATGGACATGTTTGTTCAAAACCAAAATTTCTAGCCTCTGCCCCAATATTTAGGAATCTTAGAACAAGTAATGAATTGGTAGCCCCTCCATTTTAAACTTAAACAAAAATGCCAGATAAAAAAATTTTTGGAGGAGAGTTCCCTACTGATAATATTATTGACATTGATGCAGTACTGTGTGTGCACAATTAAACATATCATTTACAACACAGTCTAAACTAAGTTTGTGGGTAAAATATGACTACATAATGTACAAACAACACAAGACATCTTAACACCAAGATGTCCTACTGTACATGCATAATACAGATATATACAAGAATTCAATATCACAACATGAAACAGTCTTATCTCGTTTAACAATATTAAAGTTTTCGCCAACCACATAAATTCCTGGGACCATTAATGACAGTTTTTCGATAAACAAGTATTCACTTGGTATTCACTCTTATTTGCATGTACTAGTTGTGATAATCAGTTAAGAAGGGTTAAGTTGGCCAAGAATGTTTAGTACTGTTCCTTTTTATGAATACAGCAGTGCATTCTGGGTAATTAGCTGATTTGCATTATGTGTAAGGACTCCTCATTACTGTATTTTGTCTTATTTTGAAATTCATTCCTCCCCCCCCCCCCCCTTAAAATTTACATGCAATGTCAAGCAAGAACTTCATTCACAATTACCCCATAAACAATGTACATGACAATAAAACTATTGTGCCATACAAGACAAATATCAGATTAATAACTTTAAAATGTTGCAACTCCCCTCTAGTGTCCATAGAAAAAAAAAACAATGACTATGCATCACAAATTGAAAAACAACACACCCTAAGCTAAGAATAAACTTACTCTTGCTTCAAGGGGCAATCAGAGTTTGACAACGAACATTAACCTGTTGTTCCAACACTTCATCTTTCCTTTTTTTTAACTGGTTATTAACCATAATCAACAGATATTGAAGAGGTCTTTTTAGTGAGAAGAAACATTAACTCTGTCTTCATGACTGTTGAATGGGAATTTTGTAATTTTGCTCAGGTAACAAAATTTCATACGGATGAAAGACTAGGCAGCCTCAACCATAATGTCAGACCACAATGTCAGACCGCAATGCCGACCCCCCCCCCCCCCCACACACACACTTTTATTTTTTGGAAAGTTTTGACTCAATGTATGATTTTGATGCAGAATTAAAGTCATGAAAAATTCATTAACAAACTCTGATAGCCCCTTTTAATTAACCCATGCATACATTTTGCTTCACGCTCTGCCTAAAGAATTCTCCATAAAATGTTTCGTCTGTCAATTATGATCACCACTAATCAAGACAGGATAACTGAGAGTCTATTGGAATATTGATTACCAATTGCTGCCATTCAATTCCAAATTATTTCATCTCTCACATTTGCATATGAATTGCTACATCATTCACTTTACTAATTTAAGCAATTTCATTTGTTATGCTGTAGCTACTGGATCAAATGTCACACACAGAGAGCAACACCAAAACTCTGACCATCAAACTCTAGAGTACACTTCTGATGGGTGGTACCATGAAAATATTGGTACTGGTACTGTAAAGCTCACAGAACCAGTACTGAGAGGCAGTACCGGTTCTCAAATCTTGAGTAGGTCAGTCAGGTGGGAAGGAACCTAAACTGTGCACGGCACACCTGTTATCCTGTACTTTGATGCAGCTGGGCATATGATTGCATTATTACCGTGTAGAAACCTCTGCTTTGACTTTGTGTGCCACATTTCTTTACAGTCATGCACAATTGTAATTAATACTCCTGTTTCCTAATATCTCGACTTTTCCAGGGTAATTTTTTTGAGTACCTGTACTTTGTCAAGAACTGGTATTAGAAACACACGAAATATCTTCAGTATTTTTATTACCTGTACCTCTAGTACCGGTATTCACATCAATACCGGCATCCCACCCAACCCTACTCTACACAAATGTATACATTTGAAATAATCACTCTAGGCTCAACATTTCTTTGTACATATCTCACTAAAGAATATAGTAAGTGCTGTCTAATGTTACAAGTGCTGTTTGTTACATCCATTTGTAATTAATTTAACCAGACATTTCACTACCAGCAAGTACATTTCACTACCAGCAAGTACATTTTTCAGAGTGCTTTTCTTGAATAAAGGAGGGATTTTCTAGACTGTTGTAGTTTATAGGGTCTAATGAATAAAAACCCATCTACTCCATGTTTTGTCAGTTCCCCAGATGCCACTGAAACAAGCCATAGCTTTATACTCTAAAACATTCTTATTGAACTTTGGTGTATTCATGCACTTTTTACAGTTGAACGACCATCAGATCATGCATTATCTAGTTCAAAACTACTAAGCAGTCTTTGACAAATTCCATTTCTCCAATATATACAAGGGATCACATGACCTTTATGGTTGCATCACAGAGAACCAAAACCATTGAAATCATAGAGGCTGAAAAAAGCCAACTAGCCCTGCAATAGTGCACATAGTTGCTTGTGACCTTTCCATGCTTTCAAACAGAATAAAAAATCCAAAATGTGTATCCTAATCTACTTGAATCTACCAAATTTTTAAAGTAATTGTCTGATTTGTCAGTTTTAGACCTAAGAATTGTAAAATATGTATGTGAAGTTCTGTTTTTATAATGGTGTGCAGCTGTATGTGTACAAGCTCAAGGCTTTCTCAAAGTGAAGAGAGGACAATAGAGTTCTGTGATACTTTCATCCATCCTCAGCAGACATCTTGGGACATCACATTAGCCACAGGCAGTGGCAACGATCTGTGAATAAGACTTTCGTGTTACATTCTCTGTTCATGTATATAAGAAGTCGGTGTGTTTTGATTACTTGTCCACTGGGAGAGCTGTTCAGCCTGTTCTCTAATTCTACTTGTCTGCAGATATACCTCCTTGTCCACTTGTAATATACCTTTGAATTCCAAAAGACTTTTCTGGGGTACTTGCCTGGCAGGTAAAATACTGAGCAATGCCTTTTACTTGCCCTGGTCTGCCAGGTGGGAGATTTGTCAAAGCCTGTTTACAGCATGTCCTCATTCGTGGAATGAAATCAAAATGACTGACACTGGGAAGTGGTTTTAAAATAAAGATGAAACACCAAACATTCCCACTAGCAGTAGTACATGGCAAAATAGCTTTTCTGGTGATACCATTCTACAATACCTGGTGTAAAGATGGTATACCCTGCAAATTAAAAGAAAGCTAGTATAAACTCGTCTTCTTCATTATCCTGAGAAATTCTTGTTCGTTGATTTCACCGTCTCCATCCCGATCAGCTTCATCAATCATTTCCTGTCAGACAAAACAAAATTAATTTAACTTTCTTTGCATAGTTCTCATAATATACTAACATTTATATAAACCTTATGCATATGTTGCTACAGGGCAAAAAGTACACCCTCCTTTGGGGGCAAAACAAACCAAGACAGACAAATGCAGCCAGCTGATTTGTCAACCAGTCGAACACATGTATAGTCTGCTACAAGTGAAGGACAAATTTTTGGCAGGCAGTCACATGTTCCATTGTTTTGCCCCCAAGGATGACGTCAGTGTGTCACCAACACATATGGTCTATAAACATTTTTATTAAATGTTTTGCATCCCTACGTGGCATACCAACTGCGACTTTCTCATAATCTAAACCTGTTCTTGCTTTCACAAATTTACTTCAACTTTCTAGCAAGCTTTGTTTAATTTCCTTCTTGTATAAGCTTTACTTTTTTTTGAACACCACTTTCATTTATATCACAACCAATAAAGAATTCATACACTCTCTTGTCCTTCCCACATAAAATTACAAGACAAAATAGTTCCAACAACAGTTTATAATTCCATTTGCCAGCCATCAAATTGTATGTTAATTCCTATTTAATTATATTTGGAAATCGCTTTCTCATGTACAGCCTACAGCCTACAATGTTTATTATTTCAACTATCAATATTAGCAACTGCTTACTGAAATGACAGCCTACCAATTTAAACACTGATTAGCAATTAGAGCTCATAAATACTTCCACACAATTCTGTGACTTTGTCCCCTTGGATATAACTCTTTTCCTCAATCAAAAAACTAACATATCCATACAGGATGCCAGAATTACACATTACAGTTATATTTTATTGTTTAAACTTAATATTAGTACTATTACTGATACCACGGTACATTAGTAAAATTCTTCAAACCTGCAATTCTTCATCAGTTAAATTTTCACCAAGCTCCTTCGCAACCCTCTTTAAATTCTTGAAAGAAATTTTTCCCGTCTCGTCATCGTCAAACAACTTGAAAGCCTTCAGAATTTCCTCCTTAGAGTCTTTTTCACTCTGTCAGTAATGAATAGGAAGTGAGACATTAATTGCCCAGGGGATTTTATTACCAAGTCATTCTCACCAAGGAGAATAAGAAATTTTACTTGCTTTAGATAAATCCTTTTAAAGGAATCTTCTGAAAGGTGAACATGTCTACAAATGTCTGTAAGTGCAGCCGCTACACCACTTCACAGCACACACAGCATCCTGTCTACAGAATGACAGTGAAAGCAAAACAAATTTCAACTGACTCTACTTCTACGCCATAATTAGGTTATTCTCAAATTTTGCTCAAACTACTGAGTAGCCATATTTGATTAAGATAAAAAAATTCCAATGGGAAATTAAATTTCAATGCAGCACAGTTCTACAGGACTTGGCTCTGGACCAAAACAACAAAAAATGTATTTCAAAAGACTGTGGTTTCCTGCTTAAAAAAGCAAGGTCTTTATATCATTGTTACTGGAAATTAAAAAGAAATATGCAGTAACCACCTGCATTGTTTTGAAATTCTACCCCAATAAAGACCACTTTGTATCATTCTGTTTTCTCAGCAACAATCCCTCTTAATGTTTCAAAAGGAAATTCTGACCAGCAAGTCATCCATATACAACCACATCCTTCTTGTACTTTCTCCAAAGATCAATGCTTGGTCAGTTTGCCCAGTCATCTGTGACAACCAAACTTTGTGTCAGATAAATAAAAAAAATAAAACCATTTTTGCCTTTAACTGATGGTACCCAGGTTAACTTGAACTTTCTTTGGAGACAACTTGGGTTTCTTTTGTGTGTTACAACCAAGGAAGAAACACAGGTAACTCAATGGCAACTTGAAGATGCAAGGGGGTGGGGGTTTAGGAGTGTCCTTGTAGTCCATGAACTTGACAACATGCACACCAATACTTTTCTAGGAATTTCATGTACCCTCTAACTTTTAAAGGCCCAATTTTCTCACCCCAAACAATACCAATTCTCCTAACCTTCTTACTTCAGCCCCTCCCACAATGGTCTGAAATTCATCCTCATCCAGATACAACCTCAGTTTATTGCTTCAGGGCGAGTATAAAAAGGCTCAATGTGTATAATCAAAACACTCTCAATACAGTTCATGCTGTGTAATATAAACTTTGATACTCGGCATTGTTTGAATTAGCTGTCAATCAAAGAACTGAGCCAATTGAGAATTTCAATAAACCCCTACAAGAAATGTAGTTTGGGAGAGAGGATTGGTCCTTTAAGATCAAATTAAAACAAGACTTTACTGGTGTAATGAAATGTCTACAACAATTTTCAACCACAAGTTGCAAAGCAGGATAATTCTCTCCCACTACTTTTCATTCATTTATACCGAAGACTTGAAAAATGGAACCTTCTGCCAGCATATACGTAATGGAGTAGGGAAAACAAGGCAATGAGGAGCAACTTGAAAAGAGGCAGTGGTCTGCCTGACTTAAAGGACCAAACCTTTCACCCCAAACTACAATTCTGGCACCCGGGTACCAAAATTTTCAATTGGCTCAGCTCTTTGATTGACAGCTAATTCAAACAACGCAGAGTACCAAAGCTTCTCATTACACAGCATGTACAGTACTGAGAGTGTTTTGATTATAAAATGGAGTTTTTCTATACTCACCTTGAAGCAATAAACTGAGATTGTGTCTGGATGAGTATGAATTTCAGACAATTATGGGAGGAGCTTCTGTAAGAAGCTTAGGAGAATTGGTACTGTTTGGGATGAGAGAACTGGGGCTTCAAACCAATTGAATAGAAACTGAGCCCTAATACTCTAACTACTAACCCCATCCACTCTGAGGTCTGGAGAATGTAGAGTAAAATTCTGCAACTACCTGTGCCCTAAAGTAAGTCTATCAACTGCACATACACATGGACATGAAAATTTCTGAAAGGAGGCAGACAAAAGTTGTTACTGTACTAGAAAATGGACCATTCACACAAAGTGAAACATGTGAATCTTTTTCAGGGAAACAAAATTTCCTCATTTTTCTCTCATGAATTTCCACTATTCTGGGATAGGGTTTTGAGTTTATCCCAAGGAACAACTCTAAATGCTGTTTAAATTAGGAATGAGTATAAAACAACAGCAACTTTCTCTTTAAATACACACAAATCTACTTGATTTCACATATATATGAAATACTCTTCTTTCATACACCGAGACTGCATATTTGGTCTAGCGGTAGAGCATCCACTCTCACGCGAAAGGCCGGGGCTCGATTCCCAGGTCAAATTATAAAAAAGACTCTAAAAAATGGAACCTACTGTCCTGGTGTGTGATGCTCCTCATAAGCAATGGAGTAGGGAAAACATGCCAGTGAGCCACAACTGGAAAAATAGGCCTGGCCAGCTCAACTTGAACCAATAGGTTGGAAACTGGGCCGTAAAACTACATCTAACTGCATACACTTATTTTCCTGAAACTGGAAATCAGAAACTCAAACCTTTTGTGCACACAAAAAGTGAGTAACAGAAATGTTGCAAAATATACCCATTACTGTACCAACTGGCACTGAACAGTATTCAATGCTACACAGCATCGATGACAAATTTATGGCTTTTTGATTCAATACTCAAGGATCCCTGCATCAGATCATTTACATTTTACAACACTGCAAATTAATCTGAACTCTCCACTTCACACACATACAGAAACTTCCTGTAGGATGTAGGCCTAACATTTCACCTTGGCTAGATCTCTGTCTGCTACTTTGGGTTTATGAAATCTAGAAAAGTATTATTCGGAGCAAATGTTGAGAAGGGGGGTTGTACTGGTCTTTGATGTCTCTCCTTTAAACAAATGAAAATGCCTGAAAGTTCATGCCACAAAGAACAGGAAACCAAACAAGTTCACCTTTTCAAAGAAAACATTCAACAGATTCTTCCCAAATGAGCAGATTGAAGTTTGAATTATAAACAGGAATAAGGTTTTCTATGTTTCCTCAACAAAAATAAATAAAGAAAATACATCCAAACATTGCCATATTACTGACAACAATTTATCTAACAAGGATCACATAACTGACACTTTTTAAAATCATGATCATTAAAAAGATATAAGCTTCAAGTGTGACGGTCGGTACAATGAAGATGTTAGACAAATCTCCAAAAATTTGACAAAAGTGATGTGTGGTTTCTGAATCTACTAGCCCTGCTTAACTCATCTGTTTCACAACTGGACTATCCCATTTACTACCGCACACTTACGGACAATGGCATTAGTAGGTGGGGCTACACTCCATCGGAAACCATTCCTAGACAGTAGACACACCCGTGTTTCATTGCAAGCAGAATGCTAAAATCCCATGTGGCAACAGCTATACAGGTGATGTAAGTACATATGAAGTAGATCACCTTAAACTCAAACTTTGTTCATCCAGCCTCTAGGCCTATCTGGTAATTATATGTAAGTTTGCTACACAAGTGAATTTTCTATTTTAACAAGGAATAGTAAACCAGGGTTTGTGCACATTCAAAATAACAAAACTTCATGACATTTCCATGACTTTCAAGGACCTTGACTGATATTTCCATGACTTTTAAAAACAGCCAGATTCCACATTTCCTATTTTTTTCCACAAAGTGATGTGTCTGAGCATTGAGAAAATCGCTCAACAAGAACGGCTCACTGAATTCCCTGACTTTTCCAGAACCTTTTGAAAAATTGCTCATTTTCTCAAGCTTTCCAGGATTGGAATTTAACATTTCAGTTCCCTGTGTTTCCGGACCTGTAAAAACCTGTAAACCCAATCTACCAACTCTGTAAGTGTGCAAAGCCATTTATGTCCAACAACAATCTCCTACAGTAGCTTCCCTCCATAGGTCCAATATTACCAACTTCAACAAGGTTCTAAAAGGGCATGCAGTCACCTCAAATTTACACTAAACTGAAATAATTGCTAAATCTGTCCATCTCCTTAAGTTCACTTCAGAGTTTCCTAAATGATTTTACCAAACATAAACATTGATTGAAGATTAAATAAGGTGTTGCTCTGAGCATTTTAAAGGGAAATATTATGTCAAAAAACTATCACAGCGTGAAATAAATGTTATCCTTTGTGGTCTTTCTCCCTTCCCAAACATGGATCACAAACAACTAGTAACTGAACTGCAAGTTTCACAAAATATGGACAGAGAAAAGAAACAATTTCCTCATTAAACATACTTGGCATACTTATTCTGTGCATACTTACCACACTTATTCTGTGCATACTTACCATACTTATTCGGTGCAAACTTAGCATACTTATTCTGTGCATAATTATTCTGTGCGTACTAAGCATACTTATTCTGTGCATTCTAAGCATACTTATTCTGTGCGTACTAAGCATACTTATTCGGTGCGTTCTAAGCATACTTATTTTGTGCGTACTAAGCATACTTATTCTATGCGTTCTAAGCATACTTTTTCTGTGAGTACTAGGCATACTTATTCTGTGCTTACTAAGCATACTTATTCTGTGCGTTCTAAGCATACCTATTCTGTGCGTACTAAGCATACTTATTCTGTGCGTTCTAAGCATACTTATTCTGTGCGTACTAAGCAAACTTATTCTGTGCCGTACTAAGCATACTTATTCTGTGCGTTCTAAGCATACTTATTCGGTGCGTTCTAAGCATACTTATTCTGTGCGTACTAAGCATACTTATTCTGTGCGTTCTAAGCATACTTATTCTGTGCGTACTAAGCATACCTATTCTGTGCGTTCTAAGCATACTTATTCTGTGCGTACTAAGCATACTTATTCTGCGTGTACTAAGCATACTTAGTCTGTGCGTTCTAAGCACACTTATTCTGTGCGTACGAAGCATACTTATTCTGTGCGTTCTAAGCACACTTATTCTGTGCGTACTAAGCATACTTATTCTGTGCGTTCTAAGCATACTTATTGTGTGCGTTCTAAGCATACTTATTCTGTGCGTACTAAGCATACTTATTCTGTGCCTTCTAAGCATACTTATTCTGTGCGTACTAAGCATACTTATTCTGTGCGTTCTTAGCATACTTATTTTGAAAGAGCAGTTGCAGCAGGTCATATTACACTTGTTACACATTATGGTTAACCCAATAGGAAAAACTATACAACACAGCAGTCACACTGTACATACAGTACTCCCCTGTGTTGTGGAATATATTGCAGCAGATATAAGCAAGGAGATGTTCACCTATTCACTATGCAGTTTTTATACCCACACAGTGTGTATTACAGTATTAGTTATTATTTCAGCTGGCTCAGTGCAATAAGAACATGTGACTTTTTAAACTTGTAAAAAATGGGGACCATGGCCACTTTTTTAAAAAACTTAAGAAGAAGTTGATTAACAACTGAAAGGCTAAGCAAACCTTAAAATACTACTGTACATTAAAACATGTACGGTAAAGTATGAGCACGGACTTCCTATATATGGACAGCGCATACTGCACGGTACATTGTTGCTACCGTACGTGTGAGAAAAAGCTCACCAAGATGGCCGTTTGTTACAGTTTTGTGTGAAAGTTTGGACTTGCTCAAGTATATTCCCATATTTTGCAAGAAAGCTGGAATATTTTTGAAATATTGCAAGGTAAGGTCAAAATTACTTCACGTTTTGCAGGAATATGATATTGTTTCCCATTCAAGTTTAACTTTTGTTTAAAATATTATAGAGTCATCGTCAAATGGGACGATTTATAGCTTCACAGTGGCCATCTTGGTGCGCCTTTTTTGTCCCAGCCCGGTGGCGACCATCTACAGATAGGACGTATACGTTACATGCTGTGTCCATGTTTATAAGTCCGTGAGTATGAGGCATTAACTTTCTTCTATTCCTTATAGGTCTAACACTCTTACAAAAAGTCATATCATCCATACTAATCATGCTATTCATTGTTGCTGTCATCAGGGTAAGGTAGTCACCAAAGTCTATGATTTCTGGTCCTTCTTCATCAATGTTTTGGGACCTGTTTTCTTCTTTTTTTTGATTTGCACTGCAATTCCAACATATGATGTGACACCTAACAGGAAAAAATAGGTTTAGGATAAACTTTCGGGTTAGTTAGTTAGAAAGAGTTTTACAGCCCAGTTTCCAACCTTATGATTCAAATCGAGCCAGCCACGGCCTTTTTTCCAGTTGTGGCTCACTGGCTTGTTTTCCCTACTCCACTGCTTATGCAGAGCATCACGCACAATGGCAACAGGTTCCATTTTTAGAAAGTTAGATGCAGTTTTGCGGCCCATTTTTCAACCTATTGGTTCATGTCCAGTCAGCCACAGCCTTTTTCTTAGTAGTGGCTCACTGGCTTGTTTACCCTACTCCATTTCTTATGCAGAGCATCACACACAATGGCAGTAGGTTCCATTTTAGAGTCTTTGGTATGACTCCACCTGGGAATAGAGCCCGGGCCTTATGCCCGAGAGGCAGATGCTCTTACCGTTAGACCAAACACGTGGGCGGGATAAAATTACAAATAAATACACTGCATCAAAGTAAACAGATTATCAATAATACCATTTTTGCTGTCATAAGGGTTAGGAAGTCATTGAAGTCTATGGTTCCTGATCCTTCTCTATCAATGTCTTGTATCATCTTCTTAATTTCTTCTTTCTTTGGTTCAAAACCCAAAGCCCTCATAGCAACCTGAAAGAAAGACATTGAAAAAAAAAAATTGGCTTTAAGTTTTGCTTCACTTTTTGCAAGTGTTTAATATTTTTCTTTCAAGTGTAAATGATGTGCAAGTCTTTCCTTAGTTGCCCAAAATGATTAATTTCCTTCTCCATCTGGTAACTGAAATGAGGAACCTGTTTCATTACTCTAAAATTTCCAGAGAAAACGAATAAAATTATCCACTTAAACCCAACCAGAACCAGAAAGCCAAAAGGCTTCATGATTCCTTGCCACTGAAATGTAAGGCCTTTTTTCACATGGACATTGCTTTGAAATGTTTTTCAATTAACAGGGCTCCATAATGTGCCCACAAAGTACACATGCAAGGCATCCAATCTTCCTACATAGAGATCCCTCTTGCCCGTTGTGAACCCAAATAACATTTGACCTCCACCAAAAACTTCTGGGACCATGTATTCACTATGTGCTATCTACATGAAAAGTTACAGGACCCTACAAGTGACCTTTCTTGAAAGACTGTGCAGGAAAGCTTGTCAGGCTTTGAACTTGCTGACAAATGAACTTTGACGTTTGGGAAAATCAATAGGGATCATCTACTCAATATGACCAATCCACACTCTAAATATGAGCACAGTCACCTGTACCGTTCTTGAGATATTGGGTTTACGAAGTTTTGACCTTTTGACCTCTCGTGACCCCAAATGACCTTTGACCTCCACGAAAATCGATAGGGATCATCTACTCAATGCAACCAACCCACACACCCCAAATATGAGCATAGTCACATGTACCGTTCTCGAGATATCGTGTCTACTAAGTTTTGACCTATTGACCTCTCGTGACCCTAAATGACCTTTAACCACCACCAAAAACAGTAGGGATCATCTACTCAATATGGCCAATGCACACACCAAATATGAGCATAGTCACACTTACTCTTCTTGAGATACCATGTTTATAGCGTTGAGCCAATAACAGAGATATCGGAACTTGCCGATAATAATAATAATAATAATAATATAACAGTTCTTATATAGCGCCTTACACAAGAAGTCTCAAAGCGCTAAAACTATACAACATGCGGTCAATAAGACAAAGTAAACAAATGAGTTTTCAAGTTAGTTTTAAATTGTCCAACAGTGGAAGAGTTCTTGACAAAAGATGGAAGGTCATTCCACAGTTTCGCAGATACTGTTGAAAAAGCACGATCACCATAAGAATGGGTAACAGATGACGGCACATTTAAAAGAGATTGAGAGCTGGAACGTAGTTCACGTAAAGGCTTGTAATTAGATATAAGATCCTTTAGATATAATGGAGCAAAACAATGGATGCATTTGTATGTAAGAAGAAGGATTTTGTAGTTGATACGATGCTGCACAGGAAGCCAGTGAAGATTACGAAGAACAGGGGTGATGTGGTCACATGATTTTGTTAATGCAACAAGTCGAGCTGCTGAGTTTTGAATACGCTGGAGTTTTGAAATTTGGTGTTTAGGTAAACCATAGAAAAGACTATTTCCATAATCCAGACGGCAGGTAACGAATGCATGAATAAGCTTTTCAGTAGTTTGGGCATCCAAATAATGTCGTAATTGACCAATTTTGTGCAAAGCAAAGGAGGCAGAGCGACACACATTATTAATATGCTGAGATAAGCTAAGATCATTCTGGAAAATAACACCCAGATTTTTTGCACTCTGGGCAGGCGTGATTAAAGAGTCTCCAATGGAAATACTGGTGAGTGGTATAGTATCACGGAAGCGAGAAACAAGGTGTAGTACTTCAGTTTTCTCAGGATTGAGTTTTAAACTGTTGGTGGTTGACCACGAAAGGATGTCCTTAACACACGTTTCCAGTTGCAGTAATACTGAATGGCAGTTTCTATTATCAACTATAGCATACACTTGAGTGTCATCTGCATAAATCATTTTGGACAGACCATATGATTCTATTATGTTTTCAATAGGAGATGTGTACAAAGTGAAAGCAAGAGGACCAATAACAGATCCTTGAGGGACTCCCTCTTCAGGTACATGGGCCTCAGATAAGTGACCATTGATATTAATATGTTGCAATCGGTTGGTAAAGTATGATGTAAACCAGCGGAGTGCAGTTTCACAAAATCCAAATCTATTAGAAAGGCGTTGTAAAAGGATAGTATGATCAATGGTATCAAAAGCAGCAGAATAGTCCAATAATACAAGAACAGATTCCTTTCCTTTATCAGCTGAAAGCAGCAAGTCATTGTAAACCCTTAGAAGGGCAGATTCTGTAGAATGGTGGCTTCTGTAAGCAGACTGATACTTGCTGTGAAGGTTATTATGCGAGAGGTAATCTTGGATCTGTAATACAGCAGCACGTTCAATTGACTTAGCAAGAAATTTGAGATTAGCTACTGGACGATAGTTTTTGAGATTCTCACAGTCAAGCTTTGCATTTTTAATAAGAGGAGTAATGTGCGCAACTTTTAGCGACTCTGGAAAAAACACCAGTCTGTAGTGAACCATTAATAACCTTTGTTATGATAGGAGCCAGTTCTTTGATGCATTTCTTGAGAAGCCAAGTAGGTATAGGATCCATAGAACAAGAAGTTGTTGGAGAGTTCTGAATAATACTAGAGACTTTTTCCACACTAATCAGAGAAAATCCTCTAAAAGAACTAGTACAAGGCTCACAAGGAATATGTGGATCATTGTCAGCTGGCATATTATGAAGATCCTCCTTAATACATTCCACTTTATTGGCAAAGAAGTTACTAAAATTATTGGCAAGGGATGGCTGAGAACTAAAACCATGAGGAAGAACAAGTTTAGAATCAGGAGCACTTAGACTGTTGACCTTTTGAAAAAGTTGACGAGAGTTACACTCTTCAAAGTAATGTTGATAATGGTTACGCTTAGAATCAAGAATCATGTTCTTATATAAGTATGCTTGGTCACGAAAGATCTGTTTGTGGACTTCAAGTTTACTTTTCAACCACAGGCGTTCAGCACGGCGAAGTTTCTGTTTTTCTTTCCTAAGATAACAGATAACTCAAAGTTAATATCGGCCCGATACCGATACCCCCCCCCCCCCAAAAAAAAAAATCTTCCGTAATCACACGTTTTGTTATCATTGAAAAATTATAATTTTATCACTACTGCTCCTTAAACTTATTTTGAACTAAGTCTTCATGTTTCTGTTACTTTGTCTCCCTGAAAAATTTTCCGTTTTTCTAACGAAGTGTTTTAAGCAATCAATCACGATGTATCTGGTGTAAAACACGCGCCAGCCAAGAAACCCCGTTCGTAACAAACACATTTCGTCACCTACAGCCAGACTGTAAAGTTTTTTTTTTTGTGTGCCTAAACATATATGCCGTGACGCAAGTACAGTATGCCATATTTACAGGTATGTGTATGGACTGTACAGTGTAATTCCCCAAGCTTTACTACGAAAAAAAAACTTGCGAGCGTCATACGTATCTACATTATACCACAGGTGTTCTCAGCATATACATACACACTACAGTATAGAGAATGTGTTTGTACATGGATACTGCTGATAATGATAAGACTCCCTTACACAGCGCTGATTGTTCGCTGGTTACAACAGTTCATAGTTTATGTCTTCATCCGGTCCGGTATGGGTTTTTTCATTTGTTTGTCTGTGCCCGTTTCTACGCGCGTAAAAAGCGGTTACGATACTTCATGAGATCGTACATTTTGTCTCAGGTATTGGTCTCTTGAGTTAGCTCTTTCAATCGAACGTTCGGGATCGTGAACATTGAGCATGCCACTCTGCTGTACACAGTGGTGGAAATCCCCGTTGAGTTACTGTTACTGCACGTGGCGAAATTCACACCGTGAAACTCCATTGAGATTTGTCGCGCGATTCGGAAGAATTTGACTTGCGTAAACGGACAACAGATTTGTATAGCGAATTGGCTATAGATTGCAGATTACGGTGCGTGCACTCTGCTATGGGTGTGTACGTTAATTGTTGAAAGAACACAACAAGCAAGTGTTGTTTGTTACGAACTGCTTCCAAAATGAAAAACATTGGGATTGCCATGGGCGTCCACAGGTAAGGGCAAGGGGGCTTTTGCCCCTGAAAAATCAAAAATTTGAAAAAAACATATAAAAATCAAAGCAAAAACCCGAACAAAACGTTTTTTCCAAGTTTCTATGCCAAAAACAGGCTTTGGAAATGCCATTTCCGGCGATCTGGGAGGCATTTTGGGCTGAAATTTTCGCACATTTCACGTCAATTCATGATGACTGGGAGGTTTTGCCCCCGTCTAAAAATTTTGCCCCCCTGACTTTTTTTCTACAGACGCCCATGGGGATTGCGCTAAATATTCTATAGACTACGAACTGCGGGCTTGCGGCGTAGTTGATCTAGTTTGTGTACGTTCACTGCAATGAATTTGTTGAATATTTTATGTTCAACAAAATGATTTGTATTTTATTTAAGTGCATATTGAGAACTTTTACCTCTTTACTGTTGAAATGATGAAATACTTGTTATCGGTTGCCATTATCAGAGACAGCCTTCATTTGTGCCGATACCGATATCTTACCCATAACGCCATTATGGGCCGATACTGATAATACCTATCGGTTATCGGCTCAACACTACATGTTTACAAGCAATTTGTAAGGAATTTACCTATTGACCCCTTGTGACCCCAAATGACCTTTGACCTCCACAAAAAACAATAGGGATCATCTACTCAATATGACCAACCCACACACCACATATGAGCATAATCACATGTACCATTCTCCAGATATCGTGTTTACAAGGTTTTGACCTTTTAAACTCTCGTGACCCCAAATGACCTTTGACCTGCACCAAAAAACAATAGGGATCATCTACTCAATATGACCGACCCACACACCACATATGAGCATAATAACATGTACCATTCTCGAGATATCGTGTTTACAAGGTTTTGACCTTTTGACCTCTCGTGACCCCAAATGACCTTTGACCTCCACCAAAAAACAATAGGGATCATCTACTCAATATTACCAACCCACACACCACATATGAGCATAATCACATGTACCATTCTCGAGATATTGTGTTTACAAGGTTTTGACCTCTCGTGACCCCAAATGACCTTTGATCTCCACCAAAAACAACAGGGATCATCTACTTAATATAGCCAATGCACACACCAAATATGAGATTAGTCACACTTACGCTTCTTGAGATACCCTGTTTACAAGCTATATCTAAGGAATTTACCTATTGACCTCTCGTAACCCCAAATGACCTTTGACCACCACCAAAGAACAATTGGGATCATCTACTTAATATGACCAACGCACACACCACATATGAGCATAATCACATGTACCATTCTCGAGATATCGTGTTTACAAAGTTTTGACCTTTTGACCTCTTGTGACCCCAAATGACCTTTGATCTCCACCAAAAACAATAGGGATTATCTACTCAATATGGCCAATGCACACACTAAATATGAGGATAGTCACACTTACTCTTCTTGAGATACCGTGTTTACAAGCAATTTCTAAGGAATTTTCCTATTGACCTCTCGTGACCCCAAATGACCTTTGACCTAAAAGGAAATGGATAGGGATCATCTACTCAATATGACCAACCCACACACAAAATATGAGCATAGTCACATGTACCGTTCTCAAGATATCGTGTTTACAAAGTTTTGACCTTTTGACCTCTTGTGACCCCAAATGACCTTTGATCTCCACCAAAAACAATAGGGATCATCTACTTAATATGACCATCCCACACACCAAATATGAGGTTAGTCACACTTATCCTTCTTGAGATATCATGTTTACAAGCCAAAGCATCACATACATACACACACACACACACACACACACACACACATACACACACACGACATCACCATCGCATAGACTCCTTGGCCTACGGCAAGGAATCAAAAAAAGAATTCCACGAATGAAATTAGAAGTGGTCTTTAGATTTAATAATAGTCTTCCTTTAGAAAACCACACACAGTGATAGCGGTTCTATAACATAATCTCCAATCAATTCAGGCCTTTCATGTAAGGTTGTTCATCCACGATGTCCATATTCATCATGAAAGACTCCTCAACATAAAGGTTTTGGACTATCTAATTTGAACAGTCAAGCATTAAAGAAGCATTTAAGTTAACTGCATCTGCCTGAAGGAACTGCTGTCCAATGATCAACCCCCTTCATCTGCTGGGAGAATGATTTTTGGGCAAACCCTATGCAAAGTCGGACAAAAGTCAGCGGGCCCAGAGAAAAACATACATATAAAGCCTTGAGTTTCAGATTCTCCAGGAGTGCTATATAAATCGCACTCCTCAGGAAATTAAGAAATGGGGTAGAAGTGCAGTTGCATTAAACTTGAATAAATAAATATGAAGTTCCATTCTTCATCTGGTTGTTCAAAAAACCACACTCCTCGCAGTGAATTTGAGGCAAGTGATGAAATGCAACCACAATCACAAGCCTCAAAAATTCAGGGCCTTTTACATCTAGCCCAATTTGAGCCCACCTAAATGTGGAACATATTGGGGCACAGCCAAGATTTGTGCATATTCAAAATGTGTACATTTTATGACTTTTCTGTGACTTTCCAGGACCTTGACTGATATTTCCAGAACCTATAAAAACAGCCAGATTCCACATTTTCTTCTTTTTTCCATAAAATGATGTGTCTTAACATTGAGAACATCAGAGCAACAAGAAGACTCACTAAAATTCCCTGACTTTTCCATGACTTTTTGAAAACTTGCTCTTTTCCTTGCCTTTCCAGACCTGGAAATTCACATTTCACTTTTCCCTGACTTTCCAGGATTTCCAAGACCTGTACAAACCCTGATAGAATCTGGAATAAACCCCTCAGCTCTTCAGCAATCTTACAGTCATGTGTATCCAGTTGTTAAACTTCCCTCAGTTAAAAGTTTTCCCCAAGTTCAGCTAACAGTTTTAACTATTTCAGCAGTAAACAAATACTTTCAATAGCACTACAGTTCAAAATGATTTTACCGCACACAAAAAACAAAAAGAAACCTTGAGAAGCAGCACTTTGTTGGATATAAAATACTACAGTATCAGTTCATTATAACATAACAAACCACAGTCAAAAACACACCTTGAGTTCTTTTGCATCTATGGTGCCAGTTCCCTCAGTGTCAAATAAATCAAAAGCATCTCGAATTTCCTGTTTTTGCTCCTCTGTCAACTCAGGCTTTGGACCTGTCTTCTTCCGAGGCATTCCTCCCAAAGATGACTTGGGATAGCGGGATGTCTACAAGTAATTTGAGAAGTGATACAGTGATTAGAATTTGGTGGTTATGTGCGAACTTGCCTTTACAAGTTGGTAATACAAAATGAACTTTTATGTACTGTATGGTATATATGTAATTTACTACAGCAGCATAAAGTAGCATGCATGCTATTTCCTAGAGTTCAACCACAATTTAGTACTTATGTACTTGCCATATTGAAAATTGTAATCCTTAAAGGTCAAGAGCAGACCTTATTTGGAAGCAGCAGCTTAATATCACCATTTTCTTACGATGTCGCTTCAATAAATTGTTTGTAATATTTAATGACTTCAACATTACATATCAAATTAAACCAAGCAGTAACTTGAAGTAAATTTCACATTTGCGTGGACAAAATGATGTGACATGACTCTCAACAGCCAATCATGAAACAAGACAGAATGTTTGGAAACTGCAGTACACTATTGTTCATTTGATACGAAGTTACTAGAGTTTTCTTCTTATGAGTAACAGGAATGCATAGCAAACCAGAATGCAAAAATGCATTGAGGTTTCGATGATGCATACAGAACATGTTCTTTTCAAAAAATGCTGCAGTTATTGTAACACATGGTGACCCAAAGTGACCTTTGACTCCACCAGTAAGAAACTGGTTTTTCTTTTAACCAAAACACTTCTACAATGAAAACCCAAATTTCATGCTGTGCCTTAAGATAATCTATCCTATTAACAAAGTTTTCATAGTTTGATCTCTGGTGACCCCAATTGACCTTCAACCTCCATCAAGGACAACAGAAGCCATCTTCCAACCATCACACATCCACATTCTAACTTTGAACCCTCTCTCATTTTCTCACCTTGAAATACAAAGTAGGAGTTTTCAAGGTTTGACCTTGGATAACCCCAGGTGAACTTTGACCTTTACCAAAATTAATAGGGTCCACCCTCTCGTCATAATTCATTAACAAACCAAGTTTCAAAAAATCCAAGCTTCCTACCATTAGATTTCATGCAAACAAGGTTTTCGGGGTTTGAGCCTCCTGTGACCTTGGATGACCTTTGATCTCTAACAAAATCAATAGGGTTCTCCCTCACATTATGATGCATCAACATACCAAGTTTGAGATTAATCCAAGTTTCCTACCTTGAGATATCATGCAAACAAGGTTTTCGGAGTTTGACCCCCTGCAACCCCAGATGATCTTTGACCCCTACCAAAATCAGTAGGATTTTTCCATACATCAAAACGCATCAACATCTCAAGTTTGAAATCAATCTAAGCTTCCTTGCTTGAGATATCATGTAAACAAGGTTTTCAGGGTTTGGCCCCCTGTGACCCCACATGACCTTTGACCTCTACCAAAATCAATAGGGTTCTTCCTTACATTATGATGCATCAACATCTCAAGGTTGAAATCAATCCAAGCTTCCTTCCTTGACATAACGTGTAAACAAGGTTTTCAGGGTTCGACCCCCCTTTAACCCGAAATGACCTTTGACCTGCACCAAAATCAATAGGATTCTTCCTTACATCATAATGCATCAACATAACACATTTGCGATTAATCCAAGTTTCCTACCTTGAGATATCCTGTAAACAAGGTTTTCCAAGTTTGACCCCCTGTGACCCCAGATGACCTTTGACCCCTACCAAAATCAGTAGGGTTTTTACATACATCATAATGCATCAACATATCAAGTTTGAAATTAATCCAAGTTCCCTACCTTGAGATATCATGTAAACAAGGTTTTTGGGGATTGACCCCCTGTGACCCCAAATAACCTTTGACCTCTACCCAAAATCAATAAGGTTATTCTTCCCATCATATTGCATCAACAAATCAAGATTCAAATCAATCCAAGCTTCCTACCTTCAGAGTTCGTGTAAACAAGATTTTCTGGGTTTGACCCTCTGTGACCCCAAATGACCTTTGACCTCTACCAAAATCTCAAGGGTTCTTGCTTACATCATAACGCATCAACATCTTGAGTTTGAATTTAATCCAAGTTTCCCAACTTGAGATATCATGTAAAAAACGTTTTGGGGGTTTGACCCCCTGTGACCCCAAATGACCTTTGACCTCTACCAAAATTTGTAGGGTTCATCTACCCATCATACTGCATCAACATATAAAGTTTGAAATCAATCCAAGCTTCCTACCTTAAGATATTGTGTAAAAAATGGTTTTCCAGGTTGGACCCCCTGTGACCCCAAATGACCTTTGACCTCTACCAAAATTTGTAGGGTTCATCTACCCATCATACTGCATCAACATATAAAGTTTGAAATCAATCCAAGCTTCCTACCTTAAGATATTGTGTAAAAAATGGTTTTCCAGGTTGGACCCCCTGTGACCCCAAATGACCTTTGAACTTGACCAAAACCCATACCATTCTTCCTCTTGATATGGGACATCTATGTACGAAGTTTGAAAACTTCCTGACATTTCTACCTTCAGATACTGTGCTAATGAGTGAAATGTAAAGTGTTTCAAGTCCTATGAACATTTCTACATTGAGATACTTTGTTAATTAGTTAAATGTAAAGTGTTTCGAGTCCTTTGACACCTGTCACACCAAATAACCTTTAAACTCGTTGAAAACTGATATTGTTCTTTTTCTTGATATAGGACATCTATGAACCAAGTTTGAATACTTTCAAACATTCATACCGTCAGATACTGTGTTAATGAGTTAAATGTAAAGTGTTTCAAGTCCTATGGCATTTCTACATTGAAATACTGTGTTAATGAGTTAAATGTAAAGTATTTCGAGTCCTTTGACACCTGTGACCCCAAATAACCTTTAAACTCAATGAAAACTTATGCTGTTCTTTTTCTTGATATGGGACATCTATGTACCAAATTTGAATACTTTCAAACATTCCTACTGTGCCATATCGTATTGTAAAGTGTTTCGAGTCCTTTGACCCCTGTGACCCCAGATGACCTTTGAACTCCACCAAAAACAATAGGGTTCTTCCTCTTCATATGGGGCATCTAAGTACCAAGTCTGAAAACTGTCAGATATTCCTATCTTGAGATATCGTGTTAACGAGTTAGTTGTGTTAAATGTAAAGTGTTTCGAGTTTTTGACCCCTGTGACCTCAAATGACCTTCAAACTCGACCAAAATCGATAGGGTTCTTCCTCTTAATATAGGGCATCTATGTACTAAGTTTGAAAACTCAGCGACATTCCTATCTTGAGATATCGTGTTAACAAGCAAAGTGTCACAAACACACACACACACATACACACACACACACACGCACACACACACACACATACATACACACATACACACGCACGCCATCATGATTGCATTGGTTTCTCTTACCATCGAAACCAAAAACTAGGGCTGTGACGGTTAATCGGTTAACCGACCGACTCTTCGGTTACTCGTGCATCATTCCTCTTCATAGATTAAACGTTTTTGTATTGCCAATAACTCGGTCGCCGCGGGGTGGCTTTGTTAGTAAACTGTTACACAAACATCACGCAACAATTACAAAAAGTGTCAGTTTCTCACAAATTATCGCTCAAACAATAACTGTAAAAAGAGTTTTAAAATCGGCCGTTGGATTGAACGGATTAATGCCGTGGCAGCTCCCCGAATTAAGTACATTATGATGAGTGACAAGTGGCGCACCCACTGTTACTTTCGTTGGCAGAACTTCGTGTGCTCATCTCCTAATCCCTTCAATAGCAACACCCAAGCACAACTTTAGAAATTAGCGGCATGTTTGAGAGATTACCAAGGGAAAAAAAAGCCACGAGACAAGCAGGGAGCTGTAACAAAAGTTACCAAGCCCTGTATTTCTATGTCAATAAAACCTCTGCGAGACCATGATTGGGGCATAAAAGTATATTTGAATAAGTCTTCCCACTGTAGCTAATCGAAATATTTTATCATGCTACACCTCCGTAAATTTAATTATTTTTCATTGTTAGTAGCAGTATTTGGAAAAAATTTAACCCGTAAAATACGATCGTAAGCACCAGATAATTCCCGCCATTTTGTTCTTTGTCCAATATCATATAAAATGGAACATTCCATGTTGACTTTTATGAATAAGCATACCCAGTTTGTTTAATCGACTGGGTTGTAGTTGCGATAATGTACTGTACTGTAGAAGTCAACCCTACGATGCACGTAAAAATAACGATCTAATTTTTAGCGGTCTTGGACAGCAAAAAATGGACTCGATTAACGTTATCTTATGGTTCCTTTCTGATATAAATATCCCTGTATTTTTGCCGCTTCTTGTCCAAACCTTACCGTCTTGTTTCAAAATAATCAGCAAATGAAAGGCACTTAACATAACATAACAGGTTGAAGGGCAAAGGAGGGCCAAGGCCCCATAAGATGCCCTGAAGACCAAGCCCTAATCAAAAGTCAAACCACCAAAGCTTGACTACAGCCCCAAACAATCAGATTCTACCACAGCCATGGAAAAACCTGTCAATGTTAACCTTAAAGCAGTGAACTGAGGGGGAGTTAACTACCCAATCTGGTAGACAATTCCACTCGTTGACAACTCTATGGGAGAAACTAAACTTCCTAATGTCAAGCCTTGCAAAAGGCTTTTCAAGCTTTTTACAATGCCCACGCACCCGAGAATTACCTTGAACCCTTAAATAACTACAAGTCAGCAGGGGATTTCTTTCACAAAGGAACTTGAAAACCTGGAGCATGTCTCCCCTAATCTATCTCAGCTCCAAGGTGGTAAGCCCAAGATGTTTAAGCCTAGCATGATAGGGCAAATTTCTCACCTCAGGAATGAGGCGAGTGGCTCTCCTCTGAACCTGCTCTAAAACAAACTTGTCCTTTTCATAGAAGGGACTCCAAGCCTGAGCTGCATAGTCAAGATGTGGTCTTACCAACTGCTTATACAAATTAAGTACAATATCCTTACTAAAATTGATGAAATTCCTCTTGATCAATCCAAGCACTCTATTAGCCTTTACAGCAGTGGCTGCACACTGCTTTGATGACTTTAAGTCCCCAGTAATTACAACACCCAGATCTTTCTCAGAGGTGACATTACTTAAAACACAACCATTCATGTTATAATCATAGCTAAAACTTTTGGGACCAAAATGAAGGACCTTACACTTATCTGCATTAAAAGACATTTGCCAGGTCTGAGACCAAGAAAATAACCTATCCAGATCTTTCTGCAGCAGTAAGGCATCATCCAAAATGCTAATTTTCCTATAAAGCTTAGTATCATCTGCAAACTTACTTATCGAGATGTAAGAGAACTATCAATATCACTGATGAAAATTAAGAAAAGAAGTGGGCCAAGGACAGAACCCTGTGGTACTCCACTTGTGACTTCTTTCCAAGAGGAGAAGTTACCATTGACAGCAACTCTCTGAGATCTACCATGAAGCCACGAATTTATCCAATCAGCACAATTGCCCTGAACCCCTAACCTATGCAGCTTAACCATTAGCCTACCTAATGGAACTTTATCAAAAGCCTTTGAAAAGTCAAGGTAAATGACATCAACGCCATACCCAGAATCAAGAGATGAAGAGACATCTTCAAGAAAGCTCAGTAAGTTAGTAACACAAGATCTGCTTGGCAGGAAACCATGCTGTGACAGATTAAGTAACTCATTATCTAAAAGATACTTAAGTAAACTATCCTTAATCAAAGATTCCATAACTTTGCACACAACACTGGTTAAACTGACAGGCCTGTAATTGCAAGGATTACTTCGATCCCCCTTCTTAAAAATTGGAGTAACATTTGCTACCCGCCAGTCAGTAGGAACAAAACTCGAATCCAGACACTTCTGAAAAATGATGGAAAGAGGAACTGACAAAATCTCGGAGCATTCACGTAAAATGGCTGGGTGGACCCCATCTGGCCCAGGGGCCTTACTAGCTTTCAAACTCTTTTACTTTTTACAAACTTGTTCCTCTGAGAAAATGACATAACTGATTGAAGAAGAGACATCAGAACCATTACATGTCCCCAACAAAGATGATTCCTCGGTAAAAACAGATACAAAATAGTCATTTAACACTTAAGTCAGGGATTAAGTCAGGGATTCGTAGAGGGTAATTCCCATTACGTAATGTGACGTCAGGAATTGGAGAAGAGTGATCTAGATTGTGGTTAACGAAGAATCAGATGAGAAGATTTCTTGCATTAGATGTCAGTTTTTTTCTCAACGTTTGTTTTGTTTTATCAGAGAAAGATGAAGGAATGTTTTCGAGAGATTTGAAGGGGTAAAATCTAGTGGAAGGTGAGGAATCATGAATAGTTTTGTGCGAAGCACTGCATTGGTGTTAGGCGATGTGACCAACCTTTTCCTTTTTATATATATATACTATACTATATAACGCTAGGACGACCTGTGGTAGTATCCAACCAGAACCAGAGCCTATGCACTGAGGTGTCACACAGATTTGTTGCCTGTTGGTCTTCCAAAATCACCTTCGCTTTCGGGCCAAGTCGTCCCCAAGCCAACTCGTCCCCAACCAACTCGTCCCCAAGCCAACTCGTCCCCAAGCCAAGTCGTCCCCAAACCAACTCGTCCCCAGGCCAAGTGGTCGCCAAGCCAAGTCGGCCCCAATATGAGAAATTAGTGAAAAATTGGTGGAAAATAAAATTATCTCATTTCAAGAGACCAGCTAACACCGACTTTGCATTTTTTTTGGTTTGTTAATTCAATATTTTTTCCTCCCTTTTGCTAGTTAAAAGGGAGATTTCGTGAAACATAAATTTTTTTAATTTTTGAAGCCGTGATTTATGCATATATTGAGAATGACAAGTGGTTTAAAATAGAGCATGATAACTTAAAGAGTTGGCTTGGGGACGAGTTGGCTTGGGGACGACTTGGCCTGCTTCGTCACCTTCCCCTAGGAAATGTTGTCCTCAACAGTTTATAGTCTTACCTCGGCCTTCTCAAAATTTCAAGGATATCAAAAATGAACAGGGAGGCTGTAACTGCCCCATGTATTTTTGTCCAACACCAAGATGGTAAATTTGTCGAGTGAGTTCATTTGGCAAGTTAGGCCTAACGTTAGGCTACAAGAATTAAATGATACTTCAATGACAACGGTTGTTAGGGAAGCGAAGTCGTAGTACTGTATGTTAGGTTAGGCTAGTTAAGTCTTAATTGGTCATCAATACGGGGATCACATTCGGAACTTTTAGGGAATCTGATCCAGAACAAAACGGAGAAAATACCATTCTGTCTTTATCTGTATCTCGTCTCAGGTTTCGACAATTTTAGTCACTCAGCTGTCTGGTACACAGTCTCTTGCTTGGTTGGGTTTCCTGAGAAATCCGCGGTTGGATTGTCCAAGAGCTAAGACATACAAGGTGACACATAGAACGCCAAAAGGATCATAAATACCGACACATCGTAATTTCAGTGGTATGTATTTTGTGGGTCATTATTAGTGACGTATTTTGGTGGAGGGCAAAATGGAAACTTCGTCCCGCCTTCTATGGTTTTAAAATAAGTTTAAAATAAGAAGGTTCGGTCTCTCGAGAGCTTTGAGTCCAATTCATTAAGAAAATCCAGAAAATCTCTTCCATGGATAACCGACAGTATTCGCAGGCTAGTTAGGCGTAGGAACAGATTGCATGCCCTTTTTAAAAATACCAGGAAGACTGGTATTTAAATTTATGGGAGATGGGCTCATCTGCGAACTAAAATCAAAAGAGAGATTCACACCTCCCATAAAAAGTACATTAATGGAATGATCGGCGATATCAAAGCCGATACCAAGCCCTTCTGGAGATATATTAATGGTCAGAAGAAAGATAGGCATAATCTCCCCCCCCCCCCCCCCTTAAGAACGATGATAAGCTAGCTGTCACTGTCTTTGACAAAGTTCGTGCTCTCAATAACCAGTTCTGTAGTATATTTACTAAAACAGTGTTTCATACTGTTCCCCTCATCAGACCCACGTGTAAGAGAATGACTGATATAACTATATCCACCTTTGGCGTTGAATAGCTTTTGTATGGTCTTAAAATCAATAAGGCCATGGGACCAGATGGCATCCACCTTTGGGTCCTGAGAGAGATTGCCACTGATTTTGTACCTGTTCTAAGCCATCTCTTTCAGCAATCCCTTACAAAAGGATGCATTCCAGAGGATTGGAAGACTGCAAATGTTTGCCCTACATTCAAAAAAGGTGACAGTTCCCTACCTTGTAATTACAAGCCTGTTTCTCTTACATGTGGCTGCTGTAAATTGTTAGAACATATTATTGCCTCAAACCTTATGAACCATTTTGAAATACATAACTTACTCTCTCCCACCCAGCACGCCTTTCGTAAGTCTCATAGTTGCGAAACACAACTTGTGTCGATAATTGAGGACTGGGCTTCCTCCCTTGATGCCCATAAACAAATCGATGTGTTTATCTTGGATTTTGAGAAGGCCTTCGATACTGTTCCTCATGAACAAATCAGATTCTCCGTTGGGTTGATGACTTTCTTGTTGATCGTAAACAATCTGTTGTTGTCAATGGAACCCGGTCTCCCCCGATGCAAGTTCTGTCTGGAGTTCCCCAGGGGTCTGTCCTAGGACCGATTCTCTTCTTGGTTCAATGATATCGTCGATGGTATTTCTTCCAAGGTTCGCCTTTTTGCAGATGATTGTGTCTGTTACAGTATTATTGAGTCCGATGAGGATTGTCATAAACTTCAGAATAATATCAAGCAGTTGGGGCTGTGGGCTTCCACGTGGAGAATGAGATTTCAGGTCACTAAGTGTAGCGTTATTACTTTTGCTCGGAAAAAAGTCCCATACTTTTTAGGTATGTTCTAAATAGGATTGAGCTTCCGAGGGTAGATAGTATTAAGTATCTCGGAATTACCATCACTAAAGATCTGAACTGGGAGAAGCATATTCAAAACATCTGTAACAAGGGAAATAAGATTCTTGGTATTTTGTGTATATAGAAATCTATCTTCCTGCCCTGGTGATGTCAAGTTAATGGCTTATAAAGGAATCCTTCGGCCTATGCTGGAGTACGCCAGTAGTGTTTGGGACCCCCACCAGGTTTACCTGCGCGACAAGCTTGAGAGTATACAAAAACGGTCTGCTAGATTCATTGCCTCTGACTATTTAAGGGAGCCAGGATTAATGACCAGGCTCCTTAAGGAACTAAACCTTCTGCCCTTAACTGAAAGGAGGAGGAAAAGTAGATTGATCCTTTTTTCCAAAGGTATGTTTGGCCTGGCTCAATTACCCGTTGATTGTCTCCAGCGGCCTACTGTAGAACCCGTTTAATGCATGACCTACATGTCTGTCTCCCACATACTAGTACTAACTGTTATAAATTTAGCTTCCTGCCTCGAACCATTAAGGATTGGAATAATCTCCCCCTGAATGTAATGAGGGTTGCCTCTGTCCATAAGGACCCTATTACCTATATTACTGGGCATATTTAGCCTCTCGACGCATGCGTGGTGAAAGAATGTCCTTTGGATGTGACACCTTTATTGAAGAAGAAGAAGAAGAAGACGATGTGGTCAGGCGTTGCCCCAGAATACCAGCCCGACTGCATGGTCAAGTGGTTACCCATGTAGCACAAAACGTCCAAATGGGTCATGTGGTGTTATGAACTTGACGTTTTATAACACAACATGACACGTTTTAGAATCGCGTCGTGTTACTACCGTAGCGCATCTGACTTAATTGCAGCGGCGGAAGGCAGTCTGGGTGTCGATCCTGAGGGGCAGGTGGAAATCGCCCCACCAATTAATATTGAGGGAAAACACATCGTTTTACCCACAATAATTCGGGCAGATTAAAAACAACAGGTCAGAATAAACGAAATCTTACTCAAAATTTATATCTGGCTTATATTTGGAAGTATCCGGTTTTATAAGGCCATATGAAGCCAGACCTATATAGGTATCTTGATACATTAGGCCTATATCAAGTTTTATATGGCCATATGAAGCGAGACCTATATAGGTATATTGATACATTATATCAAGTTTTATATGGCCATATCAAGCCAGACATTACTTGAAGAAATGCAAGTCAAGTAAGTGAAGTTTTAGATGGCCATATCAAGCCAAATACAACTTGGTGAAATGTTTGTCCAAATATGTAAATAAATGAAAGTTTTTTATGGCCATAAAAAGCTAGGTATGACTGATTAAAATACCATACCATAAATACCTATAAACTTTTTTATGACCATATGAATACTTCTATGGTTTAATTTGTATACCTGTCCTACCTAAAGGCTTTCTTTGCAAACTATAAATAAGTATCAGCAAACCAACTTAAGCATAACATTCAAACCATATTCAGCCATTATTATACTATAATATGCAAATGACTTTCCAATGTGGGCGTGGAGAGGGATTTAGAGCCCCTGGCTCTGAAAATGAAAAAATTCATAAATTTCCATTTGTGACACCAGTCAATTACAGTGTGGTTTTTCAACTCTGTTTCATAAAATTCAGAATTCTCTCCGATAAAAGCTCATTATTTGTAATTAGTCGTCTCCAAAAAGCAAAATTTCCTTTGCGCTTTGCACAATTCAAACTGCAATTCCTAATTTAGGCCTGAAGTTGCAATATCTGACACCAGATAATCAAGTGACACCAGCAGCTTTTTCATGATTTTACTGTCATAAAATTCCAAATTTTCTCTAATATAAGCTCATGACTCTTAATTAAAATGCTGTCGGAGAGAATTCTGGGTCTCATACATGCAGCTACAGTACGACCTTCAGGGTTGCCGTGCAATATCAGATTTGCCAATAGGAAATGCAGCTTCTTCAGTAATCCCCCAACGTATGAAATTTTCTTACAGAAAACCCAGGATCGAAAATTTCCTGCAAAAACAAGCTCCATATTTTTAAATATTTGCCTAAAATTTCGCGCACCGCAAATTACTTTTTTCATTATGTGGTGTTGAAGCTCGGATAATTTGGCCCACCTGCCCCTCCGTTACACCACTGAGTGTACAGGTGACTTCAAGGCTTCTAAAAAACGTCAATCTGAGCCTATTTTAAAACCAATAACACTGAATTAAATGCGCCATCTGTCTGTTTTGTGTACCCCGTGTCAACGTGAGTGTGCCAGCATGCTGTTTGCGTGTGTATAGTGGGTGTGTGATTGCGTCCTTTTGTGTGGACTGCTTTACTAGACGAGTCCGGTCACGGACACGATCTGAGGTTCCGGTCGCTCGAAATTTTTCGCCTCCCCAAGCAGACCCACGCCCCTGCTGTATTCTTGTGCATAGGAATTAGGAGAGCATTTCAGCTTGGGGCTAATGATTTTTTGCCCGAAAAAATTAAATCTGCCCGAAAGACTATATAAACAGAGCGCCACTTAGTTAGCGGTGAACTGATACAAAAATGTGGAAAATCGTATCCCTGAAACATTGCATTTCCCATGGCCAAGCTTACAAGCTTGCAAGGAGGATATAAACAGTCGCTATTTTGAGTTTTCGTTTGCAGAAAAACGTTCACTTCAAAAGTTTAAACTAAATTTCAGCCAAAAGGACGAAGCGGAGCCCCACCATTAGTTGGAGAGTGCAGAAAATTTTGAAAAAAGGCGACAATAAGACAACTAAAAATAGCATTTTCCAGGCGTGGAATTAATCTCCAGCTATCACTATTTTTGAACTTTGCTCGAAAGAATGTTGATTTTCTTTGGAAAAATCAAATTGCAAAATTTGAAAGTTTTTTGTCACAGCGTAGACCTCAGTTTACCTTCCCGTCTGCCCATGAAGGCGGCGGAAGATGTTTTCTCTATGGGGGGAGGGGACACAAGTTTTCGGTAGCCGACAAAATAATGACGCCGTAAGGCGTCCGGTTTTGCGCGAAGCACAAACCCCAATCGGCGTGGGGTCCAGGGGCCCGTTTAAGGGCCCCTGGTGGGGTCCATGGGGAGAACCCCCGGAAGATCAGCGATTTTAGTGATTTGAGAGGCTCCAAAATGGTCGAAAATCGTATTCAAATTAAGGATTCTAAAGTATGGATTTAATTCAGAGGTGGGGTGAGGTTAGGGACGAGAATGGAATCGGAAAGTACTATGGCATTTGATTAAGGAGAAACATACTTTACAGTACTTTTAGAGGACAAAACCAAAATGTTGAAGCTAATCAAAATTCAATATGTGATTGATAATTTGAGACAGGTCATTTTAAGAGATTCAGGGGCATTTTATCAATAGGGAGTTCTATTTAAAATCCCGAGGCAATATGCGTGGGGTACAGGGGCCAGCAACAGGGCCCCTGGAAACTCTGACACTTTAGGGGACTTAATGCAAGCGAAAAAGCACCTTTGTATAGATATTACTAATAATTCTTAAAGGGACATTATAACCGGGGAAAGTGTGTGTCATTGGGGTCAATAAGAGGACTGGAGACATGCCCCTCGCTCAGTACTAGATGTTTAAAAGGCCCTGATTTGAGAAGAAGAATGATAAATAGAAAAATAAAGATAGCTTGCAAAAAGTTTTGTTTTGACTGTTTGAAGAACGAAAGTAAAATCTCCTACAGGTTATCGTTAATGTGGGGGTCCAGGGGACGAAGCCCCGGAAGCTTTGCAAAATTAATAATTAAGCCAAAGAAAACCCGAAATGTAATAAAAGTAACTTAAATTTGTAAAATTACTTTAGAAAAATTTATTTCGCGACATTCAGTTTTTGGGGGCCATGCTCCTCAAAATCTCATAAGAAATATTGGGCCGCTCCCGCCGCCTATGACCCGTGTTTTCTGGCAATTTAATTTATCCCAAAACTTTTTTGCATCTTTCGCCCAAATCTTCTACTATTCAGGGAATGTGTTCCGTAAGACTATGAAGCGGGGCTGAACGGGACCTTTTCCGTGCATAAGGCGTCAGACTTAGACGTACCGGTGAAGATTTTTACCCGAAAATGCAATTCTGCCCGAAAGACTATCTAAGCGGAGCACCACTATTGGTTTGCGCGGATTGCACCGTAGAAAATTTTTGAAAAATGACGACCCTTCAGATAGCCAGTAACGGCAGAGAGAGATTTTTCTGCCTTGAGAAGAATCTAAACCTTCGCTATTCCGAGCTTACGATTGCAATAAAATGTTCACTTCAAATAAATTAGCAAACTGCAAATTCATCAGGAAGTTACTAAAAAAATACTGGGCGTAGCCATTTTTTGGTGTGGGGAGGGGCAAGGTACCGTATACTGATCTTCCTCATTCTTGAACAAAGTCCCTGAGAGGAATTACAAATGCTTGATTTAGATGCAAAATGGTGCTATATTTTGCTTGTTTTTCTTCTTAAGCCCAGACCACACTGTACAGCGATATTGGATAAGATAACTATCCGATTTTTGTGACTTTCAGTTAAAATCTCCTCCATCCATTGTCGGAAAGAACCAAAAATTTGCCATATTTTATAAATATATGATCGATATGAGAGGACCACGGAAATGAAATGAAACGTATTAATATCGTGACGTCACATTAACAAATAGCTTTTATCGGAATACGCGTAGCCGATAAAAGCTGTCTGCGGATGTGACGTCACGGAATAATTGGTATAACTTAGAATTTCGAAATCCTGCGGTGTAATTCATATATCCTCACAGGATGACAAATTTTTGACCAAAGATGTAAGATATACAAATTAAAACTCACAAAAATCGGAGCGAAATCCGATCCGATATCGCTTTGGTGTGACCTGACCATGTTCTGCAAGACTGCAGTGTGAAGAGGGGCTGAGAAGTTTTCTTTTTTACAAATTGCCCGAATGTATCAGAATGTTTTGAATGTTTTAAACACCTAGATAACTCGGGCAGGTGGTAGGATGTATAGGCGTATAAAGTGCCTGAAACTTTTGCCCGGCAAAAATGGTAGTGGTAGATATAATCTTTTAATTTTTTACGAATTTTTACGAAAGCCCATTAGCGCCATGTAAAAAATATTTTTAATTCACAAGTAACATAACAAATTATTAATTCGTTTTTACGAATTATTAATTCGTGATTACGCATGATATTTCGTTTTTGTCACTACTCGTAGGAAAGAATTAATAATTTACTAATGGGCTCTCGTAATTCGATTTTTTCAATTGGGACATTTTTTAGTGAAGTGAACATTTTATTACAGAGAAAAACTCAAAATAACGACTGCTCAGATTCTACACACAGGTATGGAAAATGTCATGTTCGGCTGTTCCACGATTTTCCACAATTTTCTGCACTCTTTGCACCAACTGATGATGGCGTTCAGCTAAGTGAACAGGTTGCATCAGAAATACAGTACCCCATAAAAAATGAGCAGTCCTTCTTCAACCCCCCCCCCCTCCTCTCAAGAAATTCCTGGTTACACAACTGCATAGAAAACAAAACCATTACATAACAGACCCAGAGATTGATTGTTAGGCTTCTCCTCACAAGGCCAAGCTCCACGGTCGTGAGGTACAGCAAACTAGAACAAACTAGAGTCCTGATTGGCTCGTCACTTCCCCTTCACGCGAAATATGAATATATAATCCGCCGTTAGAATCAGGCAGGTTTACTAAAATAAGTCTGACATGTAAAGTATAACGTTACAGACACAAAAATGAATAGTATAACAGAATATAACCTGATACACATGTATAGTCTGAAGTTCATGAATGGTCATTCTTAAGTGTAAAATCTCGAAAACGTAGTCAAAATCTCTGTACTGTGTTGTAGTTAGACCATTTGTTGTGCTCTACTGTATCCACCGTCGGTAAACATCAAGCGTATTATGGTTAGCAACTCGCGTAACTGACACAATTGTATACTTAGGATCAATAGGGGTATGATTGCCTGTAATTACTTTTATGGTTATCAGTGTGCTAATCTCATTTAAATTGTATTATTTAGCCATGTCACATCGATTGACACGTATAGTGGCACAAAACATGTCGGAAAAGTAAATGGTGAACGATTTCTTTGCCCTCTGGCTGTATCGGCTTTTTCGTTTCATTATGCAGGCCTTTCCTTGAGACTATCGGCATACATGATCCTGGAGTCTTTAAAAGGATCATCAAAATATTACATAGCATCACAGAAGACAACGACTCAGACATAGACAAAACTATAACTGCTAGCAATATTATCAACGTGCTTCGTCGTGCCTCAAATACTTCCCCAGGAGAAGACCAAATTCAATACGTGCATTTAAAGACGGCACCGCAAATTTATCTCGAGGAACTTGCGGGACTCTTTTCAGCCTCCTTTCAAATTGGTTATGTCCCAACATATGGAAACAAGCCATAACCATCCTAATTCCGAAACCCGGCAAATCACACAATTCCCCGAAAAATTACAGGCCTATTAGTCTCCTTCCAGTACTCGGTAAATGTCTGGAGAAAATTATCGCCAAAAGTCTGTCAAATTTTCTCAGTGGCGTAGCTAGGATTTTTTCCAGGGGGCAAAGGTATGAAATTTCCCCAAAACTTTTCCCGGTCAATGTGTATGTATTTCATATAAAATATGCAAACCTACAAGTATAACAACATTACCATGTCATTTTGTAATATTACCTGCATTTTAATCTTAAAGTATAACATAGAGCAATCGGAAATAACAAAGTATATTATTTTGGTAAACAATATCTGGTTTATTTGTATGTACTAACGCAGTGGCGTACGCAGGATTTCTCTGAAGGGGAAGGACATGCAGTATGGTCAAGGGGAGGGGTGTCCGGAAATTTTTTGACGTTTTCAAGGAGCCTACATGCAAAATGGTGCAAGATTTTCGACTTTGACAGGAACAGTGTTAAAAGTTGAATCGTGGTGGTTCATGAGGATAAAACTGAAATTTTTTGTGTCTTGACATGCATTTCTTTATGCCATTTATGCTACCTTACAAAGAAAAATTGTCATTACATTTGCACACTTTTAGGAGTCAAACTAGAAGAGCATTGATCGGTATTTGTGGTTTTTCTTGGCCGCAATATGTTATTTTGTCATAAAGACTATCTAAGCGGAGCGCCACCATCAGTTGGCGCGGAGCGTAGAGAAAATTTGGAAAAATCAGACCCCTAAGATGGTCGGAAATAGCATTTCCCGGACTTATACGAAGAATCTAGCCAGTCGCTTTCTTCTTTTGTCGTTTGCAATAAAATGCTCACTTCAAAATATGTTCGCAACTGCAAAGTGATCAGAGAGTTAAGAGCTAATTTTACCCCAAATATATAATTTTGCCCAAAAGATCGAGCGAAGCGCCACCATTGGTTGGCGCGGAGCGAAAAGAAAATTTCGAAAAATCAGACCACCATGACACCGATGCCACCAGTGGGAAACAGAGTGTACTTTTTTTAAAGTAAAAATTGGAATTTGACAGAATTTGCCTAGGTCTATTTGTAGGAATTAAAAAAAAATGGCATCACTAAAAGACCTTGCAGGGACAATCCTTCCCCTTTAAAAATTTTTGAAAACTTGGGTGTCCTTATAAGCAATCTGATGCCACATATGCTATCTTTTGAAGCAAAATCTGTGTTAATAAAGTTAGACTACGTATTTTTAAGAACAAAGAAAAAATGGCATCTGTGAGGGGGGCATGGCCCAATGGTCTCCCCTTCGCACGCCACTAAGGAAGCCTAATAGTGGCGCGATCACACAGGATATCCTGTGAGAAGAGCAGTCTGTTAACCCTTTACCGTTGTTTGGCTCCTTTTGGACCCATGCGGAGAGTTCGGCTGTCACACATCTTTACTGTTTCACGCGGAGCTAGCACGTTGTGCTCCGATCGGGGCATATTTGCGCGTCTCGGGAGTTTCGAGCTCCGCGTGAAACAGTAAAGATGTGTGACAGCCGAACTCTCCGCATGGGTCCAAAGGACCCAAACAACGGTAAAGGGTTAATCTAAAATATCTGCACCACTCGGCTAAAGGGTTACGTGCACACACGCAGAGACAGTGGCATCAGCTTTGCAGTAAACACACTCCACAGGCTTATTTTAAATGTAGAAGGCTACAAGGTACTCATTGTCCATTTATTGTTACACTCAAAGTGAGCAGAAAGCTATTTTCCCGAACTAGCTTGTAAGCCTCCAAGGATTAGGCTAAGTAACAAAATCTAAGTGTGCCAACGAATCCCGTTAATTCTAATTTCTAGATTAACTTTACGTTTATCGCTGGCGATTGTTTCAGCCCCATCCATCGTTTTGTACACAGATGTAAAACCGTACATCTACTGCTAGCTTGTAGAAGAACATTACAACCTCGGGGGTCTACGGTAGTGACTTGTCAGTTTTCACATCCTTTTCTGAATTCCCAAAGTATCACCTGAATAACAGCTTCCTGTGCACTAAAATGCACTGATCATATCCCCAGTGCGTATACAAGCACAAGAGAACATTCAATCTGCTACGCGGCGAGGACATTTTTGTGGACGGAACGCGAATTGGGCCGGTTCATGCGACACTGACGAAATCTGAGTTAATTTGTTGCATGAAAATACGAATTATGTATGAGAAATGTCTCACAATTTTTCATTCTAACAAAAATTTTGGAAATTTTTGTGAAATTTTTGTAAAAATAACAATATTCATCAAATTTCCCCAAAAATTTTTCGGGGGGGGGGCAACTCCCCCCTGCCCCCCTCCCCAGTAGCTACGCCACTGAATTTTCTTGAAAAACGTAAACTTCTCCCACCCTCCCAAGCAGGCTTCCGACGTAAGAGGAACACGACTGACCAACTTTTCCGACTCATACGAGACACTACTTCCTCCAGGAGAAAAGGACTTCACACATTAGCGACTCTTTTGTGCCGAAAAAGCATTCGATCGAATGTGGCACGAAGGACTACTGCTTAAGATGAGGAAATTTGACATACCAGCGACCTTTACTAGGTGGATTTCAAACTTCCTCACAGACCGACAAACCCAAACCCGCGGGACTCTCGTGGTGGCCTTCGCCTTCTCTCTATCCACTTTTCCTTTCCAGGGTCGCCGGGTCCGGATATGGGGCTGTTGCTGTCGGACCAGGAATTACGAGTCTTCAATTCAAAAATTCAAAAGATTTCATAGCATCATACCATTGTATGGTTCTCATCGATAAGAACAAGACTTCACTATGGTTATCCTGCAGGTTGGTAACCCTCAGTTCCCGGGAGGAATGCCAGACTTCTTAGATTTTTTACGACGGCGACGATTACTGAAAAGACGGATAGAATGCACATGTGGAATGCCGATGGTACCGTCTGTAACTGGAACCGTCAGTGACGGGGAGAGATGGAGGTGTCACCCCTGCGACCGGAGCGTGTCTGTGCGGACTGGCAGTTTCTTCACGAGGTCGAAGATACGCCTTGACCAGTGATTGCTGTTCATCTTCATGTGGGTAACCAACACACAGATCTCTAACGCAGCGATGTTGACAGGTAAATAACTTACGGTACTAGTTGTATGGTCCCTTTACATATCATGTTATTTTTTATATTTCAAATATACAAATATATTTGTTTTTTCATTTCTTACAGGTATTAACCAGAAGTGGATGCTAAATGAATAAAATAATCCATGCATATTTCTCAATAATTAATTTTTGTTATTTCATGTTTCTTTAAGGTATTAGCCGGAAGAGGGTCGCTCAGATCTATGAGCACGTGCGGGATGTTGCGTCACAAAGGTTGTTGGCGAATCCAGTGCTACTCGGAGGTCCCGGTGTCATTGTGCAGATTGGCGAGAGTCTTTTCGCCCACAAGCGGATGTACAACAGGAGTAGAGTACCAACCGACAGCTGCGAGAGATGGGTTTTGAAATGGTTGATACATCCTCGACATCGGCTACAGGTTACATGGAAATCGTGGACCGGAGGGATGCTCGGACTCTGCTACCAATTATCCAACAGCACGTGAGGCCAGGGAGTATTGTCCATTCGGACCAGTGGAGAACGTACCAGGCGATAGGTCCGCAGCATGGATTTGTAAACCATTCTCTTCTTTTTGTTGACCCACAGACGGAGGTACACACACAATCTGTCGAAAGCTATTGGGCTAAGGCAAAGGCAGCAATATTGAAGAGGATGAAGGGCGTCAGACGGGAGGATCTACCAAAGTATCTAGATGAGCAGATGTGGCGGGAGCGTTTTGGCGGTGCTGCATTCGATAATATCCTACAGCACATCGCAGAGCAGTATCCTGTGTGAAGGGGGAACGTTGCTGAAGACCAAATTATCTCTCTTTGTCTCTCCTGTTGTTTGAAATGTCGTAGTTGATTCAAAATTCAAACTGTGTAATCCCTTTTCCTTTTTATGATTTTACAGGTCCTTTCGTGCACCACAGACATGATTAAAACAAGGCCCTTTCATACATGAATTACTTATAATAACCGTTTTTGTTTTCAAAGGTTTTGTGAAACGATTTGCTATGTTTTCTTCATATGCTATGACAACATACTTTCCTTCATCGAACTATTTAAAAAAAAAAAGTTAGAAATGTTCGGTAAAGTAATGTTTTTCATGAATTTCTTTCCCGTTCACCTTTTTAGCACAAAGGCGTAAGGATGGCTCTCACAGGAACAGGCGAGGAAGGGGTCTGTTCCACTCCCACTCCCCTCCACCCCGTCGAAAAAACGGGTCATACTAACTATAAATGGTGTTTAATTTCTTCCGTCAAACTGACAAGTTATCAAAAAACGGTAACAATTCTTGTTTGAATTATGTTAGTAATGAATTTCTTTTCCGTTCACCAGTTCATTTTTTTTATTTGCCATCGTCTGAAAATTTGACCTCATGTTTAGACCTCCAATTTTGTTGCTCTCTAAGTTTTTGAATGGAGGGAGCATACATGGCCCAAGGATGGCTCCCAGAGGAACGGGCGAGGAGGGGGCCTGTTCCACTCCCAACCGTTACCACCCCGTCAAAAAAGGGATCCCACTAAATATTCATGGTGTTTAATTTTCTGCCGTCAAACTGACAAAATATATAAAAAAAAAACGATTGGTAACAATTCTTGTTAGAATTATGTTATCAATGAATTTCTTTTCCGTTCACCAGCTTTCTTTTTTGCCATTGTCTAAAAATTTGACATTATGTTTGTGCCTCACATTTTTTTGCTCTCAAAGTTATTTGAATGGAGGGAGCATACATGCCTCAAGGATGGCTCCCACAGGAACAGGCGAGGAAGGGGCCTGTACCATTCCCACTTCCACCGCCCCTGTCGAAAAAATGGGTCCCATTAAAAATTCATGGTGTTTAATTTATGCCGTCAAACTGACAACTTATCAAGAAACAATCGGTTACAATTCTTGTTAGAATTATGTTATTAATGAATTTATTTTCTGTTCACCACCTTTTTTGCCATCAACTGAAGCTTCAGATGTCGAAATATTCTCGGAGAAAGCTACCGTATATTTCCTCATAGTACCATGTTTGATGTCGGGAATTCTTAAAATCTTAAAAATAAGACCCCTTCAAAAAATTGAAAAGTCCAAATCATGTCTTTCAAAGCTATTTCCGTCATATTGCTTCTCTTAGAAAGTTAAAATGCATATACGTATCGTCACTTTTTTATACATGTCGGGGAACTTTGTGAAGAAATACTTGTTCAACTTAAAAAAAAAATACTAACTCAGATGTCGAAATAAGCAAGGGGAGCGCTATATTTCCTCTAAAGTGATCTCTATCACTGCAATGGACCATACTTGAATGATAGATGTCTTGATTTCTTGAAAAAATGAATAATTCATCTTAAATATCAATTATTAATTTAAATGTCGAAATCATTGAAACTTTTTCCACATATCTACATTGACAGAAATAGACCAGATGGAGAAGGGGGGAGGGGGCGTATCTATGATATGTCTAGGTGAAGGCAACCCATGAAACACCAATTTTCATTCGAAATATATGATTTTTGACGATTTCAAAATTTTGCGACGTCATAATTTTGGGGAATTTCCCCCAAATGGAGCGTCATTTTATGTCCCACAAACGCGCGGTTTACGACAAAATTATAGACGCAAATAACACCAACTCTTTTTCCCCTGCTACCTATGACATGCAGAAACGCGTTTAGCCATTTCGACAAATTTGTGGTTAGAATATTGATCCTTTAAATTATAAATTTGGAAAATTTGAAAAGCAAATTTTTGCTTAAAGATATCAATTCCCGTAAATAAATCAAAAAAGTATTCACTACGTGTGTAATAGCATGGAAATCACAAATCCAAATTTGCCAGACCTTAAATCACAACCCTGATCACAACATTAAGCGAAAAAAGGAACAATAACAAAAGCCCATACACTTTAACGCATTTGTGAGGTTAATAATCGAAACTTTTAGATATGAATAGTACTACATCTGTCCCCAGTAACTAAAGTTGTATGTATTGTACATAATTAATAACAGGAGAAAGAAGTCAACTTACAAACCACGATCGTGCGATGACCAACACAACCCTAGTTGTCGGTATTACACTTATACAATGATACTTCAAAAGGGGTCCATTGTTCCCAAGTAGGGGAGGCAGGGATCGTCAGATAGCGCCAACCCTGCCTCTTGCTCTAAAATGAGTATCTATTGTGTTTGTAGGGTGTAAGGCGGGTGAATTTTAATGTAATTTCCCATGACTCAAACCCTCGGCCTATTTCTCTGCTAACATTTTAACTTGACCTTTAACCTTATCTAATTAGCATATTAATATGAATACAAATATTTCCCCGTTTTTATCAGTTGACATTATATTTACAGAATATTAGAACCAAATCTCACATCAGTTAATGACTGGACCGTAAACATATGGAGAAAACGAGATTTTTGATAAATAGAGGTCCTTTGAACTTTAAACGTCCAAATGGCGCAGAAAAGCCCGGATATGGCCCGTATACCCTCAATTTTCGGAATCAGCGACCCAAAATTGACCAAATCCATCTGGTCTCATAAATTTCGCTTTCGGGTGACGAACCCCTCCCTTCTCCGCCTGGTCTAAAACAGTGCACTGAATGTACATTAGACCGATAAACAATATATTCACCACCCACTTCGAAGTTCTTCCCGAGGGCCCCACTTTTTGGAGTAGGGAAGGGCGTCGCTAGATGTTACAGGGGCGAGTTGTTGCAGTGCCAGTTTCTTGTTGCAAGAATGGGGGGGGGGGGGGGGGGCTTTAAGCCAAGCATTCCACTCTTTGCGACGTGTCTGAATAATCTCGTCGCAAGGAGTTGCGTCGCACAGGGTCGCATAGTGTGTAAAGCCCGGTACACACTGCCACGACAACTAATTACACCAAACGACAATACGTGGCGTTAGCTGTAGTCCTTGTGGTGTGGCCAATTTCACCATTGTGTCATAAGCCGTCGGTCCGATTGAACATTTGCGGTCGTAGTTGGATGCAACCGATGCGTTTAATTCAGGGTCACACGGCCACTACTACCAAAAAAGTGTCTGCGATCAGTGGCGTATACGCAGGATTTTTTTCTGAAGGGGGGGGGGGGGACGTGCAGTATAATAATGAGTGATCACAAGCCTGGGGGAGGGTCCTTTGAAAACCCTTGGCCTTTTCAAGGAGTCTAGATGCAAAATGGTGCAAGATTTTCGACTCTGACAGGAACAGTTTTAAAATTTGAATTGTGGGGGCTCATGAGGATTAAACTTTTTTTTTTTTTAATTTTTGGGTCTTCACATGCAATTTAATGCCATTTACGTACACATTTTCGAAGTAAAATTTGTTTTTAATTGCATACTTTTAAGAGCCAAAATAAAAGAAAATCGATCGGCATTTCAATTTGTGGATCTTTTGGGTCACAAAATGTTATTTTGCTAAAAGACTATCTGAGGGGAGCGCCACCATTAGTTGGCGCGGAGTGTGCAGAAAATTTCGAAAAATCAGAACCCTCAGATGACCGGAAATAGCATTTTCCAGATTTATACGATGAATCTAAGGAGTCCCTATCTTCGTTTGTCGTTTGCAATAAAATGCTCACTTCAAAATAAGCAAACTGCAAAGAGATAAAAGGTTTTATTAAAAAATAATTTGACCCTAAAAAAATGTAATTTTGCCGAGAAAATATCTATGCGGAACACCACCATTGGTTGGCCCGGAGCGACGAGAAAATTTTGAAAAAATTGTGACCCCTCAGATCGCCAAAGCGTTTTCATGCTTGGAAAGAGAATCTAAACAATCTTACATTTAGCTTTTGTTTGCAACATCAAAAAGTCAACAACATCCGCTGAATTGATGAAATCGTCTGTGACTGTTCGAACTCCCGACTGTTAACGATTTTATCCATAACATCTCTTGCATGATAAATGGCACACTATTGCTCACCGCACCTGACACCCCCGTCTATGCCGGCCGGGGAATTAGTCTAAGGGATGGGCCCCTCCCTGTTGAGAATTCTCACAAAGGTAAGTGTCCTTAGAGGCGATCGGAGAGAACCAGAGAGTGATATACAGTCTACCTTTTCAAGTCAAATTTGTAATTTGGCAAAATTTGCCTATTTTTTAGGAATTAAAAAAAAAGGCATCACTGTGGCGACCTTGCAAAGACAATCTTTCCCCTTTGAAAATTTTTGAGAAATTGGGTGTCCTTACATGCAATCTGCTGCCACTTATGCTACCTTTTGAAGTAAAATCTGTGTTCCCAAAGTAAGGCTACGCTGTTTTTGTTTTATATTTTTTAATAAGAGAACAAAATCAAATTTGGAAAAGCTCAAAGTGGGAAAATTTTAGGGGGGTTCGGACGTCGGGGACAAACCCCCACCCCCCGGATCTGGCACTGCAAACAGGTCCAATTCTCCTAGACTACTTCCATGCCCGCAACTGTCGAAAATTCATCCTCATCCATACCCAATCTCTCATTGCTTCAGGGTGAGTATGCCGCAAGACCCAAATACATAATCAAAACAATCACAGTACAGCACATGCTGCGTTATATGGGCTTACAGTACTGTGCATTTTTTCAACTAGTTGTCAATCAAAGCGATGTGCCAATGAGAATCTCTGTAGACTACTACAAAAATTGTTGTTTGGGGTGAGAGTTGACTCTGTTTAAGAAATATGAGAACAGGTATGTGCTTGCTGGAATAAGAGATTTGACTTCCACCTCTAAACAAAAAATGCATGGTTACAACCAAACACTGGGTCTAATTAATTGGTTGATATTCCCACCAAAAGCAACAGTTTATTAAAGTGTACCTCAAGTAAAAAAATTCAGAAATACACATAACAGAGCATGGAAAAAGGAATTCAAATAGTCCAAGTCCTGTTTTCATTCCTGACATTCCTGAGCCGAGATATAAAACGTTGAAGTTTGTTCACTCCATTTGAAAAAGTACATTGTGCAATAATTTGTGATGTCATTGTTGTACTATTCAAATTAGTCTTTGTATTGCTTACCAAGATGTGATAGCACTCTTACTCTTCTGGTAGGGATGTAATTAATTAAGTACTCTCTGTGCAACATGCTATACAAGCAAACAGGGATGTTCAAGGTCATAGAACCGTTTTTTAATTTTAAAGGGAAACAAAGCAGGTACTGGCAGTTGTAAACAAGCAAGTCATAAATTATTGTGCAATGGACTATTTCATTTTAAGTGAATAAATTTCAACACTTAGTATCTCAACAACGAAAAAGCAGTACAAGTTGGGGGTAATTTTCACAAAAATGTGTAGGCAAAAGCGGGAGTCATATCAGAAATTTCTAGAAAGTCTACTCTCTTTAAGGAAGCCGAGAATAAGGGAAAAATCTATTCGTGCAAACAAAGTTTTTAGGTTGGGTACGGTAAAGTATTTCTGGCGAATATGGGAGTATTTACTACAGTCAAAGGAAATAGATATTTTTAAATTCTAGACTTGTGGACACTTTAATGTCGGTGTCTTGAAAAATGTGCTTGAGTCCTGCTAAACAAGGTAATATTCACTGGAAACTGCAAATATTCATGTCATGCTGTACTTTTAAAACAATAAACTTAAAAAAGACACAATCTTTGCACATGAAAGAAACGTTTCATTTTATATAATTAAGCTGTATTTTTTTCTGCCATTTCATAACTTATTTCAAGGTGAAAATGGGTAATTTTTATTCTAATTCAAGGTGCATGATGCTTTGTATACTGCATCTTCCATAAGCATTATCCTTGCTGCAAGTTTCCTCTCAAGGTGATAAAAAGCACATAATGATAAAAAGGAAAATAATAATAAGATAACAAAAATGTTACCATATCATTCCAATATACATAAATTATAGAGCAATTGTGGTAGACACGTATATTACAATCAGAGATTTTGAGAGGCATTCTCCACACACTGGCATAAGGTTCTTTAACTGTGTCTTACAATATATACAGACATTTAACCGAGGAAACATAAAAATTGGGCAAATTATTTTTCCAATTTGCTGATTTACTAGATAGGACTAGAAAAACTTTGATGTTACCTTGGAAATCATATAAAGTTTCAAACAAAAACAAGCTCAAATGGAGATGCCCTTTGTATTTAAGTAATTCAAGTTTCTCGAAGAATTGCCAGAATTCACTACTTTTGAAAAGTCCATTATATGGAAATTCCCATTAGCAGAAATTCAAATTTAACACTTGAACTCTGTGCAGCTGGACTCTCAGACAGACATGAAACTCACTTTGACTCTAAAAAACTTGTATTATTGAAAGTCACCCATGCATGACACAATGAAAATCTGTGCTGGACCAATGGGAGGCCCTTCTCCAAAAAATAAGTAAGATGGTCCTATCCTTTTACCCGAGTTGCCATTAACAGATCAGGTAAGAGTAGGTAATGGGAAATACATGTCATGTCTGTGGCATCCACACTGTGGCAAATAGGTAGGCTGATCTAGGCTGTTGGCTGCCCTATCCCCAACACAACCCCCACACACCCAGTGGCGGAGCTGCCATATGGTCAGGGGGCTGTTATCATTTGCAGTAAAAAAGTTGTCCAAGATAAAAAAAAAAAGAAAAACTAACTTGATTGATTTGTGTCAAGATTACTTTTTCCTTTATCAGTTTAAAAGACAATGACCATTCATTAGCACAGAATAATGCATGATCCGGGTTAATTTACAAGATCCCTAATGACAAAGCTTGAGTGCATCCAGTGAAAGCGTTAAAGGGGAAGTATATGCAAACATTTAATTTTCATGCATGAAAGAGGAACCAAATCTACATAATGTGGTGAAAGTTCCATTCAAATCGGATATGTATTTCTTGCGATATCGGTAAATGAGGTCAGTAGATCTGTGTTGCAAAGTAAGTTTGAGGGCTGCAGAGCTTACATCATGTCCTCACATTAACAAGGAATGCTTGCTTCCCTTTGTTTTCAGACTGTTGTGCTGACCTTGAAGTTAATAGGAATAAGATCTCCCTGTGGGGGATGCAAAGTTTGTAAAGTTCTCACGCCATTTTCACAATCACATTTTAGTAATATGGGATTATTGAAGAGAAAATGGGCTCTAAAGTTTAAAGGAAAACATAAGGGTGAGCACTAATATGGGAATATGATACCATATGTGCTTGCTCCACGTTCACTTTTTGTTGAAAATGTGAAAACTTTCTGTGCTGATATTTGAGAACCACACATCAGATTTCAATGCAAATTTTACCAAAATGCTTAGAGTAAGTACCCCTCTAGCATACAAAATCCTGTTGTGACTTCACTGACTTTTAACCCTTCTTTTAACTCTAAAACAGTGCATTATTCTGTTCTAATGCATATAGTGCAGGGTACCTTAACCTTGTTCATTCATACACAACAACAATTTGTATAAAAAAATAAAAAGGAAGGAAATTACTTTCGATATTAGCCACATTAAAACAACACAACACCAATAAAAATGGAGTAATCTATGATGAGTGCATTCATACTGTAACATGAGTTTATCACAGGATAATCCACTGTCAGCTGACCATTATGGAACAATGGAAATTGAGGATTAGTACAAAGTATGAATGAATCTGGATTCAGCCATCACAAAAGATAACACATTTGAAAGATACCATCGATGTATCCACGTTTCGTTGAATTTGGACTGCATTTCCACAAAGGAGTTAGCACACAATCCCGCAAAAAAAGATGCACTGGCAGTTATTAATTATCAAATAGGTGTCATGAGTCACCTGACTCATCACGTGACAGTCTCTGGTAAGTCCTGTAGCCTCTGTGCCATTGTGTTTGAATGATCAATGTTGGAGACTGGGTGCACCCATGTTGTTGTCTGTGTTACATGACTGCAAAGAGAAGCAAATAAAAATAAATGCCTACAAACTAATTCTCACAAGAAACATAAGACAGATAGGTCATTTGATGTTTACAATTCATGACTAATCTAAAATAATCTCCTGTAATCCTCTGCTCTCTTCCATCAGTGAGCAAAAATATTGTTTGCTTTAGCTGGCATAACAATTGATTTCCTAATTTTGGCTGATGCTGGGGGCAGGGGGCTTTCAGCTGCATTTGGTAATTGATATGAATCCAGGGTCCCTGTCCAAATGCCTGTCTGCCAGGTCTGTGACTGACAAAGCCACTGGCTCTCTAGTTGCAGTTAGCAAGAAAGCCAAGTGCAATATAAATGCGTATTCTTTTCCCACCACAACCTCTAAATATTGTGTTCCACATTATGGCTGTAAAACTAAATGACTATGTTTAACATAAAATTATTCATTTTTCAAAATATATAGCCACAACTGATTGAAAAAATCTGTATACGGCTGAGTTAAGTAAAGCACATAAAACAGGGGACTTGGGAGCTGCAGCTTGAGGACCTTGGGAAACCCAACTTTTTGGGAAGCATTTTGTAAAAAAAATGGTAGCAATGCTGTTAGGTATCACACATTTTTCTCAGGCAAATATGGGTATGAGTCCTTGAAAGAAATATCTTGTAAGCCTCTTTGGGTATAGACAAGTAAATATGATAAACTGGACGGTTCAAAATCCAGGCTGTAGCCTGCTTGCAAGCAAACCCTTTACCAAAGACCAATTACAAAGGATTATGGGACAGATTTTTGGGGTGTGCAATGTCTTGTCAACAACATCCACCTGTGATAAAAAACAAATATTTTCTCTGCCTACAATTCTTTGTAACCGCTCTTTGAAAAGAGTATGTTAAGAAGCAGAGTATTTGTTTGCAAGAAGCAGAATTGTAATTTGGGTGGCATGTTAGAAACATAGTGACCAGTAAAGGAGACGATAGGGTTGAAGAAAAACATAGAAGTGACTTTGATAAAAATGGTTCTTTAACAAATAAACTGCATTTGTCAGAGTGTTGATGGTGAATAAACCATTGACAGTGTTAGGAAAGTCCCATATTTTTTCAAATTTGTAGTTGAGATAATTTTATCACCAACAATAATCTGGCACATGTGGGTTATTCCTTTTCTACCACCAGAAAATGTTCTTCATTGGGTTTACTTCCTCTAAAACTGTGCCTGATTTATAGATGTCGTGAGCTTAGTGCATGTGGTGATCACACTGGAGTATCCCATCTCATTGACTTAGCAAATAGAGCATTGTCATATCTTGACATTTTTGATCTATCTGCAAAACAAATAGGAACCCAAGCCTTAGAGCTTTCTAAGTGTGTGCATACATACAAGGCAAGTCTTCTACCAGCATAATCATGTGAAACTGTATTGATGTGTATGCCTACATAACAAAGCCAAGTCAAGGAATAGAATCAATCGGAAGTGTCCATACTTGTTAGCGTGCAATATTACACGAGCACTTATGCTGTCATAATATGAATGATTGGCAAAAGGCATGCACCCTCTCCCTCGTTGCTGGATTGCATATCATTCATATCATTATAACTGCTGGTGTGTCCAAGAATAACCCTTCAGGGTTTAACCAATCAGAATACAGGATTCTATTTAACCAGTGGTGGTAGAATTTCCGATATCTTCACTTATGTTCCCCTGAGGTGAATAACTGAGGCAATGCATGAGGAAGTGAAAGTCAGGCCAATAAGATTACTTCAATCAAACAGATGTGGTCAAAGAAACATGTATCACTCACTGTAAAATTGCAAGAGTGGTATCCCCAGAAGTATTACGGAACAGCAACAAATCTAATTTCTCCTCAAAATTCTCTTCCATAATATTTCATCACACCAATATTACATATTTAAGCTCTTATTCAAGTTCTTTTTATAATTGAAAATTGACCAAGAAACACAGTCACATAATTCTCAAGATCCAATCATGAAATAGGGAGTCTACCACAAATTGGGGTGTGTGCACATTTCCCTTTAATTTGATTAGCTATAAAACAGGTATAACATGCTCATTTATTCACTACAGCATGATTGGAACAATTTAATACATAGAGTGGTTGAGAGAGGAATTCATTCTAAAAGTCATGAAAATTGATGTTTATGAAACAAAAACTTACTTTGTATAAAACCTGGCACCATCTTTGGTGTATGTCTCTTCCCAACCATAGGGCAGTGCTGGAAAAAAGGGAAACAAAACAAATTTTAGTCATATAAAAGTAGAATATCCCAGCATTATTTGCGACCGATTGCATGGTCACGTGGTTAGAACATCAGACTTGCAGTTGGGAGGTCAGGAATTGGAGTCCTGTCTGCGTTATACCAAAGACTTCCAAAAAGGTGCCTATTGCCACTTTAATTCAGCACCACATTTGCGAATTGACTTAAAACTAACAAAAATGATCCCTGATCACTTTTAAACATTGTGGTTGGTTACAGTGTAGTGGAGGCTGTCTAGTCTTGCATCAGTTTGGAATTTTGTTACCCGAACAATACTCACAAATTTCCATACAACAGTTATAAACACAAAATTAACAGTTCTTCTAACCTGAAAGATCTCTTCAACAATGTTTCTTTATTCTGGTAAACAATCAGTTCAGAAGAACTGGAACAAAAGGTTAATATTTTCTGTCAAACTCTGATTGCCCCTTTAAGCATAAAAAGATTTTGTTTATTTCATATGTTGAAGAAAATCACTCTCACCTTTGCCTTCTTGCATGAATTTGTCAATTCAAATTAAAAAAGTAAATACAAACAGACTTCTTCAACGAAGCTTACGTTCAACTTCAACAAGAGCTTTCACTGCTTTCACAACCTCCTTGGCTTCAGAGGCCAGGTCTACTGGTCCTTTCTTCCGATGCCTTGAGAGGTAGCCTGGAGGATGGTAGCTACCATTCTGACCTCTTCGAGCAGCTTCACCCTTAGCTCTATGAGAAACAAGAAGAGCAAAGATCAGGATGTTCAACAAAGGACAGTCTCATTTTGCTGTGTTTACTTTTAAGCCAAATTTGTAATGCTATGCAAGTTTACTACAAATGTGATACTTACTCAGTTTGAATTTCATCACATCAATCTTGGAAAGAGGAGAGGAAAATGCCTCTTCCTTAGAACCCTCTCACTCTCTCCTTTTCAAAGGCCTAATCCTCTCACCCTGAATAGTTCCAATTCTCCTAAACTACTTAGTATTTACTTCACCTTCCCACAACTGTCTAAAACTAATCTTTATCCAGACACTCAGTTTATCTCAGTTTATTGCTTCAGGGCCAGTACACAAGATCCAAATGTGTAATCAAAACACTCTCTGGACAGTACATGCTGTGTAATATGAGCCAAAGTACTCTGCATTTTCTGAACTTGCTGTCAATCAAATAGTTGCGCCAACTGGGAATTTCTCTGGACTACTACAAAAATAGTAGTTTGGGGTGAGAGTTGACTGCCTTTAACTTTAACAAAGATGGTAAGACAATATACTTTATTATTATGGTAGGTGATTAGTGGAAGGAGAAGGTCCCTTAACCACAAAACACCCCTCCCCTTCCCCCAGGCCAAGACTGAAAAAAGGACCAAGAAGCCCCCATGAAATGATGGAGCCCCAACCTCACTCACATCCCAAGTATCACACCCACACAAACTTTTGTGGCAACTCCAAAAAATAACATCAATCTCAAATTTACATTTTCAATTCCCATGAGAAACTGAACAGAAGCACTGGAAGTAAAATCTACCCTTTGTGACCACCTGAATCTAGACAAACAGGCAGAGGTCACACTACAATGATTCCAATCCAATTTTTGTGAGTTTTTCATAAATCTCCACCTCTGGTCAGAAAGAGCCAGAAATTTTTCCAACCAGTGTAATTATATGATTTATGTTTAAGGTCTGTGAAAGTGAACTATTAACTGATTTTTTTTGAGACATCACACTGACAGCTGTCATCTTACACAAATGGTATGATAAAAGTTGTATGTCAGTGTGACGTCACAAAATAATTAATATACATTTCATGTCCACAGTCCTGTTACAAATCATATCTTTTTACAAGCTGGTAAATTATGGGTTCTTCCTGACCAGAGGTTTAGAAGGTTTTCACAAAAACTCACAAAAATAGGATCAGAATCTGATCCAATTTTGTTGTAGTGTCTAATTGCCCTCTCTGACATCATAATTTTCAATGAAAAAGAGAAATTTATGGGGTAAACTGGATCGGGATGAAATTCAGATAATCTGATGCATTGCTAAGGATGATACTTATTGATGGTGCAATTTTCTTAACACTATGTAACCAGCTTTCAACTCACCCGAGATGTCTGGCATTTGGACCTTCAACAACGTAGTCATGTACAAACTACAAAAAAAAAAAAAGAGCAATATTTTAAGACTGCAAGAATACTTCAGAGAAACATTACTATATAGAATTTTCACAAGCTTATCAGTTTCTGTGAGAAATTAAAGCAGCTTATTCAGTTGGTTCATGAAGTTCAATAAAATTTTTCTGAACCTGCTAAGTGTTCTTCACAGGCCAATGACAAATGTTCAAACTGAGAAAATCCCCACATCCTACATACAATTAACTGTCTTATGAGTGAGTACTCAATATTTAATTCAGTTTTCAAAAATTCGTGACCAGACTCTTTATTCAAATTATGCACAAAACCTTTACAAGTCAGGACACCACAAAATTCAAAATTTTAACTTTTTCCGTGACAGTTGGATATAAAACTTGCCTCATTATACTAACCATAAGCATTGTTATGTGGTAGTGACCCTTTAATACTCTCACTCAGTTATCAAAATCAACTCAATGAGCCCCTTAAATAAAAAGAACCTCAGTGTCAGGTCCATTTTAAAGACCATGACTCAATCAGCTATAAGGACAATCAGAGTTTGCTTTTAGAATTTTTTCACAACTTTAATTCTGCAGCACCTTTGTACATTGACTTAAAACTAACAAAAAATGATCCATGATCATGGTCTTAAGTCATGATTGGTTACAGTGTAGTGGAGGATGTCTAGTCTTGCATATGTGTGGCATTTTTTTAACCGACATATATTTAGAAATTTTCATTCAACATTAATTACCACAAAATTTGTTTCTTCAAACCTGAGAGACCTTTTCAATGTTTCTATAGACGAATCCAGAAAGCAAGTGGTAGTCTGATTTTAGTTGGCCATAACTGAGGGGCTATCCCCTTTAAATCTTTCAATTTCTTGGCTAACCTGTACCATGGAAGGTTTTACACTGCAATGCCTCTCGATCCCCTCAATTTCACTGTATATGAGGGTTTAAAATTACATTTCAACAGTAAATGAAGACGATTAAAAGCTACAGTCACTAAACAAAAGTGATTATCGGATTCATCTATATTCTGGTTAACAATCAGTTTGGAAAGAGAAAATGAGGTGCTGGAAAAAAGGTTAGCAATATTTTCTGTCAAACTCTGATAGCCCCTTTAAGTTATTACACAAAAATTGTTTCAACTGTTGAAAAATATTTTCATCATGTGACAATAATTATAGCCATATAAAAACATCATCCAGTTTGTTGAACTAATAAACACATGTATATTTGTATATGCAAGTTAATTAGTGAGACCAACAAGGTACTATGAAAAGCCAACTACTTTTACTTCATTTCATTCTGTAATGAGATAAACACAAAGAGTCCGAAAAGAAAGAGATATCATAGTTTTGGATCCAGCAAAGTATATTATAAAACCATAACTAAAATGAAAGAGTTTCCTCCTTGTTGGCAACTTACAGGAATGAGAAGTGATGCTGCACCATGTGCAGTCCTTTTACATTGACAGGAAATTGTAATGAGATTGGTTCAGAGAACCCATGTGATAGAATACAATCTGCATGCAAATATGCATGAGCTACAGATAAATAAATAAACATCACTACAATATTCATATGAATAAACATCTCACTACACATTCTACATAAAAGTTCATGATAATTTTCACAGTCTCACCTCAGCAAATTGCATGAGTCTTTCTGTGGCTACTTCAAATGTTTTCTTACTTGTCTCAGCCTTTCTAATCTCACCTCCCAATACAGCCAGCCGCTTTCTAAGACTTTCAACACCTTCTCCTTGCTCCTGTGAGAGTCACAAAGAAAATAATCTCATGAAGACATTTTCACTGATAACAAGCGTAAATCACATTTCATGCATGTAAACTGTATATCCTTGAAGATATTTTACCAAGTAAAACCTTACAAAGTAATTGTATTGAGATTTTTGGCTTTGTTACTTTGGATTTCGTACCACTATGGTCTATCAAAGTTTATGAACAAGACAGGAGCATCCCTCTGGTCTGTGGATTGGAAATTTTCCAACAGTTGAAACCATAGATCTTGTCCCAGACTGAGTGCATCTATATGCACTCTACCCACACGAACATGAGCAGCCCAGGAATATACATACAAGCAAACAAATGTGTATACACTCTTACATTGGCAGGCATAACTATGTACACAAACACAGACAGATGGCACATTATAAATCCAGTATCTTTTTATTATTATAACGTCAATAGGCTCAAATTGGCATTTTATTGAAGACCTAAAATCATCTGTATACCACAATGTTACATTTTGTTTTTTCTGCCTGTTATTTTTTTAATCAGCCTGAACTATGGAGGGGGACAAAATGGTATGTTTTCCCCCTAATATTTTCATAGGTGGGGTAATTGCCCCTTCCCCCCAGAATAAACAACGCTGGAGCAAGATGAAGAACAATGAGAACTTGGGTTTGAAGTTTTCAGTCAATCAAGGGGTGCCCACAACCATTTTTTCAGATCTGGATCAATTGTTTTCCCTACTCTATTGCTTATGGTGAGCATCATGCACAACAGCAGTAGGTTACACTTTAGTCTTTTTTATCAAGTAAAAGGAATAATAAAAACCTATTTTTACTGATATGGGTAAACAGTTGATACTTGCATTTAAAATATTCCTGTAATGTTTGTACTTTTCAACAATATTAGTTAAAGGTCTGATACAGACGTTTTGGTTGGCTCAATTGAGCTATTGCGACAAAATCCATATTTCAATCGTTACAGCAGGATAATGAATAAGCCTTAGCACTTTTAACCATTGGTGAAAAAAAGTTGGTAGACTGGGAGGGAGCCTCTTCCCCAGAGAAATTGAGAATTGAAGGGGAATTAAGAATCAAGGAAGGAAAAAAACCTTTTGAAAATTTATCTCCCTTTCTATAAGGTAAATGTTTTTTTCCAACTCTGGGTCTTACCAAAGACAGATAACCTCTCAAGAAACAGAATCTGCATGATATGTTCAGTTTAGAATATGTAGCATAAATAATTTTTACCTTCTTAGCAACAGGTCGTTCCTTCAGCTGTACCCTCAGTTCAGCAATTTCCTGCTCCAAAAGTCTTACAACTTCTTCATAATCCATTTCCATGTTGCGAGCTTCCTTCTGTGCTGCTTCTGCCAAATGGACCCTGCTCTTCAGGGCCCTGCTTTCATGTATGGCCCCTTGGGCATCCTTGAAATGAATGGTGATGTCATTTTTTATTGATCAACATATGTGTTAAATAAATATTTGCAAGCTTTTACAAAGTTGCCTGCAAGTTAGTTAGATGGAGTTTTACGGCCCAGTTTCCAACCTACTGGTTCAAGTTGAGCCGGCAAAAAAAAAAGTTGCCTGCAAACTGTTATGTGAAATAATTTGTGATTAGTGAACTAAAGACAAATTGAATTTCAAAATAAAAAAAAATGACAAACCACTGAAAACGGGCATTTTAAATGGAATCAAGTTTTGTAGATGAAAAAAAAAAAAATTGCTTTGGTTAGTGGGTTTCTGTGGATTATACAAATTTTATACCTCAAATGACCTTTGACCTCCACCAAAACCAACAGGGTTCTCCCTCTTCCTCCATGGCAAATCTATATACCAAATATGAAAAGTGTCGGTCATTCCTATCTCAAGATATCGTGATTACAAGGGTTTCGGTCTTTGATCTCTGAGGACCTCAAATGACCTTTGACCTCTACCAAAAACAACGAGGTTCTTCCTCTCAACATGGCAAGTCTATATACTTAAATATGAAAAGTGTCGGTCATTCCTATCTAAAGATATCGTGATTACAAGGTTTTCGGTCTTGGATCTCTGGTGACCTCAAATGACCTTTGACCTCCACCAAAAACAGTAGGGTTTTTCCTCTCAACATGGCAAATCTATATACCAAATATGAAAAGTGTCGGTCATTCCAAACTCAAGATATTGCGACTACAAGGTTTTCGGTCTTTTATCTCTGGTGAAACCTTAAAGGTTTCAATAAAAATGAATTAGGCAACTGTTCTTATGGGTACAGTTAGATGAGGTTTAACAACACACCAACATGAATGAGTTATATAGTGTCAACTAGATAAAAATGTAAAGTTAAAATTCAGTTTTGAATAAAGGACAAGTTCAAGTTCGGTTTCATGTACAGTTCATGCATAGCGCAAGTCCTTCTGTTTAGTTGACCCTTACAAAAGGCATGAAATACTTTGGGCATAATCTACAACCCACTGCCATCAGGGGGAGGTTTTTGGGTACATTAGTGTGGCAGTTTTACATTAGGTTTAGGGCAAAGCCTTCCTGACTCTCACCTTTCTGACTCGCAATAGTTCTTCTTCTGCTCTGTTAAATGACTTCTCACGCTCCTGAAGAATACTCTAAAAGAATAAAAGGAAGACCAACTTGTTGTATATTGATGCTTTAAGAAATATCATGGAGGGAAAGCTTGAGAAAAATAAGACTGTTTTTTCTATAAATCATTTTCCAAATAGCAATCGCAAAGAATTGTGGGACAGTGTTTCTGTATGCATCATTTTTGGCCATGGTACATGAGATTGACCAAAATGATGAGTACCAAAAATCTGACCCACAAACCTTCATAATTGCTACTTGAAAAACATTCTATGTATCAGATGACTGTATCAGTCTTTGTTTAGTCAAGTACAGTATTCTCTATTTCTCTAGACAGCGTGTTTGGTCTAACAGAAGAGCATCCGCCTCTCACGCGGAAGGCCTGGGTTCACTTCCCAGGTCTAGTCATACCAAAGATGCTAAAAAAGGAACCAACCGCCATTGTGCGTGATGCTTCGCATAAAGCTGCAACTGGAAAAAGGGCCGTGGTCGACTTGAACCAATAGTTTGGAAACTGGGCCGTAAAACTCCATCTAACTATCTGTTTCTCTTTTGTTGGGGGGAGGGGAGGGATGGGGGTTGGGATGATGAGGGTGGGGATGATCATTATAATAGAGGGGGAGGATGAGGATAGAGGATGGTATAAGTTACTACTGCTTTATCAAATGATCCCTGGGCATAGATAGTGGGGTCCAAGAAAGGGTAGGGGTGATGGGGTTGGGTATTTACACACAGGTCCAATTAAATGGATTAGAACTCCAGACCTGTAAAAGCTGGAAACAGCTAGCTACAATAATTTCATTATCTGTAACCATCTCAGCAGAAACCATACAATATCTAGCCACAACCCCACCAACAGCAAGGCTACACATGAACCCAAAAATATAAATCAAACTTTAATTGGTAAAATCAGTCACTCACCCGACACCTCCTAGCCTCTTGCAATGCTTCGTCCCTTTCCCTGCGAAGTGTTTCCAGCTCAGCAAATGGGACAGTCACTGTAGCAGGCATCACAGGTATCTGTAGAACAATAAAGAATAACATGCTATGGGAACTACCCATAAGACTCCATCCCTGAATCGTACCCCATAGCTTGTGGAAAGAGGGTCAGCAGTGCCAGTGGAAAGCCAGCATCTGTGATTTTGCTGTCACACCTATCTGCTAGACCAGTAACAAAGTAGGTTCCTTAGAACACTGCATGCAAGGCACAGTTAATTCCAACACTACTTTGAACCAGTCTGAACATGATGCAGTCAAGTTGCTTGCTTGGATGCATGTTTTATAAGTGAAGCAGGAAAATTCACTTAACTTTGGCATAAACCAAGCTACCCACCAATTGCAAAGATTGATTTACTTTAAGTACACACATTTTATTTCCATAGATGTCAAATTAGACTTTACGACTATATAAATAAACAGGTCACAGGTCACCAGACCAGGCCATGGCAAATTCTATTTTTACATACTTACATTTTGTTTAAATGCTGGAGGCTCAGCAAGGTCTACCATGTCATGGCTGGTCATTGGTACATTCCCTAACTTTGTATCATTCAAATTCATCTTGAAAAGTTGCTTAGCCACTGATACAAACTCTAAATAAAAATAAGAAATTCCATGAAAAGAACACGTGTAGCGGATGACATCGTCCCGGCCCAAAAAGCAATACAATTGTTCTAAAAGCTGTAGACTAATGATCAGTGTTGACAATGACTTGGCAAAAAACATATGCTTTTGATGGGCTGCATTTTGCTCCAGTACCTCAACTCTTCCTGTAGGACATCTCTGCCCCCTCCTTGCACACACACATACACATACTTTTATCATGTTTTTCACCACTTAATTACTAATAAATATTTACACTATTGGGTTACAACAAAAAAACTTGTATTTTTCATTTTTGGAAACTTTTAAGTAGCTTGGCATGCAAAACTGAAGAAAATTACTTGAAACCCCCACCCCTGTCTCCTCTATGCCAATAAAAATTCCAATAGTCTTACCCCCATATTGGACCATTCCATCTCCATCAATGTGAAGTTGACTTCTAAGATGCTGTTTCTGTTCCTCTGTCAGTTGGAGACCAAGATACTCCAAGGCCTGAAATAAAGTCACCATTTATGGATTGTTGGTTAGTGATCACATGTATTACCATGAAAACAACCATATCATCCATGGATCATGGGTAAAAATTATACCTAAAAGCCACAATCACTTCACGATGAATTCAGATCAGATTCCAATCTGATTTTTGTGTTTTTTTATAAAAATCTCTCCAATCTTGGGCCGGAAAGAGTCACAAGATTGCCAAACAGTGTAAATATATAATTTGCATAGGAGATCTATGAAAATAAAACAAACTGATTTTTCTCACGATGTCACAATGACAAAAAGCTTTTATCAGACACACATAATCTGAAAAAGGCTGCCCTTTCAATGTCACGTCACAAAATAGAAATTTAATTTTCTAACATTCTCTATAGAAGAATCCGACAGTCAAGTGATGGTCTGATTTTAGTCGGATATAACTGGGGTCTATTACCTTGAGTCTTTCAATTTCCTTGCATGCTTACCTGTTTCGTAGATGGTTGCACACTGAATTGTATCTTGATTTCCGAATTTTCACTGAATATGATGAGGGTTTGAAATTCATGTAGACAATAAATGATGACGATTGAAGGCTAATGGACCCCACTAATGGCTGCCTACAGTCGCTAAACACAAGCACTGATCAAATTTGTCTATAAGAATCATACATCTGCATAGGTGAGTAACTTTTGGGTTCATTCTGGTAGATGTTTATTTTAGTCATTGACATTGCAGAGAGCAACAGAGATATAAAATGACAATGTTCAAGCATATTTTCCTTCATCTTTTACTTCCTTTATTGCAGCAAAAATTAAGCCAACCAAATATTACTGATTTTAGAAGATGGGTTGTCTGACTGGGCAACAAGGCTGCACCGGAAAATCTTTTAAGCCCTGTTCTTTCCATATTATTTTGAAAATGTGACAAAAAAATAAATGGATAAATTACAAAAATTCTTTACTTATCAAGATTACTGCCAATGCCATTCTCCTCTCAATAAAATATTCTGAACAAACACTTTTGAGTGTAAGAATACACTCCAAGTATGTAAAGTGAGCTACTTAAAAAAATATTTTGTAACATATGCCTCAAGTATGGAGTTATTATTCTGCAAGATTGCTAAAAAGACTGCTAAAATTAAATTACTGTTACAATAATGACATGTCACATAACGTCAAAAGGAAAGACTGACTTTCATTGGCAGAATAATTTTACCAAAAGTCAAATTAAATGGCTACCAAACTGTTTTTCCATAGAAATTCTCAACATATTCTCTTACCACTTGCAACTTTTCCACTTTAAGTCTCAAAGAGGGATCAATGGAGAGACGTCTTGACTGCGGTGACTGGGTAGGGGTAGGGGAACAAGAAGACAGTGTAGCCTGAAGATCAAAGTTTGTTTGGTGATGAAGATTCTGCTGGGCAAGACCGACAGGAGAAATAGGTGCGAGAGATTGTTGTGAACTAGCAGCTGGAAAACCTGAAAAAAGAAAACATCAAATTATATTTCATTTCAAAATCAGGGCTCAAAATTATCAACTGCCAATTGTCCGAGACGTGATTTTTACCTAGGACAACCAAAATTTGTTTCCTAGTTGTTCGTGGGACAACCACTCTTACCTGCACTTGTCTACACTTTTAATGTCAGCCTGCTTCATGTTAAAACTTATTGTTTGAAATCCTACTTTGCAGGATTCTAGTGAAATTTACATTTATGTGACTCCTTTGCTGACCATTCCGTTGTGCTAGACTGTGAGTTTGCACAGTTTGCACATTTCGCTATATCTTACAGTAGGCCAAAATTATTTTATGGTTTTACAACCTAAAATTTTAAGGGACATCCAAATTTTTTTACCCATGTGTCCCTACGACAATGGTTTTATACCCTTATTTCGAGCCTGGAAAATTCTTGTTTCTTTTGGTGTAATGCATTCAAATAGAAGTTCCCATTGGTTAAGATTTAGGTCTACTAATATAAATTATCAGGTTTTAACAATTGTTCCAGCATCTCAATAAAACCCCATACAATGCTCTATCATGTACACAAGGTAAAAGAAATCAGACCAATGATGCAATTTATGGAAATCCTTAAAGGGCCAAACCTTTCACTCCAAACTACAATTTTGGTACGGGGGTACCAAAATTCTCAGTTGGCTTAGCTATTTGATTGGCAGCTAATTCAAACAATGCAGAGTACCAAAACTTGTATTACACAGCATGAACAGTACTGAGAGTGTTTTGATTATAGAAATTGAATTTTTCTATACTCCTCCTGAAGCAATAAACTGAGATTTTATCTGGTGAGGATGAATTTCAGACAATTGTGGGAGGGGCTTAAGTAAGAAAGTTAGGAGAATGGGTACTGTTTGGGATGAGAGAACTGGGCCTTTAACAATCTGAACCATCTGAAATGTGAGCTACACATTAAAACTTCTTATAGTATTTAAATTCTGAATATTAGAGTTGAACTTTTTACACTGGGGGATGGTTAAGTGGTTAGGGTGTCAGACTTGCAGTGGGGAAGTCTGGAGATCGATCCCTCAAGGGGTCATACCAAAGACTTTCAACATGAAACCTCCTGCCATTGTGTCTACTGCTCAGAATAAGGAATGAGGTAGGGAAAACAGGCCAGTGAGCGGCAACTTACTTAAAACAATTGTTAGAAACAGAGCCATAAAACCTCATCTAACTAACTACATTAGGGTAAGCTGGGTTATTTCAGAGATTGAGAGATTATCAATTGGACTCTATAGCAACGTACACTCTTCTTGCAATTCTTACCTCTAGGGTGAAATAATTAGAAACTGGCCTTTACAGGAAAATGAAGTCATCCCAATTCAAATAAGTGCAGTATTCTTCCCATTTTCATCCATGGTTCTTGCCAAACAAGTGACCATGACGAAATCTAGCCCGATGCTCTCCATATGGCAACAGTGTAAATAATGCCCTCATAACCCACTGACCAGTGACCACTCTGCTTATTAACTGACTATACTGAGATAACAGAACAAAGATCCCCTATTTAGTCATAGGCTATATCTTAATACAGTAGAGTCTTCTGGCATCCTATCTGCAATTACCCAGAAAAAGGCATTGATTGGTTTTTAGAGTATCAGGCAAGTTAGCCTAATGATACTACCCAATGTAACAAGGTATAGTAATGTAGAAAGTTTTAATACTTTAAGAAGTTTCGATGTGAAGCAACTTTGATGATGGTCTGTCAGGGATGGGGGAAGGTGGGAGGGGAGTAAGTGAAATATCTTGCTATTGTTTCGTTGTTTCTTTATTTCTTTACTTGTTCTTTTTTCTCTTAAGGGAATACAGCACTTTGTCAAGCATATGAGGGTTTTTTGTTATACTTCTTTTACACCATTAAAAGACTATTTTTATAGACAGATTGTACATATTTATTATTTGTGTTTTTGTACACATAAAACAGCATGCAAAAGCCAAATAAATGAATACAAAATGAAATATTTTTCTCACTGAATTGTGAAATATATAAAGAGTAATTACATCACTTGATTACCTTGAATGTGCAATATTTACTTCCTTGATATGAAAGACATTTTCAAGAGAACTAGGAAGAAATCTGTGAGGTTAAGCTTCTTCCAAAAATTAGAGCAGCTTTTTATACCCTTTAACTGTTGCATTAATGTTAAAGGGAGCTGCTATTTGGATGGAAATGCAATGGAAATTCTGATTTATGCAAATACTTTAAGACACCCTACAGAATGAAGATAGGCTGTATAATTGCCCCAATGATATTTCCTTCCTTTACTGGTGGCACCGCTTCAAAATTATTCCTGGAACATCATCTCATTCAAGGCAACTAATCCTGAGACAAGTGACTCATGCAGAATACTTTTACAAGAAGGTGTGTAAGGGCCAACTGTTTAAGAGCAGATGCAAGCAAACTCGAATGGATTGGTTAACTGACATAAATGAATTCATTTAGCCCCTTGCTTAACAAGGCATGGTATGCAAATAAGCTGTAGAGATGGAAGCCGTATTTTCTGACAAACAGATTAGAAGTTTTCTCAAGTTTCCACAAACAGCTAGGCATAAATTCTTGTTCCAATTATTCGTACAACTTGAAGGATAGTTTTAACATAAGTATCACCAATCAATGAATGAATGAAAATTACTGTTATTTCCCTGAAAACTGGCAATGCTGTGGGAGTGCAGAAAACCTGTTGGGCCTACTGTAACTGTAGCAGATGACAAACACCTTTTGTGTGTATTTTTTAATCCTATAAACATAACCGAAATGCCAAAAAACGGTACAAAAGACAGGTTACTGGTGTGACCTTGACTGCCAAACCTCGTTTTAAAGCATTGCAGTTGCAGTCAAATAACAGCTGGGTGGTCTTACCTTGTCTCACAGAAAATTGAGGAGTAGATTGCATATTTGGATTTAGAAATGACATTTGATGGTAACTTGGTAATGAGGGCACTGAAATAAAAGTGAATGAGATAAAATTAAGGTTACAAAGCAAACAAAACAAGCATTTCAATATGAGTTTATCTAACCTTTTAACATTATATTGGATAGCGTAAATGTCAACAACACAATTTCATAATTACTGGAAAAATATTGGTTTATCACAATTAACAAGTATTATCACTTGACAGTAATTCTTGTTTTTTCTAAAAGCCAAGTTTGGTTTTGAAATGTCATTTTACTTAAACTTCTAATGAAATAGTGTAGCATGGAAACATCAAATTTGGTTTTCTAATTTTAAGAAATGGTAAACTCATGTTTCTGGCTTGACAATTTCTTCTAGCATTGTAAATTGGGTTGCATATTCTGGGTGAAACACTCTTTTGATTAAAATACAGCAATCCGTTGAATGTCTGAAACGGTGGGGTGAGAAGCATTCCGCTGCAACTCGTGAAGTGGTGAACTCTTGCTGTGAAATGAGAATTTTTGGAACAGCTCCAGTTCAAAATGGCTGATATATAGCAATAAACAATCAAGTCACCATTGTGTATGACCAATGACCTCAGCAATCGAAAATAATACCTTGCCAGAGTAAGTTGTAACTGCAAACAAGCAAAATCAAATATCAGTGACTGATATTGTTAAAGGGGACTTACAGAGACTGTTTTGCTGTAATTTTGATGAACAATTTCATGCCTTTTTGTAGATCAGTCTCATATTTCATATACATCGAATGTACAGGCTTCATTTAAATGCTACTGTTCAATAGTTTGTAGCCATCTGTTTGTACCAATGCAACATTTCAAAAGCGGTAGCAAATGCACCACTTTAAGGGAACACAGCAAATGAACATCTAAATCACCTGTGTTTACTTGCTGAGGTGTTGAGTGCATGTTAGGCTGCATAAACCTCTGCATGTGAGGAGGAAGTGATGAAGCTATGGAGGCAAAGGAACAAAATATTGGAGAAATATTCTGCATTTACAAAGTTACTAAACTTTTATGTGGTACAAGGAAAGTAGCTATGCTTCACATGGACACCAACTAAAGGATAAAATTTACCAACTAAAGATAAAGTTTATCAACTAGAGGATAAAAGTAACAGGGAAGAGGGAGGGTTATGAAATGGAAGTATGATAATTCCAAGACTTGTTCTTTTCCTTCAAGGTTTTATAGAATCATTGCTGAGACATTTTCATATCCAACTACCTACTTCACACCTTGTTATCTCTGACTTTTGTGCCTACTGCAGGTCTGATACCTCAAATTCTACATCTACAACATCATAATATACATCATTGGATTCAAGGAAACATAAACAGGTCACAAAATGCACATTATGACTTCACTTGCTTAAAAATAAGGACACTCTGACCAGACTTCACAAAGGGGAGGTCGGGTGTAATAGAAAGATTCAGGCAATATGACCTTGACCTCATATTACTTACATTCAGCCTGTAACTGACTCAAGTATAAAACTGACATATCTCAAGACTAATTAATAGAAAGTTAAGTGTTTCCACTGTATTCTTGTAAAAATATTCTTGTCAACAAACAAACAAAAAAAAATTTTTTTACCTGGTAAAGTTTGGCTCTTCATGGGTGTTTGGTACCTGGGTGTTCCAAACTGAGGATCATTTTGAACCAAAGGCACCTGAGGATGAGGAGAAATCCTACTGGGAAATGGAAGAGTGTGGCGCTCTGCCTTTCCATTCATTAAATCTCCACCATCTCCTGGTGACCTATTAGGATGGGTACTTTTGTTAAATGACGTGACACCACCCATAGAGGATGGTTGTTGCAAAGTCATACTGATGCCATTATTTGGCTGTGCTTGGGATCCAACCATGTGATTTAAGGGAGGCTGCTGATTGGAGTTGATCTGTGGAAGACATCTCTCCACATCACTATTTTCACTCATGTCACTCCCATTTTTACTCTGGTCTTCGGATGAAGCCTGGCCTGACAAACTGGCATTGTCACGGCTCCTCGTTTGACCTTTCATCTCCGAACCTTCTGGAGTTCTATGCAGAGAGTTATTTTCTCTTGTCTTAGAAACATCTGTGGCATTAGGAGATGAATTTGATGAAGCAGATGGGAACCCATAAAGATCTGAGTGGTTTCCATTTTTCATTAGTTTAGATTGTCTTCTGCAGGGAATATACCTAATAACCACTGTCTTTATCTCACGGCTGCATAGAGAGAAAAATGCAACATAACATGAGTCAAGGTGAGTTGAAAGGTTTAATACTGTCTGCCACTTATCTTATGTTAGAAATATTCTTACAATCACAAGATATATCATTCTACTCTCTTCCCATATTTTACAGGGTCTGTGCCGGTGAGCCATGACTGGAAAAAAGACTGTGGTTGGCCTGATTTAAACCAATTGAAAAGAAACTGTGCTATTAAACCTCATCTAAGTTTACATGGGCTTGAGCTTGCCATATTAATTTGTTACAGTATAATAGTTTTGCATTTCAGCTTTTCAATCTCTTATAACTTGTAAAAAGGCCAAATCTTCTCCCCCCCCCAACTGTTCCAATTCTCCTTACCTACTTACTTAACCTCCTCACAAAACTGTCTAAAACTCATTCTCATCCAGACACAATCTCAGTTTATTGCTTCCAGAAGAGAATACAATGTGTAATCAGAAGACTCTCAGTACTGTACATGCTGAGTAATATGAACTACAGTACTCTGCATTTTTTCAATTTGCTGTCAATCAAAGAGTTGTGTCAATTAAGAGTTTCTGTAGACTTACTATTCATATTGTAGTTTGGGGTGAGAATTACCTGGCTTTAAGCTTTCATTCAGAACAAAGCAAATTACGACATGGGATCAACTTACCTAAGACTTATTCTGGTCAATGCACTCTTGGCTGCTTCATGAGTTATTCCTTCTAAAGATTCACCATTGACTGACAGCAATATATCGCCAAGGTGCAGACGTCCATCCTAGAACATGGAGCAGAAGAAATGCAAGCATTGGATAAACATAACTTTAATTTTGAGACAGGAATAATTCAAACTAATTTTCATGCCAGTTGACATCTATTGGTAAGAAACAGACCTCATATTCTATTATGTGATAATTGAATCTGTACCGATTACTTTGGATCAAATAACATTTTACATCCTCCGGGGTGGGGAGAGGGGGGTGTAACATAAATGGATGGGGTATTGGGGGTGTTCCCCACAGTCCCGCTCCCAGACGAATTCCCTCTGGATAATCCAAGAGTGGCAAAGGTATATACAGGTATATGAAGATACCACATCTGTAGTTACCCATCCCCCAATAGAAATTGTGGAAACCCCTCACACAGATTTGTCTGGATATGCAAATTACTTCAGTATTAACAGCATGGACAGATTTGTGGTCTGTTTCCCATAAATAAAGTACTTGCTCTTCAAGGGTCAAGGGTCACACCTGGAAAAAAGGCTGTAGCCAGCCCGACTGGACGGATGGGTTAGAAACAGAGTTGTAAAACCTCATCTAACTGACTAACCTTTAAGGGTCAAATTAAATATGACTTTATCATGTTCAGTGCACCTGACAGAACAATTAATCAGACGCAACTTACCTTATGGCAGTCCCCTCCAGGTATCATATCTGTAATAACAATATTCCTAGACCCTGGGCGATTTATACCACCAGCAATGCTGATGCCCAGCCCAGCAGACTTTGATATCACAATTTCTTGAGGACTCATTCTTCAAAAAGAAAGAAAAGACAAAATAACATTGATAGTTTTACTTTATAATTACTCTCACATCTGGCTGACATTTTACTGTTTTTCATAAATTACACCTAGTAGTTGAATCCATTGCTACTGGTCCAGCCTTGAGTTTAAGATTTTCCACGTGTACTGTAAATCAAACTCCTCAGCAAAATTAAGGAGTGTGAGAGGTGTGCTGTATTATTTAATATTAATGGATTAATATGGGGTCCCATTTTTCATCTAGGTGTGCAAAAATCAAGCTCCTCACATTGACATGAGGAGAGTGATGGTGTGCAATCACATCTGCATCCCTCAAAATTCAAGGTCTGATGATTAATGCTTCTTGGTTGCACATTGTGTTCTGTTAGCTTTCATTGACTTGTGCATGATGCCCTGCATAAGCAATGGTGTAGGGAAAACAAGCCAGTGAGCCGATGATACATACATGCTCTTTTCAATGAAATACTACATTTCTTGTAACAATTGGTGACCCAAAGTGACCTTTGACTCCACCTGTTAGTAACTGGTTTTTTTTTAAACAAAACATTTCTACATTCAAAAAGCCAGATTTCATACTGTGCCTTAAGATATTCTGCAAACAAGCTGCTTACATCATAACGCATCAACATATCAAGTTTGAAATGAATCCAAGTTACCTACCTTGAGATAAAGTGTAAACAAATTTTCTGAGTTATACCCCCTATGACCCCAAATGACCTTTAACCTCTACCAAAATCGAAAGGGTTCTTCCTTACATCATAAGGCATCAACATATCAAGTTTGAAATCAATCCAAGCTCCCTATCTTGAGATATTGTGTTAAAAAAGCTTTAAGGATTTGTCCCCTTCTGACCGCAAATGACCTTTGACCTCCACCAAAATAAATAGGATTCTTCTTTACATCATAATGCATCAACATATCAAATCTGAAATAAATCCAACTTTCCTACCATGATGTATCATGTAAACAAGGATTTCTGGGTTGGACCCCATGTGACCCCAAATGACCTTTGACCTCCACCAAAATTTAATGGGTTTTTCCTTACATCATAACACATCGACATATCAAGTTTGAAATCATTCAAAGTTTCCTACCTTGAGATATAGTGTACACCAGGATTTGGGGGTTTGGCCCCATGTGACCCTAAATGACCTTTGACCTCCACCAAAATTAATACGGTTCTTTCTTACATCATAACACATCAACATATCAAGATTGAAATGAATCCAACTTTCCTACCATGATGTATCATGTAAACAAGGATTTCTGGGTTGGACCCCATGTGACCCCAAATGACCTTTGACCTCCACCAAAATTTAATGGTTTTTTCCTTACATCATATCGCATCAACATATCAAGTTTGAAATGTATCAAAGTTTCCTACCTTGAGATATAGTGTACACCAGGATTTTGGGGTTTGACCTAATGTGACCCCAAATGACCTTTGACCTCCACCAAAATATATCTGGTTTTTTCTTACATCATAACGCATCAACATATCACGTTTGAAATTAATCCAAGTTTCCTACCATGAGATATCGTGTGAACAAGGATTTTGGGGTTTGACCCCACGTGACCCCAAATGACCTTTGACCTCCACCAAAATAAATAGGATTCTTCTTTACATCATAACGCATCAACATATCAAGTTTGAAATGAATCCAAGTTTCCTACCATGAGATACCGGGAAAACAAGGATTTCAGGGTTTGACCCCACTTGACCCCAAATGACCTTTGACCTCCACGAAAATATATCGGGTTCTTCCTTACATCATAACGCATCAACATATCAAGTTTGAAATTAATCCAAGCTTCCTTCCATGGATTACCATGAAAACAAGGATTTCGGGATTTGACCCCAGGTGATCCCAAATGACCTTTGACCTCCACCAAAATCAATAGGGTTCTTCCTCACATCATAACACATCAAGATATGAAGTTTAAAATGAATCCAAGTTTCCTACCATGAGATATCGTGTAAAAAGGATTTCGGGGTTTGACCCCACGTGACCCCAAATGACCTTTGACCTCCACCAAAATCAATAGGGTTCTTCCTTACATCATAACGCATCTACATATCAAGTTTAATATTAATCCAAGTTTCCTATCTTGAGATATTGTGTAAACAAGGATTTTGGTTTTTGACCCCCTGTGACCCCAGATGACCTTTGACCTCAACCAAAATTGATAGGGTTCTTCCTCTTAGTATGGGGTATCTCTGTACCAAGTTTGAGAACTGTCAGATCTTCCTTTCTCAAGATATCGTGTAAACAAGCAAAGTGTCACAAACACACACACATACATACACACATACATACACACAAACGTACACACAAACATACACACACATGCCATCATGAATGCATAGGTTGCTCTTTTCATCGAAACCAAAAAGGCTGTGGCTGCCTCGACTTGAACCAATAGGATATAATAGGAAACTGGGCCCTAAAACTCCATCGAACTAACTACATTGATCAGCAAAACAACACTTTCTCCAAGTTGGGTTACTCAGGAATGTGATTAGATAAAGCATCAGAAAAAACGGACCATTACAATTTTTGCAGCAAAGTTTGTTTCTGTCACAGTTTATTGCATTATTTCAAATCTGCAATAGGTCAATTTTTCTAAGACTAAAATAGAGAACCAGCAAGGTAGATTTCAATACCCTAATGGGTATTAAAGAATCATACAGGAGACTTTAAAGAAGCTCATTGAGTTGATTTTGATACCTTAATGAGAATGTTTAAGGGTTACTTCCACATGACAATGTTTACAGTAAGCATAACAAGTCAATTTTCATATCAAATAGTTACGGAAAAAGTTAAAATTTTGAGTTTTGTTTGTGTCCGCACTTGTAACAGTTTTGTGGATAATTTGAAAAAAGTGTCTGGTCACAAATATTTGAAATCCAAATTGAACCGTTAATTACTCACTCATAAAACAGTAACTTGCAATGAGGGTATGGGGATTGTCTAAGTTTGACCATTTGTCATTGATATGTGAATAAAACTTGAAAGGTTTGGAAAAATTTGTTGGATTTCACGAACCAACTCAATGAGTCGCTTTAAAAACTGGACCTTGCTACCAACGTGCTTGGTGCTCAGTATAAATACTGGTAAAGGGAAAATAAGCCAGTGAGCCACAACTGGCAAAAAGTATCACATCACAGCTGATCTGAGTTAAACAAAGTGGTTAGAAACTGAGCAGTAAAGCCCAGGTCACACTACAGCGATATTGGATCATATTTCGCTCCGATTTTTTGTAAGTTTTACTAAATATCTCCTCCATCTTTGATGGAAAAGAAACAAAAATTTGCCAACCTGTGTAAATATATGATTTGTATTGCAGGACTACGAAAATATTTTATCTGTTACGCATAGTCCGATAAAAGCTATTAGTCAAGGTGACATCATGAAAAAAATAGTTAACACTTCATTTCAGTTGTCCTCTCATACCGATCATATATTCACACAGGATGACAAATTTTTGGTTCTTTCCAGCCAGAGTGGAGGAGATTTTAACTAAAACTCACAACCAGAAAGCCAAAAGGCTTAGTGATTCCTTGCTGCTGAAATGTAAGGCCTTTTTTCACATTGACGTTGCTTTGCAATGTTTTTCAATTAACAGGGCTCCATAATGTGCCCACAAAGTACACATGCAAGGCATCCAATCTTCCTACATTGAGATCCCCCTCATCTAAATATGACCAATCCACACACTAAATATGAGCATAGTCACATGTACCGTTCTTGAGATATCATGTTTAAGAAGTTTTGACCTTTTGACCTCTCGTGACCCCAAATGACCTTTGACCTCCACCAAAAACAATAGGGATCATCTACTCAATATGGCCAATGCACACACCAAATATGAGATTAGTCACATATACCATTCTCGAGATACCGTGTTTACAAGCAATTTCTAAGGAATTTACCTATTGACCCCTCGTGACCCCAAATGACCGTTGACCTCCACGAAAATCGATAAGGATTATCTACTCAATATGACCAACCCACACACCAAATATGAGCATAGTCACATGTACCGTTCTAGAGTTATCATGTTTACGAAGTTTTGACCTTTTGACCTCTCAGGACCCCAAATGACCTTTGATCTCCACCAAAAACAGTAGGGATCATCTACTCAAAATAGCCAATGCCCACACCAAATATGAGATTAGTAACACTTACCCTTCTTGAGATACCGTGTTTACAAGCAATTTCTAAGGAATTTACCTATTGACCTCTCGTGACCCCAAATGACCGTTGACCTCCAGAGAAATCGATAGGGATCATCTACTCAATATGACCAACCCACACACTACATATGAGCTCAGTCACATGCACAGTTCTTGAGTTATCGTGTTTACGAAGTTTTGATCTTTTGACCTCTCAGGACCCCAAATGACCTTTGATCTCCACCAAAAACACAAGGGATCATCTACTCAATATGGCCAATGCACACACTAAATATGAGATTAGTAACACTTACCCTTCTTGAGATACCGTGTTTACAAGCAATTTCTAAGGAATTTACCTATTGACCTCTTGTGACCCCAAATGACCTTTGACCTCCACGAAAATCAATAGGGATCATCTACTCAATATGACCAACCCACACACCAAATATGAGCATAGTAACATGTACCGTTCTCGAGATATCGTGTTTACAAGGTTTTGACCTTTTGACCTCTCGTGACCTCAAATGACCTTTGATCTCCACCAAAAACGATAGGGATCATCTACTCAATATGACCAACCTACACACCAAATATGAGGTTAGTCACACTTACCCTTCTTGAGATATGGTGTTTACAAGCCAAAGCGTCACATACACACACACACGCATACATGTTTTGACCTTCAATCGGGGACACATTTTTTTAACCATGAAAATGTGGATATCCCCACTTTGGGTGTAACGACACTTGACTAGGGGAAAAAACGCTCATGTCCCCGATTTACTGGTACTACACAGATACACATACACCCATGCACCAGCCCACGGTTTGTCACCTAATGTTAGGTCCATCACATGGAAATTGGGGAAAACTCCAAAATGCTTCAAACTTGCTGTGGTACATCCTTGAAACGTGAGAAATTCAATTTCATGGCTAATTTTGCATTTGGCAAGTGGGGATATCCCCACTTGCAGGTGTATCCACACTTGCCCGGAGAAATAAAGGCTCATGTCCCCGTTTTACACCAAAAACATACGCACACACACACCCATACGCGTTTTTATCTCAAACTGAGGACCTGTGTATCATGGTGTTGTATTAATATTCACCTGTGGACCTGCACTTATAACCATGAGAATGGCAATGAGTACATACATTGATTTACTATCCACTGGAGGGAACTATACATACCCACTGGGAAGTTACATGTGTGTCCTAAGTACACTTTATTTGCACAATACTGAAAGTCCACAATATCTATCACATACACCTGAGGACCACTGAAATTTTCACACACCAATTCATAACTTCCTGGTTAGTAGAGGACCCTACCTCATACTGCACCTACATGATGGAAATGCTGCTTTAAATGCAATGCAGCTATGTTTAGCAGAGGACCGCGATCTTGGTCCTTGGCTGAAAAAATGTCCTCAGGTAATAGGTGTTTATCCAGGTCAAGGTCCTCGGTTGCTATTGAATACAAGTGCACACACACACACAAAGCCACACACACATACACACGACATCACCATCGCATAGATTCCTTGCCTGCCTTTGGCAAGGAATCAAAAATCGGACAGTAATCTGATCTGATATCACTGCATTGTGACCTAGGCTTAAAATCTCCAAAAACCAACACCTTACCTAACAGGGGCTTGAGATACTGACGAGGCCTCACTGGAAGAACCATCATTTCTAGGTGTGGTTGAACCAACATCTGCAACCAAAAGAAAGTTTTTTTCTTCATCAGTAAATCAAAATAATTTTACCAAATTAATTTTGAATGTTGCATTCTTACATTTAAAGTTTATAATACCATTTGAAATTTAAATAGTATACAATGTTCACACTACAAGCAAGTTTTAACACCCCCTCCTCCATCTGCTCTTAAAACTTCATTCTTGGAATAAGAAAAATAGAATACTAATGTGAAAGTCATTGGCTAAAAGTTATTACTAAAAAAGTTACAAACCTGTTGATAGATTTTCTATGCTACGAACAGGTTTTAACAAACCACCCCTGCCCTTGAAAATACACTTTTAAAAATAGAACAATTAGATCAATAACGTAAAAGTCATAGGATAAAAATTATTACTAAAAATATTTCCAACCTGTTGATAGATTTTCTGCGCTACCAGCAAGTTTTAACACTCCCCCAGCCCCCCCCCCTCCCGCTCTTAAAAATACATTCTTCGAAGAAGAAAAATAGAATAACCATGTGAAAGTCGTTGGCTAAAAATCATCACTAAAAATATTACAAACTGTCGACAGATTTTCTGAGCTTCAAGTAAGTTTTAGCAACCCCCGACCCACCACTGGCCCTTTAAAATACATTCTTAAAAATAGGACAATTTGACCAATAGCATGAAAGCCATAGGCTAAAAATTATTATTAAAAATATTAAAAACCTGTTGATAAGTTATCTGAGCTGGCATTATGAGATGATTCTTCTGAGGCCAAAGGACTGCCCTGTGACATCTCTACTAACTTGCTGTTTAATAATGCATTGTATCTCTCACTACAGAGTAAGAACCAAACACAGGTGACATTACATACTAGGGTAGGTAATTTTTTTTTTTTTCATTTTTTAAAAAATCATGACTTAAATCAGTGACTTCAATCAAATAAATCGATTTAAATGAATTGATTAAAATCATGATTTCTATTAATTAAAATCATGCTTTTTGTTTTGATGAAAGACTTGTCATAATGGGTATGCTGCTCATACAACACCCAAAAAAGCCAAGCAAAACAGTACCAATGTTACCCTACAATACATGCTGTGTCAATAAACTTTTCAAGGCTTTTTAAAGGGGAATTCAAAGTTGATATCCATAAACATAATGAGAGCTTTTAGATGATACTGCAACATGACAAAGCTTATTATTAGCATAATTAATCATGCTTTACTTCCAATAGTTATGCAACAACTTATAATTTTGGATTTTTTTCGGTAACAAAGCTTGTAGTCACTGGTCACAAACTTTTACTGAGCTCAACTGGATTTCTATCCATGAGACATTTATTTTTATGTACGATATGAGGATTGTCTAAATTTGACCATTTGTCTTAAGTATTAGAAAAAAACTTAAGAGGTTTGGAAAATTTGGATAAATCTCAAGAACCAATTCAATGTGCCACTTTAACAACTACCAACCTCAGATGACCTTGAGCTCCACTACAAAATGAACAACTTTGACCCCAGAAGTGGACATCCACATTCCAGGAATGATTGTATTCAATGTTAACTCTCTCAAGGTACCATATTTACAAAATGAAAGTAAGATCCACATATGCCTAAACACATACCAAAACACACATTAAAATACATTTTACTTGCAAAAGAAGGGATATTTATCACTACAGCATAGCTAACACAGTATTCAACTGCCTCATTTTTTTAGGTTTTTACCATTTGACAGTATATACTGACAGTTTTCTTTATTAAATGCAGCCGTTGCAAATGATGTATATCACATGATGGTCTAATCCATGCAGAACAACAGGATATATGTAAGGGTTTCTACACATACTTAGTTCTGAATAAAGGCCATATTTGCATTTGCTATAGACGAATCTGATTAGCGCTTGTTTTTAGTGACTGTAGGCAGCCATTAGTGGGGTCCATCAGCCTTTAATTGTCTTCATTCATTGTCTATGTGAATTTCAAATCCTCACATTCAGTGAAGTTGAGAAAATCAAGATACACTTCAGTGTACAGCCATCAATGGAAAGGGTAAGGAAGGAAATTTAAAGATTAAAGGTGATGGACCCCAGTAATGGCCAACTAAAATCAGACCATCACAATCTGTCCGGATTCGTCTCTAGTACGTCCAAAACACAATTACACACCATTGGTTTATAAGAAGCTGTCTCAGGACACGGCAGTGAATGGTTTTGTGGCGAAACCATAGAAAGCAAAGGGGTGAACAATACATGAAAAGTTATATGCTCACTTAAAATTTGTGAAGCCAGGAAGGCATGAGGATGGTCCAACCAAAATCACTTCAGAGATGTAAATATTTCCTGAACCTGTTACTCCTCATCTTGGGGGAGGGGTCTAATGAGAGGGTTTCTCCATCTGAGAATATGTCACATTAGAAGGAAGCCTAGGTACAATAAGGTGCACACTCTTTCTGTTTTTCCAAGTATGTTCATGCAGTAAAATTTCATTTTTGGAAAAAGATTCTGAAAAACTACAATTACTATCTCTCCTCCGCACCCGGCCATTCCTAGGAATGAAGCATGAGGGTATAGAAAGCTTTCACAAGACATCACAGTTAGTAAGCCCCGCCCACTGCAGGGCAAAAATCAGCAGTGCTTTAGTGCAACAGTCACACATGGATGGTCAGCTGCCTCTCAGCTAGCTACACTACCTAGCGTACTACACTAAATTTTGCCGGTCAAAAGTGACGCCAGTGAAAGGACTCTATTTACTCTACATTTACTGGAATTGCTGAAACTGTACCTGACTCCACTAGTCCTGGACAAAACCAGTGTGACCTGATTGGTGGCAGATGCTTGTCGTAGATATTGCACAGCTCTGAAGACAAAGAAAAGAGACACTAAAGAGCAACTAGATCTGGTGCATTATGGGAAATCTGTGATGTCATCATGTCACATTAATTTGACATTGTATTCAATATTATAATTTTAACAAAGACAAAGGCACACAGGTTGGACCTAAAGAACCACCAGCTGATTAGCATGTAAATAAATAGTAATAATTTAGGCTCTTGCTAGGCATTTTTTTAAGACATCAAACAACAAATCTGGAAGGGGCCTGTATGGTTTATGACTTACATGCTTGGTGGCTAGCCAACTCAACAATTAAGATCAAAATTGGTTTCTTTTGAAAAACCAGCAAATCCATAAATTGTTCATGAACTCAGCTGGAATTCAAATCAAAACCACCTGCTTGGTAAGCTTCATCTTTTAAAATATCCCAGCTTTTATCCGCTTAGCAACAGCACTGGAAACGGTAGCAACAAACAGGTGACAGAGTGGAAGGTTATTAAGAACATTTAAAATTCAAACTGTATAATTTAATATGCCATGGAATAAAAGATGAGGGGTGCCTATTTATATTAGCTAATAGCAGCCTTTCTTGAAGAGAATGATATAGTCAATGCTGCTCTCATATTCTTCATTACTCACTGTTCATTTGTTACCCCCATCAAAGATTTCCCATTTACACTCAGAAGTTGATCTCCCTCTTTCAAATGGCCTGTAGTAAAGAGAATAAAATATATATCACATATTCCACTTAATATTTACAAACAAGTTCATTGTTTGCTCAAAAAATTGGTGTTTTTGAATATAAATTAAGAGTTGTAACATGCACAAATTCTGATGAATAATTCATTTCCATTTAGAACAGGTCTTTTTCTTTGGGTGAGTGTGTATCTTTGTTTTGATATTTGCATGAAATTAGTGCTTTCCCTATATATGTATAAACTGAAACTGCTGTTGTACTGAAGCTACTTTTAAAAAACACGGAAATGTTTCTACAACACAGCTAGAAATTTATGGAAAGACAAGGAGATTTAGTTTTTAGATAGAGTTTTAAGGCTCAGTTTCTAACCAATTGGTTTAAGTCGAACTGGTCACAGCCTTTTTCCAGTTGTGGCTCACTGGCTTGTTTTCCCTACTCCATTGCCTATGCTGGGCACCAAGCACAACGGCAGTAGGTTCCATTTTTACAGTCTTCGGTAGACTGGACCAAGACTTGAACTCCAGACCTTCGGACTGCAAGTTGGATGCTCTATCTAACCACTTTACCATGCAGACAAGGAGAGAGCAATGATTAAGGTTGCCAAAAGAATGAAACCTTTGTGACCAATTCTTCACTACAGTGGGAGACCAAAACCAAGTAATTCCTCCATTTTGTTATTTAGACTTACAGTAAGTCTATAGTCTTGCTCATATTTTGATCCATTTACATTTCCTCTATGTCATCCATAGGCATAGATGTATGCACATGCTCAATCCTCACAGACTTAGCTTTCCGTCTTTTCCCTTGCTAATTTTCAAATTCCTCCCTGGTAGTTAGATCACATCTTGGAATTGAGACAAGATACAATGTTCAGACTATTACCTATTCCCTTTTTTGCATCCCAAAAAATTTCCTCCCCCCCCCCGCTGATTATGCTAAACTTCGCGGAACCTTGTCATGAATTTTCAAATATGCTAAACTTCGTGGAACCTTGTCATGAATTTTCATGATAGTCTTATAGTCCAGATTTTTTCAGACATTGCAAAGACTGTACAAGTTAATTAGTTAGTTAGTTAGATAGAGTTTTATGGTCCAGTTTCCAACCTAATGTTGGTTCAAGTCGAGCCTGCCACGACCTTTTTCCAGTTGTGGCTCACTTGCTTGTTTTCCCCACTCCATATTGCTTATGCAGAACATCACACACAAGGGCAGCAGACAAAGACTGTACAAAACACTGAGGAGATTATCCACACTGATGACTGGATACACCCTGTGCCAAAACTCACAACAGTCGAAATACCAATACAACTTTGCATCAGTCTGATGCCTCTCAGTGAATGCATATTTTTTAAACAAAACTGATACTGGAGAGGAGCTGGACTATGACTTTACTTTTTCTGACTAAAGACTCATTTCAAATTACTTATGTCTTTCAGAGGAATGCATTTAAATTATATTTTTGAAAAACATACCATGATCACCTTGTCACGTTGTCAGGTCCATAGTCAAAAGAGGAAGCTGGAGGGGGGGGGGGGGTAAAATCCCCTGAAAAATTATTTTCAGGGAATTTTATTTGCCCCCCCCCCCCCCCGAGACTTCAAAGTTTGCCACTGACTCAATACATTTGTACACATTTGGTCCCCTGAAAAAATTTTTTGTATGTCCAAAAGGTCTTGGTACCCTTCCCCTTTGGGTGCCTTGTCTGGCTAAAGGCCTGCACATTATGAACTACAGAAAGTCTAATGTATCTACAATTCGCCGATCAAGACTGACAAAGCTATCTGATAACATTGGGAGGAGAAATATACAACAGTTCACACACATTTCAAAATAACAAAATTCTATACTTTTCTTAGACATTCAATGACCTTGATTGATACTTCCATGACCTTTCAAAACAGTTAGTTTCATAGTTCTGTCTTTTTTTCAATGAGACGGTGTCTGAACATCTACAAAATAGGAATAATAAGTCCAATTCCTAAAATCCCCTGACTTTTCCAAGAAAAATTGATCATTTTAACTGAATCTCAAGGCCTAGAAATTTAAAGTTTAGTTTTCCTTGCTTTTCCAGGACCTGTCCCAATCTTGCGTACCTACCTCTTTCTGCTGCCCTCCCTCCAGATAAAATCCTCTTGACGAAGATACCATGGTCTCTGCCATCATCCTCTTCACTGATACCACCAATTATTTTGACACCTGGTGAAGGAAATATCCAGTAAGAGTTAGAAACAGAACATGACAGACAAACATTAGCATGGAACCACCTTGCATCTTATTTTTATACACCTGTATACTGTTGCCTGAAGACAAACAAACTATGGCTCTTTTGTAAATACTGTCTTCATGAATTTAGAAGGACAAATTGGTCAAAGGAGGAGGGTAGTCAACCCTGACAGGGAACAATAGATAAATAATCACCAATTCAATGACTGATTACCACTTTTTATTAGAAATCATACCCATAGCCGTACAAGTTGGGGGGTCTGGGGGCTGCAGCCCTAAGGCCCTCCCAGAGCAGGGAAAATGCTTATTTAAGGGGACTAACAAACACAATTTGCAGGGCAAGGGCAAGGGGACATGCACTGGGTAGAATTTTCAGGGCAAACACCCTCTACCCCCGTTCTCCCCCTCCCCCCCCCCTTCCCGTGAAATATTTGTCTTCCCATACACATATGATTACACAAAGGGATGCCAAATGTAGCTTTTAATTTCTTTGTGTTTTGAATAATACGGCTTGTACTGTACACACCTATTGAAACAACCATTGTCCAAGAAATTGGGCAAATATTGAGCATTACTTGGGGTAAAATATTACAATTATCTTTCACAGTTTGAAGTAAACTTAAGTTTTCAAGCACTTTATCCAACCCTTTGCACAGGATGTGTAAGCTTGTCCATGGTTTATAGACACTTCAGGGGGATATTTTTTCATAACATAGAACAAGCTGGCTTGTCACAATGATATTAGATACTATAACACTACTAGCATTATATTTTACACCATGCATCTACTCTCCTTGAAAGTTTAGGAATGGCAGAGCTCAATGGCCATCTCCCAGTTTTCTATTACCGTAAATCAAGCTCTGAGCTAATAAGTACCACATCCTTTTAATGATGAGAAATCTTTACCATAATCATATTTCAGACGTAAGTATCATTTCAGTTTTTGTAGTCTCTAAAACATCGCATCTTTATTCTGCATAACTGTAGTTCATGAATACACAATCTCTACTGATTTGAAGCAAAAAACAGCACAATAGATTCTTGCAAAACCCATTGTTTTGCTGTTGTTCAAAAATATGCAAAAAAATATTTTGGACAACCAGATTTGCTTAGGGACAAATAAAAAAGGTGAAATGGTTGCCCAAACGATGACCGTAAAATTTTCTGAAAATCGAGGCCTGAAATTGTATTTGCAACAGAGTGGAACAGCAGAAGTAATTATAAGGAGGCATATTTTCCATTTCCAAAGAACTTAGTGACAGTCAGTAAGTTGTTATGAACAGTTGTTGTTGCTGCTGTGGTTCTAGTTGTTGTTGTTGTCATTGTTCTTCTTGTTGTTGTTCTAGTTGCTGATGTTGTTGTGGTGTTGTTCTTGTCATTGTTCTTCCTCTTGTTGTTCTAGTTGTTGTTGTTCTTATCATTGTTCTTCTAGTTGTTGCTGTTGTGGTGGTATATTCTTGTTGTTGATATTCTTCTTGTTGTTCTTGCTGCTGTTGTTCTTGTTCTTGGTGTGGGTGGTGGTGGTGGTTTTGTTGTTATTTTTGTTGTTGCTCTTGTTGTTGTTGTTTGTGTCACAATTGTTGCTGTTCTTCCAACTTTATTAACCAGCATAATTACAACCATGGCACACATGCAGAGCTGAACAAAGACAAGGTCATTTGTGTTTACATACCCAATCCAGACCTGCAATCTCTGAAAACAACTGTCTCTGTATCCTGCATGTGCTGCGGGCTGCCTTTGGAGGAGGTGTGAGGTGAACTTTCCAGGGCACTAAAAAACAAGAAATAAAATAAAATCCACATCTGAATTAAGAGATTTATGTGTTTATCTTGTATTTCTTTGTACCCATTCGCTCTGTAATATTGATGGACAGGATGGGGATATTTAGCTTTTTCAAGACTAACTATTGATTTTTGTCAAAACTTCGATCAAGTTAGTTAGTTAGGCTAGATGGAGTTTTACCGCCAGTATTGCTGGTTACAGTAACATGCATTTTTCTAATCTAACACATGTATCCGAGTCTAAACTAATTTACACTGATATGCTGTAGGTGCACCAGGTGGTGAGAAATCTCTGATAAGTCAGTAACATTAATGCCCAAATGATTTTTTCATACTGTAGGATATTAATTCAAAATCCCTGAAAACAATGCCAAGTACTGTAAACAGGTAAGAAGTTTATGTCCTGGTCAGTATGTATTTCTGCATTTGGTCAAAAGTGAAATGTTTTACCCCAAATTTAATATATTCTCACTGTAGGAGTAGACTGCCTATGGAAGTACAGATAGGTCACAAATGCACAGTACAAGTTTACTACCTCATCAAAACCGTAAATTCCAAAATCTTCCAATTTGCTAAAACCCTTTTGCAGCCACTTACAGAAAGTACTATTACATATCCTGAAAAATTTCCATTCACGGCAACGTACATAATATTACGTAAAATTGTATTGAGCAGTTTTGAACATTTTGGCTGAAAAGAGTGTTGTTACAGTAATGGACACTGACTATGAAAACATTAAAGGTCAAGAGTAATCCTCCTGAACTAATTTCGAAGCAACAGCTTAATATCAAAATTTTCTTCTTATTTCTCTTCAAAGTATCTTTCATCATATTTTCAGACTTCAATATTGCATATTCAAGGTGAACCAAGCAGTTATTTCTATTAAATTTCACATCTGAAGAGAAAAATTGTTGTCACATGACTCTCAACAGCCAATCATGAAACAGCACAGTCCACTACACTACTTCACATTGGGGTGAATGCTCTTGCCCTTTAAAAGGGGTTTATACAGAGCAATCCCTCGAAAAGGGGCCCAATGCTCAAATTTTTGGAAAAGATTAAGATTGGTTTGTTTGTTTGTTTGTTTATTTATTTATTTATTCACACTTTTGCCTAACTTCTTTGTTTGACATCTATTTACTGTACCTTATTTCTGCATCTGTCAGGTTTACTGCTGCTGTCACTGACATGTTATCTGGCTCATCTCCTTTCTCTCATGCCATCTGAATGTTGAAGAAAGTACCTTGCTCATTGATACTTAGAACCTGAAATCAAGAATGAATCAAGGATAGGTCAAAGCACAGACATTTTCAACATAAGGCTGTACTGCACACATAGCCTACAGTGTTAGCCAGACAGCAATTCTGCCAGAAACTCAAAAAAGGGGAGGAGATTATTATCCCCAAACCCAGAGTCCAAAATAATGATGCCTTTTGCCAAAGCTAGAAGTGGGTTCAGGGGGCAAAAGCTTTCTTCAAGGCCAATACAGTACAAGGTGCAACCTTAAGCACTTTAAAGGTTATTTGTCTCTTTAAGTTAAACATTGTATAAAGGTTTCCTCTTCTTACATAAGATACCAGGATACTGACATTTTTTTATTTTTATGGAAATGAAAAGACAGATTTTACTATCTTGGAAAAGAAGGAAACAAATCCCCCATTTGCACCCCTCCCGCTTGAGGGAAACACTGTCAGAGGTGTTATGATTGGAGTCATTGACTAGGACTTGAGTATTGTATTGCAATGAATTTGACTCCACTAAAGTTGCAAACCTCAATGACTTGACTTGGACTGAAGTCAGTTACCTGATTGAATTGACTCAGATTTTTAACATTCAACTCAAATCAAAATTGCAACTTGTAGTTTCCATTTTCAATTTTTCAAATACTTCTTTGACTTTTTTATATTTATCATGAAGCTAGCACTGGCTTTCAGCTCCCATAGGAAACACTGTGACTGTGCCACACTGCATCAAATTCAACATGCAAATCATTAAATAATAGATTAGGCCTACTTTTTTGCAAAATGATCAGTTACTATCTCCTACAACCATGTTCTACAAATTTGAATCTAGACGAATCAAATCTGTGCTTGTGTTTAGTGACCATAGGCAACCATTAGTGGGGTCCATCAGCCTTAAATCATCTTTATTTATTGTCTACATGAATTTAAAACCCTCCTATTCAGTGAAATTTCAAGGAATCAATATACAATTTTGTATATATCCATCCATGATACAGGTAAGCAAGAAAATTGAAAGAGTAAAGTGGATGTTATGGGCGACTGAAATCAAACCATCACTTGATGTCTGGATTCCTCTATACTGTACCTAACCTACCTTTACGCGATTTTTTCTTCCACCTTTTTTTTTATAAATTTTGTGCAAATGGTTTCTTCCCCTTGGTGACCTTTGATGACTGGTGGTGGGAAAAATTTGGGCAAAGTGAAGAACTACCAATCCCAAAGCCACAAGTATCGTTTACATTAGGCTACAAAGACAGACCTGTGTAAGTTAAACTAGGCCAATAAAAATGGCATAGATGTACACACCACTGATCTACATACACTGGATGTAAGGTGGTGGAGAAAAGTTGGAGCAACAGAGCCGCCATATTGTGTGTGGCAAAAGTATCATGCAACAGTGTCACTCTCCACACACTTGGATAGGCAATTTGATGTGATGACTTGATAATTTGATGTTTTGGCTTGAAATACGTTATATAAGAAACATGTTATGAAATGTGCTCATTTTCAACAGAAAATGTCCATTACTTTAAAAACTGAACAAGATCATGCTATACTGAGCGCAAAACTTTCACTTAGCGCAGTTCATGGTGGATTGAAGATCAACTTGACTGAGTGGCTAGGGCGTTTGAGTCAGTCCTCTTTCACAGTGACAACTAGTGCAAGTTCAATAAAAGGTGGTGGTAAGGGGGGGGGGGGTTGTGGAGTCTAACCTTATAAATTCGAGCCCACATAATGGCCCACACAAAATACTTTCCCCCCTAACAAAGACAACTCCATCCCTCAGTTCATACCGGCCGTGTGACTTCAAGTCTTTTCATAAATGAAAAGTGAATAGGGTGCCACTGCCCTTATACTCCGACACCCCTGTGCTCCCAGCCGATAATCTCTATATTCATCAACGATTGAGTTGTCAGAATATAGGGATGTTGTCACAAAGTCTGTATTGGAACTTTATGGATTTGTCTGAATAAAGGGGTGTCGAAATATAGGAATCAACTAAGTTAAGCTTCACTCCATAGGTTGAAGTCACTACACTTGACATGCAATGTAATCAACTCCTTCTCAGGAATAGTGTTGACTATTTCACTGTGTGAAGAGAGGCCAGCAGTTATTAAATAGTAAAAGCCAAATACCGATGATTCATTGTGGTCAATAAACCGTATATTAGACATGGATCCTGGGGGCTTTTACAGCCTCAACCCCCTTTTTTGCCACATCAACATAGTAAAACTGATATGGAAAATTAGCACTACCCGGGTACCCCCTAATTTCTCTGTATAACTGTGTTTCCTTTCCTAAATGTGATTGTTATTGAGAAAACAACATAGGTCTAAATCAATTAAAATATCTTAATTGCTTCACTTTCAGGATGGAATAAACTTAATTTTAGAAGGTAAAACTAAAACAAGCAGTTCATTTGTATCAACTCACATGTGCACTTCTGACTGTGTTGAATGTTGCCTTTAAAAATTGGGTGAATTACTGCATGTTTCTCATCATGCTGTACTTTAATTTCTTTGAAGAGCTTGAATCATTACCAATTCATTTATTTTTTTAGAATTTATACAAATTATTTCCAATGGTGCAAAAAATTGAAAATTGTTCACAATAAATTGCTGAAACTGCAGGTTAATATGCTTCAGTTAATTTGGCACTCTGGAGGTTCAAGAGAATACCAGGTCAACTTGACATATGATTGGTTGTTGGTTTTGTTGATTGTTAATGCAACTTTGCCAGAAAGTTTTAGTCTTTGTCAGAATTTCAAAAATTGTAGTTTCATACGATATATTAAACATTGCTTTGATGTAGGCCTACTTTATCATAACAAGTTTGGGGGCAAAACGACTTCCACTTTGGGGGGAGGGGGGGGGAAACAACTTCCACTTAGCAGTGAACTTGCAAAGGGGCGAAACGACCAGGGCAAGCAGATTGGAGGCAAACTGGCAAGGGCGTTAAACAACTGGTAACCATAACAGCGCTTGGGACGATTGCGTTTGATTTGGGTGCATAAGAATATGACACATAGCCTACCATAAAACTACATTCTCACGGCACGTGACCCAACAGTTGCGTCTGTTTGAACTCACAGGTTTCAATTCCGTTGGCGTGCACCTTCCACCTAAACTAAAGATTAGGATTTCTATAAACCTGCATTGCATGGGTATAGTTTCTGCCCTTGCTACTTTCTTCCCCTCAAAAATGGTGTTTTCCGCCCTTTTAATTTTTAGCAGTAAACATCTTTTTGGGGGGCGGAAAGTGATGGAATAAAATGTGATATCAGTGGGAATTTTGTCAAATGAAGATTCCATCAACTTTTCCTTAAAGTTTCAGATTTTATCAATGTCTTTTACTATTCAATGCGACACCCGTCAATGCCATGTTGATGTCTTTCCAAGCTACATTCTCACTGTAGACTTTAGTATACTATTAATATGTACTTACTTACAAGTATAAGTTATTCAGTGCTGTGAACTATTCACACATTCAGCATAAGCCTACCTATAGACACACAGACTACTTATACGTAAAAATAACAGAAGTCTGTGATGATACTTGATGTGTACAAAAAGATCTTACAATTCATTCTTTTCGACGAGAATTCTGAAAAAGTTTCAGGCCTAGCCTATCAACAAATTTCATTGTTGTTTTGTACTTGGACTTGAAATTAAAAATTAAAAGTTGTTTTTAACACATGTAACTTCAAACATTACTTTCCGCCTTAAGGTTTTTAGGGGCGGAAAGTAACGGACGGAAACTACCGGGGGCGGAAACTAACAGACCCCGCCTTGCATCCCCTAACTGTTACTAGGTTAGGCCTATGTGGGGTCGATGTGCACTGTTTAACAAGGTGTTTCTTGATTGGTTGATGCCATTGTATTGTATCGATTGTATTCTTTGTTCGGGATAGATATTAGGGTTATTGTTAGCCTGTAAGGAAATTTCTTGTTAAATAGTGCGCATCGCCCCGATATGTGGGTACAGATACCAGCCGTTTTGTGGAATTGATACACACACTGAATGGTAGCGGAGATAAAAAGCTTCATTCGAGGAGATCTAATTTAGCAAAGATATGAGTTTAGTACACGATAAAAACTTCGTCAAGTAAATAATTGACTGATAATTCTATGACGGTATACCTTTTAGGTTAATTTCGATCCTGCGTTTATCTTGAATGTTCACTTCCTTCAGTTTATGGCGGTCTGTGGTCGACGCATTTTGGTATCCAATACAACTTGAAGTTATCCTGTTTAAATTCATCTTAGTATTCATTACAACATAAAATATTCAGTCAGTTTGGAAACCAAATTCGTGGGCCTGTCATGCTTTTATAATGTCATTGTTGAGCATCACACGGAGGGTTCGATGGATTCTTCAGTTTTTCCAACTCAATATGCGAACAGTGCACAACCCCAGCGCAGTGGCCGGCCCCCATGATCCCCAAGCTACCTACGAAAACACAGGGTATAGATTAATGTATAGGCTACTTGTGGTGAATATACAAACAGATTATGCTCAGAAAAATGAGAAAATGCTCTTTATCGGGTTTCAGCACCATCCCTAAAATAAATGTTACTTAAACCGTGGGTAAAGGTGTATGACTGTATCACTATCTATGGTCAGAGAGTTGCCACAGACAACTCTCTGCTATGGTTGGTATTCTAGCTTGATTGTTGAGGTGAAACAAAATAGAATCGGCAGGTGGTGGTTACATACATAAAGTAGGCAAATTCTTAACGTGATAAGCTCCGAAAATCTTCTTTTGCGGATCCAGGATATGCTGGAAGGTGGGGGGGTGCAAGTCAGTTGTGGCGCCCGAAGAACTAGCTAAGTGTGACGTCACCATCGTTTGGCGCGTAAGCGTACAGAAAACTTTGAAAAATCGTACCCTTCATACAATCGACAATAACATTTCCGAATGGGGAATGGGGCCTTATTTCTGTTTCATGAAGTTAAAAAGCGTCAACCTTTTTTTTCGGGAAGGGGCTGTCCTTCCCCCTAAATGCGCCCCTGATCCTGTTCCATGATCTTGCAGGTTTGCATTGCAGAGGTCGCCCCATTATTCAATAACGACACAACCGATTTACCATTAAAATAATTAGATTTAAACTACTAATCACCACACTAGTAGAATAGTTAAGGCCAGTTTGTGCAAACCGGCAATATCTGGGACAAGGTCCAAAATTTATTTGAAAATAACTTTCAGTGTACCTCAGGCTCAAAGCAAGTTTAAACACTCGATAAGATTTATTCATATTTGATATAACTCATTTTAGTGAACTTTTTATTCCGCATTATGCCATGTTCCAGTCGTTTCTTGAGAGGTGCGATGTCGTTAATTTACATGTGGGAGGGGCTTAAGTAAGAAGGTTGGAAGAACTGGAACTGTTTGGGGTGAGAGGATTAGGCCTTAAAGCTGTATTTCTCTTGAACTTTGCATATATAAGTTAAACTAACTGCATGTCCAAGTGGTTAAAGCATCAAACTTGAGGTCGGGGGTTAGAGTCCCGGCGGGTCATACTGAAGACTTTAAAAACGGAACCTACTGTCATTGTGTTTTGTGCTCAGCATAAGCAATGAATTAGGTCTACTGGGAAAACAAGCCAGTGATCGTCACAACTGTAAAAAAGGCCTTGGCCGACTCGACTTGAACCAATTGGTTGGAACTTGGCTTGGTCTTCATCTCTGTCTTACCTAACCTTACCTAACCCAACCTAACCCTACCAAACCTAACCTATGCTAACCTGACCTTACCTAACCTCTTGAAAACAACAAACATAAACTCGTTCCGACTGCCATATCTGCTTCGAAGCAGAGATTTTTTATTTGGGCTAGATTAGGCAAATTGCAAAACTGATATGACATTCTGTGTCATGCTCCAGGCTTAATATAAAAGTACAACTCATTCAAATCCTCACTTCAGTGATCTTTTACAGCTATGTAGGCCTATCGGCATTGCCTAATCACCTAAATTAACAGTTTAGTGAAATGAGCCGATCTTGAAATCAAGAGAAGTCCCAAATCCCCCAAACATATTTTACAGCAACGGCTAAATTTCACAATTTTCTTTTTATATATCTTCGAAGATTCTTCATTATATTTTGAAGATTTAACTATTGCATATTCAAGAAAAACCAAAAAGTTGCGTCTAGTGAGCTTCAAATTTGAGGACTAAAAAGTTGTCACCAGTCTCTCAACAGCCAATCATGAAACAGGACAGTATAGTACACAACTTTAAGTTGGAGAGACTACTCTTGCCCTTTAACATTTCATCAGAAGATAAGAAGTCTTTGGGGGTAAGAAATATCCCTCGCATAGACCTATTTCCAAATAGCAATTACAAAGGATTGTGGGATAGAGTTTTGGTGCTTTATGTATTTTTCTTCCATTTGTTTGCGCACAGACAATGTCGAATAATATTAATGACGAAATGCAATGAATCAATGTATATGAATGAAAGAAATATTTATAGCAACATGCATATAGGCCTAAGGTAAACGAATAGATGAAAATGGAAATTACTATATATATTGGTGATGTAATATATTTTGAAAATAATGAATGGAATGTTGAAGTGCAATTGGAAACTATATATAAAAAATCAATAGTGTACTGGATAGGTTTAGAAATGAGGACATTTCTATTTAAAAGGGGGGAATAATGTAAGGTCGAAGTTCATTCGATGTCTGTTTTTACAGCAGTTATCTGTGTTATGTTGTATATGCAAATTAGTAAGTGTAGTATTTCTGTTATGCTTTGTTATGTTAAATATTATTCGTTTTTCACTCGTGATATTGTTGTGTATATTTTTAGTTGTCCTCGAGGGAGCCGAGGAGCTCGTATGAATAAATCTGTATCTTGCACCCAGCCGATACTCCTCCTCCAGTCTTACTTTATTGGCGTCTAATCCCGACCATGTTTCCGCTGTTCCTCGGAAAACCCACACTACATTTGTCATTTTTGTCAAATGCATTTTACTGTGGTAAAAATTGACGTACACTCAAAACTCTATCCCACAATTCATTGTAATTGCTATTTGGAAATAGGTCCATTAATGAAAGTTTCCCGAAGCAGTTGTTTAGTTATACAATCTTTATAATATTACTATCAACACGAATATGTGAAGTTTGTAAGTTGAGAATTATAACTATCACTCGACTGTTTAAAAGCAATGAATATGCGATGAGTGCTTTTTAACAGCTTGTCTCATGAATACCTTTGAGGTTATTCTCGACAAAGGTTACTCTTGAAAGTAAATTATTTCTCTGCAGACCCCATCACGAAAGTAAGAAAATAAATATTTTCATGTGGTTGTAGATGTCGTCAGAATGGAGAGGGACATAGCATACATCCTCCTGGCATTAGCGTTGCCAGAATTTTTTATTACGGGTGACCAACTGAAGGACATGGTTTTCGGTCTAGGGTAGGGGTTTCAGGGGATTTGACAGTGTTCACTCCCCTATGAGAAATGTTTGCATATTTTAGCTTAGGCGTAGAAGCTTTAGTCGATTCAGGGGCCGTTGTACCGACTTGACTGAAAAATGTGGCAAAAATTATTCGCGGGATTCGCGGGAAAAATGATTTCATCTTTGTGAAGGCCTGTATATAATAAATGCTATTGCAACGCATACGTTTTTATGTCATGCCTTCCACATCGGGTACATTTTTCGGGAAATACTACATGCATGCATGTTTTTTTTTTACGAGGGAAAGGTGTGGATGCAGATGTCGTATTTGCAAAAACCCTCTACCTACGTTTTGTTAGGTTTAGGTGTCCTCAATGAGAAATGGCACCGTCTTCATAAAAACTTTGAACTGTATTACCTCAAATATGTTTAAGACACGGACGGTAGGAACCATGGCCAATGCTCGCCAAGTGCTCGGAAATTTACCATTCGAAATCATTTCTGTAACAAAACTTGCCCTGAGAGTGTGCATCGGGACTCGCCCGCGGAGCTGACGAAGTCTTTTCGTTCAGCTCATTTCTACGGCTGCAGCCTAAAGGGACTGCAGCCACAGAGGCGCTACGCAGGCTACATCGAGACAGTTCCAATTCACCATCAATATCCGCAAATCATGAAGTGAGTCTTTTACCCAATTAATGATTCGTAAATAGGTGGTTTAGTTTTGATGCTGTGATTCTCCGAAAGTTGTTACCAAAAGATAATGATAGTTGACAACACTGAGGGTAAAGTGTGAAGAACATGGAGCACGCAAAAATTTTGATATCTTGAGAACCATTTGTGACATATGAACATGAGCATCATAAACCCATGACTTGGTCGAAAACATACCTTACCCGATCCCTACAAGAATAAAGATTAAAACTGCCTCTGTGGAAGTCGATGGGGGCATATGCCCCAATTTCCCCAGTGTCACTGCAGGGTGTACTCCCTGCAGTGACACTGGGGAAAATGGGCCGCCAGTTAAATTGTCAGTCTCGCAGCCGGCAAAATTTTTGCATTAGAATTGTTGTAGAGCCCGCTATTCCGTTGCACAAAATGGAATTTGTTGCTTGGAAATGATTTTGGAACGACTGTCTATTGTGCTCTTCACACAATAGTCATTAGCTGTCGGTATTCTTAGGATAGTATCACATATTTTTTCACTTTGTCTTTCTGTTTTTTCCTTCGACCTGATAAATGGTGGTAATACGATATGGTTTCTTCCAATATTTCACTTAGTGGGGTTCCCCTCCCCCTAAGAATTGACCCCTGCCACCCTCGTTAGGAATCTCATGTACGCTGAAGTAAGATTGCAGTCAACAAAGCGATGCATGCGCAGGAGTGTAATATGGTTCACCGGGTAGGAAAGTTAAGGACTCCTGACTAATGAACAGGTGGGTTACTTCAAGCAACTCAGCTGCCAAATAGCAGCCCTGTGTGTTTTGAAAAATCTTTCAAAGCACTATTGTTTAGTAATTGGTACTTCAACTCGGATCAATGTTATCATGAAACCTGAATATTTTCGGGCTGTATGGTCTGCCCGACTCCAGCTTAAACCCGTAAAATATCCCCATTGTAGGCAATGCATGGATAATCGCCTTTGAAGTTGAAAGAAAAAACTCTCATGCAGTTGCTCTGCATTACAGCCATTGAATGATTTTCACCCAAGCGTATCTTTGGACATTGTGCCTGTTTTGTAAATCTCCCCTTCTGGTTAGCTAGAGAAAAGGTCTCCGAAGTAAAAAGAAGTTTTCTGTTTGGAGATAAGAAAATGCATTAAATGAGTATGACCAGTCAGTTGGTTCTTAATGCTCTGTTCCGTACTGCGGGGATTGTTCGGTGGGCTGCGTGTCCACTGTTTAGTCATCTCGAGAGCCTCTGGACTGACCGGTTACCCTGACGACTTCGACTTCATTCGAGGAGAACTAACTACTATAGTATATGTTATACAGTACATGAATGCTTTTTACGGTTTCTGCTTAGCTTTCACATCATGTTATAGCCACAACGCGAAAATATGTTCTCCATCTCAAAAAGAAAGGTAAGTTACAAATTTATGCTTGTTTTCGAATCGAGGAATAAGGTTCGAAGACTCCATATCCGACTAAATGCTGTTCGAGAGCACTTTTAGTTCAAATAATAATAAGTTGGGCTTGTATAGCGCCAATCGGCCCCGCCGAGTAATCATGTTCTAGGCGCTTTTCAGTCAGGAAGCAAAAATGAAATCACGAAGTGAAAGACTTACTGAGCAAATGAATTTTAAGTAAACTCTAATTTAAAACGAAGACTGAGCTCTGAGTAAGTTTGTACGATAATCTGGTAATTTAATTGTTCCATGAAGCTAATGCACAATACGGAAAACTTCTACAGCCATAACCATAGGTGAGCCACAACTGGAAAAAGGCCGTGGCCGGCTCGACTTGAACCAATTGTTTGGAAACTGGACCGTAAAACTATAACTACAGCCATAGGTTTTCAGACGTAGTTTTCAAAGAGTAACATTATGGGTGTTATGATTTTTGTTTTGATTAAGTTTTGTGTTATTCAATTCCACTTTAAAGAAGCTGCTAGTTTGATAGAGGACTATCATATAGCTAAGCATTGGCCATCGAAGAAAATCGCATTCCCTAAGTCCGTCTTCATTGAGGGCCCAAGGCAGCCACTGACAGCAAGTGCGGATCCAAGGGAGGCTTTTACGGGCTCAGCCCACCCTTTTTCGCCAGATCAACAATAAAGCAAACTCACGGGAAATGAGCAGGTCAACCCCTCACTTCGATGCTTCTCATAAGTCAGCCCCCCCCCCCCTTTTTGGAAAGTCTGGATCCGCGTCTGGGCGGAGCCGTGTCTTCACGGCTTAAGGTCGGGTCACGGTTAGAAGGGTCTCTACATGATATGATTAGACGTCCGTCCGAGTCAGATGGAGCCAAGAAACCAAAAATATTTTGGCCTAAATACTTTCTTCAAATAATCATGATTTTTGCACTAATGATTTGATACTCATGCATTGAAGATCTGGCTGAAGCTTTTGTAATAATTCTGAAAGTAGGGACTAGGGAGATACCCGTTCACATCCATCGGCTTAAGCTAAAGGCACAAACTATCGTTGGATGGCTTGTTAATTTTTCAATTGGGCGAGAAAAAGTGTTGTCACGTGATTCTCAAGAGCCAATCATGAAACAGTAGAGTCCACTACGGGTAACTCAAGTTGGAGTGACTGCATTGTCCCATTTACAGGAAAGGGCAGTCACATCAACTTGAAGTAGTGAAGGAGACTGTCCTGTTTCATGATTGGCTGATGAGAGTTATGTGGAACATTTTTCCTCCCCAAATGTGAAATTCAACCAAAAGTAACTGCTTGGTTTACCTAACATATACAATACTGAAGTCGCAAAATATTATGAAGGTTCTTTGAAGAGAAGTAAGAAGAAAATTGTGGTATTTAGATGTTGTTGCAAAATAAGTTTGGCCGGGGACTGCTCTTTACCTTTAAATATAGCAGGATTGCCATACAAGATACTGAAAAGGGGAAGGACGGTAGCCTTAGGCATCCAGTCCCAGCCAACTGTTGGGTCCCGCATGAGTTCTTGCTGGGCCACTTGCTGGGCCCCAGCTGGTTCCCATTCGTGTTTGTTAGGTGTTCCCACGCCAGGCTCAGCTCGGCGAGCCTTTTCCAGCTGAATCCCAGTTGCACCACACCAAAGCCCAGCTTTAAAAGCTGAAGCCCAGCAGTATGCTTCAACTTGACTTCAAACTGGGCATTTTGGCTGGGATATTATGAGGCAAAAAATGTCTTTTACCCACGGGGGAGGTATACCTTATATTACTGAGGCAATGGTAATACTTTGAATTTTACGGGGTGAATGTTTAAGGGCAAGGTCAAGGGGGAAGTTAGCATTTGAGTCAAAACACAAAGCAGATAGAATATAGTCAAAGAAGGTATGACTGGATAGCTAATAAATGTTTAAATGCATTTTAAATTTGTGTCCCTCCCTTTCATGATGTCTTTTGTTCCGCAATCCCCCCTCCCTAACAACAGTGCTAACAATTTATAATAAGGTATTTAAGAGCCTGAGAGAAAGTCCTTGCCTAGATAACCACATAATAAATTGGGAAATACTTTGTCATACTTATGCAATGAGAGATAGAATGTGGTGCCTGGGAGAACTGTCAAATGTCCCTCCTTTACCGCTTGACCTAGCTTGCCCCTTACAAAGAGCTGTGATAATGAGCTAATGATGTACTGTACAAAACAAGATCACATATAGGTTACTTAACCTACTTTTGGTAAAACATCATCCACACTTAAAGAACTCCACACCGCATATCTGCCAAAAATTAAGAGTACAGCCCACCATATTGAAACGTAAGCCCGAAAACCAGTAAATCAAAATAATGTGGGTCTCAATTCCCAAACACCTTTTCGTAAACATTTCTGACAAAAAAAAAATCATTTAGTAATTGGGTAAATTGTATTTCCCGCACTAGCTCATGTTCCACGCTGAGTAGGGTAACGCTGTTTAGTGTCTTCTGCTTCATGCAGGATTGAACTTCGTTTTTTAGTACTTAAAACTTTATGTCTCCTTGACTGACAATCAGAAAGCGCGGGACTCCCGGACGGGGCCCCAAATGCGCCGCCCCCGGCATATGCCGGTTCTGCCATGGGGTGAATCCGGTCCTGGTAGACACATGTGGATGCTGGCATCGAAAAGAGCCAACAGAACTGAACTGAACTGAACATTTAACAAATCAAAAACGGAGTCATTACCATCATAAAAGCATTCCTCAGTTTCCAGTCTTCCCCAGTTACTATTGACTCAAATACTTGCAGGGCCTTTATCTCACTTTTTCGAAAGGAAGGGTTTCGATAAACACCCTTGCAAGAGCAACAAACATCATGGAATAAGCTATATACTCCGAAAACACCGGCCAGTATTTACGATAGTATGTATATTGGGCGGTGGTTTTTGAAGTTCCAAGGTAGCTGTATAAGAAAAATCCAAACCTTTAATCATTTTTGTTGTCTCCCTTTTTTGTTTTATACCAACAGATAATTGACATTTTTACTCTTTGTTTAACCCTTTTCACCGTGTGGTGGATGCTTTCTGGTCACTACGTCAGTAATTACGAACCTGCTTGCACATGCAAACAAAGTAGGGAGCTGAAGAGCAATAAGAAACAAAGCTTGAATAACTCTTCCCCTAAAGTTTTTACAAAGAACATCCCTGTGAATGATAGCATTGCTTCCAGAAAAGAGAATATCTGGTCAGCAGTAAAACTTAGCACAGACTTGGAGTTGCTCACGATACCTAAGGAAGACGTCAGCGGTTCCCTGTATCACAACATTTCATGGGATTCTAACATGGAGATACGGAGATTCTACGGCTGGGATCCAAAGGTAAGTTTAACTTATTTTTTATTAACATCGACCTGTCGACAGGACTGTAATAAACGAGTTCGGTAATTCGTTGGCGCATGGAATTGTGGGGTACGGCGTGGCCGGATACAGAATACCGAGCTTATCACTATAGCTAAGCGTACTGCGTTCCCTTGGTTTCATCAGTATACGTGCATACAACACTCAGACTAAATGTATAGCCAACTAGAACAAAAACAGTGGTCTCAGATCCGCTTTTCGGCAGATTAAAATAAATTGTTCACACTAAAAACACAATATAGACACAATCCACTGCGCAAAACCAGACTTGAAATCCCTTCTCATGTTATGAATGTTTTAAGAAATTTTTATGTTAACTCGTAAGTTTTGTAATACGTGTTGTAGGTGTGGGATTGGTTTGTTAATCCCGACGATTTGGAGGATGTGCCCAAGTGAATTACCGAACTGGCTGATTGAAATCAAAGCAGGCTAAGGCGTGGGACATCATGATTGTGGGGAATTTCCCAATTACTGACATCAATTCATTGCGATTCCCTTTGTGCAAACATTTCCTAGAAAGAGACATCGACAGACTATTGAAAAATTGGCGTATCTAGATTTTTAGCATTTAAACTTAAATGGTTAATCATCTTAACCCCAAACGGTTGAAAATTTCCTTTCTTTAGCCCCTCCCACGGCTGTTAAAAGTTTTCATCTTCATCCAGACACAATCTCAGTTTATTGCTTCAGGGTGAGTATACATGACCCCAGTGTGTAATCAAGACCCTCTCAATCAGGGGTGGCGCCAGTGGGGGGGGGGCGGGTCGGGGCCATGGCCCCCGTCGGGGAACACTGTCCCCCCGTCGGGGAAAGCCATCGGTTTCGTCGGGGAGGCCTAAAAAAATAAAAAAAAAATAATAAAAGAACCCTACCATGACTGAAATAACTAGATGGGTGAACATATTTTTTGTTTTGAAATTATATTTTAATACATGTCGGAATCGATTTTCAATCACTTCTTCTTTGCTCCGTTATACCACATTCCATGTACCCGTGTCCTATCTCCTCCACCGTCGGGGAAGGACGGAAATTTCGTTCGGAGAGGCCTAAAAATGAACGTAAAGGACTTACTGGATGGACGATTATGAACTGTTTTTTTCTTTTTTAACTATTCTATTCTTTTGTAACGGTATTTTAATGCCTATCTGAATCTGTTTTAATCAATTCTTACTAGCTCTACCATCTCTCATCCCATCTTCAATCCGCAAGGTTATGCCCCCGTCGGGGAAGACTGCCGGTCTTTCCCCTGTTGTTGAGAAAACCCGATTTCGTCGGGGAACCTTCATCTTCATGCCCACGGTAAACTGATAAAAGATCGGTGGTGATAAACTTCAGTCACCCGAAATTTCTTCTGGATTTGCTCACTAGAAGACCATATTCTTCAAGGAAACTCGCAATTCCGAATTTTCTTGCAAAAAAAAAAAAAACAGACGAGAGGTTGATCATATGCATGCAGTGCCCGGTGGTCTGCCGTCTGGCTTGCCCCGACAGCCGAATTCTAGCAACGGTAATGAAAATCGACCAGCCCGTTTTCAGTTACACTTACTGATAAACAGTAGTGTGAGAATGTCTCCCCATAAGTCTGACTGAAAAATTTATTTGAAGGTACCTTGTAACGTGACATATTTTCAAATACGTTGGAACTTAAAACCATTTATAGTCTGAAATTCGGGCAGTCACGTAAAAAATTTCATTTATTTAGTGAACCTTGCAATTATAGTAATTCCGTTGCATATCCCCCCCCCACCGAGAAGAAAAAAGACCACTACATTTACTTGTAGCAGTACCTTTTATCTGATTTGGGTTTTGGGGTTTTTGTCTATTGAAGTGAAACTCTCATTTAAAGGAAAGCTCAAAATAACGACTGCTTCATTTCTAGTTACAAGTCTGGGAATACCATTCCGGCTATCTGAGGGGTTACATATTTTAACAATTTTCTGTACGCTCCGCGCCAACTGATGGTGGCACTCCGAATAGATAATTAACAGACCAAAGTACGCTTGTAAATTATTCTTCGTTTGGGGCAGTATTATGAAGTGAAAATTTTATTGCGAAAGAAAGCTCGAAAGCTGACTTCTTAAATTCTAGTTTCGAACACGGAAATGCTATTTCCTGCTGTCTGGGGGTTCTCAATTTTTCAAAACTTTCTGTGCGCTCGACTTAGATGGTCTTTCGGGGATTACACTTTTCGGACAAAAACAATTCTGCTCCCTCCCAAACTGAAACGCTCCCGTACGCCTATGGCAATAACATAAAATATGGAACTTCGAATATATGCGAAGTCAAACTTTTTCCTCGGGAGAATGTTCCAATATGGTCTGAGGGCCTGAATCTGCATGATCATATTCAGTAACCCCAACGAATCACCCCTACTTGATTTTTTTTTCTCATGAGACGGTAAGATTCTTCCACAAAACACCCAAACTGTCCTAAGCTTTACAATTTTTTCCCCAATATAAGATTCATATTGTTAAAAGTGGCAAAATTTGGCATTTCCGATGGATACTCCATTTAAATAACCAAAGCCAAGTCTGTTAATCACCCAGCATTCTCCCCAATTTTGCTCTTTAAAGGCATATAACTTAAATAGCCAAATATTCATTATAACCTTACCAAAAACCAAATTTTCTTTCATTAAATTCCAAAATTTATCCAATTTAATAAGCCAATATTTTTCAATTCTTCGTTCAAATAGGGAAAAACTCTCCGGGCAAACTTGTAGTCTAGTCTCGATTTAACGCGTAACCTCAAAAGAATTTCAGCTGTCGCCTACATAACGCTTTATATTTTTGCCATAGGATTCTACCATGGAGACCCAAAACTTTTCATGGTACTAACAAAAGCCAAATTTCTTTAAAAAGCTCCAGATTTTTAAGTATCTGTTAAAAAGAAAGCCCAAAATTTCGGCGCGCTGCGCGCGCCTCAAATGCTACCAAGTCACGTCCCATCGGGACATAACATCACCTTTGTCGGGGCCTTGAAATTCTGGACCCCTGTCGGGGAGCTTGGCCTCCCTCTCGGGCAAATCCTGGCCCCACCCCTGCTCTCAATCCTGTCAATACAATGAACGCTGCGTTATATATGAGCTACAATATTTTGCATTTTTCAAACTTGCTCTCAATCAAAGAGCTGCTTCAATTGAGTATTTTAGTGGACTTCAACAAAAATTGTAGTTTTTGGTGAGGGTCGCCTGCCTTTAAAATGACTCCACGTAAGGCAGAATTCACATTAGTAGTACTAGTTCTTCGCTTTGACGCCAACTAGACTCCGAAAGAAACGACCCAACTTTCTCCGTACTTTGGCTATGCAAGCTGATGCGAGACTAAATTATCAATAAATAATGACGACGGGAAGCAATGTTTCTGCAGATGTAAAGCCTTTCTTGATGGCGCATGCACTTGCTCTGTCCCTCCGTGCTTAAAAACTGACCTTCGTACATGCTTCCTTCATTGTCGCTTGTTAAATTGTATTACACTGACTTTTTTCTTGAAACCTTTACCTTACTGCATGCAGACTTGTAGCATGAGTTAATGTAACGGGTACTTGATGCGCTTAGATACGATTTGGATACTAGGGAAACATCGTTGGTCAAAAAATCGTTGGTCAAAAAATCGTTGGTCGTCAAAAATGGGGGCGTGCACCGAGTGCGTCCCCTCCCCTGAATCCGCGGCTGCTGGCTTTTATCCTAGTGTTTTTCTCCCCTTACTGTTTACTGCTACTCCTCACTGCTTACTTCTACCTAACTCGGTATACTATAGCCACCATTATTCATTTCAAGCAAACTCAGTTTCTGGTTAATACCCGTTTTTGCTTTCTTTTTTTTTTAAGGTGCTTCAAAACTCTTACTTGCCTGCGTTCAAGAGCCATTGTTTTTATACACCAAAAAAGTCTCTGTCTTGTCTCCCATATTTTTTCCTCGCGGGAATGCCAAAGAGCGGCACTACTGATATATGGGGTAAGCTAGTACAACACCCACATATACTCAACTCCTTCAAAGAACCGCACTGGTGGTCAAGACTCAAGATGGGTGAGTACGCTTGTCATCAAGTTGGCACATTAATTACAAGGCCATTCAAGCAGGCCAGAGAAGAGAAAAACAGACTGAGATTGGGAGGGGGTACGAAGAACTGTTCTTATTGGCCATTGTTAAATCTCAGCCATACTTTAAAGGGCCAAACCTCTCACCCCAAACTACAATTTTGGTACGGGGGTACCGAAATTCTCAATTGGCTCAGCTCTTTGATTGACAACTAATTCAAACAATGCAGAGTTACAAAGCTTATATTACACAGCATGAACAGTACTGAGAGTGTTTTGATTTTATTAATTGAATTGTTCTTTACTCATCTAGAAGCCAGAAACTGGTATTGTATCTGAATGAGGGTGAATTTCAGACAATTGTGGGAGGGGCTTCAGTAGGAAGGTTAGGAGAATTGGTATTGTTTTGGGTGAGAGAACTGGGCCTTTAATAGCAGCTTAAACCAAAAAGGAAATTGAGATGCAGTCCACTGTTCAAAATCTCACTCTGGTTCACTCCTGATATTACGGATGGGTTAACAACGAACGATTCCACGAAATTTTTAAGAAAATCCGAACGTTGAAATGTTGCGTTGTATATAAGTGAGGGAGCGACTTATCCCGACGATTTGAAAGGATGTGCGCATATGCTGGCTCGTAGCCAGACAATGTACTGGAGGGACAAATTTTTTGTCAGAGGGTCCAATGTGTAAAATGTATTCAGTCAATTGCAAACTTCAAACTATCTAGGGGTGACAAAAATCATTTGGGTGGGCCCGTTGGCTCCCTTTATCTATGGATCCATCGAGAGACCATATCTCCTTCCTTCGATCTTGTGATCGTTACCGTTTGAAAAGTAAGCAATCGTTGCAGCTTTGTCATTGTAAGCTAAAGTTGAAATAAAAATTTTATAAAGCTTTTTTAAATGCAGCTAAGAAGATATGTTCTCGCCTTAGAAATAGGTGAAAAATTTGAATTGATTACTTAAGCTTCATGCCGATAGCCTCAATTGTACCAGGGATCCAGGATGCACCCTGGAGAAATTGAAGCACCCCTCAGAAAAAGAAAAAAATGTATTGCTTCCAGTAAGTGCGTTGTCTCAGTTTTCTTGCCCCTCTTCAGTGCCTTATCTGGCCGCATGACTGCAACATAAGTTTGAATAAGCCAGTTCGGTAATTCGTTTTGGTGGCTATGCACATGCGCACATCGTCCAAATGGTTGGGTTAAAAAAAACCAATTCCGGACCTACAACACGTATTCCAAAATTTGAGTTTACATGAAATCTTGGTGAAATAATTCTTTTTTAATCCATCCAAAACCTAATAATAGGACTTCGTACAACCTGAGTAAGTAATTTTAATTATGTAAAAATGGTTTTAATCCTATTTTCTGTTTTAGTTGCAAAATTTTTTGAGTTGAACTTTTAAATCTGTCTCCTACATTGAAGATCAACTACTTATTAATTGCTTGGGCCTAATATTTAGGTTAGACTGGACTTCTATGTGATTTTAGACATTACGTGAAACTAGAGATAGATCAATACCCGTGATTAGAATTCGAGGAAGATTTTATTCCGATACAAAAAAATAACAGGTCTCATTTATTTGTCTCAGCGGTAGCAATGATATTTTTCACATGATATTTCAAATTATAAAGCCCAATTCATACTTCCTCGGTGAGCTCAATGCGAAATGAAAATTCTGCCTGCAACGGTTGCGACGTGTGTGGTGAACGAACTTCAACTGTGCGCATGCGATCCGTATTGAGTGCAGAAGCCCTCAACTACTCGTTTCCACTGTGCGCGTGTACAATCTGTTCCCGATCCGCTCGACATAAACATGGACGTCCGCAGAAATTTTTACAAGGGGGGGGGGGCAAGGTTACTAATGGATGGTTGAATTGTGTACACTATCTAAGCGGAGCGCCACCATCGGTTGGCGCGGAGCGTACAAGAAAATTTGGGCCTTACAAACCCTCCAGATGGCCGGAAACAACACTTGGCGCGTGTTATAAGCTGCATGTACCCAGCCCTGAAACAGGAATTTCATGTCTGTAATTTTTAGAATTTTCAATTTTAAAAAATGTTGAAGGGAAATCTGCCTCTCGGTTACGGCCTCGCACGCCTATGCACGATTAAGTGTCAACAGCCTATAAAGGCCCATATCCGTTACCCAATTATGAATCATACCCCCCCCCCCCCCCCATATTCACCTTGTATATCCCAGTTACATCCGCGCGTCGCCACTTGAGATTAGTACTGGACCAAACCAAGACCAACGCATTCATCAATAGTCGGATGCTATATGCACACTACATACCTGACAACTAGTACAATTTTGGCATAGTTTTACAATTACAAATTTCCAATAGATGTCACGAATGATGGTCCCCAAGTTACGATTTCACTATTCAGCATACCATCTTCTCTTTTGCTATTCCTGGTCAAATGTCCGCATATTTCACGAGTAGAAACTGACGCTGTGAGTGAAGATATTTTGATGATTCATTTTTATTTTTTTACTTCAATTTTAATTATTTTTTTCACAAGTTTGATTTTCCAGGGGGCAAGTACCCCCTTGCCCCTCCCCCCTTCCGGACGCCCATGGACATAAACCAATTTAAACTCCTTCCGCTTTGCGCGTCTCATGAGCGATTTGAAACACGTGTCTGCACTGTGAAAAACACATCAGCAGACCACGATAACCGATAATAGCTGAAGAGAAATAATGGCTAATGCAAAGAAGAAGCCTTTTTCTTCTCAGGCTGATGAGAGATTAATTGAAAAAGTATCCAAACTTGTGTACTAGCAGTTTGACGGGATACAGAGACCACGAAAGGAGTGAACCGTCATGGCTTTCTGTCGGCCGCTTGTTCACAACCACTGGCCGGACTTGAAAGGGACGTCAATTTGTTAGTTAGTTAGTTAGTTAGTTAGTTAGTTAGTTAGTTAGTTAGTTAGTTAGTTAGTTAGTTAGTTAGTTAGTTAGTTAGTTAGTTAGTTAGTTAGTTAGTTAGTTAGTTAGTTAGTTAGTTAGTTAGTTAGTTAGTTAGTTAGTTAGTTAGGTTAGTTGGTTAGTTAGTTAGTTAGTTAGTTAGTTAGTTAGTTGGTTAGTTAGTTAGTTGGTTAGTTAGTTAGTTAGTTAGTTAGTTAGTTGGTTAGTTAGTTGGTTAGTTGGTTAGTTAGTTAGTTAGTTGGTTAGTTGGTTAGTTAGTTAGTTGGTTAGTTAGGTTAGTTAGTTAGTTGGTTAGTTGGTTAGTTGGTTAGTTAGTTAGTTAGGTTAGTTAGGTTAGTTAGGTTAGTTAGGTTAGTTAGGTTAGTTAGGTTAGTTAGGTTAGTTAGGTTAGTTAGGTTAGTTAGGTTAGTTAGGTTAGTTAGTTAGTTAGTTAGTTAGTTAGTTAGTTAGTTAGTTAGTTAGTTAGTTAGTTAGTTAGTTAGTTAGTTAGTTAGTTAGTTAGTTAGTTGTTAGAACACGAATGTGTTGTATAGTGTCAGTCAACTCAATAAAGAGTTAAAAGTTGAAATTGATTTTCAAGTATTGTTGGTTTCCCTTTAGTCGCCTCTTACGACAGGCGGGGAGCACCGTGTGCATATTCTATAACCCCCAGCCTACAGGGGCATGCATGAGAGACGTCTAGGACGGATGGATGTATTTGAGAGATGCAATACACCAAAGTTAAACGATCTAACGAGGGGTGTAGAAGAAAGGGTTTCCATTTCTAGTAAACACAGAGTATGAATTGAAACGCGGGTTAAAGGGACGCCGAAAATATCGGCTTGAGACCGATGATAAGAACACGAAAAGTGAGTAGTACGAACGAAAGACAAGTGTTCCTAACCAGTACACTTGCTGAGTGTGCGCCAAGTGCTCGGCGAGTGAGGTCGGCCCGGAAGTACGAACCTAGCTTTACTTTGCCAAACGTCTTTGAGTGCAACGTTGTGCAGCTACACTCAGATATAATAGGCTAACTAACTATCTGTCACGGCATATGAATGTCAATCTGTCTAAACTGGATGATTTATAAACTCAGCATCATTCGTGGGCGCACACATTTTTCAGTTTACAAAGTTTATACAGGGGCGGCGTCACGGGGGCAGGGGGCGACCACCACTATGATTCGTAAAAAAATGTGAAAAGAGAAGGAAAAGGAGCCCTCAACCCATACTTTGCCCCTCTCAACATACCCTGGCGCCGCCCTTGAGTTTATACCTCATGCACGCTACCCTACGCCAAAAAAGAGACTGAGTCTGAGAGTATTATCTCCTATTATTTAGGTTCGTACCTGGACAAAATTCCTGACTGAAGGGCGGCTTGATATCTCGTCTAAGGGGCGACTACTTCTCAGTGAGCGACATATATAAAATGCCAACTTAAATATGAAATTTTCCAGAAGTGATTGGGTAGTAGGCGTGGTTTTACAGGGGCTTTGGGGACAAAAAATGTATTCAAGCCCCCCCCCCCACCAACACCTCAACCCGCCCACCCACCACTACCACCACCACCACCAAAAAAATGTCCGAGGTTGTGTATACCTTAATGTCGTATTTGCGTATATTGAGAAGAAACTGCCAAAAGATCTTAAATATATGCATGCTGCTTTTTCCCCCTCCCACCTCCAGTCTAATTTTCTAACGGTCACGGTTGAGTCTTATTCGCGAAATCCCCCGGCATGCCTTCTCTTAAATGTAGGCGAAAGGTCAATGCATCATGCCATGCCGTTACTTGTCACATACAAGTCCAGTGACGTCATTCACATGGCTGGCTACATCTTGATTAACAGCATGTATATAGTACGAGTCGACAGACGTACCGTGCACGGTACAGAAAAAAAGTAGACAAATGCGTAGTTTATCAAACTTGATTTTTTACGTTCGAAGCCATATTTATTTACATAAACATGCAAAATCGAAAGCGACTCAATCAGTTCCACGCGTAACTTCAGTCGGGGGTTGGACAGAAGTGCGATTGCCCCTTGCTTTGAAAAATGAAATATCGTGAAATTTGCTAGCTTACATGTGGCAGCAGATCTTTAAGTAACACCGGACAACTGCATTGCGGTTTTCCCAACTTTTCTTTAATAAAATTCCGAATCCTCTCCATACAAGCATATCTTTTAAACATTTCTTTATAAAAAAAAAAACGAAATTGTCGACGCGCTTTGCAGGAAATATTCACAATTTTAAAACAAATAAGTCTGGGAAACTTTCCTAGTGGATTTAGGCAATGAAAAAAAATCGGAAATATGGCATATGACAACTAATTACACAGGGTATTAGCCTAGTAAATTACGGTGCTTTTTCCAGAATTTCATTTGATAAATTCTTAATTTCCTTCAATATTAGCTCTTGGAATAACGATCCTTGGTCGCCAAGCAATCTCAGATTTACTAATAGGGAGGGCAGATTCTCCAATACTCCCCACACGTTTCAAATATCCTTATACAGGAAACCGAGAGTCTAACTTTTCTGTAATGAAAGCTCCATATTTTCAAATATTTTCTGAAGAAAGGCAGAAATTCCAGCGCGCTTTGCAAATTACCCCTTCCCCCCCGTTCACTACTTTAACGCCTGATTACCAGAAAATTTCATTGCGCTCCACGCGCCTCCAAGTGGCGTGCTTACAAGTCATAAAAATGCGCATCGGTTTAAAACAAAATAGGAAAATGCGAGTGCTTTCTCCCCTGGAAAAAGTATAGATACACCACTAGATACACCAATATTTAGTGATTCTCGCTTCGCACGTCGTGACTCTGTTGAATGAAAAATTGCTTTGGAAACCGCCGTTTATAGAGTCTCCAGATCAAATAGGATCATTGTGTCGTGTGGAACTTGGAGAAACATGTCGCCAGTGATATCCGTGGTACCGGTGGCGTAGCTACTGTGGCAGGGGGCAAGTTACCCCCTGGAAAATAATTTGGGGAAATTTGAAAAAAAAAATTATTGCCCTCTTCCCATGTCTCAAAACTTTTGTTAGAATAAGAAGTTGTGAGACATTTCTCATACATAATTCGTAATTTCATGCAACAAATAAACCCAGATTTCTTCAGTGTCCCAGGAACCGGCCCGACTCGCGTTCCACAGAAATGTCCTCGCCGCGCAGCAGATTGAATGTTCTCTTGTAAACGCACGGGTGTTATGATCAGTGCATTTCAGTGCACAGGAAGCTGTTATTCAGGAATTTAACAACAGCTAATGTGGGGTGTAACAATAAACGGGTCCATGATGAATACCATGTCCTAGGCCAGAACTTACTCGGTAAATGTAGCCCGCTACACTTAACAGACTGCTGTTCTAACAGGATATCCTGTGTGAACGAGCTACTGTTAGGCCTCCTTTCAGTGGCGTACGGAAGGGGGGGGGCATGCCCCACCCTCACGGATGCCATTGGTTTTTGTTCTTTAAATACGTAGCCATACTTGAGTAACACAGATTTCACTTCAAAAGATAGCATACGTGGTACCAGATTACATGTAAGGACACCCAATTTTTCAAAAAAATCAGTGATGCCAATTTTTTCAATTCCTACAAATAGGCAAATTCTAACAAATTCAAATTTTTACTTAAAGTAGGTAGCCTCTGTATGCCACTTGTGGCACCAATTGCGTCTAAGGACACCTACCTTTTTGAGAATTTTTAAAAGGGAAAGCCCACACCATAGACTCCTTCCCCGGCCGGCATAGAAGTACAAGACGGGGACAGGGGAGCAGAGGGTGTTCAGGTGCGGTGAGAAATAGTTTCACATTTATCACGCAAGAGATGTTAGGGGTAAAATAATTAACATATGCAGCGGATCTTTAATTTAACCAATTTAGAAAGTTCGATAGAGTTTTATGACTCAGTTTCCAGCCTATTGGTTCAAGTCTAGCTGACCACGGCCTTTTTTGCAGCTTCCAATTTAGCCAAGAGTCACAGTAGAGAAGCATAAGTATATTTTCAATTCGTTGCATATAGTTTCCCGGAAAAGAATCAAGAGCATTTCATATAGGCCTAGTAGTGATAGTACACTTTATGTGGTCATTTTCTGATCACTTAACATGTTCCTGATTTTTTTTCGTATTGCAAACAAAAGCATAAAGTGAAACCTACATGTTAAGATTCTCTTTAAAAGCATGAATACGCAATTTTTTGCCATGTGAGTGGTCTGATTTTTCGAAATTATCTCTACGCTCCGTGCCAACCAATGGTGGAGCTCCGCTTAAATAATCTTTATGGCAGAATGACGTTTTGTTGCCAAGAAAAACCGCAAATTAAAATGCTCCCTTGCGCCTATACCGATCGATGCTCTTTAATTTTGACTCCTAAAAGTATGCAAATTTAACGACTAGTTTTACTTCGTAAGATAGCGCAAATGGCATAAGAATGCATGTAAAGACAAAAGTTTCAGTTTTGTCCTCATGAACCACCACAATAACGTTTAACACTGTTCCTATCAAAGTCGAAAATCTTGCACCAATTTGCATCTAGGTTCCTTGAAAACGTCAAGAAATTTCAAATGGGAGGGTACCCCTCCCCTTAGACCCCCCCCCCCCAGGCTGGCAATCACTTAAAATACTGCATGCCCCCCTGACCCTTCAGAGAAATCCTGCGTTCGCCACTGCGTTGGTACATACAAGTAAACCAAATACTGTTGACCAAAATAAATATACTAAGAGTTGTTATTTCTCATTGCTCTATGATATACTTTAAGATTAAAATACAGGTAATATTACATAATGACATGGTAATGCTGTTATACTTGTCAATTTGCATATTTTGCATGAAAACATACACATTGACCGGGAAAAGTTTTGGGGAAATTTCATACCTTTGTCCCCTCTGGAAAATATCCTAGCTAAGCCACTGCGTGGTAGCGTTAATGAAATCGAGTTGACGGATTAAATGATTAATTATCCATTAGAAGTTAAAATGATGCTGTTGAAAATGAGTCGTTTTTACTGGCAGTCCCTTAATTCTGTCCGGTGAACTTCAGTGCAGGTGTTTCTCCTGTATGTTAGTGAACATGACCGCGGTTGCTCGTAATCTCTCAATAACGTTAAAAGCATTCTTCCTAATAAAATGCCCGCAAATGGCATGAATATAGGCATACACGTTGAATGTATTATGTATGGTGTGGTACGGTACTGTATATTTTATGATGATCCTTAGCCTGTCAGCACCGATTTTCATATTTAGAAAAAATTATACACTGTCATCTTAACCCCCCCAACTTCAAATTTCAGAGTCTAGTACCGCGCCTGGCAGCCTAGTAAGTAATGGTGTTAAGAAAACCCACGGGCTATGAGCTTTTTTGTAGCCTTTAAATACAAAGTTCGAGCGTCTTTTATCAGATTTCGTTAGAAACTTCGATTTTGAAGCTCATTTTAAGCCTGAAATTCGTGTAGTATGTACAATCACTGCCAATTCAGTTACGCGATAAAGCGTATCATTTAGGCTCTTCACTCGATTACTAAGTTCTTAAGTTACTAACAGTAAGTAAAGTATACTGTATACCAGATACATTTCCAAAGGAAAAGCTACTATTCGTTTCTTCAAATTATCTCTAACAACCCCCCTGCCTGCACATTACTAAATAAGGCCCACGCGCGTAGCCAGGGTTGTGTCATGGGGGGGGGGTGTCATGGGGGTTGGGGAGTGGTGTCATGGGGGTTGGGGAGTGGTGTCATGGGGGTTGGGGCACGACATGAGGGAAAAGCCTAAGGATAGAGAGGAAAAACCGCTATTTTAGGTGTTTTTTGCATTGCAAGGTTTCGTCATGGTGGGGGGGGGGACCCCCCCGTGGCTACGATACTGATTAAGCCTAAAAATATATGGAAAGGCATTGTGTGTAGGTGGTGGTGAGGGGAGGGGGTTAGCAACTGCAATCTTAAACATTGCACAATGTTCCCCTTCCCCAATCCATTTTTATTTCTTGCAAGAAAATAACTGTACGTAATAAACAGTCATACAGTTTTCTGCATTTCATTTCGCAGGCAAGAAGAAAGCAGCCAACCCGTTAAACCATTATTTAAACTTGTATAAGAAATACTTATGGAGATACCGCAGGAGAAACGGCCCAAGGGAAACTAAAGATGTAGTCATAGGTAGGTCAGCTGTATGACAACAGTAGTTAAATTTTAAAGGGGAAGTTTAAGCAAAAATTTACTTTTCATATGCGGAAGAGGAACCAAATCTACATAGTGTGGTGAAACTTTCATTCAAACCGGACATGTGCTTTTCGGGATATCAGTAAATGAAGTCACTGCTTTGTGATCCAAAGTAAGCTTCAGGACAGCAGATGTTATCACTTCCTCACATTGACAAGGAATGTTTTGTTTCTCTTTGATTTTTCTGACTGTTTTGTTGACCTTGAAGTTAATATGAATAGAGTCTCCCTGTAAGGAATGCAAAGTTTTTTAAGTTCTGAAGCCACTTATGCAATCACATTCTGACAGTATGGGACTGATGAGGAGGAAATAGGCTGTAAAGTTTAAAGAAAATACTGTCCATTTATGTGAGGATATGATATCATATGTACTTGCTTCAAGTTCACTTTTTGTTAAAAATATGAAAACTTAACCTGCTCATATCTTGAGAACCACATTTCGGATTTCAATGCAAATTTCACCACATGCTTATCAATGCTTACAATGTTTAGAATAAGTACCCCTCTAACATGTCAAAACTAATTTACCTTAAACCCTTCTTTCAAGAAGAGAATGCGAATGAATTGGAGAGGTATGGTATAAGGAGTTACCCTTTAAAACTGTACACTGGGTTCTCCTTTAGAGTAAGCCATCATTTTGGTGGTGACCTATTGTTTGAGGGCTTATTACATCCCTTTATGTATATTTTTTTTAAATAAAGTTATGCAGCATACAATACCTATATGGCTCCCCTCTAGTGTTTCTCTATATGGGGATTGGATTTACAACACATTTTATATTTATTTGTATATGTGAAAAAGTGGGTGTTATTATAATTATGTTTCTAAATGTACATTTAGTAGACACAAACTTTTACTCAATATCTTTTAATATTTGATATACTTAATTGAGACTTGTGCATGAGTCAAATATAATGAACGTGCCATACATATGGCTAGGGGCGCTCTTCAAGTTTGTTGGGGTATTTTTCATAATTTTTCAATGACGCAATTTAGAGATACATAAGTTGAAAAATGTGACCCTGAATCTAAGGTCGCATTTTGGACAGTGACGACCTAAGGTAGGATCCAGAGTTATAGTCTATACATAAATAAATGAATGAATGAAATGAATGAAATGAATGAAATGAATGACTGACTGAATGAATGAATGAATGAAATGAATGAAATGAATGAAATGAATGAAATGAATGAAATGAATGAAATGAATGAAATGAATGAAATGAATGAAATGAATGAAATGAATGAAATGAATGAATGAAATGAATGAATGAAATGAATCAATCAATCAATTAATTAATAATCTCCATTATGTTCCTTTTGTAAAATGCACGAGGAATCAATCGAACATTTATTTGGGGAGTGTAGCTTTGTTGCAAAGTTTTAGATATAGAAAGCATTTCTTTTTTTCGAAAGAAGATATTTTCTTTGGATTTCATCTTAAAGAGTATAGCCCGTATAACTTTCTAATTTTACACATGAAGTATTACATCATTGTCTGCTCAAGACAAAATGTTCAATTGGATAAAGAAATATTCCTTTACAAATTTAAGTTTGCTTTGAAGGTTTGGCAATATTGTAAAAATAAAAAAGTCAATAATGTTAAGAAGACTTTTTCAACTGAACCGTGAGCTTTTTATGTATATATGCTGTTTAATTATTACATGTATTCCATAACATCAAAGACCAATGAAAATATACAGGAGGAAAAATAAATAAATGAATGAATGAATGAATGAATGCATGAAAGCATGAATAACGTGACGTGACGTGACATGACATATGTGTGTGTGTGTAGAGAGAGATGTATGAGAAGCGTGAGATAATGGCAACCATGCAGTTCACCTCAAAACGTAAACGTAAAGTGCCCAGTTCGAATTAATACTTCTTTGTACCCTTATTCATGAATTGCTTTTTCTTAGAAATCACGTGAGTATAATGGTTCACTGTACAAATCACGCTGTAGAAATCTTTAGTAACCCTGACGCAATAGGTTTATGTTATTTTAAGCATTAAAAACGATAATTATGGGAAAAGGTATTTTAAGCCTTACATGCATTTTTATATTTATGTTAAGAATGTTTTAAACAGAGGATAACCGCTTTCTCACTTTAATGCCAAACTTTAAAGTGGGGATGCAATTTGATCAGGGGGAGTAGTAACCTGTCGAAAATAATATGAGGGCGTTTGGGGTGCAATACATGAAGAACACTCTTAAAATTAAAGACATGCGTAAATGATTTTTTGTTTTGTGTATATCTTCTACAATTCTTTTGCATACGGTTCAGGGACACACTTTTACCTTTTAGAAAAGTATTGTGGTGGCAGTGCAAATATAACACACAAAATAATAATCGGGTTCGGTAATTCGTTGCCGTATGGAATTGTGGGGTACAACTAGGGATATACAAACTGAGCTTAGCACGTAGCGTTCAGCGTTCCCTTGTTTTCTTCAGAACGTGCGTACAAAAATATGGGAAATAGGGGTCTCAGTGCTACTTTGCGGGAGATTAAAACAAAAATTTTTACACCAAAAAGACAATCAATTTAGACAAAATTCACAGCACAAAACTCTACTTGGGATTCTTCTTAATGCTATGTATGGATAAAAAAGAATGATTTCAAGCAAATCTTCATGTTATTTCAAAATTTTGGAACATTTGTTTTAGGTGCGGTGTTGGTTTGTTTATGCCGACGATTTGAAGGATGTGCGCATGTGCAGAGCCACCAGAACGAATTACCGAACTGGCTTATTGAATACACAGAATGATTTCGTTGTCGTGTAATTGTCATTTGTCACGCAATATTTTTTAATGTAGGAGATGCGTCAGCGTCAACATTCTGGGACAACCACCACTGGCTGACCACTGGAGTGGACAGAACCCCGGGCGTTCTCCAAATTATTCATTCTGTTTTACCCAAGGCCAAGTTTATAGTCGCTTTTCGGGAACCGTCAGACAGGTTTGTGTAGCTATGCCTTTGTCCGTCATTTGTAGTTGTCCAAACAGTACAATTTTAAGATTCTATTTCACGTATAAAAAGTTTTATACTTGAGTATGGTTTACTGTCGCCTGGCGCTTGGTAGAAATCGTGAAAGCATAGCCACCAGTTGTGAAGATGTTCAAAAATCTCTTTGAGGGTTTTTGATTCCTTGCCGTAGGTAGGCAAGGAATCTATGCGATGGTGATGTCGTGTGTGTGTGTGTGTATGTGTGTGTGTGTGTTTGTGACACTTGCTTGTTAGCACGATATCTTAAGATAGGAATGTCCGACACTTTTCATATTTAGTATATAGGTTTATCATGTTGAGGGGAAGAACCCTATTGTTTTTGGTAGAGGTCAAAGGTCATTTGAGGTCACCAGCGGTAAAATTGCGACAATTTCAAAAATAGCTTGTAAACACGATATCTTCAGATAGGAGTCACCGACACTTTTCATACTTGGTATATAGATTTGTCATGTTGGGAAGAAGGACCCTATTGTTTTTGGTAGAGGTCAAAGGTAATCTTAAGGTCACCAGCGGTAAAATTGCGAAAACGCCGAAAATGGCTTGTAAACACGACATCTTCAGATAGGATTGCCCGACAACTTTCATACTTGGTATATAGATTTGTCATGTTGAGAGGAAGAACCCTATTGTTTTTGGTAGAGATCAAAGGTCATTTGAGGTCATCAGCGGTAAAATTGCGAAAACACTGAAAATGGCTTGTAAACACGATATCTTCAAAAAGGAGTGACAGATACTCTTCATATTTGGTATATAGATTTGTCATGTCGAGAGAAAGAAGCCTATTGCTTTTGGTAGAATTCAAAGTTCATTTGAGGTCACCAGCGGTAAAACTGGGAAAATCCCGAAAATGGCTTTTAAAGATGATTTCTTCAGATAGGAGTGACCGACACTTCTCATGCTAAGTATATAGGTTTGTCATGCGAAAATGGCTTGTAAACATGATATTTTCAGATAAGAGTAACAGATACTTTGCATATTTGGTATATAGATTTGTCTAAAATTGCCAAAACTTCGAAAATGGCTTGTAAACACAATATCTCCAGATAAGAGTAACAGATACTTTTCATATTTGGTATAAAATTCTGTGCCTAAAATGTAAAGAAAAATCTATCAAGCACTGTCAATTTGAAAGCAGGTAGGGTATTTAATGGCAAGGAATCACTAAGCCGTTTGGCTTTCTGGTTCCAAAGTCGAACGCCAAATGATTATTTGGCTGCTACTTCTATTAAAGGTCACATTTGAAGAGAAAAATTGTGACATATGACTCTCAAAAGCCAATCATGAAACAAGACAGTCTATACTGCACTTCAAGTTGGGGTAGTTGCGTATTGCCTTAATTTAAATAGACTCCACAACTGAAAGCAGTTTAAAGTCCTACCCAGGACATGAATATGTATGAAGGAACTGCTGGTGTATACGTTTTTTCAGTTGATGCAGAAAAGTTCAACTTTGACACAACTGCATCGAATTTCGGTATTTTCTTAGTTTATTTCTCTCATACCGTTTTTGCTTCATTTTACAATGTAGACTGTTTTCAAGTTACCAATATTTTAAAGTGGGCAAGATCGCAAACTACCACCGCCATGTTGTCCAAAGCCTTCGGTCATTTGCAGCATGTTTAAATAGATCCAGTGCAAGGACGTGTACGTTTAGTCGCAGTCATGATCCAAAAGTATTGGTAAGTATATATATTATAGCTCAGGGGTCGACAAGGTGGCTAAGTCCGACCCGCCAGTGCCAAGAATCCGGCTCGCTGAGAGCAGTCAAAATTGCGTACAAAAAGGACAATGTGCAATACTGTTAAGAACGACTAGCCAGGCATGTCTGTCAGTGATACTTATTTCAACTGTCAAATTCCCGTACACGCCTCACCTCCAGAGAGCCTATAGCTTAAATTTTTTCCTAAAGCTATAAATAACTAAAACTGGGTGTGAAACACTGTACCAGTAAATACGCATTATATACAGACAAGGAGGTACAGCTTCTGCACTGTAAACCTATTTCATAGTTTGCTATGGCCAGCATCGCGTATTGACTTCGCAACAATGCTATTTCAGCTACTCCAGATGATAATTAGAAAATTCTGAACGCTGGGCTGAATCCAGCAGTGAAGCAACGCATTTTTGTGGCTACCCTCATGATGCTGATCATTCACCTTCAAAACATACCTAATCAAATCTATATATTGATTTGTATTTCCACCTATAATGTCACTACAATCGACATCTGGGGCTATATTATAGTTATCAGATGAATTTTGAATCATGAAAGTCGTTTCAGATTTAGTAAAGTTATGCACGAAAATAAAATTACAAAATGCGGGAAAAGAATTCAAATTATAGATGTTTGGGACAAAGCATATAAGATAGGTACTCCATGTTTTAAAAGTAAGCTAGGTGGTAATTACAAACGAGCATCATTTCTTGATATTTAGAGCAGTAAAATACTCCCCTAGTCTTTCTTTGCGCTGTGAACACTTGGTACAAATTCAAAAAGTAAGTGCCGTTTGCGGTTTAATGTAGTGTTTTATTTGGTTAAAAACCACCAAGTCATGAAAATTTCGACCAAGTCATGGTGCTATCGGCCAAGTCATGCATGACGTTCAGTTTTGGCCTAATTTTCCTAAACAGTATAAGGTTCCCTTCTCTAATTAAAACAAAATTACCCGTCTAAGGTAGTAAACATCCAAGACAGGACACTGTACCCTACTCCGAGATTTAATTGATTCACGGGATCAATATTGACACACAATTGTGTATGAGTTTAAAGGGCAAGCGCAGTCGTCCCAAACTTATTTTGCTGCATTAGGCCAAATATCACAATTTCGTTCTGATTCCTCTTCAAAGCATTCTCCATAATATTTAAGGACTTCAACATTGCAAGCAAAATCAGGTAAACCAAGCAGCCAAAAACCAGTAAATTTCTGATTTGAAGTGAAAAAATATTGTCACATGACCTTCAAGAGCCAATCATGAAATAGGACAGTCTACTGCACTACTTCTGCCCTTTAACTGGGAAGATATATCAAACTGATGCATAAGTCATTGGTCAACCATGAGGAGTGACGAAATTTGTTTAAACGTAATGCTAACCAAAGTGCGGCTACCGTCCAATCATATTTAAAACGATCAAATTGATATCTGCATTGGCTTTGTGCGCATCGAATTCAAGACAGTGTCCAAGGGAGCATACTTTCATATACCCCATGTGGGGGAACGTATGTGGAGACCATTCAATTTTGCACCCAAAACTCATTGGTCAGCATTACAATGTGGGATGTTTAATGCCCTTTGTCCATATTCTATTCACATAGTTTTTGCCCATATGGGCCCTGAACCATATGGGCAGAGGCGTTTTATGGACCTTCCCTTACCTGCGTAGCAGGCTATACGACATATCCCTTGTTCGGTCACATCCCTGACGTGATGTTGGAAGCTGGGGAGAGGAGAAATTACAGTCCGCTCAGCGGGGTAGGATGACCTGTATTATTAATCTTGGCTGTTTAATAGTATGGTCTCCATCCCTCCGAGGAACCTATAGATTCCTTACGAGAATTGTATCAGGTTATGTTTCAGCCTAACCTCAAAAAAACGTTGAAAATAACTTGGAAGTTCACTCTATAGACCACATGAAAGCTTCTATGATCCTGTCACACCACGGTGCCGTCAGATCGGATTAAAATTCGTTTTTGCAAGGTTTCTGTAAAACATGGAACTCACATATCCAAGGTAGTACTTCCATGGTTTAAATCTCCATCTCTGGTCGGGAGAAATCCCACATCTGTCAAGCTATATAGATACAGATAAGTGAAATGTAAATGCAAAAAGTATACAAATTATTTCGTGACGTCACATCCTTCTGCAACTTTTATCGGAATACTCGTATACAATAAAAGCTGCCTGTCAATGATGCGTCACGAAATAATTAGGCTAGTGTAAATTTGACGTTCTCATCATGTGGTTCAAATCATATATTTACGTAGAAAGACAAATGTTGGTTCCTTTCCGACTAGAGATGGGGAAGATTTTAGCTAAATAACACAAAAATCGTTATCAATTACTTGATTCACAAAGGAAAGGTTTAAGTGTGAGAGTAGAAGCAATATCGATGTAGTGTGACCGACGCTTTGGACAGTTACTCGGTTATCAAGTCATTTACTTCAGACATACCCGTAGCGCATTCGCTGATCTAGGGTCCATGCAGATGGTTCCTCCTCAGTCGGCATGTACCAGAATGTCAAATGTTGGGGCAATATCAATGTAGTGTGACCGACGCTTTGGACAGTTACTCGGTTGTCAAGTCATTTACTTCAGACATACCCGTAGCGCATTCGCTGATCTAGGGTCCATGCAGATGGTTCCTCCTCAGTCGGCATGTACCAGAATGTCAAATGTTGGGGCAATATCAATGTAGTGTGACCGACGCTTTGGACAGTTACTCGGTTGTCAAGTCATTTACTTCAGACATACCCGTAGCACATTCGCTGATCTAGGGTCCATGCAGATGGTTCCTCCTCAGTCGGCATGTACCAGAATGTCAAATGTTGGGGCAATATCAATGTAGTGTGACCGACGCTTTGGACAGTTACTCGGTTGTCAAGTCATTTACTTCAGACATACCCGTAGCACATTCGCTGATCTAGGGTCCATGCAGATGGTTCCTCCTCAGTCGGCATGTACCAGAATGTCAAATGTTGGGGCAAACGTAGGTCAAAGGATAATGTTGGAGACAAAAAATAAAATAATCGGACGCAGCGCGAAACAAAGCCTAAAGCACCCGTTCTTTGGGGGTGGGGTCCAGGGGCAAAGCACCCGAGAGCCCTGAGGTTTGAGCATATCTCTGGATGGAAAATATTTATTTTTTGCGTTAACCCAAGTCCTAACTGACCTAACTGGGAGGGTAGAGCGGAAGGACAAAATCTGGGGAAAAATTGCCCTCCGTAGCGCCGCCACTATTCCTTCCATGAAATTTTGTCCGTTGAAATAATGAAGAAGCCCGCAGATTTAAGAAGAATGCTTCTGATTTTTCTTCTTGTCTCTACAGCGAGTACACCTAAACATGTACTCCGTCTATGTCAGGGAGTTCCTTCGCTTTTTTCCTATAGATCAACTGTTTCACTTTCGTTTGGATGATTGGAGTGAAGATTGCCCGGGACTGCTAAAAAGATTGTTTGCTTTTCTAGAGATCGGTGAGCTCTCCCTTCCAAACTTATTCTTCAGTGGCGTAGCTAGGATTTTTTCCAGGGGGGCAAAGGTATGAAATTTCCCCAAAATTTTCCCCGGTCAATGTGTATGTATTTCATGTAAAAAATGCAAATTTACAAGTATAACAACATTACCATGTCATTATGTAATATTACCTGCATTTTTAATCTTAAAGTATAACATAGAGCAATTGGAAATAACAGCTCTAGTAAATTAGTATATCATTTTGGTCAACAATATCTGGTTTATTTGTATGTATTAACGCAGTGGCGTACCCAGGATTTCTCTGAAGGGGGAGGGGGCATGCAGTATGGTCTAAGGGGAGGGGTGTCCGGAAATTTTTTGACGTTTTCAAGGAGCCTAGAGCAAAATGGAGCAAGATTTTCGACTTGACAAGAACAGTGTAAAAAGTTGAATCGTGGTGGTTCATGAGGATAAAACTGAAACTTTTGTGTCTTTACATGCATTCTTATGCCATTTATGCTACCTTACGCAGTAAAACTTGTCATTAAATTTGCACACTTTTAGCAGTCAAAATAAAGGAGCATTGATCGGTATAAGATTTGTGGTATTTCTTGGCCACAAAACGTTATTGTCATAAAGATTATCTAAGCGGAGCGTCACCATTGGTTGGCGCGGAGCGCAGAGAAAATTTTGAAAAATCAGACCCCTCAAATGGCCGGAAATAGCATTTTCCAGACTTATACGAAGAATCTACCCAGTCACTACCTTCTTTTGTCGTTTGCAAATAAAATCCTTCCTTCAAAATATGTTCGCAAACTGCAAAGAAAGTTAAGGGGTAATCTGACCCAAAAATGTAATTTTGCCTGAGCGAAACGCCACCATTAGTTGGCGCGGAGGGTAAAAATTTTTCGAAAAATCAGACCCCTCATATGGTCAAAAATAGCGTATTCATGCTTGTAAAGAGAATCTAAACATGTAGTATTTATTTTGATCGATGCCACCAGTGGGAAACAGAGTCTACTTTTTAAAGTAAAAATTGGAAATTGACAGAATTTGCCTATTTGTAGGAATTAAAATATTGGCATCACTGAGGGACGTACTTGCAGAGACAATCCTTCTCCTTAGAAAATTTTTGAAAAATTGGGTGTCCTTATATGCAACCTGGTGCCACATATGCTATCTTTTGAAGTAAAATCTGTGTTACTAAAGTTTAACTACTTATTTTTAAGAACAAAGAAAAATGGCATCTGTGAGGGGGGCGTGGCCCAACGGTTCCCCCTTCGTACGCCACTAAGAGGAGGCCTAATAGTGGCTCGATTAAACATGATATCCTGTTAGAACAACAGTCTGTTAAGTGAAAATACAAGGTACTCATGGACCCGTTTTTGTTACACCCTAAGTGAGCAGAAAACTTTTTTCCCGAGCTAGCCTGTAAGCCTCCAGGGATTAGGCTAAGTAACAAAATCTAACTATGCCGCGCCAATGGATCCTGTTCATTCTAATTTCTAGACTAACTTTAAGTTAATCGTTGGCCATGGATTTTTTCAGTCCCATCCATCGTTATGTACACAGAGTAAAATCGGTGTAGCTACTACTACCTTGCGGGACAATATAATGAACTGGGTGGGTGGGTCTACGTCAGTGACTTGTCAGTTTTCACATCCTTTTACTGAATTCTCAAAGTGTACAACGCAGAGACTGTGTTCAAGGGGATAAGTTCTGGTTTACAGCCTTTCAGTGTTAGTTGTTCTGTATCAGCTGTTGTTAAATTCCTCAGTGAATAACAGCTTCATGTGCACTGAAATGCACTGATCATAAAAACCGCGCGTATACAAGAGAACATTCAATCTGCTACGGGGCGAGGACATTTCTGTGGAACGCGAGTAGGGCCGGTTCATGCGACACTGACGAAATCTCAAATCTGGGTTAATTTGTTGCATGAAAATACGAATTATGTATGACAAATGTCTCAGAATTTTTATTCTAACAAAATTTTTGAGAAATTTTTGTTAGAGTAAGAAAATTCATCAAATTTCCCCAATTTCATCAAATTTCCCCAAATTATTTTCCGGGGGGGGGGGGCAACTTGCCCCCTGCCCCCCAGTAGCTACGCCACTGTTATTCTTGGATGCTCCTTGGTGGAAATTGTCAAACTTCGTTTCATCTTGCCACTTCATTATATGTACGTAATAAATGCATGCTCAGCCAAATTCGTCACACCCTATCATCACTGTTTATCATGTAAAATAATAGTAAATCTCAAAATTTAACTCTAACCTAACCTCATGCCTTAAATCCTAATCTTAACCTAACCTGGAAACTTGATGTCCGGCATGACATGCATGTCTCGAAATATGTTACACATTACAAACCAAAACTGCAAAATGTGAGGATTTGGTGCTCGTCCACGTCTGACCAGCTGACTGAGCATGCGCAATGGCAGGAGCGGCGATCGCTTCTCCCCTTGCTGAAGGTTAAGGGAGTAGGCGAAGTCGATGGTTCGGTTGATGTTTGGAATATTTTCCCCTCATTGGTGTGACCGAGTTTCCCCCACAGAAATTTTTGAGACCGATGGGCAATGACGAAAAAATCAAGAAGGGCAAGAAATAATAATAAAAAAACAATACGGCGAGAGGACGGAGGGATAGAAACTTGGTGTTGCATATTGGGACGGAGGGGGGGGGGGGGTAGGTGATAATTATTGTAAAAAAAATCGTCGGGATAGTGTAAAATTATCGTTCACTCGAGGTTTTCATTCTTCATACAAACGCCAGTTATTTGCTTACTTGCAGTCGAAAGTTAAGAATGACGGCAACGGAATTGCAGGGAAAAGGGGCCATGGCCTCCCGTCCCGATAATCTTTGGTCTCCTAGAAGCTTGGATCATTACGACAAAAGATGGGCCCGCGATTAATTTCTTCCCCGCCTCCTTTTTGGAGTTTGCTCTCAGGAAAGAAAGACGTATTCTTCAAATAAAAATCCTCAAATTTTCAACTTTTCCTTAAATAAGTGCAAATATTTCCAAATTGTTTTCAGTGTAAGTTCCAGACTCAAATTTTGGGAAAAGTGCCCCAAAGGTCTTTCCCATTTTCGTTTAAAATCCTTTTTATCTATAGTAGCACCTGTACATGAAAATAAATATTTGTAGTTCCACGTTGGAAGTTCTAATTCAAAACAGTCCTTATTCTAGTTACACACATGCACATATAAAGTTAATATTAGGTAATTTCTGCCTAGTTACTGGCTACATTAATTCTTCTTCCAGTAACCTTTTGTATCATATACAGTGTGGAATCTTGTGATAGAAATGATTCACTAAGTCTTGGTTACGACCCCCGGCTACAGCGAACAATGACATACTTCTGAAAATATTACGTTTTTTAATTACAGAGTCAATGCCCCAGACGCAGCTGAAAAACATTTGCCAAAAGAGTCGGAAGAATAAAACTAGAAGGGGTAAAAAATTAAGCCAAAGGGAAGAAACCAGAAAGTTAGTCCAGGAATTTTATAAACCTTATCTTCGGGAACTCTCGGAATTACTCGATGATCCTCGATACCTCTGGGACGACAACGTCTCAAAGGACTGACTGCTGAGCTCAGATTAAGAATTTGACATCTGGACCATCACTTCGCCCGAACAGTTGAGATGTGAAGATGCTATCTCAAGTGAATAAATTTTCCAGTGGTGGCACTAGCTAGAAGTTGCCAGGAGGAGTTGGAACTTCTCACGGTGCAAGGACGAGGAGACATCCTAAACTTCCAAGGTTTTAGCATATCTCTAGGAGTCTCGAGATAGGAGCATCTTTCTTTAAGACCTAATCCTCTCACCCATGCAGTTCCAATTCTCTTAACCTTTTTACTGAAGCCCCTCCCACAACTGCCTAAAACTCATCCTCATTCAGACACAAATCTCAGTTCATTGGTTCAGGGTGGTTACCTTGACAAATCCCCAATTTGTAATCAAAACACTCTCAGTACATGCTTGTAACATGAGCAACAGTACTCTGCTTTTTTGAACTTGCTGTCAATCAAAGAGCTTTTCAAATTTAGAATTTCAATAGACTACTACAAAAATTGTAGTTTGGGGTTGACTGCCTTTAAGCAGATGTAATAAACAAAACCTGCTCAGTTATCTTGTTAGATTCCATAGAGGAAAAGCATCGGTGTGGGTCAAGGAAAGAAACCTTCAGACTCTTCGAGGTTCCAGCACATCTCTTGCTGAAAGATTATGTATCAGGATATTTGGTTCAGGATTGGCGGAATCGGGGGATAGAGGCTCTCACTGGGGACAGATTTCTCTTTGTCCTACCCCCCCCCCTTCCGTAGCTCTTCACTGTGGGGAGCAGAGATGGTTATGTCGAATAGGACAATCTAGCAGCTGTGCCAAGTCTCATTAATTATATTTCGTATACACCAAGGAGCGCCTACTGCCGAGCATACATTTACAGGGTTTCAGTGCGACAGTCACATGTGAGTTGTCAGCTACTTCTCGGCACTAGCAAGCGAAATACAGCTGATTTTGTTCGTCAAAAGGGGCGTGGTTTGTGACTTCGGTGAAAGCACCCTATAGGGGGAAGTGCACCTGTCGTGTTCGTCTGGGTTATTCACCACTGCACTTGCAGCTGTCTTACAAGTCATAGTGATAAAGGTCCGCAGGTGTGGAAATTTGCCAATATCAAAATTACTACTCAACCAAATACATCTTCAAGACTACAATATGTGCTCTCACATTTCGTCACAACTGGTAAGCCACGCTCACTGCCAGGAAAACTCAACAGTGTCAGGGAAACAATCACAAATTGGTCGTCGGCTCCTTTTCAGCTAGCTACATTAACTGGCGTACAACGCCAAATTTCCCGTCAAAAAACGGGCTTTGTGATGTAAGTGAAAGCATTAGGCTCTATATAACCTTTCCTAAAAGCATCATACCTCGGCGTCTTCGACACCTCCCGTCTGGTACGGCCCTGCAAGCACGTTCTGCCTTGCTAAGATGGCGGGTGATCGTGAACTATCGGAGTAAAATCGTCTTCAAGAAACCTTCTGTAAATGTAATTTTTTGTTTATAGATGATCCTTAATTGTAGCTATTATTAGTTCGGTTGAACTTTTATAAATTGAGTATCGAAATAGATGTTTTCAGAGTTGGTAAAAATTTGTATTTAACTTTCCTTTTTGAAATCATAATTTAAAAGATGCCAAAACACAAATACCAATGAATGTGTGAGTCTTCATTTTTAAAATAATTTACATTCTTACTTAAAAGCAGAATGGCTGTCTTTCCATTGTAAGTAGCATAAAAAGCTGTACCATTTTATTTTCCATATCTTTTTTATTACTGGGTGCGTCTAAAAGGACCCTAGTCCTCCTCTGCCATGTACCCGTCTGGTTATGTTAAATCAGATTTGTGGCACCGTTATTTCATTCTTTAGTCAACCTCTCGATGAGGTATAAAAGTAAAATATATCAAAAATAATGACAAAAAAGAAACAACAGAGAAAAATGGGTATCGGACAAAGTTGAAGATATAAAAACCATCCGGATTCATTAGCAGCACTTTCCAAATGCGGAAATGTAAAAAATGGTGCCATTATTTTTGTTCTCTTTTTGTGCAATGACTACATAAATATGTCTGATTTTAAGACTAGCAAGTGTCCTGAAAGAATGCTGCATTTTACTGTGGGGTGATGAATATGTGACGCGGCCAGCCAAGTGCGCCACCATTGATTGGTGCAGACTGGTGTGCAGGAAATTTTGAAAAATTGCAACCCCTGAAACAGCCGCAGAAACTGGCATTTGACAGGATTGCAAGTAGCATCTAAGCGTTATTTCGAGCTCTCATTTGCAGTAAAATAATCATTTCAATAAAAGTGAACACTTGCAAAATGATACAAAGAATTACCACATGTACCACTTCCATTTCCGGTTTAGAGTGGTAAGAGCATCACGCTTCGGGAGGGTGGGAGTTCTGGCAGGATCATATCGAAGACTTTAAAAACGGAACCTACCGCCATTGTGCTTGGTGCTCAGCATAAGCAATGGAGTAGGATCTTAAAAGCTGCATTTATAAACTTTTGATAATGAAAACTTGTATTTGAAAAATGCCCCTTGATAAACCCAGCAGTACCTGTCATGCACTGATGAAGCATATTATTATGCTCCACATTGTGGCATAGCCTGACATTCTACACCCGATTATTACTGAAAAGTCTACCCTTCCAGGCTATCGGCAATTCCGAGATTACACACTGCAATTGAAGATATTTGTTGTTACCTTCCTCTGATATATCTACCGTATATCTAATATATACTTATGTCTCAGGTGTTTACAATTACCGTATGATTAAAAACTTGTCATGAGTTTTATTTTTGTGTATACATGTCACCAGCAGAGAAAGACAGGCTCTCAAAGGAGAGCCTGTCCTTCAGTAAGTTTACTGCACTGTTGATGCCCCTCTTTGAGAATCCGTGTTTAATATAAGTCTCTTCCTGTTTAGTTTTACAGTTCAAACATCTAATTATTGTCAAATATTCCAGTCCAAATTTCTGTTTCAGTTACTTTTGGAGCTAGCCAAGTTTGTTGAGTTCAAATTTCCAATCAAACAATTTCAAGATGAATCACTCTTTCAAATTAAAAAAGAAAATGACGATAATTCCGATCTCTATGTTATGGAAGACGGTCCCTTTTAAAAATCAATTTTCTTTGAGATTCAATTGTTTTAGTTTCACTCGAGAAGGCTTTCAATTACCGAATTATTTAGTGACTCTCTTATAATTCAATAAGCTGTATAAAAAATTAGCGACACCGCTGAGAGATAACAACACCGTCGCAGAAAAGTAACGATAGGGTAGAAAAGCCACCGTCAGAAATATTCCTCCGAGTATAAGAGTTAAAAGTATACATGTTAGTTAGTTAGATGGCAATTTTACGGCCCAGTTTCCAACCCATTGGTTCAAGTCGAGCCGGCCACGGCCTTTTTTCTAGTTGCGGTTCACTGGCTTGTATTCCCTACTCCATTGCTTATGCGGAGCATCTCGCACAACGGCAGTAGGTTCCATTTTAGAGTCTTTGGTATGACTCGACCTGGGAATAGAACCCAGGTCTTCCTCGTGAGAGTCGGATGCTCTTATCGTAAAAGTATAGAAGTAAGGTTTCCATTCTGCGTACTTGGTAATAGTCTTAAAGGGCCAAACCTCTCACCCCAAACTACAATTTTGGTACGGGAGTACCTAAATTCTCAATTGGTTTAGCTCTTTGATTGACAGCTAATTCAAACAATGCATAGAACCAAAGCTTATATTATACAGCATGAACGATACTGAGGGATTATATAAATTGAGTTTTTCTTCACTCACTTTGAAGCAATAAACTGAGATTGTATCTGGATGAGCATGAATTTCAGACAATTGTGAGAGGGGCTTAAAGGCAGTCATTCGTCACCCCAAACTACAGTTTCAGTATACATATATCAAAACTCTCAATTGGTACAGCTCTTTGATTGGCATTACATTCAAACAATGCATCACAGCTAAATTACACAGCATGGGCACTGAGAGTGTCTTGATTACACATTATGGACTTGTATGGCCACTGGGACAAGCCATGAAGCAATAAACTAGGATTGTGTCTGGATAAAGATGAGCTTTAGATAAATGTGGGAGGGGCTAGAAGTAAGTAGGTTGGGAGAATTGGAACTGTTTGGGATGATGAAAATATGCCTTTAAGTAAGAAGTTAAGGAGGATTGGTACTGTTTGGGGTGAGAGGCTGGCCCTTTAAGTGAGCATTTCAGTAAATGACTGCGTCAGAGGTGTGGCAGGGGGATGCCCACTGTATCTGCAAAAAAGTGAAAACAGAAGGACAAGAATGGAAAAAGAAGAAAACGAGCACTAAATTTATTCTTTTCCCCGAACCAAAATACCATGTGGCCTTCCCAGGTTCCGGTACAACGCTCAGAAGTAATTAACTCCTGACAATGTCCGAAGAAAATTATTATGGCACATATGTCAAAATGTTATCCGAATGCCCGAGGTCGGTAATAAATTTACCATAACAGGAAATTATTTTTCGAGGTCAAAAGTGATGGAAACATTTCCCCGACTCTGACATATCACGTAGGCCTATTTTAGTTGGATATAGGGTCTTGTCACTGTTATTGCAACTGTTTTGTGAAGTAAAAAAATTGAAACTTGTTTGGAAGGGGACACTGGATAGGAAGTTAAAAAACGGATTTGAAGCTAATTCTTTATATATGTTGGCTGATTTCACAATTTCCTAGAAATAAGCTATTTTTACGTCGGCTTACCGAGGACAGCCTTGCTGCTGCAATTTGTGTTTTGCCTTGCTTCTATTTAAAAATACGAGAGTTTTAAAATTTGATTTTTCTTAATATTATGCACACAATTTGGGGTAGGCTATTCAAATAAAAAGGTGAACATTTTCAAGTTTTCCAATTTATTACCTGAACTCAGCTGACAAAACTACGTAGTTTGTGAGTTAGATGAAGTTTAACGACAAGAATGTGTTATGTATTTATAGTGTCAACTCGATGAAAAGGTAATAAGGTTTCGATTCAAGTTCGGTTTTAAATACAGTTCAAAAAACGATGAAAGTCCTTTCGGGTATAGTAGTCGTCTCTTACGACAGACTTGAAACACAGTGGACATATTCTACGGAGGAATTATTAACATTTAGGCCTAACGGAATCTGAGGGCTGAACTATTAGGCCTACACTGAGATTTAGTCTTATATACAGGACTAGGATAATCTTCCCGAGAACCAAACGTGGCGGCAATTTTTAAATCATGAGTTATCTGAGAAGGGAGTCCAGTCTGAGAAGATGAAAGCCATTGCTGGACAGTGACGGAGCTACCATATGGTCAATTAGACTTAAACTAGATTTTTAAGTTTCTGACATCATGCAGTTAACGTGTTTTTGCAGGACATTCCTCTGACCAAGATTCCTAGCTCCGCCATTGTTTTTTGTAGGGGGTGATATAAAATTAGCGTACCACTTATTATTAACCCCCCCCCCTCCCTCCTCCCTTGACTCACTTCACTAAGGCAGACTTCATTTCCCGCCTGCTTTAGACACGTGTAGAAGTTTCTCAATATGATAAAACTCCCAATGTGGGCTAATGTGGCACTTTGAAATTTTCGTACTATGACCATTGAAATTTTTAAGCTAGAAAGAATCTTGTGTAGCCAGACAAGTATCTGGAGGAAGGGGTGAGGATAAAATTTTTCCGAAGGTTGGCTTTGCCCCTTCTACCCCTTTTCTACGGGCCTGGCTAGAAAGCCTTGAACAATTGGTACCAGTTTCTGATCTCCAGTCTGTTAAATGTCTGCACTTTATAAACAGGAATAATACATAGGAAATGGCACACAAATTGATCAAATTGCCTGGGATTTTGCACAGTCTTTATTTCAGCTCTACAAAATCCTATAGGCTATGGACGAATCCGATTAGCGCTTGTTTTAAGTGACTATGCGCAGCCATTAGTGGGGTCCATTAGCCTTGAATCGCCTTTATATATCGTCTACATTAGTTTCAAACCCTCATATTCATTGAAATTGATGGAATTAAGATGAAGTGTACAACAATCCATGATAGAGGTAAGCAAGGGAATCGAAAGATTTAAAGGTGATGGACCCCAGTAATGGCCGACTGAAATCAGACCATCACTTGCTGTCCGGATTCGTGTATACAAAATGATCATATTCATAGACAATAAAGTTAAAACCAATATCCAAAAGTTTTTTAACGTACTTCATTTGTCAATCAATATTTGTAGAATAAGAATGTCTAAATTAGTGGTCCGCTGTTCTAAGTTAGTTTGATAGAGTTTTATGGCCCGGTTTCCAACCGATTGGTTCAATTCGAGCCGGCCACGGCTTTTTTTTCCAGTTGTGGTTTACTGGCTTGTTTCCCACTCCAGGTCCAATATTTACGCGCAGCTTCCCTATCGATTGGAGGGTAACGTACATAAAATTTTGGTAAATCGCGACCCCTCAGACAACAGAAAATGGCATTTCCCATTCCTATGAGTAGAATGTAAGCAGTCTTTATTTTACTGCTTTCGTTTGCATTATAAGTTTCACTTTAATATCCAAATTGAAAAGTGATAAAAAAAATTACCAGACTGAATGTACCACTACCATTTTCGGGACAAAATTACTGACGGCGCTCATCGTACATTCTTTCGTCTGCCCGCCTATCTGGTAATTGAAACATCCCATTGCTTTTACCTCTAGTTACTATTCTACCAAGTTTTGGGGCAAATATTTAGGTCTACTAATTACAGAGCCGTATATTTAGACGGCTCTGACTAATAATCAAGCGAAGCGCCACCATTAGAGGATTACATTTCGTTTGCAATAATACGTCCAATCAGTGGCGTAACGAGACTTTTTCATTTTGGGGCTGAGGGTGGGGCAAAGGTTGATGTGGGGGGGGGGGGAGCAGGAACAACACTATCTTAGCGGGGCGCCACCATTGGTTGGCGCGTAGCGTACAGAGAAAATTTTGGCTAAAAATGCCTTATAGATTGTCGGAAATGACACTTCCCAGTGTCTTTGGCCCTGTGAATTTCAGCTAAATATCCCTTAATTTTTGAAACACAGGTTTGGAAATTTATACTTCTGCTTATGCTTCGACGGCTCTATTAAAATGCCCCATGTTACTGCTAGGAAGGCCTATTCCATTGCGAAAAGGCTCCCCGTACAACGTTTACACAAGGACATGCCTAGCCCATGTCCATACACTAAGTGAAGAAAAACTGTTTATTTTCACTTCAGCGAGACTAAAATAGAAAATTGTCACAAGAAACTAACAAATCAAACAAGATACTACATCAGTCTTCTTCTTTGGTAGAGCAGATAATTATATCAAACAATATTGTGGGATGTTTCGGAACACCCCTTATAAAAATTTCTCATTACAGTTCTCCTGAGATTCTCATGAGATGAGAGTTTCATGCGAAATTGGCAATGTATTTTATTGTTTTTTCTCATACGATTCTCATATGATTCTCATAACTAGAAATGACTGCTAATGAGAAATTCTCATAAGATTCTCATAAGGTTTTCATACATTCTCTTACGTTCCCATAAGATTCCCATGAGATCCCATGCGAAATTGGGCATGCTCATTAGATTCTCATGAGAATTATGAGAAATTTTTATAAGGGGTACGAATAATCTGTGTAATTTGTACGTGTTTCAATGAAGACTCTGCATGATTCGCCCAGATACTTTTGTCACTCATAAATATGGCGGGCGAGTCCCCTTGCAATCGCAGCTGTTTTGGGGAGTTCGCCCTCCAGCTCTTATATCTGGCCCTATGGTGCTGTTCTTATATCTGGCCGTATGGTGCTGAAACGGTTTTCCTGTGGACGTAGTTCCCACGAACAATTCTCCCAAGTGTTCTGTGAAACATATATGAGTCACCGACCGAGGGCTAATGTGCTGTGGCTGTAGGTGCATGGAAGTACTAGCCTACATCTGAACAGGGAGCTAATTAAACTTGTCAGCTCCCTGTTCCAAACACAACTTTTAAGTCACCGTTTCGGTGCCCTGAACTTCCGGATAAGTGTTTCTAAGAAAGGTTTCCGAAAGTTTTGCTGTCTTTAAAACTTCTTTATTGTAGTAACCATTTTCCGAGCAAATACTTAAAATCGTAATAGTCAAGCAGTGTTTGTGGAGGTTTTGTCTCATACAAATGTTGCCTTTTCTTTTTCGACCTACTAATTTCATTGGGGGAGGGGTGGGAGCAAGGCATTTCACCGGGGATCCCGCCCCCCTGCTCCCTGCCCCTTCCCCTGCTGGTTACGCCACTGCGCTTACTTGAAAGTTGAAACGTATTTCAAGGAAATGCCGTATGCATAGGCGTAGGAAGCGGGTGGATGGGGGAGACAACCCCCAGTGAAAAAATGAGGGGGCGGAAGCATGCTGCCCCCCCCCCTCTTCATGGGTCTGAAAGCCCTTTTTTATTATATAAAATCTCAAAAAAGCAAAGTTTCCCGGGCGCAAAGAGCAATATAACATGCATTAGTTTTTTGCTGGTAAATCAGTTTGATACTTTTACGAGCTCTGGAAATAAATTCTGATATGTACGGTACCATATGTGATACCACATCATCAAGAGACACCGGCAGCTATATTACTATTTTTGTAAACTGTCTTTCATACAATTCCAAATTTTCTCCAATGAGAGCTCTTGATTTTGAAATATTTTGTCTAAGAAGGACACCAAAGTTTGGGAAACTTTTGAAATATCATCGGAAAGTGTCAGTTCGTAGGCCTTAGATAACATGATGTAGCAACAACGATTGAGTCGTCGTGCAATCATCCTTAGCTAATATTTGTCACCAATATATGAAGGAAGTGCAGATTCTTCAGTAACCCCCAAGCTCTTTAAACTTCGTTACAGGAAACCCAGAATCCAAAGCTTTCGGCAGTAAAAGCTCCATATCTTCATGTATTTGCATAAAAGGGGCAAAAGTTTCGGGGCGCTTCGCCCGCCGCAATACGTACCTGACACAGTGGTGTTCACACTTGAAGGAAAAATCGGAAAGCTTAGCTACAGTACTACTTACAAGGCCGAAACATGCTATTTCCGGCTGTCTGAGGGGTCGCGATTTTTCCAAATTTTCTGTACGTTCCGCATCAACTAATAATAGTCTTTCGAGCAAGACTTCAAATTTTAGGCGGGGAACCATTGACCTACCGCACTCAAATGATACTCACCTATCATAAGATACCTTTCAACCCTTTTAGTTGAGTATCGTAGTCGGTGTAGATGGATTCTTTAGTTATTGAAGTGACAAAATGTTCAGTGTCAATGTTCAATGTCACAGAGCAGTGACGTAGCTACAGGAGGCAGGGAGCGATTGCCCCTTGGCTCGAAAAAGTGAAAATTCGGAAATTTACTATTTGCCATTTGACATCAGTCAAATATAGGTAGGTTTTACCAACTTTTCCTCCATAAAATTCCTATTTCTTACTAAAAAAGCTCCATATTTGTAAGTATTGGTTTGACTGAAAAAGGGCAAAATTTTGCCGCGCGCCTTCGCGCGCCCTAAATTGCAACCCTTAATGTAGTAAGTGGTCGCTCGCCATAAAGCAGTCAGTGGTAAACTTTTTCAAGCCGCCACGGTGCCGTTTCCCTAAAACTTTTTCATAAAGGCTTTTAATTTTTAAATATTCTGTCTAAAAATGGCAACAAAGTTTCGGGAGCTCTTTGAATGTTGCCGAGAAGCCTCAGTCCGCACTCCTTAGATAACATAATGTAACAACAACGATCTTCAGTCGACATGCTGTCTCAGATATATGTTAACAGGAAACGCAGATTCTTCGATAGTCCCCCAAATATTCAAATTTCCTAACAGGAAACACTGAATCTAAACTATTTTTTGCTATCATCAATCTCCACATTTACAAATGTATAAAAGGACTCAAATTTTTGGCGCGCGCCGCAAATTACGTTCCTAATACAGTAGTGTTCACACTTAGGGGAAAAAAGATTTTTATCTCATCGCTCCGTGAGGAGGATGAGATATTGTAATCACTTTGCCCGTTGAGCTATAAATGGGAATGCCAGCTGAAATTGGCACTGTTGCCATGGTAATGGTTGGTGCCCCCAAGTTACTAGTCCAAGGGCCTAACCTAAGGTGGGGTCCCCCAAGGTAACCAAAACTCCAGTTCTGTGTGCGGGGTCAAAACGTGTCTGTGTGTGTGTGTGTGTGTGAATTTTTGTTTTGCTAATATCTCCTAAACGGCTCAGCGGACTTACTTCAAATTTTGTAGGAAGGTACCCTAGGTGGAACCACTGTATATATTGCATAACCGGAAGTAAAGGTCAGAGGTCATATTTCGACAGTAATCATTTTTGGGGGGGGGGGGTTTGGCTGAATTTCTGGTCTTTTACCGCATTTCTGTAAAGGAACATGACATTGACGTGAAACTTTGCACGTGTCATGAGGATATCTCGAACTACCAAAATGCATGGTTACCATGGCAACAGACATTTAAGGTCACGTGATGGAAGTGAAGTGTCTATTTTCAAGTGAAAAAAGCAGAAACTTTTAACTCGAACTCCTCCTAGTGGGCTAGACCGATCCTTTTCAAACTTGGTGGGAAGATACCCCAGGGTTGGAACTTGTGTCTCGCTGATTCCCGGAGGTGAAGGACAAAGGTCAGAAGTCAAAAGTCAATTTTAGGTAAAATCATACTTTTGTCTGTATTTCGGTAATGAAACATCTTCGTGACATGAAACTTCGCACATGTCATGAGGATAACTAGAACTACCCAAATATGTATATGGTTGCCATATGGCGGTCTCAGGTCAAAGGTCAAATTGAGTCAAAATCGTTTTTTGTACATAATTCCAGGGGAAAACATTCCACCGACATGAAACATGAAACATATAACAAAAGTGACATGTTCTGTCAAAATATTTCGTTGCCATGGCAACTCAGGTTTGAAGTCGCGTAACAGGAGATCAAATGTACGGTTTTACTTCAAAAACTGCTAATTGTTGGCTTTTGTTTAAAGGTGGTGAAGATGTGCCCCAAACTGAGAAAATGTGTCTCGCAGAGCCCAGTCCAAAGTGTAGCTAACCTTTTCCATAATTGTCTTGCGTATAGAAATCTTCTTCTTTTATCGTATTGGGTTTGAAAGTATTGTGAGTCAATATTTGTTACCGTTTCATAAGACGGAAAATAACGCCTGGTGGATTCACAAACATCGGTTCACGCGGAAATGACAATTTGACTTGCGCATCGTTCTTTTCGGTAATGTGCTAATACTAAAAACGCACAACATAAAATGCTGTTAATAGCTGAAATTCATAAATTCATCGTCGTCCATGATATCAGTTCAATAACCACTGCAATTGCTTCACGAACTCGATGGTTTTCCACTCTCCAACGTAGGCCTACATAATTAGTTAGTTTGACTTACACATTTCCGCTAAATACTGTTAAAATTAACAGTTCGGTTTGAGCGTCTGCTACTCGAACGAAGTTCGAATATCACCACGCGACTTTCATGCCGCATCGTAGAAATCTAAAGCGCAATATTTTCAGGGCGCGGACGTCAGCTCGAAGACGTGAACTGTGGGCTAAAACGCCGCGTCGCCCTGGCCACGTCGTGTAATCTGGAGCTCCCTAATGACGCGTGTGGTCGCACGCAGTAGACTTCGTAATGCGCGTGTGGTAGGCTAAGCGCGAGTATCTGATTGGTTAATCAGCCGTCCGAATTTGTTGGTGTAACATGCAATGATATGCGTTTTGTTCGTCTCGGCCTTACTATAGGGAGCTTACACGCGTGTAAAATCCAACTAACGCAACCACCTTCTGGAGGACAAATAACACACATGGAAGCTAAGTAAAGAAATGTGGTGCGTGGCGGGATGTCTTTTAGAACAACTAGTGCGCCCGCTGAATTTGACCTTTTGACCTTCGGTGCAAGCTCCTCACAGAGGTCATGAACCGACGTCACTGCGTTGCGCTTTTCTCTATTTTTTCATCCAGGAGTACATTGTGCAACAATCATATCGAAAGGTTTCTATCATATACGCATTACAGTGTGTGGGCTCATGGAGTATTTTGGGGCTTTTCACTTTATGTAGTGCTCGGGGTTGTGTTTCAAGGTTTGGCTAAACTGAATTTGTGATGATCATACTATTACCCACTCAGGGAATACTTTTTTGAATGGATACACCCCTTACTTTCATCGTAAATCATTAATTTATCGGATTTGATGTTAATGGGAAGAAAGCTTTTGTCATCCAAAGTTTACATAATTTAGGGGATTAATACTTGTAGATACAAATACATTAACGCGGCTAAACGCGTTTCTGAGAGCTACATGGCCTAGAAAGCAGGAAGAGAAGAATTGGTTTTATTTGGAGCTATAGTTTTGTCGTAAACAGCGTGGGTGTGGCAAGAAATGGTGCATTATTTTAGGGAAATTCCCAAATTATGACGTCACAAAATTTTGAAATCGTCAAAATTCATGTATTTTGAATGCAAATCGGCATTTCATGAGTGCATGCTTTCATCTAAACACATCATTTCGAAGTATTACCGATTTAAGTTTACTTGAATTAGAACAATTCAGAAATTTTGGTATGAAATGAGCAAATGATCGTTTTGTGTACAAACTTTTCGATATGTGTTGCTAAGGTTCTATCGTGCGCGCGTATCGGTAACACACCTACTGCGTATGATCAGAAACATCCTGTAAGCCAAATTAAAACACGCTGACGTCATTATTTTCACTTCTGGAACGCGTTTCTAGCACATCAAATTTGGCATAAGGTTTTTGTTGCTAAAATCCCCAAAGGAGCTCGATAGAATTAAGTCCCGCGTTTACTAGCGATGAGATCAGCAACTCCGCGGATTGCCCTCTTGTTTTATTTTTTTTTTGCCAAAAAATTGTGCTTGTTGGTAGAAAAAAACGAAAAAATTTAGCATAAAAAATGTACCTTTTGGTCAATGGGGTAGGGTGAGCTGCATGGTCCAAAATTGTTCCGCCCCCAACTTTCATTTTGCTTCCTACTCCGCCACTGGCCATGCACTGAACTTTAAAGGCTTTATTGACCCACTCAAGGTACTTACATACCGACCGAACCAAAAGCTTGTCTCATCAGTAGTATGGTAACTCTCTTCGCGGAAAGCGGCAGGGTGATCATTACTGATACAGAATTAACTTGCTGTGCCACTTGAAGTCACGGGCAACAGATCAAGAGAGTGCAAGTGCAATGGGAAGACGGGGAAACCCCCATTGCAACACATTTCCACCTGTCCTATCATATACACATCATACACATGTAATACACGCCCAGGCTGTAACTTGCAAAGACGTATGCTTGAGGGTAACCTGTGTGACTGCATCGATCGCTCATTGAAAAGGCTAATGTGAGTGTCATGCTGAACCTGAGAGTACTAGTCTTTCTACAGAGGCACTTTTCACATTCAAAATCTGGTAAACACTTGTTGTCTGGTAAGATAACTTGTTGTTCTTTAGGCAAAACCTTTTAAGAGGACTGTGTAGCTTCAATAGTTTTAGTCCTTAGCAATGGACCGTGCTCACTAACGTTAGACATTGTATAGGGAGCAATTACGCGATCGTACATGTAATAGTCCTTTAATTACAGAGTACTAACGTTACTTTAGGACTGGTGTTTTAATGCATACGCTTAACGGTAGGACCAATGCTGCGTTCCATTGAGGTTGTGAAGTGGAGAAGTCGTGCATTGCACCAGTTCACAACTTGTGAGAAGCGTTCCATTGGTAAAAACGGATGGCTATACACCATTAAACAGTAGCAATTATACGTAGACGGTACGTTCGACGTATGCGTAAAATGAGACTGTTCGACGAACAGGCAAATGGACGATCGAGAATTGCGGCAAAGCCGTCTCTGTGGGTAATATTCAACAGTATCAGTCACCGAATTATAATTGCCTTGATCGCATTTACAACTTACACCAACTGAATATCATTTTTGCAGGTTTAGGGGTCAAATACGAAGGTACCTTGATTGTTTATCGCCTTTGGCTATGTCCGCCATTTTGAACTCGAGCTGCTTCAAAAATTCCCAGTTCCCTGCACTACTTCACGAGTTCACCACTTCACGAGTTGCAATGGAACGCTTCTCACCGCAGGAGTTCACGACTTCACAACCTCAATGGAACGCAGTACAAGTAGCAGATTAATGTTGTCTTTGCATAAACCTATTTCCAAGTAGCAATTACAATGAAATGTGGGATATAGTTTTGGGTGTACGTCAATTTTCACACAGTAAAATGCCATTGACAAAAATGACAAACACCAAAACTCTATCCCACAATCCTTTTGGAAATTGCTATTTGGAAATAGGTCTATGGAAAATCTATCACAAAGTGACACAAATATAACCATTTTGTGACCTTTTCCTCTTTCCAAACATGAATCACTAATAAATTGCTGCAGATCAATGCTTATATACTCTTTGAAACAGGGACAGAAAAATGTAACTTGACTGTGGAAGCATATCCACATGGAACAGGCTAATTAGCAACCAGTTCCGTTCAGCACAGTGTATTTCATTTATAAACACATCTATCAAAAAAGCCTTGTTACCATGTACGCAGCATTCACACTGCTACATTTAGGATAAAGGGCAGGAGCAGTCATCCCAAATTGAAGAAGTGTTGTAGCTAGACTGTCCAGTTTCATGATTGGCTGTTGTGAGTCATGTGACAATGTTTTCTCTTCAAATGTGAAATTTACCAGAAATAACTGCATGGTTTACCTTAAATATGCAATAGTAAAGTCATAAAATGTATTAAAGATACTTTGAAGAGAAATAAGATGAAAATTGAGTTATTTAGCTTTTTCTCCAAAATAAGTTTGGGGGGACTGCTCTTTACCTTTAAGCCAAGGACAAGCCTTCACAAGCAGGTATGTCAGGTCATCTGTTCATATTAGGCCTACAGTCTGCATTACACAATACAATTGACCTGCAACCACCACATTCATTAGTAGGCCCATATTAACCTGTTCAGGTACTGCCTGTCCTGTGCCATATATTACGACACACCCAGGGATAATGTATTACTGTAGTTCTATTCACTGGTTTACCTTGTTGTTATAGGCAACTGAATTACAGTTTACAGGTAACTTAAGAATATAGAATAGTAAACATAAATAGTTTATACTCTAGGTTTGTCATAATATACCAGGCAGGTACAGTACAGTAGGTGCCTGACAGGTGTGCACATTAGGTACCTGGTTCCATGTTTTTTGTGCCTGTACAAACTTGTTATGGGATGTATGTAGTTATACTGTAGTCATGTGTTGGCTTGTTCTGCAAAATGTACAAAAAAATGTTTTCCATTTGCCTTCCAACTCTTTTTTCAGTAGTATAACAGTTACTAAATTTAAGAATGATTATGTTTAATGAAAATACTGTACAAAGAGAATGTTGGCTTATCAAAATTTTGATTGAGAGCATAACAAAAGACATTTTGGTGTCCACAATTGTTAACATTTGAACCTTTAGGCCTTTAAAATTGTCTTGCAATTCATTATGTTTCACAAAAAGTGTGTGTCTGAGTCTGTTTATAATGTAGTTTGTGATCTCAGTCCTGAAATGGTATCAATTAAAGTTGTTTGTTTTATGAAATAAAATGAGGTAAGTGTTTGTCACACTTTGTACACTCAGGTAGAATTTGTTCACTTGGCTTAGGCTATGACTGTTTTCTTCATTGTTCGTTGGATACTTATGTCTTTATTTATGATGAAATTTGTCTCTTTTACAATTTTTGTCCTTTTATCTGCACAGCCATGGCAACCTCAAATCCAACCCCAGAAGTTATGGAAGTGGTAACTCCTGATCAAGTCAGTGAGGTTCAAACCATGATCAAAAGTATAGTGCCACCTCTGACTTATGACAAGCACAAAGGTCAAGATGGTAGGATAGCTGTGATTGGTGGATGCAAAGAGTACACAGGTGCCCCATATTTTGCAGCAATGTCTGCTTATAAAATAGTGCGTAAACCAAACTGACATTCATAATCATTATTTGTATTCCAGGCAGGAATGCACCAGAACTTAGTTCCTGCCAGAAGTTCTGGCCAAAACGTTGGATGAAACTGCCAGAACATTTGAATTTTTTGATATCTTGCCCTTTAGCTACATTTGAATGTACAGATGTATAGCAACTTCATACATACAGTACCCTCTTGGTATAGACTAAGTTGCGTACTCTCTTAGTATAGTTGGGACTATCACTAGGCCACCGTGTATCATGCAAAATGGGTATAGGTTTTAATTGGCTCATGTAAAGCAATTAAGTCCAAAAATAGTACAAATTATGATTCCAAGGAGGGCTTTCAGCTGGAACTTGAACTTCTGAAAAGATCTGGAAGATGCCAGCAAAATGTTTTTTATCATAATTCTGGTGCATTCCTAATATCAAGAATAATTACACATAAAAATGGATGTATACCTACCTGTAAAATAGTATGCACACATGCCTTTTTTGTACAGTAAAGCCAAGAAAAGATGCATGTTTTGCAGCCGTAGGCGCACAAGGCGGGGGCACTCGCCCTGCCACTCCGGGCAAAATCAGTTGGTCTATTGGAGCAAAACATGGGCAAAACATGATAAAGGTTGACATTGTTCGGGCAAAAAATGCTCTTGCCCCCTCATAGAAAATTATGCCTAGGTTTGCAGGGATCGAGTTTTAGATTTTCTAGGTGAGTTACAAACCACACCCCTCAGGGAATTGTGGAGTGTGCACAAGGTAGATGTGCTATTTAAGTAAACATTAATAGATTTTTATGAGCTCCCATCCTTCATCTAGTTTTGCAAATCATCACACTCCTCACAGTGATTTGAGGTGAGTGATGGTTTGCAATCACACCAGTTGACACACCTGGAATTTCAAGGCCTGGTTTTGAGAGCTGGTTTTCTGTGTTTGTGATTTGGAACTTGTCTTGTAGTTTTAAAAATGCCACCAAATATAATATATAATTTAGAGCTGCTCAATAGTTCCTTTATTTATATAGTTGCTGTGTTTAAAAATGCACAGTTATGTAACTATTATGATTTTTTTCAGAAGCCTATCTGTGTTGAATGTTTGAGCAGTAGAGAGAAGGTTTTGCCTACTTCCTCTTCCAGTTGCTCCAAAACTGAAGAAGATTGAATGCATCCTCTTTTAGTAGTTTAAGCTAAGTATTAAAAAAAACAGTTACTACTGATGGAATTTATGTGATGAATATTATCAGTTTACCAAATTGAAATATGGTTCTTATTCTTCCAGGGTTGTGATCTAGCCCATGTATTCTGTACAGAAGGTGCTGCTCCAGTCATTAAAACATATAGCCCTGATTTGATAGTACACCCAGAACTGTAAGTATTCTTTTTATTTAGTTATGTAAGCTACTTGTTTCCCCCTCCCCTTCAGACACCTCCTCTTGGTCACCATTGTACTAAAAAGATGATGTACTTTACAATCCCATAGCATTGCGAAGTGTTGAGAGCATCCAACTTGTAGTTGGGAGGTGCGGAGTTCCACTCCTGGCTGGGTCATAGTTAAGACTTGAAAAATGGAACCTGCTGCCATCCTGCTTGGTGCTCTGCATAATCAATATGTAGGAAAAATTGGCCAATGAGCCACAACAGAAAAAATGCTGTTGCGGCCAGACTTGAACCAATTGGTTAGAAACTGAGCTGTAAAACCTAATCTAACTAAAACTGTGTACTGTGTAGCAGAACAGGTGTTGGTAGAACATTGCTCATAAGGTATGACCACTAGGTGAAAGTTGGCAAAAGTGTGTGCTTATAGACAAGTCCAAGCAGCTAGTGAAGGATACTATTAGTGGGGTCCTTCATCCTTACATCGTCTTAGTTTTATTATGTACATGCAATGCTATACCCTTATATCTAGTGAAATTGGTGGAATCAAGAGATATTTTGGTGTCCTTGCTACATTTAAGCAAAGAATTGGAAATATTAAAGCTGACGGACCCCAGTTGTGGTTGACTTAATCAAATCATCACTTTGACTAATCGGATTTGTCTATGTATGAAAGCCTCTAGTGATTGCTCTGAGCATTCATTGGGATGCCCCTTGATCAAAGTGGGGGGTATCCCCAAAAAGGGTGTGGTTTGCTTGTAAGAGTGTAATTTCAGAATTGAAAATTTAAGAAAAGTAAGTTCACATGGGAATATTATTTGTAGGACTGACAACGTGCTCAAAATTGAATGTAGATTATCAGTTAAACACTTTTTTATGTATTAATATTGCTAAATTTGATGTTCAAACTTCCTGATATTCATTGTAGGGACATTGAGGTGCTAATGTTGATGTCCTGATATTTGATCTCATATGTCAATACATGAATATCAACCCAGCCCTACTTATAGGTGAACAATTGGAGATGCATGCTGATTCAAATTGGCCGACTTTTTTTGCGGTTTTCACAATCTACATAGCATGCTACTGAAAAAGTTTCTGCATACCATTTACTCCAACAATGAAATTTAATTTGTACCTGTACAAAAATTTCTCTGCTGTGAGTATGGGGTCTGTGCTATCTCAACCTAGGGTTCAGTGGTATACCATTATTTCCAACAAATACAGATCATTACTCAGTACATATTTGTACCAATATTTTCAACTTTCATGTCAAGCAAGTAGCTTAAGATTCATGTCTCCCCGTAAAGTAGTGTGTGTTGCTTTCGTCTCAGTGTTTCCTGGTTATCACAGTGCAGGATTTTATTTCTTGGCAAACAAATTCTACAAATTTATCCATTTTACAGAATAAGAAGGACAGAAAGCCTGAAGCATATTTTTATACCATTGCCTGTAAAGTAAAACACAATTGGCACAACCTAATAAGGTCACTCTTATACATTTTCTATTTTCCTTACAAAAAAATCTAAAGTTGCTGGACATGTATCTCTAGTATGGGAAGTCCAGTGGTAAAAATATTCAGCTCACAAATAAGATCAAATTGGCTGAATGATTTACAGGTGTAAACAGATCCCTCTCTTTTTTTGCATTTTTGGAAAGGTGGCCTTGTTGGGCCTTGTGTCACTATATAGACGAATCCGATTAGCGCTTGTTTTTAGTGACTGTAGGCCGCCATTAATCGGGTCCATCAGCCTAAAATTGTCTTTATTTATTGTTTACATGAATTTCAAACCCTCATATTTAGTGAACTTGGAGAATTCAAGATACAAATTAGTGTACAAACATCCATGATGGAGTTAAGTAAGGAAATCGAAAGATTTAATGGTGACGGACCCCAGCTATGGCTGACTGAAATCAGTCTATCACTTGCTGTCCGGATTCGTGTATAGTATGACATTTCTGTTTTTCACTATATATTTTCAATTATGCATGGGATCACAGTTACAAATATTTTTTTTAATAGTGGCTGTATTTGATATCATAGTGTAGATGCTTACTGCTCAAGTGTTGGATTCTACTTCAGTTTAAAAAACTGCATGAACCATGGTCAAGTGGGTAGAGCATGGGACATGCAGTCGAGAGGTCTGAAATTCAACCTCTGGCCAGGTCATACCAATACTTTTAAGGTGGAACCTACTGCCATTGTGCTTGGAGCTTCGCAAAAGCAGTGGAATAGGTTAAACAAGCCAGTGAGGCAGATGTGGTAAAAATGCCATGGCTTCCTTGACTTAGACCTGTTGGTTAGAAACTGGGCCATGAAACTCCATCTTACTAACTTGCTTGGAACAGTTTTTAATAAAGTCTCTCATGTTGATGTTAGATTCATGCTATCATTTTGTTACTTTCATTTCTTTAACATTTATTCAAGTTCATTAATGAGTTTATGCATCTTTTTCAGAGATGTTGATGAGCCTGTGGAAGCTATCAAGAAATGGTTACCACGGATGCATGGGGTAGTGATAGGACCAGGTCTGGGACGTAGTGACACCACTATGGAGACAGTTAAGGTACCGGTCTAATTTAAAGAGCGCAATGTTCCCCTGCCCCCCCCCCATTAACCCATCCCCTTAAAAAAGAAAATGTATTATCTAATTCATTTGATAGGTAGTTGTAAAGGTTGAAAAATTGCAGAAATGAATTATGAATGGTTTAATATATTCTGGAAACAGGGCTGTTGTCATGTAGTGAGATAAATCACTAGATGTTAAATCACAAAAATTTGTCATTGCTTAGTATTACTTGTGATTACCATGTAAAGTATACATGTGGAAGTCACTCCAAATAATAGCGGTAGCAACCACATGTGTCTTGTATTTATCAGTGTTTGTCTTTGCTGACTTGGAAACCATGTTTTACCTATTGTAGCAACACACTGTAGAGCACATATTGTATTAATGACAATTTAAAATGATTGTTGGTATTGATATCAATTGAATTTCTGTTTGAGGTTGAATTTTTTTAGTGATATTTCTGAAGTAGAAATAGGGTACCCAGGAAAAAATTCTAGTTGAAACCTGTTGAACAGGTAACTGGAAACGAGATCAACAGGTTTCAACCTGATTTTAACAGTCACTATCTATCTAACCTGTTAGCTTCTTTGGTGTAGCCTGTTGACACCTGTTGACTTTCATCACTCCAAAAGGTAATTGGAACATTTCCTTTTGACACCTGTTCAACCCTGTTGGAATTTCAACAGGTCTCAAAGGGAATTTTCTCTTGGGTAGGAGGATGGTGGACTTGCATTGGATGAGGAATTGTTTGTAAGAGACAATCACCTATGATTAATTGCAAGAAGTCTTTAACTAAACATTTATTTCCTCATAAGATCGTTTAGTTCTTAATTGCTTCTTGATCACAGCCCTGTTGTAGTTGGAATTGCATATATGTTATACAAGCAGGAGTGAGTATTGAAATTTCCCATGTGACTCCTTGCTTTGGAAACACAGAAAACTTAGTACCAGTTCTCTTTCTTTATCCAATGCTCAGTGTCATGGGAGAGAAAACTAAATGCAGGAAATGCCCTCCCTTGATGAAAATTTGTAATTTTCTAAGATAAAATTTTTCATAAAGTATGAAAAGTGAGAAGTTCTACTTGTTTTGGAAAAAACAAGTTGTCTCTTGTCCTGTGTTCATTTTTTTGATGATTGAAACTAGGTTCTTTTTAAGTCAAGTCAACTTTTCTTACATTTTGTTTACAGGAACTTATATGTTTTATAAAAGAAAAGGCTATGCCGACAGTTATTGATGCGGTTAGTATTGATTATCATACTTAGTTTTTGATTCCTTGATGAAGTCATGCAAGGAAGCTATGGTGATTTTGTATGTGTATGTATGTGTGTATGTGTGTGTTTGTATGTGCCTAAACTTCTTTCTTTCATAGTTCCCAGGACTGTCAATCATTTGAAGGTTTCCAATATTGTTTATAATGCATTTCCAAGCATATCATATTTTTTGCTATTTTCTTTCATTTGTGGAAATGTATAAAAAAATCTGTCTTTGTCTTAAATCTTTGTCAAAGGCAGGTATGGAATCTATGCAATTGGGATGCCATTCTACAAAATTATTAGACTTGACCATAAAGTGTAGTTATTTAACAAAAAAAGCAGACACGACATAGATGGCCAAAAAAAAGGGGGAGGGGGGAATAGTGCAAGATATTGACATCCAAAATTATTGCTGAATTGACCATTTTACAGCAGCTTCCCTTATGCACTTGATGTCCTATCTCAGGAAATTCATATGAAGACAGATTTGGCCAAACCAGAGTCACTTTTAGTTTTGATGAATAAGAGAAAGGTATCCATTCATGATGGTGTGCGTATGCGTGCTGTGTGTGTTGTTTGTGGGACACTTTCCTTGTTAAAGTGATTTCTTGAAAAGGGATTAATCTGCCACAGTTCTTAACTTGGTACATAGATGCTTCATATTGAGGGAAAGAACCCACTTGTTTTTGTCAGATTACAAAGATCATGTGGGTCACCTTGAAAGTTGAAACCCATTCCATGATATCTCAAGCATGAAAATTTCATTAGTTCTCAAACATAGTACATTCATGCTCCATATGGAGAGGAAGAACCCTATTGTTTTTTGGTGAAGTTCAGAGGTCAGAAGGTTTAAAGTCTTGAAAACCTTTACATGAAGATCTTAAACAAGATATATCAATAACAATTCCAACAGTTCTCAAACATGGTGCATAGATGCCAGGTGTTAAAAGGAAGAACCCTTTTATTTTACTAATGTTCAGAGGTCATCTCAGGTCAGCAGGGGTCAAAGCCTTAGAACCCTTAACACCTAACTAGTTACAATAAACATCTTATATCAAGAATGAAGCTTCCATACTTTGACACACATGATCAATAGTGAGGAAGAACCCTATTGTTAGGTCAAAGGTCATCTGGGGTCAGCAGGGATCAAAGTTTCAAAATCTTTTACATTCAGATAATTAATAACATGATATAGCAAGAAAAAAGGTGACAGCACCCAACGGTATATAGATGCCAAACATTGAGAGGAAGATTTCCCCTGATTTTGTTGGTGTTCACAGGTCATTTAGGTCAAAGTTTGAAACCTTTTTCACTTGACTTTGCACATTAACACAATGTCCCAAGAATAAAAATTCCAGCAGTTTCCAAACATTTCTCAAGAACTCTGGAGACTCTTTTTCTGTAGTAAGCAAAGATCAAAACCATTTCCAAGAGTCTCGAATGACAAATGTAATATGAACACAGCTATTTTTCCAACATTAAAATACTATTGGCCAAGTGACCGGAATATATATAAGAATTAATGGCATTATTTGGAATAGAACGTTTATTGTATCATCCTCAATGAATTCTTGCTTACATTACCTATAGTCTGAATTATATTCACAGTTTGGGATTTATTTTGAGGTTATTTTCTAAATTAATGGCTACAAAAATATAAAATTACAAAAGTATGGTTTTACAGGAAATTGAAGACTTATAATCATTTGCCTTACCCTTGGTCTATTGTTTGTTTAACAGTGTTGAATGGAATTTTTTTCACTTTCTTTTACAGACTTATTTGATTTTTGCTTCGGACTTTGGAATGGATTTTTGTTTTCAATTTCTTTCACGAAGTTTACTATCCAGTCACTTGTGAATTGATTCTGTCTAGTCTTTAGCATTTATTCAATCAACAACTTGCTTATATATCATGATATTCTGAAAATTTTGTGTTTTTTACAGGATGGTCTCTTCCTGCTAACACAGTCACCTGAAATAATTCATGATTTTCATCAAGCTATTTTGACACCAAACATCGTTGAATTTAAACATCTTTACAGGAAAGTTGTGAGTATTCTTGTTGATTCTGTGTCCACTTTTGGTCAGTATTTCATTGAAAAAGTATCAGTACTTGGTAGGTTGACCATTCATTCAGCTCTCCACAAGACAACCAGGCAGATAGTCCTCCATTTTTGCTCACTCATTGCTAGATGTTTAATATTCCTTTACTTTCAGGGAAGATTACATTTTCAGACACAGCATCTCAGTTTCTTGACTCTAGCCGTACACTGGAAAGGGCTGTTTCTGACCATCTTAGGGAGTTTGTAAAGCCAAAAAATTTCTGCTATGCTACATGCCAATTCAAGTAGCTCTCCACTCACATAGTAAACTGCCTCCTTTTTGGTCATCAGGGAATGGTCACCGTTAGTACCAGGTTTTAAAAGGGGAAGTTTAAGCAAAACTTTCACTTTTACATGTAAAAGAGGAATCAAATCTGCAAAGTGTGGTGAAATTTCCATTCAAATCGAACATTATTTCTCCAGATATCAGTGATTAAAGTTACTAGATTCGTGTTCCAGAGTGAACTTGAGGGCAGTGGTTATATTACTTCCTCACATTGACAAAGAATGCTTTTTTTTTCCTCTTGTTTTTTTTTACTCTTGCAATGACCTTGAGGTATAGGACCTCCGTGTGTTGAAGTTTAAAGATTGTAAAGTTTTCATGCCACCTATGTGCAACCACATTTCTGATAATATGGGATTTTTGAGGAGAAAATTGGCAATAAAATTTAAAGAAAAACAAGCCTGTCTGTGAATGTGAAGATATGATGTCATATGGGCTTGCTTTAAGTCCCCCTTTTTATTGGTTTCGATGATAAGAGAAACCTATGCAATCATGATGGCGTGTGTATGTATGTGTGTGGGTGTGTATGTGTGTGTGTGTGTTTGTGACACTTTGCTTGTTAGCACGATATCTCAAGATAGGAATGTCTGACAATTTTCAAACTTGATACATGGATGCCCCATATTGAGAGAAAGAACCCTATTGTTTTTGGCGGAGGTCAAAGGTCATTTGGGGTCAGCAGGGGTCAATTTCTGAAAACTTTGTTAGCACGATATCTCAAGATAGGGAACTTGTATAGATTTCATATTTAGTATGTGGATGCGTTATGGTCAGAAGATGGTCCCTATTGTTTTTGACAGAGGTCAAAGGTCATCTGGGGTCACCAGGGGTCAAAGTCTGAAAATTTTGTCAACACAATATCTGAAGGGAGGAAACTTGGATAGATTTCATATTTGGTGTGTGGAGGCGTTTTGGTCAGAAGATGGTCCCTATTGTTTTTGGAGGAGGTCAAAGGTCATCTGGGGTCACTGGGGGTCAAAGTCTGAAAATCTTGTTAGCACAATATCTCAAGATAGGAAACTTGGATAGGTTTCATATTTGGTATGTGGATACGTTATGGTCAGAAGATGGTCCCTAATGTTTTTGGTGGAGGTCAAAGGTCATCTGGGGTCACCAGGGGTCAAAGTCTGCAAATGTTATTAGCACGATATTTCAAGGTAGGGAACTTGGATAGATTTCATATTTGGTATGTGGATGCGTTATGGTCAGAAGATTGTTCATATTGTTTTCGGTGGAGGTCAAAGGTCATCTTGGGGTCACTGGGGGTCAAAGTCTTAAAATCTTGTCAACACGATATCTGAAGGGAGGAAACTTGGATAGATTTCATATTTGGTGTGTGGAGGCGTTTTGGTCAGAAGATGGTCCCTATTGTTTTTGGAGGAGGTCAAAGGTCATCTGGGGTCACCAGGGGTCAAAGTCTGAAAATCTTATTAGCATGATATTTCAAGATAGGGAACTTTTATAGATTTCATATTTGGCATGTGGATGTGTTATGGTCAGAAGATGGTTCATATTGTTTTCGGTGGAGGTCAAAGGTCATCTGGGGTCACCGGGGGTCAACGTCTGAAAATCTTGTCAACACAATATCTGAAGGGAGGAAACTTGGATAGATTTCATATGTAGTTTGGTGATGCATTATAGTCAGAGGATGGTCCCTATTGGTTTTGGTAAAGGTCAAAGGTCATCTGGGGTCACCGGGTGGACAACAATATCACAAGGTAGGGAACTTGGAAAGTTAGGAGATGGTCCCTACAGAGATGCCAAGTATCTTGATTTAGGTCGAGTAATTACCATTTCCACCCTTGATGCCGCAATTACGAATATCCTCCAAAAATTGCTTTTTTCACATGTTAAGGATCTTTGTTGAAATCTCAAAGTGTCTAGCTCCCTAAACTGTAAAGTTTAGGCCAAAATTGTATGGTTTGATTGAGCAAGTGGGCTAGTACTTTCTGCCTAGGCTTAACGTAGGCCTAAGTTAGGCCTAGCCGATGCTACATCTTTCACAAAGCAGAATCGAGTACTGAAGAGGATCAACAAAAATCCACTTGGCCAAGAACATCAAAAATATTTAAAAGGCATTGGTAAAAAACCCTTATACAACAATCTGCAGTACTTTTGTGAGCTTTAGGTGTAAAGTTTTTCCCTGCGATGTAATTTTCTTCATCATGTCTAATGTCTTGGCACTTTTGCCGTTGCCTGATGTATAGCATATATGTACATTTTGAACCTATTCTACACATGTATGTTTCTGTGTGTAATATCCTTAGGCTAGCCTAGTGGGAAATTTAGCTTTCCTACCAATATTTTATTTGTTCTAGAACATGATATAAAGCATGCAGCAGCATATTTTGGTAGCAGGGTGGTATCTGCAGCGGGGGAAAACTTATGAAATTCTGCCATGTATATTAGTGTTATGAGAAGCTGTTCATAAGTCCTCCCATATATATTAGTGTTACGAAGTGTCATTGCAAAATAATGTCTCGACTGTGCAGTATTTATGGGGTTGGTTCAAACCTCTGCACTGAAATCTAACCCTCATCAAAGTCTTATAAGTATTATTAAACCTTTCAGCTGGAAAGGATGGGGAGAGGGTCCTTAGTTTACAGTGTTGTGACCTCTCAAGACTTTTTGCAGGTAATTATACAAAACCATCAAAACCATCATTATGTCATTTCTTAATTGTACCATGGTGTTTTAGGGTTGCCCTAGCATGAGAGGGGTCCACTTTTAAAGAAGGTTTGCATGATTCCTATTTTTCATTTCTTGAAGTCAGCTCGAAGCCTTTTGAAATTGCAATATGTAGAGGTTAAAGGTTTTGTAGGGTCACTGGTGGTCAAAATGTGAATGAAAACCTTGTTTAATATAGTAGGTGTTAACACATCTTAAAGTGGGAGACTTAAATAGATTTCACGTGTGGTTTGTGAATGCTTATGGTAAGAAGATGATCCCTATTTTTGGTGGGGGGGACAAAGGTCATGTGGGAAAACAAAATTATTTTTTGAACATGTTAGTATAACATATGAATGAGAAGATAATGGTACGTGATGGGATTATTTGAAACGGAACATTTGTGTATCATCGAAACCTCCATGCAGTTTTGCATTCTGGTTGAAAATGTGACCTTCTCATATCTTGAGAACCTCACATGGGATTGCATATCAAATTTCGACTAAATGCTTAGAAAAGGTACCTTTCTACAACATCTAAACTTAATGTGACCTTAAACCCTTCTTTTAAAATATTCAATCGCAAACAACATGTAGCCATGTTATCAACAAAAAAAATTGAAAGCATTATTTCTAGGAAGTATAATTTCAAGCCCTTTTAAAGTTTGCAATTGCTATGATATTTCATTATTTTGTTTCACAACCTGTCTCTTCATATTGATCTTCCTCTAAACTATCATAGGTCTGTTTCAGTCCTCTTCAACAGGTTAACATGTTTCTGTTACATTCCAGCATTATATGTATTTCATCCATAGAGATTGTGAGCATTGTTACCAAACTGTAAATTTTGCATTGAGTCCCTGTGGGCAGGATTTTTACTAACCCAGGTTCCTGGGTCTCAGACGCAAGAAGAGTCCCCCTGGATGCCTGTGAAAAAATCCTGTACGTCAGCAAGATGCACAAACTCTGCTATTATATTATATATTATATTATGTGCACTGATGTGTCACTCTAAATTATGTGATACTTCTTGGCATAAAAGTTCTCCAATGCATCACTGGCCGAGAGTGAAAGTGACATTGGACAAATACTTTTATGGGACTCTGGAAGGAATTGTGAGGCAGTTTGACTTTTCCTCAGACTCTTAAAAAGAAATATCAGAGGTCCCAGGACCCTCTGGTTTTGAACTTGAATGAAAACACTGCCTATGGAGTAAACATGTTGTGGTGGAATTGCTGATCCAAGTTCAGACATTTTGAAAAAAAAAAAAACAGTCAAATGTTTTTTTTTTGGTTGTGATGAAAGAGAAACCTATGCATTCATGATGGCTTGTGTATGTGGATGTATGTGTTTGTGGCACTGATCTCAAGATAAGAATGTCTGAGTTTTCAAACTTGGTTCATAGGTTCCACATACTGAGAGGAAGAACCCTATTGTTTTTGGTGGAGGTCAAAGGTCATCTGGGGTCACCAGGGGTCAAAGTCTGAAAATCTCCTTAACCAGATATCTCCAGATAGGAAACTCAGATAGATGTTATATTTGGTATGTGGATGCATAGTGGTCAGAAGGTGGTCCCTATTGTTTTTGGCAGAGGTCAAAGGTCATCAGGGGTCACCAGGGGTAAAAGTCTGATAATCTTGTTAACAAGATATCTCCAGATAGGAAACTCAGATGTTATATTTGGTATGTGGATGCATAGTGGTCAGGTGGTGGTCCCTATTGTTTTTGGTGGAGGTTAAAGGTCATCTGGAGTCGGTAGGGGTCAAAGTCTGAAAATTTTCTTATAAATCAGTATGTCACGACAGCTGTCTGTCTGTCAGTCTGTCTGGCTGTCTATCTTTCTTCTATAGCTGTTATGGATTTCAAAGGTCATGTGGGGTCACTCGAGGTCAAAATGTGAATGAAAACCTTGTTTGGTGTTAACACATCTCAAGGTGGGAAACTGAATGGATGCACATTTCTGTGAGATGTTCCCTATATTTGTTGGTTGAGGTCAAAGGTCATCTGGGATAGCAAAATTAATTTTTGAACATGCTAGTATAGCATTTGAGTGAGAAGATATGTTACATGAAGTCATTCAAATGGAACATTTATGTATAATCGAAACCGCAATATTCTTCATTTGAGATGTATCACTCCTTTGGCCCTGCTTCGGCCTTGCAAGGGCTATGGGTTTACCCATGTGTTCTGTGAATGTGCCTGGATCAAGCACCTAAGATGGAAACCACTCATAAATTTTGTGGTGACTCTGATTTGCTGCTATAAAACAACTGTTTTCAATGATGCTGAGGGGTTGAAATTGTGTATGTTGTAATAAAACTCAGACAGTTTTGCAACTTGGAAACCCATCTTTTTCTCAGTATTCAGCAGATCAAACAATGTTACAGAAGAAAGGGCCTTCCCACCTCCCAGAAAAACTGATGAATGTCAGGGGATACCCATGTATGCCCATCTGATGGTGACATTACACATTTGAGCAGAGCTGTAATGAGCCACACAATTTTGAGTCATTTACTGGTTTTAATGTGACTCAAGTCAAATCAGTGACTGGGTTCATTGTATTATTCATATGAGGAAAATGATGATACAATTACTCAAGTCATTCCCCCTTTTGAAATTTAGTGACTCCAGTCATGACTTGTTACAACCCTGATTTGAGTATAGGTCAATAAAAGAAGACAGATTGGAATACTGGTGACTCAAGTCATGACTTGTTACAACCCTGCCTTTGACTTAAGCAGATACTACTGGTGTTGATCAATATCAACCTGGTATATGAACCACAACGAGCCTTTTAACTAGTGTTTTTCAGTTCCTGAAACTTTTTGCACTAAACATTTTCCACTGACCCTTAGACGTTATTGTTGGGCAAACTGCCTGTGACTTGCTTGGACAAGAAAAATGTTGAGAGGTTGGTACTTAGTCATGTTAACAAGATCAGAATAGGACCTCGGGTGTCGATCCTGGGGAAAGGGACAGCGGGGGCCAATCGCCCCACCAGTGAAAATATTGGGGGGTAAACATATTGTTTTTCCCCCAATAATTCTGGCAGATTAATGTAACATTGTAGTGTACTGATGACTTTACGATTTCTACAAAACGAAAATTTTAGCCTATTTCAATGCAATAATACTACATTTAATGCGCCATCTATCCATGTTTTTGGCATATGGGTGTAAATGTGAGTGTGTATGTGTGTTTCTTTGTGTGTGTATAGTGGATGTGTGCTGGCGTTTGTGTGGTTGGATTTCTTCTAGATAAGTCTGGTCACGGACACGACCTGAGGTTCTGGCTGTTGGAAAATTCCCCCCTCCCAGTCCACAAGCCATACCTATGCCCCTGAAGTGGGCTGAAAAAACTTCTTTCAGAGAGTATGAAATTTAAAGGACAAGAAAAATTAAGTAGTTGCTTAATTTTTTACTTTTCACTTCAGATAGGAAAAGACCCTTCACATGACAGAGCAGTGTTTGCTACTGCAGAGCTGAGTCAAGCCCTGGGAAATGTTACAGTGTGTCTGAAAGGACAAGAAGACATTATTGCAAATGGAATGAAGGGTAAGTCTGTGAAATTTTATATTTATTGATGGCAGTAGAAGTCAGGCTCTTCTTGGGTGTGGAGGTGCATTGATTTGCTTGCTGTGTTGAAGAATTCTAGCAGCTAGGGTAGTCAGCCATTAGTGGGGTCCAGTAACCTAAAATTTTCTTTGATTTTATGGTCTACGTGCAACTTTTAAGGTCATATTCATAATCCCCCCTCTGTTCTAGGAGTTGTAGAAAATGCCCACATTATTTCTGTGTGGTGTAAAAGGCAACCAAAGGGAAGGACTTGTACTGTGTTTAAAGTGTATATGAAAGGAAATTTGAATTTGGGCCATATTCAAAACCTTATTTAACCTTTGTTTTTGATTCCTTGCCGTAGGCAGGCAAGGAATCTATGCGATGGTGATGTCGTGTGTGTGTGTGTGTGTGTGTGTGTGTGTGTGCGTATGTGACGCTTTGGCTTGTAAACACGATATCTCAAGAAGGGTAAGTCCGAGGGATCTCATACTTGGCATGTGGATTGCCCATATTGAGTAGATGATCCCTATTGTTTTTGGTGGACGTCAAAGGTCACTTGGGGTCACGAGAGGTCAAAAGGTCAAAATCTTGTAAACACGATATCTCGAGAACGGTACATGTGACTCTGCTCATATTTGGTGTGTGGGTTGGTCATATTGAGTAGATGATCCCTATCGATTTTCTTGGAGGTCAAAGGTCATTTGGGGTCACGAGAGGTCAATGGGTAAATTCCTTAGAAATTGCTTGTAAACACGGTATCTCAAGAAGGGTAAGTGTGACTATGCTCATATTTGGTGTGTGCATTGGCCATATTGAGTAGATGATCCCTATTGTTTTTGGTGTAGATCAAAGGTCATTTGGGGTCACTAGAGGTCAAAAGGTCAAAACTTCGTAAACACGATATCTGGAGAACGGTACATGTGACTATGCTCATATGTGGTGTGTGGATTGGTCATATTGAGTAGATGATCCCTATTGATTTTTGTGGAGGTCAAAGGTCATTTGGGGTCACGAGAGGTCAATAGGTAAATTCCTTAGAAATTGCTTGTAAACACGGTATCTCAAGAAGGGTAAGTGTGACTATGCTCATATTTGGTGTGTGCATTGGCCATATTGAGTAGATGATCCCTATTGTTTTTGGTGGAGATCAAAGGTCATTTGGGGTCACGAGAGGTCGAAAGGTCAAAACTTCGTAAACACGATATCTCAAGAACGGTACATGTGACTATGCTCATATTTGGTGTGTGGGTTGGTCATATTAAGTAGATGATCCCTATTGTTTTTGGTGGACGTCAAAGGTCATTTGGGGTCACGAGAGGTCAAAACGTCAAAACTTCGTAAACACGATATCTCGAGAACGGTACATGTGACTATACTCATATTTGCTTTGTAGGTTGGTCATATCGAGTAGATAATCCATATTGTTTTTGGTGGAGGTCAAAGGTCATTTGGGGTCACGAGAGGTCAAAAGGTCAAAACTTCATAAACACGATATCTCGAGAACAGTACATGTGACTATACTCATATTTGGTGTGTAGGTTGGCCATATTGAGTAGATGATCCCTATCGTTTTTGGTGGACGTCAAAGGTCATTTGGGGTCACGAGAGGTCAAAAGGTCAAAACTTCATAAACACGATATCTGGAGAACGGTACATGTGACTATGCTCATATTTGGTGTGTGGATTGGTCATATTGAGTAGATGATCCCTATTGATTTTTGTGGAGGTCATTTGGGGTCACGAGAGGTCAATAGGTAAATTCCTTAGAAATTGCTTGTAAACACGGTATCTCAAGAAGGGTAAGTGTGACTATGCTCATATTTGGTGTGTGCATTGGCCATATTGAGTAGATGATCCCTATTGTTTTTGGTGGAGATCAAAGGTCATTTGGGGTCACGAGAGGTCAAAACGTCAAAACTTCGTAAACACGATATCTCCAGATCGGTACATGTGACTATACTCATATTTGCTTTGTAGGTTGGTCATATCGAGTAGATGATCCATATTGTTTTTGGTGGAGGTCAAAGGTCATTTGGGGTCACGAGAGGTCAAAAGGTCAAAACTTCATATACACGATATCTCGAGAACAGTACATGTGACTATACTCATATTTGGTGTGTAGGTTGGCCATATTGAGTAGATGATCCCTATCGTTTTTGGTGGAGGTCAAAGGTCATTTGGGGTCACGAGAGGTCAAAAGGTCAAAACTTCGTAAACACGATATCTCGAGAACGGTACATGTGATTATACTCATATTTGGTGTGTGGGTTGGTCATATTGGGTAGATGATCCCTTTTATTTTTGTTGGAGGTCAAAGGTCATTTGGGGTCACGAGAGGTCAAAAGGTCAAAACTTCATAAACACGATATCTCGAGAATGGTACATGTGACTATGCTCATATTTGGTGTGTGGGTTGGTCATATTAAGTAGATGATCCCTGTCGATTTTCGTGGAGGTCAAAGGTCATTTGGGGTCACGAGAGGTCAAAAGGTCAAAACTTCGTAAACACGATATCTCGAGAACGGTACATGTGATTATACTCATATTTGGTGTGTGGGTTGGTCATATTGGGTAGATGATCCCTTTTATTTTTGTTGGAGGTCAAAGGTCATTTGGGGTCACGAGAGGTCAAAAGGTCAAAACTTCATAAACACGGTATATTGAGAATGGTACATGTGACTATGCTCATATTTGGTGTGTGGGTTGGTCATATTGAGTAGATAATCCCTATTGATTTTCGTGGAGGTCAAAGGTCATTTGGGGTCACGAGAGGTCAATAGGTAAATTTCTTAAAAATTGCTTTTAAACACGGTATCTCAAGAAGAGTAAGTGTGACTAATCTCATATTCGGTGTGTGCCTTGGCCATATTGAGTAGATGATCCCTACTGTTTTTGGTGGAGATCAAAGGTCATTTGGGGTCACGGGAGGTCAAAAGGTCAAAACTTCGTAAACACGATATCTCGAGAACGGTACATGTGACTATACTCATATTTGGCGAGTGTGTTGGCCATATTGAGTAGATGATCCCTATCATTTTTGGTGGAGGTCAAAGGTCATTTGGGGTCATGAGAGGTCAAAAGGTCAAAACTTCGTAAACACGATATCTCAAGAACGGTACATGTGACTGTGCTCATATTTGGTGAGTGTGTGGATTGGTCATATTGAGTAGATGATCCCTATTGATTTTCTGAAAGGTCAAAGTTCATTTGGAGTCAGCATGTTCAAAGCCTGACAAGCTTTCCTGCACAGTCTTTCAAGAAATGTCACTTGTAGGGTCCTGTAACTTGTCCTGTAGATGGCACATAGTGAATACATGGTCCCAGAAGTTTTTGGTGGAGGTCAAATGTCATTTGGGTTCACAACGGGCAAGGGGGATCTCAATGTAGGAAGATTGGATGCCTTGCATGTGTACTTTGTGGGCACATTATGGAGCCCTGTTAATTGAAAAACATTGCCAAGCAATGTCAGTGTGAAAAAAGGCCTTACATTTCAGCGGCAAGGAATCACTAAGCCTTTTGGCTTTCTGGTTTAATCTAGTTGATACTAAATAACACATTCATGCTGCTGTGTCATTAAACCTCATCTAACTAACTCAAATACTTATTAACGCTCATTAACATTGTGGAATATTAGCTTTTAAGGAGATCTGTCATGGCTACCACAGTTTTTAGGGAAAAACTGTGGTTCCCAATTATAGTACCCAACCACTGGTTCATTACCCCAATTGGTTGTTGCAATGGGCAGCAGATTTGGTTACCATTCTGGTACAGTACAATAGAAGCCCAACAACTTTCGGGTTCAAATAACAACTTACAACAAACCCTGAAATTGGTGCTGGCAAAAAGGGAATCAAATTACTTAAAGTGCACTGAAGGGCTACATCCCCTTTCACTTTATTCTGAGATAAACTGCTATAAAATGTCAACCTTCATGGTCATTTTTGATTCCTTGCCAAAGGCAGGCAAGGAATCTATGCGATGGTGATGTCGTGTGTATGTGCGTGTGTGTGTATGTGTGTGTGTGTATGTGACGCTTTGGCTTGTAAACACGATATCTCAAGAGATCACGAGAGGTCAAAAGGTCAAAACTTCGTAAACACGATATCTTGAGAACGGTACATGTGACTATGCTCATATTTGGTGTGTGGGTTGGTCATATTAAGTAGATAATCCCTATTGATTTTCGTGGATGTCAAAGGTCATTTGGGGTCACGAGAGGTCAACAGGTAAATTCCTTAGAAATTGCTTGTAAAAACAGTATCTCAAGAAGAGTAAGTGTGACTAATCTCATATTCGGTGTGGGCATTGGCCATATTGAGTAGATGATCCCTATTGTTTTTGGTGGAGGTCAAAGGTCATTAAGGGTCACAAAAGGTCAAAAGGTCAAAACTTCGTAAACACGATATCTCAAGAACGGTACATGTGACTGTGCTCATATTTGGTGAGTGTGTGGGCCATATTGAGTAGATAAATGATCCCTATTGTTTTTGGTGGAGTTCAAAGATCATTTGGGATTATGAGAGGTCAAAAGGTCAAAACTTCGAAAACACGATATCTCAAGAACAGTACATATGACTGTGCTCATATTTGATGTGTGGATTGGTCATACTGAGTAGATGATCCCTATTGATTTTCCCAAAGGTCAAAGTTCATTTGGAGTGAGCATGTTCAAAGCCTAACAAGCTTTCCTGCACAGTCTTTCAAGAAAGGTCATTTGGGTTCACAACGGGCAAGGGGGATCTCAATGTAGGAAGATTGGATGCCTTGCATCTGTACTTTGTGGGCACATTATGGAACCCTGTTAATTGAAAAACATTGCAAAGCAATGTCAGTGTGAAAAAACGCCTTACATTTCAGTGGCAAGGAATCACTAAGCCTTTTGGCTTTCTGGTCAAATGCTTAAATGTGCATATAATTGGTACTGAGAACAGTTCCTTACAAGATTGTGCTAAGGGTATTTTTTCTGAAGTGAAAGCATGTGGCAATATTGTTGATATTAAAAAATTGTGTTAGACAATTCCTTTAAATCTTTCCAGTGTAGTAAGTATTTTTCTGCATTATCATGAAGGAAAGTTGTTGTTTGGGGAATATTAACTTGTAGGACTACAATTGATGAGGGTTGGTGTGGCTTACTATTCATGAGATAGACAAATCCTTTGAAGTTTACAAACTGTGATTAATCTGAAATGGTTTCCTGTAATCCTCTGCTTTCTTTTGTCTGTGAGCAGAAAGATTGTTTGATTCAGCAGCAGAACAATTTATTTCCTTATCTTTGCTTGTGCCTGGGGGACTTCAAGCTGCATTTGGTAATTCATACTAATTCTGGCTCCCCTTCCAAATGCCTGACTTGTCGAGGTTGTGGTTAACAGCGTTCTAAAGTAGCTGTCTTCCTAATGTTTACTATTCACATGAAGAATTGTGTACACACAAAACAGGATTTGAACTTTGTGAGAAAAATCTTCCTTTTTTGCAGTGATCATATGTTCTGAAAGAGGTTGCCGAAGAAGATGTGGAGGGCAAGGGGACATCTTATCCGGAACCATGGGTGTTTACAACTTTTGGGCCCACCAAGCTGTCCAAGGAAATGAAAACTTTAAGTAAGTCAGGTTTATACTTTTTTGACAAGTATTCGTAACAATCTGTGGTGTATCTAGTACATGTTAAAGGTAGTGTGACATGTCAGGGAAAAGCCCTGACTTTACTTGGCAGATAAGGAGTGTGGGAAAAATCATTTGGAATTATGTCAGTATCTATCATGGTTCTCAAGATATACCTCTTCAAAGTTGGACTGTTCCAAAGCAGATTGTTGCTTATGCCAAAATATTGATGTGGAGTGTTGCAAAGTGTAGGCCATTACTTTTGTTAACCTTATATTAATTATCTTTTAATTTCTCTGTAGATGGTTTATTGTTTGGTAACTGATACCAATGATTTTCAAGGACACAATTTAAACTTTCATTATTAAACCCTCAGGACATACCTATGTTACAATTGTCCTTGAAATAAATATAACAAAAACAAAGGATAGCATTTGCCATAAATGGCATGTCCCTCCCTAGACATCACAAGATTTGCATATTGAGCTCATGTTTATGCATTATTAAGTGCAAATCAGAAATAACCCTGTAGAATGGTCAAATTTTGACAGATTTTGAAAGAAACTGCAGCAATTGTTCCTGGTTTTTAATGCTTTTCACATTTCACATCAAATACCCAAATTTGGGAATTTGTCACTTTCATGTGACACGATTTTGAAATCATAGCATTACATTCTCAGCTAATCAGGCAGTGGTTAGCTGGACTTTAAGCAGTTGGTTGGAAACTGCTCCGTAACACTCAATCTAACTAACTAACTCAGCTAAACTTCTTCCAAAAAGTTTCTACAGTAGAAAGTTGTAGTTAGAAGACAATTATTTGTGAAGAATGCTGTTTTAGCTGCCGTGCATGATGGGATATCTATTGAGCCACATAGGCAGTACATGCAGCCCTTTTCACTAAGGCTTGTGTTTTAAGTAAACAATAGTTTCGCCTTAAAATATTATTCAGTTTTGTGTACATTTTCACTTTTGTTTATTTTTTATTTATTTTTTTTATCTTTCAAAGTAAAATGTTGACAAAAATAGGACCTACCTCTTGTGCTGCCTACGCTGCTTGTTTCGTTACGAAGAAAAGCTCTGAGCTGGCATTCAAAGAACACCAGAGGAGTATGTCCACAACAGATGTACTGGCAGAGGTCCATAAAGCATTTGCTCGCTATCATGAAACTCTGCAGCCAAATCGTCTACAGAAAAATTGACACTTTAGAGTCTTTTGACCACCAGACTAGTGCAACCGTCAAACATTTTGGGATGTATGTGTGATGGCAAACCTCCTTGAAGTGGAAACGTTTCCAGTTTTGCCAACTTTTATAGAAGTTTAAGGCATGATCCTCTCACCCCAAACTACAATTTTTTGTGGAAGTGTATAGAAGTTCTCATTTGGCACAGCTTTTTTGATTGACAGTAAATTAAAAAATGGAGAGTGCTGTAGCTCATACATGGTATGTACTGTATTGAGAGTGTTTTAATTACACATTGGAGTCTTGTATACTCAGCCTGAAGCAATAAACTGAGGTTGTGTCTGGATGAGGATGAGTTTTAGCCAGTTGTGTGAGGGGCTTAAGTAAGTAGATTAGGAGAATTGGAACTGTTTGGGGTGAGAGAATTAGGCCTTTGCAAGGGGAAAATTCTGTTGTAGGTGGATGATGTGAGGAAAGGATTGGATATCTGAAATGAGCGCTTGTGTAAATTTTGGTAAATGACACATCTTTCTGATCATATGCTAATGGTATTCAAATGATAAGGACACTTAATAACAAGGTACACTTAACTTGTAACATCCATTCCATGAAGAGGCAGGTCATATAAAGAGTGAATTTTTTTTCATCACTTGTTCAAGTGTACCAAATAATTTCAGGGTCAGATAAAAGACTGATGAATGTCTTTTCAAATTATTGTTAGAGATGATTTCATCCCAAAAGTCTAAGCAATGGAGTAGAAACAGCCAGTAAGCCGCAACTGGGAAAAGAGCCGTGGCTGGCCCAACTTAAAGTGTACCTCATGTCAAAAAATTCAAAAATATATATTAAACAGCATGAAAAATGAATCCTAAGAGTTCAACTCCCATATTCATAGGTTATTGTTGAGCAGAAATGTAAAATGTTGAAATTTATTCATTTTATACAAATTAGTTCATTGCATAATAATTTGTGACTTTCTTGTTGTACAACTCACACTTCCTGTTTGCCTGCGTACATGTTGCACAGAGACAGCGTAATTAATTAAATCAACCCATAAGAGTAAGAGTGCTATCACGTCTTGGTACAAGGTGTAGTTACTTACAGAAAAACAATATAATGCAAAGTTTGTTATTTGAGTAGTACAACAATGGCATCACAAATTGTTGCGCAATGTGGCATGGATGGGTGGAATTTCGCCCATGCAATTTTAAAAATTAGAAATATTCTAGAACTGAAGATGAAATTGTCCTTTAAATCTACGTATGCTGAATCTGTAATGTCCTTACCTGAACCTGTTGAAATTTCAATCAGAAATCTTCAAAACTTCGCTTTAAATTCGTGATATCATGTTGACTGGAACAACTGCTGTTGTTAGTTGTAAAACTGCCAAATTTCCCGCAATACGTGAATATTGCAAGCAACCAAAGGGATAGTGCAAAATAGCTTATGACTTCCGATATCGTAATAATTCCTGTAATCGACCACTGAGTTAGCTAACACTCTTCCGCAAACAACATTCAAGATAAATGGGGCAAAACGTGTGATTTTCCCAAACCTTAATTGAAGAACTAACTGTTGGCTGCAGTGAGGATGAAATGCAACTAAGTTGGGTAAAGATAAAAAAAAGTACCGACCTGTTTTGGCTTCAGTGTGAACAAAAACAATGCATTTGGCTCGGTAAATCGTTCCACAGCTTAGGCTGGTGTCTTGGTCAGTAAAAGGGAAGAATTTTCACAGGTGCACGAAATTTAGCAGTGCACGAAATCCGGTGTATCTACTATACCATTTTAATTTGAGCGAATAAACTTCAACATTTGATATCTGGGCACAAGAATGTCCTATGAAGATGAGAGTTGGACTGTTAGAAGTCATTTTCCATGCTGCTTAATATACATTTTCTAAATTTTTGAGGAAAGGTACACTTTGAACCCGTTGGTTAGAAACCAAGTAGTAAAGCCTCTAACCAACAAACCCAAATGTCATCAGTTTTAAAGGGCAAGAGCATTCACTCCAAACTTATTTTGAAGCAATAGCTAAATCTCACAGTTTTCATATTTCTCTTCGAAGAATCTCTCATAATATTTTAGGACTTCAATATTGCATATTCAAGGTGAAGCAAACAGTTACCCCTAGTAACTTTGAAGAAGAGGATATTGTCACATGACTCTAAAGGGCCAATCATGAAACAGGACTGTCTAGTTTCTACCACACTCATTCAAGTTGGGGTAACTGCATTTCCCATTTTAAGGGCAAATACGGGATTTTCAAAGAAGTGTGATGCAGGCCTTGATTTTTAGAAAATTTATGGTTGTCCTTTTGGCAACCATTTCACTAATTTTAGTTGTCCACGAGGAAATTTGGTTGACCCAAACATTTTTCTCACAAATACAAAACAGTGGTTGTGTTCATGTATTTAGTATTGGTCTTGAGAAGAATAAAGAGATGTGATGTTTGAGAGACAGAAACCCTTGAAGTCTGAAATATTGTATGATGGAAAAAGTTGATTAGTCAGCAGTAAAACTTCTTCAGTCTGAGACAAAATGGTTGCCCACAGGACAACCGACCTTTAACTTTTGGTTGTCCATATTGGATTTAGTTGTCCAAGACAATCAGACAACCACGAAAATCGAGCCCTGTGATGGGGTGGGAATGTTTCTTCAGGAGCTCAAAGAAATGAGAAGGAAATTTCTGTTGGGATTATGGTGCTTATGGTAATGTTTAAGACAGACAGGAAAAGATGCATGTAAAAAAATGGAGGTTTTAATAGCTGTTGGTGGAAGCATGCAACTATTTTATGTGACACATTCCAACCAGAAATTTGCATTTGGAGCACAGCTTACAAGGAACTATTAGCAAGTTTAGTTCTCCAGAGGGAGAAAAAGGGAGTGGCAGGGAGCTATGGCATACAAAAGTAAAATGTGATTTCATTACATGAAGAGTTGAATGTGTGAATGAGTAAAGAAAGTATCTGTATGGACAACTCAATAGGAAGGCTGAGACTGACATTGATATGATCACAAGACAGAAGTAGCAAGTTTGGTTATCAGTATGGGGGAAAGGCAGGTGGATGGGAAGCAGTGCAACTTACTCACATGAAGAGAAAGTGTGTGAATGAATAAAAAGGTATTTGCACCTTGGCAGTACTACAGTGGGGGAAAAGGGGGCTCAGCCCCCTCACATTTTATTTTGTCCCCCCACGTCCCCTCTCCCAAGTTAGGTCAGCTAGAAGTTGGATTAACCAAACAATTAATAATACGAACCACTCCTAAGACTTAATTTTTCATCCAGAAATTTGCTAAAACCTCAGAGCTTCCAGGACTTTGCCCACTGGACCCCATCTGCAGGAGTGTGCACTTATGGCTGTTTTGTGCTTCCCCTGAAAAATGTTTGTCCCCTGAAATTTTACTTTTCCCTCCCCCTCCCCCTCCCCCTCCCCCCCCCCCAGTTTTGACATTCTAGCACTGCCACTGTATTTTCATGGACAACTCATTAGGAAGATTGAGGCTTACATTGAAAGTAAACGTTCAGATGAAAGCTAACAACATGGATGGATATTTTCAATTGTTTGATAAATTTTACTTAAAAATAACCTGCTTGATGTAAGATGAGATCCTGTCTTCACATGTGGAAGTCTGCCATTGGAGTTGTCCACAAATTTTGGCAATCAGATCTTCTCATTCCACACCCTAAAGTTATCCTTATTTTTCTCACTAATCTTACCTCACAAGCAGAGAAATTGGTTTTCACCACAGCTGGAGGGACTGCGTATTTGGTCTAACGGTAAAAGCATTCGCCTCTCACGTGGAAGGTCGGGGTTCTATTTCCGGGTCAAGTCATACCAAAGACTCTAAAATGGAACCTACTGCCATTGTGTGTGATGGTCGGCATTAGCAAAGGAGTAGGGAAAACAAGCCAGTGAGCCACAACTGGAAAAAAGGCAGTGGCCGGCTCGACTTTATAAACCAATAGGTTGGAAAAAGGGCCATAAAACTTTATCTAACTAACTTCACCACAGCTGGAAGCATTTTTTTCGGGGAGAGGAAGGAGTGGGGGTGGGGGCGGGGCGATTGAATGGAATGGTATCAAAATGTTTCTCTCCCATGAAAATTTGAAGTGGCTTTGGGAAGGATGCTCAGCATCTTTGTCTGGTATAAGTTAACAAAGTCCGATTATGCATATTGCGATATTATTGTTATCATGGTAAATGTGATTGCAAAGCTTGCATGTAATGCTTTCGTGGAGTACCTTGATTTGGGTAAGTGAAATAAGGAAAAAAATAAACAAACTGTCAAAAGAATGGTTATAAATTTGTGAAACGATGAGGAGACTTATTGTAAGAAGGAATTAATGATCGGTATCGGAGCCGTCAGATTTACTGTGAGACATTGAACATTTTTTTGAAGAAGTACTAGAATTTGATGTGGGCTGAATGTTATGACCCATTGGATGGGGGGGGGGGGGGGGGAGACTATCATAAAATGCACTTGACTTTCTTGTGACAGGTGGTTAAGGCACTTACAGGAATGGACTGGCACCTTCTCCTTTAACTTTGGGGGGAGGGGCAAGTTGCATGCTGACTGACTGCCATGCTGACTATTTTATCGATATTTAAGATCAACCGCAAATACATGATACTTGCTACCATTACATGGAGAACAAATTCAATAATGGAAAACAAAACAAGTTTGTGGTTATTTGATTTCTTTGCCTCAAAACTAAAAAATCCAACAATTTTGCGCTCAGTCATTCTGTTATCATAGCACGTTCAACCTGATTGCTATGCCTACCTAGGGTAGCAGTTTTCATGGTACGGACACAGACTTCCCTGTATACATGGACGGAGCATGTAACGCGTACATCGTACCCGTAGATTGTCGCAACCGGCTGGGCCAAAAAAGGCGCACCCAGATGGATGCCATGAAGGTATAATTTGTACGATTTGACGACTACTCAGCAGGAAGTTCGAACAAACGTTTAACTTGAGTGGGAAACAATATCATATTCCTGCCATTCGTGTAGTGGCTTTGACCTTACCTTGCATTATTTCGAAAATATTACAAGTTTCTTTCAAATTCTGTTGTTTTGAACTACTTGAGCAAGTCCAAACTTTCACATACAAAACCATAAAAGACCGCCAGCCATCTGGCTACGCCTGTACTCACATGTAGGGTAGGGACAATACAACGTTCAGTATACTCTGTCCATGTGTAAAAGTCCGTGGGTGTGGTTCAGTGGTAAGTTTGAATGAAAAATCAACGTGAAACTTCTGTTCATTTCATAATATGAGTAAATTTTATGCAAAGAAAATGATTGCACATTTTAATAATTTGGCTTTACGGAAATTTTATTTCAATTATATTTAAACTGATATCATGAATAGTTCTTGCAAAGCAACACTTGTTTATTATGTTACTGTTCATTTGTTTTCAAATAAAGAATGGTTTCACTGCCGTAACAAGCTCCGCCCCTTTGGAAATTCAAAAACTAGTGTAGTACGCTAGCTAGTGTATCTTACTGAGAAGCAGCTGACACACCCACGTGTGACTGTTGCACTTTACACGAATCCGGACAGATTGTGATGGTCTGATTTTAGTCGGCCATTACTGGGGTCCATCACCTTCAAACTTTAAATTCCCTTACTTACCTGTTCCATGGATGGTTGTACACTGAAGTGTATCTTAATTTTCTCAACTTTACTGAATAGGAGGATTTAAAATTCACGCAGACAATAAATAAAGACGACTAAAGGCTGATGGACCCCACAAATGGCTGCCTACAGTCACTAAAAACAAGCGCTAATCGGATTTGTCTATATCCAGAAAATGTAATCCATGGGAACTGGCGCACTGTGTTCAGCCTTTATATTGGTGGAACCACCTGTTTTGCTGTGATAAAGCAGGAACAATATCTTCGTAGTAAGTAAAACGGCTGACGAAACCTAGTGTGACAGATCTGTGGCCATAGGGGTGTGGGATTACTTTCCCTGGTAGCATTCCCATATGGGCCCCATATCGACAAACATGTGGGGCCCACATATCTTTTGCACCCAAGACCCATACGGGGCCCATATGGGCCAGCCCAGATAGCCCATATGATGCATATGGGATAGTGCTGGGACCCATTTGGTCAATTGCCCCATAAGGACCCCAGTACTATCCCGTATGTGCATAAGGCATACCGGGCTGGCCCACATGGGCCCCATATGGGTCTTGGGTGCAAAATCATATGGGACCCATATAGTTTGACGTATATGGGGCCCATGTGGGAACGCTACCTGGGTTTCTGGTGCTGATTCCTTTCCAGAAATAAAAAAAACTTGGAAGTATTCTTGAGATAGAATTTCCCGACCATAACCAGTTGTGTGTGTAAAAACACAGCTTCCGAAGTTCCCTCAATTCACGACACTGAACCGACAGCCAGGAGCATAGCCAAAAAATGTTCATGAATTTGGGAATGGGTAGGGGCTAGGATGATTGCCGGGGGGGGGGGACTGGGCCCTCAGACCACATGTAGCTACTCTAATGCCCGGGGAAATGCTAATTTGGTATTTTGGTATCCTTTCTGGAGCGTAACTCTGAAGTTGGAGTAGTTGTTACGGCTTTACCCTGGATGACTGTCAGTTCTATTGATGGGATGGGATGGGATGGGAAAAGACTTTAATGCCTGAAATATACCAATGAGTATTCATGGAAATATTTATCAAAGCACTTTATGCCTACTGTTGTCGGATTTTGCTGCTCATAAGGAGAAAGAATGTTTTTCAAAATCGTGGTATGTACCGTTAAAGCTTAGCACCTTTGGGAATGTATCATATTTGACGGTGCTAAGCTAGAAAGAATGCATTTCCTATCGCACAAATTGGGTACCATCTATAGGCCTATGTGTGTGGTTCTTGAGCCGTTCAAAAGTACTACATTTCAGAGCCATATAGCATGGACAAAACACCATTGGGCATTTTACATGCACACTGCTTACGTCATTACTTATCACGTAGTGTAATTATGATTTTGAAATCTCATCCAGGCGGGTCGTTTCTCCCTTTCCCCCGCAGGCGACGGCCCTGCATTTGTGATTGGTAGTCAACTTGTAGCTGGATTTGGTATAGTATCATCTGCTTAGCTTGTGGTAAGCTTTGAATTGTTTTCTTTGCTGGTCGAGGAACGAAATCATGAGATTGTGAAGCCTGGAAAATTGGTCGTCAACTTGAAAGAGAAATTAGCGCTTGATGAATATTTGAATGTTATCTAAGTTTAAAATGTAACGTTAGACTTTATGTCTTTTAAACCACAAATTTAATTTGAATGAAAATACATCAAGCTCACATTAAATACCTTTACACCACCATAACACGTTAAAGTCTAAAACAAAAGCCTTTGAAATCTTCCGCTATGGGATTTTTTCATCATTTAACGTTTTTGATGCAGTCACTTTCATTTTTACCATCCTTATCGGGTGCAGAGACTTCGGCATGTTCTCTACGGCATAGAGAATCAAGCCACAAATTTATTGCATCCCGTTTCATCAAGAATACCACGGAGAGGAGGGCGCCATACAATGCAGATGCCACCAAGAATGCGAAGGTAAAAATGTTTGGCGATGATGACTGGGGCGACAACGATGTTGTAAAGGCCGCCAGTCCTGTTACAGCTACAACGACCATGCCGACGAAATTCTGAACAAAGAGAAACGGAAGGTAACTCATGATGTAAAGGTTGCGGTAAAAAATTGCAATTGATTTCCTTCCTTGCCCAATTACACAATCTGATGATTGACAGACATTAACACTCCATGCAAAGACATTTAATCCAAGTCAAGAAACCCTAGCCACAGTATGCAGAGCACATAGAGGGGGTTTTGATTACAATCCTGCCCAAAGAACTGTGAAATTTTTTTGCAACCTAAGTGGACTAGGAGTTCGGTGAAGTGGTAATAACAGACCTCCAGCAGAAGGTTTTGAAACTTGATATACCTCAGTTGAACAATAGATTACTGAGGTTAGAAAATCAACTTTTTTACCGCAATAGAAACAGCATGTAATTAAATATTTTAAAATTACATGAGGTGGACAAGTCCTTTGACGTATACCGACAATCTGCTTACTTCCATTAGCGAGCAAGATGATTGTTTGCCTCAATCTGGAAGAACAATTGATTTAATATCTTTGCTTATGCTTGGGTGGATTTCTGCTACATTTCAGGCGCGGATACAGGGGGGAGGGGGGCTTTACGGCCTCAGCCTTTCCCTTTTCACCAGATGAACAATAAAACTTACGGGATATTAGCAGTGCTACTCTCTCACTTCCCTGCTTCTCTTAAGTCACTACACCCTTTTTGGAATGTCTCGATCCGCGCCTTCATTTGGTAGCCTGATTGATATTAATCCAGGGTCCCGGTTCAAAAGCTGATTCGCCGGTTATGTGGTTAACCGAGTTCTAAAGCAACTATATCTTCCTTATGATTATTTAAAAAAAAATAGGGGCCGTTTTTATCGTCTCTTGCTGTTAGTTATTGATTGACGCGTCTTTTGTGACGTCGCCCAAATGGTGAGAGATGTGATCTCACCCCGGCAATCAGTCTTATAATCATTTTCTTACAGAATTAACAGCCTCTGTCTGGAGGTTGCCAGTGCTTTTAAGAAGAGATCACATATATAACTCTAACAGACGGCAAAAACGCACTCATATTCTTCATTAAACTTCCATGCAGATTGAGGGATATTCTGTGTCAGACGCCACAAATTTGTCGAACTGTGTAAGACAAACGAAATTCTTAAAGGAAAGAAGGTTGTAGACCCTGTTGTGAGATGCAGGCTTAATAGCCCTGCAGGATTCATACGTTGGCCCAAGGAATGTTAATTTCAAAATGTAAAACTGCTTTAGCATGTAGAAACGTGTATTTGATGAGTCATAAAAGTAACTAGTTTTTATCCCCAATAAAAGTGCTTTCACTTACGTCATAAATCCTTTTGACGCGCAAAATTGACTCAGTAGACTTTGCTAGCATTTGTAGCCAGATGATAGACAGCTGACAACCTACGCATGACTTTTGTTTTGAAATAATGTTGAAATAATGATGACTAACACAACAACATTTTCAATAAATACCAAAAAGGAAAATGCTTTATCACCTCAAATTCCAATTTCTGGATTTGGCCCAAAAATTGCCATGTCACAAGTTGGTACCCTTATTTATGGAATCACTGCCGGTGATGGTTTGTCTTGCCCTAAAGGGGGCGTACTTTTTGATGTGTGACATCATACTATAGTGGTCATGCGCGTGACGTCAACTCGTTTCAGTTTGTCATAATGGATGCCACTGGTTACGCGCAGTAGGTGTGTTGCCGATACGGGTGCACGAAAGCACCTTAGCAACAATTATTTCACAAGGCTTGCCTGGAGTGCAAAATAGACGCGCTACGCAGTTACGTCGGTGTATATCACATTCCACTAAATGCAGGTGCACGGTGCATGTTTTTAGATCCACATTAGATCGTTATGCACTGTACATAGTAGTACGCAATTGGGTGACGTAGACGATACACCGTTGCCACTTATATTCGGTTGAAGTTTTCTGTTTTATTTGGAAAAAATCTAGTACAATATTACAGTCAAACATGTTAACAATGAAAAAATCAAAAGCTCACCCAACAATTTTCTCCAAATTCTCTTTTGAGTTCCTCAATGACGTCCTCATCAAGTTTAAATCGTTGTAATGGAGATTGTAGCTTTCGCATAATATAGAATGAATATATTGTACTGACAAGACTGAAAAAGACAAGCAAACCAACCGGAATGCACACTGTGACGATTACCGCGGTATTGTCTCCCACCCAACATACATAACCGTTGCTACCGTAGTCTATAGAAACTCCACGGGTGCAATTGCATCGATCCAGAAAGAAACAGATAAAAACAACGGTGAAGGATATTCCCCAGGTGGCCAAACCTTGTCCGAGTTTTACAGCGCTTTCTCGAAGAGTGACCAAAGATTGATTCAGACGGTATTTAAATTTTGAATACATTTTGTAATAAATTAGCAGAGTCCAAGCGATATGCGAGAGAAACACAAAGTGAGAAGTAATTGCCAAGTACATGCAAATCGGTGACTCTAAAATGCGATCTGCCGTGAAAAGTTGAAGAATGTAAGCCACAAGAAGCGAAGATAGCTGTTGCATACGATAGCCGTTCGTGACACCGAGATATTGTGAAAACTTAGTGTATGTTGCTAAAGATAATGTGATACCAACTTCGGAAAACACTTCGCAACATTTCCTCACCAAGAACAGAGCAGGCGACAAGCGATCACTCCTTCGACGGTGCGAACACACAAAATATCCGTCAGAAGCAGTAAGCGGTGATGTCGTACCCACAAATAGATAGCTCGGCAAAATAAAGTCCTCTTCCCTAGTGTGCCCTAGTCTGGCTGAAAGGGGACGACATTCTACGGGTTCCATCAGTTTGGCAAAGCAAGCTCTCGAAACATGCATCGCCGTAACGTACATGCTCTTATTTGGGTTGAATTCGAAACTCAGGATCTCAAATTCATTCGTCGTCGGATTCAGTGTATTTACCTCGTGGCTATTACAAGAGGTTTGTGTTGTTAAGTTCCCTGGCTCGATGCTGAGATAGAGTACTCCAACAGCGCATTTGTGAGAGAAAAATGCATTGTTAGCCGAGGAAACGTCGTGGATCAAGGTGTAAGCATTCATAAAACCCCAGATGTCCCTTGCAGTTATGGTCACGGCGAAAGGGCCATGTAGAGTATCAGTAAGAATACTAAAGATGCTGATATCCAGTGCGAGGCGCGTGTCATTCACAATTACTGACCCAATGCAACTATGGGCTTCATGTATACCCTTGGCTAAGACAATCTGGGAGGCATTAAATGGGGGTTCGCCTTCAGTACAAGTACCAGCGTGATGAAAAAACTCCTCAGGACAGCCAGTAAAAGTACAGGCCTCTTTAAAAGGGTTAAAGGTTTCACCAGGTTTTTCGCAATTTACGTCATTAGATACGTCGATATCAAAGAAAATGGGCATGGTAATATTTTCCTTTATTAAACAAGGGTCAGTTTTTTGGAATGGTTTGACCGAACATTCATCTAATGTACAGTATTGTGTCGGATCCGAATAACGAAACAAAAAATGACATTGTGCGCAGAACTTGTTCCTAAAATGAAGAATTGAGTTAGCACCCTTCAGTCGAATTGGAGAATAAACGTCACCACATCCCTGTTCCTGAGATGCAAGATTTCGTCCAGCATGCGCATCCCAAGACTGATTGTCAAAATGACATCCCTGTTGTAGATTACTGAAGCAAAATCGCGGTATCCCTAGATCGGTTTTAGGAATGTCAATATGATACACCTCTTCGTTCTTTACGAAAGGAAAACTTGTTATATTTTCGACAGAAATGCCATTGCATATTGCGCAGAATCTATTTACGTAGACCACTCCTTCAGGATCAAACACTGGCACCCACAGGAAAAGGTCGTCACGTTCTGCATCGATTCCACTCTCGCATAACTTGGATATGATATCAGAGGCCCATGTACCGGGGCATGAAACAACCGCAAAGAAATCGGGAAGGCCAATTACATGTGACAGACAGGAATATTGCTCGGCCGGTAATCTTGACGGAAATGGGCGAATGACTAGATTAGATTCAGTCCGCTCACACAATTCTTTGTAATCGTAGCAACAATCCCCGAATGCTTCACAACTGGTGTCGCAGTTGCAGTGTCCATCCCATGACCCGCATCTATCGAGACACGTGTGGACACTGCCGCAGAGTTGAAAGCTTATATTATTAACCACCGCCTCTGGAAGACAAAAATACACGAAGTCTTTAAAAACTCTCCTACCTTGAAAGGGCATGAGTGCACACGCCCCATTTTTGGAAAAGTAGCCAGGTCCTATGCAGATGATTGTTTCTTATTTTGCCTCCAAGAACCTTTGGTTGTGCTACAGGACATTCATTGCATATTCAAGGTAAACCTTTACCTACGTAGCGAGCTGTACGATTTATTCTTTGTTCAGTCATATCCCTGAAGATGAGGAGCTGAGAAAACAGAGTCCTCTCCGCGGGGGTAGGTAACCCTATGAGGTACTCTCCTAAATTTTACAATTTTTCAGAAAATGTTGCCACATGACTCTCACGTGGCAATCGTGCAATATGACAGACCAACAATCCAAAATGTGGGGACTGCTCTTAACCTTCAAGAATACGAAACCGATCTATCTTACTACAATTACCAACTGTTTCTTTCATATGAATGGGCGCCCCGACCCACCCTTTTTGACCATTTTCTTTAGGAGAAATTCACAAGGCTACATTTCGATGTTTATTCATGCCTATCTTGATTTCAGGTGTCGGGCAATTCTATTTTGAGTGTCTTACTTTTACATTTTAGCCTAAAACCTCCCAGTGATAAAAATGCTAACATTAGCAAATATAAAAACGGAACCTACTGCCATTGTGCTAATTGGTGCTCAGCATAAGCAATGGCGCAGAATCGAAGTAGGGAAAACAAGCCTGTGAGCCACAACTGGAAAAAAAAGGACGTGACCGGTTCGACTGGAACAATTGGTTGTAAACTGATCCGTAAAACTCTAACTGACTGACTAAGTAACTATCTGACTGACTGACTGACTGACTGACTGATTGACTGGTTGACTGGCTGACTGACTGATTGACTGACTGACTGACTGACTGACTGATTGACTAACTGACTGACTAATGGACTAACTGACTGACTGACTGATTCACTGACTGACTGATTCACTGACTGACTGATTCACTGACTGACTGATTGACTGAGTGACTGACTGACTAACTGACTGTCTGACTGACTGATTGACTGACTGAGTGATTAACTGACTGACTGACTAACTGACTGTCTGACTAACTGACTTACTAACTATCTAAGTAACTAACTAACCACATCAGCATATATCTGGTGAGCTCATCTTTCGATGAAACAAATTTGCATATCTAGCTTATGTTAATTTATGAAACAAAGTGAAATAGAAATGACTGTGTAAAATCTCCACTGTTGGATGGATTTCGATTGGAATAACATCTAATTTCTAAATTCAAAGGCAGTTAACTCTTACCCCAAAGTACAACATTTTTTGTATTCTCCAGAAATTTTCAATTGGCACAGCTCTTTGATTGACAGCAAGTTGAAAATGCGGAGTGCCGTAACTAATATTACACAACACGTACTGCACTGATAGTGCTTTGATTGTACATTGTTGTCTTGTTTACTCACTACGAAGCAATAAACCGGGATTGTGTCTGAATGAGGATGAGGTTTAGACATTAATGGGAGGGGCTGAAGTTAGTAGGCTGGGAGACGGAACTGGAACTGTTTGGAGTGAGAGGATTAGGCCTTTAAAGCTTTGCTATTTTCAGTCGCATCAACTTACCAATAGAACAAGTAACCCAGGCTAGTTTGTTGATTTCACTGACGAAAACGGACTCACTGAGACATTCCGATAGTTTGGTATCGTGGAATTTGTCGCAATACGTATTACGTGTAATAGCATACTCAATGGTATCCATAGAAGGCACTTGCCGTCTGTCTGTAGATGCGCAAGGACCCAGTCCAAGCTCACGGCAAACCACCGAACCATCTCGGTAATCCCAATGGTCCGTGTCCCCCAACAGGTAGTACCATTGCGTACGATTTTGAAAGCGAGCATCATCGTTTCCAAAGGATATTTGAACAAAACCCTCAGATGATAACCTCCCACCAACAATTCGTAATCTAGATTTTGATTTGTCTGAAAAAGAAAAAAAATGTCAACTTGTGACTTTATTTATCTCGTTTTTGTCTTCCTGTCGTGAATTTTTCTGTTTTAATGGCAATATTTCAATGATAGCCAATGTTGCTTGACCCAGTTGTCAAACCTGCAAGTCCCCTTTCAAAATGACAAAAATAATGAAAATAGTAGAGATAATAATGACAACGATGCTGCTGATGTTGATGATTGATGACGATTACGATGCTGGTAGTTCTGGTGATGGCAATGAGGATGGTGATGGTGACGATGACGGTGACAATAACGATGACGATGATCATGTTAATGCTGGTGATGATGTGAAGGTGACGGTGACAATGACGATGATGATAATGATGTTAGTGCTGGTGATGGGAGTGATCGGGGTGATGGTGGTGTGATGGTGGTGCAAGCGGTGCCGATGAGAGTGACGGTGACAATGACGATGGTGACAATGATGCTAGTGCTGGTGATGGGAGTGATCGGGGTGATGGTTGTGTGATGGTGGTGCAGGCGATGTCGATGAGAGTGACGGTGACAATGACGATGAAGGTAACGATAATGAAGACGACGATGATGGTTATGCTGACGATGGTGGTGGTGTGAAGGCGACGGGGAAGATGAGGATGACATAACAATGAAGGTAACGGTGAAAATGACGATGAACCACGATTATGGTAGAGCTAGTGATGAGAGTGATGGTGGTGTCGTGGTGGAGAAGACTGTGGTGAAGACGGTGCCAATGACCGCGACGGAGACGTTGACGATTGCAATGATGACGATGATGTTATTGCTGGTGATTGGAGTGCTCGGGTTGCTAGTGGTATGATTGTGGTGAAGACGGTGCCAATGACAGTAATGGTGAAGATGATGATAAATGTCGATAATGATGACGAAGATGCTGGTAATACTGGTGATGGTGATGGGGAAGCTGACGATGATATAAAAATGACGGTGACGGTGAAAATGACGATGAACCACGATTATGGTAGAGCTAGTGATGTGGGTGACGGTAGTGTCATGGTGGGAAAGACGGTGGTGAAGACGGTGCCAATGACGGCGACGGAGACGTTGATTTTAGCAGTGATGATAGATAGTGCTGGTGTTTGTAGTTTTTTTTAAGGGAAAAATCTTTTTTCCATCATGATGACATAAACAATATAACAAAGATTGGAAAAGACGTTGCTGTTGCTGATGGTGACGACTAAAGGACTGCAATTGTTTTACTTACCAACACACGATACGAAGGCTCCTCCGCTACCGGAATTACTTGCAATACCACTAGAAAAGTTTGTGTTGCAATTATTAAGAGTAGGCTCACTTCCTGAACAATTGATGTGTATAGCGTACCACTCTGTCAAAAATGAACTATTTCTTGTTGGGAAAAAGTAAGTTGGTTCGTAGTCCAATCCAAGTTCTCTGTTGAAAAAACAAAACGAATTTCATCTTTTTTTAATGACAAACCTCATTTCGAGGGTTGTCGAACAAATTTTTTTTTTTTAATTTTTTTTTTTTTTTTTTTTAATTTCTTAGTTGCTTTTAAGTAAAGCACGTCACATACAGAGTCGTCACCTTTTTTCTCTCTCTTTGTGCAAGTCACTCTGAATAGAAAATATTTTAAAAGCTTAAGCCTATGACGTCATTCCTATGTGCATGAATATTGCAAATATTTCACTCATAGTTTTGTTATTTAGATGAGATTTAATGGCACACCAACACCAGTGTGTTATACAGTGTCAACTAAATTTCAAATTAACATGTTGCAAGTACGTCCTGTTACTCGTCTCTTACTACAGACGGTTAATACCGAAATACCTTAGGCGTTGGCCTATTCTACAATCCGCCAGTCGTGGATGAGTAATAACGGTCTAATATGCGTAGGCGATATTCGGACACAAATTTTCCACACATGGTCTCCTCACCCTACCCCACGTTGTACCCAGGACGTAGCTGCCCGATGAAACCCAACACGTAATCCTATGGAACGCATTTCACGCAAATCTCGTTAATAACGGCGTGATTGGTAGTAACGGCGTTGTACATTGAGTTAACAACGGCGTGATTATCTTTAACAACGTAGTACCTTTGGTAACCACGGCCAAATTGTAAGTAACCACGTGCTAAATTTCGTTAACATCGGCGTGATCAGAAGTAACCGCGTACTACAAGACGTAAACAACAGCGTATTCCGTTTCAACAGCCAGCTAAAAGTTGGTAACGTCCTTGTCGCGAACAACCGCCGGTACTGCAGGTAAGCATGATATTTCAATCAACAACGTGCAAACAAGAGGTAGTGGCGTTGTTCCAGTTAACGCAAATACAATTAACGACGATTTAAACGGTAGTAACCATGTAAACTTAAATGGCGCTTGCAGTCAATATGGCGCCGTTTAGATAGAAAGCTGCTCGATGGGGGCGTGGCAAAGTGTTTACCAGTACTTCCACTTTTGCTTTTTTACGAGCGAATGCGAAGTATAGTAGCCGCTTTATAGACTTGTTACAGTGTTTTTATCCTGTGCCTTGTTGATTTGTTACTTTGTAGTGTTGGTAAATTAAAAGGCGTTGACCATCAAAACAGATAATTCATTTAAGGATGTCTCTGGTTTCATCACACCACGAGGCATATTAGTTCAGGGATATTTCAATTACATGGTTCTTGGAACGACCAGGGAGCGACTATATGGGTTCTCAGAAGCCCTTTCTATAGTTTTGTCAACTGCCGTTCTTTATGACATGGTCGCTACCCTTATTTTCTTAGTTTGAAATATCCGAGCAACCTGTTGACTTAAAAGTTTAGGCGTTGTTTTAAGAAAAACAATGAACGGGGGATTTCTTTTCATAATGAAGCAACTTATAACTGTAACAAGAGCGACAAACTAAAGTTATATTTTATTTTGTTCAGAACTGAAGACCGTCACAGAGGGTTAGGAATAGAGAACGGATAAGAAAACGTAGTCTCCCGGATGCGAAAATTGCGCAATATTAACTGCGTAGTTTTCTTCTGACCTAGACGTTTCAACTGAAACATGAATCGCCCTTACGATTAGGCGCTTGCTTTGCCGGTGACCATATGATCAGCCGAACGACATATGATACAGTTGATGATATCAATTGCTACCGTGGCTTGAAAAAGCCATTTCGAGATTTTGATGTGTTGCAGTTGAAAGTCAATTTATACTTTACCTTTTATACCTGTATTCTTAACCGCATCTAAGTAAACTTAGTTAACATCAACCCAAGCCTTTTGCTCTGCATTATGTAAATATTCTCACATTTAGATTTTTTCATTGGTGGCTGTTCTTGACGGCATGGTATAATTAGATTTAAATAATTAGATTTAGCTATCTTGTAAGACAAATTTAAAACGGTTCCTTTAAGCAACCGTACTGTAAGGGAAAAGACCACAAGCTGCGCACAACCAAAGAAAGAGGAGGATGGTGAGAGATTCTATTCTGCTTTTTGTTGTTGACAATTACAGTAGGAATGGGAAGAGAGATCTCTGATGAGGAGTAGCAAATAAATGACTGCGTTGTTATCTCTCTCTACCCTTAAACCATGGAAGAACTTCCATGCTTAAACCTCATTAGCCAAGACGATAGCTAAGTTACATCTTTTCTGATCTGGAAGCATATGCTTGCTTTGTTGGTGATCATGCGATGCATTCACGGTTGAACTGCCGAACCGTAATAAGCACTGCCATCGAACAATACTGAGAGCACTAAGGAAGTTAAATAGAAAATACTGAAATTGTCATTCGTGAGGAAATTTTGATATTTTGAACTTCCAATAATATGCGTGAAATGCTAACAGTTTTAGTTTCGGCCGGAAATAACTAATAAAATAATTCTTCTGCAATCTAAACACGTCTATTTTCTAGATGTAGTAGATAATATCATCCGCTACTTGTTTTATTCGGTCAATATTAACATCATTATAAACGTATCACTCACATATACTTTTCTAAAACTCGAGCTTGCATCATAAGCACTTCTTTTTCCCTCACCTCCCATCATTAATGTTTCACCTGTATAAATTTTCAACACTGATATATTTTTCTGAAATGCGCAAACCTCCTCATTAAAAAAAATCACGTTTGGTCTAACGGTAGAACATCCCCTAACAAGCGGAAGGCCTGGGTTCGATTCCCAGGTTGAGTCATACCAAAGAATCTAAAAATGGAACATACTGAGGTCTGGAAGTTGCTAAGTTAAGCAGCTTTTTATTAAATCAGTACTAGAACCGGTAAAAACCGCCTCCATTCGCGAGTATGAATGCCTTGCATTCTGGTTTTCGTTGTGACTGAATTATGACAATCTAAAGTTACTAAGAACAGTGACATATTGGTGAGTGGAAACCTGTCTTCATTGACCGATGTATTTCCCACTAAAAGGCTTCAGGCAATTTATTTGTAATTGACTCTACATTTCGACAACAAATAGGAAAGAAAATGAAAAGCCGACATTCCTCCTTTCATTGTGTTTTGTGTTTGTTTTTTTTTTTATTCCTCTCTGAGTACTCAACCAATTCTTGTGATGGATCGTCCACACTATGTAAATGAATCATAATGTTTTGTTGAGGCCCAAAGAAAAAAAAAATACAATATACATATTTAAATCAGTCGTTTTAAGATAGGCACATGCTTACTGTTGGACAGGAAATGTCAGGCTCATTAAAGTCCTCATTAAAGGATCAATCCTCTCACCCAAACTACAATTCTGGTAGGGATATACCAAAATTTTCAATTGTCTCAACTCTTTGATTGACAGCTAATTCAAACAATGCAGAGTACCTAAGCTTATATAGCACAACATGAACTGCACTGTGAGTGTTTTGATTATACACATTGAGCTTTTTTATAATCACCTTGAAGCAATAAACTGAGACTGTATCTGGATAAAGATGAATTTCAAACAATTGTGGGAAAGTCATGAGTAAGAAACTTGTGAGAATTAGTTCTGTTTGAGGTGAGGGTGAGAGAAATGGGCCTTTATAACACCACCTATTTTAACTCATCGGCTGTCAATCTCAGTGACGGTGAATGGTAAAAAGTATAACTTGTGTCTCACCCCCCCCCCCCCACATAATCATCAACACTGTCTACCCTTTGATTTAAAAACCGTCCGAAAACTGACACCACTCACCTGCACAAGACCGTACGTGCTCCCTCATCAAACAGATGTGTCAGTGCCGGATACCATTTTCCCAAATGAAGTAGTTCCACGAAACCTTCATTGAACGTATCACCTGTAATGCGCGCTGTAATGGAGCCATTGGGAAGCACTGGTGACAAAAAGAAATATTAAGTCGTGTGTTAGCTGTAGCCATAGGAAAAACATTTACATGTGACTTGGGGCAGTGAATTTCTTTGAGCGCCTAAAGTAGTATACGATCTTTATGAAAGGCTACGAATGCCGATCGTCCATCTGGTGAAAATCCAGATGTAGCATTTCTATGAGAGTCCGATGTTTCTCCATCAAATACCCAAAAGAAAGTTAGGTTGCTTAATATCCATCATAAGAGGTTAGGTGACAGTCAGTGTGATAGAACAATTGACGACTGAGGGCAAGAGCAGTCTCTCCAAATCCGTGGCGACCCTACGGAAGAGGCAAGAGGGGCATTACCCCGAGATTTTGTCCTCGCCCCACTCGCCTCTCCCCCAAGTTAGATCAGTTAGGAGTTGGGTTAACCGAAAAACCTCTCCAGAGCCCGACTTAAATTTCCATTCAGAATCATGCTATAAACTCAGAGTTCCGGGAGCTTCTCCTGGACTCCGACACTCACCGGGCGCTTTGGTCTGGGATTTGCATTGCGCAGTGATTTTTCTTCCTAGGTGGTTTGGACTACCCTGCTTTTCTTTTGTTGTTGTGTTTTGGTCTTGAATTCCTTTTTTTAAGGAACTGTGCTCTCGTGAGCTTCACTTCCTCGGTCCCAGGTCTGTAGGCAGACGGATTCCCTGGAAGGAGTGAAGTGTGTGTGACTGTGCCAACCTTTAAATCCCTGGGGGGGGGGGGGGACTTTTGAAAGGATTACTCGTCTTTTGCACCTACCTTGGGTACGGGTCTATGCAGTTTTCCTCCACTACCATGCGTAAATGTGTATTGTTTCTTTTAACCGTGGAACTGAACTAACACCCAAACTTATACTCAAATATGAGACATTTCAAATAGTTCGTTATTTTCAAAGCAATTTTTGGTGACTGCCTTTTGTTTTTAAGAGTTTTCCTGAACTCTGACGCTTATTTTGAGACAAAACTGTAACTTAAGAAAAAAATCGTCCATAGTCGGCCCAGAATAAATATTACTTACATGATGACGGGACACAAGCTGCTCCCAAATGAGTGAAGTATTCTGGGCACTCGAGGACTCGACACTTTTTGATGAAGGGATCATACACGGCTCCTTCTCCAAAACAACTTTGTTTACCAGCTGGTCCGAACTTTGTTAAGTTGGAAAAATTAAGCCCTACATCTACTTCTTTAGGAGGATGAACTAAATTTCTGTGACAACGACAACCGATGGAGCCGATAGGGGAACAATTACAGTCTGTGTATTGAAGGCAATAGCCGTACCCGGTAGGGGGAGTATCTATCATTTGATAGAAACCGGTACAAACAAAGCAATCCGGGTTCAGGAAATTCATCATAGTTCGTAGTACGCTCATTCGGATAGGTGCATAGTAGGCGCGACATTTTGACGTGGACTCGGCAATAACTGTCGCATTTAAATCACTCTGTTTTATTGAACAACGAATGTTCGAATTAGTTGGACACGGGCGCACAATCTCGTCAATATTTGGCATGGGTGTGAAGTACGTTTCTTGATAAGTGTCACCACTTTCCCCAAATTCTTCCAATGGATCTCTGATGGTATCGAAAGAAATTTTCACCACATTCCATGGAGATAGCTCTTCTACTTTTCTCCCATGACATATTGCACAGTAGACGTTTTTGAATATGACACCAACTGAATCACGTACGGGAGTTCTTGCTAAAACGTCTGCGTCTGCCGGGATGTGCTCACATTGATTAGCGCTGCCAAGTTGGGGATCATTCGATGGGCATTTCGCAACAAGAACGTATGACGTCGGCTCCTCAGAAATGGTCCCTGAAATTTCCACACATCTGGAATTCATCACAAAGATTGGGTCGGAAAACTGAATGTGATCCCGCGAAGACGTATAAACACTCCCATCTCCGTCGCAGAGTTCCTCAAAGTCTACACAGCAATCTTCGAAGACTTTACAAATTGCATCGCAATTACAACCTTGGCCTACCCTCCAGAAAGAGCCGCATCTGTTTCTGCATGTGTGTTCGGGACCACATAGGATAGTTTCAGTCCCCATGATGGTCATCTCTGAAACAAAACAGCGACAAGAATTGCATCAATAAGATACAGTTCGGTAACTGGTTTTCGCACGGACCTGTGGGACAAAGCGTGGGATATGCAAACACAGCTGAGCACATAGCGTACGCGTTCCCTTGTTTTCGTCAGTAACAGCTACAACACTATTTCTAACGGCCAACTCGAACGAAAATAGGGATCTCAATCTTACTTTACGGAAGATTAAAATACAAATTTTTACACCAAAAAGATAATTAAGACCCAACCCACTACACAAAACTACACATGAAATCTCTCCTTATCTTATGAATGAATTAAAAAAGAATGATTTCCAAAGAATGATTTTCTTGCGTCTTCCAATTTCATTGCTTACCTATATATCATGGATGGTTGCACACTAAATTGTATCATGATTCCCTCAATCTCACTGAATATGAATATTTGAAATTCATGTAGACAATAAATGAAGACGATTTAAGAGTGATGGACCTAGTGGCGGCGGAAGCATAAAAATTTAGGGGGGACAATCAGTGAACAAGATGGAACGGTTGGATTCGTGAAACGGACCCTATGTGCGCGTAGCGCACATCACGAGCGCGAAGTCCCATTGGCGTGGGTCCAGGGCCCGCCTTAGGGCCCTGGATGCTCTGAGATTCTACAAGCTCCCTCGTGCAATCTAAGCCGTTTTTGGAACATTTTACGGTGAATTCAATGAACAAAAATGTGCGAAATATTTGCGTTCACAGAATGCCTATAGGCTATTTCTTGGACATCAACAATTGCGTTGCTATGTTTGTAATTTTAGTTATGTTAAAACCATTTTTCAAATCCAAAGGAAAAGGGGCGCAGTTACCTAACTACTCTAAAATCAGTTGCCCCCTGTACTCGCCCTTGGTTTGGTACTGCACCTGTAAGTTTGTTTTGATTTTGTATTTTAATTGAAGGTCTTTTTCTCGAAATTCTTGTACTTTCACCGGGATTCATTTCAACATTCAATCTGGTGTAAATTCATTAATATTTACCTTGGAATCAGTCTGAATCTGCCTATGCAGACCTATCTGATCAGGATGAATCCGAACTTCTGAACAATGTGTAGGCTACCTCGGTATAATACCGAGGTAGCTTACTCTTCCAAAGTTCCAATCGGACGGTCATGTACGTACGCACACGTCATGCGAACGGAGCTACCATTCGGCGATTTTCCCATAGATGATACGTTTCGCTCATTTTTGGCGGATTCCGGATTCCAATCTGTTAAAATAACTAGGGTTGAGGTTCTTGGCAATCACATTTCAAAGTTAGGTCGCGGGTTTCTGTAGGTTTCGACTGTTTGTGACCTTTTATTGCAATAGCATAGTCTAGAATCTAGATCGTTGTTTGTTTAGAGGTTGCCAGATTCTTGTAATGATTTGTAGCCAAATACTAGGTCACAGGCATAGAGCATGGTCGCAGGGGACCGTGACAAGAATCAGCCAAACAATGGCAGAACATAGGCTAAGTCAATTTCGGCTGCTCTGTTCGGTGGTGGGTTAACTATAGTCTCAACTTTGAATTGGTTCAAGGCTCCCAAGTTTCTTTTACTTCTTTTCCTTTTTTTTGGGGGGGGGGAAGGTCCCCTCGCTAAGAATTTTAGGGGGGCAGTCCCCTCGCTAAGAAATTTAGGGGGACGTGTCCCCCCGTCCCCCCCCCCACCGCTCCCGCCGCCAGTGGCATGGACCCCATTCATAGCTTCCTACAGTCACTAAACACAAGCGCTGATCGGATTTGTCTAAAGAGGTCATGCACCGACGTCACTGCGTTTCGCATCTTGCTATTTTCCATCCACTGGCATCCAGGCGTCCATTGTACAACTATTGATACCGGTACTGAGGTTCTGGAGTAGGCGAGTATTGGTAACACACGTACTGCGCATGATCAGTTCCATCCAGTATGCCAAATTGAAATGCGCTGATGTCACGTGCATAATCTCTATAGGTACATGTACTCCAACATATCAACACATCAAAAAACCTTTATACATACCGACACCACAATTCATCCAAGCTACGCCATCCCTCTCCAAGTCACAATTGTCATATAGATCATTGTCACAGTCCAACAGGTGAGATTCCTCGTATCCGCATTTGATGTCCTCCCATATGACGTCATATTGGCCATAATTGGTCCCTGGTTTACTACTGAAACGCGTGCACGTCTTATAGCCTAGTTGTCGGCATATCATAGCACAGTCTCGTATGTCCCATTGATAACCAGCACAAACCAAGCTCCAATCTTCACTCGCATCGCATTTTACCATAACAGCCCCTTCAGAGGGTATTGCACCTCCGGTTAAATTCAGTTGAAAGTCGTGGCCATCTGACAACCAAAACAGAACCAGAATAAAATGTGTGAACAAAACAAAAGCGAACTTACCTAAAATCAATTGCTTCACTACAAGTTGACAAAACAATCAATTAAAACAACTTGAAGCAAACAGAAGCATTATCTTGTAGGTGTACTTAAATCCTTTCTTTTGGTGGGGGGGGGGGGGGGTAATTTTTGATTGGCAGAACTATTGTGACGTCGTCCAAATGGCGTGCCAAAACAATTGGGTTAGTTAAGTACAGTCTAATTAAACTAGCATTATGACATGGAAGCAAAATTGGCATCAGATGTTAGATTTTCAATATTACGACTAAGAGAGGCAATGCAAAAAGGGACAATGCACCAGGACAAATTTTCCCAAAAGAAAGAAATGTGGAGCTGATGCTTTCCTTTTGTCAGGTTAAAGGCCTTTTCCGGAGGCAAAATTTATTCACTTTAAAAGAAGGGTTTAAGGTCACATCAAGTGTTGATATGTTAGAGGGGTGCTTATTAGCATTTCAGTGAAATTTGCATTGAAATTCGATGTGCGGTTCTCAAAATATGAGCAGGTAAAGTTGTCACATTTTCGACAAAAAGTGAACTTGAAGCAAGCACATATGACATCATAGGCCTCACATTAATGGGCAGTCTTTTGTTTTTCTTTAAAATTTACAGCCAATTTCCTCCTCAAAAATCCAATATTATCAGAATATGATTACGTAAGTGGCATAAAAATTTTACAAACTTTGCATTTCACACAGGGAGGTCTTATTCCTATAACTTCAAGGTCAACACAACAGTCTGAAAAAGGGAAGCAAAGCATTCCTTGTCAGTGTGAGGTAGGGATATAACCTCTGCTGCCCTAAAGCTCACTTTACTGCACAAATCTAGTAAATATACTTACTGATTACTCGAAAAATCCAGTCTCAGTTAGATAGGAGTTTCACCACACTGTGTAGATTTGGTTCCTCTTTTCCATACGAAAATTAAAATTTTGCTTAAACTTCCCCTTCAAGGAGAAAACCTTTATCTCTCAGAATGTGAAAAACCGTAATAGCATATAGCGTTCCGAAGATACTAATTTTCAAAATAATGCTACTTTTTCTTGAGATTTGCTGCATTATGGGAAATCTGTGATGTCATCGCAGCACATTAAATTAACATTGCATTCAATTTACTTATGAATTTGATGCCACTGCAACGAAAATTATTATTTGCTGTTCCCCATATATGATGTTATGTAATGCTAGAGCTACATGAAAAAATATTCAAACATTCCATCAGTATCAAATTCAAGGACAAACAGGGAATTTAATAATAAAGAAAAACAAAAGGAAACTGACACAATTTGTCCACATTACATAACTTTCTGTGGCTTTGTTGAAAACTAAAGGTACTGTTTTCAAAAAGATAACCAGCCTTCAAAGTGAGATATCTCGAGTTAGGAAAATGATATTGCAACATGGTATTGCAACAGGATTTAGAAGATATGGTGTGGGTTATTTTTGTCTGTCTTACAACATCGAAGTGAAAAGCCAGTGGAATATACCTTTAAGCCAGTGGCGTAGCTACGGAGAAGAGGGGGGGGGTAGGGGGTTAGAACCCCCCATGACCCACCCTTGCAATGCAAAAACACTTAAAATAGCAAATTTTCTCTCTTAGATTTTTTCCTCATGTCTTGCCCCAATCCCCCCTCCCTTGACACAATCCTGGCTACGCTCCTGCTTTAAGCAGTGAGATGGAAGGAAGAAAAGGGTGGTAAGCAGATCTTCCGTGGAAATGTACTCCAGGCATAGGCGGTGGAAGATGTTTTATATTGGGGGCCACAATTTTTCGGCAGCCGACATAATAGTGACGCCGTAAGGCGTCCGTTTTTGCGCGAAGCACAAAACCCCATTTGCGTGGGGGTCCAGGGCCGCTTAAGGGCCCCTGGTGGGGTTCAGGGGGCAAAGCCCCGGTAGGGGTCCATGGGGGGATGGATACCTTTGTAGGGGGTGGCCGGATTTTACTATCTAAGCGTAGCGCCACCATTAGTTGGGGCGGAGCGTACAAAGAAAATTATGGATTTTAAAACCTCCCAGATGGCTAGAAATGGCATTTGCCAAGTTTATTTGTCTCTAATTCTGGTGAGAAAAATTTGTGATTTTTCTAAGATTAAAACACACTTTTGAGGTACTGATTAGCTTAGTTCATTACTCCACTGGACTATGTATCCAAGGATCGCAAATCCGGAATCCTGCTAAATGTTGCAAGCAGCTGTTCCAGTGCACGCCTGAGTAAAGTATTTCCAGAGGCGTAGGGGAGCATTTCAGTTTGGGGCAAAAGATTTTAAATCGAAAAATGTAATTCTGCCCGTAATACAGCCAAAGCGGAGCGCCACCACTGGTTGGCGCGACGCGTCCAGAAAATTTGAAAATTCGTTATTCTCAGACAGTCAAAAATGACATTTCCCAGGCTTGAAAGGAGGATCCAAGCAGTCGCATTTTAAGCTTCAATTGCAGTTAAATGTACGTTCGTTCCAAACTAAAATTCAGCCAGAAAGACTAAGCCGAGCGCCACTATTGGTTGGCACGAAGCGTACAAAACATTTTTAAATATCCGACCCCTCCGACAGTTGAAAATGGCATTTCCCGGGCTTATGTGGGGATCTAAGCAGACGCTATTTTGAGTTTCCTATTATAAAAAATTATTACTTGAAATTTAAATTCTGCTATGAAGCGGTCTAAATGGAGCACCACCATAAGTTGCGGCGGAACGTACAGGAAATTTTGAAAAATCTGACCACTTCAGACATTCAAAAATGTAATTTCCTATGCTGGTAGGGGGTCTTAGAAGTCGCTAATTCGAGGTTCTGTTTGCACAAAAAATGTTCACTTGAAACTAAAATGCTGCTAGGAAGACTATCTGCGAGAAGCTTTACCACTGGTTGGCGCGAAGCGAGCACAAAATTTTGAAAAATCGAACCCCTGAGACAGTCGAAAATGACATTTTCCAGGTTTTGTAGGGGGATCTAAGCAGTCGCTATTTGATCAGAAAATTATCAGATAAAATGTATCACTGCCAATCGATGAAATGGTAAGGGATATTTTCGGGGAAACTACAAACCGGAATTAAAAACATGCTAATGAATTTTACTCTTTTGCGAATCTTGGCTAAATTCAATATATATTGAAAAACCTGTGTGCCCGAACTTCCGACTACATATGATTTTTCTTTTGAAAAAATTAGGCCTATGGGGATCTTAGCAGTCGCTTTTTTGATCAGAAGAATATGATAAAATGTAGCACTACCATTGGATGAAATGATGATTGGATGATTATTCTTCTATTAGTAACACTTATTGACAGAATTGTCACGTTCCAAGGTGTGTTGAAATGAATTTTCAGGCAGACGTACGGGAAAAATTCTCACCCTGCATCATTTAAGTATCGAAAAACAAATTACCCGATTCTCATAACCATTGCCTGTATTTGGCTCTAGAGCAGGATAGATGGCAAACTTTTGGGCACCTGAACACCCTCCTGTCTATCCGTTGAATTAATTTGGCAATTGAAAACGTCCCACCTCTTTTTTAACCTTTCCCCAATTTGATCATTTCGGGCAAATTTTTGCAAGACTACAGTGTGAAGTTGGGATGATGAAAACCTTATTTTCACGTTCTACCCAAATTTGTCGCAGTTCTTTTTTATTTTCCATGAAAATTGTACTTTAAATATAGCGTCTTCTGTTTTTCTGCAAAGATATGAAGCTATTAAAATAATCGGCCATTTCGGGTATTGTGTTACACAAGATTTAAAAACAGTCTCAAGAATAACTGTTTGTTTTAAGCCACAGGCTTCCCAAGTGTGTCGCGATTTTTTTTTTATCTCTTAAACTTTTGTAACGATGTTACCCTTACTATGATACTTTTCCATTTTCGGACAAATGAATGAAAGAATTTGGATATTCGATCATTTCGGGCATTATTTTGTGATTATCTGTGAAGTAACGGTCATAGCTTTTTGAGCTAATAGACCCAAATATTCTACCACCACAACAAGTATGATTCTGGAACCATTTTGTGCATCCCCAGGAATTGAAAAAACCCATGAGGTAGAAACATGCTAGATGCTAGGAACACACTGTAATCCACACCACGGTAGCCAATTTTAGCCACTCCTAATCTGTTAGAAAATTATCCATCCTGAAACCCGACCAGTAAAGTCAAAAAATTCCGGAGATATCAAGCTTGTCACTGTCTATCTGAATTTATTCCGAAATTCAGAGTGGGCACAATTGCAGAATACCTTGCAACTGTTTGAAGGGCGAAAATAAACTCTCTTACAGGTTATCGTTAATGTGGGGTCCAGGGGGCGAAGCCCCCGGAAGCTTTGCAACTTTTGCACTCTGAAAAGTAATAAGTAATATTTGAGCCAAAGAAAAGCGTAAATGTAATAAAAGCAACTTAAATTTGTTAAATTACTTTTGAAAAAAATTATTTTGCGACATTCAGTTATGGGGGGGGGGGGCTATGCCCCCCAAAATCTCATTAAAAAAATTATTGGGGGCCAGGCCCCGCTGCCCCCCCCCCCCCCCCGCTTCCGACGCCTATGACTCTGGAGATTCCGCATCTACTAATGGAGCTATTACGTCAGTACGTATAGCTCCAGTGTCCACCTAATGTATTGGGATTACACGACACATGCAACCGATTCGTCGCGAGTCGGCATGTCTCTGAGCTACACATCAAACTAATTTATCGCCGACTTCATTCGCCGACCCTTGCATTCCCGACGAAAGATGCCACTTACACCAAATGACAATTCCGGCTACACATGGTTGCCGACGAATTAAAAACATGGCGAATCCTGCTTCTGTGGCCGCCGTTGCTGCTATTTGGCTGGTTCGACGTCGTTATTTTTAAACGCTACATTTCGACCACTAGGCTGTAATTGCACCAGCTGGTAGGCAGTACCTTCAGACAAGAATATTGGCAGTTCTGCCCCGCCCTTCGAATTCATTAATTCAGCTACTTAAACACACTGCACTTACATGTCTTCATAGTCGAAAGTCCACGTCGATTGATACATCGATGAAAACATATTAGAAGTAACACATGCCCACTTAATTTCTGATTATCGGTTCGGGCTCTAAATAAAGTCCATGGTCAAAGTATCTGTGAGTATTCAATCCGGCTAAAATGCCCGTATGTAGGCTACTCTAATGATCGAGTAAACAGTAGGCCTACAGGGGATACATTAACACTAGTTAATCATATTCAACCGAACGAAATACCTGTAGTTCTAAAGTGTTCCGCCATTTTCTGACGTGCTGCATCTTTTAATTTCAGCGGCTTCACCAGAATGTCCAATTTTGAGGGGCAAATTGAGGGCAAAGGAAAATGCTGGGTGAAAAGATTTCCGAGTGCGAAGAGCAATGTCTTGCGGGTGGGGTCCATGGGTCCGCTTAGTCCGGTGGGGACCAGGGGGCAAAGACTCTGGAAGCTATGAGGTTTTAGCATATCTCTGGGTAAAAATTAAGTCCCAGGAAAGGTATATTATTTGATCTGACTCCAAAGTTAAAACTTTTCTTTTTTGGGGGGGAGGGGGGAGGGGTGCCATTTCACATTTGCTCGTTGCCACCGAGTACAAATGTACTAGTCAGTGGTTTAACCAGACTAGCATCATGTACTTTCTTCTGCTAATGTTAAAGTACTATTAACAAATTTATCATGATTCAGCCAACAACATTCACGAAAACCCCACGAACCTGCCCTTCCCTAATGCTGGACGATAAACATCCCAGAGATATATTGGTTTGATCAGGCTGACCTACCATTGAAGTGGCGATGATTGTGATATGTTTTAACTGGCAGTCTTGCTAACATATATTAGTCATTCTTCAATCATGGTTCCCCGGAACCTGTTCTTAATCAGTCAAAAGCCTTTACATAATTATGTTTACATTAATTTTGGAGGCGTGATTGGGAAGGGTGAGAGCAACTGGAGGGGACAACTGGGGAGACAAGGAAAAATCTGAGGGGTTAAATGTCCCCTCATCAGCCTTGTAGCGCCGCCACTGCTTAGTGTACGGTATTTGTATCCTTTGTCTACATATTTGTATAGATGGGATTTTCTCTCCATATTTCTGTTACTAATTCGGCCTCCTTTTCCTCGCTCCAAGTGTCAATCATTTTGTCCCAAATGTAGGAATGTAGGGAAAACACGTAGGGAAAACACTAAAATATGCTGTGTTGTATTGCCGAATATTAAGTTTGAGTCGTGGAATACGGCTACATGTAGCGAGTCGGCAACCCGAAAGCGGCTACATATCCTGATTTAGTAGTGCGCAGATTCGATTTTTGGATCTGCTAAAACTCGTCGACAAATCGGACGGATGAAAACTGGTCTGCAACAAGTCGGTAACATGTTGTGAGGTATGACACAAATGCAACTAATTGATGGTTGATCGGGAACTTCGCATTCCCGACCGTCGTGAGTCGGCTGTTTTGTACACTCGCGACGAATTGGTTGCATGTGTAGCCCCAGATTTAGTCTAGAGGCCTAAGAACGCTGCACGGACCGCGTGAATTTCGCATGTGCGTAAAGACGAATCCGAACACTGAAGTGATCGCCTAATTCAGTCGGGCATAACTGAGGTCCATCAGCTTTAATCTTTCAAATTCTTTGCTTACCTGCAACATCGATGTTTGTACACTGAGTTTCCTCAGTTTCCCTCACTTTTTTGAATATGAGGGTCTAGAATTGCATATAGACAGTAAAATTAAGACGACTCTAGGCTGACGGACCCACTGATGGTCGACTTCACTAGCTGCTGTGATACGTCTATACAGTAGACTTACGCCCATATACGATCAAGTCCACGAATTAGCTGTCTGCACTTGCACGTGAAGTTTACGCGCAAACCTTCATTGGAAGGCACGCATATTTTCTGTTCTAAGACCTCATATACATGAGGTGTACCCCACTTTCACAATATAATGTTGGGGTTTAAATTTCAGTGTTTAGAACGAAATCAATGCAGCATGTTAATGAAAATGCAAGTTTGTCATTACTCTGGCTCGTTTTGACGTAGTTTTGAAGACAGTCAAAGCAGCAAGTAAGTAGCCATGTAAGGGTTTGATACGGGTGAGATAGCTTTCAGACGGAGACGAAATTTGTTTAATTTAAAGGGGAAGTTTCAGCAAAAATTCAATTTTCATATTTTAAAATGGAACCAAATTTACACAGTATGATGAAATATCCATTGAAATCGGAGGTTTTTTTTTCAAGATAGCAGTAAAAGAGTAGATCAGAAGGATTGTAGGCTTTTTCAAAGTGAACTTAAGGGCAGCAGAGATTATATCACTTCCTCACATTGACAAGGAAGGCTAGTTTTCCCTTTGTTTTTTTTTTTTCAAACTGTTGTATTGACCTTTGAAGTTTATAGGGATGGAACCACACTGTCGGACATGCAAAGCTAGTAAAGTTCTCGTGCAACTTAGTCAATTCCAATCTGATAATATGGAATTGGTTGAGGTGAAAATGGTTGAAACTTTAAAGAAAAAAACAAAACATTGGAATATGATGTCACATGTGCTCGCTTCAAGTTCATTTCTAGTTAAAATGTGGCAACTTCTTTTATGTGTTTTCTCTTTGTTTTGTTATATCCTGCCCTCATATACTTTTTTAGTTTGTACTATCCTAGTTCTTTTTTGTTTCTTTTTCTGTTTCCTGGGAGCACTCTACTCGACAAACCCTATGGGTTTTTTAGAGGGCTTCCCTTCACAATATTTTGATTTCATGTAACATTCTACTTTTGTTTCTGTGTATTGTACCTATTACTATCGATTACTGTGGAAAAACAAATAAATGAAATGAAATGAACTTGACCTTCTCATATGATGAGAGCCACATATCGGATTTCAACGCAAATTTCACCAAAATTCTGAGAATAAATACCCCTCTAACATATTAAAAATTTATGTAATTGACCTTAAACCCTTCTTTTTTAAGGGATAAGAAAATATGTAGGCTACAAGAATCGAATATTAATTTTGAAGTTTCAACGGAAAAAAACAATCCAAAGGAACCATCCTTTTTTAGATAATAAGTTGTACGAGATCTTGAGTTGTAGCTCCAGACAAAAAAAGAACAGAGATTTTCCAGTTGATTTTAAATAATTTTATTCGATGATTTGAGTTCCAAAAAAAGATCAAGTTGAATTAATTCGGCCGACCTAATATGATTACTGAGAACAAAGTTGACTACATGCTTATCCCTCTGTGTCTACGGCACGAGTGCCCAGCTGGCAGGCTCGGTCTTGGGAATCGTGCGAGCTCTGAACACCTGCAGTCAACTGATTGGTCAAAAGTTATGACGCACCAATGTAAATAAGTATAATGGTATCGATGACCAATGAGGAGGCTGCAAAGGGGGAAATTGGCCACACCTTGAAAACATAAGCCACAGTTACCACGTGGAACTAGGGCGATGTAATATGTCACGTCCACCGGTAATACGTGACGGGAAACAGTAAGGGCCCTGGGAATCTAGAACAAAGGAAGGGCGAGTTGCTCGTAAACAAAAAGATGGCGTCTGGTAAAGGTCATGGAGAGTGCACCATACTACATGACACTTTCGCCAACGACGTGAACACTGAGACGTTCTTCCTGTAAACGTTTCCACGCTCCAGTTTCCATTTCAAAGAGGCTTCGGTCTATTACCACGCCTTTTCTCAAATAAAAAAAACTAAATCCCATCTTTTTAGGTTTATAGGTTGTTTTAGGTTTAAAGAGTGTTTTCACGTTTCGTCACGATTGGTAAACTACGCCCACTGCCAGAACTGCCAGACAAAAATCAACAGTGTTTTAGTGCAACACTTACACGTGAATCGTCAACTGCTTCTCAGTTATCTTCACTAAATGCGTCGTGCGCTAGATTTTGCCCGCCAAAAGGGGCGGGGCTTGTGAAGTCAGTAAAAGCCCTTATAGACGTTTCTGGCTTATCATGAGCTGAACAGTATGAGCAGGCTGCGACTTGGTTTCTTCTTGAGATAGAGATGGGCATTTTTTTCACACTGACCAATCAGCTTCTTGGAAATAGGCCATACTCTTTATTCCAAAACAACAGCTTTCCGACCCCATATGGCAATTCTGATACCGGATTATGAAAGATCAAGTCAAATATCACATGTCTACGTAACACTTACCAGTGGCGTAGCTAAGGAGGGGGTAGGGGGCAAACTGCTCAAGACGCCACCCATAGGGGCGGAAAATCGAAATCACTAAAAAATGCGTTGGACCTACCATTTGCCAGCAGCCAATGGGAGCGCCAGCGGGTGGGGGGGGGGGGCACTCACACTCGCCTTCATCCATACGATAAAAATAGTAAGCACGATAAATTTCAGTCCACCCCACCCTAACGATCATTTTGGTTTTGCTAACAAGAAGGTATTCTTCAAGGAAACTCAAAATTCCCAATTTTCCTTCTAAAAATCCAAAATGTTTCAATATATCAGCTTTAGATTTTCAAACATTCTCGCTATCCCCCGAAATAAAATAGTGCCAGCAGGTTACTCACCAGTACACTTCACTAGTACACGTTTATCGAAATTTATTTCTGTAAAGTGTTCCAACGACTTCTTCTCCCAATGACACGATGACAGGGACCCCTCTTTCCCAGTACAAGACGGTGATTGGTTGAAAATCATCGATCCATTGTGTCCCTTCGACAAAGCCTTCATTCGACAAACATAGTCGTACCCGTGGTCCCTTCAAAGAAAATTATACTGTACGGTAACTTACAGAAGTAATTCTTTAGTCCAAGTCATTGGTACTGCAGCAGGCGCGCGTCGATCCTGGGGCAGGGAGAAATTGCCCCACCGATGAAAATAATGGGAGCGGTATCGCCCTTCCCCAATAATACAGGCCGACTTAAAAAAAAAAAAACAATAGACAGAATAAACAAAATGTAATATTGTTGACTCTAGAGCTTCTAAAAAACGTCAGTTCGAGCCTAACTCAGCATTTATAATGCTACATCTATGTTTTATGTATGTGTGTGCCAATGTGTGTGTGAATGCGTGTCTTTTATTGTGTGTGTGTGCGTGTGTGTGTGAGTGTGTGTGTGTGTTGGTTTAAGTTAGGCATATAGGTTGCTTATAGACTGAGCCACGTACACAAACTGAGGTTTCGACTGTTGGATTTTTTTCCTCAACTCAAAAACCAGATTAACCTGAGCTGCAGTTAAAATGCAATTAACTGCAAAAGATCTGACCTATTGTTATTTTGCTGTTTCCCGTGCATAAAATTCAACTGGCGGAATTTAGTGTTTTATCTTTCATAATGAGTGACTTAAGTAATTCGTTTTGCGCACATCCTCTAAATCATCGGTAAACAAATCAATGGGAGTTTGGTGAAATCCTGTTCCTTAATCGATCCATAACAAATGGGGGGAAACTAAGTGTGGTTTGTGCCGTGCGCAGGGGTGGCGCCAGCATGCCCCCCCCCCCCCCCCCGTCGGGGAAGGTCGGTGGTTTCGTCGGGGAGGCCTAAAAAAATATAAAAAAAAATTCGCAAGGACTGAAATTACTGGATCGGTGACCTTGAACATATTTTTCCTTTTATAACACTATTTTAATACACATCGGAATCGATTTTCAATTACTTCTCATAGCTCATAGTTCATAGTTCTGTTAAAACTCATTACATGTACCTTGTCCCATCTTAAATCCGTGCGCGCGAGGTCACCCATAACCAAGACTTGTGTTAGGGACCTGGAAATTTCACGTGAAGACGTAACCAAGGGTGGCACCAGCGGGGAACCAGGGACCATGCCTCCGTCGGGGAAGGCTGTCCTTCCCCTGTCGTTGAGAAGATCCAGTTTCGTCGGGGAGCCTTCATCTACAGGCCCACGATAAAAGATGTTAGCCCGATAAACGTTAGTCCCAGGACAATCTTCTTGATTTTGCTTTGCTAGTTTTCCTTACAAAACTGACAAGAAGTTGTTCAGGTGCATGCAGTGCCCAAATGGTTTGCCATCTGTCATGCCCCGACAGCCGAATTCGAGCAACGTTAATGACAATCGGTCAGGCCGTTTTCAGTTATATATAATGATGAACAGAAGTGTGAGAATGTCTCCTGATAAGTCTGACTGAAAATTCATTTGAAGCCACCTTGTTGTTAAGTGACATATTTTCAAAGACGTCGGCGGGAAGTAAAATCATTTATTGTCGGGAGTTCGGATAGTCACATAGAAAATAATTTAAATTTAGTGGATCTGGCAATTGAATACAACAAGGAGTCTCAAAAGAGTAAAAAATGGTATGTTTTTAATTCGGTTACATAGTTTCCCCCAGAGAAAAAGAATGGCGTAGCCAGGATTGAATTTTTAGGGGGGCCTAGGTAATAAGTGGGGGGCCTGGTACCTCCGAGGGTCAGGCGTGGCAAGACTATCTAAGCGGAGGCCCACCATCGGTTGGCGTGGAGCGTACAAGAAAATTTGGGGCTTTGCAAACCCCCTAGATGGCCGGAAACGGCACTTCCCACGCGTGTTAAGCTGAATGTACCCAGCCTTGAAACACGAATTTCATGTCTGCCACTTCTCAAAAAGTGGGAATAAAAAATCAATCTATGAAAAATGGTAATACATACATTTTTAGGGACCCCAAAACTGGGCATTTCTGATCTGTGGCCTGGGGGATGAGACTAAAGGGAACCGGTATCTCCCTTTCCCTTGGGAAAAATTGTAAACTTCAGGGGGACCTACCGTAGATCACTAATGCGGCAATATTTGAATGGATGTCAGCTTTAATAGGAAAACCAAAAGTAGTTGTGCCCCCTCTGAGAAATTTTCTTTGCGTCAGATTTCCTAGATGCAAAATGGTGCCATGTTTGGTAGAACTTTGAACTGATTATAAGCCTGCGTTTTAGGATTTTCCTAACGGCGTGGGGTCCAGGGGCCCCTGATGGGGTCCAGGAGCAAAGCCCCGGTGGGGGTACAGGGGCGAAGGCCTCGGAAGCCCCTGGGTATTTACGAAATTGTACGCTTTAACTTGGAATTACACAAGATGGGCACTTAATAGAACACAAATATCACAATTTGACTTTCTTCAATTATATCCTTACTCCGTATGATTTAAGTAGGCCGGAATAATGCAGATAATGCAGAGGGTAAGGGGATGGATTACTTAAAATTGAGGTTCTTCAGGGACTCCCTCCTTGGTGTCCCAAATCTTCTTTTCAGGAATCTAGGGGGATTTTCATGTGATGTGAATTCAGGCCTTATATATGATGGGGCGCGCGAAGCGCGCCGAAAAAATTAACGTTTAAGATATCTCATCAATGAAACTGAATGAAAATTAGAGAAAGGATGGGCCACATGTAACCTTAGCTGAATAACGGTGCTCCTCTAAAGACATTCTTACTGAAGCACAAACATACTCTGGTTTCCCATATAGCTGTATAGTCTTTTTTAGGTGACTTTCACAGAGCCGTTACCTGTAAAGGGGCGCGCGGAGCGCGCCGAAAATTTGAAGTTTTACTTCATCTTAATAGTAAAATTGGAATAAAATTAGGCAAAGAGTGGTCCCTTTTCACTACAGCTGAATAAGGGTGACCCCTGAAGATATTTGTAATGAGCAAAAACGTACCGATGGTCTCCTATAGAGTTCTTTTCGTGAGACTTTTATAGCGTCATTATCTGTGATGGGACTCGCAGAACACGCCAAAAAAAGGACTACTTTTGAGACATCTCAAAAGAGAAATTAATGGAAATTAGAGAAAAGGTGGGCCCCTTTTCACTTTAGCCGAAAAAGGATGGAGCTCCAGATTAGAGTCAAATAAGATCATCGTCCTTTCAGAAAGCTTGGGGCACTTGGTCAGAGAAGGGGACCAGAAGAAGACCGCCTCCCTGCCTCCCTCATTCACTAGTTACGGTAGAGTTTCAGCTACGGACCGGGCACTGGTGATAAGTTTCAGTGACAATGGAAGAGGTGTTCTACAAGAAGTTACCCCGAATCCTGAAATATTTAAAACGAGTGCACGCGACTGGTGGGAGCTTTGAGACCTTTATTGAAAGAGTATTGTTTTTATTTAGTTTTCAATGCAATATATGAACTGTTTAAACATTATACAACTTAATTAAGTATCACTCGCGTAGCTCTGTCAGTTTCATTTTGTATTTTTGTAGCAAAAGCAACCAAAGACGTAAAAAACAAGTTCTGGAAAAAGTGGGGGCAAGTGCTCCCCCCGTAATCCCGCCTATTTTACATATATTCATGCATGTTTTCTTAATTGTTACACATTCTATTTATTTACTGTTTTTGAAAGAAATACTTCAAAGTTTATTTCCGTTCAAAAATTTTATTTTTTTCTCAATTACTTTATCAAGACGCAAAAAATCTGGGGGGCCTGACGAAAATCTGGGGGCTTAGGCCCCCCAGGCCCCCCCCCCCGTGGCTACGCCACTGATTTAATTGTACCGGTACCTTTTATCTGGTTATTTTCTGATCACATAGCAAGTTGGGTTTTTTCTTTTGAAGTGAAACTTTTATAAATAACGACTGCTTCATTTCTAGTTACAAGTCTGGAAAATGTCATTTCCGGCTGTCTGAGGGTAAGATTTTTTAAATTTTCTCTACGCTCCGCGCCAAGTTATGGTGGCGCTCCGCTTTGATAGTGTTTTGGTCGAACAGATTACTCAGCAGAACAATGCATGCTTGCAAATTATTCTTCGTTTGAGGGAAATGTGAAGTGAAAATTTTAAAGCGGAAAAAGCTGACTGCTTTGTTTCTGGTTACGAGCCTTGGAAATACCATTTCCGGCTGTCTGAGGTTTTCAATTTTTCAAAAATTTCTGTGCGCTTCTAGTTAGCTTTTCGGGCAGGATTACATTTTTCAGACAAAATGGACTATTCTGCCTCCTACCAAACAAATTGAAACACTCCCGTAGGGATATGTCAATGTACAAAATATAAAACTTGAAATACATGGGATGCCAAACATTTTCCGCGAGGAAAATTCCAAGGGCCTTAGTCTCCATGATGTAATTCAGAAACCACAACAAAACTACAAATCACCCCCTTCTTGATTTTTCTCATAAGAGGGTCAGATTATTCCATAAACCCCCAAATCTGTCATAAAATTACAGTTCCACCAATATAACCTTCAGATTCTCTAATATTTGTTAAAAATGATAAACTTTTTCATTTTCGATCCATACTCCGTACAATAAAACACCCAATTTAACGCTCTTAATCACTCCGACAATTGCTCTTGACAGGCATATCATTGAATAAAAAGCCCAAAAGTTTCATTGTAACCTTGCCCAAAAAGCAAATTTTTCCATAAAATTCTACAATTTCTCCAATATGATAAGCTGTTAATTTTCAAATCTTCGTTCAAAAAGGGGAAAAATTTTTCGGGCACATTTCCAGTTTCGTCTGAAAGCCTTAGTACCTGGGCCTTGTACGATGAAATGCGTAACCCCAAAAGAGTTTCAGCTGTCGCCTGTGTAACGTTTCTGATTTTTATGAAGGACAGATTCTTCAATAAACACCTCAACTTTTCAATGGTCCTTACAAAAGCCAAATTTTGTTTAAAAACTTTTTCTTTTACTACTCCAGATTTTTAATTATTGTTGAAAAAAAAACCCAAAAATTTCGGCGCGCTACGCGCGCCTCAGATTCTGAATAAGTCCCAGAGTAAGCCTCTGGGACTTACTCATCGCCTTTGTCGGGGACTCGAAATGCTGGCCCCCCCTGTCGGCCCTGTCGGGCAAATCCTGGCGCCACCCCTGGCCGTGCGCTGTGTCTAAGTTGCCTTTTGGTGAAAAAATTTACATTTGTATCTGGCGTTAGGTACAGCAGGGAGATGGGTAGAGCTAAGAACCTCTATTTTCGTTCGGGTTGGCTAGACACATGGATTTATGCTTAGTGATTCACGCATGTAATACATGAAAAGAAGGGAACACCGTACACTATGAGCTCAGTGAGCCCGGTTTGTAAATCCAACGCTGCAGTGGTGTACGCAGAATTTTTCTGAAGGAGGGGGGGGGGGCAGTATGTTGAGTGATCACTGGCCTTGGGGAGGGGTCTAAGAGGAGGGGGCGTCCCATCTCTTATGAAAATTTTTGGCCTATTCAAGGAGCCTAGATGTAAAATGGTGCAAAATTTTCGAGTATGACAAAAATACTGCTGAGAGTTGAATTGTGGCGGTTAATGGGAATAAAACAGAAGATTTTGTTTCTTTTCATGCAATCAAATGCCATGTCCTGAATTAACACATTTAGGAGTCAAAATCAAAATGAAAGAGCATCAGTAATCGGCGTGAGGAAACGGGTGCATTTCAGTTTTGGGGTTTTACTTGTCCAGAAAACGTAATTCAGATTCAGCCATTGTTGACGATAAGGTGTGATTCAAACCACACATTGATGACCTTTGTAACCAAATTGTTAAGTAAACTAGGACTTTTTATTGTCTTAGGTTTTCTGTTCCTCACTCTATTTTACTTCAGATTTATTATTCGCTTGTTTATTCAAGTTGCTTATGGCATAGAAATTTATGGGATGACAAACAGTTCTTTTCTTAAACCATTACCACTATTACAGAATAGAATCTGAAAAACGATTTCTTTTAAGCATTGGTCTTTCTCAACCAACCTTCTTAAAATAAATGATATTCACATTTTCAAGATGCAAAGCTTTATTTTCAAATATGTCAACGACCTTCTTCAAAATGTTTTAGAACTATTGTCCATACCTATAGTAGGCCTAAAATGGTTTTGGATACAAACACAAGAAACAAGGATCTTTTCTCCGTTACTAGGCAATACTCTAGGCATGGAAAATTTCTTTTGAACAACTATTGTGTTACATTATGGAACAACCTTCCAAATCACTTAAACAACTTAACTCTTATCACTCTTTTAAGCAGTGGCGTAGGAAGCAAAATGAAAGTGGGGAGGGGGGGGGGGGCGGAACGGTTTTGGACTACGCACCTCACTCTACCCCATTGACCAAACGGTACGTTTTTTATGCTGAATTTTTCTCCTTTTATACGAGCAAGAACAACTTTTTTTGAATAGAAAAGTCTGATTTTTTCTTAAGTGTGAACACTGTTATAGGGAACGTAATTTGCAGCCCGCAGAGAAAATTTTGGCCCTTTTAAACATTTGTAAATATGGAGCTTGTATTGCAGTAAATAGTTTAAATTCAGGGTTTCCTGTGAGGATATTTGAATATTTCGGGGACTTTCGAAGAATCTGCGGTTCCTATTAGCACATATTTGAGATATCATGTCGCCTGAATATCGTTGTTGTTACAAAATGTTATCTAAGGAGTGCGGATTGAGACTTCTCGGCGACATTCAAAAAGCTCCCGAAACTGCCTTTTTAGACAAAATGTTTAAACCGTATACTGACGAAAATTTAGTAGGGAAACGGCACTGTAGTGGCTCGGAAACGGAAAAGTTTACTGCTGACTGCTGTATGAGCGACCACATACTTCATGAAGAGTCGCAATTAAAAGCGCGCGAAGCGCGCGGAAAATTTTGCCTTTTTAAAACTAATTATTACAAATATGGAACTTTTATTAGGAAGGCAAATTTTCGAATTTTTAACTTTTTCGAGCAAGTGGACAATCGCCCCTGCCTCCTGTATCAACGTCATTACTCTGCAACATTGAACATTGATAACATTGACACTTTACTTCAATAACTAAAGAATCCATCTACACAGACTACTCAACTGATAGGGTTGAAAGGTATCTGATGATGGGTGTTTGTGAGAGCATTTGGGTACGGTAGGCCAATGGTTCCCTGACTGGAATATAAAGTCTTGCTCGAAAGACAATATTTCAGTTGGCGCGGAGCGTACAGAAAATTTTGAAAAATTGCGACCCACCAGACAGCCGGAAATGGCATGTCTCGGGTTTGTAAGTAGTAGCTAAGTTTTCCCATTTTTCTTTCAAGTGTGATCACCAGTGTATCAGGGACGAATTGCCACGCGCAAAGTGCGCCGAAATTTCTGCCCCTTCAAACAAATATATGTAGATATGGAGCTTGTATTACAGAAAGCCTTGGATTCTGGATTTTCTGCACAGAAATTTGAAGATTTGGGGGATTACTAAAGAATCTGCATCTCCTCCATATATTGGTGGCAAATCTGAGAATAATGCTTTTTCTAAAGTTGTCCCGACTCTCTGGAAAGAGCCGTTCGGCGAAATCAAACTATAAACCCTAAGAAGCTAGATTGAATGACGACTGAATCGTTGTTGCTACATATGTTATCTAAGGCCTACAATCTGTCACACTTTACGATGACATTTCAAGTTTCCCAAACTTTGTTGTCCTTTTTAGACAAAATACTTTAAAATCAAGAGCTTTCTTTGAAGAAAATTTGGAATTCTGTGAAAGACAGTTTACAGAAACAGCGATATAGCTGCCGGTGTCTCTTGATGATTTGGTGTCACATATGGTAAATATCCGATTTTGTCATTTCCAGAGCCAGGAAAAGTTTACCAAAATGATTTATGAGCGAGAACTGATGCATTGTAAACTACATTATTTGCGGCGCGCCAAGCGCCCCGGAAATTTTCCTGTTTCCGAGATTTGGAAAAAAGAAAAAAGGGGTTTTCTGACCCGTCAAGTTGGGGGGGGGGGACGAAAGCATGCTTTCTCCCTCTCATTCTTCACTGGGGTGGGGGTGGGGGAGGGTTAAGAAACAATTGAATATTTTACTACTTGATAAATACTGAGTGTTGTGTTGTTAGTCTTCCTTTCTTTCTTCTTCCTCCCTCCTCTTTTCCTTTCTCTGATTCTCCTCTCTGTTTTTGTTTTGTAGCCTTTGTGATTAAGGTTTTTTTTACTTAAATTAATAAATGAAACGGAAATGAAATAAAGACTATCTAAGCGTAGCGCCACCATTATTTGGCGCGGATCGTGCAGAAAATTTCGACAAATGAGCCCCTCACAGGTGGTCGGAAATAGCATTTCCCAGACTTATACGAAGAATCTAAGCAGCAGTGGTGAGGCCATGGGGCTGGGGGGTTAGAACCCCACGTGACCCAACCTTGCAATGCAAAAAACACCTAAAAATAGCGGTTTTTCTCTCTATTCTTAGACCTTTCCCTCATGTCGTGCCCCAATCAAGCTGGAAACCTTACTTGGGTTCATGATTAAATGATAATGATAATTATATTTTTATGGTTTGCTCAGTGGGCATATACGACAAAGAGGGGCGCAAATTCAGCGGGGTGGGAAGGGGCCACCCCTAGTTCAGAAGGTACGGACTACCTGTAATGGATAGCGATATCCATTTTTTCTCTTCGTGGTCTTTGCGCTTACCATAAAAGCCCTAGGCTTAGTTAGGAGTTCTTTGCTGACATTTTGGAACATCGCATTGGGAAGTTTTTGTTGAAACAATCTTCTTGGAGCTTCAAAAATACCGAAACCCAAGATATTCTGGGGGCCTCACCCTCCTGGACCACACCGGACTTTGCTTTGGATCCCACCGGGGACCCTAAAGCGGACGAATCCCTAGACCTGACCCCTTAGCGCAAACGGTCAACGCGTGTACAGTGTCAACTTCACGCGTATATCATATGTACATGTCTTCGTCATATCATACAGATTTCTCCACGGCAAAAATCCGGTGAAATGCACACCAAAACTTTATTACATAGCAAAAGTTACCCATGCCCTGTAACTTACCGCCTTCGGTTTCGCCATACGCGTGGATATTCTAAATGTAGCTTTGTCGTGCTTAAAGGCCTTATGCTCTCATCCCAAAACAGTTCCTATTTTCCTAACCTATGGAGCCCTCTCACAACTTTCTAAAATTTATCCGCATGCAGACACAATTTCCCAGTTTATTCCTCCAGGGTGTGCATACACTGAGCACAATGTGTATATACAAATGGCTTATGATATTCTGCGAAACGAAACGAAACAAATTAGTTTAGGCCACTCATGGAATAGGAAGCTATAACGGATAATCGGAGGACAAAAATCAATCGGTCAAAGTAGTCCTAGGTTTATGAACGTATTTTTTGCTGTTTCGCAAAATATCATTAGCGTGGTGGGCTATTGATATTCTGCGAAACGAAACAAATTAGTTTATGCCACCCATGGAATAGGAAACTATAACGGATAAGGGGAGGCCAAAAATCAATCGGTCAACTGGTCAAAGTAGCCCTAGGTTTATGAACGTATTTTTGCTATATTTCGCAAAATATCATTAGCGTGGTGGGCTATTGATATTCTGCGAAACAAAACGAAACAAATTAGTTCAGGCCACCCACCTCGAACAGGAAACTATAATGGATAAGGGGAGGACAAAAATCAATCGGTCAAAGTAGATAGGCCTAGGCCTATGAACATATTTCTTGCTCTGTTTCGCAAAATTTCATTAAAATATCATTAAAATATCATGAATATAATGGTGTTTTTATAATTTGCGAAACAAAATGAAACAAATAGCGTTACCGTGGAAGTCACGATCTGTTTCATAAGCAATTGACACAGCGGGTAAGGGGAGGACAAAATTCAATCAGTCATCAAAGCCTATTTACATTTCATACAGTACTAATGAAAGCTGTTGTAGGAAACTCTCTTGCACATGTGGGTGGAGATGGCTCGGTGGTTTGAGCGTACTGCCTTGCATACTGAAGGTCCCCGGATCAAGTCCCGGTGGAACCACTACGGGGTCTAAACCACGGGGTCTAAACATTAGCTTGTTCATAGCTGTTAATAGTGATGCTGAGGGGGTTTAAAATTACAAAATTGGGTATTTGGTTGTCCGTTTCAGGAAGCTGTCCGACTCAAGAAGTTGTCCGCTTGCTCAGTTCAGCTGTTGTGTTGAGCAAGTATAACCTCCACCCCCTCCCTTTGGGAAAGTGGCTAAAGACTGGGGATACGCTCACGTCCGTCGGATGGGGACGTTAAATGGCGGTCCCGGGAGCAGGATTGGGAGCTATTAGTACACGCCTGCCTCGTTACCTCTGAGCACTAGTCGAAAAGAACGAGAAGGCGAAGTTCGCCAGTGTTCATCCACACTCACTCTGGCATTGGATCTTCGAAGAGTTAAATGATTAGGGCCTGGACTTCAGGGCATCTTATGGGGCTTTGGTCCTCCTTTGCCCTTCAACCTGTTATGTTATGTTATGTTATATACGGGCGCAGCAATCCACCTACACCAATACTTATTAAATTACTTATTGAATTATTACGGACTTCAAGGCGGAGAACGCTCTCTTTACAATGGGATAAGAGGTCAATCCTCATCAAAAATGATGCGGGGACAAAACAATTAGCAATGAACGGATCACAACCCCCCCCCCCCCATGACGTCCTGAAACTTCAACATTGATACGGGGAGCGGGGTTTGTCCCATGTATTTTTGTCGAGTATCGTACTTATTAGCAGAGGTATGAGGAAGCGTTAACCTCTATCAGGCTCACAATTCACATTCCTTTATACAATACACCAAAGAGGTTTGCCTGTATATCGGAATGATTGCTTGGCGATCATGAGAATAGAGGAAGCTAATACGAACGCGGACTAAAAGAAATAATTATTCCACAGAGATCAGTGAAACTTTCATGAAAAATAGAAAACAACTTACAAATTTGGAGATGATTCGAGTAGGTCTACCCGATATTTGATCTACAGTTTTGAAACACGTACAGGTTTTTGTTGAGCATAAATGTAATATAATTAGAAAAAGAGAATGATCTGATCAATGGGAAGGATTTAAAACCAGATCAGAATCCGATCTGAATTCTCTGTACGCCGTGTGAAGGCGGCTAGAATTATTACGTTTCGTTTCGCAGATTATCACTACCCCACCACGCTAACGCTATTTTGCGTAACAGAGCAAAAAATATGTTCATAGGCCTAGGCCTTCTTTGACCGATTGATTTTAGTCCTCCCCTTATCCGTTATAGTTTCCTATCCCATGGGTAGCCTAAACTAATTTGTTTCGTTTCGCAGAATATCAATAACCCACCACGCTAACGATAATTTGCGAAACAGAGCAAAAAATACGTTCATAAACCTAGGACTACTTTGACCGATTGACTTTTGTCCTCCGATTATCCGTTATAGCTTCCTATTCATGGGTGGCCTTAACTAATTTGTTTCGTTTCGTTTCGCAGAATATCATAAGCCTATACAAATCACTCTCGGTACAGTACAAGCTGTGTAGGCTAATATGAGTTTCGGTACGGTATCCTGCATTTTATGTAGTTAAAGCTAAATCAATTATAAATGAAAGTGCGAGAAATTGTACGTACCTGCAAACCAATGACGCTGCATTCCGTGAAAATAGTAGTGGATGTACCCCGTACCAAGATCCTTGCCAGTAAATCTCTACGTAGCTGAAATATTTATCAGGATGAGGAACAAGCCGGGCGTCAAAGTCATTCGCTGTTGAGTGTAAATGTTTTAAGAAAGCTGCTATTTACGGCCAAATCCTCTCACCCCAGAACGAAACCCCAATGTGCTTTATCAAAACACTCTCAGTACAGTACATATTGTATGTAAAATAAGCTTTTCTACTTTAACTAGCTGTCGACCACCGAGCTGAGCAAATTGAGAATTTCCGTAGACAACTTACTACAATCAAAACTAAAATGTGAAACCTTTCCCGAAGGTATTGTCTACATGGTCAAGGGGTTAGAGCGTCCATGCCGGTCAAGGGGTTAGACCGACCCGAAGGTCTGCCATAGTTCTGGATTGGACTCCTGGCCGGGTCATATCAAAGACTACAAAAGATGGAACCTTCTGCCATTGTGATTGGTGATCTGCACAAAGGACGGAGTTAGTAAAATGGAGTTAAGGGCCCAGTTTCCACTTTATTGGCTCGGCCTTTTTTCCAGTAATGGCTGACTAGCTTGTTTTTCCTACTCCATTGCTAATGCGGACCATCACGCGCAAAGGCAGTAGGTTCCATTTTTGGAATGAGTAGACCTGGGAATCGAATCAGGCTGCCAGGCCCTTCCGGGTGAGAGGCGGATGTTCTACCTTTAGACCAAACACGCAGTCGCGCATAAGCGATGAATTATGGCAAACCAGCCTGTGAGCTACAAGTGGAAAAAGGGCGACCCGACTTTTAAATTGTTTAGAAATTGAATAGAAATGGAGCCGTAAAAACTTATTCAACTAATTCCCTCAAACGGCCTATACGTATACCTTTCTTTTATAGTTATGCCTTTTCGACTTCGGTACGTTTTTACTCTACCTTGAAGGTTGCAAGATACCTTTTACGTCACTAAATGCCCGATAAAGTATAGATACATTTCAAAGGAAGTAAAAAATATTTCTCACATCTAAAGTCACCGTTCTTCATATACAGTAAACATCTAGTCACGTAATGCTATGTAAAACAAACGCAAAAATACTTTCGGCTTTATTTAATTCCAGACAATGCAGTTATTTTATTTTCAGTAAATTAGGAGTACCTGGTTACCAATACCAAAGTTAAGGAAGTCAACAATGAACCATAGCATACGACAACGCCAAAATGCACGATTCTACACTAGTTTTGCAAACGTTACGTCTGCATGACTCAATAGGTTTTCCTTTTCGGGAAACCAAATATTGTAGTTTGGGGTGGTGGAAAAGCCCTTTAATGTTAGCCTAGAGTGATTTCACGTGACGTCACTTATTCAGACAATCTCAGTTTATTGCTTCAGGACGGGTATACCAGAATCCAATGAGTAATCAAAACACCCTCAGTATGTACTATGATCAGGTCCGTATCCAGGGGGAGGGGTTCAGGGAGTTCCGGCGAGCCCCCCCCCCCTCACCACCACAAGATCTGGGGTTCCGCTCAGCCTATTATAGTAGGCCTACGTTAGCAACATATATAACCGGAATGTGTTTTAATTTTGAAATGCGTCAAGCTAGGCCTATCTGATAACTATCTGACGCATTCAGCTTAACCTTTCTTTGCATGCGTCTTCGGCCCTAGTCGGTCATAATTGTCGGGTAAAATGTGCCACTTGTGGTAAAATCGAAAAAAAAAAACTTTTTGGCTTGTGGGGACATTGAAATGCAAGACAGCAGTGCACTATAACGTGAAAGCTAACTCCACTTACTCTGCAAAACCAAAAAAGTGAAATTTACTTCATGTGAGCTGATGGACCACTCTTAGTAAGAGTGCATTTCACCAGGAATGGAGTGAAATTCACACCATAATGAGCAATATTTCATTAAATGCGTGCAAAATATCCCTCTCTTTTGAGTTAATTTTTTACTGCTCTTGGGCTGGAATTCAATTTAACAAGAATTGTCCCTCAGTTCATTCTTTCGGAAGTAAACTTCACTCTGTCGTTCAGTGTTTTTTGAATGCCATGCACTGTCAAAAATAGGCGAATCCGAGCAGCTCATTGAAAGCCCTCATAGTGGGGTCCTTCGGCCTTAAATCGTTTTCATTTATTGTTTGCATACAATCCTAAACCATCATATTTATAGAAACTGAGGTAATCACAAAGTATTTTAATATGCAATCATCCATAAAGCAAAGAATCTGAAAGATTAAAGGGCCAGTTCTCTCACCCCAAGCAGTACCAAATCTCCTAACCTTCTTACTGAAGCCCCTCCCACAATTGTCTGAAATTCATCCTCATCCAGACAAAATCCACGTTTATTGCTTAAGGGCGAATATAGAAAAACTCAATTTATTTAATCAAAACACTCTCAATACCGTTTATGCTGTGCAATACAAGCTTTGGCACTCTGCATTTTGTGAATTAGCTGTCGATCAAAGAGCTGAGCCAATTGAGAATTTCGATACCCGGGTCCCAAAATTGTAGTTTGGGGTGAGAGGTTTGGCCCTTTAAGTCTGATGTACCCCAGTTATGTCAGACTAAATCAGACCATCACTTGAAAATTTGGATTCCTCTATTCATTTACTCAAATTAGTCCTAAAGTGTACCTTAGGTAAAAACAAAACATAAATATATATTAAAGAGCAATACAAATGAATTCAAATAGTCATAGGATAGGATATTTCTGAGCCAAGAAATAAAATGTTGAAGTTTATACACTCAACTTAAAATGCTATATTGAGCAATATTTTGTGATGTCGTTGTTGTACTACTCAAAATGACAATGTTTGTATTTCTTTGTTTTTCTGAAAGTTACTGCACCTTGTACAAAAGGTGTGATAGCATTCTTACTCTTATGGAGTGATGTAATTAACTAAGTCCTCTCTGCGCAACATGCTATGCAAGCAAACAGGTAGTGTTCAAGGTCATAAAAACATTTTTAATTTTAAAGGGAAACAAAGCAGGTAATATGAGTTGTACAACAAGAAAGTCACAAATTATTACACAATGTACGAATTTGTTTTAAGTGAGTTAACTTTTATATCCCAGATCAAGAATGTAAAGTGAAGAGGGGAGTTAGGCCGTTAGAATATATTTTCATGCTCTTTCACATATGTATTGCTGAATTTTTTGACTTGAGGTACACTTAAATATGTCACACACGTTCAAACAAAAAAGAACAAAAAACCATGCATACCTGTTGCCGATGAAACTTCATAAATACAAACCGTGATGACGATCAATAAACTCAGTCCATAACAGCAGGTATTCATAGTTATGAAATGTTGAAAAATCTCAAATTGAAATGGTTATGCGTACATGGTGATTGTTGTTACTTCCTCAAATTGACGACAGAACTTGCTTTCATAACTCGTATGTGAAAGTATAACCTTCCTTTCACGATTTCCCTCCGAATTGTCCTTGATACCTAATAAAACATCTCAGCCAATTCTGGAAATTAACTAAATCGAATCCGTAGGTAGAGCTAGAACAACTGAGAGGCAGTTGTGTGACCTGAGTTGATGAGGTCTGTTCTAGACCCGAAAGACGACTGAACAGATCAGCCTAGGCCATCTCCCTGAGCAGACCAACGTTGATGACACTGTCTCTGAAGATCAGGCAATGAAAACGTTCTTTGGAAAAGTGATCTCTCCTTAAAAGCTTTCAAGGACAATCTAACACCTCAGGCGGTAGATTCTATATAAGCGCCTGTTTAGAAGGCTATTAGCATGCAGATGCGTTGAATATTCATGTACTTTACGCATGCGTTGTGCAATGGTTCATATCAAAACGTGTCTTTAATCTTTTGATTCGTAGGTTAATGAGAAGCAGAATAAATACGTAAATAAGAGTATACGATATAAATAAAAGTTATAAAGAAAAATACAGATTCCTGTTTTCAAATAGCTTATGAGATTGCAATCCTGGCGACGAATAAAAGGGTGTCAAATCACATTTTAAAGGAAAGCTTATATGAAATAGTTTGATTAATTGATGTGAAGAAAAGTGTGTAGTGTACACATAATGTAAAATATCGATGTAGAATATAGTATTAAAGATTCGATAAGACGAATAAATTGGGAAGAACATGACGATGCAATATTGAAGTGACTTAAATCATGGAGTTGCAACTCCCTGCTCAAACATATAACAAACTGAGAAACAGAAAGGTGACTCCTTCAATATTCTCTCAAATGATAAAAGACAAGGACGAATCGTTCAATGAAGGGGAAACAGGTTAGTCTCTCAGAGCTTTTCGCAGGATAGGCAATCTGATTGCGCCTGAAAGTATACGGGTTGCCTAGCTAAGTAGTAACTAGCTTAGAGTGCAGGTTGCTGGGACGTCGCTAGGTGAACTTCTGTTGCTCATAGGATGGCTACTAAACTGCTATTTAGGTTACAAGAGCGATCCCCCAACTTGAAATAGTGTAGGCTAGAAGACTGTCCTGTTTTATGATTGGCTCTTGAGAATCATGTGACAATATTTTTCTCATCAGATGTGAAATGTATTAGGAGTAGCTTTGAATGTACAATTTTGAAGCCCTTGAATATAATGACAGATGCCTTGAAGAATGGAAAGTAAGGCAAATTGTACGATTTAGCTGCTGTTTGAAAACAAGTTTGGGCGACTACTCTTTACATGTTTTATCATATGCACGACTTTATGCGACGGGAGGCCAGAGCTGTGGCCCCCAATTGGCCAAGACCTTGCTTGCTGAATCGGGCAGGCTCCAGGGCCTCCGGCAGTGGGACAGAAGTTATGCCCTAGTCGGGGATCTGGAAAATTGCAAAAGGTCACCGCCCCTGAGCAAAAGATTCTCTTACGGTTATGGTCATAGGCCTATGTCAAAACAGTGAGCTTCCAGTTGTCTGACGAAACATAGAAGAAGTAACTTTTAAACACTAATCCAAGTATTTTTTCTTATTTGGCCATCATTTTCTCACAGAACTCTTTCTCACAGGGGGAAGTGACTTTTTCCAGGTGCTACTGAGGGATCAAAGTCCACCCGATCGGGAAGATAATGGCCATTTGTGGGGTGGCAGTCCCTATCCGGCCCCCGTCCAGTACGGCCCAGGTGGCCCTGCTCATCAAATCAGAGTTAGAGGGTGCTACAGGTCTTTAACTCACAGAATAAAGATAAACGGCTTGTCCTCTCACCAACCTACAATTACCGTAGTAGTCAACAAAAATTACCTGACTCAGTTCTTTGATTGGCAGCTAGTTCAAACAATACATTACACAGCATAAACTAAACTTTAGTGTTTTGATATATACACATTGCTCTTTTATAGTCACCTAAAACAATGAACTGAGATTGCGACTGGGAGAGGATGAATATTAGACAATTGTGGGAGGGGCATTAATAAGAAGTTTACGAAAATTAGTGACAGATTTGGGCCTTTAAGCCCTTATAGATGGAGTGTGTGGACTCATTACATAAATACTTTTTTCCTCAATGATTAACGCATTTTTCAAAGCAGTTGGCATTTTTGCAAAGTAAACTCAGTCTATGAGTTTAGAAAGGTAAGGTCACAAGGTGAGGTTTAGTGAAGTAAGCAATTTTTCTGTGAAGGGGGGGGGGGGTATGCAGTATGTTGAGTGATTGCCTGTAGTGGAGGGAGGTCTAAGGAAGAGGGTTTTCCTTTCCGCTTCGAAAATTCTTGGCCTTTCAAGGAGGTTGAATGCAAAATGGTGGACGATTTGGAGCAGTCGAGAAAGTTGAATTGTGGTGGTTAATGGGGTAAAACTGAACATTTTGTGTCTTGGCATGCAATCAGATGCCATGTACGCTACCGGTGCCTATTTGAAGTAAAATTTGTCTTTAAATTTGCATACTTTTAGGAGTCAAAATAAAAGAGCATTAGTGATGGACTTAGGGGCACGGGAGCATGTCTCTTTTTATGCACGAAAGAAGTAATTTTACCATAAGTTGAGATCCACCATCAGTTGGTGTGGAGAGGAAAGAAAATTGTGAAAATCTCTACTCCTCAGATGGTCGAAAATTGTTTTATCATGCTTTAAAAGTGTATCTAAATAGTCTTTATTTTTAGCTTTCCTTTGCAATAATTAATAAACCAGAAACTTGCAAAGTGATCAGAAATTTATCACAAAATGCACCATAACATTAGATGGAATGGTATTTAATCTTCAGGGGAAACTACAACGGAATTAAAAAAATATTCTAATGTTTCCGTATTACAACTCTTGGCTAACGTAAAGATTCGATGAATTAAAGCAGTTGTGTATGTAACTGTCCGAACTCCCTGCTATAAATGGTTTCACTCCAAACACCTGTTGCATGATAAATGTAAAACTATTGCTCACCCCACCTGAGCATCCGTCACTCCCCTTTCTCGTACGTTTTTACCGGCTGTGGAACGAGCCTAGGGATGGTCCCTTTTCCTTTCAATTTTTTTTTGTGAAAGCTGGTGTCCTAAAATGTAATCTGGTGCCACATATGCTACCTTCAGTGAGGAAGGGAGTGGGGTGGCATGGTCCAGTGCCCCTCCCTGGGTACTTCATCGGTGGGGTAAGATAAAATTTATTGATGTCCATTATAAAATAACAACGGACAAAAAGCAGTGCACTCACTTAAAACAATAGATACATAAGTAAATTATCTATGCATCTTACAGTGTACGTTACACTTCAATTTTTTATTGTTAGACATAATTTATTTAAAAAATAAAACATCAATTTTTTGGCCGGTCTCGAAGCGAGACAAGGACAATTTCCGAGACCGCAAGGGTCCGAGACAGAGACCACAGGTTGTCGAGACCGAGAACGAGACCAGGAAAAACTACAGTTTCATGCGGGTTAACTGTTTAAAGCGAGTTTCAGGCATGTTGAGTGAATAAAAATATAGTTTTCGCAAACAACCTATTCGCAGTTTGTAAGGGCGTTATTCTGATTGTCATCAAGTCTGATTGTCATCAAGTTTGTAAGGGCGTTATTCTGATTGGCATCAAGTCAAAAGGTGCAGGGTAGTTGGCATTTTTTACATGCACGGAGAGTTCGCTAATGACATATTATGGGCTTGCATGATCCCAGGATGAATTTAGGAACAATGCAATTTGGTTTGAATCTGTATAAGGGAAATTTCAAGACCGTTTTTCTTTTTCTTTTTTTTTTTGGGGGGGGGGGGGGGTGAACTAGGAATAAGTTGGGAAAATTTGCATTGTTTGGTATGAGAAATGGGAACATTTTTTCATTTTATTAAAATTAGCCAAATATTTTCAGTATTTTTCGAGCAAAACCGCCACATTCTCGACCAAATGCGCGTCCAAACGGTTTCGTTTCGTTCCAGTGGCCTACCCACATATTTGGCAACGGGGGAAGGGTAATTTACCATCTAAGTGGGGCGCCACCGTCATAGGTTGGAGAGAAGCGTACAGAAAATTTTGAAAGATCGGGCCCCTCAGAGAGCCGGAAATGGCAATTCCCAGATTTACAAATAGAGCCTACTCATACGGTCCCATTTAAGAATCATGTAATTGCACCTTTAAATTGCAAATAATTTACATTAACTTCATGACGAAGAATGAAGCCATTGTAAGTAAAATATATCGTATCAATTAAATCGTGAACTATGTAAACACCCCTTTGTAACTATTTTAAATATAAAGGACTCTTATCAACTTGTATGAAATCATTGTGATAGATCTGTTTTGACGGTATTTGGCTCATTGCCAACACCAAAGTCTATGGGTGTTTCAACAAGATAACTGCTTGTAAAAATCTTCATAAAAAATAATAGTTTACCATAAAAGATAGATTTTCCTAGTAAGTAGGTTCTCCATCCTAAAAGAATTTAAATTAATCCTCTTACAGGGAAAGTTAAAGCAAAAATTGAATTTTCATATGTGAAAAAGAAACTTAAACTACACAGTGGGGTGGAACTTCCATTCGAATCGGACATGTATTTCTCAAGATATTACTAAATTTAAGTAACTAGATTTGTGTTTTAAAGTGAGTTTGAGGGTTGCAGAGGTTATATCACCGAATTTCTCACATTGACAAGAAATGTTTTGTTTCCCTTTGTTTTTCAGACTGTTTTGTTGACCTTTAAGCTAATTGGAACAGGGCCGCCATGTGCAGAATGCAAAACTTGTTGCGTTTTCATGCCACTTATGGAATAATATTCTGAAAATATAGGATTGTTCAGGAGAAAGTTGGTTGTGAGGTCTGAAGAAAAACAAAATATTCGTTTCGTTTCGTTTATTGTTTTATCGCTTTTACATATAAACATACACATATAGAGTATAAACTCAACAAAAGAATATAAGGACATATAAAAGCGAAAGGAAGTACACAAAAACCCCGGGGGGCTTGAAAATATGCACTCCCTAAGAGAGAAAAACAACAACAAGCAGACTACTGATAAACACACACACACACGCACAAAAACTAATACAGTAGCAAAAAAGGGAGGTTACAATAACAAAGCAGAGGTCAAAAAGAAGGGAGAGATCTTTCCCAGCTTGGAAACCCGTCCCCCAAACCACACACCCCACCCTACCCAGCAACAACCGGCTGCGGTGAACAAAATGCTGAAGACCTTTAAGATGGCAAAACATGATGCTAAGAAGCCTACGGAATGGATTCAGTGCGTTATATGTAAGATGAAGCCTAGTAGTCTTGAATAAAGTGGCGTGAAATGTTTTTCCTGAAGGACTGGATACTTTGTTTGGCTATGACAGAATACGGGAGGGAATTCCAAAGCCGAATGGCTCGATTACGAAGGCAGTTGTGCTGTAAAGAACTTTGAATAGTGTCCAGGTGTAGGGATGCAGATTGTCGAGTGTTGTGATTATGAACTGAGAAGTTGTGAGAAAAGTAATTTGAAAATTGACTGGGCAGCAGGTCGTTTAGCGAGCGATAGGTGAATGTGGCAATATTGGTATTAAAAATATAAGAGAGTTTCAGAAGGTTTAGTGACTTGAACAAGGAACTGGTATGGTCACGTGGTTTGGAGAAGTGATGTGACGAATAGCTCTCTTTTGTAAGACATTTAACTTATCGAAAAGAGTACGACTTGTACTGGACCAGGCAATGGAACAATAGTTAAGATAAGGGTAGATTAAAGCAAGGTAAATGGAACGAAGGGCATTCTTAGGTACAATATACTTAAGTCTTCCTAACATACCAACCACCTTAGCGATCTGGGACGAAATACTGCATACATGTTCATTCCAAGAAAGCTTAGAATCAATATGAATCCCCAGGAATTTAACATTATCCACACGTTGTAAGCAATTGCCATCAGCAGAGATTTGAAAGTTATAACCTTTGTTAAGAACGTCATTATTAAAAACAATAAAGTTCGTTTTTGCAACATTTAAAGAAAGTTTGTTCACAGTAAACCAGTCAAGGTAAAGTTTAAGTTCACGGCACACTTGCTCCTCTAGGCGCTGGGGATCAGAGTCACAAAAAAATATATTAGTGTCATCTGCAAACAATACAAGTGAAGCATTCTTGGAAACATTGGCAATATCATTTACATAAATTATAAAAAAGAGAGGTCCAAGGATAGACCCCTGTGGAACACCACATTTTACTTTCTTAAGATCAGAATTAACACCATTGAGGGAAGTAAATTGTTCTCTATCAGAAAGGTAACTTTTGATCCAGTTATAGGACACACCTCTGAAACCATAATGCGATAATTTATTAAGCAGGATACCATGGTCAATTGTATCAAAAGCTTTGGACAAGTCAAGAAAAATTCCAATAGAAGTCTGCCGCGCAGCCGCGGCTTGGTTTAAGTTATCCAGGGCATCTACGAGAGCGAGTTCTGTTGAACGACCGGGACGAAAACCGTATTGACAAGTTGAAAGTATGTTATGCTTACTAAGGAATGAATAAATTCTATTGTACATGACTCTTTCTAAGATCTTTGACAAGCAGGGAAGGACTGAAATAGGGCGGTAATTTACAAACTTATGTTTGTCACCTTTTTTGAAAACAGGAATTACTCTAGCTACTTTCAATCTGTCAGGAAAAATACCTTGAGACAGAGAAATATTAAAAATATGGGTAAGAGGTTCGGCTATGTAATGAATTACCCTACGAACAATAGCTGGTCTCAAATCGTCATAACCTGCAGCTTTCGTGGGGTTTAAACACTCACGTGCAACCTTCAAGAGTTCATTTACCTCAACCGGTGGAAGATATGCAGATTTAACGTTTTGCAGACTAAGATGGTCATTACTACTTTTAGTTGCACATTTTGGTATATTATCCGCAAGAGAGGGTCCAAGATTTACAAAAAATTCGTTGAAACAATTTGCGATACTTTGTGGATCGCTTACAACTCTGTCATTCTCCATGAAATATTCAGGAAAGCCTGAATCTTTTTTACCTTTGTGCATAATGTCATTGATATGTTTCCACATAAGTGGCATTACAAAAAATATCATTGTAGTGTTTTCTTTTTGCAATACGCATTAAATGATTAAGTTTGTTACGATACTGACCTGCTGACGGTAAGTACTCTCATTGTCTTCCGTCGGTGACCTCAAGTATTGTTTATAAAGTTTAGTTTTACGTTTAATGGATACCAAAATTCCTGATGTAATCCAAACTTGTTTTTTCTTCTTCCTTTGTTTCACACTGACAAACGGAAAACAGTAACAGTAGATGCTATTAAACAGGTCGCTAAAAATATTGAAAGAAATGTTTGCGTCATTACATTGACAAACATGATCCCAGTTTACATTGGAAATACGATACACAAAATTCTCGATATTATTAGGACTATAATTCCTACACTGTTAGAAATTTCTCTGTAAATTTACATAATTTTTATGGCAAATTTTTTTCCAACCAAATAATGTTTTTTTTACAGCCAGACTGTAATCATGAAAAAACATTAAGTGTTTGTTTTTTCTTTACAGTTTTTGCATGTAAATTAGTTTACAAATGTCTACTGTAAAATCGAATTACAGAATTGTTCTGTTTTTTTTTTACCTTAATTTTATGTGAATTTACAGCCTACTGTTTTCATTCTCGGCGTTTTAATATTTATTATAATATCGCTTTTTTTCCTTTCATATGTTATTACGTAACATACACTTCACCATTACGTAGATCAGGTATTTGCTTATCAACGTAATGTGTCGTTACGAAGTTGTTTTCAATCACAACATAATGAGGATACTTTGTTGTCATATTGTTTTCAAGTAGACTGCTATCTCTAGGAACTTTGTAATTGGAAAGTCACATTTTTTGTACAATATAATAATTGTTTTTAAAATAAATATGACAAAGAATGCAAATACATTGGTTGCAAACATTTCCAGACAAGGTAAACAATAAGTTTATCACTTCCTGATTAAAAAACGCCAAAAAGATATTATTCAAAGCAACAGCAATCCTTTTGTTAGGAAAATGCCTACAAAATAAGCTCCACCCATTTATGCAAAATGAGATATACGTCATAAAGTGGTAAATTTACAGACTCTTTCAAGTAAATTTGTGAAACGTTTTTGAATTCGATCAAGTGCATGAGCGCCTGTGGCGATGAGTTGACATCAGTATACCAATTGTCAGTATAATAAATGTAAGTTAATTTTCAAATAGGGCCATAAATTTGCCAAAAATGTTTTCTTTTTTAACTGAAACTTCGCAGAACGATGCATGTTATATATTGAAAATTTTCTGGCTATTTCTTATTTGTTTGTTTGTTTGGGCTTATTTTTGTTTCTTTTTCAGCTTAAAAACAAAATGAATGTTTGTTAAATGACAGTATATTCATGTGAAATCAGAAAAATACAAAATAATGTTAAAATTTCTGTAAATTTACAGAAAAAGTTTTACAAAGCAGTAAAATTTGGTTAAAAAAGCAGACAGAAATGGTTTTTCAAATAAACAGAAAATAAATGTTAAACAACCTTTTTTTATTGTAGCAATACAAAGTGTCTGTAAAGATACAGAAAATCTCTATTAAAAGTAAAATACAAAAAGTTTAAGTTAAAAAAAGTCTGTAAATTTACAGAAATTTTTAACAGTGTAGCAACCTGGGGTGGTATAATCTCATTAGAGAGCATTGTATCAAAATTAACATTTACAAAGATAGGAAGATGGTCTGTTATATCACTCACTAGAATTCCAGAGGACACTATACTAACCTTACTGTCGATGCTATTTACGTTAGAAAGAACATTATCGATTAAAGACATGCTAGTATTTGTAATTCTGGTCGGCCTACTAATTGTTGGAACAAAGCCGCAAGAAGACAAGTTGTTAAGAAAGTCGAATGATTCTGGTTTGCATAGGTCAATATTGAAATCACCCATAATGAAGGAATACTTAACCTCTGACGAAATTTTGTATAGGATGTTATACAAACACTCATTGAACAACGATATTTTCCATAAATATATTGTCCATAAATGCGAGGATATGATGTCATATGTGCTTTCTGCAAGTTCTCTTTCATTGAATCTTTATGTCAAACACGAATGGTAAGTATTTCAACTACGGACTTCCTATACATGGACAGAGCATAGGCCTACTGCACGATACATCGTCGCTACCGGACGTGTGAGAAAAAGCGCACCAAAATGACCGTCTGCTATGGTTTCGTGTGAAAGCTTGGACTTGCTCAAGTATATCTCCACATTTTGCAAGAAAGTTGAAATATTTTTAAAATATGGCAAGATAAGGTCAAAATCACTTCACGAATTCCAGGAGTATATGTTATCTCTCATTCAAGTTTAATTTTTGCCTAAATATTACAGGGTCGTCGTCAAATCAGACGATTTATAGCTTCACGACGCGGCCATCTTGATGTGCCTTTTTGCCCCAGTCGGTGGCGACCATCTACGAATAGGATGTACACGTTAGATGCTCTGTCCATGTATATAAGTCAGTGATTTCAACACAAAAATGAGTTGAAACAAATAGGTTAAGGGGTCATCTTGACGACAAGGAATGAAAACGGTTGCCATTAACCATAACACAGAGGTTGCAGATTTGTACACTCTAAAACCCAAAAAGTAAACTTGGTCACTCTTTAATGGAGTGAATATAGTAAAGTCACTCCATTGGAGTATTATTTCACTCCTTGAATATTGAAACTCACTCTAAGAAGAGTAAAAAATTCACTCCTTGAAGAGTGCCTGCAGGAGTCACTCTTTTTAAGAGTGGGCCATAGAGGACCCTCCTGAACTGGACCCTCCATGCACTCCATTAACGGGGAAACTTTGCTCATTGAGAGTGAATTTTACTATTCTTGGAGTAGGCTAGATTTTCACTCATTTAGAGCAGACTTTATAACCTTTACTCTTCTAACGAGTGGAATTTCACTCTTTTTATTCTAAGGGTGTAAAGTAGCATACACCATTTGATGAAATTACTCTTAAATCCCGCAAAACTAAGTGTCTGCCGGGGGGAAAATAAGATGGGCCAAAATTTCTTCCCAAATCAGTGTACACTAAAAGTTAGTGCACTCGAAAAAGAACGAAAGAAATTCCACTCGTTATAAGAGTAAAATATGTAAGGATCACTCCAAAAAAAAAAGCCAAATTCACTCCAAAAAGAGTGAAATTCACCCCTAAGGAGCAAAGTTTCACTCTTAATGGAGTGCACACAAAGGTTTACGTTTTGGAGAATTAGGACAACTCCTTGTCTCATGTTTTGGGAAAAGGAAGTTTTTTTCCGATCGCGAAGTACACAAAGAGCATACTGAGAAAAACGTAGAAATACGAGACCAAAATTCAGAGGAGAATTCATCAACGAATTATCATTTTTAAGCTTCCTGACAGCATTACTTAGTTTAGATTTGGATATAAAAGCCTTCACTATATCTGATGTAAAAGCGGTAAGCTTTGTGGACGGATGACCTTATCAATGAAACCTTTTAATGATTTAGAAGAATAAGAATTACCATCCTAATGAGTATTGACTTTGAAAAATATGCCTAAGTTTCATAAATAGTATCATCTTCCGTGCCAACCTCCCTTCCAATTTGAAGTTGAGAGCATGGGCGTCCGTAGAAAAAAAGTCGGGGGGGGGGGGATTTCTAGGGGGAAGGGGGGGGGGCAAAACCTCCAAGTAACCATGAATTGCCACAAAGCATGCGAAAATTTCAGCCCAAAATGCCTCCCAGATCGCCGGAAATGGCATTTCTAAAGCCTATATATCGCATACATACTTGAAAAACACGTTTTGTTCGGGTTTTTGCTTTGATTTTTATACGTTTTTCGAATTTTTGATTTTTCCAGGGGGGGGGGGGCGGCCTGCGGACGTCCATGGTTGAGAGATTTTGTTCTTTAGCAGTCAGTGTGTTTTGACCTTGTGTATTTCTGGCCTTTTCAACCTACCGATACTTGAAAACTTGACTGTTTCACCTCTGATAAGCAGAAGCATATTGTCTCCCAAAATAAACCTGCTTCAATCATAAAATATGGATCTCCGTGAGTTATTGAAAAAACCCATCTCACGGTAACTACATGGAGAGAATATAGGCCTATACTATAAAATACACTGATTAATAGTAGTGTTGATCAAATTAATACAGTAGGTGTTCTACAAGAGAGCATTATTAAATTTCCAATGTCATTTTCCATGTTTAATGTTAGCCCATAGAGTACTTTCACGTTACACCACAAGTGGTAAGCCACGCCCATTGCCGGGCAAAAAGCATGAGTGTTTTGGTGTTACAGTCACACGTGGGTCGTCGGCTGCTTAGCTACATTAGCTAGTAGTGTTCGCCTGCCCAAAGTTCGTAGCTTGCGTAGCGCCTCTGTGACTGCAGCCCCCTTTAGGCTGCCGCCCCTCAGAGCCTGCCGGCGATGGTCAGAAATTCCGTTCAATGAGCCCAAAAGTTGATATTCTTAATATTCATGAGCACTCACCACAATTGGTCTTTTCCTGAGGTAGGCGGTGCTCAACGACTAAATCTTGGCAATGCTACATTGGATACAAAGACGTTTAAACCAAACAAAAAACGTAGGCTTATTACCAGTGGCGTAGCCAGGATTGAATTTTTAGGGGGCCAAGGTAACAAGTGGGGGGGGGGGGGCGAGGATCAGGCCTGACAAGACTATCTAAGCGGAACGCCACCATCGTTTGGCGCGGAGCTAACAAGAAAATTTTGGGCTTTGCAAACCCTCTAGATGGCCGGAAACGGCACTTCCCACGCGTTTTAAGCTGCATGTACCCAGCCTTGAAATACGAATCTCATGTCTGTCACTTCTCAAAAAATGAGAATAAAAAATCAATCTATGAAAAATGGTAATACATACATTTTTAGGGACCCCAAAACTGGGCGTTTCTGATCTGTGGCCTGGGGGATGAGACTAAAGGGAACCGGTATCTCCCTTCCCTTGTGAAAAATTGTAAACTTCAGGAGGACGTACCGTAGATCACAAATGAGGCAATATTTGAATAGATTGCAGCTTTCATAGGAAAACCAAAAGTAGTTGTGTCCCCCTCTGAGAATTTTTTTTTGCGTTAGATTTCCTATAGATGCAAAATGGTGCCATGTTTGGCAAAACTTTGAACTGATTATACGCCTGCGTTTTAGGATTTTCCTTTTTGGGGAGCATGAAAAATTTCAAAATACTCATTTTTAGTCTTTGTAGAGATTTTACAAGTGACATACATACTACCAAAAAACAATTTGGCCGGTTTTCAGCGGTGTCTAGATGCAAAATGGTGCAGTGTTTGTTCAATCATCTGTACATTACGTAGTCAAAATAAAATACTACGAGTAAATCTCTCAAAATATTAAATCGCAAAGCAGAAGTATGGATCATGTGGAAACATGAAATTCGGACCTTGAGGACAATTTACAATTCCGCCCGAACGTCAGTGCCAACTAGTAAAAATAGGACTTGTCGAAAAAAAAATCGTTCTACAGTGGCACTTGCATAGGCAGGAGTGAGGCACGACATAGGCCTACTTGTTTAAGGATGGAAGGGAAGAATTATTAGAAGGCAGTACCTTACCCTTATGGTATATTTTGTGTATGATAATGTATAGGAATCGTCGTGTAAGAATGGTCTCCGGTGTATAATTGCCTTGTTTTCAGTACATCAACCAGCCATCCGAAAGGCAGAAAGGGTCTTAACCTAACAAAGTCACATTCAAGTTTGTCGTCGAGACGTTCGTTTCATCTTCGAAGTGAAATGCAATAAACGACAGTGCAGATTATATACGTTATCTAATCTAGCAAAAGTAGCCATTTTGAAGTTATTATTTGATTTCATACGTGCGCACAAAATGTGTTTTACATACATTCATGCATGTTTTCTTAATTGTTACACATTTTATTTATTTACTGTTTCTGAAAGGAATACTTCAAAGTTTATTTCAGTTCAAACATTTTATTTTTCTCAATCTATCAGGACGCAAAAAATCTGGGGGGAGGGGCAGTGAAGAAAATCTGCCCCCCCCCCCCCGTGGCTACGCCACTGCTTATTACGCTTTTAATTTAGATGGAAGTGTTGATCATGGACAACCTCTTCCAAACAATAACAACTTTCATCAAAAAGTGGATTTAAAAACAGTAATCTTTTGTTGAAAAGTATCAAGCTATCTTTTCCCGTGGTTGTGGAATCGGTTGTTCTTAATTAACCGCTGTACTGTGTGCGTATGCTTGCACGGTACCACACAATACCAGTGTCGAATAACATCGACCACAGTGACTCTGTGTACTGTTATACAATGGTGCAAGTGTTTGCCTGTTAAATAAACATTACCAGCCTTGCTTCAACCAATCCACGTAGAGTTATGTAAATGAAGTTTCCGTAAGTTTTCTACGCAGTTGAACAGATTTGGTGTCCAACGCCGGCGGACGTTGATTTTTTCGTAGCGATGAGCTGGACGAAAAAATCGTCCGTCCCGCGGGCTAAAAGGTTCGGGGCTTGCGGCATCAGTCAGTTAGACGGAGTTATTATGTCCCAGTTTTTAACCGATTGGTTGAGGTCAGGCCAGGCACGGCTCTTTTTCCTGACATGACTCTTTGGCTTAACGTCAGTGAATGAAAGCACTCTAAATACAGACACTTATTACTTCAATCAGGGAGTTGCTAGAGACTCTAGCAACTCCCTGCTTCAATGAAATGTCCCTCTAGCGGTTGAGTGCATGCGAAGAGTGAATGCGTGAATGTGGGCTCAATTTCAGTGGGAGAATTTTCGGAAAGCTAAGCCAGTAACAAACCAGTGAGGAAAGACGTGCGAGGTTCGAGCTTCCGCGAGTGGTTGCTACCTGCAAAGGCAGTGTTAATACCTGCACATAGGCACCACATCAATGTCGCATACAGTCCTTGCCCATCTAGCTGTAAGGGAACTTGGTGGCATCCTCCCCCCCCCCCCCCCCCATTCAGTTCCTAAACCAAATAAGCCTATCCCAATATTTAATTTTTTTACCCACAGAGATATGCTGAAACGTCTGAACTTCTGGGCGGACTCGCCTGTGGATCCCTCTCCAGGGACCCTAAAGTGGCTATCTGTACCCCACCAGCAAAAGCTCTTCCCGGTGGGCTTTGTGCCCGGCTTAAAATTTCAGGCCACGCCTATTTGTGACATGTATGTCCAAGTTATGCTGCCTGTCTGAAACCATGGAACTAACGATGTTTGTCTTTGCTCAAATGCATATTTCACTGTTGGCTTAGTTTTTGTTACTGTTTAAAGGTAAAGAGCAGTCCCCCAAAACTTGTATTGAAGAAACAGCTAAATAGTACAATTTTCGTCACATTTCTCGTCACAAAGTATCATTCATTACATCTTATGATTAAACTATTGCATATTCAAGGAAAACCAAGCAGTTATTTCCAGTAAATTTCAAATTTGAAGAGAAAAAATGTCACATGACTCCCAACAGCCAATCATGAAACTGGACAGTCTACTACACTACTTCAATTCGGGATGACTGCTCCTACTCTTTGAAGGTAAATATTGCATTTGTTATGCAATAAAAGTTCATCCCTTTTAAACTAATATTTATTGACACAGGGTGATAGACTATCAAATATTAAGGCAGTATAGTAGCCTTCTTTCCAAGGAGTAAGTTCCCTACAGATAAAAATTCAGTTGTTTGTTGTTCAAGAATAATTGTTTACCCAAACTTTCAACATTTCAAATGATGCAATGCCCATTGCTCTTATTGCACATAGTGTTTTAAAGAGATGAAGCTATTGCTGGGGTTTATGATTAAGACTGAATTGTCGCATAGTGTCTGAGCCATTTTATTTTTACTCTTTTTTTTTGTAGCATTTTTAAACACATTATTTCCGTTTAAGCTAAGGTAATCTTTTGTATATGTAAAATTTGTCTTTTTTTTTTTTTTGGGGGGGGGGGGGTAAGAATTTAATTATGTCTCTGAAAATGAAGACAAAGAAAACTAAAAATAATCTTGAGTGGTGTACAATATTTGAATTTGTTTTGCACAGAATTTATTGACAAATGAGACAAAAACAAACAGGACTAGCCCAAGTCATAAATAAGGAAATGATGTAAGATTCATTTAATTTTTTACATTTTTCTTTCCACATTTCCTGAAATAAACCATACCGAGTTGTACATAGCACCAAACACTTTGTATAACAAACATATCACTGTTTCCTGTCATAATCAATAAACCAGTATGAAGAAAACCAAAAGCAAAGTTTACCTTTACTGTATTTTTTTCTATATCTCTCTTTTTCTACTTTTGAAAGAACAAATAATCACACATCTGAAAATGCCTTTGAAATATTCACAAGCTTGGTTAATTCTCTTTTTTACACTTTTTGAAGAAGAGCGTCTTAAAAGTAGCCTGATATACACCTCTATATATTTCATGCATCTTATTCCATTTTACACTTAATGGCATTCAATGCTTTGCACACACTTTTGTTCACCCAGGGCCCCTCACCCTCCCAATGGCAAATCCTAAAGAAGGGCCCTAACTTTTCTGAAAGTGTGATTAACTTTTTAGGAAGAATAGGCTTCAAAGTAGCATTTTTCCAACAGAAACAAAATAAAGAGCAAAGAAATTTTAAGGACTGTCTTTTTTCTTGGCAACATTTAAAATGTGATTAAAATCTTCATCCTTCACCGATGGATGAAGATTAAAACATTCGAGCCATCAAATTTTTTGCAGTAATTTGGACTACAATTGCTGATAGGGACTAATTTTTTGGCAATCACATTGCTAACATGAGGATGTTGCAGCTATTGTCAACACTAGATACCAAGATACTGGCTATATAGCCAGTCTTCTACCTACTCTCATCACACTGATGATGTAACATCTGATACAGACAGTGGCAGTACTACAGAGGGGAATAAGGGGGCATCTGCTAAATTAAACCTTTGCCCCCTGAAACCCCACCAGGGCTATTCCACTAGACCCCACCCACAAGCTTTTTCTGCTTTGCTTTTGCTCTCAATGAGTTGAGCACTTCGTCAAGCCCGTGAGGGTTTTTTACTCTCAACTTCCATCACATCATAACAAAGGATTCAGTCCAATTGATGTAAATATTGTATGTAAATATGTATGATGTGAAAAACAAATAAGTGAAATGAAATAAATGAAATGATTGTCTTCCAGAATATAGAAACACTGAAGAGGTCTTTCAGGTTAAAAGAAACCTTAGCTTTTGATAATTGCTGTTGAATGAAAACCTTCTAAATATTGTTTAGGGTAACAAAACTCCACACAGATGCAAGACTAGACAGCTGTCACTACACTGTAATTAATCATGCCAAAAAACTGTGATCACAAATCATTTTTTTTATTAATTTTAAGTCAATACACAAATGTCGTGCAGAATTAAAGTTGCAAAAAAATTGTACAAACAACCTCTGGTTTCCCCTTTAAGTCAAATCAAGATTCTAATACATTAAGCCAATAAGTAGTTTCCACAAACAACTCTTTTCTTTGTCTATTTTCATCATGACGTTATTTCATCATGCGATGGGAAATTATGATCAACTCACTTTAATTACACCACCTTGTGACAAAACAAAAGTACATGTATCATTGGAGTTAGAAAAACTAACTTCATGGTTCAAATATTTGATGAGAAAGATTAAATAAATCATGTTATAAAACAGATTTCCAGAGTGGATTAATACTGATACTGCAGTCAACTTCATTGCTTTAAACCTTCCATCCTACTCCTCATTGTGTCAAGTCCAAACGCTTCTCAACCAGTTGGCAGGTCACTTTGAGACGCACACCTGTCATGCTTGTAGAAATATTTCTTGACCACTTTCTTCGCCTTCAATTTAACTAAACCATAGGAGAAACAAAACATAGGTTGCAAAGATAGGTCGTGTTATAAAATTGGCCTCACAGCACCACCTTTCTTAACAGGCAAGAGCAGTCACCCGAAACTTATTTTGAAGCATAATCATGGTAAACCAGCAGTTCACTCCTAGTAAATTTCACATTTGAGGAAAAATATTGTCACATGACTCCAAAGAGCCAATCATGAAATAGGACAGCCTTCTACACTACTTCAAGATGGAGTGACTGCTCTTGCCCTTTAAACATAGATAGTTTTAAAAATGGCAATAATGAAAACATGTAGGTTTGTAAAGGTAGTGTGACATACATCGGCAAAAAGCATGTTTTTACTTGGCAGTTAAGGAGTACACATTCCTAAGCAAAAACCTGTTGGAACTATGTCAATATCTTTAATGGTTCTCCAGATGTACCTCTTCAAAGTTTAAATGAAGGATCTTGTTGTTTATGCAGAAATAATGAGGTCGAGTGTTGCACGGTGTTGACATTATTTTTGTTTTCCCTATATTAATTATCTCGTAATTACTTATCAGATAGTTTACGGTTTGGTAATTGATACTGATGATTTTTAAGGACACAATTTAAACTTCCAACATAAAATTCTAAGGGTATACTTATTTCACATTTGTTCTTGAAAACAAGATTTCAAAAGCAAGGGATACATGGCATGCCCCTCCCATTACATCATGAGATTTGTGTATTGAGCTCATGTTTATACATGATTAACTGCAAATGAGAAATTGTCCTGCAAAATGGTCCATTTTTGATGGATTTTGATGGGAATTGTGGCTATTTTCTTGGTTTTTAATGTTTTTTCCATTGAATATTCAATTTTGTCATTTCCATTTTAAACAGCCTTCAACTGGTTACGAATGCCAACTGGAAGGTGTTTATATGTAATTAAAGGCCTACTTTCATCATCCCAAACAGTTCCAATTCTCCCAAACTACTTACTTCTAGCCCCTCCCACATTTATCTAAAACTCATCTTTATCCAGACACAATCCTAGTTTATTGCTTGATGGCTTGTCCCAGTGGCCATACAAGTCCATAATGTATAATCAAGACACTCTCAGTGCCGATGCTGTGTAATTTAGCTATGATGCATTGTTTGAATGTGATGCCAATCAAAGAGCTGTACCAATTGAGAGTTTTGATATATGCATACTGAAACTGTAGTATAGGGTGACGAATGACTGCCTTTAAATAGAACTGTAAAAGGTTTACAACATTCAGTTACAAGGACAATAAAAGAAACTTACAGAAAATTCCTAGCACAGCTCTCCATCATATAAGAAAAATTTAGAATTCACATACAAGAACAGGGGGAATGAATATAGTCACTACACTCTTATCTTTTAAGCCACCAGAAATATTCACCCCATAGCTTTCTATAGGTTTTGTAGGCTATTTTTGAAAAATATAGGCTTTTATATAAGCCTAATATAGGTTTTATGTGTTTAAAAGGTTTCGCTGTAAGGACTGTCACAAACATGGCGGTTTCATTTGTATTTAATCCCTATGGACATTTACAGTCACTGCCTTATCCCTTTTTTGTGGCCTACAATTATCAACCAGAAGCTTAGAATGTAGTCAACAAACTTGACAGCCAAGGACAGGGGATGCTTTAACTTTATACATAACAGCTACATCATGTTAAGATACTCAGCTGATTGCACAAGCCTACTCTAAAGATGGCTCTTATCTCAACATAGACCTCACTCAATGAGTGGCATAGCCACAAGGGCAGTTTGGAGGTTGAAAAAACACCTAAAATAGCTGTTTTTTCTGCCTCACCTTAGATCTTTCCCTCCTGTAATGCTCAACCCCCCCCCCTCACACCACATGACTCAGTCCTGGCAACACTACTGCTCTAGACCCACTGCTGCCAACCAACCCCTAAGAAAAATCATCACACTCTGCTCACTACATTGAGGCAATTTTTAACTGCTCAGCATTTATGTCACAGGTGATGCCTCCTCCCCTTGAAAAAGTGTAACATGCCAAGCAGAAGCAAGGATGGACTTTTCTGCTCAAATCACTAACACAAAACTTGGCAAGTCTTGTATTATTGCTAACGACCTTATTCTAGTATATATCGTTTCCCCCAATAAATAGTAAAGGTCATGACCTCTAGTAACTAGTTTACCGACCGACAAATTAACTATTTAACTCACCATTGCTATGGTCTACATCATCCTCTGAGAGAATTTTTCCTGTCAAAATGCGAGCCAAGGACTTGAACAAATCCTGAAAATAAAATAAGACAGCGTTTTTGAATACATTTTAGGTTTTCAAAAGAAACCACGACATCTTTTACTGTTCAGATTAAGTATGAAATATGAACAAATCTTTTCATTCCATGCCTGCCTCACAAATTTAAGTAAATTGTTTGCTTCAGAGATGAAGCCAAGTGAATAAAAGAAGGAGAGTTGAGAATTAGGTTCCGGTGATTTCAATATTTTTGGAGTAAGGTGCATATTCAAGAGCAACATTTCCCAAAAATTTACTTGCAGCAAACCCCAAACTTTCTTAAGCTTGTTTTCAGTTTGTTGTACAGTGCATATAGCATTTCCAACAATCTCAGAACCTTTTGAAAATGCTTTAAAAATTTTTTTCAAAGAAATGTCATGTCAATTCTTTGAAAAAAAGTTGCAGGAATGTTTTGTAGCAGAAGTCTGGAAATGTTTGGGGAAAGTTGCTTCAGTGTACAGGCCTCCTGCCTGAGATATAATGACTGAGGACAGTCGAGGCCCCTTCTTGGCACTGCCCTAAATGATGTGAAAACTACCACCAACACATAACATTATGTTTTGAGCAGAAATTTTCAAACAGTGTTAGTGGACTAGAACTGGCCTTCTCACTAATTAAATTATTTATCAGACAGGTTGGTTCTAACACTTCAGCATAGGTTGGTGATCTTGCAAGAGAATATTATCATTTTAAACTGTTGAGCACAAAATAATGACCTTCTTGAATTGTACTTAATAATTTAAAAAATTCCACAGGAGTTGATGACTTCAAAAGGTCAAGAGCAGTCACCCCCAAAATTATTTTAAAACAACTACTAAATTTTGCAATTTTTCTGTCATTTTTCTTCCAAGAAGCTTTCACGATATTTTAGGGCTTAAAAATTCAACATTCAAGGTTAACCAAGATATAACTACATGTAAATTTCACAATTCAGTGAAAAACACATCGTCACATGATTGTCAAGAGCCATTAACAAACTAGTACAGATTACTATGCTTGTTCAAATTGGGGTGACTGCGTTTGCCATTTAAGCAAAGTGGACCCAAAGACTCCCGGCCAAGACTCTTGACTCCAAGTCAACAGTCTCAACCCTGAAGTAGCGACAAATTACTTACAAAGCCTACTGAGGAAGCATCGTAAAACAGACTACTAACCTTTGAAGAGAATTTGTCGTCTTTGTAATAAGGGGTAAGATACTTTACGACTGCTTCTGCAACCACTTTCTTAATGTCTGTCCCCAACTTCTGCTGTGCTCTCTTTTTCTGGTAAGACTCTTTTTCAGAGTTTTCATTATCAATGACCTCTGGGTCAAAGGTCACTGCTCTTCTCTTTGAAATGTTGCTACCTTTCACTGGAGACAGGTCTGCTGATTTTTGGGGAGATGAGTCAGTCGAAAGTCTGGAAATTCTTCGACGTTTTCTAGAATACTCCTACAACAACAACAAAATTGTTTTTAAGTTGGAATTCCAAAGAATATGGTTGACCTCAGATAGAGTCCTTTTTGAAATCGGTTTTGATTTTTTTAAGTTAAGTTGTAGCCATGCTGACTCTAAAATTCTTGTTCTTGCCATTTCAGAATATTAGCCTTCAAGGAGACCTGTCATGGCTACCACAGTCCTTATGGAAAATCTGTGGTTGCCAATAATAGTACCTGACCCCAGATTCACTTCTCCAATTACCTGCTTCAATGAGCAACAGTTTTGATTACCATTCTGGTACAATAGAAGCCCAACAACTCTGCAGTTCAAATAACAACTTACAACAAATTCTGAAATAAGTGATGGCAAAAAGGGGATCAAATTAATTATAGTGAACAGAAGGGCTACATTCTCTTTCAGTTTCTTCTGAGATAAACTGCTATCAAATGCAAACCTTTGTGGCCATTTTCAAATACTTAAATGGGCATATAATTGGTACTTGAAACAGTTCTTGGTGAGACTGAGCAAAGGTATTTTCTTTAAAATGGCTTTCTCATCCTAGGGACAGAGAAATGGAATATTCAGAGATTTTGTTTTCTTTACAAAACAGAAAATTCTGTTTAAGCCTGACACAGCCAAATTAAATTGTAAAATTTAAGTTTATATGTAACTCCCTGGTGTATGCCATTTGCTCCACACACTTTTCAGTCATGAATTCTTAAAGTCCAAACATTGCAGTAAGAAACCCTGTACACCCAGAACATAGGATTTTTTGAGCCCTGTCAGGTCAATTTTATAGATGCCAAAACATCACATTAGGCTAACTTGCCCGATACTCTAAAAACCTGGATTTCAAGGCCTTTTTCTGGGTAATTGCAGATAGGGTGCCAGAAGACTTTACTGTATGAAGATATAGCCTATGACTACATAAGGGATCTTTGTTCTGTTATCTCAGTATAGTCAGTCAATAAGCAGAGTGGTCACTGCTCAGTGGGATATGAGAGCAATATTTACACTGTTGCTATATGGAGAGCATCAGGCTACATTTCATCATGTATTGCGTCTCTTGTTATTTAAGTTACAGACAGTCAAAAATATTCCATTTGCATCCCTATAATAGCTTCACTTGTAACACCAATTGTGCAAATTTTTGCTTACACATGTTGATGATGTGCTATTGATAAGGCTCTGTTAATTTGTATACTGTCCGAGCAACACACTAGTCACAAATATTCAACAAAACAACTATTGAAACAAGCCTGATTGCACATTTTCCAGCCTCTTATCAATGGCTGTTTAAATGTGTGATTTGCCTGACAAATCACACACTGAGAAATCTATTGGCTTTAAGTCTGAAATTGTGCAAGACTATTAGTATCTGGAATTTAGGGCCATTTTTGGCTGAAATCAAAATATGATGTGTTGTTAATGCAGTACAACATAAGTAACCGAAAGGCCAAAAAACTTAGTGGTTCCTTGCTGCTAAATGGCACATTTTTCAAATTAGCAGTTTTTCATAAATTACAAAAGACAACAGGATTCACTTTCTTGATCTGGGCAATGCTCTCTCACAGTTAAAGCTGGTATCTCACGAAGAACAATTCGCACGTTTATTTTTGCGACTATTGCATTTTTTAAAACGCGGCAGTCGCAAAATATTTTTCGTGTCGAAAAAGTTGTCAAGAAAGTCGCGAAACATTCGTGCGAAGTTAGTGTGACATTAGTGTGACATTAGTGCGAATTTTTAAGAAATTTGTGGAAATCGACGCTAAACATTCTCCAAAAGTTCGTGAGACATTAGTGCAACAGTAGTGCGACGACAGACTCATCATCACCCTGAGTACCATCAGCAACAGGAACACCATCATCTCCTTGGCCTGAACCGGCAGGCACTAATTCAGCAGCAGCAGTTACCCTCCTCTGTTTCTTCTTGGCAGGCATGATGGCTGACTAACCGTGGCACGCACAATGGACATAAACGATAGCTGTAATATTGCCAGTTTAATATAGGTCTATCCAAACAGACAATGCTACTTGGCCGGTCATATTGTGACCCCGTAACGTGCATATTCAGCTGTGTGCGTATGACATATGTACCTCGTACCCGAGTATGTTTCACGTCCAAACATGACCTTCAAACAGTCGCGAAATATTAGCACTAACTTCGTGCTAACTTGGCGCTAATTTCGCAATAACTTCGCATTAATGTCGTGCGAAAAGAAGAGCAAATCCGACCCAGTTAGGATTCACAAAACAGGCGATGTTAGTGCGACATTAGTGATAACACTTTGCGAACACTTTGCTAACACCTTGCCTTTGATCTTTTGCAAATTAGTCGCAGAAAATTTGGAACATGTTCAGAACTGCTTGCGAAGCTTTTGCGACCTCTGCAAATTGCGCAAAAGACGTGCAACAGTTTTGCTAACATTTTGCAAACCACGCGAATTTTAGTCTCAAACCGGTCGCAAACCGTACGCGTTCTTCGTGAGATACCACCTTTACCCTTATTGATAATACCTTTTCAAGGTTTTAAGTTTTTTCATAAATTTCAAAAGACAACAGGATTCACTTTCTTGATCTGGGCAATGCTCTCTCACAGTTACCCTTATTGATAATACCTTTTCAAGTTCTGACCTCTGATGATGGGAAATAACCTTTGACCTTCACCCATGTAATGATAGGGTTCTTTGGCAAAATATGGGCAATGCACATGCTAAGTATGAGATCCATCACTGTTACCCTTCTTAAGATACCGTGTTAACAAGGTTTTAATGTTCTGACCTCTGGTGACCCCAAAAAAAAATCTGGTGACCCAAAATGTTCTTTTACCCCTCCCACCGCACCGAATATGATGGGATGTTTCAACTAAAAATACAATGCAGTTCAACATCGGTAAAAAAAAAGAAAACATCTTGTCAATATACATACATCATCTTCCACCACTATGAACTTCCTTTTAGCCACAGGAACTTCATCTTCACTGTCAGACTGAGAACTGCTGCAACTTTCAGAATCAGTGTCGGACTGTCTGTAAAACAAAAAATAGCGGAAGTTAAAGGTCAAGGGCAGTCCCTCCCAAACTTATTTTGAAGCAATAGCTAAATATCACAATTCTCGTCTTATTTCTCTTTAAAAAATCTTTCATAATATTTTATGACTTCAATATTGCATATGCAAGATAAACCAAGCTGAAGCTAGCTCTCTGTGCATTTCACATTTGAAGGGAAAAAATGTTGTCACTTGACTCAACTCAACAGCCAATCATGAAACAGGACAGTCTACTACACTACCCCAAGTCAGTGTGAGTGCTCTTGCCCTTGAAAGTGCAACTCAAGTCTAGAATTTTTAAGAACATATATATTTCAGAGGTTAAAAAATAAAACTAAAATTCTCAAAGTTTAGAGGTTGTTTCACTGCTGGAGAAAATGTTTAAAGTAGTTTATTGTGCAAAAAATTTAAAATATTTGTTAGTTTGTTGTAAACTCACATTTCCTGCTTTGTTTCACTTGAAATGAAAAAAGTTTACATGAATGCTCCCTGTTTTGTTCCATAACAGTTGTGCAGAGATGGCTTGTTAATCACATCACCCTATAATTATAAGATTGTATTATACATTGGCACCCAAGTTGCAGAAACTTTCAGACAAAGACTGTAGTTTGAGTAGCACGTCATTGACATGACAAATTATTGTACAATGCACCATTTTAAAATGATTGAATAAACTTCAACACTTTATATCTAAGCTCTGGGATGCGTATGAAGAATGGGGTCTGGACTGTTTATGCAATGTTATATACATTTTTGAAATTTTAAACTTTAGGTTCACTTTAACAGGAATGCAAAAATGCATTGAGGTTTCGATGATGCATTAATGTGCTGTTTCACATTTGCCATCATGCACTATTATCTTCTCACTCAAATGTTATACTAGCATGTTCAAAAAATAATTTTGTTATTCCACATGCCCTTTTGACCTCCACAAAAGCCATACATAGAGAGATAGATATCTTGAGATATAGCTTTTAACAAGATTTTCAGACTTTGACCCCGTTTAACCCCAGATGACCTTTGACCTCCACCAAAAACAACAGGGACCATCTTTTAACCATAACCCATCCACACAACAAATATAAAATCTATTCAAGTTTCCTATGTTATGATATCACCCTAACCAGATTTTTCAGACTTTGACCCCTTGTGACCCCAGATGACCTTTGACCTCCGCAAAAAACTATAGGGACCAACTCCTGACTACAATGCATCTACATACCAACTATGAAATTTATCCAATTTTCCGATCTTGAGATATCGTGTTAACGAGATTTTTAGACTTTGACCCCTGGTGACCCCAGATGACCTTTGACCTCTGCCAAAAACAATAGGGTTCTTTCTCTCAATATGGTGCATCTACGTACCAAGTTTGAAAACTTTCAAACATTCCTATCTTGAGATATCGTGTTAATGAATAAAGCGTCACAAACACACACACACCCTTCACACATGCACACACACACCCCATCACACACACACCCACATACACACACAGGCCATCGTGAATGCATAGGTTTCTCTTTCATCGAAACCAACTAGAAAGCCAAAAGGCTAAGTGATTCCTTGCCATATGATGTATTGTAATAATGAACATGGATGCCCACATGACAAGCATGAGATCCCTCACAAATACTGAGGTATACTAGTAAGGTCAAAACCTTTTGAGATCATGTGACCCAAAATGACCTTTCACACTCACTTAAAACAATAGGGAGCAGCTACCTAAAAAGACCATCAACATGCTATATATGAGCAATTCACAAACTGAGTATGAGATCCCTCCACAGTTCAATAACCACATAAAATGTCATGTCTTCAAGGTTTTGCCCTTTTGTGACCCCAACCTTTGACCTCCACAAACAAGAGAAATCTCCCACGCAGTTATGATGCTGGTAAACTATGTTGTCTATTAACTTGATAAAGAGATATTTTTGAAACATGCTCCTTTAATCAAAATTTTGGGTATTGAGGATAGCTCTCTATATAATGACATCTCTATGATCCAAAAAGTTGACTGCACTGAGGTTAGTGTTACAACAAGCCCTAATCCTAACAGTCATCCATAAATTGGAACATACAGTAGAGACATCTCAACAGAAAGGTGTAACCTTGGCTATTAGTGATGGTCCTTTTGTATTTGTTTTTTGGTGTAATGCCCTTCCCAATGACTATGATATCCTTGAAAATTAACAAAAAATGGGAACCCTAATAATCCAGAAATTAACAAGATTTGTAATTTACCTTAAATTGTCTGCTTGTAGGAACACCACATAACAGAGTACAAGTCAAGTGTCCTTTGTTTGATACACAGTAGATACTATTATGCTAGTTTTGATTACCTGAACTACAGTACTTTCTGTAAAACAAGCCTTACTGAGAGGGCTAATGAAGTGTCAGACACTATCTCCAGACAGGTAGGAAATGGTTAAAGCCATTGAGCTGTGTGATTCAATAAGAAAACCCCTCAGGACACTGTGGCAGTCAAATGTGATGAATTAGGTATTAAAGATAACAGTGACCAGCAATTTTCACAGACTCTGGTGGTTCAGTTACAATTTGATTCATTCAATTACGCAATCTCAATTCAAGCATGCTCAGGGGTATTTGATCCAAATTATAAGTTATTCAGTTCTTTTTATAAAACTAATTACCCGTGGTGTATTTAATTATCTAGTTCCCACTTCCATGTCCTTATGAGGACAGTGGCACAAGGTTTGTCTGTAACTTTTAACAATCTTTGATACTAAATTTAATGTTATCTTCATATTTTCTTAAGGGTTATGGAAGAAACAATGCTTGTATGTTCTTAAAGAAATTTTGGGCATCATACAGAGCACTTGATCTGTTCAAAGTTTACACTTATGAAGTTCCCCACTGAACAATTCCTCTGCTTTGTGGGCATGGAAGCTTTCTCCAATATGTTCAGACTATGTCCCCAAATAACCCTCATACAGCCTTTGTTTACCTCACATTTTTCATGAAAATCTATAGGCTGAGATACTTACGGCAAAATCAGCATACCTATGACAAAGATAAATTAACTAACATGTCAGCCTGAAGAACAGTTTTTTTCTTTTTAACTTTTTCAGATTTTGTTCTACCCACTTACTCTTATGCGTATTTATACTGGCACTAAATGTTATAGGCAAAAATTCAAACCAAAATTAACATAAATACTGTACCAAATGCACTTTTATGCACTTTAGACATTCTTAATACAGTGAGATTGCTTCAGTACATATTTTGAAATTACCCAACTTGATCATTTACATAATGAAGTGGATTCCAAAAGCTTACCAGATACATCTTACATTACCCATGCCATTCAAAACTCTTCACCCTATGCACTAATAAATATTAACCCTAACAGTTACCCTTTTTGAGATATAGTATGTGCAAGGTTTAACCTCTGATGACCATAAATGACCTTTGACCTCCAGTAAAAACAAATAGGGATCATCTACTCAGTATGGAAAATCTACATGCTAAGTATGAGATCCCTCACAGTTACCCTTCTTGAGATATACTGTTTACAATGTTTTGACCTCTGGTGACCCCAGATGACCTTTGACCTCCACCAAAAACAATAGGGATCATCTACTTAAAATGGACAATCCACATGCTATGTATAAGAGCCCTCACAGTTACCCTTCTTGAGATACAGTGTTTGCAAGGTTTTGACCTTTTTACCTCTGGTGGCCCCAAATGACCTTTGACCTCCACCAAAAACAATAGGGATCATCTACTCAATATGGGCAATCTGCATGGTAAGTATGAGATCACTCACATTTTTCCTTCTGGAGATATCGTTTACAAGCAATTTCCAAGGTATTTACCATTTGACCCCTGGTGACCCCAAATGACCTTTGACCTCCACCAGAAATAATAGGGACCTTCTACTCAATGTGGGCAATCTACATGCCACGTCTGAGATCTTTCAGAGTTACCCTTCTTGAGATATCATGTTTACAAGCGGGCGTCACACACACACACATACACACACACACACATGACATCACCATCGCATAGATTCCTTGCCTGCCTTCGGCAAGGAATCAATAAAACTGAACGCAAAGCAGGTGTCACTTTAAACAATTGATACCATTATAAGAATCATATGAAATATAATTGCATCTTATCTTTTAGAAAGATTTTTTTAGATATTTGGGTTGAAATTTTCCTAAATAGCAAACAACCAGCCAACAAAAATTTGGCATAAAATGTGATATCATTTGCACATTATTGGGCTAGGACTGCTGTCCCAGACATCTTCTTTATACACTGACGAATGATTTCAGGAAGGAATGCATAATTTTGAGGAAATAGACCCAGTGTTTCCCCCAGAGGAGGAAGGTAAAATCCCCCCTTTTCATTTCCATAAAATAAAATAAAAGATATCAGTATCTTGATTTCTTATTTAAGAAGAGGACACCTTGGCAGCTATGTTTGAACTTATATAAATAGACTTTTGAACCCCTCAGATTGCACCTTACAGGGGCCTTGAAGCCTGCTTTTGCCCCCACTGAACCCACCTGTAATTTAAACTTGAGGTTCGGCAGTAATAACCCCCCCACCCTTTTTGAGTTTTTGGCAGAATTCCTGCAGCCTATACAACTGCCTGGAGTCTGTGAGTCAATGCAAAGAGCTGGTGAAAACTTCTTACCTTGAAGAATTGAAGAAAGTTTTCACTTTTGGCATCAATTTGGCCATTTCAATTTCATCATTACTCTGAGTACTTCCTTTCCTATCACGGTAGCCCTTGCCTGTATCCATAGATTCATCCGAGTCACTAATTACGAGTTTTTCTTTCACGTCCGTTGTCTCACAATCGCTATCGTCCGACCCAAACACATCACGGATAATAGTTTCATTGTGTTTTGTGATCAGGTCAAGTTCAAGTTCAGAGACCACAATTTTACCATCATCTCTCTCCGTCTCTTCCTTCAAATCTTTAAATTTGTCCAGTCGACCCAACAAATTCTTTGAAAGACTAGCTATGATCTCACTGTTTTCATCAAAATTGTGATTCAGTTCATCCTCAGAAGTATCACTATCACTCACTGGATTATTTCTGTAATCTCTGTCAAAATTATCGTCACTGTCACTTGATGAGATTTCATGATCCTTTCTCGATTTTCTCTTGATCAAAGTATTACATTTCTTACCATCACCAGCTTTTAACAAGTGCTTGGCTGTCTGAAATCCCACTGAACCAGACTTAGAGTCTCTTCTATTTGGTATTTCCTTAGTTTTTTTATTTTCCTGATGCAAGTTGCTAACACTGTTTTTAAAACCCACTGATTCAGACTTAGAGTCTCTCCTCTTTGAAATTTCCTTTGTTTCTTTATTTTCCAGGGACAAGTTGCTAACACTGTTTTTGAATTCCACTGAACCAGACTTAGAGTCTCTCCTCTTTGGTATTTTCTTAGTTTCTTCATTTTCACTACACGAGTTGCCAACATTGTTTTTGAATTCCACTGAACCAGACATAGAGTCTCGACTCTTTGATATTTTCTTAGTTTCCTCATTTTCACTACACAAGTTGCCAAGATTGTTTTTGAATCCCACTAATCCAGACTTAGAGTCTCTCCTATATGGTATTTTCTTAGTTTTTTCATTTTCCTGACAGAAGTTGCTAACATTGTTTTTCTGTCCACTTTCACTTTTTGACAAAATTTCATCGTGAGTTTCATTTGTTGGCGAGTCCTTCCTTACTCGCTCCAGGTTTTCAAGAAATTGTTTGGTATCCCACTCCTGCACGACTGCTTCTTCTTCTTCTCCTTCTTCTTCTTCGTTTTCATTCTCTGACACTGATCCTGGTGATAATTCATAACCATCAAATAAAGTATTTTCAGATGCACTTTGTTCACTTACTTCCATTGCTTTACCAGTAGACAGATTATCAGGTACACTCTGACTACCTGGCGCACCCAGACTACCTTCTGCACTCTTGTCACAGCCTTCAGAGTTCAACCTAGGACTATTCCCAGAGGGAAGAAGAGCCTGATTGCCAGTCTCTTTAAGAAGTGATGCTGCAGTCTGGAATCCACCCAGAGAGACAGATGGAGGCTGTAAAAGTATGACAGAAATCATTCAGTGAATGGTTGAATACTATGAAAAATAAAATTCTGTTTAGTTTCAATCAGGAAAACTGAACCAATGGGAGCTCAGTTAAGAAAAGAACTCTCCCAATGAAAAATAAATCTTTCATATGGTGCTACAGTCTCTCTTTCATGGGCTAAGTAGGAGTAGTTGCGCCACCTCCTCCCAAAATAATAATTTACTAGTGCAGCGGTGATGCTGCAGAATCTCGATACTTTAGTGAAAGTGTTACATGATGCATTCTCTTCGAAGGGCACTAAGTTTGCACTTTCCGCTTGTCTTCAAAAAACCGTCTTATCAAGCATATGCTATCAGTTAGATGATCCTATTTCATTAGCCCACAGTAATACTTGGCAATGAGTAAGCATCTTATGCTGCATAAATTGGCCAAAGAACGACCCTTTGCTTTGGTGAGAACAATATCTGATAAGAGATGAGCTGGTGTGACGAGGCTGACTTGACCAAAGTGCCATTATCTAGTACTGCAGTGTTTGACTCAGTATTGTTTACATCAAAAGACAGTTGTTCCTCAGTGGTTTTTACTTGAGAATTCCATACCTGGCACAACAAGATCAAGGGTTATCTTGAAGCAACGCTTCTGTTTATTATACAATTCACTTTTTAATGCTGAAGCAGAAAAAATTGTTTCAATTATCTGACAGCAACAAAAGTCCATTCTCTACTCCCTTTCCCACAATTTGCTTTAATACCATTCCCCCTCTCCGATAATATCTCTTTAACTTCAGTCAAATATTGTATATTGGTAAAGAACACAACTTTTGAAGGTTAAGAGAGGGAGCTGTCTATTTCTCTGCAAATGTCCTGTTTTGAAACTTATCTGTACATGACTTACTCCATCTCAAGACAATGATTGGCCAAACATTTGCTAATGGGGTTTTTGTAGTCAGACCAGACAAGGTAATCTGGAACTTTAGGCTTCATTAAGAAGTATAAAATCAAGCCAAAGATCATCCCCAACCAGAAAATTGCTACAGGCAGGTCTGAAACTTTAACCACACAAAGCATTGTGGGAACTGGGAGTAAAAACAATGGACTGTGCAATAGAGTTCTTTTTTCAAAGTCCAAGGAAACTCAACACTCACTCAATAACTTTTCTTCTTTTCTACAATGAAGTACAGGCCTTCACAGTAGATTTATACACAGAAACAAAATGAAAACATTGCAAAGAATTTTAGCTAGAGCTAGTGACCAGCTGGTGTGACAATATCACAATAGATGCTTAGTATTGAGATAATAAAAACTAGGCAATTACTCCTCCTCAAAAAAACAAAGGCAATTAAACACGTTTAAACCAACCTTCTTGCTCTATTGAGAAAAGAGTCTTTGAAGAGGAAAAACGCCTTTAACATTATTGATATCAAGATACCTGAACAGGAAGTTGCCTGATAGATTCTGGACTACTGGTTGTCAGCTTGAGATGGCTAAAACTTGCTATTGGCTTCTAGTATCATGGTAAAAAGCACTTCCTGTGTAAGTCACTTATGTATTACCATGCATGGAGTGGCCGAAATGACATCTCCACACAAACCGTAACTAATGCATACCTTAGAACATTTATCCTTGTTCGCCAAATTTTCAGGAATGGGAGGTTCGTACGGTTTTCCGTCTTGTGTACACTTTTTTATCTCTCCTGCCTAAAATATCAAAGCGGAAAAAAAAAAAACTTTATTTAATGAAAAAGTTATAAGAAAACTGAATGGTAACACCCTCCTTCAGTTAGATGAGGTTTTAGGGCTCAGTTTCTAACCAATTGGTTCAAGTTGGGCCAACCATGGCCTTTCCAGTTGTGGCTCACTGGCTTGCTTTCTCTATTCTGCCCCTCATGCTCACTACCAAGCACCTATGTCAGTAGGTTCCATTTTTAAAGTCTGTGGCATGACTCAGCCTGGAGTCAAACTCCAAACTTCCAAGTTGCCGGTTAGATGCTATAACTACCACCTGACCATGCACTCGGTCAACCTTTCCTAATAAAGCTGCATGGTAAACTGGTTAGAGCATCAGACTTGCAGTGGGAAGATCAGGAATTCTAGTACTGGCATGACTCAGCCTGCAGTCAAAATCCAAACTTCCAGGTTGCAGGTTAGATGCTATAACTACCACCTGACCATGCACTTGGTCAACCTCTCCTAATAAAGCTGCATGGTCAAGTGGTTAGAGCATCAGACTTGCAGTGGGGAGATCAGGAATTCTAGTCCTGGCTGGATCATACCAGAGACTTTAAAAACAGAACCTACTTCCGTTGGCTTGGTGCTCAGCATAAGTAATGGAGTGGGGAAAGCAAGCCAGTAAGTCACAACTGGAAAAAAGGATGTGGTACGCTTGACTGGAACCAATTGGTTGGAAACAAGGACGTAAAACTCCATCTGACCTGACCTAACCTATTAAAATTCACAAAAAATATCTTTCTTTTGACAAACCTTCTGATCCCACGTTTGGTCAAGTGCTAGAGCATTCATTTCTAACATGGGAGGCCCTAGAATGACTACCATGCTCTGCACAAGCATTGGGGTAGGGAGAACGATCTAAAGACCCCAAAATAAAACCAGAAAGCCAGACGGCTTAGTGATTCCTTGCCAATGAAATTTTTTTGTCAATCTTTTTTTTCAAATTGACAGTGCTCCGTAATGTATACATGCAAGGCATCAAAGCTTCCTACAAGAACTGGGGTTCTGCTCATGATATCACATCCACATACTTTGTGAGAAACTTTGCAGTATCCAAGACTCCAACCATGGGAAATTTGTGTAAATAAGATATTGAGACTTTGACCCCTTGTGAACCAAAGTTACATTTGACGTACACCAAAAACTATAGGGATTATTTATTCACCATGCATCATCTACATGTTAAGGATGAGGACCCTACAAGTTACCTTTCTTGTAATACTATGCAAGCAAGTTTGTCAGACTTTGACACTGCTGACCCCAAATGACCTTCACGATAATCATCTGGGATCACCATCTCAATACGGCCAACCCACACACTAAAGATGGGCTTAGTCACATGCATTTTTCTTGGATACCGTGATTACTAGGTTTTGATGTCTTGACCTATCATGACCCCAAATGACCTTTGACCTCAACCAAAATCGATACAGAACATCTAATTAATACAACCAACCCACACACCCAAAAATTAGCAAAGTCCCTTGCACCTTTCTTGAAATATCCTTTTTAAAATCTTTTGACCTTTTGACCTCTCATGAATCCAAATGACCTTTGATCTCCACCAAAAACAATAGGGATCATCTACTTGATATGGCCAACCCACACACCAAACATGAGATTAGTCACCCTTACCTTCCTTGAGAATACCATGTTTACAAGCAATTTCTAAGGAATTTACCATTTGACCTCTCCTGACCCCAAATGACTTTTGACCTCCACAAAAATCAAGAGACATCTACTCAATATAACCAACCCACAAATTAAATATGAGAATAGTCACATGTACCGTTCTTGAGATATCGTGTTTACAAGGATTTGACCCTTTGACCTCTCCTGACCCCAAATGACCTTTGACCTCTTCCAAAAACAATAGGGATCATCTACTCAATACAGCCAACCCACACACCAAATATGAGATCAGTCACACTTACCCTTCTTGAGATATCGTGTTTACAAGCAAAAGCATCACATACACACACACACACACACACACACACACACGACATCACCCTCGCATAGATTCCTTCTGCTTACGCAAGGAATCAAAAAGGCTGTGGGCGCCCCTGGATTAAATTCAGGTTAAAAGTCGAGGTGGAAAATGGTTTCTATCTTCCCAAATTGACAGAACTTCCTGTCTATTCATGATTTACATAACCACTTTGACCACAGCTTTTCAACCACTTGCACCATACTTGAAAATAAATTTAAACTTTGTAACTTTTTATCTGTAACTTTTTATCAAGTTGACTAACACTGTATAACACTTTGGTGTTGGTGTTTCATTTAATCTCATCTAAATAACTGACTAACATAGCTCTTCAAGCAACAATTCATGATAAGTGTTGTAAAATGATACAGATATTATAAAATATACAGCAAAAAAATGAAAGTCAAAACTTCATATTACCAAACTGATAATCTTTGCTTTGTACATATTGACCTTCTTGGCTCCTTGAAAAACTTTATATTCCAGTGAGAGAGCTGTGTCCAATATATCACTAGAAGGAGAAAAAGAACCTCCTGTTTAAAATATTTCCTGAGCAGGATTTGAAAAATAGGGTGCTCAGGCATCTTGTCAATGGCTCAGGCAACAAAATTTTAGCAGAACATGCCTGACTGGGCAGAAGCCAATAAAATCTGGGTCTAAACCAGTGGGGACAGCTAGGACATCTCTGTATTGAAAGTCTGCCATAACAAATAACACTACTACAGTAGGTAATACCCACTCACACATACCATCTGAAGTGTTCACATGGAAGCCTCTAAGTTTAGCTCCAGTGATTGCCATTGCAAAGAGTGTAACAGAATTATTATATGAATAATATGCAATTATACTTTTTTTTATTTTTATTTTCATTATTGAACTATATTGGGAAACCAAAAACTACTTATTTTCAGAAGATGGGTTGCCAGACTGGGAAAGACATCAAGAAAGTTTTCAAGCCTTGCTGAGTCTCATGAACATAGCTAAATGAATATCATGATGCTTATTAAACTATATTGGGAAACAAAAAACTACTTATTTTCAGAAGATGGGTTGCCAGACTGGGAAAGACATGAAGAAAGTTTTCAAGCCTTGCTGAGTCTCATGAACGTAGCTAAATGAATATCATAATGCATTTGTATCACTTCAGGTCAATATTATGAAATATGTTGGAATATTTTAAATAAGTGGGGAAAATTTTTAAGTCTATTAATTTGTCAAATTAGACAAAGAGTGACAATGATATTCTCTGATTCGGTGAAATATATTTCCATTCGTCAGGGCAACAAGTACCTTGTAGTAAAAAAAGTGTTTTGCCAATTTGGGCATGCAGTACATTCTACTTATTATCTTTCATGGTGATATCATTGCACACATTGAATTATCATGGTTGGTTGTAATCTAGAGACAAAAATATCCAGTCAACTGTATTTGATAGTTACTAAAGGCATATACCAGAGACAATGCTCATTGATTTCAATGGCATTTGAAGTGATGAAGCTAACCAACCGGGAAGTTTGGGGTTTGATTCCTGGTCAGGTCAAAGTAAGGCAGGTTTTTCATCAAAGACTGAGAAATCTACTGTCTTTCCATCTGAAATGGTCTTTCAAAAAATACCAAATTTGATCCAAATTGTTGAATTGGTTGCCACCTGACATGAAGTTGTAATCCATACGCCACTGGCTTCTCCCACATTCATGGCTGCTTAGAATCGTAAAAACAACTGCTCTTCAAGGCCTGATTATTATCAACTGTGCAGAAAAATTTTCTCTTACAGGGGGTGAAAATTGTATCTCAATCATAGCATTTGCAAGATACTAATTTTCAAAGAACTGAAATTTTTCTTCCAAAAAGTGCACAGTGGGAAATCTGTGATGACATCACCAAACATTAATTTGCTACTTCATTCAATTTCTTTATGATATAGACACTGCTAGAAATATTTAACAACATTATTTGCTATATCCTAGATATGGTGTAAAGTAAAGCACTAACTTACAGATAAAGATATTAGAAATTTCAGCAGTATCAAATTTCGTGAAGAAACAGGATATTGAATTATAAAAAGGAATCTGAGGCAATGTGCTCACTTTAAGTATCACTCTGTAACTTTGATGAAAGGTGGTATTTTTTAACAAAAATTGCTGAATCTTAAAATGAGATATCTTTTGCTAGGAAAAGGATAGCAAAATGGTTTGAGGGACATGGCCTCGAATATTTTCTTCTTTCTTATGAGACCAGTGTTGTAATCGAGTCACTAGATTAGTGACTCAAGTCACCAGTTTTAAAACTTTGAAGTGACTCGAGTCGAGTCATTGACTAGAGACACTGCACTATTTCAATGGGGAAATTACTCCTGAATTTTATCGAGTCACTATCATTTTGAGAGAAAGTGACTTGAGTCGTGACTTGTTACAACACTGTATGAGATCCATGTGAAAAACCATCAGAATATGCATTTACATGATGGCTTTTGGAACATACTCTGTTCTATATTTAAAGGTCAAAAACATTCTCCAAACTTGGTCACACTACAACTATTTTGGATCGGATTCCAATCACACTGATACAATTTTTGTGAGTTTTTATTGAAATCTTTTCCATCCCTAGTCAGAAAGAACCCCAAATTTGCAAACCTGTGTAAATATATGATTTGTATCAAAATACCCGTTCCCACCCCAGTATGAACGAGGCTTAATCTCACATCTTTTTCTCTGACTTCTCTTTCAAGTACTTTCATGATATCCCTGGACATAACTGCTTTTTCCATGTAACACCAAAGAGTTGCTCTAAGCAAATTGTCACAATTGAGGAAAAATATTGTTCACATGATTTTCAAGAGCCAATCATGAAACAGGATAGTCTGCTAAACTTATTCAAGTTGAAGTTGACTGCATTTTCCTTTTAAGGATCTCTGACAAGGGAGTACTTGACCAAAAACAAAGATTTCAATTCTTGGTTTTTAAGTAATGCTTGAAAAAGCTGTATAGGCAATCAAAGTCCCAGTCTTTGAAACATCCAAGATTTATTCCTAGAATTGTGTCAATTTACTCAAAAGAAGAAAATGTGAAGGCCGCACATTTCTGTCTAGCTTGCAAATGAATTTAAATTTGTCTCTCTGTATAATGCGTCAGTAAAGTGACACTTGTGATTTCATATGACACTTCATCATCAATATGTAATATGAGTTCATGTTAATGTACTAAATGGAAAATACATCTAATTCCTCATGCATAATTTAAAAACATCATAAAAGACCTTAAAATGATCATGAATATTTAATGAATCTTCAAAAGAAGGAAAGCGAAGCACTCCCTAAGTACAGTTCCATTTATTTTCATAAGCCTTAATAACCAAAGAAGTCTGCCATGGATACTACGTGACTGAGGATCATATTTGGCAAAAAAAAAAAAAATCCACATGCACAAACGGAGAAGGTTGGGAAGCTCAGAGGCTTCTTGATCAGAAATATTTGTATTTGGAAGGAAACTTTGGCATCTAGGGCGGATTTACCATTTTTGTTCTTGGCATGTTGGAGGGTGCTGTGGAAAATTTGCCTCAAATGTTAGATTAACTCCCACAATCCCCTTCCTGGCAAAACACCCAACTCACACCCACACTACCCCTGACAGAAGAAATGAAGATGGAGCTACTGTTGAAAGCTAAAATACGATTATAAATCGCTCCATTGTTCCATGCAAAGTGTTACAACTCTTTACACCAGAGAAATCAGTTTAACCATTTCATCATAAGCTGCAGGAGCATGCCTGAAAACATGACTTAAACGTCAAGAGCAGTCCCCTCCCCCCAAACTTATTTAGAAGCAAAACCTTAATCTCACAATTTTCCTCTCATTTTTGTCGAAGTATCCTTTATCAAATTTTATAACTTCAATTTTGCATGTTCAATGTAAAACAAGCAGTTACTTGAAGTAATTTTCACATTTGAAGAGATATTTTTTTGTCACATGACTCTCAACAGCCAATCATGAAACAGGACAGTCTACTACTCTACTTCAAGTTGGGGTAATTGCTCTTGGTTATTATGCTGTTAAACAGAACTTGTGTACATAAAAGCTTTTAAGGCCAGTGTTTCCGCCAGAGGGCTGTAAGAGGGGAGGGGGGTCCACCCCCCTTTCTAGAAAAAGGCAGGTAAAACCCCTTTTCATTTCCATAAAAATTATTGTTGTCAATATCTTGAATTCTTACTTGATATGAAGACATTTTTGCAGAAATTTTATTACTTACATAAATAAATGACCTTTAAAACCTGTCAAATTGCACCTTACAGGGGCCTTAAACTAGCTTTGTACCTCTTAACCCACAAATTACTTCAGCCTAGGACACCATCACTTGTACTTGGGGTTTAACAGTACCTGCCCCCTCCATCCACAAACCAAATCAATATCACTGTATTCTGGTACAGTAGGTTTACAAGATGTCAGACCTTACCAGAATATGTCCGTTTCACTTACATCCTGGTGGCCTTTTCAAACTGTCCAGAGTTATTGACTGAATGATTTCATGAATTTCTCACATGATATGACAGGTTTTCCTGATGTTGCTTTGAACTTTGCACTATTTTGCATCTAAACACCCCGAAAACCGAAAAAATATCCCTCTCCCCTTAGACTCCTCCCCTGGGCGGCAATCCCTGTCCTCCTTTTGAGAAAATAAATATGGTAAACCTACATTCAGGGAAGATGAAAGTTACATTCAAAAAATCTACAAAGATGCTTGTAAGGTAAATTTGGGAAGTTCTGCAAGACTTTTTGTCTTCCTACGCAAATTTGGGGTTACTTAACGTCTGCTGCTTCTAACTCTTACAACAGCTTTATTTTGAGAAAAAAAATTAAAAAAAATCACATAATCAGAGTAATGAATGTTGAATCTTTTAAAAATATGGAAGTCTTGATGACACATTATTCATACACAACAAAGCTGTGAGTTACTTTCTCTCTAAACACAAATCTTGGAAACTAATGTTACCATACAAAAGCTACTTGAATTGCTAATCCTTCCTCATCTCAAAATCTTGGTATTGAAATTTAAAAATTATCTGTGTTAAAAATACAACATCTCCTTTAAGTCTTTATTTCTTAGGTGAGCTTGTTGTCTGTGGATGGGGGCGTAGCTCTTATGCAAAAAAGTAAAGAACAAAAAGGTGAAAAAAAATAGAACTTACTTGGCTGTTTTGTTAGTGATCTTCAAAGTATCTCTGTTGATTGCTAATGCATTTTCAATGGTTCTCAAACAATACTCTCGAGACTATTGAGAAACAAAAATAACACAAGGACAAATGTAATCTAGAATAACAGCTTCTAAAAAAGGTGATACTTGTAAGCCATTCATAAGGAGGGAAGGGACTTGGTTACATGCAAATTAAGATGACTGGCAGTCTGCCAAATTGCCCTTCCACTACCCTGCAAACAATGCAACCAACTTCTTCGGCTAAGTAATTGACTGAAGTCATAAAGTTAGTTTTACTGCTCAGTTTCTAACCGATTGGTTTATGTCGGTCCAGCTACAGCCTTTTGTTCCTGTTGTGGCTCCCTAATTTGTTTTCCCTACTCCATTGCTCATGCTGAGCACCACACACAATGGCGGTAGGTTCCATTTTTAAATTCTTCCATATGACCTGGGCAAGAGTCAAACTTAAGAACTTCCGGCTGCCAGGAAGGATGATACCCCAACGTACCTAGAAATACCTATTTACAGTAACACACTGGTTATCTGACTACATCAGTTCAGACAGTTGTTCAGATGAGGTTTTATGCTGTACTACAAGTACTGCTAATGAATTCCACAAGAAAGGGTGCCAAAATATTTTTCAAATTAGTTTGATACTACTGGGAAATATGAACCCTACAAAATGTTCAACTTTATGAATGTTGATTTCAGAAGAGAATTTTGCAATACCCAGAGATTATATTTCTGAAATTCAAGCCAGCATACGGTCCTCTTTATAGTTACAGCTACGTAGTACATTCTAAATGGGTGCTCGTCTTAAAGTGAAGCTCCTCCAATGATCTTGAAGAGGCATAAAGTAGAGCTACACAGTTTGAACATGCATAAGTAGTAGACTTAAAAGCCTGTTGCATTTTCTTTCCAAAGGCAGTTACAGGCCTGACAGCACCACCTCACTTAAATATAGGTGTTTTGATGGTTTGAGTAGTGAAAATATAGGTTTCTAAAGGTTTTCAAGTGCTACAATACAGGCTTTCATAGGTTTAAAAGATTTGGTTTCAAGTAAGATAAAGCAAATGGACAGCTAATTCTTACCTTGACTTTCAGTCTTTTAAGAAAAATTTGGAATTCATACCACTTGACCACTGTAACTGAACACACAAATCAAATTTTACACCACTTTGGACTTGGTCAAGGATCTTGTTTGTTCTCAACAGGGAAAATAAACATCATCTATTTACTCTTATCTGTTTAAGCCATCAGACAAATTCAAAATGTAGGTTGTTATAGGGAAACAGCTATAGTTGAAAGAATATAGGTTTTTATAGGTTTTGCAGTTAAGCATGCAGCTATACTTATATCCCAAACTACAACTTTGCCCTGGATATACCTAAATTCTCAAATGGTACAGCTTTTTTCAGATCCAGTGCCCCAAAATGGAAAATGAGCATGGGCATGGCCAGATTAAACCTGAAGTTTCTATGTTCAGGTCAAGACCCTATCTAACTATAAAGCTAACTAACTGAAGATTTCTTTAAAAAACGCACTCTTCCACCATACCAAATACCTTGTTGATTTCGAAACAAGTCTTCTTAAGAAATGGATAATTCATGCAACTTACTTTGACCGTCAGGCCTGGAATCTTGTCATTAGCAGCATCATGCAGAGGACAGTCGGCAGCTAAAAGAAACATTTAGGAGTAAGAAAATTTGAGGGAGTCATTAATAAAAATAATAATAATAATATAACAGTTCTTATATAGTGCCTTACACAAGAAGTCTCAAAGCATTAAGTCTCATTAGTCTAAGATCAGACAAGGATTTGTTAAAATAAAGTTTACAAACACTAGCTATTGTCAGGAATGACTTGTATAATTTTTAAATTATCAGATCTGTTTATTTTGTATCACCATTCATACTAACTGTTTTTTTTTTCTTACGATATTGATGCATTCAAATGTCCAACTTTGAAATTGTTTCTGCATATTGTGATAACTTATCCCAATAGTGCCCAATGTTAAACTTCCCTAAAGTGCCATGGATAAGATAAAGTTCTCAAGCTGAGGTTATTTCTAACAAGCAACCACTAATCTTTCTTATAAATGACTATACACACCTCACTAAACATAATCATTACATCAAATGGCCCTTACGAAATTGCCCAACCCTAAAATGCCTGAAATCCAACTTTTGGGCGGAAAGTTGAGATTTTACTTCATATTTTACACTTCCAGTTTACAGCCACTTCAAGGCTTAACAATCTTATCAAATCAATAAAAATGTCATTAATGCAGTAAGTTACAACAATAAACTTTAAGTGCAGAAATCAACTGAAGCCTGACTTTCCTTCAAGAGGTCAGGTTGAGGGCAATTTGAGGGCAAAATTTATGTAACGAATTACCATGTTTTAAGGATTCTTGTAACGTTAGTTGAGTAAGCTGGTGTGCTCCTTCTAGCAGCAACTGAGAAACACACGCAGCGTACAATGTGACTTCAACTAGCCATAATTCAAGAATGAGCGTGGCTACGTTGAAGGTATAAATGCAACTAATTTGGGTAAAGATGAAAGGTAACAACCTGTTTTGTTATGCAATGTGTTTGGTTTGATAGATCATTCTAAAATTCAGGCCAGTGCTTGAGTAAGAGGGAAGAACTTTCAATGGTGCACAAAATTTGGCAGTTGTCAAAACCTGTTGTATATAGTATATGACATCTATACACCAGGCAGAACACAAAAGAGGTTACTCAGCTTCCACATGAGAATAATCATAAAAGTCGATTTTTCTAAAGAATTCAGCCGCTTCGTGTTAACCATCAGTATGTTCATCCTAAAGCATAAACAAGAGAACTGTTAGTTATCCATAAATATGTTGCTTGTGTTGGTCATACTTACAAGGAGGCTCAAATTCAACTTTCTGTATATTTGGTTGACCCTGGGAAAATAAAGGAGAATAGATATCAAAATAAGTTTTTGTGTTTTTCCACCACATACATAAAACTTCTCTTTAAGTGCAATAGGAATTCTGAAGACCTTAGAAGTTCATGGATCAAAATGGCAGGGATTTATGACACTAATTACGGACCTCACTGATTAGTTTTGACCTTCATAAGACATTCCTGGACTGGGATACAAACTGTTGAAGTTTTATTCACTCCATTCAAGATGGTCGATGGCTAAATAATTTATGATGTCACTCTTGTGGTAATCAGATAAGTGTGAATTACTTCTTTTTAACTTTTTTGAAAGCTTTTGGAACTTACTTTCTGACTAACTTGATGCATACCATCTCCTTGCACCCCACATGCAAGAAAATCTGACCAGACAAGTATCCCCTCCACCTGGACAAATACCACCTGCACAATATCCTCCTGGTGAATTACCCCCAATCAGTCTGCACCTGGACTGGTGGTATTTGTCATACTGGTACATGACCAGGTGAATGTCAGGGTGGGTAGTTGTCCAGGTGGTATTTGACTGGCAGGGGGGGGGGGTTAATTGTTAGGGAGAGAATACTCCCTTTTTCAGGATAACCAAAAAATTTTGTTTCAGAACGACACAAGAAAATGTACAAGTACCACCTAACTGAAAACACAAGAAATTTTCCTGGAATTTTCTTTTAGGCATTAGTTAGTTAGACGGGAGTTTAACCCTTTACCGTTGTGCTCCGATCGGGGCATATTTGCAGGCCTCGGGAGTGGGCAGAAAAGCAGACGTAGCCCGCCCCGCATCGGCTTCCATTGGCCATTGACCCTGTGACCTTAAACTATTGTCTCTCTCGCTGTTGTGGCCGAATTTTCGGGTAGCTACTCGCAGTTTCGAGCTCCGCGTGAAACAGTAAAGGTGTGTGACAGCCGAGCTCTCCGCATGGGTCCAAAAGGACCCAAACAATGGTAAAGGGTTAAAATAAGCTGGTGGGGTGTGTGTACTGCAAAGCTGTTGCCACTGTCTCTGCATGTGTGCACTTAAACCTTTCGCCGAGTGGTGCAGATATTTTAGCTTAACCCTTTACCGTTGTGCTCCGATCGGGGCATATTTGCGCGCCTCGGGAGTGGGCGGAAAAGCAGACGTAGCCCGCCCCGCATCGGCTTCCGTAGGCCATTGACCCTGTGACCTTAAACTACTGTCTCTCTCGCTGTTGTGGCCGAATTTTCGGGTAGCTACTCGCAGTTTCGAGCTCCGCGTGAAACAGTAAAGATGTGTGACAGCCAAGCTCTCCGCATGGGTCCAAAAGGACCAAAACAATGGTAAAGGGTTAATGGCCCAGTTTCTAACCACCTGGATTTAGTCAAGCCAGACATTGCCCTTTTTGCAGTTGTGTCCCACTGGCTTGTTTTCCCTACTTTATTGTTTATGCTGAGCAACAAGAACATGGGCAGTAGGTTCCATTCTTAAAGTCTTCAGTATGACCAAGACAGGACTCACACTACAGACCTCCTGACTGCAAGTTGAATACTCTAATGCTTGACCATGCAGTCCCTTTTATCAAGGGACAAATGCAAGCTAGCCCGCGGGGCGGACGAATTTTTCGTCCAGATCGTCGCTACGAAAAAATTAACGTCCGCCGGCGTTGGGCACCAAATCTGTTCAACTGCGTAGAAATCTAACAGAAACTTCATTTACATAACTCTACGTGGATTGGTTGAAGCAAGGCTGTTAATGTTTATTTAACAGGCAAACACTTGTACCATTGTACAACAGTGCATGGAGTCACTGTGGTTGATGTTATTTGACACTGGAATTGTGTGGTACCGTGCAAGCATACACACACAGCACAGCGGTTAATTAAGAACAACTGATCCCACAGCCACGGGAAAAGATAGTTCGATACTTTTCAACCAAAGATTAATGTTTTAAAATCCATTATTTGATGAAAGTTAGTATTGTTTGAAAGAGGCTGTCCATGCTCAAGACTTCCATCTCAATTAAAAGCTTTTAACGGATGCAAAAAGCCTATGTTTTTGTTTAGTTTAAACGTCTTCGTGTTCAAGGTAGCATTGCCAAGATTTAGTCGTTGAGCACCGCCTACCTCAGGAATAGACCAATTGTGGTGAGTGCTCATGAATATTAAGACAATCAACTTTTGGACTCATTGAACAGAATTTCTGACCATCGCCGGCAGGCTCTGAGGGGCGGCAGCCTAAAGGGGGGCTGCAGCCACAGAGGCGCTACGCAGGCTAAATGCAAGCCAGCATGTTACCTTTCTCCGTCTCTTCAGCTCATCCTGGATAAATTTAGTCCTCTGCTTCTTTGCTCTTTCTTCCTCCTCTTGGTAGTTACTTTCATCATCTGAATCATTCCAGAGTTTGCGACTCCTGAGATGAAAAATCAAAGATGGATGAGAAAAACAAAGAAAGACAAAGCATAACTGGAATACACTAATGCATAAAGGGCAAGGACAGTCACCCAAAACTTACTTTGCAGCATCAACCAAATCTCATAGTTTACCTCTTATTTCTCTTCAAACTATCTTTCAAAATATTTTAGGAATTCATTGTTGCATATTCCAGGTATACTGAGAAGTTACAACTAGTAAATTTCACATTTGAGGAGAAAAAATATTGTCACATGACTCTCAAGAGCCAATCATGAAACAGAATAGTCTTCTACACTACTTCAAGTTGGGGTAACTGCATTTCTCCTTTAATATAGAAAATACAAATCTTATTACAAGGGAGCTGTTACAAAGTTAGCCCTTTTTCATATGCCTTGGGGAAAAAGGGCTAAAAAACAGTTAGATTTAAGTAGTAGGGTCTGAAGGTTTATTTCTTTTCTGTTTTCAAATAAACTTATGAACTAGAGCAGCTATGCTGCAGAATCTCAATACTTTTATGTATGATCAATGGTATATCATGAAGCAATGGAATAATGAGTTTAAGTTTGTCATGATAAAACAGAAAACAGCAAACATCCTTTTGGTGATAAGGAACAGTATCATGCATAAAAATGAAATTGAAACAAACTTCCCATATCACATTCTGTACTGTACAGGTTGGTTAAGCTATTTTGGTGCACTGTGGTCGTTCCAATATTTATAGCAGAGGATTATAATAAACTGATACTGTACATTCTATACTAAACCAGAATGCAAAAATGCATTGAGGTTTCGATGATACATACATGCTCTTTTAAATAAAATGCTACATTTGTTGTAACGACTGGTGACCCAAAGTGACCTTTGACTCAACCTGTAAGTAGCTGGTTCTTCTTTTAACCAAAACATTTCTATATTCAAAAAGCCAAATTTCTATTGAGCCTTAAGATATTCTGCAAACAAGTTTTACAGAGTTTGATGCCAGGTGATACCAGATGGCCACTGAACTCCACCAAAAACAACAGGTACAGTACTTTCAACTCACCGTAACTCATACACACACTAATTGTGAAATACATCCACGTTTCGTACCTTGAGCTGTCCTATACAGGTTTTCAGAGTTTGACCCCCTTTGACCACAAATGACCTTTGACCTTTACCAAAATCAATAGGGTTCTTCCTTACATCATAATGCATATCATGCATATCTTCCTTACATATCAAGTTTAAGATCAATCCAAGCTTCCTACCTTGAGATATTGTATCAAAAAGTTTTCAGAATTTGTCCCCTTCTGACCTTTGACCTCCACCAAAATAAATAGGGTTCTTCTTTACATCATAACGCATCGGCATACCAAGTTTGAAATGAATCCAAGTTTCCTACGATGATGTATCATGTAAACAAAGATTTCAGGGTTTGACTCCATGTGACCTCAAATGACCTTTGACCTCCACCAAAATTAATTGGGTTTTTCCTTTAATCAAAACCCATTTAACCTTAACCTATCAAGTTTGAAAGGAATCCAAGTTTTTTACCTTGAGATATAGTGTAATTAAGGATTTCGGGGTTTGACCCCATAGGACCCCATGTGACCTTAGACCTCCATGAAAATAAATCGGGTTCTTTCTTACATCATAACGCATATACATACCAAGTTTGAAATGAATCCAAGTTTCCTACCATGAGATATTGTGTAAACAAGGATCTCCGGGTTTGACCCCATGTGACCCCAAATAACATTTTACCTCCACCAAAATCAATAGGGTTCTTCCTTACATCATAACACATCAACATATCAAGTTTGAAAAGAATCCATGTTTCCTACCTTGCGATAAAGTGTAAACAAGGATTTCAGGGTTTGACCCCATGTGACCCCAAATGACCTTTGACTCCCACGAAAATACATCGAGTTCTTTCTCACATCATAACGCATCAACGTATCAAGTTTGAAATTTATCCAATTTTCCTACCATGAGATATCATGTAAACAAGGATTTCGGAGTTTGGCCCCCTGTAACCCCAAATGCCCTTTGACCTCCACCAAAATCAATAGGGTTCTTCCTTACATCATAACGCATCAACGTATCAAGTTTGAAATTTATCCAATTTTCCTACCATGAGATATCGTATAAACAAGGATATCAGGGTTTGACCCCCTGTGACCCCAAATGACCTTTGACCTCCACCAGAATCAATAGGGTTCTTCCTTACATCATAACGCATCAATGTACAAAGTTTGAAATTAATCCAATTTTCCCACCATGAGATATTGTGTAAACAAGGATTTCAGGGTTTGACCCCCGTGACCCAAAATGACCTTTGACCTCCACCAAAATCGATACGGTTCTTCCTTATATCATAACGCATCAACGTATCAAGTTTGAAATTAATACAAGTTTCCTATCTTGAGATATCGTGTAAACAAGGATTTCGGGGTTTGACCCCCTGTGACCCCAGATGACCTTTGACCTCCAACAAAATTAATAGGGTTCTTCCTCTCAGTATGGGGTATCTGTGTACCAAGTTTGACAATTGTCAGATCTTCCCTTCTCAAGATATCGTGTAAACAAGCAAAGTGTCACAAACACACACACATACACACGCACATACATACACACGCACATACACACATACATACACACGCGCCATCATGAATGCATAGGTTTCTCTCTTCATCGAAACCAAACACTGAAGTGATTATCATGTTAGTTGTAGTAAGATGTAGTTTTACGGCCCAGTTTCCAACCTATTGGTTCAAGTCGAGCCAGCCACAGCCTTTTTCCAGTTGTGACTCACTGGCTTGTTTTCCCTACTCCATTGCTTATGCAGAGCATCATGCACAATGGTGGTAGGTTTCTTTTTCCTTTTCAAGAGTCTTTGGTATGACTCAACCTGGGAAGCAAACCCGGGCCTTCTGCACGAGAGGCGGATGCTCTACTGTTCGACCAAACACACCATCCTGAAATGATTATTAAATATTAAAACAAAAAAATCAATAATGATACAGTTATACTAGAGAAATAATCATCGAAAAGCATATATTTAAACTACAAAGTGCAAGCAATTATCCAGCTAGATGGAGATCAGTCTTACGAAAAAAACTTTCAGTTCCAACAAAACTAGTTTTCCCAATACTACTCTCCTACCTAGTTTTCCTAACATCAACCTTTTATCTCTTATTACCTCATCGAATGGTGTTGGTGAAAAGCACAACTTTTGAAGGTTTAGAGCTACTGTCACATCCTGTTTAGAAACTCAATCAACTGCAAATGATCTTCTTCATCACAAGACAATGGCTAGGCAAACCAGACAAGATCATCATTGTCAGACCAGACAAGATCATCTTAAGAGTTACCTTATGCTTAATTTAGTCAAGGTTTGAAGCCAAAGACAAAATAGCAAACTAAATACACACAATTGCACTTGGGAAAGTAAGAAGTATGAGCAATGGGATGAAATGAAACTTTCATTTGCACAACTTTTTGACCACTTTTAAGAGAAAAATAACTCTAAGTTATCAATCTATCAGATTATCAAGTTAAAATTCTGACTACATCAATAATTATACAATGGTATCCTTTACAAGACATTATGTTAAAAATGTAAAACCTACCAAACATGGAAATGCTGAAAAAAATTTTAGCGACAGCTACCAATCTGCTAGTGTGACAATATCTCCCGTCATGTTATGTATTGAGATAAAAAAGCAGAGATTTTTTCAGTGTTTTCCCTCATCCTACACATCTTCATTTTGCTACTGTCTAAATGATTCACCACCTCTCCCCCCCTTCCTCCTCCCCGAGTAGGGTATTAGCAAGAAAAAAGTCATGGGAAGGTTACTTGCCTCTGTGCAACTGCTGTAAGATACTTGAATGATCTTGCTAAGCAAAGGGCATAGAATGGATTTCATCTTGGGGTGAGTAGGGGGGGGGTTGAAATGATGATTGGTCACTGTCTTGGGGAGGGGTCTAAAGGGGAGAGGTGTCCCACTCCTACTTGCAGAACACTGGAGGGGGAGTCAGATGCAAAATTATGCTATATTTGAAGCTAGGGGTGCTACTACTGTCGCCTCTCTCTTTCCTCTTCTTACTCCCTTTTCTTCTTTTTCCTGTTTTTCACCTTTCCCCCCTCATTGGGGGAGGGGGTGACAAAGCTCCATTGCCCCCCCCCCATGGCCACCCCCTTGTTGCTATGTACATCACACCTCCATAACACTTTGAACAATGCCAGGTATCAAAGTTTGTTTTTTTGTAAGTAACTATAGTCATCGTTGACATGCAAAACTAATCATACATTGACCATAACTCTCTCCAGAATTAGCAACAAAATTAAAAGAGACATATTTCTTACTGCATGGCACGACCTCCTCCATATAACTCCAGGTTACTTTCATACATGACTGGTCTGGAGTTGAAGCCGTCGCCCTGCCCTCTCTTCCACAAGCCTCCATTAAGAAAGTCCAATTGCTTCTGGATACTTTTCTTGTTCTGACAAACATCGCAGGATCTATTGCACTGAGGTTTCTCATCTCCGAAGAAGTTTGCAATTGCCGCATGTCGACAGCTGGATACAAGAAAAAATATTTAAAGCGTACCTCAAGTGAAAAGAATATGCATGTATATATATATATATATGTATATATATATAGTAGGTCGAAGTTGGTAGATCGAAGTTAGAATGTGTAGGTCGAAAGTGTTGTAGTAATACATTCGATCATGAATTTTACACCGACCCAAGATAGAGTATAAACTCTTATCAAAGAAGGAACGGTTGAAGAACGGCAGTCCAATTCTCATCTTCATAGGACATTCTTGAGCTGAGATATAAAATGTTGAAGCTTACTCACTCAACTAAAAATGGTATATTGCACAATAATCTGTGATGTCATTGTTGTGCTAATCAAATTACAATCTTTGTACTTCTTTGTTTTTCTGAAAGTTACTGCACCTTGAAACAAGGTGTGATAGCACTCTTACTCATATGGGGTGATGTAATAAGTTCAGCCCTCCCTGTGCAACATGCTATGCAAACAAACAGGAAGTGTGCAAGGTCTAAAAAACATTTTTAATTTTAAAGGGAAACAAAGCAGGTTTTGTGAGTTGTACAACAAGAAAATCATGAATAATTGTGTAATTGGTTAATTTGTTTTAAGTGAATAAACTTCAACATTTTACACCTCAGCTCATGAATGTCCTGTGAAGATGGGAGTTGGGCTGTTGGAATTCATTTTTCAAACTCTTTAATAAATATTTTTGAATTTTTTGACTTGAGGTACTCATTAAAAGATTTGCAGAAACAAAGTTCATCGACTTGAAAGGCCAAAGCTCTCACACCAAACTACAATTTTGGTATGGGGGTACCCAAATTCTCAATTGGCTCAGCTCTTTGATTGACAGCTAATTCAAACAATGCAGAGTACCAAAGCTTAAATTACACAGCATGAACAGTATTGACAGTGTTTTGATTATATATAAATTGAGTTTTTCTATACTCACCTTGAAGCAATAAACTGAGATTGTATCTGGATGAGGATGAATTTCAGACAATTGTGGGAGGGGGTTCAGTAAGAAGGTTAGGAGAATTGATACTGTTTGGGGTGAGAGAACTGGGCATTTATAAATGCAAAAATATTTTCTCTTTCAGGAGGTGAAAACTGCATCTCCATAGTATAACAGTTAAAAAATATATATTTTGCAATTAATACAATTTTTTTCTTGGGATTTAGGGCATTATTGGAGATTTGTGATGTCATTGCAGCACATTAGTTTAAAGCTGCCTTTAATGAATTTATAATTTTGATGCCTATGCATCACTCTACATATGGTGTAGAGAAATGATAGATCTACATAAAAAGATATTCAAACATTCCAACAGTATCAAATTTGAAGGACAAACAGGACATTCAGTAATAAAGAAAAACAAAGAATCTGACACAATGTGCCCACAATACATAACTTTTTGTGGCTTTGTTGTTAAGTGGAGACAGTTTGTCCATGATCACGAATCATTTTTTGTTTGTTTTTATGTCAACATACAAACGTGATGCAGAATTAGAGAAAAAAGTGTAAATAATCTTTAATTTGTCCCATGCCGCACAAGGGCTAATCCTCAGCGGGTGGGATCCAGGAGGCAAAACACCTCTTTTCCTCTCTAAATGTTTGAAGTATAACAGGACATCACGTCAGGCTATGCAAAGAATTACATTATTCTAACCAGATCATTCTTAGTATTAGTTTATTTTAATACTAAAAAGTTGAAGCTTGGAATCGTCTTATTTTGGGGGTTTTAAAATTCAGAAAATGAAAGTAATGCTTAAAAATGAAAAGTTGGAAAGTATGTATCAGAAGTAAATTTCTAAAATGGTCTAGTTGATGTCATTAAGGTCCTAGAATAAGGTCCTATTTAATATACAACTTGATCTACCATACAAATGATGATTCTAATACCTTACTGAAGGATGAACTGAATTTATGTCAAGTTGAAGTATGCTTTGTTGTGAAATTGCTTATCTTCAGATGCATGGTTTGGAAAGTTAGTTAGTTAGATGGAGTTTTATGGCCCATTTTCCAACCTACTGGTTCAAGTCAAGCCGGCCAGGGCCTTTTTTCCAGTAATGGCTCACTGGCTTGTTTTCCCTACTCCATTGCTTATGCAGAGCACCATGCACAATGGCAGTAGGTTCCATTTTTTAGAGTCTTGACCTGGGAATAGAACCCTGGCCTTCCGCATGAGAGGCAGATGCTCTTACAGTTAGACCAAACACATGGTCAACAGCTCCCATGTATGGTATAAGACATTAAACACTCAGAATGATATTAACCCCTTCACTATGCATGGTTTTGCTGCAAAAATAAAATTTACCAGTGCTATATATGAATGGTTTCGTTGAAAAACCATTGCACTTCTGCGTCCTGGAACAGCTCTTTATAAACTTACAGTGTGTGTAATTGTGTTTTGGACAAGGAATAGGGTTGAAGAGGAGATATTTTTACATATGTGCATACTCTTGGGCTTTAAAGAATACAAATATGGTGGCCTCCATCCACAACTAAGTATTTGCGGAAACATATGCACTGTACTACTGTGAATATGTAATATATAGCTCCATATGGCTTCAGTATCAAAAAGGCTGACTTACTAATTTTCTTCACAAAACTTGACTAATGCATTAAAGCTCTGCATGGTAGCTTTAGCACGGACACCATTGTTGTTTGGATTTTTCTGCAATCAAAGATCAAAGAAAACAAAAATCAACCATTGGTTGCTGTTCATAATACGTCAAAAATAAAAGGACAAGACCTCAGTAAGTAGATCATGAGGAAAAAAGGAATCTCTAAAAACAAGAATTGGCAATAGTTTGAAAAAGATTTAATTTCTTCAACTGTTAACACTGTGAATAAAAAGCATCCAGAAAACAGCAGAGGTGTCTAATTTTAAGAGACAAAATATATGACGTTACTGGTCAAATTGCCACAATTTTAATTCTTGACCAATTTAGACAAAGTCAAAGTAAAGTTACAAGGAGCCAGAGGAGGGAACAAGCAAAGAAGATCTTTAAAATGACAAGGGGAAGATGAAACATGAAGCAGGGATGTGAAAATGTGTATTTCTTAAGAAGGGAGTAACTTTATTAACCACGAAGGGAGTAAAATTTCTCATAATTCTCTCCATATTTTCACGGACAAACGAAAAAGGTTTTTTCCCTCCAACTTCAACAAAATTTCCCACCACATGTTCAAATTTACTAGGAGGGAGCCTCCACATTTTGAAACTTTTTCCACCTATGATTAAATTGTTATCTGCTCCAGAATAAAAAGAATATAGGAAGATAATAATAGGAATAGTGACACAAGTGTGACCTTTAAAAGAAAATTGAAGGTTCAGACCAGAGGACCAGATGAAAGCTTAGAGATAATACATGAAACGAATGGTTAGGCACGAGCAGTGCCAGAATCGCAAAATTGGGAGGATGAGGGAAACCTAGGGTAAAAGAAAAATATTGGGGGCCAAACAAGTTTGTGCACAAAGAGAAACCCAATGGAAAGTGTGAAATCCTGCAGGTTGGACAAAACGCCTGGTGGGGGTAAAGGGGCAAAGCCCAAAGAAGCTGTGAGGTTTTAACACATCTCTAAGTGAAAACTAATTCTCAGAGGAGATACACTATTTATTTTTGGGGGTTACCTAAATCCTTACTGACCTAACTTCAGGTGAGGGTGCATTCGAGGGCAAGAAAAAAATCTGAGGGGGCTGATGGAAGGGGCTGATTGGAGGATGAAGATGTTGAAATAGCAGTGAGTGTAACAGGTACAAGCTATATTACAGCCTTGTGGGTCTTTTTAGCACACTGTGTATGAAGATCATGAAGATAAATACATTTAAACATGCCTGTTCATCATGATTAAACATCTTTTGCAATAAAATGTTTGTGAAATTCACAATTTTCTAGGCAAAACACATAAGACACAAAAGTTTGCACCTGTTTTCTGTTGGCAATGTCCTTGGTCAGTAAAAATGAAACGAGGTTCCTTTCCTGTCGAGAGTAGTACAGCCTGCAGAAAGCTGGCTTGTCATCACGCCCAGCCCTACCAGACTCCTGATAATAACCAGCCATGGATTGTGGCAAGGTTAAATGGACGACAAACCTGCAAAATATAACAGTGAAAAACAGAGTGAATAACCTTACTCATCATTGCAACAAAAATGAAAGCAAATTTGGCATTTTTTCACTGTTTCCTACTTTAATTTTTTTTTCTCCCAAACGGAGTGCTCCAAAAAGTTATGCTGGCAGTACTTGTAACTTTTGGCCAGTACTGCAGGCAACTTTCCTGCCTGCATGTGTGTATGTAAACCTTGTGGTAGTTCAAACAGTGACATAGAAAAGGCATTCAGCAATAAAAATTTCAGAAATTCAAGACCAACATGTGCTTCCTCAAAAATCAGATCAAAATATAAATATCAACATACTATAAATATGACTTTGTGTGTAAGTACAAACATCAACAGTTCAGTAAAATGTATGTGTGTTGTCCCAATCACATTATTACAGAGTCTGTGCAAGTTATGATGAAGTGGTATTCTGCGACGAGAAAATTTGATCGCAAACCCACCAATATGAGACAAATGCATTACAGGAAGAAATGTTCTGTTTAAGCAACTTAATATACTTATGTAAACACTGCACTATGTGCAAAGTCCCATATGCATGCTTACCAAATGCTACATGGCATGTATGTTCTATGTAGGGTCTGGTTCTATGTGTGCTTAAGTAGCCTACAGCAAACCTATGAATATATTGTCTGGTCTGATTCTATGCAAGTACAGTATCTAAATAAAAAAGAATTAGGAGTAAATTTTTCTTATTCTTTATTATGATATTTCAATGGCCAGACAAAGGGGCATGTAAGAATTTGTTTGTGCCGATCAGTAGCGTAGCTAGGTTTGTGTCATGGGGGGGGGGGTTGGTGTCTTGGGGGAGGGGTTGGAGCACGATATGAGGGAAAAGTCTAACAACAGAGAGAAAAAAAACTGCTATTTTAGGTGTTTTTGGCATTGCAAGGTTAGGTCATGGGGGGTTCTAACCCCCAAAACCACCCCTGTGGCTACGCCACTGATGCCAGTAAAATTTTGGAGTTTTATGAACAGGTGCATATAACGTTTTTTTTATTTTGAACACTGCTCAAATGCCTGCTTTTTAGAGGGGAAATTCAGTCACCCCAACTTGAAGAAGTCAAAGTAGTGTAGTAGACTCCACTTTTATGATTACTGTAACTTTTTGCGCACCATGTGACAATGTTTTTTTTTCCCTCAAATGTGAAACTCACTAGAAGTAACTTCTTGGTTAACCTTGATTTTCAATAGTGATGTTCTACAATTTTTGAAGAGAAATAGTTTGAAGAGAAATACAGTGAGAAGAAAATTGTGAGCTTTAGCTGTTGCTTCAAAATAAGTTCGGAGTGAATGCTCTTGCCATGTAATTATTGTATTACAAAAGTCAAGTGGTACTGCCTTTCCCATAAAGTTGTGAAATAAGACAACACACAAATTAAGAACACTACATCCAAACAATCACATTATGAAAGTATCTCAATGCCTCTATGTTCATCACTGGGAAACATGCAGCAAATAGCATCTGTAAGTAGAGTTCTTTTCTTTTTCTAAAATTTCACAACCTCTCTTAACACCATACAGCAGTGTTTACATCAAGGGGAGGGGTATAATTTGAACCCCCTTCTTAGGAGTAGGAGGTGAATTCCTCACATTTTCATTTTCACATATAAAGTCGGCCTCGTTTTTTTTCTTTGTTTAAGAGGAGAACCTTTTTCAAGGAATATTTTAACATACATGAATAAATAGTTTTTAAAGCCCTTCAGAGTGTACATTATAGTAGCCTTGAAGCAAGCTCTTTTGCCCCTCTCCAATGGGTTGGAAACTGGGCCGTAATACTCCATCTAACCAGCTATTAAATTCTTTTGCCCTCCTGAACCCACCTGTAACTTTGGCCAAGGGCACCATCAATTTGGACTTAGGGTTTGGCAGTAATAAATCCCCTTTTTGCATTTATGGAAAAATCTCTGTACAGCATCCACTACTATTCTCCTCAAAATCATTCACTCTCCAATTTTAGAGTTTGTTTCAACCACAACTGACCAAATTACAGTATGCCATTTCATTTTTGCATAAACAAATATTCTACCACTTTTCACGAAATTGAAAAAAAATTGAACCTCATCCATGACTGCCAAACACAAACACTCAATATTTGTATTTTCATTACTTTTTTCTAGGTTTTCCATGACTTGCATTTAAGTCCTTTTTCTAAATACAAATCCAACAACAACAAAACTACTTGAAATTCAATCAGGACATAATACCTCTAAAGAGCCTGTGATAACACCCAATGACTATAAGACTTGTCAATAAATTCAACTCCAATCAGTACTTTACACACAAGCTATTTCTTAGAGTAGTGTCCACACAAACAATCTTCAATTGTCCTTACTACATAAGAGCCCAGAGAATACCTTGATAGCAGCCACAAAGCATCTTTCAAATTTCAAACCAAAAGGATTTCCTCATCTTGATGTCATGTTTGTATTGCGTGTTTTGGTTTGAGAACTATTATATTACAGCATTCACATTTGTTGACATTCTCCTTTACAATAAAGTCTATCAGTTAGAGTATGACGTGGAATTTACAGTAATAACATTTGTTCACGTCAAAGAGTGTATGAGATGAGTAGCGATGCTGAAATAGGCTTTTCAAAATAATGGTAGGCTACACAGTGAAGTACAGTATGTACATCAGTGTAATGTTGGTTGATATTTAGGTTAGGAGCATGAGACTATCCTTACTTCCTATGCAACAGGGGTGGGCACCAGGATTTTCCTGATGGGGAGGGGGGCAAAGCTTCCCAAGAGGGAGAAGTGAGGTGAAAATAGAAAAATAGAAAATGTGAAGAATAGGAAAACTCCCTGGGAGTTTAGGAAAATTTGGGGAAACTTAGCATATGAAAGAAATTCTGACAATTGAAAAAAAGGCAACTCTGTTTCGTTTATAAGAGCTGTGGGCAATTGAGCTCAGTTCTAAAGAAGACATCATGTACTGTAAGGCTACAGTATGAAAAACTTATTAGGAAAACAACATTGTTCAAGCAATGCTAAAAAACTTCCCACCCCTTCCACCAACAGGAAAGCAGTTTCAAGGTAATGGCAGTGCCAAGCTTTTCCACACACACAAGTTTCCAAGACTCCTAAAATGATGTACTTTGCCAGTTGTTTACAACTTTTTAAGACCCATGATCGTAGAAAGACACAATGTTTTTATCACATGGTTTTAGCAGGATATTTCCTCTGTTTACGGTACCTAATAATATTCAAGCTGACATGTACTTCCATTCCAAAACATCTTAAAAGACAATTTGTTTGGAAAATATAGAAATGTACATACAGATTTATGAATTGTTTCAAGTTTCAAGTTAAGGCATTTTAAGTTTGCAGAACTGCATTCATGACCATTTGGTAATTTCTCAGGCCTACAGTATCATCTGAAATTCAGGGACTTTTCAGACCAAAGAAAATTCAACTTTTGCTAAGTGTTTCCGTCCGAGGGGGAAGCTGAAGAAGGTGGATAAAACCTGCCTTTTTCATTTCCACAAAATTAGGAAATTTTCAATATTTTGGTTCCTGATGTAAAAAGCAGACACTTCTACAGCAATATTTGAAATTTTCATAAATAAATGGCCTTTAAAAGCCTTCCAGCTGCACCTTACAGGGACCTTGAAGCAAGCTTTGGTACCCCTAAACCCACTCGTAACTTTATCCTCGGACAGCATCAGTTTGGTTAGTTTGTTAGTTAGTTAGTTAGCTGGAGTTTTATGGCACAGTCTCTAACCAATTTGTTCGATTTGAGCCAGCCACAGACTTTTTCAACTTGGTCCACTGGCTTGGGGCTCAATTTGGACTTGGGGTTTAGCAGTAATAGATACCTCCCTTTAAGCTTTCACGGTAAACCGGTTTTATTACCGATACCGGTAATAACCGGTTACGGTTGGGTTCGATTATTGCCTTGAAGAATAATCGAAAAATCAAAAAAATCGGTAATATCGTAGGAATCGAAAATAATCGTGAATAATTGTGAAATAATCGTAAAAATGTAAGTTACAGCACTATCTCGTCCTAGTTGACAGTACAACTCATCGGCGGCGGGATCCTTTGTGTTTCCACGAGAGTAGATCATTTACGATGTGTTTTGCAGGGTTAACAAGGTGATCGCGCGCCATCATATTACCTGTCCCAAATCTACTACCCAAATCTTTGAAAATATCGCATGCAAAAAGAATCACTTCATTTACATGATTCCCCCGATAATGGACTAATATTTTTGGCCAATTTGTTAAGCGTTCTCCTAGTCTGAGAATGAAGAGAGTCCTTAGAAATTATGTTTAAGTTGGAGAGTTGTTTGCACTTCGTTTTCTGAAGTTGAAATTTTCATCGGCGTGCGGCCCGAATTTGCTATCGGCACGTAGTGTGCTACAATACTGCTCACATGTGTGTTTGCAGCAATATGTACATCACTTCTTGCACGCAAGCTGTCTGACAGTGATTAATAGTAACGTTTTACGCAGAAACTTGCAGATATCACCCCGCCCAGCTTGCAAAGACAGTGCCCGTAACGTTCGGCATGTAAACTGAGCCTAGCATGTGTGCAGTCTTTCATTTCATACGGTATGCAACCTCGCGTAAAATGACAAAAAAAAAAACACAACTCGAAAATTACACAATGATTAAGCGTGTCACTTGTACCCAAATCAACACTTTGCTGCTATGTGTAAAGTACTAAGATATCACTGTAATGACACCGAAAATATTCACGATTTTTTAGACAGGCCATTACATACACGTTTGGTAGACCCAGAGTGGCATTCGTGCATACTACGAATTTTACAAATGAAAGCTATGTCAGCATGCCCGGATGTCAACACGAGACTAGCTGCGTAAGAACGTTAATAGCTGTTTAGTGATATAGGCGTTGAAGAGTAGAATTTTTCTTACTTGGCTCTAGTGACTCTTTTCTGTTAAGATTGTCATTTTTTATTTGAAACAAAAGGGACGATACAACCTTGTGACATAAGAAGTATTATTGAACTTGTGAATGTGATCTCAGAAAATATCATGGATGTACTATGGAACATGCCTAACAAAATGTTGTCATGTTTTAGTCACCATAACACCGGGTAGGGCGATTAGGTACCTAGTTCTTATTTTTGTACCCGTGCAAATACTAATACAATTTATACAATATGAGCTGTAATGCGCAGCTTCCAAGTTTTCGGTCAAGCGATCTGTACTGTGCAGATAGGGTCCTCCAAAATCTACTGCCTGCATTTATTGGCTATTTTATCGTACAGTATTTTTCGGGGCTCAAAGTCATCTTGGTTCGCTGGTACAGCCGAAGTTTCTGTCAACAAGCTGTCTCGAAATTATCCATACGTAATGCTTTTTCTAATTCGTTGTAACTCAAATACCATCGGGCATATCACAGTAATTTGATTGATTTTAGCATATATTTTCTACCTTAAAGTCCCCGCCATTTATTTATTAAGGAAGCGCATCGGGCTGTTTCATTAACAAAATTCTAATATTTATAAAAAGGACAAAGATTTGGGAATCCCTACATCGATCGCCTAGAAGAACGCTCAGTGTAAAGACGTCACATCAACTGACACGAAATTAACCAATCAGAACACAAGTGCAATTGTATTCTCTGTTCGGTAGCAATCCTCATTTATAAATGGTAGTATGTACACAACATCTCTCATAATCGCTTGCGATAGCTTCGCGAAAAGATCGAGGGTGAATGTGTGGCTTACGGTAGTACATTATACAGGAAGTTGCCACGTGGCCAAAAGCCACGTGGAAGCAAGCTGTACATAAATGTATGTACTTATTTGCATTACATTCGTGGCTAACTGGAGTGCACCACTTGCGTTATTTTAGTATGGCTTATACTACCGTCCCTACGGACATGCGTAGTTTCGTCGGTCCCTGATGTTGAAATCGGGCGACCCGTGTAAATCCCGATGGTCCATGTAACTCTCATTGAAAAGTTTTAGAATGATCGTTGAATGAAAGCAAGCATAATTTTAGGACTACAAACGAATAATGAAGGGATATAACACTTTGGTGTACAGCAGGTTCTACCGTAAAAGTTCAATGCTTTTGTTTTATTAGCCAAGCAAAAAATTTTAGGGCTCAGTTTGTAGTAGAGCAGACCCGCGCATGTAGGGGAAAAACACGGACAATAAGCGCAGTCGGATTGTTGGCGGGTTAAGCACTGATGGAGAGCTAGCCAGCGGGAGGGCCAGGGCGGGGATTATAAACAAAAAATGCAGTTTCCGTTCCTGATTTCCATACATTGCGGGCACATATTTCATGAACATTGTGTGAAGTTTATATAGCTGAGCCCGAGAGCATAAATAAAAAGGGTTCTTTGCTTTTGATAAATTGTAGTATAATTAGCAGTCAAGTACCGCAACTGAGGCATCCAGTTCCGCTGGCTTACGGATACAAAGATGTACGTAACTTGCTTGCTACAGCACATATGTCAACTTAGGAACTTAATGTAATATGTGCGGGGAAAAAACCGGTTATAATTGAAGTACGATTATTAGACGTCCGATTATACCAGTTATGTTTTTTTGGAATACCGTGAAAGCTTACCTCCCTTTTTTGGGGGTTCTAAGCAGAATCCATTACCAATACTTTTTCTTCATTGGAACCCTGTAAATTATTGTAGGTATCTTACCTGACTGATCCCTTATCAACTCCCATACCGAAGCTAATGGTAGCCACGATGACTGCAACCTTCCCATCCATCCAGTCTGTCTGAGCTTTTGTTCTTTCAGAAGCTTTCAATCCAGCGTGATATGACACCGCCGGTAGACCAGCTGCATCAAGCCGATGAGCCACTGTGTCACAAGCATCTCTGGTCCTGCAGTATATGATTCCACATCCTCCTTCATTCTACAAAAGTGAAACCATTTTACAGAAATAAATCTTCATAGGTGACAAAAGTTGCCAAAAATAGGTAATATGGTGCCCTTAAAGATGAAGCATATAATCAACAGCTTCTTTAAAGTGACAATCCCTTTAAAGGAGATTTATACAATTATATAGTCAGTGTTTCTGCAAGAAGAGGGAAGGGAGAGGGAATTTGTATCCCCCTTTCCAGAAGAAGGTGGGTAAAATCTCCTCCCCCCTTTTAATTTTCATAAAAATTGGAAAATGTCAATATCTTAGTTTCTTACTTAAAAAGAAATCAGCAGCAATGTTTTAACTTACACAAATAAATGGCCTCTAAAATACTTCAAAGTACACCTTAAATGATCTTGATGTAAGCTTTTGGTCCCCTGAAGTTTAGCATAGGACAGCATAAGTTTGGACTTTGGTTCAGCAATAACAATCCCTTTTTTGTGTTTCTGGTGGAATCCCTAACAGTGCCACAAGAAACCTACAAGTGTACAGTACTTGTTAGTCCTGTGTACAGTACTTTAAATTTCCTTCAAGTTGGTAAAATGTTAATCTTAAAATGCAAGAGCAGTCGCCTTAAACGTATTTTGATGCAAAAGCTAAATCTCACAGTTTTCTTCTAATTTCTCTTCAGGGTGCATTTTAAAATATTTTAGGACTTTAAAAATTGCATTTTTTTAAGCAAACCAAGCTGTTACCCCTGGTAAATATCACACCTGGAGAGAAAACTTATTGTCACACTTCAGTGTATACTAACTTATGTACATGTATCAACACAAATGCATGAGGGGCCATTGAAATAACGTGTATGCATATCTCAAAACTCAAAGAGGAAATATAATCTTATATATTTTGTGTTTTTTTTTGCCTTAATGTTCTGACGGTTTTCCCGATTTGAGACCAAGATTTGGAGCTCATATACAGTAAATCTATTAAAGTTTAACAAACAGCACACATGCCAAACTCCTTAATTTTCTGAGGAGTGCAAGGCTTAATATAACCAACAGCACCAACAACCAAGGTCCATCGACCTTTCTGATGGCCATGGTAACCCTCAAAAAATGTCCATTGAAATAACATAGACGAAGGCCATTTTGCTCATTTTTGGCTATGTTATTTTTCAATCTAATTTTGAGCCCGGGGAGTGTGATTTGTAGCACACCTGGATAATCTAAAACTAAAGGACTGAACTATACCCTATTGATTTAGTCCAGTATTTTCCTCCATACATTCAATATACTGCGATTAAGTGATTAAAGTGCAATTCAATTGAAGACTTACCCCATTACTTTTGGCATCTTGTAAAACTTCTTCCACAAATTCTTTCACATCCGACAATGGATTTTCAACAAGATCTTTGTAAATGACTTGATAATTTAAATTGGATCGGAAACAACTTGTCTTGAATATCTTGGGTTCTTGCAAATTCAAAATGGTTATGATATCTTTCTGTACATGGGCTGGGGCTGTGGCTGTCAGGGCAATGCATGGCACACCTTTGATTTTCTTCCTGAAGGACCCAAGCTTGAGATAATCAGGCCGAAAATCATGGCCCCATTGAGAAACACAGTGAGCTTCATCAACTACAAAGTAGGAGAGGAGTTTGCGTTTGAGCAGATCTTGAAGTATGGTCTGAAGAATGAGATAATGTGAAAACAAAGTAAAAGCTTTGCTGGTTAACTCAGATGGCAAATAGAAAGAAATAACATGAAAAAATAGGAAAAAAAAAACAATCTGAAACATTCACTGAACTATTCAACATGCAAGACTGTTTCCCTCATCACTTGATCCCCAGCTAATAAACTGTATTTGTAAACAACACTTCAGGGGATACCAGTATGGATTTGACCTAGGTCAAATATAAATTTACCTCTCAAGGACCCAGTTGACAAGACTTGCAAAACAAAGACATTAAAATGCTTTATCATGAGCATGTAGTATTAACAATAATGTACTGTATCTTCCTAAAATGTTTCTAAGTACTCTATTGCAGAGAACCTTATAACAGTACAGTGATACCATCCTAACAACTGTTCTAAAAGTGGACTGAACTTCCTGGATTTGAAAAGTTTGTTTTGTTTTCATAACATTTCCTGAAACACTTGTCAATTGTATGCAAATTGTTTTGTTTCAAACTTGTGAATGAGCCAGGTTGAGTGAGAACAAGAAAATAACAAAGGGACACTAAAGTGATGCAATAGGAGTGATCCATGTCTAATTTCTTTTTAACGTACAGTATGTACCACACTGTTGATGGGTTAGCTACTGTTGTTAGTTCTATGAGGTTTTATGACTTAGTTTCTTACTAATTGGCTTAGTGTATGACTGTGCATTTTAGTGTTGGCATATACTATGGTTGGCATTGGTACCCAGGTTCTCCTCACTTATTGAAGAACTACACAGAGCGTGCTGTTTGAAGCCAATACCATGATTAATTGCAACTGGTTTTGATGACTCAAACCAGGCAAGATATTTTTTAACGTGGACAACTGTGTCCTTTACTTCTACAGTACAAAAAAGGTCTTGTCTGGAATTAAAAGAAGCTGAAAGAATTTCTACTACTAGTTTCACAATAACTAGATTTTTAATGTTTATTTGAAACTACAGTATGAGGAATGGTAAATTTTGATATGAGAAATTATATTTTTACCTCCTTTGAAATGCATCTAACCTTTTTCAAGCATTTAATGGTGTATCTTACAAGTTTCAAGGGAATTTAGTTAAGAATGTACATACGCCTGCAAGAAAAGGCTAACAGTACCTACAAAATAAAGGTATATGTTTAGCAGATTGCGGAGAGTGAGTTAGATAAGTTATTATGGCACTATTTCAGACCAATTGATTTAGAAGTAGGGTGGCCTTTTTTCCAGTTGTGGCTTACTGACTTGTTTTTCCTGCTCCCCTTCTCATGCTGATCACCAAGCACAATAGCAGGGGGTTCCATTTGTAGAGTCTTGGAAGCTGGGAGTCTCTTTCTTGGGAAATTTGGGTATCTGGAAGGAAATTTACCTATTCTGTGGATGAAAATGTAGGGACAAATACCATAAGGGGAATTTTACTTTCTACTTATATAAACACTCCTTTCCTGGGAATTAAATATCTTTTCCAGCCCTGCACATTATATACTTTTCCATAGCACCTAAAAGCATTGCGGAAAGAATGTTGGTGAGCATATTTTTCTACAGTAAAATGTTATTAACAACTAGAGCGTCACTGGTGCTGTGGCTCAAACCTGCTAAATTACTGCATGGTGATGACTCTCAATGCCAAGAAAAACACCCCCCATTCACTGGATATTTTAATCACTACTGGGACTTTATTTGTCATACATAGCTGTTATTTCTTGTACAGATGTATCCACAATTTAGAATGTTTTAATTTCTCTCAGGTAAAATGCTATCCCCCTACTGCCTTGCTTACTACTTTTTAATAGAAAACAGTAAGTTCAGTCAGCAATCAGCAAGGCAGAAGGCAAGTTTAATGGGCTGTGAAAACACAATAGTGAGTAAAAGCCTGCTCCTTGAACACAATAAAAGAAATTTGAATCTCTTCATTCCTCCCACAATCATGGCTAGCTAAGAGGCATTGTCAGACTAGTAATTATAGGGGGGTGATACAAAAATAAGTCAGAAAGGTGTCATCGTTATTATTCATTCCAAATTGGACAAGAAATTTGTAATTTGCACATGCCAGCCATCCTCATGAGCAATTTTGAGGGCAATTTTGCAATGCATCTAGGAGAAAATAGCATTTCGAAATATTTACATGTGGCCCCAAAACATGGCCTTTGCAGGACGTATGACCAATATTTTCCAACCAGCTAGAAGCCCTTCAACAATCAATTAAACATGCCACTTTGGTAACCACTGAACTCACAGGTGCAAAGCAATAGCACCACGTCAAAAAAGTCTGACCTTTTGACCTTGTATGACCTCAAATGACCTTGGATAAGAAAATCTATGTAAGACACTCAAGAACCACTACATAAGGAATAATATGGCCAACTTCACAAGAACATTGAGCACTACAGTATTTGTTGGAGGAGTAACACTTTTAAAGATATTCAAAAACAGCCAATAAAGACCTATAGATGACCTTTGACCTCAACATTTTGAATACAACAGGTAGCCCTATGTTCAATGACCAATGTGTCCAAGGTTCATTACAATTCATCAACAAATGTGCCCCTGTGAGCATTCAAGACAATTGTGAACAGACATGATGATAGACAGAGTGACAGTGGAGGATCACAATAGCTCAAAATAGCTCTTTGAACTGGTTTGAGCTAAAAATTATGCATACCAAATCCCTTTCCCACAATCCTCTGTACTTGCTGTTTGGAAAAGGGTCTGTTACATGCTCAGTTGGTCAAAATGAAGGGCACACAATAAAGAATATCAGCAGATTTCTCAGTTGTTCTGGGTTTAAATATTCAAGTTCTGAATTCTAAGTTGTTACAATTGACCACTTCAGAAATAAAGTGTGCTTCTCACCGGCTCCAGTTAAACACTCTCCGATTGCTGCTAAAACATATGGTAGAATTCTTCAAGTAAAGTCAATAGTCTGATATACCTCACTTAGATACATAGATCACATAGATCTCACAACGTGCATTGATCTCACGAGGTACACTGACCTCATAAGGTACATCCCTGGCATTGTAAAAACATGACAAGGCAGAAACACAATATGAGTAGAGTACAACCATGTATAAGATCATAAGATATCATTAGTGATAACAGATAAATTTATGCCTTTTCTGCAACTCTGCAAAGGCCATTCCCTTCAAAGGTCTATCAGACCACAATAGTTTAATCCTGCATTGCAAGTCCTGTCAGTGACAGCCCAAAGAATATAGCAGTACAATGGATATTCATGTAGACAATCATGGTCAACAAGGCTTGTGTTTTCTGTACTTCACTGCACTGTGAGAGTGACCCAACATTTATCAATAACAGATCGCCATATCCACATATTTGGGAACTTTGAGATGATCGCACTATGCTGTCATCTTCTTGCAAATTAAATAGTTTTTCTAAGTTAATAATGAGTAGCATGCTCCCCTTACCTGAAAAGAGGTTGCTGCAGCTTGTTCAGGAGTAATGTATAACAGTTTCAAGGTTGGTCTTTTCTGTTGCAGATTAGATAGGATTTCAGCCCTCTCCGAGGCTGAAAGTTTCGAGTTGAGGGACTTTGCTAGTACGCCTTTGTCTTTGAGATGTTTCAATTGGTCTTCAATTAGGGCTATGAGAGGTGATATTACTAAGGTGATACCTGCTTTTAACACAGCTGGAAGTTGAAAGCAAAGTGATTTACCCGCTCCTGTTGGCATTGAGATGAAAACATCGTTGTTTCCTGTGAAAGACAAAATGTATTCATTACACCTGTATTCAATAATATTAAAAAGTTAAGGCCCAATTCTCTCACCCCCAACAGTACCAATTCTCCTAACCTTCGATACTCAATTCTAATGCTCCTCCCACAATTGTCTGAAATTCATTCTCATAGGACAGTAACAACCCCAGTACTGTATCAGTCTGTATTGCTTCAGGCTGAGTATAAAAAAGCTCAATGTGTATAATCAAAACAGTCTCAGTACAGTTCATGTTGTGTATACTGTATGAAACAAGTTATAATACTTGTCACATTGTTTGAATTAGCTGCCAGTCAAAGAGCTGAGCCAATTGAAAGTTTGGGTAAACCCCTACAAGAACAGTAGTTTGGGGTGAAAGAATTGGTCCTTTAAAATCTATTTAAAGGAAAATAAACAAATGCAGTCACCCCAACTTGCTGTAGTTTTGTAGACTGTCCAAGTTTGGGTTAAGAGGATTAGCCCTATAATATTAAATACTGGTAAAATTTAGATCCTTATTACTGTATAGTATTCTGTAACTTTGGCACCTAGGTAGCATGGAATGTACCATGGTCATCCTGTAGCCTAACCAACAAAATTTGCAGTTAGTGCACTTACAGGTACAGTATTGTACAGGAAGAAAACCTGAAAGAGAAAATCATGATGATGAGTACAGTACTTCCTTCAAACTGAAATAATATTGGAAAACCTTTTAAAGTATGCCTCTTCTTCCTTTTCACTTAACTATCGAGATTAAACAAAAAAGTTACAAGATAACATTAAACACAATTTTCTGCCACATCTGAGGACCATCTGAAATTGTGCAGTATCTGACCCTTTTAACCTTTTGCATGGCATTTTTCAGCTGTACATACTTTACCTGTGGTTAGTTAGTTAGTTGGATGGAGTTTTGTGGTCCAGTTTCCAACCTTATGCTTCAGGTCAAGCTGGCCACAGCCTTTTTTCCAGTTGTGACTCTCTGGCTTGCTTTCCCTACTCCATTGCTTATGAGAAGTATCACACACAACAGCAGTAGTATTCACAAATACTACAGGATTAAATTTTACCTTCTAACTGCTAATAACTAACACTTGCTTTTACACATTTGTAGTGATACATGACAGTTATTATACATTATATGCCAGATAGTGTTAAGACATGGCAGAATTGAGTGCACACATGAAAACCTAAGCCTGACAACCAGTAAATCAAAATAAAGTGGGTCTCAATTCCCAAACACCTTTACATAATTTCTGACAAGCAAAATCATTTATTAGTTGGGAAAATTCAATTTTCTGCACTAGGTCATTGCTGATCAGGGTAAGGCTATTTAGTGTCTTCTGCTTCATGCTGGATCAAACTTCACTTTTTTAGTAATACAAACTCATTTTTTTCTCTCCTTGACTTGACAATCAGAAGTGCAGGGCACCAGGGCCCACAGGGCGGGGGCCCCTAAAGCGCAGGTCCCCAGCATAGGCTGGTTCTGCCATGGGGTTAACCACGCCCTGATTCTACCATAGGTTTTGCACCTTTCTGCCATGGCGGAAAGGTGGGAAACCTATGGCTGAAAAGCAGTTTCTAAAATCCTAACAAAATAAAGGTCTTGTTTTCGTTGCAAGTAACAAAATATTTTGGAAGTCCAGGTCAGAAAACAAAAGAAGACTTGGTTTGTTGAAAAGATTGAATGGAAGTACGAAACAGGCTTAGAAAGTGTTTTAAATATCCTTAACAAAACGTACTTCCTACGGAATGGATTAAATTGTAAGCTGTGGGGAAAAAAGTCTTAAATAGAAAAATCAAAGACATCAACTTATTCCCACAGCTGCATGTAAATACTGAATACCATATAAGAGATTACAGTCAATAGAAAAGTGTTCACTGCCAGTGACCATAGTTTAATGGATAATTGTATGTTCCATCCAAGTGGTGAAGCCCTGATGCATTCAACAAACTTTTAATAATAATAATAATAATACGGTTCTTATAAAGCGCCTTACACAAAGCGTCTCAAAGCGCTGAAAACTCCATTCAGCCCTGTTCCTCTAATTGATAAATCTGAAAAGTTTCACCTATTCTTATTTTACATTCCACAAATTAACATGAACATTCCACCATAGCAGTAGTACTTTACTGCCACGATAGAAAGGCACGTTTTCTATGGCGGAATGAACACATTTCGTAAGGCAGAAAGTACCTATGGCAGAATGAACAAATTACCAGAAGGTACTATCAGTGCAACCAGTATTAATATGTTCAAAACTAATTTGCTTTTTGATTAGTGCATACCCCCTCCTGCACACCTCTGGCTTATATGCTCTACCCTTTTTTTTTAGAGTCCTGCCAGTTTAGGAGAAGAAGATGACACAGCCCCCTGCTTGGATCCTAACAATTAGAGCACGGTGAGAATTAGCCCTTGAACATGACTGTGTGTTTGTTACATGGCCAAGGCTCATTCCTCTCACAACACTGTCCTTGTGCAGATAATGTTCACAAATGTAGTCACTAGCCAGGAAGTCCACGAAATGTCATCTCTTGCGTCCTTAAATAACAAAATATTCTCACCAAACTTCACACAGATGACCTCTGACACCTCATTTATCTTTCCGCAAAAGATGTTCACAAAGTTCAATCAAAGAATGGCTGAATTTTTCACTGCCAATTTTAACTGTAACAGTAAGTCAACGGGTCATGTTTTTGAGTTCTCAACAACTGTTCTCAGTAGAGGTCAAAGGTCACAATGGTGAAAGAGATACTTTACCTGTGTAGCTGTCTTCATATTACTATGTTTCATTCAGTAACAATAAGAAGTGAATGATATTCCAAATGCCGCATAGACTATAAGCTTCTGTCACTTAGCAACTGCATTCCAATCCAATCATACACCAAAAGAACATGGCCACTACCGCTACTCGTGCAGACAACATGACACAATGCTAGATTTTTCTTTAACATTACAATGATCTTGTTCCAAACGATCATTTGCAGTTATTTCGGTGAGATCTCAACATCAACGCATTTTTCGTTCATTGTATGATCCTTAAACTTGTAAAAGAATTAAACCAGGTTAGTTACTTCATATTTTGTGAGTCCTGGTTAGTGACTACGTTTGTGAACGTTATCCGTGCAAGGGCTGTGTTGTGAGAGGAATGAGCCTAGGCCTAGGCTAGGCCGAGGCCATGTAACGAACACACAGCCCTGTTGCATCTGCTCATCTGATTCCATCTGTTAAACTTCAGAATGTATAAAATAGTCATACCTTTCGCAACACATTCCACAGCACTTCTTTGCAGATCACTTCGAAATTCCTGGTAACCGAATACATCTTGCAAAGCACCCTGCACAGTGGTTGGCCTAGCCTTAATGACTACGTTGCATGTCGATGTATTCGGCTGTGACCTTGCGGCGCCTAAGGAGCTTGCGTTGGACAACAAATCCTCCGAGTCCGAACTCCTTGTGGCGAAAAATTCCGTAAGTTTGCTATTGCTAACTTGCTTTTGTTTTTTCTTCCACATTTTGAAACCAATCAGAGCAATAATGAGACAATTCTTTGATTTCCAAGTCCAATGCTTTCGAGTTTTCACATCTTCCTGCAGTGACACGAACTGCCTTATCATAATGAAAACATTTGTAACATTTGTCAGCTGACCTGTCAGGTGAACTCAGCAATGGGTAAGAAGAGGGCGCCATACTAATTTTTGTAACGAGATAGTGAGATGGAGATTTACGGCCCATGACTGAGTTTCTAATCAGTTGGTTCAAGTAGGGCTCTTCAAGCCTATTTTCCAGTTGTGGCTCACTGGCATGGCTTATTTCCCCATAGTTTTCGGTATGACCCGGTCAGGACGAGAACCCCATACCTCCCGAGTGCAAGTCGGATGTCTTAACCGCTTAAACATGCAGATGGTCTATAATACCAGGTCTTGATCTTGATTTGATCTTGATGGTGAATCCACACAAATCGCCCATGGGGGCTGCTGAAGTGTGGTCCAGTATATGTCGGGAATTAGATGTGGTTTTCAAGCATCTGCTTAAAGGATAGCACCCTTGGGGCGGATTTTAGCTCTGGTGGAAGATTGTTCCACATGGGAATGGTTCGTGGACAGAGAGGATCATAGAGAGAGTGCTTACAGTATTACAGTCTTTTTGAGCAGAGGGAATAACATGGTTCAAAACATGATTAGACCGAGGGAGACGAAACAAGAGTTGCAGTTCTGACAGATTATTCATCAGGCCTTCTGCCCTTGGCCCACTTCTTTTCTTAATTTTTATTAATGATATTGATAGCTCTCTATCCTCTGGTATAAGTAAGTTTGCAGATGATATTGAGCTTTACAGGAAGATTAGCATTTTGGATGATGTCCTGCTGCTGCAGAAAGATCTGTTTAGGTTATTTTCTTGGTCTCAGACTTGGCAAATGTCTTTTACTGCAGAGAAGAGTAAAGTCCTTCATTTTGGTCCTTAAATTTTTAGCTATGATTATAACATGCATGAATGGTAGAGTTTTATGGAACGTCACTTTCGAGAAAGATCTGGGTGTTGTAATTACTGGGGATTTTAAGTCATCGAGGCAGTGTGCAGCCACTGTTGCAAAGGCTAATTGAGTGCTTGGATTGATCAAGAGGAACTTCATCAGTTTTGGTAAGGATATTGTACTTAATTTGTATGAGCAGTTGGTAAGATGCCATCTTGACTATGGCGCTCAGACTTGGAGCCCCCTCTATAAAAAAGACAAGTTTCTTTTAGAACAACTTTACAGGAGAGCCACTCACCTTATACCTAGGTGAGAAATATACCTTATCATGCTAGTGGGCTTACCACATTAGAGCTGAGAAGGATAAGGGTTGACATGCTCCAGGTTTACAAGCTTCTCTCTGAAAGGAATCGGCCCCTTTTGTCTTGTAGCCTCTCAGGCTTTATAATCAACAATATGAAGCAGTGCTAATCTTCAGTCGCCGTGCAGTCTCAGATTTGCCCATACTGGAAGTGTAGTTTCTTCAGTAATCCCCCAACTTTTTAAAATTCCTTCTAGGAAACCCACTAGAATCCAAACTTTTCAGCGATACAAGCTCCATGTTTTCAAATATTTGTTTAAAATGGCAAAAGTTTCGGTGCCCTAGCTTCACGCGTCTCAAATTGCGTCATTAACATAGAGATGTTCACACTTTGAAAAATCGGAAAATTTGGGTTTTTGCCCTACTGGAAAAGTCCAGCTATGCCACTGTATATGACTATTGTAAGACATGGTCTATGAATGTTAACACAATTAAAAGTAAAGTAGTTATAGTCTAGCCTCTAGTGTTAAAGCATGGAAGTGCTGAGAAAAAATGTTGTCTCATGACTCTCATCAGCCAATCGTGAAACATCGTATTCTACATCAAGTTGGGACGACATCCCTTGGACTTTAATTATTACAACAAAATTTCCTCTAGCCGCTAATAAGCAAGTGGACTAAGGAAGGTATGTTTTGTAGGATATGTTGAAGAAAAATTCTTGAAATTTTCTTCCATGAGAAATAGATTTGGTCAATTAGTTGGATCCGTCTTTCTGTATGGCTGTGAAATTTTGGGCTTTGAAAACTTAAAACCCGAGGCTTTTCATATTAAATTTTGTTAATGCATTTTAAAGTTTAATAAGAAAACCCCAAAGTGGAAAACTCGCTTCATGTGTAGTATCTGTTCTTTTCATCCAGTCAAGAATGGAGCCATACATGACAGACCAATGATGAAAATGGTCTGAAGGCCGCGAGGTTGGTCGTTAAGTGTTGTCCTTCAGTGGACGTAATAGCTTCTTCGGGAAGCAGTATCAAGTTTGGTTTCGCCGAACGGCCCTTTGCCAGAGGGTCGGGAGGACTTTAGAAAAAGTAGGAAAACTCGCTTCTCGGCCTTTTGGCTAAGATCATGTGTAGTATCTGTTCTTTTCATCCAGTCAAGAATGGAGCTATACATGACGGACCAATGATGAAAATGGTCTGAAGGCCGCGAGGTTGGTCGTTAAGTGTTGCCCTACAGTGGACGCAATAGCTTCTTCGGGAAGCAGTATCAAGTTTGGTTTCCCTTTGCCAGAGGGTCGGGAGGACTTTAGAAAAAAAGTGGAAAACTTGGACGTAACAATACTCAAAACAATTGAAACTAGTTTTAAAACAAACAATGAAGATATTACGTAATAGCTCCACATTAAAACTTAAAGTTGAAGGTAGGGTACGGTAGATAAGTTGGTGCGGAGATTTTATGAGAGGGATTTCTTTTGCTCTTTTGTTTGCTTTGGTGTCTACTTTCTCTTGGGGTGCTTTTGTTTTTCAAGCCCAGAAGGGTTTTAAGAGTACTTTCGTCCACAACACTCATTTTATAACCTTAATTGTACATACCTGCAGTCATGTTTGTCAATTGTTGTGATAAAAGAAATACATGAAATGAAATAAGGATGATTAATTTTTGGAGTATCGAATTATTACTGGTAGTAAACATAAAGTGTCACATGTGGTGTATATCAATTTTAAGTGCCTTGTCCAAAACAATATACAGTTTCCCTTGGATATATGATAAAAAGCAAGTCTGGAATGTCTTTGTGTGGAATATGCATCTAGGATTTGCCAGAAGGGGGAGGGCAGGTCAGTTGTGAAGGAATGAAAAAAAAGTGGTGGTGAATGCAAGTAGGACCATCTAAGCAAAGCGCGACCATTGGTTGAAGCGGAGAGTTCAAGGAAAATTTTAGCTTTACAACCCCTCCAGGTTTCCGAAAATTGCACTTCCTGAATGAGAAAATATGAAAAATGGTGCAATTTTTTTTGGTTTTTTCATGCCATGACTAAATAAAAAATTACATTTTGAGACAATACTTAGAATTGTCACCTCTGTTCATTAAAAAGAAAGTGCCATTAGTGTCTATTATACATAAAAGTATCAGGGGTTCAATGTTATATTCAGAAGTGTGTTTGGCCCAATCAGAGGGTATACACAGACGAACGAGACGTACAGGAGCATGTCAGTTTGGGGACAAAAGATTTTTCCGTCCGAAAATTGCAATCCTGCCCGAAAGACTACAATATCTAAGCGGAGCGCCACCATCAGACCGACTGCACGAAGTTAGAGCATCCGCCTTGCAGCCGGAGATTGCAGTACAAATCCATTTAGGGTCATACCTATGGTACCTTCTGCATCGTGCTTGGTTCTCAGCATTCTCAACGGAGTAGAGAAAAAAAGTCAGTGTGCCACAGCTGGAAAAAGATTGTAGCTGGTTCGACAAAACAATTGGTAAGAAAGCGAGCGTTTAAACACCATCTAACTGACTAACAAACCATCAGTTGGTGCCGATCGCAGAGAAGTTTTAAGAAAGTCAGAATTGGCATACACCATGTTCGTAAACAGAATCTAAGTAGTTATTATTCTGTAACCTTGCCCAAAAGAGTATGTAAGCGAAGCGCCACCACCAGTTGGCGCGGAACGTAAAGAAAATATTGGAAATCGAAACCACTCAGACTGCCGAAAACGCATTCACCTCAAGCTTGTAAATAGAACCTAAGCAGTCTTTATACTTACTGCCAAAACGATTATCCAAGTGGTGCGCCACCATGAGCTGGCACGGAGCGTTCAGAAAGTTTTAGAAATCGCAACCCCTCAGACAGTCGGAAATAGCATTCCCCAAGCTTGAAAGCAGACGTTAGTTTCAGCTTTTTATTTCTGAGTGTCCCTATTTTGTTAAATGAACTTAGCAGTTATTTGGATTAATATTTTAGTACCAGGGCAAGTGTCTTAAAAACGGAAGAACCTTTCAATCTGTAAAGTATAGTCCTTACAAATCTGAGTCAAGTTCTGTTTCTGTTCCAGAATCATAGACAAATTTTCTTAGTTGCAAAAATTGGAGTGTTTTTTTTATCACCGTACGTTATTACATTAACATTTTTTCTTTCTGTTTTTTCTTTGTCAGTTTGTTGTGCTTTAACATTTGTCTCATGCATGCATATAATTATATACACTCATATTGAGTTTCTGAAACCTCTTCCGATGTTAAAGAGAAAATAAATTAAATTTGAACTTGAGCTCCCCCGTTAACTGTTTCCCTCATTTCAAGAGCAAAAGGTTTTATTCATGATGGGGAAGCTACGATGTAAGCATATGACAGTACTTCAATTTTGAAGGAAGAGAATCGTCTGATCGAATAATGTGCCCCCGTTTATTTGGTGCGCAGCGAAGAGAGCGTTTTTTCGATCTCGCCAAGTTTGTAATCAGAAACCAGGCAGTCATCATTCTGAACTTTCTTTTAAAATAAATATTTACTTATGCCTGCAGGTGGACCGGGAATTGTCTCCCTTCTTGGTCCTGCGGAGTGCTAGTTTTTCAATCTCGTTGGAAAACGAAAATATATGACCCCCACCCCTTGCGATTTGCTGAATTTTACCCTAATGGAAGGCAGATCTATCCATAAGTTCATAGTTATGTATAGGTATATATAAAACTACTAAATGGGCACGTGAAACTTTCCAATCGACAAGACTTTGCTAACCAAGCGCCCTTGCAACTGATCCTGAAACTGCAGTCCCACGTGGGGCCGACTCTGCCATAAAATAAGGGTGCGACGAAAAGACCCATTTGCTGTATTTGCCTTACTCCTTTAACACCTTTTCAAGTGGCGGCAGATCTGGGGTGCAAAGGGGGCTTTGGGGACTCAGCCCCCACTGAAAGGGGGGGAGTAAAGGTAAGCTGAGTCCCCCATTGCAATGTTTGCATAGTGCGTATTCAAGAAGTGGGTACACGCAGCTTATAGAACACTCGAGAAGGGCGTGTCCGTCCACCTTGGGGTTGCTAGGTCAAATATTTTCTTAAATACCCTCCCTCGCGCCAATTAGTTATGGTGGCCTTCACTCATAGATAATCCTGCTGGCACTCAGCCCCAATATTTCTTTCAGTCCGCTGCGCCCGATTTCTGTTCTGTTCTTTCAATCTTTTTTCACCTCGTCAGGGGTATACAAGTCAAAAACAAAATCAACAAACATATGAAAACGATGTGAAAAGCGAAACAACTTGTAGAAAAAAAGGAAAGAAAAGAAAAAAGTGGCATCATTCCACAGTGATTAAAACAATTCATAATAAAAAGAAACAGTGATAACACTTAAATCTTCGAATCATTTACGTTCAATTAAATGAAGAGCACTTGCTTTAAGACAAATTTATTATTTTTTACTCTAATTGTATGTCACCGGAACAGCTGTACATTCGTGGAATACGTAGTAAAAATATATGTAAACTAAGCTCATGACACGAATGGAGAGTGAGTTCAGTCGATAAGTTGGATTTGGTGAAGTTATGAGCGATAAGTCACATGAATCCGAATTTAAATACTCGTATGGATTCTATTTGATTGGTTAACAAATGATGTCTGCACCCAAGTTTCAGTGACCTAGGTTGGATGCTATCGAACATGTCTCTGAAAAATAATTTTGAAAATTTTACTGAAGTATGTGACGTCATCTGTTCAAGTGGCACCATTTTTTAAACTTCCCTTTTTCATAAAATTTCGACTTCTCTCCAATACAAGTTGAATATTGTGAAATATGTGTTTAGAAGGCAAAATTTTTGGGACCCTTGGGGGCAATTTGCAAGACCTGATACACAGTAAAGTTTACACTTTAAGAAATCAAAGTTTTGAAAACGTAACCGGGCTCTAGAAGGGAAAAAAAAAATAGAATTTTGCTCTATGTGATCACTTAGCGCAAACATCTGATTTTTTCAGCATATGACACCGGTCAACTTCAGTGCTGTTCTTCTAAAATTTATTTAAAATTCGTAATTTTCTCCAATAGTAGCTCTTGATTTTTACTTATTTGTCAAAGAGGCAAAGCTTTGAAGGCTTTAAAAAAATATTTGAAGAAGTTCGAAAATAAATCTCGTATCAGAATTTTAAAAATTTCTTTACGAAAAATCCGTGAATCCAAAAATGTCTGCAATACAAGTTCTAAATTTTCAACAATTTGTTTTAAAATTGAACACACTAAAAAATTAAAAAAAAATTTGGGTACTTTCCCCCTGGAAAAAAATGTACTCATCCGTGGGCATCGTTTGGAAAATGGGGGAATGTCCCCTCCATTTTTTTTAGAAAAGGGGACGCTAGCACATTTTTCCCCACATTTTGTGCCATAAACTTAAAAAAGGGGAGGTAGCCAAAAGCTACATGAAGACAGATATGCTCAAAAAGTATTACACATGGCTCTTTATCAGTTCCAACCCAGTAAATTCTGTACCAATTTATAACTTCAAAAATTTTCGTACGCTGCGCGAGCATTCATCTCCATCTCTATCTATCTACGACGCCCGCCATTCTAAACATATTGAGTTAATTCAACGTCAGATTTTCCACAAATATGGAAGTCGTGAATCCATAGGCAAACACAAAAAGGGCAGAGTTGAGAAGCTCGAACGTAATTTCCCCTGCTTTAGGAATATCCCTTCCAAAACATGCGTGGTGGCAAAAATACATGGGCCATTTTGGAAGAAAAAGGTTTCTCAGTTTTTCTGAAAGCTTTGAAGGGTAACTTCCTGGCGACAACGATGCAGTCGCTGTATCAGTTTCTTGGTTTGCTGTTAAGTGTGGCAGGCTGATTAAAAACTGTCACGAAATCTTTTTAATTTTTTCAATGAACCACTAGCCTGAATAAACCATTTTCCGTTTTGAGCGCTTTATGTTTTGATCGAGTTCTGCATAATTTCGGCAACCTATTTCATCTGTCGAGGGCTTAAGAGTAGCTGTCCCCAGCCAGGTTTTTTGGCCACCATGTCAGCAAATTAAAGCAGCCCCTGGATGAACCTGCACGCAGTTTTTAGTTTGGGCAATGAAGTATAATCCCAATTTTCACAGTACCCCAAGTATTGATTGAAACATTTTCCACCGTTCTGCATTTTGACCCCTTCCTCTTGAAACACTTCAAACGAATAGGAAGTTTTATAATTAGCCATCTCTAGTTGATCACGGCCCAGAATTTACCAGAGAACTTCCTGTTTAGGAGTATCTTGATATCAATGAAGAACAAGGGGTTTGAACTTTTGACCACTCCAAAGAATGGTTGCTCAATAAAGATTAGTTAGTTAGATAGAGTTTTACGGCCCAGTTTTCAACCAATTTGGTTCAAGTCGAGCCAGCCACGACCATTTTTCCAGTTGTGGCTCACTGGCTTGTTTACCTACTCCATTGCTTATGAGCACCAAGCAATATGGTAATAGGTATCGTTTTTAAAGTCTTCTGTATATTTACTCAAGAAAGAGCAAACTTGTTTATAAAAAGAATTAATTGTTGCAATTATAGAGATAAACTTCACCCGGGAAAAGGCTTTCTTTTTAAGTAATATTGGATAAAATATTCCATTCAATTCTATCTGCATCGACTCCTCATCAAGACATGAGAAAAGTTTCAGGACAGATGTCCCACCACTTTCAAATCAAATCGACGTTCCTGCACGCCAGTGTAAGTGTACATTGTCGTAGGAAGCAGTATGAAAGTGGGGAGGAGGGGGTGGGGGGGGGGGAGGGGGTCGGAACAATTTTGGACCATGCACCTCATCCTACCCTATTGACCAAAAGGTACATTTTTTATGCTAAATTTTTCGCTTTTTCAACGAGCAAGGAGAATTTTAATTTCAATCTGATTTTTCCCTAAGTGTAAACACTACTTCCTGTATAAGGAACGTAATTTGCGGCGCGCGGAGCGAGCCGAAAATTTGGGCTCTTTTACACATTTGTAAATATGGAGCCTGTATTGCAGAAAATAGTATAGATTCAGGGTTTTCTGTGAGGAAATTTCAATATTTAGGGGGACTATCGAAGAATCTGCGTTCCCCATTAGCATATAGTAATAGACAAATCCGATTAGCGCTTGTTTTAGTGACTGTATGCCGCCATTAGTGAGGTCCATCAGCCTGAAATCGTCTTTATTTATTGTTTACATGAATTTCAAACCCTCATATTCAGTGAAATTAGAGAATTCAAGCTACAAATTAGTGCACAACCGTCCATGATAGAGGTAAGCAAGGAAATCGAAAGATTTACAGGTGACGGACCCCAGTTATGGCCGACTGAAATGTGAAATCAGACAATCACTTGCTGCCAAACTGATTTATGAGCGAGAACTAATGCACTTTATACTGCATTTTGCGGCGCGCGAAGCGCCTGGAATTTTGCCTTTTTTGGGAAATGGAAAAATGAAAAAAAGGGGTTTTCTCACACGGGAAGTGGGGAGGGGGTGGGTGGCGGAAGAATGCTTCCGCTCCGACGCCTATGCAAATGTATGTATGTTCGGTGTAAAAATAGAATCCAAAATGTGAGTGTTATGTAGGCACGTTTATTTATGTTTTGGTGTATGCACTTTACATATTCACTTAATGCAGGAGTAGCGCTACGGTGGGGAAAGTGGGGGAATCTACCCCCAGTTTTTGTCCTTACCCCCACTTGTCCCCAAGTTAGGTCAGTCAGGAGTTGGGATAAGCGACAAAATAAATAATACACCTTTCCAGAGACATAATTTTTTATCCAGTGATATGCTAACACCTCATAGCAAGTTCCAGGGCTTCGCCCCTGGGCCCCACCGTCAGGAACGGGCGCTTAGGGTTCGGTTCACGTTCGAAAATGTTTGCCCCCAACATTGTCCTTCGTCCTTAATTTCCCCCAGTTTTGACTTTCTGGCGCCGCCAATGACGAGTACAAACGTAAATGGTTAGAATGACATTTTTTTATTTAAGGAATTTAATTTGAGTTTCCCCATACTTTTGATGTCTAATGGACAAGATTTAACAGTTGTTTTTTTTTTTTTGAAGAGGGTTTTGTTTTCTAGGCTTCTACAATCTATCGATTTCTTTGTGGTTCAGATTTTAAGAAAGTCTCAAAGAGGAGTGCCACCACTCACTGAATGGGTGCTGAACGTACAGACAACCAAAAATGTATATGGTTTTTACCAAGCAATCGTCATTTTGAGCTTTCTTTGGCCAAAAAAAAAAAAAAATAACTCCAATAATAAATGAGCAAATTGCAAATTTATCGGCCAATTACCGGGTAAAATGCACTGCCACTTTTTCGAGCAAAACTTTGGGAGCTGAATACAAATGGGACGTCTCCAGAATCCCGTAATTGCTGCGGGCGCAGCTTCAATTTTCGTAATCGTCTTATTGCAATTCCGTCCACAACTACTGTACTAAAGCTCATATCCCCATATCCAGACACCGTCCCTGAGCTTATTGCTCTGGGCCGGGCATACTCTGGTGAGTGTACAAGACCCCAATGTGTAATCAGAACACTCTCAGTACATGCGGTGTAATATAAGCTACTCCGCACTGTTCGAATTTGATGTTAATCAAATGGGTGTACCAATTGAGAGTTTCTGTAGTTTGCATGAGTGACGAATAACTGTCTGTAACATTGACAAACCACCGGCACCTTAGTCTCGGCCAAACTGAAAAGAACACCTTCCGTAATTTTTCCACGTATCATGAAAACAGTATCTAGAATTATCAAGTAGCGTTAACTTGATGTTTTCATTTTAAAGGCATGATCTGATGGCTTTTGGTATCGGTCTTGTAAGAAAAACGAAAATATTCCACACCATGTCCTTCTAACCCTATCACAATACCATTTTCCTAACTCAAGATATCTCACTCCGAAGGTACCTCTGCTTTTCTACAAAGCGACAGAAAGTTATGTAATGTGGGCACATTGCTTCAAATTCCTTTTGTTTTTTTTTTACAATTGAACATCCTGTTTGTTCTTGAAAGTTGATACTGTTGTAATGTTTGTAAGGCCCGATTCTCTCACCCCAAACAGAACCAATTCTCCTAACCTTCTTCTTAAGTCCCTCCCACAATTGTCTGAATTTCATCCTCATCCAGACACAATCTTACTTTATTTCTTCAGGGTGAGTATAGAAAAGCTAAATGTGCATAATCAAAACACTCTCAGTACAGTTCATGCGGTGTGATATCAGCTTTAGTATTCTGCATTGTTTGAATTAGCTGTCAATCAAAGAACTGAGCCAGTTGAGAGTTTCAGTACCGCCTCGCAAGAACTACAGTTTGGGGTAAGAGGAACGGCCCTTTAAATACCCTTTTCTGTAGATCTAGCATTACCCTTCACCATACGTAGAGCACAACCAACAATGCAGCTTAATGATGCCTCCAGCGGTATCATAATTATAAATAAATTGAATGCAATGTGAAAATAATGTGCCACGATGGCATCACAGATTTCCCATGATGCATCAAATTCCATCAAAAATTTGCAATACTTTAAAAATGTTGTATTTTCCGAAAGCTATAAGCTATTGCAACGAAGTTTTCACCTTATGAAAGAGAAAATGTTCTGCTTTTTTAAGTTAACGGATTTTGTCTCCAGGGAATGCCTTTGAAGAGTATTGTAGGCCTACGCTATATACTAAGAGGTGCTTAAAAGTGCTACTCAAGAGCACTCCCAAAGGTTTATTTCTATGCAGTTAGAACTTCATGCATAGGCGGGATTACGGGGGGGGGGGGGGGGACACCGGGGGGGGCTTGCCCCCCCCACTTTTTTCCAGAACTTAGTTTTTTACGCCTTAGTCTGGTTGCTTTCGCTACAAAAATACAAACTGGAACTGACAGAGCTACGTGAGTGATACTTAATCAAGTTGTATAATGTTTAAACAGGTCATATACTGCACTGAAAACTAAATAAAAACAATATTCTTCCAATAAATCTCTCAACGCTGTTTTTTTCCACACGCTTCGCATGCACCCGTTTTAAATATGTCAGGATTCAGGGTTACTTTTTGTTGAACACCTCTCGCATTGTCACTGAAACTTATCACCAGTGCCCGGGCCGTACACAGGTCTACCGTTACTAGTGAAAGGGGGAGGCACGTAGGTGGTCGTCTTCGGGTCCCCTTTTCTCACCAAGTGCCCCCAAGCTTTCTGAAAGGACGATGATCTTATTTGACCCTAATCTGGAGCTCCGCTCTTTTTCGGCTGAAGTGAAAAGGAGCCCACCCTATCTCTAGTTTCCATTAATTTCTCTATTGAGATGTCTCAAAAGTCCATTTTTCGGCGTGTTCAGCGCGTCCCATCACAGATAAAGACTATAAAAATCTCATGAAAAGGACTCTTTAGGAAACCAGTGGTACGTTTGCTTAGTAGAAATATCCTCAGGGATCACCCTTATTCAGTGAAAAGGGGCCACTCTTTGTCTATTTTTTTTTTTTAATTTCACTGTTGAGATGAAGTAAAAATTCATTTTTTCGGCGCGCTCCGAGCGCCCATTTACAGGTAACAGCTCTGTGAAAGTCACCTGAAAAAGACTATGTAGGAAACCAGAGTGTGTTTTTGCTTCAGTAAGAATGTCTTTAGGGGGCCACCGTTATTCAGCTAAGGTTAAAAGTGGTCCATCCTTTCTCTAATTTTCTTTCAGTTTCATTACTGAGATGTCTTAAACGTGAAATTTTTCGGCGCGCTTCTCGCGCCCCATCATGGACAAAGGCTGAATTCACATCACATGAAAAGCCCCCTAGCTTTCTGAAAAGAAGATCTAGGGCACCAAGGAGGGAACCCCTGAAGAACCTTAATTTTAAGCAATCAATTCTTCCTCCCCGCACCCTCTGCATTATCGATACCGACCGACTTTAATCATACGGAGTAAGGATATACTTGAAGAAAGTCAAATTGTGATATTTGTGTTTTGTTAAGTGCCCATCTTATGTAATTTAAAGTTGAAGATAAAATGCAAGTAGGGGCCTACAATTCCGTAAATACCCAGGAGCTTCCGGGGGCTTCTCCCGGCCTGGACCCCCATCGGGGCTTTTCCCGTGGACCCCAGGGGCCCTAAGGCGGGCCTCGGGACCCTACGCCGGTAGGAGGGGCACTTCGCCCTCCCACGGCGCCTTCGGCGCCGTTTGGTAGTCAGCCCGAATCCCCCCCCCCCCCACTTTCAGAGATCAAATCCCGCCCCTGACTTCATGTAAGTGAAATGGAGAGGGTGAAAATGGGGCTCTGTAGGCTTTAGTTGTTGGTATTCATGAATTTTCAAGCGATCAACGATCTTCCTTATCTACCGATCCAAGTGAACCCCAAATCGCATGAACCGCGGGCAGGTCGAGTGTTCCAGCCCCCTTTCTCTTTTGGCAGGCAACCTGAGCCAGAACCGTATTTTCCACGATACGTCAAGGCCTCCGTAGCTGCAGAGGCTGTTGATGCCGTTGCATTGCATTGAGACGTGCTTGAGATAGAAAGTGTTGTAAACAACAACAAAACGTTCTTTTACACCTGCCAATGAGAGAGTCAGGTCGCATGTGTAGCGGGATTGTGGTCAGCAACGCACATGGCACTGAACTTGTACTGTTAGTTTTTATTGTAGTTGTACAGTTGCCGCACGCTTAGCTTAGGCAGTTATACCAGATCATAACATATGTGTTCATAGCAGTTCTGCGATTTGTGAGAAGCCGCATTTCAAATCATTAATTGCCATTTTCAGTTATTGAAAACAGGATTTCTGATTACGGGGACAGCAATTCAAGGTAAGTTTTTATAGTCGTATTGGTAAATAAGTATAACTCAGTGTACCGTCGAGTTCAAATCAGAACTTCGAAGTTCGAGCAACTTAGGCCTACTTCGGCCTAGCCGAGCCCTTGAACAGGATCCAGCATTACGTTCCTACTTCATTTCTGGGCCCTTGCCCCGTATACGTATACACAAAAACACAGCTCATACGCGTGAGAAGGCATACCTCACGTCCCCAAAAAGATACCTTTTCTCACCAAACTTTCCACAGATGATCTCTTTGTCATCACATTCACCTTCCACACAAGTCTGTTAACGAAATAAGACCTTTAAAAGGAAATTTTGGCTGGATAATTCTTCAAGTTCAAGTAATGTTAAGCCTGTGCAATTTTTCAGTCGAAGAAGTCAGTGTTAGTCATGTGATCTCATATAAAACGGGGAAGCCTACGCAGTGACTGTACAATTTCGTAATCATAATGTGCAAAGAGCTTACTATATGACGGACAAGTATTGACTAGCAGCGCTTACTAATTGGTCTTCTATAGCTTGCAAAGCGGAAGTCCTTCCAATCATGCAACACAGTAGCAGAAGATCAAGATGTCGATGTTACTGCGAAGGATGGCACCACATTTTTCCTGCCTTTTGCTTTGAATTTGCTGGTATTAAACATTCCAGAAGGTATAAGTGGTATTTAAGAATGCTCAAAACATTATGTTTTCAAATCTGTTCTATGAATCATACCATTGTAATTAGAGCTCAGTTTGTTGTTTTGGCTTAAAACGTCGTTACCTTTGTACATGTAGGCCAGTGACCGTAGTAAGGAGTGACTACAAGGAGCGGATTATACGGTCACGTTCAGTGACTAGCCTAGTTGAACTTGAAATCCAAAATCCCCAGGCATGATGCTAGAGCAGGGGTATTTCACTGCTGGGCTAAGCTAGTCTGTAGACAAAGTGGATTGAAAGACCTGTCCTGAATCTGGATCTGGAAAAATACTGCACAACACTCTTGGTGGAGTCAAACGTGCAGGGTTGAGTGTGCGCATGTACTTAGTCTTCCCGTCTGAGGATCCTCAAGGCTGCGCTCTTGAACTGCTTGGGGTCCTCGAGATCTGTAATGTTCTGGGGGAGTAGGTTCCAGTCTCTGACAGTCAGAGGAAAGAAACTGTATTTGTAGCAGTCCTTATTGGTTGGTATATTTGTAAAGCTGTTAGAGTGGTGATGCCTGGAGGGCCGCCGGACCGGTTGTAGGTTGTTGATTGGCAAGGCTAGGAGGCCCAATCTGGCTTTGTGAAGAATTGCTAGCCTGCTGGCAGTACGCCTGTTTTTGAGACTATCCCATCCTAGGTCATTTAATATTTCAGTCACACTACCATGGGGGAAAAAGTCATTATAAACAAACCTAGCAGCCCGATGTTGAATTTGCTCAACCTTATTGGATAGGGAAACGGGGATAGGGAAACGGTGTAGGGATCCCAAACAGAAGATGAATACTCCAATAAAGGCCTAACAAGTGTGAAATATGCATTAGCTTTAACACTCCTGGGGCAGGAATATAAATTTCTTTTAATAAAAGCCAAAGATCTATTTGCTGACGAAGTGATGCGATTAATATGTCTATTCCAGGTAAGGGTATTAGAGATACTTTCAGATAAGTGTGGCAATCGGTAGACTCCAGAGTATCATTATCTAGAGTATAATTAAAAAACTTGGGATTCCTTGAGTGAGTAATCCTCATAGGAAAGCACTTCTTGGTATTAAAGTGCATTTGCCATTTATTTTGCTACTCAGAGAGGGTGTTTAGATCATTTTGGAGTTGAACCTGGTCAAGATTATTCTTTGTCTGTCTATAAATTACACAGTCGTCAGCCAAAAGCCTTACTTCAGAAGAGAAATTATCGGGCAGGTCATTAATGTAAACTAAAAACAGCAGGGGACCCAAGACTGTACCTTGGGGGACACCAGAGATAACATCAACCCAATGGGAAAAATCACCTCTCACTACAAGTCTCTGCTTCCGGGACTAAAGAAAATTAGTAAGAAAATTAGTAATCCAGTTAAGGGTGTAACCTCTAATACCATAGTTCTGTAATTTACAAAGCAGCCGGTTATGAGGAACCGTATCAAAAGCCTTAGAAAAATCCATGAAAATCATGTCAGTCTGGGATCTACGATCTAAAGACTGCACTAGGTCATTGGTTGTTAGGATCAATTGAGATTCACAAGAATGGCGTTGTCTAAAGCCATGCTGCCTGTTCGTGATAACTGAGTGGTTATCAAAGTGATGCATAATATGAGAATGTATAATGTGTTCCAGGACCTTGCAACAAATCGAGGTAAGAGAGACCGGCCTATAGTTTGAGGCTAGGGAATGGTCACCTTTTTTAAAGATAGGACTAACATTGGCACATAGCCAAGAGGGAGGTAAATGACCAGTGTCCAGTGATTTTTGAAAAAATGGAGCAGAGGGCAGGAGCAACCTCCTCTGTGGCCAATTTCAGAACATGAGCCGGTATACCGTCAGGACCTGAAGCTTTGTTTGGGTTCAACTCCTTGAGCAACTTCACAACACCATCTAAGGATATCTCAATATCAGGCATGGTGGGTATGGTGTTCACTTCAACTGGAGGTAAGGTGACACTCTCACAGGGAAAAACCCTTTGGAATTGCTCATTTAAAATGTTAGCCTTCTGTGTGTTGTCCGAGACCAGTATCCCGTCAGATTTCAGGGAAGGGATACCAACACTATCACATCTAAGGTTTTTAATAAAGGACCAGAAAAGTTTAGGTGAATCAGTACAAACTGTGTTAACATAATTTCTATAAGCGGCTCTTGTTGTTTTGTGAGTCACTTTACATTGGGTTTTGAAGTTTTCAAAAGAGGATGGAGTTCGCATCTTACGCCATGCGTTATAAGCCCTTGTTTCCTATTTAATAGTCGTTTAATAGTCTTATCAATCCAGGGGGTTTGGTTCCTCTTTCTAACAACCCGAGCTGGAACATAGACATCCATTACCTCTTTGATTTTGTTCTCAAGTGCAGAGTACATGACCTGTGCACAGAGCACTCACATTTAACCAGGTCAGAGCTGAACTTATTAAGCTCCGCCTTGATTCCATTGACATCAGCTTTGTGAAAGCTATAAACTTTCCTGGGCTTTTGTTTAGTTGTTTTAGGCCTAGTGCTTATCATAATCAAAGGGATACCATCATGGTCAGATATGCCAGGGATCAGGGCAGATCTATCCACTAGAGTAGGATTAGATGTCAAGAAAATATCCAAGGTGTTGTTAACTCTAGTAGGCTCACTTACCATTTGGTCAAGACCAAAATCATTGCATATGTCAAGCATACATTTGGATAAAGCAGGATACTGTGAGCCCGAATCACTGAATCACGTCCTAACGGTTAGAATTTAGGGTGGGATAGTCTCCAAGATGAAAGGTCTTTAACTAGGGTTGCTACCCTTCAGAAAGCCAGATTGGGCCTTGCTATCTGCCAGCCAGATTTGACCTTGCTGTCTGCCAACCTCCTACAATCAGTCTGGCAGCCCTCAAGATGTCACAACTGAAAGTTCAAGAACATTCCCCCCAAACTTATTTTGAAGTAACTACTGTGCTTCTTTCCTCATGTCATCAGAGACTGGAACCTTCATCCTCAGTATATTATTGACCTTCAAGAACTCAAATTATTCAGGAACTCTGCCTTGACGGTCCTCAGACGGGAGGACTCAATCTTCGCAAGGCACCAACCCCCTTTGCTTTTGACACCGCCTGGAGTGTTGCACAGTATAAATCTAGATCCAGGCCTAACTCACTTACACTTAAGAGAAACCACACACTGGACCCATACTGGAAAAAAATGTATGCTGTGCCAAATATCTTTGGCATGCAGTTAAGACTTAGGGCCCTACACTTCAATTTGATGGCATCATCCGCTTGCCTTTTAGCCAATTTGGGCTGGTGCAAAAATTAAGAAATAGGATGACTGGCTTAAAAGTTTAGTGAACTTTACAGTACATGGGCTGGAGCCTGTGGGCAGGAATGATAGATGTTGATGGAATTGTGATCATTGGGCAGGCAGATTACAAGGATGGTTTTTTTGGTGGCCTCCTGTTTGGCTTGATTCAAAGAGTGAAAAAGGTTGACAGATCAATGTCATCCGGGAACATAAAAGTAAAACTTTTGAAAGCTTTCCACAAACAAAATTCATTGGCTTGAAAATAAATATGTAAAAATTTTCTCTTAAGGAGGGGAAAACTGCATCTCCATAACATATAGCCTTGGCCTAGGGTTCAGAAGATATTTATTTTCAAATTAATGCAATTTTTACTTGATATTAAGAGCATTATGAAAATATGTTATTTCATCATGGCACTTAAATGTTACACTGCAATTTAATCTATTTATCTATAGGCCTTTGATGCTGGGGAATATTGCAGGGAATACTAAACGTTTTAGCTTAGTATAGGGTAGTGCTAGATCTACAGGAATATGATTCAACAGGTGTGCTACATATTGCACCTCTCTGGAAATTAAGGAGTGTGGCAGGTGTGCTGTTTTATTCAACTTACAGTAGATTTGAATTAGCTGACATTCTTTATGTAGGAGTGCGAAGAATCACACAGGTAGCAGTGATTTGAGGTGAGTAATGGTGTGCAATTGCACTGGCTTGCCTCAAAATTCAAGGCCTGCTTCAAACAAACCAACAGTATCCAGATTTCAAGGACAAATATGACATTTAATTTTAAAGAAAAATAGAGGGACGCTGACTCAATGTGCCCACATTACATAACTTCCTGTGGTTTTGTTGAAAGGTGGAAGTATTTTTTAGCAAAAATTCGTTTGACATCAAATTCAAAAATAAAGAGTTCTGTAAGGCTCCTGTTACTCAGCATTTACTGTGGTGAGGAGGGCTCAATTTTCGTGGTTTTCCGATTGTCTGGGACAATTAAAATTTCAACCATTTTTCTCTAAGACTGAAAACAAATACCCACTGACTGATCAGCTTTTTTGACTTTTTGCATCGTACCATATTTCCGACTTCAAGTGTTTCTGTCTCTCAAACATTACATTTTTTTATTCTTCAAGACTATAAGTACCTGAACACAATTAGAATTTTGTTTAGGACTGTAACCAAATTTTAATTGTGGACAACTAAAATTAGTGATATGGTTGCCTGCCATAAATTTTTCTGAAAATCGAGGCCTGCGTATCCTGACAGCACACAATGGGTCTTGTACTCACCCGTATGCAATAAACTGAGATTGTTTCCTGGCTGAGAATGAGCTTTAGTCAGTTTCAGGAGGGGCAAAGTATTGTCCACTGTCTGGGGTGAGAGGATTCAACCTTTACACGTAAGACCGTCTAAAACTGAATTTGTTCAATTTGAACACCACCTGCACAAATAAATTTATACTTTGCATGTACAATTTTGGGAATGGATCGAAATTTGCCATTGATTTTTTTCACTCAAACAAGACTTTTACATACTTTTGTGTGTTGTTTAGAATTTCAGACACTTTTTCAGCCAATTGTACAATTGAAAAGACCACAGTATCATCAGCAAACTTCAACACTTGACTGTTTAAGTTGACCTTGAGATCATTGGCATAAATAATAAACAGTGTAGGACTGAGTGGGCCTATTTTGGAGCCTTAGTCTCAAACATTCCATTTGACCCTGGAAACTAGTCTGAGCATACAGGTATAACATGACTCTTTGCAGCCTGTCAAAGAGCCCATTAGTTCAATCCACTTGGCTACCACAGAAATGCTACCATGTCCCCTTGCACATTTGTCCCAGTAATTTTGCTCCTAAGGTGAAAGCTGAAATCACCTCCAAATACCTACCTACTAAGTACTGTAGTTTGCCTTTGAATTACAATAACTTGTTAAGAAAGAATGTACAGGTCAAAAAATTGTACTCAAGATATGAATAACTTGGGAACTTATTCACCTAAATTTCTGTAGACTGAGTACAAATCCAGCTTACTGTAACATTTATGTATTTATCAGTTTATAGGTTTTTCCATTGTTTTCATAATAAAGTTGCAAATAATCTGGTTATCTCAAGCCAACTTGCAGGTCATGAAATGGTCTCCAAATTCAGTTTCTTGTTACTTGGAATAACGGTATGAGTTGATACCTGCTTTTTTAACTCTTTACTGTTGTTTGGGTCCTTTTGAACCCAGAAGGAGAGCGCGGCTCTCACCCATCTTTACTGTTTCACGGGGAGCTTGAAACTGCGAGTAGCTACCCGAAAATTCGGCCACAACAACAAGAGAGAAAATGGTTCAAGGTCACAGGGTCAATAGCATACGGATGCTCTTGCGGGGCGTGCCATGTCCGCTTTTTCCCCCACTCCTGAGACGCGCAAATATGCCCCGATTGGAGCACAATGGTAAAGGGTTAAGCTAATCATTATATTATTGCTCTTGTTCAATTTCTATCCTCCAGTGCAACTTGTTGAAGAGTCATTCCTAAATGTATAAATACTTCATTACCTAAGAACATTACCTCTGAAATATACCCCATAAAGCAGTCTTCCTGGGGCATCTAAGGCTTTAAACCCCAGGAACTTCCAGGGGCTTTGACCCCTGGGCACCCACTGGAACTTCACCCATGGGCCCCCACCTGGGATAGACTTTGTATGCACATCTTCTAGGTTTGTCATAATTCAAACCATCCCCCCTTCCCCAACTTGAAAAGAAATTTACACCCATGCAAAGCTGAAACACAAATTTGAAAATAATAGCACATGAATGCATGATTAGTAGAATTATCAGGATGTTTTCCCCATTTCAAAATCAAAATCATATTGCATTTTAGGGCCCATTTTACGGCTTGGTTATTTTGTTCTATACATGCATGCCAGTGACTAAGGTACTGGAAGTTATTTGGATTGCATGGATTGTACAGTCCTGTTCAATGAGGTGGATTGCAGAAAATTGATATGCCCAAATTAGCAGACCTGCCATGATTTTGATTCATGCGAGTGCAATTGCACACCACCACTTGCTTCAAATCACTTAGAGGAATATGAGTTTTTGCCCACCTGTTACAGTATTATAAAATAGCACACCTACCACACTCCTCAATATACTGAGGAGTGTGATGTTTCTAAAACTCAAGGCCTGAATTAGGAAATTCCTTCTAAAATGTGGAATCACTGCATACAGTGTGGGAAGTCATCTCATTTGTTGCTAAATGAAGACTTCCTCATTCCAACAACTTCCAAGTGAAATTTTGACCAATTTTCATTAATTTCTATTTATGTAGAATCATAAACAACTTGAGAGAAATGATAAAGCTGAATAGCCTGGAGTGAATACAAAGGTGGACAAAAAGGTATTTTGAGGCTGGCTAGTGCCTTGTGTAATTGCAATTTCTCCCATCTCGAGGAGAGAAAAAAATTTTTACTTTGGGTAGTTAATTAGATGGAATTTTCCTTTTGAAAACTGGGTGAACTGAGTTGTTGCCCTGAGTAAAATATTTTTTGGCCTTCAAAAAGACATTTTTTTTTCTGCTGATCAAGATCCTTTGCCTTTGACCTTTTGGCAGCCTTTTATCACAGTCACAGAATATTTGTCAGCTCCTGTGTAAGTTCATGAGGTAATGTTTAAATGAATGTACTGTATGACCATAGTGTACTGTTCTTACAGCATATCCTGTTCAATTAATACAGTCCCAGTCATATCAATAAAACAGTCACTTAGGTGGTAGATTCTTGTCTGGGTTTCAGGAAGTGATGTAATTTCCTTCCAATCTCAATTCAAAATATTTTCACAAAATACAAACAGTATTGAAAAGAACTGCGCAGTAAAAAGCCCTGCAGCGCTGGTTTTATGAGCTCTTTTTTGAGGCCAAGATTGAAGAAACTTGACCTTCGTCTGTGTCTTTTATTTGCATTGAGAGCAAAGAGTTGTCAGAGCCCTTGAGAGGTATTTATTTGTCTGTGCGTTCCAGCATGGTTCCCTGTCATAGTTGCAGATGATTATAGTGGAGTTCCCAGCAGTATCTGCTGACCACCTGTCATGTTGCTCTGGCAAATGTACATATTTTTTAGGGTTAAATCTATGTTAACCTTAACCCTAAATTTTGCCAACTGGTGAGAGTTTCAAACCAACAGATAATATAGCTATAGTTGTGACACATTTTAGTGCCTGAGGTTCAGTAGTGATTGCTCACTTAAAACATTCATCAGGGACCATGTCCAGAGCAAATTTTGAAGGAGGGGGGGGGGGGGGGTGGGCTAACCACCAAAATGACCCAACCTGTTTAACAGTGTAATAGCAATGTAGGACATCCAAAAATGCCTAGATATTGCAGTAAAAGGGAGCTGAACCCTCCCCCCCCCCAGCATTCCAGTTCCGCTGGCCCTGTTCATGGAAGTAGTACTAAACCTTGGAGGTACTGTACTTTGATGCTTAAAGAAGTACATACTACATGTATGTTACGTACTGTAGCTGTAGCAGGGAGGTGATTCTTAGAAGCTGGCAACTCCCTTCTGGTTAGAGTTTAGGGCAGCTCTCAATGGTTTATTGCTGTATGATATGGTGATGCTATAGGATGATTTTGAAAGTAGTCCACTGTGCCATGTGTGCTTTGCTTGTATGTTCTAGTACTGTGAGCAGGGAGCTTCCACTTGGCTGTGAGTCGCTTGGCTCTCAGTTATCTATTGACCTGACCTGAACATTGGGCAGTTCTGTCCTCACAGGGTTCCTGCAGGTACTGGGAATCCTGGAAACTCAGGGAAAATGACCATTTTTTCAAAGTCACAGAATTTAAGGAAGAGGATTTTGTATTGTTCAGATTTTCTCAATGTTCAGGTAGATTATTTTGTTGAAAAACACAAATATGGGACCTGACTGTATAAATTAAGTGTCAGTCAAGGTCCTTAAAAGTCATGGATATTTGTCATTTTGAATGTGTATGAACCATGCCTTTAATACTGTATAGTCAAGACTTTTATCATCTCTGAGGACAGGTGATTGTGAAAACTCATGTGAAACTGACAATTTGCATTTGGGAAAGTTAAAAAAATTCAAATACAACTTCTGGTACAAGATAGTAGCTTCAGGCATTGTTCAAAACACCGAATTTATACGTGGAGGTTGTGATTAGTTGACTGTCAGAGTCATTTATTCAGATCAAATAATTTTTCCAATGGAACATTTGTCAAATGCAAAATTTTGGTTTTTAAATTGAAAACCAAAATAGAATTTAGGGAAGGCTGTGTTTTAGAACAAACACTGAAAGCAAAAAGTAATGTTTGGACAGTACAGTATGGTACAGTGCAAGTGCTGTGCAGTACAGTGCAGCACAGTGCTCAGCACGGTGCATGACAGTGTCATATGCTGTACCTAAATATTTGAGGACAGACAATCACTACATAGTGTGCACGTCTAATGTTCAGATCATGCATTAGGGCCATGCATGCTCATGAGGATATATATGGCCTTTAAGATAAGACTGCCACAGCAGAAGTTTGTGTCAGGAAAGGAAGATTTGAAAATTTTTTTTTTTTTTTTTTGGGGGGGGGGGGGAGGAGGAGGAGCTGAATGGAGGAACTGGAACTATCCATTATTAAGAAATTTGCTCACTCCAAAAACAAACAAAAACAGGACATTAATCCCAAAGGACCAGATTTTCCTATGGTTGTAAATCAATAGGCCTGTAATGCTTGGGGGACTCAATCTGACCTTTAACACCTTTTCAATGCATTGCTTAAAGGTCCATTTCTCCCACCCCCAGACAGTACCAATTCTCCTAACCTTCTTACTGAAGCCCCTCCCACAATTGTCTGACATTCATCCTCATCCAGACACAATCTCAGTTTATTGCTTCAAGGTGAGCATAGAAAAACTCAGTTTATGTATTCAAAACGCTTTCAGTACCGTTCATGCTGTGTAATATAAGCTTTGGCACTCTGCATTGTTTGAGTTAGCTGTCAATCAAAGAGCTGAGCTAACTGAGAATTTCGGTACCCAGGTACCAAAATTGTAGTTTGGGGTGAGAGGTTTGGACCTTAGTAGGCTTTAACATGCTTTTGTCTTTGTTGTAACTATACACTACAAACCATGAATTGGCCATCCAGGCAGCTGGCAGTACCAGCTACTGTACAGTACAGTAGCTTTTAGTTTTTAGACAGCCAACCAGCATTAAAGTATACATACAATTACCAGCACAAAGTGTCTCCTTAATGCTATAATGATCAGGTTTCCCCCATCCCCACACATGCTTTGTTCTAATTGGCTTATTTGCGCTGGCAAGTCATACCACTAGACCATCTGCCAGAATTGTTTCCTGATCAGGAGCAAAGCTTTTTATTCCGCTTGTAAATTTGTGAGACTACAATAAACCAAGAGTTTCATTTCCTAAAGGGCTATATCTTTATTGTCCTTAATTCAACAATACAATTAGACTAGAAGCTGTGTATTTCTCTGTTATCTTAAAGAAGTACACTAAAGACTGCTATGTAAGGGCTGCACTTAAATCATTAATAAACCCTGAACAATCGTCATTAAAAGGCAAATCAAAAATGAGAATAACCCATTACATAAGAATGTGCAATAGGTGTGCATAACCTCCAACCTGATTTGCCAATTGGTTGGAAACTGGGCTGTAAAACTCCAACTAACTAACTGATTTGATTTGCCACTCTAAATCAGATCACTGTAAAAAAGTGCATATGGCACAGAAGCGGAAAGGAGTTTACTAGGAGATGTGTTCTGTTTTATTCAGCAGGTTTAGAAGGTAAGAGCAGTCAACCAAACTTGAAGTAGTGTAGTAGATTGTCCTGTTTAATGATTGGCTGTTAAGAGTCGTGTGACAACATTGTTTCCTTTCAAATGTTAAATTTACTGCTTGGTTTACTCTGAATATATGCATTATTGGAGTCTAAAAATAGGATTAAAGATACTTTGAAGATCAGAAGAAAATTTATATAGCTCTTACTTCATTTTTTTTTTTTGGGGGGGGGGGGGGGTACTGAAATTCTCAATTGGCTCAGCTCTTTGACTGACAGCTAATTCAAACTTCAAACTTCTATAACACTGCATAAGCGGTACTGAGAGTGTTTTGATTATATAAATTGAGTTTTTCTATACTCACCTTGAAGCAGTAAACTGACATTGTATCTGGATGAGGATAAATTTCGGACAATTGTGGCTTCAGTAAGAAGGTTAGGAGAATCAGTTCTGTTTGGGGTGAGAGAACTGGGCCTTTAAGTTAGCATGCAGAAAGATGCACAACAGTATAGTGATCAATAAAAGTCAAACATTTAGGGTACTTGATCAAAGGTTGCCTGCATATTCAGTATAAATTCCGTTAATTACCTTTTGCCCAAGTATAATAGTAAACCTATAATGGACATACTGGCTAGTTGTTAATGTTTGATTTGAAATTTTGGAAACTTTAGGTGGTTTTCAGCATAGCACTACTGTAGCTTATGAATCACCTTCGACAGTTCAAAGGTTTGGTAGAAGAAAACAACATTTGTGTTAAGAACTTTCTGAGCTAATTATGGTTATCTTTTTCACCTTGCTTATCTTCTTTTATCTTACTTTTTTTACTTGGTTTCCCTTTCTTGACCCTGAAGTACAGTAGCATTGATTCCCCAGCCTGCTGTACTGTATACTGCCAATTTTCCCTTGCTAAGGATCAAGGGTTGAGCCAAACAGGATATTTGTGTTATTCATTGTTACTGTAGTCTGTTATGGTAACATGCACTGTTGGCCGAGGTACATACTGTACTCAAGGGGAAGTATACAGCAGGGTGTGTATATCCTTTTGTGGGACACCAATGCCATGGCCAAAATATGAAAATATGAGGGCTGTCAGTTGCATCTACATCTTTAGGGTAGTAGTTCATTGCCACTTCATGGCCAAAATAAGAAAGCTGTCAATGGCATCTCTAACTTTACAGGAGTTCATTTCCACCCCTGGATGCAAGACAATCCCAAATACTGTAGTGATTATACTTGGCATCCATGGCTTTGCAACACTTAGTTCATTGCCACCCATGAGTACAAGTGTGATACCAGTTGCAAATAGACAGTATTCATTCCTTCCTTGGTTATACAAGATAATTTCTATTCTTATTAATGGTGTAATTTTTGTTCTCCCAAGGGAAATACTGAGCAGCTGCCACTTTGTAAGGGCCAATTCTTTTGACATACAGCAAATTTATCCAAGGGGCACGTGTGTTATTATTTAGATGGGTTCATGAATTCAATGTGCACCCTATTTATGTGTGCAGCTTTTATTCATACCCTTCTATTTACTTGAAAGTAATGCCAGAGGTTGTTTTGATGTCTAGATTTGTCTCCTTTGAATTTGGAGCTAAACGCTGCGGGTTAAGCCAGGCTTTACAACAAAGTGTAGAAAGGAAACAGGGAAAAAGGAGAAAATGAAAAAAAAGACTTGGCTTGAGGTGGGTTGGTGTGTATATTCATTCAGTTGGCTTCTGTTTTGACCTGTTTGATCTATTATACTCACCCTTTAAGGCTGAAGCTTTTCATCCCAAACAGTTCAAGTCTCCTAACTTATTGTTTACTTAAAGCTCCTCACACAACTTTATAAAACTCATCCTAATCTAGACATACAGTACTGTAATCTTAGTTTGTTGCTTCAGGGTGAACTGAGTAAACTGCACAATTCCCCGATGTGTCCATGTGTATTGTAAAATGCCAAACCCTGTATTGAACAATTTAATTGTCACGCTGCTCAGTCTAAGAAACTGCATACAGTAGGCACCGAACAAAGACTTTGCAAACTTCCGTACCGAACCCTCAACGCTACTCATAGCAGACGGACGTCCACGTGCACGTACGAGAAATGGATAGCTACCATCCGTTTCCATACCCACTTCCACAGACACGTACGAGAGACTTACGCACACGCACAGCACACGTCCGAGAAGCAGATAACTACTATCCGTTTCCTTATGTACTTCTACAGACACATACGAAAGAGGCACACGCACAGCGCATGTCCGAGAAGCGGATAACTACTATCTGTTTCCTTATGCACTTCCACAGACAAGTACAAGAGACTTAGGCATACGCACAGTGCACGTCCGAGAGATGGACACTACCGTCCGTTTTTCATCCGTTTTCTCACGGGCGTCCACAGATACGTATGAGACTTTGACGCACAAGTACAGGACACGTACGAGAGCGATAGATTTGCAGACCAGATTTCGGACTTAGAATATTTTTTTGGTAAAAGAGTAAGGCAGAAGACTTCTGACTTGTTCGACTGCCAGGGATAGACTGAATGGGGGAAACTGACCGGGATTTTGGACATGCACTATGTTCAAGAGTTTTAACCAATTGTGTAACCTTAAGTAAGGGGAAAAATTATTGTGACAAATGAGAAAATAGGGGAGGGAAAATTAAGAGTATGAATCATTCAAAAGAAGTATTTTTGAGATATGAAGTTAGTTGGCCCGCAGTTGGATACAGAGATTCAACTGTACACACAATAAACAAGTCAACCTGGAGACATTTGTGTGAGTTTTCTCTTGAGTTGAGTTCTCCCCTCAAGGAACGGACCTATCCCCTGTAAACACCACCCCCTCGGCACGCTACTGTATAATCAAAACACTCTCTGCACAATACATGCTGAGTAATATAAGCTCCACAGTGCTCTAAATTTTTTTGGTGTTTGTTTGTGTGTGCATGTGTGTGCACGCTTCTATTCATGTGGGCTAATTTCATATGGACAAGCCAGATCTCGGACTCGATCCAGGTTTCAGGCTGTTGGAAAATTTTTGCCTCCCCCCAATCCATAAGCCAGAGAGGCGCCCCTGCCAAGTTCTTTAGGTACACCAGTACTGCTTGACCTGTATTTCACAAAACTGTTATCTTTCCTTTTTCTGTGGTACAATATTTTCCTTTTGGAAGTTGAAGAGGTACATATTGTGGCTTTATAATGATAGAGGAAAGAAGTCATTGTTGTAGAAGTTACAGTGGCTCATTTCTCAAAAGCATTCTGAGGGCTTTTCACAATAATCTTGTCCAGATTCCAGATCGTATCATCCAAACCCTGCTGTAATATATCCTTTTCCTGCAGTAACTCAAGATATGTATTGTATCACTTTAAAAATTGGTCATTGGTTATACCTCTACTTTTCAACAAAGCCACAGAAAGTTATGTAATGTGGGCACATTGTTTCCAATTTCTTTTGTTTTTCTTTATAGTTGAATATTCTAATTATCCTTGAAATTAATCACTGTTGGAATGTTTGAATACATCTTTCCTTGTTGATTTAGCATTACACTACACCATAATGTATGTAGGATATATAGGAAACAATGCTGGATTAATATTCCCTAAAGGAGCATCCAAATTTTAAATGGAATGCAATGTCAAATTAATGTGTGGCAATGACATCACAGATTTCCCATTATGCACCAAATCTCAAGAAAAAAGTTGCATTGATGTATGCTAATTGTATCGTAGCTTTGTTTTCTAATGATCTTTTTTAAAAATGGAACCTTCTGCCATTGTGCTTAGTGCTCAGCATAAACAATGGAGTAAGGGAAGACAAGCCAGTGAGCCAAAACTGTAAAAAAGGATGTGATCATCTTGACTTAAACCAATTGCTTAGAAACTGAGCCATAAAACTCCATCTAATTAACTTATGTTCTCTTTCAGAGTTAAAATGGATCCATTCTGTTGGCTATCTAACTGGGTGCTTCTTCTCTTTGTGCTGTCAACCCCTGCCTCTGTTGTATCCCATGGTCCTCATGATGGTCATTATCATCCTACAAAGTATACCATAGATGGCGTCAACCAAACAGACTTAGACAAGTACCTGGATCGGTGTATGATTGGAGTTTCTCATAAAGACAAGCCCAGCCCAGAACCTAACTTATATGATCAGGTAAATGATTCATCATAAGTTGTCTCTGAGAAGTACTCACAGAAATACTTAGCTTCTAGTAATTAATGCAGTTTAATAGAATGCTTAAAGTTAAGTGTTAGATGTGATTTTACAACACATCCAACATGAATGTGTTACAAGGGTATAATGTTATAAAGGGCAATTCTTCTTACCCTAAACATTCCAATTCTCCTAACCTACTTACTTAAGCCCCTCCCACAAGTGTCAATAATTCATCCTCATCCAGACACAATTTCAGTTTATTGCTTCCAGTTGAGTACACAAGAACTCGGTGTGTAATTTAAATGCTCTCATCTCATTACAGTACATGCTGTGTATTATGAGCTTTGGTACTCTGGATCTTCTGAACGAGCTGTCAATCAAAGCTGATGGGCCAATTGAGAATTTCTGTTGACTATTACAAAAATTGTAGTTTGGAGTGAGAGGATCGGCCCTTTAAGTTATGTGGCTGTCTGAGGTCCCCTTTACCTTAATTAGCATTGGTGGATAGAGATGTCTGGTGTCAGTAGCTTAATGTAAGGGAAAAATCTAAAGAAGTGTAGAGTTGACCATTGCTTTTATTATGGGGTTGCAAACAGATCTAGTTCCAACACATTTGAAAATTAGTCTTTCCCTATCAAAAAGTGTTATATCACTTATCCAGCAAATTATGTAGTATGTACTGTGAAAAAAAGGACGAAAGCATGCATGAATGTAAGGCCTACAAGCAGTTGCTTAGCATGCAGAAGCTTCACACGAGGTTTATTAAGTCCAAGAATAAAAACATTGGAAATCTACATCGTCCCTCCTTACCTCCTGTAATCCCCACTTACCCGCAGTAAGTAGTCCCTGGCAAGCTTTAATAGCACAGGGCTGCAGGTGACCTCTTCTGGAGAGGTTCTTCAGAAGTCTGAAATATTTGAAACAGCTGAATATATGCCTCACATGAACTAAACTCATGTATTGCATTGGCAACAAATATAATCACAGAGTTATTCTTTTATTAAGGGACTAAGAGATTGGATTTGATGCTGAGTAAGCTCAATCTATGTTACTCCTGCTTACCTCATCTCAATAAACATGTGAACCATTCAAGGCCATTGTAGGAAGTACAGTAAGAGATGGTGGCCCCTTAGAGTCAACAATATTTGCCGTCCTACTGTAGGTTTAGCCACTGTGGGATTTGAGGGGTACAAAACAATTCTTCCACTCAGCATCTTCTGCTCTGAAGACTTCGGAAGAGGGTCTTGGAAAAGTTATCCTTCTCTTACTTCCTCAAATGGGGTATTGGATGGTGTATTAGATGATGTAAACTGTAGGATTTACAGATTCCGAAACCAAGTAAATTTTGGGGAATTTGAGAAAAAAGTTAATTGAAAGTCTGGTGTAGACAGTGTACAGTAGTCACAATCACATGTGGTATTACATTGAAAAGTGGAAGAAACCAGTAAACAAGGAAAATGCACACACAGTAACAGGGTTGGAATTAATTGAAGGCCACAAAGGCCATGGTTTTTGTATTTTTGGCAATTGCTGCCTTGCCCTATAAAATTTAATGATAATCAAGGCCACTTGGCCTCTGTTCCCTACCTATGAATGTTACATTGTGGTCAGTACAAAATCACTTGTTTAGCCTTCATGATGAAATGGTCCCTCTTACTTCCTCTCAGCCTGATTAACTCTTATTGCTTCAGGGAGGAAAAGAAGCCCACTACATGCAGACTTGATTAAGTCAAGTTTCATACCTGATTTATTGATTGACAGTAAAAGATGTGTTAGCATTACACAAAAAGCTACATAACATTTGGGGGTTAGCTAACAGGTCAGTCAGCATGTGTTAATTGCTTTTCACGCAGTATGAAAACAATGAAAACAGCTCATTTGAGGTCACAGATCATGTAAGAAACTCAGGTATTAGTTACACCCCACACCGCCTTTGATGTAGTGGGCTGTCTATAGTGCCTTAAGTAAACAGTACCTTGGTTATTACTTGAACAGAATTTATTTCACCATTATTGTGTAGAGCTCTCCCTTTTGGAATGAGTCGTAGAAGATCTACTTTGAGGGAGGATTTTTTTCAAGAACTACCTTTAAAAATGTGTAATGAGAGCGGAACAATGCAGCTCAAACCATGGGAATGTGTTTGTGTCTGTCTACAGGAGCAGTCTCCTTAGTATTAAACAGGCTTAATCCATAAACTAGGGGTCCAATGAGTTTTTTACTGACTTTGCTAATATAATGCTATATTTTAAAAATAGAGAATACAACAAATCATTGCCTCAGGTATTTTACTATGCCTTACCAACTAGGCTCCCTTATATGTTTAATACTTTTTAGAAAATAGACTACTTTGTTTTGGTGACCCCCCAGGTTTTGGAGTACTGGCTGTGACATACAAACATGTATACAAATTTGAATAATCAGAAAAACATATTTATCAAAGATTGAATCACTTTGCTCATGTATCATGGTACTGTAAGGATATCACCAAAAGTCGACATTTCTAAAAATATCAGCGTTAGTGGTCCACCCAATTTTCCAAACAAGACTATTGAAAACAACCTGGCGGACATAACTTTTTTTGTCCCCGTAGTAATGTAATGTTGGTTTTCTAATGCATATTTCATCATTTGAACAAATAATGTTCATTCTCAAGTAGCCATAGTTTTAGAATTAGGTCAATCTCTTTTAGATAGTAGCTCATCTGGAAAGAAAAATCCAAACCAACATTGTTCTCTAGGCGTAATTCGATATCGGCAGAATATTGGTGTCCCCCTTTGTGAGTTATGTTGGTACAGTAATATATGCTTCACCAATGGCACAAGCTAATTAATATTTTGGTGAACAAAGTTACATGAAAAGAAGGTCCCAGGGTGTTGCCAGAAAAGTTAACCCCACAGTTTGAGAATCATGTATTCTATTTTAATGAACATTTGAATTTTGGGGGTTCCCCATTCTGTCAGAGTTATGTTGGTCATGAAGAAACAAAACATTGATAAAAATGGATCTTTTTATTGTATCCAAGTTTTGCAAAGTTAGTTCTGCAAACAGTGGTTTGTGTTGTATTTGAAAGTTTCCAGCTCAACGCAACATTTAAAAATTAAACTGGCACCTTGAATGTTAGGTGTTATTGGGACATCAATTCTTGGTGTCCCTGTTACACGTGGCAGACATAATCATGGAATGGAAAATCTTGCATAAATTATGTACAGTATGTCTATGAAGGGAGGATAAGTATGATATCAAATGTTAAGTCTAACAATCTTAGGGTGTCAAAGAGGAAAATTTGGATACTTAAACATCATTAATTGGCTAAAATCAGTCAATATTGTACAAAAATATGTAAATGTGTAGACATTTTGAAACCTGAAAACTTTTGAAAAAATGAAACTGACTTTTCTAATTTTTGGAAAATTGTTTCAAACTTTTACCATGTTCTTGTCACAATGGGTACTATAACACATTCAAATATAGCAATTTTCAAATATTTCAGATTTTCACCATTCTTTTGGAAAAATATTAAAGACTAGACTGCCTTGATGACCCGTTATGTTTGTCAGTTTATTGGCCAAGTTTATGTTTGAATGAGTCTCCTCATGCATACATAATGCTTTATGTAAAAATATTTGTATTTTTTTTACAAGGTCTGCTGTTAATACTCTATCATGAGTGTAATTTCAATCAGATCAAACGATTTTTGTTTCCTTGCCGAAGACAGGCAAGCACCGTCAACTTGAAAAAAAAGCTTACACTTCAAGGGCAAGGAATCGCACTAAGCTAATTTTGGCTTTCTGGTTAAATTTTGACGTCATGTCATACTTTTGGACCCCTTATTTATGGATTGAGCCAACAGATACCTTACTCCTCAGATTAAAGGCCCAGTTCTCTCACCCCAAACAGTATCAATTCTCCTAACCTTCATACTGAAGCCCCTCCCACAATTGTCTGAAATTCATCCTCATCCAGATATAATCTCACTTTATTGCTTCAAGGTGAGTACTGTATAGAAAAACTCTATATATATGTTATCAAAACTCAGTACCGTTCATGATGTGTAACATAAGCTTTGGTACTCTGCATTGTTTGAATTAGCTGTCAATCAAAGAGCTCAGCCAATTGAATATTTGGGTACCCCTGTACCGAAATTGTGTGAGGTGAGATGTTTTATTAGTTTAGCATTTAAGGATAAGAGGAAGGTGTTAAGATGTCAAAAACATGCCCCCCCACACTATAGAGGCTTTTCATATATATTACTTCAGTCATAATATTCCCTGAAGGCCGTGTTTGAGTTCATGTTACTTATATGTGGTACACCACACTGGGTAGCCTTGCTTGCATGTTGTACACACAGTACCATGTACATGACAGTGCACACTGTGCAGTGCATTTAGAAAGGACAAAGCCATGGGGTATGATTTTCAGGACAGCATCGCAGATCTGGGAGGTAATCGCAAAGCCAGCTATATTTTCAACTGCAGGAAACAAAATGTTATGATGAAAATGCATTTCAATTGAAAAATGCAAAGATGTTGTAAGTTCTGCTAAAGGGGCTTTAGCAAAAGCAAATTGCAGGAGTCATGCCAAAATCTGTTGTGAAGTTTTAGTATATTGTACTCTCCTTGAGAAAACCTTCTTATGAGAGACACAGACAATTTTCTTTGCTAGGAAGGGACATAAATTTTCCTCAATCTCTCATCACTTCCATGTACAAAACATGCAAATTTTCCTCCAGTTGCCCAAATATCCCTCCAAATACAGTACCAAAATTCTTGTCAAGGAATTTCTAGCTCTTCCCAACATTTTCCACCCTTTAAGTACATTATATGCATTAACATTCTCATGCAGGTTTGGTACAATACATTGCATTCTGTGTTCTAAAGTCCTCCCAACGCTCTGGCAAAGGACTGTTTTGAAACTGCTTCCTGAAGAAGCTTTTACCTCCACTGAAGGACAACACTTGACCAACTTCACAGCCTTCAGACTGTTTACATCATTGGTCTGTCATGTATGGCAGGTTTGGTACATTGCATAATATAACTTTGGGCCAAATGGGAGATTATTAATAACAGCAGACAAGAATGTGACCAGCATAGACAGCACATATATAGCACCAGAGGTGCAGCTATTGTACAAGAGTTGGCAATTAAGAGACAGAAACAGCCCTCACTGGTTTTTGCTGACCCATACTCAACATGCTAAATGAAGCCCTTTTGACCTTCACAAATTCCCACTATTATCATTTCTAGGAATTTACCACAAAATACAGTATCTTCCAACAATCCTCAAAAAAACTTTTAGTGACAGTTGTCCCCAGCTTGCCACAAAACTGATCAAGTGCAATGAGGGGGGGGGGGGGAGAGGGGGAAGATAAAGGATGAGGGCTTAAGGGTGGAGATAATGAATGAGAAAATGTCAGTTTTGTAAGATTTTTGTAACAGTGTTGATATCAGCCACAGAGCAGAGCAGATCAATGCAAGTATTCCACAGTGTTGAACATAGACTCTTCCCTCTGAAATGAAGGAGGCAGGATCCATTTTTTGAGGGGGGAATAGTCAGAATTAGTAAATGACAGTTTATAAGCCTAATACTCTCACCCGAAACTTTAATTTCTGTAGTAGCCCACAGAAATTCTCAATTGGTTCAGCTCTTTGGTTGACAGCACCATTAAAAGCATGCAAATAACTTACCGAATATACTGTACTTAAGTGAGAATGTTTTGATTACACATGTGGGTCTTGCATACTGTACCCACACTGAAGCAATAAACTGAGGCTGTGTCTGGATGAGAATGAATTTTAGATTGTTGTGGCTTAAGTAGGCTTAGAGAATTGGACTTGTTTAAGAAGAGATGATTAGGCCTTAAAGTATAGTGGTCAAACTTGAACAATGTTGCAGGCCTGAGTTTCTAAGCATTGCTGTGTTTCAATGTACTGGACAGTGCCTTGGATGGAAGAGCTCCGCGTCAAAATACGGACGGTCTGTTATGTTTTGTACTTTGTCATCCATGGGCTGTAATTGCCAACCCAACTGAAACCCTTTGGTGAGAAATGGAGCCATAAAACCTTATCTAACTATCTATTGTTCAGTAGCCATGCCATGCACAATATACATCCCTTTTTTACAGTTTGTCAAAAAGTAATTTTATCCCACCATTCACTCTTTAATGAAATCAGTCCCCACAACTTATGACAGTGCCCTATGCACTATAGTAAGTGACCATTGTATCCATTTAAGTACTAATTTACTTAGCTTCTTAGCTGTATTATCAAATTCCCAGGGCAACTCATAAAACTATTCATCCATGACCCCCTATTAAATCTTTTCTTACATCCTCCATGGATACTGCAATCCTTTTGAGACCTAATTCTTCCTTCAGTACTCTTCTTGGCTGAAAGGTCTTTTTGGCTCAAGACCCTCTGTACATTCAGTTAACCGGGGTAGATTCTAGAGCCCACTGCTACTGAGGTTTGATGAATTTATCTTTTTTTTTTTTAGACTTGATGCTCTGCAGTAAAATAGCACTTACTCAGATTGTCATTCTCATACAGTCCTTCACTGCATGGTCAAGTGGCTAAAGTGCCAGACTTGCAGCAGTTCAGGAGGTCTGGAATAAGACTCCTGATGGGGTCTTACTGTAGGAACCTACTACCATTGTGCTTGGGGCTCAGCATGGGCCATGGAGTAGAGAGAACAAATCAGTGAGCCACAACTGGAAAAAGGGCTGTGGCTGGCGGAACTCACAGAGTACCAATGCCTACAGGTTGAACTGTTCTGAGAGTGGTTTGATTATACACATTGAGCTTTCTATACTCACCCAGGAGCAATAAACTGAGATTGTGTCTGAATGAGGGTGAATTTCAGCCTGACAATTGTGGGTGGGGCTTAATTAGGAAGGTTAGGAGAATTGGTACTGTTTGGGATTAGAGAATTGGGCCTTTATGTTGCAGCAGTCAACATACTGTAACAAGTGTGCCTTGGGCATGACAGGCAGCTGAATGTACTACACAGTACAGTATGTGTAATTGCTAAATTTGCAGTTTGTTTGGGAAGTACAGCACTTAGGCCAACAATTTGGAAGACAGGTTTTTGTTTTGCAATTGTAGATCATGGAAATTTGAAATGCAGGTTTTTCAAAGGGCTCCAGCGTCATAGGGTTCGAATGTTCAAATGCTGGCCAAGCCTACAAAATGCTGGTCGCTAGGTTGGCCTGTATGAGATAGTCACATCCTGCAATCTTATTTTCCAGGAATAAATCTGATTTTACACAAATGCAAAAACCATGAGTTGAAAACCAAATTTTAGATCTGTGATCAACATTCGAAAGACGGAGAAGTAGTCTGTAAGCTAGAGAAAAGATGCACAAATGTGGTACTACCAACCATTGGTATTCTTTTATAAGGGATACAGTATGAAATTAGATTGTTCGTAAATTGTCAATCTGTAGTAAGTATAGTATACAACCCAATATATCTGCTCCTTTTTTTTTTAGCAAGAAGAAGGCATTGTGTTTCTCAATTCATTTTGTACCAAAATCTACCTGAGAAATGCATTTCTCACCAAATATTGCAATAACTGCTGGGCACAGCAGGTTATAATGTAGTGGTTTTATAGCAGTATTCATCCTGTACTGTAGTGCAACAAAGGAGGTCACAGGGTCGCTATGTGGTCTCCTGCGCTGTGTGAGGGTTTCATTGTCTTGATCCTTTACAGTCTATTATTCTGTATGATACACATATGAAATACAGTATGTTGTATCTTTACTGTATTCAGTGATATGATGTTTCATTGTGAAACCACAGCCTCCCCCTGTTGAATTCTAGGGAATATCTAAAGCATGATTTACAGCTTTCGTGCTGAAATGGTTTGGTTCAGACAAGATAAAGATCACAGTAACCTACTACCTACTAAAAATGTATCATCCAAAAATGTGCTTTTAGTTTGTCGTAGTCGGGTGATATGTTTATGAAAGTTCCCTAAATTACACCTCAAAATCTTCTAGCTGGTGTACATTATTCTAGTGGAGCCCACAGCTTTTTTTCTAGTTGTGGGACAATGACTGTATAATTTTAGATTCTCCATTGATTATATGTGGAGCATCATGCCACAATGCCAGTACTCACGGAGCTGATGACCTTTTTGCGTCCAGCTTATCTCTGAGAAATAACTAATGAAGGGGCGGCAGCTATAGTTAAGGGGATGGCCACCACAGAGGTGCTATGCTGGCTACTTGTAATGGCAGGAGGTTCCATTTATATCTTGGCACATATATAGTAACATAGGTTAAAATATTGTCACACTGGCCAGTCACTAGCTGTACATAGCTAAATATTAAAGATTACACGAGGTATGTTTTACGTTTACTTTCTTCTACAATTATCTTCTATTTCAGTGAACCAAATGTTGTATAGTAACAATGAATCGCAGGGAATGGAATTTGAATTTGATAAGTTTTGGAGGGAATATTGAGGCTGATAAACAGTATGTGGGCAAAACTGATGAAAAATGAGACATGAATGCCTGCAGAGTGAGTCCCTCTGTCTTCCCAAAATGCATTGTGTGTATGTACAAAAGTCTTCAACTTTGCCTTTGGCTTGGCTTCATACCTCTGCAAGTTCAAGCATAACTGACTGTTGCATTATGTTGTCTTGTCTGACCACGTGTTGGGGCAGCTATTGTCCTGGAGGAATTCAATTATCTCTTGAAGAAAGGACTGTGTATAGTGCTGCCTCATTTTGAGTAATCTGTCTTTCTGTATCCATGAGTATTGGTTTTGAAATGTAGAGTTCTTTCTGTAAAAAAAATGCAATATTCCCTTTTAAACTTTGTTTTACAGTTCATACCAAAGAAATTAATTACAAGGAAAGTTTTGCTCAACAACATTTTGGTTTATACAGTATGTTTTCTGTGGGTACTGTCTGTGAAAGAATCTGTTGTGTCGGTTAAACTGTAACTTGCTGTGATCACAGACCTGTCTGCTGCAGTTTGAGTTTAGCTGACTAAGTGATACCAAAGACTTCGTAAAGAAATGGTACGGACTGTCCTTGTATTTGGTGCTCAGCAAGAGCAATGAAGCAGGGAAAACAAGCTATGAGTGAGCCACAACTGGCAAAAAGACTTTGTCCGTCCAGACTTGAACCAGTCAGCTAGGAACTGAGCGTTAAAACATAACTGGTTTTTCATAGCCTGTACTGCAGATTGTGTAATCTGTGAAATTTCTGTGAAATTACTCAGTATTTAGTCATATCTGTTCATGCACATTGTAGCATCCTCACCTGCACACCAGTAATTTACTCAAATATTGTGGTGTGCATGGAGTCTTCAGATCAGCCAGAATCCAAAAAGGAAACACTTAACATGCATACAATTAATAAACTGGTACTATAAAATATCAATGTTTGTGCTTTTTACCCTTAAAATTTATGGGACCAGGGCTAATGTTTGATTTAGGAATGCTGTAAGCGAAGCTAGTAAGCTACTGTACAAACGACATATGGAACTAATATTGTTAGCTCAGGTATTGTTGCATATCCCCCCTGCCCTCAATATTGGTTTTTGAATTTACTGGTACTTGTTGAATTTCATTGTCTGGGCATGCCCAGTTGAATAATAAATACCATTGCCTTACCAAGATTTCCACCCGACCAAAGCAAAAATGGTGGTAGTTCATCATTCTTACATAAAGGAAGCTGAGGGCACGGTCAAGTGGTTATTAGAGCATCAGACTTATACAGTAGGGAGGTTGGGAGTTCGAGTCCTGGCTGGAACATACCGAAGACTTTAAAAGCAGAACCTGTGCTTTGTGCTCAGCATAAGCAATAAATTAGGAGAAACAAGCCAGTGAGCCACAACTGGAAAAAAGGGCCGTGGCTGGCTCGACTTGAACCAGTAGGTTGGAAACTGGACCGTAAAACTCCATCTAACCCGACCTAACCTGCATTACAGCATGAGGTTTTGAGGCATTTCAGCCACAGGCAGTCAGTTCTCACCCCAAATTACAATTTAGCAGTAGTCTGCAGAAATTCTCAATCAGCACAGCTCCTTGATTGACAGCAAATTTTAAAAAAAAAGCAGAGTACAGAATCCTGTATACAGTAGCTCATATTAATACATCATGTACTGTACTCATAGTGTTCTGATTACACATTAGGTTGTTATACATGCTCACCCTGAAGCAATAAACTGAGACTGTATCTCGGTGAAGATGAGGTTTAGACAGTTGTGGGAGGAGCTTTACATTGGTTGGGAGAATTGAAACTCTCTGAGATGTTCCCAAACTTATTGTCCTTATTTTATTGTGCAACACTTTTACTATTGGGGCCGAATAGAAATTTTTATTCTCAAGTTTTACTTATTTTAAGAGGAGTCATAATTTCTTCATCTTTTAAGTACAGTAACATACTGTATTGGACAAAAGAAGGGTTCCATGATACTATTCAAGGACAGATACTGTAGTGTTTTTCTAGCACTAATATATTTCATTTAAAGTTTTAGATAAGTTTTGAATTGACAGTAAATTGTAATTTATTAGGATGGAAATAAAAAAATCTAGAATAAGAATTTTCAGAGATAAAAAAGTAGTGAATGAAACTCCTTTGAAATTTTGTTTGTGTTTTAAATTTCTCTCTTAGCCATAGATTATCATTTCAAATGATGGTGTTAAAGGCCTTATCCCCTCACCCCAAACTACAATTTTTGTAGCAGTCCACAGAAATTATCGATTGGCATATGATTGACAGCAAATTAAAAAAAATTGCAGAGTACTGTAGCTCATATTACATAGCATATATTGTGCTGAGTGTTTTCTGATTACACATTAGGGCCTTGTATACTTACCCTGAAGCAATAAACTGAGATTGTGTCTGGATTTAAGGATGAGTTTTAGCAGTTGTGGGAGTAGCCGGTAGGGTGGACAAATTTTTCGTCCAGCTCATCGCTAAGAAAAAATCAACATCCGCAGGCATTGGACACCAAATCTGTTCAACTGCGTAGAAGACTTAGGGAAACTTTATTTACATACTGTAACTCTATGTGAATTGATTGAAGCAAGGCTGTTCATGTTTATTTAACAGGCAAACACTTGTACAATCGTACAACAGTACACAGAGTCACACCGATTGATGTTATTTGACACTGGTGTTGTGTGGTACCATGCAAGCATATACAAGCACACACAGTACAGTGGTTAATTAAGAACAACCGATCACACAGCCACGGGAAAAGATAGTTCGATAATTTTTAACAAAAGATACTGTTTTCAAATCCACTCTTTGATGAGAGTTGTTGTTGTTTGGAAGAGGCTGTCTATGATCAAGACTTCCATCTAAATTAAAAGCTTTAATGGACGTAATAAGCCTATGCTTTTGTCTGGTTTAAAAGTCTTTGTGTTCAACGAAGCGTTGCCAAGATTTAGTCGTTGAGCACCGCCTACCTCAGGAATAGACCAATTGTGGTTAGTGCTCATGAATATTAAGACGATCAATTTTTGGGCTTATTGAAAGGAATTTCTGACCATCCTTGCAGGCTCTGAGCGGCGGCAGCCTACAGGGGGCTGCAGCCACTATGCAGGCCATTGTGGGAGTGACTCAAGTAAGCACCATAGTTAGGAGAGTAAGAACTGTCTTGGGTGAGAGGATTAGGCCTTTAAAATTATTCGCCTTGTAAATATTGTCTTTTTTGTCCTACAGTGCCAGCAATGGAAGGAGAGAGCTTGTTGTGATGCTGACACTACAGAAAGGCTTCATATAAACCCTACTTGGTACAACTTCGACTGGAATCACTGTAAACAAGAGATGTCACATGAATGTAAATTATGGATGCGACAGGACCTGTGCTTTTATGAATGCTCCCCAAATGTGGGACCATGGCTTGTTGAGGTAGGACATTCAAGAATTACTTATCTTTAAATCTAGCCTCATAATCAGAGGACAACCCTTACAAGCCCTTTTGACCTTCTGGGACCTTTTTGTTTCTCCTTGTCCTCAGTAAAGGGAAATTATTGGAGACACAATTCATAAACTTCAAAATATGCAGAAAAGTTATCATGTATAGTAGGTGCAAACTGCATCTCAATAGCATAGCATTTGGGAGATACTAATTTTCAAAGTAATGCATTTTTTCTTGAGTTGAAGGGCATTATGGGAAATCTGTTATGTCATCGTAGCATATAAATTGGCTTTACTATACATTGAATTTAGGAGTTTGTGTGGCTGCAGTGGGATCTGTTACAGTAAGCAATGTAGTTCAGTACACCCTATGTATGGTGTAAGGGTAAGTTAAGGTCTCACACCCCCAATAATTTCCCCATTGACTTACACACTAAATTAGCTCCCTGTCGAGGCCGCTGCAGCCTTGTCAAAGTTCACAGCTATTTCAAGACACCCATCACTTGATAGCTGACAAGTTTGCCCATCATGGCACTACAAAAGTTCCATACCATGACCGTTTAGATTTTGAGCTAGAAGGACTTAAAGTTTTTGTAGGGTACACCCACCCCTAGCCTCTTCACAAAAACGGAAAATCTCCGCCATTTGACAGCAGTTTTTTAAACAGTCAAAATCACTGTCAATCTTACCCAAATTTTCAACATCCACACTCTGGCAAGTACTCTTTCATATTCATGGACTTTCATCACCCAGCTGGCAGGTTATCTTGACAAAATTTGGTCAAAACCAGAGCTAAAAGGACTACTTCTTTGAGGGTGTGCACTTGACGCTCTAGAACACTACTCTAATGGAGTAGTGAGACCTTAATGTTCATCTGTAGGAGAAGGGGTTCCCCAACTGTATTAGATTTCAAGGAAAAACAAAGGATTCAGTTAAAAGTAAAAACTATAAGGAATCATACTCAAAGTTTACAATGTTCATTGACTTTGTTGTAGTGCTGTTTTTAAACAGCAAAATAACCTTAAATATAATTGTCCTGATTTTTTAGGTTGTTCACTGTTCGTTGTATCAGTTGTATACATGTACCAAAATACACTATTCATACTTGTTTCGTGCACCACGTGACCACCTCATGTTGTCTAATTCATCCCTCAAAATGTGGGATTCCTGTAAATGGAAATTGGACGAAAGTTTGCAGACTCAGTTTATTATACTGTTTAGAGAGGTATATTATGATTTTGAAAGAGCGCCATCTTTCAGTTACTACAGAGTCTGCTAACCTATTAGGGGCCTTGAGGCAAGTTTTTGCCCTTTTCCCCCTGCCCCAAAGGCATCTGCAACTTTGGCCTAGGTCACCATCAATTTGGACTTTGGGCTTAATTAGCAGTAATAAATTCCCCTTTTTTGAGTTTCTGGCGGAATTCCTTTTGGTGTGAGTCAAAATTTTTGACTTGGTTAAAGCATTCAATTGTACTGTAAAAGTTTGATAAAAGAGAAACCGAACCATAAAGCTCCATCTAATCTTCAGTAACCTTAAAGGGCAGGAGCAGTCGTACCAAATTGAAGAAGCGTAGTAGAATGTCCAGTTTCATGATTGGCTGTTGGGAGTCATGTGACAATATTTTTTCTCTTTAAATGTGAAATTTACCAGAAATAACTAATTGGATTACCTTGAATATGCAATAGTAAAGTTATCATTACCAACTCATCTGCTTAGAGATCCAAACTCTGGTTTTGGAATCATAAACTGGGTATCTGTTACCAAATCCAATTAAATTTTATTTCTGTGAACATGGCTGATTTATTCTCAGTGACATATGAACCCTTCTTTGCATAATTAAAAGCTTCCTGTTCATAATCTAAACAAAAGGTTAATTCTGCAATCATTGGACAGTTGAGTGACTCATCTGCTGTGTTAATAGGTTGTGTAATCAACTGGAAAAAGTTCTTCACAGCCCAGGGTTTCAGTGCTATTCTAGAAGTGATAGTGGTTTGTTACAACAAATAAATGAACAGATAAGGAGTATTTTATTACACCCGACCTCCCCTTTGTGAGGTCTGGTCAGAATGGCCTTATTTTTAAGCAAGTGTAGTCATAATGTAAAATGTAATTAAAGATACTTTGAAGAGAAATAAGATTAAAATTGAGTTATTTAGCTTTTTCTTTAAAATAAGTTTGGGGGGACTGCTCCTTACCTTTAAGTTGGTATATGGTACTGATCAATGGTGTAGCCAGGTTTTTTTGGAGCATGGGGTACTGGGGGACTCACAATCTTTCCCTGGTCCTTAGTTTATGGTTAGCTGGGGATGCAATTTCTACAGTACATCCATCTCTTTTTAATTAAAATACGGTACATTCCAACGGGAGGATCTGGCAATGCTTCATCCCCATGCCTGATTTTTATGGAAGTATTCAGGTTGTCTATTGAACAAGTTGGATCCAGATGAAGAGGTTGTCCAAAAAAAGTTTGGTTGTCCAAAATGAGAAAGAAAAATGGTAGACAAACAATTGTCTTTGATGTCTCTGCCACAGAAAACATACATCTACTTATTGTTCTATGTTTTTGAATTTCGGTCTGTGTTCCAATGAGTAGTGGTCCATACCATTGTATTAAGACTGCTTCCAGATATAAAGAGAATTCTATAGCATGTTTCTTGCTGATGTAGTGTTCAAACTAAGTCAATAGCAAATTGAATCTACTTGTCCATGGGACAACCTCAAAGAAGGGTTGTCCGATGCAACTTTTACCTGTCACAGGCAACCAGACAAGTGCTAAATTTCGGTTCTTATCCCACGTTAGTTTTACCATTGTTTCTGATAAAAACATCTTGTGGGATTCGTTTTTCGTATGGACATACAAAAGTTTATTCATGCTAGTATAGTCCTTTACAGGTTTACAGGTAGTTATCATTTTGAATCTTTTTTTATTCATGTTATGCAGCACAAAATTACCATTCGGGATGAACGGTTCATGGGAGTTCCATTGTGCAGGAGTGAATGTAATCAATGGTTTGATGCCTGCAAAAATGATTTTACCTGTAAGGACGATTGGTCAAAAGGCTGGAATTGGACAACAGGTCAGTATTATGATCTTAAAACCATTGTTTCCTCATTTAGGCTAGTGTTTTTTTTTAATTTTTTGTTGATTTGATATTTAACCCTTTACCGTTGTTTGGGTCCTTTTGGACCCATGCGGAGAGCTTGGCTGTCACCCATCTTTACTGTTTCACGCGGAGCTCAAAACTGCGAGTACCTACCTGAAAATTCCGTGACAGCAACGAGAGAGACAATAGTTTAAGGTCACAGGGTCAATGGCCTACGGAAGCGGATGCTGGGCGGGCTACCTCCGCTTTTCCGCGACTCCCGAGGGGCAAATATACCCCGATCGGAGCACGACCGTAAAGGGTTAAAGGGCCAAACCTCTCACCCCAAACTGCAATTTTGGAACCCAGGTATTGAAATTCTCAATTGGCTCAGCTCTTTGATTGACAGCTAATTCAAACAATGCAGAGTACCAAAGCTTATATTACACAGCATGAATGGTACTGAGAGTGTTTTGATAATATAAATTGAGTTTGTCTGTACCCACCTAGAAGCAATAAACTGAGATTGTATCTGGATGAGGATGAATTTCAGACAATTGTGGGAGGGGCTTAAGTAAGAAGGTTAGGAGAATTGGTACTGTTTGGGGTGAGAGAACTGGTCCTTTAATCTGAAATATCTGCACCACTCGGCTAAAGGGTTATGTGCACACAGGCAGAGACAGTGGCATCAGCTTTGCAGTAAACACACTTCACAGGCTTATTTTAACCCTTTACCGTTGTTTGGGTCCTTTTTGATCCATGCGGAGAGCTCGGCTGTCACCCATCTTTACTGTTTCATGCGGAGCTAGAAACGGCGAATAGCTACCCGAAAATCCCGCCACAGCAACAAGAGAGACAATAGTTTAAGGTCACAGGGTCAATGGCCTACGGAAGCGGATGCGGGGCGGGCTACCTCCGCTTTTCCACAGACTCCCGAGGCGCAGATATGCCCTGATCGGAGCACAACGGTAAAGGGTTAAGTCAGACTTACGAAAGGCATGACCAATTACTGATGTAAATGGTCACATATTGGCAGTGCTGGGAAAGGACTTTTTTTGGTTTCGATGAAAGAAAAACCAGTCATGATGGCGAGTGTGTGTTTGTATGTGTGTCTGTGTGTGTGCATTTTTGGGGTGACTGAGAGGATATATGGAACATCAAGACATTATTTGAATTAGAACATATATATATATATAGGTCTAAAAGTTGGTAATGATTCGATCATGGATTTTAATTCAACCCAAGTACTGGCATTGCCTTTTGAACAAGGGAAGAAATGTAGAAAAAGAGCAGAAGGAAAATTCAGCAAAGTGGGAACATGAACCTGGGACAACTCGCTTTCCGGGCGAGTGCCTTACCACTGCACTAAATGTGACTGAGGTGATTTCCGGCTCGACTCAAATTACAAATACCGCACATTCAATTTCCCCTCCTTGTTACTACAAAAGTATATAAATCCTGAAACAGGGTAATTAATCAAGGTGAACGTGGTAAGATCGACTGTAAATGTAGGTCGAAAAATTGGAAATGATTCGATCATGAATTTTAATTCAACCCAAGTACTGGCATTGCCTTTTGAACAAGGGAAGAAATCTTCAGGGGAATTTTTCCCTTGTTCAAAAGGCATTGCCAGTACTCAGGTTGAATTAAAATTCATGATTGAATCATTACCAATTTTTTGACCTACATTTACAGTTGATCTTACCACATTCGACCTATATATATATAAATATATAATGTACAATATCATGGAAAACTTACCTCACTGCATTTTTGCATTCTGGTTCTTTATCAGGATCTAACCAGTGTCCAGAAGGAGTGGAGTGTCAGACCATACAGACAATATTCAAGACAGCTGATAATTTTTGTGAGAATCTTTGGGGAGGTTCGTTCGAAGTTGTTGATGACACAGAGTCATGCATGGCCCTTTGGTTTAATGATGCAAACCCAAATGATAGAGTGAGTATTCCATTTCAGTTTGTTTCCACAAAATGAATACAATTGAAATTCCTGATTAGCGGTGGGACTGTGTGTTTGGTATAATGGTAGAGCATCTGCCTCTTGGTTCGCTTCCCAGGTCGAGTCATACCAAAGACTCTTAAAAAGGAACCTATTGCTGTTGTATGTGATGCTCCGCATAAGCAATGGAGTAGGGAATTCAAGCCAGGAAAAAAGGCCATGGCCAGCTCGACTTGAACCAAAAGGTTGGAAACTGGGACGTAAACCTCCATCTAACAAACTGGTAAGAGGGGGAGTGCTGGAGTGGCAGATTGCATATTAAATATTGAAATGAAAAAAATAATATAGAAATTGTCCATGTTGTGAAGAATTTATTTGTGGTTAATTTGACGTAAACAATTTATTTTGTTTCTTTCAGGTAGCATTGGAAAAGGCCCTGGAGTTACTAGATGTCAATGGACAGCCAGCCCAAAGACAAAATCCTCTAACATGTTTGGTTTTGAGTCTTTTACTAATTTTGACATCATATCTATTTAGTTGATAGTTTAATTTTGTAGTATCTGTTGGTCCCAAATAAAAATCTGTTAGTCTGTTCTTTATTTTTTGTAACCACAATTGTTATATACTGAAGGGTGTTTTGTGATACAAACTTTTCAAAGATTCACTTTTCCTCAGGATATATCTTTGCTCAGATGTTTTTCTGGGAATGGTAGAGAAGGCAGTATCACAGGCAAAATATCCATGAAGGGGTGGGTGGTTCTTCCATTGGGATAAATATTTAAAGACGGGGCGGGGAAGTGTAAAATTGTCAAAGTCTGATAAGGCAATAGTCATTTTCATCCAAAAATTATTCTAGGATGAAGATCAGATCTTTTCTATGGTTTCACTCTTTTCTCCAAAGTCCTTTCAACTTTCTGGCTAAGAGCTGTTTGGGGAAACCAAACAAATACTGTACCACCCTGAAAGAGTTCTGCTTCCTGAGAAAGCTACATCCTCAATGGATGAACTTGGTTGGAACTTGTTTCCTTTGTTTCTGGTCATGTGAAGCTACTTTGAAGGGAAAGTACACACCTTAATAAGAACAGATTCTGTTGTAGTGTAGTCGGTCATTCCAATGCATGGGTCATTCATAATTTTTGGAATGTGCAGCTCCAAAAAGTATTTTATTACAGGTATAAAACTTGAATAAACATTAAACACAAGTGTGAGTGACATTTTCTGTTATATCGGTTCATATACAGGTCTTGGAAATCCTGAAAGGTCAGGAAAAGTTGAAATTTGAATTCCCAGGCCTCAGGCTTGGAAAGTTAAGGCAAATGAGCAATTTTTCAAAAGGTCCTGGAAAAGCCTGTGAACTTGAGGAACTGGACTTATTGTTCCAATTTTCTCAATGTTTTTCAGGTACATTATTTTGTGGTGAAAAGATGGAAATATGGGATCTAACTGTTTATAAGGGTCTGGGAAATTTTAGTCAAATCCTTGAAAGTCATCAGATTTTGCCATTTTGAATGTGTATGTTCATGTTTTGTTGTGAGCTATCAGCCCCTATCATCCTTCTTCTAGTACTTTGAGGAAGAGAGAAAAAATATTGAAGAATTTGGTACCATCAGAAAATTTGGTGAGTTTATTGCAAAATAAGAATTTTAATGAAAAGACAAAAGAAAGTATATCATACATAATTTTAGTTTCCTTAAAAGGAGAGATGAAATAGAAATTTAATAAAAAAAAAAAAAAAAATGGGGAAAGACTTAGGTACAGTGGTCATTAATGTGCACACTGTCATAGAATTTTTTTGTTTTGATTTGATTTGAGTGACAGGAATTTGAAAAGTTCCCCCAGCAGCTTTGAAGATTTTCTCAAACACAATTTCTAAATTAATGTTGAAAAGGTGTAATAATGTGTATTTTCTTTCTTTATAGCATACCTTCCTGTTTTTTTTTTTTTAATGTTGAGGTTGTTTACTTTAATGCTTCTTAGTTGGTTAGTGCATTTAAAAAAGAGGTTTTGGTAGATTTTGTTTTTTTATTTTCATTTCATTGAGATAGGAATATTTGTAACTTCAGGGCTAAAGAATTTTATGTTTAAAAGAAAAGAAAGAAAGAATGAAGATATCTCAATGCTGTATTTATGCAATGTAATTGTTTTCATTTGTATTTGCCTGACAGTAGACAATGTCTAGTCTTATGATTTTCCATTGTTAGTGCTTTTATGTACAGTAAAGGATTGTCTTCCTGATCATACATTCGTTCATAACCATTGTCATGCAGTTGTTGGGAAGGTGAAACGTGCAGCTGATAGTTTGAACACCTTCACACTTTGATGTTGCTCAAATTTTTGAGAAAGCAATCCACATTGTTAATATGTTTGTTTACCACATCATCACAGAGATGTATGGTGATGTTTTTGACAAAATGTATGATGTGTTGACAAGACTTTCATCAACACAGCTTTCCTCTGTATGCAATGTGCACTTCATTTGATAAATGCGATAAGTCACTCTTCTGTGTATGTGTATGTGTGTCAGTCTGTGTAATACTTGGTGGTGTTTTTACTGTTGAGACAAATCTCAGAATTACATCATAGCAACATCTTATATAAATAAATTTCAATTGTATTCAACCATGGACAAGTTCTAGTAAATTTTGTGCACTATGCAACATGCATGGACTGCAAGTTTTATCCATTATGGTTTCCAGAGCAAATATTTACGGCAGAAATATTACTCTCAAATCAGAAAATTTTAGAGACTTGCGTGGCATGCTTTAACGAATTCCTTCCTAAGAAAACATCTCCCAAATTTGTCATATTTTCAAAAATATGTCATCATAATACTTCAGGACAGTGCATCATGCATATTGCCAAGAAGCTGCTAGCGATAACGAACACACCGATTTAACCTGCATTTTAAAACACTTGTGTTGCTGTCTAGGTGTTAAGTGACTGCCCTTTTTGACCAAATCTCCATGGCAACAGAAAGGTTATTCGTGTCAGCTGTTAACATACATTATTGATGTAACCACTATGGATACTGCAGTGTTTCAAGGGTAATATTGCATTTTGATGTGATTGGTCAAGTTTCAGAGAGTATTGGTTTCACTCTAAGTGTGACCCGTTATTGAGTACATTGACCATTTTCCGAATAGCAATAATAAATTCTTGTGGGATATAGCACTTTGGTGTATGACATTTTTAGCTATGGAAAAGTTACATTGGCAAAATGGACGCTTACCAAAAATCTATCCCACAATCCTTTGTAATTGCTATTTGGAAAAGGGTCCATTGCTTGTATCTTATGTAATATGCTCAAGTGTTCAAAGGCTGCATTGGGCCTTTTGTTTTTGTGGAGTTACATTTTGTAGTGTCAGATTTTGTACACAGGAAGGGTGGCAGAGAATATTTACTACATGTTACTTTAGTTGGTGATTCATTTGGGGATGGGTCACATGACATTCCAGAATACACTGGAGAAAACAGGTGTGTTTTCTGTGCCCTGAATTTTAAGAAACTAATAAAACTTTTTATTTGGAACAAACCTAAAAAGTGGTCAAGGTGCTACTTATGCTGTAAATAATGAAAAGGCTTCATTCATTAAAAAAAAAAAAAAAAGAATAAATAAGTAATGCCAGCAGCAGAAATTTCAAAATGAATGGAATAAAGTTGGTTAGAGTGATGTTCGTAGTGTGGATCTAAGATGCATGTGGTCTTCCTTAATATCACATGGAGATTCTAATAAGAGCAGGAAATCAGTTTTAGGAGTTGTAAGATTGTGGAAGATTGTTTGGAAAATTGGTTAAAATCATGGTAGTTTGAGAGCTGTTGATCAATATTACTGGTATGGAATGTAACCAATAGTTGTGGTGGCAAATTACACAAATAATAAATTTCGGTTTGAAAAACCTACAGCTTATTATACTGTATAGAGTGAAACCATTGGTGCCTTTAAAGGACAAATCATCATCCCAGACAATTCTTGTTGTCACAGCTTAATCACTCTCAGCACCCAAAGCTGTGTTGATCTCATTGGTCCCCCCTTGTACAGAGTACAGACACAAACTTTGTTCATTAGTGAGCACACAAGGTCCTAATAAATATTTAATCAGAACACTTGCTGTGTGTGATGTGAAATGTGAGCTACTTCTGTATCTTTTGATTTTCAAAATTTGATGTTTAACAAAGAGCAGTCACCAAGATTGAAATTTTATGCCAAAATACAAAATAATTGCTCTGGGAGATGAGTGTACGACTTTGAATAAAGCAGTGCTGCTACTCCCCACATGTCTCTTGAGCATTTTTGGAAGTGTCACATGTTCCCTTGTCACAGAGACAGTCATTGGAATGGAAACTTCCACATGAATGATTGACGACCTCTTCTTTTGGATGTTTCAGATTGCGAAATTTTGATATTCCCTCACTACAAAATGTGCGCAGGGTGATAAATGTTTGTCTTCAATACATATTACTATATTATTGTTGTAAATTTGAATAAATATGATGTATTAATATTCCTAAGGGTTAGGAAATGTCATCATAGTAAAGCCTTACAAAAATTGTGCCCATGTTATTCAGATGTTACATACCTTGAAAGATAATTCTTACATAGTTAGACTCTAGGGATGGAAAATTTAAAGGGCTGAAGCAGTCACCTCCAAAATATTTAAGAACAACAGCGAAATCTCAAATTTCCGCCTATTTCTCTCCCAGATAACTTTTTTAATATTTCAGGGCTTGAAATATTGCATATTTAAAGGTCAAGAGCTGTCACCCCCAAATTATTTTGTAACAGCTACTAAATTTTGCTATTTTTCTGTCATTTTTCTTCCAAGACAGCTTGAGGGATATTTAAAGGCTTAAACATTCAACATTCAAGGTTAACCAAGTATTACTACTTGTAAATTTCATAATTCAGTGAAAAACACAATGTCACATGGTCGTTAAGAACCATTCACAAACTAGTATAGACTACTATCCTTGTTCAAATTGGGGTGACTACATTTGCCCTTTAAGGTAAACCAGGGACTGCCTCTTTGTCAATTTTATAATTCAGTGATAAAAATATTGTCACATGATTCTAAATAGCCATTCATGAAATAGGATAAACTCCTGTACTAAAATTGGGAGTGACTGCAGAGCAAATGTAGGAAATGTACCGGATTTTTAGATGTATTAAAGATTCACATACGGTTTGGTGATCTCCTCCATGTTGCAATGTTATGAAACATTTTTTGGGTGTTGTGTGCAACAACCAGGAGAGTCTTGGGAGTAGGAAGCAAACCAATGAAATCCTGGTCAAAACTTCTCCCAGGGTCCAATTTACTTTTTTTTTAAATCTGTGGTTTAGTATTTGACCCTTGTGGTGGGCCCTGTTCCCTCTAAGAAATTATACATTGGGTCAATACACTCAGTATGAGGAAATTTGACTTACTGAAATTTCAGTTTTGTGGAATGTACACACATCAAGTGTGGGAAAAAATTGAACCCTCTTATTTCAATTTTTCCCACAAACATCAGTATGCCAAATTGAAGAGCCATTGCATCAAAACCGTGTCATGGCAGCTTAGCGTAAACACTCGTGGTGGGTCCACGCAAATAAATACATGTGTACCCCTAAGAGCAACAATCCCCATTCCGTCCAAACATACAAATTTACTTGCCAAAATTTAGAAACTGGCTACAGACTTGCGTCATGAAGGGTTGGGTTTTATACTGCTCCAGAAGGATTGTTTGTAGTAGAGCAAAAACTAAAAAGAAAAAGTGATACTTTGGTTGGTATTGAGCATCATCTGTTAAGTAGTGTTCCATTTGGTTCAAAATTCTGAAGCCAGCATGGCACACCATAAGCTGGACATAAACTGCCTTATCCTACTGGATGGTATGGCAAGCCAATGCCCAATAATTTGATCAACTTGCTTTATTATATCAACTGATAAACACCAGGGTTGTCAACTGATAACCCTGGAATATTGAATTATTGGTCATTTGGCTCACTGTAGGTGTTTCTTTAATTTTTGTTTCTGCGATTGATCATGCACACCCAGATGAATTTCTGGATCATATTGAATGGCTTCATGTTTTTGTAAATTATGGGTAGTAACAATGTATTTGTATTTTAATTGAAAATGTTCCTTTAGGCAAAATATCTTGTAAGTTTATCAGTAATATTTCATTCCTTAAAGCACAAATTCTGGCTGCAAAATGTTCAATTAAGATTTTTATGTTAAATTGTTGTAAAGTTTGCAGGATTTTCAATAGATGGGAGGCTCATTCGATCAAAGGTTCACTAAATCAAAGATCTTGACAATGGACAAGATTCATTGCGTGGAAGATTCACTAGGTTGAATGAGGGTCACTAAATCAAAGATTTTGACAAAGGAGAGAGTTAACTAGCCAATGAGTGGCAGCTGGAAAAAGGCTGTGGCTGGTCCGACTTAAACCACTGACTTGGTTAGAAACTAATCCATAAAACTCTGTCAAACCAATTTCACTATATCCAAAGTTAACTAGACCTCAGGATTGCTAGGTTCAAGGTCTGCTTCTATTCAGTGAACATTCTGTCCAATGAACCTTTGGACTAGTGGACTTGGATCTCTTGAACATTCCATCTAGTGATCATATCTTTGGCCTTTTGAACCTTCTGTCTGGTAGACCTTTCAATAGTACAGAGAGTCCTTCCCAAATTTGCAGCCTAGTCTCCTGTAATACTGAATCTTTTGTTTATTATTCCTGGAGTTTCAAATACTTTGTGATTTATCTCATAATTTACTCATATCCATTCATATTTTATAAGTTTGCAAAGAAGTTATTCATTTAGCTGTTTGCTATGGCCATGGACACATTTTTCAATGCTAAATTCCTGTTAATTTTTATGATTGTGTATTTATGATGAAGGCTTTTTCCCATTGTTGCTGTACATCTTAAGTTAACATAACCATTAAAAGTTGGTTCTAAGTGCCAAATATACATCAAATGACTCATATCCCTTTTAAAGCTTCAGATGAGTCCGTGGAAGGAAATGTATTTTAATCAAATAATTTTGTAAATCATGTTGAAAACTTTAAAGGGTACGTCTAGTCCATCCTCACATATAATTTGAAATGCTGTGGTTGAACACATGGTATCATTCAAACAAGGTAGAATATTATTGAAGTCAGTCCATTGTGTACCACAATAGCCTGAACTGTTTTCTTACCCACCCATTTTGCTTAGTTTTACTTTTATATTTCACTAAAGTATAGATATGAGAACAATGGAACAACATCCAAGTTTTTTCAATTTGAAACACATTGCATTTATACTCAGGACTGAAAGCCATTGTAATATTGCATTGCTTCCAAATTGTATTCGTTTTAAAACAAGTAACAAGTGCATTTTAAAATAATTTCAAGGAATTAAATATCTTTTATGTGGTTGGCATTAGAGTGAAATTCCTTGCCCTTTGAGGTCAATCGCATACAGTGTTTTGTTGTTGAATTTCATAAATGTGGCATTTAAAGAGATACTTAGGCTCAGGAATTGGGAGGTTCAGGGTTCCACCTTTGGTTTGATATGAAGTGAGGTGAGTCTTTTGTTTTAATTTTTTTTTCAAAACCAAGCTAACTTGAATTGTTGAGCTGATTAGGCCTCCTACATAAAGTCATAAAATGTAAGCCACAGGCTTTTTTCACTTTGGTCATCACTGAAATGGTCACTGTAAGTGACCACATGGAGTTTTTAAAACAACCCTGCTTCAAGGCCTTTGCATGAGGTCAGTGTAAACATAACAGTGTACCTTTAATATTCAAAGTAGGTTTGATTATATAGGTTTAATTAGCCATATGAAATAGTTTTCAGTGATGGCCTTGAAAATATTAATATTACACCAGTTTGTTTTCAACAAAATATTTTGGGGACTTGAGAAGTTTTACAATTTGTCAACGAATAGGGCGAAATGATGTATGATGAATCAAACTTTTTGATGTGACTGGTGCTCTAACTTCTGACATTCCACCTGCTTAAATTTCTTTCCTAATTCAGCCATTTTCTTTTGACTGTTGTTCTAGAAGATTGTTACACTAGCTATCAAGTCCTTAGTTGTGATATTCAGTTCATTTTCCACTTTTCTTGCCTCAAAGAGTCCTCCATAGATAGTAAAGTTGAGGTCACCCTGCAATGAATTCAAGTAAATTCTGGTTCAATTTTTGTGAATTTAAAATTAAAGTTAAATTTTAATTAAAATTAAAATCTTTCCCAGCTGGGCTTGGAATTTAGGAAAGGGCCAAAAGTTTGCTAACCAGTGTAAATATATGATTTGCATGAAAATGAAAAAAAAAAATTTTGTGACATCATCAGCTTTTATCTGACATGCCTAGTTCAATAAAAGTTTTCTTTCAATGTGACTTTAATTACATTATAATTTGTATCAATGTAAAATTTTTAGTATTTACACAGGTTGGCAAATTTTGGTTTCTTTCCGACCAGAGATAGAGAATATTTTCATGAAAACTCAGCAAAATTGGATTGTAATCCAAACCAAATTTCTTGGAATGACCATTGTTTTAGGGTTAGTAGGTGTCAGTTTTACTTACAATTCTTTCACATGTGGGTTCATATTTTGTATTTGTATGTGGGTGCACTTGTGGTGGCAGTAACAAAGACTGGGCAACTGTGTTGGGATTAATGCATTTTCCGTCGATTATCTACAAAAGGATCCCTTTTATTAGAATATAGGTCACAGTCCTGTTATTAAAAGTCTGGTATTATTTAAGTCACAAATGAAGAATGCGGATTTACATTTGCTATTTGTGATGTGAAAGAAGAGTTGGTTCTTATTTTGTATAGACTTTTATGGCAGTCGAGTGATATGGTGAAATCATGTTTTAGTGTTTGTTCTGTGGAAGGGTATTAGATGAGGGAGAAATCCTGAGTGCCACACATTTTCAGAAAATTTCTGCTGGCTTTTGGGAAAGTGAAGTTACCATTTTGACAAAAAAAAAAAAACCCTCTCGTGGTCCAATTTGCTATGGATTGGGGGGTGCTTGTGGCACTGTCACAATTTTGAGATTTTGGTATTTACTTAGCTGGCATTCAGAGGCTGCAACATTTTGTCCACATTCAGCTATAAGCCTATAGGTGAAAAAGGTAACACCTGTTATTGCATGGCCCAGTCTTTGTACATAGTGTGTGCTCACAAGTAAGGTTTTGCAAGTAATCATTCCTGTGAAACTTCAAAATTTTTGAAAATAAAATGTTGAGTATTGGTCAGCATAAAACATAATTGTGTTACTGATGTTGTTTTTAATAGGGAGATGTCCATTTCTCTAGCATTTAGCCATCTCAGGATAGGGAAAACTATATTTGCATCCCCTCAAAATATTATGCATCAGAAGAATTACAGAAGTTTGCAATTTTTTTTTTTTTTTTGCAGCATTAAATAACTCAATTCCTATCTCTGAGAAATGTATTTTTTGAAAACAAGGTTCTGTTTCCTATTTTGAATAATCTATCATTCTGCATTAATAAGTCAAGGTCAAAAGTAAGGCATTCTTTATCTGACAAAGAGGTACATGTATTGCGCATCATACACATTTTGTCAACTTACTTTCAGCTAGCGCACTACACAGGGTTGTCACCAGACCATTTTGACAGCCGGTTAAATTGTGGTCACCATCCTGGGTGAGCGGTCTAAGAGGTAGGGAGTGTCCCCCTCCCATTTGACAAATTATCACAGATTTGAGAGTGCTTACAAAAAGCAAGGAATTATCATTCAATTCTAGAGAAATACTAGAATTCCATTCAGTTAGGGTAAGAAATTTGTGCCGGTTAGTGATGTTGAAATTGATGGCGAGTACCAGATGGATTTTCAGAGCTGGGTAGCACTGCCAGGTGTGGTGGCAACCTTGGTACTTCACTACTTTTTGCCACTCAAAAAAGGGGTGGGGTTTGTGATGTCAGTGAGAACACCCTGTAATATGCAATTGGGTGACTGTACTTTCATTGATTTACATTTAATACCTGTAACTCTGCTCTAATTTGTCAACAATGGTTCCTGCAACAGTAGTATCAAATTTCTCCAGTCTCACACACAGTACACATTTCAATGTATATGTGACTGAGCAGTGAATGTGGCTGTCTCTTAAAGGCACGAATGTGTAAACTAGAAAGGTATGATATTTATGCTGAAGGCAGGGCTGGAAAATGTTTATTTCCCAAGGGAAGGGAAGGAAAGGGAGTAAAATAATTTCCTAGGATGGAGTATTATTTCCCACAATTTTCCCTAAATTTTCATGCACAGAAAAGGAAAATTTTGTCCAAACTGGCAAAATTTTCCCCACATGCTGAAATTTCCTGGGAGGGAGCCTCCCAGGTTTCCAACTTTTTCCATTCATGGCTAAAAGAGTGACCTAAAATAGTAGGAAGAATTATACCATGAGCTGAGATGAGATTCTGGAAAGTCTTGTTTTATTTTTCACCCTTGGCTTGAGTCCACTCAGTTGCAAAGAAAAGGAGGAGAAAGGGGACCTTTGTATAAGTAAGATACATGTACTCGACAGAAGAAAAAAGGTACGCTTGGTATATAAAATTGCTAGAAATTTATTGTTATAAAGTTGTAACAAGCTGTAAAATTGAAGACAATACGAATTAAAGTGCAGATAATTAATATGTTTGCACAATAATCATGATTAACATTTAATAACATGAAATGAATAATACCATTAAATTATAAATTAGAGACACATACAATATAGCTGTACAGGATTAAAATTGTATTTACAAAGTATTTTGTGAGGAATGTTATCACAGAGTGATATTTTTTAAAACCAATTTCCAGAGGTCACTGAGTGCATATTGGATCATGTCTACATGGGGATAGGCAGAACAGGCTTTTCAACACTCATTCAGAGAGGACAAAAAGTTGCCCCCTATATTTTTCCCTCTCATTTGTTGCTCCATTGACCATTTTCCTTCCTAGATTGTCCCTTAAGTTTGCTCTCAGTTTCACACATTAAGACAATTACCTCATTCCCTGTATATGTTGGCAGCAACAGAAAGCCATTCATTATTTAACAATATTCTTTCGTCATGGATATGTACATATTTTTAGGAAAAAATTCGATAAAATGACAGGAAGGCAGCTACATATTCATATACTGGGCCAAAGTAAGAAAGGAACTAAGAAATATTGCAGCATTTGCTCTAAGGGTGGAATTTCTCACTCACTCCCAAAATGAGAGGGACCTCCTTCCCTCTAATGGATTATTGTTGAGAGGTATTTTGTGAACAACAGAGGGTAGTGGTAGTTTACCAGATGCAGTGTCAGCTGTGTTTACTTGGATTGGATGTCAAGTTTAAAGCCACACATGGGAAGATTAGGTTGTCAAGTAGTGTGTCCTAACTGTACAGTACTACAATATTGGACACACCCTGAAGTGTGCAAGAATTTCCAGCAGTTCATTTTCTGTTGGCCAGGATTCTAAAGAAATTAGCATGATTCCAGCTAGCCCCATCCCTCAGCATGAACACTGAAGCATTGTAAATTATGGCAAGGTACAAGCAATTATGATATTTGACATATTATGTACAAGAATATTACCAAACCACTTCATTTAGTCTATATTTAGTTGATTACTTAGAACAGAATCCTACAGGATTTTTGGAAAGGATTTTCTTTTAAAAGAGATGACAACTCTAGCTTTTCCTGCTTCAAAACTATCATTTTAATGTATGCTCTTGTCAAAAGAAGCACAAAGAAGTTTAAAATATCGTCATTTGAAAAATTGATTTTTAAGATTCCACAGGTTTGCGCCATTGTTACTTGAATTATACTAGATGTACATTGGCGAAAGTGACCCACATACAACATTTCGACAGAAAATTTACAAACCAACAAATAGTATTTAGAAATTGGACATTTAATATGTTACATACCTTCTATTTGTCCCTCGGAAAAGAGTAAGTCATCTCAACTATTTTCATTACATAAAATTTTCAACACAAAAGTGAAATGAATAAAAGATGAACGGGTTTTTAACAATAAGATGAAGCAATAATTTGTGTGATTGGCAACGTCACCATACTTTGATTCACACACTTACCCAAAAGAAACTTCAAAAGAATTTTAGGATTTCACAAAATGCCACTAGTTCATGCCTATTTGCTGCAAAATCTGTTTATTGCCTTCTTTAGTACATTCCAGGAAGAATATAGAGGTTATGCAGGTGAAATCAGTGTGTTTTCCCACTGCAAGTCAAATGCTGTAACAACTTGACCATGCAGTCAGTCAAGTAATTTAATTTAAAAAGTAATATTCAAAAACTGGCCAAAATGTTTTGCCTCCTCACTTTCCCCTCCACACTTTTACATCTGCCCGAAAGCACATGGATGGTATCAGAAGGAGGGGAGAGGGTTGGGGGGAAATTATTTCTTACTGAGTCTCCATATTAAGACACGGGTAATTTTTACTAATATTTAAAAGAAGGAAATTGCCTTCCTTTCACAGCAAAGCATCAAGATATATTGGTACGGCATACACATATCTGGATCCAAATTATGAAGGTGGATAGTTAACCCCGCTACTCTCCCCTTCATTAAGGGGCCATTGGCTAGCATTATACTACAAAATGAAAACAAATTTACTTACACAATGCACAAGTAGCGGCAGGGCTGGGAAAATATGTTTTTTTCCCAGGAAGGGAGTAAAATTTCCCACAATTCTGTCTATACTTTTATGTACAGTAAAGGAAAACTTCCTTTCACTCACCTAAATTTCCCTTCAGACGGCTAAATTTCTTGTCAAGGAGCTCTCAGCCTCCCAACTTTTTCCACCCATGAGTAGAGGATAAAATATGATTCATGGTCAGTCCTAAAGAGCTGCCAACCAGCCAGAATTAAAACAGAGGAACGCCACCCACACAAGTGCTTAGTGTATTAAAACTACTAAGGTCCAGAGGGCCTGCTTTGGGCTTCCTGTATGGCTGGGTTCAGTGGGCAAAATGCTGGATTTTGATAAGTTTCAGGTTTGTCTGGAAGACTATTTGAGTCATTAGAAACAAGTAATAATTTACAAACTGATTGGTTAATTCTATGCCAAAGTCTACAATGCCTACACCAACCAGTCACATTTCAAATCACAACTTAAAAGGGAAGTGCGGTCACACCAACTTGGGAGTGTGTAGCACACTGTCCTGTTTCAAGATTGGCTCTTGAAATTCATGTGCCAGTTTTTAACTCTTTAAATTGAGAAATTTACAAGGAGTAACTGCTTATTACATGAAATAGCCCTTATTCAAACTGCCCACCACTAAACAGCCTAAACCCTGACTTTTGGGTGGTAAGTTGGGTTTTTACTTGATTCTTAACACACATAGGTTATGGTCAATCCAATGCCTACTCGGTTTTATCATGAATTTTACTGATTTTAAGGTTGGAGTAGCTATAAACTGTAGGTGCAAACATCAAGTAAAAACCCGACTTAATTACCTAAAAGTTGGGTTTTAGACTGTGTAGTGGTAGGCAATTTTACTAAGGGCTATTTCACGTAATGTGTTACACCTTGACTTAGCAAAAATACCGAAGTCCTAAACTACTGTATTATGAAAGCTACTTTGAAAAGAAATAAGATTAAAATTGTGTGATCCAGCTCATTTAGCAGCTTCAAAGTAAGTTTGGGGTAACTGTTCTTGCCCTTTAACATTGAGGACCTCACCTGCTTGTACACTTTAATGAGCACAAATTTACATAACCACCATTTTCTTCAACAGTCCAGAAAAAAGCCCACCATTTCAAGAAACAAATAAAAGCATTTTACATGTATAATCATGATTCCAGTTATACTGAAAATAGGAATACGATACAGAAAAATTGGAACACAGCAAATTTTAGCAAAGAAAGCGAAACTGTTCCTCCTAAATCGGAACAGTTGGCAGCTTTGCTCCTAGGTTATGAAAAAAAAACCAAAATAAAAACTCAAAAGAAAGGAATCATTTAGAGCTCAAAATTTGCATAGCAATTTTGCTGTTTCTGGGCTCCTCTATCGCAAAATCAATAAAAACCCATATATATTTCAGGTACAAAATCTGCACACAGTTTGGTTTTTGCATAGAAATTCCTCCATTTTGTGTAGCAAAATGTGATGCGATGCCATATAGATTATTCATTGAAAAGTATGAGGATACACAAAATTGAGATATTGCTTTACGATACTTTTTGTTCAGCTCATGGCACTTAATCCACATTACCTACTCTTACCCGACTTGCCAATGGCAACTCGGGAAAGAAGGATCAGGCCTTCTTATTGACTTGTGGGGGAGGACCTCCTACTTACCCAGCACAGTTTTTCAGTGTGTCATGCATGGGTGACTTTTAACAATATTTTAGTTTTCAGGAATCAAGATGAGGTTCATGTCTGCCATGAAGTCCAGCTGCACAGTTAAAAGAATCAGTTGGAGTTGGAGCTTTTTGAAACATAACATTAACTCTTCCAAATAAAGATACTGTCCAGTTTCTAATTTGCAGTTATTTGCTTCATTAAACATAGCCTAGGCTACATCTGTTACTATAGACACCTTAGGTGACAAGAAGTGAAAACCACAGGACTCCACAGGACTAGTAATGACACAAAAGACCCTTTAAGATGGTCAGCTCACTCTTGTCATAACAGGGTCTAAGGAGGAATTTGAAGATAAACCAAGCATGCATGAAATGCAAGTATCAACAGACTTGTGGGCCAAATAATCCTGTTTTACAATACACTGAGCAGAACCAAATAAGGTAGGCCTACTTTGCAAGTTAAAAGACCAGTAATTTTAACTTAAAGGTTTGAAAAAACTTGTCCTATTTGTGTTGAGAAGTTTTCGCTTACGTTTCACAAGCCCCTGGTTAGCTATGTTTGTCACCAAAGGTTTTGTCAAAACATTCTTTGCATTTCTATCTTCTTCCTGTTGAATATTGCCTGAAGATTCTGACAAAATGCTTGTTGGTTTCCTTTTTGGTGGCTGAAAGTGGACAAGGTCAGGTGATATATTCTCAGGGCTTGAACTTACGATGATCGTATCGTTGAGACCAACACTAGAACTGGCCAGTGACGTGCTGAGGGAACCCTACGGAATAGAGAAGAAAATGTCGTGTTTTGTATGGAAGGATAACTGAAGAAATGAGTAGATCACTAATTATGAAGGAAGTTGAGTTGTGAAAGGTTAAGGAGGTACTTATTCTAACCTTTCTGGTGAAATCTTCACTGAAAGCCAATACTGTTCTCAAGACAGAAGCTGGTAAAGTTTTCACATTTTCATGAACGAGTGAACTTGAAGCAAGCACATTATGACATCATATCTGCACATTAATGAAAAGTCTTTTGATTTTGATTTTTAAAACCAATTTCAGGGTTCTTGCACCTTAATAAAGAGCCAATGAAACGACTTAGTAACAATGACATGGGGCCATTCTCTGACACTATCTAGCAACAAAAATAGCATTTATTTTAAAAAATCCCACCCCACAAAAGAGAAATGCTCAAGTTAAATGGTATGTCTTCCAGCACAACAGCTGAAAAATGTAAAAGCACATTGAACCAAGAATGACATCATCACAGGAACCCAACTTCACATTGTGTGTACTATAGTGTACTTGGAGTATACCCTGCTCTGTAGATGTTACAGAATCTTACCATGTATAGATGGCCTAAAATGATTGATATAATCAACAAATTATCATTACCAAACCTAAACCTATTTTTGCTTCACAAAACTAGTGAAAAGGGGGGGGGGGTTTCAACACCTAGGAATACCCCTGTTCAGCAGATGGGAGTTTTGTGACTTCTCAATATTCCTTGAGCCAACTTGCAGGGAAAATTGTTTGGTATATAACAAACAAGTGTTTGGAAGTTCCCTGTTAAGAAGTTATACACACAGAAAAGTACCTCAAGCTCCTGGGGGATGTAACTGCATCCATTTGTCCTCCAGTGTTATGTAACCATTATTTTTGTTGGGGAGGGAGCAGTGATTCTTACTTACACAGGCCCATATGCAATACTGTATACCATTCTGCACAGTGGCTTAAATACTACCAACAAGTTCTATGTTGTTTTGGATGCATGTGCTAATGCTGCAATTTGGCTTTTGGTTCAAAGAAAAGGAACAGTGATTATAGTGGGAAAGGAGCTTAGCTGATATTTTGGTTATTTAACCCTTTACCATTGTTTGGGTCTTTTTGGACCCATGCGGAGAGCTCGGCTGTCACACATCTTTACTGTTTCACACGGAGCTCGAAACTGCGAGTAGCTACCCGAACATTCGGCCACAACAGTGAGAGAGACAATAGTTAAAGGTCACGGGGTCAATGGCCTACGGAAGCCGATGCGGGGCGGGCTACGTCCGTTTTTCCGCCCAATCCCGAGGCGCGCAAATATGCCCCGATCGGAGCACAACGGTAAAGGGTTAAGCTAAAATATCTGCACCACTTGGCTAAAGGTTTACGTGCACACACGCAGAGACAGTGGCATCAGCTTTGCAGTAAACACACTCCACAGGCTTATTTTAACCCTTTACCATTGTTTGGGTCCTTTTGGACCCATGCGGAGAGCTCGGCTGTCACCCATCTTTACTGTTTCACGCGGAGCTCGAAACTGCAAGTAGCTACCCGAACATTCGGCCACAACAGTGAGAGAGACAATAGTTTAAGGTCACGGGGTCAATGGCCTACGGAAGCCGATGCGGGGCGGGCTACGTCCGTTTTTCCGCCCAATCCCGAGGCGCGCAAATATGCCCCGATCGGAGCACAACGGTAAAGGGTTAAGGAAGTATTCTGTATTTTTATCAAAAGTTGGCATGAAGTTACTATTTCAACTCCATGCATTTTGAAGTCTATGCTAGTGCAAGATCCATTGTATGATTTCAACATTAATGCTTGTGACAAATTTACGTGGAAGGGATGTCTTTCAAAGAAATCTGGGTGAGATATCACTCTTCTTATACAACAATCTGATTGAATGTGAGTTGAAATATTTTCTCTTTTCTGGTTGAAAGACTTGCTGTCTAGTCATAGATCGACTAGATTGCTGGAACCAAAAATTCAAACTGATAGGCCTAACATGATGGAATCGGGCAGCTTAAGTCAATAATGAAAAAATTCCTCTTTTGAGGAATTGGGAGTGAGAATTTCAAATTTTGATTGATATATTTTTGGCTTTATACTGGGACATTCTTCAGAAATTATTTGGCCAGACTCATGCTATGAAATCTGTGAGCAAAATGTTACTTAAACATAGCATTATAATACACACACTGTGAAGTTTGGTTCCTGTGATGAAGTCGTTCTTGGTTCAATGCACTTTTACATTTTTTACATTTTTCAGCTGTTGTGCTGAGAGGGGTACCATTTCACTTGAGCATTTCTCTTTTGTGGTGCAGAATTTTTTAAAATAAATGCTTTCTTTGTTAATAGATAGTGTCAGAGAATGACTCCAAATCATTGTCATTGAGTCATTTCATGGGCTCTTTATAAACAAAATAAAATTTCATGACTTTTCCATGATAATTCCATGACATTCACATGATAATTTCATAACCAAACTGTATCTGAGATTTGATAAAACCTTAAAGGTGTGATAATCATGACCAACAAATAAGTCAACTTATTTGCTTGAAAAAAGTGTAAAGATTAATCTGGGCTTAATTCATGACTGTTCCATGACTTTTGTCAACTTTGCCATATTCCATGACTTTTCCAGGCCTAGAAAATAAAAATTAAATTTCAAGACTTTTCCAAGCTGTTGGAACCCTGGATTTTACGACTGTTTCCAACCAATTGGTTTAGATGGGCCGACTACAGTCCTTTTCCCAGTTGTGCCTCACTGGCTTGTTTACCCTACGCCATTGCTTATACTGAGCACCAAGTACAATGGCGATAGGTTCCATTTTTAAAGTGTACCTCAAGTCTAGAACTTTGAAAATAAATATGTTTTTATATATGAAACTTATATGAATATATATGAATCTTATATGTTCAACTCCCATTGTCATAGCTGGATCAATTGTTACGATATTAAATGTTCAAATTTATTCCTCGAGAAAGAAATAGTCCATAGTGCAATAATTTATGGCCTTCCCATTGTACAATTCACATTACCTGTTTTGTTTCCCTTTGAAAACAAAAATGTTTTTATGACATTGTAAACTTCCTGCATGCTTGCACAGCATGTTCTACGGAGAGAACTTAATTTACTAAATCATCCCGTAAGAATGAGAGTGCTATCACATATTAGCAAAAGGCAGAGTAATCTTTAGAAAAACAGAGAAATACAAAGACCGTAATTTGAGTAGTACACCAATAGCATCACAAACTATTATGCAATGGACCATTTTAAATTGACTGAATATTTTATATCTCAGCTCAGGAATGTCCTATTAAAAGAAGGGTTTAAGGTCACAACAGGATTTGGTATGTTGGAGGGGTACTTATCATGAGCATTTCGGTGAAATTTGCATTGAAATCCGATGTGTGGTTCTCAAGATATGAACACATAAAGTTTTCACATTTTCAACAAAAAGTGAACTTGAAGCAAGCACAAATGACATCACATCCCAACATTAATGGGCAGTCTTTTGTTTTTCTTTAAAATTTACACTGGATTTTCTCCTCAACAACCCCATATTATTTAAATGTGATTGCATAAGAGGCATGAGAATTTTACAAACTTTGCAACCACACAGGGAAGTCGTACTCCTATTAACTTCAAGGTCAACACAACAATCTGATAAAACAAAGGGAAACAAAGCTTTCCTTGTCAATGTGAGGAAGTGATATAAGCTCTGCTGCCCTCAAACTCACTTTTGAACACAAATCTACTGCTTTCATTTACTGATATCTCTAGAAATAAATGTCCGATTTGAATGGAACTTTCAATACACTGTAGATATTGTTCCTCTTTCACACATGAAAATTAAAATTTTGCTTAAACCTCCCCTTTAAGATGAAAGTTGTGTTGCTTGAATTCATTTTTCATGCTTTTTCATATATATTTTTGAAATGGTAGACTTGAGTTACACTTTAAATGGAACTATCAGTATGAATCAGCTGGCAGGTACACTTTAAATGGAACTACCAGTATGAATTGGCTGGCAGACATACTCCAGACCTCCTAACTGCAAAAAAGTCAGATGATAGAGTTGATTTCACAAGCAAATTTAATTGCTTCAGAGCCTATCCTGTGAGCATAAAAGATCATAATAGTGTAATCAGAACTTTCTCTCTGCACTGTATGAAATGCAACATTTTATACATCTTTTAAAGTTGAAAATTGTTCATTTTTCATCAATTCACTCACTCACTCCCCAATAAAGTGTTTTGCAAACCACTGACAAAATATGAACTTGGCTTGAAACAAATCAATGTTGCTACTAGCCTAATTTCTCTTGAACTTTGGCACTATTGACAATCTTTCTCTTGAGTGTTTTGCAAACCTGACAAAATAGGACATAGTATTAAACTTGGCTTGAAACAAAACTCAAGTTGCTACTCACCCCTGACTCCTCTAGAGCTTTTGCTCCATTCGCACATATTCCCTTGTCACAAAGGCAATCATCAGAACACGTTCGTTTGTTCGATTTACATCCGCATCTTTTGGAGTCACATTTTCCCTTACAAGCACATGATTTCTTAGCAAAACTCTGGAGGGAAAAATGACAGGATATGGTCAATGATGTGAAAATTCTCATGCTAAATTTCAAAAATATTGAAAGAAGAAGACAGGTATAAATTTATGAAAGACTTTATATCAAGAGCAGACCCCACCCTCCAACCTCTCTTCCCCCCCCCTCCCCCAAAAAACCTTACTTTGAAGCAACAACTAAATATCACATTTTAACTTGTATGTCTCTTCAAAGTATCTTTCATCATATTTTATAACTTCAAAATTGCACAGCATGATCACACCACAATAAATTCTGGTTGGATTCCAATCTGATTTTCGTGAGTTTTTGTTGAAACCTTCCCCATTTCTGGTTGGAAAGAGCCCAAAATTTGCCAACCTACACAAATATATGTGTTGTACCAAAGTAAAATGAAAACTAAATTTATGCTAATTATTTTGTGGTGACACATCCATAGACCGATTTTATCGGAGGACAACACTGTCCAATAAAAAGATTGTGATATGTGACAGAAAAATCAGTTAGCATTTTTTTCCCTAAAAATCAGATGCAAATCATACCTAAACTGGTTGAAAAATTTTTGGCTCTTTCCGAAAAGATATGGAGAAGATTTCAATAAAAACATGAACAAATCGAATAGGAATCTGATCTGGATTGGTTGTAATGTGGCCCCAGCTAAAGGAAGCAGCTATTGGGCCACATTTTACCTATTGTATGTATAAAGTAGCATATACTTTTAATATATTTTTGTACTAATGACAATTCTGTACACTTTTTCACTTCGTATTCACTTGGTATTCTTCCTTTATTTTGTATAAGATAAAACACTGTTGCAAATTTTCCTTTGCGTAAGGTTTGTAAAATTACAAAGCTTGTAATGAATTCATACCACCATTGTCAATTTTCTGAAAGACAAGTGACTGCTTACCTCCGGTAAAAAAATTCACAACAGCATGAAAAATAAATTTTAACAGTCCACCTCCCATTTTCATAGGACATTCCTAAGCTGAGTTGTAAAATTTTGAAGTCCCCCCCCCTGTGTTTCTGGCAGAACCCCTGCATGGTAGTCAAGAAAGTTTGTTATTTGCTTACTTGCTTGGGTCTTACTTGCTTCGGTCTTGACTTCCCTCTTACTACTGGCGTGCGTACCCAGTCTTCATCTCGGTCATCGCTTTCCTCCTCACTACTCTCATCATCTGTTGGCAAAATCTCTTCCATGGTATACCTTCCAAGGTCCTTCTTTGATGGCTGCTTTTCATGAAAAAAAAATGAAATGGGCATGAGGTGGACAAGTGCTTTGAAGTTTTTAAACCATGATTAAACTAAAAGTAGACTCGAGAAATGGTGAGGAATTGCTGGGGTCCACCTGCCTTAACTTTAGTAATCATTTTGATTACCAATACCACAGATGGCCACAGACTACCCGAACTCCATAATACCTAGATTAAGATCAGGCTTAGAATTGAATTCAACTATTCATAGTACAGGTAGACTCAAGAAATTTGACAATGAACTCCACAAATTGATGCCAAATCTCCTTCAAGATCACTTAGACACAAGATTCCCATATAAATCACAACCTACCTGCTTTTTGACCTTGGGTTTTAGTCTTGGCCTCTCAGGTTCTGGAGTATTTTCAGAAGATGTAATGTCAGGTAGAAGGGATACACCAGCCCCTTGTAAACAGGAAAGTGTAAGTTGCTGGGAAGATAACACCAAAAATAAAAGTGTGAGAAATATGAACTGTTACACAGAGAGAACATGCTTTTCCAAACTCAGATTTGGGCTTAACGACAACATGAATGTGTTATACAGTGTTACCAAGTTATACAAAGTAACAATGTTGTAGTAAGAAGAAAGGGGAATCAATTTCCACTAAAAGGGTAGCAAGGCGGGAGTCATTTCAGAAATTTCTATAAAGTTTTCTTCCCTTGAAAAAACCAAGAATAAGAGAAGAATTCAAGTTTTCAGGTCGAGCACCAGGTAGTATTTCTGGTGAATATGGGAGTATTCATAACAGTTACCAAGAATGTCGCTGATGGTGACAGCACAGTGAAACAATCATACAGGCCTTAGGTCAAACACTGTAGTAGTTGAAACAATGGGGTTATAGCCATCCATTATTTCAGGTTTCAGGCCAGGCAAACTTGAAAAGGGGTGGATTAATTGCTGCCAAACCTCGAGTCCAAATTAATGGAGTCCTTAGACAAAGTTGCAGATTGCTTCAAAGGAGACAAAAACTTGCTTCAAGGTCCCTATAAGGTGCAATCTCAGGGTGTTAAAGGCTTTTCATGTATGCAAGTTCAAACATTGCTTCAAAGATTTTCCTCAGTAGGAAACTGAGATACTTCTTTTTTTTAATTTTTTTTTTATTGTAATGAAAGGGGGGGGGAAGGGGTGATATTACCCTCTTTCTTCTAGGGGGAAAAATCCCCCTTTCCTCTTGACCAAAAACTTCAAGCTGATTTAAAAACCTTATTTGCTTCTCAGGTACTTTACAGCCAATCTTGGAAAATGATAACATCCTAAAATTGTTTTAACTCAGAAGAATGAGAAAAATATTTTTAAACAAAGAGGACAGAACAAGTACAGGGAGGAAGAAAGAGTTGAGCTAAATGACAGAACTGTCCTGCAAACATGATTTTACAATGTTTTAAACAAGGTTTGTACACATTCCAAATGATGAAATTCCATGACTTTCAAAAACCTTGATTGATATTTCCTGGACATTAGTAAACAGTCAGGTCCTATATTTTCATCTTAATTTCACAAAATAATGTATTTGAAAATTGTAAGACAAGCCCTCTTCCTTAAAATTCACTGACTCTTTCAGGACCTTTTGAAAAATTGCTCATTTTTCATGACACTCTAGGCCTGGAAATTTTAGTTTTCCCTGACTTTTCTGGATTTCAAAGATCTGTACAAATCTTGAGGGATATCAGAGAGGCAGTTAATTTGCCTCCACACATTATTTTTCTGACAAGAACTTTGGTTTGTAAAAGAATTATGACACTTTCTAATGTAAACCCTTTTGTCCATAACATTCCATCTGAAAAGAATTGTGTTTTCCACAAAAAATGAAGATGCAAATTGGACCATTGTTGCATGTCTTGCTTTAATCTCACAAAAATCACACCTTTTCATCGCCCCCCCCAAAAAAAACACTGACCCCCCCCCCCCAAAAAAAAAAACACTGATGGTTATTACCAGACTCATCCTAGTATTACTTTAAAGGGAACATGCAGTCACTCCAACTTGAATTAGTGTAGTAGACTGTCCTGTTTCATGATTGGCTAGTAAGATTCAGGTGACACTATTTTTACTCCTTAAACGTGAAATTTACAACAAGTTACTGCTTTGTGAAGTAGAATACGCAATGTTTAAGTCCCAGAATGTTACTAAAAGATACTTTGAAGAGAAATAATAACAAAATTGTGTAATTTAGCTGTTGCTTCAAAATAAGTTTGAAGCTAGGGCTATTGCCCTTGCCCTTTAAAATTAGAGAGGTTTGTTACTCCATAGGCATGGTTGATCCCCATCCCCCCAAAACAGGATTTTTGATGGCTTAGTTGAATATCCCCTGTTGAAATTGGAAAACATCATACCAGTTCAAAGAGTTGCCATAAATGACAACGTTTTGTATCAAGACCACTGTACATAACAGTTTCATTTGATCCCTAGCTTAGGAGAATCTACCCCCCCCCCCCCCAAAAAAAAAAAAAAAAAAAAAAAAAACATATAAGTAGTAATTAAATTAAGACATCCTTCCTCCCTTACTTACCTTTTTCAACTCAGCATTTTCTCTCTGTACTTCTATAAGCTGATTATGAATATCTTGCAACTGTGCAATCTGCTCTTCCTGGAAAATGTAAATAAATTAAAATATAAAAGAAGGGAGCAATGTCTCCCATTTTCTGTTTCTAGAAAAAATATTCTAAATTAACTCTTGCAAAACCATAGTCTCAAAACATGGACACTGGCAAAGGGCCATTACATTTTTCTCAAAAGAAAATGAATTTGTACAGAGCCCCACTACTTTGGGAAGCTGCATTCATTACATATGGCATAATTTGAGCTATTGAATGATGTATAGTTTAATGGATGTTGCCATTGTCAAAGGTTTGCGAGATATCACACATTGAGACCACTTATGAATGCATGAAGAGCACAGCTGCCAATATTGGCATCTAAGAAAATGGAAAGCTTACATAGCAGATAATACAGTGTGTGGGGCAAGCACACAAATGACACTGGGCTCAACAGTCAAGGGGATGAAATTATTTTCCTCTCTACATATTCTTAATATATACATGTGGATATCATTGTGGTGGGTGCAAGGTGAAAGGCATGTATGCACCAAAGAAGGCAGTAAAACACTAGATCAACCCGTTCCTCCCCTCCCTTCTTCGCCCTCCCCCCCAGAAAGTCATAAAATGTGTAAAGAAATTGATAAAACTAATATATATGATCAAAAAAAATGTGATAGAGAAAATTAACAGCACAGACAAAAAAAAATTGAAAAAGCCTCAATTTAGAATGAAATAAGTTTTGGCTCAAGTGCAAATCTAAAATCAGGGATGAGCCTGGTCTAATAAAAAAATCACTGAACATTGCTGGGCATACATGACTGACGCCGAAGGCGTCAGTCAGAGCGCGAAGCGTGCCGCTTTAACGGGTGGGGTCCAGGGGCCCGCCTTAGGGCCCCTGGTGGGGTCCAGCTCTGAGAAAATAGAGTATTCAAGACATCATTTGGAGGCCTATTTTAATCAGTACATTGGTAAAATAAAACACTCCAAGAAAAGTTTTCAGTCAAAATAGGCCTAGGCATAGGCTAGGCCTAACCTAAGCTATGCCTAACGTTAGGCTAGACCCTAAGTAGGCCCAGCCTACACTGAAGCATGTCAAGTTGAACAGTTCTTCAATCGCTGTAAAACTTGTCTCAGTGGTGAAGATGTCCATCAATCCCGATTAGAAAACCTTGGGATAGCTGTAACGTTAAGTTGTAACAACTAACGTTACGATGTTGTATAACGTTAGGCCTAACGTTAGACCTAGGCTAGGCCTATGCTGTTTCAAAGTTGCTCATCTTGCGAATGAAATTGCCGGAATGGCTCACAATTGCACCACATTAGTTCACTTCAGACTATCACTTTTCGATATCTAAAGAAGTTCTTTCTCTATCCAAGACCAATATTCCATTTATATTAAAAACTGTTTCATCAACTTTATAAGCGACCGACTCATTTTCCGATCGATCACAGCACAGGTTACTGCATCATGCATGATACTGCTACAGTCAACTGCTGATGATTGTGACAACTTACACATGCACAGATTTACGTACTGAACTTACGTACGTGCGCATGGTGCATGATAAACGTGATTCACTTTGACTGGGAGTATTACAACTCCCTGCAGGCAGGATAAGCAATGATGGAGCTTGCAGCGGTAACGCAAGTAATAGTCCGGGGAGTTACAGTACAAGAGCGACGACCCACTGAAAAATAATGCTGTCAGAAAACCACGGAAATTGGGAAAGGTAAATCACGGAGGCAGGAAAAAAATCACGGAAATCCGCGAATTCACGGAAAAAGCTCATCCCTGCTAAAATGTTACTTACTTGGAAATGAAGACGAGACAGAAGCTCACTGTCTGTATGTTTGGAAGAGCTGGCAGTATCTCCAGTAATGTCTGACTTATCCTCTGTATCTGTTTTCACCTGAGACAGCTGGTGTAGTAGATACAGGATCTGAGAACAAAAAAAAATGGAACAATTACAAGATTGTATAGTATCCCAATGGCTTTTCTTTAAAGGCAGTCATTCGTCACCCTAAACTACAGTTTCAGTATACATACATCAAAACTCTCAATTGGTACAGCTCTTTGATTGACATCACATTCAAACAATGCATCATAGCTAAATTACACAGCATGGGCACTGACAGTGTCTTGATTACACATTATGGACTTGTATGGCCACTGGCACAAGCCATGAAGCAATAAACAAGGATTGTGTCTGGATAAAGATGAGTTTTAGATAAATGTGGGAGGGGCTAGAAGTAAGTAGGTTGGGAGAATTGGAACTGTTTGGGATGATGAAAATATGCCTTTAAGTTCATGATGAAATGTTCCCTCTTACTTTTTGTTACATCCTTCTTTTCTGCCTGATTAACTCTTATCACTTTCAGGGAGGAGAAGAAGCCCACTACATGCAGACTTGATTGAGTCGAGTTTCATATCTGATATATTGATTGACAGTAAAAGACGTGTTTCAATACATAAAAAGTTAAGTAAAAATTTGGGGTTAGCTAACAGGTCAGTCAGCATGTGTTAATTGCTTTTCACGTGGTGGGAACACAATGAAAGCATAGCTCATTTGAGGCCATAGATCATGTAACAAACTCAGATATTAGTTACACCTCACACAGCCTTTAAGTGTTGGAATGTTTGAATACCTTTTCCTGTAGATCTAGCATTACCCTACACCACGTGTGGGGTATAGCAAACGTTGCTTAATATCCCCTGCAGTGACATCAAAATTATAAATAAATTGAATGCTATGCCAAATAAATGTGCAGTGATGAGATGACATCACAGATTTCTAATAATGAACTAATCTCAAGAAAAAAATTGAATTAATTTGAAAATTATCTTCTGAATGCTATATGCTACTGAAATGCAGTTTCAAAGAGTTTGAAAGAGAAAATATTTTTGCAAATTTGTAGGTGTGAATTTTCTCTCCAAGTTCAATTTTCTTTAACTGCAGCATGTCAATGCTTTAAAAGGTATTTGCTATTTGAATAAGTTTAGTGGCCTTCCCTGTACACGAATATGGACAGCAAGTGACGGTCTGATTTCAGTTGGTCATAACTGGGGTCCACTACCTTTTAATCTTTCGATTTCCGTACTTATCTCTATGGTTATACACTAATTCGTATCTTGAATTCTCCAATTTCACTTAATATGAGGGTTTGAAATTCATGTAAACAATATATAAAGACGACTTAAGGCTGATGAACCCCACTAATGGGGGTCTACAGTCACTTAAAAACAAGAGCTAATTAGATTCGTCTATATCATGCATGACTCTGGAAAATAACGTGACAATATATTCCTCACTAAACTGTGACATTAAGGAGTATCCTTAATTGGTTTAAAAACTGTACTATGAATATGCAATATTTAAAACCTGAAATATTTTTTAAGACACTTAGAAGAAAAATTAGAGGACACTGTGAGATTCAGCTGTTGCTTAATGCTCTTTAATAAGTTGAATACTTCTTTCATGCATGAACAAGCTGTACCCCCCCCAAAAAAAAAAACATTGTATAGTAGGACGGTATGACATCATGTACAATTGAGGTGACCTGTGTTTAGGCTAAGCTGCTATGATGCAATTTTGACGTGATGGCCTGTCAATTTGACACACTGATGATTGTGGGACAAAATGTAAAAAGAGGGTAGTACTCTTTTCCAAAAGTTGATGTGTGTACAATTCAACAAAACTGAAATTTCCAATGAGTCAAACTTTCTCACACTGAGTGTATTGACCCAATGCATAATTTCTAAGAGCAAAGAATGGAGGTGACATTCACTTCTACAGCAAACTTACCTTCTCCTCGTGGCCTCTTTGTAGCTCAGTCACTCTTTGGTCACCCTGCCGCATCGTATCTTCCAAGTTTGCCTGAAGCTCTTCTGTTTCTTTACCAGCATCCTGGAGAGCAAGCTTTGTTTCTTCCAATTCACTGGTTTTGGTGCCAACGTCGACTCTAGCAAGAACAGCCTGACCAATCAAATTAGAGTAACATTCAAGAAGACTCTAGCAAGAACAGCCTGACCAATCAAATTAGAGTAACATTCAAGAAGACTCTAGCAAGAACCGCCTGACCAATCAAATTAGAGTAACATTCAAGAAGACTTGCAACACAGGAGAGAGACATTTAAAGGTGCTCACTGAGTTGATACTGAACTCAATGAGATTGTTAAAGTGTCACTACCACATGACAATGCCTGTAGTTCGTATAATAAGTCAACTTTTATATCCCATGGGTCTGGAAAAAGTCAAAATTCTGAATTTTGTGGTGCATAATTTGAGAAAGTGTCTGGTCATGAATCTTTGAAAACTGAATTGAACCATTAAGTACTCACTCATAAAACAGTTCTTTGTATGTAGGATATGGGGGGGGGAGTGGGGGGTCTAAGTTTGACCATTTGTTATGTGAAGAAAACCAACTAAATGAGCTGATTTAATAAGGCAGAGAAGAAAAAAAGATGGAATTGTCTGAAAGAATTTCCTAAAAAGCAAGTTCAGAAATTTGAGGCCACAAGAAATTACAGGGCAAAATCCAGAATAAGCAAACTGAGCCTGGAGCATGTGTATTAGTTTCCTTGTTTCTGTGCAGTGGGTGTTTGTAACACTAGGCACAAATTTCAGTGTCTGACCCAACCGAATGACAATAGGGGTCTCAGCCCAACTTTATGGCATATACAAATTCAATTTTTTACACAACATTTAGTTGAATATTTGGAGCAAAAGTTACTACTCCTTCTCAACTTTTAATGATGAGGGGCTTGCTGCTGATGTAATAGACCATAACACCATGAAAAGATGGGAAAAAGGAGAAAAAATGAATATGACAGGTTGTCAGGTTACAATAAAATTACACTTTCAACCTTTTAATGAAATCTTATTCCTTGGAAGCATATATCCTCTTTGCATGCAACAAATAGTATGTTAAACGAATATGACAGCTAAAGAATGGATGAAAGGAAAAACTTCTATCAACTTACAGCCTCCATTAGCCATTTTAAACCACATTTTGCTTCAGCCATAGATGTAATGTTTTGCCAACATTTTCTGTTTTGTTCATCTGAAAGAAAGAATAGCTTAAAGTGTACCTCAAGTCAAAACAATTAGTTATAGGGTTGGGCGGTACTGTGAAATATTGGTTGCGGTATCACAAAGAACGCAGAACTGGTAGTGAGGTCATTAACGGTTCTCAACTCACTGGTAGGAAAGTCAAGCAGGAAGAAGCCTAAACTGGGCACAGCACCTGTGTAATCCTGTGCATTAATGCAACTGGGTGTATGGGTACGATAATTTCATTTCAGTTTCTACCAGGGTATCGATGTTTTTGTAAAATATATTACTCATCCACACATCCTAACACAGTTATTTTCTTTAAAATTGTAATGTTTTAAAATGAGTATCACTAATTTTTTCAAGAACCAGTAATTTTTCAAAGAACCGGTATTAGTAACACACCAAATATCTTCAATATTTTAAATTACCTGTACCCAGTAGTGCAGGTATTCACGTCAATAATCGCTATACCACCCAACCCTAGACAGTTATATGCATTCTAATCTGCTGTAAAGTGGAGCTGAGACAGTTAAAATTCATTTTTCATGCTCTTAATATATATATTTTTGAATTATTTGACTTGGGGCACACTTTAAAATTTGCAACAGTCTATGTATTGGGTGAGAGATTCATAAATATGCATTTCACAAACCCAATGCAAGTCTGGCAGACATATAAAGGCATATTCCAGTGCCTTTTTTCACTTGTGTCTTGCAAGACAGACAAAAATATTCCACACTTTTTCCTCCAAACCCTCTTGCAATACCATTTTCCTAACTCAAGATATCTCACTTTAAAGACTAGTTTTTGTTAAAAAGTACCTCTACTTTTCAAAAATGCCACAGAAAGTTATGTAATGTGTGCACATTGTGTCAAATTCCTTTTGTTTTTCTTTATTATTGAATGTCCTGTTTGTCCTTGAAATTTGATACTGTTGGAATGTTTGAATATTTTTTCCTGTAGATTTAGCATTTACTCTGCAACATAAATATTCCCTTCACTGGCATCAAAAGTATAGATAAATTAGAGGCAATGTCAAGTCATCACAGATTTCCCATAATGCACCAAATCTCTGGAAAAATTTGCATTAAGTTGAAAATCAGTTATCTTCAGAGTGCTATGTGCTTTTGAAATGCAGTTTTTTTCAGTTTCTAAAAGAGAAAAACTTTCTGCATATTTTGAGGTCAATGAATTTGCCCCCAAAAATGCCTTTGGACAAGTATATGTTAAGAAAAGAACCTTTGTCAGGTACTTTCAATTTTTAAAGTGAAACTGTCTGCTGCCACCTAAAGACAAATTTTTGTTCTGAAAGGGTCAATCATAATAGGCAAAGAATTGTAGCCTTATGTTCCTCATTTTCCATTATGAACTGGTTATTTACCAGAATGTAGAAACATTGAAGATGTCTTTCAAATTAGAAGAAACATTCATGTTGTGGTAATTAGTGCTGAATAAAAATTTCTGGATCTTTGTCGGTTAAAAAAATTTCTGCACAGGTACAAGACTAGACAGCCTCCAATACACTGTAACCAATAACAACATTTGTCCGTGCAGGCCGTCAGATTTCACGGGAACGATTGTTCCCCATCGCTTGGTTGTCCTGTGATGATTGAATCACAGAGCCCAAAAACTGTTTACCACCAGTTAGTTACCACCCATGCATTTTGTAACAGAACCCAAAAGTGGGTTCCCATGGTGAAAAATGACGGAACCGACAAATGGGTTCACATGATTTTTGAAGTCCAATGGCTTGCCATGATCACAGATCATGTTTTTTTAGTTTTAAGTCAATGTACAAATGTGATGCACAATTTAAGTTGCATAAAAATTAAAAAAACAATTTCTGATTGCTGCTTAAAAATTTCAATACTTGCCGATCTGGAAGTAAATTACTCACAAAGCTATCACGTCATCACATAATGCTGCTAACTAAGCAAGGTACAATACACTCATTCCACAAGGTTACTTATTTGTGTATTATCATCTCTATATAATAAGTCAGTTTGGTAACTCGTTTTGGTGGTTATGCACATGCTTACATCCTCCATTTGTCGGGATAAGCAAACCAATCCCACACCAAGAACAAGTGTTCCAAAATTTAAGTTGACATGAAAATTTGGTGATCCAAGCATAACATAAGGAGGAATCATAAGTGTGGTTCTGTACAGTGGACTATGTCTTACTTGCCTTTTTGGTGTAAAAATATGCATTTTAATTTGCTGTAAAGTAGGGCTGAGTCCCTATTTCCATTCAGGTTGACCATTCATATGCACATTGTATGCACGTACTACACAAAACCAAGGTAACCCGTACACTATGTGCTGTGCTGGGTTTGTGAATCCCATGAGCGAAAATATTACCAAACTAGCTTGTTCTAGTCCTTACTATTTTGGTTCCTATAGACTCATACCTTGATTGGCATCCATTATCTTCTGTTGTAAATCTGTTATTTGTACATTCCTCATTTCCAACTCTTGCTGAAGAGTCTGTATTTTTCTCTGCGTCTCTGTGTTGAATGTGGCAAGCGTTTTTTCTGGGGTAGCGCGTTTCTAAACACATGTGAAAAACACGAAAAATATGAGTTAGTTAGTTAGATGAGGTTTTATGGCTCAGTTTCAAAACCAACTGATTTAAGCTGCCCCCACCACAGCCTTTTCCCAGTTGGAAAACATGAGAAAAGCCTTGTCATGCTACAACAAATTCAGATCGGATTCCGATCTGATATTTGTGAGTTTTTATTGAAATCATCTCCATCACTGTTGGTAAGAGCCAAAAATTGTCAACCAGTGTAAATATATGATTTGCATTTGATGTCTGTGAAATTAAAATACTTTTTTTTTTTCAAGATGTCACATTGACATGTATACATTTTTTCTTCAGAATCCATAAGGGATTTACCTTACTAGGTGGTTCCACCTCCTGTTGCTCTTTGAGATCCAGGATTTGCTGAGAGATGGTTTTCCGGTCTGCTAGAAGCGTTGCCAAGTGCCTTTTAGCTTCATTGACACCAACCAACACATCTAGCTCCCTTTCTAGGAGGGTCTTAACCCTTTTACCCATTCCCTCCAAGCGATGAACCCCCTGAGGTTCAGGTTTCTTTTTGGAATGAGCCTTATGTCTCTCCATGGCATCCTTCAGTCTCTTGTTAGCAGCTGCAGCCTGAAGGGTAGAGATGTGAATGGGTAATTGTTGCAAGGTTTGTTAGTTAGATCAGGTTTCTACAAGAATAGTCCAAAACAAAATTAATGTTAAATACCTTCAGTGGTAATATATTCTAAGCATTCTGAATAAATTTTCATTGATTTCTGATGTTTGCTTCTGAAGATATTAGTTGAAGTTTTTTTTTTTTATTAAAATCGAACTTGAAGCAAGTAGGTGTGATGCCATAGATTCACATTGTTGGCCAATGTTTTGTATTTCATTATTTTTCATGCAATTATTTTGACCTTGAATTGACTAGGGATGCAATTATCCCTAGATTTTATGAAGAAGGGGCCCTGTTGGACCCCAAAGTTTGAAGACCTATTTCGACCCATGCTTAACACCTCAACCAAGAGAAAACCTCATCACTGAGCATTACCTCCTCCATCTTTCTTCTGAGGACATTTTGTTGTTTTTCGTACTTCCGCTCCATCTTTGTGATGTCACACTGCCTCTTACGGTCCTTAACGAAGAGAGATTGAAACAAGTGTAAGTAATACTGACATGAGACATGCATGCAACAAACTAGAGCTACTTCATTCAAATTTAGTTGTCCCTTCTATGCACATCAACGCTTTCAAGTGTTTAAATGGAAAGATGACAAGTTAATTGGTCCATCTGATGCCAAAATATTTCAATTTTCAACCAACTTCATCAGTGACACATGCTGATTATGATAGGTAGTCAAAACAAATAGAGGGACAGTTGGTATACTCAAATAAAATCTTCCTCCCTTGGCCCAGAGTTAACACTGGGGTAAAATATAGGTGCAGGAAATTCTTCTCTTCAACAATTTTTTTTTTGAAAACAGTACCTAGCAAACAGTGTAGGAATTGCCCTTAGACAAATATTTATTGGGCAAGACCTTCAAATAAGTGATGGAATCACGCAATTGTGCATGAACCATAGTGTCAACACTGAATTGGGCTGAATTTGAACCAAAGACTTAGTTATAGCTATTAAACGGTAAACTCTACTACTAATGCAAAGTTTGGACTCATATGCCCATGAAAAGAGACGAGCACTTGTACAAAAACACCAGACATGGTGCACTTAGTCTAAAACATTAGACGTTATGCACCTCATATGAAAAGAAGAGGATGTGGGTTGTAAATTATTGCTTACAGCTCAAGCAGCTGCTCCTATAGGTCTTTAATAACTAATGGGTGCACCTGTCAATTTCACCCTGTTCAAAGTTGCCAACCTGCCAGATTGAAAAAGAGGAACACCACTCATGTGTTTGCTAGGATCACAAACTTCCTGTACATGGACAGAGCATACTGTACAGCAGATTGTCGCTATTGTATGTGTGAGAAAAAGTGTACCAAGATGGTCGTCTGCTATGGTTTTGTGTGAAAGTTTGGACTTGCTCAAGCCAATCCCTTATTTGCAAGAAAGTTGAAATATTTTTGAAATATGGCACGGTAAGGTCAAAATTACTTCATGTATTGCAGGAATATGATATTTTTCTCATTCAAGTAAAATTCTGTTTAAAACATAACAGAGTCGTCATCAAATCAGAAGATTTATAGCTTCTCGGCGGCCATCTTGGTGCTCCTTTTTTGTCCCAGAAAGTGGCGACAATCTACGCATGGGACATATGCTCTATCCATTAATATAGGAAGTCCGTGGCTAGGATAAACCTCCAGAGGCTGGGGTCCAGGACCTGCCTTATGTCCTCTAAGGAGGGGTCTAGGTGGGCAACAGGCTGGATTTTGAGTAGTTGAGGTATGTCTGGAAGATTGTTTGAGCCCTTAATATTGCAGATTAGTTAATTCCATGCCAAAATCTACAGTGCCTACATTCAGCCTGCCAGAATTCAAAACCCACTTTAACATTGAGGACCTTAGCTGATTTTACACCTTAACAAGCACACATTTACACAACCCCTATTTTCTCACTTTTTTCAAGAAACAAAAACGAAAACATTGTACATGATCATGATTTGAGTGATACTGAAAATCAGAACATGACATTGGAAAATCCGAACAGAGCAAATTTTGATGCAAAAAAGCGGAACTGTTACTCCTAAATTGGAACAGTTGGCAGCTCAGCCTGTCAGATGTGAAACAGATTGCAAGACCTTGCTCCTTGATATGGCCTACAAAGACATTTGTTTACATCAAATCGAAAAAAAACCCCCAGTTTTTTCATTGCAGTTGCTCAAGCAAACAAAAGGAATAACTGTGAATTTCATCCAATCTTTCTTGTCAATCGCTAGGGTAACTGGTTTGCTGCAAATTGGACTTGTGTTTGGTTTAGTCCTTAAGAACCAAGGGCAATTTCTAATCGAGCATTACTTCTATTTTAGCTTGTCATTTCACAGCTTCGGGTTTTGAATTTTGAGGCATGCCAATGCGATCACACACCATCACTTGCCTGAAATCACTGTGAGGAGTGTGATTTTTTCACATCTAGATGAATAATGGTAGCTCATTTGAATCTTTTAAATTAAGTAAGACAGCACACCTAAAACACTCCTCAATTTCCTGAGGAGTGTGATTTGTAGATCACACGGAAGTTCTTAAACTCAAGGTATGCAGCTTGATTCAAACTTGTTTTTCCAGCCTTGCACCATACCTTGGCTTTGAGTTGTAGAACCTCTTTATCTTTAGCCATCTTCCACTGTCTTGTCTTCTCGGCATCCTCCTTGATCTGTCTCATCAGCTTCACCCTTGCTTGTTTCATTGACTGTTTTAAAATTAAAGAAGATGAACAAGAATGGGAGAACAGGGAGCAGGCAGCCTCTAAATTGGCAAAATAGAAAAGGCACCAGGGATGTAGCTACAGTGAGCAGTGCGGGGGGGTCACACCCAGCACTCAATATTCTCACCCGGCATTCCAGGCAAACACACGATTCCTCGCCCACTCACAGATCTGCAGAAAACAAATTTACTCCCTAAAGTAAAATGAGGAAAAAATGAAAAATTAATGCCTGCAAGATGGGGTAGAATGCCATAGGGTGGGATGAGGTGTCTTCTGCAGACCAGACAATTAGTACCCAGCACTTAAATTTGGCTAGCTACATCCCTGAAAGGTACAACCCCTGCCCTATTCAATTCCCCTTGAAATATCTATTTACTTATGCTTAGAGTTATTTCTAAAAAAAAAAAAATCTAAGACACATTAAAATTAGTTTACTTTAAATCATTTCTTTAAAAGTGGAAAATACCACTTTTGGTAACATAATATATTCACAAATATCTGAAGAAATACGATTGCATTTCTACACCTTTTTTTCCAAAATGTTAATCATTACCTTAAGATCCATGGGTGGAAACTGAAATTAAGTTAATAAAAAGCGAAAAGGTAGGTTTCATTGAGCTACAAACTGTAAGTGCTAACATTGATAATACTGAGCACGGCAACTATTCAGTTAAAATTTTCTTGTAGGCAATTGTTTTGTTGCATGCAATATGACTGAAAAATAACATGAAAAAATCTCCTGAATTCAAAATGTAAATGACACTATCTGCAAAAACAAAGTCAGAGATACCAACATCGACATCCAGAAATCAGGGAAGTTTTACACAGGAATCAGGGTGTTTTTTTAAAATTACATGCAACTTAATGAGGGGAAAACTCTTGAATCAGGGAGGCTGTTAAACTTGTTAGTTGGAACGGACAAAAATCCTTGAATTTTCAGAGAGCCTCCCTGAGAATCAGGGAGAGTTTGCACCTCTGCAAAGTAAGCTGCATTTATTGACTTTGCAAATACAGATATTAAGACATCAGTAATTTAAATCCAAAAGATATCTTATAGAAATCTGACTCAAAATGAGAGCAGTTGGCCAATCTTCTTTCTGACAGCGGTCTGATAGCTTGTAAAAGACTCTGTGACACCCTCAATACCACTAACTTAAAACAATTTGTTTTCATTTGTACCTGGATATCCTTGTTTAATTTGTTGATAGTCTCATCACTTCTGGCCTTCAAACGAATCAATTTGTTCTGTTCGTTGAGTTTCTTCTTCAGGTTGTTAATCTCACCTTCCAGTTCCTTCATCCTCTGGCGTCTCTGTTCGCTGATCCTTTGAAAAATAAAGAAATATTTCGAAAACATCAAGAAAAAAAATCAAAGAAAGTGGATGAAGTGAGGCAGTTACCTTTCATAGTTTAAAAATTCTTTCACAAACAAAGTATGAGAGATTGAAAGCCAGGTCACAAATCTTAGAAAATTTAAAGTGTACCTCAAGTCAAAAAATTCAAAAATATGTATTAAAGAGCATGAATAAGAAATTCTAACGGTCCAATTCCCATCGTTATCGGACATTCCTGAGTTGAGATATAAAATGTTGAAGTTTATTCACTCAACTGGAAATGGTATATTGAGCAATAATTTTTGATGTCATTGTTGTACTACTAAAATTTCAATCTTTGTATTTCTTTTGTTTTTCTGAAAGTTACTGCACCTTGTGACAAGGTGTGATAACACTCTTACTCTTATGGGGTGATGTTATTAGTTAAGCTCTCTTTGTGAATCTTGCTATGCAAGCAAACAGAAAGTGTTCAGTTCAAGGTCATAAAAACATTTTTCATTTTAAAGGGAAAAAAAGCAGGCAATGTGGGTTGTACAACAAGAAAGTCACAAATTATTGTGCAATGGGCCAATTTGTTTTAAGCAAATAAACTTCAACATTTTATATCTCAGTGCAGGAATGTGCTATGAAGATGGGAGTTAGACTGTTAGAGTTCATTTTTCCTGCTCTTTTATATATTTTTGAATTTTTTGACTTGAGGTACACTTAAATGGTAGTCCTTCGGACAACCATTTCACTATTTAAGTTGTTTGCAAGGAAAGTTTATTGTCCGATACACTTTTCAAGCATTTTCCTTATCTACAAAACAGGGTTTCAAAGAATCTATTACACTACTTAGTTAATTGGTTCAAGTAGAGCCACCCATGGCCTTTTTTGCCAGTTGTGGCTCACTGGCTTGTTTTCCCTACTTCATTGCTTATGCCGAGCACCAAGCACAATGGCAGTAGGTAAACAACTCTTACTTACTTTTGGTTGTCCAACTTGGCCCCATGGAATTTCTTGGACAACCAAGAAAATTGAGTCCTGCAAGTTGACAAGATTGGGCTTTTAAACTTTATAGAGCATAACTACATAGCTTCAAAGTATTTGCCTGGTTCCTGACCACCCATTTCTAAGCAACTTTTATTCAGGCTTCTAAGCTTCTTCCTCCCAACAACTGCTACCTTTACAATTCCCAGCTGGAAAATCTTTAGCCATTTTTAATTCACAAGGCTATCTGGAGGGCAGCTATTTTTCTGGGCAGGTACCCAGATAAGTCAGTACAGGTTGTAGCTACAAGGGTCAGCAAGAGTCAGAAACAGCCCGCCCTGGTTTTTGCTGACCCATACTCATGATAAAATGAAGCTCTTTTGACCCTCACAAATTCCCACTATTGCCATGAATCTGCTAAGAGTTTACCTCTGAATTTCCTCCACCAGTTCTCAACTTGAGAGGAAAAACAATAAAAAAAAAGGAAGAGAAAATTACTGCCAAAAAAAGTATTAAGGCTCAAATATAAATGAGGGAGAGTAATTCATCTAACAGGCCAGTATGGCACAGGGAATACATAAGGGACTTGGCAGTAACCGCCAGTTAGATAAATGACTCTGCCCTAGATTGTAAAAAAGATGGAGGTCTAAAGTGCCATTTCCTGTCAAGTGGGAAGAAGCATGTTCTTAATAAAATTTGCATGTATGCTCTGCTCCAGTCGATTGTGGGGCTATGATTAGAGAGTTTCTGATGCCATTTGCATCCGACACTCAGATCTCTCTAGCTACAACCCTGAAGACAATGTCTAGTCAAGCTTAAAACTAATTTCTAAAAGACGGTAACATGACATCCAGAATAAATATGCTTTTTACAGGAGTAACACAATCCTTCGTTTTTTTTCTACCCTTTTCTGCCTGCGGACCAGGGGCCCATTCCACAAAGAGTTACGCACAATCTTAAGTTTGATTCCCCATACTTAAGTCAACAGTAAATCATACTTAAGATTGTGCGTAACTCTTTGTGGAACGGGCCCCAGTGGTGTGCAGAAGAAAAAAAGGTTACCACTTGTTCTTTAAAGGAGAATCAGCCTTTGTTCTGTTATCATGGTCTGACATTGTAATTGGTCACTAGGGCTGTGACCGTGTAGCGATTAATCGCTAAACGATCGCATGTGGAATAAACGTTCAGTTCAAAGCTACTGGCGATTAATCGCAAAACCCATTTTTCGTCCGATATTCTTCCCAATGTCCTATGAATTTTTGCCCACCTTTCCTTCTACACAATTCACACAGATCGATCGTCTTGTGAATTTCCCTATGTAAACTTTTCCAGCGCTGTAAGCAGCCTAGAGGTAAACTGCTGCCTAGCCGCACAACGGAGCAACTCGTAGTACTCCCCGCGGATTGCAGAACGGAGGTTGTACAACCTGTGTTATAGCCTCGATGTGCCGCGCGGCCTACATCTTACAACATTCATTCAATGCGTATTTAAAAGCTGCACAGAGTAGTCATTGCAACACTTAACAGTTTTGAGTACAATGCACACTGCTTGTTTACTTTGCGTGAGTCGACCATGCAGGCAACAGTGAACTAGTTCGATCCGGTGCTCAAGCGACCACGTGCGTTCGTACATCATGTACTTACGTAGTGTAATGAACAGTGCAATGTTTATTGTCTCGATTTCGTACGTACGGTTTCACTTGCGATTAGCACGGAATTACTGTCGTAATAAATACGTTCCGAGTTCACTGGCAGTTGCAGAATAGTTTAACCACAGTTGCTTTGCATCAAATCCGATATAAGTAGTACAGGATGGGACGTAAAACAAGCGTGGTGTGGGATTGTTTCGATGTTGATAAAGCTGACAAGATTGCTAAATGTCGCATATGTAGTGCCAAATTAAAATACATCGACAGGTCTACTGGGAGCATGATGAACACAATATAGTTGTAAGCATGTTGACTTCGTGAGGTTAATTAATCGCGATTAACCGCTAAACGATCGCAAATTTTTGCGATTAAACGTTTAGTTAAAATGCTACACGTTCACAGCCCTATTGGTCACTGTATGGATGAGGCTGTCTAGTCTTTGCATCTGTGTAGAATTCTGGTACCCCAACAAAACAACAAAATTCTCATACTATACCGCAAAAACCCAGGATAAGTTAGATGATTTTTTCAATGAGTGGGAAGGGTGGATCAACACTTTTCAATTGAGCCACCTTAATACACTATAGCCAGGCCGTCTGTGTGAATCATCTTTATGCTCTGTAGTAGTAATGTTTTTCGGGAGTGAGGTTTTTTTTTTCTTTTCTTTCGTTTTCATGTTTTCCTTTGTTTTCTTTGCTTGTTGTGTTTCTTTCTTAAAAGTTCCATTTTTAAGTTTGTTCTGATTTCTGTTGACTGTGTTTTGTAAAGGACCCAACCGGGGGACCACCCCCAGCCCCCTGGGTGCTATTTGTTTTTGAAACGGGGCAAATAAAAAAAGAAAAAAAAAACAAAATTCCCATTCAACAGTAATTAAAACAGAATTATCATTTCTTTTCAGTTGAAAGACCTCATTCAGTGTCTGTTGAATCTGGTGAGTTATAATATAAAAAAAGGAAAACTCTCAAACTCTGATCACCCCTTTAAGTACACTTACTTGCTTGTGGCTGACTGAGACTTGTTATTTTGTAGAGCTGTGCTGAGGGTGTCCTTTTCTTTCTGGAGAGCATCAATCTGTCCTTCCAAAGTTTTTATATTTGCCTGAAAACGATATCAACATATGTTATATTTACAGATTATTAATCTGTATTGACAGATTGTTAATCTGTTTATACAGGTTATTAATCTGTAAAGACAGATTAATAATCTGTATCTACAGATTACCAATCTGTATTAGCAGATTATTTAATCTGTAGATATACAGATTTTTAATCTGTTTATACAGGTTATTAATCTGTAAAGAAAGATTATTAATCTGTTAATATAGATTAAAAATAATTATTTAGGTGGCACTAATAGGCTCCCATATACAGGTAGGCCTTCATAGGAAACAAAGCAGGTAATGTAAGCTGTACAACAAGAAAGTCACATATTATTGCACAATGTACTAATTTGGACCAATCCTCTCACCCCAGACCAAAATTGTTGTAGGGGTTTACCAAAATTCTCAATTGACTCAGCTCTTCGATTGACAGCTAACTCAAACAATGCAGAGTACAAAAGCTTATATTACACAGCATGAACTGTACTGATAGTGTTTTGATTATACACACTGAACGTTTTTATACTCCTCCTGAAGCAAGAAACTGAGATTGTATCTGGATGAGGATGAATTTCAGACAATTTTGGGAGGGGCTTAAGTAAGAAAGTTAGGAGAATTGGTACATTTTTCATCTTGGCTCTAGAATGTCCTATGAAGATGGGAGTTGGACAATAGAATTAATTTCTTCTGCTGTTTAATATATATTTTTGAATTTTTCGACCTGAGATACACTTTAAGAATATTGTTGCAAAATAAGCTTGAGTTGGCTAATTTCACTCATCAACGATATGAAAAGGAAACAAAATCTCTTTCTCTCCAGTAATTATATTTTACCTCATATTGTAGCTTCATAACTTCCATCTTTTCATCACTCTGACCCATCTTCATAGCAAGCTCTTGTTTAAGAGCCAGGGCTTTGTTCAGTTCTTGAAGTTCCCGCCCCAACTGGGCTTGACGAAGGGCCTGATTGGCCAGGTTAGGACTGGCTGCACCCACTTGCGTATCGCCTTGCTCAGGATTTTCATCGCCCAACTTGACATTGTTCTGAAAAGAGAATTTTAGTGATTATACACTTTGGTTACCTATTCAACATGATAAATCATAAAAGTGTGGTTAGGGCCCTAAAAATAGCAAAAGAAATTTGTTGAATTGTCCAATCATAGCCTCAAAGACAATTCATACATTGACTGGAAATGGGCTGTTTGCAAGTTGTGAAACACAATTGCAAACATATTTGTTTAATATTATAAACTTGTCCCATTCAGAATAGGCATGCACTGGATATTTCAACGAAACTTTCCAGCCAGTATTCTGACAGTGATATGTTTGTATAAACATATAGAACTTCAGCACTTTTCTTCTATTTGGTAAACACTTCAATTTAATAAATTTTGGGTCCGTTCAATTGTTCAACAAAATACATATCCTACTTGTGATTAATTTTATGCTTTGTGGTGGTAAAGGCCTTCATTCAGCCTTTTGAAAGTCTGTGACATAAAACCCTGGCATTATATAATATTATTAATGCTTATGCTGTAACCTTAGTCTATGCATTTTATGACATACATCTAATTAAGACTTGCAGTGAATCCTTGTATTGTACAGCTTACCCACAAATTCTGCAAATTTGGCCTGATTTAAGAACCAGAAAGCCAAAAGGCTTAGTGATTCCTTGCCATCAAATACCTTTCCTGCTTTCAAATTGACAGTGCTTGATAGATTTTTCTTTACATTTTAGGCACAGAATTTTCGCAATTTTACCCCTGGTGACCTCAAATGACCTTTGACCTCTACCAAAAACAATAGGCTTCTTTCTCTCAACATGAAAAATCTATATACCAAATATGAAAAGTATCTGTTACTCTTATCTGGAGATATTGTGTTTACAAGCCATTTTCGAAGTTTTGGCAATTTTACTGCTGGTGACCTCAAATGACCTTTGACCTCTACCAAAAGCAATAGGCTTCTTTCTCTCAACATGAAAAATCTATACACCAAGTATGAAAATTGTCGGGCAATCCTTTCTGAAGATATCATGTTTACAAGCCATTTTTGGTGTTTTCACATTTTTACCGCTGATGACCTCAAATGACCTTTGATCTCAGCCAAAAACAATAGACTTCTTCCTCTCAACATGACAAACCTATATACCAAGCATGAGAAGTGTCGGTCACTCCTATCTGAAGAAATCATGTTTAAAAGCCATTTTCGGGATTTTCCCAATTTTACCGCTGGTGACCTCAAATGAACTCTGAATTCTACCAAAAGCAATAGGCTTCTTTTTCTCGACATGACAAATCTAAATACCAAATATGAAGAGTATCTGTCACTCCTTTTTGAAGATATCGTGCTTACAGGCCATTTTCAGTGTTTTCGCAACTTTACCGCTGATGACCTCAAATGACCTTTGACCTCTACCAAAAACAATAGGGTTCTTCTTCTCAACATGACGAATCTATATACCAAGTATGAAAATTGTCGGTCACTCCTATCTGAAGATATCGAATTTACAAGCCATTTTTGAAGTTTTCGCAATTTTACTGCTGTTGACCTCAAATGACCTTTGACCTCTACCCAAAACAATAGGCTTCTCTCTCTCAACATGAAAAATCTATATACCAAATATGGAGAGTGTTGGTCTCTCCTAACTGAAGATATCATGTTTACAAGCCATTTTCAGTGTTTTCGCAATTTTACCGCTGGTGACCTCAAATGACCTTTGACCTCTACCAAAAACAATAGTGTCCTTCCTCTCAACATGATAAATCTATATACCACATATGAAAAGTGTCGGACATTCCTATCTTAAGATATCGTGTTTACAAGCAAGTGTCACAAACACATACACACACGACATCACTATCGCATAGATTCCTTGCCTGCCTACGGCAAGGAATCAAAAAGTCTGGCTGGATGCCAGATTTGGAAAAATCCTCAAATTCAGAACACTCATAATTCAAAATAAGGTTGAGATGACTGTGTTTGCAACAGGTTCTAATCCCAAAGGATTGTTTTTCCTTACTTTCCCAAAGGGTCGTTATTCTAACACAGTAAGATGGGTTATTATTTTGAACAGAAACTTGGAGTGTTATTCCAAATCACTTCTTGGCTTTTGGCTAAGATCATGTGTAGTATCTGTTCTTTTCATCCAGTCTAGAATGGAGCCATACATGACAGACCAATTATGTAAATGGTCTGAGGGCCTTGAAGTTGGTCAAGTATTGTCCTTCAGTGGACATACTAGCTTCTTTGGGAAGCAGTTAAAGTTTGGTTTCACCAAATGGCCCTTTGCCAGAGGGTGGGGAGGACATTAGAAAAAGTATTCCAAATTAAATGTTAGGGTAACAAGTACACAGGGTCCTATTTCTGAATAAAAATTGAGGGTCATTATTCTGCATAAAAAGTAAGGGTTGTCATTTTAAAACAAGAATTGTGCAGGCAATATGCAATTTATGGGATGTCTAGGTTCTAAATTTGGAATGGCAACCCCTGTTTCTGATTCGGAAAAATAAGCTTTTGGAATTAAGGCCCTAGTTTTCAATTTAGAATTACAACCCTTGTCCTTAAATTTGGAAAAACAACCTTATGGAGCAATGATCCAAAAATAATATTTATCTGGGTAATGACACTTCCAAGGTTCCTGCACCAATACAAAAAACAAAATCTCATGACTTTTCCATGACTATTTCATAACCTTTACATAACTCTTTCATGACCAACTTATTTCCAAGATTTGATTAAATAATTATGCCATCAAAATGTTTCTTAGCTGGTAGCTCCCTTACAAATTTTCAAAAGTGAACTTGAAACCATAAAAGTGGTAAATATACCTTTGGGGGAGTATTCTCAGAAGCATCGTTTGTTTCGACTTCAAACAGATCTATATTTTCTGTCTCCATTGGCTCCGATTTCAATTCGTCAAGTTGTTTCCTAAGGTCTTCCAGTACACCAATTGGTTGCTTGGTCTCATTTGCTTCTTCTAAGCTGGTGTTGAAAAGTGAGATGCTAAGATCTGTTTTAGCACGTAATTCTTCAAGCTTTTGTTTGAGCTTATCTTTACTCATTTCAGCCTGGATTGGAAAAAATAAAAAGACATGCTTAAACAATATCAACAAGCACTAAGAAAATGTTGAAAATTCCACGACTGGCTCAATATGTTAGTTATGGATGCACACAAGCCAAGGGAAAAATTCAAAAGAGTTCTTAAAATGTCTTCCGTTCATAATTACATGACATTTCAAGACTAACACTGTCTCGATCTTCTGGTGTTTAAGTACACAATTTCAGCAAGAATTAGGTCAGACAAATCATGAAGAAATTTGCAAAGAAATTAAAATTCCATGACTTTCCATGAGTTAAAAGCAGGGTTGCCCTACCATTTGTAGCAGAGGGCTAAATGCAATGGTTATGACCGACGAGGATTTGCATGCTTTAGGTCAACTCATCTTTTTTTGTCAACTTTTTGTCAGCAGCATAATGCAACAAAATGCAATCAAACAGAAAACAACACATTTCTGAGTGACCAATTTCTTCCTTGGCACATTGCAAGGTTGTCTTGAGACAGCTCTCTGCAGTTAGTATGTACTGAGCCTTGTATAGACACCTGGACCATTCCCTGTCTAATGTCACTCTAGATTGAAAGACTGCACCAGGAATAGGGAACATGACCCTGGGTGGAAAAAGTGCAGAAGTTGGGAGGCTCCTTCAAGGGGAAATTTTGGCATTTGGAGGGAAATTTTGGCATTTGGAAGGAAATTTCACTATTTTTTACATGAGAAAGCAGGAAAAATTGTGGAAAGTTTTACTCCCTTCCTGAGAAATAAACACTTTTTCCAGCCCTGAACATGACATAAGTATTTGTCTGCATTTTCTACACATGCAAAATGTTAATATATGGGTGATGGTGCACAGAGAGAATCTCACAGTTCCTACATCTTCACGAGAACACACAAGCTGACATGAAATATACTATTTCAGTGTAAGTCACGCAGTTTCATATAGAATATAAGAATGGTTGATTGCATGCCATATTGGATGGCACAGCCAAAAGTTGAATCAATGAATCTGCTAACTGAAAATCTTTGCACTAAAGGCATAGATCATTTTTGACAGAGAGGATGCAACCTTGAGGCAGACCGCACTGTGGTTGCCTGCAGGCTGAACATTGGACAACCCTACTTTCAAGGCACGACAACACTTTGCCATAAATTTCAAGGCCTGGAAAATATTTAGTAGAACTCCATGACTTTCCTGGTTTTTCATGACCTGTGGTAACCCCTAGCCCTTGCTCTGATTGAAATGTTTCTGTTTTCCTATCATTTCTACCCATATCTCCTTTTGTTTCAAATAAACATTTCAGGGCTCGATTTTCATGGTTGTCTGATTGTCCGGAACAACCAAAATTCCATGCGGATAACTAAAATTTGAAGGTTGGTTGTCCCATGGACAACCATTTTTCTCTTGCATTAAAGAAGTGTACTGATGACTGATCAACTCTTTCAACTTTTTCCATCATACAAATTTTAGACTTCAAATGTGTTTGTACCTCAAACATTATATCTTTTTAATCTTCAAGACCAATAATGCTGTACATGAACACAATTCATGTTTTGTAATCGAGCAAAAATGTTTTGGACAACCAAATGTACTAGTGGACAACTAAAATTAGCGTTGAAATGGTTGCCCAAAGGATATGCATAAAGTTTTCCGAAACTTGAGGCCTGCATTTCTTATGTTGCTGCAATATCATTTACATTACTTTCCATCACATGTGGTGCCTAAATTAAAGTAACATTATGATTTATACCACATAGAATTGATGAAACTTTATACCACCAATCACTTGGGCCTATTACCAAGCAAATTCTAAAGCCCGGGTCCCACTTACGCGATTCAACTTTCAACCACGTTGATACAAAAGTTGCTTAGTGGGACCGGGAGTCAACTTTACAATCCATTCAACTCGGTCGAGTTGATTCATAGTTGCAGGAAATAGAACATGTTCTGTTTTGCTGCAACTTTACAATCAACTTTCGAACTGCGCATGCGTTGAACTGTGCTTTCCGCGAAATTTGACTGATCAAGCGAACACAAAGTCGGTAATAATGGCAGTAAAGACAGCCCATTAAGTTCGCATTTTGAGAATGCGTGTGTGCTTTAACAATTTCTCTGGCAAACGGACTCGAAGGATTAACAGTTAACAGACATATTAAAGACAAGCTTTGGAAAATTTTGCCATGAAATTTGGTAAAGCAGGTACAAATGCGATCGAAAGGTGAGTTCGAGTAGCGAGTGTACAGCCTAGCATACATACATAGTGTACACAATGATCAGTACAGCCTAGCTATTGTAACGTTGTCGTTGTTTACAACATATCAAGCCAGCACTATATCGTTACTGCACCTCGCCTAGGCCTAGACTCGGTCTAGTATAGGTGGATGACTTTTGTGATGCTTGGAAATGGGCTACTTTAACTGTTAATTACACGTTGTACCTTGCGACTATGACCCATCTTGACATCAGAACACACATCTTATGTTACCAACGTCACAGGTTACCTCAGGGTCTACAATCATATCATGATACAGTAAACCTGACGATCGGCAGAACCTAAACCAGTCGTGGAATTTACTTAGCCTACCATTAGGCCTAACAGTTAGCACTCAGTCGTACGTGCCTACGTTATGCTTATAAATATGGAGCATGTGTAACCTTAGGTCATGAAGGGGGACTGTTATTTACAGTATCACAACGTCATTTTCCATGATCATTATGAAAATACGTTCTTCATATTACACGTCACCTTTTGAAGTCACACAAAACACTAGTGTTTTCAAGTGCATGAAAGCAAACTTGATAACACTAGATAGCGTTCAAGTCAGCTTTAGAATTTACTAGTTAGACGTGAGATAAGACTAGGCTAGTACTAGTAGTAGTACTCGCCAGACTACAGTACGTACTGTCGGCAAGAGGACGGTATACAAATGAAGTCAAAACTAATTAATATTCACAGAGAGACTACATTCCTGGACAAATTATTTGGGGCAAATTCAAACGCCCAACCGAAATATATGTTGTTTTTAAGGGTGAATAAAAGTTGTGACAGGTCCGAAAGTGTCCCAATAATTTTTTCAACTGAATGTAGACCTGTGTGAATGTGATCATTCAGAATTTAGATCACAATGGTTTCTTTTTACAATTAGGGCGTTTTTACCCCAGTTTACTCTGTTAGCCTAAGAATCAACCGCGGGTGCACCGGAATCGACATTTTGTTGTAATTTGGAAACTGGAACAGTCAGGGCTTGAACATTTCCAATGCATATACTGTAAAAAAGAAATATAGTTTTGCAATCGCTTCACGGCACGTTAAAATTATATTTCTTCTTTTGTCTACACTGCAAAGAATTAGGTAACTAATGGAGCCTTTAAAGTGTTAATTTTGCAAGGATAATCAATGTACCCCTAGTCCTCAATAAGGCCCTACACACTACGCTCCAATAGAACTTTGCTTCGTGCATTCGGAGCGTAGTCTATAGAGCGTAGTACGCCTATAACAAGGCACTGTTGAGGGCTAATGTACCCCCAATCTTGTGCACCATTTCAATGATCCGCCTATATCTGCCCATACTTGAACTTATAGCAAAGAATTTCCCCTCACCGTGGTGCCGTGTATGAGTGATATTGTTGACCTCCCAACCTAAAGTTTGCGTAAATGACATTTTCCAATCTTTGTGTCTATAGACAATGTTATTCTCATTTTCCAGGTTTTCATGCATGGTCTCAGTTTTAGCTTTAGGCCTATGACTTCTTTACTTCATCATAACTCCTCGCATGGTCCCCATTTATGATCGTCGTCCTGATGCACGGAGGGGTATGAAGGAATTCCTTTCCCGGTGTTTTTTTTTCTTTGCGGTCTCGAAGGGTCTTGATGAAAAACCTACCATATTTTGCTCATTGATTCATGAACTCAGGCTGAAAATGAGTCTCGAATCTCATAATCTTAACAACTAATATCACCTATAGGGGCGGCTATTTCATTCTTGGTAAATGGGGTGGGGGGGGGGGATTATAACCTCATTTAAAAGAAAATACTTTGTGGGTAGTTAAAGTTACCGGTAATGGGCGAATATTAAGTATTGGGGGACATGTCCCCTGGTCTGTTTCCTGAGAATTGGCGCTCACGATATTACTCAATTTTGAAAAATACGAAAAGGGACCGCGGAGACGGGGGGGTGGGCTTGCTTTAACCCCCGCACTTTTTGTTGTGGGTATTTTCGGCCGCATGAAAATGCATTTTGGACCGCCTTAAACTGCATTTATTTTATTGGACATATTGGACCGCTTCGATGATTAGCCCCTGCCCTTCAAAATTGGCTCCGCGGCCTCTGACGAAGTACGATATGAGGTGGGAGCCTGCATTTTTCTGTTAATCTGTTTCGTTAAAATTAAAACATCACACTTATTATGCCACTATAACTCATGAGATAGATTTTGATTGATTCGTTACGGTAAAATTTGGGTTACAGTATAAACGCTCACTTCTGTCCTTGTAATCTGACATTGGAAAACAACGTCCAACAGTTTTGCAAAGATCACCCAAATGTTCTGTTTACCATTTCGAAAAATTTGTGCCCACGTTAATGAAGTGGGGTGAGAAAAATTATTTGATTTTACCCATTTTAAGCTGTGTCGAATATTTGTATAATCTTTTCTATTTTTCTTGAAGATTTAAATGTGACTATGAAGGATGACATTTTATTTTGGGGCAAATTTTAAAAGCACCATATTAGGATATTCTAGAAAATTGTGTCGTGCAACACTATAGATGACAAAGAACTGAGAAATAATTATTTTTATAAGCTTCTCACCTAATGTCTCACAAAGGTTTATTTCTTGATTTTTCATGATTAAATCTGACCTTGACTGTGATGCTTTTTCTATTCTTCTGGCAAATTTTTGATGAAAATTGAAAATTCAGCCATTTTGAGAAATTACCGTAGTATGTTGTGCAGGAATATGAAGTTAAGCTCGATTGCTTTTCATAAGCTGTTAGAATATACGGATAATTAAACATGCCAAACTTTTTTAGACGCGAATTTTTCTAGACACTTAAACAAAACTCATATTTTGTAAATATTGGGAGTGGCCTTCCCTCTTAATTCCCCGCGCCTCGTACGCCATGCATGCCCACTAGTCTGATAATTATGTTCTATTCAACTCAGTTCGTCCGACAGGTCATGACAGGCATGTGTTCTATGATTTATCCGAGGTAGTTCTTCCAGAGAGGTGTTACTTCTATGATACGGTCCACGCACCTTCGTAGGCCTATAATCAAATCTCTCAGATTCCTTTCGTCAAATGACAAGGAGGGGAACAAATGCCTTCTTCCGGGAATCTTCACCATCACCTATATTATTATTCCAGTCGGGTGACCTCTCCATAGGCAACACAAACTAATGTTGCACGAGAGTTGCGCGTGTGGGAACACCACACAGTTGCGAAGAAAGTTGCTTGAAAAATCGCGCAACTTGTTGAAAGTTGAATCGCAAGTTGAATCGCGTAAGTGGACCCGGGCTTAAGATTTTTACCACCTCAAAACTACAATTAAAATTGTAGAAAATATAGTTCTAACAAAATGTAAAATTACAGCATTTATGTGCTCATTTCAATACATCCCAAAAAACCACCACCAAACAAAGAACAAAATCTTACCAGTATTGCTTTCTCACACATCTGGGTGGTTTGATCTAACGAAGCTTGCAGTTCAACAGACAGCTTTTGATTTTCATCCTACAAAAAGTGAACATAAGAGTCATCATAACTGATTCCAAAGAAATTTGACAACATGATATGAACTTTAAGATATTGCTGTAGTATCATCTCTTAGAATTTAAAACAAAGGATTTTAATTATTCCTGTCTCGGTACTTATGTTTTTCTTTTTAAACATCCAATGGAGAAGTTTTCAACCAACTCATGAATAATCAAATGCAATTCACCCATTTTCTGACTAAGATGAAAATAGTTATGAGTTAGATTCTGAAAAAAATTGACTCAACCAAGACAACAAACTTTTTTAATGAAAGGTGATGAGAGTTTTTTCCCACAAATTTCGGGACAATTCAAAATTTAAGAACCTTTGGTCCGTAATTTAATAGCTGCAGAGAAATGTTTATTTATTTATGAAACTGCACCCTACTGTACATACTAAACCCATTATTACCAATATCTAATATTTAAAATGTAGATAGTTCTCAACACTGCAACTTCAGAGAAAAGCATATAACAAAGCATAAAAGCATGGACTACTGTGCACAAACATAAAAAGTTTTCAAAAAAATGAGTTAAATACTAAATCTTCAATGAAAGAAAAGAAGAAAAAAAAACATATCTTTGTATAAAGGAAGGGCATAACACTATAGCTAGGGTAAAATCAGCAGCTAACAGGGTTCCTGTTAGAGGGGAGAAAGGGGGATTCCATTTCCAGAGGGTGGGTAAAATCCACCTCTTTATTTCCATAAAAATTAGAAAATTGTCAATATCTTGGTACAATGGCCTTAAAGCAAGCTTTTGTCCCCCTGAACCCACTTGAAACTTTGGCTAAGGACAGCACCAATTTGGACTTGGGGTTGAGCAGAATAATTCCTCCCCCTTTTGTGTTACTGGTGGAAGCGCTAGTTGTACATTTTACTATTACTTCAATGTTACAAAGGACAAATTTGTGAGCATGTGTACATGACATACCTATAAATATTAGAGATGTAGGCAACATAGAGATCCATTTCCTGAAACTGTTATCCATAATTGTCAGACTTGGGGGGAGAGTGTCTAAGGGAAGGGTGCCCCTTTGAATAAAAAATGGATCAAGAGGAGGCCTAGATGCAAAGTGGTGATATCTTTTGAACCTATTTTCATTTAAATTTATGCAGGGAAATTCACTATGTAAAAACATAGGCTGCGGAGCCAATTTTGAAGTGCAGGGGCTAATCATCAAAGCGGCCCAATACGTCCAATAAAATAAATGCAGTTTAGGGCAGCCCAAAATGCCCACAGCCCAAAGAGTGCTGGGGCTAAAGTCCCCCTAGCCCCCCATCTCCACGGTCCCTGAAAAAGATTCCAAATAACCTACAAACTCATCTTCCAATTTCCTGGAATCAGAAAATTTCCTGAACTCTGAATGTTTGGTCTTACATAACCCATGACATTGGGTTTCAACTTGTTCCTAAAATGAGGCAAAAACCACCATGTTTTCTGGTGTGTTTTCTTGTACCCCAAGTAAGGTTGATTGGGTTGTGCTACCACAGTAATAAGGTCACAAATATTTCACATACACAATAAATGCAGGCTACTATGTTAGAGAGTATCGGGGTCATCAATGCCTTAAAACACATAATACCTTGATTATTTACCACAAACACAGTGTTTAAAGTCACAGAATCATGTAATCTGATGTGGATCAAAATTTAAATGCAGACATTGAGCAAAATTGGGTTCTGACATTACTTGAGCTTGAGGTAACACACAGGTGGTGTTACTTCGAGAGTGGAGTATGTGAGACCACAGTATAGTACATCTTTGAGTACAGTTCTTATTCCGCACAAGCAATGGAATATTAAAAACAAGCAAGTGAGCCACAACTGTAAAAATACTGTGGCCACCTTGACTTGAACCAATAGGTGGGAAACTGGGCCATAAAACTCCATCTAACTAACTAACTAACTACAGTCCTTATTTTACTTTGACAGATGACCAGACTTACCTCCAGCTTTTTGTTTCTCTCCAAAATTTTTGTCATAGAAGCTGAATCTACATTCTGGGATCTGAGGACAACGAAATAATGACGAGCAAAACAAATTTTGGTGGTTTTATAATACTGAACATTAATCTTGATATATCACATTGACACACCACTCAAAATAGTACCTCAGTGAAATCATTTTTGAAACAATTTTAAAATTTTGGGTACAAATTGGGTCATGACTAACAGCACTGGAAGTCACTCAAAAGTTATTTAGACCGAAGGATAAAAATTGAAAATCTCCTTTACTTTCCACTCTAGTGTAATTCATGACATATCTGAGCATAAGTATTAGAGATGCATTGTAATCCTGGTCAAGTCTGAGCTGTACAAGGATAGTTTAAATGCTTGCCTCCACAAGAATGTCATGCTTCCCCTAAAATTGAAAAAAAAAAAAAAAATTGGACTTAAAACACTGGCCAATTATCCCTCCAAATACACAGGTTTTCCTTCAAGACAAAGCATTTTCCACATTAGGACATTGCTAATTTATTTCTCTCCGCCTAGGTCAAGTAGTACTGGCATACTCGCTTAGTCCACTCAAAATAGAGGAAACTTACATGAAAATTATTGCCATTATCGAATTATCACCATATTTTGTTATTTGATTATCGTAAGGATAAAAATTGAATATCACCAATCCCTATTAGCTAGATGTCTGGTACTTACGCTGGATTCACAGGAGGTAATACCCCACCATTAGAAAGCACTTGATACTGTAGCTGTTGCACCTGTCATTGAGGAAAAGATAAAAATGTCAGTTTTTTTTTTGTCAAGGGGAGTGGAATGTAAGGGGAATATGTCTCCCCCCCCTTTCCAGGAGAAGTAGGGTAAAATACTCCCCAACCTTTTCATTTTTTAACTGTTAAGTTTTCTTCACATAACAATGACACATGGTAAAATTTAGTCAATCTCCATATCCTACACACAATTAACCGTTTTATGGTGAGTACAACTCAAGTCGGTTTTCAAATTTCATGACCACACACATTTTCAATTTGTGCAGAAAACCATTACAGGCCAGGACACCAGAATATTCAAAACAACTTCTGCAACTATTTGATGTGAAACTTGACTAATCATGCTAATTATAAGTATTTTCATCTGGCACCCTCAAACTCTTTTATTAAGTGATAGATATCAACTTATTAAAGCAAAAACCTTTTCAAATAAAGCCTCTCTTCAGCTGCCTTCTCCAGAAATGGCCCTACTGTATAAAAGTCTATCACAATGAAAATACTATACTGGTAAACTTTTACTTCTTCTGGGCGATTCGAAATCTTTCTAATAAACCCCAAACCTTACCTGTTGCCTTAATCGTGCCAGCTCGGCAGCCTGGGGATCACTATTCACCACTGGTTTGTTCTTTATCTTTCTGGCTCTGTCGGCATACCTAAGGGTGTTCAGAGTTTCTTCCATGTTTGAATCAGCAGGGCTGACACAAGCAATCATCACTGTTTGGCTGTTACCTCCCAGTGAATCTAAAGGAGCAACAATTTCAAAGAAAAAGTTTCAGCAAAAATTTAATTTTCATATGTGAAAGTGGAACCAAATCTACACAGTGTTGTGCAACTTCCATTCAAATGAGACATGTATTTCTTGACATATCTGCCAATGAATACCCTAGATTTGTATTCCAAAGTCTGCTTAGAGCAGCAAAGGTCATATTACTTCCTTGCATTGACAAGAAATGCTTTGTTTCCCTTAGTTTTTCAGCCTGTTGTGTCTTAAAATAGGGATAGGACCTTTGTACTGTACATGCGAAGTTTTCATGCCACTTGTGCAATAACATTTTGATAATATGGAATTGTTGAGAAGAAAATTGGTTGTGAAGTTTGAACAAAGACAAAAGACTGTCCAATAATGCAAAGATATGCCAAATGTGTTCGCTTCAAAGTTCAACTTTGTGTTGAGAATGTGATGACTTTACCAGCTCATTCCTTGAGAACCATAGACACATAAGATTTCAATGCAAATATCATGGAGATGCTTACCATAAGCAGCCACTCTTATATATCACATATTGATGTGATCTTAACCCCTTCTTCCAAAGATAAATATTATGTATTAATATTGTGTACTTGTGTTTATTTTACAAATTAAAGCAGCAATGTTGCTTAATCTCAATTCTAAGAGTTCAGAGAATGGGTGGTAAAGCTATTTGAATAACAGTATACCTTGCAGTAGTCTGGTAAGTTTGGAATCCCTGTACGGAATATGATGTTTCCTTCCATTCTCATCCCCTAGAGCACTGATGACATTGCCAAGAGCAAGGAGACCCTTGTTTATGTTAACTCCTTCAACAAGAAAATACAAAAAGACATAGAGGTGAAAATGTGAGCATTTGAGAGAAATTCAAACCTCAAAATTGCAACAACAGTATGGAGTAGTTTGGAATAAACAATTGTCCCATGGTACTGTAACAGAGGAGGGCAGACTGTGAGAGCCTTTTCTCCAGCTTAATGATCCACAGGAATATTCTCTATTCAAATCAAACACTTTTTAATACTAAGGACAAGATCATGCAGCAATAGATTGGTAGAAGATTGCATGTGAGATAAAGCCTTTGGTGAAGCACTCTTGGCGATCAATCACAACTGGTTTTCTTTGCAAGTCCTTCCTTTTACTTTCCAACCATGTTTGGTCTAATGGCAAGAGCATCCACCTCTCACTTGGAAGGCCTGGGTTCTATTCCCACCTTGAGTCATACCAGGCCTCGATTTTCAGAAAAATTTATTGTTGTCCTTTGGGCAACCATATCAATATATTTGGTTGTCCAAAAGGAAATTTGGTTGTCCCAAACATTTTTCGCACAACTGGGTACAAAACTATGAGTGTGTTCATGTTCATGCAGTACGATTGGTTTTCAATGACAAAAAGATGTGATGTCTGGGAGACAAAAACATTGTTGAAGTCTGAAATATTGTACGATGGAAAGAGTTGAAATCTTGGGTTGATAAGGTCAGCGGTACAGTCTTGAAATCAGGAAAAAGGACACTGCTTTTTAATTCTTACTGAGAACAAATGGTTGTCCACAGGACAACCACCTTTTTAACTTTGGTTGTCCGTATGGAATTTTGGTTGTCCCGGAAAACCGGACAACCATGAAAATCGAGCCCTGCATACCAAAGACTCTAAAAATGGAACCTACTGCCACTGAATGTGATGCTCCCCATGGGAAATGGAGAAGGTAAAACAAGCCAGTGAGCCACAACTGGAACAAAAAAGGCTGTGGCCGGCTTGACCTGAACCAATAGGTTGAAAACTGAGACATGAAACCCCACCTAACTAATTCTACTTTCTGTTTTTAAGCTAGTCCACCTTCCCTGCTATGGTTTTCTGTGTACAGTACATAACTCAAACTAACTGTTCATAGACACATTTAATCACTTGTATGAAAAACATTCATAATGGCTGCATACTTATGTTTTCATGGGAAATGACTCCTACATTAAGGCGTGGTCACATAGCAGCAAACTCTGATCGGATTTGTATCTAATTTTTGTGAACTTTTTTTTCAAATCTTCTCCATCTCTGGTTGGAAAGAACCTGCAATTTTGGTTTTGGCAGAATTGTCATCTTGCCAACAGTTTGTGCTGTTGAGATGGAGTTATGACTTCCTAAAAAAGAAAATTTATCTCCATATATTTAGGTCAATGAATTTTGTCTATGGCAAATCCCTTTTACTGTTATTTCCATTAGTCACATTTCTAATAGTTCACAGCAATGTCCTGGTATGGCAGAGATACTTACATCTGACATAAATACCCAACTAGCATCCTGAAACTAGTACTAACATGAGTTGACATTTAGAGCTCAAAACTGTTAATTTTGAAAGCAAATATTAGCATACATATTGGGCTACAACAAGCACAAGATGAAGTTGAGCTCAAGTCATAATAGCTGTAAGATGTAAACTTAATACAAAATTAAAAAGTGACATTTGAACGTTCAGTTTTTTATGTCATGGTATGAATAACTCTCCCTTATCACTTGCATGTCATGCTGTTGCCATTGTTAATTCGTTTGCATACTGTATAATTTAAGTTACATAATGAAAAATTTGCTGTGATATGTTTTTCTAGAGTTATTGAGAGTTTGCTTGGTTGCAGTATAGTTGAGTTAGTTTTTAGCCAGTCTCATCTCCAGTCCTTCTTTTCTTAGTCTTTGTTGGTCTCTTCTTTCCGTACACCACCCACATTTCTGAAACATCCATGCTACATTGGTGGTAGCTAGTAAGGCTGATGTATTACTAATTTATTATGAATTAGCAATAACTCGGTCCTAAAAACTTGAGGATACCTGTACAAGCAGGGCCACCATTATCTCACCTTCTTTAAACCTGTCTCCCTTGGCTTGAGTTCGCTTGGCCCGCTCTGATCCTGCTAAATCCACAAGATGAAATTTAGCATGGCATGATGGAATGCTGAGGAAAAAACATTTCAAAAATTGGAAAATTATGATTAAACACTTTTTCAAAAAAGATTTAATAGTACAGCTTCCAACTCAAACTCTAATCTAACATCTAAATTCAGTTATTTTGTGTTCAAGCAACAGGGAATACATTAGTAGAGACAAGAGGCTTCCATTTTGTAAAATTAGAAAAGAAGAATTCCAAATGCTGGTGCAAAACTATTTCATTGGAAGTTTGTGTAAAATCATTTCATAAAACAGAATTTGGTTCTTAGAAAACTGGGGATCCATGTCTCTACAGGATACACGACAAAGTGCATTGCTGTGAATCAGCAACTCAGCAACTAAGATGTACAAAGTAAGGGAGCATAGCTTTTTCTACAGCTGACAGAAGGACACTATCACTGCAGGTTCACTGCAGCTCTGAAAATTCCCATCCCAAAAGAGTTTCCACCTTCCGCTTCAAGAATTCAAAAATATTTTCTCTCCAAGAAAATTCTACAATACGGTATTTCATTTTTTTGCTGTTCCTTTTATTTGAAGAGAGCCTTAATTGAGTCTATACATCATAACACCATTGTTTTTCACTTGGAAAAGCTCAGGGCTATCTACAGTATATTATTTAAAACAGCTGGTTATATGTAGGATAATTTCAATTTTGCCCTGTTAAATGGAAATATTGTAAAAGCTAGTCATTTTCAAATCATTCAGTCTCAACAATGAACCCAAGTAATAGCTTCATCTCCTCAAAATATTATGAACAAGAAGAGTTATGCAAGTTGCATCTTTTGAAATATTGAAAGTTTGGGTGAACAAATTATTTTTGAACAACAAACAACTGAATTTCTCTCTGAGGGAAACTTATTTCTTGAAAACAACGCTACTAAAATGCCTTATTTGTAATTATTTATCACTTTTTGCCAATAAATATTGGTTTTAAAAGGATGAAATTTCCTTCTAAAACAACAAAATATTTCCCTGTAACATTGCAGGGAATAACTTATCTGGTACCACATCACATTTTGTTATACAAAATGGAAAAATTGCTACACAAATGCAAGATTGTCATCCATCAGAAATTAAGTTCACCAACCTGTCATCTTTGCTGCATTTCTCTATATGTATTGTGAATATGGCGTGGGATCTACTTGACGTTGCATTCATTGCAGTAGATCCTGTTGTCCTTCCTGCAGATCCCTTTTCAAGCAAGGCAATCATTTCAGGTCCTTGATTAACAACAACTTCTGATAAGCCTGTTATCTATGTTAAAGAAACCATGGGATTGACAAGAATTTGAGATATTTTTGCATAAATTTAATATCATGGCAATTGTTATTTAAAAAAAAAGTGGCACCAAAACTTGACAGATTTGCTTCTGAAAATAAAAAATTTGCTTATCTGAAGGCCCACATATACAAAACTTAGCAAAGAAGTACCATGCTGAATTGAAATCAGATTATAATTCTACTGCAACCAACAAACATCACACAATGACATATCAAATTTGGGCCTTGTACATCTTTCCTATGAAAAGTTTTCAGCATTCAAGTTCATGAAAAGTCCCAAATGCAACATTTAGTCATGAACATACTGTATGGTATTGCACAATACTTCTATGTAACCTTGAAACCTCTTGAACAATCAGGGCCAAAATTTCAGCGTGTTTGTTTTGTCAACGCAATAACATTTTCTGAGTCTGGGAAAATCTTAGGTGGTCACCTGGGGACCATTTGTTGAAAACACATGGAATGACCCAGAAGAAACATTGAAGAGGCCTTTCAGATTAATTTTGTGTTTAATTAAGAGTACTGTTGAATGAAATTTTTGGAATATTTGTCAAGTGACAAAATTTCACACAGTTGCTAGACTAAACATCCTTCAAACACGGACTTATATACATGGACACAGCATATAATGTATACGTCCTATCTGTAGATGATCACCACCAACTGGGACAAAAAAGGCGCACCAAGATGGCCGCTGTGAACCTACAAATCGTCTGATTTGACAACGACTCTGTAATATTTCAAGCATAAGTTAAACTTGAATGGGAAAAAATATATTCCTGCAATGCGTCAAGTGATTTTGACCTTACCTTGCCATATTTCAAAAATATTTCAACTTTCTTGCAAAACATGGTAACATACTTGAGCAAGTCCAAGCTTTCACACAAAACCATAGCAGACGGCCATCCTGGTGCACTTTTTCTCATGCTACCATAGCCACAATGTACCGTGCAGTTTGCTCTGTCCATGTATAGGAAGTCTGTGCCTTCAAAACACTCCAGGGCCCAAAATAAGCGACGGCCCAGATAGAAATGTCTATCGAGCCCTTTGTGATGGTTGTGGTGCCCCTCAAAAATGCCCCATTGTGAAATAACATTGACTGATAGCCATTTTGCTCATTTTGGTTATGTCCCTTAAATGGATCTTATTTTGAGCCCTACACTGTAACCAATCATGATGTAAGACTAGGGTTGGGGGGTACCGTGAAAATATTGGTACCGGTGTTGTAAAACACACAGAACCGGTATTAAAGCAGTACCCGTTCTCAACTCTCAGGTAGGGAAGTCGGGTGGAAAGGAACCTAAGCCACGCAGGGCCTCAATGTTATCCTGCACATTAATGCATCTGGGTGTTTGATTGGGTCAATTACCATTCAGGAACCTCTGCTCTAAATGTTTGTGTAAATGTTTTAATCATCCACACATCCTAACAGTTATTTTTGTCGGTGAATATAATGAGTACTGGTTATTTTTCAAGTACCAGTATTAGTAACACACCAAATATCTTTGGTATTTTCATAACCTGTACCTTAAATACCGGTATTGAGGTCAGTAAGGGTATACTGCCCAACCCTACATTACACCATGATTACAGATCTAATTTTTTTAGTTTTAGGTCAATGTATAATTGTGGTGCAGAATAAAAATATAAAACAAACTCCCATTGCTGCTTTAAAATACTGCAAACAAAACTGACCTTGATTTCGCCATTTGTATCTTCTCTTACGGCCAGAGGTGCTCTGTCTTCTTGCAGAAGATCCAAGATGTCATCATTGTGTAACTGTTAGGATGATATCAACAGAAATCTTTCATTAAAGGGGAAGTTTAAGCATAAATTTAATTTTTAGAAGTGAAAGAGGAACCAAATCTACTCGGTGTGGGCAGCAGTTAGGGCTACCACGATAACCATTTTTCATTTATCGATGACGCCAGCATTTCTGCGCATTAGTCTAAACATTTTCCATCAGCGTCAAGGAAGCAAAACAGCTGCTTATTGCATGCAGCCAATACTGATTTCATACCAAAAGTGAGGGAGATTGATTATGCGTGCATGTAGCAATATTGATTGTGCAGAACTCTTCACAAGTCTAGAACGTATGTGAGCTGTTACAGTATTCATTGTATGCATTTTGAAACAGCTTCCAATTTTATATCATGTTTTCTTGTGGTGGGTTAAGTGCAGATTTCATTTCTTGTGACATCATAAATTCTGATCATTTTAGGTTACTGACTTAAGACAATAAAAATAGGGATTTCACAGTGGTTTAGTCATTTATTTGATTTGTTGCAATATCACATCTTGACAAAACATTGGTCAACATCGTTGGGGCAAACCTGTATCGATGATATCGCGATATCATGGCAGCCCTAGCAGCAGTGGTTATATCACTTCCTCAAATTGACAAGTAATGCTTTGTTTCCCTTTGTTTTATCAGACTTTTGTGTTTACCTTTAAGGTTAAAGGAATAGAATCTCCCTGTGGGGAATGCAAAGTTTGTAAAGTGTTCATGCCACTTATGCAATCACATTCTAATAATAAGGGACTGTTGAAGAGACTGTCCATTAATGTGAGGATATGATGCCATGCCATATGTGCTTGCTCAAAGTCCACTTTTTGCTGAAAGTGTTGCAACTTAACTTACCCCTTTCTTAAGAATCACACACTGGATTACAATGCAAATTTCACCAAAATGCTTAGGATAAGTACCCCTCCAACATATCAAAACTGGATGTGACCTTAAGCCTGTCTTCTAACATGCAGAGAAGGAATCAAGGTCAAATCAAGTTATGATATGTTCAAGGGGTACTTATTCTAAAAATTCTTGTGAAATTTGTATGGAATCCGATATGCAGTTCTCAACTTACAAGTTATATATAACTTGGCCAAGTTGTCATATTTTTACAAAAATTTAGGCACCCACATATGACATAATATCCGCCCATTTTTGTTTTACAGTACTTTAAAATTTACAACTAATTTTATTCTCATCAATCTCATGCTATCAGAATGCAATTGCACAAAAGTTATCGGAACATTACTGTACAAACTTTACATTCTTTATGGAAAAGTCCTATACTTATTAACTTCTTTAGCCTACAGAATTTAGTAGTGTACTTGAAGGTGAGGGGTGGGGACTCCCCTGTGAGACTGGAGATTTGCAAGACAGAAATTGCAATGCAGCATATGGGAGAAGCTTTAAAAGGTTTGGGGTGTAACGGTAGGCTCATACCGTTCATGAGATTGAAGGTCCATGCGACAGAAAGTGAACACAAGCTGAACTTCTGGGCTACTTATTGCACTGGGTTTATGGTACACCGAATATGGACATCAAAAGTGAAGTTCACTTAAATCTGACTTATAACCTTAAATACTTTTGAAAACAGGAAGTCACAGTAAGAAAAAAAAAAAAAAAAAAAGTTTGCTGTCTTAAACCTTCATTGCAGCAGACCTTCACTCTCATGGACCTTCAATCTCACTGGTGGTAACCCTTTGATTGATTGATTGATAGATTTATTTATTTATTCGGTACTGAGACATAAAACAACAAAACAACAGGAAAAGAAAGAAAAAATAAAAACACTTAGAGTAGTGCAGCCAAGTAGTAAACAAAATTAGTCTAGATGAGCAAAAAGCCTTCATACTATTTATTCTTTAAGTTGATGTTCTTTAATGGCTCACAGAATAAGCAATTAGATTTTAAGTCATTAGAACGCACAAGATCTTAAGAGAAATCAGTCAAGCCATGTTTATTTTCGTTAATTTCCTTTGTGCTCACAAAATGAGCTGACACTTACTTCTAGGAAGGAACATTTTAAGACAAAATCGGCAGTTTCTGATCTTTCTTGAATTCCTTGGAAAAGACTTTTCACAACCCTTGGTATGACTCCCATCTTCTCAGCATCTGTCAAATCATACCCACTTCCCATGGAGTATGTCTTGCCAGAGCCAGTCTGGCCGTACGCCAAAACAGTGGCATTCAACCCTGAGTGAACAAAAAATAATCAACAAATTGAAATTGACTACCATGTAGAGTGTGTGTTAAAGGTGGTGATCAACACATGGCAAATCCTGATTGATACAGTAACTGTTAGCAAAAGGAATTTTAATATAGTACAAAGTTTTTAAACCAAATATCGCTGCATACAAAACTTTTGCTCAGCACTTGTTACTCCAGGCCTAGAACTTTGAGGTGCGTGAGTGTGATCTCACACCAACACTGATCTCAAATCAATGTGAGGAGTCCATTTTTTGCACACCTACTGCAAGTAATGTTAACGTACAGTAGTGATATGAGATAAACACTTAACAGGCTACTGTACCTTTAAAAATTTGTGCAGTTCTTTGACATCTTTACAGAAGAAGCAAAGGGGTTTTCTTTAAAAACAGTATTAAAGCAGGAAGGGGAAGAGAAGAGGGGATTGGACTGGGTGATCATTTCCTCCAAGTTCTCCTTTGCTTTCTTAGCCTTTGTGCTGCAAAAATTTACACAAAATTTACAGGAAGAAAGACAGGGATTCCACCAGAAACCCCAAAGGGGGTTGTTGAACTGCCAAACCAAACTGATGGTACCCTGGGCCCAAGCCTAACTTGGTTTCAAGGCGGCTAAAATGCTTGCTTCAAGGCCCCTACGTGGTGCATTCTGAAGGGTCCTAAAGGCTATCTATTCCAGTTCAAACACTCAGCTGCAAAGGTGTCCTCTTCTTAAATAAGAACTTACCAAGGTACTGACATTTTAATTTCTTTTTATGAAAATGGAAAAAAGGGGGGAGGCAATTTTACTGTCCCTTGATGGAATCACTGTATGAATATTAAGCAGATCTATAAAACCACCGTACCTTTGAAAATTCCTTCCACTAAGCCAGAGACAGCCTCATCATAGAGCTTCTTCTGGGAGTCAGTAGGTCCAAATGCAAAGTCATATGTAAATGCCTTGTCCCTTCCAAGGATCACTTGTGGCTCTCCTGGGACAAACTGCACACACTGCTGACACCCTTCACTGATCTCTCTAAGTATGAGAGGCCTGGACCTTACAGCTACTCTTACTGGGATGTCAGCATTACTGTCTGCCATTGTTTAAGTTTTTGTGTCTATAAGGTAAGAAGGAGGAAATGGAGATGCACTATGTATCAGGGCTTGAAAAATTGTCTTGTTGCCCAAATAGAGAAAATATCAAAGATACTGCAAAAGGAATTAGGAAATCATGGTAATGCTTTGTTAATAGCTTTGTTGGTCTATGGCATTACTGTAACAATCACTGTAGCAAGCATTGATAGCTACAGTACAATGAGTTGTGGTGTTACTACAATAGTTAAAACAATACAGAAGTTGTAAATTTTTCCCTCTAGACATAAAATTGCCTCTTGACCACAAACTGAATCTCAAACCCACCTTTCAAGCAGGGTTTAATTAACCCCTCCCCCGACTTGCGTGCTGACTGCTGACCTAAAAATCACCATTTTCAATCTTCTCTTACAGTACAGTAATCTGAGTCTGACTAACCTCAAAAGGTGGAGTTAGCTGGAGTAAGACAGGATTCATGTGAATGGAACATAAGTGACCACATAGTGTAAGAATGACTGAATCTTCCACTGCATCTTTTAGGAAACTTTATTTGCTGTTTCTGGTTAGGGGGGTCCCTTAGTTTCCACCCTGGGTAGTTTTTTGCCCGTTACTTTCTGCCACTAAAAACTTAGGTAAAGTAATGTTTAAACTTACATGTGTTAAAAATAACTCTTAATTTAAAATTTTCAAATCCAAGTACAAAACAACAATGAAATTTGTAGATAGGCCTAAAACTTTTTCAGTATCCTTGTTGAAAAGAATGAATATGATCTTTTTATAAACAATGGGTATAGTCACAGACTTTTATTTTTTAGTGCAAGTAGTCTGTGTGTCTATAGAATGTGTGAACATTTGTTCACAGCACTGAATATCATAATTCGTATGTACCTCTACTTAAGTATGTAACCTATTAATGTACACTAAAGTCTAACATTGTTTGGAAAGACGTCAGCATGGCAGTAGCAAGTGTCCCAGTAAAGAGCAAAAGACATCAATGATGTTTGAAACTTAAACTGAAGGAAAAGTTGATAAAATTTTAATTTGACACAAGTAGGTCTACGACTGATATCACATTCCATTCTTTTAATTTCCGCCCCCAAAAAGACGTTTTCTGCTAAAAATTAAAGATAAGTGTTTGCACGGGTAAACCGGGTACCCGGGTACCTGCCCGGCATCGTATTAGCCGGTTCCAAATCTACTACCCGAATCTTAAAATAAAATGCATGCTAAAAGGATCACCCCATTTACGCCATTGCCCACGGTAATGGAGTAAAATATTTTGCCAATTTGGTAAACATTCCCCGAGACTGAGAATGAAGAGAGCCCCTAGATATTATGTGTAAGTTTGAAAGTTGTCTGTACTTCGTTTCTGAAGTTGAAATTTTTATCAGCGTGGTTGTCTGTACTTCCTTTCTGATGTTGAATTTTTATGAGCCTGCGGCCCGATCGCGCTATCGTCACATAGTGAGTTACTTCTCACACATCACATGTACAGTTTCGATTCAAAATCACATCGTACTGTTTCACGCAGACATGGTAAACTGAGACTTGCATGTATATATATATACGATCTTATTACAGGGAATAATTTATCCGGTATCCCATCGCAAAATGCGATGCAATTTTCGAGCAAAAGTTCCCATACTCGATGAATGGAAATGACAACGGGAATACTGCACAAAGGCCTACAACTGTTCAATATACTATTAGAACAGGCACACTTGTCAAGCAATGAAATACTGCAAAAAAACAAAAAGTACCCAGACACTTGAGTACGTTCAAAACAGCAAGGTACAGTAATTATGCCTATTCCCGAAACTTTTACGTGCACATATTGGCCGCTAGTTACTGTACATTTATTGGCGATGGTGGGACTTCAACGTATGCAGCTGAAGTCGTATGAGGCACTCTGCAAGTGCTACTGTTATGATAGCTCAGAGACTTCCCATAGGGATCAAACTTCCTACACAGAAACACGAGACTGGCCTAGGCTCTACACATCTGAGAGTGTTTTACACATGCCTCATAATAATTTTATGAAATGTGTGAAAACTTGATTATATTGGACATCTTTCAAATTGACATCGTTCTGACTACCATGAATGAGGCTGAGGCAATACCCATAGTAGTCCTTGTATGTAATACATATGAGAAATTTGAGAACTGTTAGAAACAGATTGCAAGCTCAAAATTTTGCTTGTTATCATGGTGGGGCAAAACCACCACAGTTACTGACTGTCTTCTGGCGCGTTCCAGTCTGTTAGTGCATCAGGTTTGTTGAGTGAATATCTTTGACATACTTTCTGGAGGACCTTATAGTTATACTGTACTGTTCAGCAAAGCAAGGAACTGATTCAGTCCCATATGGAATTGTTTCTGCAGATCCATATTAATATTGCAGACCAGACTTTTCGTGGACAGTGTAGTCACATTAAGTCGATGTTTAGGTCTAGTTTCAGCATATACTGTAACTTAACACTGTTATCATAGCAGGGAATAGCATCTGGGCATGAATCAGAGTACAGCATAAAAGAAGGAAATTATGACAGTGAAAATTACTATGCAAATTCTGAAAATTGCTACACAAAATGGAACTTGTATCGCAAAAATGCCATGCAAAATTTCTGTACTAAATTATTTCCTGTATTATTAATACGGTATTCCACCTCAAGTATAATCCTCGAATATTTCTTTATGGTTAAACATGTCAGTTTTACACAAATCAACACTTTGTCCTAGGCCTATCTGTAAAGTAAAACGACATCAATGTAATAACAGCAAAAACTTTCACCATTTTTTTTTTAAAACAGGCCAGTACATATTATGTTATTTTGCCCCAAAATGGTGCTCCAGCAGGCTACGAAGTGTATGTGTGAAAGCTACATTTCCGTGCCTGGATGTGAACACAAGTCTAGCTACGTAAGACTAAGAATGTACATGTAAGTATAGCCTAGGCCTATCTACACTGCAGTATAAAATAGCCTAGGCCTAGACCTTAGAACTTCAATGGTTCAAAGTTCAATGGAAATTTATGGAACATGATCCTTTCAAATTGTGGCAAACCATGTCTTGTTTTTAAATTAAAGGCATATTTTCATCATCCCAAACAGTTCCAATTCTCCCAACCTACTTACTTCTAGTTCTAGCCCCTCCCACATTTCTTTATCCAGACACAATCCTAACTTAGTTTATTGCTTCATGGCTTGTCCCAGTGGCCATACAAGTCCATAATGTGTAATCAAGACACTCTCAGTGCCCATGCTGTGTAATATAGCTATGATGCATTGTTTAAATTTGATGCCAATCAAAGAGCTGTACCATTCCAATTGAGAGTTTTGATATGTAGTTTGGGGTGATGAATGACTGCCTTTAAGTTCAAGGGTTGTCTTTCGAGCAACCATTTCATTATTTAAGTCAACATGCTGCAACAAGGCCATTTGGTTGTCCGAAACATTAAATTCGCAAAACTATAAAACAGACAGCGATAGGCCTTACGCCGAACTTAATAATAGGCCTACGGTTAGGCCTAAGCATAGGCCTAGGCTATGGCTATGCTAAGCTTCCTAATAAACAAACTTCAGGCTAGCCCTTATTCAATTTAAAGTCAAGCTTACATGGTTTGAAATTGTTAGTTGACGGATCAATCTAAGTTTAGCAATTGTTCTTTCTTCTGCATGCCCGATTTAAGGAACTGCGTGATTTTTTCTTTCGCGTCGGGAAGACATGTGAACTAAGTTCGGCTAAATTTAACAAACGACGTCTTTACAGTGTTGCATTACCGCGACGTTAGTTATCACGAAAATCACAATGCATAACGTTTGCACAATTACAATGTGTTTCAATGTTGTACGTAAGGCCGTGTGAGAGCCTATGCAAGAGTTTAAATTTGCGAATTATCTTTAAAGGTCAGAGAGACGGTCTGTGATTGGTTTATTGAATGAAAGCACCTCCTGAGTTACAGTCTCACCACTCCAGCCGCTTTGTTCTGAAAACAGAAGAATTCGGAAGAGTTTTTGGCCTCAAAGTGTGGGTGTATGCATGGTATGTGGTATTCATGAACGTGCAGAATGGAGCCATACATGAATCAGGGAGCTGCCATTGACAATGGCAGCTCCCTGCATGAATGACGAACCATGGTCTGAGGCCCGCGATGTTGGTCACTTATTGTCTTTCAACTTTCAGTGGACGTAATAGCTTCTTCGAGAAGCAGTGAAAGTTTGGTTTCGCCGATTGCCGAAAGGTTCGGGAGCATGGGCGTCCGCAGAAATTTTTACAAGTGGGGGCGGAGTCATTCGTGGATGATTGAATTGTGTACACTATCTAAGCTGCCGCGCCACCATAGGTTGGCGCGGAGCGAACAAGAAAATTTTGGGCCTTAAAAACCCTCCAGGTAGCCGGAAACGAGTGATATAAGCTGCATATACCCAGCCCTGAAACAGGAATTTCATGTCTGTAATTTTTAGATTTTTAGAATTTTCAATGTTAAAAATTGTTGAAGGGAAATCTGCCTCTCAGTCACGGCCTCGCACGCCTACGCACGATAAAACTTACAACTGTCAAACAACCTATATAGGCCTACATCCGTTACCCAATTATGGATCATACCCCCCCCCCCACCCCCCATATTCGCCTTGTATATCCCAGTTACATCCGCGCGTCACCAATTGAGATCAGCACGGGACCAACGCATTCATCAATAGTCGGATGCCATATGCACACTACATACCTGACAACTAGTACAATTTTGGCATGGTTTTTACAATTACAAATTTCCAATAGATATCACGAATGATGGTCCCCAAATTACGATTTCATTATTCAGCATACCATCTTCTCATTTGCTATTCCTGGTCAAATGTCCGCATATTTTTCACGAGTAGAAACTGACGCTGTGAGTGAAGATTTTTTTGATGATTTATTTTTAATTTTTTATTTCAATTTTAATTAATTTTTTCACAAGTTTGATTTCCCAAGGGGGGGGGGGAAGTCCCCCTTGCCCCTCCTTCCGGACGCCCATGATCGGGAGGACTTTAGAAAAAGTTTGCCCATGATGGGACCCCCACTCTTGAACCAAGGCCGGGACTTCATTTTTCACCATAGATAAGAGCTGAGATTGGGCGGAAACTGCTTCTGAGAATCTCGTCTGCAGTGGCTCAGATCCAAAACTGCTTTGCAGCAAGGAATCTAACAGGAATCCTATCGAATTTCACTATCAATTGCCGACCTCTGCAACTAACAAATACATGGAGGGGCAAAGTTGAGTCTATTTGTGGGAATAAACCAACGGCGCCCAAGGCGCCGTGGAAGCGCGAAGCGCTCCCACCTACGGCGTGGGGTCCAGGGGCCCGCCTTATGGCCTCTGGTGGGGGTTCAGGGGGCGAAGCCCCCGGAAGCTTCGCGATATTTACAAAATTGGAGTTATAGAACGAAGCATTTCTCTGCCTTCACATGGCATTTAATGAGCATTGAACTGACTGCAAACTTCACCATTATTTCATTAAATTTAGTCTTACAACTGGCTCGAGGTTCCCGTGGTTATGACAATGCATTCGTCTTTGTTTGAGATGAGCAAACATTTTAATTACACGCTGATTAAAATTTGAATTTTCTCTCATGATGAACTTCTTTTCAATTGATAGCATAGCTAAAGCGTTTAACCTATCACCATTCGTACTCAGTGTACCAGCTTGGTGAAAAACTACGTGAAGACGATACAGACAGTATTTGCGGCCTATGTGGTCCTAATCGTTTGATTTCCAATTTTTCTTCAAGACTCCTCTTTGAAAATGGACAAGTTTGTAAACTTTTGACAGTATTCGTGTTGCATTCATGTCTCACATTGAGATGGTTTTGGGAGCTAACGAAGAGCCCAGGCCTGAGCACGATTGAGTGCACATGTATACCCAAGCTGCAATAAGCATTTTGACCTGACTCACCGTGATTTTGTGAGACCGCAGCATAGTTTTCTACAAAGGATACACACGTGGCTGATTAACGCGGGGGGGGGGGCAAGTGAAAGGCTGCCCGTAGTTCGAAGAAATTGGCCACTCACCTGCCATCATTTCAGCAGATAAAATGTAAGTGCGCATGCTCACAACATGTTCAGCGGGGCAGATTACGATGGGATGGGGCACCTGGGGCACAGCTTTGCTGGGGGGGGGGCGGGCACGTGCCCCTCCCCAGTGCCACCCCGTGGCTACGCCACTGCCACGGAAGCGTGAAAAAAGGATCTGTTTATAGACATTCTTCTTCCTTGACGACGGATTCTTGGCTACGATGAATTTCAGATTATCACGTGTCAGGTGTCAACTATATAGGTTGGCTTTACCACATTTTATTTAATAAATTCCAAAATCCCTGCAGTAAACTCATGATTTGAAAAGTGAAATTTTTAAATTCTCTTGGGGATCAGCCCTAGGCCTAAGATAACATGTATTTAATCCCAATTCTTCAGACTCCCCGACAATCTCGGAATTGCTGCAAGACGGATTCTTCAATAATCCTCAAATTTTCGATTTTCCTTTAAAAAAAATTTGAAAGAATCCAAACTTTTCTTCCCAATAAAAGCACCAGATTTTCAAATACTTGTCAGAGGTTTAAAAATTTCGATGCGCTTCACGCTTTTCAAATTCCGCTCCCCTCGGATGCAGTTATATATTGCAATTTAAAGTCGAAAAATGTATGCGCTTTTCCCTGGAGAAAAGTTCATCTATATACGCCATTGCGGAGAGAGAGACAACTGTTCCAGAGAGTCATTGATGAAATTTTTGGTATTAACAAACAACAGAATGCAGACCGCTAATTGGCTTGGTGGTTGAAGGGGACAAATGTAGATGTTTTAAGTGCAGGTGTGCTCTGACCGCCCAAAACAGGATCATACCGAGACCGCACAAATCGAAGTCGGGTTTGGACGGTCTCATTGAACTTGGACGGGGGAGGTTGTCTGTTAAAGAAGTTTCGACTTTTCTTTGGTCCTAAGAGGTCTGAACATTTAAGGACCAAATCCGAAAAACCGACACAGATTTATGCCTGTACTTCGGCATGAACCGAATCTCTAGGGCACAGGGCGTGCATGGGCACATGTAAGTATATTCTACAACCCATTTGTTAAGAGAAACTAATTAAGTGTACGACCAGTATACAATTATAAAGATGCAAATTATAATAATTACAGTTGTGGGATGACTCCCAGCATTCAGGCATCCATAGCCCAATAAGCAATGCCCAGCGGAAAAATAATTCTATTCATGAGACATGCCTGGAAGAATGATTAAAACATCCAATAATTTTCTCTGAAATGAACAGCAAAATTTGTAAGTAACGAATTTCGATAAGTACTTTTACTATGAAAACAAAGGATTGAGAGGCTCTTGAAAGTGTAATTACTACAAAAACTTCTCCAATTAATATTTTCATTAGCGGTGACCTTTTGACCTTGATTCTTAATTGTGTGGTGCATGCCGGTGTTTGATTAACCATATGATTTCAAATCAATCAGCATTTCGACTCAATATTATTAACGGTACTTTGATATCAAATTTCATACTTAAACATTTACTTTTTTAACAGTCATTTTGCCCCAAGTTGTTTCACTTACCCCGTCAATCCCCCTTTTTATTGACTGCACTTTGACCTTTCATATTATCCAAGATCAAACTATTGACTTGTCTGAAATTCACTGAACCGCAAGTTTTATTTAACATTTTCTGTTTGATTGTTCTTTGATCTCAAATTTGATTTTTTTTTCTCTTCATATTAAAAGAAGGGTTTGATGTCCCATCCAGTTTCTGATATGTATGGGGAAGTGGTGATACCGAAATTTTAAAAGTGGGGGGAAAGGTGGGCAGAAGAAACTGTGAGGGGGTAAAAACAATTTCTCGCTAAGCGCGAAAAAGAGGACGAAGTGCGAGTCTATGCAGGTGAGGTTCAGGGACCCGCCTTAAGGTTCCTAATGGGGTACACGAGCAAAGCCTCTTTCGGGGTCCAGGGGCAAAGTCCTAAGAAAATCCAAGGCTTTAGCATATCTGAGTCAAAAATTAAGCCCCACGTTTAATATATTCTGGTTCATAATCCATCATCCAATGCAATGATTTCAAATTATTTTAATAAATTATTCTATCCTGCATGTTGTCTCCATGTATGTGTATAAATGTGATAGTCCAACTGTGACAAGTGTCCTTGAAATTGTAAACGTATAGGCCTTATGTGGAATCTGTTCTGTACTGTAAAGTGTACTCGCAGTGACATGAGCAGATGAGTGAGTGAGTGCTGATAAATTGCTTTGACAGGAACAGTTCTGAAGGCGTTCTGGTGTTCGAAATAGCGCGTATGCAAGCACCTAAATTTAAAGCCCATGCGTGATGACTGCGCAGAGTGTAGCAGTGTTGTTGGTCTGAGGCTAGTGGGCCAGTTGGTAGCGTAGAAACAGCCACTTTACAAGCTAACGCTGCAATAAAAAGGTTATATAAAACTGTTTTACTTTGAAAACTTTGGGAATGGTTCAATCTGTTTGGAAGATATTTTTGAATCACTTGGCCTAGAAAACTCATTTCAGGCCACTGTACTTTGGGAGCTGATGATGGGGGGGGGGGGGGGTTCCGAGGGAGGCAAATTCCCCCATTACCCCTGCTGGTGTCGCCACTGATTAGAGGCTTATTCTAAGCAATTTAGTAAAATTTTAATTTAAATCCGATGTTTGGTTCTCGAGATATGTGCAGGAAATGTTGTCACACTTTCAACTAAGTGAACTTGAAGCAAACACATCCAAGGGCGCCGTTTTGCTTTCTAAGCGGGGCGCGACCATGGGTTCGCGCGGAGCGTACCAGAAATTTTTTGATAGATGTACGTCCAGATTGCCGGAAAATTGCATTTCCCAGACACAATTCTGATCAAAAAAGGGTAATTTATATTAATATTTCACGGTTTTAAATGTTTCATGAAAAATAGTAATTTGAATTAAAAAAAATACAAGAATAGTAATGGTTACTGATGATAAATTAGTATCAAATACAAACATCATAACGAGCCGATATAAAACAAGAAATTAGTCCATCTACACCTTCCTTCACCGCCCTTGGGGCACCGTAGTTGGGAGTGTGGTCTCATTAATATGTAGTGGGAGCTACACGCAAGTTTACGCAACAACAACAACAATGAAGTTAGTTTGTTAGTTAGACAGTTTTACGGCCCAGTTTCCAACCTATTCAATTGGTTCAAGTCGAGCCGGCCACGACCTAATTTTTTCCAGTTGTGGCTCACGGGCTTGTTTTCCATACTCCATTGCTTAATGGAATACCCAAACAAGACTATAAACAGGGAGTCCTGCTAGTTCGACCGCTGGGTTCTGCATTAACAGATAATAACAAATAAACAAAGCAGATGAAATAGAATACTGTGCCGGAGAAAGGCGAACAGGGTCAACTAGAGGCGTTATGACCAGCATCAGTCGTTGGAGTGCAAAATCAGCCAGTGCATGGAAGGGGAGGAAGTGGCAAGTGTGTACATAGGAAAACCGGTGCGAAAGTGAATAATATCGTGTTTACACGCTACTCTTATCTAAAAGTTTAGAGACCGGTAGGGGTGGTTATCCTGTCATCAGAACTTCCATTTAACGTCCTCATGTGAGGAACCACGTGGCTACACGCAACATTTTGGAAACTATTTTTTCCAATTTTTTAACTGTAAATTCCAGCGTTCTCAAACCACCCCTATCCATTTATGTAGTCAACCTTTTTGTTTTTGAGACGTGCAATAAATGTAGTTTGCTAGCTCATGGAATACATACGGGAACCCATTCAACCCAAGACTATCAGTAATCGGTAGCGACGTACCTTGTGTGACCTACCTTCCTACTTGAAACATCCGAATACTTATTCAAATTTGTACACAATTTCAACAAAGGCTGGTGTTGTTTTTGGCTGCTTGAGACATGGCTGAAGTTAGCACCACCGGGTAGCATGCATCAATGAAATAAGCAACAAGTAAGGCTACCAATTAACGTATCAGCCTTGTTTCCATCTTTTGCATTCGCTCATTCATTAGTTTTGTTGCTTATTTTGATAACGCCTAATGGGTACTTGAGCTCTTTGCGACTAACGCGGTATAGCAGGATATCATGGATAGTCGGACTTCCAAAATTCACTCAAAAGATGTTAGGGACATGGTATACCATGTCCCCACCTCTGAAATTTTTGGTGGGGACGCGTCCCCGTGTCCCTGCGGGAAACGGCGCCCATGACCACAACTGCCAGTATCCTCACAAAAATGGTCAGTCTTTCGTGTTTCTTTAAACTTTACACCAATTGCCCCCTCAATAATCCCATGTTTTCCTAATATGACTACATGACTGGCATGAGAATGTTACAAACTTTGAATTCCCTACGGGAGCCCAAAGCATTTGTCAATGTGAGGAAGTGATATAACCTCTGCTGCCCTCAAACTTCTTTCGCAAAACTCTAGTGAGTGCATTTACTGATGTCTAGAGAAATGCATGTCTGATTTGAATGGAAATTTCACCACCCTGTGTAGACTTGGACTGCTTTCACATACGATAATTGCTTGAACTTTCTCTTTAAGTTGATGCCAAATTTGGCACTTGGTTACTGGTTGATTTGTGTGTCTTTCTGTCATACTGTAATGAAGAAAATTGTGCACTTAAGTACACTTTTGCAGTGATAAATTTCTTCGGGTTGTTCGGTTTGGTATCAGGTGGTAGGGAGCATTCGGACTGGCTAAACTGACAGTCGACGTGGTCCAGACATCGAAAACCCAGACCAACGCATACCATGAGTATGACTAGACGACAAATTAAAACTTTCTAGCGGACCAAATGATATCCCATGGGCGTCGCTCCCCGAACTAGGCACTCGGAAATATACACTGCAGGAAAGTGGATGTAGGAAAGCTGGGAACAACTGCATTCACCGAGTGGCGTAGCTACGGGAGGTGGGATCTGGGGACTGGAGCCTCCCCCACTGAATCGCCCAGCCCCCCCCCCCCCGGCAGCCCCCACTGGCGACCTGGGCAAAAAAATTATATTCATGCTGGCCGAGGGTAATAATCAATCCGGGCTACCCGGCTACTATAACATAGATACACTTGCTATATATCCACGCAGTTTCAGGGTATTCTGCAATTGTGGCCCATTCTGAATTTAACCCGAACTTCAGGTAGACTGTGACAAGCTTCATATTTTCGGAATCTCTTGAAGTTTTACTAGTCGGGTTTCTGGATGGATAATTTTCTAGCAGATTTGGAGTGGCTGAAATTGGCTACCTTGGTGTGGATTAAAGTGTTCCCCTAGCATTTTTCCTGTTTCTATCTCCTGTAGGGGTTTTTCAATTCCCGGGGATGAACAAATTTGTTCCATAATCATGCTTGGTGTGGTGAGTACAATATTTGAGTCAAATAATGTTGGGAGGAATTTACATTTTGCACAGCTATTGCTGGCAGTCATTGACCAGTGCAACGACCAAACCCATGCTGGGTCAATGCAGTCTCGAGGGCCCTAACCTTACCACGCTTATCTCATAGGACCTCACTTAGCTCTTGGGTGGAGTGGATATACCCAGTGGCGTACAATTTTGGCAAAATCTAAATTTGGGCAGGAATGTGGAAAAAATTCGGACAGGCCTTTTTTTATTATTTTGAAAGAATGGGATGGTTTTTCCAGAAAATTCCTAAATGTGGCCGAAATCTTAAAAACATATGCACGAAAAAAAGGAAAGAAACGTCATATAGTCGCAATAAAATTTGCATTTAAAACCAAGTCAAGATTCCAAAAATTCGCTACACCTTCGTGCAGCGCAAAAAACTTTTATTCGTGACTTTTACTTCACACATAATCACAACTTAATGCCCGAAATTGTCAAACACCCAAATTCTTTCGAGCATTTGCCCGGAAATGGAAAAGTATCATCGTAAGGGTAACATAGTTACGAAAATCAAAAAGATAAAAAAAAATTGCGACACAATTAAGAAACCTGTGGCTTGAAAGAAACAAATCATTTTTAAGCCTGCTTTTAAATCTTGTGTAACACAATACCCGAAATGGCCGATTATTTTAAAAGCTTCACATCTTTGCCGAAAACAGAAAACGCTATATTTAAAGCAAATTTTCATGGAAAATAACAAAGATCTGTAACACATTTGGGAAGAATATAAAAAAGGTTTTCATCGTTACAAAATGGTCAAATATTCGGGCAAAGGTTAAAACAATGCTGGGAAGTTTTCAATCGCCAAATTAATTCAATTCCTTTTATCCTGCTCTAGAGGCAAATACGGGGAATGGTTATGAAAATATGGTAATTTGTTTTTCGATACTTTAATGATTCATTGTGTGAGAAAGTCTTCCCAACAGTCTGCTTGAAAATTCGTTCAAAAGCACCTTGTAATGTTACATTTTTCAAAAGTAAAATCATATAAAGTTGGAAGTTCGGGCAGTCACACAGTTTTATCAATATATGTTGAATTTAGCCAAGAGTCGCAAATTTAAGTTTCACTTGAGCATTTTTTGCAAAAGGAAACTCAAAATAGCGACTGCTTAGACCCCTATGGGCCTGGGAAATGCCATTTTCAACTGTCCGAAGGGCACGAATTTTCATATTTTCTGGACGCTCCGCGTAAACCAGTGTTGGCGCTCCGCTTGGTCTCTCTGGCTGAATTTCAGTTTAGATTAAACGTCTATCTGCAATTGAAACTTAAACTACCGACTGCTTGGATCCCCTTTATAAGCATGGGAAATGCCATTTTCAGCTGCCTGAGAGGTACAAGTTTTAAATTTTTCTGGAGGCTCCGCGCCAACCAGTGTTGACGGTCCGCTTTGACTGTCTTACATTCTCAGGAAAAAATCTTCTGCCCCCAAACTGAAATGCTCCCCTACGCCTATGGAAGTACCTTACTCACGCGTGCACTGGAACAGCTGTTCGCAACATACAACAGGATTCCGGATTTGCAATCCGAGGATACCTAGTCCAGTGGAGTAATGAACTGAGCTAATCAGTTTTCTCAAAAGTGTGTTTGAATCTGAGGAAAATAACAATTTTTTTCCACCAGAATTAAAAACAATTAATCCTGGCAAATGACATCTCCAGCCATCTGGGAGGTGTAAAAGTCAAAAATTTCCTCTGTGCGTTCCGCGCCAACTGGTTGTGGCGCTACGCTTAGATAGTAAAGTCCAGCCCCCTACAAAAGTATTCAGCTCCCCCATAGCCCCCACGAAAAAAAATCCTAGCTACGCCACTGCATTCACCAATCCCCTTCTTCAAAAAATCCTTGAGTTTGCCTTAGTATACAAGATCACAGCTATACAAATTATGATGATGGCGGGATGACAAAAGAGTCTCTTGGTGAGGGAAGGACACTAGCCTTGAGAACTGCCTGTATATCTTTAGTGAGGATGTCGGAATCTTCACAAGTACTACCCAGTGCCGTCGGAAGGTATTTTCGATTGGGGGGGGGGCTGACTCGGGCTGACTATTTAAGAGGAGCGCCACCATCGGTTGGCGCGGAGCGTACAGAAAATTTTGAAAAATCCCAACCCCTCAGACAGCTGGAAATGAATTTCCTGGGCTTGTTAATAGTATCTAAGCAGTCCTTATTTTGACCTTTCGTTGTAATAAAATGCTCACTCCCCCCCCAAAAAAAACTATATATGGCAAAATCAGGGGGGGGGGGAGCTGCAGCCCCCAGCCCCCCCCCCCCCCCCCGCTTCCGACGGCCCTGCTACCGTGTATAAATTTGCGAGAATTTTTGCTTCGGAGGGGAGGTCGAGGCGGCGGCTAATCACCTCAACGGGGCTTTTTCCCTGCGGCATGATCGAAGCTCTCGAGGAAAACTTTGAACAAATTATTCGATGTGATGTTTCAAAGGCAATAATGTCAATAACAGTATCCGTTTTACCTCTCTCAAATTTTTCACGTTGAAAGGGGCAGTTAGAGGTTGTGCATACACGTTTTCCACGTCTTTAATTCTGCACCATAACCATACTTTGAGTTAAACAGAAGTCATGTTCCCATTTGATCAATGGAAGGTTGATCTTGACCTACGAAGGGAGATTAAATTCTAATGAGAACGCAGATCAACAACACTCACTCAAGATCAAGATCTATCGATTTTGATCGACGCACCGCGGTATATCAGATCGACCTCGCTAGATCAAAACTTGAAATCAGAACACAATCGGTAGATCAAGTGACCCCGGATTTCCAGTTAATTTATTTACTTTTATTATGAAATGCAATGTAATACGAGTTTTAAACATTGGTGACCTTTTCTCACTTCCGCATTTTGTCAAGTTGATCTACCTCGCTCACTCAATTGGGAACGCAACTCTGGATCAAGGTAATTAATGTTGATCTACTTCGGTAGATCAAGATCCATCTCGTTGGATCAGGTGGGAACACTGTTAGTTAAATCTAACAGAAAATGATCTGTCTTCATGATCTGACCCGTTGTGATTGGTCACCGTATGGATGAGGCTGCCTTGCATCTGTGTGGAATTTTGTTACCCGAACAAAATATCAAAATCCACATTCAACAGTAATTAACACAGAACTAATGTCACTTGAAAGACTTACACTCTAAAATCATAAGAGTGAACTTAGCCACTCTTTGATAGAGTGAAAAGTGTTAATTCGCTCCATTAGAGTGATATTTCACTCCAAGAGGAGTGAAACTCACTCCAAAAAGAGTGAAATTCACTAGAGGAAGAGAGAAAATTCACGAGTGCCTGCAATGAACACTCATTTTTAGGAGTGATCACTGTGGCCACTCCATCAAGAGTGAAACTTTGCTCGTTCTAAGGGAATTTCACTCTTTTGGAGTGAATTTCACTCTTTTTGGAGTGAATTTCAATCTTCTTGGAGGGAAAAATTACTCTAATGGAGTGAACTCACACTTTTCACTCTATCAAAGAGTGACTTAGTTCACTCTTCTGTTTTAGAGTGTAGCTAGACCTAGCTGAAAAACATAGTTTACCCTCACCATGCAGTTTGCTACAAAACAGAGAGACCTTCACAGGAGACTTCAGAGTGAGTTCCCTTGGCCACTTATGTGATTAACCGGGGTTGGGAATTGAAACAGAGGCTGTGTTTTGTACATCAACGGTATTTTGCCGTTTTACAAAGCATTTGGCTGTCTGGACATCTTTGCAGTTTTAATCACGGGATCCACTAGCTTTAGTACTGCTGTGTGTAAATCCTCCGTTTTCGCTGTGTACACCACAAGAGCTCCGTTTTGACATTCACACTGGTATTTTGCAGAATGAATAGCATTTTGTTGTGTGTTTTTATAAGGTCAATAGAATAGTCTGAAATTTTAATAGAGGAAAATAAAACATAAATAAAATAAAGGAAAAGAAAACAACCGCTTCCAACCGTATGCTGTTAACGGTATTTTGCCGTTTTACACAGCATTTGGCTGTCTGGACATCTTTGCAGTTTTAATCAAGGGATCCACTAGCTTAAGTACTGCTGTGTGTAAATCCTCTGTTTTCGCTGTGTACACAAGAGCTCCGTTTTTACATTCACACGGGTATCATTTTGCAGAATGAATATCATTTTGTTGTGTGTTTTTATAAGCTCAATAGAATAGTCTGAAATTTTAATAAAGGAAAATAAAACATAAATAAAATAAAGGAAAAAAAAACAACCGCTTCCAACCGTACGCTTTTAAAAATATCTGTCTAGGCTATTTACAAAAAAAAAAAAAAAAAATACATAAAAGTTCTGTCATTTCATTGACACCACATTAAACATATTCTTTTTGTATTGTTTAATCTTTTCTTCTGTAATTGTACAAAATTTTTGTAATATTTCAGACATATTTTGCGGAGTAACTATTGAAGAAAATATTGAATTAGACTTTATTTTGGATTCAAGAACTCATGATCTGCATTTTCATTTGGTAGAGGGACCACTCACCAGGCTCATGTCAGGACTCTGATTTCAAGTCGGTTTTTATATTTTATATGTAATCATTTCCGTTTGCAAAACCGTCTGCACGGTCAAGTGGTTCGAGCATACGACTTGCAGTCGGGAGTTCGAGTCAAAGACTTTACAAAGACTTTACTTTAAAAATTATACTTGGTGCTCAGCATAAGCAATGGAGTAGAGAAAACAAGCCAGTGAGCCACAACTGAAGGAAAGGAAAAAAGGGGCGTGGCTGGCTTACATCTAACAAAGCAAGCGTTCTCATTTCTCCTTTTCGTTTTCAGAAACATCTCGACCATTTTTCAGCTTGTGTTTGACCATTGACGGCAGAACTATTTCATAATAACCGTGATATAGTACTAGATCTCCTTTCTCTTGTCATAAAGCTTTATGCTTCTGTGTAGAGCTTTAAAAATTTAAACGTTTCCGTACATGCCACAGAATATTTTACAACAGGATTACAACCCAGGGACCGAGCCGGGATATTTTGATAATGGAGGAGGGGGGGAGGTCAAAGGGGGGGGGGTCAAAACATGAGCTGATTGCTCATTTTTTCTTCTTTTTTCCTTCTTTTCCCTCTCTTTCCACATTTTCTTGCGAATATGGGGGGGGGGTGGTTCTTGCGAATATGGGGGGGGGGGGAGGTGGTCGCCGCTGCCACCGCTGACGCCGCCCTGTTACAACGCACTCTCTTCAATTGTAACCGATTTTTTTCTGTTCATGTTTGAAGTTGTTTTCTCGATTTTGTCAGCTTTTGTGCTTAATTATGAGGCTATCAAAGCCTCCTACTGTCCTTATATAGGTTTATATAAATTTTGTAAACATGCTGCGTGCAGTTGACCGAAAAATACTTGATGAAGCTTTCATGTTGTTATTTTCTATTTTTAGGTGAGGATGGAAAATATTTTTGGTAAACCAAAGCCAAATTCTCTTATGTCTTTTCCCTGATATGTCTAACCAGGGAACTGTTAAATAACAGCTCCCTGGTCTAACTCAGGTTAAATGATAGACATTGGGTATTATTGTAATTGTCCATCCTTTAGCCCACCTGCTCACCCAATTTTGGTTTCGTTGAGGAACCATAATTTACATTTTTCTAATTGTTTCATTTTATTTTCAGGACCCAGTCGCCATGTCGCATGCACAATAACCGGGACTGGGTTTCTTTCAGACCAAATAGTAGATTTTTTGAAATAGATTTCTCCTCCGACGAATTTGTTACTTGGCAGTCCTTTCACTCGTAACCCGGTTGTTTCTTTTATAGCTTTATTGTATGAGTCTTGATTGTTGTATTTTTTTTTGTCTAATGCATTCCAATACGAAACCATTCTGAGGGAAGCTTCTGTTGCTCTTATAAAGAACATCCCCGAACAGTAGGGTATTCCTTTCTCTTGTTGTACAAAAATATCGGCTTCTTTGTCAAAGTATGGAAACGGATTTTGTAACCAAATTGTATCAGAATCTAAATAGAAAGTGTCTATTCCATTACTGATTAGGTGAAGCACATACGAAATTCTGCGGTTCACGATGTCATTGAAATTCTTCGTTCGAAACTTTTGAACTTCTCTTATGTTTGTATTAAATTTTGTAATGACTGCATAAATATCCGTCCTGTTGCGAAATTCATTGAATAATAATTCGTCTTCGCACACGAGAACAATCGAAACATTAATGTGCACATTTTCGATGCTTTTCAGAAAGTTGTTGACAATTTGTAAATATCCAAAATTGCCTGTAGTTATTACGACAGGTGACGTCAGAGACGGGAGAATGTCTTCTAAAGTTTGATCTGGGGTCAGTAATTTTGACATTCCTTCTTCGATTGTGCGTTGGAACGAAGCAAATTTACTAGGAGCTGTAAAATTTGATAAAATAAAATACAGTTAGAATCAATCATCTAGCATCGATCGCATAGGAATTAATTCACTGTAAACACAAATAAGTTAAGTGTTATCTGAATTGGCTAACCACGTTAGTCACTCATATTTGACTAATTTGTGATGATATTTGACTAAGATCGCAGTAAAACTAAAAAAAAAAAAAAAAACAGTCAAACTTAGTCAAGGAGGCTAAATATTTGTCAGAGACTAATTCAACGGGGTCAAATATTGGTCAAATATTAGTCAATCTTGTTGACTTACGTGATTGGTCGATTCAGGCACTTTTTGACAAATTGGTGTTTACAGTGAAGAGAGATGTTACTTACAATGATTATTTGTACTGCATTTTACAATAATCCTACCTCTCAAATATTTTGTCCCAGAATGTGTTTAAGTATTCCGTCACATTTGAAATTTCAAAACGCATTTTTTAAAACATAAAATCTGAATTCCACTGGATCAAACCTCATCCTCACAGGATATTTCTATGCTCAGATATTATTGAAAATATTGAAGTTTATACCCTGAATTAAAAATGATAGATTGTACAACAATTTGTGATGTCATTGTTGTAACACTGAAATGAAAATCTTAAATTTTTGCATTTCTTTGTTTTTTTTTAAGAAAGCTACTGCACTTTGTGTCAAAATGTGGCACCTTCTCGCCGCTTTGAGTTGACTTGACTTTTGCCCTCTATGTACACCATGTCATGCAAGAAACCAAGAAGTGCCTAAGGTCATATTTAAATTTTCAATTTCAAAGGAAAACAAAGCATGTAAATGAGAGTTGAACCAAAAAATTTCACAAATTATTTCTCAAACTTTCTGTTTGGATTTTAAGAGCACCAATGGAACAAGTTATAACAATAGGAGTTGAATGCAAAAGTTCATTTTGCAACGTCTAAAATTAATATTTATTAAAACTCTAGACTTAAGTTACACTTAAACTAACCGGGAAACAAATTCACTTTTCCGCTGCAGTTGTTGTAGTAGGCTGACATCACAATGACAGTGACTACTATGGTTGTCGCAAAAGTCATGGTTACTCTCTTGTTACGCCAAGAGGATGTAGTATCCATCCTCGTTGTGGAACTGATATTCTTCTTAGGTTTTAGCTGTCCGATTTTTCTAACGTATAGAGTTCATTGTGCCACAAAAACCTACGCGATAATCCACACGATACTGTTACAGTAACAAAATGTTAGCAATATTATAATGCATTTCCTGAGTACCTTCCAGTGATAGTCCATACCAGCTTAATTTATTTATGCGAGAAACCACCATAATATTATGAGTTATTATGTATCATATTTTTATCGACGGTAAAGAACAGTTTGTGAGGGCAATCGACTGCAACAAGAAACGGTGCAAAATAAAGGATTTCCGCCTGCCAGACGGATACATATTGAAAGCTGTTCCATCATAAAAGCTGTTATTTGAAACAAAGTCTTCCGAGGTTGAGTCTTTGCCAAGTAAAAGTAAAACTAAGCCTTTCCACGTAAACATAGAGTGCAAGAACATAACACGGGAATGACACAGGTGGAAATTTGAAGAGAAGAAAAATTGGTGTCACTCTGTGGCATTATATAAGTCGCAGAAGTGAGCGCGTGTTTTACATAAATTTTAAAATCCATGGTTAAAGAGTTGTCGTATCTCACCTTGGTAGGTTGAAATATTTTGACTGCTTGACTGTCCTTATAATGACCAAGTAAGGTATGCGTCAGTTATTTTGCTGGCTCAGATCGACAGCACCGGTTCGGCTTTTTGTCAAGATATCGACTTAAAAGGGAAGTCATCCCGGATAATAGTACAAACTTTGCCAAATTGGCGAAGCTGTAATAAGTGGGACAAAACAAAGAGAGAAAAAAACTGGGAAAGGCTGCGACAAGCACGACTTGACCAACTGATTGGAAACTGAGGCGTAAAACCACATCTAACTAACAAATCTCACGAAGCGCTTATAAAGCAAGTTGCAAGTTAAGTAGACAACTAGTAATTGGCAAATGTACAAGCGGTAAAATGCACATTGCATTTTGTCAACTCTCTTTTCTAAAACAGCGAGCAGCCTTTTTTTGTATTACAGTACAACCAAACCACTTAAAGTTAGTGTGATATGTCAACAAAATGCCCTGACTTCACCTGGCAGTAAGGAAGTGATTTTTTCCAAGTGAATATCCGTTGGAATTTTATCAATATCTTTTATCGTTCTCAAGATATACCTCTAACCTCTTCAAAGTCTGAATGTTTCTGAAACAAATTATGCAAAAATAATGATGTGTAGTTTTGCACAGTGTTGTCATTTCTTTTATTCACCCTATATTAATTATCTCTTAATTACTCGCCAGACGGTTTATGGTTTGGTTATCGATACTGATGATTTTCAAGGACGCAATTCTAACTTCCAAATAAAACCCTAAGGACAAACTAATGTTACAACTGTCTTTGAAATGAAGATTAAGTATACGAAAGATATCATTCGACATATATAACATGTCCCGCTAATGACATCACAAAATTTGCATACTGAGCTCATGTTTATCAATGATGAAGTGCAAATCAGAAATTGCCCTGTAAAATGGTCAGCAATGTTTGACGGATTTTGATGGGAATTGCGGTCATAACCTTGATTTTCCATGATTTTCACAAGGAATACCCAATTTTGTCTTCAACATATCTGAAGCTCTATGGAGACAGGGGTATACATTCCAGGCGAATCCACTAATGATAATGCTCTTGTACAACAACCTTTTTGGAATCAACAACCCAAATCCAGATCGCGCACTAGCGTAGGCGGGGGGAGGCACTTGGCCATGCCAACTCACGGTCGCTAATTGGTTTTTAAGATCCTAAAAATGCGTAATTTAGTAACACAAATTTTACTTCAAAAGGCGGTATATGTGGTATCAAATTTCATTTAAGGACATCCAATGTCGCAAAAATTTTCAAAGGGGAGGGATTGTCTCTCCATGGCTTCCTCCTGCCAATTATCTCTAGTTCCTAAAAATACGCAAATTTTATGGCACCTAATTTTTAAAAAAAAATTTTGAAGGAGACGGGATGTCACTCCCACCACCTTAGACCCCTCCCCCAGGCCGGCGATCACTGATACCCTTTTTTTTTATTGCTTAAGTACGAAAATCCTGAAAAAAGTTTTACGTGAAAAAAATGACATACGTAGCACCAGATCGCATGTAAAGACACCCAATTTTTCAAAATTTCTGTGACCCCCTCAGACCCCGGCCCCAGCATGGCGCTGGCTCAACATACTGCATGTCCGTCCTTCATAGCAATCCTGCGTACGCAACTGATCTCTGCAAAAAATCTCAGACTGGCAAAACTTTCATCGAGAAGAATCAAAAAGTTATGAAAAATAGTGACACTTTCGGGAAGCTAATACAAAACAATACTTCTTCAACCTCTCTTCATAGTCCTGTACAACACTAGCCTTTGCCCGAAATTGTAGAATATTCAGTGCCGGCCAAAGTGGCAAAAGTTATGCGATATTGTCATCAGTTTGTTCATTATATATTGAGTGAAATTTTTATTGTAAACGAAAGCTCAGAGTAACGACTGCTTAAATTCTACTCAAAGAACAACAGGAAATGAACGGACACGAATCTCCAAAATTGTCTGTACGCTTCTCATCAGAATAAATGAGAAATTATTTGGTATTTACACGGACTCAGTTGGCTGGGTCTTCTGGGTATGTGCCTGTACTAATTGAGCCGAATTCTTGTGCAATAACCAACCGTTACGAACTTATTACAATGGTGGTGTTGTCACTGAAGGTAATCTTGATAACATGAGTTTTCTAACAGAATCTATATTTCTGTCGTGATTTTCACCTTTGCTCAAAGAAAGAGGCAATCTGCAACCCTATTTGTTGCAAGTCAAAGTTCTCCAAGTTTACCAGCATAGCGACAGATACTGCTCGGTGCTCCTTGCCGTCCGTATTTTTAAAACACCCCGCACAATTCTCATTTCCCTTTCTTTCATTTTGATTGGATAAAGTTTGCATGTTTTCACCGGAGAGGCCTTTTCCTCCTTCTAACGTTGTATGTATTAAGGCGCCAAAGCCTACTCCCTGTCCAGCATGCAGTATGTAATGACACGGTACTGTGTTAGGATCAAAAGACATGTCACCGACGATTGACATACACCCCAAACCGTAAGTACCACATTCATCAGAGACGTCGGGATATCGGGTCCAGAGCTGTCTTACTGTTTCTGATTTCAAAAAGCCCGGGGTTTTTTCTGATTAAAAAAATGAAAGAAAAGAAAAAGAAAACTCAGTATGGGAAAAAATCTGTAGTCCCCGTCTCACTAGTAGTCAGTCTCCCTAGTACCCCGTTACATTGAGTACCTCCCGCGAAATTGAACCCAGCCTCATTGGTACCCCCATCACATTTTTCTCCCTTGTCATTGAACACCCGTCTCATTGGTCGCAGTTTTTCAAGTGATCGCTGTCCGACCACACTGACCCCTGAACCAAAGCCTATACCATAACTCTAACTGTAAGCCTAACAGAACCGTCACCAGCTTTCTTCAAAGGGGAGTGCGTTTTGAAATTCGAGCATGTGAGTGAGGAAATTGTTGTGGACGAGACCACGAAGTAGCAGAAGGGGGTGGGCATGGAAGGGGGCCCCCTCCCATGGTAGGGAGCTTTGCAATTTTTTAACTTAAAAAGTCGCAATCTGGTGCATACCAAGAGAGGAAATCAGGCGTAGGATTAACTGTTTCTGGGAGGGTGATTAATAATTGTAATCATTATATTCTCCTTGAAAACACATACGAATGATTAACTCACAAATAAATTTTACCCCTAACACAATTGCAATTGTATTAAGTATGAAACACTCACAGTTCAAAATTTAGTCGGTCCTAATTTGGTTCACTCCTCCAATAATGAGTCTATCCACGATTATGAACCAATGTCCTGACGGGGACTATAAACTATAAACTGTTTTACACTAAATCACAACTTGGATGAAATGACTGATTCCTGTTATAAGAAATACTGGCACCTGGACTGGACTATAACTAGGCCACAGTGTTGTACTGCTAAATTTGCGAAGGATTCGGTAGCTAGTTAGTTAGTTAGATAGAGTTTAACGGCCCTGTTTGAAACCTATTGGTTCAATTCGAGCCGGCCACGGCTTTTTCCAGTTGTGACTCTGCACTGGATTGTTTTCCCTACTCCATTGCTTATGCGGAGCATCACGCACAACGGCAGTAGGTTCCTTTTTTAGAGTCTTTAGTATGACTCGCAGTGGCGTAGCCAGGATGGAATTTTCGGGGGCCTAGCTAACAAGTGGGGGGCCTGTAAGCGGAGCGCCACCATCAGTTGGCGCGGAGCGTGTAAGAAAATTTTGGGTTTTACAAACCCTCCAGATGGCTGAAACTGGGCACTTCTCACGTGTTTTAAGCCGGTTGTACCCAGCCTTGCAATACGAATCTCATGTCTGCCACTTCTCAAATAGTGTGAAAAAAATCAATCTATGAAAAATGATAATACATACACTTTTTAGGAACCCAAAATCTGGGCATTTCTGATCTGTGCCATGGCCTGGGGGATGAAACTGAAGAGAACCGGTATCTTCCTTTCTCTTGGGAAAAATTTTAAAATTCAGGAGAACGTAGATCACAATGGGGCAATATTTGAATAGATTTCAGCTTCAATAGGGAAACCAAAATTAGTTGTGTCCTCCTCTGAGAAACTTTCTTTGCGTTAGATTTGCTCGATTCAAAATGGTGCTATGTTTGGCAAAACTTTGAACTGATTATAGGCCTACGTTTTTGGATTTTCCTATTTGGGGAGCATGAAAATTTTCAAAATACTCATTTTTATTCTTTGTAGAGATTTTACACGTGACATACATACTACCAAAGAAACAATGTTTTCCGGTTTTCAGTGGTGTTTAAATGGAAAATGGTGCAGTATTTGTTCAGTCATCGGTATATTACCTAGTCATAATTAAAATATCTCAAAATTAAAATCTCTCAAAAAATTTAAACCGCAAATCAGAAGTATGGATCATGCGGGAAACACATGAAATGCGGACCTTGTGGACATTTTACAAATCCGCCCTGACGCCAGTGCCAACTAGTAAAAAGAAGACTTGTTGAAAAATGGCTCTACAGTGGCACTTGTCATGGGAAGGAGTGAGGCAAGACATAGACCTACTTGTTAGGGATGGATGTGAAGAATTACTTGAAGGCACCCTTACCCTTAAAGGGCCAATCCTCTCACCTCAAACCACAATTTTGGTAGGGTGTACTGAAATTTTCCATTGCCTCAGCTCTTTGATTGACAGCTAATTCAAACAATTCAGAGTACCAAAGCTTTTATTTAACAGCATGAGCTGTACTGAGAGTGTTTTGTTTATAAACATTGAGCTTTTCTATACTCGACTCGAAGCAATCAACTGAGATTGTCTCTGGATGAGGATGAATTTCAGACAATTGTGGGAGGAGCTTAAGTAAAAAGGTTAGGAGAATTGGTACTGTTTGGGGTGAGAGAAGAGGGCCTTGAAGACATATTTGTGTATGATAGAGTATAGGAATGGTAATGTAAGAATAATCTCCAGTGTATGATTGCATTTTTTCAGTAAATCAACCAGCCATCGAAAGGCAGAAAGGGTCTTACCTAACAATTAAAGTCAAATTCGAGTTTGCCGTCGAAACGTTCGTTTCATCTTCTAAGTGTAATGCAATAAACGACAGCGGAGATTATATACGGTATCTAATTTAGTGAAAGTAATCATTTTGAAGTTATTACTTGATTTCATATGTGCACACATAATATGTTTTACACACATTCATGCATGTTTTCTTAATTGTTACACATTTTTTATTTACTTTTTTGAAGGAAATACTTCAAAGTGTATTTCTGTTTAAACACTTTATTTTTTTTCTCAATTACTTTATCAGGAGGCAAAAAAATCTCGGGCGGCCTGACGAAAATCGGGGGGTGGGGGGGTGACTCGACCTGGGAAGCGAACCTGGGCTTTCCGCGTGAGAGGCGGATGCTCTTACCACTAGACCAAGCACGCGGTTCAGAAGGATTCGGTAGCGTAAAACGCCAACCCGTACTGCTGCGAACTGACTATAATTTAGACTAACTAATACTGTGCTATGGCCTGCGATGCTTCGAACTTGAAGCTTAGGCTGGGAGGAAGGTTGAGCGGAAATGACTGATGGAAATGCAGCCCTGGATTCACAGACGCGAATAGTGATAGATCTCACGAAGATACTTGCGAGATCGACGACGAGCTGAAACTTCGCCACATGATAGTCTAGGAGTAGTGAAAACGTAGAAAAGATTACCGTTTGGTTGTTCCATGCACAATTCCGACCGCATTTTAAAAAAATCTCCACACCCGGCGGCGACGCCCCTCCCCCATTTTTTTGGCCGGCAGGTCTGAAGGGGGTGCGTTCTTACCCTCCGCACCCCCAGGTGATGGCCATGCCTAACCTTACCCCACAACCCCCTAACCTACTGACCGGAATGTCAATGAGTGTGGGGCCTAATGAGGGGAAAAAATGAAAATATGGCTTAATGAAACGGTTTACCAATGATACAAATTACGCTAATTCGAAGACTGCATCGGCGAGACAGGGGACAATAGAGTGGACCCTGAGTATATATAAATGCTACTGGTGATTTCTTGTGCCTCGATGTTTATCTGACAAACCCATGTTTTTACCTTTATGGTGGTCTTCAGTGACCTCGTGACTGAACAGTCATTCGTCACCCCAAACTACAATGTTACCTGTATAGTTTACAGAAATTCTCAGTTGGCACAGTTCTTTGATTGACATCAAATTAAAGAAAGGCAGAGTAACTCACTTTACGCATCATGTGCCTAGAGTGTTTTGATTCAAAATTAAATAATTCTGCATGCTCACCATGGGTTTGCCGTGAAGCAATAAACAAGAATTATGTCTGAATGAGGGACAGCTTCAAGACAACTGTGGAAGGAGCTAGGAGTAAGTAGTGCATGTGAGAGAACTGCAATTCACTCTAAAAAAAATTTAAACGATTTTGTTTAAAAGTTAGGATACTCAAGAAAATGAATATTTCTACTCGAAAAAAGTGAGTACTTCAAATCAATTTGTGTAAAATTTGGCACAAATTCAGTTGAAGTACTCACTTATTTCTAGAAGAAAAGTACTCACTTATTTCTGGAAGAAATACTCATTTTCGTGAGTATCCTAATTTTTAAACAAAATCGTTTAAATATTTTTTAGAGTGAACTGTCTGAGGTGACGAATAAATGCATTTAAATTTATTCAAATGCCTACCTTTAGGATTTGAATTTGACCAATAGCTATTTAAAAAAATATGAGCCAATTTTAAAAGATCTCTGGTAGTACTCATGAATCCACCAGAACCAGCCTTCCACGATACGTCAATAGAGGGTGAGTTGGTTAGGTTTCCAGAGTCGTCACGAGAGTAAAACCTGTCGAGAGTTAGGTTAGATGAAGTTAGGGACCATCCAAATGTACCATAGTTATAGTTATCCAGTGATGTACCAACTTCGCACATTGTACTTACATCTGCAAGAGTTTGTAATTAACAGGCAAAGTGTATAGTGAGAGAGTGAGTAATTACTGATAAATAACAAAATATGGACCTTATGGCATCCTGGTAAAATTCAACATCCCACTCTAACAATCATTGAACTCTTAGACTTTAGAGCCCAGTGCCTCTGAAGCCTAATGAGTCTGGCACCATCTACTAAGACACAATATTACCGCATTAAGCCTTCAAGTGCTCGCCTCCAATCGGGGAACATTTGCCATTATCGAGGGTCGGCCGAACAGCAGAAATTACACGTCCGATTCGGCATCCGTATGCTCTTAACCACGTGCATGACGGTAAACAATGGCCTCGCTCCTTGTTGTAACCGAATTTTTGGATAGCCTACTCGCAGTTCCGAACTCCGCGTGACACCGTCAAGATTTAGGGGCCCACTGCCCTCAGCGGCAGCAGAAGCTCAACAGTGGGTAATAAAGGTTAAATTTGGTATCAATGATCGCTACAGAAACCACCAGGCTACTTACTTCTGCTGCCACCAGTGGAGGCGCAAGAATGTCAGAATTGGGGTGGCAAACTATGGCACGCCAAAGGGCTCACCAAATATGATGATCTTCTAAAAATACACGTTCATGTACTAAAATTACACGTTCATGTACCAAAAATATACGATGATGTACTAACTTCATACGATAATGATGTAAATTTACACCATCATGTACTTAAACCATAAGTTCATCATGTTAAATGTTACGATGTACATGTAAAATCACACGTTGTACATTTAAAAACACACGTTGTACATGTAAAAACGTAAGATCATCATGTTATTATTGTCTCTTCCGCACGCCATACAGAGTGAGCCTTTCGGCGTACCAGAAGTCCACCAAAAGGCTCACCGACATGCTATGTAGTAAAAGTACACGTTCATGTACTAACTGCTAACGATCATGTACTGATTTCATACGTTCATGAACTGTTTGCTTATGTTCATGCACTGATTTCATACGTACACGTACTGATGAACGTATGCATTTAGTACATGATCGTATGAAATCAGTACATGTGTAAATTTACATCATGATTATATGAAGTTAGTACATCATCGTATATTTTTGGTACATGAACGTGTAATTTTAGCACATGAACGTGTATTTTTAGAACATCATCATATTTGGTGAGCCTTTTGGCGTGCCATAGCAAACTAAGGACAAAGGATAATGTTAGAGGGTCAAAAATTTTCGAGCGCAGCCCGGAAGCGAGCCCAAAGCGTCCGTTCCTGGGGGTGGGGATCTAGGGAGCGAAGTCCCCGGAAACTCTGAAGTTCAAGCATATCTCTGGATGAAAAAGTAAGTCTCTGGAGAGGTATGTTATTTATTTCTTTCCATTAACCAAACTCCTAACTGACCGAAATTGAGGGGAAAGTGGGGAGCAAGAATTAAATGGGGGGGGGGGGCTCCCTCTTGTCCCCCCGTTAGTGCCGCCACTGGCTGCCACCAAGATACTCGCCGTGTAGAACAAGGATCGAAACGTGAATTTTGTATCGAGTATAATGTTACACCGTAGGATCATGGTTAGTATTAGCTTCAGGACCAAGGGCTTTACACGGCATTCGCCTTTACAATACAACAAAGAAAGAGCTGAAATATGATTGTATCACACTACATGCTATGCCAGAATATTCAAACTGAAATGATATGATTAATGCTTAATGGCTTTCTTAGGCTATGAGTAAGCTATAGACGAATCCGATCAGAGCTTGTGTTCAGTGGCTGTTGTCAGCCATAAGAGGGGTCCATCAGCCTTAGATGGTTGTTTTTAATTGTGTACATGAATTTCAAACCCTCATATTCAGTGAAATTGAGTGAATCAAGGGTTATTTTAGTGTACAACCATGCTATGATACAGATAAGCAAATAAACCGAAAGATTAAAGGTAATGGACCCAAGTTATTCCCGACTAAAATCAGATCATCACTTGCGTGTCCGGATTCGTCTATACGTCGTCCAAGAATCCTAATTTAAGTTTATGAAGTTGAATCCTTTAATAGAAAGAAATTTTGAAAAGATACCTCGCTCTATTCTGCAAAATTGTTTCACTCGTTTCGATGACAGTATCCACTAATCTCAGCTCATCTAATATATCCCTCATGTGTTCAATGAAATTTTTCTCAACTAGTGACTCGATAATGGCAGATACTAAAATCCATCCTATCGATGAATAAAGAAGGCCATTACCTGGGAAAGTAAAATCAGAAAATTGTTAGATCACACAATTCCGAGAGTAAAAAATAAAGGAATATATTGCACTTTTAATTGCAACGTTGAGCAGCATGGGCAGACCACAGCAGCAAACGCGTATTTCGCCAATTCAATATTTGGTTAGTCCAGTTCACCACCGGTGGGGGGGGGGGCAGGGTTCGCATAGCCCCCTTCTGGGAGTCAGTGTGGGACTCAATTTCTGTCATGCATATAACATTCTTTTGGTTTTATAGTTGTCACTCGTTTTTACGAACTTATAAGATACTTATCACCTGTCTTGAAGACCAGCGGATCATCTTGGAACAAGTCCAATACATCCAACACTGACGAATACTGCTGACGAATGTAAAACTCCGGAGGAAGTGTCTTTCCGGGAATCCGAGATCTATGAGCAATTGCGTCGATGATAGCACTTGGTATGGTAGTAGATTCGGTTCCTCCAGTTCTGGCGATTGCTGCGTTCCATTCTGATGCTGATCTGTAATGACGTAACCCCGACGTGTGGTTCATTAAATGTCTCGTCGTTATGGTAACCTATTGCATCAATCCGTTAAGAAGATTATGAGTGTAAAGAAAAAGGCCATAATTAACACCTCAAAATAAAAAATACAGAAGATAAGTGACACAAAATGATGTAGTAACTCTAAAAAAGTATTGGAATAAAAGACTTATTTTGGCCACAATTTGTAAACACGTTAAAATTCTAAACATAGTTATAAAACACTACATATTAAGTTATTGAACGTTTTTAAAAAGCGAAAAGTTTAGAAATCAATCACGTGTTTTAGCATCTGAACTTGTTTATAAAGTGGGACAAAAAATGTTTGTAGAGTGTATACGTGGTACGTGGCAAGATCGAAGCACAAATCCCTACCTACCTACCTACCTACCTACCTACCTACCTGCCTGCCTGCCTGCCTGCCTGCCTGCCTGCCTGCCTGCCTGCCTGCCTGCCTGCCTGCCTGCCTGCCTGCCTGCCTGCCTGCCTGCCTGCCTGCCTGCCTGCCTGCCTGCCTGCCTGCCTGCCTGCCTGCCTGCCTGCCTGCCTGCCTGCCTGCCTGCCTGCCTGCCTGCCTGCCTGCCTGCCTGCCTGCCTGCCTGCCTGCCTGCCTGCCTGCCTGCCTGCCTGCCTGCCTGCCTGCCTGCCTGCCTGCCTGCCTGCCTGCCTGCCTACCTACCTAACTAACTAACTAACTAACTAACGGTCTAAAACCCATCCTCATCCACATACAAACTCATGCATATTTCATGCTTTAATCCGCCCATTAAACCGATCCTCTGCTTAAAAAAAGTCAGCCCTTCCACTTTTAATCTTGGGTTCTTCCTTTGCGAGGTGTCTGTACTCTGAGATAGTTGCAGAATGAAAGACCCGCAAGTCTGTAGGTATTTTCATTAGTTTTGCGCTAGATGCATTTTGTTTCATGCCATAATAATCCGACATTTCCACATTCTTCCCTGCCACTACATTGTAAACATTTGTACGTATGGTGATCTGTTGAAAAGATAGTCTTGCGTTTAGAAGATGTTGTTTTTGTTGTTCCAGTAACTTGTTGTATCCAATACATTCTCATAAACTCTTGCTTACAGCACACCATCATATCAGTCTAGTTGGCAAGCGGCCTCATTTATAAAATAAACTAAACACATATTACCAACGTCTTGACCAACACTAGTGACAAAAGGATTCAAATATCAAACCTTTTTTCCATTCCAACATTTTTCTGGAAAGCTCGGAATATATTTTTGGATTGGTTCATCAAGGTTTAGTTTTCCATATTCCATGAGCTTTGCTGCAGCTATAGAAGTAACCATTTTACTAATGCTTCCAATCCGAACCAAGCTGTCTTCAGTCATCTTAACGCCATTCTCGATGTCTGCGAAACCAAACCCTGCAAAAGAGTACAGTGATATGATATGTGTCCACTTGCATTAAAATGACGGAATCCTTTTTGTGTTCAAAAGTATGAGCTGAACTGATCAATAATTGAACTAATTCCAAATCATTCTACATGGTTTTCACCAAGGCCCAAAAGGGATTTAAAAGAATAATAAAATTTAATTTCAAGTTTTACCGAGCACCTTACCTTCGGACCATACTGGTTTACCGTTCATTCCGACTGAGATAGAAAGGCCTGGAATGCCTTTGTTGGCCTAAAATTGAAATCAAAATAGTTCCAGTTACACTATACCAAGACAAATAAAAGAATACAAAGAAAGATATATTTTCTTTCGATTAAACTGTTTTGCAGCTTATCGACTTCCAAAAACATGAGGAAGACAGTTGCTTTAGAAAGCTGTTAACCACATACTTGGAGATTCAGACATTTGGAAGGGGACCCTGGATTTGTACGAATTACCAAAAGCGGCTTGAAGTCACCCAAGCGTAAGCAAAGATAAGGAAATCAATTGTTCTGATGGCTGAGGCAAACAATGGGAGAAGCAGAGGTTTACAGGGAACGGTTTGTACATTTCAAAGGAATTGTCCATCTCATGAAGAGGGACTTAATCTGTTCAGTGTAAGCCTCCCGCAGACAGGGGTAGGCTATGGGAAATGTAAACCCACTTCCCTGAAACATTTTCACCACTCATGAGTCATCTTATCCGGTCAATCGGTACTTTATATGGCTGATGGACCCTATACAAGAGAGTTCAGTGATTCGTGTGTATGCCCACAATTCCATACGGCAACGAATTACCGAACTCGCTCATTGTGCGTGCTCTAAAAAGAACTGATTTCAAAAAAAAAAAAAAAAAAAAAAAGTTTTCTCTGAACTTACCATCAAGCTCGTTATAAGCAACCGAGATCGTGAAATTGCTCTTCGCGTAGCACCAGAATACATGGCTGATATGAATAGAGTTTTGTAATACGGCGGATAGCGTAACCTAGTAAACGATAGACTGTATGTAGTCGTCCAGACTGCTAAATGAGATACAAGGTCAGCATTGTAATAAACTCTTTTTGGTGTAAAATGAGTTTTACATTCAAATTTTGAGCCGGTTTCAAAGCGTTACCACATCCTCGGCATATAAAATATGACATAGCCAAGCTGAGAACAAAGCTCACCCTCTCACTTGCCATTAAATTTGTCATGCGTAACTTAATATTTCATACTCGACCATTCGAAATACATTTCGTCAGCACAGTAACCAGTTGGGAGTAGAACAAAATATTTGATATATCTTTATGCTATGTGATGTGTTACCATTGGAGGTAGCACTTTGCTGGTAGTAATAAAAGGTGTGATGTTAAATCTAGTATATGAGCACGTAGCAACTGCTATACCGTATACGGGTAGAAATGTTTTGATGACACATTCAAAGAATAGTCATACATTGAGATTGCATTGTGATATGAAACTCAGGTTGTGAGCCAGGCGCGTAGCCAAGGACGAAGAAGTAACGTTTTCTCTATTTAGGCCTATCTATATTCCATAAAGAGGCCTGTAAATTGCAGCTCCCAGCAATTTGAGTGGAATCTTTGACCAAAATGCGCTCAGTGTCAATCCATATGATTGGCGAATCCCTGAGTGTCTATACGGGTTTCGCCCGGTCCCTTGATAAATTCCTGCCTGCGTCCCTATTCTTAATTGCAGTTTGTTTAAATGTAGTCTCGTTGAACATCTAATGCCATAAGGAAGATGGTACGCATATTTGCACTGTCCCCTCCCATTTGACCAGTCCCACCACCATGTACCATGGAAGTACTGTCCCCCTCCATTTTCAATTTTAAAATATATTTGGGTTAAGTTCATGAACTTGTGCCAGAAGGGTACGGTTAGGCAATTTTATTTGCACTGTCCCTCCCATGCACTCTTCTCGCTGTCCAATTGTTTATGAAGTAGGGATGATTCTTTGAATATTTTGTGCCAGAAGAGATTGGCAATGTTATTTCTGCAATTTATACCCACATGACTGCTTTTAGACTTTCAGCACGGGGAAAAATATGTTCTCAAAGGATCTTGTGACAAACAAGTGATAGAAAAAATGACACTCGTTTTATAATTTTATTGTTGTTTGCTTTTTAAGTGCTTGGAAACGGACACTGTCAAAACAGGAACCCCCCAAAACCGAACCTGACAAAACAAGACCATGAACTTTTTACAACTATTTATACGTATTCTACTTCAAGATAGCAAAACAAAAGTTTCTATGGCCAATATATACAACACTCCCAGCCCACCTACCCCCACTACAAAAAGAACAAACCTTTACAGGTTAACCGTTACCCGGCTCAAATTTACTGAGAAGAGTGGACCCCACCGCCTCCCGAACGTCGCCCTTGGTAGATGAACGTGGTCAGCTTCAACCCTAAGCCTAACCTCTGTCTTCATCAACGCATGGATGGCTCCAGGCCTCCCCTCCCCCTAAATACAATATTACAACGGACTCTCCACAAGGCCAGCTTAATGGAGGTCGGCACAAAGCACAGTATATCACAAACACTTGTATTGCAAGGCAAGGGCGAAAGACAATAGAAAGCATAGTCTAGGCTGACCGCCTATGTGCTACGAGACGTGGGCGATCAGTCAGAGCTTGAAACCACTCCCAGAGGAGGTCGCCAAAGCCACATTGCCAGATCAAGTGAGGCACACTCTCCCACTTAAGACATCCAGTACGAGACGCCACCTCAGCCGTTTGAGATTAGTTACGATGGTGTCGTGAGCAATTCGCCACAGCAAGTCTCGCCGGCGGTAATCTATTGACCTGCTGTGAACAACTCGCTACACTTCCGGCTCTGACTCATAGCTCCTGGATTAGACCTGACCAACTGAGTCATCAAATATGGCCCGGTACTGGTCCCCCGCACTGGGCTGTGAAATATCTTCTACAATCGACACAATACGTAGTGTCTCCCTCGTGAGACAGTATGTCTTCGTCGGCCTCCAGCTGTGAGGTTCACTATTGCTAAATAGGGTAGGGAAAAACCACTTAACGGAATGATAATTCCCCCCCCCCCCCAAACAAAAAAAAACGGACAAAATAGGCAAAAGGCAACTGGTTGTTGACGGAAAATACACTTAGTCAGTAAAAATCGTAGCTTTAAAGGAAAGTGCACGAGTACCCCCCCCCCCCCCGCCTAGGATCCTGGTACACCATCTTCCTTTTAACCAGCTCCGTTTTCCCAGACCAAAGAAACTTAAACACGGCCCTCTCGGTTGCACTAGGACACTATCTGCAGCAGCCAGAACAGCGCCTGGATACCACAAGAGAGGGTAAATGAATGGATTGATAACTGTTACCTTTACCGACAAACTTTTTTTTTTCATTTTTTCAGGTCTATACTTCATTCAAACGAAAATACATAATTCTCAAAATATTACCTGAAATGAGGATAGTCTCAGCATTGTTTGCTCCGAACATCTGTGTAAGTCGGGGCTAGTTAAAATGACTGAATATTCCGAGCTTATACAGTGGAATGATTAGCTTTCATACTTTCGAAGTACACTGTTTAAAATCTCTGTAAAATTACAGACTCCCCCACCTCCCCCCCCCCAAAGAAAGATACATAAAAATAACAAGAAAATTTCTGGCAAATATTTGCCAGTATTTTTCTGTAGTCTTTACATCTTTCTCCTTTTAGTCCTGTAAATCTACATCCATTTTGAACAGAAAAACAGAGAAAATGTTAGTTCTTGATTAAATTGCGTAAATTGTTATCATATTATTGCTGTAGTCTTTAGAGTGCCTCTTGAACTTATTAACCGATACAAACCATGGCTATATCTATAGATCGAGTCGACAATAAGCAAGTTCAGTAATTCGTTTTGGTGGCTCCGCACATGCGCACAACCTACAAATAGTCGGTATCAACAAACCAATCCCGCATCTACAACACGTGCTCCAAATCTGAGTTAACATGAAAATTTCGTTAAATCATTCTTTTTATAACATCCATAACATGAGGAGGGATCTCAAGTGTAGTTTTGTGCAGTAGTTTGTGTCTAAATTGTCTTTTTGGTGTAAAAAATCGCATTTTAACCCTTTACCGTTGTGCTCCGATCGGGGCATATTTGCGCGCCTCGGGAGTGGGCGGAAAAGCGGACGTATCACGCCCCGCATCAGCTTCCGTAGGCCATTGACCCCGTGACCTCAAACTATTGTCTCTCTCGTTGTTGTGGCCGAATTTTCGGGTAGCTACTCGCAGTTTCGAGCTCCGCGTGAAACAGTAAAGATGGGTGACAGCCGAGCTCTTCGCATGGGTCCAAAAGGACCCAAACAACGGTAAAGGGTTAAAATAAGCCTGTGAGGTGTGCTTACTGCAAAGCTGATACATGCCACTGTCTCTGCGTGTGTGCACAGCCGACCGAGTGGTGCAGATATATTTTAGATTAAAATAAGCCTGTGAGGTGTGCTTACTGCAAAGCTGATACATGCCACTGTCTCTGCGTGTGTGCACAGCCGACCGAGTGGTGCAGATATATTTTAGATTAACCCTTTACCGTTGTGCTCCGATCGGGGCATATTTGCGCGCCTCGGGAGTGGGCGGAAAAGCGGACGTAGCACGCCCCGCACCAGCTTCCGTAGGCCATTGACCCCGTGACCTCAAACTATTGTCTCCCTCGTTGTTGTGGCCGAATTTTCGGGTAGCTACTCGCAGTTTCGAGCTCCGCGTGAAACAGTAAAGGTGGGTGACAGCCGAGCTCTCCGCATGGGTCCAAAAGGCCCCAAACAACGGTAAAGGGTTAAAATAAGCCTGTGCAGTGTGCTTACTGCAAAGCTGATACATGCCACTGTCTTTGCGTGTGTGCACAGCCGACCGAGTGGTGCAGATATATTTTAGATTAAAATAAGCCTGTGCAGTGTGCTAACTGCAAAGCTGATACATGCCACTGTCTCTGCGTGTGTGCACAGCCGACCGAGTGGTGCAGATATATTTTAGATTAATCTGCCGTAAAGTAGAACAAACAGAGTACCAAAACTTATACTACACAGCATGAACTGTACTGAGAGTGTTTTAATTATACACATTGAACTTTTCTATACTCACCCTGAAGCAATAAACTGAGATTGTGTCTGGATGAGGATGAATTTAGGACAATTGTGGGAGGGGCTTAAAGGTAAAGAGCAGTCCCCCCAAATTTATTTTGAAGAAAGAGCTAAATAACTTAATTTTTATCTTACTTCTCTTCAAAGTATCTTTAACTACATTTTTTGACTTCACTATTGCATATTCAAGGTAAACCAAGCAGTTATTTCTGGTAAATTTCACATTTGAAGAAAAAACACATTGTCACATGACTCCCAACAGCCAATCATTAAACTGGACAGTCTACTACACTTCTTCAATTTGGGATGACTGCTCCTGCCCTTTAAGTAAGAATGTCAGGAGAATTGGTAGTGTTTGGGGTGAGAGAATCGACCCTTTAAGAGAGCAATGAATTTCTTTAATGCACAATTTAAAGATATCTCTAATTATGACGTGACATTACTCACTTAACCGCTTCACTCACATCTAGTTTGTCGAAATCTGGGTCATCTCTCGTCTTCATAGTGACTTGGGCAATCTTTCTTCTTTGGATATCTATCTTTTGCCAAAACATAACTACAAGCTGCTACACTGCTAGATCGAGCATAGCATTTGTGCAGGCTTTCAGCCTCTTTTGGCTAAGATGAGTCCTGGGCATGACGTTAAACTGCATCCAGGTTGTGGCTTCTGTTCTATTCAGCCAGTCTAGAGCAGGACCACTCAGTGTTTGCCCTTTGGAGGGCGTACTTGTCCATTTGGGACGTTAAGCTCCTTAAGGGAGCAGAACTCTTCCGGGAGTAATCGTTTGGTTTTCGCCCCTTGGCTCTTCGCCAGAGAGTCGTGGGGACTTTTAGAAAAAAGCTGCTACACTGCTACCTGTCCTTTGTTAAAGATGTTCAAATAGCCTTTAACATTTGGCTTCTGTTCTATTCAACCAGTCTAGAGCAGGACCACTCAGTGTTTGCCCTTTGGAGGGCGTACTTGTCCATTTGGGACGTTAAGCTCATTAAGGGAGCAGAACTCCTCCGGGAGTAATCGTTTGGTTTTCGCCCGTTGGCTCTTCGCCAGAGAGTCGTGGGGACTTTAAGAAAAAAGCTGCTACCTGTCCATTTTGGTTTCACCGAACCGCCCTTTGCCGGAGGGTCGCTTGACGTTAATGTCCTGGGCATGACGTTAAACTGCATCCAGGTTGTGGCTTCTGTTCTATTCAGCCAGTCTAGAGCAGGACCACTCAGTGTTTGCCCTTTGGAGGGCGTACTTGTCCATTTGGGACGTTAAGCTCCTTAAGGGAGCAGAACTCATCGGGAGTAAATGTTTGGTTTTGGCCCCTTGGCTCTTCGCCAGAGAGTCGAGGGGACTTTTAGAAAAAAGCTGCTACCGCCTTCTGACAGTCTGATGTTTATTTGCCTATTTGCATACGACGCCAATGCTTTCTTAGCTACCGTAACAAAAGTTGTTCACAGTTAATTGAAATGGCGTCGAAGATCGATCATCGACAAAAATTTAGCTTGGAAACAGCATGTGAATGAGCTACGTAACAACCTTCTTAAGTATATTGACATTTTTACAACATAAGAGACACCCTACCTGTCACAGGCGTACGCAGGATTTTTCTGAAGGGGGCCATGAAGTATGTTGAGTGATCGCCGGCCTTGGGGAGGGGTTTAAGGGGGGAAGTGTCCCCCCTCCTTTGAGAATTTGTGGCCTTTTCAAGGCACCTAGATGCAAAATGGTGAACCATTTTCTGTTTTGACAGGTATAGTTTTAAAAGTTGAATTGCGCTGCTTAATGAGGATGAAACTGAAAATTTCCTGTCTTTCCACGCAATCTAAAGCCATATACGCTATACCTTTCGAAGTAAAATTTGTTTTTGAATTTGTATACTTTTATAGGACTCAAAATAAAAGAGCACCAGTGATCCACAAAGTCGAACATACCAATTTCAGTTTGGGCTTTTTTTCTTGCCCACAAAACGTAATTCTGCCATAAACACAATGTTAGCGGAGCGCCACCATCAGTTGGCGTGGAGCGTGCAAAAAAATTCGAAAATCGAGACCCTAAGATGGCCGGAAATAGCATTTCCCACAGGTATGCAAAGAAACTAAGCAATCGCAATCTTCTTTAGTCGTTTGCAATAAAAATTTCATTTCACAGTAAGTTCGCTAACTGCAAAGTGATCAGAAAGTTATTTAAAATGTGCTTTGATCTGAAAAATGTAATTTTGCCCTAAAGACTCTCTAAGCGCTACTATTCGTCGGCACGGAGCTTTTGCAAAATCGCGACCAAGACGACCGAAAATTGCATTTTCATTCTTGAAAGAGAATGTAAAGAGTCTTAATGTTAAGCTTTTGTTTGTTTTGTTAAGTGATCAGAAAATTACCACATAAAATGTACCACTACCATAAGATGGAATGGTCTTGAGAAAGCTAAAAATACTGAAAATATGTTAAAGTTATTCTATTGTGACTCTTGGCTAAATTCAAGATCCGCTGAATTGATCGAATTGTCAAAGTGACAGCCCAAAGTCCAGACTAAGTAATTTTTAATCCTAACATCTTTTCCATGAAAAATGGCAAACCATTGCTCACCGCACCAGAACATCCTACGCTCCCCTGCCCCGTCTCGTACATCTATACCGGGCGGGAAAGGAGTTCAAGGGATGGGCCCATTTCTTCTGAGAATTCCTAGGAAAGATAAGCAGGTAGGTGTCCTTAGCACCTAGATGAAGTAAAATTTGCAATTTGACAAAGTTTGCCTATTTTTAGGAATACAAATAAATTTGGTATCACTGAGGAGGCCTTGGGAGACAATCCTTCCCATTTCAAAATTTTTGAAAAACTGGGTGTCTTTACATGCAATCTGGTGTCACATGTGCTACCTTTTGAAAAAAAAACGTGGTCCTAATGGCCCTTAAAACCTCCACACAGAACTGTAATGACAATTTCTCCCAGTAATAATATTCTCTGCCCTGTATCACATTATAATTCAATGCGTGGTAAAGTACTTTTACAAAATTACCGTATTGCTATAATATGCGGCATAACATCTTTTTGGAAGCTCACGGTATTTCTCGCCTGTCCTAAGAGGCTACTGCAAACCAATTATGAACTTGAACCATACTGGAAAATAAATTAAAACTTTGAATTTTTTGTCGAGTTGGCTTACACTGTGTTACACATTCGTGTTGGTGTGTCATAAAATCTTATCTTACTAACTTTCAGTTAAAACCGATTTTTCAGTCAACAACAATGTAGCAATACAAAATTATAATACCATGGAAGTATTAACTATGCTAAACCAAGTCTGGCAATCCGCACAAGAACGGTTCGCAAGTTGTAGAGGGACAAAAAAAGATTTCACAGCCATGCATTGAAACAGGGAGGCACGGTATGAATTTATGTCAAAATTACCGATGAAGAACTCACCATTAAGCTCGTTATCAGCAACCTCACTGTTTCGGGCATCATCTCAAGGACAAATTGTCAGATTTCACGTAAATAAAACATTATTCTAACACAAAAAGAAAGCTTAACCAAATGACAAATAGGCTGTAATGACTGCAACTTTCAAAATCACCCGTAAAATTCCATTTCAGGATTAGTCTACATTAGCCTAAGGAAATGACTGTACTTAGAGGGCTAATAAAATCCTCTCACCGGGCGCAAGCTACAGTTTTTGTAGTAGTCCGAAAAAAATTCTCAATTGGTACAGTCCTTTGGTTGACTAGCCTGCGCAGTGCCTCTGTGGCTGTCGCCCGCTTAGGTTGGTTTTTCGTAGCGATGAGCTGAACGAAAGACTTCGTTCGGTACGCGGGCTACCGTATTGGTTGACAGCAAGTTTAGAGAAATGCAAAGTGCCGAAGCTCATATTACACAGCAACTACCTACTGTACCGATATTTTGTTTCAGTGTGAGTACACAAGACCCCAGTACGATATTGGGGTTTTGTGTACAAACACTGAAACAAAAAAACTCAGTGAGGTTGTGTCTGGACGAAGATGAATTTTTGTTTGTTTTGAGAAGGTCTTAACTCTTAAGTAAGTGGGTTTTAGAGAGTTTTGGAGCTGTTTGGGATGAGTGGATTAGACCTTTAAAACATTTTGATGATTTTAAAGGTGAAATTCCCACATCATACTAACCGCATATATCTTTGAGACAAGCATATATTCATTTGACGTGGTTTTGAAGAAAAATAGCTTAAGTTTCCCATTAAAATATATGTATTATGAGCTGCATGGGTAATTGTGCATTAATTTCCGTCAAATCCTGTGGCGATTTGCCACTTCTGTTTTTTTGTTGTTGTTGTTGTTGTTGTTGCTGTTTTCTTTTCTTTTTTTCGAAATCAAGAAGAACCGAGGCTCATCAAATACGGTACTTTGGAAAAATCATGAATGAGACGAGGAAATGTTTCTCCTGAAAATAATGATGAAATGCCGTCAACTTTTCAACATCTGGCAATTAAATCGGCCTTAACAAATATCGGACCATAACCCTTTGTAGGAAAAATGAAACCCGAACACGTATAGCGATTGGCTAGGCCCAATACAAAAACTGGCAACGGAATTGGCATACGTAGCCTGCAGTAAAATGCACAATATGGGCTCGGGATCACGGCACCACCGCTGTTAGTAGAAAAATCGCTCCTCAGCTCATCGGGGAATCGCTGGAAAGAAATTTGACCCAGTCTGACTCTGCAGCATTAGGCCCACTCATACCTGTTGACCGTCATCTGTCTTTAAATATGCCTATAAATGTTTATTTAAATAGAACAATCATTTTGCATCTCAGACCCGCCTCTGCCAGAAGCAAATTTTGCTCCAAAAATGAGACCCCGCTCCCAAAACAGCGGGGAATAAAACCTTGAGCCCCGTGGGCCCTCTAATACAACAGCCTTTCCATTGCAATGGAACAATGAAATAACAGCATAAAAAGTCGAAGCACAAGCCTGAGTTGAACTGTCATTTCACGCACCATTGCACTCCGAAGTAATGCTTCACCACACCGCCCGTGACAGAAGAATAGGAAGCGGCTGTTTCCTTTCATATCCTGTAGTTCCCTATATAGATTACTGAGAGAGGGACTTTTGACGTAATTCTTTACCGGTGTTGTGGTGGATGTTGCCGTACAATAAACACACAAAGGGAGGAGGTCTCAAGCAAACAGCGAGTCACTTCTGCGAGGCCATTTTGTCAACTTTGCTTGCTTCAGTAGTCCCAGAACGTTACGGTGCTCCAGAATTTGACGTTCAAGTCTCAATGCCAATGGGATCGTTTTAGCATGAGCTAGTTGCACGCCCAAGACATAATCAATTTTTAAAGATGACTACCTCCGTAATGTTCTTTAGAGGCACCATTTTAGATGTAAGCAGTTCTAAAGAAAACTTTCTAGTGTATCTTAATACCCTTAGGGTACTTCCCATGTCAGTAAATGGGGAATGCACTGTAGTCTATTCCGATCTTACAATTTCTGCTCGAGGCTTCTGGAACTATGGCTTGCGAATCCAACTTGTTCAGTCTCACCGGACCGGGTGCGGACAAAGTCTAAATATCCCGGTTTGAACATGAAAGTACTACCTCGGAGGTAGTACTTCCATGGTTTGAAGAACCAGTCATGACGTTCTTATGAAATTATCAAGGTTTGCTATTTTGGACTCGGCGGCGGTCGACAGTACTGTATCCATCTGGTCTAATTTCGGAATGGTCACAACAAGTTTCATTAGAGAATTCTGCACCTTGAACGGTACCCCGCGGAGCGCAATTTTTTCGTTCAGCTCATCTCTACGGGAAGTCAAAATCTGAGGGGCGGCAGCGTATGGGGACAGCAGCAACAGAGGCACTTCGCAGACTACTTGAACGGTGGACATTTATATTTCGACCTTAATTTCCAAATCCAGCAATGCAGTTAAGATTTTTGCGGTTAACGCATGGACTTCCTATATACATGGACAGAGCATATAACGCGTACGTCCTATCATTAGATGGTCGCCACCGCCTGAGACAAAAAAAGCGCACCAAGATGGCCGCCATGAAGTTAGTATTTGTATAATTTGACAGCGTATCTGTAATATTTTCATTAAAATTTAAAACTTGAAATCGGAACTTACAATTTCATATTCCTGCAATAAATGGGGTGATTTTGACCTTACCTTGCATTATTTCAAAAATATTTCAACATTCTTGCAAAATCTGGGAAATGACTTGAGCAAGTCCAAACTTTTACACGAAAGCATAGCAGACAGCAGTCTTGTTGCGCTTTTTCTCATACGTATGGTAGTGACAATATACCGTGCAGTATGCTCTGTCCATGTATAGGAAGTCCGTGGCTTTACTTAAGATATTGGGCATCCATGTCCATAAAATTGATTTGTATTTCCGCGTATATTGTGACTAGAATCAAGTTTAATGACAAAATTAATTACCAAATGAAGTGCTCATTCTGTAAAATTCGTTCACATTCCACAGTTGACCGAAGGAACGACAGATCAGGGAAATGATAAGGAAAGAACGGGTAAGTGGAGTCCATAAAAGAGATAATACGCGGGTATGGTTTAGATTGCACTGGATATAATGCCTAAAAGTGGACTACTTATCCAAGCTTGCTGGTTGAGAAAGCGGTTCGCAATAAGGGAAATCACGGCAGGTGCTACCATTTTGCTGTGAAGGTAGATGATGTATGTGGAATAGACCTTGTGCATATGATGTCACAGAGCGGAAAGTGCGACCTCCTTTGGGGGCAAAACAAACGAAATAGACAAATGCAAACAGCTGATTTGTCAATCAGTCGAATACGCGCATAGTCTGCTACACGTGTAGACGAATTCTTATGGCTGCGGCCACGTGTTCTATTGTTTTGCGTCCAAGGATGACGTCAATGTGTCGTCAACGGACAAGGTCTATTGAACATAAAGGCAATAAGAAAATATCGAACTACGCGGCGAACTAGGAAATAAAATCCGTTTCACTAGAATCGACCACAAGCAGAGCAGCCTGAGACAGAGTGGTTAAAATTTTATGGCGGGCGTTTTGCCAAAAAATACCATTCTCTATTTTGCACCTGCACGGAAACCGAATTAACTTATTATGACGAGCTTTGTAAGCAAGTATACCATTCAGTCTTTCTCCGTTTTCTTGCGAAAACATTGCGATAAGCTACTACAGTATTTCCTGGCTAACTGAGAACAGAGTGTTGCTACTTATCATTGATCAACTACCTCCCCAGACCACTTCTTTTACGAATATAGTCTCTTTATATTCTGAAAGGGTTGCAGAAAGCTTTGTATCTCGTGCAGAGTTTGTAAGTCAGTTTTTCCATCATCAATGACCCATACCAGTGTTGGCATTCCCTCACTCAAAAAAGGATTGATCGAATTTGACCACTAACTAATCAACTATTCACCAGCTAATTAGTAATCAAATAATTTGACTACTATTGGATCAAAGTTAGTAACTGGCCTATTTGGGTCAAATTTTATCAAAGTAAGGACAAATCTTTGACTACTCCTGTTCGGTGCAAAGTTGACTACTGTTTTTTATTGTGCTGACCTAAATGTTACCGGGTAGAGGGCAAACTCTACCCGAGAACGAAGTGAAGAAAATCGGGATGGTTGGAGAACAATACAAGGAGTTCATCTTTTCAATATAACGAACTGCATGATCAAGAGGTTGGAGCATCAGACTTGCAGTCGGGGGTCGGAAGTTCGAGTCCTAGCCGGATCATACCAGAGACTTTCAAAATGGAGCCTTCTGCCATCGTGCTTGTTGCTCAGCATAAGCAATGGAGAAGGGAAAACAATCCAGTAAACCACAACTGGAAAAAAGCCGTGGACAGCTCAACTTGAACCAATTGGTTGGAAACTGGACTGTAAAACTCCATCTAACGAACTAACTTTTAAGTATAGGCAATGCATATGCTACAACATATGAATAAGGTCCCTCACAATTAAGCAAATTGATGTCTGGTTCACAAAATTTTGAGTTCTGACCTCTGATGACCCACTTACGGTTACCTTAGACCTCAGCCAACTAAATGATAGAGTTCACCTACAAAATAGGGGCAATGTATATACTAAGTATGAGATCCCCCACTGTTACCCTTCTTGATATATTGTGTTTTCAAGGTTTAAACATGCTGACACATTGTGGCAACCCCAAGTGACCTCTTACCTCTACTAAAATCGATGATGGAGCATCTAATTACGACGGCTAACTAAATATGAGCATGTTTACAAATTTGCCATGTTGACATCTCGTGACTCCAAATAACCTTTGATCTCCTCTAAAACAATAGGGATTAACTACCTAATACACACACACTCACACATTACCATCGCATAGATTCCTTTCCTGCCTTCGGTAATGAATCAAAAATGACAGTTACTTGCCGTATGAGGGTACGATAAACTTTGCTTGAAAGCTTCGAGCAACTTCGCAACCGGCAAAATCCTTTCTCAACTTCAAGAGAGGATGGCAAGTAGGCTGCATTGCATTGCATACCAGACACCTCTTATGCATGAGTTTCATCAAGCATTACAGGAAACTATGTGATTTACCGGCCTGCTTAAGCCCCAGTTCCATTGAAAATTCATGAATCGGCGATGGTCTGCGATGAGAAAATGTTGAAAAGTTTTACGTTGCCTTGAGATAGTTCTGCGATGTTTGCCGATAATCTGCGATGGATCTGCTGACCATGACCAAGATTGGTCGGCGAGGTTCGGCGATTGTCGGCGCATGTTGGCGATTTATCGTGAAATATTCAGCGTTGTTTTGGCGATGTTTGACGAAGTCCGCAGAATGCTCTCAACTGTTTGACGGTCATCCACTAACCATTGCAAATTCATCGCCTAACGTAGCTGAATATTCCTCGATGTGTTGGCAATGTGTATTGGATATATAAACTCGAGTTGTATGTGTGGGTGGTCTCACATCCTCTCTGGCTGTTGCAACTTGCAGCATCCACATCTTGCTTGCCATCCTCAAAATGGAAGGATGCACAATGCAAAATCAACCAATCGACGACCGCGCGTCATAACAGTTCCATTACGTCTGCGACAAAAATATGTCGAACTTGTCGCCGACACTCGTCGACGTGTAGCAGAAAGTACGGCAATACTTCGCCATCACGTCGCCGAAATAACGATGAAGGGTTATGAGATGAAAATTGTCGCAAACAATGTACTCGCAAATATTTGTCGACGTTCTGCCAAGCTTCGCAGAAGATTTGCCTTGCAATTTGGCAACAAAACATCGTGAATGAATCTCTAAAAATTCCAATGCAAGCACTGATATTGTCCGCTCTTGCGAAGATGTCGTGATCCAGTGCAAAGGCTTGTGATGTTTTGTGATCATTGCCGAAACCCGTCGAATCTTCTGCAAATGTCATTGCGAAGCTTTGAGAATATCCACCTTTTCCTTCGCCAATGGGTCGCAAACCTCAGTAGAACTGAGACTTTAGGTAAGACTGAGAGGCTTACATGCCCGAATTCTTCTGAATGGGAAATTGCATGGCCCTTACAAAAGCGGATAAATTCAGGTTGAGCTCGTTTTATAAAACCGTAAACGGTACTTATCGAACTAAATATTATGCGACCAAATAGGTAAATGAAATCAACGGTCACACTACAATGGATTCGGATCGATTCGGATCGGATTCCGATCCAAGTTTTGGTGAGGATTTATTAAAAAATTCTCCATCTCTGGTCGAAAAGAACCCCAAATTTGCCAACGTGTGTAAACGTAGTATAAGTTGTACCGCAGGACTATGAAAATTAAATTTGTATTGACTATTTCGAGACGTCACATCGACAGACAGATTGTATCGGATTACGCTGTCCGGTTTACCCTGCGAAGCGGACTCGGTATGTTCACTTCCCCTTTAAGGCTTCACAAACCACCGTTCACCAAAACGAAGAGGCCTGCGTCCAATTTTAGACGCAAACTTCATTACCATAATATGACTTATTCATGCGCTGCCTCGTTTATATGCTATTGTTTTGAGCGAGTGTGTGTGTATTCTTGTTGTTGTAAACTGAAGGACTAGACTGAAACCTGATCGGATCACTACTGTGTTGCAACTCCCTTGTTGCATAACTACCTGTCCAGTGGGTTCTACCGGGAAGTGTGCTTAACGATGTCATATCAACTCTGTGGGTTGCATGGGTTACTGCTCATGATTTAAAACGGGACCAGATGTTGTCTTCTTGTGAATATTCCCTAACATTCATCCAGTCTCGAGGCCACATATTTCTATGAATATCCAAAGAATCTGTTTGGTGTTCACTTTGGCGGCAGACTTGGTGGGGATATGACTGAACAAGGAATATGCCCTACAGTCTGCTACGCAAGCAATGTCCGATAAGGAATGTATATCGAGGTGACGTCAAGAAAAAAATCAGTTAGCATTTTAGTTCCATAGACATGAGATCCATACACCAGTTGACAAATTTTTGGCTTTTTACTGAGAAGAGATTTTTATGAAAACTCACAAAAAAATTGATCTGAATCCGACCCAAATTCGTTGTAGTGTGGCGATGGCTCCAGCTTTCTTTCCCTTTCAGCGACATTGACAGAATAATTTTTTACATTTCACATCACAAAATAATACCAAGGACCTTTTTTTGCTTTCGAAAACTGACGAGAATTTTTAGAGTTTTCAGATTGTTGTCACCGTACGATTGTGTTTGATCACCGTTTGGAATAACATCAAAATAAGCCTCAACAATTACGCTTTGTTTGAAATAAATGTTTAAAACGTGGAATAGTTGACATGGAAGAATTGGCAGAAGATGTCAATATGAAATGATGTGACCTTTAGTAACTGATAAAACGCCACAGCGAATTGATTCTTGACATTCCTCTTATTTTTCCGAACCTGTAAAACTTTCTTCACACATTCGTTAAAATAGTCAATTTTCGACCTTAATCCTTCATACAAATAACTGTTTTAAGCTGATTTAGGTAAAAAAGACTTGACTTGGTGTATAAAGACCCTATTCTCTCACCCCAAACAGTACCAATTCTCCTAACCTTCTTACTGAAGACCCCTCCCACAATTGTCTGAAATTCATCTCATCCAGACACAATCTCAGTTTATTGCTTCATGGTGAGTATAGAAAAACTCAATTTATATAATCAAAACACTCTCAGTACCGTACATTCTGTGTAATATAAGCTTTGTCACTCTGCATTGTTTGAAGTTGCTGTCAGTCAAAGAGTTGAGCCAATTGAGAATTTCGGTACCCTGGTACCAAAACTGTAGTTTGGGGTGAGAGGTCTGGCCCTTTAAAGTGTAACTCAATTTTAATATTAAATAGCATGAAAATTGATTCAAGGATTAGTTCAACTCCTATCTTCATAGGACACTCTTGAGCTGAGATATAAAACGTTGAGATTTATTCACTCTGTTTAAAATGCTACCGTATTGCACAGTAATTTGTGATGTCATTGTCGAACCACCAAACTTGCATTCATTGTATTTTTCTATTTTCCTGAATGTTACTGCGCCTTGTACCAACATCATGTTATAGTACTCTTACTCTCATGGGGTGATGAAATCATCATGTACACCGTGCTTTGCAAGCAAACAAGAAGCGTTGAACGTGATAAAAACATTTTTAATCTCAAAGGGAAACAAAACAGGTCATGTATGTTTTACAACAAGAAAGTCACATCATTGCGCAATACTATTTTGTTTTAAATGAATTAATTTCAGCATTTAGCCACTTAATATCTCAAAAATGGAACCAGCAATGGCAATGGAAGTTGGATGAGTAAAGTTCAGTAAGCAACTTCTTAAATATTTCCAAAATTTTAGACTGGACTTGAGGTGCGATTTATAAATTTGTGACCAGACACTTTGTCAAATTATGCATGCACAAAACTGTTTCAGCCAGAATGCAATAGAGAGAGAAAAAAAAAACGAAAATTTAAACTTTTTGCGTTAGCTACTGGAAGTGAAGCCTTGACTACTAATGACTTTGTCATACTTTACAACCATTTAGCTATACTCTAAAAACAAAAAGAGTGAAATTTCAGTCGTTAGAAGAGTGACAGTTATAAAATTCACCGCAAAAGGGGAAATTCACTCCAAGAAGAGTGAAATTCACTTTAACAGAGTGCCTACGCAGGGACCCTCTTAAAAAGATTAATCCTCGCAGACATTCGTTAAAGAGTGAATTTTCCGCCCTCTTTTTGAAGTGAATAAGCACTCTAATGGACACTTTTCACACTGTAAAAGAGCCTGACTGAGATCACTCTTTTGTTTTTTTTTTTTCAGTGTAAATCATCGACATCAACTCAATGTGTCCCTTTTTATATCATAAGTCATACAGTCGTCTTCACGTGAACTTCTAGTCTTGTTCAAGACGTTATTACATCTTTTCTCCCTAAGATTCCACATCGAGGGCGGGCTTTAAAATTTTCAGTTTTGTAGGGACGTTTGCTTCAATAATGCAGAGCTGGAAATTTCTGAAAAGAAATAGAGGGCGTACTCAAAAGAGAAAAGTCAAAGCCGTATACTAGGGTATATACGGCTTTAAGGGTAACAAATGCTGTATTAACTGGTAATAGGGTCATGACCAAGACTCGAAAGAATTTCCGTTACTGATATTTCAAAAGTTCAAAGTTCCTAACTCAAAAGAAAAGGAGGTCTTGAGGAAAAATATGCATATTGATCATGACGTGTTCAGTTTTCTTTACTTTTCTTTAACACATACCGTACTCATTGCTTTGAGAGGTGATCACTGTCATATTTTACACCACGATCGACTGACTTTCCTACGTAAACATTAACTTCACAACATGTTAAGATTATCTAAAGGAAATTCGCACTTAATGGGCTAATCCTCTCACCCCAAAACTATAAATTTTGTTGTAGTACACAGAAATTATCAATTGGCACAGCTCTTTTAATGACAGCTAGCTTAAAAATGCTGAGTGATGAAGCTCATATCACACAGTATCTGCTGTTCTGAGAGTGTTTTGAATACACATTGGGGTCTTGTATACTCACGCTGGAACAATTAACTGAGATTTTGTCTGGATGAGGATGAATTTTAGACATTTGTGGGAGGGCTTAAATAAATGGGTTAGGAGAATTGGAACTTTTTCGGGTGAGAGGATTTGGCCTTTAATTTGAAAAGTAACTAAGATCTTAGGTGTTGATTGCCATGTGCATTGTAGAATTGGGTCTTATTGGTTGCCATGGAACCAACAATAACAATAAATAGATAATATGTGAAAAGACAGAAGCATCCAGACTTGATACTTTTGTGAGCTGAAGAAAGAAACGTTTAAACCTTGGCATTGCTATGAAATTTCCAGTTTTGTATTAGACCTGATAATTTGTCTTCCAAAACAGAAATTTTGGGGGCAAAACTCTGTTCCAGTATACTCCCCCCTTTCCACTAACATGAAGAAAACACTCTTAGTTTCCAGAACAATTAAAATTAGAACTCTTTAGATGATAAACTTTCCCAACGATAACAACAAGTATAAGAAGGGGATGGCGAAAATTTCATTTATGTGTACACTTGATTTTGGCCGCAAGTTAGGAACGTTCTTACAGATAAAGTGTTTTTATATTTTTTACGAAATGGCATTTACGTTTTAGAAACGCTGTTCATAGATAGTTGGACTAATTGATACAAATGTTGCTGTTGTGGATATTACGATAGTAAAGTATAAATACCGGTTGCTGTGTAAAAGGTCTACGAGGAACTGTGTTGCATGCAATCAAAATGCTTCATGATGTTTTGCTTTGCGGAATTAATATCGCAAGATTCATTTATTACATACACTGAGTATCTACTGATCTATGCTAATTATTTTTAACGGCCGGACTTTATCGAAATGTCGAGTTTCGCAATCGCCAAGAAGAATTTTTAAAATCATTCGCTTCCAATTTTGTGCTAAGGGACCATCTCGGGTACGTGTCGATTTCATCCAGTTGCCAAGATGGGCCCGAAATAAAAATTTATGCCGAAAAGAGCGATATTTTATTCCCTGCAATATCTGTCCTAACGACCTAATAATTTTACCCCAAACAGTTCCAATTCTCCTTATCTATTTACTTAAGCCCTTCCGGCATAACTGTCTCCCTATCCAGAAACAATCTCAGTATATTGCTTCTGGGTGAGTTTACAAGACCTCCATGTATAATCAAAACACGCTCAGTATAGTACGGTACATTCTGTGTAATATGAGATTTGGTACTCATACATTTTTGATTCCTTGCCGAAGGCAGGCAAGGAATCTATGCGATGGTGATGTCGTGTGTGTGTGTGTGTGTGTAGGTGTGTGTGTGTGTGTGTATGTGACGCTTTGGCTTGTAAACACGATATCTCAAGAAGGGTAAGTGTGACTAACCTCCTACTTGGTTTGTAGGTTGGTCATATTGAATAAATGATCCCTATTGTTTTTGGTGGAGATCAAAGGTCATTTGGGGTCACGAGAGGTCAAAAGGTCAAAACTTTGTAAACACGATATCTCAAGAACGGTACACGTGACTATGCTCATAGTTAGTGTGTGCATTGGCCATATTGAGTAGATGATCCCTTTCGATTTTCATGGAGGTCAAAGGTCATTTGGGGTCACGAGAGGTCAATAGGTAAATTCCTTAGAAATTGCTTGTAAACACCCTATCTCAAGAAGGGTAAGTGTGACTAATCTCATATTTGGTGCGTGCATTGGCCATATTGAGTAGATGATCCCTATTCTTTTTGGTGGAGATCAAAGGTCATTTGGGGTCACGAGAGGTCAAAAGGTCAAAACTTTGTAAACACGATATCTCAAGAACGGTACATGTGACTATGCTCATATTTGGTGTGTGGATTGGTCATATTAAGTAGATGATCCCTATTGATTTTCGTGGAGGTCAAAGGTCATTTGGGGTCACGAGAGGTCAATAGGTAAATTCCTTAGAAATTGCTTTTAAACACGGTATCTCAAGAAGGGTAAGTGTGACTTATCTCATATTTAGTGCGTGCATTGGCCATATTGATTAGATGATCCCTATTGTTTTTGGTGGAGATCAAAGGTCATTTGGGGTCACCAGAGGTCAAAAGGTCAAAACTTCGTAAACACGATATCTCGAGAACGGTACATGTGACTATGCTCATATTTCATGTGTGGGTTGGTCATATTGAGTACATGATCCCTAATGTTTTTGGTGGAGATCAAAGGTCATTTGGGGTCACGAGAGGTCAAAAGGTCAAAACTTTGTAAACACGATAACTCGAGAACGGTACATGTGACTATGCTCATATTTGGTGTGTTGGTTGGTCATATTGAGTAGATGATCCCTATCGATTTTCGTGGAGGTCAAAGGTCATTTCGGGTCACCAGAGGTCAAAAGGTGAAAACTTCGTAAACACGATATCTCCAGAACGGTACATGTGACTATGCTCATATTTGGTGTGTGTGTTGGCCATATTGAGTAGATGTTCCCTATTGTTTTTGGTGGAGGTCAAAGGTCATTTGGGGTCATGAGAGGTCAAAAGGTCAAAACTTCATAAACACGGTATCTCAAGAACGGTACATGTGACTGTGCTCATATTTAGTGTGTGGATTGGTCATATTTAGTAGATAATCCCTATTGATTTTCCCAAAGGTCAAAGTTCATTTGGAGTCAGCATGTTCAAAGCCTGACAAGCTTTCCTGCACAGTCTTTCAGGAAAGGTCACTTGTAGGGTCCTGTAACTTGTCATGTAGATGGCACATAGTGAATACATGGTCCCAGAAGTTTTTGGTGGAGGTCAAATGTCATTTGGGTTCACAACGGGCAAGGGGGATCTCAATGTAGGAAGATTGGATGCCTTGCATGTGTACTTTGTGGGCACATTATGGAGCCCTGTTTATTGAAAAACATTGCAAAGCAATGTCAATGTAAAAAAAGGCCTTACATTTCAGCAGCAAGGAATCACTAAGCCTTTTGGCTTTCTGGTTTAACTAGCTGTCAACTTGATCAAAGAGCTGTGCCAATCATGAATTTCTGTACTACAAATATTGTAGTTTGGGTGAGAGGACTTGGCCTTCAAATGGTTTACTTGATTCTTGGTGAAATTCACCCTTACTAGTTGGAGAGAGTTTCACTCTTTTGCTTCTACAGTTCAAAATTCTAGATGAACTTGATGAAATGTTGTTATCGTTTTTTTCATTTTAGATTTTTTTTTTTTTATGAAAAAGTGCCATTGCACTGAAGATTGCACGATAAATGTCAGCAAAGGATCGGGCTTTTTTAATTAACAAGTCATACGTGTAGGAAGGGGGGGCGGGACTGCGGGAACAACAACCCCAGTGAACCCCAGTGAAAAATGAGAGGGGCGGAAGCATGCTTCCACTCCCCCACTTCTCGGCTCAGAAAACCCCTTTTTCATTTATGTGATATTCTTAACTCCGGGTTCTCTTCAATACAAGAGCCAATTTGTAATTCATTGTTTCAAAAACCAAATTTTCTGAGCCGGACAAAGTGCAATTCCTAATGCAAAAATGCTGTCTCTGTGTCTCATGATTCAATTTGATAAACCTTTTTAAGCTCCGGAAATGAAAAAAAAAACGAAATTTGGTATTTGTGACACCAGATCGTCAAGTGACATCGGCAACTTCAGTGCTATTTTTATAAATTTTCTTTCATAAAATTCCAAATTTTCTGCAATATAAGCTCTTGACTTTGAAACAGTTTGTCTAAAATAAACAACAAAGTTTCGGAAACATTAAAAATTTTATTAGAGAGCTTCGGTTCGTAGACCTTCAAGATAACATTATATGTAGCCAAAACGATCTTCGGTCGATCACCGTGCAATCATTCTCAGATTTGCCAATGTAGGAAATACAGATTCTTCGATCACTAATCTCCAAACTTTTCAAATTTCGCTATACAAGAAACCCAGAATCCAAAAATGTCTGCAATACAAGCTCCATAGCCACAAATATTTGTTTCAAAAAGGCAAAAATTTCGGCATGCTTCGAGCGCCGCAAATTACGTCCCAAATACAGTGGTGTTTACACTTCAGAGAAAACTCGGAAAATTTGGGTGCTTGCCCATTCCCCCTGTAGAAGACCTTTTACCTCCCGTTGCTTATAGTTTTTACTTACAAACCCGAGAAATGCCATTTTCGACTGTCTGAGGGGTACGATTTTTCAAAGTTTCCTCTACGCTCCGCGCCAACTGACGCGCTCCGCTTGATGGCGGAGATCCAAGTTCCAAGATAGCGGAAATTACAAAATGGCTGCCAAAATGACAATAATTATTTATAAAAATAATATGAAAGATAATCATTAAAAATAATTTAAAGATGGTTGCCCTTAAAATCTGGCCATATTTTACTACCTATAAATTGAAATTATAATTTGATAACAATTTTTTCTTTTTGAAGTCAACCAAGACGGCGGAAAAGTAAAATGGCCGCTAATGTGATAATTATTTCGATTTACAATAAAAGACAAAAAAAAAATAATCATTACAAATATTTTTCAATCAAAACTACTAAATATTTTGACTATAACTATAGACTATAGAGACTATAGATAGCATATTTTTTAAAATTCATATTTGATAGTATTTGCAGGACCTCAATCTGACCAAGATGGTGGAAATAACAAAATGGCCGAAACAATGACAATCATTATTTATAAAAATATCATGAAAAATAATCATAAAAATATTTTGAACATGGCTGCCCTTAAAATCTGGCCATTTTTATTACATATAAATTGGAAGTATATTTTGGTAACATTTTTGTCGGATTTAGGGTCAACCAAGATGGCGGAAAAGGAAAATGGCAGCCAATGTGATAATTACTTAACTTTTTTAACTTTGTTTCTCCATTTTTCCACATTTTAACCGTTGACCTACTTCCGTTTGTCACAAAAATGTATGTAGAGAAAATAATTGAATATTGGGTGTTTAAATATGCAAGAGGATGTCTAAACAATACGGTACGTTCCATGTTGTTAACAGAGTTTTTGTTCAAATCCAGGGTAGAAATGGCTGTATCAAAATGGGTGTACCACATTATGGGCATCGTTCAAAATGGGTGACCTTTTGACCTCTGTTGACCTCATACTGCCAATAATTTGCATTTTTACTTTTTTGTGTGGTACAGTTGATCAAGGCAAACATTCTGATGGGTAATTCATTCAAAAAGTAACAATTCTTAGCAATTCCAGGGTTATTGCTATTTGAATTTCCCCAACCCCCAAAATATAGTCACTCAGCTGTCGAGCACTATCAACCTTAAAACCTATAGAAACCATAGTTCATCCCTAATAAATCAATTTTAACATAAACAGTCTAACAATTCACACTTCATATTACACTCCTATCCCTATTTCATCAATTCTAGGGGGTGCTAGGTGGACCCCTTCAGCCCACGGACTATCACACAGGGGGGAAAGCCAGGATTTTCCTGTGGAGGGGGGGGCAAAATCAACTCATCGTCCCCATTCTTGACCGACAGGACTATCTAAGCGGAGCGCCACCATCAGTTGGCGCGGAGCGTAGAAGAAAATTTTTGGTTTTAAAAACCCCTCAGATGGCAGGAAACGGCACTTCCCGAGTGTTTTATTCTGTTCCCAGCCTGGAAATATGGATCTCATTTCTGATATTTCTCAATTAATGCAAAAAAAAAAAAAAAATCTATGAAAAATGTCAATACATATTTCTAAGCGGAGCTCTACCATCGATTGGGGCGGAGCGTACCAGGAAATTTTTGGCTTTACAAACCCCTCAGATGGCCGGAAACGGCACTTCCCGAGTGTTCTAAGCAAGAATATGTTCAGCACAACTTCGAAATTCTCCCCGCTTCTTAATTGAAGCACTTGACAAATATTGAGGGGCGGAACGTACCTTTAGCCCAAACTTTTTCATTTTTCATCGCCGCCACTGGGGTGTGGCATTTTCTTGAGGGAGCGAAGCGCCCAAGTGAGGAGCCGAGCGACCGAACGGGGAGAGGGTGTGGTTCTCCGCCTCCCGCCTCAAGGAGATTTTGCAATTTTACATCAAAATTGAGCGATCTGGTGAACACCTAAATTGGAATTTTTGGACATTTTCAATCTTGTATCAATGTTTTCCTTATTCCCTCGAGAGTTAGCAGGGTTAGTGTGTGATTGTAAGAGGGTTACTCGGTACGAGTCAATGGGGTCCTAGGGAATTGTGTCGCACTGGAACAAAACAGCTACTCATAAGGCTTACATTTAGTTGGCTAAACCAGCGGAATTGACATTTTGCCCTGAAAAACGCCAAAACTCCATTTAAATAAAAAAATAAAAAATAAGGTATGGGCGGGACTAAGTGCCAACCCCCTGACCACGGGCCTGTCTCCCTGGGTGTCACCTTCCCCTCTTGGAATGTTTTGCTGTCTCGAAGAGCTTAGATGCAATATGGTGCTATATTTTGTTCTTTTTATACTAGATTCCAGTGTTATCCACAGGGGGTTTTAGAGGACCGACACGTCCTCCTAGTGAAATTGACCGCCCCTCCAAAATAGTTGCCGCTCTCCAAAAAATGCAGCTTCCATTTCTAGTTCATTTCTTCATTACACATATACAAGTCATAACTGGAAAAATGTGACTTCCATCCAGGCTTGGCGCCAGGATTTGCCCGACGAAGGGCCACTCTCCGAACGGGGAAAGGGCAGGGTCGGTAGCGACCCAAGCCCCGATAGCCAGGATGCCGTCGATGAGTTGGTGGGGGAGGTTTGAAGAAAACCTGTGCACTATACCTGCCATTGCGAGCCATATACGACATCAAATTTGTATATGCTATAGGAAGATATTTCCGCACTGATTTATCCGTGGAAAAGGGGGCAAAAATTTTTTGGGTTAGTACACTAAAAAGAATCTGTACTTATTTAAATCTTATATAGGTCAATAAATTGTCCCGGCATTTGGGCCCTATCGGACACAAATTATATTGTACTTTCTTCTTCGAGTCCGTACCGCACGACTCACACAAGAGATAATTAACTAAGTTTAGCGAAATGATATGAAATTCCCGACAAGAACATTAATCCATTTATTCTACTTATTAATTTACATGAAAAGATGGGAAGGGTTTGTACTTTATTAGCTCTAGGTAACGGAACTGAGGGAGAGTGTGCAAAGCGTACCGAACATTTTGGGTTTTATCGCAGAAATAACTCTTGTGAAAGCCAAAGTAACTAAACCGACCATGAGAAGGCGACAGATTATCCCCGACAGGGGGCGGGCAATGTCAGCGACCACAAGTTCCGACAGCCCCTATGTCGAGGGGGTGGTATGAAGGAGCCTAACTATCCCATGTCATTGCAGCCTTGGGCACATTTTGCACAATGTTACTTAATATTTTAAAAGCCGAGTTAATGTTCTTTTGAGTCTGAATCGTGAAATTGCAAAGTGCTCAAAGCGCGCGAAATTTTTTGGTGGGCTTACAAAAATTACATAGCCTATGTAATCATTAAGAACAAAAAGGAAAAAAAGAATAGAAACTGTAGTTGTTGTAGACCGTATCGAGGATAACATATATTGTGTCGAAACCACCTGGAATACCCGATAAAATAGCCAAACTATGCTCCGTGAGTGGCTCACCATCTGACCTATCGCATGACACAAACAAGAGAACAGCAACTAGGCTTTGTGATATGGGATAAAATTTACGTCCTCTGCATAACCTGTGTACTCTCCCTACCAGTTACTTGGTAAGGTTGAGAGGACTTACACTCTCTAGATATGTGGAATGGAAGTATTGAAAAAACTGGAGTGAATCTACAGCGCGCGTAGCGCGCCGAAAATTTGGGGTTCTTATTAGGGAAATTGTCTCTTGAGAGCAAAAAACAGGTAAACCATCGGGGAGACTAGTCGCCGTCGGGGACTGCATACTTTATCGTAACGACTAAGAGCCTCCCTCTCCCCCCCCCCCCCGATAAACTGTAAAAAATGCCCCCGATTCTCTCCCTCCTCTTGCCGTTTATTTTTTTTTATTTATTTTTATTTTTTTGCTCCCCTTCATTTTTTCAACATCGCCCATCGCGTCCCCAAAATTTCTGTGGGGGGGGGGGGGCACTCTGCCCCCTGCCCCCCGCTGGCTACGCTAGTGCTATCACAGTTTTTGCTAGAAAAGCGGCAAAAATGATAATAACTGAGGGTTAAAACTAGAATATTATTCGATGGTGAGAGACAGGCAGATAGCCAAGGAGAAAAAGAGGCGAAACACTCTTCAAATATCCCCACTTGGTTTGCTATCGACTTAATACAATTTGACATAGTTCGCCCTCTCTGGAAATTTTTTGCCCCCCCCCCTTGCGAACCTTGACGGTCTTGCACAAGACCTGTCGAGAGATCCTTCAAATTTCTATACATCTATCTCACATGGCCCAAAAGGATTAGGGTATATAACCAAAGCAGTGAAGACTATGTTTGGAAATTTGTAGTTGGCTGATCATAGAATTGAACTCGGGTTCCAAAATTTATCCCACTAAACAGTTATAGTTCGTTTTAATCGGGATGTGAGTTTGCATCAATTATGAATGTCAACATAATGAGTAAACAAGATACGAACATATGATGAAGCAAAGACTCAAAACTATGATCACTTTCACATTAATATAGGACGGTTGCCCTTCTTTCGTTTTCCGGGTATAAAGAGGAGCTTCCATCCTCTCCCATACTGTGTTGATGGCATTTTGGGCACCACCCCACTTTCCAGGACCCTCAAGTCTATACTGATAGGGAAGAAAGGGACCACAGAAGTTTTTGAAGAAGAAAAATGGATCACGAAAAAACATTTTCAAAAAGTTAGGTTTTACCCCAATTTCCATGGCAACATCATCCATGTAGTCAATGTAGTCCACTTGGATGGTATGCCGCTGTGAAGGGATGTACCTCTTAGCCATAACCTTCTTTTTCATGGCGATGTTCTTATACATCGTTTCTTTGCTGGGAAGTTTTGTCAAGCCAGCAAAGACCCTGGTCGACCACCTACATTGCATCTCTGAAATTGGCATTAACGACCCCAAAGGTTGGACCAGTCCAATGACTGCAAGGGTCGGTTTCTCCAGCTCAGGTGGAAAGACATATTTGTAAAGGGATACATGGTTATCCTCAGCTTTTAGTACAGACTCGGGGATGAATGAATACTCAAAGACGTATCCTGTGGCAATGATCACAGCACCTACATTATCCTCAAATGTTCCATCTTCAAATTCTACCCCATTCTCGGTAAAACGCCTTATGTTTGGTTTCAAAATGATTGTCCCATTTAGTATTCTGTTTGGAAGGTCTTCATTCATCGTAGGATGAGCAGAGAAAGATTGATGCTTGGGGAGCAATCCATACAACTTGTGGTCAACGGCGGAGTTGACCGCTGACTTCAAAATTGCGTTCTTCAACCATAACGGAAGCAAACCCCACATCCTCGATGCACGAAGGTCTTGTGGGATTCCGTGCTTTGACAGCCTCTGAAAAAGCCATGTTCCTCGTCTAGTACTGAGGTAAACCTGAGTAAACAATTCGGTAACCAAATGAATGAATGAACTTTAAAAAGACGAATTTGCCTGTCCATTTTCAGATTTTTCAGAATCTTATACAACCTCCAAGCATATTTTAAACAATTTGCTCAAAAGGGCAAAAAATTTAGCGCGCTTGGCGCGCCACGAAATACGTCCCCACACAAATGGTGTTCACACAAATCAGAAAATTTGGGTGCTTGCCCCCTTGAAAATGTCATGCTACGCCGTTGCTTCCTTCCCATAATCCTACAAGTAAGAGGGCATTTCGTGTACAAACATTTATAGAAATGAAGAAACCCCTACAACACAAGTTTCACTAGTCTGCTGTAAGCAGGCAATTGTTTGTGCGTTTCATTAGATTCTACTTGATTCAAAAATCAAAATTCCTTCTTTCGCTACAATAAATAGTACGGTACTATATGACACTGAGTCTTTCAACGGCTTCACTTTTGAGCAGTCGACTTGTCCAAGTTACATGACATACCTACGGTCTGACGGTATACTATCTGTATATACAGAGACATTGGTGTGTTATGATTTTGAGAGAGCGCCATCTTTCGGCTACTACAGCGTCTGCTCCGCAGGCTAAAGTTTCACATGTAGGCCGATTTGGTTCTAAAAGTGAGGTACTTTTGAGTCGGTTACACGAAATGTACTACACACTCTAAAAATAAAAGAGAGGGAGATTTCACTCGTCAGAAGAGTCAAAGTTATAAATTTCTCTCCAAAATAGCGGAAATTCACTCCAAAAATAGTAAAATTCACTCCAAAAGAGGGGCGTTTCACTCTAGGTGGAGTGCCTACAAGGACCCTCTTAAAAAGACACTCGTTAATAATGAATTGTCACTCTTCTGAGAGTCAACTGCACTCTCTTTGGAGTAAATTTTTACTATTCTCGGAGTGATTTAACACTAATGTTAACACTCTAATGGAGTGAATTCAATTTTCACTTTTGTTCTTTTTAGAGCATGCAAGATTAAGTGCAAATTAAAATTATCCTGTAAAAGAGACAATTTATGACAAATTTTCATTTCTGCAAATCTCTTGGTTGTTAATGTTTTTCACATCAAGTAACCAACTTTGTCGATTTCATATCACACGACCTTTAAAAGTCTAACACTTTCAACACTTAGTGTATTAAGAGCAGGTACATATGATGTCATATTCACCCATTGACCCTTTTTTGGTTTTTCTTTTAACTTAAAAACCATTTTCTCTTCGACAGTCCCTTGTATGGGAATGTGAATTTCACAATCTTCCTGTGCTAGATAGAGGGGTTCTGAACCTATACAGTTTAACGTCTTCACAACATAGCACATTGAAAAAGCGAAGGAAACAGAGGAGTTACAGGAAAGTTGCAACGTGGAGATTCACTTTTGATAGAGTCATGTTTCACTCTGTTTTGAGTAAATTTCGCTCTTCTTGGAGTGAATGTCACTAATCATGGAGTGAAGTATCAATCATACTTTTCACTCTATTAAAGAGTGACTTAGTTCACTCTTTTGTTTTTTAGGTTGTACTGTGGTAATCAAACGATTTGAATGCGATTTCACCGAACTGTGCGAATTCAGTGACTCTTTAACATGTTAAAATTATTTCTTCCTTAAACTTTTCCCTTTACATGACAATAAGCCGTCAAAGCAGACTATAATTAGTCAAATTTGAATACACTGTTAAATTCAAAGTAACACTTAGTTACCACTTCAATGTGTTGATAGCTCATCTTTGTACAGTGAAGGTATATATAGACGAATCCGGACTGGGGTCTATCACCTTTTAATCTTTCAATTGCCTTGCTTAACTGTACCATGGATGGTTGTACACTGAAATGCCTCTCGATTCCCTCAATTTCAGTCTATATGAGGGTTTGAAATTACGTTTATGTAATAAATGAAGACGTTTGAAGGCTACTGGACCCCACTAATGGCTACCTATAGTCACTATACAGCGCTGCTCGGATTCGTCCCTTGGGATTGTTAACGCATCAATTAAAGACGAGAGGATTAGCACATTGAAGTACAAATGTTTTTTACGTCAGGTAGTGTTGCATGGGATTAACACATTCGTGTGTTCACATCAATAGCTCATCAACATGTTAATTGCATCACCGGAAACGCTTCCTGTACCTTCACTGCGCAAAGATGAGCCAATGCGTTCAAGTGTTACCGTAATTTAGTGTAACGTGTCATTTTTTTTCCAGTTTAGAATCTTATTAATGGGGGAACGAACCGAAATCTTGTCAAAATTTTGACTAGATTCGTCCCATAAATGAAACGAATTGTTTCATTTTTTAACCCATTTCTAATTCTGAAACAAATAGGTTTACATATTTCACAAGATTTTGGTTCGTGCGCCAACTGAATAGATATATTTTGCAGTTTAAATTATCAAAGAGATCTTTTACGTAAAGCATTTTCCAAAAGCAGTTACAAAGGATTGTGAGGCGTATGTTTGGTACGCGTCGTTTTTGTCAATATCATTTTACATTGACCAAAAACGACGCACACTAAAGCGCTATCCCATAATGCTTTGCACTGAAATGATATTTGGTAAATGGTCTTTATATATACATGTGAAGCCCATCGGCTCAGTTCTACAGCAGCATCCGCTCCGGAGTTGCCTATTGCAATGACGACAACTTTTTTGTCTTTGAAGGGCTCAGGTGTTTTGTAGTAATGCGTGTGTAGCTTGGTTCCTTGAAAACCGTTTAGGCCTGAAAAGTCGGGCATATTCGGCTTTGCGTGATGACCATTGCAAACAAAGAGCGCATCAACCGTTTCCCATCTTGTCTTCTGTGACTTTTCATCCTTCGCTTCTATATCCCATCTTCCAGTTGATTCAAAATCTGACGTCTTTCTTACGGAAACAACAGAGGTATTAAATTGAATATGTCTTAGAAGATCAAATTTCTCTGCGTACAGAATAAGGTACATGCAAACCTTTTTGTTGTGCATGTAATTGGGAAGTTCCTTTGGACACGGGAAATCGCTGTAAGACATCTTTTCTTTACTTATGTTAATTACTGTCGATTTAAAAACAGACGCAAGTTCAGGGAACTTGTCGTTTTCTCCCCGGTAGTGCCACAAGCCACCAACACCATCCGTCTTCTCGAAACATACTGGATCGAGACCTTCATCTAAGCAACATTTTATTGCTGTCAAACCGCTGGACCCGGCTCCTATGATTCCAGCCTTTACCATTTTGGTCAAATGTTATCAACTAGAGATTTTGCTGTCACTGACTGATCGAAAACAAGACAAAATAACACACATAATTTCTGCTGGTGGTATATCTTACACTCTCGTTATGATAAAAAGATCAAGAACGAAACAAGTCCCACGCCCTTCAACGGATCGTGTACATTGACGATACGCTGACGTCACTTTGGAGGAATAACAATGGAAACACTGATCTTTGTGTAAAACATATATAAAATTGGTTGGGTGGCTCGCAGTAGTGATTTTGCCGAACGTGTTAAGAAGAGTTGCGCGCATTTTGTAAGTGACCAATCAGCTGATGGCATTTGTTCATGTGGGGTTTGTTATTCCTTCACTGGTTGGTTTATAAAAACCGCTTAAATGTCATTTTGAGAACGACTCATATTTCTCCAAAAGAGCGGAATGTACAGCTTTTGCTTAAATCATACATAGATTGACATGATGAAAAAATAAAGCATTTCACCAACTTGGTAACGTCAGATGGTGAACCGCCCCCCCCCCCCCAACTTCACGTACTTTTGCATTGTGACATCATATCCGCTAGGTCTATTGTAGTGTTCCTAGAACCGTAGACATATTAGTGAAGGTGAAAAATCCTCGCTGGTTCGTATCTTAGAAAACTGAATAATTTCTTCGGGAATCGGTGAAATGATCATTGCAAACGACGCACAGTTTAATAAAAATTGTAAGTATCTTCAAACTTTAAAGATGATCATCCCAGCCCAAACAGATACGATTCTCATAACCTGCTTACGTAAGCCTCTCCCACAACTGCCTAAACTCATCCTCATCCAGACACAATCTCAGTTTATTATTTTAGGGTGTGCATACAAGACCTAATGTGTAATTAGTTCAGTTAGTTAATTTAGTTAACTAGTTTTAGTTAGATCAGGGACTTACTTCCTGGCTGGATGGAGTTTTACGGCCCAGTTTTCAACCAATTGGTTCAAGTCGAGCCGGCCACAGGCTTTTTTCAGTTGTGACTCACTGGCTTGTTTTCCCTACTCCACTGCTTATGCTGAGCACCAAGCACAATGGCAGCAGGTTTCGTTTTTAAGTATTCGGTAGACCCGGCCATGACTTAAACTCTCAACCTCCCGACTGCAAGTCGGATGCTCATGCTATGTAGTGTAATATGAGCTACAGTGCTCTGCATTTTTTTAACTTGCTGTCAATCAAAAAACTGTGTTAATTGAGGATTTCCGAAGACTACTACAAATATTGTAGTTTTGGGGTGAGAGTTGAACGTCTTTAACATCATGATACAGACCAGGAGACAATACACGAAGGTGACAATCTGACCTTCTTCATACATTACAAAATTGGATTTCCCCCAGTGATGCCTCAATTCACGTCAGAACCAGACGCTTTACGCCACAACTATAGACGAATCCGGACAGTCAAGTGATGGTCCAATTTTAGCCGGACATAAGTGGGGTCCATTACCTTTAGCCTTTCAATTTCTTCATTTGCTAACCTGTATCATGGATGGTTGCACACTAAATTGTATCTTGATTCCCTCAATTTCACTGAATATGTGGGTTTGAAATTCAGGTAGACAGTAAATGAAGACGGTTTAAGGCTGATGGACCCCGCAGTCACTTAAGACAAGCGCTGACCAGATTCGTCTATAGATCCAAATAAAAACCAAAGTCTCCAAGAAAAACACTTTTAGCCATTTAAATTTGAATGTATTTCTTGCTACAAGTATTACTCCTGTTAATTTTGTAAAACTGGAATGAAAATCCATCGACTGATGATTTTCTACCACCACAAATAGGTGTGCTCAATCAAAAAAGTATTCGTTGGGTGTGTAATAGTATGAAGAACGCATATATAGTATAGCCAGACCTTTAAAAACATTTGAATCCCAAATACTATTGTAACGAAAACCTTAAAAGAACCCCAATCCCCGAGACCCTGTAACTTTGCAAGGTTTAGTGATCGCAACTTTTCGATAAGCCCTCTGTGTTACATATTCTTAGTGCTTTACACTGTAAAAAATAACGATAGATTCGCGGGTACAAATAAATAAGAATTACAGAAAAGTTCTGGAAACTTTTTACCAGAACTTTTATGTAATATTTATGTTTCTCTTCATTTTTTGTTCTGTAAATTTACAGCGATTTTGTACCAATTTTTACAGTGTAGACCCATTCTTATATACCGATAACAAGAAAGTGGTAAAAGTTAGGTTAAGCTAAGATAGTACACGTGCGGATCCAAGTTGGTCCTCTTCCTCAGCCCCTTCCCCCTTTTCGTCACGTCATCTATAGCAAATGCGTGTAAATTAGCATAATTTTAATCGAGGAGAATATTTAATGGGCTTTTCCAGTTCATCCTGACTTTCTTATGTTCACGCAAATACAAAATAATCGAAACTCGTATGATATAGATGAATCCGGATAGCAAGTGATGGTGTGGTTGCAGTCGGGCATAACTGGGATCTATCACCTTTTTATCTGTCGATTTCCTTGCTTTCCTGTATCATGGATGGTTGCACACTTAATTGTATCTTGATTCCCTAAATTTCAATGAATATGAGGGTTTAATGTTCATGTAGACAATGGAGACGATTTAAGGCTGATAGACCCCTTTAATGGCTGCCTATAGTCACTAATGGCACAAGCTCTCATCGGATTCGTCTATTCAGTCCGGGTGCGTAACTTCGGGAGGGCGTGTTTAGCAATTAAACACTTTTTAGTCCCACTTTGTAAACACATATAAATTCTAAACATGTTGAGCAATTAAACACTGGGTATTTAGCAATTAAATGTGTCTTAAACGAAATGTTTAGGAATTTAAGCACGCGTGTCTAGGATCTAATCATGTTTGCAAAGTGGGTTCGAAAAAGTGTTTAGAAAAGCGTTTAATTCCTAAACACCTATTTTAAGGTGTAAGCCTTAGCATCAAAGTACTATGTTTGCCTGGTTTGTCACAATTGACACGATGAGCGAGTTCGCTAATTTGTTGCTGCATGGAATTGTGGGACACAGCGTGGGATATACAAACCGAGCTCAGCACGTAGTGTACAGCGTTCACTTGTTTTCGTCAGTGCGTGCATACAACACAATGTAAGTGTCTAGCCAACTAGAACGAAAATAGGGGTCTCATTGCTACTTTACGGCAGATTAAAATGCAAATTTTTACACCAAAAGACAGTTTACTCACGATCCACTGCATGAAACCGCACTTGTGATCCTCCCTTATGTTCTGGATGGATTTAGAAAGAATGATTTCACCAAAATTCATGAAAACTCAAATTTTGGAGTATGTGTTGTATGTGAGGAATTGCTTTGTTTATCCCGACGATTTTGATGGTGTGCGCATGTGAAAAGCCATCAAAACGAATTACCGAACTGGCTTATTATTGAATGATGAAATGGAATCGAATTTATCAAAATGTTAATTGGATGTAAATGTCAGCATTTAATTATTTCAGGACACAGTTTCTTACTAACAATAAATCGATCTAATGTGTACATTTATTCGATTTAATGCTGATATTACCTCGTTTTTAATTCTGACTACACCCATAAAAAGATGTTTAGGAATAAAACGCTTAGGTGCTAAACACGAGTGTCTTATTCTAAAACATTGTTTTAAAACACTTTGAATTGATAGACATCTAGTATGTTATTGCTAAACATGTTAAGACTTAAAACGGGTTTTCAGAGTGGGGCCAAAATTAGTGTTAATTGCAGAACATATTTTTAAGAGTGTCGAACCTCTCGTTCCGTACGTTGGGCGGAAATCTAATTCCCGCATCCTCTCTTTCTTTCCGTTGAGACCCCTTTTCGAAATGTCTCTTTTTACGGCATCCATGCATACATATTATATAACTAGGAGGCTGCTAACAATGTATAATATTAAGCATTAACTAGTTGTTTACAACATGACTATATTTATTAACTCCTCCTGCTGACCAAGCGTAATCTAGCAACTTTATCACTCGATCGACCTGAACTAAAATTCGAACGAATTACCTGAAGGTGCTGAAGGGAGTACACGTGTAAAACTCTGCTTCTTCAATATACGACGATATTGGTTGTTTCCCTATGCTTATAAGCTTATATATAAATGCCGTCTGAGGTCTATTAATATTTCCGTCATGTATACCCACGTTAAACACTTTGGTTGTACGACTTTTTATCTTTAACTTTTTAACATACATGCCAAAACTTGTTTGGTACATATATCTTGACATAAAATAATAAAACTTTATAACGTCCATTGCTCTGACTTCTGCTAAGCTATACCGTTCTTATAAATCAAAAAAGAAACAATCGTAAACTAGCAATAAGCACTGTCCGAACTCCTGGTTGCTAAGCCTTCACGAAGCCATAAAATTTATGAACTTATAGGTTGTGGGATTCGATAACAATCGCAGTTTATAACAGGTGTAATTGGGGTTTTATGAATTGAACAGTTAAATGAGATTGTGCGTATGTGCAAGCTATTGATAATGGATCGATAGTGAGCCCTACTTAACAAAGACACAAAAGGCACTGAGTGCCTTTTGTGTCTTTATTGATGCCACTTTCAAAAATGTATCATGGTAAATTTTCATCAGATTGAATTTCAGCATAGCGTCCACGCAATCTTGGTTAACTTGACGAATTGACAAATTGATTTTCTATTGATAATAGATCGATTGTAAGTGCCTTTTGAGTCTTTATTGATGACACTCTCAGGAATGTATGTTGAATTTTCATCAGAAGTTAAAAGCCAGCATGGCACTCACTCAATTTTAGTTAATTTAACCAGTGCTTAAAGGACCAAACCTCTCACCCCAAACTACAATTTTGGTACGGGGGTATCCAAATTCTCCATTTCCTCAGCTCTTTGATTGACAGCTAATTCAAACAATGCAGAGTATCAAAGCTTATATTACACAGCATGAACATAATCGTGAATTTCAGACAATTGTGGGAGGGGCTTCAGTAAGAAGGTCAGGAGAATTGATACTGTTTGGGGTGTGAGAACTGGCCCTTTAAGTTCGAATTGACGAATTGATTAGTTATTGATACTGGATCTATAGTAAGTGCCCTTTGTGTCTTTATTCAAGCCACTTCCAAAATGTATTGTAAATTTTGCATCACATTGCGTGTCAGTATGGCACCTACACAATCTTGGAATTCTTATTCAAACTGACGAATTGACGGAAATTGGTTCAAAACTACCAGTATGACCAACTTTTTGGTTAAATTCACCAGTTTAATTGGTTAGTATGACTGCGATTTCCTGATGAAAAAATAACCAGGATTGTGTCCTTACTATATCAACTAGGACCTGTTGAAATTTCGTCAAGCGTTTCTTTGAGTACGAAACTCAAGTTGTTTACGTGCTGTGTGTATAAGGTAGTCAGTTTACATACGTTATGTTATGATTTTATGAAAAAGCTCTGGAAAAATCATGGACTTCCTATACGCATGGACAGAGCATGTAACGCGTACGCCCTATCCGTAGATTGTCGCCACAGTCGGGGCAAAAAAGCGCACCAAGATGGCCATCGTAAAGCTGTAATTTGTATGGTTTGACGACAACCCTGTAATATTTTGAACAAAAGTTAAACGTGAATGGATTAACAATATCATATTCCTGCAATACGTGTAGTGATTTTGACCTTACCTTGCATTATTTCGAAAATATTTCAACTTTCTTGCAAAATCTGGCAATTTCCTTTAGCAAGTCCAAACTTCAACCTTAAACCGTAGAAGACGGCTATCTTGCTACGCCTTTTCCCATACGTACGGTAGCGACATTGTTATGTAACGTGCAGTATGCTCTGCCCATGTATAGGGAGTCCGTGGGGAAAAAACTTTGACCCTTTTCAGGTGCCTGAAGCAGAGAGCTGTTACTTGAAATGAGTCACATCAACGAAATTAATACTAATTTACGTTGTAAGTGTGACTATTGGTAACGATCTACATTAAGAGACTGGACAGAGGAATACATGGGTGGGATTGAGATGTTGTGGCCCAAGTCATAAAAATAATAAAGCTTAAAGGTCAAGAACAGTCCCCCAAACTTTTTTTGAAGCAAAACTCTAATTTCACAGTTTCCCCCTTATTTTTCTTCAAAGTGTCCTTCATCATATTTTACTTCAAAATTTTGCATGTTCAATGTAAAACAAGCAGTTACTTCAGGTAATTTTCACATTTGAAGAAAAAAAAATTGTCACATGACTCTCAACAGCCAATCATGAAACAGGACAGTCTACTCTACTTCAAGTTGGGGGGACTGTTCTTTCCCTTAAAATGTCTTGTGACAAGAAAATGGCCAAGTTGGTTATTTGATATTAAAGTTCTAAAAACCGAGACAATGGCCACAATTCCTATAAAAATCTATCAAATATTCACCAGTTTACAGGATAATTTCTGATTTGTACTTAGACATTAATACTCAGCCTCTCAGCTACTCAGATGCAAATCCCGTGGTTTTGAGGGCCTTCTATATACGGCTAATGTTATCCTTTGCTGTGACCATCTCCGTTTAAAGGGTGGTTGCAATATTAGTATGTCCTTGGGGTTTTATTTTGGAAGTGTAAATTATGTCCTTGAAAATCAATAGAATCAATTGACAAACCATAAGCAATCTGATGAGTAATTAATAGTTGATTTAGTGTTAACAAAAGAAATGTTAGCACTGTGCAACCCTCCCCACCATAAATTTGAACAAATTAAGGTTTAACAAGATGAACGAAGAGCTATTGTCATTTGCATAGGAACACGACAATAAATCTGTAACATTACAGACACAATGCAAATATAAAAAGACAAAATGATATATCACTGCAGTTTCTCAATCTATTCTTTTCTTTGTTAAACCTTTCTCTTCATATTTTCTACATATTGTTTTTGCAAAATCTGTCGATATTGAACCGTTTGGGCAATAGACCTATTTCCAAATAGCAATTACCGTGAATTGTGGGATATAGTTTTGGGTGTGCGTCAATTTTAACCACAGTAAAATGCCATTGACAAAAATGACAAACACCAAAACTCTATCACACAATTCATTGTAATTGCTATTTGGAAATAGGTCTATTCTAAACTTAGTAGCACAAGAACATGCAGGACGCTCTGTTTGCAAGCTTATTAGCACACAGGAACAATTGTGACAATCTTCGGACAGAGCTTAAAATTTGTCCGCCAGTGTAAATATATGATGCATCTGATGTCTATGAAAAATGTCCCTGACTTGTGACGTCACACCGACATACATTTTATTGGGCAGCGTCGTCCAAAAATCTATCCGTCGATGTGACGTCAAAGAGTAAGAATAATTTCATTTTCATAGTCAAGCGGAACAACTTATATATTTACATAGGTTGGCAAATATTTGACTCTTTCCGATCAGAGATAGAATTTTTTTTAACAAAACTCGAAAAAATCGGATCGGAATCCGATCCAAATTCGTTGCAGTGTGACCGTGGCTAGTGTAGTATTAGCTCTGTCCATTTTTATAAGGAGAATCTGTGGTTACTCCAATTTCAAAAAGCTATCCCTATCAACTACTTTATGTGTACCTATGTGCGTACAAAACAGCGGTTGCCCAGTCACAGGAGTTTTTCATTGTTCAAGCCGGGAGTTGTTATTTGGAGTAACAGCTCCCTGGTTTAAGTGTCAGACCTGACGAATAGAGCAAGATCAATTAGGACCTCGATTTTGCGGGGAAATTTGCACCACAATAGCTCGTCCATGGTATGAGTTGTCGGTGTGTGATGATATTTGGCATTGAAAATACAATAAATTAGAGCAGGGAGTTGTATTGGAAAAGGGTCCTCCCAGTGAAACAAATTTTTCACTGCAGCTCTGTGTCTATTTATGGAAGTGTTATGATAATTCTTTCATGGGACGTATCACACGTGTTTCATAAATAAGGGAGTTCAGAAATTCGTTTTGGAGGCTATGAACATGCGCACATCCTCCAGATCGACGGGTTAAACAAACCAATCCCGTGCCCCAGTTCAAACACGTGTTTCAAAATTGGATTTTTCATAAAAATGTGATGAAAACATTCTTTCGTAATCCATCCATAACATAAGGAACTATTTTGATTGTGGTTTTGTGTAGTGGCCTGTGTCTAAATTGCCTGTTTGGTGCAAAAACTTGCACTTTAATCTCCCTTTAAGTAGGGTCCCATTCGTTCGGGTTGGCTAGACTTTAAAATTTATGCTTAGTGCTGTATGCATGTACTGCACGAAAGCAAGGGAACGCTGTACACTTTGTACAAAGCTCGGTTTGTGTATCCCACGCCTTGCCCCACAATTCCATGCGTCAATGAATCACCAAACTTGCTTATTTGGGAGAAAATTTGGAATCTAACACGACTAGATTGCAAGAAATTGTTAATGACATAATTTGCGAAAAAACAGCAGTTTCATGAGGACTTGTCTGTCACCAGGAAGATCATATTCAGTGCGTGTGAGGTTAGGCTGGATGAAGTTTTACGGTTCAATTTCTAACCAATTGGTTTAAGTCGTGCCTGCGAAGGTCTTTCTCCAGTTGTACCGGGCTCACCTGCTCACTGACTTGTTTTTCCTCTTACATTGCTTATGCTGAGCACCTAGCACAGCGGCAGTAGGTTCCATTTTTAAATTCTTTGGTATGACCAGGCCAGGAACCAAACTCAAGACCCTGAAAGTCGGTCCAGTGCGTGTGAGAGATATGGTCATGTGTTTTTCACAAATACTGATTCAGATATATCCTAAATAAATAAAATTAAAAAACACAAACATTCTTTCAGCCTGATCGTTCAAACTGAAACAGAATTGTAATGACACAACAAGCCAAAGCACCATTAAACACAACAAACTTGTAAAATTGTAAGATCAATTAATAGGATAAAAAGGCTGGTAGGAAGAGTGCAAATGTTTAGTCGGGATTGATCGTGATAATGATTTTTGAAGTTTTTTTGCAAGCTGTAGCAGGAAAATGTGCATAAGTATATTAACGCCAAATTACACCAGGAGCCAAAAAACAGATCTCTCATTTCACTGACCAAATCAGACCTTCCCCACAATATTATCTCTGTACAAAGTTATATACTTACAAATCGACGCGGACTCTACAGCATCAGCATAAGATATATCTAGAGACGAAAATACTGTCAATATTTTGTGAACATTGTAAAGATATGAATGAAAAATAGTTATTACATATACTGTGAGATACCGGAACGTCTCTGATTAAATTGATATTTGCACCAAGAAAAGTTACGAAGTAGGGGTTTAAGAGTGACTTTATGACACAACTGTAGTTTTCCCGAAAGGGAAATAACATACCTACAAACCTCTGGACACAATCACGTGGACAATAGATTTATATTATTAAATCAGTGATATAAGTATTCGCCGTGACAATTGTTTAGCGCAGCTGCGAGAAACGCCGGTGCTGTGTATCATTATGGATAAGCGCATTACTACTCCAGCAGCTCATAAATACATTAATATCTAAGTCTATATAGTCGTTTACCGATTCTCCCTTGAGAAAGCGGGTAAAATGCAGTCACATGATACAGCCATATGAAATTTATCAGTTTGTATAAGCATGGTACATTTTAATTATGAATGAACTTTTTCAATCATGTGACAGCTTAGTGTATGTTGATTAGCATATGCAACATTTGTTTCCTTTAAACATCATGTGAGATACCTACAACGAAAATTGAAGAGATTTGTTTCATTCAGTCCATGCATGTTTCCAAAAGCTCGACGAAACTGTTCATTTTCTTTAAAGCATTAAAGTTTTGTAAAATTGCAAACTAAACTGCAAAACTGATATTGCACAAATTCAAAGAAATGCATGATTTATAATCATGTAGCAAATTTTTATCTTACATATATGTAGTCTACGTTTGAGGGTTTGCGGGGTTTTGTTAAATAAAGATGTGCACTTATGCAAAACATCTGAAAGTGCAGTCAGAGAGAATATTAAAGATGGAGTGTCGTAATGAAAAAGAATTCTCAAAACGTAAGCCCTCGGTAACCTTTTCACGGATTACGTCAAGAGTACGTGACTTCATAATTATTATTTAAAATGTGAATATTTCAGATATTAATTATGAAGTCACGTGGTCGTGACGTAATCTATGAAAAGGTTACCTAAGGCATGCGTTTTGAGAATTCTTTTTCATGACGACATTCCATCTTTAACCTTTTGTTCCAGAACCTTGTTTTTCCTTTTATTGTTTCTGATCTGTTTGTTTGCCAGAATGTAGAAACATTGAAGACGATTTTCAGGTTCGAAAAAACGTTGAGGTTGTCTTAATTTCAGTTCAATGCAAATATCTTAATATGTCCGGTAAATTAATTCTACACAGATGCAAAACTACACTTTTGAAAATGGCTCGAAATCTCTGTAAATTTCAGAACAAAAATAAAGAGAAACATGAAGATTACAGACACGTTCTGCGGTTCTGGTAATAAGTTTCCAAAACTTTGCTGTAATCCTTATTTATCTCTTTTTTTTGTTGTTCTGTAAATCAACCGTAGTTTTTTACAGTGTAGAGGTCCCTCACTACACTGTAACCAATCACGACTTAGAACTTTATCAAGGATCATTTGTTGTTAGTTTTAAATCAATTTACAAATGAGGTGTAGAAAAGAAGTTGCAAACAAATTAAAAAAAAAAAACTCTGATTGTCCTTTGGTCTTGAAGCGAAAACTTCGCAAATCGCTCTTAACGACTAAAGCAATCCACCGTTGAAAGTGTCTTCAACATTTATCGGTTTCGGTTTCGGTTTTAGTTTATTAGTGATGGAAGTTAGATTTATTGATTTTCTTGCCAGATGAACGAGTCCGATGTTACACAACGTCAAAACGATACCGACCATCAGCAACCAGTAAGCGTACCCAAAACCGGTTTTACCGTCTACCGAAGTGAAGTTGGATTCAGCTTCAGAATCGATATTCTCTTTCAGCTGTGTCGGAAACAGTATGCTGTACATGAAGAAGGCAATGAAGGCTGTGATACCTGAAAGTAAACGATAGTCGTGAGTAAGTACTGACGGTTCGGGAGATAACCGTCTATCAGTGAAAGTTGGAATTCCACCGTTGAGGGGAAAATTACACACGATGCGTAAGATAAGAAATGCATTCTTTCTACCTCAAGAGCAGCAAAATATGACAACAGTACGCATAAAGTGGAAAATTAAATTTTCAGCATGACTTTTTATGAGCACTTGAAGTGTACCTCAGGTCAAAAAATTCAAAAATATATGATAAAAAGCATGAAAAATGAATTCTAACAGTCGTACTCCCATCATCATAGGACATTCTTAATCTGAGATATAAAATGTTGAAGTTTATTCACTTAAAACAAATGGTTCATTGCGCAATAATGTGTGATTCTCTTGTTGTACTACTCACAGAACCTGCTTTTTTTTTTCCTTTAAAATTAAAATGTCATTATGACTTTGAACACTTCCTGTTTGCTTTCACTGCATGTTACACAGAGAGGGCTTAATTAATTACATCACCCCATTAGAGTAGGAGTGCTACCACAACTTGGTATAAGGTGCAGTAACTCTCAGAAAAACAAAGAAATACAAAGATTGTAATTCGAGTTGTACAACAATGACATCACCAATTATTATGCAATATACCATTTTATGTTGAGTGAATAAACTTCAACATTTTATATCTCAGCTCATGAATGTCCTATGGAGATGGGAGTTGAACTTTTCGAATTCGTTTTTCATGCACTTAATATATACTTATGAATTTTTTTTACTTGAGGTACACTTTAAGTGTCTACCTCTTCAAAGTCGTCCCTTTGTGTGTCTTTAAATACAAGGTTAGTGTTCAGTGTTCACCACCACAGACTGAAATCAGAAGAAATTTTCAACAATCGTGTTGAGGAACACAAGGGCAATCACATTTCAGTTACTCAACTATATCTGTAGAAAGCGTTAAATCTCGCAACTGTGTCGAGTCTATAATTTAAAGATGACCTGCCGTCCTCTTGAAAATGCAATAAAATCTGTGCCGGGTTTTAGATGACGTCACAGATTACCCTTGTCGAAACTTCGATTGCGAACCGATTCGACACGCCTCTTGATGATGTTACATTAGTTGCCGCGTTACGTAAATGTTCGCATTATTGACTTGCATTGAATCAATTCGCAATCGAAGTAAAGACCAGGGTATTTTGTGACGTCATCCGGAATCCACCATTTTTTTTTTTTTTTGCATTTCCATGAGATGACAGGTGATCTTTAACGTGGCTTAGGATAGCGTAGCAAAATGCTCGATATATCAAAATGTACGCGGTGAACTACCAGACAAGTTCATTCAACTTTGTTTTTCTCCTAGCAACGTATAGTAGCTTCTATATATGTCAGAATTTCTCTTTCCTAAAATAAATGAAAATTCCCATTTGCTTTGACCGTTCGTTTCCGTTGAATTTGCGCGATAGGATTGCAAAGCGTCATGGTAGAAATTTGAAAATCACATACAGCAGGATTTTCCCTAATCGGGTAAAAAACAATTTTACCCCAAAAAAGGTAGTACTCTAACTGTATGGCTGGTTGGGTGAACTACAAATAGTGGCCAATGATTAAAGGGTCAATCCTATCACCCTAAACTACACTTCTTGTAGGAGGTAACAGAAACTCTCAATTGGCTCAGCTTGTTGATCGACTGCTTATTCAAACAATGCAGAGTACCAAAGCTTATATTACACAACATGAACTGTACCGGGAGTGTATTGAATATACACATTAAGCATTTTCTATACTCACCTTGAAGCAATATAAACTGAGATTGTGTCTGGATGAGGATAAATCTCAGACAATTGTGGGAGGGGCTTAAGTGAGAAGGTTAGGAGAATTGATACTATCTGAGGTGAGGGAATTGGGCCTTACAAGGTAGAAAGGATCTTATTCGTTAATGCACAAAATGGTTTTACAGCCCTTGGTTTGATTTGTTTTTGTTCACGGACGACTTAACCTATAACATAACACAACGCGAAACCACACGAAACGACACTGTCTGAATGTTTAAAATATTTTTTTCTGGTTGATAAACCGTTCTTATTATTCTCTACTCGTTATTTCTTTGTTTAGTACAATTTAATAAATCACCTCTAGGTTGCCTTGAGAGTTCGGACCCTTAAACAATCATCAGTGAGCCCTTATATAATTTGGACCTCTGATTTCGTGACAAGTTCATGATCAGAGCAACGCATAGCCCTTCCACAAAGTGAATGGGTCGGCTACAAAATGGACCATATGAGGCATTTCTAAAACAATGGGACCTCCATGGCAAGATCAAAAGACATCCACTATTGACACTTATAATAGTTCAGAAAGAATGTACGTTTGCATTACATAGCCATACAATTCATGAACATTATTTTAGTTCGGCAAGCATTTGTGTTGGTATGAAATTCCTATGAACTCATTCATGTCTGTAAATAGTGGTATCATGTCTACAAACACATGGTTTCACGGCTCGACAAAAGAGTTGGTGAGGTGAGCTTACATTTTCGTCAAAATAAAATGATGAATCTAATTCGCTAATTTGCCGCTTGCAATCGCGAGATCTCTGCACGCGCAAAATATATCATACCCTATGCCAACCAGTCACGGTGCCAACCAGTGACGTAGCCGTAACTGATTCTATAGAAATACGTATACATGAGCCAAAACATTTTTATGTATTTTATATAGTTGTTTAACATCAGTTGTAAGAAAAATTGAGGGCGCTATATAAATATACGGCTCTGACGGCCATTGCGCCCAACACAATAATTTCTTAAATGGTAATGAAAGTAAACCCAGCTGATTTAAGTTCAAGACATAGCTACTAAAAGTATGATATGTTCTTATAAACCAGAAAATACGGTCCATAACAAAAAACATGCTTGGAATTAAATCGTTCTTTCGACAACTACACTTCTGAGGAAACCTTGAGGCCATTACATGCATTAAATGGAGAAATTCATAGCCTTATCAGTGATTGAATCTTATGTGCTCTTAACAAGTTAAAATAAGCCTGTGGAGTGTGTTTACTGCAAAGATGATTCCACTGTCTCTGCGTGTGTGCACGTAGTCCTTTGGCCGAGTGGTGCAGATATTTTAGATTAACCCTTTATCGTTGTGCTCCGATCGGGGCATATTTGCGCGCATCGGGAGTGGGCGGAAAAGCGGACATAGCCCGCCCGCATCGGCTTCCGTAGGCCATTGACCCCGTAACCTTAAACTATTGTCTCTCTCGTTGCTGTGGCCGAATTTTCGGGTAGCTACTCGCAGTTTTGAGCTCCGCGTGAAACAGTAAAGATGGGCGACAGCCGAGCTCTCCGCATAGGTCCAAAAGGACCCAAACAACGGTAAAGGGTTAAGCAGCGATCACCATACAACGAATTCTGATCGGATTCCCATTCGATTTGTCGGGTTTTTGTTAGAAATCTTCTCAGTTATAGTTCGAAAAGAGCCAAACATTTGCCAACGTGTGTAAATATGTAAGTTGCAACACAGGACTATAAAAATAAAATTTGTGCTAAGTATTATGTGACGTCACACCGATAAACAGATTTTATCGGACTACGCTGTCCGATCAAAATGTATGTCGGTGTGACGTCACAAAAAGTCAGTTGATATTTTATTTTCATAGACAAATATTTGACTCTTTCCGGGCAGAGATTGAGAAGATTTTTACAAAAACCAGAAAAATTCGGATCGGATTCCGATTCCAATTCGTTGTAATGTGACCGCAGTTTTACATAGAAGCCTGATCTATTAATCGTAGAATCCAGAGTAAGGTTCAAATTGAAGTTCAGTTTGTTTTATTTTTATCCTCCGGGGAGGTATCTGAAACTGAATAAGAGGTATACTTACATGTCAAAATTAGAGCTCATAAAGGAAATACAAGAGAGAATGGGATAGAACTTGAAGAGAAAAAGAAAAAGTCCGCCATACTACAATAGCGTTAATGCCTCTCGAGGCTTTAAAAAGGAAAAAGATATCTGGCACGAGTAAGTGGAAATATAAATAATACAAGTAACTAATGCACTTAAATATCGGTCTACAATACTTTTTTAAAAGCGAAATACGCTCATTCGAAAAGAAGGGGCTCTGGAAAATCATCATAGTAAAAATCGTCTCCGGACTATTGGGGCATAAATTGCAAACTCATTCATGTAAATCAAGATCTTGTATGTACCAAAAAGGGGTGTTGGTATTGCTACATCGATACTAGAAGAGATTTACAGAACCAAGGGAACTTAAAGTCAGTCAGTTCTCACCGAACTGCATTTTTTGTCGTAGTCTACTGTAAAAATTCTCAATTGATATAGCTCTTTGACTGACAGCATATTATAAAAATGCAGAGCACTGTTGCTTATATTATACAACGTGTACTCTACGGAGAGTTTTGATTACACACATTGGAGTTTGTATCCTCAGCCTGAAGCACTAAACTGAGATTGGGTCTGTATGGTCGGCATGGATAAGGACAAGTTTTTGGACAGGTATAGTGGTGATAGATAGCTGCCATTAAGCTAATACATAATTTTCGAAATTATGTCTTTTTTTGAATATTCTATATTTTTTAAGCTAGCCGCACACCATACGACTTTGTGCGTTGCAACTGAACTCGATCGTCGGATCTTCAATAGTCGTGTAGTGTGCGTAAGTTTACGACTGCGACTGGCAGTTTTAGGACCAGTTTTAAGTCGCATCGCCTTTAATCGGGAAGAACGAACATGTTGGTTCTTCCCGACTCTGTAGGGCGACAGTCGCAAGTGACTAAAAATATGACCAATCAAAGTTCCTGATTTATATGCACTTGATATAAATACGGTGATAGTTGTCTGATGCTTGTTCCGGTAACAACTTGTGACGTAACTTTGTGTAAATATTCAGTTGAAGATATGGACATATGGACCGAGTACGGCGAGTAGAGATAAGACAGACTCGTAGAAATGTCGAAGCAACGACCTGTACTTTATTCTGTCGGTCCAACATCCGGTCTTTTGGGTGACCTGGGTCATAAAAACTTCAGCTGGAGTGAAAACAACGACAGTCTGGCAGTGGGTGCAGTACAAGTATGTCACTGCCAGAGCCTTGGAATACACGATTGAGGGCCTAACTAGCAAAGTTTCTTGAGGCCAAGGTTGAATAGAGAATGTCAATAATGTCAGGCGAATGCGAAAATATTGGGTGCATGTGCTCAAAACACTTGCTTAAGAACGTCGAGAAACCCATTCTTATCGGGGAAGGCCTATTGTGCGGGACTCCTGGCCATTGCGTTAACAGGCCATCTCGTAAAGGAAACAGTGAATTCCCGCCGCGACAAGTTCTCGTAAGACCCTCTGATCATGAAAACTAGATATTTCAATAAAAATCGGTCATTATCCACAAGTTAAAAAAGACAGCACGTTGTTTACAACTTAACAGTTACCCAATAAACCTATATGTCTGCACTGTTGCTGTACTGCGCGACGACAACTGTTTCACTCAAATACGTCACGTGATTGCCTCTTCGCACCCGATGTGACGTTCTTTGGACCGACAGAATAACTGTAGAAGCAAAAGCTATGCCTATAGGAATGCTTGGAAAACCCGTTGAAGAGATTGCCGAGGCAGGGACCGCGGAGACGGGGGGGGGGGTGGGGAGCAGGGGGCTTTCGCCCCGCACTTTTTTGCTGTGGGCATTTTGGGCCGCCTTAAACTGCATTTATTTTATTGGACATATTGGGCCGCTTCGATAATTAGCCCCCGCACTCCGCGGCCTCTGCGAGGCAGTCGACATTACTGGTGAGCTGTAAACTTGCACAGGCCTAGTACGCTAGCTACACACTGAAAGTATAGTTGCAAACTGTATGCTGTTCTGTGCTGTTGTACCGTAATATGTATAGCAGTTCTGGGTACGCGCAAATCGTGGGTGTGCATTCCCTAATCGTTCGACTGACAATGTGCGCTAGCCAGTCGTATAGTGTGCGTGGCCCTGTCGTACGAGTAAAAATCGTGACGACGGTTCAAAATTAGGTTACGACGGTTTAGTTGAGTTGCGACGGGCAAAGTCGGATAGTGTGCCGCTAGCTTTACAGTGTGAATCATTATTAACCTCGGCCAAATAGTCTTCATCGTAGAAATCACCCCCAGCCTTCTGCTTGTTACATAATTTAGGTAGGATTTTCGAGAGGGAACTTGCACATTGTGTAATTGGTCTACGCATGAGTGTTCTGGTGTACATTCCAAACAAAACATAGTCCAGTAGGGTGGCGCCAGAACTTGCCCGACGAGAGTTATCATACTTGCAGCTGTAAAAGTTTTGCGAGCAGGAAATGTTTCTTGAAATGTGAAATTCTGACCGAAAGACATTCTAAGCGGAGCGTCCAACGTGTTTTGGTTCAGAGTTTACAGAAAATTTTGAAAAATCGCAACCCCTGAAATGGCCGAAAATTGCTTTTCCTGGGCTTGAAAGTAGAATCCAAGCATTCGCTTTTATGAGCCTTTTTTGCTATAATAACAACAAATTAACACCTTCTTAAGTGTTCAAAATGACCCATCCAGTATCATCAGTCCTTGAAAGCTTTTTGTTTTTAGTCCTACCCGACGAAACCGTCGTCCTTTTCTGACTGGGGCCAGACTTCCGGGCCATAGCCCCGGCCACCGCATGCGCCACCGCTACATTCTAGACTTATTAAGAATAGGGAGAGCAGTAAAACAATTATTCTTACTTGCAATTCCATACCACAGGTATAGACCTATCGGTCCTTGCAATGTTTGAACGGGAACAATGAAGGAATTTTCCAAGGAGAAAACTGTTCCGATAATGTTAAACACACACGCCACGCACACAAAGCTAAGCACGGAAGCAGTGACACCTTTTATAGGGTTCGAGTACTCGTCGTGAACTGAAAAATATAGATAGAGAAAATTGATAAAATGAAAGACAACATTTTTCTAAGTTTATCCTTAAAAGAATGGTTTAAGGTCGCATACGCTTTGATATGTTGAGGGGTAGGCCTACTTATTCTAAGCATTTCAGTGAAATTTGCATTGAAATCCGATGTGTGGTTCTCAAGATACGAGAAGACAAAATTGTTGCATTTTCAACAAAATGTGAACTTGAAGTAAGAACATATGATATTATATCCTCACATTTATGGACAATCTTTTGATTTTCTTTCAACTTTACAGCCAATTTTCTCCTCAACAATCTTATATAACACGCATTGATTGCATAAGTGGCATGAGAACTTCACCCACTTTGCGTTCCGAACAGGGAGTTCCTGTCCCTATTATCTTCAGTGGCAACACAACAGTCTGGAAACAAAGGGGAATAAAGCATGTCTTGCCATGAATGTGAGGAAGTGTTGTAGACTCTGCTGCCTTGGAAATAATTTTGGAACACACATCCATTACTGAAAAGTCTAATTTGAATGGAAGTTCTACCACACTGTGTAGACGTGGTTCCTCTTTCACATATGAAGATTAAAGTTTTGTTTCAACTTCCCTTTTAAAGACTACTTGTAGTCACCTTAACTTCCCATGACTGACATTAAACATTCCTTGCAATAACTTCCGTCCATTCTCCGGACAATTTTTATTGAGACTAATTAACCCCTAGCAAGCTAGTGAGCTACAACTGGAAAAAGGGTAGTGACGTGCTCGACTTAAGTCAATTGGTTAGAAAACTCCATTTAACTAAATCATTCTTTGGAATGGAGAAGGAAGGCGGGAAGGAGGTAGGTTTTCACCCCCTCCCCTACAGAATGGCATAGAGCAAGGACTACTATTTTCGTATAACCTATTTTTCTCGTAGAAAAAATAAGTCACCTCTGTAAAGTTTTACTCCCCTTTCAACTAGTTGAATAATCATGGTCTGATGAACGCGCAACGGAGAAACATGGTAAACGAACAAACTTTCATATTGCATTTTCCAAGCGACCTCATTTTATACGAACGTAGAATGAGTACAAACTTATGTATCTAATCCCAAACCAAAATCACAAAAACAGCGGCATAACTGATTTTCTCAAAAGAAGAAAAACAGGACATAACTTTTTTCGACTTTTTTCTTTAATATTTCGAAGAGAGCGTGGGAATGCTTTCCCCTTTCCTCTTCGTATTTTATCGACTAGATAACTGCTTGGGTAGAAAACCGTCCGGTTGTTAGTAGAGGGACTTAGTTCTATAGGCAAAGGCTCGTGAGTTCCACTTACCCTTTCCTGCAAGGATGTTTCTTTTATGCAAATGCTAAGAACTGAACCTTCTGACTGGGGTGGAATATCATGACCTCAGTTTCGTTCAGGTGTGGAATGACGGTTTTGGGAGGTGGACTGGGGATTATGTTTGTACCTAATCAGACTAAGCGTGATTTTATAAACAGTAAACAAGGATAAATATTTGATATCATGAAAGAGTTCAATCAAGCAATTCGTAAAAACTTACACTTTTAAAAGCGTGTTTAGTCATTAAACATTTATTTTGGTCCCATTTTGTAAAAACGCTTAAATTTGAAACATGTTTAGCTTTTAAAAACTAAATGTTTAGGATTTAAGCATGTGTAACAGCAAAATATTTAGGAGTTAGACACTAGTGTTTAGGAACTGAACGTGTTTAAAAAGTCGGGGGGAGGGTGAGAAAAATGCTTAGGCCTTATTACCTTACATCCTTTTAAAATGTGTACTGTTTAGTACTAGTGTACCCTCTCCTCCGTTGTTTATCTAACCGCTATGGAAAGGACACATTGGCAAGATTTGCAAAAGTATAGTACGCTGGGCTCAGACGAACGGGCAGAGAAGACTTCTGTGGAGTTTATTTGTGTATCAGCCCATGTGATCATTTGAGCTAGGCTGCATGTGGGGGTCATATAATTATTGACACTAAGGATTTATACAGAGCCAGCCCTGCATGACTCGTGTTACCCATATGGGGTAGTTACAGTATGCGTGTTGGCAAATGATACGTGGGTAAAATGTGGGTAATGTGCATAACAGTTTTCATGCAAAAGGGATACCTGTATGGGCCCATTTTGGATTTTAGGTGCAAAATTTAATGAGCTCCATATGGGGCCATCATATGTAGAAAATGATCGATAGAAAGTTGATTACGTGACGGGTAGTTTATTTTCCTAACGGCACTCGATGTGTAGAGTTAGTAGACAAAAATCTGTTCGTAAATATGAACACGGTCTTGGGCGAGGGGTATTGTTTACGGATGGGTTGTTATGACTTTTTTGAGATAATAAAGGGCCTGGGGGTGAATGTTAATTGATCCAGCGTTTTTAAAATTAAAGCCATCTTTTGCACAAAGTTAGTTGGACCCAGGGAGCCATAAAAGATGGGGCGTCCAATCAATGGTGTTTATTTGTGGTGATGTATTGCAATTACAAGTTGAGAAATGTGGGAATATGGTTTCCGTGCCCAGTGACCAACTCCTTTACGAAGACAGTTGGTTTAGAACGTTGTTAACCTCATACCCGGCCATTCTGGCATTTTGACGGGGACCCTGGGTTTGCATCAATTACCAAATCCAGCTGGAAATCACTCAGGCTTTACCAAAGATAAGGAAATCATTTGTTCTGCTAGCTAAAGCAAAACAATCTTCCAGCTCGCTTAGGGAGCAAACAAGGATTACGTGCGACTATTTTAGATAAATGACAGTTACGGTAAACTCAAAGGACTTCTCCATATCGGTGGTGTGTCATGGACGAAAGGAACAGAAAATACTCACTTGAAAATCGTTGAGCTTTTCGTAGACCATAACCGTAGTTATATTGCTTGCTCCCCCATATTAGGCCGACGCTGATGTTACCGAAGTTAGTTGCGTTGACATCTCGGTTCGTGACAACACCGGTCACCATATCAGTAGAGAACATACAACCCAGAAAACAACCTAGAGAAATTAATGACACTACCAGAGTGATCGCAAATATTACCCTCCGACTCTTCATCTTGTGAAGGCAGGCCGGGAGAAGATCTTTCCGGTAATCAAATAGGAAAATACCGCCTGCTCTCACACCGTGGAAATCCAACAGCCACAAAAAATGCGCGCTAAAATATTGTACTAAGTAAAATGATGTGACTATAACGAACTACACTCTGCAAACCTGTGCTAAACAAATGCACCATATATAACACATTGCGTATAACAGTTTCCGCGATAAGTGACGTATTTCAACAATCGTGTTGATTTTTGGATTGTTTAAACATCATTTGGAATATTTTATTGCAATGTAGCTTCGACTTTTAATGGGTGACTGGATGATTGATAAATTTGTGTAGAGAGATGGGTGTAGGCCATTTTAATAGAACTGGACTTTGAACCTTACTATGAATTTCACAAGTTTGTGTTTTTTGTCTTAGGAAGACGTGATAAATTTATATAGATCAAAGCTCATATGGTGAAGCTATATACTTACACACATCATTCAGTATCTGAAAATAAAATTGTTTCGACGAAGAAGAGTGTTTTGAGAGATTTTAATTTGGGGTTCGAATTTAACCAGCTTTGAACAATTTTTTACATAATAAGTCGAATATTCTTCTTGAACAGTTGTTTGACGTTATTTATTAAGAGCATATAGAAATCATGTTGATCTCAATAAGAAGGTCTACGCCTACTACACATTATAACAACTTGAACATATTTAGACGTGTACGCTGATATAACATTACTACGACATAAACAAAATAAGCAAGAAGCAAAATTATTTCGTTGTATCATTTCCTCCTTGAAAGTTAAAAATTACTGACAAATTTTGGATAGAATTGACTCCAACCCATATTATCACGCAGTGGCGTAGCCACGGGGGAGGGGGGTTGGGGTTAGAAACCCCCTATGACCAGTGGCGTAGTCAGGATTGAATTTTTAGGGGGGGCCTTTGTAATAAGTGGGGAGCCTGGTACCTCCGAGGGTCAGGCGTGGCAAGACTATCTAAGCGGAGCGTCACCATCGGTTGGCGCGGAGCGTACAAGAAAATTTGGGGTTTGCAAACCCCCTAGATGGCCGGAAACGGCACTTCCCACGCGTTTTAAGCTGAATGTACCCAGCCTTGAAACACGAATCTCATGTCTGCCACTTCTCAAAAAATGAGAATGAAAAATCAATCTATGAAAAATGGTAATACATACATTTTTAAGGACCCCAAAACTGGGCATTTCTGATCTGTGGCCTGGGGGATGAGACTAACGGGAACCGGTATCTCCCTTTCCCTTGGGAAAAATTGTAAACTTAAGAGGGACCTGCCGTAGATCACTAATGCGGCAATATTTGAATGGATGTCAGCTTTAATAGGAAAACCAAAAGTAGTTGTGTCCCCCTCTGAGAAATTTTCTTTGCGTTAGATTTCCTAGATGCAAAATGATGCCATGTTTGGTAAAACTTTGAACTGATTATAGGCCTGCGTTTTAGGATTTTCCTAACGGCGTGGGTTCCAGGGGCCCCTGGTGGGGTCCACGAGCAAAGCCCCGGTGGGGGTACAGGGGCGAACTTGAAGGCCTCGGAAGCTCCTGGGTATTTACGATATTGTAGGCATTAAAATGATGCATTTTATCTTCAACTTGGAATTACATAAGATGGGCACTTAACAGAACACAAATATCACAATTTGACTTTCTTCAATTTTTCCTTACTCCGTATGATTTTAAGTAGGCCGGAATAATGCAGATAATGCAGAGGGTGCGAGGATGGATTACTTAAAATTGAGGTTCTTCAGGGACTCCCTCCTTGGTGTCCCAGATCTTCTTTTCAGAAAGCTAGGGGATTTTCATGTTATGTGAATTCAGGCCTTATATATATGGGGGGCGCGAAGCGCGCCGAAAAATTTAACGCTTAAGATATCTCAATAATGAAACAATGAAAACTAGAGAAAGGATAGGCCACTTTTAACCTTAGCTGAATAACGGTGCTCCCCTAAAGACATTCGTACTAAAGCACAAATATACTCTGGTTTCCCATATAGCTGTATAGTCTTTTTTAAGGTGACTTTCACAAAACCGTTACCTGTAAAGCGGCGCGCGGAGCGCGCCGAAAAATCGAACTTTTACTTCATCTCAATTGTGAAATTGAAATAAAATTAGGCAAAGAGTGGTCCCTTTTCACTACAGCTGAATAAGGGTGACCCCTGAGGATATTTGTACTAAGCAAAAAACGTACCGTTGGTCTCCTGTAGAGTCCTTTTCGTGAGACTTTTATAGAGTCCTTATCTGTGATGGGACTCGCAGAACACGCCAAAAGAGGACTACTTTTGAGACATCTCAAAAGAGAAATTAATGGAAATTAGAGAAAGGGTGGGCCCCTTTTCACTTCAGCCGAAAAAGTGTGGAGCTCCAGATTAGGGTCAAATAAGATCATCGTCCTTTCAGAAAGCTCGGGGCACTTGGTCAGAGAAGGTGACCAGAAGAAGACCGCCTCCCTGCCTCCCCCTTTCACTAGTTTCGGTAGAGCTTCAGCTACGGCCCGGACACTGGTGATAAGTTTCAGTGACAATGGAAGAGGTGTTCTGGAGAAGTTACCCCGAATCCTGAAATATTTAAAACGGATGCACGCGAAGCGTGTCGAAAAAAGGAGCGTTGAGACCTTTATTGAAAGGGTATTGTTTTTATTTAGTTTTCAATGCAGTATATGAACTGTTTAAACATTATACAACTTAATTAAGTATCACTCGCGTAGCTCTGTCAGTTCCAGTTTGTATTTTTGTAGCTAAAGCAACAAAAGACGTAAAAAACAAGTTCTGGAAAATGTGGGGACAAGTGACCCCCCCCCCCGTAATCCCGCCTATTTTACATACAATCATGCACGTTTTCTTAATTGTTACACATTCTATTTATTTACTGTTTTTGAAAGAAATACTTCAAAGTTTACTTCCGTTCAAAATTTTTTTTTTCTCAATTACTTAATCAGAACGCAAAAAATCTGGGGGGGGGGGCTGAAGAAAATCTAGGGGGCCTAGGCCCCCCCCCCCGTGGCTACGCCACTGCCTATGACCCAACCTTGCAATGCAAAAAACACCTAAAATAGCGGTTTTCTCTCTATCCCTAGGCTTATCCCTCATATCGTGCCCCCAATGACACAACCCTGGCTACGCGCCTGTTATCACGCCCGCACGGTCCCAGTGATTCCAATCAAACTGGGCTGTAAAACTCCGTCCATCCTTCACTCCGACCGACCTACCGACCGACCAACTAAATCCAATGATGCGGGCAATATATGTATTCTGCAACACGGGGACCACTATTTGCCAAAACGACTCGCTATTCGTCTCAAGACCTTTTGGTGTAGTTAAACCACACTGTGAGTTTTCAAACTTTTCTGCTAAAACAAAAGTAAATATACCTTCCACCTGCATAGAGCACAAGAAAATCATGCAGCTATCCACGAGGCAACCTAGCTATCACTTAGTGCGGGGGGGGGGGGTTCAGGTTTCTGGCGTCTTGAGAGGGATATCCTTGCGTGTTACTTCGTTTTATGTATAGCTACATGTTTAACGAACCGCTGAGTGAGGGGAGGGAGCTAGTACATTTCTCTGCTTTGAGAGTAAATCATTAGTTAGATGAGATTTAACGACACACCAACACGAATGTGTTACCGTATATACAGTCATCTAGATGAAAAGGTTAAGTAAAGGGATTAAAATATGCTTCAAGTTCAATTCTCGCTTTAAATACTGTTCAAACACGGTGTTAATTTTTCTTTTTAGTCGCCTCGTGCGACAAGCGGGAAATAGAGGTATCTTGGGCATATTCTAAATCTCAATTGGTCCAAACCAAGGGAGCGAAGCGATTCCTTGGGCCGCGAGCGAAAGTGTGAAGGACTTTTTCTGTATTGAACCCCGAGTCTCCACATCAAAGTCAAATACAATTACAACACGGTCTTATCAGTTCATGATCCTAATATCCCTCAGAACAATTGTTTTCCTTTGTGTGTGGAATCTTTAAATGTACTCAAGGTATTAATTTGGAAAGCCCATTTTATGTGATAATGAAAAAATAATATGTTGTTACTCTGTGAATCTCTCCACAGGATCTTACACTTAAAGTTCAAAGTGCAACTTAGCACCAAACACATAAACTCCTAATTCAATAACTGGAGGTATGTTTGGAGCTTGTAGACCTTAGTCGTGACAAATTCCCACTCATGCACTACTCAGCGCGTCCTTTTCTCTACACTTTAGACATCAATAATGTAATACTGCCCTCTCTCGACCATCTCGACGTTTATCGAACTTCAAGCTGCCGTTGCGAGATTTAGCGCGTGGAGATCTATTGCAAAATTTTACATTTTAAATGTTATTGGAATTTTGTATCGTTATTAAACCTACATCACTTTATCTTTTTTCAGTACGTGAGGCTTTAGGGCTAAAGTGACATCGCTCCTTGAAAATGGAAATACGCCCACGACCTGTAGTTTCATGTGAAACTGCTTTCAACCACTATTTATTGTTTATTTTTCGTCTAATATTTGGTCCTGTCGTCCATTATAGTTAATAAATGGTTGTCGCCCGCCAGTATTGATAACACATATTATACCGCGCATGTTCAGCTTTTTTTTTTTGAGAAACGCACCAACGTCACCTGATAAACATCTTTTCCCAGAGATCTTATGACCTGCCATTTTTTTTTTTTGGGGGGGGGGGGGGGGACGTGGGGGATGGGGTATGGAATATGTCACTTGTTAAGGTTCCAGGATCAAATCAAGTTTTTCATAAGTTAAGGGGTACTCATACATACACCTAACATTCTGGTGAACTTTGTAGATATAAGTAGGTAGAGAACATGACAAACTTTGTTTTCCACGAGGAGGTCCTATTAACTTTCAAGGTCTACACAACTACCTGAAGAAACAAAAAAAAGTACATAAAATAAACAGATAGACTGAACAGATATACAGAACCAGGGGGACATAAAGGCAGTACTTTATCACTAAAACTACATTTTATGTTGTAGTCTACTATGAAATCACAACGGGTAGCTTAACACTTACACATTTGTTGTCGAGAATCATTTGCTGTTACTTTAGATTTCGGGCAAGTTGGGCAACCATTACAAAGCTTCTCGAAGTTGTACACCGATGAATGTAAAAGGCGAACTCGATAAAAGAATGTATAAATGAAATATAATCTGAAAAATATTTCCATTCTCTCATACTGTTTCAAGAAATGCCATGTTAAAATGTCATTTAATTTACGTATCACACATCGGGGGTAATACGTCACAAAATCCAGACATATCAAAAGAACGAGTAACAGCGTCATCCCCACAACTCATGGTATACCGAACTGCATGGAGCCAAATCAGAAAATGATAGCATTTTAACATTGTAGCATATGATATTTTATTGCTCTACTGCTGCTGCACCATGCGCTGTCCATGTATAAGGAAGTCCTTGGAAAACACATACATAAGAATGCGGTTCCATTGTACACGTGGTATATACCGTCACGCAAACTAAGGTAAATGGTTAGGCTGTTAAAGGGTAAGAGCTGTAGACTCATTTTGAAGCAGTAGGTCAATCTCAAAATTTTCATTTTATTTCTCTTCAAAGCATGTTTCATGATATTTTAGGACTTCCAATATTGCATAAAGGCAAACCATACTGCAGTTATTCCTTGTAAATTCACATTTTAGGAGAAAAATACTGTCACATGACTCTACAGAGCCAATCATGAAAAAGGCCAATGTACTAAACTGGTGCATCCTCCCTTTAAGCGAAAATCTGTGCGCTTATTCATAAAGGTTCGAAACTTCAAGTTGAAAACTTACATCCCTTACCATAAAGGCAAAATTACACAGTGAGTAAATCTTCACGTACTATGAGTATTTCACCAAGTTATGTAAATGCAAACATCGCATCTCGTAAGCAAGTTGATCAAATTGAGTCGACTCGAGTCAAATTTTACTAAAGCAAATTTTGTCACAAAATTGATGAAATTAATGTTCCTTGATCAGGTTAGGTTTATCAAAAAAGTGTACCTAAGGTCAACAAAATATAAAAACATATATATAAACAGCATGAAAAATGAATTTTAACAGTTTAAATCCAACCGTCATAGAACATTCTTGAGCCGAGATATAAAATGTTGAAATTTATTCACTTAAAACAAATTAGTCCATTGCTCAATAATTTGAGACTTTCTTGTTATAAAACTCACATAACCTGCTTTGATTCCCCTTTAAAATTGAATGTTTTGATGGCCTTGGACACTTCCTCTTTGCTTGCATAGCATGTTACACAGAAAAAGGTTCAACCAGTGACATTACCCCATTAGAGTAAGAGTGCTTACATATCTTGGTACAAGGTGCAGTAACTTCCAGAAAAACAAAGAAATACAAAGATTCATGCCGCGACGTTGCTTCTTGAGAAAGCAGCATAGACATCTCAATAGATCAGAGGCGGTGTGGAGTGAAACTGTTATCTGAGCTTGCTACATGATCTTGATCTGTGCTCTCAAATGAGCTGGGCTTTCATTGTGTTCACCCTGCGCGAAAAGCAATTAACTCATGCTTGACTGGCCTTTTAGCTAACCCCAATTGTTACGTAACTTTTTGTGTATTTAAATATATCTGTTACTGTCAATCAGTTAATCAGATATGAAATGTGACTATATCAAATGTGCGTGCAGATAGCTTCATTTACTCCCCTGAAGCAATCAGACAGAGAAGGTGGATGTAACAAAAAGTAAGAAGGAACGTTTCATCATGGTAATTTGAGTCGTACAACAATGAAATTATTTAAATGATTTCGCAATTAAACATTCTTATTTGAGAGGATAAAATTTTGTATCTCAGCTCAGGAAGGTCATTTGAAGGTGTGAGTTGGACTGTAAGAATTTACTTTTATGCTGTTTAATACATATTTTTTATGTTTGACTTGAGGTACATTTTAACACCGATAAGGAGTGTGGAGGTCACAGTGTACTTTAATTGCAGCCTTGTAGGTTACATTACACGGCATCTCGTGAACATTTCATTAGACCAGAGAGGAAAGAATGTTTTTATGAATTTCAAGAAAACCTATTTACTCAAGGTTTTCCTGTTAGGAGATAATTGATTCTTGTCGACATAAAAACTTCCGGTGGTTTCGAGGACGGTAACAATTTCAACAGATCGGCTTCCTCTTATGATGTACTTGAAAAATTGGAATTCAAAGTTCCATCGCCTTTCAACTTGACCCAGGCGAAACATTTACTGGTGTTACTATTCGCTGTAAGGAAGGATAACAACTGTAGGTGTACAGGTGTATCAGCGACTGTTATGCTTATGTAAATCTATGTAGAAGGAACACAATTGGTGTTCACTTTCTCTGTGAGTATGACGACATAAAACCGTCATACTGCAATTCACTTCAATAAAATGAATCTTTGCTTCTAAAGTTCATAAACAGAAACATAACCATACAGTACAACTACAACTAGCAGTTTTTCGTATCTAAAGGAGCTAAGCAGCCCCCAAAACAAATTCTTGGACCCGACGACTTCGTTACGTCACATCCGGTTATGCCTAATTCTTGGTTTATGGGCTCGATCCGATACCGACACTTATCAAAGATATGCATGCAGCGTGTCAACAGTACCGTAGTTGTAATTGTCGTTAACAGTACTAACGTTGGCCAAAACTTTGGCTAGTGTTGGCCTTGGTCTACCACAAAAAACGAGACGAGATCGAAAAAGCGGCTTTAATCCCTGCAAAATGGACAATGTGGTTTATGAACCTCTTGCAGATGATGTGCGAAATAGACCTGTCTTGTTACTAGTATCGTACTGCAACGTGCAGCACTAATCTACTTCACAACTTTGTTCTTTGTGAGTTGTGTATACTACTGCCTCGGTAGATTCATCGATTAGGACCCATACAAGTGAAAACGATTCAACATTACCGGTGCCAGATTATCTTTCAAGAGTTAAATCCAATATTCCAAGTAATAATAAAGGGAAATCATTGCAAAAGTACTTTGCAATATTATTTTGGATTGAATATAAAACTCATTAGTACTAAAATTTTGAAATTAGCCTCGCACAGAGGGTAGGCTCATCACTTTGTTTGGTATGACGTACTTATTTGAAAGTACGCCACTACAAAGCTCCTTTAAGTTGGACCTGTATGAAGACTTGTCATCTAAGGTTGAACTGCCCCTAATCTCAACAGAAATCTTCTATCTTGTTTTGGGCACATATACCGTGTATAAGATTAGTAGAATTTGTTAATTACGATAAGGTGCTTTTGAGGGTGACTTCAAAACACACTTGGCCTCCATAGAATACATATCACGTACTTGATATGTATTTATCACATGTTAGGTATGAAATCTTTCAGATGTGTTACTCCCATTTTAATAACTTTTCTTGAGATGTTGGGGTGTATACAAGGGCAAAGTATAACCAGAATGCAAAAATGCATTGAGGTTTCAATGATACAATAAATGTTCCATTTCAAAGAATGCCATCATGCACCATTATCTTCTTCTCATTTAAATGTTATACTAGCATGTTCAAAGAATAATTTTGTCATTCCACATGACCTTTTGACCTCCATAAAAGCCATACATAGCTAGACAGACAAGCAGATAGACGAATGGACAAACAGCTATCTTGAAAGATTATATTTAAAAAGGTTTCCAGACTTTGACCCCTGGAGACCCCAGATGACCTTTCATCTCTGCCAAACACAATGAGGACCATCTTCTGACTATAATGCATCCACATGCCCAAATGTGAAATCTATCCAAGTTTCCTATCTTGAGATCTTGCATAAGCAGGATTTTCAGGCTTTGACCAGGAACGACCCCAGATGATCTTTGACATCCATCAAAAACATTAGTTACCATTTCCTGACCATAACAAATCCACATACCAGATATGAAATCTATCCAAGCTACCTAACTTGAGATATCACTTTAACAAGGTTTTCAGACTCTGACCCCTGGTGACCCCAGATGACCTTTGACCTCCATCAAAAAACAATAGGGACCATCTCCTGACCTTAACGCATCCACATACTAAATGTGAAATCTATCCAAGCTTCCTACCTTGAGATAGAGTGTTAACTAGATTTTCAGACTTTGATCCCCGGTGACCCCAGATGATCTTTGACCTGCCACAAAAACAATACAATAGGGACCATCTACTGACTATGACACATCCACATACAAAATATGAAATCTATCCAAGCTTCCTAACTTGAGATATCATTTTAACAAGATTTTCAGACTTTGATCCCCGGTGACCCCAGATGACCTTTGAACTGCCACAAAAACAATAGGGACCATCTACTGATTATAACACATCCACATACTAAATATGAAATCTATCCAAGCTTCCTACCTTGAGATATCATTTTAACAAGATTTTCAGATTTTGACCCCTGGTGACCCCAGATGACCTCTCACCTACCACAAAACAATAGGGAGAATCTACTGACTATAGCGAATCCACAAACTAAATATGCAATCTATCCAAGCTTTCTCCCTTGAGATATCATTTTAACAAGATTTTCGGACTTTGACCGCCGGTGACCCCAGATGACCTTTGACCTCCACCAAAAACAATAGACACAATCTACTGACTATAACGCATCCACATACTAAATATGAAATCTATCCAAGCTTCCTCCCTTGAGATATCATTTTAACAAGATTTTCAGATTTTGACCCCTGGTGACCCCAGATGACCTTTCACCTACCACAAAACAATAGGGAGAATCTACTGACTATAGCGAATCCACAAACTAAATATGCAATCTATCCAAGCTTCCTCCCTTGAGATATCATTTTAACAAGATTTTCGGACTTTGAAAGCCGGTGACCCCAGATGACCTTTGACCTCCACCAAAAACAATAGACACAATCTACTGACTATAACGCATCCACATACTAAATATGAAATCTATCCAAGCTTCCTACCTTGAGATATCGTGTTAATGAGATTTTCAGACTTTGACCCCTGGTGACCCCAGGTGACCTTTGACCTGCAAAAAACAATAGGGACCATCTACTGACTATAATGCATCCACGTATCAAATATGAAATCTATCCAAGTTTCCTACCTTGAGATATCATGTTAATGAGATTTTCAGACTTTGACCCGCGGTGACCCCAGGTGACCGTTGACCTGCCACAAATACAATAGGGACCATCTACTGACTATAACGCATCCACAAACTGAATATGAAATCTATCCAAGCTTCCTCCCTTGGGATATTATTTTAACAAGATTTTCAGACTTTGACCCCCTCTGACCCCAGGTCACCTTTGACCTTCGCTAAAAACAATAGGGACAACCTACTGACTATAACGCATCCACATACTGAATATGAAATCTATCCAAGTTTCCTACCTTGAGATATCGCATTAACAAGGTTATCAGGCTTTGACCCATGGTGACCTCAGATGACCTTTGACCTCCGCCCAACACACAATAGGGACCATGTACTGACTATAACACATCCACATACTAAATATGAAATCTATCCAAGCTTCCTACCTTGAGATATCACGTTGACGAGATTTTCAGACTTTGACCCGCGGTGACCCCAGGTGACCTTTGATCTCCACCAAAATCAATAGGGTTCTTCCTCTCAATATGGTTCATCTATGTACCAAGTTTGGAAACTGTCAGACATTCATATCTTGAGATATCGTGTTAACAAGCAAAGTTTCACAAACGCACATACACACATACATACATACATACATACATACACACGCACACACACACATGCAGGCAAATGCCCCGAACTGTGGACCATTGACTGGAACCTGCAAACCGAGGACACCCTCCTAACATGGCTACAATGAGATATAAACCAATGCTGTATTGTGTAGGTTATGCCATTTGTTTACGTATCCACAAATCATTAACTGATTTGTGCCTGAGGGTGACATGCATACACAATCAGTTCCAATTTTGTTTGCCATACACACATCACAAGGCTGGATCTGATTTTCTGCAGGTAACCGTGGACTATCGAAATATCCATGAGATATCACTATAGCACCTCTATATTTATGGAAGGAGTGTTGCTAGCATGCTGGCATAACCGTGGACCATCCACAGTTTCAGGTGTGACCACGGTTCACGCATATGAATTCAATCTTTGGTCCACGGTTTACACCAATTGTCAACGCACGCACGCACGCACATACATACATACATACATACATACATACATACATACATACATACATACATACATACATACATACATACATACATACATACATACATACATACATACATACATACATACATACATACATACATACATACATACATACATACATACATACATACATACATACATACATACATACATACATACATACATACATACATACATACATACATACATACATACATACATACATACATACATACATACATACATACATACATACATACATACATACATACATACATACATACATACATACATACATACATACATACATACATACATACATACATACATACATACATACATACATACATACATACATACATACATACATACATACATACATACATACATACATACATACATACATACATACATACATACATACATACATACATACATACATACATACATACATACATACATACATACATACATACATACATACATACGCCATCATGAAAACAATGGTTTCTCTTATCATCGAAACCAAAAAGTGACGTTAACACACACACACAGTGGCGGCGCTATGGTGGGACAAGAGGGGACATTTTCCTTAAAATTTTGTTCTTGCCTCGCACTTGCCCACCCTTAGTTAAGTCAGTCAGGGTTTAAGTTGACCGAAAAAATAAAAAATATACCTCTCCAGAGACTTCATGTTCCATCCAGAGATATGATAAAACCTCAGAGCTTCCGGGGTCTTGGCCCCATAGACCCCAATCCCCAGGAACGGGCACTTAAGGCTTGGTTTCGCGCTGTGCCCAACAATTTTTGCCCCCAATATTATCATTTGCACCTAGCTGGCCCCCCAGATTTGACATTCTGACACACGTCAACGCATAGATTCCATGCGCCTTCGACAAGGAATCAAAATGGTAGTTTCTATATGCAAAGTAGGATAAAACAACTTTGTATTGTATGCTTCAGAGGAATAATTTTTAAAACATAAAGAAACAAATTGACGAAGTACAGATGCAAAGCTCAGTGGGTGACATTTTATTTACGTAAATATTTAAGTAACATCGTAACTCTGTATACAGATTCAAATAGATGGAGATTGTCGATCGCCATCAAGTTACTGTCTTATGCCTATCGGTCTTTGGTGAATGTCCATAATCAAATACTGCACAAGTTGGCTGCAAAAATGCCTTGCTGTTACTGAAAGAGCGCCACTATATTGCAATGTGCTACTCCAAGATATTTCATTAAAAGAATAACCCAAGAGCCAAGTTAATTTTTGATATGTAAGAGAACATATTCTAAGCATTCCGGTAAAACTTTATTCATTTCTCATTGGGTTTTGGGGAAATAGGCAATTTAAATTGACACGTTTTCTACAAAAAGTGAACCAGCAAGCAGGTGTGATGTCATGGATTCAGATCGTTGGCCAATGTTTCGTTTTTCGTTGTTTTTAATTCTATTAGTTTCACCTTAAATTGATTACGGACATTTTCTTGCCCTGAAGCATATAAATATTTGAAAATTCTAACGCTCGGATGCTCTTATGGTACTCAATGTATCAATGTTTAGCTGCATAAAATCGGTGGTAAATTATACAGAAAAACAAAATATTGGCCAATGATGTGAATCCATGACATCAAAATGAATATCAACTCCAATTGCAAATATCTCGAGAACCAAACACAGGAAAGGAATGAAACTTTCACCAGAATGCTTAGAATACCGGTATGTATTATGCTCCTCTTTAGCATATCAAATATAAATTTGGTTCTGGACTCTTTTTTTAAGTTCCGTGTTTCGGAAAAAGTGATTCGGCCTCAAATGAATTCCAGAGGGTAAATGTCACTAGAAATCGAACATTTCCTATCACGTCATTATGAACAGATATCATAATCCAACATCAATCGAAGGTGCAGCGTATCCAAATAAAGCAAAATCCAATATATATTTATCGACTAGTTGCTGTAAAATTACCGGCCTCACTTTACTAAGTTCGGAGATAAGGGTATCAGGTGTGGTTGGTCTATAGTAACTTTGCCTCATAGGAAACGTTACAGTAGAATTGCCACGAATTTTGTCCAGAACAAAGTCCGCATCTTCTCTAAGTTGTTCGAATGATCCTACAAAGTCGTAGCGGATCGCACACGGTTGACAAAGCTGATGCATTGGCTTCCAATGGACGTCCATCTTTTCTGTATTGCTGTCGACTAAAAATCTTAAAAATTCCTCGAACGTGATGGAAAGATCGTTTTTTAGTAAAGCCTCTTTAACTTGCGACTTAGTCCTATATGCTTTGATTATTTTCTCTCCATAGCGTCGCCGATAATCGCCAATATTTTCGCCAAATTTGTTCCTGTACGCGGACAACAGACGTTCAAGTGGGTGGCGAACGAACATAAATTTATAATACCTTTGAGCTTTGAGTCGTGCTATATTTACTTCGTTGTCTTGTAAAACCGTCAATCCGGAATGATGGTCCATTTTGCCCCCTCTCTGAGGATCCATGGTACCTTGCATTACTTTTATAACCCTTTTCCAATTTGAACATGCTACTTTTGGTATAAAGCAAAATAAAAACCGTCGATCATCGTCTACAATAAGTTGCTTGTAAGTAGTGGCTTTTTCGCTCTCCGTAAGCTTCCGCAAGTCATTCTTTTTGTCCACTTTACATAGCGCCTGGAGGGTTCGGTTACGTATCGAACGAGTAATCTGTGAAAAAATAGAGACAAGAGTAATTTTATAGGACGAAATATGATACTGTATATTTCTAACTTTCTTAGGATTTTCCGATATCATCCAAATCCGTCACTTTTACTGTATTGATCGGCGAAAACAAACAAGTATTTGCACTAAACAAGCAAAAGAGCGAACTCTCTAAAGGAGCGAAAAGTATAAATTCACTCCAATGGAGTGTTAATTCACTTCAAGGACAGGGAATTTCACTCCAAAAAGTGTGAAAAATTACTCTCAATTTTAATTTAAAGAGTGCCTACAAGTGGATTAAGTATTTTCTAAGAGTGGCCTCTGTAACACTCCATCAAGAGTAAACCGTCGCTCTTTTGAAGTAAATGTCACTCTTCTTGGAATGAATTTCCTTCCTTTCGAATTGAACTTTTTTACTCTCATAAAGGCAGTTGAAGCTCCCAAGTCCTTCTCTCTTGGTTACGCCGCCACTGTATTGACAAACCAACTTGAGCTTTACTAAGTTGTGATCACCCAGAGAGGAGCTTCATTGTTAGAATAGTGTCACAGTACAGTATTAACTGTATTCAAAACTCCAGAATGTTCATTTAAATTGTCAAGTACTACATTTTCCATCAAAAACATACAACTACGGGTGTTTCTTCTCAATAGAAAGTTGGCGCCGATTCTGAACGTCTATCAAAAGAAGACTGTTTAAAATGGTACAAAGAAATGGCAAAAAGCAAACTATGCAACATTTGTTTCTATTTTCCGAATGTCACCATCTCGTGACATCACGTGACAACCAGCTGTTTGTTACGTTACAGGATTCCGATACAGAAATTAAAGCACCAAAGGTGCAGAAGCTCATATCTTCAGCTAAGGATCCCTAAAGTTTTCTTTACTAGAACAAGTGCCATACGAGTTCAATGACCTCAAATCTCAAGCACCTAAGGGCAGCATTCAGAATGTACCGTAACGAAGAACGTCCTGTGCTATCTTTTAGTACAATTCGTGCACATTCCGAGGACACCCATGACTATCATTATAACACATGAACCATCAACATAGCACAAGTAAATTTGTAGGACTTAGGAAATTTTGCAGATATTTACAAAAAAGGGTCACTTCTGAGTAGGCTCAGAGTAAATTTGTCTTTCCTTTTCAATCAAGAATGATTGCAAAATAATCTTGAAATGTTATTCTTGCATTTTCTCATTTTCTTATCAAGTATGTTCATTTCTAAGTTGAAAATGAAGATAGAAAGAAGTACTTAACATTTTTCCTCTGTTGGTCCTGTTTTGAAGCATTTTTTGATTGAGGTCGGTGATTTAAGAGAAATGAAGTCACCCCAACTTGAAGAAGTGTAGAACACTGTCCTGTTTCATGATTGGCCCTTATGAGTCATGTGACAGCATATTTTCTAAATGTGGAATTCACTAGAATATACTGCTTGATTTACCTTGAATATACGATCCTTAACCCCTAAAATTCTATAAAAGACACTTCAAAGAAAAATAAGAAAAAAAATTAGCTGTTGCTCCAAAAATAGTTTAAGGCGACTGCTCAAGTTGCCATTTAATTGCCTTAATATTCGCCTCATGCGATAACTTTGACCTCTTAACATTACCGTCCAACAATATGGGTAAATCGTTGTGATAGTTTCACAGTAATGAATAGGAAACTTAAGTAGGAGTCTAAAATGAGGTGTGAAACAGTTTTCCAAAAGTATATCTTTGTGTCGCCCATCTCCTCTCCTACAAATGAAAGCTAATTAAACAAACTCCCTACTCAGCGGAAGTGAACTACTTCTGTACCTCTATTGATTGGATTCACAATACCAAGAGTATGTCGTAATAAGTAGAGCATGCACTTCACAAGCAAAGTACACATTGGACACCTGCTTGAAGGTAAATTAAACAGTAGAGTAGCATCCTATGGACGACTGAATTAGGCTACATCAGGACACTTGTTAAACTTTTCTAAATAACCAAACTGGATTAGCTAAAGATACTTATTGTCCAACGCACCACGGTTTCAAAGGTGTAAGAACTGTCAAAAGCATGCCTCTTGAGTGACAATTACAATTTTATCGACTTTGTACACACTGTAATCAAGTAATGACAAGGCGTGGGGATAGAATGGAAGTAATTGAACTCCAGGCCTAATATTATACCACATCGCAGAACCACTTACAAGCTTTCCTATGAATGTTCAACCTTACAATTGCACCCTCGAAAGACCCTCGAAAAGCTCTGTGGATGCAACAGCAAGGTACAATAAAGGGGGCGCTGTTACGACCTAACACCTCATCCCGTTATTATTTCAAGCTCGGATGGCGACATTGCGAGGGGGGGGGGGGGGGGGATTTAACATTACATATGTATTAAACTCGCAATGAATGATGTATGAAAATTAGGCACATGCGTGACAACCCTGCCTTCGTAGAAATGAAATATTGCATGTTGTGCGATAATATTGAGGTGTGACATGAAGGAAAATATTACTATCAATTAACACGAAATGCCGCGGAGACTTTTTCCGCGCGCTTCGCTCGCATCATCACGATAAAGTAATTGATAGCATTGGAAATTTGTCCCGCATCGTTACACTTGAAAATGCACAAAAAGTGTCACTCAAAGCACTAATGTACCTCAAGCTCATCATGTTCACAATGTTTCTAGCAAAAAAAAACCCAAACCCTGCACAAGTGCAACAAACAAACACAATTTTTGATAAAACATTTTGGCGTTCACAACGTGACTTTTTTTTTTTTTTTTTTTAAGATTGACGTTCATGTAACTCTGATATATAACTGTCTTATTGCCTGGTAAGAGTTTCGAAAAACTTGTAGAATAGCAACAGTAATTTCTTTACCTATGGACATAACTCTCTCCAGATCCTCTTTCGTTGCTCACTTTCCTAACCTGGCACATAGTATCGCCATCATCATCTAAAAAAAATGACTGGTGATTTCTCTCTTAAACTGAAAATCATCATAACAAAAATAATTCAAACTATACCCAAGGAAAGCAGAATTTTGTTCTAGAAGTGTTCCATGTAATGACCACTAAGGTCGTCAGGTTTAAGAACAAATATTTAAGGGGAACCTCTGTTCCCAGCCCACAGCCTTTTCGCGTCGTCGGTTTTCTTTTGAGCGCTCAGTCTGTCCAGACTGCAAGAGAGCTGTAAAACCGCATGGTTTTTCACACCTGTATGATGAAACATTGTAGTGAGATAGAAGTTAAAATTAACCTATATCCAGTGTTTCCGGCATGGGGAGGGGGTTCCCCCCTTTCCAAAAGCTTCCAAAAGAAGGTAAGTAAAATCTCCATCACCCCCCTTTTTCATTTCCATAAAAAGTTAAAAAAAATGTCAATATCTTGGTTACTTTTTCACATGCAGAGAGGAAAACTTTTCAGCAATGTTTAAACTTAAACAAATAATGGCCTCTAAAACGCTTCAAATTGCACCCTACAGAGGCCTTGAAGAAAGATTTTGTGCCCGTGAACCCACTTGTAACTTTAGCCTAGGACAATCAATTTGGTTTAAAGGAAATCAACCCCCCCCCCGGGGCTTACTGCACCTGTGAGCCTGTACACAATGAGGATTTCTGAAAGGGAACAGAGGCCAAAAGTGAACGACTAGAGTAATAAAACTGCAAGTGTGCTTATCAAATCTGAAATAATTTTAATACAGTAGCGCGCGCAGCGTCGCTTGATCGAGAGGGGTCGTGCCATGGGTTTTTCGAGGGTTTATGAGGTGCTAGAGTGTCTACTATTTGTGACGCAAATTGTCTAAGACGTGAAAAGGTTGGTCGTATAGATATACAGGTAGTCGCGTGAAGATGCCACTTACAGTAGTACGATCAGTTGGAGTGAAGTACTATGCTCCAGTACATTTAATGTTCTGTACTAGCCTCTGTGAAGGCTTTTTGCCGTTTTTATTCCTCCTTCATTAACAATTAAAGAAGTCAACACGTTCCCCAACGGTTCACCTTAGCTGCACTCAAAAACAGTGTTTAGCAATTAATCACTTTTGTTGTCCTCGCTTCGTAAACACATTTAAATTTTAAATATGGTAATGACTTAAACGCTATAGGCTACGTGTTGAACAATCAAATGTGCTTTTAAACGAATATTAAGGGATCAAACACGGGTTTAACACCGAAACATGTTTAAAGAGTCGGGAAAAAAAGAGTATCGAAAAACGTTTAATTCATAAACACATTTTGAAAGTGTACAGTAAGTCTGGTATCACCATGCAAACGGTGTAGCATTTGCAAGGGTTATAACACAGAGGAGGCACCGTACTGTAACAAAAAACGTGTTTCAAGGAGGGGGAGGACTAACTTTCGTCAGAAAGGCTCCAAGGAGGCTTTATCATCATTGAACATTTCAACAGGATGTTGACCACAAGTTAGGCAGCTACCCTTGTCCAGGGAGCTGTTTAATAACAACTCCTGCCTCGTCCAAACAAATTAGTTATCGTAAGCCTATTCTCGTCAACCGGCTTTATATTTCTTGTTTTTCTGAAAGCTACTTCACCTTGTGCCATTATCATAGAAATCTTACTGGTTTGGTGTGATTTGATTAAAACAACACTCTCCGTACAGTACAACATGCTATGCACAAAAGTAGGAAGTGTTTAAGGTCATATTAAACATTTTTACTTTGAAAGGGAAGCAAAACAGGTCTCTGGGTTGTACAACAAAAGAGTCAAAAGTTATTGCGCAGTTGACTCTTCTGATTTAGAAGAATAGACCACACCCAAGTTTATTTTTGATATGTTAAAGGGGAATATATTCTAAGCATTCTAGTGAAATTTTTTATTCTTTTTCCATATTCGGTTCTTGAGGTACTAGCAATTGAATGTGACAAATTTTCTTCATAGAATGCACTTGAAACAAGCAGGCGTGATGCCATGGATTCACGTTGTTGATCAATGTTTTTGTTTTCTTTATGATTTATTACAAATTTTACTGTATGCAGATAAACTCTGATATACTGATACCATAAGAGCACCCTCAGCAATGGAATTTCAAAACACTTATATGCCTCCGGGCAAGATAACACTCATAGCAACCCTAATCAATTGAAGGTCAAATTAATAGGATGAAAAATAAAGAAAAACAAAACATTGGTAAACAAAGTGAATCCATGACATCAAACCTGCTTGCTTCAAGTTCACTCTTTATAGAAAATTTGTCAACTTCAGTTGCCAATATCTCGAGGACCGAATATTGAAATTAAATGAAACGTTCACCGTTGAATGCTTAGAATATATTCTTCTTCAGGTATTGCAAACACTATTTCGGCTCCGAGTGGACTGTTTTTTTTAAGTGATTAAATTTTCACATTTATAGGCACAATTCTCTCAGCCCAAACAGTACCCATTATCCTAACCTTCTTACTGTACTTAAGCCCCTCCCATAATTGCTTGAAACTCATCCTCATCCAGCAGTCCAGACACAATCTAAATTTATCACTGCTTCAGGATGAGTATAGAAAAGCTCAATGTGTGTAATCAAAACACTCTCAGTACAGTTTGTGCTATGTCATGTAAGCTTTGGTATTCTGCATTGTTTTAATTAGCCGTCAGTCAAAGAGCTGAGCAAATTGAAAATTGCTGTCAACCCCTATAAGAATTTTAGTTTCATGTGAGAGGATTGGCCCTTTAATATATCAGCAATGGAACAAGCTACCATAAATGACAATGGGAGTAGAATAACCAGGTCGGTGCTGGAATAGCATTCATTTTGCAAGCTCTAAAATATAAAGTTTAAAAATTCTAGATCTCCACTTCAACCCTAGGCTGTTTGTCCATGCCAATTTGGTACGCTGGCATGTTAAAATATATTTTTCCTGTATCTCGCATTACCCTAGGGAATAGCAAACAATGCTGCTCCCTGCAGCGGCATTAAAATAATAAATAAATTGAATGCAATGTATCTAGATAATGTACCGCGATGCCATTACAGATTTCCAATTACTGTATGCGCTGTAAAGCATCTCTAGAAAAACTGGTATCGTCCAGACGCCGTATGCTACAGTATAAGCTGCACATTTTCACCTCCTCATATTTTCTATTTCTAGTCCATGAATTTCGTTTAAGGTAAATCTCTTTAAATGGCGTTCGAGACTCGAGTACAGTTCCTAATTACGAAGTCCTGACCTGTCCTCTAGTTAACTTAATTCTCTACCGGGGTCTACCCAATGTTCCCGGGGCTCAATGTTCCCGAGGTTCTGTTCCCCGTTTTCGTATATTTCGATCATTTGGGGATGATGAAAACGTTCGTTATTCCCTTGGTTCGATGTTCCCAGAAGTGCGATGTTCCCAAAATTCGTGAACATTGAACCTCGGAAATAGCGAACCTTGGGAACATTGACATAGCCCTTTCTTACCTCCTCATCAAGCAGGCCTGATATATTCCCAGGTAGAGTAATGTTCATCCACTTAAGTGGGTTATAGAATACACCGAGTGACGTCCTGTCATCTCTTGAGTGCAGACCCACTGGCTCCATCGAAATTGCTCGAAAGGAAGGAAAATCTTTGTGTACAAATATTTGAAACACAAATAGAACCATCAGCAGAGCGACCAGGCTGAAAATGTATGACAATAACATCAGCTTATGCATTGTAATTATGACGGGTTCCGTAGTGTAGGACTGAATACCTTTTGGAACCACAGGAAAGAAGGAACAATTACGTTGGCAAACCACACAAACCGTCTAAGATGCTGCCGGTCAAGAGAAACATCATTCGCTATTAATTTTAGGAATGGCAGCCCTTCGATCCCGGCAAAACTTTGCCGTGGACTCGGAGGCCGGCGATTAAACCATTTAAGCTCTAGCACACGAAACTTTCACAAAAGTGTTCCAAAAGATACAATACTTTGACGTAGATCTAGCCTATTGTCATTTTCATTTTGCTAACGCAGAACGAGTGTTTCTGTTACGCAGGTTAGAAATAGCATCGTAAGTTATGCAAAACTTCCAAGTACTGTAAAAGGAATCACGAAAACACACATACACTCTGCTTCCCTGCCACGATTTATATCAAAGAAGAGGTGATTTTATGGATTCATTTCAAGGATTACATTCCCGCTGAAGAGTGGAAAGCAACCGCTTCCAAAGCATTTACAAAATGCATTCAGTATAAAAACAGAACAAACAAAATTCGTCAGGGGATTGTTCCAGTCCTTCACTTAGTTACAAAACTCCTCTCAATTCGGCTATTTCACGCCAAGATGTTATTGCACCTTTGGGTCACTGTACTGAAAATGAGTACGACTGTCCATGGTCACACTAAAAATCATTTTCTCATTTGCAGTTCGAATATCTTTTCAACATGAACACCATGATTCTCCTGTTGCAGTGGAAGTGTTGTCCTTCGTCAAGCACTATTGTATCAGCGCAAAACTACTGTAAGCCGACTGACCATTGCAAGACCAGTAGCATTATTTACATATTTCATTCTCATTTTTGAAACCATCAGGTATACGATTGGCTATTCAATCCGGAGAATAAACAGGAAGGCTACTTTAAGCATACTCTAATAGAGGCACATTTGTTTATAAATAGACTCCTTCAATCTCTCATCATTTCCGTACATTGCGCGTATAGGTTCAAGTTCATTGAAAATTTGTGTTACCGATCTGTCAAATCCACAAAAACAATTGTTTCCAAGAACTGGTTACGGATACGTTTTTCACTGCACGAATCGACACTGTAAACATACGTTTTAAGATCCACAGTACGTCTGTGTGTTCAAGGCATCCGATGCAGAAGCCCTGGTAGACCAGATATTTACAAAAGAGCAAAACCTTGGTTTCAAACAGACCCAGACCTTTTACAGCGAATTCAGGAAATATTTATATTTCAAATTGTTTGACCAGGGTGCTCAACGTATCATTTATGAAAAGTCCTTGTCCATTTCCGCAAGATCACAAATCAGTTATAAACTGTTTCCACAATTCGATTTTAACTGTCGTCACCTGTCACTGCGCTTTAATGAAATTAATGACTCCGTGATGAGCACATAATTCACACCAATGAATTGACACGAATGGAGCATGCACGTTCAATTATTGACGGTTTTAGAATTCTTTTACACTAACACAAACTACGGCAAAGTGTGTTCACTCCGTAGCAGATACAATTCAATGCATGTTAGATTTTCCGAGTCTGTCAAACGGCTTCGTTATTGCCAAGTGCAGTTAAAGGCCGGGTGAGTGTTGTCCAGGGTCCTTGCCAAACAACCTAGACCTTTATAACCGATAGAATGACTGTCCTTTTTCAAAAAATGTAAGAAAAGTCAACAATCGAAATTTCCATTTACATAGCACTATTTTTACAATTTGAAACCGTAACGGATTTCAATAAGTAGGCCAACTGATGTTTTTAAAGGACAAATTCCTGGATTATGCCTCGCTAAAATGTGTGTTAAAGCAAATTTCTCTGCTACAAAAAAGGTAGCTTTCGAGGCGGGAAAAATGACAAAAACTCCGTTTAGGGACTGACGGATTCATGACTGGTGTGACCGTCTGGCCTGCGACAACCAAGAAGTTTACTTCTCCCTGCTTCAACATGGCCTAGAAAACAAAACGATGACAGTGCTTTTTCCGTACGCTTGAACTGACGAATCCAATACAAAGTCATGTCTTTAGTGATTGTCAGTTTCAGCTGGAACCATGAAGCTATTCCATATGGTTGAAACTTGCTCTGCACGTTGGTGCCAATACTGAAATTTATTCCAGACACGAATGTAGAATCTCTGTAGGATATTATCTTGTAGGCTACTACAATTCAGTGCCCACTGCCCAAGATTGGCTAGTGCGTGCCCTGGTGATTTTCTTTTACGAAGAGGGAGTTTCCACACCTTGGGCACCGTACAACACTAAACTCACAAGAACTGAACACTTTCCATTGCAGAACACATACCAACTTAAATCGCCCTTGTTATTCCGATTCCAAACGGATTTGTGAATTCTTACTTTCTCGACATTCCGACTCTCTCTGTTGTCTGGACTTTTCAACATCCTTTTGGCAACTTGAGGGTCTTGTCGTTTGCAACTGTATTCTAAGTTGGAAGAAAAGGTTTATATGACGCCTGAGCGGGCCCGAACCACTCTGACCCTGTCTGCGGATGAACACAACCAGAGTGGCATTGTCATTGACAATCCCGGTATTGTAAGGCTTAGTCACTTCGGAATAAGTCTTGTAATGATCGTCGTTGACAATTAGTTAAGTACAGGCTACCGACTTATACTGCAAGAACCTGTACGTGAATACACTGTCAATAATAAGAGGTCAAGGGTCTACTAAGGTTTATTATAGTTGGTCTTATAACAACATAACTCCAGGTAGAATACACGATATTGATTTTAATCGACTATAGTCAAAACAAACCAAGTACTCCGACTAAGTTCATGCAAATAGTATATACCTGTGCGAAAGCACCTCATACAGTGACAAAAATATTATCCAAAGGAAGACGACACTCAAATTTCTTGTTCCAAAACACAAAATTTTCGCAACCATCCCACAGGAAATCTGTCATCGACAATATCACCTAGCTATATGGACACTTACTTAGAGTCCAGGGAGCCGTAACAGCTCCCTGCTTAGTCGGTCAGCACAGTTCATCGACAGAGAGCATATACTACACCATGGAGGTGCTAGCTACTGCTTAGACGAAAAGAAGAAAGTCAATGCACTTCGGGTGAGGGGCAAATTAGCGGGTCATATGCTTTGGGAATACGTACACCTATTGGTAACATCTCGATTTTGTTGGTCAATTATTTTTGTAAAACCACAACTCCCTGGTTAAACCAGGGGATGACCATATATCACTATCGACACAAAGTCACCACATACTGCCCCCCAGAACGCTAACACCGTACCTTTAAGAAAAGAGCTATTTAGTAATGATTCGCAAGAGGAATATTAGTTCCCGTTGAATGGAGATGAAAATTACTCAGCTGAAAATATCTTGACTGCTTTTCATGTCTCAATTTTTAACAGGCTAATCCCATGGCACTTCCCAGGAAGCAAAGAGTAGCTCGCGTCCCGGTTGCTGTCAATTACATTATCACTCTGTCAAATTGTCGCATGCAGTTCCTGTGATGCTTGCGGTATACTTGGTGTATAATATTCGTCGTGTAATTATCCAAGTTTAATGATTACACACGCTCTGACCGCGAAACAAGCTGTTTACGAAAACAAGTTTTAAATGATTTGAATGCACTTTTGTTTACAGGGAAGCGGTTTACCGATTTGCTACAGAACAAACAACGCCTAGCAAATGCCCCGTTATCGGTTATGTGAAGTATGCATTACCACTGACCTGGTTTAAGGACATTTCGAGGACAAAACAACTCTTGTTGACCATAAAATTTTGTGCTCTGCCCAGGGAGTTGCTATTTGTGCCAAATCGTTGTTTTGATATATACTACAACTGAAGCCGTGTATTGTTCATTAGCAAAGCTTAATAAGTCAGTCGCACCAAATTGTTTTCTTACTTTCCGTTTTGTTAACAATTTGTTTCGTTTCCTATTCATTTAAAATAATTTACCAAATTATTGTACAAAAGAGGAAAAGAAGGCTTTCAGCTGCAGCGGGTAGTTCAGGCTGCCAATTTCCATGTCGAATTACCCTCGGGAGTCCATATATGAGACATTCAAACCCCATTGACTACAATACATTCAAACCAAACAACATCGAACATATGTTGAAAACACGCTGTGTAAAAGGTCATATCCCATTTTGTTCAATAATTATAAACATTTTCTGATCCTTGGTACTATTTTCAAACATTTCGGAACACACAAGTTGAAAGTTGGGCCTTTCACTTGGCGGGAAACAATGAGCTTAAAGAGCGTGAGCAGTGGCGCCACTCTAATGTCGAAGCAACAGCTAAATCTCCACAAATTTCTTCATCCTTCTTCACAGGCATTTTCATAATATTTTAAGATTTCAATATCACATATTGAAGGTAAAGCAAGCAGTTACTCCTTCTAAATTTCACATTTGAGGAGAAAACATGTTGTCACATGACTCTCAAGAGCCAATCATGAAACAAGACAGTCTGTTACACTACTTCAAGTTGGTGTGCATGACTGTATTTTGCCCTTTAAATCTGGTGTTCTATTGCTCGATAAAAGGTTGAATTTTCGTCAGATTTTAAGGTTGATTTGGTTTAAGAACTGCTTTTGTTACTTTATCATTAGCTCAGTAGGGAATTATTGATTTACCCTCTATACAAATTACCCATAGGAGACTAATCAAAGGTCAGTTACGTAGGCTACTACGATCTTAAATCGATGCCACATGTACCACCCTAATGAAAAGCAGTCCGTTATTTAACCTTCATAGCAGGTGTCGAACATACCCTACTCTCTTTAAGTATGTTGGTACTGGGTGTGCAGTCACAATAGTTCCAGGGGTAATACACGTCCGTCGAGCGGCCAATCCGTTAGTCACATCCTCAATGTGACACAGATACCTGAACTACAGGAAACCACGTATCTATGTGATTTGGCATCAGACTCAACTGAAAAGACTTTCCTGAGTAAGCGAGTTCAGTAATTTGCTTTGGTGGCTGTGCACATGCGCACATCATCCAAATCTTCAGCATAAATAAACCAACCCCGCACCGGCAACATATTCCAAGATTTGAGTTAACATGAAAATTTCGTGAAATCATTCTTTCTTCATCCATCCATAACATACGCAGGGATCTCAAGTGTGGCTTTGTGCAGCGGATTTTGTCTAAACTGCCCTTTCAGTGTAAAATTTGCATTTTAATCAGTCGTAAAGTAGGACTCAAAGCTTTATTTTTGTTAGAGTTGGCTGAACACTTAGAAAGTGTTCACGCACAGACGAAATCAAGAAAATACATCGTAAACTATGTGCTGAGCTCGGTTTGCGTGTACCACGATATGTCCCACAATTCCATGCGGCAACGAATTACCGAATTCGCTTATTTATAATGTTCTAGGCCTAGGCCCAGTTCATAGTTAATTACATTTTCCGTTAAATGCACAACTTAAAATCAAGGCAGGACTGAATTGGTTGCAAATTGGGTACTAAGTGGGGCAAATTACGGTAGCTCTCATTGTCAGGGAAGCCGGGGAATACTTTTATGTGGCTGGTGGGGGAGATAGATACCCTAAATTCGTATAGTCGCTTGCAATCATTAACATCGGTGTGTTTGGGATGCCGAATATCCTCTCACACCGATGTTCCAATCATGGTGGTATAGACGAAATGGAATAGTCAAATGACGCATGGTCTGATTAAGTCGACCATAACTGGGGCCCGTCAACTTTAACCTTTACCATTCTTTGCTTTAAGCAGAGACGGAGGAACGGACGGACGGACGAACGGACGGACGGACGGACGGCTATCTGAAAATACCACATGTAAAAAAAGGTTTTCAGATTTTGAACACCTGTGACCCAGATGACCTTGGACCTACAACAAAACCAATATGATGAATCTCCTGACCATAACACATCCACATACCAAATAATATAAACTCTATCCAAGCTTCCTATCTTGAGATCCTGTTAACAAGATTTTCAGACTTTGACCCCTGGTGAACCCAGATGACCTTTGACCTCCACCAAAGGACAATAGGGTAAATCATCTGATCGTAACACATCCACATAGCTAATATGAAATCTTTTTAATTTTTCTATCTTGAGATATGGCGTTAACAAGAGTTTGAGACTTTGACCCCCAGTGACCAAAGATGACCTTTGACCTCCACCAAAAACTGTAGGGATCATCTTCTGATCATAACGCATATCCATATCAAATATGAAATCTATCCAAGTTTCCAATCTTGAGATACCCCGTTTATGAGATTTTCAGACTTTGACCCATGGTGACCCTAGATGACAATTGACCTTCACCAAAAATAATAGGGACCATCTTTTATACGAAATTTATCCAAGTTTCCTATCTTGAGATGTTGCGTTTAGAAGGTTTCCAGAATTTGACCCCTGGTGATCCAAGATGACCTTTGACCTCCACCAAAATACGATAGGGTTCTTCATCTCAATATGGGGCATTTATGTACCAAGTCTGACAACTGTCACAGTTTCCTAACTTGAGATATCGCGTTAACGCGCCAAGTGACACAAACACACACAAACACATAAACAATTATACATGCACATGCCAGCACGACATAGGTTTTTATTTCATCGAAACCAAAATTACCGTATTCCTCTAACATATCAAAGCTTGATGTGACGTTCGGTTAAACCCTTGTTTTAAGTTTTATGTTGAGACTTGAAAGTAATGAAGTATTTTCTTGGTTTTTATGCTTTTTACATCAAATAACCAATTTTGTCATTTTCATGTAACACGACCTTTTAACGAGCACCTACGGGTATCATTTTTAAAGGCCCAGTTCTCTCACCCCAAACAGTACCAATTCTCCTAACCTTCTTACTTAAGCCCCTCCCACAATTGTCTGAAATTCATGCCCATCCAGATACAATCTCAGTTTATTGCTTCAAGGTGAGTAAAGAAAAACTCAATTTATATAATCAAAATACTCCCAGTACCATTCATGCTGTGTAATATAAGCTTTGGTACTCTGCATTGTTTGAACTAGCTTTCAATCAAAGAGCTGAGCCAATGGAGAATTTTGGTACCCCCGTACCAAATTTGTGGTTTGGGGTGAGAGGTTTGGCCCTTTAAGTCAAAAATGAAACCTCACGCTTTTAAAGTGAATTTCAAGCTTCTAGGATTGTGATTCCCGTCATTTTGGAATAAACTTCACAACTTTCACTCGTGAACTTTACAACTTTCACCCTTAAAACGATTGAAATTGCATCCTTTTTTAGAGTGGGCAGGACTTGCACTGAGGAGCACATTTGGGTTTTGCAACTTCCACGGAGTGGATCCCGAGCAACTTCCCAACCGTACTGGGCCACGCATCCGGCAGCATAGAACCAACTGTTGGGACTCGCTGGAAACTGGATGGAGACTTATCGTCCTGAGGTGGGGAATATCATGGTGAAGGTCGTGTGATATCCTTTGTAAAGTAGGCAAGACATGACTTACTTATGAACAACCGAAGGCGAATGGCGATTCATAGCAACTGCAAAAAGTGCGAAAAGTGCATGTCTCGATTATTACAAAGTCATGTTTTTTTTTTTCTTTTTTTGGGGGGGAGGGGGGGGGGAGGGGTCTTAAAACGATACCTGTTCCCTGAAATAAATTTTCTGTAATACTCAGAGGGCCAGGGAGAGCCCTCCTTCAAACTTCTATGAATATTACACTAACGTACAATCGATTACCACACTAACGGTCGTTAAAATGCATCCATGTGGGGGTGGGGGTACATTCTGACAACAGTTGGGCAAAATGTTCACCAACCGCTGGTCAAATACAGATAGCTGGTCACGTAAGAGAGACTTATTGAATTACTGAAATTGGATATTTTTTCCAATAATTGATCAACCAAGTGGTGGGTTATTCAAGAAAATGGTATCCCTCCACATAATTCACCCGTACATAAATTCAACAATTTTGGACAAGTTTTACCCGAATTCAGTATCGTCACAAACGTGACCAATGTTGGTGATTATTTTACACAACTGACATTAGAGTGTGGAGTCGTGTGTGGTGAAACGTTTGCCCCGACTATAGAGGCTTTGCAATTACGTCACAGAACCGTCATGCTGGAGGACATTCATGCCAAATACATGTGGCTTTGTGCCGAACGCACTGCACAGAGTGCGTTGTGGTACTCACGGCGTGTACACATTCAACGGGCAAGCGCGCCCAGTGTGGTTTACTACGTAGTTACACTCTAAAATCAAAAGAGTGAACTTAGTCACTCTTTGATCGAGTGAAAAGTGTAAATTCCCTCCATTAGAGTGATAATTCACTCCAAGAGGAGTGAAGTTCCCTCCAAAAAGAGTGAAGTTCACTCCAAAAAGAGTGAAATTCCCTTAAAACGAGCGAAGTTTCACTCTTGACGGAGTGCCCACAGTGATCGCTCTTAAAAAAAGAGCGATCATTGCAGGCACTCGTGGAAGAGTGAATTTTCCCTCTTCCTCTAGTGAATTTCACTCTTTTTGGAGGGAACTTAACTCCTCTTGGAGTGAATTATCACTCTAATGGAGTGAATTTACACTTTTCACTCGATCAAAGAGTGAATAAGTTCACTCTTTTGATTTTAGAGTGTACATGTAATCCAACATGGCCGTCGGAGAGTATTATGACGTCATGTGAAAAGCCTCCATTGCCTCTACAATGCGCACCTAAGCCACGTCCACACTTTGCGACTCGATGCGACGCAACTCATTGCAACGAGATTGTTCAGACGCGTTGCAAAGTGTGGAATGCTTTGCAACTATATTGCCAAAGATATTATAAACGTAGATATCAAACTCCTATCCCTACACTGTTAGACGCTCTGACTCCTCACGGAGGCTCAATCGGAGGGCGGAAGTGTTGATTTGACATGCGCACAGTTCTATTCGGTTATCTGCGTGCACAATGACGCATGCATTACAGAAAATTCCATTGTGACGAGGTGTCAGCTTGTGTGCATTTTCAAAGCGAGTTCTGTACGCGCACAATGCAATTCTCCGTGTGAAGTCCGGAATAATTGACGCGTACTTCCGCGTGCTTGGAAAAAGAACGCTGTGGTTGATTTTGTGTTGTAAGCGCGTAAAAATCTAAACGCGTGCATAGATGTGCGCTTGTGAGGATACCATAGAAACTGACCAATCACTTAGCAAATGAACCTCAAACCAGTCGTTGTGAGTTAATGTTCAAATGTTCTTAAGTAGGAATCCGGCGAAGAAGCTTAAAACTATTTCATGTTAGTGAAATTTATTGAAGAACGGTGTTTGCAAAAATTGCAATGTTTTAACTTTTAAAATCACACGTATTTATACTTCCGGAAGATATCAATTAACTGTTAGCTTTCAAAACGACGAATCAGTGATCAGCACTAGCCCGTCCGAATCGACCTCCATGAGGAGTCACCGAGCCATTTTAAGTTTGGTATCTATGTTTATAATATCTTTGTATATTGCAAGCAGACGCGCAACCCAGTTTCATGCGACCGAGCATTTTCGGTCGCATGAAACTGGAACGTGCAAGTGACAACAATGACGGACTCCTGGAAGAAGCCCGTGAAGATCAGTTTGGCTAATCGAAATGGACGGAACACATTCTTGTCTCTTCAACGTAACAGATAAAGAATATATTGAACGTTAAAATTTGCGTGAAACGCTTCATGGACCTGCGACTTTTTGCATAATGTGGACACGGCTCTTAAAACTAGTTAGTCGTCAGTCGCTCACCACGACAAGGCAGTCTTGTTGGAATAACTCGCGTCGCATAGTGTGGACGGGGCTTTAGGCCATTATTACTCATCTCATCATCTCACTACTGGCGGGTTGTCGGAACCCCAAAACAGAAGAAACCCCTGCGCGGTTACACCCCCCCCCCCCCCTCGGACCGGACTGTTGGTTGTAGAATATACCCACAGGATTTCCCCTCATGTCCTAAGTGACGACTTAAGGACCGTGTTTGAAGACTAGCGGTGTTTGAAATGGAACTTGAAGGTGTATACCGTATCGGAAACCGAACTTTAAACATCAACTTGACCCTAAATAACCTATTCGGTGTTGGTGTGTCGTTAAACCTCATCCAACTAACGAACTACACCTACGACCTGAGGCGATCTTCTTCTTGCTTTTTAGAAAATCAGAGCTCATCGTATCACATAACCCTGTTCCAAATGAAGATTAGATACAGGAGCGCATTTATATGCCAAGCCTATAATATCCTAAGCGTTTTACAACAAATTTATTTTGTGATAAACTCTTGGACAATTTAATTCTCAGTGTTTAACGTCTTTAACCTCCAGGTATATCCTAACGGGATTACTAGCTAGGACAGGCAACCAAAGGAACGACTGGAAAACCCCGGCGGAGTGGGTAACAAAGGGCTCAGAATATTTTGCCTCTGTTGCACCTTCAACCTAAGAATAAAAAATTTTCCTCAGTAAAGGAAGTACAAAGCAAATCATGCTCTGGGGTATATATCAATATAAAACGGCACTGTAATTCTCTGAAATTAATTTCAGTGAAAGCTGACAGGGAGTTTTATGATAAGGAAAGGGATTAGCTTTGTCAGTCCGTGGTCTCGAAGCGATAACGTTTCAAAAAGTCAACAAGCTATTCAAAGCTTCACAAAGTAGACAAACATTCCAAGCTGGATCCTCGAGGTCATTTGGTATTTTCAATTTTGATTTTTTCAGACAAAAAATTCTTAAAAATTTGACTGTAACATGTAAGTTATAACTTTTAAATATGTAAGATATGCTTTCATTACCGTGTTGGGATATGGTACAAAATTTGGGGGATCCCTGCATTTTTTGTGAAGGAGGGGGGGGGGGGGGAGTGGTATTAAGACGTATGACTATATACGACATGATTTCAATCATGTATGTGGCACTTATGCAGAGAAACAGTTGCCGGAATTTCATGCAGACGTACTTATTTTCTTTGAAAATTTTTTCACGTGACTACGAAATCGCGTTAATTACACTGTCGGGACGCCATCGCTATCTCTTCTCGGCACTGCCTATATAGAAGGATTGTATGTCAAATCGTTTAGCGTTTGGTTTGCTGTAATTATCGAATACCGAATAAAAAGTAAAACGGCTTGCCATATGGCGGGCGATGTTTTTGATGATAATGATAAAAACCGATAGTGATTTTTTGAGTCACAAAGTAAATTGAATTTTGGCATACCTAGACCTCGCCACCAATGACATGGTATGAGTTTGGACACTTGTAGTAACTTGAACAGTTCAGTTCAGTTCAGTTCAGTGAATTTTGTTGATAAACACATTTAGATGCATATAAAAACAAGATGCAATAGTGAATTAATGTAGAATTATAAACAGGGCGCTAGCAAAACACTAATATGTTTATCGCAGCTAGTGACCCTTAGAAAAAAGAAAGATAAAAAGAATAAGAAAACAGAACACTTAACATGTATTTAACCAGAAGGAACTGGTAAAAAGAGGGGGTCTTACTTGGCATAAACCTAAAGCAGAGTACTTGTCTATCAAATGAGATTTAACTTTGTCTTTAAAGAGGCTCATTGAGTTGGTTCATGAAATTCAACAATTTTTTCCAAATCTGTTCTGTTTTCTTCACAAACCAATGACAAATGTCCAAACTTAGACAATACCCATGTCCTTCATAAAAAATGTTTCATGAGTGAGTACTTACTGGTTTATTTCAGATTTCAAAATTTTGTGACAGACACTTTTTCAAATTATGTACAAAAAAGTTACAAGTCAGGACACCACAAAATTTAAAATTTCTACTTTTTCCGTAAATATTGGATATGACACTTGAATCATTATGCTAACTATAAGCATTTTCATATGGTAGTGATCCTTAAACACTCTCACTACGTTATGGATATCAACTCAATGAGCCTCTTTAAAAGTGGCATAAAATCTAGAAAGTTTAATATCATTTAGAAGATCACTCCAGATTTTGTAACAATAATTATTCAACAGTAGTTTCCCATGCTTAGAATTGTGCCTGTTAGCTTACAAAAAGTGCATTATTTCTTGTGGGGTTCGGAATATGTGAAGACCTTCTTGGCTTAACAATGTTACAGAATACTTCAGGCAGTTTACTATTTACCTATTTGAATACAAATGTACACAATTCTTTCTAAGCGTGTAAATGTCTCTAACCTCGAGAATCCCAATGTAACTGTCTGTAGGGTAGCGCCGTTAAGAAAAAGCAATTGTTTTTACAAAACGTTGGTGTCATCAGCAAAAACGTCTAAGAGATTCAGTAGGGACTACATTATGAATATCATTTACATATATCAAGAAAAATAAAGGTCCAAGAACAGAACCTTAGTGAGTGATTTCTTTCAATTTGTTGTCAGAAAACGCAGTTATCGCATTTGAGTTTTAACAGTGACATCATGACGTGAAAAACATAGGCCTACTTACAAACTTAAAGTGGGCATGACACGGCCACAAAAAGTTTTGTGTATTGCAAGATTTGATGCAGTATTTTACAAATATCATCTCACACCCCATTAAAAAACCTGTACTTTTCGGCATAAATGATATTTGAAGGAAAATGTTCAAAATCCAATTTCGAAAAATGTCGCAACAGGTCACCTGACTTTTATGACGCAATTGGCGGCACAAACTCCGCCCTATTTAAGGAAGCGCATCTACTGTGGAACTAATGTAACGCTCGATAAAGTTATCTTATCTTAGCAACTTCTTGAAAACGATTGCATCACAATACTCGTCCAACATGCTGAGCGAAAGGCGCGGACCATGGTGGGGATTCGGAGCGAATCATTGGCCAATATGTTCACGTGCATATGCGCGCGTGTAAAAACAATCCTTTTTTGTGCAAGAAAGACGCGGTTCGGGCCGCCATATACAGAACAGCTGTGAACATGTATGGACAGTCCACAACAAGCGCGTCCGCACTACCAGACTACGCGCACGTCTATACTCTATGAGCTGTTTGGTGAAGGTGCTATTGCGAATACGAAGCAGTCACCGCGCAATGCACAATCCACAATGTAGTCAGTGGCAACGCTCACTGCTATTGCAGCACAGGTGTTTGCAATGATGTACTCGCTAACACGCGGAACCACGCGCATGATTCGATGATTGTGAGCTCCCTGGTACAGTGCTAACATGCCTCCAATGACGTCACCATATTGAGACGCGTTCACATACGTTTTTTCGCTTTCGGATTTCAAATGGGCTGAGCGGCCTTGTCGGTAATGGGGAATTCACAACGTCGTTTTTCAGTATTAATGGACATAATTTAGTAGGGAAAATATTCACCTTATGTCAAGGTGTACCCAAAGAACATTTACCGAGAAACTTACTTTGGCCGTGTCATGCCCACTTTGAGCTCAGGGTTTAACGCCTTAATAAGTTATCCCCCAGGACCAGATCTTGTTTTTGGATCCGGGGGGGGGGGGGGCAAAAATTTTCAACAGTCGGAACCTCAGATCCTGTATTTGCCTGGATTTGTCTACAAGGAGTCCACCCACACGAACGTTAGCACACACCTGATATGCACACAAACAAACAGGCATACACACTCACATTAGCATGCATCTACACCGTAACCGCAACCATTTTTGAAAAAGATTTGGATACATTTCTTTCAAGACTTGTACTACTGATCCTTTATAGTGTGAACCCATTGTATTCGAGGGAATTCGAGATACTTCTCAAAATTTCCTTTTCCCTCAAATATCTGACCAAAAGCTTGTCAAGAGGGTAGCGTATGTATTGTATTTCTTGTTAAAATAGAGTAGCACTGAAATACGATACCCCTTGAGGCATCCCAAGGAGCCTTTAATCTGAGCAAATATTGGTAAAAAGCATTTTGAGTACACGTGTTTAGTATACTTTCGACAAATTTGCGTGCTCGTAAAATATCCTGCGGTTGCATTGGAAGTACTCACAGCTGTGGGCAAACATTATCGTGCTTACAAAACATGAACCGTTTGTAACTACCTAATCACTTGTGGTGTGCTTGTCCCAGTGTGACCTTTCCCCTTGTCAATGGTAACCTTGCTGAGCAAAGAGACTTCTTGTCACTCAGAGTTTACTAAAACGCCCCAGGAAGTAAAATGAGTACTCGTCATCGTTTGAAGGTTTTTTTTTTGAAATGCTGCAAAAATATGAGTCGAGATCGCCCCTGGATCCAGATTACCAAAAGGGTTCATTTCAAAGAAGATATTTGACCGAAACAGATTTGAAAAACAGACTATGTCACATGGTTAAGTTGCAATGGCGGCGCTAGAATGTCAAATTGGGATTGGGGGGGGGGGGTAGGGGCAAACTAAGGGCAGAGGATGGTGTTTGAGGCCGCGCTAAACGGAACCCCAAACTCCCGCTCCTGGGGATGGGGGGGGGGGCAAGAGGCGGAACCGGCGGAAGATTTTGAGATTATCAAATCTCTGGATGAAAAATAAAGTCTCTGGAGAAGTGTATTATTTATTTTTTTCCATTAACCCAACTCCAGTCGGACTTAACTTGGGGGAGAGGGCAAGTGGGATGCAAGGACAAAATCTGGGGAAAATGCCTCTCCCTGCCCCGCCCTCTGTAGAACAACCATTGTTATAAGTTGCCATTTCTGAAAATGGTATAAATACAAGGCGGGAAAATGATTTCGCGTCAGCGAACAATACGGTATTAACCGAGGGAGGCTAGAATGATATGTTAATAATCTATATGAAAATAAAAACGAAAAAGACCAAACACTGCCCACAGGCGCACAGTGGCATATAATCAGGGGGAGAACTGCAAAAAATGAGAAAATGTGTGGCTATATTATCCACCGATGAGACCACGCGTTCGCGCCAAAAAGTTTGGTATCAACTACAGACTGGCAGAAGAAGTTTCCGTTTAACTACTATTTACGGGATATTGTTTTTTCTTCAGACTTCATTTTTATACTTCAATGTTATTTTAATCCACCACGGCGAGGATTCCGAAAAGGCAAATCAAATCTTGTGGCACGGGTAGTAAAAGGTGCATTTGCCATGAAGAAGGAAATTGAAGTAAATTAGCGGAGTGTTCAGGGATTTTTCAGACTTCTGATTTTGAACGCATTCCAGTTCTTGAACTCATTAACCGAGAAAGCGTTTTCTGCCTTTGACCATACGATCTGCCAAAGAATAGATTAAGCTCGAAGTTCGGATGGCCACAGTCCCTACAGACTTCTCGCTTGAGCACTCATACAACCATGCGCAGATGAAGACATAAGAACACTATGCTAAAAGGTCTAAAATAACGACATACATTTTTCTAGATACATGAGGTTACGGGGGAGCTTGACCTGCAAATAAAAAACAGCAGGGTGCAATCTTTTACATTCTGTCCATACCAAGGACAATTCGGGTATGGGATTTTAATTGGAACAACACGGTACCCAGGTGCTTACGCCCTCCTTCTATCATTAATCCCAAAACTATGATACGTCAATTGTTCTTCTTATACACTGCATATTGCTGAGGGTGCAAGCTGACTTTTTATGTGAAGCTCTAGGAGAGCTTTAAATTGAAAGTGGAATATTGAGTTAAAAATTAACAAACATGTAAATGGTCTGAAGGCCCTCAGGTTGGTCAAGTGTTGTCCTTAAGTGGACGTATAGCTTCTTCGGGAAGCAGTTTCAAGTTTGGTTTCGCCGAACGGCCCTTTGCCAGAGGGTCGGGAGGACTTTGGAAAAAGTAAACGTGGCATAGCGAACAAAATAGCTGAAGCCTTTATCGAACCATCTAATAATATACAATAATAAATCTCAGCAATAACTGAACCTCTGAAAAAAACATCCTTGTTTTTATACAAAAACAAAACCAACGACGTTCATCTTACCAATAGTTTCGGGAACATCAGCAAATGTCTAATGTTTTCTAACATTTTTACGTAAAAAAACGCTTCTCAAACTATGGCGTCTGTAAGAGTGGGGGAAAGAGGACAGGCTTCCCTGGAAAACCGTTTCCTCGTCCCCATGAGACTTGGAATTTTCCAAAAAAAAAGTTACCGGTTCACATTTCCAAACAACGAAAAGTGCGAGAAACAACTCACTGTATGTTTATTATTAATGATACTACAAAACGGGGTAATAAGTTGACCTTTCTGAATCACGATAAGGTTTCAATGGTGTCAGGTAGCATTGAGATAACATGTTTACTTGTAGCTGTCACCTTCAAGTAGGAAGCTCTTATCAGGGAGTAGCCCGCGGAGCGGGCGCAACTTTTTCGTTTAGCTGATCGCTGCGAAAAACTAACTGAGGGGCAGCAGCGACAGGGGCGATACGCAAGCAAATCAGGGGGCTGTCTAACCATGGAAGTCCTACCTCGGACTCCTATGGTTTAACAGCTCCAAGTTCTTCATTAGTATTCGTGGTCGTGAACTTTACAAGCTACGATCTCTACCCCGAGCTCTCGCAAAGCAGCGGTCAGTTGTTCAGGTCATGCAAGTGTGCTGGATGCACCCAGGTAATTGAAGTTTTTAACTACTTGCCTGTTAACACCTCTCCACATCATTATTAACGGGAATAGCCTACGAAGAAGGGAAGTTCATGTATAACTGCCCCTTGTGAGCCATTTCCAGGACGTGATGACCGACCTGGAAGCGGTCAAGGATTTCTCAATATCCTTGTAATGGCCCCACTGAGTTCACCGAGGTCACAGTGGTTTAAAGGAAGTATGTGTAATTCATCGACGTCCCGTCAAAACAGACTGTTATTTGATCAGTCTCTGGTCAAATCATGAAATTAGTCAATGTACACAGCAAAGCCTTGGGGCTGTAGTGTAACGATGAAGTAAGCTTACAAATCCCGTTACCTGCGTAGTAAGCTGTTCGGCGTATTCTTTGTTCAGTAATGGCGATTTTGGAAGCAAGTATCTGAGAAAACCGAGTCCGCTCCGCGGCGTAACATTCCCGTGGAACAATTACCTGACAAACAGAAAGCCCAAATAGCAACCCAATACGTTACATGTAAATAGTTGCTAATGAGGTGGAATTACTGAACGAATCGTTTTGATATCAGTGAAGCAATTATGGATTACACTTCACCCTGATAAAGCATCTTTTTGAGACCAGAAAGATAAAACCAACTTTTCGTCAGGGGGGATTGCCCTGCATTTCTCTTGACAGCTTGAATCGTGTAAATAGTTAAAAAGAAAACGCCCTCCTCAAAGCGCGTTAGCTCGTTGGCTGCGTAACGCCTCTGCGGCTTCCGTCTCACAATTGTAACGATGTGGTAAGCCCCAAAACTACGTTTACTATGAAGGGTATAACAGACCCGTAGTTGGAGAAGCTATATGACACGGTTGAGTTAGTAAGTTGGAGTTTTACAGCCCAGCTCCCAACCTATTGGTTCAAGTCGAGCCGGCCACGGTCTTTTTTTGGTAGTGGCTCACTGGCTTGTTTTCCCTACTCCATTGCTTATAAGGAGCATCACTCACAACGGCAGTAGGTTCCATTGTTAGAGTCTTTGGTATGACTCGACCGTGCCTGGGAATAGAACTCGGGCCTTCCGCGTGAGAGGCGGATACTCTTACAGTTAGACCAAATTCGCGGTCAAGTGAAAGGTTGAGAAGAGTTCTCGTGGGATACTTCGGGGTGGGGGGTTGCCGAATTTTAACGGCAGAAGTAACTTTTACTTTCTAGAGGAGGGGCGAAATGCGAAAGCCTCGAGACCTTCATTAGAAAATTACACCGTGAAAAAGGCATATTTCACTACATAAACTATAATCCCCACCACCACACCAATACGGTACTCACCCGAACCATGAATTACGCTCCGTTAAATATTCCGTACTGATATATCTGTGTGTAACCCCAAGTAGGCCTATAGAATGTTTTCACATTAAGTCAAAACTGGTAAGCCACGCCCACTGCCAGGCAAAAATCAACAGGTTTCCAATGCAACAGTTACACGTGGGTCATCAGCTGCTTCTCAGAAAGCTACAATATGGTAGCTAGCGTACTTTACCAAATGAACTTTGTGTGAAAGCACTCTTTCACTTAAAGGGCAGGAGCAGTCATCCCAAATTGAAGAAGTGTAGTAGACTGTCCAGTTTCATAACTTGCTGTTGGGAGTCATGTGACCAATGTTTTTTCTCTTCAAATGTGAAATTTACCAGAAATAGGTTTACCTTGAATATGCAATAATACAGTCATAAAATGTAATTAGAGATACTTTGAAGAGAAATAAGATGAAAACTGAGTTATTTAGCTTTTTCTTCAAAATAAGTTTGGGGGGACTGCTCTTTACCTTTAAACTTCCACTTTGAAATGGACATGCTGATAAACCATGTGACTAAAATGTAGTCCACGTTTACCAAAGTAGAGAATGCAAAACCTGTGTCAAATGTAGGCTAATCTCGAACAACAACAACTTTGTTTGACCTTCAAAGTGACGACAACATGCTGCAAGCTACACATCCTGGTCAATCTTTCAGTTTCTCCAAATAACGCTTGTATATACACTTTAAACACGTGTTTAGCAATTAAAACTTATTTTGCCCCCGCTTTGCAAAAACGTTTAAATTCTAAACATGTTTAGCAATGAAAGTGAACTTCAAGTCAAAAATGTCAAAACTATATATCAAAGAGCATGAAAATGAATTCTAACAGTCCAACTCCCATCTTCGTAGGACATCCCTGGGCTGTAATATAAAATTTTAGGGTTTGTTCTCTCGACTTAAAATGCTATATTGCTCAATATTTGGTGATGTCATTGTTGTACTATTCAAATAACAATCTTTGTATTTCTTTGTTTTTCTTAAAGTTTACATAGGCGGCGGAAGCGGGGGCCAGGGGGGCATGGACCCTTAATAATTTTTATGAGATTTTGGGGAGCATGGCCCCCCAATATCTGAATGTCGCAAAATAATTTTTTCAAAAGTAATTAAACAAATGTAAGTTGCTTTTATTACATTCTGGCTATTCTTTGGCTAAAATATTACTTTTCAGAGTGCAAAAGTTGCAGAGCTTCCGGGGACTTTGCCCCCTGGACCCCCACATTAACGATAACTTTTAGGAGAGTTTATTTTCGCCTTTCAAACAGTTGCAGTGTATGCTGCAATTGTGCCCCACTCTGAATTTCGGAAAAAATTCAGGTAAACTGTAACAAGCTTCATATCTTCGGAATCTCTTGACTTTTTACTCGTCGGGTTTCAGGAAGGATAATTTTCTAACAGATTTGGAGTGGCTAAAATTGGCTACCTTGGTGTGGATTAAAGTGTGCTCCTAGCATCTGGCATGTTTCTACCTCATGTAGGGATTTTTTCAATTTCTGGGGATGCACAAAATCGTTCCAAAATCATACTTGGTGTGGTGGGTAGAATATTTGGGTTTATTAGATCAAAAAGCTATGACCGTTACTTCATACATAAACACAACACAATGCCCGAAATTGTCGAAATTCCAAGTTATTTCAAGCATTTGCCCGAAAATGGAAAAAAATCATAGTAAGGGTAACACAGTTACGAAAGCTTAAGAGATAAAAAAATCGCGACACATTTAGGAAACCTGTGGCTTAAAAGAAACAATTGTTCTTGAGACTGTTTTTTAAATCTTGTGTAACACAATACCCGAGATGGCCGATTACTTTAATAGCTTCAAATCTTTGCGGAAAAACAGAAGACGCTATATTTAAAGTACAATTTTCATGGAAAATAAAAAAGATCTGCGACACATTTGGCTGTTTGGGTAGAATGTTAGAAAAGGGTTTTTATCATCCCAACTTCACACTGTAGTCTAGCAAAAATTTGCCCGAAATGGTCAAATATTCGGGCAAAGGTTAAAAAAATACTGGGACGTTTTCAATTGCCAACTTAATTCAACGGATAGACAGGAGGGTGTTCAGGTGCCCAAAAGTTTACCATCTATACTGCTCTACAGCCAAATACGGGCAATGGTTATGAGAATCGGGTAATTTGTTTTTCGATACTTAAATGATGTAGGGTGAGAATGTCTTCCCGTAAGTCTGCTTGAAAATTCATTTCAACACACCTTGTAACGTTGCAATTCTGTCAGTAAGTGTTACTAATAGAAGAAAAACCTTCTACTTCATTTCATCCAATGGTAGTGGTACATTTTATCTGATTCTTCTGATCAAAACAGCGACTGCTAAGATCCCCGTAGGCCCAATTTTTTCAAAAGTAAAATCATATATAGTCGGAAGTTCGGGCACACAATTTTTTCACTGAATTTATCCAAGAGTCGCAATAGAGTAAAATTCATTAGCATGTTTTCAATTCCGGTTTGAAGAAAATATGCGGGCCCATTTCATCGATTGGTAGTGATACATTTTATCTGGTAATTTTCTGATCAAATAGCGACTGCTTAGATCCCCCTATAAGCCTGGGAAATGTTATTTTCGACTGTCTCAGGGGTCCGATTTTTCAAAATTTTCTGTTCGCTTCGCGCTAACCAGTGGTGAAGCTCCGCGCAGATAGTCTTCCTAGAAGCATTTTAGTTTCAAGTGAACATTTTTGTGCAAACAGAACCTCGAATTAGCGACTCCTGAGAACTTATGGTGGTGCTCCACTTAGACCGCTTCATAGCAGAATTTAAGTTTCAAGTGATCATTTTTTACAAAAGGAAACTCAATATAGCGACTGCTTAAATCCCCATATAAGCCCGGGAAATGCCATTTTCAACTGTCTGAGGGGTCGGATATTTCAAAATGATTTGTACGCTTTGCGCCAACCAATGGTGGCGCTCCGCTTAGTCTCCCTGGCTGAAGTTTAGTTTTGAACGAACGTACGTTTATCTGCAATTAAACTTAAAAAAAGCGAATGCTTGGATCCCTTTTACAAGCCTCGGAAATGTCATTTTTTACTGTCTGAGAGGTACGAATTTTCAAATTTTCTGGACGCTCTGCGCCAACCAGTGGTGGCGCTCCGCATTGACTGTCTTACGAGAAGAATTACATTTTCGGGGAAAAATCTTCTGCCCCCAAACTGAAATGCTCCCCTACGCCTCTGGAAATACCTTACCCGGGCGTGCACTGGAACAGGCTGCTTGCAACATTCAGCAGGATTCCGGGTTTGCGATCGTAGGCTACACAGTCAGAGTAATGAACAGAGTAATGAACTGAGCTAATCAGTATCTCAAAAGCGTATTTTAATCTTAGAAAAATCACAAATTTTTCTCACCAGAATTAGAGAAAAACAAACCTGGCAAATGCCATTTCCAGCCATCTGGGAGGTTTTAAAATCCAAAAATTTTCTTTGTACGCTCCGCGTCCACCGATGGTGGTGCTACGCTTAGATAGTAAACTCCAGCCACCCCTACAAAAGTATCCAGCCCGCCATGGACCCGTACCAGGGCGTTGCCCCCTGAACCCCACCAGGGGCCCTTAAGCGACCCCCTGGACCCCTCGCCGATGGGGTTTTGTGCTTCGCGCAAAACCGGACGCCTTATGGCGTGCGTCACCATTAGGTCGGCTGCCGAAAACTTGTGGCCCCCAATAAAAAAACATTTTCCGCCGCCTATGCAGTTACTGCACCTTGCACCAAGATGTGATAGCACTCTTGCTCTTATGGGGTCATTTAATTAATTAAGACTCTCTGTGCAACATGCTGTGCAAGCTAACAGGAAGTGTTTAAGGTCGTAAAAACATTTTTAATTAAGTTAAAGGGAAACAAAGCACTCAGGTAATGTGAGTTGTACAACAAGAAAGTCACAAACTATTGAAAAATCGAGTAATTTGTTTTAGGTGAATAAGCTTCAACATTTTATATCTCAGCTCAAGAATGTCCTCCGAAGATCAGAGTTAGACCGTAAGAATTCATTTCCCCTGCTCTTTCATACATATTACTGAATTTTTTGACTTGAGGTACACTTTAAACACTCATTAGAGGATCCACTCCCTTGAAACTTGGACAAACTTATCCCTCCTTGGAGTCCTTACTTGTTAAATAATTGACAAAAAGTAACATTTTTGCAGATTACATGGTCAAGTGACAGCAGTCTGCGGTTTTCCTTTGTCGACAAATCGGCCAAGTCGTTAGCTATCGGCCAAGTCATGCCGTCCTCTTTTCAAGGAGCAGAGTTCCCTGATGTTATATTTTCCCCTTTTGTAAACACTCACACTTTAAATTCAAACACGTTTAGTAATTAAACACTAAATGTTTAGCCATTAACCATGTTTTAAAACCAATTATTTAGGAATAAGAATTGCGTGTTTTGAATCTAAACATGTTTACAGAGTGGAAAAAAGTGTTTAAGAAATCATCTAATTCCTAATCACCTTTTAAGGGTGTGATGTGGCGAAACATCACAATGCTTTTACTCGACAGGTAGTTGTAGGATGACATTTTACTACCTTGTGTGATTAAGTATGTACGCCAATGAAGGGTTTATTTGGGTGAATGTGGCGAAATACATAAGATACATTTGCACCTGCATACGGTCGCACTTAAGGTCCCCTATAGTTGGAGTGACCACTACTACTGAAAAAACATCCGGAAATTAGCGATTTTCTACAGCAACGAGGACAGCTAATTGGTGTTTTCTAAGGCCAAGTGGCGGCCATCTGTTGTTAACACCTGTCCTTACTTAGCTTTTCCCACAAATCTTTCAAAATAACTAAAAGAATCTAGGTCTCGAGGTCCAACTTCGCCTTTCTGAGGATTGATATCATGTAAAATTTTCAAATTCTACGTATTCCCCGTGATACTGATCAGCTGATAGTGGGTGGCGGCATTGAAAGATAACGGCTGAGCACATTACCCTCATCACCGCAATCGATGGCGCTACTTGACAAAAAAAAAAAAAAAAAAAAAACCCTTTAGTATTTAGCCAAAGCGCTGAAGTAGCTATATCCTCGAGAGATTCGAGCCAGGAACGTGACGTAAGAAAGTTGGTGAGAACAAGTATTACATTCAAGAGAACTAAGCTCCAGGGGAAGAAAACAGTTTGTTGTTCAGAAAACCATGGCCAATATGATCTAAATATGCGCAAAGAATTTAATAATTTTAATTGTCACTCAAAAGGCAAAAACCAATGAAATCTAATGTACACTTTAAAACACACTGGTTAGATTTTACCAGTAGCCTATTGGTTACAAATTAACCATCCATTTCCTGGTTAAAGTGACCGTGGAAGACTGGTAAAAATTTACCACAAAAATGTTAACATTTGACCGCAAATCAAAATAAGTCATCAATTTTACCAATGTAGTGTTAATTTTGACCCGTATTTCCTGGTTATTTTAAGCAGAGAAAGATTGGTTGATCTGTGACCACGATATAGGTTAAATATTAACAATTTGATTTTAGTGTGTAATAAGCACAATCGGGTCACATCACTAAAACGGTCGCACATGTAACTAATTATAATTACCCAAGGTCTTATATTTAGAGGAGGAATCCAAAACAAAACATTTTTTAAGGCAATACCTGTCAATTTTATTTGTAAAGGCTAGTCCAAAAAGCTTCAGTTTTGAGGGTCTGAGTCAACCGTTACTATAAATAGTACGTCACACCATGTATTTACGGTGTGTACTGTAGTCACACCATATTTTTGTGTAGTCACACCACGAGTTCTTGTAGTCACACCATGTTTTTATGTAATCACACAATTTTGTTGTGTAGTCACACCATATGTTTATGCAATCACACTATGTTTTAACGCAGTCACGCCATGTTACTTTGCAGGACTGTAGCCGAGTCCGGACTCGGACTCGTTATTTTAGGATTTCAAGGATTCTGCCAGAGGGGTTGATTTTCCCCATTGAGAAAGTAAAGGGACTCGAGTCCTTGAAGGTTGAAATTTGCCGGACTCGTGACTCGAAGCCCCCGGACTCGACTACAGCACTGTTCGGATGTACGCAAATGGTGATTGCAGATTTTTCGCGTTCCACTAAAAACACTTTGATATTCCTCTCAAGATAACTACAGACCGCGTTTGGTCTAACGGAAAGTGTATCCGCCTCTCACGTGGAATGCCCGGGTTCTATTCTCAGGTCGAGTCATACCAAAGAAAATGGAACCTACTGCCGTTCTGCGTGATGCTCTGCAAAGGCAATGGAGTAGGTAAAACAAGACCGCGAGCCACTACTGGAAAAAACTCTATCTAACTGACTGACGAACTCAAGATGATTACCGTGGGGCAAATATCTACTACAGAGCCTTTAATTATCGTCCGCTTAACTAAAAAGATAGTTTCATGAGAAATAAGAGAGACCTTATGAGATAAACCTGCTGTTTTAAAACAAGTTTAAGGGGACTTCTCTTGCCCTTTAAAGATATTTTACCCACCGGCAAGTGTTACAATATATCATTACACGTTATGCATTGAGATTAAAGGAGAAACACTGAGAGTTAATATAACTCTTTAGAGACTGAATCAACAGAATAAAGGCTTGATTTTCAAATGGAGTGTATAATTCTTAAGGGACAGAATCGACAGAAAAAAATCTTGATTTTCAAAGGGGAATATATCAAAGACCATGGGGTAAAATTTTACAGATTCCAAGTACATTTAAATGGGATCATCTTATACCCGTTTCCAATTAGTGCTCTTCCAGGTGGACTGTGAAATCCACAGAAAAAAAAAAATAAATAAAAACCGAGAAAATAGATCGAAATAAATTTATGTCATACTTTACTCTGATTCTTATCCGTTTTTTAATCATACTTTTCTCATAAACAGTGTGTAAGGTGGGTCTCAGAAAAAATTCTTAGAGTCGTAGTGGTATCCTCGAATTAGAGCAGGTTGAGAACGCAATTCATCCGGAAAGTAATTCTGGCAGCGTTCATTGAAAATTAATAAAACGTTTTGATGAGGTTCCTTTAACGACGAGAACATTATCAATGCGACTAGAAATAAAGGCTTTAATGAATGTCACCGCAGCTGATCTATCAAGATACTTTAGGAAGAGAATGTAGACCAGTACTAAGCCACATGCATATCAAGGCTTCTAAAAACAAAATGAGTTACTGAACCTTGAACATCTACTTTTCAAACACTAAACACTGACTCAAAATATAGATGGACAAACGAGTGGCTTCTGCCATAAATTACGTAAGTGGTTTTTCATCATTAAAGTGAACCTCAAGTCAAAATATTTACAAAAATATATAGCATGGAAACTGAATTCTTACAGTCCGACTCTTATTTTCAAAGGACATTCTTGAGCCAAGATATAACATGCTAAAATTTATTCTCTAAAAGCAAATTAGTTCATTGCGCAATAATTTGTGTCTTTCTTGTTGTACAGTTCACATTACCTGATTTGTCTTCCTTCAAAATAAAAAATGTTCTTTTGACCTTGAACACTTCCTGTTTGCTTGCACATCATGTTGCACAAGGAGGGCTTAATTAATTACATCGCCACATAAGGGTAAGAGTGCTATCACACCTTTGCACAAGGTGCATTAACTTTCATAAAAACAAAGAAATACAAAAATTGTAATTTGAGTAGTACAACAATGATATCGCAAATCATTGCGCAATGTACCATTTTAATTTGAGTGAATAGACTTCAAAAATTTATATCTCGGCTCAAGAATGCCCTACGAAGATGGTAGTTAATGAAACTATTAGCCTTCCTTTTTATGCTCTTTTATATATTTTTTATTTTTTTGACTTGAGGTACACTTTAATTCAGCTTGGGGAAACAAAATCATTCTTCCAACTGGAGACAGCAATTTTAAGTGTACCTCGGGTCAAAATATTCCAAAATATACATTAAACAGTTTGAAAAATGAATTCCAAGATCCTAACTCCCACCTTCATTGGACATTCCTGAGCAGAGGTATAAAATTTTGAAATTTATTCACGTAAAACAAATAAGTCCATTGTGCAATAATTTGTGACTTTATTTACAACTCACATTACCTGCTTTGTTTCCCTTAAAAATTAAAAATTGTTTTGTTCTTGTACTCTTCCTGTTTGCTTGTATTGCATGTTGTACAGAGAGGGCTTAATCAATTACATCTCCCCATGAGAGTAAGAGTGCTATCACACCTTGGTGCAAGGTGCCGAAACTTTCAGAGAAACAAAGAAATACAACGATTGTAGTTTGAGTAGTACAACAATGACGTTTCAAATTATTGCGCAATGTACCAGTTGCGGTGCCTGCCTTACTTCTTGTAGATGCTTTGTGGTATCGAAATATGGCTTAGTGCAACTCGTAGGGATGGTCCTTCTCTTTCGTGTTTTGGTGGAAGTTTTGGTGGAAATTTGACTTTCGCGAGGGTGTTAAATTGGGGTTTTTTTCATGTAAAATTTACGAACGCGGTCTATTTTTAGTAACAATCTTGCGGAAAAACCAGGTCCATATGTACTCTGGTAAAAAGTTTGTTGTTTAATTTAACACAGCGCCATCATTTTGGTTGTTTTTTAATTCATCGTATTATATTTATTACATATTCGTGTTTATTGAATTTTGAGTATTTATAAGAGGATTTCTTTTTAGGGATTTATTCTTTTGAAGTGGCATGGACGGGGTTGTGGTGGAGTAAAAAGTTTGATAGTTTAGAGGAGTTTTGTTTACTGTTTTTGTGATTTCAAAGAGCTGTGTGAATTTTTCACATTAACGACAATTTTCATAAAGTAAGTTTTTGTTGGAGGGAAACATTGTTATTGGTAGGTAAATATTATTTGTATGGGTTGGCGAGTATTAATATTTGTGTTATATCAAGTTGTCTGGTTATGGTACATTTGTTATTTTAAATTTTAAAATTATCTGGAGAATATTACAATGCCTAAGAAGGGCCGTTCAAAGATTTTTAATTTAGAAAGGAAAGGTTGGCAACAAAGAAAATGAAAAATGATGAAATCAGAGTTGGGAGCAAAAAAGTTCTAGTGAATATGAAAAAAGTCAGAGATGTGATGATGGGGGAAGTAGGGAACATGACGATCGTAATGTATTATTTATACCTTCCGAAAGATCTACATTTACATTTTATTTTTTCGTTGTTGATAGCTGTTGGAGAGAAAAAACGTTCAGGAAACTTGTGTTGATAGATTCAAACAAGGTTTTGTGAAAATTGGGGAGTTTGATTTGTCGTCCAATGAAATAGGAAAATGTGTTTCAGTTGAGAGTAGGCCGATTCGTGTGAGAAAAGTGCGAGGGGATGGTAATTGTTTATTTCAGTGTTTGGCATTATTGGTTACAGGGGTAGAAGCCTCATTTTTATTTAAGACAAGTCATTGTAAGTTTATTATGTAGGAGTGAGTTGCCGGTACCATTAATGACTAAGAAAGAATATGTTACTTCTACTGGAATGGATAGGGATGGTGTATAGTCTACAGAGGTTGAAATTTTTGGACTTTTGGAAACTGATTTATACACTTTTATAGAATAAAATGGTACATGGAAATCTTTATCCTCTTTATCCTCAAAGTGGTATTTAAAGTAGCGCAGTTAATCAGGAAAAACGTGCCATTTATTTAGTCAATACAGGTGGAGTACATTATGACGTAGTGTTGGAAATAGAAGATAATGAGTCTGTACATGAGAGCAGCGTTATAGAGAATTGGTTGAAGAGGGGTTGTGTTAATCAACATAATGAAGAATTTTTCGGTGTTGAATGTAACATATTGAAAAAGGAGACATTTTATTTGAAGATGAGCGTAATCAAATGTCAATGCAAAGTTATATGAAGAGAGCAGATGTTGGTTTAAATTAGTGGTTTATATTAGTGCATGGGTCTATGGGAGTGACCGAAGAAAGCTATAAATGTTGGGAAAATAAAGGTTTTGTGATAAACCGTAGTGTGGGTATTGAAAGTGATAGCATTAAAGTGATGCTTAGAGAACAAATACGTAAGCGGCAATTTAGAAAACGAAGAGGAGCGTCCGATTAGAGAATTGCAACATCGCTTTTGGAATAAAATTATGGAGGGGCCTACATATGTTTGCTTTTATTGTGAGCAGTTATAGTATAAAGAATGTGTACTTCGGGTGAATTTAGTTAGATTTAGTGAAAATACTAGTATTTGTAAGCGGGAAGAAGGTATAGATAACGGATGGGTCTGTAAAACCTGTTTAAAACATATAAAAGAAGGTAGACTTCCGTTATTATGTCGAGATAATAATATGAAAATGTATGAGATACCAGACGAATTGAAATTACATCGTCTTGAAGAAAGGTTGGTCGCTTTACGAACACCTTTTATGCGGTTTATCGGCACCTTTACTAGTCTAGACGTTCGTCTTGTTATTTGAGTGAATAAGCTTCAACATTTTATATCTCGGATCAACTGCTCAAGATGAAGATGGGAGTTTGACTGCCAGAACTCATTTTTCATGCTGTTTAAACATATTTGTAGTTTTTTGACTTATGGTACACTACGAGTTCATCTAAAGCTTGAGTGACAAACGAGGTCGAGCATATATAAGATGGTCATGAGTCTACCGTGAGCGTGGTCATTGTTGGATGACAGAAAAGAAAGACAACCTTATCTGATATTAGAGTCCAGCGCCACCACATTGTGACGTGTTGGAACAGGAAAGTTTTGCCTTTTCAAACCCACTTAAAGCGCCGTGAACGGCCCATTCCTGGTGTTGCAAGCTGTATGAATAGACTGGAGAAATTGGGATGCTGAGTCTGAAACTAAATTATCTTTGAAAACTTTGAAAATAATATATGGGAACTAATTTATGTCCGGGGCAATGTGAACCCGACCGGAGGACAACGTACTAGAAATCCGTATTGTCCAGCCAAAAGCAGGACAAATGGCCACCCTAGTCATGAGTCAAAACAAGTATTAGGCCTACTCCAGCCAATTCATCATTAACAATCATCTTCAACTATTCCTTTTCAAAAAAATGTGCCGGTTGTATTGATCAAGTCATTGCCACCTACACCTAATAACCAAAACACATTTTCTCTTGGTTAACAATTTAGAGCCTCGAGCCTCGTCTGTTCGTCGAAAATAATCAAGACCTTAAACCAAGAGAAAATCTGGATATTCAATAAAACACAGCAGTCACTAAAACCACAGAAGGAAACATGCAGTCCAGACTGAACGATAAGAACACATGGCGTGCAATCTTGTGCCATAGTCTAGCTATGACATTGTGTAGAGTAAGGGTAATTATCATGATAAAGCTAGTTGAACAATCTGCCATTGGAAGACCAATGCCAATTCGCCAATGGCCAGTAGTTAGTCCATGATTGGTACTGTCAGCTCCCACGTAACTAGATTTTCAAGACAAGAGTTTTCTAGGAAAAGTCTTTAAATATGAACTCGTTTAAGGGCAAGACCAGTCTCCCCAACTTGAAGTAGTGTAGTACACTGTCCGGTTTCATGATTGGCTTTTCAGGGTCATGTTGCAGTATTTTTTCTGCTCAAATGTGAAATTTACTGCAAGTCAGTGTTTGCTTTGCCTTGAATATGCAATAGTGAAGTCCTAACGTGTCATAAAAGAAACTTGGAAGGAGAAATAAGACGAAAATTATGAAATTTAGCTGTTGCTTCAAAATAAGTTTGGGGAGACTGCTCTTCACCGTTTAATGATTTTTTGCGCATTCCCGTTCTCCTAATGGAATTTTGCGAGGTAGTGGGATGCGTGTGGAAGCCAGAGTCCGCTTCGCCTTTTCGCTACAACTGCGCGTAGAAAATTGAGACAGAAAATACCTAATAGATAGCTGGATATTGCAGGTTGGTTCTATACATCCTTTTTTTTTTCATGTGAAAAAAGGGTTTCTCCTTCCAATATACTAGAAATTGAATACTGAAATATCTTAATTTATTAGAATGTGTGAAAAAATTCTCTTTCCAATATACTTGAAATTAATTATTGAAATATGTTAATTTAGTTGTTTTCTATAAAATATCTTACGGGATAATGCGATTATAATTTCATACAAAACCAACAGAATGTACAGTTGTAAGCCGACTGAATTCATAGTAGTCTGTGTTGTCGCGTATGAGAAAACTTACGCAAATGACAAAGAAACAAGAATCCAAATATACATTGTGATTTCACTGATAGTGATACAATAAAATTCCCATTCCAAATAATGCCATGGATTACATACATCGTTTAGTCACTGGTTAAATGCTATTTTAACAAATACAAAATATATATTGGAGTTTTTGTATTCACATTTCATGTTTAAGGATTCTTGGAAAATTGTGTTTTGAGCTTCAATTGCCAACAACAGGAAACAATCTTGAAAATTGTTGAGATTTTTTTGACACCCAGTGACCCCAGATGTTCTTTTAACTACACCGAAACCATCTAGGCATCATCTTCTATCCATATACTAACAGGGCCGTCACCAGCTTTTTTCAAAGGGGGTGCGTTTTGAAACTCGAGCATGTGGGTGAGGAAATTGTTGTGGACGAGGCCACGAAGTAGCAGAAGGGAGTGGGCATGGGAGGGGGCCCCTCCCATATGGTTGGGAGCTTTGCAATTTTTCAACTTAAAATGGCACAATCTGGTGCATACCAAGAGAGGAAATTTAGGCGTAGGATCAACTGTTTCTGGGAGGGTGGTTGATGATTGTAATCATTATATTCTCCTTGAAAAAACATATGAATGATTAACTCACAAATAAATTTGACCCCTAACACAATTGCAACTGTATTAAGTATGAAACACTCACAGTTCAAAATTTAGTCGGTCCTAATTTGGTTCACTCCTCCAGTAATGAGTCTGTCCACGATTATGAACCAATGTCCTGACGGGGACTATAAACTATAAACTGTTTTACACTAACACACAACTTGGATGAAATGACTGATTCCTGTAAAAAGAAATACTGGTACCTGGGCTAGACTATAACTAGGCCACATTGTTGAACTGCTAAATTTGCGAAGGATTCGGTAGCTTGTTAGTTAGTTAGATAGAGTTTAACGGCCCAGTTCCAACCTATTGGTTCAAGTCGGGCCGGCCACGGCCTTTTTCCAGTTGTGGCCCCCTGGATTGTTTCCCCTACTCCATTGCTTATGCTGAGCATCACGTACAACGGCAGTGGGTTCCTTTTTTAGAGTCTTTGGTATGACTCGCAGTGGCGTAGCCAAGGATGGAATTTCCGGGGGGGGGGGGCTAGGTAATAAGTGGATGGCTGGTACCTCCAAGGGTCAGGCGCGGCAAGACTATCTACGCGGAGCGCCACCAGCGGTTGGCGCGGAGCGTGCAAGAAAATTTTGGGTTTTACAAACCCTCCAGATGGCTGGAAACGACACTTCTTACGTGTTTTAAGCCGGTTGCGCCCAGCCTTGAAATACGAATCTCATGTCTGCTACTTCTCAAATAGTGTGAATGAAAAATCAATCTATGAAAAATGATAATACATACACTTTTTGGGGACCCAAAATCTGGGCATTTCTGATCTGTGTCATGGCCTGGAGGATGAGACTGAAGGGAACCGGTATCTCCCTTTCTCTTGGGAAAAATTTTGAAATTCAGGAGAACGTAGATCGCAAATGCGGCAATATTTGAACAGATTTCAGCTTCAAACGGGAAACCAAAATTAGTTGTGCCCCCCTCTGAGAAACTTTTTTGCGTTATATTTGCTCCATGCAAAATGGTGCTATGTATCGCAAAAATTTGAACTGATTATGGCCTACCTTTTTGAATTTCCTATTTGGGGAGCATGAAAATTTTCAAAATCCTCATTTTTATTCTTTGTAGAGATTTTACACGTGGCATACATACTACCAAAGAAACAATGTTTTCCGGTTTTCAGTGGTGTTGAAATGGAAAATGGTGCAGTATTTGTTCAGTCATCGGTACATTACCTAGTCATAAATAAAATTTCTCAAAATTAAAATCTCTCAGAAAAATTTAAACCGCAAATCCGAAGTATGGATCATGCGGGAAACACTTGTAATGCGGACCTTGTGGACATTTTACAAATCCGCCCGGACGCCAGTGCCAACTGGTAAAAAGAGGACTTCTTGAAGAAATCGTTCTACAGGGGCACTTGTCATGGGAAGGAGTGAGGTACGACATAGGCCTACTTGTTAGGGATAGATGGGAAGAATTATTCGAAGGCACCCTTACCCTTAAAGGGCCAATCCTCTCACCTTAAACCACAATTTTGGTGGGGTGTACTGAAATTCTGAATTGGCTCAGCTCCTTGATTGACAGCTAATTCAAACAATGCAGAGTACCAAAGCTTTTATTACACAACATGAACTGTGCTGAGAGTGTTTTGTTAATAAACATTGATCTTTTCTATACTCGACTCGAAACTATCAACCGTCATTGTCTCTGGATGAGGATGAATTTCAGGCAATTGTGGGAGGAGCTTAAGTAAGAAGGTTAGGAGGATTGGTACTGTTTGGGGTGAGAGAACAGGGCCTTGAAGACATATTTTGTGTAGGATAAAGTATAGGAATGGTAATGTAAGAATGGTCTCCAGTGTATGATTGCCTTGTTTTCAGTAAATCAACCAGCCATAGAAAGGCAGAAAGGGTCCTAACTTAACAAAGTCAAATTAGAGTTTGCCTCCGAAACGTTCGTTTTATCTTCTAAGTGTAATGCAATAAACGACAGTGCAGATTATATAGGGTATCTAATTTAGTGAAGTTATTACTTGATTTCATACGTGCCCACATAATGTGTTTTACACACATTCATGCATGTTTTATTAATTGTTACACATTTCATTCACTTTTTTTGAAGGAAATACTTCAAAGTGTTTTCCGTTCAAACACTTTATTTTTTCTCAATTACTTTATCAGGAGGCAAAAAATCTTGAGGACCTGAAGAAAATCGGGGGGGGGGGGGGGGGGGGTAGCCCAAGCCACTGATGACTCGACCTGGGAAGCGAACCCGGGCTTTCCGCGTGAGAGGCGGATGCTCTTACCGTTAGACCAATCACGCGGTCAGAAGGATTCGGTAGCGTAAAACGCCAACCCGTACTGCTACGAACTGACTATAACTGAGGCGAACTAAAACTGTGCAATGGCCTGCGATACTTCGAACTCGAAGCCTAGGCTGGGAGGAAGGTTGAGCGGAAATGACTGATGGAAATGCAGCCCTGGATTTACAGAATAGAATAGTGATAGATCTCTCGAAGATACTTGTGAGATCGACGACGAGCTGAAACTTCGCCACGTGATAGTCTAAGTATTAAAAACGAAGGAAAGATTGCCGTTTGGTCGTTCCATGCACAATTCCGACCGCATTAAAAAAAAATCTCCACACCCGGCGGCGACGCCCCTCCCCCAATTTTTTTTTTTTTGGCCCCCAATTTTTTTTTGGCGGGAAGGTCTGCAGGAGGGTGCGTTCGCACCCTCCGCACCCTTCCCCCCCCCCCCCCCTGGTGACGGCCCTGTTAACTAATGACTGTGTAAAATCTATCCAAGCTTTCTACCTTGAGATATCGTGATAACAAGGTTTTCGGATTTTGAACCCGGAGACTACAGTGAAACAATAGAACCCTTTCACTATTTCGTATGGGGCATCTATATACAAAGTTTCACAACTGTCAGAGTTTCCATTCTTGAGATATCGTGTTATCGTGCAAGTATCACAAATAGACACATATATACAAACACACGCCCGCACGACTGCATAGGTTTCACTCTCATCCAAAACAAAAAAGTATGCCTCCCGGTGGGTCCCTGGACCCGCATCTCAGGAACGGGCACTTTGGGTGCGCCCGAAAATTTTTGCCCCCCCCCCCCCACCTAAAGTTTCCAAACTCTTTGACCTTAGTTTACCACCCCCCTATTTTGACATTCTGGGGCCGCAACTCAGGATGTTAGTTATATGGAAAGACACAGGGGGACCTAATGATTTGTTTGGGACGAACGACCAAAATGAAGGTACAGCTGTAGGATGATATAGAGAGAGTTCATCCCCCTTTTGGAAAACCTTTCTACAACTATTGTCCTCCGATGAAGCAATTCGGTGCAATAAAAGTGTGCAGTTGTGTAGTTTGTAATCTCATAAAAACAATTCGTTTCTTTAGACAGATAGACCTAATTCTCGATAAAAATTCAGTACACATTGAATAAGCTAGGATGATCTTTCTCCAAGAAATTTCAGTTCTCATAGGTTGTGCAATGTCGTTTACCTTTCAGCTAGTTAGCAGAAAAGGGTTCGCGACATACCAACACGAACTTGTGTTATACTGGTAATCCAAGACTATCAACATATTTTTCGACAATCCAAGATTGTCGGTCGAAAATCAATGATTCTCGACCGATGTCTCAAGATTACTACATTTTTATGTAGCCTTATGCACGGATTGCACCGGACGCCATATATGAATTGACATTTGGTGGGACGTGATATATGCACAAGCTACATGCCCTTTTATATTTTACTGGTCTGCCACTAAACACCTTACCAGTACTACGGCGACAAAATGTCGCAGATCGCCACACGGCTCAGTCACCTATGTAAGACTGATAATCTTGGATTCTGGAATGATAAAACGAGGTTAACACTTGTGCTTTGATAATCTTGGATTGTCACTGACTGATAAATCAGGAATATTTAAATGTGTTTCATAAACTTGGCTTATCGGGCGATAACCTTGAATTATCGCGGAAAGGCCAAGGTTAACTGTCGAAAATCCAAGGTTATCGGTTGATAATCTTGGATAACCAACAGTAATCTTGGATTAACAGTTGAATATTTGACAATCCAAGATTGTCGACCGGTAAACAAAATTTGTTTTATATTTTCTCGGATTATAGGACAACAATTGGAGTGTCGTTTTTGGCAACCTTTGATTATCTTGAAATAAACCTGGTTTATTGCAGATAATTCAAAGTTACCGGTGGATAATCCAAGATTATCTTTAAATAACTCAATGGTTACCGACCGATAGTCTTGGGTTTTCTATTTAGTGAACATTCGGTTTGCCATATTTGGCTCAGCATTTGAGACAGTAGGGTTGTTAGAATTTTCAATACAACTTATTCAAAGTTCGATAAGTACGTTAACTGGGTGGCGCATACCCAGCAATGTCATTGATGCATTTACATTGTTGTGGACGAGATATATGTTACAGACGTGGCACGTTTGCGTTGGCCATGGTTAATCTGCCTTTGTACCCATCGATCCCAACACCTCTCTCGCCGGAGAGACGGAGAAGTATTTTATGCTTTCATTTTTTGGACACCCATATGTGCGTGGCCCTAAATATGGGACTCTGGTCTGGGTTCATATGGACGTGGCCGATTATCCGGACCTGCCGGTCATAATTATGACAAAGAATACCCCAATATTCCAATCTGGTTTGCTGAAAACTCAAATAACTGAAGTTACATCAACATCAATCAAGGTTCGTGTTGAGGTCGATCGGCATGAAATGTTTCATTCTTTACTTCAATGATGTCAACTCTTCGGCGATACAAATGTCATACAGGCATTACATGTGTTCCATACGGACCAGGGACACGATTACTAACAAATGGCTAATCCTCTTATCCCAAACTACAATTTTGTAAGGTTTAACAGAAATTCTCAATTGGCTCAGCTCTTTGATTGACAGCTAGTTCAAACAATGCAAAGCACCATAGCTCATATTACACAGCCTGTACTGTACTGAGAGTGTTTTTGTTTACACATTGCATCTTGTATACTCACCCTGCAACAATAAGCTGAGGTTGTGTCTGGATGAAAATGAATTTTAAACAGATGTGGGAGGGGCTTAACTAAGTAAGTTAGGAAGATTATAACTGTCTGGGGTAAGAGTCTCAGGCCTTTAAGCAGAGTATATAGGCTGGATTACAGTAACATGCTCAGTGAGTTCCGAAGGAATATCTTCAAGTCATGGTCAATCTAGAAAAGTTCAAAAGATAGTTCTCACTGACGTCACAAATATGCGTTAGCAACCGCCATGTTTAAAGGCATATTTTCATCATCCCAAACAGTTCCAATTCTCCCAACCTACTTACTTCTAGCCCCTCCCACATTTATCTAAAACTCTTCTTTATCCAGACACAATCCTAGTTTATTGCTTCACGGCTTGTCCCAGTGGCCATAGAAGTCCATAATGTGTAATCAAGACACTCTCAGTGCCCATGATGTGTAGTTTAGCTATGATGCATTGTTTGAATGTGATGCCAACCAAAGAGCTGTACCAATTGAGAGTTTTGATATATGTACACTGAAACTGTAGTTTGGGGTGACGAACTACTGCCTTTAAGGGCACGCCTGTACATACATACCGGGGTTAACCTCAAACATGGCTGAAATACTCCACGAGGAAAACGTCTATGACGTCACGTGAGAACCATCTATGAACTTAAAGCTTCGAAGTAAAAAACATAATGCCAGTGCATCATTACATTCATGGGTGGGACCGGGTGGTGGGAGCAGGGTGGTGGGGGCCTGTAAAATCATGTCTTTGCATTCTCTGCCGAATGAAGGATTGCTGTCGTCCGATCATTAGCTTGATTGGTAAAACGGTACCTATAAAGACTGCTTAAACAGATTTGTAATCAGGTTCAATTGCTTCACATAAGAACAAAATCCATTCAAACAGTCGTGAGGAGGAGGCGATACCCTGGTGGGGGTTCCGAGGCGGGAAGCTCCCGGAAGCTCGGAGGTTTTAGCATGATCTGGGTGAAAAAAGGAAGTCTGAGGATAGGTTTATCATTTATTTTTTCAGTTGACCTAACTTGGGTAATTGACCCAACGTGGGCAATTGACAACTGGGGGACAACAGAACAAAGTCCCCTTCATTTCCCTCTTTTATTAGCCCCGATGCCTGTGAGTCACTGATCAATGGGTCACAAAGTAGCCTACAATATAAATATGAAGGACCATCGAACACTGAGACCGCTCTGGCAATGATTTCCATGACAAGAAAAAAATCCTGTAGCGTAAACTCCCAGTATGAGAACTAAGGGGGTGAATCCCCGGTACGGGCATCTGGTCTGGGGCTCACCCGGCGAGTCTTGCACCAACGGCGACATTTCGTTTGAAATGGACTTTTGGAAGCGGAAACTCCCAGAGGTTTGTGCTTCCAACTACCACACATGTCACTAGGTCAGCCGGGGGGACCAGTCATGCTTACCCCATGGAAGTTCCGAGGTTGTTATTCCATGCTCACCCCGGACACCTTGCCACAAGGTAAGCCTACACTAGAGAAAAAATAACCAATCCAGTTGGTAGATTCACTTGTCGCGTTTTATGTATACTAACACAGTATGAGTAGAGGTGGAAGCACTATACCCCAACTTTCTTGGCGAAGGTATAACACTGACGGTACTTGAAGGGTAGTCCAAAACATGTGTGTTTTAGCTACTTGCCACCACGATAACATGGATGACATCCGGAATGAATTTTCCAAGGGTTCAAAATGTAGATATGATGGCTACGTGGCTTACAAGTCAACTTACCTCACTTTTCAGAATATCCAAGTCCTTCGAAGAGGCTACCTCTTCGCCGCTTTCGAGGTCCAACGTTAATAAATGATATGCATCTCGGAAGAATAGAGTCAGAATAATAGTGCAACTCAGCACAACCGAGCCTAACATGATACGGCTGGGTCGACATATTCGTGCCATTTTAATCCTCCTGCGACCTGAGTTCGCAGACGGAACCCCGGGCAGTATAAGTTGGTCACCTTATTGTCAACTGCTTTCTCGCTTTACTACCTGTTCCAAACATATTCGACTTACGTAGAAACCATGATGGCTTCGCGTGTTCACGTGTTATCTGTCACAGTAGGTTCTTGTACCCAGTTTCTTCTACCAGAAGTACTTTGGTGTTTACAAACTGAACCAATAGAGGTTATAATGGAGCCATTCGACAAAGTGATACCAGGGCGCTGATGATACTTCGCAGGAATCACAGTCGATAAATTACTGGCGGAGTGGCCTTTGGATAGCCCAGATTCAATAGTGAACGAACGCACTTTAAAAAAAATCAAGGTAATCAAATTTCGAACAATGATCTGAACTTTACTCTTTCGCAGCGTATCTGTCGATTTGAGTTTGAGATTTGAGAGATTCAAGTTGTTTTCCGTAGGCCTTTTTTCGTTGAACATATACGCGTCGTGGTGTCGGAAGAAGTGACGATACTGAACAATGACAGAGGCTTCTCCGCGATAAGTTTGTAATCCAAATCTTGTTCCACGAGCATTTCCTGAGAAAGGAAACGTTGTTGGGTGATAGGCCTGTATGCAGGTTATATAGGCTAACAAGTTACCGTGTGGTATATATTTATCCATCACAAGTTTTCCTTGAAGCGCATTGACTGAAAGGGCGAAATTCAGTCATCCCAACTTTAAAGGGCCAATCCTCTCACCCCAAACTGCACTTCTTGTCTGGGTTGACAGAAACTTTCCATTGGCTCAGCTTTTTGAGTAACTTCTAATTCAAACAATGCAGAGTACCAAAGCTACACAGCATAAACTGTACCGAGAGTGTTTTGATTATACACATTGAGCTTTTCTATACTCACCCTGAAGTAATCAGTAAACTGAGGATGAATTTCAGACATTGTGGGAGGGGCTTAAGTAAGAACGTTAGGAGAACTGGTACCGTACTATTTAGGGCGAGAGAATTGGGACTTTACGTTAACTTTTAGTAGACTGTCCTTGCTTCATGATTGGTTCTTGAGAATCATGTGATTTTCTCCTCCTCAATATTGTAAGATTTACTTAAGTTAGTTGTTTGATTTGCCGTAACTGTACAACATTGAAGCCCTGACAATTTTATGGAACATACTTTGAAAAGAAATAAGGAAATTATGAGATTTAGATGTGGTTTCAAAATAAGTTTGGGGAGTGCTCTTGCCCTTTAAAAGGCATTCTTTGAATTTCGACATAAATATGGAAAGTAGTGGCGGTGCAAGGAATGTCAAAATTGGAGCAAACTAAGGGCAAAGGATAGTGTTTGAGGCTAAAATTTTTGGACGCAGCCCGAAACCGAGTTCAAGGCGCCCATTCCTCAAGGTGCTAGTTTTGGGGCGAGGCCCTCGGAAGCTCCGAGCGTTAAGCATATATCTGGAAGAAATATGAAAGGGCCAAACCTCTTAACCCAAACAACAATTTTGGGTACGGGGGTACAAAAATTCTCAATTGGCTCACTTCTTTGATTCAAACAATTTATAGTACCATAGCTTATATTACACATCAAGGACAGTGCTGAGAGTGTTTATATAAATGGAGTTTTTCTATACCCACCTTGAAGCAATAAACTGAGATTATATCTGGATGAGGATGAATTTCAGACAATTGTGGGAGGGGCTTAAGTAAGAAGGTTAGGAGAACTGGTACTGTTTGGGGTGAGAGAACTGGGCCTTTAAGTCTCGGGAGAGGTGCATTATTTATTTTTTCATTTAAACCAACTCCTATCTGATCATACTGGGTGGGGGAAGTGGGGGAAAGGACAATATCAGGGGTGGGGGATACCCCTCCCCCGTAGCGCCGAGTGCTGTTGACTTCATGATTTAGCAAGCACTAATTAAAAGGTCAACCCTCTCACCCCAAACTACAATTCTTCTGGGGATTAACAGAAATGCTCACTTGGCTCAGCTCTTTGATTGACATCTTATTCAAACAATGCAGAGTGCCAAAGCTTATACTTCAGAGCACGAACTGTACGCTAAGAGTTTTTTGATTATATACATTGAGCTTTTTTATACGCAATAAACTATGATTGTGTCTGGATAAGGATGAATTTCATACAATTGTGAGAGGGGCTTAAGTAAGAAGGTTATGAGAATTGGTACTGTTTGGGATGAGAGAATTGCATCTCTAAGTGGAAAGAGATGCATGAGTCTATAGGTTGATCCAGTTACCCAACATTACAAGACTATAGTCACACAGATAGAGATGTGAACACCCGGAAAAACGTCAGCCTATTCTAACATCACCCCAAAGAGCCGGGAAAACAATCCAGTAAGCCACAACTGTAAAGGCCGTGGCCAGCTCAAATTAAACCAATTGCTCAGGTACTGGGCAGTGAAATTCCATCTATTTAACATTACCCCTTGCTCATAAATGGCTAACATCTTTCATTTGCCTGCTTGTCCCACATGATGGCATAGCCGATTGGTTCTAATTTGGCCCTAGTTTAGCCTGAGGAACACCGGCCATTTATGAACTTATCAATTGCAAGTTTCCCCATCTGACACCCAAGGTCGGTCAAAGTTTTTTAGGGGCGTCAAAATTTTTAAGCACCCACGCATCCCTCGGTCAAGCAATTGACCCAGCATTTCATAGACTTTGTCGCTCGTTTTCTGTAGAATATGACGCACATATAGCGCACCTATAAGATTGCTTTGATGAAGCATTTGCATAACTTCGGCACCATAAACCCCTTACATCCCTCCACCACGCGGTCAGAGCTGGGTTTGGAAACTGGGACGACCCCTCCTCGTCACAACTCGGTCGAACATTTGCCCTGCCGGGGTATCAAAGGGTGCGTCTTATAATTGATTGCCGCCTTACTTTGCTAGTTTGCTGTCCATATGAGTCGCTTTGAAGTTTTACAAAGGTGTAGGCCTACATTCTGCAACCTCAGCCCAAACGGTCCATAGGCCTTAATTTCTCAGCAATTTGCACAATTTCAGCCAATGCAAATAAGAAATTCTTTACATCTGAATACGGTAACCCGTGTCTGCGTGGATCGGGTCCTTACAGTCAAAACTGGAGGACCAAATTCGATTATGGCTCAGCCCCTGTATATATCATACAAGTTGCTATAAAAGTGAGGGTAAAAAGGGAAAACGTGGATGCCAGACTGGTGTCTTGTACATATTTCTTCTTATAAATGCCTTAATTAAGTCTATCTTATCTCACCCAGTATGTTACAATTGTGCTGTTCCTCCTCCCGGGGAGTTGGAAACAACTCCCTGCTCCTCCAAAGCATAAGACGTACCCTAACTGAAGAAGGACCTACAGTAGGCTATCTTGCACTATGTTAAATACCCTTGGCGCAGTGTTGCCCCAGGGAGTTGTTAGACGTGTCAATTGAGAATTTAAGTGGACTACTACAGAAATTGTATTTTGGGATGGGAGGATCAACCCTTTAAACAGAAAGTCCTTGACTCCTTCGTTTGCCCCTATGAATTTATTTCTGTAATCTTTCTGAAAATCGGGGAAAAATTGTCTGTGATAGCCGATGAAAGTCTCATCCCTCAATCATTTTCGTTACATTTACATTGTCATTACATGTCAGTTTTTCAGCTTCCGCTGTTCAGAAGGGCAGATCACTGATTTTATCTGGGCAAATTGAAGAGAAATAGCGTTTCTTTTTCTTCATGAAAATGAAATAATTGCAAATTATTTGTTGCTTTACATCCTGTACCATTAGTACGAAACCTTTTAACATTATCTACACGGAAATATATCTATACGGCACTATATACCAATGACCAATAACTTTTTATCCGTTTATACTATATAACCTTAATAAAAACTATAGGAAGTATTTCTACACAAACGTAAAAAAGGCAAAATAAAAAATAAAAGAACAGTGGGAATGGAATTTTGATACTCGGTGTGGTCGATATTTAACGTAAAAGTTTTCCTTTTATATATATATAAGATCCATACATGCTACCGGAAATGTCTCAAAGTTTTAAAAATTTTTACAGTGAAAGGCATCCAGATGGGTGGGGCGAGGGGCGTTGCGTGCCCCCTCTTGCCAATAAAAAAGTGAAGAGAAACCCGACGAAAAACAATAACATTTTTAAGTATGGCTAGGCCATTTCCAAAAGATTAGATATTTAAATTAGAAATTACAACAGGCAACTTACTAAGTCTGAAAAAGGGTCATTTTAAACAATCTGGAGAGCATTTTGACCAAAATTTTCTTTGCATTTCGCACCAGACTATGGTCAGATGTTGGTGTTTCAATGAAATAATTGCCTACAAGTTTCGTCACTTGGCAATTTCTTGGATACACTTCTGCAAACAGCGCCCACATTTAAGTGAAGATTTTTTCTGTGAGTAAAGAATTTCTCCTAATTTGATCAATAAAGAATTTTTCTTTTGTTTGTTTTTTCTTTTTTTTCTGACGACATCCATCAACCTTTTTCCAAATAGACCTTATGCATTGAAGACACACTGACGTCATCCTTGGGGACAAAACAATAGAACACGTAGCCGAATGCATAAGAACATGCCCTGTAATAGTAGCAGACAATGAGCGTATTCAACTGGTTGACAAATCAGCTGTCTGCATTTGTCGGTGTTGGTTTGTTTTGCCCTTAAACAGGGCGCACTTTTCGTATTGTGACATCATATGCATAAGGTCTACAGCAATTACAGAGAATTGTGGGATGGATTTTGGTACGCGTCGTTTTCGACAACGTCATTTCACCGTGGCCAAAAATGACGCACAGCAAAACGCTATTCCACAAGTCTTGGTAGTTGCCCTTTTGGAAAAGGTTATATGTATAGACGAATCCGGACAGTCAAGTGATGGTCTGATTTTAGTCACGGTCGGCCATTAGGCTGGGGTCTATCACCTCTTAATCTTTCAATTTCTTTGCTTACCTGTATCATGGATGACTTGTACTCTAAAGTGTAACTTGATTCCCTCAATTTTACTGAGTATGAGGGTTTGAAATTCATGTAGACAATAAATGAAGACGATTTAAGGCTGATGGACATCACTAATGGCTGCCTACAGTCACTAATCACAAGCGCCAATCGCGGATACGTCCATACAGGTGAAGCAACACAAACGCATGCGGATAAACACATTTGGCTGGTAATTGAAAAAGCAATACACCTGTTTGGTCAATTTTGGGGTTGATTTTATGAAAGAAACAAACATAAAAGCGTCATATCATGGATTCAATTAAATTTAATGTAACTGTCAATTCTGGCGTTTCGTCCGATGGTGTAAGATGTTAACACGTGTTCTTTGACATCTCATATACGCGCCGCACGACTATTGTGAGGCGATGCGCACTGTTTAACAAGAAATTTCCTAACTGGCTAACGATAACCCTAATTCCTAACCTAATCCCTAATCCGAACAAAGAATACAATCGATACAATACAATGGTAACAGCTAATCAAGAAACACCTTGTTAAACAATGCGCATGTACCCCTTATAGTTAAAGGTATATTCTGGAGACAAAATTCACCCAGTTCAAAATATGCAGAACAATTTTCTCTTTCAAGGGGTGAAAAATGCATCTTAACAGCATATAGCGTTCAGAAGATATAAATTTTTAAAGGATTTCCTTCTTTTTCTTTAGACGAAGTGCATTTTGGGGAATCTCAGAATTTGTGATGTCATCGCGGCACATTCATTTGACATTATTGCATTTAAATTCTTTATGATATCATGGAAGTACTACCTCGGAGGTAGTACTTTCATGATGACATCGATGCTGCTATGAATACTTAAGCAACATTGTTTACTGTATCCTACATATTGGATCTACAGAAAAAAGCCCTCCAACATTCCATCAGAAAAAATTTCAAGACAACCAGGACATTCAATTATAAAGAAAAACAATGTGCTCACTTTGCCGAACGTGCTGTTACTTTGCTAAGAAGCTTAGGTATTTTAATAAAAATAAGAAATCTTGAGTTAGGTAGAAGGTATTGCTACGGATTTAAAGGGCATGGTCTGGGATATTTTCATTTTCTTTCAAACAAGACCCTTACTAAAAGCCATCATAATATACCTTTAAGTGATCTAGCTTTGGTAGTTTTGTGCAAGGTAAGGGACATTTTAAATTGATGAGGGGGTCTAGGTTTTTTTTGCGAGGGGACGCCGATGCCAGATGACCAGCATGTGATTGGCGATCGATCTCCCTTGTGTTCTGGAGTCCAATCAAAGGCGGATCCAGCCTTTGACGGATGTACAGTTTGAAAAGGGGCGGTAATTTTTTCTTTGGACAGAACATTTTTATGCCGCTTAGACGACTATCTAATCGTCATGGGTCGGCGCGGAGCGAACAGTAAATTTTGAAAATCGCGACACCCTCAGACAGCCGAAAATGACATTTCCCAGTCTTGATAAAGAGAATCAGATCAATCGGTAGTTTGAGCTTTTGTGTGCAGAAAATGTTCACTGCAATAAAGCATTAGAAAATTGCTAAATGATCAGAAAATTACCAGATAAAACGTATCGCTACCATTTTCGGGGAAAACTATGGTCACTGTTTTACACAGGAGTGTCGCAGTGATCTAATGAATGGGGGTCGCATGTTACCATATGTCTGTGATAGGACATGTAATAATCTAAGCCAGGCGAGACTAGCCCTTAAAGCGCAGCGACTTTTTTACCGAAAGTATAGGACAAGGTTGTACCCAGACATATTTTTCTGGGGCAAAAAGGATGATTCTGCCCGAAAAAACTACCTAACCATCGGTTGGCACGGAGAGTACAGAAAATTGACAAAACCGCCACTCCTGAGATAGCGGGAGATGACATTTTACTGCAGGTTTGTAATCTAAGCAAGTGTCATTTCAAGCTTTCTTGGCAAAAGAAAAACAAGAAGTGAGCAAATTGCACGTACGTGATGCGCAAGACTACTACGATCTACCTTGAGGGATAACCTTATTGTTTTCATAAGCAGTCTGAATATTTTGCTAATATTTGTAGACTTTTTTTTATCTCTCATGAGACCGGAATCGTCTACAAGCAATCTAACGGCATATGAACGCGAGCGAAAACGTGTACACTCACAAACAAACATGCACACACACATATGACAAACACGCATGTACATTCAAATTGACGTTCTCTCGAAGCCCTAAAGTCGTCTATATACCACAATATGATATTTTGTTTATTCTGCTGTTTAATCTGTCTTAATTATTGGGGGTAAAACCACATGATTGTTCACAGTAATTTCATTGGGGTGGCAATTGATGAGGAGCAGGGGTGAAATCCCCGGAAGTCCCTGGTTTTAATGTCTCAAACTTAGAAACTCAAGAAAGGTTCACTGTAAAAAATTTCTGTAGATTTACAGAACAAAAAAATAAAGATATACATAGAGAAAACGGAAAAAGTACTGTCAATTTGTTACCAAAAATTGACAGTACTTTTGCCGTTTCCTCTTTGTATTTCTTTATTTTTTGTTCTGTTTTCCTACAACTGTCTGTAGACATTTTTAACAGTGTTGTTTAAAGTGGCCAATTTCAAAAGAAATATTCTTGATACATTTAAAACAATAGTCCAGAGCCAAATTTATTTTTGATATGTTAAAGACGAACATATTCTGAGCATTCTGATGAAATTTTACATCATTATCCTTTTTCGGTTCTGGAGATATACTAGCAATTGAATGTGAAGAACTTTCTCCATAGAATGAACTTGAAGTTAGCAAGTATGATGTAATGTGTACTTCATTTGTCATAGGGAGGGACGAGGGACCCCCAAACTGAGTTGGAGCAGAAGGAAACAAGGCAATTAGACTCTGGGCTTCTCTGGTTGCCATATGGTGGAAACTCAGAACTATTAAAAATTGTTCTTGGCACAAACTTTTCAGAATCCCTTCCAGTGTGTGGTCTAGTCTGGAGACTTCGAGTCACCAGTACGGCAATTTTCAACTCTGAAGGACTCGAGTCTGAACTCAAATTCGAGTCTTTGTACTTTCTGAATGGGGCAAATCAACCCCTCTGGCTGAGTCCTTTAAATTCTTTAGGGATAATTTTCCTTAGTGAAAATGGAAGCAAATCTACACAGTGTGGTGAAACTTCCATTCAAATTGGACCTATATTTCTTGACATTTTATTAAATAAAGTCACTAGATTTGTGTTTCAAATTCAACACGAGGGCAGCAGAGGTTATATCACTTCCTCACATTGACAAGGAATGATATGTTTTCCTTTGTTTTTTCAGACTGTTATGGTTTCCTTGAAGTTAATAGAAATAGAACCTGCTGTTACATATGCAACCATATTCTGATAGTATGGAATTGTTGAGAAGAAAATTGGGCGTAAAGTTTGAAGAAAAAAAAGACTGTCCATCAAAAATGACCTGTCGTCTAACGAAAATGCATATAACACTATGCCGAAATCTAGACGACGTCTCAAAATACCTTTGTTTAAATTCGATTGTGAACTGATTGGGTGCACCCTTGAAAATGCGAACGTTTTCGATACGTACGCTGTCACTAATGTGAGATTATCGATAGTGTATCGAATCGGTTCGCCAGTCGAAGTTACGACACAGGTAATCTGTGACGTCATCCAAAATTCGGCATATATTTAATTGCATTTTTAGGAGACGACAGGTCATTTTAATGAGGGGATATGACGTCATATGTGCTTGCTTCAAGTTCTTTTTTGTTGAAAATGTGACAGATTAACTCGTTCACATCTTGAGAATTTCATCCTGGATTTTCAATGCAAATTTCACCGAAATTCTTAGAATAAGTAAGTAACATATCAAAACTTGATGTGACCTTAAATCCTTCTTTCAAGGCGTATGCATTTTATGAATCATAGGTTATGGCAATGTATTTTTGAATGAGGGGTAATGAAAACATGCGGTAAGCAGCCTCTTGAGTTACTCTAGATATTATCAGGGTTCTTTTCCTCTAAATAAGACCTTTAATTTTGTCTAGGAAGAGCTCCACCACAGTTTGATGCGCGATGAGGAGTTTGATAACCAAGAAAATGCTGCCTAAATTGCAGGAAATTGCACCGGACAGACCGAATAAAGGAAATCCAAATATGTTTATAAAATGTTGCATATCTTTTCTCTCTTTTTTTCATTTTCACTGCGAGCGGGCCGATGGGTGTTACAAGGGAGCCATCCCACCCTATTCCCGACCTAGTGACTACGGTCAATTGCCGAGGCATGCACGTTACCGCCAGAAAACAAATGCGGCACTTATGAGAACGAATTCACAGGCTATTTACGACCAAAGTTAGCCATCCACATTGCCATCATCTAAAGCCGACTCCAAACAGACACAACAAAGTCGACCTCCGCCCCGAAATGTCGTACGTTGATTCGCGGAAAGGGGAACGGAAGTATCTAGCCATGACTACAGACCTTATGCGTATGATGTCACAGAGCGGAAAGTACGCCCTCCTTTGGGGCAAAACAAACCAACACAGAGAAATGCAGACAGCCGATTTGTCAACCAGTCGAGTACCCGCACAGTCTGCTAAAGGTGCAGGGCGAATCCTTATGCGTGTGGCCACGTGTTCCATTGTTCTGCTCAAAGGATGACATCAGTGTGTCGTCAATGCATAAGGTCTATGGTCTGGGGAACATACGATGCATCAGAACGTTTTAGGTTTGTGTTATTGTGTATGAGCAAAACCTTTCACACAAATATACAGAGATTATGATATAAACTGGTTTAACTTTATTTCCAGCGACATCTCTCAACTTCTAAGGCAGTACAGATGTTTGGAATCCATGAGGAATACTACTTCTACTAAATTTTTACGCTTCAAAGTCACATATCCGGAGTTAATCCCTTATATCCCCACGTGAATTTCGGTAGGCAACATTCCTAGTGTTGCGGTTAATCCGAGATTTTGAATGCAATTAAAGCACGATCACTCAAAACGGATAGATGGTAGTATCATCTGATAATGTATAGACAGTCCCTTGTTCAGTGGCGTAGCTACTGGGGGGGGGGGGGCGAGTTGGCACCCCCCCCCCCCAATAATAATTTGGGGAAATTTGATGAAATTGGGGAAATTTGATGAATTTTCTCATTCTAACAAAAATTTCTCAATTTTTTTGTTAGAATAAGAAAGTGTGAGACATTTCTAATACATAATTCGTATTTTCATGCAACAAATTTACCCAGATTTCGTCAGTGTCGCATGAACCGGCCCTATTCGCCTTCCACAGAAATGTCCTCGCCGCGTAGCAGATTGAATGTTCTCCTGTATACGCGTGGGTGTTATGATCAGTGCATTTCAGTGCACAGGAAGCTGTTATTCAGGAATTTTAAAACAGCTGATACAGTACAACTAGCACTGAAAGGCTGTAAACCGGAACTTATCCCCTTGTACACCATCTCTGCGTTGCATACTGTGGGAATTCAGTAAAAGGATGTGAAAACTGACAAGTCACTAACGTAGACCCCCGGTTACTATATTGTCCTACAAGCTAGTAGTAGCTATACCGATTTTACACTGTGTACATAACGATGGATGGGGCTGAAAAAATCCATGGTCAACGATAAACTTAAAGTTAGTCTAGAAATTAGAATGAACGGGATCCATTGGCATACTTAGATTTTGTTGCTTAGCCTAATCCATGGAGGCTTACAGGCTAGTTCGGGAAAATAGCTTTCTGCTCCCTTGGGATGTAACAATTGACGGGTCCACCTTGAGAACCTTGTAGCCTTCTACACTTAACAGACTGCTGTTCTAACAGGATATCCTGTGTGATCGAGCCACTATTAGGCCTCCTTCTAGTGGCGTACGAAGTGGGGGACCATTGGGCCATGCCCCCTCATATATGCTACTTTTTCTTTGTTCTTAAAAATAACACAGATTTTAGTTCAAAAGATAGCATATGTGGCACCAGATATTTCGAAATTTTCCTTACGCTCCGCGCCAACCAATGGTGGCGCTCCGCTTAGATAATCTTTATGACAATAATAAGGTTTTGTGGCAAGGAAAAACACAAATCCTATACCGATCAATGCTCTTTTATTTTGACTCCTAAAACTGTGCAAATTTAATGACAAGTTTTACTTTGTAAGGTAGCATAAACGGCATAAGAATGCATGTAAAGACACAAAAGTTTCAGTTTTATCCTCATGAACCACTATGATTCAACCTTTAACACTGTTCCTGTCAAAGTTGAAAATCTTGCACCATTTTGCATCTAGGCTCCTTGAAAACGTCAAAAAATTTCCGGACACCCCCCCCCCTCTTAGACCATACTGCACCCCCCCCCCTTCAGAGAAATCCTGCGTACGCCACTGCGTTAGTATATACAAATAAACCAGATATTGTTGAACAAAATAATATACTTAGTGTTGTTATTTCCAATTGTTCTATATATGTTAGAGTTTAAGATTAAAATGCAGGTAATATTACAAAATGTTTATTATGTAATGTGGTTATACTTGTAAATTTGCATATTTTATATGAAATACATACACATTGACTGGGAAAAGCTTTGGGAAAATTTCATACCTTTGCCCCTCCCCCCCCCCCGGAAAAAATCCTAGCTATGCCACTGCCCTTGTTTCAAAACAGTTTCTGTTTAAGAGTTTTTCATTTAGAATTTATGGTTATTAGACATTTTGTCGTTTAGGTAGAGAGTTAGTACCTCTGCGCTCTTGGATGGGATTGCCTCTTTGGATAGCAAAAGCGCCATGCTGATGAAAAGGGGTGGGGTGGACATGACCTTAAAGGGCAGGAGCAGTCGTCCCAACTTGAAGTAGTGTATTAGACTGTCCAGTTTCATGATTGGCTGTTGAGAGCCATGCGACATTTTTTCTCCTTAATTGTAAAATTTACTAGAAGTAACTGCTTGGTTTACCTTGCAAACGCAATAATGAAGTCCTCAAGTGTGTTGAAAGATACTTTGAGGAAAAATAAGAAGAATATTGTAGGATTTAGCTGTTTCTCCAAAATAAGTTTGGGACGATTACTCTTGCCCTTTAACTGGAAATAATTCAAACAAGAGTCACACGCCTGTTGAAACGACTCGGATACTGAACTTACTTAAAAGGGCATGGAATAGATTGTAAGCTCAGATAAACCACACCGTGACACATTTCCGACAATAATCCAGTGAATAACCATTTCAACTGTTTTTAGTTAAATGCCATTGAAACAGTAACAGCTCACGTTATGACATCAGACATGTTCCTATTCACCGTTTCGTTAAGGTTCTGAGAAAAGGCGGTGGAGGGGGACAATCCTCTCCACAACCACAAGTGAGGGTTGAGTCCCACAGACCCTTACTTCGTGATACCCATCGCTGTCAGAATTGTACTAAAATAATTTGTGAATACAGTAGCATTCTCTGACAATTTATCACAGGCAGCAAATTGACAAAGTCGTATGCAGACTAGTCAAGTAAGGGTAGGCGGTGCGCTATCTGACGTCACATGGGTAGTCGACGAACCTTCAGTGCACATTTGAAGGAAAGCCTGAGGCCCGAAATCATCAAACGTGATTTCATCGAGAGGCTTAAAAAGGCATTTTTTCAAAGCGAATTTATTGCCGGGATTGATTATTCTTTGTTTTGTTGTTATGACCAGACTAGACCGGTTTCTGTTGCTTCGGCTCAAATAATGGCCCAACTTCATCAGTAGTAAACCGTTATGAAATCGGTTAGGGTAAATAATCATTTTGTCTCATGATAGGACAATAGAAATATCAAACGAAATAACTTTTTGTGAAGCCCATTGAGTTTTGCTTTAGTAATTAGCACAACTTTCACTCGATCACTGATGCTTAGTTTTAGCCGTGATGAGATCATCGGGAAGTACATATCATGTGGGAGTGAACAAATTGCCGTTCGTTTTTGAGGCAAGATCATATTTTTATATAAATTAGCATAAGAGCCGTGGACTGTGACAATTCCGGGAAGGGTCGCCTTGTTACCTGTTGCGTTAAAGGGATTTTAGTGGTAGCACCTTGAAACCCCTTTTCAGCTAAGTAGGTTTAGGTGAGAACCCTTTTTAACGAGGTATAATATTTACTTTCAGACTACTCTGCTTAATTCCCTTAACATTATTTGTAGGGGGTTTAGAGTGTCGTTCTCAAAATACCCGTTTATTTTCGTAGTTTAAGTAAGGGTTAAGTGTCGTTCTCAAGAAGCTTTTGCATGCGTAATTGACATAGCGCTAGGAGCGACTGTTCTCTTCCAAGGCATTGCATTAATATGAACCTTATTAATTTGGGCCTTCATATTGATAGGCCGTTATTTGAGCCGAAGCAACAGAAACTGGTCTAGTCTGGTCATAACGACCAAACAAAGAATAATCAATCCCGGCAATAAATTCGCTTTGAAAAAAAGCCTTTTTAAGCCTTTCGATGAAATCACGTTTGATGATTTCGGGCCTTTCCTTCAAATGTGCACTGAAGGTTCGTCGACTACCCATGTGACGTCAGATAGCACACCGCCTACCCTTACTTGACTTGAATTTGCTTCTCTTTTCATCGGAAAATGAGACGTAGGTTAGATACGTTGAGAATTCTTTCGAGGAATCTCTGACGTTAACATAAGGACTAAATTTTCAAGTCCTTTCCTACCTTAAGGAGGAAACTTAAAGTATAAAATTCACGTAATGAACCTTTCAAACAAGCACACTTTGGTATAAGTTTGACACCAAACCCAACTGAGGCCTAAACACCTAAAATAGCAATTTTTTTCTCTCTCTCTCCTAAGACTTCTCCCTCATTTCGTGACCCCCCCCATCCTCCGATGACACAATCCTGGTTACGCGCCCGGAGTTAGTAAATTAGAGGAGTTTTACGGCTCAGTTTCTAAATAATTGGTATTAATTCGGGCGGCCATAGTTGTGGCTCACTTGCTTGTATCCCTACTTCATTGCTTATGTTGAGCACCAAGTACACAATGACAGGAAATTCCATTTTCAGTGTCTTCGGAATGACCCGGCCAGGAATTGAACTCCAGACCTCCCCACTGCGCTCTTGATCATGCATGTGGTCACGTTGGAGGTATGAAGAAAATTCACCTTACTATAACGAACATCATATCCACTTCATGACTACATTTGATTTTACTCACAAGAACATATTACATAACGAAGATAGGCAACTAGCATGTTAGTTGCTGATGTAGTTTTACGGCCCAGTTTCCAACCTATTGGTTCAAGTCGAGCTGGCCACGGCCCTTTTTCCAGTTGTGGCTCACTGGTTTCTTTACCCTACTCTATTGCTTATGCGGAGCATCACGCACATCGGCAGTAGGTTCCCTTTTTAGAGTCTTTGGTATGACTCGACCTGGGAATCGAACCCAGACTTTTCATGTGAGAGGCGGATGCTCTACCTTTAGACCAAACACGCGGTCTCAAAGACAGCAGGGTAACAACTGTTCTTTTCACTTTAACACACTAGCAACAACTCACATTAAGGATTGAGTCACGTTATTGACTCTTGAGTTGAGTTATATCTAAGGCAAAAGTTAGAAATCACAACTTAATAAAACTTTGAAATTTTAAGAGTCATTTTTTTTTTACAACTCAGTCTACACAGAAATACAACTTTTTAGTCAAACAATGAGCTAAACGATTCTGCAGGATCTGTTTTGCCCAGGTTTGCATCTGTTTGTCACTTGTTAGTTGGTTAGATAAGAGTTTTACAGATCAGTTTCTATCCAATTGGTTTATAAAAGGGCAAGAGCAGTCGCAACACTAAATTCTCACAATTTTTCTCTCATTTCTCTTAAAAGTATCTTTCACAATATTTTAGGACTTCGATATTACAAATGCAAGGTTAACCAAGCGGTTACTTCTGGTAAATTTCACATTTGAGGAGAAGAAATGTTGTCAAATGACTTCCAACAGCCAATCATTAAACAGGACAGTCTACTGCAGTACTTCAAGTTGGGGTGACTGCTCTAGCCCTTTAAGCAGTGAGGTGTTATAAGTAACACCTCCCTCATTTACTTCGGGCCAGCCACAGACGTTTTTTCGACATGTGGCTCACTGGTTTGTTTTTCTTACTTCATTATGCTGAGCACCAAGCGCAATGGCATTTGATTGGTAATGAGAGAAACGAAACAACAATGACAAATGAGGTTCATGCACTACAATTTCTTTAAATCAAAATATTATCTATAAATCAAGAGTAGTCCATACTTTAACCCACACCCAGTCACACACCATTAACAGACTTTGACAAGTGAAAAATATACAAATAACAATTACTCTTTAGTAAAGAGTAAAATACAGTATTTACACAAATGCTGCCATCACTTTCATCGACATCATTGAAGGGCACAGCAGTTGCTCCAAACTTGAAGAGTTAAACCTTGCAATTTTCTTCAAATTTCTCTTCAGAGTATCTTTCATAATATTTTAGGGCTTCCATTTGCTGGAGACCAAATTCACTGACTTCAAAATATGCAAAGCCAGAAAGCCAAAAGGCTTAGTGATTCCTTGGCGCTGAAATGCAAATCGTTTTTTCTTCAGATTGACAGTGTTTCACAGAGCATCGACACACTACACATGAAAAGGATCCAAGCTTCCAACATTGAAAACATGGAATCAAGTTCAAAGTTTCTGGACCCTGTGACACCCCAGATGACTTTTGACTACCTAGAACTAGGGTTCTGCTCACTATCTTCCATCGGCATAATAGCTGTGACAGTTACAGTATCCAAGGCTCCAACGAGGAAAAACTGTGTATACATGGCGTTGAGACTTTGACCCCTTGGAACTCTCGATAACAATGACCTACACCAAAATACTAGAGAATTCTGCTCCTCACCATAATGGCGGATGCATAATGCATCCATCTCACATGTATGAAATGTATGACAAAGGTCATCTAGGGTGTCACAGGGTCCGAATATTTGAACTGGATTTACTTGATATCTCACAGTAGAAAGCTTGTACTTTGAGGGTACATTATGAAGCACTCTTAATTTGAGAAAGTAAAAACAGACTTACAATTTCAAAGGCAAGGAGTCATTAAGCCTTTTGGCTTTCTGGTTTCATTTGAGATATAGTGCATTATGGGAAATCTGTGATGTAATTGCAGCACATTAAATTTGACATTGCATTCAATTCATTTAAATTTAGATGCTGCTGCAGGGAATATGTAGCAACACTGTTTGCTATAAACTAAATATGGTATTAGGGTAATGCTAGATCTACTCAAAATACATTCCATGGCAAACAAGACATTCAATTATAAAGAAAGACAAAGGAAATCTGAGACAATGTGCTCACATTACATAACATTCAGAGACTTTGTTGAAAACTGGAGGTATCTTTTAACAATAACAACTAATCATTAAACTGAGATATCTTGAGTTAGGACAAGCATACCAGACAGGGTATTGATGGTCTGGAGTATTTTTTTTTCTTCCTTACAAGAACCTAGAAAAGACCACCAGAATATGCCTTGAATGATACATCCAAAGGCTTCAGGTTATCTAATTCTTTTATTTTACACATACAATGGGTACATCATGTCCTAAATCAACCTTTGTGAAAGAATCTACTACCTTGATATAAGGATTATTGAGAACAATGGTTTTAGGTGGGGGAGCTAGCCCCCTATTGATTTACACCATTGGGAATGAAAGGTTTGGTGGTCCAGTTTTATCAGGAGTATGGCGGTGAGTGGTGACAAATAAAACCCTTTTTTTTCAAGTACCGCATTTGGGGCCATTATGACAGGTAAGCCCTAAAGGACCTCACAAATGACCTTCAACTTCACTTTTGAGGACGACAATAACATTCATAACAGCTAACCTTCTAAAACCAATTAATTGAATTACAAAACTTGGGAAAACATATTTTGGGGCATTTGCCCCTTAGGAAGAGACTAATGTAGATCCAAAATTTAGAGTTTTCAGATTTAAAGCTGAAAGTAATGCCATAATAGCTTCACAAAACACATTATAAAAACATAACTTAAGAAAGGATGGTTCTGGTACTTCCAGCTGAAAAAAAGACACCTTGAACTACAATGGCCCAAATGAGGCCCAATTTTACTTTACAGAGCAAAGCTGACACCAACAGCAATTGATAGAAGGGCATCTGAAGCCTCAAAATTATAACTGAAGAACAAAAGTTTGGGGCAGTCATTCTTTTAGAAGAGTCCAATTTGGGGCCAAAACAAAAGTCAATTACAATTTCCAGGCCAAAGCTAAAATTAATATTGTAATGTAATGCCATACATCACTTGTTGTATATAAAACTTGGGAAAGGATGGCCCTGGGCATTTCAGCTCAAGAAGAGCTACGAGGGGCCACAAGAGCCCCAAACAGGGCCCGCCTCCATGTTTCCTAAAATCCCTGATTCTTACAAAACTTTATAATCATTTTGCACATTTTCCTCAAGTTTTCATGATCCGAGAGAAATACTGAATGACAATGTTATACTTTGAAAGTGCAAAAAAGTATGGTCACACTAGTTCTCAAAATACCAATCATTTATCATAAGTTTTGTACTACAATATTTGCAAGATCCAACTCCACAAAGACTGAGGCAAGCACACACACAAGTATTCAACAACTGGCTGTTTTAAAATGACATTCTGGCCATAAGTGATGCAAAGCTTCACATCAGTCCTGCTGTTTGGTTTCTCTCTGCTGAATCTTACCATCTTTCCCCTTTCTATATTACCCATGATGCCACTTTTATTCCATCACCAACTAGTGCTGACAAAATATTTCCATGAGCCAGTAAGAGCATCGTAACATCATATTGCCTTTGATGTCATGATTATGACAAAAGCTGTCTGTTATGTCATGTACATTGGCAGTAACATTTCATTTGCAGTAGCGGTCAGCTTTCATTTTCTCTCTCCTGAAAAAAAAAGAATTTAGATAATATTACAACTTCTTGGTTCCACTAACTTTTTTTGAAAATTACAGCGCATTACAGGCAGCACTCACTGACTTAAATATTTTAATACACTTTGACCAAGCCTCATGAAGGAATAGCAAAGTCATTTAATTTACATTTCCACTGTTTCTAACAAACTGGTTTCAGTCATGCCAGTCACAGCCTTTTTTTCAGTTGTGGTTGACTGGTTTGTTTTCCCTACTCCACTGCTTATGCTGCGCACCAAGCACAATAGTAGTAGGTTCCATTTTTAAGTCTTTGGTATGAGTATGTCAGGAACGTAGCAACAAGACCTCCCGACAGCAGTTCTGCTCTAACAATCTGGCCATGTAGTTGGTCACCAAAGGAGTGAGTGTTCAACCATTATCTGTTCAAGTGAACCTCAAGTCAAGAATTTCAAAAATATACATTTTAGAGGTTCCAAAATAAATCTAGTTCATTCAACTCCCATGGTCACAGTTTGTTTCATTGCATCTATATTAAACATTGAAATTTATACTTGAATCAAAATAATCCATTGCATAAAATTTTGTGACTTTCTTGCTGTACAACTCATATTACTTGCTTTGTTTCCCTTTGAAATTAAAACATGTTTAAATGGCCTTGCATACTTCCTGTTTATTTGCTTGTAGTACAGAGAGGACATGTTTAGTCAAGTCATCCCATAACAGCAACATCAGGGTCACATTTTGGCACAAGCTGCAGTAACTTCCAAAAAAAACCAAACAAACAAACACACAAACAAACAAACAGAAATAAAAAGACTGTAATTTGTGTAGGACAGCAATGACATCACAATTGTTTGTGCAATCACCATTTTAAATTGTTTGAGTAACAGCTCAGGAATGACCTACGAAGATGGGAGTCAGATTGCTTGAACACATTTTGCATGCTTTGTAAAAATATTTTCAAAATTGCAGATCTGAGATACATTTTAAGTTTCTGTTCCATTTCTAGCACTGGATACAGAGTGGAAAATAAAGTATATGGTTGTAATAAATGATTTCATGCCTCTGTAAATAACAGCAGAACCTGCAACCATGACTTCATCATTTAAGAAAACCCAATTTATTTACTTCCTGGTTCTCTCAAGGCATAGTACTTAGTTATTTAATTAGGTAGATGAGGCTTTACAGCTCAGTTTCTAAACAACAGGTTTAAGCGGGGGGGGGCACAGTCCTTTTTCCAGTTGTAGCTCACTGGATTGTTTTCTGTACTCAAATGCTAATGCTGAGCACCAAACACAGTGGCAGTAGGTCCCATTTTAGGTTTCCACAGCTTGTAGAACAAAGGTCCCATTTCTAATACCAGAAGGCTGACAAAAGGTATTTTTTGGCAAACACATTGGCTAATAGTTGATTTTGTTGCTTAGCCTAATCCATGGAGGCTTACAGGCTAGTTCGGGAAAATAGCTTTCTGCTCCCTTGGGATGTAACAATTGACGGGTCCACCTTGAGAACCTTGTAGCCTTCTACACTTAACAGACTGCTGTTCTAACAGGATATCCTGTGTGATCGAGCCACTATTAGGCCTCCTTCTAGTGGCGTACGAAGTGGGGGACCATTGGGCCATGCCCCCTCATATATGCTACTTTTTCTTTGTTCTTAAAAATAACACAGATTTTAGTTCAAAAGATAGCATATGTGGCACCAGATATTTCGAAATTTTCCTTACGCTCCGCGCCAACCAATGGTGGCGCTCCGCTTAGATAATCTTTATGACAATAATAAGGTTTTGTGGCAAGGAAAAACACAAATCCTATACCGATCAATGCTCTTTTATTTTGACTCCTAAAACTGTGCAAATTTAATGACAAGTTTTACTTTGTAAGGTAGCATAAACGGCATAAGAATGCATGTAAAGACACAAAAGTTTCAGTTTTATCCTCATGAACCACTATGATTCAACCTTTAACACTGTTCCTGTCAAAGTTGAAAATCTTGCACCATTTTGCATCTAGGCTCCTTGAAAACGTCAAAAAATTTCCAGACACCCCCCCCCCTCTTAGACCATACTGCACCCCCCCCCCCTTCAGAGAAATCCTGCGTACGCCACTGTGTTAGTATATACAAATAAACCAGATATTGTTGAACAAAATAATATACTTAGTGTTGTTATTTCCAATTGTTCTATATATGTTAGAGTTTAAGATTAAAATGCAGGTAATATTACAAAATGTTTATTATGTAATGTGGTTATACTTGTAAATTTGCATATTTTATATGAAATACATACACATTGACTGGGAAAAGCTTTGGGGAAATTTCATACCTTTGCCCCTCCCCCCCCCCGGAAAAAATCCTAGCTATGCCACTGCCCTTGTTTCAAAACAGTTTCTGTTTAAGAGTTTTTCATTTAGAATTTATGGTTATTAGACATTTTGTCGTTTAGGTAGAGAGTTAGTACCTCTGCGCTCTTGGATGGGATTGCCTCTTTGGATAGCAAAAGCGCCATGCTGATGAAAAGGGGTGGGGTGGACATGACCTTAAAGGGCAGGAGCAGTCGTCCCAACTTGAAGTAGTGTATTAGACTGTCCAGTTTCATGATTGGCTGTTGAGAGCCATGCGACATTTTTTCTCCTTAATTGTAAAATTTACTAGAAGTAACTGCTTGGTTTACCTTGCAAACGCAATAATGAAGTCCTCAAGTGTGTTGAAAGATACTTTGAGGAAAAATAAGAAGAATATTGTAGGATTTAGCTGTTTCTCCAAAATAAGTTTGGGACGATTACTCTTGCCCTTTAACTGGAAGTAATTCAAACAAGAGTCACACGCCTGTTGAAACGACTCGGATACTGAACTTACTTAAAAGGGCATGGAATAGATTGTAAGCTCAGATAAACCACACCGTGACACATTTCCGACAATAATCCAGTGAATAACCATTTCAACTGTTTTTAGTTAAATGCCATTGAAACAGTAACAGCTCACGTTATGACATCAGACATGTTCCTATTCACCGTTTCGTTAAGGTTCTGAGAAAAGGCGGTGGAGGGGGACAATCCTCTCCACAACCACAAGTGAGGGTTGAGTCCCACAGACCCTTACTTCGTGATACCCATCGCTGTCAGAATTGTACTAAAATAATTTGTGAATACAGTAGCATTCTCTGACAATTTATCACAGGCAGCAAATTGACAAAGTCGTATGCAGACTAGTCAAGTAAGGGTAGGCGGTGCGCTATCTGACGTCACATGGGTAGTCGACGAACCTTCAGTGCACATTTGAAGGAAAGCCTGAGGCCCGAAATCATCAAACGTGATTTCATCGAGAGGCTTAAAAAGGCATTTTTTCAAAGCGAATTTATTGCCGGGATTGATTATTCTTTGTTTTGTTGTTATGACCAGACTAGACCGGTTTCTGTTGCTTCGGCTCAAATAATGGCCCAACTTCATCAGTAGTAAACCGTTATGAAATCGGTTAGGGTAAATAATCATTTTGTCTCATGATAGGACAATAGAAATATCAAACGAAATAACTTTTTGTGAAGCCCATTGAGTTTTGCTTTAGTAATTAGCACAACTTTCACTCGATCACTGATGCTTAGTTTTAGCCGTGATGAGATCATCGGGAAGTACATATCATGTGGGAGTGAACAAATTGCCGTTCGTTTTTGAGGCAAGATCATATTTTTATATAAATTAGCATAAGAGCCGTGGACTGTGACAATTCCGGGAAGGGTCGCCTTGTTACCTGTTGCGTTAAAGGGATTTTAGTGGTAACACCTTGAAACCCCTTTTCAGCTAAGTAGGTTTAGGTGAGAACCCTTTTTAACGAGGTATAATATTTACTTTCAGACTACTCTGCTTAATTCCCTTAACATTATTTGTAGGGGGTTTAGAGTGTCGTTCTCAAAATACCCGTTTATTTTCGTAGTTTAAGTAAGGGTTAAGTGTCGTTCTCAAGAAGCTTTTGCATGCGTAATTGACATAGCGCTAGGAGCGACTGTTATGTGATAATATCCCCTTCAACTGGCAGTCTCTTCTAACCTTTGAATTTTAATTTAAAATATGCTGAATAAACTAAGAATTATGACACAGGCCTGGATACAAAGGATGGGGAAGGGGGGGGGCTGTAATCAACACAAAAAATGATTTAATTAACATTTTAAAGCTGAATTTATTTTATAAACTTTGACTTTCCGTACCTATCCAACAAAGCTTCATGGAGCTTCCCTTCACTCCTAGCATTCTTCAGTACACTGCTGTCTTCCTTATTTATTCTAACCCTCCGATCATCCCAGCTTTGGAATTGTTTTCTGTAAAGATAACATATAATACTGGTTTTGCAACTATTTACATGCTGGAAAAGAAAAGGTCAAGCATTTTGTGACATTACAAACATTACACAAAATGAATCATGGACTTTAGATCCTAAAATCCTGAACACCCCAAAAGGCCCACTACCTACCTGAGTACCTTTATGGGCACACCATCAACATAGAACAACACAATCTGTAGGAGATGCAGTTTGCAGAGTTTTATAAAATGGGCCATGGGGCCCATTGGGGTCCTTTGACCACAACAATTCTGAGCACCTTATACTGCCAACAATTACCCAAAGAATATTGTGTCCAACTTTTAGACAAACCCATGAAGGCAAGTGGGAGGAGAGGCATTTGAAACAATTGTTAACAAACTGAAAGAAAGGTTCCACGTGATTACAATAGGTGTATGAGCTAAAGATGTAATGAAGCTAATTACACATTACAATATGTAGGTTAGGTTAGGTTAGATGGTGTTTCACGGTCCAGTTTTTATAAACCCCTTGGTTTAAGTCGAACTGTATGAAATTAAGAAACTTACACATAACTGTATTCACATGCATCAACATCCCCTTTGTCTACACCAGGTACATCATCTTTCTTCTTCTTCACTACTGGAGCATTACACCGAATCTGTTTGTAAAATTTATCCAAATTCATTTCAAAACATTTCTTGTAAATTTCCTTTGACTCTCATGAACTTTGTAGTTTCATTATCAAAATTAAAAAAAAAATTGAAATATTGGTAAATTTTACTGAATTATTGTTGAAGGTGATTGACTTGGTCACTTGCCTGAAAATTGCCTGAAAATTTTAAGTCTCTGATTACACTTTGGTAATATTATTGATAGGTGGTATCTACAATGGAGTAATCTCTATCACATGCAGATGTATTAAGCAGAATATGATCCTCTATAAAAAAGTAGTCACTCCTCACCCCAACTATAATTTTGCTGGTAGTCTACAGAAATTCTCCATTGGCATAGCTCTTTGACTGACATCAAATTGAAAGAATGCAGTGAAGTTCACATTACACATTATGTATTGAGTTAGACAGGGTTTCACGGTTCAGTTTCTAACCAATTGGTGTAAGTCAGGTCTGCCACACCCTTTTCTCCAATTGTTGTTCACTGGCGTGTTTTCCCCACTCTATTGCCTAACGCTGAGCATCAAGCACAATGGCAGTAGGTTCCATTTTTAAAGTCTTCAGTACAACATGGCAAGGACTCAAACTCTAAACGTCCCGGCTGTAAGTCACATACTCTAACCGCTTGACCATGCAGTTGGTCACTCAAAAGAATAGTCCAAATCCAAATTAATTTTTGATATGATAAAGAGGAACATATTCTAACCATTGTGATGAAAGCTTTGTTCATTTCCATGATTGGTCCTTAAGGTATTAGTAATTGAATGTGGCAAATTTTCTGCATAAAATGAACTTGAAGCAAACAGGTGTGAAGTCTTGGATTTACACGGTTGACCAAAGTTTTGTTGCTATTTACAGTTTACCACCAATTTTGTGCAACTAAACTGATATATTGACACCATTGGTGCATTCTGAGCAATGGAATTTTTAAAACTTTATGTGCCTTTGAGTCGCTATAGCATCCCTGATCAAGTCAAGGCCAAATTAGTAGGATGAAAAATAAAGAAAAACAAAAAATTGGCCAACAATGTAAATCCATGACATCACACCTGTTTGCTTAAAGTTCACTTTTTATCGAAATTATGTCAAATTTAACTGCTAATATCCCATGAACCAAACATTGCAAATGCATGAAACTTTCACCTGAATGCTCTTGATGAATGGTCTGGTCACTCAGTTGAGGCTTGGTCACTAGTGGGGCTCAAAGAGGAAAAGCCCTGGTTGGCAGTAAATTTGATGTTCTAAATTCATCATGTAATTCTTCCAATGCACTGACACAACACAGCTGCTAAATGAACGAGAAGTGTACTTACTGTGATGATCTCTTCACTTCCAGCAGTTTTACTGGTAGCTACAATGTCTTCATTCTGGTTGCATGACAGGAAACAATTGTTGCAGCACATGAGTGCCGTTTTCCCCTGCAGAAAATAAATTATATGAAATACAATATCAGAAGCAATAGATGCACATTAAAGGCCTAATCCAGTCACCTCAAGCTACAATTTTTGTAGTAGTCCACAGAAATTCTTAATTGGCACAGCCCTTTGAATAACGGTTTATTAAAAAATGCAAAGTACTGTAACTCATATTACAGATCATTTACTGCACTGAGAGCATTTTGATTACTCATTGGGGCCTTGCATACTCACCCTGAAGCAGTGGCATAGCCACAGGGAGGGTTTGGGGGATAGAACCCCCCATGATCCAACCTTGCAATGCAAACACCTAAAATAGTGTATTTTCTCTCTATCCTTAGACTTTTCCCGCATACCGTGCCCCAAACGTACACCAAAACTCTCCCCATGCATGACATACTCCTGGCTACGCGCCTGCCTTGAAGCAATGAACTGAGATTGTATCTGGGTGAGGATCAATTACAGCTGTGGGGCAGGATTACAAAGTAAGTAGGGGTATTGGAACTGTTTTGGGTATTAAGAGGATAACGCTTTTAAATATTTTTCCCATTATTCCTCATATATGCATTGGCTAGATACATATTTGACCCAGGGAGTAGGGCTTTTTTAGTAATTCACACCATGATAATCAAACTGCATGCATGCTACAAACACCTGCAGTACAATTCAGGCCATTATAAACATATCCTGTGTAATGAGAATAGAGTAGTTTCAGTGTTTACAATCTAAATTTTTGGTTCTAGCAAGTATTATACCAAGATTTGAGCCATTTGTATGGAGGCAAACCTCTCATATTGCTTTCCCAATATCAAGGTACAAGCAAAGTCATCTAGTCAACTTAAAGTCTTTAAATCAATGATACCCCTCTTACAGTAGGTTCTCTACTTTTTCACCACATGTGGTAACTCATGAAAACCCACTTTTGGGTCCCTTAATTTACAGCAAAGGGGAGAAAAATATTATTTCCATATGTGACAGAGGAACCAAACCTACACAGTGTGGTGAAACTTCCATTCAAATCTGATATATATATATTTCTGAAGATATCAGCAAGTGAAGTCACTAAACCTGTGTTTCAAAGTGAACTTGAGGGCAGCAGAGCTTATATCACTTCCCCAAATTGACAAGGTATGCTCTGCTTCCCTTTGTTTTACAGACTGTTGTGTTGACCTAGAAGTTAATAGAGATAGTCCCTCCTTGTGGGAAATGCAAAGTTTGTTAAGTTCTCATGCCACTTAATGGACAATTCAAACATATTCTGATTAAGTGGGATTGTTGAGGAGAAAATTAGTTGAAAATTTTGAAGTATAACAAAAGACTGTTCATTAATGTTGATCAAACCCACACCACACCACACCAAACTGCTTCACAACACATGAAGTCACAGTTAAAATACAACACCTCAACATCTTTGATATATCAACAGAAATATACATTAAAGAACTGTACAGCTCTAAATGTATAAACACTAGCAGTGCCAGAATGTCAAAATGGGGGGGGTTCAAACTACCGTAGGGGTAGAATGTTTGGCATTCGCTCTTTTTGGGTGGAGGTCTAGGGGAAAATCCATCAGAGCCTCTGAGGTTTTAGCAAATCTAGATGAAAATTAAGTTTAGCGAGGTATAGGCCTATATACTTTTTTCAGTCAGAAACATAACGATACTTGAAATGTTCTGGATACATCATCTTCTGTTAATGTGTAGCATAACTGCTCACTCAAATACTGGATATTTAGAAGATTGCTTTAAGTCCCAATGGGATATTCAAATACGAAGAATGAAATCCATCACCACTAGCATTGCTTAATAGATTCTGTGTCATGCTTAAAGTTTTCGTTCTCTGCATAAATACAGTATACGACAAGGCATAACAGGCAAGTCTAAGAACTGTAGCACACTACTGAAGTACCAAAATATGCCACGGATTCCTGACTTAACAAAAATGTGCCAAAAACTATAACCAATAGACACTAACACAGATAGTAATAAAATACCAGTATTTGCTTATTTAAACATTGCACTTTTGGTTGCCATGCCAACTGCACTGTCATGCAACGGCAGACCCTTTTAATAAACTTCACCACAAATTGCAAGACTTTCTCCTTCACAAAAAGGAAGGGTACGAGTTAATACTAGTCCAACATTGATAACATTTTATTTCTAAGTTGTATTTTGTAGATTGCGGAACTCCCTGTACACACCTTTAAGCAATGGAGTAGAGAAAATAAACCAGTGAGCTTCAACTGGAAAAAAGGTTGCAGCTGGGCTGACTTAAACCAATTGGTTAGAAACTAATTCATAACACCCAATAGCTAACTAAACTAACTACACATTTTTATTTTGTTTACTCACTTAGTTCACAAAGGTGGTTACAAATACCAAAGTGCTTTGTTGTGCAACTGACCAGTAGGAAGATCATTTCATGATGTCACATGGCACCCACAACAAAAAAACAAAAACCCAGCTTGCATATGTAACTGAATTGTAGATTCCATGATGTCACTATAAAAGAATTTGTGTTCTATTCCACAGCCATGCCTGTTTATCACTTTTTATAGGTCCGGTTTGTGCTATCATACTATTCTTTATTTTTCACCGAGTTAAAAAGGCATTGTAAACTATACAGTCATTGTGATTTATTATTGTCAGAAGGAAGCACTTCTTGGATTTGTTGCCACATGCAAATGGCATTTATGCAATTAGCATAAATTACCATGTTGTGTTTAATGGTAGGTGTAGACATAGCCTACTTGTGTACTGCATACATAAAGTATGGAGGTATGGATGTAAGTGAGGAAGATTCTTATTGTTTTTGGTAGAGGTCAAGGGTTAGGTTAGATGGAGTTTAATGGCTCAGTTTCTAACCAATTGGTTCAAGTTGAGCAGCCACAGCCTTTTTTTTCCAGTTTTGGCTCACTGGCTGGTTGTTAGATGTCAAATATTTATTTACATCTCTAAGGGTCCATGTAGCTGATATCTCAAAAGGGTTACAGTGGGTGATCCCTTACTGCACATGGGTGCTGCACCTTGAGTTTCCTGGCTTTTTAGACAGTCTAGGGTTGTTTTCAGGTAAAGGGGTCAAACAGTCACTTCAAAAGCAAGGGGTTAGCAATATAGAAAAAGCACTATAGAAACTTCAAATCTAACACACTTACAGTAGTTAAGACTGCTGAACTGGTATTCAGTTAAAGAGACCCCCTCCCCCCCCCCCTTCATTTTTGAGCAATTTCATGCATACAATACTCCTTAACCTTTTGTCCAACCTACAAAAAGCACTGCTTTCAAAGAATGGTTTTACTTTACAGTCCAGTTCAAAAAATTACTCAGATACTTCCAATCTTTTCCCATTATTTTAGTTTACAGTACCATTAACCACTGCCCTTATTGAAATATGCCTTTCATACTTTAGTTCATGAAATGACCATGCAGCAATTTTCCTTTTGCTATTTTGTAAATTCACAAGTCCTACTTTGGTGAGATATGCAGGGTAAAAAAAGGTAAATATAAAAGTTAAGTGAACAGCAGAAGCTTGTGTATAGAACTGCCAATCTTTCTAAACTTAAATCCATTGTCAATGAACACACATTGGGCACAGTTCGTTAGTTACAGTAGATGAAATTTTAGGGCCCAGTTTCCAACCTACTAATTCAACTCAAGACTGCCACGGCCTTTAACATTGGGAAAAATTACAATCATGCCAAATACATGTGGTTTTGTGCTAAACGCAATGCTCGGTGTGCACAGTGATATACATGATGCATACCCATTCGATGGGCAAGCGTATCGAGTGTGGTTTTCTGCATAGTTAAATGTACTTTAACATGGCAACTGGGAGGTATCATCAGTTCACATAAAATCCCCCCTATAGAATAAAGTTGCTACATAATTAAAAAGAACATTTTAAAGAACTTTTCAAAAACTCACATCTTGGAATACTGGTTCGAACTGCTCTCTAGGACCCATGGCATCTGCTCGGCCAATAAGACGATCCTTTATATCAATGCCTAGATACTTTCCATAGCCAGACTTTAGAGCAAACTTTCTCTCCGATACCGGAATAACTACAAACTGCTCTGGTGGTGAAGGACCTTCCAGTGCTACATAAAACAACATAAAAACAAACATTACAGTATGTTATCTCATTCTCTTGGAGGATACCTCAATTCTAGAAACTTTAAAAATATTTATTTTAGACATTGCAGAAAGAATCTTACTCATCTAAATCCCTTTTTCAGTGCTTTTTCTATTGTTGTGATATTAAATGTTGAAATTTATTCACTTAAAGGAGAAGGCAACCCTAGCTTTTTCTGCCTACAGACTACCATTTTAATGTATGCTCTTTCCAAAAGAAGCACAAAGAAGTTTTTGAAGTATTCATTTCAACCTTAAAAGTTGATTTTTAAGAAGTTAGTGGTCCTAGCAACCATCATTTGAAATTCACCTGTTCCCGGATGTACAATGACGAAAGCGAGCCACATATCATATTTCAACAGAAAAGTTACCAACCCACATGAACTATCTATAATTGCACATATACTGCATAACACATCTTCTAAACATGGAATATAGGACGGGAACGTTTGTATAGAAAGATGGAATCAAACGGTATCTTTGGTAGCCTTAGTATTCAGAGAATAAAGAAAGAAAACATGACAAAGTGGCATTTGGCGGGATCCCTTATGAAGGAGTTAGCATGTGGCTAGTACGCTTTAGCACTTGTACCAGTTTTGACACTAATCGAAACTGTATGATCTTGTCTGTTTTCAATGCAAATAGCGAGTGAGCTAACAGTATCTTGGGGAAGTGCTTTTGAGAAAGATACCAGGATGGTCCCTATGCGGAATTTTTAACTGCCAATATTTGTTAAGTTGAGACAAAGAAGAGAAGACTGAGTGAACATAACAACAAGGTAGGCAGTTTGGAATTCTTACCATAGCGAAATAGCAAGCGCCAGCTTCATTAGGCCTAGTAAGATCCTAACAATCTTTTGAGATTGCCAAAGCTGTCGGCAATGCTACAGTATCTAGTCCTCGTAGACATATTTTCAAGGCTAGGGTGGGTATACACAGACTTTATTGCCCCTCGGAAGGCTCAGACCCTTTTTTATACATCCCTTCAGTTTGTGGAATAGTGTACACGCCATGTGCAATGAATGGGAAATTGTATAGCTTACGATGTGGCTCGTTTACGTCATATTAAAGCGCCCTCTTATTTCGAAAACCAGAAAATGGCTACGAACATCATGGGATTCATTAGGGAAGAAAAATAATTGAAAAGTTCATAAAAATTTGGAACTACGCTAATTCAATTAGCTTTTTTCAGAAAATGTGTTAGAATTGTGGTCTCTACTAGCTGATAGGTGTAAAATCCGTTGGTTGCCTTCTCCTTTAAAATAAGAAAGCATACTGCGCAATAATACATGACTTTCTTGTTATACAACTCACATTTACACCTGCTTTGCTTCCCTTTGAAATTAAAATGTTTTATAACCTTGAGCGCTTCATATTTGCCTGCATATACCGTAGCATGGTGTACACAGAGGTATTCAGCAATTACATCTACTCCTACTAAAATTCTACTCATATTGAGGGGGTAAGTTTCAACATTTCATATCTCAGCACCTGAGCACTTGGCTCATGTCTCAACACTTCTGCCCGTGCAAGCACAGCTATTTTGCAATGTCACAATTATCTTTAGAAGAAACTTTCTGAATAGTGTAAAGAAGTGAGCAAACTTGTTGCAAATTTTTAAAATTTTCAAAAATGTCTGGATTTTTTACGTAGTATGTGTCACATGATTTGACAGGTTTTTTCTGATTTGGCTAAAAAACATTGCACCATTTTGCATCACCCTTGAAAACCAAACATATTCCAAAAGAGCTGGGGGAATTCCCTTTCCTTTAAGACCCTTCACTTGAGCTGGTGATCCCTGACCTCCTTTTCAGAAAATGAATATGGTAACCATTAACTAATTGTGACCATTTTATAGCATCTTTAGAGACAGGTTTACCACCACTATTTTCATTTGTGCAAAAAGAAGCACTTGAACTCCAAAGTCTTTTTACGAGCAAATGCAAAGTATGGCAGTTGTTTTATGGACTTGTCACAAGGTTTTCATTCTGTACCTTGTTGGTTTTGTTACTCTATAAGTGTTTGCGGGTTTATAGACATTAGTTTTTAAGAAATGGAAACTACCCATCTTTCCATTCAGTTACAAACATCTGAGCAATCTGTTGAAGTAAAAATTTATGCATTATTATGCCCAATATATTGTAGGGTTGAAATCCCCTACCAAAATAATTGACCACTACACAACTGCAACAAGTATAACTGCTGTATCTTCAAGCCCAGACAGAAGTTTTAACTTAAACTTGAATTTCCCTTGCAAATAGGAGCTTGTTTTGTTGGTGCACAGATCACAACATGTAATATGTTCTTGATGTGCAAATTACAAAACATCTCTTGACCTTTCAAGTTTCAAGTGATACAAGTATATACAACCTGTTTCCATGGTAACAGGAAACCAGTTCTTGGGTGAAAAAATAAATCAAAAACAGCAAAGAACTTGCATGAATAAGGATTAAACATAGATCATTGGGCTGGCTCAAAAATTTTTCCAAACCTGTTAAGTTTTGTTTCACATGCCAATGAAAAAGGGTCAAACTTAGACAATCCCCATATCCCACATACAAATAACTGTTTTACGAGTGAATGGTTCAATTGGGTTTTCAAAAATTATGCACAAAACTGTAACAAGTCAGGACACTACAAAATTCAAAACTTTAACTTTTCAGGTAACTATTGGATATGAAGCTTGAATTATCATGCTAATTATTAGTATTTTCATGAAGAAGTACCATTAAACACTTTCATTAATTTATCAATATCAACTCAATGAGTCCCTTTAAGTGAACTACAAGTTGGGACAGTCAGGTGACACATACTGTTCCATCCAGTGGTGACAACAGCCTGTTACTCCTTAAGTGGAATTGAAAGAAAGAGTTAGTAGTTTGTTAGATAGATGGAGTTTTATGGCCCTGGTTTAAGTCCAGCCTGCCACACAGCCTTTTTTCCAGTCTTTGCTCACTGGCTTGTTTTCTCTACTCCATTATGCTAAGCACCAAGCGCAATGGCAATAGGTTCCACTTTTAAGGTCTTGGGTATGACCTGAACAGGACTAGAACACCCCACCTTCGGCTGCGAGTCTGATGCTCTAACCACTTGACCAACTGAATGATGGGAAGTGCCGGTTTGAAGACCTGTGCTATTTCAAAAGGCCAACAAGTGAAAAAGCTTTTTCATCAAATTCTGAACATTTTACATATCACTTTTATCTTACCTTCTTTGTGAGGTGCACCCAAAGTAAAGAGACCATTGTCCATAGCATGTACGTAAGTGTTCTTGCCCATCTCAAAAGCAAGAGTGCCCTCTATTTCTGCAAATGATGATACACTCCACCAGCCTCCTGAGAAGGAATTAATGACAAAGTGATATGGATATTTTCTGGTTTTTCTTTTCTTTTTTGTTAGTTACTGTAGTTAGATAGAGTTTTACAGAGTTCTAAGTTTCAAACTAAAGTTCTTGTTTAGGTTGCCAGCCACAGCTTTTTTCTAGCTGTGATTCACTAGTTTGTTTTCCTTTTATGACCATGTGTTTGTTCTAGAGGTAGAGCATCCGCCTCTTACGTGGAAGGCCCGGATTTGATTCCCAGGTTGAGTCATACCAAAGACTCTAAAAAAGGAACCTACTGCCACTGTCCATGATGCTCTGTATAAGCAACGGAGTAGGGAAAACAAGCCAGTGAGCCACAACTGGAAATAGGCTGCGGCGGGCTTGACTTGAACCAATAGGTTGGAAACTGGGCCGTAAAACCCCATCTAACTAACTAACTCACGATATGCCTCAAAGTTTGTTTTTGAAAAACTTGAGCATCAAGCACAAAAGCAGTAGGTTCCATTTTTTAAGTCTTTGGCATATGATCTGACCAGGAATTGAATACCACCATAATAATGGTACAGGCTAAAATTTTAAAGGAAAAATGAGGTCACCCAAACCTGAAGTAGTGTAGTAGTCCGTCTTGTTTCATGATAGGCTCTTGAGAGTCACATGACAATTTTTTTTTCCCCTCGAATTGTAAAATTTATCAAAAGTAACTGCTAAATTGCCTTGAATAAGAAATTTTGAAGTTCATAATATAATGAAAGATACTTTCGAAAAGAAAAAATAAAATTGTCAGAAAAATAGCTTTGCTTCAAAATAAATTTGAGGAGACTGCTCTTGCCCTTTAACTACTGTAGTTATAAATGTAGCTAATAAGCTAACCAGAATTGTGAAACAGTAAAAGTTTGGCATGTACTGTACTCTGGCAATGGGAATGCCTATTGAGTCTGCATGTACAGTATTATCGTCACAAGCACTGTTTGTGTCTTGGTATTGACGCTTCTCACCGTTTATTTCCTTATGACACTGCAAATTTTCAGTTGGTTTAACTTCAAAATAGCATTTCATTATATTTGTGTAGAAATAGCAAGCAGTGGGTTGTTTACAGTGTGAACTCTTGAAATGTCACATTTGTAAAGTACAGTACTGTACCTCAGGTAGCAGACTCAAAAAGTTCTTTTCCTTCCACAATGCACTTTTCAAAAAGTTCTTTTCCTTAGTTGCATACTATAAGCAAATACTCACTTGTCTGGTGCAGCACTACCCTACAGTACAAACACTCTGTACTACAAAATGAGGAGTTTAGAGAGTTTTAGCCTTACAACTGAAATTTTTTGGAAAACATTACTCCTCAAATAGAAAAATAGTCATTTTTTGATTGCAACAATTCACAATTTCCAAACAAATAAAAAAAAACATAAAAAGTAAAACTTAAAGCCAAACACTGACACACAGTTAAACAATACTGGTTTTAAAGGAAAATAAAACAAAGGTCCTGAAGGAAAAATCTAAAATTCTGTAAATTGCACAATTTGAATTTAATGTCCAAGAATATTGAGACATGCATTTTGTCGAAACTAGTATCAACTTTATTCTAAATCATTGCTGGCATTTGATCAGAAATCTGACAGAAGTCCAGATTTTTTCACACCCAGTGGTGAACTTATAGGCCTGATCCTTTCACCTGAAACAGTTCCAATTCTTCTAAACTTAAGTCCTGTCTGGAATGTCTAAAACTCGTCCTCATCCACACACAATATCAGTTTACTGCTTTAGGGTAAGCACACAAGACCTAAATGTGTAATCAAAACACTCTCAGTACAGTGAATGCTGTGTTATTTGAGCTGTGGTACTCTACATTTTTTTTAATTTGCTGTCAATCAAACAGCAGGTGCCAATTGAGGATTTCTGTGGACTACTACAAAAATTGTAGCTTGAGTGAGATTTGACTGCTTTTAAAATATGTGCTGGTGGTTTAAAGGATTTGTCAAGTATAATAGAATCTTTATAACAAACATAATTTACAGTTCTGGAACAGCTTCAGTCATAATTAAAGTTTAAACAACTAGCACTTTAATTACAAAACCAATAGAACAACCACATGTCATGACCTGATGCTACTGTAAGGCAGGTCACATGTCATGACATCCACTGCCAAAGAGTGGCATTGTTCCATCATAATTACTGAGGGGGAGAGAGTATCATTGTAGTATGCTACCATGGAATTTCCGACCTTCCATCCAAATTATTTTAATGAAATGGAGTAGGTCATGACCCCCACCCCTCAGTTTGGCACTAACCCAACTTTCCACCAATTCTTAATAAAAATTTTTCATAGTCAAAAAATTATTGTCAGAACTTAAAAGAGAAATGAATATTGAGTGAACTTCACCAACCATGCTCCTCTGCATCAATTTGCTTAGCACTTTTCTCTTGTGGTTCTCTGTCAAGTCTTCGCTTCTTTTTCTTCTTCTTGTGTTTTTTGGAAATGCCACTATAAAAAGAAATGTGAACTGAAATGTCAGGAAATGCAATTCATATCAAAACAGATCATGAAATGCCTGAAAGTTTGATAAATTAATATCCATTAAGGGCAAACTCTAAATCAAAATGGCTAGTATTATGAGTCAATCAGTTTTACAGACCACCAAGGGTCCACAAGACTTATAGCACAGTCCATGAGCTCTCAAAATGTAATAGGGTTCACAAGACCAAAAACCCAAAAGGGTTCACAAGACCAAAAATCCAAAAGGGTTCACAAGACCAAAATGAAAATACGGTCAAAGAGACCGAAAATGAGAAAATGGTCTGCAGGCCTGAAACGAAAACCCCACTGACCTTTATTCATTTTCTGTTAATACAGACCTATTGTACAGGTACTCTCATTTTCAGTCTCACAGACCTTTCCTTATTTTCAGTTTTGCAAACCTTTTTTCTCTACTGGTCTAGTGACACCATTTTGCCACTGTTGTCTGGCCCAGTGAAAATTCTCCTTCAAAGTGGAAGTCATTTTGCCCTTAAAGTGGCTCTTGAATTAAATGAACGAAATAGTTGTGATAGTTTTAGAGTAGTTTCATTTTTCACAACGGCAGAAAAAATTTAGCCCAAGAAGAAGAAACAAACCACAAATTCAAAGGAGACTACTGTATGATTCCTTGAGGAAAGAAAAATTTGGGAAATCTTGCTTAAAGTTGACTTCCAGTAATCACTGATGACAATTTCCTTGAGTAATTTTTGCCTTATGACAGATGGTGACCACAGAAGACCTTTGAACTATCCAAACCTCTATCTGACACTGATGGCAGGGAGGAGTTTAATTCTACTTCCTATCACACTCACGAAGTACTTATATGAAGAAATGTTTTTTTCTAAAAGTCCCCACGACTCTCTGGCGAAGAGCCAAGGGGCGAAAACCAAACGATTACTCCCGGAGGAGTTCTGCTCCCTTTAGGAGCTTAACGTCCCAAATGGACAAGTACGCCCTCCAAAGGGCAAACACTGAGTGGTCCTGCTCTAGACTGGCTGAATAGAACAGAAGCCACAACCTGGATGCTTATATGAAGAAATGTACACCTGCCAGCTTCAGTTGTACTTTTGCCGTGGAGGAGAAAAGACCATGGTTAGACAGCTATTCTCTCTCTTGTGTTTGTAAATTACTGCCAGGCTTCTATGAAGCCCGGTCATGCATAACATGTCAAACTTCAGTGACAACCTTTTCAATGGTACTGTACAGTAAGTATGTCACACTTCTGAACTCCACTGTAAATTCATCTGATAAATTTATAAATTGTGTTGTTGGCATATGGTTACAGTACTTACAGCTGTATATATGCCCCACCCCATTCTTTCATCCTTGTTTCAGACTGTGTGTTTGGTCTAATGGTAGAGCATCCGCCTCTTATGCTGAAGTCCCGGGTCCTACTTCCAAGTCAAGTCATACCAAAGACTCTAAAAATGGAACCTACTACCTGTTAGTGACTTCGTTTCCAACGAAAGCGCCCTCTATATTTTCCTTAACAACTGACCATAAAACTTTTCCCGCGGTTGGCCCGCCTGATGCTCACTGCACGTTTTGCTGTCTGCGTAGCAAGTCGCATTGAAAGTTGTCGATTAAAGTTAGATAGATATTACCGAATTACCATCTGAAGTAGACGTGGTCTTTAGATTTACAATAATTTGGGTGAGTTTACATCATAAAATTGTAAATTATATAGTTTGTCCTCTCGAATAATAGCTAAATTTGCCCATGTCAAGCGGATAGTGTATGTTGCGACCATCTCTGGGGAGCGGCCTGATAAACCCTTAGTGTTACAGTATACTGTACTAAGAAACTTTGATCCTTAGTAACCTCAAATGTGCTAAGCAAGTTGTTTAAGCTACTTAATAGATATCGAAATTATGTTTAAAACTGTAAGACCATAAAGAATGTTTTGTGTAGACAATGTACTTTTAATAGCATGTGAATGTTGCATTTCGATGATGATTATTTGTATAAAATAGAATTGGTTTTACCTAAATTTCAACTTTAGTATACTATACCATCCACGTAGCAATCGCGTCAGTGGAAATCACACAGACATACAGTAGTTGATTTGCATTTGTTTCCATAGCTACGTATGAATATTCAAGAGCAGGTCAGTAGTGCCATGAAATGTGACCTAAAAGTTTGTTGGTCCAGGGCAAGCAATTGGTCAGTGGGCAGTGGACAGTGGTGTTGGTATAACTGCTCTAGACTTGCTCAATCTATTTGCAAGTTTCCTTGTATGATTTGCTATGTAAACAAGTAATTATTGACACATTTATGTTACAGAGTTGAGTTTACAAGAAACCGTGTACGAGAGACAATTGAACGAGGCGTAGTGCGCTCATATTCACGTAAGAACTGTTCCGTTTATGTAGTAGTTATTCGAAGTGTAAATTCGTATCTGGGTGGGATTATATGTCTATTCCAAGTTCCGTCTGATAGTGTTAACAAAACTTTGTACTCGTGCTTCAGAGATAAAGAGTATTACCTGGGTCTTGACGTTTTCTTGAGATCTATAAGCTAATTTTCTCCTGGGTTGGTTTACATAGTATTTGTTGCTTAAGTTTGTAAATCAAATCACTTATTTCAGAATAACACATTATAAAGAAGAAATGTAGCTGAAACGAATATGAATGTATTTAAAATGAGAATCGTTCTGTGTATATTGCGGTGACCTTGTAGTTTGCCGTCGTCCATATCACTTGCAATCATAAGAGTGATCTTAAGGGTTTTTCCTTTTTTCTTTTCATTTAAATTTTAATATCTAGTCACCGAAAAAACAAACGAATGAATGATAGAAGAGACGAATATACTGGTGAAAGTAAATACAGTAACTTCTGACAAGTTTTTTCGTGTCTGTGTGACGTGACCCCAAGAGCGCCCTCAGTATTAACTGGCTCCGGGCCCAAGAGCAGTTAACACTGCCATTGTGCACGATGCTCTGCAAAAGCAAAACTGGTCAAGAACGTTGAATGTTGTGACAAAGATCATTCATGGCAAGTATGGTAATTATATGAAAATTTTTGAAGCTGTGAGAAGTCGCAGGTTGTGCTAGTGTTCGACCAATCTGTTTAGTAATCGGCATCGGGTCGATTATTGCGTTATCGGTAAATAATCGGCATTGGTAAAATTCTGCCATTCAACCGATCACTACCACCGATTATTTGCAAACTGGAAAAGGGGGCTAAATACTCAACTTCCCACCAAAACGGGATGCATTGATAATCCCAACCCTTTTATACCCCTGCCATGGGTATGATTGTTTGATGTTTTCCACTATAACCAGGTAGTATTACTTGTAATTCGATTTAGAAGTGCATTCAAGTTGTATTCCTTGCTGTCTCGCAGAAAGCGCTGTGTAAGTTGCTGTACAAACTGTTCTGCACAAAACACATAGTACAGACTATCGAGCTGCAGTGTTTCGCCTTTTTTTCAAATCCCCAAGCTTTGCATACCTATCTGTGCATGTTTTGTACACGTAGCACCTAGAATCTTGTGAAGTTCGGTGGTTATTACCTTGCATAAATTAAGTAATTCCCAGCATTCCTTCCGTAATGTTATTTACGGTAGGACTTAAGCAATGTTGTCATAGGATGTCATTGCAAACGAAAACAGTAATGCACGTGGTCTTTTGCAGCAAACTTCTTGGCCCATGCATGCACTAGACATGCGTGAGTGTCCGTTTTAACCACCAAACAAGGCATCATATTTTGCTCTGTGACATCAAATGCAAAAGATCCATTGCAAAATTTAAACTGGCCCCTGCTTCGTGATTGGTTCGATTGCGTTGATTCTAAGCAGCCAATCACAACACGCGCCTTCGCCTATGTGATTTAGTGTGTGAAAATACTTGGTCTTGAGACAAATTTTCCCATTGAGTTTGTGGAACGACGATCGGGCTTGTAATGCCAGCTAGCGAAGCCGGGCGAGCCCAGTGCTAAATTCACCTGGAAACGGCATCACAAATCTCTACGTACGTGGATTTTTCGGGGATCGGACTTACGTGCATTTCAGTTGCAGATTCTTTTTAAACAAGATGGAAGTTTTGGACGAGAACTGCTTAAAATATACAGGGATATTTATATCGGAAAGGAACCATAAGATATGTTATACGGGTGCCCAGAACTGCTAAGATTATCATGATTGCTTTTAATACATGGGGTTCGTTAAAGCGGGAGAGTAGCTACAGTACATTCACGCAACTACAACCCAGTACAGTAACAGAATGCAATGTTCCGACATGATTGGGGGAAACTAGACAGAGCATGATGTTGACCTGAGAACGAAATTATCAAAGGGCATGTGACATAGACTGCAAACAATTGTACAGTATTAAGGGGTGATTTGTATCTTCACTTTTGAAGTGAAAATATTTTGCCTACAAAAATGATATCCCATTCGTGAAACGAACAGAAACATTCCCAATATTTTCCATCCTGAACTGGTTATGGTAATATGATATGCACGAAGAAAGGGACCCGTACTAAATGACAAACATGTGACTTCCCTCTTTCTAATAATCTGTGATCGGTAATCGGCATCGGGCCGATTGTTAAATTAAATAATCGGTAATCGGGTATTATCGATTATAGCATAATCGGTCGAACACTAGTGCTAATCATACACATCATTTTGGGAGGCGCATGGCCAAGGGCTGGGTACAGAGGGGGTTGGTTGGTTTCCGAACCCATTACTGTAGTTTCCTTCCCTACAAAAAGTTAGTTTCCTCCCCTATGTAAATTATATTTCAAAGGAGCAAAATTTTTTTGAAATTGTTGAAAGTAAAGAAAGGTACTGTTTTAATTGCAAAACAGACATACAGTACTAGGCCCACTCAGTCAGGAATTATGAAGTTGTGATTTGTGTCTGCCTCAAATGATAAATTCAAGGCCTTTATAAATAGGCCTTGGTATACTGTAACATAAAACATGATAGGCCCCATGATTGCAAATGCTAGACCTCTAAATAAAAATTATATGTTGACAAACTTTTTAAAAAAAATGTCAAAGACTAAAGGATCTTGTTCCCCCCAGAAATAATTATCAAAGTTGTATCTCATCATTTCCTATTGAAAAAGAGTAGGGAAGGAAACTAATGTTTTTAGCCTAGGGCCATACTGGAAAGTAGGCATACGGAAATGTACGCCCATAAATTTGGCGTACACCGTAACTGGCTGCTCCAGGGAAAATTACAACAGTTGGCATACAATTGCAACAATTGGTGTGGTGTATAATTCCAAACACCTCCACCTTGGCGTGATTCTTTGGCATACAGTATGGCAAATGTACTTTCCAGTGTGGGCCTGAATATTACAAACGTGCCATTTTTCGTCAAAATAAATCCGTTTTGAGTTCAATTTCGCCTTAAGGTCGTTCAGGATTTTGAAAAATATTACCTCATTTTCTACTACGATATTTTTGAAAAGATGTGGAAGCAGTGACACAAACCTGTTGTTTTCTTGGTCACATGATCTTATCCCCACTGGAAACTTTGATGATCTGTTTATTAATATGTTGTGCATGTTTACATGTATGAGTTTTGCGAAGTTGAGTGATGTAAAGACTTTTTCTACAGTAGCTATTATGGCAAGGGGTCAAAAACAGAGGTTTTAACCATATCTCAACTGACAGGGCAGTTTCTGGGATCAAAGTTGTGTTTGCTAATGTACGGAGCATTCTTAACAAGTTTGATGAATTTCTTGCACAGATTTCCATTGACAATCCAGACATTGTTGGAGTTACAAACATGGCTCCATAGTGAGGTAAGCAACTCTGAAATTCAGGTTCCCAGGTACAAAATTTTCAGGGAAGATAGGATTGATACTGTCGGCAGTAGGGGTGGAGGGGTTTTATTGTTTGTCAAGGATAGTTTAAATTGTGTTGAAGTCACAACCAAGTTTTCCTGTGGGTTCTCTAACTGCTTGTGGTGTGAACTTAGCTGTAGCAATGATTATGGCACCCCCTTGCTTGTCGGTATTGTTTACCGTTCACCAAATTCTTGCGTTGAGAATAATCAGAGTTTGTTCCAAATTTTTAGGAAAATTTCTTCCAAAAGGGCTGTTGTGTTTGGGGATTTTAACTTTCCAGATATTGATTGGCATTCCTGTACTAGTGGGTTACATGGGAGGGATTTTCTTGAGGTTGTGACTGATGGTTTCTTTACCCAGCATGTTCTGTTTCCCACACGTGAGGATAATTGCCTTGATTTGGTGTTAAGTACAGATAAGAACATGGTTAGAAATGTAGCTAGTGGTGGTAAGATAGGGTCCAGTGACCATGACCTTATTTGTTTTGAGTAACATTGTTTCAGCAATCATGCTAGTAGTGACAAAAGAATTCTAGATTTCAGCAAGGCTAACTTTACTCGCGCTAAGGAGCTTTTAACCATAGATTGGGCGGCCCGTTTGTCTCACTTGGGCCCTGCTGAGGCATGGAGTGTTTTCCGGGATGTTGTTTCTGACACAACAAGGTTGTGTATCCCACTTAAGAAAGCTGTGGTTAAAAATAGGTCAATTTGGATTTCTAGAGAAGTTCTTAGAGCAACTAGGAAGAAACGTAAGTGTTGGCGTCGCTATAGGGCCAGTAAAAGTCCAGAAAACTTAGCAGCTTACAAGAAGCAGGAACTCTTAGTTAAAAATTTGGTAAATGGAACTAAAACTAGGTTTGAAAAGCAGTTGGCCAAGGAGGTTAAGATAAACCCCAAAACTTTTCATGCCTATGTAAGGTCTAAGCAGAAGCTTAAGGAGGGTGTGGGGCCTCTCAAAGGTGATGATAATACTTTGGTTAGTGACCATCAGGATATGGCTAATTTGTTAAATGACTATTTTGTATCTGTTTTTACTGAGGAATCATCTTTGTTGGGGACTTGTAAGGGTTCTGATGTCTCTTCTTCAATCAGTTATGTCACTTTCCCAGAGGAACAAGTTTGTAAAAAGTTAGAGTTTGAAAGCTAGTAAGGCCCCTGGGCCAGATGGGGTCCACCCAGCCATTTTGCTCTGAGATTTTGTCAGTTCCTCTTTCCATCATTTTTCAGAAGTGTCTGGATTCGAGTTTTGTTCCTACTGACTGGCGGGTAGCAAATGTTACTCCAATTTTTAAGAAGGGGGATCGAAGTAATCCTTGCAATTACAGGCCTGTCAGTTTAACCAGTGTTGTGTGCAAAGTTATGGAATCTTTGATTAAGGATAGTTTACTTAAGTATCTTTTAGATAATGAGTTACTTAATCTGTCACAGCATGGTTTCCTGCCAAGCAGATCTTGTGTTACTAACTTACTGAGCTTTCTTGAAGATGTCTCTTCATCTCTTGATTCTGGGTATGGCGTTGATGTCATTTACCTTGACTTTTCAAAGGCTTTTGATAAAGTTCCATTAGGTAGGCTAATGGTTAAACTGCATAGGTTAGGGGTTCAGGGCAATTGTGCTGATTGGATAAATTTGTGGCTTCATGGTAGATCTCAGAGAGTTGCTGTCAATGGTAACTTCTCCTCTTGGAAAGAAGTCACAAGTGGAGTGGAGTACCGCAGGGTTCTGTCCTTGGCCCACTTCTTTTCTTAATTTTCATCAATGATATTGATAGTTCTCTTACATCTCGTATTTAAGTTTGCAGATGATACTAAGCTCTATAGGAAGATTAGCATTTTGGATGATGCCTTACTGCTGCAGAAAGCTCTGGATAGGTTATTTTCTTGGTCTCAGACCTGGCAAATGTCTTTTAATGCAGATAAGTGTAAGGTCCTTCATTTTGGTCCCAAAAATTTTAGCTATGATTATAACATGAATGGTTGTGTTTTAAGTAATGTCACCTCTGAGAAAGATCTGAGTGTTGTAATTACTGGGGATTTAAAGTCATCACGGCAGTGTGCAGCCACTGCTGTAAAGGCTAATAGAGTGCTTGGATTGATCAAGAGGAATTTCATTAATTTTAGTAAGGATATTGTACTTAATTTGCACAAGCAGTTGGTAAGACCCCATCTTGACTATGCAGCTCAGGCTTGGAGTCCCTTCTATGAAAAGGGCAAGTTTCTTTTAGAGCAGGTTCAGAGGAGAGCCACTTGCCTCATTCCTGGGGTGAGAAATCTGCCTTATCATGCTAGGCTTAAACATCTTTGGCTTACCGCCTTGGAGCTGAGAAGGATTAGGGGAGACATGCTCCAGGTTTTCAAGTTCCTTTGTGAAAGGAATCCCCACATAGTTATTTAAGGGTTCAAAGTTATTCTCGGGTGTGTGGGCATTGTAAAAAACTGGAAAAGCCTTTTGCAAGGCTTGACATTAGGAAGTTTAGTTTCTCCCATAGAGTTGTCAACAAGTGGAATTGTCTACCAGGTTGGGTAGTTAACTCCCCCTCAGTTCACTGCTTTAAGGTTAACATTGACAGGTTTTTCCATGGCTGTGGTAGAATCTGAATGTTTGGGGCTGTTGTCAAGCTTTGGTGGTTTGACTTTTGATTAGGGCTTGGACTTCAGGGCATCTTATGGGACCTTGGCCCTCCTTTGCCCTTCAACCTGTTATGTTATGTTATTTGTCTTAAAATTTGAGGTAGTGTTACCGGGTGCAATCGATATGCTGTACATTCCAATCATTTATCCCGTCCTTAGGACATCTGTAATAATACTGATAATGATAAATTATTTCTTGGGCATAAACAATGTTTAATACTGTTTTCATTGTTACTTGATGCTATTTTGGGGGGTTAAACGAAGAAAACTTTCACCAGGCCTTTAGTCTAAAATGATTCGAAAACAATCATCAACTTCGTCAACAAAAACCCATTTTCAATCAGTTTTAACTCATTTAAAGACTGAGAAATTGCCAAAACACAATTTTTGGCATTGTCTAACAAATGTAGTATCTGAAAGGACGAAAGGACACCATCACTAAAATTTAGGGTGCGTGAAACTTAAGGACCTAAAACAGCATGAAGTTGTGGCAATAGAGCGCAACTTCAATCGACCATTGCTTCCTTAATTTCTATCTAAGTAAAGGATGTTTCATATCAAAATAAAGCGAACGAATGATAGTTTGGCCTGATCATAATTTTTTTTACTTAAAGGGTGAGTTGACTATGATGTTTACAAAATAGTGCTGGAATGCGCGAAACTTTCATTTAACCATGCAACTATAAAGCTCACAGTCACAGAACAGGTATTGAGGCAGTACCGGTGCCTTTATGGTTAGCCTTGGCAGCTCCTAGTCCTAAGGGCACAGGATACTGTATGTAGACATTGAACAGGACTCTTTGATACTAGTCTATGCTACTAGTACTTCCAATTTCTTTTGCTCCGCACAAAGAAGTCCTGCGTACCGTTTCACCCGATTCTGTTCAAGGGCTAGCTACTGTAAGGCTATGTTTCTCAAAAGACTTTTCGCGCAACACATACATACACAACAATACTTGAAATGCTTCACTAACATTTCGCAAACAGGGTAGCCCACACAGGTAACGTTAATTAGTATCGGATTCTCCAATTACATGAACTTCAATCGGCAATCAAAAAAAGACTAAACATTCCTTGAAGACTTACCTCGAACTTGAGGATCCCTTAAAGTTTAACTTCCCTTTTCGTACAAAGTCGTAGGCAGACATTACTGGACTGAAGTCTGTTTTTGTCTCTTCGCAATATTTCTGAGTTGAAGTTAGTTGCTAAAATTAACTGCACTGCCGCCGTAAAGTATGGAACGCAAAAGGGTCAATACGTCTGTCCAGGGATTTTGACGCCTTTTAGGACACTTTTGTAAGTGATGCTACATCCTATAAAAGTATTTCACTGTCCTTAAACAAGTTTTTGTCAAAATATTTCACACGGCAAAATACGTGTAACCTTTTTCGCGCAGAGTATGCGCCAAAAGGTTCAAGTAAAATACTACCATTAGGTAATATGCTATTTCTAAATAATATACCGCATTCAAGTAAAATAACACCCACGGGTAATATACCACCTCCGCGTAAGCAACACCTTCAAGTAAGAAAACACCTTCAATTGTCATCGATGCATTAAAGGGGACAAGTAAGGTTGTGAATTTGCGATTAAAGAGCCAAGTGATTCTACGTGTTTGACAAAAGGGAAATTAAATTATTCTGGCGGTCCACATTTTTCTCAAAACGTTTAAGAAGTCGATTCGAACTATGAGGACGAGTAATCATTTCTCAACGCGAAAATGCTGCAAACTTTCAAGTTTGTTCACTTTTCATAAAAATAACGACAAAAAAAAAAAAACGTGATGATGAGAAACATTCTAAGAGATGCTGGGACGAGAAAGAAGAAAAAACCCTACTTATCAGATTTAGCACTTGTTTCAAAAACAAGTTTGGCGAGACTGCTTTTGCTCTTTAAATTCAGAGAAAAGTTTGCAAAAAAAAACTGAAAAAATTGCAAAATCTTTTGAAAAAATGCCTTCTGATTACAAGCTGCTTAAACCAAGGCTATGTGAGTAAAATGATTATGAAATGTGCCTGGCGACTTTTGTTTCGAAGTACAGCACGGTAAGTACACATGGTTCTCTTATATCTTGCATGTGTAAGCCTGTGGGTTCATAGCTGATAAAATTTGAAGTATTGCCTAGTCCATAAAATGGGCCTTGTCGCTTTCGAATGGAAAACGTGAGAGTATGTAGTAGATTTATGTTGAATATATACTAACAGAGTAGGCGTTCACTTGGTGTTTAGTCAGGGGCGTAGCCAGGTTTTTCTTGTGGGGGGGGGGGGGCAAAGTCGACTCATCGTCCCCGATTTTGACCGACAGGACTATCTAAGCGGAGCGCCACCATCAGTTGGCGCGGAGCGTACAAGAAAATTTTTGGCTTTACAAACCCCTCAGATGGCAGGAAACGGCACTTCCCGAGTGTTTTATGCTGCATGTACCCAGCCTGAAAATATGGATCTCATTTCTGAAGTTTCTCAATTAGTGCAAAAAAAAAAAAAAAAAATCAATCAATCAATCTAAGCGGAGCTGTACCATCGGTTGGCGCGGAGCGCACAAGAAAATTTTTGGCTTAACAGACCCCTCAGGTGGCCGGAAACGGCACTTCCCGAGTGTTCTAAGCAAGAATATGTTCAGCCCAACTTCGAAATTCTCCAAGCTTCTTAATTGGCGCACTTGACAAATATTGAGGGCCTGAACATACCCTTAGCCCCCACTTTTTCCTTTTTCATCGCCGCCACTGGGGTGCGGCATTTTCTTGAGGGAGCGAAGCGCTCAAGTGTGGAGCCGAGTGACCGAACGGGGAGAGGATGTGGTTTTCCCCCATCCTACCCCAAGGAGATTTTGCAATTTTACATCAAAATTGAGCGATCTGGTGAACACATAAGCTGGAATTTTTGGACATTTTCAATCTTGTATCAATGTTTTCCTTATTCCCTCGAGAGTTATTGTGTGGCTGTATGAGGGTTACTGTACGAGTCAATGGGGCCCTAGGGAATTGTGTTGCACTGAAACTAAACAGCTACTCATAAGGCTTACACTTGCTAAACCAGCGGAACTGACATTTTGCCCTGAAAAACGCCAAAACTCCATTTAAATAAAAAAAAATAAGAAAATTTAGGTCTGGGCAGTAGTAAGTGCGAACCCCCTGAACCCACTGGCTACGAGCCTGTCTCCCTGGGTGTCACCCTCCCCTTTTGGAATTTTTTGCTGTCTCGAAGAGCTTAGATGCAATATGGTGCTATATTTTGTTCTTTTTATACTAGATTCCAGTGTTCTCCACAGGGGGTTTTAGAGGGGCGACACGCCCTCCTAGTGAAATTGGCCTCCCCTCCAAAATAGTTGCCGCTCTCCAAACAATGCAGCTTCCATTTTTAGTTCACTGCTTCATTACACATATACAAGTCATAACTGGAAAAATGTCTCTTCCCTCCAGGCTTGGAGCCAGGATTTGCCCGACAATGGGCCACTCTACGAACGGGGGAGGGGTAGGGTGGGTAGCGACCCCAAGCCCCGACAGCCAGGATGCCGTCGATGAGTTGGTGAGGGAGATTTGAAGGAAACCTGTGCACTATACCTGCCATTGAGAGTCATATACGACATAAAATTTGTATATGCTAGAGGAAGATATTTCCCCACTGATTTAACCGTGGAAAAGCGGGCAAAATTTTTGGGGGTTAGCCTACACTACAAAGAATCTGTACTTATTTAAAGCTTATATAGATCAATTGTCCCGGCATTTGGGCCCTATCGGGCACAACTTGTATTGTACTTCCTTCTTCGAGTCCGTACCGCACGACTGACGCAGCAGATTATTATTAAGTTTAGCGAAATGAGATGAATTCCCGACATGTACATTAATCCATTTATTCTACTTATTAGTTTACTTGAAAAGATGGGAAGGGTTTGTACTTTTATTAGCTCTAGGTAACGGAACTGAGGAAGAGTGGGCAAAGCGTACCGAACATTTTGGGATTTATCGCAGAAATAACTCTTTTGAAAGCCAAAATAACTAAACCATGGAAAGGCGACAGATTATTCCCGACAGGGGGCGGGCCATGCCAGCGACCACAAGTTCCGACAGTCCCTATGTCGAGGGGGTGGTGAGAAGGGGATATGAAAGAGCCTAACTATCCCATGTCATTGCAGCCTGGGGCACATTTTGCACAATATCACTTAATATTTTAAAAGCCGAGTTGCGCACTGATAGTGTTCTTTTGAGTCTGAATCGTGAAATTGAAAGGCGCGCGAAAATTTTTGGTAGGCTTACAAAAATGACATAGCCTATGTTATCATTAATAACAAAAAGAAAACAAATAGAAACTGTAGGGGTTGTAGACCGCATCGGGGATAACGTACATTGTGTCGAAACCACCTGGAATACCCGATAAAATAGCCAAAGTATGCTCCGTGAGTCGCTTACCAACTGACCTATCGCATGACACACACAAGAAAACAGCAACTAGGCTTTGTGATATGGGATGAAATTTATGACCTCTACATAACCTGTGTACTCTGCCTACCTGTTACTTGGTAAGGTTGACAGGACTTACACTCTCTAGATATGTGGAATGGAAGTATAGAAAAAACTGGAGTGAATCTACAGCGCGCGTAGCGCGCCGAAAATACGGGGTTCCTATTAGGGAAATTGTCCCTTGAGAGCAAAAAACAGGTAAACCATCGGGGAGACTAGTCGCCGTCGGGGACTGCATACTTTATCGTAACGGCTAAGAGTCCCCCCCCCCCCCCGAAAAAATATATAAAAATGCCCCCAATTTCCTCCCTCCCCTTGCCGTTTATCTTTTTTTTTTTAATTTATTTATTTTTTTTTTGCTCTCCTTCATTTTTTCAACATCGCCCGTCGCGTCCCCAAAATTTCTGTGGGGGCACTCTGCCCCCCTGCCCCCCTCCCGCTGGCTACGCTAGTGTGCTTAGTAAATAAATAGAACAGAAAGTCTACCCACTTGTCGAGTATCCTTCTAGGTAGTTCCAAAATGTTCTGTTGACTGGGGAATAGCAGCACATAACAAACAACAAAAAGCACGAAAGCCCGCAGTATCCAGGGGAGAATTTAGAGTGGTCATCTAAAAGTTCGAGTCCAAGGATAATTTTCACTTTCGTTAATAGGTCATTTTGCCTTCTCGTTGTACATCATGTTGTATTGTTTTAAATTTTTTACAAAATATAATTCTTTGAACACAGTTTGACATTTTCAGACAAAATGGAATTAGCATGATATCAAAGGTCAAGACCATAGGTATGGCACGAGACAGGGGACAAGCTTCTTCCCAAATTTCCTCAAGACCTGGAAACATTCGGGCAACCAGGTATTTCTCGTTGTCGTTGTTTTCTGGGAACAGAACAAAATTTGACAGAATTTTTGCGTTGACTCGGAAGACTGGTTATTCTTAGTCATAGTTCGAATGGACTGTTTAAAGTTATTCGAAAAAGGTGCGCAGACAGAATAATTTAATGCGTTTCCCTTTTGCAAACGCGTAGAATCACTTGAACTCATTAATCGCAAATTCACATCTCTCTAAGTCCCCTTTAATGCATCAATAGCAATTGAAGGTGTAGTCCTAATTGAAGGTGTTGTAATTGGTATATTTCCTGTGCGTGGTATTTTACTTGAAGGCGTTATTTTACTTAAAGGTGCTTTATAACTTGGAGGCAGGCGCTTAGCCAGGGTTGTGTAATGGGGAAGATTTTGGTGTCTGGGGGATTTTGGGGCACGACATATGGGAAAAGTCTAAGGATCGAGAGGAAAACCCGATAGTTTAGGTGTTTTTTTGCATTGGAAGGTTGGGTAATGGGGGTTCTAACCCCCCAAACCACCCCGTGGTTACGCCACTGCTTGGAGGTGGTTAATTACTTGGGGGTAGTATTTCAATTGAACATCATTTGGCGCATATCGTGCGCGAAAAGGGTCACATGTATTTTGCCTTGTGAGTATTATGACTTCGAAAGTATTTTGATCCCTTCCGATAAATCACAAAAAACGACAGCAACGGGATTCTGGAAAGTAAAATACGTTTCTCGGATGCAGTTATACTGACAAAACTGACAAAAAAATCCTAAAAGGCGTCAAAATACCCGGACAGACGGTGTTATATCTGAATAGACGTCGCATTATCGTGACCCCTTTTGCGTTTCATGGTATATTGCAGCCATTCAAATAATAAAAACTAATATTTTTTGCCTGACATGGACTAAATTCAACAGTTTGGACGGATTCACTTGAAGAAGTTACAACTCTTCCCCGTGATGCTCTTTTATTTCGATGTTCGTAAGGCCGGTTGACGTTGCAGCTTTGACAAGTGGTGTAGTCGAGTCCCGGGTTAAGTTGGAGTAACGTGTCTGGCAATTTTCAACCGTTTCAGGCTGTGTCGAGAGCGGACCCTGTGCTAACTTTCTCAACATAGGGGCAAAAATCAACCCCTCTGGCCTAGTATTTTAAATTCTGAAATCACTGCACGAGCCATAGTCTGGACTCACCTACACTATAGTCCAATCACCTCACATACCGTCAAAGACGGACTCCAGAAGGAATGAAGGCCACGAAGTCTCCACCGCCCCCAACTGGCCGCATTAAGTCGACCAAGAAAACAAATGACAGATAAAAATGAAAAGTGAAGTGAATAAATAAATAAAATCAGATCCAAATACTTTTTCGTAGGACATTTCCGGTATATAGGATATAGTGAGGTGTTTTATGTACTGTTCTCTGACCTCAGTTTGATGAAATGTAAACCCATCTGAAATGTAGATCAAAATAAAGCAAGCAATGTTTTACCGAAAATGATTCCATTCGACGTTCAAAGTGCACTTCAAGTCAAAAGATTCAAAAATTCAATTAAAGAGCATGAAAAATAACTGTAATCAGTCCAATTCCCATCTGAATGGGACATTCCTGAGCTGAGATATAAAATGTTGAAGTTTATTCACTAAAAACAAATTGGTCAATTGCGCAACAATTTGTGACTTACTTGTTGTACAACTCACATTACCTGCATTGTTTCTCTTTAAAATTAAAAATGTTTTTATGACCTTGAACACTTCCTGTTTGTTTGCATAGCATGTTGCACAGAGAGGTCTTAATTAATTACATCACCCCATAAGAGTAAGAGTGCTATCATACTTTGGTACAATGTGCAGTAACTTTCAGAAAAAAAAACAAAGGAATACAAAGACCGTAACTGAGTAGTACAACAATGACATCACAAATTATTGCGCAATGTACCATTTTAAGTTGAGTGAATTACTTCAACATTTAATATCTCAGCTCAGGAATGCCCTATGAAGATGGGATTTAGACTGTTAGAATTCATTTTGCATGGTCTTTAACATATATTTTTGAATTTTTTGACTTAAGGTACACTTTAGTTATAAAGTTTATTTTGTTTCTTTTATTAAAGTTTTAAAAAATGAAGACAAACAAGCCTTTCACGCCTTTCGCGCACTGGACTGCATTGTATTGCAATTTGTCTATAGGCGCACAGGGGCATTTCGGTTTTTTGTGTGTGTGGGGGGGGGGGGTGGGGGTGGGCAGAAGGAAGGTTATCTACACGAAAAATGAAATCCTGTCCGAAGAAAGAGTAAGCAAAGCTCCACCATCATTTGAAGCGGACCGTACAAAAATTTTGAAAATTCGTGATCCGTCACTGACGGTCAGAAATGGCAGCACTGGGCTTGTTAGCTCAATACAAGATGCAGAGTTACTTAGTAGTCCTGCCCGAATGACTATCTAAGCGTAACACAATGCAACATCGTTTGGCGCTGAACATCCAAAAATTTTTGAGAACCCACAACCCCTCAGACAGCCAGAAATTGTAATACTAGGGCTTGTAAGCAGAATCTAGGCATGAATTTTGTAATCCTGCCCGAAAGATTCAAAGTGAATCGCCACGATCAGTAAGAGCGAAGCGTAGAGAACATTTTGAAAAACTTGGTCAAAAATGGCATCCTCCGAGCTTGTATTAGGAACAGAGTCTAAAAATTCGTCGTTTTGTCATCCTACCCGAAATTCTTAGCGGAACGCCACCATTAGTCGGCCTATAGAGTACCGTTTTGAAAAGCCACACTTCCACAAACAGCAGGAAAAACCATCCACAAGCTTGGAAGTGGTCTGTCGTTAATTGGAGCTTTCGTTTTGCAAAGAAATGGTTAAATCAATAAAAAAAAATGAAAATAAAGCAGTGTAGGGGGGGGGGGAACTAGGTAGCCATATTGGTTTGAAGAAGAGACAAAGTCGAGTCATTGCCTCCACTCTTGACAGTCGTCCTGGGGAAGGAGCATTAAAGAGCTTAAGGGAGATGTTACTTAGAAGTATGTGATACCTCAGAGGATCATGGCTTTTCATTTAATTGATTTTTCGGCCAAAGCTTTTGGCTGTGGTACATCTGTACACCCTCCCTTCTGTACGTTTAATTCGGCATTTGTAAACATCAAAATTTTCACACGAATTTGTTAATATTCCGGGTAATTTTTTTCAAGGCTATGAAGAGGAGCATAGCCCTGATGTGCTGCAAATATTTGTAATCTTTTCGTTTTTGTATGAAAATGATGTTTTGACTATGATACCCTTTTTATTTTCGGGCAAACTACAGTGGACTTCTATTCCATTACTGTTTTGCGCAAGTCTGTGGAAAGAGACAGAAATTATTTTTTGTATTCTCCTTAATTTTTCATGAAAATGGTACCCTGAATGAAAAATACTTTTTCTTTTTCGGACAAATGTTAGAAAGAATACGAATATTCGGTCCCATTTCGGGCAACGGTATTGAGCAAGACTAAATTAGGGCTCGGGAACAAATATTGTTTTGTATTATTTTCCAGAATTTGTCACGAATATTTTTTTCACGTAAATATCACCTTGACTTTGATACGTTTCTATTTTCGGACAAATTTCTACAGAATTCAGGCAGGCCTTAAAAACATGGCATGTCTTATTTCTAATTACTTTATATCATAAAGGACTAACAAATGCTCCTGTGAATTTGCAGTAACTGTTCAACTGGAGAATCACAGGAATACGTGCCTTAGCCAGTTAGCAGTTTCATAAAATATATCGATAAGTACGCGTGGGAGAGAGTATTTATGTTTCTATCACAGGGACATAGGCTTTGGCAATGCAGTTTTCTATAGACTCAATAGATTAATAGAGTGTGTATAGGAACACCCGATTCTCCTGGCAAGTTGCGTATTGTAAAAGGCATTCTACAGTTAACAGTAAATTACTGGTGTGTGCTGTAGTTTCTTTGTGGTCAGCAAAGTATCTCGATCGGTATATGCAATGAGCATTACCTGTTTTTTCTGTTTTTATTACTGGAAACGGTCTTCCATCATTATGTAATGTACATATGCTATTACACGAATAAGTAGCTCTGTAATTCGTTGGCGCATGGAATTGTGGGGCGCAGTGTATAGGATAGACAAACCGAGCTCAGCATACAGTATACGATTTTCCCTGGTACGTGCATACAACACTAAGCATAAATCTGAGTAGGCACCCCGAACGAAAGTAGGGACTCAGCCCCCAAATGCATGTTTTTACACCAAAAAGGCAATTCAGACACGATCCATGCACAGAAACACACTTATGATTCCTCATATGCCAACCTCCAAAGAAGCAAATCTTGAGATTTTCGTTACAAAACCTGGAGATTGTTACCTCAAACCTGGAGATTCGAAATTTGTCCTGTGCTATACCATGACGAGTTCTTCATCACTGGGAAGATAACAGATGATGAGGTAGGCAGTAGCCTAAGAAGCAATATGAAAAGTAGCTGCGCAGAGCAATTTTTGGACTATGCACCTCACCCTTTACCCCATTAACCAAAGGTTAATTTTTTATGCTAAGTTTTTCGCTTTTTCCTACCAGCAAGAACGATTGTTTTTAAATAAAAACAATTATATGCTATAAATCATTTTTTTTTTTCAAATAAAACTGGGCACTGCAGAAAGTAGAATTGTTCGTTTTTCCAGCCATGCTACAGTAGACAACAATTCTAGTATATCTATGCCTTTCACAAACTGAGGAACATTGATAAAATGTTAATTCTTCAAGTTACTAAAGAATCCATCCACTGGCACAGATTATTCAACTGACAGAGTTGAAAGGTAACTGATGAAAAGTATTTGAGAGCACTTTCGGTAGACAAATGGTTCCCTGTATTTAGTCTTGCCCGAAAGACTATTTTAGCGGAGCGCCGCCGTCAGTTTGCGCGGAGCGTAGAGAAATTCTTGAAAATCGGACCCCTCGGACAGTCGAAAATGGCATTTCTCAGGCTTGTTAGTAGTAGCTAGCCAAGCAGCAGGGAGGAAAAAAGACTTCTTGAGGGAATATGGGCAAGCACACCAATTTTCTGAGTTTTCTTTGAAGTGTAAACAACACTGCATTAGGGACGCAGTTTGCCCTTTTGAAACAAGTATTTGTGGCTATGGAGCTTGTATTGCAGACATTTTTGTATTCTGGGTTTTTAGTTTAAGGAAATTTGAAAAGTTGGGGGATAACTGATTGAAGAATCTGCACTTCCTACATTGGCAAATCTGAGAATGATTGCACGGTGATCTACTGAATATCGTTGTTGCTACATAATGATTTCTTGAAGGTATACGAACTGAAGCTTTCCAATAAAATTTAAAAGTTTCCGAAGATTTGTTGTTTATTTTAGACTAACTATTTCAAAGTCAAGAGCTTTTATTGGAGAAAATTTGGACTTGTTTCCATTTCCAATACGGCACTCGTAAGAATTGCAAACACGGTGATAACGCGCCTTACTTTTTTATTGCAGGACATATAAGAAGACCAAAGATTTGAACTATTCGCATGCAGAAAAAAAAATCGCGATCCGCTTCGCTCAATGGAGCGCAGTGTTTATTGGTCTATGCAACGTTGTATGCCCTGTATGTACGACCGAAAAAGTTGCATGTTGCATGCGCAGGCTACAGTACGTACGCCAACTTGCCGGGCCTATGTGTAGCAGCCGTCCTACGCCTATATCGCTGTACGATGAGATCGCAATCCCGTTTTACGGGAAAGCGGGAAAAGAAAGCTGCTTATTTCCTATGTGGTTTAGTGTTAGTATTTCTTTGAATAATGTTATTTTACCGTGAGATTTGAAAATTTGACCGTGAGATGACGCCCCAAACCGTGAGACTCAAGGTGAAACCGTGAGAGTTGGCAAGTATGCCTAAGTTATGGTTGGATTAAGAAAGAAGAATGTCTCTAAATTTTCATGTAAATTGCAAATTTCTCATGGACTTCACCCCCTGGTCCCTCTAGGGGCACTAAGGCGGGCTCTTCAGTGGACCGGCTTGTTTGGAAGATATTACCTAATATTCTCTCCCAATCACTACCGTCAGTTTATTTTCAGCCATTATTTTTGATAAATTTAGGCATTCAATGCATGGAAGGCGCATAGCTTCTAGGAGTTCGCCCTGGACCCCTGGCGGGCTTTGCTCCAAGATCCCGCTCATTATGATGTCAAAATTTTCTCTCCAGTCGTCATCTTCACTCTTCCACTTGCCATTTTTTAGTTCAATTTTAAGAAAATCTAGCATATGAATCACAAAGCTTCCGACCCCTGGACTCCCCACCAGGACTCTGCCTATGAGTCCCAAGTATTGTATTGAAAATATTACTTTAAAATTGTCTCTCCAATCATCACCTTTACTCTACCACTAGCCATTACTTTTAGGTCAACTTAAAGTCCGTCATTAAAAGCATGGAAAACCACAGAGGTTCCAGGAGCGTTGTCCCCTGCACCCCACCAGGGCTTTGACCCTGAATCCCATCAAGGGTCCTTAGAAGGCCCTTCGACCCGCGCCTATGGGCGCACGCTAAGCTTGCGCGGTGCCGCTAACGCTGCACAGAATAATATCACCCCATTTTCAAGTTTTTTTAACAACTTCTTGCTACCAATCTCATAGCTGGCTACAACCCTGTAGACTAAAATTTTGGAACACGTGTTGTATACAGAATTTGGTTGTTTATCTATGGAAATTCAATGGTTTATCCCTACGATTTGGAGGATGTGCACATGTGCATAGCCACCAAAACGAATCGGAATTACCGAACTCGCTTATTGTCTGGGACAGGGAGAGTCATGAAGAGCGGTTTTATATCCGCTCCATAAAAAATCATTTCAAACACGGACATAGTCCGTATTCGTATCTAGGCCTACAAGGCAGTGCATACAACGAAACCACCAAGCGGGCAAAACTAATAAAACATTTAAACTCTTCTTAACCATATTATACAAAGTTGCACGGCTGAAAATAAGTGCTGTGGTACCTTTGATCATATTATATACTGTATATATGTATTTGAAAACTGACCGCGGTTATTTCTGAAACCCTTACAGCCCCCCTACCCCCACACACAGCGCGCATCCTTGGTTGACTCAGGTTGTGGTTCAAGGGGTTTTTATTAGCGTTGTGGCTATTACCCACCCTCCATCCCAAGCCCACAATCCACAAACAACTTCGAAAAACTCATTTCAGAGGCCAGCGCAAGGCCGTGGGTCGAGGTTTTGAATGTGTATATGGTTAATACTAAAACTCCCACAGGGTCACACAACTATAGTACTTGCATTGTAGCTGTACGCACTTGTCTAAATTTGAGTTGTGTCTGTCCTCGTACACTTGGCAAAGAACGCTGCCGTTCACATGCGGACGCATTCGAGAATGTTCATTTATTTCGATTTTTGTAGGCCTTCGGGACGGTTTCGTACCTCGTTATTTCAATTGTCAATAGCCCCCATTTGAAAAAAGTGGCCATGCAGCCACCATACCATCAAAATTGAATAGAAACTTGAGTGGTAACGCGTGACTGATTCCCTCAACTTTTTGTTCCCGGAACAGTCGGAATATTGACCAAAGGGAACCGCACACTCTTTCTGTGTAATTAAGATGACCTAAACACCGAAACACTTATTCAGACTTTGGTCGACTGACACAAGGTCCTTTTCGTCCGAAGAAGGTGTTGCAACTGGTGTAACAGAAGGAAATAAACAAAACTGAGTTAATGCCAACAAACTTTAACATCACAGACTCGAAAGAACCAAACGGCGAACCTACAAACTATGGGAGTGCAAATAGTTACTCAGATTCTTTTTTATCACTCTCATAAAATCAGTTCCAAAGTCCGCAAAGTATGGGTTATTTTACATAATATTCCTTTGAATTCGTATTTGCATTTAGTCGAGTGGGCTATGTTTACAATCTTTTACTTTGAAAGGGAATTTTACCGAACTCTTTGCAGAAAAACCAATGTATTTTACCTTGCGTCCGTGACGCTTTTCTTTTCTGCGCCAGTCCTTGAAACCAGTACGTTTGGCAAACTATAGACGAATCCGATAGCGCTTGTTTTCAGTGACTGTAGGCAGCCGTTAGTGGGGTCCATCAGCCTTAAATCGTCTGCATTTATTGTTTACATATAATTTAACCCCTCATATTCAGTGAAATTGAAGGAATCAAGATATAATGTACAATCATCCATGATACAGGTAATCGAGGAAACCGAAAGATCAAAAGTTGATAGACCCCGGTTATGGCCGACTACAATCAGATAATCACATGCTTTCTGGATTCGTCTGAGGGACTTTTCACATGACGTCATACGGTAATGCTTCCCGGCGGCCATGTTGGAGTACACGTTACGACGTAGTAGACCACACTCGACGCACTTGATCGATAAATACCTACGCACCGCTCATACCACACTGCACTGTGCAGTGCGTTCAGGACAAAGCCATATCTGTTCGGCACGATTGCCCTCCAGCATGGTGCATCCGTAATATATTTGCAAAAGCCCTTTTAAAGCATAATGGCGATAAATTTTTATGAAAGAAAATTCATGAAAGTAGCACAATAGTTACTGGTGTCACTTGATGATCTGGTGTCACATATATCAAATTTCCGTTTTTTCAATTACAAAGTCCAGTGCTCGGAAAATTTTACTCAAGGTATGAGCGACCACTTCGGATTTGGAATCGCAGTTTATGGCGCGCGAAGCGGGGGAAAAATTTTGCATCTTTGAGACAAATAAAGACAAATATGGAACTTTTAATGGGGAGATTTCGGAATTTCATGAGTTGTCAAAACCACACGTAGACTGGTTTCCCAAATAGCAAATCCCCGAATTCTTTATTTTTTCGGAGCCGCCTGACCCCTGTAGCTGGGTGTCTAAGAGAAGGGGCTCAGGTGCAAAATGGTGCTAAATGTTGCAATATTTTGAGTTACTAGGAAAGTCCAAAGTTTTCAAAACATGATCTTGAAAGTGTGGGTAATTACTTCAACTGTTCAATGGACTATACGGTCAATTTGAATACCTGGTGTACTCTATAAGTAATTAGAATCATAACGAAAATTGTCATATTTTGCGGAAGATTTGTGCAAAAGTTCTAACAGTAAGGAACCATTTGCAATTGAAAGAAGGTAGAATAAATCCATGACTTGATCAGCTGCTCACTTCAATCTGGAAAATCACGGATCGAGGGGTGGGGGAATGTTCCCACTGGTACGGTGCTAGAGAGACACCGTTGCATAGGCCTATACCGGTGTATGTTTGTTGATACAAAGAACGATACCTCATCATACATTATCTGCAGACAAAGAATGGAGGGGTACCTCTAATTCCTGATTGAAGTCTCTTATCTAGCAAACGTCAGTGTGATTTTACTTCTCTGATAATTGTCTAAATATGGTCGAATCGCTATACAAATGAATGATGTGAGCGTGTCGAAATTTTGCATTAGAAATCATACATTTTTCTTAAAAAGGTGATTGCAGAGTGTACGTGCACCGAAACATTTTCAGTTTCCTCAAAATGTGTTTGCCAATTTCAGCCTGCCAGGTTGGTCATTCACTAAAGCACGGATTTCATGATAACATTGTAGGGGACGATTCATCTTCATCTTCTTCAGATTCCTAAATATTGTGTTCCTTCATAACCACACCTGCTGCCCCATGCACACGAATAATCGACACAATCATAGAGACCGATGAATATATGTTTGATATGCAAATGCAAAAAGAACATCGATGAAACTGCAAGCGCGCCCAGCGCGCAAAAAAAAATTAGGAATTTGCAAAGAAAACGTGGAAATATTGATACAGAAAGCTAGTCGATCGTAATCGATAGGGGACACCTTTCATAAGCTACCTGTATAGTATTTTTGGTGGTACCTAATAGTTTAGTTTCACGTCACAAAAATTATGGGGAGGACTTTTACGTTAGTGTCCCCTCCACTCAAAAAAGTGGGGGCACCCTAAATCCACGCCCCTGGAAATATCAGAGGGTGTGGGTGAGATTTGCACTCTAAAATCTAAAGAGTAAACTTAGTCACACTTTTATAGAGTAAAAAATGAGAACTCACTTCATATCACAGTGTTAATTTACGCAAAGAATACCGTTTGTTTCCCAAACGCTCGGAAGTGATATGCGTCAATTATTCCGGTTATGCACGGAGAAAAAATTACTATATGGATATAGAATACCTTCCAAAAGAACAGTCACGCTTACCTCTTTTTCTCATGAAATTTTCTGTAACGTGTCTTCAGTTATGCACGCAAACCACCGATAAGACCAGTGTCCATGTCAAATCTACACTTCCGCCAAAACATTTAACTCTTTGACGAGTCACGGCGCGTCAGATGTAAGGCAATAAAACCTCATATATTGTGAGATGTCGCAGCATTTTTTGTGGATCGGGTGGTTTAGGAATAAACCTTATGCATTGACGTCACACTGACATCATGTTTAGAGCAAACAATGCGCACCTGGCTACACGAATTATAAAACGCCAAGCACATGTGAAACAGACTTAGCCTACGTATCCAGTTGGCCGACGAAACTGAGCTCTCTGCATCAGAGAAACCGTCTGTTAAATGTTGTTTTACGGCCCAGATTCCAACCAATTGGTTCAAGTCGAGCCGGTCAAGGCCCTTTTTCAGTTGTGACTCGACTCACTGGGCCGCCTGCCTTGTTTTCCCTACTCCCCTACTCCATTGTTTATGCTGAGCACCAAGCGCAATCTGACCTGACAATGACAGTAAGTTCCATTTTTAAAGTCTTCGGTAGGACCCGGCCAAGAGTCGAAATCCGGACCTCCCGACTGCAAGTCGGTTGCTCCAACCACTTGCTCAGGCAGTCGGTTTACCTGCAAGAAGCATTGCACGTCAATGGAAAGGCCAACGTCAAATCAACCGAAGAGTCACGCATAGAAATCGTAAGCGAAAGTTTAGGATTTCTCTGGAGACTCGGGACTTGCATGGGAAGGAAGTTTTATGGAAACTATTATATTTTTATGCTTGTTTTATGCACCGAAACGCTGAGCATAAATTCTTGATATTTCCTAGTCGGAAATGTTGTATTCATTGATGCAAATATGTCTCATGAACGAGCACTGAAGCCACGCTAGATAATTCAACAAAATCGCTGACAAATGTTGCAATGTCTTCCTTTTTCAAGCAGTGGTAGACAAAAATCAACGCATGTTGGCAGTTCAGTCCTTGGCTTTAATATCGTCGCCAGGAAGGATTGCCCAGCCTGCTGAACATGATCTAGTTTTAAAGAATGTCCATAGTTGGTCAAGCACACAACAACAAGGGTGCCCAAGTGGTATAACAAAACCATATTTACATTCCCGACACACGTGACTCTTGCGAGTGATCCGCTTCGTCATTGTGGGACGCTCCTTTCAGCTAGAATTTAGGATTTTTATAAGACCTTATCAAATCGCAACTGCTAGAAGGGAGCTTTCTTTTCTTACATTTTATGCATGACGTTTCGTGACGTCGTACGGATTTGAATACTAATTAGCTAAAAGTGGCGTTACATTGGCGTCATGTTTGGAGGAAAAACAATGTGCAGGTGGATGTACGTTGTAGAATTCGTCCGCGCAGTAGAATTATGTGCGAATTCGATTAGTTGACGAATCAGTTGTCTTCATTGGTTGACAGAACAAAACACGGCGTATTTTTGCATTTTGACATCTTATGTATAAGGTCTAGTTTTCCGCAATTTATACCTCTTCGGAGATCCAGCCCTTCAGTTCTGTAGCAATGTTGTTTTACAGTTTTTCCGTTACCGTGAGCATCAATGTATTAACTTTGAAAAATAACTTAAACGCGGTAACAGTTATTATTTACATTTTCATTTGTAATCGCCGTACATTCCCCGTCTAATCCGCTGAAGAAGATTGCAGGAGGGATTGAAATTTATTCGGATATTTACAGATCTTGTTGGTCATCAGTGTTCCTTTCTTAATCTTGTCTATTTAACTATTGACCAATGCACGGAAATATTATTTCAAATCCATGCATATATTAACGTCCAATAAAGGTTTTTATTTACGTAAAATTAACAACTATTGACGAAATATGAGCTGGGATATGAGACGAATTATGTATCAGACTTTAAGTTGCAGTTTCAAATCTATCACCGCTGTTAAAGGTTTCACATAACCATGGTCGTTTACGACAGGAATTGTTTGAACTACGACCAAACATGTCGTAAAAACTTTATTTCCTCTGTCTATTAAAAGTTTTGATCGATTTTTTAACACAATCCGAAATGCTCGAGCACTACTGCGAACTCACAGTTTTTCAAATTATGTTTTCTATAGCCTTTCTCAGTGGCGGCATCAGGATGGGAGTTTGAAGGCGCATTTCCCCAGACAGAGTCTATCCGAGATGCTCCCTGAAACCTGAATCAGAGAACCAAATATATCTATCCTGACACAATTTTTTTCACCCAGTGATATGCTAAAACCTCAGAGCTCCCTCGACATTACCACGAGGTTTTCCCACATGGAATCTACCACCAGTGAAATTTAACAGGCCCTTAGCAGTTCATGAGGCCCATCTGCTAGGAAAAATATTCCCTATCCCGAGACTCGGTTTTCTCCCAGGACTCATGTCAAAACCTCGGAACTTCCGGTGGCTTCCCTGGACTTCCACCGCCCCCGCCCCCCGAACAATACCAGGGGTTCACAAAACTCGCGCTAGGATTCAGCAGAGACGGTAGACGAAACTATGAATATTTTTTCCACTCTAAAATAAACAACCTAGCTGTAATAACGCTTCCGCAATCAATATTTTACACCCCGTATAAAGTGCAACAACATAGGCCTATGTCAAAAAGGAGAGAAAGCTTGCTTGAACTGTTTATTTCTTACATCCCGAGATATAATATTTTATTCGTTTTTAAAGATCACAACCTTGCAATATTTACAAAGAAGCAATCGTTCCATTAATGCCGGCGTGAATTTCAAATAAACTTACAGAGGTGTTTCACGTGACGTCAGCTCATTTAAATTTTGTAAAGCACTGATGTCAGCGAAAAACGTCTGTAAACAATTCCATTCCTATAGAGTACTTTCACGTTACGTCACAATAAAGCCGCACCCACTGCTGGGCAAAAATCAACAGCGTTTCAACGCAACAGTCACAAGTGGGTCGTCCGCTGTTCTCAGCTATCTACACTACACTGTTCCCAATTTTTGCCCATAAAATGGGAGGGGCTTTTGGCGTAGGTGAAAGCACTCTTTGTACGCACTCTATATAACAACAAATTATAATTTATAATTATAAATTTGTGCCAAAATTTATACTAGCTCATACAAACTATACAAATGAGTATATCTAGTATTCCTTAAATGTTTGCAAGGTGACTTGCCAGCTGCAAAAATATGAAGTACATAAAGCGGGTGGTACTTTCACCACATTGTTTGGGGAATAATGGTTTCCTCGCAGATAGTAGGAAATGTTTTGTCTGTTGGGTGGGGTTGGAATAATATGGGATGTAGTGAGTGAAACTATTTGAGAGCATAGTCTGCCTCAAACTGAAATCACACAAATACGTTTGGCTTAATTGCCAACAATTTAACCTTTGCTAGGCCATGCATGTTTTAGCAAGTTGAACTGTAACAAGCGAAATTGATGGTAATGAACGTACCTAACACGCAGATTTCCGTTGAATTTCCGATTTACTACGACAAGCCTACTGTAGTTCCATGGCAATTGCGCCCTGTGCCCATGCGCCCCTGATGTGCACCATGCATCTGTGCTTCAGTCCTGTCAAACTATGATATGCCGCAAAACCCTGTCATCCTTCACAACTTCTCAAAATATTAAATTTCCACATGCCTATCATCTGGTTACCCATTCTAACCGAGTTGTTTCAGTTTGTCTACGAATTAAAAAGCCCCGGAAACATATTTTGAAGCAGTTTCACGAATCCTTCCCTTGAGAAATAGACGAATCCGAATAGTCAAGTGAAGGTCTGATTTAGAAGGGCATAACTGGGGTCATCATCTGTAATCTTTCAAATCCTTTGCTTATCTGTATCATGGATGATTTCGCACTAAACATAAACCCTTGTTCAGTTGATTCCTTCAACTTCACTGAATATGAGGGTTTAAAATTGCATAAAGACAATAAAGTTAAGACGATCTAAGGCTGATGGACCCCACTAATGGGCACCACCACTTGACTGCTCAGATTCATCTATAGATGAATCCGATTAACGCCTGTGTTTAGTGACTGTAGGCGGCCGTTAGTGGGGTCCATCAGCCTTAAATTGTCTTCATTTACTGTATACATAAATTTCAAACCCTCGTATTCAGTGAAATTGAAGAAATCAAGATACAATTTAGTCTTCAACCATTCATTATACATGAAAGCAAAGAAATTGAAAGATTAAAAGGTGACAGACCCCTGTTATGGCCGACTGAAATCAGACCATAACCTGCTGTCCGGATTTGTCTATAGCAAGTTAGGAAGCTTAAGTGATAGCAAGTACGAAAACACATTGACTCATCTAAAATTCTGCTTCAAAACAACTCACAAAGGTCATTTGTGCAAATCGCAATTTTATATTATATATTATCAGGGCTCAGTTTACTGAACTCAAACGTTGGTTAATACCTTGATGAAATTGAGCTTATTTGCTGCATGGGCGTTTTTGTTGTTCACGTCACAAAGTTTCTCCATAAAATGATATACATAATCGAAAACTCGTCGAAGTTGACTGAACTCCAAAAGGTTCATGCGGAAAGTGATTCTGCTTAGTTATCATAACAAATTGAGATTTAGAGTACTGATTGATAATGATAATTTTTGGTGAACTTTTCCCCTTTTTTACTATTTATTCCAACCGCTCATAACTGGCTCAACCTATTTTAGCCAAAGGAATGTGTTATAAAATTACCTTACCACCTCTAATGGTCAATATCTGTATCAATAAATCTCTTTTAAGAAGGTGAGGGCATGTACGCTTACTCTAAAAGCAAAAGAGTGAACTTAGTCACTCTATTTTAGAGTGAAATGTGTGAATTCACTCCATCAAATTGTTAATTCACTCCGGGAATAACAACATCACTCCAAGAAGAGTGGAATTCACTCCAGGAAAAGTGGAATTCACTCCAAGGGGAGTGAAAATTCACTTCTTAACGAGTGCCTGTAGGGATCACTTTATTTTAAGAGTGGTCCCAATAGGCACTCCTTCGAGAGTAAAACTTTGCCCTTTTGGGGTGAATTTCACACTTTGTGGAGTGAATTTCAGCTCTTTTGGAGTAAGTTTTATAACTCTCACCGTTCTAACGAGTGAAATTCCATTCTTTTTATTTAGGTGTGAAACACTTACATAAGCATAACATGACACGGTGTTATGCCATAAATTAAAAAAACAGACACTCTGTAACCCAACCGCCATTTTGATCAACAGTTCAATCTATAACCTGTGAAAATACTTCAGAAGAATACTGCTATACTGCACTCAGTGTAAAGCGATGAAATACCTGTTATATATTTGACATTTTAATTATATTAATTTCTTGTCATGCTTCATGTTGCTCCAACATACATAACAAATCTTTCGTATTTTCAACTACATCTACACGATAGAATCATGTAAAGAAGCATCTTTTTTTGTTTGTTTAAATTGCTTTTCGATCATCTTACGTTGGCAACGAAATCATGAAATAGGTTTGTGCACTCTAAAAAGAGCTGGGTGAAATAACAACCACACTCTAAAACGTTTGGTTCAAAGTGAACCGGAAAAGGATGAAATGGGCAATGAACCGAATAGGGGTGAGATTTTCGACTAGATTTGGTTCATTTCGAACCAAAAAGGTTCATTTTGAACCGAAACTAGTCAGTCAGAAACTAGTTTAGTGCCCATTTGATCCTTTTCCGCTTCCATTTGAACCGGACGTTTTTAGAGTGTGCAACACTGGTCACATATTATGTGACAATACTAAAATTGGGTAAGATTTGCCCAAAATTGTTAAATTTATACCTGGGTTATGTAGTTAGACACCACTTTCTCAGGTAACCCTCCACTTGGGTGACCAATTATTGAAAAAGCACCCGATTTCAGTATTGCTACACGTGACCAGCTGTTGGTGAACATTTTACCCAACTGTATTTAGATGGTACATGTACGCATATACTGCATTACTATCGTCAACTTAGCAATAAACAGTTCATTTATTTTTTCAATGAGAGTAAAGGGATCCCGACATTCCATTATGAAACTATATGCTGTATTAATGTCTGTATAAATATCGGATTTGGTTTTATGAATTATACGAAACAGAACACAATAATGTATAAGACGATACAACATTTCAGATAATAATCAGTACACATCATGATAGTAAATATTGTTCATAACAAAGTTCCAGAATAGTTGGAGAATGAAAACGATATTTTAGTTCTATGATATATAAATATTGTAGCCTATAGTTCCAAACTTTTCTATAACCACTAGTCTATTGCTTTTATGGGTTCAGCGCTTTGGGGTCACCAGAGGTCACCCTATGAAAACTCTCTGAACAGCAGTGCAGTTCATATTTATAGTCCTGACATGCATTGTTCCAAGATTTATACAGCTGAAAAGCTAACTTAGACAAATAATATGCCACAATTAATCGACAATGGCAAGGGACCTTTATTCCGTCTCTGCATGGTAAAGCTACGACTTCGACGAATATGCAAATCTGTCTATGTGCACTGTGTGCACTCATGGAAAATAAACTCACTTCCATTAGTAGACAAATATTCGAGATGAATAATATATAGTAAGTACATGTGATGTTGCATTAATTCTCAGCCTAAAAGCCAGACGAAGGATAATGAAATATTTATGCAAAGGTTCTTTTGTTTAAGTGTTGAAAACTACTAACACAAAACAACTTGCAACATTTAAAGATGCAATGAAACACAATTCCTCTTGACTTAAGAAAATTCTCACGTCCGCACGTGACGCCGCAGGATTTTTCACGTGGCGTATTTCAATCATGTTTGAGGGCAACCCCTATCAGTAGGGTACAAGCCTACCATCAGGCATGACGGTTGCTAATGCCTAGTTGTGACGTCACTGAGAACTATCTGTTGTAGCTGTGGGCTGTGTTTACTGTAGCGTTGGTGACTGCTATGGAGTCTTGAAGGCCAAGACCATTCGTTTTAAAGCTTGTCACCAACGTCAGCATTTCAAACTTTCAAAAAATTTGCACAACTTGAAGGAAAAATATAAGTCCGTGTCTAGAAATTAACTGCAATGACGTACTGATGCATAGAAATTCATCGCTAAATCTCACTATCCCCAAACATGGACTAGAGAAAGTACCAGATAGGTCTACAATGTGTTATTTTTTATTCGGTTAACAAAATACCGTGCATGATTTTTGTTTTAGTCTTTGTGAATGATGAATCATTACGAACTTCAAATGTTGCCTATTCACAGCATTCGAATTTTACTCTGACCGGAAAGAGTAAACTATGTTGTCAACCAGTGTAATTATATGATTTGTTTCAGAGGACTATGGAAAATGAAATATTTCCCTATTTTGTCGTGACTTCAAATTGAAAGGTAGCTTTTATAGGACGCGAGAAATCCGAAAAAAACTGTCTGTCAATATAACGTCACGTAAAAATAAGTGTAGGCCTAAGTAAGATTTTCGTAGTCCTGCGATCAGTGGCTATGCCACGCGGGTGGTTTTGGTGCTGGCCCCCACGACCCAACCTTGCAATGCAAAACCACCTAAAATAGCGGTTTTTTCTCTCTGCCCTTAGAACTTTCCCTAATGTTGTGTCCCCATCCCCCCCCCCCGCTCCCCCACATGACACAATCCTGGTTACGCTATTGCATGCGATACGAATTATATATGTACAAAGGTTGGCAGATTTGGAGATGTTTCCAACCAAAAATGGATAAGATTTTAACAAGACTCAAAAAAAAAAAAAAAACGGATCGTAATCCGATATGATATCGCTTCCATGTGACCCCGCTGAACCCGTGTACTAAAGGGCAAATACTTACATAAGATGTCAATGTGTAGGATCATGCATAAACAACCAGTAATGAAATGTTTTATTCATGCACTTTTAGTTTGTACTCAAACACATGCAACACAGCTATTTAATTACTGGATTTTTACAATGCCTGTCTTCAAAGAAAAATATTTAGTTAACAAAGAAACCAACAAGGCATACGAAGAAGAGGTATGCGAACCTATGATGAAACTATTCAGTCTCACCCACGGACTTTATATTTATGGACAGGCGATCAGGTGACCTAAACGGTCTCCACAAGTTAGAGAACCGAAAAAAGGTATACCAAGATCGATGGTCGCCGTGAAGTTTTAATTTGTTTGATTTGACGAAGACGCCGTAACATCTCAGACAAGATTTAAAACTAAATGAAAACACACCGTATTTTTTAAATCCGTTTAGTAATTTTGACCTTACCTTGCATTATTTTCGAAAAAAAAATTAAAGTTGCAAGCAAAATCTGTTGCTTTGAACTATACTTGAGTATGCCCAAACTTTCACGTACAAAATCATAGCACTGATGACAGCAGGCGACCATCTTGCTAAGCCTATACTCACACGTACGGTAGCGACAATCTACTACGCATATGACGTTAGTTCAGTATGCACTGTCCATGTATACATTATACACTTCTTAAATCCTCATTTCTTCCTTATTCTGAATAAGTCTTGTAAAAAGTCTTTCTGAAAATATGAAAAACAAAGCTTGAGATGGAAACAATACATGGTAATAGGCTACCTCTCTGAAAAGTTGTTAGAATCAATCAAACACCAGTTGCTATGAAGTTTACATCTTTCAAGCTCGATTAGCAGTTTCCTACAAATAGTTACAGCAGTTGCAACTAGTATCCATCGTAACTGTTGTAACTTAAACTAGTTATCCAAATGACATATATTACCGCTATAATGATACCGCTAACCCAACCAAGTACTGTACACGTCATTGAAATTTTGGCATGCGTCCTCGCTTTTTCCGGATCATACGAACTCCCGAGAGACTAAAATAATCAAAACAGAAAAACATTGAATTAATATAATATTCTCTACGAAGATATTAGAATACGTCAAAGTTATGACTTAAATGCAAATTTGGTTCCAGACGAACTACCGCGGTACACACTTAACAAGTTAGTATGGAGGAGCTCTTGAGTTTCTGTGTAAAAGCAACAATTATGTTAAAAATATTGCTATGTGATCAAAAACAGCTAGTCTTGGTTATAGACATACAGTATTTTGCATTAAATTAAGATGACAGTGTTTCCTTTTAAAGTTAAATCGTAGGCATCATTAAGGTGGGTCGAAAGTAAACCGTACTAAAACCCAAATTTCCTTCAAAAATGCTACAACTGTAGGATCATATTGCATGTGACGTGGTAAAGATCCTGAAATATTTACAAGATATTACAAAGTTTTAGAAAATACGGAGACGACCGACTGCATCAATGGCAGCTCCCTGACCAGACTTGCAGTAGGAAGGTCGGATCGAGTCATGGCCGGGTCATACCGAAGCAGTGGCGTAGCCAGGATTTTTTCACCGGGGGAGGGGCACTGGGAGAGGGGGCACAGACTTTTTATAGGGGGACACAACATATAACTCAGGGATAACTGTGGTGAGACTATTAGAACTACATTTGTTGAATCTGAAAACAGCCAGTGGCGGCTCGTGGTCTAAATACATGGATGGAGGGGGCAAATTGGTATTGGTGGGAATGAACCAACGGCGCCCGAGGCGCCGTGGGAGCGCGAAGCGCTCCCACCTACGACGTGGGGTCCATGGCCCTCTTTAGAGCCCCTGGTGGGATCTATGGGCAATGCCCCGGTTGGGGTCCAGGGGGCTAAGCCCCCGGAAGCTCCGCGATATTTACAAAATTGGGGTTAAAGAACGAAGTGTTTCTCTGCCTTCACATGGCATTTGATGAGCATTAAACTGACTGCAAACTTTACAATTATTTTATTGAATTTAGTCTTACAACTGGCCCCAGGTTCCCGTGGCTATGACAAAGCATTCGTCTGTCTTTGAGATGAGCAAACATCAACAATTACACGTTGATTAAAATTTAAATTTTCTCTCATGAACTTCTTTTCAATTGATAGCATAGCTAAAGCGTTTAACCTATCATCATTAGTACTTAGTGTACCAGCTGGGTGAAAACCTACGTGAAGACGAAACAGACAGTATTTGTGGCCTATGTGGTCCTTATCGTTTGATTTCCAATTTTTCTTCAAGACTCCTCTTTGAAAATGGACAAGTTTGTAAACTTGTGACAGTATTCATGTTGCATTCATGTCTCACATTGAGAGGGTTTTGGGAGCTAGATGAGACTTAACACACGAAGAGCCCGGGAACGATTGAGTGCACATGTATACCCAAGCTGCTATAAGCATTTTGACCTGACTCACCGTGATTTTGTGAGACCGCAGCATAGTTTTCTGCAAAGGATACACACGTGGCTGACTGATTAACGCGTTCTTAGTAACCGGTGTATGCATACAGTGCTACGAAGCGAGACCAGGGAGGGCAAGTGAAAGGCTGCCCGTAGTTTGAAGAAATTAGCCACTCACCTTTCATCATTTCAGCAGATAAAATGTAAGTGCGCATGCTCACAACCTGTTGAGCGGGGCAGATTGCAATGTGAAGGGGGGAACCTGGGGGAACAACTTCACTGTTGGGGGCAGGGGGGCTCCCGTGCTACCCCGTGGCTACGCCACTGTACCGAAGACTTCAAAACGGAACCGACTGCCATTGTGGTTGGTGCTCAGCATAAGCAATGGGGTGGGGAAAACAAGCCAGTGAGCCACAACTGGAAAAAGGCCGTGGCCAGCTCAACTGGAACCAATTGGTTGGAAAGTGGGCCTTAAAACTCCATCTTACCAATCTAAGCTAACCACAAAATAAAGAATGAAATGCATGCCCACCTCCAGGACAAGTCAGTTATCGGCAAAAGTGGCATCCAACGACTACATATGAAAGATCAAAGTCTTTTTTTCAAAGATACTGTTTAAAATCTTATCGTAAATAATTACCGGTCACCATTTACAATTATGAATATAGTAACGAGACTTATTTCGAACCATGTGAGAGTGCGCCTTTTGAGATTGGCTAGATTTAGATCCTCGGGAGAGACACTGAAAATGTTTATTTGAAAGACAATACGTTAAACACAACTTAAGCACCTCAAAGGGCAAGAACAGTCACCCCAACTTGAAGCAGTGTAGTACACTGTCCTGTTTCATGAGTGGCTCTTGAGAGTCACGTGACAGTATTTGTCTTCCTCAAATGTCGCATTTACTAGGAGTTACTCGTTTGCTAACCTAGAATATACAATCAGAAGTCCTGAAATATTATTCTAAAAGATACTTTGAAGGGAAAAAAGGAAGGAAATTGTGTAAAGTGTTGCTTCATCATAAGTTAGGGCGATTGTTCTTGACCTTTTACTGACATGTTGTAACAAAAACAAAAAAAACTTTTGACTCACTATTGCCGCAAAGACGATCGCAGGTATGGTACAGAAAATTGAACAGAAGCAACAAAATATTCCAATGATCGCCATGACCAACGATGCAGTCGCCAAACCTTGAGCAGGATTTCTTTGTGGGGCAGAATTCACGAAGACCACATTGGAGGGCTGTATTGGCAAAAGGGATAGGAAACCTTTATTACAAGGCAAAAAACAGACAGGCTGCTACCCCATCGTTTATGTTTAGACTTTAAAGTTAATGTATAGATCCTACACTCTAAAAGTATGAAAGGAGTGAAATTTCAATCGTTAGAAGAGTAAAAGTTGTAAGAAGACTCGAGGATTGTGTTGAAGTAAATAGGAGCACGTGACATCGAGAGCAGTATCCAATACCTTTATCTAACTTGGGATCAAAACGATTGGGAAACCCTGGTGCTGCCAAAACGAGTCAAAATCCACTCACTAGTCTAGTCTATAGGTTAACAGTTAGATAATTCTAGCACAGTGTTAGGCTAGGTTAGCCTAACTATCCAACTGAAATGACGCAACATATTAAGAGTGATATATACTCGTTCACATGAAGTCCTTCGTGCTGTGTTTTAATTTTTCACTTCCAAATCAACGTCGTGTGACGTTAGTCACTGCATGAGACCCTTTCCCTCAATGATTCTCACAATGACACAGTCCCTTTAAGGGTATTGTGACGTGTCAGCAAAAGCCCTGATTTTACTTTACAGTGGAGAGGCAAGGTTTCTTCAGTCGTTAAAATTATGTCAATACCTTGGGCCGTTTTAAAGAGGTACCTTTTCAAAATTTGAATGTTTCTGAAGCAACTTGTCCCTTATTACTGACTCACACCAATCCGGAAAGCCATTTCGTAGTCACTTCGAGGTGTCCGTGAGAGCAAAAGTTCAAAAATCGAAGTAACCACGAAATGGAACCGGATCTCACGGGTTGCCACCGTTTAACCACGATTTGACCACGTGTCGATTCCCTCCGTGGACCAATTCTCACGGATGCTTCACGGATCACCCCAAAAAATTTGGACATTGCTGAAAAACTGAAATGTGGGCACATCGGAAATTTATTGCCGATATGGAAACGTTTTCAATACGGCTTTGTCGAAGTACTCTCGAAGTGTTCTCGAGGTTGGGTCGAAGAAACATCGGATTTTCCTGATGTAAAAATGAACCTCCGCCGCCTACAAAGTGTCCACGAGTTGGCTATGAACTGCTTACTGACTATACGTAGTACTCTCGAGCTGTAGTAGTAGTCTTTGGATGGTGTCGTAGTCTATACGGGATTCGATCGGGAAGGCTACGAGATGGCGCCGGCGTACAATTTGTGAGTTCTGCGAGAAACTGACATGTGGACGGGTTTGCCCGCTTTGTTTCCGGCCTGGCCACGGATTACGCACGGAGTGAAACCAGTGACCACGAAATTAAAATGTTGTGACATAAAAAAAAAAAAAAAAACGGACAAAAAACGTATGCTGTTGCAAAAAATTCATTTCCGAAGTGACCTCGTACTGGTTTCGGATTGGTGTGAGAGGGGTATATGCAAAAATAATGTTGTACGGTGTTGCACAGTGTTGACATTTCTTTTGTTACCCTATATTAATTACTGTATCTCTTAATTACTCATCAGATAATTTATGGTTTGGTAGTTGATACTGATGGTTTTCAAGGACATAATTTAAACTTGCAAAATAAAACCCTCAGAACATACTAATGTGACAACTGTCCTTGAAATGAAAACAAAGGTTAACATTAGCCATATATGGAAAGTTCCTCCGTAGTCAAAACGAGATTTGCATATTGAACTCATGATTATGCATCAAATGAATAAGTGCAAATTAGAAATGAGTCTGTGAAATAGTTAATATTTGAAGGAGTTCGGTGGGATTTGCGGCAATTTTCTTGGTTTTTGATGCTTTTAACATCATGTACCCAATTTCAACATTTCCGTGTCCTACTACCCTTGAGAACAAGTTTTAACCTTCACAGCAAGTATAAAAATGACCGTGTGTTCCCTTCATGAACATAGAAATATAAGGAAAAGAAAATCAAAATCCTGTCACTGTTCCTATCTAAACAGTTCCATACACACGACATTTTGCTTCTGTCAGGTTGTGGCTTCTGTTCTATTCAGCCAGTCTAGAGCAGGACCACTCAGTGTTTGCCCTTTGGAGGGCGTACTTGTCCATTTGGGACGTTAAGCTCCTTAAGGGAGCAGAACTCCTCCGGGAGTAATTGTTTGGTTTTCGCCCCTTGGCTCTTCGCCAGAGAGTCGTGGGGACTTTTAGAAAAAAGCTTCTGTTACAGTTTCAGGGTAAACTTCCTAACTGTTTTACTTGTCCACTGGGGGGATAGTAAGCTCCCAGAGTGGAAAATATGTGTTGTATTTTGTATTTTCTTCCTGATTTTTTTATCTGCCTGAATTATTGGTTGACAGAACGATATGTTTGCCCCACCCGTATTTTCATTGAGAGGGGGAATATTGCCCCTGCTTCCCCTTCCCCAGGGTGGACGTCCCTGCCCCTAGGGATAGTCTTACGACTGGATGGGTGCGCATCGCGAAGTTATGTAGTGTTATTTGTCCAGAAGCGTAAACAGATAGAAAGTAATTGTTACTTTTAAGGAAATAAAGATGAATTTAGTTTACCGTAGATTGTGGCTGTGTTGTGACGACGACGTTGCCTTGGTTAAAGTTTGGTTGAACCTGCTGTCCCCATGGCTGAGGTTGCTGAGTATAAGGTCCAGAATTGAATCCTGGTTGCCCAGGTTGTCCTTTACCATACAGTTCATTGTAGCTGGGAGGGTATTGCCCAGTGGGTACATAACCTTGGTTAACATTGCCTTGTTGAGGCGTGGCAGGTGGGTAACTATTGCTAGTCTGATTTTGCGGAACTCCGGGGGCAGTAGGAGGAGCCGCCGATGTCTGCCTTTGGTCGGTGATGGGGATGTTTGGAGGATCTGGTTCCTGATTTTCTAAGTAAATGTGATTTTCCGGTTCACCGGGTGCTGAAATGTTCCCTTGATTCACCGCATTATCTATGTTATAGGCGTAGTTGGGACTACCGGGATTCATTGGCTCAATTATTGTCGCATAGACATCTGCAATAACAATCGAATACGTTTTATAATGGAATTTTGTTATGGATCGAAGTATGTTATAAGCGTATACTAACATAATCATTATTACATGTACACATTCCAGTCACTATGATCGACTCATCACATCAGGGACCATTAAAGGGATAAGTTCTTTGAAGTCAATAAACCGTGATTAAGCTAAAATAGTCCTCTGTAATCCTTTGCGTTCTACCATCATCGAGCGGGAAGATTGTTTGCTTCAGCTGGCAGAACAATTTATTTCCTTATTTTTGCTTGCGCTTGGATGACTTCCAGGTGCAGTTGGTACTTGATACAAATGCAGGGTCCCCGTCAAAATACCTGATTCACCGGGCATGTTGATAACAGGGTTCTAAAACAACTGCCTCACTTATTTTAACCCTTTACCGTTGTTTGGGTCCTTTTGGGCCCATGCGGTCAGCGCGGCTGTCACCCATCTTCACTGTTTCACGCGGAGCTCGAAACTGCGAGTAGCTACCCCAAAATTCGGTCACAACAACGACAGAGACAATAGTTTAAGGTCACGGAGTCAGTAGACTACGGAAGCTGATGCGGGGCGTGCTACGTCCGCTTTTCCGCCCACTCCCGAGGCGGGCAAATATGCCCCGATTGGAGCACAACCGTAAAGGGTTGAACTACCTGCACCACGGGGCTGTGCACACACGTAGAGGCAGCGGCATCAGCTTTGCAGTAAACACACTCAACAGGCTTATTTTAAAAGTGTCGAGCTTGTGTTGAAGTAAATTTGAATATTTTTGAAAGGAAATGCGCTTTAAGTTGTAATGACCATTTGAAGATAGAGGTGTTTATGGTAGAATCTGCCCTTGAAATGATCAAAATCAAAAAAAGTTGTACGAAGTTCCGAACAACTGAAATTCGTTTGGGAATTCGTATTTTATTGTTATTGTAGGCCGACGTATTAAGGCTCTTAGACTAATGCGGAAATTTGTCTAAAAACTTTTCCCTCTTTTGCGCTGAACAAAAGTTTAAATGTCAAAGCTTAGATTGGAAAATTTTTGGAAATTAATGAAAGATTTTTTTTTTTTGGTTAGGTGAAACTGGGAAAATTGCGGCTTTTAGTGAGTGATCCACTGCATTTCAAGAGCAAAAAAAAGTAGAAGGTAATTGATATTTGCCTTTTTTTTTTTTTTTTTTTTATTTGTTGTTTCTTTTTCTTTTTTTATTGTACGGATTATTCACCGAAATTGGGAAATGTTCGCATTTCAGTTTTTACACTTTTAAAAAATATTTAAAAATCTGAAGCGTATATTGGAGAGAAATTGTAACTGCGTGACAGATATTTAGGCTTTCATTGAAGAATTTGATCTTTTTCATGAGCAAAATAAAGTAGATCGCAGTGGCGGATACAGGATTTGCTAAAAGAGGGAGGTCAGTTTGTAGAGGAATGAAAAAATATATAAGGAGGGGGTAAAAGTCAGCAGGATTATCTTAACTTAACAAACCCACCAGATGACCGCAAATGACACTTGCGAATGAGGAAATATGAAAAATGGTGCAATTATTTTTGTACTTGCACTGACCACATGACTAAATAAAAAGTCGCATTTTGAAACTAGGACTTACAATCGCCACTAAGCTTAAAAAATAGCCACTGATTTCTAACATATTTTTTTAGTCGGGTGATCAAAGTTATATTAGGTTTAGGGGAGGGGATTGAAGATTCTCTGCCCTCAGACAGCTAGAAATGGCATTTCCCAGGCTTGTAAGCAGAACTTAAGCACTTGTTATACACCCCATAGGTCTGTTTCAGTTGGAATAGGGACTTATCATTGTTTTATGAAGTGAAAAAGTTCAACCTTTTATGGAAGGAGGACCGAAACCAGCCCCCTTAACCAGCCCCTGAGTCGCCGGGGCGACTTGTGGTTTGTTGGGAATTTTCTGGCAGAAATGTGAAAAAGTGCGGATTATGTTGGTAGGGGAGAATTGGAAAATTGGAGTTCATTGAAGATCAACCCACCCAAGTTCATATGGACAAACTCAAGGCTGAAGTCCGTTGAGGTTTTACAGTATTATTTTTCGTACGATAAAAATAGAAATTTCTTTTTTACTTTCTTTTCAGAATGTTCTGGAGCCTTTTGGATTTTTGTGAGGAAAATTGGAAATTTTGAGAGTTTCATTGAATGTGGTTTTCTCGTCAGCAATCAATAAGAACGTAAGGGACGTTTATACAGCTTACATTTGTTACGGATGAAGACTCCCGACAAAATTAAACTTCTCCCCGACTGGGTGCGGCCCCAAGTTCCCTGACGGAGGAAGTGACGAGGAGACCTCCCCTCCACCCCAACCAACCCCCGCTGACACCACCCTTATACGGTACTTGATGTAAAACAGGATTTTGCAGCACATTAAACAATACGATTCAGGAGGGTAGTGAGAGCTACAATCACCACACCAATGTGTTGTAACAAGTCACGACTCGAGTCACTTCCTCTCAAAATGATAGTGACTCGATAGAATTCAGGAGTAATTTCCCCCATTGAAATAGTACAGTGACTCTAGTCAATGACTCGACTCGAGTCACTTGAAAGTTTTAAAACTGGTGACTCGAGTCACTAATCTAGTGACTCGACTACAACACTACATCACGCCGAAACAAATAAACTTCGTGGTGAAAATTTTCGTTTTGGGATATTGGGTCTTTCTCTACTGGTGGCAATGCATTTTAACACACAAGAACTTTTCTAAGCAAATAAATTTGTCAATTGTGAATCGTGGGAATAAACGATAGTCGAACGGGGACCGACTTAAAGTGGACAAATAATTAAAATTCACGGAGAAATTCACCATTGGCCGATTTAGATACTATTCTAGAATATCGAAGATTTTGTGGCCATACATGATTATTACACGATTTTACAATTAGAAAAACTTCACCACATTTTAAAATTGTCCGCTTCCTATACTGTATATTTTACCCATAATATTTCACTTCCCACCATTTTATATTGAGCATTTCTTTTTGCACACGGATATTTTATTAATTTGTAGGAACAGATTACTAATGTGTAAATACATATTATTTAATTGTATTAACAAAATATTTACCTGTAATAACGGACTATACATCTGTAGTTACATATAAGTAACCTGTATTGACAGATTATTAACCTCTTATTACAGTTTATTAATTTATTATTACAGATTAATAATAACAGACAATCTGTTTTCAATAACCTGTAATTACCGATTGTAAATCTGTAAAAACAGATTCATAATCTGTTATTACAGATTAAAGTATTTATTCACATGGCACTATCTGACTATAGACTTTCGTAAATATAAGCACGGGTTTGGTCAAACACCGCAACGAAAAGCACGTTATTGGAGAGCCACTGTTTAATACATAATCTGGCATGTTACGTACAGTGGGTAACGGAACGTCGTTTAATCTACACAACTTAATATGTTGATAACAATTACGTTCTCCTCCGATTGATACACTGATTGATAGCAATCGGTTGCTCACCTTCATCCTTCGTTTCGGACATGATATCCCCGATTTTGTTCTCAGTTGAAAATAAAGTGTATTCTTTGCGGCAATACGACAGAAAATAACTTCCAGCGTTGCAAAACAGCAATCAAGTACTTTGTTTATTAAAAGTTAGAACCTGAAATGAATATATCCAGTGGTAAAATTTCCCACACCGGCCAAGTAGCAACTGTCACTGAATGGTGAATGACGTAAGGGATGGCAGTAGTCACAATCCCTGGTTTCCATAAAAGACTCTACGGAGAATTTAAATTCCATTCTCGGTCATGCGTGAGAAGGTGAATGAAAATTTAGCCCCGAATAAACCGTAATCTTTGGTGATTTCTAACGACCTTGAAGTGCCGAAAATATCGTCAGAGACTAAATGGAACTGCGGATAACTAAATATGCAACTCAGTTCTTCTCCTAAAGGGAGCAGAACTCCTTCGGGAGTAAATGTTTGGTTTTCCCTCCTTGACTCTTCGCCAGAGAGTCGAGGGGACTTTTAGAAAAAAAAAAAAAACTCAGTTCTTCTGTGCACCTACCCCGCGGAGCGGACTCGGTTTGCTCAGCCCCTTTAAGGCTTGGGGATATGACTGTATAAGGAATATGCCCACAGTCTGCTACGTAGGCAACTGTAGACCATGAAGACCTTTGTCGCCGCTGTAAATTTATTTTGAAACAACAGCTACAGCAGCCGCGGTTACGCTACAACGAATTCCGATCGGACCCCTCCGATTTTTGTGAGTTTTTGTTAAAACCCATCTCTGGTCGGAGAGAGTTAAACATTTGTCAGACAGTTTTATATATGATTTGCAAATGATGTCTATGAAAATGAAATGCCAACTGACTTTTTCGTGATGTCACGCCAACATACTTTTTTATCGTTCAGCGTAGTCTGATAAGATTTGTCTATCAATGTGACGTCATGAAATATAAAGCATTAATATAATTTTTAATTACCTTGGGGTACAACTCATATATTTGAACAGGTTGTCAAATATTTTGCTCTTTCCGACCACAGATTGATAATATTAAAAAAAGCCCGAAAGTCCAATCCGAATTCGTTGTAGTATGACCGCGGCTTAAATTTTTCGAAGTTTCTCGCATTATAACCCTTTATCAGATATTTCTACAACCTCTACTGATTGGTTAGGGTATTTTGAATCCTTCAATCTGATGGGTCAAACACTGTGTCTTGAACACATATGTAGTTATAACGATTTGCAGAAACGAACACACATGCAGTTATAATGATTTGCAAAAACCACTAGCAACCACGTGACGGTGCGTGCATTTTCGTTAGCCATGATGCATTTTATGACGGCGCACAAGCTACATGCATTTTTGACGCTCACGTGTGCGCGCATATCCGATTTGTTCTTTTTGAGGATTTTGCCTCGCTTACATGTGCGTGCACATCCAATTTGTTCTTTTTGAGGAATTTGCCTCGTTCAGAATGCATGCGCGTCAACGCGGTTCACATATCAAAATCTCCGTCTACACTATCATACATTTGGTCAAAATCCATTTGTATGACGTCACGATGCAAAGGGACAAGCGTAAGATCCTGTTCACCAACAAATTTCAACTACGTCAAGTATGTATGAAGGTGTTCAAGTGTTTAGCCGTATGTTTTATCTTCCCAACAAATGTTCAAACATTTATATGGCGATGTTCGTGAACAAATGTATGATGGTGTGGACGGGGCTTAAGACATGTTTTGCGTACTAACACGCGCAAGGAAAGGCACGCAGATCATGAACACAAAGATGTGAGTTCATGTGACGCCAAACGACGGTGTGAGCACCACACGCACTAAGCCTACAAGGCTTACAAATCAGGCGCAATGTTGGAGTAAGTAAGCTCCCAAAAGAGCATTTCTTCGGTGATAAAATCGGAATTTCACCAGTCTTCCGTTATTTTCCCAAATTTGGAGTCTAGACGGTTTGTTCACCAACAACACTCCGAAAAATGTACACACTAACAAACACACACATACGCTCACATTGGCACTCACACACTCAAATTTACGATTTCCAGAAGCCCTAAAGTCATTAATATACAAAAATTTTTATTTGGTTCATTCTGACTGTTGTTTTTTAATCTGCCTGAACTATTGGAGGGGCAAACCAATATGTTCACCCCCGCTCCAATATTTTCATTGAAGTGGTAATTGTCTTCCCCCTCCCAAGATTTAAGCCCTTGTTAAAAACAACTACTACTACTTATGTAAAATCCAGACTTAAATTTTGATTAACCAATTGTTTGCTGAGGATGAAGAATTCTGTCTCTCTGTATGAACATTGGGACTGTCTGCAAACAGGGACTAGTCTGAAGCAAACAAATAGGGAGTGATATCGTTAATCTGCCAACTGCACACCTAAATACCAGGGCAAATTTAGAGGTGGCCTACCCTGCGCTCCTAACATTTCCCAAGGCTAATTTTTTACTTTCGTTTATCGTCACTTTGACTTCCACTTTTACATCATTTTGTATTGTTTTAAAATTATTACAATATAATAGCAAATTTCAAAGTACACAGTTTCATATTTTTAGATGAAACTCGCAATTGGGTGATCTCAAAAGTCCAAACCATAGGCGTACGAAACAGGGGACCATATGGCAGACTGATCCTCACAATTCAGCTAGACCGCGATCATCGCTAACGCCGAAATCCATCGCTAAATCATAAATCGATCGCACTTTAGCAATGGATTTTTCAAAATGATTTCACTAAACTTTGGCGGTAATTTTTTTACCGCTAAGTTGTGTCTTTTGCGATAGGTTGAGCGAAACCCAAAATTCATCGCTATCGCTACTAGCGATAATTTCTAGTGAGTGAGCGACTTAGCGATGATCACTAAAATTGATGTTGGTGAAATTGGTCCCTGAATTCATGCCATGCTCGAAAAAATTCTGGGAAATCATTTCTAAAATCAACACTTTCACAGAAACCTCATGAAGCGTCGTCCAAATTCTTTCAAAAATTACTTCGAAAAATGAAAAAATATATGATATTCGATGAAAAAGGTTTACAAAGATTCAGTACGTATTCTGCAGCTTATCAATGTTCAAGGGCTTTAGTGCTCGACCGGCTTCTCTGGTCTCGGTCTCGACCCCCTGTGGTCTCGGTCTCGGACCCATGCGGTCTCGGAACTTGTTCTGGTCTCGCTCTGCGACCAGGCTTGATTTTCTTCTTTAAATAAACTTTTAAAATATTAGTCTTACATTGGAAGATATATAGATGACGCTATTTATTATTTACGTATTCATTTTTAAGTGAGGTGCCTGTTGTTTATTGTCATTTTATGATGGATACCGATAAATTTTACCTAACCTCGCCTCACTTGAATACTTGATAAACTCAAAGTTCATTTTTCAAAAGAGTTAATTGCTTTGAAAAATAGGCTAATTCATTGAGGACAAAAGTATTCATCTTATTAGTTCAGACACTTGGCTAAACTTTCTTTTGTGAGCTGGTGAGTGGGTCTCCAGTTAATTTGGTCAATGACTTTAATGTAACACAGAGCATTGGATCTCTTCGCGGCCTTTTGGCTAAGATATTGTGTGGTATCTGTTCTTTTCATCCAGTCTAGAATGAAGCCATACATGGCAGATCAATAATGTAAATGGTCTGAGGGTCGTGAGGTTGGTCAAGTGTTGTCCTTCAGTAGACGCATATCTTCTTCGGGAAGCAGTTTATAGTTTGGTTTCGCGGAACGGCTCTTTGCCAGAGAGTCGGGAGGACTTAAGAAAAAGTATAGGGCTATCACACAGATTAGGTTACTCAGTGAAATCAGAAGTCCGTTACTGCACATTTTCTGTTCACTGTATGTGTTCCGTTCCCCTTCTCAGTCTTTGTCCCGTGCGGGGCCCAAGGGCGGCCATCTGTATCAGATACTGGAGGGGACCTTTTCAATATTCGACAGGCGGGTAACCAGGAACTCTGATATGGGGAAGGGTCACCGTGTTATGTTTATAGTCAGTAGTAGTGATACTATGTAATCACCACTGTTTGGGGGAATCACATGACATCTCCAGTCTGCTATAGCCTAGCGGTGCCTACGCGCCTTACGTTCTGTCCATGCGCCCGAAGAGCGGGGAAACTTTTCTCTTTTTGTGAGACCTTCCAACTCCTTTTGCAATACAGCGTAAGAGCTTTGAGCAGGACATTTAAATGACTGAATCAATCTTCAATACAGATGGTTATTTATAGTGTTTTTACTTTGACCAATTTCACTATGAAACAGAAGTGAAGTTTAAAACAAATTTGCTACGAGTACGAGTTCAAAATTAAGTATCCAATTCATCACGCTAAGTATGTTAGTCTCATACTTAACGAGGCTGCTATGAACTACCAAGAGGTAATGCAGAGCAGGCGCAACGGAACGGAAAATATTGCTGGGTGCCAGCAAGACAAGCGGAGCGCCACCATCAGCCTTTAGCCACCCAGAACTGCGACAGAAGTGACGGTTATCCAAAAGAAAGTCTGAAACTAAACAGTTTTGACGGGTTTGGGGGTTTGATAAAAATACTAAATATATTTGGTTCATTTCATGAATTAGAAGAACTTTCCCAGCTTTCACACAAGACAATTCGAATTTTACAAACTAATTTATTCCCAGCCCCCCCCCCCCCCCAAGCTGTCTGACGCTCTCCCTTGTGCAAATGCAAACCATTTAAACATTATCCCGAGAAGAATGGAAGTCCATATAAAGGATATGTAATCAGTGAGCTCTCTGTGCATGTTAGAAAAACAGCTATGTTACACCTCTGGACCTCTTAAATTAGGGAGTTTTGCTTTCTCCTTAAAATTTACTTGGGGTAAAAAACCTAGGCACCGGGTTTCGGGGGATAATGATCCTCTTCCAGTAAACCTAAACACATCAGTGGCAAGATATATTGACTAGCCTTCTGGTAATAACAAACAATAAATTCGCTTATTTTTCTTCATGTCTCAAATATTGAGGAGAGTTGGACATTTGATATAATGATCCCCTCAAAACAAATTGGGGGACACGTCTCACTGTTCCCCTCCCCGTGGTCACCGCCCATGGCTATACAATTTCTGGCTATTGTGGATTTCACTCAATATGGCCACTAATGACCCTTAATTTGGCTAAATTTAGAAATAGAATGAAAAAATATACCAATTCCATATCGAAATTTCTCAAGTTATCCCACATCGAGCACGCCTTTCTTCAGGTATGCTTTCAACACTCATGTTTCTCAAGTGCAGTGAAAGTATCCTCGCATGGACTGCATGTGAGCAGTCCATGTCTCCATGGTTACCATGCTGCCCCTGTACATATGCCAGAGACTGGATCCGACTTTTCATTTAAACACTTGGAAAATCCATGTCCACAACTTGCTAGTCACTGGGCATCGACGTAAACTCTTACAAGAACCCCCGCCCATAAACACCTTTTTAATAACCATCAAACGTTATGTAATTTGGAATGATTCATTACATCTTTTTTCTCAGCTCTAATTCATCTTGGTCGTTGTACACCAAAACCTCCTTGCTTGATACTGACCATTATACTCTAATGTATCTGCAGGGACCTGAGCTTATTTTAGCCAGTGCTTAGGGGGCATACCAGCTCCCTGGATTGATCACAGAGTTAGTAGCACCTCCCTAGTTCGATGCAGATTTGCCGCTCAATTTCTAACCGATTGGTTTAAATCGGGCCGACGACGGCCTTTTTCCAGTTGTGGCTCACTTGTTTTCCTGTTTTCCCTACTCCGTTGCTTTTACCAAGCACCAGTGCACCACGCAAAATGGCGGGAGGTTCCATTTTTTCATAGGCGTAGGAAGCAGGGGATGCGGGGGCGACATCCCCTCAGTGTAAAATGCGGGGACTGAAGTATGCTTCCGCCCCCACTTCTCGGGTCAGAAACCCCCCTTTTCATTTATGTGGTATCCTCAACTCTTCTTTCTCATGAAATTTTGGGTTCTCTTCAATACAAGCGCCAATTTGTAATTCATTTTTTTTTTTCAAAAAGGCGAAATTTTACTCGCGCTTCAACGTGCAATTCCTAATGCATAAGTGCTGTCTCATGTTTGATAAACCTTTTCAAGCTCTGGAAATGAAAAAAATCTAAAACTTGCCATTTCTGACACCAGCTCTTCAAGTGACACCGGCAACTTCAGTGCTATTTTTATTAATTTTTTTTCCTAAAATTCCAAATTTTCTCCACTATGGGCTCTTGATGTTGAAATAGTTTGTCCATAATCAACAACAAAGTTTCGGAAAATTATAAAATTCTATTGGAGAGCTTCAGTTCGTACACCTTCAAGATAACATAATGTAGCAACAATCACCGTGCACTCAATTCTCAGATTTTCCAATAAAGGATGTGCAGATTCTTCGATCAGTAACCCCCCAACTTTTTAAATTTCCCTATACAAGAAACTCAGAACCCAAAAATGTCTGCAATACAAGCTCCATTGCCACAAATATTTGTTTCAAAAAAGCAAAATGCTCGGCGCGCTTAGCGCGGCAAATTACTTCGCTAACACCGTAGTGTAATTGCACTTCAAATTAACCTCGGAAAATTTAGGTGCTTGCCCGTTTCCCCTGAAGAAGTCTTTTTACCTCCCTGCTGCTTAGCTAAGCTACTTAAAAGCTATTTACAAGTCTGGAAATTGTTAGTTTCGACGGTCTGAGGGGTCCGATTTTTCAAAATTTCCTCTACGCTCCGCGCCAACTGACGGTGGCGCTCCGCTTAAAAAGTCTTTCGGGTAAGACTTCAGGCAGGGAATCATTTACCCACCGTAAGTGCTCTCATATATGCCTTTTATCAGTTACCTTTCAACCCTGTCAGTTGAATAGTCTGTGAGTAGATGGATTCTTTAGTAACTTCCAAAAATTTCTCCGCCCACAACTTTCAAATTGCTTCCTACGCTACTAGATTTTAAAGTCTTTGGAATGATCCTTAGCACATGCTTAATAACAGCTCCCTGATCGAACTAACTTCGGAACTTAGCAACTAGCTACAGAAACTCGCGATGGAACGATACGGTTGAACGATTCCCCAATAAATAGACCTTATGCATTTGGTGCGGAAAGCAAACCAACACAAATTGCAGACAGCTGATTTGGCATACAGTCGAATACGCACATAACGTAGTCTGCTACAGCTACAGAACAAATTTTAACGCGTGTAGCCAAATGTTCCATTGTGCTGCTCAAAGGATGACGTCAGTATGTCGTCAATGCACAAGGTTTACAGCAGCTTTTGAGTGTTCCGCATGGCACAGTGGTAGAGAGTCATGCCACGATTTTACTGTGTATGCTATGGGCAGGGAGTGGTTAACAGCGTTAGTTTTGTATCAGTTGATATTTTGCAGCCTCATGTGCTTACCCGAAACTTTTTCAGTTACATACGAACGGCAGTACGGCCAAGATCATTTAGCTCTCATACTTCCTTCTTTTACATTTTTTCTGTAGCTTCTTACAACAATAACTTCCTTCATATTATATCACCATGACAACTATTGTGATGTTGGCATACGTTAATACTTCCGTTATTATGGCATTTTCCTTCATTACTGGTATGTCATTTACTTCATTATAACATTTTCAAAATATTTCGATTGGCTAAAACTAGAACCACAAGAGCCGTTTGTTCTCCTCTTCAGAAGGAATTATAGATAAAAAAAATATCAGAAATTGTGCAATCACCGATTGCGAGTTCGGAGCTGAACCGAAGTGCTATTTGGATTTGTAAGTTATCTACGTCCATTTTGACTATACGCAACTTAAAGGCCTAGTCCTCTCATCCCAGACAGCTCCAATTCTCCTAACCAACTTACTTACACCCTCCCACAACTGTCTAAAATTCATCCTAATCCAGATATTATACGAATTTATTGCTTCAGGTTGAGTACACAAGACCACAATGTGTAATCAACACTCTCAGTGCATGTTGTGAAATGTGAGCTTCAGTACTCTGCATTTTGAACGTGCTGTCAATCAAACTAGCTGTGCCAACTGGAAATTCCTGTAGACAACTCCTAAATTTGTAGTATGGGGAGAGAGTTGACTGCCTTTAAATCAAATGACGTATATAATGTATCACATGTTTTATACAATGCAGTGAGTGGTATAGGAGTCGATGATAGCCTATTGATTAGTCGTCTACGTCATCTAACTCCCCGTATGGATTTTCACTTGACAAACTTCCTCATAAACCGTAAATTCCACACTTCACACTCTAGTGTTTGGCTGTCACTGTTGATTTACATGTCCAAAATAGAATAAAAAATATACATGGTTTTAACTTCCTTTGGAGGTATTATTCTATCAATGCGGTGCTTGTTTAAAAAGGAAGTGTTTTATCAAAGTCAATAGAAATTGTAAAGAATGAGTTCATCGCAACCATTCAAGCACAATTCACGCTTGTTTTAAGTGACTGTATGCTGCCATTGGTGGGGTCCATCAGCCTACAATCGTCTTTATTTATTGTTTACATGAATTTCAAACCCTCATATTTAGTGAAATTGGAGAATTTAAGATACAAATTAGTGTACAACCATCTATGATAGAGGTTAGCAAGGAAATCGAAAGATTTAAAGGTGACGGACCCCAGTTATGGCCGACTGAAATTAGACCATCACTTGCTGTCCGGATTCGTGTATAGACAAACATTCCTGTCAATTAAAGAATCCATTTCCCTTAACATTTATACATTTATGCCATTACCTGTCACACTCTAAAAAGACTATATGGTCAATTTGACCACTGATTTGGTCAACTATGAACTAACTTAAACTATGGTCAAATTGTAAACCAAAGTTATGGTCAAAAGGAACCAATTTTGGGACAACTCCAACCATAACATAAGAAACTTTCGACCATGGTTTGGGTCAACAATTTGACCATTGCTTGGGTCGGTGCACAGTGGAACATACTTGACCATTGTGCAGTAGACGTCGATGTATAAATTTAAAAGATTTCAACTTATTTTCACACAATACGTTAGAGTCGGCCCAGAATGCGTCGATCCTTGATGGATGGCATTGTCCAAAGATTTATCCTCTTTTCTTTTCCTGGTAGTCCGCCCATTCATGGCTAAACTGTCGTCAATGAAATGATGTATCAAAAGACAACTCGTCTCCTAACATGATGACAGTGTATTCCCCTTATTCTTGTCTCTCGGACTGAATTGCAAGGTATGTGACCCATTCTTATATCTTCCCACTTCTGAAAACCTTCATAATGTTATGAGATACGAAAAAATAAAGAAGTGTTCACTTGTCAGTAGAAGATATTGACAAGACAATTGTCACGGTTAAGACCACAAGAAGCGATTTTAGTCTAAAAAAGAGATGCAAGCACACCCATAATTGGAAGAGTAAGTAAAACTGATCACAAGAACTACATTTCGTAAATGAGGAAAACAGAAATAACATAATTTAAAGATGAACTGTCGTCTCATAAATGCAACAAAACATATGTTCTGGATGACGTCACAGCATTCCAAACTGATGTCTTAACCTCAATTGAGAAATGATTCGATGCAGTGCTGATATTGAGAACGTTTCCCATTCGCTGATGTAACATCATCGCTGGTGTATCGAAACGGTTCGCAATGATAGTCAAGACATGCATGGGTATGCTGTAAAGTCACCGAATACGTTTTTATTGCACTTTTGTAGGACTAATAATCGTGTACGTTACCGGTATATACTCTTTGTGGGTATAAAAACTCGTTTTCTATTTTCGGAGTGAAAACTCGTTTTGTTCGGACTGTAAACGTGCATTTTATTTTCGGAGTAAAAACGTGTTTTTTTATTTTCGGAGTAAAAACTCGTTTTTTTCGGACTGAAAACGTGCATTATATTTTCGGAGTGAAAACGTGTCCGATTAACAATGTGCACCCCCTTCAAAGGATCCATAAGCAACTTTTATTGCTGGTAATTATGCATACCTTTCAATGTAGAAGTATTAGGTACCGTATTGTAAGGCTTTTTATAATCTTCCATTTTCAGTGAGATTTAAATAATATTCCTGATATGGATTCTAAATGGAATTTTTGCCTGTTTTCAATATTCTAAGTACTGAAGTAACCATATGTTGCTTTCCGGCACTTGCGTTATAGCTATGCAACTCGGTGGGCAGCCAGAGTACTAAAAGGGCCTAGGAAGCTGACTACAGTGAGCATATTTAATAGCAAAAGCAAATCAGACATTTACTTCTGGAGTAGTATCAGTTACCAAATGCGGCTGGAAGTCACCATGCATCATGCATAAGCAAATTAAGGAAATCGATCGTTCTGTTTAGCGGACGCAGACAGCCGTGTTCCCATTTGAGTGAGCGCGGTAAACCAACATGTTATATGAACACATTGCGCAAGCGCGAAAAGTGTGCCTGCCATTTTGTAACACACCATAAACTCGCACTACATCACAAAAATCGGAGATCCGGGGTCACTTGAAGACATGTTCTCATTATAACTGAGTTTGATCCAGCGCGGTCGATCTGATCTACCCGGAACGGTCGATCAAAATCGGTGGATCTTGATCTTGAGTGAGTGTTGTTGATCTGCGTTCCCATTAGAGTTTGATCTAGATCTTGATCCACCGCGTTCACTCAATGGGAACACGGCTAAAATCCCTGGCTCACTGATGGGGGAAAGCAGATGATTAAAAGGGCCTACTGTTTGGATCAGGGACGCAAATCTCTGTTTGAGTGTGGGGCGAAAATGCTTATGATGTGCCCATGAGTATTAAACTGTGCACGCGTGGCGGGCACCGCGAGCGTGAAGCGCGAAGCCCAAAGGACCCCTGGTGGGATCCAGGGGCAAAGCCCCTGTGGGGGTCCTGGGGGCGAAGCCCCCGGACGCTCTTGTGTTCTAGCATTTCCGAAGATTCAGAAAAACTGTTTTGAACGAAAAAAACCGAAAAAGGGTGACCGTATCTTTAGGTGTACTCATTTTTTTTTTGGGGGGGGGGGCAAATTACGATTTGGCCCACCACTTTTTCACTTGAGGGGGCGAAGGCCCCCCTTGCCCCCCGGGATTTGCGCCCTGGTTTGGATTATGATTTGGGGGCTATATTAATCACGGTTTGTAAACTTCAAAGGACTTAGCCATCTCATGTTTCCACAAACGATGAATCAGTTTCGTTAAGACTGATGAATGGTTACTTTTATTTCATCCATTTCATTTATTTTATTTGATTCCTCCACAACTTAACAAAAATATATTTATACATATGTGCATTGCATTAGCCTACAAGAAAGGTCGTATGAATGAACTTTGAATAAAAGATTGAAAGACGTTTTATTTACATAAAGACAGTTGAATTACTTCATAAAAATACCAAAACATAGTAGCTGTAGGTCCATGTTAACTACTGCAGGTTGGAAGGGGAAGAGATCCCAAAAACATATTCTGAGCCTCACTATGCAGTAATTTCCCTGTAGAAACAAGAAACAATGTCACCCTCAGACGGGTACTGCACTTGCTACACAGGTACTTCATGATTGCATAAATGAACCAGTTTACAACGCGGTACAAGCAATAATCTAACAGTGCAGAAATATAACCCAGCTCTTTAAAGTGCCTTGAGGAATAGATGAATCCGAACAGTCAAGTAATGTTCTGATTGTATCAGCCATAACTGGGGTCCATCAGATCTAATCTTTCAAATTCTTTGCCTACCTTCATCATGGATGCCTGTATACTAAAATAACTCTTGATTCCCTTTATTTCACGGAATATCAGAGCTTATAAGTCCATGTAGACGATAAATTAAGACGATTTGAAGCAGGATGGACTCCACTAATGGCGGACAGGGGCAAGAGCAGAAACCTTACCATCGCAATTTTGCGTAATTTTGCATAATACTTGTTGCAAGGATCATCCTTCCAATACGATCTCATTCTTTTCATACTCTTTACCTTATCCATAATTCTACATGTTCTGAACGAAACGGTACAATGCATAATGAGGATGAAATGGCATTTAAAGTAGAAAAGGCTACCGCAGGTAGAACAGTAAACGAGTGTGAAGGCCTTCACACCCTTTCGTGCAACATTACACCAAAACTTTTTATTTGAAGTGAAATATGTACTTGCAGGTTTACAAAATGTATGTAGAATTCAGTAAACCTTTTACATTTATACCTCATCAAGTACAAAATAACGGTATGGTACATTTTGAATCCTCATATTCAAGAACGGCAAATTTTACTTTGCATTTATTTCAGAATACCAAGTAACATACAATCATTAGTCTTGACAATGAAGTTAGATTTACACGGCTCTAAATCAGCTGCACAAGGTTGGTAAGGCGCGCTTACACTGTCTTTAAAATGAAAAGTAGATTACAATTGGTCTACATTCTGCGTGCAGTAGCACAAACGTCAACACGCTTAACAGATAACACAAACGCATGTGTGATTGCGCCACGGACTTCCTATACATGGAAAGAGCATACAAGCCCGTATTTTGTCGCTACCGTACGTGAGAGAAAAGGCGTAGCAAGATGGCTGTCTGCTATGGTTTTGTGTGAAAGCTTGGATTTGCTCAAGTAAATTAACAAATTTTGCAAGAAAGTTGAAATATTTTCAAAATAATGTAAGGTTATTTCAGAATCACCACACGTATTGCAGGAATATAATATTGTTTCTCATTCAAGTTTAACTTTTGTCTACAGTATTACAGAGTCGTCGTCAAATCATATAATTAAAGCTTTACCGCAGCCATCTTGGTGCGCCTTTTTTGCCCGAGTTCGTGGCGACAGTCTACGGATCGGACTTACGTGTTGCATGCCCTGTCTATTTACATAGGAAGTCCTTGGATTGCGCATTATTTGTGCCAACCAAAGCCAACCAGTGACGTAGGCGTGAACACCTTAATATTGTTAACGATGTAAGATCCTGCATCCTAGACTTCCATTCCTGTTTCACCGAACATTGATACCACTAAAGTTATTTGAAACTGTCGATGTGAGTATTTTATTAAATTGCCTCCGCCATTTTCAAATTCCAGAAAAAATGGATGTGTATGCTAGCCTCATTGGCAGTGTGGACAATAAACTATGTTTTGGATTACATTTCCAAAAGCGATCATACACACATTGGATTCATCAGTATTCTTCATTGCTCTGGTTTGTAAGAAAATGTTGCGAAATAAAATGGATGAGCTATGTAAGAAATGATTACATTTTAATTACAACACTGCCTTTTAGTGCCTTTATATTTTACTACACCGGTTATCAAATATCTCAGCGCAAGTACAACAAAGTGTGCCATGGTCTCTCTACTTACGCTTCTTTCATATAGTTGCTGTTTTACATACGCGACAGAATACATTCGTTTTTGAAGAGTTCTGTGAATGTCTTCTTCACAATATATGCGATGGCTCTTCATAAGATAGGTACCTATGCTGTAGCGAGTAGAAGGCGTTCTACGTTATGATTGTCTGGTTTGTATATTTTTGAATATCGCCAATGATACGATTAAACGAAAAATCACTGCATTTTTAGAACACCTTACTAACAATTGCATATGTTTCAACTCATGAATATGGTTTGATTGCTTAATTTTCTCGGTTTAATCCGAAGCTATGGTAAGACGTACAAGGTATGCCCCGAACAGTTGCATCCTCAAGCTGCTCTGAGGAGTTGATATTAGCATACTCAAGCTGTGGTTAGACCTTATACCGGGTATATCTCCGAGCTGACAGTTGCATCCACAAGCTGTGGTAATGCGTTGCACAGTGTATATCTCCGAGCTGACAGTTGCATCCTTAAGCTGTGATTGATGCTGTACAGGGCATGTCTACGAACTGACGGCTGCCTTTCCTAGCTGTTACACAATGGATTACCATCCCACAAGTTTACTCATCTGAACGAACCTGAAGAAATATTGAAGATAATAGCTCACCCTTTCCCTAATGTGTTATATTCTCAGAAGGTTTGTCGTAAATGTCGTCAAACTCAAAACTAGGCCATTTCTTGGAACAGTTGCCCTTTAAGTGGTCATTATTTATGAATCAGTATCGTGTTCAAATATACCTTTAAATATTGGCACTAAACAACAAAAACCAAAATTATATATATGACTAAAATACCAAAACCGGAAATCCAGGCAGTGGCTGTACATATCATCGATGTTTTCGCATGTTCTTTTGCCTTTTCCGCGTCAGTCGAGTTCCCAAGAGACTGATATGACAAATAAAAAGAAAGAGAAAGTTTTGAATAACGCCCAAGAAAACCTGTACAGCTTACGTCGAGCACCGAGTGCAATGGAAGCAGCGTGGACGTGAAAAACAAACTTTGCTGAAAAGGTTTTTACTTTAAAGCAGCATATAGTTTTAAATTGACAGGAAGTTTTTTCTATTTCGATTTTCTATTTCGTTTTTGTATTTCGATTTTCTATCTCAATCATGGGCGTCCGCAGGTATGGACAAAGGGGGGGGGGGACACTTGCCCCCCCCCCCCCCGGAAAATCAAAAAATTGAAAAAACGTATAAAAATCAAAGCAAAAATCCAAACAAAACGTGTTTTCCAAGTTACTATGCGCAAAATAGGCTTTAGAAATGCCATTTCCGGCGATCTGGGAGGCATTTTGTGCTGAAATTTTTGCATGCTTTGTGTCAATTCATGGTGACTTGGCGGTTTTGTCCCTCCCTAGATATTTTGCCCCCCCCCCCCCTTACTTTTTTTCTGCGGGCGCCCATGATCTCAATGGTGATACTTCACCAAGGCCAACGAATGTGCCTCGGTCGACCGTTTGATAACCTAGGAAGTAAAGTCTTCGAAAAATAGAAAAATGTTTCTTATATGCCATCTAATACATAAACGCCATATAATAAATGTGATATTTTGATGATTTATTCCAAAACAAAACAAAACCTGACTCACGATTGCAGCGAAGACTATACCAGGTATGGAACAGCATATTGTGCAAAAACAGCAAAATATTCCAACAATTGCCATTACCAGTGATGCAATCGCCAAACCTTGGGAATCATTTCTTTGTTGAACAGAACTCACCATCACCACATTATTCGGCTGCATAAAAGAAAACGAACATAAACTGATGGTAATGGAATTTTTGAATGACAGCCAAACGTATAAGAAGTAAATAAGTGAACAACAGAGTGTCTTCTGATGTTATGCTAATTTTTCCCTGCACTTGAATCTTTTCCAAATAGCACCTACAAAGCGGTTACATAAATGTGGAGTTTTCATTAAAGAATTCATCTTAAATGGAAACTCAAGAAAATCTCCTACTCGAAGACTCAAAATAATTACACTTCCCGACGATTCCTTGCTTCTATGTTTAAAGGTGTATTTCCCTCAGAAATTACGAATGGATCAAGGAAAACGAGTATCCGCTTTGTACATATGATCACTGTCAATTTGTTATGATTATTATATAATTACAGCTGCAAAAAGGTTCCTTTATCAACATCTTTAAACACATCCTTTCTGTCGCCGAGGAAGAAAGCTCTTTCAAAATTTTAAAAGTCGTTGGTATTCTGTATTTCATGGGAAACCTTGTTTCTTAACAATTTCTGCAACTTTAATTTATCTCATTTTAAATTCCTGTGCAAAAATGCAGGCGCTGGAGAAAAAGTTCGTAAAACAATCCAGATGAATTCATACAAACCTTTTCGTAGACCTAGGTCTATTTGAAATTTCTGTAAAAATCTAAAAATGGAACTCTTTAATTAAGCATAGACATTTAGGAATTGCTCTATCGGTTCTTTGCTTTAAAAAATTAACTTACATTTTATTATGACATCAATTAATGTAAAACATATGAAGTAATCTGTGTAAATTATAATTAAGGACTCTCTCCATAGCAGATAATGAAACAATAATTCGATAAAGGCGGTTATATGCAAGATCATCGAAGGTTGAGAGATTTGTCGCGCACATTATTACATGACCTGCAAACGTTATGAATATGTACGAACAGAACGATCTTCAGTATTGATAATTTGTCTATATGGAGCAAAGAGTTCGATTTACCATTGGTTGTGGCTGTGTAGTGACAACTACGTTGCCTTGATAGTTTGGTTGAAACTGCTGGTTCCAAGGCTGTGGTTGGTTGGTGTAAAGCTCAGGATGCACATTGGGATGCCCCTTACCATACAGGTCGTTATAGCTTGGAGGTTGTTGTTGGGGTACGTAACCTTGCTGAAAGCGGATTGGTGCGGGCGTCGTCTGTGGATAACTGTTGAAAGTTTCATTATGTGGTACCGTAGGAGGATAAGGAGAAGGCGTTGTTTGCAGAGGTTGTTCTATTACTGGCGCCGATGGCGCAGATGGTTCCTGATCGCCTAAATATATAAATTCAGGAGTCGTCTCAGGCTCTTGGTGAGCTTTTGGTACATTTTGTGCTGGGACATCCCCTTGACTCGTGGTACTATGAATGTTTTGAACATAACTGCCGTCGACCGTCGGCTGATCTATTTCAATATACGCACCTGTGAAAGTGATCAAAATAGGTTGCCCCTTGTGGTTGTAAAAGATAAGTGCGTCTCCTCTAAGCAAACTTTGCAAAGAATGATCACATTCTCATCATCTGGGATTTTAGTCTTTGAATGTGGTATGACTCAAAAACTGAATGGCCTCAAAAGCATAATATTCTTAAGACAGGCTCTTTTAGTGTTTGAACGGCTAATCCTCTCACGCCAGACTAAACATTTTGTTTTTGTTCACAGAAATTCTCATTTGACCCATTCTTGTGATTGACAATTAGTTTAAAAAATAACCGAAGGCCATATCACACAGCATGTACTCTACTGAGAGTGTTTTGATTCCAGACTGGGGTCTTTTATGTTTACCCTGACGCAATAAACTGAGATTATGTCTGGAAGAGGATGAGTTTTAGACAGTTGTGGGAGGGTTTTAAATGAGGAGGTTTAAAGAATTGTAACTATTTGGGGTGAGAGGATCAGACCATCATGTAAAGTCTATAGCAGTATCACAGCAATAAACGCCGAAGTCACGGTTTCAATTACTCTCACAAGTGACTCGTAATAGTAAAACAATCAATCAAAAGTAATGGATAAGCTACAGTACCACAAAAATTCCGAAATCCGGCGAACATTTTTAACTTTCATGAACCCGTTGTTTCATAAAATTTACCTTGTGTTATGTATGTTGGCAGGCGCGTGGCCAGGATTGTGTCATGGGGGGGGGGGGGGGAGGAGTTGGTGTCATGGGGGTTGGGTCACGATATGAGGGGAAAAGTCTAAGGATAGAGAGAAAAACGCTACCGTATTTTAGGTGTTTTTTGCATTGCAAGGTTGGGTCATGGGGGGATGGTTCTAACCCCCAAAACCCTCCCCGTGGCTACGTGGCTGGTAGGTCTAATTACAGTTCAGCTTCACCCTGTATCTACGTCTAGTTTGCAGTAGGCTATGCGCTACAAAATAAAAAAAAAATGGCATGTAGGGGCCTACAAGTTCGTTGGGGAAGTGAGGAAGCCCTGCCCGAGATAACCACTGAAACCCCGTGTGAAACGGAAGAAATGAGAAGGGCTTATGGTCGCCGTGTCCTGCACTGAGAAGTCAGGTAAGTAGTTACATAATCAGCCATGCCCAAATTTATCTATCCAAAAAATTTAGTTTGTTGATTGACAGGGAAAAGTTGACTTTCAAACTCTAACTGCCTAATGGAGACGCTCGCCCTATGTTCCTAAAAAACTGTCGGATTTGCTGGTATTAAAAAGAGAATCTGTGTGAAAGTTTAGACTTAGTAACTCTCCGGTGGAAATTGTTGATAGTTACCCTTACTAAGGAACCATTTTTATTTATAATAATAAATTTTCCCAGCTGCTAAAAAGGCGTGCCATGTATGGTATGTTAAATAAAAGCTCTAGTCTTTGTCTTCCTTTGGATTTAAAACTTAAATTATTTGACCAATTACTCATACCCGTTTTATTGTATGGTTGTGAAATCTGGGGTTTTGAAGACCTTAATAAACAAATGGAAGCTTTTCATATTAAATTATGTAAGTCTTTATTAAAGCTTTGTAAAAACACCCCGAATTGTATGGTGTATGGTGAACTTGGGCGTCACAAATTAATTAAAACAATTGAAATTAGGATGATTAATTTTGGTATCTTATTATTGCAGGTAGTGAACATAATCTGTCATACGGGATGTATCAATTCTTAAGAGCTCTTGATGTCAATGGTATTTACAGTTCCCCTTGGTTAATTAAGATCAAAAATATTTTGTCTAGAAAGTCTGGAATGTTTTTTGTCTGGAGTTTACCAGATCATTTAGGCGTAGGCCATACAGAGAGTACGCAAGTCTCTTCTCAAAAATCCTGGTGAAATAATTCAATAAGTAGAAGATTAAGTGACATCTATGAACAAGAATGGTTGACAGAGGTTAATAATCATTCACATTGTAAGATATATAGGATGATCAAACAGAGACTTAATTTCGAGAATTATTTAGTATGCATAAGTCCCCCTGGATCTATAAATCTTTTAAATATAAATGTAGTAATATCAACATTCCTTCCGTTTCTGGTAGATACCAAGGTCTTGATTTACATGAAAGAATTTGTTTTTTTTCTGTTCTGAAAACCAAATCGGTGACCAATTTTACTATACTTTTGAATGCCCCCTTTTCTCCAATGAGCGTAGGAAGTTTAAAAACATTTTTAGAACAAGAGCAAGTGCATATAAAATGGAATTACTTTTCCAGTCAAGTAATAAAGGGGTCCTTAGGAATTTGAGTTACTTTTGTTGGAAAATCATAAAAAAAAAAAAAAGTTTCGTTGGTTGTAAACACTGTATTACCTATATTCTTTCTATTCAAAACTGGTGCCAGTATTTTACTCATTCGACAGTCATTCACGTCATTGTAATTAAATGTTTTTTTTTTTTTTTTTTCATTTTCTTTTTTTCTTATGCATTTGTATATAATATGATTTTGTCTTAAGTGCTATAATTGTTGTTAAGTATATTTTTTCACATTCAGTTTTGATACCTCCCTGGAGGTCAAACAAATAAATTGAACTTGAATTCGTATGCATCTACCGTTAAAAATGGAACCTATGACAGAAGATTGTAACATTTCATATTTTATGGAGAATCATTTGCCGACACATAATCTGATGCTATCGTTGTAGCTTTTTGGGAGGAGTGATGTTGGACACCGCATCTTATGATCCAGGTGGAGAGAAAAATAATATGTGCAATACCAAGAACATCAGGTTGCATTGAGAACACTCGACTCATAGCCTTGTGTAGCCTTCTTGGATAATTGTAGCTTCTTCCCCCTTCCCTTTCCCTCGTCGGGTACTGGTTGTAGAATATGTCCACGGTAGGCCTATTTCCTGTCTGTGGCAAGAGGTGACTAAGGGGTCGTTCCATGTCAAATCACCGGCGGCTGTTGCTTGACCGACTCAGAAAATTTCCAAAATATTTGTATGTGTAGACAGTGATAATAAAGCACATCCTGAAAATTTTAGCGAAATTTCTCAAATTTTGACCCAATTTAAATTCGTTGAAATTTTGCAAAACGGTGGTAAAAGGACATTATGGCATTTATGTCAATGTTGAGGACCAATTTCTCAGCAAATACATAACCTACCAGCCTGTAATGATGTAAACATAGTACAACTGTCCCATAGAACATGTTTCTGTAATATGAAGCTTTTCAAATGTTGTTTTGTCAGTTTGTGGAGTTAAAGCTTCCTGAAGAGGACCAAATTTGTGTTTTTGACAATTTTCGTCACACGATTGGGCAAGTTTAGGAATCAATATCTCTGTAAGCGCAACACCCTGAGCCGTGTAATTTCTTGAGATAGTTGTCTGGTACACAGAGAAAACAGAATGAAACTTTAAGGGATTTCTTTTGTCTCCATTTGAAGGAATGATGCCTAAAAAATGCCAGTTTTACTGAATTGTAGCACACGGAGCATTTTTTGGACACAAATATCACTGACAGAGACATGGAGAGTCACTGTATTTTTGGTTGTTCATTTGGGTTACAAAGTTCTTACAAAACACAAACTTTAAGAGTTGTAGGTACTTTTGTTTTTTATTAATCACCTTGCAAAGTTGCGTCGTCACACAAAATTGCGCATCTTTGGGGTCAAAAGGTCAATGTGAGCCAAGTTCAAAAATTCTGAAAATTTTTTTGGGGAAAGATATAACTGTCCTCTACATGATATTAAGAAATCCTGACGGTTAAATTCCTAAATGATTTTTAAAAATTCCGCAAATTCTGTCAGTTTTAATACAGTTGTGCACATACAGTACTGTACAGTATATATGTACAGTGCTATACCACATAAAATGCCTATACACGTACTATACCTGTATTCAGTGGCGTAGCCACGGGGGGGGGCTGGGGCCTAGCCCCCCCAGATTTTCTTCAGCCCCCACCCCCCACCCCCACCCCCCCCCCACCCCACCCCTAGATTTTTTGCGTACTGATAAAGTAATTGAAAAAAAAATAAAATGTTTGAACGGAAATAAACTTTGAAGTATATCCTTCAAAACAGTAAATAAATAAAATGTGTAAAAATTAAAAAAAAAAACATGGATGAATGTGTGTAAAACACATTTTGTGCGCACGTATGAAATCAAGTAATAACTTCAAAATGCCTACTTTCACTACATTGGATACCGTTTGTGATCTGCACTGTCGTGTATTGCATTTCACTTCGAAGATGAAACGAAAGTCTCGACGACAAACTTAAATGTGACTTTGTTAGTTTAAGACCCTTTCTGCCTTTCGGATTGCTGATTGATTTACTGAAAATAAGGCAATCATACACTGGAGACCATTCTTACACGACCATTCCTATACTTTATCATACCCAAAATATGCCGTAAGCAGGTGAGGTAAGGTACTGCCTTCGGATAATTCTTCCCTTCCATCCTTAACAAGTATGCCTACGTCTTGCCTTACTCCTGCCCATGACAAGTGCCACTGTAGGACAATTTTTTTCGAGTCCTCTTTTTAGTAGTTGGCACTGGCGTCCGGGGGATTTGTAAAATGTCCACAAGGTCCGGATTTCATGTGTTTCCCACATGATCCGTACTTCTGTTTGCGGTTCAATTATTCTGAGAGATTTATTCGTAGTATTTTAATTTTGACTATGTAATGTACCGATGAACAAATACTGCACCATTTTGCAAATTGTTTCTTTGGCAGTATGTATGTCTCTTGTAAAATCTCTACAAAAACTAAAAATATTTTGATATTTTTCATGCTTCCCAAAAAGGGAAAATCCTAAAACTTAGGCCTGTACTCAGTTCAAAGTTTTGCCAAACATAGCACCATTTTGCATCTAGAAAGAAAGTTCTCAAAGGGGGACACAACTACTTTTGGTTTTCCTGTTAAAGGGTAAGGTACTGCCTGAGGTAAGCTGAAATCCATTCAAATATTGGCGCATTTGCGGCTGGGTACATCCAGTTTAAAACACGTGGGAAGTGCCGTTTCCGGCCATCTGGAGGGGTTTTAAAGCCCCAAATTTTCTTGTACGCTCCGCGCCAACTGATGGTGGCGCTCCGCTTAGATTCAAATATTGCCGCATTTGCGATCTACGTCCTTCTGATATTTTCAATTTTTCCCAAGGAAAAGGGAGATAACGGTTCCTTTCAGTCTCATCCCCCAGGCCACAGATCAGAATTGCCCAGTTTCGGGGGCCCTAAAAAGTGTATGTATTACCATTTTTCATAGATTGATTTTTTATTCTAATTATTTGAGAAGTCGCAGACATGAGATTCGTATTTCAAGGCTAGATACATCCAGCTTAAAACACCTGGGAAGTGCCGTTTCCGGCCATCTGGGGGTTTTAAAGTCCAAAATTTTCTTGTACACTCCGCGCCAACCGATGGTGGCGCTTTGCTTAGATAGTCTTGCCGTGTCTGACCCTCGGAGGTACCAGGTCCCCCCACTTGTTACCTAGGCCCCCCAAAAATCGCGTCCTGGCTACGCCACTGCCTGTATTCTGAAGAAATACATACAACCAAAATTTTACAGCATTTGGCAATGTCAAAGAGGCTTTTTATGATTTAGGAATCATTACATTTTTGTCTCAATTAACAAACAGAGCTTAAGCATGCCATTTTAAAATATAGAGGGGGATCCTGCTACTGAAACAGTAAAATCTGCAGTCAGAACGTATTGGACAGTTGAAAACTTTCTCTATTGTTATTGTCTCTATTTCAACGAATTTTAATTCGGTCAAAACTTGAGCAATTTCGCTAAAATTTTCAGGATATGTTTTTTACATTACTACCTACACATACAAATATTTTGGGAATTTTTTGAGTCGGTCGAGCAACAACTTTTTCAAAAATTAGGTGATTTGACACGGAATGACCCTAAGGGGAAACCAGACTGCAGCTTCTGTTGAGTCTCTCCGGGTCCCCCTACCACTTTTGGCTGCTACCTATGTGCTATATATCTCTTGAAATCGCTACGCGGTGAAGCCCTGGGCAGAGTTCATCAAATGCAACCACCGTTTCAGTATAACCTCTAAAATCTACCGAAAAGTCGTTATACTAAAGTAATGGGGGAACCAATAACGGAGTTTTTTTGTTTTAAGGAATCATGAATATGCACGAGCTGCACCGTGCTCATTCGTGCCATTCATGGCTTGCGGCAAGCGGGTTGATTTGTTTTATTTGTCGCACAAAATTCAGCAGCTCAACTTGATGTAGACACGAATTCCATTAAAAATTCAGCAATTCAAAACCGTCGCTACAATATTAGAAGGGAAAACACATAGTTTGTAAAGCTACAGACTGGATTTTGTAAGAGTTTTACTAATGTGCGTCGTTGATCTCGAGCGAAACGAGCAATAAGGTAAATTACGAGAGATAAGCTTAAGTCGACGTTATAAGGCATATGAGGTCAACAACAGTTAGGGACTTCTTCGTTTTTTCGATGAAAGTAGGGCGACTTCACTGGTCAATTCCCTTGGGACGACAAAGCAACATAATAACAATGAATTAAGAGTAGGCCTAGTCACATTCTGAATATCACAAATTCATTAGTTAAAAGACGGGTTCAAGGAAACAACAGAATTTAGTATGTTAGAGAGGTACTTATGCTAGGCGTTTTGGTGAAATTTGCATTGAAATCCAATGAGCGGTTCTCAAGATATGAACACATAAAGTTTTCACATTTTCAACAAAAAGTGATATTGAAGCAAGAACATATACAATATGACATCATATCTCCACATTAATTGACAGCCTTTTGTTTTTCTGTAAACTTCAGAGTTATTTTTCTCCCCAACAGTTGAACAGTCCCATAATTATTAAAACACCCAACACGAATGCGTTACACAGTGTTAGCTACATGAAAACGTTAATTGTTCAAATACGGTTGACGTTCGAGTTTGATTTAACATACGTGTCCGATAACATATACGGCCCGAGCCCTAATCATTACTCGCCACTTATCACAGGCAGGGGACACCGTGGTCATATTATAAAACAAACCAAGTAACAGGGCTACAAACAAGAGTTTTACACTCTAAAATCAAAAGAGTGAACGAAGTCACTCTTTGATCGAGTGAAAAGTGTAAATTCACTCCATTTAGAGTGATAATTCACTCCAAGAGGAGCGAAGTTCCCTCCAAAAAGAGTGAAGTTCACTCCAAAAAGAGTGAAATTCCCTTAAAACGAGCGAAGTTTCACTCTTGATGGAGTGCCCACAATGATCGCTCTTAAAAAAGAGCGATCATTGCAGGCATTCGTGGAAGAGTGAATTTTCCCTCTTCCTCTGGTGAATTTCACTCTTTTTGGAGGGAACTTCACTCTTTTCGGAGGGAACTTCAATCCTCTTAGAGTGAATTATCACTCTAATGGAGTGAATTTACACTTTTCACTCGATCAAAGAGTGACTAAGTTCACTCGTTTGATTTTAGAGTGTACGCCACGCCATCACGAATGTATTATTTACGGTAATGTCAGCTAGATAACGGTCCAAGTCTCTCCTCTTTATCCGTCTCATACGACAGGTGAGGACAGTAGCGTAGCCAGGATTGTGTCATGGGGTGGAGTGGGGGTTTGGGGCACGGCATGAGCGAAAAGTCTAAGGGGAGAGAGAATAACCGCTATTTAAGGAGTATTTTGCATTTCAAGGTTGGGTCATGAAGGTTCTAACCCTCAAAACCACCCCGTGGCTACGCCACTGGGCGAGGAATACGGTGCGCATATTGTACAATTCCTAGCCCACAGAACTAGTATCCAGAACTAGTAACCAGTATAGACTCCGTACAAGATAGAATGTATGATAACGATGGCGTGTGAATCATCAACGGTGACTCATGGCCCAAGGAGGACGAATCAATCAACCGTGAGGGCAATAATTTTGGCCCGCTTCGCACGCCATCGAGTCTCTCAACTACTCCGTGCAAAATTTTCTTTCATGTAATAAATAGCCAATTTTCTACTGCCCGTTTAATGTGGGTGGCTTCCAAGATTAAAAAGGGCCCAATCTAGTAGCAGGGATATTATACGGCTGGCCCACATCTCCCCCATATATCAGTCGTTTACATAGACCCAGAACTATCCCATGTGGGTCATATGGGTCATGCAAGCTAGCCCATATGGCCACTTAGTACGCCCGGGTGCAAAATCATATGGGTCCCATATGCACCATGAAATGAGCCCCATAAGGAATTAGATTTTGTGGTGTGAAAGCATTTTTATTTTTTTTTCTCAGCCCATTCATTGAAAAAGGTGTTGTGTGAGCCATTTTAATGGGTTTATGACTTTCGTACGTCATTTGGATTGTTCCATTTAGCGAAAATCGTTTTTTTTTTTTTGCCCGTTTAATGGGGAGATGAATGATACTGTACATTATTGCATTGCATTGGAAGCAGTTTTGGACATCCTATTTAACACAACATTTATAAAGCTTATTTTAGAAGTTTTGACAATGTAAAGCTGAAATCTTCAATAATTGCACAGTTACAACCATCATATTACATTTTGTGTGTATACAAGGGATCTGATATGCTTCCCGTATAAATTAGGACGGGAGACATGAAAATGGAATTGTGCAGTATTTTCAAATTTGGAGAATCTGGCAAGTTGGCATACACTGGATACTGAAAGTAATATTGAGAAATATATTCAACCCAAAATGGTCAGAACACAGTTTTAGGATGGACCTTTTCCTTCCAATCGAGGTTTCGCAACCTAAATTTTCCATGTTATATAGGCTAATACTGTCTCTAAACATTTGCAAATGTTATATTCCTCATGTCTGTGTAAATTCCTTCCTTCACACTTCACCATGTAAAAACTTCAATGACCAAGCAGAGCTTACCAACCTTACCAAAACGTTGGCAAACTTAGTCTCTAACAGACCACCCAATCAATAGGCATGCATGTTTTTCTAGGCGTGTTCAAATTAACGAAGAAACTGGTTAAAAACAACAAAAACAATGAAAACACTAATGACCAGCTGGTTCAGACTTAAATAATGGAGCCCATTTAATGCCCATAGCCCATTCACTATTGTTACTGACCTACAGGAATGGAATCACTGACTCACATACATGTTGGTCATACTTCCTTCTGGCCCCTTAGCGGGAATAAACAATACCAAATTCAAGCGCGGTTTGAAGAAAACATTGATATTTTTTTTTCATAATGATATTTATGTTATGCTTGGTTAGTACTAAAAAATGAGGCCTGGAAATTTTTCAAAGCAGTGTGGACCCACCACTTGCTAATTAATGGGCATAACTATCATTTAGTTCAATTTCTATACTGATAGGCAGATAAGATTAATTGTCAGTGGCACCGATTTTATTTCTGAAACCGTGACGATATCCCATCTAATCCGAAGAAAAATGGATTAAGTGATTAGTCCAAAATTGAGACTGAAAATCAACCCTTAACAGTGAGAACGACTTTAAATTATTTGGATTGGTTACGCAGCTATGTTTGTTCACTATATTTTTCCTGCATTCTCAGAAGATCAGGATCAAACGACCTTACAGTACCATTCACGCGTGGCTTGATAACGGATGATTCACTAGTTGTACCCCATCCGTCTTCATGTGTTCTAGCAAAGTGCAATCAGGCTAGCTACTTTTCTGAACCATTTTGTTTCGATTGCTGAGTGAACGATCGCATACAATCCTATATAACGAACTTGGCGAATGCAGTAGCAGCTCCCTAGTGAATGGAGTTTCAGGAACTGTACAAATCAGCAGACACAAACTGACATTCGAAATAACTGACTGATCATGCATCTGACATATCAATGGAAAATCCAATCTACCTTCTGTATTGCTATCAGTTTACGCAATTGTACGATTGATGGAAATAAATGACTTACCTTCTTCTTCCACTTCTGTCATGATGATTGCTTTTCCTGGTCTTGCGATGTATCAAAATATCGTGGATATACAGTATAGTGAATGTATAAGAAACTGACCAAACAACACTGTCTTCACTGTCATAATACGGTAGTCTACCAGTCAGTGTGCATTTCTTTTATTATTAACCAAAGGCGTGAAGCTGGATATAGGACGAACGGCGGAATATTCGATAGGTGTTATTATAGCCATACACAGATGCCGTTTCAGACTCTACTTCATATCAAGTGCCGTGAATAGGCTTAGTCAACATCAAGTGCCGTGCAGTCAAAATACCGAATTATGACGATGCATTATTAAAATTGTGACGGAAATAAAAGAGGGCGGTAGTCACGATCAAGGCAAATGAACAGAATCTGTTAACGACGAAGGCATTGCTCTGAGCTCAGTAAATGCTACTAAAAAACTGGACGGATCTTATAAAAGGAACTTTGGCAGTTATGTTCCGAACTGGGTTATCAAAGATCTAGGTGAAACCTAGAAGATAATTATGTAATACAATGAAAAGGGAAAGTACCTTCAGGGAGCTGCCATTGACAATGCCTGCTCCCTGGTGCATTCATCCGAACTTGAATTAATGTAGTAGATTATCCTATTCCGGGATTTCATGAATTGTTATTGAGAATCATGTGGTTTTTCGCCCTCAGGAGTTAAGATTAACTCATGGTTTACCTGGAACATGCACAATTAAATGTGAACAATTCTTGACTAAACCATCAAATTGGATAGAAACTGAGCCGTAAAGCTCCGTCTATCAAGGCTAACTATAACTAACTCACCCGAAATATCATTTTAGAAGAAGTTTTGTAGTCTACAGAAATTCCCAGTTGGAACAGTTCTTTGACTGACAGCAAGCTTAAAAAAAGATTTCTATAGCTCATATTACACGGCATATACTGCACGATACTCAGTGTGTTTTGATTACCGCCTTTGGCCGAGGATTTGGCACATTCAAGCTGAAGCAATAAACTGAGACTGTGTCTGGGTGGGTTGGTTGGTTGGTTTGGTAAGATGGAGTTTTACATCCCAGTTTCCAATCAATTAATTTCAAGTCAAGTCAGACATGGCCTTTTCTCCAGTTGTGGCTCACTGGCTTGCTTCCCCTACTCCATTGCGTTGCAAAATAAAATGGGGGGGGGGGGAGAATTGTGGACCGTGTACCTCACCCTATCCCATTGACCAAAAGGTACATTTTTGATACTAAACGAACAAGAACAATTTTTTGAAAAATAAAAAAATCTGATTTATTTCCCTAAGTGTGACTACTCCTGTATTAGGAACGTAATTTGCGGTGCTCGGAGCCCGCCGAAAATTTGGGTCCTTTTACACATTTATAAATATGGAGCTTGCATTGCAAAAATAGCTTAAATTCAGGGTTTCCTGTAAGGAAATTTGAATATTTGGGAGACCATCGAAGAATATGCGTTTCCTATAAGCATGTATCTGATGAGATAACATGTCGACTGAAGATCGTTGTTGCTACAGTATGTTATCTAAGGAGTGCGGATTGAGGCTTCTTGGCAACATTCAAAGAGCTTCCGAAACTTTGTTGCCTTTTCAGACAAAATATTTAAAAAGTAAAACCCTTCATGGAAGAAAATTTCAGGGAAACGGCACTGAAGCGGCTCGGAAAAGTTCACCACTGACTGCTTTATGAGCGACAACTTACTGGATAAAGGGTTGTAATTTAGGGTGCGCGAGGCGCGCTGAAAATTTTGCCTTTTTGAAACTGATAATAACAAATATGGAGTTTTTGTTAGGGAGAATTCGGAATTTTATGGAAAAAAGTTGGGAAAATCGAAATGTATTTGACTCGTGTCTCAAATGGCAAATTTTGGAATTTTTCACCTTTTCGAGCCACGGGCAATCGTTCCCTGTCTCTTGTAGCTATCACTGCTCTGCGACATTGAACATTGATAACATTTTGACACTTCAATAACTAAAGGGTCCATCTACACAGACTGCGGTACTCAACTGACAGGGTTGAAAGTAGCCTGTGTAGCAGGCTGTACGGCACATTCCCTTTTCAGTCATATGGTTTTGGAAGATAAGAAGCTGAGAAAACCTCCGTCCGCTCCGTGAGGTAGGTTGAAATGTATCAGATGATAGGTGAGTATGAGGGAATTTGAGTACGGAAGGCTAATGGTTCCCTGCATGGAATATGAAGTCTTGCTCGAAAGACTATGTTCAGTTGGTGCGGAGCGTACAGAAAATTTGGAAAAATAGAGACCCCTCAGACAGCCGTAAATTGCATGTATCGGGCTTTTCAGAGGGCTAAGTTTTCCGATTATTTCCTGCAAGTGTGAACACCATTGTGTCAGGGACAAATTGCGGAGCGTGCCGAAACTTTTGTCCCTTTTAAACAAATACATGTAGAGAGCCTATGGAGGTTTTACTGCAAAAAAAACTTTGGGTTCTGGCTTTCTTGTAACGAAATTTAAAGAGTTGGGGGATTACTGAAGAATTTGTGCTTCCTTCATATATTGGTGGCAAATCTGAGGATGATTGCACGACGACTGAATCATAGTTCCTACATAATGTTATCTAAGGCCTACGAACTAACACTCTCCGATGATATTTCAAAAGTTTCCCAAACTTTGTTGCCCTTTTTAGACAAAATATTTGAAAATCAAGAGCTTTCATTGAAGAAAATTTGAAATTCTATGTAAGACAATTTACAAAAAAAAAAACAAAAAACAGTATAGCTGCCGGTGTCTCTTGATAATGTGGTATCACATAGGCTTATAGCCCGATGGTGCATTTCCGATTTTGTCATTTCCAGAGCTAGAAAGAGTTTATCAAACTGATTTACAAGCCACAACTAATGCCTTCCATATTGCATTTGACGGCGCGCGAAGCGGGCCAGAAATTTTGCTTTTTTGAGATTTTAAAAAATCAAAAAGGGGTTTTCAGACCTTGCGACTGCAAGTCTAATGCTCTAACCACTTGACCATGCAGTCGATCATGTGTCTTAGTGGTGGATGAGTTTTTCATGGTTGAGGGAGGAACTTAGTAACGTAAATAGGATAGGAGAATTGGAACTGCTTAGGGCGAGCCTTTAAGCCCCTTACTATCGATACAAATACTTCGAAGAAGAATAAAGAGAAATTGAGAGATTTACCCCTGTCAAAGAAGTTTTAGGCGCGGTGACTACTCGATTATGGCAAGCGAAAAATCGAAATAATACCAACATTAAATCGAATTTATCACAGGATTGATTACAGCCAATCACGGGCTGTTTATATCTCAGTATTAAATCGAATTTATCCCAGTAATAAATGGAATATATCCTAGTGCGCATCTAACAGGAATAATAGGTAAGGGGTGTCATTTAGCAAATATTTGATACATCACATGGGCCTATTTAAGTTGGCATAAGTCCTTACCATTCTTTTATAAAGTAAAAAAAAATAATCTGTTTTTGGAGGACCTGGAACCTTATATTCACCCTTTTTTTTACGTTCTTAATTGATCAAGATAAAACAATCGAAACTTTACATAACTTGTCCAAAAACATAAGGTCATCTCCTTTACAAGCCTCTGTATCTGTTTTTCTTCACTCTTTTGCATTGAAAATAATTACATTTTGTTTCCTTTGTTTGCTTTCACTGAATAAATCCTCTAAACATTCTCTTACATCCTCTAAACTTGTTTTTGTAATTTATATCTTCAAACCAATGAACCTTTTCTCGAAAAGCTTTTTTCTTAAGAAGGTGGACAATATCAGTGCAGATTTGCAAGGAGCATATGATCTTCAGTGCTACAGATAATCTCAGAAATTTCCTAAAAAGCGTTTTCACAGAATTCACACTTTAGCAGCTCATGCTTTCCCTCTGAAAATTGTCTTTCACCACTTGTACCTATCGAACCATCATGGACGGCGATCAGTGTTTGAAAGTGGGGGGTATAGTTGGTGTCACTGTCTAAGCGGAGCGCCGCCATCAGTTGGGGCGAAGAGTACAAATAAAATTTCGGCCAAAAAAACGACCGAAATCAACGCAAATGGCCGTTTCCGGGTTATCTAGCGTGATATTACATCAACTGTTAGAAGCTTATTCCCTAAAAAGGTAAAAGGCCTATCGTAAAAGCATAGAAAAAAAGGAAAAATTGTCTGATTGCCTTGCACTGGGATAAAGGTTCTGAATCGAGCGAAAAGAAAATCATTAATTGAACGTCATTAATTTCTTTATATTTGTATATCTTCCATTTCTATAGTAATTTTAAGTTATTTAAACTTCCTGTCGACACTCCACGACTTCTTTATAGTTGTATGATGAATCAATTCATATTTTTGAGTTCACTGTTTAAAATCACGTGTCTTTTAGTTTTCTTTTTGAAGGCCTAAATATTTAGTGATTGTTATAATCATCAGTCATTTTCTCAATTAAAACATTCTTAATGATGGCCTAAATATCAATCAATTTTTTACAAGCATCTGTGATATCTGGATTAAATAAGTGTAATCCTTTCTTTAAATGAAACTGAAATAAAGTCGAAAAAACTGAACCGCAAAGAATAAACGGCAATGACTTTCAAAGTGAAAGTCACTGTAAAAACCGTGTGGGGCTCTATCTGCGATATATTGTTATAAAAATCATCTGGAGAAGCAGAAACCCAAGTTGTACCAGAATTAAATGTTTCAAAAAAAAAAAAAAAACGTTACGGAGCGTCAGCAAATATGTACAAAGTTTTATGCAATTTCAACGTCATTTAAATATTATACACCCACTAGCGTAGCCAGCGGGGGGGGGGGGGGGCAGGGGACAAGGTGCCCCCACAGAAATTTTGGGGACGCGATGGACGATGCTGAAAAAATGAAGGAGAGCAAAAAAAATAAATAAATAAATAATAGAGAAAAATAAACGGCAAGAGGAGGGAGGGAATTGGGGGCATTTCTTACAGTTTACAGGGGGCTCTTAGCCGTTACGATAAAGTATGCAGTCCCCGACGGCGACTAGTCTCCCCGATGGTTTAACTGTTTTTTACCCCAAATTTTCGGTGCGCTACGCGCGCTGTAGATTCACTCCATTTTTTTTCAATACTTCCATTCGACATATCTAGAGAGTGTAAGTCCTGTCAACCTTACCAAGTAACAGGTATGCAGAGTACACAGGTTATTTAGAGGTCGTAAATTTTATCCCGTATCACAAAGCCTAGTTTGCTGTTCTCTTGTGTGTGTCATGCGATAGGTCAGTTGGTGACTGACTCACTGAGCATAGTTTGGCTATTTTATCGGGTATTCCAGGTGGTTTCGACACAATGTATGTTATCCCCGATACGGTCTACAACCCCTACAGTTTCTATTTTTTTTCTTTTTTTTTTAACGATTTCATAGGCTATGTTATTTTTGTAAGCGTACCAAAAATTTTCACGCGCTTTGCAATTTCACGATTCAGACTCAAAAGAACACTATCAGTGCGCAACTCGGCTTTTAAAATATTAAGTGATATTGTGCAAAATATGCAGCAGGCTGCAATAACATGGGATAGTTAGGCTCCTTCATATCCCCTTCTCACCACCCCCCTCGACATAGGGGCTGTCGGAACTTGTGGTCGCTGGCATGACCCGCCCCCTGTCGGGAATAATCTGTCGCCTTCCCATGGTCTGCTTAGTTATTTTGGCTTTCAAAAGAGTAATTTCTGCGATAAAACCCAAAATGTTCGGCACGCTTTGCACACTAGTCCTCAGTTCCGTTACCTAGAGCTAATAAAGTACAAACCCTTCCCATCTTTTCAAGTAAATTAATAAGTAGATTAAATGGATTAATGTACATGTCGGGAATTTCATCTCATTTCGCTAAACCAAGGAGGTGTGATCTGTGATCTCTTGTGTCATTCGTGCGGTACGGACTCGAAGAAGGAAATAGAATATAACTTTATAAGTTTTGCCCGATAAGGCCCAAATGCCGTGACAATTGACCTATATGAGCTTTAAATAAGTACAGATTCTTTTTAGTGTAGGCTAATCCAAAAAATTTTCGCCCGCTATTCCACGGTTAAATCAGTGCGGAAATATCTTCCTCTAGCATATACAAATTTTATGTCGTATATGACTCGCAATGGCAGGTATAGTGCACAGGTTTTCTTCAAATCTCCCTCACCAACACATCGATGGCATCCTGGCTGTCGGGGCTTGGGATCGCTACCCACCCTACCCCTCCCCCGTTCGGAGAGTGGCCCTTCGTCGGGCAAATCCTGGCGCCAAGCCTGGAGGGAATACACATTTTTCCAGTTATGACTTGTATATGTGTAATGAAGCAATGAACTAAAATTGGAAGCTGCATTTTTTGGAGACCGGCAACTATTTTGGAGGGTCAACCAATTTCACTAGGAGGGCGTGTCGCCCCTCTAAAACCCCCTGTGGAGAACACTGGAATCTAGTATAAAAAGAACAAAATATAGCACCATATTGCATCTAAGCTCTTCAAGACAGGAAAAATTTTCAAAAGGGGAGGGGGACACCCAGGGAGACGGGCCCGTAGCCAGGGGGTTCAGGGGGTTCGCACTTACTCCCGCCCAGACCTTATTTTTTATTTTAATGGAGTTTCAGCGTTTTTCAGGGCAAAATGTCAGTTCCGCTGGTTTAGCCAATGTAACCCTTATGAGTAGCTGTTTTGTTTCAGTGCAACACAATTCCCTAGGGCCCCATTGACTCGTACAGTAACCCTCTTACAGCCACACACTAACTCTCGAGGGAATAAGAAAAATATTGATACAAGATTGTAAATGTCCAATAATTCCAGCTTAGGTGTTCACCAGATCGCTCTAATTTGAGGAAAAATTGCAACATATCCTTGGGGGTAGGAGTGGGAAAACCACACCCTCTCCCCGGTAGAGCTCCGCTTAGAAACATGTATTAACATGTATTAACATTTTTCATAGACTGCTTCTTTTTTTTTTTTTTGCATTTATTGAGAAATTTCAGGAATGAAATCCATATTTCCAGGCTATACAGCATAACACACTCGGAAAGTGCCGTTCCCTGCCATCTGAGGGGTTTCTAAAACCAAAAATTTTCTTGTACGTTCCGCGCCAACTGGTGGTGACGCTCCGCTTAGATAGTCCTGTCGGTCAAGATTGGGGACGATGAGTCGACTTTGCCCGCCCCCAACCCCCCTCCCCCTTCACAAGAAAATCTTGCTACGCCCCTGTATATACCGTATTCTTTTACTGCATGTGAAAGTCACTTTTTCAGGATATTTACCTTCTGTATATACGGTACTGTACATATGGTTGATCACTTTTGAAGGTGATCGGGGCACTTGTGTTTTTGTGTAACATGTTCATGTTTTAGTTACTCCATGGGAGGTTATAAAGAACTGAAAGGCCACGAGCGTAGGTTCCCTTCTGTTTTAAGAGAAACGGTTTCATGTTACATTTTAAAGAGTGAATTTTTGTTATCTTTTAGTTTTTCGTTCTATTAAGAAGTTTTCATAATAGCATACTTTCCTTTTTACATAGTTTCCGAATCTGAAGGTTTGTTTTCATGGGGGTATGGTGCACAGTATCCCCCCGGTTTCATGGGGGGATATCCCTCCATCCCCCTCCCCCACCGGATCGCCGCCCATGCGAACCATTAATCGTCTGTAACTCCTCTCTGCCTACACTTTTGGCGTCTTACAGGCCTGGGTTTGCGGTTTATTCTTTGAGAAGAAATATCTCATCATGACTTGGCTCACTTACACAAAACCCTAATGTTATGATAGAACAACAACAAGCTTAGCCTATGTCACTAAACAAATGTACAATCTTCATACAGACCAGCAAAATTTACCTCTAATCGCCAATTATAGAAAACTAGATACATGGCCTAATCTTTGCAGATTTAACCAACATACATTCCATTCTCTCTTCTTGGCATTACTGACACTTGATACAAACATGTATAGGCTAGAACTCCTCAATCTATGCATATAAGCATGTATGGTACAATAATATGACAAAACCGCTCATACACAAAACTTACCACTATATTGTCTACTTCTATACTTACTTTGGTCTTCTCTTATTTGATCAAGATATCCACAATTCCCAAGTAACATTCCCTTATGGGAACCATATGGGTCCCATTTCCTATCCCATATGAAGCACATAAGGTTTTGTACCCGGGATTAATACGGAACCCATATGTTCTAGCCCACATGACCCATATATGAGGTAGTTATTCTTGGGTGCAAAATTAAATGGCCCCACATGGATTTACTGATACGGGCACGGTGACATTCTGGCTATATGTGTTAGCATTTCTTTAAATAATTCATGAACCTTCTGGTAGTCTCACGTGACGTGTTTATTAGTCTCTTGCCGAAGATGGTGAATATCCGAGCGAAAATTTCAGAATATAAGATAAAGGGAGCTGCATGTTTAGTTATGAGAGTTATTCGCTCTTTTCTATGAGACACTTTATTCTATTGAATTCCGAATGGTTAATTCTACCAATACTTTCGAAATTGAGCGCAATTAAAATTTTTGATATAAGTTACAAGTTTATTCCTCGATAAATCAGGTGACACTATATAACACATTCGTGTTGGTGCAGTGAGCAGTTGAACCCCATCTAACTAATCCCTCGATGAAGCACTAGACATTCTATGACATTTTTTATACAACTCACTACTGGACTGCAGGAACAATCAATAAGGAGTGACGATAATATTGTTTTTTTAAAGTAATTAAAAATATTTGTTTTGATTTTTAATAAACATTTTAGACATTCAAGACAAAAAACTGTACGTATACACTCATTCACGTTTACAAACAAATAACGTCACTGCTGCTTGTCAACAGATTTGATGAAGTGCGCCCACATTTCTTCAAAATGAAATGTAGATTACAGTTCGTATCTAAACTGTGTGAAATCGCGAGATGACTGTACGACTAAAACCAAACGTGCATGCATATGTTCCTGCGCATGTTGTATGCAAATACAACCAGTGCCAACCAGCAACGTAAGCGTGAATGAGTCTATTGCCTTCGTATTTTTGCAGCAGTAACAATCTGTGTAGGTGGTTTAAATGGTTTATTACTGTATGTTACAATACGTAAAAGAAGAAGATAAATTAGACTATATACTAGTTCATTCAATGTCTGCAAAACATTTTCTGCGAGCGACATTTTAAAATCCCGGAAAATTCCAAAAACTCTCCACCTTCCTTCAATGTGAAGCACTATTACGTACTCTCAGCAAATACGGATCGCTTTGATGTACAACACAAACAAACGACCCAGTAAAGAAATTTTATAGCATGATACAATATTTACACATGTACATTGCATACGAAAGGGATGAAACTTTCGGGTAAATGACGAAATGATTTTAACGACTCTTTAAAGATCCAGAAAGATTCATTTGAACCCTCGAGAGGTTTGACCAAGAAACTACAGTTGCAGCCTTTTGTGTAGAACAGGCAAGAAAACCAAAATAAATCTGTTGTAAGACAACTTGCGGAAATTACTACCTTTAAAGGTTGAGGTGACTCTATTTTTACATGCAAGGGAATAGATAATTCTCACGTGACGTCATAAACGCTTTTCACGTGGTGTATTTCAACCATGTTTGAGGGCAACCCCGGTATGTATGTACAGGCTTGCCCTAAAACTTGGCGGTTGCTAACGCATATTTGTGAAGTCAGTGCGAACTATCTATAGGCTCTAAGGAGCCCGTAAGGGGATATGAAAGAAAAAAATATTTCGTAAATTCGAAATATTATTTCGTATATTTGAAATAATTATTTCAAATATACGAAATAATTTTTGGCATGTCCCTTTACGGGCTCCGTAGAATTGAGTCCGCATCCCATACTATTTTGCTGAAACATAAACAATGCAAACTTATGTTCAGGTTTTGTAGATACATATTCACCATTCTCTCAAACCATGGAAGTACTACCTCCGAGGTAGTACTTCCATGGTCAAACTGTTGCTGAACAAACATCATAAATGTTGTGCTGGCACATGGTGAGCAATAAAGTGTTCTCTTTATGATATATTACCTCTTTGGTTTTTATCTTGTCGTTCAAACTTAGCTACCTGATGGCATCCCGTTTGCTATACAGCTCATTCATGGTTAGAAAAGCGAATCAAAGGTATTATCATCATTTTTAGTGAAAGATTGTGTTTTATCAGTATACCTTACATCAGTTTACCTTACACAATGACTGCAGCTCATAATAAATGACAAAATATGATGCATGCTTCTCACGACGAAGACTTGGACCATGTTTATTCATCGTACTCAAGGAGGAGCATGGAGGTCAGCGCCTTTGTCCAGATATGAGCACCCCTGATCCGAATATGTCTGTCACAAGACTAAAGTTTTAACCTAATGCTTTGCTAAAACCTCGGAGCTTTGGAGGGTTTTGCCCCCTGGACCCCATCAAGGTTTTCCCTGTGAGGAATCCAGGAATCCAATAAGGTTCATTAGCAAACCCCGAACCTTATCTGCTAGAGCAACATTTTTCTGAGGGTAGACTTTGCACCCACAGATATGCATAAAGCTCAGCGCTTCCGGGGCGTTGAGCGCTGGACCCCTCTTGGACCCTACCGGTTGACCTGGGGGAAATAAGTGAACCTGTGGATCCCTACCGATAACAACTCGCGCTTCGCTGTATGTGATATCATATTGATGAGGTTCCCTAATTGTGTGAAATATGTGAATGATGCGTTACTCATTGGAAACGATTAAATACTGTATCCAAGCAATGTATAAAAGCACTAAAATGATGCTGGTAATCCACCCAATCAGTGTACATGCCATCGATATTCTGGCGTGAGTTTTTGCACTCTCCGGATCAGTTGAATTCCCAAGAGACTAAAATAATTAAAGAGAAAAAGTAGAAAATGCACCCAATTTGAAGTTGATAAACACAGAAGCTAAAAAGACTAAAACTTAAGTTGTTCATATTTGTACAAATGTTTGATGACCGTGATGATGGCAGTGGTATTGGAAGTGGTGATGGTGATGGTGATGATGATAATCATCATCAGCATCACATCAATACGTTAAAATGTTGACTTTAGTGTTTGCCTTACCAATTTTCATTAAACACAACAGAGTTTGTCACCATTTTCATTTTTAACAAGATAAGAAAATTTTTTTTAAATGGGAAATTCGTCTACCAGTCTACCCACTTGTAAATTTTTCCACAGTCGTGTGCAGAAATAATCTCAGTGGACGGCGTAGAGGGACAATATGAAAGGTAAGGCGAAAACATTACTTGACATTTAATATGGTAGGGAAATTTGCAATAATACCTCCCGTCGATTAGGCTACAAATATACTTCCCGTCTCTTACATGTTCCTTCTGAACAATTTAGAAAAACATGTCAAAAGACTTAGTGTAAATGATCTGGACGACGAGGCTTAGTGTAAATGATCTGGACGACAAGGCAAATTTCTGACACGAGCGGTGATATGATCCTTTATGTGAGACAGACATTGTTGTAAATATGCTGGGCTGCCTTAGCAGTGTCTCCATATTTCTCCCTCAAAATTAAGAACCAGACACGGGTTAGAATTTTTTTTTAGAAATGTCAATTCTAAAAATCCAATGCACTATTACTCTGTCAAAACAATATTGGGCACTGCATGACTCGGAGTCAATCAAGAACATGGTTTGGAAAGTTTGGTGTGTATTGGAAGAACCAGTGATTGTAACTAAGGCTATATTTGTTAGCGTTTAATTCTAAACTATTTGAGCTATACTCTTTAGTTCTCTACCCGGCCCCTTAGTTTCACATTTTTAAGGTAGATTATGATAAATATACCCTCATGTTTCAAAAACATATTGTTCACTCACTATTGCAGCAAAGATTATCCCTGGTATGGAACAAAAAATGGACCAAATACAGCAAAATGTTCCAAAAATTGCCATAACCAGTGATGCAGTAGCCAACGCTTGGGAAGGGTTTCTTTGTGGTACAGAATTCACGAACACCACGTTAGAGCTCTGCATAGAAATGATGAAATGCATACAACATTGTTTTTCAATTTGAAAATCATGATGGGGCATGACATGATATTTACAGAAAACAAATGGTATTTTCCAAAGTTAGCTCTCATATTAACAAATAAATGACAGTTTGCTGGAAAGTCTAGAATGAGTTGATTAATATCTTTGATACTGAGTCTTCATATGAGGAATCAAATTTGAACTATCTGTTTCTATCATATGAAAAAATAATGGAACGCCTTTCAGGCCTGTAGCCAGACAAGGCGCTAAAGAGAGGCCAAACGGCTTCCAAGGAAAGAAAGGTTAATAATAAATACAGGATCAATTGTGTGAAAATGTCTTAAAAGAAGGGTTTAAGGTCATATCAAGTTTTGATATTTCAGAGGAGTACTTATTCTAAGCATTTTGGTGGAATTTGCATTGAAATCTGATGTGTGGTCCTCAAGATATGAGCAAGTAAAGTTGTCACATTTTCAACAAAAAGTGAACATTAAGCAAGCACATAAAGACATATGACATCACCTCCTCACATTAACGGACAGTCTATTGTTTTTCTCTAAACTTTACAGCATTTTTTCTCCTCAACAATCCCATATTATCAGAATGTGATTGCATTAATGTCATCAGAACGTTATAAACTTTGCATTCCCTATAGGGAGGTCCTATTCCTATTAACTTCAAGGACAACAAAACTGTCTGAAAAAACATAGGGAAACAAAGCATTCCTCGTCAATGTGAGGAAGTGATATAACGTCTGCTGCCCTCAAAATCACTTCGGAACGCAAATCTAGGGACTTCATTTACTAATATCTCAACAGGGAGGTGTGAGTACACTCCCTGATCTCAATAACTTCATGTCTGATTTGAATGAAAGTTTCACCACAATGTGTAGATTTGGGTTTTCTTTCACATATGAAAACTCAATTTTTGCTTGAGTTTCCCCTCTAATTCAATGGTAACCTGACATTTCTTCTTTTTTTTGGGGGGGGGGGGGGTCTTGATACCATAGGCAATGATATTATCTAAGAAAAGTAATTCTTAGCAACATAAACATAGAAAACGTCCATCTAGGGTAGCAAGAATAAAGATTCATGATTTACCTTTTAGACTTGGGAAAGTATATCGTAGTTCAATTGCGTGGCATTGAATAACAAGGAATACTTATAGTGATACCACTTTTAAAGCAAATTTTTAAATTTTCTCTCCCCGTCAAACATTATAAAGCTCCAAAAAATTACCGTAGGCTGTGGCTGTGCACTAACAACTACGTTACTTTGGTAATTTGCTTGCATCGGTTGGTTCCAGGGCTGTGGTTGGTTAACCTGTGGACCAGGATTATAGCCAACATTTCCTTTATTATAAAAATCATTGTACGCCGGAGGATGTTGATGATCAGCTACGTAACCATAGCTAGTAATTGGTGGGTGCGTGGTTTGAGAAGGGCCAGTAGGGGTTTGATATTGTGAAACTGGGGGAGAAGGCGGGAGTACTTGGTTTGAAACTGGCGGTTGTCCCTGCATCTCTTGAAATCTAGTTGGTGTCCCAATATTCGTTGAGTCCCCTGTACTAGAAAAGATATCAAGCATTGCGGTTAAATCCATTGGTCGTTGTGGGGTCTGACTTAAACAACTTTGTACTCGATACCATCAGTTAATTCTACAATCTACTCCCAGGTTCTTTTTCTTCTTGTTTTTTTACCTTGAACAAATCTATTCATAATTACCATACTAGACAAGCTGACCAGCTACATACCCTATTCATTGATAGAGGGGCTTGCAAGAAAGTCTCAAGTATAGATCAATTATTGCCTGGAACACACTTCCCCAAAATTAACAGCTTAGCCCAGTGGCGTAGCTACTGGGGGGGGGGGCAAGTTGCCCCCCTGGAAAAATTTTTGGGGAAATTTGATGTAAATGGGGAAGTTTGATGAATCTTCTTATTATAACAAAAAATTTTCAAAATTTTTGTTAGAATAAGAAATTGTAAGACATTTCTCATACACAATTCGTATTTTCATGCGACAAATTAACTCAGAGTTCGTCAGTGTCGCATGAACCGGCTCAATTCGCGTTCCACAGAAATGTCATCGCCGCGTAGCAGATTGAATGTTCCCTTGTGCTTGTATACGCACGGGGGTTATGATCAGTGCATTTCAGTGCACAGGAAGCTGTTATTCAGGTGATACTTTGGGAATTCAGTAAAAGGATTAGAAAACTGAAAAGTCACTACCGTAGACCCCCGAGGTTGTTTTGTTATTCTACAAGCTAGCAGTAGCTGTACGATTTTACTCTGTGTACATAACGATGGATGGGGCTGAAACAATCCATGGCCAACGATAAAATTAAAGGTAATCTAGAAATAAGAATTAACGGGATCCGTTGGCACACTTAGATTTTGTTACTTAGCCTAATCCTTGGAGGCTCACAAGCTAGTTCGGGAAAGTAGCTTTCTGCTCACTTTGAGTGTAACAATAAATGGACAATGAGTACCTTGTAGCCTTCTACACTTAACAGACTGCTTTTCTAACAGGATATCCTTTGTGATCGAGCCACTATTAGGCCTCCTTAGTGGTGTGTGAAGGCGAGACCATTGGGCCATGCCCCCCTCACAGATGCCATTTTTTCTTTGTTCTTAAAAATACGTAGTCTAACTTTATTAACACAGATTTTACTTCAAAAGATAGCATATGTGGTATCAGATTGCTTATAAGGACACCCAATTTTTCAAAAATTTTCAAAGGGGAAGGATTGTCCCCGCAAGGTCTTTCAGTGATGCCATTTTTTTTTAATTCCTACATATAGACCTAAGCGAATTCTGTGAAATTCCAATTTTTACTTAAAAAGGTAGACTGTTTCCCACTGGTCGCATCGATAAAAAGACTACATGTTTAGTGTTTAGATTCTCTTTACAAGCATAAATACGCTATTTTGACCATCTGAGGGGTCTAATTTTTCGAAATTTTCTTTACGCTCGGCGCCAACCAATGGTGGCGCTTCGCTCGGTCTTTTGGGCAAAACTACATATTTGGGGTAAAATTAGCTCTTAACTCTCTGATCACTTTGCAGTTTGCGAATATAGTTTGAAGTGAGCATTTTATTGCAAACGACAAAAGAAGAAAGCGACTGGCTAGATTTTTCGTATTAGCCTGTAAAATGCTATTTCCGGCCATCTAAGGGGTCTGATTTTTCCAAATTTTCTCTACGCTCTGCGCCAACCAATGGTGGCGCTCCGCTTAGATAATCTTTATGACAAAATAACATTTTGTGGCCAAGAAAAACCACAAATACTGATCAATGCTCTTTTATTTTGACTCCTAAAAGTGTACAAATTTAATGACAAGTTTTTCTTCGTAAGGTAGCAGAAATGGCATAAAAGAAATGCATGTAAAGACACAAAAGTTTCAGTTTTATCCTCATGAACCATCACGATTCAACTTTTAACACTGTTCCTGTCAAAGTCGAAAATCTTGCACCATTTTGCATCTAGGCTCCTTGAAAACGTCAAAAATTTCCGGACACCCCTCCCCTCAGACCATACTGCATGCCACTCCCCCTTCAGAGAAATCCTGCGTATGCCACTGCGTTAGTACATACAAATAAACCAGATATTGTTTACCAAAATAATATACTTCGTTATTTCCGATTGCTCTATGTTTTACTTTAAGATTAAAATGCAGGTAATAATACGAAATGACATTGTAATGTTGTTTGCATATTTTGTATGAAATACATACACATTGACCGGGAAAAGTTTTGGGGAAATTTCATACCTTTGCCCCCCTGGAAGAAATCCTAGCTTAATGGGGAGTGTAGGAGGAGGGCACAGGGGGACTTATGTTGATCTTCTGTTAACATTGTGTCTGCCCTCTTTCGGAGTACTTTTGTTTCTAAACCCCAGAAGGGTTTTAAGAGTACTTCCATTCACAACAATTGTTTTTACTAACTTCCTTATGTATGGGTACTTACTATCTTGTTCGTTTACTTTTGTGATGAAACAAATGAATGAAATGAAAGAATTACCTACATAGGGTACTACATCTCAACTGAAAAGCTTCTTGTTTATTTCTACGGCACTAACAACCCTTTTTAATTGAGAGTCACTGAATTGCTTTCCATATTAAATTACCTATAGGGAGCATCACACACAACGGCAGTATGTTCCAGTTTCTTTGGAGAGTTGATGCTCTAGCACTGGATCAAACATGCCTTCGACCGTTTTGATGCACATCTTTTCTTTTTTTTTAATAAAAGTGTGTAATTGAGATAGTGTAACAACCAGCTAGAAGATATACAATAGTAGATGTAAATTATAGCTGCCTGTAATTTCCGTCTTTATACTTAAAGGCCTACTTTTCTCACCCCAAAAAGTACAAATTCTCCTAACCTTCTTACTTAAGCCCCTCCCAGTTGTCCTAAGTTCCTCCTCATCCAGACACAATCTCACTTCATTGCTTCTTGGCGAGTATACACGAATCCGAACAGCAAGTGATGGACTATTTCAGTCGGCCATAGCTGGGGTCCGAGGCTTTAAATCTTTCGATTTCCTTACTTATCTCTATCATGGATGATTGTACACTAATTTGTATCTTCAATTCTCCAAGTTCACTAAATATGAGGGTTTGGAATTCATGTAAACAATAAATAAAGACGGTTTTAGGCTGACGGGCCCTACTAATGGCGACCTACAGTCACTAAAAACATCCGCTAATCGGATTCGCCTATAGAAGATCAATGTGGGTAATCAAAACATTCTCAGTACAGCCCGTGGTGTGTAATATAAGCGTTGGTACTCTGCATTGCTTGAACTTGCTGCCAGTCAAAGAGCTGAGCCAATAAAGAATTTCTGTGGACTATTACAAAAATTTTAGTGGGGTTGAGAGGACAAGACCTTTATTAATCCATCTATCCTCCTCCATGTACATAAACCCCACTTGTTTGGAACAACTAAAGGAAACCTTACTTGCAGCCAACTGCATTTCTGCTCTAATCCCATGTTGAGTTAAGGTTGAGTTAAGTTATACATCTTAACTTCAAACATAGATCGTTTATGGCTTAATTAAGGCATTCAAATGTACCGATCTCCATCTTTACAGGCTCTAGCGATATGGATGCCTTCAGGGGCCATTAGAGAATTCTGCTCCTTAGCAGTCGAGTGGACACTTACTTATCTTGAGATATCCCTTTAACAAGATTTTCAGATTTTGACCCCGGTGACCCCAGATGACCCTTGACCTCCACAAAAAAGGGACTATTTCCTAACTACAACCCATCCACAACCAAATATAAAATTTATTCAAGTTTCCTATCTTGAGATATCCCGTTAACCAGATTTTCAGACTTTGACTCTTGGTGAGCCCAGATGACCTTTGACCTCCGCGAAAAATAATACGGACCATTTCCAGACCATAACGCATCAACACACCAAATATAAAATCTATTCAAGTTTCCTATCTTGAGATATCCCGTTAACCAGATTTTCAGACTTTGACCCTTGGTGAGCCCGGATGACCTTTGACCTCCGCGAAAAATAATACGGACCATTTCCAGACCATAACGCATCAACACACTATATATCAAATCTATCCAAGTTTCTGATCTAGAGATATTGTGCTAACAAGATTTTCAGACTTTGAGCCCTGGTGACCCCAGATGACCTTTGACCTCCGCGAAAAACAACAGGCATCATCTCCTGACTATAATGCATCAACATACCAAATATGAAATCTACCCAAGCTTTCCATCTTGAGACATCGTCTTAACGAGATTTTCAGACTTTGACCACCAGTGACACCAGGTGACCTTTTACCTCCGCGAAAAAACAATAGGGACAATTTCCTGACCATAATGCATCAAGCATACCAAATATGAAATCTACCAACGCTGCCTGTCTTGAGATATCGTGTTAACAAGATTTTCAGACTTTGACCCCTGGTGACCCCAAATGACCTTTGACCTCCAGATAGGCTTCAGTTATTGGCGGGCACAGCTGGGCTTCAGCGGGGCTTCACCTGGGAAAGGCTAGCCCAGTTGGGCCCCACGTGGGAACACCTGACAAACACGGATGGGCCCCAGCTGGGGCCCAGCAAGTAGCCCAGCTGGGGCCAGCTGAGCATGTTGGCTGGATGAGTACTTAAAGCTTATTTTGCATGTAGTTGCAAAAATGCATTTTTTATTGCAGATGTGCATGGGGAGTATCACCTGAAAAGCTAGAAGTCCTTGGGTACCTGCTACGTGGTATGAATTCTGAATTTTTCTTATAAGACTGAGAGTTGAGGTAAGAATTTGTGGTTTATTACTTTTATCGTCCTGGAAAACAAATCTTGTAAACCTATAAAAGACTATATTTTGGCCCTTGATAACCTTTAAAAACCTATATTTTCAGTATGCAAACCTTTAAAAACCTATATTTAAGAGAGGAGGTGCTGTGAGGCCTGCTTACACTTTGACCTTGATTTCCGAAAAAACAGTGCAGTAAGTCCAACCTTAAAGTACTGGGCATCAAACTTCGAAAGATTTTTAAGGATTGAATTGTATTTTTACTTTAATGTGATAGGAATCGAATTCAGTGGCTAAATTAGGTACCTAATGATTATGAAACCATGAGAACCGATTCAGATTCAGTGAAGTTATGCAAGGAAATAAAATGAAAAATTCCTGGAATAGAATTAAAAATTTCCACACCAATTGATCAAATTATTGATATTTGGGGTGAAAAACATGTCAAATAGCTACTTCGTGCCCCGAAATTAATGAAAAGCGTGTTTTTAATTACAGACCAACATTATTTCTTGATATTTTCAGTAGTAAGGTACAACATTAGTCCTTGCTAGGTTATTTCCTAGCTGAGATATTATTATTAAAGGGCCAAACCTCTCACCCCAAACTACAATTTTGGTGCGAGGGTACCGAAATTCTCAATTGGCTCAGCTCTTTGATTGACAGCTAATTCAAACAATGCAGAGTACCAAAGCTTATATTACAGAGCATGAACAGTACTGAGACTGTTTTGATTATATAAATTGAGTTTTTCTATACTCACCTTGAAGCAATAAACTGAGATTGTATCTGGATCAGGATGAATTTCAGACAATGGTGGAAGGGGCTTTAGTAAGAAGGTTAGGAGAATTGGTACTGTTTGGGATGAGAGAACTGGGCCTTTGAGTAAGAAGGTTAGGAGAATTGGTACTGTTTGGGGTGAGAGAACTGGGCCTTTGAGTAAGAAGGTTAGGAGAATTGGTACTGTTTGGGGTGGGAGAACTGGGCCTTTGAGTAAGAAGGTTAGGAGAATTGGTACTGTTTGGGGTGAGAGAACTGGGCCTTGGAGTAAGAAGGTTAGGAGAATTGGTACTGTTTGGGGTGGGAGAACTGGGCCTTTGAGTAAGAAGGTTAGGAGAATTGGTACTGTTTGGGGTGAGAGAACTGGGCCTTTGAGTAAGAAGGTTAGGAGAATTGGTACTGTTTGGGGTGGGAGAACTGGGCCTTTGAGTAAGAAGGTTAGGAGAATTGGTACTGTTTGGGGTGAGAGAACTGGGCCTTTGAGTAAGAAGGTTAGGAGAATTGGTACTGTTTGGGGTGGGAGAACTGGGCCTTTGAGTAAGAAGGTTAGAAGAATTGGTACTGTTTGGGGTGAGAGAACTGGGCCTTTGAGTAAGAAGGTTAGGAGAATTGGTACTGTTTGGGGTGAGAGAACTGGGCCTTTGAGTAAGAAGGTTAGGAGAATTGGTACTGTTTGGGGTGGGAGAACTGGGCCTTTGAGTAAGAAGGTTAGGAGAATTGGTACTGTTTGGGGTGGGAGAACTGGGCTTTGGAGTAAGAAGGTTAGGAGAATTGATGCTGTTTGGGGTGAGAGAACTGGGCCTTTGAGTAAGAAGGTTAGGAGAATTGATACTGTTTGGGGTGAGAGAACTGGGCCTTTGAGTAAGAAGGTTAGGAGAATTGGTACTGTTTGGGGTGAGAGAACTGGGCCTTTGAGTAAGAAGGTTAGGAGAATTGGTACTGTTTGGGGTGAGAGAACTGGGCCTTTGAGTAAGAAGGTTAGGAGAATTGGTACTGTTTGGGGTGAGAGAACTGGGCCTTTGAGTAAGAAGGTTATGAGAATTGGTACTGTTTGGGGTGAGAGAACTGGGCCTTTGAGTAAGAAGGTTAGGAGAATTGGTACTGTTTGGGGTGAGAGAACTGGGCCTTTGAGTACTTTATGGAGCAACAGGATCCATAAGGTAAATACAGCACGGTCAGCACCTCATCAACTTACCATCTATCCCCAAAGCTGTTATCTTTACTTGATCTTTTGAGCAAAGAAGCACCAAATCCTTATCAACAAGTTGCCAGAACCACTTGCTGCTAACTATTAATTAATTATGGCTATATTTTGAGAGATTTGATATGCATCACTACACAACCTTTCAGAATTAACATTCCAAATAAACTTAGTTAAAAAACTCCCCTTTGAGATAGTCACACTAAGTTTCCAGAAGGTGTTGCATTTTTAGTAATTGGTGTTGCATCAGCATATTTATAATAATCTAAGGTTTTTAAGTGAGACAATGATTTCCATGGCATGACACGTGAAGAGAAAACATGCACAGTCATTACATACATTCTAAAATGCCTGTTAAAACTGAAGACGGGTTTTGTAAGAGGGGAATGGTAAGTAGTACCAAAACAAACTGAAAATACAACTATGGATCGATCTTATTGCAAAAGCGTTCTTTTTATTTTGCAGTAAATTGTGTAAACCTTGCATGGTAATTTTACTCACCGCTTGCACTGCTCATAGTGTTCTATATTTTACGGTCCGTCACTTCAGAGAGGTAAAATAGTAAATACCGATAAAAGAATCTTTTAGAAAGCATTCATGAAATGTTTACACCACACAGTGTGCTTTATTTGGTTAATTGCACTGTTAATTGCGCAGTCGAGATGTATGTATGCACAAAATAAAACACCTTGCAACGTCAGAGTATTTTTTCTATTGATGCTGGTTGTTTACACTGGGAAGGGTGACATTCATATTGATGGTGTTAAATCAATACAACCTGTGTAAAACAAACACATGCCAGAACTGAATCATTCAAGCATATACTCTTGATCAACACGTTCAATAACAATTTCGTGAATATACTGTTGCATGAGGAAGTAAGTGTCCGTACTTGAAGTCATAAGAAGATTTTTTTACATATCTTGTTTATGTTATCTGAAAGTCAAATCTAGCTGGCAGTCTAAGAGGATTAACTGCTAGCTTTCTGTCTAAACCAACAATGAATCATTTGAGAGAATTGAACTATTATTGCACAGATCATGGCGTGAAACAAAGCTATGAAACGATGCCCGACAAATCAAATGAAACAGATTGGTTGATACGGTGACAAAATGCACTTATGATCTTTCAAACTCCACTTGTAATTTCCGCTACCCCCTATCAGTGTTGTACTTTATTCCATGCTTCTATCTGATAGTTACAAAATTGTGGCCAAAATTGAAAGGGAAAGCGGGAAGGTCACGTGACTCGTTTCATTTACTTTCGTCGACTGGAGGAGTGATCCCGACAAAACAAGTGAAACAAAATCGCTGATTCACTGACAAAATGCCGCACTCATGATCGCTCAAGCTCTACTCGGAACCCCCTCTCCCCCCTCCTTTCAATATACTATTTGACAGTGACAAAAGTGTAACCAATACTGAAAGAGGGGGCGGGGAAGGTGACTTGCTTCATTTACTTTTGTCGGGGAGTATAGCCCAGTACCTGTGAAGGTAGTTCAGTTGAGTTTACACAATACAACCATGAATGTTCTTAAAGAGCCAAACCTCTAACCCAAACTACAATTTTGTACGGGGATACCGAAATTCTCAATTGGCTCAGCTTTTTGATTGACAGTTAATTCAAACAATGCAGAGTACCAAAGCCGGTGTTACACAGCATGAACGGTACTGGGAGTGTTTCGATTATATAAATTGAGTTTTTCTATACTCACCTTGAAGGAATACACTGAGATTGTATTTGGATGAGGATGAATTTCAGACAATTGTGGGAGGGGCTTAAGTAAGGTTAGGAGAATTGGTACTATTTGGGGTGAGAGAACTGGGCTTTTAAATATTTCGTGCTTATTCTATACACACAGATAAGACCCCTCAAAGTGTGAAACAGGAAGTTAAGTTTAGAATTTTATTACAACACCTTTTGGGGACAAAAATGTGGTGTTAGGTACAGTTCCCTAAGGCAAAGAATCTTGTAAAGGGAAAATTCACAAACCTTTTATCGAACCATCACCTAATTAATTACATAATATTTTGATCTGGCAACGTAAGTACACTGTGTTGGAACTTCATAACTTTGGATATTTGTATGATGAAACTTTCCTTACTACATTTTAAAACGTTCTTTTCTGCTTGGTTATATCTCCTTAAAAAACTCGAAGAAATAAACCACACTATATACACATTTGATATAGTCAAGTGTAACATTTGACTCAGGCCCATAGTCAAGGGAGGGGGAAGGGGGGCAGGGGGTTGTTGATTGGATGTACCAGATAAAACAAAATACAGAAAAGTTGCGTCACATTTGGGGTTAGCTAACAGGTAAGTCATGTATGTGTAAATAAGCGAGTTCGGCAATTCGTCGCCGCATGGAATTATGGGGCACAGCGTGGGATATACGAACCGAGCTCAGCACGTAGCGTACAGCGTGCCATTGTTTTCGTCACGCCAGTACGTGCATACAACACTAAGTGTCTAACCAACTAGAATGAAAATAGTGGTCCCAGTGCTACTTTACAGCAGATTAAAATGCAAATTTTTACACCAAAAAGACAATTTAGACATAATTCACTGCACAAAACCGCACTTGATGTTATGGGTGGATTAAGAAAGAATAACTTCAACAAATTTTCATGTAAACTCAAATTTTGGAATACATGTTGTAGGCGTGGGATTGGCTTGTTTATCCCGACGATTTGGACGGTGTGCGCATGTGCATAGCCACCAAAATGAATTACCGAACTGGCTTATTGCTTTTCACTAAGAGTGATCACAATGAAAACGTAGATCTCTTGAGGGTACAGATTGTGCAGCCATAGTTTTTATGCCTTTCCCTGGTTTGGAAACTCCGCGAACTGACTGCTAATGTTGTGATTCCCGTTTTCGTTAGTCACGTGACGTTGATAGTACACGAGAGCCTTGTTGTCGGACTCTCCATACGTAATGTATATATGCAGACTAGGGGTAAACTGATTTCTTTGAGAGTCCCTTGTGAACAATCATCAAACTGTAACGACTTCAATTAGGGCATATATTATTGCGAAAGATTTGATTAAGATTTCTGTCTTAAATTAGAACGGCCGTAAAGCGAGAATAACTGTACCCAAACTAAAATAACGGGACAATCGATGGCTGGGCTAGCAGCAGTAACTTGGTAAGCACACTCAACAATTTCGCGAAATTGCGAAGCACGTAGCAATCGCACTGTATAACTTTAGACTAGTTGGATTAAGCCCTTTTAACAAACGGGTGTATAACGGTTCACCAGACGAGTGTATTATACAATATTTATCAGTAACTATGGTCGTACGAAATTTTAGAAAGCCTACCTAGCGTAATGAAGTAGGTCTACTTCGCCCTTACTGTACACTGACTGCGGTATGATAAGCCTGTAGGGCCTACTGAATGTCCTCAGCGAAGGTCTCCAAACGCCAGGCCTCGAAACCAGTATTTTACGCTTAAAAAGAGAAAATTAAAACCGAGGACATAGGATTTCTTCATTTATTCGAAAATCTTAAAAAAACTGACTGGTTAGGAGGCCGTTTGCAGTTCCCTTTTAGCCCTTAGGTCCACTTTATTTTAATTTCCCAGCTGAAACAGTACATCACCCAGTGGAGCCATATCGCTACCGATCAATCTTGTGCATCTTCAAAGTCACGTGATGAACTTTTTTGAAGAGCTCAACATGCTTTTACGGACACTTACGGATGCACCTTACAAAAACTACACTGAAAAAAAAAATACTCACAAAAGTGAGTAAATTTAGATCCCTGATTTCACTCACCTCGGGGAGTAATTGTAGTAGCCTGTAATGAGTATGTTTACTCATTATTAAAGTAAGTTTACTAGGTTTGGTGTTTATGAATACTACCCAGCTAATGGAAATACTGCTTTTGGTTTTGTCCCTGATTTCACTATCCAAGTAGTAAAATTATATGTAGAGACATGTAGAAATACTAACTGAAGTTTTAGAGGGTTCTTGTCTGGTTAGTAAATATACATGGGTATATAAATGACAGTTAGAAAGCAAGGAATGTTTTCTAAAACTTTTATTGTACTTTCAGGAGAAAAACAAATGTCTGTGTCCCAACATGTGAATCATGATGACTTAAGTTGCTGATAATTTGGCATGATGTATATGGAATACACTGACATGATACCCAAAGACATGCATGGCATAAACTGATAACTGAAAAGAGAAATGATTTCAAGATATTTAAGGAGAGGCAAATTTTCTGTAAACAGCAGGATCAGTTGACATATTTATAGCAAGAGGTTTTCTTCATTCAGAAAAGATCAGTTTTCTGGGTGAACACGTTGATATAAATCATAGTATTTCTGAATGAATTGTTTGTTTTTATGGAAAGAAAGCCTCACAATCTTAAGATAAAGATAGCAATACAGTACCTAACAAAGTTGAAGTTACAGAACAGTCCATGCATATCAAAAAGATTAAAAGTTGAAAACCAGTAACAAAGAAACACTTTAAAAAATTGATTGAAGTTGATTTGCCATATTTTTTTAAACTTGACCTAAAAGGCTAGTCTACCTTAATATTTTTCTTACAGTAGATCCAGAAAAAGACTGTACACTTCAGATTGTAAGGTTTAAATGACATGGCATAAGGTTTTGATGAAGAGTAGGAGGGCAACTTTTTCTGATGTCATATCCCTTTAAAACTATATTTATGCCACTGTGAGAGATGAAAGGAGAAAAAGCTTTGTCAAGTTTTACATATAGAATTTCTTCATCCTCAATTACTGAAAGCAGAGCAATGTATTACTGTCGAATCAGATTATGACTCTCTTAAATTTAAACAAAAGACCTGATAAATCTTAGCAAAAGCAAATGCTGGTCCATTACCATGACAGTGCTACAATGATCAAAACAAAGATATGAAATCATGAAATAATAAAAAATAAAAAAGTATGGTACAACAGAACAGAACCAGAACAGAACCAACCACGTATGTGTATTAAAGTTTTAATCTTACATGAGCTGGCACTATTTTTCCAAGAATGTACTGAACAAAATATGCTTACATACTACGATCAACAACGTTGTGGCAGACTTTGATATCTTTTTTAATTTGATCTAAATTTATCCATTAAATTACTTTATGCCACGAGTACCACATCGCACAATTTTTTTGGAATAATACCCATATTTATTTTGGTGATGGATGTAAATACAGAAATACTTGACCCTAGGCTGGTATGTGGAAAGTCAATATGGCAGATCTCTACAAAAAACTCACATGGTTTATTATGGTAATGTCATAAATAATATACCCTCTCACATTGCAGCAGTCTATAATTACCACAAAATACAATCTTACGTCTTTTTCATGCAAATCTGTAAAAATCTAAAGTTGGATATATTGGGACTTTTCACCCAATACTGATAGGGCATACAACAAACAACCACTAAATATGAACAAAAGGTATGAACAGGTTATATTGTATGTAGGTAAGATAAAGGCTTATTTTATCTAACAAACAGCAAAATGATCTAATTCAGACAGGGTTAAGTAAACTATCAAGCTTCTAACAAGGAAACACAAAGTTAACAAAACTTTCGACTATATAACAAAGCTAATGTCACCCACACAAGACTCTGTAGCACTATAAAGACATTACTTGTCTTTATATTTTGTAATAAATGTTGCTAAGGATCTTGGAATCTTCTTTGCTTTTGATCCCAACATCAAATCCAAGAAAAGGAGCACTTTTTTACATTTTTGAGGAAAGCTTATATTGAATGCATAATAGGTTGCAATAAGGCACTCAAATCCTTGGATAATGGATGATACCTCACACACCACTGCATTTTCAGCCATGATGTACATGTCCTTTGCATCCAGGTGGTTATGTCCAGTACCAAGGAGGACTGGCTCTGACGAGAGTGGCTTGTCAGAATTGTTCTGAAAAACAAAATAACGGTAATCCATTAATTCTTACAACATTTTGCTTGCTTCATTTGCTCATCTCAGAATAAAATATTATGTAGGGTGGAGAAGGTGCATGCAGGAAACTGGCTGCTACTGCTTTAAGAAACTTTCCAAACCCATCACAGGAGTCCACAACAAGAATGTACAATACTTTTCAGGCTAAAGCTGCCAAGTGTGAAAACAATTATAACACAAAAAAATGTTCCAGAAGTTCCTAGTAAGGCCAGAGTTGCAGGATAAGAATAACAACATGCAAAATGCCCTTTGACTCTGAATTAATGGGGAAATGACTGTCAATAATGTAGAACTTACTGATGGGAAAGGGAAAAAATGATAGAATTAGCAATTATACACCCATAAAGTGCTGTCTGAATGGTTTCTAAGTTACCTGGTTGTCCAGCACAAAAACACTGTTGATATCTTCTTTAAAGCAGGATGGTAGAATAAGCAGAACAGTTGTACACCTCAGATCTGCAAAAAACTAATTAATTATGTACTATTTTAACATTTTGATAAAAGACAACACATGTCAAATAGAAATCAGTATAAAACTAAATAAATATTGATATTGAATTTCTTGTTCTTCTGGAAATCTCAGTCTAAGCTGGACTAAATTGTTTCTTCCTCCGTAACACTCATTTAATTTTTAATTTTGTTGTTCTTACTTTTTGTTATTTTTGTTATTGTCTGGGTATTAAAAGAACCAAGCACAATAGCAATGTTGAAGCTGTAGGAGACTTTTGCGGTGTGAATTGCCCTCCACAAGGGTGTCTCAACCCCCTCCCTTCTAAAGTGGAAACAGGTATTTAATTAAATGATGGGTTGCAGAGCCCTTATGCATTGGTCCCAATACTACCCACATCATTTTTTTCAAAGTAGACCATGCTTTTAAATGCAAAAGGTAATTTATTTTACTTAGAAATATGTCAAATCTTACCTCCGTTCTATCACCATATGGTGATAGAAAGGAGGTAAGATTTGATAAATTCATTGACCTAACCCTTTTCACATTCAGAGGCAATGCAATTGACTTCATAAGGGATGGTTTCATCTGTCAAAGCAAGAAGTAAGTAACACATTACTTTTCTACATACCATTTACATCATCCTCTTCCTTTAATGTTTTGACTTTCTCCTGGTATGCACAAAGAACATCATCTTTCTCCACTCTTGACTTGTTATCCAGGACGTTCATAAATTGTTTTACAGCATCTTTCAATGTCAGAAGAGGGTTTCTGTCTGTTATCCTCCAGAACTCTTTGACAATCTGAAAAAGGAGGTTATTGATGGGCAAATTCATTAGCAGCTGATTAACTTCCATTGCTCATTCAATTCCTTGTTAACACACTTCTGGATTCTTTAACTAAAACAAAAAGATTTACTATTACCTGTCATGTTAACCTTTTTCACACAGAATAGGTAGTACACATTTTCTCAAGAAACAGTTTTGCTTGTCCTTACACAAGTTCATATCAAACACAGTTTTGTTTCACCAGAAAAATAATTTACTAATTAATCAAACAAAGTAAAATATGAATGGATGGTGCCCTTTTTCACTAACAGGACACTAGGTTTCAAAAACTTTGATACAGTCACCCCCTTGCATGTCTTTTTAAATACCCTGACAGAACCCCACTTGCCTCTACTATAACAAGTATGAGGTCTCAAACTTTTGTTTAATGACTGCAATATGCCAACTTTGAAAGTGCAATCATTCACAGATAATGATAGCAAATACTTATATTAAAAGGCACACCCACATGATTATATTTACATAGGTATTCCATACTTCACAATTTCAATTTGTGATATTTCTTCTCAAAGCATGTTTTGAACTAGTAAGTTATGATGGGTGGGCAATAACCTGCAAATCAGTGAAATGAGATTTAAACAGTGGTGAATTACAAACACTACTAGTACAGTCAGCAGATTTTGAAACTGGGCAATGAAGCTAAACTCAACTCTTAAAAATTTAGGAGGTGAAAAAGGAATGTTTTTAACCACAGGAGGAGCTAGAAGACTAGAAAAATGCAACTTGGCTTATAAATTGTCTTTGAAAGAGCATTATTGTAACAAGCAAGACATGTACAACTGAGTGCATGATGACCTATAAATTGGATAAGGTTTTAAACTTGTAATCTAAAGACTAGTTTGACTCCTGCCTCGGTCACTACATTGTATATTTGAGCAAGATACTTAACCTCCCGGGATGTCACTATGCCAGGAGGAGGTTGGCTAGTCCTGCCGTGATGGTGAGTTGCACCGGCAGCCAATTATGTAAGTTATACCCTCCCTTTCTCTTTTTCTCAATAATGGTGCAATAATTTGAAAGAAATTTGGATGTAATATTAATCTCCGACTGAGACAGTCGACTGAGGCATTATTTTAGCCCATCTCTTAGCTGATTTCTACCCCCTGGGTCGTGATCACTAAAAGGAACACAGTCAAAATTGCCTAGCACCAAGTGTGGTCTGGTGACAGTCCTGCTTACTTCAATTAATAAAGCCTCTCTTCACATTGGAGGTAAATCATGAACGGTACCTGCACCAGGTATATCCACCATTACAGGTGCTACCACACTTAAAAGACTGTCTATGAGACCATCATTTAGCTTAAATTATATTGTGAGTATTAGTTTGTGTTTTAACTAATTCACTAACAAGCCACAAAATGAATACATTACCTCTTTGGAATCAAACAACAATGGGTATTTTTCCTTCCAAAAGGAGACCTTTTCAGGATGGTTTAGAATGTCTTCCCGTCTTGACAGAAATGTTTTTCCCATTAGTAGGGAAATCTTCTAAGCATCTTTCTTCTTCTTTTTTGCTTCCTCTTGAAGCCACCTATAATAACAACAAAGGGGAATGCAAGAATGTTTAGTTACATTGGTAACTTATTTTCAAAAGGTCTTTAGGAAGAAAGGGGACCTAAAGCTACTTATTAAAGTTATACATAGAACTGTCATTCTGAGTACAGTATCTCAAACCTCCCTTAACAGTGACTGAAATGACCAGTTCTAATATTTAAGTGCAGAAATTTTCACATTAAATCATTTTTGGTACATTTTCTGTTTTTTGGCCCTTTACTTTTGCCCTAGCTGGAAAGTTTGCCAATTTCAACTTTTGCAATATGGTATCCGTTTTGTAATTTCTGATTTAAAAGCAACACACAATGCAAAATTGTGGTACATTTTCAAAGAGTAGAATATACCTGTGTTATCAATACAAAGGCTTTTGGCACCGTGTGTTCTCAGCCTTAAAATAGTGGGAAACATGTTCAACAAAACCATATACATGACTTAAATAAACACGGCTGGTTCAAAAAGGGTAGAAAGGGATGAGCACTCAGTAACAGTTATTTCAAATACTTGATTAGCTTAATTTGGCTGTTCTAAATGAACCAACTTGTTTGGTTCAGTGCCCACTTGAATGGATCCAGTTCAAATTTAAACCAAACAACACGAACAAAAGATGTATGATACTTAATGACACACTAAACAATTCTCTCCCCCTCCTTATATGTACAGTGGCTAACCTTTGAGATTGGTAAATTGTTGGGCCAAGATATTTCAATAAACTGAAAGAAGGGTGGTAGTTGAAGCTTAACAAAGTAATTATGCTTTTTGGTTCAACATTGACAATAGATATAAAACAGATCAAGACAGTCTCAGTCTCTAAGTCAACAGCAAGAAAATTCACAAAATGAATTGTGACTGCAGTGCTAGACTGAAAGATAGGAGAGAATTTCACTGTCATACAATTTAATTGGCTAACACCTGTCTAAGAAATTTTCCATGTAGTTTAATTCAAGTGTTTCCAGGGCAGGAACCAGAAGGAAAAATATAAGTACAAAAGTATTTTATAAAAAGAAAAATATAAGTATAAAAATATTTTATAAAAATAGAATTAAATTGGTTTCAGGAATAATATTAGCATAAATGAAGGAGTTAATAATAACAAATCATTTTTTAAGTTGGGATGGCTGATTGAAGGGAACATGTGGAGCTGTCTTACTCGGTTTTCTAATCCCTCTTTGAACAGGACTGTAAGGTGAAGGACACTTAATTAATTTTCTAGCAATATATGCTTTGTGAATTTTCAAAACTTCTCATATTCAGTGATCATTGAACAGAAAAAATGTATTTATTTTCTTTGTATGAAGACAAGGCAAATGAAAATGGCAAATAGCTGGAACAAGCTCTTACTTTTGATGCCTGACAATACTGGCAGCATCCTCACCAGTTAGTAAAGTCTTTTGAACCTTTGACGTTGATGGAATGGATGTTGGTGTTTCCTTTTCTGGTTTCCTCTTCTTGAGGAGGTTCTTTCTCTCATTTCTAAATTTATCCATTATCCTTATTTTCCAGTAATACTACAAAAGAAAAACAAAATGGGGAAATGTAATGGTATAATTAGGCTTTTGTTACTCATATGGAATGTTGCAGCAGCTTGCATATTTTGAAACCAATGCATGAGCAAAGCTGCCCACAAGCTAACTTCTTTCTTGATAGCAATGAAATTAGGTTTTCAAAGATAATAAATAAATGGAAACTATTTGAATCTAAACGATATTCCATAGAATTTCCCTTTAAGCTCAAAAAGGATCAAACAGGTGTTATTTCAGTAATAAATATCTTTAACTTGCAGGCTGTCTAAAGGTATTTTGTTCTGTTTTAGCCCCAATAGCTACTTTGCAATGGAGTCCCTGCCATGATTAAATCAGGTTACATGGCATCTTGATTGAAGTCAATTTCAACAGTATTTGCTTTCACCATGAAGTCACAACTCCAGTGACTTCATGTCCGAAAATGTCCAGTGACAAATTAAACACAACGGAAGCAGTGTGACAACTTTTTTCCATGAAGCTGGACATAAAAGCTACTGTGATAGCTACAGTATTTTTCTGCATAGTGCTTTAATTTTTTTAGATGATCTAGGGGAAGCTTTCTATCATAACAAGATTTCATAAAACTAGTACAGCAATGCTAATTTGGAAAGCCCACACAATTTCTATTACAGTATCTGTTAAATAGAGGAACTCAAAATAACCAAATTTTATCTTTTATTGATCTGTTCCAAAAACCTCCTTACATTACAAACTTACAGTTAGTGCAACGAATTAAAGAAGAGTGACCGCAAAATACTTGTGATTTGATAAAAAAAAGGCATCATTATTATTTTTGTATGTAAATCTGTGAGCATGCTTTATAATATATGGATGATGTACAGTACCTATACATTGTACAAGTACAGCAGCGTATACATTTTGTTGCACCTTCAAATCCTCATGTCAACACTGCATGGCTTTGTACTGATCAAAATAATACCCATAGACTCAAAAGAAGACCACTGCATTGGGTCTTTAAAGCAGTCATTTTTCAATTACTTAGCTTAGCCAATTAATTATTAAATGATTGAACAGAACAGAATGGGTGATATCTTCACAGTCCATATTTATTTACAAGCTACACTTCATTTCATGTGTTCGGCCATACTGACCACAGTGCACTCTAGAGACCACATAAATAAAGACATGGGTGAGCAAATGCCCAGAAAAGTAGGAAAACTGATCAGTGGGAAGAGCTGTATCATCGATATCAAGGACCAGCTCAAACAGCCTGCATAACCACGTGCAAGAAAAGAACTAAACCCCCGACCAAGCACACTCTGCTATTAGTGCAATAAATAGACAGTTAAATGGCACAGCTAACTAAAACAGCTTTAAAACACAATTTAATTAAATGTCTTATATTAGCATGCAAAGAGGCAAGCATTAATGCACTGCTTCCAAGCAATCATACACCAAAATTTCAGCCCCAAATCTCCACACATGAAGAAGAATGTTGATGCCATCCACCAAAGCTGTACAGGATTAGAATTTACTTTGCAGGAACTATCAACATGTACGTCACAGTAACAATTCAAAAGCACACTGTATACAGCAGTAGTACCCCCTCCCTCCTCTGGACTCTACACACAAAAGTGCATAGACCTAAGGCCAATTACAAGAGACAACTGCTGATCGTACTGATTTTCTAGAAAGAGATTGAGTGTGCAGGGCATTTTTATTTTTTACTTTTAACTTTTAACTTCAAAGTAGCCAACATTCAAAATGGCCTCCTGCCCCGGTGAAATTCTCTGTTCAGCGCTGAAATGCACTGAGGCAATGTACAAGGTTACAAACACGAGTTTGCCTTTGGTTGCCTCACCGTGCCATTGCCTCTCTGTGTACTGTAGAGCAATTGGCTCCGTAAGCATGGCCTGGGCATACTGTGGTCCCTGTACAAACGATTATGACGATGAAGTTTGACAGTTTTTTGTTCAACAATTTTACAGAACCTGATTTACTTTAAATGCTAACTAATTATTTTCAAGTTGCAATAAAAGTACAAAATCAAAGGATGCATAATTTCAGAAATAAAACAAATTGATTTAGCAGCAAAAAAAAAAAAAAAATGCGGGTGGCTACGATCAACAGTTGCTATTTTTTACTTAGTCTAATGCAAATTTCACCCATAGGAAACCTGAGTGAAAACACTTAGTTTTATAATGTTGCCATTATACATCCTTAAAAACTTACATAAGGTGTTGAAGAGAAATTTTCCTCCCTCAGTACTGGAAAGTTCTGTACAAGTAAGGCAGCCACCTCATTATACTGAGCTGATGTTGGATACCTGTGCCCAAATAACAAAGGTGTCAAATTATTTTAGTTCACACCCATTATCATATTTGCTTTTGTGGTATTTTTAACATTATTTCAACAATATATGTTTTAATTTAGTTGAGATTCTGGAAATACAGTCATATACCTATTTTGGGGCACATATGCAAATTATATCAAACAAGCAGTTTGAAGGCAGTCCAGCAAAACACATAACCACATACAAGCACCTTGTTACAATTTTGAAGGATATAAAGAAGGGAATTTTTATAATTTCCTACTGCAAATACTCAAATTTTCAAACTAATATGACAATGCAAGGCTTATCCACCCCCAATAATGAATCCAATGATATGCACATGTATTGTAATTGCAGTCAAACTCTCACTTACAGTACTTATTCATGTGACAGCTGAAGTAAAATTAAATGAAAAGCTATCTTCAGGGACAAAACTACCTGTATTCCTATCTGAATTACTACACCCATGTCGGTACACTATAATCCATGATCGAATAGTTTTTGTTATATTTTGACCATGATTTGTCAATGCAATTCATTGGAATTGACAGTTTTGCTAATAATTATAACACCTCCTGATTGAAGGTAACATGCCATTGGATACTTTGCACTGTCACAGAGTTGTGTTTTAATAACTTTGTGTTGTGGTGTAGAAGTCTAGAATAATGCACAGTGATTGGCCCAATCCACTCCTTGAATCAAATATTTAAAAAACAACTGACCCAGTCAGACAAAAAAAAGTAAGAGGCTATATAAAACAAGTATATTTGATATTTATGTGGTAGTAAAATTACAGATAAACATGCAAAGAGATCCACTATTTGTAAGTTACATGTCCACATTCTGAGAGAAAAATGTCCTTTACCTACTGTACATCAAAAAAGAGGAGAAATTAATTGAGATTCCAATAATGTGCTTTATTCCCAACAACACCATGTCTTGGCTATTTTTTCATGTTACTTATTGCTGTTTTTCATATTTCATCTTGGGAACTCATGGGACTTGAAATTTTACTTTTGACCACTAGTGACCATATTTGAAGATGTTGGGGCCTCTTGGGAAATTCTCCTGTTTGACCTCCGGTGACTCTACATGACAAACTTGTGAATTCATGGAAAGTTTTGCTTTTTTGACATTTGGTGACCCAAGATGGCCTTTGATCCCTACCAAACTCAATGTTTACCCTTGTTTCTCTGACAATTAAATCGCATTCTAGAAGTTGAAAAACATTTTCACTACAGAGATATGGGCAGATATAAAAGTTTACTACCCCTGTTCTCCTCTTTGTGAGGTCTTGTCTAAAATATTATGCTTTCTACACAGGCTAAGTTCTAGTGTTACTAATTTTACAATTCACCTTGCAAAGTATTTTTTAATGACTAAATGAATTTAATGAACAGCAAACATGTAACAAATACATCTAAAATAAAGCACTTACGTTACAAAACCTGACATCTCATTGAAAACACAACTTATAATTAATCTTCTTTCCCTTTCATCAGGAAATATGCCCTTGTTCAGCTTTTCGGCTAGTCTCCTTGGCAGAGGCGGTAACTCAAACTTCTCTGGCCAATCATTTCTTAAGGAAAAGCAGAGAAAATTAAAATGCAAATTAAGTGGGCTAATTTACATATAGATTTATACACATAGAAAGATCGACAGGGAAATGGGCAGACAGATAGATAGTATATGATACACAGTGTTATAGGGAGACAATATTTCATCAAAATCAAGTACTGCAATTTATCTCTCATGATTCCACCTTGCCATAAGTTCAATAAAAATTATAGATGGGGCACACAGGCAAGATAATAGAATAGAACAGAAGCACTACAGTTAACATTTCTTAAATTTAAAGTAATAAAAGTGTATTCTTCAAATTTTTTAACTGTAAAACTCTACCAAATATGGATGGATGCCTGAATAGCTTTTGCATTTCTGGCTAGAGAAATTTGGCACACTTTTATAAAAGTATACTGCATGAAACATAAAACAAATCATGCATAACATGGGTGAAAAGTACAAATCTCTCTTAAAATGAGACAACACATGGTTTTTTATCCATGTGTAAGCTTGTTTTCTTGGAAAAAATGCCCATGTATGAACAAAATCTGAGAAAAACGTTACTAGCCCCCTCCAATATCTACTCATCGGGTGCAAAAGTTTACATCTACACCTTACATGGTCTGTTAGGATCAGATTGGAAAGAGGGGGGGGGTGGAGGAAAACTGTGCATTACCTTAAATGCCCCACAGTTACCCTATATTTGATCTTTATTTCATATCAAAGACTTGAGAAACACTCACTTATCCACATCTTTGTCATTGCTGTCTGGTGACATGAAAACTTCTGTGGCTGATGGTTTAGGTGGCTGAGGAGATGTCTTTGGCACTGAGGCATCATCTCCAGTAGAAGAATTACTGTGAGTGGATCCTGCCATTGGCAGCTCAAATATGGGCATGGAGAGCGAGTCCAGGTCATCATCATCACAACTGGTACTACTTTCTAATAAAATGGTAGATGCAGATCCAGGAGAATGAACTTCCTCCAAGGGGCTGAACATTGGTGGAACAACTTTAATCTTCAAACCCTGTTTCAATTCAGATGGTGTCACGTCCACCCAATCCTTCCAATCTTCCTCATACTTTTGAAGTTTTAAAGAAGTTTGAAGTCCAAAATCTTCAATATTAAATGCCCCCTTTATCTCTGATATTATGTTGTTAGGCAAATGGTCAGAAAATTTGACAACTTTTTTTGTGTCCCCATAGGTAATGTGGCAGGCAAAAGCCATTTTAGTCAACATTAATGAAATGAACCCTTGCCTCAAACCCCCTTTCAAGCACAGTATTAATTATGTTCAGGAAAGCCACAACATTGTAAAAGACAATGGCATCCTTCTCTAGAATTTTGGTGTCAGTTACACCCAGGTGATTAGCTGAGCAGGCGCTTAGCATCTCAGTGAACACTTCATGTTTTTCAAAACTGATGCAAAATAGCATCTGTAGATACAGAAAAGAAAAGTTTACATTCAACTGAGCCCTTCTGGGCAATACGTCTGTACCACATGTACAGTATCTGGCATTAGTAAGGATACAAGATGGTACAGAGTTGAAATAATGCAAAAATGCTACACAATTCCACCCTTGTGAAACAATTGGTGTGGTATATCAATTATGTAAATAGATTGCATGCATGGTAGAGCACAGTTATTATGCTGTACAAACATAAGCTAAATATCAAGTACACTCTTCTTTCACTTGGAAAATGCCCCTCACCAACTGTAAAACTGCACCATACTGTACTTAGATATGAGGCAATGGCATTCTACTGATGTGCAAACTTAAGTGTTTTAAATATCCCATATATATAAGACCCTGCACACAAGTCAGTCAAATTCTCCATGAAGTAATTTGTACTTCATGACAATAAAATTGCACTGATCTTGCCCTCTCTTTACAGTGTACAGAGGTAAAGGATATGAATCAACTAATTCTAATGGAGTCAAAATACAGTACTTAAATTACTGCATTCAGGTTTATGCACAGAATATGCATGATGATGCATATCAAATGAAATGGTCTCCATGCTTTCAGTGATGAAATAAACTACTGAATTGTGAATGATTATAACTTTCAGCTCACTAAACTGGCAGAAATTGTACTGAATATCTGTGACTATACAACAGCCCACTGAAAACTCACGGCCCATTGTTTCAACTGTCCTAACTGTGTACACATTGCTCAAATTTCCCAGTTCTCTTGTAACAAGAAGCTGTATACAAGGTGACAGCTCAGACACAGCCATGCTCTGTCCACCAGTGTGATGACTTGTTTCATCACTTAAAATTTCTGAACCTGCCAAAGCAAGTGCTTGCCTAAGCTGATGCCGTTTTACTAGAGTGTAAACAATATTTTTCATGTTCTGAGTGGTATGTACAATTTTCTTAAAGAAGCTGTGCTTAGACTCAAATCTAAGAGTCCAACAATGAGACAATGGACCAAAATAAGCTATTTGCTTTGCATAATGCTGTAAATAGTGCATTTTTGGGATAAGTTTGATATGAGGGAATAATTTGATGTACAATTCCAAGAAGTCAGCCACAGTTCCCTCTAAGTAAGCTAGTGTTTGGGGAGAATGGATTGGAGCAGAAGCTAGGTCACATATTTCTGCTAGATAAAGAAGCAGTTGCCAATGTTCATCTTCAAAAGGAATGACATTCCCTAGCATTACAAAAATAAGTCTCATGATGCACCACATCTGTGCTGCCTTTTGTTTTACTATAACATGGCCCCTGGACCATGACATTGGAGAAGGCTGACTGGACTTGTCTGATAACTTGTAAGGGAACCTATCAAAGACTTCATTAATTTTCTCAATTGAAAGCATTTTTTCATCTACAAAATGGGTCAATACTTTACCCACAATGTATGGACACACACCTTCTAACAAATCATGTGCTATGTCAGGTGGTAGACCTCTAGTTACATGAAAATACTTAAGGTCATTAAATGGAGAATTTCTCTTTACTCCATAGGTATTGCTCATTTGTTCGTCATTTTTAACAAGTTTCACATGTTCATCATATATGGCTGAAGACCAATTTCTACAAAATTTCTTGGGGGATGACCACACATGAGTTCCTGAGATGTACACATGCAAAATCTACATATTCTGAACCCAGAAAAACTTTCATTAAATCCACCCATGCTATGGCTTGCTAAATTGTCTGCTACTATCATGGTTGCAGTACCCCTGAATACTTCCACTACATCATCAACTTTCACTTGCAATCCCACAGTCTCTAAAAGGCATAAGCCTGACAATAGAGGAGAAACAATTTTTTGTAGACCATACAATTTTATGAAGTCACTGTTACACAACCAAAGTAACTGTATATGCTTCAGTTTTGAGCGGAACCTTGGTGGAATATTTCCAAGTACAAAGTAGCAAGCACAGAGTTTTCGTTTCTTTATGTAGGTACCCAGTGGATTTGCTGTTTCAAAATCATCAACATATAATTGCACCTGAAGGGAACAAGGGTCATTTGAAAATAATGCACTATTTGCAAAATAGCTTCCATCGCAGTAATCACATGTCAACCCAGGGGTGGCACTCTTATGTCCATTTTTAACCTCTGAAACAATGTCAGGATGCTTCAACATGGAAGCAAGAGTTTTTAAAAGTGGTACATAATAAAACACATCATCTTTGCCATTTCTCTTTCCTAGAACATACTTTACTCCCTCCACAAGGTCTAAGTGTTCCTTTGCAAATGCAACTTGATCTATGTTTGAACTATTGGACAGTAAGGAGTCAATAAATGAGGTTTGCTCATCTTTAAACTTAGAGATATATTCCGTCAATTGGCAGTGACTTTGATGATCTTGATGTTGCTCACAATGAATGTTAGAAAAAACATTCGAAAATATACAGTCACTATACACTTTAAGTAACGATAATATCTCAGACATACAAATGTCTATAGCAGAACCAGGAACAAAATGTAAGTTTTTCATCTTTAGTTGCATCATGGTAAAATTGTTTAAAACATCAGTGTTTTGTGTAACATTTTGGGTATTAGCTTCATCTTTACCATGTACTGCACTTCCAACTGTTGAATTTTCATCAACACTAACACTGAGGTGCTCATCCTGCACAGTTTCACCTTCAAGTAACTGTGGTAGATTGATTTCATTTGGAGGTGAGCATTCTATTTCATTACATTTACAGAGATAGCTTTTGCCATGTTTCCTTCGAATGTGCTTTTTTAGAGAATTCACAATATTATATGAGGCTTTACACTTACAGTGATCAATACCACAGACTTCTATGAAATTTTGTTCCCCAGAATGAATCAATTGAAGATGGTTCAAGAGGTTGACACGAGTTGAAGTCTCGTATCGGCAATGACAACATCTAAAGGTGCTTGATTGTTGTGAAGGAAAATTTTTTGGAATAGTATCAGTGTGACTGGTAAACGAGGCCATTCTCATTGGATTAATTGTAATCCACTGCTACATGTAGTAATCAGACTGGTACATTCCATCATAGCTGCAGTATATTTACAAAACCTGAGTTCTTTCAGAATGATTAAAGTAATTACCTCAAGCTTTTCAAATTTTTATTTCCAAAGTGAGTAACATGGAAGCCTTGTAGCACAAAATGTGGAATTATAACCAGAAATCCTTGTTGAGCTTGGGCCAAAAGACCACCTGTTCATAAAAGAAATAAGAATATTTCACATTTTACAACAGAAGATATTGCCCAAAGTCTGGCTCAATGTGCAACATTACACAAAGATGTACACTGACCTTTCACATTATACACTATATGGGTAGTACTGTAGACAAAGACAAGATCTGAGATCACAACTATAGACACTGTTGATTTAAATTAGGCTGTTACGTAGTTCTCCTGCATTCATTCCTTGAACACAGTGATTTAGCATGGCACCAAGGTGACACAGCTAGAAAATTGCATTGTATCATGCCTTCATTATTGAGTATAACACAGACTAGGCCTACCAGTCTAAGGTCACAGACAAAATTTTGAACCTTTATTGCAATTGAGGGAAAATGAGGTGAGTGGGGCATTGGAGACATGAACCTCCCTCCAAAATTTTCTGACAGTTGAAAATGTGTAACTCTTGTAAATGAGAAAATGTGCTCTGCACTGCCATAGGCCTGCCTACCAATTTAAAAGTTGAAAAAAAAATCCGCCTGGGAACAGTACTTTACAAGGATGTGCTCACATCTGACAATAATCACACAGGGAACTCACACTTTGCCAATATCACATCACACTTGACTTTTTCACAAACAAGTGATTTCTAAACATTCCCATTCATGCTAAGACACCCAACTGGACTTAGCCTATTGGCCAAGATACCACTAAACTAAAATTATTGGCCTGAGGCTACTAGACCATATTCTAATTAGCCTGAAAGAGATTGGTTCAAAACTTAACCCTGGGAACTGGGAAGGATTATTCCATACACAGTACCATAGAGAAGCCCAATGGGCACAATGAAATGGAACTAGGGCCTAGGCTATAAAGGAATAATCCTTCGGATCCACAATGCAGTTTTATTGTTAGCTTGCATAAGGCCCTATTGAGGATTGCTAATCTCTCGCACAAGTATAATCCAAGTTAGGTTAGGCTAGCCTAGATTGTAATTAAAAAGGATAGCTTGACCTGGGCTAGGCCTAGGCTATACTTAATTTTTGAGATTCTGCTAGGCTAGCTAGCCTAGCCTAGGCCGATCCAAAAACTCCACCCAAATTGTCCACCAAATACCGCTAAAAACAAACACAGAAGTCACTGGATGCTTTAATTAGTTGCAACACGACTGTGCCATCTTCTCGGTGACATCATTTAAAGTAACTTAAGCCTCGAAAAGTTGGTAAGGCCGTGTTTAAAAAGGCTTGGGCTGTACAAAGATGTATGGCTTCAACATGTTAGGATGCCTAGGCCTAGGCTAGGCCTATTCGTATTGTCTCCCTGTGATAATCTCAATAAGCGCAACTGAAGTTGGAGCATAAAAATGTTAGAGAACGAATTTAATGTATGAAATGTAACGAGGGTAATCCCTGTATAAAATATGACTAATACATACCTCGATTTTCGCAGCAACGAGCAAAAAATAGGATATTATGAACACAGATTTCTAGCAGCAGACTTCTGTATCGTGGTCGCCCTATCGAATTGCTGTAGGTCTTACTAACTGTATAGTATTCTAACCAGTTGGGCGCGTACAATAAACAGGCAGGTAGTATAATGATACTACATCAGCCACTTAGGTAGTGAATTCACATGGGCTGTCTACTGAAAATACTCTCTAAAATTAGTATTATTACAAGTCATCACCTTGTTCGTCTACTAACGATGAGTAAATTCATCCGCACGGGTTAAGCCTGCAGTATTGTTACTCGACGCACGCATTGTTTTACTAACCAGACTAGTAGCCAGACGTCATTGTGGTGTGACCGCTAGTAATTACAATCATTATATAAAATCGAAAAAGTAGATTTACTCGCATTTTATGTGAACTGTGAGTGACGGCACTAATTGACGTGTATCTTTACTCATTTTGGTTGTAACAATGTACTAACTGATTAGTTTATATTTTCTCTGTGTATGAACATACATATAGCTTCTATACGTCTGTACATGCACAGTGTATGAAAGGAGTTTGCCAACCAGGGAAAGGTGTAATAACTATGGTGCAATAGACAGATATCAGTTACACCGCACACCGCCTTTAATCTACTGGGGTGTCTTAGTCTGTTGCACTCTTCATTGAGAAACAACGTCGTCGTCACGACATGTGTGTGAAATAAAATTTCCTTTATTTGTCCGAGCAGGTCTTGCCTCAAATTAAGTACGGAACCGTCACCTCTACAGATTGTTCCTCTCAAAGAAGTCCGTCCTGAATATGTTCTTACCACTCAACTAGAAAGCAATGGGGAGGTTAATACTTCACATAAAATAACATATGTTGGGTGTGTGTTTTAAAGGCATATTCTGGAGCTTTTTTCACTAGGGTTTTACAGATTAACGAGCAGACGGGAAGGCTTAAAGGTGACTCCCAGCTAACAGCGAACGTCCAGAAAACGTTTTGGTTTGGTTCTCAGTTTGTCCGTTTCGTCTTCGTCCAAAGTAACGTTTTTAGAACGTGTTCAAAACGTCCCGCATTTCCCACAAACTAAAGAGGAATGTCTAAAAACGTTTTTACTACGTAACAAAATAACGTTTGTAAAACGTTATAACTAGACGATTTTTAAACGTTTTTATGACGTTTTCTGGACGTTCATATTATATGAGCATTCAAGAGGACTTCCCAAAGACGTTTAAGTACGTTAGAGGAAACGATGCTAGACCGCTATGGTTAAAATGTGTTCAGAACTTTTTCAAGACGTTTTCAAAACGTCATACTAGCTATAGAGTACATTCCCGATAAGTCTTAATATTAGCTTTAAATTGTTCAAAAATGTCCAATGGAGGGACAGGGACGTGCGATGAAATTCCTTCTTCTGTGTACTAAAATGTACAAAAATCATGCACAAATATGAAAATCAACGTGAGCAACTTGAGCAAGTACTGTAATTTAACGCTGTGCCAAAGATGTAACATACATTTTAACACTGCCACATGATTGCTGCAGCGATGTCACACAGATAAAATTTCATAAAATGGAATAGCCTAGGGTAATCCTCTTGCTTTTCATGCTACCCCCCTCCTCACGGTCCGCTCGAAAGAGCAAAACGTACGAATTTCCTTACGTGCACTCTGTGATATTTTGCAAATGCAACTCAGGTACAATGGGATAGCGGTATAGGCACTAATTGGCATCCCTACGAAAATATATGGAGAAAGCGATGGGGCGGGGGGGGGGGGGGGGGGGGGGGGCATATTTTTATTCGGGAACCATGATAAACCATAGCAAAATTGATGTCAGTTGCTTTCTAGGGAAAGCGACCCCCCCCCCCCCTTGGCTATGTGAGCGAGGACCGCAGCAATACTGTTTTATGTCTTGGCTTTGCAGTTTAAAATGTTAGGAACTTGCGGAATTTCCTACCCTTTAAAACCTCTTACAGTACAACCACAGGGCTGCACCTCCTGCATGGGGTGAAAAATAAAATCAGGTTCCACCCCGGTGTCAGTCGAATTCGATCCTCCTGCTCTCATTGGCATTGCATCCATAATTTCGGTTAGCGAGAGAGGCAAAGTTCGTCAGTGAATCGGCTAGACAACAACACTTTATGCAACGATCTTCTACTTGTGAACATTACCTTCCCTTTCTGTTGATGACTCTATTGGCGTTCCATAGATTGTAACAAAAGCAGTTACGGTCCAAATTTGAACGTTCCTGTCAGCAGCTCTCTTGAAAGTTCCCAGAAATCTCAACTACTTGTTCCTGGAACATCTGTCACAATCACAGTAAGTCGTGAAATCTGTTTCAAATTCTTTAAAATCGTCTTGAAGGATGCTTTCGTATGTAAAATGATGAAAATTGTTCACTTGTTGAGTCATATGTTTGTGCAAGGCACAAGCCCCTAGCCTAACAGTTGAGTGCACACGGCAGGTACAAGCCTAATGTTAATGTTCGATAGATAGGCAGTTATACTGTCGAATGCGCGCCAAACTTTCCCAAAGGCTGTTCTATCGTTTCAAGATTTTTACACGAAATTTCAGTGCAGATGTGCACTCGACAGACCCGTGCAGTCAACGTTCAGCCCATTGTATTTACTGTGGTTCCTTGAGTCATTCACTATTTCCACCATTGAAAATCTTGGGGTGGAAATAAATGTTTGAACTTAAGCCTAGGCTGCCGCTAAGTACTGTACAGTATACGTATGTTAAAAATTTAAAATTTCAAAGCCAAGTCCAAGACAACAGTAAAATATGTGGTTAGGCCTAGGCCTAAAACTTTTTCAGCATCCTGGCCGTAAAGATTGAATTGTGTGATGTTCTTATAAACATCAAGTATAGTCATGGTCTTCTATTTTTTATGTAGCTAACGACAACGTTAGGCCTAGGCTAAGTAGGCCCCACCTCTGTGTGTCTATAATATAGCAAGCTTATGCAAAATGTGTGAATAATTGTTCACAGCACTGAATGTGGTATACTGTACCTGTACATAGGTATGTATTAGTATGATGAATACCAAAGTCTACAGTGAAAATGTTGCTTGGAAAGACATCAGCACAGCCAGCACCGAGTGATGCACAGAATAGCAAAAAACATCAATAATATTTGAAACTTTAGGCCTAGGAGAAAGTTTATAAAATCTTCATTTGACACAAGTACCACTGATTTCACATTCCATAACTTTATGCCCCCAAAAGATGTTTACTGCTAAAAATAAAAGGGACTGAAAATACCGTTTCTGAGGGCAGAAAGTAACCAGGGCAAAAACAAAGGTAATTCGGCTACCTGTACGTAAGTATGTATTAGTACACTAAAGTCTACAGTAAGTGTTGCTTGGAGCATGGTAGTTACGAGTGTTGCACTGAATAGTAAGAGACATCAATGATGTTTGAAACTTAAAGGAAAACTTGATAAAACCTTCATTTGACACAAGTGCTGTACCAATGATATCACATTCCAATCCATTACTTTCCACCCCCAAAAAGGATGTTTTCTGCTGAAAATAGAAGTGGTGAAAAGCACTGTTTTTGAAGGGCAGAAAGTAAAGAGGGTGGAAAATATTGTATTATTCAGGAGGGTACAGAAAAGAAATGAAGGAGAAATAAATACCTTTGGCTAGGCTTGAATGAAATGAGTGTATCACCGTGGACATTTCTGGGTTGCAGTTTGGCAAGCTAAATATGAAAAGTGAAAGTGAAGAGCTGCTGTACCTAGTGTGAAATTACAGTAAGACAACATTCTTCCATGTTGGAGCACCTAAATTGTTTCAAAATTTGTTGCTACAGCAGAACAAAAATGACTGAACACTAGACTCCCCTTTTGTTAGCCTTGTGTCGGTCTTTTTATATTTCTTGACTTTATGTTTTTAAAGCCATTGTACAGTACTGTACATACAGTAAGGTTGACGTAGGTAGTGTCACAGTGTTGTAAATACAATAGACACTCAAAAGCAAGTGTCCTGGGACCTCTGGCATTTCTTTTCAAGAATCAAAGGAAAAGTTTAATGGTCTCTTAATGTCTTCATGAGTTTCGCTCTTTCATAAAAGTACAGTATTAGGCTAAGGCCTGTAAATTTCACCTTTGGTTGGTGGTGCATTTGTGAACTTTTTATGTCCAGACGATTTATTTTCTGGTGCCCTGTAAATTACTAAAAATTAGTTATAGATTTGAATAGAGAAATACCTTGGATGCTGAATTACAGTATTGTTCATTTTTTCATCCCACAGGAAACTTTGAGGTAAAGATAATAATGAAACTGAAGGAACTCAAAGAATGTCAAAAAGTGATCCTTGGGATGTTGCATGCTGCTTCACAAGAAAGCATCCCGTAAGTTGATAATGATGCCTTGGATGAGCCACCAATAAAGTACTTAGAAAAGGACATTGTGCTTGACCCTGCTGCCATTGAATCCAGGCACATTTCAAGTAGCTCAGAAGGACTCTCGTAAGCATGTTATGTTTTTCAAGTCCATCTTCACTTTTGGTGTAAACAATTTTAGTTGCTGTCAATAGCAGTGAACCTTACCGTTAGTGTGATACAGGTAGATAAATTGTGATTTCCAAATGGATGATGTCATGATACTGAACTTACAAAGTTACAGTATTGTAGAGCATTCTGCAGGTTTTATAGTATTACAGAAGGCATCAACCTTAAAGCAATGTTTTCTGTTAGAAAAAATTAAACCAAACATCATTGTAATTTCAAGGCATAGAGTTTAATACTTAAGAGTTTACAACACAGTTTAGTGTTCTTTTGGTTTGATATCTTGTTTACAGTTAGGGGCCTGACATAAGGAAGGTCGTGATAGCCATGACTATTAGTGCTATCGGTCATTCTGTATGTTTATGCATGTGTGTAGAACATATGTATAAATGTGCAGTAGGTATGTTTTTTATCCACTTTTGCAAAATATTTTTTATATTATGTCTTTTCCCAGGAGCCACCTGAATGACAACATGCGGAGGGTGGTACACCACCTTAGAACCAACTTCCTACAGTATGATCGATTGATCATTTGAATTTGTGTGCTACTGAACTGTAGAAGAGAGAAGAGGGGTCTGATGGCAAGCACCATTTTCAAGATCATTTTGAGTAAGTTCCTTCATTTCTTAAACTCCATTTTGAGATTAAAGTGATGATTTGAGAGCAGCTTATTTAGTAAAATCAAGCCAAAAGGTGAATTTCCTACTAACCAATTTCCTGTCCTTTGCCCAGTCTAGACCATGGTTTGTTTATTTCCCTGTTTTACAAACTCTGATTTGAATCTGTTGGCAAGTGTTTACAATGTTCTCAGAGGTCACATGGTGTCCCATGGTGTCATAATACATTATAAATTAGTTAAGTGTTAGGAACAGAAATTGGTCTAAATTGTAAAGAAATGGTAAACATCTTGATGATCAATATGAATTAACACTAAAATGTTTCTACCTAATTGATTATATCTGGTGTCTTGAGAAAATTTTATACAGTATGTAGGAACTGAAGGAAAATTTCTCTTTAAAGTGTATCTCAAGTAAAAAAATTGAAAATTTATATTAAATCGCGTGAAATATGAAGGTTAACAGTCCAACTCCAATCTTTCTAAGATATTCCTTATCTGAGATATGAAATGTTGAAGTTTTTCTCCCTTAAATTAAAATGACACATTGTGCAATAATTTGTGATGTACAGTACAGTAATTGTTATACTACTCAAATTACAGTATTTTGTATTTTTATTTTTTCTGAAAGTTACTGCACCTTATGCCAAGGTGTGCTGGTACTCTTATTCCTATGGGTTAATGTACAGTATTATTAATTAAGCCCTCTCCGTGCCACATGCTGTGCAAGCGAACAGGAAATGTTCAAGGTCATAAAACATTTTTAATATTTAAGGGAAACAAAGAAGGTAATGTGAGTGGAACAACAAGAAAGTTGCACATTATTGCACAATGGACTACATTAATTTGCTCTAAAAAGTTTACAAATTACTTTCCACATTTTACATCTTGGTTCAAGAATGTCCTGTTGTATGAAGATAGGAGTTGAACTGTTAGAATTTTTTCATGCTGTTTAATACATATATTTTTGAATTTCTTTTAGGTACACTTTAATGCCCTGGTGCCCAACCAGGGATACTAGTACCCGTAGACTAGTAACCCTAGGGGTATCAATAAACACCACAGGTTGTACATGGGATGCTTCTCAGACAATTTTTAAAAGCATTGCTGAATAATAAGAAGTATTATTAGACCTCATTATACCACTGTAAAGAAACTTACTAATTTTGTCGTTACTAGTCTAAGGGGTACTAGTATCCCTAGGGGTATCAATAAACACCACAGGTTGTGCATGGGATGCTTCTCAGACAATTTTTAAAAAGCATTGCTGAATAATAAGAAGTATTATTAGACCTCATTATACCACCGTAAAGAAACTTACTAATTTTGTCATTTTTAAAATTGCGCACAATTTACTGTTTATCTAGACTCCATGAAAATTTTCAAGGGAGGAGGCACCCTCCCTGTTGGAACAAATGCTTTTGTATTTCCAGAGATGCGCCTTAAGAACCAAGCTAAATGTCAGTGCACATTGTACTTTATTTAAGGTCATTTTCTGTGATCAAAAATATTGTGTCTATACTTCTTTCACTGAGAAATACATGTAATGTAATTATATTGTTGTTTTTGCAGATATTTATGAACCAGGTTTCTGAACTAAATTATTTTCGAGTGACTATGGTATCATGTCTTATCTGAGACGCATCATCAGACCAACAGACTTTTCAGTTGCTACTGATAATTGATTTATGATGGAATGGTAATATTGTCACCATAGGTCTAGCCTGCGTAGCCGCTCTGGGGCAGCTGCCCCCTCAGACCCTGCCACTGATAGTAAAAAATCCTTTCAATGAGCCCAAACTTTGATGGCCTTAATATTCAAGAGCACTCACCACAATTGTTCTATTCCTGAAGTAGGTGTTGCTAAATGACTCTTAATCTTTGCATTGCAAAGTTGACCACAAAGTTGTTCAAACCAAAAACAAAACGGTAGGCTTATTATGTCTGCCAAGGCGATTCTATTGCAAATGGAAGTCTTCATCATGGGCAGCATGCCACTCTCATTTTAACCAAAGTCTTTGGTTAAAAAATATCGAACTGTCTTTCCTCATGGCTGTGTGCTACAGTTAGTTGTTCGTATTAAGTGGCTGTACTGTGTGTGTATGTTTACATGATGGTACCATGGAGGATACAATACCAGTGCCAAATTACATTGACTCCTGTGACCGTGTACTGTACTGTTGTAGAATGATAGCAATGTATCTCATATGAATAAACATTTAATAACCTTGCTAAAGCCAATTCACTTAGAGAAATGATGTTTGCATTGGATTTCTATGCACAATATACCAGAATTAAGTTACATAGAATTGGTGGTACACTTTAAAAATGTCTCTGGACTTTTCTTTAGTCTTGAAGTTCTGAGGAATTTTTTCCGGACTGCGGAATTATGCTTTTTTGAGAGATTGTGTCAGGACCTTCAATTTTTTATGAAGGTTTTTCATCCTTGGTAATGCCTTTGGCAACTGTCTGTCTCTCAAACCTCCAACATTCTGTTAAAATTATAACATCATGATTGCTAAGATTATTGTTGGTACTTGCCAGGTGTATTTATACATCAAAATCTCAAGAGTAGATGGGATTTCTAGCAAGCTCCTTATGGGTCAATTCAATTGACCCTTATTTGGAAAATAGTACATTGTTTGGTCTCTATTCGGTGTGATTTGTACAATATATATGTGCGTGAGTTGGCCATCTCTTCAATACTTTTAAGTTGTTGCAAATCATGATTCTTTTTGTGCACCAGTCTTGCTTGAGAGTGTTATTAATGAATGTGTAACAATCTATTCAATGTTGTAAGTCGTAAATCTTGATTTTTTGTTTGCACCAGTCTTACTTGAAAGTGTTGTAAATGAATCTTTACCAATCTATTCAATACTGTAAGAAGTTGTTAACCTTGATTCTTTGTTTACACCAGTCTTGCTTCGGAGTTTTAACCCTTTACCGTTGTTTGGGTCCTTTTGGACCCATGCGGAGAGCTCGGCTGTCACCCGTCTTTACTGTTTCGCGCAGAGCTCGAAACTGCGAGTAGCTACCCGAAAATTCGGCCACAACAACGAGAGAGACAATAGTTTGAAGTCACGGGGTCAATGGCCTACGGGAGCCGATGCGGGGCGGGCTCCATCCGCTTTTCCACCCAGTCCCGAGGCATGCAAATATGCCTTGTTCGGAGCACAACGGTAAAGGGTTAAATAAATCTTTACGAGTTTTTGTGTTCGATAAACTGTGATCTGTGCATATTAAGTGGTACCTTGTGCAAACATGAATCACAGCAATGATGCTTTCAGTGTTTATATGTGCAGATTTAGAGCTGTATGATCCTTTGACATACTTCCTTGCCAGCACTAAGAAGTTAAGAATGGTCTTTTTGTGATCACTTTATTAAAGATAGTATGATTACAGTTACATACTGTAGGTCAAGAAAATGAAAAACCATTTATATCTTTTTTTTCTTTCATTAGCCTTATGTTTGTCTTTAAAGTTAAGTGAAATTTCCCTTCCTCTCCCAGCAAATTTCATTTGTTAGTACTTATGGTCCTAATCAGATGACCATAAAACAGCCCAACTTCACAATGGTCTATCTCATGGTTGAGGGATACATAAGCAATATTCACCTTTCATTTATTTTGGTTTAGGTACGTAAATTTAAATCCGTAAGCACCTGAGATATTTTGACGTCATCGAAGTTTCCTGACATTTTTTCCTAGATACGATACACTTTATTCGCCTCTGAAACGTTCTTTTGACTTCCTCTGTAATTTTCGTACTTCCCTAAATTTTTTCTGAAGATAGAAGACGCTTTCCCTACAGCCCTATAAAGCGTTTTCGAGACGTCAGAGACGCTTTATGTACGTCTCTAGTACGTTCTGTGGATGTCCTGGGTGATTTTTGTACGTCCCTAAAACGTTTCCTGAAAGTCCTGTACCTTTTACTTACGTCCCAGACGTTTTCCGTACGGACCAGCAAAGGTTTTATAAACGTTTTCTACGTCTGAATAACGTTTTGAGAACGTCTCTGAAAAACGTTTTGAAAACGTATGAAAAGTCCACAAAAACACGTCTTTAAAACGTAGTTCTAGACGTTTGCGAAACGAAAGTGATTACGTTTGAAGAACGTTCAGGAAACGTTTTGTTGTTAGCTGGGGACTGAAGTGCCCGAATTGTGTTCTAAAAATTAATAAAAACTATCTTGTGCATCATACTTCTTGATGACAATAAAACCAGCAGTCACTGAAAGTCGACTGAGAGGCTTTCGGACAACCTATGTGATCACAATTTTGCAGTTCTTCAATATGAGAACTTAGCCCGCCGCAGGAGGGTTTCAGCCATTGGCCCTTGGAAAACTATCAAAGCGGAGAGTCCACTATCAGTTGGCTCGGAGAGAGTGAAAAGTTTGGAAAATCGCAAATATTTAGATAGCTGTTATTTTGAGCTTTCGTTTGAAAGAAAAAATGGTTAATTCATTAAAAGGTGAGTAAATTGCAAAATAATTAGAAATTTACGTGATAAAGAGCATATTGTGCCAACGCCAAATGAAACAATAGGCTACACCAAAACAGTCAACAAACATGCTACTTTCCGATCGGAGAAATTGGAGGGAATTTAAGACGTCGGCCCTAGAAAAACTTCGAAATCATTAAGCTCAATCCAGGGACGGCGATATAAGGGACAGGCGGGTAATCAGGAACTCTAATATGGGGAAGGGTATCGGCTAAGTGTTACGTTTGTAGTCAGCAGGAACACCATGTGATAACCACTGTTTTCAAGAATACAAATACCCAAAGAATACAAGATACCCCCGGCCTACTATAGACAGCGTAATGGTATAGGTGAACTGAAGCCCATGTTGTGCCCATATGTAGGCAAAACCGACTGCATCGTCAAGTGGTTAGGACTTAAACCAATTGGTTAGAAACAGGGGCGTATAAACTTCATCTAACCTAACCAAACCCATGCGGACAAAGGCAGTGGCGTAGCTACTAGAGGCAGAGGGAAAGTTGCCCCTCCCCCCGGAAAATAATTTGGGGGTTTGATGAAAATTGGGGAAATTTTGATGGATTTTCCTATTCTAACAAAGATTTCTGAAAGATTTCTCAAGGAGGGAAATTGTGAGACATTTCTCATACATAATTCGTATTTTCATGCAACAAATTAACCCAGATTTTGACAGTGTCAGCAGATTGAATGTTCTCTTGTATACGCGCGGGTGTTATGATGAGTGCATTCCAGTGCACAAGGTGCTGTTATTCAGGAATTTAGCAAAAGCTGATACAGTGCAACTTACACTGAAAGGCTGTAACCCGAATTTATCCCCTTGTACACAGTCTCTGCGTTGTACACTTTGGGAAATCAGTAAAAGGTTGTGAAAACTGACAAGTCACTAATGTAGACCCCCCAGTGGCGTAGCTAGAGGGGCGAGGGGGCAAGTTGCCCGGGACGCCAAATGGAGATAACTTGAAAAATATTTAACCTACCATTTGCATTTATATCGCAATTTCATCTTTTAATAAAATAATTTAGTAATATTGACACAATTAAATGTCAATCTAAACTAGAGAAGGGTTTGAATGGGGCAAATGAACTCATAAATCGGCAACAATCCATCAAGTTTTGCGAGAATTGCTTCTAACCATACACCCTACAGACTTCCTGCGTATTTTATTAGAAAGCCAGAGAATTGCTGCACAAAAAGCCTTTGTTTTGGGCATTCAATTCTTGGGAAAATTGACTGAGTCCAGAAAAGGCTCCAAGACCCAACAATGAACTTTTATGAAGCAAGCTGTGATATAAAGGCGCTTCATCAACACTTTGAAAAGAATAGGGAAAAAGGTTTCTAATAAGTCACTGCACGAAGCTCTGGAAAATGTAACGCAAAGGAAATACCCACTGAGCGACGTAAGAGACAGAAAAGAGAATGACTGGAGAAACAGCAACGGACGATAATTTGTCGGCTAAGGACGAGATGATGAGGGTGATGAAAAATGCTGTCGATAGGCTAGTGGCGGAGATCAACGAAAGAACGGAGACTACACGATCTGGATTGCAGATTTGGGTTTCTTCTATACATGAATGTTTTAGTAGGCTCAGATGATGAAGAAAAAGTTGCGCAATTAAAGGAAAATTGTATTCGCATGGGAAAATTTTATAACGATGATTTAGATGGAATCGAGCTATATAATGACGTGATGGATTGTAGAATGCTTTTGAAAGACAGAGAGGGTACCACTATTACAAATGCAATGGCCCTGCTAAAGTTCATTGTTCAAAATGGTGATGACTCTGTTTTCCGAAATTTGAGAGCTGCTATATTCAGATTATGCTCACTGTGGCTATTTTCATAGCTAGTTGTAAACGGAAAACTTATTCTCCCTTATCTCAGAGCCACCATGGGACTGTCAAGACCAACTGCTTTGGCACTCCACAGCATCGAGTCTGAGGAAACCAATACATTAGATTTTCGTGATGTAGTCAATATATTCGCAGAAGCAAAAACACGAAAGGTGAACCTGTAATCAACTGCTGTTATAGCTCATCGTCATTTATGTAAATAAATCAAGTAAAGTAAATAATTCAAGGAAATCAAAATGTTGTTTCTGTGGTTTTAAACATGAATAATGAGATAATTGAAGTCCTTTGGGCAGTTGGGTCAGACTTTAACATTTGTTCTATTTAAAATCTTTAGTGGGGTAAGTATTCATAAGATACCCCCCGGAGATGGGGTAGGGGCGCCAAATTCTTTTCTTGCCCCGGGCGTCACAAACCCTAGCTACGCCCCTTCCCCCTCCCCCAAGGTTATTATAGTGTCCTACAAGCTGGTAGTAGCTACACCAATTTTACTCTGTGTATATAGCGATGGATGGGGCTGAAACAATCAATGGTCAACGATAAACTTAAAGTTAGTCTAGAAATTAAAATGAACGGGATCCATTGGCATACTTATAGAATTTGTTACTTGCCTAATCCTTGGAGGCTTACAGGCTAGTTCTGGAAAATAGCTTTCTGCTCACTTGGGGTGTAGCAATAAACGGGTCACTTATCAAGGACATAACCATGTCAGGTAAATCATACATATCCCTTAGATAATTACCTTTGCAGTTACAAAAGTTCATCTTTGCTAATAGCTTCTGAATCGCACATCATATCTGTTGTTTAGATAAATGAGTAAGTCGATTTGTCAAAATAAATAGACGGAGAATGTCCATTAATTAATTAATCAATTAATTATTGGTGATTTTTTTAATAAACAGCTTCCATGACCCTTCAATCAATTGACATGGCATTCTGTGTACACTAATTTTTTATGGAAATGAAAAGTTGTTCAAATGTAATCACACTTTGCAACATTATTTTATGATAACTAACGGTGAACGATCGATCTATCTCACAGGGTATACTATTAGCAGTGTTCTTGGGGCTGTGGCTTCACATACCACTCCTGTTCATTCATCAGAATGAATTCCTCAGATTATAACATCTGAGTAGTTTTCAAGTGAGTCTTACGAAAACCCACAAAACCCCTTTTGAGACCACATATATTACCCATAGACATCGTGCATATGATTTCACAGAGCGAAAAGTACTCCCTCCTTGGAGCAAAATAAACCAACACAGACAAATACACAGTTGATTTGTAAACCAGTTGAATAGGCGCATAGGCTACTACATGTACTGAGCGTTTTCTTATGCGTGTGGCCACGTGTTTCATTGTACTGCTCAAAGGATGACGTCAGTATGTCGTCAATGCACAAGGTCTAAAGACCCCATGTATGCCCCATATATTACCCATGAGAGCAATATGATGCATTTTGCTAATTAACATGAACCCAATTTCCATGTAGAATATCTTATATACCCTTTGTTTCCCTCAGGACACATTCACTGATAGAGATGGGTTCCAAATGGGACTCTCGTGTTGCTCTTCTGAGTGGTTATCCTGAGACACCCGACCAGCACCCCGTAGATCTGGAGTTCCAAAGACTTAAAATAAAGTCTGATGCTACTGTGCTTAGTGTTCAGCATACGGTAAGAAATGGAGGAGGGAAAACAAGCCAGTGAGCCACAGTGAGTAAAAGGGCTGTATCCATCCTGACTTAAATCAGTCGGTTAGAAACTGAGCCGTAAAGCATCATCTAATTTACCTACGTGAAAACTGGGGTATATCTGACAGTCTTTTTCATTTTATTTTTCATTCGGTGTCTTGCAATAATATTACAATTGATAATTATAGTTTTACAAATAGTTTTGTAATCTTAGAGTGTTCGGGACAATGTTCTTTCAAAGAGTAGTTTCGTTACATCAATAACCTCCAGCGTCAACCGAGCTCGTTTATCCATAATCTATTTAATTGCTTTTAAGAGGCCCATTTCTTAAACGCAATTAGAAAAGATTATTAATAAGCGATTTCAGTAATTCGTTTTGATGGCTATGCACATAAGCATTTTCTCCAAATAGTCGGGGTCATGAAACAAACCAATCTCACACCTACAACACGTGCTCCTGTCTACTGTGCTCCGAACTTTGAGTTCACATGAAAATTTGGCGATTTCATTATTTCTTAATCCAACCATAACATAAGGAGGGATCATAAGTGTGGTTCTGCGAGGTGGACTTGGTCTTAACACCCTTTTAAGAGCATAAATGTGCATTTTAATCTGTTGTAAAGAAGGACTGAGTCCCTATTTTCGTTCGAGTTGGCTATTTTGATTTATGCTTAATGTTGTATGCACGTAGGCTACACAAAAACAAAGGAAACGCCTTACACTAAGTGCTTAGCTCAGTTTATGTATCCAACGCTGTGCCCCACAATTCCATTCGCCAACGAATTACCAAACAAGCTTATTGTGGGTTGAAACCAGTTCCTTTTGGGGCACATGATTTAAAAGATATCCCCCAAAAAGGCGCTTACTAAAACTCTGTTCCACATTCTTTTCCAGTTGCTATTTTTGGAAAGGTTTTTTCCAATTTCCTATTTACAGCAAAGGACTTGGTCCGGATCAATCGTACAAAGGTGTCCTTAAAACTCCAACGCACTGGTTCATTGAAATAGCTTGCCTTTAAGACTATTGTTTGCTGTTTTTTAAAAGCAAAGAAAAAACCTTTCATGTGCGTACAACCGTACAACACTATCAATCTTCTAATATAGACTTCTTTAAATATAAACACATCTTGGACCGTATTTGAGTGTACATTAATCCATGGAATAAGTAAATATACGTACTAAAATGATTGTCCTTAAAGGTAGTGAGATATGCTAGCAAAAAGCCGGACTTGCCGGAAAGCTTAACTTGGCAGTTAAACGGCTTTTCCTCTCACCCAAAACTACCGTACTATTTTACAGTAGTCCACAAAAATTATCAATTGGCACAGCTCTTTGATTGACAGCTAGTTCAAAAATGCAGAAGCTCAAATACACATCACGCACTGTGCTGGGATTGTTTTGATTTGACATTGGAGGCTTGTATACTAACCCTGAAACAATAAACTGAGACTGTGTCTGGATGAGGATGAATTTCAGACAGTTGTAGGGGGGCTTAAGAAGGTATAGGTCAGGAGAATTGGAACTGATTGGGCGAGAGGAATAAGCCTTTAAAGTGTAAGCTTTCCCAAGGAAACATAGGTTTTGTTAACATCAATTTCTGTTCTCGAGACTCACCTATTAAAGGGCCAAATTTCTCTGAAGCAACTTGGTGCTAACACAAAAATAATGATGCGAACAGTTGCAGGATCAAATTTAAAAGTGGTTACCCCACGGACTTCCTATATACATGGACAGAGAATGTAACGCGTACGTCCTATCCGTAGATTGTCGCCACCGACTGGGACAAAAAAAGACGCACCAAGATTGCCGCCGTGAAGCTATAATTTGTAAGATTTGACGACGAAACTGTAATATTTTAAACAAAAGTTTAACTTGAATGAAAAACAATATCATATTCCTGCAATACGTGTTGTGATTTTGACCTATATAACCTTGCATTATTTCGAAAATATTTCAACTTTCTTGCAAAATCTGTCAATTTGAACTACTTCAGCTAGTCCAAACTTTCCAACACAAAACCATAGCAGGCAGCCATCTTGCTACGCCTATACTCACACGTAAGGTGGCAACAATCTACGGATAGTATGCTCTGTCCATGTGTGGAAAGTCCGTAGGTTACCTTTAGTGCTTGAAAATGAATCTGAATTATCAATGGAAGTTTTCTATGCCTGTGTACATATTGAGGTGCATTTTATTTGAAATAAAAAAATCTACAAGTTTCTGTATGTCATGCGAAATTTGAGAAAAATGCGAGGAAATCGTTACTTTTGTGCGACAGGACGGAAATACCTTCCTTACATAGCATGGTATTGATATCACATAAGACTTATAAACCAGATTATTTTGTATGTTAGGCGGTTAATAATGTATTTTTCATGATCCAAGGTATACGCGATAAAATGCGACTTTTGTGGTGCAGAATTCTGCCGGTCGCATTTTGAGACTTTTTTCATTTTTGCAAGCAGAGTGGCAGAATGAGACCTGATTATTATGAACTATCAATATTTTATAAGTTAAACCATATAGAGTCATTTTAATCTATCTAGCTCACTCCGTTTAATTTCAACATGGGATAACAAAAAAGTTTCCTGCCACGGGACGGAATTCCTTGTGCGACGGGAAGGAATTCTTTCTGTTGCAGGACATAAAATGAAGTAACTGCATTGATTGCTGGGATGCCAAAATAGCCCCTATGATATTTTTGGAAGGAAAAGAAGTTGATCATAGTTATAAGATTTCCTTAGCGGACGCTGGGGCTGCGACATGTTTATTTCTACAAGAAACCACTGTAAAGAATTGTGCCTTATTAGGTCGCAGCAATAATAACAATAAATAAAATAAAACCCGTAACCCATCCAATCACTGTGAATACCATCGAAATGTTGGCCCATGTTCTGGCTTTTTCTGGTTCAGTCGAACTTCCAAGTGACTAGAAAAAACAGAAAGTACAAAACATTTTTAAACTGTCAAATATCTTACAGACTACGTTGACGTTAAGTACAATTTATCGTCTTACTATAGTATGCACTCCAGTGCGAAAAAGCGCACCAAGATAGCGATATCGAAATAATACAAGGTAATTTTAAAAACTACACGTCTGCTATGGTTTTGTGTGAAAGTTTGGACTTGATCAAGTAAATCAACAAATTTTGCAAGAAAGTTGAAATTTTTTCGAAATAATCCAACGTTATTTCAAAAACTACACGTTTTGCAGGAATATGATATTGTTTCTCATTCAGGTAAAACTTTTGTTTAAAAAATATTACAAGGTCATCGTCAAATCATACAGATTAACGGTTTCAGGGAGGCCATCTTGGCGCGCTTTTTTTCCAGTCGGCGACAACAATATACGGATAGGACGTACGAGTTACATGCTCTTTCCATGTATATGGGAAGTCCGTGGAACAAGCGTTAATGGAAGGCAGATCAGGAGTTACATCAGATGACAACGTTCTCAAGTTTGCACAGGTAAATCTATTAGTTACCGTCATAAAGATCTTTAATCAATTAAATGATTAAACAATGTCAAGGCTACACATATTCTTTGTTCGAGGTCGAAAGTTGAGAATATCGCAACAAGATGTGTTAAGAATGGGCTGACTATGATATGCATTCAGTGAATCCTTATTAAATACAAACGAATTCTGCAATCGAAAATTTTTCACCATTTTCATTGGAAACCCTTGTATCGAAATAGTGCTGAATTTGGAATATCACTTTTGTTATTTTAATGTCGACAAAATTTTTTCTTTTTTTTTTTTAAAAAAAAAGGCGTTACTTGAGTTAGAATTTGTTAATACTGGTTTAGTTAAATTTTAAAGGGTCATAATTAAGCTTTCAAAAAAAATAAAGTGACCGACAGACTCGAGGTGATTTTACTAAAGAGAGGCAGTGACTGAGAGGCCTATACAGAAAAAACAGTAAAATGTAAGATTACCCAAGCCTTGGTAAGACTCGAAAGCTTAGCAAAAGTTAAAATTAACTCAAGGCTCGACTATTAACCCTATGGCCAGAGGTGACTCGAGACTCAATATTTATGTTACGTTGGCATTTCTCCCAAAGCACTGTACTTGGGGCTTGAATAATATTAGCATCCGATGGAATGCGTTGGACATATTTTTTCTAAGTGTGAAACGGTAATTACTCTGTATATGATCCTTAATTTTTCAAATGTTTGCCAGGGTAGACGTCCCCAGGTAGCAAACCCATATTGGCCCCATGTGGGTAAACCCATAATGGGCCAGTTTGTTTTTGCACCCAACAATACTTGGGTCATGTGTACTGGCCCATATTGGCCATTATTAATCCTGGGTGCAAAATCATATGGGCCGGTTCTGTTATGGACCAAGAAATGTTACCTGGGTTGTCGCTATTTTTAAGGTTCTTCTACTTTACGTTTTTTAATAAATTATGCAGCATCCAAGCGACTATAGAGCACTACAGATACTGGTTTAAATATAGAATATATGGGGCTTTGTCCAGCTATAGACGAATCCAACTAGCGCTTGTGTTAAGTGACTGTAGGCAGCCATTAGTGAGGTCCATCAGTCTTAAAACGTATTCATTTATCGTCTAAATGTAATTTCAAACCCTCGTTTGCAATGAAATTAAAAGAATCAAGAGGTATTTCAGTGTAAAATTATCCACTGTACCGGTAGGCGAACAGACCATCACTTGCTGTCTGGATTCATCTATATCGGAGGTGATAGTCCAGCTGATTAAATATTAGTATGACTTTTCGAATAAAATAATCGCTTTACTCACCAAACCAGCAAAGACTATTCCAAATATGGCACATAAAAGTGAAGGAAAGCAACAAAAAATTCCAACGATTGCCATAACTAGTGACGCAGTTGCTAAACTGTGAGAAGGGTTCCTTTCTGGTTGAGAATTCCCAACGATCACCACATTAGGAGCCTGTTTAAAAGATGAAAATACAAATATAGTAAAAAACCATGAATCGAAGTCAATTAGAGTCGCTCACTGCATTCTTAGTGCCTGTGCATCGTGTACACCTGATGTAATTTGCAAGGTTAGAATAACTTGCGATGCGTTTTCTTCAAACAACAACAAAACCAATTATTTTGACTTCGCATGTTAAGTGTTTAAAGCAAAAATGCAAGTCGTGGCCATATTTTCCAGTTTCGGCAAAAGTATGGACCAGAAATGTGCAAAAAATACCAAAAATGATGACAATGATGATTCTGAAGCTCCGATTATTGAATAAGAATTTTTATAAGAAAAACATTATTCTGTATATGATTATTTGGAAAACTAGCCTTATTTTAAGGGACTCATTGACTTGATATCGATATTCTTGTGAGAGTGGTAACGGGTGACTACCACATGGCAATGCTCGTAGTTAGCATAATGATGAGTAGAGTTTCATATCAAAAAGTTACGGAAAAAGTGTAAATTTTGAATTTGGTGGTTTCCTGGCTTGTAACTGTTTTGTGCATAATTTGAAAAAAGGGTATGATCACAAAATTTTAAAACCCGAATGGAACCGTTAAATACTCATTAAAAAAAGTAATTTTTATGTATATGGGTATTGTCTAAGTTTGATCATTACTACAATTGATATGTGAAGAAAACCCAACACCCAAATGCCTGCAAAACAAACTCCACCCATTTTTGCAAAATGAGATTTACGTCATAAAGTGGTAAATTTACAGACTCTTTCAAGTAAATTTGTGAAACGTCTTTAATTTGCTCCGATCAAGTGCATGAGCGCCTGTGGCGATGAGCTGACATCAGTATACCAATTGTCAGTGCTCTGAAATTAGGGCCTTACAATTTCTTTTTACTTAAAAATGTGTGACAAAACACCAGGTGTATGATATTTATAACTAAGAACGTAATAACCAAGTATGCTTTTATAATAAATGTAAGTTAATTTTCAATAGGGCCATAAATTTGCCAAAAATGTTTTTTTTAACTGAAATTTCGCAGAACGATGCCTGTTATATACTGAAAATTTTCTGGCTATTTCTTATTTGTTTCTTTGGGCTTATCTTTGTTTCTTTTTCAGCTTAAAAACAAAAAGAATGTTTGTTAAATGACGGTATATTTATGTGAAATCAGAAAAATACAAAATACTGTTAAAATTTCTGTAAATTTACAGAAAAAGTTTAACAAAGCAGTAAAATTTGGTTAAAAAAGCAGACAGAAATGGTTTTTCAAATAAACAGAAAATACATGTTAAACAACCTTTTTTTATTGTAGCAATACAAAGTGTCTGTAAAGATACAGAAAATCTCTATTAAAAGTAAAATACAAAAAGTTTAAGTTAAAAAAAGTCTGTAAATTTACAGAAATTTTTAACAGTGCAGGTTGGGAAAAAATTTGTTCAATTTCATGAACCAACTCTATGAGCCATTTTAAATGTGGTGATTTACAGGTTTTTATATGCATGCATTCTTGTTTTATGAAGCGTTGTTGACTCAAGTTCATAAGCACTGCCTCATGTTCTGCCACCAACATATCAAGATTCATTTTTCACGGATTTCTCAATCCAACACCAAACTAAATTACAATGAGGATGAAACATAAAAAAATATTACTGTCAAGTTTCATTAATTTTTGTAAAAGTTTTCGAATTTTATGGTCACCATGTTTCTAAAGTGATGAGACTCATGATAAGCCAGCCCAGTATGCTACAATTACATTAATGAAAGAGAACTTTAAAACAGAATTGCTAAGGAAAGCGAAAGTACGATTCAAGTATTTGTTAAAACGACTGTCTTACTACGGCCAAAAGGTTCATTATACAACAGTGATATATATATATATATATATATATATATATATATATATATATATATATATATATATATATATATATATATATATATATTTATATATATTTATATATACATATAGTGAAGAGTGAAATATTAACATGTATATGCAAATTGAAAATAATTTATAATATAAAGAATAGATCAAACTGAAAATCTGCCCCGACGAAAAATTGACCGTTTCCACTGGGACTCGAACCCAGACCTTCTGCTTTACGTGCAGACGCCTTACCAGTTTGGTTATGAAGCCAGTCCTGGCTGTTCGAGTTTCCAGAAAGGAGTCAATGATTCGCCGAGAGGGCGCTTCACAGAGAAACTGTAAAGAGTGAAGAGTGAAATTTATATTATAAACTAGAACTGCATTTGCTTGCAAATACGCAGAATTGTAGTGCGTGTTAGGGATGTCTTTTCAGTTAGTACAGTAGCCCAGTTTTTTTTTTTTTTTTGAACTTTAGGATTTGTTGATGGCGGGAAGATGGGCTGTTGTTTCTTTTTGGCCACTCCTCTCAACCCTATTTCTTGATAGTACAAAGATGGGCCACTTGTCTCCCAGCTCCTTGGCTGGACGCATAAAGAAATCACAGAAGAGTAACCAATGATGGAGTAAATCCGGACCTTCTATGCTAATAGTCAGTCACTAGCTTTATTTTGAAGCATATTTGCCAACAATGAAGCAAGTGCTGAGTAGTCCTTGAACAAGACCGTGTACTGCGCTTAACGGTAGGACCTACTCCGTATACAGTCTAGTGTGGAGTAAAATGAAGTGGACGAAGCATAGTCCCGTTCAAGGACTCGTGCTGAGTAGCCTACTTAGCCATACGTTATGCTCTGTTGTGTTGTTTACTCCTGCCTGAAATGGTTTTATCGGTTCTCGACTCCTCTTTCACCGTTCTTTATGTTAAATAATGACGCCCTCTCAAGCTCTCTGACTGCACCGCTGCATGCATGTGACAACTGTCTCGTGGAAGGCCGAATAACTGTTGACGCTGTGTGTTTTAACATCCGTGTTTCGTTAATTCGCAATGCATGCTACATGCATGCTGTCAAAACGTTTCGGTCAGACTGCTGTCAAAATAGCTTCTGCTTTTACCACTGAAATAAAGCATGATAATAGAACTACAGCACAAGTCGCGTAATCCAATGCAGTAAAGGCAATTCGTTCCGTACAGGGAATTGGCAATACCCTGCTCCGTAGTACTGCTAGATGAAGATACTGTACAATAACGTCTTGATACTGTTCAACGATAGAGGACGCAATGGCGCCGTGTTACGTATACCAATTTGGAAGCAGCGATTGATTCTCCAAGCTTATCACTTCAGTGTGAAAAGGCCGAACCACATTACATCGCGTTTTCTGGAAATTTATCCGCAATGCTCTTTCATGAAGCTAACTCCTTAAATCAGCCTTGTAAGTGTAGTATTTGCTTTTCTGAAGTTGATTTTTGTTTAAAGACGGCCACAGATTGCACTTACTGCTATTGTTAAAGGGTAGAGCATGGATATTTGTACGAACTAAGTTACGGTACGTGCAGGGAAATGAGTTGTGGGCCATAACAGGCTTCACAAAAGAAATTGTCAGTCGGCCAGTAAATGCCAATATTGTAGTGCGGCGCACTACAATAACTAGAACTGCATTTGCTTGCAAATACGCAGAATTGTAGTGCGTGTTAGAGATGTCTTTTCAGTTAGTACAGTAGCCCAGTTTTTATTTGAACTTAAGGATTTGTTCATGGCGGGAAGAGGGACTGTTGTTTCTTTTTGGCCACTCCTCTCAACCCTATTTCTTGATAGTACAAAGATGGACCACTTGTCTCCCAGCTCCTTGGCTGGACGCATAAAGAAATCATAGAAGAGTAACCAATGATGGAGTAAATCCGGACCTTCTATGCTAATAGTCAGTCACTAGCTTTATTTTGAAGCATACTTGCCAACAATGAAGCAAGTGCTGAGTAGTCCTTGAACAAGACCGTGTACTGCGCTTAACGGTAGGACCTACTCCGTATACAGTCTAGTGTGGAGTAAAATGAAGTGGACGAAGCATAGTCCCGTTCAAGGACTCGTCCTGAGTAGCCTACTTAGCCATACGTTATGCTCTGTTGTGTTGTTTACTCCTGCCTGAAATGGTTTTATCGGTTCTCGACTCCTCTTTCACCGTTCTTTATGTTAAATAATGACGCCCTCCCAAGCTCTCTGACTGCACCGCTGCATGCATATGACAACTGTCTCGTGGAAGGCCGAATAACTGTTGACGCTGTGTGTTTTAACGTCCGTGTTTCGTTAATTCGCAATGCATGCTATATGCATGCTGTCAAAACGTTTCGGTCAGACTGCTGTCAAAATAGCTTCTGCTTTTACCACTGAAATAAAGCATGATAATAGAACTACAGCACAAGTCGCTTAATCCAACGCAGTAAAGCCAATTCGTTCCGTACAGGGAATTGGCAATACCCTGCTCCGTAGTAGCTAGATGAAGATACTGTACAATAACGTCTTGATACTGTTCAATGATAGTGGACGCAATGGCGCCGTGTTACGTATACCAATTTGGAAGCAGCGATTGATTCTCCAGGCTTATCACTTCAGTGTTAAAAGGCCGAACCACATTACATCGCGTTTTCTGGAAATTTATCCGCAATGCTCTTTCATGAAGCTAACTCCTTAAATCAGCCTTGTAAGTGTAGTATTTGCTTTTCTGAAGTTGATTTTTGTTTAAAGACGGCCACAGATTGCCCTTACTGCTATTGTTAAAGGGTAGAGCATGGATATTTGTACGAACTAAGTTACGGTACGTGCAGGGAAATGAGTTGTGGGCCATAACAGGCTTCACAAAAGAAATTGTCAGTCGGCCAGTAAATGCCAATATTGTAGTGCGGCGCACTACAATAATTATTTTCAATTTGCATATACATGTTTATATTTCACTCTTCACTCTTCACTTTTATATATATATATCAATATATATATATATATCAATATATATATATATATATATCATCATATCTTAACCTTTCATATTTTCTTATTCAAGAAGATAATAAGAAGAGTTCAATAGGGAGCTGGAACTACCTTCTGTAAATATGTTACAACCACGGACATCCTATATACATGGACAAAGCATGTAGCGTATGCGTCCTAAACCTTGATTGTCGCCGTAGGCTAGGGCAAAAAAGCGCTCCAAGATGGCCGCCGTGAAACTATAATTTGGATGATTTCACGACGACTCTGAAAAATTATTTCAACTTTCTTGCAATATCTGATGTTTTGAACTTGAGCAAGTCGAAATTTCCACACACAAAACCATAGCAGACAGCCATCTTGCTACGACTATAGTCAAACACACGGTAGCGACAACCTATCGTACAGTATGCCCTGTCCATGTATATAGGAAGTCCGTGGTTACAATAGATAACAAAAAAAGGTATACCGTCGGTTGAGGCTGTGAATTGATAACCACAGTGGATGACATTTGTTGGTTCGAGGGTTGTTGTTGGTTAACATGGGGCCAAGGAGTGTAACCAGTATTCCCTTTCGCTTGCAAGTCATAGTAGGGAGGATGTTGTTGCTCATGTACATAACCATGATTAACAGGAGATGGTGTTTGCATGATGTTTCCGTAACCGTCGTGAACAGATGTTTTGTTAGGAGGGTTTTGCTGAGGTACACCACCATCACTAACAAGATCTGGCGCTTGAACGATACCTGAGTTAACGTTCGCACTTGGGTTATGTGGGTCATTCAGAGTGGTAGTAGATGAAACAGGTGTCTTTGGTGTTTGTTCTCCGTCTGTGGTAGTAGATACATTACTAATATTAGAAACAGCCTGTGCGTCTGTGGTGTTTGAGTATTCGTTGGTAGTTGGATTATGTGAATCGGCGCTTGCAACCGTCGTTGGAGCAGGTGACTGAACAGGTTGTTCTCCGACTGCGAAGGAAGATTCAGGTGGGCCTTCCAAATATATGAAATCGGATCTTGTAGAAGGATGCACTTGAGGTCTACTGGGTGCTGAAGGTCCACTGGGTGTTGAAGGTCCACTTGGTCCTGAATCATTTTCTTCACCGTGTGTACCTAGATAGTGGTGATAGGTATTGTCGGTAGAGGTTTTCTCCTTGTGTGAATTCGTATGATTAACATATCATTCGATGCTTGAGTTGGGTTTGAGTAATCGCTGGTATTTTGATCCATTGTTGTAGCCGTTGGAGGTGGTCTCTGGAGAGCTTGTTCTACGGCTGTGGAGGAAGATGCAGGTGGACCTTCCAAGTAAATGAAATCGGATCGTGCAGCCTGAGGGAGCTGATCCACCTGAGATCCACGGGGTGTTGAATAATGTCCCTCAGCGCCCACGTATACCCGGGGACCAGCTGTGGACTGAACTGGAGTTTTAGCTGTGTTGGAAAAAATAGCATAAGCTAGGCGAATTAACATGTAGATGACTTTCGCATGATAAAACTTTCCTTCTTACCTTTTGTCACATCGTCCTCTCCTGCCTGATTTCCTCTGATCGCTTCGGAGAGGAAACGAAGCCCACTACCCACACTTGATATAGTCAGGTTTCACATCTCGTTGACTGATTGACAGTAACATTTGGGGTTAGCTAACAGGGCAGTTAAGCATGTATAATTGCTTTCCACGCAATGTGAACACAAAAAAAGCATATAGATCATTTGAGGGCAAGGATCTTGTAACAAACCCAGACCCCAGTTACACTCCACACTGTCTTTGATTTACTGGGCCGGCGTCTATGTTGCATTCTCAAGAAGCAGCGTCACAGCATGATAATTCTTACCAATTTTTCTAAAACATTACTCAAACATGAAAATTACTACGTTATTTTGGAACCTTTGAAGTAGACTACGTCTAGAAGAGATCACAGATATTGCAATATTTACAGTTTTGTTAGCAATACATTAACGCATGCTATATAAATATATTAGCCTAGTTCACCTTCTTCATTTAATATCCATGTGGGAACCGTTTGAAACGAATATTTGTTTAGTTTGGTAAAAAGAAATTTGATCTAAAATGTTAAAATATGTGAGACTGGTGAGATACAAAGTGGGTACCTATCGTAAATGTAGACACCGACCAAGTCCTTCAAGGGAGCAAACTCCAATTATTTATTTTAATGCTATACCCGTCATCAGAGGTTCATCCCACAGAACAAAGTCGTAATCAATCTAATTAAATACTGGTGTATAGTTTGAGATCTTTTGCCTACTTTTAACTTTGTATTTTATTTTTATTATTTATTTTTTCATTAAATATTTATTAAACATGAACTTGACGAAATTTATATTAAGGAAGGTGCATATTCTCCATAAAATCTGAATAAATTGATAAAATTATTGCTAAATGCATCAGGGGCGTAGCCAGAAATTTGCCAAGGGGGGTGCAAACTCGTGGAGACTATCTAAGCGGAGCGCCACCATTGGTTGGCGCGGAGCGTACAAGAAAATTTTTAGTTTTACAACCCCCCCAGATGGCCGGAAACAGCCCTTCCTGAGTCATTTTAGCTGCAAGAATCTAGCCTTGAAATATAGATCTCATGTATACAATTTCTCAATTACTGAAAATTACAAGTAGTCTGTGAAAAATGATGCAATGCCCCGATGAGCTTTAGAAACTTTTAACTCTACAAATCACTCAGATTGTAGAAAGCAGCCTTTTCTTGATGTTTTACATGCTTAGCTCACATAGCCTACATGCTCCCAACCCTGCACCCCACCCCTGCTGTGGCAACATCACTTGAGCATTGCACCACCATTGGCTTGGCGGAGAGCATCCAATAAAAATGAGCCGAAAATTTATAAACAAATGCCTCTAGATCACTTTATGAGACACCACAAACAATAATAATATAATAATATTTTTTCTATGGTGCATAAGGGATATTTGAATTCTCATGAATTCAGAAATCCGATAGAAAACCACGGTCAGCTCATATAATACGAACAATTCACGGACAGTACTTTTTGAAAGAAGTGGGCCTATCCTAATTCAACTTCAGCATACCGTATCTAATCCATAGAGTGTAATAATCTATGATCTAATCTAACGTATTTATCCCATGGGAAAAGTCCTTATATACATTGTATGAAAAAAATCGCGGTGGGTGCAAAGACCAAAAAACGCATTTCATTCCTGCCATCCTGCTGCTGCTATTTTAAAATAGTGGCGCTATGCAGTTATGTATTTCTTATGCGCATCTATAAAAACATTGCAGAAAATGAGGGAATTTCTATTTAGCAATATTGCGGGGAAAAGGAGAGTGGGTATTTCTAGCGAAGCCCGACTTGCCCAAGGGGGGGGGGGGGCGGTCGCCCCCTTCGCCCCCTCCTTGGCTACGCGCCTGAAATGCATCACTTTGAGGAAAATCTTGTATCACAGTATAGATGAATCCGGATAGCAAGTGATGGTCTGATTTCAGTCGACCATAACTAGGGTCTATCACCTTTTAATCTTTTAATTCCCTTGCTTACGTGTTACATGAATGGTTGTACTCTGGGGTGTCTTTTGATTTTCTCAGTTTTACTGAATATGAGGATTTGAAATTCATGTAGACAATAAATTAAGACGAGTTAAGACTGATGGACCCCACTAATGGCTGCCTACAGTCACTAAAGACAAGCGCTGATCGGATTCGTCTATACCCAGTATACGGTACTGCAGGCAATCTTGAGCAGTCCGTAACTCCAGTGAACGACAAATCTCCCAGTTCGCTGGAAGACTTCTCCAATTCATTGCCAACCCTGGCGATCGTCAGTTCTGTGAAATCATCTTGGCATGAAAATGATTTATTCCTTACATATAAAACCACGGCTTGTAGACTACATTTCATTATTCATTTTGAAATGAACAAAATAACTAACCGTTAGCTTCTTCCATGATATTTCCAGTTGTATACTGTTGGCTCCGAAAATAATACGTAATTAAATATATACACGATGTAAACTTTGCGACTATCCTAAAAATTAATCGTGAACGTCCCAGCGTGACGTCGAGTGCGTTGCTTCTAACATGAAATAACCTAAAACATATGCACAGCATGAATCAAATGCGCTGGGAAACTTAATTTTCTCAGACAGTTTGCTTTAGAACGGAGGGTGGTGCACAAACAAGGTTTGGCAACAAAAGTGTGACATTAGCAAAAGAGCCCCAGTCAAGCACAAACAAGCTCAGTCAGTCCTTCCAATAGTGAATAGAGTGCATGCTTGCACTGACGTCACAAGCCCCGCCTCTTTTGACGGGCAATATCTAGTATAGTATGCTTTTAGAGTACTACCTGAGAAGCAGCTAACGACCCAGGTGTGACGATTGTGCTAAAAAAATTAATGATTTTTGCCCGGACAATTGGCGTGGCTTGCCCGTTGCGACGTCACGTGAAAGTACTCGTATATGCCTTTATATGAATAGAACAATGCTCTAAAATAAGTCTTTATTTTTTTTATTTCATGGTTTCGGTTCCATTGTGGGTTCCCATTTTGACTTCTGTAGAGGTGAGCTAGGTCACAGATGTTATAGACCATGGGACAGAGTCCAAAATTCTTTCATTCCGTGGCAAGCATCCGGGGTCTACACGAAATGTCCCTGAAAATGTTCTTTAAAATATCTACATTGATGAAAGGGTGATTCCCAATCGTGATAATTGCACATTATTGAGAAAAGGATTAAAATTCAATCACATTTTTCGCCAAAAAAAAACGAAAATATTTCGTTTACAAAATACTTATGACGTAGTTACTGCCCAATCACAGATCTTCATTCAGGTCACATGAGGATCACATGACAAGATCTGCCAGGTACCTCACAAAGTATAATGTCGTTAACAAACAAGACAGTCTTAATATCAAAATAAAAACGATTCAGGTGCTTAATTCATTGTCTGTGAAACTCTTCATGGGATCTGTTATCATTCATAAGAATGACGGGATCTTAAAATTTATCCTGTACCAAAGAACTCTTTGAATTGTTTGCTAACAAGAGAGATTTTGTGTGCGCATTTAGATGATCGGAGACGGTGAACTGAACCAATGTGAATTTCCAAGCACGATTCCCTATTGACTTGTTAGTGTTAGGCCTACTGTTAGTTACCACAACTTGAGAAGTCGAGCGATTTACCGACGTGTTTTAGGATGATCAGAGCAAGAACCAAGGTACAGAACACAGGCAAGGGCCGAATTAAATTACTGTATAACATAAATCATGAAAACGTGGTTGAATTACCAGTTTCGACGGTCGTAAGACAGTGAAACTCTGCAAACCTAGCCTAGGCCTAAGCACGTTACAACACAGAATTGCCATAGACCTCAGAATCATAGGCCTAGTGTATAACCCCTTTCTAACCGTTTTTTATTAAGGCATAACGTTATCCTTACTTATTAGCAAATAAGTGTGTGTATACAAACAGCATCAATGATGATCGTTCGAAGGCAGTCTCAATGCACAATTAAAGTTACTAAATCACGAGCAACTAACAAATAGCCCTTACTAGGCTAGGACTACACTAATTCTGCAAGTACCCAGCACAGTACTAGCTTAGAAACAGGGTGGTAATCTGTGTCACATACATGTGTGATGATTGAAAATGGAATAAGCTAGGCATGAGATTTTAAATTAATGCTCACAAGTCACAGTTAGGAATTGATGGACTGATTGATAAACCAGGAGTTACTGTGCTTGTCGAAGAGCTCAATTTTTAATGGGCCATAGTAAAGTAAGTGTTGGGGGGTATTCTAAAACCTGTGATAACATCACGGCAGTGATGCATTGAATTTACCGTCATGGCTCACCATCATGTCATGTCTTGGAATTGGGTCCTGCTGTACTTTTTCAATGTTGTGTATAAATTCTTAATGTTAGGTGCACACTCATGGATCAGTCTAGACTGTAAATTAATCCATGGAACTTTACCTTAAAGTTTGCTGTCACAGGCTCCATCGAACCAAAAACTTGACGTCACATCACCAGGGTATAAATTTGCGGCCTAGATGCAAGGATAATATTTTATTTATAAACATAGGTCCCAAACTCCTTTTCTGCACACTGTTAGATTTGCTGTGTCAGCATGCATTCATTTTTAAAAGGCATTCTTAAAGCACACAATACATTTCTCGGTGTATACTGTGTGGATCAAGGAAGTAGAAGCAAATTTCGGCATGTTTGGAAAACAAACGCACTAGTTGATTTTCCATTGCCAGTGCGTGAAAAATGTAAATGCATGCAAGTTTTGAAATCATTGTAAGCCAATGTGTTGTCAAAGTTATCATGGTACCGTCACTGATTTTGGTCATCATCACAGATTTTAACCTTGGTCACATACGTCACATCACTGAGTCATCACAGATTTCAGACGATCTCATTTAAATTTGCCACAATAGCTTAGCCATATTTATGTTTTGCTTTCTACTTCATATTTCAGTCTTTTTGAAAGAAGGGCTAGAAAGGCATGATGGGATGGCAACCTCAGATGAGAATCCAGCAAGGACTTGTCTGGTAAGTTTTATTTTAAAGTTGGCGCAAAATGACAAATTACCTAGGACTTTGCATCATTGACCATTTCCATACACTGCTATACTTCAAGAAGTGGTGGCAGTGTATACTGTAGCTGAGGGGATGTCTTTTCTTCACTTGATGCTGTTGATAGTATGACTCAGCTTAAGTTTTTCACTGCTGTGATGAATAATTCATTTATGAAGGTAAATGTTCAATCTTTGCCAATGATGCTGCAGGAGTCAGGTTTCGAGCAACAAACAGCTACCAAAGACTCGCTTTGCATTTGAGCTAGTCGGTTTCAATTTGCAGGGTAGATAGCTAGAGAATTGGCTGAAAATTACCACAACAGTCACATGCAACCTTATCAAAAAATTTTAGGCTGAAAGGTGCAGTATGTTTCTGGAGGTCATATAACAGACTTCCTAATGTGGGTCAAGGTCAGTTTCAATAGGCTCATGTAACTTGGGTTCTCGACCATTCAAATTGCCAAGTCAAAAACATTATATTTAAATTGTGATCTGTCAGTGATTTTTCTTTATTGCAATTTCTTTAGTTGAGTAAATTGCCAATACAGAAACCATCACTGCATTAAATTTGTGTTCATGATTATATGTTGCAATGTTTGGCTGAATGATGTATTAGTGGCCAAGAATGATGTCATGGCAAGGCTCCTGGTATCTCGGTGGTCAATGAGATCTTTTAAACAATAGGTAATAATAGTTTTTGTTGAAGATCAAAGGGGTAGGGGGCATCTCTCTCTTTAGACCCCTCCAAAGAAAGTTGTAGGTTGTGGCAGTGAAATTACAGTACTGTAACACAGGAGTTTGAATTTTACATTATTCACAACTTGATGTGTACAGAAAGTAAACAAAGAGATACAATGAGGTTCAAGCATTTACTTCAGTTTTATTCTATTCTTCTATTTCTTTCAGAACCCACAGACACATGACCAAAGCTGACACAGTCCGAACAACACCTGTTGATTTATGCGGGTTTTCATCTGCAATGTCATTTGTCTCCTGCAGTCTGCATCATACATCAAACAGATACAACAACAGTGCGAACTGGAGTATTTGTAGGAAAACTGCAAAAAAAAAATTCATCAGCGTTTGCAAAAAACTTGTTTGTGTACCCATATTTGCTTGAACTGACTTTTCCAATTGCAAAGACAGGCCTTGATAATGCTGTGATGGGTTAGGTAAATGAAATGAAGACATTCCTGGATGTGATTCTGTGGTAAATTATAAGGAAATTTATCACTGAAATCGCATAGATGCTCTTTGACTTGCTGTTTAAAAACTGTAATGTTAATCAGAATTGTAGTGGAAGTGTTTACCAGAGATTTTTATACCCTGTTACATGTTCCTTTCTTTGCATGTTTTTTTTTTTCTCGCAAAATCAATGAGTTATTTCACCTCGAAGCCAAGGGATAAGGATTGATATTAGTAAAGGAATTCCAAAAGAAAATGTGGCTTTCCCTTCTACAGGATCAAGAAAAATGAAATGAGGTTTTTAAGCTTACAGTATTGTATTTTCCAACTTTTTTGTGGATAGTATTTTCAAAAACAGTGTATTTTTAGCTCTTAGCTCAACCCACAAAGCGAGAGTAGAACTTACGTTATACTGTAGAGGGCAAAATGTCTGCCCCACTGAAAATGTCTGACTCACTTTTCGAAAGGTTTCAGCCTCTGTAATTGCCAGTGGATTTTTTTGAAATTTTCTGTGCATGTGCCATTTTAGGATGGCAACAGATATCCTTCCTAGCAACGTGATAGACCGAAGAGAATTGGTACTGTTTGGCCATTTTGATAATTTTTCATGGTTTATTAGGCACAAGGCAAGTCTGCAAGGCAAGTTCCCAATCAAGGCATTTTTATGGATATAGGCCTGTTCTAACAGTTGCCTGTGTCCATGAGTTCACAATAACCGATTTTTAATTTAACACTTTTGTAGAAAGCACTATATAAATGGAATGTATTGATACAGGAGGAGAATTTCGGTATTCCAGAAAACTAATAAACTTTTTCTTGTTAATCATTTGCATTGGTGAACTAGAAATCAAGAGCTGTGGTGCACATTGCTTGACCCCCAGTCACTCACGGAATATTTGTTTATTTATCTGGTATGACAAACCAAGTTGCAAGTGTTCCACAGTTGTTGTTGCATCCTCATCCTACATGAATGAATACAGATTCCAGACATTATCATTGTATCTGTACCTACTGCCCACTCTCCTAAGTGGTGGTGTAAGGATATCAAATGTGTTTGGGGGGGGGGGGAAGAGAATGTTTGGAGCATAAAATTTCCATGCAGAAACTGAGCGGGATCTGCGGGACAGGTAAAGTGCCTGTTTCAGGTCCCCTGTGGTGTCCAGGGTGCAAAGGCCTTGGAAGCCAGACCCATAGCCCCCTTAAAATTCTTCACCCCTAAAAACTTTAAAGTGTGCCAATGAATTAATACATCTGTGCAAATGTGCCCACCCACCCCCCTTAAATATTTTGCCTCTGGAAAGGTTTTAGCCCACTTTCAATGCCTAGTCTTGTTATGGACCTGTTGGAGGCTTAGGTTTTAGCACATCCCTGGGTGAAAATTGAAATCTCAGGTTAAGTGTATTTAGTTTGGGAGATGATTGGGGCACAAATGTTTTAACACGGGGGAGGGGCATGACTGCCCATGCCTCCGGCACCTCAAATTTTTCTTTCGCGTTGATCAGTCACCTCCATATACAGTATTGATTTAGGGTAGAAATACTGGGTGTTGATTCATTAACTTCCATGAACATGAATTGTTACACCAACCTGGTGTAAAAAGGAAGCTGAAGTAGAGGGGGTACAAGGTTTGAGTAGTTGCTTACATGGGTGGGGTCTAAGGGAAGGGTTTTCCTGTTCACTTTGGAAATATTTGCTTTTGGAAGTGTGCTGGACCTAAGATACATTATGGTACTTCATATATGACACATTGTGAAGCATATATAAATTACACATGACAGCGAATGGGGGAGGGGGGGGGGGCTCTGCGCCCCTTCCCTGCATGTGCCACTGTTATGTGATATCCAAATAAAACAACCCAGCCTGAGAACTGAAGAATAACCAGGCAAGCCCAACTAGCATCTACTACGTTCAACCCAAGAAGTTTTACCGTTTGTTATTATTCGCTATGGGCCCCTACGGGATGGGGTGGGGCGGGGTCTTTTGATTAAGGTCAAGATGGCTGAGTAAGCAACGTGCCACCAAATACACAACTGAACTTGTCGTAGAGATATATGATGGTTTATCTGCATTTAAAACTGTATAATTGTTGTCAATAGATCATTTGGACAGCGCCCTCTATTTCAATTATCCTCTTATATCTTTGCCCCAGATGACAACTGTTTGAAGAAAAGTATGCAAATCAAATTAAGAGGACTATCTTGGTGATCCCTTATCTGCAAAACCCAATTTTTGAGTCTACTTTGAACACAGGAGAAATTGTTTTGTTTTGTACACAAGTATATGGGAATGAGTCGGCCATTTTGTCTCATTAATCATTAATGTGCAACTTTTGAACGTGGGAATCATTCTTTTCACTAAATTTGATCAATTTTCTCCCAATTGGTCACAGTTTTGCGTAGTCCCCTTGATGTTGCCACGGAAGTCAAGATTTAAAGCCTTTTTTGGACTCTGTCCCATGGTCTATTATTCAAAGTTAACAGTTCAGAAATATTGCAAACGTACAATAGTGCAGTCGACGTCCCGTCTGCTCAAAAATCCCACTCACGCCTATAACGAAAGAGCTAACTTTAAGCCAGAAAAATTAAACTTTTTTTTACTTATTTAACTTTATTGATTCCGATATGATTCCAAGTAAGCTCTGAAAAAGGTGTTAAGAACTACTTTTTGAAACACTCTCTGACCTCCACTTTATAAACATATTTAGACGATGAACACGCGTATCTTATTTCAAAACGTTTTGTTTTATACACGTTTAATTTCTAAAATTCATTGTTGTTAAATATGTTAAGCATTTAAACGTGTTTACAAAGCGGGAGAAAAATAAGTGTTTAATCACTAAACACGTGTTTTAGAATGCGTATTGCATCTAAACCACTTCTTGATCTTTATATGACCCTTAATTGAGTGGCAGCAGACAAGAATATACAAAACTAACTAACTAGTTAACTAACTCACTCACTCACTCACTCACTCACTCACTCACTCACTCACTCACTCACTCACTCACTCACTCACTCACTCACTCACTCACTCACTCACTCACTTCATGGACTATTTCTAAACAGCAAAGGTTTGTTGGACAGATTTTTGGTACGCGTCATTCATGTCAATGTCATTATTGTAGTGCGCCGCACTACAATATTGGCATTTACTGGCCGACTGACAATTTCTTTTGTGAAGCCTGTTATGGCCCACAACTCATTTCCCTGCGCGTACCGTAACTTAGTTCGTACAAATATCCATGCTCTACCCTTTAACAATAGCAGTAAGTGCAATCTGTGACCGTCTTTAAACAAAAATCAACTTCAGAAAAGCAAATACTACACTTACAAGGCTGATTTAAGGAGTTAGCTTCATGAAAGAGCATTGCGGATAAATTTCCAGAAAACGCGATGTAATGTGGTTCGGCCTTTTCACACTGAAGTGATAAGCCTGGAGAATCAATCGCTGCTTCCAAATTGGTATACGTAACACAGCGCCATTGCGTCCACTGTCGTTGAACAGTATCAAGACGTTATTGTACAGTATCTTCATCTAGCTACTACGGAGCAGGGTATTGCCAATTCCCTGTACGGAACGAATTGGCTTTACTGCATTGGATTAAGCGACTTGTGCTGTAGTTCTATTATCATGCTTTATTTCAGTGGTAAAAGCAGAAGCTATTTTGACAGCAGTCTGACCGAAACGTTTTGACAGCATGCATGTAGCATGTATTGCGAATTAACGAAACACGGATGTTAAAACACACAGCGTCAACAGTTATTCGGCCTTCCACGAGACAGTTGTCATATGCATGCAGCGGTGCAGTCAGAGAGCTTGAGAGGGCGTCATTATTTAACATAAAGAACGGTGAAAGAGGAGTCGAGAACCGATAAAACCATTTCAGGCAGGAGTAAACAACACAACAGAGCATAACGTATGGCTAAGTAGGCTACTCAGCACGAGTCCTTGAACGGGACTATGCTTCGTCCACTTCATTTTACTCCACACTAGACTGTATACGGAGTAGGTCCTACCGTTAAGCGCAGTACACGGTCTTGTTCAAGGACTACTCAGCACTTGCTTCATTGTTGGCAAATATGCTTCAAAATAAAGCTAGTGACTGACTATTAGCATAGAAGGTCCGGATTTACTCCATCATTGGTTACTCTTCTATGATTTCTTTATGCGTCCAGCCAAGGAGCTGGGAGACAAGTGGTCCATCTTTGTACTATCAAGAAATAGGGTTGAGAGGAGTGGCCAAAAAGAAACAACAGCCCCTCTTCCCGCCATGAACAAATCCTAAAGTTCAAATAAAAACTGGGCTACTGTACTAACTGAAAAGACATCTCTAACACGCACTACAATTCTGCGTATTTGCAAGCAAATGCAGTTCTAGTTTTACTGTTGTCTAAAACGACACACTCCAATACCCTATCCCAAAATCCTTTGTAATCTCTATTTCGAATTGGTCTATGGCACTGATCTATATTACTGGATTGGGTAAGTATTGTTTCGAAAGTGAAGCAACCAGAAGTGCACTGTCGGCCATATTACTAGGACCCAAAACTTACCTGCTTGTTAGCTTACAATAGTAAGCTTATGCAGCCGCAACCCCATTTGAAAACCTGTGACGTCATGAAACAATAAAATACATTAAGAAAATGCGGATTTTCTCTTTACACCCTCTGATAATATCATTGCGACACTTTGTATATAGGGCCAGAGTTCTGTTTACTGGCAATAATATGCACACACTATGCTACCCCAGAAACAGCTGTTTAAAGCTCAAGAAAAGTCGATCTGTTGAATATGTGACAAAACTACGAAAAATAACAACCCAGAGAGCTAAAAAACCAACTTAAAACGCACTTCCAGTAGCCTGGTCACAGTGCGGACTGTCTTTTATCATAACCAGAACTAGTTTCAACTGTGTATCAGTATTTCTACTTCAGTTTCTCCAAATTTTGCTAAGTGGGAAGTTTGAAAAAAATCCAACAGTTTCAAAAAATATTTTGGTAATATTAGGTGACACAAAGGAACATATCCTTGTAAATAAGATACAGTTGATACTTTTAAAAACCGTTGAATCAGCCAATTTAAAAAAAATGCACCACATTCTAGGAAACTTAAATGCACAAATTGAGGAAATACTTTTCAAAAATGTGGAAATACTACCGTGATCCTGCTTTGCTTCTCAGTCGGTGACGGGACGTTCCGACGTGAGCGTTCCACAGGCACTAGACTTGCATAGCATCGTATACGGCTGTGCACTACCTACTGTACAGATTATCTACCGTAAGATTATGTAGACTGTAGTATGCACAGTCTAGTCAAGACTGCGGCTCATATACTTTTGTTGGGGTCTTAAGTTTAATTTTGTTTGTGCAGTTTTCTGTGTAGCTTAGAGCTTTTAGCTATATAAACTCAGGAGTCAGCGGTCGCTATTTCGTTTTGCAAGACGTTTGGGCTATATCCATTCGTTGATAAATTATAACGACACTGGAAAAGAAATTATAGGTAATAAGGGTAACAAGTATGACCAGTATAATTATGGCCATACCTGTAACAGCTAGTTGACTGATATCTGATGTACCCTATCCGAACACTCCTTCCTAGAGTGTGGGCTAAATGCTAACGCACGTTAGGCCCAAGATTAAAAGGGACGTGTTGGGTCTCGGCGTTCAACTACAGGGCATATAGCCTACCCTTTGGCCTATCGGACTACCCGCGGGAGGCTGGTTTTCGACTGACCAGAACGGTGTGCTAGGCGAAAGTTGATTTCTTTTCAGCCTAGTATATCAGTGGCGTCACCAGCTAGGGGCATTTACCCTCATAGTCAGACCCCCTTCACTCAGACGTGCATGAAAGAAATAGTCAAAACTTAATATTAGGCTTACATTTTCTGAGACTTTTTTCCTGATACTTTTTCACCGTAGGCCTACCCCTACTAAGACCTCAAACTCTCCGGGACTGTGCTCCTTGGACTCCTTCTAGCTCTACACTGTGGCTTAGTCTCATGTAAGACAATGGAAAATAAACGCACCTTGCCGTTTGTTTTTCACGCAGACATGTGCCGTATGCTGCAACCTCACAGCTTCGGAGCCGGACCATATTGCCCCATAGACCCCAAGCCCATCAAGAGCTTTCCCAATGGGACAGGGGTCCTTGGCGGTTCATGGATCAATCTCCTAAAGTAAAATATACATATGCTTAGGCTTTATTTTGCAGCCACAGATGTTCTGAAACATGGAGAGCATTTGGGCCCCACTGAACCCCACCAGAGCTCTAAGGCGGTCCCATTGACCCTGCCCTAAAGAGCTTGTTCTTTAAAACCTCACGGAGCAGACTCGGTCTGTTCAGTCCTTCACAAACCATTTATATTGTTAGGATAACACTGATCAAGGAATATGACCCATAGTCTGCTACGCAGGCAAGTGCTTTGGGTGACACTAATTATTGCCACAAACATTTTTCTGTGCCCTCAGTTTTCCCTTTCCCTCACTTTTGAAATCATGGTTCTTGTTGAAATCACTGACAATTAAGCTGTCATAACTTTCTTTTCTCAGACCTAACGCAAATATTGCAGCTGTTTTTGATCACTTAAGCAATGGGTCCTTAAACTCCATCTAACTCTACTAACTTGATCATTTGATGTAATTTGAAAGGTCAAAAAATTTAAAGCAGGCTTAAATCACTTTGATCACTGCAACTTTCAAAAAATGTAGTGTAGCTTTCGAAATATTTGTTTACCACAGAACACCGTACGGGTATCATTGTGAAGTCGCGTAAACTGGTAAAGCGCACGCAGTCCCCATTATTTCGATAGCACGTTTCAGGAAGTGTGTTGCGGGGGGGGGGGGGATATATTAGGATGGCAGTCACCCTCGCGTATTAAAGAGACTATTGTAAGCCAAGAAGCCTTTGGCTTTTGATTTACTTTATGTGCTGAGTAGTGTGCAAAGAGTGTAGAGAGCGACAGATTTGTTGAATTAATTTTGCAGCACCGGCGAGTTCATTCAAGACGATGAATTGATAACGATTTAAGAGCCGTATTTTCTTTTCCAAAAAGTCAATTTTGAGGCTTTAGTCGAATTAGCCTAGTTGTGAGGTTGATTTTGTTCGGTAAAGGGAAGGCGTGACACTGTCACACGATATTAATTATACACTGGCCTTCTGTAGCGTAGGCCTACAATCTTGGACAAAACTCCTTGGGACACCCCGCTCCCCCTTCGCAATGTTGACCACAGTTAGCCTATTCACGACATGCAGTCACCCTTTCAGCGCAACATTGAAAGGGGGAGCGGGGAGGGGGATTCATGTAAGCCGTTGAACTGAAATTCAAGAATATTATGGTAAAGTGTCCCAACAGTTTTGTCCAAGACTGTAGGCCTAGGCTTAATTAGATTTTATTGTACTGTACTAAGCTAGTGGAGCAGTTACTCTAAGGCCCCGTGTTACATGTTTTGAGGGGCAGTCATGTATCAACCTTTATAGGCATTAGGCAAGTTTAAAAATGGTGACTATTGTGCACCCCAAAGGAAGGCTTAAAGAGCTCTACAAGTGCCATTCACTGAAACATGAACCTCACTTTTCACTGTTTTGCCCTGAAGGTAGGCTTAACCATATACATTGAAAAACAACAACTAGGGCCTACTCTCAGGCATCAACAAATTAGTACAATAAAATAGCGTTCATTTTTCGGTGGTTAAAACTTAGGAACTATTTTTACACTTTATCTACCTTCTCATATTTAAGAGGACAAGTTTGTAAAGTTTTTTCAGATCTTTGGTCCTGACAATTTCTGCATGGTTTCTTTCCCCATGATACACCTGGATCTTGCACTGAACATTTGGCAACATGAATCTTATCTACAGCGGGTCCACCATATGTAAGTACCAAGCTCTTGAAACACTGAAGAAAGATTGAAGTTGGCCAGGACTGAAGTTGCTACATGGCAGAAGGGATCAGCCTTGTGTCAAGGAGAAAGAACCACCACTAAAACCCAGTCAGTACCATGTACAAGGGACAAGCCTTGGTAACATCAGGAGCCTATACTTCAACCAGCTGACCCACTTCAAGAAATGCAAATGGCTGGATAAGGAGACAGACTGGGCTACCAGTGTTTGCTTTTAGGCTATACTGTTATATAGAGGGTGTTGTTTGAATCTGCTCTGTGTGTAGTAGAGACATTGTTAGCCCTAGTCAACATACATACAACATACATACAACGACATACAACATACAACATACAAGATTTCCTGTCATTTAGTGACAGTCGTTCCAGTTCAATCTTCTTGGACGACATCTTTTCCACATGACTAGTGAATTTTTAACATCATCATAGGCATCATTAAGGGACGTGGCATGCTCAACTTAACCAAATGATTGGAAACTGGGCCGTAAAACTCCTTCTTTTTAATTATTTCAACTAACATCGTCATAGCCAACAGACAGCTGAACGAGACCTGTTTTTTATCTTGAAGTTGCATATAGCACTTTTTCTTATGAACTTTACTTTGTAGTTGTTATTTATTAATCACCACACTTTGGCCATTTGGGGAGTCCTGTCACAGTTTTAATCTCACAAGTACAAGAATGATTTTCTTATAATTTTGCCCAGTAATCCACAAATATTCTGTAACAATCAATCTTTTGTCAAGACTTGCACTCTCCATCTCTTTGTGACATAACACTACAACTAAGGAAGTCATATGTAACATACCCCACTCCCTCTCTGAGTATGCCTTCTGGTAAAATCATTTTCTGTATTATAGTGATGACATCTTAACTGTAACCAATATTTCATTGTAACTGCAAGGAGAGCTTTACAAATCAATCCAGAACAAATTAAGGAGTACACAAGTTGTTCAAAAGTTTACATTATGGGCTTAAATATGTCTTTCATTTTTTATTTATAGTGTATAAAATGGCAGTAAGAAGAGTGTGGGCAAAGGTGTACAGGGGTAATTTTCTGTGAGAGGGCAAGGGATTTTTTTGCTTGAATAATGTCACCGTTGATCATGTTTTGCCGGAATAGACCAACTCCTTTTGTCCAAATTGGGAGGGCGATTGCCCCCCCCCCCCCTGCACTCCCGCACCATACGCCCATGAGTCTGGGAAGTTTCCTCCAGTAGATGCTTCTTCACAGGCTGAGTTGGTTTGAAGAGTCTCTCTTTGAAAGCATGAAGGAATTATTTTGAAGTAGCAGGATGATTTTTAGAGCCTAGTGCATTGCACCATTGCGTACACAGGAGCTGCATGCTTCTCTGTCATTTCGACAACAATTAAAATCCAACAATATAAGAGATGGCAGCCAATTGTACTCAGAAAGGTGGAAAATATAGGACCGTCATCCATCAATAGGGAGGTAGGGGTTTTCAGGGCTGGCTGTAGCCTGGGTAAAAAACTCGGGGGGTAGGGGAGGGGAGGTCACACACCGCCTATGTAGAGCTCCACCATCATTTAGCATATTGTGTATGTATGGTTTGAAAGTCTCAGGGGGGGGGGGTTGGCAGTTGCCCCCTGTCCACCCGGCCCTCAGGCTGCCTACGGCCATGGTTATGCCTACAACCAAAAGTATAAAGTCTCGTCACAATATTTTGAGTAAATTTTGTTTGAATACTCTCAGTGGCATCTTCTCTTGATTGTGGGATGATTCAATTGGTTTTTTATCCTTATAATTTTGACTTCTAATCTCCTAGTTCATCATTATAATGGGCCTATGCCTGTACTGGTGCTATATTAGACGAAGTGAATGGCCTATAGCCCTACAGGACGTGGACAGTAGAATAGCGGAATCTCCGGCCCAAATCCACTCACAAATGGAAGTTTCTGTGAGTGTTTTTTTCTGTTTTATGCTGTCTCAACGTCGCTCTCCCTCTCTCTTTCACTTTGGTCTCATTTTTCACTCTTTTTTCACAACCCCGGGCACAGCACCGCGTTAATAGTCTGTCAACCATTGCTCATAGTACAAGGTTTCATTTTTGGTGGCGCTATATGGGTCCTAGCAATATGGCGCCGACGGACAACTGTGAGCTTCAAAAACGTAGACGCCGAAACAATGGGTTATACAATCCAGTAATATAGATCAGTGGTCTATGGCATAACCGCACCATCGAGTTGAACTGACCATTCTGAAGTATCATTCTCTGTTCCCCTGGCTTTAATTGGTTATCTCAAATGACTTCTGAACGCAATTAAAACAATGGTATTCTTTCTCAAAATGGGATAAGTTGATATTTAGTGTATTTAACATTCTTATCATCTCGTAAAGTGCTGGCAAAAAATTTACATGGTGTCCTGCATAGTGCCTACTTGAAGTCGGGGGTTTTGGAATGCAGCCCCTGGCGTGATTATATCAAAGACTTTCGAAATGGCACCTACTGCGCCATTGTGCTTGATGCGCAGCACAAGCAATGGAGTATAGAAAACAAGCCAGTGAGCTGTACTACTGGAAAAATCTGTGACAGGCCCGATTGGTTGGAAACTGAGTCGTAGAACGCCCACCTACCTAAGAGCCTCGGACACCTTCACCCTCTATCAAACAATATAGACCATGGGACAGAGTCCAAAATTCTTTCATTCCGTGGCAAGCATCGGGGGTCTACACCAAATGTCCCTGAAAATGTTCTTTAAAATATTGACATTGATGAAGGGGTGATTCCCAATCGTGATAATTGCACATTATTGAGAAAAGGATTAAAATTCAATCACATTTTTCGCCAAAAAAAACGAAAGTATTTCGTTTACAAAATACTTATGACGTAGTTACTGCCCAATCACAGATCTTCATTCAGGTCACATGAGGATCACATGACAAGATATGCCAGGTACCTCACAAAGTATAATGTCGTTAACAAACAAGACAGTCTTAATATCAAAACAAAAACGATTCAGGTGCTTAATTCATTGTCTGTGAAACTCTTCATGGGATCTGTTATCATTCATAAGAATGACGGAATCTTAACATTTATCCTGTACCAAAGAACTCTTTGAATTGTTTGCTAACAAGAGAGATTTTGTGTGCGCATTTAGATGATCGGAGACGGTGAACTGAACCAATGTGAATTTCCAAGCACGATTCCCTACTGTTAGTGTTAGGCCTACTGTTGGTTACCACAACTTGAGAAGTCGAGCGATTTACCGACGTGTTTTAGGATGATCAGAGCAAGAACCAAGGTACAGAACACAGGTAAGGGCCGAATTAAATTACTGTATAACATAAATCATGAAAACGTGGTTGAATTACCAGTTTCGATGGTCGTAAGACAGTGAAACTGTGCAAACCTAGCCTAGGCCTAAGCACGTTACAATACAGAATTGCCATAGACCTCAGAACCATAGGCCTAGTGTATAATCCCTTTCTAACCGTTTTTTATTAAGGCATAACGTTATCATACTTATAAGCAAATAAGTGTGTGTATACAAACAGCATCAATGATGATCGTTCGAAGGCAGTCTCAATGCACAATTAAAGTTACTAAATCACGAGCAACTAACAAAATAGCCCTTACTAGGCTAGGACTACACTAATTCTGCAAGTACCCAGCACAGTACTAGCTTAGAAACAGGGTGGTAATCCGTGTCACATACATATGTGATGATTGAAAATGGAATAAGCTAGGCATGAGATTTTAAATTAATGCTCACATTGAGTTACTGTGCTTGTCGAAGAGCTATATTTTTAATGGGCCATAGTAAAGTAAGTGTTGGGGGGTATTCTAAAACCTGTGATAACATCACGGCAGTGATGCATTGAATTTACCGTCATGGCTCACCATCATGTCACGTCTTGGAATTGGGTCCTGCTGTACTTTTTCAATGTTGTGTATAAATTCTTAAAGTTAGGTGCACACTCATGGATCTGTCTAGACTGTAAATTAATCCATGGAACTTTACCTTAAAGTTTGCTGTCACAGGCTCCATCAAACCAATAACTTGACGTCACATCATCAGGGTATAAATCTGCGGCCTAGATGCAAGGATAATATTTTATTTATAAACATAGGTCCCAAACTCCTTTTCTGCACACTGTAAGATTTGCTGTGTCAGCATGCATTTATTTTTAAAAGGCATTCTTAACGCACACAATACATTTCTCGGTGTATACTGTGTGGATCAAGGTAATAGACGCAAATTTCGTCATGTTTGGAAAACAAACGCACAAGCTGATTTTTTATTGCCAGTGTGTAAAAAATGTAAATGCATGCAAGTTTTGAAATCATTGTAAGCCAATGTGTTGTCAAAGTTATGGTACCGTCACTGTTTTTGTTCATCATCACAGATTTTAACCTTGGTCACATACGTCACATCACTGAGTCGTCACAGATTTCAGACGATCTCATTTAAATTTGCCACAATAGCTCAGCCATATTTATGTTTTGCTTTCTACTTCATATTTCAGTCTTTTTGAAAGAAGGGCTAGAAAGGCATGATGGGATGGCAACCTCAGATGAGAATCCAGCAAGGACTTGTCTGGTAAGTTTTATTTTAAAGTTGGCACAAAATGACAAATTACCTAGGACTTTGCTTAATTGACCATTTCCATACACTGTTATACTTCAAGAAGTGGTGGCAGTGTATACTGTAGCTGAGGGGATGTGTTTTCTTCACTTGATGCTGTTGATAGTATGACTCAGCTTAAGTTTTTCACTGCTGTGATGAATAATTCATTTATGAAGGTAAATGTTCAATCTTTGCCAATGATGCTCAGGGTTCTCCCTGGGCGTTTTGAACGTCGCGGCCCGCGACGTTCAAGCTTCAAAACCAAGGAGGCCGCGACGTTCAAAAAACGGCCGCGATGTTCAAAATTGCTGCCAGCAGCTAGCCTCCATAATTTTTCTTCTTTCTGTCAACGACTGCTTTTGTTGTTAATACAATAAACGACAAAATCATTGACGTATTTGTAAAACTGCAACTAACTTTTTTAATTTCCATGCACGTACCACTGCATGCGAGTCGGAGCTCTGTATGTATATCCCATAGGGCCTACTATTGAATGAGTAACAACACAGTATTATTATAATTAACTAGCCTGCACTTTCCGTCGTAATCAAACGAACGAACCATGTCATTGTATCTTCACGATGTAATCCCACATATTTCCAGTTACTTCGTTCTTAAAACTTACGACACGATTGTTTTGCCCGGCTACAACCAAAGTTTGGGAAATTCGATCGTAGCAAAAATGCAATGGGAGTATTAAAATTCTATGCGAAGACGGTTGGTTTCTACATGTTTTTCCTACACAGTAAAAACTGCATTGACGATGTCACAAGTATGATTGGCTGATTAAACGCAATAATGAACCAATCACGCTGTTTAGAGGTAACTTAAAATAAGTGCGATGGACCTTATGTGTTGACATCATAGAACCCTTGTTTTCCCAACATGTTTTCATGAAAAGATCGGGACGCACACAATCTGTGATTGCTTGCAGCCACGTTCTCCATTGCTTTTATAAATTCTGGCACTCACTTGATCATTACTCCCGGGATTATTTGCAAACTGAAAAAGGGGTTAAAATATACTTGAAACTTGCCCTTAGTTTCGTTAAATCCTGTAAACTCAATCCTTTAACTTCCCGCCGAAACTGGTTGCATTGATAATCACAAACGTAAAATTTTACCCCTGCCATGGAAGTGATCGTTTGATATTTTCCGCTATAACCTTGTAGTATTACATGGAATTAGATTTAGAATTGCATTCAATGTCCTTTCCTTGCTTATCGCAAAAAGCGCCGCGTAAGTTGCTGTTCAAACTGTTCTGCACAAAGCAGACTATCGAGCTGCAGTGTTTCGCCTCTTTTTTAATCCCAAAGCCTAGCATACATGTCTGTGGACGTTTTGTACACATAGCTCCTATCTTGTGAAGTCCGGTGATTATTATCTTGCATAAATTAAGTAATTCCCAGCATTCCTTCCGTAATGTTATTTACAGTAGGACTTGTGCAATGTTGTCATGCAACGTCATTGCAAACAAAAACCGTGATGCACGTGGTCTCGTGAAGCAAAATCCTTGGCCCACGCATGCAGTAGACTTCCGTGCATGTCCGTTTTTTCCGCCAAACAAGGCATCCTGTTTTGCTTGGTGACATCATATGCATACGACCCATTTCAAAATTTAAATTGGTCCCTGCATCGTGATTGGTTCAATTGCATTGATTCTAGCCAGCCAATCACAATTCGCGCCTTCGCCTATGTGATTTAGTGTGTGAAAATACTCTGTCTCGAGACAAGTTTTCCCATTGAGTTTGTGTTACGACGATCGCACTGTCAATGCTTATGAAGCCGGCTAGCGAAGCAGGGCGAGCCCCGTGCCAAATTCACCATGAAACGGCATCACAAATCTCTGCTTACGTGATTTTTCGGGGATCTGACCTACGTGCATTTCAGTTGCAGATTCTTTTTAAACAAGACGTAAGTTTTGGACAAGAACTGCTTAAAATTTCCGGGGATGTTTATACCCGAAAGGAACCATAAGATACGTTAATCGGGTGCAATTGTTGGCTGCCCAGAACTGCTTAGATTCTACTTCTAAGATTATCATGAATGGTTGCTCTACATGGGGTTCGTATTAAAGCAGGAGAGTAGCTTCAGTATATTATAGCAACTACAACCGGCCAGTGCAGAAAAGGAATGCAATAGTTCCGAAATGATTGGGGGATAAAAAATAGAATGAACATGATGTTGGTCTAAGAACTAAATTATTAAAGCCTGGGGCATGTGACATCGACTGCAAACAAATCTATCGCATCAACAGTTGATTTACATCTCCACTTTTGAAGTGAAAATATATTACGCCAACAAAAATGATATCCCGTTCGTGAAACGAACGGAAATTTTCCCAATATTTTCTATCCTGAACTGGTAATATTGCAAGCCGGCCCAATCACGTAAATTTTGGTGAGCAACGGACGCGAAATAACGGCCAACCGGGGGTAAAAATCTTCTGGTGCCAGCGCTAAATAAAGGCCATGCCGATGAACCAAAACTTTTGAAGCAGAAATTACGGTGACATGGAAGCCAATGTGACCGCTATCAGTAGATCAAAATTTGTACGAATGTGAGTATCGGTGCTAATATTTTTGCGTCAACTTACAAAAATTGTGTTGACTAATTTGGCTCAAAAATGTCACCATTTTGCGTCTAGGGACTTGCATAAGTCACAAAATTTCCAGGGGTATAAGGGGAGGGGGACACCCCCTCCCCTTATACCCCTCCCCCAGGCCGGCGATTCACCAATGGACGCATCAGATGCGCGACGTTCAATTCTAAACCCAGGGAAAACCCTGATGCTGCAGGAGTCAGGTTTCGAGCAACAAACAGCTACCAAAGACTCGCTTTGCATTTGAGCTAGTCGGTTTCAATTTGCAGGGTAGATAGCTAGAGAATTGGCTGAAAATTACCACAACAGTCACATGCAACCTTATCAAAAAAATTTTAGGCTGAAAGGTGCAGTATGTTTCTGGAGGTCATATAACAGACTTCCTAATGTGGGTCAAGGTCAGGTTCAATATGCTCGTTTAACTTGGATTCTCGACCATTCAAATTGCCAAGTCAAAAACATTATTTAAATTGTGATCTGTCAGTGATTTTCCTTTATTGCAATTTCTTTAGTTGAGTAAATTGCCAATACAGAAACCATCACTGCATTAAATTTGTGTTCATGATTATATGTTGCAATGTTTGGCTGAATGATGTATTAATGTCCAAGAATGATGTCATGGCAAGGCTCCTGGTATCTCAGTGGTCAATGAGATCTTTTAAACAATAGATAATAATAGTTTTTGTTGAAGATCAAAGGGGTAGGGGGCATCTTTCTTTTTAGACCCCTCCAAGGAAAGTTGTAGGTTCTGGCAGTGAAATTACAGTACTGTAACACAGGAGTTTGAATTTTACATTATTCACAACTTGATGTGTTCAGAAAGTAAACAAAGAGATACAATGAGGTTCAAGCATTTACTTCAGTTTTATTCTATTCTTTTATTTCTTTCAGAACCCACAGACACAGGACCAAAGCTGACACAGTCCAAACAACACCTGTTGATTTATGCGGGTTTTCATCTGCAATGTCATTTGTCTCCTGCAGTCTGCATCATACATCAAACAGATACAACAACAGTTGCTAACTGGAGTATTTGTAGGAAAACTGAAAAAAAAAATTCATCAGCGTTTGCAAAAAACTTGTTTGTGTACCCATATTTGCTTGAACTGACTTTTCCAACTGCAAAGACAGGCCTTGATAATGCTGTGATGGGTTAGGTAAATGAAATGAAGACATTCCTGGATGTGATTCTGTGGTAAATTAAAAGGAAATTTATCACTGAAATCGCATAGATGCTCTTTGACTTGATGTTTAAAAACTGTAATGCTAATCAGAATTGTAGTGGAAGTGTTTACCAGAGATTTTTATACCCTGTTACATGTTCCTTTCTTTGCATGTTTTTTTTTCTTGCAAAATCAATGAGTTATTTCACCTCGAAGCCAAGGGATAAGGATTGATATTAGTAAAGGAATTCCAAAAGAAAATGTGGCTTTGCCTTCTACAGGATCAAGAAAAATGAAATGAGGTTTTTAAGCTAACAGTATTGTATTTTCCAACTTTTTTGTGGATAGTATTTTCAAAAACAGTGTATTTTTAGCTCTTAGCTCAACCCACAAATCGAGAGTAGAACTTACGTTATACTGTAGAGGGCAAAATGTCTGTCCCACTGAAAATGTCAGTCTCACTTTTCGAAAGGTTTCAGCCTCTGTAATTGCCAGTGGATTTTTTTGAAAATTTCTGTGCATGTGCCATTTTAGGATGGCAACAGATTTTCTTACTAGCAACATGATAGACTGAAGAGAATTGGTACTGTTTGGCCATTTTGATAATTTTTCATGGTTTATTAGCCACAAGGCAAGTCTGCAAGGCAAGTTCCCAATCAAGGCATTTTTATGGATATAGGCCTGTTCTAACAGTTGTGTCCAGGAGTTCACAATAACCGATTTTTAATTTAACACTTTTGTAGAAAGCACTATATAAATGGAATGTATTAATACAGGAGGAGAATTTCAGTATTCCAGAAAACTAATTAACTTTTTCTTGTTAATCATTTGCATTGGTGAACTAGAAATCAAGAGCTGTGGTGCACATTGCTTGACCCTCAGTCACTCACGGAATATTTGTTTATTTATCTGATATGACAAACCAAGTTGCAAGTGTTCCACAGTTGTTGTTGCATCCTCATCCTACATGAATGAATACAGATTCCAGACATTATCATTGTATCTGTACCTACTGCCCACTCTCCTAAGTGGTGGTGCAAGGATATCAAAAGTGTTTGGGTGGGGGGAGGGGGCAAAAGAGAATGTTTGGAGCATAAAATTTCCATGCAGAAACTGAGCGGGATCTGCGGGACAGGAAAAGTGCCTGTTTCAGGTCCCCTGTGGTGTCCAGGGTGCAAAGGCCATGGAAGTCAGACCCATAGCCCCCTTAAAATTCTTCACCCCTAAAAACTTTAAAGTGTGCCAATGAATTAATACATCTGTGCAAATGTGCCCCTCCCCCCTTAAATATTTTGCCTCTGGAAAGGTTTTAGCCCACTTTCAATGCCTTGTCTTGTTATGGACCTGTTGGAGGCTTAGGTTTTAGCACATCCCTGGGTGAAAATTGAAATCTCAGGTTAAGTGTATTTAGTTTGGGAGATGATTGGGGCACAAATGTTTTGACACGGGGGAGGGGCATGACTGCCCATGCCTCCGGCACCTTAAATTTTTCTTTCGTGTTGACCGGTAACCTCCATATACAGTATTGATTTAGGGTAGCAATACTGGGTGTTGATTCATTTACTTCCATGAACATGAACCAACCTGGTGTAAAAAGGAAGCTGAAGTAGAGGGGGTACAAGGTTTGAGTAGTTGCTTACATGGGTGGGGTCTAAGGGAAGGGTTTTTCTGTTCACTTTGGAAATATTTGCTTTTGGAAGTGTGCTGGACCTAAGATACATTATGGTACTTCATATATGACACATTGTGAAGCATATATAAATTACACATGACAGCGAATGGTGTGCCACTGTTATGTGATATCCAAATAAAACAACCCAGCCCGAGGACTGAAGAATAACCAGGCAAGCCCAACTAGCATCTACTACGTTCAACCCAAGAAGTTTAACCGTTTGTTATTATTCGCTATGGGCCCCTACGGGGTGTGGTGGGGTGGGGTGGGCTCTTGTGATTAAGGTCAAGATGGCTGAGTAAGCAACGTGCCACCAAATACACAACTGAACTTGTCATAGAGATATATGATGGTTTATCTGCATTTAAAACTGTATTATTGTTGTCTATAGATCATTTGGACAGCGCCCTCTATTTCAATTATCCTCTTATATCTTTGCCCCAGATGACATCTGTTTGAAAAGAAGTATGCAAATCCAATGAAGAGGACTATCTTGATGATCCCATATCTGCAAAACCCAATTTCTGAGTCTACTTTGAACACAGGAGAAATTGTTTTGTTTTGTACACAAGTATATGGGAATGAGTCGGCCATTTTGTCTCATTAATCATTAATGTGCAACTTTTGAACGTGGGAATCATTCTTTTCACTAGATTTGATCAATTTTCTCCCAACTGGTCACAGTTTTGCGTAGTCCCCTTGATGTTGCCACGGAAGTCAAGATTTAAAGCCTTTTTGGTCTCTGTCCCATGGTCTAATAGACTTATTTACGCTAATGTTACTGGTTGACGCGGGCTGGCACAGCCTAACATGCACAGGAACATATGCGTGCAAGTTCGGTTTTGCGAGTTCAGTGATTTTGCGATTGCACGCACAATGTAGAGAAGTTAGGATCTACATTTAATTGTGACGAAATGCACTTGCACCTCATCTACTCTGTTGTCAAGCAGCCGTGACGTCATTTGCGTGTATACGTGAATGAGTCTATACCAACTATGACAAGTAGTTTTACTTTGACACACCTTGTTTGCATGCATCACTGTTAACGCAAACTAGTAAAAGTGGTGTCTAAATTAACTAACCACGTTAGTCACCCATATTTGACCACCTTTTGAAGATATTTGACTAATTTCGTAGTAACGGACTTAAGAATATCAGTTAAAACTTAATCAAGGAGGCTTAACATTTCTAAGAAATTAATTCAACTGGGTAAAACATTAGCAAAATATTAGTCAATGTCGATGACTAACGTGATTAGTCAGTTCAGGCAGTGTTTTAACTAATTTGTTTTAACAGTGTTGCAAGGTTTTCGATTCGCCATGACCTGTAAAATCCTAGACGGAACTGTGATAATGTATAGGTTATAACACATTTGCACTTAATACAGACTGAGCTTCATCTAAGCAAATACAGCACAGGCCATCAACCTGTCGTTTCATGGTGTTTTTCCTAACCTTTTGCTGCAATAAATATGGACGCGCTGCAACAACACTAGTAAAATGTTCACCTTTACGACCGGTTTATTCCAAAACATAAGGGCAGTACGGCATTTCGGACAACTAAGATATCAGATATTAGGCTTTTATAGGCCTACAGTCCTTAAAAATGGTATATTACAGCAATTAATATGATTAAAAGTAATATTTTTAGCTCGACAACGACTAAATTCAACAGTTTGGACGGATTTCACTTGTAGGGATGAAAAGTGAAGGGTTGAGGTAGTTATACATTTCACGAACTAAGTGAAAGTGTATAATAAATCAACCTATGGGAACCGACACTCAAGGAGCATTTTTCAGATAGGCCCACAAACACTAAGTTTAAAAAGAGAATTGGAGTAAATCACTCTTGTTAAAGCCATCTTATGTAGCAAAAGGTTACGCATCGCGGACTTCTATACATGGAAACAGCATGAAACGTGTACGTCCTATCAGCACATGGTCGCCACCGGCTAGGACAAAAAAGGCGCACCAAGATGGCCGCTGATTTGACGACGACTCTGTAATATTTTAAGCAAAAGTTAAAAAGGAATGGGAAATAATATCATATTCCTGCAATGCGTGAAGTAATTTTGACCTTACATTGCCATATGTCAAAAATATTTCAACTTTCTTGCCAAATCTGGGAATTGACTTGAGAAAGTCCAAACTTTTACACCAAACCATAGCAGACAGTCACATCGCAACTGCTCGAAAAGAGCTTCCTTCTCTTACATTTTATGCATGACGTTTCGTGACGTCATAAGGATTTTAATACTAATTAGCTAAAAGTCATGACTTTTAAAGTCAATTATCTCAGAAACTAGGAACCCAAAAATCTTTAAAACCGTGAAAATCAATGAATAAGATGTAAAAAATACTTTCGGTGCCTGGTTCTGAGTGAACGTACGGGCAAAAGGGAGGATTTTAGTCCATTTTATGAAACGTCTAAAATGGGTTTCAAATGCTCTGCAAAATCGTTCAGCATTTATTCGTTGTTGTTTTAAACTACTCAGTTTTTACTTCAATAGAGAGAAAATTAGTTTGTTTTCTATCTAGTGGTACCATTTTTGCACTATAAAATATCCTCAATGAGTCAGGTACTCGGTAAATTCAACCACGAATCGATTGTGGCGCCCAGAGTATATACACAGTATAGTGAGCCTACTTTCGCGAAATGAACGTTAATGCAGGTCGCCCTATGTAAAACGTTACAACAGCAGCCTAATTCATCCTCACCAATATTGTTCCCGTTTCGGAGAAAATGGTGCGATACTTGCTCCTTCGACATTTTTGCAACATATTGTTAGTTGTAATGCCATTTACAAATTAAACTAATCAGTAGTGTTGCACTAGAAGGCTATTTAAACTTGTTTGAATGTGATATGCATGTATACACATACAATGTCATAGTCATGATGGCAAGCTCTGTTGACACAGAGCAAAACTGCATCTTGTTTGCACCAAAACAGTGAAAATTACCTCACTTTAAAAAAAGTTGGGCTAACTAAAAAGCTGGTTTAAAAATCTTTATACTAGGAAACTCTATCAACTTCAATCAAATGTTCATTCTTTGAAAAAAAATAAAAAAAATTCTATGCATCATGTAGTACACTCAGTCAGCATATTACATTGAGCAAGAAAATGAATGAGACTGAGAGACCTTCTAAATAGGCCTGCTTAGATAGGGAGGGCCTTGCAGGAAAGATCATCAGTACAATGTTTAACAAGTGCTATTGATTTTCCTCATTTACTCTGGGTAAAAATGAAAAGTACTGAAGGCAAAGGCAAATACCAATAAGGTTGCAAGGGAAGGAGTATATCAGCTGAGGTTTGGCAAATGGGATATCTTACTTTGAATTCCTTGTGAATTTCTTTTCACATGAAATACTGTTCCTAAAAATAACATGATGATAGCTGGACTGCTAGGATAATAATTCATCACTATCCTGTCCTCTTGTGAGGTGACGGAATGTTCCAGGCTCATTTCTACCGTTGGCAGTAGGACAGGATGATATGCCTATAGTTTCTCAAACAGTCAACGTAACAATACAGTTTTTTTTTTGCAGGAAACTACCTAAATGTTGCCCAACATAGTTCTCCTTTATGTGACCTCCTTAAAGATCAGAAATATATATATTTAATGTAAAAAATCTAGGAATGAATTTACAGTTTTCATTTCATTGAATGCCACACTGATGAGAATTTATTTTAAGACAAAGTTGGGTTTAGATGGTAGTACGTAATTGCCCATGGGGTAAGGTTTTGAAATGATATAAGCTTATAAAGGGCTATAAATTGTATAAATTGCAAAGCTGCAGCTTTGCAATTTATAGGCTACCTATATGGGACTTTATAGAAATAGACAACTTGAACTTAATTACAGAACAGTATACCACTATATTGTAGGTCGATCTATTATGAAAAATGATGGGAAGGACTGAGTTTTTCTGTTTGTGGCACAGTAACTATCAGGTAAGAAAGAATAATAACCCGTGAATATGTCGGACTGAAGTTGAACCCTCTAAATTTGTACAGTTTGTTTACTTTATAATCCAGGCTGACTTGATCATGATTCATAGGAGTCCCAGGTTTACCGACTTACAACAAAGTTACATCTTATTGTAAGCCCCCCACTAGCCAACATTGCAATGTTACTGAATACGCCATGAAAACTGAAGCTTCAGATTTCATAGACTACAAGTCTACAAACAACACTAGAAGTTTTTAAGAATGTAAATGCAATGGGTACCTGTCCTGCATATCCCACAGTATAATAATAGTCGTTCATTATTTTGTTATGACCGACGTTATCCGAGCCATACTGGAATAGTACTAACTAGTAACAGTAACGTTGTAGGATATACAACGTTAACTGTGTACATTTACCAACACCATATGTACTATAGTACATAATACATACATGCTGTACGCTAAATGCCCCTTCGGGTTTAGCAGTTGTTTACAAAATAATTTATAAATTAAACTACGTAATTTTGGTATCAACAGGAAGCCTATACTATAATCTTCAAACGTCAATACAAAAGAATCGTTTTACATCCCTCAATGAGTCAGGTACTCGCAAAGTTTGAGGTCCTAATTTGAGACATAAGAATCGACTGCCTCTTTTTGGGAGCGTATTTTTGCAGTATATGTTTGGAAAAACCTAAAAAATCTTTGATTTCTAAGAGAAGGAAAGATCAAAATGTCCTCTTACCGTCTCGTTGTATCTATTTATACGCCTACTTATACATTATTCAACATATAGGGGGAGACCCCTTTTCAGTCACAGTTCCGCGAAATCTCATTTGCGCAGATCTAAAAAAGGCGGGAATGCTAGAGAAGTGGTCACTTGGCTTCATTAACTGTACAGCTGCGTGTTGACTGCAGACATCCAGTTTGGTGCGCTTTTTCTCACACGTACGGTAGCGACAATGCACCATGCAGTATGCTCTGTCCATGTATAGGAAGTCCGTGGGACGCATACCCAGACTCAATCCCAGGATGTTTTTTTTTTTTTTTTACTTCTAATTGAAGCGGGCTACCTTTATTTCAAACACAAGAAGACTCATACCAGATAGCAAAATGCATATGTTGTGTATATATAGTATATATACTGTTGGTAGCTGTGCAAATACGTTTAACAGATAACTAAACTCCTTCAACACACATAGCATTTGCCCGGTAGTTTCATTGTCAGCTTGAAATCATATATGCGAAAATCAGAGACATAATAAAGCCTTGTTTATTGTTTTCAATAACATGCTTTCATCCACTTTTTGACAATGGATATATTTCTTTCTTATTCAAGCATAGATGACAGACCCAACCTTATTCAATCGAAGCACATTCTATCAAAAACAGTTGAGTAAACTTCTAACCGTGGCTTGGTTTGTATGTCACTACCAAAACTGTTTGGACGGTAACTAAAAAGCAAAATATCTGCGTTCAATGTAACCTCCATTTTGTTACAAAGAGTTACCACAATGCTTGTTTAGACTGGTTATCATCTAATTTTAAAACATTTCTTTTGTGCGTTGACGATTTGTAAAGAAGCAGTATTGACAGACGTTTTGAAATGTCTGTTTTTAACATGTTTTGTTATATTACCTTTGGTTAAGGTCATGGATACTCCCAGTGGCGTAGCCAGGGTGGAAGTTTTAGGGGGCGTACGTAACAAGTGGGGGGCTGGTACCTCCTGGGTCGGGCCCGGCAAGACTATTTAAGCGGAGCGCCACCATCAGTTCCCGCGGAGCGTACAAGAAAATTTTGGGCTTTACAAACCCTCCAGATGACCGGAAACGGTACTTCCCACGCGTTTTAAGCTGGATGTACCCAGCCTTGAAATACGAATCTCATGTCTGCCACTTCTCTCAAATAATGATAATGAAAAATCATTCTATGAAAAATGGTAATTCATACACTTTTTAGGGACCCCAGAACTGGGCATTTCTGATATGTGGCCTGGAGAATGAGACTAAAGGGAACCGGCATCTCCCTTTCCTTTGGGAAAAATTGTAAACTTCAAGAGGACGTAGATCGCAAATGCGGCAATATTTGAATGGATTTCAGCTTTAATAGGAAACCAAAAGTAGTTGTGTCACCCTCTGAGAAACTTTCTTTTCGTTAGACTTCCTAGATGCAAAATGGTGCTATGTTTGGCAAAACTTTGAAAGGATTATAGAACTACGTTTTAAGATTTTTCCTTTTCAAGTTGGGGAGCATGAAAAATTTCAAAATGCTAATTTTTAGCCTTTGTAGACATTTTAGAAGTGACACACATACTGCCAAAGAAACAGTGTTTTCCGGTTTTCAGTGGTGTCTAGATGCAAAATGGTGCAGTATTTGTTCAGCCATCGGCACATTACGTAGTCAAAATTAAAATACTACGAGTGAATCTCTCAAAATATTTAAACCGCAAAGAGAAGTATGGATCATGTGGGAAACACATGAAATCCGGACCTTGTGGACATTTTACAAATCCGCCCGGATGCCAGTGTCAACTATTAAAAAGAGGACTTGTCGAAAAATTGTTCCACAGTGGCACTTGTCATGGGCAGGAGTGAGTCACATATACTTGGGAAGGATGGAAGGAAAGAATTATTCGAAGGCAGTTACCCTTACGGCATATTTTGTGTATGATAAAGTATAGGAATGGATGTGTTAGAATGGTCTCCAGTGTCTGATTGCCTTGTTTTCATTAAATCAACCACCCATTCGAAAGGCAGGAAGGGTCTTAACCTAAAAAGTCACATTCGAATTTGTCGCCGAGATGTTCGTTTCATCTTCGAAGTGAAATGCAATAAACGACAGTGCAGATTATACGGTATCTAATTAAGTGAAAGTAGGGATTTTTAACTTATTACTTGATTTCATACAGGCCATACGTGCGCACAAAATGTGTTTGACACACATTTATGCACATTTTCTTAATTGTTGCTCATTTTATTTATCTACTGTATTTAAAAGAAATACTTCACAAAGTTTCTTTCCGTTCAAACATTTTATTTTTTTTTCAATTAAATCAGGACGCAAAAAAATTGGGCGGTCTGAAAAAAATCTAGGGGGGGCTAGGCCCCCCTCCCGTGGCTACGCCACTGGATACTCCATCGCTACAAATTTTCCCTGTAATTGTAACCAGCAGGGTTAAATCTAGGCATTGGACAAGGTGACAGAGAAGGCTCGTCTCATTCCAAACCTCTGAAGTGATGTGGGAACACTCAGAGCATTAGCAATTCTTGGGATTAAAATAAGGGCGCTTTCCGAGATAACCATCAAAACGCAAGGGTAGCATACCCCTTTTAGTTCCTCTATTGTTTTACACACTAACTTCAAAATGTAAATTGGCCTCTAAAAGCTTGAAGTTTTCGCCAGGCAGCAGGTGCAAGCTACTACTGAAATGAAAGCCGTCAAATTGGTCATTCAGTGCATTTTCAATTTACCATTCATGACCGTGAAGATATTTTGCTATTTCAGCTCAAAGTTCAACCACCCTTTTCCAAGCATTGTTTTTTACCAAAAGCTTGGTATGCCTCCGCCAGCTTCTAAAGCCCATAATTTCCACACAATCGCTTCAATTAAGCCCGTTTTTCACCAATGGTACTTCATTGAATATACTTTCATAAAATATTTTCAAAACACCCCATACAATTCCGTATCGTATCAAAAAGGGCTCCATTTAGGAACCCATATCTGAAGCCGAAAAAACGTTTGCATTGATTCACCTGCTAATTGGGATATGCCACCTCAAAGCATTAGCAATTCTTGGGACTCGATTCGTGGGCGCTTTCCAAGATCACAACCAAATCGTTAGATAGAAGCCTGCTGCCGAGTTCAACAACTGACATTGTTACCCTGCAAAGCGGCAGTAGCATAGCCAGGATCGTGTCATGGCCGGGGGGGGGGGGCACGACATGAGTAAAAGTCTAAGGGGGGGGGGGAGAAAAACGGCTATTTTAGGTGTTTTTAGCATTGCAAGGTTGGGTAATGGGGGGTCGACCCCCAAACTACCACCCGTTGCTACGCCACTGCCTAGCAGAATTGTGTCAGGGAAGCAATTGGGAGGAAACTTGAGATCTCTATATGGTAAAAAGTTAGGTCCTTCAAACTACAATTTTTTCACGAAACTACTTTCGTCAACCATTTATGTTTTGTCTGTAATTTGGCACAGACTTTTAAACAGTGTAGCGGCGCTCACGGTCTTTTTCCAGTTATTGGGCACTGGTTGCTTGGATGTTTAAAGCCCCGCCTATACTATGCGTCTCGATGCGACGTAATGCATCGCAACGACGTTGTTCAGACGCGTTGCAAAGTGTAGAATACTTTGCAACCAGTTGCAAGCAGACGCGCAACCCAGTTTCATGCGACCGAACATGTTCGGTCACATGAAACTGAAACTTGCAACTGACAACAATGACGGACGTCTGGAATGAAGCCTGCGAAGTTGTTAATCGAAATGGAGAGAACACAATCCTGTCTCTTCAACGGCACGAATTTAAGAGTATGTTAAACGGGAGTTTTGCGGAATCGCTTCATGGACCTGTGACTTGTTGCATAATGTGGACACTATGCTCTTAAAACTAGTTGGTCGTCAGTTACTCACCACGACAAGAGAGTCTTGTGGCAGTAGGTAGCGTAGCATAGTGTGGACGGGGCTTAAACGGTAATGGTTTTGTAAGTACGCCGATTTTTCTTTCATAAATGCGTCGGTATCTCCTATGTGGAGCTAATATTTTTAAGGTATGGATCTCCCAATGCACCATCGCAAAACATAATTCTTCTTGTCCCATTACTTGATGTTGCGGACACCCGTAGAATAGTAGATGGTATGGCAAATAACCATCGACAAAACCAATGGCGGCACCATTATGTCAAAATAGGGGGGCGAACTAAGGGAAGAGGGAAATGAAGGGTTTTCGAACGGGGCGCGATACCGAGTCCAAATCGCCCGCTCTTGCGGTTGTAGTTTCAAGGAAAAAAATCCGGGAAACGCCGAAGTTTTATCGCATCTCTTGATTAAAAAACAAATAACGAATAAAGGTTAGGTTAGGTTGGAGTTTTACGGCACAATTTCTAACCTATTGGTTAAAGTCAAGCAGGCCACAGCTTTCCAGTTGTGGCTCACTGGCTTGTTTTCCCTACTACATTGCTTATGCTGAGCACCACGCACAATGGCAGTAGGTGCCGTTTTTAAAGTCTTCGGTATGACCCGGTCAGGAGTAGAACTCCCGATATAGCACTTGGAGCAGAAAGCCTGATGGTATGGTGTATGGGGCATAAAATTTTCTTGGTCAAGCGATTTCAGCGAATGATAGTTAGTGAGATGTAGTTACACGGCCCAGCTTCCAACCTATTGGTTCAAGTCGAGCTGGCCACGGCCTTTTTTCCAGTTGTGACTCACTGGGAATGTAGGGTAGGATAAGATATATGACATCCCATGAATGACTTATTACGCGCATCATATAAGATTCTACCAAGCACTTTCTTAATGCTAGAGGTTTGCTAAATTCAAACTAATGACCCTACCGCATGAACTTACATTCATTCCGCCAGTATTATTCTCAAAGTGTATTTTGCAGTGCCTACCAAATAGTTGGTAGAATGCAAGTTTCGCTTCTGATAAGTTCTTAGGGACAGTCATGACGTAATGGTGGTGGCTGGGGGCGGTCGCCCCCTACATTTGCAAGAAAATGTAAAAAGAGAAGGTTAGAAGAAGAGGACAAGGGGAAAATGCCCACTACCAAAATAATACTCTGGTGCCACCTCTAGCAAGCGATCATCATGGTACCCAACACCGATGACACAGCTCATCCCTGTAATATGTGTACAATAGCATGCGCAGTGGGTTTGAGGCCATGGCTCCCCACCTCTTGTAGCAACAAGAGGAAAATCAGCCAGTTGGGGGAATCATTTGGAAAAAGTTTAACCGAGTCTAGCCAAGCGACAAGAGGGCTCCCTCTGTTGAACTGGTTATGGTCATTAGGAGGCAACAGATTGCATTAATTAAATTTCGATTCACCGTTTGACCCCCGATCTCACAATTTCTAGTGTACGCTACTGTCTGAAGACTCTCCTGCAAAGGTGCATACGGCAAGCCGTTTTGAAATTTACCGCGCAATTTCAAGTTGGAATTGCACTGCACTTAGTGAAATGTATTTCATTCAAGTTGGAATTGAACTGCACTTAAGTGAAATGCATTTCATTCAATTCTTTTTAATTGAAACTGAATTCTACGGAAGTGAAATTGAATAGACTAGTCAGTGATCAAAACTAGTCAGTTGATTAGCCGAGTCTGATCACAAACTATTCAGCTGAACAGGTGAGACCACACAGACTTATCCGCTGGCTATTTTGTAACCACCAACAAGTCAACCGACTAATTTATACCGCAAAAGCAGTCGATTTGGGCTAGGCATCATGCTGCGCTCGAAAATCAACGTACCTCAGTACGGGTTTTTGTTTTCATTGCAGCACAATTCCGATCACGCGAAGGCTTGAATCCGGTAACAAGGTCTTAAACAAGATATAGGGCCTACCTTATGCCGCCTTTGATTTAATGTGGTGTCTTCGTGATTTTTTAGAGAGGATTGCTACGGTTTGGGAAATACGTGTGACAAATAAAGTTCACCGACCAAAATTTTTCCTTCTGTATAGTTCAGTGTGTATTTGAGTCTAAACAACAACCATGTTGGTTTGATTATATAGAATATATACATCATACCTACATCATACGAAGAAGAAATGGTGTAAGCATTGTGCAAATTTACGTACTACTCCAAGTTGCCAGTGATCTCGCTTTCCCGAAATAATAAAATTTTAATACCATTATTTACAGAAACTTGTTTTCATTTTCAGTAACGAATTGAGAACAGCTTCTGTCAGTGCTACTTGCAAATCACTCACCTAGAGATCTTGTTGTATATCCTATTCAACAGTTTTGTCCAATTCTAATTTTTTATAGCGCCCTCGTTTAATTTCTTCCATGTACTATGTAATTTCTTCTATGTACTATGGACAAATGCGGACAGATTCTGATGGTCTGATTTTAGTCGGCTATTACTGGAGTCCACATCTTTTAATCTTTAAATTTCCTTCCTTGCTTGTTCCATGGATGGTTGTACACTGAAGTGTATCTTAATTTTCCCAACTTCACTGAATATGAGGATTTGAAATTCCCGTATACAATAAATGAAGACGATTTAAGGCTGATGGACCCCACTAACAGCTGCCTACAGTCAGTAAAAATAAGCGCTAATCGGATTCGTCTAAAGGAGATTCAAATACCGTATGTCACTCCAATCAACATAGTTTGTTTAGTCAGCTATACATTCCTCATAAAACTTTAACCCCTGTAAAGTTAGCTTCTGAGTACAAAACATATTAAAAAAATGGTTGACGTTAGCTTAGGTTGGATAAAGATTTACGGCCCAGTTTTTAACCTGTTGAGGGTAACAACTTATGTTGGTGGGGTACACCCTAAGCATTTCGGTAAAATTGGCATTGAAACCCGATGTGAGGTTGTCACATTTTCAACGAATTGGAAATGAAGCAAGTACATGTGACTTTACGTCAAATTTTGTCATCTACGACCCCATATTATCAGTATGTGATTACATCAGTGGCATGAAAACATTAACTTTGCATTCCCCACAGGGAGGTCCTATCCCTATCAACACAACTGTTCAAAAAAGTAAGTAAAGGGAAACAAAGCATTCTTTATCGATGTGAGGAAGTGATATATAAGCTCTTGCTGTCCGTAAACTCGCTTTGAAACACAAATCTAGTGACTTTACTTATTGATATCTCGAGAAAAACATATCCAATCTAAAAAAAAGCTTAACCGCATGGAATCCTCACTTTTCACTCTACAGGAGAGTGACTATAATCCTTCCTATTTTTAGCGTGTGTCTGTTGAACTCTTTTCTGTAAGTTTCTTTGTTAAAAAGGACTCAATAAATTGTTTTGTAAGGTTTTTTCATTCATGTCTCGAGATTTTTATACCATACCTGATATACCTGTGAATTGAGGTAAAGGTTTGAGGCAGTGAGGAAACGGTAAGGTTAGAAGTCATGAGGCACAGTATCATTCATGAGATCTTGTAACGGATTTGGTGGGTCTTTTGAAGCAGCACTCTAAAAATTATTGAAACGATTTTGTTTAAAAATTAGGATACTCACGAAGGTGAGTATTTCTACTCGAAATAAGTGAGTACTTCAACTGAATTTGTGCAAAATTTTACACAAATTGTTGAATTTGGGCAAAATTTTACACGAATTTTTAAACAAAATCGTTTAAATATTTTTTTTAGAGTGAGTGCATATGTTTATTCGTATTATTTGATACCTAAATTTGACACTTCAGACGAATTCGGAGATCCTGATTGTATTCGGCCATAAATGGGGTCTATCAACTTCTAACCTTCAACTTCCTTGCTTACTTGTATCATGGATGGTTGAACACTAAATTGTATCGTGATTCCTTCCATTTCACTGAATTTGTGGGTTTAAAATTCATGTAGACCATAAATGAGCACGATAGAAGGCTGATGGACCCGACCAATGGCTGCCTTCAGTCACTTAACACAAGTGCTGATATGATTTGTCTATAAATGTGAATATGTGTATGTGTATTATATATATATATTTATACGTTTTATTGTAGTGCTCAATAAAGCCTACAAATGAGTTCAACGTATGTATGTGAGGTGTACACACTTTGCGGTCTAGATTTACACCAGTACCAATTCTAAAAGTTCCCTCCCTAGCAAAGATCACAGTATTTTACAAAGAAATATATGCATAGGTGCCGAACCATCAAGCAATTAATTGAAAAAAAAAAACACTAAAACAAAAGAAAACAATTGAACATATGGAATGACACAACGTGAAAAATATCACCCAAAGACGTAAATATCAGAAACGTGGTTTCCATAGTTTTCTATAGGGAATCATTCGATAGGTGTGGTGCTGCTAACGGAGGGGCGGTTTGTAACCGTCTACACTCTACAAATAAAAAGGCAGAAAATTTACTCGTTAGAAGAGTGAAAGTTGTAAACTTACTTCCAAAGAGTGAAAACTCACTACAAGAAGAGTGAAATCACTGTAGAAGAGCGAAATTCCACCCTTGAAGAAAGAGTGCCTTAAGGCCACCGGCCCTTAAACAGAGTAACCGCCTCAGACACTCGTTGTTTCAATAATGAATTTTTACTCGGCTTGGAGCAGGGAGCTGCTGTTAGCAGCTATTAGCTAATAGCAGCTCCCTGCTTGGAGTGAATATCACTGCCACTCTTCTCTGAGTGAATGTCACCGGCACAATGAGCATGAGCATGCGGCCGTACGGAAGTCTCTCTTTCTCTCGGGAGGGGGGGGGGGCTGGACGGTGAACTTTTGCCCGACTCCAAATCCCCAATCAGGACATAATCTCTGTCCAAATGAGGCACCGAAGTCTGCCCATTTCAGAAAGGCTTGGGCTGATTTCGGGCTGTAGCCCCACGTCCGGTCCTGGTAATGAAACCTTAGATATAATCTGGGACAAGGAAGAGCTAGTAAAAACTTCCAGAATTTTGAAACTTAAAAATAGTACTGCCTGAGGTCAGTGTAAACGTATTACTGTACGATGTTCACGTCCAATGAAAAGACTTAGTCAAGCAGCTCTGTCCTGCAGCCTTTCAAGTCGTTTTGGATCTTATTCATAGCTATATGGTCCTCGTACATAGTTCTTTTTCAAGGCGATAGCACACCAAGATCCGGAGAAAATGAATGACTAGACAGCTAGTTTGCGAGTTCTCCCATCCATGAAACGATATGTGTGAGATGGGAGTTGTAGATGATAGTGAATACTTTTTAAAGTAGTTAGTTGGTTAAGAGTTTTACGGCCCAGTTTCCAACCTGTTGGTTCGAGTCGAGCCGGCCACAGCCTTTTTTTCCAGATGTGGCTCACTGGCTTGTTTTCCCTACTCCATTGCGTCACGCACAACGGCAGTAGATTCAATTTAAGAGTCTTTGGTATGACTCGGTCTCGGAATCGACTCCGGGCCTTCCGCGTGAAAGGCGGATGCTCTACCGCGGAGGGCCCGGATTCGATTCCCAGGTCGAGTCATCCCGTTTTACACTTATAGGAATCTGAACAGTCACATTTAAATCAATTAGGTCAAACATTATTTTGTTGGTGTTTTAATAACATTACCCAAATCAAGAAAAATGGTGTTGAGGTGGGATGCAGATCTTGAAGAACCGTCAATAGAAATGGAGACCGCCATTTTGGACTGATTTACTTGTAATTTGTTGACTAGAGAGCACCTTTATAACATAGAACTGAAGGATCAAACATTAAATACATTTGCCTAAAGTCAGCGTACATAACTGCGTGTCATACACTGTAAATGTGTCAGCTGAATTGACCAGCTACGTAAGTCAACTCTTCTTTGACTAATTTCTGATGGTATCTGACTAATTGCACAGAAATGGACAAAGCAATATTAGTCAAAAGTTAGCCAAGGAGGCCTAAAAGGTGAAAGACACTAGTCAATCATTCGACGATTAGTCACATATTAGTCAATACCGTTTCCTAAAGTGTTTAGTCCATTCAGACTATATTTTGACTAATTTGTGATTTCATTATATCGACGACAGGATGCGTATAGATATAAAGTGGACACAGGATTAATCCCTGAAAGAATGTGGTCCAGGGTCATCCATCACTTCGTGAAAGTGTCCCAGGAGAGATCCCTGAGAGAAAATGGTCCCAGGATAATCGATCTCTTGAGTAAAAGTGCATGGTTCTAGCATCCCTGACATCCATGACTGAAACCGTATCAATATTGTAATTTCACTATTTGGAGCGAAGGAAAGGAAAGGACCCTGCGTTATATTAGAAGTATGATTGACACTGTAATTTGCTGTTTAGATCTGCTCATCGTTTCCTATCATATCTTTCTTTTCTTCTAGAGTTGTGTTCGCACTTTCGCCTTCAGTTTTCCCTCCAGTGCCCGGCTTTATTGGTTTCACAAAACAACAAAATATGCGGTAGACTACAAGGACACAGATGCAAGCAGCAGCCATTGCTCGAAAAAGATTTCTTGAACCGTATCTTTCATAGAAAAGTCCGCCAAGTATGGTGCCAATCCCTTCACCTAGAGAGGTAAAAAATAAAATATTGATTTTCAGAAAAATTGTACCATATTCTTCGTTGCACAATACCATATTCACTCAAAACTCTGAAACCAACACTTAAAACAGAAGTTTAAAGGAAAAATTTAAATTTTCATATGTGTAAGAGAAACCAAATCTACACAGTGGGGTGAAAGTTCCATTCAAACTGAACATGTATTTATATTTCTCGAGATACCTGTAAATGAAGTCAGTAGATTCATATTCCAAAGTGAAACAAAGGCAACAGAGCTTGTACCACTTCCTCACATTGACAAGGAATGTTTTGTTTCACTTTGTTTTATCAGGCTGCTGTGTTGACCTTGAAGTTAATCGGAATAGGACCTTCCTGTGGGGATGCACCTTCCTGTGGGGATGCAAAGTTTGTAAAGATCTCATGACATTCATGATATCAATGGGCTGTCTTTTGTTTTTCTTTAAACAATGCATCAATTTTCTCCTCAACCATCCTATAGTATCAGAATGAGGTTACATAAGTGGCACGAGAACTTTGCATCCGAGAGGATTACCTAAACCCATTGACTGCCAGGTCACCAAAATAATCTGATAAAGGGAAACAGATAATTCCTTGTCAATGTGAGGAAGTGATATAACCTCGGCTACCAACTCACTATGGAATACAAATCTTGGAACTCCATCAACTTACTGATTGCTAGAGAAATACATGTCAAATTGCAATGGAAGTTTCACCAAACTGTTTAGAGTTGGTTCTTCTTGCGATGGTGAAAATCAATTTTTTGCGTTAACTTCCCTTTTAGTAAATGAAGTCAAATGACCTAGCAAGGTTTACATTCAGCGATTCAAAAGAGCAAAAATTAATTTCCCAATATCACTCAAGTTCGGCTATCAAGTGGGTTAAACAAACACATAATCTTTTGCATATCTGACGTGATAGCACGTTTCTCTAATTAAACACATGTTTTTAGGTTTAATTAATTTTTAAAACCCTGGAGTCAAGTTTGATACTTACTCAGACCAGCCGTGAGCGCAAATGCCATAGACTGCAGAGTGGCTGCCATTCCCGGGGGAGCGACTGCGTTGCAAAAGGCTGTTACATTAGGCCAAAGGATTCCAAAGCAGAAACCGTGGAGTAATTCAACAGGAAGGATCCACCATGGGTTCCACAAGAAGCTGTAGGCCAAGAAACGGGTAGCGTAAGCAGCTAGGACAAGCAGAAAGGCATTCTCGTGACCAATCTTCCAAATGATTTGCTTGCTGTAGTATAGCAGGAAAAGTTCGGCAAGGCAGTTTGCACCGGGGCACAATGACCTCAAGATATGCGGTGCACCGAGCTCGTCCAGAAAGAGGAATTTGAAGGTGTCCACCTGGCCGTATGAAAATCCAAAGGTACACATCACCAGGAAGAAGGCCACGATGCGTGGACTTTTAAAGATCTGGCCCACTTTGCGAAACATGGTTTCGGGGGGCTTGTGAGGAGCAAAGTTGATTTTCCATACAGGAAATAACGTCATAAGGATGAAAAAGAAGAACACGATATAAGCAGGTGAATATTCATGTAAGAAAAAAGGGTTTCGAGCGTAAATGTCCATTAGAGCACCAGCCGAGACAGAAAATATCATTCCACCGAGACTACCCCACAAACGCTGCCTGCCATAGCTTGACCCAGGATGCAGTTTAGTCATCTCTTCGGTATTCGCGTCCATTAATGGTACCACACCGGCATTAAACATTTGACCACTAGCAATTAATATTAGGCAAAAGGTAAAAGTTGATCTGGTTCTTCGCCAGTGATCTGCCGAACTCTCCACTGCTAGATCCTCGGTCTCGATCCCATCGTTTTCAACAGTCGTCACGTTGTATTGACCTGACCCTGGGACGAAAATGGTGCTGAAATATGCCCCTCCGACCCCGCAAACGTTGAGAAGGACGAGATTCTTGTGAATGCTGAACTTATCAGCGACTGAACCCCACACGGGACTCACCACGAAATCAAGGAATGGTTCCGCTCCGCGGATCAGTCCAATTTGACTTGGACTCAAGCCGAGATACCGCAGGTAGACAGGTATGACAGGAAATAATGTTACAAGAGCTGCGAAAATAAGAATGAAATGACGAACTATGTAAGTGATCATTACGTTATTCTGTGGAACAGTGGCGTAGCCACGGGGGAGGGGGTTGGGGTTAGAACCCCCGTGACCCAACCTTGCAATGCAAAAAACACCACTTCTAAAATAGCGGTTTTTGCTTTCTATCCTTAGACGTTTCCCTCATGTCGTGCAACAACCCCCCCCCCCCCCCCAATGATGACACAATCCTGGCTACGCGCCGTTTGTGGAACACATACCGACATACCGACATGTACTGACCATTGCGTGGATTAACAGTCCTTTCCCAGTCTTTTCCCAGGTAACATCCCCATGTTGGATTCTCGACTAGAGTCCATTTCTGCTCTTTCTGCTCTCACCACGTTAATTTATAGCAATATAGCGAGTGTTGAAACGAGAACTGCCTGCTTCAGACAGCTGTGTTACATAACTGACTTACAGCTAAAGCCAGTATAAATCGGACAACAATTGGCTGATTTCAATAACGTTTAGCGATCATCGCCAACACATGCAGCAATTCATCGCCAAATCTTAAATTGATCGCAATTTAGCGACCGATTTTTCAAAATGATTTCACTATATACTTTAGCCATCATCGCTAAGAAGTTTTTATTTGCCATAGGTTTGGAGAAACCTAAAATTCATCACTATCGCTACTAGCGATGACTTCTAGTTAGTGAGCAGCTTAACGATGATCACTAAAATTATGTTAGTGAAATCGATTTTTTCTTTTTGATCAGTTTTCGCGCTGAATATTTTACGGTCGTGTATAGTTGAGCTTTCCAAAGACTTATAAAATGATATTTTTCGTTTCACAAAATAAAAAGCGCCGCATGTGTAACACGCCTCTTAAAAAGGGCGGGAGCAGTCGCCCCAAATTTTTTTTTTTAATTTTGAATTCTTATTTCGCTTCAAGTATCTTTCATAACATTTCAGGATTTGGTTACTATTCGTTAATTTCACATCTGCATAGAAAAATATATCGTCACATGACCTTCAAGACCTATCATGAAACAGGACAGTCTACTACACTACTTCAAGTTGGGGTGACTGCTATGTTCCCAACCTTGACCCGCTGACCATTTCTTTTTCTCAACTTATGTCATATCAAACAGAACATCTATGTATAATATCTCAAACGCGTCGTACCCATGAAAACTGGGACTTAAAGACCCAGTATCATGGAGCGAAACGGGGGCGACATTTGGACAGCCTTCAAAAAAATTGTTATCCCATCCAAAATCCCGGATGTAGCCCATAGACACCGTATGATAACAGTACATACGATCGCGTGGGATAGAGTACTGCTACATATGCTTGTTTGTGTGAGCGTTAACAGGCGTAGAATCTGTGTTAATTTGTATGTAGCAGGAAGTTGTTTTCCTGATACAAGTGAGTACCTTGCTCAGTGACAACAGAGAGCCCACTGGAAATATTTTCCAATATCTTGGGAATTTTGAATCGTCTCGATCATTCTTTTCCTAAGAAATATTGTGTGATTGTTTCTTTTTTCTACTTTTTTAAGTCACTTATTAATTAGTTATGAAATATGTGAACAAGTTCTAATAAGAATGCCAAGGTGGCTAATTGCTTAATTGCTTGATTGCTTAATTGTTTTTGTGTTTTAATCATCAGTTTGACTTCGATGCTCTTATAAACTATTATTACTGTAGTTCAACGTTGAGAGGCTATACGTTTGTTATTCGAGACATGATCTTTTGAATTTCTAAAATGACGATCTGGCCTAGGAAACCTGCATTGAACTTGAGGGATTGGTCGAAGCGAAGGTTTTAGCAGTGGCGTAGCCAGGGTGGGATTTTTTGGGGGGCCTAGGTAACAAGTGGGGGCCCTGGTACCTCCGAGGGTCAGGCACGGCGAGACTATCTAAGCGGAGCGCCACCGTGAGTTGGCGCGGAGCGTACAAGAAAATTTTGGGCTTTAAAACCCTCCAGATGGCCGGAAACGGCACTTCCCATGTGTTTTAAGCTGGATGTACCCAGCCATGAAATACGAACCTCATGTCTGCGATGTCCAATCATGAGAATGAAAAATCAATCTATGAAAAATGGCAATACATACACTTTTAAGGGACCCCAAAACTGGGCACTTCTGATCTGTGGCCTGGGGGATGAGACTAAAGGGAGCCGGTATCTCCCTTTCCCTTGGGAAAAATTGTAAACTTCAGAAGCACGTAGATCGCAAGTGCGTCAATGTTTGAATCTAAGCGGAGCGCCACTATCAGTTGGCGGGGAGCGTAAAAGAAAATTTTGGGTTTTAAAACCCCTCCAGATGGCCGGAAACGGCACTTCCCACGTGTTTAAAAAACGGATGTACCCAGCCGCAAATGCGGCAATATTTGAATGGATTTCAGCTTACCTAATGCAGTACCTCACCCTTTAACAGGAAAACCAAAAGTAGTGTCCCCTTCTGAGAAACTTTCTTTGCGTTAGATTTCCTAGATGCAAAATGGTGCTATGTTTGGCAAAACTTTGAACTGATTATAGGCCTGAGTTTTCGGATTTTCCCTTTTTGGGGAGCATGAAAAATATCAAAATATTTTTAGTTTTTGTAGAGATTTTACAGGAGACATACATACTACCAAAGAAACAATGTGCAAAATGGTGCAGTATTTGTTCATCGGTACATTACGTAGTCAAAATTAAAATACTACGAATAAATCCCTCAAAATAATTGAACCTCAAAGCAGGAGTATGGATCATGTGGGTCCAATTCCTGACGTCACATTACGTAATGGGAATTGCCCTGTACGAATCCGGTTCTCCCATTGGATAGTTCGAACGGCTTTCAAATCCGTCAAAGACCAGACTGTAATTTTTTTCTGCTCGGGGAACGTGAACAAGAAATGGGAAACACGAGCATACAATTCCCAAAGCTGTGGTACGAAAAAAAAAAACTCGTATGCGGCCTACGTGCGGTATTTACGTACAGCATGCATACAACAGGTGTTCTCAGCATTTACATGCACTGGGTTAACAGGGAGTACCGGATTCATACAGGGCAATTGTCATTACGTAATGTGACGTCAGGAATTGGAGAAGAGTGATCTAGGTTGTGGTTAACGAAGAATCAGATGAGAAGATTTCTTGCATTAGATGTCAGTTTTTTCTCAACGTTTATTTAGTTTTATCAGAGAAAGATGTAGGAATGTTTTCGAGAGATTTGAAGGGGTAAAGTCTAGTGGAAGGTGAGGAATCATGAATATTGTGCGAAGCACTGCATTGGTGATAGGCGATATGACCAACCTTTTCCTTTATATATAATATATATATACATATATATATATACTATATATACTAGGCCTATATAACGCTAGGACGATCTGTGCCTACAATATGCTATCACTTAGATAGTCCTAGCTGTTTCATTAGCCTACAGTCCACTTGACGATGAGTAAGTGCTTAGCTTTGCTGAATCAGTAACTTGCCAAAGAGACTTGATGAGAACAACAGCATGTTGGATTTATAATATAAATGAAGATTATCTAGTGCAATCAGGTGAGCAGGATCAAGGCGCCATTATCTAGTGATATGAATTGCAAAATAAGGAAATGAAGGCTTTGATAAGCATTCATATAGTTATCATTCACGTGTGAATGCATTCCAAAACATTAAAAAACTAATGAATGCATTCAAACAGTAACTGAAGGCTTGGTAGACTTCAAAGGAAATTATGAAGGCTTATTCAGAATGCAAGGAAGACCTCATTTGAGGAAGAAAATAGGCATTCCAACTCACTGACAGCTTAATTTAGTCCTTCGAATGCTAAATGATACATTCAGAAGGCATAATGAATGCTTAAGGCCCCATGTATAGGCCTAGGCTTTCAAGTACGTACATCATATTAATTTCCCCCCATGTGTGGAACAATGCTATAGTATAGAAAGTTAACTACAGTAGGCCTTCATCAGTCGCCTAACAAGACCTGGATCTGCAGATTTTGGGCTCAGTCGCAGATCCAGGATTTTCAGAAAGAGGGGAACTAACACACCGTCAACAAACTATACACCGGGGCATTGGGGGTCACCTCCAATAAAAATTTGAATTCTGTGTATGCTCATATACAATTTGGCATAAATAATTACCAAATATTCAACAATTGGTTGTATCTGTATGCAAATGAAAACTGATGCTGATCTCCTTCCCCTCAATCACCATCACCCCACAACCCCCTCCTCACAAGGGAAATAAGAAACCTGCATTCTAAATTCAGTTCAAGCCAAAGTACTGTTGGCCTACTACCAGTAACCAGTTGGGCTACAGGAATCGATTTTCATGGTTGTCAGAATATCTGGGACAACAAAAATTCCATACAGACAACCAATTGATTAAAGGTTGGTTGTCCAATGGACAACCATTTTCCTCTCGGACTGAAAAAGTATACTGCTGATTGATAAATTCTTTCACCTTTTTCCATAATAGTTTCATAACCATATTTCAGACTTGGAGTGTTTTCTCTCAAACATCACATCTTTTTATTCTTCAAGAACAATAATACATAAACATCAAGGGTGGATCCAGCCCCTAGCTGAAGGGGGCAGTTTGAAAAGGGGGCGCCAACATCACGCAGGGGCCGCATTCCTTTGGATTTGACCGACCTCATTTCTCAGACCAACTCCCATTGCCATAGTTATATATAGCTATACGGTTCGAAATTCTGGGGACCTTTATTTATTTTGTTTTTTACTTTTCGGGCAGTTTTTACTTTACTTTAAGGACTCATGGGGTGCATTTTTCTTGTATTGAGGGGCGCTAGACTGGTTATAGGGGGGCAGTTGACCCTACCTGCCCCCTGGATCCGCCCTTGATGATGAACATAATTAGCCTTCTGTTTTGTAATTGTGTGAAAAATATTTTGGACAACCAAATTTCCTTCTGGACAACTAAAATGAGTGAAATGGTTTCCCCAAGACAACACTCAATATTGTAAAAATGGAGGCCCCAGACTATGAGGGGTACTGTAAGGTAGGCTAAGCATAGTATAGCTGCTGTACCTGTACATACAGTATTAAAAGTTGCTTTCCCCAAGATCTAGGCTGGAATGGCATATAAATGCTATTTCTGGGTTAGGTTTCCAACCAAGTAGTTCAAGTCAAGCTAGTCTTGACCTTTTTTTTTCTGTTTTGGTTCACAGGCTTGTTTTCCCTACTCCATTGCTTTTGCAAGCACAATGGCAGTTGGTTCCATTTTTAAAGTCTTCAGTGAGACCAGGCTGGGAATCTGTATGTTGAGTGTCCATGAAATGCCAAATGCAATAATAATTAGTGCCTGAGTAAAATTTATGTCCTCGGTTATTGACATTGGCATTACTTGACTTTTTCATCGGGAAAGGGAAAGTGCTGAAGTGGTGGGGCAAACGAAAATGCTCCTGCTGTATATCGAGTGTCACTGTTGACCAGCACATTGCATTCAGAGAACACTTTGCCTGAAATGTGTTTCAGATTGCATAAAATGGTACTTCCCAACTGGTGTTTTTACTACTAAGCAGAAAGCCAAAAGGCTTAGTGATTCCTTGCCATCAAATGCCTTACCTGCTTTCAAATTGACAGTGTTTGATAGGTTTTTCTTTACATTTTAGAATTTTACAATTTTACTGCCGGTGACCTCAAATGACCTTTGACCTCTACCAAAAGCAATAGGCTTCTTTCTCTCAACATGACAAATCTATATACCAAATATAAAGAGTATCGGTCACTCCTATCTGAAGATATCATGTTTACAAGCCATTTTCGGTGTTTTTGTAATTTTTATTGCCAGTGACCTCAAATGACCTTTGACCTCAACCAAAAACAATAGGCTTTTTCCTCTCAACATGACAAACATACATACCAAGCATGAGAAGTGTTGGTCACTCCTATCTGAAGAAATCATGTTTAAAAGACATTTTCGGTGTTTTCGCAATTTTACCGCTGGTGACCTCAAATGACCTTTGACCTCTACAAAAAACAATACGCTTCTTTCTCTCAACATGACAAGTCTATATACCAAATATGAAGATTACCGGTCACTCCTGTCTGAAGATATCACGTTTACAAGCCATTTTCGAAGTTTTCGCAATTTTACTGTTTTTGATCTCAAATGACCTTTGACCTCTACCAAAAACAATAGGCTTCCCTCTCTCAACATGAAAAATCCATATACCAATTATGAAGAGTGTTGGTCTCTCCTAACTGAAGATATCATGTTTACAAGCCATTTTCGGCGTTTTCGCAATTGTACCACTGGTGACCTCAAATGACCTTTGACCTCTCCAAAAAACAAAAGGGTTCTTCCTCTCACTTGAAAAATCTATATACCAATTATGAAGAGTGTTGGGCAATCCTTACAGAAGATATCATGTTCACAAGCCATTTTCGGCGTTTTCGCAATTTTACCGCTGGTGACCTCAAATGACCTTTGACCTCTACCAAAAACAATAGGGTTCTTCATCTCAAGATGACAAATCTATATACCAAGTATGAAAATTGTTGGGCAATCCTATCTGAAGATATCGTGTTTACAAGCTATTTTCGGCGTTTTTTGCAATTTAACCGCTGGTGACCTCAAATGACCTTTGACCTCTACCAAAAACAATAGGGTTCTTCTTCTCATTATGACAAATCTATATACATAGTATGCAAAGTGTCGGTCACTCCTATCTGAAGATATCATGTTTACAAGCCATTTTCGGTGTTTCGCAATTGTACCACTGGTGACCTCAAATGACCTTTGACCTCTACCAAAAACAATAGGGTTCTTCCTCTCAACATGACAAATCTATATACCAAGTATGAAAATTGTCCGGCAATCGTATCTGAAGATATCGTGTTTACAAGAAAGTGTCACAAACACACACACACACAAACACACACACAAACACACACACACACACACACACACACATACAAGCATGTGCCACTTTAGGTGGACTCTGCCACAGAACTACCTAGGTGGACTTCTGCTTCCCATGAAGCAGAAGTCCCAAAATTTTTCACAGTAATTATGTGAAGCATACTCATGCTAAACACTCTCCTTTTAATACTAAAAGTACCTTACTATTTTAATTATTAGCGATTATACAACCTTGTTTAAGTGGACTTACACCTGAAAAGTTGGTTAAGTAAGAACACATGTATGTGGATTTTACATGGTAACAGTACTATGTTGACATTGAAGTGTAACAGCCAGAAGTGGACATCTCAGTGTAACAATCGTAAATGGACTTTCTGGGTGTGATATCTTTTTTTTTTTTTTCCTCCATTTATTTTGAATATCAATCATCGAGTAATATTCATACATTAAATTTACTTTAGGTATATTTACAGACATTGTACATTTAAGAAGAAAGAACAAACAGCATGATGTAATCTAGACATAATATATACAAAGTATTATTGGTGAAAAAGCTGTGGGCAGTCTGAAAAAGCATTTAGTAAATCATTGTAGCTTACCCTGTTTTTCCTAAAAGGTTGACTTTTGTAGTAAATATAGCGCTCCACGGCGTTAAACAAAACAAACCTTAAATAATGTTAAACCAGCTTTGCAGTAAAGAGAAAACAAAAGAGATTGGTTACCGTCATAAACATTTTATTTAAAAATTTCACATCTCATATACAGTGTAAAACACTCCAACAACAGCAACAATAAATAGAAAAATTTCTGGAACATTTGATCAACTGGCCTGGGTAAAATATTAAAAATTAGCTGAAGTAGTTAAAATGAGAGGATAAAGAGGTGTCCTCTATTGTTTAAATGCCTTAATACAACTACTATTTAAACAAAGAAAGTTTGACAGCATAAACATAAAGGAACTTCATTCAATTCAACATAACTATTTCTAGCTGTTCTATATAAATATATGCCCCCATCATTATTTAGCAGGTGATGGGGATTGCAATTATGAACAAGAAAAGTGTAATAAAGGAACTTGCTTTTTAAGACCCATGATCTTCTTTCAATACAAATGAATTCACGGAACTAACCTAACAACAGTCACTCGGTAGAGAATTGAGGTGGCTTTAGACTATATATCTGGCAGTTCAATTGAAATATTCATTTACCTGTCTTTTTAATGACAGCACATTCAACAATTTGAATAGGGCACGATGAGGTGCTACTTGCACTGGCTACAAACTTCTCTCTGTACAGTATTTCAAGATTCTTATGAATCTACAAAGCTACAGAATTGTTAGAGATCCTTATTTCAACCTGTGGGCTCAGTTAATTCTCACATTGAAACTATAATGAAAATTTAGAAATAATAACATGAAAAAAGAAAATATACAGTATTGAATTTTTTGAGAATGATACAGTAGTTATGGGATAATGTCTATAGTCCCCCATCTCATTAGACCTGTCTCAATAGTCCCCCGTCTCATTGGTCCCCTAACCCTAACCCTAACCCTTAACCCTAACCCGGGGGACTAATGGGACAGGGTTCTAATGAGACGAATTATGCTAAATGGGGGACCGATGAGACCGGGGACCAATGAGATGGGGGACTATTGAGCAGACCCTGTATTTATAGAGTATTTCTCAATATCTCTATGTTTTATTTGCCATCATGCCTATGGTAATTGGTGTTATCAATGCTTTCAATCTTTGGCAGCTGCAGTAATGATAATAAAGTAAATCAAGTACATGAGGAATTTTATACCCTATTATTTCACCGATTTGGTGAATCAAATTTGTGGCTTGAGCTAAAAATGACACTAAATTTTGTACTACAGGTAGAACTAAAAGAACCATAAAGCATGGCACTACCATCTGAATTGGAGAAAAAACTTTGGCTGAAAAATTGTACCAATCCAATTAGTCTCAGATAAGATGAGGAGAAAATCATGTATACTGACAATTAGACCCAAGGTGTATTTAAATCTTTTGTCTGGCATTCACAATTTACACTTCATATCCAAACCATTTTTTGTTAAATGAAAATGAATTCAAGTCACAGTCTGCAACTTAAGTAGGAGTTAAGGACAAACTGCACTTTCCCTGTCACACTAGCAATCAGAAAGTGTACAAGTTTGATTAGACTTTTGTGTATTAATTTGGAACAGATAAAACCGTATTTTTAAATTCTCAATGTTAAGTACAAGGGTATTATTCCATCCAAGAAAATCCACCTGGAGGTTACTTGCTATTCTTGAGAAGGATAATTTCCCGAAATCTAGTGGGAATTTGTGCCCCAAAATTTTCTGGGCTGCTTCCTGCCAATTGATAGCAGTGATCTGCTTTGGTTTTCCCCATAATTAATAATAATAATAAGTCTTATATAGCGCAGAATCCAGAGAAAAACAACGCTCAGTGCGCTTTGTAGATGCTGAAAAAGTAGAGAAGTTAGAAACATTGCGAGTAAAGGAAGGTTTTGAGGGACCATTTAAACTGGTCAAGAGAATCTAAAGACCTGAGCTTCAGCGGATGCGAATTCCAAAGGCAGGGCACCTCGTGGTGGAAAGTACGATCCCCAAAGGTCTTAGTACCAGAAGCCGGAACGTTTAACTTGAAAAGATAGCACAATCAGGAGGATCTAATCCTAGTTCTAGGATGTATGACATCAGATATATAGGCTGGTGTACCAAGTTTAAGACCTTGAAAGACTAGGAGGAGTAATTTGTAGTTCATGCGCTGTTTAACAGGCAACCAGTGTAGCTCATTCAAAAGCAGAGTAATGTGAGAGTGACGGTTTGCCCTGAGGACAATTCTAGCAGCAGTATTCTGGATAGTTTGAAGCCTAGACAAATGATTGGAGCATACACCGTATGTACGGTATGTACAGTAAAGAGTTAGGCGGCTGGAAATGACTGCATGAATGAGTTTCTCGGTGGCTGACTTATCAAGATAATTATGAAGGCCTAATGTCTAATGTGGTACATAGTAGTTTTACACAGATAATTTACATGATAATCCATGGATAGATGACAATTCATATACACACCGAGATTACATACAACAGACTTTGTGCTAACAGTATTATCACCAACACGCAGTGACACCGACTCAAGACCTGGGTTGGCTACCACAGGGCTTCTGAAAATAATTACTTCAGTTTTGTCATCATTTAGCTTGAGAAAATTTCTACACATCCACAACCTAACATCACGAATACACGCCTCCACCTTAGTAACAGCATAGTCAAGGTCAGTAAGGTGGAAGTGATATACATACTCTATGTGTATCATCGGCGTAAAACATATACCTAAATATGATGGGAACCTATCAATTTATTACCAAGAGCCAATGTATATAAAGTAAAAAGGAAAGGGCCCAGTATTGACCCTTGGGGTACCCCATGGCCGAGCACATGGGTACGGGAGCTAGTCTGAGATATATAGATGGTCTGTGACCGGTGCCCTAAGTACGATTTAAACCAATCGAGCACTGTTCCACGTACATTGAACTCTGTGTCCAACTTGTGTAGTAATAACTCGTGGTCGACTGTGTTGAACGCTGCATACAGATCAAGTGATACCAATAAAACGCATTTCCTATTGTCGAGAACAGAGAGAATATCACTTTTAACCTTAAGCAGAGCCGACTCTGTACTAAAACCAGGGCGATAGGCGGACTGAAATGGGTCTGAGCAGTTATTACGTTCAATATGAGATGAAAGTTGACTTAAAACAGTCCCCCTCCGCCACAAGTTAAAAATCACTTACCGGACCCTGGGTGAAGTACAAAGGAAAGAGATTTGTGATGTTCAGTAATTTAACAATTTTGGTGACATCATAATCAATGAGATTTAATTAAGAAGTTTTATCTCATGTCAAAGTATTAGCTCTATGCATAAAGCTTCTATTCTTAGCAATGAAGTCTTCAACCTGACATCTTTGATATGAACTGTCTGTGTTACTGTGAAACCTGATTGAACATGTAGATCGTAGTTTACAAGTATTATAGTGAAATAATGTAAGTAACCCTCTTTCAATCCTCAGAATAATATTTTCTTTTGTTTTTTTTTTCATTGAAGGTCTGCTGAAATGTCAAGTCTTGGGCAATGAAACAATTCTGACACCACAACTTAGAAAATTTTAATGCTCCCCTGATTTGGCAATGATATTTCTCACAGCATCTTTCACATTTTTCCAAGATCGTCTATCAAATTCAGTGGATTTGTTCATCACTCTTTCAATGTCAGCTTTTCTTGGAACAGTTTTGCTTTTGATGAATTGACCAAAGGCTTCCCGCAATGCTTTCTTTTCTTGAGATGTCCATGCCACTCGATGGTACTGTAATTAAAAGAGAATATAATGATTCTCTAGGTATTAAAATTGTAAAACTGACTAGAGCTACAATCTTCTGATAAATGAAATGGATGATGCAAGTTTCTGCTGGATGAGGAGGGGGAGAATGCGGTGGGATGGGCGCAAACAACAGTCCACAAAGGGAGGTGTCATGCTGCTTAAAGAATGTTGCACATAAATTTATTGGCATGGAAATATTTTGCCTTCTTGTGATATAAATTTGAAATTTTGGTGCTTAAGTTGAAGAGCATATTAAAAATTTGGATTATTCTTTTTTAAAATACTCAAGTTTTATTACAGTTTTAACATAAATTTGAGATTTTCAAAGACTGCCCTCCCAAAGAGTAAAACCAAATGGGCCAATGAGGCAACTCATTGTTTTCTGAGTTGTTTTTTTTTTTTTTTATCATGCTCATAAAAATTCTACATAAAACTAGCAAACTCCGTGTCAAGAGAATTGGGAGACAATTTTCAGCCCCTCCAGCTTAAAGCACTAATATGAGATCAAACACAATCGTTTTATATATAAATTTATGTATGCAAATTGTTAATTTACATGAAAGTACAGTACCTGTGCTTTCCAAGTCTTCCCTTTTCTTTGATTTCCTGCCATCTTCCTCTTTGTCTCTTTCCAAACTGGCTTCACTTCTTCTATTTCATCCTCTTCTTCTTCTACATTGGGTGTTTCTATTGGGCATTACAAAAATTATGTGATTTATTTAGAATTCCTCTGCATTTTAGAAACAATATGGATAAAAGACACTGGTATAATTCACAGAGCAATATCAGCTGATTTCAGAAACAAACCTGTAACTGTATTCATGGACAGCTGGTTCAAAAACTAAGCCTTGTCCTGTACAAAATAAGACTAAGTACTGTAGGACTATTTACACACTTTTCTGTTTGGGTAATTACCCAAATCCTGCTGTCAACAATGTATCAAATCATAACAATTAGTTGCAACAAACTTTTTAGGAGTAATCTATTTTATTCCTTCCTTTCACTCACTTATCAAATCTGGAAAGCCGCATTTGTCCAGAAAATGTGAAGATTTGTGAAGATTTGTAATACCCTAAGACCCCAGAATAACACTGAAATTAAACCTCAAAACAATTCTTATGACTTAATTTCCTAATATCAACATGTTCCCTATCCACATAAATCTATTGTTGTCTGTTAACGTCGTTAGCAAATGTATTGCACACAAAACCATTCACATTTGTTACATGTTACATGTTATGTGAACACCAAGATACTGTTTACATATAGGAACACTGCATACTGGATACTTTTTGGTGAATAGTGTTGTTGTGAGTTGTGTGACGAAGGGCATGCTAGCATTCATGTACTGTTACAGCAAACAAGTGTGGACATTATCAAAAAACATCACACCTGAAATGTCAGTTCTATACTTACCAGTTAGCGTGGACCTAACTGTAAAACACATTTGCATATGAACTGCTTCCATTTAACACAGTGTTATCTGACATCATTAGGCTATTCATTGTTATGTATGGACAAGTCACAGTCAATGAAAAAAGTTTAAATGATTCTTTGCCAACATTTAAGATTTACTGCTCAAGTAGGAGAAAATCACAACCTGACATGCTGTTACTGCTTAAATTAACTAAAACCATGTATATTACAATTGCCCTGGACACAGTGACTGTGGTCACAGTCTCTCCTTGACACTACCTGGGTGTCCTATTTTTACTCTGACTGCCTTAAATTTCTTTTTAAACCTTGTTTTATTTAACATCTGAAATGCACATTTGAAGTGTTCAAGATATCTGTATGCCTTAACTTTGGGCAACTGGACATCACCATATAAAGTTACAGTTTTTGTGTATGCTATTGTATTACAGTTCAATCCCTTCTCCACCCTAATCTCAAAAAAAAAGAAAAGAGGAATACTGTAACATCACTGTGCTAATGATACTATCATACTACTAGAACAAAGCTTTCTTCAGGAAAATAAGTATTTAAGTGTCCCTGATTTTTTCTGTTTTGCATTTGCTCCTTAACACTGCACAATTTGTCAACATTTTGGTCTTACAGTAATTCATCATGTTTGCATTGAACATTCTGATGCAGAACCACATACCATTCACATTTACTGATCCTTCTGAAGTCTTTAAAAGTCTTTAAATTGTTGTGTAGAGAAAGGCAGAAAATCAGAAAGGGGAAAAGATTGACTGGCAGACAAAAACAGTGGGGAGGCTGTAAGACAGGCACCAATCTACGACAGATGTTTTTTGTACAGTTTTACCCAACTTTCACCTTTGAAGTTGTTATGTTTGAATATAATGTAAACTGAAAGTAATGATTTTCCTCACTAGCTACATTATGAAATTTTAAATAGAAAACTCACTGCTTTACTGTGCATATGCTATGTTTTAAGTCCTGAAATATCACAAAGGCTACTTGGAAGTGAGATAAACAAAATTTGTGCACTCTGGATGTACAGTAGTTTAAAAATAAGTTTGGGACAACTGCTCTTACCCTTTGAATATCAACATTTTGTGACATTGTGTATATGATATGTGACATACTTTGCAGCCTTTACACAATAAGACACATCTCTGTGGATATCAAAATGATGCTTGTTTTAATAGCAAATTAAAAAAGTAGCATAGTGGTGGGCAGGTAAAGGAAAATATTAGATGGGTATACAGTACCAAGAGTGTTAACTACACAGGCAGGGCTCCCAACAGAGTATAAAGGAATTTTTGGAAAGATATTTTTAGGATTTTTTCTCCAGAAATATAGGAATATACAGGAAAAATATACTGTTTTATAACAATCAAAAGGGAGACGGTGCAACACCTGTCAAAATTTTTCAGGGCAAATCTTGAACCATTTAGTTTGAACCTTGCCGAACAGCTTCCAATCCACTCTTTTGGTCAAAGGAGTGCTTTTATCAAAATGACATATTAGAGTGGTTAATTTCCTAACCTTCTAGAAATCCTGAAGAAACACCTACATGAAATATTTTGACTAAAGTAGGCTAACCCCAGGGCTGTATCCTGAGAAAAATATCTAGGGTACAGTGCATGGCACTTTTTGAAAAGCACCAAGTGACCTGTCTACAGAAACTTAATCATCCCTGCCAGCACACCATATTGGGTCCCATTTGGAGCCAAATTGGGCTCTTGATTGGGGCCCAATCAGTTTTGTCAGTGGGTTTTCATTAAGCCCAGTTGGGGTCCAATTGGGACCTGATGACAATACCAACCTCAGCCGAATCCACTCTTTTGGTCAAAGGAGTGCTGTTATCAAAATGACATTAGAGTGGTTAATTTCCTAACCTTCTAGAAATCCTGAAGAAACACCTACATGAAATATTTTGACAAAATAGGCTAACCCCAGGGCTGTATCCTGGGAAAAATATCTAGGGTACAGTGCATGGCACTATTTGAAAAGCACCAAGTGACCTGTCTACAGAAACTAATTATCCCTGCCAGCACACCATATTGGGTCCCATTTGGGGCCAAATCAGTTTTGTCAGTGGGTTTTCATTAGGCCCCAATTGGGCTAACTTAGCCCAATTAAGCCCCACTGTGTCCCAACTTGGCCCCAAAGTGTTTACAGCATCCCTCCCATCTTTCTGGCAAGCCCAGTTGGGGCCCAATTGGGACCTGATGACAATACCAACCTCAGCCGAAGCCCAACTAAGTCCAAGCTTCCCAAGTTAAACCCACTTGGGGCCCAACGGGGCTTGCCTGCTGAGAACATGGGAGAACCATCCCATTTTCATGTCCTGGGTATCATTGTGAATGGCTGGGGTATGCTGAGGGAAAGGGCACATTAAGGCCTGGCTTAGGATCAAAACTATACTTTGTTGTCATACTTTGATTATGTTAAAAATCATCATTACTTAGTGGTACAATATCATTCTAATTTTGTGGCTGCAAAAAAGGCAAGAGGCACTATCTATAATGTTTATTTATGTGAAAAGGGGAAATTTTTGTGGTTAAAGGCTGGGTACATCACAAAGTATATTACCCCCACCCACCAAAACGAAAAATAAGATGGAAAAAAATTGTTTTTTCCTCATGACAGTACACTACATTTTTAAAGTAAATTAAATCTCTCACCAGCCCCTCCCTCGTATGAGCTGCTTGAGGAAGACAAATCTTTGAGTGCCTAGCGCAAATATGACACACCAGTATACTGATCAGACAAATTTAACTGATACTACTTTCATGTAGCTTGAAAAATAAAATGGCATCCCACTAATTTCAAAGCACTTAAGACGAAAATTTAGAAATTTCCTATGCCTTTGTACAGATTTCCGACAATCCTCGACAAAAATACATGGGACAAACCCGCTCCCCGTATTAATGTTGAAGTTTCAGGACATCTTGGGCTGCCGCAACGTTGAATGGGGGAGTGGGGGATGGTGATCCGTTCATTGCTTGTTTTGCTTGTTTTATCCCATCATTTTTGTCAAGGATTGTAGTTTGCCAGGAAGCCCTTATCCTTATGATAAAATATCCAATGCCCAAAACCTTCTGCTGCCCCTATGAATTCCCAATTTTACTCATTGGACAGGAAGATTCTCTAATATTGACCCAAAATTTTGCAACTTTCTTTACAAAGACTGAATTCTCTGCTATAAGACTTTGAACTTTTCACACACTGCCCTTGTATGTGATGCTCCACATAAGCAATGGATCAGAAAAAACAAGCCAGTGAGCCACAACTGGAAAAAAGGCTGTGACTGGCTCAACTTGAACCAATAGTTTGGAAACTGGGCTCTAAAATTCACACATTTAAAAAAAATCCATAGTTATTTTGGCTTGTTTGTGCCCAGATCGTTTTCCATTCCGCTTTCCTTTGATGACTTTTTATGATCTTTGTCTGGGCGTTTGGTTGCTAACCTCCTTATCAAGGCAGTCCTACCACCAACATTGATGTTCAGAATATCATACTGCACACTACAAAGATTTTAGACAAAATTAGAGGGCAGGCAGGAAGATCGTCTTATTTAAGTGAGGTGAGGTTCTTTCCAAGCCTTCTGTCAGGGTTGAAATTCCCGGGGGCAGCAGAGGGTGCCCACTAGAAAAATAGTTCTCCTCAGAAAGTAGGGAAAACCACAAAAGTCTTAACGCTTTGGAATATACCTCACCTTCCAAAAATTATTCATCCTCCCCAGTTCCCAAGCTAATTCATTCCCCCTCCTTTAGTATCTTCTCTGACTACAGACACTGATTCTTTTGCAGCTCTAACAGTTGCAAACTGTCTTGAAACAGAGTGAATGCTCATGACTACATCCAGACTCATGCAGACTGCCCAATATTCTTCTCTCAGACATAATGAAACAATTAACAAACACAGACATTGTAATGCTATTAAATGTTTAATAACTGACATGTAACGTAGCTTTTGTTTTTAATCATTTTCTTCTCTACCCTTCCTTTTTCATCAGTCCTGCCAATCATGGAAATGACATTTTTCATAAGATACAAACAGTGCACATCATGGATTTAATATACCTTTAAAACTGTGCTAAAAACAGTGAAGTACTTACCAGCATAGTCATTAACAGTTTTCACTTGCAGCTCTGGTGGATCCTTCTCAGACTATAACCACTGCAAAAAACTTTCTCTTGAATTTTGATCAGTCCTCTGCCTCTTTTCATAAATTCAAAACAAGTTAGAAGTTATAAGGGGAAGTTCTTTAAACTTAATTTTTATATGCAAAAGAGGAACCAAATCTACATAGCGTGGTAACATTTCCATAATTGAACATGTATTTCTCAAGATATCAGTAAATGAAGTAACTTGATTTGTGTTCCAAAGTGAGCTTGAGGGCAACAGAGGTCAGATCACTTCCTCACATTGACAAGGAATGCTATACTGATTGGGTGACTTTGAAGTAATAGGAATATGATCTCCCTATGGAGAAACCCTCTAACATATCTAAACTTGATGTGACCTTAACCACTTCTTTTAACTAGTTTGATCATACTTGCAGGCAAGTACAAATCAAAGCCACATACTGAGAACTAGAAAAACTATGCTCCCTAAATGCATGGTGCCTATAGTGACAAATAAAATTTGAAACCTCCAATGACATCTTACAAACATTAGACCTTTGTTTTGCTCTCAGTCTCCTCAGCAACAGAAGTGGCATCATTCTAGGCATCAGATCACATTGAAGAATGGGCACCCTCCCATTAAATTCTTGAATACAGTCATTATCTCACTATTGCTGCTGCAATATACCACATCAATTTAAGCACATCATTTCATTGTCAGGTTAGAAATAACCAAATACTTCCATTCAAGTTCCATGCTCTCTAAAACAAATCAACCTCTGATTTGAAAAAGAGTGGACCTATTGCAAAGCAGAAACTATAGACTTACCAAAGAACAACCCATTGTAAGTTCCTTCAAATCTGCAACAGGAACAGCAGATAAAGTGTTAAGTTTGTGCCTTAACCACTTTGTATGCTGCAATATATGACTGTATAGTAACTTCAGAAAATTGACAGCAACAATGTCCTGTATGAACAAACAATCTAAATAATTTTAATTGCAGCATAAACAAAAACATCCTGAGACTACTCTTTCCGTAATAACTACATTGTTGCCATTTACAGCATTACCAATGGTTGATATGCTTTCATTTATTACTGCAGCTTCTAGGTATACTTCAATATGTTGTTATTAGAAGCCTTTTATACCCTTATGCAGTTATGCAGCTTAATACCTGTAGCTGAGGTTGCCCTTGGCATCGATCCTCACAGATATTTCATGGCTACCACGTCACAGAAAATTGCTCCGACACCTGCATTGTACTTTATAGCTTTGTACTTTACATGGTCTTGTACTGTACCACCTCACAAACTCTATAGCCCAAGTGTATTTATGCTTGAAATTAGTGGAAGATACTTGACATAAACTCTACATTAGGCTGAAGTAAATTACCTGAGGCAAATTGTACCACACATGATGCAGTACCATACATGATGGGGACTTACCACTTTTTCAGATATGCTTGTTTAAAGTCCACTTTCAAACTAGTAACAACATTACAATTAAACAAGTAATAATTAATATTCAAGGACATGATAATGCACAATATAAGCACATTAACTTTAACCTGAAAGTACCACTGATTAGCTAGATAAACTATATTGAAGAAGTACAAATGCAGGCTTGGGCCTATCAACTGAGATGTAATACCACTTAAGTTAAGAGACTTTGCAAGGCTACTAATAAATTGCTAGGTGCCTACTATGTACCAAATTTGATCGGGGGGGGGGCAGCTAGTATGAGGCTGTATGTTAAGATTGATGAACCCTCACAATTATTGTTCCCTTCAAGGTTCTCTACCCAGCAAATAATATCAAAGCACAATCTCTCTAGACTGCATTTGATACCAATGATATAGCCATATTATCCTGAAACTACCCTTTCCCAGCCTCACTTACATAAGGACCATATGTTCATTCTCATGCTTGTTCTTCTTCTCAGATAAATGTTGGACTACTGGTACAAATATCTATATACACATCCAAAAACTGAATTTACCCCTGTATTATTTACACCCCTTTACATGTTAATCCTGAAGGTACATAGGGGACACTTATTTTCAAAAAAACCTTTCTACTGTACATACAGTATACAAAGTTGTATTACACGTGAACAAAAAAAAAGCTGTCAGGAAAGGCATCTTAACTACTTGTACCCACAAAACTCTCGATGTTGAGATTGTAGTCACTAAAACTCAAATTGTCTCAATGTAATTTCATTGACTGCAGTTCAGTAAGCAGGTTCAAGCATGTACACAGCTTTTACCAAATTTGTGCATAGATAAATATGATACTTGAACAGTGTTCCATGTCTAATTCGTCCATCCCAGCTAGTGTGCTGTCTGTGTCAAAAAACAGGCATATATATGTAGGGTCCAACAAATTGTTCACAAGTCTGAACTTAAAACAGGTTAAAAGCATCAAAATTTCTCAGTTTTGACTTTGTTCTTTTCATTGTATTCATCTCAGCTAAAAAACTATTAAACTTGTAGTCAGGTGGTGGTGCATTTCTTTACTCAAGTGGTAAATTTGTAATCACCATACAGTTTTGAAATTCAGTAATTCATTTCACCACATTAATGCAACAGTTTTTATATCTGCTTGTCTGTGTTCATATGCCTCAATGGGAATGGAACAGGAAAGAGGATAGGCTAAGGCTACTGTAGGATAGGCTAAGGCTAGGCTACAATAGTACATGCAAGACTATCAGCCTTTACTTCATATATACATTAATTAGGCCTAAGCTAAATCTGCGAACATAACAAAACATCACAGATAACTTTCTTATATAAAGTGTGTAAATTCTCTAAATTAGTAGAATTACCTAAAAGCTAAAGATAAGCTTGGATAAGTGCCCTTACCTGTGTAGTTACTCCAACAGTTCACCAAAATATCTGCAGCTGCGTTAGGGGCCATGGTAGCTAAGCTGGTAAATGGCTGATGTCCACTGAAGCCTTTTCAAGCGTTAACCACACATATACAGTACAGTATGTCCACAGAAGATGAAACATGACAAGGACTGAGTTTATACACTTACACCCCTTACGCATAAGTGGGGGCAGTAGAGCACATTGATGATACACTCTTCACTTTTTGACCTTGCTAAGTGGACTTGTGTAGAAATATTTTTAAAATGTTTTTTGAGAAACAACAATTTTTAAGAGGACTTTACTTATGTGGACAGGTGTATGTCCACACAAATTTTTGTGTCCACACAGGAAGCTCTGGTGACATGCCTATGTCCACCTTGTAAGGCCCATGCTTACACACACACCCCCACACACACATACACACACACACGACATCACCATCGCATAGATTCCTTGCCTGCCTACGGCAAGGAATCAAAAAGTGCTGCTTTCAAGAGGTGTTTGTGAAGTTCTTACACATTTTGCCCAATATACTTTTTACATGAGGGGGGTATACAAGAGCCACTGCTGATGCCACTGGTAATCGGTAAGTTGATTTAAAATTCCTTTAGACAGAATAGATTGCAATCCCCCCCCCCCCCCTTGTCCCTTTCTGTTTTGATGGGGCCTGGTGTTCACATCATCATCAATCATCATTATTATGACTCTTATAACAACCAATTTTGACACCACCCCTTAATCATTGAGGGACATGTGATTTGAAATCATGGAAGTCTGATATACTTGCACTCTTCCCTAAGATAAAATAGTTTCATTGCAAATAGTCTTGGTTTACTTTTCAGGTGTTCTTCAAAGTACTGTACATGCTGTGGGCCAAACAGACAGAGGCAAGTGAATGACCAACCTCACCACAGCTGTTGCTAGCTGTTACACCCATAGGTGAGTGAAAATAACTGCAGGATGTATTAAAACAAGTCTTTCAATTTCCAAAAGCATGTTTTCCCAGCTAACTTCTATGTAGTACTTCCATGGTTCACAACACTATAGCACAGAATTGCTCGTAACGTTTTCGCGGATTTAATTAGTACCATGAGTGGTGGGTCTATGTTGGGGCAAGAGGGGGCATTTGCCCTCCATAGGTTTTGTCCTTGGCCCCCTCACTCATCCCCCCCCCCCCCGCCCAAATGTAAGCTGCTGTCAGAAAGGAGTTGGGTTTGGGTTTACTGAAAAGAATTTAAATAACATACCTCTCCAGAGACTACATTTTTCATTCAAAGATACAGTATGCTAAAACCTCAGAGCTTCAATGGGCGAAGCCTGTTTAATCCTGCCTACTAGTACTGTAAGAAGTAACGAAAGGGAATAACTTTTACTTGAACTGTACTTAAAAGTAAATTTAAACTTTGAACTTTATATTGAGTTGACTGACATAATACTGTACATGACATGTTCATGTTGGGTATAGTTAAATCTCATCTTTACTATCTAGAAACTTTATATCTATATTTACTAAAATATTGCACAGTTTATGAGCATTGTTAGGCCTTTATCCAATATCTTGTTTGATTATGATGCAGAGTTGCAGTATCAATTAGTTGTCCACAAAGCCTGAGTGAATATTATTTCCTCCCAATTGCACAATATACACACTATGGTAACGTTTTGACGTTGCCAACATTTTCAGAATTATAATAGTAATGTGCTTGATTAGTTTACCTTTACAAATTGGGCTAGTTTCTATGTTGATATGATGTGCTCCCTTCCTTGAAGACAAGAGCATTCACCCCAGTATACAGTAGAGAAGTGTACAAGAGTTAGACTGCCCTGTTTCATGATTGGCTATAGAGTCAAGTGACAATATTCTTTCCTGAAATGTGAAATTTACTTAATTGCTTGGTTTGCCTGAATATCCAATATTATGGAATGAGAAGAAAATTGTGAGATACCTCCTTAAAAACAAGCCTTGCCCTATTATCAAGTTTACAGTAGTAAGAAGTGTGGTTATAATAACTGAAAATCATCCATACAGTTCATCCTGTGCTGCAAACTTGCGTCATCAGCTGTAAATATGATATTCCATTGAATTGCAGCATTGACATCTACTCCTGTCAAGGGCCACTATGACAGTATATTAGAGCCAGTTTGTCCCTCATCAGCAACTACAGGTAATTATGGAAGCCAAACACAGGGAGGATTGCAAGTGGCTGTTCAACTTTAAACCAATAGTTATTGCCCAAGACAAACATCATACATCATACATGTCCTATATGCACGATTCCCTTATACAACATGTATTACACAGACGGTGTGTTTGGTCTAACGGTAGAGCATCCACCTCTCACGCGGAAGGCTCACTTTCCAGGTCGAGTCATACCAAAGACTCTAAAAAAGGAACCTACTGCCATTTTGCATGATCGCTGCTCCGTATAAGCAGTGGGGTAGGGAAAACAAGCCAGTGAGCCACAACTGAAAAAAGGCCGGGCCGGTTCGACTTGAACCAATAGGCCAAACCCAGAGATTTGTCTGGGAATTAATTATTTTGAATAAAATGTTATGAAAGAAAAATTGAAAATTTGGATTTTAAATTCAATGTTGATTTGGGTTTGAAAATTAAATTTCAAGTTTTGTGGTTTTTATTAAAGGACAATTGCATTTCCTTCAAGAATTAGAAGGAAGTACACAATTGAAAATGTTACTTGTCACTTTCTGGACAATAAAAAACATACCCATCTGTGCTCCCTTGAAAAGAATGGAAAATGTTTCCTAAAATGTTTCCCATACACAGTGGGGACCATCCATCATAACTGGGAGATGAATCCTCTGTCCCACCTTGCTCCCCTAAGCACCTATCTGGCACTCCTGGTTTTACTGAACACTTATGGCAAAATAAATTGCCAAAACACAAAGGGTCATTCAAGATTTTAGCATGGAGTTGTTTTGCCCTTTACCTAAACAAAAAGGGATGGGGGTATTGGATGCCAGTCTTCCCTTGTCTTTCTGCAGTGGAAGTGTGATGTCTTTGTCACAGTGTGGGAGGAGGGTGCTATATTTACTGTAATTGTTCATAAAGTTCTAAAGCTTTGACTATTTTCATGACAGTAAGCATTTCTTCTGGAGTACAGTACCGTAGCTTGACTGTCAAATATGCATCTCTCTTCTACTCACAGTATTTATATATCCTTTTATTTTTTAACCTAGCTAGGCTACTCTCATCATTTCAAAATGGATTTATGAAGTCAGAAGTCCTATGTTTTTTATTATTACTTATTTTATCTATTATCCCAACAATATACTACCTAATCTGTTTCTTTGGGTGTTAACTCTGAAAATGCAAGTTTTTTTTCTAGTGATAACTGATTGACCATTTTCAAATGCAGTCACATGCTTGCAAAACATATATACGTGCTTTCCAACGTACTTTTGAAATGTCAGATATTAACATCAAAAAGCTGACCAGGAAAGAAAAAAAAACCCTTTGTTAAACAGAATTTATTTTGTAATTTTTTAATGTGCTGTATAGGCTCAGTCCTGGCAGAGCTTCAATCACTGGGTCTTCCCATTTTAACCATACTACTCCAAAGTACATGACTGCTGTTGTCATTTTTCCACATTGAAAGGCAAAAACAGTCATCCCAAACTTACTGTATTTTAAAGCAAAGGCTAAAGCTCACAATTTTCTTTTCACTTCTCTTAATTTCTTAAGGGTATCTTTAATAATTTTTTAGGCCTTCAATATTACATATTCTAGGAAAACCAAGCAGTGACTCCCCCAAAAATGGGACATGACCGTGAAGAGCCAATCATAAAACAGGGACGGTGTACTATTCTACTTCAAGTTGGGGAGACTGCTCTTGCCCTTTAAGCTTTTCATTAATCATGCTTTGATATCAATTCAAAGGGCAGAAAGGAGGATCTGAGATTTCCCTAGATTGAAACAGTATCATGAAACTGCATGGTTGGAACATTCACCATTTGTATTTGGCATGAATATATCCATGGATAAAAAATACCATTACCCAAGTTGCAAATTTTTTGCCATTTGTCAGTTTGTTAGTTTTTTTCTTCATTCATTTATCTTCAAAATATGATATAAAGGATAAAATGTAGTTTCCAAACTTTGCTAATTGCTCCATTATTATCGCCTGCTTGGACAAGAGGTGACTACTTGAAGTACAATTCTAAGTGCAGTCAGTGGCGTAGCCACGGGGGGGCCTGGGGGCCTAGGCCCCCCAGATTTTCTTCAGGCCCCCCCCCCCAGATTTTTTACGTCCCGATAAAGTAATTGAAAAAAATAAAAATAAAAAAATGTGTAAAAATTAAAAAAAAAAAAAAATGGATGAATGTGTGTAAAATACATTTTGTCCGCACGTATGAAATCAAGCAATAACTTCAAAATGCCTACTTTCACTAAATTAGATACCGTTTGTGATCTGCACTGTAGTTTATTGCATTTCACTTCGAAGATGAAACGAAAGTCTCGACGACAAACTTTAATGCGACTTTGTTAGGTTAAGACCCTTTCTCCCTTTCGGATGGCTGATTGATTTACTGAAAATAAGGCAATCGTACACTGGAGACCACTCTTACACGACCCTTCCTATACTTAATTATACACAAAATATGCCGTAAGCAGATATGGGTAAGGTACTGCCTTCGGATAATTCTTCCCTTCCATCCTTAACAAGTAGGCCTATGTCGTGCCTCACTCCTGTCCATGACAAGTGCCACTGTAAAACGATTTTTCCGACAAGTCCTCTTTTTAGTAGTTGGCACTGGCGTCCGGGGGATTTGTAAAATGTCCACAAGGTCCGGATTTCATGTGTTTCCCATATGATCCATACTTCTGCTTTGCGGTTCAATTATTCTGAGAGATTTATTGGTAGTATTTTAATTTTGACCACGTAATGTACCGATGAACAAATACTGCACCATTTTGCACATTGTTTCTTTGGTAGTATGTATGTCTCTTGTAAAATCTCTACAAAAACTAAAAATATTTTGATATTTTTCATGCTCCCCAAAAAGGGAAAATCCGAAAACTCAGGCCTATAATCAGTTCAAAGTTTTGCCAAACATAGCACCATTTTGCATCTAGGAAATCTAACGCAAAGAAAGTTTCTCAGAGGGGGACACAACTACTTTTGGTTTTCCTGTTAAAGGGTGATGTACTGCCTTAGGTAAGCTGAAATCCATTCAAATATTGCCGAATTTGCGGCTGGGTACATCCAGATTAAAACACTTGGCAAGTGCCGTTTCCGGCCATCTGGAGGGGTTTTAAAGTCCAAATTTTTCTCGTACGCTCCGCGCTAACTGATGGTGGCGCTCCGCTTAGATTCAAATATTGCCGCATTTGCGATCTACGTGCTTCTGAAGTTTACAACTTTTCCCAAGGGAAAGGGAGATACCGGCTCCCTTTAGTCTCATCCCCCAGTTCACAGATCAGAAGTGCCCAGTTTTGAGGGCCCTAAAAAGTGTATGTATTACCATTTTTCATAGATTGATTTTTTATTCTCATTATTTTAGACATCACAGACATGAGATTCGTATTTCAAGGCTGGGTACATCCAGCTTAAAACACATGGGAAGTGCCGTTTCCGGCCATCTGGAGGGGTTTTAAAGCCCCAAATTTTCTTGTACGCTCCGCGCCAACCGATGGTGGCGCTCCGCTTAGATAGTCTTGCCGTGCCTGACCCTCGGAGGTACCAGGCCCCCCCACTTGTTACCTAGGCCCCCCCAAAAATCCCATCCTGGCTACGCCACTGAGTGCAGTACAATCTATTTTGTCAACAGTTCAGTTGAAGATTTCCTGGATTGCCACAATGAAAATGACAATGATGAGGCAGAGGCAGACAATATAATGTGGGAGGAAGCAGTCAAGTCTAAACATGAAAGTAGACTATCTAGGTAAATTCTATGCATTTGTTTCAGTTTCTTTGAAAAGAGAATCCTTGTACCTGATGGAAAAATGTCAAGTTTTTGTTACATCTTTTGAATTTCCATTTTGATCTGGATTCTGCTTAAAATATTTCCGGAATGGTAGTAAGCCTATCCCCAGTTGCAAGACCTACTGAGAGTAATACCAACCTCACCTCTGAAGCTCTGGCCTTGTCCAGTTAATCAAGTTTTGGCACCATAAGTTTGAAAGAAATCTTTTATGAGTAGCTCTCTCTTCAAGAAAGTGAAGAAATATGAGAACAATTTCATCTTTTTGGAATTTGTGACAAGGAGAATAAAGAAAAAAATTATAAGTTTTTTTCATACATTTCTAGTTCCAGCTGAGCCTGCTTATTACATTTAATTTGAAGAAGTACCAATGCAGATTACTAAGCAATCCAGAAAAATTTCAAGTAAGCAAGGAAACAAAACTCAGACAGACCAAAAATATTTCTGTGGGCATTTCATATATTGTTGTTTTTTGTTTTTTTTTTGGCACAGGAGGACCAGCCGAAGGATCCACCCAAAGTTGTCAAGTTCACCTTTTCATATGCTAGTCGTGTACAGTGTCACGTTCAACTGGACTGAAGATTAAAAATCTCAGCTACAAATGGGGTGTAAAAGGCATCTGGTTGATGCTTCCCAACCAGGATGGATTTATGCATGATTTTGAGTATCCTGGCAGAACCCAGAAAACCACATCAATACTGGAAAGATTGCTTGCCTTGCTTGCCATTTAATGGTTTACATCACAAAAGCAATTTTTATTGGCCAAATGTGTTTTGTGTATGAAGTTTTGTGAATAGGAAGATGGTGTGATACCTGAACAGTATTGGCAACCAGCTTGTAACTGTATTGAAGCCTTTTATTTATATGTTATAACATCAGCTATACCTGAAACTTTAGGTCAGAATTTTATTCCAGTAATACTAAAAAGCATGAAAGAAATAATGGGACTATCATATCATGCACAATAAAGACAACAAGAATAAAGGAAATACACATTTCCTAGCTATCGTCATGTTTGGAACCCTGGCCATGGTTAGTGGGACACAGAAATTTTTCAATCTTGACATATTCTATTAATGGGTTAAACCAAATCCCTGTGTTTCATTTTGAATAAGAGCAATTGTAAAATCAGGACTTTATACCGTAAGTCATTGCCCATCTGTGCTGAAACACTGACATCACTCCTTGATCAGTACTTCCTTCAGGTTCAGTCATGATGTGCTTTGGGTCTATGTTGCCACATTCATGTACCTTATGCCAACATCCCAAGGACCAAATATGACTTGAATAAAACTTTTGATTACATTTAGTCAAGCATTGAGCAATCCATGAGAACTCTTTTATCAGCTCTCTTCCACTAATTTGGTTTAATCCTACACCTGACACAAGCTTGTTTATATGTGATATTGTGCAGTACTTTATGTGACCCCACCTGAGTGCCATTTAGAAACCAGCCTGGTAGTAAAGGTGCATGCTGGTGCATGCATGGTGCCTCTTAAATTGGAGACTGTGGCACTGCTTCGATGGGTCTCATATATGTCCTAGCATCCATCATTGTTTGCTCTTAGTTATGGAGGGACTTGTACATTTAGACGTAGAATGATTTTGCTATGATGCAGAATTAAGTTGTTGCCATAAGCAGGAGAAAATATATTTGTGCAAATTGCATGCATACAGTATGTGCACTTGCTTACTGTACAAACAGCACTGCTACACTTGAAGGGAATGTACTGAGCATATCCACAAAGATAGTTAGGAATATATAGCACTTTATACATGAAGATCAGTACCAATTGGTTAAATTTTGGTATGAATTGAACAATTACTCCACTCTTATTGAATATTTTTGGGTACTGGTAGTTGTGCACTCAATCAATGGCATAAAAAGGCCTTCTAGATGCATGGGGAAGCTAGACAGCAAGGGGGTGCCCAAATTCATTTTTCTAAAAGCCTTTAGCTCCAATATTCATGGGTGGGGGGGGTATGGGATAGGAATGAAGCCCTGCACACACAAGCTCTGAGGTGTTTGAATTCTTCATGGACCCCAGTGCATTGTCCACCCAGGTCCACCCTACTGCTACCTAGAAGTCCCCAATAAGAATGAAGTTGTATGTAATTGTAGAGTTTTGAAACTCAGTTCAGCTTTGCTGAACTTCTACTGCAAAGGTGCACTAGGCTGGTGTTCTTGTTTAAATCGGAGAAGGTACCATAGTGTGAAGAACACAGCTTTTAAAATAGGGCTTCATTGTGATCCTTTTTGAAGTCTAAAAACTATGTAAAAACTTGCTGCCCTTCAGAAAAAAGCAGAATGTGATCTATTGAAAGTTTGGCCATACATTTTCTAGGGATGGATTTGTAAAATTCAAAAAGGAGGTGGACTAGTTCTTGTCAGCCTTTCAACCTGCAGGACAGTGTGCATGGTTAGTATCACCTCCTCCTTTCTCCCCCTCCTCCTCCCCCCCCCCCATTTTGGTCCAGAATGCTAAAAAAAATACGCTAGGTGCATGCTTGAATCTATACGAGAATGAACGGCTCATTAATTGCAAACTCAAAATCATCAAAACAGCCACTGTCATTCTCATTCAAAAGAAATGGTAGGTAGGCTATACATCTGTGCTACAGGTCCTTGCGCCAGTGAATGCAATTTACAACACTACCATAACTGCTGCAAACCACTAACTGGAAATAGATTCTTCTACATCCTGTAAATACCCCATCATTTTTCTGATCTACCTCTGTAAGTGTATAGCCTGACCCAACTAGTCTTCAAGGCATATGTAAAGGTATAGGAAACATGTAATTCACTCATATCTCATAGTAATAAATAATTTTTGACAAAATTATAATAATTCCTGGAATTCCTAAAAAGCCAATTGACAGAAATATTACATAAAAGAAAAGATGAAAATCAAGTAGAGTACCATATTCTTACTGGAATCTTGTACCAGCTGTTCCACTTTATTGTTTTACACTTAAAATTTCCCATCAACATGCCATAATACATTTCTTGATCAACAAGCATGACAGTGGAAAACTCTTATTTTTTATAATAATAGACACTATGAATTAATTCCCAAACAAAACATAACTCTTCTATTTTGCATGTTGTTATGAACTCACTTCAAAAATGATAAAAAACATGTGTTTTTGGTTTCGATGAGAAGAGAAACCAATGCATTCATGATGGCGTGTGTGTGTATGTATGTGTGTGTGTGTGTGTGCGTGTGTGTGTGTATGTCTGTGTGTGTGTGTGACACTTTGCTTGTTAACACGATATCTCAAGATAGAAATGTTCGACAGTTTTCAAACTTGGTACATTGATGCGCCTTATTAAGAGGAAGAACCCTAATGTTTTTGGTGGAGGTCAAAGGTCACGTGGGGTCAGCAGGGGTCAGAGTCTAAAAACCTCGTTAACACGATATCTCGAGATAGGAATGTCCGACAGTTTTCAAACTTGGCACATAGATGCCTCATATTAAGAGGAAGAACCCTGTTGTTTTTGGTGGAGGTCAAAGGTCATATGGGGTCACCAGGGGTCAAAGTCTAAAAACCTTGTTAACACAATATCTCAAGATAGGAAGGTCCGACGGTTTTCAAACTTAGTATATAGATGCGCCATATTGAGAGAAAGAGGAAGAACCCTATTGTTTTTGGTGGTGGTCAAAGGTCATCTGGGGTCACCAGGGGTCAAAGTCTTAAAACTTTGTTAACACGATATCTCGAGGTAGGAAACTTGGATAGATTTCATATTTAATATTTGGATGTGTTATAGTCAGGAGATGGTCCCTATTGTTTTTGGCAAAGGTCAAAGGTCATCTTTGGTCACCGGGGGTCTAAGTCTGAAAATCTCATTCACACAATATCTCAAGGAAGGAAGCTTAGATATATTTCATATTTGGTATGTGGATGCGTTATGGTCAGGAGATAGTCCCTCTTGTTTTTCGTGGAGGTCAAAGGTCATCTGGGGTCACCAGGGGTCAAAGTCTTAAAACCTTGTAAACGTGATATCTCAAGGTAGGAAACTTGGATAGATTTCATATTTGGTATATAGATGCGTTATGGTCAGAAGATGATACCTTTTTTTGTTGGAGGTCAAACGTCATCTGGGGTCACCAGGGGTCAAAGCCTGAAAAACTTGTTAACGTGATATCTCAAGGTAGGAACTTTGAATAGAATTCATATTTGGTATGTGGATGCGTTTTAGTCAATAAATGGTTATATGTAATTTTTGCGGAGATAGAGGGTCTCCTGGGGTCACCAGGGGTCAAAGTCAAAAAATCCTTTTAACATGATATCTCAAGAAAGGAAGCTTGGATAGATTTCATATTTGGTATGTAGATGCGTTATGGTCAGGAGATGGTCTGCAATATTTTAGGGGAGGTCAAAGGTCGCCTGGGGTCACTAGGGGTCAAAGTCCAAAAATTCACTAAAATCGGTTGCCCAGCCGACGAAGTTGGTTGCGCGCCAGACTGAAGCACCTTCGGGTGGACCAGTTAATTAGCCAACTTTGCTTGCTTGTAGAGTTTTCATTTCTAGTTAAGACCATGATTAGGGCACAAGTACATTTGAATAAATCTCCCCACTTGTAGCTAATCGAAATATTTTATCATGCTGCACCTCTGTAAATTTCATTATTTTTCATTGCAAGTAGCAGTATGTGGAAAAAATATAACCTGTAAAATACGATCGTTAGCACCAGATAATTCCTGTCATTTTTTTGTTTGCCCAATATCATATAAAATGGAACATTCCATGTTGATATTTGAATAAGCATACGCAGTTCGTTGAACCGCCTGGGTTGTATAGTTGCGATAATGAACTGTACTGTAGAAGTCCACCCTACGATGCATGTATAATACGCAACTATCTAATTTTTAGCGGTTCTGGACAGCAAAAAAATGGACTCGATTAACGTATGTTATGGTTCCTTTCTGATATAAACACCCCCGTATTTTTGGCACTTTTTGTCCAAACCTTACGTCTTGTTTAAAAATAATCAGCAACTGAAATGCACTTTAGTCGCATCCCCGAAAAATTCACGCATGCAGAGATTCGTGATGCCGTTTCTCCGTGAATTTAGCACGGGGCTTGGCCGGCTGCACAGGCCAGCTATGTAAGCCTCGGAAGTGCGATCTTCATAATGCAAACTCAATGGGGAAATTCGTTCGGAGGTCTGGTATTTTCACACACTAAATCCCATACGCAATGGCGCGAGTTGTGATTGGCTGGCTCAGAATCAACGAATTTGATCCAATCACGATGCAGAGGCAATTCAAATTTTGCAATAGATTGTATGCATATGATGTCACCGAGCAAAACATGGTCCCTTGTTTAGTGGTAAAAACGGATACGCACGCAAGTCTACTGCATGCATAGGACCACATGCATCATTGTTTTCGTTCGTAATGACGTCATATGATAACATTCCTTAAGTCCTACTGTAAACAACTTCACGGTAGGAATGCTGGGAATTCCTTAATTTATGCAGGGTAATAGAGCTTGGTTGTGATGTTTGCGGCTGGTGGGCCGTTTAAAGTGCAGTTGTACAGGTCGCTACTACGACAAACATGTGAGCGCTGTACATGTATTGAACACTGCATCGCAAGCAAGCTGCATCAAAGCAGCGGTGTTGGAGTGTTTAACGAAGTAACGGGCGATATTACATAGGACTAGGCGGGAAAATACAACAGTTGGTGTAATGTTAAAAGGTGCAAATGGTCTGAAGAAAGCTTCAGTAAATGTGGGATGGGCTTTTACTGAGAAAAGATGATATAAACCCAGCACAGAATAACAATATTTTTGCCACATGCTTTCATCGGCGAACATGACTTACGACGCCATTTTTAGACTTGTAATTTCCTGTACAAAAGTGATGGCGCTCTTTGGAAATGTTGACTTTTTGTTGTTGTGTGAACATTTCGTCATTTTCGGTTAAACGGTTAACCACCGGTTAATAAAATCGGTTAAACGGATAGTGAATTAACCGAAAAAACACAGCCCTAATGCGTTTTAGTCAATAGATGGTCCTGTTTAGTTTTGGCGGAGATCGAAGGTCTCATGGGGTCAACAGGGGTCAAAGTCTAAAAATTTTCTTAACATGATATCTCAAGATAGGAAGCTTGGATAGATTTCATATTTGGTATGTAGATGCTTTACGTTCAGGAGGTGGTCTGTAATATTTTTAGGGAAGGTGAAAGGTTACCTGGGGTCACCAGGGGTCAAAGTCTGAAGACTTTGTTAACGCGATATCTCAAGGTAGAAAACTTTGAATAGAATTCATATTTGGTATGTGGATGCATTTTAAACAATAGATGGTCCTTTTTAATTTTGACGAAGGTCTCCAGGGGTCAAAGTCTAAAAATCTTGTTTACATGAAATCTCAAGATGGGAAGCTTGGATAGATTTCATATTTAGTATGTAGATACGTTATGGTCAGGAGATGCTCCTGTTTTTTGTTGCAGAGGTCAAAGGTCATCTCGGGTCAAAGGTCATCTCGGGGTCAAAGTTTGAAATTTTTTAATGCGATATTTCAAGGTAGGAAACTTGAATAGAATTCATATTTGGTATGGGGATAGGTAATTGTCAGGAAATGGTCCATGTTGTTTTCGGTGGAGGTCAAAGGCAGATATGCCAAGTATCCCTATTTAGGCGGAATAAATGCGATTTTCTACCCTCGATTTGGCCCCATTGTGTTTGGCAGAAATGAAAGGTCATCTGGGGTCTCAAGGGGTCAAAGTCTAGGAACCTTTTAAATACGATCTTTCGAGATAGTTGTTTGTCCATCTGTCTGTCTGTCTGTTGTTTGCCTGTCTAGCTATGTATGGCTTTTATTGAGGTCAAAAGGTCATCAGGAATGACAATTATTTTTTGAACGTGCTAGAATAACATTTGAATGAGAAGAAAATGGTGCATGATGGCATTCTTTGAAACGGAACATTTATGTATCATCGAAACCTCAATGCATTTTTGCATTCTGGTTCTAAAAAAAGTTTACATTTCAAGTGATATAAAAACTACTACCATCTTTGTAAATGAAGTTTTTAAAATGTAGGAATTCGAGGCTTTCATGCAACTTTCATGATATATCTTGCATGATAGTTTGGATCTACAAGTACATTTTTTGTCACTGATATCATGATATGCAATTCCCATCTCAATGTACTTCTGGGTGGCCTTTCCACTCCTATACTTGCACTCCTGTCACTGTATCCTAACATGATGACACCGGCCGTCTTCCCCAGTCTCGGAATAAGCAAGCAAGTTTGAATAGTTGAATTCTCTAGGCAATCAGCTTGCAGTGGAGATGTAGTTCTCAAAGCCACCATACAGACCTGGCTGCACTTTTTTCTTCTTTAAAGAGAAGACATTTTCAATTCGTTCCAGCCTAACAAGAAGATAGTGGTAGGTTCCCATGCATGAGTTCTGCCATATTTTATAGGTATTGTAGGTGATTTTTTTTTTTTTTTCAGAAAAGTTGATGCAGTTCCTGTAGTGCTAGTGCCTTCAAGGATACAAAGAAGAGCATAAAATAAATAAGTTATGTCACATGTAGTAACAACCTTTTAGTTTCAGTAGACTGTTTAAGGAAAATGTTGTACTCTTGAAGGTTAGTTTACTCTGGTATGATATTTTAATTTACTTCATGCTATGTACATATAGCCATGTTGAAGATTCTTGTGACAGGCAGAGGCTACTGAGCTGTTACATGAGTGACACATAGGCCTGGATTAATATGATGTTTATTTCATATGATAATGCAAAATAGTTAGCATATGAAACATGAGAGATGTACGCTAGCTTGTGAAGGGAATCATTTTCAAAAAATATGGAATATGGATTAGTTATGAGAGAGTAACCTTTGTAATAAGTGACTGCTCTTCCATTGACCAATTCAGAAGATGCAGTAGGGAGCTAATGTTTTCATTACAACACACAGTTGCATGCACTGCAATTGTTCTGATTTATTAAACATGACAGCTACTTTACAGGGTTAGTCTCTTAGCAACAAAAGTTTGTCTGCTTTTTGAGGAGCTAAAGATGTTAGCCATTTTACCAGAACTGGCAGGAACCATCTGGAATGAAGAGATTCACCCTTTAAAGAAGCCTAGCAGTGGCAAACATATTTTGACAAGAAACTTTGTCAGGTGGGGTAGCTAGCACCTTTTTTTTCCTAATTTGGAGGGTAAGGGGGGGGGGCTTTAAATGATTGATAGACTAATATTCATTTACACTTCGGGTATCAGTGGAGAAAAGTTCTAATTGCCACCCCCATTACCTAGTTAACAGGGCTGCATGTGTATTCTGTTACATGTACAGCATTTCATTATAGGCCATTTAACTGATGACATAGACCTGTTTGAGGGCTATTTAATACCCTGATATTTTAAAGTGAGGTTAGGTAATGGATTATAGCAAGCACCCTGAAAAGTCTTAAAATGTTTGGTCTAGTAAACTAAGTTCTCCTGAGGTCGGGTGTGGAAGAACTGTTTCAGACAACCATCATGGCCCGACTATTTCTAGATGCAATTTGCTGTCACATGTCAATTAAGCATTCAGTGGAAATTGTTGCCATTATTACAACAGTACCGAGCTGGTTGGATAGCATTCTTATCCTTTGAACATGGTCAGTCCAATTTATTTCTAATCATACTGTATATAATGATTTCATCAAGCAAACCTTTCCTAAACTTTTGTGCATCACACAACTATTCTTTTTGATTTTGTCCTAATTTAGGAGGTCAAAAGCCAATTGTCGAGCTAGCTAGGCCATCATATGTGGTCAGAGTGTAGTCTGAAATCTCTTCAATTCACACAAGTCTTTCTAATTGTGGGATATATTTTACTAAAACACTATGTAACTCAATTGTAGGACAAAGAGTGGTGTGCTTGAAGTAATTTCATACTCGCAATGACTAAAGTTTTGTCCCTTTTACAGCTGTTAAAGATATATCAGCCTTAATTTGAAGGTGTATCCTGGTAGAAACTACTGTAGCATTAATTATACACTCAATAAAATAACAAGGATCCACATGCAAGGTGATGGAAGTTGAATTTGTTTCTTGCTGTATTGTATCGGACCTTGGAAATTTGTGCCCATAATCTTGCGAAAATTTCTCCCTTGTTAAATTTTATATGGCATATACACGTAGTAATACTACACATCGCCAAGCAAAGGATTTTTCGCAGAATAACTGCCAATGTCTACTAATTGTCATCGTATTTGTTCTTATCTCTTTTCCTTACCTTCTCGCAGCTTTAAACATCACAAATTACTCGTTAATTAACGCTGATAAAGCGTTCCCTGGAAGCCGTGCCGTCAATCTCATGTTAATTTTGGGAAAAGTTGCCCTCGCCGACTTCTCTTGTTATTTCCGACGATTGTTCGTTGTATGTGGTATTTGCAAATGTCTTGCAGAAATCCACATCACCCGAATGAGTACCGTCTAGTACTTCCATGCTTCAACTTCCCTCCGTCGATTGCACGAACATTTTTCACGGCCAAGGAGGGTGATGGCGCTGTAACAGTTTTTGATGCGCGAAGGATAAAAGAACAATTCTAAAAACATGCTGCCGCCCCCGTTTCGTTCCACGATACAGTGTCTTTAAAAAAAACGATTTGGTAATCGAATTACAACCGTCATAACTTAGGCCGAATGATTATATTATCCACATTTATTCGCTAATTGTATAGTCTCAAACAAATATTAAGCCTCCCTGACTAAGTTTTGTCTGGTGTTCTTCAGTCCATTGCTACGGAATAAGTCACAAATTAGTCAAATATGACTGAGTGACTAACGTGGTTAGTCTATTTAGACACTAGTTGACTTATTTTTGTTTACAGTGCGAGTGGCTTATAATTAAATGACAGATCAATGTCAGTCCCCTTCCATGATTCTCCAAGATTTCGTTAAAAAAGAAATCGTTTTTGACCAAGACCAAGACCAACCACAGTTGGATTATTTTTGAGATAAGTATTTTAAATGGTTCCAAAAACAGGATCTGAATTTTTCAAAAGAGCAGTTCCTAATGTCCTAGATTTCTTCTACGGATTTTTGATGCTCTTGATGATAGTAATTTATTCAATAAACTAAAAGGGAAAGTACAATCATCCCTTTCGAATAAGTCTAGTAATCTACCCTATTTCGTGAATGGTTCTTCTTAAATAATGTGATAATATTTTTCATATTAAATTGAGAAATTTATTTAGACTAACCCAGCTTTACTTTGGATATGAAATGTTTGAGTCCTTAAATTTACTAAAACATACTTGCAAGAGAATAAAGATCAATTTATTGAGAATCAGGTGATGTTTCGAAATAATCCTCGGTGACTTTTCTTGCCTCAAAATCAGTCAGTGGTAATCACTCCGTAAAAGGGGATTAAGCCCAGGTCACACTACAGCGATATCGGATCGGATTACTGTTCGATTTTTGTGAGTTTTAAATAAAATCTCCTCCATCCATTGACGGCAAGAACCAAAAATTTGCCATTCAGTGTAAATATAGTGCCCGGTATGATAGGACCAGGGATATGAAATGTAAACTTTTATTTCATGACGTCACAATGACAAATAGCTTTTATCGGACTACGCGTACCCGATGAAAGCTGTCTGCGGATGTGACATCACGGAATACTTAATATAACTTTTTCGTAGTCCCGCGATACAAATCATATATTTACACAGGTTGGCAAATTTTTGTTTCTTTTCAACCAAAGATGGAGGAGATTTGAAGTAAAACCCATAAAAATCGGAGCGAAATCCTATCCGATATCGCTGCGGTGTGTCCTGGGCTTTATGCACTAGCTTGGTTCATAAGCTAAATTCGCAAGGCATCAATTAAAAAATTTATAACAAATTAATTCCTCTAGACATGATGATTGAAGGATGGGTGATCACTGCAATGCGTCTGCAATGGGGTAGCGTTCATGGCGGTACTACGACTCATACATCACTGCTGCTTTTGGAATTCACCCTATTTGTGTGTCCGGTTTTCACTGTGACCTACCAGTGACTGATTACGAGGTATTATGAGGGTAGGAGGATGCTGATAAGGTGGCAAAGTTTACAGCGGAATATAACATATACCATGCGATGTGAAATTTTGGCAAAATATCGTATGATAAAACGGGACCGTGACCGTTGAAAGAACTCAAATAGGCGAAAGAACTCAAATAGGCGAAAGAACTCAAATAGGTGAAAGACCTTTTCGGCCTAACGGTTTACACACTGTCTTAGAAGGGAATAGGTTAGTCTATATGCAATGCCGATTTATAACATAATACATATATAACTACCCGCACACCAACTTATGTTGGCTGCATATATCCGTTTGCACAACCCCCCGCCCCCCCCCCCTTGGGCTTGGGGTTGTAGAATGTGTCCACGATATAAATACCCGCTGAGGGGATCTGCGACGAACAACTGCAGCTTAAGAGTGAATCCACGTCGAATCGGCGTCGAATTAATGTCGAAAATCTCAACATGTGCAGTTTACTAGGATAGCATGCACTATGCGTTGGCACGTACTTACGCACGTACGGCGTTGCCGGGGTACATCGTTCGAAATACAGAGCAGTCCAGCTAGACGATCCTGATTCAAACACAACATAGGCCTATAACAAGCACAACACATATTTTCGCGAAAAAAAAATCATGAAAAATTATTACATGCTTCTGTTTATCCGTCCATACTCCATTGTGATTGAAATAATAAAGCGATCAGACCGTTTTTATAACTGATTAGGTAGTCTAGGCCTAGCTTTGACAAGAGCTCTATTGTTGTATACGTTTATCGCAGGGGATATTTTAGGCGGTATCGCATCGCAGTTCGCCAGCAAATTAAGTGAACGAATCTGCAAATGAAAATTGGCTCTTGCTTCACAGTTTTTCGAATGAAATATGGCCATTTGAAAAGAACTTCGAACATAAAATTTAGACCAAAACATCATGGGATAATTCATTTACCGTATCATGTGACGCCTGCATATCTTTCAAATAATGCAAATCGTCCGTGATGATAACCAAGAACACGAAAAATAACATTCTGAGAAACTAAAACGAGTGCAACTGGATCGCGATCTGGTACCGTACGAAGTCTGTTACGTTACGTATCTGCTCAAGTAAAGCCTTCTTGGCGGACGTATTTGGCAATTGTAATAATATATTTTGTAATTGTAATAACAAAAGAGACAGTACATATTCGACACCTTCTAAGAAGACAAGGTGGACTACGACAGAAAACCTCTGTTAAAGACTTTGTGATTGGTTCCATAAAACAATGATTACATGCTTTCAGCCAATCACAACTCGAGACATATTATACGCAACTTCTGTGTGTACAGCTAGCTAGAGGATCTCGCAAATTTTTCAATTCAATCTCATAAGAAAGCTCGCCGTATGCATTAAATATGGGTGGAAACATAGGAAAATTGGTGATATTCTACCATTACATCTCTTGACATTCGGAAAAATTGAAAACACGGGGGTGTATAGCTCCCTAAACCGAGAAATTAAAGATATAAATGTATGGATCGATTGAGCAAGTGAGCTTGTACTTTCTGCATACGTTTGAGTTAGGCAGCAGTACATTCCTTCCACAAAGCTAGTATAGAGCCAGTCTAGAGCAGGACCACTCAGTGTTTGCCCTTTGGAGGGCGTACTTGTCCATTTGGGACGTTAAGCTTCTTGAGGGAGCAGAACTCCTCCGGGAGTAATCGTTTGGTTTTCGCCCCTTGGCTCTTCGCCAGAGAGTCGTGGGGACTTTTAGAAAAAATTCCTTCCACAAAGCTAGATCGAGTACTGCAAAGGGTCGACAAAATTCCACGTGGCCAACAACATCAAAAATATTCACGATGCATGTGTAAAAGACCCTCATACAGCAATCTGCAATATATTGGTGAGCTTTGGATGTGAAGTGTTTTTCTACGATGTATTTTTATTCAGTACTTCTTGGCACCGCTGTCAATGCCTAACGCATAGCACTTATGTACATTGTGAACCTATCCTATATACTGTACACATGCTTATCTTCAATATCCTTGATGGGAAACTGTGTAGTGGTGAATGTTTTCGTTCTAGTTTTTTATTCTCAAGTTCTTACCAATATTTTAGTTGCTCTAGATTATGGCATAAAGCATGCAGCCGCATATTTTACTGACGGGTGTATCTGCAGCGAGTGAAAACTTCCAGATTCTCCCATATTATATTAGTGTTACGAGAATCTTTCCAAAATTCTCCACATACGTTAGTGTTACGTGGTGCCGTTGCAAAATATTGTGGCTCTGCAGTCCTTATGGGGTTGAATAAAACCTTTGCATTATAATCTTAAACTCAAACTCTCAAACAAGGTAGTTAAATATTATTTAACCTTTCGGCCGGAAAGGATGTGGGGGTAGGGGGTGGGGGGCTAAGAGTGTTGTGAACTATCAAGAACTTTTGCAGATAATGCACAAAAACGATCCTTTTTCCACAGTAAATATTTCTATTTACTAGCATCGGTCTACTTTGTATAATTATGTAAGACACCGTAGCTTTGCCTCAGCCCCTGGATCCTACAGGGTGTTGCTGCAGCATAAACGGCTGTAACATAACATTAACTGCCACAACATAAACCAGCTGCTACAATTTGCTGATCAGCTTTGGGGCATGCCGGTTTTTCAAAACTGTGCGGCATCCACACCTATAATTACAATAGACACAAGCAAACTGCTTGCTTTCGCATACAAATGACAGCCTTCAGCAAAATTTGTGAAGCATGCTAGGGGCATGTGGGTGGAATGATGCATGGACTATGGTAGGGATTTGCATGGGTCATGGGCATGGGCACTCATTCATTTCCCCAAAATGGAGGGACTGAGGGACACAGGCCCTTAGCCAGACAAGGTACTGAAAGGGGCCAAAACTTTTCTGGTGGGCGAGAATTTTTCAGGGGGTCAAATGTTTACAAATGTATAAGTCAATAGCAAACTTCAAAGTCACTCTAAAGGGGGCGATTTTTTTTGGGGGGGGGGGGACTTTGCCCTAAATTTTTCATGCATTGGTGAATGCTTGAGGTGGAGTGGGGGGTTCGAAGGTTCTTTTGACGGGTGAATAAGGGGCCAATGCCATTGAAATAATGTTCAATATATCTCAAAACCCTAAAAGGAAATATTTTATTGTTGTTTTGTTTTTGCCTTGCTAAATTGGCAGATTTGCTTAATAGGTCGATCTACAATTAAATCAACTAATACATGTATAAAGTATAAACAAAATCAAAAATAGCAAGAAACACGTTCTGTGGCTCCGTTTGATTATGTTTCAAAACGTTTCGGTCTTTCGACCTTCTTCAGTTGAAACTAAAAGCTATAATAGTGAACACATACAGTAACAACTAGTAGGCCTACCGTACTCAAAAAGGGGAAATATTGCATTTATTTTGCAAGAAAAATTTATCCTTTTAAACTAATATTTATTGACACAAGGCGATAGATAAAGGCAGTATGGTAGTCTTCTTTTCAAGAAATTAGTTTCCCACGGATAGAAATTCAGTTGTTTGTTGCTCAAGAATAATTTGTTCACCGGGCCCAGACTTTCAACATTTCAAAAGATGCAACGTCCATGGTTCTTGTTGCCCATAGTATTTTGAGGGGATGTAGCTATTGCGGGGGTTTACGGTTAAGACTGAATTGTTGGATATTGTCTGAGCCATTTTCTTTGTACTCTTTGTATGGAGCATTTTAAACACAGTATTTCCCTTTTTAACAGTCGAAGGGGCAAAATTAATACGCTTTTGGGTGCAAGTTATTTCTTTTATTGAGGCCATAGGGGTATATAGTGCGTAATTGAGCATTCAAGTAGATTTCACAGATGAGGAGATTTGGGGTCTACATGGTATCGGTGATGCATTCAATGGGAGGAAAGGCAAAACAGGTCAATTGATGGGGAGTTTGATTGAAATGGGTGGCTACAACGCAAGTTTGCTTATCAGTTAACACGAGAAATTTGTGATTACAGAATCTTACAATTGTGTAGAGGTGGGACCAACACGTTGAACATTGCAATTCGTACAAGTTAACAAATAAATAACATTCTTAGTAAAGCAAGAGATGTGCTGCTTACTAGAATAAGAACGCCCAGTGGCAGTGCAGAAAAAAGCAAGAACTTGAGGAATAGTTTTTGCAGAGGTCACACTTCTTTCTGCAAGTGAAAAGGCAGGGAAGGGAAGATTGGCCGAAGAGAGCCTCTTCTTGAATTTTATACAGAGGGCGCCACTAGTTCTTTCAAGCTTTTTGTTTACCTATCTGCCTATAGGCCCTGTAGCCTGGTAAACGAGATCATTGGGGGAATATCTTTTATAGAATGGGATGGGTAGAAAGCAACTTTCTGTGCATCCGAAGCATTTTGGAAATATTGGGAAGGATGGAGTAAAATCAAGCACGAGAGGATATACTTTTCCGGTGGTTTGGGGTTTGGGTGAATCGTCTGGAGTTAAATTGATGGCACGGAGAAATTGTTCTCTACCCATTCACACTCTTAAACAGAGATTTTCCATTCCGTAACATTCCGTAGCATAAAACGTCTTCCGTATCGACGGAAGTTTAAAAACTCAGAAATTTCAAATATGTCGAATTAATTTCCGAAAATTATTTTGCCTATTTTTAGACGTGTGGAATATTTTTAAGATAGCCTATCTAAAGTTCATTTCGTGATATCTGACATTTGAAATCTAATTCGGGTTATCTGAAATACAATTCGAGATATCTAAAATTAAATTTGAGTCTTCACGTCTGTAAGTTAAAAAGCACATGCAATATTTCAACTTGAATTATTCATATTATTGCACTTATAAACATTGATTATTTCCAGATTAGTAATATCAGTTCCCATCATTTGCGGTAACTCCTTAGGTTCTAGGGACCATGCTATAAAATATAAATTTTGATATTCTTACAACTATTAAGTGATTACCTGCAACTAGTTATTAGTTAGACTGATATACAAAAATTATTAATTGGAATAAAATCAATCATCCACTTGAAATTTCAACTCCCCAAAGTACACACGTGGTTTTCTGTTTATAAATGTTCCCAGTAAACTGATAAATTGGTGAGGGGTGGGCACTGCTTAACAAGAATTTTCCTAACTGGCGAACCAAATAGTACTAATCCCTAACTTAATTAATCCCTTACCCTAGACAAAGAATACGATCGATACGACACAACGATAACAGCCAATCATGATCAAGAAATTCCTTGTTAAAGTGTACCTCAAGTCAAAAAATTCAAAAATGTATATTTAAGAAAATGAAAATTGGATTCTAACAGTCCAGCTCCCATCTTCATATGACATTCCTGAGCTGAGATATAAAATGTTGAAGTTTTTTCACTTAAAACAAATTCGTCAATTGCGCAATAATTTGTGACTTTCTTGTTGTACAACTCACACAACATGCTTTGTTTCCCTTTAAAATTAAAAATGCTTTAATGTGCTTGAACACTTCCTGTTTGCTTGCATAACATGTTGCACAAGGAGGGCTGAATTAATTACACCACCTCATAAGAATATGAGTGCTATCACACCTTGGTACAGGGTGCAGTAACGAACTTGGGAAAAACAAAGAAATACAAAGATTGTAATTTGAGTAGTACAAGAATGACATCACAAATTATTGTGCAATGTACCATTCTAATTCGAGTGAATGAACTTCAACATTTTATATCTCAGCTCAGGAATGTTCTATGAAGACGGAGTTGTACTGTTAGAATTTATTTTTCGTGGGCTTTAATATATATTTTTGCACTTTTTGACTTGAGGTACCCTTTAAGCAGCGCGCATCAGCCGATAGATAACAATGTACTTACCTCCAATATAGAATAGATAAGCTGCCTTGACGGGAAGGAGAGATCTGTTTACTTTCGGCTTGCATCTCGATCCAGTAAAAGAATTTGACTCTGCAAAAGCAAAAGCAAAAACAAATGGGAAAATTAACTCTATTTTAAGATAAGATTTTAATTTAGTTGTCAGATCAATCAGCATAGGCAACGGAGTAGGGAAAACAAACCAGTGAATACAAACTAGAATAACTTGAAAGCCCGTTGGCGGGTTGACTTTTGAATCAATTGGTTGGAAACTGCTCCGTAAAACTCCAGCTAACCTAACCCAATTAACTTGTGTTTGAATACGTTAAGTATAAAGAGAAATCATGTCATAGCGATAAACATTCTAAACAGAACGGTGCTTCGTACTTAGAAAAATTTTCGAGATTTAAACTTGCCCTAGAATGCGGATGGAGTATGCTTTATTTAGAACAAGTGTTTTAGCTTATAAATTGCGAGTGGAGAGTCGCCCAAAGCCCAATGAAGAGGTAGTGTGTGAAATGTGTACAGAAAATTTTCAACTGAGAACCAGTCAGATCGTTTTTGAGTATTTGAATAATGAGCGTGACTAGTGCGGATAAGACATTTTTTGAGTAAGAATGCAACGGGCCCAGGCGCGAATCCAAGAGGAGAGGGCTTTTACGGCCTTCTGCCATCTCTTTTTCGCCACATCAACAATAAAAGGTACGGGAAATCGGCAGTACAGCTCCCCCACACACTTGGTTCTCTCTTAGGTCCACCCCCCCCCCCTTTTGGGATGTCTGTATCCGCGCCTGAGGATAATTAAGTATATAGACCTAGTTATTAGAAATATTGAGAAGTATTCAAAATGAGGCCAGTTTAATTGAAATATGGAAGAGAGAGCTTTACAAAGTATTTTATTTGACAAGAATTAATTTAGTCTATCACATCATTAGACTAAGAAACGTTTTTGCTAGCCTCAGAACATATTTTCTCTAAATTAAATTTTCATCTGTAGTGATTTTTAAGATTTCGAATTGAAGCAAACAAAAATGATTAGGCCCATCATCGGGTAATACACTAATTTCATTGGACTTAGAAATGTCACCATCGAAAATCAATAGTTTTGTTTTCATATGCTAATATTGAGTACCAGAGACTTTTTTAACTGATCAAGCGAATGGCTTCAGACAGAGCATTGCGTAGATTCCTATTTTGGAGAGAAAATATTATTGACTTGGCTATTGAAAAAAGTATTTAGTATGAGAGGCTTACCATTAATTTGCTTTTCAATATACATAGCAATGAATTTAACTAGTGTGAAAATGTGCATTGCTTTTAGATTACCTCGTTCGGTGGAAGAAACACGTTCCATGCTGTAAAACGGTATATGCTTGGAAATTTGCTAGATAGAGATTCGACGACAATGTAGCAACACCCTTAATAGTCTCCAGCCAGAAAAATGTTTATAAGGACGTGTTTAATCTCTTCTTATACGCCTAGTTGGAAAATAGTTAATTTAACTGGTAACGCACGTGGCACACGTTATCAGTAAAAGAGTTGAAATTGAGGGCGTTTCGGCGACAAATTTCCAGCTGATGATAAACCATAGCCTATCTGCAAGCATTTTCTATACTTGTTTCTCCTATGGGATTATATTGTGAAATGTATCGCTAGCATTTAAATGGTACCTTCCGACAAAATAAGCTGGCCAATTGTTACGTATACAAGAGTATAAATGGTACAGTCCATCAAGCACTGGCCACGGATTGGCCTATTGTTATGTGTAACGTTGGAATGCTTGGAGGCTAGGCCACGTATTGTTGTGTGCGGGTGTGCATTCCTAAGTGAAGGGAGACATTACTCCCTCCCAGGTTTTCCTCAATCTTCTTTTGATCGCTTCTCAGCGGCCTTTTGGCTAAGATCATGTCTAGCATTAGCCTTTGTCAAGGCTTTTCTGCCATTTGCTTTCCCTCCTTATTCATTTCTATTCGAAAAGTACGTGTTTACCGTACCCTTACCTATAACTGTATCATTTTTAGTGAGTCACTACTATTCTGTGGCATTATGCATCAGCGCCGGGGGAGTATGACAGTAGAGGTAATAGCCAGAGGGAGGTGAAAGAAACTTCCGCCAGAAAGGCTCGACAGAGGCTAGTCTAGCATCTGTTCTTTTCATCCAGTCTAGAATGGAGCAATACATCACAGACCAATAACATAAATGGTCCGAGGGCCGTAAGGTTGGTGAAGTGTTGTCCTTTAGTGGACGTATACCCTCTTTGGAAGCAATTTAAGGTTTGGTTTCGCCGAATGGCCCTTTGCCAGAGGGTCGAGAGGACTTTAGAAAAAGTTTCTGTTCTTATCATAGCCTGTTGTAAGCAGGCTATTGGGTTTTTACGTTTCAACTACTACATTCAAATCAAAAATCTTACTTTCGCTACTAATGATACTATGGGTCTTTCAACAGCCGGCTTCACTGTTGAACAGTTGACGTTTCCAACTAAGTTACATAGCATAACTACGGTATACAATAGCCTGCCAACTTTCTAGCGAATCTCATTTACGACCACCAAATATGACGTCACGACAAAAATTAAAATACGTTATTATATCCCGCGTATTAGGTAATATTTATGCATCGAACGTGTGGCCTGGTACACATTTTCCACCTACAAAAGCTAATTAGGTTGTTCGCCGTTCGTTGTATCAATTGTATCTACCAAAATACACTGTTTATTCTTGTTTCTTGCACCACGTGACCATCTCATTTTTACTAATTCGTCCCTCAAAATGCGGGATTCCTGTAAATGGAAACTGGACGAAGGTTTGCAGACTGTATATTGTACTGTTAAGAAAGGTGTATTTTGATTTTGAAAGAGCGCTATCTTTCGGCTACTACAGAGTCTGCTCCACAGGCTATTCTTGTCATAGAATGGAGCCATACACGACACACCAATGATGTAAATGGTCTTAGGGCGATGGGGTTGTTAAAGTGTTGTCCTTCAGTGGACGTATAGCTTCTTTGGAGAGAGCAGTTTTAAGTTTGGTTTCACCGAGCGGCCAGTTACCAGAGGGTCAAGAGGACTTAAGAACCAGGATGCAAGCTAGGCATTCATACTCGCGAATGGAGGCGGTCTAACGGTTCTAGTGATATTGACAGAGTTGCTAAATTTTAGCCACTCCCTGATACGATCAGGCAGTAGATGGTGAATTTGTTATGATGAAGATGTTTGCGCATTTCAGAAAAGGATATCAGTGTTGAAAATTTATACAGGTGAAACATTAGTTATGTGAAGAAAGGGAAACAGATTTGTTTATGCTACAAGCTCGACGTTTAGAAAAGTACATATGAGTGATACGTATATATGGTGTTAAAATTGACGAAACAAAACAGGTGGTGGACGATATTTTCTACTAGATCTAGAAAATAGAAATGCTTCGATTGCAGAAGAATTGTTGTATTAATAATTTCCGACCGTAGCCAAAACTGTCAGAATTTCACACATATTATTGGCAGTTCAAAATATCAAAATTTCCTCAGGAATGACAATTGCATTTTTTAAACTTCCTTAGTGTTCTCAGTATTGCTCGAGGGCAGTGCTTATTACGGTTCGGCAGTTCAACCGTATCACCTGTATGTATATGCATCGCATTATCACCAACATAGTAAGCACTTTCAGATCAGAAGAGATGCAACTAAACTGTCATCTCGAGTGGCTAATGAATAGAGAGAGATAACTACGCAGTCTTTTATTTTGCTACTCCCTCGTCAGAGATCAATCTTCCCATTCCTACCATAATTGTCAACAACATAAACAGTACCGGTATAAAATTTCTCACCTTCCTCTTCTTTCTTTGGCTGGATAGGTGCGCAGCTAGAAAGTCTTTTCCCTTACAGTACGGTTCCTCAAAGGAACCGTTTTAAATTTGTCTTTCAAGATTGCTAAATTATTAGCACAGCCACCAATAAAAGAATCTAATGTGAGAATATTTACAAAATGTAAAACAAAAAAAACTTGGGTTGAGGTTAACTAAGTTATTTCGATGCGGCTAAGCAAATAGAGCCTTGCGCATGCATGGCCCATATTTGACTTTCCACTGAAACACATCAAACTCTTGAAATGACCTTTTTAAGCCGCGGTGGCACTTGATATCATCAACTGTATCACATGCCGTTCGGCTGATCATGTGGTCACCGGCAAAGCAAGCGCATATTGGTAAGGGCGATTCAAGTTTCAGTTAAACGTTTAGGTCAGAAGAAAACTACGCAGTTTCTACTGCGCAATTTTCGCATCCGGGAGGCTACGTTATCTTATCCGTTCTCTATTCCTAACCCTCTGTGACCGTCTTCAGTTTTGAACAAAATAAGGTATAACTTAAGTTTGTCGCTCTTGTTACAGTTATAAGTTCCTTGGTCATGAAAAGAAATCACCCGTTCAATGTTTTCTTTACAATAACGCCGAAACTTTCACGTCAACAGATTGCTCGGATGTTTCAAACGGTAAGAAAAGAAGGGTAGCGACCAAGTCATAAAGAACGGCAGTTGACAAAAAACTAAAGAAAGGGCTTCTGAGAACCCCATATAGTCGCTCCCTGGTCGTTCCAAGAACCATGTAATTGAAATATCCCTGAACTAATATGCCTCATCGTGTGGTGAAACCAGAGACATCCTTAAATAAATTATCTGTTTTCATGGTCAACGCTTTTTAATTTACAAACATTAACAAAGTAACAAAACCAGCAAGGCACAGATTGTAACAAGTCCATAAAGCGGCTACTATACTTCGCATTCGCTCGTAAAAAGGGTGGGCATTCCTAAAAGTTACGAAAGCACTGGTCAGATCAGTCGGACCAGTTGTGTACACATACACTGCACTAAAGCTCCTGCGTATAGACGAATCCGAGCAGGTAGTAGAGGCAGCCATTGGTGGAGCCTTGTAGCATTAATTCGTCTTAATTTTGTTGTCTTCATGTAATGCTTAACCCTATATTCAGTGAAACTAAGGGAATCAAGAGGTAAGTTAGTGTACAAGACCAGTGGTGTATTGTAAGAGTGTGGGTGGGGGGGGGGGGGGGTGAGAGATTTTTGAACTTGCACCTTACCCTACCGCATTGGCCAAAAGGTACATTTTGATGATTAACTTTTTCTTTTTTTTTTTACCATGAAGACCATTTTTTTTTTTTTTTTCAAAGAAAAAATGCATGCAATAACTCATTTCAAATGAAACTGCGCATTCAAAAAGTTGGAAATCGTTTCTTGCCAGCCAAGCTACACTAGACAACAGCTATACCAGTATATCGATCTATGCCATCGCCGAATGAACATTGATAAAAATTTTGACACTTCAATAAACTCAAGTATTCATTATCTTAAGAGTCTACTAAACTGACAGGGTTGCAAGGTATCTGATGATATAGCTGTATATAAGAGCATTTGAGTACCATGGTAGCAAATGATTTCCTGCCTGAAATATGGTTTTCTGCCCGGAAGACTATCTAAGCCGACCCCCACCTTCAGTTGGCGTGGAACGTACAAAAAGGTTTGAAAAATCGCGACCCCTCAGACAGCCGGAAATGGTATTTCTTGTGCTTGTAAGTGGCAGGTAGGCCTAAGCCGCAGGGGGTAAAAAGACTTTTTCAAGGGAAAGGGGCAAGGACCCAAATTTTGGGATATTTTCTTTGATATTTTCTTTTCCTTGTTTTAGCTGATTAGGAACGAACCGTAATTTGCAAAGCCCGCCGAAATAATTGCCCATTTTAAAGAAATATTTGAAGTTACGGAGCTTGTACTGCAGAATGTTTTGTATTTTTGGTTTCCCGTTAAGAAATTTGAAAAGTTAAGGGATTACTAATGAATCCACACTATATACACTGGCAAATCTCAGAATGAGTTCACGACGACTGAACACTATTGTTGCTACATAATGTCATCCATAAGGCCTACATTTTGTCAAGTGTCCGAAACATTTTCGTCTTTTCAGAAAAATTCAAAATCAAGAGCTTAAAGTGGATAATATTTTCAATTTTAGGAAAGAAAAGTCATACAAATAGCACTGTAATGGTCGTTGTCGGTGTCACGTGATAATCTGGTGTCACATACGCCTACAGCAAATACGCGGTTTAGTCATTTCCAGAGCTCGGAAAAATTGACCAAATTGAGTAATGATCGAGTAACTACATCAAGCTTTGTTCTTTCGCGGAAAGTGTTTCGTTTTTGAAACAATCATTTTTAAAATTGGAGCTTGCATTGGAGAGAATACGGAATTTCATGGAAAGAACAGGTGGGAAAATGACACTGTAAATGACTGGTGTCACAAATGGCAAATTTCCAAATTTTCAGCTTTAGTCTGGAATAAAATTTTTACATCAATAAAAATGAGCAAACTGCAAAATCATCAGAAAATTGCCGAATGGGGTGTGCATTATCACTACCATTGGATTTTTACCCTGGATAAGCTATTTACATATGCGATACACACGTTGTGGTTGCCGGCCTGTCACGCCGCCTGTATACGTGCGAGTTTAACTACTTAAAGGTCAAGAGCAGTCCCCCCAAATTTATTTTGAAGCAACAGCTAAATATCACAATTCTCGTCTCATTTCTGTTCAAAGAATCTTTCGTAAAATTTTATTAATTCAATATAACAAATGAAAGGTAAAACAAGCAGTAATTTCTAGTAAATTTGACAATTGGGGATTAAAAATGTTGTCACATGACCCTCAACAGTCAATCATGAAACTGGACAGTCTACTACACTGCTTCAATTTGGGGTGACTGTTCCTGCCCTTTAACTTGTGGTAATGTTCTTCGAGAAAAAATTGTACGTCGTGGCGTCTATGAGACGAAATTCCAGGGTGGTGACTGTAGGATACGCGAATAGAGAAAACGGGAGAAGAGCATAAAACAGGGCGACGAGGGTATGGGTCTCCTAGCTGGGAAAATTCTCTCTCCTTTTGACCTTTTTTATCTATTTAGAACCTCCTTCTTATTTTCGCTACTGTAAAAGCTTTTTGTGTTTGTTTGCAGTCTGCTGGTCTGCTTGTTGTAGTTTTTTCCTAGGGAGTGCAAGTTCTCAAGCCCACGAGGTTTTTGTGTGACTTCCTTTCGTTTTTATAAGTACTTTGATTCTTTTGTTATATTTATACCCTATATTTGTAAGTATATATGTTAAAGCGAAAAAACCATAAACGAAACGAAAAAGGTTGTCACATTTTCAACAAACAGTGAACTTGAAGCAAGCACATATGACATCATATCCCCACATAAATTAACAATCCTTTGGCTTTCTTTAAACTTTACAGCCTATTTTCTCCTCAACAGTCCCATATTATCAAAATATGATTGTGTAAGTGGCATGCCAAATTTTTCAAACTTTGCAGTTCTCATGGGGAGGTCTTCTTACTGTTAACGCCAAGGTCACCACAACCATCTGAAAAACAAAGGGAAACAGAGGATTCTTTGTCAAAATGAGGAAGTGATATAACCTATGCTACCCTCAATCTCACTTTGAAACACAAATCTGGTAACTTCATGTGCCGATATTTCGAAAAATATATGTCCGATTTGAATGGAAATTTCGCCACACTGTGTAGATTTAGTTCTTCTTTCGCATGTAAAAGTGGGTTTTTTGCTTACACCTCAACCTTAACTACGATTTTTAATACGCCCTCTATCGGTCTTTTAATTGTACCGCTTCTCAACGGGACAATGGAATTCATGGGATGTAGAAGGTGTACTAAAAAGGCAAATTTTGTATACCACGGTCGTGCACGATGAGACCTAGTTAAGGAGCAGTTGTCAGCTCCACGCGAAAACTCGACAGAAACTTGGCTAAGTCTACTTCTACATGTAAACTTGAATGTCGCTTCAATACCTTTTTCAAGAAAGTCTAATTTTATTTTTAGGTCAAAATATGACTAAGACACGTGCGCCAAGTATGCTACCCGCCACTGCTGTCAAAGTAGAAAATAGCGTGACGAAGGAAGGCGATAAATCGGAAATAAAGGCCTAACTACCAGCATTTTCTGTGACAGTTGATAGGATCGAAATTAAAACAAAATTGTAACACGCGGCAACTCGGGCAATAAAACTTCATTCAAATATACAACCATTTTGATGGCAATCTAGATTTAGCATACATGCAAGTAAACTGCGCTAAGTATATACAAAAGAGGCAAAATCCAGGCTACTTGAGACAGATTACATGAGACCATTGCCGTACGGGACTCTTTCTCTCACGGGGCGGTGGCCTTTTGCCCAACTCAATATCCCCAACCAGCGCATAATTTCTGCCCGACCGGGGCACCAACGTCTGCCCGATTCATCAAGGTTTTGGCCACTTGCAGCTACTGCAATTAATACGCCTCCGCACACTTCCCTGGTCCTGGGAACCTGAATGAGGAATAAATTGAATCTCAGCTGCAATTAACTCACATTTGTTATGGCTGACGGTCAATTTAGTGTCATTGTTAAATCAAAAAAAAAGTTGCGTGGTTGCAGTAGATATTGAGAAAAGGCTCGTTTTGCACCTTTTATGGCATTTTAGTTTTTAAAAATAGTTAATATATTTAGCACAAAGATTACTTCAAAAGTTAGTATATGTTGCACAGAGGCCACGGAGCCAATTTTGAAGTGCGGGGCCAATCATCGAAGCGGCCCAATATGTCCAATAAAATAAATGCAGTTTAAGGTGACCCAAAAATGCCCACAGCAAAAAAGTGCGGGGGCTGAAGCCCCCTTAGCCCCCCCCCCCCCCCCCCTCGTCTCCGCGTCTCCGCGGTCCCTGTTGCACCAGATTAATAAGGAACCACCAAGCTTTCAAGTATTTTCGAACGGGACAATTTCCCCCTGTAGAACCCTCTCCAGACCGCCAATCACAAACAAACTGCATGTCCCCCTCCCACCTTTGAGAGAGAAACCTGCATACGCCATTGCACAATATATACTGCAATGGCGTATACCGGTCATAATAGACTAGTGCAGCTCAATACTATGACGAGCAATGGCGGTGCCAGAATGACAAACGAATGGTGGAAACTCAGGGCAAAGAAAAAAATGTGGGTCAAAAGTTTTTGGGCGCAGCGCAAAACCAAACCCAAGTCGCCCGTTTCCCCCCACCCGAAAGCTCGGTGGTTTGAGCAAATCTTTTTGAATGAAAAATCAAGTCTCAGGAGCGGTATTATTCTTTTTTTGGTTAACCTAACTCTTCACTGAAATAACTCTGGAGGGAGTGGGGGTAAGGACAGGGCAATGCCCCCTCTCTCCCCCGTAGCGCCGCCATTGGTGAAGAGTCGCCCCTTGGTGGAGTTACAAGTCAAGTAAAATGAGATCGAGTCACAAATTTAATCAAGTCACTGTAAACACACATTAGTCAAAACAGTACCTGAACTGGCCAATAGCATTAGTCAACAATATTGACTAACATTAACCCAGTTGAACTAGTTCCTAACAAATGTTAGGCCTCCTTGACTAAGTTTTGACTGGTATTCTTTAGTCCTTTGCTACGAAATTAGTCAGATATCATCACAAATTAGTCAGATATGAGTGACTAACGTGGTTGTCTAGTCGGCAGGCACTTTGCCAAACCAAATCAGGTTAAATACGGTACTTGTTCGATTCAACTAGAATCAATTCCATAGTTTGAAAAGCAAGGGTGTACCGGATATCGGTCCCGTCGCGGATTATGACAAAAAAATCCAGTTCGGGCCTGAATTTAAAAAAAAAGAAGTCCTGCCCGAACTGGATTTTCTGTGAACTATTAGTAAAAGCGCCCTGCAAGTATATACTTTGTCGTATACTTAATAAAATATAATTTCTAATTTCAAAACATTTTGTCATAAGGCTCTAGAAAAAGGGCGCAAAGAGACTTTATCAAAGGTTAAATTGATGGACCATGTTGTCGACCAATGAGCAAGAGCTATAGATATTACCACCAATAAAAGGGCATGCTATACTACACCCATATTTCATTTTTTCCCTCTAATTCCCGCCCATATTTACAAGCCTTGCTAAAATAGCTTGCGCATGACCGAATGTTTTGTGTTGCAGTAGACAAAAACAATAGCTACTGATTTAAGAGTAGAAGGAAAGTTAGATATAAGAAATTGGAAACCCCTTTTTGGTAGTAGCTCAAAATACAAGCTTGGCTGTATCCTTTTATAACAATGCCAAACATAATGCTTATTACAGAAATTCCAATTCAAACAATTGTTTTGGGGATATTGTAGTCTATTGGTGCCAAGTGCATTAGGATGCTCAGTGAAAATACCCTGTGTCTAATAACACCTAATCTATTTTTTTACCTCTTTAGAGGCTACTACTTTATAAAAAAAAAATGTTAGGGGGCTTTGCATAGTCTTTCCCATATCAAAGCGGAATGCTTCAAAACTGTTTAATTTCGTCTCAGCCATGCTGACTTTAGTGACCAAGAATGACGAACAAAAGCCATCTTTTATTAGCAAAAATTCGTCGATAATTGTGTCAGGATACTCTATTCTTATTGTTTTTATTTTTATTATGTACTAAGACGAATTTTTCCAGACCCTTACCCAAATATAAAATTTTGCATGGGGGGGGGGCTTGACTTAACTGGAGGTGTAGGGGGTCCGCCCCGTTCTCCCCCTCCCCCCCCCCCCCTTCACCTCCAGTTAAGTTAAACCATCACAAAACACAAATCAAAATTCACTGACCTTGACCTTTTAAAACACATTTACAGCGAGATACGAAAAAGCTACCTTCACCTTGACGTCATAACTGACTTCATGGTCAAGTGGTTCGAGGCTTCGAGCATCCGACTTACAGTCGGGAGGTCTAAAGTTCGACTCCTGGCCGAGTTATACCGAAGACTTTAAAAATGGAAGATACATGCTATTCTTGGATCATATCCCAATTAGCAAGTGTATTAATACGTCCGTTTGTTCGCCCTCAGATAGAGTCCCTAAAAGGAGCACATTTTTGACATGTTAAGGAATGAGTTGGGGTTGTTTGTAATTTTTGTTAAAGTTTATTAAATGAAGTACCACTGGTGAAAAATGGGCTTACTTGAAGCAATTTTGTGGAAATTATGGGCCTTAGAAGCTGGTGGAGGCATACCGAGATTTTCGTGAAAAACAAGACTCGGAAAAAGGTGGTTTGAACTTTGAGGTGAAAAGGCAAAATATTGTCACGGTCATGCTTTCATGCTTGTCAGCTTTCATATGAGGGGTAGCTTGACCCTGGCGAAAACTTCGACAAGCTTTTAGAGGCCTGTTTTCTTTTAGGATTTAGTGTGTCAGTCAATGGAGGAATTAATGGGGGTCTGTTACCTTCTGCTGTCTGCTTGGTGCTTAGCATAAACACCTGACTGAAACCAATTGGTTAGAAACTGCGCCGTAAAGATTTTGGATTGTTCAACAGATAAGTGAAAACGAGGGCACAATGCTAAGCAGGCTTCGGAGCCCGATGTGTGGTGGTCGCAAACTAACCAGCGTCTTAATTAAAGCAACACTAACTGCTGCTGCTGTGAATTGGTGCTCAATGCTAATGGAAAAAAGCCGGCGAGACTTGAACCAATTGATTGGAAACTCCATTTTACTTTACCTTCACCTTGGCATGTCAAAGTACTTTTTCTTTGAATGTATTTCCGTAGATCGAAAGAACAACTTTATACAGAGCAAGTATTGGCGCCATTTCATACCGAGTCTTAAATGAAGCGTTAATGCAGCACTGTGTACTTTAACAAGTTTCTGATGAAAATACTAGGATAACGCATCACTAATGCAACAAGGTTACGTTAAGTTAGGTGTCAGTTAAGTTAGACTTTCAAATCAATTGGTTCAAGTCTCGCCGGCTTTTTTCCAGTTGCACTGAGCACCAAGCACACTGGCAGTAGGTTCCATTTTCAAAGTCTACGATATGTACCGCCCAGGACTTGAACTTCCTGCCTCCCGACTGCAAGTCTAATGCTCTTACCACTTGACCACGCAGCCGGGCTAACGCAACAAAATGGATACATAAGTAAAAAGGAAATAAAAGTTTATTATAAGAAGTAGAGGTACCTTTGTAGAGGCCGCGGAAGATGTTTTTTATTGGGGGCACAATTTTTCGGTAGCTGACATAATGGTGAGGCCGCAAGGCGTCCGGTTTTGCGCGTAGCACAAAAACACCATCAGCGTGGGGTCCAGGGGCCGCTTTAAGGGCCCTTGGTGGGGTTCAGGAGGGCAAAGCCCTGGCAGGGGTCCATGGGGGTTGGATACTTTTGTAGGGGGTGGCTGGAGTTCACTATTTAAGTGTAGCGCCACCATCAGTTGGCGCGGAGCGTACAAAAAAATTTGGATTTTAAAGCCTCTCAGATGGCTGGAAATGGCATTTGCCAGGTTTATCTGTCTCTAATTCTGGTGAAAAAAATTTTTCTAAGATTAAAACACACTTTTGAGGTACTGATTAGCTCAGTTCAATACTCCACTGGACTATGTATCCTAGGATGGCAAATCCAGAATCCTTCTGAATGTTGCAAGCAGCTGTTTCAGTGCACGACTGAATAGGGTATTTCCAGAGGCGTAGGGGAGCAGTTCAGTTTGGGGGAAGAAGATTTAACCCGGAAAATGCAATTCTGCCCGTAAGACAGTCAAAGCGGAGCGCCACAACTGGTTGGCGCGGAGCGTCCAGAAAAATTGAAAATTCGTGCCTCTCAGACAGTCAAAAATGACATTTCCCAGGCTTGTAAAGGGGATCCAAGCAGTCGCTTTTTAAAGTTTCAATTGCAGATAAGCGCACGTTCGTTCCAAACTAAAATTCAGCCAGAAAAACTAAGCGGAGCGCCACCATCAGTTGGCGAGAAGCGTTCAAAACATTTTTAAATATCCGACCCCTCAGACAGTTGAAAATAGCATTTCTCAGGCTTATATGGGGATCTAAACAGTCGCCATTCTGAGTTTCGTTTTGTAAAAAATGATTACTTGAAACTTAAATTCTGCAATGAAGCGGTCTAAGTGGAGCACCACCATAGGTTGGGGCGAAACGTACAGGACATTTTGAAAAGTCCGACCACTTCAGACAGTCAAAAATGTCATTTCCTATGCTTATAGGGGGTCTTAGAAGTCGCTAATTTGAGGTTCTGTTGGCTCAAAGAATGTTCACTTGAAACTAAATTGCTGCTAGAAAGACTATCTGCGCGGAGCTTCACCACTGGTTGGCGCGAAGCGAGCACGAAATTTTGAAAAATCGGAACCCTGAGACAGTCGAAAATGACTTTACCCAGACTTATAGGGGGATGTAAGCAGTCGCTATCTGATCAAAAAATTACCAGATAAAATGTATCACTACCAATCGATGAAATGGTCCCGCATATTTTCGGTGGAAACTGCAAACCGGAATTGAAAACATGCTAATGAATTTTACTCTATTGCGACTAAAAGCAAAATTCAATCAGGGGTGGCACCAGGATTTGCCCGTCAGGGGGGCCAGAATTTCAAGGCCCCGACATATCCACAAAGTCGATGTTATGTTCCGGTGGAACGTGACCTGGAAAAATTTGAGGCGCGCGGAGCGCGCCGAAATTTTTGGCTTTTTGGAGTTTATTTGAAGAAAAAATTAAAATTTTTGAAAGAAATTTGGCTTTTGTTATAAAAAATTTTAGGTGTTTATTGAAGAATCTATCCTTCATAAGAGAAAAATCAAAAACGTTATATGGGCGACAGGTGAAATTCTTTTGGGGTTAGGCATTAAATCGTACTAGACCTACGTACTTAGGCTTCAACGCGAAACCAGAAGTTTGCCCGATACGTTTTTCCCTTCTTTTGAACCAAGATTTGAAAATTAAGGGCTTATTATATTGGAGAAACTTTTGACTTTAATGAATGAAAATTTGGTTTATTGGTTAATTTATAATGAAAAGTTTGTTTTTTTTTTCATTTAGTGATATGCCTTTCAAGAGCAAAATTAGGTAGTATGCCGGGTGATTAACAGAGTTGGCGTTGATTATTTATTGTACGAAGCGTACATCGAAATTGGAAAATTTTGCCACTTTCAACAATCTAAAGCTTTTATTGGAGAAAACTGTAATTTTTATGACAGTTTAGGGGTTTTATGGAAGAATCCGACGTTCTCATGAGAAAAATCAAGTAGGAGGTGATCTGTAGTTTTGTTGGGGTTACTGAATATCATCATGCAGATTCAGGCCCTCGGACCATATTGGAACATTCTCCCGAGGAAAAAAGTTTGGCTTCGCATCTATCCGAAGTTTTATATTTTATTTATTGTCATAGGCGTGCGTGAGCGTTTCAGTTTGGGAGGGGCAGAATTTTGTTTTTTGTCCAAAATATGTAATCCTGCCCGAAAGACTATCTTAGTCGAGCGCACAGATTTATTTTAAATTGAGAACCCTCAGACATCAGGAAATGGCATTCCCAATTAAAGAAGTCGTTACTTTCAGATTTCTTTGGCAATTAAATTTTCACTTCATAATACTGCCCCCCCCCCCAAAAAAAAAAAAAAAAAAAAAAATCGGCTGTCCGCCCAGGCCAAATGGTAGACCATTGGGTACTGTATGCACATGAACAGCCTCTCGCCCGTTTTTGTAAGGATAATTCGGAATTGTAAGTTTCCTTGAAGAATATGATCTTCTAGTAAGCAAAATCAGCCAAGAAGGTCGTCATAGTGACTGAAGCTTATCAGGCCCACATGTTTTATCGTGGTTTTCTTGATGAAGGATCCCCCACGAAATTGGATTTTCTCAACAACAGGGGTTGGTTAGCCTTCCCCGACGGGGGCATGACCTTGTGCGCACGGATTGAAAATGGGATGAGGGATAACACAACTAGGAAGAAGTGATTAAAACCGCTTCAGATATGCGTTAAAATAGCGTTACAAAAGAAAAAAACTACATCATAAAGAAAAAGTCATGAGCATCCATCTACTGTCCTTTACGTTTTTTCATTACTTAGGCCTCCCCCAAAAAATTGCCGTCCTTCCGCGACGGGGGATGGATGAGATATAACAGAGCTAAGAAGTGATTTAAAATAGATTCCGATATGTATTAAAATAGTATTACAAAACAAAAAAAAATGTTCTAGATCGTCCATCTAATAACTTCAGTGCTTGTAGGGCTTTTTATTATTTTTTTTTATTTTTAAGCCTCCCCGACGAAACAGCCGGCCTTCCCCGACGGGGGCCATGCCCCCCCCCCCCCCCCCGCTGGCGCCACTCCTGAATTCAATATATATTGAAAAAATTGTGTGCCCGAACTTCCGACTATATATGATTTTAATTTTGAAAAAACTTAGGTCTATGGGGATCTTAGCAATCGCTTTTTTGATCAGAAGAACCAGATAAAATATACCACTATCATTGGATGAAATGAAGTAGATGATTTTCTTCTATGAGTAACACTTTTTGAAAAAAATGTCACGTTACAAGGTGTGTTGAAATGAATATTCAAGCAGACTTACGAGAAGACATTCTCGCCCTGCTTCATTTAAGTATCGAAAAACAAATTACCCTATTTTCATAACTGTTGCCCGTATTAGGCTCTAGAGCCGGATTGATGGCAAACTTTTGGGCACCTGAACACCCTCCTGTCCAAGCGTTAAATTAATTTGGCGATTGAAAACGTCCCAGCATATTTTAACCTTTGCCCGAATGTTTGACCAATTCGGGCAAATTTTTGCAAGACTACAGTGTGAAGTTGGGATGTTGAAAACCTTTTTTTCACATTCTAGCCAATTGTGTCGCAGATCGTTTTTATTTGCCATGAAAATTGTACTTTAAATATAGCATCTTCTGTTTTTCCGCAAAGATTTGAAGCTATTAAAATAATCGGCCATTTCGGGTATTGTGTTACACAAGATTTAAAAACAGTCTCAAGAATATCTTTTATTTTTAAGCCACAGGCTTCCCAAATGTGTCGCGATTTTTTTTATCTCTTAACCTTTCGTAACTATGTTACCCTTACTATGATACTTTTCCATTTTCGGGCAAATGCTTGAAAGAATTTGGATATTCGACAATTTCGGGCATTGTGTTGTGATTATCTGTGAAATAACGGTCATAGTTTTTGAGTTAATAGACCCAAATATTCTACCCACCACACCAAGTATGGTTTTGGAACGATTTTGTGCATCCCAGGAATTGAAATAGTCCCTACATGTGGTAGAAACATGTCAAATGCTAGGAACACACTTTAATCCACATTAAGGTAGCTAGTTTTAGCCACTCCAAATCTGTTGGAAAATTATCCGCCCTGAAACCCGACGAGTAAAAAATCAAGAGATTCCGAAGATGTAAAGCTTGTCACAGTCTACCTGAATTTACTCCGAAATTCAGAGTAGGGCACAATTGCAGTATACCCTGCAACCGTTTGAAGGGGGAAAATAAATTCTCTTACAGGTTATCGTTAATGTGGCGGTTTCCAGGGGGCGAAACACCCGGAAGCTTTGCTACTTTTGCACTCTGAAAAGGAATATTTAAGCCAAAGAATAGCCGAAATGTAAAAAAGCAACTTAAATTTGTTTAATTACTTTTGAAAAATTTATTTTGCGACATTCAGTTATTGGTTATTGAGTTATTGGGGGAGGGGGAGCATGCCCTCCAAAATCTCATAAAAAATGATGAGGGCAGGTCCTCCCCCCCCCCCCCCCCACTTCCGCCGCCTATGCTTTGCCACGACTCACTGCAGTGTAATTGAAAGCGGTGATCTTTCCTTTGTACTTTGTCATTTGCATTGAAGCATGAACTTCTGGATCTGAGGGAGACAAAGGAGTATTCCCTGCATATCTTAAGTGTGATATGTTGCACTCATGGTCGATACTCTGAAATACAAGCAGAGGCGGCGCTACGGGGAGCAGATCTGTCCTTTCCCCACTACCCCCCTCCAGTCGGCCTGAGTTAGATCAGTCAGGAGTTGGGCAAACCGAAAAAAAAATTAATGTACTTCCCCCGAGACTTCATGTTTTATTCAGAGATATGTTAAACTCCACGCTTCTGTGTGCTTTGTCCCCTGGACTCCCATGCATCCCTGGAACAAGTGCTTTGCGCTCAGTTTCACAAGGTGCTCCAAAATTTTGCCCACCCCCCTCCCCCCAACATAATCCTTTGCCCTTAGTTTTCCCCCAGTTTTGACATTCTGGCCCTGCACTGGATGCAAGAAATCATTTTCTAATTTTGTCAACTGGCCTACTGCATCCCAAAGATTTTGGCACTGGATGTTCTTCAGGGTCAAAACCTTTATGGGAGGGGGTCCCGGTAGGGGAGGGGGTACCTGTATGGGGATACCTGTATGGGAGGGGGTATATCTGTATGGGAGGGGAAAGGTACATTTCAAAACCATAAATACACATGTTACATGATGCTGGTTCTCCACTTAGACAGTGTTTGAATTGTGTTCCTTGGGTGTTTTCTCAGGATGTGGCCCTGTACCTGCCAAAAATTGTTCTGAGCTTTAGAAAACGTCTTTGAGTTTACAATGTGATCTGGAGGGCCTTTTGTACACAAATGACTAACTTCAAATGTGGATGACCTGATCCTACAGTAATCAAAAATGAAAAGCTGGTTGATCTCATTTTACTTTATATACATTTATTCTATAAATGTTCTGTTCATTTTGTGTCATTTGAACATGGAAGAGTAGCAAAAAAGATTTAATTTCCAGTCAAATATCATCAGTTATCCTGCAGACTACATGACAATTTGCTCATACAGACCCAATGTATAACACCATCTTTCTTTTCGAAAAAATTCATATGGCCATTTGTGCAGCCTTAAAATTCTCAAAACTCTCTGCTTTTGGAATCTTTCGATTCCAATACTTCTCTTCTATCTATATATTTATATATATATATGAAATCCCCACGTGATGAAAACACAAGGTAAACAAAATGTGTCTATACGATAGGAAAACAGGAAAGGGGAGGCAGGTCGTCCTCTGTAGGTGCACTTGGTCTTCTCGGTACTACTTAAGGTTTGCCAAAGACCAATTGCACATACATGGGAATTACATATGTAAGTAGGAGGTATAATTAGGGATGGCATACCTTCCGAATTCCTCCATGGACACTTCAATATTTTCAAATGGAATGGAGGTTTTTATTTTCAAAGTGCAGTTTATGTGACTGTTAAGCCTGTGCTGTGGTCAAGTGGATAAAGGGGGTGGCAATGAAGCTTAGCAAACCAGGAGGTCCTGAGTTCCATTCCTGGCCAGGTAAGGTGGATTTTCATCCAAGAGAAATCTATGGTTTCCATGATCTGAACTAGTCTTCCAATTCTAAAAAAAATCCAGGTTTGATCCAAATTGTTGAGTTGATTGCCATCCGATGTAAAGTTGTATTTCATAACCCAATGACTTCTTCCATGTTTGCTGTCCCTTACAGTGGTTAAACAAGGCCTTACTATTAATGCCCTTTAAAAAAAATCCTTGTTTTCTAAAGTCCATCAAATTTCCAGAAAATGCCAAAGGGGGAACCCAAATATTAATATCCCTTCCCAAAAAATGCATGCCCTCCCTTGTCCTTTAACAGGACAGTGTACTACGCTTAATGGTAGGACCTACTCCGTGCAGGGTCCTTGTCCGTAAGCGTCCTGAAATCACAACAATGTGGCCGATGAACACGGCGTGCAACTCTTCAACTCCTCACAGCTTCAAAAATGCGCAAAAAAACACTAAGTCAATTACAGGACTTAAGCATGAAGTCTGCCTGCATTGGGCTTGCCAATGCAGTCACCTTACCTAGTGTAAGTGTAAAAACACACATGCAGAGTGGTCATGCCATGCAAAAGTGATACAAAATGTCACATATTTGTGAATTTTTGGACTTTGGAAAGAAAAAAAAATGAGTACAATTGAAGGAATTATCATTTCAACGACGTATAGAAAATGATTATTACATCTGTTGACATGAAAATGAGCCAAAATTTATGGAAATTCTGAAATTTGTTCCAGGAAAGTTAACTTCAAAGTGTGGAAGCACTGCAAAGCCATAATGTCGGGATCCCTCGTGCACTGTGGCCAAGGACTCTAGTATAGAGTAAAACAAAGTGGATGGAGCAGAGAGTCCTGTTCAAGGACTAGCTCTCCATAGACCTATTTCCAAATAGCAATTACAAAGGATTGTGGGATAGAGTTTTGGTATGTGTCGTCATTGTCAATGACATTTTACTGTGGCAAAAATGACACACACCAAAACTGTATCCCACAATCCATTGTCATGGCTATTTGGAAACAGGTCTATTAAATAACACAAAATCTGACTGACCATCCTTCTGATCATCTGATAACAGTGTTTGAAATGAAGTCACGGAGGGTTCAAATAATGGTCTATTAGCCATAAAATTACTAAAAAATGTCCATTCATAAACTTTAATACTACACATATTTAACGTCTGGTAAGATGAAATTATATCATGGCTAATAAAGGCAAAACACATTGAAATCTGGGAAAGCTACAAATCCCATGAAAATTCATCAAATATTGACCATTTGAAAAGGGTAATTTGTATTTCTTACTTGTGTCATGAATATACATAAGCTTCATATGCAAATTTGTGACATAAAAAGAGGAACTTTCAACATATATGATCATCTATTGTTTGCCTTTGTGTTTCCAAACCTTATTTTTAAGACTGATGTTGCATTGATATTCAATGAGGGAATTATTATAGAAATTAAAATTGTTCACTGGAAAAATAATGGTTACGACTGCAAACTAATTAAGAATTAATTTAATGCAGCTCATTGAGTTAGTTAGTTAGATGGAGTTTTATGGCCCAGTTTCTAACCAATTGGTTCAAGCCAAGCCAGCCACAGCCTTCTTTCTAGTTGTGGCTCACTGGCTTGTCTTCCCTTCTCCACTGCTTATGTTGAGCATTATGGCAAGCAGTTCATTGAGCTGTGTCGTGAAATTCAACAAATTTTTTCCAAAGCTGTTAAGTTGTCTTCACATACCAATGACAAATGGTCAAACTTAGACAATCTGCATATCCTACAAACAAACTGCTGGTTGATAAGTGAGTACTTAACAGCTGAACAGCTGTTTTCAAACAATTTTTGACCTGACACTTTTTCAAATGAAACACAAAATCGTGTACAAGTCAGGACACTATAAAACTCAAAATTTTAAATTTTTTTCATGACTACTGCATATGAAACTTGGCGAATCATGCTAATTATCAGCATTTTCATGTGGTAGTATTCTCAAACCCTTTCATTAAGGTATTGATATCAACTCAATAGGCTTTTTTAATAGGGTTAACAGAACAAATGTTAACACTATGAAACACATGATGTGTGTGTGTGTGTGTGTGCATGTAGTGTGTACACGCCAATTTATATGTGTGCATGAGCTTGTAAACGATACCATGCCGGGTACAAGCAGCTCACGAGAGCTGAGGCCTCGCACGTCTTCCCTCGCTCACGTGGAGCTCCTAACTGGCGTAGCTACTCGAAAATTCAGACACTGCAATAAGCTCTGTCACGTGATATGCAAGAACCCGTCCTCGCTCACAGCATTCACGTGCCGCATGACATAAACGGCTAAAGGGGAATTCCGACCATTTCCTTAAGGGGAACAGTTCTGTGTACCCCGTAAGGCATTGAATACGGGTATGCCCAGTGTGTGTGTGTGTGTACATAGACAATGTGTAATACTCCAGGACACATAAAACTGCAAAGAAATATGTCTTGAGAGTTGCAAAAGACTCTGAATTATGTCAGCATATTTTTCACTGACAGATTTTACCCCTATACTAAGAAGGTCTTGATAGCAGGAAACCATAACTTGAAAGATATAGGTGAATGGAGCTGGGAAGAGGCATAGGGCCTACCAATTTGGGCTGACATAATGAATCCATTTGGGCAAAGAGATGGCAATGAAAGGACAATACGGCAAATTTTAATTTAGGCAAAGGTTATCCCTGCCCAGAAAATATTGACCCCAAAATGCTTATGTAGAAAGATTCATCTCCTACTACATTGCTGTAAAATTCATCTTTTTTGAAAGCCCTTTCTTGCTCAGCAAGAATGACTCCATCTTATTTATGCAGCATTTCCTGAAAGGACTCAGCCAGCATTAACAGATGATATTATTCAACAATGGTTCAGGTATTTTCCCTGTCAATGCTTTTTGTCCAATCAAATCGTTTCCATTGCTCTGCAAACTCCAGCACTTTCTTTCTCTGGGATTCAAAATTTTCCTTGTGAGGTCTCCTCCATAACTGGGGCTCAAGGTTCAACATGCCTCCAAGAATCTCTTTACCAAAGTAATGAGGAAACAACTGTTCATCTTCAATAACATGTGCAAAGCCACCGTCCATTCCAAAGTCAACACTGAAGTAAGGGAAGCCCTTTGGGACAGAATGACGAATGTCCTTTTTTCTGGTGTCAATCAGTTTCTTATTCTGAGTCCACTCGGTCTCAGACTCCTGTATGGCTTTCTGTAAATAAATATAAAAACAATTCATGAAATATCAATTAGGGTGTTCACATTACATCACTGGCTGGCATTGGTAGGCACAGAGCATGAGCAAGAACACAGGCGTGAATGATAGGTGTTGCGAGCATTAACACTTATGTAATCGCACGCAGAAAGTAGACAAATTGAAAACTGACTTTCATTGTGACGACAGTGAAGAAGAACTCTATTGACACCCAGCCATAACAGCATTTGTTTGTAAACACTGAATGAGTCTATACCAGTGAATCAAATCTTCTGCAATATAAAATGGTTACTATCTGTCTCAGAGCGTGACATAGCAACAAGACTCTGACTCTAAAAACTGACATTGTAGATGAATTTTACCTTGAAATACATCGGTGCCATGTCACCCTCTTCTTTTGGCAATGGAATACATTCAATGCACATATGCCTTTGTTTGTTGCCAGTTAAACTGTACTCAAGAAAAACGGCATCCTCTTCCTTGTCAGCAAACATTTTTGTTAAACTTTTGCGAAACATCTGAAAATAAAAAACAGAAAAGAAAGTTTATTGTCAAACTGCAACTTTTCAACAAATAAGAATAAATGACTTGTCAAAATGAAAGATACTGAAGTTTCCTCATCAAAACAAAAAAAAACCTGGAATACTGAAATTAACTGCAGTATTTGTATTAAACCAGGTGTATGGACCAAGAAGGGGCTGTAGAGATTACCCTGAGCACTTTACCTTCAAGAAAAGGAAACCTGGTGTTAGAATTTCTAACTATTGAAAGAATTCTTCAAAATGCTTTTTCGTAGCAAGTGCTGTTTTCTGTTGAAGTTCTTGAGAGAGATCACTCACAGCGGTAATCAAATCAATCACAAGGGATATTTGAAAAGTCGGCAATGGCTTAAGAAAAGCAGCAAAATATCAGCCACCACAATTTTCCTCAATGTTTACAACCTCAACCCACAAATGCAGCAAAAGGGAACTTATCTGGGAAAAAATTTCATTGCATTCATTTGTTTTCCATAACAAACAAAAATATACAATATTTACAGTAATTGTCACAAATTAGTTGAAAGTTACGAAAGAAGTAATCTTAAAACCTTAGGCTAATGAAAAGAGCACTCCCTTGCCATACCAAACGGAGAAGAAGTGAACATTTATTTAGACGATATAATGAGAACATAAGTACTGTGGATACTGAATGAATTAATTCTTGATCGAAAGTTTTCTATGTTATGCTTGAAACACTTTCTTTCACAACAGGAAATAGATGTACAGCACTAAATTTAATGAAGAAGCATTTTTGATGTAGATGACACTTTGAAGTGAATAAGGTCGGTAAACTTCAATAAATTAAGGAAGCTAAAAAATGATACATACACTGCAGTGTGAATGCCCCCCCCCCCCTCCCATGTAATTGATATTTGGTTATATGTCTGTTAAGATAACCAGGCTATCTCAATCCCCAATACAACCAAAGAGTTGGAAGTTATATAATAGAATACAGAGCAGAAAGTTTAATTACTCCTACTTTTCAGGTGGGTGTTATGCACTTTATATTAAAAGGCAACTGATCAGATGGCCTGTAGGATAGTACAATTTTGTAATCAATTAAATAATGAATCACTCTCCACGTGACTGATTAAAATGGCAGTATTGATCAGAATTTATTTGTACTATCTGTCACTTTTTGATCCTGTCACATATTTCCCTTACCTGCATTTCATTCCAAATGTCTTCATCAAGAGCTGTACCTGCTGTACTATGCTGCATTGGTACTATTAAACAATGGCCTCTGGTAAGGGACTGGTTTCTCGGTAAGCAAAGATAGACCTATGGAAAAAGGTACATACATATAGCAATGTCAATTTTCACTCAACTTGCAGTCAGGAGGTCTGGAGTTTGACTCCTGGCAGGGTAATAATGAAAACTTCAAAAATGGAACCTACTGGTATGGTATACTCAGCATAAAGAGTTTTATACAGTTGTGGAAGGGGCTTAAGTAATTAGTTTAGGAGAATTGGAATGGTCTGGGTTGAGAGGATTTGGCATTTAAGTGATGAAACTAGTAAGTGCACATTTCCTTTTACTGCTCCCCAAAATTCCTTAAAATTTATGCCACTCATTAGCTGACGAACTGTAATTTCATGACCTTGCTCTAAATGTTTGTATGTACATGCTGCAATTTGAGTAACCATGTTATCCCCACAGCACATTGACAACACATTGTCCATCTTGCAAAATACACTACTTTCACCGAAATGGCACCTGTTTTTCTTGAGTTCTACCTATGGACTTTATATATACATGGACAGAGCATGTAACGTGTATGTGTTATGCATAAATTGTCGCCACCACCTGGGGCAAAAGAGGCGCACCAAGATGGCTGTCATAAAGCTATAATTTGCATGATTAGCTATAAAAGCAGTGGTTTTGACCTTACCTTGCATTATTTTGAAAATATTTCAACCTTCTTGCACCAGAATGCGAAAATGCATTGAGGTTTCGATGATACATACATGCTCTTTTCAATAAAATGCTACATTTCTTGTAACAACTGGTGACCCAAAGTGACCTTTGACTCCACCTGTAAGTAACTGGTTTTCCTTTAAACCAAAACATTTCTATATTCAAAAAGCCAAATTTCATACTGTGCCGCAAGATATTCTGCAAACAAGGTTTTCAGAGTTTGATGCCAGGTGATACAAGATGACCATTGACCTCCACCAAAAACAACAGGTACAGTACTTTCAACTCACCATAACATATCCACATACTAATTAAGAAATCCATCCCAGTTTCCTACCTTGAGATATCCCATTTTGACAAGTGTTTCAAAGTTTGACCGATCATGACCCCTGATGTCCTTTCACCTCCACAAAAAAAACCTTATACCTTATATATCTTCTCACCACAATTCATCCACATACTAATAATAAAAGCCATCCACGTTTCGTACCTTGAGCTATCCTAAACAGTTTTTTCTGAGTTTGACCCCCTATGATCCCAAATGACCTTTGACCTTAACCAAAATCAATAGGGGTCTTCCTTACATCATAATGCATCAACATACCAAGTTTGAAATCAATCCAAGCTTCTTACCTTGAGATATTGTGTTTAAAAGGTTTTCAGGATTTGTCCCCTTCTGACCCCAAATGACCTTTGGCCTCCACCAAAATATATAGGATTCTTCTTTACATCATAATGCATCAACATATCAAGTTTGAAATGAATCCAAGTTTCTAACCATGATGTATCATGTAAACAAGGATTTCAGACCCCATGTGATCACAAAGGACCTTTGACCTCCACAAAAATATATCGGGTTCTTTCTTACATCATAACGCATCAACATATCAGTTTGAAATTAATCCAAGTTTCCTACCATGATGTATCATGTAAACAAGGATTTCAGGATTTGACCCCTGTGACCCAAAATGACCTCTGAACTCCACCAAAATCAATTAGTTCTTCTTCACATCATAACGCATTAACATATCAAGTTAGAAATGAATCCAAGTTTCCTACGTTGAAATAAAGTGTAAACAAGGATTTCAGATTTTGACCCCACGTGACCCCAAATGACCTTTGACCTCCACCAAAATCAATACGGTTCTTTCTTACATCATAACCCATCAACATATCAAGTTTGAAATTAATCCAAGTTTCCTACCATGGGATTTCATGTAAACAAGGATTTCGGGGTTTGACCTCACGTGACCCCAAACGACCCTTGACCTCCACCAAAATATATACAATTCTACTTTTCACTATAAGGCATCAACATATCAAGTTTGAAATGAATCCAAGTTTTATACCATAATGTATCATGTAAACAAGGATTTCACGATTTGACCCCACGTGACCCCAAATGACCTTTGACCTCCACCAAAATTAATTGGGTTCTTCCTCACATCAAAACGCATCAACATATCAAGTTTGAAATTAATCCAAGTTTTCTACCATGGGATTTCATGTAAACAAGGATTTCGGGGTTTGACCTCACGTGACCCCAAACGACCCTTGACCTCCACCAAAATATATACAATTCTACTTTTCATTATAAGGCATCAACATATCAAGTTTGAAATGAATCCAAGTTTCATACCATAATGTATCATGTAAACAAGGATTTCACGATTTGACCCCAAGTGACCCCAAATGACCTTTGACCTCCACCAAAATTAATTGGGTTCTTCCTCACATCAAAACGCATCAACATATCAAGTTTGAAAGTAATCCAAGTTTCCTACCTTGAAATATAGTGTAAACAAGGATTTCAGATTTTGACCCCATGTGACCCCAAATGACCTTTTACCTCCACAAAAATATATCGGGTTCTTTCTTACATCATAACGCATCAACATATCAAGTTTGAAATTAATCCAAGTTTCCCACCATGAGATATCGTGTAAACAAGGATTTCAGGGTTTGACCCCACATGACCCCAAATGACCTTTGACCTCCACCAAAATCAATAGGGTTCTTCCTTACATCATAACGCATCAGCATATCAAGTTTGAAATTAATCCAAGTTTTCTACCATGAGATATCGTGTAAACAAGGATTTCAGGGTTTGACCCCATGTGACCCCAAATGACCTTTGACCTCCACCAAAATCGATAGGGTTCTTTCTTACATCATACTGCATCAACATATCAAGTTTGAAATTAATCCAAGTTTCCTATCTTGAGATATTGTGTAAACAAGGATTTCGGTTTTTGACCCCCTGTGACCCCAGATGACCTTTGACCTCAACCAAAATAAATAGGGTTTTTTTTCTCTCAGTGTGGGGTATCTGTGTGCCAAGTTTGACAACTGTCAGATCTTCCCTTCTCAAGATATCATGTAAAAAAGCAAAGTGTCACAAACACCCACACATACACACACCATTACACACATACACACACACGCACACACACACATACACACACACACGCCATCATGAATGCATAGGTTTCTCTTTTCATCGAAACCAAAAATCTGTTGTTTGAAGTACTTGAGCAAGTCCAAACTTTCACACACAAAACCACAGCTGTAAAGTGTCACCTTTGTCCAAATTAATCCGCAGATGAGTGATGACAAGATGGGTTCACAGTCCTACCATCCAAGCCTATCCATTGAATCACTTTACTTGGAAAGTTCTTCCTCATAGCCAAATTCACCCCGAATTGAGCAAATAAGGATTTCAATTGCTTTCAAACAACTTTTTGAGTGGGGGAAGGGGCTGGGTAGGGGAAGGTGAGTAGGTCATTTTATATTTTTCTGGACAAAATGTACCTTTATCAAGGAATTAAATCAAGAATACATGTGCCACTCTTCTCAACTATAAGACACCCAAGAGAAAATTCCTGTTGAAACCTGTTGGAATTCCATCAGGTTTGAACAGATATTAAAGGGAAATAGTATGTTTAAAATGCTCCAACAAAGAGTCCAAAGAAAATGGCTCAGACACTATCCAACATTTCTGTCTTAATCATAAACCCCAGCAAAAGCTACATCTCTTTAAAACTATGCTATGGGCAGGAAGAGTCATGGACATTACATTATTTGAAATGTTGAAAGTTTGGGTGAAATTATTCCTGATCAACAGACAACTGAATTTCTATCAGTGGGAAACTTATTTCTTCAATAGAAGGCTACCCTACTGCCTTATCTTTGATAATCTATCACCCTGTGTCAATAAATGTTAGTTTTAAAAGGATGAATTTTTCTTGCAAAACTAAAGCAGTACTTCCCTTTAACAGGTATGAACAGGCAATGTTCCAATTACCTTTTGGAGTGATCAAAGTCAACAGGTGTCAATAGGTAAGACTGAAGAAGCTAACAGGTTGCTGCTGAAACCTGTCAAAATCCTGTTGACACCTGTTGTTTTGTTTCCAATTACCCTTTGTACCTGATAAAAGCTGTTCAACAAGTTTCAACTGGAATTTTCTCCACGGCAGTCTTTAAAAGTAGATATTTATCACCCCAGACAGTTCCAATTCTCCCAGCCTTCATATCTCTAACCCCTCACACTACTATATAAACCTCATCCTCACTCAGATGCTTCAAGGCATACCCTGGAGAGTATGCAAGACCCTTGTAATTGTGCATACTGTGTTATATGAGCTACTCTACATTTTTTAAATTTGATGTCAATCACAGACCTGTGCGAATAGAGGCTTTGGACCAATGCCACTGCATTGAGTGGCTTTTTATTTTGCCATCCAGGCAACAATTGTGCCATTGGGCAACAATTTTTACAAAGGTCCTGTCATGAGCGCGTATCGGTAACACACGTACTGTGCATGACCAGGTAGTCCCATCCAGTATGCCAAATTGAAACACGCTGAAGTCACGAGCATGACCTACATATATAATTTTGGTAGACTCTCGTGTAAAGTTGTAGTTTTGCTTGACAAATGACTGCTGCTCCTATCCACAACTTTCAATCTGGAGCCAGCAGGTGGAACAACCAGCTCTGCAGTCATAAATCTTTATTTCTAGACACACACTTTCAATCACACAGAGAAAGCTATATCTCTTGGAACACAGGTTTTAATACTTCACCTACATAAAGAACAAACCAGCATTTTATACAAACAGGCACTGCAATCTTCAAAAGTGATCTATCAATGGACTTGTCTTTAGTCCTACCCCCCATCTTCTTATATGAAGATAGTATAAATTCTCGACATTGAAAGTAAATTATTTCTGCAAGGTTTTAATACTTCACCTACATGAAGAACAAACCAGCATTTTATACAAACAGGCACTGCAATCTTCAAAAGTGATCTATCAATAGACTTGTCTTTAGTCCTACCCCTATCTTCTGATATGAAGATAGTATAAATTCTCGACATTGAAAGTAAATTATTTCTGCAAGGAAGATATAGTAAGAAAAGTTCAAAAGAATTGCTATCAACTCCAGAAATCAGTGACATGAATGGAGTCACAAAATCCAGGGTCAATATCTTTATGAGGAACATTAAATCTTTCAAACTACCATCAAGAAAAGGAAATAAAATAAAACACAAGGTTACCAGAGCAGGATCTGTTTTGTGAATTAAAGTACCACGTTGAAGTAGATATAGGCTATTGCTTGAAAAGTGACATGTGGAGCCACAAAATCCAGGGTCAATATCTTTTTGAGGTACATTAAATCTTTCAAACTACTATCAAGAAAAGGAAATAAAATAAAACACAAGGTTACCAGTGCAGGATCTGTTTTGTGAATTAAAGTACCACGTTGAAGTAGATATAGGCTATTGCTTGAAAAGTGACATGTGGAGCCACAAAATCCAGGGTCAATATCTTTTTGAGGTACATTAAATCTTTCAAACTACTATCAAGAAAAGGAAATAAAATAAAACACAAGGTTACCAGTGCAGGATCTGTTTTGTGAATAAAAGCACCATGTTGAAGTAGATAGGCTATTGCTTGACAAGTGACATCACATGACAAAGCTTGTGCCCTCAGCTGAGGGAAGCATACAGTTTGGTTTGGATGGAGTTTTAGGGTTCAGTTTCTTACCAATTGGCCTCCTTCCAGTTGTTCCTCACTGGCTTCTTTTCCCTACTCCATTGCTTATGCTGAACACCAACCACAATGGCAGTATGGTCCATTTTTAAAGTCTTCCATATGACCTGCCCATGAGTTGAATTCCAAACATCATGACTGCAAATTGGATACTCTAACCACTTGGCCATGCAGTCGAGAAGCACACAGCATTTCCACATCCCCAATACAAAGTGGGCAGCTAATATTTGTACTAGCCATGTCTACATGTGTTTGATCAATATGTCATGTACACTATGCATGCAGACATGTTCATTCCCTAACTAGCTTCACTGTTTGACCTTTGACATAAGACTTGCAGGAGGTCAACAAATGGTAGGTTTATTCCAAGGACTTCCTATAAATGGACCAAGCATACTAAAAGGTACATTGTCGCTACCGTACGTGTGAGAAAAAGCACACCAAGATGGCTGTCTGCTATGGTTTTGTGTTAAAGTTTGGACTTGCTCAAGTATATCCCCATATTTTGCAAGAAAGTTGAAGTATTTTTAAAATATGGCAATGTAAGGTCAAAATCACTTCACATATTGCAGGAATATGATATTATTTTCCATTCAAGTTCAACTTTTGTTTAGATGTGACAGAGTTGTCGTCAAATAAGACGATTTATAGTTTCACAGCAGCCATCTTGGTGTGTCTTTTTTGTCCCAGATGGTGGCGACCATCTACGGATAGGACGTACACATTACATGCTCTGTCCATGTATATAAGTCCGTGATTTATTTATTTGACATCAAACTGACAAATGTCGTAGTTGCCACAGCACAGTTTCTACAAAATTTGAAGCAAGTTTTGCTTTGCCTTGACTTTAATCTAAAATGAATGGTACATTCCCCTTTTGTAAACAATGTCAACAAACTCTATTGTCTTATATTTTCAAAACAGTAAGGGAACAACGCAAGTACATCATTCATGTAATGAGAGAAAATAAAGCATTTACACCATCCATGTAACCAGAATGCAAAAATGCGTTGAGGTTTCGATGATACATAAATGTTCTATTTCACATAATGCGATCATGCACCCTATCTTCCCTGTCAAATGTTATACAATACTAGCATGTTCGAAAAAACTCTAAATCCCAGATGACCTTTGACCTCCACCAATAAAAATATAGGAACCTTCTTCTCACCATAATGTGGATGCACATACCACATGTAAAATCTATTTAGGTTTCCCACCTTGAGATGTGTTACCACTTAACAAGATTTTCATTCATATTATGACCTCCAGTGACCACACATGACCTCTGACCTCCATAAAAGACATAGGTAGGTAGATAGACAAACAGACAAATAGCTTTTGACCTCCACCAAAAACAAAAGGGACCATCTCCTGACCATAATGAATCCACATCCCAAATATGAAATCTATCCAAGTTTCCTATCTTGAAATATTGTGTTTAAAAGGTTTTCAGACTTTGACCCCCGGTGACCTCAGATGACCTTTGAACTCTACCAAAAACAAAAGGGTTCTGCATTTTATGGGGTACCCACACATTAAGTTTGAGGTATAAAGATGTTTCTTGAGATTTTGCATAAACAAAGTTTTTAGTGTTTGACCCCTGGTGACCACAGATGACCTTTGACCTCAAAAAAATAATCATGTCCTTCCCCTTTATATGGGCTACCCACACACCAAGTTTGAGCTTCAAAGAAGTTTTCCTTCTTGAGATATGGCATGCACAAAATTCCAGTTTTTTACCTCTGGTGACCTCAAATGATGTTTGAACTCTCTATATGGGATACCCACACACTAGGTTGAGCTTCACAGAAATTTCCATTCTTGAGATATCGTGTGCACAAGATAAGTGTCACAAACACACATGGGCAAAGGCACACACACACATACATACACAGGCAAGCATGACTATATAGGTTTCTCTTTCATCTAAAACCAATATGAGAAAGTAAAGGCCTATGTAATAACAAAGAACTAGAAAGGAAAAGGGCTTAGTGATTCTTTGCAACTGCTATTTAAGCCTATCTTTTTTATTTTAAATTGACAGTGTTCCGTAATGTTTTTCAAATTGACAGTGCTCCGTAATGTACCCCCAAAGTATACACTCAAGGCATCCAAGCTTCCTGCATTGAGATCCCAGATGATCTTTGACCACCTAGAACTAAGGTTCTGCTCACAATATCACATCCACATAGCATGTGTGAAATATTGCAGTATCCAAGATTCCAACCATGGGAAATTGTTTAAATATGATATTGAGACTTTGACCCCTTGTGAACCCTAATGACATGTGACCTCCACCAAAAAACTATAGTGATCATTTAGTCACTATGCACCATCTACATGCCAAGCATAATGGCCCTACAAGTTACATTTCTTGTAATACTGTGTAAAAAAGCTTGTCAGACTTTGACACTGCTGACCCCAAATGACTTATGACCTTCACAAAAATTAATAGGAATCATCTACTCAATATGGCCAACCCACACACCCAAAGATGAGCTAAGTCACATGCACCTTTCTTGAGAAACCATGTCAACAAGGTCTTGACCTTTTGATCTTTCATGACCCAAATGACCATTGACCTCCAAGAAAATTGATAGGAGGCATCTTCTAAGTACAAACCAACTCACACACTTAATATGAGCAGAGTCACATGCACCTTTCTTTAGATATCTTGTTTACAAGGTTTTGAGAGAGAATATAGACAAATCCAGACTGTCAAGGGGTGGTCTGATTTGAGTTGGACATAACTGGGGTCCTTTAGCTTTAGCATTTCAATTTCCTTGCTAACCTGTATCATGGATGTTTGTACAATAAATTGTCTCTTGATTCCCTCAATTTAACTGAGTATGAGGGTTTGAAATTCATGTCAAAAATAAATGAAGAGGATTTAAGGCTAATGGACCCCATTAATGGCTGCCTACAGTCACCAAACACAAACAAATGTGGGACTCATCTACAGCTAGTACCCCATCTATGCAATAAGTCTGGTAAAATAAATTAGAATTCACACATATGTTCATTTATCAAAACAAATTAACCCCATTAACAACTCCATATAACAATAAAAGTATGAAAGTTTTGGCATGGTTGTTACATTGCACAAGTGATTTTCTTTGGAAAATAAAACAACTGAAAACATTAAGCAGGTGGCAACAGAAGAAATTGAATTATTTCTCACAAAATTAGGGTAATGTTTAACTGAAAAACATTCAAGATGACTGGTGCTACACTTCAACCTTTTAAACCCTATGACCCCAAAGCAAACTGAGAGAAAACAAGGCAACTGTCCACAAGAGTTCTAAGGGGTTTCTGGCAGAAAAGGGTGAATGACATTTGATGAAGCTGGCCTGTGGGCGACTGGGGGAAGATCACTTCCCTTTGTCTGTCTTCCCTCTGTCTGGTCAAACAGATCTCACATCTTGTGTTCAATCACAACCAAAGGGGTACAGCATCTTGATTTATAGCCAAAATAACTATCCATCAATAAAGGGGAAGTTTAAGCAACAATTTAAATTTCATATGTGAAAGAGAAACTTAATCTGCACAACTTGGTGAAACTTCTATCCAAATCCAACATGTATATCACAAAATATCAGCAAATGAAGGTCCTCGATTTGGGTTCCAAAGTGAGCTTGATGGCAGTAAAGATTGTATCACTTTCTCACATTGATAAGGAATGCTTTGTTTCTTTCTGTTTTTTCAGTCTGTTGTGTTGACCTTGAAGTTAATAAAGATAGAACCTCCCCATCGAGAACGCAAAGTTTGTGAAGTTCTCATGCCAAGTTTAATAACATGAGACAGTTGTGGAGAACATTGTTGCAAAGTTTAAGGAAAACAAAAGATTCTTCATTGTTGCAAGGATATAATGTCATATGTGCTTGCTTCAGGTCTACTTAAGATGAAAATGTGACAACTTTAACTGCTCATACCTTGAGAACCAGGTATCAGATTTCAATGACAATCTCACCTGAACACTCCCTAACATATCAAAACTTGTTTTGTCCTTAAACCCTTCTTATAATTTGCTTACACATTTGTAAAATCAAATAATTTGAAAAAGGCTGACAAACAGATGCTATTTACCTTCACTCCCAAAGCAATTATCAGATGTTTCTGCAAATCTGGACTGTTGATGCAATAAGGGCAACAAGAGAGGGCAGCCTCCATCTTCTGATGCTCTCGGATTGCATGATCTCTCTGCTTCTGGGCTTCATCCCTGGATGATTGCTTATTAGCACTGGACACAAACATATCATCCAGTGTGTATTCCTCATTCAAGGACTTCAAGGCCTAGAAAATTAAAACAACAACAATATTGTACAGCTTTCGAGAAAACCATACACAAATAACGTTTTAGACTCCATACACAAATAACGTTTTAGACTCTAACTCAAATAACAAATTTTCAGCAACAGTGTTACCCTAATCAAGTCTTGCTACCCACTGGAGTCTCCTACACAAAAGGCTACAATAAAACAAATATAAGGTTATAATAAAAAGTGTTTTTTATCATGCTGTAAATTTGTGATTTGGGTTGAAACATCCGGTGCTGTAGCCAAGTGGATAAAGGCGATGGCATTTGAAGCGATGAAACTTAGCAACCAGGAGGGGTCTGGAGTTCCATCCCGGTTGGGTCAAAGTAAGGTGGGTTTTTCATCAAATACCAATCTAGGGTTTTCCTATCTGGCTTTCAGAACATATCAAATTTGATCCAAATTGTTGAGCTGGTTGCCACCAAACATGATTCGTAAGCCAATGGCTTCTCCACATTTGTGGTCGCTAAATTCATAACACAACTACCCTTCAAGGCCTGATTATTATTATTATTAAATAATAGAGTCTGTAATTAATGGCATTCGTGTATGGTTTTCATAATAACTATTCACTAAGGACTCTATTTAAAATCAGGTGATTCAAGCGCGAAGTTAGGAATGTACAAATAATATATGCAGCACATACAGATTGGGGTACAGAATACTGACTACTACTGTAGTTGAAATTTGTGATTCACTAAACTGAATTTTCCGGGTATTGAGAAGATTTTGTCTGATGGAGGAAGTGAGGGGGGTATTCTTATTTGGATAACCATAAGAAATTAATCAGGGTGATTAATTCACTGATAAGACTGGGGAATGAAATCTTTGTGAGATCTTGGCTCTGGATTTTGCTCAGGTTTTTACTATTTTTCCAAAACAACCAGTGTTTCTGCCTGAGGGGTGAAAGGGAGATTTGTCCCCCCCCCCCTTCCAAGAAGAATGGGTAAATTCCACCCCTTTTCTTTTTCTATAAAAATTAGAAAGATGTCCATATCTTGGTTTCTTACTAAAGAAGACACTTTTGCACCAACGTTTGAACTTACACAAATGAATGGCCTTTAAAACCCTTCAAATTGCACCATACTAAGTCCTTTATGCATCCCTGAAGAGAACTTATACAATACTAGCACAAGAACTTAACTATAGAACTTTAGGAGATCATCAATTTGGACTTGGGGTTTAGCAGTTACAATTTCCCCTATTTTTGTGTTTCTAACAAAATCTCTGAGAAAAAACTAAGACTTGTAGAAGAGGTATTTGAAACTGGAAATTAAAGGGTTTTCAACTTCAGTAGTTAAACCATAAGGAAATCAGAAATCACACTGTCACCAATAAAGGCAAACAAAAGTATGAGAACAATTGCCTATGCTTCACCCAACAAATCAGACTCTGAATTTGAAATTTAAAAGCCTGATCCTCTCACCCCAGACAGTTCCAATTCTCCTAAGCTACACTTACTTTAGCTCCTCCCACAACTGTCTAAAACACATACTCATCCAGACATAATCTCAGTTTAATTCTGCAGGGTGAGTATACAACAACCCAATGTGTAATCCAAACACTCTCAGTACAGTACAAGCTGCAATCTATGAGCTTCAGTACTCTGCATTTTTTGCACTACCTATCAATCAAAGAGCTGTGCCAATTGAGGATTTCTGTGGAACACTACAAATATTGCAGCTTGGGGTTAAGAGGATTAGCCCTTTATATATGTTACTTACTCTAGCCTGCGCTCTAGAAAACATATTATTTTGATCCTCAGCTAATCCCATCTTCTCCTTCTGGATCATAGTTTTCAAATCCATATTGTCATCATCACCAAAGTAGCGCTCCCTCAGTCCTTCCTTGTTGTGAGTTGCAACCTGAAATGAAAAGGTTGACAAAATGTCTTAATAATGTATCTACATGTGTTTCCTAGCAGTCTGCTTCCAGGCAGAACATCAGAATTGAAACATAATGATTCTGCAGAATGAACCACTTTGTGGATAGTTGTCTCACCATGAACTCTTCAAATCTAATGGCCTATTATTTCAATACTTCTAGCCCCTTCTGCTGTTTGTCTAAAGCTTCTCAGTTTAATTTAAGGGAATATCCTGGTCAGCATACAAGGACCTATCATGTAATCAGAACAGACACACTGTGCCTGCTGTGTAAAACCTTGAGTTACTCTACATCTTTTGAAATTGTAAAATCAACAGACAGTACAAATTGAGATTTTGCTCCCCCACCCCCCCACTACTTTGGACAAAAAGTCTCTGTCTTCAAGTAAATTTGCATAGGTGTTTAGTCAAAATGACACTCCTACAAAAACCTGGTACCATGTGCCCTTCCATCTTAACTAACTATCACATGTAGTACAAAATACAAAGTTTACAAAAGATACTTCATAATACCCCCCCCCCCTCATGATTCCATATTTCCTGAAATTTTTAGAAGGGGGAATGGTCCCTCGCTGACAAACTTTTTACATCGCAAATGACACCACACCCCTCTTGAACCAACAGCCTTATTTGCAGTTGCTGGGTGCGAAGTTCTGTCACTCCAAATACACAGAGCTTTTTCCTCCATTGCCCTTGTATCTATTGAATGCACACAACTCAGTTTTCAACTGGTATTTGTAAAGATTTACTGGTGCCAAGTTCCAGCACCAGAATGTCAAAATTGGGAAGAGGGCAAACAAAGGGGAAAGAAATTGTTTGCGGGGCAAACATTTTTTTGGCCCAGCATGAAACTGAGTCCAAGGTGTCGTTCCTGCCGATGGAGGTCCAGGGGGTGAAGCCCCCTGAAAGCTCTGTGGATTTAGCCTATCTTTGGATGAAAATTATGTCTCAGGAGAGGTATGTCATTCATTTCTTCTGTATACCTAACTCCTAACCTGAGGTAGAACTGACACAGCTGGTGCCTCGCTTATGGACAATCTGGACAACAAGTGATGGTCTGATTTTAGTCGGCCATAACTGGGGTCTATCATCTTTTAATCTTTCAATTTCTCTGTTTACTTGAATCATGTACACTTGATTTTCTCAATTTCACTGAATATGAGAGTTTGAAATTCATGTAGACAATAAATGAAGACAATTTAAAGCTGATGGACCTAACAAATGGCTGCCTACAGTTATTACACACAAGCGCTGATCGGATTTGTCTATATGGCAAACATCAACAACACATACCCCCTTCCTCTTCTTCTTCTTTCCTCCTCTCTCTACATAACCTGACTCTTCTGGAAGAGGATAGCTCTGGCCCATCTTGTTCGTTCGACTCAAAATGACCTCTTCCTCTCCTCCCTCCCTCCTCTCTTCAGACGGTTTGCTTTTTCTTGGCTCTGGTTTAGGTCTGTTGGTTGTCGCTTGTCTCGCCATCTCCAGCTGTTTCTTCAATTCTTCGACAAGTTTCTGAGACAAAAGAATGCAAAGTCGCATACAAAGGATCATCCTTAATTTTATCTTTACCGTGATTTAGAGAGCAATAAGGTGAAAGAAATATATGGCTCAAAAATTTCAACTCTGATTTCAGCAGCTGTTAAACACAACACTTTAGATTTGGATGTATACAGCAACAATTCCTCTAAGACAGATCGAGACACTGAAAGAAGATAGTGCAAGCAATTAGTTTTAACAATCTCTCTTCAACTGACATGCTGTAAAAAAAAAGAAATGACATTTTTCTCACTGTGTTCAATTTGAAATTGAATTTAAATTTGAAATTGAATATGAATTTGAATATAAATTTAAATTTAAAATTTTTAAATTTTAAATTTAAAATTTAAATTTGAATTTGAATTTGGATTTGAATTTAAATTTAAATTTGAATATGAATTCAATTTAAATATGAATTAAAATTAGAATTTGAATTTATTTGTTAAACAAATAATATGTAAAATATTCATAAAAAGAAATAATGAAATAATCAACTTCCTGGACAAAGTTTCCTCAGTCTCTATTTACACATTTCTAGGAAAAGTCACCCTCAAAATAGCTCCTTTAGGGTGCACACTGGCCGTGTGACTAGTTTATAGCTAGGGGTACCACTTTCATATTAAACAAGTGTTTTTCCTTTTGACTCATTTTTTTTCTGCAGGGACAACTTCAGATGTAACGGAGATACATGTAGGGAGGCATTGAAGACATAAATGGCAAGATGACAAACAGATTTCTTGATCCAAGCCTGACAAAAGATATGGACAAAAAACAACACTAATCAATACATCTACCAACCTTGTGCAAATGATGTCACAGAGCAGAAAATCTGCCCTCCTTTGGGGGTAAAACAAACCAACACAGACAAATACAGACAGCTGATTTGTCAACCAGTCTAAGATGCACATATTCTGCTACAGGAACAGGGAAAATTCTTACGCCTGTGGCCTTGCGTTCCATTGGTCTGTTCAAAGGATGAAGTCAGTATGTTGTCAATGCACAAGGTCTATTATACAGTGGACACAGGATTTATCATGGGCTCTGAAACATTACTGTAAAATTTCATTTCATCAGACCCTACTAGCATGTTTTCCATCAAAAGTAAACAACTCTATATTTTTCCAGATTCCTGCCATTTTCTATTTTACACTTGGCAAGCACAGCTCAATATCTCACCTGATTGCCCATAATTTCAGCCTTCACCAGTTTTGCTCCCAACTGGTTCATCTCGTCTTTGGTTAGCACCTTAACTTCTTCTGCCTCTTCTTCTGATGAAGATGAAGAACTCTTACTGTCATCATCAGAAGCACTTCTTGATCCTTCCTCTTTCCTCTCCTTCACATCCACTATCTTCGATGTTTGTGATGGACTTTCGACCCGACGCTTCTTCTCAAACCCAGGTTTTCTCCAATTTCCAGCACTGCTGCTACTCCTTCTTTGTTCCCCCCTGCTATAAAAGTCCCCATCCTCATCCCCTGGCTTCTTAAACTTAGTTCTCATAGAATCTAACAAATTTCCAGTTTTAGAGGATCTTGCAGACACTGAGTTACTATCATGATCTTCATCTGAATCAGGTCTTTTAAACATTCCCCTAGCTTTTCCAAGACTTTCATACCTATCCCTAGAATGCCTGCCTCTCTGTCCATCTTCTTTTCTCTCAGAGTTTCTTTCTGAATCCCTGTCTTTCATGGATTCATCATCTCTTTCAAATTTCTTCCATCTTTGAGGACTGCCTCTCCTCTCTCTACCATCCCTGTCCCTCCCCCTGTATCTGTCTCTCTCTGAATAACCCCCTCTGTGGTCACCATGTCTCCTTTTGTCTCCCTCATTGTTATCCTTTTTTCTCCAAGAAGGTGAATTCCCAGACCTTGGATATCTGCTGCCTTCTGCCTCTGCCAGCATTTTGTGAATTTTTTCTAATGACTTTGGAGAGAAGAAATGACAATCATGTGATGGTCAATGTGTGAGCTGGATTTTAAATTTGTGTTACAGTGAATCAAATTTGAAATAGTTCATTTGTTAGTTAAATGAGGGTTAACAGCTCAGTTTCTAACCAACTGGTTTAAGTCAGGCCGGCCACGGCCTTTTTTCCAGTTGTGGCCCGTTGGCTTGTTTTCCCTACTCCATTGCATATGCTATGCACCAAGTACAAGGGCAGTAGGTTCCAATTTTTTAAATTCTAAGTAATGCTCAATGTTGACATACTTATGAAGTACTATCTATTTGCAAAATTAAGAGGCATGTAAACTTTTTCAAAAAGATATTACCTACATGCAGTCATACCAAAGACTTTGAAAATGTCATCTACTCCCTTCATGCATGATGCTCTGCATAAGCAAAGTAGTAGAGAAAGCCCCCACAACTGAACAAAAGCTGAAGGCCACTACATTTAAAGGGGCAGTCAGAAGTAGGCAGCATATATAAACCTTTTTTTCAGCGCTATATAGCAGAATTAACAGAAATTGAAAGGGGTCTTTCAAGTCAGAAGTAATATTAAATCTGCTTTAACTACTGTCGAATGGAATTTTGTAATTTTGTTCAGATAACAAAATTCCACACAAGTGTCTAGACAGCCTCATCCATCAGTGACCAATCACAACATCAGACCATGATAACATATCATTTTTTTTGGCTAGTTTTAACTCAATGTATGATAGTGGCACAGAATTGGGATCATGGAAAATTTTTCAAAACAGACTGAGATTTTAACTTTAACCTGATGATTATAAGTAGAGGCATAACACCCTAACTAACTATGCATGGATGAGGTACTGTGACTATCATTTCAAACTGTTAAATTCTCTATACTGATTATCAAGTCTCCTACAGTAGATTTTTAATAATTTCTCTAACCTCCCCAGAGAGATTTTTCAAGTATTTCACATTTCTTCACCACTTTTCGGCTGGCAAAGTCTCCCTTAGTTCTGTCATGAAATGGTGCATCAGAAAATCAATTTCGTATTTGAGTCATTCAAAATCCCATACTTTTACCTGATTGGAGGAATCTTTTCTTTATTCATATCCCTAACATTTGCATAAAACTAATTTCCAGTTTTGATCTAATTTCTAGACTGGCTAGGAACCCTGATGATGTTCTGTTCAACATCTGTGTACAACTTTGGTGAGTATTTTAGTACAGATCACATTTTTCAGCACTTGAGTATTTCCTACAGACCACACTTTCAGTGAATTTTACTTTTCACTTTCAGTGAATTTTACTGAAGGCTACACTTTTTGTGGGAATGTCACTACAGACCACATATTCAGGGAGTACTTTACCACAGACCAAACTTTCAGTACTTTATAATAATAACAGACCCCAATTTTAGTATGTTACTACAGACCACACTTTTAGTGAATATTTTACTACAGACCACACTTTTTAACAGTATTTACTTCAGACCACAATTTCAATGAATATTTTACTACAGACCACACTTCCAGTGAGTATTTTACTACAGGCCATACTTTCATGGAGTATAAACTCATGCTCACTGTTCCACACAATCAACTGTACTCCACCTTGTGAGATTGGATTGATACTCACAACCCAGGGAAAATTTTTAGCATTCAAAAGTTTTATGCCAATTTTGCTATTTCAGGGCTCCTCTATTACAAAGTTGTTAAAATCCCATACACTGCAAGTACAAAATCTGCTTCACAATTTTGCATTTGCATAGCAATTTGTCCATTTTGTGAGGCAAAATGCAACGTGACACCATATAAATTTTTCTCTGCAATCCCAAACTTTAAGAGTTGTGCACTCATTACATCACACCCATGCTACAAGACTGCTAGGGTCTGCCTCTCATACTCACCCCCCATCTTTCAGCAGCTAGTACTTCAAAGGGTTTTCCTTCTTCCTCAGCTTGCTGTTTCACTCTTTCATAAGATTTTCTCAACCAGCTGACTCCTCCATCCCCTACTCCTATTGGCTGTGTAGAAGTCTTTCTTTTAGAAGGATCTTCTTCTGGTAGTCCAGTTCCACCATTCTTCCAAAATGGATTTAACTCCCTAGCAGATTGCCCAGGCTGTCAACAAAATTTGAAAGTAGCAAACGCATAACAGGCAAGCTATGGTAAAAGCTGCTTCATACTCACCAGCAAAGGAGGGCCGGGACCTGTTAGGCTGCTTAGAGTAACAAAGTGTGATGTCATTTTAGCCACTGGCTCGGTACGAACAAACACCCCTATTGATTTATTACAGGGCTCAACTTCTTTAGTATATAACAGCAAAATGAATTCTCTAATATAAATGAGTGTCCAGTGTATGGTTTTATGTATATTCTAAGTATTTTAAAATACTTTTCAGGTTAAAATAAATTCCTTATACTTTCAGACTGTAACGTTTAAGATGGTTTCATAGATCTGGAACAGGGAGCTTTATGCAGAATTGCGTGTTTCACGGTGTAAAAGACTATGGACCCATTAACATTTTTTACCTGGTGAAGTAAGTCTCATTTCAAAAATGATGTAGGGTGCCATTCTTCCAGGAACATACTCATAATTATTACTTGGTCCACGTTGCATTTTTGTTGTCAGTGATGGCTACATTTCGTGCATCATTTTAAATGATGTGTATACTATAAAATGTTTGCATGTAAAAGTGAAGTGGCTAGGCCTCCCAAAGTCCCTATCGCTTTTTACGGTAGCCTGCATTACTGAATTGAAATTTTTTTTGCCAGTTGCAGAGATTTTCAAAGGTATAAGTAAAATAGTATTGTTCCGCAGGTAGTAGAGTGCCATTGTAACAAATATTCAGCTCTTCTTTGTGCCATGTGGTTTTGTATATAGGCATGAAAATCACAGCCTTTGAAGGTATTGTGTTAAGTATGTTAGGCTAATGAGGTCGACGTTTGTGTAGAGCCATCACCTTGGGAACTAAGCAGAGGTGATGACATCACTTCTGTACTATATAACAGAGAAAAATTATAGAATACTCTCACCTGACTTCATTAGTGACTTGTCTCTTCTTGGAAACAAAACAACTGATACAGTACCTATCATATATCATGGTTTTATTTGCCTGCATCCACAAGGTACACAGTAATAAATGCACATACTGTAGCATGTGCACACAAGTGAGTTAGATGAGGTTTTACAGATCAGTTTCTTCTGCCACAGTCCTTTTTTCAGATGTGGCTCCCTGGCTCATGTTCACATGTGATAGAAAACTGTCCTACACTCATACTGGTTAAGAGGAAATTTGCCGATGAAATTTTGGGTTCAATAACGAGTTTGATCACAGGGGGCGGATTGCATTAAGCTTCAACTTTAATATCCTAATGTGCCAATAGTTATGGCTCATGTGCACTGTATACAGTAGATAGTAATGCACTAATTGGCAGAGGTACAAGTTACATCAGGACATGATGTACTAGTACTGTACAGTAGCTAAGGTGTATCAGATCAGGGAGTTGTTAGAGAAGGAGAAGCACTGTTTTACTGTCTCTTTGCAATAATGTTTATTTCTGACAGTAATCTTCCTTTTATCTCTTCAATTCCTATCACAATGTATTAGACATTTGTTAAATAGATGAGATTTATTGACCCATCAACACCCATGTGTTATGTAGTGTCAACTAGAGAGGGGTGAGGGGAATACTTGACAAAAACATTCACAATTAAAACCTATACTCCTCATGTATTACAAATGACCGGACTGGAAAAACCTTACATTATCAATAGAATTGTACTCGCTTTGCTTCATCTTTTCCTCCTTCCGTTTCTCCTCTTTCTGTTTTCTGATATCTGAGGATGAGTAAGTGGCAGTCATGAAAGGACTCTCCATCCAGTTATCTCTCTAAACAAGAAGTGAAGGAGAAAATGTTGTACCTTCTAAGTCTTTCATCATTTAAATGTCAGCTTACAATATTCTCACATTATTATAAAAATAAAATTTGAAAATGCTATAACAAGTACAGAAAAATGTGTTAATTAAACCTATCATCCCCCTTCCCCCAAAAACACCGTTATAAAAATCCTGCCAGATCAAGCAAAAATTTCATTTGAAAATAAGCACATTTAGATGAGTGTGGTTATCCATTGATGCGAGTTTATCACAGGATAATGCAAAGTCACCTGATCGTAACGGACCAATAGAAACTGAGAATTATTATTAAGTAAGCATTGCAATTTGTCATTGGAGATGTACATATCCAATCCTTTGCAGCCACCTGCTTTATGTAAATCCTTACCTGAAGGGGTTTTGTGTCAGAGTTGTCAGGAGCATTGACGTCCAAAGTATTTGTACTAGAGTGTTGCCCTATGCCTTTAGTATGTGAAGATTGTCCAACAGTTGGCTCAGCTTCAACCCATTCTTCTTCATCTGAATCCTGTGCATTGAAAGTTAAATCAGTAATGACAATTGCAACAGATACACAGTCACCCAATATGTATAATAAACTTCTTGTTTTTAATACATAACCTTTTATCAGTTGCTTATCTTTATACTTTTAACTACTGTACAACCACAACTGTGTGACATTATGATAGGCATTGTAACTCCACAGCAGTTTCTACAATTATAAAAGTAATTTCAAATACAACTGCATTTGACTCAGATATAACTACAAAAATAACTTAATAGATAACATAAAATGACAATGAAAAACCAAATTATTTGAGAATTGTAATTTTGATCAATGGTAGAATGGCAGTTACTACCATTTGAAACATCTTTTCAAGACTGCATTATGACCTCTTTGATGACATCATACTAGAGTTGCAGATGGGTATAACTTTTTCCCAAAATTGTCTGATCCTCACAAGACTCCTTTCCACCTACTCAGTGAACAGTCCACATGTTGCTTACGTGTGGGTGAGACTAGCCTATAGAGTGCTTTCGCATGACATCCCAACTGGTAAGTCCCGCCCACTGCAAGGAAAAAAACAAGTGTTTTGGTGAAACAGTCACATGTGATCATCAGCTACTTCTCAGCTAGTTACACTAGCTTGCGTACTACGCTAGATTTTGCCCATCAAAAGGTACAGTGCTTGTGATGTCAGTGAAAGCATTCAATATGGTGTGATGATGATGTCACATTTGGTAAGCCACGCCCACTGCTGAGCAAAACTCAACAGTGGTTTAGTGCAACATTCACACCTTCATTGTCAGTTGCTTCCCAGCTAGCTATACCAGCCAGCGTACTGCATTAGTTTTTGCCCATTAAATGGGGCAAGGTTTGTGACTTCAGTGAAAGGGCTCTTTATTCCTAACATAATTTACAGTATAGAGCAACACTGAGCCAAACAAATAAAATACTCACATCTCCACTGGAAGAAGACTCCTCATCTCTAGACGCATCTCTCTTTGTGCTTTTCTTCTTACTTTTCTTATGTCTTCTTTTCTCCTTCTTCTCTTTCTTTCTCTTCTTCTTTTTAGCACTCTAGGTACATATAAAATAAAAGTGTAATGGCAATTAGTCAGTTGGAAGTCGCTCAATTGTGTGTATGGTGCTTATACAGCAGAGGGGTCATGAAGGTTTTCCTTTCGAAAATAAAAACTAGTACTTAGTATCACATGCATGTAGAATATGAAGTACTGGAAGTTACTACAGTAATAACTACAAAGAATACCTACTTTAAATTGGCCATTACTGAAATGTCTGAAAATGACTCTAGCCTAACAGTGCCCATAAAATTGCTGAATATTCTTAGTTAACAAAGAGTGGAATTGACTTTTAAGGGAAAGAGCACTGACCTCAAACTTATATTGAAACACTAGCTAATTCTCAATAATTTCTTCTTATTTCTGTTTTAAGTACCATTTATTATACTTTGAGACTAAAATACTGCATATCCAAGGTAAATCAGAGCGTAAGTCCCCATAAAATTCACAATTCAGTAAAAAAAAATGTTGCCACATGATTCTCATGTGCCCAATCATGAAACAGGAATTGGGATGAATGCACAAGAAGAAATAAATGGTCTTTACTTGAAGTTTTCAAGATGTTACATTTCCTGTTTATCTTAACTGAAAGTTATGCCCTAGCTGGCAGCTCCTCTAAGAGGATTAACTACTGGTTAGCCTAGATCAACAATGAACCATTGTGTGAACTGAACATCCCAATATTATGTAATAAATCCATTGTGACAGTAGTTCATCTGAGTACAAACAATATGCATCCATGGTCTTCAAGGTTAAAGGGGGAGTTAAAGCAGGAATTTAAAAGTTTAAAGGGGCTCATTGAGTTGGCCCACGAAATTCAACAAAAATTTCCAAACCTATTAAGTTTTCTTCACATATCAAAGACAAATGGTCAAACTAAGACAATCCTCATATACAACGTACAGATAACTGTTTAATGAGTGAGCTCTTTGAGTTCCAATTTGGTTTTCAAATATTCGTGACCAGACACTTTTTCAAAATAGGCACAAAACCGTTGCAGATCAGGACACCACAAAATTCAAAATGCAGCATTCCCCTTAACTATTGGATATGAAACTTGGTTTATTATGCTAATTATAAGCATTGTCATGAGATAGTGACCCTTTAGCACTTTCATTAAGTTATCCAAATCAACTCAATGAGTCCTTTAAGATGTGAAAGAGGAACCAAATCTACACAGTCTGGTGAAACCTCCATTCAAATAGGATGTGTACAGTATTTCTGGAGACATCAGTAAATGAATTCACTAGATTTGTGGTCCTAAATAAACTTTCCTCACATTGACAAGGAACGCTTTGTTTCCTTTTGTCTCTTCAGACTGTTGTGTTGATCTTGAATTTAATAGGAACAGGAGCCTCTGTTGGGAATATATAGTTTGTGAAGTTCTCAAGCCACTTATGCAATCATTTTCTGATAACATGGGATTTTCAAGGGAAAAAAATGGTTAGAAAGTTTAAAGAAAACCAAAAGACTGTTCATTAATATGTGAGGATGTGATGTCATATATGCTTGCTTTAAGTTCACTTTTTGTTGAAAATGTGACAACTTAACTTGCTGATACTGTATCTTGAGAACCACACATTAGATTTCAATGCAAATTTCACTGAAATGCTTTGAATAAGTACCCACTTAACATATCAAAACGTGATGTGACTTAAACCCTTCTTGTAATGTGTGTAGGCTATATTACAAACAGATAATTTAATTTAAAATTTTGTAGGTCAGGAAGCCATTTGGCTTATCGAGGACCCTATACCAGAGTGATCGTGGATGACTATCTGCAATTTTTGCTTTCTCTTTTTGACTATTGCTCAGAGATTCATGAGGCAGGCATGTATTAACCCGTCCTTATCCTGCTCCCGGGGCCACCATTTAACCTCTCCATGCAACTGACATGAGCTGATCCCCAGTCTTTAGCCACTTTCCCAAAGGCTGGGTGGGGTGAAGGTTACCTGCTCCACACCACTACTCAACAGTTGAGCTGAGCAAGCATACAACTTCCTGGATTGACAACTTCCTGAAACGGACAACCAAATACCCAATTTTGTAATTCTAAACTAAAAAAAGAAAAATCTTATTTTAAGCCCTCAGCTTAACTGTGAACAGCTATGCTGAACGAGCTAATTTTTAGACCTTGGAAAATTTTCAAGTGGTTCAAAAAATTTTCAAGTGGTTCAAAAAATTTTCAAGTGGTTCAACTGGGATTTGATCCAGGGTCCTCCAGCACTCCAGCATGCAAGGCCTTACCCGAGCCAACTCCACCCTCACATAATAGGAATGAACAAATAAAACAGATAAAATGGAGCCAGGTGTGAAACAGGAAGTCAGGTTCAGAATTTTATTACAACACTTTTTGGGCAAAAACTATGGTATCAGATTCACAGTTTCTTACAGGCAGGAACCTTGTATGTTTCCCTTTTAAAAATGTGTTTCATAACAAATGTAAAACATACAATGACCAAAAATTTAAGTGGCTCATTGAGTTTTGTAATGAAATTTAATGATTTTTTCCAACTCAAAAATTTTCTTCATGTACAGAACCAGTGACAAATGTCAAACTTAGACAAACCCTGTACCCTACACACATGTAGCTGTTTTAAGAGTGAGTACACAACAGTTCAACTTGATTTTCAAAAGTTCATGACCAGAAACTTTTCCAAATAATGCACAAAACCATTACAAGCCAGGGCACCACAAAATTCAAAATTTTAACTTTCTCCATAACTATTGGATATGAAGCTTGACTTATTAAGCTATAAGAACTGCCATGTGGTAGTGACCCTTAAACACCCAATCAACTCAATGAGCCCCTTTAACAATCGCGTGTACTCAAAACAGAAGAATGGAAATCTATAACATACCTGAACATCTAAGGCATGGCTAACAGAGGGCAGCATCCATCTGTCATCTCCTCGTTCTTTTATCAACTTTTGCCTCTTCTCATCTCTTTCAAACTTCTGCTTTGCCTGTGAGATCAAAGAAAATAAGTTACAGTAAAAGGTCTACCATTGTATCAGCGTACAATGGCATTGTGCAAAATAAATTTTGGGGGTCCTAATGTGCAGCAAGGAGTTTTGATTGTCTTCTGTGTCATATTGCAATCACGAGAGTGTTAAACTGTGACAACATCACTGAACTATTAGTATTTATGGTTTCAGTACATTTTATAGAAAAAAAAAGAATTGACGGTACTAATTGGGTTTCGGAACCCGGAAGTGGCATACCTATGCACAGGTATGCACACATTTGTATATCCCTATCCCTAACACTAACCCTGTACTACTGTGCATACATAACCCTAAACCTATTTACTATGCGAACATAACCCTAACCTCATTACGATGTGAACATACTGTAACCCTTACCCTATAACTGAGTACAGAAACCCAATTAGGCCTAGCCAAATTGACACCTTTGGCTTATGCACCCAAGGGCAATGAGCAGTCAAATCTTAGGCTATTGTGTTACTTCCATGGGGTTACCATGAGTTACATTTTCCAGATAAGAAAATTTTGATGTTACAGTAGTAGCCAGACCTGTCAACTCTCGGTTTTACCGGGAGACTCACGGCTTTTATCTAGATCTCCCAGCCACCTGGTTTCATGTGCTATTCTCCCGGCTTTTTAGTCTTCCATTTCTTTTGTACTTGGCCTATGCTTATTTGAACAATTGACCATAAATGAACATATTTTGACTGTTTACAAGGCTTACCAGTTGGAACGTCCCCAGACCAAAATGTCCCCGCACCAAAACGTTTCCGCTGTTGGTCAAAACATCCCAATGCCAAAACGTCCCATTGTATATTGTAAAATGAAGTGAGTTGTTTAGCTTTGTTGAAACAATTCAAGTTGTTTGTAAATTTGGTAAAAACTAGAAACTATATGATGCATTGTGAAACTTCATAACATCGAAAACAAAAGTTGCATAAATAGACCTAATTGATTTAAATAAATTTATTTCATATGTATGTATATAATTTTCTCAATTAATAGAGAATTGAAATCTATTCTTGACTATTCCAAAATCCATCCTTGCACTTTATTCCTTTTTCTAATTCATCTCTCACGTTTCCGTCTTACATTAAAAACTTTGACTGGACATTCGAGTTCTTTACACGGGAACATTTTGGTCTACCATATATAATATCAAGGGGATGTTTTGGTAAAAAGCGGGGACGTTGTGGTTGCAAAAAAGCGGGGATGTTTTGGTCTGGGGACATTTCAACTGGATACCTTTACAAGCACAACTGATGCACGACTAGTACTTTACTGTCTTTACCACAATATATGGGCCATGGGAGCTTCAATATTTTGAATGCGCTGTAAGGCAAGGTACGTAGAAATATACAAATAAGACCAACTTGCACGGTGCAAGGCATCGATTGGACAATCTTCTCACCATGCATTTAGCCTAAGTTGCCCAGACCTAGCCCAAGTAAGTTAGGTTTTAGGCCTAGCTGAAGTGCCTGTCTTTGTATTTAATTGAAAATTACCAACCGCCTGTTTTTTCTACCAATCTTCTATTTTTTGGCTCTGGAAAATGGAAACTCCCTATTTTGAGGTCAAAGAGGTTGACAGGCCTGGTAGTAGCACTTAGGCTGCTACTTGATCATGACTTAGTGGTTTAGTAGCAGGTGGGGCCTATTTACATGAAAATTTTCATGTGAATAAGGACATGTGGAAGCACTATTCATACGAAAATTTTCATACGAACTATGGCACGTGGGAGGCACTATTCATATGAAGATTTTCGTATGAATAAAGGGCTGTATCATACCAGAATTTTCGGATCAATAAAGGACTGTGGAAGCACTATTCATACGAAAATTTTGGTTTCAATGATGTTTGTTGGAAGCAGCCAGGATGAAGTTCATTTATAAGGGACCTTTCTGCAATGTGACGTGTACGTATAGTACAAATGAAGAACTTGTTTTACCTTTTAAAAATGAATCCAATCTCACTCTGAAAGATAATTATACAAGACCTTATCTTCACTTCATGGAAATCGTTTTTTTTTTTTTTTTCTAAAACATTCACTTGTTGGAAAGGGTCCTACCTGATTCAGAAAATATTGGGGGCAAACTGGTAGGGGCGAACTGGCTTGTGGGCGAAAGGACCGGCTGCCATCGATATCACACATATACCTTTATCTTACTATTACAAACGGTAGATACGCAAGGTGTACATGTAATGTATGCAGAGCCATAGCTACACTGTAAAAAAAAAAGCTCTTAATTTAAGAAAAAACTCTTAAATAAATGGTGTCATTTCAAGAGGTCAAGGTACTTGAATTTAGTGTTTAACTTCTTAGAATAAGTGCTATTTCTCTTAAATCGAGGGAAAAACTCTTAAATTAATGGTGTCATTTCAAGAGGAATAAGGCACTTAAATTTAGTGACACTTAATTGCAGTATTTTTCAACTGAATTTAAGAAGCAAATCTGGCAAAACAGGCAACATTGGTGAAACAGGCAACACTGTCACTGGATTCAAGAGGGGCTGAAATTCCAAGCTCTAGATTCAGATTGAAGAGCAGTTTTTTTTACAGTGTAGGCTATACAGAGCCGTCAATGGCCATATACAAGTGCTAGCCCCGCCAATCAGCTCAAAGTTTTTTCGTGTGAATTGTGACTACAGGTACTCTTATTTACACGAAAATTTTCGTGTAAACTGTGACAACAGGTACTCTTATTAGTTATTTACACGAAAATTTTTGTGTGAATTGTCACAACGTTAGCCTAGTAGTAAGTCTACATCGCGCAATTGGTACGCATACATCGCGAAATTGGTACGCACACTTAGCCTAAGGATAAGGAATCCAATCTCGTAAGCTAGGTTGATCATCCCTTCTGTTGCTTACAATAAAGCCTTAGAACTAGAAACTAAACCAAACCTTTGTGGAAAAATTACCTTTTCAAGGACCAACTTTTGAGCTTTTCTTTTTTCGTCTCTTTTTTCATCTAGTTTTCTTTTACTGACGAAAGATATGGGGGTCGCCATGTTTCGCGTACTTACGTGCGAACATAGTCAGGGTCACCCTAAAGTCTGCCTCTCTTACAACTGTCTGCGTAAGGCAGGTTCACCCATAGAGCAGGATATGTCCTTTTTTATGTACATGGGTTTACCAAATTAACCTCGACGGAAGGATTACCCCGACTAGTAATACGACCCTCCTACACTATTGGCTCTAAGGTTAGTCTCACAACGTGAAATTCAGCGATCAATTAGGCTACGCTAATTAGGCAAGAGTGCCGGAAAGAGTCAAAAAGGCCTGATGTATGTCACTTCGTTACATTTGTATTGCAGTTCTGCTTTAGACTTTGTGTTGTCTTCAACAGAAGAAAAAGCCCCAGCTGTTGGCGCTGCGTTTATCGTGAAGTAAACCTAGCCTAACCCGTCACCGTTAACGTTAGGCTAGTCTAATCATCATACATATCATAGGCGCCCAGGTTGTGGTAGAGTTATAGGCAATAATAACGTATTTAGGTAGGAAAGTTTAACAACCTCAACCAATGGCGGGGACACACACAGCTAGGCCTAGTACAACCCTAAATCCTTACATTGTTGATAGAATTTGAAAGCAGACTATTTAATGGGAGAACTGGATTGGTACAGCTGGGTCCACAGTTGTACTTGTAAGGTACGCTTTCGAGCCAAGTCGTCCCCAAACCAACTCGTCCCCAACCAACTCGTCCCCAGGCCAAGTCGTCCTCAAGCCAACTCGTCCCCAAACCAACTCGTCCCCAAATCAACTCGTCCCCAAGCCAAGTCGTCCCCAAACCATGTCGGCCCCAATATGAGAAATTAGTGGGAAATAAAATTAGGCTACCTCATTTCAAGAGACCAGCTAACACGGACTTTGCATTTGTTTTTGGTGTGTTCATTATTTTTTTCCTCCCTTTTGCTAGTTAAAGGGGAGATTTCGTGACACATAAATTTTTTAATTTTTGAAGCCGTGATTTATGTAATATAGAGAATGACAATAACATATGTTTAATATATATGTTATCAAACTCCAAAAATATATATGATATATATTTTTGGAGTTTGATAACATATATATTAAACACAACTGATGGGGACATATTTTTAGTTTGGCAAATATAATTAGTCTTGCAAATAAATGTTTTGGCAAAAATAATGTTTCTTGCAGATACATTTATATTGCAAACTTATTTCCTTTTCTTGAAAATAAATTTCTGGTTGGAAGAATATTTTTGTTGCAAAATAATTTTGTGGCGAACATGATAACTTTTTCAAGAAAGATATGTTTTCTTGCAAATATATTTTGGTGTAAACATAATTTTTCTTTACGAATATATTTCAAGTGTTGGAAAAAAATATTCTTCTAAATAATTTTAGAGCAAACATATATTTTTGTTGGGAGTATATTTTAATTGCAAATATATATCTTGTTAAGAATATACTCTTAACAATTGTATTTTTATTGCAAATTTGTTTTACAAATATAGGCCTAATGTTTGATGCTACTAAATAAAATTCGTGTTTTGTCACATACTGTAAATACTGTATTTCGGTTTTGATAATATATGTTTAGTTGGTAGTATATTCCCATTTCTTGTGCCATAAAAATCACACCAATTTTCATATTGGGGACAAGTTGCTTTGGGGACGACTTGGCTTTGGGACGAGTTGGTTTGGGGACGACTTGACCTGGGGATGACTTGGCTTCGGGACGAGTTGGTTTGGGGACGACTTGGCCTGCTTCGGTAGGGTACAGTAGCTAGCCCGAATTGAAGAATACAGTTGTGATAAGTGTTTGCTCGGGTTACCCGGGTACCCACCCACCATCAAATTACCTGGTTCCAAATGTACTAACTACTACCCAAGGCTTAAAAAATTTTGTATGCAAAAAGGATAGGTCTAACCCTATTTATGCCATTGCCACATGGACTAAAATATTTTGCCAATTTGGTAAACATTCTCAGAGACTAAGAATGAAGAGAGCCCCTAGAAATTATTTGTAAGTTTGAAACTTGTTTGTAGAGTACTTCATTTCCCAAAATTGAAATTTTTATCAGTGTGTGGCCCGATGGTGCTATCCTCACATAGTGAGTTACTTCTCACATATCACATGTAGCCTTTATCGTTTATAATCTTGCATGCAAGCAATCTATCCCACAGTGATTCAAAATCACTGTTTCATGTAGAAACTAGCAGACAAGTCATCCCCGCCCAGCTTGCAAAGATAGTGCCTGTAACATTTGGCATGCTAGGCAAAGTGAGCCTTGCATGTATAAGATTTTATAAGTAGTTATAAGTAATATGGTATGCCACCTCGAGTATAATCCTCCAATAGCCTATTTCATAAAGTTAAAGGTTTAACCTGTGAGTTTTATCCAAATCAACACTTTGCTGCTATCTGTAAAGTACAAGGACATCACTGTACTGACACTGTAAACATTCATAAAAATGGCAGACCTTTATATATTACTTTAATATGCCCCAAAATGGCTGTCCCGCACACTACGAAGTTAACGTGTGAAAGCCATGTTACCATGTCTGGATGTCAACACCATGACCAGGCTAGCTACGTAAGAATGTACATAGGCCCTTTAGTGATTATTCTCAATGCACATTGTGCATTAGTGTGTGTGAAGTTCACAAGCATGAGGTTGTTTGTTTACAATCGGTAATTTTGGACGTGCAAGAGAATACCATAACACAGGGCTCTGACTGGTTGATATTTTATTCTTTGGTGTTTAAAAAGGAGAAGCTTCGACCTCTTAGTATGCTTACTTTTAGAGTAGGAAAGCGTACCAAAATTCAACATCAAATTGATATAGGCCTTGGAAAGTACTAGTTGTCCCCACTTTTCCTTTACGTTTCTTTTACATGTCATTTTGATTTGAAACAAAATGAGACCCTAAAACCGTGATACAAATGTTTTTGAACTTGGGAATGTGATGGCTACCTCTCCAAAACAGCTGTAAATACAGTATTATCATGCATGTCTTATGGAGCATGCCTTACAAAATGTTCTTTTCTTTTAGTCACCGTAACACCGGATACCCAGGTACCCGAAGGGTATGGTGATTGGGTACCCAGGTCCTATTTTTTAGTACCTGTGCAAACACTAGTTGTGACAAATGGCACAATACAAGGGATTTAGTGGGTCACAATCAGTTGATTTACACTTCACTATTGCTGTGCTATAAAAAAGTAGCTGCAAAAGTGGACTACCTTAAAAGTAGGAAGTATGAGGAGGGCTTGTGCATGTCACCAGTTACGAGTAATCACAAGGAAGGTTTTTCCAAATGTTTAAACATATATTTGTGAAATCATTAAGTGATCACAGCTCTAGGTGTACACCTGTATCATTTTCACGTTTTTCATTTCTACTCAGATAACCAATCATAAGCTACAGTACCAAGGAAGTTTCATTTGCTGTGACACTTCAGACAGGATATTTTGATATTTCAGAAAAACTTCCACAATGTTCAAAAAGTAAGTTCCCTATTAACAGGGTCACAATGACTAATTTTTTTTCTTTGGGGGAGGGGGAGGCAAGCTAAGGGCAAAGGATAATGCTAGAAGGGTGGCAAAAATTCTCAGGTTCACTGGGAAACCAAGTCCATAGTGCCCATCCCTGTGGGTGGGGGTCCATGAAGCTCTGAGGTTTTAGCACTTAATCTCTTGATGAAAACTGAAGTCTCAGTAGAGGTATGTAATTTAGCTTTTTCAATTAACCCCACTCCTAACTGACCTAAATTGGTGGGGGTGGGGGGGGAGGACAAATCTGGAGGGGGTGCAAATGCCCTGTCTTGATTGATGGTCATTCAGTCCAGTGCTAACCATGATACAGGGTATGTGTGCATTTAATCAGGGTTCATACAGGTTAGGCCTACTACAGGTCCTGGAAAGTCAGGGAAAACTGAAATTCAAATTTCCAGGCGTGGAAAGTCAGAAAGTTCTTATTGTTACAACTTTCCCGATGTTCAGAGATGTTGTGTCTTTCTTGTTCCGGTAGCATAAATGTACTCAAGAAAAGACAGAGTGAAACCATTCCAATTTCCAAATGATTTATTACAATCTACTCTCCAATATTTAATGTGCAGGATTCCTTACACACGGAGTCTGCTGGCTACCAAGTCTAGGGCCTGACTGATTCTACAATCTACACGAGGTAGTCTCCTCAACAATTATAGACCAATAATATGTCCAAACACAAACATGTGACCACATCGGCCAATCCCCTCCCTCCCTTGACTTCCTGTTCCAGGAAGTTCTCAAAGCTAAACATAGAAGAATCATTTGCATGAATTAATAAAATTATTAAACATGAAGGACTATTCCAATATGTTGCCAAGGGCAGAGCACGACACAACAAGAAACATTGTTTTTTGTTGAGAAAAAAGATGGAAATATGGGATCTGACTATTTTTACAAGTCCTGGAAATATCAGTCAAGGTCCTTAAAAGTCATGGAAAATTCATGGAGTTTTGTCATTTTGAATTTGTACAAACCCTGCACTGTATAAGATCAATAGAAACAGGCTTCTCGGCCTTTTGGCTAAGATCATGTGTAGTATCTGTTCTTTTCATCCAGTCAAGAATGGAGCCATACATGACAGACCAATGATGAAAATGGTCTGAAGGCCGCGAGGTTGGTCGTTAAGTGTTGCCCTTCAGTGGACGTAATAGCTTCTTCGGGAAGCAGTATCAAGTTTGGTTTCGCCGAACGGCCCTTTGCCAGAGGGTCGGGAGGACTTTAGAAAAAGATCAATAGAAACAGCATTGAAACAGTTAGAGTGTCCCAACAAAACTTTGACCGACTGCATGGTCAAGTGGTTAGAGCATCAGACGTGAGGTCGGGAACAACAACTACAATTCATTCGAGTCCTGGCTGGGTCATACTGAAGACTTTAAATACGGAACCTACTGTCATTGTTCTCGGTGCTCAGTATGAGCTATGGAGTAGAGAAAACAAGCCTGTGAGCCACAACTTGAAAAAAGGCCATGGCCAGCTCAACTTGAACCATTTGGTTGGAAACTGGGCTGTAAAACTCCATCTAACCTAACCCAACAAAACTTCATATTGAAATGAGAAGCGGAATTGGGATACTTTGCTACTTTCCTTTTCCAGTATGTACTGTTACAGGATGTGTCTCCTGTTGTCAGGGGTGTCGATTCTAGGGGGCAGTTGCCACCAATGAAAATATTGGTTTGGAAACATCATGTTATCATTCCCCCACCCCAATTTTAAGCAAAATATCACACTGTGGCATACAGACGACTTTAAGGCTTTGAGAGAATGTGTCTCAGTTTACAGTATGTGCATGTCAATGTGAGTGTGTATGCATGTTTTTGAGTGCATATATATGCACATGTGTGTATATATGTGGGCACATGCTTTCGTATGGGTGAAAGTAGAAGATTCTGGTCTCATACTGGTAGAGAATTCTGGTCTGTGTCACAATCCATTATTCAACCCACTATTGAAAAATTTTTGGCCCCCTCCCCCCTTACTTCCACAAACCAGATTAATGCCCCTGTTGGATGTTGTTAAAGTTAAGCCACTGCCCTGTACTGCACCTGCATTTATTTCTTTTTATTCATTTATCAAAGATTTACAGAGAGTGAGAATGTGTCTGGGGTCACGCAAGTCAAGTCCTCTGTCATTAGAAATATCCGAGCTGATCTTATTGAAAAGTACCCCCCTCTTAAAGAGTATGCAGATGTGATACTGCCCAAGAAAGGGAGCTACAAAATGGTTAAATGGTGAGTATAATTTAAATTTAATTGCATTTTGTGCAGGGTTGTTTGATTTTAATCGCCCTGATTAAAATCACTGATTTAAATCATGATTTTTTTCAAAAAAATCATTGATTTAAATCACTTCTTTGGAAAAATTTTATTTATAGTCAGAAAAAGTTATTTTTGGTTGGTTTATTTACTGAATTCAACTTATTTGAACAAAAAACACAGTTTAGAATGATTGAACACAGTGTGCACCCCTAGTAAGAGATGCATCAGTATTGATGCCATAGACTGTAGATACAGTATTACAGTTCAAGTGAGACATGCTGGAAAAAAATCAACCAAATTCGTAGTGATCATGAGCCTTTTTCATGTACAGGTAGTTGGTTGAGGACAGTAGGACCCTCATATAAAAATGTAAGTATCGACAGTATCCCCACTGTCCTTGCTACAAGTTGGAAGTATCAGATATTTTAGTAATACTGTACCACAGTGTGTGTTGTAGCCTAGGGTCATGTTTTGGGGTGATACTAAGACAGGATGCTTATGAAATTCTTACACTATGAACCAGGCATGGGATTCAATTATTTTTTCATTTTACCAACCCTGATGTCAGGACCCATATCATGCTCAATGAATACTAAGTCCAAGTACTATTGAGAATTAGATGGATTGATTAAATAATGTACAGTGTACATTGTAACAGTTCACCATTAAGTTCAACATAGTGTACAGTAATCAATTGCCAGTTCATCTGCTATGAAACCATTGTGCAATGAGTTTAGTAGCAAGGATTACCACTTCCCACTTTCAACAAGGAATTAATTTGACTCCCTAGTTCAACATACTGTATATACTGTATGCCTATAGCATATACTATTGAGTGTATTGTTCAGTTAGCATTTTCTTTTGGGAATATTCAGATATTTTCTCCAAATTTTTTACGTTTGAAATCACTGTGTTTGTACGCACAACATTTTTGTACCGCACAGTACTTTGGTCATGTGCCCATATTAGTATGAACCAGGGAGGTTGTGTTACTGTACAGTATATGTTTTGTGTATACACTGCTACAGTGGGCTATACTTATTTTCATTTTTCCATACATTTTTTTTTTGCTTTGCAAATGATAGCCCTCCATGCTGAAAACTTCATCTTTGTAGGTTATAGAGTACACAGTAGCATCCAGGAAATTTTGTGACATCATAACTCTTACAAATTAATAAAAAAAAATCTGATTAAAATCAGATTAAAATCATTAAAATCTGATTTTTTCTTTATTTTTTAAAAAAATCAAAGAAATCAACAACCCTGATTTTGTGTCTTAAATACCTGCACAGTAACCTAGATGTTGGTCATAGGTGACTATGGTTATGGTCTTTGCTACTACACATGTGTAGACCAATCCAAACAGTCAGATGATGGTCTGAATGAGTCGGACATAACTGGGGTCCATCAGTTTTAATCTTTCAAATTCTTTGTTTACCTGTTACATGGACAATTTTGTTCTAAAATACAAATATGAAGGTTCAAAATTGCATGTAGACAATAAAGCTTAAGTGTACCTCAAGTCAAAAAGTTAAAAAATACATGTTAAAGAGCATGAAAAATCAACTCTCACAGTCCAATTCCCATCTTCATGGGGGGTTTCTGAGCTGAGAAATAAAATGCTCGTTTATTTACTCAACTTAAAATGTTAAATTGTGCAATAATTTGTGATGTCATTGTTGTACTACTCAAATTACAATCTTTGTATTTCTTTGTTTCTCTGAATGCTACAGCTCCTTGTACCAAGGTGTGATATCACTCTTACTCTTATGGGGTGATGTAATTAATTAAGCCCTCTCTTTGGAAGGTCAAACTCAGATTGCCCCTTTAATTGATGTGATAAACATGTCTTCTTTTATTTTCAGGTAATGTAGTTTTCTTTCTTTTTCCTTACAGCCACGAGAGAATAGAAATTATTGCTGTTAATGGAGAACCTATCTTCTTCAGGCAAAGAGATGACTTTTACCCAGCACTTCGACTTCTACATAAATGTGAGCCTATTGAGTGCTTTCACTAATGTCACAAGCCCGACCCCTATTGACAGGCGGACCATGTGTTTGGTCTAGTGGTAGAGCATCCGCCTTTCACATGGAAGGCCCAGGTTTGATTTCCAGATCAAGTCATACCAAAGACTAAAAAAATGGAACCTATTGCCGCTGTGCGTGATGCTCCGCATAAGCAGTGAAGGAGGGAAAACAAGCCAGTGAGCCACAAATGAAAAAAAGGCTGTGGCCGGCTTGACTTGAACCAATAGGATGGAAATTGGGCCGTAAAACTACTCCTAACCATCCAGCTAACTAACCTATTGACGGGCAAAATTGGTGTAGTGTGCTAGGTCATGTAGCTAGTTCAAAAGCAGCTGACGACTCACACCTGACTGCTGTACTAAAACACTGTTGATTTTTGCCCGACAGTAGGCATGGCTTACCGAGTAAAATGTCACATGAAAGCACTGTAACAACTTAAATTTTTTTTCCTGTGTAAGCTCAGGACAGTTCTTGCTTGCTCCTTCTTGAAGCTGTTTTAAAGGTTGTTGTTAGGTTTTGTGTTCCTCCAGGCTCATACTATAAACTCTTGATCAAGTTATGACCCTGAAAGATTGTGAGAGAAATTTCAGGTTTTGGTCTTCAGCTGGAGACAGCTCTCTGGCCTTTTTTAATTGCAATAGGACAGATGTTTACCTGTTTGTATGTATTGACTGATGGATGAACAGACTCACTTCATGCACAGTGTAAACCCATTAGAGTGACCATTAATTACCTGGCAGTAGTGATCTTTGCCAACACTAATTTATCATTTTCCCAGAAAAATGATAGTAATGCATGGCTATCAAGTGGCAATGTTTAAGGGGAATTTAGCAAAAATTTTATTTTCATACTGGTGAAAGAGGAATCAAATCTACACAGTATGTTGGAACTTTCATTTAAATCAGACATGAATTTCTCAAGATATCAGTAAATGAAGTCACTAGATTTTTGCTCCGAAGTGAGTCTGAGGGCAGCAAAGGTTCTGGACATTGACAAGGAATGCTTCTTTTCCCTTTGTTTCATCAGACTATTGGGTTGACCTTGAAGTTAATAGGGACAAGACCTTTGTGTGAGAATGCAAAGTTTTTAAAGTTCTGATATCATTTATGCAATGACATTTTGATAATATGGAATAAATCAGGAGAAAATTGGTTGCAAAGTTAAAAAGAAAAACTGTCCATTAATGTGAGGATATCATATATTTGTTTATCAAGGTCACTTTTTATCGGAATTGTGACAATCTTACCTGCTCACATTTGGAGTACCACACATCATATTTCAATTCAAATTTCACAAAAATCATGATGCGTTCTCTCTAAAGGGCACTGAGTTTGCACCTTCTGCTTGTCTTCACAAAACTGTCTTATCAAGCACAGGCTGGAATTAAGGTTTCAGCAGGGCAAAGCCATTTCTTCAGTTCTGAGGGAATGTTATGTGAACTGAGTGGGCACCAAGGCCAAACAGGTGATTTTGTTCTGACCGTAATGTGATCTCACAGGTAGGGCACGGGGGCCAAATGGCATTGATCGCCATTAAATTTTATAGGGCAACAAGACCATCGCCAAAAATACAAAGGCCAGGGGCTTTGTGGCCTTGGATTAATTCCACTCCTGTAAGCATATGCTACCAGTTAGATGATCCTCTTTAATTAGCCCACAGTTCACTTGGCAATGAATAAGCAGCTTTGCCACATCAGTTTGCCAAAAAACAGCCCTTTGTTTTGGTGTGAAGAACCTCTGGTAAGAGCGTATGGAATAATGTTCTCCGTGGACACTAGGCAAAAAGTTTATTCACTCTTTACAAGTTTTGTAAATGGAGAGCAGCTGGTGTGACCAGGCGGGAGGGATCAAAGTGCCTTTATCTAGTACTCTTGTATTTGACTCAGTATTGTTTTCATGAAAAGACCATCGCTTGGCAGTTTTTGCTATAGAATTCGGTATCGAGCATAACACGGCATGGCTTAGAATTAGTACCCCTCTAACATGTCAAAACTTGATGTGACCTTAAACCCTTCTTCTAATAGAAGCAAAGATCTGCTTGGTTTATGTAGTCAAGCTGGAATTCATGTCCACAAATTTGCCTAAAATGTCTTGAAATTTAAAGTCTGACACTTTCAGCATTCGTGTCCATATGTAGTAAGCATCCATGCTGGGTATTGTTTTATGTCTTGGTTAACTTTCTGTTATCCCTTTTTCCAATTCAGATCCTATTTTGTTACCCGAACAAAGAGTAGATAAAGGAGCCATCCGTTTTATTCTCAGTGGTGCAAACATCATGTGCAGAGGTTTAACATCCCCAGGAGCAACTCTTAGCCCTGCAGAGAAGGATGATGTTGTGGTATCCTTTTGTTTTGAAAACCTGGCATGGAAATGTCAAAAGGCTATTTCAGATCCAGTTAAATAAGATGTATTACCTAAGCTGAATCTTGATCTTATCCTGTACTAGAAGAAATTGTGTGATGTAAATCAAACCAATAGACCTTGTGCATATGATGTCACAGTGCGGAAAGTACGCCCTCACTTGGGGGCAAAACAAACCATCACAGACAAATGCAGACAGCTGATTTGTCAACCAGTCAAATACGCACAAAGTCTGCTACACGTGCAGGGTGAAGTCTTATGTATGCGGCTACATGTGACATTGTTTTCCCCCACAGATGACCTCACTATGTCGTCAATGCACAAGGTCTATAAAAGCTGATTTAGGTTCATGTATACAACATGTTTGACTATCCTTTCCTGTTGATCAAGCATTACACTCACCATAACTAGGAAATATCAAACAATGTTGCTAAAATTCCCTTGAAAGGGCATCAAAATTATAAATTAATTGAAGGGAATGTCAAATTAATGTGCTGCAATAATTTCACAGATTTCCCGTAATGCATCAAATCTTAAGGAAAAGTTACTTTACTTTAAAAATTAGTAATTTCCTCACTATATGCACTTGAGATGTAATTTTCTTATTCTTTAAGAGAAAATATTTCAGCATATTTTAAAGTTAATGAATTTTGCCTGTTGAAAATCCTCTTAAGGACACGCTGTAATGACTTGGGCAAAATCCAACTTACCTTAATACAACATCGATACCTACTTGGCCAGCTTAGTCCGCAAAATTTCCAACTGACTGTTGCTGTGGAAACCCCCTCAGATGCTTCCTAACTGTGGATGTGTATTTATGACTATGAGCAGTATTACCCTTTGCACCAGGCTAGTCTGAAGTATGTTACCTCTGCAGGCTGCATAGCAGTAAATTCTCTTGAAAATATTTGTCCAAAAATTGTATTCAATGTGAGACTCTGAAAATGCAACACATACAATCACCGAGTCCCATACCCAAATTGAATGTCTACAGAAGACTTATTTGATAGTAAAGAATTCTGTAAAAGTAAACTTGTTTGTTTGTTGTTTTCATGATTTATTTCCATTTAAACAAAAAGAGGAACAATAAATACAAAACAATTTCATGTTTAGAAATTAAGAGATGAAGAAGAAACATAACATCAAGCTATAATAGTAACTGAAATTAATCCTGAAATGGGAAAGGGGAGAGAGAATAAGTTCAAAAAAACTTGGATAAAACTCTCCCGTAAAATAATGATGACACACGAAAAAAAATTAAAGCAACTTAAATTCACTTCATTCAAATTTAATCTTAATTGGTTACATAACTAGTATCATCTGTAATCTAGTATCATTTGTATCTTTTGTCCTTAATTGCATCATCTTCAGGCTGTGATGGCAGAAGGCAAGGAGCATGCCCTCGCTATTGGGATTATGAAGATGTCTTCTGAAGAAATGTAAGTCTCTTAGAAAATGTTTCAGTTCAAGATACACTTGTGGAAGTGCTCACTGCATGAAGAAAATGCCAACCAACATTATGTTGGTAGGCTGTAGAGAAATTAATTGTGTGCTGAGGATTAAATTGCACAATGAAACTATGGTTGTGTGCTGTAAGAGTAAATGATCCCCCCCCCCCCCAACACACACACACAGGACATACCCGTATTCAATGCCTTACAGGGTACACAGAGCTGCTCCCCGTATGGAAATGGTCGGAATTCCCCTTTAGACGTTTAAGTCACGCGGCACGTGAATGCCGCAAGCAAGGGCGGACTCTTGCATATCATGTGACAGAGCTCATTGCAGTGTCTGAATTTTCGGGTAGCTGTGCCAGTTACAAGCTCTGCGCGAGCGAGGAAAGACGTGCGAGGCTTCAGCTCTCGTGAGCAGCTTGTACACGGCAAGGTATCTTTTACAGGCTCACACACACACACACACACCTTATTTATTTCCTTGCAAAACTGTTGACATCATTGCAACAAAAGAATTAAAGAAAACATGCAAGCACCACAACTTGAATTGGTATAGGAGACTATCCAGTTTCATGATTGGCTCTTGTAAATTATGTAACAATTGTGAAATTTGCCAGGTTTACCTTGAATATGCAATATTTCATTCTTGAAGTATCATAAAGATACTTGTACTTGGAAGATTAATAAGGACATCTAGATGTGTAGCTTCCTTAGTAAAGGACGAGAGGATATCTATGCCTCCTCTGAGCAGATTGATTGCAACTGAAATACCCTTCTCCCCCATCCCTTTGCCAACCCCCCCCCCCATGGGTGGAAAAGACTGGAGGCTCCTTTCCAGGAAATTTGGCCATCTGTTGGGAAATTTAGGCAGCTGGAGGGAAATTTCCCTTTCCTGTACATGAAAATATAGGGAGGACTGTGAGAAAACTTGACTCCCCTCCAGGGAAGTAATTCTACTCCCTTCTTGAGATATAAACATTTTTTCCAGCCCTGCAACTCCCTCCCATCCTTTGCATTATTCATGTTGTGTATTGTACTAATTTTATGCCTGTAGGTTCAGAGTTTGACTCCTGAAAGTTTCATACTGAAGACTTCATACAATGAACCTACTGCCATTGGGCTTGGTGCTCAGCATAGGTAATGGAGTAGGGAAAACAAGCCAGTGAGCCACAACTGGAAAAAAGGCTGTGGCCAGCTAGACTTAAACTGGTTGGTTAGAAATTGAGCCACAGGGGTGTAGATCTGGTTTGAGGATGGGGGGAAAAAATTTTCTAACAGCCTGTCAAAACCTGGATCATGTCCTGGACCGGTATTATCTATAAGCAGTTCGCCCATATGAATGCAATGCAAGCACACCTGTATACATACACAAAAACATGCATACATACTTACACTGACATGCACATACATTAAAGTGGAGATTTTCTGGAAGCCCAAAAGTCATCCATGTACCACAATGTTTTTATTTTGTTTAATCTGCCTCTTTTTTTTTCAGTCTTTCTGAATTATATTGAAGGGGGGACAAAATGCTGTTTGCCTCACCCCTCCCCAGGACAGATTCCCCTGTAAAACTCCATCATACTAACTAATCATACTAATTTTTAAACCATTTTTTCTTGCAGACTAAAAGTCAACAAAGACATAGGTATTGATCTTCTCCACTACTTGAATGATGGACTTTGGCATTTATCAGACATCAAGTAGGTTACAGAATAGGATCAGAATTGGACTACTGAGAAGGTACACTGTCCTTCTGAGGGTAATCGATGGTGAAGCAAGAAGATTGGATTTTTCATCAATATTTCATGGTACTAAGATTGCCAAACATGAAGTTAATGATGAAAAATGAATGAATTGAAATAGTTTGTAATATTCTTCTTCTCGAAAGTCATACCCGTATAGATGAATCCGATTAGGGCTTGTTTTTAGTGACTGTGTGCATCCATTGGTTGGGTCCATCAGCCTTTAATCGTCTTCATTTATTGTCCTATGTGAATTTCAAATCCTCATATTCAGTGAAGTTGAGAAAATTTAGATACACTTCAGTGTACAACCATCCATGGAACAGGTAAGGAAGGAAATTTTAAGATTAAAGGTGATGGACCCCAGTGATGGCCGACTAAAATCAGACCATCACACTCTGTCCGGATTCGTGTATAAAGGGACATTCACTGACTTTTACAAGTTTTAGCCTGGAGCAAGCTGACTTGTAAACAAAAGATTCTGTTTGTTACCAGCAAAATTTAACTGCTTGAAAAGATACTCCATAAAATGGAGATTATGTAAAGACATAATTATTTTAAGCCAGTTCTTAATAGACTGAACTCTTCTCTTTGTAATTTAAGGACTAATCCTCTCACATCCAACTACAATTTTTGTAGTAGTCCACAGAAATTGTCAATTGGCACAGCTCTTTTAATGACAGCTAGTTCAGGAAATGCAGAGTACCAAAAACTTACACAGCATGTACTTTACTGCAGTGTTGTAATCGAGTCACTTAATGTCGAGTCACGAGTCACCTCGAGTCACAAGGTGTCGAGTCTCGAGTCACGTCGAGTCTTTAGCAATTCTAGTCGAGTCGAGTCATGTCGAGCCTTCCCTCAGCTCGAGTCGAGTCACTTCGAGTCTTTGGAAAGCTTGGAGTCGCCTCGAATCATGTCGAGTCTTTAGCAATCCTAGTCGAGTCGAGTCATGTCGAGTCTTCCCTCAGCTCGAGTCAAGTCACTTCGAGTCTTTCGAAAGCTTCAGTGGTCTTGTGACTCGAGTCACCTTAGTCACAATGTGTTTATTTTCTTTGAGTCACTCCAAGTCACCTGATCTCTTACATGTTGTGATGGCATCGAGTCCATGGTACGTGATGGGTTAATCTTTTGCAAATGCAGTCCTTTGCTAAGCGACTGCACACTTTTGTTGGAGGAGGGAGGCATAGGCGTACGAGGGTAATTTTCTATGAGGGGGCAAGAGCATGTTTTGCCCGAATGTCACTGTTTATCATGCTTTGCCCATGTTTTGCCCAAATAGACCAACTCCTTTCACCCGAATTGGGAGGGCGAGTGCCCCCTGTAACCCCGCATTGTGTGCCTATGGGGGAGGGGTTAAGAAGGTAACTGATGTCCACTCCTGTACTTTCAAGTGAAATTTGACTTCACAACCCTAAATGTGAAGATTGGAATACACACATTATCTGTAAGTTAGTACTATATTAACCTTTACATATTGAGCAATGACATAATTCATCTAATAATATGTTTGTCATACAAGAACACTCAGATATAATCAAGTACCTATTAAACTCCTACACTACACTATCAAGCCTTCATTGAGTCTCAAGCCATACATATACAACACAAACTAGGCAATATATGCTTCCGCACATAACTTCATCATATAGACCTACGATACACCCTATTAATTAATCTTGCTGCGAACATATAAACACCATTGCTACCAGTTACACGACACTAAGGCCCCAATGTTATGTTAACAAGTGATAATTATAATAGGCCTAAACTGTGATTCATCAGAAGCCACAGGTCACACAGGTGTCCCCGTAAACAAACTGATTTCGTTAATCAAAATACTCGATACCAATAACAGATATTACCAACTAAATAGGACTACATTGAAATGAAATTTTGTTTGTCACACCTTCAGCTACTTCAAGTCAAAATACCACATATTAGTACAGAGACGAGGGAAATCAGTCATCTATCTGTGGAGCGTAGTATACTAGGCTAGACACTGAGGTCTAGGCCTAGGGAAATCGTAATGTTTACACTGGCACGGTACCACTAGTACTACACATACAGAGCACTCAGCTTCGAGAAGTTTGTTGTACGCGTGAAATTGACGGCGCTACACATGTTAAGCAGAGCTGTATGTGAGGATCCCCCTATGTACAGATAGGAGCGCATAATGGATAAAGCAGTAATTAACGGCCGTTGGTTTGCGTCCGATGATGAAAACAAATTTTAGTTTCTGTTTTATTAATCTCGGGTGTGACTCGAGTCATTGTGGACAAAGACTCGAGTCAAGTCGAGTCATTCTCTTCTGTGACTCGAGTTATGTCGAGCCTTCAAATTTTATTTTATGGTGACTCAAGTCACGTCGAGTCTTTGGCAAGTGGTGACTCGAGTCGATTCGAGTCCCGTGAGTTTAGGACTCGAGTCACTGAAATCGTGACTCGAGTCACATCTTTGACTCGAGTCATTACAACACTGCTTTACTGAGAGTGTTTTCATTACACACTGAGGTTTTGTACACTCACCCTGAAGCAATAAACTGAGATTTGTGCCTGGATGAAGATGAATTTTAGACAGTTGTGGGAGGGGCTTAAGTAGGTAGTTTAGAAGAATTGGAACTGTTTGGGGTGCGAGGATTAGGCCTTGAAATGTAAGTTTAGCAGTGCGCTCCACTGCACCAGTGTTTCTGGCAAGCTGCTTTGATGCAGTTTTGACACAGTGACTTAACAATTTGATGCACTGTTTAGTTTGTTTGGGAAAATAGAGAGGTTTTCACAGCTTTTTATGGTAGCATGTTTTAATATGATGCAGTAGATATTGCAATATCACTTGAAAATGAATATGTGAAGTACTTATTATATCCTTTGATTTTTCACATGACATGGACAAGTCCTTTGAAGTTTGCAAACCATGATTAATCTAAAACAGTCCTCTGTAATCCTATGCTTTCTCCCATCAGTAAGCAGGAAGATTGTTTCAGCTAGCAGAACAACTGATTTTCTTATCTTTGCTTATCCTTGGATGACTTCCAGCTGCATTTGGTTATTGATACTAATCCAGGGTCCCCGTCCAAATGCCTTCTTCAATGAGTATGTGGTTAACAAAGTCTTAAAGCAAATGTCCTCCTAATGTGAAATGAGGTTAAGGATTTCATATAGCTGCTAATATTTAAAATGGAAGTGTGGCTGTAGGGGAAGAATACAGTATATATATGTCCAGTACTCACAGTGTTTAATTCAAGTAGGGTCGTCAAGTGGCAGTGGTCTGTTCTAGCTGCTGTGTACCAATGTGTTTCACATCTGCAATGTAAGTTGATGTTTAACTGGGTACTAGGGTTGGGGGGTATACCCGTAATAACGTCAATACCGGTAGTAGAGGTACAAGTAATGCAAATACCAAAGATGTTTGGTGTGTTACTAATACCGGTTCTTGAAAAAATACTGGTACTTGAAAAAAATTACCAGTACTCGTTATATTAGCTGACAAAAATAACTGTTAGGATGTGTGGATGATTAGAGTATTTACACAAACATTTAGCTCAGAGGTTCTTGCATGGTAATTAACCCAATCAAACACCCAGATGCATTAATGTGCAGGATAACATGGGGGCCATGCGTGGCTTAGGTTCCTTTCCACCCGACTTCCCTACCCGAGAGTTGAGAACCGGTACCTCCTCAATACCGGTTCTGTATGTTGTACAATACCGATACCAATATTTTCACGGTACTGCCCAACCCTACTGGGTACTCTGGCTTTCATCCCAATTGGCTTAGGCTTGCCATAAAAACTGGTTGCCCAGCTGATGAAGCCGGTTAGGCGTCAGACTGAAGCCCCTTTGGGTGGACAATTAACTGACCATCTTTGCCTTTTTATGGCTGTTAAGTGGTGGTAAAGGTGATACAGCTATTATGAAAGGTTTTTTAACAGGTAACTGTAAAAGAGCTTAAAATAGAGGTAGCTTAATGTGCCGTATTTGACAGTTTTCTAAAATAAACTCCAAATTGCAACACATTATAGATACTGCCATGTTATGTTTATAGGAACAAGTATGGTGTATGAGCCTTTGTAATGAAACATGCTTATTGCCTTACAAGTTTTCTGGTCTCCTCAAGTGGTTCACTTTACATAGATGGCCCAGGAGTGGAAAATGGAAAAAAGTGTGACAAATCTGATTTCTAGTTAAGTATTGATGAAGAGATGCTGGATTTTGTATCTTTTAGGCTTATGGGAAGCAAGGCTTTTGTAAGTCAGCTGGTGTACATTTTAGGTTGTAGCTTTTTGGAATAATTGTCAAGTTTTTGCCCAGGTGGAAACAACATCTCTCATACTTTAAAGGACGTTTGTCCTCTGCACTGATCACAGTCCATTAAAAGGTTTACTAGGTTGTGAACTGCCAGAGAAAGGGATATACCATAATATTATTAGTGGAGAAGGCTTCCTGGGTTGTAGGAACATTGAGAAAGGGTGAGGAGGGATAGCTGTTGTTTGTGAACATATTTGCCCTGAGCATCACAATAGTACAGACTCATTCAGAGTTTACAAATGCTGTTATGGCTTGGTGTCAATGTAGTTGGTGAAGCGTGCTTACACAGTTATCTCAATGAGAGGTATATTCCAGTTCGCCTACTCTCTGTGTGCAATTGCACAAGCATTAACATGCACAACACATAGTATACACACATTTGTTTTTGTGCATATGCTTTATGCCAACCAGTGACATAAGTTTGAACACAATAATACTAACATAATATTTATCAAAAATGTCTCCTAGATGGCACTCCCAAAGTTGTATCTAAACATTGTATATCGGAATGTGATCTATAAATTATTAGCATGACTGAGCATGAACAAGCAAAAAATGAAACTTATTGTGTGACTGACTATTCTGTTTCTTCAAAGGAATAACACCTCCAGGGGTGGCACAACACTTTTTTTTTTTTGAGGGGGGAGGGGGTGAGTTCTAGTTATATATATCCTAAGATAAGGGTACACAAAAGTACAGGCACATACTGTAGCCAAAAAGGAAGGGGTAGAGGCATCGAAACTGGGCCGGAGGCTTGAGACCTCAGCCCCCCCCCCCCCTCCCATGAGGAAACTTTTTTTCTTTGCCCCTGGATCCCACCAGGGGCCCTAGGGCAGGCCCCTGGACCCCACTCGTTTTAAGTATCACGCTTCCCGCCCTGACTGACACCTTCGGCATCAGCAATGTATCTCTAAGCAATGTTCAGTAATTTTTTTTTCAGGCAGGCGCATCCCTGAAAAAGTGGGGGGTCTACAGGCATGTTCAGTTGCATCCAATGCCCCATTATTTGCAAAGTTCAGCTTCAAGAAGTGGTGACCAGGGAGGAGAATTTTGAAGTGGTGCTGATCACAAATTGATTCAAAACCTAAGTATGAAAAGTTTCCCGAAAGAAGGGATAAATATTTCGTTAGATGTGTCCAGTCCAAAACAACCTTCAGTAGCCTAAATGCAAAGTTTTTCTTATTAGTCATTAGTTATTTCAGGCAGTGAAAATAGCGAGTGAGACTCAGTAATAACGTGTACACTACTACGATCCGGTTGAAGTGAGGCGATGAAATTATTCAACGAAAGTCACGTATGTGCTGTCACTGCGATAAAGAATAGATAGGTCGACCGGATAAGTGACCTTTTAGGAGGTCCAGGTGTTTTCTACTTAAATCATGGGGAGTAAAGAGTGAATCTTGGCTAAAAAGTTCCTAACAATTTGTACCATAGGTATTTTTGAAGTTTGCAAATGGAAGACAAATCTTTAAAAATGATTTAAAACAATATTTTTTGGAAGTATTGATGTATAAATCAAAATAAATGTTAGCCTCCATGCAAGAAACATGGTAATATTTTACTTTGCTCTCTGTTGATATAGTCACAGCCACGAACTGACCTGAATGCATGTATTGTACATGCTATTACGTAACTGCGGTCGAAAAGCCGGCTGGATGTGTGACCCTTCCACTTAAATAATAGGGAGTAAAGCTGTATCTGGAACTAACGAAACCCTCACAATTCTTAGCTAGAGCATCGAAGTACCCTTTACTATGGATAAAGAGTAGTAAAATTATAATTCTAAGCAAAAGTGTTGACAAAGTACTGATGTATAAATGTCGGTCACTTTGTGAAAACATGACAATATTTGACTATGCCCTGCTATCAAGTAATGTACAACCACTTAGTAAAAAAAGCTTTTTTAAGACTGCTACATTTTACAGAAGGTACACATATTTCTGACAGCCTCATGTGGACATATTTTCTAGACGAAATTTGATGTTTATGCAATCAGAAATTATAAATATACCTGATGAAATTCACAGTATTTTTTCAAAAAGAAACAAACAGGCAAACATTGCAATATATATTTGGTAAATTAAGTGTCCAGCAATACCATTCACACAGATGTCCCTCGTAAAAATGATCTACCCTAGCAACAACCTCAATCATCGAAAATGAAGACAGTCTTTGGCTTGGTACTATTCTACTAAAAACGAAACAAAGAAATAATCCTCAATCGTTGGGCTTACAAACCATAGCTTAAGCCAACACTAAAATGCACGATCCTACACGTTTTGCAAAAGTGTAGTCTGCACGAGTCCAAAGGATTTCCCTTTCGGGAAACCAAAAACATGAGGTACATATTTTAAGGCTAGGTCCATGCATCTCAGAAACACTTAGGGAGTGCAGTTTCCACCCACCAAAGGTGTGGTTGTGAAGTCAAAAATGTTCTTGTGGACTCTGGACCAAGCAATGACGGCACTCCGCTTACAAAGTCTGGCTGGCATGGAGTCCCTCTCCCCCCGAATATATTTTTCCTGTTACTCCGTGCTTAGAGTGGGTGTCATTCCTTCTAAGAATAACTGCTGGCTTCTAACATTTGAAGGCCTACCTACCAATATGCTATTCCCCAACTCATATTATGGACAAAGAAGAAAATTTAACCACGGTTTTGATTACAGTTTTCAATTTTCATTCATATTATAGACAAACATGCTTCTAAACAAGTATATCCCCATGTGGGTTTGGGGTGTAAAATATGACCACTGTATTCCCCGCCTGTCAAGAGGCAACTGAAGGGATGGACTTGGAACCGCTTTATCTAGATGGCACTTTATACCTAATAACACATTCATGTTGTTGTGTTGTCAAATCTTATGTCAATAAACAAGTATGATTTGTAAAATAATAGTTTGGGGAGAAAAGACTAAACGTACTGTACACAAATTTCAAAAGGATGTTTTTATTGAGTCTATTGATAATCCATATGGAATAAGAACTCATTGCTTAATACACATTACTTTATGCTAGGTATACAAGTTTTTTGCCTTGTCCAATCAGGAAACTTGCAACTTCCATTTTGCCATGGATATTGGAGAATCCTGTTGCTTTTTACAATGATGAAGAAATCTTAGAGAAAGTAATGTCCAACAAGTGATTTGTTAGGCTGGAGAAGCAACATAGAAATGAACTAGAAGTCTCTTTGGAAATCATTTAATTCTGGAAACAAAAGATATGGGAAAACACCAACTCTTGGCCAGATTTATTGAAGAGCATTTCCCTTTATTTCTGCTGAGTGTTTTTACTTTTTACTGAAGTCCCAAAATGATAGCCTCTTTCTTTCAAGCTAAAAGAAAATGAAAGCATTGGTCACTTTGAACAATCTCAAATTTTTATTGAAATATAACCTGGAATGGCCACTAAAGCCCAGTTCTCTCACACCAAACAGTATCGATTCTCATAACCTTCTTACTTAAGTCCCTCCCACAATTGTCTGAAATTCATCCTTATCCAGTCACAATCTCAGTTTATTGCTTCAGGGTGAGTATAGAAAAGCTCTATGTGTATAGTCAAAACACTGTCAGTACAGTTCATGCTCTGTAATATAGGCTTTGATAATCTACATTGTTTGATTTAACAGTCAATCAAAAAGCTGGGCCAGTAGAGAGTTTCTGTACCCCCCTACAAGAATTGTACTTTGGGGTGAAGAGGATTGGCCCTTTAAGGGAATTTTGCAATATGATTGTTCACTGCACTTTTTCACATCTTTTCCAGATTTTAATCCCATTATCACAGAAAACAGGGACATTATTTCTCCAACCTAACACATCCTCTAAAAAAATCAATTAAAAGTATCAAATTCCCATTCTTTCTCTTTGACTTCTTACAACAACTCCATGACTTCATTCAACAACAAACAAAGAAATTAATATGCACCACTAACAACAAGAGCATCACTTTAAATTTTTATGCAAATATTTTACTTTAATCAGCTTGATCGGAAGTCTGGACTGCACATAGCCTACATACGACCTAAGGAAATAAAACTATTCTGATACTTAGCTAAAGTACGTCAGGGTCATGCTCAACTCCTCAGGATCTGGAGAGGTTGGGCTTACACCTTACACTTATACTAACCATGACATGCAGTGCAGGTGCCAGAATGTCATATGGGGGGGGATAACTGAGGGCAAAGGAAAATCTTCAGGGGCAAAAACCTTCAGGCACAGTGCAAAACCTAAAATGCCTGCTCCTGGAAATGATGGTCCCAGGGAAAGGCCCCTAGAAGCTCTGGGGTTTTATAAAAAAAAAAAATCTGGCATGGGGACTTAATACAAAGTACTGACAACTGAAAGATGGGAAAAGGCAGGAACTGGAATGAGGGAAGGAGGGTAGGGGGTGGGAGGCAAGTTGCATGTGGGTATTTCTCACATGATTTCTGTATACCTTCATTTGGGAGCAGGTTGGACAGGGGTGGTGGAAGTGGCAGTGGGATCTAAAAATTCCTCTTATGCTCTCCACACCCCACCCATCCAGGCCATCCCCCTAGTTTTCCAGGCTCTTTTATTTGGTACTCAACCCCACTTAAATATATTACCCAGATACACACAAAGTATCAACCATCTGCCATCTATCATCCATTGGTTGGCTACAAATCTGGCATGTTGAAGAATGATGGTAAGACTTTTGACAAGTTTACAGAAACACTGAAGCATATCCATACCTGCTTGAAAATGAATACAAACTGACTAAACTCAATAGGATTGTTTTCTACTTAAATACTACAAAAACTCTAATGACTTAAATTCTTCAGCAAATTTTTCACATGATGGTGGCCAGTCTCCAAACTTCCAATTGCCATCCTATCTTAAAAGGGTATTGATCAATAGTATCTTAACTTTTTGTGGATTAAACAATTACCCTAGTTAAAACTGTAAATAATACAATGCCTAGTTGTAAAATTGTCTGGCAGATAACGAGATGGGCAATGCAATTATATCAATTAATGTCAAAACTCCAAATCCATGATCAGAAGTAATGGTCAGGCCTCTAGCAAGCCCAGGGTTAACTAGTGTTTCCCTTGAGAAATTACCAACCAAAAAATTCATTTCTTTTTATGTCGTTCACAATGCTACAATCTTCAAATTTAAAATTTCCTTGGAACACCCATGCTACAATTCTGCCAACAAGCTAGTAACAAACAAAGGGCATACCTATGTCTTCACCAAGAGCTTTTTTGAAGACTCAAAATCAACTGAAAAACATTTTGTTCTGTGGGGGTCTGATAGGGGGTGACATTGGGAAAGTAGGTAGGGGAAAGAGACAATGTAGTTTTTAAATCTTGTTGGATGGCGTTAACTGTGTCTCACTATTTCTATTTTGAAGAAAAGTTACATTCTCCAGCTTAAACATCATTTAAGTCATTTTTAATCAAAATCTCCTTGCTCCATTTTAGAGTCAATTGACCGTATATATACATTACATATTATCAAACTGAAATTTAAAATATGCTTCATGACATGAGAAAGGTTAAACCCCTTCGCTACACACAGTTTGCTGCGAAACCATAATTTACCATTACTATTTATGCATCAGCACTGATGCGTCATGGTGTGTAATCATGTTTTGGACATGGAATAGGCTTGAAGAGGAGCTACTGTTACATATGTGCATCCTCTTGAGGCACAGGGAAAGCAAATATGGCAGCCTAGAAACAAAAAAATTGGTATTTTACAGAATCCATACATACATATTGTGCATATGCAATAAAATACATAGCTCAATATGGCAGGACGGACCCCCTTCCGTAGCAAAACCGTTGAGATCATGACCAAAAGCTGTGACCTGGCACAGTTGTTCAACTTTCAAGATATCAGTCACTCTCCATAACTTTTTTTCAAACTCTTAATACCCATGTGGTTTTTTTAAGGGCCAGCAACACTTTGTCTGCAATCTCCATGCAATTAAATCAAATCCCTGGTAAGAGTCTAGCCATCCAATCCTTTCAGAGGTAATATCTGTTTGCTCAGTCCTCTAAGAAGAAATAGTTTCCAGAAGACTTCTGTTCCTCATCCTTCACTGAGTGGAGCTTGTTTATCCTGGGGCGGAAATTGCTGGGGTCACGACGGAACGTGATCTCCAAACTCTCCAGGAATTTGTTCATACCTTTGAGCAGTATTTCAGGTCTGCAGGAATCAAGAGAATTAAAGTGGCTCACTGAGTTGGTTCATGAAGTTCAACAAATTTTTTCCAAACCTGTTAAATTCCCATATTCTATAAACAACTAACTGTTTAATGAATGAGGACATGACAGCTCAATTCAGTTTTCAAAAATTTCAGACCTGACACTTTTTCATATTACGCACACAACCATTTCGAGTCAGGACACCACAAAATTCACAATGTGAGCTTTTTTCGTTACTATTGGATATGAAACTCAACTCGTTACGATGTCTATGTGCATTGACATGTGGTAGGGACCCTTAAACACACCCATCAATATCAATCAATAAGCCCCTTTAAATAAAAGTCTCACTGGTTTCTTCAACTACATAAATACATCAAGGATAGTAGTTTGCATATGTTATGTGGGGGTGGGAGACACCTAACTTGGCTGCAAAGCTGTGACTGATTCCCAAAAAGCAAACAGCCAATCTAATTTAAAGGAATTTTCAGTACTGTTATAACTGAACATGAGCTGAGATGTTTCTTTATGAGCTTTGACTTGCAAGGCCTCGTTAAACTTTAGCCCCAATTTAATGCCCCCTCACCATACTTCTCTTTCGCAAAATTGAAAACCAAACTTTATACACTTTCCTTTTCAATTTGAGGTTAAGTCCAAATCCTGCATTTCACCCATCCTTTAACCAGAAAGCCAAAAGGCTTAGTGATTCCTTGCCGCTGAAATGTAAGGCCTTTTTTCACACTGACATTGCTTGGCAATGTTTTTCAATTAACAGGGCTCCATAATGTGCCCACAAAGTACACATGCAAGGCATCCAATCTTCCTACATTGAGATCCCCCTTGCCAGTTGTGAACCCAAATGACATTTGACCTCCACCAAAAACTTCTGGGACCATGTATTCACGATGTGCCATCTACAGGACAAGTTACAGGACCCTACAAGTGACATTTCTTGAAAAGACTGTGCAGGAAAGCTTGCCAGGCTTTGAACATGCTGACTCCAAATGAACTTTGACCTTTCAGAAAATCAATAGGGATCATCTACTCAATATGACCAATCCACACACTAAATATGAGCACAGTCACATGTACCGTTCTTGAGATATCGTGTTTACGAAGTTTTGACCTTTTGACCTCTCATGACCCCAAATGACCTTTGACCTCCACCAAAAACGATAGGGATCATCTACTCAATATGGCCAACACACTGGCCAAATATGAGTATAGTCACATGTACCATTCTCAAGATATCGTGTTTACGAATTTTTGACCTTTTGACCTCTCGTGACCCCAAATGACCTTTGATCTCCACCAAAAACAGTAGGGATCATCTACTCATTATGGCCAAGGCACACACCGAATATGAGATTAGTCACACTTACTCTTCTTGAGATACCGTGTTTAAAAGCAATTTTTAAGAAATTTACCTATTGACCTCTCATGACCCCAAATGACCTTTGACCTCCACGAAAATCAATAGGGATTATCTACTCAATATGACCAACCCACACAACAAATATGAGCATTGTCACATGTACCATTCTCGAGATACCGTGTTTATGAAGTTTTGACCTTTTGACCTCTCGTGACCCCAAATGACCTTTGACCTCCACCAGAAATAAAAGGGATCATCTACTCAATATGACCAACCCACACACCAAATATGAGCATAGTCACATGTACCACTCTCGAGATATCGTGTTTACGAAGTTTTGACCTTTTGACCTCTCGTGACACCAAATGACCTTTGACCTCCACCAAAAACAACAGGGATCATCTACTCAATATGGCCAACCCACACCAAATATGAGTATAGTCACATGTACCGTTCTTGAGATACCGTGTTTACAAACTTTTGAGCTTTTGACCTCTCGTGACCCCAAATGACCATTGACCTCCAAGAAAATCGACAGGGATCATTTACTTAATATGACCAACCCACACACCAAATATGAGCATAGTCACATGTACCATTCTCGAGATTCCGTGTTTATGAAGTTTTGACCTTTTGACCTCTCGTGACCCCAAATGACCTTTGACCTCCACAAAAAACAATATGGATCATCTACTCGATATGACCAACCTACAAACCAAATATGAGTATAGACACATGTACCGTTCTCGAGATATCGTGTTTACGAAGTTTTGACGTTTTGACCTCTCGTGACCCCAAATGACCTTTGACCTCCACCAAAAACAATAGGATCATCTACTCAATATGACCAACCCACACACCAAATATGAGCATAGTCACATGTACCGTTCTCGAGATATCGTGTTTACGAAGTTTTGACCTTTCGACCTCTCGTGACCCCAAATGACCTTTGACCTCCACCAAAAACAATAGGGATCATCTACTCAATATGACCAACCCACACACTAAATATGAGCATAGTCACATGTACCGTTCTCGAGATATCGTGTTTACGAAGTTTTGACCTTTTCGACCTCTCGTGACCCCAAATGACCTTTGATCTACACCAAAAACAATAGGGATCATCTACTCAATATGGCCAATGCACACACCAAATATGAGCATAGTCACACTTACCCTTCTTGAGATACCGTGTTTACAAGCAATTTCTAAGGAATTTACCTATTGACCTCTCGTGACCCAAAATGACCTTTGACCTCCACAAAAATCAATAGGATCATCTACTCAATATGACCGATCCACACACCAAATATGAGCATAGTCACATGTACCGTTTCTCGAGATATCGTGTTTACGAAGTTTTTGACCTTTTGACCTCTAGTGACCCCAAATGACCTTTGATCTACACCAAAAACAATAGGGATCATCTACTCAATATGGCCAATGCACACACCAAATATGAGATTAGTCACACTTACCCTTCTTGAGATACCGTGTTTACAAGCAATTTCTAAGGAATTTACCTATTGACCTCTCGTGACCCCAAATGACCTTTGACCTCCAAGAAAATCGATAGGGATCACCTACTCAATATGACCAACCCACACACCAAATATGAGCATAGTCACATGTACCGTTCTCGAGATATCGTGTTTACAAGATTTTGACCTTTTGACCTCTCGTGACCCCAAGTGACCTTTGACGTCCACCAAAAACAATAGGGATCATCTACTCAATATGGGCAATCCACATGCCAAGTATGAGATCCCTCGGACTTACCCTTCTTGAGATATCGTGTTTACAAGCCAAAGCGTCACATACGCACACACACACACACACACACACACACATACACACGACATCACCATCGCATAGATTCCTTGCCTGCCTACGGCAAGGAATCAAAAAACCAACTCTACTCATATAGACTAACACAACTACAGCACCATCAGTGCTAATGGCTCAAACCTGTTGAGTTAGTGCCCAGTGATGACTTCCAGTACCAAGAAAATCACTCCCCATGCAATGGGTACAGGGACTGTACTTGTCATACATGGCTATTATTTCTTGAACAGATGTACCCACAATTTAGAATGTTTTAATTTCTCCCAGGTAAAATGACAAGGAACTTAATACTTTTTAGAATGATTACCTTTCTCTTAGGTGTAGCCTTAGAGTGAGAAGCCTCTGTTGCCTTGCTTTCTATTTTTACAGAAATTTTTCTGTAAAAAAATAATTCATCCTCCTGAATTTGAGTATGTCTACAAAGCCCCTGCATGCACTCACAATACAACTACTGTTCTCATGGAACAAGATCTGTTTACATTGACCCTTTACCGTTGTTTGGGTCCTTTTGGACCCATACGGAGAGCGCGGCCGTCACCCACCTTTACTGTTTCACGAGGAGCTCGAAACTGCGAGTAGCTACCCGAAAATTCGGCCGAAACAGCGAGAGAGACAATAGTTTAAGGTCACAGGGTCAATAGCCTACAGAAGCTGATGGGGGGCGTTCTACGTCTGCTTTTCTGCCCACTCCCAAGGTGCGCAAATATGCCCAGATTGGAGTACAACAGTAAAGGGTTAATCGAAAGTATCTGCAGCAGGGGTCTGTGCACACACGCGGAGACAGTGGCATCAGCTTTGCAGTAAACACACTCCACAGACTTATTTTAACCCTTTACCGTTGTTTGGGTCCTTTTGGACCCATACGGAGAGCCCGGCTGTCACCCACCTTTACTGTTTCACACGGAGCTCGAAACTGCGAGTAGCTACCCGAAAATTCGGCCACAACAACGAGAGAGACAATAGTTTAAGGTCACAGGGTCAATAGCCCTGATGCGGGGCGTGCTACGTCCGCTTTTCCGCCCACTCCTGAGGCGCGCAAATATGCCCCGATTGGAGCACAACGGTAAAGGGTTAACCTAATCAACCTCACATGATTGACAATCTTGCATCCAGACCATTTTAAAGGGAGTTCAATTTGTGAGACTGGTAAAAATAGAGGGGTGGCACAAAATTGGTCAGAAAGGTGTCAAAATTATTATTTATCCAAAAACAGACAAAAAATTTGTAATCAGCACATGCCAGCCTCCCATCTGAACAATTTTGAGAACAAGTCTGCAATGCATCTAGGAGACAGTAGCATTTCAAAATATTTATACCTATGACCTAGAATGTCTTTGGATAAACAAGTAAAGTACAAGATTTAACAACCACTATCTGAGGAATATTTTGGCCAACTTTCAAGGACATTGAGCACTATTTGCAGGAAAAGTGACACTTCAAAAAATATTCACAAAACAGCCACTGCTGAATGACCTTTGACCTCAACTTTTTGAACACAACATGTAGCCCTATGTCCAATGACCGATGTGTCCAAGTTTCATTTCAATTTGTCAACAAATGTGCCACTGAGGAATTAAAGGCAATTGTGAACAGACATGAAAGATAGATGGATAGACAGAGTGAGGGTGGAAGATCATAATTGCTCGAACGGCTCTTTGAGCTGGTTTGAACTAAAAACTACAACATATATAAGACAACAAAAATGAATCCGCTTTCTCACCTGTTTGCTGTACTAGACACTGATGGATTTCCCTCAAATACAATGACGCGATCAGCTAAATAAGTTGCCATGATGAAATCGTGTTCCACTACAAATCCGGTTTTCTTTGCATGAAGGATGAATCTGCAAAAGAATGTTTCATACCAAGAACCTTGAAAAATGGATAATGTCATTGTGCTTGGTGCTCAGCCTGAGCAATGGAGAAGGGAAAACAAGCCAGAGAGTTACAAATGGGAAAAGGCCATGACTGGCCTAACTTAAACCAATTGGTTAGATATTGAGCCATAAAACCCCATCTTGCAAACAAATTAACTGTAAATAAATGTATACTGAACACAATTTGGATTCCCTTTAACTATGTTGACAGAAAGATGTTATACATGCCTGTTGCTGCAAGGATATCATGTGTTTACCAAATTTAGACCAACAGCTGGCATACACATTAGCCAAACATGCAACTGAGTTTAGAGTGAAGACAAAACTGGCAACCAAGACTCACAAACTATTTCTTGCATTGTCTGTTCCTTTCTCATTAGCACATGTCAGTATGAAGCCACAGTAACACTGCTAAAATTTCAAATCAGATTCTCACCAAATTTTTATGACTTTTTTCATATCTTCTCCATCTCTGGTTGGAAAAGTCCAAAATTTTGCCCAGCAGTGTAAATATATGATTTCAATCAGATTTGATAATGAAATGTTAACTACTTTCATGACGTCACACCAACAGACGTATCTGCAGAGATGCCAACATTTACAACCAGAAAACCAGGGAAGTTTCACATAAGAATCAGAGAGATTTTTGAATTACATGCAACTTAATGGGGGAAAAACTTTCTTGAATCAGGAGGGTTGTCATATTTGCTAGTTGGAATGGACAAAAATCCTAGAATTTTTAGGAAGCATCCCTGAGAATCAGGGATGGTTTATCCTGCGGAGCAAACTCTGTAGTAGCCGAAAGATGGGACTCTTTCAAAATCATAATACACCCAGGACTCTAAACAGTACAATATACAGTGTCTGCAAACCTTCGCCCAGTTCCCACTTACAGGAATCCCGCATTTTGAGGGATGAATTAGTATATTTTCATACATACAACTGATACAACGAACAGCAAACAACCTAATTAGCTTTTGTGTGTGGAAAATAAGTACCAGGCCATACATTCTATGCACATATATTACCTATTACGCAAGTCATAATTCAGTATTTTAATTTTCGTCGTGACATCATTTTTGGTGGTCGTAAATGAGATTAGATAGAAAGTTGGCAGGCTAAGGAGGGTTGGCATCTCTGGTATCTGATATGCATAGTTAGATAAAAACTGTGTTGATGTAACATCACATAAGAATTGGTATCATTTCAATTTTTGGGGTCCTGCCATACAAATTATGTATTTACACAATGTGAGAAAATTTGAGGTTCAGTTCTGCTAGAGTTGGAGAAAAATTTCAATCATACTCTCCAAAATCTGATCCAAAATTGTTGTAGTGTGACTGTGGCTTTGGTGTTCAGTTAATTGTTTTTTTCTTTTATTTTATGAATTTGTAAGTTACCTCTTAATAACCTTTGCTGCAACCAGACGTTGCTCAGAGTCCAAGTACGCAGATGGCTCATCAATAAGATAGACCTCTGCAGGCTTTCCCAAACATAGAGTCAAGGCCACTCTCTGAAGCTCACCACCAGAGAGGTTTTGAACCTGTTCAAAAGATACAGCCAAAAGCGAGATATCATAAAAAGCTAGGCATTATAAAGCATGGTTCGTACAAATTCAAATGACAACTTTCCATGGCTTTCAATGATCTTTACTGATAGTTCAAGGGACATTTAAAAACATTCACATCCCCATTTCCACTTTATTCCAAACAATGAGAAAGACACAATAATATGTCCACTCCCTAAATTCCCTGACTTTTTCACAAACTCTTAAAAAATTGCTCATTTTTCTTGACTTTCCAGGCCTGGAAATTCAAATTTCATTTTTCCCTGACTTGCCAGGATTTTCAGGACCTGTACAAACACTGTAAAGAAAAGTTTAGTTACCCAGAATACACTTTCAGTTGCGGCTTATAAAAGCTGTGACTGGTCACAGAAGATGACATGCAATAAGAGCAAATTCAAACAATACCTTTGAAAGTAAGAAATTAGACAATTCCATGGACTGTACTGATGAAAGGGATCAAAGTTATTGCTACAATCCAAATTTTCAATCTTTACATCATAACATCAAGTTTAAAGTAGAATAAAGAAATATTTGTTTGAAAGGCTATCAAACTAGTAATAAAATTCCATTGGCAAAGACAATTGCAGATGCTCAGACAGAACTTCTAATTGTAGGACATGGTCCCAAGATATTCCAATTATAACTTCTCCTTTCAAAAAGATGACAATTTCAAAGATAGTGTATCAACAAGCTTCAAGTTGGGTTGATAAAAATGTTCTTATTAATGTTGGCAATAAGGTGCACGGTTGGGCAATTCATGCACATACTTCACTGGTCCCCCAACTGTCCTCAAAAACTCTAGAAAGGTGGAAATTGCCGGAGCATATTCTGAGCCTGCAAAGATCTGCAAATATTGAGGAAGGTGGCAATCATTCCTACAAGTTTTAAACAGGCGAAGACCTGCAAATTTTCCCCCTCTTGCCCTTTTTCAGTTATTCCTCGAAACCTATCAAATCTGATCAGCCAATGACCTTACCTCTTGGTCCATAATGCCATCTACGACTAGTGGTTTGATTACATCGGTTATAAACTGTGGATGTATGTAAGCATCCCTGATCTTGTTGTGAAGTAGCTGACGGACTGTCCCCTCGGATTTGGGGCTGATCTTCTGAGGTTTGTAGCTGATGTTCAGCTGGGGAACCTCTCCTGCAAATTAAAGTACAAATTTTGATGAAAGAAAATTCTCAATCATGTTCTCAAAGGGTTTACTCTGCCACGTTATTTTCAAAATTTGTATTAATGAAAGGAAGCCCAATACCTCTGTGATTCCCACCAAAATCTCAAAAGTTTCTTTCCAAGGCACCTCCCAGATCCAATAATTTTCAACTGATGACTTTATCAAACAGCTGATGAGACAAAAACGAGGTAACTTTTACTCTTCAGGACTCCTGCACTTTTCAAATTTTGAAGTTCAAGATTGCTTCCATGCTTCTGAAGAGTGAACATGGAACATTCACAACAAAAAAAGGGGAGAACATTGTATAGTATGGGACTTATTTTTGAATGTTTACCCAGCACACATGCACACTAACCATACAAATGAGTACATCTTAAAATTTCAAGACCAAGGGCAGTTTTTCATGACTGAACAGCCAAAATTCACAGATTTTTAAGAACATTTTAAAATTCCAAACTTTTTCCCATTTTCTCTAATGAGAGGGAAATTCTGTTTACCTGAATCTTCATCAGGAGGTAACCTTCCAGCAAGCATTCGGATGAAGGTGGTCTTTCCTGTGCCATTTTCTCCCAACATGACGATAATCTCTGAGTCACTAAACTCTCCTGCTTTAATATCAAGATGGAAGTCACCTGAAGATACAAGAAAAAAAGAAAATAGGTGCAAAAACTTAACTTGGTTGGCAGGACTTGTTTACAACATTCATATCTGTATTAAGAATCTCTTCCACCAAATAAATATATTTTACACAGGAGTTTACAATGCATCTCCATACTCAAAGTATATGTGAATTTATAAATAAAAAAAAAAAAACCCAGAAATAGAAAGATCAGAAAACCTACATAAAAATCCTTCTTATATTGTTGGGAAAAGGGATGGATAGGGGACAGAGAATTATGTCACTATGAATTTTCATTAAGAGTAAATAATGTCAGACATATTCCTACATCTATATTTTCTAGGCTTCTGTTTTGGTTGAGACCAAGATACAAATGCACTAATTGCAATGTATAATTGGAGACGAATATTTTTCAAATGGTACAAACAACTGGTATGATTATTTTTGTCCTAACCATTATCTTTAAAGGGAAAATGGAGTCACTCCAATAAGAATCAATGTATACTGATTGCTGAATGGCTCTTTCAATCATGTCACAAGACTTGTTACGGAGTTGTTAAATACAGGGAGTATACCTCTACACTTAACCTTTTGTTTGTAATATTTATGTTAAAATAAAGCTTCCTCAGGGACATGGGCGTCCGCAGGTATGGGCAAGGGGGGCACTTGCCCCCCCCTCCCACCCTGGAAAATCAAAAATTTGAAAAAACGTATAAAAATCAAAGCAAAAACCCGAACAAAACGTGTTTTCCAAGTTTCTATGCGAAAAATAGGCTTTAGAAATGCCATTTCCGGCGATCTGGGAGGCATTTTTGGCTGAAATTTTCTCATGCTTTGTGTCAATTCATGGTGACTTGTAGATTTTGCCCCTCCCTAGAAATTTTGCCCCCCCCCCCCGACTTTTTTTCTGCGGACGTCCATGCTCAGGGATACTTGTCAGATAAATATCAGGAGAATTATCAGCATTTCCTGATTTTGTTGAAGCAATTTGGGATGGATGACTTATTCTTCTTTTCATTCACTTTTCTCTGCAGTTATCAAATTTTTATTGAAATGTTACCCCTTAATGAAGGTTACTCCAACAGACAAGATTGCATTCATATCTAAAGGGTTGTGTATTACATGTGGTATTTGTGGTAAGTTAAGCCATAGTCATAATAGAAAGAAATTGGATCAGATTCCGGTCTGATTTTTTACATTTTTTTTAAATCTTCACTGTCTCTGGTCAGAAAGAGCCAAAAATTTGTCGCCCAGTGTAAACACATGATCTGCATCTGACGTCTATGAAAATAAAATGCCAGTTGACTTTTTCCTGATATCACACCGACATACCTTTTTTTATCTGACAGCGTAGTCCAATAAAATCTCTCTATATATGTGACATCACAAAATAATTAGCATAAATTAAGTTTTCATAATCCTGTGGTACAACTCATATATTTACACAAGTTGGCAAATTTTTGGCTCTTTGATGGAGAAGATTTAAACAAAAACTCACAAAAATCAGATCGGAATCTGATCCGAAATCATTGTAGCATGACCACGGCTTTAAGTTTACTTTCCAGTCATTGCTAATCCAAAACTGTAACTTAGATTGCACTGCTGACTGAGTACACTTAAGAGAACACACAAATAAGGACATCTTCGAAAGATACTTTGCAGTTTACATTTTCACCTCAGTATACCAGGCCTTGAGTTTTAAATTGCCCAGGTGTACTACAAATCACACTCCTCAGGAAATTTGAAAGTATGATAGGTGTGCTGTTTTATTGAACTTAATAGATTTTCATAAGCTTCCATTCATCATTTAGTGTGCAAAAAATCACACTGAACACGGTCATTTGAGGGGTGTGCCATTGCACTCACACACCTCAAAATTCAAGTACCTGATTCAGTAATTGCTTCAACTAAAGGCACTAACCTAATGTTTTGGACATTGACGGATATTTGTAATGCGCCAACCTCTTGACCTCCTCCTCTTCCGCTGTCTCTGATACTTTGAAGACCAGCGACGTTTCCCTGAATCGAAGATTTTCCGTTGGAACATAGCCATCCAAAAATATGTTGATTCCTGACAAAAAGCCGTGAAATAAGAAAACTTAACTCCACGTAAATATTGCATTAGAAGCAACAAAAACTGTATTACAACAAATGCCCACAGAATTATTAAATTGTGGCACATGTCACCTCAACCTTTTACCTTTAAAGAAAGAACTAAATGCTACCTCTAGAACAGAATATATTCCAACCCCTCTTCAGACTAAGAAGGACCAAAGGATTTACCACCAAATGTGAGCAGTGGCAGCACCAGAATGTCAAAATTGGGTGGGGGCAAACTGAGGGCACAAAATAATGTTGGGGGGCAAAAATTTTCAGTGGCAGCCTGAAGTTGGGGTAGAGGCAAGGCAAATATCTTCGGGGGAGCAAATGCCCCCTCTTCCCCTTCCCCCCAAAGTGCCCCCACTGAATGTAAGGTAAGTGTTGAAAATCATGTCATTTCAAAATCTGTCATCCCACTTTGGCACATTGGTAAGTCACTGGGTTCTCTATAGATGAATCCAATTAGCGCTTGTTTTTAGTGACTGTAGGCAGCCATTAGTGGGGTCCATCATCCTTAAATCGTCTTTATTTATTGTTTACATGAATTTCAAACCCTCATATTTAGTAAAATTGGAGAATTCAAGATACAAATTAGTGTACAACCATCCATGATAAAGGTAAGCAAGGATATCGAAAGATTTAAAGGTGACAGACCCCAGTTATGGCCAACTCAAATCAGACCATCACTTGCTGTCCAGATTCGTGTATATACCTTATGCATATGACATCACAGGATGGATAGGTGGTAACAGCATATCATTGCAACAACAAATGCAAACATCTTACTTGTTTACTTGTCCATTTGGTTTGATCTGACTAAACCTTCTAGTTTGAAGGCAGTCAATTCTTACCCCAAACTACAACTTTTGTAGTAGTCTACAGAATTCTCAATTGGCACAGACCTTTGATTGACAGTGAATTAAAAAACAGAGTACTGTAGCTCATATTACTCATCTGGACTATATTCAAAAGACTGTTCTGATTACAAACTGGAGTCTTGTATACTCACCTTGAGGCTATAAACTAAGATTGTATCTGACTTTAGACAGTTGTGGGAGAGGCTTGAGTAAGTAGGTTAGGAAAATTGGAACTGTTTGGGTTGAGAAGATCTGGCCTCTGATCTAGTGGGGCCCAAAGCCTTTGTTCTAATTTCTGGTCACTGAATTTTTATCCCTACAACATTGCCTAATATGCTGAGCATTATTCACAAAGGCAGCTGGGTCAGCTGTTGAGGTGTTTGGTTGTTAGTTAGTAAGCTAGTTAGATGGGGTTTTATGGCTTAGTTTCTAACCATCTGGTTTAAGTCCAGCCTGCCACACAGCCTTTTAACCAGTTGTGGTTCATTGGCTTGCTTTTTTAATCCATTGCTAATTCTGAGCACCAAGCACAATGGCAGTAAGTTCCATTGTTCCATTTTTGAAGTCTTCGGTATGACAGGGCCAGGACTCAAACTCCTGACCTCCCAGAAAGGTTTTGGTATGAATGGGTCTGGGAATCAAACCTGAACCTCTACCACTAGATCAAACACCTGTCGGATACATATAGAGTAGATCTTTGTATATGTGAAGTCTATGGTGTGCATACCAGGTGGTTGTTTGCCCTCCAACATGACCTCTGAGATACATATGTGCATAAATTATAAGTTTGTTAGATGGGGTTAAGGACCTGCCAACAGGAATGTGTTCTAAGGTCATCTAAGTGTCATCTAAGGAAAAGCAATACACTGGTGGGATAAAAATTAACTACTAAAGCAAAAAATTTGAGTAAAATCCAACAAAATGTTCTGGATAAAGCAAATGTAGGAGTCATGTCGAAAACTTCTGTAAAGGTTACTTTCGTTGATTGAAGAAGACAGAATGAGGGTATGATCTGTGCCCTCAATAAATATTTTTAGGTCAGGTACAGAGAAATACTTGTTGTGCATGTGGGGGTACTCACCACAGTCAACAAGAATTAATTCTAAGAAAATCTTAGCTGACCGCCTGCATAGTGAAGTGGTTAGATCATCCATCTTACAGTCTGGAGGTCTAGAGTTTGAGTCCTTGCTTGGTCATAGAGAAGACTTTTAAAGTGGAACCCCTGTCATTGTGCTTGGTGTTCAGCATATGAGTAGCAGCAATGGAGACAGGAACACAAGCCAGTGGAGCCACAACTGGAAAAAAGGGCCACGGCTGACTGTGCTAAACCAATCGCTTAGAAACAGGGCTCTAAAACCCATCTAACTAACTAAGAAAGTCTTAGAAGAGACCAACCTTCTCTGACGCTGAAAGGCATAGTGACAACACCATAGGCACCTGGTTCCCCGTACAAACAACAGATGAAATCTGAGAGGTAATCCAACACACTGAGGTCATGTTCAACAACGATGATGTACCTTAACAGAAACGGGAAAAAAATGTAGAGTATTAATTACTGTTAAAAGAAGGGTTCAAGGTCACAGGAAGTTTTGATATGTTAGAGGGGTACTTATTCTAAGCTTTATGGTGAAATTTGCATTGAGCTCCGATGTGTGGTTCTCAAAATATGAGCATGTAAATTTGTCACATTTTCAACAAACAGTGAAATTGAGGCAAGCACATATGACATCATATCCCCACATTTGTTGACAGTCTTTTGGTTTTCATGAGATTTTACAGCAAATGTTTTCCACAACAATTCCATTTTATCAAAATTTGGTTGCTTTAGTAGCATGAGAACTATACAAACTTTGTATTACCCCACAGAAATCCAATTCCTATTAACTTCAAGGTCAACACAACTGTCTGAAAAACAAAGGAAAACAAAGCATTCTTGTCACCTTGACGAAGTGATATAACCTCTGTCGTCTTCAAAATCTTCTTTCAAACACAAACCAATTGACTTCATTTACTTATACCTCTAGAACTACATGTCCAGTCTGAAAGCAAGTTTCACCACACTCTGCAAATCTGGTTTCTCTTTCACACATGAAGTTTTTGCTTTAACGTTCCCTTTCAGAGAAACATCTTCATATGTGTTCAGATTGGAGAACTCTTAAAACTGCAAAATGAAATTCTCCAACTTACCTATCGCCAGTAATGAGATTTCGTATACTTGTGGCTGCTTTTAACCTTTGTTTAACATCCAAGTAGCTAGATGGCTCATCAAACATATATCTAAGTTGAGAAAAATGAACAAATAAACACATGATGATCATGTTTATTTCAGAATGATACTAGCTCTAAAGCTCTAAAGTATACCTACCAGGGGTGCCAATCTGGTTTTTGGATTGGGGGCAAAAATTTTCCAACAGCAGTTGAACTCTGGATGGCTTCCAGGGTCAGAATCTTCTATAAGCAATCCACCCATACAAACACAATTGCACACACATACACACACAAACAAACAAGCATACACAACCAAGTTGACAAGCACAGACACTTAAATTGACATCTTTCAAAGCCTGAAAGTCATCTGTATAATGCAATGTGACATTTGGTTTATTCTGCATGTTGTTTTTTTTTTTCAACCTGCCTGTTGTTTTTTTTTTTTTCAATCTGCCTGAATGATTGAGGGCAAAACAATATGTTTGCCTCACAATATTTTCATTGCCAATCGCCCCCCTGCCTCCCCCCCCCCTCGCCCCCTCAAAAAAAAAAAGTGCCTCTGATATCTACCACAACTTAGTTGACATCCATTCTCTTCAAAGAATTCACATGAAAGGATAAAACAAAGTCCAGGGGGCCGTTCCACAAAGAGTTACGCACAATCTTAAGTTTGATTCACCACACTTAAGCCAACAGTAAATCATACTTAAGATCGTGCGTAACTCTTTGTGGAACTGGCCTCTGTTGAAACATCAGATTACTGCAACTCACATGTCAGATTTCTGTATACAAACAACAGCGCAAGCAAATCTCTGAAGCTCTCCTCCAGAAAGATCTTCAACATTTCGTTTTTTGACTTTCATCAAATCTGTTTGAGAACAACGTAATACAATTTTACATACAATTTTGCACAATGTTACATTATTTTATAAAATTTTACACAATTTGATATAGTGTTGTGCAATTTTATATAACTTTGCACAAATAAAAAGTAAATTTACACAATTTTACACAAATTTATATAATTTTGTATAATTTTCACACTATATAGAATTTCGCCCCACATCAACCTCCTCTCATCTTCTTTTTGTACATTCCCACTTATCACCCCATCAAATTTAAGACCCCTCCCTCCTCCCCCCCCCTTTTCCCTTTCCTTTCCAATCTTCTCCCTAACCCATCCCCCTTTAATTCTAAAAAATGCATACACTAGGAACATTGACGTTGACGTGAACTTCAGACTAATACACTGACAAGTGGTAAGAAAATTTTGAAAACAAAGTAAAGCAACTGATGAGGTTGGTATTTAGTGGTGGGATTCCATAAAGGAAAACATTCTGCCATAGAAGCACACTATATGCAAGAACTTTCTGAAGAATACCATGTGATTCCAGGCTTCGACAAATTTTTTCTTTTGTACTTGTCCGACAGGCTAGCTGTTTTCTCAGTCTACTTGCCTGCATAAATATCTACTTGTCCAATTCAAATCTGTTGAGAACATATAATTTTAGAAGTCTTAAAGTACAAATGCCATTTTGGGCCACTCAAAAATTTAAGGCTGGGGGTACTTGCCCAGCGGGCTGAAACATTGAGCATGGTAGTTGCCTGGGTGATTTTTTACTTGTCCCGGGCTGTCGGGCTAGGGATTTGTCGAAGCCTGTGTGATTCCCAGTTTTAGTTGCTGACCTATATAACTTAGTTACATGTAAGGATAAAAAAAAATTAGAAAATATATTCCTTTAGGCATGGTCACACTACAGCGATATCGGATCGGATTTCACTCCGATTTAAAATCTCCTCTATCTTTGGTCGAAAAGAGACAAAAATGTGCCAACCTGGATAAATATATGATCCGTGTCACAAGACTACGAAAATTTAAAATATATTTATTATTCCCTATTCCGTGACGTCACATCCGCAGACAGTTTTTACTGGATACGCCTAGGCCAATAAAAAGTGTTTGTAAATGTGACATCACCAAATAAATAGTTTGCTTTTCATTTCCTTTGTCTTCTCATACTGATCAATTATTTACACAGAATGGCAAATTTTTGGTTCTTTCCAACAATGGATGGGGAGATTTTAGCTTAAACTCACAAAAATCGGATAGTGCTACGATCCGGTATGGCTGTATAGTGACCTGGGCTTTAAACCTTTTTCCACCATGTTAGTGCAACTAAGACATTACAGGGGTTCCATGCACAAAGACATCACAGGGATTCTGCCAGAACCTCAAAAAGGGGGACGGGGATTTATTTCTGCCAAACTCCATGTCCAAATTGATGGTGCCCTTGATTAAAGTTACAGGTTGGTAATGAGGGTGGCAAAAGCTTTCTTTAAGAACCCTGTAAGGTGCAATCTGAAGGGCTTTAATGTCTATTTATATAAGTTCAAAAACTGCTGCAAAGGTGTCCTCCCCTTAGATAAGAAATCAAGATACTGACATTTTTTGATATTTATGGAAATGAAAGGTGGTATTTTACATTCCTTCTTCTGGAAACGGAGGTGGGGGGAGATGGGGGCTCCTTGACAAAAACACTGCATCATATGTACTTACCTAATTCTTTGCAGACTGCGTCCTGTGTATTTGTTTCATCTTTCTTATCCAATATGCCTTGGACAGTTCCCTGGTAGAAATATAAATATTGGAAAAAATTAAATGAAATTTAATAACATCAAGAAAACCACATGAGGCACTTTCACTTGTAATGCAGGATTATCTAGCTCACAGCCATCGCAAGATAGTATTTTTCTTATTTTGAAGTCGTCACATTTAATCTAACAGGAATGCAATAATGGACATAAAAAGACAACATTTTCAAACTTGCCAACATTGCTAATTCATCAGAATACAGCACATTTGGCAGATAACCTACAGTGTGTGGTGGGGGTCCAGGGGAGGAGACCTCCCATTTTCTTCTCTAAATTTTCACAATACACGTGGAAGTCACGTAGGTGTATGCAAGCACTGACTTTACTCTTTCTTTGCCAGCTGTTGCTTCACAATTTTTTCAGGTCATTTTTAGCAACATTTTCATTCAAACTAACAGTCAGAAAAAGGTAACATTCTGATTTTTATGGGTTTTAAAGGTCAAAAGCAGCCCCCCTAAACTTATTTTGAAGCAACAGCTAAATATCACAATTCTTGTCTTATTTCTCTTCAAGGGATCTTTCATAATATTTTACGACTTCAATATAAAATATGCAATGTAAACCAAGCAGTAACTTCTAGTAAATTTCATATTTGAGGAGTAAAAATGTTGTCACATGACTCTCTACAGCCAATCATGAAACTGGACAGTCTACTACACTTCTTCAATTTGGGATGACTGCTTCTGCCCTTTAAGGGGAAAGTTTAAGCAAACCTTTTATTCTCATATGTGGAAGAGGAACCAAATCTACACAGTTTGATGAAAGTTTCATTCAAATTTGGCATGTTTTTCTTGAGGTATCAGTTAATGAAGTCAGTAGCTTTGTGTTTCAAAGTGAGATTGAGGGCAGCAGAGCTTATATCATTACCTCACATTGACAAGGAATGCTTTGTTTTCCTCAGGTTTGGGGCGATTACATCTCAATGTAATCGATTACGATTGCGATTACTTCATATTTTACGATTGCGATTATGATTACGATTACAGCTAAAATTGAAAGTAATTGATTACGATTGCGATTACATTTTCTTTCCACATAAACAATGTAGTAGGCAAAACAATCCAGTGCCCACAACTGGAAAAAAAGGCCATGGACATTGCTCTAGATAAGCCCGGACAGAACCAAGTCCTCCCAAAGTAGAGATTATTGAACCAATGCACTTCTCACTCATTTTAAGCTGGAACATCCAAGAAAGAGGGACAATTAAATTTTGTCATTCCAACAGAAGAACCAAGCACTGAAAAACTTGTTTCGTAACTTTACTTCTTTGTTCAATTCAACTTCAATGTAATCAGAAATGAAACCACGATTGCGATTACTTTGCCAGTGTAATCGATTACGATTGCAATTACTTTGCAATTTTTGCAGAAGTAATCGATTGCGATTACAACTACTTCAACATGTGTAATCGATTGCAATCGATTACGATTACTGATTACGATCACCCCAAGCCTGGTTTTCCTTTGTTTTATCAGACTTTTGTGTTGACCTTGAGGTTAATAGAAATAGGACCTTCCTGTGAGGGATGCAAAGTTTGTGAATTTCTTATGCCACTTATGCAATCACATTTTAATCATATGAGACTGTTGAGGAGAAAATTGAATCTTAAGTTTAAAGAAATACAAAAGACTGTGCACTAATGTGGGTATATGATGTCATATGTGCTTGCTTCAAGTTGACTTTTTTGTTGAAAATGTTAAAACTTTACATGCACATATCTTGGGAACCACACATTGGATTTCAATGTAAATTTCACTAAAATGCTTAGAATAAGTACCCCTCTAACATATTAAATCCTGTTGTGACCTTTTACCCCTTATTTTAAAGGAATAGTAAACAGAACATTTCCACTTAAACCGGAACAGTTGGCAAGTATGCAAACTCTGATGTTAAAGACTTCGGCTAACCTTGACAGCTTTTGGAATTTGGTCAACATATTGCGGCTTGATTATGGCCTTTAGATCATCTTCAAGGATCTTTGTAAAATAATTTTGAAGCTCAGAACCTCGGAAAAACACAAGAATCTTGGCCCAGTCTGGAGGATCCTGAGAAAAAGAGTCACAAAGCAAAAGTCTGATGAAAATTGTTTAAGAAATAAATATTAGTTGATGCTTAAATATAACATAATAAACTGCTGAAGATAAAACAAAATTTCTGAAATGAAGTAAAATACAACATCAGGGTTTGTACACATTTAAAAAGACAAAATTCTATGACATTTTAGACCCTTGACTGGTCATTCCAGGACTTTTAAAAACAGTCAGATCCCAGATTGCCATCATTTTCCAACAAAAAAGTGTATCTAAACATTGACAAAATCAGAAAATTAAGTCCCCTTCCTAAATTCCTTGACTTTTCCAAGACCTTTTTTCCCTGACTTTCCAGGCCTGAAAATTCAAATTTCAGTTTACCCTGACCTTCCAGGGTTTTCAGGACCTGTACAAACACTAAACATGTCCCTCAATCGTTCAATATGTAAGATGAAAAATCTGCTGACAAAATCTCAAAATTTTCATGTCTCTGAAGATCAAAGATCCCAGTCTGATGGTATCACTTATAAACGAGTTATAAAAGACCAGAAGGTTTTATTCATGGATTTCATTCAATAAAATAAAGAAATTGAACCAGCTCTCTTACAAACAATCTAACAGTCCAACTGACTTTTATCTTGAAATTTTACCTTTCATGAAACTGGATAACTGGATAAACTTATACTATACCAACAAACAATATCAACCATCTTCCACCAACAGTCACATTTATTTTAGTTCTGCCTCACCTTTCGCCATGCAAAGATCCTAAAACATAAATACCAATCTGCCAACCATCACTGAAAACTTCTGTAGCCAATCTTTCTTTTAAAATGTCACATATTTGCAATTTAATAATTCAACAGCTTTTCTAAAAATAATGCAAATTTATAAATTCAAACCTTGTAAGATCCTAAATTAGGTTTCAATTTTCCCGCAAGGATTTTCAAAGCAGTAGACTTTCCAATTCCATTTGTACCAACAAGACCAAGAACTTCTCCTGGTCTCGGAGTGGGCAACCTGAAAAAAAAAAACAAGATCAATGCTTTCCTCAGCAAGTGGTGACATGCTGACAAAATACTCCATTTACCTAAAAAGTTGAAGGTTCTATTATCATTCACAAGATTTGATAAAGCTTATGAGGTATTTTTGTAAATGGGGCCAATTCTACAGGTTGTTCCGTTTTTTAAAGATACCATTCGCCAAAAGTGGAAACTTGTTTCTGGTTCCTTTTTGTTTTCACTATGTTACTGATAGTCAGAGTTGTAATTAAATAGTTAATTTGATGGAGTTTTGCTGATGCTTTTTGCCAGCCAATGACTTTTTTCTACTAATTGCTTAATTGCTTGTTTTTCCTACTCCATTGCTTATGCTGAGCATCAAGCACAATGACAGTGGGTTCTATTTATAAAGTCTTCAGTATAGAAGAATCCGGACAGTAAGTGATGGTCTGATTTTAGTCAACCAAAACTGGGGTCTATCATCTTTTAATTTACCCATTTCTTTGCTTACTGGTACCATGGATGATTGTACACTGTAATGCCTCTTGATTTCCTCAATCTCACTGTAAATAAGGGTTTAAAATTACATTTAGACAATAAATGAAGAGGATTTAAGATTGATGGACCCCACTAATGGCCGCTAACATTCACTTAACACAAGTGCTGGTCGGATTTGTCTATACCCTGGCCAGAACTCAAACACCATAGCTCTCAACTGCAAGTTGGATGTTGTAACCACTTGACAATGCAACTTGTCAGGGTTGTAGCTACAAGGGTCAGAAAGGGACAGTAACATCGCAAACTGGTATTTGCAAACTCATACATACTCTTGGAGCTAGAATGAAGCTCCTCTGATATGACAAAACCCCAAAAATAGATGATTCAAACGCCACCAAAATTTAGAGAAATAAATTTTTTTTTTTAATTTAATTTGAACAAAGTGCACTCATTTGCTGCAGAATTTGATACACTTCCATGTTCAAGGGTTAGTGCTTCGCCCTATGGCATCTAACCCATGTTTCAGCCATTATTTTTTTAATTATAACCTCATTTTACTTTAAGGAGTAAATGTTAGGGGTAATTTTAGGTCTTAACAGACAGACTTGTGGTGAGTGGGGTAAGGTATGTTTGTTTGGAGTGCTGGGTGGGACTATCTTGTCCTGCATGGAGCTGCCCAATATCATCCACCATAGCTACAACCCTGTACAAAAATTTATAAAGACAGAATAAATTGGAATTCCTTACTGCTTTCATGAAAGAGTACCCCTGCCATGGCAATGGTGGCATACATGCACTGTTGCTGTCATGGTGCCCTAAAATATACATTTCACCAGATTAGACAATTACCCAGCATTCAAAATGTCTAGCTTCTTCCCTGATTTGGTTAACTTGGCAAACAGTCTATCTTACCTGTGCAACTTAAATGAATTGGCATGGTATCGATGTGTTGTATCCTTCTCCAAATTCTTGGGTAGATTGATGATTGAGATTGCCTCAAATGGACATTTCTGAAAACAACCAGAGAGGGGGAAGGGCTCAATAACTTCTTGCTTCTCACAATAGCTTTTAACCCCTTCAATATGCATGGTTTTGCTGCAAACCCTAATGTACCATTGTTATATATATATGGCATTGCAGTGAAACCATTGCAGTGCTGTGTCCTGGAATAGCTCTCTATAAATCTACAGTGTGTAATAATGTTTTGGGCACAGAGTACTGTAGGCTTGAAGAGGTGATATTTTTAAATATGTGCACTTTCTTGGCTATAGCCAATGCTAATATGGCGGCCTCCATACAAAAGCTCAATATTTGCAGAACCTGTACATGCGTTCTGTGTATACTTAATATAATAGTTCAGTATGGAAAGATAGACCCCTTCAGTTGCAAAAGAAAAGGGCTCAATACTTCTTTGCCTTCCAAAGTTTCAAATTAACACAATTTGAGTATCTAGCGCACCTTAAGTAAAGTCCTGCTGACTTATTCCTACTTCTGGTAAATTTAAACCTGAAACTTCCCCCAAAAGAGTATGACACCTGTGCTGTGGCCAAGTGGATAAAGACTGTGGCTCTAAAAGCAATGATGGTCAGCAATGAGGAGGTTGGGTTTCATTCCTGGCAGGAGTGATTTTGTCAAAATGAGGTGGGTTTTTCATCCAAAGCAATCTATGGTTTTTCCATTTCAATTGGCCTTTTAAAAGATACCAAATATGATCCAAATTGTTGAAATGTTTGTCACCTGATAATGCTGTAACCTATAAGCCACAGACATTTCCCACATCTGTGGTCACTAAGCACTGTATGAGGATTGCTCTTTAACGGCTAGCTAGTATTATCAAGATGAAAGGTAAAGCAAAAAAAAAAAAAAAAGATGGCCAAAGATTTATAATGATTTGGGTATCATCTCACATTTCAATCGCAGACAAATTGAGACAATACACTCCAGTCTTGCAACAACTTTAAACCTAAAACTTCCTCCAAAGAGTATGACACCTGTGCTGTAGCCAAGTGGATAAAGACTGTGGCTTTAAAAGTAATGACAGTCTTTCCACGACTATGTCTCAGAGAAGTCTTGGTTACTTTATCGTAACTTTACTAGTACAGGAGGGAATAAAAATCTGATAACGTCTTTTTTGTAAATATATTGTCAATATTTGGCTTTGACGTGTTTATCTATTTTTAAAACATCCATACCCTACATCCCCCCCCCCACACACACACACCTAACATTACATCAGAGTAATGGTAATACTTCATGGCACTTGGCAAGCCCAACAATTTTAATTCTCCAAAACCCAATCTCCTACAGACATATTCAGAAAATGCAGTTTTATTACAAAAGTGACCAAACCTTGTCTTTTCTGATGAGTGCATGGCAGTTCTGGAAGTGCTATTACTTAAATTATTGTTGACTGTTGACATTGGTTTCAAAATTACATCCCCAAAGCCTACTATGACTCCTAATTATTTACAATTTTCACATATACAGGGAATAATTTATCCAGTATCGCATCGCAATTTGCTACACAAACAGGCCAAGTTGCTACACAAATGAAAACTAATGTAGCAATTTTCTGTGTGCATAACCCTTGCATTTTTACCAACAAGGTGTGAAAGACCTCAAAAATCTTCAAAACTGCTACACAAAAGTTGACTGCTAAATAATTCCCTGATATACTGAGTTTGAAATTTAAGAAACTAAATCTCTCAAATGATAGAATATATATCAGTATGTTCTTTTAAGTTTTCTCAAAAATTTTGCGAAAGTTTGACTTCTGAATGAACACTTCAGTCTAACAATCTAAGTATTTTATGGTAAAGACTGCATACGCACTCACACAATGTGTGTTTTGGGGTTATCAGTGACTTGAAGATAAACTTACCTTGACACAAATACCACAACCAATGCACAACCCTTCAGATATGAATGCTTTCTTGTCTGTTGGGACAACTTCAATACACAACTTTCCTAAAAACAACCAAAACATAAAAATACTCTTAAACTTCTGCACATGACAAATATAGAATTAGGTCATTAGCAAAGACTTGTACTTTCACTTTCAATCTGTAATGTCACTGTTTTCTGAGCACAGAAAATAGGAAGGTATACTGTAGTTGTCTCATAAGTAAATGGTCCCTCAAAAATTTGTCCTCTCCACTTTAATTTAAATAATAATCTTAAAAATGGCAAGACTAATCAGTTGCTAATGCCTGGTTGCAAAGCCTACCTAGTTTTTGTACATCTAATAGTCCTGCTTACCTCACCTAAACTACTATTAGACAGTCCCGCCTACTGCAGATTGACCACTGGTGATGAAACACAATCTAGTTGGCACTATAAAGCAAGCCATTAAGCCATCCAAACTCCCAATAGTTTCATTTCCAGCAGAATAGTCAGCATCACTGTGTACATTATCTGGTTCTAAATTCTGTGCCCTAATTTGAGCTATCTTATTAAAAATGCATGGCAAGTTCAATCACTTGCTAATGTCTGGATGGGAGCTCCTGCAATCATTTGGTGCGTGGGAAGACAAGACTCTGGAATGGCATCCAGTGTGTTACTTGGTCACTTTATTTGCCACTTTTCAATTCAGGACGGTAGAGCAACAGGACAGCGAGTTGAACACAAGCTCAAGTGGTGCTCCATCCTGACTGTTAAGGTATTTCCAGTTTTGAAGACAACAGTACAAGGGAAATTACCACGATTCACAACCAATGTATAGTCCTGTTTCTAGACCAAAGATTTAATCCGCCAACACCCTTTCTGAAACCCAACAGGACACAGTGATGTTCCCTTCTGCTCATGAAAATATAATTTTTTGCTGTGCGTTCTGTTCTCTCCGTCTACCATCCTGAAATCAAGAAGTCTGTATTGCAAATTTGGAAAGCCCAATTCTCTCATCCCAAACACAGGCCATCAGATTTCACAGGAACGATTGTTTCCCATCGCATGGTGGTCCCGTGATGATTAAATCACAGAACCCAAAAACTGGTTACCACCAATCACTTACCACCCATGCATATTGTAACAGAACCCAAAAGTGGGTTCCCATGGGTTACCATAAATGGGTTCCAGTGATTTTTGAAATCCAACGGCTTGCAAACAGTACCAATTCTCCTAACCCTTAAAAGACCCACAATTGTCTGCCATTCATCCTCATCCAGAAACAACCTCAGTTTGCTTCAGGGTGAGTATAGGAAAGCTCAATGTGTATAATCAAACCACTCTCAGTACAGTTCATGCTGTGTAATATAACCTTTTTTACTGTGCATTGTTTGGCTTAGCTGTCAATCAAAGAGCTGGGCAGATTGAGAATTTCTGAAAACCCCTACCAAAATTGTAGTGTGGAGTGAGAGGATTGGCCCTTTAAAAAAACAATTTTCACTTTTGAATCTAAAACAATTCTTACCCATCTTTACAACTGGACAGGATTTTTTGCATTCTTGTCGACATCTTTTAGGTTTGCATTTATCATTGCTGACAATTGCAATCCTTGTCAACTTTTCAGCCATGCTGGTTGTTCTGTCGTGCTACTGAAAGAAAAAAACAAAAGACAGGAAACATATTTTTGAGGACCTTGAAGAGTAGTAATTACAGTACAGTAATTAAGTACACATTAAGTATAGCTGTATGTTCACTCTATACCTGTAGACAAATGAGAAATGTGAAAGCACCTCAAATATTAAGAGCAGGAGTGCATGCAAAACGAACATGGCAATTGAAGAGTTTAAATTAATAACACTGTAAATGGGTTCTTATTCAACTGCAGATAAATCTTAGTTATGCCAAATTCACATCTAACTTATACCTGATCCTGCCAGGCATGTATTGTGTTCATGATCTGTTCACTTTTTTTTCCCTTATTTCACAACTTGGAGGCAAGTGGGAATAAGTCAGTGTACACTCCATTCCATTAAAATTTAATGCCAGCAGGATTTGCTGCATGCAGCATTGCTGCCATGAGACAAAAACTTCCAATCAATCGATCACGTCACTGCATCAATGGATGGATACATTATCTGTGATGGGTAATTAACTAATACAATTATTCAGGCCTTGAATTTTGAGGAGTGTAAGAGTGATTGCACACCATCACTCCCCTTCCAATCACTGTGCTATGAGGAGTGAAATTTTTTGCACACCTAAATGAAAATGGTGGCTTATATATAAATCTATTTTAGTTTAATAAAACAGCACACCTACCACACTCCTTAATTTTCAGAGGAGGGTAGCATACCTGGAAAATCTAAAACTCAAGGCCTGATTACTACACATTGCATTCAAGATTCATTGTCAAGCAGTTGCTCCAGTGAATGATGGGATATAACAAACAATTCAACTTACTGAGTGTAAATTTACTCAACATTTTATAATTTATTTAGGGGAACAATCTACCAACTATCAGGTTATAATGAAGAAAAGTCACACCATAGGTCACAATTTTGGATATTTCAACAATTTTTTGACAAATAAATTTTGGGAAATAATGACATTAACAGGAGTTTGAAAAGCTATTTTTGGTACTCAGTGTTCTCCACAGATCATTTTTTTGTGTGGGTGCTGTTGAGTGATCGCCGTCCTGGGGGAGGGGTATAAGGGGAGGGGGAAAATTTTGAAATGAGTTCAAGTAGGCTTTAGTAAATTAGCTGCAGGATCCAGACTGACACTATCCGTAATCATGATGGGGGTTGGGGGGTGTTTAATTTTCCTTGTCAAATCTCTGGTATTAACAAATTTTTTTGCCATGCCTATAAAAGTCACATCGGTGAGAAACTCATCTTCAGGCTAGTCCAAGTTGGCCAGTATAGCTACTATTACCACTATCAATCTGACTCATACCCGGGAGGGGTAAAACATTTCCACCTCTTCACCCAGCCTACCTTTCATCCAGCCCCCTCCCTACCCCCTCCCTAGAAGTACTTCACTTCCCTTATGATAGTAGTTCATAGTATCTTTTCCTTGTAATTACTCTTCCAAAAAAAGAAACTTTTGTGGTAGACATTTATGTTACACAAAGGTGACAAGAAAAAAATAACAGTGTGCTGCTGAAAAAATTCTGCCCCAAAAAGCCAACCCTCTATCATTGTGCAGGGTCAAACTAATAATGCAACTCTAAGTGAGTAATTTTTTAACTTAAACGCCCATCGTAGGCTTTCAAATTGCTAAACTGCCTTTTCAAAATTCTAACGAAGTAGAGCTCAAAAACTTTCAAAATTATCTCTACTGTAACTTGCAGTAATAACGTTATGTTATGTACACTAACTGTAGTGTCAAATGTGTTGGCTACACTTTCTGACATCGTTCATAAATTCAAGGGTATCAAAACTTGTCAACTTTACACCCATTTCATTAAAATAGCAACAACGGATATGTAAAACGAGTAAACTAAGACTTCTGTAACAATTTCGTACCTCATGCTTGAGTAAATTTACGATGTGGTATTTTTTTCTTCAGTCCCTTGCCTTTCTCTTGTATGCTATCCTAACAAGTGACCATATAACAATAATCGAGCCTAGCCTCTCGTGTCTGTGTAGTGTGTTCTTACGGATTAACCAGCGTAGTTGACAAACCTTTTTCGTCCTCTTAATTGCTGCTACAAATCTGATAAATGCAAAAGAGGAGGTCTCAGTCACAGAGACGCTTTGCAGGTGCCTTACGCAGAAGTCTTGTCAGCTCAATTTGGTTTGCAAAGTACTGACAAACACATTTCACATTCAGGTAAAACTTGTTTTCAAATCCAAATAGCGAGCTCGGAACACTGGAAGTTTTAACGTTTTTTAAGAGCATCTTTTGTGGAAAAGTTACGGCTGGAAGATATTTTTTTGTAGTGGCGCTGTGTCTCAACACAGGCTCAAATTTCATGAAAATCAAAACATGCAAATGGTAATTCATTTAACTGACACAATATGATGAGGAATATATGCGGGCTCCTTAATTTTATGACATTCCAATAAAAATTAAGAGTCATCGTAGTTCGGTCACAAAACGGCTATGCACTCTCGTTCGTGTCGCCCACTATACGTGGACAGGGTAATGCATTGAGATTACCTACCCAGCGCTGCCCGCTAAGGCACAGGTTAGCGCCGACTGGCCGGCCTATATCTGTATACAGGCCGCTTGTCTGTACACATACTGTACTCCATTGCTTGTATCGTTGAACCAGACTCACCAGTGACGCGATATTTCCCATGTATTTTAACAGTCTGATTCACTGGGTCGCCGGCCGCTAATTTGTTGTCTGTGTGAAACACACTGACTATCAAATATCACTGCATATCCAAAATATCCACATCCATATTTTTGTTCGGGCGGCAGAGTTTTTTGTGCGGACGGTAACTTTTTGAACGGGCGCTGTCGCGCCCCTCTCAGATTTTGTGCGGGCGCAGCGCCCGGACAAAACGGCTAGTGGAGAACACTGGGTACTGCAGGAAATTTCTTTGCACAATATGGAATTACTGAATTTACAACAATGTTGATTTTAACTGATGATCAGTATGGGCTCTGTAATCTGAGAGGAATTTGATTCATTTTTGGTTTGATATCCATCCAGGATCATTGATCAATGTGAGCAAATTTGACAAGAAGGAAGGATTTTTTTATAAATGATATATTTCTGTGCTCATTAAGTGTCATACAATCACAACATAGCTCCTGAAAGACTAGCTATTTTCGGTAATAATTTAGAATCAGTGCCCGGAAGTGGAATCATTTTCAACGACCTTCTTCTTAAAAGGAGGGCGCTGAAACTTAAAAGTCTCAGAGAAAAGTGGAGTTCACAATTTTTTTTTAGTTTTTCTTAACTTTAAGTTATTTTTCTATTTCTCCATTCGCAAAGAGTGGTGTACATATGCAATTGCAGTGGAGAGAAGTGAATGGTTAGTGTTGCTGAAGAAAGAAAAGCAATGTTACTTCATGGATTCAAGCTCTTGACCCAAGCATGTCCCTACACATGTTACCCTATTAGGGTCAAAGCTCACATTTTAGGCCTACCAGCATACCGGCATTTTTTCAAAAGTAGTGCCCAATTTCCAACAGTTTTTTTTTTGCACTTTTTAACTGGTTTGTTAACTCAGTAATGTTGTGCTCATCTGTGAAAAAACCTGAAATTTCAATCATCAATCACACTTGGGCTATGATTGGTCACGTATTCTAGTCACACATACACTAATCTTCCGGCTGACCAGAAAATAAAGGCACACAGTAACAAAGCCAATAGTTGATGATAGCAGTGGCACTTCTCAATCCAGGCCTAACATTACGAGAGGGAGTTGCTAGAGAAGGAGATGCAACTAACAATTTTTTCAGACACTATGCACTTGAAAGAGATTACATCTTTTGAGGTGTCACTTTTTGATTGACAGGTGCCTTTGTTTCTATTATTAAATCCCTTATGACTAAGTCCTTTAAATTTAAGGATCTCTTCCATTTTTTCCCATGTAGGCCTAATCCCTAAAAAAAGGCATTGTCTGTACATCCTTTGATTTGGAGGTTTGTTTCCGCCAATGGGAAAAGCTTAAAATAAGAATTTATACAGTACAACTAGAAACAAATATATGCTTCAATTGTGCCCCGTTCTTCATTGGATGAAAGCACTGTTCAAGTCTATTTCCCTCAACTTACATATAAATTTGTCATCATTAGGAAACAAATTTTTTAAACTAATCATCGAAAAATTGCTGCTGTCTACAAATGCAATGATACGTCGTACCTCGGAGAGCGTCGAATGGCATAAATTTCACAAATTTGTATGACGGCTGGCAACTTCTTCTTCTTCTTCAATAAAGGTGACACATCCAAAGGGCATTCTTTCACCACGCATGTGTTGAGAGGCTAAATATGCCCAGTAATATAGGTGATAGGGTCCTTATGGACAGAGGCAACCCTCATTACATTCAGGGGGAGATGATTCCAATCCTTAATGGTTCGAGGCAGGAAGCTAAATTTATAACAGTTAGTACTAGTATGTGGGAGACAGACATGAAGGTCATGCATTAAACGGGTTCTACGAGTAGGCCGCTGGAGACAATCAACAGGTAATTGAGCCAGGCCAAACATACCTTTGGAAAAAAGGATCAATCTACTTTTCCTCCGCCTTTCAGTTAAGGGCAGAAGGTTTAGTTCCTTAAGGAGCCTGGTCATTGACCCTGGCTCCCTTGAATAGTCAGAGGCAATAAATCTAGCAGACCGTTTTTGTATACTCTCAAGCTTGTCGCGCAGGAAAACCTGGTGGGGGTCCCAAACACTACCGGCGTACTCCAGCACAGGCCGAAGGATTCCTTTATAAGCCATTAACTTGACATCACCAGGGCAGGAAGATAGATTTCTATACAAAATACCAAGAATCTTATTTCCCTTGTTACAGATGTTTTGAATATGCTTCTCCCAGTTCAGATCTTTAGTGATGGTAATTCCAAGAGACTTAATACTATCTACCCTCGGGAGCTCAATCCTATTTAGAACATACCTAAAAAGTATGGGACTTTTTTTCCGAGCAAAAGTAATAACGCTACACTTAGTGGGCTGAAATCTCATTCCCCACGTGGAAGCCCACAGCCCCAACGACTTGATATCATTCTGAAGTTTATGACAATCCTCATCGGACTCAATAATACGGTAACAGACACAATCATCAGCAAAAAGGCGGACCTTGGAAGAAACACCATCGACGATATCATTGATATGAACCAAGAAGAGAATCGGATACCAAGAAGAGAATCGGCCTATACCCTACACATTAACTTAATGTTAATGTGTAGGGTATAGGCCTAACGTTAGGCCTAAGGGGTGCGTATCTTCATTGGAATGTAAATAATGTGTTACTCATCCTTGTTGATCAAAGCATTGAGAATAGAATTTGGCGAAAAAATGCAATGCCAAGATTAGGCTACTGTCCAAAACGAACACTGTCTCAAAGAGACCATAGAGTTGTTGTTTCTCCTTCTCTAGCAACTCCCTAGTTAGGCTAGGCTACTTTATATAGTAAAATAGTACGTACTGTAGTGTAGGCCTTAGTCCTACATTATTCGCCAACAAATCACTACGTAGGCCTAGGCATGGGCTAGGCTAGGCCTAACGCATTTATACTAAGCAAGTGACACTAACGTTAGCAGCTGTTCTCATATACTAGGCAGTGTCGGTAGACAACATTTCAATTTTTGTTTCTAAATGACTGAGACCACAAATCGCAACATTATCTCACGAAGGTCTTAATTCAACAAACGAATTTCCTAAGCTTACATTACTTTTTTACCGATAAACCGTTTGAGAGAAACTCACTGGCCTCGTCTCAGTGGCCTACTTGCTCTGTATTACGACTGCCGATACCAAAGTTGCGGTCAATTATCCCATCGTACTCGTAGCAACATGTACGAAACTGGCTTTGATAATAGTATACATATGCTACATGAAGCACGTAGTATACGCAACGTTAGTGCAGTAAATTCATTATTGAGTGCAACACTGACACTGATGAACATACACGTGGGATCGTGGTTCATTGGCATTCATTGTTTTGCAAGAGCGCCGTCTGTTTGAGTTGCACTCGCAAAATATGACAGGGACCCACACTATCTTACTCTGTGAGTTTACGTTTGACAAATTTGGGGTTCTTTCTGACACCATCTCTTGTGACATACACCACAAGAAACCTATTGGTTACCTTGAATATTCGATATCAAGATACTTTGAAAGGAAATAAGAACAAAATTGTGAGATTTAGGTGTCATGCCTTCAAAGTAAGTTTGGCTTTGGCCCTTTTAACTATAGACGGTCAAATGATGATCTGATTTTAGTCAGTCATAACTGGTGTCCAAACCTTTTGATCTTTCAGTTTCTTTGCTTACTGTATCATGGATGGTTGTGCGCTAAATTTTATCTTGATTCCCTCAGTTTCACTGAATATAGGAGTGTGAGGCGGGTGGGGCAAAATCTGAAATTCGGGCAGGGATCTGAAAAAAACTTGGCAGCCATTTGTTTCTTTAAAAATGTTGCTTGCCATGTTTTTAATTACACAAGAAACTCTTAAGCGTGCCCGATTTGTTTAAAAAATTGTCCAAAAATTAAAAAGTAGGCCTATTACATGTAATTTTCATGGAAAATCGGGTATTATTTTTAAAATACTACAAATGCATTCGATTTTCAGAGCTTCTCTTCTTAATAGTCTTTCTCCAAAATACCCGAAATGGTCGAATATACACCGATTCTTCCCAAACTTGCCGGCCCGAAAAATGAAGGTACAACAAATTCAAAGGAAAATTTTCATGAAAGAACAGAAGAATACAAAGATTCGCATCTTTGAAGCTTATCGAAAAACCATTTTTCCTCAGCCCCAACTCATGTCCATGAACAATACTTTGCCCGAAATTTTACAATACTCGGAAGGCATTTTTGGGATGTATCAGGGGCGTAGCCAGGTTTTTCTTGTGGGGGCCCGGGGCAAAGCCGACTCATCGTCCCCAATCTTGACCGACGGGACTATCTAAGCGGAGCGCCACCATCGGTTGGCGCGGAGCGTACAAGAAAATTTTTGGTTTTAGAAACCCCTCAGATGGCAGGAAACGGCACTTCCCGAGTGTTTTATGCTGCATGTTCCCAGCCTAGAAATATGGATCTCATTTCTGATATTTCTCAATTAATGCAAAAAAAAAAAAAAATCAGTCTATGAAAAATGTTAATACATGTTTCTAAGCGGAGCTCTAACATCGATTGGCGCGGAGCGTACCAGGAAATTTTTGGTTTTACAAACCCCTCAGATGGCCGGAAACGGCACTTCCCGAGTGTTTTAAGCAAGAATATGTTCAGCCCAACTTCGAAATTCTCCCCGCTTCTTAATTGGAGCACTTGACAAATATTGAGGGGCTGAACATACCTTTAGCCCAAACTTTTCATTTTTCATCGCCGCCACTGGGGTGTGGCATTTTCTTGAGGGAGCGAAGCGCACAAGTGAGGAGCCGAGCGACCGAACGGGGAGAGGGTGTGGTTCTCCCCCTGATGCCCCAAGGAGATTTTGCAATTTTACATCAAAATTGAGCGATCTGGTGAACACCTAAGTTGGAATTTTTGGACATTTTCAATCTTGTATCAATGTTCTCCTTATTCCCTCGAGAGTTAGCAGGGTTAGTGTGTGACTGTAAGAGGGTTACTCGGTACGAGTCAATGGGGCCCTAGGGAATTGTGTCGCACTGGAACAAAACAGCTACTCATAAGGCTTACATTTATTTGGCTAAACCAGCGGAATTGACATTTTGCCCTGAAAAACGCCAAAACTCCATTTAAATAAAAAATTAAAAATAAGAAAAATTAGGTATGGGCGGGACTAAGTGCGAACCCCCTGACCACGGGCCTGTCTCCCTGGGTGTCACCTTCCCCTTTTGGAATGTTTTGCTGTCTCGAAGAGCTTAGATGCAATATGGTGCTATATTTTGTTCTTTTTATACTAGATTCCAGTGTTCTCCACAGGGGGTTTTAGATGGCCGACACGTCCTCCTAGTGAAATTGACAGCCCCTCCAATATAGTTGCCGCTCTCCAAAAAATGCAGTTTCCATTTTAAGTTCATTGCTTCATTACACATATACAAGTCATAACTGGAAATATGTGTCTTCCCTCCAGGCTTGGCGCCAGGATTTGCCCGACGAAGGGCCACTCTCCGAACGGGGGAGGGGCAGGGTGGGTAGCGACCCAAGCCCCGACAGCCAGGATGCCGTCGATGGGTTGGTGAGGGAGGTTTGAAGAAAACCTGTGCACTATACCTGCCATTGCGAGCCATATACGACATCAAATTTGTATATGCTAGAGGAAGATATTTCCGCACTGATTTAACCGTGGAAAAAAGGGAAAAAATTTTGGGGGTTAGCCTACACTAAAAAGAATCTGTACTTATTTAAATCTTATATGGGTCAATAAATTGTCCCGGCATTTGGGCCGTATCGGACACAAATTTTATTGCAATTTCTTCTTCGAGTCCGTACCGCACGACTGACACAAGAGATTAACTAAGTTTAGTGAAATGAGATGAAATTCCCGACATGAACATTAATCCATTTATTCTACTTATTAATTTACATGAAAAGATGGGAAGGGCTTGTACTTTATTAGCTCTAGGTAACGGAACTGAGGAAGAGTGTGCAAAGTGTACCGAACATTTTGGGTTTTATCGCAGAAATAACTCTTGTGAAATCCAAAGTAACTAAACCGACCATGAGAAGGCGACAGGTTATCCCCGACAGGGGGCGGGCCATGCCAGCGACCACAAGTTCCGACAGCCCCTATGTCGAGGGGGTGGTATGAAGGAGCCTAACTATCCCATGTCATTGCAGCCTTGGGCACATTTTGCACAATGTTACTTAATATTTCAAAAGCCGAGTTAGTGTTCTTTTGAATCTGAATCGTGAAATTGCAAAGCGCGCAAAGCGCGAGAAATTTTTTGGTGGGCTCACAAAAACAACATAGCCTATGTAATCATTAAGAACAAAAAGAAAAAAAAATAGAAACTGTAGGGGTTGTAGACCGTATCGGGGATAACATACATTGTGTCGAAACCACCTGGAATACCCGATAAAATAGCCAAACTATGCTCCGTGAGTGGCTCACCATCTGACCTATCGCATGACACACACAAGAGAACAGCAACTAGGCTTTGTGATATGGGATAAAATTTACGACCTCTGCATAAACTGTGTAATCTGCCTACCAGTTACTTGGTAAGGTTGAGAGGACTTACACTTTCTAGACATGTGGAATGGAAGTATTGAAAAAACTGGAGTGAATCTACAGCGCGCGTAGCGCGCCGAAAATTTGGGGTTCTTATTAGGGAAATTGTCCCTTGAGAGCAAAAAACAGGTAAACCATCGGAGAGACTAGTCGCCGTCGGGGACTGCATACTTTATCGTAACGACTAAGAGCCCCCCACCCATCACCCCCACCCCACTCCACCCCCCACCCCCCCCCGAAAAACTGTAAAAAATGCCCCCGATTCCCTCCCTCCTCTTGTCGTTTATTTTTTTTATTTTTTTTATTTTTTTGGCTCCCCTTCATTTTTTCAACATCGCCCATCGCGTCCCCAAAATTTCTTTGGGTGGCGGGCACTCTGCCCCCCTCTCCCCCCCCCCCCCCCCGCTGGCTACGCTAGTGGGATGTATACAGACGAACGGGAGGAGTGCATGTGTATTTTATTAGGCAAATTTTTCCCCATTTTGCATTTTTTATTTTGTCTGTGTTGATTTAAACATTTAATTATATGTAAAACAAAGTTTAAAATAATGACTGTACTTGAATTCTGCTTACAAGCATGTGGGATACCATTTCCGGCTGCCTGAGGGGTTGCGATTTTTCAAAATTTTCTTCACGCTTCTCGTAAAACTGTGGTGGGCTTAGCTTTGTCTTTCGGGCAGGACCTGCATTTTTCTGGGCAAATAAACTCTTTCCACCAAGTTAAAGCCTTACCTGTTCATCCCAAACTAAAAGTTTCGTATGGTCGCCGAAATTTCAATTGGCACAGCTCTTTGATTGACAACAAGTTCAAAAATTGCAGAGTATACAGGGGCGGATTTAGGGAGGAGAACCCGCTCCCTTCAAAAAAGGTTGAAAGTTTTTTACTTCATTACACAAAAATAACTGACGCCCTATGCCAACTAAAATCGACTTATGTGATGTGTCATATTTGCTTAATGACCCCTCTCCTTACATCCCTCGACTTTTCTCCTTCCCCATACCAAATAACCCCTGCAGTTTGTTTGGCAAATTTCTGATCATTTTGCTCTTTTTCATCAGTTTTGTTGATTTCAAGATTTCATTGGAAAATGAAAGCTGAAAATATAACGACTGCTTAAAATCTGCTCACAAGTCCTGAGGAATGCTATTTCCAACTGTCGGAGGCGGGTTGCGATTTCCAAAATTTTCTGACAGCGCTCCGCGCCAACTGATGGTGGCGGTCGGCCCAGATAGTCTTTCGCGCATGGGCCATCGAGACTGGGAGGCAGGGAAAAGACTTTTCCCCAAATTTTCACAAAATGTAAAATTCGGGCTGGAATTTTGATAACATTCGGACAGCCACTTGAGTTTCAAAAAGTCGTTTCCAGAAAATTCCTAAGGGTTCCCGAAATGTTGAAAAGATATGTCAGAAAACAGGGAAAGAAAGTCATAACCGCGGTGAAATTTTCATGAAAAATCAAGAAGATTCCAAAAAGGTTATATCCATTCGAGCAGGGCAAAAAGATATTATTCGTGAGTTTTACTTTACAGTCTTTCACAACACAACGACCGAAATGGTCGAATATACCAATTTTTTCAAGCATTTGCCCCGAGGAATAGAAAAGTTTTATAGTCAGGGTTACATATTTTTAAAAAAGTCAAAGAGATAAAAAAAAAAAAAAAAACCGCGACACATTTGGGAAGTCTGTGGCTTACAAGAACCAATTATTCTTCACCCTGTTAAACCTTGTGCAACCAGGGAGTTGCAACTCCCTGGTGCAACATAATGCAACAAATGGCCGATTATTTTAAAGGGGAATATTGTGTTTATTTTACCAGGAAATTTAATCCTTTTAAAACCAATATTTATTGGAAAAGAGTGATAAATAATTACAAATAAGGCAGTATAGTAGCCTTCTTTTCAAGACATAAGTGTCTCTCAGATAGAAACTCAGTTGTTTGTTGCTCAAGAATAATTTGTTCACCCAAACTTTCAACATTTCAAAACATGCAATTTCCATAACTCTTCTTGTGCATAATATTTTGAGGAGATGAAGCTATTGCTAGGTTTATTGTTGAGACCGAATGATTGGAAAATGACTAGAGTCCTTTACTTTTAATGCTATGTTGGAGCATTTTAAAATGTACTATTTCCATTTAATACTTTCAAATCTGTGCTAGAAAAACAGAGAACGCTATGTTCAAAATAAATTTTCATTAAAATTAAAAATGATAACAAAAAATTCCAACACATTGCACATTGAAGCAGCTTGTGAAAAAAGTTTTTCAACAGCCCCTCCATTTATTTGCAAAATCTTTGCCAGAAATTTTTAAATACTCGGGAGAAGATTGAAATAAAGTTGTGGAATGTTTGCAATTGCCAAATTAATTATACCTACAGACGGAAGGGCGTTCCGTTGCAGTGGTCTACTAGTTTGTCATCTATCCTACCCCCACAGCCAAAACTCGGGCAACGATAATGAAAATCGGGTATAACGGCTATTTTTCAATTACATAATGATGCAGTGAAAGGATACCTTTCCATGCGACTTCCTAAAAATTCATTTTAATCCATCTCGTGACGTGATATTTTTTCAAAACGTGTTACTAATAGATGAAAAATCATTTATAGTCGGAAGTTCGGGCAGTCGCATATATAGACAATTTCATCAATTCAATATAAATTAAATTTAGCCAAGAGTCGCAAGGAAGTACAATCAAGTAGGTGTTTTCTAGTAACACCTCCCTGGTAAAATACAATAACATTCTTTCAATTTCGTTTTATAGTTTTCTCCGAAAAGATAAAAGACCATTTTATCCCATGCTACATTTTATCTGGTAATTTTATGATCAAAACAGCAACTGCTTAAATCCTTCTTATTAGCCTTGAAAATGCCATTTCCGGTTGTCTGAGGGTTCCGATTTTTCAAAATTTTCTGTACGCACCGCTCCAAGAAATGGTTGAGCCAGGCTGCTTAGCTAAATAGTCTTCCTAGCAGCCTAATTTTAGCTTCAAGTGAACACTTTTTGCAAACAAGTACTCAAAGAAGTGACTGCTTATATTCCACATGTGAGCCGTGGGAAATGCTATTTTCAACTGTCCTTGGGGTACGACTTTTCAAAAATAACCGCACTCTCCTTGCCAACTAATGGTGGCGCTCCACTTAGATAATTTTTCAGTCTGAAATTTTGTTTAATTTAAGTGAAAGATTTTTTGAAACGAAAACTCAAAACAGAGACTGCTTTGATCCTCGCTGTAAGCCTGGGAAATGCCATTTTTGACTATCTGAGGGGTGCGTATTTTCAAACTTGATTACACGCTTGGCGCCAACTGATGGTGACGGTCCGCTTATACAGTATAGTAAATCTGGAGGGAAGGACTAATAATGGCTGCTTAGGTTCTGCTCCCAGCCCAAAGATCGGCATTTCCAGCTGTCTGAGGGGTCTCGATTTTTCAAAATTTGGTGTCGCTCCGCTCAGATAGTTTTTTCGGCACAATTGCACTTTTCGGACAGAGAATCTTCTGTCCTCCGTACCTAACAGAAATGCTCCCGTCCGTACGCCCATGCCTGTGTTTATCCTCTTGTGGCGACATTCTGAACATAACTTTTAATACATGAGACGTATGAATGTTACATTTAACATCAGAGACATTTTGTTTTTACACTTAGTGACTACAATTTTTGTAGGGGTTCACAGAAATTTTCAATTGGCTCAGTTCTTTGATTGACAGATAATTCAAACAATGCAGAGTACCATAGCTCATATTACAAAGCATTTACTGTACTGAGGTGTTTTCGATTACACATTGGGTTTTGTATACTCACCTGAAGCAATAAACTGAGGCTGTGTTTAGATGAGAATGAATTTTAGACAGTTTTGGGAGGGGCTTAATTAAAGTGCACCTATAGTCAAACAATTCAAGAATCATATTAAAAAGTTTGGAAAAAGAATCGGAACAGTCCAACTCCCATCTTCATGGGACATTCTTGAGCCGAGATATAAAATTTTGTAGTTTATTCATTCCTCTTAAAATGGTACATTGCACAATAATTTGTGATGTAATTGTTGTACTACTCAAATTACAATCTTTGTATTTCTAAAAGTTATTGCGCCTTGTACCTTAGTGTGATAGCACTCTTACTCTTATGGGATGACTTTAATAATTATTCCAGCCCTTTGCAACATGCAATGCAAGCAAACAGAAGGTGTTCAAGGTCATAAAAACATTTGTAATTTTAAAGGGAAACAAAGCAGGTAATGAGAGTTGTACAACAAGAAAGTCATAATTATTGCGCAATGGGCCAATTCGTTTTAAGTGTATAAACTTTAACATTTTTATCTCAGCGCAGGAATGTCCAATGAAGATGAGAGTTGGACTGTTAGAATTCATTTTTCATGCTTTTTAATATATATTTTTGATTTTTTTGGACTTGAGGTACACTTTAAAGTAAGTAGGTTAAGAGAATTAAAACTGTTTGGGGTTAGAGGATCAGGTTTTAAGTAGATTTAGAGCAATAGAACTGTTTGGGTGAGAGGATTAGTTTGTCATTGGTTGTTGCCGGCCATTGTATTGTATCGGTTGAGTTCTTTGTTAGCTAGGGTTAGGAATTATAGGTTAGGATTTAGGGCTATAGCCAGTTAGGTTTTTCAGCTGTTTAACAGTGAGCATCGCTCCGAATTTCACGCCTTTTATTGGAAGCCCAAAATATCAAAGAATTTCCTCACGAATGACGATTTCAGTTTTTCGAACTTCCTTAGTGTTCTCAGTATTGTTCGATGGTAGTGCTTATACACGACGGTTCGGCAGTTCAACCAAGGAGCATAACGAACAGTTCCCTACTGAGTCAGGTTCAACTTGATCTCCTGCTACATTTTAATGTATCACATGATGAACAACAAAGGAATTATATGCTTAGTAGGCTATCATCTTGGCCAATGAGGTTTGAAATTAAGTAGTACTACGTACTCTTGTATTTTGCGACTCCCTCATCAGAGATCTCTCTTTCCTTTCCCTCCGATAACTTTCAAGAAAATAAACATTTTCAAATTTTTCACCACCTCCTCTTTCTTTGGTTGACCCGGCCTAACTTGAATGCACAGCTGGTATTACAGAAAGGAAGGTGCTCGAAGGAAGTTTTACTATAAAACTTTGTCTTATAAGATTGCTCAGTCAAACATGTGTCACACAGTAACGGTCCTCTTCATAAAAAAAAAAACAGCTATTAACAAAAAAAGAAATAATAATAATTTCTTTCTCTTTGACTTTTTTTTAATAATAATAATGGGGATGGGGCTAAAAGAATATATAAAGAACCAGACAGAGCCCCTACTCCAAGCAGCATGGCAGTCCGGATACCAACATGAAGAGGTGGTTACCACAAAGAAATGGAAGGCAGGATGGTCACGATAGTATGAAAGGAAATGGAAAGAAAAACCACTACACGGCCAATACCCACGTGAAGTTGAAGAAGCTACGAACATAGAGATGGCATACAAGTGGCTATCCTGCACAGGACTGAAAGTAGAGACAGAAGCTCTGATCACAGCTGCACAAGACCAAGTACTGAACACAAAGAACCACCAAGCCCGAATAATGAAACTGTCAAATGACAGCAAGTGCCGGATGTGTAATCAGAAAGAGGAGACGGTAGAACACCTCGTAGCGAGATGCCAGAAGATGGCGGGTGGAGAATACCTGCAAAGACACAACAAAGTAGCGGCTGCCCTACACATGGCAATATGTCAGCACTACGGGATAACAACTTTGAAACACCCGTGGCTTCACAAACCAGAGACAATTACCGAGACAGAAAAAGTAAAAATACTCTGGGATTTCGAAATCAGAACAGATCGCATCATACCAGCAAGAAGGCCTGACATACTGGTTCTAGACAAGCGGGCAAGGAAAGTCACCATAATCGATGTCGCGATCCCACTTGACAGAAATGTCAAAGAGAAAGAAAAAGAGAAGGTCACGAAATATCAAGACCTGAAGCTTGAAATACAGAAGTTGTGGGATGTGAAAGCAGAGGTGATACCAGTGGTGATAGGGGCACTTGATGCAGTCAGCACTAGCTTGCAAGGCCACATACAACGAATACCAGGTGGCACAACAATGAGAAAATTAACAAAACAGGCAATCCTCGGAAGCGCCCACATAATAAGAAAGGTGCTTGACCTCCCAGGATCCTGGTATAGGATCCCGAAGTCAGCATGATGCGATACCAACTGAAAGATGTTGTGAAATGAGGAATAATAATAATAATAATAATAATAATAATAATAATAATAATAATAATAATAATAATAATAATAATAATAATAATAATAATAATAATAATAATAATAATAATAATAATAATAATAATAATAATAATAATAATAATAATAATAATAATAATAATAATAATAATAATAATAATAATAATAATAATAATAATAATAAATAAATAAATAAAAAACTGTGAGAATAGCCTATATACAAAGTGAATTATAAAAAAACTTCAGGTTACGCCACGAAATCATCACATTTAATGAAGCTAGAGACATCCTTAAATAAATTGTCTGTATTTATGGATAACATCTTTGGTGATCCCCCCTCCCCCCCTCCCCCTTCCCCCCGATTTTTGGCATACACACTGTTAAAGATTATTTGACCTGTACAATAGTAATGTCGAGACATTTTGATTCATATTTCAAATACACGGCTCTGACATGAGGCATCTTTGGAGGCATATCGAATGAACGCCCTCTATTTGTTTCTATGCTTTCAACAGTTTCTAGGGCTCCGTATGGTGGAATCACATGATAATCACATGCAAGAACATCAAATATTGAAAACTCCGAATGTGGAAAACCGAAAACACGTCATGGCAAGTAATTTCCTGTTTACTTACTGGGATTGGAAAGAGGTATATTCTGACCTCATATAACTGTGACTGTAGAATGACTTCACATGATGACGGAACCTAACAAGCACTGTGGGGTTAACTATTCGTGTTATAAAGGACATGACGTCCCAGTGTGCGGATCTACTTTTTGCGAGTGACTAAACTGGCCCGGGATCCAGGATTGCGCCTGAATTAAAAATCGGATTCATCGGTTTTTTGTTCTCTTTTTATCTCAATTTTCCCACTGGGAAGCAGTCCAGACCCCGGCCCAGGGCAATGAGTGTTCCGCAGTTTTCGAAATCCGTGACAAACATTTGCATTTTTTCGGGGTAGATATACTTTGGTTCATCATGCACAATCCATTGCAAAAATACCAAATGATTTTAATGTATTAGGCCTTTTCTCTAAGAACACAACATGGAAATTTGGACAAAACTCTTAAAAACAGATAATGAGCAGTCTTTTGACACTTTTTACCTATTTTTTAATAGAAGACCTTAAGGTTTTTCGGCCCTGTTTGTGTCGTTCCGAACCGAGCTAGACCGGTTCCGGAGCTGACTGGGGGGGGGGGGGGCAAAGGTTTTAACTTGGGAACAAATGCCCCATTCCCCCTCCCCCTTGGTGTCACCACTGGGGGAGAGCTCAATTGGTGTGCATATATATCGAAACGTTTGAACACGAAAGATCATTTGCTCATTTCATATCGATTTCTATATTATTCCGATTGACAAACGGATGTTGTATTGGGGATCTCGCCCAGCATCCCTCTGGCTATCTGGTTATATGCAGGGGCGCAAATCCCGGGGTGGCAAGGGGGGTCTTCGCCCCCTCAAGTGAAAAAGTAGGGGGGCCAAATCGTAATTTGCCCCCCCCCCCCAAAAAAAAAAAAAAAAAATTGAGTAGACCTAAAAATATGGTCACCTTTTTTCGGTTCTTTTCGTTCGAAAACAGTTTTTCTGAAGCTTCGGAAACGCTAGAACACAAGAGCTTCCGAGGGCTTCGCCCCTGAACCCCCACAGGGGCTTTGCCCCTGGATCCCACCAGGAGTCCTTTGGGGCTTCACGCTTCGCGCTCGTGTTGCCCGCCACGCGTGCACAGTTTAATACTCATGGGCACATCATAAGCATTTTCGCCCCCACTCTCAAACAGAGATTTGCGCCCCTGGTTATATGCCTGCGCTGCCCATAAATTGTCTGGGTATCGTGACACCTAAGAAATTCCCTTAGACACCTAAGAAATTCCCTTACCGTTGAGTTCTTTGTCAAAGCATCCGCGTGAATGGTGACTGAATATGTGGTACTAGACAGATGGCACCAGTAAGTGGGAGTTCACTCATATGGAATGTGGAGGAGGGCAGAGGCTGTCAGAGCCTGGGACTCGGAAAATGAATTTGTTCAACCTGATGGTAGAGCTCGAAATTTCTCATGACCTGCTCCTTCCCCTTCCCACACTCCTGTTTAAACTTATCCCGCGTGAGGTTTCTCGACGTTAGCCCGGTCTAGATGGCATATATACGCCATTGGCCGCTTGTTTGGTCTAGCGGTAGAGCATCCGCCTCTCACAGCTACCCTTTTTGGGGCTGATATGTCGCAAAACAACCACAATCGTTTGTTCATAGACTGTACTTACCTCCTACAAACACATTGTATTTAAGATTCGCTTATTCATTCTTGATGGCATTCCAGATTTGAACATCGAAAATTATTTCTATAGTAAACTTGAAGGTTTGTTTCCTTACTATCAGGAAACGGGTAACCTTTCACAGTTCTGGGATATTTTTGAAGGTTCATGTATGTTAAAAGTGGGCATAGAGGAGCCTGCTATCGTTTTGTATTTGACACTGGATAGTCTGAATTACGGAGTGTAAACGATGGGAATCATGCACATTTGATACCCCTTATTAATTAATGTTCCAAAGGTTTACCGTTATTTTAGTGATGGGTGTTAAATTGATTCGTACCCAATTTAATTAAAGTTGTAAATATAATTGTACAATTTTTTTTGTAATTGTACAATTATTGTACTATTTTAAATGAGTGAGCCAGATAACTCACTTTTTGATCGAACAATGGGTGAGCCAGTGGGCTCGCCTCCCAATAAAAGAGAAAAAAAAAGCATCCGCCTCTCACGCGGAAGGCCCGGGTTCGATTCCCAGGTCGAGTCATACAAAAGACCCTAAAAATCAGTCAGTGGAACCACTGCCGAGGTGATGCTCCGCAAAAGCAATGGAATAGGGAAAACAATCCAGTGAGCAACTTCTGGGGAAAAGGCCGTGGCCGGCTCGATTGGAACCAAAGTTTGGAAACTGGGCCGTAAAACTGCATGCCTAACTAACGCCATTGACCGACAACGGTCAACCTATTCTGACCCGCCATGTCATCTTGAACTGAAAAAAAAAATCCTCAACTAGTCTTGCAAGATTGCAAGAGTTGGCCAGGCTTTTTTCGGAGTGATGACAAAGTGAAACACCGCCTTCAGACTGTTTTACCATTTCATCCAGGTCGGACATTGCTCTAATTATAATGGGTGACCATTGTGTTGGGCAACCCTTTTCTTCAGGCGTAACCCTGACGCTTTTGTCTGTTTATTTTGCCGTTACTACATTGCGCTCTTAATAACGGTCGTCAGCTGGCAGATGTCGGTGTCAATAGCGCATTAATCGACTTTATGCAAATGTATTCCTGTGAAAGAACAATCTGGATGGAAGAAAATTCTTTATTTTTGAAACTTATCAGATGACTAAATTAATGTTTTTTAAAATTCATTATTGGAGATTCATAATTTTAAAAGCATCGAACAAAGCTTTTGTAATGCGTTTCAGTCGTGTTGTGAATTTTATCCGTTCAAAGGATTATTTTTCTTTTGAGGATGCATATGCTTACACTGAGGCAATGATGTAAACACCGTACCGGTAATAATATACGGATTGACGAACAGGATCAGGAACATTACTTGCAAAGCTGTGAATTAGCAAGATTCACGATAGAAACGACATAAGAATCGTTTACTTTTACCTCGAAGACAGAAAATGGCCTTCACCATGTACTAAATCATTGTTATCTTCATCGTTTTGACGCTTAATGGATCGTCTTGGAGTTTTCAGCTGTGTCTCAATCCGCTGTTTTGGGAAGAAGGTAGGTTAGACCGTTTGCCTTATTCAGTAGAATAGCCAAGTTAACACCGGCCGGACAATCAGCTGATTTGATAAGCTCTGCACAGACGAAAATGAGAATAGTCGAGAATTTTCAAGCAATTTAATGCAAATTTCCTAGTACTTATCGTCAATCTTAAATGAAATTCATGGAAAAAGATCTCTTTAAAATAAAATTCTGTTATATTGTGTTGAATTGTGGCCGAAATATGGTCCAAAAAGTGAAATAATTTTGGTATGTTTTGACATTTGCTGGGCGTTCCCATTGTAGCCTAATGCAAACTGTAGTGAAGCCTACGCTGTACTAGTACGTTACGGAAGTAACAATGGCTTGGTGTAACTAACTAGTATTTAGTAGCCTAAGCCTAACTGTGTTAGTTGCGACATTTATCTTCAGACTCGGAAATATTGCACAATTGTTCTTAGAAGCGAATTAACGCAACCATTTTGCAGTAAACCATAGAAGATTGACATTGTCAAAAAGCTTAACCGTTAGGCTTAGGCTATAGCCCCAACAGTATAAGCGAACTTAAAATGCTAGGCCTACATTTTATTTACAGTCCACAAATTCAAAATAGTTGCTGCCAAGGGCCATTTTCTGGTCTCTCTCTCTATCAATGACTGAAATCTGAAGGTTACATTGACTGTGTGATATTAGTATGGTGGCCTGTGCATCACTTCTGTTGCATGACCTACCTTTAGGTTGCAAGAGCTGTTGTTGGGAAAACATGATGATCAGTTGATCAAAACATCCAAAAATTGTACATTTTTCAACCTTTTGTATAAACAGGCATGATTTTCTTTCCCTTTTGTTTCCATTTGAAAATGTAGCCAGCCAAAAAGCTAAATAGGCTATAAAAAAGAGATCCTCCTCCTTAGAAAAGTTTGGTCATGGTTGACATAATGAAATGAAGGCCATGAATGTTGCAATATAGGCCTACAGCATTCATGTCTGAACCTGTTTCTAATATGCAGCTATGCTTGGCCTATATCCTCAGTCATATCTGGCATCTTGCTTGCAAAGCACAACAACTGATTGAGGATGCCATGTATCTTGCTCATAACTCATTGATTCCATTCTGTAATATAGCATAGTGTAGGAAATGGAAAATGCCTGTAGATGCTGTCATTGCTAGTAGGAGGCCAATGTTATAAACAAACTTAGAAGGAATTGCCTGCAGTAATGGGTGTAAGGTATACTTTTTGAATAGAACCCAACACAGCTTAGGATATACTTGCAGTTTTTGGACACTGAAGAGATTACTACTCAACAGCTGTGCAGTATGTTGTCCCTAGTTTACTTTCCAGAGGTTTCTGTATGTTTACAAAATCAATCTTGTTTTTTACTTTCAGTAGATTAAAGCTTTTCATTTCATATAAATTTATTTGCTTATCAAATTATCAGAAGTTGTTTGGTAAGTCTTTCCTGAACAAAGTTTCCAACAATTGACAGTGAAAATGACTGGTATTTTAAATTTCTGAACAATACAGTATTACTATTGAAAATGATTTTCAGTTGCCAGACTCTGGCCAGTGTCTTGATGCAAATAACATTTGATTGGTTAATTAAAGTGAACTTCAGATGTGACAGGGTTTGTAAGATATCTGAGTGAGCTGAGAGGCTTCTTTGTGAGAAGTCTAATGATCAATTTTTGCCATAGATTTCCCTCAATTCCACTCTAAGTGAGCACTGGCTACTTGCAATTCATTCCCAGCACTAGTGAGCATATACTGTTCTTGAACATAAAATGTTGCAAGTGTGTTGACTCTTAAACTTTTTTCTTCCTGTTTTAACAGGTTGCTGTTACTGTGAGTGAAGCTATCAATCATTATGTTAGCAATTCCTGGCAATAACAGTCTCAAGGCAGGGGAGCTGAATAAGATGCTGTGCTCAGCACTGGCAAAAGAGAGAAAACTATCCATACCTGCTCCCCTGAACTTGCCAACCTCTTCAGAAATGGTAAGTGACAGGCTTAGAATCTTGAGCCATGCCAGTGCAATCACACACTATCACTCTCTTCAAATCACTCCTACTGTGGTCTGTGATTTTTTGCATCCCTGAATGAATGCTAGCTCATGCATAAAGCACATCTACCACTTTTCTTGGTATCCTGAGGAGTGTCATTTGAAGCAGAACTGGAGATTCTAAAATTCAAGGTTTGGTGTAATCAGAATAAAAGTTATCTGATTTGTGAATGGTTGTTCTGGCATGATGAATCACTACTTGGGATGCTGCTCTGAAGTAACACTTGAAAAGCCATTCCTTGAAATCAAAATGAGTTCAGGAAGGCTTGTATTTGGGCTCAAAGCATGCAACTAGGACTAGTCAATCCAAGAACCCTCATGGCAAAAACATAATGTGAGAGAAAATAAATTGAACATGTTGACTTAAATCTTATCATTTTACCTTCATAAAAGAAAACAAATATAACTGTTCCCACCCAGTAGTGTGTGATTAGGTTGTTAATTTACTTGCTAATGATTTGTTATAGAAGTACGTGGTGTAGGCATGTTGGTTAGCAGATACTGAAGGTTGAAATATATCAGTTTCAGACTACTTTACAAGATATTGATACAACACTGGACTTAAAAGGTTTATTAAATATCAGAATGTTTCATTTGCCTCCTCTTAAAACCCATTACCATTGGCTGTTGGATGAGAATCCTATACTTGATTTTGTGGCATTTTTTCTCCCTAGCAAAATCTTGTGATACAACCGTCACAGCGGAATGAGATGGTAAAATGGCTCCTGGAGTTGACTTCGCAGTTTTACTTCAGTCCGGAAACTTATGCACTCAGTGTTGCTCTTCTTGACCAATTCCTGTTTGTGGTAAAGGTGAGTGTTAACATTCTGTGTTGCATGCTTTTGGAGATCTTATGTACTTAAAGGTTCAAGACATTTTGGTTTCATACAGAACTTTGTTGGCACGGATAGTATCTAGAGCTATCAACAGCTTTGAAAGATTGCACGCAGTATGCACTCAAAATGAAGCATAACAGAAATGTGGTTACTCAGACAGTGAAAATCAGATATTCTCATGGTTAGCCAAAGATGTAGCAAACTGGGGTATGATTGGTCTAATTTTGGTTTGTTTCCCCAATTATATGTAAATGATAATATAAGAGGAGAGATTTGAAGAAAAGTTGCATTTCAAAAAAATGCACACATTGTGGCAGACACCAATAGATGTAAAGCTCATGTTAACATTGGCATACTGAAGCTTGTGGTAACAATTTCAGAAGCTAAAACATTTCCTTAAATTTGCTATATCATACTCTGCCATGCTAACTGCCCAAAGTTGCCCGAGTACTGTTACTGTAGACAGCTAAAGAAAAGGAAAGGTGTTAGCTGCCATCAAATAAAATATAAGGTTGCTGCCTGTGTAAGTCAGCTCTAATGGTATGTACACTGTATTTCAGAGCTTACTACAGTTTGGTAACTCTTGTAGGCAGAGGATTCATGTCTATTAGCCAATCTAGGGAGTAGGGAAACCCCAGAAATCTAGGGCTAGGGAAAACCCAGCTTAAAGGCTGCAACAAAATCTTCCAGTTTTACATAGCCATCTGCAAGTGACCTTGTAAGTTGACCTTGAGATGGATCCATTGATCATCATTTTAAATTAGTCACAGTCATCTGTTTGTAAGGAAAAAGTATAGTCATTTTGTTCACATGTTATAAATACATATAAGTTTGCTAGAAGAGGCCCAAACAGTTATGTGTTTCCTTGTGGTAATCAGAATTTTCCTTTCGCAAACTTGGAGGCAAGTTCCCTGACATTACTGCACAGTATTTATCCATTTATTTTAGGGTTGAAAGTCTTCCTGTCCTTGTCCTCACTATATTTACAAACTCACAGGAGAGGATATAAACTCTTGAAATGTCTTACATAAATATTAGAATGTAATTGTTACATTGCTATAAAACGTTATCATTATTCCTTCTTATGAAAGCCCGTCAGTTTATTGTATGAAAGTCTTGCTCAGATTTGTATTCAGTTCTTCTACTAGAGTGAACTTATTCCTCTTATTTTCAAATGTTTGATTTAGTCAGTCTTTTACAGTTGAATTACAACACTCCTTGTTAATTTTAAGTAAAAGACTTCTTCAGATTGTAATGAGTGTGCAGTAGTTAAATAAAATTGTCAAGTCAAAGTATGCTTCCTTTCTAGTTGTTAATTAAAATGGCAACCATCATAAAATTGTGAACTGTTAGCTTTTTAATATTGCCTGTATGCAGACATAGAAGTCTGTGCCATTTAAGTTTCTATTTGAAATTTGTAATGGTCTGAAAAGTTTGTCACCATTTCAAGTGCACAGAGACTGCTTGCTTTGTCAGGCAGTCTATAAATAGCATAGGATTCACATGTATTAGCCATGCTGTATTAAAACTGATCACACGTTGAAAGACTGAAAGCATAAATACAGTCTACGTGCATAATAGGAACCTCCTTCCTGCTTGAGTAAATTCCAATTAGTAATATATGATGTAAAAGGGGAACTACCTGATGAAGCAATCAGTATGGCAAATAGGGCAATAATGTATTAGTACTGTGTTCAGTAGGTGCCGCAATAACCAAAATTCTTTTGAAATATTTTAGTGGTCAGAACAATGATCTTAGTTTTTCCATGAAGTTCATGTACAGCACTGTAGAACAATTATTTTAGCACCAGGGTTTGGGGATAATTATATGTAGGCATACAGTGTTTATAGGCTTCAAGTAGAAATTTGTATATTGTTGTGTCTTAAGTCAAACTTTTCTATGTTAAGCTGTTTGTCATTGCTGCAGATATTTAAGTTAAGTAGGCAATTTACAAAAATGTGTGACCTTTTTCTGTAGAGGCTTACATTATTGCCGATTTGTATTTTGTACTCTCTTTCTCTCAGGCACGGCCAAAATATATGAGATGCATCGCCATCAGTTGCTTCTTTCTAGCAGCTAAGATGAAAGAAGAAGATGAGGTATGATAGTGACCAAATATTGTATATCACTTCTACACTGTGAAAGGTAGCATAAGGTCAAAAAATTTCAACCTTACATTACCAAATGGTATAACATTCATCCTGCAGTGATGGGAGCTGAGATGTAAGGCACCAAAGTGTACTCCAGTGTATAAACCAGTGAGCCACAACTGGAAAAAAGGCAGTGGCCAGCTCAACTTGAACCAATAGGTTGGAAACTGGGCTTTAAAACTTCATCTAACTATAACTAACTAACTAACTAACCAAAGTGTACTCATACAGAAATGTTATACTGCACACTTATATCTAATGTCTTTCTTGTGCTACTCAAATTACCATATGTTTGTCACTTGCTGTGAGCTGGAGATCGTGTCAGATGTGAATAGTTTTACTGTTTTAGCGTGACTTGACTTGACAACATGCCAGGGTAAAAACAATACATTATTTATATTCATATTCATCCTATTTGTAAAAGTTAACAAAGGAAGGTAATGTCATTGTTCAAAAAAGACATGTCACAAATTAGTGTTCAATTTACTCTTGCAAATAAGGTGCATAAGAGTTTAACAGTTTATATCAGCAATGATGAAAGGGATTGATCAGTATGAGTGTTGAATCAATGCGGTCAGGATTGAAGCCAGGAAGATCTGAATGTTGGACATAATTAAAAACTGAAGACTCTTAGCCACTGACTGACTGGCACATGCAATTTTAAGAAAAATGTGCTTCCCATATAGCTGAAATGGCATTTCCTCTTTCTTTTTCCTCTGTTTATTTTTAAAGCAGTGTATTTTGTTTGTTGGTGTTTTTCTTGGGCAAGTTGAGAAGGCTTGAAGAAATTTAGTGGTATATTCCAAGTTGATTAATGCTGAAAGTGAGAATTTGTGTTGAATAAAATAAATATGTAATGAAAATATTGTTGCTGGCTCTGAGAGGACCCATTTCTGAATTAGTGTGACAGGGTATGCCATTTTAAATTGAGGGACTGCATTTTCCCTTCAAAATGTGGATGGCTCAGATGTAATTGGGTGGTAAGGAAGCTTACCAGTGCTTGGTAGTATTACCAATTTCATTTGTTGCTGATCTGCTTGTTCCAACATCATTTTGAAGTTCTGAAGTTTGACTTTAATGCAGTAATTAACAAAGGACCTTTGTTCTTGCCATGTAAATTTTGCACCCTTGTTTGTTTGGAAATCTTGTAGTGGTTAAATATAGTATGTGGAAGTTACTGTACACACAGCTTTTATTTGGGGTAATTATTTTAGCTACTAAAATTTTTCAGTTCCTATGGGATCTACATTTTTGCAGGAAGCAGTTGAAGAAACTGAGTTAAGAAAAGTATCCATTTCATGAAATCTTTACTTTTCCTTGTTTTAGGATGTGCCTGCTACTCAAGATTTGGTCATAGACAGCAAGTGTGGGTGTTCAGTTGCAGAGGTCCTCAGAATGGAGAGAGTGATATTGGACAAGTTGAAGTGGAACATCAATCTCATAACAGGACTGGATTTCTTGCAGATAGTAAGTAGATCTTGAAATTGTTATTTCTGAGATGGAACATTCCACCAAACACACCTATAGTGGAAAAATGTAAGCTACAAAATATGAGGGGTTTATGTAACTTGATAACTCTGATGGCAATGAAGCAAAGGTACACCTGGTGCCAGGTTGATCTCAGTAGGTTCACAAACCACATCTTGTTTTGTGTAGTTTGCTAATTTGCAGAATAACCATGCACCTTGAGTACACGTTGAAGTAGTTAATTGTTTGCACCATTTTAAATCATGTCTGTTCACTTTTTGTTACAGTTCCATGCCATGCTACTATCTCAGAGACCTTGGTTACTTGATGACTTGCCATACATGACACCATCACGTCATCTGAGGCTCTTGACAAGCCAGTACTCCAAAAGTATCACTGATCATAAGCTGACTGCATTCCGTGGATCAACTATTGCTGCAAGCCTGCTGAGCCTGGACTTGGAAGTACTCACTCAAGACTGGTTGGCAGTGACAATTGTTATGCAGAAATTGATTGGGGTAAGCAGTCCTGAGTATGATTTGGTGCCTACATTTGGTGATGATTATGTGCACTATTTGTAATACCTAAGGTCAAACAGGCAGTTGCTGAACTCATTGCTGATATTGTCCCAGTGATGACCAAGACTTGTTTATTCAACATCTCTCTAACCTTGAGAGAGTTCAAAAGTTTCCTGTAAATGTTATACTTGGTCAAACATTTCATTGCAGCGTTTGTTTTGCTACTCTTGTGTTATTGAGGAACAGAACTAGATCCACCAGCTTGATAAAATAAAGTTAATTCTACTAGCTTTAAGATTAGATCATGAATTGTTGATGGCACTGTATGAGGTCACAATTGGTTGATGTTGCTACAAATATAGGTACAACTACCATTAGGTAGGTAAATTTATAAGCACAGAGTGACACTTGCCACTTATCTACATTCTGCCAAAAATGAGCAAATAAAACAAGATGATAGTCCTTGGATGATGTGCCATCCTTCATTTTGTTTGTGCTATTTTTTTTTTTTTTCAGAGTGATAGCCAGCAGTTAATAAGATGTCGTGAGTTGATTGCATCAACATTGTATGGACAACAACAACCCCCTCGTGATATGTCCAAGGTGGTAGGTCCCAAAGGTACGGCACCAACTCTCAGCAACAATGCATCGACCAAGTCGGCAAAGCGTAAGATGGATGAGGAAGTAGATGAAGACATCTATGATAGCATAAAGCGTCTTTACAATGAAGATAACTTTGGGGAAACAACCCCAAGACAAATAAAAGTAATGCCTCCTTCCCTGATATCCTGCAGGTCAGAAAATTGTAAGATTTTAGAGGAAGGCTTGCCCACGTGTAATCCTTTTGCATCATTAAGAGTAAGCTAAAGAATTTCACCTTGATTGTTTTAAAAAGAAGTGCACATGGGATGTTCATAAGTTTTTATAGAAGTCGAAAATGAATGGGAAAAAGATCTTAGTAAACACTTAAAAAGGTTTGTTTATCCTAAGAAACTTTTCGTATCTTTCTTAACATGTCTGGTCTCTAACATTTCTCTTTTTGCATATAGAAACGTCTCAATTTTAAGATCTATATTTGAGGTCAACTATGCCTGTTTTAATTTTTTTTTTCGTGCATGTCTCAAGGTACCTTCTGCCAACAATTTGGCAGTGGTTATATTTACTTGTATAGAAAAAGTATTATCTGTACATATGTTTTACAACCCATATAACTCATTCTTAAGAATTAAATGTCTTCTTTAAGGGGTTACTTTGCAATTTTATTTCGTGATTTTACTCATTTTAAGGGAACATGTCAAGATTAGGCTGCTCAGCTGCTTCAATCATCTTTAAGGTGGCAGAGCATTCTACTATTGACCTGACTCCTATCCAGCATTTTATAAGATAGTAACTGTCATCCATATTGGATGGTTTAAGAATTTTTGGTAGCCACTTACTCCACATTTTGTAGAGATTTTCGTAAGATTAAGGTTATCGAATGTGAGGTGCACTTGCAGGTAGTTCTAAGATAATATTGAGATAGGTGAGTATTTAATTTGGATTTTTATGTTTGGAAAATGAAAGAGTGATAAGTTTTGAGAGTTTTCAGCATTTCAGTTACTCTCATTAATGCGTTGAGCATACTTTTCTATGGGAACTTAAGCTTTACATCATTGGGTAAATGTGGGTGGAATCAAAATTTAGGAATCTGGATGATTGGAAAAGGTTGGAGCAAATTAAGGAAAAATTAAACAGAGGTGATTCCAATGAATTGCATGTCATAATTCATCTACATGAAAGCAACCAGAGGGCACTCTAGTGCGATTACTGCCAGACATTATACAGCACATATTGCCGACAGCCATGCCTGTAGGCAGTGCCATGTATATTGAAAGCCAACTTTTGTTTTCATTTGCGGAGCTTGTCCGGAGGATATCCTGTCCGAAGCAATTAAAGGGAGTAACAACACCAGGGACACCATAAGCAGCTGTTGTTTTAATCTTATTTGCTACACTTCATGGGCAGCAGTGTGTTAATGTTATCTTTCTAATTAAATCATAGTGGATTCCAAATGTATCCATTAAGTGTGTTTGTTTTCCTAAGTTACTTACATGTAAGGCTTGATGCTGGAAGAACTGTGGCAGTGCTAGAATGTCAAAATTGGGGGAGGGGGGATGGGAAAATTAAGGGCACTTGTGGGTGCTGGAAGTCCCTGGAAGCTCAGGGGTTTTAGTAAATGTCTGGATAAAACATAAGTCCCAGGAGAGTTATGTTATGTGATTTTATGTTCTTAGTTAACTTAACTGACCTAACTGGGCAAGGACAAATTTGAGGGGGAAAACTTGTTCCCTGTAGAGCAACCACTGTGTAAGAAAGAAATATTGATTATCTAAAGATGAGAGTCATGGGCTGTTAATTCATATCAGAAACACATTTGCAAGAGTCCCCCATGATATCAAAGAATGGTATTGTAGAATTAAAGATGTGTTGTTTTGTTATTTTATTTGTTCTTAGAGGCAAAAAGTACATGACAAGAAGGATGAAGGGTTCTGGGGTTAGTCAACATAATCCTTGCACACTTGAGTTGAAAGCAGTTCGTCTTTTTGGTTATATATGTAAAAGGTAGAAAATACGCATCGCAGTTTGTTTTGTCGTTTAGTGCAGTAGTCATTTCGATAACAGTCATAGACACTGTGTCTAAATTTTGTTTCGCCAGCATTCATTTTTCTGACATTCAGTTAATCACTTACTTACTACAGGTGATTATTACTCTTAAACAGCAATGGACCATTGCTATTACATTAAGCAGCAAGTTTTGTTTCATTTGGATCACTTGGTTAGTGTAATAACTCTTTTGCAAGAGACCATCCTAAGCAGAATTGGTGGCTAATTTTTTAGTAGAATGTGTGAAAAAAGTGGTCCTAACTCTAAAAGGTTACAGTAATGGATATCAGCATTTACCAAAGCATTTAACTTTGTTAATGCTGGTATCTGAGTGTAGGGAGATGGGTGTGGGGCTGGGGATGTGTGTGATTAATTAAGCCAACAATTGAAGTGTGGTATAAGTGTGAAAGAATTTCAGGGGTGTTTTGGTATGTTTTCTATTGCTCTCCGTGGACTGTTTTAACCACCAAATGTAGTTTGTCTATTTTGTGCAAGAAATGATTATCAAATATTAAGTTCTGCTTTCACAGAGGCATTAATTTGTGGCTAAATTTGTTAGAGAAGTCAACAAATTTTTTGTTGGTATTCTTTTAGGTCTATGCTCACCTTATATGAACGTTATTTAAATGTGGTGCTTTCTTTTGGAGTTTCTTCGTCCATTCCTTTGTTATTTTGAAAGTAGAACCAAGGAGACAGTTATTTCTTCATTAATGTAATGTAGAATGTAGATAGCCTGTATGGCATCCTGTATAAAATTGTAAAAAAACAAAAACTTGTAAAAACTATAAAAAACTTCAAAAATTGTAAAAAGATATTTATTGAAGCTAAGAGATGATATTGGTCAAGTGTATTTTTGTTATCTACATAAAGGGGTTTTTACAATGAACACCAGCCCCTCCTTTGTGTCTGTAGTTTTAGTATGTGTATTTTGATTTGAATTTTGAAATGCATTGTAACTTCCTGTTTTAAAATGTACTAACTCACTCAACACTTTTTATAAATGCTCGCTTTCTCTGTTGTTCTGTAAGTTAATTGAAGGGCAATCTCTCTGACAATTTTGTGTTACCTTCTGTTTAATGCAGATGTAGAAAGTTCGTTGAAACAAGGAATGAAATTTCAGTTTGGAAGAAAAAGAAAACAAATTTTCTTACCACCATGCTCAGACTTTAAAGTCTCTTTGTGTGGTTGTGTGTGTGCCCATGTGGTTTTATGTGTTTAAGGTAAGGTAGGGCCAAATGCAAATTGAGTAAAAGAGGAAGTTACAACCTGAGAAATATTTATTTGTGAATCAGAAATATCTTTTATGTATGCAACAGCATATTTCATTTATTGCATGATTAGTCTTGGAACATGCATATGATATCATGACATTTTTGTCTCTGTGCTAATCTCATCAAATAAATGAGTTGAAGACATAAACAATCAATTTATCTTCAATCTGTTTTGTATTTCCTTTGTCTTTCTTTGTTTGAACCTTTGACCAATTGGATCACCCTTTATAGTGGTTATTTTGCCTATAACTGTGTACATCACTATTCACAAATTTCACTCAACCATAAGACCAATTTCTTTTTTACTTTAATAATTAAAAAAAAAATCCAATGTAATCTCTAAAAATTAGTTTGGCAAATCTTTGTCCCAAAAGGTGAAGAGTTTTCAGGCTTATTTTCAGTTTCTTCTGAGGGCCTTACGGCAGTACTACAAAGGCCTGCAGTAAAATGCATAACCCCCCAAAATTTGCCCATATAACTATTTTTTATTTTTGTCATATGAAGGGCAGATTCTTCACTACACACCCCAGTTTTAATGGTCTTTACAAAAAGCCATATTTCTTCAGATATTCTAAAAATTTAGTTTAAAACATGCTTGGGATTTATAAATGATTGTTAAAGAAAAGTCAAATTTTTTTTGCCCACTGCATGCGAGCTCCTCGAGTTCTGTTCTGACTGTTACTTCCTACTGGCAACTCTTTGAATTAGGCAGGACTCGGCGGAAATGCTGGTCCTGTCCGTTGAAATCCTGGCACAACCCTGTTGCGGAATCTGGCTTTTGTTTCGAAACATGTTTGGGTCAACTGCTGTTACACTTTGAATACATTTCCCCAAACCCTGCCTAACCAAATCCCACAAATCATTGAAAGGACAAGAGTAGTTAACCCAACTTGAAGTAGATCGTCCTGTTTTATGATTGGCTGTTGAGGGCCATGTGACAACAATTGTTCTTTTCAAAGTAACCGATTGGTTTACCTTGACTATGCAATATTGAAGCTCTTGAAGAGCAGTTACGACAGCCTACAGTGTGCAGCATAAAGGCATCCGGTCTTTTAACTGAAGTCCGGGAGATCGTAATGAGAATCCAGCACTGGGCTAAAACTGCTGAAAGCCACACGTCATCGACTGGCAGAAGCCTAAACTTGTATATATAAAACAAATACCACTAGCTTAGAAGCTTGTGCCACACGAAACGTTATTTGAAGAAAAAATATTGAACAATAAAAGCTATTTCCAAAGGAAAACGAAAAAAGAAAGAGAAGCGCCGTTGAATTTTATGCTGCATCAGCAGTATGGCTACTGCATAACTTGAAATACACACTAGCTCTTTGGGACAACAGCCCATATATTGTTCATTGTTTACGGAGTATTAGTGCCACGTAAAGTGTAGTCTGCGTAGCAGATATTTACGGCTGCTTTCGCCAGTCAGTCTATTCTATGTACAAAAAAACTTGCTCTTCTCCGCAAGCTAGTTATGCGTGTAATGCAATACTGCCACTTTAGACACATTATCATCTTCATATTCAAATTAAATGATAATTTTTACCTTCAGTTTTGAACTATTATTAGATAAAATTCAATGCGATTATGTATGATACCAATATATACTAATATATCTGTGCTTGAAAAACAGCATTTTCTAATTAAAGCAATTATGTACGATAGGAACAAACTTAAGCTTAAACATGTGGAGATAGTGCGAGATCGATGTAATGTGTTACAGGTATTGCATTATACAGGATAACGTGTATCATCAGCTGTGGACTAACCTTGCAGTCTCAAAATAGCTGTCAGTGTCAGCTCAAGACAGTGTGATACCCCAACTTTCAAGGTCAACGAAAGAAAAGGTGTGCTGGGGAAAATGGTCCCCGACCTAATTTCACTTGTGTACCTGGGATGTGTGGTCGCTTTCATAGCATTGCTTGTGGTAAGTGCAATTCAGATTTGGCTAACGTTAGGCCCTATTCTCATACTTTGCCTAGGCCTAGGTACACTGGTTCTGGTTGTCACTCATAGCGTTGTAGGCCTAGCCTATAATCCGCTCCTTGTAGTCACTCCTTACTACGGTCACTGGCCTACATGTACAAAGGTAACAACGTTTTAAGCCAAAACAACAAACCGAGCTCTAATTACGATGGAATGATTCACTGAACAGATTTGAGTTAATATAATGATTTTGAGCATTCTTAAATACCACTTAGGCCTATAGGCTACCTTCTGGAATGTTTAATACCAGTAAATTCATAGCCAAAGGCAGGAAAAATGTGGTGTCATCCTTCGCAGTAACAACTAACATCAAAATCTTGATCGTCTGCTACGGTGCTACTGTGTTGCATGATGGGAAGGACTTCCGCTAGACAAGCTGTCGAAGACCAATTAGTAAGCGCGGCTAGTCAATACTTGAACTTCATATAGTAAGCTCTCTGTACATTACGAAATTGTACAGTCAATGCGTAGGTTTCTCCGTTTTAAATGTGATCACATGACAAACACTGACTTCTTTGACTGAAAAAATAATCTGCACAGGCTTAACGTTACTCGCAGAATTATCCAGCCGAAATTTCCCTCTTAAAGGTCTTATTTCGTGAACAGACTTGTGTGGAAGGTGAATGTGATGACAAAGATCATCTGTGGAAAGTTTGGTGAGAAAAGGTATCTTTTTGGGGACGTGAGGGATGCCTACTCACGCGTGAGTAGGCAAGTGAGCTGTGTTTTTGTGTATACCGGGCAAGGGCCCAGAAATGAAGTGTATAGCATAGGAACGTAATGCTGGGTCCTGTTCAAGGGCTAGCCTAGCCGGGGTCCGTTAGTTCCCGCCCTCGATAGTTTCGGCCCGTTACTTTCCGCCCCTAGAAGTCTTGGGGCGGGAAGTAATGTTTGAACTAACATGTGATAAAAATAACTGTTAACTTCAAATTGCAAATCCAAGTACAAGGCAACAATGAAGTTTATGGCTAGGCTAGGCCTAAAACTTTTTCAGTAGGCCTATCCTCATTGAAAAGAATGAATTTTACCACCTTTTTTCTAAACGTCAGTCTAGTCACGGACTTGTATTTTTTAACATATAAGTAGTACGCTTGTCTATAGGTAGACTTATGCTGAATGTGTGAACAGTTATTCACAGCACTGAATACCATATACCTGTACGTAAGGTAAGTATACCAGTCTACAGTGAGAATGTTGCTTGGAAAGACGTCAACATGGCAGTAACGGGTGTTGCATTGAATAGTAAAAGACATTGATGAAGTTTGAAACTTTAAGAAAAAGTTGATGGAATCTTCATTTGACGAAAGAACCACGGATATCACATTCCATTCCAGTACTTTCCGCCTCCCAAAAAGATGTTTTTTGCTAAAAATAAAAGGGGCGGAAAACACCGTTTTTGAGGGGGGGGAAAGTATCAAGGGTGGAAACTAACTGTAACCGCCTAGCCTACATGTATTACTAGGCTAGTACATAGGCATAGGGTTAAAGTTAGTTTCCGCCCTCGCTACTTTCCGCCCCTCAAAAACGGTGTTTTCCGCCCCTTTTATCTTTAGCAGAAAACATCTTTTTGGGAGGCAAAAAGTAATGGAATGGAATATGATTTCTGTGGTACTTTTGTCAAATGAAGATTCCGTCAACTTTTCCATAAAGTTTCAAACTTCATCGATGTCTTTTACTCTTCAACGTGACGCCTGTTACTGCCATGTTGATGTCTTTCCAAGCAACATTCTCACTGTAGACTTCAGTATATTAATACGTACTTACGTACAAATATACGGTATTCAGTGCTGTAAACAATTATTCACACAATCAGCATAAGCCTACCTATAGACTAGCGGCCTACTTATAATTAAAAATGTGTGACCAGACTTGCCTTTTAGAAAAAAGGTCATACAATTCATTCTTTTCGATGAGGATACTAAAAGAGTTTTAGGCTTATCCACAATTTTCATTGTTGTCTTGTACTTGGATTTGAAATTTGAAGTTAACAGTTTTTTTTAACACATGTAAGTTCAAACATTACTTTCCGCCCTAAGACTTTTAGGGGCAGAGAGTAACGGGCGGAAAGTAGCGAGGGCGGAAACTAATGGACCCCGGCCAAGCCTAGTCCCTTTATAAAAAGGACAAGGTAAGATAGGTAGCCATACATCGACGAAGGGCTTCGCACAAAAATCTTCATTATTTCTCACTTTATACTAGATTATAACTTACTCCTTCAAATCTCTTTCAAGTTTGGTCTCCTCAAGCTATCACTGGGAAAAAGAAACTGGAAAAAAGTAAAATCTAACAGTTAGCCAAGGCCTAACCTTAGAGCAGGTAGGTTTGTCACTGGACACTTCAAGAGAACTGAAAGTATTACTGATATTGCTGATATCATGTCTTCTCAAAATTGGCCCACTTTTGGTACAACTATACTACCCTGCCAATTAAGAGACCTCACCTTGCTTCTTGTCACAGTGAAGCAAACAAAAGGGCAAAACACACATATTTAGAAATGGTCACTGCAACTATGAAAAAAAAGTGGAGGCTCAGTGGACTTAGAAAATTTACACACATCTGTGCTTGGAAAACTAGAAGACTTATGTTGGGTCATTCTCAAAATAGCATTCAATTGTCTGAAAAGCCTCTGTGACCTCTCCTTGTTTTCAAAAAGGTGTTTTTCACCGATGGCGGGGTATTCCTTAGTTACTCCCCACTCTTGAATGTAGACGTGATGCCACTGACTTTTCCACTTGTCAAAAGATCTGACATAGCAAATTGGCCGTCCCTACTCAGAACATTTTTGTAACCCATTCCAGTCGTACTAGGACAAACTAACTGTCCTTTAAAAATATTACCTGTAGTGTTGGTGCATTTGGCAATTCCTGCTTTCTGAGAACCATATCCAGTTGGAACAAGCTCCCCCCAGACATAGCCCAACTGGAAAATGAGACTACCTTGAAGAGGGCAATAAATAACTGTTTTCAGCATCAATAATTTTCAACCCTGTACATCAACTATCCTCCATTAAATGCCTTGTCAGGGCACATTGGAGTACCACAAAGAAGAAGAAGAGAACATTCCTTCATCTTTCTCTGATAGAATAAAACACACGTTGAATTGCCGTAAACAAAAAACCTCAGCTCACATCAAATGCAAAAAATCTTCTCATCCAATTCGGTGATAACAATGGACTGGATCACTTTTCTAAAAATTCTTAACGTCACATTAGGTAATGAGAGTCGCCCTGTAGGAATTCTCCCATTTGATAGTAAGGCAGGGCGCAGTGGAGACTTAGAGTACCACAAAGAAGTAGAAGAGGACATTCCTTCATCTTTCTCTGATGAAACAAAACACACCTTGAATTGTCTTAAACAAAAAACCTCACATCAAATGCAAAAAATCTTCTCATCCAATTCGGTGATAACAATGGACTGGATCACTTGTCTAAAAATTTATGACGTCACATTAGGTAATGGTAATTGCGCAGTACGAATCCAATTCTCCCATTGGACAGTCTTTTTTCAAATCTGTCAACAATGTTACAATAAGTGTTGTACTAGTTGTGAGAGTCTGCACCATTGGTTGAGGTGGTTAAACTTTGCTTTTGCTAAATATGTCATTATTGAAACTGAAAGTTTGAATGTGATTGCTACCTCTCCAATACAGCTGTAAATATAATCATGAATGTCTTATGGTGTATGCTTAACAAAAACAAAATGTTGCCATCTTTTAGTCACCGTAACACCGTGTACCAGAAGGGTATGACAATTGGGTACCCGGTTCTTTCCTGTAGGTCCTAGCTACAGGGTATAGTAGACCACAGTGAACATTTCTGCAAATTCTGAAATTGTTGAAGAAATAAAAGTATTGTACCTAAGATTCAACCAGTAAGTACTTTGAACTAATGGTAGTTGAAAACTACCAACCCACCTTTAGAATTTGACCCAAACAAACCATTTGATACAAAATATTTCAAACTGACTTACCAATCGAATTAGGTTTAAAATCCTGTTTTGTTAAAATGGTTGGTCAGCCACATGGCTTCGGCTAATTCTCACATTTTTATGGTATTCCTCTTCAAAGTATCATAGTAATAGTTTGTACTTACTTATTGCATGTTGAAAGTACAAATGAACCAAGAAGTTACTGCTAATACTATTCACCTTTTAGGAAAAGAAATGTTCTCACATGCTTCTCCATAGCCAATCATGAAATGCACTGAGTTGAGGTGACTTTGCATTTCCTCTTTACGTAGTCAAATTTGACTAGATAAAATATGTTAATTGTTGGTATGTTGTTGACTCTCTACCGTTGTGCTCCAATTGGGGTATATTTGCGTGCCTTGGGAGTGGGAAGAAAAGTGGACGTACAGTAGCATGCCCCGCATCAGCTTCCGTAGAATATTCCCCTTGACCTGAAACTATTTCCTCCCTCGTTGTTGTGGCCGAATTTTCGGGTAGCTACTTGCACTTTCGAGTTCCGCGGGAAACAGTAAAGATGGGTGACAGCCGCGCTCTCTGTCTGGGTCCAAAAGGCCCCAAACAACGGTAAAGGGTTAAAATAAAGGATTTGCCCCCAAATTGTCACTTCCTAAAATGTACTGCACTTGGGAGGTCAAAGAACCTGACCTGACCCAACCAATGTGTCAGACTATTTTCGACCACCAAATTTTTCAATCTGCATAAAATCATGAAATTTCAATTTTTTGTGTTTTTATTTAGTCAATGTTAATCAACAAATCTTTTTTTCGTCTCATGTTGTCATTCATTGACTTTTCTAACTGCTTGAGAGATAAATAAAAAGATCTAATTGTGACAGAATGCAGTTTCTTTTGTAAAATATTGTAACATCAGTGCATGTTAAGAGCAGAAATATCATGCCAATGAGAAAATAAAACAGAAGATCACCAAAAAAATAAAAAAAAAAAAAAAAAAACATGTCAAATGTTTTTTTCACAAGAAATGATCTCCACATTTCAGTTCTCAATATCATATTGTCTCAAGCAAAACTTAATGCCTGATAATGAACTTACTACTTATTTTACAAAGAGGTATCGTCAAACACTATAAAAAAACTCCCATCTTACCCGTCCCTAACTGCAAACATTTAATTCCCATTAAATTGCAAGTTAAGTACAGTACTATAACACAACATCCAACACTTCTACAGACACAACATTGTAGGTAATAACATCGCTGCTAAGTGGTAAAAAGACTTGATTCAGAATTTACGTGGTACAATATATGGTCAGTAATGATGGCTACATGGTCAATGTTTGGTGAAAACTAACTGAATTTGGGAAACATATTTAATCCTTTCCTTGAAAGTTTGCATTTCTCTAGCCCTGCATGAAACTGCTCTCAAGGTACAGTAAGTTATGGCTGGAAAGACTTACTTAATGAGATATAATGACACACCAACATGAATGTGTTATATAGTATCAGTCAACTCGATAAAAATTTCAGTCTGAATTTATGGTCAAGCATGGTTCAAGTTCACATTTCGTTGCCCTTTTAAAAGTCGCCTCTTACAAGACACGACAGGTGGGAATACCGTGGGCAAATTCGTGATAAAGGCCCCTTGTGTGCATTTTATAGGCTAGAGTCGGGAGCAAACTACTAACCACACACAACCTCCTCATCCTACCTGGATGCAGTTTAAGGTCATACCCAGGACCAAAGTTGTGTCTGGAATTGATCAGTTCACTGCTATTGCTCATAATGTACAGTAGGTACTGTAGGCCTTAGAAGTTGCACAGTAAAGAAGTTAGGGCTATATGTACTTTTAACATAACTGTGGTGGAGAAGTTACAGCAATTTCAAGATAATTTTCCAGAACATAGATGTGTTTATACAGTGCCCACACACTGCACTGTGTCCAGTGAAAGCAATATACTAGAACATTCTTTGTGATATGATGCAATACACCAACAGATATTGCTCATGCCATGTCTGCCATTTGTAGGAGGTGAAAGGATTTCAAGCAAACTTGCATCAGATCTATTTTCCTGTTTTAATGAATGTGTGCAGTTTTATATGTGAAACATTCATCTACTCTTGTCAGCACACAAAGGAGGGTAGGTCAGATCTGTTAGCTGGATTGTACTATAGGCCTGTTTGTCAAATGCTGTAACTTTCTTGCAGGATGTCGCTTTCTTTGCTTAGAATCAACTCAAAGTTATGAACCATATACTTTATTAGCATTAACTATCAGCAGTAAACTTTTCCAGTCAAAGCTAAGGAAATGCTCATCTGAAGTTAGTTTCCATGAATCACCAAGTGGGGTTTCTACAGCGGCAACCTTGAGCACTAGATCTAAAAATGTCTAATGTGATGACTGGTATACTTTATTTTAAACTCTACACATACCACAAATTTATTTCCACTACTTAACTTCTCTCTTTATCATCAGCGGCTGCACCAGAATGTCAGATCTGGTTGGAAACTAAGGGAAAAGGAAAATTGCCCCTACTTCAGTCATGGGGAACCAACATGGTGGTTCTTCCCGACTGAAGTTGGTTCGACTTAAAACTGGTCTTATCATTGCCAACCAAAGTTGTAAGACAATCGAGTTGAGTTGTGGTGTGCAAAGTCAGGTAGTGTGCGGCTAGCTTGAGGTTACCCTGGATGCACAGACTTCACATCAAAATAAGTTTGGGTACAGTAAGGTACCATTCAATTACGTCTCCCTTCATTTATACAGTGTTGAAATCAGGGCCTTCCCTTTGATTTCACTTTGTGCCATCATATCCACTGATGGTTGTTGTATTTGAGCCTTGACCAGTTTGTAATTTCTTTTCCATATCAATTGATGTCCTCGTATTGGTGACATACAAATGATGTTACCTCTAAGGTAAAATGCAGTCTTTCCAACATGAATTAGTGTACTTGACTGCTCTGTTTGGTGATTGGCTCTTGAGGATCATGTGACTACATTTTTTCCCGTCAAATATGAAATTGACTTGGAGTAGCAGCTTGGTTAATCTTGCAATGTGAAGTCCAAAATATTATGGGAGATGCTTTAAATAGAAACAGGACGAAAATTATGAAAATAAGCTGTTGCTTTCAGATTAATTTTAGGGACTTCTCTCGCCCTTTAACCATAAAAGCAAGACTTTTTCATCCTGATGCTAAGTTTGCCATGGAAAGAAAGGAAAGGTTTTAGAACTCAGATTCTCATCTGCATTTTAGAAGGAAAATGAAATCAACCAACTTGTTTAAAGAATTCCATTTGTAATCACATTATATTTATACTTATTGATTTAGTTTGTGAAGTTAATTGCTCAAATTTATGAAAAAGCTAACATGTCAGTAGATCTACCTGTTCCAGATATTCTGTGGGACCACAAGTTTTATACTTTAAAACTGTTGTCCTTGGACAACCTTAGCACAACCAGTAACAGTTCATTTTCCTTAAAGGGCCAAACCTCTCACCCCAAAGTATAATTTTGGTATAGGGGTACCGAAATTCTCAATTGGCTGAGCTCTTTGATTGACAGCTGATTCAAACAATGCAGAGTACAGTACCAAAGCTTTTATTACACAGCACGAACAGTACTGAGAGTGTTTGATTATATAAATTGAGTTTTTCTTTACTCATCTTGAAGCAATAAACTGAGATTGTGTCTGGATGAGCATGAATTTCAGACAATTGTGGGAGGGGCTTAAGTAAGAAAGGTAGGAGAATTGGTACTGTTTGGCGTGAGAGAACTGGGCCTTTAAAGGCTTACACTGAGTACTGTAAGCAAGTGTATAGTACAATGTTTTTCATCAGAATAGTGCGGGGCTGACAAAAAGAGCAAAATAAACTCAGTAACATCCCGCCAGAGAACCATTAAATACACACCTTTATACTACTAAAGCAACATTCTCAGGATCTAGTACATGTGTTTGTTTCTTTTTTACTTCTTTAGGGTGTTGTGATACTCTACATGGCGTCACCTCCACCAGACTTGTACCGTTATATAAATGAGAAGTCGTACCCTGATCCTAATGACGATAACAACTTCTTTGATTTTCCGAGTCTCTACTCTCCGGCTACCATTGACCTCTCAGTGATTGTACCAGCATACAATGAAGAAGACAGATGTAAGTCTTAACTTGAAAGCAATTTTTGTTTGCAAATGAACTTTTTCCTTGTCAGTGTTAGTTTTCTGTCTCAATATAAATCATATTTGGTGTATGGATGCGTTATGGTCAGAACATGGACCTTATTGTTTTTGGTGGAGGCCTTTTGGAGTCACCAGCAGTCAAAGTCTGAAACATTTGGGGGAAATCCTTCTTTTCAAAAACGTTATGTAATTTGTAGTACATGAATACTGTATTTCACTCCAAATGAGTGAAAAACGTTTTCATTACAGATGCGCAAACTTCCAGTCAAGGGTCTCACAGCTTCCCAACTTTTTCCACAAATGAGAATAGCTATTTCATTCAATTTGAATCACCCTCATCTTGTCTTTGTTTACATTGTTTCATGGTTAACACAGTTACCATAACTTAAATTATCACCGTAGAATGGTAACCCATTCGCTATGCATGGTTTGGCCGGGAAACCATAATTTACCATAGCTATATACTGTATGTATGGTTTCCCCGCGGAACCATAGCACTCAGCTGGATCCTGGGATCATCTTAAATCTGTGATGTGCAGTTGTGTTTTGGACATGGAATAGGCTTGGGAAGGTGATATTTTTTAAAATGTATGCATCCTGAGCACAGATATGGCAGCATCCATACAGAAACTTAGTATTTGGTGGAACCTGTACATACGTACTTTGTATGGGTAGTATAACATGTAGCTCAGTATGACCAGATGGTTCCCCTTCCATAGTGAAAGGGTTAATGAATGGCTGTTCAAGATCATGTGACAAAATTTTGCTTCCTCAATTATAAAAACTTCCACATAGCAACTGCTTGGTTTACCTGACTGAAATTAGCAATATTTAAACCTTGAAAATATCGTGGAAGATACTTGGAAGAGAAAAAAGAAGAGAGTTATTAGATTCTTTTGTTTTAAAATATATTCGGGTGACTCTGTTTGCCCTTTAAAGAAGTTTTAATAATGTATAACATTTCTCTTCATTTCCTTTCTTTAGTGTCAAAGATGCTTGACGAGTGTTTAGATTTCTTGGAAGAAAGACGGGTAAAGTATTTCACATATTTTTTTTTTTTTTTTGGAACCAGCTTTTAATGTCTCTATTTTGTGAACTTAAAGCAGGAGACATTGGTCTTACTCTCAGAGAAGACAATCAGTGATCAATACTATATAATTCTGTAAAAATTTATTTTGGGTCCTACTAAAAAAAGGAACCCCCCCCCCCCGCCTCCCCCCTGCCCAAAAAAATGAAAGTTACATCATTTAAAAAAACATGTAATAGTCATTTGTAGTACTTTAGATTAGCCATGCTGGGGGCACTTTTGCTGAGTTAAGCTTTGTCTCTCTTTTTATACTCAGGGGAGATGTATGTATACTTATGTGTTAACACCTTGGTAATTTCAAGACAGCCCCCACACCACTCCACATATTTATATAACTCAGGACAGTCCTTCAATTTTGAGGTGTCAGTGCAACTGTACCAGGGAGGTAGCTACAGTGGGTGGTGCTGGGTGGTGACTTCCAGCACTTCATATTCTCACCCAGCTCTCCAGGAAAAAAGCACCTCACCCCACCCACCACAAATATGCTTAATGGGACTTACAAGTAGCCCCAAATTCACTCTCTGAAGTAAAGTTAGTCTAAAATGAAAAATTAATGGCTGAAAAATGCGGTGGAGGCCAGGGGTGATGAAGTGCCTTTCCCAGATCAGACAATTACCTGGCACTCAAATTTGGCTACCTACTTCCCTGGATCATACACCATCGTTCACCTGAAACCACTGTGAGACAGAAGCAACATTCCTTGCACACCTAGATGAAAAATATTAACACGGATAAATCTATATAAGTTTGGTAAAAGTACCACACTTCTAAATTTCCAAAGGTCAAAGGAGTGTAATTTGTAGCACATCTGGAAAATCAGAAACTCAGGGACTGCACTGTTCGGCAACCGATAGCTGAATGAACTAGAACAGGATTAAACATGAAATATAAAACATATACACACACAAAAAAACAAGCAAACAAACAATTTCTGTCTACATGGTCATACATGTTTGTCAATGCACATAGTCACAGAAAAGTTTCACTCTTCTGCAAATTTCTGCTTGGAATATAGAGCCCCATGTTCTGATGGGCAATATTCATGTGCTATATAATATAGTCCCAATTATGTAATATAACATAAATTACTGATTTGTGTTTAATATCCCTTTTATCAAGTTCTGAAAGTTAAGGCAATAATTTTTCATTCAGGAACCATTCAGTACTTTACGAGCAACTGATAAAATACACCAAAATGTTTTCAGATGGTTCCATTATTTTGTTCGTACAATGAACCCTGCAGCTACAAACATGTTAGACATTTCTGTAATTTGTTTAGACACCTGTGTACCAATCATACATTTGTATGCAGACATAGTCATGTTAATGTATGATGAAGTTTTGAACACATGTATGATGATGTTAATGGTGCTCTAGGGTTACGCAAGTTTGTGATATGCATGACTTTCTGTGTTGCAGCCATAAACTTAACAACTTAACCTAAAGAGAGCTTAATATTTTTGTTTTCCTCACAAGACCCAGGTGAAAAGCCACCAGAATATGCCTTTAAGTTATAGCTGTCAGAGGGTAACACATGACTCGTAAAATAGAATTGAGGTGAAGACCAAGTCAGTGAAACCTTAACATGATGACAGTAAAACTTTATGACTGGTGGTAAAGAAAAAAGATTTTTTTGTAAAATACCACCAGTTTTGTAAACAGCATGTAGGGGTTTTTACTTAAATCCTGCTTGGTGTAAATGTAATTTAAGAAGTTTATTATCATATTTATTTCATACAGAAAACCACAAAAGGCTTCACGTATGAAGTTATAGTAGTTGATGATGGTAGTAAAGACAAAACAACACAGGTGAGACAGAAGTTAACCTTCTTAGTTTTGGTGTAGTAGTTGGCTAGTTAGATACATAGGGTTTATTCCTCAACTGAGGTCTCCCAAATCATTTTGGAAACCAAAAGTCCCTGTATGCAATATCATCCAAATTACCTGAGGTAAACTGTGTGCAAGAGGGAAAAACCTTGAGTTGCAAGTTAACCTTCAGTGGACAATGCCTCTTGTGTATCCATTGTTATTAACCACACTTTGTTTTATTGTTTGTCATTGATTATTGCTTTATGTCACAGTTACCACTATCAAAGCTAATCAGGAACACTGAGGATTATTCAAACCTTTCTTTGAATCAAACAGCTGAATAAAATTGTAATTCCTTATCAGAATTTCCTTTCAATGTGATAAGGAGCTAACCACATATTTGAGTGTATGTGTACATTTGTCAGAACTACTTTCTGTTACAAGGTAGTAAATTGCGGCTCCACATTATTGCCCCTGACAGCTCCTCTCCTTGTTAAAGGGGAAATGCAGTCACCCCAATTTGGTATAGTAGTCTAACATGTTTCATGATTGGATCTTCATAGTCATGTGACAATATTTTTCTCACTAAGTTATGAAATATTATGAAAATGCAATATTTTAGCCTTCAAATGATGTGATAGACACTTGGCAGTGAAAAATATGAAGAAATCTGTGGGATCTGGCTGTTTTTTTTTTTTTTTTTTAAAAAGAAAAATTGTGGTGACTGCTTTTCGCCTTTAAATGTGAAAAACGGGTTGAGTACAGTTCCCTGACTAAGGTTAAAGTACCTTGTACCAAGTTAAATTCACTTGCGGTTATATCCACACTATGATACTACATGTGAACTTTGGAATACAATTGACTGCAGTACTTATTATTGTCTACAGCTTTTAGTTGTGTTTTGCTTTATTGAGCTCAAGTCTCACTTGAATTTTAATTATTTTGAAAAATGTCTCTTTTCAAAGGTTGCACTAAAGTACTCACAAAAGTATACAACAGAACATGTAAGAGTGTTAAAATTAGTCAAGAATCGTGGGAAAGGTGGAGCTATACGACTGGGTATGTTCAGTGCTAGAGGGCGATCTCTACTATTTGCAGATGCAGATGGAGCCACTAAGTTTAAGGATTTAACAAAATTAGAAGAGTGCCTTAAGAAAATTAATGTTAATGAGGTAAGTCTGCCAGCCTTTTCATATATTTTTCTTTAAAAAAGCAATCAAAGATTCATGGAATAACTTAAAGTTTATCTCAAGTACAAAAAATCAAGAGTATATTTTAAAGACCATGAAAAATAAATTCTAACAGTCGAATTTCCATCTTCATAGGACATTCCTGAGCTGAGGTATAAAATGTTGAAGTTTATCCACTCAAATTAAAATGGTACATTTGCAATAATTCATGATGTCATTCTTGTTCTACTCAAATTACAATCTTTGTATTTCTTTGTTTTTCCAAATGTTACTGCACCTTGTACCAAGGTGTGAAAGCACTCTTACTCTTTTGAGGGGATGTGATTATTTGAGCCCTCCTTGTGCAACATGCTATGCAAGCAAACAGGAAGTGTTCAAGGTCATAAAAACATTTTTAATTTTTAAAGGGAAACAAAGCATGTTATGTGAGTTTTACAACAAGAAAGTCACAAATTATTGCACAATCGACCACTTTGTTTGAAGTGAATAAACTTCAACGTTTTATATCTAAGCTCAGGAATGTCATATGAAGATAGGAGTTGGACTGTTACAATTCATTTTTCATGCTCTTAAATATATATTTTTGATTTTTTTTACTTGAGGTACACTTTACTGTTAATTAATACTTTCCATTATTTTGTCATCTCATCCCTAACAGTTCCAATTCCCACAACCTACTTACTTATTAAACCCCTCCCACAACTATCTAAAACTCATCCTCATCCATACACAATCTCAGTTTATTGCTTCAGGGTGAGTATACAAGACCCAATGTGTAATCAAAAGACTCCCAGTACAGTGCATGCTGTGTAATTTGAGCAACAATGTTCTGCATATTTCAACTTGCTTTCAATCAAAGAGCTGTGTCAATTGAGAATTTCTGTGGACTACTTCAAAAATTGTAATTTGGGCTGAGAGTTGACTACCTTTAGCTAAGTTTTGCTTATTTCTTTTGTCAGTCATAGGTCTTATGTTTTCAGTTTAACTTTTGGTCGTGTCAATTTTCAAACACATAAAAAGCACACTCTTTACATTTTCTCTCCTTATTTTACATGAAAGCAATTCTACTCTGCATAAAAAGGATGGGTTGTCTGCCAAACTTGATAGCAACTAAATTTAAGTTTGAGTCTTAGTTGTATTATGGTATGGAGTATTTCAGATCAAGCATAGGCTATGCTTTAGTTCTTTGAATGCAATATTTCTGTTTAAATACACACCGTGTCCCACAAGTAATGCCTTTCCTTCTTTTCCACAGGATTCAAGAGCTTTAGTTTGTGGATCAAGGGCTCACTTGCAGGATGAATCTGTTGCCAAGGTAACATTCTCTTCTTTTAATTTTAAAACTGTTCAACAATTTTATTTAACAGAAAAAGCTTTTGTTCATTCGAGAATGTTGTGTTTAAAAACTTGCGAAACATTTTGGTAATAACACTTGTGTATGGCACAAGATATTAAGTTGGAGCCTGAGGAGCCTAAAGTTCCTGTCACATGGGTCATTTGTATTTTAGTGGCAACCTACAGGTCTTGGCAAATTGGATGAGTCTAAAATTTAGATAGGAAATTAAGATCTAACTACTATAATTACAGTCAACTTAAGCAAGAGTGGCCTCAATGTTGGCCTACTTATGAGTCCCTGGTATGGTGGCTGTGCATGTTACATCAGCGCATTTAATGCCACTGATCATGCACAGACGTTGCATTACCGATACTCCCACGTGACAGAACCATAGTAACCATTGTTGTACAATACAAGAAACGCCTGGATGGCAAAATAGAGATTTAGTTTGTCTTTTAGATGGAGTTTCATGGCCCAGTTTCCAACCTGTTGGTTCAAGTCAAGCCAGCCACGGCCTTTTTTCCAGTAGTGACTCACTGGCTTGTTTTCCGTACTCCATAATGCTTATGCAGAGCATCACACACAAGGGCAGTTGGTTCCATTTTTTAGAGTCTTTGGTATGACTTGACCTGGGAAGAGAACCCAGGCCTTCTGCTTGAGAGGCAGATGCTCTTACCTTTAGACCAAATAGAGAGACGCAACGCAGGGACATTGCGATACGACCTCTATAGGCTGTCAGTGTGTGGTGATATCCCAACTGTGCATTTGCTGCACAGTATCCTTTGTAATATCTGTGCATATGCAGCCACGTGTACATATCCTGTAGATCACTTTACAGGGAATAATGTATTGGATATGGCATGGCAATTTGCTACACAACTGGCCAAATTGCTATACAAGTGCAAAAATGTGTAGCACTTTTTTGTGTGCAGAACTAAGAAAGGAAAAATTTCTCAGAACCAAGGATGGGAAAAAAATCTCTCAACTGCTATGCAACATTGGATACTAAACTAGTCCCTGATGAATAGTTTTTTTCTTATCTTTTTTCTCCTTACAGCGCTCCTTTTTCCGTACCATCCTCATGCATGGGTTCCACTTTTTTGTTTGGTTCCTCTGTGTAAAGTCTATAAAGGATACGCAGTGTGGATTTAAGCTGCTTACACGTAACGCTGCCTCTGTTCTATTCACAAATATGCATGTCAATCGATGGTGAGTTTCAGACTTAACTGCATCTTAAGTAGTTGGGGTCATGGCCAATGGCAGGCTATTCTATTATACAAGTAACGGTATAATACCATTGTAATGTGTCATTTTACTGTCATTGTTAATTGTAGATGAAGAGGTTATTCTTAAAAGAACAAATGATATGTTCACTAATCTTCTTAGAATATCATTTCATTTATCAAGACAGAAAATTAAAAAAAGGAATTCCTTTTATGTTATGAACTGCTAATTGCCCCTAGGGAAAGATCCAGCTATCCATGTTCAGTTGCTACAAACTGGTCTGAGAACAGTGTTGTTATTGATGTAATCTCTCTGAATTTATTCCTCTTTTGTTTAATTTACAATTGAAAGGTTGCATGACACTGCAATTGTTTGTAACAAGTTGGGAAACATTCTTGTAGGTGAGGCTGCATGTCTCTTACAGCTGTTGTCAAGATTTGGAGTGGGGGATGATTAGTTAAGTTTGCTGCCATTCTCTGCAGTAACTCCAAAGCGATTTACAAAAAAAAAATATATATATAGCACCATTTTATACCTAGGTCCCCTTCTGATGTTGCAGCCAGCTCCTGTACTCCAGGATATCTAGTAATTTGGATTAAGAGAATATACCTCTTCAACTATATCATGTAATTTTGAAGTTACTTTAGGAGCACATGAATCTGTGGTTTTACGTATTCCTTTATATGACGAAAATTTTCCAAATTTGACCTAAATCGATGAGATGGTTGGTCACCAGATGTAATGTTCTAATTTAAAAGTCATAAGCTTCTACCCTGTCTGTGGTTGCCTAGGTGTTAAGAAACTGCCTGTCAAGGCCTGATTTCATCAAAAACTGGACCATCACAAAATTTCTTTCTCTGTAAATTTTCTTTCCAGGGCATTTGATGTAGAGCTGTTGTACATAGCACAATATCTTAACATTCCAATGGGAGAAGTAGCTGTCAATTGGCAGGAGATAGATGGTAAGTAATTGTGTGTAATATTTTAATCCATTGCAAAGCCATTTTTAGGAACATCATTGAAACTAGTAAATCATGGATGAAATTGAATTTCCAGGGATACCATAGGTAAGAAGTGCATTGGAAAACTCTCCAGTCAGAAAAAAAGTAAAAACAGCTCCCTCTGTCTTTACATGACCCAGAGACCATTATTTTATTGAGTTTATCCTATGGATGTTGGATGACAGAGAGTCGATGAAAGCAAAACGGACCTTTAAGATGGAAGAGACCAGGAAATGTTTTGATTTCAGGGTAATGGGAAGTCATGTGCATAATTCTCAGGAAATTCATTTTCAAAGATAAAAAATTTTGCCCTGGTCACTGTGGTTGGAATAACATGGTGGGGGAGTTGGGGGGCCGATTCCTTCTTTCTAAAAACCTCATGTAATTTTGAGTATATGAACATGCTTCAAAAAAGAAAAACATTGAACACCTAGGTCTTTTCCTGATGTGAAAAAGTTTTCTCAAAGGGGAATCCACATTCTGGTCAACAAGCCTGGATATCACAATTTCAGGAAATGGGACTTCTCCTTCACTTAACATCTCCAGCAGCTTATTGTAACAAATCTGCAAGAGATCCCTAGTAAGAAGGGTGCGAGAGGTGTCCCCACAAAAGTTTATCAAATTATGAAGTCTTGTGCTAAGTCCTGGCCTGCAGTTAGATACATTTATGCATTTCCATACATGTGCAAGGCTCATAAGGCGTAAAAATCACTTGTGTGGGCCAAACCTAGAATGTCACCCCCCCCCCACCCATTCCTTCAAACACACACATGAGAAAAGCAAAATCTTTTATCTTATGTTGCTAAGTTTTTTTTTGTCTCTTTGTATTTTCTACAGGCTCAAAGATAATTCCCATCTTCAGTTGGGCACAGATGGGGAAGGACATTCTTTTAATCAGACTACGTTACACGCTAGGATTTTGGAAAATTGAAGACAAGATTAAAAACCAGTAACTTTAAGAGCTGGATAATAATGTGATGATAATCATGATGATAATATTACTGTACTTGCATTGAAGTAGCTCAGACTTTGAATCCTTGGCAGCCAGATGAAAACTTATAGTAGTTCCTTTGAAATGATTTAAAAAGCAATCAAATTTGACGTGAATAAATGATTGGCGAACTACCTACCCTTTTTCCAATGAAAAAAATTCATTATTCATATTGCACATCTTCAAAAAAAAATTTCTTTTTATCTATAATTTCTTTGACAAAGCTGTTTTTTTTGTCTAAATACCTGCAAAGTGCTCATTTGAAGTCTTTCTTGGAGAAGGTGGAATTTTCTCAGCTTCTCTGACTTTACTCCCGAATCTCTACTGACAAGGATTACAAATTTAGATCATGTAATAGTTGTGAGTGCCTTTAAAATACCAGTTGAACATCTTACTTGCTGTGAAATGCAGCTTTAGTAAACGGTTGAGATGCAGCTGGAAGATAATTCTGAACCTTTCTGAGAAATAAAATATAAGGGTGTGGGTAAAATTGTGCTAAATTCTCTCTCTCACATAAACATGTTCATGTAACTGATCACATGTGCTTAGTTAGCTCAGTTGCCCAAGTAACAACCAACTCATGCGAGCTCTTGTGACTTCTTTGCCACTTGGAGTAGATGACCTGCTGAAAGGACTTGCTCACAACTGGTTGCAAGAGCTTGCATGAGGTCATAAGATAAATGTTTAAAACTTTGCAACTTCCTACATGTTCTTGCAACAAGCTCCTGCCAGCTCTTTTGAGAAGCTCCTATGAGCTCATGTGACAAGCTCCTACAAGCTCTTGCACCAAGTTTCTGCAAGCATTTTCATAAAGCTCCTATGAGCTCTTGCAACAAGTTCTTGCAACAAGATTCTTTGAGCTCTTGTGAGAAGCCCCTGCAAGCTCTTGTGACAATTTCTATGACCTCTTGTGACAATTTCTATGATCTCTTGTGACAACCTCCTACTAGCTCTTGATAAAACCTGCTCGGAGCTCTCACAACAACTGTGAGTTATTGCAGTAAGCTCTTGCGACCAGCTGCAAACAACATCCTACAAGGCAATCTTCTCAAGGTCAGAAGGTGGTCAGTCACCAGGACATGCAAGAGTTCACAAAGACAGGTTGGTCAATAAGTGGGTTCCCAGCTGTGGAAATGAACCAAGCAAGGTTGAGAAAAGGTGACTGGGTAGATGTGGTATTTTATTTTGTTAATTAAATTGATTTTGGTAATAAATTGGGCAGTAGGATGGATAGGGCAAAAAGTGCTTAAGCAAATATGGCAAATATTTGGTATGTAATTTTGATTGTATTAAATTTTTGTTCAATTATCATCCCATAGAATACTACCTAATATGGTTACAAGAGGAAGTTTCAGTTTGTAAAAGAATGGTCTTTGTGCTTCGTTGGGCACGAACCATCAGTTAAAGGGAAATATTGCATTGAAAATGCTCCAACATAGCATTAAAAGTAAATAGCTCTAGTCATTTTCAAATCATTGGGTCTCAACAATAAAACCCAGCAATAGCTTCATCTCCTTAATTATTATGCACAAGTAGAATTGTGGAAGTTGCATTTTTTGAAATGCTGAAATTTTGGGTGAACAAATTATTCTTGGGCAACAAACAACTCAATGTCTATCTGAGGGAAACTTATTACTATTACTTAAAAAGAAGGCTACCATACTGCCTTATTTGTAATTATTTTAATATCCCTCTTTGCCTTTAATTAAAGGATGAAATTTCCTTGTAAAACAAATGCATTAGTTCCCTTTAAAGATGGACATAAGAATACGAATGGTTGTAAGTCATGTATGGTTTAGAAAATGCATTTATTGTCTTGGCCGGGTTTGACTAGCATTCTTTAAGCAGAATGCTTTCAAATGAGATTAATCTGTATGAAATTTGAAATGCTGATAAATCTTCTTACATTTGACCTACAAATGTGTAGTTTTGAACTTTAAACTATGTGTACACCAACCAGTATTTCTTTACAAGTCTTTATTGATTTTCACCCTCAATTCTTTTGTTTGTTTGCATTGCTCCCTTTTTGACAAGAGTGGTCCACTTGTTACAATTATTTTACACTCTCCACATTTGTATGGTCTCAAAATAAAGAGTTATCCTTCAATATCATGAATAATGAATATTTGAATATTCATGAATAAGATGTGTTATTTCATTCAATTTCCTGTCTGGTGCAGCACAACTTTTTACTAAGAAGCAACCATGAATCTATGATTAAATATAATATTTTTATCTTGCCAGTTGTGTTTCTAGATTAAAATAGAACTCCAGCCTCAAAAAAGGTGGCCATATTATAAAACTTGTGTTTCATCTCTTTTTTTAAATACTCTCTCATTTTAAACAGAGTAAAAGTCCTCCCTTCTAATATAACAACTTTTTCATCCACAAGTAAACCAAGAACACCTTTACGGCACACCCACGGACTTCATATACATGGACAGAGCATACTGCACCGCTCATTGTCGCTACCATACGTGTGAGAAAAAGCGCACCAAGATGGCCGTCTGCTATGGTTTTGTGTGGAAGTTTGAACTTGCAAATTGCAAGGCAAGGTCAAAATCACTTCACGCAATGCAGGAATATGATCTTGTTCTCCATACAAGTTTAACATTTGCTTAAAATATTACAGCCTCGTTGTCAAATCAGACGATTTATAGCTTCACAGCAGTCATCTTGGTGCACATTTTTTGTCCCAGCCGGTGGCGACCATCTATGGATAGGACATCTATGTTACATGCTGTGTCCATGTTTGTAAGTCCGTGGGCATGCCTCAGAGCCATGCTCCCTTACACAGAATTTCAATTGCTGGAGGTCATAGTGGAGCTGTTCACTTTGTTTCAATGAACGCCACTGACAGTGCCGTCATTGACTTTATTTAGATATGTAGGACTATTCCTCAACATGTTTGGGGAGAAAGGGGGTGATGAAGGGAAAGGCATAGGGTTTTTCAACTACCAGTGTTTCTGGCAGAGGGGGCAAAGGGGGAATCCCCTCCTTTCCAACAGAAGGTGGGTAAAGTCTCCCCCCCCCCCTTTTCATTTCCATAAAAATTAAAAACTTGTCAATATATTGATTTCTTTTTTGATGTTTGGAAGAGGACACTTTTTCAGCAATATTTGAACTTACACAAAAAAATTGCCTTTAAAACCCTTCAAATTGCACCTTACTAGGGCCTTGAAGAAAGCTTTTGTCCCCCTTAACTTTAGGACAATTTTGACTTCCAGTGTAGCCATAGTAAACCTCCCACCCGCTTTCTCTTTTACAGTGACATTAAGGTGTTTGGCATGCATCTTTAAGCCTTTGTTCTGAGCAAAAGACATGCATGTATGTAGACCAAGGGCTTTCTGTTTGTCCACATGGATAGGATGGATGGTTTTTCCTTTTTTTGACATTACATGGGACAGAAGAAATTGACGGCAATGAAATATTAACCTTCTTTTATATTTTGCACACAGCAGTCAAAAATACATTTTTTTGTTTTTTGATGGCCAAGTTTTTGATCAGATCAAAGTCTATCTCCCCAATGGTCTAGGAGCTTCGTCCACACATGATTTCAAATATTTGGCGTTCCATCGCTAAGTTACAAGGCCTAAAGGGATAACCATACCACTAACATTTTTTCCAGTTCACTCAAAATTTCTTAATAAATGGCAATCAAAAATGTATGATTTGTATTTTCATAAACTGTATTTTCTAGGTTTTAGAGCAAGCATAAATTAAATGTTCATTAAATTTACATTCAGAAAGGGGTGACGATGAATTTTCTATATCAAATTCCTTCACCCAAAACACGCACATTTCAATGATTAAAAACCCTTTTGATTTTAAGAACTGCCACTACGGCTGCTAAACTTTGTTCAACTGATAGCTAGCTCTCTCTCTCTCTCGACTCTATTCACCAGCAGCTTCAAGATCTAGCAACTTGTATACTTAAACCAGAGACTTTTCACCCAAATTCTGAGAAAAATTTGGAACGGACATAATCAATTTTTAAAATTTGACACCAGTAGTGCCCACCACATTACAAAAATAAATCCAATATCAAATGTTAATGTGTGTACACAGGATAAGGATTTTCACTCCAGGACTGCCTACCAAGCTCTCCTTGACTAATTACTGGCCAATCCTGATCCCACTATAGACGAATCAGTACAGTAAGTGATGGTCTGACTTTAGTCGACAATACCTGGGGTCTGTCACCTTTCAATCTCTCAATTTCCTCTCTTACCTGCATAATGGATGGTTATACACTAAATTGTATAGTGATTCCTTCAATGAAGACCATTTAAGGCTGCTAGACCCCACTAATGGCTGCCTACAGTCACTAAACATAAGCGCTAATTGGATTCGTCTGTATATGGTCAATTGGCTTAATTCCCAGTCCAGTTGCCCTTCAATTACAAGCCAGTGCATAATTCAGGTCCTATAATTCCAGGCTGATTCCAAGTCTTGTCATTTAACAATGAAGCATCTCAGTTTCATCACACATTTCCATTTTATACCAAATTAGACTGAAGATATTTTGTAGTCAATTCCATGCCCTGATCTTACAGTCTTGTTAATTCAGATGACCGTACATAATCAGTCCTGTTTTGAATTGTGCACCAGCCATAAAACAGCCTTCCAGTGGCTCATTGAGTTGGTTCATGAAATTCAACAAATTTTTCCAAACCCAAGTTTTCTTCACACACCAATGACAAATGGCCAAACTTAGACAATCCCCATACCCTACACACAAATAACCGTTTTAAAAATGAGTACTTAACAGTTCAATTTTGTTTTCAAAACTTCATGACCAGACACACATCTGAATTATGCACAAAACCATTACAAGTCAGGACACCACTAAATTGTAACTTGCCCCGTAACTATTGGATATGCAGAGCTGCCAACATTGAGGTCTTGAAATCAGGAAGATTTACCTCATAAATCAGGAAGATTTCAGGGATTTGTGTGTCTTTCAATGGGGGAAATTCTGTTCTCAATCAGGAAGATTTTATATTTTGTATGTTTGGAGGTGAAATTTTCAGGAAGTCTTCTGCAGAATCAGGAAGACTTGGCAGCTCTGGATATGAAACCTTACTCATTATGTCAACTACCAGCATTGCCATATGGTAGTGACCATTTTCCACTCTCATTAAGACAATAATTTGGGAGTGCTTTTGTTTCTCAAGCCCAGAAGGGTTTTAAGTACTCCCGCTCACAACACTTTTTTTTTCTACTTTCCTTGTATGTACTATCTATTATCATGTTAATTTACTGTTGTCATGGTGATAAAACAAATGAATGAATGATATTGATATCAACTCAATAAGCCCCTTTAAGAAATATCTATTTATGATTTAATTTTTGCAGACTTGGCTGTCATCAGTAGACAAGTCCAAGTCCCTCTATAACCCATTCCTCACCGATTCAAGACCAGGGCTCCCATTCAGAGCTAATGCACTGTCCAGGCACAGAAATCAAATCTTCACTCTGATATTGCACTGATTGCCACACTCATGGGACCTGAGGTTTAATAGTGATATCCATTTCTAAAACTCGATACGCCAACTTGATTCTCTGCAGGAAACGACCATTAGCCAGAATTTTGAAAAAGTCCAACACAACTGATCCTCTTAACTCAGTTTAGCTTAACTTCCTAGCAGACATGAACATAAACTTGATTCCTGAAATCTTGGTAACGTTCAAAGTCACTAATGCATGACACAGAAAAGCTGTGCTGGGCCAATAGGAGGACCTCCCTCAACAAATCAATAAGGTGGTCTACTCCTTCATACCCAAGTAGGTAATGGGGAATTCCTGTCATGCTGTACCATATCTTTAACCTATTAAAGGCCCCTTCACCTGTTTCACATCTTAATGGTGGCGGCAAGAGATTTATAAAATGGAGATGAGCACACCTGAAGTGTGCACAAGATATGCAAATGTTCAATACCATATTTATGTCGAACATTGCAACAGGTCAAATCAGTCCATAAAGGTCATAACAGATTTTCTTTCCAAGTTGCTGACAGAATCAGTTACAATGCAATTATGGCAAAGTTTCTACCTATGAAAATGTACAATAAAACTTACATCCCTCTCATTTCAAAAAGATACATGAAGCTGTGATTTAAAACTATGTTCTGCCGGACAGGAAATCTTCAAACAGTGTCTACACTTATGACAACAATTGTAGTGATTCACACTATTGTTATACTGTATTTTCTAATATTACTTAAACATTACTTTAAAAGATTTACAAAGCCTTCAATTCCCCTCAGCTATCAGCAGTCATTACACCCAATTAACTTCACTGGGACAAATGACCATCACTTGATACGTTGGCAAGCTGTGTTGAAGCATTGTTAATGGCAGCCAGAATACTATGTGATCTGTTAACACTAAGTCCACTGTTCAGCTGAAGAGAAAAGTTGCATACACCCATGTTGGCTGCAATAAAAAAGTTGGGTGGGTCTTTGGGAATCTTTTGAAGGAATGTTTATGTCATGTCGGCAGTGTTGCTAAACTAACCTACAAAATCAATTGCACTTGTTTTATCCCCCTTCCCACTCGCTCTGCTCTCACCCAATCATATGATCCTCACAATAAAAGTTATTAAATTTCACCCTATCAACCTCTTCAAACTCTCTCCCTCTTTAATCTTCCAATTAAATGGCCACATTCTCTATGTGAATCTTGAATTTAAAAAAAAAGATTCCATGATTGGTGAGGGTAAATAACCAACTAATCTGCATAAGTTCACTCTCACTTAAAAATGAGGTTAATTTGGCATTATGTCAAACTTTGTTTCCCCATAGCCATGTGTTTATACCACACAGACTGGTGTAAGACAATTTTGGCAAGCTACGAGCAACAGCACAGTTCACATCAGGGCCTCTTTGCTCCAAATTAACCATGTACCAGTTTTAATAACATTTTCAGCCCAAATTAGTCACAATCTACTCTAGTAGCATAGATAGAAATTCATAACTGAGGGGCCATATTTAGCATATTTTGAGGGGACCAAAAGCAAGGTGCAACAGACACATGCCTTTGACATTGAACAGGTAGCCCTAACTTTTTTGGGTGGGAGGGTTGACAAAAGTTTGGGGGCCTAGGGCCCCAGTGGCTACGCTACTGATCTACTCAAATACAAAACAAATACTGTAGCTGTAAAACCTTGTTCCCATAACACAGGATTCAAATAAAAAGTCAATTCATGATATCACTAATTATGAGGGCACTGATAATATCTCACTTGAAATGTTGAATCTATATACTCTCATGTATAAAACAGAAAACCCAACCAAATGTAAAATATGAAAACTGCATTGTACGAAAGACAAACTTTACTTCACACCAGACACCCAATGAAAACTAATTGTGCCCTGACAGACAAAAAAGCAGGCTCTTCAAAGAAATGAACCTGTTTTAAGTACAAACAATAAAACAATATATTGCAACAGAGAATATTGTTGTTAAGTCATATGCTGGACAACTCAAAAAGAGTCCACACTATTAAGTCCAGCCAAAAAAAAACAGAAAAAAGCATAACAGTTCCATTAAGTTTTATGAAAAGGAAGTATTACTACTCTGCCCCTAATCTATTCTATACGTATCTCTATATGTAAAAAATCGATCCATCTGTTCATTAAGACAAAAAATATAATATGGAACAAGACAGGGCTAGAAGACTTTACTGTAGAGATGTCCTCTCTATTTTGCAACAAGGTTTTTCAGAAGCTACCAGACAGAAATATACTAAAAAGTGTAGTTAAATACTGAACCCTGTTAGAGTTACAATGCTGTAATTCCAAACATATAGCTTTTACTACGTTCAAATATCATTGCTGGATGAGCATCTTAATCAGGGTTGTCCAACCTTTCACAGCGGTGGGCTACATGTAATGGTTATGATGGACAAGGGGCCGCATTCTTTACTCGTCTTTTTCTCCATTTTTCCCGACGCCTCAGGCAACAAAATGCAATCACTGCGCGTATGGAACACTGATTCATTTTCGTTTTTGATTGAAAAAATAAATAAATGTTAGCAAAAATTTATGGTGTTGGGCAGAATATTCGGACAAAGTTTTTTTTTTCTTATTCCTCCTGAATCATTCTCAACCCGCCCTTGTGGACAACACTCCAATGTAGCTACACGTAGCAGACATTTGAAATGAATCATTTCATTTAAAAGCATGCCATAGCGCACGGAGAAGCCTAAAGTTGTCATCAATTAATCTCCTTATTGAATAATTTTGCAATATAGATTATTTCTGACAGGCCTGATGCAACCTTTTCGCGGGCCAGACCGTGGCCCGCAGGCCGTAGGTTGGACAACCCTGATCTTAATACATGAAGAATCCAAACATAGAGATGCAGTACCAAGGATTTGTCCACAATACTGGGGGACATGTCCCCCTCCCTCCAAATCACTGCTCATGTACAGTACAATACATTTAAGACATGTACACTGCAGCATCAATTTCCAACCTGTAGGCCAAAACCAAATTTGTGACTCCAGAAACCAAACATGGCAGAGGGTCAGAGGTTGGTCTTGAGACAAGTTTCTGTAGCAACGGCAATGTTTATTTGACAATTTCATACCCTTTACCAAATTTTTCTTTTGATACTGTAGGCTAGACTTTGAATTTGTTCAGCGATGTGGGTATTTAGATACTACTAGAAAGAGCCCTGTTGATAGGGCCAATCAAACAACTTATCTCTGTGACATTTTTATTACCTGAAATCCTTTACGGCTTGAGTTAAATTTATTTCACTTCTCATATGTTAGTTAGTTAATTAAATGGAGTTCTCATTTGATAAATTGACTAACAGATAAAATTTGCCTTGATAATAACTTAAGACTACTTAGATCCAAAATACATGCCAATGAACAAGATGTTAGGTTAGATGTGTTTAAAAGGGCTACAAAAAAGGGCTGAAAACTTGGTTCTTTTCTGGGATGAATGTCAAATTTCCACTGCTTTTGTGCCCTTATGGTGTCAAAGGTACCATGTATGTCCCTTAAGAGGAAAATTTAAGCTCAAACTTTACCTTTTTTTTAAGTTCCCACGCCACTTATGCAATCACATTCTGATAATACGGGATTGTTCAGGAGAAAATAAGCTGTACCATTTGAAGAAAAACAAGACTGTCCATTAATGTGGGGATATGATCTCACAAATGCTTGCTTCATGTTCACTTCTTGTTGACTATGTGACATCTTTACTGGTTCAGCAGATGAGCATACTGCACATTACCATGAAAAATGTACCCTGGTGTCATAATTTACAACTTTTGATCAATCAATAAGAAAAAAAATCTAATAGTTCAGAAATTTCTGTTTAATATTTAGTTTCATTTTTACAATCCCCATCCGCTATGCCTTCGTGTTTTCTTACTTTGCAATTGTTTTTACATCAAAAACTTGTTACATCATGCTATGAAATTACCCATACAATTCCACCCCTGAATTGCACCCCATAGCTCAGGGAAGCAGGTAACGTCATTGCATGTAGTGTGTAGTTAAAGCCAACACTACTTTAAAGACAATATAGTCAAGTTGCATGTTTGGGTGCACTCTTTATGAGTGAAGCACGAAATGCACATGTCAATAAACTTTGGGATGACCATGGTTTGTGGACATTAAAAATAGGATTTAACTAAGGAGAGAGACTGTGGTCAGTTAGTAGCTGATGAATTTTCTCTAAGTTTAGCTAAAAAGGGAAAAACTTCATGACAAATTCTTGTGTAGATCTTCACATTTTGTATGAGTGTGAACCATTCATTATATGTTTGCATTGCTCTGCAAATATCAACTGAGATAAATTACAAAAGAATCTACAAGATTTGTCAAAGTCATTGCAAAAGATCATGGTGTGTAGTCTCCATGAGGACATAAGTGCTGCTCAAGAAAGCCTCATAACATCTCCCAGAATTAGAAATTATTTTGAGATGAGTATGTTTCTCAAGTGGTGACATTGAACAATGAAAAATGTTGACATCTCATGCACATCTAAAGAGGTATTCCACTGTGGTTTATAAGGTTCGCAATAGCTCCACTAAACAAATTCCTAAAACCAATCAAAATCACAGGAAAAAGAAAAATCCCCTATAAATATTCAAATACTCAAATTGTTTCTTTTTGCCATACATTTGTTGTCAGTAGCATATCTACCCTCACAATTATATCACTGCAACTACCTGCAAAATGTGACATTAAAAGGTGTGATTTGATTTTTTTCAGGAAAGGAATGTTTTATGAATACAAGTAATCCAAGTGGAAACACTGACAATAAATCTATATGACTTTGTTCTTCTTCATAACATGTAAATATGAATCCTTACTATACAATTAGCCAATCAAAATGTGCCGCTGGTATCTATAGAACTGAAATAAAATGGGCCACTTGCATCTATGGAACTGAAATGATCCTGAATATTCATGAGACAATGACAATAGCATAATGAACTTTCTAAGCTTACAATGTTACACATTCTCTGCTAATTTGTATTAAAGGTTTTTCTTTTTCAGGTTAAATCCCAACAGTCAAGACCAAGGGTTAAATGCCACACAAGTGATCCCGTGATGGGATTACATATACATATCCCCAAGAAGGAAAAAAATGGCATTTGATCAAAACTTAGCCTTAAGACCTTTACATGGACATCTTTTTTTTATTTAGACTCCCATTTGGCCAAGGCTTAAAGTTGAAGAAAAGACGGATGATTTTCTTTCAAATGTATCAACAGTCAAAGCTAAAGCTAAAGAAGAGGTACAGAGTCTAAGTATTTCTTTGTTTTTGTCTTGAAAAATTTTAGTTAAGGAAAATGAACTGATACTGCACATGACCTTAGCCAAAAAAAAGTTAATTGACTACTTGAAAAAAGCAGAACATTGGTTTAGCATGTCCCAGAGAAAGTCACAAGCCCGACCCCATTTGACAGGGAAAATCTAGTGTAGTACGCAAGCTAGTATAACTAGCTTAGAAGCAGTTGACAGCCCAGGTGTAACTTTGCACTAAAACAATGTTGATTTCTGCCTGGCAGTAGGTGTGGCTTACCTATTGTGTTGTCACTAGAACAAATTTGAATGTGATAAATGCAATGAAGAGGACAGATCCACAAGTAGCTTAATGAACTAGGCAATCTTCCTTGACACCTCACACAGAATTTTCAGGACAAGAAATGATAATACTTACTGATATAACACAAAAACAGACTATCAAGCCAGTCACAAATTATGATATAGATATTATGGAACCTTAAAGTTGTGTTATGAAACAGTAGGATACTTTCAATAGGTCACACATCTTACATGAATATTCATAAATATAGTCTAAAATGAGGTCACAAAGCTGATATGAATATTCAAAGATATCTGACATAAGGTCACCTCTGTCACACTACTGAATAAATAAGCTACTCATTCTGCAACATAGCTCAGAGTTCTGTGGTCTAGTTTGGACTTCACAGAAATACAAATGGTCACACACAGAGCGCCCTCTACATCACTCTACAACCTGCATCTCCAAGTCTTGTATAGAGTTAACTAACTGCATCGGGGAAAATTCTTCCATCTTGGATAAGGTTAGAGACGGATCTTTGGATGGTGAACGGCTTGGAGTCACTGGTTCTGATGACCCTGCTTTCAAACTTTTGTAGCAGTCCTTACACACGGGGACGGGCCTCTGTGAATCATGACCTGGTAGAGTTGTTTGTTTGTCTATACATCGGATACAAAACACTACGCCACATCTCCAACAGTGGTACTGGGGAAGAGAAGGTAAGTCTTGAAATGACAATAGACCATTTGTCAAATAGCAATTACAAAGCATTGTGGGACAGATTTTTGGTAAACATCATTTTTGTCAATGTCATTTTACCATGGCCAAAAATGACCCACACCAAAATGCTGTCCCACAGTACTTTGTAATTTTTTTGGGAAAAGGGTCTATGGTGTAAATTATAACATTATAGAATCAAGACCCCAATGGGCACTGTGGCTTCATGCTGAATGTATTAAACCAAGCAATTTCACGACAAGCATACAGACAAACTAAGCTAATGACAATGACTGTACGTTAAGTTTGTCTGTCTGGTGAAATAAACAATAGGTTACACCTTCTTACAATGGCTGTTTTACATACATTTTAATCACGTCCAACTTTCCTTTGTTGAGTTACAGCATACCTAAGCTAGCATCACAGACAGACACACACACATGCTCACATACACTGACACACACACACACACACATGGCAACCTGACTTCATATGTTCCTTTTGCTAATGCAAGGAACAAAAAATGTCAATTGATATTCTAGCAATAATCTCAAAACCAGAAGTATATTGAAACAGTTGATTATGCTCCTAAAGAAAACTTGATTCTTATTTTACTCAAAACAAAATATTTCACTACATGACAAGAATCCAATTTGGTCAAGTCATTACCCACATTTCAGGGAAATTTTACTCTGTCTGATGTTTATGTTGAGACTATACCCAAGTTAAATACACATAATTGACCATACACTTCATCATACAGTGGTCGAACACATGATGTTGGTGTGTTTTAGTTTGGTTTAAAATATGGTTTACAATACGGGCGAACAACAGCACCTGTGTAACAATTTTTGCACAATGGATGCCTAGAGGGCAAAACAGCAAGTTGGTCATTTAGATGATGTTTTCCAGCTCAGTTTCTGACCAATTAGTTTGAGTCGGGCCGGCCACAACCTTTTTTCCAGTAGTGGCTCACTGGCTTGCTTTCTCTACTCCAATGCTTATGCTGAGTATGACGCACAATGGCAGCAGGCAAAAGAGACTGACCTACAACACATTGATGTGGGTGCACAACCTTTAATAGGCACAACATTCTCTTACCTTTCTGCTAAAGTGATCGAATGGATAATCACAAACACACTGCCTCACATTTCTGAAGCTTTTCCAGTCTATCGAAACCGACTCCACGGCATCAGTTAGCAGAGTGGACGAAATGATGTCAAGGCTGTCGTCCTTGATGAGAGGGGGCAGTTTATCCCTGTACGAACTTTTCTCTTTAGAATCAGGGTTTTCTGGTGTGGAATCATTCACTTGTTTTTCTTCAGAGTCGTCCCCATTTGTAAGGTTTTCTAATGAATTTGTGTCATCGGGATTACTGTTTCTATTTTCCTTTGCATCTCCTAGAAGTTTTCTTAATGTTGCAATTTTCTGGGAAAGATGAAAGATAAGAAGAAGAATTTTGGTTTTACCTTTCAAGTCCGAATTTATTCTTCTAAAGGACTTGCAATGTTATAAATATAAAAGTAAAATATAAAATATAAAAGTGGGAGGATTGGGGGTTCTGTGGGAGGTTACCAAATTGTGCATTTTGTGGAGTACTTGCATATATTTGAATACGGCAGGGTTCCCACACTTTTGAAATACTGGAATTTTAGACTTTCCAAAGTTTACAAAGACTGATACGGAAATAACTAGCACAGAAAAATAGAAAATTTGTTACAAAACTGCCTTCTTTTTCTGCATTTACCCAGTTTGCACTAACCATGATTGCAACTTTCAAAAGTATAAAGTCTTAAATTTCAAGAACATCAGGCCTTTTTTTCAGACCAAACTTCTGAAATGGAAGGATTTTCAAGACCATGGTACAATTCCACACTTTCCCAAACTTTTTCCACTTTTTCCCTAATACATGGGAAAACCTGATGCTGACACATTGCAATGTAGATGAAAGTTTAAGGACTGATATAGCTGGTCAAAGTGTTGGTGAGGAGCTTACACTGATGACTTTTAATTGGTTGCTATATCTGGGGATTACAGATTTCATGACAGAAACACAACTTACACTTTCTAAGAACTGGATGTGGTCTTTAAGGGATACGGTATGGTCCTTCACAGCGCACAGAACTTCACTCACTGGTTCCCTAGGATGTACACCATTCTCAAAACGATTGTACATGCCTCTCCAGAACCTGTGGGTTTTAATAAAAGAGTGTTTGAAGAGAAATATTTTAAGGGATTTTCCATTTGCATTCATTGCAGAGTTAGACAGGACGGACCAAAGAACCATGTCTCTTTTTGCAAAGTGGTGATTTCGACTCATTCTATCAAAACCAGTCACACATCTCCATAAAGATAACTGTAGAAATTTCCACATTTAACAAGATCCTTTGATGAGCTTTAAAATGATACCCTAGGCATCTGGGTAGCATTCACATAACTTCACTTGCAACTGGGTAGGATTCACATAACTTGAGTACTCTAATTGCATCTGGGTAGGGTTCACATAACCAAAGTATTCTAACTGATGGCACTTTTCAGAATTTTAACATTCCATAATGCACAATTCCAGAGAAATCAGCCTTTAACTCACTATTTCTGTACATAAAATATGGAATACTAATCACAACAGATGCAAATTTCTCAATGAGTTTCCGATTTGTCCTATATAAATTGATGAAAACTGAACATTATAGAATAACAATACACGAGAAACAAAATTTAAAGAGTTTTAAATTCCAACATTTTTAAAGATAAAGAGCAGTCCCCCAAACTTATTTTGAAGAAAGAGTTAAATAACACAATTTTTATCCTATTCCTCTTCAAAGTATCTTTCATTACATTACATATTACATATTCAAGGTAAACCAAGCAGTTCTTTCTAGTGCATTTCACATTTGAAGAGGAAAGATTTTGTCAAATGACTCCCAACAGCCAATCATGAAACTGGACAGTCTACTACACTACTTCAAATTGGACTGACTGCTCTTACCTTTTAAATTCAACTGCACTTTTATCATAACTATATTTGAGACATGTCTCTGATTTTGGTAGTAAAGGTCACATTTTTGCAAAAATGCTCTCATTTTAAACATTGAAACAACAAAAGCTTTTTTTTATCCTTTATCTTTTAATGACCGCATGGTCAACTGGTTAAAGCACCAGACTTGCAGTCAGGAGGTTGAGAGTTCAAATCCTTGCCGGGGTCATACCAAAGACTTTAGAAACGGAATCTAATGCCATTGTGCTTGGTGCTCAGCATAAGAAATGGAGTAGGGAAAACAAGCCAGAGAGCCATAACTGGAAAAAAGGCTGTGGACGGTTCGACTTGAACCTGTTGGTTGGAAACTGGGCCATAAAACTCCATCAAACCTAACCTAATCTTTTACTCTTGTGATGATGACAAAATATTGATTTACCCCTCCTTTCAAATATCAAACCTTGTTGATTTGTTTCAAATATTTTAAAAAATTTTTCCGTGCATATTTTAGACCACTGCCAAACTGGAATGGACAAAATGAAGGTTTATTCAGTACTTTATGCTGCAAAAACTTAGATATGATAGGAAAGTATTACCAATGTTTTTAAGGCTTTACAAATATCTTTCCATAGAGTATCAATCCTCAAGAAAATTGACAAGCACATCCACTTTGTATAGAAGAATTGAGAGTGAGGCTGAAGCCTTTCCAACGTTTTCAAGATCACTCATTCTATTTGCAACAACATCAAGTTCTGCTAAAATAGACATGTAAGGTCAATAACCTAAACTACTGGGGGCTTTCTCACAAAAACAACAAAATCTGACACTTTTAGGGGCTCCATAGATCCACAGAAAAAGTGATATAGTTTTAATCTATTCAGGGCCTCATTTCCTGCTTACTTGAGTCTTTGGGCATCGAAATCTGGCAGTATCACTCCCTTGGTGATTGAATGGTTTGGCAAGTAGAGAGGGTTGATGTAATCTGTCATTCTTGTCCTCATAAAGGCCCACAGGGAGTATGTCCTCTCTGGCAATCTATGATAAAAACAAAAAGTCAAAAAGTTCAAAAATCTGAAGCAAGAGATCAATTGCAACACAAAATGTGTTCATACTTCAGACTGACCAAGTGTGTATCTTTTTTTCAGTCTTCAAAAAAGGCAAAAAGGGTATTTATTTAATACTTTTGCAAAACATGCTCATTTTCCAAAGTAGAAAAAGCCATAGTGATATATACAGAGGCATACTATATTAAATATTTTTGAATAGGTCTACAGCAGGGATGTTGATCCTGGGAAGGGGGTGGGGACATTATAAACAAAATACCACACTGCGGTATACAGATGACTATATGGCTTCAAGAGAGTATCAATTTGAGTGCATGTGTGAGTCAGTGTGAGTGTGCATGCAGTATGCATGTTTGTTTGTGTGTGCATAAGTAGGATGTGAGTACGTATGTGGTATAGGTGTTTGTTTGTGTGTGTTTGTGGTAAGAGATCACGTTCATATGGGTAGATTGTTTAAGGATGATTCTGGTCAGGGACACAATCCAGGGTACAACCAGTTGTCCGAAACTTTTGCCCCCCCCAATCCATAAACCAGATTGACTTCCCTGGGCTATAGGTGTCACTACTGAAGACTATGCACATCACTTTTAAGAATTTTACCAGGCAATGTGAATAGCTCCAAATGGGAAACAAGAGGCAAGTTCACACATGATTGTTTTTGATGCATCAATTAAACCAAATCCTAACTTTACAAACTGCCACAGTTCTTCTCCTGAGAGTAAATATGATAACTATAACAGCAAATTAAAGAAATGATACTGAATAAGACTCCAGATTAAAAGATCCCCCAATGCACTTTTGAAGGAAACAGATTGAAAATAATGACAACTTCCATCATAGGAGACCAATTAAAGGATGGTTAATTTGACAATTAAAGCATGGATACACAGTTCTTACATAGATTTTTTAGAAGAATGTTGCTAAGGACAAACATCTTAGTTGAAGGGTCATATCAGTCCATGTTACACTTAAGTTTTCAAGACTGGATGTTACATTCATCTAATATTTCTGTAATAAATATAAGATAATAGCAACATTACAAAAGGGCACACACCTGTACATAAAACTTAACCCCTTTGTAACACATGGTTCTGCTGCAGTAATTCCCATTGTTACATTCAGAGAGTTTCACAGCAAAACCATTGCACTGCTACATCCTGACATAGTTCCCTACAAACCTGTGTGGTGTCATCATTTTTTGGAAATGCAATAGGCTTGATGAGGAGATAATTTTACATATGTGCACCCTGTTGGGTTACAGCAAATACAAATATGGTGGCCTCCATATGAAAACTTATTATTCCCAGAACTGGTACATAAGCACTGTGTATATGGAAAATAACATATATATAGCTCAGTTTGGCGAGATGGACCCCCTTCAGTAGAATAGGGTAATGCTATTGTAATTTATAACAAAGGAAGCACATCAGACTAAGGAAAACAACATCTTTTTAAAAGGTGTAGACATATTAACATCAGGAGGATAAAATTGGTATCTCTGGCAAATTACCAAATTTTACAGATATTAAAACTTTTTTATCAATATAACATACTTCAAACAAGTTCTATACTAATATTAATCAACCACACAATGTACAAAAACTTAAGTAATATTATACTCACTTCATGCCCAGCCGATCTTTTTCGCAATTTCCGAGGAAATTTCCAAATTGGCAAGAATAGACATGGTCATGGAGTTCCAGCAGAAACCTTTCATTAAACTGGAATGCACATGGATAGAGTTGTGTCAGCTGCCAGACACAGTCGATGAATTGCGTAAATATCGGAGAGACCTCCCTGGGGTCAACTGTGATAAGTCCACACCGATGAAGAAATTTGTGACCAAAGGCAAGCCACTCCTTCTCAATCAGTACCTGATGAGAGAAAAAGAAGAGTTTAATGATGAAGGGTGAAACTACCCAATTTAAAGTGGAAAATCTTGTCTGAGCAGCAGAAGTAGTTTTTCACAAAGGTGGCCAGGAGTAACACTTACAGTGTGAAAGGCTGCTCAAAAATGGTCACAAGAATGACTTTCTCAAATTCACTGCTTTTTCATAAACCAAAAAAAGGGCAACACGAATTCATTTGCCACAATTCATACAACTTTTCCATTTCCCCTCAAGTTTCAAATTTTGCTTCATTTTAAGATCTCACCTTAAGCCTTGTCAACACTATGGAAGGTGAATCACTGCCACCAAAATGTCTTGTTGCAGTGAGTAACTGATGACTAGTTCATGGTTACTGGCTTTAAGAGCAACATGTCCATACTATGCAATTAATCGAAGCTATCCCCACAAAATTTTGATGTTTAATATACTGTTTATTTGTTGTGTCAAAGAGACAAGGATGCATAATTCACATTTCGATCAACTGATCTTTGCATTTCCATTCCAGAAATCTGTCATAGCTATCAATTGCATGTTTCAGTCTCATACAGCCAAACATGTTCAGTCGCATGAGACTGGTTAGTGCGACTGCGGTTGCAAAGAGTTGAGATAACTTCCACATTTGTGATGAGTCTGAATAATCTCATAGCAAAGAGTTGCATCACATCGAATCATAGAACATGGACAGGGCTTTAAGACTGAATCATCACTATGCCTTCTGCTTGATTACTTACAACATAACCTTCGAGCACAGTGTGACTATGGTAAATGAAGTTCCTGCAAAATACTATCATATTTTGTAATGCATTAATTTCAGCAGTAATACTGCCATAACTTCATAGTTTTCGTTAATTTTACAGTTCCTCGATACAATGCACAATTCCATTTCAATTCCTCAGGATTACTAGACCTTAAAATCTTGGTTTTCAAGTCAACAAAATCTCCCATGCTATTTTTCATGTTTTGATAACCATGATCACAGAATAATAACCATTACAAAAAAAATCCAAGCACAACTTCTCCTCAGTTTTTACAACAAACTTAAATTAATTTTAAAAGTGGAGGATTACATTTGTTTAAGGAAAAGTAAATCTCGCAACCATGTGGACAAATAACAGGCAATATGTCCTTGCTTTTCTTACGGTTTCACTTTAGAACATGATATTGTACTCCATCAATTTATACATCCATATGAACATGAATTATCTTCAGCATGTAAATTTTTATAGGTTATGAGGAAGTAAATGATGAAATGATAAAAAAAAGGATGATGAAAGATAAACTTTGAAAGATTTTTATAGCAACCCTACCTCTAAACCTTTAATGGTTCTGTAGTATGGATCAAGCATCATGCTGGCAAGAGAACAAGTTTGAGCGGTACGATCCCAACCATCGGAACAATGAACTAGCACACTGACACCATCTGAAACAGCCTGCAATCAATGTGAAATTTTGAAAAGTAAGTTTACCAGCTGTCATTTCAAATGGAAAACACAAAGCAAACATTCCTTTAACAACTCTTTGTTTCCAATAATAAATATAGATGCCTCACGTTGGAAACTAATAGCACATTCAGCACACAATGTTTACGCATGCATGTACATATCTGCCCACCCAATGCGAACGATAGGAAATTCATTCCTTCTAGCTTAGCACTGTCAAATATGATACATTTGTAAAAGGTGCTGAGCTTGAAGAGTACATATCACAGTTAAGAAATGCATTCTTTATAGCTTAAGAACGATGAAATCTGACACCCGTACGTATTTAGTGATCTGCCTGCCAAGCAAGCATTTATCCCCTTTCAATGCATTGTCTTCTGTGCAAGTCCACTAAAGTCACAACTGCCATGCAGACTCAATGCCTTAATGTACTGTGCACAAACAGTCCCCAACCAGTATATTATATGCTTTTCCTCTAAAACCAAGGTTATTTTGCATTCTGACCTCAGAATGCTTTCCTAAACAACAAAATCCCCAAATCTTACTGAGTGTTAGACTGTTTAGGAAGTGTATAGAACGCCATCTAGTAGTACAGTTCATTCATTGAGAAGGGTTATTTTGCAGTAGATGGACTATTCAATTGTAGTTATAGGGAAGGTAAGTAGGAATGAAATAGATTAACTCACCTTAGCGATGAAGTATGATGTATCTAACACTGCCTTGATATGTTTCAACCAATTACTTGAATCTATACCTGATAGAAAGCTCTCCATAGAGGGGTTCTTCAGCTCACAGACTGCAGAAAAAAATATGACGAGTGCAAAGACAATGGTCATTTTACAACATATGCTCGACTTAGCCAGAAAAATGTCATGCTTTGCTAAGACATGTATACCAATATCATTACTTACTCCAAAGTGGGGAGTCAAATCTTATTTCTTTAAAACAAAAGTCTGACACTTCACAAATGCCACACTGTTGATTATACTTGCAATTTTGGAATTCCTCATACTGGAAATGCATGGTGCAAGTCTAGTTGAAAGCATTAAGTGTCACAGGAATTAAACCCATCACTAATTTTCCGAAAGGAATAAACTTACACTTAAACTTAGCTAATTCATTGAATTATGCTGTGGGTAACTCAAATGTAAACATGAGTGAAACATTTTTTAAAGTGTACATCAAGTCAAAAAATTCAAAAATACATGTTAAACATCATGAAAAATTAATTCTAACACTCAACCCCCATGTACATAGGACATTCTTGAGCCAAGCTACAAAATGTTGAAATTTATTCACTTAAAACAAGTTATTCCATTAAGCAATAATTTATGACTTTCTCGTTGTACAACTCACATTCCTTCTTTGTTTCCCTTTAAAACTAAGTGTTTTTATGATTAAGAGCACTTCCTGTTTGCTTGAGTAGCATGTTGCACAGGGAGGACTTAATTAATTACATCACCCCATAAGAGTAAGATTGCTATCCCACCTAGGTACAAGGCACAGTAACTTTCAGAAAAACCAAGAAATTCAAAGACTGTAACATGAGTAGTACAACAATGACATCACAATTTATTGTGCTATGTACAATTTGAATTTGAATGAATAAACTTTAACATTTTTTATCTTGGCTCAGGAATGTCCTTGGAAGATAGGATATCGGACTGTTAAAATTCATTTTTCATGCTGTTTAATACATATTTTTTAATTTTTTGACTTGAGGTACACTTTAAGGGAACTCTTCCAACTTTAAGGGAACTGCTTCCATAGAGAAGGTACTACTTTTCATCTTTGCACACAACATTTGTTTCCAAGATGCAGTTATTTCTTTTCAGGTTTTTTAAGTCATTTTGACAAGTCTTTCAGTTTCTATTCCTAATTTTACTTCCTTAAAGACACTGCAAATAAAACATTTGTCACCAGCTGGTACTTTCATTTCTACTTTCATCACAGAGGGTGAGATGTCCTTTTAAAGCCGGATGCTTCCCCAAAACTTTCAGTTTCACTATTCCTCGACCTCTTAATGTCACAGGAGTTTACCGAGTGGACTATCTTTTAAACTTTAATAACTGACATAATTGAGAATAACTCCCTTTTGTTGTGTGATAGGTAAATTCAAAACATCTTTAGAGGTACCTGTAAGAAGTAGGAAAGGATTTGCAAACTTTTTTGTTGATTCACCCAAGATATTTTAGGGCTACTGTCTGTTGCCTTTAGAAAGGATTTCCCCAAGGTATTTTGTGGTTACTGCATTTGCCTTACATTAGGATGTCACAGAGGATTTGATTTCTGTCCAAAAATTTTCGGACTACTGCCTGCTTATTGCCTTGAATAAGGATGTCACTGAGAATATTTTGGTGGCTTTCTTTCAACAGAAATTTCTGTAATTAATGCTAAATAGAAAGTATCATTGTACTGGCTTATTATATAGCTTCCTGCCTTATTGGTTTATACAGCTGCCACAGCAAAGCCACAGTCAGGGTTTATTTGGTACACAAAACTGCTGACACTCTGATATTAAACTACTGAACTGCCTGTTACAGGGAAATATCAACATTGGTGGTTTAAATGCAGCAGGACTTTTATTCTTACCTTCCAATAGTTTCTGCAAACTGTTCCTCATTACGTGAATGTTTTCAATTCCTATGAACTTGAATTTAATATTTGTGTAGAAATCTTCGTTTTCGTATCCTTTACCAGAAGCCCTGTTCACCATTGCATTAATCTATACGGGAAAATGTACGAAGAAATTTTTCAAATCATCAAGAAAAAATACTAGCATCCTGTTCAGGGACAAGGGGCATTTGTCCATGAACAATGTCATAGAAATGTTTGTGAACTTGTCAAGAAGATGAAATATGCATGATCATTGTTAGTTTATAGACAAATCCAATCAGCACTTCTGTTTAGTAATTGTAGGCAGCCATTAGTGGGGTCCATTAGCCTTTAATTGTCTTCATTTATTGTCTACATGAATTTCAAACCTTCAAATTCAGTGAAATTGAGGAAATCAAGATACAGGTAAGCATGGAAACTGAAAGACTAAAGGTAATGAACCCCAGTTATGTCTGACTAAGATCAATCTATTACTTGGCTGTCTGGAATCGTCTAAAAGCATCGTCATGCAAATTTTCAATATGAATGTTTTTGGCTAAATGTATGATAGCAGAGACAAGGCTTTAATGATGTCCCCTTGTTAGAGGGTAGCAATTTAACAAAGCTACTATCTATGCCTTCCTTATGTAATTCCACAATTTGTTCAGCGAGCTTCAGTTTCGACCAAATGAGTATAAATGCTAAGTTCAGACATGTTCTTTAACTTCTTTTTATCATGGACTCAGCATAAAAGTCCTTTGCAAGTAGACTTGACGCAAGGAGTGGCAGAGGACGGTTGTTGTATTCTGACATTGATGTGTTCTAATTTGCAATGAATGATACCAGTCACGAATTATTCAATCAATTTATTTCTTCTCAGTTAAAATGCTGGAAAACTACACAATCAAGAACCCCCATAAATATTATAAGTTCTGAGATGAGCTACCTCTTTCTTAAAGTTAAAATATTAAAAATGACCTGTCCTCTCTTCAAAATGCAATAAAATCTATGCTGGATTTTGGATGAGGTCAAAGAAACCCTTGTCATAACTTTGATTGAGACCTATTCGATACACTAATGATGATGTCACATCATCAATAGCATATTGAAAACATTTGCATTATCAGGGGAGCATTGAATCAGTTCACAATCGACATTAAGACAAGGGTATTTTGTGATGTCATCCAGAATCCAGCATAGTTTTTATTGCACTTTCATGAGACGACAGGTCCTCTTTAAAATGAAAATCAAGCAAGGAAACGCCAAGTTTTTGTCAATCTATCAGAGAGCAAAGATGACATCCATGCCATGATTAGAAAAGTTCTACCCACAGACTGAGTACAAATTTTATTGCTGCTCCGTACAGTATGGTTCATTTCCTTCATTATATATGAAAATTACATTTTTATTTATATTTAATCCTTCAACCAGCTAAAGTCGGCTTCATTCTGCGTACGCCTAGACGAAGGCAATCCTTTCCTACTTAATAACATAATTTTAGTATGTGTACTATGCAATGCATTCAAAATACCAGTTCCGGCAGGACCTTAAAAAATTCTGGCAGGTTCAGGTTCATGCCTGATCCAAATTTTCAGTTCCTGTGCAGCCCTAGCTGTAAGCTTAACAAAGTAATCTCATTAGTCCTACGTCATCTGTATTGACTCAAGAGTTTCTGAGAAATAAGGTGGTGGAATTTACTTAGAAACAGCCAAAGCATGATAATTTGTAATGTTCTTAAATACAATTTGCATTCCCTGCTTTCATTCCCTTCTAAAAAAGAAATGACCTTGAAAAAATAACTTAATTATTTATTATTTTTAATGTGAGGGCTTGTATTGTAAGGTCAGGTCGCTCTGTAACAACAATAGACTGATGACATGTTTGATCACTTGAGTCATACTGGCTTAAAAAATAGAGGAAAGATTGTACTCTGAGCAATATAAAATTGATATCTAGTTAAAGCATTATCTGGCATTTCCAAATGAAAACAGAAATTTAACCATTTAAACACTTAAATCACAGCAGAAAACTGTCCTGTGAAGATCAATCAATCAATCAATTCAATCAATCAATCAATCAATCAATCAATCAATTCAATCAATCAATTCAATCAATCAATCAATCAATCAATCAAATTTGTAGAGCGCCAAAATCATAAATATGCTCTAAGGGGCTTAAACACAACTATTACTGCTGATAAGCCTCATTAAACAAGTTGGTCTTGAGGCGAGACTTGAAAATTTCATAACTGCTGTCCTTCATATATTCAGGAAGTTTGTTCCATATTCCAGGAGCGTACTCTGAAAATGATCTATCAGCAAATAGAACACAGCAGGCATGAAGCTCAACCAGAAGATGGAAAGAGGAGCATGAGGAATGATCATGTGGAGTTGGAGGGACAATTTACACTTTTTATTCTTTGGGATATGTTTCTGTAACGTTGAAAACTATGACAGGGTAGTTATTTACTTAGTTAGATGGAGTTATACAGCACAGTTTCCAACCAATTTGGTAAAGTGGAGTCAGCCATGGCCTCTTTTTTCCTGAGTTCTGGCTCACTGGCTTATTTTCCCTACTCCATTATTTATGATGACAAGGGAAGCTGACATCTACATCCAGAACTCGGGGAGGTTTCACACAGGAATTCGGGAGCTTTTTAGAATAACATGCCACTTACTGGAGAAAAACCTTCTTGAACCATGGAGGTTGTCATATTTGTTATGCAGAGTGGACAGAAATGCCTGAAGTTTCATGAAGCTTCCCTGAGAATCACGGAGGGTTGGCATCTCTGAAGGACACTTAAATGTAAGATTATTATGCCAGATCTACTCACTCCAATTTCCCATTGGGTTCAAAATGTGAAAATTTCATCAGGTAGTACCTCAAGAAGCACAAATATAGGAATTGAGGCTAATCTACCTTAATTTATGCTAGTTATTGTTTAAGTTAGTCAGATGAGACTCAGGACTCTAGTTATTTAGATGGAGTTTACAGCACAGTTTCCAACGAATTGGTTCAAGTGAAGCCGGCCACAGCCCTTTTTTCTGTTTGTCCATCCGTCTGTCTGTCCGTCTGTCCACCCATTTGTCAATTCGTTCATTCATTTGGCTTATCACAACAAAGATCTTGGCTAACTGACTTGTTTTTCCTACTACGCCTTTCTATCTAAAGTCATGCTGCTTAGCAGGACATCTGATATATTCATTTCATAATGGACGCTCATCAGTTAAAATGTCAAGTGGGTAGTTGTAACATCACTGTCAAGCATTTACATTAACTAATGGCATCATTTCTTACCCTTGGCCTAGTATCGACAACAAACATAAAATTGCTGCCTTTGTTTGCGAGAAGAATATCCTGAAGCATTTGTTCATCTTCCATACATCTGGCACTGAAACCTGCTAAAGGTTGACTGCATCGACACATGGCAGCCTGAAAATAAAAAAAAATAAACAGGGTTTGAACTCATTCAAAAAAACAAATTTCCATGACTTTTCCATGACCTTCAAGGACTTGGACTGATATTTCCAGGACCTTTGTATAGGACATGTCCTCCTTTTACTGGTTAGTGGTGGCATACTGGTTGATTTTTTAAAAATTGACTCAAATGTCCAAATTTCATGCATTTCTCATGTGCTTGATTTGAAAAGTTTTTCCTGGTTTGCCTTAAATATTGCACCATTTTGCATCTAGGCACACTTGAAAAACTTACAAGTTACACAGGGGAAAAGCGGCCTCTCCTTATAGTCCACTCCCTCGGGCCGAGTTCTCTGTTCTCCTTTTCAGAAAATAAATTAACACAAGATGGGTTCAGTACCTTATATTACAAAACATTGTACCTCTTCCCAGCAATAGGTTTGTTGTGGTTCTGAAATATTTCCTGATAATAATAATTATGGGAAATTATATGAGGGTTGAAGGAGTAGACAGTGCTTAAAGTGTACACCATGCATTTATTAGTATTCTGTTATTAACAACTTGGTAACATCATCTGGAAATATTTTAGACTAAATTGTCTACAGAAGGAATTACATCAAGGGTACTCCAAACTTGTTACATTATCTGGTTGTGCAGTCCTATTAGTGGTATGATTACTGTCTTTGCTCAATACAGTTATGATGCAAAATTTTAGTGCAAAGTTCTGCCCTACCTCCATCATTTGAAAAAGTGGCTACAGGACTGGGGATATACACACTCAACAGTCAGATTGGTAAGTGTAATGCAGGGTACACGTGGAAGTGGTAAGTATAGATCCACTTCCTCCCTGTTTGTACAATTAGTTAGTCAAAAAGAAAAGGCAAGCTTTGGGGTCATTCACCTAATGTTCTCGTGACAGCTCTCATGTTTGAGTCCCAGACATTCTCAAACTAGCCTAACACTTTAATAATAAAAGTGGGGTGGTGGTAGTTGACATCCTGAAGGTTCAATGAATGGAACATACAACTGTACTGATAACAATGCAGAATATCTGTCAAGATGTTATATTGTCTTACCATATTGTCTTGGTGTAAGTAGGACAGAACTGGTAACCGACCTCGACTTCTGAATTTAGCACTTCCTATCAAGACTGAAGTTTGAGAAGCCGCTGGTACATAAATTATCCTTGGGTATGTGGTGCAAACCTGAAACAGAGAAAAGAAAATTATGATCAATGTCTTCTTAAAGAAACCTTGTTCAAAAACATAATAGGGCAGAGTAGTTTTTCAAACTAGTTGTTGCCAATTACATATTTCCTGTGCCCAACTGTCCATACTGCCCAGTTGGATAAATGACTCTCCCCTTTTTTAATCAAATGGTACTAGATTTTAATTTTTAAAGCAGACCATGGCTAGTTGTATCAAACCCTTGTGGTCCAGGGTCTACCCGGGTACTGGAGGGTTTGAGATCTATATCCCCCCTCCTTACTAGGGGTGCTGTGAAGATTAGATTTCCTTTATCGATATTGCCAAAATTCCACTATGTCATTGCCATATTGTGTAGGTAACACTCTGGTCTTGATATTGCTCAACTTCACTGAAACCAAACTGCCCTAGCTTTATTTCTTGCTGCTATGTTTGATTAACTCATTCCTGAACATTTATTTTCTTTCTGTATGCTATCTTTATTCATTGTTTTGAGTCCCTAGCCTTGTGAACAACGTTCTGTTGTTCCAGTGTCCCTCATAATATTTTGTTACTGTATCTATGATAATGTTATTTTGGTATTTTTGGAAATCATTTGTAACACAAATTTGAATTGAACTGAATATTCTGCAGTTGGTTAATCCACATACTTAAGATGAGTGTGAGTAAAAGTCCCCAATACCCATGCAAGTATAGTATCCAAGGTGCTGTAAGTAAGTGTTCGACCGAATATGCTATAATCGGTCATGCCTTATTACCGATTATTTAATTTAACAATCTACCCGATGTCGATCACCGATTACTACTAGAAAGGGGGGAATCCCATTTTTGTCTCTATAGTATGCGCCCCTTGCTTCGTGCATCGTATTACCACAAACAGTTCAGGATGGAAAATATTGGGAATAGTTCCATTCATTTTACAGGATATCATTCTTGTAGGTGTAATATTTTCACTTCAAATGTGGAGATACAAACCAACCGTTAACACAGTAAAATTTTTTGCAGTCGATGTCACATGCCCTTTGATAATGTAGTTCTTAGGCCAACATCATGCTCTGTTTAGTTTTTATCCCCCAATCATGTCGGAACATTTGCATTCTGTACTGGGTTGTAGTTGCTTTAATGTACTGCATATAGCTACTCTCAGTCTCCTGCTTTAACAAACCCCATGTAGAGGAATCATGATAATCTTAGCAGTTCTGGGCAGCAAAACAATTGCACCTCATAAACTTATCTTATGGTTCCTTTCGGAAATAAATATCCCGGTACATTTTGAGCAGTTCTTGTCCAAAACTTATGTCTTGAGTTAAAAGGATATGCAACTGAAATGCACGTAAGTCAGATCCCCCAAAAATACACTTACGCAGAGATTTGTGATGCCATTTCTTTGTGAATTTAGCACAGGGTTCACCTGGCTTCGCTAGTCGGCTATATAAGCATGTGAAGTGCGATCGACATAACACAAACTCATAGGGAAAACTTGTCTCCAGACAGAGTATTTTCACACAGTAAATCAGATAGGCGAAGGTGGGAGTTGTGATTGGCTGGCTAGAATCAACCCAATTGAACCAATCATGATGCAGGGGTCAATTTAAATTTTGAAATGGATCGAATGCATATGATGTCACCAAGCAAAACATAACGCCTTGTTTGGCAGTAAAAATGGACACACACTAAGTCTACTGCAAGCGTGGGCCAAGAAGCCTGCTGCATGAGACCACATGCATCACTGTTTTTGTTCGCAATGACATTGCATGACAACATTGCGTAAGTCCTAAGTGTAAATAACATTACCCAACAAATGCTGGGAATGGCTTAATTTATGCAAGATAATAACCACCGAACTTCACAAGATTCTAGGTGCTACGTGCTTCAAGATTTGAGAAAACGGCAAACAATGCAGCTCAATAGTATGTAGTATGTGCAGAACAGTTTGTACAGCAACTTACGTGGCACTTGCTGTGAGACAGCAAGGAATACACCTTGAATGCAATTCTAAACTAATTCCAGGAAATACTGCAGGGTTATAGCAGAAAATATCAAACGATCACTTCCATGGCAGCGGTAAAATTAATACATTTGTGATTATCAATGCATCCCGTTTTGACCGGAAGTTAAAGGATTGAGTTAACGGGAATTTTAATGAAACTAAGAGCAAGTTCCAAGTATATTTAAGCCCTTTTTTTCCAGTTTGCAAATAATCGGTAGTAATGATCGGTTGAATGGCAGAATTGAACCAATGCCGATTATTTAACAATAATGGAATAATCGGCCCAATGCCTATTACTTAACAGATGATCGGTCGAACACTACTGTAAGTACATAAACTGTTCATGAGAATGAGCACACAATAAGCTACAAGCAGGGATACTCTACTCTCACATCTGAAAGTAATAGCTTCATTCTTAAAAGTACAACAAATACAAATGTGGCAGACTGTGAGTACAAGTACATACTCACTAGGGTTGTAGCTAGCCAAATTTGAGTGCTGGGTAATTGTCTGATCTGGCAAAAGTGCCTCACCCTCCCCTATGGCATTTACCCCATTTTTCAGCCTTTAATTTTTCATTTTTCCCTCATTCTACTTTAGGGAGTAAATGTTGGGCTAGTGTTATGTCTTGGTTGGTAGATTTGTGGTGGGCGGAGAGACGTGTGTTTGCCTGGAGTGCCGGGCAGTAATATCGAGTGCTGGGTGCGGCCGACCAGTACCACCCGCGCTAGCTACAACCATGATACTCACTACAAATCGCCCAAACAACCTGGTTTTTGGGAGTCTATGAGGGATGGTACCTACCTTCTATCACCCTCTACACACCATTTATAACTGTACTAACCGTTTGGCAAACTAATAACACTGTGAAAGCCCTACCCTACCAGCAGAGGGCACAATACACCCCTGTAACTTTCTACTTCGTGTTGCTGACGCAAAATGGTATACATAGGGTGATAGGAGGTAGGCAAGGTGTCTTTTTATGAATACTTTCCTAAACCTTTTATTGTTTTTAAGTACAAATATCCATTCTCACCCACGTACTTCAATGGATAAAGGTACTCTACCAGAGCATATGGATACAAATTGTTAGCTGGATGGAGATTTACGGCTGATTTACGGCTCAGTTTCTAACCAACTGGTTTAAGCTGGGCCAGCTACAGCCTTCTTCCAGTTGTGGCTCACTGGCTTGTTTTCTCAACTCCATTGCTCAAGCACAATTGCAGTAGGTTCCATTTTTAAACTTAAAGTCTTTGTTATGACCTGGCCAGGACTCTCACTCCTGGCCTCCTGACTGCCAGTCAGAGCCTCTTATCACTTGACCTTGCAGTAGGTACAGGTAAAAAATCCTGCTTTTCTGTACCTGTACTGTTGCTATTAAAATTTTTTAAAAATTTGCCTGATATTTTTATCTGTATGATGAGTACAAGCACAAATTCATTCTCACCGGCAAATGGATAGGCAAGTGTACCAAGCAAGATAATATTTATAAAAGCACACACAACATGTGTGCTACCTATAATGCCTCTCCCAAAAAATCTTTCTTCATCACTTCCAATCTTTACCACCCAACTACATGAATTAACATATTTCAGCAAAACTATCTCACAGACTGTCATCTGTGTACCACCAACTTCCAAGCTTATAAACAGGCATATAGCATACTGTACATGTACAAAATTGGCAATATATTTATAGTACACTTGCTTTTCTGTCATAAATTTCACTCTTCTCCCAAACTGCCATAAATTAAACAGTTATTTACACAAGGGTCATTTTCGTGCTCAGGTGCTGAACAATACTTTATTTTTAAACCGACAGATATGCACCATTTGCATGGGAAGCACTTAGTGTAATGAATGGAGAAAACAGGGTAAATTACAACTATACCTGATATTCTATTTGATATTGCAAACTTCCCAATGTATGATGGGTAAACACGCATTCTCATGACTCTATTCCTGACAAAACCGCACAAATAGATCATTAAGGTTGATTTAGGACCCATTTATAATTCCAAATTTCCATATATTTGAAAGCTACAAAGCTGACGACTAAATGAAGGAGAAGAATTCACCTCATAATTTTTGTTGATGTTTGTTGCCTTCCAATAGCTATTTGGTATACCCATCCTTGCATATTCTGTGTGAAGATCAAACTGGTCCCATCCTGCTGTGACCGAAGGAGACAAACTAGCCGATTTGTACGTGAAAGCATACATGTCTGTCAAATCCTCTGTGGGTGAAAATAACCAAAAAAAAAAAAAAATTTAGATGAGAAACATCAAACCTTTTTCCACCATTTGTAACAATTATGTCCCAGATTTAATGTAATGTATTAACTCCATGGAATCTTGGATGCATTAATGAAACCTTTGACCCTATAACCAAGCAGAATGACTAATCAAGATCACATCTGATCCTAAAAATAGAAAATCACATTTAGAGCTAAAATGTTTGAGGTCTCATGCAAGTATACATTAAAATTAGGCATTCAAATTAGTACTCTGCAGGGATTGTGCCAGAAACTCAAAAAGGGGGAATTTACTACTGCCAAACCTGAAGTCCAAATTGATGGTACCTTCTGCCAAAGATAAAGGTGGTTTCAGGGGTCAAAAACTTGCCTCTAGGTTCCTATAAGGTGCATTCTGAAGGGATTTTAAGGGCTACTTATTTTATGTAAATTATTCAAACATTGCTGCAAAGTTGCGCTCTTCCTAAATTAGAAACAAAGATAATGACAATTTTTTTTATTTTTATATAATTTTTATATAAATGATAAGGGGCCATTATATCATCCTTGTCGCATGGGAGGGGCAAATTCCCCTTTCTCTCATTGCTGGAAACACACTACTCTGTGACAATTAATTATGCCTCATTTAAATGTTAATTCTAAGGCATTAAAATTAGTACTCTGTGACTTTCAATTTACAAGGTGCTGTAAATAGCCTATTCCAAATCAACTTTGCACTACAATAAATACTTCATTTCAAAGAAGGACTTTAACCGCTGTGTTAATACCAGGTTATAACAATGTAAACCTAAAGGTACAGTACTATAACTCCTGTACCAGAGGCAAAGAATCACCAAAAATACCCTCATCATTCAAACAGTACCAGCACATTGGGGTATTATCAACAAAGTACTATTTTTCAAGCTGGTCAATTCACTTCACGATGTCTGTAAATGCAATAAATAACAGGAGCAAACATCAGGAGACCATAATTTGTGATTCAAAGTATGACATTTGGCAACGAAGGCTGTATTACTGCTGCAAATATTTAACATATCCCCCAGGGGTGACTACAGTACTGAAGATCATTTTAATGAACATGTTTTGCTGATGCTCAGTGCAGATAACCATACTGGTGTTGTAGACATGGGTGGAAAAGGTTGGGAAGCTCCTTCCCAAGAAAGTTGGACATCCAAAGGGAAATTTCCCATTTTTGTACATGAAAATACAGGGAGAATTGTGGGAAATTTTACTCCCTTCCTGGGAAATAATGCTACTCCCTTCCTGGGAGGAAACATTACTTCCAGCCCTGGTTGCGGCGTACAATGAAATTATATCCTACTACAGTATTAAAGGGGGTATGCGGTCATTCCAACTTGAATCAGTACATACTATAGACTGAGGATCATGCAATAAAATTTTTTCTCCTCAATTGAGAAATTTACTAGGATTACTGCTTGGTTTAGCTTGAACATAAAATACTGAACTCCTGAAATATTAAAAAATTCTGAATAGAAAATTTTGAGAGTAATGCTGCTGCTTCAAAATAAGTTTAAAGGTAGTGTGACATGTCAGCAAAATGCCCCAACTCTACTTGACAGTTAGGGAGTGAACTTACCTAAGTTTAAATCCATTGAAATTAGGTCAATATTTTTTATGGTTCTCAAGATATACCCATTCAAAGTTTGAATGTTTCTGAATCAACTTGTAGCATATGCAAAAATAATGATGTGGTGTGGTGCGCAGTGTTGATATTTCTCTTGCTAACCCTATATTAATTATCTCTTAATTACTCATCGGTTAGTTCATGGTTTAGTTATTGATGCTGATGATTTTCAAGAACACAATTTTAACTTCCAAACTAAAACCCTCAGGACAAACTAATGTTACAACTGTCCTTGAAATGAAGATTGTACATACAAAGGATAACATTAGCCATATTTAGCATTTCCCTCTCGTGATGTTGCAAAATTTGCATATTGAGCCCATGTTTTTCAATGATGAAGTGCAAATCAGGAATTGTTCTTTAAAATGTTCAGTTTTTTAGAGATTTTGATGGGAATCATGGCTATTTTCTTGGTTTTCAGTGCTTCACACATCGATTACCCAATTTTGTGATTTTGATGTAACAAGACCTTGAAGGCGGCTGCTCCTGCCCTTTAAAGGGCCAATCCTCTCACCCCAAACTACAGTTCCTATAGGGGTTTACGAAAATTATCTATTGGTTCAGCTCTTTGATTGGCAGTTAATTCAAACAATGCAGAGTACCAACGCTTATTTTAAATAGCATGAACTGTAGTGATAGTGTTTCTATTATACACATTGAGCTTTTCTAACTCACCCTGAAGCAGCAATAAACTGAGATTGTGTTTCGATGAGGATGAATTTCAGACAATTGTGGGAGGGGCTTAAGTAAGAAGGTTAGGAGAATTGGTACTGTTTGTGGTGAGAGAATTGGTCTTTAATGATAAAATGCTACTGCTTGCTATTACCCAGCAATAAATACTGCACTTGTAACCTCAGAAAACAACAGCAAAAAGGCCCTCAATTTACTTGGCAGTTAAGGAAGGAAAAATCACTTGGAATGATTTCGGTATCTTTTAAGTTCTCACAATATGTACCTCTTCACAGTTTCAATGTTCCTGAAGAAACTAGTTGCTTATGCTAAAATTATGAAGTGGAGAGATTGTATAGTGCAGATATTCCTTTTGTTAACCTTATATTTATGATCTCTTTTTATTACTCAACAGATAGGTTATGGTTTGGTAATTAATACTGATTATTTCAAGGACTCAATTTAAACTTTCAAAACAAAACCCGCAGGACATGCTTAAACGTTACAAGTGTCCTTGTAATGAAGGTGCAAAAACAAGACATTAGCAATATAACCTATGTAATGTGCCTCCCTAACCATCAAAAGATTTGCATATTGAGCTCATGTTTATGCCTGATAAAGTGCAAATCAAAAATTACTCTGTAAATAGTCTTTTAGATGGATTTTGATAGGAATTGCAACAATTTTCTCAGTTTTTAATGCTTTTCACATCAAGTTCCCAGCTTTGCCATTTTCGTGTCAGATGAACTATAAGTAGCTTTCAAGGGCTAATTCTCTCAACCCAAACTACAATTTTTATAGCAGTCCACAGAAATTATCAATTGGCACAGTTCTTTGACTGACAGCTACTTCAAAAACTACAGAAGCTCAAATTACCTAGCATGTGCTGTACTGAGAGTATTTTCAATTATTGAGGTCTTGCATACTCACCCTGAAGCTATAAATAGATTTTTTCTGGCTGTGGATGAATTTTAGACAGTTGTGAGAGGGGCTTAAGTAAAGTAGGTTAGGAAAAAACTGGAACTGTTTGGGGTGAAACGATCTGGCCTTTAAGTCGAAACAACTGTCTTACCAGGATTGGACAGTTTCTGAAGCGATTTATAAAGTTCTTGGCAGTCCTTCTCCTTGGGTATGACAAATGTGACGGTCTGGAATGTTTTACACCTGATTAAAAGGGGAGCTCCTGTTGTAGTGAGAGGTTGCCTCTCTAGTGAAGAAATATGTTGGTGGAGAATCTGTGAAAGAGAAACGTGAGAAAAACAAAAGTAGTTTTTCTAGAGCAGCAATGATTCAGAGTCTCAAAACTTTTAAAAAAAAACTTACTTTACATTTTTGAATTCTTGATTGAAACACCTTATCTTATCTAGAGTCCTTTATGAACAGTTAACATCAAAACCATATGCAAAAGCCATTTGAGACTCTTTATTTGCACTAAACCAAACAAATTTTTAGCAATCAACATTGACCTTTACCAAGTCCTGTCACACCCTGCAGTCTGCTACATATATATTACCATGGAAGTACTACCTTGGAACTTCCATGATATTACTGTCATGATAAAAACAGTGAACATACAGATAGAAGAAATAGACATACAGAAGAAACTTTTTAAAAGCTACAATCTTGAACAGAAAAGAAGGGGCATTTTTGCCCAAATGTAGTAACATGTATGCACAGATTTGCTAGGCTTCCAAAATCCCCTCCCCCTAAATCAATGTTGTCCTGGACAAAATATACTCAAAATTTCACGAATTCCAACATTGAACTAGGGACCAAGGGACTGTCCCATGTATTTTTGTCCAGGGTTGTAGCTTTTAAGGTGTAATGAAGAGTTCACTAATGCCTAATATTGGAGTAAAAGAAGTGAGCACAGGATCCTCAACGTTCTTGATGACCTCTGCAATTTCATCTTTGCCACTGACCTTTCATATCCTGTCAGAATAAATTATCACTAAAAAAGTATATTATTTTAATATTAAATGGCCTGAAGTTCCTATAAAAAATACAGAAACTTGTTACTGTATTAAAACAACTTTTTCTTGTCTTTTCCTCCCCTTTTCAGACTTGTAATTTCTGGGGTAATTTCGAGTCATCTAATCCTAAATTATTACATTATGAACTACTGTAGAGCAGCCATGCTGCAGAATCTCAATATTTTGTGAATGTAAAGGAGACAAAGTCTACATATTGATACTGATGATATTTGATGTAAATACAGTCCTCCTTTAGTCCTTTGCATCAAAACATTATCTATCTATTTTTAATATCGTGACTATTTCATGCTCCAAAATGATCAACTGCATAGAGAACAGTTTGTATAATAATATTGTAACGCTAAGTGATGTACATAATGCACCACACTGAAACTTAATAAAGCAGAAATAAGCTGTTTTCCTTCTGCTTCCCACACTATTTTCTCACGAATCACTCCCCCTAATGTTATTTCCACAGTCTGATTCAAATAATGTGGTATAGTATTTCACAACTTCTGAAGGAGTGAGAGCTATTTCTCTGCTGATATCTTGAGTGTTTGCATTGTTACAATGTATAACAAGTGGGCAGAAACAGCATCCATGGAATACTGTATGTTACAGATCCTTAAACCCTTGAGTGGTTAATTTTTTCATCACAACATAGAGGCACTTTGATCTTACCTCATGGACATATTTTGTGCATGACACTGTACAGTAACTCAATAAAATTGTAAATACTGTATGTCTATTCCTCTCAAGACAATTACATCTTGGCAAATACATGCTTACAGAGCCTTTATTTATGGTGCAAGATTATCTCACAGTCATTTAATGCTTGATTTAGCACTGGTGTGACACCAAGCCTCTAACATCTGAAAGTTTAACTACAAAATGTAAACATTCTCAGTCAGTAGGTATCTGTGCCTACTGTAGCAAGCAAAGTGCTGTGTGCAAGGAAATGAGAGCTTCCTTGAAATTTCCATGACAACTGAAATAACCTAGCAACACTTAGAAACCATCAATTTTTTAATTAGAAAAGGTAATGTCTTCTGCCCCAGTCCAAAGAGCATGCTCTCAAACTCTCCAAGATATTGACCACTGATCAAGTCACATTTCCTTGCTCTACAGAAATTTCATCCACTGGCTAGTGTGATGTCATCTCAATACATGTTATGTATTGAGATAATAAAAACCTCACCCAGAGAATGATGTGGTTATTATCTCGAACCCAATCCAATCCAGAATCTCTGCCAAGGGTGCAAAGGGGAGTTTTCAAGCCCTAATGATAATGGAGGGGGACAAACCCCTTTTAGCTAACTTGGAGTTATCTCCAGTACAATTTGGAGATTGTTCTTCCAAATAATTGTCTTGAAATCATATTATGTAAAACCACTCAATATATTATAAAATATTCATTCTGTGTTCTCTTTTTCTGTAGTGGTCACAGGCTTCAATACATTCATTTCTTATTACTTGCCCATCGGGCTAGGGATCCCCAAAGTCTACTTGTCCGCATGAATATGCACTGAGTCCATTTCTAATTATCTAGTACTATCCATTGAATTCCTATGTGAAGAAGACTTCTCTGCTGCTTGCCCAGTGGGCTATAATATTGAGCAGTTCACTTGTCCGAGTCATTTTTTACTTGTCCCGGACTGTCAGGCAGGGGACTTGTCGAAGCCTGATTGGTCATGACAGTCGCTGGTACAGTACTACTTTGAATTGCAATGGTGGGTTGTGATGCATTGTGGATGTTGCCTTTTGGCTACAATCTGTTCTGCATATTCTGCAATCCTTGCCAAACTCCTGCAAACAATTTCTGCACAAATTCCATTTGTGGCAATAAACCCTCACACACCCCCCCCCCCCCTCCCTTACAACATCCTCTCTGGAAAACTCAGAAATGCACAGGCAGGCATTCAGAGTCTGGTTTTGTTACTGAGGGGAATGTATAGGAAAACTTTTCATGGTCACAGTGACATTCATCTGGAAATGCTGTCTGAGAACATCTATCTAATCTCTATCAAGGTGGAATAAAATGCATAGGGGGTGGTGTGCTTGCAGAGAGTTAGTCCTCCTGTCTGCAGGCTGGGGGACCTCAAGACAGCATTCTTGAATAAATTGAGGTCTTGGAGGTCATTAATATCTTGGGGGAGAAGGTTCCAGTCTCTGACAGTGCAAGGAAAAAAGCTGTACATACAGCAGTCCTTGTTGGTTTGGATAATTGTGTAGCTATTAGCGTTGAGATGCCTAAAAGACTGCCGGACCAGTTGTAGGAGGTTGGCAGATTGCAAAGCCAAAAGGTCCAATCTGGCTCTCTGGAGGGTAACAAGCCTACAGTATTTACAGAACTTCTATCATTGAGGCTATCCCACCCTACGCTAAGTCCCTAACCATTTCAGGAACACTACCATACCATGACACGATGCTCTATTAGCTGCTATATGTCAGTATATTGTGCAGACAAATCTGACGTAAAAACCTCCAGCAACAGAATGCTCCCCTGTACAAATCTTTTTAAAACATCAATTTCCTTTGAAATGTGGACAGCAAACATTTGAGTAATCCCAACCATAAGGATACTGCATTGTAAAACCAATTCAAATTACACACGTCCCAGTTTTGGGATAACAAATTAAATAAGGTTTACTACTTTCTATAAGGTAGATACAAGTACTGTACTTTATGGGCTGAGTTATGGTATGAGCATTATCTCTTAATTGATTGCCTTTAAACTTTATTCTTTTTAGCCAACAACCCAGGACTCATAAATTAACTTTCAAATGTTCTTCACTCCTTGTAAAAACAGTACATAACAACTTCAAACAGCAACTGATCTATTTATCTAAACACACCATGGATTGATCTACAATCCTGCATGGATGAACTTTCAGTTCTGTGAACATACAGGATGACAAACATTTCGCTAACAGCTTCCTTTACTTTATAAAACTGGTAAAAATTCAATAATGGAAAGTACCATGTTTACCTCTTTTTAATTTTCAAAACCAGGATACTGGTCATGCTCCCACTCAATCCCTTGATGCTGATCACTCTTAGCTAAGCCAATTTGAAAATTTTGTGCATAACCTTCAAAGTGTTCCCATTTGATCCCTTGAGCAAGATCTGATTGCCTCCTAAGGTTCAAGTGACAGGAAGTTGTGTCATAGAAATTATGTATGCAGGTTATGTTTGGTTACACAAGTTTGTGTGGCGCGATGCTCTATTAAATCACTGATCTCAGGCCACCGTAATCCTCCACTGTGTTTCCACTTGTAATACTGATCGCCTGCATGTGGTTGGATCCTCCCTAAAGGAACGATCAAGCTCTTGAGACCTGATCTGGGTAACGAGTACATTCCCACTTTCAAATTATCCAAACTCACAATCCTGGCAACCTTCATTTAAAGAAAGTCAATTCTCACAACCAAAACTATGTTCAATTTTTTGTAGTAGTCCACATAAATTATTGAATGGCCCCGCTCTTTGACTGACAGCTAGTTTAAAAATTCAGAGTACTGTAGCTCATATTATGTAGCATATACTAAACCTGTATACTGAGAGAGCTGTGACAACACATCGGGGTCCTGTATGCTCACCATGAAGCAATAAACTGAGATTATGTCTGGATGAGGATGAGCTTATAGCAGTTGTGGGAAGGGCTAACTGTAATGCTATGTTGACCATGTTTATGTGAAAATTATAAATATTCAAATATCCTTGGTGTATCCATATTTAATTTATTCTTACAAAATTGAGAGCACATATTCTCAAAACAAGACAAAACATTGACGGTTGATCCCCATTGTGAAACCAAGAGAGCATGCCTTCTCACCCACAGGTCAGAAAAATTTTAATGATTTTACAAATTATACAATCTCAAGAAGTGAAATTATGATACAAATTTAATCAATAAATGTTGATACAAATAAGTAAAGAGTAATGATTTTGAGACTGAAATGATTAACTTTAAGAAAGATGGATCCTGCCAGTGGCTTCAATGTTTGACCGAACCTACACATAGAATGCATGGGTTTGAGGTATCTTGGGGGGAAACACAACAGAAACTCTAGGCAGCATTACCTATATCAATTTTAAAGGCCAAGAGCAGCTGCCCCAAACTTATTTTGAAAAAAACAGCTAATTCTCACCAATTTCTCTTTTTCATACTTTTTTTTATATTTTTCAAGTATTAAACATTGCACATTCAAGGTAAAGCACTGAGTTACACCCAATAAATTTCACAATTCAGTAAGAAAAACACTGCCACATGGATCTATGAAAGAGCCATTCATGAAATAAGATATACTACAAGACTATTACCATTTTGGGGGACTGCTCTTTACCTTAAAACATGGAGGTATTAGAATACTGTACACAGATGAAGTTTTATGGCCCAGGTTTCAACCAATTGGTTCAAGCCCAGCCATTTTTCCAGTTGTGGGTCACTGGCTACTTTTCTCTAATCTATTGCTTATGCTGAGCACCAAGCACAATGGTAGTACTGTACAGTAGGTTCCATTTTTTAAAGTTTTCCGTGTGACCTGGCCAGGCCTCGAACTCCAGCCCTCCTGACTGCAAGTCAGATGCTCTTGACCACTTGACCATGCAGGGTACTGTAAAACACATGACCGCAAACCGGACCTTGAGTTTTAGATTTTTCATGTGTGGTATAAATCACACTCCACATAAAATTTAAGGAGTGCGGTATGTGTACCGTTTTATTAAACTTATAATGGCTTTATCTGAGTTCCCATTTTCATCTAGATGTTTAAAAGATCACACTCCACTCAGTGAGTTGAGCTAAATGATGGGGTGCGATTCACTCTCACACCTCAAAATTCAAGGACTGGCAGAACCAGTTCTCCTACAATACTGTAAACAGTAAACTGTTGGCCTAAAGGCCAGCCCGGCTTCCAATGTACAAATTATTGCCAATTACTTCAATAATAGATACAAGAAACACAAACAAATTGATCTTCACTTTACAAAGAATTGGGTATCAGTTCCTTCGTACAGGCCACAGACATCATGAAACAAGGAAGTAACTATGAAAGGGAAATGACAGATTTGTAAAAACAAAGAAACCTCTCTGTATTGGCAGGTATGCTCTGAAGAAAATCAAGGTGCTTCTGAAAAAGGCAAAGCAATGGTTACCTATTGCTACTGAGTGCACTACTAAATGTTACAGTCTAGTACATGTGGACTCTTCCAGGGTACAAGCAATTCTTTAAGGGCCTATCCTCTTAGCCCTCCAATTTTCTATTGGCACAGGTCTTTGATTGACCTCAAGTTCAAAATATCCAGGGAACTGGACATAGCACATATTACACTGGGTGAGGATGAGCTTTAGACAATTGTGGGTGGAGCTTATGATATATAAGTAGGTTGGGAGAATTAGAACTCTTTGGGGTGAGAGAAAAGACCTTTAAAGCTGGTTCCACACTTGTATACAGGTTCAATTAAAAATGAATACAGGTCAAACAAAAGAGTGACAAATTACCCATGGCTCCCTCTTTCCTGCTGGATCAGAAAATATGAGATGGGTTGCAGTGAGGTACAGTGTTCCAACAGAAGGTTTCCTGGAGTTGAACTTGTTTAAGAGCCTTACATTTTCAATCTGTAAATCAGAAATAAGAGAAAAAGAAAATATGCAAATTTAAACACAATTCACAATAATTTAACAACCCGTTTTGTCTTAAGGTAGATTATTTACATTGCGGTGTCTTGCTTTATTCACCCTAAAGATCATGCCTCAAAAAAACACAAGAAGTGTTAGACTTAGAGGAAGTAGTCTGGAGATAACAACTGCAACTTGTAGGCCTATTCAATCTAAACTTACAGTACAGTTTATCACCAGAGTTTGAAATATTTTCCAATGCCTTTTTGCACTGATTTTGGTTGCCTGATAGAGCTTCATTTTAGCCCAAATGTAAGAAATCAAAGGAAAATGACTTTCTTCCTATGAATTATTTTGTGAAAATACCATGGCCTACTGCACAAAGTACAGTGGTGACTTTTTTCATACAAGTCACATTATGAAAATACCAATGTACAAAGTACTGTGGTGAATTTTTTCCTATGAATTATGTTGTAAAAATACCATGGCCTAATGCACAAACTATGGGGGTGACTTTCTTTATATGAGTTACAGTGTCAAAATACCATGGCCTAATGTGCAAGATACAATATTGAGTGACTTTTTCCTATGTGTGATGTGAAAATACCATAGCCTACTGTAGTAGCACGACTATTATTTTGCAATGTCTATCAATCTATGTCAAGCAGGGCTCCATTTTTGTGGTTGTCCGATTGTCCGGGACAACTAAAATTTCATATGGGCAACCAAAAGTTAAAGGTTGGTTGTCCAATGAACAACCATTTTTCTGTATGGATGAAAACAAATACTGCTGATTGACCAACTCTTTTGACTTTTTGAATCATACCATGTTTCAGACTTCAAGTGTTTCTGTCCCTTAAACATCACATATTTTTATTCTTCAAGATTATAAGTACATGAACACAATTAGTGTTTTTCTTCGGACAACCCAATTTTTCTTGTGGACAGCTAAAATTAGTGAAATGGTTGCCCAAAGGACAACCATAAATTTTTCTGAAAATGGAGGTCTGTCAAGTAATGGGAAATATAAATAACAGACTGCAATACAGCATTTCTGTCTCCAAGCATGGATTGGAGGTGACATTTTAAAGTTCTGATTTTCCTTGGCAGTCTAGTATTTAAAGCAAGATTTCCTAAATAGAAATGAATTGGAATTATTTCAATACCTTGCACCATTCTCAAGTTAGGGGTTCTAATTTGCAGTGCACGAGAATTTTACTTTTGTAAATAATAATAATTACCAATATGAGGCTTAAAGGGAGAAAATTCAGGATTTTTTAAAAAAATGATTGGAGCACTGTAGTTTTGTACAGGTGCTAATTAGCCTGTAGGGTCCACTTCCTTTGCTGAGTGCCACCATGAGTTGGCACAGAACTTACAGACAACTTTTAAAAATCTCGACCCCTCAGGCTGTCGGAATTGACATTTCACAGGCATGTAAGCAGAATCTAAAGCACTTGGTAATTTTGAGTTTTGTTTGCAATGTACAGTACACTTCAATGAAAAATAAGCAAATTCATATTGCTATTCGTTACCCCAGTGCAAACCAATTAGCATTCAGCCATTCACAAACTATTTATTGGCATTCGCTACTATTAAAACTATAGATATTCCTTGGCATTCGTTTTAGTGTCTACTGTTAGTGAGTGCCCTCCACACTCCTTTTTCTTCTTGATCATGGTGATATGTATTCAAACAGACATGTTCATCTTGCATAGGTCGAGAGCCAAACTCAAGATTATTCATGACGGTCTTTGTACACAGAGGTAAGTACTGATAACACTCAGGTAAAAGTTTTCCAATCCCTCACAGTTTGAGGAAAGGAACTAAATTTGAAACTGGAACTAGAATATCCAAGGCAGGAATACGAACATGCATCAGCCTGGTTCTACCGATTACTCCTACAACTCACAAAGTGTTACCTACAATGTTCACCTCCAACTTTTACTTTCTTGTAAAAAAATGACAGGCCGAAATAGCTACATGAAATGGCAAAGACTTTTTAAGGCAAGGATGGCAATTACTGGTGAATTTTTTTTAAGCTGAGAGGAATCCCAGGTTGCCTCCAGCCAATCGGGTGAAGAGATGTGTCACAGTGGTGTGTGCAGGATTTGGAAGGTGGGGGAGGGGGCAGAACCTGTGATTCCCTGCACTGGAACAGATTTTGCTGCCCTTTTTTTTTTACTCTTCTGCACCTCAGTTCTTGGCGACGGACTTGCTATCCAAATTTTCTGACTTTGGAAGTGGGGGGGGAGGGCCTGTTCCTCTGGCCCCCCTTTAAACGTGATACTGATGTGTCAGGAACAAGGACTGTGCACAGAGTTAGGAACATTGAGTAAAGACCAAAAGGAGTAGCCCAAGTCTTAAAGACTATCCCCTTTTAAGTTTTGGGTCATTAAATTTGCTGTCAATAACTATAGAATGCAGGGCCACTTGACAGAAGCATCTTTGCATCCAGATGTGCAGATGCAAGTCGAAGGTCATGGTTTGCTCTATCTGCAGGCGTAGCCACATTCTGGGGTAACAATGTAGAAAATTTTTTAAGTCCATGGGAGAATTTTTTGTGGATGGATGCTCATGCGTAGATGCAGAGTCAATTTTTTTCTGTGATAAAATGAGGGCATTTAATAAGAATGGATTCCTTTTTGACAAGAGCACATTTTAAAAGAAGGGTTTAAGGTCAAATCAAATGTTGCTATGTTAGAAGGGTACTTATTCTAAGAATTTGGGTGAAATTTGCATTGAAATCTGATGTGTGGTTCTCAGGATATTGAGCAAGTAAAGATGTCACATTTTCAACAAGCAGTGAACTTGAAGCAAGTACATGTGACATCATATCCCCACATTAATGGACAGTCAACGTACAGCTCAGATGTGAAGTTGCTGTTTGGGGTAATGGGTTGTCTATGGTAAAGTACCACGCATCCCTTGGGAACCACACTAAAATCGGACTTAACTCAGCTGCTGAGATGTTTTTAGGATCTTTGAAACAAAATTTTTAAGTCTTTACCAGTGTCCCCAGGGTGGATGTGCTGATCCCAAGACAAATTTTGAGGTAATGGCTTGTATGATAACAATTGGTACCTCACACCTGTCTTCATAAATTACAAACTATGGTAGGAAGATTGTCAGCATGTACGTATGTAGACTCCTTTCAGCGTACTGGTGGCAAAACAGTTTACTCAGCCAGCACACATAAAAAATCCACCTCAGTGCATGACCCTTCACTTCAACATTTTGGAGTTTGACATGAAAATATAATAGGTGAATCAGTCAACCCAGCCAATATATTCACACACAGGCTGTTCACTCCTCGAACATGTGTTGCCAAATGGTGTATGCATCATTCTACATGTATACATACATACCTGCAATTGCTTATGGATTTCTACTGAATGTACAGTTACACTAAAATGGTGATCAACGGATACATCTGGGATGGCAGCAGACATGTAACGCTTCCATGTAATTTGCAAATTTATAGTAAAATTTCCTGACAAAATTTTGACACTGGTCACTGGTATTGGGGTGCTGTTATAACATACACTCCAATTTGATGGCATGACCTTCTTGCCTTCTTGCATGCACTATGCTTAAAGTTACTACACCAACTTGGCATCAGTCTTCAGTCTTCAGTAAAAAAAACTCCATAAATGCTAAAGAAAACCATCACAGAGCACACAATCAACAGCCGAGAAGCCAGCAAGGGAGACACACAACCACCACAAAAAGTGCAAAAGTGCTCATATTATATACAACTATACAAGACCACAAAACCACAAAGTAACAAGTGCAAATAAAAGCAAAAGTCAAGGGTCTTGATGAGCTGACCAGGTGAGGACACATGTTTTTGTTGGAGGGCCACTGATCCAACTATATGGGAGGATCCATTTGGAGGTAGCAGGGCCTCACGGAAGGACCAAACAGATTGTTTAATTAATATTTGTTGGGGGACAGTATTCCGAAGATGAACACTTCTACGTAACAAAGAACTGGCATGGTGTAAAAGAAATGGGCCTAAAAATTCAAAGGCTCTAATATGAACTTTTCAGTATAGGTATATGGTGACCTCTATGGGTATGATGACTGTATGCACCACATAGCAGACCTTGAATTTTGAGGCATGTCAGTGCAATTGCACACCCCCACTTTGGGTACTATGCACATGTACACATCAAACATTCGTACATTGTGGCGTACTGTTATAATCACTCTAACTACCTGCACAAGTACATTCGCAATTGCATGAACACTTACAGTATTACTTGAGTTGAACTTTTAGACAGTATGCTACCCACAACCTGTAACTGGTTAAATTACATATGCAGTTAAAATGAACAGGAACCCGTTCCACAAAGTGTTACGTACAATCCTTAAGTATGATTTACTGTTGACTTAAGTATGGGGAATCAAACTTAAGATTGTGCGTAAGTCTTTGTGGAATGGGCCCCTTAACACTCTGAGTTAGACAGGGTTGTGTGCACAATGTTTTGTCTTCTCTTTTTACTGCATCTTATGTTTTCTTCAACCCTTTTATCAATGTAACAGTTAGGCCAGTATGAGCTCTAATTGGGTTTACATGACCACAGGGTTAGGATTACATACGCATAGCAGGGATGATTTTTAAGCAACTGAAATTGGTTGTCCAAAGGACAACCAGCTGCAAGAATTTGGTTGTCCTCCCAAAAATTTAGTCGTCCTCCATAAAAGACATGTGAAAACAAAAAAGTTGTGCAATGTGCATTTTGTGGTTTCAAGACGATTGTTTTGTTTTTATTGCACAGGCTGCTATTTGGCATTGCATTATATCTAGCGTGAAAGTCACTTTATTGAAAATACACATGAAAGGGCTAGTGTGAGTGATAGTAATACCCAAAGTAACAGTTCGGGAATCTGCCAGACGACAGAGGTCTGGCCTCTGTGATCATTGCTACTCCCCCCCCCCCCCAACCCCACATTTTATTCATCACTTACTCCAGGACAGACAAAAGACATTTTTTCTCCTGAAAACTTCCCAATGTTCGGTAGACCCAATAATAATGTGATCTTTAGACACCCTATTCGTACATTAGGACAGGCAGTTGTACCGTCAAAATATGGTGCATTAATACTTAACTTGAACGGTAGCCTACATATCACGATTTCTGAAACTCATTCCTTTTGAATCAAAATCTGACAATTATAAGCATGAAGTGTCTATTGAACAAAATGCCTTTTTAAAAGCTTGTTTGTTTCAGCTTTAATAGTGTCTGACCGATTATGCTATAATCGGTAATACAGTACCCTTTTACCGACTATTTTATTAAACTATAGGACCGATGCCGATTATTACAAAGAGGGTAGTCACCGTGACATGTTTGTCCCTTAAGCCCCTTGCATCTAATATATTGTGTTCCCGTAACCAGTTCAGGGTGGAAAATATTGGGAATTGTTACGAACGGAATATCTTTTTGTATAGGTGTCATATTTTGACTTCAAAAGTGGAGATACAAATTAACCGATAGTACAGTTGAATTGTTTGCAGTCCATGTCACATGTCCTTTGATAATTTAGCTCTAAGGCCAACATCATGCTTTGTTTAGTTTTCATCCCCCAATCATGTCGGAACATTTGCTGTTGCGTAAATGTACTGTAGCTACTCTCCCGCTTTAATGAACCCGTGTTAGAGCAATCATGATAATCTAGCAGTTCTGAGCAGCAGAACAAATGCACCTGATGAACGTATCTTATGGTTCCTTCCGGATATAAATATCCCTGTATATTGTTAGCAGTTCTTTTCCAAAACGTACGTCTAGTTTAAAAAGAATGTGCAACTGAAATGCACGTAAGTTCGATCCTCGAAAACTCCACGTATACAGAGATTTGTGATGCCGTTTCTTGGTGAATTTAGCACAGGGCTCTCCCGGCTTTGCTAGCCGGCTATATAAGCATGACAAGTGCGATCGTCGTAACACAAACTCAACAGGAAAACTTGTCTCGAGACCAAGCATTTTCACACACTAAATCACATAGGCGAAGGCGCGAGTTGTGATTGGCTAGCTACAATCAACGCAATTGAACCAATCACGATGCAAGGGCCAATTTAAATTTTGCAATGGATCCTATGCATATGATGTCACCAAGCAAAACATGGTGCCTTGTTTGGCGGTCAAAAGGGACACGCACGAAAGTCTAGTATATGCATGGGCCGAGAAGTTTGCTGTACGAGACCATGTGCATCACAGTTTTCGTTTGCAATGACGTCGTATGACAACATTGAATAAGTCCTACTGTAAAATAACATTACAGAAGGAATGCTGGGGATGGCTTAATTTATGCAAGATCACAACCACCAAACTTCACAAGATTCTTCATGCTATGTGTACAAAACGTGCACAGATATGTATACAAAGCTTGGGGATTTGAAAAAATGGCGAAACACTGCAACTAGATAGTCTGTTCCATGTGTCTTGTGCAGAACCGCTTGTAAAGCAACTTACGCGGCGCTTTCTGCCATACAGCAAGGTATACACCTTGAATGCAATTTTAATTTAAGGTAATACTACTGCGTTATAGTGGAAAATATCAAACGGCAGGGGGAAATATATACGTTTGTGATTATCAGTGCATCCCATTTTGGCGGGAAGTTAAAGGTTGAGTATTTACAGGAATTCTACCGAAACTAAAAGCAACTTTCAAGTTGCAAATAATCGGTGGTAATGATCTGTTGAATGGAGATATTTTACCAATGCCAATTATTTACTGATAACGGAATAATTGGCCCGATGCTGATTACATAACAACAAAGACAGGCGAACTGTCCTTTCCAAGAACTTTTCGCGCCAGCATGTTGAACATAATCCTGGAGAATGTGTATGAGCACGTTCTGTACAGTTCAGCTGAAACAATGATCATCCACTAGGCTGCTTGTTTGGCGTTGTGCGTATCGTGGTCTGCCTACAGGGTTGTTTTGTTCTGGTGTGCTTTTCGTGAAGGTACAGATGTGTTTTGTTATGGGAGTTCATGAAATGTTAAGATGTTTTGGTTGCATGGGAGTGTTTGTTGTACGCTTGTGTCCCAATATACATTACCAAAGGTAAAAATTAGTCGTCCAAAGGACAACCTTAGGTGGTTACTTTGGTTGTCCTGCAGAAATTTTGGGACGACCGCTAAAATTCATCCCTGCATAGTAATAAGGTTAACTTAGACTAGGTAACGCATAGTAGGGTTAGGGTTTCATACCCATAGTCATAGAGTTAGGGTGACTGTTAGGGATAGGGATACATGTCTGCAGGTGCATATTGTACCTATTCATACTTATAGGTAGGCCTATGTCCCTTGTGGTTGTTAACCCATTATACCATTACGTACCAGTCTATGAATTAAACAACAAAGATTCACATTTACAATTCAACAAACTATATTTTCAATGCTGAATGACCTCAGTTGCACAGCCATACATCTGTGCAACTGTAAGAAGTATGGCTCTGTACATTAATGTATGTTACAAATCTTCGTGTGATTTGTGACTGCATGATACAGGCTTATTCATACAACAATTTTCGTGTGAATTGCCACAACGATTAAATATTCACATGGGATCTTACAATTTACAATTCGTGCACAGACCTAGCGTTACGCTAAGCTAACGTTGGAGGCTACTCAACATAGTCACTCTCAACAGCTTGAAGAGAGAAATGTTCAGTTCCTGCAGTAGCCTAGCCTATAACTTATAACTGAGTAAAAATATTAGTCACATTAGTCACCTTTGGTCTTGTTATGTGCTCCATGGTTGATAGACGCAGTCATATGATATTGTCCTTTTCGGGAATCTCGGTTTCCCCACGGTGAACAACCCGTAGGGCCGTATTTATTTGATAAAATATCAATTATGCTATTATTAGGACTGTCTCGGGCGCAAAATAGGTTATGAATAGATTGTCGATGTAGCCTGTTGATATGACCGGTAATGCTGTTAGTACGGCTACATCGTGTACATGAGTGTTGCAAAAGTCATACATAGCCAGCGTGCAGCGCAGGCTTTTGCGACAGTACTGTGTGTACGTACATGCAGCGCATGCGGCAGTGGTAAACGTACGTACACACAACACTATACGTATACACCTGCAATGAAACCATCCACGAAGCAGGTACTTTAGAAGGCGGAGCTATTACGTCACAGTTTAAATGTCATGCAGGATTACTTCGAAAGTTTTGGACACAGCAGGATAATAGGAATTATTATCCTGCTGTATGGGACACGGCACCAAGATAGAGAGGGACCTCAGGCGTAACCTAGTACTGTTCTCAGGGCCGTCACAAGGGCCTTATTCGTAGGGGAGTGTCATGCATGGTCCGTCCCCATCCGACTGGCTGGGTGTTTTTCCAACGAAATGTAGCAGCCATCATGACAGTTTCGGACGGTATGAATATCAGCATGAATGTTAAGTATGAATGCCTGGTGGGATAAGGCTGGGAGGACAAGGCGACAAGGCTGAAACCTGTCAGAGCCGTATATACACGGCTCTGAAACCTGTATAACAAGAGCGTCATGATTCATTGACCCGGAGCGTTCAGAAAATGTTGAAAATTCGCGACCCACAGATAGCTGGAAATGGCATTTCCAAGGCTTGTATAAGCATGTCTTACAGCACAGACATTTTTAGCAGTGGCCGGGACCAAACGTGAAACATACAGATCTAAAGCCTACGGTGGGATAAGTCTTAGAGGACAAGGTTGATGACTATCTTAGCGGAGCGCCAACATTAGTTGGCGGGGAGCAACTAAAGCAGTTGGCCAAGGAGGTTAAGATAAACCCCAAAACTTTTCATGCCTATGTGAGGTCTAAGCAGAAGCTTAAGGAGGGTGTAGAGCCTCTCAAAGGTGATGATAATACTTTGGTTAGTGACCATCAGGATATGGCTAATTTGTTAAATGACTATTTTGTATCTGTTTTTACTGAGGAATCATCTTTGTTGGGGACTTGTAAGGGTTCTGATGTCCGCTTCTTCAATCAGTTATGTCATTTTCTCAGAGGAACAAGTTTGTAAAAAGTTAAAGAGTTTGAAAGCTTGTAAGGCCCCTGGGCCAGATGGGGTCCACCCAGCCATTTTACGTGAATGCTCTGAGATTTTGTCAGTTCCTCTTTCCATCATTTTTCAGAAGTGTCTAGATTCGAGTTTTGTTCCTACTGACTGGCGGGTAGCAAATGTTACCCCAATTTTTAAGAAGGGGGATCGAAGTAATCCTTGCAATTACAGGCCTGTCAGTTTAACCAGTGTTGTGTGCAAAGTTATGGAATCTTTGATTAAGGATAGTTTACTTAAGTATCTTTTAGATAATGAGTTACTTAATCTGTCACAGCATGGTTTCCTGCCAAGCAGATCTTGTGTTACTAACTTACTGAGTTTTCTTGAAGATGTCTCTTCATCTCTTGATTCTGGGTATGGCGTTGATGTCATTTACCTTGACTTTTCAAAGGCTTTTGATAAAGTTCCATTAGGTAGGCTAATGGTTAAACTGCATAGGTTAGGGGTTCAGGGCAATTGTGCTGATTGGATAAATTCGTGGCTTCATGGTAGGTCTCAGAGAGTTGCTGTCAATGGTAACTTCTCCTCTTGGAAAGAAGTCACAAGTGGAGTACCGCAGGGTTCTGTCCTTGGCCCACTTCTTTTCTTAATTTTCATCAATGATATTGATAGTTCTCTTACATCTCGTATAAGTAAGTTTGCAGATGATACTAAGCTTTATAGGAAGATTAGCATTTTGGATGATGCCTCACTGCTGCAGAAAGATCTGGATAGGTTATTTTCTTGGTCTCAGACCTGGCAAATGTCTTTTAATGCAGATAAGTGTAAGGTCCTTCATTTTGGTCCCAAAAGTTTTAGCTATGATTATAACATGAATGGTTGTGTTTTAAGTAATGTCACCTCTGAGAAAGATCTGGATGTTGTAATTACTGGGGATTTAAAGTCATCAAGGCAGTGTGCAGCCACTGCTGTAAAGGCTAATAGAGTGCTTGGATTGATCAAGAGGAATTTCATCAATTTTAGTAAGGATATTGTGCTTAATTTGTATAAGCAGTTGGTAAGACCCCATCTTGACTATGCAGCTCAGGCTTGGAGTCCCTTCTATGAAAAGGACAAGTTTCTTTTAGAGCAGGTTCAGAGGAGAGCCACTCGCCTCATTCCTGAGGTGAGAAATTTGCCTTATCATGCTAGGCTTAAACATCTTGGACTTACCACCTTGGAGCTGAGAAGGATTAGGGGAGACATGCTCCAGGTTTTCAAGTTCCTTTGTGAAAGGAATCCCCTTCTGACTTGTAGTTATTTAAGGGTTCAATGTAATTCTCGGGTGCGTGGGCATTGTAAAAAGTTTGAAAAGCCTTTTGCAAGGCTTGACATTAGGAAGTTTAGTTTCTCCCATAGAGTTATCAACGAGTGGAATTGTCTACCAGATTGGGTAGTTAACTCCCCCTCGGTTCACTGCTTTAAGGTTAACATTGACAGGTTTTTCCATGGCTGTGGTAGAATCTGATTGTTTGGGGCTGTTGTCAAGCTTTGGTGGTTTGACTTTTGATTAGGGCTTGGACTTCAGGGCATCTTATGGGGCCTTGGCCCTCCTTTGCCCTTCAACCTGTTATGTTATGTTAAACATATTTTTTTTTTTAAATCGTGGCCTCTCATATAGACGAATCCAGTTCGCCCTTATGTTTAGCCTGACTGTAGGCAGCCATTAGTGGGTCCATCAGGCTTAAATCGTTTTCATTGATTGTATACATGAATTTAAAACCCTCATATTCCGTAAAATTGAGGGAACCAATACACAGTTTAGTGTGCATGTATCCATGATACAGGTAAGAAAGGAAATTGAAAGGTTATAAAGGTGATAGACCTCAGTAATGCCGACTGGAATCAGACCATCACTTCTGGTTCTGGTTGGATGCTACAAGCAGTTCTCCACAAACGGGATATACGGTTGTAGGTGTGTAACGGCTAGCGGACAAGTCAATTGATCGGATTAATAGATGCAGATCTCCTCAAAGATGTCAAGTTCAGTTTACGTATTTGATTTCTAAAAGTTTCAATAGATGGGGTGTTCCTTACGGCTGAGGGTAAGAAATTCCACTCTGCCACTGTCCTAGGAATAAAAGGGAACTTATAACAGTCCTTTTTTACAGCAGGGTGATGAAAGGAGATCGATGAAGACTTGCGAGTGGAGATTCCATTATTGTCAGGCTTAAAAATATATCCATTTAGATCAATGGCAACTAAGTGATGGAGAGACTTGTACACTAAGCTCAACCTAGCACTGATCCTGCGTTCCTCCAAAGTAGGCCAGTATAAGTCAGCAAGCATTGACGAGACACTACTTTTACGTCTTTGGTCTTTACAGACGAATCTGGCAGCTCTGCGTTGCACTGCTTCAAGCTTGTTTATATGCTCCTGATGGTAAGGATCCCAAATACTTGAGCAGTACTCCAACCTTGGTCTAACAAGGGATTTATAAGCAGCTTCCTTAACTTTTGGGGAACAACTGTACAAGTTACGACGTAACAAGCCAAGGACTCTGTTTGCTTTGGAAGTTATTCCGTTAATGTGATCGGCCCAGCTTAGTTTACTGTTAATATCCACTCCAAGATAAGTATGGTTGGGAACTGTTTGTAGAACACTATTGTTCATTTTATACGCAGTTAATAGAGGTTTCTTCTTATGAGTAACACGCATAGCAAAGCACTTAGAAACATTAAATTTCATTTGCCATTTAGATTCCCATTTGCAGAGACCATTTATATCATTTTGTAGCGAGATACTATCTTCCATTGAAGTAATTTCGCGATACAGGATACAATCATCAGCTAAAAGACGAACTTGGGGTGATAATCCATCAGGTAGGTGATTATAAGGTATAAGATAAAAAGTAAGGGGCCCAGCACTGTACCCTGAGGGATTCCAGAGGTAACAGCTATCGATGAAGATGTAGCACCGTCAAGAACTACTTGTTGCGTCCTTTGAGTGAGAAAGTTCTTAATCCAAGTGTGAAGAGTGCCCGAAATACCAAATTGCTCTAACTTTAACAACAGTCTTTGGTGTGGGACTAGGTCAAAAGCTTTGCTGAAATCCACTTGCTGTCCTGATTCGTCTATAGTCGGAAACATCATTTTCCAGGCTTGTTTAAGCCCCCTTGAAGAAAACTTAAAAGGTAAATCGCATGTGGTGGAACACTGATGTCAGCTTGAAATAAGGGTAAAGTTGTACGGCGTAAATAAAATGAGAAAAACCTTAGCCATCTTTTCATATTATAGGTACTATTCTAATAGTATCCCTGCCTTATACAGATGAACATTCACTTTTCAAGGAATGGGATTATAATTTGAACGATTAGCAGATTAGCTTTGTCGAAAAAAATGGTACGTGTAGGTGTATTGGTCGAGAAAATAATTGCTAATAACCACGTCATTGCATTTTCACGGCAACAAAGCTAAACATCAACAGAGAGCTAGATTCTCGGCAAGAAATATACAACAACTGCCTTGAAAGTGTGAGTGGAGCGTGACGATAGTTGGCGCTGAGCGTACATTTTTTTTTTTTTTTTTGAAAAATCGCGACCTTTTGGAATACCCGAAATTTCATTTTTCAGACTTGAAAGTAACTCCAGGGGTGTTAACTCTAAGAAGTCGTTACTTCAGTCAATCATGGGATCATGCGTCTTTTTCTTCCAAGTGACCCATCCCTGACGATTGTGTAAACTTCCCAGTTTCGATAGAGCGACACAATGACTGACAGATCGATGTCATGGACTCGGGTCAAGGCAGGACCAAGGAGAGGGGACACTCTCCACTTGAAGTTCCCACTGGAAAATTTTAACTTTCGGAAAAGGGATGGAAAGTCAAATTTCCTTTATTTGAGAGCCGGCATGTGCAGGGGGCCCAGCGGAACATTCCCCCCCCCCCCATTGATAGGCAGAAAATGAGAGAGGGAGAAAAAGAAGGAGGGGAAAGAAAGGAAAGAAGAGGGAAGAAAGTGAAAAGGAGGAAAATGAAGAAAAAGAAGAAGGGAAAAGTAATGAAGATGGGAGAGGAATGTTGCGGAAATGATGGCAATGACCTAAGTTGCATAACAGTACTGCAAACCGCCTCCCCATTGACATGGGAAGTGGAGTGAGTAGGGCGGAGAAAAATTTCCGCCTCCGATCACCCTAGCCTCAACATATTGATAGATGAACCAATATTATTCAGGAGTGGGGTGTGGGATGTAGCTGGCTTTCAGCGTGAATTAGTGACGTCATGGTACCAACTGAAGCAATCCTAAATTGCACACCTTCCAAAATCCTCTGAGTACATATTTTCTTCAGTCGAAGAGACAATTTTTTGCGTGTATACTGTTTAATATATATCTGCCCAAATCGATGGCCTTATACTGTCACAGCTCCTGCTCCAGTATTTGAATTAATTTTAAGCTTGGAATCTCAAGACAAAGGTGGTTCAGATGCATTTTGGAGTGCTTGGGGAGTGATGGTTTCCTGCGATCAGGGAGAACTAGCATTTGATAATTCTCCTCTCTAGCTGATGGTGGAGATCCCCGCCAAGTCCTCCCCCCCCCCCCCACCCACCTCCGCAGTAGGTTTTAAGTATTTATTTCCTTCTCTAAAATTCCTACGATTTGAAATTTCAGGGGCGGATTTAGGCGGCCAGGGCCCAACTTCCAGGAAAGTTTTTTTAGTACTTAATAAAAGAAAAGTGAGGCCCTATTTCAACTAAAATTGGCCTATGTGATGTTTTGTGTTTGCTTAATGACACTCCTACCCTTAAATTCCTCGACATTTCCCTTCCTCACATTAAATAACCCCTGGAGTTTGTTATGCAAATTTCTGAACATCTTGCAGCTTTTCATTCTTTTTGTTGATTTAAAGATTTCATTGCAAAGGGAAAGGTCGAAATAACGACTGCTTAAAATCTGCTTACAAGTCCTGAGAAATGCCATTTCTGACTGCCTGAGGGGTTGCGATTTTCCAATTGTTTGACCGCTCCGCGATAACCGATTGTGGAGCTACGTTCAGATAGTATTCAGACATAGGCGATCGGGGGAGGGGAGGCAGGGAAAGATCCCCCCCCCCCCCCCACCGAAAAATAGGAAAATTTGAAAGTTGGGTAGGATTTTGGAAAAAATTTGGAGAGCCACTTGAGCTTCAAAACTCGTTTTCTTAGAAAATTCCTGCGATTGCCCGAAATCTTAAAAAGATATGCCTGAAAGAAGTAAGAACTTCATAACTGGGGTAAAATGTTTATATAAATTCAACAACTTGAGGATTCCAAAAAGTCGCTGTACACATTCGGGCAGCAAAAAGAGCTATTATTCGTAAATTTTACTTCACAGCCGGTCTATTTTACAACCTAATGACCGAAAATCCGAAATGGTCGAATATCGAAATTCTTTCAAGCATTTGCCCAAAAACATCAAAGTATTATAGCCACAATAACATATTTACGAACAATCAAAGAGATACAAAAACGTGACACACTTGGAAAGCCTGTCGCTTAAAAGAAACAATTATTCTTCAGCATGATTTTGTGTTTTAATCTTGTGCAACATAATTCTTGAAAAAGTCGATTATTTTAATACCTTGAAATCTTTGCCCGAAAAACAGAAACAGTAAATTTTCTTGAAAAATAAAAATAAAAACAAAGATTCTCCAAACACTGATTCGGATAACTTGTGAAAAAAGTTTTTCCTCTGCCCACTTCATTCTTAAGTCTGGCCAATCTTAGCCCGAAATGGTAAATACCCAGGTCGAAGGTTGAAAAAAGGCTGAAAAAAATCTGAGATGTTTTCAGTTGCCAAATTAATTAAACTGACAGACGGGAGGGCGTTCAGTTACATTGTCTACCAGTGGCGTGTGCAGGATTTCGAAGGTGGGGGGAACATCCTGTGATTCCCCGACTAGCACGGATTTTAATCATTTTTTTTTTTTTCCTTTTTTGCACTTCAGTTGTTGGCGACCGACTCAGGCCGGCGTACTTGTGCTATCCGAATTTTGAGGACCTTTTTTTGCTTTGACAACCATTTTTCTGTCCTCACGCGGGCTGGCGTGTGGTTAAGTTTTTAATGCTCAGTGTTTCTCTCAAACTTTTCATCTTCCTCGAACCCGTAAATCCCCTGACTGAGTGATTTTTCCCTGACTGAATTCGGAGACGGGGGGGCTTGTGCTCCCCCTTTAAACACCCTACCGGTGTCTACTCCTACAGACGAAACTTGGGCAACGGTAATAAAAATCATGTCTATAGGTTGTTTTTCAATTACATAATGATACAATGTAAGCATGTCTTAGCATAAATCTTCCTGAATATTCGCTTAAACCCATTTCGTAACGTGATATTTTTTTCAAAAGGTGTTACTAATAAAAGCAGGCTTTGAAAAGTGAAAATTCGGATATTTGCCATTTGTGACACCAGTGATCTGCACTGTGGCTTTCCGTGCCAACTGTTCTTTCATGAATTCCGAATTCTCTTTACTGAAAGCTTCATTTTTGTAACTATTTGTTTCAAAAATGCACAATTTTTAGCAATCTGGTGTTACTACAGCAGCCTTTCCCTCATAAATTTCCGAGCTCTGGAAATGACAATATCAACAGATCATCAAGTGATATCGGCAACCACAATAATAGTTTCATGAATTTTCTATCAATAAATTCGAAATTTTCTCCAACAAAAGCTCCTAAGCTCTTTACTCTTATAGTGTACCTCAAGTCAAAAATTCAAGTATATATTTACAGAGCACGAAAATGAATTTTTAACGTGCAACTCCCGTCTTCATAGGACATTCCTGAGCCAAGATATAAAATGTTGAAGTTTATTCACTCAAAACAAATTGGTCCATTGCGCAATATCTTGTGACTTTCTTGTAGTTCAATTAACATTACCTGCTTTGTTTCCCTTTGAAAGTAAAAATGTTAATATGACTTTGAACAGTTCCTGTTTGCTTGCATAGCATGTTCCACATAGAGGATTTAATTTATTACAACACCCCATAAGAAGAAGAGTGCTATCACACCTTGGTACAAGGTGCAGTGACATTTAGAAAAACAAGGAAATACAAAGACTATAATTTGGGTAGTACAACAATGACATCACAAATTATCGCGCAATGTATCATTTTAAGTCGAGTGAACAAACTTCAACAATTATATCTCAGCTCAGGAATGTCCCATGAAGATGGACTGTTAGAATTCAATTTTCATGGTCTTTAATATGTAATTTTTATTTTTTTGACTTGAGGTACACTTTAAAATGACATCGAAGAGCCTCAATTGGTAGGTCTTAGATAACATTGTGTAGTAGCAACGATCTTTGGTCGCCTGGTAATCTCAGGTATGCCAATACGAAATACAGATTCTTCAGTGAAACCCTAACTTTTCACATTGCGTTCGCTCGCCGCAAATTACGTCCCCTATAAATGGTGCACCCTTTAAAACAAATCGGAAAATTTGGGTGCTTGCCCCTCCTTGGAAAAAATTTTAGCTACGTCACTGAAGAGAAAAAAAAACATTTACAGTAGGGAGTTCTGGCAGTCACAAAGACAATTTCATAAATTAAATATATAGCCAAGAGTCGCAAGGGAGTTAATTACATCAGCATGTTTTCAATTCCGTTTTGTAGTTTTTCCAGGAAGAGATGCAAGACCATTTCATCCAATGGTACATTCATCTGGTAATTTTCTGATGCGCCTTCTAAGCCTGGAAAATGCCATCTCCAGCTGTCGGAGGGTTCCAATTTGTCAAAATTTTGTGTGTGCTCCACTGATGGTGGCGCTCCGCTTATAGTCTTTCTGGCTGAAATTTAGTTTGAAGTGAATGTTTTTCAAAAAACAAAAACTCAAATCAGCGACTGCTTTGATCATTCTTGTAAACCTGGGAAATGCCATTTTTGACTGTCTGTGGGGTATGATTGTTCAAAATTTTCCGCGCCAACCGATGGTGGCCCTCTGCTTAGATAGTTTTTCGATCAAAAATCTTTTGCCCCACAAAGTAAAATGCGTTTCATACACCTCTGCTTTTTAGGCAACGCCATTTCTGGCTGTTTGAATGTTTATATTTTTATATTTATTTTTACAATATTGCTAGTGTTTACCCACTGATATACGGCAAACAGGTCTGGAAGACCCCTTTTTCAGCGATCTGGGAGGCATTTCGGACCAAACTTTTCTTGCGCTCCTCGTTAACCCAATTATTTGCCAGAAATAGGTGCTTATTTCATTTCAACGCGGTTATTCTTAGAAAATTAAAATACATAATATGGGTCTCGCTAAGCATACAAAATATCGTACAAATTATGCCCAAATAACGTTTTTTCACATTAAAAAACTAAAAAACTTCACATCGTGGGAGAAGGACCCCCCCTCCCATCGCTCCCGGAGGTCTATAGACACGTCCATGTTTGAGAGCATGTTGTAACACGCATGACCACCGGCCCAATCTAGGCTAGCGCACCAACAGCAGAAAGTTGCCAGTTTCAGAATCTTCGTGGAGACAGTTGAATTCCATAACAAAAACAATCTGCAAATCACAAGGTAATGAGGCAAATTCGAAGAATGCTTTTAACTTTTCCTGCTGTGCGTCTTCGTGAGTTGTTGTATCGGAAGGTATACCGTATTGATTAAATATGGCAACATTGAGTAAGGTCGAAGGCACGAGAATATGTCGTTAATTTGATAACCATTTGTGACAGAACGTGATCAAAATTAATTCTTGATCGAAAAAACCCTTTAACCCAATCTCGCTCTACCCCTAAAGAAACGTAGCTTAAAAACCTTCGGTGGAAAGCTGGAAATCGAAGAAAAGGGGCCTATGCACACGAAAAATCAACCATTATAGGAATGATACATAATTTAGATATGCTTGAGATGCTACAGATAATTACAACATTGATAAAACTAAAGCGCGCGAAGCGCAGAAAAATTTGGCAACTTTTGAAGGGTTGAAGGGGCGAAAATGGGGCTCCATGTGTGGTGCTACTTTAAGTGAGAAAAGTCGACGGCACTTGATCAGTTGATAAACTTGGAAAAGTCGAGATAGGCCCAGTCGGAAAAATGATGGGGTAAGACAAAATTTTAAATTCTAACTGGAATATCAGATTTTCCTACTTTCGCAGCTCCGTGACGATTTTTGGAGCGGAAGGGGCAGGGCGGAGGGCATCCAGACTCCCCCGGTCGCCACGGCCCTGACTTTACTACATGACAACTCACATGTTCACAAATTATAATTCATTTTTTTTCATCGCATGTCATGTAATCCCCATAGGGAAGGGGGATTTTCCCGTAAGATTTTGTCCTTGCCCCCATTTCTCCACAAGCCGGGTCAGTTATGAGTAAGGCAAACCTAAAATATACCGTAGCTCTCCTGAGTCTTAAGTTTTTATCCAGAGATATGCAAAAATCTCAGAGCTTCTATATAGGGAATGCAACCCTGGACCGCGCATTAGCCGCCGGGCGCTTTGGGATCACATCGACCGAAAATTTTTTGTCTGCCAACCTTTTCCTTTGTCGAGGGACCCCACCCCTTCAAATTTTGATATTCCGGCGCCACACCTGCATTCAAACCAGTAGCTTGCTAGATACATTGGAGGATATATTGAAAGCTTTTCTTCTCCTCTTCTGAGTCTGTGGGAGACTCGCCACGGTGGTCGTCGCAAACTAAAATTACAATGTTTTCATTACAGTTTAATATGCCTAGTGGCTCTATTTGTCATGCCTGCACGATCAATTGATTTGCTCATTTTTGAGAAGGAGTAAAGTTTGCTTACTTTTTGGATTATCTTTACCTCTCGCATTTTTATTTCTGCACATTCTAGACGAGCGTGGCTTTCTTTGTTGCATTTGAATCCTTACACTTCTCATCATTTTGTAAAAAATGGATGCTATAACTTGGCATTGTCTGTGCGAGTCAGTGGAAAAACATAAAATAAAGATAACAAACACAGTAATGAGGATCACTGAAAACAAAAATTTTAAGTCAGGATCATGTTTCCTCTACTGCGGACTAATTAGAATAACATTAGTCTGTGGACTAACTAGACAAACTTGACTGACTAGGATAAAAATAGTCTGTGGATTAGTCAGTGATCTAACTAGTCAGTTGATTAGTCGGGACAAAAAGGACTAATCCACTGAATATTTTATAACCACCGACCAGTCAACAGATTCAGATAGGAGTCAAGTTATCCAGTAGAGGCATCATTCTGACTAGTTTTTGTTTTCAATGAACAACTTCTAAAATTCAGGATGACATTGAAAATGGAATAACTTTACACAAAATTCATATGCTACAATGACATAGGTACACTTGCAGTTGCAATAGGGAATAAATTCAGGTAGACTGTGACAAGCTTCATATCTTCGGAAAAATTTATTCCAAAATCATACTTGGTGTGGTGGGTAGAATATTTGAGTCAAATATGGTTGGAAGGAATTTGCACTTTACACAGCCAGTGCTGCCAGTCATTGGCCAGTGCAACAACCACACCCATGTTGGGTCAATATAGTATCAGGTGTTTCAACCTTACCACTACACTCTAAAAACTGTTGGGCAAAAAGCGTTGGGCAAAATATACAACAAGCCGAACATGGGCAAATTATTGCCCAACAAATGGGTAAACAACTGTATCCATATTGTTGGGCATATTAAGGTTGGGTAAAATCCAGGTGTTGGTAAAAGGTGTTGGGCAAGTTTTAAAGTAACCAACAGTTGGGTAAAATGTAATTGACCAATCAGATGATTAGTTAAAGATCAGTTAAGTTTTACAGATAATTATTGTTATATAAGTGGTTAATTATAAGATCTCGTGGTTGAATAAGGTGGTATTTGGTAAATAAAAAGCTAGCGGTAGAATAGCAGTAAAAATCTGGACGAAAGTACTTAAAGAGCAATGGTCGCACAGAAAAATTTTCCATTGCTACGTAATCAATGAAAAAAAAAGTTCAGTGGGAAAAGAAATACAAAGTTCACGATTGAGTTTGATACTTAAACCTACACGCTTCACTGTTTACTTACCAAGGGCATCGTCCCTGGTGCCCCGAACCACTCTTGGAGGACAAACGGTGCATGTGTTAGGTGTACTTTGTTAAATCTCCGTTTTATCCAAATTATATATCAGGTTATATTGAAATCCAAACAAGCACCCAACAGTACTTCTGTTGGACAAACGTGTTGGTACAAATTTTAACCATTTTTTGGTCAAAATTAGTTGGGTGAAATGGTTGGGTAATTTCTTTTGCCCAACTAATGAGTAAAACACATAACCAACTGAGTTGGGCATTTTTTTTTTAAACAATTCCGGTCAGAAGGCATACGGAACCAACGGTTGAGTAATTTTTTGCCCAGGTTGAGTAATCATTTTTTAGAGTGTATTATAGTATTACCTCAAAGGACCTCACTTAGGTTTTGGGTGGAGTGGATAAACCCAGTGGCGTACCAGACGGGGACTCGGCGGGCTTCGCGCAATTACGTCCCTAATACAATGGTGTTTACACTTCAAAGAAAACTTGGAAAAGTTGGGTGTTTGCACCTTTCCCCCTGAAGAAGTCTTTTTAACTCCCTACTGCTTAGCTACTACTTACAAGCCTGAGAAATGCCGTTGCTGTCTGAGGGGTCCGATTTTTCAAATTGTCTCAACGCTCCGCGCCAACTGACGGTGGTGCTCCGCTTAGATCTTTCGGGCAAGAGTTCAGGCATGAGGGAATCATTTGCACACCGGACTCAAATGCTTTCATATATAACTTTCAGTTGAGTAGTATGTGAGTAGATGCATTCTTTATAGTTATTGAAGAATTAAAAATGTTATCAATGTTCCTCAGTTTGCAGTGGGCATGTAGATATACTGGAATTGTTGTCTACCGTAGGATGGCTGGAAAAAACGAAAAATTCCACCTTTTTAGGACCCAGTTATATTTAAAAAAATTTATTTATAGCATACAAATTTTTGTTTAAAAATCCTTCTCCCTGGTAAAAAACCCAAAATTTGAACAAAAAATGTACCTTTTGTTAATGGAGTTGGGTGAGATGTAGTCCAAAAATTGGTCTGCCCCTACTTTTGCTTCCTACTCCACTGAAATAGCGTATTGCGTTCGTAGGATACTACATTCAAAGCTATGCAAATTATGTGCATTATGGGAATTTGCGAATCTGCTATGTCCTCATGACACATTTATTTCACATTGCATTAAATTTATTTATTATTGCCTCTGCAGGGAATATTAAGCAATGTTGCTCGCTAGATCATATCCCCCACATAAGTTGTAGGGTAATGCTGAATTTACAGTCACAGGTATTCAAACATTCAAACATTGAACTGCAACATTAATTCAACAATAAAGAAAAACGAAAGGAATCTGATACAATTTGCCCACATTATACAACTACGGTGGCTTAGGTGCACGGTTAAGAATGACACCTAAGACTTAATTAACACCTAAATGTGTTAATAACTAATCTTTGTACAGTGAAGGTATAGGGTTTGTAATTTATTAACACGGTAACGCGTTATCGATGAGGCAAATAATTTTACACGTTGAAGTGCAAATCTTTTTACCGTCAAGTAGTGTTAAAGCATGGGATGAACACAATCATGTGTTCATATCAATAACACCACAATATGTTAATTAGTTGTCCCACCGATAAAGTGTAAATGTGTTAATAAAGCAGATCCTATACATCCACTGTACAAAATACGTTCAGTTCAAGTGGTAATTAAAGTGAAAGCCAAGTCCAAAAATTTAAAAAAATATATATTAAAGAGCATGAAAAATGGATTCTACCAGTTTAATTCTCATCTTCATAGAACATTCCTGAGCTGAGATAAAAAAAAAATGTTAAAGTACAAAATACGTTCAGTTCAAGTGATAATTAAAGTGAAAGCCAAGTCCAAAAATTTAAAAAAATATATATTAAAGAGCATGAAAAATAAATGTCGGCACTTGAAACAAGTTGGTCGGCATTGGCACAATAATTTGTGACCTTCTCGTTGTACAACCCACATTACCTGCTTTGTTTCCCTTTTAAAATTGAAGACGTTTTCATGACCTTGGACACTTGCTGTTTGCTTGCATAACCTGTTGCACAGAGAGGGCTTAATAAACTACATCACCCCACAGTGTTGCCGTAATCGAGTCACTAGATTAGTGACTCGAGTCACCAGTTTTCAAACTTTTAAGTGACTCGAGACGAGTCATTGACTCAAATCACTGTACTGTTTCAATGGGGAAATTACTCCTGAATTTTATCAAGTCATTATCATTTTGAGAGGAAGTGTTACAACACTGTCACCCCATAAGAGTAAGAGTGCTATCACACCTTGGTACAAGGTGCCGTAACTTTAAGAAAAATAAAGAAGCACTAAGATTGTAATTTGAGTAGTACAACAATAACATCACAATTTGCGCCATGTACCATTTTTAGTTGAGTGAATAAACTTCAACATTTTGTATCTCAACTCAGGAATGTCCGATGAAGATGGAAATTAGGCCGTTAGAATCCACTTGTCATGCTCTTTATTCCATATTTTTTATTTTTTTTTCCTTGAGGTGTTTTTCATGTGTTTCGCGTCATTTTTTACAGTGTGGAAAATAGAGGTATTTTTTAACAAAAGTAACCAGTCTTTAAAGTGATATATCTATGAGTCAGTTAAATGGTATTGTGGCAGGGCTTGGAGAAAATGGACTGGAGCTTTTTCTTTTCTTGCAAATCCTTAGTCAGTAGATGATTCAGTCTCAATTCAAGGAGAAGTCCCGACATTCCCAAGAGTCTGTTTTTTTTCTTTCTGCTTCCGACCTTCATACATCGAAGTGGATTGATTTGAAAATTCACTACAGGAAAGGATGGCAAAACGAAGACCAAGTCAGCAAAGGAAAAGTTAGAAGGCAGAGAAGTATATAAAAGCTGGAAGCAGTAGGGAGACATTTAAAAGGAAAAAAAGAAAGAAAAATAAATAGAAATAAATAAAATAAAATAAATGGGAAACAAAAATATTCTTAAAGACACTGTACCGTGACGTAAATCGAGGGCGACATTGTGTTTCAAGAACTATTAGCATCCAAAAAATGTGTATGGCGCCATCATTTCCAAAAAGTTTTCACGATTCAGTTTTATTGGCCTTTGACCTATAACAATAATGTGTGCAAAACATCGTCATAGCATATGTTATGTCGATACTTCGATTGCGACGTCTACAGAAGCATAGCGTACGTCAACCGCAAGTCACTTAGTAATTCCACTTTGATCGTCTTGTATTCCTCTCCTTATAGGGAAAAAAGTTGTGCAAGGCCAGACCTGCCACTGAGGTTGCGATGACTGTTTTCAATAATAATAGAGAAAAATTTGAACAAACAAGATGTCCAGCTTTAAATCGGAAGCAAGTTTTGGAAACGTAAGAAAATGGGGGAATGCATTGCCAAGTCTTAGGAGACTTTCAAAACGTAGGCTAATTTCTATCGGAGTCGAGCGCCACCTTTTTCAAATACATTTGTTTTTCCACATGTATGTTCTAGACACTTCACTGGGTCTTACCAACTCAGCTTTCAAATGATAGGAATTTTGTTACCACTAGCATAGAAGTAATACCTCCGAGGTAGTACTTCCATGCTTCAGTATACGAATACGTTTTTTTTCGTCTGCATCCATGTTGTTCAGTAATCACTGTATTTTTTCATGGTTGTCTTCAGCTAGCCCAAATGATATTCCTGTGTCATACTCTTATAAAATCAAGATAGGCTAGTATGTCAATGTCAGTTAATATCGTAAGGGCTAAAGTCATCATCATCATCATCATCATCATCGTTTGTACGGGGCATAGAAGCAACGAAAATCAAAACCTAAGTAAGAAAAGTTTCCCAAAAGAAGGAAAAAAAATCTTCAGCTCTTCAGATGTGGGCAGTCCAAAATATCTTTCAAGGGATTGGTTCAGGGGAGGGGAGAAGAGATATACTTGATAAATTACAGGCCAAAAGCGAAGTTTGCGGTCATAACTACTGAATGAATTTAAGGTGTAGATAAACTTTGATGGCCCACTATTTGTAATCAGTTTTTGTGAGTTGGGCCGAACTTGGCTTTGAAGTGTTGTTTAAAGGAAACAAATGAACAGTTAATTAATCTGTAATATCTGGGCTGGTTGAAGTTGTTACCTCTGGAGTTATTGAACCTGAAATGTGATTTTTTGGCAATACTTGGCAATAATAAAAATGAAAGACACATGAATTACAACTTCTAATTATAATTATGTTGTCATATTAACTTGTGAGACATGAAAAAACAAGCAGTAATACAAAGAAAGGTTCTGGGTTGCAAGGCGATGAAATTGGACGGCTTTAAATACTTGCAAAATGTGGTTGGCAAGAAAATCATAAGAAAATACAATGGTATGATTTTCATAGTAACTAATATCAATGGAACCCTTACAAAAACAGGTGAGGCAATTAGTTCCAAATCGAAAAAAATGAGAGGGGACTAGCAATGTGCCAGATGAAACCTGAATGTGTGCAGATTCTGTGCCTTTACTTCACCATCAGACAGTGTATTCCAATTAATTATAGTAGAGGGGAAAAAGGAGGGCTTATACTGGGGGTTCTACCTATGATATGCTTAAAAGCTTTACTATTACTATTAACCTGATTTTCCATAATATTATTAAAAACAGAGTCTTCAAAACGAGTTGGTGTAATCGGCCATCTAGCTGGAAGTGCAGTTAGGGGTTGGAATTAGATAGCTGGGAATTAATTATTAGTTATATTCCATGCATAAGACACGGTTTATCCATTTTCCTGCGGTTTTGAAGTCTTGGGCTCCAATTTTTCAAGTAGGTGAGTCATGAAGGTTTCCTCTCTGGACTTACAGTCACTAGCAATAAATCTTGCTGCTTTACGTTGTACTCGTTCGAGACGGTCAATGTATCCTTGATGATAAAGACCCAATATAGCAGCCAGTGCGTACTCTAGATTGCTGCGAACCATAGAGGTGTAACCAAGATTCTTGAAATTGAAGGAAAATGTTTAAGGCCCAGTTCTCTCACCCCAAACAGTACTAATTCTCCTAACCTTCTTACTTGAGCCCCGGCCTCCCACAATTATCTGAAATTCATGCTCATCCAGATACAATCTCAGTTTATTGCTTCAAGGGGAGTAAAGAAAACCTCAATTTATATAATCAAAACACCGTCAGTACCGTCCATGCTGTGTAATATAAGCTTTGGTACTCTGCATTGTTTGAATTAGCTGTCAATCAAGAGCTGAGCCAATTGAGAGTTTCGGTACCCCGGTACCAAAATTGTAGTTTGGGGTGAGAGGTTTGGCCCTTTAAGGCTTCCTTTTAAGAGTCCCAGCATACAGCTTGCTTTGGAAGTAATTTTATTTACATGAGTGGTCCATTTAAAGTTCTCAGAAATAATGACTTCTAAGTAAGGGGTGCTCTTAAGTTGTTGGAGAATATTATAACTTAGGCCTATATAGAGTAGAAAAATGATGATTTTGATTTACTACTCGAGGGGTAACACTTTTTGAATTGAAACTCATTCCACATGTGTGTAAGCCCACGAAACTAGATTTTTTAGATATCTTGCTGTAACGCGATATGGTCATTATAATTTTTAATGGGCCGATAAAGAAGGCAGTCATCTGCAAACAGTCTCACCTGTAAGGCACCACAATCTGGCAAATCATTTATACAATACGACAAAGGAGTAACAATGGACCAAGCACTGTCCCTTGTGGGACACCAGAAACAACAGGGGCATACTCAGAGGTTTTGGTAATACTAACGGTAACTGAGCTGTTGCCCGGCGATTTCTTCTCCAAATTTATAAGCAGTAATGGTAACTGGGATGACATCATATGTCTGAATAAAAGATAGGTAAGGGTCCGATTTGGCAAAGAAAAAATTTAGGGCCAAGAATTTCCTGGAGCAGTGCGAAACCGAGTCCAAAGCTCCCTCCCCTGCAGGTGGGATCCCACTTACACTAACTAGGGGTAGAATCCGGAAGCTCTGATCTCTGGATAAAAAAGGAGAGGTAAATGATATATTTTTACGGTTAACCTGACTCCAAACTGCCATCCTAATTAGGGAAAAGCCGGATGCAAGGGGAAAATCTGAGGGGGAAGTTGTAGACGAAGAAAACATCTGTGGGGCAAATGCCCCATCGCCGTAACGCTGTCACTGCCCCTAATAAATCCCCAACTCGTGGGCGGTAATCCCACGAGATGCTCAAGTCTAGGGATTAGATAAAGTTTGGCGCTATTTGCTTTTGAACTCAGATCACATAATGTGGTGTATGACGAATACGTACGTACGTGTACCTTTTGTCGTAAGCGTACAGTGTACAAGGTATGTACCATAGCGTACGTACCCGGTACGTACCGTACCTATATTATTACATACATACGAATATCGTGTTACTAGCTGAGGAAATCCCGATTACCTCTTCACTTACTTGATTTTAACCTTCGTGGGAGTGCCTTCAAGGCTGAACATACCTTTGAGCTAAAGCAGAAAGGTAAGCAAGTGAGCCATTTTTCAGACTTTACTCTAGCTGATAACTTCTGTAGTGAAGCATCTCGGTTCGGTTTAGGCTACACTGGATATCGATCGTTCCACGGCAACGGGACGCGTTACACCTTGCTTCCCGGCCGATATCACAGAGTAGGCTACTAACTTTGTATTCAGTGCACAGATCATCCAATTTATTGGATTTGAAAATTAGGGTAGAGGAACCAGTATTCAACCCTTTCAGAAATTTCTTGAAATTTTTCCTCCCAGGTAAATTGGAATCATATGGCTCAAAATGTTTTTGTTAGATGTTATGATGGCTAACATGTTACCATCAAAAAATGTTGGATTTAGGCTAGTCTTTTCTTCCAGAAATAGCTCACCATAAAAGTTTGGATTTGCCTACCCAGTATTCAACCCCCTGTCACTAACTTAGTAAGTAGTATTCAATTTAGGGGTCCAGTATTCATCCACCGATCATTATACCCCAGAAAATTATTTAATAAAGTACAATTTAGATAAAATGTTAACAGGATGGAAATATAAATTACCTTCAATACTTCTGTTCAGTATTTGATTCTTGTACTGTACCAAGGAGGTCCTTGTTTGTACAACTTTTTGATGCAGTTTAGAGGGAAATTTCACCTTGCTGTTATGTCCATTTGCTTTTATTATATTAGGTCAGTAGGACAAATAACACACATTTCAGTGCAAAATTATTGATTCTACAATATTTTCTAAGAGACCCAGAATATTTTTACAGAACTATGCTATATAACTAAACATTAGTGACTTCTTTGAGAAATGACCAGAAAATCATACTGGATTGCATTCACGACATCTTTGGTTCCATAAATAGTCCAGGGGGTTGAATACTGGGTAGCAGATAAAGATTGTGGCACCAGTATTCAACCCTCTTCAAATTTCCCTCCAAATTTTCTGTAATTTCACTATGGTCCTAAAATTTGTTTATAAATTGCTACAATGATGAAATAGTAGCTCTTTGACATTTTGTTATTTCTTAAACCAGTCTCTTTTGAAATGGATGACAGAAAATTACATTCCTTTGATTTTGAAAATCTTGCCTTACATGACCTTTTAAGAATAGCTATTTTCAAAAAAATCTCCAAATTCTTGCATACAAATATCTCCAAAAGGTATTTATCTGCAAATCAGTTTCACAGAAGTGGATGGCAATTAAGCAGAGAAGTTGTTTTCACCTTTGGCTATAATTTAATGTGGAATGGAGCCTTAGTTCACTGAAAAATGGAGAATTATATCTTAGGGGGTTGAATACTGGTGCCTCTACCCTAAGCCGCCTTACAACTTACAAGAGCTTGTTAAGTGGTGAACTTCACCACTTGTGAAAAGCATTCCAATGGTGAAAATGCATGGCTGTACAGTATTGGTCCTTAGGCTTTGTTGTAAGGAATCATTCAAATGTTACTTCTGCCAGTCGCAAGAGTATCAAAGCAAAATTTAATGCCAGTATAATGCAGTAGGGCCTAGTAGTTAGGCCGGTACTAATTTAAAATCAGTGCCCAGAAATGACATCATTTTGAACAACTCTCAACTTAAAAGAGGGCGCTGAAACTCATATTTTTTTTCCAGAGAAAACAAAGTTTTTTTTTCCTTGTCGTGTTCCTTTTTTTTTCTTCCACTCGAGAAGAGCAGTATGATCAATTTGCTGTGGAAAGAAGTGAATGGTTAATCTTGTGGAAGAAAGAAAAGCAATGGATTCGAACCCCTGACATACCGGTATACACAGTAAAGCGTATAGACCAGCACAATTGCCGACTGGGCCACGAGCGTTGTTGCCGGTGGAGGGTCATCAAATAATATTACTGTCTAACAGTACCACTTACTAGGCCCCATATAAAGACATAATTATGCCTTCATATGTATACATACATATACACATATCCCTAGAGCCAAGTAATTAAGCATGTATGTAAGTGCATATTTAAACGTACAACGGTGTATATTCCAATGTGTGCATACACCTTCATATAGCCCACCCTATTAACCCTCTACCTATGCATGCGTACATGCTTGTACGTACACATATATTGGTATGTGTATTATTTCCCTAACCCTAACCTTAACCCTGTTACTGTTCATATGTATCCACCTATGACGTAAGTTCCAGACCCTAATTCTAAATTAGAGCCAGTAGGCCTGTGGTTATTTGTATGTTATCTGTCTAGTTTTAACAAAAATGCAGTTATTCATTTGTTATTGGTTTCAGTATTTGCCGAACCCTAAGCTATTGGAGTAAGGTAAAGGGTGATGGAGGGTAGGGTTGAGCAGTACAAGTTTACCGGGAAAATACTGGTGTCGGTACTGTAAAACACAGAGAATCGGTATTGAGGCAGTACTGATTCTCAACTCTCAGTTTAGTTGGGTGGGAAGGAACCTAAGCCACGCACGGCACCCATGTTTATCCTGCACATTTAAAGGGCCCAGCCTCTCACCCCAAAGTACAATTTTGGTACGGGTGTACCAAAATTCTCAGTTGGTTCAGCTCTTTGATTGACAGCTAATTCAAACAATGCAGAGTACCAAAGCTTATATAACACAGTATAAACAGTACAACTGAGGGTGTTTTGGTTACATACATTGAGTTTTTCTGTACTCACCTAAGTCACCTTTATGCAATATACTGAGATTGTATCTGGATGAGGATGAATTTCAGACAAATGTGGGAGGGGCTTAAGTAAGAAGGTAAGGAGAATTGGTACTGTTTGGGGTGAGAGAACTGTTCCTTAAATGCAGCTAGGTGTTTGATTGCGTTAGTTACCATACAGGAACCTCTTCTCTGACTTTATTTACCCACATTTTTTACTGCCATGCCCATTCATAGTTAATACTCCGGTATCCCATCTCAACCTTTAAATATATCTGTCTATTTCTACTTCAATTGATTCCAACATTTTTAACACAACCTTCACCTTGACTTTTGAAAATGTACACCTAGCTATACCAACGTGTCCATACTTGCCCAGAAACAAACACTGTACTGTTCTATGAGTTGGCTTCTACCATGGTTCAATTAGTACCCCTGAGGTAGTACCTTCCATGCTTCTCCCACACAAATAATGAACATTGCAAGTTGTTTTCACAGTTCCTGGAAAACTCACCTGGGGTATCTTCCTTATTGTACACATGCCAGATTACTGTAAATAGATTATGTATACTGTGATATTGTGGAAAGGAAAAGAAGATAATTTCAGTTCAGTTTCTAACTGGGTGTAAATGTTTGTGTAAATATTTGAAACATCCACACATTCTAACAGTTATTTTTGTCTGCCAATATAATGAGTACCGGTACTTTTTACAAGTACCATTTTTTTTTCAAGAACCGATATTAGTAACACACCAAATACCTTCGGTATTTTCACAATACGTACCTCTAGTACCGGTATTCACATCAGTACCGGTATACCGCCCAGTCCTAGTGGAGGGATATGCGACTGCTTAAGAGAGAAATGTTTTTATTTTTTAAACAAGAGATAGTTGGCCAATTAACTTCTGTGATAGTATATGACCAGACATATTGTTCACATCTAGGATGAATTTCGGATTTGAATTCAATTGGGTGAGTGCTAAAAAACAGTGTTCAAATTTGTCCTTTTTTGTTGCTAATTACAACTGCTTTGCTGTTCAGTTTAGACCACCTGGTTGCTAATTACAACCACCCTAAACAAAAAAAATCATCTCCCATTTATTTAATTCTGCAATTGTTGAATGAAAAACAATGAAACATTAGAAGGACCTGTATTGAAATCACTTATAGACTCAGGGCTCGATTTTCCCAGTTGTCCAGTTGTCCGGGACAACCAAAATTCCGTACGGACAACCAAAATTTAATAGGTGGTTGTCCGATGGACAACCAGTACTTTTTCCTGATTGCAAGACTGTACTGCTGACTTTATCAACTAAAGATTTCAACTCTTTTCATCATACTGTACTATATTGTAGACTTCAACAATTTTTTTGTGTCCCAAACATCACATCTTTTTGTCATTGAAAACCAATTGTATTGAACATGAACACACTCATAGTTTTGTACACAGTTGTGCAAAAAGTGTTTCAGACAACCAGATTTCCTTTCGGACAACCAAATATATATTGATATGGTTGCCCAAAGGACAACCATAAATTTTTCTGAAAATCGAGGCCTGCCTATCGTGGGTGCATTTTCATTCAGTTCTGAAAAAAATCAGGAGATTTAAGTGTAACATTGTTCATTATTTCATTTCTTATGGAATCCATGATGAAATGTGGAGATTTGGGAGTGTCCCAAATATATGGTCATTACATAGCATTAGAGAGAGTGTTAGAGTTTGTGAAACAAACCATGGAGTAATAAGAAGTGTGTTTTCCTAGAGGGCACCAACATATTTTTTGCTGCACGACAGCACGAATATGTAAATTATCTAGTACTGCACATTAATTAGTTATCAGAATAAGCAACACATGCCAAGTACCTGTTGGTAATTATGACCACCCCTGCAGCAGATTAATGGAACATTTTTTGTGTGGGTTTTGAGATATAAATGACCTAAACTGGTATTTCTCATTAGAGAAATACCATTGAAATTGTGCTATTATATTGTATCTTCAGGCAATGTCTCTGCTTTCACTTAAGCCGTGTTCCCATTTGATCCAGGGAGGTGGATCTTGATCTACCGAGGTGGATCAACATCAGTTACCTTGATCGAGATCCGTGTTCCCATTTGAGTGAGCGCGGTAGATCAAACGTGTTTTATGAACACATTGCGCAAGCGCGAAAAGGTCACCAATGTTTACAAGTCGGCCTGCCATGCATTTCGTATCGATGTATCACAAAAACATACATGAGTGTAACTGGAGATCCAGGGTCACTTGATCTACCGATGTGTTCCCATTACAAACTTTGATCCAGCGCGGTGGATCTGATCTACCCCGAACGGTCGATCAAAATCGGTGGATCTTGATCTTGAGTGAGTGTTGTTGATCTGCGTTCCCATTAGTATTTGATCCACCTCGGTAGATCAAGATCCACCTCCCTGGATCAATGGGAACACGGCTTTAGTGGGGAAAACCATCCAACACTTTTCAATGTCTAAGGCTATTTTTGACCACCTAGTTTTTTAACCTGCATAAGATCATTAAAATTACAGAAAATTGATCAATTTTAATTTTGAGTTGTGTAATTACTGGTCAGTTTAATACCAAATGTAAAAGAGTTACCTTCATTGATAACTTTGGTCACAAAATATGGGCTTATAAATACCTGCTATGACCTCACAAAATTCATTTTACCATAAATTTGCATGGTTTTCAATGTGAAAGTTGAAAATACCCTAGGGTAGATTGAAAATAGGCAATCGTATGACATTTTGTATCCCCCTTGCATTGCTACTCTGCTTGTAACTTTGTAAAATACACTCTGTCATCATTCTGACTGCGTTGGCACTACATTTTTGTAGTGGACTTAGTGTTAGAGGACAATCAGTTTTTCTAGTACACTACTGTAACTCCACATGTTACAGTACCTTCTTGCCCCATTCCATAATTTGTCAAAAGATGTGTCCACAGAGCTAAATGCAATCAATGACAAGGATCTTTGATGGCAAGTATGGTAATAATACAGTGTTTGCACCGGGTAGGAAATTCGTACCCGGGTACCTGAACCGTATTACCCGTTGGGTACCCGGGAACCCGATCGTAAACCTTGCAATATCTTTCGTCTGAACTGCAGGCTAGGCTAGACTATGCACATGAGGTACGTAGGCCTATGCTGTTTCGTGAAATGTTATAGGAGGGGATGTTAGAAACACACTTTGTGGGAATTATTTCTGGAAAAGTGCAATTTAACAAAAGCATGTTACGGAAACAAACAAGTTAAGCAACTTCATTTCAAATAATTGTGACGGGCTGTGGGTTACTACATTTGTTACTTTCAATAACCATGTTATTTTGTGAAGATCAAAAAGAAATCATAGAAAAATGCTACCTGGGTAGTAATTTTCTACCCAGGTAGCAAGAGCGTCGGTTGGGTACCCAGATACCCGGTGCAAACACTGTAGTAATAGGTGAATTTTTTTGTAGCTGTGAGCAGTCACAGGTTGTTTCCAGCCATTGGAGTGGCAGAATGGTTTAAAAGTGCTGTGGACAATGACTGCACAGAGTTGTTCCTACCATTAAACTCAATACCAAGCCATGTTCAAGGACGTCACTATGGTTCATATGCAGACATGGGACTGGCCCCATGATTTCTTCTTATTTTCCTGTCCCACTTATCCCATGTATATTTCATTCAATATGATGTGAAGGCCTTTGGTATGGAGTTAAGGTGCTCTTAATATGATTTCTATAACAGTATTTCCAGCAGAGGGGGAAAGAGGATTTTCAAAAAATTTCCAAAAGAGAGTGGGTAAAATCCACCCCTCCCCCTTTTCATTTCCATAAAGATTAAAAAAAATTCAATATCTGGGTTCCTTTTTTTAAAAAGAGGACACATTCTGAGCAATGTTTGAACAAACACAGATACTGTAAATTGCCTGTATAGGGGCCTTGAAGTGAGCTTTTGTCCTCCTGAACCCACTCGTATCTTTGACCGAGGACAGCATTTTGAACTTAGGGTTTAAAGGTACGGAATCCCCTCTCCTTTTTTCACCCCTTCTTTTTTGTGTTTTTGGCAGAATTGGTGTATAGTTTTTATCTGCATACAGTAACTGTGTTATGAGGCTGACATGGGATGCTCTTTGGCTGCGTAGGAAATAAACAGCTGCCACATGTGATGCAAGCAATACTGTAGTCTTCAGTAAAGGACGGTGGTCATTCTCTTGACTCTTTATGGACAGCCCTTACTCCAACTGTTCAAACCAGTGGGGCAGTCCATGGTCATTTTAACTGTTGAAATTGACTTTTTAAAATTTGATTACACACTGAACCAATAAACTGAAATTTTGCCTGGATGAGGATGAAGTGTAGACAGTTGTGGGAGGAGCTTAAGTAACAAGGTTACGAGAATTGGAACTGTTTTGGGTGAGAAGAAAATAAGTGAACCAAACCTAGAGTATTGTGTACATGTATGTCAACTGTCCTGCGGGAGTTTTTCCTAAGGGATTAGTGAACCAAACCGAGAGTATTGTGTACATGTATGTCAACTGTCCTGCGGGAGTTTTTCCTAAGGGATTCGGTGACACACACATGCTTAGCATTGTTAATTAAACTTAATTCCATACATTATCCCATAATATTTGATCAGTTAATTAACAATTTGGTGAGAGATATTTCTGTTGAGTTTAATTTTCATAATAAATCCCTCAGGGAGAGACCTTACGCATTGACGTCACCACTGACGTTATTTTTGAAGAATAACAATGTGCATGTGGCTGCACAACTGGCTTTTTGTTTAAGACATCATTCAGTGAACAGCATGCAGTGGAATTTGCCTCACAGTATTTCATTTGTGTATGAACTAACAATTTAATAGTTGACCTATCATCTGTCTGCATCTGTTAATGTTGGGTTTTTTATCCCTACAAAGCCTGGGGGTAGGGGATGGGAGAATGTAATTTTTGCATTGTGACATCATATACACAAGGTCTATAGTAAAGCTACAAGTGTCCTTGTAGTGAAATTTGGAGAAATATCATAGCTTGCATTGGCCATGTTTGATGGCTCTCTAGCTTTTTCATCAACACATGTACAGTATTGTACATCTCATGTTTTTCTGGAATCAGCACATGAAGAAGTCAATTTTAGATTGATTTTGATGGGAGGTTATGCCTGTCTTCCAGATTTTTAACATTTTTTCGTTTTTACATCAAATAAAAAGTGTGAAATGTGCCTGCTGCAAGACTTTTTTTTTTTTTTTATAAATTAATACATTAGGTTTATGTTTGCTCAAGGGGAGCTTTTGGCAATACTTGAGGTGGAAATGCACTAGCTTCTCAAACCTGTGAAGCTTTCTTTACATACTACCATATTCAAATTTAACCAACCCTTAGGGCCTATGTAACCAGATGCTTTTTTCAAACTTACAATGCACAAAACATCTAAAAACTATTATTCAAAACAATGAAAAAAATTTGAAATTTTGTGTCACTATTCGATGTAAAATTTTGTTAATCCCACTAGAAGTCAGCTTTGCTCAAATAGTACTCTCCAAACTCCCTTGTTAATTTATCAATATCAATGTTCACAATATGCTCCTTAAAGGGCAAGGGGCAGGCACCCCAACTTGAAGTTGTGTAGTGGACTGTCCTGTTTCTTGATTTGCTCATGATGGTCATGTGACCACATTTCTTCTCCTTAAATGAGAAATATACTAGAAATACTGTAACTGCTTTGTTTTTCTTGAATACACACTAGGCAAGTCTAAGGTAGACATGAAAGCTGCCATGAAGAAGAAGAGAATTGTAACATTTATCTGTTGGTTCAAAGTAAGTTTGGAGAAAGGGATTCCTCTGAACCTTTATAAAAACAGGTTGGGATGGGCCAGGGGGAACATAGTTAATAGGTTTGGATATTTGCCCCCAAAAGTTCTTACATTCCATCAGCCAGTTTTTGTGGAAGCCTTTTCCATTCAGAATAGATCAGATTTTCTTTATATCTGGTACAGTAGGTCCTTTTCTTTTTACTGTACATACTAGATTAACAAAACAGTATTCACATTAAGAACTTCATTATGCTACTGTATTAAATTACGAGGTTTAAAGGTCGTGTGACATGAAAATGACAAAATTTGGTATTCAGTGTAAAAAAGTATCGAAAATCAAGAAAATGGAAGCAATTCCCATAACAATCGATCAAAAATTGGCCAATTTTTACAGGGCAATTTCTGATTTTCACTTCATCATTGATGGACATGAGCTCAATATGCAAATTTTGTGATGTCATGAGAGGGACATGCCGTATATGGCTATTGTTATCCTTTGCTCTTGCAATTTTCATTTCAAGGACGGTTGTAACATTAATTTGTTCTGAGGGTTTTATTTTGGAAGTTAAACTTGTGTCCTTGAAAATCATCAGCATCAATAACCAATTCATAAACTATCAGATGAGTAATTAAGAGGTAATTAATAGGCTATAGGGTTAACAAAAGAAATGTCAACACTGTGCAGTACTCCGCACATCATTATTTTTTCATAAGCAACAAGTTTTTTCAGAAACATTCAAACTTTGAAGAGGTATATCTTGAGAATTGTAAGAGATATAATTCGAAAAGATTTTTAATTAAGCAAGTTCACTCCCTAACTGCCAAGTGAAGCCAGGGCATTTTGCTGCAACACCACACTACCTTTAACATGGAAGTCTTGGTGTGTTATTCTAATTTTCCCAGTCTAACAGACATCCCTTGTTCAGTGTAGCCTATTGTGTATTCTCTTTCTTACCCCACTATTTACTGTACTACTTTCTTTTTCCCAGGGTCTTGCCAAGAACCATTATTTCAATGGACAGGCATAGTTTTTGAAAAAAAAAAAGCCACTTGGCAAATTAAGTACTGCAGAGGTTAGTAAATACTTGGTCATCTTGACATTTTCTTCCTGAATGCTATTCTTGGACTTCCACTGTTTACTCTAGAGGTACTATGTGAATTAAGCTTCAAACTGGAGAGACAACATCACACTGAGTAATGATAAAACAGTGACTACAAATAAACTATTCAACAAGGAACCAATCTCCCAACAGTATGTCTTCTTTTTCTTTGCTTTGCGACTTCACAAGTGACAAATTTCTCAGAAGGTAATGGTTTACCTGCAAGATCAAAATGGGGAACTTTTTCACCCTTACTTCTTGTTCTTGTGTTTTAAAAAGTGTACCTCAAGTCAAAAAATCAAAAATATATTAAACAGAACGAAAATGAACTCAGTCCATTTCCCATCTTTGTAGGACATTCTTGAACCTAGATATGAAATTTCAAAATTTATACACTTTAAACAAAATAGTCCATTGCATAACAATTTGTGACTGTCATGTTGTACAACTCACATTTTCTGCTTTGTTTCCCATTGAAATAAAACTGTTTTTATGACCTTGAACACTTCCTGTTTGCTTGCATAGCATGTTGCACAGAGAGGACTTATTTAATAACATCACCCCCAAAAGAGTATGAGTGCTATCAGACCTTGATACAAGATGCAGTAACTACTTACTTTTAGAAAAACAAAGAATACAAAGATTGTAATTTGAGTAGTACAGCAATTATATCACAATGTGTACTTATTGCACAATGTACCATTTTGATTTGAGTGAGTAGACTTCAACATGTTATATCTTTGCTCAAGAATGTCCTATGAAGATGGGAGTTGGACTATTAGAATTAATTTTTCATGCTGTTTAATATCTTCAGATATTTTGGCTTGAGGTACACTTTAATGTTCATTGGGTTTATTCGAGGAAGGGGGACTTTGTTCTGTTCAGAAAAGTGTCCTAGCACATAAAAAAGCTCTCACTTTTTTCATTAGGTGCACAGGTCAGCCTTCCACATTGTTGTGGCTGGAATCTGTGCATACTCTCCAAGCACTGCTTCAGCGTGAATAGACTGCTGATTTCAAAAGTAATAGACAGCAGTCATGGGCGTCCGCAGAAAAAAAGTCAGGGGGGGGGGGCAAAATTTCCAGGGGGAGGCAAAACCTCCAAGTCACCATGAATTGACACAAAACATGTGAAAATTTCAGCCCAAAATGCCTCCCAGATTGCTGGAAATGGCACTTCTGAAGCCTATTTTTGGCATAGAAACTTGCCCATACCTGCAGAGGCCCATGACAGCAGTGGTTTTACAGGCTCATCTTCTGTTCACTTTTCCCTACTGTATTATTTGCCATAAAAGATGAAAGGGTTGGAAATAAGATTCAAAAAGGGCATAGCCAAAATGAGCAAAATTGCATTACCCGTAGATGAATGTTATTCAAATGGAACGTTTTGAAGAGTACCATGGCCATCAGAAAGGGCTTGATAGCCATGGCTATCGATACTGTTGATTATTTCAAGCTCTGAGATGGTGACATTTGTGATGAAACCTTTATGAAATCTTATGAGAATGAGAGATGCACCATGAAGGTCAGGCCTGTCCTGGCAACTTTGGGAGGGTTCTTTCAAACAAATGCTCCTGTAATCAGTGCAATTATGTCAGCCGAATGGGTACAAAAGGAGTTTTTCTTTCAGTCATCTTTATCAGGTGCTGCAATTGGTGGTTCATTTAAATTGCCTGATGCCAATTTTATTAGGCTGGCATCAGCGACTCAGATCAGCCATCTGCTGTTGGCGAATTGGCCAAAAAAAGGTAGTTTCACAGACCAATCACATGAATTTGTTGGGCTGGCAAGTCAGTCACCTGAAAAATACAGTCTGTGTAACTTCAGATTTACCATATTTTTTGTTAAATGCAAAAGATGATAATGCTTCATTCAACAATTTACGTTTAAAAACAATTTTGGTCTCTTCAAATCTGTTGTTGGCCATTTCACTGTCTTTGTAGCTCAAACTGCAAACATGGTCTCTTGGTCCATTTGAGAACCTAGCTAATTGAGTATAGTGGAAAAGAAAGGCTGCTTTTCAGAAAATTTTACAAGAAACTAACTGCCCACTCTACTAAGGACATTGTGCAATTAGCAGTACATTTTAGTATTGAATGATCTCTTCACCTTTCACTTTGTATGGCATATAGTGTTGAATTTTGAGAAGAGAATGAACCTCTGTCTGTAATAGTAAACCTACATTACTATTCAGTGTTTTTCAAGTATTCACTACCAAAGGAGTACAAAATTGTATCCAGGTTATATTCATCTCGATGTGTTTGTTGAGAGTGCTCCAGAATTCTACCTTGGCACAGTTCTGACTCTTACCATGAATCTGCAGTAGTACATGCCAGAACTATCGGCTGCATGCTGAAGAGAACTTAATGCAGTCAATGGTGCTTACTTAGCATTATTTTACAAAATTAGCCTAGTTCTACATGCTAGTTGAAAGTAGTTGTGTTGTTTCACACAAGATGAAACTTTAATTGGCCCAGAAATTTCCATTTTTGGTGTTTTTTTTTTCTCAATACAACAGAAGTGGTGCACTATCACAATTCTCAATTGGCACAGCTCTTTGGTTGACAGGAAGTTTGAAAAATGTAGGGCACCAAAGCTCATATTACACAGTATGAACTGTACTGAAATTGAGGGTGTTTGGATTTCACATTGGGGTCTTATATACTCACCCTGAGGCAGTAAACAAAAAAAAAAAAACAGCTGTGGGAGTGGCTTAAGTAAGTAGGTTACCGTGGGAGAATTGGAACTGATAGATGGCTCCAGCTGAAACATAATATGTCAAAGAACATTGTGATTATTAATGACATGGACTCAGTGGTTTATGTATTATCAGGGAGGGAGCTCTGACAATTCCCTAGTATTACCACCCTTAAAAAGTATTAGTACACCAATAACTATCCATCTTTCCAATCACCAATGCTACCTACGTGTATATCCTTTTTCAAATGATTTAGAAGAAAGGCTTATGTAGAGTGGAATACTGGCATTTTCCTTTTTTGGCTATTTGGAATACAGGTATGTCTCCTCAGGCTGTCAGTTTCAAAGCTGACATAAAATAAAGACAGCCACGTGTAACCTTAGTAGATGTGCGCAGAGAAACTATTCTTGTCAGCTTCTCCTGTCAACCCCAAACCTCCATTTACATTTCATTGACTTTGCAAGAAACTGTCCAAGGATGAAAAGAATAGGCCTAAATGTTAAATTTATGTTTTTATAACTGATGGAATTTTTCAGTCATCAAATCTCTGATGACAAACCTAGCCAAAGGAAGTCAGATGGAATTACCTTACAAAAAAAAAAAAAAAAACAATTTTAACCCCAAATAAAGAATGGTGTGAAATTTCTCAAGCCACATCATACAGTTTAATAAGAGAATGCCTGTCAAATTTCTGTTATTGCATTGTCAAAAAAGGGGCGGGGAAGAGTCAGGGAATATCCCCCAGAATAAAAACAACTTCAAACATGAAGTTTAAAAATGGCAAACCATCAACCATCCATGATACACGTAAGCAAAAAATTTGAAAGAGTAAAACTGGACCTCAAAAATGGACAAAATTAGACCATCACTTGGCTGTTTCAATGTGGATTCATCTTTATTACACTGTGTAAATTGTGCCTCTGGCTCTTTATCCATTTTAATACTTTTTACTTTTTATACAGCATTTTGCGGCCATGGCAGATAATTTATGAAAGTTCCATTAAAATTATTTATTAGTTCCTTTTTTTATTTTCTTGCAATTGTCATATATCAACATGACTGTCAAACTGAAGGTAGGCAGCTCATCTTTGCATGGTAGAGAGCATTAAAAGGGCAAGAGCGATCATCTCAAACTTATTTTGAAGCAACAGCTAAATTTCACAGTTGTCTTCTGACTTCTCTTCAAAGTATCGTTGATAAAATTTTAGGACTTCAGTATTGCCTATTTTAGGTAAACCAAGTGGTGACTCCCACTCTCAGTAACTTTTACATCTAAAGAGGAAAATACTGTCATGTAATGCTGAGAGCCAATCGTGCAACAGGGCAGTGTACTGCACTATTGTTATTCAAGTTAGGGAGACTGCTCTTGCCCTTTAAGCATCCAGTGTACTTACAGGATATAGACTACCTTTAGGTTATCTACCACAGTTTGGGGAAAAACTGCGGTTCCCAATTAAAGTATGTGACCACTGGTTCGTTACTCCAACGAGCTATTTCAGTTAACGGCAGCATTCATTAATTACCATTCTTGTGCAATAGAAGCCCAACAGTTTAGGGGTTCAAAAAAGTGCTGGCCAAAGAAGTTGCTGGCAAAAATGAGATTAAATTACTCATGGTTCTTTGAAGGGTTAGATCCCATTTCAGTTGTATCTGAGATAAACTGCTATCAAATGTCAACCTTCATGGCTATTGTCAAATGTTGAAAGCGCATGTAATTGGTATTGATAACCATTCTTGACAAGGTTAGTTATGGGATAAATTTTTGGAGATGATTACATATAGATAGATCTACTGCAGATGAATTTAATCTGTCATCTTAATATTTGTATTTGAATTGTGCTTCACAATGTTATGAGGATGAAACTCATCATCTCCAACATTTGAAATATGGACATTTCTCTTCCTTATCTTTAAGTCAAGTTTGTGAATCAAATGGGTTTTTCTTTTACAAAAAGAGGCAGTAAGTGTCCAGAACATTGACAGTTTGACATCCTGCTTTTTTGCATCCTTAACATATATTAATACAACTACGTGTGCATTGGAATTAAAACCCTTACACTTGCATGCAGTAAAGACATGCACAAATTTGGATGCAGGCTTTTGAGATTGTTTTGTGTTTTGTTACCATGGTAACAGTACTTTCAAGTACAACCGTTCCCTACATTAATAGCCCAGCAACGGAAATTTAACGTATTTCCTTTTATGTACCTTAACTGTACTGTAGGATTGTGTACAATGCTATATGTGTGGGGGTTGTCTCATCAAAGTGTATATTGATTAAAGCCATCAGATATTGACTGTGATGTAGCATTTGTAAAGATTGATAGGTAATTGCTGGTTGTACACCTCCTTTTTTGGCTAGAAGAATTGCATTCTTTGAAGGGAAAAGAGACTTGATCCATGAACAGTATATATTCAATCTATGTTGCATATTGATGTTTGATTGAACCAACAAAAGAAAATTGTGAACTTTGTTCATCAATCATCATGAATTATTTGAAATTGTGAGCTCAAATAAGAAATGTCAGACATTATAAGCCTGATAGGAGGTATATCTATGATGCAGTTTTATTGATTTCCTAGGTTTTTATCATAATGGATATTTCGGTTGTTATTAATCTGCTGCAGGGAAGATGTTGTTAGTGAATGAGGGCATCTGCATTGTTACTTTGATGTGATGCTTTTGCACAGGAAAGATTACTCAAAGGTGGATGGTTTTAAATTGTAAAAATAGAAATGGTAAAAGAATTTAAGTAAAGGAAAAATTTTAGAATGTGTGACATGTATTTTTTTTAAAGTCCCTCTCAAGTGGGTTATTTACAGTTCTATTGGTTGTGTTGAAATTTTATTAAAGTTGTATTTAATGCTTACATCATTTGAGGTGATTCAATGTATTCATTGTGTTGAAATTTGATTCACATTTAGCCATGGTCTAAACCATTGGTAATACAGTGCAGACAGATCATCACTGTAACCATCACTGTATAATGATGCTCAGGACTGAAATTTACAGGGAGCTTCTTGGTTCCTTGCTGAAGGCAGGCAAGGGATGTAAATGTGATGGTGATGTGTGTCTGTGCATGCGGCTTTGTCTTTGTGTAAAACAGAGGACCTAAACAATAGACTTCCAGGTCCTCGATAGTAAATTCAATAGATTTCTCAAGTCCTCGGTTGTCTAACAATAGACAGTCTATTGTGAAGGTTAGGGTTCAGTAAGCAGACACAGTGGAGATAACAATGAAGTCCTCAGTTGTGTGTAAAAACACGACTGTGTGAATGTGTGTGTGTTTGTGTACATTTGTGTGATGCTTTTGTTTTTCAACATGATATTCATGCCTTGAGGTTTAGCTTCTCCAGGTGTGCAACTCCTCAGAAAATTGAGAGGTGTGGTAGGGGTGCTGTTTTATTAGACTTAAATGGATTTATATGAGCTCCAAATTTGAAGTGAAAAAAAAATCATACTCCTCATGGTGACTTGAGGTGAGTGATGATGTGTGATCACACCCACATCCCTCAAAATTCAATGTCTGGATAGGCTACCCCAAGAAGGGTGTATCTAATCCCATGTTTGGTATGTGGGTGGGCCATATTAACTAAATGATCCCTATTGTTTCTGGTGGAAGTCAAAGGTAATTTAGAGTCAAATGAGGTCAAAATGTCAAAAACTTGTAAACCCACTATTTCAACAAATGTAAAATGTGTCTCTACTCATATTTAGTGTGTTGTTAGCCATATTGAGTAGATAAACCCGATAAGTTTTTTGTGGAGTTCAAAGGGTCATTAAATGAGGTCACCAGAGGTCAAATGGTAACTAAATATTTTGGAAATTTCATGTAAAAGCAGGACATCTCAAAATGGGTGAAGCACCCTTGGTGGACCAGTTACCTAGCTGACTTTGCTACAGTATGCTTCGGTAACCATGAGGGATCTCACACTTTGCATGTACAATACATTGCCCATATTAATAAGATGGAGAAGTGCTATCAATTTTGGTGGAGTTCAACACTTATTGGGGGTCAACAGAGGTCAAAAGGTTTAAAACCCTGCAAAAATAATATCATGAGAAGGGTAGCAGTGAATATAAATCACATACATAATGTGTGCTTTGCCCATATTTCATTATTATAACCCTGTAATTTTGGTGGAGTCATTAGAGGTCAGAACTCAAACACCTTGCTAACACAATATGGGTAACCATAGTTGTTGTGAATCTCATACAGTATGTGTTGTAGCATTTGCATTACCCATATTGAGAAGGAGGTCACTATTGTTTTTGGTCATATAAGAACGATGTCAATTGATGTGAAAAAAAACATAGGCTTACATTTCAGAGGCAAGGAATCACTCAGCCTTTTGGCTTTCTGGTTTGTCATTTTCTCATATTTTGGGCAACAATCAAGCCAGACTGACTACCAAAAATTACTGAACTGTCAGAAGATGAGTTTCCAAAAAGGACAACAAGGTATCAAAAACTTCTGTCATGCCCTGATTGGAGGTTACATAAGAACATTGTCTATGATGAATAAACAGCCAGGGCTGCAGTATGAGTTCAATAACTGAAGAGTAATATTAGGATATTTTATGTTTGCTTAAATTGTGAAATGTGTAGTACGTTCATTTAAATACCAGATTTTGTATCACTGCCAGTTTTGTTTCACTGATCAGTGGATCGTGTGTTTGGTCTAATGGTGAAAGCATACGCCTCTCACGTGGAAGGCCTGGGTTCTTTTCCCAGGTTGAGTCATACCAAATACTCTAAAAATGGTACCTTCTGCCGTGGTGCATGATGCTCGGCATAAGCAATGGAGTGGGGAAAACAAGACAGTGAGCCGCAACAGGAAAACGGCTGTTGCTTGGCTGCACTTGAAACAATAGGTTGGAAACTGGACTGTAAAACTCAATCTAATTAACTAACTTCACTGATCAGTGTCACAGAATACATACATTGCTTTAAATAGGCCTACCTTTGCTGTGCTGATGCTTTCCATCACCAGTGTTGCAGACCAGGTGTTTGGTTTTGCGGTAGAGCATCCGCCTTTCATGCGGAAGGGCCGGTTTGATTCCCAGGTGGAGTCATACCAAAGACTCTAAAAATGGAATCTGCAGCTGTTGTGTGTGATGCTCTGCATAAGCAATGGAGTAGGGAAAACAAACCAGTGAGCCACTATTGGAAAAAAGGCTGTGACCTGCTGGATTTGAACCGACAGGTTTGAAACTGGGCCATAAAACTCCATCTAACAAACTCCATCACCAGTGTTTTGTGCTAATTATTCCAGCCAGGGTGACAAAGGTTGGGAAGCTGGGAGGTTTCTTTTAAATTTGGGCATCTGTAAGACAATTTTGGCAATTGGAAAAAATGTCCCTTTTTCTGTACATGAAAATATTGGCAGAATTTTAGGAAATTTTACTCCCTTCCTAGAAAATAAACATTTTCAGTTCAGACTCCAGCACACTGTCTTGAATGCATTATAATCATCTATGTCCTTAAAAGAATACAACCCCACACCCCTTTTTTGGCCAAAAACAGGGGAGATTAAATATCTAACAGAGTTGGTACATGTAACATTAGCAGGCCTAGGCCTTATGTTTTAGATTTTCCAGGTGTGCTACCAGTCAGACTCCTCATGAAATGACAGAGATTGGTAGGTGAGCTGTTTCATTTTATAACAGATTTCTATGAGCTCCCATCTGCCTCTAGGTTTGTAAAAAATCACACTTCTCACATTGATTTGAAGTGACCAATGGTGTAAGATAGCACTGGCATGCCTCAAAGTTAAAGGCCTGCATTTAGCTCCATTGAGCGCACTATTGCGCAAGTTGGTTCTTAAATAAGTTCAAATTTATCTTCAGGAATATTTAGTGATCACAACAACAAAATTAAAATGCACTTTAGTATAGCAACAACTAGTAAATAGAGCAGGTGAGTACTACTGTACAGTGACTGCCCTCAGTGCACTGGCTGGATCAATTAATTTTGTGGACTCAAAGGTAAATCCTCCTACTTGCAGAACTTTTGGTGGTTAGTTTGTTATCAAGTGTGAAATTATTAAAGGGCAAATGCAGTCATTCCAATTTGAACAAGTAGTCTATACTATGTACTTAGTTTGTGAATGACTCTTGACAATCATGTGACAATATGTTTTTCAGTGATTTTGTGAAATTTACATGTAGTATCATCTTGGTTAACCTTGAATGTTGAATATTTAAGCCTTAAAATATCCCGAAAGCTTCTTGGAAGAAAAATGACTGGAAAGTAGCAAAATATAGTAGTTTTCAAAATAATTTTGGGGCTGACTGCTCTGGACCTTTAAACAAATTCAGTGAATTTTAGGACCAATCTTCTGGGCTAGACTGTCACATGAGATCAGTGAGGTATAGTTGCAAGGCAGAAACTCAGGTTTTTGGTTTCGATGATAAGAGAAACCTATGCAATCATGATGGCGTGTGTATGTATGTGTGTGTGTGTGTGTGTGTGTGTGTGTTTGTGACACTTTGCTTGTTAGCACGATATCTCAAGATAGGAATGTCTGACAGTTTTCAAACTTGAAACATGGATGTGCCATATTGAGAGGAAGAACCCTATTGTTTTTGGCCGAGGTCAAAGGTCATCTGGGGTCACCAGGGGTCAATTTCTGAAAACTTTGTTAGCACGATATCTCAAGATAGGAAACTTGGATAGATTTCATATTTGGTATGTGGATGCATTATGGTCAGAAGATGGTCCCTATTGTTTTTGACGGAGGTCAAAGGTCATCTGGGGTCACCGGGGGTCAAAGCCTGAAAATCTTGTTAGCAAGATATCTCAAGATGGGAAACATCGATAGATTTCATACAGTATTTGGTATGTGGATGCGTTATGGTCAGAAGATGGTCCCTATTGGTTTTTGGTGGAGGTCAAAGGTCATCTGGGGTCACCGGGGGTCAAAGTCTGAAAATCTTGTTAGCATGATATCTCAAGATAGGAAACTTGGATAGATTTCATATATGGTATGTGGATGTGTTATGGTCAGAGGATTGTTCATATTGTTTTTGGTGGAGGTCAAAGGTCATCTAGGGTCACCGAGGGTCAAAGTCTGAAAATCTTGTCAACACAATATCTCAAGATAGGAAACTTGGATAGATTTCATATTTGGTTTGTGGATGTGTTATGGTCAGAAGATGGTCCCTATTGTTTTTGACGGAGGTCAAAGGTCATCTGGGGTCACTGGGGGTCAAAGTCTGAAAATCTTGTTAGCACGATATCTCAAGATAGGAAACTTGGATAGATTTCATATATGGTATGTGGATGTGTTATGGTCAGAGGATTGTTCATATTGTTTTTGGTGGAGGTCAAAGGTCATCTAGGGTCACCGAGGGTCAAAGTCTGAAAATCTTGTCAACACAATATCTCAAGATAGGAAACTTGGATAGATTTCATATTTGGTTTGTGGATGCGTTATGGTCAGAAGATGGTCCCTATCGGTTTTTGGTGGAGGTCAAAGGTCATCCGGGGTCACCAGGGGGCAAAATCTGAAAATCTTGTTAACACAATATCTCAAGATAGGAAGCTTGGATAGATTTCATAATTGGTATGTGGATGCAATATAGTCAGTAGATGGTCCCTAGTATTTTTGGGGTAGTTCAAAGGTCATCTGGGGTCACCAGGGGTCAACATCTGAAAATCTCGTTAACACGATATTTCAAGGTAGAAAGCTTGAATAGATTCCATATATAGTATGTGGATGTGTTATGGTCAGGAGATGGTCCCTACCGTTTTTGGTGGAGGTCGAAGGTCATCTGGGGTCACCAGGGGTCACAGTATGAAAACCTTGTTAATGCAATATCTCAAGGTAGGAAACTTGCATAGATGTTATATTTGGTATGTGAACCCCTTATAGTCATTAAATGGTCCCTATTGTTTTTGGCGGAGGTCAAAGGTCATCTGGGATCACCAGGGGTCAAAGTCTGAAAACCTTGTTTATGTGATATCTCAGGTTAAGTAGCTTTGATAGATTTCATATTTGTTATGTGGATGGGTTATGGTCAGGAAATGGTGCGTAATGTTTTTGATGGAGGTCAAAGGTCATCTGGGGTCACTGCTGGTCCATGTCTGAAAATCCTGCTAATGCAATATCTCAAGATAGGAAACTTGGATAGATTTCATATTTGGGTACTGTATGTGGATGCATTGTTGTCAGAAGATGGTCTCCATAGTTTTTGGCAGAGATGAAAGGTCATCTGGGGTCTCCAGGGGTCAAAGCCTGGAAACCTTTCTAAATGTGATCTCTCAAGATAGCTGTTTGTCCATTTGTCTGTCTGTTGTTTGTCATTCTAGCTATGTATTGCTTTTATGCAGGTCAAAAGGTCATCTGGAATGACAAAATTATTTTTTGAACATGCTAGTATAACATTTGAATGAGAAGATAATGGTGCATGATGGCACTCTTTGAAACGGAAATTTATGTATCATCGAAACCTCAATGCATTTTTGCATTCTGGTTAAATTTTGTTTTCTTGCCATGCATATTTCAAAACCTTTCACTATCTGCCCACCATGGTCAACATTGTTGCATTGCAGTATACCTCTCAGTTTGATTTAGTGTTATGGGCTTTCTGTGTCAACAGCTGAAGGAGATAAAAGCTCTTTTAAGTAGTAGCAAAGATTATTAATCATTTTAGAAAGAATGTGGGTCGTTGCCATTGGAGACTAAGAAGTCCCCATACAAGGGGTGTTTCAGACATAATCAGCTGTATGTGGGTGATTTTAGAAACTGTCTGTTAATTAAGGGAAGGCATGCTAGAGTACAAATGATGTAAAATTTCTTTAATGTTGAAGAAGATTTAGTGGTCAGGAAAACTTTGCATGGGTGTAATTTGCATATTACAGCTGCAATTTATTGATTCCTTGCCATGGGCAGGCAAGGAATCTATGTGAAGGTGATGTTGTGTGTGTGTGTATGTGCGTGTGTGTGTGTGTGTGTGTTTGTGACACTTGCTTGTAAACACGATATCTTAAGGTAGGAATGACCGACACTTTTCATATTCAGTATATAGATTTTTCATGTTGAGAGGAAGAACCCTATTGTTTTTGGTAGAGGTCAAAGGTCATTTGAGGTCACCAGTAGTAAAATTGCGAAAACACCAAAAATGGCTTGTAAAAACGACATCTTCAGATAGGAGTGACCGACACTTTTCATACTTGGTATGTACATTTGTCATGTTGAGAGGAAGAACCCTATCATTTTTGGTAGAAGTTGAAGGTCATTTGAGGTCACCAGTGGTAAAATTGCAAAAAATTGGAAAATGACTTGTAAAGATGATATTTTCAGAAAGGAGTAACTGACATTCTCATACTTGGTATAAAGGTTTGTCATGTTGAGAGGAAGAACCCTTTTGTTTTTGGTAGAGGTCAAAGGTCATTTGAGGTCACCAGCGGTAAAATTGCGAAAATCCTGTACCTGTAATGTAAAGAAAAATCTATCAAACACTGTTAATTCGAAAGCAGGTAAGGTATTTGATGGCAAGGAATCACTAAGCCTTTTGGCTTCCTGGTTCTTTAACCAGTAAGTTTTAATGTTGAAGAACAGTATGTACTTTACAGTTCTAGTAGTCACCAGAGTTTATGTAGGTACAACATTCTTCAGTTTTAAGCAAAACACTCTTACACAACTGTACCTACAGTATTTGGAATATTCCAAATGCTGTCGGTAGTGTGCACTATACTTCGCATTGAAGAGTGTGACACACTTCCCCGCATGATGACAATTCTTTAGGGAAATAACGAGGGAATAACACGAAATGTCAAGCACAAGAATTTACCAGTCTATATTTTAAATGGCATATTGAGTTGGCTCATCACTTTTCCACACCTGTTAAGATTTCTTCACATATATACGTACTGCACTAATGACAAAATAATGGTCAAACTTAGACAATCCCCATGGTCTGCATGTATTCATAGATCATGAGTGAGTAATTAATGGTTCAATTTATTTTTTTCCAAATTTGTGACCAGACACTTCAATGATACACAAATCCATGACAAGCCAGGATTTAAACAAAATTCAGAAGTTGTACTTTTGGATGTGAAGTGGTACAGTAGTTATGCTAATAGGCTACTAGTTATTAATGAGTGGTACAATAGTAATCTTCAGTGCCCTTGTTAAGTTATCGATATCAACTCAGTATATCTCTTTAAATTGTGAAGGGGATGATTTTATGATGAGAAAAATAACCCATACGAATTGTGGAAAGTGTGGTACAATTCATTTTACTCCATATATAGCCCAGATTAAATTGAATGCTAGATACTGTGTAAAGTTTGAAAGTGCACCCTAGTTAAAACAAGGCTGTTGACTAGAAAACATTGAAAGTATTGTAATCTGAAAATATTCTTTGTAAGGGTTACATTAGTTCAGTTTATTAGATGAGATAAATTCAATGACACATCAATGTGTTGTACAGAGTAACTGGATAAAAGGTAAAGATTAAGTACTGTATGGTTTCAAGTACATGAGTACAAAAAACAAGAGTATGATTCATGAGAGAGCACATGAATAAGTCATATTTTGGTATGATGTTTGCGACTAAAATTGGAAGCAGTCCTGTTTGCTTAGGCAGACCATGGTTTTGGAAGCTGAGAAAACAGAGTCTGCTCTCCTTACCTGGGTCGCAGGCTGTGTAGCATATTTGTTGTTAAGTCATATCTAATGCCTGCCAAAGTGAGTACCGAACAAATTCTTTTGGATATTCATAGAAATATTTGGCCTTAAGACTGGTTGAACGTTAGTGAATATTCACAAGAAAGGACAGCCTCTAGTCCCATTGAAGTCATACAATAACCAATGCCACCCACATAGTTGGTTATGGTATGATATTGTAATAATCATGCCCTGGTAGTAACCACTGCACGTGGTTACGCAACACAGTAAAGATTGGACATCTCAGGTTTCACTCGAGACCACGTCTTTGGTATAATGGTAGAGCATCTGCCTCTCATGTGGAAGGCGGGGGTTCAGTATTTATGTAATTCATTTTGCAATCCCAAAATATCATGAAAGGTACTTGTGAGCAAAATGAGCAGAAGCCTGTGGGATATAGAGTTGTTCTTTCAAAGAATGTTTGACTTGACCGCTTGTTCCCTTTAAGTAAGATCAAGATCTTTTAACCCCTGTCTGCCAAGTAGATGATGGCCAACAAATACTGGTCTTGTAATGCAAATTACTTTGTTTAATCTATCAACTCTATTGGTATGATACAATAGAAGGACTGCCAAAGGGGCTCATTGAGTTGAAAAGGATAACTTTGAGAATGTTAAAAGGTCACTACCACATTACATTGCTTATAATAGCATAATGAGTGAAGTTTCATGTCCAGAAGTTACAGAAAAAGTTGGAATTTTGAAATTTATTGGTGTCCTGGCCTGTAATGGTTTTGTGCATAGTTTGAAAAAGTGTCTGGTCACAAATTTTTGAAAACTGAATTGAACCATTAAGTACTCACTCATAAAACAGTTATTTGTAAGATATGGGAATTGTCTAAGTTGTAAGACATTTGTCATTGGTATGTGAAGAAAACTTAACAGGTTTGGAAAAATTTGTTGAATTTTGTGAACCAACTCAATGAGCCTTTTTAAAACAAAAATTATGAGAGATAAAAAAGAAATGATGATCTTATGCATACTTCTTCTGCATAGCTACCTCCAGTGCTGCTCTTGCCATCAGGAAGTTGATGGATTTAGACAAAACTTACAGATTATGATACCTTGTTTAAAATAAGTCTCATATATTACTTTCATTTTATCTTATTTGGTCTCTTGACTTGATTAAAGCAGGCTCCCATTAGAAACCTTGTGTCTTATATTTCCAGGTTTGCTACTGTACAATTACAGTAGTTTGCACTCTGCAGGAAAGTATGGAGTACTGGAGGTGTGCTGTTTCATTAAAATTTAGTAGATTTATGTGAGCTCCCACCTTCTTTATGTCCAGTAGGTGCCCCACAAATATCACTTCTCACAGTGATTTGAGGTGAGTGATGGTGTGGGATTGCACTTGCATGGGAGTCGCAAAATAAAAGACTGTGTAGTTTTCTCCCTACCCTTAAAGGGATCAATCCTCTCACCCCAAAACTACACTTCTTGTAGGGGGTAACAGAAACTCTCAATTGGCTCAGCGTTTTGACTGACTACTAACCAAAGCAATGCAGAGAACCAAAACTTATAATATGTAGCATGAACTGTTTTGATTATACACATTAAGCTTTTCTATACTCACCTGAAGCAATATGAACTGAGTTTGTGTCTGGATGAGGATAAATTTCGGACAATTGTGGAAGGGGCTTAAGTAAGAACGATAGAATTGGTACTGTTTGGGGTGAGAGAATTTGGTCTTTTGACCCCATCAGCCAAGATGAGAGCTAAGTTAGATCTCTTCTGATCTGGAAGTATATTGCTTTGTTGGTGATCATGCGTTGCATTCACATACAGGGAACTGCTGAACAGTTTTAAGCACTACTGTCTAAAAATACTGAGAACACTGAGGAAGTTAAAAAAAACTGAAATTGTCATTCATGAAGAAAGAAACTCAAGCTTGTAGCAGAAACATTTCCATTCCCCTCACCTCCCACACCTAACATTTCACCAGTATAAATTTTCAACACTAACATCCTTTTTTGAAATGTGCAAACCTCCTCATCAAAACAAATTCACCATCTTCTAAACTACTTGTTATTTGTAGCAGGGAATTGATAAAATTTGGCAACTCCTTGTAAATATCACTGGAACTGTCAGACCACCTCCATTGGCGAGTATGAATGCCTTGCATTCTGGTTGGTTTTGAAAACTGAAACTGCATTTTAGTGTTAACGTTGAAACGAATGAAGCCATATGACTGACTGACGTCTGTGTTCTGTTTACCAGCACCAGATACAGATTAGAAAGCCTCTCCCAGGGTTTATCCTCCAGTTCAACAGGTTTCAAAAATTAACAGGCTTTGTAGTTCACTGAAGTCCCACCCTCCAGAGATATCTTAAGTCAGTTTTATACATTCATTAAAATGGAAGGACACTGTCATGAATCAAACAGAAGTTTCATTTCAAATTCAAGTTGGCAGCTATTGCCCCAAGCTTCAGCTGCATGATATAGGATCCTGTTTGTAATACTTCACTTGGTAACTCGACAAATGTATTCAAGGCAATCAGACCCTCTCGTTGTAATTTAAAGCAGAATGCAGTTTAATTCATTTTGGTTTTAAGAAAATTAGATGTTTATGCCTCCTCTGGAAATATCAACTTACAGTAAAAATCTTTTATACTCTGAGAGTATGTTAATAATTTTCAGTGGTAGGAACGTGATTTGGACAGAAATGTCTTAAGAAGAAATTTGAAGCACAGAGTTTTGGGAGAAGTAGGCATATAATACTGTAGCTTGAGACATCTACATACTGTATGTGAATTTTTTTCTTTTTTTCAAATGATATCATTTGGCACAGAAGAAATATATGGAGAAGAGAGAGAAAAAAAAAAACCATAAAGTAAAAAGCAAATAGGAACAGCACTTGGATTTTGAAGTAAAACGTAGTCATATGCATAATGGGTTGAATGGTGTCGAGTGCTTCGACATTGTTAAATTCTCATACTTGTAAAAGAAGAGCTGAAAAATACAATTCCCCTCTGTGAATTGATTGAAGATAAGAATGCTTTCTTTTTTGTATAACTCCTGTTTTGCCTTGAGGAAAGGAAAGGCACTTAATACTTTAGAGGATAAAGTAATTAAATGAGAGAGGGTTAGGTTCTTTCTATTTACATTGATCTTTCCACTTTGAAATAAAAGTATTTTGTGGGCAGAATCTGTCTGTGTGATGTCAAATATTGCAAAATACATGTTGCCATGGTGTAACTGACTTGGGATATCTGTATTTTGCTACATTTTTTTTTTAAACTACAACTTACACTGTAAGTGCATATCAGTCATGCACCATATATCCTTATCCCAGTTTTATTTTGTGGTATAGGATCGTCATAGTAATAACTCAAGTGGTATTTGTAATGTATACTATATTTTAAGGCAATGAGACTCCCTTTTTGTAATTTAAGGCTGAATGCAGTAAATCATTTTGGTTTTAAGAAATATATAAGATGTTAATGCCTCCTCTGGAAATATTAACTTACACTTAAAATCCTTCCACTGGGAATGTCATTTGGAGAAAAAAAAATGCATTTGAGTTTGGAAGGATATTGTTCAGCAACTAGTACTGTACTGTACATGCTGTTTGTGAACAGTATCCATTCCAAATTATATAGCATCATTTGGTGGAGATTGGAGAAAAGCATTAAATAAAAAGAAACTGTTCTTCAGTTTTAAGGTAAATTACAGTCTATGCATAATGAGTTGCAGTATGTCAAGTAAGTTTGTTTGCAGATAAGACTGTTATTTGTGTTTAATGCCTTTTTTGCCTTGAAGAAAAGAAAGGCATGGCTTTAAAGGGCAAATTTACTCATCCCAGACACTTCCACTTCTTATAACTTACTTACATAAGCCCCTCCCAGAACTGTCTAAAACTCATCCTTATAAATTCATACAATGTGATTAGAACACTCTCAGTACAGTATGCAGTGTTTAAAGACCCAGTTCTCTCACCCCAAACAGTACCAATTCTCCTTAACTTCTTACTGAAGCCCCTCCCACAGTTGTCTGAAATTCATCCTCATCCAGATACAATCTCAGTTTATTGCTTCAAGCTGTGAAAAGAAAAAACTCGGTTTATATAATCAAAACACTCTCAGTACCATTCATGCTGTGTAATATAAGCTTTGGCACTCTACATTGTTTGAATTAGCTGTCAGTCAGAGCCTGGGCCAATTGAGAATTTTGGTACCCCCGTACCAAAATTGTAGTGTGGGATGAGAGGTTTGGCCCTTTAATGTGAGCTAAAGTACAAGGCCTTTTTGAATTTGCTGTAAGTTAAAGAACTGTGCTAATTGAGAATTTCTGTAGTCTTATACAAAAATCATACTTTCAGGTGAGAGTTGACTGCCTTGCATACATACAAAAATACAAACGAATATTTATGTAGCGCTAGCTCCAGAAGATCAAAGCACTTAAAACCAGAAAGAGAACGGTAAAGTACACTACAGTTAGAAAAAGTAAGACTTGAGGAGCTTTTTAAAAGTAGAAACTAATTGAGCTTCCAAGATATTATGTGGCTGTGTGTCCCAAGTGACAAAATTGGGTGAATTCATGTAAAAAGCATGTGAATCCATGGTAATGGCCTCAACGCCCATCAAAATTTGTCAAAAAGTTACCATTTTACAGGTAAAATTCTGGTTTGCACTAAGTCATTTATAAACATGAGTTCAATATGCAAATCATGTGATGGCATGACAGGTACATGCCATGTAGGGCTAATGAATATCCTTTGTTTTTATAGTCTCCATTTCGAGGATGTTTGTAACATTAATTTGTTCTGAGAATTTTACTTTGTAGGCTTAAAGTGTGTCCTTGAAGATCATCAGTGTCTTGCCATAAACTATGTGATGAGTTATTTTAAAAGAGATTATTAAAATAGGGTTAACAAACAAAATGTCAACACTGCAATCACGGACTTATATACATGGACAGGGCATGTAACGTGTACGTCCAATCTGTACATGGTCGCCACGGACGTGAACAAAAAAGGCGCACCAAGATGGCTGCCGTGAACCTGTAAATCGTCTGATTTGAGACGACTCTGTTGTATTTTAAACAAAAGTTAAACTTGAATGGGAAAGGATATCATATTCCTGCAATACAAGAAGTGATTTTGACCTTACCTTGCCACATTTCCAATATATATCTTCTTTCTTGCAAAATATGGAGATATTTGAGCAAGTCCAAGCTTTCACACAATACCAGACAGCCATCTTGGTGCACTTTTTCTCACAAGTACGGTAGCGAGAGTCTTCCGTACAGTATGTTCTGTCCATGGATACAGTAGGAAGTCCATGACTGCAACACTCCACGTAATCATTTTTACATGAGGAACAAGTTGCTTCAAAAACATTCGAACTTTGAAGAGCAGGACTGTAGCCAGGGGGCACAATGGATTAGTGATCCCGTCCTGGGGGAGGGGTCTTAGGGGAGGAGGGTTCCCCCAACCCTCCTCCCCTTTGGAAATTTTTCCCATCGGATAGGGCTAAGATGCAAAATGGTAGACACAGTGGCATGATTGATAAGATATACATGTGCCATACTCGTAGGTTGCTCAAGGTGTTTGTGTGTTTGTGTTCCATTTTTCCATAGCAATAAAATTTCAACCCACACTTTAAAATTTTCTTTTTTTGGGGGGGGGGGGAGCAGGAGCTCCTGTGCTCCCCCTCCCCCACGGTGCCCTTTAAAGAGGTAGACCTTGAGAACTGTTAAAGAGAGTGACAAAATTCCAACGGAATTTTTCTTAGGAAAGTTCACATACTCCCTAACTTCCATGTGAAATCAGGGCATTTTGCTTACCTGTCATGCTACAGTTCCTTTAATTCTTCAGAGGATAAAGTAATTGAATAAAAGTAAAGGTTGAATTCTTTTAATTTACATTGATCTTTCCACTTTGTAAGGAAAGTATTCTGTTAGGAGAGTTTGTATGAGTGTATGCGCTTCAATGAGCAAGTTTGAAAATTTGTTGGCGCATGGAATTGTGCCCAGGGGCACAGCATTGGATATACAAACAGAGTTCAGCACGTTGCATAAGGAGTTTCCCTTTTTTTCTTGGCAGTAAGTGCATGCATGCGACGCTACATGTATAGCCAACCTGAACGAAAATATTGGTCTCAGTCCTACTTAACGCAGTTTAAAATGCAATTTATGTTAACACTAAGAAGACAATATTACACTGCACAAAACCACACTTGAGATCCCTCCTCATATTATGGATGGATAAAAAAAGAATGATTTCTTTAGATTTGCAAGAAAACTCACATTTTGGATTATGTGTTGTGAGTGCGGGATTGGTTCATTTATGGGGATTGACTATTTGAAGGACGTGCGCATGTGCATAGCTACCAAAATGAATTACCAAATTGACTTATTATTTGCAATCTTGCAAAGTACTTCCTGTCATTGTGTAACATTGAATGCCAGTATCTTACAACAGACGTTTTATTTAAGTAAACAGCAGGAAGCTCTCGTTAGTCATACAACATACTGTACATCCCGACTCCATTCATACTGTACAGGTACATATTTAATTCTTTCTTTTTATGCATCGGTAGCCCAGGGGAAGAAGTCAGTTGGGCGCTGGACTGAAGCACCTTTGGGTGGACCAGTTAACTAGCCGAGTTTTGCCTTTTGCACTGCTTGGAGTTGCAATTACTCCGTAGACACCTAAAAACTCCTCGGATTGGGAATTGGTGAGCTCCGATCAATACCTACAGTATCTCCTATTGGCCAAAAGTTACTCAGGAAGTTAGAAAGGGGCAATGTGGATTAGTTTGACCACACATGCCAACAGTGCAGTACTTTAACTTGGTATATCGCATCCTTTGCCAATTTTCTTAACACTGTATGCAACTATATGATGGATGCAACTATTTTGAGGATAGACCAAATGTTTTAGTTGTTGGTACCTCACTGCCATGCTTTCGTGTAAAAGCATGTACTGTCCTATTTTTGAAAAAGACTATTCTATTCCCAATGTGTGCACTGAAAATGTGAAATCTAAAGTTGGATTTTCTACCAATTGCTTTTTGGTTTCGATGATAAGACAAACCTATGCAGTCATGATGGCGTGTGTATGTATGTGTGTGTGTGTGTGTTTGTGACACTTTGCTTGTTACCATGATATCTCAAGATAGGAATGTCTGACAGATTTCAAACTTGGTACATGGATGCGCAATATTGAGAGGAAGAAGCCTATAGTTTTTGACGGAGGTCAAAGGTCAACTGAGGTCACCAGGGGTCAATTTCTGAAAACCTTGTTAGCACGATATCTCAAGTTAGGAAACTTGGATAGATTTCATATTTGGTAAGTGGATGCGTTATGGTCAGAAAATGGTCCCTATTGTTTTTGACGGAGGTCAAAGGTCATCTGGGGTCACCAGTGGTCAGAGTCTGAAAAGCTTGTTACCACAATATCTCAAGATAGGAAACTTGGATAGATTTCATATATGGTATGTAGATGCATTATGGTCAGAAGATGGTCCCTATTGATTTTGGTGGAGGTCAACGGTCACGTGGGGTCACTGGGGGTCAAAGTCTGAAAATGTTTTTAGCACGATATCTCAAGATAGGAAAGTTGCATAGATTTCATATTTGGTATGTGGATGCGTTATGGTCAGAAGATGGTCCCTATTGTTTTTGGTAGAGGTCAAAGGTCATCTGGGGTCACCAGGGGTCAAAGTCTGAAAATCTTGTTAGCACGATATCTCAAGACAGGAAACTTGGATAGATTTCATATTTGGTATGTGGATGCGTTATAGTCAGAAGATGGGCCCTGTGGTTTTTGGCGGAGGTCAAAGGTCATCTGGGGTCACCCTGGGTCAAAGTCTGAAAATGTTATCAACATGATATCTCAAGGTAGGAAAATTGGATAGATTTCATATTTGGTTTGTGGATGCGTTATGATCAGAAGATGGGTCCCATTGTTTTTGGCGGAGGTCAAAGATTATCTGGGGGTCACCAGGGGTCAAAGTCTGAAAATCTTGTGAACACAATATCTCAAGACAGGAAACTTGGATGGATTTCATATTTGGTATGTGGATGCATTATTGTCAGAAGATGGTCCTTATTGCTTTTGGTGGAGGTCAAAGGTCATCTGGGGGTCACCAGGGGTCAAAGTCTGAAAATCTGGTTAATGCAGCAGTATCTTAAGATAGGAAGCAAGGATAGATTTCATATTTGGCATGTGGATGCGTTATGGTCAGAAAATGGTCCCTGTTGTTTTTGACGGAGGTCAAAGGTCATCTCGGGTCACCGTTGGTCAAAGGCTGAAAATCTTGTTAGCACAATATCTCAAGATAGGAAACTTGGATAGATTTCATATGTGGTATGTGGATGCGTTATGGTCAGAAAATGGTCCCTATTGTTTTTGACAGAGGTCAAAGCTCATCTGGGGTCACCAGGGGTCAAAGGCTGAAAATCTTGTTAGCACGGTATCTCAAGATAGGAAACTTGGATAGATTTCATATTTGGTATGTGGACGCGTTATGGTCAGAAGTTAGTCCCGATTTTTTTGGAGGAGGTCAAAGGTCATCTGGGGTCACCAGGGGTCAGGGGTCACAGTTTGGAAATCTGGTTAACATGATATCTCAAGATAGGAAACTTGAATAGATTTCATATTTGGCATATGGATGTGTTATAGTCAGGAGATGGTCCCTATTGTTTTTGGCAGAGGTCAAAGGTCATCTGGGGTCACAGGGTTCAAAGTCTGAAAATCCGGTTAACATAATATCTCAATGTAGGGAACTCGAATAGATGTCATATTTGGTTTGTGGTTGGGTTAAAGTCTGGAGATGGTCCCTACAAAGATGCCAAGTATCCAGATTTAGGTAGAGTAATTACCACTCCACCCTCTAATCGGCAATAACAAAAATCCTCCAAAAATTCCCCCTTTCACATGATAAGGACCTTTGTCATACGCCCAACATTGTGAAAATTTTAAAAGATTTTAACAGATGCATGCTGAAACATAGCCTGCTCGTTGGACATATCTTGCGCAAGTACTTGGACTGTGCTCGTATATTTTGCATTACCTAATAACAAAGGATAGTACATACTTGATACCTGCTAAGAAGACTAGGTGAACTTCGACAGAAAATCGCTTTTAAACTGAAACCTTGCGATTGGTTCCATGCACCAATGATACATACCTTCAGCCAATCACACCTTGGGACACATTCAGTTTTAGTGTGTATTGCTTGCTAGAGGATCCCCCCAAATTTCCACAATGGAAAATCTTAAAAAAGTTTACCATATGATTTGTATATGGGTGGAAAAGTAAATAAAGTGATGGTATTCTACAGTGACAATTCTTGACTTTGGGAAGAATTGAAAACTCAAAGTGTCTCACTCCCTAAACTGAGAAGTTTGTGTTATGTTGTGTTGTGTTGTGTTGTGTTGTGTTGTGTTGTGTTTACACATCTTAATTATTTCTTGATCATGTTAGAATAACATTTGAATGGGAAGATAATGGTACATGATGGGATTATTTGAAATGGAACATTTGTGTATCATCGAAACCTCAATGCAGTTTTGCATTCTGGTTTTTTTGAAGGAAGTTTTTATTTAATTTTGAGATTTGTGCATATTATAGTTTGCACTGTTAAAGGGCCAAACCTCTCACCTCAAACTACAATTTTGGTAGGGGGGTCAATTGACTCAGCTCTTTGATAGACAGCTACAATTCAAACAATGCAGAATATCAAAACTTACATTACACAGTGTGAACGGTACTCAGAGTCTTTTGACTATATAAATTGAGTTTCTCTTTATTCACCTTGAAGCAATAAACTGAGATTTTATCTTGATGAGAATGATTTCAGACAATTGTGGGAGGGGCTTAAGTAAGAAGGTTAGGAGAATTGATACTGTTTGGGGTGAGAGAGCAGAGCCTTTAAGGTCACTGGCTTTAATAAAATCATTGAGCTGCTAGTCCACTGTGTTCCCCTGATAAAACAAGTGCAGAAGAATCTGCTTTGTACCGGCTTGTAGTTTTGGAAGAAACTTGTAAGTGTTAGGTAGTACAATTTTGCATATTATGCTACCTGATGTAAAAATGGTCTGACCCTTATCTTCCTTTCCTAGTTCATCCCATGTTTGGACCATTGCATGTATAATGCAATTTACTTCTACAGTAATTCTGTAAAGATAGCAAGGGGGAGGTGGAAATGCTTGAAGTGATTGTAAAAGCAAGTCAAATAAAGGCCGATTAGTAAACATGCCTACATGTCACAAAATACAGACAAAGAAAAGCTATATATTCCAACATCAATGTTCTCAATTGGTTTGTGCATACAGCATGTATACAAATACATATAATATACTATGATAGTAAGTATAAAATACTGCTGCTGCATGTGAATAAAGTATACCGCAATTAGCTAGGGCATAAAAAGCATGCATCTTGCTCACAATGGGCTTATTGTTTGCCCTCCAAAGTGACCTCTGGATGATTGCAGGTGTTAATGTCTTTTGATAATTTCGGTGGAAAATAATTAGTAGGCTCCCTAGTGTGGAATTTAGGTATCTAAATTGCCTCTCAAAATTTGGGGAGGGGATGCATCTCAAAGTTTGGGGAAAAAAGGGTTTGGAACTTCTTATCATGTTGACTGACACTACAGTATTTAACGAGTCCATGTTGGTGTGTCATTAAATATCATTTCATTAACTAGCTCAGGAAGGGGTTTACTCATTTCTTCACCGTGATTGGCTGCCTCAAACAGCTTTGGGATAGTTGCACAAAACACTTCAGGCTCCATTTAGAAATAACCTATATTAGATGGCAAAAATTTGTTCACAAGCAGACAAACTATTTTTCATGCTGGAAAACAGTGTCAGACTTTTAACATGGCAAGTGAAAGAAATGAGTATGCTCTTGCTTGAGGTCTCTCTTCCAGTAGGCTGTCTTTCATTTGTTCAAAATAACTGCAGGTACTGTAAGTAAGGGTTACATATCTTAATCTGCAGTTAAGTGTCAGGTCTCGGAATCCTACACCAGTGTGTTTTGTGGAAATTACATACCGCATTTTGTGTATACATGAAAGTACTTTAAAGATCAAGGCAGTCCCCCAAAATTACTTTTAAGAAAAAGCTAAATATCACAACTTTCGTCATATTTCTCTTCAAAGGATCTTTCCTTATATTTTATGACTTCGCCATTGCATATGGTATAACCAAACAGTTACTTCTAGTTAATTTCACATTTGAAGAGAAAAGTTGTTGTCACATGACTCTTTACAGACAATCATGAAACAGGACAAGCTACTACACTTCAGGTTGTGATGACTGCTCTTGCCCTTTAAGGAAGAAAATCTGTCAAAGTTTACTCCACCCCATGAACAGGAAATGAATTTTCCAACACAGTTGATAATTGCCTTTGTCCTCCTTTAAGCTTAACTTCCTCTAATTTCATCTTTTCTTCCCCTGAAGTTTTCATGTAATTCCTTCCCTATTGACCAAACAAATTCAAACCAGAGAATTTATGTAGGTTTGTGTTTATGTTAAAGGTCAAGAGCAACCCTCCCCCCTCCCCCCCCCCAAAAAAAACAGAAGTGAAGAAAATAAAGTGTCTGTGAAGCAACAGCTGTATCTCTCAATTGTCTGTGTTTTTTCTCTTCAAAGTGCCTTTTTTTTTATTTTAGGACTTAAGCGTTGCATTTTCAAGGTAAACCAAGCAGTTAGTTAATTCAACATTTGAGGAAATGACTGTCAAGAGTCAATCTTGACACAGGACAGACTATTTCAAGTTGGAGTGATTGCGTTTCCTTTTAAAGTTTTGTGACTCGAGATTCTATGAACAGATTTTGTCAAGGTTTTATGATGCTGTATTTTATGGAATAGTAAAAGGAAGGAATTACAAGACAAAGAAAAAAAAAATAATTTCTATGTGTGAAAGAAACAAAGCATTCCTTGTCCAGGGTTTGCACGGGGCCTTGAAAACCTGGAAAGTCCATGAATTTAAATCGTTCATTTTCAAGGCCTTGAAAGTGCTTGAATTTTGTACTTTTGCATCATAGTCCTTGAAAAGTGCTTGAATTTTGCAAAACCACATTGACCAAACACATGTATACAGACATCTTATCATATAAAATATTGGCAAATTCACCTTAAAACCATCTAAACCCATTGATTTTATGATCAGAACAGGCACTGAACAAAAAAAAGGCAAAATTTTCCGTGTATAGGCTCCACTTTACCTATCATATAGTGTATTAGGCTAAGTTGCTTGTGTGAAACAAGTGCAATGATGCCTTCAGGATCGTTACAGGACAAGTGCAACACTTGTTTTACACATAATAAGCCCAGAAGATGATGAATCTGACAGGAAGGGTTTTTCTTTTACAAAATATAGTTAAAATCTGAAGGGTGACACTATTAGCCCAAGGTGAGCTATGTAATGCTGGGGCCCAGGAATACCTTTCCTTATAAATAAAGCTCATACTGATCAGGCAGCATCACTCAATCCATCTATATGCCAAAACTTGTTCACAATGTTTTTCTTCCAATGTGCTTTCATGAATGTGATTGATATTTGGGCACAGTGTTCCTTGGGTGGTGGGGTCCATGTGGGGTGCTTAGGAAGTTTGGACCCAGGTCCCATGTGGCCCATTTTATGATAATCTGCAAATGCTTCTCTTCCAGCAGTTCTCTTGTACAATGCTGATGGTTTGTCATAGTAATACTCTATATGATCTAGTATCTTCAGGGTGTTCAGGAATTTTAAGTCCAAAGGCCAATATGGTCCGTAGGGTCCATGTTGTAAAATATTGCACAATAATTTTTTTCTTTTAATTTTTAAAAAATAAAGATGCTTGCCTGATGGATTGTTTACGACATTCTGGAATTTTTGTCCAGGTTCCATATGGGCCCGGGCCAATATGGCCCATTCCATGAAAGTTTGCAAAATCCTTTTTCCACTGCAAATTGTGTTTCACAATGTTGATGATTTGTCATACTGATCTAGTGATCCTCTTTTAATAGTTCTTTTGGGTGTATAGAAAGTTTCTGTCTAAGGCCCGGCCAAAATGTGCCCTATGGTCCATATTGTGAAATATTGCAAAATGGTCAGTCCTTCCTCAACTTTATGTTAGACAGAGCTGCCAGCCTGATATAATGGTATTTGATTAGTGATCATACAGTTTTCTGGAAGCTTAGGTCTAAGTTCCCATGTGGGCCTTATGACCCTTTTTGATAAAATTCTGTGAATTGCTTACTCCTTTAGATTGTCTTGTACAATGTTGATGGTTTGTTACAATGATCATGATTTCACTTAGTTGCACCTTCAGGTTAATTATTCCTAGTCCTTTAAAAGGACTGTGTACTATGCTTAATGGTGGGACCTACTCCAGTGTGGAGTAAAACGAAGTGGACGTAGTGTAGAGTCCTGTTCAAGGACTAGTTATTCCTGACTCCTGAGGTGTTTGGAGTCCAAGGCCCAAGGTGGATTATGGGGTTCATTTTGTGAAGTATTGCAAGTGATTAACTTTCCCCCAGGTAATTTTGAATAGAGTTGAAGGCCTGTGATAGTGATCTGTTTACATTTTGGGACATTTTGGTCCAAGGTTCCATGTGGGCCCTATAGTACTTTTTATGAGAATCTGCAAAATGTCCCTTCAACTAAAGATTGTCTTACAATGTTGATGGTTTGCCTGAATGATACTTGTTTAGTGGTTCCTTAAGATAATAGTGTTTGCATAACATGGAAGTTCATTTTGATTATTGAATTAGTGCTGTCATCCTTAAAAAGGATTTTTTCCCTGCAAACCTTAAAGTGTGCTCAAGTATTTCATACTAGGAAAAAATTTGGGAGTGCGCTGTAAAAGAGCAATTTGATGTCCTTGAAAAACCAAGTTACACCTTGAAAAGTCCTTGAAAAGTGCTTGAATTTTATGTTGAGAAAAGAGTATGAACCCTGCGTTGTAAATGTGAGGGAGTGATATTACTGTACCTCTGCTGCCCTGGAGCTCACTATGAAACAGAAATCATATAATTTCATTTGCTGATATCTTAAGAAGCTCACGTCTGACATGTTTGATTTGAATTGAAGGTTCTCTCTTTGTGCAGATTGAGTTTTGCTTTGACATATGAAAATCGATTATTTTTTTGAGAGAGAGAGTCTTCCTTTAAGACAGAGTCCTTAGAAATACTGTATGAAGATGAAGTAAAATTTTGACTTCCCCATCTGTAAATATATATCTCTCCATGCAGCGTATTTACCTTAATATCAAACCAAACAATGTCCTTCATATGCATAATGTGTTCCTCAAAACTGGATGCATAGCCATTCTTACTCTGCATGCTTGAGGAGCATGATATTCTTAATATTTCTACTGAAAGTCAATCGATTCCTGGGAGTTCATTATAAAAGACTGTCATTGCACTTAATATATGAGACCTCAGACCAGCCGCTGTATGATCTTGCAAGTTGCAGGTGGAAGTGCTGTGGCAATAAGTAGTGAAGGTACAAGGTTGTTAAAACCCTTTGCTACGAGTAATAAATTTGGACTTATTTTGGGGGAATTATTGTAAACACCACTGTAGTAGATTAGATATGTGCAGTCATGGTTACCAAGCATGGAAGTACTAATTCAGAAGTATTTTTTATGTTATTACCAGGTATAGGCTCTGAGTCACATGGTGATAAGTAAGAGAACATAGTTAAAAGGTCAAGAGCAGTCCCCCTAACTTATTTTATAGCAACAACTAAATATTAAAAATTTCTCTATATATTTTCAAAGGATTTTTCATCATATTTTATGACTTCAATAGTGCATATTCAATGTAATAAAAGCGGCTACTTCTAGTAAATTTCACATTTGAAGATCAAAATTGTTGTCCAGTGACTCTCAACAGCCAACCATTAAACAGGATGGTCTACTACACTTTTTCAAGTTGGGGTGACTGCTCTTGCCATTTAAAGAATCCATACATCTATGGCAAACAGTATAGCCTAGATAATGACACATCTTGATTCCATGTTGTTAAGATCTTCTCAAAAAAAATATCCTAGGCAGGGAAAATGAAATGAACCTGAAATAATCAAAATGTTTAAGTTTAAAAATTAAATTTCAGATGTCAGGGCTGGAAGATTGAGTAGGTTAGGAGTACATATACAGTATGCAAGTTCAGCTTTTGTATGTTGGCCTCTAGAGGTTACACAAGGAGAACTCCCCATTTCCAAGAATTCAAGCAAGGGAAAACAAAAAGGAATTAGTAACCACTTAATGGAAAGTTGAAAATAGTCTCAGAAGTTGGTGTATAACACAGCGAAATTAGTGGAGACAGAACAAACACTATCAAAACAGCATCATGCAATCTGGGAAGATGTCTCACTAAATGACACTTTGCTGTGTGCCCTGTTTGCATGGCGGTTGCATTTCCCCTGAGTAGGTCACACATTTTGTGAATATCCGAGTGTTCATTGCACGTTTTAACATGTCAATTGCAATTATCGTATATATTCGCAACGTACTACACACTGTGTAGTCTGAAGTCCAAAATGTTTTATAAATATAGGTAAGTTACAATATGAATTACAGAGTGGAACCTTAACTTTTACAACACAGAAATGCATGCAAGTTTAGAACATGCACTAAAATTGGATTAGTCATTTACAAAATGGTTGGGGGGGGAAGGAGAGGCTGGTTAGAATGGCACACAGCTACTGTATTCAAAGGGAGCATTTACGAATCAGGGATTATATTCATCGTAATCCTTGAAGTTTTGTTTCTAATATCGGACAGATGTAGATAGTTGTAGCTAGAATAACTTTTCAAATCAACCCTGCGATTTTTATGGTTCTGTGTTTTAAAATTTTATCCTTCCAGAGCAAAGTAGTAGGGATTTTTCAAAACGGCATTACTTTGTAGTACTCTAGGCAATGTAGAAAATGTTGGGAGGCTGAGAGACTCCTTCCTGGGGAATTTGGGCATCTGGAGGGAAATTTTAGCATTTGGAAGGAAATTTCAATTTTCTGCACATGGAGATTTAGGGAGAACTGTAGGAAGTTGAACTCCCTTCCTGGGAATTAAACAATCTACATGGCCCCTCCAAGGTATAGAAAGTTACGTAGACCACTGTCTGTTGGTAAACAAGAAGAGGAACATCAAGGTCATCCTTGCACCTTGTTGTGGGGTGCAAGGATTCCCTCTCTCTCTGTGCCACTAGTTTACTAGGGTTAGTTGCATAGGCAAGTGAGGATTTCCTAGGTGAATAGGAAGTAAGTATCAGGTCTGCAGATTCCCAATCAAGGTATTTTGGGGGATTTTTTCCATCTCTGCTTTGTACTCTTCTATCTGAAAATGATTTGCTTCACTGTACACATTATGCAGTGTTACTGTATGGGGTTAGGTCATCTTGCATGTATATAATTTAGATACATGAACCCAAGGAAAATGCAGTAATACTGCTTTTCATTGCAGTTGCCTCAATATAGCATTTAATCAGTGGTCACATCATAAAACTGAAACCTGGCCATTGTACTTTATGCTTATCCTTAGCAATGGAATAGGGGAAACTAGACCGAGTCAACAACTGGAAAAAGGCTGTTGCCTGCCTGACTAAATGGAATTTGTTTGAAACTGAGCTGTATGTAAAACCTCATCTCACTGTTAAACTCTCCCTGTTGTGCAATTTCTTTGGTCTTTTTTAAGTAGATTATTTCCTTGTTTATTATGATTTGCTTAACTTTTGCTGTCTTAATAGTCAGTTGAACAAATTTAAATCAAATTAAATCAGAAGATGAAATATATTGTTTATTTTGTGAAGAATTAGAGAATCAGATCTTGGTGGTAAAAAGGACATTTAAAGTGGAATTTTAAGCAAAAATTTAATTTTCATATGTGGAAGAGGCACCAAATCTACAACAGTTGTCATATTTCCATTTAAATCGGACATGTATTTACCGAGATACTGAAACAGTAACTGAACTCACTGCTGAGATTTGTGTTTCATAGTGAGCTTCAGGGCAGAAGAAGTTACATCACTTCCTCACATTGACAAGAAATGCTTTGTTTCCCTTTGTTTTATCAGACTGTTGTGTTGACCTCGAAGTTAATAGGAATAGGACCTCCTTGTGGGGGATGCAAAATCTACTTTGCTCCTACTTACCTCACCTGTTTCACAAATGGACTGTTCCATTTACTGCGGAATACTCACTGGCAATGTCTTCAGTAGGTGGCTCTATGCCCGAATAGGAACTATCACTGAACACCCACTTGTTTCATTGCCAGCGGAATGCTCAAGTCACATATGGGTTCCCATGCTACTTGTGCATCACAAATAATAATATGGGATTGTTGAGGAGAAAATTGACTCTTAGGTCAAAAAAAAAAAAAAAAAAACAAAGACTGTCTGCTAATATGGGGATATGATGTCACATGTGCTTGCTTCAAGTTCACTTTTTGTTGAAAATGTGAAAACTTAACATGCTCAGATCTTGAGAATCACACATCAGATTTCAATGCAAATTTCACCAAAATGCTTAAATAAGCTCCCCTGTAACATACAAAATCCTGTTGTGACCTTAAACCCTTCTTTTAAAAATCAATCTCAAAAAAGTCATTTCTGGTTGTAAGGATATAGAGAATGGTTGGTCTTTGGGTATATGAAGAAAGCAAATTAGACAAAAGAGAAGTGCCAATTAGAGTTTGTTTTTATTTAGTTTTCCATGACTTTAATTTGGCCCCAGCAATCATAAACTGAGTTGAAATCAAGACAAAATGATCTGTCATCATGGTCTGACGAGACTGACGTTATCATTGGTGACTGTATGGATGAGGCTTTCTTTGCATCTGTGTGGAATTTTGTTGAATCCAAACAAAATTACAAAATTCCCATTCAACAGTAATTAAAACAAAATTAATGTTTTTTCTCACTTGAAAGACCTCTTCAATGTCAGTTGATTCTGGTAAATAATCAGTCAATCAGTTGCAAAAGGAAAACTGGAGTATTGGAGCAAAAGGTTAATATTTGCTGTCAATTTGTGATAGCCCCTTTATTCAGGCTTTGACAAATTCGTTTTTCATTACTTGTCCATCGGGCTAGGGATTCCCAAAGCCTACTTGTCGGCATGAATATGCAGTTAGTCCATATCTAGTTATCTAGTACTGGCCATTGAATTTCTATGCGAAGAAGACTTCTGTGCTGCTTGCCCGGCAGGCTACAATATTGAGCAGTTCACTTGTCCGAGTCATTTTTTACTTGCCCCGGACTGTCGGGCGGGGGATTTGCCCAACCCTGCCCTTTAAAGTCAAAAGAAAATACTTTTTATTCATATGAAATTTCATAAAATACATTAAAATGCTTCTGTGAAGACAATTATATTTCTATGGCAACCCTACATATACATATTTCCATCATCAGGTTGTTTTCCATTGCATCATGTGACATCACTTATGCTATTAAAAATCAAAACAGAGAAAATGCATAGCTATTTATTTTGTTCAACATGCTGGAAGGTGCAGCACTTGTGAAAGAAATGAGATGGAATTACTGGATTATTTGAAGTTGGCTGGTCAGTTGCTTCTAAGTAAGGTTTTGGAGACTGTTTAATCAACTTGCGTTACCTTGAAAAATGGCCAAAAAAACTGAACTGATCTTTTATGATATACTATGCTGCCAGTAGCAAAAAGTGTCCTTCAGTACTGTTGGGTGATATATTGAAATCATTATCTTGACTTTTTTTTTTTTTTTATTTTCTTATTTGCAAATTTCTGCTTTTACCTTGCACAGATATTGCAGTAATGAAAGCAACTACATTCTGTCACCATGTGATCTTTCTGTTCATTTCTCAAGCAGTTAAAAAAGTCAAAGAACAACAAAATGAGACAACTGCATGATTCATTGATTATCATCTAGTTTATCATCTAGATTATCATCTCAGTCCACTCAGAGTAGAGGGGACTTACATGAAACTTCTTCCAGGAAAATTACCGTCATAATCAAATTTTCATAATATTTCTGTTATTTGATTATCATGATGGTTAAAAGTGAATATTAGCCAACACTATCCTTCATGTTCAGATATTACTTCAAGTATTGGCAGTGACTGTAGTTGAAATATTTGTATAGATCTTTGTGATGTTGATGTTGTGTACAGTGTGACAAACAGCCTTTATTCATTGAATGAAAGAGTCACCCAGAGAAGCTTAGCATAAAATTTTAGAGATAATTGTGAATAGCAGATATGGAGAGCAGCAATCAGTGGCAGTTCCAGAATGTCAAAATTGGGAGGGGGGCAAACTAGGGGCAAAGGATAATGTTGGGGCAAAAATTTTCTGGTGCAGCACAAATCGAGTCCAAAGCACTCATTTCTGAGGATGTGGGTGGGGGAGCGCCCCAAAACTCTAAGGTTTTAGCATATCCTCTGGATGAAAAATTAAGCCTCTGGAGAGGTATATTATTTATTTCTTTTGGTTAACCCAACTTCTAGCTGACCTAACCTTGGGGGGCAAGAGGGGGACGAGGACAGAATCAAGGGGAGAGGGAAAATGTCCCTTTTGGTCCCCCTTGCCCCCCATAACAATAATAGCAAATGAAAAGAGAATTGGAGACAACTGACCTATTACTGTAATTATAGTAAAAATAGAGGAGGGAAATACTGCGTACCATGCAATCAAGAAACAGAATGAGCCAGTTGACAATTTTGGTAAAACCCTAGAATTGTTGTTTGGGGTGAGAGGAGTTGGTCCTTTAAGATTTTGATTATTTCATAATGGCTCATTTTGCTTGTTTCATCCTAATTTATCCCTGTAAATTGTAAATGCCATGCATTTCAGTTGAGATGTAAATCAAATCTAATCAAAATTATAGCTTCAAAAATCAATCAAATTTCTCTCTTACTGCCTTTATTTCTTTCCCTTTTCACAACCTGTAGCTTTAAAGGTTCACAGTCCATCTTGTTACCATTACTAAGGTTCAAAAATAGTGCAATTTTTTTTTTAACCGGGAACACCAGGCTTTGACAATTTTTTTTTCCATACTTGTCCGACAGGCTAGCTGTTTCCTCAATCTGCTTGCCCGCATAAGAATCTACTTGTGCAATTCAAATCTGTTGAGTTCATATAATTTTTAAAGTCTAAAAGTACAAATGCCATTTTGCTCAGCTCAAAAATTTAAGGCTGGGGTACTTGCCCTGCGGGCTGCAACATAGAGCACGGTAATTGCCCGAGTGATTTTTTTTACTTGTTCCGGGCTGTCGGGCGGGGGATTTATGGAAGCCTGGGGAACACCCAATCCAACATCTACATATGCACCTTCATGTTCATGTGACAATGCAAGAATCCCCCCCCCCACAATCATATATACTTCATCCAATCAAGCCCTGGCAGTGCATGCATTCATACATGCATGGGTGGAAAAATTTGGGAAGCTGGCAGACTCCTTCCTGGGAAAGACTCCTTCCTGGGAAAGTTGGGCAGCAAAATTTCCTTTTCTGCATATAAGATTATGAAAAAGAATTGTGGGAAATTTCTCTCCCTTCATGGGAAATAATTCCCTGTCCTTCCTGGGAAATAAACATTTTTTTTCAACCCTGCATACATATTTACTGTAACTATGAGCAGTATGCACAAATAAACATTTTATGTCAAAGATCATTTAAATTCATACCCCTTCTTTGAAATGACGTGACACCAAGCAGTATATTTTTAGCTGAATTTCATAAAATAAACAAACCAACTAAAGATGTTGCGTGTAATTTTATTATAAAAAAGCATTCCCTGCATGACATCATAAATATCGTTTTATATAAGATCTGGCTATTGTGCAGCTTCCTTTTATGAATCTGTGTGTGGTCACTTGCTATCTTTATTAAATCACATTGACAACGTTGCCTCAAGCAGTAAATATCGTGCTTTGAATTTAAGGGTTTATTCGTTTATAAGAGGCTGTATTTTAATTACCGTAAATGAATGCATACATGCAATGGATATTGCATGTTTTGACTCACCCTATAGGTTATTTGTCATGAATAAAGTGTTTTTTTTTTTCTAAATCAAATTTCATGACTTACAGTACTCTATGGGTGGAACTTGAGTCTAGATGAGAAGACTTTCAGACTTCAGAAGGACTACTGTATGGTCTTATTGTCAGAGTCCTAAGGTCAAAATGGAATAGAGGGTCTTAATAAATCAATTCCATGCATACTTTCACTTTTGTCCAGCATTCAGCTTCAGCTAAAGGAAAACTGCAAAGAGAAATCAATGATGTCATGTTTGCTTCTTGCAGGAGATAATGAAAAAGTGACCGGAAATGTCATCAAATCCCCAGGAGCTGGCGTAGACGTTTCAACCAAGATGACGTCTATGAAACAGATTGGCCTTCTGGCGGCTGGCTGTCAGCCATGGAACAGGGATGTTTGTGCGGCAAATGGCAATAGGTTTGCTTACTGTGCCACGCTAGCCATCTACATATACCAGGTAAGAAGGGATGGTATTAACCCTTTACCGTTGTGCTCCGATCAGGGCATATTTGCGCGCCTCGGGAGTGGGCGGAAAAGCGGACGTAGCCTGCCCCGCATCGGCTTCCGTAGGCCATTGACCCCGTGACCTTAAACTATTGTCTCTCTTGTTGTTGTGGCCGAATTTTTGGGTAGCTACTCGCAGTTTCGAGCTCCACGTGAAACAGTGAAGATGGGTGACAGCCAAGCTCTCCGCATGGGTCCAAAAGGACCCAAACAACGGTAAAGGGTTAAGGTTGTTGAATCTTTGGAGTGGGATGTACTGAAATGAATTAATGATTTAGTTAACCTATAGTTTAGACATGGAAGTACTATCTCAAGATAGTGGAGGGTTATTTCTTCGAAGCAAAAACATTCCTTATGAAGTTTTAGGGATGTGCTTGCTTGAAAGGAATCCCCACACCCCTAAAGAAAGCATTGCAGACCTTGAATTTTGAAGCAGTCGAGTGTAATGGCACATCATCACTCTCTTCAAATCACTGTGAGGAGTGTAATTTTTTTGCAAACGGTTAGATAAAGATTAGAGCCCATATAAATCTACTAAAGTTTTAAATTAAACAGCACACCTATCACTTTCCTTTCCTAAGGAGTGCGATTTGTAGCACACCTGGAAAACCTAAAACTCAAGGTCTGCATTTCAAGCAACTTGCATGTTCAAATTTACTGCTCTTGCAAAAGAGGTCAAAAGGGGAAAAGCAGTCATCTGAACAGGGATTAATGGAGTAGATCCAAGGAATTGGAAAGAGCATGTAATTCATATGTCCGATTTGCAGATTGTCTCCACTGCCTGGGGCAAAAAAGGTGTGTCAAAATGATCTTCGTGAGGTTGTAGTTTGTATGATTTGACGATGGCTCTTTAATATTTGAAACAGTTGAACTTAAGTTGAACTTAAATTGAAAACAACATTGACCTTACCTTGCATTATTTTGAAAATATCTTTCTTGCAAGGTTTGTTGATATTGACTACAGGGAATAGTTTATCCAATATCGCATCGCAATTTTCTACACAAACAGGCCAAGTTGCTACACAAATGAAAAATTGTGTAGCAATTTTTTTTGTGCATAAACCATGCATTTTTACAAACAATATGTGAAGGACCTCAAAAATCTTCAAAACTGCTATGCAAAATTTGAATGCTAAATTAGTCCTTGGACTACTTGAGCAAGTCCAGACTTTCACAGACAAAACCATAGCAGACAGCCATCTTGCTATGCCTATACTCACAAGTACGGTAGCGACAATACTGTGCAGTATGCTCTGTCTTCAGATAAAGGAAGTCTGTGTGTAGACCATACTGCTCCTTGATTGGACCAAAGTTAAGAGTCATGTCACAACATTTTCTCTCCTAAAATGTGAAATTACCAGTGTCACTGTTTGGTTTAATTTGATGCAATTTTGAGGTCCTAAAATATTATGAAAGATGCTTTAAAGAGGAATAAGACAATTGTGAGGTTTAGCCGTTGCTTCAAAATGTTAGTTTTAGATGACTTCTCAGTGGTGGCGGAAGGGGGGGGGACGGGGGGACACGTCCCCTCTAAATTTCTTAGCGAGGGGACATCCCCCCTAAAATTCTTAGCAAGGGGACGTCCCCCCAAAAAATCAGAGAAGTAAAAGACACTTGGGAGCCTTGAACCAATTCACAGTTGAGACTATAGTTAACCCACTACCGAACAGAGCAGCCGAAGTTGACTTAGCCTATGTTCTGCCATTGTTTGGCTGATTCTTGTCATGGTCCCCTGCTACCATGCTCTATGCCTATGACCTAGTATTTGGCTACAAATCATTACAAGAATCTGGCAACCTCAAAACAAACAACAATCTAGATTCTAGACTATGCTATTGCAATAAAAGGTCACAAACAGTCGAAACCTACAGAAACCTGCGACCTAACTTTGAAATGTGATTGCCAAGGACCTCAACCACAAACCTAGTTATTTTAACAGGTTGGAATCCAGAATCCGCCAAAAATGAGCGAAACGTATCATCTATGGGAAAATCGCCAAATGGTAACTCCGTTCGCATGACGTGTGCGTACGTACATGACCGTCCGGTTGGAACTTTGGAAGAGTAAGCTATCTCGGTATTATAACGAGGTAGCCTTCACATTGTTCAGAAGTTCGGATTCATCCTGATCAGATACAGTAGGTCTGCATAGGCAGATTCAGACTGATTCCACGGTAAATATTAATGAATTTACACCAGACTGAATGTTGAAATGAATCCCGGTGAAAGTACAAGAATTTCAAGAAATAGACCTTCAATTAAAATACAAAATCAAAACAAACTTACAGGTGCAGTACCAAACAAAGGGCGAGTACAGGGGGGCAATTGATTTTAGAGAAGTTAGGTAACTGTGCCTCTTTTCCTTTGGATTTGAAAAATGATTTTAACAAAACCAAAATTACAAACATAACAACGCAACTGTTGATGTCCAAGAAATAGCCTATAGGGCTATCTGTGAATGCAGATATTTGGCACATTTTTGTTCATTGAATTCACCGTAAAATGTTCCAAAAACGGCTTAGATTGCACGAGAGAGCTCGTAGAATCTCAGCTCTTCCAGGGCCTTAAGGCAGGCCATGGACCCACACCAGTGGGACTTCACACTTCGCGCTCATGATGTGCGCTACGCGCACATAGGGTTCGTTTCACGAGTCCAACCATTCCATCTTGTTCACTGATTGTCCCCACCCTAAATTTTTATGCTTCCGCTGCCACTGTGACTTCTTGCCCTTTTGTTAATAATAATAGTAACAACAACAACACAACAACAACACAACAACAACAATTTGTAATGCGCACATATCCACCCTGCAGGGTGCTCAAGGCTCAAGGAACTGAAAAGTGAAGTGAAAAACAATTGCAACAAATAAGGGAAAGCTTGTCTCATGAGGTTTTGATAAGTCTTTTAAAAACCAAGATGCTATGACAGGATCTCAATTCCAGTGGTAGTGAGTTCCAAAGGTGAGGGGCAACAACATGAAAGGACCTATCATCCCAAGATTGTTTAGATCTCTGTTCTCGTAGAAGACACATACTGCTTGAACGAAGATGTCTTGGTGGCGAGTAAAGACTAATCAGCTTAGAAATATAGACTGGGGTCACTCTGTTGAATGATTTGAAGGCAATGAGTAGAATTTTGTTCGTTATTCTAAATGAAACTGGAAGCCAGTGAAGTTCGCAAAGTATTGGTGTTATGTGGCAGGATTTCCTAGACAAAGTATGAATACCATACTGTGGGATTACTTAGAAAATGATTACAGTAGTAATTAATACAGGTGTGGAGTAGTTGCAGTATTAAAAAATATTTTTTGCAGATATCTCATTACCCTCGGTGGGTTGGGAGTTGTGGAATATGAACACAGTATTCCCTGAGTAGTAAGTGGCTGCTATAAAAGGGGAGGAACTTGAACCAATTTGCACTGCATTCAAAACCAAACTTGAACGTAAACAGTATGTCATTGGTACTTTTTTATCTAGCTGATACTATGTAACAAATCCATGTACAGTAGGTGTATCTTTAAATCTTATCTACCTTCTTTATGCACTCTTGATTAATAATGTTTGTGTACAGTATAATATCTCAAAAAACAAGAAGTTTGCAAAAGTCCAGTTAACTGTTAAATGCAACATTGTTTACCTTTGACATACTGTACTGTAACACTGTGTAGCACGTTATGGTCCAAATGAAGATACTTTTATTCCGAGCTTGTCAAAAGCTAATATTATACTCCGTAATGATATTAAGGCCACAGATTTAAGCAAGTGAATGTGTGTGACTGTGTTACTTTTTAGGATAGGACAAACAGCCTAATCAATAACTTTTTGATTTAAATCATAATTAAAATAGTAAAAGTTTCAAGTCAATTGATCTAAATCAAAACAACCCTGATCATTTCTTTGTTGCAAACTGAAAAAAAATCTATTATTCTGTTTAAACTCCATTCTGTAACTTCACTTCTAAATGGTGCATGCTTTTGAGATGGATTGCACACCAACCAGGAGAGAAAATTTCCCTGATTTTGTGATTTTCTCCAATTTTGCCAGTGAAGTATATTCCTTTAATCAGTTTTTATTGAAGAAACTGAAACACAATTTGCATTTAGTTTTTTCAATAAATCTGCAGCTCATAAAAATTCAGAATATGCTAAGACAAAACCGTAAATTAGAAATGTCCTAGGGGAGAAAAAGGCTGATGTATAAATCAGATTTGACCGGGTCATTCTGTGGCTTGATACTTGGCTTTAAGGTTCAAGGCTGGACTACGTTCTTTTAGGATTTTTAAATGTCAGGTTTGTGTATAATCAGAACTAACTGATTCTTATTTGCATTACATTTGCTATCAAAGGAAAACACAATTTCTGGGAGGTACAGTACTGTGGTTTATTATGATTTATACTGTCAGTCTTTGGTATTAGGCTCAGTCCATAAACTAGGGGTCTAATAGTGTGACATGAGGTCAAAATTTAAAAATCATTTTATCTGATTGAAATTTACACTCATGATAGAGTATTAACAACAGTTATAAAAAATACAAATATTTTGCATTGAGCATTATGTATGCATGAGGAGACTAATTCAAACATAAACTTGGCCATTAAATTGACCAACATAACAGGGACACCAAAGCAGTCTTTAATCTTCTCCCACAAGAATGATGAAAATCTGAAATGGTTGAAAATTCCTATTTGAATGTGTTTTAGTACCCATTGTGACAAGAACATGGTAAAAGTTTGAAAAAATACTCCAAAAATTTGAAAAGTCAGTTTCATTTTTCTCAAAAATTTTCAGCTGCCAAAATGTGTACACATTTACATATTTTTGTCCAAAATGGACTGATTTTTACCAATTAATGATGTTTAAGTATTCAAATTTTCCTCTTTGACACCCTAAGATTGTTAAGACTTAACATTTGAAATCTTATTTATTGTCCCTTCATGGACATACGTAATAGTAGCAAGATATTACACTCCATAATATCTGCTGCGTGTAACAGGGACACCAAGATTTGGTGTCCCCATAACACCTAACATTCAAAGTGCCAGTTTGATTTTTAAATGTTAAGTTGAGCTGGAAACTTTCAAATACAACAAAAACCACTGTTTGCAGTTACAGTATACTGTAAGATAGAATAATAAGATCCATTTTCATAAATTTTTCGTTTGCTTATGGTGGACATAACTCTGACAAGAAGGGGGACACCAAAAAAATCAGATGTTCATTAGGAATGAATACAAGATTCTCAAACCATGGGATTAACTTTTCTGGTAATATTCTGGGACCTTCTATTCATGTACCTTTGTTCACCCAAAAATTAATTAGTTTGTGCAATTGGTGAAACATCAAAGTTTACCAACATAACTCACTCAGGGGGACACCAAAATTCTGCCCATATCGAATTTTACCTAGAAAATCTTTTGTTTTGATTTTTTCTTTCCAAATGAGCTACTATCTAAAAGAGTTTGACCTATATTTTGTATCAAGAAAACTATGGCCACCTGAGAATGATCATATTTGTAGAAATGATGGAATATACATTAAAAAACCAACATAACTAGGGGGACACCAAAAAGTTATTTCTGCCAGGTTGTTTTCAATAGTATCACTTGGAAAATTGGGTGGAGCGCTAATGCTCATATTTTTAGAAATGTTGACTTTTGGTGATACCCTTACCATGACACATGAGCAAAGTAATTCAGTCTGTGATAAGTATGTTTTTCTGATTATTCAAATTTGTATATTTGTATGTCACAGCCAGTACTCCAAAATGAGGGGGGACAGCAAAGCAAAGAAGTCTATTCCCTAAAAAGTACTTAACTTTGGATATTCAGTTTATATATCATAAGATAGCCAAGTTGGTAAAGGATAATAAAATACCTGAGGCACTGGTTTGATGTATTCCCTGTTTTTGAAATATAGCATTATATTGGCAAAGTCAGTAAAAACCCCATTGGACCCCTAGTTTATGGATTGAGCCATTATAGAATGGCTCTGGATTCCGATTTAAATGCCCTATAAATTTTCTAGATATTAAAGGCCCAATTCTCTTGCCCCAAACTGTACCAATTCTCCTATCCTTCCTACTTAAACCCCTCCCACAATTGACTAAATTCATCCTCATCCAGACATTAACTCAGTTTATTGCTTCAGAGTGAGTGCAGTATAAGAAAGCTTAATGTATGTAACCAAAACACTGTCATTCCAGTTGGTGAAAAACCTTTTTGTACTGTTTTGTGTGTGGTTGATGGTTAGCATTTGTGTTTTTGCCAGACCGGTTTTAGTTGTCTATTTGTTACAATGTGCGTGTTTCTTTGAATGTTTTGAAAAGGACACTCTCAGTACAGTTCATACTGTGAAGTACAAGCTTTGGTAATCTGCATTGTGTGAATTAACTGTCAATCAAAGAGTTGAGCCAAATGAGAATTTTGGTAAACCTCTATAAGAATTGCAGTTTGGGATGAGAGGATTGGTCTGTTTAAAGGCGAGAATCCTCTCACCCCAAGCAATTCCAATTTACTTACAGTACTTACGTAAGCCCTTCCCACAACAGTCTAGCTGTCCTAAAACTCATCCTCATCCAGATGCCATCTCAGGTAAATGTTTAAGGGTGACCTTCAATGCGTGATAAAAACACTCTCAGTATAAGTAGTACATGCTGTGAAATATGATATGCTCTTTAACATCTTTGAACTGTAGTTCAAGTCCTGGCCCTGTCATACCCAGGACTTAAAAAGTGGAACCTTTTGCCATTTTGCTTGGTGTTCAGCATAAGCAATATGGAGTAGACAAAACAAGTCAGTGAGTCACAACTGGAAAAAAAGGCTGTGGTCCGCTCAGCATAAACCAGTTGATTAGAAACTGGGCCGTAAAACTCCATCTATTTACTACATTTCCCCTATTGCCTGCAATTCATGTTGAATGTTACAGTTAATACCCTTATAAAGCATTAGCTCTTTGTAGTTGTTGCTTCTTGCTACCCTTGGTTGGGACTTTGAGTTTGGCAAAAGGGGAATGACGAAATTTAGACAGGAGTCTTCAAAGATAGGACGGGGACCACTTGTACTTAAAAGTCTTTGCCTATGGAATTAGAGACAACTAGTGATGTATGTAAATAGGAGGTAAGTTCTGTACTGTCCCTTGTACAGTAGATTCCCAATCCAGGTAACTTTTGGGCATCACTTTGAATGAAGGAGGAGGGGCTTTAACAACTTTGTTGATAGTACTTCTGCAGCACATATGCTCTGCAAGGTGCACAGCATTCATTAGGAGCTCCTCTGCCTAAAAATTCAAATCCTTCCTCTGTGGGAGGTAGGTATCAGCCCTCATACCCATACCCTTGTACTGAAACCAGGTAGTTTTAGGGATCCTTTTTTTGCAGATTTTTGACTGTGCACCAGGATGTTTTTTTTTTCTTTTCTGTATTAACCAGCAGGACAAAAGTTTTACTACACCCAACAGCCCTTTGTGAGGTCTAATCAGAATGTTCTGATTTATATGCAGGGGAGTTCACTCTGGCATAGGGTCCACGATGAGCCAAAAGGCTTCCTGACCCTCAAAACGTTGAATTGAATTGAATTGAGTTCTTAATGCTGGTCTTGCATGTGTGGGGTCTATTGGCACCCAAACCAGATGGGGCTCTAGAGGGTGAAGTCCCTGCAAGCTCCTACAATATAGTATATGGTATTTGTTTACAGTATGGAGTAGGAAAGCAAGCCAGTGAGCCACAACTGGCAAAAAGACCATGGCCTGCCCAGGGACATCCCTATGTTCTGGCGTCTGTATGTTCTGACGTCTGTATGTTCCAACGTCCCTTTGTTCCAACAGTAATGTACTTTGGTACTGACAAAGTGTACTTTGGCGCAGACAACGATGAACTTTGGCACTGACAATAATGTACTTAGATGCCGACAATAATGTACTTTGGTACACACAAAGTGTACTCTGGCACAGACAAAGATGAACTTTGGCCCAGACAACAATGTACTTTGGCGCCGATGAAAACGTACTTTGGCACCGAAAAAGTATACTTTGGCCCTGTTTTGTCGGAACATAGAGACATCAGAACATACGTATGTTGGAACATAGAGATGTAACCGGCCTGCCCAACTTGAACCAATTGGCATTTGGTTGGAAGCTGGGCCATAAATCTCCTTGTAACTATATACTTACAGTGTTTTGAGTATAATGAGACTACCAAAAATTGATTCTCTTGCTTCCCCATGTTCCAGGGTATTGGGGAATACATCTTTTTTAAAGCAGCAATCACAGTTACAATTCTTTTCACAACTTTAATTTCTGCACCACATTTGTACATTGACTTGATCACCTTCTAAAGTGATTGGTTACAGTGTGGTGGAAAGTGTTTAGTCTTGCATCTGTGTGGAATTTTAATACAAGGCAATTATTAAAAAATTTTCATTCAACAGTTATTAACACAAAATTAATGTTTTTTCTCACCTGAAAGACTTCATCATTTCTTCATTTTGGTGAACAATCAGTTCAGAAACTAAAATCGAAGTGCTGGAATAAAAGGTTACTATTTTCTGTCAAACTTGATTGCCCCTTGATTTTAAAAATGGAAACTACTTCTGTTGTGCGTGATGCTTTGCATAAACAATGGAGTAGGGAAAACAAGGCAGTTGGCCACAACTGGAAAAAAGGCAGTGGCCGGCTCAACTTGAACCAATGGACGAATCCGATTAGCGCTTGTTTTTAGTGACTGTAGGCTGCCATTAGTGGGGTCCATTAGCCTAAAATCGTCTTTATTTATTGTTTACATGAATTTCAAACCCTCGTATTTAGTGAAATTGGAAAATTCAAGATACAAATTAGTGCACAGCCATCCATGATAGAGGTAAGCAAGGAAATCGGAAGATTTAAAGGTGACTGACCCCATGTTATGGCCGACTGAAATCAGACCATCACTTTCTGTCCGGATTCATGTATAGGTTGGAAACGGAACCGTAAAACTCCATCTTACTAACTTAGTAATTGATTGCACCTTTTATTTGTAAGACATCAGCTTCATACTAAAAATGTCTTTCTACTGTAACTGTAAAGTATATTCTATTGATTTTCATCAAATCATGGATTTGTTTAAGAGAAAGAATTGTGACAGTTACACAGTTACAATTCTTTTCACAACTTTAATTTCTGCACCACATTTGTACATTGACTTGATCACCTTCTAAAGTGATTGGTTACAGTGTGGTGGAAAGTGTTTAGTCTTGCATCTGTGTGGAATTTTAATACAAGGCAATTATTAAAAAATTTTCATTCAACAGTTATTAACACAAAATTAATGTTTTTTCTCACCTGAAAGACTTCATCATTTCTTCATTTTGGTGAACAATCAGTTCAGAAACTAAAATCGAAGTGCTGGAATAAAAGGTTACTATTTTCTGTCAAACTTGATTGCCCCTTGATTTTAAAAATGGAAACTACTTCTGTTGTGCGTGATGCTCCGCATAAGCAATGGAGTAGGGAAAACAAGGCAGTGAGCCAAAACTGGAAAAAAGGCAGTGGCCGACTCGACTTGAACCAATGGACGAATCCGATTAGCGCTTGTTTTTAGTGACTGTAGGCCGCCATTGGTGGGGTCCATTAGCCTAAAATCGTCTTTATTTATTGTTTACATGAATTTCAAACCCTCGTATTTAGTGAAATTGGAAAATTCAAGATACAAATTAGTGCACAGCCATCCATGATAGAGGTAAGCAAGGAAATCGGAAGATTTAAAGGTGACGGACCCCATGTTATGGCCGACTGAAATCAGACCATCACTTTCTGTCCGGATTCATGTATAGGTTGGAAACGGGACCGTAAAACTCCATCTTACTAACTTAGTAATTGATTGCACCTTTTATTTGTAAGACATCAGCTTCATACTAAAAATGTCTTTCTACTGTAACTGTAAAGTATATTCTATTGATTTTCATCAAATCATGGATTTGTTTAAGAAAAAGAATTGTGAACTTCAACTTGTAAGAGTAATTGATAAAGAAAATCAAGTTATTAAGAGCACTGTTATACAGTGGGCGTTGAAATGTCACAATTTATTTTGGTTTCTTGTTAAAGTAAGAAACTTCAGCTGTCTCAGATGCTTGTTTCTTCCCTCAATAGATTATCAGGGTAGAATTAATCCAATTGCACATGTACTGTACACATAGGACACATAAGAAGAAATAATGGCTTCAGCCTCAAAACCTTTATTGAGGCAACTGCAAAGTTCTAACATATTGCCTGACATAAATTTCTCAGTTTGGTCAACAGACACAGTACTGTACTACTGTATGATCATCACAATATACAATATGTACTGATACTGTATCAGTTGCAAAGGTCATATTAGAAGGAAAAATGTGGGGGAAGAACAGGTAGGAGTTTATGTCCAGAATCCTTCCCTCCTCAGTTTTAAAAATGACTTCACTTCTTCACACAATGATTTGTGCTTCAAGGGTCTGTTTCCCTTTGCCCCCCCTCCTATCCCCACACTTTTGCACACAAAACTTTCCTATGGGTCTTTGCAGGCTTCGACAAATTTTCTCTTTTGTACTTGTCGGACGGGCTAGATGTTTTCTCAATCTACTTGTCCGCATAAATATCTACTTGTCCAATTCAAATTAGTTGAGTACATATAATTTTTAAAGTCTAAAAATACAAATGCCATTTTGCGCAACTCAAAAAATTAAGGCTGGGGGTACTTGCCTGGCGGGCTGCAACATTGAGCACGGTAGTTGCCCAAGTGATTTTTTACTTGTCCCAGGCTGTCAGGCAGGGGGATTTGGCGAAGCCTGGGTCTTTGTAACTGGCACAAGTTTGTTTATACTCTGCCATCCCATGTCGTTTTGTTACAACTGTCTGCCATAAAATGTTTCTGATTTTGACAAGTTTTCCTGTTTTACTGCCTCCTGCCATCCGCGTCTTGTCTTTTTCAAGGAGCACATTGCTTTGTTTCTATAGAGGCTATGCACGTGACATCAGCACATTTTAATTTTTCATACTGAATGGAACTGATTGTGCACACTATGTGTGTTGCAGATACTCCACACGACAACACCTTAGTAACAATTGTTGTACAATGGATTCCTGAATGGCGAAATAGAGAGAGGCCTAACACAGTGACGTTGGTGCATAACCTCTATATATTTCCCTTATCTTGCCTTAGGGAACACTTTTTTGTCTAACCTACATACATTGTTGTCATATTAATGTACCAAATTCCTTTTTTTTTCTGTACAGATGGATAAAAACTACAATGAATTTAAACTTCACTCAATCATGTCAGAGCACAAAAAGTCTATCACTGCCATATCATGGCACCCGACTAATCCTGATTTATTTGCAAGTGCAGGCACGGACAGCAAAATATTTGTTTGGAACGTGGCAGAACAACAGTGTGTATCCAAACTGGAAAGGACCAAAGTGATATCCCCTTCATGTATTGGATGGTGTACCCATGATCATGAAGTTGTTTCCTATATCAGCGGGAGGGGACCATTGTTTATGTGGAAATTCGATGGTAGTAACCAGGTTACCCCTCACAAGGACGCTCAAGGCTTTATCTCAAATGTGACCCTTTTCAGGTGGCACCATCGGAAATTAGGGAAGATGGTCTTTGGACATGAAGATGGAAGTCTCTCCTTCTGCAATACAGGTATGTTTGGGGACTTGAGTCTTGATTCCATTGTCCTTTCATTTAGATAAATCTACATTAAATCTCCTTTGGATAGGATTATTAGGGGTCTACATCACCCCTCTACTTACCTTCTATTCACATACAATATGTTATCCACAGTACCTGCAACTTACCCTGGTACACTTATAGCAGTATGAGAGGAGGGTGCCCTTGTGGGTAAGTGGGGATAACACATGTGAATAGGAGGGATCAAGGCTTGTAGATTCCCAAACCAGGTAGTTTTGGGGATTTTGTGTTTTGGAAACTCAAAAGGCATAAAAGTGCTCAGCCCAAGTTGGATTAGTGTTATAGGTTTTCCTATTTTATGATCGTCACTTGAGAATCATGTGACATCATTGTCCTACATCATTTTTGTATGGATTTTGAAAGTTTTCCTCGGATGCGTATATTTACAAGTTCTGATATATAATGAAAGATGCTAGGAGGAGAAAACAAATTTTTGAGATTCAGCTGTCATTTCAAAACCACTTTTTGAAGACTGCTTTTTGCCCTTCAAAGACATTGGTACATAAAAGTTAAGCTGGGTTTTTTTTTTTGTGCAAGGTTTTGTTTGTTGATTTGCCCTTTCTGTGATCATCAAGTAAGGACAACACTCAGACTACTAGATTTCTGCAGTTAGCAATTTTTTTTCCATTGACCAAACATTATAAAAGGGGAAGGGTTGTTCCATTGCAACACATTCCCCATCCCATTTTGGAAATTGTGAAGTAGAAGTGGTTTGCCCCCTCCCCCTTCTCTCCCTACCCCCTAACATTCTGAATGAAAAGGTTATGAAATTGGCCAGTTCACTCATAGGTCATCTCTAGCTTACTGCCATTGTGCTTGGTTCTCAGCAAAAGCTACGGAGTAGGGACGGTTGTGACGGGCCCAACTTGAACCAGTTAGTTAGAAACTGGGCGGTGAAACTCCATAGATCTAACTAACTATTTCTGAGGCAAAGAAATCTTTTCTTTGGCCTGATCCTTCTTTTAGATTCATTATAAATATAAACATTCCCCTAAAGGATTTGTGAAGCCTTCAATTCTCCTCAGCAATCAGCAGCCATTACACTCAATTACCTTCAAAAAGTCAAAAGTGTTGACTGTAGGTTAGGGAAAGAACATCATGTATACTTATCTGCAAGCTGTGTTGAAGCATTGTTAGTGGTAGTCAGAATGCTGTATGTACTTTGTAAGAGATTAGCTGTTCAGCATTGGTATGTTGAAAGATAATGTTACAGTGATTATCATGCATGATGAGGGTTTTGTTGGTGTTTATAGCTTGAATGTTGGTTATAGAACAAATTGGATGGTTCTCTAGGCATCTTTTAAAGGAATGTTAATGTTATGTTAATTTTCTTTTTAGTATATTCCCACATGTATGTAAGACAAATGGCCACAGTGATGACCTATTTTCCGTGCAGACTTTGATATTCAAACTGTGATGTGAGATGCAGTACAGCTGATCATTCGTACCTGCTAAAAGGTTGTAATTTTGTAACCACCACAGGTGCAAGGAGTGTCAGACATGTTCTTCATCCACTTAACCTTGAAAGCGAGGAAGATGACCCAGTCGTTGCCTTGGAATGGGATCCCCTGTCCACAGATTATCTCATTGCTGTGAACGAGAAATATGGTACCCGACTGGTCGACAGCGAGTCGAGAACCTGCTTGATGACATTTGTTACTCCAAGTGTGGCAACATCCATCTGCACATTGGCATGGGTCCCAAGTGCTCCTGGAATGTTTGTAACTGGAGGTATTTGAAAAGTTTTGTTAAGATTTTATTTTGAAATGGTTGTTGTTTTTAGTTTTCCTTAAATGAAATACTTAAACTTGCATTGTTCACCAACTTAAATGCTGATTTCAAAATGGAAAAACTAGCTTCTAATTTACTATCTCATTAGGGCTTATACTGGCAGTCGCTGGAGATATTTGCTTTCAAATAACAACACTGATTGATACTGAGAATGCCAATTTTGGAAGATTTAAAAAAACCTGAAAATGCTTGGAACTGCCCTCAGCTGAAATTTTTCAAAAGTGATAAGTCCATGAAATTAAATATTCATGAAGCACAAAATGGTGGGTGAAAGATTCAAAGAGTGCCGCCCCTTTAGAGACAAGTATCCATACTGTCTGTGTACACGTGATTGGAAGGAAATACATGTTCAAACATACTGGTGTAAAGTAGTGTTACTATTAAAGGCAGTTATTCACTACCCTACAGTGAGTGGCACCAGTTCTCCTTACCTACCTAGTTCTGGCCCCTCCCACAATTGTCAACTCATCCTTATCCACGCTCAATCATACTGTAGTTTATTGCTTCAGGACATAGTCTGTTGAGCATACAAGGCTTTCTCAAAGAACAACATTTCATGGCCCACCATGGTCAATCTGCATTGGCTGAACTTTAAAGAACTTGTAATTGAAAAACCCTCAGTTCATGATGTGTAATGTGAGCTACTCTGTATTTTTGTGATTTTAAGTCAGTGAAAAAGCTGTGCCAATTGAGTATTTCTGCAGACATTAAAAGTTGTAGTTTGGGGGTAATGAATGATGACTGCCTTTATAAACTTAATATGCTGAATTAGGTTTTACAATGAAAGAGGGATATTTTAGTTACAGTATGAACAGCAGTTGTGGAAATGTTTGGAACATTTTGAGTCAAATTTTGTCAATTTTATCTGAATGTTATATATCTTACCTGTGAAAACTTGAAACTTTTATCCATTGCAGATGCCCATGTTGGCATTTTACGACTTTGGAGTGTGTCAAAGTCATCACCAATTTTAAGTATTAAGCTGAAAAATACAGGCTTCCATGCTCTCTGTGTCCTCAATGCAAGCTCTGAGTCTGATGAATTGCCCATCTCCATTCTTCCTGCAACGTCAACCAGCCAAAGCTCTCCATTCAGTGGAGGAAGTAAAACCTATCAATCTTATGCACTTCCACCTGGACATGCAGTGTGTACATTTCAAGATGGAGGTGTTGGCTTGTACGATTTCCGTAAACGGAGATGGGATTTTTTGAGGGAACTGGTAAGTTGTCTCTTTTATATTAAATTCACATGCAGTGCTATAAAACAACAAAAATTGACCTTTGCTAAGTTCTACCACACTGCAATCCTCCCCCCCCCCCCCAACATACCTGGCGAGCTTTTGGTATTTAACTTTTGCTCCTCAAGGCTGCCTGGCTGAGCTCTCTCAATGCGGCCCCATCTGTTCTTGTCAGCTGGTGTTCAAGATTTCTTTTTTTTCAATTAGGTTAGTTTGAGTCAATCTTGCTAAATAAACCTTCAATTTATTGATGTATTGTGTTCTGATATTGGTTGCTGTGGATATCTTTTAAAGCAGCTTATGCTGTTATTTTTACGTTTCCAGTGTTCATCAAATGTATGGGCTGTACTCCATACAAATGTAAAAAGCTTTAAAAACTAACGTACTTTAGTCTTTTCTCCGAAAATGAGCAAAAATTCGAAAAAATTCGAAAAGATTTCAACGGTTTCCAAACGCTATTCTACCTTATTATCTTGCTCTAGCTCCGCCCAATGAATTTGATGCATATTCAGAAGGTCATTTTGAGAAGGAGTCAAGCAAAACGTAAACAAAACAGACAGTGAAATTTCGTTCAATTGATACATACGTTATTTAAACGGCCTTTACGTGTCCAATTTGCACATCGCATTGAACCGGCTGCGCAATTCGTTCGTTTCATTTGTGAACCCAGATTCAGTGACCAATTCCTACTCACTTGTTTCGGCTCCATCGTTCAGTTTTTAATTTTGTCGCTGATTGTGCTATTTGAATCCGTCCCAAGTTTCAAGATAATGTTCATTTTCTCTTTGATTTGATGCTGTGGCTTGGCATTCAAAAACAATCATTGGGTTACATACGTGTGAAACTAACTGTCATTCTGTGTTGGGCCCGAACGGTTGTGAAAGGACTCCTGTAATGCATGTACACAACATGTGTGATATATTGGCAATACGTACATCGTTGTGTCAAAGGGTAGGCATAATTTTACGTCATTCATTTCTTGCATTGTGATTGGTCAAATTGAGATAAGAGCCCGTTGTCTTTGCATAAGAGTTTAGCCGAAAAAAGTAGATGAAGTTTCTTTCTATTGTAATTAGCGCTCTAATTAGTGAAATTTCACCGGAAAAAAACCTGGCGTGAAAGATTTCTATCGGGTTGGTATCAAATGGAAGAGCAAGATTGAAGATTAACGATGAAGGTTATTTTTTTCCATCAAACAGCATAAGCTGCTTTAAGTTTAGGATTTTTTAGTTAAGCAAAATTCATGACCCATGTTCCATGTTTTTGCTGACACTTTTGGTGTGGATAATTGTTATAATTGCCATTAATAGATGGAACTATTCTAGTTCACTTTGTTTGGTAGTCTTTATTGCCATGTCTTCCAAGTCTATATTTCATTTTTGCTCTCAGCTTTCATAAATTGTTTTCAAGCTTTGCTTCAACTATGCTCCTCTTTCTCCCATTGTCAAGGGTCATATTGAAACAATTTTTGACTGCAAGTTCAAGCCAGACAATCCAGACCTTTTGGCAACGGCTTCTTTTGATGGAACGATGAAGGTCTGGGATGTGAATTCACTGACAGCTGTCAACTCATCTCCTGGCAACGAAGGAATTATTTACTCACTCTCCTGGGCACCAGGTAGGAATTAATTTAAACTAAAAATTCAAAAATAAATGTGGCAGAGTATGAAACATTAATTCAGGCGGCCTAACTCTGATCTTTATCGGACATTCCTGAGATGAGATACAAAATTTTGAAGTTCATGCACTTAGAGATCAAAAGCAGGTGTCCAAAACCTATTTTGAAACAACATCTAAATCTCACAGTGTCCTTTTTATTTCTCTTTGAAGTATATTTCATAATATGTTAGGACTTTAGTATTATTCAAGGTAAACCAAGCAGGTAAATTTCAAATTTTAGGAAAAAATATTGTCACATGACTCTCAAGAGCCAATCATGAAACAGGACAGTCTACAACAGTTTTTTGGCTTGGGGTGACTGCTCTTGCCCTTTAATTTAAAATGGTGCATTGCACAATAATTTGTGATGTCATTGTTGTACTACTCAAATTATAGTTAGTGTAAATTCCATTGTTTTTCTGAAAGTTACTGCATGGGCCTTGTACCAATATGTGATAGCATATGGGGATATAAAATTAATTATTAAGCATGCTGTGCAAGCAAACGGTAAGTGTTCATGGGTCACAAAAACATTTTTCATTAGGCATAAGCTACCTCTATGCAGTCTGGCCACTGTTTGTTTACACAATTCATCACGCTTCAGTGCCAGCACAACCAGCCTACATGTGTCCAAAGAGAAAATTAGTCCTGGTCTACTGAGGCAGTTCTGGTTGCAGACTTGGCTTGCACTGAATAAACAGTCTCTGCCTTGATGAATGAGGTTTGCAGTGGGACTCTTTGTTTACATAGATCTGGACATGGCAGCTACTATTGACAGAAGCTGATAATATGAAGTCCGGTTGACCGTGCTGTAACATCACCTCTTCAACAAAAAGTGGGGTTTCTGGTATAAATCGTACAGAGGCAACCTTATGCCTGCCTAATGTTAATTCCAAAGGAGAACAAAGCCGGCAATGTGAGGTGTACAACTAGAAAGGCACACATTATTATGCAATTGACTATTTTGTTTTTCAGGAATAAATTTGAATATTTAACATCCTACAATAAAACAAGCTATGGCAATGGGAGCTGAATAAATAGTTTTCACTTTAAAACCTCTAAAAAATATATTTTAAAAATTTTAGACGTGAGGTATACTTTGAGGAACAAGCAAATAAAAGCGATGAAACCATTTTGATTGACTTATATGATTAAATAGAGGTGGCACATATCCAGTTCCCAATTCTTTGTTTTAGTCAAATTTGTGCTGAATTTCTTCAAATTTTTCCCAAAGTTTGCCCAAATTTTCAACCATATTTACCCAGTATTTTTCCAGATCCCTCCAATTCTAGTCTTTTTTCTCTTAATCTTGAGCACAAGCCAAGTAGCTGATAGTTCCCATGTGAGATGTGAAATTGATAAAACCCACATCCATCCAAACAAAGAGTAAGGTATGGTTTTCATCATCGGTAAAAGTGTTTTGTTCTCCTGGGTTTTGAAATTCCCTTCCCTTCTTTTACATTTTGTAGAAATAAAAAGACTTAATTAGTAGCTCCATATTTTTAATGGGCAGGTCCATTTTGCAAAATTCGTTGGTAATTAATTCTGCTTTGTCTAATCTATCGTGAATGCTCCCTCAGAAATTTGGAAATAAAAAGCAAAACCTTTGGTTTTACAAGGTTTTTGTGTCACAAACACTCTGTTATGTGTTTCATCCATAGTCCCAAGAGTAACATAATTTCTAGACATTTATTTTCACAATTTTTTGTATCTTAATTTTATTTTATCTTAATTTCATATCAGCCTTCAGGCACTGTTACCATCATGGGAGGCATTATTACTTTTCTTTATTTACAAAAGCAGCAAGACTTAAAACGTATGAAATGAAAAATGTAGAACAAGCTTGATAAATTGCTAGGTGGTGGAGCAACAGTCTTGTTTTTAGTGAAGATTAAAGCTGTGTCTGTGTGTATGGGTGAGGGAAGGTATTGCATGGTGTGAACATCAGTTTATCTTCACATTTTTATTTGTAAGGTATTACATTCATGTCTTGAGAGTAGTGTATTATACATGACATTGTGTCTTAAAGAGGCTCATTGAGTTGATATCGATACGTTGATGAACGTGTTTAAGGGTACAACCATTTGAAAATGCTTAAAATTAACATAATTAGTGAACTTTTACATCCAATAGTTACGAAAAAAGTCAAAATTTTGAACTTTGTGGTGTCTTGACTTGTAACGGTTTTGTGCATTATTTGAAAAAGTGTCTGGTCACATATTTTTGAAAACCGAGCTGAGCTGTTAACTACTTGCTCAAAAAATATTTTTTGCATGTAGGATATAGGGGTTGTCTTAGTTTGACCATTTGTCATTGATACGTGAAGAAAACTTAACACTTTTAGAGGAACTTGATGAATTTGATGAACCATTTCAATGAGTCGCTTTAAGGTTAATTAAGTTTAGTTTTAAGAGATGAGGTTAGGTTAGAATTGGAAAGTCTCAAGACATTGTATACACACGATATACTGGGAGAATTGGGTACAAACAAATGGTAGATTTTGTCCTTAATGTAAGGTCATATATATCAACGAGGTCAAAGAACTCAGCATGCTATACACATTTAAGCTGATCCCATCAGATTGGTGCTACACCACTATGTTTGAAGGAACTCAGTTGTGTCATACAGGGATCAGAGCAGCACGAATGTATAGTGATTTTAAGCTCTGGCGGAGGTCACCTCGAGCCACTGTACTATTGAAGCTTGCCAGGGACTTACTGCGGGTAAGTGGGGATTACAAAGTGTACATAAACAGGAAGTAAGTATTGGGACTTGTAGATGCCCAAACCACGGAGTTTTGGAATTTTCCATGTATTTAGCAATGGTTACAGTCCACTATTGGTTGAAAGTTTGTGAAAAAAAGAGAATGGGGGATGAACACACATGAAGCAAGTTTGATGGCACAAACATAGAAAAGGTTTAAAACTGAATATTCACATCGCTGACATATTCTAACCATGCTTGCTTTGTTTAAATTGCATACTACTCACGATGTGCTACCCGAAGTAGTTTAGCATGTCACCCTGATCAACTGGTAAATCATACTTTTTACTCTTCCCAGCAATTTGCTGCATGTGTATGCAGGTTTATCAAGTGCTGCAATCTGTGCTGTTTTCAAGTCTTATTGTCTTGGATGTCAGACTTAGTTTTTTTATATTACTTTTTTTCATACCAGGGGATACAAAATTAGATGGATCTATCCTCTTCTGTTATTCCCCTGATTCTCTCCCTTTTCAGGATTTCCAATGAAGGTAGTATTCATGCTTGTCTTGTAGAGTAAATATGTTAATTCTCACAGAAATTTTCCAAATTAAGTATCACTAAAGCTTATTGCAATATGATGTGGTTGGACTTCTAAAGAAAAATGCACACATCCTCATCACTTTAATAATAAATAAGTTGATTGCACTGTGCTAACATTACTTCCATGTAGCAATTGCAAAGGATTGTGGGATAGCACCTTTAGTAAGTCTTGTGTTTGGCTGGTACAGTAAACTACCAACTTTCCTTCTTATAATTCTTGTAATTGCTATTTGCGGAAGACTGAGTCTATCTATGGAAATACTGTTTTAACTTCTGTTCTGATCTGCGGATATAGACAAGGTTGCTTTCATCCAATTAATTGCAATTTTATACTTTCCCGTTTTCAGCTGATCTGAACTGCATTGCTGCAGGAACATCTCGAAATGGAGTTTTCATCTGGGATTTAAACAAAGCCAAAACTATCAGAAGGTTCAATGAGGTTAGTAAATAAGGTTGTTTTTTTTTTCTTTTAATGGCTTGAAAGACTTGTTGTGAGTAATTTCTTAACTATTCATGTACCTTTTGCTCCATATAGAGGCTTTGCAATTGCGTCACGGAACCGCCATGCTAGAGGACATTCATGCCAAATACACGTGGCTTGCACGGTGTGTACAAATTCAACGAGCAAGCGCGTCCCGTATGGTTTATCACGTAGTTACATGTACTCCAACATGGCCGCCGGAGAGTATTATGACGTCATGTGAAAAGCCTCTATTGTCATAACCAGGGTTCTAGTGATGCCAGATTGCTGTCTGTTGTGGAACTGATGCTTGCGAAATGGCATAAAGAGCAAATCAACCAAAGACTGAACAAAATTGAGTGCCTGAAACTTCATGGGAATATTTATGAAAAAAAAGGGGGTTTAAGACTTAATCAAGTTTTTATATGTTACAGGGGTACTTATTCATCCAAATTGGATTTGTGGTTCTCAAGATGTGAGCCAGTAAGGTTTTCACATTTTCAACTCACAGTGAACTTGAAACAAGCACATATGACATCATATCCCCGTTAATGGACACTTTTTTGTATTTCTTCAAACTTTACAGCCTATTTTTTCCTCAACAATCCCATAGTATCAAAACATGAATGCATAAGTGTCATGAGAAGTTTCAAAACTTTGCAATCCCCATGGGGAGGTCCTATTCCTATTAATGTCAATGTCAACACGGCAGTCTGAAAAAACAAAGGGAAACAAAGCATTCCTTGTCAGTGTGAGGAAGTGATGTAATCTCTGCTGCCCTCAATATCACTTTGGAAAACAAATCTAGTAACTTCATTTGCTGGTATCTCAAGAAATACATGTCTGATTTTAATGGAGGGTTCACCAAACTGAGTATATTTAGTTCTTCTCTCACAATTGTGAATTTTTTTGCTTAAACTTTCCCTTTAATGCAATATGAAAAATCTACATTACTATCTGGTCGTGCGATAAAAAACAAGACTTCATCAGTCCCAACTTTCACTGATATTGTGACCAAAACTCTCTGAAAGGTCCCTGTTCCCCAGGCAGTATTTTAGATGCAAGGGCCGTGAGGAATGTTAAAGTTTGGGTCACTGTGCAGCCATATCACATCAGATTCTGATCCAATTCTGCGAGTTTTGGCTCAAACCTTCTCCATCTCTTCTCAGAAATAACAGCATGTAATCAATAAAATATCGATTTTCTCCTCTACAAATATGAAAAATCTAAGGATTTAGTGGCTTTTCTTTAGCCCTTTTTTTCCCAAGTTTGGATTGTCAATGGTTTATTCACCTTCCAAAACTGACAAATGCAGATTATTCCTTTAATAAAACCATGTTTAGCACAATTCTTCACATGTGATTGTTTGATTCTAGTAGTTGAAACGTCAACGTTAAGAACTTTGAATCATTGTGTGACAAAAGGTGTATTGTGTTTGATGTTTCAAGCTGAAACTCATTCTTTGCTTTCTATTGATGGATAAAGAAGATTTGATAATTATTTTTGTAAATTTTAAAAATTTAAATTTGGATAAAAGAGATATGAATATTTTACTGAGGGAAGACAGACTACAAATTGTTGAAATTAACCTTCAGTTTTTCTGGAAGCTTGTTGCAGGGTTTGGATTTAATTTGTACAATAGCATTCTGCTAAACTCTATCAGCAATGTCACAGTTGCCCAAAGTTACTGATTAAAATGTCAAGTTGTTTTTGTCTACCTCCTGCCAAGGGAAAGAGTTCAGAATGAAAGCAAAAAATCCAAATTGAGAAATTTTACAAACAGGTTGAAAATACAATATTCAAATTTTACTTTGAGTGGTTTGTTGTTTAGCAATTTCTTCAATAATGATAGCCGTGAGCTGCACTTGTTGACATTCTCCAAAGATCCCAATTTCATGTTTTACCGGGATAAAGATGTTAAACCACTCAAATGAGTGACAAGTAATTACAAACTCCAGTGGCTGCTGTTCTTGATAAACATAATGTGACATTTTCAAGTTCATTCCATTCCCTGAGGAGAAGTTGTTCATGAAGTTTAGCTTATTGAAGAATGCGTGTTACTTAATTTATCTTTTTTGCTCTTGTGTGACTGAATTGATTTAGCAACATTTTTGATTCCTTGCCGAAGGCAGGCAAGGAATCTATGTGATTTTGATGTCGTGTGTGTGTATGGGTGTGTGTGTGAGGCCTGCTTGTAAACAGGATATCTCAAGAAGGGTAACCCCCAGGGATCTCAAACTTGGCATGTAGATTTTCCACATTGAGTAGATGGTCCCTGTTCTTTTTGGTAGAGGTCAAAGGTCATTTTGGGTCACCAGAGGTCAAAATGTAAATACCTTGGAAATTGCATGTAAACAGGACATCTCCAAAAGGAAAAATGTGAGCGATCTCATACTTGCCATGCTGATTGCTTATATTGAGTAGATGGTCCCTACTGTTTTTGATGGAGGTCAAAGGTCATTTGGGGTCACCAGAGGTAAAAAGGTCAAAACCTTTTAAACACTGTATGTCAAGAAGGGTAAACGTGAGGGATCTCATACGTAGCATGTGGATTGCCCATATTAAGTAGATGATCACTATTGTTTTTGGTGGAGGTCAAAGGTCATTTGGGGTCATAAGAGATGAAAAGCTCAAAAATTTGTATACACCATATCTCAAGAAAGGTAACTGCCAGGAATCTCATACTTACCAAGTGGATTGTCCATATTGAGTAGATGACCCCTATTGTTTTTATTGGATGTCAAAGGTCATTTGGGGTCATCAGAGTTCAAAACATCTAAACCTTGCAAACACTACATCTCAAAAGAGTGTATAACTGTTGAAGTTAATATCCATGAGCGGGTAGGGTGAAAGGGTAAGAATAATTTGGCATGGGTAATGTAATAGGCATAGGTTTATAATTTTTTTGGATCAGTTTATTAACTTCACTATGTAAATTCTTTAGTGAGGTAATTTTGAAAATATGTTTTGTAAAGTGCTGAAGCAAACTCATAGGAAGAAGATCTTAGGTGCTCAAAAGGCACATCACATGGTAGTTACTGTACAGTATGTTGATTCTGGCATGAAATTGTGCCCTGTTATTACATTAATTTCCAAGTATTAATACTTGAACAAGTGGGCAGAGCAAAATATAGAAATCTTAAATGGCAAAATCTGTTCATCAGGCTGACATACATGCTTCAATGCTCATGGGTATGCTGATTTTACAGCCACAAGTAAATAGATTTTCATTCATGAAACTGATTTTCCACTGTTAAATGAAAGTTCCTAGCAGAGTGTGGAACATGTGAGTTTAAATAGTTTGTATGAGGGTCATTTGGGGACATACAGTAGTCTGAAAATATTAGAAGATGCTTCTATGCACACTAAGTAGATGACTGATGTGGAACGTTATAAGTGTAAACTTTGAACAGAGAGTACTCCCTTTGTAGCACAAGAATCTCTTTTATGACATGCTAACATTCCTTTTTCAATAGCTTTAAAGAAAACTTGAAGAAAACATTAAATTTTGTGGCAAAAATTGCTAATATTTGGCAAACCATGTGCCTACTGTCCTCATGAGGACATGTGCGTGCGCATGCATGAATTGGAAATGGGAATTTATTCATTAGATATACCACAGTTAATTGGTTTTGCAAAAAAGAACCTAATTTATACTGATTATTTGGTATCAAATACCCTTCAGCGCACATGAACTGTCATTGCCTAATAGAGTGAATCAATTTCTCACTGACCCATTCTTTGCCATTTGGTCACAGTTATCTGGCATAATTTTTCACAGTTGACTGCTAGTTATCCCCACAGTGTCCTGAAGCACTGTGGTCTCATGTACCCTTCGCTCGAGGTAACACCGTCTTACCTCACGCACGAGTAACGTGGGAACGTGGGTTAACTTGGGGTCAGTGTTTAAATTTCGATCCACCTTCGAACGCAGGGTTCTGCGGTTTCAAACACCGTGTTTGTGGTAATGAATCAAGATATCAAGTGTTTCACGACAAGCAAGCCAAGCAGTTCTGTACTTTGTGCATCGCCTGTAGTGTAAAGCATGTGTAAAACTCGCGAGACATTCATTTGGTGTATCGTTGTGTTGGTCCAGCTGTAGCCTAACTATTCGTTTCGTAAAGAATTCATTCTTCGTATCAAAGTGAATGTGACCAATTATCGCGATCATTATTCCGTCTTGTTTCGAAACTTCTTGGACATTATTTCCAAAGCATCATAGTAAAGAGAGGAACTTGACTGATTGCTGTGGTAAAATATTTGGACAGTTCTGTAATGTTAGTACTGTAGCCTCGCTACACTGTTGTACCACTACTCCTTTGCAATGATGCAGTATTTCTCGCTATGCCAAAAATGTTTCCAATTGTTCTGAAATCTGCGTTCGTGGCCAATCTCCAAAGTGTTGTAGCTACTCTTTTCTCAACACTTAGGCCCTCCTCATGACAGTATCTTGTTTCTCCATTGCTGGTCGTAATCGATCACATATAAAGGTGAATGTATCCCGATCAACCCGAAAATTCTCCTTCCACTCCTTATTATCAAAATTTGTCAACATTGTTTCAAACACGGCTGATGTACGTAGCGATCTTGGTCTAGCATTTATTTTGTGCGCAAACTGAGGCGATGCGAGGTATTGCATTCAACCATTCCTCAGCAGACTGAGATGCCCCCACAGAAGGAGCCGTTTTGCGGCCATTTCCTGATTTTTCCTCCTTCAACAGCTGATTTCATTTCTTCGAATGTGCATCAAACGAATTAAAGCAAAGCATAAAACTGCATAGGATAATAAGCTGCTTAATTCCAGGTTGAATGTGTGCACGTTCAGTAGTGACTAATTCTTGCTTCTTGTTTATCAACAGTGGCCGAATTCCGCGCGAAATATTTGACCTCGTTACTATAGTAGCACAACCCAATCAAACTAACACGAGGTACGTGAGATCACACGCTGGAAAACACGGTGTTAACCTGCGGTTTTGTCCTTATGTAAACACGGGGTAACACCAGCCATCGTGGGGTACGTGAGACCAAGCTTAAGGATTACCTCATTCAAACATACAGCTCAATTGACTTTATCTTTTTACTATGTAAGTGGTGTTAATTGACTCTTATAAACCCTCTGCAGAAGGCTTATTTTTATCTCAGTACATAACAACCATGACAGCCCATTGTTTGTTTATACTCCTATTTCCTACCATTCCCTGCAGATACTCAGTCCTCTATTTGTGGTCAAAATGTCAGGCCTCCATGAAAGTCACACCTCTGCTAAATCAAGCATAAAATAACTGTCCACATTATCTTGTCTCATCTGACCACAAATAAAAGTTGTTTGCCAGCCATTGTCTGGAGATGGAGAAGTTCGTGTACACTTGATCAAGTTTCTAAACTGAAAGTTATCTGAGAAACACTGTGGCTTGACACCTCAGAAATAGTGTCCTTTACATAGAAGCTGGTGGAATTGAACAATGTGTTTGTATTAGGATTTTTGTGGAACACAACTTTAAAAGTAGTGTGAATTGTCAGCAAAAAGCACTGAATTTACTTGGCAGTTAAGGAGCAAGGTCTCCTATTGAAGAATCCATTGGAATTATGTCAATATCTTTTACCTTTCTCAAGATATACCTCTTCAAAGTTTGAATGTTGCTGGAGCAAATTGTTGGTTTTCCAAAAATAGTGATTTTGAGTATTGCACAGGGTTGACATTTCTTTTGTTAACCCTTCATAAATAATCTCTTAATTGCTCATCAGATAGGTTATTGTTTGGTGATTGATACTGATGATTTTCAAGGACACAATTTCAACTTCCAAAATAAACCCTTCAGGAAACACTAATGTTACAACTGCCCTTGAAATGAAGATTGCAAAAACAAAGAACAACATTAGCCATATGTGGTATGTCCCTCCCATGACATCACAATGTTTACATACTGAGCTGAAATTTATGCATGATTAAGTGCAAATCAGAAATAAACCTGTAAATGGTTAATTTTAAACCGATTTTGATGGGAATTGCGGCATTTTTCTTGGTTTTTAATGCTTTTTACATCAAATACCCCACTTTGTCATTTTGGTGTCACACTACCTTTGAGCATTGGTGTCTAACTAGATTGGTGTTTCTGCTTTACATTTTTAATATGCTCTACAGTGATTATTTATCACGTAGTTTCGTTCTAGAATTTGTTTTAAATCTTTGATAGCATTAAATGTATCAGCATACTACTTGCCTCATCTCTGCAAATATCTGGATAACCGCACCAAAAAAGGAACCCCTTTATGAAGGATTATAGTTATGTCAAATATCATCACCAAGTGGGAAAATATCATCACCGAGTGGGAAGTTTTGTCTCACGTTGCATTTTTATCCACGTTACAACCCCCCCCCCCTCCCCCCAAAAAAGTGTATCATTAAGCTTAATGCATAGGACCATTGCTTCAAGATTACCCTTAATGTCACTTTTCAAAAGTATTAGGGTTTTTTTTTTTGCATTGCTTCTGTCGTTTAAAGGTAGTTCAGGTAATAAGAGCAAGCATAATGTTGTATACTCTGTATCAAACAAGGAAAACTTGCACTCTGTGTTATGCTGTACCTACAGTATGAGTAGACAAAAGTCAAATTAAGTCTTGTTAAATTATGGATTAATAGGGATATCAGCTTTTGTTAAGACAATGGGTGGGGCATTTCCCCCATAAAGCAAAAATAGCTGCCACTAATAGCCAAGGTTACACATCTCTGTTCAGATGTCCCTTTGATCCAATGCATGCGGGAGAGTGTTCGGATGAGGGCTTGTTTTAACACTAACCTCAATGCACACTTTTCAAATCATAGAGGCATCGTAACCTAGAGACTTCAGAATAAAGAGCTGTCCCCATTATCCATACTTTTGATTAAAATGGTTTAAAAATACTGCTTTATCAAGTAATGAGACAAAACATAGTTTTCTGGCACATCCAAGCTGTGTGAGAAATTCCTCGTTTGTGGAGATCAAAGGTTTGGGGTGACAAAAGATCAAACCTTGTAGACATAACATTTTTAGGGGGATATAAACTGTGAGGGATCTCATACCATGGAGTTAGTACTTCCATGGTAATACTGTACTTAGCTTTTGAATTGTTGATGTTGATGTACATGTTGGTGATGTGATCACTATTGTTTTTAATGGGGTCGAAAGGTCATTTTGGGTCACATGAGGTCAAAAAGTTTTGGCCTTACTTGTATGATATCTCAATTAAGTAGTATAATTGTATGGGATCTCATGCATGTCATGTTTGTTTCCATGTTTGCCATGATATATCATATGGCAAGGAATCACTAAGCCTGTTGGCTTTCTAGTTAAGAAAGTTACTTCTTTTTTAGTGTCTTTTTTTTCTGAATTTTGTTTTTCTAAAACCGAAAGAGTATATTCCAAAAGATGTCAACATGCTATGAAATTACAAAAACCCAAGATTCAATCCCCGAATTGTACCCCATATCTCTGAGAAAGGGGATTTTGGCAGATCTGGCAAAAACCCTGCCTCTCTTGTTTTTCTTTCACACCTACAGTATCTGCTAGGCCAATAACAATGTATGAAGTGTATGTTTGAAGGTAGTGTGACATGTCATCAAAATGCCCTGACTTCACTATGCAGCTCTGGAGTAGGAAGGCTTTCCTTAGCAAAATTTTCTTTGGGATTATGTCAGTATCTTTTATGGTCTCGATATATTACACCCCTTCAAAGTTTGAATCTTTCTGAAGCAATTTGCTTTTAATATGCTAAAATAATGTTGTGGAGTGTTGCACAGTATTGACATTTCTTTTGTTCACCCTGTATTAATTATAGATCTCTTAATTACTCATCAGGTAGTGTATGGTTTGGTAATTGATGTTGATGATTTTCAAGGACGCTATTTAAACTTTAAAAATAAAACCCTCAGGACATACTAATGATACCATTGTCCTTGAGGTGAAGATCCCCAAAACAAGGACAGCATTCCCCATATATGGCATTTTCCTCCCAAGACATCACAAGATTTGCATACAGTATTTAGTTCAAGAGAACACATTATTAAGTACAAATCAAAAATCGCCACATAAAATGGTCAATTTTTGACAGAGTTTGATAGGAATTGCAGATTTTATGGTTTTTAAAGCTCTTCACATCAAAGACCCAATTTGTCATTTTTGTGTCACATGACCTTCAAAGCCAACCCTGCTTTGAACGCAATACAGTCAAGTTACATGCTTGGGTGCACTCCTTATGAGTGAAGCAGGAATTGCCCATGTCAATAAACTTTGGGGATGACCACGGTTGTGACACAAAGCTTTGGCCATGATTTTTGGAGACAAAAGATAGGGTGTTGACACATGGGATAGGTTGTGGTTAGTAGGCTTCCACCATTATTTCAGAAATGATAATGGATGTAATCGTACCCCTAAAAATGGATATTTGGTCATAATCGGTCCTTCTTACTTAAAATAACCCATTCCACAATCAACAAACAAACAGGATCATTCCACAATCAATCAACAAACAGGGTTAAATGTATGCAGTATATGAACTCCAAATCAGGTGCAAACTGTCATAAAATCTTAAGCTTTCCAAAGTGAGACAATATTACATCAAAATTCAAGTGATAAAATTGTTCAAAAACCATGATCACTTGTTCAGACTAAGCCATAGGCTCCTTGCATGAGCTCCACAATTGTTCCCAAAATTTGCTTGAGCTTCCACGATTTTTTCAATTTTTAAATTATTTCACAATTACTTTGATTTTTCACGGTTATTTTTATTTTTCAAATTTCTTCTCGTGCAATAATTATATCAAATCAAAACTGGTGAAAACCGGTATCCATATTATAATTGGTTTAAAGTGAAAGCTAAGTGGTTAGTTAGACATCAGGGAATAATTTATCCAGTATCGCATTGCAATTTTCTACGCAGACAGGCCAAGTTGCTACACAAATGAAAAATTGTGTAGCAAATTTTGTGTGCATAACCCTTGCATTTTCAAAAACAATGTGTGAAACACCTCAAAAATCTTCAAAACTGCTACGCAAAATTTGAATGCTAAATTTTTCCCTGGTGACATGCTTTCATGTTGCTCCCTAAGAATGCAAAACAGACACCCCCAAGTAGATCAAAGGAGATGTTGGGTTTAACTGATATCTGAGTTTGTTACAAAGATATTATAAAGATAGATACCAAACTAAAAATGGCGCGGTGATTCCTCGTGGAAGGCGATTTGGAGGGGCGGAAGTGCTGATCACTGGTCAGTCATTTTGGAAGCCAACAGATAAATTGATATCTTCCGGTAGAATAAATCCAAGTGATTTTAAAACATTGCAATTCTTGCAAACACAGTTCTTCCATTAATTTCACTTACATGAAACAGTTTTAGGCTTCTTCAAGGCTTTCTACTTAGGAACATTTGAAAATTAACTCACAACGACTGGTTTGAAGTTCATTGACTAACTGGCTTCTTAAGCCTTCAGTCTTGCAGTAACATGAACAAACATAATTAAAATCTTTGTTAAGATACTTAAATGATTTTCCTTGAGGGGTAATACAGACACGTGGGCTGGCTTACGGTACCGCGTGAAGAAGTTAATAGATATACATATCATCCAGCCAGAGATGTCAGTGTTCAGTCACACGAATTAAAATACGTACGGTCCAGCCTCGGGAGTAAAAGACTATGTACGGTCCAGCCTCGAGAGCGAAATGTTACATACAGTCCAGCCTTGGGAGCGAAATGTTACATACAGTCCAGCCTCGGTAGCGAAATGTTACATACAGTCCAGCCTCGGGAGCGAAATGTTACATACAGTCCAGCCTCGGGAGTCCGGCCAGGCATATAAATTACAATTAAAACCCTCTTCTAATATATATTCGACACAATGTGTAATTCTTGCCTCTATGCCCACGGGGCCCTGGCTTTCCCTGACCAAGCTTCCTTATGGGGGGGAGGGGAGAATCGCCATGCCTACAACACGACATATTCAGACACTAAATCACACCGAATCACCCCAGTAACAACATTCCACAAAACATAACATGCACTTTTCCGGTCAAACTATCCAATTACTTTAGATTACAATTCCTCACCCTAATACTCTTACATAGATCCCTCATAGATTAAGGTTGTAAACAATAAGATACTCACAGCTGCTTTTCCCTGTAGTAGGCACTGAATTGGACGCTCGGTGAGGGATGGAAAGCAAGTTCACCTTGTAAACTACAAACAAGGTTACAGCCCGACCATGTACCTCCGGTTTAAAGCCCTCAGCGGCCCTCAAAAGTCCTCAGCGACCCTGAATCCCGGCAACGGCTACACAACGACCTACTTCCCTCACCGAGACGTCCGCCCTGTTGCAAGATCTCTATACCTCAACTGACTTTCTCCACCCAATTCAACCCACCCGTTCGATTGACTAGGTACGAGAAATATGTTGAGCAGGGCAGGCATGCACCCACACCTCCTTACTCTAAAAAGGCATGAATATTCAAAAGTAGAAGTACAAAGGAAAACATTCTCGACCTCTGAACACATCTGTGACACTATTATGCATTGATAGTTGTAGCAGATCACCGAATGTAGTTGTGCGCATGTCAAATGAACACTTCTGCCCCTCCAATTGAGCCTCCGTGAGGAGTCAGTGCGTCTAACAGTGTAGGGATAGAAGTTTGGTATCTACGTTTATAATATCTTTGGTTTGTTACATGATCTGCGCCCTCAGGTAGTCAATGTTTTCATTATGAAAAGCAGTTCACATACTTGACTGACCTATTAGCTCACACAAAAAATGTTTTTGTAACTTTTTCCTTTTTTTTTATTTGGGTATATAGCTGCTAATGTCAATCTGTTAATCAGATGTGAAACATGACTATATCAAGTGTTTATGTAGTGTACTCCATTTCCTCCCTACAGCAGTGAAATGTAATCAGGCAGAGATGATGTTTCAAAAAGTAAGAAGGAAAGTTTCATCATGGAAGCTTAATTTTCCTGAAGTTTAGCTAAGAGGGGGGAAACCTCATGAAGATTTGTTTTGCCTCTTATGATAGAAGCTTTTAAATAGTACAGTACTCAACATGAAAACTGAAGTTAGACCTTCATTTCTCTTTTCTTTCATTTCTTCATTTCCAGTGCAAATATAAAAATTTATGTATAAAAATTTATGTACATGATATCAAAAGTGAAAATTAAAAAAAATTTAAACAGTTAAAAAGTTGGTGTAAAAATACAAAAATTTATACAAAAGGAAAAATGCAGTTATGTACAATTAATATATCAAAGTGACTGTCTTGCAAATAAAGAACAGCCAATACTGTATAAAGCTATTTTTACACACATTTATTCCAAATTTTGATTTTACTGCTTTGTTTGTAATGATATACCCTATAGTTTCTCCTATTAGAGAGTTAGGTTGGGTATTTACAGAATGTCTTTCATTTCTCTCTGTGCAATTTACACTTCCGTGGTGGGAAAGGTGACATATATCCCTCCGCATTTTGACGCAGTTTGACACATCTTGACGCAGTTCTGTTTTTAGTTTTCCTCCTAGGTGGAAGTTTCTTTCATTCCAATTTAAATTTCATATTTTATTGCAAATTGAAACAGCTGGTTAGGAATATATTAGTAGCATATGTTGGTGTACATTAGAATGCATTAATCATATCCTTTCAGTTGGTGTTAAGGCAGGCAATAGTTAATAAAAAACTGCTGCAAATGTTTTGTCATTTTTTTGCCCTTTGTGTTAATTGATGGGTGGAAAGTGTGTTGAAATGGAAAATAATCATGGCAAGGGGGGGGGGTATGCATTTGTACCAGGCTAATGTGAGAAGTTAGATGGAGTTTTAAGGCTCAGTTTCCAACCCACTGATTCAAGTCAAGCCTACCTCACAGGTAGTACTACCTCTGAGATAGTTTTTCCATGATCTAACTCATGCATAGCACCGTTTGTATGATAAAGTTACAACGTTACAGTGTACATGATATCCTGTACAAAGTAAACCAAGTTTCCTTGAGGTGTTTCATTTTCCCTCCAAATAAAATATTTTCCCTGCAGGGAGCTTCATATATTGCCTTTTTTTTCCACCCATGTTTTACACCCTTATTGCTTTTTACCTTGCTGTCATGTACAGATTTTTACTGTAATTTTTGGACTTGGACGCTTATTTTCTGTTAACCCCTTCACTACGCATGGTTTCACTGCGAAACCATAATTTACCATCACTTTATAGTGTGGTTTCTCTGTGAAACCTAAGCACTCAGCTGCATATTTGGGTACCTCATTATAAATCTATTGTGTGCAATCGTACTTGGACAAGGAATAGGCTTGAAGAGGAGATGCTTTATACATGTGTATCCTCATGGAGTATATTGCCAGCACAAATATGGTGGCATCTATACGAAAACTTACAATTTCGTGTAACAGGTACATACATATTGTGTATACGTAATATAATACAAAGCTTAGTATTGCAAGAGGGACCCCCTTCTGTAGCGAAAGGGTTAAATCTGAGAACAACATGCTTGCCATTATAGTGTTTTATACCTGCAGTGTATTTGAAGGGGCTTGTTGATATTGATAACTTAATGAGAGTGGGAAATGGTCACTAGTTACCACAACAATGCTTGTAGTTAGCATAGTAAGTCAAGTTTCATATCCAAAAGTTACGGAAAGAGTCAAAATTTTTAACTTTGTGGTTTCCTGACTTGTAACCGTTTTAAGCATGATTTGAAAAATTGTAAGTCACAAATTTTTAAAAACAGAATTGAACTGTTACTTTACACTGATAAAACAGATATTTGGATGTGGGATGTGAGGGTTGTCTGAGTTTGACCATTTGTCATTTGTCATTGGTCTAAACCTTAACAGGTTAGGAAAACTTGTTGACTTCATGAACCAACTCAATAAGTGGCTTTTAACACATTTTTATTTTCACAGCATGCCAAAGCCAGCATATTCTCCGTGGCCTGGAATCAAAAGGATTCTAGAAGAATTGCTTCCTGTGCTGCAGACAGCTTCTGGTAAGTAAATCAACCTCCGAGATAGAATTTTGATACATTTAAATGGAGCGTGAGTAATTCATCCACCTCTTTTCACGCCAAATCTGCGTCAGGCTGTTCGTTCCAAAAGAAGTCACATCTTGGTATTAATATTCAACATGTCTCTGTTGAACCAACCGCAAAACTTTAAATGTGATTTAAAAGCTGCAAAGTCTTGACAGAAATAAAAAAGATTGTCAAGGTTTTATCTCTCTTTGAAAGAAACTGTGTTAGTAATTGTGTAACCATGGCGACCAAAGCATTGTACTTGAGTGGGAATTGTTGCGTAATTAAAACTATGTAAAAATGTCTTCTCAAGACGTGACTTTGGATCAAGACTCAAATTTGTGCAGAGTGCGACAAAAATTTGTGGAGTTATTTTTGTTGAATGCTATTTTCTGTTCAAGGAAAGATGTCTAACAAAAGGATCTAGTACCATTTCAGAAGCATATGAAGATTGTGGATCCAAAGTTTAACTTCCCAAATGGAGAGATGTCAAAACTGAGCATTTTGGGGTGTTTTGGAACGAGAGAATTTGGTCATAGAAAAGGTTGATCTGCAGTGTTCATTTTGTTTAGGAATTTGGAACTGCACATTCACAAGCATATGAGATAGGCTGTCTGAAAGGAGGTTGGCCAGTTGAGATAAGGAAAGTCTAAGGGCACTCAACACGTGCTTTAATGTGCCTTCCCGCATGCATGTTTATAGACAAATCTGGACATTCAGGTGATGGTCTGATTTTAGTAGGACATAACTGGGGTCCATTACCTTAAGTCTTTCTATTTCCTTGCTTACCTGTATCATGGATGGGTCGTACACTGGTTTGTATCTTGATTTCCTCAATTTCACTGAATGTGAGGGTTTGAAATTCATGTAGACAATAAATATAAGCCAATTGTGTTCTGATGGACCCCACTAATGGCTGCCTACGGTCACTAAACACAAGCACTGATAAGATTCATCATACACTGTTGATGTGTTTATTGGTTTCGATGAAAAGAGAAACCTATGCATTCATGATGACTTGCGTGTGTATGTATGTGTGTATGTGCGTGTGTGCGTGTGTGTGTAGGTGTGTGTGTATGTGTGTGTGTTTGTGACAATTTGCTTGTTTACACGATATCATAAGAAGGGAAGATCTGACAGTTCTCAAACTTGGTACACAGATACCCCATACTGAGAGGAAGAACCCTATTTATTTTGGTGGAGGTCAAAGGTCATTTGGGGTCACATGGGCTCAAACCCCGAAATCCTTGTTTACACGATATCTCATGGTAGGAAACTTGGATTAACTTCAAACATGATATGTTGATGCCTTATGATGTAAGGAAGAATCCTATTGATTTTGGTGGAGGTCAAGGGTCATTTGGGGTCACATGGGGTCAAAACCCGAAATCCTTGTTTACATGATATCTCATGGTAGGAAACTTGGATTAATTTCAAACTTGATATGTTGATGCGTTATGATGTAAGAAAGAACTCAATTTATTTTCGTGGAGGTCAAAGGTCATTTGGGGTCACATGGGGTCAAACCCCTAAATCCTTGTCTACAATATATCTCAAGGTGGGAAACTTGAATTCATTTCAAACTTGATATGTTGATGCGTTATGATGTAAGGAAGTGCCAGTTTAATTTTGGTGGAGGTCAAAGGTCATTTGGGGTCACATGGGGTCAAAACCTGAAATCCTTGTTTACATGATATCTCATGGTAGGAAACTTGGATTAATTTCAAACTTGATATGTTGATGCGTTATGATGTAAGAAAGAACTCAATTTATTTTCGTGGAGGTCAAAGGTCATTTGGGGTCACATGGGGTCAAACCCCTAAATCCTTGTCTACAATATATCTCAAGGTAGGAAACTTGAATTCATTTCAAACTTGATATGTTGATGCGTTATGATGTAAGGAAGTGCCAGTTTAATTTTGGTGGAGGTCAAAGGTCATTTAGGGTCACGTGTGGCCAAACCCTGAAAACCTTGTTTACAGGATATCTCATGGTAGGAAACTTGGATTCATTTCAAACTTGATATGTTGATGCGTTATGATGTAAGGAAGTGCCAGCTTAATTTTGGTGGAGGTCAAGGGTCATTTGGGGTCACATGGGGTCAAAACCCGAAATCCTTGTTTACAGGATATCTCATGGTAGGAAACTTGGATAAATTTCAAACTTGATATGTTGATGCATGATGATGTAAGAAAGAACCCAATTTTTTTTGGTGGAGGTCAAAGGTCATTTGGGGTCATGTGTGGCCAAACCCCGAAAACCTCGTTTACACGATATCTCATAGTAGGAAACTTGGATTCATTTCAAACTTGATATGTTGATGCGTTATGATATGAAGAGTGCCAGATTAATTTTGGTGGAGGTCAAAGGTCATTTGGGGTCATGTGTGGCCAAACCCCGAAAACCTTGTTTACACGATATCTCATAGTAGGAAACTTGGATTCATTTCAAACTTGATATGTTGATGCGTTATGATATGAAGAGTGCCAGATTAATTTTGGTGGAGGTCAAAGGTCATTTGGGGTCACGTGTGGCCAAACCCCAAAATCCTTGTTTACATGATATCTAATGGTAGGAAACTTTGATTCATTTCAAACTTGATATGTTGATGCATTATGATGTTAGAAATAACCCGATATATTTTCGTGGAGGTCAAAGATCATTTGGGGTCACATGAGGTCAAACCCCTAAATCCTTGTTCACACTATATCTCAAAGTAGGAAACTTGGATTCATTTCAAACTTGATATGTTGATGTGTTATGATGTAAGGAAGAACCCTATTAATTTTGGTGGAGGTCAAAGGCAATTTGGGGTCACATGGGGTCAAACCCTGAAATCCTTGTTTACATGATACTTCATGGTAGGAAATTTGGATTCATTTCTAACTGGATATGTTGATGCATTATGATGTAAAGAAGAACCCTATTTATTTTTGTGGAGGTCAAAGGTCATTTGGGGTCAGAAGGGGACAAATCCTGAAAACCTTTTCAACACAATATCTCAAGGTAGAAAGCTTGGATTGATTTCAAACATGAAATGTTGATGCATTATTATGAAAGGAAGAACCCTCTTGATTTTGGTAGAGGTCAAAGGTCATTTGGGGTCATAGGGGGTAAAACTCAGAAAACCTTGTTTAGGATAGCTCAAGGTATGAAACGTGGATGGATTTCATAATTAGTATGTGGATGAGTTATGGTGAGAAGATGGTCTGTATAAGGTTTTTTGTGGAGGTGAAAGGACATCTGGGGTCATGATCGGTCAAACTTTGAAAACCTTGTCAAAAATGGGATATCTTAAGGTAGGAAACTTCAATGGATTTCCTAATTAATATGTGGATGTGTTATGGTGAGTTGAAAGTACTGTACCTGTTGTTTTTGGTGGAGGTCAGTGGTCATCTGGTATCACCTGGCATCAAACTCTGAAAACCTTGTTAGCAGAATATCTCAAGGCACAGTATGAAATTTGGCTTTTTGAATAAAGAAGTGTTTTGGTTAAAAGAAGTGTTTTGGTTAAAAGAAAAACCAGTTTAAGGTGGAGTCAAAGGTCACTTTGGGTCACCAGTTGTTACAAGAAATGTAGCATTTTATTGAAAAGAGCATATATGTATCATCGAAACCTCAATGCATTTTTGCATTCTGGTATTATTCTTGGCAAGTTGTTTGAAATTTTTCAATGATTTTTTAAATCATTGTTTTCATTCGATATTCACTTTAATGTCACTGGATGCTATTTTTTATTTAACAAAGGGTGATGATAATGACATTGGGTGATGATAATGACATGAGTGAATGTTCACTTAAAGCTTAGTTGACAAGCTTTTGTTGGACTAAATTTCATCCTTTTCAGGTTGTTTTTGAGCATGTAAATTCTTCTCAGGTATTTTCAGTGTGGAAAAGTGTTACTTGCCTTAAATGCAGTGAAACTTATGTAGTTAATCTCATTACAAAATCCTCCTTTAATAATGAGACATTACAACAGTTAATGTTAAAAAAAATGATTGGGCAATGAAAAGCCTTTCTCTCATGGGTAAAAAAATTACTACCAAAATAAACCACCACAACTGAATTTTCAAGATAATCTGTCAGAGTGAAACTTTTTGCACAATTTCATATCTTGGCTCCTTGCAACAAGTTAAAAATATTTGAAGATCCTCCTCTGCCTAGAAAATAATTTTAAGTTGGGGAGGAACTCCCATTCTTTAGACACTGATGTGCCCTTGAAATTAGTTATTCTGGCTTCGGGTCTGGTGTGGGATAGGAAGAGAGGTGGAGTGATGGGTATGGGGTGGCACCAGGGTATTTTGATGGGGTGCAAAGCACAAACTGAGTGCTTTTTTTCCTTCTCTTTCACAATTTCTTGCAAATATGGGAGAGTGGTTGCCCCCCTCCTGCCTCCTTGATACCATCCAAGTGTCCCTTGGATGTCAGGTGGGTGCATGTAGTATGTCACAGGAAAAGATGAATGCTTCTAGCCCAGGTCACATCAAACAACAACATTTGATGAAATCAATACCATAACACTTTTGACAAAAAAAAATAGTTTTTGTGCAATTGCAGTGTTGTGGTCAAACCGGCATGACTGACAACTGTATTGAAATTTCTCGGTACTCATTTTTATGTTGGAATTGAAATTGTATCTAACTTGGAGCCATTGCTTGGTTTGACCAAAGCATAATTGTGACAGGCTTTGTTCATGTTTTTTTTTTAACATGTTTCATCTGGACAATTTTTATTGGCGACAGGATGGAAACATCCTTACTAATGTTTTTTTTTTCTCTCTTTTGTTCATTTGCTCCCTTGAGAACCGTTTTAATCTTTTCTTCTTTCTTTCTTTGGTTTTTCTTTCCCAGCATAGTTCGTGAGGTGGATGGTAAGATTCTTCAGAAGTATAGGCATCCAGGGTCCGTATTTGGATGTGACTGGAGCCCAAACAACAAGTAAGTCATGAAAAAGAAGTAGAAATGCAGAGAACTTTGAAAACGTTTGTGTAAAATTATTTTTTCTACCTCCAGCTTTGAAATCAGTTAGATTGAAAAGTTTATGCAGAGTCAGATTGGAAAATTGTAGATTGGATGAGAAACTCGGTCAATACCATGTTCAAGGAAATTGAACCCTGGAACTTGTAATTGTAGAATATTGAATTTGATTGCTTCAAATGCCACCACCTTTTAATATCTATCATGCCATAGCACAGGTTTGATTTTCGAAGATAAGTCTAGTTTGCTCATACTTTGTACAACCTACACTATCCAAGCTGAAACACTTGTGAAGTAATTTAGCACTTTGCCATGACAGTAGGATTAAATGTTGATAGAAATGGTGTTATCTTTCTCTTTTAGTATCAGGAAGAGAGGCCATGAAGTAGGGTAGTTATATTTCACAGTTTCTCAAAATGGTGTATTCATATTATATCAATTTATTTACCCTTTGCCTTTAAAATTGACATCTCCCAGGGATATGCTAGCTACAGGATGCGAGGACGGCATTGTCAGAGTATACTACATTGCAACATCAAGTGAGCAACCATTAAAAACATTCAGGGGCCACGCAGCTAAAGTTTTTCACGTAAAATGGTCACCGCTAAGGGATGGCATACTATGCAGTGGTTCCGATGATGGGTGAGCTATCATTTTAAAAATTCATGATTTGTTTTTTGTGCTCTACTGAAAAGCAGCCATGTTATTCTGTGAGGTACACCACACTAATGTTTACATGTAATTAACCAATTACTGTGGTCTGTTTGCATTTGAACGTATTCTTTGTCAATCTAAGTAGGATGATCCATTGGAAATCCAAGGGATGGAAATGTTTAAGTGTCATGAGGGTGATGACTATCTAAAGGAGCATAGCCAAGGGGGTTATTCTGGTAGTTAATCTTTCCCCTCTCCCTTTGGTCTGAACTGAAACTGTATATTTTTTTCCAGTGGCCAGCAACCCACAACTGGATTAAATGCAGTGGCCAGCTTGACTTAAACCAGTTGGTTAGAAACTGGGCCGTAAAACTCCATCTAACTAACTGTATAATTTCTCCTTTGTCAAAATGTTAGATGATGAATGGTAGTAAGCACTGTTTTCTGTAACAAATTACACATTGGGTCAATACAACCAGTATGAGAAAAAGTGACTCATTGGAAATTGCAGTTTTGTGCAACTGTGCACATATCAAAATTGGGAAAAAATTAAACCCTCTTTTTTCATTTTTTCCCACAAACATCAGTGGGTCAAATTGACAAGCCATTGCCAGAGATGCCAATTCTCCCGGATTCTCAGGGAGACTCCCTGAAAATTCAAGGATTTTTGTCCATTCCAGCTAGCAAATATGACAATCTCCCTGATTGAAGCAAGCCTTTCCCCCATTGAGTTGCATGTAATTTTAAAAAATCTCCCTGATTCCTGTGTGAAACCTCCCTGATTTCTGGATGTAAATGTCGGCATCTCTGCATTGCACTGAAATCACTTCATAGCAGTTTAGAGTAAACACCGGTAGTAAGACACATCTGTGTATGTGACACCATAGTGAGAAGGTGTGCCCTTTCCTTTTCAGTTGAGATCTAAGTTAATTTGGGATCACCAAACAATAGTGTATTTGGATAGATTATGCATGTACAGAAGGCTGTGTATTTTTGTTATGTTATTCAAATCAAATACCTTTTAACCTACAAAATGAATATATTTTAAGGTTAAAAATGGAAATTTGTGGTCATAAAGCAGAAAATCTGTAGCTCTAAAATGTATTTTCAGGTTGCTGAACATCGTCAGATGGAATTTGCTAAATTTTTGCAGCAAGTATTTTCCTGATCAAATGTCCAACCTAGCAATCGGTTAATACCTTGTCTTTTCTTTTGACAGAACAATACGAATATGGGATTACACTCAAGACAGCTGCGTTAATATTCTAGTAGGTCACACAGGTCATGTCAGGGGCCTTCTGTGGAATCCAGAGATACCGTACCTGTTAATGTCTGGCTCGTGGGACTATACTATTAGAGTATGGGATGTGAGGTAAGTGCCTTGTTAGCCCTGATATGGGTAGGGTCATTGGGAGGGGGGCAGATACTTGCCAGTGCTTGACAAGTATCCACAGTATGGTAAGATACCACCTATTAAGACAGTTTGTCAAATCATGTTATAGTCAAATGCAGTCACCTAACTTGAATTGGCATACATGAGGAATTTCTCACCCTATTAGATATTTCACCCGAATCCCCACCAAAAGCAAGGTTTGGTGGGGTAATCAAATTTTACCCAACTTCCTGCTCAACTCACTCAAGCACGCTCCAAGAAACCACAAGCTTGACAAGAGACATCTGGTGGAAGATGTAAACAAAGGTGGGATGATACTGGCCAGACGTGCCACTGTTTGAGAGGTGTGAAAGGCAAGCAGTAGGGCACCTTCTTATCTAGTTTTTGTTGATCTTTGTTCACTGAAACAAAGAGGTGTGGACAGAGTTTTAAAAGGCAGGGAAATTCAACATGTACCTCTCTATGTTTAGGCCTGATTGGTTCTTTTTTAATGTTGGAACTGCATTGTTGTCTTTTAGAAGTTAAGATTGGTTTATTATCAGCATACTGTATTCATGCTCTGGAACATGAACTGATGCCTGCAATACAATGATGTGAAATTTGTAAGATATTTGTAAATGTTGTAAAATATAGAAGCTTCGAGAATGGCTTATTCCATATTGAATAACTACCAACATGGAACTTACTTTGCAGTATTTTGCATGAATTTGACATTCATCCCACTGGCTTTATTCAGGTGTTATTCAGGTGTTATTCCAGTGTTATTTTGATATGTTTTTGCTGGGTGGGTTTAAGTTCGTTCTGTTCGATGAGTGTAAGTATTAAGTAAGGACAGTTCTTTGGTCTTAGATCATGTGTAGTAATTCTTGTTTTCATCCAGTCTAGAATGGAGCTATGCATGACAGACCTATGGTGTAAAATAGTCTGAATTCTGTAAGGCTGGTCAGTTAAGTATTTGCCTTTTTGAGGACGAAGCTTCCATGAGAAGCAGAACCCCTTCAGGAGTAAACGTTTGATTTTGCCTAACCCCACTTTGCCAGAGATTCATGGAGACTGTCAAAATATGTGGACAAGCAAACTCCCTCCTTTTGAGAATCATTTTGCAAGAGATAAAATTATTTCTTTCTTGCTTTTGCTTAATACTCATTTATTTCCATCTTCCAACAAAATTTAAGTAGGAAGTGCATAATTTGCATGCCTATTCTAAATCCCAAGCAGTATTTAAATTTCCTTGTCAAATATTTTCATCCTACACAGGGACGGGGCCTGTGTTGATAAGGTTTTGGACCATGGGGCTGATGTTTATGGGCTGACAACTCACCCACAGAGGCCATTTGTGGTGGCCTCGTGTTCCCGGGATTCTACGGTCCGTATTTGGTCCTTGTCCTCATTATTCTCCACCATCCAGATCAGAATACTTGCCGATAAGCCCTTGCAAGAGGTGATTGCCCAGACAGGTGAGCTATTTATCTTACCAGGATATAACAGTATCCTTAAAGTGACAATCAAAGTTTGTTTTTACAACTTTTTTTCTCAACTTCAATTCAGCACCACATACGTACTTTGACCTAGAACTAACCAAAAATTATACATGATCACAGTCTTGCGTCCAAATTGGTTACAGCATAGTGGAGACTGTCTAGTGTTGCATTTGAGTGAAATTTTGTGACCCGAAAATTATTCAGAAATTTTCATTCAACAATAATTACACACAAATTTAACATTTCTTCTGACATGGAAGTCATCTACAATGTTTTTATATTCTGGTTAGTTAGTTAGATAGAGTTTTGCAGCCCAGTTTCCAACTTATTGGTTCAAGTCGAGCCAGCCAGGGCCTTTTTCCAGTCTTTGCTAACTGGCTTGTTTTCCCTACTCCGATGCTTATGCAGAGCATCATGCACAACTGCAGTAGGTTCCATTTTTAGAGTCTTTGGCATGACTCGACCTGGGAATAGAACCCAGGCCTTTGGCATGAGTGGTGAATGCTCTTACTGTTAGACCAACCACGCGGTCTTATACTCTGTTAAACTCTGATTATCCCTTTAAATCAATTGAAAAAGTTGAATTGTTTAGAAGAGGAAAGTGTTGAATATTCATAGCCACAGTCAATTTTTTTTAAGCTTATGGAAGAATCTATATCATTGCATCCATTGTGCTGGGCACTTTGATGAAGGATTAATTTGTAGGACCCACAGGCATTTAACCCTATTTCACACCTGCATACTGTGCCTATTTGGGCAGCCAGCATGCATGTGGGATATCATATGCACTTTTACCCAAAATTTACCCACTATCAGTTACCTGAAACGGTCAATAACTAGCCCCTTATGGTCATGTGGTCTGGCCCTTATGGCCATTTATTAATTTTTGGTGCAAAATTTTGTGGGCTCCAGATGGGCCAATATATGAGGCCTAAAGGAACCCATTTGGGTCATACCATAGACCTTTAAAATGGAACCTACTGACATTGATTTTCGTGCTCAGCATAAGCAATAGAGTTTGCCAAACAGACTAGTGAGCCACAACTAGAAAGGCTGTGGTGTTGCCAGGACTTAAACCAAATGGTTAGAAGTGAGTTAAAACCTCTTATAACTAACTTACTGATATAGGAGGTTACCTGGGATGAGTTTTCCCTTCCTCTGTGGTATCATTTGTTGCCAGGTTCTTTATAGTGCAGGAAAGTTGGCAGTGTAAAGTGGCAATTATCAGGAAAATATAGCATGTGCACCAAGGGAGCTTTGAGATGGAGCTTTGCAGAAACATCTTGAATGATGTCAGTTTTGAGCAGTACCTAGTGGTAGACATATTTCTTAGACTACAAGATAAAATCTTAATACCCTCAACACTACATGTTGTGAATACTCAGTGCAACCATGGCAACCAACAGTCCCTAAAGATATCAAAGAAGAAGAAGAAGAAGAAGTTTAAAAAGGCATTTGGTGCGAGAAACCCTTTTTTGATTTTTCTTGTCTGTTTTACCTTTTCATATAAATTTTAATTGCGCTGTTGCAGCATTCTGGGAAGAGAAACTGTTATCAGATCCTGTGTAGTAATGACACCGACTGGGAACAGTGTGGTCTTGACTGATTTGTAAGGCCGTCGAAATTATAAAGCAATAAGTCTCTGTTGGACTCCCAGAGAGATATAATAAATTGAATGTGTAGTGTATATTAATAGGTTTTTTCTTTATAGTGTGAAGGACGCTAGGATTGGTGGGCTGAACCACTCAGCGTCTGAAACTTCTGAAATTACTAAAGTAATAAGATGTATTGAGATATTGTCACACAAGCCGATTGCTAGCTGTAAGCTAAAATCCTATTCAGCATGGTCATGTTTGGTAGAATTTACATTTTGATCATAATATCTTGTAGAACATACTTTTGTACAATTACTTATGCAGTCAGAATTTTAACTTGATAATCTGATAGGTTGATAATTTAGTTATTTTGTTCTCAGACAAGTCGTCACAAAGTTGTGCAAAAGGAAAGAAAGAAAGTTTCTTTTCTGCCCATTGTTTTATACTCCTTTTTTCCCACCATGCACTTGTGTGTGTTTTAGTCTGCTATTTTGTCTTTGACCTCAAACCTCTGTTAAATCAAGCATAGGGTACCTGTTAAAATGATCTTGTCTGGTCTGACTAAGATGTTTGCCCTGCCATTGTCTTGTAATGGAGAAGTTTATTTACAGTTGATTGTGTTTCCAAACAGGATGCCAGTAGCTCTCAAATCTTCAAAAGTTGTGCTCTTCACCAAGAGATTTCAGTGAGATTATAAGAGATGTAAGGTTGATGTTAGGATAACTAGGTAGGAAAGTTGTAGTAGTAGTAGGAACACTTGTTTCGTTGGAACCGGTCAGAAAATTTTTCTTTTCTTATAAGACTGATCTCTGTCTAGCTGGATAATTACTTGTGCTTTGTAGTGTTAGTGTGCTTTACAAAGATCATTTTTTAGTATAAAAGTATCTTTATTGATTTTGATTTTTTTGTTTTAATTGATAACATTTCCAATTTTTAGCTTAAAAATGTACAGTCAGGATGTTATAAATCTCTGCTATAAATATTTGAATGACAACAGTGCACCACAATAGCTTAACCAACCTGTACTGTAGACTACGTGATATGAGAAGTTTGTGTCATATTTCCAGGCTTGCCAAATAGTCCGATTTTATCATATTTGTTCCGTTTTTGGGGTTTTCTGGAGGCCAAAAATCGGAACAGTACGATTTTTGAAAATTCTGCTGTAATACATACACAAGCAATTTTCTACATTGTGTGTGTGTGCGTCTGGCCGTTTTAAGTGTGAAATGAATGTACCATGAACTAAACTGTGCCACCCCATAGTCATGTGTTACATGCCCATTTATTACATGCACAGTTGAATACCACATGAATTGCACTGAAGTCTCGAGGCTGTCTTGTTGCCAGATATTATAAGCTTCAAATTTGAAGTTTGGCACTTTGGCATAAAAGATTGGTTTTTTGGCCATTGAAAATCCTTCTTGGTGAGAATGGATGGCCAGGACCTTGGATTTGGCCAAATGTCAGGAAGGTTTGGCCGTAAGAGGTACATTGCCTGGCAGACAGCCCTGGCACTGCTACAAAATTGTGTTAACGTTAGCTACTGGTTAGCTAGCTGTGATGTTTTTAGTGGCTGAACATCTATGATCTAGCCTTGGCAGGCCTTTGACCCAGGATTTGAAGATCAGCAAAAGGTAGGCTTAGGTCATCAAAGTGGCTGAATCTGACCATCCTACATTTTCTCCTCATTTTGTTGAAGCCTGAGAGCAATTTTTGTGATATATGGGACTTCCAAGTTTTAACTGAAATTAGGCCTAAAAACTTTCCCAGCCCCATACATTCAGGCAGGGTTAACTGTAGTAATATACTTAACCTTAGGCTTTAGTGGAGATTGGTGTAACATGTAACCTCCTCCCCTTTGACCCCTCCCCCAGACCGGCATACACTTTTACTTCATAAATGTAGAGTAAGATTTTCAGCTTTCAAATGTTAGCAAGCCTATATTTCATTTCTATGTATGATACTGTACCTGATCACCAAAAGGATGTTTGTTCTTTTCTGTTGTATCATGAAAATTTTAAACACATCATTCCACTACTTCATGATTAACATTGATCATGCATAAAAGTATTGAGATTCTGCTCCATAGCTGCTCTAGTTGATATCGTGAAACAAGAAATCCTCTTACTGAAAATTATTGCAGGCATTAGGCATGAGGTTGCCTCTATACAATTTATACCTGACACCCCACTTTTTGTTGAAAAAGTGATGTTACAGCAAGGTCAACCCAACTTCCTATTATCAGCTTTCTGTCAATAGTAGCTGCCATGTCCAGCACTATGTAAACAAAGAGTCCCACAGAAAACCTCATTCATAAAGGCAGAGACTGTTTATTCAGTGCCAACCAAGTTTGCAACCAGAGCTGCATCAGCAGACCAGGACAATAGGCTTATCTCTTTGGACACATGTATGCTAGTTGTCTGGCACTGAAGGGTGATGAATTGTGTAAACAAACAGTGACCAGACTGCATAGAGGTAGCTTATGCCTAATGGGGGGAGGAGGGGGTTGAGCAAACCTATGTTTCTTTTTTACCATGAATTCACTGAAAAAAAAAATTGTAAGATTTTTGATGGTCCACTTCAATATTAAGACGTTATACAACTTCTGTGGAACTGCTAACATGAAATTTGGTACTCAATAATGAATTGCAGGCCTTGACTTTTGAAGCATTCAAGTGTGGTCAGACACCATTCCTTGCCTCAATCACTGTAAGGAGAGTGATTTTTTGCACACCTACATGAAGAATGGGAGCTCATATAAATTTAAGTTTAACAAAACAGGGTACCTACCACACTCCCTAATTTCCTGAAGAGTGTGATTTGTCACACACCTGGAAAATCTAAATCTCAAGCCCTGGATTTTTAAGCTGAATTCAAAATCCCTTTCAAAGTAAGTTTGCAATCTGTAACATGGAGAATGACTTTCTTATAGGTTTTTCATGGTGTGAATAGTCTCAATTTGCCATTAAGTACTCAAGAAAGATATGTAGTCATGGGAAGGTCAATTCGTTCGTTGACAGGTCAAATTGCCTTTGGCCATTGCATAATAATGTGTGCTTTTATTGTTACTAGCTTTGTGTGTGTTATCATTTCACTCTGTTTTTGCCCAAATTTTGTTTTTTCACCAAATGGTGGGATGGGCAGATGGGAGACAGGAAATACCCACAGGCTTCTGTTTTTTCCAGTCTTTCTCAGGGGTCTTAATTCATTCTTGTATAGTATCAGTAATGAGTATGCTCAACATTTTACAAGCTTGAAACTCAGGTTTTGGTGCCTCGAGGGAAGTTCTTTACGCCTGGTAGTCACTTTTGATGAAGTCCTTACTTCTAATAAAATTAGCACAAAGAACACCAGGAATTTCTTTTAAACCACATTTTGTTCCATATGAACAATAATTTTTAAAGAGCAGGGTAGTGGCCAAAGTAGAAAAAATTCTTGAACTCACTGACTTCATTACGGCACATCCCGTTATGCTTCTTGGTGTATCCATTCCATTCAATGACCCCGTGTTTGGTCTAACAGTAAGAACATCAGCCTCTCACGCCGAAGGCCCAGGTTTGCTTCCCAGTTCAAGTCATTCCAAAGACTCTAAAAATGGAACCTACTGCCATCATGCGTGATGCTCCGCATAAGCAACGGAGTATGGAAAACAAGCCAGTGAGCCACAACTGGAAAAAAGGCTGTGGCCGGCTTGACTTGAACCAATAGGTTGGAAAGTGGGCCGTAAAACTCTATCTAAATAACTATCCATCCAATACCTTCCGATACTTTTCAGATTCATGCATGGCAGGGGGTCTGGTGCAACAGTACACTTGCTGCGGTCATTAACAATACTTACTTAGCCTTACTTAAGCTAGCATTAGGGCCCAGCTGAGGTCTACCATGAGAAACAATTTCATCGATCACAAAAAACAGTTTCAATTCCTGTAAAATTGATAATGTTGTTCATGAACCTCTTGCAGATGATGTGTCTTGCCACTAGTATGGCCAGGGTTGTTACGACACCGGGCAGTGCCTGGTAGTGCTACCCAGCTCTGAAAATATCCACCCGGTACTCGCCATCAATTTCAGCATCAACGCCCTGCACAAATTTCTTACCCTAACTGAATGAAATTCTTAGATTCTTTAGAATTGAGTGATAATTCCTTGTTTTCTTGTAAGCACTCTCCAAGCTGCAATAATTTGTCAAAGGGGAGAGGGACACTCTCTACCCCCTAGACCATTTGCCTAGGATATGGTGATTACAATTTACCTGGCTCTCAAAATGGTCCGGTGACAACCCTGAGTATGGCACTGAAACCTGCTACACTAATACACTACACACGAATGGCGTGAGTTGTATGTACTACTGCTTGGGTAGATTTATCAGTCAGAACTGACGCAAGTGGAAATGGTTCAAAATTTCCGGCGCCAGAAGGACAGGTAACAAACTAGAAGTTGAAAAATCTTGCACATGTAAAATCAGATTTTCCAGGAAAAAATATAGAAACATGACCGCAACATTATTTTATTTTAAATGTGAACATAAAATATATTAGGACTACTTTTTTAAAAATAAGTCCACACAGAGGGTAATCATCTTGTTTGAGAAGTATTTATTTTGGAAGTATGCCACTGCCTTCCTCCTTTAACTATGTTAACCATAAATGACTAAATACTGTCATTTTTGAGCAATATGATTGCTCAAAATTGAAAATATATAAAAAAGGTTGCTATTTAGGTCTGTTCTAGGGAAAAAAGAGTTACTTGTAGACAGGCAGAAAATTTTTAATAATTAACTATGTTAGAATAGACAAGTTGTCATTGTGGGAAAGGTTCTGCAGATATTCTGATCTGACATCCACCAAGAACTGCACTCTCTAAACTTCTTACCTTCAACTTCTATTATTTATTTTTTTAGAGGAAATAATAAAATAATAAAAAAATTTTTTTTAGAAAAAAAGAATTTTTAGTAAAAGAGGAAGTCTTTGAAAAAAATGCCATCTCATACTTCTGACTCTTTGTATTTCAGATCATGCATTAGCAGTCACCACAGTACATGTGATGTCTGGTCGAGTCTCCAGAGATCTCAAACAAAGGGTGGAGTGTTTCCGTGGCAACGTAAACAGACAGATAATCTTAAAGTGGTTTTCTGAGCTGTTTTCGGTAAGCTCTCTTGCTTGACGTCAGTTAGTGCTCACTAGGAGCTGCTGTGCTTCAAGAATTTGAATTTTTGGAGATTCTATGGGTGAAAAATGAGGGTTTCCGAAAGGAAAGAAAAATTGACAATAAATTTTTGCAAAATGGAAAACATAAGGGATATGTCATAAAAAAAGTAAAGGAACTTGTGTAAAAACTTGGGAGAAGTACAGTATATGCAGAGCTGCCAACTGTTCCAATTTAGGAGGAACAGTTCCGCTTTTTTGCACCAAATTTTGCTATGTTCCGATTTTCCCATGTCATGTTCCGATTTTCAATGAAACTAAAGTCGTGATCATGTATAATGTTTTCATTTGTTTCTGGAAGTAGAGGATTTTTTTTTGGAACTTTGGAAAAAAGGGTTTGTGTGGGTTTGTGTGAATGTGTGCATATTAAAGTGTACAATCTTGGGATTTCTTCATTGCTAAGGTGTGTTCTGAAATCTGACAGGCTGCATGCAGGCATTGCATGTAGATTTGGCATGGAATTAACCAATCAGCTCTTGAGGACTCAAAAATTCCTACAGACAAACCTGAAAGTACTCAAAATCCAGGGCTTTGCCCCCTGGACCCCTCCTTAAGGGTTCTAAGGTAGACTCTGGACCCCAGCCTCTGGAGTTTTATCCTAGCATGGGTGGTGTTCCTCTTTTTCATTCTGGCAGGTTGGCAGCTCTGTGTATGTTGCTATGGCAACCTAGCTTGGACACAACATTGTGCACAGTGATAATACATGAATGAATGTTTACTCCTCATACTTATCCAATGACCTCACCAACTATAGCAACTCTCCCAACTTTTCGCAGACCATTAGAGGCTTGGTTTTGAATGCAGTTTAAGTGGTCTTGAAAGGGGATGGTTTTCAGCCAATGGGAATGGAGGAAATCAACACAAGTGTTTATGAATTGAAGTTAAAGTTCTTAGATTGATCAATTGCAGTCTAAGTAGCCCTGTCAGTCTGTCACCATACTTTGTTCATCTCACTGTCAACTTTTCTAGTAAAAAAACCACTTAATTGGAAATTGGAAGTATACCAGTTATTTGAGAGGGCACAGAGGTAGTAGTTCATTTGGAAGGGGGATACAATAGTTTTTTTTCAGTTCATGTGTCATACTCAATAAACAGACCCTCCAAAATAGGAGGCAGTCATTCAACATTGTTTACTTGTAAAATATCAAAACTTAAGTCATTTGCACTCTAGCTTAACCTCATACAACTGACTGCATAGTCAAGTGGTTAGACTTTCTGCCAAAAGGTGTGGAGGTTGACCCCTGGGCAGATCATGCCAAAGACTTTAAAACATGGAACCTACTGCCACTGTACATTTTGGTCAGCAGAAGCAGTATAGTAGGGAAAACAAGCCTGTGAGCCACAAGTGGCAAGCCTGTGAGCCACAACTGGCCGGCCCGACTACGACCAGTGGGTTGGAAACTGAACAGTTAAACTTCATCAAACTGAATAACTCATGTGGAGTGAAAAGGGTTGTCATTGGGGTCAAGGGCAGTCAGTTCTCCGCCAATTTATTTGATGCTTTATGTGCATACAGTAGTGATATGCTTTTTCATTTCTCTAGGATTGAAACAGTTCATACTTGGCTCTTTTGCAGCCTCCGTCAGGTCTTTGTAATCTGTGGGAACTTGTATCAGTCCTTAATGTCGTGCTTTTGTTTTTTTTTTTTTTGCAGCCTCCATCAGGTCTTCATAATCTCTGGGAGCTTGTATCAGTCCTAAATGGTATGGATGATGCTCTGTTATCAGAGAGCTACAGTAAAGGAATCATGCACGTAAAACATCTCATAAAATTTAAGTCGGTGAGTATCAACTATGTAAGAGTTGAATAATAGAGACAGAATTTGCACAGGTCCTGAAAATCCTGGAAAGTCAGAGAAAACTAAGTTTTGAATTTCCAGACCTGGAAAGTCAGAGAAAATGAGCAATTTTTCAAAAAGTACTGGAAAAGTTAGGGAATTCCAGTTGAAAGACTTATTGTTCATATCAAAATCAGTAAAGACACTGTCTCAATCAAACTTGTTGTATGTGCCCATACTTCCAGTGTAAGTATGGGTTTGTACTTGTTTAGATAACAGAGTTTGAAAGTTTCACATAAGCTGATAATCCCAAATTTTGTCATCATGTGAGAGCACAAATTTAACTATTTGGGGGAGAAGTTTGCCCCCTGACTCTCCTTCAATAGATTTTTTCTCCTTTGTAGTAAACAAGCCAGAATTGTCCACTAACTGAATTAAACTTCAGCTTGCCATAGATATGTGTAGAAGGTGCCACTGCCCTTAATTTTGATAATTTCATTTTCATTAGCAGAATAATTAAAAAACTTAAGAATGGAAATCATTTTTATTCACTGATAGATAGTTTTAATAGAAAGTTGTGGTAGAAGTTGGCAATATCCAGTGCAGTCAATGGCAAACAGTTAATACTTGCAATGCTCTTAAAATCTTCGCTCATCTTTTGCAGCAAATCCTTTCACAATATTTTTGTTAGATCATTTGTGTTGATCATAAAGAGCTTGGCAAGTCCCATATATCATCTATTGGCTGTCATTCCAATTTGCTAATGTGTTTGCAAGTAAAAGGCCTATTCCTCTCACCCTAAACAGTTCCAATTTTCCTATCCTGCTTACTCAAGCCCCTCCCACAAGTGTCTAAACCTCCTCCTTATCCAGACATAATCGCAGTTTGCTGCTTTAGAGTGAGTATACAAGACCCCAATGTGTAATCAAAACACTATCAGTACAGTGCATTCAGTGTAACATGAGCTACAGTACTCTGCCATTTTGAACTTGCTGTCAATCAAAAGCTGTGCCAGTTAAGAATTTCTGTGGACCTCTCCAAATATAGAAGTTTTTGGGGTGAGAAATGACCGCCTTTAAGTAACTTCAATTTCTAGACAGGATGACTTATGAAAATATGAAACAGGAAAGGATGAACAAACATGCATCATGCATGGAGATCAATTCAAGTGACATGTGTTTTGGTAGTCCTGGTATTTGTGGTGTGACTGACTTCACCATGTTTTGTGGTATCAGCTGAGGATTATGGGTAACCACTCATTTTTCAAAAATTCTCCTTGTTTGTCTTTATTCTGTTCAGTCAGAGGCTCAGCAGTTTGAAATGGCCAAAGTGAAGAAAATTGGGGGCAAGAGTCGAGAGGACAGGTTAAGGGAAGGGGCCAACCTTCAGATTAAACTTGGCAATATACAGAGGTATTGTGAGATTATGGTGGAACTGGAGGAGGTAAGCAAAAAAAAAATTGTTCTTTCTTTTTTAATTTGTTTTTCTTGTTATGTTTAAGGTTGATTCAAAACCTCCCAGAAGTATCATGTTTGGTGTAAAAGAGTTTCAGATTTTTACATTCTTGTATCTTCTTGAATGTACTGGTATCCACATAAGGTTTGTGCATGTGTATAAATCATTTTAAACCAGTATACTTTCACAAAATGGAATAGCATAGAGGTGTTTTATCTTAAGCTTCTCTGATAGCTTTAGCAGGAACTTTATTTTGGACATCTCTGTTCTTGCTAGTGAAAAACTTACCATATGGAGCACAAAATTTATGCCTTCATGTAATGAATTTGTAGCATAGAAATGATAGGAAAAGTTGAAAAATGCTGAATGGAGGGCATTGTTAGATTTATTTGGTGACTTTTGTTAATGTTGCTTTTTTGTAACATTTCTCTGAAGCTGTTCCTTGTATTAGGCTGTCTGCAATTTAACTGTCTTAAAGATGGTAAGACATCAAGAACCTGGTGTGAATGCATAGTTTTAATTTTGGGATGGCGATTGTTTCAACCTGTCCAGGTTGAAACAAACGTATACACAGTATGTATGTGTGGGTTCCGCGAATACTAAGTTTTCGTCTGGAGGCCACCATATTTGCATTTACTTTTATCCCAAGAGGTTGCACTTATGTAAAAACATCTCCTCTTCAAGCCTTTTCTTTGTCCAAAACATGGAATAGGAGCTATTCCAGGATGCAGCAAAGCCATGGTTTTCTTCGAAACCGTACATATAAAACAATGATAAATTATGAATCGACATAGAAACCATGCATAGGGAATGGGTCAAAGGGAAATATTGCATTGAAAATGCTCCAACATAGCATTAAAAGTAAATAGCTCTAGTCATTTTCAAATCATTCGGTATCAGCAATAAAACCCAGCAATAGCTTCATCTCCTCAAAATATTATGTACAAGAAGAGTTATGGAAGTTGCATCTTTTGAAGTGTTGAAAGTTTGGGTGAGCAGATTATTCTTGAGCAACAAACAACTGAATTTCTACCTTAGGGAAACTTATTTCTTGAAGGGAAGGCTACCGTACTGCCTTGTTTGTAATTATTAATCACTCTTTGCCAATAAATATTGGTTTTAAAAGGATGTAATATCTTTGTAAAACAAATGCAGTATTTCCCTTTAAATTTCAGTGCCTTTGTAAGTTATAATTGAAACTACTTGTCACAATGTATTTAATCTTATTCTTTGTAGTAAATTTAATTTTTTTTTATTGTTTTGTCTTTGTCTGTAGTGGGAAAAGGCTCTCTCTGTAGCACCTGCTGTCTCTTTAAAGTATTGGAAACAATTAAGTGAAAGGTAGGAAACCTGTTAGTTACTTTTTGTTTAAAGAAAGTGAAGGGTGTAGGGACCGTTCTAGTACTAAGTTGAATCAGTTGTCATCTTTTGTAATTTCACCCCATTAATTGTTTTTTCTCAAGGAAGAAATTTAATTGGATACCCTGTGCTACTCTTGCTCGTGTTTGGTACATTCTATACATAAAGACATGTAGGGGATTTTTGTGTGATGCAGCATTTATGTGCAAAGGGGACTCTTGACTCTACCTGTTTAAGTGTTTACTCCCTCCCATTCCCCACCCTCCCCATTCCAGTTTCTCTGAAATCAGAGATGAGGTGAGTTATATCAAACCTTTTTTGAATCCTCCAGCCAAAGTGTTAAATATAGGTGAGCCATTAAGTATGTAAGAGTAAGTTATATGTAACAGAATTTCTTTTGTGAAAACTTGAGGATTTTTTGATGTAATATCTCAATCAATCGTTCGATGCATACACTATAAGATGTTTTGTTTTGGTCAACACTGGCTGCATGGTCAAGTGGTTAATGCTTCCACCTTGATTCATATCAAAGACTTCAAAAATGGAACCTACTGCCATTGTGCTTGGTAGGGCAGGGCTAGAGGACTCAAGTCAAGACTTGTGTCCACTTTCTGGACTTGGACTTTGATTCAGGCTCTCTGGACTCTCAGCAGGGCAAACAAGCCAGTGAGTCACAACTGGAAAAAAGGCTGTGGTAGGTCTGACACAGAACTGATTTGTTAGAAACTGAGTGGTAAAATCTCATCTAACTTCAACCTGATCTTCTTCAAGTGTGCAAAGGTTTTATCATCTCAAGCGGTTCAGGACCAATTATGCTCTTGAGTTTTCCCCTCTCTTATTCTAAAGAAAGAAAATAAAAATCAAAAATGTTATGGAATTGGTATCCAAAGTTGAGGAAAATAGACTTGGTCATTCAGATTCATCTACTGACACATCTTCTTCCTCTTCCATCTTGTCACTTCAGATATGCAAAGTTTTTATCATCGCAAGGATTTAGTGAGTGTGTCCCTCATCATCTGGCAATTGGCAATTTGAAAGAGATAGTGGACTTTTTTATCAGCCATAGTCAACATGACGATGCCATTTTGGTTTCCCAGATGGCTTGTGAAGGGGGCCCTGAGAGGGACAATAAGGACCTCATAAAATCTGTTAGGGAGATGGAAATTCCTACAGGAGACAGAAATGGTACTGAGCTTCCAAGGAAGGAACATTTAAGGTAATTAGATACTGTAGAAATGATAAGTGTAAAATGATCTAGGAATGGTGATCAAAAAAGTCTGTACATTGCCCAAGGTAGTCTTATTTGTTTAATTAGTCTTATATATTAATTACAAATTGACTCTACTGGATGTTTCCAGGTTTCAATGTTCCCATGGTTTGAAGTTCCAAGCTTTGTACAATTTCATTGGTTGGTAATGATTATTAGGTGCATTGTTTGCAGGATTGATGTTTTCAGAAATGTATTCAATAGGCTCCTGTTCTGGGAGCAGTGGACCCTGGGAAGGATGAACTCTGGGAACGTGGGCACAGCCCTATAAAAAACAACCGTTTGCATCATCATCCTATATTCGTTGTAGCTGGACCCCAGGGGGTTGTCTGATGTATTTTTGTCACAGATTGTAGTTTTTTGAGTTACATAGTAATACCTTATATATTTCTACAGGTTGCTGCGTCACTCAAGTGAAAGACTGGCTGATCGGCACTTTCAAGATGGTTCCCCTGTAATAGCAGCTTGTTGTCACCTGGCCAACGGGGATGTTAAAGTATGTTTATTGTTATATTTGTTTAAGTATGGAATTTTTTCTTTTGATTTTTATAATATCCAGATTTGTGTTTCCATTGAAAATTACATTCCGAGGATTGTCCTTTCAAATCCCTCTGATGGTGAGATTAGGTTAGGTTAGATGGAGTTTAACGGCCCAGTTTCCAATGGCCCAGTTTCCAACCAATTGGTTGAAGTTGAGCTGTCCACAGCCTTCATTCCAGTTGTGGCTCACTGGCTTGTTTTCCCCACTCCAAGTCCCTCTGAAAGGAAACATTTTTGTGGGGACTATTGTGGCATTTTTTTAACTAAATTTCTATAAAAGATTTAATGATTACAAAATGTGCATAACTTTGAAAATTCCACTTCCTGTCTATTTTGTAAGTATTTTGTATTCCCTCTAATTTCATTTTTATAGTGTAGACACTGCTAATTGATATCTATTGGACAGCATTTCTAAAAGTTAACAACCTATAGAGGTCAAGCACATGATATCAGCCCGTTCAATTCTTTCAATTCGTTCAATTATAGTGTAGATACTGCTAATTGATATCTATTGGACAGCATTACTAACAGTTAACAACCTATAGAGGTCGTGCACATGACGTCGGCTCATTCAGTTCGGTATACTGGTTGCCACTAATAATTTGCATTAGATGTGTTACCCATATGAATGCACAAGAGCACCTTAGTTACAATTGTTTTTCAGTGGACATCTGGATGGCAAAAGGAAAAGACGGGCAATGCAAGGACGTTGGTTCATAACCTCTGTATTAGTGGCATTGCATTCTTCTCATGTTTTGTAAAATTTGACCTTATCTTTACAGAGAGCATTGTCAAAACTGATAAGAGGAAATGAGCTGGAACTCACAATATGCATAGGCAAGTCGTTAGAGTGCTACAGGGATGAAGTACAGAATCTAATCACCATGGCAACAGAATTGTTGGCAAGAAGATGCGAAAAGTTAGGAAAATGGTAAGTAGAAAGTTTGCAACCGAAACTCAAGAAGATAGATTTATGTATAGAAAATGCTAATGCTTAGTTTATAATGTGCATAGTTTTGTTAAATTTGAAAATTTGCAACCAAAACTCAAGAAGGTGGATTTACGTCCAGAAAATGCTAATGCTTAGTTTGTAATGTGTATAGTTTTGTTTTATTTTAAATGTGTTGTTTGGGTTTTGAGATAATGCAAGTGGTACCTTTTTTGGCAATACTATTTTTTGACAGATAAATCAAAGAAAAAAATGGTTCATTCAGAATTGCACTGGATTATTTCTTATTTTTGGGGGGCTCTTTTTATATTTGAGTCAAACTTTTTGTTTTACTTTTATGTTTATTTTATGAAAGTGGGAATTAAAAAAAATGCTTTGATTGTAAAATCATTGCTTTAGACATTTAATGTAGTAGCCAGTTGAATTTTATGTTATGCACAAGTCAATGTATTTCTGTTTCATGTAAGTAAAACCCAGTTGCAAACATACTTCACTTGCACATTGTTAAACCATTAACTATTTTGGATAGATTCACCTTTCTTTAGGAAGAATAATGTGAAAGATAAAAATTAAATTGGAGCATTTTGAGGGAGGATTTGGTTTGAAATGCCTCTTGTAAGTGATTTCTTCTCTTTTTTACACAGGGAGTTAGCAGTAGATTTACTACGAACTGTCCCAGACAACGAACAATACCTTGTACAGACTTGTGCCAGATGTTCAGGCAGTGTAGCTGAAATAAACCATTTGCATGAAAAGGTAAAAAATATTTTGGATGATGTAAGTTTTATCTCACTCTCCTCTTTCTTTGGTGAGCAATTCTTTACAGGTTAAGTCTCATCTCATGATCTCTAAAATTTTTATGAGTTTCATGTCCAGGGGCCCATTCCACAAAGAGTTACGCACAATCTTAAGTTTGATTCCCCATACTTAAGTCAACAGTAAATCAAACTTAAGATCGTGTGTAACTATTTGTGGAACGGGCCCCAGGTGCAAGTCAGTCAGTTAGTTAGTTAGATGGAGTTTTACAGCCCAGTTTCCAACCATTTGGTTCAAGTCAACCAGCCATGGCCTCTTTTCTAGTTGTGGCTCACTGGCTTGTTTTCCCTACTCCACTGCTTATGTTGAGCACGAAGTACAAAGGCAGCAGGTTTCGTTTTTGAAGTTTTTCAGTATGACCCGGTCAGGACTTGAACTCCCAAGCCAGAAGTTAACATGAACTTAAGTGCAAGATCAAAGTTACAGTTTAAAAAGATAGTTGTGCTCTCTCAAAAATACTTAGGGAAAAACAGTACCAAAATTGGCTTTTCATTGTTAAAGGGACAATCAGAATTTGACAGCAACTATTATCCAAGATGCTATCGCATGTTATTTTTCCTTATTTCACTGATTATTTATCAGATTCAACAGACATTCAAGATGTCTTTCAAGTGAGAAGAAATGTTAATTTTGTTAATAACTGTTGAATGGGAATTTCACAATTTTTTTTCGTTAACAAAATTTCACTTAGACGCAAGACTAGACAGGTTCTTCCATTGACTAGCCAATCACAATGTCAGACTATGATGACAGATCATTTTTTGTTTGTTTTATTGTCTGTATGATTGTGGTGGAAAGCTTGTTAAAGCAAGCTCTGATTGGCCCTTTGAAGGGAAATATTGCATTTAAAATGCTCCAACAAAGCATTAAAAGTAAACAGGTCTTCTCATTTTCAAATCATTTGGTCTCAACAATAAACCCCAGCAATAGCTTTATCTGCTCAAAATATTATGCACAAGAAAAGTTATGGAAGTTGCATCTTTTGAAATGTTGAAAGTTTGGGAGAACAAATTATTTTTGAGCAACACTCAACTGATTTTCTATCCAAGGGAAACTTGTTTCTTGAAGGGAAAGCTACCATACTGCCTTATTTGTAATTATTTACTACTCTTTGCCAATAAATATTGGTTTTAAAAGGATGAAATCTCCTTGTAAAACAAAGGCAATATTTCCTTTTAAAAAAAATGCATTGTATTCCACAGTAAATGAGCTATGCAAGCACAAAATGATATTCTTAATATTTTTTCAAGGCTGGGCTTCCTACTGTAGAAGACTGCCAAATGAAAGCTGAGGCCTTGAAATCACAAAATGTTGAAGAAGCTGTCAAATTTTTCCTCCTTTCCTTGACACCGGAAGTTGCCTTAGAGATCGGATTGCCGTATGTAAAGTGTAAGTTATTTCTCTTCTTGCTGCAGTTGTAAAAAGCAAATTCTCCATCAATAAGTTTAATTTTTTTTTTATTTTAAAGCTGACCTGCTGATGCAAGTGACTAAGTACAGATGTACATGTTACTATCTGTGCTTGCATTTGCTTTCATGTATCTCCCTCAGAGTCATACTGTTAGTATGTGTATGTGTACGTGTACATGTGAAGTAAAATTGAAAGTGACTGGAATTGCTTTTGAGTGGTTAACATGTTTGCCAATAAGTTTTGTTCATCTTGTTTATCTCCATTCTGTATCTATAGGTACAGTTAGTTAGTTAGTTAGTTAGTTAGTTAGTTAGTTAGTTAGTTAGTTAGTTAGTTAGTTAGTTAGTTAGTTAGTTAGTTAGTTAGTTAGTTAGTTAGTTAGTTAGTTAGTTAGTTAGTTAGTTAGTTAGTTAGTTAGTTAGTTAGTTAGTTAGTTAGTTAGTTAGTTAGTTAGTTAGTTACGGCCCAGTTTCCAACCTATGGTTCAAGTCGAACCAGCCACAGCCTTTTTTCCAGTTGTGGCTCTTTAGCTTGTTTCCCCTTCTCCCATGGACAGAGCTTGTAACGTGTATGTCCTATTGGTAGATTGTCACCACCCACTGGGACAAAGAAAGACTCCTCAAAATGGCTGCTGCAAGCCTATAAGTCATCTGATTTGACGACGACTCTGTAATATTTTAAACAAAAGATAAACTTGAATGGGAAAGAATATCATATTCCTGCAATACCTGAAGTGATTGTGACCTTACCTTGCCATATTTCAAAAATATTTCAACTTTCTTGCAAAATCTGGGAATTGACTTAAGCAAATCCAAACTTTACACAAAATCATAGCAGACAGCCATCTTGGTGCGCTTTTTCTCACACGTAAGGTAACGACAATCTACCATGCAGTGGCGTAGCCACTTGGAGGGTTTTGGGGGGTTAGAACCCTCCTGTGACCGAAACCTGGCAATGCAAAAAAAACACCAAAATAGCAGGTTTTTTTCTCTATCCTTAGACTTTTCCCTCATATCGTGACACCCCCCATGACACCAGAACCCTCCCTGTGACACAATCCTGGCTGCGCGCCTGCTGCTGTGCAGTATGCTTTATCCATGTGTAGGAAGTCTGTGAGATGAACCCTATCTGTCAATGGCAACTACCGTGATTTGAACATTCTTTCTTACAGCTAAACTACAGGATGGGAACTGGAAGCTGGATGACATCTTGCCTCTTGTAAAAATGATGAGTTGTACGAGAACAGATAAAATTATGCAACAATCATGTACAAAGTGAGTATAACATGTTAATACATGACAAACCATCTTTGGTGGGAACTTTTAGAGAACAACTGAAGGGAAAATGTAATTTAGTAGAGAAAAAGACCAAAAGCAAAAGAGATAGTCGTGTCTAATGCCATCCTGATAATTTGTAGAATATCACAAAAGTGCTTTTCAGAGTATTGAAATGGCAAGGAAAAGGAAAATGGTGTTACAACTTGATTCCTGGCTAGGACTTTAGTTAGTCTCTTAAGATAAAAGCTGGGAACTGTTACTGTAAGGAGACCCTGGAGAAAATATGAAGCAGAGGGGAATAACAAAAGGTCAGGTTAGTTTAGGTTAGGTAAGATGGAAATTTACAGCCCAGCTTTCAACCAATTGGTTCAAGTCTATCTAGTCACAACCTTTTTTTCCAGTTGTGGCTCACTGGCTTGTTTTCCCTGCTCTATTGCTTATGCTGAGCACCAAGCACAATGGCAGTATGTTTCATTTTTTAAAGTCTTCGGTTTAACCTGGTCAGAACTGGAATTCCTGATTGCAAGTCAGATGCTCTTGACTACTTGACCATGCAGGGTATCGTAAAACATATGACCACAAACCAGGCCTTAAGTTTTAGATTTTCTATGTGCATTACAAATCGCACTCCTCTGGAAATGTAAGGAGTATGATAGGTGTGATGTTTTCCTAAACTTGAATAGATTTATCTGGGTTTCCATTCTTTATCTAGGTCCCGGTTCCAGACTAACAAAAGGACCAGAAGAACACCTTGTCATGATTTACTGTGATCATTTTTAGCTCAAACCAGCTGAAATAGCTGTCTGATCTTTTGTGATCTTCCACTGTCACTCTGCCCATCCGTCTATCTATCATGTCTGTTCACAATTGCCTTTAATGCTCTCAGGGGCACATTTGTTGACGAACTGAAACGAAACTTGGACACATTGGTCATTGGACATAGGGCTACATGTTGTGTTCAAAAAGTTGAGGTCAAAGGTCATCTAGGGGTCATTAGTGGTTTTTTTGTGAATATTTTTTGAAGTGCTACTTCTCCTGCAAATAGTGCTCAATGTCCTTGAAATTTGGCCATAATATTCCTCAGATAGTGGTTGTTAAATCTTTTACTTTACTTGTTTATCCGAGGTCATTTGAGGTCATTGAGTTCACAGGTGTAAATATTTAGAAATGCTATTTTCTCCTAGATGCATTGCAAACTTGTTCTCAAAATTGTTCAGATGGGAGTGTGGCATGTGCTGATTACAAATTTTTTGTCTGTTTTTGGATAAATAATTTAATTTTGACACCTTTCAGACCAATTTTGTGCCACCCCTCTATTTTTACCAGCCTCACAAATTGAACTCCCTTAAAACTGTCTGGATGCAAGATTGTCAATCATGTGAGGTTGATTAGGTTAGTGTAAACAGATCTTGTTTGATGAGAACAGTAGTTGTATTGCGAGTGCATGCAGGGGCTTTGTAGACATACTCAACTTCAGGAGGGTGAATTAAGGGTAGAGTCACCTTACACTGTTTCTTATTTAGACTTGCTTGAGGTAAGGATGAAGAGTGCCAATTTTTTTTTTTTCTTGTGCTCAGAGAGGAAGCTCTTTCTTACTAATTGTGTTATCATAGCTCATTAAACTTGCTTTCTCCCTTGCTAACTAGGCTTTCTGATTTCTGTAAAAATAGAAAGCAAGGTAACAGAGGCTTCTCACTTTAAGGCTACACCTAAGAGAAAGGTAATCATTCTAAAAAGTATTAAGTTCCTTGTCATTTTACCTGAGAGAAATAAAAAAAAATTCTAAATTGTGGGTACATCTGTTCAAGAAATGTATGACAAGTACAGTCCCTGTACCCATTGCATGGGGAGTGATTTTCTTGGCACTGGAAGTCATCACTGTGCACTAATTGAGCAGGTTAGAGCAATCAGCACTGATGGTGCTCTAGTTATTACAATGTCACCTGTCATCCAGACAAAGTCATTTAATTCTCCTATGTAATATTTTTTTTCTTTCATTGCAGAGTAAGGACAGAATTAATCACATTAAGTGCTTATGTGGGAGCCCTACAAGCCATTACAAGAGGTTATATTACAGTTGTGCCTGCCCTGTACAGTTTAGCAAAGTAAGTCATACTTGATCTCACTTCTTCATTGTCACAGTCTGTTTACCAAACTAACCACATTTGTTTTTCAGATGCTTTTGCTATTGTTTATTCATTCAGTCGTGTTATCTCACTGATATAAATTATAACTACCAGGAGATTGGAAGCATATAACAAATTTAAACAAAATTGAATGGTCCTTGCATTTACCCCAACTATATGAAAAAAAATTCAATTTTTTTTTCTATTTCACTTTCAGTTGTGTATCTTAATTGGAATATTGCATTCAAACAGCAAACTTAGGGAGAGCTTTTCAGGGTCCTATAAAAAGTTAGTTTGTTAGATAAGATTTAAGGACACACCAACACAAATGTGAAATATAGTGTCATATTGTTCAAATAATGTTCAGGTCCTCCCGTTTAGTGGCCACCAAGACTGGCCAGGAATACCGTGGCCATATTCTACAACTCCCAGCCAACAGGGGACAACCATTGAGGGGCTTGCTTGGTTTTGTGGTGCCGAAAACCGGCCAGTCCTATAATAAGAGTTGTCCTGTTGCAGAAGATAAACTAAACTTGTGACGGACAAACAAAAGTATCATGTTGATTTATCTATGAACAATGAACTTTTTGAAGGAAGAAACAAGTGTCACCCAGAGAAACATCATAACAATTTCAGATTCAGAACACAGAATTGGTTGGGGGATCAGCCCCCCCTACAAAAAAAAAAAAGAACTGCCCCCACCTACAAAAAAAAAAATAGAAAAAGAAAATATTAACAAGTGGTATGAGTAAGGATAACATTTATCTTCAAAATGGAGGCCTACCTTTATAGCATCTGTGATCTTTTTTTTTTCACCTCTCAAGCAATTAAAAAAGTCAGTGAACAACAAAATGAGACAAAGAAAAGACTTTATGATTATCATTAACTTACCTTCTTCTCTCTTTGTCCACTAACAATAGAGAAAACTTACGTAAAACATGCTCTTGGAAAATTATCATCTTTATAGGACTATCGCTATATTTTTTTATTTGATTATTGTGTGTGAGGGTAAAAAGCAAATATCCCCCAACACCACTGCTTTGTCCTTTTCACCATCTTAATGTTGTCATATTTGGTAACAGCATGTGTCTCTTCCTTCTTCAGACATCTATGCAGTAAGGATGATGTAGACCTACCCTTTAGTGCGAATGAAATCAACTTGGAGATGGAAGCATGGACAGTTGTTATGCAACACAAAATGTCCAAGAACAATGCAGAGTAGGTTCATTTATTTTATTGTTTTGAAAAAGTGTAAGTTTTTGTGAAAAGAATTTTACCCAAAGCAAATGTTGAAAGTATTCATAATAACAAAAATGTGTTAAAAGTCCCCTGGGTTATTTATGTATCTTTTTTAAGTTGAAAACATTTTTGTTTTTTGTCGTAGTTAATTTACAACATCTATTTATAAATTTCACTGCATGTATTCATTAATGGTAAGAGTAGTGAAGGGTTAATAAGTTACAAAATAGAAGAGGAAGGTTTATAGTAAGCCTATCTTTTATCTTGGATTCATCTCATACTGCAAATATAAAATGGAACCTACTGGCATTGTGCTTGGTGCTCAGCGTAAGCAATGGAGTAGGGAAAGCAAGCCAGTTAGTCACAACTGGGAAAAGTTGGCGCTTGGCCTAACTTAAACTGGTTGATGAGAAACTGAGCCATGAAACCTCATTTAGTTACAAACTACCTTCATCCCATGCCAATTAAAGCTTTAAGGGTGGATGGGGTTTTTTTTTTTCAAACTTGAAAGACCATTTAACCTACAAAGATTTGAAAATTGAAATGAAAGTGCTGAAGTGGATGTTGTCCAGCATGGACTTGTAATGTTTGTCTTGTAGGACTGGTTGCCTTTTTCCAGCATTCTTAAAACTAGACAGACAATCAGCTCTAGTACAGTTTTGTTTGAGGAAAGAGAAATCCTCAGTTGGTGGCTATGCCTTGATTGATATCAAATTCAAAATGATGCAGAGTAGCTCACATTCCACAAAGTGCACAGAGAGTGTTTTTGTTTACACATTTTGGCCTTGCTCGTGCACCAGAGTGTTTTCTGAAGCAATAAATGGTATGTTTGTTCCTACATATTACACAAGGAGGAGCTCAAGACAGTTGTGGGAGGGCCAAGAGTAATTGCCAAATGTTCCAGTTTGAGCAGAACTGTTCTGTTTTCTGAGCTGTAAACCAATAAAAATCAGAATCTTACGTTTTCTTACTTTTAGTATTTGGAATAAAATAATGCTAGAAATTGATCAGAAAAAAAGCAAAGCAACAACTTGGCCAAAACAAAGTCAGTTTTTGCATACATCTAAGGGAATTTCCATGTGTATTGTAAAAATACAGTGAGGAAATGCACTTACCTCAATGGGTGGGTCCACTGGACCCCACCCATTGATGCTTATGAGCTGGCCCACACACAGTGTATCATCATCTGCTACATATGTTCTGTTGAAATGATGATGGCATGTATCCAATTGAAACTGTTTCAAATGAGGGAACTTGCTCTTCTGTCTCCATTCTGGGCACAGATATTTGTAACCTCAATTTCTATATCATCCATCAGTTGTAGCCAAATCGCATCATACATTCAAACTTGCCTCAAATCCTCACATATGGGAACTGCCCTTGTGATTGCTTCTTTGCAGAGTATTCAAGTGAAGTTTGTCTTGATTTTGTTCTCCCTAGATTACCAGAAAATACTATAGTAGATCCCCCTACATCTCGCCAACTTTCCCTCTATGAGAGCATTTTACAGAGAGCAGGCAAAAACACCTCTGACCTGGAGTTAGGACTAGACATGGCTACTGGATCTCACTTACCAACCCACTCAGATATCCATTTATCTTTGTTTTCCAAGAGAAGAATACAGGTGAGTTTCTGTTTGACCCTCCTCCCTACCCTCACCCCCCATCCAGGTATATCCTCACTGCCCCCCCTTCTAGTGTAGATATTAATTCAGGGGCTCATGAATTTGTGTTACCATAGACTTTTTTTCTTTAAAAAGCAATTAGTAAGTATTGTAGAATGGATTTTCGGAGTGCTTCATTTTTGTCAATGACATTTCTCTAAGGCCCAAGATAATAATGCTCATTCAAATGTTATCCCAACAGTCTTTGTAATTGCTGTTTGGGTTAATGGTCTATGTACAAATACTGATGTCAAAAAAGTATCCCAAATTTGTAACTTTACCTTTTGGCCTAGCTGATATTAGAAAGCATGTCATTAGGGTTTCTTTACTTTTAATAATTTTTGATCACAAAATGTGAACGATAAGCCAGATCAGAGTTACAAACATACATGCTTAGAAGAAAAGCGTGTCTAAGATATAGATGAGACAATTTTTTATGAAGATTCTACTGCAGTTTTCACTGAAAACTTTCAGTGCTGCTAGTTGAAAACCAAACCAGTTTGCTTGTTCATTCTGTCACGTCAGCCGTATAAGATTTTTTTTTTTTCCTCACAGTGAGCTTTGAAAAGAAAGCTTGTGCACCTTTGGTATTGATAACCTTGTTTCTACGGTTTAACCTTTGACATACCATTGTAGTACTTTTGTTGTAACATTAACCTGATATCAGAACTTGCTAATTGGTTCGTCCATCCAGCCATACATATATATTACATTATGTATACACAATTGGTATGCATGGGTTCCACAAATACTAAGTTTTTGCATGCCGTGCTGCTAGAATCTAGTAGGACGTTTTAGCCAATGTTACCCGTGCAAAAGGCGTTTGTTCAGGTGAAGCTTGTCTCTGTTATTGTGGCAGTTAACCCTGTTTAAACTAACCTTGTTGCTCTGTTGAGCAAATAGTCTTTGGAGGGGGCAAAGGCCTTTAACTTAATTGATCTCAAGATACCTGAACAGGAGGTTTTCTGATAGGCTATGGATTAATAGTTGCCAGCTTGAGATTGCTAAAACTTGCTATTTGCTTCTAGGGTCATGGGAGGCCACCATATTTACATTTGCTATACCCCAAGAGAGTGCACATATGTAAAAACATCTCCTCTTTATTAAGTCTGTTCTGTGTCTAAAACATAATTACATACGGTAGGTTTTTAGCAATGGTAAGTTATGGTTTCACAGCGAAACCGTGCACAGTAAGGGGTTAAAGGTCAAGAACAGTTGCCCTAAACTTATTTTGAAGCACCAGCTAAATCTCACAAAATTTCTCTTATTGTTCTTCAACGTACCTTTTAAAATTCTTTGGTACCTCACCTGTGACATTTCGTTATTATAACACTGTTAAAATTTCATGAACTCTATAACATTACTTGCTTATTAATGGAAAATATTGCATTTAAAATGCACCAACATGACATCTCAAGAAATTAGATTCAAGCCATTTGGTGTGATGAATAAACACTAACTTTATCTGCTCAAACCATTGTGCACGTTAGAATTCCATTGTGCATAAGAAGCGTGGTGGGAGTTGCATCATTGGAAATTTTGAAAGTTTTAGTGAAGAAAGCATTTTTCTATCTGTGAGAAACTTTTTTATATTTTTTTTTGGATGGAAGGGTGGGGGAAGAAGGCCAACATACAACCTTATTTTGAATAACCTGCTTCTGCAGATATTGAATATAAAACATGAATTTTTCTGTAAGAACAAGTGCAGTATTTCCCTTTGGGTTAAGATTTTGTAGGTAATGCTATGGTCAAGTGTGGAATAATGAGTAATGAAATATATGGATCCAGGTATCAAAACCCAAGTTTGTGGAAGTAGAATCCTGACAAGAGTCAAACTATATATCAGCAGTAGTCTTCAAAGTCTAATGCTGATACAACTATCTTATTTTAAATTTTTCTTTATTCTCCATCCAGGGTCCAGCATTCTTCCTGGAGGATGCCACTTCTGTAGTTTCGTACAACGATGCATTGATGTGGGCCAAAGTCAACCTATTTTCACCCCTAGCAACAGGTGTACTCATCAATCCCTTTTGAGAAGGTGGAATGACATGGAGAGATATACTCTGTAAAAACCTCTAAGAAGTATTCCTGATTTTGTTTGTGTTCTATTCTCACCTCATCTCAACCCTCTCCTCCAAGGCTGATATGAGTCTAACCAGGTTTTTCTTAAGGAACGTAGCTTTCATTTCTCCTTAATTATGTAACCTCTGTATTTCAAAATATTCCAGTTCTGCAGCATTTGTTCCTAGAATACCAATATATTACCAATATAAAGAGAAGGCTTGCCCCTAGGAATATCTTATAGTTTCCCATTGCTCACCTCTAAAAAAGGAACCTACTGCCGTTGTGCGTGATGCTCTGCATAAGCAATGTAGTAGGGAAAACAATCCAGTGAGCCACAACTGAAAAAAGACCGTGGTCGGCTCCACTTGAACCAATAGGTTGGAAACTAGGCCGTTAAACTCTATCTAACTAAACTAACTAACCCATTGTTCACCTTGATAAGCAGGAACTTGTGAGAATTGCAGCTTGGTTTGTGACCATGAATATTCATAATTTCAGTATTACACAGCATTTATCTTGCTAAAGTATAACCTTGCATCACAGATAATTCCCCTATTTCCCTTCACACAAAGTCCATAAAGTGGGTTGTATTCATATTATCACATTTCAATACTACCGGAGAGTAGTTTTGGTATTGCTTGATAGTCACTTTATATCTGCAATACACATGACATCAGATGAATAAGGAAACAGATTCATTGCTTGTCCTATTTGCTGCTATACTAATTGAATCCTCTTTCCAAGAACTGCACTAGTTCAGCTTAGTTCAATCCACGATTATTTTCGTCCATACCCTGTGTTCAAGCACTGTTGGCATGACATGCATGAAAAATGCCATGTCAGTCAGAAGTTGAAGGGCATTTATCCAGGCTCAATCCAGCCCTGTTGTTTGGAGTAGTTTATACATACCACTATAGCTTATTCATCCATCTGTGATCGTGGTTTATCCCCTGCAGTCTAAAGAGGACAAAGCCCTATTGCAAAGTCTAAAAATGGCTTGATCCTAGTCTATGCTAGCCCTAAAATTTTCATTGCAGTGAGCTGCTAAGTTCACCTCTTTGTATATTCCTTTGTCGGAAACACAGTTGTCTATGTGAAAAAAATTCTATTTTGTATTCTTTTCATAAATGTATTGACCTGAAGGTCTTAGCTTCAGTCATGGAGGTCATGGTTCTCTGCAATAGAGCAGTTTTATTAAGAACGTCCCATTCATTTTCCTGATGTTAGCTATTGTTTCTGAATGCATAAAATGGTGTGCTGCTAACATCAAAGCAAAACATCATTCTGTTTGGGAAAAGATTTACTGAAATATGCGAGTGATAAAAAATAGTTTGTTCATCTTGACAATTTTTCCAGTACTATTTATGATTTTAAACTGTTTCTTCTTTTTTGTTTAGCTGAAGGTTGTATAAGATTTCACATAGAGGCTTTTTTCAGTAATTAGGATTATGCTGAAGAAGGATATTGTTGGGTGCTTAGGCAGTGGAGTGGTAGGGGGCAGGGTAGTGGTGTAGCAGTGGGAGGTGAGGTGGGGTGAGAACCTCCCCTGACCCAACCTTGCAATCCAAAAACACCTAAAATAGAGGTTTTTTTTCTCTCTATCCTTTGACTTTCCCTCTTGTCGTGCCCCAAAACCCCCCCAGGACACCAAACCCCCCCCCCCCCATGACACAATATTGGCTATGTGCCTGGGGCAGGAATTGTTTAAATATGTAAGAATTTAATCACTTAAAATCAAAATTACGTTATTTACTACAAATCTGCTAAAAGTAGGTTAGCATTTCAGGCAAAATTAAAGTTGATTCAAGCAATGTTTGTTAATTAAAAAAAATGTATATTACAACTAATGCAATTTACATACTACCATGTAGTTCCATATATTTGTACATAGCTGTGAAAATGATGACTAAAGGATGAGGTAATGAAAGACTAAGTAACCTTTCCTGCATATTTTTATCAGTTGCCTCTCATCAAATTTCTGCAGAATATATTCAGTTGTACTGACCTCTCTATGAATCTGATGGGTCACAGTTTTCTCAAATGCTGATGTAGTTCCTATTGGCATTGCAATATCACCTTGTGTAGATCTCATAAAATCAAGTGTACTATCCTTTTTCCACCATACGGTCTCCGCGGTTGGAACAAATTAAGAACTGCAGCACTTGTCTGAGAGTGCAAGTTTTTGCAGTCTAGTGTATTTGGATAGGCCACTTTCATACCTCTATCCAATCCATGGTGGCCATTTTGGTATTAACAGCAGTACTTTCCTAAAACTGCGATGGCCACTACAGATCTCCTTAAAGACAAATATTCTGCCATGTCGTTTTGTCACACAAGCTGCCATCAGAACATTTAGTATTGTTTGAGAAGACATTAAAATTTTGCAGTAATTTGCTTGAGGACTTCTGTTCAAAATGTCTCTGCAATGTGTCCAATGCAAATTTTATTCGTATACACATTTTCATAAAAGTTCGAATAATATAGTGCTGCCCAGATTAAGAAATGGCTTATAATTCAAGGCTATACTTGTGTTCTTGTAGATGAGAAGTAGACCTCCTGGTATTCCAGACTCACATATTTCATAAACTTCGATTGTTTATATATTATATATGCAATATTATGTATTCATGTTTCACTAAAGCCTCACAATTTTATTTAGAGACGAATCGCGACAGCAAGTGATGGTCTGATTTCAGTCGGCCATAACTGGGATGCGTCACATTTTAATCTTTTGATTTCATTGCTTACCTGTATCATGGATGGTTTTACACGGATTTATACCTTGATTCCTTCAATTTCACTCAATGTGAGGGTTTGAAATGCATGTGGACAATAAATGCAAACGATTTAAGGCTGATAGACCCTTTGAATGGCTGCCTACAGTCCTAGAGCTGATCAGATTTGTCTATATGGTATCACATTCATGTCTCAAGACATGTATATTATGCCAGACATCATGTCTTAAGGATAGGTTAGGGTTTAAAAGATGAGGTTTGGTTGAAGTGGGCAGGTCTGGAGACTAGTTATCATTTTACACGATAAACTGTGAGGATTGGGTGACATGTTCATGTTAAATGATTTATGCTAACAAGTAATCTGTGCAGCTAGACATTTTTTCAAATATGATGTAGGCAGCAGTTCTTATTGCAGCTAGTTCTTTCATCCTCAGATGTAATTGGAGAAAGCAGTTGCCTCAGGTTTATTTTCAAAAATTTGTTAAAACTTAAAAACAAATCTCTGATGACATTGATGGATTCATGGTGACCACATCCAAAGCTTAAGAGGACACAATGAATCCATCAAAGTTATCGATTAAGACGCAGACCAGAATCAGGCAATTGACTAAGTCAATCACCTCCATCGATAATACAAATCTCTGATGTAGTTTACAAGTTCCAACATTGTTCTGAATGATAACCTTTTAATATTAAAAGTAAGTGAAGGTGTTATTCCACTTGATATTAAGTTATTCAAGATTCAGTAACAAATGTGCAGTTTTATAGTTTGTGATTGGCAAGAGACATTCCCAAATTAGGATGTAGGTATCATACAACAACTCTGATTGGATGGACTGCATTCTTCCTTAACAGAACCTGAGGTACAGTCTGCATGCTTTCTGTTATGCTTGTATTTATTCTATCAAGGCTTTTAATCAGGATTTTGATTTTGGGAGTCGCAATTGCTATTTCATGACAGTGCTAGCATATAGCCGTAAAAGAGTGGGGTCCAAGCCAAATTCAATATTGCATATCAAATGCAAATATCATGCTCTCACTTGCTGTATTTTGTAACACTTCTGTAGCCTTCCTGCATGTGACATGTGCCAACTTAATTTTTATCAATCTTTTTTTCTTACCATTGCTTTTGATAGGGTGAACATCTCCATTAAGGTTTGAAAGTTAACTTTGTACTATCAATTATCAAACTTAATCATTTCGAGAAGTACACTTAAGCAAAGCTGGTTTAGGCCAAAATTTACCTAACTTCTATGTGCAGGACATGATGACCATAAGCCCTGCTCACTCATATTGGGCAATAAACTTGAACAGCCGACCAGAAGACCAAGTTAACAAAGCAATTATCATGAATTAAGGCACAGATGGGCCAAGATAAGCTCCCCAGGATTTCAGAGGATATCTGTGCCAGATCTTCCTCACCATCTTCCCAAATGGGGATGTGCACCCCATGTTATTGGCCATCTGTAAAGGGCGCACCTTGTACTGATAATCACCTACGTAACACTTTGGCCATTTCAAAGATGGCAAGATTAATTGCAGGCTTAATTCTCCAGTCCATCCAATGGAGCCATTTCTCGTTACATCATACTTGGTAAGTCATGCCCACTGCTGAGCAAAAGTCGACAGTGTTTTAGTGCAACAGCCACACATGGGTTCCTCAGCTGTGCCTCAGCTAGCTACACTGAATGGGTACTACACTAAATGTTGCCAGTCAAAAGGGGGCAGAGCTTGGGACACAAGTGAAGTAAAAGCACTCACCCATACATCACAAGCATACCTTGTATTCTTCATATCACCTTGTAGACAGTTTTCCATGTATTTATATATATATATCTCATTTTAAATATACTTTATTGGAGTACTTTTCGCATTTGTTACACTGGCTGCCGTCCAACTTTAAGTCAAATATTAAAATTTAAACTTGGAATAGTATATTTCTTTGTCGTAGATGTTATATAATAGAAACTATCTATATTTTCATCAGTATTTTGAAATGAAGAGAAAAATAATGATGTGTAATATTCTCATCACAAAATTTGGCAGGAGAGATCTCACGTCCTCCACACACAGTGCTTGGTGAACCTCTTAAGTAAGTTTTATTAAAGGCACACATACTTATCAATGGTGAAAAACAAGGTAGGCATTTTTGAACCACACAAATGAGGAAATGGCATTGTCTGCATTAGGCAGATTGACAATTCCTTTACTCTTCTGATCAAACCTTCGAGATTAAATCCTACATGAAAAAAATGTTTGTATCTGTTTGGAAAATGTTGACTTTTTATCTTGCAATTTATTCAAATCTCCTGTTGAACAAAATTTTCCCTCAAAGTATTTTGAGGGGAGGGGATATCCCATCAAATGTCTTTGATGTAGTGCCAAAACTGAAGTTTCTGTTATGTGTTTGAAACACAGGTTTTTCCGTACACGGCCTCAAGTCAATTTCAACATCTCATGAAGTATCTTTATGCCCTGCTGCTAGAAAACAATTAAGTTATTGCATATAGGTGTGTTGATCGTTTTGTCTTAATAATTTAACTTGAGATGTAATTTTATGTGAATTCAGCTGCAGTTTTAATACCAAATTAAGTTGTTTTGTCTTAATAATTTAACTTGAGATGTTATTTTATGTGAATTCAGCTGCAGTTTTAATACCAAATTAAGTTGGTTGGATGGGAATTTATGGCTTGGTGTCTAACCAATTGTTTGAAGTCGGGCTGCCCACTGCCTTTTTAGGGGTATTATACTTCATGAAAGCCAGACTCAAACTGGAATGAATAGACACCAGCTAATCCTATTCACATCAGGCTATTCAGTCTATTCATATCCCTTCAGTTGTCTATTAACATCAGTTTGAGGTAGTCTTATGTGAAGTATCTCCCCTTCTATATCTCTTAAGGAATGTTGTTTTGTCTACTTCTAACATGACATTCTTCACAGGACAGTTTAGATAAGGCAGTATCTAGCAGATGGATAGATCTAGCAAAACGTAGCCAGACAGGTTTGCTCTTTTTGCAAGACCTCCTTTTGAGGTGTTTTTCCCAGATTGTCCATGTTTGCTCTCATTTCAAGAATAAAAACCAGTTTACATATTTTCCTTGATTCTGAACAGCTATAAACCATGTAATATTTGGAAAAAAGGTTGCAAAATGTTACAACAACAATATTAAGGTAGAGAAATACTATGAGCCGTGTTACTAATGATTTAAGGCTTTGCACATAATGTAAATAGAAAATATTGAACTAATTGTGGTGTGATTCAAAGGGAGCAAAACCATAAAGGAGTGGGTTAAATCCATTTAGTCATCCCAATTTTGATTTCTGTGCAATAATCGTGAAGGACCTGAATAAATAGTTAATACATTGAACAAAGAAAAAGGTGTGTGTTTTCTTTTTTACCTTAAATTCTGATTAGACCAGCACTACCAATGTTTCAATGTTTCAAAGTGGAATGCTGGGGGGAAGATGTATTTTGGGGAACTAAAGAAATTGTAATAGAATGGGATCTGGGGTTGTGGAAGGGGGAGGGGGGCATGGCCTGCACTAATCACCATCCTGAGAGTCTTGGCAGGAGTGAACATCAGAGGGAATGCACATTAGACAGAATTTAGAAAAACTGGTCCTTTTAACTAAGTGCATCTCAACATCCTGGCAGACATGAGCCCCATCTTTACTCCTGAAAACTTGTATTGTCGAAAGTCCCCCTTGCATGGCACACTGAAAAGCTGTGCTGGGTCAATAGGAGGCCCTCCCTCAACAAATTAATGAGATGGCCTGATCCTTTTTTCCTAAGTTGCCATTGAAAGATTGGCAGACTAGGTGAGATCCAAGAACCTGTCATGAGTACAATAACATCATTCCTTCACTCTGAAAACAGGAAAAAAGGAGAAACCTATGGTGTAGTATGTATGGCTAGTTGAGATCATGTAAGGGCAACTGACTACCGATGTGACAATTGTTGGCAGTGGGCGTGGCTTACCATGTTATGATTTCACATGAAAACACTCTATAGGGTGTTTTCACTGATGCCACAAGCCCTTTCTATAACTGCTGAGCAAACCTGAATGACAGTATGTATAACTAACTAGTTGATGTGCCAAGAAGCAGCCAGTGACTAAGGTGATGAATGTTGATATTTTGCCCAGCAGTGGTCATGGTTAACCAATTAGGATATCATATGAAACACTATGTAGACACCTTTAGTTGCATGATACTGTATTTGGTGACAAGAAGTAAAAAAAATCAACAAAATATAATTTATACATTCTACAGGGATTTATTTACATATTTACACTATGTTAAACAAAACAGAAACATTAACAACAATGCTTCATTACTTGGTATACCTTGGTTGAAACAATGTTTTTAGACACAAGAATATGAAGATGTTTTCGACAATCCATGCATTCTGTTCAAGATACTCGTCATAACAAGTATAGTGTTTCCTTCATAAAGAACATTTAACAAATCAGCAACCCATGCATCCTGTTTAAGATACCGTTCATAACAAGTATAGTGTTTCCTTCGAAAAGAACATTTAACATCCTCAGATACCAGGTCCTCTTCATATAGTTGAGGTGATGGAACAGTTGTTATGTATCTTCTGGCCATTTGATTGGTCAGATCTTCAAGAATTTCCACCAATAGGAGGAAGCACAGTGGGTGACATAGATCCAGGTCTTATTGCCTGCTGTGTGGTATGGTCCAGCTGGTTGACAAGAATCTCTCTGTAGGCCATACTACTGTTGGACAGAGAGGGACTGTCTCGACCTGCAAATATGAAAACATAAAAATGAAGTTTACTCTTTATGCATACTAGTTTCAGATTTCCCCATTCTGAAGCTTAGGAAAAATGTATTTCTAAATCTTGGTATATATCTTTCAAGCTTAGTACCTGTAGAAATATTTCATATTCGATGATACTAAGCTAAGAAAGAATACACTTCCTATTGTACAAGTTGAGTGAAGTTTGTAGATAAATCCGAGCAGTTAGTGAAGTCTGTCATTAGCGGGGTCTATCAGTCCTTAAAACATCTAAATTTTATTGCATAAATAGTAAATACAATTCTAAACCCTCATATTCAGTGAAATTGAGAGAATCAAGAGGAAGATTAGTGTAAAATCATCCACAATAAAGGCAAGCTATTTCAGGAGTTTTACAGCCCAGTTTCCAACAAATTGGTTCAAGGCGAGCCAGCAACAGCTTTTTTCCAGTTGTGGCTTACTGGCACCTCAACTTCCAGAGACTCGGGCTTGGTTTAGTTGGCTTCGTCCCAGCAATATGACACACGATTAAATGAAATAATACCTTTCCATTTGATGTAAGCAATTTCTGTAAATAAAAAAAATTAGCTTACGTGCAGGTGATGGATTCTTTGCTCTTGAACTCGATGCAATTTCTGATTCTTGGTCATGAAATACTGTTCCCTGCCTTGGAGCTTTCCTGACACACCTCTGACCAATGGAAGGCTTAATGTCAAAGCGCTGTAGATCCTCTATCCTTTCTTCTTGCCTGTGTTGTGTGTGTTTGTAAATAAGATCCTGGGCCTGAATAGATGAAAAAAAACATTCATTTGATTTTGTTACAATGAATTAAGTGATTTTCATTGGAATTTAGTATCTTGTTTCATGAAACTACTACATTACGACCACGGTTGTCACCACACCATGCGGTGCTACCCAGCTCTGAAAATCTTTGCCCACAGTACTCTCCATCAATTTCAGCATCACCGCCTGGCATATATTTCTTACCCTATGGGGAGGGGGACACTCCCTACTCCTTAAACCACTCCCCCAGGATGGTGATCACAATTTACCCAGCTCTCAAAATGGTCTGGTGACAACCCTGATTAGGACACTTTAAGTACTTACTTTAAAATAAATAGGTCCATTCCAGTAAGGAGGCCCAAGAAATTTTTAGACAAAGGCCCCATGCTGCAGTCCCACCCCAACTGCATAGTCTGCAAATACTACAGGTATTCTTTTGTTTGCAATCACCTTTCCACCATCCCATACCAATGGCCCCTAGAATTCCCCTGCCCCCTCCCCATATCAATGGCCCCTACAGTAGTTTCCACACTGCTACACCTTTACACCTTAATAGCTGTCACACTGCTTGACATACCTTCTGTTGACAAGTGATTATATTCGGTTCTGTATCAAACTCTGTGATTTTGAGGTTTGTCTTGACAGCCATGGTGGCAGTATTCCTGGCATGGAGTGGCAAGGTGAGTTGATAATGGTGGTCAGTAAAGTCAATATCTCTGTTAAGGGCCAACCTCTTAATCCTGTAAGAAGAAAAGAAGTTTTAAAAAGGTTGTGGTAAAATAGTGCATTAAAGTAGACCTTAGTTTTAAGAGCCAAGTTCAAATTTCAAAACTGCAAAATAACCAAAGAGAAAAAGTGAAGGACATTTTGGTAGAATTTTTCATCTTCACAAGATTCGGTGTACTGAGATACAAAATACTGCTACTGAATTCCAAAACAACCGATAGAGAAAGAATTTATCAAGTCTCTCTTTACTGTTCTGATAACATTGAACTGTCTCCACTATTTGTGTGTGTGTATGATGTTCTTTAGTTTTCTAAAGCCCCAGTTCTTTGCCCAACATGAGAAAATTCATTTTCCATTGTTATGTAGAGCCTCAAATACATACAACACACATGCTTCTCATGAATAATTTCTCAGGAAATGGATCATTTTCAAGGTGGAAGATCTCTGAAAAATTTTGAATTTCAAAAGAATGCAAAAGCTGGTAATGAGAGTCCCACTTGTAGGTTGCAATCTGGTCAAAACTTAATGAAAATCACTCTCTACAAAATTCCCAGCAGTTTTAAGGGCAGTCAATTTCAACACCAAACTACAATTATTGCAGAAGTCAACAGGAATTCTAAATTGGCACATATCTTAGATTAGCAATGAATTTGAAAAATGTGTATGGTACTGTGGCCCATATTATACAGCCTGTATTGCACTGAAATGTTTTGATTAAAAATCACTGTCTTGTACACTCACCCTGTAGCAACAAACTGAGACTATGTCTGGATGAGGATCAGTTTGGGACAGTTTTGGAGGGGCTTTGATGAGTTTAGGGTAAGAAAGAAGTTGGAGCAAAATTGGAACTGTTTAGGGTGAGAAAATTTGGCCTTTAAAGGCCTAATCCTCTCACCCTAAACAAGTCCAACCTACAAACTTAATTAAGCCTTTTCTATAACTTCCTAAAAAATACTAGTCAAGACACAATCTCAATTTACAGGTATTGCTTCATCGGGAGCATACAAGACCCCCAAGATGCAACCATAACACTTTCAGTACAGGACAAGCTTGCTGTGTAATATAAGCTGCTCTTCATTTTTATTTAACTTTCCATCAATCAAAGAGCTTTGTCAATTGAGAATTTCTGTGGAGTAATACACAAATTGTAGTTTGAGGTCAGGGTTGACTCCTTTTAAATGAATAGGCTTCATCACTGAACCTCACCCATTTACTTTCTTGCACAATTGATCTACTTACTTTTTGTTAGTTAAAGTTGTGTAGAGGTACTGAGCCAAAAGTTCTGCAGCATCTGGTCTGCAATGAAGTGTTCCATCAATTAATTCCAGTGGTATGTCAATACTTCTTCTCTTGAAAAACTTTTGAAAGGAAGAAAATAAAATACAAATCATAAATGAGACTGGCATACAGTACCACATGCTGCAAATGTAGAAATTGGCATCAAACTATTTAAGATTTAAGTTATATTTTTTCCAATACAAAAGAAATTGAAAAGCAAATTTAACAATTTACATCCTACAGTACTTTTGTGCGCCCCCCCCCCCCCCAAAAAAAAAAAACAAAATAAAAAACAAAGTGTGTCAACTCAGATATAAAATAATGTGTACCAGGTAAAAGTAAAATTGAAAAAAAAGTGTTGAATACTGATATCTAGAAGTAAAAGCTGCCAAATGACTGCACCAGGTGTATATCTTCAGTCTGATTACTGCTAACTTCAAGCTGAAGACTTGTACTTTGAAAATTAAGTTTACAATTGACATAGCCTGACTAGAGTGCTCCTAAAACTAGAAGGAAACATTTATCAGGTAGGCATCCCCAATTTAAGGTATACATATATACTTCATGTACAGAAAGCCAATCTCAAAATGAAGGACTTAATAGATACCTAAATCATGATTACTTCAGGCTATTCATCCCACTCGTTTCCCTTGAGTTGTCTATTCACTTGAGTTTGGGGTAGTCTCTCAAGTAGTATCTAACTCCCTCATTTTATTCCAAGTTGATTATAAAATTAAAATATGATAAATCTGAGTATCAAGAAGCTTACAGTTTGTAACTGGGACCAGTTGCCTAATTTTCCTTGCAGTCCACTGCAGTTGTTGTATGAATGCATTTGAATGTCTTGTGGATAGTACCAAGAAAAAATTTCTGCAACCAGGTAGCCATTTGAAAAGTCTCTGCAAGATAAAGGAATATAAATAAGAGTTATGGAAATTTAATGCTTAACATATAAAAAAAGACGTGAAGTTCTATATCTTAACAAATCATTTCATCAAAGGAACTTTTGGTTCAGTAACATGAAATAAAAACTTGTTTGTCACAGTATTGTGATGACATGATCATAATACAGGGAATAATTTAGCATTCAAATTTTGTGTACCATTTTTGAAAATTTTTGAGGTCTTTCATACATTGTTTGTGAAAATGCAAGGACTATGCACACAAAAAATTGCTACACAATTTTTCATTTGTGTAGCAACTTGGCCTGTTTGTGTAGCAAATTGCGATGAGATACCGGATAAATTATTCCCTGTCATATCATGGAAATTACGCTCACAGTAGGAAAGCAGGTACCCCACAAAGTGGACTAGGTTTTTTCAGTCCCCCTTTAAGGCTCAACAAACCACCAAGTAGTTGGCAGGGATACAACTGAACAAGGAATATTCCCCCAGTCTGCTATGCAGGCAAGAAAACAGGTCACTCCATTAGCGTCATAGCAAGTGATTGAATACTGTAGTTAGACCAAAAAGACTTTGTCACTAAAATGGGCATAGTCTAGTTCAGAAGAAATGATTTTGTTCTCTAAATCTCAGTCCAGTTGTGACATTCAAACTGTAAACCTAAGTTGATATGAATTATGACATGAATCGGAAATACCACTCAGCTCATGTCTCTGAAACAAAAATTTGTTACGAGGGGTGAGTTTTTTGCAAAATAATCTTTCTTTAACCAACTTGGACTTAAATAATGTTCAGGGTTTATATGTGGCAAAAAAATGTCTAAAGCCTCTTGTTTTACCTAACATGACAGGGGTAGGGGTGATTCATTCAATTGATAACTAAGTGCATTAATTTAAGTCTGGTTATTTACAAAGGAGTTGCTATTCTTCCACAGTGTGAAATCACAGCTAAAGCCACAATGAAAATAAAATTAATGTCTGGAATGTTTCTGAATTTTGAAGGATGTTCAGTCACAAGTCTAAATGTTTAGACTGAGGGAATCAAACAGATGATGACTGCATTTGCAATTGCAACCAGCATACAATTAAGTACTGTAGCTTTAGGGCTAGGCTAATTTCAAACCACTATTACAAGTTAGGTCTATTGTGAGGCCTAGGGCCTACTTCTTTAGTAGACTAACTTACTTCTTTTGATGAGGTTGGTGAAAGTAGTCGACTAACTTACTTCTTCTGATGAGGTTGGTGAGTTTGATAGCTTTTTTGTTAGACACATAGGCCAAGGCTATGTGCATGTACTACTCTAGGCCAACTGTTTCATGCTTTATGATACCTTTTTGGATACTAGTGTGATAATGAGTGGATCATTTAACGAAACATTTCACAACATTGATCATTTAATAAAACATTTATCAAACGGGCTGGGCAGATTTCCTTTTTAAAACAGGGCTAAATTTTTACTTTTGACAGATTTTCAGCTGTAGTCAATTTCTGCTAGAGTTTCTTGAGTACAATTTGTCTAATCAATGCCCAAAGAACCCCCATGGTACTTTCTATATATAGTTCCTCATTGGCACCATTTCTAAACTGGTTTAAGTCAAGCTTCAGCAAAGTGTGGCGTCAAAGCAACCTTTACTTCGACCACAAAGCTAAGATTTAGCAAATTGGATTATCTAGTGATGAAATGGCTGTTGGCCAACAACGTCTGTCTTGATGATGATGATGATGATGATGATGATGACATGATGTCCAATGTTAAGGATTTTGCAAAGACCATTACCTAAACCTTGTAAGCACAATTGTGTTCGACAGCATTTATTTGAGTCATTCTCTGGATTTACAACACAATTCAAAAAATAAGACAACAAAACAAAGCTAAAGAGAAACTCAGGAGGAAACTCAGAAAAGCTCCATAGAGCTTGTGAAAGAGCCCTCCGAATAAAAAACAAAAACAGTGTTAACAAAAGGAAAGAGAGAGAGAGAAAAAAAAAACAACAACAACAGGAAAATCAGAGAGAGGAAACTTGGAAGAAGGGAGACTGGGAAGAAGAGTCAGTTACGTTTACCCATCAGAAAAAGTTTTAGGGATTTCTTAAATAGGTTTCAGGAGTGACACCGTTGGATTTTAAGTGGGAGGGAGTTCCAAAGATTGGGTCCAGTAAAACGCATTGTTTGCTGCGAAGATGTCAGCCTAAATGAGGGAGTAGAAAGAGAATTCATGGAATGTGTAAAGTGTGTGTGTGTCTCATGTCGAAAGTGAAACATGGATTTGAAGATATTTAGCAGAATATTGTTACACCAGGAGTACATAAAAATACCAATTTGAAGGCGATGAATGTCTTTACATGGAGAATGTTGAATTTTCACTGGTATTGATATTATTTGGAAAGGATGGAATGAATGACAAAATAAAACTCTTGAATGTCAATATGATACAAAATATAGAATTTTAATTTAGAAAAAGGTGCTCTTTAAAGCCAACAGGAGCTGTGTGGAAGCTGTGATGTTTTTGAAACTGCTCTCTGAAAAGAGCTGGAATGAAATGCCCCCACATGAGAAAATTGCCTGGAAATCTGAAAATACAGGCAAAGCCTAGGCCTAGGCGGCATTATCTCGAAATAGGCCCTGCTATGGAATTTTCAGTGCAGACAGGGCTTATTTCGTCCGCGCGCTCTGCCAAATCCTGGAATCGTGGACGTCGTCTCATACAAATACAAATCACATACTTCAAAATGACAACAGGGCCTATTTCGAGAGTATATATATATAGTTTCTTGACTTGCGGACTGCCATCGTTTTGCTATATGACAAGCTAAATACTGTGCTTACGTACGTTCACCGTTGTGCTATACGACAAGCTAAATATTGTGACAAGGTAAAGACGGCTTGCGCGGTCTTGATTTTAGCGAGGGGAATGAGGGGTAGGTGGAATTCAACTTCTGAATACGGGATATTTACGGAATAAAAAGCAACATTTGTTAGAAATTTAAAAAACTTGCAGGGCCTATTTCGAGAGTATATATATAGCGTGACAATCACCGATATGTTTGCTATATGACAAGCTAAAGTGTACGTACAAGGTAAAGACGGCTTGGGCGGTCTTGATTTTAGCAAGGGGAATGAGGAGTAGGTGGAATTCAACTTCGATCTGAATACGTGATATTTACGGAATAAAAAGAAATATTTTTTAGAAATTTAAGAAATTTGAAGGGCCTATATAGGGACTAGCTATCTTATATACTCTCGAAATAGGCCCTGCAATTTTTAAAATTCCTGAATAATTTTGCCTTTTATTCCGTAAATATCCCATATTCAGACGTTGAATTCCACCTACCCCTCATTCCCCTCGCTGAAATCAAGACCGCGCAAGCCGTCTTTACCTTGTTATAATATTTAGTTTGTCAAAGAAAACACAATGGATTTAATAATAGTCAAGAAGCTATATATATACTCTCGAAATAGGCCCTGCAAATATTTTAAATTTCTTAAAAAGTTTGCTTTTTATTCCGTAAATATTCCATATTCAGAAGTTGAATTCCACCTAGCCTCATTCCTCGCTGAAATCAAGACCGCGCAAGCCGTCTTTACCTTGTTATAATATTTAGTTTGTCATAGAACGCACCATGGATTTAATAGTCAAGAAGCTATATATATACTCTCGAAATAGGCCCTGCAAATATTTTAAATTTCTAACAAATTTTGCTTTTTATTCCGTAAATATCCCGTATTCAGAAGTTGAATTCCACCTACCCCTCATTCCCCTCGCTGAAATCAAGACCGCGCAAGCCGTCTTTACCTTGTTATAATATTTAGTTTGTCATAGAACGCACCATGGATTTAATAGTCAAGAAGCTATATATATACTCTCGAAATAGGCCCTGCAAATATTTTAAATTTCTAACAAATTTTGCTTTTTATTCCGTAAATATCCCGTGTTCAGAAGTTGAATTCCACCTACCCCTCATTCCCCTCGCTGAAATCAAGACCGCGCAAGCTGTCTTTACCTTGTCACAATATTTAGCTTGTCATATAGCAAACATCATTGATGGTTCAAGCAGCCGTATATATATATACTCTCGAAATAGGCCCTGCTATCATTTTGAGGTATGTGATTTTTATCTATTTTTCTTGCTGATGCTCGACAAGCAGCGCAACACGGCTTTCATTGACGGCGCAGTTGAAGCTAGCCCTGCAGGGCCTATTTCGAGATATTGCCGCCTAGGCTTTTACAAGCAATTAGGCCTAGGCCTAGGCCTACCTTCAAACTTTAACGTTAGGCCTAGAGACTTATTGTGATGAACTGGATTGCTATCCTAAGGCTAAAGCTTGAAAACTGGTTGGACTGTGGAGCCAAGATAAGTTTCCTACTTTTCCAAGTTTTGCAGCCTGGGTCTATATGTATGATGGGGTGACCGTCGAGTGCGCAGACCCGTCGAATGCGCACCTGCATTGACATAACATGCAGAATTCCTGAAATGACAGAGCTCTTAGGTGCGCAATAGACGGTACACTGAGTATATAGGGGCCTCGTGTTGGCCAGCCTATACCAGTGCCAAGTGCCTGTGGCTAGGGCAAGGGCCTTAGACTGCAAGAGGCCTAGGCTAGACACCTGTATTGATACTCGTAGTCGTACCTCTTAGCATGTATGCCTACTGTAGGCTAGGCCTAACTAAAGCCTACAGGCTACAGTGTAGCCTAGGCCTAGGCTAGGCTTCATCGTAGACGAACAGGCACCGCGCGTGGAATACGTAATCTGCGGCTTGGATTTGTTTGGAAATTTACCTTCTGATATTTCTCACTGGAAAAGTTAGATCTAAACTTTGTAACCATTTATGGACATCTCGAGTTAAGGACGTCATCTCATGCACGCTTGTCTGTTTAGTTTTCTTGAAATTTCTCCGAAAAAAATTCAAGGCACAAAAATTCTGGACAGCGAGTCTGTCGTGTACTTTGGCGTATTAGCCTGTAACTTGTTCATCTAATGCACGTTGATTTGTACGTACGTAGCGCAACACATACAATGATACATGCACATCATTGAAGTTGAAATGTTTACAATGCTTCTGTGTGTTATGTTGCCAAGCAGTTGCTATGGGGAGAGAGGGCGCTAGAGTCCAAAACTGTGCAGAGCCATATATATGGCTCTGAAACTGTGCAGAGCCGACTAGCCGACGAAGTCGGTTGCGCGCCGGACTGAAGCACCTTCGGGTGGACCAGTTAACTAGCCGACTTTCCTTTCCTGTGCAGAGCTGTATATTTCCTAATATACGGCTCTGAAACTGTGTTGTGAAATTATCTCCGTTGATAATTGTGGGGAAACTTGTAAAAGTTTCGTCAACGGAGAGTACAAAAGGGGCGGGGTACTTGGCTTGGTGGCGTGGGGTGGGCAACGGGATGGGGTTACTTGAGCTATCGATAAGAGTTTTTACATCTAGGTCTCTGATAGTTCTCCATGATCGAAGTAAAGCAGCAGCGTCATAGCTAGGTTTTTTTTATATGAGGGTGTACGGCAAAATCTCCAACTGATCGCCCTTCATTTTCGACCACTGTTCCGAGGAGGATATAAGTTGAGGAGGGGCCCGAGGGGTTTGGATTTTAGTAGATCCATGCGCTGAAAATGTTCTGATTTTGGTTCTATCAATGAAAGGTTACTCTCATTTTTACGAAAAACGAAACATGATGCGCAAGCCTGCATATTTCTACAATGCAAATGCGTAGGCATAGTCATCTTGGGAGTCGGTGCCACATCCCTGTGAAATTCTCACCAGCTTGGAGAGGGATGGTATGGAATGAGCACCCCTTCCTCCTTGAAAAAAATATTGCCTTTTTCAGAGGAGGCTATACGCAATATGGTGCGAAGTTTACCTCAACATGACAAGACTGGTCGTGAAATTTATGCTGTAGGCCTTATGGTATGTTTCCAGAAATATATATTGTATAGGCTACTGTTGCCTCCTGCATATACCTACACACTTATCTTCGTATATTCGTGTATTCTAAGGGCCTGCTGCCAAATTTGACCAACAGGGACCAAAGTCTTCGTCGCGAGGCAGCAACTACAACTCTGACCATGACAATGAGTTGCCAAGAGGACAGAGAGACACATTTAGACGGCGCGCGAAGCGCGCTGAAATTTTTGAATTGTTTAACATAACATTTGAGAATACCCGGACCTTAAGAAAAAAATGTTATCATTCGACGAAGGAAATTTTGAGCTTTTGTGATTTGAGAAGAATCTTTCCTCCTTTTTTTATTCGCAAAATCTGAGATTTTGAGGTGCGACAAAACTTAGATGAAGTTTTACGGCCCAGTTTCCAACCAATTGGTTCACGTCGAGCCGGACACGGCCTTTTTTCCAGCTGTGGCTCACTAGCTTGTTTTCCCTATTCCATTGTTTTTGCTGAGCACCAATCACTGTGGCGTTAGGCACTGGCGTAGACAGGGGGCACAAGGGGGCCATGGCCCGCCTGTTCATGCCCGCAAAAAATGAATGAAAAATAAATAAACAAATTACGATAGTAAAAAGTACGTTCGCGCTTTGGCCTAGGCTTGCCCTATGCACTTCAAAGGTCATACTGTATAATTAGTAAACATATTCCAGGGTTCGTTCCGCGTGGTAGTCCTGACCGGGTCATACCGAAGGAGCGACAAAGATGGTTGTAATTACAAACATTACCTAGAATGCCTAAGACGAGGGTTTCCTTCGAAATTTGACAATATTCCGACAATTTACGGCCTCTTTTCGACAGCTATTTCAAAAGCAAGAACTTATACTGGAAAAAATGTTTTGAAGAGTGAGTTTAACGTAGGTGGAATTCAGAAAAAATGGGGTTTATCGAAGAGTCTGCCTTTTAAGAGCAAAATTACTATGTCATTTAGAGAGAGTAAAGAAGCTAACCGACGAAATTGGAAAATTTCCAATTTTTTTCTTTTGCCGTTTTCAAATATATGCAAATATGAAGCTTGTTGAGCAACTGCTGTCAATCAAAACCTCCGATGTACTGCAAATTCACATCATCCCGGACACTCTATTTTAATTGTTCTGTTAATTTATTCCGTATTAGAAGCCACTAACATGAAAATATGACACTTGGAAGACAGTTGCCCCTACCCTCTCTTCCCCAGAACTACCGTCCCACCAACTTCCCATCCTCCGTCATCCGTTCATTTTTTCTTTGTTTTTTATTATTATTTTTTTTTTCCAGCTCTTCTTGCTTTTCTTCAGCACAAAAAAATCGGGTCCCCAAAATTTCTGTGGGACTCTGTCTCTTTCTCCTTTGGCTACGCCACTGTGGCGCAGAACATACCGCGCGCTTGATGCCTCAATTTGAAATCTACACCAGCAATTTCAGGATGACTTCGAGGAAATGAAAACATTGTTGAGGTTCCCAAAGAAGCATAAGGCCGTACACAGACTTTTTTTGACTAAGTGTGGTGATGCTCGGAATACTAAGCTTAACCCTATTTTTGGCTGGCGGGGAGCGAATAGAAAATTTCGAAAATTGTGAGCAGACAGCCGAGAATGGCATTTGCCAGGTTGGTGTGTAGACTGTAAGCAAACGTTATATTAAGCATGCTTTCTTTTGCAAAAATATGATCACTTCAAAAACTTAGCAAATTGCAAGTTGATCATGCAGGAAATCACAAGATGAAATGGACCACTACTATTTATGCGTTAAAGCTTTGACTGTATACACAGAGGCGTCATTAGCTAGGATCTAAATTAAATGATCTTAAGCCCATGTTGTCATTCTATTATAGGACGTGTACTATCTCATCGGGGCACCACCATAATTTGGCCCGGAAATCTGGAATCTCATCCCACATCAGAGGAAATTTCATTTTCCAACTCGTTTAAGTTTACTTTTCCTGTTTGTTTATCCCACCCCTTCAAACAAATGTAGGTGGAAAAAGTTCAAATAAATTTGCATTGGGTCGAAAATGTGATTCCCTGTACATCCCCGTAACCCTTCCAATTTCGTTGCTGTTGTCTGTACACCTCTACATTCTGCCGTCTTCCCTTAAACAGTTAAAAAAATGTGATGAATCAAAACAGCTCAAGACCATCCGTTTTGTTTTTTGCAACTTTTACCCGAATATTCTACCGTTTTGTGACGTCAAAAGTGTTGCAAGGCTATGAATTGAAGCTCAGGAGTAATTGTGTTTAACAAGCTGTTCGATTGTTTCGCAACTTTTTGTATGAATACTTTTAACTCTTTATCAAAATTTCACCATGAATATGACGTTTTATACTTTTCTCCGTTGGCATTTTAATTTTAACGAATTCTGGCACGCTTAAGGTTTCCCTATGTATTTAAATATATGCAACTTTTTTGACTCAATCGACTGTCCGGATTTTTCCGGTTTATTCAAGCCTTCCAGGAGCTCGGGTCTTGCGGAAATTGTGTGCGCAATCTGCTCCACCGCCGGCCGCCTCGTACGCCTTTGACAATAAGCATCGAACTGCATGCAGTGCATACTTCTCAAAATGATAAATTGATGTTCTCTGCGTTGGAGTAAAACCTTGGTGCCACGGTGCCATATGGAGGTGAAGCCATGGCACTGAAAGATGACCTGTCTTTTCGTGAAAATTCTGTGACCTCATTCAGAAACCGATCGCAATAGTTTTTATCAAATTTTCATGAGACGACAGATCATTTTTTAAAAATTTTACACAGCTCTTAGGACCGAAAAATTGATCAATTGTATTGTTTTGTCAGATACTATGCGCTTCACATAGTGCAGATTTGCTGAACAGGTGTGACAGGCAGTGACAGCGCTTCAGATGGGGGAGGGAGCAACAGGAGACATTTGCTCTATTAGATTTTTCTTGCCATCAGCCCCTCCCCCCAAGTTAGTTCAGTTAAGAGTTAAGTCAAAGGAAACATAAATAATCGATACCCTTCCTGAAAGATATGCTAAAAAACCTCAGCGTTTCCGGGGGCTTCGCGCCTGGACCACCACCAGGACTTTGCCTGCCCCTAACCCTCCATCTTAAAATTTGACATTCTGGCTCCGCCACTGGTGACGGGTCTTGATGTAGCCTAATCAAAATCATTTTAAATCATTACGTAAGCGACAAATTCTTCTGTTTTACCGTGTTTCCCTGCACATTTTAGAAATTGGACAAAGTACACTTTGAAAATACATAGGGGAAATCGGTGGTCAAATCACCACATGTCTAAATGTTGCGCAAAGTCACCCCAACGCACTCACATCAAAGCTCCTACTTGATATATTCTGGTAAAAACAAGGGTGCGTAAGAATTGGGCCATTTCCATGGTTCTGGACAAGACCTGGGGCCCGTTCCACAAAGAGTTACGCACGATCTTAAGTTTGATTTACTGTTGGCTTAAGTATGGTGAATCAAACTTGAGATTGTGCGTAACTCTTTGTGGAACGGACCCCTGGACCGTGACCGGACGGTAGCCTGGCAATGTTTATAAACTTTGCACGCATGCATTTCTGTTGCTAAGAAGTACATGTGTGTGACAAACAACTGAAAACGAAAGATTCAAATTGTTGATGCTTAAATAAAAATTTATTGCATTCTTTAAGATTCACACACTGAATTAATGGTAATATCCACGATATATATATATATATATATATATATATATATATATATATATATATATATATATATATATATATATATATATATATATATATATATATATATATATATATATATATATATGTATATATGTATATATGTATATATGTATATATGTATATATGTATATGACTTTCAATTGCAGAAGCACGCAGACGCCGGTTTAGGCCTTACTATATACCTTTCTTAATACAGTGACGGAATTGCAAAAAATAAACCTGTCGCTCACATATTTGTAAATGATATTGGCACACATCACCGAGTTAACCTCAATTACTATTCTTAGGTGATATCAGTACAAACATACTACGTTTTGTAACATAAAGATGCCTACGGATAATTAACAATATGGTCTACAATATCCAGAAGTTCCTCATCCAACCGTTATTATTTTAAGTTCGTGGAAAGCCTATGTACACGCATGATATAGGAACATCAGAATTTTATTAAGTTATCGATCAAATGCCGATACTAGTCTCTTGGTAAATTCTCATGTGGCACATGTACAGCTCTTTGATGGATAACAAATTAAAAAAAATGCAGAGTACTAGGCCTATAGCTTATATAACACAGCATGCACCTGCACTGAGAGTGTTTTGATTACACATTGAGTCTTGTTTACTCACCGTGAAGCAAACTGCGATTGAAGGGGTCTGGATGAAGATAAGTTTCAGACAGTTATGGGAGGGGGGGGGGAAGGGGTTTAAGTAAGTAAGTTATGAAAATTGGAACTGTCTGTGCTGATAAAAGTTGGCTTTTAAAATAAAAAGATGTCAAAAATATTGTCACCCGATTGAAAGGATCCGTTCCAAAAATAAGTATGACACTCTAATCAATACATTCTGTGCAATATGAGCTTTGGTGCTCAACATTTTTTGAATTTGATATAAATCAAAGAGCTGTGCCAATGAGAATTTACCATTATACTAGCACCCAGGCATCATGGGCTTTGATTTATTTTCAACTTTGGGACATGGTTTGAGTTATGACAGCCCTAGAAGACGTGCAAGCTTGCCGTGCAGGCGAAGCGTGCACGTCGAGCGCGAAGCCCATCCTGGGTGGGGCCCAGGAGCCCCGCCTTAGGCCAATGGTAGGGTCTAAGGGTAAAGCCCTGGTGGGGTGCAGGTGGTGGAGCCCCTGGAAGCTCCATGGTTTTAGACGCTTCAGAGGCCCCATGAAGACTGCTTTGAGGGTTATATTTCAGAGGTGATGTTCTTGGGTATTGGCATATTCATACATTAAGGGAAGACTCTTTTGAACAAAAACTCTTCAACAAGTTGCACTGGAGTTTTGAAATTGAACAAGAGCAGCAATGTACTGTGAAGCTTAGAAAGGCAGGTATCAATTCATAAGGTTATCCCCGGCAAGTACAAGTTGAATTGAGCAGGCACTCCTCCGGTTGAAGCCAGCCATGATTAAACCAGGGAGTTGCAACTCCCTGGTTTAACAAATCATATGTGACCGGTCTTGAGTATTTCAGTGAATATGGGAGAATACCGAGCTTGTATGACAGAAACTTTAAGTATGTGACATTTTTGGCTCGAAACATTTTGAGAAATGTGAAAAGTTTGGAAACTTACTGATACAGCGTACCCAGACAGCATCATAATTATTACACACGTTGTTTAGATGAATACCTAATCATGTTAAAGTGGAAAATAAATGTAATTGCCAGCAAAAAATGCCAGCATACACGTATCTGTAAATTGAACAGTGTATGGAGGGAGGGATGATTACATTGGCCACCCCCTCGTCATATATTAGGGGATATACCCCTACGTCCCTAGGGATCTACGCCCATGATTGGAATTTTTTGGTAAGAAGAATTGAAATTGTCTGGGACAAGGAAATTTTGCCTTTAAAAGTCTCATTTGTTTGTTCATTAACCATTTGAGTAGATAGAAACTAAGAACTTTAATGGATATTCATTGGAAAAGACAATTTTTGAGGGGCAAGAGCCAAATTTAAGAGTGAATTAGGCGAAGAAGCCGGAAATTCGTTTTAGGACCTTTAAGATAAGAAAGGAAGTTGAAGAGCTCCGAGTATTTCATGGACAAAGTCAAACCAAGAAAAATGAGACATTGAAAATATTCACGAAATATTTTAAAGAAAAATAAATTGGTCTTCTCTGATAACCATCCAGATGAATAGCTCAATGTTCAATGTAAACTTCAATCGAAAATTGTTTTACTGATGGATACAGAGAGCCTACCCAGTTAAAGACATTTTCCGGAGACGAAATTCATCAACTTCAAAATATGCAGGAAAATTTTCTCTTTCAGAATGTGAAAACTGTATCTCAATAGCCAATAGCGTTCGGAAGATACAAATTTTTAAAGTAATGCAATTTTTTCTACATATTTGGTGCATATTGCGTATATTACATGTTACTTTTAAAGGTCAACAAACACCTCCCTCTATCGTCGAATTAAAAATTATCTAAGATGATGGTGAATATGTCATGAAATCAAATAAGGGTCAATATGTATTCACCTAATCCTAAGAACGATCCATTAACCATAAAATTGATTTTAAAACTCGATCGAAATGTCAGCGAAGCTCCTGCAAGCTCCGCATTAGAAATGCTCCTTTCTACTTTGATGACTAGCTTTGTATCCTGAAATACAAGAAAATATTATATAACAGATTTGTATCGCAAAAATAAGAACGAGAAATTGCAAAGTCGAATAAAGCAGACCCACGAAAATTTGTCATTTAGGCCTTTTTTCATTTCAAAATCCCGTTAGAATGGTTTCTTATATAGGCGTTATACTAAAATAAGGACTGTCCATTTCAACAAAATATCTTGTTTAGGATTGAAATCATCATGTGTTTAAATTACAGCAAAATGTTTATTTGATCAATTATGTCAGTTAAAGCACGTGGCATTTAAACTGGGGTCATTAATTGTCACCACTTTTCTCCACTTTTACCCATCAACAAGGGCTCCCTCATACCAATGTACAAAAGGGTTCTAATGATAAGTATCAGTTCTTAGGTTCTAGGGGTGTATTGACTTTAGGAGTGTAGTTGTGAGGTTCCGCTCTGTTGTGATAGCCTTCTGTAGTAGCATGACTTGTTTTGCAAACAATGGACATATTCCCATCTTGACAAGCTCCCCCCACACCCCACTTATTACCCCACCTAAAAAAGAAATCTTTAAGTATGGAACGGCAACCCGCCGTCAATTCTGCTCCCCTTTGCGATTTGGCATCTTCTTCTAAGCCTGTCGAAAATAAGAAAGAGAAGAAAAAAAAAACAATGAAAATGTAATATTGATTTCATTACAAAAACGTTGTGAATTTGTTTACTGTAAGAAATTCATGTATTAATCATAATGTCATAAATCATAATATCATAATCATTATTCGGTGACGTCAGAGTTTATTTTAACTGAATTTTGTTAAAATTACATGTCATGTGACTTACTACGGTCGTTTTTATAGTGAAGGCCAGGTTAATATACGTAGGTCAGGCCAATATACGAAATAACTGTTAATAATATAAGAAATAATCATATCTATGCTGAACGGGGACGGGGGGAAGGCTATATCACCCGAACCGGCCATACCCTTGCTGATACGGGCATACCTCGATGCCTCAGTCGGGCAGAGATTACGCCCTGGATGGGGATCTGGAGTCAGGCAAAAGTTACGCCCCCACCTCCCTGAGAGAAAGAGTCCCGTACGATACCTACCGGGTCTTTGCAGCCCATTGCAACCATCCACTGTGTTCGCTCCTCTTTATTAATGGCCTGAAGGACAACGATACTGTGCCTGTATGAAAATGAGGAAAAGTTCGGTTTAAATGTCCAGATGTTTTAAAGGGATGATCAGCTGTTAACAAAGGGTATTGACCTTTTGTTCCAGCGCCTCGTTTTTCTTTTATAAACCGATAATTTGCCAGGATAGAAGAAATGCTAATTATGTGTTGCTCTCTTTTGAACGAAAAATTTTGAATATTTGTGGGGTAACAAAATTCGAAAATGATGTAAGAATAGACATCTTCCACTACACTGCAACCAATCAAGACGTCAGACTGTGATCAAGGACCATTTTTAGTGTAGTTTTCAGTCAATGTACGAATGTGGTGCAGAATTAAAGTTTGAAAAAAAAATCCGTAAAAACAAACTCTGGTTGATACTTTAAAGTGTAACTCACAAATGAGAAGGAATAAGATGGATTCTTACTTTTCCGTCACTGTAATGTCAAAACAGAATCTCCTTCCATTAACTTCTTCGACTTTCCTAAAAGTTGATGAAAAGTTCAAATTAAATTTTAATTATTAACAATAACGACAGGTTTAGGCCTATTTGTCTCTTCTTGTTTTCACAGCAAATTTGTGACGAGAAAGTGTGCACTTACATATTCTTGTTTCTTTCATGACCCGGTCATAAATGGGACATGTGTCCCTTCAAAAAGTTCTTTTTTATTTTTATTTTATTTTTATAGTAATTAAAATAGAGAAATGAATCTCAAGTGTTCCAATACTGCAAAATATCTCACGGTCTTGCCATTCCTCCAAAAATGCCCCCTTCCCATGAAAGCTATCTCTGCTCAAATCATTTTTTGGCTTAACAATCCTTTCACCATAGGCGTACGAGGCATGTGTAGTGCAGGGAGGCACTCTCCCTCCCAATTCAGGCAAAAGCAGTTGGTTTATTCGGGCAAAACATTGGCAAAACATGGTAGACGGTGACATTATTCGGGTAAAAAATGCTCTTGCCACCCCACAGAAAATTACCCCCGTACGTTTATGCTTTTCACATAAAACTCCCTCCTAGTTAGTAACCATAGATATTGCCTATTTGGCACATTAACATTCTTAGATTCGTTTTCTTCAAAATAGCCCCTATTCTTTACATTTAATTGTGTATATAACCAGCTCGTCACAATGGAAGGCAGGCGCGGGTCCAGACATTACAAAAAGGGGCGGGAGGCTGACCTTGGAGAAAACAGGGATTTAAAGGAGTTGCACTGGTTACTTCCCGTATGTTTTATTGTTGATGTGGAGAAAAAGGGGGAGGGTTCAGGCCGTAAAGCCCCCCCCCCCCTTGGATGCACGCATGGAAGGGGTGGATGCCGGTAGGGGGAGCGGCCACAGAGGCGAAATAAAGGCTATCGTGCATACCACAGAACAGGAAAATAGTATATTAGTTTTAGATTTTGATGTGGTTACACGGCTCAGTTTCTACCGCATTGGTTTATATCCGGCCGGCCACGACCTTTTACCAGTTGTTGGTCACTGGCTTTCTTAACTGCTCCATTGCTTATGCTGAGCACCAAGCACAATGACGGTAGATTCCATTTAAGTCAAAGCCCACTCTACTACCCTGCCAGGAGTCGAACCGACCCCCCCCCCCCCCACACACACACACCTTGCTGCTGCAAGTCGGATGCTGTAACCATACTTTAACCTTTCCTGTTTTAATGGTACACAAGTATTTTAAAGTAAAACCATGGCTTTAATGTAAACACTGAACATTAATTTGGCATATATACATACCGTGTGCAAGACGTAACTGTGTAGAAATGCTCGTCGGTCTATCGGAAAGAAAAATAACATTACATCTTGTAAATTGCAATTGGGGTACTTGTAAGGATCATTTGCTGTAAATACATTCCAATGGATAGTGGCTAACATAAACGAGATGCAGAATAACACTCTTAAAATGTCCTATATAGGGTCAAATTTGAATAGAATCTTATCAACAGGGGCACGAACCGGAATCTTGTCAAAACTTTGACTACATTGGGCTCATAAATGAAACGCGTATATTATCAGTTTTTAACCATTTCCAGTCAATTTTGAAACAAATCTTGCCAAATGTTTGACAAGTTTATGGTTCATGTCCTATTTGATTAGGTATTTTTATAGTGGACAATTTACTGATTTAGAGGAAACAAGACGAAAACCATTGCATCATTTTGAATTTTCTGCCCATAATGAGATGTATAAAAGGCTATCAAAGGAAAGTGGAACACCTCAACCACTACGTCGGTTGACCGACTGCACTCTAAAAAACTTCTAGTCAAATGGGGCACGAACCAGAATCTTGTCAAGTATTTGATAAGATTCGTTTCAAAATTGACTAGAAATGGTTAAAAAATGAAACTAACTATTCGTTTCATTTATGAGTCGAATCTAGTCAAAAATTTGACAAGATTCCGGTTCGTGCCCTAATTGATTAGATTCTATTCAAATTTGACTATAAATTTTTAGAGTGTATAGTCAATTGGTTAGAGCATCCGACTTGCAGCGGAGATGTCTGGAGTTCGATCAAATGAGAGGTTTCTAACCAATTGGTTTAAGGCAGGTCCGTCACGGCCTTTTTCATTCGTAGCTCGTTTTCCCTACTCAATCGTTTGTTATATTGAGCATTATGCGCAATGGCGGTATGGGTTCCATTTTTAAAGTTTCATTATGTGGTCGAACTCCAGACCTTCCAACTGCAAGTCGGATGCTCTACCATTTGATCATGCAGTCAAATAAAATGTTAAGGAACAAACTACGCCTACTCACCACAGCTGGTAATGTCTGACTGTATGAATTCATTTTCAGGACTTTTGTATTTTGATTAAAAGTGCAATAACATTTGGTCCATGATCCTGTGAACATAAATTAAAGATTTTGTAAAAAAAAAAAAAAACACCTTATTAACCTAAACGGAGAGAACATTCTTCTCAAAATTATTTAACACAACAGCCAGCCTCCCGCAAATTTCTTCTAATTTCGCTTCCAAATATCTTTCATGTTATTTTACGGTACTTAGGCTACACATTACATATTCAGGTGAAAGCAATGAGTAACTCTCCTAAATTTCATAATTTAGGGAGAAACATCTTGTCACATGACTCTCAAGAGCCAATCGTGAAATATAACAGACAATTATGCACTAATATTGGGTTGACTGCATTTCCCCTTTAAATATACCAGTACCTCCTGATTGAAGCATGGGCCAACAGCGCACTGTCCAGGGTTCATACAGAAAGGGTCCCCAGCAAATGTTTGGTTTGAGTATTCCAGTCTGAATCCACGGCACTACTGTCAGACTGTAATAGTCGAAACAGTGTGAATCGCACATTGTCGATTACCTTAGTTTTGGTTGTCTCGCAAAGGTTCGTGTCCTACATAAAAGATCAGTGATGGGTTAATGTGCCCATTGTTTTTCCTCCAAACATGACGTCAAAGCATAAGATCTATTCCTCAGTTCCGATACCCAATGAACTCATCTCATAAGTAGAAAAAGAAACCAAGTGGCCGCGCCAGAATGCTAAAATGGGGGGAGAGGGGACTAACCCCAAAGAAAAATGTTGGAAGCAAAAATTTTAGGGTGCAGCGCGAAACCGAGCCCAAAGAGTTCGCTCCTGCGGGTAGGGGACCAGAGGCCCGTTCCACAAAGAGTTACACACGATCTTACGTATGATTTACTGTTAGCTTAAGTATGATGAATCAAACTTAAGATTGTGCGTAACTCTTTGTGGAACGGGCCCCAGGGGCGAAGTTCCGAAAGCTCTGAGATTTTAGCATATTTCTAGATGAAGAATTAAGTAACTTGGGGTTGGGGGGCCCGGAGTGAAGCAGGGCATGAACAAATTCTGAGGGGGGAAATGCTCCTCTCACCCTCTGCGGTGCTGTCACCTCAGACCGGGAATTGGGCTTGGAGAAGATGGAGGTGCTCGGCTCCAAAAATAACTTGGTCGGAAAAGGCAGTGAAAGTCGGGGACAAAACAGCAAAGCTAAGACCGCCGAAAAAATGATTTGACATGTTGCACTGGGGTGTCCCTTGTTATTAGTCCTACGGTCTTTCTTTCTACATGTCCTTCTCCTGTCCCTAGTTGCACTGTAGCCTCACCCCTAACAGGGCTGGTGCACACAATCTTGGTTCATCGAAAATCCCTTGGTTTGGGTTATGAATCAATCGTGAGAGGAGGGGAGTGGGGCTTGCGGATATAGTCATTGTCAAGGACGGTTCGGGACTATAGAAGCTGACGTTCAAAAAGCTCACAACTCTGACTCATGTACCCGCGGGGGCGTTAGGTTTGCTGGGGCGATCATCAATTGAAAAAGAAGTAAAGGAGCTCTCAACTCAACTACTCCCCCTACCGACATACACTTGCGCCGCACTTCGAACACCTACCTGTGTGTACCCTTAACGCTTTTTAGGTCTACCAGAATCAACGTATCCTTCAACCGTATATGCCCTATGCTATGAACACAACTGCTAGTTAAAATTAGAAAAAATATAGATCCTTCACTCTAAACAGTTGAAATAATAATGAAAATCAACCTATTTCCCGTTTTGGATAACAAAAATACAACTCACGTTTAAACTGTACATAGAGGTAGCCTTCATGCAGCCCTTCTTGTTTTTTACTCTCATATGGTGCCTAAAAAGGAACATGTGATGGAATCAAAAACTTGTTCAAGTCCACTGTTATTTAAGTTATTGATCTGTATTTACAGAACAGAACATGCACCGACCACTGGCGGCGGAAGCGGGGGGGGGGGGGCGGACGGGGGGACACGTCCCCCTAAATTTCTTAGCGAGGGGACGTCCCCCCCTAAAATTCTTACCGATGGGACGTCCCCGAAAAAAATTAGAGAAGAAGAAACTTGGGTGCCTTGAACCAACTCAAAGTTGAGACTATAGTTAACCCACCACCAAACAGAGCAGCCGAAATTGACTTAGCCTATGTTCTGCCATTGTTTGAGTGATTCTTGTCACGGTCCCCTGCCACAATGCTCTATGCCTGTGACCTAGTTTTAGGCTACAAATCATTACAAGAATCTGGCAACCTCGTCCGGTCCGCAAACCAGGTGTATGTAGTATATCACTTGTTCAGTGAAACCGAACCTTTAGTGTACTAGTATTTTCCCTCCGCAAGAAGTGAAGCATCGCCATTGCCATCACGTGAACGAACAGTTGACCAGTATTCACTCATCCATAGGCGTACGAGGGAGGGGGGAGCAGGGGGCAGATTGCCCCCCCCCCCAAAAAAAAAAAAAAATTCTCAAGACCTAAAATAAAAGGGATCTGGAAAAATTCGGGCAGCCGTTGAGTCTTAAAACCTGGTTTGTTTCTACTTACACAGAAGACTTCTAGGCGTGCCCGAATCCCTTCAAACACTTGACCGAAAAAATAATAAGAAAGCATCATAGTCACGGTACAATTTTCATGAAAACTCTAAAAGATACCAAAATTTGCGACACATTCGGACAACTTATGAAAAAACAATTTTTCTTCAGCCTCACTTCATATTCTTCTGCAAACATTTGCCCGAAATGACACAATATTCGGGCAAAAGTTGCAAAAAAGTTCTATGATATTTTTAATTGCCAGATTACAAGGGGAGAGAGGATGTATACAGTCCCCAAAATTTTGCCCGAACAAATCAATCAAAAGCTATCTTTTGACGCACCATATCACTAAATGACAATCACCAATAGTCACCAGAAGGATGAAACGTACTTGGTCGAGAGGTACTTGGGCAGCATATGAATGAAATGACGATTTTGCACTTTTCAAAATGATCCTCTTAAAACTGTCCGAAACTTTTTCACCTGAAGTGCTGTGTAACCGAATTTCGGGCAATGGTAAACAAATCAGTGTAGCTTGTTTGCTCACTCATACGCATTTAGAGTGAATAAATCTGCAAGTATAGTCTGCCCACAAATTCACGTAAAAATATCTAGCAACATGACAAGCCGGGTTTTTCTCAAACGGCGTTAGTAGAAAAATCATTTATATATAGTCGGGAGTTCGGGTCGAGCCAAATAGACAGTTGTATCAATTCAGTGGAACTGGAATTCGGGCAAGAGTCGCAACAGAGTCACAGACATACGGTACTCGTGTTTTTAATTCCGTTCTACAGTTTTCCACGGAAAGATACAAGACCAGGTAATGTTTTATACATTCCAATGTGCGGTATATCATTATATTATGAAGCCTTGGGATTTTCGAGGGTTTCTGAAGTTTTTCAATTTTCAAAATTATATTGATGATAATCTCATGCTGCATGACGTAAAATAGTTTGTAGAACGCGCAAGCAAACTCATTTTCCAATGATTATAGCTTAATGTAGTCATCCAATGGTTAGTGGTACATTTCTTCTGGGAGTTTTCTGACCTTTTTGTAGATTTGCTCATTTTTGGTGAAAATTTTATTGCAAAAGAAAGTTCAAAATATCGACGGCTTTGATTCTGCTTATAAGCCTGGGAAAGGCCATTTCCGGCTGTCTGAGGGGTTGCGATTTTTCAAAATTTTCTCTACGCTCCGCGCCAACTGATGGTGGCGCTCCGCTTAGATAGTCTTTCTGGCAGAATTACATTTTTCGGGCAGAGAATCCTCTGTCCCCCAAACTGAAATGCTCTCGTACGCCTATGAGCTCATCATAGGTGAGTCATTCACGTACAGTCGGCTATTTCCACAACATTTGTTCATCCAATGTAATGTTGCGTAATTGATGTTACATGCTTAGGCTTATGTCGTTGCGTTATAACTCGTTCTGTGACAATCCGGTTAGGCTAGGTGAACTCGGACATTATTTGGCCTAGCCTATACGTAGGCATACGTTAAATTCTGCGTCGGTCAGGAAATAGCCTATAGGTTATCTGTGAACGTAAATATTTCGCATATTTTTGTTCATTTTTTTTTTTGTACATTTTCGTAAAATGTTCCAAAAACGGCTTAGATTGCACGAGAGAGCTTGTAGAATCTCAGAGCTTCCAGGGCCCTAAGGCGGGCCCTGGACCCACGCCAGAAGGACTTCGCGCTTCGCGCTCGTGATGTGCGCTACGCGCACATAGGGTTCGTTTCACGGGTCCAACCATTCCATCTTGTTCACTGGTTGCCCCCCCCCCCTTAATTTTTATGCTTCCGCCGCCACTGGCACCGACAGTTTATGTCATAATCTTTGGTGTAAAACAAGCCCTTTAAAAAATGGTGTTAAACACTTTGTCAAAATTTGCAAACACATTTAAAGTCTTAACGTCTCACTAAAATTTTAGCAATTAAACGTGTTTAAAGGCGAAACACTTAGGGCTTTAAAACGTGTGTTTAGCATCTAAACGTGATTACAAAGTGGGAGAAAAGAGTGTTTAAAAAAAACGTGCAATTTCTAAACACATTTTTTAGATTAAGCAGGTGTCCATTCTTTTCTACTGAAGAAAGATGCGAAACATGAAACATCTAAGTACGGCTCTTAACAACAAAGAAGCTGGAAAGAGAAACTGAGGACGAAATTAACTTACAAAAGCCTTCATTTTCCCACATATTCAAAACACAACATAAGGGCATAGGCTGTGGTGTCATTCCGTTCTTGTACCATTATGCGTTTTTAAAGGGCAAAAGCAGTCACCCCAACTCGAAGTAGTGTGGTAGACTATCCTGTATCATGATTGGCTGTTGAGAGTAATTTGACAACATTTTTTCTCTTCAAAAGTGAAGTAAACTAAGAGTTACTTCTTCAGTTACCTTGAATACGCAATATTGAAGTTATAAAATATAAAGGAACATACTTTGAAGGGAAATAAGAGGAAAATTGTGATTTTAGCTATTGCTTCAAAATAACATTGGGGGACTGCTCTTGACCTTTAATGTATCACAGTGCCCTTTGCTTCCCCCTTCCTGCTTTATCATTAAACTTACCATCAACATCTTGTGCATTACTCCATCTGCTTCTTTCTTTTGTTGTTCATATTCACTTTTTGCCTGTTAAATATGAATTATTTTCACAATCCAGAGGTTATTGAAAAAGATGGCCCAAGTATTGACACACAGTCAAAAGAAATATTTTCTTGATTACATCTATTGATCCCTTTTGTTGGAGAGTATATCTAAGGCGGGTCATGCCTCCAAAGTTTTCACTCACCATATAACAGCTACACATGAATTAACCCCAGAACCAATAGTGGATTAAAGGCTAATCATCAAAGAGGTCCAATATGTTCAAGAAAATGAAAGCCCCGGTTCCCGATTTAAGACAGCCCTAAATACCCACAGAGAAACTATACGAGGACCCGTCTCCGTGGTCCCTGACATGGTCATCACTTGTCCTTCCGGGTAAGTCACGGACGTACAGCTCGGAGTTGAAAATGTACAATTTTGATGAATTAAACTAACTCAACCTTCACTGATGTACGGACCAACAATAAGTCAGTGAATTCGGTAATTCGTTGGCACATGCTCCCGCCCGCACACACATGCACACCAAATGGCCGGGATAATAACAAAAAACCCAGTACCTACAGTACGTCTTCAAAAATTTGCGTTTTAATCTTATAATTGTGAGCCTTAAAACTTCATTGTCTGAAAATCTAAAAATCCAGGCTTTGCAATAAGGCAATTTCACTGACGTCATTTGACGGGCAGTCGATCGTCTATTTTATCAACTCGCGTAGTAAGAGTACTTGTGGCAACACGCGCAATATATTTCACAGTAGTTTCTATGGGAATACCGTGTGCATTTGCTGTAAATATGCTCACGTGCGTGTTTTGCCCTTCAATGCTGGCAAACTCAATCGCGTGACGTCACATTGCCTTATAGGTGATTGGTCATGGTGAAGGATTATCTTACAGTGTTAGGAGTACCGGGTACCCCGTACTGTGACGTTTAATAAGGAAAAACGCACTTCATATTTACAATCAACCCCCCCCCCCCTTCATTCCCCCTCTTCTTCTAACGAGTAAATTAAAGCAATTTCCATGCTGAAGTTTCCGTACAAATGATTACCTATAACCAATTTGAGAATTAAGAAGAGTGTAACTGGAGCGATGATATGTTGCCTTCAAAATACAAACCCTTCGCTTAAAATGTTTCGAAACATATAAGCGAAACCTTCATGTTACATCACATTTTCATATGTATGTATTATTCGATACTAGAGTACCGGTATATGTTGTACATTAATTGGTAAATCTGGGAGTCACTTTACAGTAACTCAATAATTTGTTAAACATATTGTTGTATAGCCTACTTGTCATGCATACGTGATTAGTATGTGTGTGCTTATGTTATTGCTTAGAGTGATTTGACAGCGTTGCCCATGCAATCCAAACCGTCTGTTGGTACTGCATATCAGTGCCTCACTACATACGGAATATTTTCATTGGCTATTCGAAACTTGCATTTGTTTAGCATAGCTAACGTATGAAAAAGTCGTCTTGAACTGTTAAAAGTATTAACTAATCAATTTAGACTTCAACCTTACATATTCGATATTAATGATTATAAAGTAAGACCGGTACAGACAAATGGAATGTGTGTGGATTGGTGTGTCATGATTCAGCTGGTTACGTGGCTTCTTATCAACACATTGTTTGTTGAACATAGTTTGTTCAACTCCTTGCAAACCTTTGTTGACAGTGCTAGTGCGCTCTTTAAGTTAATGGAGTAATATGCATTACGCAGACTTATTTAATAACAAAATGAACCTTGCATTATGATGAAATCACGCACGTATGCTCCTCCCTACCTATCACATACGTTTATATAAACATGCAAGCGATTAACTTACTGTATCATATCCAGGACAATATAGGCATAATGCTTGGTGCCAACCTGCTACCAAACATAAGGTGAAATATTAAAAATGTCGAAAAATATTACTCACACTTTGAAGTTTTAATTGCAAATTTGTCATATATGGTTTGAAGCTTGTGAATACTTCGTGTCCTGAAATATTATAAAAAAAAATGCTTTGTCATTAAATATGATTTCGTACAAATACAAGTTCTAAAAATGTCTTCTTATTTCGAGCTTCCTTATAAAAAATCAAATTACTTATAGTCAGTCAGTCAGTCAGTCAGTCAGTCAGTCAGTCAGTCAGTCAGTCAGTCAGTCAGTCAGTCAGTCAGTCAGTCAGTCAGTCAGTCAGTCAGTCAGTCAGTCAGTCAGTCAGTCAGTCAGTCAGTCAGTCAGTCAGTCAGTCAGTCAGTCAGTCAGTCAGTCAGTCAGTCAGTCAGTCAGTCAGTCAGTCAGTCAGTCAGTCAGTCAGTCAGTCAGTCAGTCAGTCAGTCAGTTAGATGGAGTTTCACGGTCCAGTTTTCAACCTATTGGTTCAAGAAGACTGCGAATTTTGATATACATACCTTTAGTATAGAACAGGAACCAGCTATTTGCAAACCCGACAAGCTGTTGAGCAAGGAAAAAAAATAAATTTAAATATTGTCTTTAATTTACACCGCATGTTACTGAACTTGAGATATGATCGACTTACTGAGTTGATATCGATGACTTAATGAGATCTTCAAAGGGTTCACTACCACATGACAATGATTATAGTGAGCCTAGTTTTTCAATTTTCTTAAAAGAAGGGTTTAAGGTCATTACAGGATTTGGTATGTCAGAGGGATACTTATTCTTAGCATTTTGGCGAAATTTGCACTGAAATCCGATGTGTAGTTCTCAAGATATGAACACGTTAAGCTTTCAAATTTTCAACATAAAGTGAACTTGAAGCAAGCACATATGACATCATTTCCCCACATAAGTGCATAGTCTTTTGTTTTTCTTTAAACTTCAGAGTTGATTTTCTCCTCAAAAAACCCACAGTATTAAAATGTGATTGCCTAAGTGGCATGAGAACTTCACAAACTTTGCATCCCCACAGGGAGGTCCTATTCCAGTTAACTCCAAGGTCAACACAACAGTTTAATAAAACAAAGGGAAACAAAGCATTCCTTGTCAATGTGAGGACGTGATATAAGCTCTGCTACCCTCAAACTCACTTTGGAACACAAATGAAATTAAATTCATGATTTCTTGAATTTCATGAACGAAACCAATGAGCCGCTTTAAATCAGTCCTTTAAGCTGCGGTCATGCACCCTATTCGGATGGGATTCCAGTCCGATTTTTGTGAGTTTTAATTAAAATCTCCGCCATCACTAGTTAGACAGAACCTCAATTTGCCAACCTGTTTAAATATATAATTTGTATCGCAGAACTACGGCCCTTACATTTAGACTATTTCGTGACGTGACATTAACAGACAGCTTTTATTTACGACTCGTGTCCGATAAAAGCTGTCTGTCAGTATGACGTCAAGAAAAAAAAAAAACAGTTTTTCATAGACATCTGATTCATGTAAAAATCACTGGTTGGCAAATTGTGAGCTCTTTCCGACAAAAGATGAGGGACATTTTAATAAATACTCACAATTCGGATCGGAAACCGATCCGAATTCGTTGTAGTGTGACAGCGGATTTAGAGGGGTGGAGATGAATCCCTATACTAACCATCCTTACCCTTTGGAGTTGGGGGACAGACTTGCTTATACTTTAATACATCTTCTTTTGCTTACCTCAAACATTTGTCCTCTGGAAGACTGCAAACTATATTTTCCCTACCTCCGATGCATTGGCCATCGATTACGCTACAGCTATGTTCATGTCGGTATGTGGCGATAATGATAATTTAAGACGCTCATGTTGTTTCATTTTACCCTTTTCATTCAGAAATTTTTTGAAACCAATTAAGTCTCGAAAAACATAAAAATTTCCCGATATGCGTTTTGTCATTTTTTATAATATATTACCTCAAAAATAATGAAAAAAGGCAAAATATTTAAAGATGACCTGTCGTCTCATGAAAATGCAATAAAGACTATGCCGGATTCTGGATGACGTCACCGAATACCCTTGTATTAAATTAGGTTGTGACCTGATTTAATTAGATGCACCGTCGATAATGCGAACGTTTTCGATACGCTCTAATTGATGTGACGTTATCGATAGTGTATCGAATCGGTTCACCAATCGACAGTTACGACACGGCTAATCTGTGACGTCATCCAAAATCAGGCATAGATTTTATTGTATTTTCAAGAGACGACAGGCCATCTTTAACTTACATTTCAAACTTACATTTTCGACGAAATCAAACTTTTTTCGCTCCTGAACCTCTTGTAGTTTGTAAACGTAGCTGAGGGATTCACGATGGTATTGCCGTCTTTCGCTGTCCAAGCCGAGGTCAGCCTAGATAGGTGACAAAATGAAAGTTTCAAAATTGATTTCTTTTTTTTTCCTTTAAGAAACACCATATTTTCCTCCGAGTGAAATGTTTTGAAAAATAAATTTATCAGAGACGACGCCAGCGTGGGAAGGGGTCATGCCGTCATGGGGATGACCGTCTATAGGGAGACTGCCCCTCCCCCCACCCCTCGTCGGGGGAATCTTCCACTTTCGCCAAGAACCTTAATCCGTATAGGATATCTAAATAAAACAAAGTTATTCGAGCTGACAGTATGCTTGAATTTGCTTACAGAAAGAGCTTGATTTTCGAAAAAGAATTCATATTTCTCTAACAAATCACCAGCTTTTCTTCCAGAAAAGTAACGACAACTTTTCGAATTTCTTATACAAAAGTCTCAATTTTTCAATTTTGTTGTAAAATAATCCAAACAATCATCTCCTATTTGGCAACTCATTGCCTTTGTCAGGGTTTCAAGTTAATGCGCCCACCCCTTCGAGATACTTCCCCCATCCCTTCAGGAAAGTCCTAGTGTCATCCTTGAGGCTCACAGACCACAAGTTCAACCTTAACGCTTTAGAGGCGGTAGTGAATGTTTCAACCTCCACAATATGACCGACTTCATGGATGGTCAATTGAGCGGTTGGAGCATCCGACTTACAGCCGAAATGTCTGTGGTTTGACTTCTGGAAGTGGAATACCCAAGGCTAACAGTGAAACCTAATGCCATTGTGCTTGCTGCTAATCATGGGGTAGTGGAAACAAGGCACTGCAGAGCGGCGTCGGGGGGAGGGGGCTGAAAACTGAAAAGAAAAAGGAAAAGAAGGGAAAAGAAGGAAAGAAAATCTCTACTCATGCTTTGAACCCCTTTCAAAATACTCTTGCGTCACACCTAAGCCAGTGATCCACAACTGACAAGAATGCCCCCCCCCCCCCCTCGCCCACGACTTAAACCAATTGGTCACAAACTCAAACATAACTTTCCGATCTGAAGGCGTAATTACTTTGCTTATATGAATCTAAATCTTACCGTATGTAATTCTGCATCACTGTTTTTCTTTGGTGTTAGTTTAACATGAGTATCCACAGACTTACAGAATCTTTCCGTCTGCTTGTCAAATGATTTCTTGTGTTCCTTTTTGGAAAAAGGCAAAAGATACGAAAACTAATTCATTCAATGTATTAAACTTCAGGTACAAAGAGAACAACAATTTTTCGACAGTGTGTTGGTATATTTTTATTGCCGATGCTGCGATTACTTTTTTATAACTGAATAGACAAAGCGATGGCATCGTGGCTGTTCCGAATACTCACCACTTTTTCATTGTTATCAGATAATGCATAGTCCCACAGGTGGACATGGTGAAGGAAGGGGGAGGTAACTTGATAAGAGGTATATTTTCAGATTAGCGATATACACTTAAAGTTAGTGGTAATTGTTAACTCTCTTAAGGGGGAATGCCTCCTCGCAGGCCATGCCCCCTTTCCCTTTTCTCTATCTCCTCCCCCCCCCCCCCCCATTGCCTGTGGACTTTTTTGCGAAAAGTTTCATACGTACTGTAGGCTAAAGTTATAGCTGTCACTGTCATACTATTTGTAACAATTTAAATCAAGAAAGGGCCAAAAACGAAGTGTCAGTTGGTAAACTGGTAAATATCGGGAGTGGAGTACAAAGGTTCACATTAGTTAACTTACTACGAAAACTGAAAAAGGGCTTGACAGGTGATATCAGAACGACGTTTATTACCCGGGTAAAACAGTCGAGAAAATGTAACAAAACACTTTTGAACGGAAATATTTAATGCATGAAGAAGAATGTAAGAACACAATAAATACATAAAAAGTAAAAAAGTGAAAAAACTTACTCTAGCTATCGCAATATGATCCCGTCTAAACGATTCCAGTTTTTCAACAAGTTTATCATAGCTGGCAGCTTCCAACTGCAATATATCAAGATTTTGTTAAGAATAGTGTGAGAAACGCATATCAATTGAATTCAAAGCGAATGTGCGAACAAGAAACAAATGGAACAATCTTGGTGGCCAATCCAACATCTGAAAGCGCTTCAGTGTATAGGACGTTGACAGGGGGACTAACTGGGGGCTTACTGGACGCTTATTGGACTTAACCAGCTGCTCAAAAAATTTTAAGGGCACCTTGGTGTTACCGCCCATGAAAAGGGGGGGATACCGTTTAAAGGATTTTGCGGGGACAAAATTCATTAACTTTAAAATATTCAGAAAAATGTTCTTTTTCAAGAGGTGAAAACTATAGATCTCAATAGCATATGTCGTTTGGAAGATACAAATATCAAAATATATTTTTTTCTTGCGATATAGTTCATTATGGGAAAGTTGCGACGACATCGTGGGACATCAGTTTTACAGTTGCATTCATTTTATTAAGGGACAGAAGTTTACTTGTAAGTAACAAACTCCCCCCCCCCCCTTTCCCATATTACTTCGGGCTTGAAGTCAAATAAGTCGGAAGGAAAGCTGCAGAGGTGCCCTGAGATGAAACCTACAACCATTTTCGCACGAGACCTTTTCCCTCGGGGGGCGGGTACACACAAAGGAGGACCGGTATTTAATGAGTGCTATAGTTGAATTGTCAACATATTGTCGTCGTACCGGGTCCGCCTTAATACGTGAAAAAGCTAAGCCATAGATTTATTCTTTGGATGGGGGGGGGGGGGTACGTTCACCCACTTTACTCCCCTGGACACGTGACAGAATAATGGGGTAACTAATTCATTTGCCACTAAGGATAGAAGTCCGCATAGTGGAGGTACTATCCGTCCTTGATGTGAATAATTTGTACACTTACCATACGATCCCTCTCATCTTCAACGAGTCCGACCATTTTTCCCAATTCTTGCAGAGAAGTCGCTGAAATATGTTATAGTAATATATAGCCACTGAAAAAAACTTATGATGGGTATTTGTTTTGTTTTTATTTGTTTTTTTGCTTTTGTTTTGTTATTTATATTCAGCACTTTATCCTTAAAGGCCCAGTTCTCTCACCCCAAACAGTACCAAATCTCCTAACCTTCTTACTTAAGCCCCTCCCACAATTATCAGAAATTCATGCTGATCCAGATACAGACTCAGTTTATTGCTTCAAGGTGAGGAAAGAAAAACTCAATTTATATAATCAAAACACTCTCAGTACCGTTCATGCTGTGTAATAAAATAGATGGTACTCTGCATTGTTTGAATTAGCTGTCAATCAAAGAGCAGAGCAAATTGAAAATTTTGGTTCCCCTGTACCAAAATTGTAGTTTGGGGTGAAAGGTTTGACCCTTTAACTCTGATTTCCTGGGCACATGAGAAAAACATTACATTTAAAGTTAATGTCATTTTATCAATGAAATGTGTTGTGCAAAAACTCTTTTGGGAACAAAAGTAAAAAAGTAAGCTATAACTGCATTAAAACACTAGTGAAAACATCCTCCCATGCTTATAGCCTTGAACGTGAAGACGTCTTTATAGTCTTTTCCTTACTACCGCATACCCCTTCTCACTATATTGTTAAACTGTTGTCCCCTCCCGATTCTTTTGCTCTAGTCGCAAGCAAGAATAGGAAGCTCTTATAACTCCCCGCACCCACCAAGTAAGAGGCACATTGCATTTCAAACAAGATAGTTTCTATTAAACATGTCCTTTCAAAAATATGTTTATGGGGCTGCAACATTTGGTTTCTATAAAAAAGGAGCAGTGCAGATTGCCGGTAGAATTATTTATATAGTATATAGGTCGAAAATGAGGTTTGGTATTTACCACCTGATGGAGGGTTTATATCGGAAAAGTCGTCGAGTTTTCGGTAAACTTTTAACTTTTAAAGCACTTTCTAGTACTAAATTCTTAACCTACACATCATTATTAAGTGCTCCTCAGCATCTCGACCTTTAAATGTTTATATAGTTATTTTTTTTACGGAAGTGACCACACCCCTCCCCCACATTCGATTCGATTGGCGATTCGATTGACTACTTACATATCTGAACCTCGTCTTCTTTGCCCTTTGGCTCAACGCATTCAAATTTAAAATTCTTCAGCATTTGGGAAAACGCTCTCTGTGCTCGTGATAAATCTGAAAGAAAATAAAAATACAGGCTGTTCTTGACGAGATACCTTCAATGCCAAGACGTCAACAGGCCGGTGAAGGTAGTGTCTCACATGGTAACCCCCGCGCCCCCCCCCCCCCAATTTTCACGAGGGAATTTTGCTTCGGGCCGTTTCCTCTCTCAAAAATATCTCTATATGGGAAATGTGTCTCATTTTTAGTATTATCATTTTCAAAGAGCTCAAATGGGGCTTTCATCCCCGTACCGCAGGGTAAAGTTTGTAGTGTACCGTACGTGCTCTTGTTTAAAGAAAAATACATTCACCCCAACTTTAAGTAGTGTAGTAGACTGTCCTGTTTCATGATTGGCTCCGCAGAGTCACGTGACATAATCTTTCCTTCTCCTCCTCAAATGTGAAATTTACTAGGAGTAACTGCTTGGTTTACCTTGAATATACAATAATTAAGTCCTGAAATACTTTGAAGAGAAATAAGAAGAAAACTGTGAGATTTTGCTGTTGGTTCAAAATAAGTTTGGGGAGACTGCTGTTGCCCTTTAAAATACGAGGAAACCATAGCAAAGATCGCAGACTCTAGGATACACACCCCACCTCGAATCCCAGTTGCCGACATTTCTCTTTCTGTTAGTTTCCATCCTTCCGGGCCATACCTGAAGAGTTATACTACGTTTTGCCGGTCTCCAAAAACTTAATAAATACCTAACATATTTTTTTCTGCATAGTCACGGGAACGAGATACAGAGCTAAGGTATAGTCCTCTGCGGCCTGCAGTGTTAACTAGCCCTATATATACATCGTTTTCATAAAGTATCATTATTGGCATTATATATCAATGGCAAAGACAAATTACTGGGACATTTATGCAAAAGACCTTCGTTCAAGGTTCAATGTTTAGCCATGCACCACTTCAACCTACTGTTACAAGCCTAAACACATTGCTTCCCCCCAGGTTAACACTGCATTAAATGAAATTATTTTCTTCTATCAATAGGCCTGTACTGTACGTCATTCGGATTCCACAGATAAGGTGTGTTGAAATAGCAAAGACTTCAAATAAACCAATTCAAATGTCCAGTTTCATTTTCATCAGTTCTGTATTGTAGATTTATTGTCAGTCACGTTGAAACTTGCCCAACCTAAAGTGGACCAAGAGTCTGTAGACATGCAAGGGAGGTGGGAGCACTAACTAGAAATTTTTTTTATTCTGCAGGAGCAGATCCAGACATTCCAAAAAGGGGGACTTAAGAGAAAGGAGGGGTGTAAGGGAGTTGCACTGCTAATTTCTCTTGTGTTTTATTGTTGATGTGGCGAAAAAAAGGCCCTTGGATCCGAGCTTGATTCTAATTAACACATAATCATTGTCGTCTGGCATTTTACTGTGTTTTACCCCTAAAATATTTCTAAAGTGAGATATCTCTAGTGAATTACCACCACAGGTTGTATTTCAAATGACCTTAAAGGGACGATCAAATTTTGAAAAACAATATTAAAATTCAGAGTCTCACATTCCGTGATTTAAAAATTATATTCCAAAATCAAAAGTATATGTTTCTACCTACCGGTAACAATTTAGAACTGCATACCCTCTTCAAACATTCTAGATTTTATTGTTCTTCTTCACATTTTATTTTTCCTTTATTTTGTTTATTTATCTTTTTCCGGAAAACCATGTTTTCCATGCAGTTCTGTGCAGTGAGGTAGAAAGCAATATAAAAGTGGAGGGGGGAGGGAGCAATTTTTGGACTATGCACCTCACCCTACCCCATTGACCAAAAGGTGCATTTTTGAATGCTAAATTTTTCGCTTTTTCGGCAAGGGAGAATGATTTTTTTTTATTAAAAAAGATTAAATGCCATAACTCATTTTTTTCAAATGAAACTGCCCAGTAAGAAAGGTGTAAATATCTCTTTTTGTCAGCCCTGCTACAATAGACAACAATTCCAGTAAAGGCCTATCTATGCCATCTGCAAACATTGAACATTGATAACATTTTGACAATTCGATAACTGAAGAATCCATTGACGCAGACTACTCAACTGACAGGGTTGAAAGGTTTCTGGTGATCAGGTGTGTATGAGTGCATTTGAGTACGGTAGCCAATGATTCCCTGCCTGAAATATTAAGTCCTGCTCGAAAGACTTTCTAAACCGAGCTCCACCTTCACTTAGCGCGGAGCATACAGAAAATTTTGAAATATCGCGACCCCTCACTCTCAGACAGCCGGAAATGGCATTTCTCGGGCGTGTAAATAGTAGCTAAGCAGCAAGAGGTAAACAGACTTTTTCAGGGGAAGGAGCAATTACCCAAATTTTCCGACTTTTTCTTTCAAGTAAAGACCACTGTGTCAGAGTATAATTCGCGGAGCGCGTCGAAATTTTTGACCCTTTTAAACAAATATTTGTAGATGTGGAGCTTGTGTTGCAGAAAGTTTGGGATTCTGGGTTTCCTGTAAGGAGATTTGAAAAGTTGGGGGATTACTGAAGAGTCTGCACTTCCTCAGTGTATTGGTGGCAAATCTGAGAATGATTGCACGATGATTAAACATCGTTGTTGCAACATAATGTTACCTAAGGCCTACGAACTGACACTCTCCTATGACTTTTCAAAAGAATTCCAAACTTTGTTGTTCTTTTTTAGACAAAATATTTCAAAATCAAGAGCTAACATTGGGGAAAATTTGGAAGTTTATGAACGACAATTTATAAAAAAAAAAGTAATGTAGCTGCCGGTTTCTCCTGATGATGTGGTTTCACGTATTGTAAATATCCGATTTTTTTTATTTCCAGAGCTCGGAAAGATTACCCAATTTGATTTATGAGCAAGCACTATTGCATTTCAAATTTCACTTTGTGGCGCGCGAAGGGCGCAGAAAATTTTGCTTTTTTGAGATTTGGAGAAATGAAAAAGGTGTTTCTGACCTGGGAAATTTTTCACTGGGGGGGGGGGGGGGGGGGTATCGCCTCAAGCCGCCCCCCCCGCCCTCGCTTCTTACCTCTTTTGCTCGGTGTTTTCTCATTCTTTTCATTTTGCAGTACACGGAAAAGTTGCCACTTAAATCTTAGCCATATCTTTCACACTCAAAAAGTGTCAAACAGCTTAACAGCAGTTTGCCTTTCCAGCTCTTACACTAAGCTCTATCCCCCAAATATAACAGGATACTAAAGAATAAAAACTTAAAAACATAAGCAGCTTAAATTCATATGAAAGGCAACTCCAGTTTTACACTTAAGTGCACAAACATAAATGTCACACCATTATTTTATACACCTCCCCTCAATAGACCCCTACATCCGCTCGTTCCAGACGCTTAGATATCAAATTTCAAGCTTCAAAGTTGAAATGTATTTTTCATATGTCACAATTTTTACAATACTGTCATATCGCAGTGTAAATCACATGAGATGGACACACACACACACATACACACACAAAAAAAACCCAGTAAAAAAAAAACGGAAAAGTCTGTTCTTTAAGCTAGTGATGAAGAGGGTAGCCTTCGTGAATTGAAATGTTTTTAAGTTTCCGTATAATGTTGTGGGAGGGAACTACTTTTAAATATACAGCATAAGACTTACTTTGTGCAGCATCCACCAGAGTTTTCCCTGTCCTAATTAAATCTCTAATTCCCCTATCAGTTTTCTCTATCTCGGCTTCATGTGTACGGATGTTTTGTCGAAATTCGGGACTATCCAGGAAGCAGTCTTCAAACTCTAATCCCTCGAGCACCATTTTGAATAAACAACATGCGTTACTTCCAGATTTTTTTGTGAAAATCGAATACTTAGAAGAACGTTTTCTGACTTGCCAGAATCCAGGTTGTAGGCCTATATGCATCAAACAACTTTTCAGAACGTTAAAATACTTATCACTAATAGTGTTCAAAGTCTAATTTTCATACTGTTAGCTTTTATATGTTTGAGCCTATAGAAGTGGAAACAATGCTTTATCTTCTTAAACCAACTCAGCCTAGACTTAGAACTATAAATTCGTACTTAGATGAAACGCCCCACATAATGCATACAGGAATATTTTTATATGGCGTTCTATATTAAACAAACAAACAAGTTACAAAGATCGTACTGAAAACGAAACTCATGGACCAAGTCTCGTTTTACATCTGGAAACCGATCTGCGCTGTCACGGTTAATACAACATTTTAACGTTTCATGATGGCTCGGATGCACCCTTGATTTTCCGTCTTCAGGCCGCCCTTTTTCCCTTTGCCGTCATTTTCTTCATTTTTTCCAAGTCCCTCGACTCCCTGTAAAAGATCTCAAAGGGGACCGTTATTTCTGAACTATCCCCCCTCCCCGCGGGGAAAACTTTGATGACTTAGTCATGACCAACCTCTTGACCTCCACAAATCTACATTTTATAGGGCAAATTCTTTTTTCAATTTTTCTACATTTCTATTTAATTCCTCGCCCGCTGAACCCATCCTACGTTCATTAATCAACATTGATAAATCAATTTTAATCAAAAGGTTGTTTTTTATTAGACAAGATGGTCGATTTCATTTACTAATTCACCCCATAGGCATAGGAAGAGAAAGACCCTTTACTATAAGTAAGTGAAACTATATTTGGCCCCGACATTTCCACGGCAATCATGAAATAATTTATTACATAAAATTAGGCCTACTTTAGATACTTACCTGAAATATGAATGGTAATTTTTACCTCTGCCCTCATGTTTATGCATGTATTCCCCCAAATCTGATGTTGTCAAGAGGATTTTTATGTTAGAGGGGTGCTTTATTCTAAGCATTTCGGTGAAATTTGCATTGAAATTCGATATGCGGTTCTCAAGATATGAGCACTTGAAGTTTTAACATTTTCAACAAAAAGTGAACTTGAAGAAAGCATATATGACATCTTATCCCCACATTAAAGCGCAGTCTTTTGTTGTTCTTTAAAATTTAGAGTCGGTTTTCTCCTCAACAATCCCCTATTATCAAAATGTGATTGCTTAAGTGACAAGAGAACATTACAAATTTTGCATCCCCCACAGGGAGGTCATACTCCTATTAACATCAAGGTCAACACAACAGTCTGATAAAAGAAAGGGAAACAAAGCATTCCTTGTCAATGTGAGGAAGTGATATAAGCTCTGCTACCCTGGAACTCACTTTGAAACACAAATCTATTGACTTTATTTTCTGATATTTCGAGAAATATATGTCCGATTTGAATAGGACTTTCACCACACCGTGTAGGATTGGTTCCTCTTTCACATATGAAAATTGAAGTTTTGCTTAAACTTCCCGTTTAATGGGTTTTCCTTAATTTCACTGGCACATTGTAATTTACCATAATTTAAAAAATACCGCCATAATTTCGTTGATCTATTGTCCTCTCAGCTTTATTGCTCAACATAGTTTCATCTTTTTATTTGTAATTTACAGAAAAGTGGAAAGTACAAGTGTTCCGGTGCCAATACCCAGTAATCCCCTTTATACATGAAAAATTTTAGCTAGAATTTAGATTTTGGAAGGATCAGACTATAAGCTACACTGATAGCAACGAAACTTGCCGTCTACATCACAAGTTTAAAGCAACGGCCATACGCCGTACAACATATTAATTGCCCTAAAATCCATGATAATGTATTTGGTAACATTTGTTTAATCTTTACCGGCGTGTGACTTGTGAATACGCTCTTAAAACGTGTTTAGCAATTAAACTTTGTAAACATATTTAAATTCTAAACATGTTTAGCACTGTTTTTCTGTACGGCTTCGCGTCAATTATGGTGGCGCCATGCTCAGACTGTCTACAGGTTTCTCGCCTCCTCAACAAAATTCTGGCTACTTGAGTCCCCTAGTTGAGTCCCCTAGCTGTCGCACGGTGGCCTACATGCACGCTACTTCTTGCTGCTTTGATCACTGGTAGAACATCAAACAGTAGGCGGTTTTGCCTGTCACCCTGACCTCTGTATTCCTGTAATATTGATTGCCAAATATCTTGAACGGAAGAACACATGATGCACCTTGAAGTTGAAAATGGTTACTTCAATTAAAGGGCGAATCCTCTCACCCCAAACTACACTTCTTGTAGGGGGGTACAGAAACTCTCCATTGGCCCAGCTTTTTGATTGACGCATTAATTCAAACAATGCAGATTACCAAAGCTAATATTACACAGCATGAACTGTACTGAAAGGCTTTTTGATTATACACATAGAGCTTTTCTATACTCACCCTGAAGCAATAAACTGAGATTGTGACTGGATAAGGATGAATTTCACTGAAACAATTGTGGGAGGGGCTTAAGCAAGAAGGTTAGGAGAATTGGTACTGTTTGGGGTGAGAGAACTGGGCCTTAAATTAAGGAGTTTCTACTAGGAAACAAGTATAGAAACTCCTTGGTTACTTAAACTAAGCGAACTGACTTACAAAGGAATAAGTGACTATTGGTCTTTAATAAGCCGGTTCGGTAATTCGTTTTAGTGGCTAAGCAAATGCCCACATCCCCAAAATCCGTCGGGATAAACAAACCAGTCCCGCACCTACAATAAGTATTCCAAAATTTGAGTTTACATGAAAATTTGGTGAAATCATTCTTTTTTTACTCATCCATAATATATAAAGAGGGATCTCAATTGTGGTTTTGAACAGTGGATTTTGTCCAAATTTCCTTTATCAGGCGCGGATCCAAGGGGGATTTACGGCCTCAGCCCTCCCTTTTTCGCCAGATCAAAAATAAAAGTAACAGCGGAAGGTAGCAGCGCAACTCCCTCACTTCCTTGCTTTTTCTTAGGTCAGCTCCTCCTTTTTCGAACATCTGGATCTACGCCTGTTTATTGTGTAATAAGTTGCATTTTAAAAGTAGGACTGAGACCCCTGTTTTCGTTCGACATGGCTAGACACCTAGATAGTGTTGAATGCACGTACTGACGAAAACCCATGTAAGTACTTCCATGGAAAACCGGGGAGCGCTGTACTCTACGTGCTGAGTTCGGTTTGTATAACTCACCCTGCGTCCCACAATTCCATGCGGCAACGAATTGCCGAACTTGCTTCGTAAGTTGACTTCACCTTAACGAAATATCTTTGACTTGCGACTCGACTGAACTTGAAGACAAATTATTTGTGACTTACGTCGTGACAAAGATTGATTTGTAAGCAACTCCTGGTTTTTGTGCCGTGCAATGGCGTCTTCAAGGCGGGAGGGGGCAAGAACCCATGGTAAAACCTTATGCCGCAGCCACTCGTGTGTCCCCCAAGTGAGATTTGGGATTTTCAAAAGAAAGATGTCTCCGGTAGTCAGGTTGTGTCTTCCAGATTTTTTAAAATTTGATTCTTCTTTTGACAAGAAAAGGCAGCAATTTTGATGCTCTTCAAATGAAAATATCGCTAAAACACCTGGAAATGCAAAAAATTTCTGCACACTTCAGTCCACGCCAGTAATGGCGTCGCCACAGCTCAGGTAACCTTTCAGTAACGATTTCATCTTTCCTTAAGAAAAAAAACATTTAACCGTCCATCAACTGCTTTCTTTTTTTCTCTTTCTAGTTAAGCTCCCCTTCTTCAAAAGGTCGGCTGGATCCGCTCTTGGTAAGTAGTTTAGTCACTAGATTTGTTACCAATTAAATCTTCCTTAAAGTTGCCCTGAAAGTAATTTTTAGACCAGTGTAAGGACAATAGAATTACCCTTAAATAAAGACCTGAATACCGCACAAACAACTCAAGGAACTTCCGGGAGCTTCACCCCTGGACCCCCACGGGACTCAAATTAAACTGCCCATCAATTTCTTACTATACAGTTCATCTCCCCCTCAACCTTTTTTAAAATGTCAGTCGGATCCGCTCTTGGAAGTAGTTTCACTATTTTTTTTTTACCAAGTCTCACTTCAAGTTACTCCGGAGGTATTTTTAGACCAGTGTTAAGTCAATAGATTTTCAATTAAATAACTAGTTTAATACGTCACAAATACCCTAAAACCCAGTAGGTTGAAGGGGCTTTAATTGTCCCTTGCCCCCCAAGGCGGGCCCCTGGACCCCACCCGATTAGCGCCTCGCCCTTCGCGCTCATCGACATTAGTGAAGTCTAGCAGTATCCCCAGCAAAATTGTTGTGTTTCCCCAGTGCCGCTCTTGGGGGGAAAGGTCTGGCTACGCCTCTGGTGTCGTGTTTTTCTTTTCTTTTTCTTGGGGAACAAGATCAAGAACAGGCAAATCGCCTTACAACTCTGCCTTTCAGTGCCAGTCAATATAGTGTGGCGCTATAGCGATTTCGTAATCGTGCTAATAGAAATTTTGCCGACATACGTACGTACCATAGAGCAGGATATTATCCTACTCTATGGTACGTACGTACGTACTGTTCTGGCAGAGTGCACAGTGTGCTATGTATTGCTAGCTAGGCTAGGCTACGTGCTGTTTTATTGATTGGCTTTGGCCTAAACATAATCGTTTGTCGTGATAACGTGGCGGAGTTGTAAGTATACTGTCCTGTTTTTTATCCTATTAGGAGTGGAAATATCTTTAATAAAATGCGCCTTTAAAATTCGTGTGTCATTATCATTACTAAGATCTCGGAAGCCAGCTAAGCCTACCTTAGCCTAACGCTATGTCTCGGCAACGGTGACGTTAGTTAGGCTAGGTTAGTTAGGCATAGGCCTAGCCTAGCTTAGCTTCACACAAAATTGGATGGTCATTATTGAGCACAGATCACTGTACCTGCCCTGTAAAATACTGGATTTGTACAGGGCAATCTCCATTGGCATTAGGCCCAGGACTATGTTAATGTGACACAGCCTCCCCCAGGGTAGGCCTAGCCTATAGCTATACTATAGCATAGGCTAGGCCTAGCTCCTAAGTTCCGAAAGGCTAGATGTGTTTCCAACTGATCTGTCCCCTGGCCTGGGGGAGGGGTATAAGGGGGTGTTCCCCCTCCCCGTTTCGAAAATTTTTGAATTTTAGAAGTGTCTACACGGAAAATGGTGGCACTTTTTTCGCAAATAAGAGAGCAATTTTGTCATGTTACCGCACGAAAAAAAGTTCAGTACGGTACTGATTTTTTGGTGGTAACCTAGAAAATGAATGTGTTGAGAGATAATACCAAAATAATATGAGGGCCTATAATGCATGATTCTCACAAATGACTTAAAACTCTCCTAATCACAACATTTAATTGTTAATTGTTGCCGCAATTTTTGGTGAGTTACTGGTACTGTCCAGTTTGCAAAAGTCAACTCGATATGTCACTGATGGTCGTAACATGCTGCAAGCAATTTCGAGTATATACCTTCGTACATATGGTATGGCGTTCAAGCCATGAAAACACACAGTCAGAACGACAAGCTCTCTCAATAATGTTCATCTGATGGGAAACTCTGAGACAAGCCCTGCCTCTAACCTGCAAAGTGGGCATTCATTTTCTCTATTGAATGCAGCCTTGCTCGAGGTTTTAACATTTACGCAGTGACAGGAATATATTCCATTACTGCTGCTGCTACGAATGTTAGCCAATAGCAATGTTGCGAGAGCAAACAGGTCCGTACATACGGACTAGACCTATCCAACGAACGGACTAGGCCTATGCATAGAACAGCAGCCTGAGCAGTTGAATATGCTGAAGTGTAAGATACGATTTAGTTACTGATAAGCTCAATTATTTGTCAATTTGTGTGGTTCTCTGACCAAGAACACTTCGGAAATTTGACATGCAGGTTTTTCAGAGGGCTGGGCGGGTCAGCGGGTTTGGGTGTTCAAATGCGGGTCACTTGGGAGGTATGCCATAGGCCTAGGCCACAGGCGTTCGAAGTGTTCTACTATAAGCAACACCTAGCTAGGCCTATATAACAAGGTCAGACACTCCACCCATGAAACGTACACACAGAGAGCACACCTGGGCCCACTTTGACATTTTTAGCCTTGCTGCAAATGTCAAAAGACTTTGTTAGTCCATGTCAGAAGTTCAAGGTGAACCTCAAACAGCATCTGTCTGTTCCTTGGAGACAATTTTTCCCCTTAGGCTAATGTCACTTTGAAACGGTAAAAATTAATATGAAAACTTTTTTGCAGGGTTCTGGTTCAAAGCTTTCCAATCCACTCTCGCCAGCACTCTCCAGCACTTCCACATTGAAGTCTTAATTTACAAATTGCGTTAAACTATTTATTTCCTGGAATCCAATGATAATTTTCCTTATTGATGTGTTCCGACATTTTAGGAGTAATAAATTTTCGAAAAAGATCTATTTTGCATTCCAGAAAAAGGCAGAAAACTAAGCGTTATGATGTTGTCACTATTTGTAGCAGTACACACATATGGACGGTGTAAGATTTGAGCAGATGCGTGCCAATGTTTTTGCACCTATCTAGGGTCTGTAGACTCATCCGCACTCCTCCAGGGTGCATTCAGTGTAACCCCCACGCAGAAGGTATGCCAAGGTTTATGCTACATAGCAATCTGCAGTCATGAGCACTTACGTACAGTATACATGGTGAGGTATTCTATAGTGACTCCCTGTAGTAGTGGACTACCATTCATTAACAAAGAAGACAGAAATTTTAAAACATACAAATTCAAAAACAATGAAAAATGGATGTATGTTTTCTATACCAAAGACATCAAATACAATTATTCATCACATCATTTTTCATTTTCATTTGGACAACCAAAAATTATGAGTAACCTCAATTTGAATCCAACTTGTGTGACAAAAAGCCTGAATATTTGCTTAAAAATCAGGCCATACTTCCTTAAAGGTAAAGAGCATTCCCTCAAACCTTTCTTGAAGAAATAGCTAAATAACACAATTTTCGTCTTTTTCTCTCTTCAAAGTATCTTTCATTACGTTTTATAACTTTACTATTTCATATTCAAGGTAAACCAAGCAGTTATTTCTAGTAAATTTCACATTTGAAGAGAAAAAATGTTAATAGATGACTGTTAACAGCCAATCATGAAACTGGACAGTCTACTACACTACTTCAATATGGGATGACTGCTCTTGCCCTTTAACTTTTTTAAGTGACTGTGTATGAGAGCTGTCGCACAGTAGTTACTACATTTCTGCAGATATTCTTGTTTTGCTTTTCAGATCACCATGGGAAAGCACTTTGGCAACCTTGGGAAGTACAGTAATGTCATTACTTACTCAATTTCACCATTTGAACAGAGGGCATTTGCAGGTTACTTCAAAAATGGCATCCCTAACTTGTGGCGCAGATTCAGAGCAAAAGTTTTCATAGTGACACCACGTACGTTCCATTTATTTTTTTCTTTCTTTTTTTTATATTTATTTAAGTGTACCTCAAGTCAAAAAATTCAAAAATACATATTTAAGAGCATGAAAAATGAATTCTATCAGTCCAACTCCCATCTTCATAGGACATTCCTGAGCTGAGATATCAAATGTTGAAGTTTATTCACTTAAAACAAATTGGTCGCTTGCACAATAATTTGTGATTTTCTTGTTGTACAACTCACATAACATGTTTTGTTTCCCTTTGTAATTAAAAATGTTTTTATGACCTTGAACACTTCCTGTTTGCTTGCATAGCATGTTGCAAAAGGAGGGCTTAATTACATCACCTCATAAGAGTAAGAGTGCTATCACACCTTAGTACAAGGTGAAGTAATCTCCAGAAAAACAAAGAAATACATAGATTGTAATTTGAGTAGTACAAGAATGACATCACAAATTATTGCGCAATGTACCATTTTAATTTAAGTGAATAAACTTCAACATTTGATATCTCAGCTCAGGAATGGCCTATGAAGATGGGAGTTGGACTGTTAGAATTTATTTTGCATGGTCTTTAATATATATTTTTAAAGTTTTTGACTTTAGGTACACTTTAATTCCTTTGTTTTTCTAAAAGCTTTTTTAGCATCTCTTCTGTCTCTTTTCTCTCATTTCTGACACGTGTGTTAAGGTGATATGTCAAGCCTTGAGTTTAAGATTTTCCAGGTGTGCTATGAATCCACAGACTTTCTCTACATGGACAGAGCATACTGCACAGTACACTGTCGCTACCGTACGTGTGAGAAAATGCACACCAAAATGGCGGTCTGCTATGGTTTTGTGTGAAAGCTTTAACTTGCTCAAGTATATCACCATATTTTGCAAGAAGGTCGAAATATTTTTGAAATTAGGCAAAGTAATGTCAAAATCACTTCACGTATTGCAGGAATGTGATATTTTTCCCCATATAAGTTTTACTCTTGTTTAAAATATAAAAAGGCTGTCGTCAAATCAGACGATTTATAGGTTCACGGCAGCCATATTGGTGTGCCTTTTTTTGTCCCAGCCGGTGGCAACCATCTACGGATATGACGTACACGTTACATGCTCTGCCCATGTATATACGTCCGCGTATGAATCACACTCCTCAGGAAAACAAGAAGTGTGGTAGGTGTGCTATTTTATAAAACTTAAATTGATTTATATGAGCTCCCATTCTTCATCTAGGTGTGCAAAAAATCACACTCCTCCCTGTGATTTGAGGTGATTGATGGTGTGCAATGGCACTCACACACCTCAAAATTCAAGGTCTGATTTATGTGATTAATCAACATTGACAACTATCTTTTTCATTTAAAGAAAAAAAAAACAAACAAAACTGCATCAGACAACCACAGTAATCTGATCAGATTCAAGACATATTTATTTATGACAATTGTTGATCATCTTGAAGTTGTATTTTAATTTTCAGTGGATGAGTGGACCATCAAGAGAGTAAATCATAATTTATAAATGGAGCTTGAGTGTTTAGTGACTGTAGGCAACCATCTGTAGGGTCCATCAACCCTTGTCCTCAATGTCTACTTGAATTTCAAACCCTCATATTCAGTGAATTTGAAGAAATCAATTAAGTGTACAACCATCCATGATGTATGTATCCAGCATATTGCAAGATTTTAAGGTGATAGACCTAGTTATGGCTGACTGAAATCAGACCATCACTTGCTGTCCAGATTCATCAATATAGATGTCAGAGACGAGCCTAGAAATTTGGGAATATTAGGTGTTTACACCAAGTTGGCCTCCTAGGTCCAAAAATTCAGTCTTGCAATTGTTTTAGGTGCTTTTGCGTCTCAGTTCATGATTAGTACACCCTTATACCTGAGATGTGTATTCAATTTCTGTCCTTTCTTTCTGGTTAAGTATGACATTAGTAAACCAGGACATAATAAAGCTGAAAAGTTCTTGGTGGAAAAGTGAGTGGGGGGGGGGGTGGAGTTTAATGAGGTTACTTAACCCAGATTATACCATCAGTTTAGCATAGAACTTCAGATGTGTACATAATTTCTTGCATTTAAACAAGAATTGGTTTAATCCTTGCAGCTTTCGTCATTGCCTACATGGTGTACTCATGGGGTACAAAGGAAAACATAAGACTGAAGAGGAAACAGCCTGGCCAGTTTGACCAAGAGGAGAGTTGAAGAGTCAGTTGAGGAGAGGGTCAGAATTTGATGCACCAGCATGTCATCTATGCAGACATGGGACTGTTTTTCTTTGAGCAACTATCAAATTTAACTTCTTTGTTTACTTATCACTGACTGCACTGAAGACTGTAGAAATTTTTTACATAAAGAAACTCTGAGACCCAATAAGACGCTTCCTTCTTGAGAGAAAGCCTTGCCATCCAGTACATGGTTGGTCATCACACATGTTGTTCAGGAAACGCAGGGAACGCAGAAAAGCAGAAATTTGTTAACTGATGATGTTTTACAATGAAATGTACATTTGAAGTGTTTGCCATAAGTCTGTGAAGTCAAAGCAGCTTGAATTTTGGAATAAATTACCTGAAAGAAAAGCAAAACAACTGCAGGCTGATTTGAATTAACAAAGAAAAAATGTTGCTGGTGTATTGAATAGAATGTTTGTCAGCGATGGCCATGCCTCCAAGCTTGTAAATTGAAATTTGTCAAGATTATATGGAGATTGTTTAAAAAGGAAACTGTCATCTTGTTTTCTTTTCTTTGCATTAGCAACTTAGCAATATCAGTGAAGCCAGTTTTTGGAAGAGATTACATTTATTAAGTTACAATAAACCTGATTTGATTTCTAGTAGAAATCACTTAGAATTCAAATGATCTTAAAATGGAGTTATGCTCCTCTTGTGAGAAAGAAATGCAAGTAATACTCAAAATCACTCAAAACCTTTGCCCTACATTGACCTAAATGGCCCACAAGTGTGCACAAAAATTAAGCATTGTTAAGTCTAAAATAGGTTTTTTGGAAAGTGAGCAAAAGCTTCAAAAATGCAGTGGTTGCATTTTCAGCGATCATGAAGTCGTCTTCAGCCATTCCCATTTTTCACCCAGAAATATGCTCATAGCCTTTGGGGAGCTTTGAGTACCCGACCCTGACTGGGGTGTAGCTGCTGTAGTGAGCAGGAGCCCTTAGGTGGACCCCTGGACCTTAAGGCAGTGGCAATCTGTTTCAGATATGGGAAGCATTTTCACAAAGGAAAGGGTCCAGAACCAGGTGCTGGAAACAGCCACCAAGTGAGGGGGACCAAAGAACGCTTTTGTTTGTCGTCAGTTATGGTGTCATGTGATAAGAGATAACCATGCAGTTTCCGGGAAACATATTTGATATATCGAGCCTACCACAGATTCTCTAACAGCGTCAGTGCTCATGGTGTGACCAATTTATCATTTCTTTCCAGAATTTCCCCTCCTTTTTGCAAAACGGAACCTACTGCCATTGTGCTTGGTACCCAGCATAATGGAGTAGGGTGAACAAGCCGGTGAGCCACAACTGGGAAAAGGGCCCTAGCTGGGCAGATGGGCACTGTGTAAACAAGATGTTTCTTGATTGGCAGTTGCCATTGTATTGTATGGATTGTATTCTTTGTCAGGGTTAGGGATTAGGTTAGGGGTTAGCGCTGTCATTAGCCAGTTAGAGAAAGTTTCTTGTTAAACCGTGTTCATCGCCCCTGTGGCTCGCTCAACTTGAACCAATTGGTTGGAAATTGGGCTGTAAAACTCCATTAACTTAACCTAACCTTTTGCAATACACATTCATCACAAAAAAAATTAGGAAAAATAGCATTGAGCTTTCATCTTTCATGAAATTCCATATTCACTCCAATAAAATCCCATATTTGTAATTATTTGTTTCAAAAATGCAATATTTTCCACGCGGCGCAAATTGCAATTCCTAACACAGTAATGCTCGCTCATAAATTATTTTGGTAAACATTTCCGAGCTCCAGAAAGTGCAAACTAAAGTAAAAATTATGGGGGTAATGTGGGAAACACTTTTGATAGGAAACAGTAAAAATGTTTTTTATATTCGTTCTAAAGACACCTCACTGTACCCTGCAGACAGAGAATGGAGATTGACTTCCAGTATGCGAAAAAAGTCTTAGCCATGGCTCAAATTGTGTTATTTCATTTTCTTGAAGCAGCAATAAGACTAGGAGTTTGCTTTTACAATTTTTTCACAACTTTAATTCTACTTCATATTTGTAAATTGACTTACAACTAACAGAAAGGAAAACAAGGGCTAAAGTAATGATGTGATTGGTTAGTGTAGTGGAGGATAGTCTGGCATTTGTGAGGAATTTTGTTACCCCAACAATATTCAGAAATTTCCTTTAAACAGTACCAAAAATAAAACAAATTATTACTTGTTCTAACCTGAAAGACTTTTTCAATGTTTCTGTATTCTGGTGAACAATAAGTTTAGAAGGAGAGAGCAAGGTTCTGGACCGAAAAGATAATATTCTCCGTCAAACTCTGATAACCCCTGCAATAATGGTCATAGGACAGGTGCGAATCTTTACGACTTCCCCACATTTTCCTGAAATGTATTAGAAAATCATTTATTTCCATGACAAACGTACACAGACACTGCGGCAAGATATCCCCTTTCCTAAAATTGTGTTAGTTCAGTAGTTATACGCTAAATCTGGCTCCTGGTCATCCGATGAGTGGCGTAGCCACAGGGGTGGGGTGGTGGGGGATCAGAATCCCCCATGACCCAACCTTGCAATGAAAAAAAACCCCTAAAGTAGCCTTTTTTTCTCTCTATCCTTAGACTTTTGCCTCATGTCATGCCCCCATCCCCCACCCGCCATGAGACAATCCTGGCCACGCGCCTGCATCCGATAAAGCTTTCAATATTTATGACTTCACAAAGGTTCACACCCAGTGGATACGATAGGAAATGCATTCTTTCTACCTTGGCACTGTCAAGTATGATATATTCCTAAAAGATACTAAGCTTGAACGGTACATATCACAGTTAAGAAATGCATTCTTTCTAGCTTCACAACGACGAAATCTGACACCTTTACGGCACTTGATCTAGTTGGAAAAGTCGCCTTACACTGTAGGTCTAGTCGGAAAAAGCCGTGCTAGGCCTAGACCCAGTATGAAAAAAATTCCAACTGGGAATTTCAGATTTTTTAGCTATCGCGGCCCTCTCGAACGATTCTTTTATATTGGGGGATGAGGACGTGTGAGGGTGAGACACCCCAGTCGCGACGGACCTGATTGCATGTTTGTCGAGTTTGTTTCTCTTCAAAAGCGATTTTTGGTTTCGATGAAAAGAGAAACCTATGCATTCATGATGGCGTGTGTGTGTGTATGTATGTGTGTACGTGCGTGTGTATGTGTGTGTATGTATGTGTGTATGTGTGTGTGTTTGTGACACTTTGCTTGTTTACACGATATCTTGAGAAGGGAAGATCTGACAGTTCTCAAACTTAGTACACAGATACCCCATACTGAGAGGAAGGACCCTATTTATTTTGGTTGAGGTCAAAGGTCATCTGGGGTCACAGGGGGTCAAAAAACCAAACACCTTGTTCACACAATATCTCAAGATAGGAAACTTGGATTAATTTCAAACTTGATATGTAGATGCGTTATGATGTAAGGAAGAACCCTATTGAATTTGGTGGAGGCCAAAGGTCATTTGGGGTCACATGGGGGTTAAACCCCGAAATCCTTGTTCACACGATGACTCATGGTAGAAAACTGTAATTCTTTTCAAACTTGATATGTTGATGCGATAAGATGTAAGAAAGAACCCGATATATTTTAGTGGAGGTCAAAGGTCATTTGGGGTCACATGGGGTCAAACCCTGAAATCCTTGTTTACATGATACATCATGGTAGGAAACTTGGATTCATTTCAAACTTGATATGTTGAATCGATATGATGTAAAGAAGAATCCTATTTATTTTGGTGGAGGTGAAGGGTCTTTTGGGGTCACGGGGGGTCAAACCCCAAAATCCTTGTTTACACGGTATCTCATGGTAGGGAACTTGGATTAATTTCAAACTTGATATGTTGATGCTTTATGATGTAAGAAAAAAAACAGATTTATTTTCGTGGAGGTCAAAGGTCATTTGGGGTCACATGGGGTCCAACCCTGAAATCCTTATTTACACTATATCTCAAGTTAGGAAACTTTGATTCATTTCAAACTTGATATGTTGATACGCTATGATGTAAGAAAGAACTCAATTAATTTTGGTGGAGGTCAAAGGTCATTTGGGGTCACATGGGGTCAATCCCAGAAATCCTTGTTTACATGATACATCATGGTAGGAAAGTTGGATTCATTTCAATCTTGATAGGTTGATGCGTTATAATGTAAGAAAGAACCCAATTAATTTTGGTGGAGGTCAAAGGTCATTTAGGGTCACATGGGGTCAAACCCTGAAATCCTGGTTTACACTATATCTCAAGTTAGGAAACTTTGATCTATTTCAAACTTTTGATGCATTATGATGTAAGGAAAAACCCAATAAATTTTGGTGGAGGTCAAAGGTCATTTGGGGTCACATGGGGTCCAAACCCTGAAATCCTTGTTTACATGATACATCATGGTAGGAAAGTTGGATTCATTTCAGACTTGATATGTTGATGTATTATGATGTAAAGAAAAATCCTATTTATTTTGTTGGAGGTCAAAGGTCATTTGGGGTCAGAAGGGGACAAATCCTGAAAAACTTTTTAACACAATATCTCAAGGTAGGAAGCTTGGATTGATTTCAAACTTGATATGTTGATGCGTTATGATGTAAGGAAGAACCCTATTGATTTTGGTAGATGTCAAAGGTCATTTGGGGTCAAAGAGGGTTAAATTCAGAAAACCTTGTTTACACTATATCTCAAGGTAGGAAACTTGGATTCATTTCAAACATGATATGTTGATGCGTTATGATGTAAGCAGCTTGTTTGCAGAATATCTTAAGACACAGTATGAAATTTGGCTTTTTGAATGTAGAAATGTTTTGGTTAAAAGAAAAACCAGTGACTAACAGGTGGAGTCAAAGGTCACTTTGGGTCACCTTGTTACAAGAAATGAAGCATTTTATTGAAAAGAGCATGTATGTATCATCGAAACCTCAATGAATTTTTGCATTCTGGTTTTTAGGTACAAGAAGGCCTATTTTATTATCAAAACGGTACGAATGTTGCTTTCAAACATCAGGAAAGTGACATTCCCTGTGATATGGAGGTATATCGCTGTAAAAAGTTTTCAGACTGCTTAAATTTTCCTAAAGAAACCAAAAATTAGGCCTACAAAAATTCGCCACACATTTAGGCAGGTTATATGAAACAATTTTTTGTTCTGTTTCTCATCATAGTCTTGGGGATCACTTTGCCCGAAATGGTAGAATATTCAGATCTGTCACGCAGAAGCTGAAATGTGTTCTGGGATGCTTTGAATTGCCAGATAACACCGGGAAGGGGAAGGATGAACAGTCCTAATCAATGCACAAAACTTTCCCCGGAAGATGGTAGAGGTAAACTCCATCTGGTAATTTTTTATTCATTTTGCAATTGTTTATAGTTTATTCTTTTTACTGAACTTTTGAAGTGAACAAGTTATTGCAAACGATAACTCTAAAAACGGCTGTTTAGATTTTACTCTCAGGCATGGGGAAAGCATTTACGTCTTACAAAGAGGCATAAGCGTAAAGGAGTATTCCAGTTTGGGGTCAGAATTTTTTGGCCAGAAAATGTTATTCTGCCCGAAAGACCATCCAAGCGAAGCGCTACCATTGGTTTGGGCGGGCGTACAGAAAATTATGAAAAATCGGACCCTTCAGTGGCGGCGTAACGGGAGGGGGAAAGAGGGCATTTGCCTCCCCACAAGTTCGGTCAATTAGAAGATGGGTTAAAGAAAAATATATAATAAACCTCTCCAGTGATTTATTTTTTCATCCAAAGATATGCTAAAAACCTCACAGCTTCCGGGGGTTTCACCCCCTGGGCCCCCATCCCAGTAAAGGGCGCCTTGTGGTCGAGTTCCGCCCTGCACCCGAAAATTTTTGGCCTTATTTTGCAGACAGCCGGAAATGCATTTCCTAGGCTTACAAGGAGGAACTAAGCAGTCGCTATTTTGAGTTTTCGTTTGCATAAAAAGCTCATTTCAATCTAAATCTCTGTCAGAAAGACTAATTGGAACGATAACATTAGTTGGCGAGGAGCGTACAGCACATTTTGAAAAAAGGAACCTCGGACAGCCTAAAATGGCTATCACAGGCCTACGAGTAGGATCTAAGCAGTCACGATTGTGAGTTTTCGTTAGCAAAAAAAAAGTTCACTCTAAACTAATTTCTGCTATCTAAGCGAAGCGCCATTGATTAGCGCGAAACGTACAGAAATTGGGATTAGTTGGACCCCTCAGACAGTTGGAAATGGCATTCCTCATGCTTAGCAATCGTTAGTTTGATCAGAAAATCACCAAATAAAATGTACCGGTACCTCTACCATTGGATGAAATGGTCTAGTACCCTTTCGGGGGGAGGAGGATACTAAAAAAACGCCGGAAATGGAAAACATGCACTCTACTGCAACTCTTGGCTAAATTCAATATATACTGAACAAGGGCGTGTCTAGACCTTCCTTCATAGGGGGTGTGAGAGGGGACTACCCCTCCCACGGTGTGAAGCTTTTTAGGTTTTTTAATGTGAAAATACTAGATTTGGTGCATTATTTTTACGATATTTTGTGTGCTTAATGAGATCCATTATTATGTATTTTATCAACTAGTCTAGGAATAACCGCATTGAAATCAAATACGCACCTATTGCTGGCAAATATTTGGGTTTGCGTGGAGCGCAAGAAAAGTTTGGTCCAAAATGCCTCCCAGGTTGCTGGTAAAGGCACCTCAAATGCATGTTTACCCTTAATAAGTGGAAAACACTAGCAATACTGTAAAAGTAAACATAAAAATATCAAAAATATGCTATTGAGGGCGCTGCCCCTTAGACCCTCATCCCCTGGTTTTGCGTCCGAGTCTCACTATACCCTCCATGCTGGACATCTACATCGTAGTTCATTTTCTATTTTTCCTCAGTTTCCATTGAAGGAAAAGATATTTAAAAGATACATCCCAAGGCCAGTGCCCAGGAGTTTCGGTGGTGTATGCGAAGTGACGAAATTTGGAACAATGAATACCGTACAGGACAGTGCATTTTAGCAGGCCCGCTATCTAAGCGGGGCGCCACCATTAGTTGGCTCCTAGCGTACATCAAAGTTTTAATATTGATGCTTTCCAGATCGCTGGATTTAGCTGTTTAAATTGGCTTTGCGCCTTAATTTTTAACAGTCTGGTTTAACTAGCCGAGCCTATTGCCTCTTTTCCAGTTGCGAGTTAGATTAGTGTTTCCCCCTACTCTGATGCTTATGCGAAACACCACGCACAACAGCATGTAGGCTCCGTTTTGAAGTCTTTGAAAAGACCTAACCAGTGCCGCCCCCTTTGGAAACTTCTTTGTTACTTGAGGGTCCTTAGATGAAACATATTGAGGCAAAACCAAGTTCTAGATGCAACACCGTCAAAAGGAAGTTCCCTGGTCCGAAGAAATAAATACTTAAAACCTATGGGGGAGGGGAGGGAACTTGGCTCGGATCTCCACCATCAACTGGAGCGGTTAACTAATTACCAAATAATTCTTCCTGATCGCAGGAAACTATCACTTCCCAAGCACTTCAAAATGCACCCGAACCACCTTTGTCTTGAGATTTCAAGTTTAGTAATTCAAATACTGGAGCAGTAGCTGTTATATTACTGCCATCGAAAGTCTGGGCAGATTCTTAAACAGCATACTAGCCAAAATTCTCTTCGCCCTAAAGAAAATATATACTCAGAAGTTTTGAAAGGTGTACACTTTAGAATTGCTTCAGTCGATACCGGCTATGACGCTACTGGATCATTCACGCTTGAATCAGGCTACATCACACCTCACCCTTGAATAACATTGTGGTTTATCCATCAATATGTAGGGACTCGGGTAGTCGTTGGCGGAAATTTTTCTCCGCCCTGCTCACTCAGTCCACTTTCAATGTCTATGGAGAGGCAGTTTGCAGTACTCTTCTGTAATTTACGTCATAGCTACCATTTCCGCAACATTTCTTTCGCTTCCATCTTCATTAGGCTACTTTCCTTCTCTTCTTCTTTTTCTTCATTTTCCTTCTTTTCATTTTCTTCCCTTTTCTTCCCATCCTCCCTTTTTCTTCCTCTCCCAGTTTCGCACATATCCACGGGAGGCCATGGCCCACTGCCTCCCCCCCCGGCACACGTTGGTGATACTAAATTGATAAAATCGTCTATGTGACTGCCTGAACTCCAGACTATAAATTATCTTTAGTTATATCAAAATTTTAGCCCAGTACCAGCCGCACAGAAGCGTTCATAGCGCTACCAGTACCAATAGCAGTACTGAATCAGTACTGTTATTGGTGATGGCAGCGCTCTCAGTTCTTCTTTGCGGCCGGTTCAGGTTTACAGGCTCATTCGACTACTGGTCATATGAATTAATATGATTCGAAGTCACGATTTCAATTTATTTTCAGGCCGGTGTGCAGCCCCTTCAAAGAAAAAAAAAGGTCCAGAACCAAATTCATGTTTGATATTTTGAGGAGAAACATATTTCAGGCATAGCTTACTGGTGAATTTTTTACTCATTTCCCATGTTTGGTTCTTGAGATATTAGAATTGAAGTTGACATATTTTCTAAAAAGAGTGAACTTGCAACAAGTAGGCATGATATCATGCGTTCACATTGATGGACAATGTTTAGTTGTTTTTCTCTAAAATTTAACACCATATTTTTACAACTTAACTTTGATATGTTGTTACCATTAGTGAATCAAGTTTAAAAAGTTAATTTACCTTAGTAGTATCCATAGTATCCATAATCAATTCAAGGTAAAACAACAGGATCAAAAATAAATAAAAAACAAAACAAAACATTGACCATCAATATTAATACATGGCATCTCAGGTGCTTGGTTCAAGTTTACTTTTTGTAGAAAATGTTTCAACTTCAATTGCTAATATCTCGAGAACCGAACATGGGAAATGAATGGAAACTTCCCCAGTGTGCTTAGAACGTGTTCGTCTTTAACATATTAAATCAAAGTTTGGTTCTGGTCTATTCTTTTTAATGGAGATTCTATTTTGCGACAAAGAAGTGATAAAAATGTTACATCGTCCTGTAGAGGAGCCAGTACATTTTATGTGGTAATTTTCTGATCATTTTGCAATTTGATCATTTTCGTTTTATTAAAATGAAGATTTTATTGCAACGGGAAGCTCAAAATAACGACTGCTTAAATTCTACTTACAAGCCTGGCAAATGCAATTTCCGGCTATCTGAGAGGGCGCGATTTTTCAAAATTTTCTGAGCACTCCGCGCCAACTGATGGTGGCGCCCCGCTAAGATAGCCTTTCGGGCAGTCAGTCACCACTTCTCAGGCCCCTCCCCCCCAAAAAAAATATTGTGGTACAACATTCCCTGATACTATGTGAAACGTGTTTGTCGCCAGTTGAGTTTGCCCCTAAACAAATTTCCTTATATCCGGCCTTGGGCAGAACCGGCATATGCAGGGGGCCCGCGCTTTGGGGCCATGCCTAGTGCGGAAAATGGAATTTTCCCAACTAATAATTGATTTTGCTTGACAGAAATCACGTCAAAAAATGTAATGTAATACGAATACTTAATGCTTATGAAAAGGTGCTTGAGGATTGAGACCCACATTATTTTGATTTAATGGTTGTCCAGCTCACGTTTTCATGTGTATGCACTTTTGTCATACCTTAACACTATCTGGCATATAATGTATAATAACAGGAATAACTGTCATGTATCACTGTATAACATGGGCGTCGATTGAGGGGAGGGGGCAGGGGACATGTCACCCTCTTTTTTGAGTGGAGGGGACACTAACGTAAATTTAGTCCCCACCCCCTACACTTTTTGTGACTTGAAACTTAAGGATTAGGTTCCACCAAAAAGCCAAAAAGTAGGTTATAAAAGGTGTCTTCAACCGATAACGATCAATTTTCAGTATCAATTGCTTCCACATGTTTAGCCCGGCCCAAAATTTTCGCGCGCTCCGCGCGATTGCAGTCTCATTGGTGTTATTTTTCGGTTGCATATCAAACATACTAACATTATTTATCGGTCTCTATGATTATGTCGTTTGTTCGTGTGCATATGCCAGCAGGTGTAGTTATGAAGAAACACAACATTTAGAAATTTGAAGAAGAGGAACCGTCCCCTATGTTTTAATGAAATCTGTAATCTTTAGTGAATGACCAGTCTGGCATGCTGAAATTGGCAACACATTTTAAGGAAACTGAAAATGTGTCAGTGTTCAGTCTGAATGCAACTTTTTCAGAAAAATAAATGGTTTCTAATGCAAAATTTCGACCAGCGCACATAACACAATTGTATAACGATTCGACCATCTCGTATTTAGACTACTATGATTATCAGACAAGTAAAATAACACTGATGTTTGGTAGAGGTACACCTCCATCCTCTGTCTGCAGATAGTGTATGATGAGGTGTCGTTCGAAAGGACATACTGTAATGTTTATTTGAATCAACAATTTTTCACCGGTAGGCCTATGCAACGGTGCCCAGTGGCGTAGCCACGGGGGGCCAAGGGCCCCCAGATTTTCTTCAGGCCCCCAGATTTTTGGCGTCCTGAAAAAGTAATTGAGAAAAAATAAAATGTTCGAACGGAAATAAACTTTGAATTATTTCTTTCAAAAACAGTAAATAGATAAAAATGTGTAACAACTAAGAAGACATGAATGAATGTGTGCAAAACACATTTTGTGCGCACGTATGAAATCAAGTAATAAGTTCAAAATGCCTACTTTCGCTAAATTAGATAACGTATATAATCTACATTGCATTTCACTTCGAAGGTAAACGAGCGTCTCGACGACAAACTCGAATGTGACTTTGTTAGGTTAAGACCCTTTCCGTCTTTCGGATGGCTGGTTGATTTACTGAAAACAAGGCAATCATACACTGGAGACCATTCTTACAAGACCATTCCTATACTTTATCATACAAAAATTTGCCATGGCATAAGGGTAAGTTACTGCCTTCTGATAGTTCTTCCCTTCCATCCTTAACAAGTAGGCCTATGTCGAGCCTCACTCCTGCCTATGACAAGTGCCACTGTAGAACGATTTTTCCGACAAGTCTTCTTTTTACTTTTTGGAACTGGCATTAATGGTGGATTTGCAAAATGTCCACAAGGTCCGGATTTCATATGTTTCCCACATGATCCCTACTTTTGCTTTGCGGTTTAATATTTTGAGAGATTTACTCGTAGTATTTTAATTTTGACTACCTAATGTACCGATGATTGAACAAATACTGCAACATTTTGCATCTAGACACAGCTAAAAACTAGAAAACATTGTTTTTGGTAGTATGTATATCACTTGTAAAATCTCTACAAAGACTAAAAATGAGTATTTTGAAATTTTCCATGCTCCCCAAAAAGGAAAATCCTAAAACGTAGGCCTATAATCAGTTCAAAGTTTTGCCAAACATGGCACCATTTTGCGTGTAGTTAATCTAACGGAAAGAAAATTTCTCAGAGGGGGACACAGCTACTTTTGGTTTTCCTATTAAAGCTGAAATCCATTCAAATATTGCCGCATTTGTGATCTACGTCCTCCTGAAGTTTACAATTTTTCCCAAGGAAAAGGGAGATACCGGTTCCCTTTAGTCTCATCCCCCAGGCCACAGATCAAAAATGACCAGTTTTGGGGTCCTTAAAAATGTATGTATTACCATTTTTCATAGATTGATTTTTTATTCTCATTTTTTGAGAAGTGACAGACATGAGATTCGTATTTCAAGGCTGGTTACGTGCAGCTTAAAACGCTGGGAAGTGCCGTTTCCGGCCATCTGGAGGGTCTGCAAAGCCCAAAATTTTCTTGTACGCTCCGCGGCAACCGATGGTGTCGCTCCGCCTAGATAGTCTTGCCACGCCTGACCCTCGGAGGTACCAGACCTCCCCCCACTTGTTACATAGGCCCCCTAAAAAATCAATCCTGGCTACTCCACTGACGGTGCCTCAGTAGCACCAGTTGGTACCATCCCCCCCTCCGATCTGTTCATAACTTCCGTGGCAGTAGATTGAAGTGTGCTTTTGATCAATTCATTGGTCTATCTTACACATTGTTCCCAACTATAAGAATTTTTGCATAAACCCTTCGCAACTTATTTTCGTTGTGATTCTAATTACTTGTAGAATACATCTAGATCTAAATTCACATTGACCTTAATCCTTTGAAGTAATTACACACACTTTAAAGACCATGTTTTGAAAACTTTGTAGTTTTCCTAGTAACCCAAAATATTGAAACATTTAGCACCATTTTGCATCTAGGCTTGTAGCTACAAGGGCAGGCGGCTCTGAAAAATTCGGAAATTTCAACCATTTGTGAAACCAGTCTACTGTGTGGTTTGGCAACTCATGAAATTCCGAATTCTCTCCAATAAAAGTTCCATTTTCGTCATGACTTGTTTCAAAGAAGCAAAATTTTCTGCGCGTTTCGCCCGCCGCAAATTACAATTCCTAATCAGAGGTGCTCGCTCAGTATCATAGCTTGGTTTACTTTTTCGAGCTCTGGACGTGACAAAAATCGGAAATTTGCTATATGCGACATCAGATCATCAAATGACACCGGCAACTACAGTGCTATTTTCATAAATTTTCCTTCATAAAATTCCAAATTTTCTCCAATATAAGCTCTTGACTAAAAAAATCGTCGGCGAGCCTCATTTGTAGGCGTTGGATAACATTATATAGGAACAACTTGAACGATCTATGGTTGTCATTAAATCGCAGGTGTGCCAATAGCAAATGCAAATTCTTCAGTCATTCCCCAACTTTTCACATTTCTTTACAGGAAACCCAGAATCCAAACTTTTTTTGCAATATAAGCTCCTTTTTTTTAAAAAATATTAGCTACAAAGGGTAAAGATTTCAGCGCGCTTTGCGCGCCGAAAATTGTGTCCCTATATAGTATAGTGGTGTTTACACTTCAAAAACCGTAATTTGGATGCTTCGCCACCCCCTCCCGCAAAAATTTCTAGCTATGCCGCTGTAGACACCTTACCAGGACTAGAGAAAAATTAGGACAGATAATCCCCCACTTTGAAAATCAAATCGACGCCCCTGCTGTAAAGTTTGTGAAAGCAACTATTAGTTATTAGTCGCTAAAAGCTAAAATTTAATCTGTTGAGTGTTATTTTAAGCGGGTGGGCGAGGGGGAGGAGGTTAAACTTGTAAAAAGGGCCGGCTATAGAAAGGTCCGGGGCCCCACACAACGCTAATCCGGCCCTGGTCCGTTGAATAATTTGTCAATTGAAAACGTCCCAGCATTTTTCAACCGTAGCAAGGATATTTTTGGGCAAAGTTTTTTCAAGTAGGTATATGTATAAAGTGGGGCTGAGGATAGGAAAACCTTTTTTCACACACTGGGTATTTGAGTGTGTCGCAAATCTTTGTTAACATTTTCACATGAAAATTTTGCATCGAACATGGGTTTTCCCTTTATTCGGGCAAAATATTTAAATGGTCGATCACCAGTGGCGGAGATACCATGTGGTCAGAGGGGACAATCGCCCCCTTTGACGGACTCAACTTGATTGCCTGTCGGCGCCCCTTTTTAAGCTTTATTTAACCGTGAAGCGCCGTGTATCTAGTACATAAAAGCGCCCTACAGCCTATTTTTCGCCCTCTCCTTCCAATTATTCTTGCTCTACAAACTTTGAAGCGCCCCAACAGGCCTCTTGCCCCCTCTGACTATATTCCCTTTCAGTCCGCCACTGTCGATCATGTCACGGACATTATGTTGAACACGGTTAAACCTGAACAGGCCGAAAGATGAATGTAAGTTCTGAAGTGTGTAGCGAGTAGTTTTGCTTCTTGGATTTTCGTTAATTACAAGTAATATTTTCCATTTTCGGGGATGGATATTCGACCTTTGCCATTGTGTTTAAGTGATTGTGAAGTAAAGCTCACGTATAAAAAAAAAACTGAGCTGTCCGAGTGTGCCGTGAATTTTTGGAATAGGGCCTATTGCTGATGTTTCATGAAAACTAGTGGCCTAGTACTCCGACCGAATTGCTTTTCTAGTTAGATGGAGTTTTACGGCCCAGTTCCCAACCTATTGGTTCAAGTCGAGCCGGACTTGTAGCGTTTCTAAGTTCTTCTTCTCCGGCGTTTACACAGTTTTAAGATTTCGAGCACGACTGGGAATTTCTGAAGAAAAAACATGCTATTTTTAAAAACTCAAGTGCCTGCCCGATTTTTTCCCAAATACCTGCCCAAATTGTAGATATTGCGAAAATTTGGGGGTTAGCTAGCCTGCACCTAGCTGCTTCACCCGTCTCATATGCCTAATGTCATGAGAGGTCGCGATTTTCCAAAATTTCTGTTCGCTCCGCTCCAAACTGATGGTGGCACTCCGCTTAGGTATGATAGTGAACCGGTCGCGTCAGAAATTCAGCACTCCCACAGAAATTTGCAGCCCTCCCTCGCCCCCTGGTTATGCCACGTACTGGGGTATTGAATATTTTTGTTTTCAAAAATGTATTAAAACATTAAATATTAGTTGTTTTTCTCCGCGCGAGTTTTACCTTTTTCTATTATCGTATCTGTGCGGAAAATTTTCTTTAAAAATTACGACCTGTGTAATTTATTGCATATAGGCCACTCGGTTTATATTCCAGATGGAGAAATACTTGAGCGTGAGGGCAATTAGGCCTAGTTTATGTACAGCCTGTGTCGAAGGGAACTGCGCGAACATGTACTCGAATATGGGCGGCCAAAAGGGCAAAAAAGACAAATGGCAAAATATTCATTTTAATTTCAAAAATAGATTTTAAAAGTAAAAAATATTCCAAGTAAAAAAAAATAAAAATAAAATGAGCAATGATTACATTTAAAAAGCGAGCAATACGTATTACGTCCCCAAAACAAATTAAAAAAAAAAACACTACGAGTAGTTAAAATTAATCTTAAAATTAACGCATTACCGGTTTATCTAAATGAAATATCACAGTCCCCCAATAAATAAAAAATGGAAAACAAATAAAAAGAAATAAAATAAAAACGCAAATAGAAACGCAATTTTGTGTTTTTGTATTATCATGTGTTTTAATTTTACTCCCTGCTATCTGTTTTTTTTTTCTTTTAATTTATTTGCCGGGTTCCTTAATAGTTATTTAAAATCGTCTTTTTTGCCCTTTTGGCGCGCTACAGGTGGCCAAAAGGGCAAAAAAGACAATTTGGGAAAAAGACGAACTGCGGAAAAGACGATTCGTGAAAAATAATGAGGGCGTCCTGAGATTGATGGATTCAGAGCACCTATCTCTATAAATATGCTTGGACAGCGCATTAGATACCCAAACCCGCACGTCCAGTTAAAGCCAGCGCGAAGATTTGCTTGCAGCCATGCACTCCCTTTGTTGAGGAGCATGTAGCAAGGCATTACGCAAATCAGTGGGCAGTCTGAGTCGATCGGGGTGTTATTTAGCTAACAACACCTCCATGGTGTGATAACGTTTTCTGTCAGCAAACAATCAGTTAAGAGGTTGGGGAAGGGAATCATATGAAAGTGTGGGGGACTTTTTCACCATTTGTGGTGGAAGGGGAAACGGCGTCGTCCTGGGCAATAATTGCTGTGTGTTCCATCATTTTTGGAAAAGTGAGGGTGCTTTTTGAAGATGTGCCCCTTCCAAAAAAGTGAGGGGGGTCCCACGCACCTCCCGCCAAGGATCCACGCCCAAGAATTAGCCCGCTTTGGATGGGTAGTTTGTCATGCATAAACTGGCGGGCTGAGAATTAAGGTTCATGTGAAGTCTCATGGTGCTCAAGTTCACTGAGTAGTTTTGTTTGATCCTTCCATATGGAACTAGTGAGCGAACCATTCGGTCCGTCGGAAAAATCTGTATGGAGCTCATGATTTCTGCAGGTAGCAAACCTTTATGGGATTCACAAGGGGCCCAAATGGACCAGCCCATGTATGTCCGTATGACCCATATGGGATAGTTCAGGGTCCTACGTAGCAACTACCCCATTAGGGGCCAGATCTAGCCCATATGGACCTTATGGGCATATGGGCTGGCCCGGACAAAATGAGCCCCTTACAAATTTTGGTTGCAAGTCCATATCATGGCCCCATACGATGGCGCATGTTAGGTCCCTAGGGATCCCTTATGGGAATGCCTTATCCCTGTCCCCTTAGACCCCTCCCTCATGCCAACGATCACAAAACTTACCCCCCCCCCCTCCGTGACGAAAATTCTGACGACGCCGTTTCCCTTCCACCGCAAATGGTGAAAAGGTCCCCACACTTTCATATGATTCCCTTCCCCAACCTCTTAACTGATTGCTTTGCGGGCCGAGAGAAACGTTATGACTCCATGGAGGTGTTGTTAGCTAGTAACACCTCCCTGATCGACTCAGACTGCCCACTGATGTGCGTACTGCCTTGCTACATTCTCCGCAACAAAGGGAGTGTATGGCTCCAAGCAAGTCTTCGCGGTGGCTTTAACTGGTTGTGCGGGTTTGGATATCTAATGCGCTGTCCAAGCATATTTATAGAGATAGGTGCTCTGAATCCATCAATCTCAGGACGCCCTCATTATTTTTCACGAATCGTCTTTTCCGCAGTTTGTCTTTTTCCCAAATTGTCTTTTTTGCCCTTTTGGCCACCTGTAGCGCGCCAAAAGGGCAAAAAAGACGATTTTAAATAACTATTAAGGAACCCGGCAAATAAATTAAAAGAAAAAAAAAACAGATAGCAGGGAGTAAAATTACAACACAAGATAATACAAAAACACAAAATTGCGTTTCTATTTGCGTTTTTATTTTATTTCTTTTTATTTGTTTTCCATTTTTTATTTATTGGGGGACTTTGATATTTCATTTAGATAAACCGGTAATGCGTTAATTTTAAGATTAATTTTAACTACTCGTAGTGTTTTTTTAATTTGTTTTGGGGACGTAATACGTATTGCTCGCTTTTTAAATGTAATCATTGCTCATTTTATTTTTATTTTTTTTTACTTGGAATATTTTTTACTTTTAAAATCTATTTTTGAAATTAAAATGAATATTTTGCCATTTGTCTTTTTTGCCCTTTTGGCCGCCCATACTCGAACCGTATCTAATCGTCAAGTTGCACTGTGCAGAGCATGTCTGTTGCACTAAATATAATACACCCACTGCACGCATGCATTGAACGGTATACAGTACATACATGTACAGACGTACATAATACTAACAGCTGATATGATGTGGTAGCACTGACTGCGATCTAAGATCCGTGAGCGTATTTGGGAATAAGTTTTAATCAAAACAGTACATATCTGCACCGAATTCAAGAAAAATAGTCAATCAGGATGGCTAGCCCTCCTCCTTACACACAGGTAATACGTTGAACAATACCTTATTTTGAGATATGCTAATTTATTTTAGCTTAGCTCGCTCTAAAATTACAGACTTTACGTTGTAGCCTAACTTATACACAAACTCGACTACGTAATATCAGTACAGTAAGAAGATCATTGAAAACAACACTATTCACCAAGTTAGCGTACTCAGCAACTGCACACCATGCCGTTACGTTAGTATTGTTAGCCTAGGCTACCCCAACTTTCTCTTTTCCTTGAACTTTAAGTAGGGTTGTCGCACGCACACAGAATTTTTCTCCAAAATTCTCGCGGAACTACTCACACCCAGTCACGAAGTCGCTAAAACAGTGTGTTTAAAAACTGAATTTACGACACTCAAAATTGTCAAAATTTTGCCTGCACTGTAAAATTAGTACACTAAAGACATATTTCGGCTCTAATTTAGAATCCGTGCCCGGAACTGCGTCATAGCTGTACGGTTAGGGGTTACGTATGCATAGTAATAGGTTAGGGTTACGTACGCATAGTAATAATAAGGTTAGGGTTACGTACGCATAGGTATAGGGTTAGGGTGGGCCATATGCAGGTGTACGCATGCATAGGAACTGTATACATAGGGGTATATAAACATTTACGTATATGTATCTCATACTGTACATGTATATACACTCTCCAGTACATACAGTTAGCTTTAGGTATACGTAAATACATATACCTACAGCTATATGTAATAGATAGTATTATTAGACAGTAGGGCTGTGACGGTTAATCGGTTAACCGGTTAACCGACCGACTCGTCGGTTACTCGTGCGTCATTCCTCTTCATAGATTAACCGTTTTTGTATTGCCAATAACTTAGTCGCCGCGGGGTGGTTTTGTTGGTAAACTGTTACACAAACATCGCGCAACAAACAGTGTCAGTTTCTCACAAATTATCGCTCGAACAATGACTGTAAAAAGAGTTTTAAAATCGGCCGTTCGATTGAACGGATTAATTCCGCGGCAGCCCCCCGAATTAAGTACATTATGATGAGTGACAAGTGGCGCACCGATTGTTACTTTCGTTGGCAGAACTTCGTGTGCTCGTCTTCTAATCCCTTTAATAGAAACACCCAAGCACAACTTAAGAAATTAGCGGCATGTTTGAGAGATTACCAAGCGAAAAGAAAGCCACAAGACAAGCAGGGAGCTGTAACAAAAGTTACCAAGCCCTGTATTTCTACGGCAATAAAACCTCGGCGAGACCATGATTAGGGCACAAAAGTATATTTGAATATAAAGTCTTCCCACTGTAGCTAATTGAAATATTTTATCATGCTACACCTCCGTAAATTTCATTATTTTTCATTGTTAGTAGCAGTATTTGGAAAAAATTGTAACCTGTAAAAATACGATCATAAGCACCAGATAATTCCCGCCATTTTGTTGTTTGCCCAATATCATATAAAATGGAACATTCCATGTTGACTTTTATGAATAAGCATACACAGTTCTTTGAACCGACTGGGTTGTAGTTGCGATAATGTACTGTACTGTAGAAGTCAACCCTACGATGCACGTAAAAATAACGATCTAATTTTTAGCGGTCTTGGACAGCAAAAATGACTCGATTAACGTTATCTTATGGTTTCTTTCCAATATAAATATCCCCGTAATTTTGCCACTTCTTGTCCAAACCTTACCGTCTTGTTTCAAAATAATCAGCAAATGAAATGCTTTTAAGTCAAACCCCCGGAAAAAACCAAGTATGCAGAGATTTGTGCTGCTGTTTCTTGGTGAATTTAGCACGGGGCTTGGCCGGCTGCACAGGCGGGCTATGTAAGCCTGGGAAGTGCGATCGTCGTAACGCAAACTCAATGGGGAAATTCGTTCGGAGGTCTGGTATTTTCACACACTAAATCCCATAGGCGATGGCGCGAGTTGTGATTGGCTGGCTCAGAATCAACGTATTTGAACCGATCACAATGCAGAGGCAATTCAAATTTTGCAATAGATCGGTGCATATGATGTCACCGAGCAAAACATAGTCCCTTGTTTAATGGTAAAAACCGATACGCACGCAAGTCTACTGCATGCATGGGACCACGTGCGTAATTGTTTACGTTCGTAACGACGTCATACGATAACATTCCATAAGTCCTACTATAAATAACTTTACGGTAGGAATGCTGGGAATTCCTTAATTTATGCAGGAAAATAGGGCTTGGTTGTGCTGTTTGCGGCTGGTGGGCAATTAACAGTGCAATTGTACAGATCGCTACTATGACAAACACGTGAGCGCTGTACATGTATTGAACACTGCATCGCAAGCAAGCTGCATCAAAACAGCGGTGTGGTAGTGTTTCATGAAATAACTGACAATATAACAATGGGTCAGGTGGGAATACAACAGTTGGTGGAATGTTAAAAAGTGCACGTGGTCTGAAGAAAGCTTCAGTAAATGCGGGATGGGTTTTTACTGTGAAAAGATGATATAAACTCAGCGCAAAATACCAACATTTTTGCCACATACTTACATGTGCGAACATGACTTACGGCGCCATTTTAGACTTGCACTTTCCTGTACAAAAGTGGTGGCGCTCTTTGGAAATGTTGACTTTTTGTTGTTGTGTGAACAATACGTACGTCATTTTCGGTTAAACGGTTAACCGCCGGTTAATAAAATCGGTTAAACGGATAGTGAATTAACCGAAAATGCACAGCCCTGTTAGACAGTACTTGTATTATTTTTAACCCATCCACCGGCAACGGCGCTCGTAGCGCAGTAGGCAAGCGCGCTGGTCTTCATGCTAGAATCACTATATCGCTAGGGGCGAGGGTTCGGGTCCCGGTACTTACAATGCTTTTCTTTCTTCCACAGCACTAACCATTCACTTCTTTCCACAGCACACACTTATAGCGCTGTTCCTCCAGTGAGGAAAAAAAGAAAAGGGTTTTTTACTTAAAAAAAAAAAAAAAACTTTAAAGTTTGAGCGCCCTCTTTTGGAAGTTGTGAAGTGAGTAAAATTATGTCTACTTCCGGGCACGGATTCTAAATTAGCACCCATATTTCTACTATAATATTTCACCAAATAAGCTTAAAAACAAAAAGAAGAAAAAATATGTTACAGTTTCTAACGATCCCTTTGAAGCATCGTTGCAACGGTGACAGTCAAAAGTGTGTTTTGGTCACACGTAAAATGCCACACACAGCCATCTTTGACTTGATCGTGCATTGGGGCTGAACCTTTGACCCCTACAACCCATATATCATTAGAAAGAAGAAAAGGAACTCTACATTTTAACGGAGGGAAGCGATCGCCAAAAATAATGTTTCTTTACCATTTTTTGGCTTAAAACATTGGTGACATGGTTACAATGGGTTCCAGAAAAATCCGCAATTGCTTCCAGGTATCATTTTGTAGCGTTTTTTATGATCTTTCCATTTCCGAAGAAAAAAAAATGAATTTTTGCTCAGCCCCGATGCACGCTCGATTTAAATGAAACAGCCCATTGATCCCCGCCTACATCTTTTGAACTGAGCCGACATTAATATGTTTATGTATGAACCCATTGTTCAACTTAGCAACAAGGGATTTCCCGCCAATATGCTTAATATGCTTACTGCATTGTATATACCTGTACGTGCAATACCGAAGTACGGTTAGTAAATTACGTACTTGTGTACGCGTGCGTAAGCACTTGTACGGATTGCTGTAGCATAGACTGTGTGTAAGCAGGCTATGTGCGACTTGTTAATGCATGTTACGTACACAGAACGCAAGCTATCATGACACGGACGCGTGATCACTGAGTGTCTTGCCCAGTAACGTTGCATATTCACGCCGGCACATCTGGTGTAGGGAACACAGTGATGAATAATCAAAGCGTCTGAGTGAGCAGTTTCGATGTTGTTTTTGACCAACTTTTGCAGGCAGATCGTAACACTGAAGCATACGGCGATTTGGAGAAATCGTAAGGATTATGGAGACATAAAATCGGCTATATTTTGAAAAGTACAGGTCGGATTTTGATAAAATTTGGCATGGTTGCTTAGAAAAGGGTACCTAACAATGTAAATCAGTCAGATTCTTATCTTTGATATTTTTCGTGTAGTCGTATTTTTAGTGCGACAACCCTACTTTAAGTTGAACTTCGTTCAGGACTATGGCATGCTGTGTAAGATGAAAAAATTTTTTGGTCATCTGACTCTTTTGTTCTTCTTTCTTCTTAATTTCTTCCTATCTAACTTTTGTATTCGCTTTTTCAGATCTTCCACACTTTCCTGTTGTAATTATTGTTTCCATGCAATCTTCCTTAGTGTTATGAACATGAAATAAACAAAGCAAAATGAAGTACAACCAAATGAAATTATACGGGGAAGGGCCAAAGTAATCGAATTGGTCCCCTACCCCCCACCCTGCTGAATAGTTCAGGAAGATTCAAAGACCAAAATAGGCTTGAGCCTTAGTAAAAGGCAGAGTAAACAAAATATAACATTGTGGTACCCAGATGAATTTTGAACCAGAAAAAGGGAATTTGGGAACAACCCCACCCCAACAATTTCCACTGCTTATCCAAGATTGCAGGTCGCAGTGGAATCATCCCACTGGTCATCTGCAGATTCCAATTAACTTGGATTAGGACTTGGAATTCAGCTCAAAATGGATTCCTCGTCAGCCGGTTCAACTTCGACTAGGACTAGGAATCAAGCTTAAAATGGATTCCTCATTAGCTGGTTCAACTTGGAATAGGAGTAGGCCTAGGAATCCAGTTCAAAATGGATTCCTCATCAGTATTCACTTCAACTATGACTAGGAATTTATCTAAAAATGGATTCCCTGTCAAATATGCTTGGTTCTCAAGATCTCTGCAGTTGTAATGGCGTCACCAGTTTCGTCAGCATTCAGGGTTCAACTTTGGCAAGGACTAGGCAATCAGCTGAGAATGGATTCCCTGTCACACACCTGTTCCTGGAATAGCCTTACAGAAGGGATCGTCTAAAATCCGTGACGTGACGAACGTGACGATGAAAATCAGTGATGAAGGAAACCGTGACGCCCAACCATTTACACTATAGGATAATCTAGCCTAAGCTAGGCCTAATGTTAGGTTGAGCTCGAATAGCAATGGTTAACCTCTGTCAAGTATGTCAAGTCAAGTTATGCTCAGCTCTATAACACAACTCACAAGTGCCTTACCACCGTGACATAGTCCCCCGTTACATGTACAACACTCTGACAGTCTAATTGAAAACGAATGATGAATCAGCCTATTAATGTTAGACAAAACTTGCATAATAGGTGCGGATGACCTAGCTTATGGCGTACACTGCACGCTATGTACATATATATATGGCACACACGACACGCACGCGCTTTGCATCAAAACAAGACTCAACTACGGTGTCTTTTAGTGACCATATATATTTTTGAAACTTCAAATATTACTCATTTGCGGTATCTGGAATGAAGACCGTGACATTCTTCGGATTTGGCAAGTAGTACAATATGCTTTTCTCTTCTTCCTAATCATTTCTTCTGTGGTACCCTGGCAGGCCGGGTGAAACCAAAGGTGGCATTTATCACATTGAAATTGAAAGCCTGACTCTTGAGTCCTACAAGAGCAATGAATATGTACTCTTTCCGTTCTAATTACTTTTTTCATGGCCAACCTTTTCTTCCTATGAGGGAACATTTCTATCTTTTTCTCATGAAAGCAGCGTAACAAATGCTTCCTCATGTCTTCATGAATATATTCCATTTGAGTAGGATCTTCTCCAAAGGCGATGGCCGTAGCATTGGCAATGGAATGTACTCCACAATCATTACTGTTTTTCTGCTTATCTGTTTTCATGAAGATGAAGTCAATGTAATCATCTCTTACCAGCGAAGTTCCTTTTCTCAGTAGGCTGCACACCACTTCAGTACTGTCATGTGACAAAGTGTCATAGATGCTGTCTTTGTATGCGTTGCGTTCGTTTCGTTGGGCTCCACGATCAATAAGCCACCGTTTTATATCTTGGAACAAATGGTTCCAACAACGTAGGTCGACAAGTGAGTCTATTGTCCCAATTGCTTTAATAATACCTGCCTCGCCATCTGTGACAATCGGTATCCTTCTTAATCTTGGGAATGTAACAAGGTTTTCAAGAGTCTTAAATAAAATTTGATGATGTTCAGACAGCTTCCGATCATGAATAAGGAACAACACTGGTATGGTGGGCCTTTTTGTAAAAATTATTTGCCTATACAGAAGGACCGATATGTAAAAGTTTCCCAGTTGGAAAGTAGTGTCGTAGCTTAACAGTTGCTCTTTGCTCTCCACACTGACATTTTTTTCAAAGTCCTTTATCAATTTCGTATTCCCGCAAACCACGACAAGGTCTGGGTAGGTATGAATGAGGTGAATAAAACTTTTATTCTCATAGGCTATTTCGTGCAAATTGTACAAACCGTCACGGGATAATCTCTGCTGTGAAGAAGCTTTGTGACGTGCATTTTGGATTTGTTTTAAGTCTCTTGGTTTATCAGTAACTTCATTTTCTACCTCCTTTGTGACCTCCTGTTTATAAATTTTATTTGGATTTTCTGATTCGCTTTGTACTGCCCATGTCTTCAATGCACTTGGCTTTGTGCGGAAGAATTTCCTTATGTCTTTATCTTTTTTACAATTTCCGTGTGGGTGCTCTTTTGATATGGATGAGTCCCCTACATACTGAATCAAATATTTAGTTGGATTCTCTAGGTGGAAAACGTTACGCATAAATCCTTTGCTGGCACCCCCTTCTTTCTTCTTTATGTAAAAGTATTTTTTTATTACCTTCGGACATGAGCGTGGTAATTTTACGGATCCTTGATTAACCCAACGATGTCCGTCTGCCCTCCAGTCTTCTACTTTTCTCTTATCATTCGGATCAAATATAAATATTTGGCCCCCATCCGGTCTGAATGGTACTGTTTCTTTCTTTTCTATATTACTGCCCTCCCCATTCAGAATAGCGTAAGCTTCGTCCACGCTAAGCTGACGGTCCATCGTTTATATCAGTGGCCGGTCGCCCCAAGCTGAGCACTATGTTCAACTAACTCAATGCTATGAATAGCTCAGGTTAAGTATTGATATTGTAAGATCGCGTCATACGCAGTGCAGTTGCTATGCGTTGTCAAGGCTTTTGTACTTGTAAAATCTAGGTGCACCCCAACGTGACGTCATGTTATTTTTGCACATAGAAATCCTAACTCGCGCACTTGTTCATTTGCCGTGACGTGATGAACATTGTTGAAAAGGCCGTGACGTGATGAACATTGTGGAAAAAGCCGTGACGTGATGCGGGTTTTGGTAAGACTGTGATGCCGTGATAGTAATATTGAATGTTGCCTAAGACTACGTAAAGTATTTACTTGGTTCATTAAGTTAATCCCAGGGCCGTGTACATTGCAATAACGGATAAGGTATGGTCCTAATACACACGACTGGTAGCCTAATGTTATCTTTAAGCCTACTGTAACCCAATACATCTTCATTATACGTGACGGTTGCTGAATTTTCCCTGACAAAATTCGTTCATCACGGCCGTGACGTCGTCACGGATTTTAGTATACCCCTTACAGAAAGTCATCCACTAGGAATCCATATCCAGGATTCCAAGTGCTTTTCACCAAAGCTATAGTTATATACTCTGTCAGTTTGAGATATACATTTGTGAGTCAATGTGAGTGTGTATGCATGTTTTTGTGGATGTATACATGCGTGGTCACATTCATATGCTTACAGAGGATTCCAGTTCAAGAAACGATCCAGGGTTCCACCTGGTGTTAAAGAATTCTTGCCCTCTCCATTCCACAAACCATATCTTTGCCTCTGCTTGAAGCATTAGCTGACCAACCTGGTAGTGGGTGTTTTCATGATTAGGGATGTTATCTTGCCCCTAAGGCACAGAAGTTCTTAAAATCCCATTGCTCTGGATGGGATGCACCGATGGTATTTATATAAAAGTTTTGTCCCATAAAATTGGTGGTTAATTATAAATAAATACAAACCATTGGTGGACAATGTAAAGCCATGACATCACACTTGCTTGCTCCAAGTTCATTTTATGTAGAATATTTGCCATATTCATTTTGCTAATATCTCAAGAACTGAACATGGGAAATGAATGAAACTTTTACCAGAATGCTTATAATATACATGTTCCTCTTTAACATATCAAAAATAAATTTGGCTTTGGACTATTCTTTTAATAAGTGGACACCCATAAAGTTGATTCTGGGACTTTGCATTCTGTGGCTGAGCCTGTTCTTTTGGGACTTTGTTTATCCAATACTAGTTTAGTTGGGATTGATAAGTTCTTTTTGTCAAAGGAGTGAACTCCTGTTTTCCTATCAAGAATTTTAAGGGAAAATATGTGGTATTCAAAATTATTCCTGACATGTCATGAAATGTAGGGGCCCAATGAGAAATCAATGGACCCCTTGAGAAATAAAGGCCCCAAAACAAACTAAATGGTCCACATCTTCTTAGACCAATACTGTTCTGCACCTGATTCATATTCATACAGCATCACAGAAAAAGTTTATACTTAAAATTTTTGGTCAAAATTTTCTTGTATCCCTGATGTAATGCTCACTGTACCAAATTTATCTCTGAGTGGTGTATGGAAGTGTTCATGATAGATCGTACAATAGACTTAATTTCTTTGGGAGCCTATTGGAACCCATCCTGTAGAAGCTGTAGGCCTGAGCAAATTTCTAGAGGCCTCAGGCCCATAGGTCCTTGTTATTGCATACCTGCCTTTAGCTTGGTAGGCCTTTCTTATGCAATGTTTTCATAAATTCTGTGAAATTTTCTGGAGGGTAGTCTTTTCTGTTCTATCTAAATCTAAAACTCAAGGTCTGCAGCAGGCCTTGAATTTTGAAGCTTGTGACTCGTGCAATCTCACACCATCACTCACCTGAAATCACTGTGTGGAGTGTGATTTTTTTCACACCTAGATGAAGAATGGGATCTCTTATAAATGTACTTAAGTTTAATAAAAGTGCACACCTCCTACACTCCTTAATTTTCTGAGTGGTGTGATTTGTAGCACAGCTGAAGAACCTCAGAAGAAGAATCTCATCTCTCTAAAACTCAAGGCCTGCTGCTGTATGTGCACCTTCAGTGCAAGTCCTGCCCTTTGTCTCTGAGTGAAATTAAGGGTTTTACAATTATTGTACAATCTCCAAACTTGATCTGGTACTTATGAGACAGGATGGTTTTGTAATACTAATAATTGACCAAAATGCAATAACTTGGTTCAAAATGTAACAACTTTTTGCCCAAAATGTAACAACTGTCAAAGTTGGTCCAAAATGTAGCCAGTTTCTACCCAAAATGTAACAACCACAAACGTTGGTCCAATTTTGGACCAACTTCCATACTGTACAGTAGTTGTTACATTTTCGGCAGAAAGTTGGACATTACATTTCCAACCAAGCTGTTACATCTTGGTCAGTATTACAAAATGGGTTGTAACATGGTTGTATGACTTCAGTTCAAAAATTTTTTGTGTTTGTTCATAATTATAGTTCATAATTTTTCCAGGAGTCATCATGATAGGAATTAGAAACATAAGTCTGCAAATAAAGACTAAAAATACAGCAACTTTCATACATGTTAACAATAGTTTGTCCTATAAAGACTTCCTGTATTTCTTCCAGATTTTTTCAAAATGGTTTCAAATGCTTGAATATTTTTAATTGCATACTTGCAGCTTGCAGAGGACCAAAATGTGGAAGCACCTTTACAACAGCTTAGACTTGCTTTAGTGGTGCCAGAAGATGAGACAAATCCAAGTGATACAACTCAAATGCCACCAACAGGTACATAGTTCCATCTATTTCATTCCTACTTTCACTTGACCTTTCACTCCTTTCACTTGACCCTATGATAGGAATGGGTGGACATCCCAATTTTTATTAGCATGTTGATGTGCAGTCAGAGATAGGTACCAATGTCGGGACAATTGAAATTGTTTAGTTTCAGGCTACCGTGGTAAGTTGGCTCTAAGCTAGATGGAGTTTTATGGCTCAGGTTCTAACCGCAGCCTTTTTCCAGTTATGGTTCACTGGCTTCTTACCCAACTCCATTGCTTATGCTGAGCACCAAGCACAACGGTGGCAGGTTCCTTCTTTTAAAGTCTTTGGTATAACCTGGCCAGGACTCTGACCTCCCAGCTGCAAATCTGATGCTCTAACCACTTGACCATGTAGTTGGCTACTATTGTAAGGGATTTTGGATCTAATACAAAGTTGGAGGCTGGGTGTTCATCAAAGCATTGGCATTCATTTGTAAAGTCAAACTGACATGTAGCCAGAGGGGTGAGACATGAGACCTTGGATGAAATACATGCCAAAAATTATGCAGAACGCAAAGTTCAGAATCCCAGTGAGTGTGAGGGGTGCATGGCGTTTTGTGCAGGAAATCTTGGATTGACTGCCAGAACTTAAAATTTGAACTGAGTTGTGACCAGGGTTGGCAGTTTTTGCCACAGGCGGTTTTTACCAGTGGTTTTTACCGGTAAAAACCGTCCCGGTAAAAACAGGTTTTTGCCGAAAAATGGAAAAAACAGAAAAAACCTATTCTGCTACATTTAATAAAATGTTTTAAGTAACAACTTTTTCTTACTTTTTTCAAGATTAAAGGATGAAAATCATTATTTTACATCAAGACTGACCATTTTAGGCTATTAAATTTACCATGTAAGGGTCTGGATGGATTATTTTTTAGTGACTTGTGTCACATTTTGCCAGATTTACACTGACACCATACAGTACCATAAAGTATAAATCTAGTTATGAAGATTGACATCTTACTGTACCTCATTATTTTCTCACCTGTGATATAAATGATCAATTTTCACATTGTATTGAGGTAAACATTAAGGCAAAGAAATTTCTTTTCAAAACTGCTTTGTATACTGTTCTGTACTGATACTGTATATATGCAAGGAGAGAGCTAAGACAAACTGTATCACTGTAAAGAAGTCTATATGCAATATGTTGCATTGTGCGTTTGCCCACTTTGACTATACATAGATATCCTTTGTTTTCCCCCAAAATGACAGCCTTCCATTCCTTTTACAATTTTAAAGAAGGCTTACCACTTAAATAAACATGAACAATTTCATTTATCCTCATTTTGTGAAACCTTGTTTGATATTCCAGTAATTTTGTAGAAAACATTAACTTTCAGTCTTTTATTGTTAGTATGCAGTTGAAGTTTTACCACTTTTAATTTTTAAGGCTTTATACCTAACATTGTAATATTGGCATTTTTGTTTTCATTCTAGCTTTAGCAAGTTTTATTGCTTAATTTTTAAGTTAAAATAGAATCTTTAAGTCATGTAAACAACTCTGTCTCATTTGTATTATTCATCATGTGTGATGGGCTAGAGCAACCCCACACTTTTATTGTCGGAGAAGTTTTTTCCAGTTTCTACCAGTTTTTACCGGTAATAACCACTTATTACCAGTTATTACCAGTTTTTACCGCTGTCCCGGAAAAAACAGGTTTTTTCCGGCAAAAACCCAACCCTGGTTGTGACACCACACTGAGCACCATGTTGACCACAGACCATAATCACAAGCTGCTTGACTGGGTAGAGAGAAGGGCAACACAAAGTTTATCAGGGGCTTTGGTGTCACACAATCTGCAAGGTATTGGGAAAAGTATCAGGGAATAATTTAGCATTCAGATTTTGTGAAGCAGTTGTGAAGATTTTTTAGGACTTTGACACATTGTTTGTAAAAATGCTAGTGTTATGCACACAAATAATTGCTACACAATTCTTCATTTGTGTAGCAACTTGCCCTGTTTGTGTAGCAAATTGCAATGTGATAGTTGATAAATTATTCCCTGCATATACTTTTAATCTTATGTTGCACAAATGCAACATTGTCATTCAGAGGCAAGTGATCATGTACTGTTCAAAATAATTGACCAACATGTCGTATGTTTGAACACTGAAAGTATATAATTGAAAAATACACTGCTACTGGAATGCAAAATGTAGTGGTTTGTAGTGGCATGTCTGGCAAAAAGGCATGATAACATGGCTGCATGCAGAACCTAAACACATCAGGTACGGTTGTTTACTTCCATCGGCACTGACAAAAAAATCAAATGTTCACTTTGTATCTTCTCTGGGTGCATACAGTATATATTCTGCATTCCAGTGGTGGTGGAACTGGGAGGGGGGAAGAAAGGAATGGAGGGAAGTTACATGCCCTCTGTTCATTGCCATGTAGGCCTAAGCATTCCCTGACAGGGATTCTGCCAGAAACAAAAAAAGGGGGCAGGGTTTCCGTCAGAGGGGGGTGTGGGAGGCATGTAGGCACTTTATAAAAGCGAAATAATTTCTGCCACTGCACACTGTATGTAGATTGTAGTTTCTTTTTCATTGATTTTTTCATTCTTTTCTAGCGTTTCCTTGTTATTCTTAAGTAGTTAAGTTTTTTCATTCCAAATACAGAGAAGTATAGCCTGTCAAGTAGCCAGTGAGAGGGGTATAACAGTTCGAGAACAATGATCTTAACATTAAATGTTATCGTACGAACATCGGATAATGTAGTTTGATAGAGACCAAGAAACTAAACTATCCAGATCTTTCTGCAGCAGTAAGGCATCTTCCAAAATGCTTATCTTCCTACAAAGCTTATTATCATCTGCAAACTTACTTATAAGATACAATATGTAAGATAACTATCGATATCATTGATGAAAATTAAGGAGAAAATTAAGTTACCATTGACAGCAACTCTTTGAGATCTACCATGAAGCCAGGAATTTATCCAATCAGCACAATTGCCCTGAACCCCTAACTATGCAGTTAAACCATCAGTGTACCTAATGGAACTTTATCAAAGGCCTTTGAAAAGTCAAGGTAAATGACATCAACCAGAGGCTGCGGAGTCAATTTTGAAGGGCAGGGGCTAATCATCGAAGCGGCCCAATATGTCCAATAAAATAAATGCAGTTTAAGGCAGTCAAAAATGCCCAAAACAAAAAAAAGTACAGGGGCTAAAGCCCCCCCCCCCCTTCTCCGCGGTCCCTGTCAACGCCATACCCGGAATCAAGAGATGAAGAGACCGGAATCAAGAGATGAAGCGACGTCTTGAAGAAAAGCTCAGAAAGTTAGTAACACAAGATCAGCTTGGCAGGAACCCATGCTGTGACAGATTAAGTAAACTATCCTGAATTAAAGATTCCATAACTTTGCACAATACTGGTTAAACTGGCAGGCCTGTAATTGCAAGGCACACTTCGATCCCAGTTCTTAAATATTGGAGTAATTTGCTACCTCGCCAGTTCTTGACAATGCAACTCTGTGGCCTTTGCTCTAAAAATAGACACCGCCCATGCGACTTATTATTGAAAAATACCCATTTTACCACAAGTAACAAAGCTAAACGATCTTCAAATATTATTACTTGATACAAAACAACGTTCCCTACAACCTGCATTACACCATACCCATGAAACCGCCTGTCTTGGAGGAGATAGCAGACAAAGCCAAATTTCAGACTTTCCTGTTAAACTCATAAGCTGTGACTGTACCTGGAACAGGCGTTCTAGACACTATCCATATACACTAGCCTACACGCTAAATATACAAAGCTTCCCAGGGCTGTAACTATGTGATCTGGATGGATCAATAGTAGTCCATCAATGGTCACTTCTCTGTGCTTGCTATTACAAGACAATGAACAATTGATACTCTGTGCAGCTTTACACGATTATTGGCAAAATCCTCGTAACCAATTGTCATAAATGATAAGCTCATAAACAATTGATAAGAACAAAGGTTCAAGCATTCACTTCTCTTTGAACTGGTATATTTTGCTACTATCTTATATTTTTATATTTACAAAAGTAACTGTAACTTAATTTCGAACAAAATAAATTGATGCTATCCTTTGCAAAAAGGCCCAATGCCATATCTGAATGAAAAGGCTAACACACTGATCTATATTACTGGATTGCATAACCCATTGTGTATGCATGGGGTCTGTGTTATTGAAGCTCACAGTTGTCGGCTGGCACCACATTTCTAGGACCCACGTAGCGCCACAAAAAATTCAAATTCATTTATTTATAAAGCGTTAAATCTGTAAAAACATACATTCTAAAATGCTGAACAAAAGTAACAGACAAAAAAAAAAAAAAATTGATGTAATAAGACTCCCCAAAAGGCCAAAATGTATTCACAACTTGTACTGGTAATTGATAGCAACTATCAATTTTAATCCAAATGAATAAGAGGGTCTAGAATTTTCATAATTAGAAAAAATGCTATGCAACTTCAAGAAAAAACAACAGGCCTGCTTTAGCTGCCTGTCTGCTATGATGATGTTACTTAGATGGGGTTTTACAGCCCAGTTTCTAACCAATTGGTTTAGTCAAACCGGCCACAGTCTTCTATGAAAGCTATGTTGATGCTACAAATTCACTACTCATGTGGAAATATGTCGCCCAAGAAGATTGAGCTGAAACCATGGTCACTGAATGGCAGAATAACTTGTAGTGATGTATGTTGACTTGGGCTAACAATGTCTCTGCTACACACAGAGCAGACTCAAACAACGCTCTCTGTATAGCAGTATAGCCTAAAAGCAAACACTGGTAGCCTAGTCTGTTTCTTTATCCAACCAGTTGCATTCCTTGAAGCGAGTTAGGTTGTTAAAGTAGGCTCCTGATGTTACGAAGAGTCGAAGACTAGTCTCTTCAAAGAATAGCCTTTGGTACTGGCTGGGTTTTACATAGCTTTCTCCTTGACACAAGGCCATCTGGAATTCTAAAACTGGTGTCCCTTCTGTCATAGCAACTTCAGTCCTGGCCAACTTTAAACTGTCTTCAGTGTTTCAAGAGCTTAGTACCCCCATGTTCGACTCAGGATAGATGAGAATCATGTTTTTCTTCTAAAAATATGACCAGGTATAGGGTTAGGGTTACGAACACATAGCAATATATAAGGTAAGGGTCGCATACCAGGCCCGTAGCCGGGGGGGGGAGGGGTCGGAGGGTTCGAACGATCCACCCCAACTTGAGAGAGGTCCATTTTTCCAGCCCTGTGTTTGAAGGGTCAGCTATGAAATTTTGTTCTTGACATATTGAGGACCAATTTCCGTTCACTTCTTCAAAGGTGGTGTACTGTGTGGAATTCCTGGCGAAAAAGGACTTCTGTTGTGTTCAAAAGCCCCCTAAAATGCTCCAGATTGCAGGAGATCTGCAGATTTCAAACTTTTCCGGGGAAGCATGCCCCAGACCCCTATCAGCTGCATGCTTACAGCACGTGCCAGCCGCCTCCGTATTTGGAAAAAGGTCCACATCTTGGAAAAAAGACCCACCCCTCCACATGGGCTGGCTACAGAGTACGGGCCTGCATACCCATAGTAAATGGCTGATAAAATACTGGGCTATGGTTAAGGATACGGATACTGTACAGACAAGCATGTGCAGGTATGACACTTTCAGGAAAGGAAACCAGTTAGTACCAATACTGTAGCTCTGAAGTTTAAACCACTGAAAAATTAACCCCGCTGGTAGGCCTTTGGTTTAAGTTGGATCACGGCCACTACGCTACTACTAGCCTACAAACATTTGCGACCTGAGCTTATATACCTCGGCTAGGCTAACTGAGACATACTGTAACTGTATTACTAAAAACTACTGTAGAACTCTTTAAATCATGAAATCATATCACATTAATTTTAGTGATAACTTGACAAGTATGAAATAGGGCTGTGAACGTGTAGCTATTAATCACTAAACGATCGCATGTGGAATAAATGTTTAGTACAAAGCTACAAGCAATTAATAAATCGCAAAACCTGTTTTTGACAGTTTTTTTTATCTATTTGTATACTCTGATGATCCCTATTTTTTGTTAAATGGAACATTCTGGGCATATTTGAACCTTGTACTGTAGGCTTCAAAGTTTCAGAATAATTTGATTTTACCATGTAACAATCCACTATGTAACATATCAACTATATATTATTATTTCTGCATTACAATCAGTACCACTCACTACATACTGTACTGAAATTATTTTTTTTCTTTGTGATAAGCTTATCGCGATTAATTGCTAAACGATCACAAATTTTTGAGGTTAAACGTTTAGTTCTTTTGCTAAACGTTCACAGCCCTAGTATGAAATCTAGAAACATCGAAAGTCAATCCACGCATGGTGTATCAGATGTATCTGGGTGTGTGTTAATACGGCAATGATTTCTTACAAATTACCTATGTATCTACAACATAAAACTCTTTAAGATGTTTCAGCTGACACATTAACTTACAAAGTTACAGGCTACAGCCTACAAACATTTGTAAGCTTATACCCAGGCCTAAGTTAGGCAAAGCTAAATGATAACTCATTTCTTTATTAATATTAGCCTAACGTTAGGCCTAGGCTAGCCTTTAACAACTTATTAACATTAAATAGCCTAGCCTAGGCCTACGCCTGTCTCCACATGAAAACAAAACAATATTTTATTTGGTAAATCCTGGGAAATATACTCCAATAACTCATTACTACTACTTCTTCTTATTATTACTTACTGGGCCTACTTATGACATGTTTCTATTAAATACTACTAATAGTACTAGCCTACGTAACAATACTATCACTGTTCCTACTACCACACTTACCGAAACATGGCACGGTATAACTAAGTCTAACGTTAGGCTTGGCCTAAACCTTACGATAAACTTACACCCCACACCGTACCAAATCAGAAACAAAACTCTACTAATTTTCGTGGAACTAAAACCCCCCACTTTCTTTAATACTTAACCAAAAAAACTTACCTATCCTTGCCTCACTTCTTTAGACCAACAGTAATAACCAGTGTTAGACCAGTGTTATCACATTCTATCGCACCAAGTTCTCTCCAGCACAGTGACAGCACAATATAACTCGACCCATACACTACTACATACACAATACGACTCAGTCCTGTATTCCTTTTGCACTATAGAACATATATTACATAGAAGCACCTTACTACCGATGACATACTCCAAATCGTCATATCTCCAATTCCGCAAATACACGAAACGCGTACGTATACTACCTACCATTTACGTACAACGTTACTGTTAGGATTACTTCCTTGAACCCCATGCAAAACACATTGTCAACCAATAACAAATCAGTTCTTGATAACACACCTCTGTGGTCCTTGTTCTAAAAATAGACACCGCCCACGCGATTTTTTAATCAAAATTAACCATTTTAACACCCTTACCAAAGGTTAACGACCTTCAATAAATGATATACATTGTAAAACAACATTCCCCACAACTTACACAACATCACATACCCATGGAACCGCCCGTCTCGGAGGAGTTAGCTGTAATTCCTAATTTTCGACTCCTGTGGCGACTGCTATAGTTGCGGCTGCCTGCGTGGCAGGCACCGCAACTAAAAAAGGGCATAATCATAGGAGTAGAAGAGAGGTACAGTATACATATTTTATGCAGTTTTCTACTGTGTAGATCTTTGAAACTCCTATGTTCTCTGTGATGGATCTGTCCCATAAAGTGTCATGTTCTACAGTATATGAATCAACAGGCATTCAGATTTCAGACAACAGATGTTCAAATGACATGACGTGACAATAGTACTGCATGACTCTACATCAGGTTTTTCCATTTTACAGCCTCAGAGACTTGTAGCAAGTGTTAGAAAAACAGGATTCAGGAAATGAAATTAAGACCTTTAAAATTCATATCAATTCTATGAAATGTGGAGGTCACAGGGCAGGCATACTGTACACACAGTACAGTAGTTCCTTGCAATAACTGAAGATTGCAGGAGTACAGCAGGATCTTGTTTTGCTGCCTTCATTTGTTAGTTTTGGTCAATATTTCAGGTAGCAGTCATTGAAAGAAATGGCAAAAAAGATATCGCAAAAAACCTGTAGGAAATTCCAGTTTAAACCACCAACATTACACATGTTGAAATATCTGGGAATATGGGGGAAACATGAGGAATTGTTATGTGCATAGGTTGCATACACATACTAAAACTGTGATAGTCAGTATTTTCTGTCTCATAGTTAAAAACAACTACTTTTGCCTGGCAACATAATTTCCCCCACGGCTATTCAGAAGAATGATGCAATATTGCTGGCAAATGAGTGTACATTACCATGTGTACTGAAACTGTAAATATCATGTTGGTATTTCTCAAGTGTTTTGTGTTAGTAAACATTTTAGCACAATTCATTCATTGCACACTGATGTTTCCCATTGGTCAGGATAGCTAGTTAATTAGTTTTACGGCCCAGTTTCCAATGATAGCATGATGACAGTGTTCAGTGGAACCTTCTGCCATTATGCTTGGTGCTCAGCATGCTGTAAGCAATGGAGTAGGGAAACTGATCCTGTGAGCCTCAACTGGGAAAAAGGCAGTGGCCGGCCTGACTTAAACCAATTGGTTAGAAACTGAGCCGTTAACTGTCATCTAAATATTTCACGCATGCCACTGGAGGAAGAATATTTTTGAAACAAGAAACCTGTTGGGCTCTCTGTTTATGGAATGTGGTAGCCTGTTTGAACCTGACGTAGTCCAATCAAATTGTAAATTTAGGGCCAATGATTTTTTGCGATCGTGCAAAAAGGTGGAAAATTATAGAAATTAACATTTTTTACAGAATTTCATGGAATGTGCCGTTTTGGACAACTTTTTAAATTTTTTATTCAAAATTCATAATTTTATGCAAAATTAACAGCAATGACACCTCCCAAATATGCAAGCTGGTCCCACCGTGCTGATAAGCCTAGCTGTATTTATAACTTCACATAGGTAGGCATGCAACATTCAATATTGCAAAGCAGCGATTATTCACGAAGTAAAGGCTAGGCCACAGTACACTGCAGTATCCATGACGAAAGTAGCCGCCGCGCCCTCTATGCAGACAGCTGCCGGACAGACTCTGTTATATTTAATTTTGACACTTGCCCAATCCACCCATTTGTTTGGAAGCTGAACAAGTGAAAATTTTTGGAGACGTACGCTAGCAGTGAATTGACAGCCCTATTATGTACCCTTCTGAACTGAAACGGAATTTCACGGAATCTTGAGAAAATCAAAACGGAAAAAACAGAATTTAAAATATGAAAACGGAATTTGTTTTTTTTTTTTGAAGCGGAAAATCATTGGCCCTATAGATTTAAATGGACATACGTCTTGTATGCCAGTAGCCTGGACAGTGTTTATGATAAACTGCTATGACGTGATTTTGATGCAATGGCTTGTTTTATTTGACACATTTATGTTTGTGGGAAAAAATGAAAAAAGAGGGTTTATTTTTTTCCCACATTTGATGGGTGTACAGTTCAACAAAACTGAAATTTCCAATGAGTCAAAATTTTCTTGTACTGATTGTATTGACCCAATTTATAATTTCTTAGAGGGAACAGTGAACCTGACAGGCTTTCTGAAACCCAAACAGTGAAGTACAGTAGGGAGCCCTGGGCCTCCAGCACAAGATTCTTCAAGCCCTGACAGTCTGTGTGCATGTTTCTGCTTTTGCATGCCTTTCAATGATATTTTCACATTCAGAATAAAAATGGTAGTGGATATTTTGCTTTGAAAGTAATGTCAGAATTCTAGGATTCTCATAGAGTGAAAAGTTATTTGAAAGTTGTGTGGTCAAACTGTTATTACAAATTTGTGCAAAAATTAAAAAATTGTAGAAACTTAGATGAGATTTTATGGCTCCGTTTTCACCCAGTTAGTTTAAGTCCACCTGGCCATGGCCTTTTTTCCACTTGTGACTCACTGGCTTGTGTGTCCCATTCCATTGCTTATTGTGAGCACCAAGCACAATGGCAGAAGGGTTCCATTTGTAAAGTCTTCAGTATGACCTGGCTAGGAGTCAAACTCCTGACCTCCAGGCTGCCAGTTGAAGTCTCTCATCACTTGAACATGCCTCAGTCAGCATCATTGTAATCTTATTGATGTGAAAGACCGCATGTCTGTACGTTAGTGGAAGAGAAGATCTGAATTTTTATTTTGGAGGCCCAGGTTCAATTCTGAGGTCGATCCATACCAAATACTCTATAAATGGCACCTACTGCCATTGCATGTTACCGTGTGATGCTTGGCATGAACAATCTAGTTTGTTAAACAGGGAATAGTTTATCCAGTATCGCATCGCATTTTGCTTTACAAAATGGTGGAATTGCTTCACAAGTACAATTTTGTATAGCAGATTTTGTACATAAAAAGTAAAAACATGAGGTTTCCAACCATTTTTTACCATAAAACCTGACAAAAAACTCAGAATTGCTATGCAAAATTTGAACACCAAATTATTCCCTGTAAAACAATCCAGTGCTCCACAGCTTGTAAAAGACACCTTCTGCATCAATAGATCTAATTGGAAGGTTTTAGATTGATGCATAAAACCCTTATATACCAGGCTTTGACAAATCCCCCGCCCGAGAGCCCGGAACAAGTAAAAAATCACTCGGGCAACTATCGTGTTTGATGTTGCAGCCCGCTGGGCAAGTAACCCCGGCCTTAAATTTTTGAGATGCGCAAAATGGCATTTGTACTTTTAGACTTAAAAAATTATATGTACTCAAACAGATTTGAATTGGACAAGTAGATATACTTATGCGGGCAAGTAGATTGAGGAAACAGCTAGCCTGTCGGACAAGTACGAAAAAAAAAAATTTGTTGAAGCCTGTTATATACTCCATCAAACTTCTGATTTGATATCTTTTTTCCTCTTTTACAGAGAACAGCAATCCACAAGAACAAATAGACATGCCACCTCCCGATGATGGCAAGTTTCCAGATGAAGCTCCTCCTCCGTACCACACTGATGGTGGTGACTTGCCGCCCTACCCTCCTAATTATGAAGAACAACTCCAAGCATCTTTAGAGGAGAAACTTATCAGAGTTGGTCTCCTCAATGTAAGTCTACTTTAAAGGGATGATGCTGTCATTGTATTTTAAAATACCAGTCTATCCGGGTATGGTATTTCTTGAATGGCCATTTGTGACCATTTGACAAAATTTTGAAAACAACTTCCTATTTTAACTTTTTATTAGCTCAACAAGTTGAGCTATTGTCATGGCAATGCGTCTGTCTGTCTGTCTGTCTGTCTGTCTGTCTGTCTGTCCGTCTGTCTGTCTGTCAACATTGGAAAAAAGGCTGCTGTCTACAGATTCTTTGACCGTTCCCTGTCAAAGTTGGTAGGCTTAAAGCACTTGTCAAGGGCTTGATATATATGGTAACAGCAAGTAGGTCAAAGGTCATTTGGGGTCGTGAGAGGTCAAAGAGTGAAATCACGAAAAAGCCTTCAACTCCTTGTGGTTTTGTTGGAATGTTTTCAAATTTGACAGAAGTGTTCAGTAGATGATTGGTCATCAAAGTTGTGTTTTTCGGTGATGTTGAAAGTAAGGCGGGGTCACAAGAGGTCAAATTGTGAAACTGTGGTGAAAGTTTTTGATTAGAGACTTCTGTGAATTTGTGACTTTCCATTTGATTGAACAAAGTATAAATTTATGGGCATGTCAAGTTGGATTGCAAAGAGTTGCCATGTGGGTGATCTGAATGACCTAAAACATTGAAAAGGTCCCAATCAGGCCCACAAAAATTGACCAGGCCACTCTTCCGATCTGACCGAGCGACTGTTCCATTGACATCTATATAGTTGCTAGATCACGAGAGTAAGTGGCTGGTGACGTACACATGGAACTTTGTGTTATGGCTCCGCCATAGAGCAGGATAATAGCTCCTGTTACCAAGGATATAAGCTTTGGTTACTTTTTAAGCTGCATATACTCCGGAGCATAAAGGAACACAAGTGCTCATTTCTTTACAAATAAATATAGAGAAAAAATGTAAAATTTAATGAGAATTCCGTCAATCGAGGTGTTATTTTGGGGAAGCAACATTCGCAATCGTTTGGAGGCTTTGCTGTTAGTTAGTCTCCCATCCACCGACAGTATAGATCTTTGACATTAGGGTGGTAAGGCTTCACTGTAGTAAAGCTACGTACAGTATTCACGCATGCTACGCTTCCCAAACATTCTGTAATACGCAACATATAGGTGTACGTAGAAAACTACTCGTTGTTGATGCGAGCAACGATGACTGATTCGACGCGATATATAGTATGTAATTGTAATATATGTGCCGCGGCGATGCATGTGTCGATCAAGTGTGCAGTGCGAAATTACAACCGAGAGGACATAGGCTCCGATTACATAAAGTGACTATAGACTGGACATGATTTAACTGTTTCCTTTTTCACATACTTGACTCTGTCAAAGCAGAGAAAATTAAAAACTCGGGGAGTGCTTAATGTTGGTACACAGCACAGCGTTTTGTAGGCCTAGGCCTAGGCTAGGCCTAAAGTTAGGCCTAGTATAACTTGGGAGTTTGTACAGCTAGCACTAAGTAACGTTAGTCTAACGTTGCAGTGGTAAAGGACTGTGTCGTTCGCCAAGAAGTGGCAATACATAGTACTGCCTACGGCTACTTACTATGACGTATCAAAATAACCAGGGATCTGCCATCCGCACATTGGTTAAATTGACTGCCCTCTTGTTAACAACATAAAATGTTAATTTTCTATGATAACCGTTCATTTGTAGGCTATGCAAATTGTTAGATCTTATGCCTACAACTTGATGTAGGGCTAGGCAGGCTTAGCCTAGGCTAGGCCTAGGCTATTCAGTTGTTTTTGTTGATTTAGACAATTTCGAAAGTGCTAGTACAAACTTGGGATGAAATGAGCAACTTTTCGTGCCGTTAAGGGCAGGTGACACTACAGTGATTTCAGATCGGATTACGGTCCGATTTTTATGTGTTTTTGCCTTTAGGCCTAGGCCTGAGTTACATCTCCATCCCTGGTCAGAAAAAGCCAAAAATTTGCCAACTTGTGTAAATGTATGATTTGTATAAAAGGAGTATGAAAATGAAATGTAAACTAGGCTAGCGGCCTATCCTAGGCTAACTTAAATATTTCGTGACATCACATCTTTTATCGGAGGTGCATACTAAAGTCAGACTGTTTTTCGACCAAATAAGGTTCTGTTTAGCGGTGTAAGTTATAGCCTAGGCCTAAGCCTAGGCTACAGTAAGTAGCAGAACACTTTACTGTATGACGCAAACTAAAATCAGTTATCGTTAAAGGCCTAGCAGCCATAGAACAGAATCTGAATAAATACTGCCGGTCAGATTAAGAAAAAAATCAGATCGGAAAATCGCTGTAGTGTCACCAGCCCTTAACAGGGCACAACCGTAATCAGTGGCGGATCCAAGGGGGGTTTAGGGGTTCAATCCCCTCCCTTGAGTTTTAACGAAGCCTATAGGCTAGGCCTAGGCCCCTATTTGCATACTTTGCTACCAGGATGGCGATTACTCTTTAAAAAGTCATTGTTAAAACCCCCCTTACAGTGCAACATGGATGCGCCACTGGCAATTCAAAGCAGGGCAGTTAGTGTTACGGTTATAGGAGAAAAAGCACAAAGTTTATTAGCCTAGGCCTAGATATTTATTTCAAATCGGGATCATATGGAAAATCCTACTGATATGTACTTCCTAGTCAGGGTTTCTGCCAGGATTGCAAATAAGGGGGGGGGGGAGGACCGCATGTTGCCGAAGCAACATCCGCGATTGTGAAGTGATCGTCACGTAACCCATGTGGTGTCAAGGGGCCTATGCCAGGTTGTAATTCTGCAATATTCCATTTTAAGTTTTGATAACTCACCTATGTTTTGTTCCAATATGATATCTAAGGAACTTATTTGCAAGATGATCTCCAAAATGTACCTTAGAAAACTCAAGCTTTGCAAAATGAAGGGGAGGGGATTATCCCCCCTTAATCTCATTCCTCCCTTTCCCCACCTTGGCAGAAACCTTGCTAGTCACAAAACTGTCAAGATCACTCCAAAAAGCACAATATTTAACATAATATATACCTGGACTGAAAATAAGATGATTTCTGATCGCTTTTTTCCCTTTCATGTGTCTCACTTGGAAAGCACTGTCAAGCAACTTAGCCTTGTAACAGTCATTTATTTCTTTAACATATTAGGCCTAGGCTAGGCTACATCAAGCCTATGCTGTGTAATAAGATACAACTGGTAAAAGGCGAAGTTGATCCTCCTTTCAAAGTTGAACAAATTTTATTTATTGACTTATTAAACATCATGAATTTTGTGGGTTTTCTCCTATACCCATCAGACTAATTGCCTTTATTGTTTGAATTGCCATTGTGCCCAATACCAACATTAGGCCTCACCTATTTACTGTGGGACTAAAGAACTTTGTTAAGGGGTACATAAGTATGCTGATGAGCTAGACGACATTAATAATTTGTCACCTCACTATAGCCTAGAATGCTTGCAAGTATGCCTAGCCAAGTTGTAGTAAGGATTGCAGACCACAAATTTTTGGGGAAGGCTGAACATTAGGCTAGAGAACTTTCATGCCAATGGACCATTCAGTTTCTTGAAAATTAGCCACACCCCCAACCTCAAAGTAACAGCTTTCTGACTCCTTTTTTTTTTTTGTTAATCTGACACCAGATTCTAAAAGAACAGGTCAGATCCAGGCTACACTTAAATTGTGCATTTTACCTATACTAAACCATTTTTTAAGCCTAGGCCTAACCTTGATTTTGGAACAAATTTAAAGATTTTTGAAAAATCAATTGTTCCCTAACGTTAGACCTTCTACGAATAAAAAAGAAGCGTGCAGGCCTATAGGAGCTATCTGCAACCAACTACACACACCTTTACTGACAACTAGGCCTAGCCTAGTCCAATCAGTACATACTAAAATTCCTTAGCCTAGCCTAGGCTTATACTACATATAGTAGCAATGGTGGTACAATGGTATTACTAAACAAATTATAGTGGTACGAGCCATAGTACAAACTTGAACAGTTTTCATGCAGATTTGTGGTGTATCAAACTCCGTACCTGACTTTACAGCATATGGCGTAATTGTAACATTTGATTAACTTTGCTGTTGTGACATGAAGCACAAAGACAATATCATCATGGCATAACACTAGGATGGCCTTCACTCTAGGCTACACCAATGCACAGCTCACCTGCTGTAACCAACAAACACTAAACAGTAATGCATTCTACGCCCTTACACTGATTCTGTCTGAGACTAGGCTGTTGTTAAGATGTCATGGCATCCATCCTCATGGTCCCTCTTTGCAAGAAATAATTTGGTGCAGTTTTGTAGATACATCATATGAACTTTTGAGTATGGCATATAAGGGAGTCAGTTTCAGGGAAATTCAAAAGCTGTGGTTGTCTTGAATTGAACTAATTGATTGGAAACTGGGCCATTAAACCTCATCTAACTAACTAACTAACCTATAGAATTGAGCCTACAAATATAAACAAAAATTTCAAGCTTTGCAGTCTCTTACTCTCATTCTGTAGCTCAAAACATGCACAATATTCCAGACACTATCATAACTCTTTGCTCTCAGTTTTGGTCTCTATTGAAACTGCTTAACAATAAATGTGTTGGAGACTCAATCGCAGTTGAGCTTCAGCATCATTGATGCTCTTGTTCTTATATTTGTAGTTATCATCATACATGAAAGTTGAAGTACTTGAAGGAACTCAAATGGTATTAAAAGAGATGGAGATTAAGAGATGAAGACTAAGCATCAGTGTTGTAATGTATCACCTTTGGGACTAGTCATAAGTCAGTTCAAGTGAAAGTGAGGATGAATTACTAGTCAATTCCTTCCCCCTTTTCATTTCCATAAAAATAAGAAAATATGTCATTTTCTTGGTTTCTGCCTTAAGAAGAGGACACCTTTGTTTGAACATATATAAATAGTAGCCTTTAAAACCCTTCAGATGGCACCTTAGCAAGCTTTAGCCTCCCTGACCCCACCTGTAATTTTGGCCAAGAGCACCATCAATTTGGACTTGGGGTTTGGCAGGAATAAATCTCCCCCTTTTTTGAGTTTCTGGCAAAATACAATAAGAACTGAAAGATAGGAAGATGACTCAGAGAACAAGGATTGGGCGGTATACTGGTATTGACATGAATAGTTGTACTAGAGGTACAGATAATAAAAATACCGGAGATATTTGGTGTATTTCTTATACCGGTTCTTGAAAAAAATACCGGTACTCAAAAAAATTACCCTGGAAAGGTCGAGATAGGAAACAGGAGTATTAATTACGATTGTGCATGACTGTAAAGAAATGTGGTAAACAAAGTCAAAGCAGAGGTCTCTGCATGGTAATAATGCATCATATGCCTAGCTGCATCAAAGTACAGGATAACGGTGGTGGAGTGCACAGTTTACGTTACTTCCCACCTGACTTTCCTACCTGAGATTTGAGAACCGGTACTGCCTCAATACTGGTTCTGTGAGCTTTACAGTACCGGTACCAATATTTTCATGGTACTGCCCAACCCTACACTGAACAGTAGGCAAAGTTACCCCTGGTTTAATATACCACATGCAGCCACCACCTTTTTGACCTGCCCTTGTTTTCTTTTGTATACAGGAAAGTGAATTTCGCAATGATGAAAACAGACTCGGTGGAGATGTAGTATTTATTCTTGCCTTTATCAGTAAGTACAATGTTTTCCATGGGTGTCAATATAATGTCAAACACTTCCAGAAATGTCTTTGTAAAGCAAATTATCATTGCATTTGTGTACTTAAAAATTGCTACATTTACATACCTTGGGTACTTTTCACACATGCTGTGTAGGTTAATAGCGTCCTGCCCCCATTTTGCCCATGTTGACTCTCAATAGTTTGTTCTCATTTCTCTTGTATCTCAAATCTGTTATGGCAGTGTTATGAGTTTAAAATTTATTTCTTTACCCCGTCTTTTCTGCCTGGCTTAACTTTCAGTAGTTGGTTTTGTTTTGGGATTATAAAACGTAAAATTGTGGCTTTCCCTGTTTAGAAAGGTTCACAAATCCACTTAGTTGGTGTGTTCTGTTAATGTCCTGGAAGAAGTTAATGAACCTGTTAAGTTTTTTCACAAACAAATAGTAAAGCTTAGACAATCCCCAGAGCCTCGTATCCTACATGCAAATAGTTGTTTTATGATTGCATACTTAAAGGTTCAACTCCATTTTCAAAAATTCGTGAACAGACACAGTTTCAAGTAATGAACAAATCCATTACAAGTGAGGACACCACAAAATTTGAAATTTTAACTTTTTTTGCAACTATTGGATATGAAACTTGACTCATTATGCTAACTTAAAGCATTGTCATATAGTAGTAACAGACTTGGGGTAATCGTAATCGATTGCAGTGGATTACACATTTTGAAATAGTTGTAATCGCAATCGATTACTTTTGTGAAAATCGCAAAGTAATTGCAATTGTAATCGATTGCAGTGGCAAATAATTGCTATCGTGGTTTCATTTCTGATTACATTGAAGTTAAATTGAACAAAGAAGTAAAGTTACTAAACAAGTTTTTCAGTGCTTGGTTCTTATGTTGGATTGACAAAACTTAATTGTCCCTCTTTCTTGGATGTTCCAGCTTAAAATGAGTGAGAAGTGCATGTGTTCAATAATCTCTACTTTGGGAGGACTTGGTTCTGTCCGAGCTTATCCAGAGCAATGTCCATGGGCTTTTTTCCAGTTGTGGGCACTGGATTGTTTTGCCTAGATTGTTTATGTCGAAAGAAAATGTAATCACCATTGCAATCATGATTACATTGCAATGTAATTGCAATCATAATCAATTACTTTCAGTTTTAGCTGTAATCATAATCCCATTGGTAAAATATGAAGTAATCGCAATCGTAATTGCTTTCATTGAGATGTGATCACCCCAAGCCTGCTGCCAAACCCCCTTATTAAAGGGCCAAACCTCTCACCCCAAACTACAATTTTGGTACGGGGGTACCCAAATTCTCAGTTGGCTCAGCTCTTTGATTGACAGCTAATTCAAACAATGCAGAGTACCAAAGCTTATATTACACAGCATGAACGGTACTGAGAGTCCTTGATTATACATATTGAGTTTTTCTATACTCACCTCAAAGCAATGAACTGAGATCGTATCTGGATGAGGATGGATTTCCGACAATTGTGGGAGGGAATTCAGTAAGAAGGTTAACAGAACTGGAACTGTTTGGGGTGAGAGAACTGGGCCTTTAAGTTATCATTATGAACTCAATGTTACCCTTTAATATTGGTTGCACCTCCTTGTTTTGTTTTGTCATAGTTTAAATTAGCTAGTGGAATAACTGATTTAGGTATGAATTCGATTCTGCATATAATGAAATGAACGAAAAACAGTAAAATGGGTACCAAAGGTATGAAGAAGAGTACAAATCAGAGTACCAGCCACAGTCTTAAAAGCCTTTTAAGGGGAAGTTTAAGAAAAAAAGAAATTTTCAAATTGTCTGAAAACTGAAAGAGAAACCAAATCTCCTCGGAGTTGTATAATGTCCTTTCAAATTGGACATGTACTTCTTGAAGAACTCTATCAGTAAATGAAATTACTAGATTTGTGTTCCGAAGTGAGCTTGAGGACAGCAAAGGCTGTTTCACTTCTCCACATTGACAATAAATGCTTTTATTCCCTTAGTTTTTCAGACTGTTGTGTTGAACTTGGAAGTTATTAGGGATGGGACCATTTAATATACTTTCATAAAATACTGACAGAAAACTCCAGCTCATTCCATAACATATCAAAAAAGTGCTCCTTTTAGGGACTCTATCTGAGGGCAAACAAATGGAGGCATTAATACACCTTTTAATTGGGATATGCTCCCTCAATATGTATATATTCCATTGAGATCTCTGTGGAAAGGACGGAACCACATAGCAAGTGATCACTGTACATGTAACAGAAACCAAATCTTAAAAACAAATTAATGATGTATGTAGCTAACAATGGGTTATTAAAATAATAGATTGAATTTGGTCTACTCTGCATGATTTGTTGACCATGTGGGTTTCAACATATTTGCATTTTAAAAAGTATTGTGTACAGGGGACAAAGTACAGCACGTAAGTATTTAAGCAGTAGCCCATTAGTACAGTACTTCATTAATTGAAATGTAACTTTAGTGCACGTACATGCAATTAGTGAATTTTTATTTGTGTCCACGAAGCAAGGCAGATATGCTGATCAAATTTTCAGTACTTGTGGGTTTCATGTTTCTTGCACGTGGGCATTGGCTTGTTCTATAATTTAAAGAGTGACACTCTTTGCTTTCCATCAGATACATGGGATTGCTGTCAAGCCAGTAGGCGTATTAGCTTCTGTGTGTGGTGACTAAACAGTAAACAGTTGTATTGCCAATATGACTGTTAAATGCCAAGACATCTTGCCCATATTAATTATCATGAAAATAAACCAGGTGTGTCATGTAGTAAAACTTGTTTTTTGTGAGCAGAAAATGTTCCTTTCTTGGCCCTTGGTCGCCCTGTGGGCTGGGGGTTGTAGAATATGCCCATGGTATTTCCCGTCTGTCGTAAGGCAACTATTGGGAAACCAGATTTGAACTTGAACCATACTGGAAAATAAATTTAACCTCTGAATTTTTTATTGAGTTGACTGACACTGTATACTCTAACACATTGTATTGGTGTGTCGTTAAACCTCATCTTACTAACTAAACTAAACTAAACTTCTTGGCCCTTTGTTTTTGTGAGTGTAAGATAAACCTTTCTTGGCCCTAGAATTTACCTCCCCCAAATTGTGAGTTAGCATCAAGTACCATTGCATCAATCTAAACTCAAACACATTGCAAATATTTGCTTAAAGTGTTCCTCCAGTCAAAAAATTCAAAAGTATATTTTAAACAGCATGAAAAATGAATGTTAAGAGTCCAACATCCCATCTTCAAAGGACATTCTTAAGCTGAGGTACAAAATGTAAATGTTGGAAGCTTATTCACACAGATTAAAATGCTACATGGCACAGTAATTTGTGATGTCACTTGGTATTTGGTATGTGGATGCATTACAGTCAAAAGATGGTCCCTATTGTTTTTGGTGGAGGTCTAAGGTCCTCTGGGGTCACCAGGGGTTCAGAGTATGAAAACCTTGTTAACAAGATATCTCAGTGTAGGAAACTTGGATAGATTTCATATTTGGGTATGTGTATGCATTATGGTTAGAAGGTGGTGCCTACTGTTTTTTGGCAGAGGTCAAAGGTCATTTGGGGTCACCAGGCTTCAAAGTCTGAAAATCTTGTTCATGTGATATCTCATGGTAGGAAACTTAAATAGATTTCATATTTGGGTATGTGGATGTGTTATGGTCAGAAGATGGTGCCTGTTGTTTTTGGTGAAGGTCAAAAGTCATCTGGGGTCACCAGGGGTCAAAGTCTGAACCTTTAAAAATGCAATATTTAAGATAGCTGTCTGTCTGCCTGTCTGTATGTTTGTCTGTCGATCTATCTACTGTATGTATGGGTTTTATGGAGGTCAAAATGTAAATGATAACCTTGTTAGGTGTTAACACATCTTAAGGTGGGAAACTTAAATAGATTTCACATATTGTGCGTGGATACACGTTATGGTGAGAAGATGGTCCCAATTTTTGTTGGAGGTCAATGGTCATCTGGGATAACCAAATTATTTTTTGAACATGCTAGTATAACATTTGAGTGAGAAGATAATGGTACATGATGCCATTATTTGAAATGCAACATTTATGTATCATCAAAACCTCAATGCATTTTTGCATTTCTGGTTAATATATATTTTTGAATTTTTTGACTTGAGGTACACTTTAAAATTTTGACTTTTTTTTTTGGACTGCAAATATTTTCAATGCCCTTCAAAAAAGATGTCTGGTGTAAATTTAATCGTGCTCCTGTTTTCCTGTTTTCATTTCATAGTTGCATTCATCTTTAATTGGATTGGATTCCTTTTTGCATACTGTCTAAGCATCACAGTGGCAGGAAGATATGGTGCTCTGGCTGGATTTGGTGCCTCAATGGTGAAATGGTCCTTAATTGCCATGGTAAGTGGAAGGGATTCTACACCCAACATGGATTCTATGCAACTTTTTAATGAGTTGGTTTAATAAAGAGAAGTGGGATGGTCTGTTTTGGTTTAAGGAACAACTGCACCTGCTGGACATAGGCATTCAAGGTGGAGGTGTGGTGGGGGGGGGGCACTCGCCCTTCCACTTCGGGAAAAAACAGCTGGTCCATACGGGCAAAACACGATAAATGGTGCCATTATTTGGGCAAAAATTGCTGTTGTTCCCTCAAAAAAATTACCCCCCGCATGCCTATGCTGCTGGAGTTACCTTTTTGTAAGTTTTCATGAGAGACAAAGGGAATGTTCTTCATATCTTTGTATTCCATGAGAATGAGTTCTTCATTTATGCTTCAACTATAATCTGTCTCCTCAAGAAGTCTAAAAGGGGATAGAATTTAAAGGGAAAAATAGTGTCATTCCAATTTGATTAAATCTCATAGACTGTCCTATTTCACGATTGGCTATTAAGGATCATGTGCAGTATTTTTCCTTCTTAGTTGTAAAATTGGTTAACAACTGTTTGGTTTATCTTGAATACGCAATGTAGAATTCCTGAAATATTATGAAAAATATATTAAAGAGAAATTTATAAGAAAATTGTGACATTCAGCTGTTGCTTCAAATGGGATGAGGGGTATTGTGATGGAAGGAATGAAAAAGCAAAAACCTTTCATTTACCTATCACAAATGTTTGCAGTCCAGCACAGCATAGCATGCATGGTTGTTTTTATGAGTTCATTCCACCTCTTTTAAACAGGTTGTCACCAACGTACCTATATTTTGGATAATTTGACTGCCAAGTGGGAATTGTATCACAAGTATCAGTAAGATCCGGTCATTTACATGTATTGGTTTCCATCTTGGCATGTGTATGCAATATTGAAACATTCTGAAATGTCATTAAAAACTTTTATCATATGGTTTTCCAAACCTAGGATCACAACCCTGATTGGTATCGGGAAACACTTTTTGTGGGATTCTGAGCTAGTTCCAAAATATTCAAAAGTTTGTCACTCTCTTATCCAAAAAGGGATATCATGTATCCAACAATTCTGTTTTGCTAGAGACAACTGACAAACTGAAGCAGGCATGAATTAAACACATCCCTTACTTTGTGGGCTGGGTGTCTGGTCTAACGGTAAGAGCATCCGCCTTTCATGCGGAAGGCCTGGGCTCAATTCCCAGGTCGAGTCATACCAAAGACTAGAAATGGAACCAACTTCCGTTGTGCATGATGCTCCGCATAAGCAATGGAGAAGGGAAAACAAGCCAGTGAGCCACAACTGGAAAAAGGGCCATGGCCGGCTCGACTTGAACCAATAGGTTGGAAACTGGGCCCTAAAACTCAATCTAACTATAACACAACTTGTTAATGTAAATGACAATCACAAGTCACCACAAAACCAGAAACAGTAATTGCAGAGGTTAATTTGCAATTCTTGTTGGATATATTAATTGGGGTCATAATCTAATAATGTTGCTTGAAATGGGGTAGCCTTGAGGAAAATGTTAGGAGACCTGTTATATTGGATGCCAAATGTGGGACAGTGTCATCCTACTAAAACTGATGAACAAGGTTTTGTAGACTTTAAAGAGGCTCATTGAGTTGATATCGATAACTTAATGAGAGTCTCATAGGGTTACCATCACATAACAATGCTTATAGTTAGCATAACAGGTCAAGTTTCAAGTCCAAAAGTCACAGAAAACACTAAAATTTTGAATTTTGTTTTGTCCTGACTTGTAACGGCTTTGTACGTAATTTGAAAAAGTGTCTGGTCACAAATTTTTGAAAACCGACTTGAACCATTAGGCACTCACTCATAAAACTGTTATTTGTGTGCAGGGTATGGGGATTGTCAAAGTGTGATCATTTGTCATTGGTATGTGAAGAAAACTCAGTAGGTTTGGAAAAATTTGTTGAAATTTATGAACCAACTCAAAGAGCCACTTTAAGTTACATTGTAGGTATTTTAAATTTAATGCAAAACGATCATTGTTTTATTTTTTGTAGTATTCTGATTGCTGCACACCCTACATGCAGAGTGCTGTCTGCTTGCTTGCTGCCCTGATATTCTGTGGTAAGTCTTAGATAATTAACAATTTATGATTTCCATTTTGTTTTACATTTTGTTATTTTAGTCATTGTTTCTTTTTCACAACAATGACATATGGTAGGAACAATTGAAGGAGCAATTGAAGGAACAATTGATGTAAAAATTATATGAAGAATGAAGTGTGCTTTAAACATTCATGGGGGAGGGGAGTGGGGGTAGGGGCGAAGCTGACGTTCTGCGATTTCCAAATCGCCATATGCTAAGTGATGATGGTACTCTACATAGGCAGTGTATGAACTGTCCTACCACCTAGAGTTTCTGTCCAGCCTGTGATCATGACTGAAATGATAGTTTTTTGAAACTGATGTATTTATTTCTAAAATGAGTCCCAAAAGTTTGATGTGACCGCTTCATGTAAACTTAAGTGTTTGGAGTGGGGAGGGGGTTTGTTTTTAGGTCTAGCCCCAAATTCAGGCCTCTAACATAGTTTGATTTTCTTCCCAAACCTTTTTGTCTCATGTAAATCAAAGTATATAATGCAGTTCATTCTGGTGTTAGTGTAATAAATATTATCAGTTAGTTTGTGATCATTAGACACCCATTCCAAACAGATGGTCTCTTGTGCAAAATGAACTGAGAAGCAGCAAATTTTCCTAGGGACTGTTACTATATTATTCATTAGCCAAGGAATTAAAGTCAGATACCAAACCATTTCACTGGTAGTCTACTGAAATTCTCAATTGACACAGGTCTTTAATTGACATCACATTAAAAAAAAAAATGCAGAGAAGCTCATATTACACTTCATGCACTGAGAGTGTTTAATTACACATTACTGCCTTGTATGCTCACCATGGTATGTAATGAAGCAGTAAACTAGGATTATGTCAGGATAAGGATGAATTTTAGACAGCAGTGGGAGGAGCTAGAAATAAGAAGGTTGGGAGAATTGGAACTGTCTGGGGTGTTGAACAAATGTCATGATAATTCAAATTGCTGATGAAGTCATCAGTAAGCTGAAACATTTCTGTGAATAGCATTAATAGCAAACTAAGAAGATGATTTAGAGTCGGAAGCAACTCTTTAGCAACCTACTCAATCTCAGTTGGTGTCAATTTAAAATCTTTTGGTTATGTTATACTGTTTGAGTGTCCACTAATCTACTCTAAATCCCCTACACATTCTCATTTAAAGGCCCAATTCTCTCACCCGAAACAGTGCTAGTTCTCCTTACCTTCTTACTTAAGCCCCTTCCACAATTATCTGAAATTCATCCTCATCCAGACACAATCTCAATTAATTGCTTCAGGGTGAGTATAAAAAAGCTCAAGGTGTATTTCAAATCACTCTCAGTACAGTTCATTCTGTGTAATGTAAGCTTTGGTACTCTGCATTGAATTAGCTGTTAGTCAAAGAGCTTAGCCAATTGAGAATTTCAGTAAACCCCTACAAGAATTGTAGTTTGGGGTAAGAGGATTGGTCCTTTATCAGGGGTAGGGGAATCTTAGTCAATGGATGGAACACACCAGAGGTTTTCCAGTACCAGATATAGGCCAAGTGCCTGCTGGAATGCATGTAACTGTCAGTACTAGAGGTTGAGAAAGACTCTTTTATCTCTTTACGTCCCAAATTGTGCCTTGTCAATCCTTGGTTAATCTTTTAAAATGAAATGGCTGAAATGTGTTATTGGGGTTGCCATCCAGTGTTTGGTTTTGTAATTATGAAGAAATTCTTTGCCCTTTGCCAACAGGTATCTTGATATTTTTCCGAGGTATCTTCTTGTACATGAAGGCCAAGGCTTACTTTTACAGTGGAAGAAATGGTAACATACGATTCGTGTACTGGCGGCCAGAATAGGTCCAGAGAACTCTCCTCGTCTCACTTAAAAAATCGTGTCGGACTTCGTGAGTGCAGAAAATACGTTTGTGTTGTCAGTTGCCACTTCAGACTAACACAATTGTTCAGACCATCTCATCAATTTACTAATCTATTTTGATAGTTTAAAGGAAAAAAGTAGTCACCCCAAACAGATTTTGACAAGTCAATGAAGTGTCATCTATCACAGCTTTTGTTCTGACAAATGTCTTCAATAGACCTATTTCAAAATAGCAATTACAATGGATTGTAGGATAGAGTTTTGGGTGTACGTCAATTTCACCACAGTAAAATGCCATTGACAAAAATGACAAACACCAAAACTCTATCCCACAATCCTTTGTAATTGCTATTTGGAAATAGGTCTATGCTGCATTAGAAATAAATGTGATACACTCAAGGATGAAAAACCAAGGAGTTACTTTTTGTAAAAATTATTATTCATCTCAAAAATTGTTTCAAATAATTTTTCACAAGATTGTAAAGAAACTCTTCAAGTATTCCAGCTTATTATTACTCAGTTTGGGGTGACTGCAATTTCCCTAAGGTTACAGAAAAACCTCATGAAATTTTTCATTAGCAGAATTTTTCGTTGAAAAGTTGTAAATAACAGGGCCATGCTTTAGAATGACTGGATTGACAGAGAAAGAAAGGTATTTTAAAGGTTTTGTTGCATAAAATATTTTAACGTGTTATAGGTTTATAAGTTAATATCATGTACTGTAAATAGAGCTTTAAATGTTTTTTATTGGGAAGTGGGTGGGGCAGTGCAAAATGTTTTCTTAACTTGTGAATTAGGGTTTGCAATTTCATTCAAGTAGTTTTTGCAGATTGAAATGACATACGTTCAGGTTTCTTCAACAAAATTTAAAAGGTGCTCAAAAAAGTGCCAAAAGCAGGGTGAAAGTTTCAACAAATTATGTAAACCAGTGATTGAATAATGTAGTAAAATCACAGAGTTATTGGAATAGACTCTCAGGATAAGCCAGAGATCTAATAAATCTGATCACTATGTACACATAAAGTGATAAGATTGAGTGGAGCATTGGGCTTCATGTAAAACTGATCATTATATACAAATAAAGTGCCAAGAGCCAATGGGGGCATTGAGCTTCAGGTAAAGCCCAGGTCACAATACAGCACTATTGGATCGGATAACCGTCCAATTTTTGTGAGTTGTACGTAAAATCTTCCCCATCCATTGTCAGAAAGAACCAAAAATTTTCCATCCTGTGTAAATATATGATTTGTATGGCAGGACCACGGAAATAAAATGTAAACCATTTATTTCGTAACGTCACATTCACAAATAGTTTTTGTCGGATTGTGTGTATTGCATAAAACTCGCTGCTAATGTGATGTCACAGAATAACTAGTATAATTTAGATTTTTGTAATCTTGTGGTATAAGTCATATATTTACACAGGATGGCAAAATTGTGGTCCTTTTGGACTGAAGATAGAGGAGATTTTAGGTAAAACTCACAAAAATTGGAGCGAAATCTGATCCAATATCGCTGTGGTGTGACCTGGGCTTAAAACTGAACACTATGTACGCATAAAGTGATAAGAGCCATTGGAGCATTGAGCTTCAGGTGAAACTGATCACTATGTTCAAATAAAGTGATAAGAGCCATTGGAGCCTTGAGCTTTAGGTAAAACTGATCACTACGCACAAGTAAAGTGATAAGATCCAGTGGAGCATTGAGCTTCAGGTAAAACTGACCTTTATGTACAAATAAAGTGCAAAGAGCCAGTGGAGCATTGAGCTTCAGGTAAAACTGACATTTATGTACAAATAAAGTGCAAAGAGCCAGTGGAGCATTGAGCTTCAGGTAAAACTGACATTTATGTACAAATAAAGTGCAAAGAGCCAGTGGAGCATTGAGCTTTAGGTAAACCTGATCAATATGTACAAATAAAAGTGATAACAGCCAGTGGAGCATTGAGCTTCAGGTATGGTGTTGTCCCAAGGTTGTTGAAACTGGAGACTCTTAGGGTAACCCAGAAATCCAGTAAACCTGATCACTATGTACAAATTAAGTGAAGGGCTAGTGAAACATTGAACTTCAGGTATGGTACTGACCCAGGCTTGTTGGAAATGGGGACTGAAGGGATATGATGATACATAATTTGCACTTCCACTTGTGTTTTCAAAAAGTTATCAGTTTGAGTCCTAGAACTGCCAAACATCACCATCCCTTACAAATTGTAACAATCAGTGAGCTAGCATTTGGGAAATATCATTGTCCAGTCAAAAAAAAGGCAGTACTTCCAGATCTACCTACATGCTTGGACTAAAGAAAAATTATATTTCCTAAAAACAAATATGCATTTTTCAATGCACTAAGTGTAGTAAAATGTGGTCTAAATAATGTAAGGGTCCATCACCAATGTATGACATGGTCAGAGGCCAAAAAGCTTCTCCTAAGTAGGTTTTCTAGTGTGTTAGAACACAGCAATCACAGTTAAACTTCTGATCAGTGAACGATTTGCAAGATAACTAAACATTTAACCTCAAAAATTTGTGATTGTTTAGTGGTTAATTGCGATTACCTTATCACGAAAATGTCAGTATGTAGTGATTGATACGGAATGTAATGCAGAAATAATAATAGTTGTTATCTTGCATGGTAAAATCAAATCATTCTGAAACTTTGAAGCCTGCAAGGTTCACATATGCCAAAAATGTTCCATTTAACAAAAACCAGGATCATCAGAGTATGCAAATGGATAAAAAATTGTCAAAAACAGGTTTTGCGATTAATCACTTTGTAGCTTTGTACTGAAGGTTTATTCCACATGCGATCATTAGCGATTACTCGCTGCACATTCACAGCCCTATGATCAGGTATTTAATTTTAGACCTGTGATCTTGTAGTCATTAATCACTTAGCAGCCACACCTGTTGTCAAACATTTAGTAAACAGGTACAGAATAAGTCCTGCTTGTCATGTGACAATCAATCAGTGATGTAATATGTAGTGTGACAGGGTAAACTGACCCTGTTCATCAAAGAACAGGTATTGTAAACATCACTTATCAAAGCTGTCAATGCAAGAAAATGATTTCTAAAATGTTGAGAAAAGAGGCTTGCCATTTTCCAAAAGTGAAGCAAATTAAGGACTTTGAGAGACAAAAGGGTGGACTGGGGAGGGGGTATTCTACTTGAAGGGGTGGGATGGCTATCAAAGATTGCAAAGGTATGAATTTATATCTGCAGTTTAGCTGTAATTTTGAGAGGGATGAAACCCCTTTAATATTTTATTTGGAAGGAAGTCTACAAATTATTCAGTCTTAACTTGTCTAAAGGTGGTCAGCAAGGTTTGACTTGCCAAACATATTTTATATTTTAGTTAGCACTGTACTATAATGAAAAGTTTCTTTCTTGTAGTAGGTATTTTGGTGTCTTCATTTATTTACCTCATTAAGTAAATATAAGATTCACAGCACTCTGTAACCAGAATACAATGCACTGAATTTGTCATTTAATGTTTTTGAACAATTTCATTGCTTTTGTAGTTGCTAAATGAGAAATGTCAGTGTTGAATGTTAAGAGCCACATTTCTCTGTCGGAGCCTCACTATGAACACAGTATTGCCTGTCAAATCAGTATTGTGGTTAATGTATTTGAGAAATTCTAAAGTTGCCTTTTTCCGGAGTTAATGTCACTTAAATGTTTTGGAGAGTTTGTAATAATCCATGCTGTTTCTAAGGCCTCGTAAAATTAAGTTGAAAGCGTTACATTAGTAAGGTTCTACAAGTAGGAGCGCTCTGGTCCCAACAGTTATTTTGCTGTGAATTTGAAATAAACTTTGAGTTAGAAACACTATTGGATCCTATTATGGCTGTCCTAACCTTTTCAACAATGTAGCAGTGTAGCATTCGTACTGTACACGCTATATTTTTCTAACTACGCTACCTTAAAGACCTGCCTCGAAACTTGTCATAAAATCATTGGAAGGTAGTAAAGTTGTAACTGATAAAACTGCAGAATATTATGGGGCCATTTTTGTCAGAAATGTCATGAAAAATCTGAAATAAATAAGTGTAAAATATGTGACATGTGTGTTAGTGGTAGTGGGGAATGTACATCCAGATAGCTAGATTGGTAAGAACTGTGCTACATGGACAAAAATTTCTTGTATGAACCAGTATATTAAGGCTCATTTAAAATTGCATTTGAGAATGTGGTTTTTAGCACCCACAAAATAAGTCTCCTAAACTAGTGCACACCTTAAACACTTTGTGGTGCATGTAAGATCTCTGCACACCTAAACACTTTAGTCATTAACAAAGTTATGTCATGTAAAGGTTGGTAAAATGTTTTTACAGGACAAGGCTGTTTGCACACTTATTGCTTCTACCTATAGTATCAAAGAACTGGGTAAGTTCTTAAAGGTTAGGTGCATGGTTGGTTCAGGTGAAGAGACAATTATGTCACTTAATACAGTATGCTCAGGACTAAAACCAAATGACAGTGTGTCTCTTAATGACTTCCAGGGCTGAAATTTAGTTGTTGTCCTATTTTGGGAGATAGGTAGAAATTGTTTCAGGCAAGCACTTTCTCTCTTTGAGGTTGTCTGATGGACAAAAAGATTTTATTTGCAATTAACAAGCTTCTCTGCATCTGCAAGAGAGAATGTTGTAATCAAGATCTTTAGAAGTAGTGTTGAGACACTGGTGCAACCCATCGGCCATCCTTGAAGCAGATAGAAATGGAAAATTACAAAATAAATATGTAATGTTTGTTTTCTATGGCATAGACATCAAATACAACTGTTTGGATATCATTTTTCACTTTCATTCGGACAGCCAGAGGTTTTTTTGGACAACTCCAATTTGGCTGCAGCTTGTCCGATGGACAACCTGAAAATTTCCTTAAAGTCAGGCCTGATTGTCATCTCAAGAATGATCATAACCTACCTTAACTTTTATGTTAACCCTGCAGTGCCTACCACCCTTATCCACATGCTGGACAACACCCTTACGAAGTACAGATTTAGAACTGTGCCCCCTCCTCATCAAAATTTCCTAAATTAGATCACTTATGCTGATTATTGAATCAGATCCCCAAAAAAGGCCATTGCAACACATTTTCAACATTTTCAAATGTTTAAATTTAAATTTGATTTAATGGAATGAAAAATTTGAACTCATAGCTATGGGTTTACACCTCACAAAAAGGAATTCCTGAAGTTCCCCCTCTCTCTGGTATTTCCTGCAAAAACCAAGCATGCCAATTGTGCTATTGCTATGATAAATGTACAATAGAATTTTCTAACTTTTTTTCTGCTTGTTTAATTCTGATCCTACTTGTTTATTTTTTCTAGAGCAACAATGAAATCGTTTTTTTTTGCTCTACGCATATTGAACAGATGTTAAACCTGTTCTTCATAATCTACATTGTTGATATACATAAAAAATAAACAAAGAAAAACAATTAAAATAAATCCAGAAGAAACAGTTTTTGAAATATGAAAGGTTAACAAGAGCAATGGTGTTAACTTTTCTTTCTGCAAAGAAAGGTTTTAGCAGTTATCCCTGTCCTAAAAAGGGCTTCTTCAAGTTTTGTGATAGTTGATAGCAATTTTTCAAAATTTCTATAATTTCACTTAAAAATGAAATTGCCTTTCAGCCTTGGGCTAACCGTGTGATACCTGTCTTCTTTGACCAGGCTTTGCATAACAGACCTGTAATGTATAAGTCGGGAAGACAATAAATTTAATTCTCTTCAATTAAATGTAATTCCTATAACGTTTGAAAGTTATTGGTTTTATTAACTTGGAGTTACTCCTCATACTTTGAACCACATTTTGTGAAAACAATGAAGTATAGTTTAAAAATACTTTTAAAGTCCAATGGAGGCAATAACGAGATTGATGGTTAGCCTTCTTAGAGATTTTGCCTCACTAGAAGTGTAGACAGCAGCTACGCAATAACTGTTATAATCATTTCGAATTAATTGTAGCCAATCACTTCTTGAAAATATCATGTAAAGCTGAACATATGAGTTAAATTCTAATGATTTAGAATTTCATGATTTCTCTAGAAACAAACCTGCCATGCAAAGATGGTTCACGGCTATGTGGGAAGCTGCTGGAATACTTTATAATACAGTACTGTATGTAGACTGCAATACATTTTAAAAGCAGGCTATTGCTGCTGTTTGACCGACTTTCTGGAATATCTGTACCCTGTTCTGTATAGACAATATATTCTTTGAGTCACTTTGATTGGTTGGAGATCATCTTTTGTGAGTAAATGACTCATCAAGAAGCTCTAATGCCACATATGGTACCATAATGGGAAATGCCGTATAAAATGTTGATAGCTTTTACTTACTCCTTTTTATTCTTATTTTTATTTGCTTTTTTGGTTTAATCTTGTAAAGGAGTAAGGAAAGACTAGGGAGATATTTTGCAACAATTTTTATCTTAGTTTTGCTTTGAATCCAAATGTGGAAATCTTAAATTATAATTAGTGGGACTACCTTCTTTGGAATTATTATTTTGTTACAGAAATTATCCATGTAGCAGGTTTATTTTATTTTTATTTTTTGAAGGGGGAGGGGAGTGGGGGCACTTTCTGTAGCACAAGATAAATGAACATAAGAAGGGTTAAGACTTATATTATGATATTCATAAATTGTATTATTCTTTTTTTGTGTATTTTGAGGTAAAATGTCATGCTTGTTATTTTTCACATACAGTGTATGGTTATGGTACTTTAGTGTCATGTCTCAAAATAAAAATGTTATCCCCTTATTACAACTGTTTCATATTAAGTTATTTATCCAGCGTCCTATAGTTTGTGGCATACTATAAGTAAGCTTGAGCAGGATGGGGAAAGGTTGCCCATCAATAGATTTCAGAGTCCCAAGTGCTAGTAGGGTTTCCAGTGATACATCTTCTCCTGTTGGAACCCAATGTCCTGGCTTTTTCAGGACTGATCACTCACCATCACTCACCTCAAATCACTGATTGAAATCTTTTGCACACCTAAATGAAGAATGGGAGCTCATATAAATCTTACTTAAGTTTAGTAAAACAGCACACCTACCACACTCCTTAATTTTCTGAGGAGTGTGATTTGTAGATCACATGGAAAATCTAAAACTCAAGGCCCTGGGATAGGATTTTGGTATAGACGAATCCGGACAGCAAGTGATGGTCTGATTTCAGTCAGCCATAACTGGGGTCCATCACCTTTTAATCTTTCGATTCCCTTACTTACCTCTATCATGGATTGTTGTACACTACACTGTATCTTAATTTCTTCAATTTCACTGAATATGAGGGTTTGAAACTCATGTAGACTATATGTAAAGGTGATTTAGGGCTGGTGTACCCCACTAATGGCTGCGCACAGTCACTAAAACAAGTGCTAATCGGATTTGTGTATACATTATTTTTGTCAGTGTTATTTTATGGTAGTAAAAACTGACACACACCAACATTCTGTCCCACAATCCTTTTTAATTGCTATTTGGAGACGGGTATATTGTGAAGCTCACAGTGTAAAACGTCAGGTCACACTACAGCGGTATCGGATCGGATCTGGCTCCGATTTTTGTGAGTTTTAATTTATATCTCCTCCATCTTCGGTCGGAAAGAAACAAAAATTTGCCAACATGTGTAGATATATAAATTGTATTGCAGGACCAAAAAATTCTAAGTTATACCAATTGTGACGTCACATGTGCAGACAGCTTTTATGGGATACGCATAGTCCGATAAAAGCTGTTTGCCAATGTCACATCACGAAATAAGTAGTTTATATTTCATTTCCATGGTTCTCTCATACCAATCATAGATTTGCACAGGATGGCAAATTTTTTGTCCTTTCCAACAATGGATGGAGGAGATTTTAACTAAAACTCCCCAAAATCAGACAGTATTGCCATCTGATATCGCTGTAGTGTGACCTGGGCTTAAGTAAGACCTATTGGTGACGAAATAGCCTCAGCCATGAAGACGTGTTGTTTTACAATTTTAAATGACCACAAATGTTGGGGAAGCTTATGTCTTATGCACTGCACTTCACTTCAGGTGGCTTTTCAAATCAAAAAGTTAAGTCAAATTTGATTTTATTGGTTTTGATGAAAGAGAAACCTATGCATTCAAGATGGTGTGTGTGTGTGTGCATGTTTGTGTGAATGTGTTTTGTATTCAAACACGGAGGATTACAACAATGGATTTTAGGTCCTGCTGTAGAGATTCACAAGATTTGTGGAGTTCTCTCCTGCCCAAACAAGAGAGAATCTATTGCTAGGGTTAGATTAAAGGAAGCAGGAACAAAGGAAAAAACAACATATAAGAATGGTGATTGGGTTTGTTGCTGTTTCATCAAGTTATCTGTACAAATTGGCGCTTTCTTCAACATTAAAACTTGCAGGTGCTCTAGACAGTGATTTTTTCCTTTGTTCAATCGGGATCAACCACATGGATGGTTATCTTTGTAGAGTTGGTTTATTCAGGTAGTCCTAGACATTAGTTTACTCCAAGTTATGTGTTAAGAAGAAAAGAAGTAAATGGCCTATATGTATAATTTTTTTAAAAAAGGAAAGGAGAATCCCCCCTTGCATTTTATTTCGGGAGGGAGAATTGGGGAGGGGGTTTTTGAGAACAGCTTCAGGAATGGTGCAGTCCAGCCACTTAATGTAAACATAGGGCCATAGGACATTACTTAAACCAAAATGTTTGAAAAACACCAAGCGGTATGTAATATTTTGTAAAGAAAATTTGTGTTCAGAGTAAATAGACGTAAGATGTAGGGACTTAAACCAAATGGTTGGAAACTGGGCCGTAAAACTTTAACCTAATGTAACCTAACCTAGCCAATCCCCTAGATACAGTAGGTTTTGCATTTAACATACCAGCCCAACAACCACAGGCAATTAATTTATTGAAGATAGTAGGTGGGCACAGAGCTGAGTGACTTTAAATTTTGAAATAGCGCCATCATTAATGAAGTTGGCTGATTTGCCCCTTGAGATTTTCATGATGCTGTCTATTTCTTGTCTTTATATTTGGCTCCAGCTGGCAACTTCAGGGAACAGTCCTATCCTGTGTATTTAGTAACTAACAACCTTATCTGGGTGGATTTGGAAATTGCCAAAATGTGTTCTTTTGATTTCTTTTTTTTTTCAGCTTTTTACATTCAAAATGTTGTTTCATATTGTCCACATAATTCTGAATATGACACTCCAGTGTATGATGTCCAGGGTGTTCAAATTACATGTTTTTTGGCAGGACATGCAATATCTATGTTAGCCATTTACATAGGTGATGGAAAAAGGAAGGGGAAAGGAAGGGGAAGGGTCAAGTAGGGGACTAGGCAAAGAACTGGCGTTCTAAGAGGTACATCTGCTTGTTATTTTATGTGCTGTATTCTCAATTGGCACAGCTCTTTGATTGACAGCAAGTTCAAAAAATGCAGAGGACTGAGGCTCATTTTACACAGCATGTAATGTACAGAGAGTGTTTTGATTACATCTACATTGGGGTCTTTTTTATATTCACCCTGAAGCAATTTTCTGAGGCTGTCTGGATGAGTGAGGATGAATTTTAGAAAGTTGTGGGAGGGGCTCAAGTAAGTTGGTAAGGAGAAATGGAACTGGGGTGAGAGGACTAAGTCTTTAATGTACCTCCTCCTCCCGACATGTGTATGGGTTTGCATAAACTTGACAGTTTACTGTTGACTAGTATTCTAGAAACAGCTGTATTGAACTAGGTGTAGTACGATTGATAGCACTCTGAGGTTGTCTGAGGAAATATTAAAGAATATGTGAAAGTTTTAGTGACCATTTTACTATATTGTTTTGGTTTGATAAATGAGTGGGACTAGAAGAAGGGGACTGGAATCCTGGAGAGGGGTAAAAGATGGAAGTGAATGTAGAGTGTAAGGGTGCTAGATGATTCAGGAGGAACTTGTCATCCAGTAGTGCTTTAATAATAAAATGAAATTTAACAGTAATCTGTTGCTCCAGAATGTCAAAATTGAAGGGGGGGGGGGGATTTCTAAGGGCAAAAGAAAATGTTGCGGCGGGCAAAATTTTTTGGGCACAGTGTGAAACCAAGCCCAAAGTGCCTGTGAGTGGCTTTATTGCCAGAAACTTTTGAGGTATGAGCATGTCTCTGAATGAACAAATACGTCTCAGGAGAGGGATATCATTCATATTTTTTAGTTTACCTAACTCCTGACTGACCTATCTTGACGGGGAAAGTACAAAATCTGATAGAGCAAATATCCTCTCTCACCCCCTAGTATAGCACTGCCACTGGGTGAAGAGTGTACCTTAGCCTTGTGTTAATGCCCTTCAACCCATATTGTAGTATTATAGCAACTCTGTGTTATTTGTCTTTGCCAGAAAGTTTAGCCACAACTGGAATAAAGCCTGTGGCGGGTCGACTTGAACCAGTTGGTTGGAAACTGGGCCATAAAACTCCATCTAACTGGAACCAGAAAGTTTTGAGGCATACTTAATACCAGGATTTGATAAACATAATATAACTTTCTGTATATTGTTAACCACAGTACAAAGTAGGTCTTTGCTTAAGAGGTCAACTTTTTGGGAGGTCAACTTCCTGGTCAGTTGATTAAAGGGGGAAAAAGCTTGGCAGCAGGAAGCACAACTACTTTGTCTTTCTGTAACATTTGAATAGAAATAATTTAAATAGCCAGTCAACTGGGCTTTTTACACCTCTGAGGTTCGAAAGGATCTAGTAATGTTCTTCTTAAACGTACACAAATACCTGGTATATCCACCACAATAGCTTGTGATATATATTTTCTATTGGGTGGCTTTCTTGTTTGTTTTCCTAACCAGAATAGCTGATTTCCCTCCAGAGTTAAACAGCTATGTACCAAAGAGTGTCTGCATGAAGTTTTTACTCTCCCTTATTAATTTAATATTTCCTGTGGGTAGATAGTGCCTGGAAGCTGAGGTAGCTGGCTGTCGTCTCTCCTATGAATCCACTGTGTTGGTATTTATTCAATGGCTTTTGCTGGAGAGATTAAGCCTTCTCAAAAACGATCCCTGTCTGCCCCATCTGCAATTCGAATAAAAGGGAATGTCTCAAATGGAGGTCTACACCAATTGAATGGAATCGATACCGGGGTATAGTTGGCGGTGAGCAGGCTCAAAGACAAAGCTTGTTGATTTGGCTTTGGCGAATGAATTCCTGGCACCCTGGCTTTAGGTTACGAAAGCGTTGTGTTTTCGTGCAGTCTGTCGTGTCTCCTCCCATTTCCAGTTAAGTTTGCAGATTAGGTGTGGTTATGAAATCAAGACAAATGAATAGGGTTTTAAGGATTGTTTGTGCAGCATTGCCAACCAAGCAACAGACTCTTTGAGTGTATTACAGACTGGAATTTTATGATTGTCTAACCCTGTGTAAAGGTTCACAACCTTTTTTGCTCTAACAGCAACAAGCTATAGGTCCACAGCTTTTTTTTTTGCTCAAACAGGGACAAGCAAATTGAAGGGGCAGTTTTGAAGGACTTTTGTTTTGTGACATTCTGTTGTTTGCTTGTTTGTTGATTGTTTGTTTGTTTGTTTACCCTGTATTCCTGACTTCAACAAAACAAAACCAAAACCTTGCCAGGCTTCACAATAAAATATTAAAAAATATTTTAGGCTCAAACAAACATCTTTTGTATCATAAATATATGTCTTTGTTAAAGTATCTAGCCAATAAAAATTACTAGGTATAGAGAAATTGACATTTAGTGTTGTATATGGCAAATTGTAGTGAGTGGCTTTGGTTTGGGACCATAATCAAACTTTCATGCAAGAAATAGCTAGACCTAAAGTGACTTTCAGTTTTTGCATCCTGAATAAACCAACCAGATTGGTCAATAATATGTGCTGTTCAGTTTTAATGTGAGATATAGGAGCCCAAAGATTACAAGAAAATGTGGTTATTAACATTGTAGTTGCTCAGCAGAATCTGGCCTTGTGCAATTATTATATATGCAAGTTTTTGTTTGGGATTGTGGAAGATTTTTTGTTTTTGTTAGTAAGTGTAGGAGGAGACTAAAGGGAAGCTTATTTTAGAGTTTCATCATCTAGAATAAGGAGTTGGCCTGTGTACATAGACCTGACACAAATCATTGCTTTCCACGTCGAAAAAAATTTCATAGGGCCATTGCTCAAGAGATTTATCTTATTCTAAAAGCATGGAAGTGATGGGTGAAAGCTTTAACACCTCAATTTCTACGAAGTTCATTAACCGCATTAAAATTTTTTACAGGATAATTAATGTGTTTTTTTCCTTTCTGATTAATTGGTATTTGAAAGACTAATGCTTTTAGGGGTGGGCTCTGTGAATATTTCATGTCACAGCTGCCATTTTGAAAAATGCTTCAGTTATGTCTGCTCTAGCTATCATTCCTGTAAGCAGTTGTAATGGATGGTTGGAACTCACACCTGTCCAAAGATTGACTCAAGGGCTACCTGGGGATCTGGAACTGTTCTGCCTGCTAGTCTGGCCACATCTGTTGCTCTTAGGGGGCTGATGGCTATATCACAGGTGTATTTATGCTGGTTTCGCTTTCAGCATTCCCCGATTCAATTTTGATGCACAACTTTCAGTAAATTTTTGGCACTGCAGTCCCTCTCAGTGTGATGGTACCCCGGAGAATCGACCCTCTGACGTTATTTAGCAGGAGGGCATTGCCCAGGATAATTGATTCGGAAGACAAAATTATGACGACTGTTGGGGTATGTTGTATGATTGGACTTCCAGTAATGCTTGGTAATGAGCATCAAAACTGATAATGAAAAAGAGAGGGAAAACATGGGGGGAATTATTTTAACACTCCCATAAGGATAAGATCTTGGTGGCATGGATGTCTTGCAATGTTGGTAATGCACAGGCTCTGCAATCATGAAATATCTGGTTGCCAGGATACAGGTTGCTAAGATACCTTCTTGTCAAATGAATGAAAAGAATTTGTGAAAGTATGTTGGCAAGTGTTTAGCGATGATTTAAGGGTTGCCAGGAATTTGTTTGAGTACCAGATAGATGTGAGGGAATCTTCAAGCTATGAAGATCAGTGTGTTTGTTCAATTAAGTTTTAAAGGATGTTCCTTGCAATAAAAAACTGGATTACTTAGGTTTGAATGTATGAAATTGCTGAAGAGATGTAAAAGTGACTCTCAAAAATTAAGATTTGATATTGTATCGCAGAAGAAGCACAGTATGATAGTTTCAAGTTAACATGCCTGTAAAGTTTGCTTAAGATATATGTGAACCAAGCTGTTAATGATTGATCTGAACAGGTTTGCAAAATTGTACAATGTATTATGAAAAATTTTTCATATACTATAGCACATGGGACAAAATAGTGTCAGTGAATTGGTTAGCAAAAAGTCAATTAACCATTCTTCAATGGGTCATTAGTATTAGCATTTATTGCGAATTAGGATAATTATTTATTGAAAATTAGAATTGATTAGCATCTGGCAGTTCTTGGGTAGCAAATTGTCATGTGAACCCAGCTATTTTGTCAGTTAAAGCTTGGGTAGCAAAAATTGGGAAGCTGGGAGGTTTCTTCTGAGAACATTTGAAAGGAAATTTTGGCAGCTGGGGTGGGAAGGGGGGATTCCCCTTTTCTGGATATAAAAAAAGCAAAAATTGTAGGAAATTTTGCTCCTTATCTGGGAAATAATTTGACAACCTTCCTGGGAATTGTTTTTTCCAGCTGTGGTCATAAAAAAATGTTGGACTACAAAAGGTACAATAATCTCCGTACAGTACAAGTGTAAGAATAGTTTGTCACACCTGACTTGAATGGTCATGGGATCTACCACTGTGACTGACCACTCTCTGAAATTGCACAGAAACAATGATCTTTAAAAGGTTATTGTATGGTATTTCATATTGTGTCTTGGTGTGATAGGGACTTTACTCTTAATAAATCATTTGGAAAAATTCATGCTATGCCTGACCTGGTAATAAACTGTGTTCAATATCAATTGCATGTCCATTGAACTTGCATAAAAATGACCCTGAAGGTTCCGCCTTTGATAGCAGTTTATCTCAGATGAAACAGAAAGGGCATCTAACCCTTCAATGCACCTTTAGTAATTCGTTCCCCCTTCTTGCTAGCACTTATTTCAGAATTTGTCGCTAGTTGTTGTATTTAAACCCTTAAAATGTTGGACTTTTCATGTACAAGATTGGTAACCAAAGCTGCTGCTCATTGAAGCAGATAAGTGGAGTAAATGAACCAATGGTCAGGCACTTAAATTGGAAAGCACAGTTTTCTTTTTGTCATGACAGATTTCTGTAAAGACAAATATTTTGTTATGTACACCTTTCTTTGCATTGAGATCCAAAATGGAGAACAAGTTCCTGATATCCTTTGTTTGATATAGGGAATGACCATGTTGATTATCTTTAGCATTCCTTGTGAAAAAATGAAACACCCTTCTGTATAGTGACTGCTAGTGCTTATATCCAGCCCTGGAATTTTTATTCAAAGAGTACTCTTGAAGGGAAATATTACATTTGCTGTTTTATAAATTCTGATATTTTAGAAACCAATATTTGAAGATACAGAATGAAAGATACGTCTAAATAAAGCAGGATGGGAGCTTTAAGAAATAACTTCTTACAGAAGGAAATTTGGTAAATTAGCCCAAGCTTTCAAAATTGCAATGATGATACATGAGACATGAACTGGTTCTCTTAAACACAAAAGTATTTTGAAAAGATCTGTAGGGCTATTGTTTTAGTGGTGAGAATAATACAGTAGGGTACGTAATCATTCTGTTTCATTTTGGGGTGTGACTGAGGGGAGGGGGTAGAGCTATTTGAGAGGTGGGGCAAGCAGAAGTGACACCATCAAAGCTAGGTGCCACCATGGTATGTAGAGAAATTTCGGCTAGAAATGCCTCCAAGATAGCCTGAAATGACCCTTTTGGTCTCTTTTACACAACTAAAATTCATGCTTTTCTGGGTATTATTGAATTTTTTTTTATTATGTGTTGCCCAATAATTTTTTACCTTACCTTTTATTTGTTTTCCTGTCAGAAATAGCAAATTGTTTTGATTTCACATTTGTGTATGCAAATTATGTACATGGCAAATACATGTATTTAATATCAGATCTGCTAGAAAGGTGGATTCCTTTCCCTCTCATCCAAAATTCCCATATCTCGAACTGCTACAACGCTTTTGCATGGTAATCATTTTTTTTTCCACTTGCTATATTGAAAAAGTCCAACCCAGGCTAAGCTGCTCAACAATTGTTCTGAAAGTAACAGCTGTGCGCAGAAAAAAAAAAAGTTGAAAATGTTTCATCTGGGTCTATGCATGGGGGCAACATCCTGTGAAAATAAAAAAAGAAGAAAGGGCCCTTTGTCAGTTACTGCCCCGGTTCCTTTTTTCCATGTAAATACTCGAAACCTTTTTTTATTTTTAGCCTTTCATTTGGACATTGTGAGAGTATTGACTAAAAGTTCGTAGTAGGTTGAGAAGTGGTTGACATGTTCAAATAAGCTCTCATACCATGTATGAGGTGATGTCGGTCTTTCGAGCAAAACTTTTGTTTCTTTGACAAGAGGAACAGAAAAAAACAGGAAGTCTGGAGGGGGAATAAAAATGGGCAATAAAATCTGCAATAGGTCATAAATAGTAATTTTCTCACCCTGGGCATGTGCTTTTGTTCTCCCTTGGGCAACAGTGTGTTGTACCTTCTGGTGGTCTGGACTGGTGTTACGGAAATATGACATCAAATTCATTAAAAAAAGAGAAAAAAAAATCAGCCTTTTGACTGGTATCAAAATGTTTTGTAGATTGGTGCCAGTTTTGAGGATCTGGTTAGGGTGTAATACAAAGTATTCCTAAGTGTAACATAAACTGCCATGTAGGTAGCCGAAGACAAGATGGGACACTTTGCATATGGGACATATAGTGCCTTTTCAGCTGGGCCTTCTTTTCTCTCTTCTTTTTGTGCTACTAGAACTTGGTCAAAGTGGGCACGGTATGTTAGGAACTTAATGGGCCATTTTTGACTGTAGGGAAAATTCAGTCACCCTAATTCGAATTGGGGCACCCATGTATTTCATTTCATAGCTCTTTTCAATCACATGATAATAAAATTTTTGTTGTTGCATTCTGTGTTTGTTCTATGCAAAATTACACACTTTCCAACTTTTCTGTTTTAAGCAAAACTGTTCAGTTTTCTGAACTTTAAAACCCTTTTAAAATGTTACGTTTCTAATACAAGTATTTAAAATAAAATTATTAATAATTACAAAATATCTGCCTGGGCTGTCACAGGCAATGTATCATAATTGGTATTAAGTGCATTGAAATTTAGCATTATCGTGGGCTACATTGCTCAAGTTTTTAACATAAGGGTAAATGTGGAAGTTTTCAAAGTGGACCAAGTACTAATGAAAATCAACTTTTCTTTGCTGATATCCTCCTGTTATCCATACTTGAAGAGGAAATCTGTACCTTTGTTAGGGATGTTCAGATAGTCCTTACATTATACTAGCTTCTCGCCCTTTTAGCTAACATCATGTGTAGTATCTGTTCTTTTCATCCAGTCTAGAATGGAGCCATACATGACAGACCAATGATGTAAATGGTCTGAGGGCTGTGTGGTTGGTCATGTATTGTCCTTCAGTGGATGTAATAGCTTTTTCAGGAAGCAGTTTAAAGTTTGGTTTTGCCAAACGACCCTTTTCCAGAGGGTCGGAAGGACTTAAGAAAAAGGAAATGCAGTTACCCCAACTTGATGTAATGTAGTAGACTGCCCTGTTTCATGATTGGCTCTTGAGAGGACTTCAATATTGCATATTCATAGCAAAGTAAGTTTAACCGCGGCATGTTTGGTCTAGAGGTAGAGGGTTCTATTCCCAGGTTGTCGTACCAAAGACTTAAAAAATAGAACCTTCTGCTGTTGTGTGTGATGCTGTGCATAAGCAATGGAGTAGAAGAAACAAGCCAGTGAGCCACAACTGGAAAAAAGACTGTGGACAGCTCGACTTGAACCAGCAGGTTGGAAACTAGGCCGTAAACTCCATTTAACTAACAACAAAATTCAAAACAAGTTTCGGGCCTCTGCTTTTGCCCTTTAAATATATAATGTCAAGTTGCATAGTGGCAAACTAAAGAGCATTGCATGTGTATGTGTTGTGTTTTCTAAACTCAGATGTGGAAAGTTCTCATGTATCATTAAAAAACTAGTTCATGTTGTTATGAACTAGTTCATGCTAGAATATTTAGGACTTTTTTTTTATTCCCACACTAATAGTGGGTCATGTTTATATTTGGCATGTTAGCAACTGTTAAATTAGGATTGATTATGTTGTCAGAAAAGATTTGTGAAAAATTTTAAGGTGTGGCGATGCGAAAATGACTAAGTTGGGCATTTGATAAGAAAAGCTTAAAGACTTTTAAAAGTGCTATAAATCTTGTTAAAGACCCATTAAATATCGTGGGAGAGATGTACTGTGGTCTCATGTACCCTTCGCTTGAGGTAACACTCTGTTACCTCACGCTTGAGTAAAGTGGGAGGCGGGGTGGGTGTTTAAATTTCGATCCTAGGGAATAATTTATCCAGTATCGCATCGCAATTTGCTACACAAACAGGCCAAGTTGCTACACAAATGAAAAATTGTGTAGCAATTTTTTTGTGTGCATAACCCTTGCATTTTCACAAACAATGTGTAAAAGACCTCAAAAATCTTCAAATTTGCTATGCACATTTGGAATGCTAAATCATTCCCTGGATCCACCTTAAAATGCAGGTTCATGTGGTTTTAAACACCGTATTAGTGGTGGACCTAGGGATTTTGGTCAGGTGGGAATACCCTACGGGGCACTTAAAAAGCAGGATGCCAGGAACCTTAAAAGGACGCTGAAAGACAATTTTGGTTCGTCGGGGGGGGGGGGAGGAGCTGTGACCAATTTGATGCTTTGCCACTGATCACATCTGATGGTGCTGCATATCCTTTTGTATGGATTGGGTACTGTTTTGCACTTTTACCATGAACCTGCATTACATGCAAATCTGTTCATTCCCAGCTAGATACAGGGACTGGCGATGAAAGCTTGGTTTAAATTGCGACCTTCATTTCTTGGATAGCTTTAACATTACTATGTCCTGAAGCTAAAACTGTAAACATTGAAAACATAAGTAATCCTGTAATAAAGTAAGGAATGAGTAATTAACAGATATTTAACTCCTGACTAAAAAAGAAATGTTAACACTTTGCCATACTGCAGATTCAGCACCGATTCTTTGAGTTGCACGCCAATCAAGATACTCCAGAACCATGCAAAGATTGCATGATTTGAATACTCAGTATCCTTGATGAGGCATTTGAAACCAACTCTCATTTTACTCAAGAAAAAATGTTTTTCCCGGTAAGAAGTTTTTGACTTCCAAAAGAAAAGAAAGGACACTTCAGGTGCAGAGGAAAAATAGAAGTCACCTTTTGTATTTATCCCAAACAATGTCACTGATTTGTATGAAAATATGCATATTTTCAAATGGCAATTACCTAAACCAGAACAAATTTACTTTTTCTGATTTATAAATTTGCCTTTCCAGTTGGTCTTCAGGAAGTTCACAAATATTTCTTGTAAATTCTTTCAGAAGGCTTCAAAGGAGATAAACCTCAAAGGAAAGTAAACAATATAGGGTATGATTAGAGTTCTACCATACAAGGTTTCTGGTTTTGAGGAAGTTCAGCCCTCAGGGCCTTTTTTTTTTGAGTGAATAGCTTCAAAAGCCAAGGGCTTTCTCTGTCACAGGCAGATATGATTAAGAAATAGGCTGAAGTTGAACTTGAAGGTAGCTACAGGTCTACTTGAGGATAAACTGCTATTTTGTAGTTTTCACACAAATATTAGATGTGGTTTTGTTGGTCAGACGCCTTTCATACTTCATTTGTGTTTGCAAGAGTGCTGTGTTGTTTTGTAGTACACAGGTTTGAAGTGGAAGGCAAACTTTATCCCCCCCTGTAAAGTAGGCCTATAAATCAATATCCCATGGTTTTCTAATTTTAAAAATTCACACTAGGTGAAATTATGTGTGTTATTATTTTTGTTATTCAGTTGTTCATGGTAAAAGTTTCGTTGTTTTACTCTCTAAAATTGAAAGACTAATATTCACTCTAAAAAGGGTGTCCAAGATGATCACTCCTATCCTCCTATAGAGTACAGATCACATGGAGTACATGAACTTTTCTTCTTTTTTTTCACTCTTTTCTGAGTGAATTTCACTCCCTCTTAGGAGCCATCTGTAGTCCTGAGGCTCTTTATGGGGTGAAGTTCATGCTTTTGATTTCAATTTTAGAGTGTATCTTTGTGCAATGTTTATGTTGTGATACAATGTGGAAAGTCCAGTACTTGGAATAGATTGGAACAGGGTTGTCAGCACACCGGGCCGTGCCTGGCGATGCTGCCCAGCTCTGAAAATCTCTGCCCTGTACTCGCCATCAATTTCAACATCACCACTCAGCACAATTTTCTTATCCTAACTGAATAGCTTGTTAGATTCCTCCAGAATTGTGTGGCTATTCCTTGTTTTTTATTGGCTCTCTCCAATCTGTTATAATTTGTCAAAGGGGAGGGGACAGGGGGACACCCCTACCCCTTATACCGCTCCCCCAGGATGGTGGTCACAATTTACCCATCTCAAAATGGTTGGTGACAACTCTGGATTGGAACAAAAAGGAGATTTGTAGTTAACTAAGATGACATTTCAGATCAATTTGAGATGACATGGTTATTCCTTAGAAGGCATTAAACTCTCAACCCAAAAGTCAATTTTGTAGTAGTCCACAGAAATTCTCAATTCACACAGCTCTTTGATTGATAGCAAGATCAAAAAAGGGTCTCATTTGTTGTAGCATGTGCATTTTGGTGCATTGCCCATATTGAATGGGTGAACCCAATTGTCTTTGATAAAATATGAAACACTGTCAATTTTATATATTTCAGCAGCAAGGAATCACTACTAAGCCTCTTGGTTTTCTGGTTAATAATGATTTTGTGATAGAGGCCCACTTTGCTATGCAAAGTTTGAACACTAAATAATTCCATGCAATTTGTTACAGGAGCTTTCCAAGATTCTCACATTATCATCCACTAAATTTTTTTCAAATTTAAGTTATGGGCAAATATAACATTTTTTTTTTTTACCAAATTTGTTGACATAGTACAACAAGCAAAGGTCAAGAAGACTTGATGCAGTAATCTGTAAACTTGTCAAAACAAATTTGTACCTCATCATGACCTTGTAAGTCCTCAATACCTATGGAGATTCTATTACTGTTAATTAAGCAGAGTCTGGTCAATAGGAAGTCTCTAAGGGTGAAGAAAAAAAAAGATGTGATATGCAGATTACAAGCCAACAGGTGAGATTAGCCTCAGGGGGCTTACAAACAAGATTGATCCTCAGCCGAACCTTAACTGTCAGAGAGATGCAACAGTCGTGTGACTTGGATATCTTCCGGAAGCAACTCAGCAGGAATCAGTGTGACAGGGTGGCACTGGTAGACTGGCTCACTCCAGGATCTTGAAATTTTGGCAATATCTTAGAGCTGGATTTGTAAGATCACGAACAGGTGGTTGGTGTTAAAGCAATATGAGAAAAGTTAAAGAGAAATATTAAATAAGGGGTGAACTCGAGTTCATTAGTCAGAAGAGTAACAGAGAGAAAAAAAGAGAAAAAAAAAACATTTTATTCCTTCCTTGGTAAGTTGTTTGCTTGTAAATTTCTAGAAGATTGAATCTGTGGAGCACCATTAGATCATTTACTTAAATTATCATATTTGCCAGAATTCGAGCCAAAGTCAAAATATTTTTTTATCGTTTGTTTGCTTATAAAGCAGGGATCATGCTGGTGCTAATCAAACTAGATCCCACTTTTCCACGTCCCTATAATGCTAGTTTTCATATGAAGCATAACACCTGTGTTGTATGTGTTTGAAGGCCCAATTCTCTCATTCCAAGCAGTACCAATTCTCCTTAATTTCTTGCTTAAGCCCCTCCCACATTTGTCTGAAATTCATCCTCATCCAGACACAATCTCAGTTTATATTGCAATTGCAAAAGTACAAAAATACCAAAGTACAGTTCATGCTATGTAATATAATCTTTGGTATTCTGCATTGTTTGAATTAGCAGTCAATCAAAAAGCTGAGCCAGTGGAGAGTTTCTGTAACCCCTACAAGAAGTGTAGTTTGGGGTGAGAGGATTGGCCCTTTAAAAGGACAAAAAGCAAGTCACCCCAATCACCCGAGTAACGTGGGAAGGCAGGTTAACGAGGGGTTGGTGTTTAAATTTTGATCCATCTCAAATCGCCGGTTTTGCGGTTCTAAACACTGTGTTTTAATCAAGCAAGATCACAGGTGTTTGTGGAGCTGATGACGGGTATTTTCTAACATTTTACAGTATAAATTGATGTGTGAAATATTTGACCTCATAACTATGGTCGCACTACCCAATCAACGAAACATGGGGTACGTAAGAACACAGACTGGAAAACATGGGGCTAACCTGCTGTTTTGCCTTATTGTAAACACAAGGTAACACCGAATGTCACGGGGTACGTGAGACCAAGCCTAATGAGTTTATTGTCTTAAGTTTCATAAGTCAATGAGAAAAATGTAACATGACTCTCAAGAGCCAATCATGAAACAGGAAAGATTACTTCACAAATCCAACTTGGAATGACTTCTTAAATTTCCATTTTTAAAGGGAAAAAGCAGAAGTTTGAACTTTCTTTAAAACAACAGTTATTTCCTAAAGATTTCTTCTTATTCCTCTTTCAAATATCTTTCATGATATTTTGACTTCATATTCTATATTCAAGGTAAAGCAATAAGTTTCTCCTCCTCAGGAAATTCCACAGTGTAGTGAGAAAAATAGTGTCACATGACCCTAATGAACCAATCATAAAATAGGGCAGACTGATACTTACACTCAGCAGGAATCAGAATGACAGGGTGGCAGTGATCCAAATTGGGGTGATTGCATTTCTTGTATATAATTATCAAAGCCATTACAAAAGAAATAGGTCTGATCCCAACCCAGTCTTATTCCTCGCAATGAGATGACAGCAGGGAAATAAAATGATTGATGACAGAATTGGCATTGTTGTTTGTCAACTTTACATTGTTGCCACTACCCTCCCCCACCTCTAGTCCCTGTGTTGTAGATTATACTTTTGTAAAGCCACAGTTTGGGCAGTGGTAAGGGTAGTGTCCCCTTAAAGGGCAAGAGCAGTCCTCCCAAACTTGTTTTGAAGCAACAGCTAAATCTCACAATATTATTCTCACTTTTCCTCAAAGTATCTTTTATAATATTTTGGGACTTTAATATTGCATATTGAAGGTAAACATGAAGTGGTGACTCCCAGTAGATTTTAACATTTGAGGAGGAAGTACTGTCACATGACCCTGAAGAGCCAGTCATGAAACAAGACAGGGTGTTACACTACTTCCAGTTGGAGAGACTGCTCTGGCCCTTTAAAAGCAATAAGGTAATTATATCCTTCATAAATTTACAGTTGTAACACTGATGTGGTTTGCAAGACAGCTTGTTTGGCCCAACGGTAAAAGCATCCTCTCACCGGGAAGGTCTGCAGGGTTCTATTCCCAGGTTGAGTCATACCAAAGACTCTAAAAATGAAACCAGCTTTTGCCGTGGTGTGTGATGCTCCTCATAAGCAGTGGAGTAGGAAAAACTGGGGGGACAACTGGAAAAAAGGCTGTGGCCATGGCTGATTTGACTTGACCCAATAGGATGGAAATTGAGCTGTAAAACTCTAACTTTCTGATGTGGTTTGCTCTTGCCCAGTGATATTTTCCATTTTGCAACACCAAATGATCTTTGCAAATCACAAATTCTTTGAATCCACCAAAGTTATATTTGTTTCTCATCGGTCCACTTTTACAGCTGTTTGATTTCTAGAACTTCTCTCAATGCAGAAATTGACAACATGAATATTGCCATCAGGCCCCCAAATATGTTGACATCCAAATATACAGAACTTAAATGACACAAGTCATGGACTTCCCCACATGAGTGATGAACTGCTGTACAGCCCCTGTCAGAATGATTTGATAGGTTCCTTGCATGTGCAACCTCCAAGCTTAGTCCAGGCAACTGTAGATGGTAGGAATAATCTTGTAAACTTTCAGAAAAGTTTACATTAGTATGGTTCAGTTGAGTGACTGCCCTATATACCAACACCCCTATAGATGTTCCAACAATCTCTTTATTCATCTAGGATCGAGTTGTCCGAATATAGGTTAGTTAGTCAGATGGAGTTTTACAGCCCAGTTTCCAACCTATTGGTTCAAGTTCAAGTCGAGCCGGGGGGAAAGGGGGGGAAAGGGGGGGAGCATGAGAACAAAGGTTCATGAGATGGAAAATTTAAATGAGAAGATGTGTGCAACTGACAGATATAAAAAGTTTGGAAAGGGTGTGGAAGCCAAAAGGTGGAAAGGGACTGTGAGATTGAAAGAGTGAATGGGGGAAAAGGAGAGGTCCATAAGACTGAAAATAAGAAAACACCTGCGAGTCGGAAAATGAATACTGGTCAGGGATTTTGTAATGTCGGTCTTGCAAACCTTTTACATTTCCAGTCTTGCAAACCCTGTTTCTTTTTTGTCTTTTGAACCCTTATGACTCGTGAACCCAATTTTGTTTTTCCGGTCTTGTGAGCCCTATGACATTTTTGGTCTGTTGGACCTTCTGTTTTGGAGGCTGTAACAGTTCGACAGTGCTAAGAAATGCAGTTGAAAACTTTGCATGGTTTCCTCCAAAGAGCATATTGGCAAATCCCACAAGGAGTGGTATCAGTGTCCTGTAGGCTATTGATGGTATCTTAGCCTAGCTTTTTGCCTATCTTTCCTTCTATCCTGGCTGTTGATCTACAAATAATGAGTCACCTGGTCTTTCAGCAGGTATCCTTCCTTGTACATCATAAATGTTTAAGCCAAATACCACAACCTGGCTCCAAAAGTACATCCTCAGTCTCATGACCTGTCAATGTTTGACATTTAGTGTTGTGTCAATTCACATGCACTTTTTGCCTGGGCACAAAATGTTCCCTGATAAAAATAGCTCAGCAGTAATTGACTTTTGAGGTCATTTAATAACGCCATGTTAAATGGACAACCTTTTTTATCAGCCTAGAGATAAGGGAACTTAGTAAGTTGGAAGAGAGTATGGGAATATGTCACCTTATCTGCCAGTAGTAAGAATTGCTCTGTGTTAAGACATTTGTGTAGTTTTAGATTTTTTTTTGGGGGGGGGGGAGGAGGGGGTTGGTGCTGGAGGGATGGGTGGCAGGAGGGGAGGGTTGAAGGGTTAAATTGTCCTGTTGTTTGTAAAATTTTTTCTCTTCTGAATGTGTGTATAAAGAGTTATTTGTTACGTTATCCTGTTTTAATTTACTGAACTTCTGAATGTAAAAGTGATTATTATGCCCATATTTTTTTTCAATCATACTAACTTAGTCCTGTTTATAGAGTCATTATTTGTTACTAAACTCTGTGGGAGGCCTGGATGTGATTAAAAATAGGAAAATAGATTAAAAGAACCAAGACTTGGAGTCTACTTGTGGAAGTGTTAGTTGGTGAGTGCATTTGAGAATAAAACAAAGTCTTGTGGGCAGTAACTGTTGTGTGGGAAGCATTTGTCTCTAAAAATGTTACTGTCTGCAGTTATAAATGCAAGTGAGAAGACAAAATTTTATGAAACACTTGTTGTGGAAGAAAATGTGACATATGGCATCTTCAAACTTTCTTTTAGTGAAAATTTCTCTGATGGGACTCTTTTACCCACAGGGATAATTCTTTATAGATATGCCCTTTCCCCCACCCAAAGATATCTTGGTTGCCCTTTGGACCTGGTAGGGACTACCACAGAAAAAGTGGAAAGAAGTGGTAGACTTTTGGGCCATTTATGGATTGATGTGGAGGTTCTGAAACAAAATTATATTGAAAATGATGTTTTCAATTCAAGTTGTCTTTTGGCACAAACTCTGTCATCATTGCAGAGAGGTGAGTAGGTGAGGGGCTGGGTGAATATTTTTGGCTTAAGCTGGTATCAGCAAAAAAATTGAAACAACTCTCATTATAAACCTTTCAGAAGAAGATTATGGCATGGTTAAAGGGGAAATGCAGTAACCCCAAGTTGAAGTAGTACACTGTCCTGTTTAAAATAATTAAACAGGACTCTGTAAAGTAGTGAAATTCACGAGGAGTAACTGATTGTTTTACCTTGACATGCAATATGGAAGTCCCTAGAATATTATGGATAATACTTGGAAGATAGTTTAGAGGAAAATTGTGTGATTTATCCATTTGCTTTAAAATAATTTTGGGACGACTACTCTTGCCCTTTTAAGTCAAGTTTTAATTTAGATCAGACATCCTCTCCTTCTTATCTTTCAGTGAACTCTCCATCAGGGATGTAGAGCGTTAGCCAAATTTGAGTGCTGGGTATAAATTGGCTTATCTGCGAAGGCACCTCACTCCACCCCATGGCATCTACCCCATTTTTCAGCCATCAATTTTTCATTTTTTTACCTCATTTTTCTTCAGGGAAGGAATTTAGGGCTAATTTCAGGTCTAATTGGGGAGATTTGTGGTTTGTGGAGAGGTGTATTTGCCTAGAGCTCTGGGTGCAACTGCCCAGTACCACTCACTGTAGCTACGTCCCTGCTCACCATCCCCTACACCCCCTTCCTCTTTCCTCTTCTGCTGAAAAGGGCAAGGGCTAAAGGGCAAGAGCAGTCACCCCAACTTGAAGTAGTGGTAGACTATCCTCTTTCATGATTGGCTTATGAAGTCATGTGACAATATATTTTCTTCTCAAATTTGAAATTTACTAGTAGTAACTGCTTTGTTATTGATTCCTTGCCAAAGGCAGGCAAGGAATCTATTCGATAGTGATGTTGTGTGTGTGTGTGTGCCTGTGAGCCTGCAAACAATACCTTGCCGGGTACAAGCCGCTCACGAGAGCTCAAGCCTGGCACGTATTTTCTCACTCACGTGGAGTTCGTAACTGGCATACCTACTCGAAAAATTCGGACACTGCAATGAGCTATGTCACATGATGTGCAAGAGCCCGCCCTCACTCGTGGCATTCAAGTGCTGCATGACTTAAACGGCTAAAGGGGAATTCCAACCATTTCCTTACAGGGAACAGTTCTGTGTACCCTGTATAAAGGCATTGAATATGGGTGCTGTATGTGCTGGGTGTGTGTGTGTGTATGTATGTGAGTTTGTGACACTTTGCTCGTAATCGCGATATCCCAAGATAGGAGTGACCAACACTTTTCATGTTTGGTGTAAACATTTGTCATGTTGAGAGGGAGAACTGTATTGTTTTTGGTGATTTGAGGTCACCAGAGATCAAAGTCTGAAAAGCTTGAAATTGCAATATCTTAAGTTAGGAATGGCCAACACTTTTCATATTTGGTATACAAATTTGCCATGTTGAGAGGAAGAGCCCTTTTGTTTTTGGTGGAGTCTTGGATACTGCAAAATTTCACACATAGTATGTGGTTGTGATATCATCAGCACCACTCTAGTTCTTGGTGGTCAAAGGTCTCAATGTAGGAAGCTTGGGTGCCTTGCATGTATATTTTGTGGGTACATTACGGAGCACTGTCCATTTGAAAAACGTTACGGATTACTGTCATTTTGAAAAAAAAGATAGGATAAAATTTCAGTGCCAAGGAATCACTAAGCCTTTTGGCTTTCTGGTTACTTTTATCTTGAAGTTCTAAAATATTAGGGAGGGACATGCAATATATGGGCTAATGCCATCCTTTGTTTTTGCATCTCGTTCATGGATAGTTGTAACATGAATATGTCCTGAGCATTTAAACCCAAAAGTTTTAAGTATCCTTAAAAATCTTCAGTATGCAATTTCCAAATGTTTAACTGTCTAATAAACAATAAGAGATAATTAAAATAGGGTTAGCAAAAGAAAAGTTAACACTGTTTAACACTCCCAATCATATTTTTAGCATAAGTAACAAGCTGCTTCAGAATTAATCGAGCTTAGAAACTTTATCTTGATAACCATAAAAGATGCTGACATAATTCCAACTGATTTTTCCTCAGGAAAGTTTATGCCTTAACTGTCAAGTAAAGTCAGGGCTTTTTGCTGACATGTCACACTACTTTTAAAAAGTGATTTGGTTAATTTGTCATGGGAGGTCACACTGTTTACAGTCAAACTGTTCCACATACTTTGCATCTTCAGGCAACATTTTTTGCTTGAGAAAAATAGTTCCAGTAGAACCAGGCTTCATGCCAACTTAAATATACCTCACTGTTCTCAAAATTCAAAGAAATATTTAATTGATTGCATCCTTTTCCCATTTAGTGAATCCACAATTCTTTACACCTCTGGTCTTATTTCCTGCAGAGGTCAGGAAGGGGTTTACCTTCCCAGAGGTTAACTCTCAGTCCCTTGCAGCAATTGTCACACCGAGAAAAACTTTGGTGGCGACATCGTTGCTCAAATCTCTTTGTGATAATCTAGAAATATTAGAAAATGAAATTGATATTAAACATTGTGATCAAATGAGGTTTGACAAGTTGTCACCATAGCAACTCATTTCCTGTCACATGGGCACTTGTGGTGATAAACGGAAACATTCGGAGTGGATCAGTAGGGTGGTGGAAACACAATAGGGGCCATAATTGTGGGTTTTTGAGACAAAAACAGATTAAAATGGTTTCTACAGGAGGTTGTGGTTAGACTTATCTCTTCTTTTGTCTATTAACTTCCTCACTTTGCAAGAAGGAGATCTATATTTGGCAGCCTGAGAGCTAGAAACAGTGTTTCAATCTCTCTGAAAGTTATTAGGTTGGGTGACCTATGTCCAGAAGGTAAATGGGTCACAGGGCTGATGTTAGCACATCAATATGTCATTGGAACTGGGCATAAAAAACATATGAAAAGCAAGTTGTGAAAAGGTTTATCATTTTTGGCAATTGGAACACACATTAACACCATTTTTAAATTGTTTGTTAGCTGTAAAGTAGCTTTTAATTGTCACCAAAAGGTAGGTTATTTTGGGCAACTGGCCTGTTCTACTTAAAGGTAGGGCATGTAAATTTTGGGAGAAGCATAAATTATTTTGCAAGAAATGTAAAATGCTGCTAACCCTTTCTTTCCTTCTGGGTTTCCACCAAAATTTGTTCTGATGGTCATGATGCATTTCAGGTGCAAAGTATATCAAAGGAAATGCCAAAAAAAGTTTACTCACAAGTAGTTGTTATAATGGTTGGTATTTTACATGAACTTTTTGTAACATCCTCCTTCTCTGTCTCATTACCTCTTATTGCTTCAGGAAGGAAATGAAGCTAACTACACACACACTTTAAATAGTCAGGTTTCACATCTGATTTAATTGATTGACAGTAACCGATTTTTAAAAATACACGAAAAGTTACATAACATTTGGGGTTAGCTTAAAGGCCAGTCAAGCATGTGTTAACTGCTTTTCACGCAGTTTGAACACAATGGAGGCATGGCTCATTTGAGGGCACAGATCATGTGACAAACCAAATACTGGTTTCACCCCACACTTCCTTTGACCTACTGGGGTGTGTATGTTGCTCTCTCAAGAAGCAACATCACAGCATGAAAGGGAATAGCAGTTGCTACAAATTTGTTTCAAACAGATGACTTTAATACTCATATGCAAAATACCTATTAAGATGCTTTTAATATAATATTACAAACATGAGGGGTTATTTTGGGGGTTAAGAATATAAGTGTAGTCAAATGTTTAAAAAGAGCTAGTCATAAATTAGGTTTGTAAGGTAAAGTACTGTAGTAGCAATTGGGGTGATTATGTCTATTGTGTGTGCATCGCAGCACTACTGTACTTAATGGACTAAAAGAACAATTTTCCGATATTAGTTAATCATTCTTTTAATAACCTATGAATTCTGCCAACAATGATTTCAGTTATAGTGGAGTTATAAGTGTGGAGTTGATTGAAAATTTAATGATAGTTCTGGTGATAAAAATTGTGATTTCTTTGTGGGAGAATCTTTTTTTCTTTTTTTTCTTGCCTTTTAAGGAGTGTGGTATGTTTGCTGTTTTATTAAGCTAGTAGATTTACATGAGCTCCCATCCTTATCTAAGTGTGCCAAAAATCATGCTCACCACAGGGATTTGGGGAGAATGATGGCCTCAGAATTCAAGGTCTGGTTACAACATAGATGTTTGACTGTAGCCTCAACTTTTAAGCTGTGGATATAGTATGGTGCAACACAGTGACTTCTTGCAGTTCTCACTGTTTCATTCAATTCCACCATTTAAGGCCAGCTTTTGATTTTACCTCCTTACTGTCATAAAATTTATAAAAATCATAGCCATATTTGCATTCCAACTGTCCAAGTCTTCAATTACCATAAAGCTGCTTTTTAAATTAGTGGTGAGAAACTTGGTAACTTTAAATCATACATATTTCCAGACATACAATTCCCTACAGGATATCCAAGTCGTGGGAAACAGGTTTTGTGGCCGAGGAGTTTTTGTCAATCAAAGTTTTTTTTTTTCTTTACGGGGAAATATTACTGATGTGAAGCTCTAAGGATTCATGTTTTCAGATTTGTCACCATTAAACTTGTTTGAAACCCTATTGCAGATACCCCAGAAGTTCTGCTTGAAGGATATTTTGACATAATGCCTTAGGAGCAAGAAGAAAGTAGTCCCAACTCTTTCTGATAAAAATGCTTTTTTATTCAAAAGTACATAATGGCCAAGGCTGGACTTTATTGTAAAGTTCATGTTAACAATGTAAATAACAATTAACTGGCCCATCTGCTTGTTTTGAATGTTCAAGAAATTTGGTTTAATTAAAGCAAAGATCACCATAGCCTGAGCCAAGGGGTAATTTTCTATGATGGGGCAAGAGCTTTTTTTGCCCGAATAATGTCACCGTTAATCATATTTTGTCCATGTTTTGCCAGAATAGACCAGCTGCTTTTGCCAGAATTGGTCGGGCGAGTGCCCCCCCTTCTGCCATGCACCCCCCCCCCCCGTACACCTATGAAGATCACTGTGAACCCAACTTGAATTATTGTACTGGACTGTCCAGTTTCATTCATGGCTCTTAAAGGCTCAGTTCTCTCACCCCAAACAGTATCAATTCTCCTAACCTTCTTACTGAAGCCGCTCCCACAATTGTCTGAAATTCACCCTCATCCAGATACAATCTCAGTTTATTGCTTCGAGGTGTGAGTATAGAAAAACTCAATTATTTAATCAAAACACTCTCAGTACCATTCATGCTGTGTAATGTAAGCTTTGGTGCTCTGCATTGTTTGAATTAGCTTCCAATCAAAGAGCAGAGCCAATTGAGAATTTGGGCACCCTCGTACCAAAATTGTAGTTTGGGGTGAGAGGTTTGGCCCTTTAAGAAATACAACAAATATTTTCTCCTCAGTTGTGACATTAAGTAAGGTTAGGGGAGAGTCATTTATCTGACTGGCCAATATGGGCAGTTGGGCACAGGAAATACATAAGTGACTTGGCCAAAACATCCAGTCAGATAAATGACTCTGCCCCTTACTGCTTGACTTACTGTGAATACGCAGTACACCTTGTGCATTGATAACACACTGACGTCATCCTTGGGGACAAAACAATGGAACATGTGGTACACATAAGGATTCCCCCTGCATGTGTAGCAGACTGTGCCCATATTCAACTGGTTGACAAATTGGCTGTCTGCATTTGTCTGTGCTGCCTGCCTAAGGAGGGCATACTTTCTGCTCTGTGATATCATATGCACAAGGTATACTGGAAGTATGGCAATGTCATGAAAGGAAAACACTTTTCAAAGAAATGAGAAGAAAATTTTGAGATTTAGCTGTTGTTGCAATCAAAGTTTGCTGAAGTTTGGATCAAGTGACTGCAGTTGCCCTTTAAAAATATCAGAAACAACTTAAAGGGCCTGTCCTCTCCCCCTAAACTACAATTATTGTAGTAGCCTACAGAAACTCTCTCTTGGCTCAGCTCTTTGATTGGTAGGTAGTTTAAGTAATGCAGAGTACCAAAGCTTATTTTACACAGCATGAACTGTACTGAGAGTGCTTTCATTTAGTACCCTGAAGCAATAAACTGAGAATGGTTCTAGAAGAGGATGAATTTTAGACAATTGTGGGAGGGACTTAAGTAAGAAGTTTAGGAGAATTGGAACTGTTTGGGGTGAGAGAATTGGGCTCTTCCTGGTATCATCAAGGTGGCTGAAAATTAGAATATTGACTCAAGAATGAAACCATACACTTTAGAGGTGGTGTATACCTACATCAAGCTAATTGCCTATTACTACTTTCAGGTAGTGGTTTGCCCAATAGGGCAACAATGAATCAGAAAATTTTTCAAGCCCTGGTTAATAGCAAACCATCAAAATAATATGAAAATGGGAAACATGGAACCTTTCAGCATGTTGAACCCTGCAAACATCTTTGCAACCATGGCCTTGCAATAGAGAAGTCGGTATCCTTTTAGATATAGGCACATTCATAGCATTGTATCGGTGGTCTTTTAATACACGCCTAGTTCTACTTTCAATTCCAAGGTAAAAGAATGTTCCCAATACATAGCATCATTTGTTGCAAAAAGGCGACATATTTTTCATGCAACCCACCACTAGAACCAACTAATTAAAGTGTTGTGAAATCACATTCTAGAAAATATTTTTTCAAAGTCTGTGCAAAGAATGTCCTTTTGATTTCCTGCATTTGAAGGGAGAACTTTCCTTCCTTTCTTTGCCAATAATTTTTTTCAGACTTTCGTGAGTCTCTGGTAAGGTATGCAGAGGTATATACTTGAATAAACAAACAACTTTAAGAGGGGAAAAAATTGACACATGATAATCACTGAAACTACAAATTAGAAGTGCGTTGATTCCCTGGTAGGCGGAGTAGCCCATAGGGCTTCTGGAGGGAGCCCTATTGTTGATACAAATGGCCCTGTCATAACGGCAGGGGGTGGAAACGCTTGTGTGAATGTTGGTGGCACGTCAGCTGTGTTTGACGCAAGTCAGACTATTATTTGCCTCGTGAAATTTCATAATATCCACAATGTAACTGGCCTTGAATGTGACTGACAGAAGTTTGCACTTAAGGACAACTTCTTTACTAATTTTGCTTGCTTGTAAATTTGAAAAGGAAAACAGATACGTCAGGTATTAGTTGGTTGTATTGGGGTTAAGGTTCAGATTTAGTGAAGTTATGCACAAAAATAAAATTAAAAAATGCTGGGAGGAAGTTGGAAAATTTCTTGACAAATTTGTCAAATTATTCAGATTTGGGACAAAACAGGTATCAAATAGGTACTCTATGTTCCAGTATTATCGAAAAATATGTTAATAATTACAAAAAAGCATTGTTTCTTGGTTCTTACAGCCAAGGTACATTCCTAGTCATTGTTTTGGCTGTGAACACCTACTATTAATCTCAAGGTCAGTTTTTTGTTTACTGTTTTCTACTGTTAAAATATTGGCCAAGTCATGATGCTATCGGCCAAGTCATGATGCCCAGTTTCAAGTGGATTAGTTTTCTAATGCAAGACCCCAGTGTGTAGTGACTCAAAACACTCTCAGTACATTCTCTGTAAGACAAGGTAAGGAAATTTGCTGTCACTGAGTCAAACGGCTGTGCCAATTTGGAATTTCTGTAGACTACTACAATAATATTGCAGTTTGGGGTGAGAGGACTAGGCCTTTAAGAAATTAGTTTTTCTATTCCTTGATATGCACCAACATGATGAATTGAGTTGTCTTGTAATTGTAAGAACAGGGATTGGGTCTCAAGATGTCTAGAATTTGTTTCATCTTCTCATAAATCTCTGTCATTTCCATTTCCCCATTCCTTACAGGTTTCATAATTGTCACCCCACCAAAATTGGTCCTAAACCCAATATTAATGCCTGGACTGTTTGTAACCCTCTGCACAGTAAGAAGTTTTATGGCCCTTTTGTACCGCCATTGAAACCGGAAATAACTACTTTTCAATGCTTACCTTCCTTGGAATTATGGCTTCACCAGTTGTTTCTTGCCTCGTAAATCATGACACTTTCTGAACTTTAAAGGGGGGAAAAAAACTTGGCACATGGACAAGAGGTAGTTTAGTATGTCATCTAATCACGAGTGTTTCAGGCTTGCACACCTGGTTGGTGTAGTAATGTGAATTGAACGGTGACAGCTGTCACAGTGTGTGTTTATTGACCGCCCAGTTATTGTTTCTAGTATTGGTCCTGGAACTGAAGTGAATTCTTCCACCTGAGCTGTTGTTTACATTTAAATTTCAAGGGCATATAGATTGGAGCCTAACTTAATTTTAGATACCAGCTGGGTTTTTTAAAAAAATGTTGGTGTTTGTTTGGGGGATACAGGTAAGGGGGCATGGAAAATGGATAAAATTTAATCTGAGTGCAATACGCTTTGTGTATTGCAAGTGGCACAATAATGGCATGGTGTGAATTAGGATACACTGATACAGTTACAGTATCTGGGTATACTTAGTTCAGTTTGGGGTGATGGCACTTTACCCAGTTCTCTCACCCCAAACATGCAGTAACAATTCTCCTAAAATCCCCTCTCAAAATTGTCTAAAATTCATCCTCATCCAGGCACAATCTAAATTTATAGCTTCAGGGTAAGTATAGAAAAGCTAGCTATAGTTTAGATTTAACAAAACACCAACATGAATGTGTTATGTAAATTCAAATAAAAAGTTCAAAGTTTAAATTTATTTTGCAAGTATGGATCAAGTTCAACTTTGGTATCCCTTTAGTCGCCTCTTACGACAGGCGTGAAATACCGTGGGCATATTATACAACCCCCAGGCCACAGCCTGAGGGGAATCAACGTATAATCAAATAATAATCATAACCCTTATACACCTCTTTAACTAACCCTAACCTTTATCTTGAGACTGACCTCAGTGTAGACTTTTGGAATATGGAGATGTCAGAAGAGAGAGCCTCCCCCCCTTTCCCCCAAGGGACTACATTCCTATTTTTGTACTCTTGACTCTACACAGTAACAAGACCAAGATCAAAACATCGCAACCTGATTCAATTTCATCCAGTTTCCCCGACCAATCATCTGTGAATTTTTGTCAGTGTTTGTCTTTCAATATCTCATCGTAGAAACTCAATAGTTCCATCATTTGATACTATTTTTAACTTTCATCAAAGATCAGAATGCAACAAATTGTGTGAAACAACAGTCCTTTTAATAGAACAAACAGCATTACATAGACTTTTTTCATCGGTTTGTTTTATAGCATGCCCTACTTATGATTTTTTTTTTTTCATTTTTTCTTCATTTTGTTGTTTTAAGAGAGACTGTGGTCATTCACCTAAAAATGGCAGTCTACAGTGGTTGTAATTCAAAAAGTCAGAAAAGGTCTTTACCGTCATCAAGTCTAACATCTGTATTTTCTTTGCTTGTCCTACTTGTTCATTTTTCAAATGTCAGTAGGTCATTGAAATCCAAAGGGCCAACTCTCTCGACAGGAAGACATGCTAATTGACTCTTAACGTATCAATGGAAAGCATCCTTGTCGTCTTTTGTTTTGATCTCAAAGTTACTGAACCAACAGGAACTGTGTTGATGATGCTTTCAAGATATAGAAAAGGGGTTCATTTCCGTGTAGATGGGTCTCCCTCATTAAATTGTGATTGGTCCATCACCGAACCATTTCCACTAATTTACATAAGGAGGCATCACCAGACTTGTAAAATGTAACTTTTGATAAAGCTTTCAATTAATCGTTTGTCTCATCTTCCTTTTGAAAAGGTGTAGAGGAGTTGCGTTATCTGATCCAGAAATATTGTTGACCCATTTTATAAAGTACTGACCAAATCAGTTTCGGGTCTGTTGTAGGCTTTGGCTGTTATTATAAGGGGCTCAGACAGATTTAGATTCTAGTATACACTGCTGTTTTTTGCACAACTATGCATGGGCCCCTACTCCTGAGGTGCTGTTTTAGGTGATGCTAAGAAAAGTGTACCTCTGCAGCCTACCTCAACAGAGATGCAGCCAATGGCAGCAACAGAACGCCAGATTTGTAGGGAAAACTAAAGGATAATGTTGGGGGGGGGGGGGCAGAAATATTCGCAGCAGGAAATCCAGCCCAAATTGCCCATTCCTTGGGGTGGGGTCAAGGGGCGAAGCTCTTTGAAGCTCTGAGGTTTTAGCCTATCTCTGGGCGAGAAGTTAAGTAAGTTAAAAGAGGTACATTATTTCTGTTAACCTATCTCCTGACTGACCTAATGGGGGGGGGGGGGTAAGAATCGGAGGAGGGGGAAACATGCCCTCTTTCACCCAGTAGCACCACCATTGGATGTAGGCATCCCTGACAGGAAATGGACCTTGGCCCCTTTTTGCACACTTCACATGGAAAAGCTATTCTCATTCCAGACAGAGATATACCAATACTCAAACCCAATTTGTGGGTCAATATTCTGCTAATGAGGAGCACCTTTTTGTAAGGAGGTTTTGTTAAGGGTCCATGGAAACACAATTGGGTGTGAGTCATATGTGTAAACCAAGAAGCTGTCACTGGCCTCTCCTTGGTGTAACTATCTCTTCTAAAGCATATCTACAGGGTTTCTGAGGTCATGGAAAAAACCTGGGCAAACCATGGAAATTTGGACAATTATTTGAAGGCCTAGAAATGTCTTGGAATTCAAGGAAATTGTGTGAAGTCTTGGCATACTGAAGTCATGAAAATTTACACAAAATTTTGGTAAATTTATGTAAAAGCCTGTATATATTCATTAATATTAATTTTGCACAGTTTTTAGGGGACCAGAAAATATGAGGGTTGGGGACCGTTTGCAGGACCAAGTCCTGGTTGCCATCCAATGAATTGACATCCTATTGTTTGTATGGGGATGCACTACCAGATGAGATGTCTTTCAGACTAGAAGGTCAGAGCCAGTCTTAGTCTTAACATTCCCTTTGTGGTTAAGTTAAGTTTAATAAAATTTGGGCCTGTTTCAAGTTAATGGAAGAGCCAGCTTTTGGTCCAGAATGACCTTTGCATGAATATGAGAGAACCTTTTACATAGTGGGCCTGGCTTAGGCCCATCCCTTCAGGCATGAAGGACTGGGGGGTAGTAGACCAGTCTGGGATATTGTCCAATAATGTGACCTCCCATTGTTCCTTTGAGGGATTCCCTACGGGATCAGATATCTTTTGAATTAGAAGGTCCAGACTAGTCTAAGCATTTCTTTTGCAGTTTGGTTCATTAAAAATTGTACTTATTCAGTTCGATGGAAAAGCCAGCTTTTAGTCCAGAATGAACTTTCCATGAGGGGACGTTTGATTTTAGTTGGCCTGGGTTAGACATTCATTGGTCTTTAAGCCTTTTGGTCCATGGTGAAATGGGGCTATGTCAATGTTCCCAAGGTTTGCTGTTTCTTAGGTTCAATGTTTTTTGAATCTTGGGAACATCTGCACTTCTAGGAACATTGAACCCCAGGAATGACCAATCTTGTAATCATCGCAAAATCATTAAGATGTTCAAAAACATGGAACATCGAACCTTGGGAACATTGAACCCTGGGAAAATTGGGTAGACCCTGCTGAAATTATAGCCTGGAGAAAAAGAAGAAGTGATTGGGGTGGAAAATGTCTCACATCCTTGGCTATGATGCAGTTGCGTGTTCAGGATTTTGGGGGGGGGGGGGTGGCAAAACCTGTGATTCCTCCTACTGGAATGGATTTTGGACCTTTTTTTTATTTTTTGCTTTTCTGCGCTTCTGCAGTTCTTGGTGACCGACACACGTTGGCATGTTGGCATAATTGTTCTGGTGTGTGATTAAGGTTTGAATGTTCAGTGTGTCTCTTCAAACTTTTCCCCTTCCCTCAACCTGTAAATCCCCCGATTGACTTTGGAGGCAGGGCCTGTGCCCCCCCCCCCCACCTTCAAACACTGCTACCATGTACTTATCTCCTATTTCCTGTTCAAGTTTCTCCTAAATGGAGCCTTGTAGAAGTCTTCAATAGTTCTGTCCTTGCAACAAATTGTTGAAAATGAATAAATGCTCATTGGTTTACAAGTTTAAACACAGGAAACTATTTTGCTGCAAAAGTAAGGATGATTAAAGCTTGCCTTTTGTAAGCCTTGGGAAAGTTCTTAGGATTCTTTTCATTGAAATTTTCAAGTTTTGAGAAATATTTCTTGAGAAGTCCTTGGAATAAGATTATAGAAACTATGTGTCTCTTTATGTTCAAACCCCTTTGGCATGTGCGAAGTTTTTCGATTCTCAAAATAACAAGGGCTCTTCTTTTCTTTTGAGAAATTGTGCCAGATTTCAATAAATGTGTCATGTTATGAAAACTGTGAAAGTGCTGACTCATTATCTTCAAATACCTTTTCTCTACAATTTCCTTCATTTATTTGGTTTTGAAATGTTTTACCTGTTGAAATAAACAGTACCAGGGATTTGTCACTTGAACTGTTAGACTATTGAAAGGAACCATGAAATTTTGGATTACGATTTCCTCGCTCCAAATTCCTTGAATATCACTTTTGAAGTGTACAAATTTGTGCTACATTATGACCTAGAAAAACATATGCTAAAATTATTAGTTCTGGTATGTTTATCTATGTGTTGAATTGATATTATCCCTTTGCCGTAGTTTGGGTCCTTTTGGACCCAGACAGAGAGCGCAACTGTCACCCATCTTTACCCATCTTTACTGTTTCATGCAGAGCTCGAAACTGTGAGTAGCTACCCAAAATTTTGGCAGCAACAAGGAGAGAAGCAATAGTTTAAGGTCAGGGGGTCAATAGCCTACAGAAGCTGATGCGGGCATGCTATGTCCTCTTTTCCGCCCACTCCCGAGGCGCTTAAATATGCCCCAGTTGGAGCACAATGGTAAAGGGTTAATCTTAAGTATCTGCAACCCGGGGCTGCGCACAGCTGCATCAGCTTTTCAGTAAACGCACTCCACAGGCTTATTTTAACCCTTTACCGTTGCTGGGGTCCTTTTGGACCCAGACGGAGAGTGCGGCTGTCACCCATGTTAACTGTTTCACACGGAGCTTGAAACTGCGAGTAACTACCTGCAAATTCGGCCACAACAACAAGAGAGACAATAGTTTAAGGTCATGGGCTCAATAGCCTACGGAAACTGATGCAGGGCGTGCTACATCCACTTTTCTGCCCACTCCCAAGGTGCGCAAATATGCCCCGATTGGAGCACAACGGTAAAGGTTTAAGAAATCTTGGAAATCAATAGATTTCTTCTTTACCAATTTCCCTTCCCCATATATAACAGAAGTAATGAATTAATTGATGCATCATTTTGTAGAGGAACACATCTGAAAGGGAAGCTTCCAGTGGTGGACTATGGAGACAGTCTTGAGGATCGACAGCCACTCATTATAATCAGAACTCATCATAATCACTCATTATAATCAGAACTTAACAAATGATTCTCATATTTCCCATTCGGGTATCTACCAATGATGAATTATTAAAGGGCCAATCCTCTCACCCCAAACAACAATTTTTGTAGGGGTTAACCAAAATTCTCAATTGGGTCAGCTCTTTGATTGACAGCTTATTGAAACAATTCAAAGTGCCAAAGCTTATATTACACCGCTTGAACTGCACTTTGAGTGTTTTAATTTTATACAATGAGGTTCTCTGCACACACCCTGAAGCAATGAACTGAGATTGTGTCTGGGTGAGGATGAATTTCAGACAAGTGTGTGAAGGACTTATGTAAGAAGGTTAGGAGAATTGGTAGCTGTTTGGGGTGAGAGAACTGGTCCTTTATGTAAGAAGGTTAGGAGAATTGGTACTGTTTGGAGTGAGAGAATTAGGCCTTTAAAGGGCAAGAGCAGTTGTCCCAAACTCCTAATCACAGATTTATTTATTTCTGCTTCCAAGTATAATCAGCTTTCATTATATTCAAGACTTTTATATTGCATATTCAAGGTAGTTAGTTAATATAATAGTGAGATGGATGGAAATGAGCCAGCCTCAGCTTTTTTTCCAGTTGTGGCCTGCTGGGCGTTTTCAAGGTAAACCAATGAGTTATTTTCATAATTCAGTGAGAAAAACGGCACAACAGCAGATCTGCAGTTTTATAGTTAGAATTAAATACAATTACAATTAAATACATATATCTCAGTTCCCGTTTCTTCATCAAGGTGTCCAAAAAAATGCACTTCCCACAGTGATTTGAGCTAGGTGAGTGCTGGCATGCAATTGCACTCGTGACCCACAAAATTCAAGGCCTGTTCATCCAAACCTGAGTAGGGATACCGCCAGAAACACAAAAATGAGGGGGGGTTTATTACTGCTTAAACACGAGTCCAAATTGATGCTCTTCTAGGCTCCAGTTACAAGTGTGTTTAGGGCTACAGAAGTTTGCTTCAAAGGGCAATTTGAAGGATTTTAAAGGCCATTTATTTGTGTAAGTTGAAACACTGTTGCAAAAGTAAGAAACCAAAATGGTTGAAAATTTTATAATTTTTATGGAAATGAAAAGTGGGGGGGGGGGGAGAGGATTTTACCCAGCTTCTTCTGGAAGGGGGCCATCTGGTGAAAACACTGCTGAGTACGAAAATGATAATAAATATGAGGATGAATCCTGTAACAGCTTCAAGTTGGGACTGCAGCCATCTGGATAAAGGGTGCGCTGTCATGTGAAAGTAAGATGGTCATACCTAAACAGCATCAGCAGTAATTAGCTTTGATTTAAGTGGAGTCCCTCTGTGTTGGACACTCCCTGATTGTGTACATGCTGCTTACCACAAGGTAACAAACCCCTAAGAAAAAGGAAACTGAAATAACAAGCATGGAAAAAGGCCGTCCAAGAAAAGTTCCCAGCAGAGCTGTGGAACCAAGTTTGCATCTTATCAGGAATTGGTTGTAACTGTTCACTGGTTTTCTCCGAAGGGGTCATTTTTTGGTTGGTAACGTTGTAAGGTGATCTTGGAAGGGTCATCTCCTCAGACCATCAAAAAAAAAAAAAAGGAAAATTGCAACAGTTACAATTATTGATAAGGTGACGACTCCAGCTGAACAGACAGGTTTTTATTGTCTTGAAAATATGAACTGACAGAGAATAAGTTGGAGTCAGGGTGCTGAGAGCCTGGGTAGTTATTCCGTGTCTGTTCGTTTGACCTGTCAGTAGAAATTAAAAAGATAATGAGATAAAGGAAAGGTTACAGCCCACACATACAGAAAGACTCTTGGGTTGTTCTGTAAGGAAGCCTTCCAAAAAAAAGTAGGTAAAAGGGTCAGCAATGGTTTCTTTTCATGTAATCATGCTGGTCTTAGAGACACTATATCATCACTTTAATCTCTTACCTTTTTACTTAGGCCCCTCCCACAATTGTCTGCAATTCATCCTTATCTAGACACCATCTCAGTTTAGAGTGCTTCAGGATGAGTATAGAAAAGCTTATTGTGTATAATCAAATTCATTTTCTGTTCCTGCTTTGTATTATAAGCTTTGGTGCTCTACATTGTTTGAATTAGCAGTCAATCAAAATGCTGAGCCAATTGAGAGTTTCTGTCTCCCCCTACAAGAAGTTTAGTTTGGGGTGAGAGGATTGGCCCTTTAAGGGAGAATCCCCTCACCTCAGACAGTTCCAATTCTCCTAACCTACTTACTTAAAGGTCAAGAGCAGTCTGCCCAAACTTTTACTTTGATGCAACAGCTAAATACAACAATTTTCTCCTTATTACTCTTATAACTTCAATATTGCATATTCAAGGTACCGGTAAATCAAGCAGTTATTACTTGTAAATTTCACATTTGAAGAAGAAATTTGTCATCACATGATTCTCCATAGCCAATCATGAAACAGGACAGTCCACTACACTACTTTAAGTTGGGGTGACTACTCTTGCTCTTTGAGCCCTTCCCACAACTGTCTGAAAACTTCATCCTCATCCAGACCCAATCTCAGTTTATTGCTTCCTGGGGAATGTATGAGACCCAAATCAGAGCATTCTCAGTACAGAATATTCTGTTTTATATGAGCTACAGTACTCTTGCATTTTCTGAATTCGCTGTCAATCAAAGAGCTGTGCCAATTGAGAATTTCTGTTGACTACTATTAAAATTGTAATGTGGGGTGAGAATCAATTGCCTTTAATCCCTACTTCCTAGCAGTAAGTGAGTAGCATCATGGAAACCAGATGTCGCCTGACCGAGGGTTCCTGAAGTTAGTTAGTTAGATGGTATTTAACAACACACCCGCATAAATGTGTTATATGGTGTCAGTAAGCTCAATAAAAAGTTCAAAGATCAAATTTTTGTTGAAGTATTGAATTTGTGCAAGTTCACTTTTGGTTTCCCTTTAGTCACCTCTTACAACAGGTGGGAAATACTGTGGGCATATTCTACAACCCCAGCCCAGCAGGGCAACCATGGAGGGGCTTGCTTAGTGTTATGGCGTGGACAACCTGCCAATTGTAGGATGAGTAATAACGGCCTCCTGTGTGCATTTTATAAGTGACAGTCGGGAACAAACTACCCCCCACACACATGGGCGTCTGCAGAAAAAAAAAACAGGGGGGGCAAAATTTCTAGACGGGGGCAAAACCTCCGAGTCACCATGAATTGACATGAAACGTGCGAAAATTTCAGCCCAAAATGCCTCCCAGATTGCCGGAAATGGCATTTCTAAAGCCTATTTTTGGCATAGAAACTTGGAAAACACGTTTTGTTCAGGTTTTTGCTTTGATTTTTATATGTTTTTTCAAATTTTTGATTTTCCAGGGGGGGGGCAAGTGCCCCCCCTTGCCCTTACCTGCGGACGCCCATGCCCACACACGACCTCCTTATGCATGCATCCTACCTGGATGCAGTTTTAAGTCATACCTAGGACCTGAGGGCTCCCTGGACTCTTTCCTGCCTACCTGTCCTTTGGACTCAATTTGTTCACCCAGCTTTTCTTCATGAGGGAATTTTTGTTTCATCCATTCTTTAGTTCTTTTTGTAGTCGCAAGACTCATTATAAAGTAGCAATCTTGCTTTAATAAGGGGTAGCTACTTTATGCTTTGTTCTTGTTACTTCCATCAGCAGATCACATGATCACCGGGTTTGATGGTGCTTGTAAAAGCTCCCCAGGGACTAAACCAGGGCAAGTAGAGCTGTAGGGATAACATTAGCCATGGCTCATTCCTCTCATGTGTTAACTCATAGATTCACAAAACCAGGACTTTGGGGAAATTTGTTTGCTTGACTATTCTGGTGAGGTTTTGCCATGGTAATGTTTAGATCAATTACTCGGTGCTGAAAAATTAGTCAAAGATAATATTTAGTTAAGGGATTATCTTGACTATAAAGTTAAGGCTATACATTGCATTATCTGACAAAGAGATGCCATCAAAGTGGCAGTCCCCTGTCTGCCTCCGGAATAACTTGCATTGTGCTCTGCATGCCGATTGTGTTTTCTCATGCTCTATTTCTTGGTATTATACACTAGGCTTATCATCTACCAATGGTGTGACTTGCCATGCAGGCAAATCCTTTCAATTGAAAAATTGCATGTTTGTTTGAAGCCGGATTCAAGAAAGTGGAATGTTTTGGCATTTTTGTGGGCTGTGCAACTATTTATTCGGCTCACACTTTGATACCATTTTGGCATTACATACATGGTAAAGGTGTCAAGGTCACCCTGAATGATATAACTTGCCCTAGGATAAAGATGAAAATAAAACATGTACCCACAAAAATAATGGTTTCACATGGTGAAGTTGGAATGGCATCAAAATGTTGTGATTTCATGTGAGTTGATCTACCTTTTTCATATAAAGACATCTTATGCATACTGTAGGAACTACTGTAGGTGCTATAACCCCACAGGGTTTGAAGAACCTTTTTCTTGTTTAGAAGTTTTGTAAAATTTTGCTGGTTGTTTTGTTGGTCTGTGGGGAAGGGGGGGGGGAAGTATTGCTCCACCCCTGCCAAACGCCTTACATCTATTTTACCTTTTCTTTCCCTGCCGGACAGTTCCTTCCCAGAAAATTTTCCCAGACAGTAATTCTCACCCAGGCATTTCCATTTGTTTGCTGGGGGGAAGTTAAGTAGTGTTTATGTCATGGATGTAAATTGTCCTGGGGAAAGTTCTTCAGGTTGGGAACTGTTGAGGGAGGGGTGAGGGGCATACTTCCAGGGGACTTCTCAGGTGAGGGTAATATTCTGGGTAAGATTTACTCTGAAATGGGGAAGGGTTGCCTGGTTCATGACATGAATGTTTATGAGGAAGATTATTCATCATTCACCATTTTTTACAACAAATTTGAGTTAAGTGGTTACATGCCGTGACGTCTCTTCTTGAGAAAGCACTATAGACACCCCAGTACATCAAAGGCGGTATGGGGTGTAACTGCTATCTGAGTTTGTCACATGATATGTGCCGTAAAATGAGCCAAGCTTTCCTTGTGTTCACACTGCTTGAAAAGCAATTAACACATGCTTGATTGACCTGTTAGCTAACCTCAAATGTTACGTAACTTTTTGTGTATTTTAATATATCTGTTACTTGCAATCAGACATGAAATGTGACTATATCAAGTGTGGGTGTAGTGAGCTTCATTTTCTCCCTGAGGTGATAAGAGTTAATCAGGCAGAGGAGGAGAATGTAACAAAAAGTAAGAAGGAACCTTCATCATGTAAGTGGTTAAAGGCCCAGTTCTCTCACGCCAAATAGTACCAATTCTCCTAACCTTCTTACTGAAGCTCCTCCCACAATTGTCTGAAATTCACCCTCATCCAGACACAATCTCAGTTTATTGCTTCAGGGTGAGTATAGAAAGACTCAATTTATGTAATCAAAACACTCTCAGTACCGTTCATGCTGTGTAATATAAGCTTTGACACTCTGCATTGTTTGAATTAGCTATCAATCAAAGAGCTGAGCCAATTGAGAATTTCGGGACCCGGGTACCAAAATTGTAGTTTGGGGTGAGAGGTTTGGCCCTTTAAGTGGTATAGATGTGGGTATGTAAAGCATACTTTTATTTCCCTTTGTGATTGGTATTGAAAATGTGCCCTGCCCAAGTGAGGCTATATGTCAGTGTTTCTCATGGTTCTTTGTTCCCAGAGTTTGATATTCCCTGGCCAGGCTGGGAACATTGAAAACATGAACATTTCTGAGGCATCGAACCCTGCCTGGGAGTAACTTCACAAACTCCCTCAGATGACTGGAAACAACCCTTTGTTTCTAAGGTGTTTGTATTAGAGTTGAGAAAATAGGATGCTGTGTCTGAAATTGAAATCACCTCTGAAAATATAATAGAGGTACAGTCTGAACCACCCAAAGAGAGGGCAACAGGCTCAAAAGCTGGATTGCAGAAAGCTGGATGAATGGAATGGTCACCCTACACTGACCAATTTTAAGGGAAAGAACTATTTGGTGGAAAATTTTCCTTTTCACATATTTGGATGGAACTGCAGTTCACTGAGGTGGGGGTGATTTTGCTCAGTTGCAAGAAGTAATTTTTCCAACAAAGTGGCCCAGCAGTTCAACCCCCTCCCCAATTTCCCTGTGACTACACATGTCTGCCAGGATTAAAGTACTGCATACCAATTCCAATTGCACTGTTTGCACTGGCAAGATATACCAACTGCATGGTCAAGTGGTTAGAGGATGTGACTTGCAGTCGGGAGGTTACGTGTTCGAGTCCTGGCTGGGTTATATCGAAGACTTTAAACAAACAGAATCTACTGCCATTGTGCTTGGTGCTCAGCATAAACAATGGAGTAGGAAAAACAAGCCAGTGAGTCATAACTAGAAAAAAGGCTATGGCCCCCTCAGCTTGAACCAACATAAAACTCTAACTGACCAACCAAATGCACTGGCAAGATGCTTTATTAGGAAACAGGCTTATCTGTTTTTTGGGGGAAAAAACTTAATCCCACTAACAGTACAAATTTGAAGAAATTTAGATATAAAAAAGTGTGTGCAAGAACAAATTCCATGCATGTACCAATTTTTGTAAGACATTTGTGAAGTTTATAAACTTTCCTACAAGTTGCTATGATGAAAGATCCCAAAGGTCTTGAACTTTCACCAAATTCACAAGATTACTTGAGAATTTCCAAATTATTACTAACACAGACACAAGCATACAATCTACTAAAAGGTGCCATTCTACATGGGTCCACTATGGCGGTAAACCATTGTATGGTAAGCCCTTGAAAGTGCCGAGGTCTGTGTAAACACTTGGCATATTGCCTTGGGGATAAAATCTGTTTATTTTCCATAATTATGTTCTTTTTTCCCAAGGAGTGAAGTTTGCATACACCTTTTTATGACAACAAAAAGGTCTTTCTTGACATTTTCAATTGTACAGACTTTGCCGGCCAGGCACACTACAAAAATTTGTTGAAAGGCTCAAGAATAGAGAGAACTGTTTCTATCATCCAGTCAGACAATTGAATACCAAGAGAGAAATTTGGTCTTGTTTCATAGAAAATTTTCACATTTTTTGAAACCAATATTCATTGAAACAGAATGACCGTTTATTCTAAATAAGGCAGTAGAGTACCCTTCTTTTCAAAAAAATAAACTTCTCATTGATAGAAATTCAGTTTATACTTGGTGTCAATAATAATTTTTTCATCCAGATTTTCAAAAATTCAAATGATTCAAATTCAACTCTTCATTCTACTGCATAATGTATTGAAGAGATGAAGGTAATGTTGCTCCAATGTTGAAAATGAAATTTTATTTTTGAAACTGCTTGAAAGAGCCGGTCAACTTGGGCAGTCCCCTAGACTTATTTTGAAGCAACAGCTAAACATCCCAGGTTTCCTCCATTTTCTCTTTAAAGTATCTTTCGTCATATTTAATAACTTCACTATTGCATATTTAATGTGAAGCCAGCAGTGACTTCTAGTAAATTTCACATTTGAAGAGAAAAAGTGTTGTCATATGACTTGCACCAGCCAATCATGAAACAGGACAGTCTGCTACACTACTTGAAGTTGGGGTGACTTCTCTTGCCCTTTAATAATGGCTGATGCCATTTTCTTTGTGTGTCTGCTTTAGCATTTTTAAATGCAAATTTCCCTTTAAGGTTACACTGTACACTCTAAAATTGGATTGGTTAAATTTGACCTCTAAGTAGTCAGCTACACTCTTACTAATTAGTAGTAAAAATGACTATTTAGGGATGAAATTTAGTATAATTTTGGTCAAATTTCAGTAAAGCATGGTTAAAAATTTGACATCAGTGTGGTTCGGTGCACAGTTGACTACTGCGCAATGCTCCTCCTAAACAATGGAGTAGGGAAAACATTACAAGCCAGTGAGCCACTACTGGAACAAAGGCCATGACCAGCTTGCCTTGAATCAGTAGATTGGAAACTGGGCCGTAAAACTCCTAACACAATATAACTTAACTCCATGATAAAATTTGCAAACCCCAAATTCATCAGTAAGAAATTGCTTGGTCTTGACAGATAAACTTTGGCACTGCATCATATGCATGAGCTGTGAAAATCTGATAACAAAAAGAGCTATAAAACCTATAATAAAATATATTTTGCTTTAAGGCAAAAATTGTGAAATTTACCCAGAGTAATTAATGCTTGGTTTACAGTGAATATACAGTATCGAAGTACTAAGCTGTTATTATGGAAGAAAATAACAAATGAAAGTTAGAGATCTGGCTTTTGTTTCAAAACAATTCGGGGACGACTGTTTTGCCCTTTAAGGTGTCTTTTCTTTCTGTCGGCATTGTGGACAAGGGGCATGATCTTATTCTGAAGGGTCGTTACCCCGAAGGATCATTATTCCGAATATTACATTTGGATCAGTATTCCGAGAGGTCTTTTATTCTGAAGGGTCATTACTCCGAATAAAATTTTGGGCTGTTATTCCAAATACGGAAAAGGGTTGTTATTTAGAATTTAGAAGGATCGTTTTTCCAATTTAAAGACAAGGATCGTTTTTCCAGATCTAAAGGAAAGGTGGTTACTGATTCCAAATTTAGAAGCGTTCATTGGCCAGCACATTTGGAATGAGAACCTTTACTTTCTATTCGGAATAATGACCCTCACTCTCCTTTCGAAATAATGACCCTTCGGAATCGTGTCCCTTCTGTTCAATTAAATATAAATTACATGTAAAATGAAATAATGACCCATATCTTTTATTCGGAGAGACAACCCTTCTTGGTTCAATAACGATCCTTTGGGACAAAGACCCTTATGCTCGATTTTTGATAACGAACCATCGGATATCGCTCCCTTTACTCTTCAGCAAAACGAGGAGGATTGGGAAAGGAAGGATGAAATTATTTCTGCGAATGTTTAACAAATAATGGTGACATTGAGAAACAGTCATTGCTCCTGGAAGTCTTGTGATTCAAGTGACAGCTATCAATGCAAAAACCAAATTCAGGGTTTCATCTAAAAGGTGGAGTTCGCATGTATAGCCTACATGGAAATGTTCTCTCATTCCCAACCACATTGACCTTGATGATTATCCCAACTTCTATGTTCTCCCATTAATGTACCATAGCAGTGAGTCATGGCAAGTTTATGGACAGTCGTAAAACATGTCATAAACATCACGATCATCATCCCAATTAGACAAATCAGACATGATGCATGGGGAAATGGGCTGTATAATTTCATCAGAGCATTTCTATCCTTTATATGCTTGTATCCCCAACAGAAAGTTATAATACCTTCTAAAACATCACTGATCTGTGTGTCACACTGTTTGGTCCTATATCTCCCCCAAGAGGACCACCCATGAACTTTCATACTCCTTGTTGGCTGGTAGAATGGTTTCAACAGATGTGTTACTGAGCTTGGGCTTTACTTGGGGTATATTGTCGGATGCAGCTGAGAAAATATGACATAAGTCCTACCCTTCAGTGGGAGGGAGTCCCGACAGTATATCCAGGAAATACCACAGACCGACTGCTGCCATGGTACATCAATCAGGAAGAACTGTCTTCGGCAGTACAATGACTTTATGAAGGGTTTATACAATCATCCCTGCATGAGATTATTTTGGAATAAAATTATTTTTCCAATCGTAGTCCTTTATTCTTCCCTGTGAGATTCTTTATCCTACCCTTAGATGATTCATGGAAGTAGCATGTACACAAGTCCAGGGAAAGGGATTGACAAAATCCCCGATGAGACGAAAGGAGACCCTGTGATCATATACCCAATGACCAACTGCCCATGCTGATATGCCCCACCCCCATTATAAGAAGAAGGGCAGAGCTGTTACGAGTCATGACTTTGAGTCACAAATTTTCAAAATGGAAAAGTCGCGAAGAGTTGTAACACAACTGTCCTTATAGATATACTGGCAGTAAATATAGTAAATGAATTGAATTGACTTGACTCGAATGCAAAATTGAGTAAGTTGTTATTACACCTCGGGTAAAGGGATGCTTTCCCCAATATCTCATGATTCTGCCATTGACTTTTCATTTCCTTCTGTAAGAAAATATATAGCCTTCTCCTATGCACCTTTATAAACAAATTCCTTCTTCTGCAGTTGTGAAATTTTCTGAAGAGGAAGTTTCCTTAGGGGGAAGTGTAGGGTACGCTCTATAGTCCCCCGTCTCAGTAGTCCCCATTTAGCGCAGTTCGTCTCATTAGTCCCCCCTCTTATTATTTCGCCTCACTGGTCCCCCGTCTCATCGGTCCCCCTCTTATTATTTCGTCTCATTGGTCCCCCGTCTCATTACTAATGAGACGGGGGACTATAGACATTATCCCATCAGTATCATCAGTTTAGCCTGGACTAAATTTTCCCATGTTAATGTTCTGCACTTCTGCAACGATGTCCCACCCAGCAGATTATGCCCTTATTACAATCATTTTGTGTCAAAGTATGCCGGTTGTGAGTTAGGTTAGGTTAGATGGGGTTTAACGGCGGAGTTTCCAACCGATTGGTTCAGGTCGAGTCGGGCACCTGGCCATGGCCTCTTTTCCAGTTGTAGCTCACTGGCTTGTTTTCCCTATTCCATTGCTTATGTCTTCGGTGTGACCTTGCCAGGACTCGACATCCCGACTGCCGATTGCGGGATGGAGAAGGGGTGAGATGGGGTTGGGAATTTGTGCCTCGGCGTTGTAGAAATGTATGAAAATGGCTGGGCTATTAACAGCGTCTTTAATGAAACACTGGTAATGACTCTAGTTAAAAACAAGAACGAACTTGTGTTTTCAAGCTGCAAGTTTTCCAACTTACACCTATATCAACCATAGCGCCCTCATTTAGACGATTTAAAAAGTGTTTGATACCACATACGTCAAACAGTATGCCAAACGAAACTGCGAAATGTCTATCTTCACATAAAACAACTATAACATCCTGCTTCGGATTTCATGGAATCGATGGCTTTGATTAAAATTCATGCCAATTTTTATCTTGCCTTTTACGTTGGCAAATGTTCGTCACGAAGCTTTCCCATCAATGACATTTTCAGAAAGAATTACTGCTACTTCCGTATGCCTTGCGTATACCTTTGGCAGTGACACGACGCTTGTATGTAGAAAATGCTTTCTCCCTTTTTCTTTCTTGTTCCTACTATTGGACAGAGTATTTTTCCGTTTTACGTAGATTCCAGGTGGACATGACATTGTCCGAAAACACAACACGCAAAGAACGAAAAGATAAGTAAGCGATTGACCCTACGCAGTTTAAAACTTTTGCGCCGTTGTTACGTTCTCACGCTCTCCGGGAATGGAAATATCATCCATCACTTGCCAGAGAGATCATTTTGAAATTGTGGGCACGTCACGAGTGATGTTTGCGGAAAATGAAATACCTTTCAACTTCCTTGTGGACGAACTTCTGACCTCAGTGGCCCTTGTACAATGTAGTATTTGTGGGAATTGAACGTTGTCAATATGACGTCATAGGAAAAACAGGAACAATGGTAAAATATGGACGCGTTGTCAAAGCAATTTTGCCAGTAATTTTGGTATTGGCAAATTGGGGGGGGGGGGAGGGGGAAAACCACTATATATGCACACGTTATATAGACATCGCATGACAAACCGTTTTGAAATTTACCTCGCTGTATGATATTAGCCTCACTAAAAAGGGTGAAAGCTATCATCAAGTTTTGATATGTTGTTCTAAGCATTTCTGCGAAGTTTGCATTGAAATCCTGTGTTTGCAGGTTCTCAAGATGTAAGGGTAAAGTTGTTACATTTTCAACAAAAAGTGAACTTGGAGCAAGCACATGTGACGACATATCCTCAAGATTAATTGACAGTCTTTCGTTTTTCTATAAATTTTACAACCACTGTTCTCTTCAATAATCACAATGCATTCCTTGTCAATGTAAGGGAGTGAATTAACGTCTGCTGCTCACAAATTAACTTCGCATCACAAGTCTATTGACTTCATTTACTGATATCTCGAGAAATCACGTCTGATTTGAAGGGAATTTCACCATACTGTATAGATTTGGTTCCTCTTTCACATATAAAAAGATAAACTTTTGCTCTAACTTCCCCTTGAACGCACCGGAATCTAACAGTTCTCGATATTGTACGTTGTATATCCTAAAAACCAAAGAGTGAAGTTAGTCACTCTATAATGGAGTGAAAAGTGTGAATTCACTCCATTCTGGTAAACAAAATCACCACATTTGTTCGTGGTATATTTCCCGCTGTTCCCTTAAAGCACACATCCTATGTTTTGTTTCACTGTGGAACTCCCTAAACTTTCAAACCTAACGAGGGCTGTACATCCTCAGTTTCTCGGTTTGTTAAAAACAAAATAATAAAAAAAAAAATAATTAAGTAAATGAAAACACTTTCTGTTGTCTTGGGAATTCATAACACTAGCGTAGCCAGCGGGGGTTGCGGGTGAGGGGGGGGGAAGGGGGTGGGGTGTGGGGGTGGGGTGTGGGGGTGGGGAAGGGGGAAAGGGGGCAGAGTGCCGCCCCCACAGAAATTTTGGGGACGCGATGGGCGATGTTGAAAAAATGAAGGAAAGCAAAAAAACAAATGAAAAAAAAAAAGGAGAAACGGCAAGAGGATGGAGGGAATCGGGGACATTTTTTAAAGTTTTTTTTTTTTGAGGGGGGGCTCTTAGTCGTTACGATAAAGTATGCTGTCCCCGACGGCGACTAGTCTCCCCGATGGTTCACCTGTTTTTTGCTCTCAAGGGACAATTTCCCTAATAAGAACCCCAAATTTTTGGCGCGCTACGCGCGCTGTAGATGCACTCAAGTTTTTTCAATACTTCCAATCCACATATCTAGAGGGTGTAGGTCCTGTCAACCTTACCAAGTAACAGGTAGGCTGAGTAGGCCTACACAGGTTATGTAGAGGTCGTAAATTTCATCCCATATCAAAAAGCCTAGTTGCTGTTCTCTTGTGTGTGTCGTGCGATTTGTCAGTTGGTGAGCGACTCACGGAGCATAGTTTAGCTATTTTATCGGGTATTCCAGGTGGTTTCGACACAATGTACGTTATCCCCGATACGGTCTACAACCCCTACTGTTTCTATTTTTTTCTTTTTGTTCTTAATGATTACATAGGCTATGTTATTTTTGTAAGCCTTCCAAAAATTTTCGCGGGCTTTGCGCGCTTTGCAATTTCACGGTTCAGATTCAAAAGAACACTATCAGTGCGCAACTCGGCTTCTAAAATATTTAAGTGATATTGTGCAAAATGTGCCCCAGGCTGCAATGACATGGGGTAATTAGGCTCCTTCATATGCCCTTCTCACCACCCCTTGACATAAGGGCTGTCGGAACTTGTGGTCGCTGGCATAGCCCGCCTCCTGTCGGGAATAATCTGTCGCCTTCCCATGGTCAGTTTAGTTATTTTGGCTTTCAAAAGAGTTATTTCTGCGACAAAACCCAAAATGTTCGGTACGCTTTGCACATTCTTCCTCAGTTCCGTTACATAGAGTTATTAAAGTACAAACCCTTGCCATCTTTTCAAGTAAATTAATTAGTAGAATAAATGGATTAATAATGTACATGTCGGGAATTTCATCTCATTTTGCTAAACTTAGTTAATCTCTTGTGTCAGTCGTGCGGTACGGACTCGAAGAAGGAAGTACAATATAAGTTGTGCCCGATAGGGCTCAATTGCCGGGACAATTGACCTGTATAAGCTTTAAATAAGTACAGATTCTTTTAGAGTAGGCTAACCCAAAAAATATTTACGGTGAAATCAGTGCGGAAATATCTTCCTCCAGCATATACAAATTTTATGTCGTATATGACTCGCAATGGCAGGTATAGTGCACAGGTTTTCTTCAAATCTCCTCCATTAAATCATCGACGGCATCCTGGCTGTCGGGGCTTGGGGTCGCTACCCACCCTACCCCTCCCCCGTTCGGAGAGAGGGGGCCCTTTTCGGGCAAATCCTGGCGCCAAGCCTGGAGGGAAGAGACATTTTTCCAGTTATGACTTGTATATGTGTAATGAAGCAATGAACTCAAAATGGAAGCTGCATTTTTTGGAGAGCGGCAACTATTTTGGAGGGGCGGCCAATTTCACTAGGAGGGCGTGTCGCCCCTCTAAAACCCCCTGTGGAGAACACTGGAATCTAGTATAAAAAGAACAAAATATAGCACCATATTGCATCTTAAGCTCTTCAAGACAGCAAAAAATTCCAAAAGGGGAGGGGGACACCCAGGGAGACAGGCCCGTAGCCAGGGGGTTCAGGGGGTTCGCACCTTTTTATTATTTTTTTTATTTAAATGGAGTTTTGGCGTTTTCAGGGCAAAATGTCAATTCCGCTGGTTTAGCCAGTGTAGGCCTTATGAGTAGCTGTTTTGTTTCAGTGCAACACAATTTCCTAGGGCCCCATTGATTCGTACAGTAACCCTCTTACAGCCACACACTAACTCTCGAGGGAATAAGGAAAACATTGATACAAGATTGAAAATGTCCAAAAATTCCAGCTTAGGTGTTCAACAAATCGCTCAATTTTGATGTAAAATTGCAAAATCTCATTGGGGTAGGAGGGGGAAAACCACACCCTCTCCCCGTTCGGTCGCTCGGCTCCTCACCTGGGCGCTTCGCTCCCTCAAGAAAATGCCGCACCCCAGTGGCGACGATGAAAAATGAAAAAGTGGGGGCTAAAGGTATGTTCAGCCCCACAATATTTGTCAAGTGCTCCAATTAAGAAGCGGGGAGAATTTCGAAGTTGAGCTGAACATTATTCTTGCTTAGAAATTTTTTGAATTTTTTTTTTGAGCATGAAATTTACGAGGTGCGGCTATGCAGCGCCCCCACTATTCCAAGCGGAGCTCTACCATCGATTGGCAAGGAGCGAACCAGGAAATTTTTGGCTTTACAAACCCCTCAGATGGCCGGAAACGGCACTTCCCGAGTGCACTCTAGAAACATGTTGTAAAATTTTGCATAGATTGTTTTTTTTTTTTTTTTGCATTACTTCCAGGCTGGGAACATGCAGCACAAAACACTCGGGAAGTGCCGTTTCCTGCCATCTGAGGGGTTTCTAAAACCATAAATTTTCTTGTACGCTCCGCGCCAACCGATGGTGGCGCTCCGTTTAGATAGTCCTGTCGGTCAAGATTGGGGACGATGAGTCGACTTTGCCCCCCACAAGAAAATCCTGGCTACGCCCCTGCATTGTCAGCACTCAAATTTTAGAACAGAAGCTAGCACACCTTCAGTAATTTCGAGATAGGTTTTTGCGCGGCAGTGACCTGGGCTACGTACAAAAACGAAATGCTCGTTTCACCCAGGTGACCAGACCGACTACTATTACCAGGGAGGTGTTCTAATAACACCTCCCTGTAGATGGAGATCCATCGAGAACCTTTTTCTTTGAGACGTAGTAGTTGCCGACACTAATCTCTTTTGTGTATTGTACACCTCCCTGCTATTACTGAGTACTATACCGCTTACGCTATTACCTCATATGCCAAATGCAATTTTGTTGAACCAGCGATTTGCCACTAGGCCTGATTACTCGGGAATAACCCGGAATAACACCAGTATACACATATTCTTTACCACGTTCTTTGAGCGTATACCACTCTCTCAAATCTTTGGGAATGAAAAATCAGTCATTTAGAGTGAAATTAGGGCTCAATCTAAAAATGAAGTACCGGTAACCATTTTTGAACAGAGTTCGGGATGGTGCCTCTTACTCGAGAAGTTAATCTTGGCCACAGTGGGTAATGACGTCATTATTGCAAAGCTTGATATCATACATACTATGTTATTGCAACGACGCTTTCAATTGCTGTTTAGATTAAGGACAAAAACAGTCGCCCAAACTTATTTTGAAGCAACAGCTAAATCTCACAATTTTCTTCTTATTTCTTTTCAAAGCATCTTTCATAATATTATAGGACTACAATAATGAAAATTTCAAAGCAAATCAAGCAGTTACTCGTAGTACATTTCACATTTGAGGTGAAAAAAATATTGTTACATGACTTTCAAGTGCCTATCATTATAACAGGACAGTGTACTACTACACTACTTGAAGTTAGTTGGGGAACGGTCTTGTCCTTTAGTGGAAGTTATTCATCACCCCAGACAGTTCTTTCAATCCTCTTAACCCATTCTCTTAAAGTGTACCTCAAGTTAAACAATTCAAAAATATGTAATATGGAACATGAAAAGTGAATTCTAACAGTCCAACTCCTATCTTCGTAGGACATTCCTGAGCTGAGTTATAAATGTTGAAGTTTATTCAATTAAAACAAATTGGTCCATTGCGCAACAATTGTGACTTTCTTGTTGTACAACTCACATAACCTGCTTTGTTTCCTTTTAAAATTAAAAATGTTTTTTTTTATCTTGAACACTTCCTGCTTGTCTGGATAACATGTTACACAGAGAGGGCTTAATTAATTACATCACTCCATAAGAGTAAGATTGCGATCACACCTTCATACAAGGTGTAGTAACTTTCTGAAAAACAAAGAAATACAAAGATTGTAATTTTAGTAGTACAACAATGACATCACAAATTATTGCGCAATATACCATTTTAGATTGAGTGAATTAACTTTTATATCTCAGCTCAGGAATGTCCTATAAAAGATGGCGGTTGGACTGTAAGAATTCATCTTTCATGTACTTCAGTACATATTTTTGAATTTTTTGACTTGAGGTACAGATTGAGTGAATTAACTTAAAACATTTTATATCTCAGCTCAGGAATGTCCTATAAAAGATGGGGGTTGGACTGTAAGAATTCATCTTTCATGTACTTCAGTACATATTTTTGAATTTTTTGACTTGAGGTACACTTTAAAGGTCAAGAGCTGTCTCTCCGAACTTATTTTGAAGCAACAGCTGAATATCACAATTTTCTTCGTATTCCTCATCAAAGTATCTTCCATCATATTTTGTGACTTCAATATTGCATATTCAATGTGAAACCATCAGTTTCTTCTAGTAAATTTCACATTTGAAGAGAAAAATTGTTGTCACACGACTCTCAACAGCCAATCATGAAACGGCACAGTCTACTACACTACCTCAAGTTTGGGTGACTGGTCTTGCCCTTTAAGCCCCTCCTCCCACAACTGTCTGAAACCCATCCTCATCCAGACCATCCCAGTTCATTGTTTCAGAACAGTACATGCCGAAGCTCTGTAATGTGAGCTAGAGCACTTTTTAATTTTTAACATGCTGCCAATCAAAGAGCTGTTTGTGTCATGTGAAAAATTTTGTTGACTAATACAAAAATTGTAGTTTGGTGTTTGTTTATGTAGCCAACGCAACCCAGCTGTGAACGGTGAATTACGCCATTCATGTTTTATAGGTCACTTTGTGTGCAAGGGACAGAACAAGTTTTTTTGTCACCCATAAGTCCGAGGGATTAAGATGCAAAGATGGCCTGTAGGAATTGCATGGCTATTATAATAGGAAAGTCAAACCGCTCAATGAGCTGACGGGGGTCATTTTGACCAGATAAATCCCTCACATATACGCTTGACTTAGCAAGATGGAAAGCTCCTTGGTCATGGATATCTCTCTGTGAATGCTTCTTGCCGTGTCATAGACTATAGACGTGTCCATTCGAAAGACACGAACTAATGTGAGTTGTTGATAATTCTTTAAATCAATCGTACTTTGTCATACCACTGTAAACATCCGATAACGATTAAACGTTTGTCATCGATTGAATTTAACGAAAACCCCCGTCGAGTCATTGCACTATTTTTTCGAGATACTAAGACTTAGTTACATCGCACAAAGCCGAACAACCAAATGGTCAGGCCCTTTCAAGCGTAGACCAAGGCCGAATCATGCAGGGTCTTTTTTGGCTCCATGGATGATTATTTGGGAGACCATTATAACCGGACCTTTCTTCCGGACCCAATAATGATGTATCTATGTTTTCTCACAAAATATCTAATCATGTGTGTAGCTTCAAAGAATGTTCATGCTGTGAGAACTATCTCCCAGTTTCCTTTTTTCGCGCTGTCAAAAATTCTTCCAAATAAGTTTCATGGCTCCTACGGTTTTGTGAAGTGTCAGTGTTTAGTAGGTCTTACCTCTCGGGAAAAGGTCGGGCATTTTCTGATGAGCACTGCACACTATTGTACATAGTAGAGAGTATACAACACTCAATTGCGCATTTCAAATCACGTTGACCTGCATAGTACCTGAGTATCGTAATCACCAATAATGTTACAAATACATTACCGGATATTACGGTACCAAATGAGTTGGGGCTGCCGCGAGCCACGCAGTATAGAATACTTTTAATGGGTAAGAGCAGTCAACTCTCACTCCGAAATACTCACTTTTTGTAGTAGTCTGCGGAAATTCTCAATTGGGCACATAACAGCTCTTTAACAGCAAATTAAAAAATATGGAGTATTGTAGTACATATTACACAGCATTTAAGTACTGAGAGCGGGGAGTTAGTCTATATTCTCACCTGAATTGTGTCTTGGTGAGGATGACTTATAGGAAGTTTTTAAAGAGAATTAAGAAAGTATGGGTTAGGATAATTGGAATTGTTCGGGGTGAGAAGATTATAGGCCTTTAATTCTCAATATTCTTCGTTTTTCTTTTCTAAGTACCTTTCATTTTATTTTCAGGAGATCACTGTTACATATCCAATGAAAAGGAATGGGACCACCCTCATGGATTCCACAATTCAGTGAGAAGTTACATTTCACATTGTTATCAAGAGCTGTTCATGAAATAAGATGCTGCTCTGACTAACTCAACTTGAGATGAATGCCTTTCATTACCCCTTTTCAGTGTGGTTTGCGTACATCCAGTTTAATGCGCCCCTTCTCATTCACTCTAACAATTTGACATCCGTCGTGAGCGGCACCCCGCGATACCCTGCGGCACATATGCACTTCTTTCGCTCCTTTTGGGTGTCACATGTATGTTACTTCTTAAATCAACAAATGGTCACAGATGTGCAGGCTTGTTAGTGACCCACTGGGCCCGCTCGTCTGTTCGTAGAAGAGCTGTGAGGAATTTTTACGGAGTAAGCTCACAGTCCATGAGTGAAGGTGAGGGTTAGCCCGCGGGGCGGACGAATTTTTTCGTCCAGCTCATCGCTAAAATAAAAAAAATCAATTGAGGGGCGGCAGCTTAAAGGGGGCTGCAGCCACAGAGGCGCTACGCAGGCTAGGTGAGGGTACGCATTGTCGGGCAAAGTTAATTCTTCAAATAGACGCGGTAGTACCGATAGCACACAGTCATTACACCTATTTATCATTATGACCATAGGGGTAATATTAGCGTCCCCGATCGGACAATACCTAACAGCCTTCAAGTGATCGGCACATTTGCTAATATTTGAAAGTTTAGAACCGATATAACACAATGAAAGGGCAGTTGTATGTTGCTACACTAATCGACCTTCGCCGGATGTGACACATGCCTTCAGACTTTCAAATTACGTTACATCAAGTGACTAGCGAACTTAACAGTTAAGAACAAATTTGGTTCCTGTTCAAAAAGTCAATTCAGATGGGATACCATAGATTGCTTTTTGATGGGAACCCATCTTCATGTGGTTTTATGTGAGTAGAACCTTCCAGTTGCCAAGCTCTCCTGCTTCAAATGACACCACCTTTCATACACTCGAATCGGTCACCGCATTCTTTATTCCATACATACGGAGGGAAGCGGGGGGGGGGGGGGGGTTGCCAACGTCACTTGGGAAGGTATTATCATGGAAGGTCCTATGCGATGTTCCCATTTGAAAAACTTCGTATCGGTGAGATTTAACTGCACAGAGTTTGGAAAAAGGCCCATTATTCTACGAAAATATGTGTTTGTGTAAGGCGGACGGGTATGAACCCCGCTTGTAAAGTTTTGCGTATAAATAATGTGCAATTACTGGCATTGCGCAATGTTCCGTCTCAATTGGTGCGGTCATTTTGAGCTATGCTGTAGAGGCACTGCTATCTGGTCAATTTACAATTAGCGCCCTCACTCCAGTTGGTTACATAAAATTGCTCTTCTGTGGACACTAGAGCTGCCCGAGCTCAAATGACCCAATTTTCCAGTTACTCGCTGGGTTTCTGTTCTTTCAGTAAACGGTTCTAAGGTGCTTAAGGGAATTGAGGTTTTAAATCTCGACATTCTGACGAAATCTTTCAAAATTTTAGTTTTAAATTTCGTCAACTAGTGAAAATTGTCTATGATGGATTTAAAGGCCCAATTCTCTCATCCCAAACAGTATCAATTGTCCTAACCTTCTTAATTAAGCTCCTCCCACAATTGTCTGAAATTCACCCTCATCTAGATACAATCTCAGTTTATTGCTTCAGGGTGAGTGTAGAAAACTTCAGTGTGAATAATCAAAACCCTCTCAGAACAGTCCATGCTGTGTAATATAAGCTTTGGTACTCTGCATTGTTTGAATTAGCAGTCAATCAAAAGGCTGAGCCAATTGAGAGTTTCTGTTACCCTATACTAGAAGTGTAGTTTGAGGTGAAAGGATTGGCCCTTTAACTTTTCGGTTTCATAGATGCATCCCTGTTCAAAAGAGGTGGTAAATATGACATTACAACCGCGTAGTTTATGCATAAGCTTTATGTAATATTGCCTACCTTGCATGAGTCGGCGATAGCTGCTTAAAGGCATATTTTCATCATCCCAAACAGTTCCAATTCTCCCAACCTTCTAGCCCCTCCCACATTTATCTAAAACTCATCTTTATCCAGACACAATCCTAGTTTATTTCTTCATGGCTTGTCCCAGTGGCCATACAAGTCCATAATGTGTAATCAAGACACTCCCAGTGCCCATGCTGTGTAATTTAGCTATGGTGCATTGTTTGAATGTGATGCCAATCAAAGAGCTGTACCAATTGAGAGTTTTGATATATGTATACTGAAACTGTAGTTTGGGGTGACGAATGACTGCCTTTAACCAACTTGTCTCTCTCTAATCTTTACCCTGCGTAGCAGGCTGTGCCTGACATTTCTTGTTCACTCAAGCTAGGCTGAGAAATCAGACTCTGATGTAGGCATTTGGACTGTGTCTTTCATGGGGATTGGTGTATGTGGAAGAGCGAGGGGTTACCGCTTCAGTTTTGTACGAAAATTTGAAGTAATAGTTTATTTTATCCGAGGTTTAGTGAGAAGTGAAAAATGACCTGACAAATTTTGGTCCGAAATTGAAGGACACTGTCTCTTTCGCCTTTGTCTTCTGGCTGTTTGTAAGAAAACAACGTTTGTAATGCAGTTATAGGCATTGGAATATCGTATTCTGCTGATTATAGGCCTATGTATATGATTTACATGGGAGGGATCCGAGTCGGCTACTATTGTTAAATTTGTATTGCGTCTCCAGAATCGCCCATCATTAGGCGCTGAATAACCTTGACGTTACTTCATAACTGTGGTGTAATTTACTATGGAATGCTAAATTTGTCTGTGATGAAGCCGCTATACCAGCCGTTCCAGCTACGATATTCATACCACGTTATTTTTCCCTTTTCTTATCCATTCCAGTAGAGGATTCCATATGATAAACACTTATGATTTTTCCATATATATTTATATATATTTACCCTTCAGAATTTTACGAGCCAGCTTAGATCCTGCTTCTAGCGTTTTTTGTACAATCGTCAAAGTATCTCGTGTTTTTATATCGCATAGGATCAAACGTCCATGCCTGCTATTCCTGTTCGTAAACCTCTCTTTTGAGACAATTGGTTTTGCCTCGATTCCCGTGGGGGTAGATATGTACTCAAGCTCAGAGAAACTTACTGATGGAAATCATCCTACCATGCTTAATTTGCTTACATGCTCTGATGCCCGTGGCTATGGGCGAGATTATGAAAAGAATGAGCTGCCGGATTTGAAACGCACCCTGCAGTAAGGGGGGACAATAGAATCCTTCAATATTCGGCTTCAAGTCACTTCCGATTGAACAGAATGCATGAACGTTAAAAAGAATGAAAAGGCCGACCGAGCCTACGGTCTACGCGACAACATCCCCTTTTTATGGCGATCATTTCTCCTTCGCGTGAAAAGGCTGTTTACAACAGAAGTGTATCGCTTCTAGAGGTTATTCATCTGTGATTCAATAAAAAGGATTCCTTTAAAAACATCCTTCTCGCTTGTTCATAGTTTTACAAGGAATTACAAACAACAACCAAGAGAAAAGCTTTCGAAATTCTTACGGGTTTCACTCGTCGTAATTTGTCTGAAAGGGTGCTCTAAATGGACAGTGTAAAGGTATAGAGAACAGTTAACACTTGAGTGGCAATTTCCTGTTTATAAACTCTTTTCATAGACAAAGCAACGAAATTTCTTTTTGGCATCCATTACACTAGCGTTAAACATGCCAATTTCTGCTATGGCCCAGACAAAGTTTAAACGATTCGAGAAGACAAACCCAAAAGAAAGAAGAACCAAAAGCTTTTAGCACTAACGCGGCAACAAACAAAACTGTTTTTTACATGTTTTGTAGTACAGTAGTTTCGCATGTTTTTGATTTGTTCAATAAGTTAGGCAATGAACATGAATCTACGAGATTCAAGAATTTTATAATTCTTGGAAATTAACGGGATCCCAAGCGAGAGATACCAATTTTTTTTTGTCGCATTCCCCTCAAACCAAAAATTCATAGCTAGCTGTAGGCCCTAACACCCCTTATTTTTTTCTTATTAAAAAAAAACTTGCTTCAAGGTTACACACTGACATTTTTTAATATTAGCAGATTTCTTCTAAAAGGTTTCGTTGACCTTTAAAGTAAAGTGCCCTAACTTATTTCAAAACAACATCTAAATCTCATATTTTCCTGTTTGTCCTTACGACATTTCAGAACTTGTTGTTGTCACATGATTGGCAAGAGGCATTCATGAAACAGGATATTCTACTTCACTTATCGCTTTCAACACAAGTTAGTCAAAGTGTCAGATAGACTAACCACTTTAGTCACTCATATTTGACTAATTTGTTATGATAGATCTGACAAATTTCCTACAAACAGACTGAAGAATATCAGTTACAACATAGTCAAGTAGGCTTAGTATTTGTTGGAATCTAATTCAACTGTGTCAAATGTTAGTCGATGTTGTTGACTAACGTGATTAGTCAGTTCAGGCACTGTTTTGACTATTGTTTTTTACAGTGATTCATGTTGGGGGAGACTGTAATTTCCCTTTAAGCCGACTTTGAAACTTGACACCAATATCGGAAACTTAAAGGGCAGGAACAGTCATCCCGAATTGAAGTAGTGCAGTAGACTGTCCAGTTTCATGATTGGCTGTTGGGAGTCATGTGACAACATTTTTTCTTTTCAAATTTGAAATTTACTGGAAATAACTACTTGGTTTATCTTGAACATGCAATAGTTTAATCATAAAATATAATGAATGATACTCTAAAGAGGAATAGACGAAAATTGTGCTATTTAGCTGTTTCTTCAAAATAAGTTTGGGGGACTGCTCTTTACCTTTAAATTTGCATTTATTTTTGAACCTTAAAGGGAAATATTGCGTTTAAAATGCTCCAACATAGCAAAAGTAAATAGCTCTAGTCATTTTCAAATCATTTGGTCTCAACAATAAACCCCAGCAATAGCTTCATTTTCTCAAAATATTATGCACAAGAAGAATTATGGGAGTTGCATCTTTTGACATGTTTGGGTGAACAAATTATTCTTGAGCAACAAACAACTGAATTTCTATCGGAGGGAAACTTGTGTCTTGAAAAGAAGGCTACCATACTGCCTTATTTGTAATTATTTTTGAATCTTTTCTGAAAAACAAAAATGTAATTTGAATAGTACAACAATGACATCACAAATTATTGCGCAATGTACCATTTTAAATTGAGTCGGAAAACTTGAAAATTTTATATATCAGCTCAGGGGAGTTGCGCAAATGGCAGATGAGAGTTGGAAGTTGTTTGATTTATTTTTCCTGCTCCATATTATGCATTTCTGAAATTTTAGACTCGAGGTACACTACCTTATTTACGGTTGATTGAAATTTTCTTAAAATTGTTCGGGTAACAAAATTCAACACAGATGCAAGACTAGACAGCCCAGTACTACCCCGTTACCAACCATGTGACGTCATACGGTAATAAAGGATCATTTTTTGTTAGTTTAAAAGGCCCAGTTCTCTCTCCCCAAACAGTACCAATTCAACTAACCTTCTTACTTAAGTCCCTCCCACAATTGTCTGAAATTCGTCCTCCTCCAATACAATCTCAGTTTATTGCTTCAAGGTGAGTAGAGAAAAAACTCAAAACACTCTCAGTACCATTCATGCTGTGTAATATAAGCTTTGGTACTCTGCATTGTTTGAATTAGCTGTCAATCAGAAAGCTGAGCCAATTGAGAATTTTGGTACCCTCGTACCAAAATTGTATAGTTTGGGGTGAGAGGTTTGGCCCTTTAAAGTCAAAGTGCAAATGTGGTGCGGGCTTAAAGTGAAAAAATTGCCAAAAAGAATCTTGCCTTTTTAATAATGAAGAAATATAAAAAAAAAAAAAAAAACTTTAAAATTATTCTGCCAGTATGGCCTCTACATTTCCATAATGCAATGTACGTATGTGAATTGAATATCTTCATTCAAAAATTTGAACCTTGCAAAAGCCACATGCTTTTCAGACGGAATTTACGATTTCCTTTGACCGTGAAATGCCCTTACCCCTGCCCGGAACGCACATGAACAAAATGTACCTTCTAGAGGAGCCACGTCCGCTAGCCTATACCTGTATGTTGTTCATACTCGTGTGAAAAATAACGATGCTGGTAGGTTGGAATGAATTTAAAAAAGAAAATCGGTGTTATGCATGATATGTGAAATACGGAGAATTTTAAAACGTTTAGTCATCTCTCTTCTATTTATCCAAATACTTATGTAGGTCGCACAAGGTGAAACATAGTTCAATATTGTTCAGCTGCATGGTAGAATCATCTTAGCTAATCAAAATGAACTTATTAGCTGTGCCAAGCGAGTACGATGCATTATACCAAGCTGAAGCAGTATTCCGTGTGTACCATGATGTTAAATGGCGCCAGTGATGTCTAGGTTTGCGCTAATATAAATACCAGTCTAATCTTCGTATTTGCTGTTCTATGCTTACCAACAGAATGCATACTCGTTGATGTTTTCAAGAGCCATTTACTTCATGCCCTCGTGATTCGGTGGCCCATTTCTTGCGATGGTATATGATTAATATGCTGGTTTATGTAAAATTTCTGAGTCGCAAAACATGGTTTATACAGTTACTATAATACTAGGCCTTCTCATAGGCTACCTAGGCTCCACATTATGTATACATGCTGGTGTGCGCGGTTGTACTGCTAAACCGACAGAGTAGTAACATGCAGATGATCTAATTTCTCGAGAAGTGGGGTCAGTTGTAAGGGGTTCAGAATTGTTTCACTGTAAATTGTATAATTAGGGGGTACTAGTCTATATGCCGAGCTAGATTGTATTCGTCTCGAGGCGTCTAACCAGCTCTTCTATTTGAATAATATCATTTGAATATTTATTATATAAAAAATGCTGTAATAAAAATGGGTTGTGAATACTTAAGTGAATACTTATTAGCACTTTGTAAGTCACTCGAAGCCTGCATAGATTGGTAGTGGTCATATAGTCGATTCGTCAATAGCGCCTCTTAGGCTGCTCTTTATTTTTTTTCAGCCGACGACTGGACGATTCAGGTTCGTCCGCTCAGCGTGTATTGTGGAGCCTGGTGGGGCAACCGGTGCAGATCACGTTTTTGCAACAGCTACCATCTTCAAGGGCTTCCGCGATAACTGTATGCATTAGTCTTGCAAGCTGGGATGCGGTTACTCTAAGATGGAGAAGGGATGTTTCGGGTAAGGGGGGCCTCCGAAGTGGCTCTATAGACATTTATATTACTTAGTGGAAAGTCGTATCTGTATGTGCATCGGCACATATATGACATTCAAACACTGAAACTTCATTGTTCACATGTAAGTTTTACAATCCATGAAACCGTTAATTATGAAGCAAAATCAATTTGAGATGACATTCGATCCATCAGATAGTAAAGGTGTTCGTAATGATTGAAAAGGTCCCATGACTTGGAGTGCTTCGAGTGTTCTAAACGCGATTTATAAAGTACGAACACTGCGATATTTGAGACAAGCTTTTCGTAATAATCCATCTATGAATGAGTTTTGACTGGCTATGTGTATGCCTTTGCGCCAAGGGTGCCATAAAAGGTGGGCTCCTGTATTAATTGTTGTATTTAGACATTACTGGTTAACAAGTTGGATTGCATTCATCATCATCTGTAATAAATAGTAGAACTAGCGATACTAGGCCTACGGTACGTGAGATAGGACTTGGCCGGGGAGGAAGGAAGGCTCTTAAAAAAATTGGAACATACTTTTCCGACTGCGGTTTCATCGATCCATCCTCACGGAGTATTTGAATCACATTGTAATGATTTGGTGAGCAATTTGCGTAAAAATTTCTTCCATTTTGTCATGTAAATCTTGTAGCGTAAAAATAAGTTTTGTGTCTTTTATTCGATTTCAAGAGGGGCGGAGGATTAGACGTAGAAAGGAAAGGAGGGGGAGGGGTCAGGGGTGATGCTCCGCTCCTGCCCGTCGCCGACGGACTCCTCGATACTCTTTCCTCTCGACTGTCAAATATATATGAATCAATTGGTTGAAAGAAACTGGTTCGTAAAACTCCATCTAACTTAACCACGAAGTTTCACGGTCTCGTTTATGAACTGCGAGCTCTTCAGTCTCGTTTATAAACTGAGCCGTGAAGGTAACTAACTCATCCTCCTAACATGCAAGAGGCAGTGCTTCCATGCTCCTAAGTACCCAGTAACTCATATGATTCATAAAACCTACATTCTCGTAGTCGTACAATTCTGTCACTCGCAGGCCGAGCGATCAAATTTTAAAAGAAGGGTTTAGGGTCACATCTCACCTGCGTAGCAGACTGTACGGCGTATTCCTTGTTGAGAAATATCATGGTTTTGAAAGCTGAGAAGCTGAAAAAACAGAGTCCGTTCCGGGGGGAGGTCACATCAAGTTTTTGAATGCTGGAGGGTTACTGATTCTAAGCATTTTGGAAAAATTTGGGTTGAAATTCAATGTGTGGTTCTCAAGATATGAGCAAGTAAGGTTGTCACATTTTCAGAAAAAAGTGAACTTGAAGCAAGCACATATGACATTTATTCTCACATTATTGGACAGTTTTTTGTTTGTGTTTGAACTTTATAGCAAATTTTCTTCTCAACAATGCCATATTGTCATAATGTGGTTGCATAAGTGGCATCAAAACTTTACATTCCCTGCAGGAAGGTATATTCTTATTCACTTTAGTTGAAGAAAACGGTCTGAAAAACAAATAGAAACAAAGCATTCCTTCCCAATGTGAGGAAGTGGTATAACCTCTGCCTTCAGAACACTTTGGAACACAAATCTAGTGACTTCGTTTACTGATATCTAGAAAAAACTGTCCGATTTGAATGGAAATTTCTCCACACCGTGTAGATTTGGTTAATCTCCTTTCAAATATGAAAATTCAATTTTTGCTTAAAGGGCAAGAGCAGTCACCCCAACTTGAAGTAGTGTAGTAGACCGTCCTGTTTCGTGATTGGTTGCTTAGAGTCATGTGACAATATTTTTTCCCCTTAAATGTGAAATTTACTGGTTAGCTTACCCAGAATATATAATATCGAAGTATAAAAATATAATAAAAAGATACTTTGAAGACAAGTAAATAGAAAACTGTGATGTTTAGCGGTTGCTTCATATTTTTTTTTTTTTTTTTTTTTTTTTTTTGGGGGGGGGGGGGCTGCTCTTGACCCTTAAACTTCTCATTTAATTCATAGCTACGAAAAGAAAAAAATGCGGTAACCACGTCACGGAAGACGCGGGAAATCGGCTACGCAGGCTATTACAAGACGGCCTTTATGAGGAGAGGGGAAGAGGATCACCACTCCATGTATGTAAACCACCTTTGTACAGAGTAAGATTCTCAGCATGCACATGATATGTGAATTTACAAATTTTAAAGGGCGCCTTTCGACAGACGTGACTGTGTGATCAGCGAGGTAGGAGCAGATTTAGATGGGATTAAACGAAACACCAACACGATTGTGTGCTACAGAGTCAGCTTGACTTAAAAGGATCAAATACTATTGAAATCCGTTTCAAGTCCTCGCATTTAGTCGCCTCTTACGACAGGCGAGAGATACCGTTGGTATATTCTACAACTCAAGCCCACATATACGTGTATCAAATTGGCTTTTGCAGTTTAGAAAGGCAAATGATTACCGGTTAGGAAGTGAAGGGGTTTTTTTTTTTGGAACCCCTAACTTTTTAAATTTCCTTACAAGAAACCCAGAACCCAAATTGTTCGGTATGGACATTAGTGTAGCGTAGTCTATCAGTATATGAACAAGAGTATGGACCAAAGACTTCAAAAGAAAGTTACCAAGTGAAAGCCGTGTCTCAGCATTGTGTATGGAGATGATCTTCCAAAAAATTGCAATTACTCTAGAGGAGTGACGCATAGCTAAGGGGGGAGGGGGGACTCAAGACTCCACACTCTGAAAAATAAGGAAATTCACCATATGTGACAACAGTCAACTACGTTGTGGTTTTCCCGACTCTTCTTTCATAAGATTCTTAATTCTTTCCGTTACAAACTCCTTATTTGGAATTATTTGTTTGGCAGTTTCCCGCGTAGTTCGCGCGTCTCAGATTGCAATCGCTAATGTAGTAGCGTTCGCTCCTAGACCAGTTACAAGTGGGTAAACTTTTCCGAGCCCTAGAAATAAAAAAAAAAAATGGAAACTTGTCATAAGTGGCATCAGATCCTCAAGTGACACCTATCAACAGTGACAGTAATAAATCGGAAAATTTAGGCCAAGTTCTTGTGCCATCTCATTCCCCTGGAAAAATAAGTTAATCAGTAGCCGCGCCAGAATGTCAAAATTGGGGGCAAACTAAGGGAAAAGAAGAATGTTGCGGGCAAAAAATTTCTGGCGCCGCGTGAAACCATTTTCAAAGCACAATTGGTGCTTGGTGGGGTCTGGCATAGGCGTATGGGGGTAATTTTCTTTGAGGGGGCAAAATCTTTTTTTGCCCGAATAATGTCAGGGCAACGGCAACAGAATTTTAGTAGACTGTCCTGTTTCATGATTGGCTCTTGAGGGTCACGTGACAATATTAACACTGAAAATATAAAGTAGTATGAACTGGGATACATCGAATAGAAGTAACAAGAAAATTGTCAAATTAAGCTTTTACTTCCAAAAAGTTTCGGACGACTGCTGTTGCACTTTTGAACGATTACTTGCACCAAAACTTGGCAAATGATCCAACCTACAATATCAGAGACACAATGTGACCGAATTTGGTGATCATGTGACTCGACGAAATACATTCTAACTGGAGCAGACTCGAGGCTTTACGGTGACTCGACATGACAAGACTAGATTGGAATTGATAGAGATTCAACATGATTTAACTGAAAATCGAGCGACAAGTAGATTACGTTACAATACTTCGCATACTGGTATATCGACCAAATTTCAAAGAAACTACGTGACTTGAGTCGCCATTATGCGCCTTGACCCCGTGTCCCGTACCCCGAATGATGATTTAATTAGCTCAAATACAATTTAATCGCGTTAGAAATCTTTTGTGTAATCAAAATGAAGAGGTTATCCTGTAGGCGGTTTCTAAAGCACACACATTCCTGTAGACTGGAGATGTCTAATTCCTTCATTCTTTTAGTGATTTTTTGATTCCTTGCCGAAGGCAGGCAAGGAATCTATGCGATGGTGATGTCGTGTGTGTGTATGTGTAGGTGTGTGTGTGTGTGTGTGTGTGTATGTGTGTGTGTGACGCCTGCTTGTAAACACGATATCTCAAGAACGGTAACCCCCAGGGATCTCAAACTTGGCATGTAGATTGTCCACATTGAGTAGATGGTCCCTATTTTTTTTGGTAGAGGTCAAATGTCATTTGGGGTCACCAGAGGTCAAAATGTAAATACCTTGGAAATTGCTTGTAAACACGATATCTCCAGAAGGAAAAATGTGAGCAATCTCATACTTACCTTGCTGATTGTCCATATTGAGTAGATGGTCCCTATTGTTTTTGATGGAGGTCAAAGGTCATTTGGGGTCACCAGAGGGAAAAAAGTCGAAACCTTGTAAACACTGTATCTCAACAAGGGTAAAAGTGAGGGATCTCATACATAGCAGGTGGATTGCCCATATTAAGTAGATGATCACAATTATTTTTGGTGGAGGTCAAAGGTCATTTGGGGTCATCAGAGATGAAAAAGCTCAAAAACTTTTAAACACCATATGTCAAGAAAGGTAACTGCCAGAATCTCATATTTACTAAGTCGATTGTCCATACTGAGTAGATGACCCCTATTGTTTTTATTGGATGTCAAAGGTCATTTGGGGTCATCAGAGTTCAAAACATCTAAACCTTGCAAACACTATATCTCAAAAGAGTATATAACTGTTGAAGTTAATATCCATGAGGGGTTAGGGTGAAAGGGTAAGAATAATTTGGCATGTGTAATGCAACAGCCATAGGGGATATAAATTTTTTGGAACAGTTTATTAACTTCACTATGTTAATTCTTTGGTGAGGTAATTTTGAAAATGCATTTGTAAAGTAGTGAAGCAAACTCAAAGGAAGAACAGGTCTAAGGTGCACAAAAAGGCACATCACATGGTAGTTACTGTACAGTATGTTGATTCTGGCATGAAATTGTGCCCTGTTATTACATTAAGTTCCAAGTATTAATACATGAAAAAGTGGGCAGAGCAAAATATAAAATCTTAAAAGGCAAAATCTGTTCATCAGGCTGGTATACATGCTTCAATGCTCATGGGTATGCTGATTTTGCAACCACAAGTAAATAGATTTCCATGAAACTGATGTGGAACATGTGAGTTTAAACAGTCTGTATATAAGGGTCATTTAGGGACATAGTCTGAAAATATTAGAAGATGCTTCTGTGCACACTAAGTAGATGACTGATATGGAACTTCAAAAGTGTAAACTTTGAACAGAGAGTACTCTTTGTGATGCACAAGAATCTCTTTATAACATACCTACATTGCTTTTTCAATAACCTTAAAGAAAACCTGAAGAAAACATTAAATTTAGTGGGCAAAAAAGTGCTAATATTTGACAAACCTTTGTGCCTACTGTCCTCATGAGACATGTGCATGCAAGCATGCATTAATTGGAAGTGGGAATTGATTAATTAGATATACCACAGTTAGTTAGTTTTACAAAAAAGAACCTAATTTACACTGATCATTTGGTATCAAATACCCTTCAGCGCACATGAACTGTCATTGCCTAATAGAGTGAATCAAATTGTGACTGACCCATTCTTTGCCATTTGGTCACAGTTATCTCGCCCAATTTTCCACAGTTGACTGCCAGTTATCCCCACAGTGTCCTGAAGGATTACCTCATACAAACATACCAGCTCAATTGACTTAAGCTTTTACTGATAAGTGGTGTTAATTGACTCTTATAAACCCTCTGAAGAAAGCTATTTTTTATCTCAGTACATAACCATGACAGCCCATTGTTTGTATATACTCCTATTTCCTGCCATTCCCTGCAGGCATTCAGTACTCTTTTGTGGTCAAAATGCAGACTTCCATGAAAGTCACACCTCTGCTCAATCTAGCATAAAATAACTGTCCACATTATCTTGTCTCATCTGACCACAAATAAAAGTTGTTTGCCTAGCCATTGTCTGGAGATGGAGAAGTTCATGTACACTGATCAAGTTTCTAAACTGAAAGTCATCTTAGAAATACTGTAGATTGACACCCTTCAGCAATTAGTGTCCTTTACATAGAAGCTGGTGGAATGGAACAAATAGTGTGTTTGTATAAGGAATTTTGTTGAACAAACTTTAAACATTGGTGTCTGTCTAGATTGGTGTTTCTGCTTTACAGTTTCAATATTCTCTACAGTGATTATTTGTCACTTAGTTTCATTCTAGAATTTGTTTTAAATTTTTGATAGCATAAAATGTATCAGCATACTACTTGCCTCATCTCTGCTTATATCTGGATAACTGCACCAAAATAGTAACCCCTGTGCGAAGGATTATGTAGCTATGTCAAATATCATCATCGAGTGGGAATTCTTGTCTCACATTTCATTTTTATCCATGTCACTGTCCCCCTCCCCCCCCCAAAAAAAAAGAAAAAGTGTACCATAAAGCTTAATGCATAGAACCATTGCTTCAAGATTACCCTTTATGACACTTTTTAAAAGTATTAAGATTTTATTTTGCATTGCTGCTGTCATTTAAAAGTAGTTCAGGTAATAAGAGCAAGCATAATGTTGTATACTGTGTATCAAACAAGGAAAACTTGTACTGTATGTTATGCTGTACCTACAGTATAAGTAGACAAAATTTGAAGTAAAAGTCTTGTTAAATTATGGATTAATAGGGATATATGCTTTTGTTAATTTGCAAAGGATACCATAGACAATGGGTGGGGCATTTCCCCCATAAGGCAAAAATTGCTGTCAGTAATAGACAAGGTTACACATCTCTGTTCAGATGTCTCTTTAGGCTTGGTCTCACATACCCCCCAACACCCAGTGTTAACTCGTGTTTAGAATCAGACAAAACCACAGGCTAACCCCATGTTTTCCAGTCTGTGTTCTCACTTACCCAGTGCTTCGTTGATTGGATAGTGTTACCAGAGTAACGAGACCAAATATTTCACACACCGATTACAGTTAAATGTAAGAAAATACCTGTCATCAGTGCTATAAATACCTGTGACCTTCCTTGATTAAAACAAACACGATGTTTAAAACTGCTTAACCTTGCGATTTGAGGTGGATTGAAATTTAAACACCGACCCTGCGTTAACCCGCGTTCCCACGTTACTCGAGCGTGAGGTAATACAGTGTTACCTCGAGCGCGGGGTATGTGAGAACACAGTATTTGACCCAATGCTTGTAGGAGAGTGTGTCGATGAGGGAGGCATCGGAACATAGAGACTTCAGAATGGAGAGCTGTCCCCATTGACCAAACTTTTGATAAAAATGGTTTCAAAATACCGCTTTATCAAGTAATGAGACAGTTTTCTGGAATATTAAAGCTGTGTGAGAAATTCCTCCTGTGTGTGGAGATCAAAGGTTTGAGGTGACAGTCAGATCAAACTTTGTAGACATAATATTTTTAGGGGGATGACTGTGAGGGATCTCATACCATGGTGGTAGTACTTCCATACTCATTCTGTACTAAGCTTAATTTTGAATTACTCATGTTGATGGACGTGTTGGTAAGGTGATCACTATTGTTTTTAAGGGGTCAAAAGGTCATTTTGGGTCACATGAGGTCAAAAATTTTGAGCCTATTATATCTGAATTAAGTAGGATAATTGTATGGGATCTCATGCATGTCATGTTTGTTTCCATGTTTGCTATGATATATCATACGGCAAGGAATCACTAAGCCTGTTGGCTTTCTAGTTGTTTTCTGCTATCCTTCACACTTGATACACTTGTTCACCCCGCCCCTTCCCCAGTTTCACCCTCCCCTTCCCCCATTTCGATATCTTTGAATGTAGGGTTAAGAGTCAGATCCAACGACACATCAACACATGTGTGTATAGCTTGTCAGTATTTGAATGAATTCACATGCTTGTAATACATACAATAGGTTTGGGGAGTGCGTTTCATCTTCAGCCAACGGCATTTTCGAGGCGCCGGTCGGATTTCACATTCATGTTTCCCAAAAAGTGTACTTCACACAGAAAATCACCACTCACCACTATACAATCGGGGGAAAAGTTTACTTTCTGAGGAAAAGAATGACATTACATTACATTACATCAACACCATTCTGAAAATATATCTCGAGCAGAGTGTATGAAGATAAAATCAGGCACTTTTCTGGGGTTATAAACATTTTCTCGATAAACTCATTTTCTCCCTATTACAAATGCCATGCGTTCATAAGGTGAAGCAATAGACCTTTCTTGTAAAATTGGGCTTTTAAAGGCAGGCAATTCTCACACCAAAATACAATTTTCTTAGTAGTCTACACAAATTTCGAGTCCCAATTGGCACAGCTCTTTGATTGACTGTAAATCATCCCCCCCCCCCCCCTACAAAGAAAAAATGCCTAGTTTACTGCAGCTCATAAGCAGAATGTACGGTACTGTGAGTGTTCTGTTTAGAGATTGCCTGCGTAGCAGACTATGGGGCATATTCCTTGGTCAGTCGTGAAGCCCTTAAAGGGGGACTGAACAAACAAACCGAGTCCGCTCCGCGGGGTAGTTTAGAGATCAGCCGCGTTGTCTTCACTCGAGTTGGACCATCCAAGTACTAGTATTAGTTCTTCACTCTAAAAAACTATCTTGTCAAATGGTGCTCCGCGAACCGGAAACTTGTAAAAAATTAGACAAGATTTGTTTCAAAATTGACTAGAAATGGCTCAAAAATGAAACTATTCGTTTCATTTTTGAGCCGAATCTAGTCCAGATTTGAAAGATTCCGCTTCTTGCGCCAATTGATTAGATCAGGGGTGGGCAACCCACGGCCCGTGGGCTACTTGCGGCCCGTCAGTGATATTTTTGCAGCCCACGAAATGTCTCAAAAAATCTATTTCACATCATCATAAAACGGACCTATAGCTAGCTGCATGGAATTTTCCGTCACTATGTTCATCGACGTGCTTATCATTACCATTCATTCCTGATGAACTGTTGGGAACACACAACTATTGCTTAAAAATTTATCGGATTTAAATTTCTGAAATCAGCATTGGGTCGTTGGTTAGGTGCGGCCCAGTCAATTTTTGTCCCCTTATTTCTGGCCAATTCATTCAAAAAGGTAGCCCACCTCTGGATTAGATTCAATTCAGATATGTCTAGGAAGTTTTTTGAGTGTTCGATGATTGGACACGGCTGATTACCGCACGGGTACAAATGAATAAAATGCCGGATGTGGCAGTGAAGCCCATGGTTGCAAGAAGAAATGTCGTACAGTATACTGTACTCAATAGAATGTGGCATTGGGCAATCACTGTAAACCCCGTGCTGGTCACTACAACTTTGCCTATTCATTGGTGCAGTGGCGTAGCTAGGATTTTTTCCAGGGGGGGGCAAAGGTATGAAATTTCCCCAAAACTTTTCCCGGTCAGTGTGTAGTATGTATTTCATATAAAATATGCAAACTTACAAGTATAACAACATTACCATGTCATTTTGTAATATTACATGCATTTTAATCTTAAAGTATAACATAGAGCAATCGGAAATAACAAAGTATATTATTTTGGTAAACAATATCTGGTTTATTTGTATGTACTAACGCAGTGGCGTACGCAGGATTTCTCTGAAGGGGGGAGGGCATGCAGTATGGTCAAGGGGAGGGGTGTCCGGAAATTTTCTGACGTTTTCAAGGAGCCTAGATGCAAAATGGTGCAAGATTTTCGACTTTGACAGGAACAGTGTTAAAAGTTGAATCGTGGTGGTTCATGAGGATAAAAAGATAAAAAGTTTTGTGCCTTGACATGCATTTCTTTTTATGCCATTTATGCTACCTTACGAAGAAAATCTTGTCATTAAATTTGCACACTTTTAGGAGTCAAAATAAAAGAGCATTGATCGGTATTGGTGGTTTTTCTTGGCCACAAAATGTTATTTTTTCATAAAGATTATCTAAGAGGAGCGCCACCATTGGTTGGCGGGAGCGTAGAGAAAATTTGGAAAATAAGACCCCTTAGATGGCCGGAAATAGCATTTTCCAGGCTTATACGAAGAATCTAGCCAGTCGCTTTCTTCTTTTGTCGTTTGCAATAAAATGCTCACTTCAAAATATGTTCGCAAACTGCAAAGTGATCAGAGAGTTAAGAGCTAATTTTACCCCAAATATGTTATTTTGCCCAAAAGACCGAGCGAAGCGCCACCATTGGTTGGCGCGGAGCGTAAAGAAAATTTCGAAAAATCAGACCCCTCAGATGGTCAAAATAGCGTATCTATGCTTGTAAAGAAAATCTAAGCATGTAGTCTTTTGATAGATGATAGATGCCACCAGTGGGAAACAGAGTCTACCTTTTCTAAGTAAAAATTGGAATTTGACAGGATTTGCCTAGGTCTATTTGTAGGAATTAACAAAAAAAAAATTGGGTGTCCTTATAAGCAATCTGGTGCCACATATGCTATCTTTTGATGTAAAATATCTGTGTTGATAAAGTTAGACTACGTATTTTTAAGAACAAAGAAAAATGGCATCTGTGAGGGGGGGGGCATGGCCCAATGGTCTCCCCTTCGCACGCCAGAACATAACAACCTCGGGGGTCTACGGTAGTGACTTGTCAGTTTTCACATCCTTTTACTGAATTCCCAAAGTATCACCTGAATAACAGCTTCCTGTGCACTGAAATGCGATGATCACAACCCCGTGCGTATACAAGCACAAGAGAACATTCAATCTGCTACGCGGTGAGGACATTTCTGTGGAACGCGAATTGGGCCGGTTCAAGCGACACTGACGAAATCTGAGTTAATTTGTTGCAAGAAAATACGAATTATGTATGAGAAATGTCTCACAATTTCTTATTCTAACAAAAATTTTGAGAAATTTTTGTAATAATTAGAAGATTCATCAAATTTCCACATTTTCATCAAATTTCCCCAAAAAATTTTCCAGGGGGGCAACTTGCCCCCCCCCCCTGCCCCCCCCCCCCAGTATCTACGCCACGCATTGGTGTAACAAACGACTTTGTAATTTCAATGGGAATCAGTGGGGCTAGATGGGGGATAACACTCTTAGTCTGGAACTAAAACTTCCTATGATCCAATGCATCAAGTGCACGAATGTGGAATTTCGTATTTTTTTCTTTATGCAATCAAGTATTATATAGGTCAACAGCTACTTATGGACTTGACTCTTCTGAGTAGTCTTAAAGAATACATAAACCGGAAAGTAATGAGAATGATTGACCTTTCGATACAAAGGGGTTGTGTTGTCAAAAGGGTTTTGTTGTCTTGTGCCATCTTTTTGAAGCTTTGAAGTGTTCAAACGATGAAGACGGCCAAGGTTAGGAAATGATTTTTTAAAAGCATTTATCGATTTCTTCTACTAAATCGACACCACAAACTTTACAAGAAAACCTTGAGGATTTGTTGTTCTCAGCCGGATCTTTTGTATCCAAACCCGGTTTCAGGTCAACGCTGCCAGACTTTTTTTCTGGTCAATAATAGTTTAAGAGGATCATCTTAGGCCAACGGAACGATCTATACACTGGGCTACTCTTTCAATGTCTGCACGGTCACTTTTTTTTGCATTATAAACCCTGACAGCCTGTAAATGAAAATCAATGACATGTGTGCTAAATGAATACAGGATAGGTTAAGTACTTACAAATATACATTAGAAGGTCTACACTGTTGAAAATTAAAACTAAATAAGAAAAAAATAACAATCCACCGACTTTTTCCGTATTTTGTGTGGTACGGTTTATTTCAACCCAACCCAGGTAGCTACAAGCTCCCTGATCCAATTGTGCATAGATAAGTCTATTATTTGGGGTAGACGTCCGTTAGTGTGGCGGGTTCGATTAAATTAAAGTGATGAAGAGTACGAGACTACTACAGTGGCGAATATTGCACAATATTATAAAGCGCAGGGGCGCCATCCTGGCTTGGGCAGGGGACAATTGCCCTACCAATAAAAATATTGGAGGCAACATATCGTTTCTTCCTAATAATTAATGTATTTAAATATATATATATATATAACATGCAAAATAAACAAAATTTAATATCGTGGTATACAAAAACCTTTAGAGCTTTAGAGCTAATGTTAACACTAAAATAAAAATTGTGTGTGTGATTTGTTTTGTGTTTCCGTTTCCAAATATGGTCTATATTTGGAAAATAGTGACTCAAAAATTTTCATTGTCCACAAAAGAGGCGCGGAGTTTTTCCTTGGAAATATAGGCGAAAGCTATGTTCGATTCGAGGCATAAAACAACGACTCCGCTTCCCCTCCACCCGCCGTACAGGTTTCCCCCAAGCCTTTGGATTTGGACAAAATTACCCTAGAACGCTGCTGTTTTTCCTTTAATTGAGTTGTCCAATCAGAGAAGTATTGAGTTGGCAAACATGAGTCATTTAATGTGGTCCCAGGTTCTTCTTTCCTCAGCCATGAACAACGGTGGATGTCAATAGTGAAGGCCGTTTACTGCGCTCATTAAAATTAATGGCAATCTATTTAACCACAAGTATAGGCTATATACATGGCGTTGTGTTGCTCCTTCTGTCTACGAATGCTTGGGTCATTCGTTGCTTATTCCGCCCTGCTAAACCTTCCTCCAACCCCCACCCTTTCTTTTTTTTTTATTTTTTTCTGTTTTTGTCATTTGAGTAAACCATTAGTTCCTCTTCCATTTCTTCCATTTTCGGCCGGGTTTAAAACTCGGGGAAGGTATGAGCGGAGAATTAGTCATCGATTCTGTTTTGTAGTTCGGCTAACAGTATAGCCAAAACAGCTGATGTCTATAGAGAAGGCCCTATATTTTTCTCATTAAATTTACAGTTGATCGATTCCATCATTTATATTGTGCACGAAATCGTTTTGTTGTTGCTCTTTCTGCTTGCTGACCACAATTTCTGTGGTCGACTACCTCGCGGAGCAGACTCACGTTTTCTCAGCTGCTCGGCTTCCAAAACCATATAACCAAACAAGGAATATGCCGTACAGCCTGCTACGTAGGCAAGTGGTCGACCCGTCAGTTTACACTCTGTCTGTCTGTGGTCAAGTAGTCAGACTGTTGGATTGATCCTCAACGACCGGTGTCTAGGCATTTTAAGACCATCCCCTTCCACTCAAACTGGATTGTGTTCGCGGTCTTATCGAATAACCAGGTGTTGGTCCACATATTGTGTGATCAAGTCATTTCTAAATGCCTCCTCGCTTTTGAGTCTGTCACTGCCCGGGGTAATCCTATTTTTCTTATACGAGGCTAAGCTTTATTTGTCCACACCGCTTGCTTTCAAATTGCCGTAAGATCCTGTTCCATTGCTGAGAGGCTCTGAAGGACCAAGACAATCACCTCGAAAGTAAAAGCAAGCACTAGATCCCTGCTCGATTGGACTTATGTTAGGGCTTAGCAAACAGTCACAATTATGCAAGAGGAAGTGACTGGCTGAGTGGACCAATACACTCCAGCAAATACTGTTGTTGAGTTAGCCTTTCAAAAGTTGTTAAGTACTTCTTAAATTGATTGCTCGGAGCTCTATAAAAAGTTTGGAAGGTACTTCGGTGATATTATTCGCCATGGAAAGGAATTGCTAAAGCTAAAAAACTGAAAAGAACTCTTCATTTGACAAATACATGATAAGCTAGACTTTAGACCCAACGTAGCCTATATATAACTCTATATAACTTATGTTTGTACTTTGTCTAACAGAGGAAGTGTTTTCTTTCCTTAAACCGTTTGCTCGACCCTGACTGGCAAGTTTGCACGAATGGTGTGATTTGGCAACATCACCAGGGAAGATACAAAAATTGGGGTTAGAAATGCAACGGAAGGGAATTAAGATAAAGATTCTAAATTTATAAACTTGGTATGGAAGGAATGTCACCACCTCTTACTTGCTTATACCACTAACTGGAAAACGATTTTCAGATTATTCAAATTAGAAAGTACCGTGAGGTATCTGATGTGACCTTCGCCCGAGATATAGAGGTTATCATTTTGAAAACAGCTAGCATGCTAGATGGAGTTTTACGGCCCAGTTTCCTGTCATTTGGTTCAAGTCGCGCCGGTCACGGCTTTTTTTTTTCAGTTGTGGCACACTGGCTCCATTGCTTATGCTGAGTATCAAACACAATGGCAGAAGGTTTCTTTTTAAAAGTCTTCGTTATGACCCGACCAGTACACGAACTCCCGATTGCAAGCCTGATGCTCTAACCACTTAACCATGCAGTCGGTCCAATCTTCTATGAAGCTGCGTAGCCCAACTGTACGCTACATTGGAGTGTTACCCACAGCGGGAGGGAGAGGAATGAGTCGGGAGGAATATGAAAGAAAAATGTGCCCAAATTTTCTGCCTTATACCATGATTCTTGTTTAAAATTAATCTGTCTGTTTCCTAAATCAAAAACGAAAATGAAGCGGGTACTTCCAATGCTTTTTGTTGCCTTGGACTATCGGGCAAAAATTGAAAAAGCGAGCAGGCCCTATTGCATGCGGTCCCTCGTCCATTATAACCATTACACTGTGTGGCCCCCATCTGGAAATGGCCAGACAGCAATGACTTAAAAGTAATCAGTGGGCGTTTGGGAGTGTGCTGAATGAGATAATTTTCGTTTATCACAAGAAGAACATTTAGGGCCTAAATAGCAAAATTCGTAACAAAATCAACAATAAAACCTCATTTTCTTTGGAACAAAAAAGTACGGCATATTGGACAAACTATTCACATATACGCCTAATCGTATACGGAATGATCGATCAATCTTTAAAAGTGGGGTGATTCAGGCTTACTGTGTTTTAGTGGTAGATACTGAACTAACAATATATACCGGTGCTCTCTTAAAAGGTGTTTAGGAAATAAACCTTTTATCCCAACTTAGTAAACATGTTTAGATACTAAACACACCTTGTCTAATTCCTAAACATTTCCCTTTTAAACAGCTTTAACGTTTGAAATACACTACACGTCTAAGAGGGAAATGTTTTTGGATGATTAGCAATTAAACGTTTTTTTTTTCAGAGGGAAATGTTTAGAAACTAGACACGTATGTTTAACATTTAAACGTGTTTACAAAGTGTGGGTAAAACAAGTATTTAATTGCTAAACACACTGCAGTACTACTGCCATTACATTTTTGTTCCTTCATCATTCCCTTGTGAAAAAAAAGGAAAGAAACGTCCAATAAACACCGCATTGACGTTTATTATGTATTGGTAACAAAAAGACAGCACAAGGAAATACGTTTCCAGTTACAACTTGTCACTCACTGCAGAAGTAGACGCTGCTTTGTTTGATGGTGTGCTTGCGCCCTCTACAAACCGCATATTTCACCGGCAAGGAAAACCTAACCGTCGACCTGAACGAACAACCGCCTCTTGCTTCGAGTCTTTTCAGCAGACTGCTTCAACAGTGCAGATCCCTGTTTGCAGGTTGCATGCCCGGACGTATCACATTGTTAAGATAGGAATTTGTTGCAAACTATTTTCCGAGAATTCCCAGTCCTTCTGGCCTTAATTTAAACTGCATTACGTCAGTCCAAGGGGACGTGGGAGGAACGATATAATTGAGGTTGCTAGTTAGCCTAAATAAACTGTCATTAGACAACACCTATCTGTATTTTTCTCAAGAGTGGCCACGAAGGTGCACTGTAGGCGTTCTCTGACATTCTGCTGTTTTGCACCACAGAATTTTTGTACCTAGAACTGGCTTAATCCCTGTTCTGAGATGCGAAATGAAGTTTTGAGCTGCACCCAAAACAGACTTCATAAATTTGACTTCTTGTGAGAAAATGATGCACTTGAAAATCTTACATTTTTTGTCAAAAGATCTAGTTTCTCGAGAAAACTGCAGATAATATATTCTTCATAGGCCTATAGGCTAGTAGATTGCACGGAAAGGCATATGTAGGTCAACCATTTGTGTACGTCGTTAGCGTTAGGACGGGTTTCCTCAATTCGCCTCAAAACATAGCCTACTACTGTCAGCTAGCGCGAAGCCAGATCTAGGTATTACAGTTCTGGGCATTGCACTCGGATAACTTGCCTTGAGCCCTTTGCTTGGTGGAACTTGTACTTGACATGTGATCGAGTTCCCCATAAAACCACCTGCAAAAATAAACCTTTGCTTGTATATGACTGCAACGTTAGATGTTGGAGGCTATTAAATAGTTTTGTGGTGTACTTTCGACCGAACTTTGCTCTTGAGTGTACAATAACAGCGGAAATGGAATAGACACTTATTACACATATAAACAATTTGGATTTGGCTAACTTATTTGATCCTGTTGTGATATTTTGCGCCAAGATTTTTCGCTCGGTGTACATAGTTGTGAAAATAACGAACATTGGAAGGATAACTAGAGTGTGAATTGGCTTAAAGTAAAATATTGAGGTGGTATAATTACCTGTTTACACTATTTTTTATTCCAGGAAGGTTATTAAGATCGTACAGTTAGTTAGTTAGATGTAGTTTTACGGCCCAGTTTCCAACCTATTAGTTCAAGCCGAGCCGGCCAAGGCCTTTTTTCCAGTTGATGCTCACTGGCTTGTTTTCTCTACTCCATTGCCTATGCGGAGCATCAAGCACAACGGCCTTTTTTAGAGTGTTTGGTATTACTCGACCTGGGAAGCGAACCCGGGTCTTCCGCGTGAGAGGCGGATGCTCTACCGTTAGACCAAACACGCCCTCCGATTAAGATCGTACAAAAAATTTAAGCGTATTTTCGTTATCTTGGACATTCCCAATCCTCCCGAGTTGTGCAATTCGTAGCTGTTTTCATGACTGCATTAAGTACCTCCTTTTACAGTCACAGATCTATTTAACTGAGTCCACAGGAATTCTGAATTGGCATAGCTGTTTGATTGACAGCTACTACACAAATGCAGAGAACCGAAACTCATATTACACAGCATGTACACTGTGCTGGGAGTGTTTTGATTACACATTGGGGTCTTGCACACTCACCCTGAAGCAATAAACTGACATTTTGTCTGGATGAGGATGAATTTTAAACAGTTGTGGGAGGGGCTTAAGTAAGTACGGTAAGGTTAGGAAGATTGAAACCGTCTGAGTTGAGAGGATCAGCCCTTTAAGGTCATTAGTACCGTTCGTTCTTCATTCTCTCTGTGGAATGTAAGCTGCTCTCCATTATTAAATTTTCAAAGTCTGAGAGTCAGTCAAAGAACACTAGCCAACTGACAGACTGAGAATTTACATACCTCTACACCCCAAAATGTATTTTTGGGTAATGATGAAATGACTGAATTGAACCTTTTCAACTGAGCGGAGACCAGACACCGTTCGTTACTATGGAAAACAAAACCTAAGTGTACGTTGCGTTGATTTCCGAATGTACGGTGATAAAAATAATATACCGTAATGTGAGGCAAAATGAATAAAAACAAATAAATCAAGTCATTGAAATTGTGTGAATCCAAAACAAGTCTGTATATGACACCCGGTAAACCCATTTCTACATTTGCAATTCACTTGCCAATTAACGAAAAGTAATTTAAGTGTAATGTCTTATATCAAAACATCATTAATTGTTCCAGATGGTAGCCAGAATTAGCAGGAGAAAATGCCAAAATCTATGATATAAAGAAAGGGCCTCTCGGTCAATATAGGCCTAACCCTCATCCCCCTCATAATGAACACTTTTCAGTTGAAAGTTAGCACAAATGGTGTTGTACTTTTTAAGATGATGTCACCCTGTCTAATTGTGATAGAATCAATAAAATACTTTTTTCTATAAGGTTAATTTCTTCTGTAGTTTAGTACAGTATATGGATACAATTGGTGCCAACATATATATAGAGACAGATACATGTAGGCCAAGTGGACAAGCGTACCCCCCCCCCCCTCATTTTTATGTTTAATTGGGTGAAGGAAACATCTTCGTGCCAAAGTCAGCAATAGTCCAGGGAATCACCCCCTTCAAATCCGTCTCCAAGAAAATGTGGGATCAATTTTTGCATGCATCTTAACAATTTACAAGCGCGTGATCAGGATTTTCAGCAGTGGGTCTGGCCTCACACCAGGGAGTCTCCACCATGGTGGCAGCCCATTGCTCAGAAGATCTTACCGGAGAGCGGTCGCGGAGCGAAAAAGAATCTTCTTGTAGAATAAGTCCCTCAGATCGCTGGAAATGGCCTCTTCCACCCCCTGATAAAGGTCTGAAAAAATGACTAGTTTTTAAAAAGTCTGAAGGCCTGTTGAAACGGTCGGAGGGAATCCGGACCCGGTTAATGAACTACAAGCAACTATCCATTCATTATTACATTTTTCCTAACTTCGTGAACTCCTTTACTATGTAAATTTGAACAATGAAAATGAACCAAACGTATGGTACTGATTACAAAAAGTCTTAAAGGGAAATATTGCGTTTGTCTTACAAGGAAATTTCATCCTTTTGAAACCAATATTTATTGGCAAAGAGTGATAAATAATTTCATATAAGGCAGTATGGTAGCCTTCTTTCCACGAAATAAGTTTCCCTCGGAGAGAAATTCAGTTGTTTGTTGCTCAAGAATAATTTGTTAACCCAAACTTTCAACATTTCAAAAAATGCAACTTCCATTACTCTTCTTTTGCATAATATTTTGAGGAGATGAAGCTATTGCTGGGGTTTATTGTTGAGACAGAATGATTTAAAAATGACTGAGCTATTAACTTTTAATGCTATGTTGGAGCATTTTAAAACGCAATATTTCCCTTTAATCTTTCAATAAAAAATAACTGCGCAAGAAAGATATGCACATGCCCCTATTCAGCTGTTCAGGGGGCAAGGGGACCCCCATTACAGATTTAGCTCCCTTGAAACCAGGACGAACTTGTCATGTCCTTGAAACCCTTGATTCTTAACCAACTGACAAAATACCACATTGTTTGAGGTCACTTGGTCCAGTGAGCACCTTTTGTTGTTTGCGGGTTTCTTTTGTTTAAAAATCGGCCAAGTGATGACATCGGCCAAGTGATGACTTCCAATCTTCAAGGACAGAAATCTCTAATGTTCCCTGAAAAAATTTCAACCCTAGAGACTTTGAAGTTAGTCATTGACTTAGTACATTTGTACATATTTGCACCTCCCCCCTATAAAAATCGCCCCGGAAAGGTTTAGGCCCCTTTGGTGCATTGTCTGGCCATGGGCCTCGGATTCGCATTGGCTGAAGTTGGCCTGGAAAGTCGCGTTGATCTTAAATGCACTGGCCGGGAAACACTTTTGAACTGCCGTATAACACTGTAGCTTAGAAATGGAAATGAAACACACTAAAAAAATCCCTTTGTTTAAAATAGGACAAAAGGTCATAACTGTGAGTGATGACTTTTAATGATGAACCTACTTTTCCGTCAACTGCTCACTCCTTGACATAGTCGAGTGTATTTAACGGCAGTAAAGCGCTTTTTAAGCAGGTCTCTGCTGACTTTAATGTTCAAACGGTAATAATCAATTTCCGCCGTGTCACGTGACCCGAATTTTCCACTGTGGTTCGTGTTGAGACCTACAAACCGGTGGAACTAAGAAACTTTCTCAATGAGGAAATTTCGTTTGGTTGATATAGTAAAGGCGTAATCGTTTCACCCCAAACAGTTCTATTTTTCCTAACGTACGTACTTAAGCAGGCCCCGCCCACCACTGTCTAAAATTCGTCCTCATCCAGACACAATCTCAGTTTATTGCCTCAGGATGGGTATACAAAATCCCAGTGTGTAATCAAAACTCAGTAAATTACATGCTGTGTAAGTTTCGGTACTCTGCATTTTTTCGAACTAGCTGTCAGTCAAAGAGATGGGCCAATTGAGAATTTCTGACTTCTAGAAAAATTGTTGTCTGGGCTGGGATGACATGCCCTTTAAATATTGGAAAATTACCGTACATCTTATACCTCGGTACAAAATTCATGCCTTTGTTCAGACCGTGCTTCGCGTGATATATTGTACCGATTTTTAACTATTACAAAACGTTATTGTACATTTACAGTTAAAATTGAAGAGTGTTTAAAGACCGGTTCACTCAACCAAGTGCAATGAAACTTTTTATGAAGACTTTTCAATACTGAGTTATATGTGATGACTGGCCGCGACTGACCTGGAAGAGAAAAGGAATGACCATTGACCATAACAAATATGGTTTCTATATAACTCTAAAAAGCGTGAAATTTAGACCAGAAAATTGTGATAGACTAATTGCAATTAAAAATATATTAATTTTGTTGCGACACACGTCGACACAAAAATGATAGGTGAATAAGTCGAAATGCTGCCCAACACAAAGGAAATGTTTAAATCGATATACAGTAGTAAAAAGTCCTTGGAAGTTTGTGGAAAACAGTATAATTATACTGGGTGGCCCAGGAGGTAAATTACTGGTTGCTCAAGTTATCCGTTATCAAAAGAGAGGCCTTTAATAACACTCAGCTCCGTGACTCAAGTTAGTGGTTAGAGCGTCCGCAGCAGAAGACGGGAGGTACTGAGTTCGAATCTGTTGAACCAATTTGCGCCAAACCGGATTGGTCGTACCCTACCACGCATCTCGTGTTTTCTTCTATTATTATTTTTTTCATTTATGTGTTTGCTTTTGCATTTTTGTGATTTGCTCATCGCGCTTAAGTCAGCTTGTCAACAACATTCAATTGCCGGTTATTACGGTACGGTATACTAACCATGCAGATTCTTGGATCTATATACGGTTTTATTCTGTAAAAACTTATTCAACGACATCCTGTTACTATTCGAATTTTATCTTCCCAAAAACATGGTCTAAATATAACTTCCAATTATTTTCTTTCGGAAGAACTTAATTAATCAGTTAACACTTTAATTAACGAAGGAATAACTTCAACTTCAGTCTGCTGAGTGAGGATCAACCATAAAAAGAAGGTTGTTGCGATATTTTATCACCGATATCACATAATTAACATTAACACCGATCGCCTGGGCATAAGGTTTGTAAGTCATCGACAAACATCCGTATATAGAAACACTAACTAATTAGGCTGTTAGGGTTGGTTAAAATTACGGGTACTCTTCCGTATCACAGATCAAACTTATCGGTGTCTGACCGTGAAAATCTTGTAAATCTATTAAATCGATCAACTTGTTCAGCTTATTGAATTGATAAGGTCAATGATAATGATCAATTGAAATCGATGAAACGATAAAAGCATATATAATAGATTTCTGGCCCGCCGTGGCCTCAGAGATCGACTCTAGTCTGACTTTGACAAGAATTTGGTTAAGCCTCTGTATAACCATCCGACTTCCACGGAATGAATTTGTATCAACCTGAGAGAGTATAAAGAGCCAAACCATTATTTGTTTTCTCTCTCCACGTCGCCGTTATATTTCCGTTACCCTGTTTCTTCGATAAATAGACTGTCGACCAAAATCGCTGTCCCTTTTGTTTGTCATGATTCCTGTATATTTGTCCAGGAGAAACAAACACGTGAGTGAGTGAGTGGCGAGACAAACATAAGAGTCATAGGCTTGGTTAGGCTAAACTAACCTATCAAACAACATACTATTAACATAAAGCTGTCTTAAGGTGAGTTCGTGTATAGAACCGGCATAATGCGATCTTCACCCTATTCTATTCTTGTCACAAATCAAGTGATTCTGAAGGAATGGTTATGACCAGCCTCCTATTCACGAAATTAGAAATTTGGAAAAAAACTTAGGCCTACATTCAAGCTTAGAAACCAACTAGCCCTACTGCCATAGACCTACAAGTCGGTTGCGGTGGTTTCACGGCAGTTATTCATCACCCCAGACAATTTCGACTCTCCCAACCTGCCAGTTAAAGGCCCATTTCTCACCCCAAACAATTCTCTTAACCTTCTTACTTAAGTCCCTCCCACAATTGTCTGAAATTCACCCTCATCCAGAAACAATCTCAAATTATTTCTTCAGGGTGATTAGGCCTATAGAAAAGCTCAATGTGCATAATCAAATTATCAAAACACTCTCAGTACAGTTCATGCGGTGTAATGTATGCTTTGGTATTCTGCATTGTTTGAATTAGCTGTCAGTCGAAGAGCTGAGCCAATTGAGAGTTTCGGCACCCCCCCCCCCTACAAGAACTGCAGTTCGGGGTGAGAGGAATGGCCCTTTAAGTAACCCTACTAGCCCTCCCACAAAGGCTGAGACCCTTTCTTATTCAGACACAATCCTAGCATACAAGGCTTACCAGCCCCTAATAGGCCTATGTACCGTAGTCAGAACACTCATATTACATTACATGTAATATAAGCTACTTTGCATATTTACTTTATATTTTTTAATGTGTTGTCAATCAAAGAAGAGCTGTGCCAGTCTGCCAATTCCTGCACACTACCGTTTAAGTTGTAGTTTGGGGTGACCGTCGAAGTTTCTTAGGAAGTACAGCAAAATTTTCCACGTTCTGTGTTTTTGTACCAGTATTCATAAAGAACCTTATGAATAATACGGATTTTGAAAAAAAAAAGAACCATTGAAATCACCGTCGTGTTTAATTTCGTCTACGAGGGCGACCAGCAATTTAAAGAAATTGAGCAAGAAGCTGATTACTTTTAACAATAGAAATGGTTCCCTATAAGATAATAGGTTAGCATCCGAAACAGATTGCCAACAACCCCGTTGGCTTTGTTTTTGGCAATCATTCATTGTAGGTCATGTGTAATTTACACCGTACGATACCTCATTTCCTTTACATTAACCTTCCTTACCTGCTTATTCCCCCTGTGGGCTGGGGTTTTAGAATATGTCCACGGTATTCCCGCTTGTCGTAAGAGGCGACTAAACTTGCCCCGTATTTGAACTATGTGACACTATATAACACATTCGTCTTAGTGTGTCGTTAAATTTTATTTAACTAATTAACTAGCTTACCTGTTTACTCTCGTGACCTGATTTTATTCTGTCTAAATTTTCCGCAGAAATTCCATCCGATTTCCTTCGAAGTTCAACATCAGAAAAATTAGACGTTTAACCTGGAGGGAACGTGGTCCTCCATCATTACATGACGACCTTTCAAACATATTATTGATTTCAGTAATTCGCTTTGCTTTCAAGAAGCCCTCTGATATACCTAATGGATTGTTTGGACTTTTTCAAGGTGAATTTGTTCCGTCTTCCAAACCACCCCCCCCCCCCCGGTGGGTTACGAGTTGTAGATATGTCCATCCTTCTCGTAGTATGGGGCGACTAAAGGCTTATTAAGACTTGAACCTATTTGCACCGTGTTTGAAACCAAACTTGAACTTCAATTCGTTTTGGTGTGTCGTTTAAACTTCCATCTTGAGTCTTTGTCAATATTTACCGTACCGGTATTCAGCTATAACATGTCAAGTTGAATGCATCGAATTTAGTTGCTGCCCAGAATGTTGGGGGGGGGACTAAGGGCAAATGAAAATTGTGGGGGCAAAAATTTCCAGGCGCAGAGCAAAACCGAGCCCAAAGGGCCCGTTCCTGCAGGTGGAGGTCCAGGGCGAAGCCCTCAGAAGTTCAGAGGTGTATTTATAATTTATATTTTCCAGTTAAACCAACTCCTTACTGACCTAACTTGGGTTGGGGGCGGTGGGAAACAAGGAAAAATCTAGGGCCCCTCCTGCCCCCCCCCCCGTAGTGCCGCCACTGATTGAATGAATTGTCATTTGGTTATGGTGGGTTCTTGAGGTTCTCTGAGAACATTCTTCTATGTAGCTAATACTGTTGATTTTGAATGGGGTGAATGTTTATTCTAATTTATCCTCTGAAGATAGTTTTGTGCACTTCCTTTCGCTATGTACAATAGTTCCTAACTAAAAGCCAAACTCTCATTTGTATGTTTACATGTTGAGGCGAAAAAAAAAAATCAACGAAACGAAACGAAATATGTTTCCCATGTGTCATATATAGCACAATTTTGTATCCTGACCCTTTTCAAAATGCAATTTTTTCACTGAGTCGGGGGCACTTAGACCTCTCCCCGGGAGAGCAATTCCGCAAATTGTCCTTCCCTTTTATTGAAACTACTTGGATGTAGCCCTGACCAGTTTTGTTGGGAATGGCAAACTGGCAAAGAGAGCTAACGAGGAAACACATGAGAAAAGAGATGCACTAGCTCCCCCCAACCCACCACCACCACTACCCCCAGAAAAAAACGACCTCGTAGATGATACTTGTACATGGGATACTAGAGACGATTCGTCTATTTAGCTCACTTACGTCGATGATTTGGAATGTGTAACTGTATTCGTCTTTGATAAGCACAACCTTTTTCCATACCCAAGCATTCGAATCCCCTCTCCCCCTTCCCCCCCCCAAAAATCCCTTTTTGTTGGGGTTGGACCGTGGGTGAGGGGAGCTGTATAGCATCACTGTATAACATTATACCACCACTGTATAACATCACCGTATCACACCACTGTATAACATTCATGCTATCACTTTTCATAGAATTTAGAGGTGCACTAGACCACCCGTTCCCCCCCCCCCTTTTCGGAGGTTTCTTCAAAGACCTCTAGGCAGTTGAAGGTCCATACATTGGACAGTACCACAACCCTTTTTTTGCTATCATCCCCGCTGTGTTCGGTGTCTGAAATCGACTGTTGACTGCATATCCGCATTATTGCAACAAAATGGGGTGTTTAGATATGTGTAGGAGGGACTAGAAGTAAGCTGGTACCCCGCGGAGCGGACTCTGTTTTCTCAGTCAGCTTCCCATCTTCCAAAGTCACACTGAGCAATGAATATGCCGTAGAGCCTCATTCGTAGGTAAGTAGGCTGGGAGATTTGAAACTGTCTGGGGTGATGAATAACTGCCTATAAGAAACATACCGAACAGCTTGCTACGGAGATATTGTATGTGTATATTTTGCAGTATGGTCACCTGACTCGCCTCCTACTTTGCGCTACGATGTCGTCCACCCATTATTTATGGAATTTTTATGGAAGAAGTGCAGGGTGTAAACTACCCTGCGAAGCGGAGCGGACTCGGTTTGTTCAGTCCCCTATAAGGCTTCATATGACTGAACAAGGAGTATGACCCACAGTTTATATCTTGCCTGCTACGCAGGCAAGATGTAAACTTGATGCGAATATATCCGACACCTTTTAGTGTATAGACTGTGTATGAGGTCAGTAACCTTACAGACAACAGCTGTTTGAAGTTCTCTGTGATAGCTGTGTCAATAGGTTGAGACTGTAAAAACCAGTTTAGTTTTTTACAGCTTCCTGGCATTACGATTTCTTGTAAGCTAACTAGGACGCCTGCAAGAAATTCTACAATGACCATATGCCACGGTCAAATATGGACCGTCTGAATTGTCACGGTAGATTACAGCCGTATCCGCCTGTAAAGCAGACCGGTATTTGAAGTCCGTACATATTTGATGCACAGCTGAGGTCATAAAAACTTCAGATAATTTGAAAATTGCATAATTCCTGCCGTCGACTCCATACATAAGGTAACTTTTATCTGAGACCGGGCGAGAAAGGCTACAAGTCCCGGGAGAAATTATATAATAATGCGCGCCAAATATCTGTATTATTTGACCGACTCCTGACCTCTTTGGCTCGCAATTATCGTCAGTTACCGCCACGATGAATTCATCCTAACTTCAAAACCCCACTGCCTGGCTCTGAGGATGAACACATGATGCGTAGCAGCAGTGGCCTACCGAAACATGGGTTTGTATGCATTTTCGGCTGGCGTATGTGTTGTTTGTGCTGAGCGGAAAACTCTGTGGGCCCATCTGGCTGTACAAGCAGTGACGGAACATCCATATCATATACCCTGTTCTGTAGGGCACTCTCGCTCCCTCTTACCAAAATCTCTAGCTCCGTTCCCTGCGTAGCGTCTCTGTAATCACCGCCCCTTAGACTGCCGCCCCTCAGGGTCGTTCTTTTAAAGCAATGAGCTGAACGAAAAAACTTCGTCCGCTCCACTGGCTACAGTTCTGTCACTGGCTGTAAGGAACATATTGTATTTATTTCCATCTTTGGTGTCTGGTTGTCCGCCTTCAATTTTTTTCAGCAGACGCATTAGGCTTCGTAGCTGACCGTATGGGTTTGTGCACTGTAGACCTACACGAAACACTGACCAGGGAGTTGCAACTCCCTGCACCCACACCATGCAGGCACCCGATACGAAGGATGCAATGGTAAACAGCCGCAATTACAAAATTTGTCTAGGAATAAAATTTTCAAAACAAAGATAGCGCCCCCAACTTTACACTATATTATCGAATCGTGGAAGTAGTTAGTGACTTGAGTGCAAGGTCGTGCACAGTTTAGCGATTTGTTTTATAGAAACTTGTAATTAACCGTTAATATTGCTTATTGAACAGATAGTGATTTTCTTTTAGACCAATATTTATGCGTACATAGAAGGTAAGTGATCCAAGCTTCCTATATTTAGAAACTTTCTTTCAAAGCTTTTCAGTGTTTGAACCACTAGTGACCCCAAGTTGTATCCCCACCCACCCCCCAAAAATAGGTTACATCTTCTTATTATGGCGGTTCTGGTTAATGTGCGGATCTCATTTTATCTTATCTTTCCCTTGCTGAGTTACATCTTACCAAAGCTAGCGTCACAGATACACATACACCCAAAAACATCCTGGTTAAATTTAACCAGGATCGGGGTCAATAATTTTCCATACATTTCCTGGTTAAAATATCGCGGAAATTATAGTCATACTTGCCATTTACCTTGTTAAATTAACAACTGGTTAGAAATCCTGATAAAAATTTAACATTTTCCTAGTTAAATTTCTTTTTTCTTTTTTAACTAGGAAATGTATGGTTAATTATTGACCCAATCCTGGGATTTAACCAGGATGTTTTAAGAGTATACAAGTTGCTTTTGCTAAAGTAAGGAACCAAAAATTGAACTTTTTCAAATTAATGATTCAATTAGGGTGAGACTTGAAAGCCATACGGTAGGGCAAGGATTCAGTGGTAAAAATGATAACTGACTTCATAATAATCCGTTATCAGATTTACAAAAGAAGGTCACGGACAGCTGCTATTTTGGAAGTAGGTAATTGATCCCTATGAATGAATTTCTCCTCGCTACTGACCTTATGCATATAGGCCTAGTGTCACAGAGCCAAAAGTACGCCCTGCTTTGGGGCAAAATAAAACAGCACCAACGTATGCAGACAGCTGATTTGTCAATCAGTCGAATATGCGCGTAGTCCGCAACAGTGCGGGACGAATCTTAAGGAGTGCGGCCACGTGTTCCATTGTTTTACCCCAAAGATGACGTCAGCATGTACCAGTCAATGCAGGGCAGACCATGGAGACAGATGCAATGTAACGTACCGTGGCAGTTTCCTGCCTGTGAAGTATATGAAAACTGAAAAAAGACGAATCATAATCTAATAATGATCCTCAACAACTGAAATCACATCTCGTTACATAATGTACACCCGTTTGATAACGAAAAGTAGGTCGTGTTAGCTAAAGGTCATGCGACCAAAGCCCCAGTCGATAGAATCATCGCTACGCCCGAAGGCGATAGTTTGTAAAAAGGAACCAAAATTAACAGAAGAATCCAATTTTTACGAGTGTTGAATCAAAACAGTCAAAATAGAGCTAATGGCATACTTATTGCCCATCATCGGTTATTGACCGTTCATTCGGCTCTATATAGACATATCTGCGATGGAAGGTCTTAAAGGGAATGATCAGGCATAAGATACTTCCCCTTTTTATAGCAAAGTTTCTCTTCTTCTCCTTCTTCTTTTTTTTGCCTTTTCCCTTTTAATTATTCACTCCCCTTTTTGTGCTAAATAGCCCCAAAGTTTCTGTCACATATCTATCTTGTACAAACAGAGCCCTCAGAGTTCTATCCAAACAGAAGTCTGTATTGTAATGACATCAGTACTACTAGGATCCCTTAAACTTGCTCCTGGGCTCTAGCCCTGTTTCCTTCCTCTCCATTCCCTGACTTTTTAGAAGTCTCACGCTAATTTCCTCTTTCTTTTAGAAGTCCTCCTAGGCTCACCCCTGGAATAAGCAGTCGCCCAAATCTATAGAACTTACACTCAATTGCTCAAGGGCGTCGATCCGGGGGGGGGGGGATCGCCCTAACATTCAAGAAAAAATGGGGGTAAACATGTAGCTTTCAACCATATAATAAGATTTTTGCCCCGCCTCCCACCCCCATTGAATTCAAAAACCAGATCTATGCCTCTGCTTAACCTATAGCGTAATCCTAAAACATTCTCATGTTTTTTCCACGAGTATCCTGCATGTTATTAATGGACTAAATCAAACGCAATTCAGAAAAAAGAAATATTCAGAAAAATGTTGTCAAACTACTATTTCAGTTCAAATTGGGCTGACTCTATTTTCACTCAAGGCACCCTATACCCAGTCCCGTTACCATTAGCCTGCGTAGCGCCTCTTAGGCTGCCGCACCTGTTTTTCGTAGCGATGAGCTGAACGAAACTTGAAAGACTTCGTCCGCTACGCGGACTACGTTACCATTCTTTCTTGTTATTATGGTTGTTGTGATTTTTCGAAGGTCTTTGACCAGATTGTGAGTACTTGATGGAAAGATAAGCTTTTATATTCGAATGAAATGAAACTATAGAGGACGAGTTTGTCACATTAGAATTTATTGTATGGACGTCAAAGTGTAGACAGACTATAAGGTGCTATGAAATATGCATGGGGATTGACATGAAGCTAGAAAGTTTTCTCACTACTCTTATTGCTTAGATAAAAAATCAAGCAAAACAGAGTCGTGTAGATTAGTGACATACCTCAAAGTTTGTCCGAAAAATAACAAGATTTATTCACAAACTATAAGACTGAATATTTCTTTATCGAAATTACTGATTTGTTCCTAATTTAAATCTTTTGGATTAAAATATCGATCAAGGGATTCGTGAGTGCTAACTGAATGGTACACCGTATATAAACTATAAAAAAAGATATTATGCAGGCTAACTTCAATAAATGATCTTTTCATAGGCCTAACTACAGAATAACAGAAATGCACACAAACAAACATGCATACACACTCACATTGATACTCAAAATTGACGTTCTCTCAAAGACCTAAAGACAGTCAGTCATCTGTTTTCCACAATATTAATTTTGTTTATTATTGCGTGTTTCTTTTTTAAATTCTGTCTGAAGTATTGGGGAGGGGCAAAACGATATGTTTTCCCTCAATGCTTTCCATTGTGGTGACAATTTCCCCTGCCCCCCCCCCCCCCCCCCGCCTTCAGCCTTCAGGATCGACACGTCCCAGCTGGTATCTTGATGCGTAAAGGTACTTTTTAAGATTATGCAGTTGTGCAGTATTTTGTGGTATTAAAATTCTCTTCAACACGAGACCCCCCCCCCGCCCCGAGCTGTGAATTATATTTCTGACAAAAGGTACACAAGGACCGGCCAAATAGTCGATAAGTCAATCAAAATGAGCGGTTTTTTTATTTTTTGTGTGTGTGTCAAGGATTAAAACATCTGTATGTTCTTACCGACTTAGATACAAGGTAACCATCAGTTATTCGGAACAACTCAACTTCTATATACAATTGTCTATCTTTAACCATAGTCCAGTAGCATGACCCTTGACAAAACCAATAGTTTAGTGTTTTCTAGTTTCCAAGTCAACGAATTGACCAGTGTTTTGTAGGTACAACTAGCTGTGTACGGTTAAACAATGACCATTACGGCGGTCCCTTTAAGGGGATACGACAAGTTTCCAGAATTCTCACCTCACGCAGGGTGACAACTGTCAATTTCACAGTCATGCTGCTGTTAGCCTAATTTTGGAACAAAAGTCTTTATTCGGACCTTAAGGCAAACGGGGTCACTCCTAACAAAAAATTGGTTTCCGGCCAGGATAGAATGCTTTGGACAAAACCCTTCCCAAATCGAAACTTTACAGTACAGATCCAACTTTTTTCACATGTGCAGAAAGTACGATTAAGGATGTCCCAGATTGCCCTACATAGCTGGCCTTCAGGTTTCCCAACATGTTCTGAGCAATCTCTAACTTGGGGCAGGGACTGGGTTTGAAGAAGTCGAACTTCTGGACCGTGAAATAATGCATGATGATGACCTGACGAAATTAAAATACTGAAGGAGAATACTTAAAATTCACCAGTGTGAACCTGTTATTAGTCTGCAGTAAGCCCCCTATTCAAGAACTTGACTAAGTTGGAATGGATGGGTTTGTGTGGTGAGGGGGGGGGGGGGTGCTGGCATTTCAATTTGAAATTGCGACTTAGATCTTGAAGGGTTGAGTTCATAGCAAGTTTCGAATAATTTTTGTACTCCTCTTTTGACTTATGAGTTCAACCACTATAGGTGCTAACACACGTCCGCCAAGCGGGCAACTTGAAGGGTACCGGTACTTTTCGTCAGTTTAGTTGCCAATGCTTTTCTAATTGGAAAAGAGCTATTTGAGCGGCACATTCAGTTTATTCATAATATTCAAAACAAAAAACAAAAAAAAAACCAAAAAAAAAATCCAAACCTGTGAAATTTTCTTCACACAGGCCTATCAATGACAAATGGTCCAAATTAGACAGCCTTTTTATCGTACATATACAAATAACTGTTTATGAGTGAGGTGCATAACGATTCAATTCGGTTTTCAAAGTGTTAGCCAGTTTTAAAGGGCAGGAGCAGTCATCCCAAATTGAAGAAGTGTAGTAGACTGTCCAGTTTCATGATTGGTTGTTGGGAGTCATGTGACAATGTTTTTTCTCTTCAAATGTGAAATGTACCAGAAATAACTGCTTGGTTTACATTGAATATGCAATAGTAACGTCACAAAATGTGATGAAAGATACTTTGAAGAGAAATAAGATGAAAATTGCGTTTTTTAGCTTTTTCTTCAAAATAAGTTTGGGGGGACTGCTCTTTACCTTTAAGTAGTTTTAAGTTAGATGAGATTTAGGCGAGAAATACCGTTGGCATATTCCACAATCCCCAACCCACACTGGCGCAACTATTGGATATGAAACTTAACTCAATATGCGAACTAGGCTGTTAGCATTATTATGTGGTGGTGACCGTTTAAAACTCTCATTTAGTTATCGATATCAAATATATGTTTGATATGTTGAAGAGGAACATATTCTAAGCATTCTTGGTGAAAGTTTTATTCATTTTCCATTACATGCTCGGTTCTCAATATGTTAACAATTGAAGTTGACACATTTGCTATAAAAAGTGTACTTGAAGCAAGCTGGTGTAATGTCATGGATTCACATTAATCGCCATTGTTTTGTCTTTCTTTTATTTTTCTTCCTGTTAGTTTGACCTGGAATTGATTAGAGATGTTATCTTGCCCCTAAGGCACATGAAGTTCTTAAAATCCCATTGCTCAGGATGTATCAATGGTATTTATATAAAAGTTTTGTCTCAAAAAATGGTGATAAATATATACAAACCATTGGCAATATGAAGCCATGACATCGCTCCTGCTTGCTCGAAGTTCATTTTATGTAGAAACTTTGCCACATTCAATCGCTAATATGTCGGGAACGGAACACGGGAAATGAATACAACTTTCTCCAGAATGCTTAGAATAGGTTCCTCTTTAACATATCAAAAAATAAATTTGGCTTTGGACTACTCTTTTAACTCAGTTAGCCTTTTTAAAATGTCCTTCGGTCTGCGGAGCTAACTCTAATGGTTCATTCAACCAAAGGTGTATTGGCAGATTGATAAGAAGAGATTTGCAAACACATGATGTCATTCCTACATATGTGGTAGGAAGACTTGAACGGCATCATGTGCTTTGAAGGCCTAATCAGAGAGTGCTATTTGACAGACAGAAAGTCCATGGCCTTACCAGCGCCATGAGCCATTGCGTGTCGCCGCCGTCATAAATTTACGTTTTCTGCCTGGTAGGTTCTGTCGATCCTCTGTGACGTCACAATGTTTGTCACTTGTCGAGTGACGAGTGCGGTTGTCACGGTTGGCTAGTTCCCATCTGACAGACTGATGTCATGAGTCGAAGCAGCTGTATATTGATGCCATCCCGGAAACAAACTTGACTCAATGTAAACATGGCCGACATTTGAGAAATACTTATCATACCACAGGCCACAGACAGCTTGTCAAAACAGCGGATCAGTATCGCCAACGTGAAAAGTAAATTCCCAACCAAGTGAGAGGAGTTGCATCAATGATCTTTGACCCGGTTGTCAAGTTCGATACTCTCGTGAAAAATTCATCAAGATTTCCGCCTTGATATGTAAAGTATCTCGCTCATCATGTTACATTACATCGTTTTTAATAACAGGAAATAGATCGACGTAACACTGCGTGGCGGGATAAGGCTCTTTAATATGTTGAAATATGGCAATATACTATACCCTGAAAAAAACATTCTAACTCTCATGTAAGTTACTTACTACGTGAAATATAGACATTTTGACTTAATTGAATCAAACAATAGTGTTATATTAATGTTGAAAATGACTCATTTTCTTTCATGAATGTTAAGTGAAATTCACTCCAAGAAGCGCGAAAATTCACTCTTCAACGAGTGCTTGCAATGATCACTCATTTTAAAGGGTGACCACTTTGGGCACTCCGTCAAGAGTGAAACTTAGCTCTCTTTTGGAGTGAATTTCACTCTGCGTGGGGTTAATTTCACTGTTGTAGGAGTGAATGAACACTCTAACGGGATGAGTTCGTACTTTTCGCTCTATTAAGTAAGTAACAAAGTTCGTTTGAACTTAATATAGGCCTATCCCATTAATGGCATACATGCACTAGTTGCATTTACATTATTTTAAAAACAAATTAAAGATGCCGATTTCGCTCACAATGATCTTCCTTTCAGGTCCTCAAGACGAATCCGGACGGTCAAGTGATGGTCTGATTTTCAATTTCCTTGCTTACCTGTATCATGAATGGTTATACCCTAAATTGTATCTTGATTCCCTCAATTTCCTCAAATTCCCTCAAAATTTTCCTTTTACCAGGTAGGCCTATAATGGAATCATTTCTGCTACTCCAACTATGTGGGAACAAAATTTGAATGATACAGATTATTCGAAAAATCGTAACGAGGTTTTAATTAATCATTAATTAATAGGTTGCTTGGTCAAAAGAGTGTCTCTCAATGGACGTATGGAAATATAATCAATGAAACTGTCACTCCATCGTATGCACTACCGAAATGGAATTATCACTTTAACAAGGATACATGGTCAAATATTTTTTTCTAATGCGTGGTTCTCAGTAAGAAGTGTTAAATTTCAGTACTTTTTTCGGTAAAATTTTTGGGAAAAACAAACGCTTACATCTCATGAAAATTAGAGAGATCCATTCGGTGGCATTTGAAGCGATGAAGCTTCGCAACCGGGAGGTCTGGAGTTCGATTCCTGGCTGGGTCAAAGTAAGGCGGGTTTTTTTATCCAAGAGCAATCTACGGTTTCCCATCTGAACTGGCCTTTAAAAAAAATACCAAATTTGATCCAAATTGTTGAGTTGGTTGCCACCCGACGTGAAGTTGCAATTCATAAGCCAACGGCTTCTCCCACATTCGTGGTCGCTTAGCGTCGTAAAACAACTGCCCTTCAATGCCCGATTATTGTTATCTCGTTACGCTCTTTTTATTGCCAAACATATCATGAGACTATCGAACATTTATTTTGAAAATGTCGTATCGTTTCCTCTTTTTTGCTGGATGTTGAAATTATGTTTGTTGGAAGATGTTTTGTGTTTTCGAAAGAAGAGGTTTTCTTTGGTTTTAATCATTTACTTAAACATCCTATCAATTTTTTAATTTTTCATTCGAAATATACATTTTTCAATGTGAGCAAGAAAATAAAAATTCCTTTTTTGAGAATGAGAAAAAAATTTAAATTTTCAATGGAGGTCGAAAAAAATCTCTATGATCAAATTAGAAAAAGGTATTTCACGTATAACGAATTCAATAATACTTTTCAAAATATTCATTTTTAATTAATATTATTGCCATTTGCCTACAAATTTGTGAAAGATGATTAGAGGGATATTGATATTTTATTGGTTATTTTGATGATAATTGATGATTTGTATTGATGATTCATTTGCACAAGAGAAAGAAATGTAATAAAATGTGATTGAAAAAAGAAGTTTTTCCTCGTCTAAACGAATGAATTTCACTCTTCTCTGAGTGAATTTCACAGGGCTATTCTTTGAGGCAGTGGCGTAGCCACGGGGAGAGTTTTGGGGTTAGAACCCCCCATTACCCAAACTTGCAATGAAATAAAACACCTAAAATAGCGGTTTATTTCACTCTATCCTTAGACTTTCCCTAATGTCGCGCCCCAGTCCCCCATGACACCACCCCTTCCCAATGACACAATCCTGGCTACGCTACTGCATAACATTTTTGTACCCTAGTAAAGAGTGATTAAGTCCACTCGTTTTGTTTTAAGAAGGCATATTCTGGAGACAATATTCATTAGCTTTAACAATGCGGAAATTTTTTCTCTTTCAGAAGGTGAAAGCTGCATCTCAATAGCATGCAGTGTTCAGAAGATACAGATTTTTAGAGTAATGCACTTTTTCTTGAGATGTGGTGCATCATGGGAAATCTGTGATGTAATCATGGCACATTAATTTGACATTGCGTTCAATTTATCTATGATATTGATTCTGCTGCAGACAATATTAAAGAGGCTCATTGAGTTGATATTGATAACATTATGAAAATCTAAAAGGTACACTGCCTCATAACAATGTTTAAAGTTAGCATAACAAGTCAAGTTTCAAGTCCAAAAGTCACAGAAAACGTTAAAATTTGAATTTTCTAGTGTCCTGACTTGTAACGGTTTTGTACATAATTTGAAAAAGTGGCTGGTCACGAATTTTTGAAAACGGACTTGAACCGTTAAATAGTCACTCATAAAACAGTTACTTGTATGTAGGGTATGAGGACTGTCTAAGTTTGACCATTTGTCATTGGTTTATGAAGAAAACTGAACAGGTTTGGAAAATTTTGTTGAATTTCATGAACCAACTCAATGAGCCGCTTTAAGCGAAATTGTTGTTTGTACTCTACAAATGGTAAAGGGTAACGCTAGATTTGCAGGAAAAGATATTCAAACATTCCAAAACAATCGAATTTCAAGGATAAACAGGACATTCAAATATAAAGAAAAACAAAAGGAATTTGATGCAATGTGCCCACATTACATAACTTCCAGATGCTTTGTTGAAAAGCAGAGGTGTTTTTTAACAAAAATGTGCAATCTTTAAAGAGAGATATCTTGAGTATAGGAAAATGGTGTTGAGACAGGGTTTGAAGGACACGTAGAATATTTTTGCCTTTCTTACAACAACCAGGTGAAAGGCCGCCAGAATATGCCTTTAAGAGTGTGGGAAACTACATTTCTCCCTGAAGCTCCACGTCACCATGAATGAGATTGGTTCTGAACATAGACCGTTTTCCAAATTAACAATTACAAAAGATTGTGGGACCACGGAAGTAATACCTCCGAGGGAGTACTACAATGCTACGACAGCGTTTCGGTGCTGTGCGTCCTATTTGGTGGAGGTAAAATGGCATTGACCAAAACGACGCGTAACAAACATCTGTTCCACAATCCTTTGTAATTTAAACGAGTCCGTTTCGGTTTCTTTGTTATTCCCCAAAATAAATAAATAAAATAATATTAAAAACAAAAAAAAAACACGCAGAAAAAGGCCTTCACCAAAGCCTGCGTAGTTTGGCGCGAAATGACATTCTTGAGCAGTCAGTCAAGTTAGTTTGATTACAAGCAAGATATGGTAACACCTTGACAGCAGGTTCGTATCTTTCCTCCCTTTTAAACGTATATCAATTGCAGCCAATAAGGGCGCAGGAGTCCTCCACGTCTGCCAAGCGGACCAGTACCCCGCGGGGAGGACAAAGTTTTTCTCCACACGTCGTCACTGCAAAAACATGAGAGAGCGGCAGCAAAATTCACAGTCTAACAAACGAGAGGCCTATATCTCTGCTCCACATGGCATCTAGAGAATCGACCGACCGACATGCTGGATCTCTGCCAGTTTTGATATCACTTAGCAATTTCCTGCTCACTCAAGGCGCACTTGTTATGCATCGAAAACGGGAAGTTACTTCTCAATGAGCTTTTACAGGAAATTGGGAATAGCCTCATTTCCTCTAAACTGATCACTTCTGGAGTACTCATGTCAACCGAAAAACATCGACAGAGCATGAAATTAAATAAAGTCTCTGGTTGGTCAAGTTGTTTAAACGGTCTGTTATGAAGTGTGATTCAGTTTCGCCAATTTTTATGTAATTAGTAGTTTTGCCCGGTTCGTACTGTGGCAGTATACCTTTGCCTTAAAGTTCAGCCAATGCATAAACATCCTCTGTCAGTAATTATCAGGTAAGCAAAAGGATATTATAAAGTAATTTAACTCTGCTATGTGTCATCAAATTCTGATCTGTTTTATTGGATATTCAAGTAACATTATCAAACGGCCAAATTTCCGCTGAACGATTTCTTTCTTTCTTAAAACACGGAAATTATGATTCCTTAAACCAAAGAGTCGATCGCTGTATTAAAATTTAATGTTTCCGGTGGAACACGCCATACAGTAGCCGTAAAGTTCCATTCTAAACACAGTATTGTGCTACATGAAATACACAATATGGCAAACCATACATTTATAGAAAGAACTAGTTACAGGATGGAAACTGGAGAAAAGCAAAGAGAATACAAAAGAGTGACGTCAATCTTTTAAATTTAATGGAAAAGACTTTTCCGTCCTTTTCGCATTTTCAATGTTCTATTTCTATCGACTAGTTTCGACATATTTTTGGTATCGGTAATCAACGGATGTACATTGATGTTCTACAATACCAGTCATGTCAACTGCAGTTAAGTGTACTTTTATGTGGAAAATTTGATTTTATCAGACACGGTAGAAAAGGCTTTTCTAATAGTAATGTAGTGCCCCAGAACTGAATAAAGGCCGTGGCCCCGTGATTAAACCACAAGTTACAAGTTGAGGTTGTAAAACCCAATCTAACCTAACCCCTTAGTTTCAAATGTTTCTTGAAAATCGTTTAAAAACTAGAATTGAGTTCGGCTCGAAAAAAGTTCATTTGAAAGCATTGCAGTTTAAGAATGGCCGGGAATCTTGCCAGGTGTTTGACCATGTAGAATTGTATAACTATCAAACTTACCCCCAGTGACCAACGTATACCTTTTATCTAACTTCTAATTGGATAAACTTCTTTAATCATACAGGAAAGGCAAAAAATAAAAAAAATAAAAAAATCAGACTGTATGCTACCAATAGACCTATTTCCAAATAGCAATTACAAAGGATTATGGGATAGAGTTTTGGTGTTTGTCATTTTTGTCAACGGCATTTTACTGTGGTGAAAATTGACGCACACCCAAAACTCTATCCCACAATTCATTGTAATTGCTATTTGGAAATAGGTCTATTAACGATCTCACAACTGGAGAACACAAGGCGTCCACGTGCAATGCATGAAACGTAGTTGAGCGTGTACTTTGTATCGGTTTATATTCGTGGTTTTGCGCAGCCACTTCAATTCTTTAAACTGGCAAAGCGATTCCAAGCACCTTAGGTAATTGTTTTATAACAATTAGACCTATATAAACTATATGGGAAACGTCTTATTAAATCAACATGGGTGACTATATATACACTTGCCCTTTAAAAAGTCCAAAATTGGCGCGTTTATTCGATGTCGAAATTCGTTTTTCCGGCCGCTTAACCGCAATATTTAATATGTGGTATCTATATGGTTTAATTAATCGGTCTTATTAATCAGATATCACTCGTTTTCTTCAATAAACCACAAAATTCTTTATGGATAACGAGGTCATTCCGACACCGTTTTCTGGCGCTGGCTTTGTCACACGATTAATATTACTGCAGTGAAGCATACAGATGTAATTTAAACAGTGTTGCTACCTGATTTTACTGAGGGTTATAACTTCTGTGACGCAATTGATCTGTAGAAGTCCTAAATAAGTCCTAGTTTTGCAGTGAGCTGATATGTACGGTGTGAAAATGGCCAGGTGAACCGTGCTGGTCATAATTTCAGCATTGTATACGCATATAGGCGTATAGGGAAGAATATTTCGTGGGGGGCGGGGGGGGGGGGGTGGGGGCTGAACCTGATGGGGCGAGACATGTATAGCCTTTGGGGAGTTGGCTTCATAAGTGAGTGAGTCTCCCTCACTTTGGAAGATTGTGGAGCATCTAGAGGCCCTTAGATCCTGGGTGCCCCCAAATGGCTTATTTACTGATTTATTTGTCACTCCAGATGTTTAAATCCAGTGAAATCATTCCCCAAACTTTAATTTTTGTCGTAGTCTACAACAATTACCAATTGGTACAGCCCTAAAAATGCAGATAACAGTAGCCCTTACTGCAGCTTGTACTGTACTGGAAGTGTTCTAGTTACACGAGTTGGGTCATGTACCGGATTCGTCACCCGAAGCAATAAATACAAGATTGGTTCTGGAAGAAGATGAGTTTAAGACAATGAGAACGCGTGTTTTTACGTTCTTAAGAGAAGCAGAAAATAGGTTTTTGCTGAAAACTTGCCTCAAACACAAAATAAATTCAGGGTAACTAAAGTTCATTTGAGTTATATATGTTATCATGAGGATTAAAGCTATACCCCAAAGAAATTGATTTCCCGACAACATTCGCCGTTTGGTAATTTTCAAAATCTGGAGCTGATATTGGAGTTGGAAATTGGATAACTGTATCCTTAAAATTTTTTAGCCTAATTTTCTGAGGATGAAAGAGATTTTCGTTCTTGGAAACTGGGGCGGCCGTAGCACATCTTTTCCCCTATGTATTAGATTAGGGTTTAGGCCACCGGTTCTCCTACTCCTTTGGACCAAAATTGACAGGGCATAAGGTGGCGTTACCGTCATGAAAGGGACCCACCAAAGTTTGGCATCATTTTTCGAGACAATCTTCACACGACAGATGCCCTTATGTTTCAGTAGTGCTGCCAGGTTGAATTAGGCGGCCAACTCTTGCTAACGCCACGTTTACATAACCCTGCGAAGCGGACTCTGTTTTCTCAGCTCATCAGTTTCCAAAACGTGGGATATGACTGAGCAAGGAATATACCGAACAGTGTGCTGCGTGGGTAACGTTTGCACTCTTGAACACGTGCCAAATTACAAATTTGTGAACCAAAACTGGTGAACCAAATTTAGGCCAAAAGAAAAACTCATTAAAATATATTAGAGGATGTAATGAAAAGATAAGCAAACAATTGAATGCTTCGTTCAATATTCATAACGTGTCATGTAGTACAAAAATTACTTCACTTAGATTTCTTTTTCAGACATTTCAAAGTCAAACGACTGTCGGTTGCTTGGCGTCTACCGTACTTTTTTGACTTGCTTCAAGCTGTACATCATTGCTACTGCTTTCTGGTTTACTTTGCTCTTGAGATTATTCTCTGTCTTGGGAGGATAATCATTTTCCACGAACCCTTCTTTTAAGTACGTGACGAGGAGCAATGTTGAATATTCCAACATCGACATGCATCGCACTGATGATTCCGGCTGTCGTGTTGTGTTTTGCTTCTTTATGTTAGCAATCTCTGCTATCTTAATAAAGTACAAGTTGGGCCTGGTATGTCTGTTCGTCACACAGCTGCTACAAACACAAGGTTAACAACATGGCCGATATCATAAATGCCTATTAATTTGCCTATACAATTTATCGCCGTTGTAAAATGTATTGGACCGTATGTCTGCCTTCATGAAATGTGTTCGTACATTTGTAATAGTATAGCTATAAATGATGAAATATGAAACGGTCAGTCAGAGGTTTACGTAAGTCATGAACTATTTAGTTACATCAGGAAGTCTCCACACCAAATCCCTGGTTACATGAAAATATAAGCCTGTTTAGAGGTTGGAAAGCAAGAAACAGTCATCTTTCACCCAAACTACAATTTTAGTTTAGTAGGCTATTCGTAGAAATTCTTTATCGGCACTGCTCTTTGATTGACAGCAAGTTCAAAAATGCAAAGTGCTTTAGCTCACATTACACAGCATGTACTGACAGACTGAACTGGCAGACAGGACCAACTGCATGACCAAATGGTTAGAACATCAGACTTTCAGTCGAGACGTCGGGAGTTCAAGTCCTGGCCGGGTAATACGGTACCGAAGACTTTAAAAACGGAATATATACTACCATTGTGCAGTTGGTGCTCAGCATAAGCAACGGGGAAGGGAAAATGAGCAAGTGAGCCTCAACTTGAAAAAGGCCGTGGTCGGCTTGACTTGAACCAATAGCATTGGTGTCTGATGCTGTAGCATGATTTAATCTCTGGGTCATGTTTTAGTTTTGCGTGCACTTCGAGAACACATCTCAGAGCGTGCGGGCTGCGGCAGCCAACAACCTATATGTGAAATTAAAACGCGCTAATCCTCTCACTCCAAACAACAATTTTTGTCATATGCCACAGAAATTCTCAATTGGTACAGCTCTTTGACTGACAGCTTCTTAAAAAATGCGTAGTATTGAAGGTCATATTACACAACATGTACCGTAATGTGTTACACTCTAAATCACTTTTCACTTTTTTCAGAGAGTATACCCAAGTTCACTCTTTTAAATTAAGAATGTAACAGTGTTTTGATTTACACATTGGTGTCTTGTATATTCACCCTGAAGCAATAAACTGAGATTGTCTGGATGAGGATGTATTTTAGACAATTGTGGGAGGGGCTTAAGTGAGTAGGTTAAGAGAATTAGAACTGCTTCTAGTAAGAGGATTATTCCTGTTAACGAATACATCCAGGAAAGTGTGATTTGAGACTACATGTTCTTGTACTTCATAACAGGACGCTCGGTTTCTTCTAAAAAAAAAAAATCAATATTGGACGTTTAAAGGGCAAGAGCATTCACCTCAAATCTATTGTGAAGCAACAGTAAAATATCACTATTTTCTTCTTATTTCTCTTCAAGGCACCTCTCTCATGATAAATTAGTACTTGGATATTACGGTACTTATTCATGAAGGTAAACCAAGCAGTTACTCCTGGTAAATTTCACATTTGAGCCGAAAAAATATTGTCACATGACTCTCAAGAGCCAATAATGAAACAGGACAGTCTACTACACCACAAGTTGGGGTGACTGTTCTTTCCCTTTAACTAAGAGGTCTGCTTGTTCGCGCCGCAGACTATTACGTTTCTCCACTGGATAAGATGCGTAGTTCGACTCGTCTTCGGCTATGCCTCGCCAGGTTACTAAGGGTCACCAGGTGTGAAGATCTCCCAAAGCATCTGTAACAACACAGTGACAGATTAGACCGACTCTGTACTTACCTCTACATATAAACCGGTACGGTACGTCATGGGAATGACGTATCATTTCTTTAAGTGGCAGTTACACAGGCTCACGGGTAGCCAAGTCCCCTTGAACCATTACCCCTTGCTTGTAGCTGAGAGATCAGCAAGATGCCGTAATATGACACGGCACGTTGGTGACAAATCGTTTAGACTTACTAAGTACAAATTAGTTCCCAACTTTGTCGCATGTGAAAGAACGCTTAATCCGCCTGTTGGAACGGAATAAACCGCCCAAGACGAAGGTTCTGTCCCCCGCACAGACGTTCGTCGGTTCTTGGTGTTTGGTGCAAAGAATGACACACACAGGTGGGAAATTTTTTGAAAAATACAAGAGTTTCATCTGTAAATATGTGTAGGGGTTCTCGCTAGGATCAAGCATTTCACCCGTTGTGACGCAAATGCCATCTTTAATCTAATTGTTACTGTGACCTGGTGGGTCCGGTATCCTAATTCTACCAATTTCCCACATGTATCGCTCTGCAGCCAAAAAATAAATCGTCTACATTGGTCATATTTCGGTTGAGTTTTTAAGAATATAATACCACAACACAGAGTCAAAGTTGTCCCGTTAAAATACGTGCTTTTTATTATTGTTTTGAAAAAAGTGTGCATTTTTTGTGGGGGGAAGGAACATCTTTTTCTTAAAACTCACCCTCTCAAGCAATTAACGTCATGACATCACGGTTTTACAGCAATTTCCATGCAGTTCACAAAAATTCTAAAATCACGACATGGTAGCAGCTAATCGTTTTAGGAAAGAGGGAGGGAGGATGACGTCATTGTGGCTAGAATGCCATACTTATAATTTCCAACATGTACTCGCGGAAGTCTGTACATATGCTTATAACTGTACAAATTCCTTATATAATTATTGCCAATGATTGCTCTGGCGCATTTAAGCACTGCTTGAGTTTTTCTCTTAAAAGTCCTTTCGCCCCAAACCACATTTTTTTTTATAGAAATTCAGGCACAGCTCTTTGATTTACAGCTAGTTAAAAAAAATGCAGAGAACCAAAGTTCATACTACACAGCATTCAGTGTCATGAGGATGTTTTGATTACACATTGGATTCTGGTAAACTCACCTTGAAGCAATAAACTGAAATTGTGTCTCGGAGCAGAATGGATGTTAGACGTTCTTGTCTCTTTTTGGTGGAAGGGGGGCGGGGCTAAGTAAGTATGGTAGGTTAGGAGAATTGGAACTGTTTGGGGTGAGGGGATCAGACCTTTAAACTACTGTCCTCTCCCACTGTAGGATTTTTTTCATGAGCTCGCCACTCCCACTTTAGATTATAAATTAACTCTAAAAACTCTGAAAATTAATCAACTCTGAAAATGGCCTCTTTTTTTGTCACAAACGTATGTGACTTGCCATCTGTCAGAAAGGCACAGCTTGCGATATAATTATGGACGCATGTGAGACAAAATAGATGTTGCATAAGGTTTGTGTATGCGGAAGTTTTAACTCGTAGGGCCTATACAAATTATGTGCAACGCACCATTAAAGTACACTAGCTTTGATCTATGCGGGAGTAACTCCCTGGTGGGAATATCTTACACCAGCAAGACATATTTATAGGCCTATACCTTTTTTCCTTTTCAGTTAATCGTTATGTAATTAGAATATATGATCTGATGTTGGCCAGTTTGAGGAAGAACCAACCGACGTACCACATAGCTGACCTTATAATGCATTTTTAAATCAATGAGATCCTGCTGTACTGTAGGGTAAGTTCACAGTATACAGTCTGAATGTGCGGACAACACACCCTCTGCACGGCAGGGTAGTTGGTGCAAGTAGTGAGCGTTTATTACTGCTTGATGGAATCACTTGAATATACCGCCAAGCTGCGGGATTAGTAAACATGAAACTATGCGAACATATTTACAGACGAATAAATCGGGAAATTAATCATTAAAATGTTGGCAAATATCTGTTTCTCCTTCTTTTGGAAGAAGACCATCTGCTCGAAAATCTGTCCATCACCTTACTCTATACGTGAAGCAACCTTCTGCAGATCTGTTTCCCAAAATTAGTTCTCAACTGTCTTCTGCGGATGACTTTTGCGAAATGCTGCGTTGGTTTCAGACGTTGCTGACCCAGAACTTGTGTCCTAACACTTCCCCTGCATGTAAAATACTACCAGCGCAGTGCAGCTTCAGCTCCCAGAAACTCTGTCAGCCTGTAATCGCAGAGAATTGCTGACCCCCCCCCCGGCACAGAAGAAGTGACCCCGGGAAATGGATTTTGCCCAATCTTATGCATGAAGAGGGGGTAGGGGCCATGGTACAGAAAATAGCATTAGTCATTTTGGAACTATTCAAGGTCTAATCCTCTCTCAAAAAACAGTTCCAATTCTCCTAATCTACGTACTTAAGCCCCAGTCGCACAACTCATCCAGAGACAATCTGTTTATTGATGCAGGGTGAGCACAGTACACAAGACCCCAATATGCAGATACAATCAAAACACTCTCACTGCAGTATACATTACTGTGTAAATACGAGCTAAACACTCAGGTATAAAACTGCATTTTTTTAATACTCACAGAGCTATGTCAATTGAGAATTATTGGAACTGATAAAAAAGGTAGTTTTGGGGGAGTTCACTACCTTTAAAGGTAGTGTGTCATGTCAGCAAAGAGGCCTCACTTTATTTGGCAGTTAAGGAGCAAGGTTTCTTAAGGAAGAATCCGTTAGAATTATGTCAATATCTTTTACCGTTCTCAAGATATACCTCTTCGAAATTTTATTGTTTCTGAATCATTGAACTTGTTGCTTGTGCAAAAATAATGATGCGTAACGTTGCAGTGTTGAATTTTTTTTCGCTACCCCTGTATGAATTTTCTCTTGATCACCAATCAGATATTTTATGTGATTTGGTAATTGATACTGACGATTTTCAAGAACACAATTGAAACTTTCAAAATACAACTCTTATGACAAACATATGTTACAACTGTCCTTCAAATGAAGATGACAAAAACAAAGGATTATAGAAGTCATGTATGACATATCACTCCGTAAACATCACAAGATTTGCGTATTGAGAGTCATGTTTATGTATGATTAAAGTGGCTCATTCACCCGATTCGTGCGATAGGAAATGCATTCTTTCTAGCTTAGTAGCGTCAAATATGATACATTCCTAAAAGGTACTAAGCTTGAACGGGACATGTCACGGTTAAGAAATGCATTCTTTCTAGCTTAAGAGCGACGAAACCTGACACATGTGGGCATAAAGTGTGGCTCATTGAATAGGTTCTTGAAATTCAACAAATTTTTCCAAACCTGTATTCTACACATACCAACGACAAATTGTCAAACTAAGATAATCCCCATATCGTACATACAAATAACAGTCTTATGAGTATGAAACTGTTCAAATTCGGTTTTCAAAAATTCGTGACCAGACACTTTTTCAAATTATGCGCAAAAACCGTTACAAGTCATGACATCACAAAATTTAAAATTTTCACTTTTTCCATAACTACGGTATAAGCATTGTCATGTGGAAGTGACCCTTTAACACTCTCATTAAGTGAGCAATATCAACTCAATGAGCCTCATTAAGTGCAAAGCAAAAATTACCCTGTTAGATGGTCGATTATAATAAAAGATTTTGATGGGAATTGCGGCAATCTTCTTGGTTTTAATGCTTCTTACATCAAATGTCAAACTTTGTAGTTTTCGTGTCACACGACCTTTAAACTGAGGTATTCCTCAATAGAGGAAACAACGCCCTCTTTATAAAGTTTGTACCATCCCTCCCTATTGTGTCTCGACGTTTAAAGTACTCTGCCATACATCGATCATTTGGACTAATCTGAAGACATCTTTCATTGACTTAACCGCTGTTTATGTCCTTTACCTTTTCGGTACACCTTGGCTTTTCCGAGCCGTTTATCTGGGCTGACAGTCGTTGAATGATGAGATATACCTATACCGGTACTCTGTCATCTGTCCAGTGTTCCGTTGAAGCGTTACCATAACAACAGAATCCACTAGTGTGTCTTTCTTATGCAAAAGATTCGACAATATTGCTGTAACTCCAAAGTTGGTCTTACGTGGAAAAGCCTTTTTGTAATAGCACAGTTACGGGTATTGAGCAAGAAGTACATAGGTGTTTCCCATAGAAAATATGTCAATATTATAACCAGGACGATCTAGCTTTGGGAAATGGGATTTTTCAAGCAGCCCTGAATTTTTTATACCAATATCAAACGAAACCGATATTGAGTGCCCTTCTACAGTGATATACAACGGGTAGCCTGCGTAGCGAGTAGCCCTGTGGATACCGCCATTATATAGGATTGGTGTTTCGTAGCGATGAGCTGGACGAAAATACATCGTCAACTTCGCTGGGGGTCACTTGCTGACCCAATAGACCTATTTCCAAATAGCAATTACAATGAATTGTGGGATAGAGTTTTGGGTGTACGTCAATTTTCACCACAGTAAAATGCCATTGACAAAAATGACAAACACCAAAAATCTATCCCACAATCCTTTGTAATTGCTATTTGGAAATAGGTCTATATCCTGATCCACAGTAATGTTTTGTGGTTGGAGGGCAGGGAGCTGCTAGTTTTATCTTCTCTGCTTTGACGATCGTCCTGAAGACTGAAGTTTTCCTTGGAGCGGAGCGGACTCCTGTGTCCTCAGCCCCCAGCTTCCAAAACCACCGTTAAGGGATATGACTGAACAAGGACTATGCCGCACAGCCTGTTACGTAAAACCAGCTACCCAAGTATGTGAGCAGGGATATTACGGCAGGTACTCGACGGTAAGTGATTGACGGTTTGTCCACGTCACCTGGGCACAGAATTGATATATTCAAAATCGATTACACATGTACCAATATACTAAATGGAAAAAGATGTTCTTCACAGTACCATTTTGTTTCACTGGAGGACTCCCTACTCTGAATGATGGTTAGTTTCACATCCTCTTTTGGAAATATAATCTGGCATTCACACGTTAGCCTGCGTAACGGTTCTCTGTGGCTTACGCTACACGGAGAATCCCGCCGTGTCGATGATCTGAACTCAAATCTTTGTCCGCTTCGAGAGCTCGTCTCGAGGAGGACAAGGGATGACATACCGAAATGTCAATCACGCTGTTAGGCAAAGGTATAGGCCTCATGCTGGTTCATCATGCTAACCGAAACACTCGGGGAGATCATCTCATGATCGTGAGTGAAACTCCCACTCGGAGTGAAACAATTATCCGTTTCCCTCTTCGATAATCGCCGCAACATCGACTCTGTTTGTGATAACCGTCCGATGATTCTAGGACTATAGGTCTTGAAACTTGTCCTGGTTGTTTGCTTGTATAAAGTGCACACGATATTTTTTGATCCGTTCCAAATTTTCCCAAGTAGTCTCACTATGAAACAGGTCTTTTAATACTTTCTGCGGCTGAGCACATGGAGGGTCTTGAATTGCAACCTCTATACCAACTTAAGTCATACATAGTGGCGTATAAATGACACCACTAGAAAGGACTATTCGACCATAGTGTTGGTTCACCACTCAGATGTACCCGTGCATTCCCCGAGTGTCTCCCCCGGGGTCACCTTACAACTATGGAAGTCCAGGGGCTTTGCGTAGTCCATAACCCCAGACATGTCATTGACACAAGTTTTTGTAGCCCGATGGCCATCAAACTAAAATTGTTGTAGCGCATGAAGATGATATCGACCGTATGGCATATCTGAAGGCCTGAAATTGGCGCTACGGCCTGTTTCTTGCTGTATCATCTAATCATGCGACATTGCAGGTACTTAAATACCAGCAATGATTCGCCTTAAACTAAAGTTCATTGAAAGTGTCTGCATTTTGATGACCTTTTTTACTAAAACAAAAACAACTGGAAAATTTCATGTTTGCAATAATGTCTTATAGGGAGATCTTATGCCCGTAAAATTTATCAGACGCAACAACCTTCTAAAGGACGGACAAACCCAAACAGATGATTCAAAGCTGCACGGTCATATAGTACAACAAACTTGCTAGTGGTGCGTAGCACAAAGTCCCTCAACTGTGTGACCAGATCAAATAGTACATACACTGAACTGGACCATTGACCTTTGGGTGCGCCGAGCTCGCGACAGAATTTTCTGAACAATTCTTCTTGTCTGCCAAACGGACACATTTTTTATCGCGTCAATTCAGTAGTGCATGTCAAACTTTCGCTGAAGGGGGAGGGGGGGGGGAGGAAAAAAATGATTATGTTGTACCCGTGCATGGCGTGCGCGAGGTTTCACTGCAAAGGGGGCTTGCAGTATGTTGAGCCAGCGCCCGTCGGGGGGGGGGGGGTCCCAGGTGTCCTTACATGCGATTTGATGCCACATACACCTATGCTACTTTTGGAAGTAAAATCTGGAGTGTTACAAATCTTGCGTACGTTTAGGAACTAAAAATACAACTGGCATCAGCTTAAGTTGGAGGCCATGAAGAGACAATCCCTTCGCTTTGAATTATCTGGTGCAACACAGGCCTACGCTAGAGTAAAATTTGTGTTGCTAAATTACGTATTTAAAATATTGGCGTCCGTGAGGCGGCATGACCCAGTTTCCCCTGCGTACGCCAGTGTTTTGAGCCTTCGTCGGCCTACCGGAGGAATGTTTTAAAAGTGAAAAGTAGTGTTCAGAATTTGGACCACCAGTTTTTCCACCGTTGAAGGAGGGGGCATCTTAATTTTATATCACGTTCATACCTTATCCACTACCCTCATTTTGTAATCGATGAGACGCAAGGTTATTTCCACAATTCTCTCTGTGGACGCTTTTATGAAAGGCGATGACACCGATCTAAATTCCGAATTGAAAATTTTTCAATTGGAAAAGAATTGTTTTTTTCCAAAGGCATGATAACTGGCATAAGGTACCTTTCCGAAGAAAAATATGCGTCAAAATTTGTTTAAGTATTTAGGAGCTTAAAAATGGCAGTAGTGAGGGGATGCGGGAGGGTATGGTCCAGTAGGCCTATCCTCTTGGTTACGTTAATGGGTCTATGCCTCATTTTTTCTACTGTAAGACGCCAAAATCACATGAGTCTTAAATTGTTGTTTGGCCTATACACAGTCCACTGACATAGGCCTATATTACATTCGAAATAAACCCATCACCAAAACGAAAATTTCATGAATAGTTTGAAAGGAATGCTTACTGTATATGCTTACAGCTATGCAGAGATATACAATACCACAGTAAACATAGCATTAACGTGGAACAAAAAGTTTTTCAATTATTTGATAGGTTATTTAAAATAAATTAACGGCAGGATGTTTTAGCTGCCGATTACGTCATAAAACACTATAAGCACTGTCGGTGCATTATCTGCGTAACGTATACTGCGTCAGCATTTCCCCCTATATATATTGTTTCAAAAACATGGTTAATATATAATCCAATGGAGAAACCATTTTTCTACTACGTAGGCTTAATTGCGTGTGCTATTTACGTCACCCCAAAAATCTTTCAATTACACGTACGCCGTGCAAACTGGTCTCCGGAGAGTCGCGAATTGCTGCTATGTGCGTCATGGGTGTTGACTATACGAAACTAAAGCACGTGTTTGTATTAATTACAGGAAGAAAATAATTACATGAAATTAAACCCTGCAAACAACCAGCCGTTCTTTGAAGTTTACGGCTGATTTTATGTTGAACTGTTATGATCCCTCGAATCTCCATTACGGCGTTCCGATAGCCTATAATATACTGAATGGAACAATTTATCATAGAGCGTCCGCGCAATACTTTAGAGACAAAAAAAAAAACACTCATCTGAATTAGGGGAGATAAAATGTAACAAATTAGTCGTAGCAAATCTATATGATCTCCGACCGCTCTAATAAAATTGTGAATGATAAAAGCAGTTTGATGGTTCGCTCTAAACAATGCAACTTATTGAGTGAGGAAGAACTCCGACGAGCAGCATACCCATAATGGTGTACATGCTATGTTAGTATCTGTACTTTTTTCAATGGCCTATATCCAGAACATGGTCACGTCTTAATCTCCCCACATGACGTCATGCTTCTTTGGGAGATTAGCCCTCCTTCTGATGTAACACATGGTTTATTCATTCGATTCTTCGCCATGAGTGGAGGGGATTCTGAAAAAGGAATACAGTATATAACTTCTATTCGAGCACGGTACATGTTTGAGAGGTTGTTTGTAATGATTTTTGCAGAGTGATTTCACGTGACGTCACGGTTGGTAAGCCACTCCCACTGCCGGGCAAAAATCAACAGAGTTTCAGCAGTGCAACAGTCACACGTGGGCCGTCAGCTGCCGTCTCGGTTATCTACGCTCTAGCTAGCGCACAGTGTACTACTGTGCATAATACTGTAGTTTTTGCCCGTCAAAAGGGGCTGGGCTTGTGACGTCAGTGAAAGCACCCTTTACGTAATGTTTAAGGCAGGTAGAATTCATAGACGGGGCCCTGGTTGCCAACTGCCATTTTCGCTGCCAATAAAGTACCATTTTTGAAGTGAAATACCTCGTCTGGCATTGTTCAGTGATGAGATGAATGAACCGCTTGTTCGAACTACACGGTAGCCTACCACGACAATTTTTAACCAACCAGTGTTCAAATAAACGTGGAACCCTGTTCCCGACTGTTCCGGAACATGCCGAGAACACGTGAACCCCCATCCTGCAGTGTCGAACACTCAAGCAGTATATTTGCCACGGATAAACATCACATATATTTATTCCTCTCGCGTACATGTTATGCTTAATTCAAGTCAATGTGCGGCTAATTGTTTATTAAATCCCTTGCGTGAGAAGATATCTCCGCCATCTTGTTTACTGTTCATTCTCGCTGCCCCACTGACGAGGTGGTATGACATTTGGGTACAAGAACAGCTCGCGAACTTACCTGCGTAGCAGGCTGTACGGCATATTCCTTGGAAACCGAGAGGCTATGAAACTATAGTCCGCTTCACACAGTTCTTTTAATTACAAAAGGAGTATTATCGAAACTGCGAGAGTTTTCTAGTTCGTATACAGCAGGGTTGTCCCACCTTTCGTAGCTGTGGGCCACAGGTAATGGTTATGATGGACGAGGGGTCGCATATTCTTTTTTCTTTTCAATTTTTCCCGACGTCCAAGGCAACAAAATGCAATCATTGCGCGTAGGGAACACTGATTCATTTTCGGTTTTGACTGAAAAAATAAATAAATTTTCGCAAAAACTGATGGTGTTGGGCAGAATATTTGAACAAAGTTTTTTCATATTCCTCCTGAATCATTCTCAATCCGCCCCTGTGGACAACACTCCAATGAAGCTACATGTAGCAGACATTTGAAATGAATTATTTCATTCAAAAGTAAGCATGCCATAGCGGACGGCGAAGCCTAAAGTTGCCATCAATTAATCTGCTTATTGAATAATTGTGCAATATAGATTATTTCTGACGGGCCGGACGCAAACTTTTCGCGGGCCGAACCGTAGCCCGCGGGCCGTAGGTTGGACAACCCTGGTGTACAGGAACATCATTCTCTGTTCCCGAACAGGGTGAGAACAGAGGGAAGTCGAACCCAGCCAAAGTGTCACGCCGATTTGCAAAATCGATCGATTACGAAATAAAAAACGTAACGAATTACCGCCTTTGACGAATAGTTAAAAAAATTTGCCACCGTATGCAGGTATGAATTAATTTTAATCAGAGGGCTCAGTTTTCTAACGAAGAGCAATTAGAAAACTCTCGCAGTTTCAATAATACTTCTTTTGTAATTAAAAGAACTACGTGAATTAAATTCCAAACCTTAATTTTCTTCCAGCGGGGGTTTCTGTAATTAGTTTGTTTAACTGTCTTTTATATATATACCTTTCCTATCAATAACGGTGCCATTTAAATTTCTCCCAAAAAGGTCACCGCCACAGCTAGAGGTCCTGTTGTATCTGATACAGCAAATTTTAATAAGCTATATAAAGCGTCGCATGATCACCGACGATCGCCCTATTTCATCGGGCGACCGGAGCGTGAACTCCCATTTCGAGGAAATTATTAATAATAAAATACAGATGGGAGCATTGCACTTACATGAGGCTTTTTAGACACAGAATACCTCTTCAAATTATGAAAATCTCCTTGAAATATGCATGCAACATCAACGCCAAGATGGAGATAAATAATTAGTGATCATTGGCGAGATAAGGAACAAGAGTGACGAAATTCTTCAACTCGAAACAAACCGCGAAACGGATGTGACTTTTTATGAACTTTGGTTTAAATGTTAATACAGCGACATCATGAAACTGAACAGGAAGTTGCTGCAGAGTCTAAGTTCCCGGATTGAGTGATCAACTTATTTTGTAAGCGGTACTTCAAAGGTGACTTGAACTTTTTCAGTGTTGAAAAGGGGGTTGAAGGGGGACGTTTAAGCAAAAATATAATTTTCAGTCAAGAAAGAGGAATAAAACCTGCACAAGTGTGGTGAAACTTACATTTACATCGGACATGTATTTCTTGAAACACCAGTTAATGAGGTTACTAGCTTTCTATTCCAACGTGAGCTTACGGGTGGCATAGCTAACAACACTTCCTAACTTTTTTCAAGGATGCTTTGTTTCACTTTCTTTTTCAGACTGTTGTGCTGACATTTGTTCCCTGTTCTGTGCTAGGATTGAACTCCTCCATTTTCCCTTTACAAACTTCTGCCAGGTCGCTGTGAAGTTTATGAGTCCACCGGACTTTGGCCAATCTGCTTTAAGTGCGTGCGTTAGAAGGAACTATTTTACCCCCCCCCCCCCAGGGAATTGCGACAGTGTGTCCCTTCCGTAATGTGACAATTGCCTGCGATGTCCCAATTGACCATTCCTGTTTTCTAAGAATGTGTTATGAGTAGTTTCCCTTTTTAATGAAAATAAAAATGGCACATGTAGAGGTATATCCGTGTGCTATACATAAAGACAGGTCTCGATTGAAACTGAACCCGACGCATGCAGTGAATACACATCATAAGCCATGGAAACAGTTATAGGCAAGTCCAAGTGCATGCGCCATAAAAAAGTATTAAAAAGTATTGCACTGAAACGACCAGAAATTCCAGGTAGATGTGTGACGGGGATATAAAACTTTCCCCTTTTGGAGATGCTCCTATTAACAATCGGTTAATTTCTCCTGCATGGGACCCCCTACCCCAACCACACAAACACTTTTTCACAGGCCTCTTCTTTTACTGTTTTCTGAAGGCTGTTAAGGGTCTTGTCCCATATATGCGGGTTCAATGAATGCTGGATTCGCAGGGATATATTTTTCATTGTTACAAAATTCAAGAAAAGGAGTTGATTTGCTGAGTTCTGGAACCCTGTTTAAGTCAGTGAGCCACAACTGGAAAAAGGCCGTGGCCGGATCGACTCAGTCGAACCAATTGTCAATGGGAACTGGGCCGTAAAACTCCATCTAACCTAACCTAACCTGACGAAAGTCAGGTAGTCAATGTTTGTTTCGGGGGACTCCCTGCGACAACATACTAACATACTAACCTGCGCAGCCGGATGTGCTATCTTTTCTAAATAAGGGAAGTTAACACGGAAGATACCATGTTTGACATGCCATGGAGGTGTGACAACATAGCTTTCTCTTTGCGGCGCAGACAAGATGCCTAAACACATACATGATAAATTAGCATAAAACGATCGAAAGATTATTTACAAAACTTAAAATCAAAATCCGGCGATAGGAAGAAACTTGATATTGGCATAACCTCGTTACCATGGTAACGTGAAAAATGATGTAATATTTTACCAAAACAAGATTATTTTGTTTTTCCAGGCCGTATGGTATCGTAGCACCGTAGCGCACAGCATCGGGGGACTCGTTCTGCTCACAGCAAGATAAAGTTTAAAAGTTGACTGAAAACGAAGGCAATATATATCCGGTTTGGTAATTTGTTGAAGTAAACACGCAACCTTACGACATACCAGCGTGAAGTAGGCTAACATTTCGCGGAAAAATTAACCTTCATTCACAGCGATCCTCGTTAGAGCAAACCACACGGCAAAGACCGCACTCCTTCAATTTTCTGTACGTTCGTGTGATAGGAGTGGGTCCAACCGTGAATGTACACCCGTTAAATTGTAATAATTGTCATCATCTATGGGTAAAATTATGTCAACATGTAATTTTCTCTTTAAATTGCTTGGTGTATGACGTCAAAGTAACGGTCATTCGATCCCGATCTTCCGGAGCTGGGCGCTGTAGAGGAAAATTGGGTGGAACTTTTAAATGGTCTCTCGTCACGACTAATGGAGGTCAGCGCCGCGGGTAGCGTTTAATTTCCCCATTTCTTCACATTCCGCCTACCGAAAGGACCTTGACAAATTGCATCTAAAATGTAGCGAAGTACTTATAATGAGGGAAAACTTATTTCATAAATTTGTGCTTATATCACCTGAGTTTCAGAGTAATGATATCGTTCATTTAGCTCCCATTATGGTTTAAGACTTGAGGTCTACACACAATTGGAGCACCTCTTTCAGCTGTACAAACAATACTGTAAAAGTTATGACGTAACCCATTGGCATCGAATTGTCAGGGACGTTGTTTGCGGAGGAGGGGACGGAGGAGTTTCCCTTGCGGAGGAAGGGGCAGGTGCCAAGTGGTAGACCCTTTTCCGAATAACAATTACAAAGGACTGTGGGACCTGTGATCTGGTGTGAGTCGTTTTTTGTCCCGATAATGCTCTTATCAATTGTATAGGACACATCCTTGACCCTTCGTCATTGGTGAGTGTCATGTTCGTCAGAGTTGTGACTCAGGAGTGTGTCAAATTTATCCAAATATTGTGTTCAAGCAACCTAGTATGTGCGACATAGGGTGCGTCATATTCTTCAACAAACATGTGTCAGAATCTATGAAATGTTGAGTCAATCGCTTGACGGGAGGGGTGCGTGAAATGCGCAAAAATGTTCCACTCTCAAAACAAACATTGTGCGACATTTTCCGCGGGACAAAGGGCTGGTGTTACAATTGATTAGTTCATAAAATGGCATTGACAAAAAAGAAACGTGCCAAAAAATCTGTCCCACAATCGTTTGTAATCGCAATTTGGAAAAATGATCTAAAGTGACGCTTTACAGGGTTTTTGTCCTGGCTACGATCCTGCCCGTAGAGTGGATATAGGGGTTGTGTGAGGTTTGCTCAAGTGTTTCCAGGAAGCAAAACAAAAGACTGTGACTAAAAATCCACGATACAGGTAAGCAAGCAAATAATTTTAAGGATTAAAGGAGTGATGGGCCCCAGTTATGTCCGACTTAATCAGACTCGGTCATTTGATTGTTCGGATTCTTCTATACCGGGCCATGAGCCGAACCGACGTCACTGCGTTGCGCGTTTTTTTATTTTGCCATCCAGACATCCATTGTACAACAAGTGTTACTCGTATTCGTAAGGTGCATTCGTGGGTCCTTATCGGTAAAAATCTACTGCGCATGATCAGTGGCATCTCGTGTGCCACATTGAAAGACACTGACGTTATGTTTACGAAAAAATAACGATTTCTTTTGCTTGCAGTATCAAACAAGTTAATGTGGTTGGTTGAGTATTTTCCTTCAGTCCTTCCCTTAAATACGTCTTCTTGTGGTTTAGGGTTTTACTATACCTAAGGTATTTCCGACCTGTCGAAAGAGGCTACTAAGGAGATGCTCTGACCGACCGACCGACCGACACTTCACATATAGCTTTACGAAGTAAATCTTCAAATTTTTTACCCTACGTTGTATTTGATATGAATTTTTCAAATTGCAATTTATGTCGAGACCGATTTCGAAATCATATATATTCCACAATTACACCGAGCTGGGCCGCATCCAAGGCGAGTTCGGGGCAAAACTACCCCGAAAAATGATTTCCACCCTGAAATATTTCGAACAATTTTAAATTGTTATTGTCCTTACTCAATTTCATTAAAATATTCATGCCCTGGTCCAATTTTGTGATGTCCTCTTCACCACTCAGAAACCTCATGGGCTGGTCATGCAGTGATGTAGTCGATTCCGGACATACCCCGCGGAACGGACTCTTTTCTCAGCTCTTGAGCTCCCAAAACCACTTGGGCACTTGTTAGTGATATGACTGAACAAGAAAAATGCCGTACAGCCTGCTACGCATGTAATTGAGGAATTGGACTCTGAATTGATATCAAGAATTTGAAGGACTCGAAAGGACAGAGGCTAAGTTTTTGCAATTAAGAAAGTACAGGGACTCGAGTTCTTGAAAGTTGAAAATTGCCGGACTCGTGACCCGGACTCTACGAATTCGCCGACATCATTCAGTCATTGCTGGTATGTATCGTTTGTCTTACCCTTGGACAATACAAACTTTAAAAAATACGTGTAACAGAATTGTCACTGTACTATTTGAGAAACGTGAAGTGAAATTATTGCAGACGGGAACACATGTGAGGCGGAGTCCACGGGGGTTCTGAAGAATTTAAGGCAAAGAGTTACTTCAAGTTTACCTCCCTGCGTAGCAGACTGTACGGGTTATTCCATGTTCAGTTATAGGTGGTTTTGAAATCTGATGAGCTAAGAAATCCGAGTCCGCTCCGCCGTGTAAAAGTTCACTAGCACTTTCAGGCTTTATAAAAAATATATTATTCTTGGAACTTTTTTATGTTTTGAATTTATTTCTGGGATCCCCTTTTCGAGGGACAATTCAGTGCGAGTTTAGGATTGAGTCCATATGTACATCTACAGTGGCGTAGCTAGGATTTTTTCCAGGGGGGGGGGGCAAAGGTATGAAATTTCCCCAAATTTTTTCCCGGTCAATGTGTATGTATTTCATATAAAAAATGCAAATTTACAAGTATAACAACATTACAATGTCATTATGTAAGTGCGGGGGCTAAAGCTCCACTAGCACCCCCCTTCCCCGTCTCTGCGGTCCCTGTATTCCTGTATTACCTGCATTTTTAATCTTTAAGTATAACATAGAGCAATTGGAAATAACAGCTCTTAGTATATTATTTTGGTCAACAATACTGGTTTATTTGTATGTACTTAGGCAGTGGCGTACCCAGGATTTCTCTGAAGGGGGGGGGGGGGGATGCAGTATGGTCTAAGAGGAGGAGTGTCCAGAAACTTTTTGACTTTTTCAAGGAGCCTCGATGTAAAATGGTGCAAGATTTGCGACTTTGACAGGAACTGTAAAAAGTTGAATCGTGGTGGTTCATGAGGATAAAACTGAAATTTTTTGTCTTAACATTCATTCTTATGCCATTTATGCTACCTTACGAAGTAAAACTTGTCATTCAATTTGCACACTTTTAGGAGTCAAAATAAAAGAGCATCGATCGATATAGGATTTGTAGTATTTCTTGGCCACAAAACGTTATTTTGTCAAAAAAATTATCTAAGCGGAGCGCCACCATTAGTTGGCGCGGAAAAATCAGAGCCCTCAGATCTGCAGATGGTCGGAAATAGCGCATTCATTCTTGTAAAGAGAATCCAAACATGTAGTCTTTATTTTTATTGATGCGCTCAGTGGGAAACAGAGTCTACCTTTTAAAGTAAAAATTGGAACTTGACAGAATTTGCCTATTTGTAGGAATTAAAATATTGGCACCACTGAGGGACGTACTCTTGCAGAGACAATCCTTCTCATTTGAAAATTTTTGAAAAATTGGGTGTCCTTATATGCAACCTGGTGCCACACATGCCATCTTTTGAAGTAAAATTTGTGTTGTATATAACTACTTATTTTTAAGAACAAAGAAAAAGTGGCATCTGTGAGGGGGCATGGCCCATGGTCCCCCTTCGTACGCCACTAAAAGGAGGCCTAACAGTGGCTCGATCACACAGGATATCCTGTTAGAAGAGCATTCTGTTAAATGAAGAAGGCTACAAGGTATACTCATGGACCCGTTTATTGTTACACCCCAAGTGAACAGAAAGCTTTTTTTCCAAACTAGCCTGTAAACCTCCAAGGATAAGGCTTAGTAACAAAATCTTAGTATGCCAATGGATCCCGTTCATTCTAATTTCTAGACTAACTTTAAGTTAATCGTTGGCCATGGATTGTTTCAGCCCCATTCATCGTTATGTACACAGAGTAAAATCGGTATAGCTACTGCTAGTTTGCGGGACAATATAATCAACTCGGTGGAGGGGGGTCTACGTTAGTGACTTGTCAGTTCTCACATCCTTTTACTGAATTCCCAAATTGCACAACGCAGAGACTGTGTGCAAGGGGATAAGTTCGGGTTTACAGCTTTTCAGTGTTATTCGTACTGTATCAGCTGTTGTTAAATTCCTGAATAACAGCTTCATGTGCACTGAAATGCACTGATCATAAAAACCGCCCGTATGCAAAAGAACATTCAATCTGGTACGCGGAGAGGACATTTCTGTGGAACGCAAGTAGGGTCGGTTCATGGGACAATGACGAAATCTCAAATCTGGGTTGATTTGTTGCATGAAAATATGAATTATGTATGAGAAATGTCTCAGAATTTTTTATTCTAACAAAAATTTTGAGAAATTTTTTTAGAGTAAGAAAATTCATCAAATTTCCCCAAATTATTTTCCAGGGGGCAACTTGCCCCCACTGCCCCCCCCCAGTAGCTACGCCACTGTACATCTACCAGCTACAGCCTGGGCTATCCTCACAGCAAAGTGGATTTATTAGACCATAGTCTATTTGCGAAATAGCCAAAGGGGGGGGGGGGGTTGTGGGATAGGCTTTGTCATGTGACGTTTTTGCCACAGTAAAATGCATTAATAATACGACGTATACCAAAACACTATCCCACAATCCTCTTTAATATAGCTATTTGGAAAAGGGTCGATGGAAATATCACCATATAGACGAATCCGGAGGGCAAGTGATGGTCTGATTTCGTTCGTTTGGCGAATGCGATTAGCCAAACGATGGTCTGATCAAGTCGGCCATTACTGGGATCAGTCAGCTCTAATCTTACCAATCCTTTGCTTAAATGTATCGTGGATGATTATACACTAAAATGCCCCTCAGTTCCCTCAATTTTACTGAATATAAGGGTTTAAGGCTGATGGATCCCACCACTGGCCTCCTTCACTAGCTGCTCCGTCGTATTCGCCTATACCCGAATCCGGACAGCAAGTGATGGTCTCATTTCAGTCGGCCATAATTAGGGTCCATCACCTTTAAATCTTTCAATTTCATTGCTTTCCTCTATCATGGATGGTTGTACACTAATTTGTATCTTGAATTCTCCAAGTTCACTAAATATGAGGGTTTAAAATTCATGTAAACAATAAATAAAGACGGTTTTAGGCTGATGGACCCCATTAATGGCGGCCTGAAGTCACTAAAAACAAGCGCTAATCGGAGTTCGTCTATATGCAAAAGGAAAAACAACTTACAGACAGTAGGTTGGAGAATAACGCATACACTAATGTACAGCAAACATTCTGTTTAAAGCTGCCCATCAGAATACTCGGGAAAATTTTCCAGCTATACTCCTGTGTCCTTGTTTGATCATTTAGTTTTCAAAGGTCTGACTTGAGGACTTAATCTGCCCTGGTTGCGGAGTACACAACTCGCTTCCTTGGCGTTCTCTGCCTCGCTCTGCTGTTGTGCATCATCGCGACTCTCGCTGGGAACGCGACATTAATTAACATACGGTACTAAGCCTAACAAAAAGCACTTACATGCCCCTCAGGATTATCCTCTGATTCTTTCTATTCATGAATGCAGATCAATTGTTCTTCTGTCCTGCTGATCAGGTGGCAGCTCGGTCACTTCATAAATATTCACATTCTGCCGTATAAGGCCCAAAAAGCTTTAATGGTCGTGTGACATGAAAATGACAAAACTGGGTACTTGATGTAAAAAGCATTAAAAACAGAGAAAATAGCCGCAATTCCTGTCAAAATCCGTCAGAAATTGGCCATTTAACAGGTCAATTTCTGATTTGCACCTGACCATTAAAAATGTAACCTCAGTATGCAAATCTTATGACGTCATGAGAGGGACATGACATACATCACTAATGTAATCCTTTGTTTTGGCAATCTTCATTTCAAGGAGACTTGTGACATTAGTTTGTCCTAAGGGCTTTAGTTTGGAAGTTTAAATTGTGTTCCTGGAAATTATTTGTATCAATTACCTATATATCCATAAACCGTCTGATGAGTAATTAAGAGACAATTAATATAGAGTTACCAAAAGAAATGTCAACACTCTGCAAAGCTCCACATCAATATTTTTACGTAAGCAACAACACTGTCAGGACAGTTAAGTAAAATACGAACTCCAGGGGTTTTAAGTTAAATTTTACAGACGATTTATTTAAAAATTGCTTTTATTTTGTGTAATTATTTAAGAAAAGGAGATTTTTTACATTATTAATGAGTAACTGTACTTCTTTGCACAAGAAAGGAGTAATTTTTACAGATATTGTGTGTAATGTTTTTCTTAAAAGTTCTGGAACTCTTATTTTACTTAATTACGAAGCGTATTTCTGTGAGTAAAGTTGCTTCAGAAACATTCAAACTTTGGGGAGATGCATCTTGACAATCATAAAAGATATTGAAATAATTACAACGGATTTTTACTTAAAAAAAGTTCCTTCTGTAACTACCAAGTGAAGTCAGGTCATTTTGCTAACATGTCACACTATACCCTGAATAAGAAAAGCAAACCTGCTTACTAAATGATTGAATGACTAAATGTTTTCCAAGTATTTTCCTATTAATGGAAGAACCCTAATGTTTGTCAGTTCATTTTGCATTGTGTTGAGTCAGTAACTATATTTTTTTTTTACATTGAGGTATACAACACTGAATTCTGTCATGGCAATCAGTTCGTGAAATATGGACCGTTTCCATTACTTTAAACTGTTAAAGGCCAAGTTCTCTCACCCCAGACAGTACCAATTCTCCTAACCTTTTTACCTAAGCCCCTCCCACAATATTGTCTGAAATTCATCCTTATCCAGATAGAATCTCAGTTTATTGCTTCAAGGTGAGTACTGAAAAACTCAATTAAACACGCTCAGTACCGTTCATGCTGTGTAATATAAGCTTTGGTACTCTGTATTGTTTGAATTAGCTGCCAATCAAAGAGCTGAGTCAATTGAGAATTTCGGTACCCCCGTACCAAAATTGTAGTTTGGGGTGAGAGTGTGGCCCTTCAAATGAACATGTACTGCAAGGGCATTTGAGCAGAACATACCCAAGTAGTTTCAAGACTTTTCCCCTTTTCCGTTAGTTCAATTTAGAACAGCTATTTGCATGTAAAAGTCTTCAATAAAATGCTGCATTAAATTTTCAACATTATATTTGTCTAATTCTTTAAATCAGTACAATACAAGAAATTGTTCGAATTTTTACTAAAAAAATTCAGAACCACAAAAAGCAGATGTGTGTCTCGTACTCTGGTGTAAACATTTGGAATTCTATTGATGCAACCATTAAAAAAAACTGTAAAACCCTCAAATCTTTTGAATACAAATACAAAGTTTACTACCACTGCTTGTTACTTATAATATTTTGAACTTGCGTAATTATCTCCTGTATACTTATTTATTTTAGTAGAACCTTAAGTTGTAGTATAATCTTCAATATGTAGGTTATATTACCCAGAGGAAAACGCTTATAAGTTTTTTACTTCCTTCCCCCTCCCCCCCCCCCCCGCTTTTCTGGTACTCTTTTTGTTCTGCACTCTAAAAAATGCTGTGCAGAATTTACACAACATTGTGTGACTAGTCCACCAATCAACAAATGTGTAGAAAGTACACATGGTTGTGTAATTAATTTTACACAACATTTTTAGAGTGTGGTGAAACCGTGTGATGTAGTGAATATGTACTGGAATTTACCTGTTGTCATTGTCAATGTTGGAGAAACATAGCACACCAAAATTTTTAGCAAGCTTCGCTAAATTTATTGGGAAATTTGTATACAATAATTAGGGGAAATCATGATGGTTTGCTTAACCTTTAGCAAATTTTCTTCCTTAACAATCCAGCATATGATAATTAAGTTTGCCTCAAACGGAGTGAAAAAAGGACTTTAAGCAAGGATTTTTTCATTCCCCCAAAAGGACAGTTGTTATGTTTTAACACCCGCCCCCTAAAAAAAAAACTGAAATACTTCATCTTTATATTCAAATGAAAATTTAGATGTCGAAACATTGTATCGAGAGTTAAATTTCTCAATAAAGGTTGAAAGGTTGTGCGCCTTTAATTATAGCAACTTCATGACTATGGACCCTCCTGTGGGCTGGAAGTTGTAGAATATACCAACGGTATTTCCCGCCTGTCGTAAGAGGCGACTAAAGGGAAAACAAACTTGAACCACATTTGAAAAAAATTTACACTTTGAACTTTTTTACGAGTTGATTGACGCTATATAACACATTCGTATTGCTGTGTCGTTAAATCTCATCTAACTGCAACTGACTGACTAATAAGTAATTCATGACTATGGAACCGCTTCGTCCGCTTGCATGGCGGCCGGTACCGTCCACTCTAAGTTCCTTTCACTTATAAAACAACAGCTTCAACGAATGACGAATTTATACAGTCTGAAGCTCATGAGTATTACAGATTTTCAAACTTCTTGCAACATCAGGGACATTCTCAGCATATACACATAATGACTATACATTTGACATTGATCTCAAGAGGTTACAAGGAAACAAGATATCCTGTTGAGTCAGTAATTTGGACTCGTTTTTGGTTTCCTTTGCTTCGACTGATTGCTCTTTAGGTGGTCCGCAACTATTCTGACCGCAACTTAGGCAGAGCACGGGTCCTTTAAATCCAGGAAGGCGACATGTTCACACTTCCTATGCAAAACACCTTAATTACCGTCTGATTTAGTATCCATGTCTCATGTGTAGTCTCTCAGAAATACGGGTGTAGGCTTTCCGATTTGATTTGCGGATACTCAAGCTGTCTTCCAAGGGTTACTTTCGGGTCGGGCGATGTACATGAGCACTTCTTGCGTGCGAAAGATACATTCCTTGCTAAAGTTAAAACATGAATTTTGAGAGAAGATATGTAACACCTGGTTCGAGAGGTCGCAATTTCGGGTGTCTTTAGGTTTTCTGCTACATGCAGAAACTGGACACTGGAATTCCTTGGTTTACGCAAAGAAGGGACCAGGGCGGAGGCTTTTTACAGAAGAGCCTCCACACATGCATATCTGAGGCACATATCAGTGATATCATAGCCCGCATAGGCCAAGAAGTAGGCCTATTGCAAACGACTTCAAGGTTCTATATATGTAGACAAGTTTAGAAGTATTAAAGCAGAAGTACTTTTTTCAAAACACTTTCTAGGAGCAGCTAACCGTCACTTAGTAGGAAGTGGATCTCCATGAGACACCTTGCCTACCAATTTTGTGCTATGGCACCCTAGTAGGATGTTAATTGAATGCGTCCACATACTGCATGATTCAAGTGAATTGGCATCAATTCTGGGCGGCTGGGGGTAAATATTTTAAAATACATTTTTAAATTACTACATTTCTTAATTCCTGAATTACCACACGCGCATGTTTGCCCCAATGAAAATATTGGGGTAAACATATCGTTTGTCCCCCTTCCCTCCCCAATAATTTAGGCAGATTAAAAAACAGGCAGAGTAAATAAAATATTACACTGTGGTGTAAACAGCCTCTTAAGGGCTTCTACTATTTGAGCCTATTTAAGTAATAATACTGCATTTATATTTAATATTTATATTTAATGCGAATTCTATCTATGTTTTGGGTATGTGCAGGTAAATGTGAGTGTGGGTGGGTGTCCCTTTTTGTGCGTATACGCGTGTTTGCTTAAAACGAATCTGGCCAAGGCGGTGGCGTTGCCAATGGGGGGCAGGGGGCAAGTTGCCCCCCGGAAAATATTTTGGGGAAATTTGTGGTATTTGGGGAAATTTCAAGTTGACGAAATAATAATTCATTTTCCTATTTCTTTAAAGTTTTCTCACTATAAGTAATCGTGAAAGATTTCTCACGCATAACTTGAATTTCCATGCAACTTATTTCCCCAGGATCTCATCTTTGTCACTGCAGCGTGAAGCGCCCTTGACTCGCGTTCCGCAGAAATGGCCTCTATGCAGCAACATGAATGTTTTCTGGTACACAATGCAGGGTATTTTGATCAGTTCAGCGTATACTGCGCAACACTGACAGGCTATAAGACCGGAGCATAGGATACCATCATCAAGCTAGTTCCCTACGAATTGTTGAGCTAATGTTATGTTCAACTTAATGCACTATTGGATAATACATTGCTAATAAATAGTAACATAATCATAGCCTTGTGAACGAAATATTCCCTCATTTAATTATCACAATTTCCGTTTGTTTTCGTTCCACAACCAATATATTTATAATCGATTTAAGACTGTCAGAACTACATACCGGTAGGCATTAGAGTTTCCAATTTTTCCTTTATATATAGGACTATATATAAATATATTGTGAACAAATTGTCTCCTTAAAAGTTTTCAGGACAAGAAAAATATGGCATTCCAAGCACGCAGTAATGAGGCACAGTGAGTGTCATTTCCCGCAATCTAGGCATGTTCTTAGCGAAATTTCCCCTGGCGGGACGCTCCTCGCGAACCGATGGTCGCGCTCCGCGTATCACTCTCACCCTTCACTAAAGTTGACAACGCCCTGGGTTAGGCTAAGTTAGGCGAGGTCTAACAGCCCAGTTTCCAACCTATTGGTTGGCGGCACCCAAGGTTAAGTTCAAGCATTAACGGCCTCTCATCTTACAAGATAGTGCCGGGCAGGTTATAGACTGATCTTACTCTGTGTTTAACCATGTATGGAGCTAAAAACAATAGCTTACCGTTGTCTAGACATAACAACCCCGCAAACCTGCAAAAACGTACGATGTTTACCTCATTTTTAAAGGACTGATTCGGAAAATTAATCTATTTAATCTTTTCGGAAAATTAATCTAATTAATCACTGGGGATTGGGGTGACAACGGGCCCATGATGACATTGTCTTCATCCTATGTATATAGTAGGCAGCTTCAGGATCTTGTAGGCCATGTATTAACTTAGGTAACGTTAAATGACGTCATGATAATCTTGTTATTATCATAAATGTACCTATTTTGTATGTAATACATGCACCTTGACCTTGAAAGTATACTGAAACTGAAAAGTTTTGTGGAAATTTTCGAACTTTACCCCCATGGAAAATATCCTAGCTACGCCAATGGGCCCGGGCCTTAGACAAGGTTCCGGCTGTTAGAACTAAGGATGTCAAACGTTTCCCTTAAAGGGAAATATTGCGTTTGTTTGACAAGGGAATTTCATCCTTTTAAAACCAACAATTGTTGGCAAGAGTGATGTATAATAACAAATAAGAGGGTAGCCTTCTTTTCAAGAAATAAGTTTCCCTCTGATAGAAATTCAATTGCTTGTTACCCAAGAATAAGTTGTTCACCCAAACTTTCAACATTTCAAAAGATGCAACCTCAATAACTATTCTTGTGCATAATATTTTGAGGAGATAAAGCTATTGCTGGAGCTTATTGTGGAGAGCGAACGATTTGAAAATGACAAGAGCTACATACTTTTAATGCTATGTTGGAGCAATTTAAACGCAATATCTCCCTTCAAAGTCTCTGCAGACCGTCTACAAACCTGCTCAACTATATTCCAAGACTTTCAAAAATGTTTAAGAATGCAGTGCACTGTCCTATGTTCGTAACCTTCGAAAATCCTGATAATTTCATTAAAATTAATTGCGCACAAAGGTTAGCGAAAGTAAACCTCCTGAACTGGCGCCAACCTTGATAATATTGTTTACTCGCTGAAGAATCAGAGCCTTGTATGTGAACTTCGAAGAACGGAACGATCCAGCCAATTATCACTGCGGTTCTTAATAAACCTTAATGACCACAACAAAAGACGCGTCCAAGTAGACTATCTCAGTCTTCATTTAAGAAAAAAACTCTGTAGTCATGGAAGGGTTTAGCGTAAAAAACATAGAGAGGGACACAATAGACAAAATGTCAACCTCTTCATATTTTTGCAAATTCGTTCTAGCCTAGACTCATTTCCGTAAACCTGTCAGATTCGTCGATTAACATGGGACCGACTGCAGAGGAAATGTCGTGTCAACGACTTGTCAGTTAAGCGACTGACGTCTTCCGCGAGCCGGATGCACCACGTCATGTCGGCGCAGTATAAACTCTGTTTAGTTCAGAACGTGAGTAATCCCCGTAAAACCGATGAGCATCCCAGTACCAGCACGCCCTCGGCATTGACCTGAAAGTTGGAGAACACTTCTTTGACTACTTTTCAAACCTGCAGAAGTATAAACCTAGAACTAGCTTATTCCCTGCAATGTGAAGCGAATTATAGATTTGCGCACCCCAAAGAGGCAGCCTTCTCTGTAATTTCACATAAAAAGGCCATAGAAAAATGGAATTTCTTTATGAGAAACTGGTACAATTATAAATACTATTTTTGCCAACGCTCGAAAATATTGAAAAATGTATGGGAGCTTTTCAAAGGAAAAATTAATCGGCGAAGCAAATGTACGAAAGAAAAATTAGTTTCGCCGAGACATATGTAGTCCGCGCATACAGGACTGGGTGAAAGAGGCGTACGGAAATGAGTCCGTGTATGTAGGTCAACTATTTTTGTACAACGTTAGTGTAAGGTTGCATTTTTGAATTCGCCTGAAACCAAATCATTGTCAGTCAGTCAGCAGGTCAGTAGCGGCGCGAAGCCAGTTCTAGGTTTTTAATTCTGCGACCAAGCCCTCATCCGTTTTTGACATTTTCTTTAATTCACTGTGGACAACTATTACAACACAGTGTTGACCTTAGCATCCATCTGGCTCTAGAAACTGAGATACGAAATGAGCTAGATGAGAGGTTTTGTGGCCTGCATGCATGGTCGCTTGAAGCTCAAAATTAATCCTTTGTACGTCTACACTTGGCTACTTTGTCCAAGTTTCAAGTTCAATGAAATTGCTTTGCGGTGTGTCCATTGAATCAGGGTGCCTGCCAGTTGTTTTCCTGTTAAAAATGTTATTCAAAGTGCTGAATGCAAGCCTTCCAAATTTTCAAACGGCGGCATGAGCAAAGAAGTTGTCCACAATACCCTAAGTCAACGTTTTGCTACGGGCCACTTTAAAATGAAAAGAAATTTATGTGAACAAGTACAAGGTTGTACAGAGAATGGACTTCTGTATACCTTTAGAATGAATCACCCAATAAAAAAGTTAGGTTGGTTTCTCGAATACGGTATTCTTCAATTTGGCATTGTCCCCTTTTTCCTTTTTTTTTTACCCCGAGGCTTTTGTAGTTCTAGTAAACTTGAGCGCAAGGAACCATTATTACAATGCCTTCCTTACCTAGTTGGCCAAACCTGTGCACGGACTTCAAATTTTTCAAGAGTTGACATAATACCGGTAAGTCTTATCAAATTACAGCAAAACTGAGTGGGGGAGGGGGAGAGGGGAAACACAAAAATCAAATTTTATTGGGAGACCCAAACCCTTAAAGGGAAAATGCAACTTCCTTCCAATTTGAATTGGTGTACCATCACATGAGATTTGTTACTTCACTTTATTGCAGAACAAGTAATTGATTTACCTGCAGTCAATGTTTCAAACAAAAGCTATTATAAAAGGTTCATGTTGAATAAATTAACGGAAATGTGAAAAGAAGAAATTAGCGGATTTTTGAAAACGACCTATTCAGTGACTGTTCTCTCCCTTTAAAATCGTGGAGTATTTCTTTCTTAGGGATAAGATGGTTTTAGTTTGTGAAAACTGCCCAAACTGAGAATGAGTCATCTTGCTGTTTCATTTAAATAACTTCTTCTACAAGATGTGCGTCTTGCATGGCGAGAGGGGTAGCCATGATGTATTGGGAGGGAAATTTGACAATAGTGGCCTGTGACATCTCCGTTAAACCCCATTGTTGTGTGAAAAGACCGTAATAGACACTTTCAAGAGGCTTTGCAATTACAACACAGATCCGCCATGCTGGAGGACAAACATGCCAATTACACGTAGCTTTGTGATGAAGGCATTGCACCGTGTGCGATGTGGTATACGCGGTGTACAATACATACATTCAACGACTCAGAGCAAGCATGTCGATTGTGACCACTACGTAGTTATGTGTACTGCAACATGGCCGCTATGGAGTATTATGACGTGATTGACGTCATACGAAAAGACTATTACGTAGTAAAATGTAGCCTCCAACATGGTCGCTGTAGAGTATTATATGAAAAGCCTCTATAAACTGACAGAGCTAATGAAATCGTATGTGATGAGGAAGGTCTCTAGCTGGGTATGCCTCGTGACTACTCTGATATCACATAAACACCAGACCTCAACAAAATCAGTTTGACCCATCGCCAACAATTTGCACTGCGGAGTATACTTTTGTTTGCTCACTCTCCTCAACCGCACATTTTACAACCTTTGGTAGGTCTACGTTAGTCGTTACAGAATAACCGCTTCCGACCAGCTGCGCAGGCGATACAAAGAATTGAATGTGAGAATCTCGCAATGTGTCCTATACGAACTGCATGCATTGTTCTGCTGTATCGCAGGTCCTTCAATGAAGGTTTAGAGGAGATAAAATCAAAAGAAATAAGTCGGTCTTTTATTAGATTTATCGAAACACAAACTCTATTCTGACTGCACCTTATCAAAGATCGAATTCACTGCTACCAAAATTGGCTTTATTTCGATGTAACGACCGCTCTATGATTATGAATGCTCTCCCCCGAATCAAAAGACTGAAGAAATTCCAAACCAAATCAGGCGAATACGTCTGTTATTTTTTGGGCGAACCGAGTATTGATATATATATTTTGTGGGTGAATTTCGGGAAGCTGATGTGGGAAACATCGCCGTCTGGCATACATCTTCTGCTCGACTGAAGTCGCAGAAAGAGATCCGGAGAGTGGAAGTTTTCCTTTGTGGGTGGGTACAAGCAGGATAGGCGAGGCAAAGGGAACTCAGCCCAACCAAGCGGAAGGGTAAAAAACAAATTTTCATCACAGATTGGCGACCATTCATCGAAAGAAACGGACCACTGGTATCCATGAATACGACTGAGGTCTTCTTAGGACATTTTAACCGTCCATTATTCTCTTGGGAGGGACGTAATGTCATTCAGAAATGTTAATCAACTTTTGAAGTTAGCTTGTAGAAGTCAGAGGTTATAGACAATGTCAGCATTGAACTGAAAACAGTGTATTTCCTACCCTATGCAGCTGGCTGCTCTTCGTATTCCCACAAAATCAAGGGAGAAGTGTTATTGTTGCCGAACATTTCAAGCTTCACGGAGTCAATTTTTATATGCAATATTTAAACGGTTTATGAGACATCCCTGTCGACCAGTTACGTAAGCAATCCGGTTGTAGGCCTATAAAGACTATAACGTTTGACTGGCGATACTGCCGTACAAAAATATAGTCCGACAACTGACATGCTATATACTTGAATGATCGACTACCCAATTTATTTGCACCGTGTTGCACCGTGTTCCCCCCACCCACACAAATACGTCCCAGCTGGATTCTATCCCTCATTCGCAAATTTCATTTGAAAATTGCTCCACAGCCATTGTAAGGGTTACCAGCGGTAACAGTGTGTGAACGTCTGGTGAAATTTTAGCACCTACAGAATATTTTCGAGTTATTTTCCCCCTGCAAATTAGGGTCAATCTTACCTCTTAACTGATGGGTTAACCAAATTCGAATAAAACTTCCTGGTTAAATTAACCAGGATTGTGTGTGTGCTATACTGACTGACTTTATTTTTTTTTTTTTTTTGAAAGGCCATTACAGATGGGAAAACCATAGATTGCTCTTGGATGAAAAACCCACCTTACTTTGACCCACCCGGCCAGGAATCGAACTCCAGACCGGCCTCCCGGTTGCTAAGCTTCATTCCTTCAAATGCCACCGCCTTTATCCACTCGGCCATAGCACCGGATGAACTGTTTGGGGTGAGAGTATCAGGCCTTTAAATTAGCCAGGATTGTGTCGGGTGCTACATTAACACGGAATCTGGTGAAATTTCTCCAGGGATTTTTAGAGTGTGGCATGTCCCTTGCTCAGTGTCATCCCTGCGTGGTATAGACGAATCCGATCAGAACTTGTGTTTAGTGACTGTAGGTCGCCATTAGTGGGGTCCATCAGCTATAAATCGTCTTCCTTTATTGTGTACATGAATTTTGAACCCTCATATTCAGTGAAATTAAAGGAATCAAGATATAATTCAGTTTACAGCAATCCATGATACATTTAAGCAAGGAAACTGAAAGATTAAAAAGGGATAGACCACAGTTATGGCCGACTGATATCAGGCTATCACTTGCTGTCCGGATTCGTCTATAGGAAGTCATTGGGAAGGGGGTCAACAAACAGAGTCCATTCGCTTTAGACACGCGATAGGCCGAACGAAAGCAGCCTTTCAAAAGTTAACTAGCTAGAAAAATCAACCACTGTATCTGCGGCTTATATGACCAAGCAAGTTCAAAATTTCAAAGTCTGAAACAACATGTTTGTCTTGGGGAAGTCTTTGTTCGGGTTCGCATTTATCGCCCAAGTCTTTCACCGGATTGGTAAACACGCCAACTAATTAATGAAATGAAATAAACATCCTTTAATCATTTTCAAGAAAGATTATCTTCACCTGAAATCAAATAAGTACGTTTTAATATTTTGTAATTGATAATATCCCACAATTCAATACAAAAGCAGCTACTTAATTATGCCTTCCTGCTGTTTGCACAACTTAATTTAAAATGCCACTTTGCCATGCGCCACATCCGTTTCTATTTTATGTATTGTATCAATTGGTTTTCGCGGGAAAAAATTCGTTGCCGCAAGTTCGAGACATGGTAAAGGCATGTTTTTATGATAGCATAGAAGAGCTTTTCATGAAAGGGCCTTTGGGCAAATTAAGTGTTAATAGTTGGTACTAAACACCAAAAGAGTTATCAACAAATGGCCCTCCCATTGGTCAAAGTATTTCATAAATTGCTCGAAACCACAGAAGAGGTGAAAATGAAAAAATAACTTCATCAAGCATCAAGGGTGGGGAGAAAATAGTCTGCTGAACGGGAAGAATTTTTATTCAGCTCACCGCTTTCAGAAAACGGAGGGCATCACAGCAGTAAGGGTCGCTATCTCGTAAAACGTGCATATCGTTTTTAACAAGTACGGTCAATATAGTTACAGGAGTTATCAAGTTATTCAGGTGGAAAAGTGGAAGGTAGCACTATACCGGAGCCACAGAAGGGCCGCTACGCAGACCCAAGAGAGGCATTTTCGCATACGACAATTCCCGTGGTTACCAAGATATACGACCATGTCATGTGACAAAACAGTTGTTATGGTGCGACGTGACTTTACGACCGCAGTCGTCCGCATATTAATCTGTCAAGTTGATGGTCAATTCATGGCCAAAATAAACTTGGGTGGGCAAGTGTGTCGCGGGTCCTGTCCCGAGGCTGATTGACAGACGTTTCGAGAGTCGAGCGGAAGTGGTGAACAAACAACGAAAGAGTCATGATCCGAACTGGGGAGGCATTAAATTGTCACCTCCAAGAATCGTCGATAATACTTCTGCTGGTTCAAAAGTCAAGAGCACTACTTATCTGTTAGCATGTCGTCGGTTGCCTCCAGCATAATGAAAAGCTTAGGACGATTGTGGAAGAAGGGGAAAAAAGAAAGATGGATCGAATGTTTGGGAGGTATTTATTGCCCGACATGAAGAATGCTGGTTTACGATCATCTAAAACATGCCTTGTAACAGCCACGATGTAACGTCGTTCGTCTTGCATTTTCGTATTAGAATATTAGAAAGGGCTTGTACTTGAGATCAGCCTGGCGGAGATAGGGATTTTGCATTATGATCAGAGGGGACGAGAATGACCTGCAGGGGCGCGTTAACGCAGGATGTTAAAAACCTAAAAGGGCAATTTTGGTCCATCTGGGTGCGGTCGCTCCCTCTTAGCATATGGTAGCTCCGTCGCTGTTTTGAAATTTGCCGCTATATTGATTAATTTGAGCATTTTTATGCCAAAAGTATGGACCGGTACGGGGTTGAGTTCGAGCCAACTCAAAAACCGGGCCATATCATGCATTTACCGTGTTTCTCGAGTTGGCGGGATCCGTGTTGCTGCTCACATGACTGCGATCACAATTACGGGAAAGTGCGCCACGACAATCTCGTTTCGAGATACATCAATTTATGCATCATTGCTAAATGCTGCACCTAAGGAATGCAACCGTGAGTATAAGCAGGAGTTCCCTGGTATAAGCAACATGGCTGCCGTCACAACTCGGGAAGTGTTTACACTCTGTTTCCATGTTTATACTCTGTTTCCATTGGGTGCATTTAGCAATGATTTAAGTCTTCTATTGCATAACTCCCCACTTTTCATATTAGCGGTGTAATTTTTATTGTAGATGAACATAGAGTTTAATCAGCTTGGGCATATAGCCTTAGCAAAAACTCTAGAGGCAGTTCAAACACTACCGATGTAGAGCGCCACCATATTTAGCGCGTACTTGATGTACGATTTGGAAATTTCATGGGCGAGTCGCAGCCCTGCCCCAAAAGGCTGTACGATCCTGATCAGTCAAAAGCCTCCTTTTTAAAATGACCAATATGACGTAGATAAAGGATACTGGCGTATAAGGAGATGCCATAATGATATGCGTCGATGCCACCCAGTGAGCCACAACTGGAAAATATGCCGCAGACGGCCCCACTGTAACCAATTGGTTACTAGAAACTGGGCCGTGAAACTCCATCTGACGGAACGTAACTCATATAACACCCCTAACAAATATAAAGCTGGGGATTGGGGTGCCACACCCAGGCTGAATCGGAAGGACATCGGCCGTCGGACTAAATCCTCAGTCTGTTTTTGACAGTATGACGTAGATCCATTCTTTTGTGAGAAGTAAATTAGCATGTGAAGTCGTGCAATTTGATTCGCTTACGGCTCCCACTATCAGACTATCTTTCTTCATGAATGACAACATTTGATTAACCATGATTGCAACAATATTTTTGCCCCTGAATTGCAAACTTCGTTTCAATTTGGAGGGATAACCATTTTGCAGGCCCGTAAATAAAGGGGTGGGGTGACGAAACCCTCTGAAAGTTTTGTTTCGCCCCTGCGAAGTTTCAAGTTGCCATTGTTTTAATACCTGATTTTTTTGCCAACACGACACCCTTGCAACTGAGGTAAGCTCGTATCTTTGCAACTTTCATCGACCTGCCTAAAAATGCAGATAACTAATGTGTGCACCGTTTGGATACCCGCATGAAACTGAAACATCGACTTTCATCTGTTTATATAAAGGGCATCACACCTCAATTAGAGCATGGAAATACTACCTCCGAGGTAGTACTTCCATGATTAGAGTAGTGTTCTGCAGCCTCAAGTGCACACCCTCGAAGTATTTAACTCTGGTTTAGACCGAAATTTTTCGGGATAACCTACCAGTTGGGTAGTGAAACTCCATGAGTATGAAAGAGAACTTTCTAGAGCAGTAGAGTGTGAATGTTAAATGTTTGGGTAAGATTGATGGTGATTGAGACCGATAATTGATTTCAAATGACGGAGGTTTTCCATTATCGATTATGGTGAAGAGGCTAGGGGTGCTTCTACCCAGAGTGTGAATGTTGAATATTTATGGTGATTTAGACTGTTAAAAATTGATGTAAAATGGCGGACGTTTTTCATTATGGTGAAGAGGCTGGGGTTGGTTCTAGCTCAAAATTTTAACGGCCATGGTGTGAAAATTTTGCAGTGGCATGATGGACAAACTTGTCAACTTTCAAGTGATGAGTGTCTCAAAATAGCTGTGAACTTTGACAAAGTTGCAGAGGCCTGGAAAATGATCTAATCTAGTGTGTAAGTCCATGGGGAAATCATTGGTGTGTAAGACCAAAGGAGGGTGTGAAGTCTTGCGTGCAGTGTGCTCCTCTGTTGATTCTCAAGAATGACGTTCATGTGACTTCAGTGCATCAATCTACAAGCTCGAGGACGATATGGTCCCTATTGTTTATTCGAGTTAAATTATTACGTATTCAAACCTGACGAGCTACATTACATTTTATCTTTAGTAAAGCGACAGAAGCAGTCACCTCAGCTTTATTTCAGAAACAAATGTCGCCATTTTCTTTTTATTTCTCTTCAAGGTATGTTGCAAAACACACCAGGACTTAAAGGGCAAGAGCAGGCATCCCAAATTGAAGTAGTGTAATAAACTGTCCAGTTTCATGATTGGCTGTTGAGAGTCACGTGACAATGTTTTTTCTCTTCAAATGTGAAATTTACTAGAAATAACTGCTTGGTTTACCTTGAATATGCAACAGTTAAATCATAAAATGTAATGAAAAATTCTTTGAAGAGAAATAAGATGAAAACTGTGCTATTTATCTTTTACTTCAAAATAAGTTTGGGGGACTGCTCTTTACCTTTAACAGCCCAATTCAAGGTAAACTGAACAGCAACTCCTAGTAAATTTCACAATTGAGAAGGATTAATTTTATCAAAGATTTTCATTCGTGAAAAGGGTAGACTTTTTTACCTTTAAATAGGAGAGGTGAGCACAAGACCATACAGTTCTTTGTAACTCCGAAAAACACTGAAAATCAGTAAACAAGAACGGGTCAAAGAATTAAACAGCCTGGTAAACAAGAGTCTGTTCCACGAAGTTGTAAAACTTGCTACGAACCTTGAAGCTGATTGGAAAAGGGCAAATGTATCTCAAAAAAAAAAAAAAATCGGACAGCGGCCAAGGTGCTTGGAAAGTGCAGCATGATGATGTGGTTTCATATAAACCGAGAAAAAAATGGGTCAGCGGATTGAGATTGGCGAAGCTCTAAATTTTTTCCCTACATTCGGAGAGTCATGTGAATTGATGTTCTGCCACCACGAACGTTATAGAAGAATCCGGACAGTCACGTGATGGTCTGATTTTAGTCGCCATAACTGGGGTTAATCACCTTTAGTCTTTCAATTTCCTTGCTTACCTTTATCATGGATGGTTCAACACTGAATTGTGCCTTGATTCCCTCAATTTCACTGTAAATGAGGGTTTGAAATTCATGTAGACGATAAATGAAGATGATTTAAGCCTGAGAGACCCCACTAATGGCTGCCTACAGTCACTAAACACAAGCACTGATCGGATTCGTCAGTGTAGAGTGCTTTCACGTTACGTCATAATTGGTAAGCCACGCCTCCTGCCGGACAAAAATTAAGAACAATATTTCAATGCAACACTCACATGTGGGTCGTCAGTTGCTTCTCAGATAGCTACACTAAATGTGTACTAAACTAGATTTTGCCCGTCAAAAGGGACGCAGCTTGTGATGTCAGTTAGTTAGTTAGATGGAGTCTTACGGCCAAGTTTCCAACCGATTGGATCAAGTCGAACTGGCCACGGCCTTTTTTCCAGTTGTGGCTCACTGGCTTGTTTTCCCTACTCCATTGCTTATGCGGAGCATCACGCGCAACGGCGTGACCTTAGGTAAACGCTTTAGACTGTTTTGCATGATACAAGCAATAAAGGTTGTGCGACATGAAAATGACAAAGTTAGGTATTTAATGTGAAAAGCGTTATAAATCAAGAAAATTGCCGCAATTTCCATCAAAATACGCCGGGAAAATTGAACATTTTACATGGTGACTTCTGATTTGCACTTATAGTCATACATAAACATGAGCTCATGTGCAAAACTTGAAGGGAGTCTAGGGAGGAACATGCCATATATGGCTAATGTAAGCCTTTGTGTTTGCAATCTTTTTTTCTCATGGAAAACTGTGACATCAAGGTTCTTGAAAGGTTTCATTTTGGAAGTTTAAGTTGTGTCCTTGAAAATTATCAGTAGGTTTAGTAAGTATCAAAATATAAACTAGGCCTGTCTAATGAGTAACTGAGAGGAAATTAGTTTCAGGGTGAGTATACAAGACTTCAGTGTGTAATCAAAACACTCTCAGTACATTACAGACTGTGTAATATGAACTGCATTTTATGAACTTGCTGTCAATCAAAGAGCTGAGCCAATTGAGAATTTCTGTGGACTACTACAAAAATTGGGGTGACTGAGAGGATCAGGTCTTTAAGTAAGTAGGATCGGATAATTGGAACTGTCGGGGGTTTTAGAGGATTTGGTCTTTCTTTTTTATACTCTATAGGCTCTCAGCTACACCTAGGTTTATATTTGGCCGTTTCCCCCCCCCCCCCCCCCCCATTTTGCCGCCGTCTGTGCTAAATTTGACCGTCGTTTGTGCTATAGGAAAACTGCCAGTCTGGATCGTATAGTTGACTGAACTTTCGTTATCTGCATTAATTGTCTTCACAGATTACGATGCAAACAAATATCACATTAACTACAACATACCACTAGGTGCTGATAGGACAAACTTGATACTGGTTTAGTAATTTAAGGATTCCGTCAAATCAGCAGAATCGAATAAAACTCAGAAACCCCAGTAAACAGATAAAATTCTTTACTGCAAAGTATTTAAGACCCTGGATCTTAAGTCTTCTTAATTCTTCAAACGACAGGATAAAACGAACAATATTGCGATAAATTCCGTCGGTTAACGGTCTACTGTTGATCTTTCATCTGATCAGGTGATATGACTCGATCTGGGCATCCCTCCCTGGAAAGGAATCTTTCCATGCTGTAAAATTCTCTGCCTCGTGATGAAATATTGTCTGATAAATTTTCTTCGAAACAAATTGGGACTTTTTATATTGCTTTAACCTATTCTAAAAGGGAACCGACAATAACTCTTTTACAACTGTTTGTTGTAACTTCAAGTGTATGTCAAAGGTTATTGGAAAAGGAAGTAATCTTTACGGGAACATTGGCGGGGAAGCATTACCGGCATACCTGAAAAGTAAAACGGATGATTTACGAGAGCCATGGGCACTCGCTTGTGTACCTCAAACCACATCCCGTAGCACGACAACCGCAACATTTTCAAGCTTCATAGATTTAGGTTTATTTGCAGGGAAGAGAAAACATTTCCGAACCAGCAATTAATCAATACAAAGCTTGGAATCACATTTATCATACAGAACCGTTAGTCCGATGACGTCAGAACAGACACTGTAGAATTACAACACAATAAGCTAGTTCGGTAATTCGTTGGCGCGTGGAATTGTGGGACACAGCGTGGTGTGGGTTAGTTAGATGGAGTTTTACGGGCCAGTTTCCATCCAATTGGTTCAAGTCAACGGAGCCGGTCAAGGCCCTTTTCTAGTTGTGGCGTGGTATACACAACCGAGCTCAGTATTGTAAGGCGTTCCTTAGTTTTCGTTAAGTACGTCTGGAAGTGGACACAACACGAAACATAAATCTGAACAGGTAGTAACCCGAACGAAATGGGAACTCCGTCCTACTTTACAGAATATTAAAATGCATATTTTTACATCAAAAATGCATTTTAAACATAGTCCATTGCAAGGAACCTTTCTCATGATTCCTCCTGTATTGGATGGGTTGAAAAAGAACTGTTTCACGATTTTTTTTTTACATGAAATAAAATTTTGGAGCACGTGTTGTACGAAAGGGATCGGGTTTTTTTTTCGACGATATGAAGCATGTGTACAGCCACCCAAAACGAATTACCTGATTACTGAACTCGCTTATTCAGTGTGGAATTGGTCCTATACCCACATCATTAGGCGATTCATTTCAAGTCGCTGTTAGCAGACGATAACGGCATAAACAATTAAACAAGAGTAGTCATCCCAAACTTATTTGAAACAACAGCTAAATCTCGCACTTTTCTTCCTTATTTTCCTCCAAAGTATCTTTCAAAATGTTTTAAGATTTCAATATAACATATCAGAGATAAACCAATCACTTATTCCTGGACCATTTCACATTTGTGGAGAAAAAAGATTGTCACATGACTCCCAAGGACCAATTATGTGACAGGGCAGTCAGTCTACCACAGTAATTCAAGTTGGGGTGACTGCATTTCCCCTCTAAAGTGGCTCATTGAGTGGGTTCATGAAATTCAGCATTATTTTCCAAACCTGTTAAAGGCATATTTTCATCATCCCAAACAGTTCTAATTCTCCCAGCCTACTTACTTCTAGCCCCTCCCACATTTATCTAAAACTCATCTTTATCCAGACACAATCCTAGTTTATTGCTTCATGGCTTGTCCCAGTGGCCATACAAGTCCATAATGTGTAATCAAGACACTCTCAGTGCCCATGCTGTGTAATTTAGCTATGATGCATTGTTTGAACGTGATGCCAATCAAAGAGCTGTACCAATTGAGAGTTTTGATATATGTATACTGAAACTGTAGTTTGGGGTGACGAATGACTGCCTTTAAGTTTTCTTTACATACCCATGACAAATGGTCAAACTTAGGCAATCCCCATACCCTACATACAAATAACTGTTTTATGAGTGAGTTATTAACGGTTCCAGTCGGTTTTCAGAAATTCGTGACCAGACACTTTTTGAAATTATGTACAAAACCGTTACAAGTCAGGACACTAGAAAATTCAAAATTTTAACGTTTTCTGTGACTTTTGGACTTGCAACTTGACTTGTTATGCCAACTATTGGCATTGTTATGTGGTAGTGACCCTTTGAGACTCTCGTTAGCTCGTTAAGTTATCGATATCAACTCAATGAGAATATTACAGTGACCATTTAAGAGGAGCTAAATTGAAGGAGAATAATTTTCCTTCGTCACAAGCCTTACAACTTACGAATCTTACACCACTCCTTCTTAGTAACTCAAGACATTTCTTTCAAAATTAGACTCAAGTTGCGCAGGCGGATTGTTTTCAAAACCTTTTGTTGTTCTCTAAAATTGAAGTGTTTAAGTTGATACTAGAATTCACCACCAGCGAAGCATTAACATAATTTTTTAGAATGAAAGTTTCAGCTATGGAAGTGCCTGCAGTATATTTCATTTTTGTATCGTTGTTTTAAAGAAACTGCAAAGATGTCTAATTAGTTGGTATGTATGACACCGCAGACTTTCAAGTTTTGCCCAACTTTGAAACCAGGGAGCTATATACCGGGTCCACTGTAATATTACAACTTCCTTTAGGAAATCCAACACCTCGGATAACATGTAAGCTACAGTTTTATTGTACACTGACTTGCAGATTCACCAGTTACACCAGTCTGCCTGTTAAATCACAAATCTTTTCTCTCTCAGCATGGTTTCTCGAGTTTTAGTTTTCCATACTTCTGAGGCTTGACTGTTTTAACGCACTCATTATATTTAGAGCAGGGTTGTCCAACCTACGTCCCGCAGGCCACGGTCCGGCCCGCCAAAAGGTTCCGTCCGGCCGGTCGGAAATAACCTATATTGCAAAATTATTCAATAAGCAGATTAATTTATGACTACTTTAGGCTTCGCCATCCGCTATGGCGTGCTTACTTTTGAATGAAATAATTCATTTCAAATGTCTGCTACATGGAGCTACATTGGAGTGTTGTCCACAGGGGCGGATTGAGAATGATTCAGGAGGAAAAAAACTTTGTCCGAATATTCTGCCCAACACCATCAATTTTTGCTAAAATTTATTTATTTGTTCAATCAAAAACGAAAATGAATCAGTGTTCCCTACCCGCAATGATTGCATTTTGTTGCCTTGGGCGTCTGGAAAAATTGAAAAAAAAAAACGAGTATAGAATGCGGCCCCTCGTCCATCATAACCATTACATGTGGCCCACCGCTGCGAAAGGTTGGACAACCCTGATTTAGAGACTGTAACATATAGCCTGACTGTCTGACGATCATTGTAATTGGTTATAAATTACAATGGACAGTAGTTCTAGCATCTGTAGCGTGTTCAGTAGCGACGCTACAGGGCGGGAAGAGGGGAATTTTTCCCCAGATTTTGTCCTTGCCCCTCATCCCCCAAGTTTGGCCAGTGAAGATTTGGGTTAACCGAAGAAATAAATACTATACATTTCCAGAGACTTAATTTTTCATCCAACGATATGAGCTTCCGGTGACTTCCTCCCCTGGACCCCACCCACAGGAACGGGCGCTTTGGAATCGTTATCGCGCTGGCAAACAGTGAACATTGTTTGTCTAATCATGTTTCCAGTCACAACATGTATTTCCGTTCTAATGTGGCACTTTCACTGCTAATTTCACAAAAAAAATGATCAGCAACTGCAGATAATGAGATTTGGAAGCCTGGGAGAGACAGACATTTCACACCTGTAAGTACCACATAAACTCTACCCATTAGTGGGTTGAGATACAAAAGAAAAGAAAAACAAAAACGGCAAGAATTAACTGATTAACCAGCAACTCTCAAGGACGACATGAATTTTCGTTGATGCATCCAATGCACTTCCCCAACTTGTTTAGAACAGCCCTCGGCAGACCGTTGAAGTGCAAGGTCGTCATTAACCCTGGAAAATTCCCCTTAAAACTCTTGAAATGATTTTTTTAATATTCAGTACCCGTCTTACCCAGTTCAACTGTATAATCAGACCATTTTCTTTTATAGAGTGAAGTTTTATAGGTTGCTGAGTGTAAAGGGATTTCCCCTACCTCAATAGGCAGACATAAATGCGAAAAGTAAACATACCAACAATAGGTGTTATTGGGGTGTGGACCGAATCCTACAGATATTTAGAATGTACGGAACTGAAAACTTGGAAGCCGGAGGGGAAGCCAGTTGTTGACGAACTTAAATTTCGCAATTTCAAGCCTGTTTATACCTGTTTTTCAGTCTACATACGCATCATCCATAATCTGATAATATATGACTTGCAGTTTCTCGTTTACATACACTTGTCAATTGAGGTGGTTCTTTCGTAAATCTTTCACGCTTTGCAATGAGCTTTTTATATCTCTCTGGATATCTATCCATCGATAACATTGGCGATGGTTATTTATGAAGTTCTGCGTTTGGTCAGTTCCTTCAGACGTTGGAGAGCTAGTGCTGAGTTCCTGCCAAATTTCAAGATATATGAGCTTGTTCTGGAGATTATTTCGTTGTTTTCCCCTTAGTCTGTGGTATCTTCTTTTCAAAAATTTTTATATATCATGTGGGCTTCGGGACAATTTGTAAGTTAGTCAGAGTTTCACGGCCCAGTTTCCAACTAAATGGTTCAAGTCGAGCCGGCCACGGCCTTTTTTCTAGTTGTGGTTCGCCGGTTTGTTTTCCCTACTCCATTGCTTATTCTGAGCACCAAGCTTAAGGGCCCTTTTTTACAGTCTTCGGTATGACCCGGCCGTGACTCGAACTCCCAACTCCCAACTGGCAGACTGGGCTTCGAACAAAGTAAACTGTGCGTACATGCCTCAGACCTATATGGGCGAACAGACGAATCCGAATGGTCAAGTGATGGTCTAATTTTGTCGTCCATCCACCAGCTCTAACCTTTCAAATTCTTTCCTTACCTGTATCATGGATGGTTTTCACTAAAGTAGGCCATATTTCTTGATTCTTTTAATTTCGCTAAATAAGAAGGTGTAGAATTGCATGAAGACAGTAACTCATAAAATAATCCCAGACTTTAAAGCCGCTACGCAAGTTTACACTGTCACTTACTCTACGACCGCATTCTCAAAAACTCCGTTTTATTTGTTTAACACGCTTGTCAACCGCTAAAATCCATCAAAACGATGCAGCTTAAACTGCGCATGAGCAAATGCTCAAATCTGCCTCAGAAACGGCCTGTTGCCTGCATCTACCTTTCTTCAGTTCTTACACAATCACCACCTTGCTTATGCTACAGTCACATTACCGCCGATGTCCGAAAAGGCGCCCCGCCGGGCGCCGGCAGGACCTAAATCGGCCAGACTTCGGCAGGCGCCCTGCAGATGATCGGCCGACAAATTTGCCTCGCCGGCCGATTTTTAGACATCGGGCGGCGCCCAGTGAAGTTTTAGCGCGGATTAAAATTTTCAGATGAGTTGCCGACGTCGGTGGGACATCGGCGCCGGTGGATACATCGGAAAAAATATGTATATCGGCGGACACCCGACCGGACATCGCCCGATGTGAAGGGCGACCGTCAGATGCCCGGTCGGCACCCATCGGGCGCCCGGGCAGGGCACTGCCGGGGATCGGCAGATGAGTTAAATCGGTCGGGTGCCGGCCGATGTCCCGTCGGACATCTGCCGATGCCCTGCCGGTGTTCGGCAGGTGACCTGCAGACGTCCTAAAGACACCGGCCGGAGCCCGGCGAAATTGATGGAGAAACCATCGGCCGGTCAACTGGCGGCGCCCGAGCGGCGACCGGAGCAATGTGATCACATGAAAGATGTCGGTGAGATTTGGTAAAAATCCCCCGGCGCCCGGTCGATGTCAGACATCCGCCGGTTTCTACTCATCGGCCGGCGCCCGGCGGTAATGTGACTGAGGCATTACATAAAGGTGTGTTGGCGGCACAATAATTTTACATTGAGAAGGGGGTATAGCAGGCCGTTTCCTTTTTTTTTGCCCAGCACTTAATAATTATCGATCGAGACTTGAATTCAGAGACTGAGAGGAGCTAATACTAGTTATGCTTTTTCGCTTCTCTTCATACCATCTTCCAGTTTTCAGTGGCTTCGACTTGTACTTACCTGCAAGTACACAAACCATCTAGAATTTTCTTTGTCGTTTTTAACTACATCCAACGAAGCACAAAATTCAGCTGGATCAATTTGGCTCTTCTTCCTGCTTACATCTTGTACGGCATATTCCTTTTTCGGTCGTATCCCTGGTTTTGGAAGTTGCGAAACTGAGAAAACAAGAGTCTGCTACGACGAGTAGCTTACATAGTGATTCACTGGGATCGATCCAAGGTCTGAATTGGAATAAATGCGGGTTCTAACGTGTTCTATTTGCTCAGGAATCTCTATAGCACGTCTTCTAAAATGTTTATAACAATTGAATGGAAAGCGCTAATCAGTTTCCACGATTGAAAAGTTGAATGGATGAAATACATCATAGATTGTTGGTTATCAATGTGTGGATATTGCAAGTAATGAGTCGTAGCCTGCGATGGGGGAGGGGGGAGGACCCCCCGGAGATTTCCAAATGGTAAATACACCACGTGCTTTCGCCTTGAAGTAACACATAAGTATTGGTTCATATACACGAATCCGGAGAGCAAGTGATGGTCTGATTTCAGTTGGCCATAACTGGGGTCGGTTCCTTTTAAATCTTTCGATTTCCTTGCTAACCTCTATCATGGATGGTTGTACACTAATTTTGATCTTGAATCAGTGGCGTAGCCACGGGGGGGGCCTGGGGGCCTAGGCCCCCCAAGCCCCCCGTGTCTGACCCTCGGAGGTACCAGTCCCCCCCCCACTTGTTACCTAGCCCCCCCCCCCCCCCAAAAAAAAAAAAAAATCGCATCCTGGCTACGCCACTGTCTTGAATTCTCCAATTCCACTTAATATGACGGTTTGAATTTCATGTAAACAAAAAAAAAGACGATTTTAGGCTGATGGATCCCACTAATGGCGGCCTACAGTCCCTAAAAAAAGCGCTAATCGGATTCGTCTATAAGGGTTGGCCTAGTGCATATAGGGGTTGCCCTCAAACATGGCTCAAGTCTTCCACGTGAAAAGCAGTCATGTGGAACTTTGCATGTGTTATAACAGCATATCATCGAGCAGCTGTTGACAAACATATCAACCAGTGTGCGGAAGGAACAAGGAGTTGTAGCTAAGCATAAACTCCCAGGCTTGACAACCAAAAATATAAACCCTGGCAAGATGTTCCTCCAGCAGGAGAGCAGGCTGTTGCAGAGGATAGCAGCTGAGATGAAAATGGGACACTCTACCATGAAAAAGGCCGTGACCGGCTCGACTTGAAAAAATTGGTTGGAAACTGGGCCGTAAAACTCCATCTGGCAAACTTCTTGTAAATATCACATTTGAAGAGAAAAATTATTGTCACATGACTCTCAACAGCCAATCATGAAAAAGGACAGTCTACTGTACTACTTAAAGGTCCAATTCTCTCACCCAAAACAGTACCAATTCTCCTAACCTTTTTACTGAAGCCCCTCCCACAATTGTCTGAAATTCATCCTCATCCAGACACAATCTCAGTTTATTGCTTCAGGATGAGTATAGAAAAACTCAATTTATAAAATCAAAACACTCTCAGTACCGTTCATGCTGTGTAATATAAGCTTTGGCACTCTGCATTGTTTGAATTAGCTGTCAATCAAAGAGCTGAGCCAATTGAGAATTTTGGTACCCGGGTACCAAAGAGTAAGAGGGTAAGAGGTTTGGCCCTTTAAAGTTGGGTGACTGCCTTAGACCTCGAACCAAAGGTTCGTGTATTTACTGCTGTTTCATAATCACATGGCTATTTTCACGCCGTAAATTTTACTACTCGAAATAGCATCTACCATAAGTTTCTTTTTTAATCCAGATCTAATACAGGCTATTTATAGCAGATATAGCGGTAATTGCGTAAGACATAGGCCAGTAACTATACAGCAGCCTTCCGGAGAAAAGACAGATACGTGCAACTACAACGTAGGTTTCGCTGTATGACAGTGATTACGTAATATCTGTCTTATTTGGCTGTTGGATGATATAATGCATTCCAGAAGTGCTTGTGAAAATAGTTGTTGATAAAGGCCGACACGAATGGGCAATAAAATATGAGCATTCATTCAAGTACTGTAAAATAAGCGTGGTAAGATCTGAATTGCGTTTACAGCATGTGAATGGTATTTACCCGCATAAAACTTGCATAGGTCATTGTCGATGTAAGGGTTGTATGGCATATTCCTTGGAACATACGATTGAGAAACCTAAATGAGGAGATGAAAAATACCGTCCCCCAGGGTAAAGTGGTCGCAACGCCCGTCCGAACTTATCAGCTAATGAACTAATCTGCTACGGACAGACTAGCGCCAGACGGTGGCCAGACTTCCCAGCTCTCCTGGCTGCCCGGGCGTTGTCTCTGATAAATTCGACGTCTTTTAATATTTTTTACCACAGATACTGCGGTACATTACTACGTTCCGACATTTCGGGCACAGCGCGAAAACGAACCCAAAGCGCCCGTTCCTGGGGGCGGGGGTCCAGGAGGCAAAGCACCCGGAAGCTAGGAGGTTTTAGCAAATCTCTGCATGGAAAATCAAATCCCTGGATAGGTACCGTATATTATTAATCGGTTTCGGTTACCCCAACTCCTGACCAAAGTTAGGGGAGCAAATGGGGTGGGGGTTTGGGAAAGGCCAAAATCAAATGTAGGGGGTGAATCTCCCCTCTTGAACCTCCCCCCCCCCCCCGCGCGGTAGCGCCGCCATTGGCAACACGTAAAATTGTCGCGCTTCAGTATAAACAGGCCAAATGTCAGAATGTAGAAATATTTATATTAACTGCTAAAGGTGGAACCAGTCTAAATTATCAGTATTAGGGATGACGTCATCTTTATTCGAAGACAACGAAACGTAACTTGAGATTGGACTTAAATGTGGAGAAACACTAGGTTCATCTCCCAAATCTTAGCCATCTCCAACTAAACTCAGTAAACAACTTTTCCAATTGTCTCTGTATCCTACCCCCCAATTCGTTTTGGTGGCTATGCACATGCGCACATCTTCCAAATCGTCGGGATAAATAAACCAATCCCTCGTGCGCCTACAGCAAGTGTTCCAAAATAATACTTTGCATTAAAATTTTGTTAAAATCATTCTTAAACCGTCCATAACATAAGGAGGGACCTCAAGGGTGGTTTAGAGCAGTGGATTGTGTTTTTTGGTGTAAAAATTTAAAATAGATGCGCACTGACTAACAAGGTGTTTCTTGATTGGCTGTTGCCATTGTATTGTATCGATTGTATTCTTTGTTAGTCTTAGGGATTAGATTAGGGATTAGCGCTGTCGTTAGCCAGTTAGGAAGTTTTTTGTTAAACTGTGCGCATCGCCCCCCAAATTTGCTATTTAAGCTGCCGTAAAATAGGCCTGAGACCCCTATTTTCGTTCGAGTTGGCTAGACATATTTTACTAGATAGTGTTGTATGAACGTACTGATGAATACAAGGGACACCGAACAATATGTGCTGAGCTCGATTTGTAAATCCCACGCTGTGCCCCACAATTCCATGCGGCAACAATTTAACTTGCTTATAGTGGCGCACCCTGCGGAAGAGGCTGCTTTCTATGCTCCTCAGCTTCCAAAACCACGTATATGACTGAGCAAGGAATATGCCATATAGCCTGCTACGCAGGTAAATAGGAACAACAACTACATGTAGATCTTAATTGGAAAGAGTGATAGTCATACTAAAGGATAAAATCTCATATGACAATATTCTTCTTTCATAAAATCAACCTGCATGGCTGTAACTTTGAAAATTGGAAGATGTCGCCGAGACTGAGATGGCACAAGTCCCAAGTTTCTCATTATAACCCCTCCCCCGACCCATTTCAATCGCAGTTATAAACTAAACCTCGAAACCGTTAAATGTTTCTTGTAATAATATCGTGAACAGAATTGGCTGCCCTTTCACAAATTATTTTGATAGACTGCAACCTACGTCATAAATTTCATAGTTTCAATTGCAAACATGTTCATATAATCCTCTCGGCATGTAGACCTTGGTCTGTTATCCATACACGGTCTGACGGTATACATGTTAAGGAAATCACTAAGCCATGTGCTAGTTCACTTCTATTTATTACGTGCGAACGGGACGACTTTATGACGAGCAAACATCCAGATGGGTCCAACGATCCACTTGAACTTTGGGAAGTTTTAAAGGGGGAAAACAAGCATTTGAATGCGCGATATTGGGCTTCAGTAAATCGACAATTCTCTTCACTAGCCAACCAATCGATATCATGCATGGAACCGACTGTGGACCGTACGTGACCGCGCAATACATCACATAGCTCCTGGACTTCGTTTTCCATAACCATTACGTGGATGCCAATTCTGCGATGTCTGTCGCTTTGAGGGTAGTATTTCTTTAACAAGGATCGACCAACCCAACCACAAGAAACGTTGTCTACAACCAATTGTTTGATCTAGATCTTCAATATAATAAATGCAATAGGAAAGGATTTCCGCTGCGGTTTAAATTGCAGGGTTGTAAAACATTGTTTGTGGGTCTGAAGGCTTTTAATCCGAACAAAAATGCACGAATGGACAGGCCAATAATTTCTGTCAGTAACGCAATGCATAAAACACCCTAAGTTCAATTGTATAGGACTGATATTTGTTGTTTATAAAAGGAAAATCATTCTTACTCGCATGATTGCAGATGTTACCTCTGGGGTATGAAAATAAGCTGTTTTAGAAAATATAGGCAAGTATAAATCGAAGATATTTTCATGGACTTGATACGGCAGAAATAAAGATAACTACAGCAATTGCTATGTGTCTCAGAATAAAACGCACGCCCGTAATGATGATTATGAAAGTTTCCTTGAACATTTTGATGAATTTGAAACAATGTGTGATAAATTTACCCATAAGCCACAACAGTGTCGCCCTGTATTGCCTTTACTGTTGGAAAGGAACTGAAAACCATTCCCTAATTATTTTAAAGTAAGTCATAATTAAACACACGTTAACCGTGGTTTCAAAGTATATGGTTTGACGAAAAACTATCTTTACCAAAGTCAGTAGCGTAGAGGGGATTGTGTCATGGGGGGGGGGGGGGGGGGGGTCTACCCGATGTTCCCGGGGTTCAATGTTCCAAAAGTTTGATGTCCCCCGCTTTTGTATATCTCGATGATTTGGCGATGACTACTAGGTTCCTTATTCCAGGGGTTCGATGTTCCCAGAAGGTCGGATGTTTTCAAGATTTGGGGACACTGAATATCGGGAAAAGTGAACCCTGGGAACATTGACAGAGCACCGGGCAAGACTTACGCAAATTCCCAGAACTCCCTGGTTTGGGAGTCTGTGAGGTTCGATACCTACCTCCTATATCACCCTATGTATTACATTTATACCCATACTTACTGTCTGGCAAACTACTAACACTGTGATAACATACCAACAGAGGGCGCCATATACCCTATATCTTCCTACTCATTTTGCCTAGCAGCTCACAGTATAAGATGTTTACGTTTTTACCTATACTTACTGTCTGCAAACTAATAATACCATGGTAATCCTACCAGCCTAGGGTACCGTACACCCTACATCTCCCTACAGTACTGCATTTTGCTGACGCCACGAGGGAATTTAATCCAAATTATTAGCCAGACAGCCTAAAACACGTCTACACGTGAGCGAGGCAAAATGGACAAAGAAGATATAGGGTGTATGGCGCCCTCGGTAGTAGGGTTACCACGGTCTTATAAATTTACCAGACGATAAGTATGGATGTAAATGGTATAAATAGGGTGACAGGAGGTAGGTTAGGGCCGATATAGACTTCCTTATAAAAAATCTTCCTCCAACGTACTCGATCGAGGTGTGAAAACTGAGCGTTTGATTATAGTTCTCAATTACGTATTCGATTCGTTTTTCTTGGATTTGTAATGCTGTTGGTGTGAAACCACTCAAAGAGTGCTGCTTTCACTGACGTCGTAAGCCCCGCCCTTTTGACGGGCAAAAACTCGTGTAGTACGCTAGGAAGTGTAGTTAGCAGAAGCGCCTGTTACACTAAAACACCGTTGACTTTTGTCCGGCAGTAGGCGTGGCTTACCAATTGTGAGGTCACGTGAAAGCACTCTATACGGTGTGTCAAACCAATACGCTGTACAAGCTGCTAGCTGACATAAAGAGAAGATAAAGCAATTCGAATCAGATTTACTTATAATATGTATTTTTCCTGTTTTAATATCTTCAAATACATACAGTTAATGTAATACGTGTTATATTAATAGACAGTCCGTGCGTTAAAACAGGTAGCTGGTCCGTCTAAATTTACAACGAATCCATCCTTTAAAATGACACCAAACTGGTTTTACGACCACGACAATACACACAAACAAATCACCTTTTCTCTTCATGTGATCTGCAGTGTGATTCCATCAATTAAGCATGTACATTCATTTTTCGTAAACAAAACAACCATCGGAAATGCCTTGGTTTTATGAGAGATGCTAAAACTTGAAAATCAGAACAGCCAACTCACAGCTGACTATACACTTGGACGTGCAACGTACCATTTTAATTACTGTTTTAGACTTTGAAATAATATACATTTTTATTTTGCAGCCTGCTTTTGAGGACTGCATAAATTTCCACGCCAGCTAAATAAGGGAGGATTGAGCGTTTTTTTACCCGAGTTATTGTTACCCCCATCAGGGGACTGACATAGGCACAACCACGGACTTCCTATATACATGGACAGAGCATACTGTACGGCAGATTGTTGCTACCACATGTGTGATTATATTTCTAGCAAGATGGCTGTCTATGGTTTTGTGTGTGGAAGTTTGGACTTGCTCAAATAGTTCAAAACAACAGATTTTGCGAGAGAGTTGAAATATTTTCCGAAATAAAGCAAGGTAAGGTCAAAATCACTACATGTATTTCAGGAATAGGATATTGTTCCACATTAAAGTTTAATTTTATTTTAAAATATAACAGAGTCGTCGTCAAATCATACAAATTATTGCTTCACGGCAGCCATCTTGGTGCGTTTTTTTGCCCCTGGCGGTGGCGACAATCTTCGCATAGGTCATACGCGTTATATGCTGTCCATGTATATAGAAAGTCCGTGGGTACGACAGATTGTTGAAGGTAGTTGTTCTTCAACCAAGACAACACTTTATCCTCCCAATCTATTTACTTCTATCCCCTCCGGCCCCAAAAGGTCTAAAACTCATCTTTATCCAGATACAATCCTAGTTTATTGCTTCACCATAGTAGGCGCTTAATTTCCTAATGTGTAATCAAAATACCCTAAGTACATGATGTGTAATATGAGCTAATCTGCATTTTTTGAATGTGATGTCAATCAAATAACAATTCTGTAGAGTAGACCACCGGTAGTCCGGGGTGACGAATGACGGTCTTTAAATTACCGTGACCTGTTGCTTTTCTTAACTTCCCAAAAGGTTCCAAACAGTCTTCTTCTAACAACGGGAATAGAGGCAAGCTGAATGCACCCGTACTTTAGTGAGTTCTACATAGTAACGTGTCGCTGTGAAGCACTTTAAAACCTTCGGCAACACAACTTAAGAGAAAATACAGTAAATCACAGTACAGTAGTACCTTACATTGTGTAAAATTATCAAACAAAACCAAGGTTTACTGTACGGATGAAAACACAATATATCAGCAACTCATGATTAAAATTTTGTCATCCCTTACTACCAGACTTTTAGTACTCGGTATCACACAAATAAACACCATTTGTAGATCGCCCATTAAGCAACTCAGTAAATCAGAGAGTTGTCCCGAACGGCAGCTCCCTCATTACAGAACGGAGCGAGCTTGCCTGTTTCGAACACTTGGGCGTCCCTTACAAGGACCCTTTCCCTTTTTGATAAAAGGCACCAGAAACCCGAACAATCATTTTGAATACATGACAAAGCATGCACACGTTTTAATATCACGGCAAGTTAAGAGCTCTAACGGGTTGCTCACTGTTGTTAGTTATGTAAGGAGAAAGAGATCTTGAAGAGATCAAACCTATTTTTTCATTTTTCATGCAATCTCTAAATGAACTTGTGTTAGACCGTGAGCAATTACCACGCCCTCTCCTTCGTGTTTCACAAAAGTGAGACAAATCACAGTTATAAGTCACACATGATATAGTCAATAAGGCTCTTCAAACTTTACTAAAGCTAAAAATATAAAATGAAACATATTTCACTTTTAAAGGCTCCATGCAGTTTTCTGTCTTTTTTTTTCGCAAGCAGACCTTTCGCAATAAACCTGCTACCACGGGAGCACACAAAACAAAAACCACCCCATCTCACTTGTTCATAGGCTCGTTCGTAAATAAATGTACGAGCAGAACATTTTAACATTGCACCTTGTAATTAAAAAAAACGTAAATATGAACTATACAACACAGAATTCGACAAAAGCTTCCATACTCTCGTCTAATTTTTAAAAAATAAAGCAACTGTAGGAATATAAATTAATGCCTTAATATTCAAAGTTTGAACAAATACGTCGCAACCACAAATGGCATCAGGGCCATACGATCACACTAAACTGTCCTGAGATTTTACTAATCGGTGGCCGCACCTGGGAAATATAGAACCAGTCCGTAGTTTTTTAAGAATACGATGTGATACATATTTCGAATTATCAAAATGATGCCACCTTATTGTTTTCGTTTTTTACATTGTCACATCTTTTTAAGAAGCATGATAATAAGTAGGTCCAAATTCTAAGAATTCTAAGTATTTACCAAAATTAGATGATTACGCACGCGGAAACGAAGGTACACGAGACTGAAAGTGTAATTAATAGGGCTCACCAGACCGAAGATCCAAAAAGTGTCCACGAGGCAAAAGGCTTGCGGGATAGTAATGACAAACCCGCTGTAAGGCCTTCCTTCATTTTCGATCTTGCGGACCTTGTTTCATTTTCGGTCTCGGGGACCTTTTCTCACATTTGGTCTTTTATTTTAACTTTTAGTCTTTCGGTTCTTTGATCTCGTCAATCTTCAGTTCCGAGGTATGCCACGGAATAGAATTAACTGTTGCTTCCCTCTTTGTAGTTGTGCTGTACTGTTAGATTGCAACCCCACTTGTAAAATGTTGTTGATACGGTCCAACACAACACCGCAAACACAAATTGGTCAAGCGGTGCCTGAATCGACTAATCACGTTAGTCAACAATATTGACTAACATTGGACTAATATTTGACCCAGTTGAAAAAGTTTCTGACAAATATTACGCCATCTTGACGAAGTTTTAACTAACATTCTTTAGTCTATTACAGAAATTAGTCAGATATGAGTGACTAACGTGGTTAGTCAGTTCAGACACCACTTGACCAATTTAAGTTTACAGAGAAGACATTGTTGCAAATGGCAGAGGTATACTGGATTGTGTTTAACATGAACGAGTGTAAATATCAGTAAAATCGGTAATGTTGAGCTGGGAAGCTACTTCTCGGGTAATGTTGGTATGGGGGTGGGGACTGGTAAATTGGGAGGGGAAATTCGACTAGGTTTGCACAAAATCATGTGAACTTTTGTGGGAAATTTGATTTGCCTGCAGAGAAATGGATATTTCTTACTCCTGCTTTTTACTTACATCATCTCTCAATGATTGATAGATCAATCAATCAATCACTAAAAATTCAATCGATAAATCGTGTAATACATGTATATCTAGACCAAAGAGCACAGTCTGGTCGTTTAACTTATTGGTGTGATAATGTAACGAGGAAGGGGTGTCTGAAATTAAGTTTTGTGAAGGCTGCAAAATTCCACATCGAAGAGCAATTATAAAACTGAGGGATGTTAACTGAGGTTTATTTTCCCCTCGTGTGAACAAAAGGGGTATCTAACCGAAAGAATAAACGCAACAAGCTCCTCGTTGCCTCAACATTGCGTTTCAATACAGGTAACGAACTCGCGATATGTTATTTAAACGTATATACCAATGCAACATGTATGTACATTGTCATATATATGTACATATAAAAGATATGACTACATATACATATATATGGAGATATAGACATTTATACAAGATCATATTATACACACATAGCGTTTTAAGTTACTAAGTTGTTGAATACCGCGCGTTCCCTATTTTGGCGGCCTACACGCACTGAGTTGGTAGCCATAAGAACGGAAAATACTAAAATGGATAAAAATTTATGCAGATCACTACGAACATAATAGCATCTTGCAAACGAAGTTCTATAACATAAGGAAATAATCTTCACACATCTTTCAGTTAACCCATATCACCCCCACATACAGCTTTAGCCTGCGTAGCGCCTCTGTGGATGCTTGCTGCCCCTCAGATGGTTTTTCGTGGCGATGAGCTGAACGAAAAACTTCGTCCGCTTTGCGGGCTTACATAGTGCTTCGGTTACAGCGCCGAATTCACGATCCCGTCTGTACTATTTCTACTGCTGTTTCCATCGGTAAAGCCATCGTTTTGTTCCATGCACGGCACTCAATACATATTTTTATATATCATAATATTCTTCATGTCAAATGACACTATAAAATTAGATGCAGTGATTGCGTTGTATTGCGTTTCTTGTTATCAATATCGTCTGATCGACACTGAACTGAAGAACAAGCGAGTTCGATAATTCGTTGGCGCTGGGAATTGTGGGGCACTAGAACGAGCTCAGTTTAAGCTGTTACTTAGCGAAATCCAAGTATCTAGCCAACCCGAAAATAGGGATCTCAGTCCTATTCATGGACATATTGAAATGCAAATTAATTTTTACACAATTTAGATCCCAATCCAAGTGTACAAATCTACATTTGATAGTCTTCCTTCTGTTACGGATGGATTAAGAACGGTTCACCACATTTTTATTCATTTTTTTACTCAAATTTTGGAATACGTGTTGTAGGTGAGGGATTGGTTTTTCACCACGACGATTTGAAAGATGTGCGCATGTGCATTGCCCCCAAAACGAATTACCGAACTCGCTTATTAAAAGTAATGTGAATGGGTGAAATGAGTTCCCTAGGTAGAGAATTAAGAGGATCTAAAACAAGCTAACAATATCTCACCTACAGTACTTCCTTCCCTCCACTGTACTTTTGGTGAAATATTTCCCTGGAAAGGGCACCAAATTTGACTGAAAATATATTATGATGATATTAATTTGGATTTGGATACTTCATATTACACATGGCAACTCATCAAGTACCAACAGTTTGTTTTTACTGATTTTCTTATGCATACCAACGGCACACAGTATTCCATCCTCGGCAGATACTCGCAACTTTGTTAGTAATCCTTAAACCTATTACTAATGTGTAAAGATTGTTCCCTTGTATTCCACGTGACTTTTTTCCTACCCAAACAAGAGCCATAAATCACCTAACTGGGTGAGTCCGGTGAATAAAAGTTCTCAACGACATAAAATAATAACAACTGCCTCTAATAAAAGAATCCACTCTCTCCATTGTCCGCTCATGACCAAATTTTTGTCTTCTCCAGCGGCAAGACGCCATTTTGGTGCGCTTGTCACGAAAGCAACAATCCCTGGGAAGAGCCCAACCCGACAATGACAGCCCCCTTGTTACTCTCGTCGCTACAGCTATCCAAAGCTGAATGAAATGGACAGTTCCCATATCTAGCACCATTATTCTCGATTTGCTAGAAAGTTGGAGTTTCTCTGACAAAGATAACTTCTGACTGGCCTGTGGCTAAACTTTTACCGGACTATCCACACATTCACAACCTTTCCGACCCTGTGCCTTACACAACCTGAAACATTCCAAGCATGCACGACCGGGCCAATAGCACCATAAACACGGCAAACCTAGGGAGATAAGTCCCATGCACGAAAATCGTAAGCACCGCTTGTGAGGGTTACACGAACACGGTTCATCGGCGTACCGATAATTGTCCTCGGTGTCTTCTGCGCAATGGTAAAAGATCCCCTGCACACAGCACACGCAAGTACAGTTCTCCAACAGGCTTTTCGGCGTGCAGAGACACCTTGAATTGCACAACCACTCTCCGGGTAGTTTATTGCTGGCCCGGCAACGTTCACAGCGACAGAGTCCACAATAAATACACAAGTCAGCTCCTTTTCCTTCGACGTGTAGAGGGGTCTGACTATTTACACTACAATCACTTCTTCGACTTGGTTCTCTTTTCACAACTTTGAGCACTTTCGTCGGTGCCTTTGGCGATTGTTCTGACGACGATGGGACGATAATGAATTTATGTTTTTGTCTGTCCGTGGATCTCTGGTCGTTAGAAACGTTGGAATGAATTGGAGACTGAACTGGAGTCTCGTTGTTATTCTTTACAAAATCCTTAGGCGGTAGGTCACAGTAATCGTTATCTGGGGCCTGGCGCCCCGACACTGACTCGAGGGCTTGGAGTGGAGAATGGCTCTTGTTCGACCTTCCGTTGTTGCTACTATTTGTTGTAATCGACCTAGTTATGGGCAGAGGCTGCCGCGAAATTATCAGGCCGTTGCGTCCATCTTCGGCCATGGATACACCTGGAGCAGTTGGCGGTTTGGGTCATATGTGAAAGGAGGAACCGACGACGAGCCATAAATTCTGCAAAGAGATGAAAGAAATTTATTTAAAGAGGTGTTTCCTAATCTTCCGAGAGATTACTCATAGTCATACACCTTGTGTGTGTGTGTGTGGGGGGGGGTCTTTCTACGAGAGCGAAGGTCCGTGGGACCGAAAATTTGAATGAAAAGGGGTCCGCGAGACCGAAAGTAAGCGAGACCGAAAATGTTCTTAGGTCAGTGGGTTTTTAATATCGGTCTTGCGAACCTAAGTTTCAGCCTCGTGGATAGTATTGTAACCTATTTTTCATAACAGTAGTACGGTAGCTAATACCAAAGACAGCCTGGTTATGACCGGATGGTTACATTTTGTTTTTAAAAAAGTTGCATGTTTGATGCTTTTCAAGCATGGAAGTACTACCTCCGCCTACCTCGGAGGTAGTACTTCCACGTTTCAAGTAATGGAAAGCACCAACTACGTAATTTCTTTGATAGAGCCAAATTCTCTGATAGTGATACCAAAATACCAAACAATAGATTCATTGTTGTTAGCAGAATCTACAAAGGTGCTGCAAGTGCTGCCTTAGAGTGTGTTCCCACTTGAGAACGACCAGGCGATCAGATCCGGTTCAGACCCCGTGCAGGGGATCAATTCGCAAGTGAAAACGCTCTCGTTCCCCGGATCAGATCCCGAGAGCTTGATCGCCCCTTCGGAAAGGATCAGACCGAGCGCAGGCGATCAAGAAAACAAGTGGGAACAAAAACAGGGGATCAAGGTGACCCGAGATCAATGACGTACTTCCGTAGCGAACACCTCACGCCACACAAACTTGTGTAAACAAACCTGACCTGCACACATAATTTCAATGAAGCAACTTCCTGTTACTTGAACCGGAGGAGGGGATCAGATCTCGCACTGTCGGCGATCAAATGGGAACACTCATGCGGTTGGTCACAAAATTTTCCAGTTGATTGAGCTTGGGGCGATCAACATGAGGGGATCAAGTGGGAACACGGCCTTAGTCGTCGTTACTCGTGTGAATTGTGTACGACGCCAGGTTCTATATGGCTGGAAGGAGTGGAAACTGAATCAGGGAGGTACTGGTGCAATATACAGTAGTCTTCCTGATATGTCAATGGCACTATGAGTCAGTATAGGTGGTTTTATGGGTTACATCTCTATGTTCCGAGATCTTAAGGTTTCGACAGTTCTATGTTCCGACAAAAAGGCGCCAGAGTATACTTTTGTCGGAACATAGAGTCGTCGGAACATAAGGAATGTACCCGTTTACTGACAGACAAAGCGCCATAAAATTTTATGGGATGCTGTTTCTGACTGTGTTACTTACAAAATATGATCACTTTTGCATTCGCATTTTGTAGACAATGAGTTAAAATACAGACTGTGCAAAATTCAAGGCAATCTGACCAATTTTAGTGCCATTGTTTTTTATTGTATTACTCCGCTCTGTGCAATGCCGTTTTTTGAGTAGTTATTATGGCGGGAAACACATACCTATCATTCATATGTGCTTGCTCCATGTTCACTTTTTGTTGAAAATGTGAAATGTTTACATGATCATATCTTGACTACCACACATCGAATTTCAATGCAAATTTCACCAAAATGCTTAAAATAAGTACCCCTCTAACATAACAAATGCGATTGTGAGCTCAAAGCCTTCTTTTAATTGTGCAAACTGCCGAAGACGAGAGGGCATTGGTGAACTTTATAGTTCGTTAGATGGAGTTTAAAGGCTCAGTCTCCAACAAATTGTTGAACTTTGTAACACACCTCCCTACTGTGAAAAGAGATACGACAGACCAAGGTCGACATACTTGTCTCGTACCGCACTGTCCACTTGCGTGTCTTTGAAGAGTCAACATTTGACCTCATTAGAAGGAACACGTCACTCGTTATCTAACAAATACTGAGTTTATGCTTGCCATAGCACGACCATATTGAGCATGGAATTCCATGGACCCCGCTGATATGAGCGGTGATTGACGACCTTACAGAGACACAATGCCTTCTATACAGACCGATACTAGCTTGACTTTTAAACTACGGTCAAAAACCATGCCTCAGAAACTATTTATGCAACTGAACCGTGGTCCATTTAAGATAGCCTGCAACGTATACCCTGCAGAGCGAACTGTTTTTTCAGCTCCTCAGCATCAAGGGACATATGACTTAGCAAGAAATATGCCGTAAAGCCTGCTACGCAGGTAAGCGACCTGTAAGATCGGAGAGGTAAGAGATTTCTTCCCAAGCCCAAATGTCCCCTGTCACACTATTGATAAGAAGAGTGGGACAGCGTAAAACCGACAGCAGTTTCCTACCAATGTAGGCTGCGATCTCACATTTAAACCACCAAACTGGCATCGCTTTGTCTTCCGTGAAGACCCGATATCGTAAGTACCTGGTACGCAGGGAGTGTGCTAAGTTCCAGTAAACACTCACACAACATCGCGTGATTCATACCTCATGGTCACTGAGGAGTGAGAACCCCACATTTATACACATTTTACCTTTAACGACAGGAGTAAAATGTATATTGCCACTTGTCCCTGCAAAGAGGGCACCTTCGCATGACGGGCCAAACTATGATTGCCGACGCTGTACGGTACGTAGCAAATGTTTTGATCGCTTTCTCCATAAAACCATGGGACTTTGGGCGCAATTCCACCTTCCGGATTAGGCTGGTGACTTTTTATTTTTTAAATTATGGTCCATGCAGGCTACTGACCATGTTTACTTCCCGTGTACGCTAAAGGTCTAGAAGATAAACCCGGATCGTTCATCATTAAGGTCAACCTCAACCTAGTAGAAGAGTGAACACAACGCACATAGAGTCCTCGTGCTCTCTTAGCTGTCTCCACGAAATATGGTCCTTGATGGATTCCAGGGACGCTAAAATGTGTAGTAACGTGACAAAGTTATGAACAATTTGTTTATTAGAAATTGGTACCGGTTTTAATCATTTCTAATCATCAACTTCGTTAGGCAAACGCGAAGAGCACAGAGCATAAAAAATTGGCACAATACAGTTATAGGTCCAAGTACAAAAAAAGAGAACTCAGAAAATACAGAGCCAAGAATTAACAAACACTTTTGTATATACATACAAATCGATAGACATAATTATCATTTCAAATCGGGAAGATTTAGATCGATATCTCATATCACGTTTTGGACTAAGTGACTCATCATCTGCAAGCTGGCAAAAATCTCACCACAACTTCCCCTTACCGGTATTTAAGAAACTTACTCTGTGAGGGTTGAGAGCACTTTCACTCGACTGTTCAAAAATATTTTGACATTTTTTCTAATTACAGAAGCAGGCAAACTTACTCGCTGGCGACTTCTACTACTTACTAGTACTAGTCAAATTGGTAGACCGAATAAAACTGAACGGCTTGAGTTCAAACATGGGGCTATTTCGTTTTAAGTTAAGACCTCCATGTTGCCATTCGGTGCACACAGAATAAAACGTGGCAGGGCAAATACAGGGTTGCTTATACACACCACCTTAACTGCCGTTAAAGCGGTCGAAAATTTACAAATCGTGAGTAGACCCGATTTTTCCGCATGTACGCTTGAGCAAGGCTTAGAAAGTGGTGTTTGTACGCAATAACTAAGGTCAATACAAGCCCAATCTCCATTTATTATGCTCGAAAGAGCCTCGGGGAACACATGCATTCATAACGGGCCAAAGTAAAGAAAGTGAGGGGCATTTGATACGCCAATTTTACAGACGGGTTCAGAAAAAACATACCATGGGTGAAATTATGGGAGTTGGTGATATTTATCTCAATTTCGCACTGAAAAAAAAAAAACTATTCTATGGGTTAGTTTTGAATTGCTGTGTCCAGGTTTACCGATTGAATGAAACGCTCCTCACACAAGCACCGCTTTGGCTTGCTTTGACAATCATTATGGGAGGTACGAAAACATACCAGAAAGTCATAACAACCTAAGCTTACGACAGCCAGTCCCAGGGTCACGGTGAATCAAAGAAAGAGGTCACAGTATTTAAGTAATTTGAAGAGGTTTTAATGAAATCTTGAGTGGGCTATCGGGGTCCAAATTCGTCTACATCTGGTCTTTTTGACGCCGACCAATTCTACATGGCGACAACCAGTCCCGTCAACATTTTTTGTTTTCGTGTCATGACCACTTTAATCGCAACACTTTCTAAGGATGCTCTTTGGTTGCCCATTTTGTTTTCCATTCATCTATCTTAGACATTTAACCAAACATCATACTTTTAGTCCCAAGCTGTTTTAAACTCAACTTACTTAAAGAGAAATATTGCGTTCAAAATGCTCCAACATAACAGCTCCAGTCATTTTCAAATCATTCGGTTTCAACAATAAACCGCATCAACGGTTTCAACTCCTCAAAATATTATGCACAAGAAGAGTTATGGAAGTTGCATCTTTTGAAATGTTGAAAGTTTGGGTGAACAAATTATTCTTGAGGAACAAACAACTGAATTTCTATCTGAGTGATAATTGTTTCTTGAAAAAAATAAGGCTACCATACTACTTAATTTGTAATTATTTATCACTCTTTGCGAATAAATATTGGTTTCAGAAGGATCAAATTTCCTTATAAAACAAACCCAATACTCCCCTTTAAGGCCTTAAATTACGTTTCACACTCGTAACGTGGATACGAATGCGTCCTGTGGTGGTGTACAGTAAAAGTTGTCCTGTCGATGTGATTGCACTGCTTGTGCAACATACTGAAGCACCAGGACCTGCGCAAGCGCGCAGATTCTGCGCCATTTTCAAACCCGCAATCAAATCTTATACAACTAATTAAAGAGACCTAACGGTCCTAACCTAAGTTCAGAAGACTATATTTATCTGTGCCATACATCACACTTTTCCACGACCCATTTTTAGGCATAGGGAATGGCGCCAACTTTAATGGTGCTCAAACGATTTCTGGGGCCATCCTTCACTGCTGACAGCGATTAACATTCTCAAGTCGTCTACTTTAGAAAACTCGAACACTTAACGCAAGAAATTTGGACGAATTGTGTTGACCACTGTTTGGTCTCGACAAACATAATCGAGATAAATAGATACAGTGCCTTCCCTTTGGAAGTTTGAATTCCTTGATAGATTTCCGAGATGCATATCTAAACGCCAACTGAATCAGAAAGGCGAAGTCCAAGAAAAAAAGAGGACTGTATTTTATTTCAGCTAGTTTCATCGAATTTCAAAACAGCTATCGAAAGTTTGGGGCAATTGCTTTTGCTCCATAACATACGAAAGTATCCAAATGGAGACCACAAGTTATTGACATAGTCTCCTATTTAACCACGGGCCAAAATTTTAAGACGTTCTCGTGGCATCCGTTTTAAAACACAGTTATCATCACCAGTTGTTATCACCTAGCTTGCTGAGCGAAGTTGCGAATTTTTTGCCAAAGCCCTCTTCATTTTTTTTTTCGAAGGCACAAGAAGATGATGCGTGCTCCGAGCGACCAGGTACGTAGACACAGGTAGATTCCAATGCACCAGGTGCCCTGGGGTGGACGTCCCTCCATCTGCCACAAGCAATTTGAGAGAGTAACAAATATGCCATGACACAGTTGGAAAAGATGCTAGGAGCGGCAGGCTGCAGAGGTAGGACGTCTTCCACTCGACTCCAATCAAACTGCCGAGTTAACCTCTCCCAGATGTGAACGTTTATCCCAGGAATGTAGGAAACAAATTTGATAGGAAGGAAAATCTACAGCTATCTATATACTATAGTCAACAATTCTAATTCTTTCCATAGCATTTATTCCTACAACTTGACTAGACCGTGGAATTATTTCGAATAACTAAAGGTTGTTATAGACTATCGAAGAAATAATGAGGCGTTCGAATGGGTCATTCTCACTCAACCAACCCTATGAAATCCGAGCGGTCTGAGTGAGCGGTGGGAGTCCCATCAAAGGACGGTCATAGCAAACCGTCCCCTGACGGAATCGGATGGCTATTCGCATCCACAATCGAATCCCTATTAAATGGTTACTTTTCTCACCTGCTTAATCGTTTTCGGTGAAATTTACGACATGAAAATGTTGTTCAAGGTACTCTTGCATTTAAACTTGAATTAGATAACGAATACCACATGTGTTAACGTTAAGCAAGTAGTCGTTTCGACCTGAAAGTTCACGACGACTTCTCGCAAACAAAAGATGGTATTCCCTGGTGCTTCAAGACCGACCAAACGGCGAGTAAAACGATCCATTAAAACATTAACTAGGAAATATCAAACAGAACAGAAATTCACACGCAATACTAAATATCATTTGTAGCACCTAACGGTAAAAATTTACCATTTTTCATCGTCTGGGAAAAGGGGGGTTGTGATCTTTTAAAGGGGCTCATTGAGTTGATATCAATACCTTAATGAGCGTGTTAAAGGGTCACTACCACATGACAAAGCTTGTAGTTAGCAATAGGTCAATTTTCATATCCAATAGTTACGGAAAAAGTTAAAATTTTGAGTTTTGTTGTGTCCTGACTTGTAACAGATTTGTGCATAGTTTGAAAAAGTGTCTGGTCACGAATTCTTCAAAACCAAATTGCACTGTTAAGAACTGCTCATAAAACAGTTATTTGTATGTAGGATATAGGGAGTGTCTAAGTTTGACCGTTTGCCATTGTTTTGTGAAGAAAACTCAACAGGTTTGGAAAATTTTGTTGAATTTCACGAACCTACTCAATGAGCCGCTTTAATCTTATCGTTCAACGTTGGGATACGACAGCTGCCTTAAATATCATATATAACAGTATAACCAGCAAAAGGTAATAATGGAGTCATCCTTATTAAAGGGAATATGTAGTCACCCCAATTTAGTCTTGTACTGTTTCATGATTGGCTCTTAAGAGTCACGTGTCATGAAACAACATTTTTCTCTCTTCAACTGTGAAATTTACTAGAAGTAACTGCTTTTTTCACATTGGATATGCAATATTGAAGTCATTAAATATGATGTAAGATTCTTTGAGTAGAAATAAGAAGAAAATTGTGAGAGTTAGCGGTTGCCTCAAAATAGGTTTGGGATGACTGACTGCTCTTTCCCTTTAAGAACTCAGTGAAAAAACAATGCAATTACGTTGTTACAAGATTAAAAAGAACCTCATACACTCTTAAACTACGGGATTTTTTTCTGATGGATAAAAAGCCCGGCTGCTTCATAAATTGACCATCGTTTGAATGGGGCTGCTGTCTTATTTGAACGTGAGAAGCACTTTGAACATTACCCAGCGGCCTCTGTTTTTCCGCTCCAAGCTTCAAATACCACCCGCGATATGAATTTACTATACGAAAATGCCGTGCAGCCTACTACGCACGTTGCTGCGCAGGTTACTTCAACATTTGAACTGGCAGTGCAAGACAACTATGCATTTGGAAGGTAACGCATAACACAACGGGAAGACTCCGTGGTTAGTTATTTAGTACAACCATGGAAGCACTACCCCTGACACTTCCATGGTACAACCCTGAAGCTACCACTCGTAGCAGCTGGTACAACAATTTGACCATGGATGGCCATGGATGGCACTATACGATGACGCGTCTTGCTTCGTGGTGGTCCAGATCCTACTGCCTCTCCTAACATGCTTTCTCCAATTAACAATCCCCGCCGTCTCCGGGGAAGCGTAAAAATTGACACATGACGCTCTGAAAATAAGTGAGATAACATTTGGACATTCATCCTGTGAGTTTCTAGGCGATTCATCCGAGGTAGTGCTTCAAATGATTCATTGGGCCAGATGACGACCATGCCACTTTGCAGGGAGCTCACCACCACTTTGAATACTGATCTTTGAACCATATAAATTCACTATTCGTGGGTCCAACAATGCATTTGCTGGATGACCATTGTCCAAGCTACAATACGGCCACATCTTTACAAACAGAATCGAAAGGTTACACCACGGTGTTGATACACCTTCATGTTACAATACACGCAATCCTACTAAAGTTCAACAAGCAAAATCTTGAACAGTATCGTGCAATTTGCGATTTAGAGCGCGTTGTTATGATCGGAACAGATTAAGCAGCTTTCATTCTGACGATCGTGTTAATGTTGTATCACAGTAACGTGCTAAAAATTTCGTGAAAAATAAAAGAACTTCCTACTTATTGATCCAACATCATGACCACTTTGCATTTACTTCTAAGAATTTGTGATTATTTTATAGTTAATCGTAACTTCATGGTGGTATGGTAGGCTACATTGCATCACGGGAAGTCCGTCATGCATGTCATACAGGCAAAGTGACTTATTTACACTGCCATAATTATATTTCTTCATAATCTTGGCAAATTTAAATGAAATATAATGACACTTAACAAGCTGCAACTTTTATTCTGAAACTTTCAGGGCAATCTTATCTAAAATTAAATTATTTGCTGATTCACATGATGTCAAGTTCCAAAAATCAAAATAAACAATTCGGTTTTATAAAATAAGAAAATATTTTTTGAAGCAATTTGAGGTTTCGTTTCTTAAGAAAAAAGCGACCTCTAATAATAAGGAATATTAGTCAAGAACAAGAGACCGTGAAAACCAAGGTGATATCTCTCATCTCTTTATCACAGAAATATTCCTTTAAGAATGTTTGGCGATATCTCTCCAATCTCTCTCTACCTTGTGCCAATATGACGTCTAGCCTGCGCAACGGACCCGTGGTTACCGCCCTGCCTCTCCAATGGTCCTTTTCCCTATGCGATTAGCTGAACGAAAATCCTTCCTTCGTCCGCCCCGCGGGTTATATGGCGCCCGTTTGTCCACGATTCGATTACAGACGACCTTCGGATCCCGTCATCATAGCATCGCAGCAACAACAACGTAAAATACTAATGTACACCCAAGACGTCAGATTACATGAATGTTGGGGCAGCTTGCTGCTTGTTGGAAATTTCCAAGAGGGAAGAAGCCGCCCGAACGGCATAAAGATAAGGACACAAAAATCAAAATACTCCAACAGCTAGGCTTGATTTTGGTTAGGTTAGGCTAGGAATATAAATCGGTGGGCTGACTGTACATCACCATAACCTATTGATTTACAAACATCATGACCATTTTACACTAAGGCAGCCAGCTGTCTCTTCAAACGTTTTAGTTTATGCAAGCCCCGGCTTCAAATCGTATTCTGAGCAAGCAACCAGTCTCAACGTTAGTTATTGTAAAGTTACCAAAATCTGTCAAAAGTCATGCTCTGTGACAAGATTCGCAGTTTTGCGGGTAGCTAGGTATGCACATGACCTGTGGCTAGACATCCCCGAGTTTTTGTCACTCCTCCTGACCGCACGCGCCCCATGACTGAGCAAAGATAATTCGTGTAAGAAACTGTTATGGCATCAATGCTGATGTTGTCGGTGGTTGTGGTATTGCATTGCCTGGAAACTGTATACCGGATATGGCGATTTAAAAATTCTCTTTTAAAGGGGCTTATTGAGTTGATATCGGGTAAATTAATGGGAGCGTTTAAGGCGTAATTACCACAACTACCCCATAAAAATGTTTATAGTTAGCATAATGAATCAAGTTTCATATTCAATAGTTAACGGAAAAGGGTAAAATTTTGAATTTATGGTGTCCTAACTTGTAACGCTTTTGTGCGTAGCCTAGCCTTTTTTGAAAAAGTACCTAGTCACAGATTTTTGAAAACTGAATTTACCCGTTAAGTACTCACTCGACACTCATAAAACAGTTTTTATCTGAAGGATATGTGGATTGTCTTAGTTTAAAAATTTGTTATTAATGTGTAAAAAATTCACATGCGTGTTTGAAAAAAAAAATTGTTGAATATCATGAACCAACTCAATGGACCCCTTTAAAGGAACAGTGTTAAGTGCAATAACGTAGACCTATATTGCTGTTCCCTGGTAGATTATCCGTCCCCTTTTGCTGCTTTTTTCTGTTCTTGCAGCATGTGTGCAAGCATTATCTTCGTTAAGCTTGCCACATGAATATTTTGAAAGAATTTCCACCACAGGCCAGTGAGAGGGGTATGACACACACGTTCCGAAATTTAGAAACCCGAACTGACTCTTCAATGGTAATCGTCGAGAGCTGATGACGGAACCGACGGAGATGTAATGTTAAGAATTGAGCATCATATCCTTTCCAACGGACCTTCGGCAGAAGAGATAGGTCCTTTAACTTAACAACGGAAGGGGTAGTCATAACCTCACACAGGTTCGAGAACATATATTGCAGCCAAATTTGAGTGACCTTTCTAAAAGTACATTTCGTTTTTTCTTTTACAACCGAACTGAATATTTTATAGTACCTGTATACTTTCTTTTTGGAAGTCATAGAAATATTTTTCTAATGATTTCATACGAAGAGTGATCTAAGCACATGTATACGCGTTGTTATAACGCTACAGTCAGAAAGATTTTAATGAAGAAACATTCCCCCTTGGACCTTTGTTGTATATTTAAACGAAAGTGTCATTTTGGGTTTGCCATATTTACTATGGAGCTACTGGCCAAATTTTGGCATTCAACATGATCGGAAAATGCCAAATGCAAATTCATGGGCATAACTTGCACTTCTAGCTTAAAAACAATCGACCTTGCCCAATACTCATTCTTACCGATTTCTTTCTTTCATTTCCAAATGCTACCGGATCATCCGGATGTATTGTGAAGAGATGGGATTTTAATTTTGTTACAACTCCTTGACAGAATTTTTCAGTAAATATGCATTGTGAAGAAAAACTGATAGCTCTATATAGCAACTTCAAATCAATGAACATCTGGTGTGGAAAGGACCAAAATAATCTACAATAAAGCATTATGTACATGCTTTGGCACTCAAGGCGTCGATACATACCAACCCCATGTATATACTCTTCAATCAATTAAAGCAGCTTATGCTGTTATTTTTACGTTTCCAGTGTTCATCAAATGTATGGGCTGTACTCCATACAAATGTAAAAAGCTTTAAAAACTAACGTACTTTAGTCTTTTCTCCGAAAATGAGCAAAAATTCGAAAAAATTCGAAAAGATTTCAACGGTTTCCAAACGCTATTCTACCTCATTATCTTGCTCTAGCTCCGCCCAATGAATTTGATGCATACTCAGAAGGTCATTTTGAGAAGGAGTCAAGCAAAACGTAAACAAAACAGACAGTGAAATTTCGTTCAATTGATACATACGTTATTCAAACGGCCTTTACGTATCCAATTTGTACATCGCATCGAACCGGCCGCGCAATTCGTTCGTTTCATTTGTGAACCCAGATTCAGTGACAAATTCCTATTCACTTGTTTCGGCTCCATCGTTCAGTTTTTAATTTTGTCGCTGATTGTGCTATTTGAATCCGTCCCAAGTTTCAAGTTAATGTTCATTTTCTCTTTGATTTGATGCTGTGGCTTGGCATTCAAAAACATTCTATCGGTTACATACGTGTGAAACTAACTGTCATTCTGTGTTGGGCCCGAACGGTTGTGAAAGGACTCCTGTAATGCATGTACACTACACAACATGTGTGATATATTGGCAATACGTACATCGTTGTGTCAAAGGGTAGGCATAATTTTACGTCATTCATTTCTTGCATTGTGATTGGTCAAATTGAGATAAGAGCCTGTTGTCTTTGCATAAGAGTTTAGCCGAAAAAAGTAGATGAAGGTTTTTTCTATTGTAATTAGCGCTCTAATTAGTGAAATTTCACCGGAAAAAACCTGGCGTGAAGGATTTCTATCGGGTTGGTATCAAATGGAAGAGCAAGATTGAAGATTAACGATGAAGGTTATTTTTTTTCATCAAACAGCATAAGCTACTTTAAGATACTCCTTATACAGTATGCAAACTTTGTGTACAAAATAGTCCGAGGATTTCGGGCTGGGAGCTCCAACTTTCATATCAAACCTTCCCTTCTTTCGCTGAAGGACACATTCGAGGGGTTGTTGGACTAGGGGAACTACACCTTTTATCTGTGTGGTCCGAAATTCCAACAACTACCATCAATTGTTTTCACCAAAACACCAGCAAATGTAATGTTTACATCGGCGCGCTGTTCTAGCACTACGAATTACCTTGTCTGGAAGACTATCGAAATGACCGCCAACTTGAAGGTTACCGCTCTTTCTAATATTACACAATTCTTGCCTAACTATTCTCAAGCGTCTGCGAACTCGACAAGCTTTCAAAAACAGGAAGTTTGTTTCTTACAACATGTTTACACCTTACATGTTTACACCAGGGAGGCTACACCATAGGAGTACTACCCGTGTCGAAAACTCATGCCTCCAAGGTCTTCCATGGTCTGTACATCCAGTGGCGGCGCTACAGGGGGGGGGGGGGAGCAGGTGGCATTTACCCCCTAAGATGTTGTCCTTGCCCACTCCCTCAAGATGAGTAAAATACACCTCTCCAGAGGCATTTTTCAGCCAGAGGTATACCTGAACATCAGGGCTTCCAAGTTCCAGACCCCCACCTGCAGGAGTGGCCGCTTGGTTTCACGCTGCAACCCCAACTTTTTGCCCAAAACGTTTTCCTTTGCCCTTATTTCACCTCCCCCCTTCTCTCTAACATTCTAGCGCCGCCACTGCGCACATCCATGGTTTCGCTGGCAGCTCCCAGGTCACATACATAGTGCTACGACCATGAAAGTACTGATATATAGATCTCAAGGTCATTTCCTTATCGATGGCATTGGCAACTGCCAAATCGAACAAGCGGAGGTTCCCTATTCCTTCTAAGGAGCCACCCCCTGCTCAAATCAATGACGTACCCTGGCATGGTGTATGTACATTGTTCCAGCCATGGCAATGCAATACATTATGGCACGGTAAACTTTAAAATCGAGTGTGAGAGAAGACAGTACTCTAAGTGAAAAGGTGTGCCAACCAAAATTTATCAAAAACTTCAGTTTAATTTTCTAAGCATGCAGTCACATTTTAGTCACTTCTTCCATATAATCAACGCGATCTCTTGCTTAAATTTGGTCCCAGAGCTGTTTCAAGTTCAGTGGGTTACAATACTAATCATTCTACCATACGAACCAAAGTCAAGCCAGCGCAGAGTGGGGATGCTAATTCGGTCACCAAAAAGGCAAACTAATTTCGGCTAAAAAGTGATGAGAAGTTCGTGAACTCATTTTGTGAAAAAAATTATAGCTTGAACTTCATCTAGGCGACATAAACGTTACTAAACAATATATTCTCGACGGAACGTTCTTTCCAATGTTTCCAAACGGTGGAAGGAAATTCAAGACTGGAGTTATTTGCAAAGTTGAAAGGTGTTCCCCTGCAGGGAGGGTTCTTTAAGGCCAACTTTCATTGTTCCAAATTCATTTCTTTCATTTCAAAAACGTAGTAACGATTTGTCTTAACCCCCTGGAAGAACTTTGCTTATCCAAAAGTTGTAACAATGGCAATGGATTAGCCAACCAATTTGTCAGTTGCAAGCCATTTTACAGCTTTTGTTCATCGTGGGAGGTGTGTAAAAGGAAATTCGCGACTGCATAATGGCAGTAGGGTTTCAGTACGATAGGTGAAACTTAAACTCCAAGATGGAAGGTATGCTTTACGTTTTCCCCAAGAACCACTACACAGCTTCGCTTCTCACAATTACTCCTGAAGTTAAAGAGTTCAACCGCCACAAGAAACATGTATGGTCCGTATGACCAACTAAGCAGGCTGGTATGTATTAAATCAGTGTTTATGTCATTGTAAGGTATACTAATATACACAACTGCTGCGAATGTTTTACTGTACATCAGAGTACATGTTTCTAATGTCCCATTCTCTACATTCAAGAAATCAATTCCACAGTCTGAAATGCATGTAACATGTACAAATCTGAACATGTATCGTGTTTTATACCGATTTACATACAGTATAAGGCCCCTACAGTACTTTGACCGCCCAATCTCACATATGACCAGATTGGGAAGCAAAAGTGCTGTTGTGTTGGCGCAAACGAACTCGGGTTCAAAGCGCGGGGCGTGACCCAAAATTAGCGACTATCGCTATACTCTTGTCTTGTAGTATTTCACACGTCTCAGAACGGGGTTAACTTGGGCCAACTCCTTGACAAAACTAACACCTTTTTGTCTCCACGTACCACAGGGTCTCGCTCATGAAGGACGGTTATCTGCGTAGCAGGCTATACGGCATATTCCTTGTTCAGCGGGGTAGAAGGACGGAGACCACTTTGTGGTTCTAATACTAGTCTTTATTTGTGAATCAAATTGAAGACGACTTCGAACTTAGTAGTCCCGTTGCTCCTGATCCTTTCTAGTATTTGCAGTGGACGTTCAAAACCAGCGAGGAACTACTAACAATTTCTTAGGCTGCTGAAATGGAGACACAAATTGCAATCTCCTCTACCCGCGTAGCGTACTGTGTTTTCTCAGCCACTCACTTCCCAAACCAGGTATATGACTGAACAAGGACTTTGCTGTACGACCTGCTACGCAGGTAAGACCTTCTGATCAGCAGGGGCTATTTCATTGTGCCCACGGTTCGCTGTTCCCGAGGTTCAATGTTCCAGAATCTTGGGAACATCCACACTTCTGGGAACATTGCAGGGAATAACGAACCTTGTAATCATCGTCAAATCATCGAGACTATACGAAAACGGGGAACATCTAACCTTGGGAACATTGAACCCCGCCAACATCGGATAGATGGCGATCACCACAGGGTAGCTCCCTGATAGAATCAGTTAACTAATAGAATGATGATCTTGGTTGTGTACACTAGCGGGTTCTCGAATAAATGGCAAACGTCAAAAGAGACACAATAAAAAAAAAAAATAAACAAGGTTGGGACATTTAAGAAATATCTCATATTCATTTAATTACTCATCTGATAGCTTGTCATGATTTTCAAGGACACAATTTTAACTTCCAAAATAAAACACTTAGGACATAGACTAAATTGTTACAACTACCCTTGGAATGAAGATTGCAAAAGCTGAGGCCACATGTAGCATTCCCTCTTTCGACGTCAGTGCATTTGCATATTGAACTCGTGGTTTTTCACGATTACTTCAAGGAGCACATCAGAAACTGCCCGTATCAGAAATGGTCAATGTTCGATGGATCTTGGGTGAAGGTTGCAGATTATCTTGGTTTTTAAAATGATTTCTCCATCAAATATCGAATTTGTCACTTTCATGCCAGATCTCAACTACATCGATCATTACAGTTGATTAATGAGGCCAATGGTCCAAAGGGTATACTGTACGGAAGGGCGCTTTTAGAGTTACTAAACCTCTAATAATACAGCTACAATTTCACAAAATTTTGTAAAAAGTTGATTAGAGAATCAGACATCCAAAATTCTCTTGTAAAATCAAGCACCTGACGCTAAAAGTGAATGACACCAGACAAGCATTTTCACGTTTAATCACAAACAATCAAAGAGATAACATGAATTTACACACGTGCTTGACTAGCACCGTGTGGTGCTGCACATTGGCGGATATATACTGTTAGTTTACGTCATATACACTATAATACTACCATACAGTCAGTCCGGACCAACAGACATTTACTGTGTATATCACGTACCCCTTTCTTTTTACTGTTGAGGGCTTGTTATTCTAAATCGATTGAAAGGTTCTGCTTGAAAGGGTACCACTGAGCCTCCCGAAGAAATTGATGCAGTTAAGCCCTTGTTGATCTAACCCTTTATTTTCGCCCTATCCAATTGGTTTGCCAGTCGTTCAAACATCATTTGGACAAGGATCATAGTTCACTGTCGCTACACAAACACAACGCAGCCACAGCGTACCAGTATCCCCCGCACTCATGCAGAGTTACAGAGTACTGTACACTTCTAGTTTCAAATATTGTGTCAGCCAACAACAGCCTATCGTGTGAAGGCTTTGCTTTTGAAATGTGGACACAAACACACCACCTTCATTCAATCTGAATAACTTGTGCATACATGACACTGTTACAGCCCCAATGAGGGTGCCTAGAAAGAACTAGATATATCGCTCCATGTGCAGGTCATCACGGCTAAACTTTGTTTTTGGTGTACACGATCTCAGGCCATTCGTCTCGTATAGGCCCAATAAAATGGACATTTCACGGCGGTTTGGCTGTTCGCCTGCCCTGGACAAACACATGGACGTGGAACTGATCGAAAAAACAACTTGAAATTCTAAGAAGACGATCGATTTATTACGATTAACGTTCAACTAAACACACTGTCTTAACAGGGGCAAATTGGGTGAAAACTAGTCTTTCACTCTAATAACTAAAAGTTACATACAGACACCCATCAAAGCGAATTAATCGCAAGTCAAGTGCAGATTGTGCTCTGTGTTAAGGGGGGGGGGGGTAAATATAATAACACCCTCCCTCAAACCGCAGTAAAATCGACAGTACTGCATGTTCAACAATTCATGTAAAACAGACCACCACTATATTTTAAAGGGAAACTCCATACAGTCAAGAATTTGCTGCGCTCACTTGCAGTCCCGAAAGTAGTAGATACGGGACATCGGGCTCAAATCCCCGAGAAGAAAACCTGCCATTACCCCCCACCCACCCACCCCCCCACCCACCCACAGGAAAAAAAACGGAAATAGGGGCGCAACAAAACGTAACATTCGTCGTACAGTCGCCTTAGTGTGCAATTTATTATGCATTGTTCAGGCCTTTTCAACTTCGAATCCCACATAGGTGCACCGGTTGATGGGTAAAATATTATCCACATGCAATAGGCGATATGTTCACCATATATGAATTTGCGAAAAGAAAAGCTAGAACTTTTAAAGGACGCCGACATTGAATGGATTTTACATGTATTTCTATGCTATTCAATACAGTTGTCTCTGCAAAATTATCTTCTCAAATTCCGAAAATCAATTTTCACCGCCAGCGCTTCTTCCTTATTTAAGATCGAACTTCGAGCTAACCCCTTTAAGCTTAACCGCATTCAAGTCGGATATCCGAAATCGATCTCTTTAACGACAAAACGATTCACGCCTTAGAAATAAATACTCAGGCCATTCTAAACTTACTGCAAGTCAGCCATTGATTCTATCCGTTGAAAGGATATTGGAGTACGTAGTGCAAATTGAGGACATTTTTAGAATTGCAGGCTAAAAGAGACGGTGAAAAGAAGATCCTGTTCCAGTGTTCACACTTCAGCGGCTTTACTGTAAACGAAAAATGCAGGAAGTTTCGCTTCCCTACACATTTAAAAGTTAGGAGCTCTCCTATTGGTCTTGCCTTGCACTTACTTTCGGAAAGTATACATGGAAAGCTGATGCAGTGGCGAAACCTGTGGAGTAAATGTACAAACTAAGTATACCCACTTGACCATGCAGACGGTCCTACAATTTATTGAAAGTGTCGAGTGTCGACCAAGCAACTAGGTATGTCCTTCAGTGGACGTAATAGCTTCTTCGGGAAGCAGTGAAAGTTTCGGTTTCAACGAACTGCCCTTTGCCAGAGAATCGGGAGGACTTTAGAAAAAGGTACTAGGTATGATGTAAGGGATTATTTTGATCTAAAAAAGGCGCCAACTTTCATGACACCTTGATCACGATTTTTTCTGCAATTAATGACTGTCTGAAGTACAGTATGTATACTTTGGTTCCACAGTGCTGCCTGTCATCTCATGTATGCAAAAACATGACCACGACAAGTCAATCACAAAAAAATAATAAAATTACACTAGTCTAATACCTGGAAACGTGAGATTCATCTTTCATAGTGTACGTCATTTTAAGGTGGCACAGACACAAAGTAAAGGACTAGGAGTGCGACCCCCACGAAGATTTGACCCCCTTCCCCTTTTCCCGTCGAACCTCGAAAGATTTATTAAATAGCAATAAGGTCTATTCGCATCTATAGCAATGTCACGTCGAGCGACAGTCGCCAGTAATGAATCAGACGTTGATTATGATATTATTACAAGGCGTCATATCAACATGTACTGCACATTCCCGCTGAGCAGAAATCACATTCTCGAAAACGATTACCGTATGTCCTGCACAACCTAGACTGTCCTTGATGTTAGACTCAGTACTGGGTATTCAAACTTATAATTAGGATTCGACTTCCTGCGGTGAACGCAGTTGAAGATTATATTATGATTTAATCTTGCACTTTCTCAACATCAATATACTGTAGTATGGCTGGCATACGTACGGAAAATAAAATATGAACGTGTAGGCCTGTATATTGCAACTTTTGCTCTGTTAGTAGAAAGCACACGGGCAAAAAGTGTGTACAAGATTTTCTCATCGCCACATGCATGTACAGTAGTTAGATCAGATTTAACGACACACACACCCACACATTATTTTGTGTCATACTGTTCAATACTATCCAAATCCTCCCTTTTAGACGCCTCTTACGACAGACGGGGGATGCCGTGTGCATGTTCTATAACCCCCCAGCCCATAGGGGACACATGCAAGTAATCGGTTGCCATTTGGCAAAAGCGCAAATGCGACGAGCTCGTAAGGAATAGAAATCCTTTTTATTCAGGAAATTAAGTACAAAAAAGGTCGACGTGAGTTTTTTGATCTGCATACTTGTGTATGAATACGGATACGGTACTTCGGGATCTCTACAAAACCCAGCATTAATTCGTTAGATTATTGCCGTTGTCCTAATACAGAGGACTGGCATTTCGTAATCAACCAGACATATGCCGTCCTCGACGTTGAGTTCTCTTACTCATGCTGTACCAGCAGTTGTAATTTGTGAGACACCTAAGTACAAACCAGGGAAATACAGTGCTTGACAACTCCCCGTTCAAACTATGTAGAGGCCTACCTTCATAAAACTGAGACAAATTTTCTCAACAAATTAGTTTTTTCTGGGTCATTGGCCATTTTAGAAAAAAACGTCCTTCACCTTCGACAGAACATCGATATATTTTATGGAAAGTAAACTGAAGCCAAATGCTATGTTAGGAAGTTTAACAAAAGCGAATAGTAGAATATTTGGGAGGGACGTACCAGCCTTATAAATTTTGTTTTAGTCAGTTGCTTCTGTATTAAACACAGCAATTTTCTTGTAGAAAGTCACCTTGTAAAACAACAGTTGATGTTCTCACAATTTCCGTGGACGCTAAAATATTTTGGATTTATGACAGTCGTGGCCGGACAGTGTTTCAGTAAAATCTTACACACTTCTGGACGAAAAATTAGGCCTTAAGAGGAAGAGATATTGTACATGGGCGTCCAAAATTTCGAAAATACGATCATTGATTGCAGATTATAAACATTACACAGTAAATTTCGGACGAAAGTCGCCCCCTAACACATCCGCAATTCCGCTATACGAAGTTGCAACCGATTGGGTCAAATTTTAATATCGTTCGTTGTCACTGAAACTAAATTCACTATATTCAGACTTTATCACATTAAAACATATAGGCCAAATTAAATTCCATAAAATATGTAGGTCAACGTTTCTTTTACAAACCCGAACAAAAATCGCCATCATCAACGCTCTTGGGTTTGGTTGGATGGAGTTTTACGGCCCAGTTTCTAACCACCTACCGTAGTTTAAGTCGGGCCGACCACGACCTTTCTTTCCAAATTGTGGCCCAATGGGCACTGGCTGGTTTTACCTTAGTACTCCATTAACTCAGCGGGCACGCTCTTAGTACAGTAGTATGGATTATATATAACAATACTACGCGATTTAAAAGATACTTTAGCACCATTTTCACACAGTCAGGTCTTCCAAAATAAGCTTCACAAGAAAAAGGATTCACAGTGTTCTAGAAAACCTTTTTTCCCTCAATTTTATCAGGGAGTTGCAACTCCCTGATTTTATGGACAATGCATTGCTCACATTTTTCAAAATGTGCGCATGAACTGATTTTAAATTAATGCTTCGAGAAAAGGAGGCGCATACGTTTGTGGGTTTCTTCTTAAACTTACTTCACTCTCTGCCATTTTTTTGGCATACCATACTACAAATCATGCGCTAATGGACGTGTTATGTAATACAAACGCCAAAACCCGACGCAACCTCTACATTCTCTTGTATCGGGTCTGGGGCGTACGGACGCCCTATGTATAAAATGCATGCAACCGACCGCTGTGATTTCCCCGCTAATTTCATTGTTGAAAAGACTAAACGATGTATCTATTGCCTCAACACATACAAATCTCTCTCTATTAATTCTTCGTATCGAATTTATCTGCCTGATTAGAATATCAAATTGTTCTTACTAAATACTTTAAAATTAAAACCCTGTACGAATATCCCCTTCTTTAATATAGTGCTACATGATCCAATATACAAGATGATAACATATTCCCCAAGGTATAGCTTCCGTTGTATTTGCGTGTTGTCTGTGCATGCTGGCTAATAGCCTAGACTCACCGAACATGCATTCAGAGACTATAAGAAGGAAGTGATTAAAAATTTAAAAGGTTACGAGAAGGACAAGCGACTTCCGAATTTTAAGGGCGGGTACGAAAAAAGTCTGCAACTATATTTTATGGTTTAAAGTGGCCGGCGCTCTAAGCTGTATCACGACATACGACAGCACGATTCAATTAAAGATGTTTACTGCGTGTAACAATAAAAATGCCGTTTGTCCTTCTGAGCTTTATAAATGTGAAAATTATCATTACATAATACGTATAGGTGAGCAAATCACTTGGCAAAGAAGCTGACTGGTTTTACCCGATTTCTTTTTAGGTGGCGGAAAGTACCTGTTCTATACATCCGTATGTACAAAAGAACTTCGCTGGCGTTAAGTATCAATCGACATACAGTTTTTTGTCAGAATTCATGACGGGCGTCTTTATATTTCCACAGAAATATATTTTTGGTGAAAGTATGTTTTTAACAGACTTCCCAGACCATGGTAATCATTTTTCTGTCAGAATTCTTGACGGGGGTGTCTTTGATTTCCACGCAAAATGTACGTATTTTCGGTGAAGACCAATTTGGCAGTATGTTTCGCAGACTTTTCAGACCAGAGTGCTTTTAATTCTATTATCAGTTCGTACAACAAATTGGGAAGCCATGCCTACCAAAACCGGGGATACCCGGTTCCCCGTCACGAAGCATTTGAAATTGGTACGGTATTGTTCAATGGACCGTGGTATATTATTTGCAAGAATATTGGCATACGAGGTACAATCACTATATGCAGATAATATTCTTTTGAGTAACCATGCTCGTCGTAATGCGGCCTAATAAGTAATATCAGTCGTACAATCAGTCGCAGTATTTAACGATCACTTCCAGCCAAGTGTATTGAAAATCATAAAACGAAATAACTGTACAAAAGATCGTGTGGGCTAAAGTATCTCCTTTAAAAAAAAACTATAGGCCTGTAGGTATATATTAAAGAACGTTTTACTGTTGTTGTTTTGCACATTGGACCATATTTCACGCAAATTGTCGGCAAAACTAAACAAAGTTTAGTCTACCTTTCACAAACTTACATTATACTGTATGTTGTGCACATGAAGCTCGTGAATTACACGTGACAGTAAATTTACATGCTTTCGGTATGAAAATGGTGCAGAGAACTTCATCGTTAACAGTTTCTTACGAATATGAGCAGGCTGACAAATTTTATATCCCGATTTAAACCGGTCACAACGTGTGAGAAAATGAACTGAATGAACTGGTAAACAGTATCATATCTTGAAAATTTCACCTTTACTTAGGTTTACATCAGAATTTATCAACCCTTACTGCAACAAAGAGAATGACTTGTCACTGTAACTGTTGATACAGTTAGTAGTGAATTCTTACTGATAAGGACCTATTTTTAACGAGTTTTGAATTTATCCGTCCAACTCGTGACATCCCACATTCGCGTTGCATATTGGATAAACACAATAATTTTTAGAGAAATCGACAATAAAAGCGGATTTCTTACTGTAACACTCTCTAGTTTGATGTTAAAGGGCAACGTTTGTATGTTACATATGGTGGATCATGGCATACATACCAGTTCGATGCGACCGGTGAAAAACAATGGGGTCATTATTTTGTGATTGTTATAACTTGGTAAATAAATTTTGAGTCGTGACAGAAACATTACGGTATGTGTTAGTTGAAACGTGGGTTCCAAATTACGGAAAGGCAAAGAACAAAGGTTAATTATGTCATTTGACATATCTTTGACATTTAATAGTCATTTGTAAGATGAAGAGTACATATCATGACAAACTTTGAACATACCGCGCCCAGATGGTAAACGTTTCCAAGTATGGAAACGTTACAAAACGCATGTAGACCACACCGTACATCAAACTTTGTAAGTTCACATGCATCAAAGTTTTTTATGCTGTAAAAGAGGAACTCTTTTGAAGCGGAACCAACTCTCTACCCGACTCCAAATACATAAGACTGTGCAAAGTATATATGTTCAAAACCCCATTTGCCGTTAAAATCAAAGCCTTTTGCCAATTTTTTGGAGGTTGGTTGCTCGCTTTTCAAGCCACGGCATGATATTTTTGTATCGGTGGAATACTACTTCTACGGTTATTGTTTTGCAAACTATTTCAATTGAGAATGGTTACAGTTAACATTCGACAAAAAGGTAGCAAAAGTTTCAGTTCATCTTAGTTTTTTCTGCCATGTCTGAAAGGTTCTTATAGCTACGGATATTTTAACGTTACGTGTCCCAGCCCTTGAAAAATAATACGCATACGTTCTGTGAGATATACTACGTTATGTCATTACGTAGTGACGGTGGGGGCGGATGTGCCTTGTGCCGGGTGAAACACCTACATCAATTGCACTATTTTCTTCCTTTTTTCACAAGTAGGTTCTGCCATAACATTTCGATCAGGACATGAATAATGCCACTGTCTGGGTAATTCAAGCAGTGACACTTCGTAAATTTTACAATCAAGTGCAATTAGATGTGGGAAAATGTTCATCAAGTGACTCTCATTTTGGACATTCAAGAAATATAAAGGACAGTCTACTACACAATACAATCGGGATGATTAACCTTCCCACAACCAGTAGAACTGGTCGGTATAACTTCGTTACCAGTCCCCTGAATAGCCTACGTTTGCATAAATACCACACTATTGGTAAATTTACAAGCATTTCACTGACCAAACTTTCAGTTCGAATCCAAGAAGTTAGTTTTAGGGTAATATAACCAATTTTTTTTTATTTTTACAACCTATAAATTGTTTAAAAGAAGGACCTTTGGAGGATTGACTCATAATTCGATGTAATTTCCTGATTTGTCATTTCAGAATTTTCATATAACTATAAGACATCAACAAGGTTTGTGTGTGGCCAATACTCAAGCCCATATCAATTCTAAAAATAATACTGAAAGCTGCGTTGTAAAACAGGTAGGCTATGAATATAAATCAGAAAGGACAGAGTTAGCTAGAACAAATTAATTAATAATTAATTTCGAATTACATACTAATTAACGTTCTGACGGCTGTCTTAATGTTTTATAAAATAGACCCTTTTGAAGGTTGGTAAAAAATTGATGGTCAGCCAAGAAATAACTGTCCACAATTAAATCCATCCCCCAACTCCCAAGAAGGCCTACATTAACCAGTTTAAGAAAGACAACCTTAAGGCTTGTAATGAAAATCTCAGCTTGCATCTTTTAATCCCCTCAAGCTAAATTGTGTTGGGTGCAGGCCCATACTGCAGAAGACCGAACACCAGCATATTAGATACCTTGTAGTTGAATTCTCCACAATAGTAGATTTTTTTTAAGTTGTTTGATGCAAAATATGGGTTCAGCAAGTTCTCAAGACAATTACTTACCTATTCAGAAAAAAACACATAACAGATAATCTCTTTACCACTGTAGGCCATAAACTGAGGCAAGAACTTGGAAGTTATAAGCACCACACAGTGCGGGTATAGGGGCCTAGGCAATTCCTGTTACTAATCCTGTACACAAGTGAATGCACTGTACGGTATACACAACAAACAAAACTGTACTGTACCAGTTTATGTTGTTAAGAATTCTTCCCTAATTCTACACTTTCTGAAACTTGCAGTTACTTAAAAAATCATGTCAGATTTGTGGACGTTTAGGCCTGTAAACTGTTTGGTCTTACTTACAATGTAACGTTATGCATCAGTCAACTTTTACACCGTTTTACTTACATAGTTGAAGTAATCTGCTCGGCGGCCAAACGTGAACCAAATCGAGTTCCTCTCTACACACCATAGCATCCGACAGCACATGCGATTATATTCCTTAATATTTTCCGGGATTCACGGCAACGATAAACAAGTATGAAGAACACGAAGGTCGAAATTTTATGCGACGAAATACATTATTTCCATAGTATCGTTCGATTGAGCACTGACTTGTAAGATTATTTATGAAAAGTGCACACGTTTAACTACGTTCAAACTGTGTTATGAGCTTCCGCTGGGTCGCGTGTGTACATATCATTGAACTGGTTGAAAAGCATTGATCACACACGTACACATATTGCAGCTGTGTCTTACCCGCGCGCTACAGCAGCTGGTTAGCAGGCAAGAGTGGACCATAGATATTGACATGTAAATAATAGAGGAGGCGGGGCTTCAGTTAGACGATTCCATTCTACCTAAAGGATGTACATCCTCGCACGCGCACGGTTCAATGGACAGTCACACTTTGTGGCACATAGCGAGTAGTGAACTAGCCTATTGTTTTTTGGTGTGAAAAGGAATTTGATGAAAAGTTATGTAAATTCTTTTAGAGGCATAGAAAAACGTGAACAATAAACTAGAAAAACACTCCTGTTATCTGTTTAACCACATGGGGATTTTTCAAACATCCGTAAAATAATAGTTTCGTGTTAAATTAATAAATAAATTATACAGAAGTTTGCTTTCTTTTGCTTTCCTTTCTTCCCGTTTCGTCACCCCTTACAAAGCTGACAGGAGGGTGCAGGATTTTCTACAATCGTGTTTAAGCAGGGCAGCCTATAGGCAAAGTGAACATATCGCTGTTTCACATATCGGGTTGGAGCGGTATTTACAAGAAATAGTAATTTTTCCAGTAGAAAAAGTCTTGTTTGGTAGAACAAGTAACCTGCTCTTGTTTTAGCTTCCATACTAAGATTTGTGTCTTAAAAAAAGGTGAAATAAATAAAGATCTTTGTCCTGAGGGGGCTTTTTAAAGACGAGTGACCATTTGACCCCAGTCCCGTTTCTTTTGCGTCTCTCTATTTTGTCATCCAGGCGTCGACAAGAACATGATTGTTGCTGTCATGCGAGCGTATCAGTGATCCACCTTCTGCGCGTGATCAGTGACGTCAATTATTTCGAATTGAAACACACAGACCTCACGGGCGCAACGTCAGAGAGAATCTACGGGGGATTGGGGGGAGGGGGTTGAGAAATATTAATACGTTTCTTCTTAAAGTACTTGTGGTCGTTTTGATCATTTTTTACTGTTTGAAGATTACGTGATAATAAAAGGAAATATCAAGTTTGTTGTATAGATTTTTTTCATTACCAAAACAATTATTTATAAAACGATACATTTTTACAAATAAGGCAGTATGGCATTTTTATTTTTAATTTATTTATTGCAATGAGTAAGGTAATCATGGAGAGATATTTGGTTACTTCTTGTTTTTCACATAAACAGATTATTGATCCAAAGTTCAAAATTATCCCTGATTTTTTTGAACACTTTAAATTGTCATTTGCATTTAAAAGGTTGGTTTAAGTAATAAATGGGTGAACTTTCATAGTGAGAAAGTTGAATTTAAATACATATATTTTTTCATGCTTTAATCAACCTGACACCGATTTTTATATCGAACGCCAAGTTTTTTATTTACACAATTCAAAATATTTTTTTTTTTTTTTTTTTTTGCGAGCAGAACTTAATTAGTCGTAGGCTTTTAAGTTTACCAACCAACACTTTCTGAGATATTCTTTATTAATTTTTCAAAATTCTAAGTCATAAAATTTTCAGAACAATAAAGTAAATACACAGGTTCTATTCATTCGCATAAAATATTCTGAACTGTAATTATTGTTTCCCCGTAGTTTAAAGTTATGCTTAGTTACTTTTAAGAACAAGCCACTTTGTCCTCCCCGAAGCTACGACAAACAGACCAAATCGAGGTCGGCTCATTTCGTTATCAAAGACTCTTGCAGGTAACAGGTAAATTAATAGCGAGAGGTGTTTCTTGACCCTAAGATCGGTGACAAGTTGAAATGATTAACACACGACATTCTCCTAAATACTTTAACCAAATACAGAATTGCTCTATAAGTATCCTCCTAATCCGATAAGAAATCCCCCCTCAGTAAATGGACTCTTCTTTGTCAACAGCTGATGAGGTTTCGTTGGAACCTATACAACCAACACACTTTAATCTCCAGGGATAAGACATTTCCGGTCTTATCTTGTTCCGTTCTTACAGTTTATCAAAAACAAACGACATTGGGTGTAATCGTGTTTGCTCGTAGGGTCCCCCGCGGGCAAATCGGGACCAAGTAAAGGCTCAAGTTAACGGGAAAGCGAAAGCAAAGCAGGGAAGCTCAGCTATTGTTTTTTTAAAGGAGGAGTAAGAATGTAAAAACGTTCAAGACGCATGTGTGTGCAGAACTGACGTGTACGGAATGGAAAGTTATTACCGGATCACCCCGCTAATACGGCATGAATTCGCGAACGTGTTTTCTAAGTATAAATGTTCTTTATATAATACGTCGAACCTTTAAAATATTTTCAAAAGCGGTCTTTTTAAAGCAAAATCATACCCTAGGCTTGAGGAAAAAGGTGAAATCAAACGTTCGACAACATACAAAATAGAAACATAAAATCATTTTATTATGAAACCAATGATTATTATATCATCAATAAATTCTTAAAATTGTTTCATTTCAAAATATTATGCATTTCAAGAGATACAAAAATTACATCGTTTGAATTTTTGAAAGGTGAGGCCAACAAAATATTCTCAAAGTAATAATAACAACTGCGTATTTTTTCGTAAGAACCATATTTCTTGAAGAGAGAGAGAAAAAACTGTCAGGTCGTTCTATTTTGAATTTTGTACCATTCTGTATCCATCAAGTTTAGTTTTAAAGAAATTGTTATTCTCCCTCCAAGAAACGTATTATCCCCCTATTGCAAAGTATTTCAAAAAAACTTTGAATGTGACAAAGATTGGTCCACCTTCAAGCCAATACTAGTCTTCATCTGTTCAATACGATTTCTGGGACAAAAGCATACTAGCTAAACTGGTAATCCTGGGGACACCATGAAAAAACATTCCAAGCCAGGTGGCCCCATCCTTATTCATGTCATGTCACTAAATTTGTTTCTCCATCACCTCACCGAACTAACTTCTTGGAATTCGGAAGCTGAAAATAATTACCTTAATGGTTTCCTGGAACATGACCATTACGGAACACAATTTTGAATTGCTGTAATTGATGTGTTTGATAGAATGGATTGTGTTTAATCGGTCGAGAGTGTTTTTTTTAATTATTCATTTATTTCTACATATTTTTTGCTTTAACAGTTGTATGGGGAAGTTGATTTGGACAAAACGGTAAGAGCAAGAACAGTCCTTCCAAACTTAAATTATTTTGAAGCCAAAATTTTACTTCCGTTTCTCTTGAGAGGAAGTTATTTTAGGAGTGTCAGCAGAACTGCATATTCGCGATATACTGAACAGTTACTCTGTCGCAATGAAATTCACATTTTAGGAGACAAATATTGTCACATGACTCTCAAGAGCCAATCTTGAAACAGGACAGTCTGCCACACTTTACATCAAGTTGGGGTGACTGAATATACCACCTTCAACGTGCCAGGTGGCTCTATTGCAGCACCGTGAATATCGAGGGTGGCGGGTTGGGAGTGTTAGGATTGCCTGCGTAGCAGACTGTGGGGCATATTCCTTGATCAGTCCGATATCCGGGTTTTTGAAGCCTTACAGGGGAACCGAACAAATCGAGTCCATCCGCGGGGAAGTGTTTGGCCGGGCGTGGCCGGGTCTTTACTCTGACCAGTTCCTGCCCCTTTCTGCTCCCAATTATGGAACCGATATCAATGTATACCGTAGTTCCACTCCGCGGTGCACACAGAAGACTGACGCATGGTACATACTGTACTATTTGCCCTGCTAGTGCTGTGCATGTTTCTTTACTAGTATTGACCTAAACTTGTTATCTTATTGCTAGCAAGAGACAGCCATGTGTCATGGAGTCGCACCAACTTCAACTCTGACTCTTTTGGTGAAAAGTGGAAGCCCTTTGTCAATGTCATCATCATAAATATTGTGTCTTATCAGCGCCACACGTCGCCATGTCTGGTACTACAGGACGACAAGTAAGGCTTCCCGAATGATAACCGCTAAAGACGATACAGAATTGCAGCGTCCTGCTGATAAACACCAGACTTGGAGTCAAGAGACGGGAAGCAACGCGAAATGAAGGACTTCACGAGAGCTTTCGACACTAATTTAGGCAAATATTTACACACTCCAATAATGTTACAGCGGAAGTGAATGACTTGAGAGAAGTTTCGAATTCGTCAGAAAATAAAAGAATGACACGGACCTCATTCATAGCTAATTTCTCGGCACAAATCATGTACTTGTGACGGAGCCAAGTTACGGTGGGCTGTGTTGCATCTAAACCAAACAAAACTGTCTATGTTATAATTTTCCTCTTTCGCTGAAACCGCATTTAAAACAAAGGAGTCACTTTGCAACAGATATATTGCCGCGTGATTTAAAAAGTGCAGGAATAATAAATTACAAAAGTAAATTGAAACTGGAATCAATACATTACACGTACTTGGTAAGGAGGCATGGTATTAACAAGGTTAGGGCAGTAATAATAATTCAGAAAAAAAATTAAGAGCAGGTGCACCACTTGCGGGATTGCGATGTGCATCCTTTGAGAGACGATTGGTTAACAATTCTGGTAAGATGTAGCGAAATATGACGAGGTCAGTTTTTGCTTCGATGTTCACACTTGATACTGAAAACACACATACGCGCGCACACGCACTCGCGCGCGAGCGCGTCCGCGCAAAATTTATTTTGTGTTTCAGTCACTGATATGAAGAAATAAACAGTCGATGCGCACACTTCCGTGAAGCCAGAAATCATTGAACAAATTATTTCCGTTTCTGTTTAACAAGCCTAAATTCATATGCCATGTTCAGCTTCAGGTCAAAAAGCCAAGCATCATTTGTTCAAAAATCCAAGTCAGTTGTTCAAAATCCAAATCTGCGTCCGCATCTACGCATCATTGACCTTAGTATTAAGCCTAAAGGGAGTAAACCGCCCGACATCTATTTCCTAAGCCTTATCCAGAGGTTATTATTCTTCCCGTTGCAAAAATATTCCTTACAATTAATGTTCCAAGACATAGTATATATTTGAGGTAATAAAGAATTGTAATTTTCCGCCGGTGAATTTATGATTCAAATTACAGTAATGTAAAGTCACGTGAGGTAAATGAGCCAATCGTCCATTGGAATATCAAAGTACAAGGTGAATGTATAGTTTCCCTTTATTTCTCGTTTCGATCTAAGCACATAATTATTATACATCAATATCAAAAAGAGACCTGATAGCCCGCAAAGCGAATTTTCAAAGATTTTATTTCAGCCCTTCGATATTGTAGAAAACCTAACGTAAGCCAAAAGTAGATGAGTTCAAAGAGAACTACGCAGGGCACATGGCCAACTAATGGCCGACGACAGTTCACTCGTTTACTGTAAACACGAATCCAATCAGTGCTTGTGTTTAGTGACTGTAGCAGCCATTGGTGTGGTCCACCAGCCATAAATCGTCTTCATTTATTATCTACATGAATTTCAAACCCTCACATTCAGTAAAATTGAAGGGATCAAGATGATACAGGTAAGCAAGGAAACTGAAAGACTACAAAGGAAATGGGCCCCAGTTATGTCCGTCTAAAATCAGACCATTACTTGAGTGTCCGGATTTGTCTACAGACCTTTATATACACCGCAGTGCGTTGCATGCAACAGGTTGCAAGATATATCCTGTCAGAAACTGCGAAATTATCAAGCAACGGCACGAAGTCTATTTGGTGAGTCGATCTGTATGTTTATTCCAATAAGTAAACATGATAATTCATATAGTAAAAGAGGTGTTGGCTACAAGGGAATAAAATAAAATAAATCACAGTTTTATTACGTTGTTGTTATCTGTGTACTAGTGCCTGAGTGCTTTGAAGTAACCAAGGGGTGCGATATGATAAGTTGACTAGAAGATAAGGGGGTTCAAAGGACTATGCGCTATACAATACTCGATAGACGACTGTCACGGATAGGTTTGTCGTGCATTAAAACGCACATTTTGCAGACTTAATCGTGTAACAGTAAGAAGTTTATGACACTTGGAAATCCTATGGAACTTAAAGGACCAATCCTCTCGCCCCAAACTGCAATTCCTATAGGGCTGTACCATAACTTTCATTGGCTCAGCTTTTTGATTGACAGCTAATTCAAACAATGCACAGTACGGTACCAAAGCTTTTATTTCACAGCATGAACTGTACCGAGAGTGTTTTGATATTTCACATTGAACTTTTTTAGCCTCACTCTGAAGCAATAAACTGAGATTGAGTCTGAATGAGGATGAATTTCAAGACAATTGTGGGAGCGGCTTAATAAAGAAGGTTAGGAAAATTGGTACTGTATGGGGTGAGAGATTTGGGCCTTTAAACATTGACGTCACAACTTACGTCACGTTAGAGGAATAACAGAGTGCATGTGGCTGATTTTTTTATAGGACATGCACCGATATAGATCGGTGGACAACAGAATTCAGTAGAACTGGCGCATATCCGATTGATTCACCAACCAGCTGTCTGCATTTGTAGTGGTGATGATTTGTTAGACCTCCGAAGGAGGGAGCACTTTTGGCACCGTGACGTCAAACACATAAGGTCTATACTTAGGAGGTACATATAATGCATCACTGAGAAATATACCAGCAGCTTTAGTCTTGTCAGGGCCGTAGCTTGGACGAAGTCTTAAGAGGCAGTTAATTCAAACCAGGGAGTTGCAACTCCCTGTTCAAACACTGCCTGTGTATGCGCCATCATCATTTAAAGGCTCAATTTTCTCACCCCAAACAGTACCAATTCTCATAGCCGCCTTACTTAAAGCCCCTCCCACATGTCTGAAATTCACCCTCAACCGGACACAGTCTCAGTTTATTGCTCCAGGATGAGTATACAAGCTCTATGGGTATAGTCAAAACACCCCCAGTGCAGTTCAAGGTATGTAACATAAGCTTTGGTACTCTGTATTGTTTAAATTAGCTGTCAATCAAAGAGCTGAGCCAATTGAGAATTTCTGTTAACCTCTAAAAGAATTCTAGTTTGAGGTGAGAGAATTGGCCTTTTGACACGTGGTGCTTGTATGATTTGAATACCGTATCTTACTGGAAGTTACTGCAGGACACGATCCAGCTTCCTGAAATCATTTTAAGAAAATTTTCCGAGATTCTTTGTGATCTATTGTAGGTTTTGTGTTGTTTTGAGCCACATAGCGACAGAAGGCGGGAGTCCGGCAATTTTCAATTTTCACGGACTTGAGTCTGAACTCGAGCTCGAGTCCCTGTACTTTCTTAATTGGAAAAAAATCAACACCTCTGTCCGAGTTCTTCAATTTCTGAAATCACGAGTCAGTCTCCGGACTCGACTCAATGAAAAACGACCTGTGTGCTCATTGTCTAATTGGTTTGATTTGTAAACATTCACAATACCTATAGTGTACTGGTGCTCGAATATCAAATGAAATTACCGCCTTTTCAGGGCCGAAATGAACTTCAGGCAAGCACACATGACATTTTAACCTCACATTAAATCAACACTTCTGTGTTTACATTTAAACTTGACAAGTTATTTCCTTTTTTAAAACAAACATACATTGCTCCACATTATGACAGAATGCAAGGGGAAAACCTGTGTGCTGCGAAATTTACATTTCCTTCGAAATCCAACATCTTTGATAATTCAAGGTTAAAGGGAAGTATTGCCTTTAAAATGTTCGAAATATGGAAGTACTACCTCAGAGGTACTACCATGCTCCAATATTGGATTAAAATTAGGGTAAATAGTTCTAGTCATTTTCAAATCATACTGTCTCAACAATATACCCCAGCAATAGCTTCATCTCCTCAAAATATTATGCACAAGAAGAGTTATAAAAGTTGCTTTTTTTGAAATGTTGAAAGTGTGGGTGAACAAATTATCCTTGAGCAACAAACAACCGAATTTCTAACTGAGGGAAACTTGTTTCTTGATAACAACGCTTCCATACTGCAATTATACTGTAATTATTTATCACTCTTTGCCAATAAATATTGGTTTTAAAAGGATGAAATTTCCTTGTAAAACAAACGCAATATTTCCCTTTAAAGTATTATTTAGATTCAGAAAGGAAGGAAACGAGTTTTTCTCATCAATCTGGTTTGGCTTTACATGCAAAGGTTTCAAATCTCGAGAATAATACATCATTATCACATTATGCAATTTTTCAAGGATATATGCATGGATTCCTCCTTCACACATAGGCTACAACAAAATTTTCTTAAAGGGCCAAACCTCTCACCCCAAAATATAATTTTGGTACCGGGGTACCAAAACTCTCAGTTGGCGCAGCTCTTTGATTGACAGGCAGTTCAAACAATGCAGAGTACCAAAGCTTCTGTTACACAGCATGAACGGTACTGAGAGTGTTTTGATTATATAACTTGAGTCTTCTATACTCACCTTGAAGCAATAAACTGAGACTGTATCTGGATGAGGATGAATTTCTAACAATTGTCGGAGGGGCTTAAAGGTATGTTCTGGTGGGTTTTGGCCGCTGTCTTGTAAGAAAAACAAAATATTCCACACCATGTCCTTCAAACCCTGTCACAATTTCATCCCCCTAACTCAAGATATCTCACTTTAAAGATTGGTTATTTTAGTTAAAAAATACCTCTGCTTTTCAACAGAGCCATAACAGCCACAAAAATTATGTAATGTGGGCACATTGCTTCAAATTCCTTTTGTTTTTCTTTATAATTGAAGGTTCTGTTTGTCCTTGAAATTTGATACTGAGTGTTGGAATGTTTGAACATCTTTTCCTGTAGATATAGCTTTACCCTTCACCATAGAAAGAGAACAACCAACAACATTGCTTAACATTGCCTGCAGCGGCATCATAATAATAAATAAATTGAATGCAATGTTAAATTAATGTGCCATGATGATATAACATATTTCCCATGATGCATCAAATTCCAAGAAAAATTTACATTACTTTGAAACTTTGTATCTTCCGAACGCTATAAGCTATCGAGATGCCATTTTCACCTTCTGAAAGAGAAAATTTTTCTGCTTATTTTGAAGTTAACGAATTTTGTCTCCAGAACATGCCTTTAAAAGAAGGTTAGGAGAATTGGTACTGTTTGGTACTGTTTGCTGTAACGAAGCAATTTAAAAATTGAAAGCAAATTTTCTTACCTCAGATTTGTTAAACACTTGGTAACTAAAGTTAAAAGGAGAATGCGATCATCCCGACTTGGGAAGTAAGTAAAGTAAAACGTCCTGTCCTGCTGTCCTGTTTCATGATTGGCCCTTGAGGATCATGTGACAACTTTTTTCTCCTAAGATGTGAAATTTACAAAGGGTAACTGCTTCTTTCATCTCAGTATTTAAGTCCTAAAATATTATAAAAGATACTTTGAAGAGAAATATGTAGAAAATTGTGAGATTTAGCTGTCGCTTGAACACAAGTTTGGGGCAACTGCCCTTAAAGGCCCAATTCTCTCATCCCAAACAGTACCAATTCTCCTAACCCTCTTAATTAAGCCCCTCCCACAATTGTCTGAAATTCTCCCTCATCCAGACACAATCTATGTTTATTGCTTAAGGGTGAGTATAGAAAAGCTCAATGTGTATAATGAAAACACTCTCAGAACAGTTCATGCTGTGTAATGTAAGCTTCGGTACTATGCATTGTTTGAATTAGCAGTCAATCAAAAAGTTGGGCCAATTGAGAGTTTCTGTTACCCTATACTAGAAGTTTAGTTTGGGGTGAGAGGATTGGCCCTTTAAATAATGATTTAAAATGTTCCAACGTAGCGTTCAAAGAAAATAGCGGAAGACATCATCAAACCATTCAATGTCAACCATACACCCCAGTAAAAGCTTCATATCCTCAAAATGTTATGAACAAGAAGAGCTATGGAAATTGCATCATTTGAAATGCTGAAAGTTTGGGGTGAACAAATTAATCTTGTGCAACAAATAACTGAATTTCAATCTGAGGGAAACTTATTTCTTGAAAAGAAGACCACCAGAGTGCACTACTTCTAATTGTTTATCACTCTGTGTCAATAAACTTTGGTCTAAAAAGGAGGATATTTTCTTGTAAAACGAACGCAATATTTCCCTTCAAGCTCGATATCGTAAAATATTTACTGCCCTTTCGAAACGTCCACTCGCCTCTGTAGTATACAGTTTGGGCCAGTGGCAACTGAATTCACATTACGGAATGCACACGGCAATTGCTAACGATTTTACTGCCATCAGGAATTCTTTTTATACCTTGAAAAAAGGAAGTTGTTTGTGACCGTAATGATCGGATTTAGGCAAAGTAGGGAGTCTCAATTTATCGGTGCGTATGATTCGAGTATCTTTTATCTCTCGTCAAAAGTTTGAGTGACGGAATGTTTACAAGCAAAGACCTTTTTCAGAAATGGTCAGTTCATGATAGTTAGCAATCGACCGACAATAAAATACAGACAGATCAACTCCGAAGTTTCCACGTAAAGTGATTCGTATTAAACGTTGGTTTTAATTACAAAGAGGTGAACGTTTGTTTGGTAGAGAGTGCCAAGGAGTTTTATGAACAATGCAGAGATAGTCAAGCTATGGTAGCGAGGGTATTCAAACTTCTCGACGTTTGAGGAACGTATATGATGTCATTTCGAATCGATAGAGGCCTAGGCCTCTGCTCAAGTTGGTTTTCATCGTAATGACACTGAGACAAAACATATTTACCTTACAAAATACACACATGTGACGTCATTCTCGAAGGAAAACAATCCATCGCGTATTACTGTCGGTTGATCTCATGAGGAAAAGTCTTTCACGCACGTTAAGCAAATTTACGCGCGCATGCTAAGAAAACTCTCTCATCCGCTCTCCACTCATTTGTTTACGCAACTTAGGTGTATGTACCATGTAAGTACCGTATAAAACGCTACTCGCCGACTGTAACGAGGACGAGATTTTGTGTGCTTTAAAATCGCATGAACATGACAACACCAAGGAGTTGCAACGGTCTACACGAAATAACTTATAAGCGATGCGAATATTTTTGGATCCATTTTAAATTAGAAATTTCATGGAAAAAAGTATCCATGAGCATATAGCCTATTTCTTGTACAATGCATTTATATACGCGGTAAAACTTAGTCTAAATGGTTCCAAGTAGACTTTCCAGTTTCATGATTGGCTGTTGGGAGTCATGTGACAATGTTTTTTTCTCTTCAAATGCAAAATTACTACAAAATATGGTAACTGCTTCGTTTACCTTGAATATGCAATAGTAAAGTAATAAAATGTAATGAAAGATACTTTGAAAAGAAATAAGACGAAAATTATGTTATTTGGCTTTTTCTTCAAACAAAGTTTGGGGGAACTCATCTTTAAGGTTAAATCTATCTTGGACTGAAATTATGTTCCAATATAATTTTGGACAATTCCCTGGATTGTAGTTATCTCCGTTTGCACTGCGGCCAGTACATCTAATTTCCCCCGCTGATGGGAAAAAAGTTCCTGCAGCGAGAATTCAAAGAAATACCATACTAAACCGCTTGAAATTTTCAAAGTAAGCTCGATATTGTCACATACTCCCTTTAATCCCCTATCGTACCATACGGAAGTAACACTTCATGGTTGTTAAAAGCTCCAGTTTCGTTATCTTTCCGTTCGAAAGAGGAACTTCCTCAGAGGAACTTCCCACAGTAAGTAACCAATTTTCAACCTCGTCAAATTACCACTCGATGTCAACTAGAATCAATGGAGCCAAAAATATGGCATACCGGTAATAGTTCCATTTATTTATAATTCCACAGTTTACCAAGTAAGGGGGAAGATTTTTGAAAGTTGACATGAGGGGCAATGGCGTTTTGGGGTCCCAGAATGATGAAGGAGCGAGGTCCTTGTCAGCGTGGTACATAATGAAACGTTCCTTCTTACTTTTTTGTCACATCCTCCTTCTCTGCCTGATTAGCTCTTATTGCTTCAGGGACACGCTTACTTGATAGAGTCAGGTTTCACATCTGATTAATTGATTGACAACATTGGCAGATATATTAAAATACACTGACAAAAAGTTACTAAGTTACGGAAAGATTTTAAGTAAAGTTAAGTAACAGTTGGGCTTAGTAAACAGGCCAGTCAAGCATGTGCTAATTGCTTTTCACGCAGTGTGAGCACAATGAAAGCAAGGCTCATTAGAGGGCACTGATCATGTAACAGACTCAGACACCACGTACACCCCACACCGCCTTTGATCTGCTGAGAGTGTCTATGTTGCTTTCTCAAGAAGCAACATCACGGCATGTATGAGTGGGGTGGCATGTAGGACACAACGAGGGTAAAAGCCAATCAGCGTCGGACTATGATATAAAGGGGTCATGCAGTGCTACTGTAGCTGTGCATCATTTCTATGTGGTACCGGTCACCATTACCTTTGAGTACCAAATCGTTTAGGGCCTTCATGTTGTCAGGCAGGCCGCACCTCAGCCAAAATTGAAGTTTTAAAATTTTATATCCACGCCAAATTTCTGCGTGATTTTAATACCGTTGAAAACATTTTCAACCTGCGGCTTTAATTTATACATAGAAATTACCAATGCAGAATATTGATTTTCCCTAAAGGCCCAGTTCTCTCACCCAAAACAGTACCAGTTCTCCTAACCTTCTTACTGAAGCCCCTCCCACAATTGTCTGAAATTCATCCTCATCCAGCCTAGACACAACCTCAGTTTATTGCTTCAGGGTGAGTATAAAAAACTCAACTTATATAATCGCAACACTCTCAGTACCGTTCATGCTGTGTAATATAAGCTTTGGCACCCATGCATGGTTTGAATTAGCTGTCAATCAAAGAGCTGAGCCAATTGAGAATTTTGGTACCCGGTTACCAAAATTGTAGTTTGGGGTGAGAGGTTTGGCCCTTTAAGAAACATCTCCAAGTGGAATTTCCTGAAAGAGAATAGACGAGTATATAAAGGGGTGAGGGAGAGATATGGCACTATGATTGTTGTGGAAGGATTATTAGAGAACTTTAAAGGTGTACTGAATTTTTTTTTCATGAATCTGAGTATAGTTTCACTATTAACATTCACTGCGTCGGGTCATCCTTCAGGCTGTATTTTTACGCAATTTGAAGGGCAGGATTTCACTGCATATGTACATGCTCCTGTATTGTGCCTTTAATATTTAAAGGGCAAGAGCAGTCACCCCAACTTGAAGGAGTGTACTACACTGTCCTGTTTCATGATTGGCTGTTGTGGGTCACGTGACAACAATGTTTCTCTTCAGATGTGAAATCTAAAAGAAGTTACTACTTGTTTTACATTGAATATGGAATATTGAAGTTATGTAATATGATGAAAGATAATTTCATTAGAAATAAAGGAAAATTTAAATTTTGATATTAAAGGGCAGTAGCAGTCATCCCACATTGAAGAAGTGTAGTAGACTGTCCAGTTTCATGATTGGCTGTAAGGAGTCATGTGACAATGTTTTTTCTCTTCAAATGTGAAATTTGCCAGAAAAAAATGCTTGGTTTACCTTGAATATGCAATACTAAAGTCATAAAATGTAATCAAGGATACTTTGAAGAGAAGTAAGATGAAAATTGTGTTATTTAGCTTTTTCTTCAAAATAAGTTTGGGGGGGGGGGGACTGCTCTTTACCTTTAAGCTGTTGCTTCAAAGTGAGTTTGGGGGACTGCTCTTGACCTTTAAGCTATTAATATGATCTATATTTGGATGATCTCTGTTTGATCCATTACTCACGTGTCAACAAAAGCTGACATATATTCTTATAATTTCGTGGTTCATTTTTCTTTGCGACATATGTCAAACTTTACATTTTCTGAGTTAGAAACAAGATTAGCAAATTCAATGCCCATTTACTAAGGTAAAGAGCAGCCCCCCCAAACTTATTTTGAAGAAAGAGCTAAATATATCAATTTTCATTTTAATTGCTCTTCGAAGTATCTTAAATTACATTTTATGACTTTACTATTGCATATTCAAGGTAAACCAAGCAGTTATTTCAGGTAAATTTCACATTTGAAGATAAAAAAAATTGTCACATGACTCACAACAACCAATCGTGAGGTCTACTACACTTCTTTAATTTGGGATGACTGCTCCCGCCCTTTAAAAACTCTCCCAAATGGCAAACTTACTTGGATAAATTTATTTGTTTTACTAATTACTCTGCAATTTTAGTCTCTTACAATATGTTTCTGCTGTAACCTTTGATAAAACTCCATACTTTCAAGGGTGTTCGCTCTAAAAAATAAAAAGGTTTATTTACCCACAAACGTGTTGCTGTCCAGGCGTAACATTAACCCTCTAAAATTGGGTATATTTACCCCTAAAAATGGGTAAACCGGAATGTGGTTTATATTTACGCAAATGATCACACAAAAATATATATTTAGACAAATACCTATGTTTCTGTGATAATTTGTGTAAATAAGCACCATTGGTGTTTCTAAATACCATTTTTAGGGGTAAATATACCCAATTTTAGCGGGTAAATATAACGCCCGCACAGTAGCACGTTTTGGGGTAAATAAACCCATTTATTTTTTTAGAGGGTTTGTGATGTTTTCCCCCTTTGACATATTTTCCCACTATTTTTTACCTCCGCATATCAGTTGGAGAGAGGGGAGCACGAGGAGGCATTTGACTGGGTGCTCCAGTCCCCTTCTCTGGTGAGGTATATGCCAGTAAAGTTTTATAAGAAAATCTTTTAAATAGTTTAATAAGATCCCTTTGTCCAATTTTTCCGTAACGATGGGTTTGTTAAGAATATTTTAACTCTTCATATTGTTAAAAACCTACCGTAGCAATTTTAGTTGCTGCTGTTATAAACACCATTAGATACGAGAAAGACGTTTCCAGGACATTGGTTCCGCGAAAATAGTTCGACTATATGCTTCGTACTTTGCTTATTTTGATAGAATCAAAGCACTGAGTCGATAAAAGGCATTGGGAATATATGACGTCAACCAGGACAGGAAGCTGTAAGAGGTCGTTTAAAACTTTCTGCGTCTACCTTCATGATGAATGAAATTCTTATTTACAAAAAAAAATCCAATCTTTCAATGAATATATCGGTCTTAAATGTTATGAGGCACTGTTCTTTGCTAACACAAATGTGCAAAAATAATGTATGGAAGTTTAGCAATTGGTTTCAATGAAAAAATATTATATGAAAGTTAGCCATACCCACTTCTCGATAATGTAGTATTTGTAAAGTAACATCTCATTTCAGTTAAATAAACCTATAGAAAACGGATACTACGGTATGCATTTATATTACTGAAAACAAAAAGGTAGGCTAGTGTAGCCTGCGTAGCGCCTCCTTAGGCTGCCGCCCTCTGATTTTTGGTAGCGATGAGCAGAACGAAAAAGCTTCGTCCGCCCCCGGACTATAGTGGTTGTGATGACAAAACGTTGGTTGGTAGTATGTAAAAGCATATGGTCAGATAGCATGAAGAACAACCAAAACTGGACCGTCGGCCTTCTGCCAAACTACCAGACAACAGTCTGACGGTCTCTGCCTTCGTCTGGAATCGGCGGTGAACGATATAAACGTAGCGTCCGCTGTGCGGGCAGACTAGGCACACTGCTCTGGATCAAACGCAGGATAGGTCTCTGACATTGTTGCCCCAGTATAACTTTGTAGGTCCACAAATATTTAACAACACAATGAATAGGGGATGCCCTCGGTTTTGGTGGCCGATAGCCCTAGTTCATTACTCCCTGTTCCAATACAGCCAATGAACCGACCCCGATTTCCTAGTACAATGCACCCCTACTTTTAAATGGGTCTGTGGAAGTCAATATTGAGTCTACAGCCATGGTAGCTGCAGGACTACCTGGCTACCGACTACAGTCAGACAGTATGAAGTAAATTTTATAATTGCGAATCGTGTGGTACTGCACAAAATGGGTTGGGAGATATCGAGTGCGGTGAGAATGCAGTTCGGGGTAGAGTTACTACGGAAGGGAAGGGAGCTAGTATTAATAATAGTATTAAAGTAGTAAATGGGCTAATTAAAAGCAATATAGCAAACACATACACACAGAAAATTTACTTAACTTTTCAAATTAAATGACTTCATTCTTTCCATGCATAAGCGTTCAAGGAGATACTGCAAATGAGTTTGTGGTACTGCAGCGCCTGCACGGAACTTTAAATGCATGCTTGCGCGCAATTGTCAGTAGCGAGTTTTTTTTTTTTTTTTTCGCCGGATTGGACAGCTCGACTGCTTCTGTATGTACCCATAGGCGAAACTGATTAACTTACATGCATAATGGTGGTTCTTCAGATGAATTCTTTTCAGTCAAGTGATACAGCCGTATTAAACGCAAGACAAACTTAACGACGATTTTTTCCATGAAAAAATCTCTAACCGTAAACTCCTTGCCCCGGCGGTTTTCACGTCATCACGGAATCCAGAATGTGAGTCAAATCATGTTCTTCTGAATAGGCTATGTGACGATGAGCAGCAATGCTTTTCTAATAGGGTGGCCTAACTTCAAAATCTTCAAATCCAAGCTCCGCCGTAAGTACACCAAATGCAAACGCAAAATTGATTAACTGTGTCACATTGTCACGATCAATTTGTAAATTTTAGTCTTGATCACCCGCGTTATCCGCGTACTTAGTCGTGTGCATCAGACGTCCTAAACACATCGATGCGGGCCTGTAGGGATGTTGCGTAAAAGGACTTCCCGTTCCGCAGGGTAACTTCCAGACAGGCGAAGTGTCTGCAGACTTTTGATCCCGTTGGGAGTGAATAAATTAACTGTTTCTTCGTCTTCCCTAATTTACCGGATGATACTGTTGCGAGATGAAACTTAACAAATGTTGCATACAGTACACGTGTCATCAAGTCACGGTTGCACAGTTATAAAGACAAAGAGCTCTATCAAGTTTATTGAATAAGATTTTCAACAAAATGCTTTATGAAAATTTTATTAACTGGAAAATTATCACCAGATAACAAAACGAGGATACATAAAATCGCCAAAACTTTCAATTTTTTTGAATACATCTTTACCCCGTACAGTCTTGCATTGGAGTTAGTTAGATGGAGTTTTACGGCCCAGTTTCCAACCAATTGGTTCAGTGAGTCTAGCCGGCCCCTTTTCCAGTTGTGGTTCACTGGCTTGCAGTGGAGACTGTTTATGAAGTCATACATGAAGTTATTAGAGCAGAAGGGGTTACTAAGTTTCGAAAATTTGGAAAAAGACAATGGTAATGTAGCCTTTATCAATCACTATAATTAGAAAAACAAAGACATCATTATACTTGAAGACATGCATGCATACGCCACAATTCTTTGACCATTTCGCACCATTGGTGGAAAAAAGGAGTTGGCCCTGGGACGTGTCTCTCTTCCTTGCACTGCTGAGCGCGCTATGATAATATTCACTTCACTGTGTAAAACACGTGATGGTCTTGTAAAGTTTTAAGCAACCATTTAACCACATTATTATTATTCACAAGTGATTGCCATTTTGTTTCTTCCGAATCTGTTTTTTTTTTTATTTTCGATTCCTTGTTTTCCATGTTTTCTATAAACTAACATCTTTCACATTTCCCATTTTATCTTGTTTTTCTTTTGTCTTTTCCTTCTTTTTTTTCAACAGGTGGGGGGGGGGGGTGGCGTCAACAGACTTTTCATTCTGGGGGACACAACGATTTTATGGGGGCATTGCTAGACTCCACTTATGGCGCTGGGGCGCCACCGAGCTCAAAACGCGAGACTCAACGGGTGGGGTCCAGGGGGTGAATCCCCCGGAAGCTCCTAGGTTTTAGCGTGTTTGTAAGGTACTAAAGACGTTATTTTATTTTATTGACTTAACACTGGTCTAAAAATTACCTCCGGGTAACTTCAAGTAACTTCTTTCGATAAAAAACCACTGATTCAACTACCAAGAGCTGATCCGGGTGACATTTTGAAAAAGGGGTAGATGATCTATAGAGAAAGAAGTTGATGGACACTTCAATGAGAGTCTTGTGCGAAGTCCATGGAGGCTCCTGGGTTTTTAGCCTGTTTGCAAGGTTTTAAAGTTGTTTTTTAAGGGTTGTCTTTACACTGGTCTAAAAATTACCTACAGGGCAATTTCGAGTAAGATTTTATTTTTGGTAACAACACTAACGTTAGTGAAAATACTCTCAAGAGGGGATCCGGTTGACATTTTGAGGAAGGTGAGCTGCACTAGAAAGAGAAAGAAAAGGCAGTTGATGGGCAATTAGAGTGTGATCCTCTGAAGGAAAAATGTAGGTCTAATCCTGCTTGAAGGGTTACCTGAGCTGTGTGCCACCTTCAATTGACGTAGTCAGAAGTGTGAAGAAAATTTTGAAAAAACGCAACCCCTCAGACATCCGGAAATGGCATTTTCAAGGTTTTTTGGGATATTTTCACATGGAAAACATGAAAATTCTGCCTTTCCTTTTCAACAGAGGAATCGAATCCTAAAATTCATATTCACACTCTGACCACAGGGGACATATTATTTTGAAAACCTCAAATCTCGGGGGCACACGGATGGCACACAATTTTTCAGGGGGCACGTGCCCCCTGGCCCCCCTTGGCGACGCCACTGGTGGGGGACATCCTTTCTCCCGTCTGGATACGCACCTGATGGATCTTATTCACTGGCGCAACCGACGTCAGGTGACGTCATTGGCAGCGAGCTTTGAACTCCATCACGCTCACCGCAACTACAACGAAACCGACGCCACCTACTTCGTCTGTTCGTTGTTCCATAGACCTTGTGCATATGATGTCACAGAGCGGAAAGTACGCCCTCATTTAGGGGGGAAACAAACAAACACACACAGACAAATCTAGACCCCAGCTGATTTGTCAACCAGTCGAATACGCACATAGTCTGCTACACGTGAAGGACGAATTCTTATGCATGCGGCCAAGTGTACCATTGTTCTGCTCAAAGGATGACGTCAGTATGACGTCAATGCATAAGGTCTGTTAACATTTACACAACTGGGTGTCGCGCTAGTTAGAGTTATCATCGAAACGGCAATTTCAATGCATTCGATCAAACGTTTCATTGTTTCCCCTCCAATACATGACGTCAGTGTGCTGTCAATGCGTAATTTCTTTAGTCCATATGCATTGTCGTCACGCCGACGTCATTTTGGAGGAATAGCAATGTACCTCGTGACCGTGTCGCTGAACTTTGTGTAGAACACATATGGCCGCACGCGTTAGAATTTGTGTAGAAGGGTTTCGCGAATCCGATAATCGACCAATCAGCTGTGTATGTTGTTGGTGTTGGTTTGTTATAGACCTTGTGCATTGACGACACACTGACGTCATCCGTGGGGGAAAAACAATGGAACACGTGCCGCCGCACGCATAAGAATCCCCCTTGCACGTGTAGCAGACTGTGCGCGTATTCGACTGATTGACAAATCAGCTGTCTGCATTTGTCTGTTGGTTTGTTTTGCCCTAAAGGAGCCTAGGGCCGGCGTACGTTCCGTTCTGTGACATCATATGCACAAGGTCTATTTCCCCAAAGAAGGGCGTATTTCTTGCATTGTGACGTCATATGCATAAGGTATGCACTGACAGCATATTAATTTTGCACTCCATCATTCTCCTTCCTTTTGGTTAACATGAAACCATTTTACCATCAGGGTTTGTTAGTGTTATTATTCTTCAATTTTCCAATAAAAATGTCCCCTTTGAAGAACTTAGGTTACTTCTTTTAACTACCAAGGCCTAGTGCTAAGGTGGCAACTAGGAATGGTACTCCAGCAGTCCATCGTTAGGGTTCGATTTGAGTGAGGCTTGGGGAGGGATGTAGCGTAACAGTCACTTCAAGCATTTTATCATCCCTACATACTGGGCATGCTTTCTGCACTGACAAAGCCTCCTTCGGTCTGTCTGTAGAACTCCTTGGTCTGTAAGGTGAATCGACTTAAAACGCAATGCGCTGTGCAAAAATCCGAATTCCTTTTTGCAGTGTATTATAACATGGAGTGGCTCCATGATTATAACTAGGCCTACATGCATTTTAGTGATTTTATTTATTTCTTAGAAAGAATTTTTAGGTCAGGATTTGTGGCTTATGGCGTCGAGGTAACAAAACAAGGATATGAATAGTGCTTTTCAAAAAAGGTCTCGAAGCATCAAATTGCTTCAACACAGGATGCCGAGCCTTTCAGATAACAGTTTTCTTTTGAAAATAAATTGGTTTACACTTGGGCAATTACCAACAGTAGGGACTCAATTGGAGCCATTCCTCGATAACTAGTTTCATTCCTCGGTAAACAGCAGTGAATTTGCACTTTGCTTTCAACTATTTCCACCAGGTCGGAGTAACCCTCACATATGAAGGTAGACCCTGCATGCATAGCTGGTATATACGATAATATACGCACGTCTCAGGTTGATATAAGTCTACGAGGGACATGTTTCATTCAAATATCCCGAAGTGATCAAGCGAGACATAGCTTCTTTGCCCACCAATGGCTTCATAAATCGATTTATGTATTTGATTGAATATAGAGAGGAGCTAGACCCCGTGCGACTAGTCATGTGTTTAGTTCCCTTCGATGGGGTATCTCTGACTTCAGATATTTCGTTCTGCCAGGTATACCTGTACGCGCAGGTAAATGTCAAGTCAATTGTCCGAACAAGAAAGAGAGTGCCAGGGGCGTAGCCACAGGGAGGGTTCTGGGGGTTAGAATCCCCCCCCCCCATATGACCCAACCTTGCAATGCGGAAAACACCTTAAATAGCCGTTTTTCTCTCTATCCTTAGACTTTTTCCTCATATCGTGACCCAAACCCCCCATATGACACCAAAACCCTCCCCATGACACAATCCCGACTACGCGCCTGGAGGGTGCCATGGGTGAACGTGAAACCCCCCATATTTCCCAGAGAATTTTATTCACGTGCTAAGGAGGGCCTGTCGAAACGGCGACCATATTCAGAAACTTTACTAATTAAATACACCTTTATATACCGGCACGAACAGGGTTGTCACCAGACCATTTGGAGAGCCGGGTAATTTGTGGTCACCATCCTGAGGGAGCGGTCTAAGGAGAGTCACTGACCCACCTCCCCTTTGAAAAAAGTTTTGCAGGTTTGAGAGTGATTACAAAAAAGGAATTATCACTCCGCCTGAAGAAATCTAAGAATTTTACTCAGTTAGGGTATGAAATTTGTGCCGGGCGTTGACGGTGAAATTGATGGTGAGTACCGGGCGGAGATTTTGAGCGCCGGGTAGCACCGCCCGTTGCCACCCAGCGTGGTGAAAACCCTGACCATGGACTTATCCGGAGTTATCCAACAGTGTTATCTTCATTATTTGAAACCTCGCCCAGAGAGCTGTGGACAAGACTACGAAAATTAATGATCTAGTGCACCCTGAACTAAAATAACGAATCCGCCAGAGCCATTTTGACATGGGTTACCTCAGGAAAAACTTTCCTGGCCCAGTCTACAATCATTCAGGTATGTCCTGCATGCTGCTCTGCTTCGCCGTAACCAGTTAACGGTCTCCGACTGCTTGGTTTGCAACGGTCCGAATCCAAGCTTGAAGGGGCTTGAAACCCATGCACCCCGGGCCTTAGTGTGCATGTGTTCCTGGACAAAGAGATCCCATGCACTTAAGAATTAGCGTTCACAGGCATAGGTAGAGTTGATTTTAAGGAATCCCCCAGAAAAAATGTTTAATATGTGTTTCTTTCGTAAGGGGGAAACACACCTCTTCGCTGTCAAAGAGAAATGTAATTTTAAAATGAAAACACTGGCAGCCATGATTCAAGGCAGCCAGGTAGAGAATAGCCCGCGGAACGGACGAAGTCTTTTCGTTCAGCCCATCGCTACGAAAAACCAACTGAGGGGCGGCAGCCACAGAGGCGCTACGCAGACTAGGTAGAGAACGTTATTTTACAGTTTTGCATTAGACAGTGATATCTTACAGTGACTGTACGTTTGTAACTATTTTATCCCTAAATAGTAAACTTGAAGGATATTTTAGTGTCAAGGAATAAAAGTGGCTTCATAGGTACCGCTAATAATGGGTTTACTCACAGCTGTAAAGTAACAGGTTGAACACTGTAATCCCAGCTGCCAGTATTACCGTTGCCTGCGTAGCAGACGGTGGGACACATTCAGACATATCCCCAAGCCTTAAAGGCGGACTGAACAAATCGAGTTCGCTTCGCGGAGAAGTATTACCGTAGAATAATAATATTTTTGACAGTGTATTGAGGCTTCTTAAATTCCCAGTCACTTCCAGAGGGAGCGACTAGTGGCGAAGATTCCATATGGTCAGGGGAAGACAAGGCTGTCTTCAGACTGGTGGACAGAAATTGCATGCCGGCACCGCCATTTCAGGCTTTTAATATCCTCTTTTAAACGGACCCCTACAGTCCACTCTCGCCCCTCTGTCATGGAAGAGCCTGCTATATCCGGTCAACCGTCAAGTCTATAAGCAGCGCTGCTACCTCGGTTTTTCTAAGTTGTTCAGGGATGTATAATCAATATAATATTACCTTTCTGTTCTGTTTAGTTTTACGTATGATTGGCAATTGGTATAACCTGTGGGATCTCTGAAAAGTGGCTAAATTGTTTCGTCTGTCAATATGAAAGTTGTTTTGTCCATTGTTCCATCAGAGTTGGTTTCACTCAGTTGTATTCTTTTGTATCACGTGATGCGAAACTCGGTTGACAATGAGGGTGTGACTCAAAAGTGACGTCACAAATGCAAATATTACTAGTGATCAGAGAGGTGAAGGATGTAAATGTTGATAGTGAACATCACGACCAATGACGTCACTGAAATGGTGAACAATTGCATTCCTTCTGAAAGAAAAACATTTATTTCCTATACAATTCTGACGCTAAATTTGTCACCCCGCGTCAACAAAAACTGTGTGCTAAAACGCCGAAACACGATATTTTAAGTCCATGCGCACGCCATGGAAACGTTAGTTTGATATTTGTTTCACGTCGTCAAACAGAAAAACGCGTATAAACGAATCCGATCAGCGCTTTTGTTCAGTGAATGTAGCCTGAGGCAGCCATTACTGGGGTCCATCAGCCTCAAATCCTTTTCATTTACTGTCTACATGTATCTCAAACCCTCAAATTCAGGGAAATTGAGGTCAATTAAGATACAGTTCAGTGTACAACCATCCATGATACAGGTAAGCAAGGATATTGAAAGACTAAAGTTAATGGACCCCAGTTATGTTCGACTAAAATCAGACCGTCACGTGACTGTCCGGATTCTTCTGTAATCTCCGTGGTTCCTGCTTTGGATCGTCGAACGTTATAGTTTAATAATTGTATACAGAAAATGTCTAAATATCGACACCTTACTAAATGATTGCAATACAATTTAAACCATAGTCTATGTTTCTTTAATTAAATTGTCTCGCGATAAGGAAATTTATCGTTAAAGGCCATCGACTGTCAAGACCAATAGAGACGAGTGGTTTTGATCCGAGTGGCTGACGGATGTAACTGACGGATCCTATTAGTTAATACTTGGCCAGATGAACAATATCTTGATCAAACTGCTGATTAATAACGCAAAACTGTTCTACTCCCCGCCGCTCGGTCGTCGTGCGGGCTAAAAAATGTCCATGCCGAGAAATCATACCGCCAACCTAACCCCGCAGAACCGACTGGGCTTGTGTATTCATATCAGTGTGTAACGGCAACCCTCATACCGCGAAAGCCAAAGCGGCGCTGCTACGCTGTCTGGCCGTCCAACTGCAGGCCAGTATGTTGCTGGTTATCGGGACTGTGACCGAAGATCCCTCAAACTGGTACAGGAAGATGGTCAAAGAGTATTTCGTATAATCTACAAAAATGGACAGTGTAATTTTGGATAGATCATAGGTTTTAAAGCTAATAAGTCACCACATCTCCATGGCAGCTCCTGTATTCTCCATCTAACAATTCTCCTTTCACACAGCCCTAAGCTCACTCTAAACGAAAATTAGTCTAGTGGTGTCTAAATTGACTAACCACGTTAGTCACTCATATTTGACTAATTTGTGATAATACTCTGACGTAGTAATGGATCAAAGAATGTCAGTCAAAACTTATTCAAGGAGGCTTAATAAGTAGGCTATTTGTTAGAGACTAATATAACTGCTTCAAATATCAGTCAAGTATTAGTCAATATTGTTGACTTACGTGATTGGTCGATTCAGGCACTGTTTGACTAATTTGTGTTCACTACGATTGGTTACCCAAATTTCAATTTTTTAAATGAGTTAATTACTCATTTCTCGTACAAAGCATAATACGTATAGCCTAGAGAAGAAAACTATTATCAATGTTAATTGGTGGTGAAACTGAAAACTAAAGTTTTTTTCAGTCTACACAATATTGTTGTGCATGGTAAGAACAATATCAAATTCTCTTTTAAGGTCAAGAGCAGTCTCCACAAACTTATTTTGAAGCAACAGCTAAATATCACAATTTTCCTATTATTTCTCTTCAAAGTGTCTTTCATAATGATTTATAAGTTCAATATTGCATACCCAATGTAAAACAAGCAGATACTTCTAGTAGGCCTAAAGTTCACATTATTTTGAGGAGAAAAATTGTTGTCACATGACTCTCAACAGCCAGTCATGAAACAGGACAGACTACTACCCTACTTCATGTTGGGGTGACTGTTCCTGCCCCGTAAGCAGGTCGTCGCATATTAATTCATGTGCCCCATTCACGGTCAAGACTCATATCAGTGTAGTGTAAAGCACATGACACCCTAAGTCCACATAGTGTAATGCAAGCTGTTTTAGATAAGATAACTTGCAAGTTTGTCAACAAAGTGCGCACTTTCGTGTCAAACTAAATAGATGAACAGGAAAGCAGCACTCTAGGCTGCCAAAATATATAAATGCTTTTGTACCCGGTTAGCGTCGTTAGGCTAGCTATACTATCGTGCTCGTTATATGTAAGTTCACATTCACACTTATAGGCGAAGAAACCGTGTATATATATACATGGAAGTGCCTTAGAATTTATGTTTGCACATAACAGCTACCCAGACTGTAGGAACCTCGATGTTTACTCGTGAGGCGTCAGACACACTACAAAGTCAATCCAAGCAACCCCGTTAGCGACGATAACTGTGACGTCATTTCATTAATAAGTTTAATTTTTGTCAAGTACGATTGAACCACAACTGCACTTTTTTGAGAGAGAAACGACAAACCCTTGTCTGTTTCATCTTTTCAAGTGCCATAGAAATAAAAATTTATGGATTGGCCATAATGCTAGTGAAAAGTTGCATCTGTTGATAATTGAGATGTTAGAAAGAAATTTGACAGTGCCGATTGTATCGGTAAAACTCACAGAAATCGACTCCATGGAATAATGCATACTCAGAACACAGGTCGGACAGGTCTATGCAGACCTGCCAAGGAAGCCCCACTGTGACATTGTTTACCGCATAGTGCATATAGTAGCCTTTATATGGTAACAATGCAATTTACCTTCACTGAATATTAAGAGTAAAGGAACGGGGAATAAGCGAAACTTCAGGTGTCGAATTAGCAGTCCATTTTGACGAACACAACACAAGTGTAGTCCGTAGCGGACCCCCAACCCGGAACACAAACCCTAACGCCCCCTCCCCCAATGCAAAATCTGTAATTCGGGCAGAGGTCTGGAAAAATTTCGGCAGTCATTTGAGTCTTTAAAAAATTTGGTGTGACATGTTTTTTTAAAAAAGGGTTTACTGAAGGTCATATCAGGTGTTGATGTGTTAGAGAGGTACTCATTCTTATCATTTCGGTGAAATTTGCATTGAAATCGGATGTGTGGTTCTCAAGATATGAGGAGGTAAAGTTAACTTAAAGGTAAAGAGCAGTCCCCCCCCCCCCAAACTTATTTTGAAGAAAAAGCTAAATAACTCGATTTTCATCTTATTTCTCATCAAAGTATCTTAATTACATTTTAAGACTTGACTATTGCATATTCAAGGTAAACCAAGCAGTTATTTCTGGTAAATTTCAAATTTCAAGAGAAAAAAAACATTGTCACATGACTCCCAACAGCCAATCATGAAACTGGACAGTCTACTGCACTTCTTCAATTTGGGATGACTGCTCCTGCTCTTTAAATCAAGCAAATATGACATCACACCCCACATTAAGGGGCCAGTCTTTTGTTTTTCTTTAAACTTCACGACCAATTTTCTCCTCAACAATCCCATATTATCAAAATGTGATTGCCTTAAAAGCAGGAGAGCTTCACAAAATTTGCATTCCCCACATTCCCCCCTATTAAATTCAAGGTCAACACAACAGTCTGATAAACAAGGGGAAAACAAAGCAGCCCTTGTCAATGTGAGAAAGTGATATACCCTCTGCTGGCCTGAAGATCGCTTCGGAACATAAATCTAGTGATTTCGTTTACTAGTTTACTGATATCTCGAGAAATACTACATGTCCGATTTGAATGGAAATTTCACCACACTGTGTAGATTTGCTTCGTCTTTCACAAATAAAAATTAAATTTCTGCTTGAACTTCCCCTTTAATTACACAGGAAACTTTAAGGATGCTCGAACTCTTTAAAAAAAATCCGAAAAATGAAAAAGTATCATAGTCAGGGTGACGTTATCATGACAAATCAAAGAGAACTTCGTGACACATTCTGGCAGCTAACGCAAAGGAATTGTTTCTGAGCCTCACTTCAGAGTCTTGCGCAGCTCAAAGCTCGAAATGGAGCCATGCACATAACAGAGTTTCTTTTGGTCTGAAAACTAAACAGTACCCAGGTAGCTTTTTTCATGAAACTACTGAAGAGCTCTGAGGAAAAAATCGCACCCATTAGGACTACTACACGGCACAAATTGTCCTCTAATATAATAATGATAAATAAACAAACTGACAAAGCAATATATAGCAACTGTTTTCTATAGATAGCTTTCTAAAAGCAAAAACAAGAGTTGAGCCCCTCAGCCTTAGAGGGCACCAAAGGGAATATGTTACAATATAGAGTGGTAGAATGTTAGCATTTCGCTTACCAGATGAAAGAACATGCTTTCGAAACAGAGTTACGATGGAAATCCTTCGGAAGGTAGGCCTTCTGAATGCCCTTCATGCATATCTCGTGGAGCAGACTCTCTTTACTCAGCCCCTCTTTAAGGCTTATGGATATGACTGAACAAGGGATATGCCGTACAGCCTGCCACATAGATTAATACGTCCGTGGATCAACAAACCGAAAGTGATATTACTTTTTTATAAAACGATCGCATTGTCAGCTACGCAGGCTATCCGGGTCGGACTTCATAAAGGCAAAACATCTATATAAACGAATTCGTATTCCAACGTCTCAATCCAGCGTGACAAATTCATACTGACAGGAATCCCCGCCGATCATTTGCAATGTTACGTAACCTGTCATCGGGTACACCGGCGTCCATGTCACCCCCTTTTGATTTTTAAGATCCCTTGGACCTTGAGTTGATTAATAACAGTGATATCTGTCAACGCTACTCGCTCTGTGCTGAAAGGTAAAATAGAGAAACGCGACAGCTACAAATCAATTTTAGATGATTCCCAGATGACTAGGAACATGATCATGAAGGACACAGGGCTGGCCTAGAAGTTTATCTAGCCGCCGGAGTGAATGAAATTTTCGCTAAGTTCATTAAATAAAATGTGTAGGGCGTTATAGTCCCATGTATGGAAAGCCAAAGCTACCCACAACTACGTATAGCTACCCTCCAGAACGACCGGGCCACATTCCATGCAAGCGAACACCGTGTTTGCTCCATTGTTATCCAAACTAACGCAGGCAGGAACTATACCTTATTGAAATAAACACAAAACAGATACGTGTTTAAAAAATATGTAGTTCATGCTTTTTCATTGGTATTATGAAAATCTTTTCTTTTTCCTTCAATTCATAGGCTAACAGGTCGCTCTACTCTGACACTGAAGTCGACTTCAGTTCTGATAACGGGTAATCTACATTTTAAAGGGACCAGCAAATGCAGTGTGAACCATTCAAACTTACTTTCCTTTTCTAGAAGAATCCATCTGCCTTGTCCCTATAGTTGTACAGACGAATCCGATCAGCGCGTGTGTTTAGTGACTATGGGCAGCCACCATAGTGTGGTCCATTAGTCTTAAATCGTCTTCATTTATTGTCTACATAAATTTCAAACCCTCAAATTCAGTAAAATTGAGGTCAATCAAGATAAAATTCAAGGTAAGCAAGGAACATTGAAAGACTAAAGGTAATGGACCCCAGTAATGTCCGACCGTAGTCAGACCATTACTTGACTGTCCGCATTCGTCTATATGTCGAACAGTCGACAGTTCTGAACTGTTATCCTGCGGTCCTGTAGGCCTATGGGCTTGGTAGGGACGCGGTGAGCTGGATATTTTGTTTGCGCGATTATGAGTGTGGGCTGTGGTCAGTGATCTCCAGTAATCTATCTGAAAAGGTTTAGTAGTAAAAATAAAAACCTGCAAAGAAACCCACCTCCGCAGACTGAAACCTTATAAAATAATGTTGTTTTGGACATCGGTGCATGTGACCAACAAAAGGGATTTGTCTTGTTTTTTCTCCTCAAATACAACTAAAAAATCCGGAAGGATCAGGATCCTGACCCTTGTCTGCGCTCTTCTTTGGCCCTAAGAAAATCTCTAGGAAAGAAGTTTTACCATTGTAAAGGAGGAGTGAGATAAAAGCATAGCTTCCGAACGACAGTGGGTCTTTGCATCGACAAATTAGTCCCATTGGCCCTCCCGGTAAACCAAAGTTTGCAAACACTAGCGTTGCACCTCGTCGCCCGGGGCGATGTTCCTTTTGGCATGTTTATTCGGAACGTCGGAAGCAGGTATGTTTTGGTTTTACAACACCTTTTAATCTTTTGAGAAATTGTTTCCATAAACTGACCGACTTTGAAATGGTGGCATTGTATTGTCCGTTATTGTCCGTCCTTCGTCTATTCATGATGCAAGTCTATTGTCCTAAAACAGGATGTCCTTTGGGATGGACAGCTAAGTAACCGTATTGAAAGGTTTTGACAAAGTAGTTTGGTATCCAAAACTTCCTCTCTTTATGTAACCTTCGTTTTTCGGCTGTTGTTGTTTAGCGAGCCACATGACACTTACCTGTGCTCTAGACTACAGCCAAATTGAACCAATTAAAAAATTTCAAGGAAAGTAGCAAGGATTCCTATACCTGCGTGGCTCGCTACCGGCAACGAACACTCTGCAACCTTGGACGGATATGTATGGACAGCATACGATTAATCAGCACGCGGAGCGGACGAAGATTTCTCGTTCATGATCACTACGTAAAACTAACCAATTTTTGGGCGGTAACCAGAGAGACGCTAAGCAGGCATATGATCACCCCACCTGGTGTAAGTGAACGTCATCATAGAAAAATGGAAGCTTCCTCCCCTCCCAGTAATATTCCCATATGTTCCTTTGGGATAAACCCGAAATTCATAGGGTTCGTTATTCTTAGTGGCCACTTTCCAAATAAAGATCGTTATTCATGAAGTGATTTAGGACAAAAAATAAGGTTCATCTTTCATAACGTTCGTTACCCATAAAAATATGACAAAAAGGGTTTATTTAGTCTTAAGGTTAGTCATTCATAATAAACCAAAGGGTTCGGTTTTCATAACCGTGAAAAAGGTTAGGTATTTATAATCAAAGAAAGGGTTTGATTTCCATAGGCCTAATAAGAAAAGTTTGGGTATTCACAATCGTTAAAAGGGTTTGATATTGACTTTAATGGAGAAAAAGGTTCTATATTCATAATTGTTAAATAGGTTTTTGATATAAAATTTAGCCTTTAGAGTTCCACAAAAAATCATCAGGTCTTCCAAGTTTACAATAAATAGAGAGTACATAGACACAATCTTGATGTACGTTATGATATAAATTTTGATATGTTATGACTTCATCACTGACGTAATTTTAAAGGATTAACAATGGATCCGAGGCTGCGCCACTGATCTTTGAGTAGGCCCATATATATAGCTCGGTGAGCAGCACGCAATAGAATTCATATGCGATTGGTTGACCAATCAGCTGTCTGCTTTTACGGTTGGTGACGGTTCGTTAGTCCCCCGAGAAGGGCGTAATCTCTGCATTGTGAAATGAAATGCATATGAGTTACCTGTTCAATCATAAAACCAGATTCGTAAAAACGTAAGGCTTGTATCAATGACATGTCGGTTTTGCAATTTCAAATTGAAAAACGTGCAAACATATGCACGACCTTAAAGGGCAATTTTAAGCAAAAATTTAATTTTCATATGTGAAAGAGGAACCAAATCTAAGCAGTGTGTTGAAAGTTCCATTGGAATCAGACATGTATTTCTGGCGATACCAATAAATGAAGTCAGAAGATTTGTGTTCCAAAGTGAGTTTGAGGGCAGCAAAGCTTATATCACTTCCTCAAATTGAAAAGGAATGCCTTGTTTCCCTTTGTTTTATCAGACTGCTGTGTTGATCTTGAAGTCAAAAGGAATTGGACCTCCATGTGGGGGATGCAAAGTTTGTAAAGTTCTCATGCCACTTACGCAACCACATTTTTATAATATTGGATTGTTGAGGAGAAAAATCATCTCTAAAGTTTAAAGGAAAAAAAATGTCCATTAATGTGGTGATATGATGTCATATGTGCTTGCTTCAAGTTCACTTTTTGTTGAAAATGTGAAAACTTGATGTGCTCATATCTTGAAAACCACACATCGAATTTCCATGCAAATTTCACCAAAATGCTTAGAATAAGTACCCGTCTAACATACCAAATCTTGTTGTGAGCTTTAACCCTTCTTTTAAGTTCAGTACACTCATAGATAGAGCATTAATGGAAACTTTAATTTTAACAATTATTGTAAACAACCTCGTTGAAACAGCGGACCCCCTCGTAAAATGGGGGTAGGCCCTAGATGTGCGCGTTTTTCTGCCGAGAGCTTACCGCGGGATAATGCACAGTCACCTGACCGAAATGGACCGTAGAAATTTAGGATTACTACCGTAGTACCGTAAGCTACTACCGTAGTACCGTAAGCCTGAATGAATACTTGAACAAAAACACTTCAATAAGACAGTTCGGTAATTCGTTTTAACGGCTATGCACATGCGCCCATCATTCGAATCGTCGGGGTTAACAAACCAATCCCACACCTACAACATGTATACCAAAATTCAAGTTGGCATGAAAATTTGGTGAAATCATTTTTTCTCAATCCATCCGTAAACATAAGGAGGGATCTCAAGTGTAGTTTAGAGCAATGATTGTGTCTAAATTGTCCTTTTGGTGTAAAATATTTGCATGTTAATCTGTCGTAAAGCAGCCCTGAGACCCCTATTTAAGTTTGTTCGGCTTGGCTGGACACGTAGTGTTGTATGCACGTATTAACGAAAACAAAGAAAGCTTGGTTTGTATATCTCACGCTGTGCCCCACAATTCCATGCGGCAACGAATTACCGAACTCGCTTTTCATCGCTAAACTTGTATTTGGGGTTGAGCGTTATTTTGGAAGTCGAACTTGAAGCTTCAGATTGAAAGCTTTTGAAACTCAAACAGAAACTCCGTTCCAAATTCATTATAAATCTTTCGACATCTGGCAGTTTGCGGTTGAAACAAGATGATATATGGAACCTAGAATGTCTCAAGTGTGAGAGAATTAATTACCGTTTCGGCGTTCAATGGAATGCCAACCGGCCCACACATTGTGCGATGTTACTTCTATAATATATACAGCCAATGAGCTTGATGAGGGCGCAAAACCGGATAACAAATATTTTTTCAAGGTGAGAATGGGATGTAACTGGCCGTGAATCTGTCATCGTTTATACTAACAAAATCAGTCGGCAATTACTGGAGGTGTCTCTGATGTCGTCAATACGCTGTCAATCTTCTACTGAAGATTAAATAGTTTCATTAATCTTTCATCTCGCTCGGTGAAATTGAGAATCACACGCAACTTTTACATCGGCAAGACCTCCAAATGGATGAATCGTCCAGCGGGAGTCGGACTGCATAGCATAGCAGCCTGGACAACGAATTACCGTACTGCTTATGTATGACCGTCATGTCCAACTAAACGGAGAGTCTGCTCTAAGCCCCGCACAGTTGGTCGATGGCGGTTTTGTTATGCAGTCAACCAAATCTTAGTTAAAAGAAGGGTTTCAGGTCATATTAAAGGGCCAATCCTCTCACCCAAACTACACTTCTTGTAGAGGGTAACAGACACTCTTAATTGGCTCAGCTTTTAAATTGGCTGCTCATTTCAAACAATGCAGAGTACCAAAGCTTATTTTACAGAGCATGAACTGTATTAGGTGTGTTTTGATTATACACACTGAGCTTTTTTATACTCACCCGGAAGCAATATAAACTGAGATTGCGTCTGAATGAAGGTGAATTTCAGACAATTGTGTGAGGGGCTTAAGTAAGAAGGTTAGGAGAATTGATACTGTTTGGAGTTAGAGAACTTGGCCTTTAAATTTTGATAATATTAGAGGGGTTCTTCTTCTAGGCATTTTGGTCAAATTTGAATCAATTAGAAATCCGATGGGTGGTACTCAAGATATGAGCAAGTAAAATTATTACATTTTCAACAAAAAGTCAACTTGAAGCAAGCACACATTACATCGTACCCTCACATTAAAAGTGAAGTTTAAGCAAAACAAAGGGAAACGAAGCATTCCTTGTCAATGTGAGGAAGTGATATAACCTCTGCTGCACACAAACACACTCTGGAACACAAATTTAGTGACTTCATTCACTGATATCTCAAGAAATACATGTCCGATTTTAAATGGAAGTTTCACAACACTGTGTAGATTTGGTTCTTCTTTCACATGCGAAAGCTAAAGTTTTGCTTAAACTTCCCTTTTAAGTCTTCCTTGGCACAACGTATGACACTTTTCCGAATCACCTGGATAAACTGTCGCCCCACGATTGAATATATCTTACTCTACGGTTAGTAGGGACGGAATGGTTTGAAATGCTTGATACTGTTTTAAGAGACAACAAGCAAAGTTACAACTCCACAGACAAGGGAAGTTGAAATTGCTCTGTATGCAAATTAGCCATGACGGAAAAGGGTTCCCCCATATTGATCATTTTGTTTTTCAAGGGCACAATTTATGGTTGGCGTGAAGTGAACAAATATGCCACCCTGATGGCTGGGAGGCATATAGAAGTAAGGGAAATACATAAATCTAACTATATCATTAAAAAGAAGAGAAAAAAATTAAAAAAAAAATAAAAAAACAAAGACCAACTATGTGCAAGTAGGGGCGCTTTCTCCTTCTCCTCTAATTCTATGTGCCTCTTTGAGCATGAAGTTGGTTTGTCTTTAAAATCATGTTTGAAGATGTCTGATGCTTTGGTGTTATTGAAATAGCATATTAAAACATTTGCTTCATTTCAAATGAGAACTATTATTCCAGACAAAAATTCACACTAAGAAAGACTTATTCGGTTGTTTGGGTTTATTATTTGCATAGGTAGCCTATTTAACTTAAACATATAGAGGGCAAAAAAATTCTCATCTCATATTTCCCTCTCGGAGGTTCTTTATCAGTTTATACTCCTGGGGCTATATAAGCGTCACTGGTGGCACCAGAATGTCAAAATGGGGGGATGGGGGTAGGGCAAGAAGGGGAAAAAGAAAATATTTTGGGGAAAAAGTTTTCACGCACGAAGCCCTTGTAAGCTCTGAGGTTTTAGCATATCTCTGGGTGAAAAAATAATGTCTCCGGAGAGGTATTGTATATTATATATTTTTAAGGTTGACCTAACTCCCAACTTACCCAACGTGGGAAACAACTGGGGTAACTGGGGGGGGGGGGATATGTGACGGGCAAATGCTGTACGGACGCTGAGGTCGGCATGAAGGGGCAGAATGCTAACTCGTGCCCACCTCAATTTCGTCACTGATGAGCGACACTAGTAACTTCAGAGCAGGGACTGGTAGTAGAGCTACCAGCTCCCTAGTGTGAAACCAGGCTGTGAGTTGGAAGAACTCTGCAGTGCTTAAAGGGGTAATGCAATCATCGCAGCTTGAATTAGGGAGGTCAAGAGGTCGGGAGTTCAAGTCCTGTTCCGGTCATACCGAAGACTTTAAAAAAAAAAACGGAACCTATTGCCGTTGTGCTTGGTGCTCGGCTGACTATGGTTCAAAGGGCCCCTCCAGTCTCCCGTAAATACGTTGGTTCATGCTTCTTAGGCGTAAATCAAAATGATTCAGCAACCAATCATGCATGTTTGATTTTACACAAAATGTTCAATTTTAACTCCCTTTTACAACACCCCTTTTCCATATGACCAATATAGACAAATTAAATCTTTTTCAAATGTTACAAACCAACTGCATGTTCAAGTGGTTACAGAGCATCCGCTGTCGGGAGTTCAAGTCCTAGTCACACCAAAGACTTTAAAGGCCCAGTTCTCTCATCCCAAACAGTTACCAATTCTCCTAACCTTCTTACTGAAGCTCCTCCAACAATTGTCTGAAATTCATCCTCATCCAGATATAATCTCAGTTTATTGCTTCAAGGTGAGTATAGAAAACTCGAGTTATATAATCAAAACACTCTCAGTACCGTTCATGCTGTGTAATATGAGCTTTGGTACTCTACATTGTTTGAATTAGCTGTCAATCAAAGAACTGAGCCAATTGAGAATTTCGGTACCCCCGTACCAAAATTGTAGTTTAGGCTGAGAGGATAGGCCTTTTAAAATCCGAACCTACTGAGATTGTGCTTGATGCTCAGCAAAAGCAATGGAGTAGGGAAAACAAGCCAGTGAGCCACAACTGGAAAAAGGCCGGCTTGACTTGAACCAATTGGTTGGAACCTGGGCCATTAAACTCCATCTCACCTAACCTAACCCAACTTGAATTAGTACAGTACACAGTCCTGTTCCATGATTGGCTCTAGAGAATCATGTGACAATATTTTTCCACTCAATTGTGTAATTTACAAGGAGTAACTACTTGGTTAACCTTGAATATGCAACATTGACGTTCTAAAAAATTGTGAGATTCTTTTAGAAGAAAAATAAATATAAAATGTGACCATTAGCTGTTGTTTCAAAAACGACTGCATTTTCGCCTTTTAAAGACGAAAAACCCGAATTTTCACACCTTTAATTGATGGCTCACTTCTTAGCAGTGGGATGGTAAGACGTGAGCGAACCTTTTACCTCTTACTTCCGATATTTTACTGTTTGTCTAAAACAGTGATTGGAAACCTGCATGTCCTTCAATAGCAATTAATGCAACTTCTAAATCCTGCGAACCTTTCACTACACATGTTCGTTAATGCTGGGGGTTCGTAAGATTACTACAGTACATCGAGTCAATGCGTATCAATGGATAACCTTTTCCTTGAAGATTTGAGATTAACGACAAAATTGACCATATAAGGAATAATCATTCCCAATACAGATGTGTTACTACACAGAGTATGCCGCCATGTCTGGTCGCCAGTTTGTGACAAGCAGGTGTGCCGGACGCCAACACCTGCGGGGACCAATGGGACAAGTCAAGGCCTCAGCAAATAAACGAATGATCCAGGTGAAGTAAAGAAAGAATGATCAAAGGACGGTAAACATTAGAGGCCATACAAAAAATAAATTTTTTACTTCTAACTCCTAAAATTCAGCAATAGGAAAGATTTTCAAGAGTTCACCATTTTGAACTCATCAAACAAATTATTGAGAGTCACATTTTAATTTGTTAAGGGTTTACATATGAAATATGCGTTTACACCCAAAACCCGATCGGTTTAGGGAATTAAACATTATTCTACACACTTTTTGCTTTCACTTTGTGAACGCGTCTAATCGCTAAAAATGCTTAGAATTTAAACGTGCTTACAAAATGGGGACTTATTTAAAGCGTAGAAACTCGTGTTCGGCAACTTTTTAACAACATCGTTTACTCGACTGACATATAGAACGGTGAATTTTGAGCAGCAATATATTGATTGCTTCGTGTTGAAAGTTGTCTCCAATCATCAGGCTGTGCGTGCGTGTAAAAGTTCAATTTTTAGATTTAAAATATATTTATTATATCACAGAGCAAATAGTACACCCTCCTTCGGGGGCAAAACAAAACAACACCGACAAATGCAGACAGCTGATTTTGTCAACCAGTCGAATACGCGCATAGTCTGCTACACGTACAGGCGAATTCTTATGCATGCGGCCACGTGTTCCATTGTTTCGCCCCAAGTATGACGTCAGTGTGTCGTCAATGCATAAGGTCTATGATGAAAATCAAAGGTAAGCCTGTGTCAATTTAATAAATAAAAGTTACCCCGCGGAGCGGGAGTTTTTCGTGGGAGGATAAGTCGGCAGCCACAGGGGTCGGCATCCACAGAGACCAGGCTACGCAGGCTATCAAAAGTGGGTAACATACAAGAGAAAAATTCACGTCGATCTTAAAAAATCCAAAACATTGATCTGGTACGTCGACTATCCATTTCAAAATGTTAACAATGTAGGCCTTCATTAATCAATATTCGGTAAGCGTATAATGCGTTATTACAAATTGGGCCATTTAAATGAAGGATAATCTCAGTAAAGTCGAATAACCCGGAAGTGGCAATATAACTCTCGTATGAACTCTCAGTCATGGGTCTTATGCATGCTAAAACACCCACACCTTATCCAATAACATGTTCAGGCACATTCCATCTGTGAAACTATTTCTTTTGCAACGAGTTTGTATGGGATTCGATCCGATTTTTTCGGGTTTTTTTCAGACCTCAGTCACTGGTCGGAAAGACCTAAAAATATGACAAAACGGGTAAATATATCAATTGTACCACAAGACTATAAACATTAAATTTTTGCTAATTATTTCGCGACGTCACGTCAACTCAGAATTTGTCGGACAACGCCGCTGCGCGATAAAATGTACGTCGGTGTGACGTCACGAAGCAACCAGAATGAGTTGACATTTTATTTTAATAGACATCAGATGCAAATCATATATTTACACCAGCTGACAAATTTTGGTCTTGCCGACCACGGCAGAGGTAGAGAAGATTTTCACAAAAACCTGAAAAAATCGGGTAGATGCACACTGTTTAACCAGGGAGCTGCCTGGTTTAACAATGTGTTTCTTGATTGGCTGCTGCCATTGTACTGTATCGCTTGTATTCTTTGTTACGGTAATGGATTAGGTAGTGGTTAGGGATATCGTTAGCCAGTTCGGAAATTTCTTGTTAAGCAGTGCGCCTCGACCAAAAAAATCGGATCTGGGTCCGATCTGAACAACTCGTTGAAGTGTGACCACGACTTTAACCTGGCAATGTATGGTCAATTTGATCACCCCAAATGGATCGGCGGAGAACCGATAGATAACGCCAATGGGTGTTGGAATTTAACCCAAAATGTTAGTTCTGTTTTCTTCTGACTAAAGTTCTTTTGTGTAGTGAGTGTAGAATGGCGTTTGAATCAATACAGGATGTACTTTTTCTTCTTTTCTTTCGTTTTTTTTTTACTTCCGTCTTTCTTTCTGGCACCTTAAAGAATCCGTGGGAAAAGTTTGACTGACATCCCCATTTTACATCCAGATGTGAAAACAATTAATGGTCCGTGATTACACATAATATTTCCGGTAACGGATGTTTTACAACACATTAAAACATGTGCTTCACAAAACACTGGACGGTATGGTAAACAATTCGCTAGGTTTAATGTTCCGTGGATCTAAACAGAGAAACATAGTTTACAGCGATCGAATTCAAAACAACGTGCTATTTAGAAAATTTAAGTCTCGAAAGATGTCTATAACTGAATTTTATTCGTTGTCGTCTTAGCGTTCACGAATTGATGACACCGTATTATGGTTACCCCTAACAGTAACATCCGCTTGACTAAATTTGTCATCAAAATAAAAAAGGGTTTTTTAAAACAATTTTGACAGAGAGGTTGTGAGATAATTTTATACCGGTTTCAGTTCAGGAGTCGCCGAGATAGCAGGTGGTGCGACATATCCCTTTAATTGTTTAGTCATGTCCATGGAAGCTTTTGGAAGCTTTTGGAAGCTGAGGAGCTGATAAAACTAGTCCGCTACACGGGGCAGTTAGGGACGTGACAGTTTCAAGCAATTACTTTTACTTTAGCAATTGCATCAGGGAGTTGCCAGGGAAGGACAGCTTTATAATGCATTTCAAAAGGTACCGTAGCAGACCACCAATTCAGTACTTATTGAGGGCAATAGCAGTCCCACAATTTGAAGTAATGTAGTAGACTGTCCAGTTTTGTGAATGGCTCTCGAGAGTCACGTGACAACTCAAATGTGAAGTGTTCCCGGAGTCACTGCCTGATTTGCTTTGAATGTGCAATATGAAGTACTAAAATATTATGAAACATGCTTTGAAGAGAAATAGGAGGAAAATTGTGAGATTTAGCTGTTGCTTCAAAACAAGTTTGGGGGACTGGTTTTATCATTTGACTCAAAAAATATCAACAAACAAATACAATTCGTTATAAAATATGATCAATGTTTCTTACGGATTTTGTAGACAATGCGTTGAAATACAGAGTGTTTAAAATTCAAAACAATGGGGCAAATTTTGCTATTTTTATTGTATTTCTCCGCTGAGTGAAGAACCAGCGATATTTGGCCTATAATTACATAATCCGGTGGCTTCATTTCCAGTTACATTTATTCTTTTTTTCCCCTCAAAGAGGTAGTAGAGACTTACAACAGACATTAATATTATAACAAATGGGAGGGATACGTCAAAATGCATCAAGATAAAAAAGAAAAGAAAAAAAAAAAAACGGACAAAATAAAGTAGGGAAAAATAAATATATATAAATATGTATTAAACAGGATCGAAGAGTTGTCATTTTCGGAATAAGGGGGTTAGCTTATTTCCAAGAATATAGAACACAATCATATAGCCCATCATGCGTGTTAACAACTCCAAACAGATTATTGAACTAAAATTATGCTTCGCTCTCATTGTTTTTCTCTTCTTATTCAAGACGTAGACCTGCATATTACTAGAAGTATTAACTTCTTTGCAAGTTCATATCTAATGTTTTATCATGGCTAGGAATAAAAAAATCAAAAAAAAAAAAACACCCATGGCTTGTCAGGCAATATTTCGGAATGCTCTCAATTAGGCTTTGATTCGGCCTTGAAGAGCGTCAGACAGTCAGAAGGGTGCGGTTGTTTGACGACGCTAAGCGACCATGAATGTGAAAACAAAGCAATTTATGAATTACAACTCAAAGAGGTGGCTAACCAACACAACATTTTAGGTCAAATTTGGTTTCTTTGAAACCAAAGCCCTTTCAGATCGAAAAACCCCAGCATACTTTTGGATGAGAACCCGGCCCACCTGCCCACCATAGAACATATCCTGCTCTTGCAGTCTTGCAGATCGTTGTTTATTCATAGCCTGTATTCATGTCATAATATGTCTCATTATTCAGTTATTCGGAGCGAGATCGTCGGCCAGTTTTGCATTTGAGTTCAAAAGCGTGAACTACTACAAACAGTACTTAAAAGTTCCACACCTAGACATGCACTCTGAATGCTTCTTTATAAGAGAGAAATGATAAGAGCGACCATACAACTTCACATAACTAGAACCTCCTCCATTCCCGCCCTACAAAATATTATACGAACCATGCACGATGCGACCTTGTCGAAATCGAAAGATCAAGGCAAATGAATGCTTCGAACACGAAGTAAAACCAAGGTTTGCTTCCGATTCCAGATTTTTATGAGTTTTTGCTAAAATCTTCTCCATTTCTGGTCGGAAAGAGCCAAAAATTTACCAATCTCTGTAAGTATACGACTTGCACCTGAGGGCCACGAAATAAAAATTTATGCTAATCATTTCGTGACGTCACATCGATAGACGGATGTTATCGGACTACGCTGTCCGATAAAACTTGTATGTCGGTGTGACGTTACGAAAAAAATGGTTGGAGTTCTCTTGTCATAGACACCAGATCGATGCAAATCATCTATTAACACTGGTTTACACATTTTTAGCACTTTGCGACCCGAGATGGAAAAGATTTTAACAAAAAAATCTGAAAAATGGATCGGAATCCGATCCGAATTCGTGGTAGTGTAACTGCGGATTTAACACCCTAAATCCTGGCCTGATTATGTCCATGTGAGTTAAGTTCCTTAATTAACTCAAGTGTTCATCGGATTTCTTTAATTGCCACGTTACGTCACTGGGAATATTCTTATCCCCGATGACTGCAGGGTGCTCAAATACGAAGAGTCAGTCAGGCGCCTTTCATGTTTCTAAGATAACATTCGTCAGACATATTATAGGTCATGTCCTCTCACTTCAAATGTGTCTCGTGTACAAGATGATAATTTGTTAATGCTCCAAAATGTTTATTGATTCTTTGCAGAAAAAAAATCTTCACAAGTCATAAGTGGTTTTTCTTCTTGGAATTAAGTTAGGCCAAGTTAACTCGGCGTAAACACACTTTGAAAAACCAATTTTGGCACATGGAGTTATAAGGAAACCGCAAACATCGGGGTAATGTACTTTCAAAACTTAAAGGGAATAATCGCTGATGTTATTTTCAACATTGTCCAAGTCTAATTTACATCTCTCTGCATTTATTTATCATATTACATATCATAGTTATTTCTATTTGAAAGGTTTTCCTATCAATTCATCAACCTGAATATAATAATTATACGTGGGAAATAAAGTTTCAAATGACTGTAAGAACCAATCATGAATTAGAATAACAGGGTATTCAAATCAGAGTCAGGTGACTTAACTTGCCCTTTAAGTAAATACAAAGTTCGTTTACAAATCTCGTGAACCCTACCTACAATTTTAGCGCTTGTACATCAAACAGTCCGAAGTACTTCGAGAGAAGTGTTGTTTATAATATGTTTACTTCCGACATGCAGGCACTTAATTCGTTGTTTACATTATGATATACAGCCTTCGCTCCATGAAACATTCTATCACAAATTTTTGCACATACTTTTATTCGGAGCATGCAGAAAGCGTGTCGACTCTGTCCAATAACCGTCAACATCGGGATCTACGGTTACATACCATATTCCGATTTATTAATTTGAATGCTATCAACATACGCCATAAAATCACTTGTAGTGTTTCAGTCAAACTTTTAGAATTGAAATGCCAGACTTTTTTCCCCTTCTGAGGCACATACACTCTACAAGACCCTTCTTCAAAGGGGCTTTCAGTAGGAAACCTCCTCCAAATTTGATAAAATTCGGTTAAAAAAATGAATCAATTTGCATCAATTTTGAAAAAAAACCCCAACTTATTGCCATTTTTTAACAGATTATCTCTCTTCAGTGACTCTATTGTAAACCGTGCGTAATTTGGGTTCGTAACTTCCTACAGGCCTTAAGCGATCTAAATTGCGAGCAGAAAAGACCGCGAAATGGCCCACTTGAACCAGGGTAACTACAGCCAGCGATAACAGCCAAAAATGGTGGCAGTATTTACAAATGTAAACTAACGCTTATGTTATTTTCTCTAGAAATAGCTTCTAAAAATTCCTTATTACGGGCTGAGCCTCTGGGGTGCATTTACGGTATCTTCTTTCACTTTGTTCATCGTTAAGGAAGGCAAATTACTCCCAGGAAATCATCATTTTACACTACGCGAAAAAATAAAAGTGGTAACGGAAAACTTTGTGCAGCGGATGAATTCAAAGCGGATGGACATTGCATTTTGTTCATGATGTTTTGCCAAGATCACGCAGCCGGCCCAATGTTCAGGTGCGAGAAAAAAAAAACTCGCATAAGAGCACAATCTGAAAATCCCCCAAAGATTCCCAATGATTATATTCTTCATAAAAATTATCGCATTTAGACGTTCACAATTTGGCTTCTTGGAAGAAAAACTCAGAATGGGGCGCTGACCAACTGAAACAAGAAAATGTCGTTCAAAGAAAAGTGTTCAATTTTATTTCCATGCATCTAACTGAATTGAACGCTCTAATTAAATGCACCATTGTCATTTCCAATTGACCAGATACACCAGACAAAGGCACATCTGTGACCACTTTTTTCCAATCAGAGGTCTTGGTGAGGGTATCCTCTTGGACGTCTGAAATCTTGTATAAATAAACGGATGTGCCATTGCAAAAAATGTGTTTTCGCACAACTTTAGTGCCCGGTACATTATAATATACTGACTGCGTGATGTAGATAGGTTTAGTTTCTCAAAATCTTTGTTCGGTATTCGCCGTGTGCGTTTCTAAGCACGTCGATTCGTATCCATGGGCGTCCGCAAGGGGGGGGGGCAAGGGGGAGCACTCCCCCCCCCCCCTTGAAAATCAAACTTGTGAAAAGAATAATTAAAAATTAAAATAAAAAAAATTTAAAAATAAATCATCAAAATACCTTCACTCACAAAAGTCAGTTTTTACTCGTGAAATATGCGGACATTTGACCAGGAATAGCAAAAGAGAAGATGGTGCAGTATGCTAAATAGTGAAATGGTAATTTGGGGACCATCGTTCGTCATATCTATTGGAAATTTGTAATTGCAAAAACTATGTACTAGCCTAGTTGTCACGTATGTAGTGTGCATATGGCATCCGACCATTGATGAATGCGTTGGTCTTGGTTTGGTCCCGTGCTGATCTCAAGTGGTGACGCGCGGGTGTAACTTGGATATACAAGGTGAATACGGGGGTGGGGGGAGGGGGTGTATGCATGGTTCATAATAAGGTAACGGACATAGGCCTATGTAGGCTGTTTCACAGTTGTGAGTTTTATCGTGCATAGGCGTGCGAGGCCGTTACCGAGAGGCAGATTGCCCTTCAACAATTTTTTGCATTAAAAATTCTAAAAATCTAAAAATTACAGACATGAAATTCCTGTTTCAGGGCTGGGTACATGCAGCTTATAACACTCGTCAAGTGTCGTTTCCGGCCATATGGAGGGTTTGTATGGCCCAAAATTTTCTTGTACGCTCCGCGCCAACCGATGATGGCGCTCCGCTTAGATAGTGCACACAATTCAATCATTCATGATTTTCCCTTCAACAATTTTTTACATTGAAAATTCTAAAAATTACAGACATGAAATTCCTGTTTCCCAGGCTGGGTACATGCAGCTTATAACAATCACCAAGTGTCGTTTCCGGCCATCTGGAGGGTTAGTAAGGCCCAAAATTTTCTTGTACGCTCCGCGCCAACTGATGATGGCGCTCCGCTTAGATAGTGTACACCATTCAATCATCCACGATTTTCCCTTCAACAATTTTTTACATTGAAAATTCTAAATATCTAAAAATTACAGACATGAAATTCCTGTTTCAGGGCTGGGTACATGCAGCTTATAACACTCGCCAAGTGTCATTTCCGGCCATCTGGAGAGTTTGTAAGGCCCAAAATTTTCTTGTACGCTCCGCGCCAACCAATGGTGGCGCTCCGCTTAGATAGTGTACACAATTCAATCATCCATGAATGATCTTGCCCCCCGCCCCCTTATAAAAATTTCTGCGGACGCCCATGCTCGTATCTTGAAACTTTCACCGTCACAGCCTCCATGAGAGATGTAGAGGTATAAAGGTAAAAAAGGGCAGTTCAGCTTTGTCCCCTTTTGGAGGTGCAACATAGCTCTGCTTCTAGAGAACTTGTCGTTCAAACCCCAAATTTCTAGTCTTCAATGTATAATTATATAGTATATTACACAGTATATTAAACAGCCTATCAAGTCGTAGACAATCTGACACTTCCACATTAGAGTAATTAGACTGTTTTATACAAAACGAGGGCAAAAACAAATTGAAAGAAAAACAAACAAAATTATTCTAAAAAAGTTTATGTCATAGAAATATCGCTGTAACGTATTGCTATATATTGTCAAAATTTTTGAGAAGGTGATCAATACGTATTGCTTTAAATGCTGTCAAGGTGTTCTGAGAAATTTATAATAGACCTACATTTTACAAGTGTAGAGGTCGTATTCTACATTCTCTCACGTCGCTGTGTAAACCTATATAGGCCTACTGATATATGTATCCAGGATGCGCCTACATAGACTTAGTGACTTGACAGCCTCAAAGTGACTTCCCCAAATCAACACTACAATGTACTGTGGTACAAATATTATAGGGCTAAAGCCACAGTTTGATTCTTTCTTCGGTGAGTAGATAGAATGGAAGCTCTGGTTGCGGCAAACTGAGACATTTTTCTGGAGTTCTGTTTACCTGAAACACCTAATTTATTTACGAAAACATAAACTCATTTTGCGCTTATACCAATCGTTTGTGGGGCATCGGAGTCCCAGAGATCGGGTAGAATTAATATCTCGGGCAAGTTTTTTTAAAAAAAAAAATGTTTCTAAGGTAACACAGGATTGGGCCACAAAACTCTCAGCCCTTGATAACAAAAATATCCAGTTCACTTGATACATACACCTTTTACCCATGCTAGAGAATATTCTTGTACTCTAGCAGTCTTGAGAAAAGAAACACCGCCCTTCCCGCGGAGCGGACTCTGTTTTTTCAGCTCCAAAGCTTACCAGAAATATGACTGAACAAGGAATGTGTCGTACAGCCTGCCACGCATGGTAATGTTTCCACACACCCGAGTTTGTTGTCAAGAGAGGCGGCCTGTTTCAAATATTGGGGAACATCCCCACCGCCCCCCCACCGCCCCACCTAACCCCACCGCCCCGCCCCACCGCCCCCCACCGCCCCACCTAACCCCACCGCCCCCCCCCCGTGATCGTCTCCCATAATTGTAGTGGCATAACGTGCAAACGTTTATTTCATAACAATGACACTATTTTTCTGCATATACAGCCGAAAAATATGCATCGCTGTTTTATAGTTATGATGTTTTATGAACGAAAAAGACGACGATGTAGTTGTTTTTCGCCACGTACAGTCGTATGTTATTTCCGTCATGTTTGGAATATTTTTACTGAACTTGAACTAGCTCGAGACTTTAATGATGGCGCGAACGTGGTTTTTTACAAGGTTTCCTAATATTTACGACTGTTCACCTTCGACCTGACGGAACATGATGTTACTACATCTACCTTAAAAAAAGAAATACAGAGAAATATAAAATGTGACAATTGCTGTTCGCTCATTAAGTAAGATCTCTTCCGGAGAGCATCACAAATAGATATCATGGAAAAACATCCGTTTCAAAAAGGGACAGTACAGTTAAATATTACTTGGTTGTATTGCACTATTTCCCTTTGAACTCAAAAGGACTGATTTATTTCTGATGGGTCCAATGTCAAGAACTGCTGTCACAATAGACAACCTTGGGCAGCATCTCCTGTTACGACGTATATCAGTAAACCGGTGAGAGGTTCAACCTGAAGGCGTGAAACGGTAAATATGAAGGCGCGTTGGACGATTTTAAATGGTGTCAAGTTAAGCAATAAATCAACCGCGTGAGATATAGGGATAGAATTAATGTAAACAAACCAAAAAAATATTGAAGAATCTTGTGATAAATATTTAAAGCTTCCATAAGAAACGGCTTTCAGAGTATCTGAAATACTTAAAAGGTCTTCATCTCAAAACGCTCTGGGCTTGAACAGTGGAACATTATCCCGAGGTTGTATGGTTAGACGGTTAAATGGAGTTTTACGGCCCAGCTTCCAAACTACCGGTTCAAGTCGAGCGGGCCACGGCCTTTTTTACAGTTGTGGCTCACTGTCTTATTTTCCATACTCCATTGTTTATACGGCAGTAGGTTCCATTTTTGGAATGGGTGATGACAAGTTTCATTGAAAGCGTGCCTTGTTCTATAAATCTATTGTCCAGAGTTTACGGTCAGCCATTATGATCAAGCATGGACCGCATGTGATCAGGGGCATACTCAGAAAGTTTGAACAGACTACGGGACGTCGCCAACTTGATAATAGTCATGTGGGAGCGAGAGGGGTCTATTTGACACATTTTGAATCACATATTAAAACACGCAAGAGGGCGTTTAGGCAAAATTTAATTTTCATATGTGAAAGAGAAATCAAATCTACACAGTGTGGTGAAACATTCATTTTAGATAGGACTTGTATTTCTCAAGATATCAGTAAATGAAGTCACTAGATTTGTGTTCCAAAGAGGGTTTGATGGCAGCAGAGGGTATATCACTTCCTCTGTCACTTCATTTCCCTTTTTTCAGAATGTTGTGTTGACCTTGAGGTTAATAGAAATAGGACATAGGAAATGCTCCATCTTCACTTGTTGAAAATGTGACGACCTTAACGGCTCATATCTTGAGAACCACAAATTATGTTTTAATGCAAGTTTCACCGAAATGGATTGAATAAGTGCCCCTAAAAATTATCAAAACCTGATGTTCGCTAACAAGTAACAACTTTCTTTAAGCGACCAATAGAGGGGGTGTAACTGTTGCATCCAGCTGGATCTGCCACATGTAAACTAATGCTTGAAAAACGTTTATTTCTGCTCGGATTCGCAATCATGTTGGTGCAGGAAAATCTTAGGGGGACTTTTGCGGATTGACCAGAGTAGTTCTCTCCAGTTGGCGACACCTGAATACACAGTTATAATCTTTAAACATCAGTTTTTCTTTTTAATTTCCTCTTCCTGCACTGAGAGGGTAACCTCTTTGCAGGTGGCTCAAAAGAGTGAAACTCTCGAAGTCGTCACTCACTAAAAATTTGGATGGACGGTTTGTTGCCGTGTCCACTGTTATTTCCATTTGCAGCCAATTTATAGCAAAAATTCAAAAGCATGGTAAGTTTTGAGGAACACATTTTGTTGTTGTACAATGATTGTCCATAGTTTTCAAACAAGCACTTGTAGAAGAAGAACACGGGACTTCCTATATACAAGGTATGAGTCCTCTCCGTAGGTTGTTGCCACCGACTAGGGCGAAAAAGGCGCATCAAGATGGCCGCCGTGAAGCTATAACTTTTATGATTTGAAGAAGACTCTGTAATATTTTTTAAATTAGACTTGAATGGGAAACAATATCATATTCTTGAAGTGAATTTGGCCTTATCTTGCATTATTTCGAAAACAAAATATTTCAATTTTTTGCTAAATCTGTTGTTTTGAACTACTTGAGCAAGTCCGAATTTTTACACACAAAACCATAGCAGGCAGTCCTCTTGCTACGCATATACTCACTCGTACTGTAGCGAAAATCTACGCCTAGTTTGCTCTGCCCATGTACATAGGAAGTCTGTGAGGCAGAACGATACATATTTAAAAAACCGTTTCCTGTAAGAAATAAGATTCTTCTCAAGAATAATTTTTTGTTGGCACCGTGAAGATAAATATTGCGTCTGGAATTTCAAGTGTTTGAAAACCACTTGAAATTCCAGACGCAATACTTCCCCTAAAAGAACATTATCATAAATTTTAATTTCAAATAGTGAAATGAAAAAAAAAAAGAAAAAAACGTTGAATCGAGGCATTCTCTTTCACGTCCAAAAACAAAGCATCTTGAAGGTAGCGCTATACAGGTAAAGCACAAATAAATTATAAAGGTGTTTATAGCATACTTTTGCTACAAACTTTAAAGGAACAATCAGGAATCAGGGTTCGTTTCTATAATGTTTCACAACTTTAATTTTGTACCAGGCTTTTTTCATTGACTTGATACTAACAAAAATGATCCTTGATCACGGCATAACGTGTGATTGGTAAGTAAAACCGTCAAACTCTGTTTGCCCCTTTATAGAAAGTGCTTTCAAAAGACTATGCATGGGCAGCTGAAAGGCCATAGACATTCACATCCAGTTGCAATACAGGTACAGCACTTAACAATGACGGCATCTTTTAATGTTAGGATAGCGAATAATCTGTATCATGATCCCTCATTAGCGAGGCAGTCAAGGTCATTTACGCCTGCATGAACGGTCATATCAGCCTACCGACGAAAAAGAGGGTGTTTAACTGTAGTATTGTCAAATAGACTGAGGTCGCCGTTCTTTCGAATAGCTCGTACTTGACCTTGTAGTTGGCTATAGGTTATGGGGAAGGCTATAAACCATACAGTGCAAAAAGTGATGCAAATTTACAGAGCAAAAAATGGAGGGAGAGAGAGATACATACGAATACAGAAAAAAGCTGGCACCTAAATTTCAATAGTTACCGGGGCCTTTTCTTTCTTTCTATCTTTCTTTCTTTGTATCTTTGTATCTTTGTATCTTTGTATCTTTCTACCTTTCTACCTTTCTACCTTTCTACCTTTCTACCTTTCTACCTTTCTACCTTTCTTTCTTTCTCTATTGATGTTTTTGTTCTATAATTCGAAAGAATTTTTTTCACTCTGATACTGCTGCATGGTCCAATAAAACGCAAGCTGAATTGCCTACGTAGCAGGCTGTTCACATATTGGCTGGCTAGTAACAATCCATATGTTTGAGAAGCCAGGGAGAAACAGAGTCTGCTCCGTGGGATAACAGAGCGCTAAATTTTGAGAAAATTTACTCACTTTAAAAGTATCGTGAAAAACTCCATGCACTTTAAATGCATGAGCGTGGAACCCACACTTTCGAAAAAATGGTTTTGATTTAGCTCCAAATTTTACAGTTTTATGGTCTTTTTCACCGCACACAAGCGATTTGAAAAGTCGCAAATCACGCCAAGTTGTTATTACTGGGGGGAATATGGCTGAAAAGGGTTGACAATGCGGGTTCCAGATATGATTTATAGTAAGAAAATTGGTTTTTATACTAAACCGGAAAAATACAAGTACAAAATGAAATTCTTCAGGAAGGAAAGATGGGATGTATAACATTTTACAATATCACAGGATTTTCGTTAAAATATAAAATAAAACGGGGAGGTGGATCACTTGAGATGCCTTACTGTCGAGAATTGCTCCAAACTGACCAGTTGACCATTTGAAAGTTGGAACCACATATATTTATCATACGCGGATCCAATGGGTTTCCCCGGTGGCTGAATTCCTTTCCCTTTTCGCTACATCAACAATAAAAACACACTAAAATAAGCAAAATATTAGTCTTGCTGAAGTTATGAAGGCTTTTTTCCAGGTTGTATTGCCTGATATCTCAAATATCCATTTCACTTTATACCAATGCTCTGCAGATTAGGGGCTACTTGTGATCATGGATATTGAAATCGTGGTACGTCTGTATGTGCAAGAGCCGTCGTCTCAGAATTATTTTGAAACAACAGTTAATTCTCACTAATTTCTTCCAATTCATTTTCCAAATTACTTCCATTATATTTCAGGTATTGAATATTGCATATTTAGGGTAATGTAATGAGTTACTCATAGCTCATAGGATTAGCAAGTCGGTAAGAATATATTGTTGTCACGTGATCCTCACGAGCCATTCATAAAATGAGGTACACTGCACCTTTTCAAATTGAGATGGATATCTGGTCCCTTTCTTTAAGTAGGGAAGTTCTAGGACCTTAATACCGCATGACTCATATTTGACGGTACTAACATTATAAGCATAGAAGTACTACATCGGACTTCCCTGTTATAAGCATAAATGTCCCATAGAATACAACGAATTCGATGAGAAGTTCAAAGGGCTAGAGCAATCGTCCCAAACTTGCTTTGAAGCAACAGCTAAATCTCACATTTTTTTCCTGTTTCTATTCAAAGTATCTTAAAATTTTAAGAATTTAACATTGCAATTCAAGGAAAACCAAGCAGCGACTACTGTTGTAATGTCGCATGATTCTGAAGAGCCAATCATGAAACAGGACAGTGTGCTACACTACTTCAAGTTGGGCGACTGCTCTTGCCCTTTAAAACTCTTGACAGCCTGCGTGATGATAACACGTACCGACGTAGGAAGCATGACGGTCACGGAGTGCTCTCAATCAGTCAATCAGAAACACTTTTCTAGCTATGAACAGATGAATAAAATTACCATGGGCTGAAAGAAGTACAAGGCTAGATTTTAGGGGATGCGGCCATCTTTTCGGACAAGAAATTTGGTATTTTTCCTTCCTAAGCTGAGATATAAAATGTTGAAGTTTATTCAGCTAACAAAAAACTAGTCCATTGTGCAACACTTTGTAACTTTCTTGTTGACTTTCTTGTTGTACAACTCACACTACCTGCTTTGTTTCCCTTTAAAATTAAAATGTACCTGAAGTTAAAAAAATCAAAAGTATGGATTGAAGTTAAAAAAATCAAAAGTATGGATTGAAGAGCATGAAAATGAATTCCAACAGTCCAACTCTCATCTTCATAGGGCATTCTTGAGCCGAGATATAAAATGCTGAAGTTTATTCCCTCAAAATAAAATGGTACATTGCGCAATAATTTGTAATGTCATTGTTGTACTACTCAAATTACAATCTTTGTATTTCTTTGTTTTTTTCTAAAAGCTACTGCACCTCGTACCAAAGTGTGGGGTGATGCAATTAAGCCCTCTTTGGGCAACATGCTATGCAAGCAAACAGAAAGTGCTCAAGGTCATAAAAACATTTTTAAGTCTTTTTGGACTCATTGAACGTAATTTCTGATCATCGCCGGCAGGCTATGGGGGCGGCAGCATTAAGGGGGCTGCAGCCACAGAGGCGCTACGCAGGCTACGGACAGTCATGAAAAACAAAGCATCTGCGCCCGAACCTCTCCCCGTTTATATGTGTACGAACGATGATCTACAACGTGCCTTGCGATGCAGCCTGTTTGTGAATTCCTTCCAAATATAGTATGAAACACATTTGTTTAATGAATTTCATTATATGATTGAGTAATACGCGGTGCATCATGGGAACGAACAAAATATCTTAAATACGAGTAAAGAAAGGAGGATGTGGCAGCGAGTCCGATAGACACACATCAGATGCGAAAGTCATATGGACGTGTTAACCTACTATCTCCAAGTAACTCCGCATGTCTTTATCGGCAGAATCGGTTCGTCGCCGAGGAACCAGGCGATTGTATCTTCAAATATGAACAGCACGAGGGCCAACGAGAAAATTGACACTTTCGGCTAGTAAACACCACGCGATGTAAAATTGACCAATAGAACATAGTAACGCAAATGCTCTCCTGCGAGTTATCAACTAGACTTTTTAATCATGAGGATAAACGCTTTAATCAATTTAATGGAATACCGTGGAGCATGGAATAATCCGTTTTTACCAAAATCGTCGAGCGATGGGGACCGATAAATCTTTTCCCACCATGACAGAGAGGTGACGGTTGTACCGCCTGTATCATTTCGCAGGCAAATGTCTAATATTATGTCACGTTCTTTGTTGTGATAACTCTGGAGGTTTAGTTTCCGTGAAAACATGTCGCAAAGGTTACAATGTTTCCTATTGCTGATTCTGGTTCCCATGAAGTTCCATGCATAGTATACATGGAGAGAACATACACGAAACAGCTGTGAGAACGCTGGGCAATACTCCTATCGACATGATAACATGTTCCAAGAATGTACCATCTAAGACAATAAGTCAGACTAACATTCATTACTTCAAGGGTTTATATGGGACAGGCTCAAGCAAAGGGGAAGGGGAGTTCGGGGTGTTCAAGCTTGAAAACAGTGGCTGCCCCACGGAGGGGGCGCAAAAGGGACATTTGGCCCCAAGATTTTGTCCTTGTCCCATCCCCAACTTTCAACCCCCAGTAACGTCAGTTGGGAGATGGGTTAACCGAAAAAATAAATAATATAGCCTATCTTTCCAGAGGCTGAAATTTTCATCCAGAGATGTGCTAAACCTCAGAGCTTACGGGTTGACTTCCACCACAGGCACAGACTCTTTGGGCTCGTTTTCTTGCTGCCCCCGAATTTTTTCCCTCAAAAGGGTAAGAAAGTAGTCACTATAGAAATTTTACTACGTTTGATTACAATATCGCACAATTTCGCACGTAGGGACTTGAATGAACCATTTTCTCCAGAGGGGGAGAACCCTTCCCTTCCAATTGACCTTCCTCATGTCACAACCCCCCCGCCCCCCCCCCCCCATTACACAATCCTGGCTACTCGCGCCTACTTTGGGGTGTGCAGAAAAAAGGAACTTTTTAGCACATAGTGTGGCATTTTTTCCTCTAGTTCCAGGTTCATCGCTTTAAAAAACTTATAGGCGCTAGCCTGCGTGGCGCCTCTGTGCCTGCCGCCCGGATTTTCGTAGCGATGAGCTGAACGAAAAGACTTCGTTCGCTCCGCGGGCTAGATGAGCGCCAGCCTAAAATTGTTACTTGGAGGAAAGCCACAGATGCACTCCATTGCCACCTAGACCAAAATTCGGCTCACCGGTATCCATTTTTGCAGATAAATGACTTTGTCAAAACAGGGAGTTGCAACACCTTGGTCAAAATATCACATAACTCATGGTTTTGTCGAGGTCATACGTGTAATAACAACATAAGCTGGCCTACGTAGCGCCTCTGTGACTGCCGCCTCCTTGGGTTGCCGCCTCTCAGTTAGTCGTAGAGATGAGCTGAACGAAAAACCTTCGTTCGATTTGCGGACTAACTTTAAAGAGAAATATTGCGCTTTAAATTGTTACAGCATAGCATTGAAAGTAAATTCCTTTAGTCATTTTCAAATCACTCTGTCTCAGCAATAAACTACGTCTACGCAAAATAGACGTAGTTTAAAAAAAAGCTACGTCTACGCAAAATATTATGCACAAGAAGAGTTATGGAAGGTGCATCTTTTGAAATGTTGAAAGTTCGGTTGATTAAATTATTCTTGAGCAACAAACAAGTGAATTTCTGTCTGAGTGAAACCTATTCCTTGAAAAGAAGGCTACCGTACTTACTGTGTTATTTGTAATAATTTATCATTCTGCCAATGTATATTGGTTTTAAAAGGATGAAATTTCTTTGTAAAACAAACGCAATATTTCACTTTAAAGAGGTCTCATCTCCCGAGTTATACACACAAAAGACACTTTAGAAGTAGTTATGTTTAAAAAGTTCCTCCCATTTGATGTCCAAGGGCGAACTAGCGAACTTGGTTGATAAGATTGGTATAGCATGTTACACATGATGTATCAGCCAAAGACCGGGAGATGTAAGAGGGAAATCAAACGTACCCATTGCAGGAGAAATCCTGCTCCCAAGACGATCATCTTAATCCAAATGGTCATGGTGCACCAACTTGATTAACTAGTTAAGAGTGCAAGTAAAATTTAACAGCCTAAATTTTAGTCTGCACAAGGGTAACTCGTACCTGTTTATAACTTCTGAACGATCCATAGATCTTAAAGTCTAGCTGGAAACGGACATACGTGGTTTTAGGTAAAACATTTATTAGCCAGTTCGATAATTCGTTGGCGCATGGAACTGTAGGACACATCGTGGAGTACACAACCAGTGTGAATCTGAACAGCCAACCCGAAAGAAAATAGGGACTCCTCCCTGCTTTACAGCAGATTAAAATGCATATTTTCACATTGCAACAAAAGGGCAAAAAATTTAGACAAAACCCCGAGTTGAGACTGCTTTGGCAGGGAGGGCACGGAACGCCCAAAAATGCAGTGGAATACCATGTGAGCAGATTGAACGTCTAAAAAATGAATAGTACCTTTATTATTCACCAATTGATTGCATTTTTTCACATAGCACTCAAGTTCAAAAACTGTAAATATCTTTAAAGCGTCACGGTCGAAATGTATGATGGACTAATACGGTGTTATAGTTCAATCGATATTTCCTGACCGACCGATGGTTAATTAAGGCCTCAGTATGTGTCCTATTGGTATCACACTGCGACTATATGCTACAAAGTGGCAACAAAGAGCAAACAGGAAAAAGGTGTGAATTGTTGGGAAGTCAAATTAACTGATCGTCCGAAGATAAGATAATGCAATTTCATTTCATATGGCTATGGGACGCCGTACCTGCACAAAGTAAGTTTAACTTAATTTTCCGTTTATAAGATACATCTTGGTCAACTTGAAGGGGAGCTACGAACAAAGATGTCACGTCCAAAGACACTTTCTGATAATGACGAATGGTATATCGTGTTGAAATAGTACTTCTGCGGTAACGCAATGCCGGTATCATGTACAAAATACAAAGTAATGCAGTTTTCGGTTTTAAGCCTAAACCTTTTTAATATATTATGGGCTAATAAATGGATTTCCATGTTTAAAGGCAGTAATTACCCTCCCTCGACAGTTCTAAGCCGTGTTCCCATTTGATCCAGGGAGGTGGATCTTGATCTACCGAGGTGGATCAAACACTAATGGGAACGCAGGTCAACAACACTCACTCAAGATCAAGATCCACCGATTTTGATCGACCGTTCGGGGTAGATCAAGATCCACCGCGCTGGATCAAAGTTTGTAATGGGAACACATCGGTAGATCAAGTGACCCGGGATCTCCGGTTACACTCATGTATGTTTTTGTGATACATCGATGCGAAATGCATGGCAGGCCGACTTGTAAACATTGGTGACCTTTTCGCGCTTGCGCAATGTGTTCATAAAACACGTTTGATCTACCGCGCTCACTCAAATGGGAACGCGGATCTCGATCAAGGTAACTGATGTTGATCCACTTCGGTAGATCAAGATCCACCTCCCTGGATCAAATGGGAACACGGCTCTAGTTTCCCTACTTACTCACATACCTCTTGTCCTCCCCTCCCACAGCTGTTTAAGCCTCACCCAGACAGACACAGTTCTAGAGTTTTGCTTCAGGGCATACTCCGGCAGTCTGGTGAGTATACATAGCCTTACCGTGCAATCAAAACACTCTCCGTACATGCTGTGTAATATGAGCCACTCTGCATTTTTCTTTAATTTCATCTCAAACATACACTTGAAGAAAAAGGGTGAAAGTATTTTCACTCTCTAATAGAGTGAAGGTGGGAATTCGCTCCATTCAGTTAGTGTTAATTGTACTCCACAAATGGAGAAATTCACTTCAGTGAAATTCACTCTTAAACGAGAGCTTGCAATGGTCATCTTTTTGTTAAAGTCACTCTATCAAGAATGAAACTTAGCTCTTGGCACAGTGAATTTAAAATGCATCACTGTCACTTCTTGTCTGAAATACTACACAACAGACCCTTTTCCCTAATAGCAAACACAAAGGATTGTGGGATAGATTTTTGGTATACGTCGTATTTGTCAATGGCATTTTACTGTAGTTGAAAACGACGCACACCAAATGCCGATGCCACAATCCTTTGCAACTGTTGTTTGGAAATGGTCTATGTACAGATTCGTACACATCGAATACTCATGCAGCTGTAGCGCCGTGTTTTATCTGATGAGTCTCTGCCGAATTAACCTGCGTAGCGCTTCTGCGGTTGCAGCCCACTTGCCCCCTTTAGACTGCCTCCTCTACTGCCGAACCTCGTCAGCCGTATGTGATTCTGGATAGACCACCGTAAGACCAAGGAATTTGGCTGACTGAAAATCTTATCTAGTCTCGGAAACAAATGACGTCGTAGAAAAGGTCACTGTACATGTAGCAGTGATAGTCCAGGGACTGCGATTACTGGCTGCTTCCCGAGGCTGTACAGGGACAAAACGACTCCGACCTACCCCACGGAGCGGACTCTGTTTTCTCAGCTTCTCAACTTCCAAAACCATAGGTATATGACTGGACAAGGAATATGTGAATATGTCGTACAGCCTGCTACGCGGGTAAATTCCGTCCAGGCTGTAGAAATGACCTACAGGCAGACAGGAATGTTAATAATTATAACATCGTACATCTGGTTCAGATAGATGTGAACGCGTCATAAGTGACGTAAAATTTGTGACAACGATTTCAAATTTTTACATACAAAAACAGAATTTACCTTGAATTAATATTGTGTTTAATTTTTCTTTTATTATGAGAACAAATTCCACGGTCAATGATCAAGCATTAAAATAGCAGGACCACACGTTGTGATAAACATTTGGCTATCTTCGCGGTCGCCAACAAACTTTATGCCAGGGTTTTTGCCAGGTTTTTTTTTCGAGCGTTCGGTGAAATGCTCTCATTCAATTGTTCAAATTGCTTACTTGTGACCTGTGCGTTAAAGTTTTTTGACCTTTACGTGCTTTGCTTGTACTACATGCAAATCCAATGCGGATTAAATTTTAGTGAAAAACTTGGCTCACATGAATAAGCAATAACTGCTTGTACTTCATTTTTGTAATAACGTTTTTCAAGCAGATGAGCGTACGTCTGTATAGGCGTGGAACGACCATCGTCCGACTGGACCTACGTCTTGGCGTAGAAAACACCCTAGCAATCGCATATGTGACTTGTTTCGGATCTGGGTATACAGAACTATGTCGCTATAATCTTACCAGGCAAATGTAGTCTGTCCAAGCACCCAGACCTCATGGGGGATGTGGGGAGGGGCGGTTTCCATGACAATTTTTGCCCTGAAAATACCACTGTCCCATCGCTGCCACGAAAACGTTACCCCTCGCCTGGCTACCTACCTACTAGCCCGCAGGGCGGACGAATTTTTTCGTCCAGCTCATCGCTACGAAAAAATATGAGAGGCGGTAGCCAAAGGGGGCTGCAGCCACAGAGGCGCTACGCAGGCTACGTACCTCCATGATACGTTGGTAAAGGTACGGAAGCGGGTAAAGGCTTTTTGGGACACCTTTTCGTTAGTTGTGTTGCTAAATTTATCCCACGTTTGTTTATATTTATTAGCTGATGGTTGGTATGTATCGTCTGATCCAGACTTGCAGGTAAGTTAAAGGGAAAGATCAGTCGCCCAGACTTATTTTGAAGTAGCACCTAAATCTCACAGTTTCTTCTTACTTCTCTTCAAAGTTTCTTTCATAATATTTTAAGACATCAATGTTACATAACATCCACTGTAAACCAAGCAGGTAAATTTTACATTTGAGGAGGAAAATATTGTCATGCACATGACTCCCACGAACCAATCACGAAATAGCCTGAAAGTCTACTAAACTACTTCAAGTTTTGGTGACATCATTTACACTTTAAACGAGGCATTCTTTTAATTACTTTTGAATTAATATCGTACATGTTTGCGTTTTTAATTGCCCTTTTAGGATACTTCGACCCCGAAAGTTGTTTTGTTTTCACACTTTCGGTTAATTTGTTTCGCTGACTGGCTGCAAGCCCCCCCCCCCCCCCCCAATTCGAATTACTAGCGTTTACTCCGCCTTTCTATACTTTCGTATTAATTCTGGACTTACCTATTTCAATCATGTGACAAAATATTTGTTGCTTTTTTGATAAATTCGTCCTGGGCGAATGACCCCTTGCTTACCATACTGCCTTAATTGTTTGTGCAAGTTATGGGCCAAACATAGCTGTGCGTAATGAGTTGGATGTTAAACGCGTTGTGTAGCCTAAAATGGCCTATCTTGCCTGCCGTTATTACTTTCCTGATATTTTTATTTCCTAGGGTTATCCGTTTAATTTCCCTCATGCAATCCTTCCATTTAAAGGGACAATCCTCTCACCCCAAACTACAATTTTTGTGGGGTTTACAGAAATTTTCAGTTGGATCAGATCTTTGATTTACAGCTAGTTCAAACAACGCAAAGTACCAAAGCTCATATTACACAACCTGTGCTGTACTGAGAGTGTTTTCATTACACATTGGGGTCTTGTATACTCACCCTGAAGCAATAAACTGAGGGTAATTTTGTCTCGATGAGAATGAATTTTAAACGGTTGTGGGAGGGGCTTAAGAAAGTAGGTTAGGAGAATTATAACTGCCTGGGGTGAGAGGACCAGGCCTTTTAGTCACATTCAAGGCTTCACACTTCGGTAGTACATTTCGGACACGCAGATACTACCCCCTAGAGAACCCTATCTAAATTAATAGTTACTAGCAATGGGATCACGTATACCCGATGTTGCCGAGGTTCAATGTTCCCAAGGTTCAATGTTCCGTGGTTTCGTTTGTCTCAATGATTTGGCGATGATTACAAGGTTTGTTATTCCCGGGGTTCGATGTTCCCAGAAGTGCTGATGTTCCCAAGGAACATTGAGCCCCGGGAATGCTGAACCCTGAGAATATTGACATAGCCCCTACATTGTTATAGCCCACATTGTCATGAATAAACTAGTGTCATCCTTGGAGGTCATGTGGTCAGTCTCCCTATAAGTATAACCATGTTATAATGTCCATGGTATAACCTAGTTTATTTCAATTCTTAAATGATGACATTGACAGTAGCAACTCGTTTCATAAAGGTATTGGTTCAAAGTAAACTTCAAATCTAAAATGTCAATTATATTTACTACAGTGCATGAAAAATGAATTCAAACAGTCTATAACTTCCATCTTCATAGGACATTCCGGAGGTGAGATATAACTGTATTAAGTATTGGAGTTTATTCACGCAACTTAAAGTTGCAAAAAATCGTGATGTCATTGTTGTACTATACTCAAATGACAGTCTCCGTATTTCTTTACTTTTCTTAAAGTTACTACACCCCTGTGCCAGTATGTATTAGCAATCTTACAATCATTAGAGGATGTGATTGAACAGGCACTTTCTGCACAACATGCTTTGAAAAAAAAACACTTCAAGGTCATATAAACAATTTTAATTTCAAAGGGAAACAAAGCATGTAATGTCTGAATGCGAGTTGAATAACAAGAAAGGTCATAAATTATTGCGCAGTAGGCTATTTTGGTTTTGGTTTAAGTGAATTAAAGTGAAATATTGCGTTTGCTTTGCCAGAAAATTCATCCTTTTAAAACTAATATTTATTGACACAGGGTGAAAGATTATCAAAAGTATGGCAGTATGGTAGCCTTCTTTTCAAGAAAAAGTTTCCCACAGATAAAAATCAGTTGTTTGTTGCTTAAGGATAATTTGCTCACCCAAACTTTCAGCATTTCAAATGGTGCAACGTCCATGGCTCTTCTTGCGCATAGTATTTTGAAGAGATGTAGCTATTGCTGGGGTTTATGACTAAGACTGGATTGTTGGATATGTATGAGCCATTTTCTTTGCACTCTTGTTGGAGCATTTCCAGCACAGTATTTCCCTTTAAATTCAACATTTAATATCTGAGGGATGACAAAGGGCAACAGATGAACAAGTGTCACTTTGCAACCTCTGTAATATATATTTTTAAAATTCAAGGCTTGAAATACACTTTAAAAGCAATTTCGGAGACAAAATTCAATGAGTTCAAAATATGCAACATTATTTTCTCTTTCAGAAGGTGAAAACTGCATCTCAATGGCATAAAGCATTCTCATGGTACAAATTTTCAAAGTGATACAATTTTTTCTAGAGATTTAGTGCATTGTGGGAAATCTGTGATGTCATAGTGGCACATTTATTCAACTTAGCTTTCAGGTTTTTGGTCAGTCTTTTAATTTTGATGCTGCTGCAGGGAATATTTAAAGGCCCAATTCTCTCACCCCAAACAGTACCAATTCTCCTATCCGCCCTCCCACAATTTTCTGAAATTCATCCTCATCCAGATACAATCTCAGTTATCAATGCTTTAGGGTGAGTATAAAAAGCTCAATGTATATAATCAAAACACTCTCAGTACAGTTCATGTTGTGTAATATAAGCTTTGGTACTCTGCATTGTTTGAATTAGCTGTCAATCAAAGAGCTGAGCCAAATGAGAATGTAGGTAAACCCCTACAAGAATTGAAGTTTGGGGAGAGAGGTTTGGCTCTTTAAGCAAACATTGTTTGCTGTAGTACACAGATGGTGTAGGGTAATGCTAGATTTACAACCACAGATGAATAAATATTCCAACAGTTTAAAATTTCAAGGGAAAACAGGACATTCAATTACAAAGAGAAACCAAAAAAAAAAGAGAAATCTGACACAATGTGCCCACATTACATAATTTTCTGTGGTTTTGTTAACATGTGGATGTATTTTTCAATAAAAATAACCGATGTGTGAAGTGAGACATTTTGAGTAAGGAAAAGGTATCAGCCACAGGCTTGGAGGACATGGTGTAAATATGTTTGTCTTTCTTTCAAGACTTTAAAGGGAAGCCACTGGAATATGCCTTTAAAAGGGAAAAAATTGCGTTTAAAATGGCACCCAATACAGCATAACATTTAAAAAGTTCTAGTCATCATTAAAACATTCGGTCTCAACAATAAACCCCAGCGATAGCCTCATCTCCTCATAATATTATGCCAAAGAAGTGTTATGGAAGTTGCATCTTTTGAAATGTTGAAAGTTTGGGTGAACAAATTATTCTTGAGCAATGAACAACTTAATTTCTATCTGAGGGAAACTTATTTCTTGAAAAGAATTGGCTACCAATACTGTCTTATTTTGAATTATTCATCACTCTTTGTCAATAAATATTGGTTTAAAAGGATGAAATTTCCTTGTAAAACAAACGCAATATTTTCTTTTAAATCAACTTGAAATAATGGAAATAAAGTAACACCGGGGCTGAAATTTCATGGAAATAATATTATATTCAAAGAAAGACTCACCTTTCTCTTCTTGACAGTTTTTATATTTTCTTCCTCAAAGCTGCCTCCATGTTACCCCAGTCGATTTTGTTCACAATGCAAGTGAACGTTGAGCAACATAAGCAATCTTTATAGTTCCCCAGGGAAAATAAGACCGATAGTTCGTTGACAGAAAATGGGAAGAATTGGAAAAAATATAGGGGAAAGTTGACGACGAACTTTAAGTCGTGTTTTGTAAAAGGGAATAAAATTATCCCGAGTCGTTTGACTCCTGGAAACACAGCAGCAGAATGCCTTTCTCTCAGAGTTTTATCCCAAGATAGAAAATATAAACCCGAAATAACACTGGCAGAAGCTCACTGCGTAACTCTTTCACGAACTTTCTCGAATAAACGATCTAAAAAGTTGCGTTCCAAGTTTCAGATGTCACCCGGTTGGGTTAAGATGAAACGATAGCTTACAGTTGATGTACTGCAACATTGGATTCTCTATTGAAAGTTAAACTGGTCGATCACGTATATTTATGTCATGTGCAACTACTACGCCTACACACAAGAAAGGAAACTTGAGATACCGTACGTTTAAAAGTCCTATGCTATGTCAAGTTTTTAACTTCAAATCTGTGGAGTTTCTCAGGATTTACACCGATATTTATGTAATAAAACATTTTCTTCACTAACTACGGACCCGTATGTATAGTCTTCACTAGCTTCCGCGTAGGAAAGCGGAACTGTCCGTTTATTTCTTTATTGGAGCATTTATCACACGGAGTGTACACACAGTAACATCGACATGACTGCTGATCCAAGCAACCCCCTGTCAATTCCTTCTTCCTAACGGTACGTCAGTTGAGAGACGAGTACACCTGGATAAGCAAATCACAAGGGTGAAATCCGAGGCCGCAATGTTTGCATACAACGCCGGAAGCTTTGCGCTTCATTTCCCTGAAGGTCAAGACCTATGCAATAAATTTTGTTCAGCCTGTCAAACTCCTCGAAGGCTGACAGGGAAACACGACTGTTACTCGACGACACCAAGTTAAAAGTATAACCCGATCTAATGACTAGCTACACAGCACTTCATCTCAATTTTCAACCGTGCATCTCCCCTTAAAATGCCTTTGCTTTCGCTGTGTGAAGTAATTCAGCGCTGCACATGAAAAGATATAGTTGGCTTATACTAACTTGGAATGTCTTGAATCGAGAGCCTGGTACCAAGGGATAAAAGTATTTGGACTGAAAGAGAATTTTGAACGCCGCCTAAATTAGAAGAAGTTGGTCAAGACTTCTTTCTTCGCTGTGCATACAGAATTTCTATTGTTACCACACCTTTAAAGGGGAAATGCAGCCCTCCGTAACCTGAGGCAGACTGTCCTGTTTCATGATTGGTTCTTGAGAGTCATGTGACAACATTTTTCCATTCAAATGTGAAATTTACTAGAAGTAACTGCTTGGCTTATCTTTACTTAGTCCTTAAATAATTATGAAAGATACTTTGAAAAGAAATATAATGAAGGAAATGTGAGATTTCACTGTTACTGTAAAATTTGCTTGGGACACAGCTAGCCCTAAAAAACATTCGAGTGACGTATTACCTCGAAGATCATTATAAGGCTCACTAATAATTGTTTGACAAATGTCCATTCATTAAAGGGCAAGGGCAGTCACCCCAAACTCATTTTGAGGCAAGGGCTGAATCTAACAATTTTCTTCTTATGTCTCTTCAAAATTTCTTCATAATAATTTCCTTCTAGTAAATTTGAAAATTGAAAAGAAAAAATTGAATTCTAACAGTCCAACTCCCATCTTCATAGCACATTCCTGAGCTGGTATATAAAATGTTGAAGTTCATTCACTTAAAACAAATTGGTCAATTGCGCAATAAGTTGTGACTTTCTTGTTGTACAACCAATATAACCTGCTTTGTTTGCCTTTGAAAATTAAAAAATGTTTTGTTACCTTGAACACTTTCTGCTAGCTCGCATACCGGTACCATGTTGCACGGATAGGACTAGGCTAATTAATTCATCACCTCATAAGAGTAAGAGTGATATCACACCTTGCTACACGATGCAGTAGCAATCAGAAAAACAAGGAAATACAAAGATTGTTATTCGATTAGTACAGCAATAACATCACAAATTATTGCGCAATGTACCATTTTAAGATGAGTGAAAAAATTGAACATTTTATATCTCAGCTCGGGAATGTCCTATGAAGAAGGGAGTTGGACTGTTAGAATCCCTTTTTCGTGCTCTTTAATATATATTTTTGATTTTTTTAATTGAGGTACACTTTAAAGGTTTTCAGGTTTTTATGGGGGAATACACTGAGCCTTTGAACATCTCTGATTACGTCAATGCCAAGTATGATGTAATAAGTTGCCCGAGAGTTCTATAGATTTGCCCAACGGTGCATGCTTGGTAGGAATTTTCTAGGAATGGCTGGCTTCACTGCCAATGCCTCAAGCGTGCCTTGTCCTCTTATGCGTAAGTTCTTCAAATCGGTACTTTGGGGAAGTCCTCCCTCTCACGCTGAAGACTGAGTATTCTAAATCATGTGATTAATAATAAAATGTCTGATAATATAGGGCGATGAGGGGGCTACAGCCAGAGGTAGACAACGACACCCCTCCCCACGTGGCACGATTTAGAAAAGAAGTTTCAATTGATTGGACTTGTGACTTTTTTGAATTAAGGGTCATACACAATCGCCTCTGTATTAAAACGAGGTTGAGGTCATTTCGTCTCGAACAGTTAACTATTGCTGAGATAGCACAGGCCGGGGAGCGGAGATGTCATCTGTATGACTCCATTGATTGGGGAGATGTCGCAATTCACTGATTTACCGTATCTAAACTTACATTTCAAGGGGGTGACTCATTCCTAAAATTTGTAACTCGAAAAAAATCGTCGTATATTGTAACAAGAGTTGTATGATACTGCGAAGACCGAGGGTGAGTAGGCTATAGTCCCGCAAGGAAAGATTCCGAAAATACTAAATAGCGTTGATTTTTAAAAGCGGCTCATTGAGCTGGGTCATGAAATTCAACAATTTTTTCCTAAACCTATTACGTTTTCTTCACATACCAATGGCAAATGGTCAAATTTAAACAATCCCCATATCCTACATACAAATAACTGTTTTATGAGTACTTAAGAGTTCAATTCGGTTCTCAAAAATTCGTAATCAGACATTTTTCCACAATTATGCGCAAAACTGTTACAAGTCAGGATACCACAAAAATCAAAATTTCAACTTTTTTCGCAACTATTGGACAGTTGGATGTTAAATTTGACTCATTATGCTTCTATAAGCATTGTCATGTGGTAGTGACCCTTTAACACTTTCATTAAATATCAATTCAATGATTCCCTTTAAGGAGGCAACTGTACGTCATACGCGTAGCCTACTACTCTTAATTAAAAGCATGAGTTTCGTCGCAGATATAGGTATCTCATCAACGAGAATGCTTTACGTGCTGCGTCGAAGGCAGTCATCTCTTACCCCAAACTACAATTTCTGTCAGTCTTTAGTAGTCTACAAATATTATCAATTGGCACAGTTCTTTGATTGACAAGAAGCTCAAAAATCTAACTAACTAACTAACTAACTAACTAACTAACTAACTAACTAACTAACTAACTAACTAACTAACTAACTAACTAACTAACTAACTAACTAACTAACTAACTAACTAACTAACTAACTAACTAACTAACTAACTAACTAACTAACTAACTAACTAACTAACTAACTAACTAACTAACTAACTAACTAACTAACTAACTAACTAACTAACTAACTAACTAACTAACTAACTAACTAACTAACTAACTAACTAACTAACTAACTAACTAACTAACTAACTAACTAACTAACTAACTAACTAACTAACTAACTAACTAACTAACTAACTAACTAACTAACTAACTAACTAACTAACTAACTAACTAACTAACTAACTAACTAACTAACTAACTAACTAACTAACTAACTAACCAACCAACCAACTAACTAACCAACCAACCAACTAACTAACCAACAAACCAACTAACTAACTAACTAACTAACTAACTAACTAACTAACTAACTAACTAACTAACTAACTAACTAACTAACTAACTAACTAACTAACTAACTAACTAACTAACTAACTAACTAACTAACTAACTAACTAACTAACTAACTAACTAACTAACTAACTAACTAACTAACTAACTAACTAACTAACTAACTAACTAACTAACTAACTAACTAACTAACTAACTAACTAACTAACTAACTAACTAACTAACTAACTAACTAACTAACTAACTAACTAACTAACTAACTAACTAACTAACTAACTAACTAACTAACTAACTAACTAACTAACTAACTAACTAACTAACTAACTAACTAACTAACTAACTAACTAACTAACTAACTAACTAACTTACTAACTAACTAACTAACTAGCTAACTAGCTAACTAACTAACTAACTATCCTGTCGTTCTCCCTGTGAACCATACCGGAACCGGACAAGTCCACCCATGACACTTGTCCTTAAGTATGCTGCCATCTTGCCCCTAAGATATAAACTTCCATTGCTGTTGTTGTGATGTTTTTAGGGAGATCAATATGGGTTTTCTTTCATGAATTGATAGTAAAACGTTTCAGTCGTCAATTTCAATTTGTGACATCACACCTGCTCGCTTCAAGTTCAATTTCAATTGTTAATATCTTGAAAACCATGGGATAAAGGAATTAAAATCAAACAAAATATTAACTATATATAAATTACCATTTAACATTTGAAGTATCAGTCATAAATTTGGTCCTGGGCTATTCTTTTAACAGACACAGCGCTAATAAAAATTCATGTTTTCTTTTGAAAAGAGGTCTATTTTATGCTAGACTTTGACATTCAACTAAAAACAAAAATATTCGCAAGTTGTTCGCAAGTCATTATGTCCAGTGTTCAACAACCCAGCGGAGCGGACTCTGTTTTCTCATCTCCTCAGCTTGACTGAACAAGAAATATACCGTACAGCCTGCTGTACGCAGGTAAGTGTTCAACTAGTTATGACACATAGGTATAATACGACCTTCTTAACCGGTGCCTGTGGTTACCACACTGCATGGTATGCCAAGATAGGCCTAGCCGCCCGTGGTTGTGTAAAGTTACATCCTAAGGTAAAATTATACGTCATTTGTACCATACAAGCAGCATATGGAGACGTTATGTTTTTAATGTTTTGTTTGTGTAAGACCTTGTTTTTGAGGGTTTGCTCTATACATATATTCTTACACATGCTGATATTTTTGTTTGTATGCCCTTGACAGAGATTTTGTCCCACGAGGTATTTTGACTTCTAAAGATCAGAAAATGATCAACAACGAAAAACTACATGCAGTGGGATCCGTAGTGTTTCACGTATAATGAATCAGTTGAAAAGTCCCAGTTTCTGAGATCTGTGCGTATCAGGATGATGGCGGTCTCAGGGGCAGTGGGACAAACAAGTCTTCCAAAATACTTGAGAAATCACCCATTGAATTTAAATTTTTCACACAGCAATTGCTTGGAAAATGAAGTATGACCCCACAATATTAAAGGCCCAGTTCTCTCACCCCAAACAGTACCAATTCTCCTAGCCTTCTTACTTAAGCCCCTCCCACAATTGTCTGAAATTCATGCTCATCCAGATAAAATCTCAGTTTATTGCTTCAAGGTGAGTAAAAAAACTCAATTAATGTCATCAAAACACTCTCAGTATCGTTCATGCTGTGTAACATAAGCTTTGGTACTCTGCATTGTTTGAATAAGCTGTCAATCAAAGAGCTGAGCCAAATGAGAATTTTGGTACCCGGGTGCCAAAATTGTAGTTTGGGGTAAGAGATTTGGCCCTTTAAGAACAGAGCGTCCTCCTCGTATCAGGGAGCTGCTCAAAACGATATTTCACGGTTAGTTAGTCAGTTGGTTAAATAGAGTTTTACGGCCCAGTTGCCAACCTATTGATTCAAGTCGAGCCGAACACGGTCTTTTTCAACCGATCGGAAAGGGGTGGTGTAGGGGTAGGGGTTTATTATATTCCTCACTCACTTATATGAAAAGATTGAGGGATCGAGGAAAAAGAGAAGATTCCACCAGATAGGTGAATGCTACCCCGCGGAGCAGACTCTGTTTTCCCAGCCCCTCAGCTCAGCCAAAGCCATATGGGATATGACTGAACAAGGAATATGCCGCACAGCAGGCAAGGCAGGCAAGGTTTCTGCTTGTTCTATCAAGGTAGCGCACCACTAACTGAAGGGAAAACCATGCGGGTCATGCCACCCTGTGGATCAAACACCATCGAGGCCCAGTTCAGACTGTACCCATGTATTGACAGATTGAGGTGCTTCCTTCAATTTTGAGGTTGTTAGCATAATAGAAAAGGAACTCATTGCTCAAATTAAAAACAAGTGAAGGTACCACAACCCCTTTGGCAATATGTCCCCACCATGGACTTCCTATACATGGACAAAGCATACAACACGGTACATTGTCGCTACAGTAGGTGTGCGAAAGGGCGTACCAAGATGGCCGTCTGCTATTGTTTTGTGTGAAAGTTTGGACTCGCTCAAGTTGAAATATTTTCGAAAAAAGGCAAGGTAATTTCAAAATCACTACACGTATTGCAGGAATATGATATTGTTTCTCATCCAAGTTAAACTTTTGTTTAAAATATTACAGAGTCGTCAAATCATACAAATTTTAGCTTTACGACGGGCATCTTGGTGCGCCTTTTGTTCCCAGTTGGTGGCGACAATCTACGAATAGGACATACGCATTACATGCTCTGTCCAAGTATATAGAAAGTCCGTGGTCCTCGTTAGCTGCAATGGCATCAAAATCAAAATTTTATATTTTCTTCTGATTTCTCTTCCCAAGCATGGGCGTCCGCAGAAATTTTTTCATGGGGGGGGGGGGGCAAGGTCATTCATGGATTATTGAATTGTGTACACTATCTAAGCGGATCGCCACCATAGGCTGGCGCGGAGCGTACAAGAAAATGTTGGGCCTCCAGATGGCCGGAAACGACACTTGGCGGGTGTTATAAGCTGCATGTACCCAGCCCTGAAACAGGAATTTCATGTCTGTAATTTTTAGATTTTTAGAATTTTCAGTGTAAAAAATTGTTGAAGGGAAACCTGCCTTTCGGTCACGGCCTAGCACGCCTATGCACGATAAAACTTACAACTGTCAAACAGCCTATATAGGCCTATATCCGTTACCCAATTATAAATCATACCCCCCCCCCCCCCCATATTTACCTTGTATATCCCAGTTACATTCGCGCGTCGCCACTTGAGATCCGACACGGGACCAAACCAAGACCAACGCATTCATCAATAGTCGGATGCCATATGCACACTGCATACCTGACAACTAGTACAATTTTGGCATAGTTTTTACAATCACAAATTTCCAATAGATATCAAGAATGATGGTCCCCAAATTACGATTTCACTATTCAGCATACCATCTTCTCTTTTGCTTTTCCTGGTCAAATGTCCGCATATTTCACGAGTAGAAACTGACGCTGTGAGTGAAGATATTTTGATCATTTATTTTTTTTTTTTTATTTCAATTTTTTATTTCTTCACAAGTCTGATTTTCCGGGGGGGGGGGGGGGCAGTGCCCCCCCCCCTTCCGGACGCCCATGCTTCCAAGTACCTTTCTTGATATTAAAATATTGCACATTCAAGTTAAACTACACTCTAAATATAAAAAGAGTGAAATTTCACTCTATAGAAGAGTAAAACCTGAAAGGTTGACTCCAAAAGAACGGAAATTCACTCTAGGAAGAGTGAAATTCACTCCAAAATGGCGAAGTTTCGCTCTTGAAGGAGTGTCGCCAGGGACCAATCTTAAAAAAGGGTCATTCCTGATGGCACCCGTGAAAGAGTGAAATTTCACTCTTCCTAAAGTGGATTTCACTCTTTTTGGAGTGATTTTCACTATTCTTGGAGTGAATGACCACTCCAATAGAGTGAATGCGTATTTTTCACTCTATTACAGAGTGACTAAATTCACTCTTTGGTTTTTAGAGTGTAAGCAGCTTACTTCTATTAAAGGTCACAATTGGGGGAGGAAGAATATAATCACGTGATTCCCCATGAGCCATTCGTGAAACAGGGTTATCGATTACAAGTAGTCTACTGCTAGGCAGGCTATGTTTGGTTGACTGCATATAGGACGATATTATCAACCGTCCGAACCACCTACCTGCTATGCAGACCGTGGGATTCTAGCTCTCTGGGGTAAATGTAGCACATCATTTAGGCTTGCTAGCCTATCAAAGAAAAGGTTATTCATCATGAAAAATTGCCTCACTTTAAAACATGCGTCTGGGGAACCAAGTAACAACCTACTAGGACATGACTTTTCGAAGGCTATACATTAGTCCGACAAATGTTACAAGGAGGATTTCAAAGACTGTTCACCACTGACATTGCATGAAATTGGGGTTGTGAGGAAAATATGTAATAGGCCTATGTGGCGTCCATGCCGCGTCCATGCGGCGTCGGTGAACAATTTCTCCAATTAGACTCTCTGAAAGGGATATTTCCCCAGAATGTTGACATTTTCATGGGGAACATTCGTAGGCTTATGGCTGCAACCAGAGACAATGAACTTTAACCATCAGCTGTTGCAAAAGACATTCCTTCACTCAACACACTTCAAGGCCCAGTTCTCTCACCCCAAACAGTACCAATTCTCCTAACCTTCTTACTTAAGCCCCTCCCACAATTGTCTGAAATTCATTCTTATCAAGTCACAATCTCAGTTTGTTACTTCAGGGTGAGTATAGAAAAGCTCTATGTGTATAATCAAAACACTCTCAGTACAGTTCATACTGTGTAATATGAGCTTTGGTAATCTGCATTGTTTGACTTAAAACAGTCAACCAAAAGGCTGGGCCAGTGGAGAGTTTCTGAACCCCCTACAAGAAATGTAGTTTGGGGTGGGAGGATTGGCCCTGTAACGGTTTGTCTGTAAAGCCTATTATTTATTAAGGAAGCTTACACCCTCTTCCTTATCGTCCCAAATGTTGAAACTGATCGATTATCACAACGGAATAAACTATCCGAAAGCCTGATATTAGCGTACCATCTACTGATGTAAACTCCCAAAGACACGTTTGTCAGTGACACATAAACGACGATGAGGTCATGATCGTAGATATAGACTGGATTATTTGCCCTTGGGGGTTAGAATAAGCCTATTTGGCATTCACCTTGTCAACTGTTTCATTCCACCAGACTAACGAAACGACCGGTTTCGTTGAAGGGCAAGGACAGCTTCGCACCCTTTGACGCATCAGGCCGTCCTTCTCAACAGCTATATAGTTCTCATGTGACGTCATTGGAGCTTTTCACGTGGGTATTTCAGGCATTTTTGGGGGTAACCCCAACATACGCACAGGTTTGCCCTCAGACATGTCAGTTGCTAATGCCTAGTTCTGACATCACTGAGAACTATCTATACCCTCTTTTGGGAGTAAATCCTTGGCAGCTTCTGACAAATTTGTTGATATTTGAAAGCCACCGAAATTTGAAAAGCAACGCAACATCCACCTCAACTCGTTCAATAGAACTTTCATATATTCAAGATTAGCTAGCCCCCACCCTGACACTTGTGACCCTACCCCGACAATCGTGACCCTAGCCTGTCACACGTGTGCATAGGATGAAATACAATCAACCAAATTTCAAGAATCAACATACGCCCATGTACAGCGGTTTCGTTCCCATTTTGGCCCGGGGATATGGGTCCCCCATTTTTTTCCAAGGGTGTCATAAAATATTGTCTGCAAATGCATTTGGGGAGGTATATTATGCGAAGTTAACTGTTTTGAAAAATATGGCTTAATGGAGTGTGTTAACCCCTTACTTGCTTACTATATGCATGGTTAGTTCAATTACCACTGGGGGAAGTTGTTCTAATGGCTGCCAATTCTCACGCATAGACCTATTTCCAAATAGCAATTACAATGAATTGTGGGATATAGTTTTGGGTGTGCGTCAATTTTCACCACAGTAAAATGCCATTGACAAAAATGACAAACCCCAAAACTCTACCCCACAATCCTTTGTAACTGCTATTTGGAAATAGGTCTATTCAGCTTGAGAGTCATGCATTTTGACGTTATCTAGCCTCGAGCTCGTACAATTTTATTGCAAAAGATCGTCAAAACGAGACATGAAATTTCTCGTTTTACCATTTCAAAAGCTATGGTAACGTTCTTTACCAGAACGCACTGTCCGAGCCATCATACGGTTTTCTACTGCCCCTTGTTGAAAGTCATTCCCTCGTCACCCAAGTTACGAATTTACCAGGGTACCAAAGTTTCCTTTTGGTTCAGCTCTGTATGATTGACACCAAATTCAAAAATGCAGAGCGGCCCATTTTACACAGCATGCTCTGAGATTTTTATGATTAGGGCCTTGCATGCTAACCAATGCATACCCTTAAATAATTAAATAGAGGCTTTTCACATGACGTCATAATACTCTCCGGCGGCCATGTTGGAGTACATGTAACTACGTAGTAAACCATACGGGACGCGCTTGCACGTTGAATTTGTATACACCGTGCATGTCACAGTGCACACTGTGCAGTGCGTTCGGCACAAAACCACGTGTATTTGGCATGAATGTCCTCCAGCATGGCGGTTCCGTGACGCAATTGCAAAGCCTCTATAGGACTGTGTCTGGATAGGGATGAGTTAAAGACAGTTGTGTGAGGGTCAAAAGTAAAAAGGTTCGGGGAGTCGGAACTTTTTGGGGTGATAAATAGACCTACCCGCCTTTAAAGCATGCAGGCATGACCTGATTGCAACAATTTTCTGTGCACAGTATACGTCAGCAATACCAAATCGCATAATTGTACAAGGGTATGTATGCACGTAATGAAAGCATCCGCTGTAATTGTGTGTATGTACTACTTTGCTTCACGTGAACGTATAGGCCTATTTATCCAACACTGATGCGACTACTCTTGACTGACGCTGACTTTCACATTCATCCTAAGAAAACTAACAACCTGAAGGGGAGACACGTGACTGCCGTCACCGCGACCCCTGCATACCGTCACATACTAGGCATGCAACCCGTCGTATTAAATATTCTAAAAAAGCTTCACCAGACGACGGTGTGGGTGGGTACCGTCCTTGACGGCCATTTAGCTCAAAACATGGGACTTACATGTGGAGCCAATGGTACCCCCAAACATGAAGAAATAACAACTTAAGACGGAATGCACTCTGTAAAAGACTTTTTGTTTCTTTTGCTGTCCAGATTTTTCGCTTCGGTTCAGGAATTTTAACGAAGCAGTTAACATAACTATGTCGAGCGGTACTCTTTGCTCGTTAATGTTACTCCCCTACAAGTATGGATGGCTTATGACGACCGCCCATCGATGTGGTATTCGGCGACAGAAATCGATACGGTCTGCAATGTTTAATAATTCTACTTCTGAATCAAAATATATCGACAAAGTATGCCCAACGATAACTTTATGTCTCCAATTCAAGAAGTTTAGGCTTAAACTTCCCGTTTTACTGACGATTTTCCATAACTTTGATCTGCGAGTCAGAGGTTGGTTTGCTGTACATCAATCCTCCTGACGTCACTAAGAAGGACACTGCTGTCCGGCTATGCAGGCTACACTATCAAACGATGTGTGGACAGTAAGCATGAATCCTTTGCGTCACGATAAATGGGATCTCTTGTGGTCTGACATTTCCTTGCAGACAGGTAAACCACTGCAGGGATCGGTTGCACTTTCTCTACCCCCTGAAGAAAGTTGTTTGTCCAAAAAATTGTTATATGAACATAGGATACTCCCTCCTTTGATCTATATAATGTGGAACATTTTATTGCTGCACTGTTGAGAAATTGTGGGAGGCACAAGTCTGTTTAAATACCCGTTCATTGGCTCTTCAGCGTTCACATCTGATGTACAACAGGTACAATTATGTGGGTTCGTGGTGAACCAGATTGCCACAGCTGAGTTTACTCCCACGGTCCAACCATGATATTGTGTCTGACGTCAGAAAGGCCCCCTTCTCAAACGTTACTTAACAAATCGCAATTTTATTTGTCATTACTGCTCCGGGACCAACATGGGTACTTGGGGCCATCACTGAGGCGGCCAATTGAGATTCATGGAAGAATGGCTTGTCTCTCATGGTCCACCCAAAATGATTTACAGATAATGATGACCAATTAGTTTTCAAATTCCCCAGCAGAGGGTTTGTAGCTCATATGAATATTCTACAGAGGCTATGTTGACTATAGTCGATACGGAACATGCCAAAACTAATGCCAGGCCGGGTCAAGGGTAATCCAGTCCGCGAGATAGTTAAACCCAACTCATATCACTCATCTTCACAGCGTATTCCTGAACTGAGATATAAAACTTTTAAATTTGTTCACTCCTTTTAAACTGGACCGGTAGATTGCGCAAGACTTTGTTATGTCACTGTTGTATTACTCAAATTACAATCTTTTTATTTATTTTTCCAAAAGTACACCTGAAGTCCGAAATTTCAAAAATATATATTAAAAAGCATGAAATGAATTCAATGGTGCAGCTCATATAACTTATCTTCACAGCGTATTCCTGAAATGAGATATAAAACTTTCAAATTTGTTCACTCCTTTTAAAATGGAACGGTAGATTGCGCAAGAATTTGTTATGTTACTGTTGTATTACTCAAATTACAATCTTTTTATTTATTTTCCCGAAAGATATACTGCAACTTTCGACAAAAATTGATTGCTTTCTTACAGCTTTGAGGTGACCTGACTATTCAAGTCCCCACTGTACAACTTAAACATGTGAAGCGTTCAGGGTAAGAAAAACATGTTTGATAATTTCAAAAGGAAGTGAAGCATGTATAATGTGAGTTGGGCAAGAAAAATGTCAATGTAACGACTTAACCTAAGAATGCAACAAGTTACCCCAGTAGATCAAAGGTGGTGTGGAGTGTAACTGGTATATGAGTTTGCTACATGATCTGTACCTTCCAACGATCTGTCTTCATTGTTTTCACACTGCGTGAAAAGCAATTAACACATGCATACTGGACTGGCCTATCAACTAACACCGAAATGTTCCATAACTTCTGTGTAATTTGGTATATCTGGTGTTCTCAATAAATTAATCAGGTGTGAGAGCTGGCTGTATCTTGTTTGTTAATAGTGTTTTTCATCCCCCCCCCCCTCCCCCTCTCGAGGTGAGGAGGTGTAGTTAGGCAGAGAAGGAGGATTTTCCACAAAATCAGAAAAAGGGTTTCATCGTGCCAAAAATTATTGTGCAATGGACTTTTCAGATTAAAGTCTATATAAATTTGACCATTTCATACCTAGACACTGGAACAAGCTATGACAATGAATGAAATTCTTTACGGCAATTTTTGTTAGAAACAGAGCCGTAAAACTGATGGCGCTGTTTTGGTTTGCTGTTTTCAATTCATCTGGATGTAGCGTTTCACTAATTTGTAGACATAGCATTGATATTTGCTTCAAAGGTTGGGGCATGGAACATTTGCTGGCAGGCTGATGGGTAAGACATACTGTGGCAAGTTGCCACAAATATGCAGAAATGCGTGTGACAATTTTGATGAATTTATTCAATGAGATCTAAATATTAAATTATATCTTTTTATGTAAAGAAATGGACCAGAAACAAATTTCAAGAATTACACTAGTCCAAAAATGGATCAATTGTAGTACAATGTTTTTCGCTATATAATCAGTTTCTTTATCGGTCATTGTGAATGCAGTGATACCTCAATTGCTCTAGCAATCAGTACGTTGTCGTCCTACTTAACCATATGACTCCCAATTCTTTTTAATTGTCAACCTACCCAAGAGAAACGTCTCCGCTGGTTGCGTTGTGGTATTTTTCGGTTCTAGCCCATAAATTCTTTTGGTTTGTTTTCAGTTCGTAATAACATCTCGACACTTCGCCATAAACTTTATCCTAGGGTACTTCCTCCGGCCAGCTGTTTCCTTTATCTATTACCACTGGCCTCTCACTGTCAGATATGGGATATGATCGACGGGAAGCGGGAGATAGTTCCGACATCGTCCGGGGTAGGCGGCCGGGAATGCTCTGTGGGCAGATGTTGGATTAATTCTACCGGAGTCTTGTTTTCCAATCTCCTCAACGCCTATAGTCTATTAAACCAAACAGGTGTATCGGTGTTCAAAGGCATTCTCCCGCCCTGTCGTGAAGGGGCATGTCCATGACCTGTACAGGGCAATAATGGAATCAAACCTAAAACGGAAATCACTAATCAACATATTTTTTCGTTCCGCTGTTTGCGGTCGAGTACAAATATTGTCGAAAAAAGAGTATTGGGTTGTACAATTCTGGTGTCAAGTTAAACCTTGACTTATAATCACGTGACAGTGTGAACTTTGCATAACAAGGAAATTTGGCAAACGTTTTAATTTCTAGCATCTTTACTAAATTGTATAGAAAATTCCCCATTTTTAAAGGTCAAGAGCATTTCCCAAACTTATTTTGAAGCAACACCTTAATCTCACAATTATCCTCTTTCTCTTCAAAGTACCATTTATCATATTTTATAAATTAAATTTTGCATATGCAATGTAAAACAAGCAGTAACTTCAAGTAATTTTCAAATTTTGAACAGAAAACTGTAAGTCACATCATTGTCTACAGCCAATTATGAAACAGGACAGTCTACTACTCTACTTTAAGTTGGGGTGACTACTCTTGCCCTTTAAGGGTAAAATGCATTAATTCCAAGTTGAGGTAGTGTAGTACTAGTAGCCTATACTCTCATGTTTTATGATTTGTTGTCTATAACGTCATGTTGAAAATAATTTTAATCCTTGAATGTGAGATTTGCCATGCAGTAGTAACTGCTTTACTTACCTTGAATATGCAACACAGAAGTAATAAAATATTATGAAAGATACTTTGAAGAAAAATAAGAAGATTATTGTGAGATTTCAATATATGTTCCTTCAACTGTTAAAATTAAGTTTCGGTTAGGCGACTGATCTTGCCCTTTAAGTGACCTCTGGGCCGCCGTAAATTACAGTCGATGTTGAGATATAAAAGACAAATTAAATTATCCGGTCGGAAAATTTTGTGAAGTGAGTTCGTTCACCTAATGATAACTTTCTTGAAGATGTTGTATTTAACAACATGGGTGTATGCTGCAAAGTGACCTTCATAAGAAACCTGTTTTCATGTTGTTTAGGTTTTTTTAATACAATGTACGATGAAATTACCTAGCCGGAGAAAAGGATGTAGAAATGGAATTAAAGGAAAATATTGCGTTTGGTTGGTGAGCAAAATTCATCCTTTCAAAAATAATATTTATTGACACAGGTTGATAGGTTATCAAAAAAAAAGGCAGCATGGTAGCTTTCTTTTCAAGAAATAAGTTCCCTACAGATAGCAATTCAGTTGTTTGTTGCTCAAGAATAATTTGTTCGCCCAAAATTTCAACATTCAAATGTTACAACGTCCATGGCTCTTCTTGCGCAGAGTACTTTGAAGAGATTTAGCTATTGCAGGGGTTTACGATTAAGACTGAATTGTGTCTGAGCCATCATAATTTTCTTTGTTCTCTTTGTTGGAGCATTTTAAACACAATGTTTCCCTTTGAAGGAAAATATTCCGATCATCTGAGGGAGAAAATTCAAATCTTTAATGCCAGAATATACCAATATGGAGTGATGGGTCATTCAAAATAAGGTATGGTAGCCTTCTCTTCGACGAATAAGTCCGTCGCATATAGAAATTCAGTTATGTCTGTCTGTTTCAGTTTATTCTCTTTTCATCCTCGGAAGAGGTATATAAGAGCCAATAAGTTAATTTCATGTTACAATGAACAACAATAGGAGAAAAAATGAAATAAATAAACGAAAAGAAAAAATTTAAACACAGAAAACATTGCAAATTAATGCAGGCCGTAACCTAAAACTTACATGCAATCCTTCACTTTTCACAAAATAAACTCAACTAGACTGATGTTTTCTTACTTTTACTTCGAAATGATCGTTCCATCTTTAAAATGTTTTCATTCCTCCTATAAAAAGATTTTATATACCATTTTCTAACATTACTTAATGCATCACACTCAGTAATGAAATTCATCCCCTGTACATCCCTAGTTTAGTGCATGATATACAAATTTTATCTTAAAGGAAAATTTGTTCACCCAAACTTTTAAATTTCAACTCATTCAACTTCCTTAAACATACTTAAGGGCCCAGTTCTCTCACCCAAGACAGTACCAATTCTCCTAACCTTCTTACTTAAGCCCCCCCCCCCCCACAATTGTCTGAAATTCATCCTTATCCAGTCACAATCTCAGTTAATTGCTTCAGGGTGTGTATAATCAAAACACTTTCAGTACGGTTCATGCTGTGTAATATAAGCTTTGGTACTCTGCATTGTTTGAATTACCAGTAAATAAAAAAGCTGGGCCAATGGAGAGTTTCTGTGCCCCCCTACGAGAAGTGCCGTTCAGGATGAGAGGGTTTGCCCTTTAAGAGATCTTTATTTGTAGAGCGTCGGCGAGGTGAAAACAAACACAAGAAAATAGTTAAAACGGACTCGGAAATTGTCATTTCCGCTGATATGAAAGGTGTTTTCGGCGAAACCTTTCCGGTCAACTTCGCGACAATGACGGAGCTTCGTGTTTGATTCTATCATATATGCACCCGCCCCTGCTGGCAGTATAGGAGTATATCAGGACCCCTTTTACGTAGTGAAAGGGGAACCTTTTATAGAGCATTTTAATTTTCAGGATTATTTTTTTCTTTAACAGTACATCAGTAGCCTACACACGCTGATCATATATCTCATTAAATCCCTAAATATTTGAATACGTTGCATGAAGCATAGAAAAATGTAACGACTTGCTACACAGACTTGATTGGTTTACATGCTTACACAACAATTGTGTGCTCGGCTTCATCTTGCTACTCCGGTGAAGTACGGTTTTTCCAGAGCGTTGGAAAACCGTCCCTCTGGTTACCTTCGTACCCTCCTTGTTCAGCCATAGAGGCTCAAGAGCAGAAAAAACAGTCCGCTCCGCTAGTCTCTGGTCGATGAACCTTTTAATGAGACTGAGGGATTTAACTTGAGACTTCATGGATCACTGGGCCGGATGGTTGCAACAAATCATTTGATACCTTTTAGGAATGCTTCAATTATTTAATTTCCTCTCTTAATTAAACAATTCTTGTAACTGTTTCCACTGATGACCTCATGTAAGTGATTGTTTCATAACGGGATCACATGTTTACCGCCAATATAGGTTCAACTGTGCCAGTCATCCCCCGAAGCTTACACGGTAGCACGGTTAAAGACAAAGTTCTACCACGAAGTATTATACCTTGGAGCAGTGGCGGCGCCAGAATGTCAAAATGGGGATGGGGCAAACTAAAGGCAAAGGAAAATGTTGGACAAAGAGTTTCGAGAGCAGCGCAAAACCGAGAGGAAAGCTCCCGATCCTGCCGGTGGGGTTCAGGGGCTAAGACCCCGGAAGCTCTGAGGTTCCAGCATATCTTTGGATGAAACTTTAACTTTCTGCAGGAAAGGTATTATTCATTCTTTTGATTAACCTACAACTGACTGTTAATACATAACTTGGGGCGGTGAGGTAAGGACAAAATCTGAGTGAGGAGGGGAATGTCCCTTTTGCCCCCGTAGCGCCGCTACTGCATTGGAGACACTATCAGGGTAAAGTCATCAAATACCAAGTCCTAGTTTCTATTGATATTTTTGTTGCACGTCCTTGGTGATATGAAGCAATGTAGAGTTTGATTAAAAATACCCAGACGCGACGGAACGGAAAAAGTATTGGGGGACTGAGTGCCAGCAGGGAAGTCCCACCATCGGTTGGTAAAGAGCGTACAAGAAAATTGTCGGTTTTACAAACTTCCAGATGGTCAGAAACGCCCCTTTCCGAGTGTTCTAATGCCTGGGCCATTTGGCCGATCAAGAATATGTTCAATCGAAGAGTTGCTCCTTGGTTGGTTCAACACCCCCTTCAAAATTCTCACCGCGATACCCACTTCTTGGACCTGAGGAGTTGTTAAATATGGGGGGTTCACTTCTTTTCGCGGGGAGAGACCCCAAGTGCGCATGCATATACACGAATCTGTACCATATGTGAGCGTTAGCATGGTTCACATGTATCTATAAAAAATTGCATTGCGGTCACCCAACCCTTGTACGTTATATCTTCAGCCAAGTTGCAGAAGCCTACAAAATGAAAGTTTCAAGTTCCTATATTTTGTCTCAAGTTATTTGTGATTTGTGAATTTTGTTAACAGTAGAAAGAATGGTTTGCAGAGTTTATAGCAACACACAGAATATTAAATGGAAAAATGAAGCTATCCCCGCTTTCATTAGTGCAGTAAAAAATCCTGTTTCATGAATGGCTCCTGAGAGTCATGTGATAATATTTTTCCTCCTCAGTGGTGAAGTGTACTTTGTGTAACTGTTTTGTTTACCCACGGAACTACTACCACCATAGACTGATGGAGGAACTATACTTCTATGCTATCACGAAGCTTCATGTTTTACCTTGCAGTATTGCACCATCTACGTCATGAAATATTATGAATAGTTCTTGGAAGAGAAATGGATAGTTATGACGTTTAACCTTGCCATTGTTTCAAAACAAGTTTGGGGGGAATGGTTTTGCAATCCACTACAAAGGAAAGTGAAATGATCGCCTAGGTTACTCTGTCAGTCTGTAATACCAAGAATGGCTCCTTCAACCATTTGACGATACTTTGCCTTCATTTGTGTAATTCAGGGAGAAGGCTGCACTTGATGAAGTTCTTGCTTTACCTTTGTGATAGTTATGCTCAAAATTGTCTTCATAGCTATGGGTACTAATTGTAAGGCAATGTCTGAACATTTGTTGGTTTTCTTAAAGGGAACGAGCAACTTATTTGACGCGACAGCTAAATGTGGTAATATCTTCTTTTGTTTCCAGTCAAAGTATCTCTCATAATACTTTCGAACTTCAGTACCGCATACTCAAGGTTAATCAAGCAGTAACTGATAGCAAACAAGTTCCCATTTTATAAGAAAAATACTGTCGGCATATGACTCCCAATAAACAATCATGAAACAGGACGGTGGCAGTGCGCCTCATAGCCCGGAGGGGCGGCAGCCTTAAGGGGATCGCCGCCACAGTGGCGCTACGCAGGCTATGCGCCTCACTACTTCAAGGTGGGGTGACTGCATTTCTCCTTACGCAAAGCATTCATTGGGAAACTGTCTATTCTCTTTCACGCCAAGTAGATGAACTAGAAAATAAAAATAAGTTTTCATTTATTTAAAGTTTGATCCATTATTTTATGATCAAAATCAATCACAAAGATATGTATAGAAAAGGTATGATGAAGTGAAACAGAAAGAAGAACTGAAGAAGACTGGAAAGCTGTGTAGCAGCTGTACAGTACACTTCAGAAGATTGTGTCATATTCTGCGGTGTGACTACAACATGTACACTCTGTAAACCCCTCTCTCAACTGTGTAAAACCATCCTCCGTCATCCAGACACAATCTCATTTTATTGCTTCTGGAGGAGCATCGAGTATGGAGCAGAATAGGAACTATATGCTTCTCTATATATCTACAATTACATAATCATGACTCCTAAACTCCAGGTTCTAGCCTTAGAAGGTTAGGTTATATAAGATGGTGGAGTTTTACGGTCCAGTTTCCAACAAATTGGTCGAGTCGAGCCTGACACGGCCCTTTTCCAGTTATGGCTCACTGGCCTTCTGTCCTTAGAACTACACCAGGGGTGGCGCCAGGGGGATGTCCCCCGTCGAGGAACACTGCCCCCTCCCCGTCGGGGAAGGTCGACGGTTTTTCGGAGAGGCGTAAAAATGATAAAAAATGCAAAAATCTAAAAGGACTGAAGTCACAAGCTGGGTGATCTTGAACGTATATCATTGGCGTAGCCAGCGGGGTCAGGGGGCAGAGTGCCCCCAACAGAAATTTTGGGGACGTGATGGATGGTATTCGTGGAATCAGGACATTTTCAGCACATATTGATCTAGTATAAAGAAGAAGCAAAATAAAGGATCATTTTGCATCTAAGGCCTTGAAAGCAGCAAAGGGGGGGGGGGGGGGAACCCTAGGACGGCGGTCAAGAATAGGGACGATGCGTAGATTTTGACAACCATAAAAAAAACCTGGCAACACCACTGACATACATAGTTTGTTTTGTGATGATAATTTAATGCATATTGAAATCAATTTTCAATCACTTCTTCTTAGCTCTGTATAACTCATTCTATCTACCTTATCCTATCTCATCCTTCGTCGGGAAAGGACGGCCTAAAAATGAAAAACGTAAAGAACTGAAGTTACTGGATGGATGATCATGAACTGTTTTTTTTTCATTATGAATGTATTTTTGTAACCCTGTTTAATGCATGCCTGACTGTTTGAATTGATTTTAATTCCCCTTACTAGCTCTGTTATCCCTCATCCCATCTTCAATCGGTACGCGCAAGGTCAAACCCCCGACGGGGAAGGTTCGCCCCTCCCCTGTTGTTGAGAAAATCCAGTTTCGTCGGGGAGCCTTCATCTACATGCGCACGATATAAGATGTGGGCCTGATAACTTCAGCCAACTCGGACGTGAATATGTCTCCCCCATAAGTCTGACTGAAAATTCATTTGAAGCCACCTTGTAACGTGACATATTTTCAAATAGCCTGCGTTGAAAGTTAAATCATTTACAGTCTGGAGTTGGGGCAGTCACGTAAAAAATTTCAGTTATTTAGTGGCTATTGAATACCACAAAGATTCCTAGTAGAGTAAAAAAAAAAAAAATTCAAGTACCGGTGCATAGTTTTCCCCTAAAAAGAGACAAAATCGTTACATCTTATTGTAGCAGTACCTTTTCTGATCACTTAACAAATTGGTTTTTTTTCTATAGAAGTGAAAATTTCATTTCAAAGGAGAGCTTCAAATAACGACTTCTTCATTTCTAGTTACAAGTTTGGGAAATGCCATTTTCGTCTGTCTGAAGGGGTTAGATTTTTTAACAATTTTCTGTACGTTCCGCGCATATTGATGGGGGCGCTCTGTTTAGATTGTGTTTTGGTCGAATTACCTACAATATACATGCTTGCATATTATTCTTCGTTTTGGGACAGTGTTATGAAGTGAAAATTTTATTGCGAAAGAAAATTAAAAAAAAAAATTACCGTGTTTCTAGTTAGCAAGCCCGGGAAATGCCTTTTCCTGCTGTCTGTGGGTTCTTAATTTTTCCAAGATATCTGTTTGCTCAACTTAGACTTTCGAGCAGTATTACATTTTTCGAACAAGAAAAGACAACCCTGTTAACTCCCAAACTGAAACGCTCCCGTGAGCCTATTTCAATATATAAAATATAAAATTTTAAATATATTGGAAGCCAAACTTTTCCGCGGGAAAATTTTCCAATACGTTCCGAGGGCATTGAATCTCCCGGATGATATTCAGTAACCCAACAAAACTACAGATCACCCTCTATTTGATTTTCTTTTAAGGACGTAACATTCCTCCATACCCCCCCCCCAAATCTGTCATTAAATTACAATTTTTCTCCAATATGAGGTTCAGATTGTTAAAAAGTGGCAAAAGTTTGCAATTTTGATGATATACTCAGAACAACAAATAACCATGCAGACAACTCTGTTAATCCCCGACGTTTTACCTACTTTTGCCCTTGAAAGGCATATGACTTAATAAAGAACCCAAATATTTTATTGCAACCTTGAAAACACAAATATTCTTATATTAAATTCCAAAATTTCTGCAATAAAATAAGCTCTTAATTGTCAAATCTTCGTTCAAAAAAGGGGAGAAAACTTTTCGGGCAAACTTCTAGTCTCGTCTTGAGACCAATTAGTACGTAGGACTAGAACAATTAACCTGTTAACGCCAACAGAATTTCAGCTGTCACGTATAACATGTTTTTGAATTTGTCCATATGAAGAATGGATTTCTTAATGAACACCCCAAAATTGTAATGGTCCTTACAGAAGCCAAATTTCTTTCAAACATTTAATTTTTTTCTTTAAAATAAACTCAAGATTTAAGGACTTTTTAAAAAAGAAAGCCAAAAATTTCACCGCGCTACGCGCGCCTGAAATTCTGTCAAGTTGCGTCCCACCAATTACTCATCGCCTTCGTCGGACCCTTGAAATGCTGGCCCCCCTGTCTGGCAAATCCTGACGCCACCCCTGAACTACTCTACAATAGGCAGGCTAACACTTGGCAAGGTAATCGTAGGCCCAACCCGTTTGGAGTCGTTTGGGCCATTTGACAGACCAGTTCAGTTCACCTCAAATCCCCGTTATGAACAACAAACACTCACTTTCTATCAGTAGGTGGCGGGTTTATGCTATCTCATCTTCAACATCCCAACAGGGAATTGCATTCCCCTAGACTGATCCCAAGCACGGCGCTGATGAACCCATGGCTACCTGGAAACAAGGTTGAGGGTTTTGTAGGGCGGTTGGACCATAGATCAGGATAATGCTCTGTGGGTTGGACCGACTTATCTGTATACGTAGAAATCAGGAGGGACGATTTAAAAACAGTTTTTCATGTTAAAGGGGGGAGTTTAACTCGCTGGTTCAAAAGTCGGGTACTGAAACCGTGGAGTTGCTTAATAGAGTTGCTAGAGCAACTCCCTGCTAAAACAGAAAGAAAATTCCGAAGTGGTGGCACACTTGCATTTTATGTGGAGGCCTAGGTTAAACAATAAAGCGAGACCCATTTCATTTACATACATGAACCCTTACATACGGGTGGTTGTGAATTTGATGTTGTCGCTTGAGAATTGACCTCGGAATCATCACAGGAAGACCAATCGTTACAAATTATTCACTACCATAAAGAGTAAAAGGTGACATTATTAATTTTTCATCATACATACTGGTACTTGTTTAGCAATTATCATTTTAACACTGTTTCTAAACAGAATCTACTGCGCTTATTTCGTGGAACTAGGCCTGATTTGTGCTAAGGAAACACTGTTTGAGCCTGACACAATAACGTTCAGCGTTCAGTCCGCCGCGGACGCCTAAATAATGTACAGAGGAGTAATTGCAGAATACCTCGCAACTTTCAAGCTATATCCCTTTAAAATGTAGTACTACCCAGATTGGGTTGGGGGCAAAAATATTCTTAGCCCAACATGTCTACCTTGGAGTGGCTCTGTGGATCAGATATCGAAGTGAGGAGAAAGCAGCAGCAGACAATGAAGCGCGGAGCTGGCTCTGAGGTGGAAATATCAGTTGGGGGTATTCTGCAATTGTTCCTGTACCTGTATTCTTCTTTACAATTGGCGATTGGTGACATTCAGCTGGTAATTTATACACCATTTTCACACCATATGATCTGTACAGCCTGTGAGTTTATGATAAATTTTATGGACTTAGGGTGAATTAAAAAGGCTGTCTGACACTGCCAGGGCTGAATGATCGAGCCCCAAATGGTATTGGAATAGATTTTATGAGCATAGGCCTACAAGTAGGCCTAGCAAGATAGACTGGTTACAGTTAGTTTCCACCCTCGCTACTTTCCGCCCCTCAAAAAATAGCTTTTTCCGCCCCCCTTTTTTTTAGCAGAAAACATCTTTTTGGGAGGCGAAAAGTAATGGAATGGAATGTGATATCAGTGGTACTTTTGTCAAATGAAGATTCCATCAATTTTTCCTTTAAGTTTCAGACTTCATCGATGTCTTTTACTGTTCAATGCGACATCCGTTACTGCCATGTTTACGTCTTTCCAAGCAACATTCTCACTGTAGACTTTAGTATATACGTACAAGTACGTACAGGAATACGGTATTCAGTGCTGTGAACAATTGTTCACACATTCAGCATAAGCCTACCTATAGACAAGCAGACTACTTACACGTAAAAAAATACAATTCCGTGACTAGACTTGACGTTTAGAAAAAGGTCATACATTTCATTCTTTTCGATGAGGATGCTGAAAAAGTTTTTGGCCTATCTACAAATTTCATTGTTTTCTTGTACTTGGATTTGAAATTTGAAGTTAACAGTTATTTTTAACACATGTAAGTTCGAACATTACTTTCCGCCCCAAGATTTTTAGGGGCGGAAACTACCAAGGGCAGAAACTATGGATCCTAGCTAGACTTAGTCAAATGCAATCTTGTGACATGGAAAATGAGAATAGACTCGTTAGACCAGTTGCATGGTAACCTGTGTTTGTTTAGCCATCTTGTATGGAACAGTTGCAATGATTTCAGCTTGTGTCTACGTGTTCCTTTTTTTCTGGTGTTTGGTTTTTTGGTTTTTTTTTGCTTCATTTGTATATGAACTACAGCTCATTTTTTATAAGGCATACATTCAATTAGATTGCAAACTTTCTCAAGTTCTGTAAGCAGACTGGTGACTTTTCTGATTGGACCATATTTTCTCTGATGTTCCTCAAGACACTGTCTAAAGCCTGCAGCACACTTAACGACTTTGCACATTGCAACTCAACTAAACCGTCGTGACCTAGTTTTGAATCACTGTCATGATTTTTGGTTGCACGACAGGGCCACGCACACTATACGACTGGCAATTGCATATTGTCAGTCGAACAATTAGGGAATGCATTCCCATGATTGGCACTTGCACACTACTGCTATACATATTACAGTACAACAGCAGAGAACAACATACAATTTGCAACTATACTTTCAGTGTGTAGCTAGTGTACTAGGCCTATGCAATTTTACAGCTCACCAGTGATGTCGACTGCCCCGGCAATCTCTTCAACGGTTTTTTACAAGCATTCCTATAGGAATAGCTTTTGCTTCCACAGTTATAAAGTACAGGTCATTGCTCTCTCATTTGTACAAGTTTGTCTTATCTCTATTTGCCGTATTTGGTCCATATATCCATCTTTTCAACTGATTATTTACACAAAGTTACATCAAAAAATGTCACCAGGACTACCATCAGACAACTTTTCACCGTATTTATGTCACGAGCATATAAATCAGTAATTTTGATTGGTCAGATTTTTCAACCACTTGAGACTGTCACCCTACAGAGTCCGAAAGAACCAGCATGTTCGTTCTTCCCTACTGAAGGGGATGCGACTTAGTCTCAGTCATAAACTCACGCACACTACACAACTGTTGGAGACCGGATAATCCAGTTGAGTTGCATTGGGCAAAGTTTATTCAATTCAATGTTTATTTCTAGCATCTTTGTCCAATACATTACATGCAATTTGTATACGTTTAACTAGTGTATCTTAATAACTAGAAAAGGAGGAAGAAGATGTCATGACTTATTAACATCTCTCTAAAATAGTCCAATTAAGGTGCTATAAATACAGAATAACTACAAAAATGATGACTGTGTATTCTATAGACAAATTAGGAATGTCACTGACAAGGTTCAACTCAAAATGATCAACACACCCTTTTTAAATCGCAGAAGGATTGGCAGATGCACTTTAACTCCAAGAAGTGCTTGCTATGAGAATTGCCCACTTATGAAATCCTAAACTTTACAACTACTTTCTAAGTGATGACAAACTTGATTCAGCTGACTGCCATTCTTAGAGGATATTTCAAATAACCTTTCCTGGAACAAGCATATCAACCTTATTGCCTCATCAGCTAAATAGGTTCTTGGCTTTGTGAAAAGGAATCTTCACTCCTGCACAAGGAGGATCAAAGCTAATGCCAGTCTCACACTTGTTGGACTCTTATTAGAGTATTCTTCTTCTGTTTGGGATCATTACACTGCCTCCTTGGTTAATAAAACTGAGTGAATTCAATTTAGGGCTGTTGGTTTGTTTGTAATGATTTTCCATCCACTGCAGTGTTTCCAAAATGTTAAGGGATTAAGGGTTGGATAGCCTCAAATATAAAAGGTGGTTAACTAGGCTTGTCACCCTTCAGAAAGCCAGATTGGACCTCCTGGCCTTGTCAACTGCCAACCTCCTATACACGAATCCGGACAGATTGTGATGGCCTGATTTTAGTCGGCCGTTACTGGGGTCTATCACCTTCAAACTTTAAATTCCCTTACTTACCTGTTCCATGGATGGTAGTATACTGAAGTGTATCTTAATTTTCTCAACTTTACTGAATATGAGGATTTGAAATTCACGTAGACAATAGATGAAGACGAGTAAAGGCTGATGGACCCCACTAATGGCTGCATACAGTCACTAAAAACAAGCGCTAATCGGATATGTCTATAATTTGTCTGGGAGCCTTTTAAGCATCACAACTCAACTACTGTAACAACACAACCATCCAAAAAAAACAAGGACTGCTGTAAATTCAGCTTCTTCCCTCACACCATCACAGAATAGAACCTTCTTCCCCAGACATTACTCACCTTTAGCACATCAAGTTATTCAAGAACTCTGCCTTGAGGTTCCTCAGTAGCACTCTCTGCCAAACTGTGGTTGTTTCCACTCAAGCTGAAGTTTTCGTGACCCACCTCTACCTAATGGAAACAGACATACAGCATTACATCCGAAGGAATTTCACTGCTATGTCCGGCTCTTAATCAGGATGGGAGGAGTGAATACTCATCTCTAATTATTTTCCTCTTTTTCTGTGCATAGTTTTTACCTTAAGGTAGCACACCACTAATTATATGTCCTATTGACTCACACACTAAATCAGGCTACTTACTTGCCTTCAAGCTCCTTGTAGAAGTTTTCAAATGGAACAGCCACCCCTATGGTTGAAACTCACAATGTGGGCTTTTACTGCACTTTCAAATTTCCATATGATGACCATTAATATTTTGAGCTATAGAGCCTTGAATGATAGATATGTGTTTCCGGCCATAATAGATACCCAGAGAGGTCATTTCACAGAGCAGAGTAATAGAATTAAAAAATTACTCTAATATCGGTCAAATGGCCATGAATTTTGCACAGTCTGTATTTCAGCTCCTACTCATTGTCTACAAAATTCAAATGAAAATGTGACCATATTTCATGAGTTACACAGTCAGAAAAATCAATCAATAAAATTATTTTGGCACTTCATCTGTCAGTAAACATTTTCCCAGGTTTGAGTATTTGAGTTAGTGGTCTGCTACCTTTATATGTGTATTCATGCATATTCAGGAAACAAGAACATAAGAGAAAATTTGGCTTAAATTATTTAGCTAAAATATATTATTTTACACTTACAGTATCTTGAAATGGGCAGTTTAAAGAAGAACTTTTCCAGCCCCCTTCATCTCCATCATCTGCAGCCTTGATAACCTAAGCATTTGTCTATATTCTGATCCATATTTTACCCACCCTCTCTCTACTTTTTATTATTTATTGAAAATGGAAATTTTCTCTTCGATTCAATAATAGTAGAGTGCAAATTTGCAAGTTGCATGTGTACTTCACAATAAGTTCATAAAATGGGCACAATATCACTTAGATGTTACATTCCTTCAGTTTTGAAATTTTTCTCTGCTTTGGTTTTCAGATCCTTTGAGAGTCTTTGCTAAAGTAAAGGTCCATAGAGGTTGCCAAACCACGGAATGGAATCAGAGCATTCACCTCAGTGTACAGCATCAACAGGTGGGCCAATCACTAATGATATGCTACATACAATGACTCCAACACAATTAAAGACATTGGTTGATAAGAAAGTTTGCATCAAAAGTGGAAAGAACAATGATGAAGTAACAGGGATTGTTTATACAGTTGATCCTGTATCTTTGAGCTTCATAATTGCTACCCTGGGAACAGCAGCTGATGGCAAGTCCAGTCTTACCGTCATTCCAGGCCATTCTGTGCAACAGTTGAATGTAACTGGACAGTGCACAGAACAACAGAAGCAAGCATTATCAGAGGCTTATGGAAACTTTGTCAACTCCAACAAAACTCACCCTGAAAGCATTGAACGACGAAAAGAGAAACTTGTGACATGGTTTGAGAAGAATCGCATTCCTGTCTCACTGACTGGAAATGACAAAGAGCTATTACAGGTAACTGACGCTTTGTTCATTGAGCCACCGTATCAACCAGAAAACTGCCTCAGTCGGAATGAAATCATTCTAGGGAAGGTCCAAGCTCTTATTAGATCAATGCCAGACTGATCTACGACGTAGAGTGAGTGAGTGAAAATGCATAGGTCAACAAGTGGTTATGCAGAGTGCTGTTATCCTTCAATGCATTGAATTTATGTGATACACATGGTGCTGCATTATTGTTCAAGGCCCTCCTTGCTGGTGATGTACTGGACCAGTCTAGTACAGGGCTTGAAATTTAAAAGAAGGATTCAATATCAAATCCAGTTTGATATGTTAAAGGAGTTCTTAATCTAGAGCCCTGTGGTGAAATTTGCCTAGAAATCCAATGAGTAGTACTCAAGATAAGTTGTCACAGGTAAAGTTGTCACATTTTCAACAAATTGTGAACTTGAAGTAAGCTCATATGATATCATATCCTTACATAAAGGAATAGCCCTTTTTTGCCTTTTTTTAAAAAAAATTTACAACCAATTTTCTTCTCACCGGTACCATGTTATCAGAATGTGATTGCATGAGTGGCATGAGAAATTACTTCATTTGCTCACATTTTAAGAAATACATGTTCCATTTAAATGGAGGTTTCACCCAATTGTGTATAGAGACTCATTTCCACTTTTAATTACTGTATAAAAATTGAACATTTGCTTAAACTGCCTCTTCTAAGCCAAACGTGTTCTACAAATATTTGGCTTTAGTGTAGTCCTGTGAACGTCTAGCAAAATAACTAAACGTTAAACCTCAAAAATTTGCTACCATTTGGCCATTAATCGCTATTACCTTACCACAAAAAAAAAATAATAATAATTTCAGTATGCAGTGATTGATACTGATTGAAATGCAGAAATAGTATGAACTTTGTTTTCTTTGATGGTAAAACCAAATTGTTCTGAAACTTTGAAGCCTGCAAGGTTCAAATATGCCCAGAATGTTTTATTTAACATAAAAACCAGGGATCATCAGAGTATACAAATGGATAAAAAACTCTCCAAAAAAAAAGGTTTTGCGATTAATTGCTTGTAGCTTTGTACTTAATGTTTATTCCACATGCGATCGTTCAGCGATTAATTGCTACACGTTCACAGCCCTACTTAAGTGTAATGATAAAATGTTTTTACATTTTCTTTTTGTGCTTCAAAATATTGAGAATGTGAGTTGGCAGTGACACATAGTCATGTCACATACTGACCAGCACCTCACAGAAAACTACCATAGATGGCATGAAATAATTCTAGTGAAAGCTAAAATTTCATTACATCAGTACAAGACAGAACGAGAGATGAGTGTGAAGAGCTTATAGGGTTACCATGATGCTACTTGTAAGCAATAAAATTTGACTTTTTCCATCTTTTGTCCAGCATATCTCATTTTACTTGTGGTTAAAAAAAAAACTGTTTTAAAGTGTACCTGGATTCTAGAATTACTCTTTTATATGTAAGAGGTTGAAGATTGAATCTGATTTGTCCAACTCCCATTGTCATAGCTCATTTCATTGTTGAGATATTAGATGTTGGAATTGAATCACTTAAATCAAAAAAAAGAAAAGTCTATTGGACAATAAATTGTGACTTTCTTGTTGTACAATTCACATTACCCACTTTGTTTTCCTTTGAAATTAAAAATGTTTAAATGATCTTGAATGCTACCTGTTCTCTTGCAAAGCATAAATTAAAGAGGGCTTGTTTGGTCAAGTCATCCCATGGCAGTAAGTTTATGATCACATCTTGGCACAAGGTGCAGTAGCTTTACAAAAAATGAAGAAATGCAAAGACTGTAACTGGCATCACAAATATTGCATAATCTACAGCCCCTGACACACTATTTCAAGCAGGCTACACTGTCTTGCTGTGGGCAAGGATTTTGTTGCACCCAGGGAAATTTATGTCGACAGGAAATGATTTAATGATTTGGGAGGGTTTCGCATGGAAATTGCATGTTTGATGCGTGATACTTGCTTGGGTTTTGCCTGTTCTCTTTGTGACATGCGTGCCACATGCAGGATAGTTCCATGTCAGCTCAAGGAATCTAACGGGCCTGAGGGGTTACCTGCGTGCCAGTAACGTTTTACCTGCGTGTAAGTTGCCTGCAGTGTGTGGGGTTTACACATGCCTATTGCGTGCATATTTATTTGGCAAATGTGGTCGTAGAACACCAGCAACTTGCCTGCAGCAAGCTCTCAGATTACCAACTGGGAGAGGGTAACTTGCCCAAAACATGCCCTCACTTTCCTCGCTTCATATCAGGAACATTGACGCTCTGACCGCAAGTTGGGAGTTTCAACACCGATCCCTGCCTGCGTCTGACATGCGCTTGCCCGAAATTGCCACATGGTCCACAGCTAACCTACGGCGAATTATTTCCTGGGAGAGGGAAAAAATTTTCGGGGGGGGGGGGGAGGGGGGTGCATAGAAATGCATACAAATACATTAAGTCAATGGCATACTTCGAAGTCTCTATAAAAAAATTTAGGAGGTGCTTTTCCCCTTCCCCCCTCTTGGCTTCAGACCTACTCCTCAGGCAAAACTTGAAAGTTTTAATTACCGTGCTTAGCAATATTATGCATAAAACTACATGAATGGACTTTCCCAAAGAGTTAATTCAGGGAGTTGCAGCAAACCTGGTGAACTGGATCACTGGGTGAACCAGAATATGAAATTAACCCCAGGGTAGTTGTGTTCGATATATTTGACATTGTCAGATGACCAGATTCAGAACCGGAGGTACTGGAATCGTAATTGGCGTTGATTCGAATTCTGCACCCAAGGAAACTAGCCCACGGAATGTGCCCGTTGGAAGAAGAATTGACCCGAAGTCGGGTATGATGGGCTCGGGATCCAACCCTGTTAAAAATACTGAAGAGTTAAAGAAACAATGCCATAATTTGTAGTATCAGTAAACAACTTGGAACTTTCCGACAAGCTCGGTTTAGGTTCAACCGCAAACAGTTCAGCGTCTCTGGGGCACAAGGTTTTTTTTAGAGTTATCTGCAATTAAACTTCGGCTGCACGGCGTGCAGGGTCAGTGGGTATGAAGTTCCCGCTTCCGAATTCCAGGAATCGAGAGAGGCAAACAGACAAGCTCTGTTCTAAATTTCACGTTTAAAACGGTAACTGTATTTTCTTGGTGCATTTACCCTCATTAGATGACAAAACATCGAAATTGCCGTGCTGGTTACAGCAATTTTCTTCTTGGAATAGTTCGACTTGATCGGTGACAACTAACAATTTGAACAATGTATTGAAGATGAGGTGTAATCAGATATTTCCGACAGCTTACCAATTGATTTCTTGCATGTAGTATTAAAATAAATAACGTGCCTTGTTCCCATCAAATAATAAATACGTCCGCCAAATTACGGCACGTTTTTCAAATAAAGTTCACATTTTGAAAATTCAATTTTTTCGCGAAAGTTGATTACATCTAGTTAGTTAGATGGAGTTTTACGGCCCAGTTTCCAACCAATTGGTTCAAGTCGAGCCGGCTTCAACCTTTTTTTCCAGTTGTGGCTCACTGGCCTTTTCCCTACTTCATTGTTTATGCGGAGCATCACGCACAACTGCAGTAGGATTCATATTTATAGTTCTTGGTATGACTCGACATGGGAATCGAAGCCGGGCCTTCCGCGTGAGAGGCGGGTGCTCTTACCTTTAGACCAAACACGCGGTCTTTATTGATTAGATCTATGAGAATGATTATGATAATCACTCTCCTTGATTACATCAAGGAGAAGGATTATCATTGCAGTTTTATTTGAATCATTAGCTATCCTGTACCTCACATTCATTGCCTAGCTCAATAATGTCCTCTTCTGATTTTTACCCAAATTTCGTCGGAAATTACAAATTTTCGGAAGTTTGACATTATGATCCGTATCTGATAAATCATTCCCCGAAAATTATCTCGGACAAATTCAAGAGATTCGATCACTCCTTGCCAATTTGTTTCATTAGCATGTGCAGAAAATGTAAGGTATTTGTGTGTGCGTGTAGGAGGCGGAGGGGTGGGGCAAATGGTAAATTACCCGGCTGACATAGGTAGGGGTCTACCGGTGCCCTGGAAAGTTTTCGTTGTCGAACCTTGCTAAACCAGGGAGGAGCACCCAACCTATTACGCTACGTACCTCGCCTGTAACTACTGTTGGGCAGTCCATCTACAGCGGAATGATCACTTCTTACGGTTGGCTATCATCTGATCATAGCTCGCTCTTGTTTCATCGCCAAGGGAATGCTTCACATCGGCTTTTATTTAGCTCTCTTTTTGTGATCTTTTTGGTTTCCCGAAAGGGAATGCGTATTGAGTCGTGCAGACGTAACCTTTGCCGACTAGTGTGGGATCGTGCAATTTAGTGTTCACATATTCGCTGTCCATGAGGAGGGGGAAAGGGTTCGTAGGGGAAAGGGCGTGACCCCTTGTTCCCTTTAGAGAATGTTTCCTTTTTAAAACGGGCTGATATGCAAATTGATTCTCTTTTTGAACAATTTTGAAGCATATTTAAACACGCATGACTTCCAATAGAGAGCTCCGAGTAGAGAGTAGTTCCGATTTAGGACAAACAGTTCTGTTACGCCAAAATCTGCTGTGTTCCGAGTTTCCTATATCATGTCTCGATTTTCAGTAATTGGCACATGTACAATTTTGTCGTTTGCTTCTTGAAATACTGGAATTTTTTCGGTACTATTGAAGAGAGCTTGTTGTGTAAATGTGTGAGCCTTGAAGCAACTTGAAAAAAGCACTATATCCTCACATAAATGAACAGTCCTTTATTTTTCTGTAAACTTTACAACCAGTCTTCTCCTCTGAACCCCATTTTACTTTAATGTGATCAATGGCGTAGCAGGGGGAGGATGGGGGCCTAGCCCCCCAGATTTTCTTCAGCACCCCCCCCCCCCGCCGATTTTTGCCTCCTGATAAAGTTATTGAGAAAAATAAAATGTTTGAACGGAAATACACTTTGAAGTATATTTCCTTCAAAAACAGTACATAAATAAAATGTGTAACAATCAAGAAAACATGCATGAATGTGTGTAAAACACATTTTGTGTATTTCCTTCAAAAACAGTACATAAATAAAATGTTTAAGAATCAAGAAAACATGCATGAATGTGTGTAAAACACATTTTGTGTATACGTACGAAATCCAGTAATAACTTCAAAATGATTACTTTAAAGCTGCAATCTATTCAAATATTGCCGCATTTGCGATCTACGTTCTCCTGAAGTTAACAATTTTTCCCAAGAGAAAGGGAGATACCGGTTCCCTTTAGTCTCATCCCCCAGGCCATGGCACATGTCAGAAATGCCCAGATTTTGGGTCCCTAAAAAGTGTGTGTATTATCATTTTTCCATAGATTGATTTTTTATTCACACTATTTGAGAAGTGGCACACATTTGAAAGTCACTTTGGAAAACAAATCTAGTGATTTCATTTGATGGTATCGTCCAGAAATACAGGTCCGATTTGAATGGAAATTTCACCACACTCTGTAGATTTGTTGGTTCGTCTTCCATGTATGGAAAAGAATTTTTCCTCAACTTACCCTTTAACCCATACTACAAAATATTTAACTGTAACAAAATTCATTCGTCCAGACGATTTGCTTGATTTATTAATAGCTCATAAGGACAAAATCGTCAAGAAAGACCCAATATTATTCACTGTCTCTTACAAAGAAACCCAAATTGTTCATTTTATCTGAAATAGAATTCCATATTATCTTCAATGTAAGCTCCTAACTTTCAAGTATTTAAATCACATAAAGTTCGTCGGATCATGTCCGCATGATGAATTATGTGAACCAAAGAAACTGAAGAGTGCAAATTAGGCACCTTTCCAGTTTCCATACCAGTGTTTGTAAACCATCCTCAACATCAATTTTTTCCGAAATAATCAGCTTCAAAGAACTCAGTGGAATTAAACAAAATTGGAGAGACTCCAACAGGCAATTATGTGAAACCCCAACAGATCCCCCTCCCCGAGCCCACTTAATTTTTTAAGATTATTCAATAAAACCAAAATTTTTCAGAGTAAAAATCCCAAATTTTGTTTGTGACAATCCAAACTTATCGCCAAAGGAAGCTCCATATTCTCAAAAACTAATTGTGCCCAGTGTCTTCAACAACTTATTACTTTGTCGTGGCTAGTGTCATGTAAGAAAGATTGAAATTGAATGGCCTGTGGTCGAGCTCGGGTCATTTTCCACTTCAGTGATTATGGATGATTACCACAATATTATTTTCTCAACAAAACACCGCAACACGAAGTTGATCACGCAATATAATTGTAACATAACAAAAGAAATGAGGGATAAATTGAAACCTAGTAACAGTATAGATAACAGGATGTCCTGTGCTTTGTCTTTGACAGCGCATCCCTATCCTGCGGTTTCTGGTGTTGTTTGATTACATTAGTGTCCATTTGTGTGTGAATTTAGAGGCGGAGAATTCAACAGGGGGCTTTGCAGACTTTGCGCGGTGTTTTTTTTTTTATACCATCACATGATAATGAAAAGAACTGTATGTAGCGCATACTTGCTACAATGCGAACCAGAAACATGTGCCCCTCGAAATGGTTTTCGATTTAGACCCGGAGGTATCCACCGTTGGTAAGTTCAGGTACTGGTTGCTCCATTTTGAAACTTGGGCTCGTGATAAGTACCGAAACGTGATTCATATCTTTGCTTGGCCTATCTGTGAAGAAACAAAACTTTTGTTTTTCGCGCAATTGCTATCAGTATTATGATGAAGTTTTGTATGTTGTACTTACAAACCAAAAACTAGCGTGGAAGACTGGAAGTTCAGTTAAGCTTAAGGGTTAACAAGGCCAAAGGGGAAGGGGTGAAGGTTTGGGAGAGGATGAAGAAGGGGTGGACTGGTATTGAAACTAAGTTAGACATAAATGAATTTTTTTATTGTAACTTTTGTAATTACTGTAGGACAAAAAAACATTTAGGCCCACTTTGGTTTCATGCTTTCTGGGGAGTGTGTGCCAGACAAACCCTCAAGGGTTTTTAACGCACTTCCCTTTTCACGACTTTTTCTCATTTGATGCCATTGATCTTTCTCACATGTATAACATATTGTTGTGAAATGAAACAATAAATGAAATGAAATGAAATGAAATGATGGGACTGTGATTGACACTCATAATCATTGCAAAGTTGGTAAACAGAATAAATTTAAACCCTTTTCCTGTTTGCCTTTTTCAAATATAAAGTGTTCAACCAACCATCTGGTAGGCCTTAATAATAAATCGGCATCTAGCCAGAGTGAATAGAGGCATAATTGGCGTCAGTAGAATTTTGCGATTTGGTTTAACAGATTGTAGCCAGCAATTACATTTGTAAACAGAAAAGGGGCCTCAAATATACTTGAAACTTGCAGTTAATTTCTTTATAATTCCTGTAGATACTCAATCCTGGAACCTCCCACCAAAATGATATACTGTAGGCCATGCATTAATATTCACAAAGGTTAAAATTTCACATCTGCCAGAGGTGTGGATGTTGGTCACAGTAATTAACATATTTTCAATAAATCTGTAATATTATCTGCAATTAGATTTAAAATTGCATTAAATGTGTATTTCTCGCAGTCTCACAGCAACTTTCAGGGGAGTAAGTTGCTGTGTAAGTTGCCATGTGAACTCAATACAGAAACACAAAGAACAGACTACAGATCTGCAGCATTTGGATGTATTTTAAAGTTCCCATGCTTACCCTATATATCTGTGCACATTTTGTACATGTACATAGCAACTAGACACTTAGGCAGTTATTATCTTGAATGAATTACGTCATTTCCGGCATTCCATGCGTAAAATTCTTTCAAGTAGGACTGCAATGTTGTCATGTGATGTCATTAACGAACAAAAGCAGTGGCGCACATAATCTCATGCAGTGTTCAAACTTAATAATTAGGCCTTGAAGGGCAGTTGTTTTACGACGCTAGCGACCACGAATGTGGGAGAAGCCTTTGGCTTTTGAATTACAACTTCACGTCAGGTGGAGACCAATTTAGCAATTTGGTATTTTTTGGAAGGTCAGTTCAGATGGAAAAACTGTAGATTGCTCTTGGATGAAAAACCCACCTTACTTAGACCTGGCCAGGAAATGAACTCCAGACCTCACGGTTGGTAAGATTCATCGTTTCAAATGCCACTGCCTTTTTTTTTTCTCTTTTATTGGAAGGTGAGCCCACTGGCTCACCCATTTTAAAATCGTTTTTTACAGTATATACACAATTAAACCATACATCAAGATTACTGCACAAATGAAGAAAAATTAACCCAGTCAAAACATCATGTGAGGTGTGTCCAACTTAAAAACGAAAGGAAAGTAGAAACCCTACTGCATAGCACATTGCTTGTCAAATATCATAACTACAATCTTCATGTCATGTGAGGATTACAGAAATTTCACCTTGGTCGAATATACCCCAAAATGCCACAGCCTTTATCCTTTCAGCCATTGTACCGGTCAACACTTCTTGGCTCATGCATGCAGAAGAGTTATGTGCGTATCCCTTTTCACAGCCAAGTCCCAACTGGAGCTATTGCCTATGTGATTCAGTGTGAGGAAATCCCAGGTCTCAAAAAGAATTTCACCTTTATGCCAAATATGAGGATCCTCTAATTGTTCAAAGCCTGAAAACCCTGTTTACACAATATCTGAAGGTAGGAAGCCTTGATAGATTTCAGGTATGTGGGTGTGTTAAAGCCAAATGAGACAAAGAAATTTATATGAGTTTTGGAGGTAAAAGGTCATGTGGGGTCTTCAGGGTCAAAGACTGAAAATGTGCAATTTGGAAGATGCTCATACTTCACATGTAGATGGTCCATGTGGAGTAGATGACCCCTATCATTTTCGGTTGGGGTTGAAGGTCATATAGGGTCACCAGGGGTCAAAGTTTGAAAACCTTGTTAACACAGTATGTGAAGGTACTGTAGGAAGATTGGATAGATTTCTTACTTGGTATGTGGATGCATAAAAGTAGGTCAAAGAAACCCTGCACTTTTGGTGGAGGTCAAAGGTCATGTGAGATCACCAGGGGTCAAAATGAGAAGAGTAACTTGGAGGTTCCTCACACTTGACATGAAGATGGCCTATATTGAATCTAAGATACCTACTGCTCCCAGTGTAATTCAAAGGTTATATGAGGTTGCCAGAGGTCAAAATTTCTGTACTATTTTTACACAATATTTCACTTAGGGGTTATGAATATTGTCAATTCCACACATAGTATTTGGATGTAATAAAGTGAGCAGAACCCTAGTTTTTCGGTGGTCAAAGGTTATCTTAGGTCTCAGAGGGTCCAAATCTCTAAACATGATTTGCACAATATCTCAATGTAGGATGCATGGATGCATCTCTTACATGTGGATGCATTGTGAAACGCTGTTTGAGAAAAGAAAACAGACTTACAATTTCAAAGGCAAGGATTTACTTAGCCTTTTGGTTTTATAGTTCAGGACTTGCTATAGCCTATTAAAGACATTGGGTTGGCACATACGTGCATAAATGATGCTGGAAGCTCAGTACCGTAAGCAAGACCTGTGAGTTTGGGGAACATGCAGCTATGTTGGATCTTAAAAAGGCAATTTCAATGTTTTCAATTTCAGACATGAAATGAATAGTACTACAGTACCTCAAAAACAAACTGCACTTTCTCTGCATAGACATATTACTGTGTAAATCACTTTTAATTTCATTCATTAGAAGAATGAAAAATACTGTAATCCAAATAATTTGAGAATGTCAAAAACATCAAATTAAATAGTCCCCTCACCTTTTGACTGCTAATTCCTCATTGAAGCTATTGTAATTTGTAAGCATGCAGGACAGTCGCACTGTTCTTTATTACCTTCTACAGTGTTTCTGGTGGGGAAGGGGGGGGGGAAGGGCCCCTTTCCAAAAGTTTCCAAAAGAAGGTGGGTAAAATCCCCCCTTTCCATTTCCATAAAATTAGAAAATTGTCAATAGCTTGGTTCCTTACTTAAAAAGAGGACACTTTTTCAGCAATGTTTGAACTTACACAAATAAATGGCCTTTAAAACCCTTCAAATTGCACCCTAACAGGAGCCTTGAGGCAAGATTTTGCCCCCTGAACCCACTTGTAACTTTAGCACAGGACAGCATCAATTTTGACTTGGGGTTTAGTGGTAATTTATCCCCCCCCCCTTTTTTGTACTTCTGGCTGAATTCCTGTTTAACTTAATGTTTTCTTTTCTTACATGCCACCACAGATGTAACCTGCAAGCTACATATGTATGAAGCACAGAGGTGATGACTCCAAGCCGGAATGCAAGGACAAGATCTCACCTGGTTCAATACAAAAACTGCAGATTGCTGAGAAACCATCGGCTTGTGTGGGAGGACCTGTGGATAAGAGATGGAATAATTGAAGACCCTAAAAAGCTCTTTTGGGATGAGAGAGTGGCCAGTGATGATCAAGTTGACTGTAATGGCTGCATTATCTCACCAGGATTCATTGACACTCAAATAAATGGTAAAATTTTATAAACGATGGGAGTAGTGTTCCACTGATTATGCATCGGCCGATTGAACAATCGGCCGATGCCGATCACAGGTTATTTAATTTAACAATCGGCCGATGCCGATAACCGATTACTAGAAAGAGGGAAGTCACATGTTTGTCTCTTAAGTACGTGCCCCTTGCTTTGTGCATATTGTATTACCATAACCAGTTCAGGATGGAAAATATTGGTAATAGTTCCGTTCGCACGAATGAGATATCATTTTTTGTAGGCGTAATATTTTCACTTCAAAAGTGGAGATACTAATCAACCAATAATACTGTAGAATTGTTTGCAGTCGATGTCACATACCCTTTGATAATTTAGTTCTAAGGCCAACATCATGCTCTGTCTAGTTTTCATCCCCCAATCATGTCAGAACATTTGTGTTCTTTCACTGTGCTGGGTCGTAGTTGCATTAATGTACTTTAGCTACTCTCCCGCTTTAACAAACCGCATGACCTGGGCAGCAAAACAATTGCACCCGATTAACGTACAGTATCTTATGGTTCCTTCCGGATATAAATATCCCTATACATTTTAAGCACTTCTTGTCCAAACCTTACGTCTTGTTTAAAAAGAATCTACAACTGAAAAGCATGTAAGTCAGATCCCCCAAAAATCCACACACAGAAATTTGTGATGTCGTTTCGAGGTGAATTTAGCACGGGGCTTGCCAGGCTTCGCTAGCCGGCTATATAAGCATGACAAGTGCAATCGTCGTAACACAAACTAAAGGGGAAAACTTGTCTCAAGACCGAGTATTTTCACACACTAAATCACATAGGCAAAGGAACGAACAGTGATTGGCTGGCTAGAATCAACGCAATTGAACCAATCACAATGCAGGGGCCAATTTTAATTTTGCAATGGATCATATGCATATGATGTCACCGAGCAAAACATGATGCCTTGCTTGGCAGTAAAAACGGACACCCACGTTAGTCTAGTGTATGTGTGGGCCAAGAAGTTTGTTGCACGAGACCACGTGCATCACTGTTTTCGTTTTCAGTGATGTCGTATGACAACATTGCATACGTCCTACTGTAAACAACATTATGGAAGGAATGCTGGGAATGGCTTAATTTATGCAAGGTAATAACCACCGAACTTCACAGATATGTATGCTAAGGTTGGGGATTTGAAAAAAATGGCGAAACCCTGCAGCTAGATAGTCTGTATTATGTGTTTTGTGCAGAACAGTTTGTACAGCAACTTACGACTTTCTGCGAGACAGCAAGGAATGCACCTTGAATGCAATTCTAAATCTAATTCCAGTTAATAGTGGAAAATATGAAAGGATCATATCCATGGGAGGGGTAAAATTTATATGTTTGGGATTATCAATGCATCCCGTTTTGGTGGGAAGTTAAAGGATTGAGTATTTACGGGAATTTTAACAAATCTAAGAGCAAGTTGCAAGTATATTTAGCCCCTTTTCCAGTTTGAAAATAATCGGTGGTAATGATCGGTTGAATGGCAGAATTTTACCGATGCCGATTATTTACCAAAACAGAATAATCGGCCCAATGCCGATTACTTAACAGATGATCGGTCGAACACTAGATGGGAGTTAGGTCTATGTATGAATCAGAGAATATTACAATAATTTATTGATTTATTAATAGAAAAATGTGCAAATGTAGATAACAGTATGCATTAGTCACGCATATCAGGGATGAAATTTAGCACTTGTCCTATCTTCAGAGAGGGGGGAAATTTTTTTTGGACAACCACTTCATGAAGAAATATTCCTTCTTATTTTTGTTACATCCTCCTTCTCTGCCTGATTACCTTTTTCCACTTCAGGGAGGAAATGAAGCTCACTACATGCGGGCTGGGTATAGCTACATGTCACATATCTGATTTTAAATTGATTGACAGTAACAGATATGTTAAAATGCACAAAAAGTTACATAATATTTGGGGTTAGCTACTGTAACAGGCCAGTCAAGCATGTGTCAATTGCTTTTCACACAGTGTAGGGTGTCTATGTTGCTTTCTCAAGAAGCAACGTCACAACATGTTCTCCCTTTGAGGTTGTGTGATGGACAAGTAGACTTTATTTGCAATTGACTAGCTTTTCTACATCTGCAAGTAAGAAAGTTGTAAAAATGCTCAAGATTAAGAAGTGGTATTGAGACAATGGTATGGATTACCATTTGATATGGCAGCATAGAAATGGAGAAGTGCAAAATTGCCAAGATGAAAATCAAATGTTTGTTTTCTATGGCAGAGACATCATTTTTCACTCTCATATGGACATCAAAAAATTTTTTGAACAACCTCAGTTTGGCTCGAGCTTGTCCAATGGACAAATTTCCTTAAAATCAGGCCTGCACAGGATCCATGTATAAACTTCAATTTACTCATGAATGCACTCACAGTGCTTTACTGAATATGTAAGCAGTATGCTAAAGGTGTAATCACATTGGCAATCTTGACACTGGCCCAACCAACAGTTGCAACAAGTGACCCAGTTTTGCACTCGAGTAAAGTAATTTGCTTCTTCTAATGTGATTCAAGTCAAGTCCAGTCACTACACTGTATTTCTGAGAGAAAAATTACAAAGCAATTTCTTGAGTCATTTTCCTTTTGAAAATTGGTGACTCTAGTCGACTTGTTGCAACTTTAACCAATCAATGCCCTTGTTTTGAAACGTGACAAAATTTTTGTAGAATTGGATGTACAGTTATTAAATCATGCCTCATAAACACAATTACCCGTCAAAGTGTTCCATATGCTTTGGTTAAGTTGAAAGTATCTCAAAGAAATTTCCATTTGAAGTTATCTAATTTGAGGAGACTCATTGAAAGTTTTTGCACTCAAAAATTTTTCAGGGTATAAATAAGGCAGCTCTCAGTCTCCAGAACCAATGTGAACAATATTTTTTTGTGACATTTAGTGTTTTGTGCATAGTCTTTTTATGCGATGTATGTATTTCTGTGGAAATAGCCCTCATGGACATCAAAAACAAACTAGTCTACCAAATGGACCCCTTTGATGTGTTTCTGTAGGATGCAAATGGAGGATACATGTTGTTTCAACCTATTTTGACATGGGCCCATGACAGCAGTTCAGTTCTTGACACTGCTGCCATCAGGTGCTCAGTCTGGCCCTGGGCCATGCTTTGCCTGAGGAGGCATACCTATCTTTAGCTCATTTGAAAAATTTTGAAGTGCTAAAGGAGAAAAAAGATAAATTTATCCTTACAGCCATTCTACTTTTGCGTTCAGTGTCATAGAACAATGCAATCATAATGCTTCTGTTGGGCTGGTCATTGGACCTTTGCCCAAAATACAAAATACTCCATTGAACCTGACTTAATCCAAGGTTCCTGCCATGTGCCTGTATGACTGGTGCTAAATTTGAAAAGTAGCTAAGGGACTTTTTTCAGCATGGCTTTTTCCTCGTGGAACAACTATAGTACGCCTAATAATGTCTTTTTGGACATTTCTCAATACAGAGTTGCACTTGCATTGCAATCCGTCCAGGTATATGCCGGTTATAAAATTTTGGTGAGAAAATTAGCTTGATCACTTGTCATTCTACTTTTTTACATTTTACATTTTCTTCATTCTTGTGTCCAGAATTACGGTGCTTTTGTTGCATAGCCCCATCAGGTTTGGGCCCGGAATATACTGTACATACCCACTGTAAGTGTACGACACTTATAGTGATTAATCATGAGTCCGTCAGCACCTTGAGTCGGCCACTACGTACAAAACCTATGGCACATACACGATGTACAACACATATTAATTGGCCAACTCATGGGAACACCATGATACTATTTGTCCTCTTGCATATTTGTCCCCATCCACAGTTTACAAATTGCACTCTTTGAGTTTGGGTTTATGTTGGAAAATGCTTCCCCTAACTTCCAACTTCCTCTCCCCAAATTGTTGGTTTTGAACACTTTTGGTAAGAAGAAGGTAGTCGTTCATGTCATCATGCTTGTTAAATTTTCTTTATTCCTGTGTCAAAAATTGCTGTGCATTTGGTGCAGAGCCACAATGGCTGTTGGTCTGGTCAGAGTGTGCTGCAAATAAGAATCTGCAATGAACGACAATCCATAGTCAGGGATTCGCCAGAAATTCAAAATGGGGGGGGGGGGGTTGTTAATGCCAAACTCCTATAAGTTCAAATTGCCGGTGCCCCTGGTCAAATTTATGGGTTGGTTTAGGGATGCAAAAACTTACTTCAACTCTCAGATGTTCTTTGAAATTTTGAGGCGTGCAAGTGCTATCATACACCATAACTCTCGTCAAACCACTGTTTGGGGGTGTGGTCTTTGCCACACCTACAGTAAATGAAGTATATTAACCCATATAGTTCTGTTGCATTTTCAAAAAACAGCACACCTTCCACATTCCTTAATTTCCTGAGTTAGTGATTTGTTGCACAACTGGAAATTTTAAAACTCAAAAGTGTGACATCTCCCATTTAATGGCAATCGAGGGTCTGTAGGCTGAATTTTGGTCCAGATGACTGAGAACATGCTTTTTACAAGAAGATTAGAGGCTTAAAAAAGGGGTGGGATGCATGCCAGTCAGGCTTCGGCAAATTTTTTCTTTCGTACTTGTCCAACTGGCTAGCTGTTTTCTCAGTCTACTTGCCCGCATAAGTATCTACTTGTCCAAAAGTACAAATGCCATTTTGTGCAACTCAAAAATTTAAGGCTGGGGGTGCTTGCCCGGCGGCCTGCAACATTGAGCATTGTAGTTGCCCGAGTGATTTTTTACTTGTCCCGGGCTGTCGGGCAGGGGATTTGTCGAAGCCTGATGCCAGTTTTTTTACAGGCAAGATAAACCTGTTCCATTCTTACTTATTGCTCTTTACTACTGCTATTGGACAGTCCATTTACTGCAGAATGACCAGTGGGGATAGAATTCTAATCTTATGTCTCAATAAAGGCAATATTTTATCCTTTCTTCAACAATTTCTTAGTGAAAATAGAAGTTAATAGTGGGAAGGTGCTGCCCTCTGTCCTCAGTCTTGAGCATGTACTTAAATGAGAAAACTTGAAGCTGATGCACAGTAGATTCATTTTGCGTTTGTTTTACAAGGAAATTTCATCCTTTTAAAACCAATATTTATTGGTAAGAGTGACAAACAATTACAAAGAAGACAGTATGGTAGCCTTCTTTTCAAGAAATAAGTTTTCCTCAGATAGAAATTCAGTTGTTCGTTACTCTAGAATAATTTGTTCACCCAAACCTTCAACATTTCAAAAGATGCAACTTCCATAACTCTTCTTGTGCAAAATTTTTGAGGAGATAAAGCTATCTCTGGGGTTTAATGTTGAGACGGAATGATTCGAAAATGACTAGAGCTATTTTCTTTTAATGCAGTGTTGAAGCATTTTAAATGCAGTATTTCCCTGTAAGCAACATATTTCTTCTTTTTTTTTTTGATTAGATAGTTTTCATCACTTTCACATGTGCAGTTAATTTTCTTCGTCTCTTTTTCATTGCAGCTGAAATTATTAATTTCTACTTGATTATCTTTGCATTTTCTTGATCTTGAAATTTAAGTGTTTTGACAGGTTATTCTTGAAAGAGATTTATTTGACATTTCTTATGTCAACTATCCCAGTTTTATCCTTAGACTTGCATCTTTTATCCATGTATCCCAGCCTCCTGGTTTCATGTGCCAATCTTCTTTTTTTAGTGTTCTGTTTCATTTGTGACGTTCTGAAAATAGCAGATACAGTTAATACTAAAGCCCATGGCTTATTTCCAGGGTTGTTTAATTAGAAACATGTTGATTAAGGCCATGATTAAAATTATGATTTTAATTGAAAAAATTGTGATTTAATAAAAAAAAAAATATGATTTTAATTGATTTATTTGTTTTAAACCACTGATTTAAATCGTGATTTAAAAAAAAAAATAAAAAAAATCAACCACCCTCAATTTATCATTAACAAACTACGGTAGCAAGTATTGGACTCTGTGCTTCAACCAGGTCAACATAAAGGTTTACAGCTTCAAAAGCAAGATGAAAAACAGAGCACAGGATAGCAAATTAGCAATACTTTATTGGAATAATCCTAGTCAGACTGCATGGGCGTCTGCAGGTATGGGCAAGGGGGGGGGGGGGGCCCGGAAAATCAAAAATTTGAAAAAACTTATAAAATCAAAGCAAAAAACCGAACAAAACGTGTTTTCCAAGTTTCTATGTGAAAAATAGGCTTTAAAAATGCCATTTCCGGCAATCTGGGAGGCATTTTGGGCTGAAATTTTTGCATGCTTTGTGTCAATTCATGGTGACTTGGAGGTTTTGCCCCTCCCTAGAAATTTTGTCCCCCCTGACTTTTTTTTCTGCGGATGCCCATGTCAGACATTTTTTATTCTTTTCACCATATCATTGTTTGTTTGACAGAGTGGTAGGTAGCATTAGTGGAGCAACCAACTCTCACTCAGAAGGTCCTCTGTTTGATTCCCAGGCTGGGTCACACCAAAGGCTTCAAAAATGGAACCTCCCATTGCTGTTGTGAGTGATGCTCTGCATAAAAAATGTAGTAGCAAAACAACCCGAATCCCACAAACTGGAAAAAGGCTGTAGGCATTGATAGACAAAACCAAATATTGGAAGTTGAGGCTTAAAATAATCCTATGCAAAGACTGCAATCATCTTACTGTTTATCCCAGCTCATGTCAAGCCTGGTCACACATATTTTTAAAATGAAAAATGCAGCCATTTTGGGTGATTCTCCCAATAAACTACTGTATGGAGTATCAAAACAATCTGGTGTCCCCTACTGGAAAAAAATGGCTGCAGGCATTGCTAGATTAAACCCAGGGTTTTTGCAAGACAGGGGCAAGGGGGATTTGTCCCCCCTTTTCAGAACACGGTGGGTAAAATCCTCCCCCCCCCCCACCCTTTTCATTTCAACAAAAATTGGAAAACTCAATATTTTGGATTCTTACTTAAAAAAGTAGATACTTTTAGAGCAATGTTTTAACTTACTTAAACAATGACCTCTAAAACCCTTCCAATTGCCCCTTACAGAAGCCCTGAAGCAAGCTTTTATCCTCCTAAACCCACAAATAACTTTAGCTAAGGACAACATCACTTTGAACATGGGGCTTAGCAGTAATAAATCCCCCATTTTTGTGTTTCTGGTAGAATCCCCGAAACCAAAAGGTTAGAAGTTACTGTAAATGCAAAACCCTATCTACATGTAACTTGGCCTGACCTGACCTAACCACATTACTGTCCATCCCTTGATGCACTGTCTTGTTAGTAGTCCTGAAGATATTAAGTGAACTTTACATATAATTTACATTTTTTCACCTAGGTGGATTTGGAGTGGATTTCTCATCTGAAGTAGATAACATCGTAGAGTCAGTCCATGTTGTCTCCAAAAAGATTCTTGCCCATGGTGTGACAGCGTTTTGTCCAACGGTCATTACGTCCAGTCATGAGACGTACAAGAAGGTGAAGTAACTGCTTATTTGTTTGCTTAACCTTCTCAAATAGCAGAGTTGCTTTTTAACTCATACCAGCAAAGCTGGTGTGAGCTGTTGTGATTTCAAGGCATCCATCTGTCAGTCAGGAATATCCCTTTAGTTAGTTACTTAGTTAGTTAGATAGGGTTTAACAACACACCAACACAAATGTTGTTATACAGTGTCACCAAGAAAGAAAGAGTTGCATTGTACAGGTAAAATTCCCTCAAAAAATAAAAATGTGCGTTAATTTCCATATAAAAAATAGCAAAGGCAGGAGTCATGTCAGAAATTTCTATAAAGTTTACTTTCCTTTAGAAAGCCAAGAATAAGGGAAGAATCTGTCTGTTCAAACAAGGTTTTTTGGTCAGGCACGGTGTAGTATCTCTGGTGAATATGGGAGTATTCATAGTAGTCAACGAGAATGTGACTGATGGTGACAGCACAGTTGCAAGGTATACAGTATGGTCTTTCATCCTTGTGGAATATCCCTTTCAGTCAATGTTGAAAGTGTTGGCAGCCTGATGTAATGAATGCTTGGTAAAAGTGATCTGTTTATAGCATTCTGGAAGATTTGTTTGAAGGTCCTATGCAGACCCTATCACGTAGTCCATTGTATGATATCTGCAAAATGCTATAAACTCCTACAAATTTCTTGTGAAATGTTGATGGTTGGTCCTAATGGTACTCAGTGGTGCCTTTGGGGTGTGCACAAATTAAAATAAGAGGTGGCAGTGAATATTTTTGTGACATTCTGAATGCTGCCTTCAGGGTGTTCGAATTTTAGGTCATTTAACTCATGTGGCACTTGTTTCAGTAAAGACAACCTAAGTCAACCCTCAGTTGAAGGTATGACCATATGCACCATTGGGGCTCTAGTTTACATTTAAAGAGTGCTTTATTTGATTCATTTGAAACTGAAGGAAAAGAAAATGGAAGTTCCTTTTCTGTGCCTTTTTTTTTGTTCTCAGATAAGTGCAAGAAGTGCCAGGTTGTGTGAACAGGATGTATCATGTGCTAAAGTATTGGGTGAGTGTTTAGCAGTGTCTGGATCAGTGTTGTAAACCAGCATATTCAAGACAGAGACCAAGACAGAGACCAAGACAAAGGCTGGGAAAAAACAGTCTTGAGTGGTACGACTCTGGTCTGGATATCAAGGAAATGGTTCATTTGTATTTAGAGAAGTGAATGGAGTTGCTGGGGAAGGGTGAGGGGAGTGTTTACAATATAGATGAATTCATACAGTCAAGTGATGGTCTGATTTAGCTGAGCATAACTGGGGTCCATTACTTTGAATCTTTTGAATTCTCTCCTTACCTGTATCATGGATGTTTGCATACTAAAATACCAACAGATTCCTTCAGTTTTACTGAATACGAGGGTTTACAACTGCATATACACGAATCCGGACAGCAAGTGATGGTCTGATTTCAGTCGGCCATAACTGGGGTCCGTCACCTTTAAATCTTTCGATTTCCTTGCTTACCTCCATCATGGATGGTTGTACACTAACTTGTATCTTGAATTCTCCAATTTCACTACATGTGAGGGTTTGAAATTCATGTGAACAATAAATAAAGACGATTTTAGGCTGATGGACCCCACTAATGGCGGCCTACACTCCCTAAAAACAAGCGCTAATCAGATTCGTCTGTAGACAATAAAATGGAGAGTTTTTAAGGCTGTTAGACCCCAGTAATGGCCAACTTCACTAGTTTCTAGATCGCATTCCTCAATTAAGAGTGTATCTTAACGATAAGACAACCATATATTATCTTTCATAATGCATATTGGCAAGATATTGGTTCTAAAAGTAATTTGGTAAAGTTTTATAGCCCAGTTTCTAACCAATTGATTTAAGTCAGGCTGGCCACACCTTTTTTCAAACTGTGGCTCATTGGCTTGACATTGGGAGTGTGGGCATGTTTGACCTGATCAACAGAAAATTATGAGGAAAGGTGGTTCTCTCTTTCTTGAGGTGTGTGAAGGGATGTATATCCTACTGTGCACCCTTCTGTATTATAAAAAATGGTATTTTATTTACTGAAGTGAAAACCAATAGTCAAGCTCTTGTATTTGTGTAAAATCTTGAGAAAAAACCTTGTATGTGGATTATCTTTTTTACAAGCCTAGAATTAATAAGAAAACCAAAATATTTCTTATCTCTTTTGCAGCCACTTAAGTAATACTACATATTCTTAAAATTTTCCGTTCACGGCCAAGCACATACTATTGGGTAAAATTGCTGCATAGTTTTCAATTTCTTGGCTGAGAAATGTGCTATTGCAATAATGGAGACTGGCTGTGAAAGGTATAAACATGAAGTTTGTAGGAAATCGTACTGAGCTTGGTTTGACAAATTGCATTTATTTCTTCAACATTTTACTTTCTTAGGTCTTCACCTTGAAGGCCCATTTATCAGCAGAGAGAAAAGAGGAGCTCATCCTGAGAATCTGATCCAGTGTTATGAAAAGAATGGATTTTCAGATGTTGAGAAGATGTACACATCCTTAGATAATGTTTCCATAGTAACACTCGCCCCAGAAATACCATACAGTGATCAGGTGATCCAGGAGTTGACAAAGAGAGGCATACAGGTGTCACTAGGTAATAACTGACTTTTCTGTCAGTTGTTTCTGTCTTATGCATTCATTTTGTTGCCTTATAGGGCAGGGTTTGCTAAATCAAAGCTTAATAAGACTGAAGGTCCTGAGTCTGAATAGACTTGATCCTAACCAGACTTGAAGTGCAAGTACAGATTCTTGAGTATGAGTACAAGGCTTCTAGTATGAGTACAAGTGTGAGTCTAGAGCCATAATTACAAGCTCCAATACTTGATTTTCAAATTCTCTGAGGACGAGTCCAAAGTCATGAGTACGAGTACAAATACAAGCCCAAAGCCATGAGTACCAGTACAAGTAGGAGTCCAAAGCCATGAGTATGAGTACAAGTATGAGTCCAAAGCCATGAGTGCGAGTACAAGAACGAATCTTTTACGAATTTCTTTGACTCAGCGTTCATGTTATGAGACTGTGGCCCTCCTAGACTGGATCATTATAATAAGTAGCTATATGAAGTGTAACGTTAACAACATTGATAAATGATCACAAACTAACGTTAAGCTTAATGTTAGGCTAGTAAACACTATTATGCGGCAGGTTTGAGTGTACATATCTCATAGTATTATACTAGGCCTATTTTAGTGAGAGTGTAATATTGGGTACACTGTGTATGAAGAGAGAGGTTGTTCGCTGCTCACTGAGTTGCTATATACAGCTTAATGAATATGTATGTTCGTACATAGGTGTGTGTACATTTTACTGCTGTCACTGGCTCCCTCAATTTTCTGAGGGAAAATTTAATAAGAAACAAAGAAAAGGTAATGTGTTCTCTGCTGTAATGTACAAGACTCTGGTTTAACCAGAGTCTTGAAACAAGACAATCTCCTACATCTAATTATCTAATGTTGTATACAAGCAGAACTCAAATGATTCCTCTAACCTTCAGTGCATCTTTTGTTGGGCAATTACTAGTAAACAAGTAAATTTTATGAAAGTTAGATCTATGCCCCATCATCCACCCCATGGGTGAGGTGCACCGTGCAGCATAAAACTTTTATTTTGACATTATGATGATGTAACTCTCTTCTTTTCAGGGCATTCAATGGCTAATCTAGAGCAGGGTGAGAAAGCTGTTCAAAGTGGTGCTACCTTCATCACTCACCTCTTTAATGCAATGCTTCCAGTAAGTATGGCAGAAATTTTGTCAGATCTAATCTCTTTTAGATAATGTACTCCTCTGTAGAGCTTGCCTTGCTTCAACCCCCCCCAGTCAACCCTCCAGGGAGGGGGTTAAAGTACCTTTTCCCTGGTGTGACATGACAGGGCTTAAGATCCAGTTTTGTGGCTTTCCTGGACAGTCAATCTTTTAAAGACAGATTCTGACTTTGGTACTTATACTTGAACTAAATCTAAACCTCCTGCCTCAGGATCATCCGACTTGCAGCTGGGAGGTCTGAAGTTCTTCGAGTTCTGGCTGGGTAATACCGACAACCTTAATAATGAAACCTACTGCTATTGTGCTTGGTGCTCAGCATAAACAATTGAGTTGGAAAAGCAAGCCAGAGTTTGAAGTTTTTATCTGCTCATGCACTCATTAGATAGTGACCTATCTGTTCAGGTCAACTGGTAAAACTGTGCCAGCCATGCATAGTATACTGTTTTATGTGTGTTTACATCAGGCCATCAGCTTATAAACATTTAAAAGTGTTGCCTGTTAACCTTTGACCTATTGCTCAGTACTGCTCCTTGAAGAAACATTTAACTAGTCTATTGACATGAAATTTTTTTGAAAACATTTATTTTTAACTGCATTTTAAACCAAACTTGAACTTGTACCATGTTCAAAACCATACTTAACCTTTTACCTTCTGGGGCCCGTTCCACAAAGAGTTACGCACGATCCTAAGTATGATTTACTGTTGGCTTAAGTATGGTGAATCAAACTTAAGATTGTGCATAAAGCTTTGTGAAAGGGCCCCCTGATGTTGTTAAACTGTATAACACATTTTGTCCTCTTTCTGGCGTACTGACGAATCGCAAAATCAAGAATTTCATGAATCTGTGGATCTTGCGTTTCACATAGTGACGAATGTTGTCTTATTTGGAGAATTTTCCCCATATTCATCGCTTTTATGTTTAGAATTGTAGAAAATAATATATTTTACAAAGTTGTTGTAATTTTTAAGGCTGAGGTGAACAGATTAGGGCAAAAAAATGCATTCGTCACTACACCAAAATGCCAAATTTGCACATTCATCACTCCAATTTGCGATTCGTCAGTACGCCAGAAAGGGGACAATTTATTTTGGTGTGTCATTAAACTTCATCTTATGAACAACTCTAGTTCTGTGAAATTTTGCCCCCTGTGGGCTGGGGGTTTCAGATTATGCCCATGATATTTCCAGCCTGTCTTAAGAGGTGATTAAAGGGAAACCAAACTTGCATTTGAACCATACTTGAAAATAAATTTGACTTTAAACTTTTTATTGAGTTGATTGACACTATGTAACACATTTGTGCTGGTGTGCTTAAAACTCATCTAATTATCTTCGAAGTTTTGCTAGAGGGGAATTCCCTATAATAAGTGTGTTTTGTATTGTTGATGTGTTACTGTAAAACATCCTAAAATACAAAATATTGCAAAGCTCAGTCAAGTGAACATGAAAGGTATTGTTTGAGTGTATTCAATCAAGTGTTCCACTTAATAAGATTTGATTGTGTATTGTTAGAGGTGGGTATTTATCCATTGTTGTGTAAGCATTGTTTTGGATATAAATTACTGCAATTATCTGAATGATGCACTTCCTTTGCCATTCTTTAATTTACTTATTATTAAGGTTTAACAGGACACAGGATATCTTTGTTTCATGAAAGCTTATGGAGTATAGAAAAAGCACTATTGAGGAAATTCTCTGTGAAAATGGTAACTCACAAAACAATGAACCCCCCACAATTAGTTGGTAAGGTTTGAACTATGTGGCTGAAAAATTTGGTTAGTTTGTGGCAAGGCTCAGAAGAAGTGATTATTCAAAACATGGAAAATGAAGGTTTGTAGCAAGAACTCAGTATGATGATATGGCTGTCAAAATATCTTCAGCTGGGACTGCCTCTGTTTCCACATCTCTTTGTTCAGACGTCTTTGAATTCCAACAAATTTATGTAACGGTAATTTTAACCCTTTTGTTACGGTAGGGGGTCCATTGCACTATACTGAGCTATGTATTATACAATGTATGTATACACAGTACAAATGTACAGAGTCCACACATAACTTAGTTTTTGTATGGATACTGCCATGTTTGCCCCTGCTGTGTCCCAAGAGGATTCACATGCATAAAATAATCTCCTCTTCAAGCCTATTCCATTTCCAAAACATGATTACGAACCATAGGTTTATAATTCCTGGCTATTCTAGGTTGGAGCTGAGTTGTATGGTTTTGCTGCAAAACGACACATATAGAGTAATGGTAAATTATGGTTTCACAGTGAAACTATGGGTAGGGAAGTTGTTAATGATAAGGAGTTTTGTCAGGATTAGATTAAATTTGAATAAGTTAGATGGGATTTAAGGACACATTAACACAATGTGTTATATAGTGTGAATTTTATTCATTTAAAACAAATGAGTCCATCGTGCAATAATTTGTTACTGGCTTGTTATACAACTCACATTTCCTGCTTTGTTTCCCTTCAGAATTAAAAATGTTTTTATGATCTTAAACACTTCTTGTTTGCTTGCATAGCATGTTGCACAGAGAGGACATAATTACATCACCCCACAAGATTAAGATTGCTATCACTCTTTGGTACAAGGTGCCAAAACTTTAGAAAAAAATAGAAAAAAAAAAAAAATACAAAGATTGTTATTTGAGTAGTACAATAATGACATCAAAAAGTGTTGCACAATGTATCATTTTAAGTTCAGTGAATAGACACAGAGAGAAGGGAAGATAAGGTTTATTAATCATTTGTACCAGGAATGTCACACTGCTATGCAGTATCATGTCTTACAATTTTCAACTAATGTCAGTTCATGGTTTCTTCAATACAACACAGAATTTGTCTTAAATGAGGCCTGTATTCTATTTGTATTTAAAACAGTTTCATCACAGGGACCCAGGGATTGTTGGCCTTTTAGCAAGCAGCAACATACCAGCAGAAAAGACGGTATATTATGGTATCATTGCGGATGGTATCCACACCAATCCGTCAGCACTCAGGATAGCATACAAGACCCATCCAGATGGGGTTGTTCTAGTCACAGACGCTGTAGCTCCAATGGGTTTGGAGCCTGGACGCCATTGTGTTGGCAATGTTACAGTAGAAGTTAAAAATGGAAATGCTTATGTTGCCGGGACAACAACATTGGCTGGCAGGTAACAGAAAGAGATATAGCTATGTTATTGTGGAAAAAAATCATGGCCTGGATTGACTGGGTCAGAATAATTTAAGAAACCTTTTTTTTTTTAAAATATTTTGTGTGGGTTAGGAGGGGTGGAAGAACTAGGAAGGGGATTTTCTTTATCAAGGGGTTGCCCAGGTTCTATTCCCAGGTGGAGTCTTACCGAAGACTCTAAAAATGGACCCCTCTTCCATTGTGCATGATGCTCGGCATAAGCAATGGAATAGGGCAAACAAGCCAGTGAGCTACAACTGAAAAAAAGGCTGTGGCCAGCTCCACTTGAACCAATAGGTTGGAAATGGCCATAAAACTCTATGTAACTAGCTAACTAACTATATCAAGGGGTTGCCTCAGTAATAGTTAGACTTATTAGATGAAGTTTTACGGCACAGTGTCTATCCAATACATGAGTTTGAAGTTTCTGTGCATGCATTAGTGACCTTTCTGTTCAGGTCAACTGGTAACACAACATCTGAGCGCTGTGCCTGTGGCCCATAGCATATTATTTTATGTGTTTACATCCTGCCATCAGGTTAAACTCACGTAAGAGTGTTACTCATTGACCTCTGACCTATTGGGCAATACTGCTCCTGGAAGAAACTTCGAACTAGTCTTTTGGTTCAAGTTGAGCAGGCTACAGCTTTTTTGAATTAAAAACCCACTCTTCTATTTTATAGTTAGCTTCCTTGCCTAATTTGCTGTTGTGCATGATGCCTGGCATAGGCAATGATGTAGGGAAAACAAGCCAGTGAGCCACAACTGGAAAAAAGGCTGTGGCCAGCTCGACTTGAACCAATAGGATGGAAACTGGGCCATAAAACACCATTTAACTAACCAACTAACTAACTAGTTCTTGCCTAATTTGAGTTACAAGGATCTTCTGTGGGCAATTTTAACATTTATAGCAGGAAACAGAATTTAAACACATTGCAACTTAAGAACCTAGATGTTACCCCATCATGTTGTTTAATGGTAGATGTTATTTAATGGTAGGTTAACTTTTGTAGGCAGTGAGGGTGAGTTCTTGTCATGACCTTACAGGATCGTCTTGAAAGGCATTTTGGGAGGTCCCTGCTTTTTTGGGTATCTTCGATCCACCCCCTCTTCCACCCTTCCAGTCATTGGCAATGTTGTAATGGAACTATTGAAAAGACTTCAGAGAAGTTGATACCAAGTTATGATACGCTGGGGGGGGGCGACTTTTTCTACACATTGCGGTGAAATATGCATTGAAATGTGTTGTGGGTTCTCAAGATATGAACAGGTAGAGTTGTCCCATTTTCAATAATAGGTGAACTTGAAGCAAACACATGTGATGACATATCCTCAAATTAATGGGCAGTCTTTTGCTTTTCTTTAAAATTCACAACCAATTTTCTCCCCAACAGTTTTATACTATCAGAATGTGATTGCATTAGTGGCATAAGAAATTTACAAACTTTGCATTGCAAACAGCACGTGCCTATCTCTATTAACACAACAGACTGAAAAAGCAAAATGAAACAAAGCATTCCTTGTCAAAGGGGAGAAAGTGATATAACCTCTGCTGCCCTCAAATTCACTCGTTTTGGAACACAATCTGATAACTTATTACTGATATCTGTAGAAATACATGTTAGATTTAGATGGAAGCTTTGCCAAATTGCTTTGCCAAATCTTCTTTTGCATATGAAAATTCAATTTTTGCCTAAACTTCCTCTTTAATAACAGAAAATACCATAACATTAATCATAGACTATCATGAAAGCTAGATATTTCTTATTGATGGTTTCTTTACATTTTGATTCCCAACCTCTCTCAGTGTGGCAACAATGGACAAGTGTGTCCGTATTTTCAGAACGAGCGCACGATGCTCAACGGAGAAAGCATTAGAAGCTGCAACCTTACACCCAGCCAGGATGCTGGGAATTGAGAAAGAAAGAGGAACATTGGACTTTGGATCAGTTGCAGATTTTGTAATGCTAGATGATGACTTGAATGTTCTCTCGACATTTCTGTCTGGCAAAGTGGCCTACAGTCGGAATGGGCAGGTTGAGGAAGAAACAAAGGCAGAAAGTCAACTTCCTGGAAAGGGCATGACCTCTAAAAGAACGCACAATGGTGATGTTGTCAAGGAGATTGTCACAATTTAATTGAAGTGAAGATTGATCCTCTAATTTCAAATTACTTCCCTAAGTGACCAAGCAAATCTAAGTAAGGAAGTATGAATTTATGTATACCAAAGTTACAGTGAAATGAGGAGAACGAAATTTGGTGTGTTTGTAGTGTGCTATCAGTTTCGATGATTATTCTTTTTGAACTAGGGATGATATGAAACCTGTAGTGTCTTATAGGTGAGTCTTTCCTTTTGAAGAAAATTAATGGCATTGCCAAGTGGGTCTTTTTTCCTGTAGGTCTTATGTTGACCTGTGCCCTTTCTCAGAGTCAATGGACATTATTCCCTTCCATAAATTTTCCCTCAATTTTGTCTCAGACTTTGCAAACCATGTGATGTCAAGCTATCAACCATGTTGTTTATAGGTGAGAGCCATTTATATAACTGGGCAGTATGGGCAGTTGTGCGCAGAGTATGTGACTTAGCAATAACTGCCAATAAATGACTCTGCCCTTAGAATAAAGTGACTGTTGAATTGTGCATCTCACTAAGCTACCATGTTGATGAAATATGTTTGAAGTGGGCATTAACAATACCTATTGTATAGACGAATCCCATCAGCCCTTATGTTTGGTGACTGTGGGCAGCCATTAGTGGGGTCCACTGGCCTTAAATCATCTTCATTTATTTCTACATGAATTTCAAACCCTCATATTTGGTGAAATTGATTTAATCAAGATACAATTTAGTGTGCAACCATCCATGATACATGTAAGCAAAGAAATTGAAAGATTAAGGTGATAGACCCCATTTACGGCCGACTGAAATCAGACCATCACTTGACTGTCAGGATTTGTCTATATTTATAAGACAAAATAAGAAATTGGTGCTGGAAATAATCTAAATCTCTTGTTATTTCTGTGTGATGCACATTACAGTAATACAAAGCTCAAACTTTGGACACTTTTTTGACTGAAAGATCTTAACCTCTCATTGTACTTTTTGACCAGAAATTACCAAAAAGATAAGTCATCTGTAAAATATTTAATGTCATTTATAGTCTACGTTAGTTAGCCATGTACTTTTTAAGGATGAAAAGAAATTTATGTCGCAAGAAAAATCTGCTCAAGACAAAAGAGCTTTTTCGGTTATATGCTTGTACTATAATATAGTTCCACATGATAGATATTTGGGTAGAGCTATTTGTGAATGTGTGGCTGTCACATGACATTGTAGTCAAAGGAAACTTTTTCAGTGCAGACATGATGGCTTGTGATGACAACTTAGTACAATTTAGGAGAGTATTTGAATGTTTGAAAATGGAACATGGGAAACGAATGAAAACTTTCACCAGAATGCTTGGAACATGTTCTTCTTTAACATATGAAACATAAATTTTGTTTTGAACTATTCTTTTAACAATGAAATAGTGACACACGATTTAAGTGGCCAACTATGATATGCTTTTTACAAGAATTTTTGAAAATAGTGGTAAATAGCTAAATTGTTTCATAACTATATCATGTGAAAAAGCTCTTACTATAATCCACTCCCACTTGACAGTCCAAAACCCGACGTTTGGGTGGATAAATTTGGTTTCTGTTTCACATTTCTCACCTACAGTTTATAGCTACTTCATCCCTAAAATCAATAAAACTATGATAAAACTCAGTGGGTCTTGTGGTGGCTATAGACTTTGGGTGCCAATATCAAGAAAAAAAAAAAGACTTAATGCACAAAGGTCAGGTTTTAGACTGTTCAGTGGTAGGCAATAAGAGTAAAGGCTATTTCACGTAATGTTGTTTTAGCCTTTATCTAGTAGCCTGGACCAAGGAATTGGGATAAAGGAAAGAATCACTGGAGTAGAATAATTGCAAGTTTAGATACTACAATTGGTTTTCCTTTGGGATAAAATAATGGGTAGCAGTTTGAAATGCAATTAGTAGTTCCTGATGCTTAGGTATAGAAAAGGGCTGTTACTATTAAAGGATCATTCTTTTTGCTCTACTTAATCTGCTCACTACTTAAGAGGGTTCTTTCTGCTATACCGAGCTATAAACAAATCTGATCAGTGCTTGTGATTAGTGACTGTAGGCAGCCATTATTGGGGTCCATCAGCCTTCAATCATCTTCATTTATTGTCTACATGAATTTTAAATCTTCATATTCAGTGATATTGAAGGAAACAATAAAGATACAATTTAGTGTACAACCATCCATGATACATGTAAGCAAGGAAATTGAAAGATTAAAAGGTGATAGACCCCAGATATATATTATGTATACATAGTACGGTTTCTGTGGAATACAAAGTTTGTGTATGGAGGCTGTTGTATTTGCCTTTGCTGTAACCCAAGAGGGTGAACGTATGATAAATATCTCTTCTCTAAACCTATCCCATGTCCAAAACGTGATTTAATTTCACACTTCTGGGTTATGTAGCTATTAAATGACACAATAGTGCAATGTTTAGGTGCTGATACCCTTTGTATGAAGCAGGGGTAAATTAGGGTGTTGCAGTGAAACTGTGTGTAGCAAATGGGTCAAAAGTCAAGTTGTAAACTGCAACTTAAGATTGTAAGATTGCTTAACAGTCTTAACTTTGAGAAAGCAATTTTAGTGCCAATCAGTTTTCTTTAAGGGTAGCTTGCCTTGGATTTGGGTGCATACCAAATGGTGCTGTATCAAATATATATTTAGAGTTAAGAAAAGACTGTTTTCATTTCATGACTAATATCAATGCATTGGACGAAGAGTAGATCAACTTTAAGAGGACTGTAATTTTACTCGTTTCACTGAAACTTGTAATTACTTGAAGACCCTACACATGTTTGTACATTTGACTTTATCTTTTAAGTGGGATTGTTTAGACAGAAGCCAGATTGCTTTCTTAAGAAATATACAGCATGAGCTTGCCATTTTAGGCTGAGATAATCCTTTTTGTTAGTATGGTTTAAACCATGGTCATGGTCCGAAATTAGCATAAGCCAGCTAGCCCGGGGCTAGTTGAACATTTGTGCGGGCAAGTACAATTTTAGTCAGCTAAGCCTGTCAGGCAAGTCCAAATCCTGCTCGTTCTTTAAAAAAATTATGGCCAAAACCAGTGTTATTATTAGCTCAACAAGTTGAGCTATTGTCATGGCAATGCGTCTGTCTGTCTGTCTGTCTGTCTGTCTGTCTGTCTGTCCGTCTGTCTGTCTGTCAACATTGGAAAAAAGGCTGCTGTCTACAGATTCTTTGACCGTTCCCTGTCAAAGTTGGTAGGCTTAAAGCACTTGTCAAGGGCTTGATATATATGGTAACAGCAAGTAGGTCAAAGGTCATTTGGGGTCGTGAGAGGTCAAAGAGTGAAATCACGAAAAAGCCTTCAACTCCTTGTGGTTTTGTTGGAATGTTTTCAAATTTGACAGAAGTGTTCAGTAGATGATTGGTCATCAAAGTTGTGTTTTTCGGTGATGTTGAAAGTAAGACGGGGTCACAAGAGGTCAAATTGTGAAACTGTGGTGAAAGTTTTGATTAGAGACTTCTGTGAATTTGTGACTTTCCATTTGATTGAACAAAGTATAAATTTATGGGCATGTCAAGTTGGATTGCAAAGAGTTGCCATGTGGGTGATCTGAATGACCTAAAACATTGAAAAGGTCCCAATCAGGCCCACAAAAATTATTGAGCCTCTCTTCCGATCTGACCGAGCGACTGTTCCCATTGACATCTATATAGTTGCTAGATCACGAGAGTAAGTGGCTGGTGACGTACACATGGAACTTTGTGTTATGGCTCCGCCATAGAGCAGGATAATAGCTCCTGTTACCAAGCATATAAGCTTTGGTTACTTTTTAAGCTGCATATACTCCGGAGCATAAAGGAACACAAGTGCTCATTTCTTTACAAATAAATACAGAGAAAAAAATGTAAAATTTAATGAGAATTCCGTCAATCGAGGTGTTATTTTGGGGAAGCAACATTCGCAATCGTTTGGAGGCTTTGCTGTTAATTAGTCTCCCATCCACCGACAGTATAGATCTTTGACATTAGGGTGGTAAGGCTTCACTGTAGTAAAGCTACGTACAGTATTCACGCATGCTACGCTTCCCAAACATTCTGTAATACGCAACATATAGGTGTACGTAGAAAACTACTCGTTGTTGATGCGAGCAACGATGACTGATTCGACGAGATATATAGTATGTAATTGTAATATATGTGCCGCGGCGATGCATGTGTCGATCAAGTGTGCAGTGCGAAATTACAACCGAGAGGACATACCTTGGCTCCGATTACATAAAGTGACAATAGACTGGACATGATTTAACTGTTTCCTTTTTCACATACTTGACTCTGTCAAAGCAGAGAAAATTAAAAACTCGGGGAGTGCTTAATGTTGGTACACAGCACAGCGTTCTGTAGGCCTAGGCCTAGGCTAGGCCTAAAGTTAGGCCTAGTATAACTTGGGAGTTTGTACAGCTAGCACTAAGTAACGTTAGTCTAAGTTCGTTGCAGTGGTAAAGGACTGTGTCGTTCGCCAAGAAGTGGCAATACATAGTATTAGTAGCCTACGGCTACTTACTATGACGTATCAAAATAACCAGGGATCTGCCATCCGCACATTGGCTAAATTGACTGCCTTCTTGTTAATAACATAAAATGTTAATTTTCTATGATAACCGTTCATTTGTAGGCTATGCAAATTGTTAGATCTTATGCCTACAACTTGATGTAGGGCTAGGCAGGCTTAGCCTAGGCTAGGCCTAGGCTATTCAGTTGTTTTTGTTGATTTAGACAATTTCGAAAGTGCTAGTACAAACTTGGGATGAAATGAGCAACTTTTCGTGCCGTTAAGGGCAGGTGACACTACAGTGATTTCAGATCGGATTACGGTCCGATTTTTATGTGTTTTTGCCTTTAGGCCTAGGCCTAGCTAAGTTACATCTCCATCCCTGGTCAGAAAAAGCCAAAAATTTGCCAACTTGTGTAAATGTATGATTTGTATAAAAGGAGTATGAAAATGAAATGTAAACTAGGCTAGCGGCCTATCCTAGGCTAACTTAAATATTTCGTGACATCACATCTTTTATCGGAGGTGCATACTAAAGTCAGACTGTTTTTCGACCAAATAAGGTTCTGTTTAGCGATGTAAGTTATAGCCTAGGCCTAAGCCTAGGCTACAGTGGTAGCAGAACACTTTACTGTGACGCAAACTAAAATCAGTTATCGTTAAAGGCCTAGCAGCCATAGAACAGAATCTGAATAAATACTGCCGGTCAGATTAAGAAAAAAATCAGATCGGAAAATCGCTGTAGTGTCACCAGCCCTTAACAGGGCACAACCGTAATCAGTGGCGGATCCAAGGGGGGTTTAGGGGTTCAATCCCCTCCCTTGAGTTTTAACGAAGCCTATAGGCTAGGCCTAGGCCCCTATTTGCATACTTTGCTACCAGGATGGCGATTACTCTTTCAAAAGTCATTGTTAAAACCCCCCTTACAGTGCAACATGGATCGCCACTGGCAATTCGAAGCAGGGCAGTTAGTGTTACGGTTATAGGAGAAAAAGCACAAAGTTTATTTGCCTAGGCCTAGATATTTATTTCAAATCGGGATCATATGGAAAATCCTGCTGGTATGTACTTCCTAGTCAGGGTTTCTGCCAGGATTGCAAATAAGGGGGGGGGAGGACCGCATGTTGCCGAAGCAACATCCGCGATTGTGAAGTGATCGTCACGTAACCCATGTGGTGTCAAGGGGCCTATGCCAGGTTGTAATTCTGCAATATTCCATTTTAAGTTTTGATAACTCACCTATGTTTTGTTCCAATATGATATCTAAGGAACTTATTTGCAAGATGATCTCCAAAATGTACCTTAGAAAACTCAAGCTTTGCAAAATGAAGGGGAGGGGATTATCCCCCTTAATCTCATTCCTCCCTTTCCCCACCTTGGCAGAAACCTTGCTAGTCACAAAGCTGTCAAGATTACTCCAAAAAGCACAATATTTAACATAATATATACCTGGACTGAAAATAAGATGATTTCTGATCGCTTTTTCCCTTTCATGTGTCTTACTTGGAAAGCACTGTCAAGCAACTTAGCCTTGTAACAGTCATTTATTTCTTTAACATATTAGGCCTAGGCTAGGCTACATCAAGCCTATGCTGTGTAATAAGATACAACTGGTAAAAGGCGAAGTTGATCCTCCTTTCAAAGTTGAACAAATTTTATTTATTGACTTAGTAAACATCATGAATTTTGTGGGTTTTCTCCTATACCCATCAGACTAATTGCCTTTATTGTTTGAATTGCCATTGTGCCCAATACTAACATTAGGCCTCACCTATTTACTGTGGGACTAAAGAACTTTGTTAAGGGGTACATAAGTATGCTGATGAGCTAGACGTCATTAATAATTTGTCACCTCACTATAGCCTAGAATGCTTGCAAGTATGCCTAGCCAAGTTGTAGTAAGGATTGCAGACCACAAATTTTGGGGGAAGGCTGAACATTAGGCTAGAGAACTTTCATGCCGATGGACCATTCAGTTTCTTGAAAATTAGCCACACCCCCAACCTCAAAGTAACAGCTTTCTGACTCCTTTTTTTTTTTGTTAATCTGACACCAGATTCTAAAAGAACAGGTCAGATCCAGGCTACACTTAAATTGTGCATTTTACCTATACTAAACCATTTTTCTAAGCCTAGGCCTAACCTCGATTTTGGAACGAATTTAAAGATTTTTGAAAAATCAATTGTTCCCTAACGTTAGACCTTCTACGAATAAAAAAGAAGCGTGCAGGCCTATAGGGAGCTATCTGCAACCAACTACACACCTTTACTGACAACTAGGCCTAGCCTAGTCCAATCAGTACATACTAAAATTCCTTAGCCTAGCCTAGGCTTATACTACATATAGTAGCAATGGTGGTACAATGGTATTACTAAACAAATTATAGTGGTACGAGCCATAGTACAAACGTGAACAGTTCTCATGCAGATTTGTGGTGTATCAAACTCCGTACCTGACTTTACAGCATATGGCGTAATTGTAACATTTGATTAACTTTGCTGTAGTGACATGAAGCACAAAGACAATATCATCATGGCATAACACTAGGATGGCCTTCACTCTAGGCTACACCAATGCACAGCTCACCTGCTCTAACCAACAAACACTAAACAGTAATGCACTCTACGCCCTTACACTGATTCTGTCTGAGACTAGGCTGTTGTTAAGATGTCATGGCATCCATCCTCATGGTCCCTCTTTGCAAGAAATAATTTGGTGCAGTTTTGTAGATACATCATATGAACTTTTGAGTATGGCATATAAGGGAGTCACTTTCAGGGAAATTCAAAAGCTGTGGTTGTCTTGAATTGAACTAATTGATTGGAAACTGGGCCATTAAACCTCATCTAACTAACTAACTAACCTATAGAATTGAGCCTACAAATATAAACAAAAATTTCAAACTTTGCAGTCTCTTACTCTCATTCTGTAGCTCAAAACATGCACAATATTCCAGACACTATCATAACTCTTTGCTCTCAGTTTTGGTCTCTATTGAAACTGCTTAACAATAAATGTGTTGGAGACTCAATCGCAGTTGAGCTTCAGCATCATTGATGCTCTTGTATTAAATTTTGTGGCTGTACCCGTACATATGAAAGAAGTACAGATTTTTTTTCGTTTCATCTATGAGGTGAACGAACTGTTTTTCTACCAAACCTGATTAATTTACTTTGAAGTTTCAAAGTATTTTTATGTAAAGAAGGTTCATTCTGGCTATGCATTTCGGCCAGTTGTGCACATAGGCCCAGTGTTTTACAAGCCCCCACGTGTTCATTGTATCAGGTTGGTTAATTACGAGCCTGATACAGTAACTGTGACTCTTCAACTTAATCTACATTGCCCCTCATTACCTCCTATTTACATATGTAATCCCTGCTTACCTGCAGACCCTGAAAAGCTTCCAACAGCACAGTGGCACCTGGTGACCTCCAATAGAGGTCACCGGATGATGTCATCTTTCCTGCTTGCCTGCTTAAAGATAACACACAGTTAGGACCTGGTTTTTTCCCTTCGGGAAAAAGATCTTATTAAGATCTTCTCTATATCGGGTCTAAAAGAGCCAAAAATTTGTCAACCAGTATACATACATGATTTGCATGAGAGGTCTATGAAAATGAAATGTGATATTACACTGATAGACAGCTTTTATAGGCCACATGTGGTCAGATAAAAGCTGTCTTTCAATGTGACATGGCGAAATAATTAGTTTAGATTTAATTATTGTATTCCTGAGATACATACATATATATACACAGTTGGGCAAATGTTGGGTTCTTTCTGACCAAAGATGGAGGAAGTTCTAATCACAAAACTGGGATGGTAATCCAATCTGAATTCATTGCAGTGTGACAGCGACTTCAGACTTGACCGACCATAGTTTGCAAAATGAGGTTGTGCAGGTATTGCATAATCTTTATCATTATGCAAGGTCTTGTCAGTTCAAATTCACATTTAATTGCCTAACTGCCAAAAATCTGGCCACCTTAGAGGTCAGCTATATCTACATAAGTTACCCAGCAAATATATCCTTTTTGTAACTAAATGGTCCTTCCTTGTTTATTTAAAGGGCAAGAGCAGGTTACCCCCACTTTTTTTCCAAATAGCAGTTAAACCTCTTCTCATGTCCATGTATCTGTCATATTTAAAGGGCAAGAGAGCAGTCACCCCAAACTTATTTAGAGGCAACAGCTCAATCTCACAATTTTCTTCTTATTTCTCTTCAAAGTGTCTTCCATTATATTTTAGGACTTCAATATTGCATATTCAAGGTAAACCTAGCAGTTACTTCTAGTAATTTATATTTGAAGAAAAAAAAAATTTTTTCACATGACCTTCAAGAGCCAATCATGAAACAGGATGGTCTACTACATTACTTCAAATTGGGGGGACTGCTCTTGCCCTTTAAGGACTTAATTATTGTATATTCATGGTGAACCAAGTAGTTACGTTTAGGAGGAAAAACATCATCACATCATTGTCAGGAGCAAACCATGATACATGACTAGTTCAAGTTGGGGTGACTGCATGCATTTTATCTTTTAAAGGAGACCAGATTTGCAAGGTTTACTGCAGATTCAGGTTAAATCCTACAACTTTGCCATAAAGGACCACAGAAATGGGTACATCAAGCAGTCATCAGTGGTGTAGCTACAAGGGTCCAAGTGACCCCCACTGGTGTTCGCCAACCCATACTTGGACTTAAATAGGAGTCACTCAGACAGTGACAAATTCCCACTTTCACCATCAATTGGCTACAAATGTACCACCAAGTCTCTGAAGCAGTAGTTCTCAACTTGTTCAAGCCAAAATCAAGAGTCCACAGTTAATGGCTTATATATATATATATATGCTTTATTGTCATTAAACATCAAAGTCTTTACTATGGAAAGGTAAATAGTTGGTTTTTAGCAAACACTTGGTTTTAGAAACTTTCCCCAGTAACCCACAACTGGGAAAAGGGTTGTGAACAATTATGCACAGTGAAGCCTCAGGTGCTGAAGTGCACAGGTGTTGACTTTGCAACAAGTAGACAGATGTCTTTATTATGAATGAAATGGAGTAGGGAAAACAAGCCACTGTACCACAGCAGGAAAAAAGGCAGTGGCCGGCTCGACTTGAACCAACTGGTTGGATACTGGGCCATAAAACTCTAACTTTATTATGAATGCTTGGAAGTGCCCTGACCCCCAGACTTGAACCCTGCTAACACCAATTCTTCTCTCCATCACTCCTTTAAACCTATGCCACTTGTAACCATTCTACCTTAAAGGGAAATACTGCATTTGTGTTATTGGGAAATTTCATCCTTTTAAAACCAATAGTTTTATTGGCAAAGAGGGATAAAGAATTACAAATAAGGCAGTATGGTAGCCTTCTTTTCAACAAATGTTTCCCTCAGATAGAAATTCAGTTGTTTGTTGCTTAAGAATAATTTGTTCACCCAAACTTTCAACATTTCAAAAGAAGTAACTTCCATAACTCTTCTTGTGCATAATATTTTGAGGAGATGAAGCTATTGCTGGGGTTTAATTGTTGAGACTGAATGACTTGAAAAGGACTAAAGCTGTTTACTTTGAATGCTATTTTAGAGCATTTTAAATATAAAATTTCCTTTAAATCCAAAATTACTTGCACAAAGTACCAACAGAAAGAAAGAAAATAATGTAAAACAGAGGTACAATTTTCATGTATATTATACCAACTCAATTGCACATATTATCATGCAAAACCAACACAAGATCAAGTACAAGTGAACAATGTTCTGCAAACACCCTAAAATTCTACTATACATTTTACAAATATCAAAACTTATAGCATTCACCTTGAGTAATTTGTTTCAAATATACATAAACTGTTTCACATAATTATGCACTTTCTTCTCAATAAAAAAAAACCAAAGAATGTTTTAATGATATTCCCCATGAACTCAATCCAACCCCATCCCTAAAAAGTACCAACATTTTGCTACAGTGCCATTACAATGAAAGTTACTACTGCTTACACATGAGAAACACAATATTTGCATTTTATTCACAAATGGTCTTTTTTATGCCCCCATGGACTTCCTACATACGTGGACAGACCATACTGCACAAATTTCCTATGCAAATATTGTCATAACTGTATATGTGGGTACTGGCATAGCAAGATGGCTGCAGGCTATAATCTCATGCACAAAAGCATACCTTTTCTTATGTCCAAGTGTCTCACAACGACAGGCTTAGGCAGAAATTTGTTATTTGTTAAGTTTTCGTAATAATTCAGTTTTTTAACTCGGCAAACAGATTGAAGGACTTTGATTTTACAAGGATTTTCCAGAGAGAAAATGTTTGACTTCAAAAATGCAGATTCTTTTTTTCTTTCAGGAGCTGAAAGCTGCATCTCAATAGCATGTTATATTTGGAGCATCTCAATAGCATATTATATTTGGAAGATACTAATTTTCAAAGAAATGTAATTTTTTTTAGAGATTTAGTGCATTATGGAACACTGTTATGTCATCGTGGCACATTAATTTGACATTACATTCAATATTTATAACTTTAATATATACATGTAGTGTAGGGTAATGCTAGATCTACTATTCAACATTCCACTGTATCAAGTTTCAAGGTCATGCACGACATTACATTATACAGAAAAACAGAAGGTATCTTTATAACAAAAATTACAACAGGGTTTGGAGGACATGGTCTGGAATATTTTTCTCTTTCTTGCAAGAGCCAGATCAGAACCCACTGAAATATGCCTTTAATCTTCATCCATGTTTTGTGTTTTGCCAGGAATGTGGACGACTTGTCAAATTACAGGTATGCAAATGAGAGCTTCACAACTTGGTATTGATGAAGTTCTTCAAATGATGACAAACTATTGTTCCAATGATCTTCTGTCCATGTACAGAAGCATGCATAAGATGTCACAGAGCAATAAGCGACTTGTTGTCAAATTATGCATACAAGAGTTTCACGGCAGCCATCTTGATTCATTAAATTATGGCAAAGTATTGTTCCAATGACCTGTCCATGTAAAAGGACATGCTTGTGATGTCACAGAGCAAAAACTTTGCCCTCCTTTTGGGGCAAAATAAATCAACACCGACAAATGCAAACAGCTGATTTGTCGACCTGTTTTATGTGTGTGTAGTCTACTACACATGTAGGACGAATTCTTATGCCTACAGCCACATGCTCCATTGTTTTGCCTCCCAAGGATGACACCAGTGTGTCGTCAATGCATAAGGTCTACAGACGAATGCAAATGGTCAAGTGATGGTCTGACATAGTTGGGTATAACTGGGCTCCCATCACCTTTAATCTTTCAAATTCTTTGCTTTGTCAAGCAAGGCTTTACAGTAAAATACCACTTGATTCCCTCAATTTCACTATATAGGAGGATTTAGAACTGCTTGCAGGCCAAAATAAAGACCACTTTTGCTGATAGACACAACTAATTGCTGGTCTTCATCACTAGGTGCTTGTATTTGTCTATATAGGAAGCCCATGTCAAGAAAATAAATTCCCAATTTAATGTTTCATAAAAGAAAAATCATCAAGTGCTAGAATTTACAACCTTTTAATTTTGAGTATGTAAGTATTATAATAGCATTTAATGCTTAATGTGTTATAGTTTACAATAAGGAATCATGGATCAGGCTACAAATATGAAACTCTATCTGACAATTTCATCTATATTATCAAACACAAACAATGGACAAAAAGTGGAAATTTTTTTAAAAAAATCAATTGAAAATGTGAGGATTTTTTTGTCTCTATAGAATGGCACTGAGTTGTCACGTGCTACTACACATGTACGCAAAGCAGGGAAGTAGCCGAGTACAGAGTCTGACTCGTGATTTCAGAATTTGAAGGACTAGGCCAGAGGGGTTGATTTTTTTCCCCCACTGCAAAAGTACAGTCTGAGTCTGGACTCCAGTTCGGAACCCCACTACATCACTGATGCAAAGTTACTTTGAAATCACATAATTTGGCCTGTTCAAACCTTTCTTATATTTGTCCCTTACACATTCTTTACCCTCATTGTCTGATGCTGTAAGTTCGCCCACAACTTTTCAGAATGAGTATTCAAACAAGTGAAACCTTACCTTCTGGAACTATTATGCATTTTTAAATGGACACAATCCAGACATTCTGTGATGAAAGAGGCACAATGACTCTATAAGTGACTAGAAGTTGGCCCATTAGCTATTAATTGACCCACCCTTGTAGGCCCATTTGATTAAATTGACCAAACCTCATTAGCCCATTGACCAACCCTTGTTGGCCCATTGACTATTAACTGACCCACCCTCATTGGCCAATTGACTGTTAATGGACCTACCCTTGTTGGCCCACTGACTATTAATTATCCCACCCTCTTGGAAAAGTGGACCCAATGTCCATGCCAAAAATTCTAAAGCCCTAAACCATTACATGAGACCCATCTCTGATCAGATAGGAATGGTTTCACATTTCATTTTGACAGGACATTGATTTGGCATCCCTAATGTGATATTATGCATCACGGTGGGTTCCTGGAAACAAAATCATTCCAAAAATGTTTCTGGCTGTACCAGACAGCTGTGTCTCTCTCAGTTTGAAAAAACAAGAAACACAAACATCATAATACAAAACATAGTGCAACTGACTTAATGTGCTGAAACTGTTTACATTTTTAACCTGACAGTGAGAAAAACTAACATTTTACTTTCTTTATAAAATCTCATCTTCATAATATTTGTTACAATTTACAATGCTGTCATGTCCTGACTCTTCAAGTTGAAAAAAGTTTGGGAAACTTCAGACGTACTATATTCCAACATAAAAATGCTTCATCATGCATAAAAACCCCAATTACTTTGGTACATCAATTATTTCAGCAAAAATAAAGTATAAATGCAAACTCAATTACTGTTACAGAATGCACAACCAGTGGTGCCTCATGGTAGTTCCCTAAATTGCAACACCCCTCCCCCTATGTCCTTGGCACGTTCTTCTATTTAAAATTAAGATATGTTGTGTCACACATATCATTATTACCCATCGACGTAGTTCGGTAATTCATTGGTGCATGGAATTGTGGGGCTCAGCGTGGGATATGCAAACAGAGATCAGAACATAGTGAATGGTGTTCCCTTGTTTTCGTGCAACACTAAACATAAATCTGAATTACCAACCGAATGAAAGCAGGGGCTCAGTGGTATTTCACAAAAGATTAAAATGTTTACTTTTACACCAAAAAGCCAATTTTGACAAAGTCCACTGCATAGAACCAAACTTACAATTTTTCTTCATATTATGGTTGGTTCAAGAAAGAATGATGTCACAAAATTTTCATGAGAAACTCAAATTTTGGAACACGTGTTGTAGGTGCAGGGGGGATTTATTTATTGTGACGATTTGGAGGATGTGCACATGTGTATAGCCACCAAAATGAATTACCAATCTGGCTTATTGTTCCAACACATCGTTAGTGCTGGTCTTGTGCTAAGAATATAAGCCACATCTCGCTACTCACACTATGAGATAATTCAGACGTCACATTAAAATCTAGACGTTTTTATCTTTTTTTTCTTTTATTTTGAAGCATTTCAAATGAAAAACTGGCCCCCCCCCCTTCAAACCTTTTTCAATTCCAAATGCATCCCTGACACTACTTCTGTGTATGTAGTGCATAAATCGAACTTCCCATTAGATTAAGCTTACCTACAAAATAGAGCAATATCAATTTTGTACTCTTGTTTATTCTTTCCAACATGGGATGATGCGGAAAGCAGATGAAACCAACCTTTCAAAGACTGTCAAGTAAGATTTGACCTCGCTCAGGCATTTACAGGACTAGCTACACGAGGTGGAGAACCTGATCCAGGCTCAATACCAAAATCACGGGCTTCAATCTGCTTTTGTAATTCTTTCACTTCCCTTTCTAGATATTCTTTCAGTTGTACTAACTCCCTCTGTCGTTGCTGGATTGGTTCCTGTTAAAAAACAAATAAGATGATTAAAATATTTGTTGCTAACTACTGTTTATATAATATGATAAATGCATAATGCTAACCCATTTGATAAGCATGATTTTGCTGAAAACTTGTTTACCAATGCTTTATAAAGTATGCTATGTAAAGTATGCTATATAAAGGGTTTTGCAGCAGACCCATTGCACTGTTGCATTATGGAATAGCTTCGGATAAACCTACTGAGAATAGTGATGTTGAAGGTATGAAGTGGGTATGCAGAAAAATTTTTTACATGTTATAAAGAATGCAAATATTGTGGCCTCTACACAAACAAAATAAAGGGATGTACAGTACTTTGTGTTACAAGCAAGTATAGCTCTGAATACAGAAAATGGACAGTAATTACAAAGATATCATCAACGGAGAAGACATGGATGAGAAAGAAAGTGCATCTTATTTTTTAGGAATATGATTCAGAACACAATTTGCAGATAACAGTAATTCTAATGTGAAACTTCATATTCACAATACAAACATACTGCGTGTATGGAATATAATATAATGCTTGGTATGGAGCATGTCCATACGGGCCGGGGAACCACCCCCCCCCCTCAAATTAGCCAGAACCTTACTGAATCGGGCAGACTTTGGTGCCTCAGTTGGGAAGAGACTATGCCCTTGTTCAGGATCTGGAGTCAGGCAAATGGTCACTGCCCCCTCCCTCTGAGAGAAAGAGGCCCCATATGGCCATGGTACGGGGTGACATCTGCAAAAATTTAACCTAGCAAGTTTTTTATGTTGCAATTTTGAGAGTTTTGAATCTGTCTTAGATGGCACTTCACACTTGCTATGTCAAAAATGTAAGCAAGATAGAGGTCTATTTCCTAAAATTTTGTAGTTCAGCATTGTCAGCCATCTAAGGGGGGGGGGGGTTCCCCTTTGAAAAATCTTTTCACAGAGGATGTCAAGTCTCGTTTAAAATTTGTTGCATTTTACTGTTTTCAAGTATGTTCATGCAGTAGAAATTAACACAATACCCTTGGCAAACACTTTTTGTGCAGCAAATGGACTACCTGAGAACTTTGCTCAAGACTTCCAATTTCCTGAAATCAGGAAATTCCCTAAACCCTTCCATTTTTTCTATAGGTATGGACAAAAGATCATGTGACCAATTCCACTGCCACTTCTTGGACAAATTTAGGCCATACCAATATAGCCACGAGACTACCACCCTTTGCACAATTTGGAACAGTTGAGAAAAAGTGCAAGCATGAATGGAAGAACATAATAATATTGTTCCATTGATTGGTAATATGAATATACTCACATTGCTTTGACAATAGTACAAGTTTCTCACAGAATCTGCTGCTACTGAACAGGTCCAAACTTTTACACACAAGACCATAGTAGACAGCCATATTGATAAGCCTAAATGTGCACGTACAACGGCTACTATCTATGCATCTTATGTTAATGCAGTATGCTCTATGAGTTATGGAAGCAACACTCAAAAATCGTAAATCCCTAATCTGAGCAACTCTCATGCTTATGAAGAAAAAAAGCATACCAATGGTCTTGTTCTTGGATTCCAACGCAGATAATAACCCGCCCAGAACTCGATTCGTCTCATGCTGGCAACAGGAAAGATAACATGTTGGTGGGGATAGCTGGCAAACATAGGGTTGATGAACTCATCACGATTACTGTTAATGTGTGACCAGAGAGAGACCGTCTTCAATTTTACTTGCTGAAATAAAGAAATAAGGAAGGAAGATATGTCACCATCATTTTTTCAACACATACTTCAAAGCATCAAGTTAAAATAATCTATGTACTGGGAGTGGAGATCTGAATATAGACCTGTACAGTGTGACGAAGATATCAACAATGGAGAAAACATGGATGAAAAAGAAGGTCAAAATTATTTTTTAAGATATGATTCCTAGGATAACTTGAAAACATTAGCAATTCCAACCAGAACTTAGCATTCACAGAATCTGTACATACCTACAGTGTATAAGGAGGGCTGGGACGACTTTAGTAGCAAAGAGGTTGAAAGTGGGATTGATATTTATGATATCTATGGGTCAGGAGAGTTGACCTGGTATGTGGATTGAGGGAGGGGAACAAAGATTTTCCAACAGCTGGTCAAACCTATCATGTCCCAAATCGAAATTGCCCATAAGCAATCCACCCATAGGAACATGAGTGCACATGTATGCACACACAAACAAACATGCATACACTTGCACATTGACATACACATGCACTCCAATTGAAAATTCTTACAAAGCCCTAAAGTCACATATATAACACAGTGTTACATTTCTTTATTCTGCCTGTTTTTTTTTTTTTTTTTATCTGCCAGAATTATTGGGGAGGGGAGGGGGAAAACGACATGTTTCCCCCCAATATTTTTTAGGGGTGGCAATTGCTCCCCATACCTCCTGCCCCCTCCATCATATCAGTGCCCCTGCTATGGGTTTTAGACCCCAGAAATCAGCATAGGTCCCCTTAAAATGGAATAGCCAGCTAGTATGCATCAAGACACAATGTAGATAAAACTGTTCTTAAGTAAACATAACGACCACCACCACCACCACCTCCACATAAACATATTTTTCACTTACCTCTCTGACCCTTTCTCTTTCACAGTTAAACAGGAAAGTACCAAACAAGCAGCTGTACAGATGGTCCAGTATGGTGATGAGGAAGTGTTCATTAAATTCAAAGGCATTTGGAAACTAGACAAAAATGGGACATAAAACGAATGAAAAGTATTTTTCCTCAGAGACGCAAAAATGGCTACAATCATTCAGTATTGACAGTGTCTATCTAAATTCAAACTGGCAAAATTCCTATAACCAGAATGCAAAAATGCATTGAGGTTTCGATGATACATACATGCTCTTTTCAATGAAATGCTACATTTCTTGTAACAACTGGTGACCCAAAGTGACCTTTGACTCCACCTGTTAGTAACTGGTTTTTCTTATAACCAAAACATTTCTACAAATTTCATACTGTGACTTAAGATATTCCGCAAACAAGCTGCTTACATCATAACACATCAATATATCAAGTTTGAAATGAATCCAAGTTTCCTACCTTGAGATATAGTGTAAACAAGGTTTTCTGAGTTTGACCCCCTATGACCCCAAATGACCTATGACCTCTACCAAAATCAAACGGGTTCTTCCTTACATCATAACGCATCAACATATCAAGTTTGAAATCAATCCAAGCTTCCTACCTAAGGATATTGTGTTAAAAAGTTTTTCAGGATTTGTCCCCTTCTGACCCCAAATGACCTTTGACCTCCACCAAAATATATAGGATTCTTCTTTACATCATAATACATCAACATATCAAGTCTGAAATGAATCCAACTTTCCTACCATGATGTATCATGTAAACAAGGATTTCAGGGTTTGGACCCCATGTGACCCCAAATGACCTATGACCTCCACCAAAATTTCTTGGATTTTTCCTTACATAATAATGCATCAACATATCAAGTTTGAAATGGATCAAAGTTTCCTACCTTGAGATATAGTGTAAACCAGGATTTCCAGGGTTCGACCCCATGTGACCCCAAATGACCTTTGACCTCCACCAAAATAAATCAGGTTCTTTCTTACATCATAACGCATCAACCTATCAAGATTGAAATGAATCCAACTTTCCTACCATGATGTACCATGAAAATAAGTATTTCTGGGTTTGACCCCATGTGACCCCAAATGACCTTTGACTTCCACCAAAATTGATTGAGTTCTTCCTTACATCATAACGCATCAACATATCAAGTTTGAAATGAATCAAAGTTTCTTACCTTGACATATAGTGTAAACAAGGATTTCGGGGTTTGACCCCATGTGACCCCAAATGACCTTTGATCTCCACAAAAATAAATTTGGTTTTTTCTTACATCAAAACGCATCAACCCATCAAGTTTGAAATTAATCCAAGTTTCCTACCATGAGATATCAAGTAAACAAGGATTTTGGGGTTTGACCCCACGTGACCCCAAATGACCCTCGACCTCCACCAAAATACATAGGATTCTTGTTTACATTGTATCGCATCAACATTTCAAGGTTGAAATGAATCCAACTTTCCTACCATGATGTATCATGTAAACACAATTTCAGGGTTTGACCCCACCTGACCCCAAATGACCTTTGACTTCCACCAAAATAAATTGGGTTCTTCCTCACATCATAATGCATCAACATATCAAGTTTGAAATGAATCCAAGTTTCCTACCTTGAGATATAGTGTAAACAAGATTTCAGGGTTTGACCCCATGTGACCCCAAATGACCTTTGACCTCCACCAAAATCAATAGGGCTCTTTCTTACATCATAATGCATCTACATATCAAGTTTGAAATTAATCCAAGTTTTCTATCTTGAAATATTGTGTAAACAAAGATCATGGTTTTTGACCCCTGTGACCCCAGATGACCTTTGATCTCAACTAAAATGAATAGGGTTCTTCCTCTCAGTAAGGGGTATCTGTGTACCAAGTTTGAGAACTGTCAGACTTTCCCTTCTCAAGATATTGTGTACACAAGCAAAGTGTCACAAACACACACACATACATACACATGCACATAAACACATACATGCACACACACGCCATCATGAATGCATAGGTTTCTCTTTTCATCGAAACCAAAAACTGTCAGATCTCATATTTTCATCTTTTTCACAAAATCATGTACGTGAACACTGACTGCTAAATTCAGAACCCCTCTGTGAAGAGAATCATGGAAAGGGTGTACGGAACTACCCTAAGACAATCCATCTCCATACATCAAAACACAATACTTCATGACACTACAAAACATTTCTTTTCACAGGATTTTCAGAATTGGATCTCAAGCCTGAGATACCTGTTACCAGATAGGATAAAGAAAACGGAAACCTGGTTCTGAATGTTTGCTATCTGACACAAGCCTGAAATCAAAAGCAATACCTTACAAAAATGAAATATAAGGAAAAAGTCAGTCTAGCTTATTTATACCAAATTTCAAACAAAATTAGATCATCAATATATGCCTTACAAACAGATCTTCCAGCAATAAGTGTAAAAAGTATTTTACCTGTTTAGTAATCTGCCAAACACAGTCAACAAACTGAAGAAAGTTTGGTGAGCGGAATGCATCAGCGTGGTTCTTGTCACCATGACCATGCCTCTGTGCGTGAGAAAAAAATACAGAAAGTCAAATATTGAACAAAAATGTCAAAGGATCAAAGTAAAATGAGTAAATACAGGAAGGTATATGACTACAACCTGTTGGGTCAGATCAATGTTTAAACAGAAACTATGCTAGTGTACTAGTTCAGTAGGGTTACTCTACCCTCTGGTGCAGTGGTTACTGGTTCACAAACCCTGAAAAAGCCAGTATTTATTCACATCCATTCAATGAACAACATTGCTTTTATGCTATCAAAGAAGTAGCAAAGAAAATGACCAATGAAAACTGAAGCTTTCACCAAAATAGAATGTTGTGGAATATTGTTTTGAGAGCAACAGCAAATTGAAAACTTAACACTAGACAAATAACAAACAACTTATGAAGTGTAATTCGATATGCTATCAAACTTGTGAATATATTTCCACATTATTTGAAGATACTTCAAAAAGCAGAGTGCATACATTGTCTCCTCTTTTTTGAATGTATTATTCATTGACAGGAGAATGTTTGTGCATTGTGATTGGATGCATCAGCTTGCATGCATGAATATTCAGTTGTACATAATTATTAAGGTTTTTTCCAATGGCTATGAAGGGATAGATCAGGGAAATGATAATGGTAAAGGGAGGGCAAATAGTAAGTGGATAGATGAATAAAAACTGCATTGCATTTAAAATGCCAAAAATGGCTGAATAGCTCTAACAAGGGCTAGTTTAAGGCTTGTTACCATATGAATTGTAGCAGAGAATTAAACATGACAGGGAATTATCAACCTAAAATATATTAAGGGTAACAGGGATTTTACAGCACACACTCCACAGCAACATACCCCTTAATTCTGAATTATTTCTAGTCCATGTGCGCTCACTCCCTACTGGTTTTTCATGGCTATGGTTTCAAATACAAAGAGGACAAACCCTTGCAAACTTTGGAAATACTTTAATTTCTGGATGAGTGGATTTTCTAATAACTGGAGTTTATTCTAATTCCCTTCAGCCTGACTAGACCATGGTCATCTGCCATACTTTAAGATTTCATTGATTTCTTATATATCTCAAACATATATGAAGGTCCACAAATTTGTTCTTACAAACATCTTATTACAAGTTCTACAGATGACCTATGCAATCAAATTCACAAGTTTGGCCAATGACTTGAGCAACTCCATTCAAAATAATACTTGGTATCATTTTAATTAAATGTAGTGTGACATGTCAGCAAAATGACCTGACTTCACCTGGCAGTTAGGGAGTGAACTTTCCTAAGTAAAAATCCATTGGAATTATTTCAATATCTTTTATGGTTCTCCAGATGTACCTCTTCAAAGTTTGAATGTTTCTGACGCAATTTGTTGCTTATGCAAATATAATGATGTGGAGTGTTGTACAGTGCTGGCATTTCTTTTGCTAACCCTATTACATCATCTCTTAATAACTCATTGGGTAGTTTATGGTTTGGTAATTGATACTAATGATTTTCAAGGAGAAAATTGAAACTTTCAAAATAAAACCCTTAGGACATCGTAATGTTACAACTGTCCTTGAAATGAAGATTGTAAAAACAAAAGATAACATTAGCCATATGTAGTGTGTTCCTCTCATGACATCACAAAATTTGCATACTGAGCTCATATTTATTAATGATTAAGTCAGAAATTGTCCTGTAAATTGGCCAATTTTTGACAGATTTTGATGGAAATAGCGCCTATTTTCGTGGTTTTTAATGCTTTTTACATCCAATACCCAATTTTGTCATTTTCATGTCACACTGCCTTCAAAGACTATTCTTCTGATGAATTATTTGTACAGATTCTCATATAATAGCTTCGTTTCATTTTGACTTAAAGAGTAAAATCTGAAAACTTACTTGTGCAAATTTGTGACCCATAGATATCCACTCTTTTTCGATGAGGACTTCAAAACCATTGACAGTGCGGTAGTATGGGTCCAACATTAACATAGCCAGGGCCGTCAGTTGCGAGGTACGGTCCCAACCATCACTGCAATGGACCACCACAGATGTTTTCTGATTGTCAACAATGTAAGCAATTCTCACTGCTCCAGCTAAAACCACCTGAAAAATGTTCAACCCATATAATATTTTTACTTGACTTAAATTTTCTTCTTGAAAATATTTTTTGGAAAACACTCCACTGGAACATAAAGAACATGAAAACATAGTATTTTTGAAAAAAATATTAAAACTGAGGACAGCTAGCATAGCTTTATCAAACGAACTATTTGTTGTTTAAAGGGCAAGAACAGTCGCCCCAAATTTGTTTTGAAGATAATGGCCAGAACCCACAGGTTTCTTTTAAATTATTTCACTTCCATATCTTTCATAATATTTCAGGACTTAAAAAATGCATATTCAAGGTAAACTAATAAGTTACACATCTAAATTTCATATTTTGGTGAGAAAAACATTATCACATGACTCTCAAGAACCAATCATAAAACATGATATACTACTACACTTTTTCCAAATTGAGGTAACTGCATTTCCCCCTTAAAAGAGGTGGACACTCTGTCCTTCATTCCCAAACAGTGGGCTGCAACCCCAAATTGTTAACAACTTATAGTCTCAAGCCCATCAGAACATTGCAAAGTCATGCAATGCTTTTGCTAGTTGCATCTGGAAAAAGTGAGAGTAAAAGATTATTGCCTGTGTTGTCATCTGTTTTGTGTTTTTTACATTCTATCATTACTTAAACTTACATTGCTGTAGCAGGGAAAATGGTAAAGTTAAACATTTTGCATCCATCCAAATTTCCTTTTCCAAAAACTTAAGTGTCACCTCTAATTTGTTAGCTAGTTAATTAGTTAGTACGATGGAGTTTTATGGCCCAGGTCTGGTTAGTAAGTTACATGGGATATTTAAATAGACCAACATGAATGTGTTACAAAGCGTCACCAAGAAATGAAAAGAGGGCAACATTAGGGGGAAATAAACTAAAAAAGAGTAAAACATGGGGTCAAATTCTAAAACAATATCCATGCTCATGTGGGAGTTATTTAAAAAATCTGTATATATTTTACTTTTCTTGAGAAAGCCCACAATAAGGGTAGGATCTGTCTGCTCAAATATAGTTTTCAGGTCAGGCATAGAGAAGTACTTCCAAGGAATATGGGAGTATTTATAGCAGTCAACAAGAATGGGACTGACTGACAGTGAGAGCTCAGTCACAGGGTACACAATTTTGTCTCTCATCCATGTAAAGTGACATGATAGTGATAACTTGTTTTCGTTAAATACTGTACAACTACTTGGAGAAAGTTTTGCAAATGCCTGGTTGCTTGGGTTGGTGAAAAATGCCAAATCATGAAATTTTGGTCTCTTGACAAAAATTTTTGGGAATTCTTGCTTTATGTCTTGCAAAACACATATCATGGAGCTACTAAGAGTTTCTTATTGTGTCACATGAATTCCACCAGAAACTCAAGGAAGGGGGTGGGAGGAATTTGTAACTGCCCATCCTAATTCCAAATTAATGCTGCCCTTGGCCAGAGTTACAGTTCTGGTTAGGAGTGGGGTTGGGGATGGGGGAAAATTGGGGTGGGGGGGAGGACGGCTTGGATCAGGGCCCCTATAAGGTGTAAATAAAAGGGTTTTAAAGGCTATTAATTTACGTAAGTTCCAACATTACCACAAAGGTGCCCTCTTCTTAAGAAGACAAATACTCACAATGTTATTCCCTTTATGGAAATGAAAAAGGGGGGCAGATCCCTCTCCCCTTACCCCCTACTGACAGAAACCGTGTCACCTTCTTCAAAAAGACAAGGCCTAACAACAACAAATCTGAAGGCTAAATCGATCTTACAAAATACCTTGATGTGTTCCAACCAATGAGTTGATTCCAAGTTAGATAACCAGTGTGCATCGTCAACAGTGTGATAACAAATATCCTTTAACTTCCTCAAACTGTTATGGTTAGAGAGAAAAAAGTAAAGAAACATCATTTCCTGTGATAAGCTGGCGGTGATCGATACAAGTATATAGCCAGGTCTCACACTAGATTTTTTACATGTTTCAATAATAAAAATATAGGTTTTTAAAGGTTTTCAAGTGCCCAAATATTTGTTTTAATAGATTCATAAGATTTGCTTTCAATCATGATAAAAGAAATTGACTGTAAATTCTTACTCCAACTCTCAGTTTAGAATTCAAACAGTTTTATGACTTTAATAGACCTTGTGCATATGATGTCACAGAGCGGTAAGTATGCCTTCCTTTGGGGGAAAAACAAACCAACACTGACAAAAGCAGACAGCTGATTTGTCAATCTGTCGAATACACTCATGGTCTGCTATGCGTGCAGGGTGAATTCCTGCGAATTCTTATGCATGCGGCCATGTGTTCCATTGTTTTGCCCCCTAGAATGACATCAATGTGTCATCAATGCACATGGTACAGTTGGTTACATTCTACTAAGGACCTGTTCAGTGATGTTGTACGTCCTCACCAAGGGACTTTAAACATAGAATCTACTGCTATTGTGCTTGGTGTTCAGCATATGCAATGGGGTATGGGAAACAAGCCAGTGAGCCACAATTGAAAAAAGGCCGTGGCCGGTTCCACTTGAACCAACTGGTTGGAAACTGGGCCCTAAACTCCATCTAACCTAACCTCAACAAGGAAAATGAACATTATCTCTTTACTCTTCAAGTTCAAAACATAGGTTGTTATAGGTTGTATTTAAGCTATTTTTGAAAAAAAAAAAAGCTCCCCAGATGGAATGAAGGTTTTTATAGGTTTTATAGGTTTCGCTGTGAGGCCTGATGTAGCTGATCAACTTCAGATAAAGGCTGAAGGTCTAATAACATGAAAATGTATAATTCAAGTAATTCGTTCAAAAAGTACTGAAAATATGCAAAATAGTTGTATTTCAATAGCAATCATCTTATGGACCCTTTTATGCAATATTATCTATTTTAAATAAATCCAAGGTATGAATTATAATAGCAAAGCATGAAAATTTCTTTAGCCACAACTAGGCACTCACTTTGCCCCCCCCCCCTTTTTGCTGCAATGTTTGTTCCACCTCTGTTTAAAGAAAATTTTCTGAGAGGTGTATGTCAGCATAAGCACCTAGCTTCTTACAAGGTAGTAAGGTAAAGTACCAACGGCTCATCTACACAACGTTTTTTTTTTTTTTTAAAGAAGAAGAGTGCTGCTAAACCTTTTCCAAACAGTCATTTTGGCCACTGATAAATATCATTGATGATGCTTTGTCACATGATCCCTTTATATTGCTATTGAGAAAAGTGTCCCTGGAAGCATTTTCAGTATTTTGTACAGTGTATTTTCAAACGCTCTAACTTCTGTAAAGCAATCATTAAAGGCCAAATCCTCTTGCCCCAAACCGTTCCAATTCTCCCAACCTTCTTAGTTAAATCCCTCCCACAACTGTCTAAAACTAATGGTCATCCAGACGCAATCTTCGTTTATCTTTTCAGGGTGACAGTATTCAAGACTCAATGCGTAATCAAAACACTCTTGGTGCAGTACATGCTGTGTATTGTGAAATATGAGCAGTACTCTGCATTTTTTGATCTTGCTGTCAATCAAAGAGCTCTGCCAATTGAGAAATTCCCTGCACTACTGAAAAAATTGTAGTTTGAGGCATTTTAGCAGAATTGAAACATCACTTACCTCTCTCGCATAACATGAATGTTATGAATGTCAAGAAACATGACCTCTGCAAAAGTGTAAACCTCTTCACTTTCATAACCTCCTCCTCTCGCCTGTAAAAATACAAATGTTTGAAACGTTTCATTTTGTGATTTCTGGCCAAGCAGAGGGATTAACGAGAGAGGGTGGGTGTCTCCTCCCCTTTGAAAAGTTTATGTACATTTAAGTACCCTTAGTAAGACAGATAAGGTTTTACAACTCTATTCCTAACCAATTGGTTTAAAGTCTGGCTGACCATAGCCTTTTTATCCAGTTGATGCTTTCTGGCTTGTTTTCCCTTCCCCATTGCTTATACTGAGCACCAACCAAAATGGCTGTGGGTTCAACTTTTAGAGTTTTCAGTATGATGGGGCCAGGAGTTGAGCTTCAGATGTCATGGCTGCAAGTAGGATGCTCCAACCATTTGACCATGGAGTTGGTCAAGTTGTGTAAGTATAAGTTGCAATGGTATATATGATTTGGTAACCTCAGATGCACTCAGATGCATCATTTAAAGTCAATGTTGCATTTTCTTCAGGTGTGTAATAGCCATACCCTAGGCGTATTGTTTTAGAGTTCGATAGGGAGCATGGTCCCCTCTGGCTATGCCAATGTAGTTATACGCTCAAGTGAACAGCTAAATTGTATGACGATATGTACAAAGGAATTAGAAAACAGTATTTACAAGAAACGACTCTGCTACAATATTATCCAAATATAGAGGTAACTGGACCAATGGCTGGAGTTATTGAATTTCTAAATGGCATTATAGCATAATTAGGATTTAAACATGCAGCAAGAACATAAATAGCTTAACAAGGTTCAAGTTAGTTAGTTAGATGGAGTTTTCTGACCCAGTTTCAAACCTACTGGTTCAAGTCGAGCCGGCCACAGCCTTTTCTCCAGTTGTGGCTCACTACTTTGTTTCCCCTACTCCATTGCTTATGTGGAGCGTCACGCACAACGGCAGTAGGTTCCAAATGTTAGAGTCTTTAGTATGATTTGACCTGGGCTTTCTGCATGAGAGGCGGATGCAAAAGAAGGTTCAAACTGAGATTTTCCCCCGTTAAGGTCACCACATGCAGGCCCTAAATTTTGAGTCATGTGAGTGTGATAGCACACCATCACTAGGAGGAGTGATATTTTGCACATCTAGAGGAAGGTAAGACCTCATATAAATCTATTAGTGGTTAATAAAACAGCACACCCTCTCCTTGTCTTCTTAACGAGTGCAATTTGAAGAAAACCTGGGAAATCTAAACCTGAAAGCCTGCACATGGGAAAAAAAAAAATTCTCACTTTGTTAGCTGTTGCATTGACAGATGGCCTGGCATCCATGATGACAATCTTGTGAGATTCTGCATTTGCATCCATGATGTACTGGAGGTATTTCTCATCCTCCTTGCTCCTCTTGCTCCCCATCCCAACAAGAGGTTGACTGCATCTTGTGATACTTGCTTGACTCACAGGATGTAACCATGACAATATCTGGAAATATCACAAATGAGAAGATCATTACCATGCCAATAATATTATTGAATCAAAAAGACACTTCAACAAATCACATGCTTCAGAAGTAAGTGATGAGACTAAACTGGATTGATAAATCAAACTAGGGCTTAAATTTGCCAAAATTTTTAGGACTACTCTAGAACTTGAGGTACCACAACTGGAAATTAATTGGGAGATCAGCAAACACCACTGATTTTTTTTGTCATAGTGAAAGTGTGGTGGTCAGGTGATCCTGAGAAAGAGATAGAAACTAAAAATCCACTGAACTTAGATAGATGAGATTTAATGACTCAAATTCTAACCAATTCGTTTAAGTCAGACTTGTCAAAGGCTTCTCTCCAGTTGTAGCTCACTGGCTTGTTTTCCCTACTCCAGTGCTTATGCTGGACATCAAGCACAATGGCAGTAGGTTCTGTTATAAAAATCTTTGGTATGACCCAAATAAGAGTTGAACTCCAGACCTCCCGGCTACAGGTCAGATGATTTAACCACTTGACCACATGCAGTTGGTATCCACTTAAGTCTTTATAAGAGTGTATTCCTGAACTTATTCCGGGAATGAGCCTTCACATTCACCAATGACAATAGCTAAGCTAAAGAATCTTTGCATGTGGGTCAACTGCAATTCTTGAAGCCTTTGTCTAGCAGAATATACATTGAGCATGAAAGCATGAAACTAATGAAACACAATCCAGAGTTAGTTAGATGGAGTTTTACAACCCAGTTTCAGACCAATTGGTTCAAGTCAAGTCAGCCACAGCTTTTATTCCAGTTGTGGCTCACTGGCTTAATTTCCCTCCGTTCACTTCGTTGTTTTATGCTGAGCACCAAGCATAATGGCAGAAGGTTCCATTTTTAAAGTCTTTGAATCGAACTCCCTACCTCCCGACTGCAAGTCCGATGCTCCAACCTCTTGACCATGCCGTTGGTGACACAATCAGGTCATTCATCTAGAAATTTGCTGCTTAACTTCTTAGCACTCTCTTGCACTCAAGGACGATTGTGGCATGATTAAGTGGAGAAATCATCAATCTTGAAGATGAGATTTTCATACCATTCTTTGCTTTCAGTTCAAAGAGTGTTTTACAAAATTAAAGCAGTTTACCAGGGAATCAGACCTCAATTCAGATCTATGACTTCCTTCTTGTAAAATAAGGAAACCTTTCACTGTGCAACTTTCCACACCTAGGCAACTTTTTACCTTATCAACAAAGTCATGCATAAAATCTCACTTTTGTATTTTTATGGACTCTTTTTCTTTTTAACTAATCACACCCCCTGCCAAAGAACAATACCTTCAACCTTTTACAGATATCGTCTGTCAGACTTTCTTGTTTGAAGGTATTGTGTTATTAACAAATGTGACATGTGACCACGGACTTATATACATGGACAGAGCATGTAACACATACGTCCTATCCATAGATGGTCGCCACTAACTGGGACAAAAAAGGCGCAGCAAAATGGCCGCCCTGAAGCTATAAATCGTCTGATCTGACGACGACGCTGCAATGTTTAAACAAAAGTTACAGTGGCCCGAATGACCTTTGAACTTGCTAAGCAAGCATCACATTTCTGAGAAAATGTGTACACAAAAAGTTGTTGGCAGAAACACAAATGAGCAAATATGCAGTTTTCTCCTTTTCATAAAAAATTCATGACACTAAAAGAAGAAAACTTACAGGTATTCGCTGTCTGCTCCGGAATTCTGCGACCTGTTTCAGTAGCTCATCTGTAGCATCAGCAGGAACAGCAAACTGTAGAAAGTTGGAAAAAAGAAGAAATGAAGTTCACAATCTCCTTAAAGGCTTTTGCTCACCCAAACATATGTAGGAACCCACAGGTATATTACAAGAAAATGCCATTCTAGTCCACGGCCACCTACCAGACGAAGCAGACTCTGTTCTCAACTCCTCAGCTTCCAAAACCACCATCCTCCAGAGCAAACAGGACTGCCTCCAATTCTCGATGCAAACTTCATTTCCTTAATATGACTTATTTATGTACTCTCTCATGAATGAAGCAATCGTTTTTGAGTGAGTGTTTGTACTCCTGAAAGTTGTACACTGGAAGTCTAGACTTGAACCTGAGATGACAGATCATTATTGTTTTGCGTAGCTACCTGTAGAGTGGGTACTACCAGGGCGTGGGTATTACAATGATAAACCAACTGAGTGGGTGGCACTGGGTACTGCATGATTTCAACAGGACTAGATGTTGCCTTCTTGTGAATATTCACGAACAGTCAATCAGTCTTGAGGCTACATATTTCTATGAATATCCAAAAGAATTTGTGTGGTATTCACTTTGGCAGGTGTTATGTATATGACTGAAGAAGCAATCTGCCATCCAGCCTGCTACCAAGGTAAAAGCTACCAAAATCTATGAGGTGAACCAAGGAAAGACTTGAAGGGACCTCTTTTGGTATAGATGTAGATTTTTAAATATTTATCTTTTTAAAGAGCCTGTGAAATGACTTAGTAACAATGATTTAGGGTCATTCTCTGACACTATCTATCAACAAAATAGCATTCATTTTCAAATATACCACCCCACGAAAGAGAAATGCTCAAGTGAAATGGTATCACTTCCAGCACAACAGCTGGAAAATGTAAAAGTGTGTTGAACCAAGAATGACATCATCACAGGAACCCAACTTCACAGTGTGTGTACTTTAGTGTAATTGGAGTATACCCTGCTCTGTTGATGTTACATGATCTTGCATGTGTAGATGGCCTAAAATGATTGATATCAATCAACAAATTATCATTACAAAACCTAATCCTAAGTTTGCTTCACAAAACTACTGAAAAAGGGGGTTTCAACACCTAGGAATATCCCTGTTCAACAGATGGAGTTTTGCGACTTCTCAATATTCCATGAGCCAACCAGTAAGGAAACTTGTTTGGTATACATCATACAAGTGATGGAAGTTGCCTGGTAAGAGGTTATACACACAGAAAAATACCTCAGGCTCCTGGGGGATGTAATTGCATCCATTTTTCGTCCAGTGTTGTGTAACTATTATTTTTATTGGGGAGGAAGCAGTAATTCTCTCATTACACAGGCCCTTATGCAATACTGTATACCATTCTGCACAGGGGCTTAAATACTCCCGACAAGTTCTGTGTTGTTTTGGATGCATGCCCATGCAATTTGACTTGGTTCAAAGAAAAGGAACAGTGATTATAGTGGGAAAAAGACTAGTTGATATTTTGGTTATTTCAGGAAGTATTCCTCTTTTATCAAAAGTTGGCATGAAGTTTCTATTTCAACTTCATGCACTTTGAAGTCTATGCTAGTATAAGATCCATTGTATGATTTCCACATTAATGTTTGCGACAAATTTACTTGGAAGGGATGTCTTTCAAAGGAATCCGGGTGAGATATCAACAATCTGATTGAATGTGAGTTAAAATGTTTTCTTTTTCTGGTTGAAAGAATTGTTGTTAAGTCATAGATCGACTAGATAGCTGGAACCAAAATTTCAAACTGATAGGCCTAACATGAATGGGACAGCTTGAGGGAATAATGACAAAATTCCTCTTTTGAGGAATTGGGAGTGATAATTTCAAATTTTGATTGATATATTTTTGGCTTTATACTGGGACATTCTTCAGATATATTTGAGAAATTATTTGGCCAGTACCAGTCTCATGCTACCCAATCTGTGTGCAAAATGTCACTTAAACATAGCGTTATAATACACACACTGTGAAATTGGGTTCCTGTGATGATGTCATTTTTGGTTCAATGCACTTTTAAGTCTTTTTCATTTTTCAACTGTTGGGCTGAAAGGGGTACCATTTCGCTTGAGCATTTCTCTTTTGTGGGGCAGAATTTTCTAAAATAAATGCTTTTTTGGTTGATAGATAGTGTCTGAGAATGACTCCAAATTGTTGTCATTGAGTCATTTCATGGGCTCTTTAAGCATCCTCAAATGACTTGCATCACCTGCAGCATAATAAGTGATAAACCAACCTTCACACTTTGGGTTGAGTTTCTTCAATCTAAAATGTAACGAGAGCACCCAACATTAATTTTCTAGGTCAGTTTTGGGGCGTAAATGGATGTGGGTGACAAAGATGAGGTTTCAAATCTGACCATGGCACATTTTGCTAACACTAAACTAGAACAGCAATGCTGTTGTAGCTCACACATTCTCTCTTGTCTGTAAAAAATAGCAACTCAAACAACCAACTTTTATTACTTCTTCATCTGTTTCCACAAAACCTCCTTACCGTGACAATGGTAAATAACAGGCACAAAATGACCAAAGAACTCAAAACCCTACTGCAAAATCACAGGGTATGCTAAAAGTCCCCCTCCCTCTTTCAAAAAGTGCAAACTTTTACATCAGAAAGAAAACAACCTAATTGAGAGATCTACAAATACTACTGCGAAAGTTTGTAAAATTAAGAAAACCTGTTGGGCTATACAAACTTAATTAGGACCATTTTGGAAAAATTCTAAATATGTAGAATGTATCAAGCATATTTTAAAGTACTGCAAAGTACATTTAGTTTCTCCTATAACTCCATAAGAAACACTGTGTGAATTTGCACTGGTAAAATAAAAACATGCATCGCTCCTCAAATGGCTCTCCTACTGCACTTGAACTCAAAGAGTTATCACAATTACTTGCCTTGACCAACTTGACTGATCTAGAAACAGAACAGATGTCCCCACCACATTAAGCATATTTCCTTTCATGTAGGCTACACTTGACCACAGAATTGCTCCCAATTTTGTGTCAAGTATCCCTAGCTGCTCAGTCCATGGAGCTCTCTTCACAATACAGTGCTATTATCCCAAGACACTGTGATTGCAGAAACCACTGATCCGTGTCCACAGGTGAGTCAGACATCAAACAACAGTCTGCTTGCAAGGCATTTGCAAGACAGCAATTGAACACACAACCAAGTAGCTGCAGTCAGCACAATGAATAAACAGCTAACTGTTAAGCAGGCACAATGAACTCTGCTCTACATAAATAGCTAAAAAATCATGCTCAACACTCCTACATTGGAATGAAAGTAGGTGGGTTATAATGCTGTACTAACAAACAATCATGTACCAAAATTTCAGAACCAAATCTTCACAAATGGAAAGAGAGCAGGCTTTTGTTAAAAAGTTGACGCCATCTGGCCCATTTTATAACCTCACACATGTACTGTGTTCATGTGTGAGCTAAAAACCAGCACTGCTTCAAAATGTCACTATCATGTGTACAACGATGATACTATAGTACAGAGAGAACTTAAGCCATGCTATTTATTAATTTGCATTCTGTGCAGTCTGATATGCACAAATACGGTGCCCATCTTTAATGATGACTAGGGGACGAAGTAACTGTTTTATGAAGCATAACTGTAAATGAATGAAAGCCATAATTATAACTAGGAGAGACTTTTAGGAATTTCTGCATAAAAAGTGCCAGGGTTTTGTACACATTCAAAATAACAAGATTCCAAGACTTTTTCATGACTTTCAAGGCCCTTGACAAAGATTTCCAGGACCAGTCAGATATCATATTTCTTTAACCCTTTTTCAACAAAATATTGCATTCACACTGAAAAAAAAAATCAGAGCAATAAGTCCACATCCTAATGAAATTCCCTGACTTTTCCAAGGCCTTTTGAAAAACTGATCATTTTCCCTGACTTTCCAGGCCTGGAAATTCAAATTTCAGTTGTTCCTGACTTTACAAAATTTCCAAGACCTGCACAAACCCTGTAGGAGTATCGGAAGCGCTGTGTAACACATGGGTGGAAAAATATTCCTCTATAAGGGTGGAACGTGAAGCTTTTGTTTAAATCATGTCCATAATGATAAGTTGGGTGCTATCCCTGAAAAATAAAGCATTTCACTGACTAAGTAGCATCAGCGAGTGAACCACCCACCCCCACTTCACATAAGAGGGTGGGAGGCTCCTTTCCAGGAAATTTGGGCATGTCAAGGAAAACTGGAGGGAACTTTCCATTTTCTGTACATGAAAATATATGAAGAATTGATTGCGGGAAATTTTACTCCCTTCCTGGGATATTATTTTATTCCTTACTTGGGAAATATTTTTTCCAATCCTGGACTGTAACTCAAAGTTGGAATCCTTGAATAATTTTACTAGGCCATTAACTGAAACCCAAACCACTTAATTACTAATTCTATAGTTTCACACAAATTGGCCAGTAATCAAAAAGCTGAAACCAAATCACTTGTCAATTTGTAACCATGTTATACTTGATTAACACAACGTAATTGAAATAGGGGAAAGCCCACTAACGATTGCCATTGAATTATTTAACAACACTCTGAAACAATGCTATGGTTGAAACTAAAAGGCAGCAGTGTTTGAAGCCAGGATACTAAGCAGCGATGCTAGCATTTTATCATTAACACCTGAATGAATATTAACCAATTAATGAACAAATTTAAGGTGTTAGCATGTGCAGGATTGTTATAAAAGGTTTGCTCTATCAAAGGTTCTGGAGGTTTGAGATCCTAATTCTGATGTATTCCTTCTTTCCTAAACCAAATCTTTCAAATCTAGCAGGATAATCCTGCATAATCTGAGGATAATCCTATGCCTAATCCTTGCCTAATCAGAACCCTAACCCCACTCCCAGTTCAAAATTGACTTTTGTCCAGGGAATGCCCAGCCTGGTGATTCTTCCACCTGGTAAATCTTCAGTGTAGTAGGCAGTCCTTGTTAATACTCATCTAAGTCATGATGACACAATAATTATAGGAGACTAGCCTTACTGCTGGGAAGCAAGAGCACAGATATAGAAAGCATGCCTAAGGTTTAAGTCAAGAGGAACAAATGCTGTTTTTATACAATCTATGGCCTTGTCTTGTCGAATGATGTAAGTTCTTGAGAATCCATTAATGAGCGACATTTTATTACTACTTACATACTCAGTGTTCAAATTTGGGATCAAGACAGTAAATGAGTCACCAAAATATGGGGGTAAGAAAAGAAGAATACTTAGATACAACACAGATAGGTAAGATCCATTTTCAACCACCCGAGTGTAACATTTGGTGGAAATTTTCTTAGCATGCTCTGTGCTAGCTGATTTCCGCAATCTGAACCCATACCCTAAAGAGAGTCCCACAGTAGAAATTTTTTTGCTCCATGCAAAATTTTCAAACACCATGATATCATCAGCATCCACTGATGATTCCATTTGCATCTCTGAGGCATGGGTGGAAAAAGTTGGGAAGCTGAGAGGCTCCTTCTTGGGAAATTTGGGCATCTTAAGGGAAATTTTGGCAATTGGAAGAAAATTCCCCTTTTCTAGACATGAAACTTTAGGGAAAATTTCAAGAAAGTTTGTTTCCTTCCTGGGAAATAAATGTTCCAGCCATGTCTTGGGGGCCTCTTGAATCACTGAAATATGCATTTTTTAGCCTTTGTTGTTCAAGATTGACGGCAGTCAAATAAGGGGCTTCCCCTTTGAGAAAACTTGCCACATCACCGGCCTAGGTGGGAAACTGTTACCTATTTCTGTTTTTCAATTATGTTCATGCAGTAATAATTACACCCATTCTTCGTCAAAAAATTTTGATCGGCAAAACAAATATCCTGAGAATTTTGCTCAGTACTTCTAATTTCCTGAAATCAGGAAATTTCCAAAACTCATACATCTGTGAATAGTATGATGTTCATTCCAATGGACTTACTATAGCTGGGTATGTGTCTGCAAAGTTGTAAGTCTCATTTATCCGAGAAATTTTCCAACTTTCTGTAGGCAATCCCTGAAAGAGAAAAGTACAAAAGTTTCAGTTACAAAAGGAAAGACAATTTATTCAAGCATTAAGCATCATATATAATAAAAAGCAGATGAAAAGACTGGATGTTAAAAGTTACACCACATTTATGGACACACTTTTACTTTCAATCACAGCATACTAGCCACTGCTAAATGAGTTTTAAGTAAATAACTCTATATTGTTTGAGTAGAGGACAAAAGAACAAGTAACGCTTTTTTCCCATGCTATCCGTATTGTCATCAAAAGTTCACTGGCCTGCTTTCCATACTCTATTGCTAAGGTCCTGGGTATGATGTTTAACTGCATCCAGGAAGGGCGGGGAGGTAGCGTGTGGTGAGTAGTTTGCCCTTGATTATGGCTTGTAAAACACGCACTAAAGACCATTATTACTCACCCTGGCAGGTTGTCAGCGCCACAAAATCAAGCAAGTCCCTCCATGGCTGGCCCCCTGTGTACAGGGGGTTGTAGAATATGCCCACAGCATTTCCCGCCTGTCTTAAGAAAACTTGGAACTTGAACCATACTTCAAGTATGACACTATATAACACATATGTGTTGGCAAGTCGCTTAATCTCATTTAACCAACTAATCTACTCCACTGCTTATGCTGAGCACCAAGCACAATGGCATAAATTTCATTTCTAAATTTTTTACTATGACCAAGCCAGGAGTTCATCTCCAGACATCTTGGTTGCAAGAAAGACGCTCTAACCACTTAACAATGCAGCTGGTCAAGATGTTGGTGTAAGTTACAATAGTACACGCTTGCCATTATTGGAGGCTGCACCTTCTGCTATGTGCCATCATTTGCATTAGGTGTATTTTCATACAAGCAGCAGGACTGGCCAATTTGTGCACTCTATTCCACAAACCTGTAAGATCTAAATATAGGAATCTCCCTGTCAATAATCTAGTTTGGTAATCTTTTGGCCCATGGAATTGTGGGGCACAGCGTAAGATATGCAAATCAAGCTTAGCACAAAAAGTATGGCGTTCTCTTGTTTTTGTGCCATACATGCATACAACACTGCAGCACAACTTAACTAGCCAACGCAAATGAAAATAAGGACTCGGCCCTACTTTACAGCAGAGTAAAATGTACATTTTTACACCAAATAGGCACTTTAGACAAAGTCACTAACTAAATAGACTACACCATGGACTTCTTATACATGGACAGACCATACTGCACTGTACACTATCGCTACCGTATGTGTGAAAAAAAAATGCACCTCTTATGGCAATGTGGCTGTTTGCACGGGTTTTGTGTGAAAACTTGGACATGCTCAAGTCAATTCCCAGATTTTGCAAGAAAGTTGAAATACTTTTGAAATATGGCAAGGTAAGGTCAAAATCACTACACGTATTGCAGGAATATGATATTCTTTCCCCTTCAAGTTTAACGTTTGTTTAAAATATTACAGAGTTGTCATCATATCAGATGATTTATAGCTTCACAGTGGCCATCTTGGTGCACCTTTTTTTTTCCCAGCCGGTGGCGGCCATCTATGGATAGGACATATATGTTACATGTTCTGTCCATGTATAGGAAGTCTGTGAACTACACTCATAATTCCTCCACATGTTATGGTTGGATTAAGAAAGAATGATGTCACCAACTTTTCACGTTAACTCAAATTTTGGAATGGGTGTTGTACATGCAGGGTTAGTTTATTTATCCTGATGATTTGGAGGATGTACTTTGTGCATAGCCACCAAAACAATTACTGAACTCAAACACTGTTAAAGAATTTACGGTTCACCTTGTAACTGATAAAGAATGGATCCACCATTGGAACCAAAATATTTAACTGGGGGACTTCCCCCACCCCTTTCCATATTTTGTGATCTAAAACATATGTTAATAAATTGTTAGGAAAAAAAAAACTTTTTTCAAGCCCCAATAGTGACAACAGGATTTGAAATGTTGGGGAGGGGGTTTGGAAAAGTCCTAGCATCCAGATTATAACTTACCATTCTTTTGAGTTCGGCAACAGGGTCATAAACACTCCAGCCATCCTCTGGATAATATTCTTTGTATTCAAAGGCAAAAAATGGCTGGAATGAAAAGGGTGTACAAAACTATTGAATAAAAACTGGAAATATAAAGGAATACATTGAACACCAGTTGGATTTGTGATAAGTCACTCCATAATATCAAGTCATTCCAAAAAATTTAAGAAAATTTAGTACTTGCCATATTCTCAATGCACAATTTCTGGGCAGCCTTAATCATAGACATGTCACAATGCTACTCGCACTTATAAAGAAAATGGCATAATACAGGTCCTTCTGCTTAAAGGAGAATTAAGTCTACAGCCTTTTCAACAAATCTTGACAATGACTCAAACCCTTTATTCCTTTAAGTTTACACACAATCCAAGAAGTGGACAAGGTGAGAATACAGTATGAAAAAGTCAATATTTTAACAGTGTTTAGCCTGATATTTTCAACCAGTTTCTGCTCAGATTCTACTGCCTACTCTATATATTGACGTCATTGAATTCGTCGATCTCTCTCTGTTCGAATCAGTCAACCAGTAATACATGTAGTGTAGTGTAGTAGTATTGTGGGTATTAGTAATATTAATAGGATACTAGTAACCTAATATGGGCCTGATTAGGTAACTTCAAGCTTTAATGAAAAATAGTGGAATATCAAACATTTGGTTGCAATAATCATGGAAAAGAGAGGTGGGAAGTCAGGCCTAGGCTAGCCTACTGTATATGCCAAATGCACATGCCCATTCTGCACAGGTACTGTTAGGCTAGATAACAATGCTATGCTGTATGAGTACCTGATTGCGATTCCAAAAAAACGTTGTGCAAAAAAGATTGTAAAATCAAATAATCAAGTTTCATTTGTACAATTTCAACAAATCACAAAATACTTGTCTCATAATATATCTTCAAAAATATTTGTCCTTAGAGGGAATGAAGAAATGAATTATTTTTCCACGTAATGCAATCCAGTTTTATGAACTGATCCTTGACATTGGCAATGAATGAAATCTTGTTGCAGGGGTTGGACAATGTCACAGAAAGTTCTTCTTATCTTGAGGTTCACACGCATGGCATTACACATATTGCTTGTATTTATCAAGTTTTCCTTAGATCAAATAGTATTTTTTTCAAAACTGGTACATTTAGAGTGCTGAGGCATACTTATGCCAGTCACAAATTCCAAAATAAGACTTTCATTCTCCTTAGATGTTTTATACACGAATCCAGACCGATTGTGATGGTCTAATTTTAGGCGGCCATCACTGGGGTCCATCACCTTTATTCTTTAAATTTCCGTCCTTACCTGTTCCATGGATGGTTGTACACTGAAGTGTACCTTGATTTTCCCAACTTCACTGAATATGAGGATTTGAAACTCACGAAGACAATAAATGAAGAGGATTTAAGGCTGATGGACCCCACTAATGGCTGCCTACAGTCACTAAAAACAAGCGCTAATCGGATTCATCTATAGAACATGCTCTATTACAACTGGTGCCAATGTGTTTCGACCAGTAAAATAAGCATGAATAGTTTAATTGCCAAAAGTCTTTTCTTGGTGTTATTCTTGGTGCATCCACATGCTACAAAAACAAGAATAGCAAATATTTCAATACTGACCAATTTGTGGGACAACGGGAAAGCATAACTCTGCAACTTTTCATAAACCTGTCTTCTGTCGTGGTTCTCTTGTTTGTGTGCAAAGCGAAGATTTCTTAAATCCTGAAAAATAAAATGACAAAGTTATGTGTATACATATACCTTCCTATACATAGCATTAGCATCAGCATTCAGTCAACATTTTCTTTGTGCTTTCAAGTGTTTGTGCATCTCTTTGAAAATCCACTGGCCAATTGAATTTGAACTTGCGTTCAGCTGGATGACAGTTCCTTAGTTAGATAAGTAAATAGTTAATTAGATGAGGTTTTACTGCTCAGATTCTAAGTAATTGGTCTAAGTGTGTCTGGTAACTCTCTTTTTTCCAGTTGTGGCTCACTGGCTGTTTTTCCTACACCATTGCTCTTATTCTAGGCACCAACCACAACGGCTGCATGTTCTATTTTGTAAGTTTTGGGTATGACACATCCAAGAGTTTAACTCCAGACCTCCTGGCTGTAAGCTGGATGCTCTAACCACTTGACCATGCAGCTGGCATCCCCAAGTAGCAACCACCATTTCCCACCTGAAAAGTTGCAAGCTTCAAAGCAGAACATCAAACTATAATTTATTCATTTATTCATATTTATCTAGGTGACATTCTCTTTCATATTAAGACTAATTTCTATGAAAAGTATGAACTTCATAAAGTGAAAAAAGTCTTTACCTTACAAAAAACCTCAAGTCCGTACGAGTTTTCACCTCTGCTTGTCTGACCTCCTACCTTCTCAACTCTATAAATAGTACCGACTGGTACATCCAACACAAATTTTGAGTGCTACAACAAAAGGGACAAAGAAAAACGAGGCAGTGTTAGTAAATATGCATGTAATTTATACAAATTATGCAATAGACTGACACTACTATGAATTTTATGTTAACCAAAAGGGTGTGTAATTGAAAGTTGCTGATAGACTTTTCATAGTTTGATAAGGTTTAATGCTCAGTTTCTGACTAACTGGTTCAAGTCGGACCAGTCACAGCCTTTTTTCCAGTTCTCGCTCACTGGTTTTTTTCCCTACTCCATTGTTGATATTGAGCACGATATACAATGGCAGAAGGATCCATTTTTAAAGTCTTCAGTATGACCAAGCCAGCAGTGGAACTCCGGACCTCCCCGACTGTAAATCCAGTGTTCTAACCACAGCTGAATACACTAAGTGGGTACTACACTGAATTTTGTCTTCGAAAAGGGGTGGGCTTGTAACGTAAATGAAAGCACTCTATAGTCTATTGTGAGTTACAAATCTGTTGAATAAAGGGCCTTAAAAGAATACTTGCATCGGTTTCATAGCACCACAATCATATAACCTATTTCTGATTACATAGAGAAAACAAAAGATTTTGTACATCTTTACAACTGTCTGTTGAGTAATCAAAGTGAACTACTTCAATTAATCCAAAAGTTGAATTGATAGAAAGAACACCCAAAGAAGAATGATACATTATTCCATTGTCTGCACCTGTAAAGATCTGCTAATAAAGCAAAAATTACTGCAGACATCAAAAATACCTTCTATTGAAAGATGGTTTATTGTGAAAAAAGAGATAATAAACATGTCCAGCAAAGAGAATTCATTACAAAACAGTAAAACCATGACATAGGCCTTCATGTTTCACATGGCAAGCCTGAACAACCCTATTTCTTGTAAAATTTGAATAATTCAGGAAGTGTGAAAACTTGTGATAAAGTGCATCTAAATGTCCTGCAGGGTAAAACTAAATAAATTTTCAAGGTGGTCTAACCAGGCCTGGGAGGTGTTATAATATGGAGATCCATCGAGACCCTTTTTCTTTGAGTCATTATAGTTGCCTCAATAGGCTTGGCAGGTGTTAGCAAGTGTTAGGACCCAGTTCAAACCTGGTAAGTCATCTGCTAGATGTCGAACAGCATATCGGGAAATTTGTCCCTTGTCTTATAATACTGTCCACGGAGTTTGGACACGAATTGCAACCTACTTGTCTTGTTCATAACTTCCTGTATTTTACTCTATTTAGGTGCGAGCCACTGCAAGTATTAATGGAAATCTGAGAGCAATGTTTAGTCTTATTCCTCTTTTGCTCATTTGCATAAATCATCAGAATTGGGCTACAGCCAGGATCATTGTGATCTTTAGCAATAGCCAGTCGTTTGAAATGCCGAGACAGTGTCTGACATTTCTTTGTCTGCAACTTCTTACATATAACAGCATAGTTCCAAATAATCCTTTTTGCTGAAGTCATTGTAGGTATGAATGATGTTGCCTAGGTATTAAACAAGGGAATTTCTTGCCCTTGTGTTCAATAATCCCCAAATAAAGGATTTAGTGTCCACTTTGGAAGTAGCCTAATTGGATTAGCATACATTAAAAATACAATGGATCTCCATCTAGCAACACCTCCCTGGTCTAACCTCGGACTTCCTATACATGGACAGAGCATAGTATCCGTAGACTGTCGCTACCGTACCTGTGAGTATACGCATAGCACGATGCTTGTATGCTATGGTTTTGTGTGTGAAAATTTGGACATGCTCAAGTAGTTCAAATTGACAGATTTTGCAAGGAAGCTGAAATATTTTAAAAAAAATGAAGGGTAAGTCAAAATCACTGCTTGTATTGCAGGAATATGATATTCCAGATTCTTCTTCAAATTATGCAAATTATAGCTTTAGCTTTATGGCGGCCATCTTGGTGTACCTTTTTGTCTCAGGCGGTGGTGACAATCTGCGTGTAGGATGTACATGTTACATGCCCTCTCCATGTATATAGGAAGTCTGTGGGTCTAATATATCCACTTAACTTCTCTCCACTCATTTTCTCACTTGCACTGTGACTCTTGCAGAGATCTCTGCAGATACAAGGACCACCACCAAGTGGGGGATCACAAGGAGTACTTTTGTGCTGATTTAAATTTAGTGTATAATAACCGTTGAGATTTGGAGCAAGGGAGCTTGATATTATATAAAATGACTTACTCTTTCTGTACCCTGAAAGAACAATTTGTAGTTGGTGACATAGAGGTTACCCTTCACTTTCCCTTGGAATGGACAAAGGTATGTAACTTCATGTGCTGTTGGTTGGGAATACAAAAAATTTTATGGAATCCAGGAATACAGTTGCACCATCAAAAATCAAAGTACTTGTCAAATAAAATCTCTTAACATTCAAAACTGCATCAAATTGACAAGCAAAACAAAAAAAGTTAGGCTTTCATATAAATACTGCCAGTTACACATGATGAAATGTAACCAAATGACTTCTGCCTGGATTCTGGAATTAAAAAGGGTAGGACAAGCAGTGTTGTAATGACTTGAGTCAAAGATGTGACTCGAGTCTGACTTGAGTTCCAAACGCACAGGACTCAACTCGAGTAAACATTTGCCAAAGACTCAATGTGACTAGAGTCACCATCTGCCAAAGACTCGATGTGACTTGAGTCACCATAAAATAAAATTTGAATGACTTGAATTGACTCGAGTCTTACCACAATGACTCGAGTCACACCCGAAAGTAATAAAACAGAAACTAAAATTTTTTTTCATCATTGGACACAAACCAATAGCAGTTCATTACTGCTTTATCCATATGGGCTCCTATCTGTACATGGGGATCCTATACAGCTCTGCTTAACATGAAAAGCACCCCCAATTTCACGGGATAACTCTTACAACTTCTCGAAGCTGAGGGCCCTGAGTTTAGCACTAGTGGTAGTGTGCCAGTTTCCTTATAGACCTCCAGTGTCTAGCCTAGTAATTGTATACTACCCTCCACAGATAGATGACTGATTTCCCTCGCCTCATTACTAGTGTGTGGTATTTTCACTTGAAAATGCTGAAGGTGTGACAAAAGAATTCCATTTCAATGTAGGCCTATCCAGTTGGTAATATCTGTTATTGGTATCGAGGATTCAGATAAACAAAATTTGTTTGCTTACGCGAACACCTGTGGCTGCTGATGAACCACAGTTTAGGCCTATAATAATTATAACTTGTTTACCTGATATGGGGCCTTAATGTCATCAAAGTGGTAGCAATGGTGTTTTTTTGTTCGCATCAAGATTAGTTAATAGGTTGTGTTGTAGGTCTACATGATGAGGTTACGTGGGGAAGCATACTGCCTATTTTGTGTTGTACATGTATGGCTTGAAAATCAATGAATGCTTTAAAGTGTAGTGTAGGAGTTTAGGTATTTGATTATATCTGAGTGTTCTTGTATGACAAACATATTATTAGATGAATTACAGTATGTCACTGCTTAATGTGTAAAGATTAATATAATACTAACTTAAAGATACTGTTATGTGTGTGTTCCAATCTTCACATTGAGGGTTGTGAAGTCAAATTTCACTTGAATGTACAAGTGTGGACATCAGTCACCTTCTTAAACCCCCCTCAATAGGCAGGGTTGCAGGGAGGCACTTGCCTCCCAATTCAGATGAAAGGAGTTGGTCTACAGTACTCTGGCAAAACATGGGCAAAACATAATAAACAGTAACATTACTTGGGCAAAACATACTCGTTCCCCCTCATAAAAAAATTGCCTCTGTATGCCTATGCCCCCTCCTCCAACAAAAGTGTACAGTCACTTAGCAAAGGAGTGCAACTGCAAAAGATCAACCTATCACATCAGAGACTCGAGGCCCACTCACCATGTAAGAGATCAGGTGACTGGGAGTGACTCAAAGAAAAATACACACATTCTCACTGAGGTGACTTGAGTCACAATCTTGACCACTCAAAGCTTTTGAAAGACTTGAAGTGACTCAACTCAAGCTGAGGGAAGACTTCACATGACTCCACTCATCAAGAATTGCTAAAGACTCAGAATTACTCGAGACTCCACACCATGTGACTCGAGGTGACTCGTGACTAGACATCGAGTGACTCGATTACAACACTGAGGACAGGAGGGGATAGGTTCCATCCCAAAGGACGTCTGCTATGAATCACATAGACAGCTTTATGAACAGCTGTATCGAATGAATTTGCAAGAAAAAACTTGATACAGAAGAGAAGTTCAAATCACTGCAACATATTTTTTTCCATTCTTTGTGACAATAAATTAACAAAGAGGGGACAAAGTAAATGCAAGGGTTTATTGACGATTCTTTTAACCATTAATACGAAACCAGCATAGTGGATAAGTCACACTTTCATCAGAGTAGATGGTGGTATTACCAACTACCTGTATTTGCTCCTCCTGCCCCCACCCCCTGGAAAAAAAAGGAAGAAAACAGTTTCAGAGACCATGTTTCTGTCAAGGGGGATAAGGGGTTTTTGTGCCCCACTTTGAAAAAGGCAGGTAAAATCCCTCCTTTTCATTTAATAATAAAAAAAACCAGAATGCAAAAATGCATTGAGGTTTCGATGATGCATACAGAACATGTTCTTTTCAAAAAATGCTGCATTTATTGTAACACATGGTGACCCAAAGTGACCTTTGACTCCACCAGTAAGTAACTGGTTTTTCTTTTAACCAAAACACCTCTACAATGAAAAGCCAAATTTCATGCTGTGCCTTAAGATATTCTATCCTATTAATAAAGTTTTCATAGTTTGATCTCTGGTGACCCCAACTGACCTTCAACCTCCACCAAAGACAACAGAAGCCATCTTCCAACCATCACACATCCACATTCTAACTTTGAACTCTCTCTCATTTTCCCACCTTGAAATACGAAGTAGGAGTTTTCAAGGTTTGACCTTGGATAACCCCAGGTGAACTTTGACCTTTACCAAAATTAATAGGGTCCACCCTCTCATCACAATTCATTAACAAACCAAGTTTGGAAAAATCCAAGCTTCCTACCATTAGATATCATGCAAACAAGGTTTTCAGGGTTTGAGCCTCCTGTGACCCTGGATGACCTTTGTTCTCTAACAAAATCAATAGGGTTCCCCCTCACATTATGATGCATCAACATACTAAGTTTGAGATTAATCCAAGTTTCCTACCTTGAGATATCATGCAAACAAGGTTTTCGGAGTTTGACCCCCTGCAACCCCAGATGACCTTTGACCCCTACCAAAATCAGTAGGATTTTTCCATACATCAAAACGCATCAACATTTCAAGTTTGAAATCAATCTAAGCTTCCTTCCTTGACATAACGTGTAAACAATGTTTTCAGGGTTCGGCCCCCCTTTAACCCGAAATGACCTTTGACCTGTACCAAAATCAATAACATTCTTCCTTACATCATAATGCATCAACAAACCACGTTTGAGATTAATCCAAGTTTCCTACCTTGAGATATCCTGTAAACAAGGTTTTCCAAGTTTGACCCCCTGTGACCCCAGATGACCTTTGACCCCTAGCAAAATCAGTAGGATTTTTACATACATCATAATGCATCAACATATCAAGTTTGAAATTAATCCAAGTTTCCTACCTTGAGATATCATGTACACAAGGCTTTTGGGGATTGACCCCCTGTGACCCCAAATAACCTTTGACCTCTACCCAAAATGAATAAGGTTCTTCTTCCCATCATATTGCATCAACAAATCAAGATTCAAATCAATCCAAGCTTCCTACCTTCAGATATCGTGTAAAGATTATTTTCAGGGTTTGACCCCCTGTGACCCCAAATGACCTTTGATCTCTACCAAAATTAGTAGGGTTCATCCACCCATCATACTGCATCAAAATATTAAGTTTGAAATCAATCCAAGCTTCCTACCTTAAGATATTGTGTAAACATGGTTTTCCGGGTTGGACCACCTGTGACCCCAAATGACCTTTGAACTTGACCAAAACGCATACCATTCTTCCTCTTGATATGGGGCATCTATGTACGAAGTTTGATAACTTCCAGACATTTCTACCTTCAGATACTGTGCTAATGAGTGAAATGTAAAGTGTTTCAAGACCTATGAACATTTCTACATTGAGATACTCTGTTAAATAGTTAAATGTAAAGTGTTTCGAGTTACCTGTGACACCAAATAACTTTTAAACTCGTTGAAAACTGATATTGTTCTTTTTCTTGATAAAGGACATCTATGTACCAAGTTTGAATACTTTCAAACATTCATACCTTCAGATACTGTGTTGATGAGTTCAATGTAAAGTGTTTCAAGTCCTATGGCATTTCTACATTGAGATACTGTGTCAATGAGTATTTCGAGTCCTTTGACACCTGTGACCCCAAATAACCTTTAAACTCAACGAAAACTTATGCTGTTCTTTTTCTTGATATGGGACATCTATGTACCAAATTTGAATACTTTCAAACATTCCTACAGTGCCATATCGTATTGTAAAGTGTTTCGAGTCCTTTGACCCGTGTGACCCCAGATGACCTTTGAACTCCACCAAAAACAATAGGGTTCTTCCTCTTCATATAGGGCATCTAAGTACTAAGTCTAAAAACTGTCAGATATATCTACCATGAGATATCGTGTTAACGAGTTAGTTGTGTTAAATGTAAAGTGTTTCGACTTTCGAGTTTTTGACCCCTGTGACCTAAAATGACCTTCAAACTCTACCAAAATCAATAGGGTTTTTCCTCTTAATGTGGGGCATCTATGTACTAAGTTTAAAAACTCAGCGACATTCCTATCTTGAGATATCGTGTTAACAAGCAAAGTGTCACAAACATTCACACACACACACACACACACACACACACACACATACACACGCCATCATGAATGCATAGGCTTCTCTTATCATCGAAACCAATAATAATGGAAATTTATAATGCGCACACATCCGCAAAAAACGCTCATGGTGCATGCAAGGGCTAAAAGAGATACAAAACAAAAACTAAATGAATTCCTAAGAAAAAGCAATGTCCATCAAATGAGTTTTAAGCCTAGATTTAAATGTCTGTAAAGCTGAACTAAAACGAATATGTTCGGGAAGCTTGTTCCAAAGGAGAGGAGCAGCAGCAGTGAAAGCTCTGTCACCCCAGGACCTCAAAGTTTCAGGTTCAGCCAAGAGATGTTGGGATGCTGATCTCAAATTCTGATTTTCATAACTAAAAGACTGATGTCAGTACCATGGTTCCTTGCTTGAGAACACCTTTGCAATAATGTTTGGGAGCTAATAATAAATAATTAATAACAAATGTATTTAAGTTTAATAGATAAACCTACCACACTCCTGAATTTCTTAAGGAGTGTGATTTTCAGCACACCTGGAAAATCTAAAACTCTATGCACTCATGCCATGAAAAAAGCTGAATCCAAGGCAAGACTGACTGGTTTATGTCACACAGTGTAACTGCCCATACTTCAACCATTTACAAATTATAACACTAATCACGTGTCCTGACCAACCAAACACATCCTTGCCTTCACTTCCTATCCCAGCTGGTTACAAAGAATATCAGGATAACTTTGCATGTAACAAATGTACTCCACAAAAGCAAAAAATCCAGGGCTCAAAATAAAATTTAAAAGGGCATTGTCAAAGTAAGCACATGGCTATTGGTCTATGAAATTCCAATGGGACATTTTAGAGGAGAACCAAGGTCATAAGGAAGGGTATGATAGCCATTGCTATCGCTGCTATTGGTTAGTGTGAGCCTTCTTTGTTAGTCACACAACAATAGTCATGAAACAACACCATTCATCATGACCGAGCTAAGAACTAAAGTACACAAACCTGTTTCAACAATTTTTTCACCAAGTAGAAGAGGAAGATTCTCAGGATAATTCAATTTATTGTTTTCTTCTTGGAGAGCCTACAAAAAAGGAGGGAAACATTTTCTTAAATTACATTCATAACACTTAAGAATCAAATTTTCAATGATGGTCAACATTCTTGCCATTGTAAAATGTTTGTAATCTGAATATGTGCAGTCACAATGGTTCACAAGGGATATTAGTGAGCTTTAGATTGCACGACGCGGACGTCAACTACAATGCAATGACGTCACCTATTGCGTTTCCCCTGTCATTTTACAACTTCGTATAGCCTTATTTCATGTTGCGTTCGAAATCGGCATAGACACAGATGATGTCACTTCGTTGTAGATGAGGTCCGCATCGTAAAATCTAAAGCTCCCTATTTTACAGGTAAATGGCAGTGCATGCAAAATTATTTTAAAGCACTCTTGCTCTTTAAATTTTGGGCCCATTTCCAATGTTTTAGGTGATTAAAAACAGGTGTGTAAGATTAAGAAAAGTTATGATAGAATTGTAAACATTTGCAATTTTAGGTCCTAATTTTGCTACAAGTTGAAAATCATTTTTGACGGGTGAGCTGGCAATTTGAAATTAATTGATTAGTGTAACTTAAGCAGGACCTACTTAAACATGCCTAGTAGCCTACAATTAATTTGCTGCTACTGCCATGGCAGAAACAAGTTGGTTTTTAAAATTTGTTTGTATACAGGAAGTTAACAACCCACTTTGGCAGACTATTCCAGTTCCACTCATTTGATAACTCTCTGGAAAAACCGAACTTTTAACTAATATCAAGCCTTCCACAAAAATTCGAAGTGTTAGCAGGGAATAATTTATCCAGTATCGCATCGCAATTTGCTACACAAACCGGCCAATTTGCTACACAAATGAAAAATTGTGTAGCCATTATTTTGGTGCATAACCCTTGCATTTTCACAAACAATGTGTGAAATACCTCAAAAATCTTCAAAACTGCTATGCAAAATTTGAATGCTGAATTATTTCCTGGTTAGACATGCTACAAAATACAAAAACATGGCAACTGATTGTATTACACTACAGTAGGCTAGAACAAGTAACAAAGCTGAAATTGATATAGCTAGGGGCCTACCTGAAGAGACTCTGTCGCTGTTGGATCCCCTACTATTGGGGTTTCACCTCTACGATTGCTGCTGGCTGAGCTGTTTGTTGATTTTGACCAAGAGCCTGTAGTGCTCTCACTGCCACTTACATTTGTTGTGTCCAAACTTGACACACTACCCTCTCTTGGACGCCCATATGCAGCTGCTTCCTCAGCACCTTCTTCGATTTCCCTATCAGCCATGGATGATGTGCTGTATGAAACTGAGAGGGCTAAGTCAACAGTGAAAAAACATTAACACCCAACCTGGGTTTGCCGTGTGCACTTGCAGTTGCAGTTTTAATAGTATTGGCCTGTGTTAAAGTTATAATCACTGTCTGTATTGTAGGCTAGGCTAACGTTAAGCTAACGTTAGTAGTAGGCCTAATGTTACTGTGTCTTATGAATATGATTATGACTGAGTAATGGGCCTTGCCTGGTTTAGACCGAGATCTGGGGTTATGAACTATAATGAGTACGACGGCGGTGTCACGATCGGTGCAGTATTTTTGCGTGTACTACTACATAGTCTATTCGTTAAATATCACCAGGGTTTACCTCTTCACTGTTCCAGGTGCAACGAAGTGACTGAGGCTATCGTAATGCAACTTGTAATCAAGGAAACGGCAGCTTTTTCTGTACAGAGAGCTGAATCAGTGGAGTGGGATTAACTGCAGAGGGTAAATGTTATCATCTGCGCATGCCTACCCTGATTTGCAGTTTAAAACGTTAATACTTTATACGAAAGACATGATTTTTTATGCACATGCGCACGTGTTGCCCTTTGTCGCTGCAGTTAATTACATGTTACTTTTTCGACTAAGTGAGAGATGTTTTGAAGATCAACTAATTGGACAAGTATTCAATCGCTCTACAATCATATACCACAATTTTTCAATTATTTTGCGGAAAAAAAACGCCAAATGTAAAATTTAAAAATTACAATTATGTGTAATTTACCCATAAAAGTTTTTTGATTCACCATACAAAACTTTATTTCAAAAGTCATACTTAACCGATGTAAAAGCGACTGCTCTTCAACTAAACCTCGATAGCCGGCCATACATGCTATGCATACATGATAAACACACAAGACTCCCATTTCCGGGTTGATTTAGTAGGACTTGCATGTAACATTAGGCCAACTATAGCAGTCTGTAGTTGGCACACAACAATACAGACACAGTAAATACTGTAACTTGTAAGGCTGAACTGAAAGCTAGACGCTGCAGTCCTGAAATGTGATATCGGCAGTAGACAGCGGGATCTGAATTGCCAAGATATTGTACCAACAACTGTGAATAACTTAGGAAAATGTACTCAACGCAGTAAATTGCACACTCGAACAAGTCAAACTTTGGGTAAGTTGACAGAGCAGCATAAACAAGTAGGCCTAAATTTAAAAAAAAAAAGAAGAAAACAGTTGGCACAAACATCTAGGCCCTATGTTGTTGAAAATTTGAACTAGGCTAGCCTGACGTTGGACTAGCCTTTGGATGACAATGATAGGCCTAACTTAACAGGCTGTACTTGCAGGCAAGTACATATCGAAGCCCCTGACCCATGAATTGGGGATTGGTCTCCGTTGAGCACTCGGAAATGGCTAGTTTGGTTGGGTTTGGACAAATAAGTTTTGAAATGGTTGAAGGGTACTTTATTATTCCAAGATCTTGTTATGTGACAGTGCATTGAAATCCAATGTGTGCCAGATGCTACTGAGCAAGTAATCTTTTGTTGCATCTGATATTGGTCAGACGTTAGGTTTTTACGCGATTGTGCGCTCTTTCCTGAACTCATAGACTTGACCCTATCATAACCAACTACCAACAACCTTATTCTTATCCTGATGAGTTGCTAGTAAGACCGTCAAATTGTCAATAAGACCATATGCAGGGACCAATATGATATGGGGGACTATATAGTGCAGACCCATGTGATTGCACAAGCGGTAAGTCAACTAGGCCTATATAAACTTCACTTTCCCCATAAAGAGGTCATCATCATTGAGGAGCTGCAGAGCCTAGTCGTTGGGTGGGGCAACATGGGTGACATGCCCCCATGCACTTCTGGATGTAGGCCTACTCAGCGAAAATCAGCAAGTCAGGGGAAATCCCAGTAAGAAGTTAGCAGTCTGACTGAGTTTGTCCGAGCAGTAGGAGCTAAATTCCACAACTGATGGCCGTTATGCGTTTTTCAATATGCTTCTGCATGTTTTCTAATAGCACCATTTTACATCTCATCCCTCCTATAAAGCAAAAGGCAAACATTTTCAAAGGGGCCTAATTAAGGATGGCAAATTAGCCAAACCATTGCCAACGTTAATTGTTACTAACTTCCATATTTTTTCTTCAAATTTGAAGGCCCAACTACAAACAACAGGCAATTGAATTCCTGACATAAGCCTACCCCTAACTCAGTTACATCATCTTGTACCTTCCCATTGGTGGCATTACCAAAGATGATTTTTCAGTGAGTCAGTTTGATGGGGAAAATTCTCGGTGTCCCGGTACTGGCCAGTACCTGCCCATTTCAATTTGTGGAATTCACCAATTTCCCCCACCCCCCCCCACCCCAACCTCATGAATTCAGCTAAGCATGATAGGTGAAGGGTGCCCTCAGAATGTTAGGAATAGTAGCCCTTATCCCTAACTTAAAGGGCAGGAGCAGTCATCCCCAATTGCAGTAGTGTAGTAGACTGTCCAGTTTCATGATTGGCTGTTGGGAGTCATGTGACAATGACTTTTCTCTTCATATGTGAAATTTACTGGAAATAACTGCTTGGTTTACCTTGAATATGCATTTAGTTAAAACAAAAAATGTAATGAAAAATACTTTGAAGAGAAATAAGACCAAAATTGCACTATTTAGCTTTTTCTTCAAAATAAGTTTGGGGGACTGCTCTTTACCTTTTTCACCCTTTAACCCTTATAACGACTTGGTTTGTGGGGGGTCACTTGACTGGTCCCCTTATTTCTTTCATAACTTTGGCTTGCAAACTTTTATAGTAAGTCAACACAAACTTGTATAAATTATTATACTGTTGTTATATTATATTATTGTTATATTAACTGCCATGGAGAACTGTGCATACTTTCTGCCACAATGTCATTCATACTAGTTTACCAGAAGTTGTTAACTATTTTTACTTGTAGATCAAGACTTATTTTGTGCAGTTAGTGCCAGAATGTCAAAAGTCATAAAGGGGGAGGTGGGAAGGGGCAAAGACATGTGCACAAAGATTTGCAGGAGAGGGAAACCAAACAGGAAATGTGTGCACTTCTGCCAGGGGTGGCCAAGGCTAAAAGCCCTGTTGGGGTTCAAGGAGGTGAATCTTTAAAAGATCCAAGGTTTAAGCACACTGTATCTGCGGATAAAAAATTATGTCTCAGGAGAGGGCTGGGAGAGGTACAGTAGGCTGTTTCATTTGTTTTGTTCGTTGACCTAACTCCTGACCTTAATGGGGGGACAAGAATAAAATGTGAGGGGGAAAGTGCCCACTCATTACCCTCCTCCCCCCCCCCCCCCCACCGACCGCTTGGAACCACCTCTGGTTTTGTGGTGTATTGATGTTTTGATTTGCTTCAGTATCTATAGTATGTACATGGAACTAGTTTAGTAGAGGAACAATAAATTTCTAGTGTAAATAGCTTGAGGCTACTTGTACTGTACAGTATGTTTCACATTAACTATGTCAACTGATAAATCTATTCCTTTGAAATGAATAAAAAACACCATAGTTCTGTATATTTATTAACTTGTGTGATATCCAGTTACAGTGTAACATCTATCTAGACCAGCTAGTAAGGTAGGAAGAATAAAACAAAGCTCATAGGCCCATGCACTATAATACTTTGAGAATTTTAACACTGAAAAGTGCTAAAATTTGACAGCAAATGTTCCCAACATAAAAACTGCTGTCAAAATATGACTGAAATCATGATATCAATTCTCTTGTATGACAGTACTGTACATGGGTGGAAAAAGTTGGGAAGCTGGGAGGCTCCTTCTTGGGAAATTTTGCCATCTGGAAGGAATTTTCCATTTCTGTACATGAAAACATGGGGGGAATTGTGGAAATTTAGATTTCTTCCAGGGAAATAATTTCACTCTCTTCCTGGGAAATAACATTTTTTCCAGCCCTGGCACTTTGATAAAAACCTAACAGAAACAAAGTTTTACCTTTGGAAGGAAATACTCAAGGAGTCATATGCACAGCGCCTCTGTGGCTGCCGCCCGCTTAGTCTGCCATCCTTCAGAGCCTCCTGGCAATAGCCAGAAATTTCTTTCAATGAGCCCAAAAGTTGAATGCCTTAATATTCATGAGTATTCATCACAACTGGTCTATTTCTGAGGTAGGCGGTGCTCAATGACTTAATCTTTGCAATGCTATGTTGAAAACAAAGTTGTTTTAACCAAACAAAAACATAGGCTAAAGTTACATAAAGCAGCACCCTACTACACACCTATGGCAAGCTAAATGCTCAGTAATTTGAAAAACATGGGTTATCAATCGAAAAACCATGTTTATCAACTGAAAAACATGGATTTTTGACCGAAAAACTTGGATTTTTAGTTGAAAATTCATGTTTTTCCCTGAAAAGCCATGTTTTTCAATAGTAAAACCCAAGTTTTTTGTGATAATCTTGGATTATTAGTGATAAACTTAGATTTTCGGTGCATAAACATGGTTTATTACCGATAAACATGGTTTATCATGTACAAACTTGGATTATCATTGATAAACCGTGTTTTTCAATTGAAAACATGGTTTTTTTCCCGATAAACATGGATTATTGGTGAAAAACCATGTTTAACGGCGATATTCTTCGATTTTCAGTCAATAAACTAAATTTTAAGCTGAAAATCTAAGTTTTTCTGGCGATAAACATGGTTTTTCGGTCGGTAATCCACGTTTTTTGATTCCTTGCCAAAGGCAGGCAAGGAATCTATGCGATGGTGATGTCGTGTGTATGTGTGTGTGTGTGTGTGTGTGTATGTATGTGTGTGTGTGTGTGTGTATGTGACGCTTTGACTTGTAAACACGATATCTCAAGAAGGGTAAGTGTGACTAACCTCGTATTTAGTGTGTAGGTTGGTCATATTGAGTAGATGATCCCTAATGTTTTTGGTGGAGATCAAAGGTCATTTGGGGTCACGAGAGGTCAAAAGGTCAAAACTTCGTAAACGCGATATCTCGAGAACGGTACATGTGACTATGCTCGTATTTGGTGTGTGGATTGGTCATATTGAGTAGATGATCCCTATCGATTTTCATGGAGGTCAAAGGTCATTTGGGGTCACGAGAGGTCAATAGGTAAATTCCCTAGAAATTGCTTGTAAACACGGTATCTCAAGAAGGGTAAGTGTGACTAATCTCCTGTTTGGTGTGTGCATTGGCCATATTGAGTAGACGATCCCTATTGATTTTCGTGAAGATCAAATGTCATTTGGGGTCACGAGAGGTCAAAAGGTCAAAACTTCGTAAACACGATATCTCAAGAACGGTACATGTGACTATGCTCATATTTAATGTGTGGGTTGGTCATATTGAGTAGATGATCCCTATCGATTTTCGTGGAGGTCAAAGGTCATTTGGGGTCACAAGAGGTCAGTAGGTAAATTCCTTAGGAATTGCTTGTAAACACGGATTCTCAAGAAGAGTAAGTGTGACTAATCTCATATTTGGTGTGTGCATTGGCCATATTGAGTAGATGATCCCTATTGTTTTTGGTGGCGGTCAAAGGTCATTTGGGGTTATGAGAGGTCAAAAGGTCAAAACTTCGTAAACACCGTATCCCAAGAACGGTACATGTGACTGTGCTCATATTTAGTGTGTGGATTGGTCATATTTAGTAGATGATCCCTGTTGATTTTCCAATACACGGTCCCAGAAGTTTTTGGTGGAGGTCAAATGTCATTTGGGTTTACGACGGGCAAGGGGGATCTCAAGATTGGATGCCTTGCATGTGTACTTTGTGGGCACATTATGGAGCCCTTCTAATTGAAAAACATTGCAAAACAATGTCAATGTGAAAAAGGCCTTACATTTCAGCAGCAAGGAATCACTAAGCCTTTTGGCTTTCTGGTTGAATTAATTAGCTTTTTGCTTGCCATACAGTCCTTAATTTCTTGAGGAGTGTGATTTGAAGTAAACCTGGAAAATCTAAAACTATAAAGCCTGGTGAAACAGACTGCTACATTCACAGTAGTAGAATGTGTTCTTGCTGTACATAGTATTTTTATGTACAGTATTGTACAAACATGTATTGTCTGCAGCATGTTGATACTGTATTTTACTGTGTTCCACTTTGTACCACAGCTTTGGTTCCTGACATGCCCAGCTGATTGGGTAATACAGCTTTTGTATTTTAATAGAAGGCTGTTATTGTCCTTAAAGGGAAAGAACAGTCTTCCCCCAAAATTGTAAAAGCCTAGTATTCCATCCTAAACCATGAATGGGTCTTGAGAATCATGTGACAGTATTTTATGTTTTTTTCACTGAATTGTGAAACTTGTGGGGCGTAACTCATTGCTTTTCCCTAGATAAGTAATATTTAGTTCATGTCATGAAATGTAAAGCAAAGTACTTGGAAGAGAAATTATCTAGTAAGTGAAAATTAGCTGTTTTGTCAAAATGAGTTTGAGTCAACTAAGTCCTGCCCTTAAAATCAGTTGGCATAAACTTACAGTAGTTTAGTTTTGGTATGTCACAGTGCACTGTTAAACACCATGATCCTTTTGGCTGAACTGTAAGCATACATGTACGTTCACAGAGCTTGAATGTGTTTACAGAGCTTTTGTTCACTTCCGTAGTGTATGTGAATATCCAGGTCAATATATAGTGTGCCAGCTGAAAACTGTATCCCCTTTCCTCCTTCTCTTGACTTCCAAAATTTAGTTCCGGTTTCATTTAAAGCCTTAGCCTATGCCAGTTTTTCTGTCAAGGAAAGTAAAGGGATACTTGGAAGGTAAACCCCTCTCCCCCCATTCTCATTTCCATAGAAATTAAAAGGTGTCATTATCTTGGTGTCTTATTAAAGAAGAGGATACCTTTGCATCAATGGTCAAACTTAAATAGCTTTTAAAGGCCCAGTTCTCTCACTCCAAACAGTACCAATTCTCCTAACCTTCTTACTGAAGCCCCTCCCACAATTGTCTGAAATTCATCCTAATCCAGATACAATCTCAGCTTAGTGCTTCAATGTGAGTATAGAAAAACTCAATTTATATAATCAAAACACTCTCAGTACTGTTCATGCTGTGTAATATAAACTTTGGTACTCTGCATTGTTTCAATTAGCTGTCAATCAAATAGCTGAGCCAATTGACAATTTCGGTACCCCCGGGGTGAGAGGTTTGGCCTTTTAAAACCTCTCAGATCACACCTTATAGGGCCTTGCGACAAGCTTCATCCTCCTTGAACCTGCATGTAACTTTCGCCAGAGGCAGCATTGCCAAAGGCAGCATCAGTTTGGACTTGATTTACCTTCAGGATGCAATACTGAAGTCCTAAAATGTTATAAAAGATATTATGAAGAGAAATAAGAAAATGGTTAGACATCTGATTAGCTGAGTCAATAAGATCCAAGAAAACTGAAGCTTCATGATCTGATGAATCAGTAACATGGTAGTTGAAGTCACCTGTAATGAGTAAGTTAGCAGGAGCGGATGCAATGTCCTCAATAAATGATGATGGATTATGGAAATAGTCTTTTCTATGGTTTACCTAAACACCAAATTTCAAAACTCCAGCAAATTCAAAACTCAGCAGCTCGACTTGTTACATTAACAAAATCATGTGACCACATCACCCCTGTTCTTCGTAATCTTCACTGGCTTCCTGTGCAGCATCGTATCAACTACAAAATCCTTCTTCTTACATACAAATGCATCCATGGTTTTGCTCCATTATATCTAAAGGATCTTATATCTAATTACAAGCCTTTATGTGAACTACATTCCAGCTCTCAATCTCTTTTAAATGTGCCGTCATCTGTTACCCATTCTTATGGTGATCGTGCTTTTTCAACAGTATCTGCGAAACTGTGGAATGACCTTCCATCTTTTGTCAAGAACTCTTCCACTGTTGGACAATTTAAAACTAACTTGAAAACTCATTTGTTTACTTTGTCTTATTGACCGCATGTTGTATAGTTTTAGTGCTTTGAGACTTCTTGTGTAAGGCGCTATATAAGAACTGTTATATTATTATTATTATTATTATTATTATTATCTGTTGCTTCAACAGTACTGTAAATAGGTTTTGGATGACTGCTTGTGCCCTCTAAGCTTTTCATAAATAGAATTGGCTTCCAACCTAGTTATAAAATTTACAATAGTTTGAGAATGTGTCCAGAATATTTGTTCCTGTTGCATAATCACATTTGATTCAACTGAAGGTTCCAATGTTTTTTTTTCTTGCCTTGCACCAGCTACTTATCTTTATGATTTTTTCAGCTCTCACAAATAACATCATTTCTTACCACAGACTCTGAAAGAACTTTCCAGAGACAAAATTCATTGATGTAAAACAACATTGTTTGCTATGCTCCCCTTATGTTGTAGGATAATACTAGATTTACAGGTAAAGGTTTTAAACATTCCAACAGTATCAAATTTCAAGGACAAACAGGAAATTTTATCATAAAGAAAAAAAAAAGAAATTTGCCAAAGTGGCCAAGCCTTGAATAACTTTTTGCAGCTTTGTTGAAAATTTCAGGTTTTTATTTGGCAAAAACATCTTTAAAGTGAGATATCATGTTAGGAGAATCAACAGTTTCTTGACAAGGCTTGGAGGACTTGGTCTTAAAGGGGAGTTAAAGCAAAAATTGAATTTTCATATTTGAAAGAGGAACCAAATCTGCACAGTGTGGTGAAAGTTCCATTCAAATGGTACATGTACAGTATTTCTCAAGATATAGTATCAGTGAATGAAGTCAGTAGATTTGTGTTCCAAAGCGAGTTTGAGCGCTGCATGCAGAGCTTATATCACCTCTTCACATTGAGAAGGAATGCTTTGTTTCCCTTTGTTTTATCAAACTGCTGTGTTGCCCTTGAGGTTAATAGGAATAGGGGATGCAAAGTTTCTGAAGTTCTCACGCTACTTATGCAGTCACATTTTAATTGTATGGGATTGTTGAGGAGAAAATCGACTCTAAAGTTAAAAGAAAAACAAAAAACTGTGAACTAATATGGGGATATGATGTCATGATGTGTGCATGCTTTCAGTTCACTTTTCATTGAAAATGTTAAAACTTAACATGCTCATATCCCACAATGGATTCCAATGCACAATTTTACCAAAATGCCTAGAATAAGCACCCCTCTGACATACCAAATCATGTTGTGACCTTGAACCCTTCTGATTTTGTGTTTCTGGTGCTTAATACTTTAAAGGCCCTGTTCTCTCACCCCAAACAGTACCAATTCTCCTAACCTTCGTACTTAAGCAGCTCCCACAATTGTCTGTTCAAAATTAATGCTCATCCAGATACAATCTCAGTTTATTGCTTAAGATGAGTAAAGAAAAACTCAGTTTACTGTATATAATCAAAACTCAGTACTGTTCATGCTGTGTAGTATAAGCCTTAGTACTCTGCATTGTTTGAATTAGCTGTCAATCAAAGATCTGGGCCAATTGAGAATTTTGGTACCCCCGACTAAAATTGAAGTTTGGGGTGAGAGGTTTGGCCCTTTAATGAAGACCACTGGAATGTGCCTTTTAAATGAATTCACCTATTGCCATTGTTCCTTAGGGCTATACCATTGATAAGCAATGGGGCAGGGGAAAACAATCCAATGACCTGTCACCTGAATTGGAAAAAACAATGTTGCAACTACTGTATATTATATCAAAAGGTAAAGGCAAGAACTCCAACAAATCAAATCAAAACCAGATTCCTGTTTTTTCGCTATAGCTTCAAATTTTAGAGAAAGCCGTTAAGTCATTGCCTGGTACAGTTACGTAGTGTATACGTGTAGCCATGACATTGAAATGTCGCAACTGCTGTAGGGTAGATTACATCAAAAGGTAAAGGCAAAAACTCCAACAAACCAAGTCGAAACCAGATTCCTGTTATTGCTCTATTTGCTTCAAACTTGAAAGAAAACTGTATTGCGTGGTAGATACCTGTAGGCATGACATTAATTTGTCTATGGTGGGACTGCAGTTCCAGGAAGCTAGGCAACTGTATTTTTAGACTTTGGCAAATTGTCTTCCTAATGAAAGGAACTCATTCCTATTTCCTTCCTATTTCGCTCCAAAAAATGGCATGTACAGTAAAGCCATTAACCAAATATATATGATCTTTTATTGTCAGAAATGGATGATCTGCAATATTGACATGTATGGAGATCACTTCATAACTATTTTTGAAATTTGCGGTGAAGTATAACATACTGTAACTTGACATTAGAAGTGCAAATCAGATCTCATTCATCATGGAATTATCATGTTGTGTCATTGCAGTAGGACTAGTATTGTATGGTATGTAGTTTGATATGTGTCAGATGATACAGTAGAAAGTGTCTCATAATAGAGTCTTGTTGGCACTGAACTACGAATGATCTTTTGTTACTTTGGTAAGTACAGTTAAAGGCAGTTTTCGCTTTCAGTTGATATCTAATAGGAGGTGTGCCTGTGATTTATTTCATTTTAATGTCAGTACTTAAGGTTAAATATTATAACAATTTGATATGTGTGAATTGAAATCAAATGCAGTTGTCCTCCTTACAGTTAACATCTATTGTTTGTTACATTTAATACTAGTTTTCTTTAAAGGGCAGGAGCAGTCATCCCATATTGAAGTAGTGTAGTTGACTGTCCAGTTTCACGATTGGCTGTTGAGAGTCATGTGACAATGTTTTTTCTCTTCAAATGTGAAATTTATTGGAAATAACTGCTTGGTTTACCTTCATTATGCAAAAGTTACTGTAAGTCATAAAATGTAATGAAAGATACTTTAAAGTGAAATAAGATGAAAGTTGTGTTATTTAGCTTTTTCTTGAAAGTAAGTTTGGGGAGACTGCTCTTTACCTTTAAGTACAGTAGAGATCATAATGTACAACTTGAATGATGTTACTGAAAATGGAATTAGATATAAGTCTACATTTACAATACATAAAAAAGTAGTACAATAGGCTGTTAGAAGTTACAGTATACAGTAATGGTGGAGAGAGTGCAAGATTGGCTTGTCCAGATGAACCATCAAAGATAAAGGATACTGTAGTTTAAAGGACCAATCCTCTCTCTCCAAACTACCATTCTTGTAGGGGTTTACTATAATTCTCAATTGGCTCAGCTCTTTGATTGACAGATTATTCAAACTGTACCAAAGCTTATATTACACAGTGACAGCATAAACTGTACTTAAAGTGTTTTGATTATACACATTGCCTTGTTTCCCCAGGGTTTTAGAGGGTGTGAGGTGGTACTAATCCATGGGATAGAATTTTGCCAGGCTTTGGCACCAAAAGTGTGGGAAAACTATGACTTTCGTTATAGCTGGTATAGTGAAGATGGCAATTAGAGCACTTTTCTGTGAGGTGGTGGCAAAAATATTTGAGGTGGCTGCCTCACAAAAAGGATGTCAGTCGACACCCTGCACATTGAGCATTGTTATACTCACCCTGAAGCAATAAACTGAGATTGTGTCTGGCTGAGGATGAATTTCAGACAATTGTGGGAGGGGCTTAGGTAAGAAAGTTAGGAAGGAGTCTATTGGTACCAGCATTTGAGGTGAGAGAATTGGGCCTGTAATCAAAGCCCACAGCCTTGATTGTGGGTATTGCTCTTGTGACCCTTTTTTTGACTGCTTACAATATATGGCTTGGTAAATGTTCTCATGGGTACTGTAAATGTCCAGCATGAATATCTTATTTGCATACAGAACAGCTATGCAGTTAAAAGAGGGCATTTTGTAAAAGGCTGTCTGATCATTATACATCTACAGTACTTACTAGATCTTCCTAAGCTAGGGCAAGGGGTGCACTCACTTCTCAGTGTGTGTTTTATATCTCTTGTCTATACCGACTTACCTGGTACGTTCACTTTTGTTTGTACCAAGTATGTAATGTAATGCAATGTAATGTAATGAAATGTTATGTAATGTAATGCAGTTTAATTCTGCCATCTTGTATGGCTTGGTATAAATTGTCAAATTTACACATTTAACAGGCACGTGTTGATATAGTGAACAGCTATGCATGTGAAAGAGGGGATTTTGAACCTAGATAAGTTCTAACTTTCTTCCTGAAAATACTAAATAAATATTGCATTTCGATATTAACAGAGTGGTTTACTATTATGATCATAAATATTGTTGAAGCCAGCTTTTAATCTTCCCATCTCCAAACGATGTACAGTTACTAAAGAGCACAGTTTATATAGATCCTGCACTTGTTGAAAACTTGCTCAAGTTTGCCAGGATTGGAAAAGCGCTTTATAGCCGGGCTATAAAGTGCTTTTCCAATCCTTGCAAACTTAAAAGCTGCCGTGTAGTTTTCCAGCATCACTGACTCCACGACCACACCATATAAACAAACTCTCCTCTGTGTGTAGTTTTCCAGCATCACTGACTCCATGACCACACCATATATAAACTCTTCTCTTGTTTAACATGCTGGTCAGCCACTAAAATCCAGTGGAACAATTCAGCTTAAGCTGGGTCAGAGCAAATTATGCCTGATTCTGGGGCAGAAACATCTAACAAAGTCCATGACTGGCTTGACAGATCCATGATCCAGGACTCATAGTTACAGGTCCTGGGAATCCTGGAAAGTCAGAAATTCTGAAGTTTGAATTTCCAGAACTGAAAAATCAAAGAAAACGAGTAATTTTTCAAAAAGTCCTGGAAAAGTCAGGGAATTTTAAGGACTGCACCTATTGTTCTGGTTTTCTCAATGTTTACATTATTTTGTGGAAAAAAAGACAGAAATATGACATATCCTTTTAAAGGTAGTGGAAATACTAGGTCAAGGTACTTGAGTCCTATTGGTCATTTTGATTGTGCATGAAACCTGATATCTTTCTGGGTCAATAACTATTAGTTTCAAAAGATTGAGATTTTCCCATAAAAAAAAAAAAAAATGCAGTGTTACACTTTGTTTGTTTTGTTTTGTTTTCATTTGATCCTCCCTTTAAAGCAGCTCATTGAGTTGGTTCATGAGATTCAGCAAATTTGTCCAAACCTCTTAAGTTTTCTTTACATACCAATGACAAATGGTCAAACGTAGACAATCCCGGCACCCTACATACAAATAACTGTTTTATGAGTGAGTACTTACTGGTTGAATTGGGTTTTCAAAAATTTGTGACCAGACACTTTTTCAAATTAGCCACAAAACCGTTACAAGTCAGGACATCAACATATTCAAAATTTTAACTTTTTATGTCACTATTGTATATAAAACTTGACTAATCATGCTGTTATAAGCATATTTTTGGGGTAGTACCCTGAAACACTCTCATTAAGTTAATGATGTCAACTCAATAAGCCCCTTTAGAAGGTCAGTTTTGACCTTTGTAAGGGAAAATGGAGGAAGTACAGTATTGGTTGCATGAAATGCTTGGAAGTCTACAGGAAGTAGGTGACATTGCTAGACAGGCCAAACACTTCTGGATACCTGAGTTGTGTGTTATGATGCGTGAAAAGGAAAATAATCAAGAAGCTGCCACCGAAAAAGTTTTAGTCTATTGGTACAACATTAATCTGTAATGGTCATTAAAGAACTACAGTGCTTAAAGGGCCAAACCTATCACCCTTAACTACAGTTTTTGTACGGGGGTACTGAAATTCTCAATTGGCTCAACTCTTTGACTGACAGCTAATGCAAATAATGCAGAGTACCAAAGCTCATATTATACAGCATGAAATGTACTGAGAGTGTTTTGATTATATAAATTGAGTGTTTCTATACTCACCTTGAAGCAATAAACTGAGATTGTATCTGGATGAGGATGAATTTCAGACAATTGTGGGAGGGACTTAAGTAAGAAGGTTAGGAGAATTGGTACTGTTTGGGGTGAGAGAACTTGGCCTTTAAAAGTAGCAACATGATAAATAAAATTTAAGGGGCAAAAGCAAAAACAAATGAAACCTCAAAAAATAAAAACATGAAGCAAAAAGCAAAAAGGGCAAAATAATAGTATAATAGAAGCAACAAAAGCAGTACTGTATATAACTTAAAAAAAAAATGGTTTGTAGTGAAAGTTTTATGGCTTAGTTTCTAACCAATTGATTTTAAAGGCAGTCATTCGTCACCCTAAACTATAGTTTCAGTATGCATGTATCAAAACTCTCAATTGGTACAGCTCTTTGATTGGCATCACATTCAAACAATGCATGATAGCTTAATTACACAGTATTGGCACTGAGAGTGTCTTGATAACACATTATGGACTTGTATGGCCACTGGGACAAGCCATGAGGCAATAAACTAGGATTGTGTCTGGATAAAGATGAGTTTTAGATAAATGTGGGAGGGGCTAGAAGTAAGTAAGTTGGGAGAATTGGAACTGTTTGGGATGCTGGCTGCACCCTTGTTATCAGTTATGGCTCACTAGTGTGTTTTCCTCACCCTTGCTTATACTGAGTGCCAAGCACAATGGCAGTATAGTAGGTTCCATGTTAAAGGCCTTGGTATGACCAGGCCAGGACTTGAACTCCATACCCTCCAACGATAGCTTTTGAGTTGTTAATGAAGTTATTTTGGCCTGATAACCACAGAATGCCTATTTTTGTAGGCCATGTTTGTCTTTTGACCCTTTTTTGCAAAATAGAACCAAATAAAATCAGTACAAACATTGTTAGGCTCTCTGCAGTTGACAGCCTGGAGACACCATCACCTATGACTCCCACAAATTGGTCATCCCATGTCACTACTGACTACAAGAATAACCCCTTTTCCAGTGTCCCTCACGCCTTGCCAGTGATCCTGTCTTCCTCCCCCATTATCATGCCTGGTTGTAGGCCACACATTCAGGGAGATGACCCCCCAATATCTGAAACAGATTGTCTTCTGTGGACATAAAGGGAAGGGTAGCTGCCCTTGCCCTTAAAGGCTCAGTTCTCTCACCCCAAACAGTACCAATTCTCCTAACCTTCTTACTTACCGGGCTGTACACAGGTCTACTGTTACTAGTGAAAGGGGGAGGCAGGTAGGTGGTCATCTTCTGGTCCTCTTCTCTGACCAAGTGCCCCCAAGCTTTCTGAAAGGACGATGATCTCATTTGACCCTAATCTGGAGCTCCACTCTTTTTCGGCTGAAGTGAAAAGGGGCCACCCTTTCTCTAATTTCCATTAATTTCTCTATTGAGATGTCTCAAAAGTCCATCTTTTGGCGTGTTCTGTGGGTCCCATCACAGATAAGGACTCTATAAAAATCTCATGAAAAGGACTCTATAGGAAACCAACGGAATGTTTTTGCTTAGTACAAATATCCTCAGGGGTTTCCCATATTCAGCTGTAGGGAAAAAGGACCACTCTTTGTCTAAGAGTTTTTCAATTTTACTATTGAGATGAAGTAGAAATCATTTTTTCGGCATGCTCTGTGAAAGTCACCTGAAAAAGACTATATAGGAAACCAGAGTATGTTTGTGCTTCAGTAAGAATCTCTTTAGGGGCCACTGTTACTCAGCTAAGGTTAAAAGTGGCCCATCCTTTTTCTAATTTTCTTTCAGTTTCATTACTGAGATGTCTTAAACGTTAAATTTTTTGGCACGCTTCGCGAGCCCCGTCATAGACAAAAGCTGAATTTACATCACATGAAAATCCCCCTAGCTTTCTGAAAGGAAGATCTGGGGCACACTGCCTTCTGAAATGTATACAGTACCCCTGAACCACATTAATTCCCTTCTGTGTATACATGTTATGTTGTAGTAACACCATTCATTGAAGTACATATTCTCAAGTGTCATGAAGGTCACCAGCCATCAAAAAGTCCAAATTCCTGAGAATTGCCAAGATCATCATCTGTATAGTAACCAGAGGTCAAAAAGCAAAATTTGGGGACTTTCCCATTCTGTTCCTGTTCCCATATTTTCTTCTCTGCGTGAAATCACAAGACCATTGGAATAATTTCTGGTTTTCAAGTGTCATACAAAAGTACTTTCACAGTACTGTTGTCATGGAAGGAGGCCTACTACCTCAGAAGTACTTCCATGGTTTAGTTGACCTGTCACATTGAATGCATATATTGTGATAACTTTTATGGTTTACTGTAGTGCCATGGCCATTTTGTTGATGACCCAGTTTTGCATGTTTTTCAGTTCACCGTCAGCAGGTACAGTACAGTATGTCTTCAATGGTCCTTGAACAGGAAGTAGGTGTAATGTTCAATAAATATACCCAAGAATAAATGTCATAGAATTACTTAGCAAACACAACAATTAAGTTGATCTGCATTTGTTAGTTTGCTGTCAATCATTTAGTTATTTTTGTCCCAGCAGTATTCTTTGACCACTACACTGTTTACAGTTTTAACATCATCCTGTGAAGAGATGTGTGGAAAGTCTATTTTTAAAAGAGGAAGTTGGCTGCATACTACTAAAATTGTACAATGTAATACCACAGTACATGAAGATACTGTTTTGAAGGGACTACATAATTCAAATGGTTGTTGGGAGCAAAAACATGTTCTTTACAGAATGGTTTACTCTGCCTTTATATGGCGTTCCTACTTATTGTTTTAAAAACAATAAACTTACAAGCTCAAGGAAAGACAAATATTATAGGAAATGTCAGGTTACAACTCTTCAAGGAAATTATTAATTCAGTTTATGTTTTGCACTGTTTGTGCTATATGGCACATATTACACAAGGGTGGGTGACTATTTTCAGTATGGTGTACTAACATGTGTGAAAGTTATTCACTGTGTAAAGAACTTTTCAACTTTTTAAAAATTTTGAGGAACTGTGAAAAACTGCATGGTGATGTTCACAAAGAAATGACAAATTTAAGTAGTCCTGGTCATCTTTTATAAAAATTTAAAGCATATGTAGGCATTTAATTGTATATAAATATCATATAAAAAACTACAGCCAACTTCCTCCAGTTGTGAATCACTGGCTGCTTTTCCCTACTCCATTGCTAATGCTGAGCTCCAAGCACAATATTGGCAGTACTGTATGTAGGTTCCGTTTTTTAAAGTCTTCATTTATGACTCAGCAATGACTTGAAACCTCCCAACTGCAAGTCTTAAGACCATGCAGTCAGTTCTAGAAGGATAGTTTAGGATCCCTAGCAACTTCCTTCTTATACTTTTATGGCCCCCTCAGTGGATATAGGATCCAGTGGTGTTGTCAGTTCACTTTGCTGACATATACTTACCCCTTGCTACATCATATTTGCATTATTCTCGCACGCTGCATGCAACTCGGAGCAGTTCTGACACTGCACCCGCTATGTCCACCATCTTGGCCGACAACTTGTCCTCATTCTCCTTCCTCTCAAAGCTTGCTTCTCAGAGGTTTATGGGTCTCAAAAGTCCGACGTTTTTCCAGTGCTTCTGATGTGGATAAACTGCTAAGTGTCTTTTTATATATATAGTTCATATTGTTCTTAACTCTCATTTTACCCATTTCCAGCTCCTCGTGAGTTTTCGTTGGTGTTTTTGGGGGGTTCAAAGTCTTTCCACTCAGGTGGGACTTTGTTTTCATACGATCCATTGCTGTTGTCAATCACTTAGCAGACGTATACTTACCCCTTGCTACTATACATCTAATTTGCATTTTACTTGCGCATTGCATGCTGCTCACAAAAGTGCTGGCACAGCACCCCTGTTCCACCATCTTGAAATACAACCTTGTCCTCATTCTTTTCTGTGGCAAAGCTGAACTTTTGGAAGTCTCTGAGTCAGAGTTGGTCCTGTTTGAAGATTTTTACTCCTCATCTTGGACAGATTTCATGCTAATTGTAGGGAAAGTAGCATACCTATTAAATTAAAGGGCAAGAGCAGTCCCCCCCCCCCCCAACTTGAAGAAGTGTTGTAGACTTTTTCTTCACATAGCAATGGCAAATGGTCAAACTTACACAATCCCTATATCCTACATACAGGTAACTGTTTTATGAGAGAGTACTTAACGGTTCAATTAGGTTTTGAAAAATTTGCGACCAGACACTTTTTCAAATTGTGAACAAAACCGTTACAAGTCAGGGCACCACAAAACTCAAAATTTTAACTTTTCCTGTAACAATTGGATATGAAACTTGAGTTTTTATGCTAATTATAAGCATTGTTATGTGGTGTTGACCCTTAAACACTCTCATTAAAATACTGATATTAACTCAATGAGCCTCTTTAAAGAGAAATAAGAGGGAAATTATGAGATTTAGATGTTGCTTCAAATCAAGTTTGGGGTGACTGCTCTTGCCCTTTAAGCTTTAGGAAAGCAGCACGTAAAACCCCAAACAGTCTAGTTTTTGGAGAAAATTCAACCAGAATTAATGACAGTAAAAGGTCATTGATTTGTGGAAGATGTCAACTCTTTATTGTGCTCTTAGTTTTCAACTCTAGGAAAATCTTGAAACTTAAAGGGCAAGAGCAGTCACCCCAACTTGAAGTGAGTGTAGTGGACTGTCCTGTTTCATGATTGGCTGTTAAGAGTCATGTAACAACATTGTTTCTCTTCAAATGTGAAATTAACTGCTTGGTTTACCCCGAATATGCAATATTTAAGTCAAAAATATGCTGAAAGATACTTTGAAGAAAAATAAGAAGAAAATTGTGATGTTTAACTGTTGCTTCAAAATAAGTTTGGGGGGACTGCTCTTGTCCTCTAAAAGGCAGTCAGTTGGTGTCCTCTAAAAGGCAGTCAGTTGGTTACCCTTAACTAGAATTTTACCAGTACTGTAATCTACAGTAATTCTCAATTGACACATAGTTTTTTGATTGACATCAAATTAAAAAAATCAAGAGGAGCTCAAGTTAAACAGCATGTAGTGAGTGTTCTTATTTAATACTTACAGTATTAGGGCCTTGTATACTCACCATGGTAGAGTACAGTATGCCCTGATGCAATACACTAGGATGGTGTTTGGATGAGGACAGGTTTTAGATAGTTGTGGGAGGGGCTAATTCAAGTTTAGGTTTGCAGAATTGGGACTGCCTGGGGTATGAATCATTGTCTCTTTAAACCCTTATCTTTAAAGGGAATATTGCATTTAAAATATACCCCAACATTGCATTAAAAGAAAATAGCTCTATTCATTATCAAATCATTTGGTCTCAACAACCAACCCCCAAAATAGCTTCATCTCCTCAAAATATTATGTACAAGAAGAGTTATGGAAGTTGCATCTTTTGAAATGTTGAAAGTTTGGATGAAAAAATTATTCTTGAGCAAGAAGCAACTTAATTTCTATGTGAGGGAAACTTATTTCATGAAAAGAAGGCTACTGTACTTCCTTACAGTATCTTTAATTATGTATCACTCTCTGCCAATAAATATTGGTTTTAAAAGGATGAAATTTCCTTGTGAAACAAATGCAATATTTCCCTTTAAGGGAGTGATGGAGAGAAGAATTGGTGTTGGCAGGGTTCAAGTCTGGGGATCAGGGCACTTCCAATCATTCATAATAAAATTAGTTAGACAGAAAAAATAGCACTCCTAACAGTTATTTAAGGTGAGTGATTGTGCAAATGCAGTTGCACAACTCAAAATTCATTTCTGCCATTGTACTTTGCAAATATTGCTCCCCTGGCAGTCCTGTTCGAGTAGGTCGTGCTAAAGTACAGCACACTTCAGTTAGTATTTCTTTATTAGTACAGCAAGGTCAGTCTGAAACTTGCAGCCTAGATCCATATCGCAAGTATGTTTTCTCATTGTACTTTGCTCAACTAAAGTACGCTTTAGAAATACTTAAATTTACATTCTTAGAGTTAAACGAATGCCCCGCATACATAATATATACCTCTGTACACATGGCATGATTTTATCATCGTTTTTGGCTAGGTATGGAAATTTTAAACAACTATGAACTTTCTACAGTGTTTACTTAAAGCCTGGATATTTTCATTTATGATTCACACATCATTCAGTATGAGTACAAACAACAAGGGATGTGTATTTGTGTCATAACCTTCAGGACAATTTTGTCAACTTGAGACTGCCATTTCAAATTTGATTTATTTAAATTAGTTGAGTGTCAATTGTTTTTTAGTTACTTGTTTGTTTTATGGACCGTCTTTGATTGGTACAGGGAAGTTTTTGTTTGGCTTAAATTACGGTGTACACATTGAATGGATTGTTCAGTTCTGACACATCTAAAAGGCATGACGCCTTGTTACACAAATTGCAGGGTTTAGGGTATGCAAGGTCTTCGGCAGTCAGTTGGGGTCTAAAGATTTTCAGTTTGAAAAGTTTAATTGCTTTGTGTCAGATTTTGAAAGGAAAGGCAACTTTTTGCCAAGTCTCCTGCCAACTCTCTGGGGAAGGGAAAAAGGCTCAAAGGAGCTATGAAAAATGCAAATCACCTTGCAGATATATACTTACCCCTTGCTACATCTAATTTGCATTATTCTGCCAGGAAGGAGGGGGAACCAACCAACCAGGGGGAACAAAAGTGAACTTTCAATTCTGCTTCCTCTCGCACACAAAAACACTGTATAAGGAGTAAGCATACAGTGTATCATGTATGAAGTGCTTTCAAGGTTGTATTCTGCAGATTGCACCTTGCTTTGTATGTGTGATTTTGGTGATCAGTTAATGATTTACCAAAACATCAACAAAGGTGTTATAGTTTGTAGTAGGGCTGCCTCGATAATCCCGATATCACGATATCATCGATATAATTTTGCCCCGACTATATCGACCCGTTTTGTCAAGATGGGATATCGACTGAACAAAATAAATGATCAAACCACTTGCTCTTATTTTATTGTCTTTAGTCAGTAACCTAAAATTTTCATAATTTATGTTGTCACAAGAAATGAAAAACGGCACATTTTTCAAAGGCAAAGGTTGTAAATAAATGTATTTCTGATGAAACTTTGAGCTTCAAACCCAATTTTATCAGCTTGGTTTATGCATACTGAGTATATATGTCCCTAGTATGTGGTTTCAAATAGATAAACCTGTCCAACTTTATTCTTTATCATATTCTGATGAATCTGGGATATATTTTTTTTTGGTCCAATGTCAGTCACTTGTGAATTCCTTCCATTGATAAACCTTCACCATGTGTACAATACAGTTTACAGCAAGCAAGCAATGCTGCTTAGAAGGCCTATTCCCAGCAGTGGCATCAACATCATGAATAAAATTGCAATGTCAAATTAATGTGATCCCATCACAAATTTCCCATAATGCACTATATTGTATATGAAGAAAAAATTAAATTACTTTGTAAATCATTATCTTCCAAATGATGTTCTTCTAGTATTTAAATGCAGTTTTTGCCTCCTGAAAAAGAAAATTTTTCTTCACATTGTGAAGATGATTAATTTTGTCTCCAGGAAATCCCTTTAAAAAGAGAGTTGGTGTAAAATCTATAGCCATGGAAGATCTCAATCCCCCTAGCTAGTATTTCCATGCCCAGGTATAACTTAATGTGCACATACTGTAAGACTGAGGCCCTTTTGTGCCTTAAGGAGTCCATCCCTGACAGTAATCTTTCAAGGCCAGTTAGCAAATTTCAATACTCGGATTGGTTGGAAAAATTCTCCTGATTCCGTTGTTGTTTGCATTATTAACAATTGTGGCCATGTTTATTAACTTCATTGTGGCTAACCAGAATGACAAACATCCTGAACTTTTGGAAAGTTAATTTCCTGGACATGTGTATTGTGTGCTGTTGTGCAATACTCTCCAAGCATTGCACAGTATGTAGTGGTCAGTTACTTTCTCAGTTGAAGTGATAAAACCAATTTCATGTGTGACAACTTTTTATGAGTTCCTGATTCAAGGTGTAAGCATTTACTTAACAGCATGCCACCTGAGTGGAGTGGTACTCAAGCCTCGAGAATTGAAAGTGCACCTGCTGTATGAGGCATGTTCTGAAACTGTTATTAAGCTACAGTCCGCATAACAGCCTGCTGTCTTCGTAAGTTCTGCCTGCTATATTGAGACACCTACAGTAATGTGAGATGGTTTGCTTGGTGGATAATGACTGAGCATACAGTACTTTGGGGTATCATGCATAAGAAAAAGAGGGAAGAGGACCAAAAACTTATATATTTTGTGATTGGGTAAAAAAGAACTGTTTATTTTCCAGGTCATACACAGTTATGCCAGTAATAAAGTCTATTTCTGTCCTCACATAATTCCTATCATCCTACAGTAGTAGTACTGTATGTATACCATTTATACCTATACTATACATACTTTCAGTCTGACTACAGTAATAACACCATAGTAACCCTACCAGCAGAGGGCATCCTACACTCTCTCACTTCCCTGCATCACCCCTGTACTGTATATTGAACTGGATATTATGTTTCTAGAATGTTTTGATATGTAGAGGTTTTTTCAAGTGCATTCTGAAACAAAATTTTATGACACTCCCAGACCATTCGGTGGCCCTGAGCATACTACTTTATTCTTCTGTGCATTGAAGGCAGTCAACTCCCACCCCAAACTTCAATTTTTGTTGCAGCCTACAGAAATTCTCAATTGGCACAATTTTTTGACAGCAAATGCAAAAAATTGAGAGTACTGTACTGTACTGACAGTTTTTTTCATTACACATTGGGTCCATGCATGTATACTCACCTTGAAGAAAAAATTAAACTGAGATTGTTTCTGGATGAGGATGAGTTTTTAAAAAATTAAACTGAGATTGTGTCTGGATGAGGATGAGTTTTTAACAGTGAAAAGTATTGAGTCGTTGAGGAGAATTGAAATCAAAGAATTGTGCTAATTGAGAATTTCTGTGGACACAAAAATTTTTGTTTGGCAGTGAGAGTTGACTGCCTTAAATGCTACATCCTTCAGAATACAGACATAGTGGCCTACTCAGCAGACAAACCAAGGATGTCTTCATTGCAACATAGACGGATGTCTTGGAAGGAAATCATCCTGTAAACTAGTTGAAGCATTGTGATTAGTCTCAAGAAACAGGATTTTCTGTTGCCTACATAATATTAAAATAAATGAGCATGAACTGTAGTTCCGGCCAGTGTTGAAGAGTGGGTGTTGGTGTCAGTCCGCTTGACTTTTCAGAAAAGTTAGTTGGATGTTCCTTGATACTGCATATATCTTTCAGTAACAGGCAGGGTTGTCACCTGACCATTTTTAGAGCTGGGTAAATTGTGATCACTGTCCTGGGGAGGCGGTCTTAATGGGGTAGGGAGTTCTCCCTATTGCAGATTTGACAGTGCTTTACAAAAAGCAAGGAATTATCACTCAATTCTAAGGAAATTTAAGAATTTTATGTCAGCTAGGGTAAGAACTTTATGCCGGGCGGTGATGCTGAAATTGATAAGGGGTACCGGCCGGAGATTTTCAGAGCTGGGTAGCACCGCAAGGCACTGCCTGGTGTGGTGACAACCCTGGCAACAGGAATTCTGCCAGAAAGTCAAAAATTGGGGGGGTTTATTACTGCCAAACTCTGAGCTCACATGGATTGTGCCCTTTGCCAAAGTTATAGGTGGTTTCAGGGGGGCAAGAGCTTGCTTCGCTTCATGGCCCCTATAAGGTGCCATCTGCAGGGTTTTAAAGGGTACCTTTTTGATTCCTTGCCGAAGGCAGGCAAGGAATCTATGCGATGGTGATGTCGTGTGTGTGTATGTGTGTGTGTGTGTGTGTGTGTATGTGTGTGTGTGACGCCTGCTTGTAAACACGATATCTCAAGAACGGTAACCCCAAGGGATCTCAAACTTGGCATGTAGATTGTCCACATTGAGTAGATGGTCCCTATTTTTTTTGGTAGAGGTCAAATGTCATTTGGGGTCACCAGAGGTCAAAATGTAAATACCTTGGAAATTGTTTGTAAACACGATATCTCCAGAAGGAAAAATGTGAGCAATCTCATACTTACCTTGCTGATTGTCCATATTGAGTAGATGGTCCCTATTGTTTTTGATGGAGGTCAAAGGTCATTTGGGGTCACCAGAGGGGAAAAGGTCAAAACCTTGTAAACACTGTATCTCAAGAAGGGTAAAAGTGAGGGATCTCATACATAGCAGGTGGATTGCCCATATTAAGTAGATGATCACAATTATTTTTGGTGGAGGTCAAAGGTCATTTGGGGTCATCAGAGATGAAAAGCTCAAAAACTTGTAAACACCATATGTCAAGAAAGGTAACTGCCAGGAATCTCATATTTACTAAGTGGATTGTCCATACTGAGTAGATGACCCCTATTGTTTTTATTGGATGTCAAAGGTCATTTGGGGTCATCAGAGTTCAAAACATCTAAACCTTGCAAACACTATATCTCAAAAGAGTATATAACTGTTGAAGTTAATATCCATGAGTGGTTAGGGTGAAAGGGTAAGAATAATTTGGCATGTCATGTAATAGGCATAGGGTATATAATTTTTTTGGAACAGTTTATTAACTTCACTATGTAAATTCTTTAGTGAGGTAATTTTGAAAATGCATTTGTAAAGTACTGAAGCAAACTCATAGGAAGAAGGTCTAAGGTGCACAAAAAGGCACATCACATGGTAGTTACTGTACAGTATGTTGATTCTGGCATGAAATTGTGCCCTGTTATTACATTAAGTTCCAAGTATTAATACATGAAAAAGTGGGCAGAGCAAAATATAAAATCTTAAAAGGCAAAATCTGTTCATCAGGCTGGCATACATGCTTCAATGCTCATGGGTATGCTGATTTTGCAGCCACAAGTAAATAGATTTTCATGAAACTGATGTGGAACATGTGAGTTTAAACGGTCTGTATATAAGGGTCATTTAGGGACATAGTCTGAAAATATTAGAAGATGCTTCTGTGCACACTAAGTAGATGACTGATATGGAACTTCAAAAGTATAAACTTTGAACAGAGAGTACTCTGTGTGATGCACAAGAATCTCTTTTATAACATGCCTACATTGCTTTTTCAATAACCTTAAAGAAAACCTGAAGAAAACATTAAATTTAGTGGCAAAAAGTGCTAATATTTGACAAACCTTGTGTCTACTGTCCTCATGAGGACATGTGCATGCAAGCATGCATTAATTGGAAGTGGGAATTGATTAATTAGATATACCACAGTTAGTTAGTTTTACAAAAAAGAACCTAATTTACACTGATCATTTGGTATCAAATACCCTTCAGCACACATGAACTGTCATTGCCTAATAGAGTGAATCAAATTGTGACTGACCCATTCTTTGCCATTTGATCACAGTTATCTCGCCCAATTTTTCACAGTTGACTGCCAGTTATCCCCACAGTGTCCTGAAGGATTACCTCATACAAACATACAGCTCAATTGACTTAAGCTTTTTACTGTATAAGTGGTGTTAATTGATTCTTATAAACCCTCTGAAGAAAGCTTATTTTTATCTCAGTACATAACCATGACAGCCCATTGTTTGTATATACTACTATTTCCTGCCATTCCCTGCAGGCATTCAGTACCCTTTTTGTGGTCAAAATGTCAGACTTCCATGAAAGTCACACCTCTGCTAAATCCAGCATAAAATAACTGTCCACATTATCTTGTCTCATCTGACCACAAATAAAAGTTGTTTGCCTAGCCATTGTCTGGAGATGGAGAAGTTCATGTACACTGATCAAGTTTCTAAACTCTAAGTCATCTTTGAAATACTGTAGATTGACACCCTTCAGAAATTAGTGTCCTTTACATAGAAGCTGGTGGAATTGAACAAATAGTGTGTTTGTATAAGGAATTTTGTTGAACAAACTTTAAACATTGGTGTCTGTCTAGGTTGGTGTTTCTGCTTTACAGTTTCAATATGCTCTACAGTGATTATTTGTCACTTAGTTTCATTCTAGAATTTGTTTTAAATTTTTGATAGCATAAAATGTATCAGCATACTACTTGCCTAATCTCTGCTTATATCTGGATAACTGCACCAAAAAAGTAACCCCTGTGCGAAGGATTATGTAGCTATGTCAAATATTATCATCGAGTGGGAATTCTTGTCTCACATTTCATTTTTATCCATGTCACTATCCCCCCCCCCCCCAAAAAAAAAAAAGAAAAAGTGTACCATAAAGCTTAATGCATAGAACTATTGCTTCAAGATTACCCTTTATGACACTTTTCAAAAGTATTAAGATTTTATTTTGCATTGCTGCTGTCATTTAAAAGTAGTTCAGGTAATAAGAGCAAGCATAATGTTGTATACTGTGTATCAAACAAGGAAAACTTGTTCTGTATGTTATGCTGTACCTACAGTATAAGTAGACAAAAGGCCAATTAAAAGTCTTGTTAAATTATGGATTAATAGGGATATCTGCTTTTGTTAATTTGCAAAGGATACCATAGACAATGGGTGGGGCATTTCCCCCATAAAGCAAAAATTGCTGTCAGTAGTAGCCAAGGTTACACATCTCTGTTCAGATGTCTCTTTAGGCTTGGTCTCACATACCCCCCAACACCCAGTGTTAACTCGTGTTTACAATCAGACAAAACCACAGGCTAACCCCGTGTTTTCCAGTCTGTGTTCTCACGTACCCAGTGTTTGGTTGATTGGATAGTGTTACCATAGTAACGAGACCAAATATTTCACACACTGATTACAGCAAAATGTAAGAAAATACCTGTCATCAGTGCTATAAATACCTGTGACCTTGCTTGATTAAAACAAACACGATGTTTAAAACTGCTTAACCTTGCGATTTGAGGTGGATTGAAATTTAAACACCGACCCCGCATTAACCCGCGTTCCCATGTTACTCGAGCGTGAGGTAATACAGTGTTACCTCAAGCGGGGTATGTGAGAACACAGTATTTGATCTAATGCTTGTAGGAGAGTGTGTCGATGAGGGCTTGTTTAAACACTAACCTCAGTGCAGACTTTTCGAAACATAGAGGCATCGGAACATAGAGACTTCAGAATGGAGAGCTGTCCCCATTGACCAAACTTTTGATAAAAATGGTTTCAAAATACCGCTTTATCAAGTAATGAGACAGTTTTCTGGAATATTAAAGCTGTGTGAGAAATTCCTCTTGTGTGTGGAGATCAAAGGTTTGAGGTGACAGTAAGATCAAACTTTGTAGACATAATATTTTTAGGGGGATAACTGTGAGGGATCTCATACCATGGTGGTAGTACTTCCATACTCATTCTGTACTAAGCTTAATTTTGAATTACTCATGTTGATGGACGTGTTGGTAAGGTGATCACTATTGTTTTTAAGATGTCAAAAGGTCATTTTGGGTCACATGAGGTCAAAAAGTTTTGACCCTACTAGTATTATATCTCAATTAAGTAGGATAATTGTATGGGATCTCATGCATGTCACGTTTGTTTCCATGTTTGCTATGATATATCATACGGCAAGGAACCACTAAGCCTGTTGGCTTTCTGGTTATAGAAAGCTCGAACGTGGCTGCAAAGGTGTCATTTTCAAAAACCAATGTAGTTGGTACTGTTATTTTTTTAATTTTTATAGAAATGAAAAGTAGGTATTTTATCCTCCTTCTGGAAAGGGGGGTTGGGGAAAAATCCCCCATTACCCCACCCCCCCTTTGATGAAGCACTGGTTTATCATAATAACCATGTTTGTGGAAACTTGCTGAGAATATCACTTATTTTTTGTCTCTTTCAGGTTGAAGAAATATTGTGCCACACCCTTCACCATCAATCTAGACAAGTTTGAGGTCTTGAGGTGTCAGTTGATTGGATCCTTTGACCATCATCCTTGCAACTTTTCAAACTTGTTGCTTTAGGCAAAACTTGCTGCTAGATAAATAATTTTTGAAAGCTAGAGGAATCTTTCTTAAGTCCAATACCAGATGTGACCAACAGAAAAAGTTGTGAACCCCCAGTTGGAATTTTCCTCAAAAAGAAAAACATTCCACCCATATTCACCCAAGTCTATTCCGTGCTGTAGAAAAATGTCATAGCTTGAGGGGAAAAGTCTCTGCTATTTCTAACATCTCCTGTCGGCATATCTTGTGGTGATGCCGCATAAGCCGCCAATTTCAAAAATGGCGATGGACAACACCACTGTCAGAGAAGGGTGGTTGAAGAAACGGTCTATCAATAGGTCAAGGTTTGGTCGTACCAACTACAGGCACAGGTGGTTCATCTTAACACCACGAGAATTAAAATACCTTGATAATCATCCACAGGTAAGAAGCTTGTTGAAATTCTATTAATTATAGCCAGGAAAAATTAATCATTTCATATGTCATTCTTCCTAATTGTTTTATGATGTGTTTGAGCATTAGATTAGATTCTTGGACCTAGTAGAGTTGGACCTAATCTCCCCTCCCCACCATTTCCTGTCTCCATCACAAAAAGGAATTTGGTTCTACTCAGGACACTTACTATACTTCAAAACTTGTAAAATGTAACATAAGTGTCAGAAACATAGCATTCTTCATTTAAGGGGTCATCAGAGGTTTGTTTCTACAATTTTTCAAGAGTGTGATTCTACTTCACATTTGTACATTGACATAAAACTAACCCCAAAAAAAAATGGTCTGTGATCATGGTTAAATGTTGTGTTTGGTTACAGTGTAGTGGAGGTTGTAGTAGTCTGGCACCTGTGTTGAATTTGGTTACAAATATTGGACAAACATTCAGAAATTTGTATTCAACAGTAGAAATTAACACAAGATTAACATTTCTTCTAACCCGAGAGACCTCGTCAATGTTTGTTTATATTCTGGTGAACAGTCACTTTAGAAGGGGAAAGGAGGTGTTGAAACAAATGGTCAAAGGGGCCCATTGAGTTGATATTGATAACTTTATGAGAGTGATAAAGGGTCACTGCCACATGGCAATGCTTATAGATAGCATAATAAGCAAGCTAAAATTTTCAATTATGTAAAGTCCTGTCTTGTAACGGTTTTGTGCACAATTTGAAAAAGCGTCTGGTTACAAACTTTTGAAAACCGAATTGAACCTTTACGCACTCACACACTAAAGTCTTGTCTTGGCTATTTCTTTCAATGTACTTAACTAATGGCTATTTCAGAATGGTCACGTGATGTAAATTGCGTCAGTTCATGTTTCTTCGTGTACCTGTCTTGATTTCTAGATGCCAAATGTGTACACCTTACGGCAATTAATTTCCATAACTTTTTCCCTCTATATGATTGCTTGCTATTTAGCTCTAGCAGGTTTAATCTTTATCTTCACATAGTAGCCCATTATTACATTAAAATCGTAAATCGAGACCTGACAATAACACACAAAATATAATGACTGCCTTCTTACTAGAATGTGGAAGAGAGGGGTAGAAACATGGGCGTCTGCAGGTAGGGGCAAATGCGGAACTTGCCCTCCCCTGGAAAATCAAAAACCTGAAAAAATGAAGAAAGCATAAAGAAAAAGACGAAGAAAAATTAACATCAATATTTTTTTAACAGTTCACTCAGTGTTTTCCCTATTTATATGCGGTAAATAGGCTTTGAAAATGTCATTTCCAGTGATCTGAGAGGCATTTTGGGCCAAAATTTTCTTGCGCCCCGCGCCAACTCATGGTGGCGAGGAGCTTTTCCCCCTAAAAGAATTTAGTCCTGCCCCTCTGAATTTTCTTCCTCAGAGGCCCATGGATAGAAAATTTAAACAGGTTTAATAGAAAAACTTGCTGAGGAGAAGTGTCAAAGTAGTCTTGTACTAGGTGCGGAAAATCAAATGGAAAGTCTGAAAAGCCGTGGCTTGGATCGTGCTGAGACTCAGGGTACTTACTCCTTCAAAGTGCCCCTGCCAACCATTTTCTCCCCCTCTGACCTAAATCGCTATCTCCGCCACTGGAATGATGGTACATCTTATCAATGAATTAGACTTCTTCCTCAGTTTGGGTGTAGAGATTCCCTGCACAAAATATGCTATCTTGCAAGAAAGGCTATGTATAGGCAGTGGATGGCCACAATTGGTTGGCATGAAGCATGTAGAAAAAAAAGTGAGAAATTGTGACCTTAAAGAGCCAGAAATTGCATCACATGCATGCTTGTAAGTAGAATACAAGTAATCTCTTTTTGAGTTGTCATTAGCAATAATGTTTACCTGTGTTCCTGAAAGATAGCATCACTGTTCACCAAATATTTAACCTGGGGCAGGGGCAACTTCCCTATGGAACTGATTCATGTACAGAAAACTATAAAGGAGAGCAGCTGCCACAGATACTTTCCTCAATGAATATTGCTGACACAGAGACAGTTATAAATCCTGTACAGTACATTATGTGTACAGTTAACATTTTTAGCTTACAATATTGTGTGATTTATCCTGTATGGGACACAAAGAGATCATGCCGGATACTCAACAGACCTACATAATTACAGTTGTTGGGTGGTATAACTGTAAAAAAGTCCAAGAAAGGTTGTCATAGCATGACTGCAAATGCACATTTTTGTGGTGCTTCCCTGATTACAAATTTTGCAGCAGATAAGTACTACATGATCCTTTGAGGTCATTTTGAGGTGGGGAACTCCCATTATGATTATTCCCTGGTGAGTACAGCAATCTTTTTAAGAAGATGGCCTGTTTGCATTCTGGTATCTGATTAGATTCTTTAAAGCCACCCATTTGGTTTGAAAGTTTTCAGCTGTAGTATGGCATGCAGTCAATGTGTATAGTACTGTAGATAATGGAAAGGTATACCTTTTCAACTAGCACATGTTCTAAAGTCTGTAGTATAGTAGCTTTGGAAAAAGCTTGATTGTTCCATGTCTGCAGAAGTGTGTAGGATTACTGTAGATATACACGTAAAGGAATTGTCAGTTATTTAAATACTGTAAGTTGAGTATAATTCAATTCAATTATAGAAACAATGGGAAATTTAAGTACGTAACAGAAGTGCTGTTTGCTGTAAGCAGGCGTACACTGTTGTGATGTTATGTACAGTACTTCCCTATTTTACAAATATCTGAATGCTGAGTAGTAAAAAATTGGTGAATGAATTTAGAGGCAATGTGACACAAAAATGAAAAAGTTTGGTATTTGTTGTGAAAAGCATTAAAAACCAAGAAAATTGTTGTAATTCCCATCAAAACACAGTCTAAAATTGACCATTTTACAGGGTAGTTTCTGATTTGCACTTAATCATGCATAAACATACATGAGCTCCATTTGCAAATTTAGTACTGTAGGTCGAGGGAGGAATGTGACATGCAGTATGTGGCTAATGTTATCCTTTGTTTTTTGTAATCTTCACTTAAAAGACAACTGTAACATTAGTATGTCCTGAGGGTTTTATTAATTATGTACAACTTAGAACCTGTGACCTTGCAGTTAAAACTAAGGAATTTGGCAGTATTAGAGGATGATGTCCCCTAACCTTTGCAGGATGCCAATGTTCCCAGCCAGGGAGATAAGTGGAGATTCCCCCTACCCACTTTCATTTCTATATAAAAATGTCAGTATCTTGGTTCCGTATTTAAGAATAGGGCACAATGTTCAAACTCACATATTGCCATTATAAGCCTTTATATTGTACTGTGTAGTGTTCTCTCCTCCCCCCTGAACCCACACACAAGCTTTGGCTAAGGACAGCATCAGTTTGGACTTTGGGTTTGGTTTGGCAGTAAGGAACCTCCCCCCCCCCCCTCTTTTTGAGTCTCCGAGTGGAATCCTTATAGGTCAGGAGTTCGAGTTCTAGTCGGGTCATACCAAAGACTTTAAAAATGGAACCTGCTGCCATTGTGCTTGATGCTCAGCATAAGCAGTGGAGTAGGGAAAACAAACCAGTGGTGAGCCACAATTGGGAAAAAGGCCGTGGCTGGCTCAACTTGATCCAGTTGGTTGGACAATTGGCTGTAAACTCCATCCACTGTAACCAAATGCTGTACTGTACTGAAGACAACCCTAAAGCCCTCTTCAGCATGCCCCCCTTCTACTACTGTAAGATGTGTACTTTGTCCCTTTGAAGAGGTTAATATCACTTTCCCCATCATTTTGCTGAACATATCTTGCGATTTCTAATGCGCAGGTGGCTTTAGAAGAGAGACAAATCAGTGTTTTGGTCAAGAGATACAGTACAACAGGGGATTTGTTCCTCCTGCTTTGCCATAGAAAACCAGTATCATGGTTTCTTATAGTGAGAAGAGTTTTTTCCAAGTTCAGTTATCTTCAAATTTTTGGGATATTTAATATAATACTTTAATTGTTCCTCAAGTCATATTAGCACAATAATTTTGTTAATTTTATTATATTTTTTTATGTTTTTACAGAAAAAAGGACATGAAAAAGGATGCATTGCCCTGATAGATGTGAAAGTCATTGAAACAGTAGATGGTAACAATTTTGACAGCAATTATGGCATACAGGTAAGTGTGAACCTGTGGTCCACCCTATCAAACAGGGCCCATTTAATTTAAAGGTCCAATGGATAAAAATTCAGCATCTCGACTAGAAATTATTGCACTTCCTAAATCCCATAGGCCTATTATTAAAAGTCAACAGCAGTTGCTGAAAACTTCTTTTGAAGCATTAGCTAAATCTCACAAATTTCTTATTCATCTTCAAAGTACCTTTTATAATATTTTATGACTTCACTATTACATATATTGCAATATTGCATCAGGGTGAACAAAGTAAAGACACATAATTAATTTTACATTTGAGGAATTCTCATTACTGTCTCACTACTCACAAGAGCCAATCATGAAACAGGACAGTGTTGATTGCATTTCCCCTTTCAATTCCCCCCCCCTTGCCTGTACTTCCTGGCAAAATAAATCTTTTCTGGTGCAGTGGTGCTTAAAATTTCGTACTGTTTAACATCATGGATGAACAGGATTATTGGCTATTTAAAATTGTAGCTAATTTTTGAGAAATTCATTTTTCTCTTGAAAAAATTGGAAATATCTCCTTTTCTTGCAAGGCAGTATAAAGGGAGGAGTGGCATCAGTGAGACTGGCTGGTGCTGACCAGCCCCCTATATTTGCAAAATAATGTAAAAGGAGAAGGAAAAAGAAGAAGAAGAAAAGGAGCTCTCATCTCATGCTTTACCCCCTATCAAAGTGCCACCCCTGTGAGGGGAGGGATGCAGTGAAGGTCTAGGCATACTGTAGTTTCCTAACCAAATTACAAACAATATTCCTTGACTGTACTATGAATAAAAATATTGGTTGCTTTGAAAGTGTGGTTGAAAAAAATGAATAGTAAGTTTATTTTGGTCCTCAACTTCCTCACAAAACACACTGTTCATCACAATGCAAGTTTACAGTTCTATACAGATTGAGATATGGTTGAATGGTGATGACACTCCGAGTGTTTGGTTTGTATTTTACAGAGTGATCTTCAATTACTGCTGTGAGAAATTCCAATAATGTAAAATCTATGACCTGTGCCTCATTTCTTCTGACATGTGTTTGAAGGATTGTCACATTTCCCAAAGTGATATGGCCAGACTGTTACTGTAGTGTAGGGCATCTTAAAAGGCAGTCAACTACATGGCCATACAGGAGGGTTTTGACCAAAACCTTGCTGAATGGGGCAGACTTCGGTGCCTCAGTTAGGCCAAGGTTATTTTTCCTGATTGGGGATCGGGAGTCAGGCAAAAAGTCACTTCTCCCCCTCCCTCCTTTGAGAAAGAGAGAGAGAGAGAGTCCCTTACTGCCATGGTCAACTGGAGTGAGAGGATTAGGCCTTAAAAGAAGAATATTTCTTGATGCCTTTCCGAAGTTGTATTGTGTGCTATGGTGGGATTTTTTGTTCAATCAGAGGACCACAGCAATGGAAATGCCAATACCTAATTGCATCAATAATTAGTCACTTCATTAAGAAAGGACATTATATTTATATCAAAATTTTGAGTAAAAGTGAAATGTTCTGTATTTCACATGCCAGATTCAAATATGCCTAATCATTCTACATGTTCAATATGGTCCATCAAATACAGTAATGTAGATTGACCTCGTGGCACTTCCCAGAGTTGTACAAGAATCAAATTTACATGTGCTTTTAATGTTACTTTAGGCCTACTGTATATGTTCGAAAATTTTCGCAGCATAGGCTGTTTCACAGGTTAAAGTATGTAAGCTTCACGTTAATGGTGAATTATAAGATTCCTGCACCTGAATGAGAAAAGCCTGCACAGCAAAGCATAACTTTACTTTGTTGGAAATTCCCTCCTATCTTTAGATGCACAAAACAGTATGGAAATAGCCAATGTCCAAAAAGCAGTAGCAAAGAAACAGGAAGGAAGTAAAGGGAACTACGTGTGTTTTAGGCTACTGTACAGTAGTACATAATTTGTTTTACAGAAAATGTTGAAATTTAAAGGGCAGTCAACTCTCAACACAAGCTACAATATTTGCAGTAGTTCACAGAAATTTGCAATTGGCACAGGTCTTTGATTGACAGCAAAGTGAAACAATGCAGGAGTGCGTACGTAGTAGCCCATATTCCACAGTATTTACTGAACCATTTTCTGATTACTCATTATAAAGCAATAAACTGAGATTATGCCTGCATGAGTATCAGTTTTAGACCGTCGTGGGAAGAGCTAAAGTAAGTAGGTAAGGAGAATTGGAACTTCTTTTGGATGAGAGGATTAGGCCTTAAAATTTTTTGTGTATGGCCTAACAGTAAAAGCATCCACCTCTCACATGGAAGGCCCAGGTTCTATTCCCAGGTGGGGTCATACCAAAGACTCTAAAAATGGAACCTACTGCTATTGTGCGTGATGCTCTGCATACACAATGGAGTTGGGAAAACAAGCCAGTGAGCCACAACTGGAAAGAAGGCCGCGTCCTGCTCGACCTGAACCCAATAGGTTGGAAACTGGACTGTAATTTATCTAACAAACTAACCAACACCTTGGTACAAGGTGCAGTAATTTTCAAAAAAACAATGAAATACAAAGACTGTAATTTGAGTTGTATTACAATGGCATCAGAAATTGTTGCGAATTACACCATTTTAATTTGAGTGAAAAAAAGGTCAACATTTTTTATTACAGTATAAAGCAAAACCAAAAACCAACCTAAGGTTAACTTCTTATTTTCCAGTCTGTGTTCTCAGGTACTGTACTCAAGTTAGGTTAATTGAGTTGTGCTACCATAGTAACAAGGTCAGGTCACATACCAATTACTGTAAAATGTAAATCGTATGGTTCATGAGCACCTTATCATAAACACCATGTTTAGAACGGCAGAACCCTTCCCCCAAAACACAATGTGTAAAACCCTAGAACCATGCAGTCTGACATTACTTGAGCTAGAAGAAACAGTGTTACCTCAAGCGTGGCGTAAGTGAGATCACAGTATAAGTGATGAGAATTGAATGGTACTTTATTAGATAATTATAAACCAATCTGTGTTTTACGTTTCTCTAACATACGTGGAAAACTTGTTCACATACCTGTAGTCTACATATTTTTGGTTTCGATGGTAAGAGAAACCAATGCAATCATGATGGCGTGCGTGTGTATGTATGTATGTATGTATGTGTGTGTGTGCATGTGTGTGTGTGTATGTGTTTGTGACACTTTGCTTGTTAACACAATATCTCAAGATAGGAATGTCGCTGAGTTTTCAAACTTAGTACATAGATGCCCTATATTAAGAGGAAGAACCCTATCGATTTTGGTCGAGTTTGAAGGTCATTTGAGGTCACAGGGGTCAAAAACTCGAAACACTTTACATTTAACACAACTAACTCGTTAAAACGATATCTCAAGATAGGAATATCTGACAGTTTTCAGACTTGGTACTTAGATGCCCCATATGAAGAGGAAGAACCCTATCGTTTTTGGTGGAGTTCAAAGGTCATCTGGGGTCACAGGGGTCAAAGGACTCGAAACACTTTACAATACGATATGGCACAGTAGGAATGTTTGAAAGTATTCAAATTTGGTACATAGATGTCCCATATCAAGAAAAAGAACAGCATAAGTTTTCATTGAGTTTAAAGGTTATTTGGGGTCACAGGTGTCAAAGGAATCGATACACTTTACATTTAACTAACTAACAGAGTATCTCAATGTAGAAATGTTCATAGGACTTGAAACACTTTACATTTCACTCATTAGCACAGTATCTGAAGGTAGAAACGTCTGGAAGTTTTCAAACTTTGTATATAGATGTCCCATATCAAGAGGAAGAATGGTATGGGTTTTGGTCAAGTTCAAAGGTCATTTGGGGTCACAGGGGGTCCAACCCGGAAAACCATGTTTACCCAATATCTTAAGGTAGGAAGCTTGGATTGATTTCAACCTTTACATGTTGATGCAGTATGATGGGTAGATGAACCCTACAAATTTTGGTAGAGGTCAAAGGTCATTTGGGGTCACAGGGGGTCAAACCCCAAAACGTTTTTTACATGATATCTCAAGTTGGGAAACTTGGATTAAATTCAAACTCAAGATGATGATGCGTTATGATGTAAGCAAGAACCCTTTAGATATTGGTAGAGGTCAAAGGTCATTTGGGGTCACAGAGGGTCAAACCCAGAAAATCTTGTTTACACGATATCTGAAGGCAGGAAGGTTGGATTGATTTGAATCTTGATTTGTTGATGCAATATGATGGGAAGAAGAACCTTATTGATTTTGGGTAGAGGTCAAAGGTTATTTGGGGTCACAGGGGGTCAATCCCCAAAAACCTTGTTTACATGATATCTCAAGGTAGGAAACTTGGATTAATTTCAAACTTGATATGTTGATGCATTATGATGTATGTAAAAACCCTACTGATTTTGGTAGGGGTCAAAGGTCATCTGGGGTCACAGGTGGTCAGACTTGGAAAACCTTGTTTACAGGATATCTCAAGGTAGGAAACTTGGATTAATCTCAAACGTGTTATGTTGATGCATCATAATGTGAGGGAGAACCCCATTGATTTTGTTAGAGATCAAAGGTCATCCAAGGTCACAGGAGGCTCAACCCCGAAAACCTTGTTTGCGTGATATCTAATGGTAGGAAGCTTGGATTTTTTCAAACTTGGTTTGTTAATGAATTATGACGAGAGGGTGGACCCTATTAATTTTGGTAAAGGTCAAAGTTCACCTGGGGTTATCCAAGGTCAAACCTTGAAAACTCCTACTTTGTATTTCAAGGTGGGAAAATGAGAGAGAGTTCAAAGTTAGAATGTGGATGTGTGATGGTTGGAAGATGGCTTCTGTTGTCCTTGGTGGAGGTTGAAGGTCAATTGGGGTCACCAGAGATCAAACTATGAAAACTTTGTTAATAGGATAGATTATCTTAAGGCACAGCATGAAATTTGGGTTTTCATTGTAGAAGTGTTTTGGTTAAAAGAAAAACCAGTTACTTACTGGTGGAGTCAAAGGTCACTTTGGGTCACCATGTGTTACAATAAATGCAGCATTTTTTGAAAAGAACATGTTCTGTATGCATCATCGAAACCTCAATGCATTTTTGCATTCTGGTTTATTAATCACACAAGTACAGTAAATATGCCTGTCAGTCTAGTTTTCTTCCTGGTTTCGTTAACTTAAATCACAAACATTCTTTATTAAGTTCTTATCTGTCTGATAGTGAGTTTGTACTATGTATACTGTTGGCCATGCATACTGGCAAGGTCAATTACTTCCTACTATATTAAAAAAGCAAGCCATTCTTAGAACTGGATGTTTTGGCTGTTGTCTGATAAATTTGGGAAGTATTGAGACAAAGCTGGCTTTAAATAATTTTAAAATAAGAATTTTTTGGAAAGTGCATGTACAGTCACTCATCAAAGGTTGGCATGTTGAGAACAGTTTCCAAAATTAACATACAAAAATAGCCTGGCTAGGTATTACTGATGTATGCATGATACAGTCCTGTAGGCTTAACAATTGACCAAAAAATACGTTGTGAAAAATGAATTATTGTTGTACAGTACAGTGTCAGTACTCGACCTCAGTGAGTGTGGAAGAATGACCAGTCACTTGTGACTGTGTTAGAAAGTAGATAATAAATAGAAGCTAATGTAAAATTGTGTTCTGTAATTGAAAAACTTGTAGTCATGTTCTTTACATTTTGGGAGTTACTAGCACTTAGAAAATATCTATATAGCAATCCACATCTATAAATTATTGTATCATTTGGAGACATTTGACCTCACTTGATTGCATTATTTTTGGATGGCTTTTAGTTGTCCCAAATGGTGAAATTTGTCTTTTTCAAATGCCGTGAGTCAGAAAGTTAATGGATTAAGTGACAGTACTGTACTGGATTGGAGACCAGGTACATAACTCACTTGCATTTGGTTTAGGTTGAGTCTATAAGCTCTTACAATTGCAGGAAAAAATGGCTGCCTGACACAGTGTTGTGTTTTGAAGTCTGGTTGGGAGATAGAGAGGAACCATCCATGTATTTTTTGTTTGTTAATTATCTGAACATGCCAGGTAGGTACTGGTGTTGTATGATTGGTTGGATACCCAACACAATCCTAGCAGTGTTTCTGATGGAGAAGAGAAAGGAAGATATTTTTTCCCACCTTTCCAAAAGAAGGTGGCTAAAATCCCCCCTTCTTTCATTCCTATAAAATAAGAAAATTGTCAAGATCTTGGTTTCTTTTTTAAAGCATTTTTTGAACTAACACAAATAAGTGGCATTTAAAACCTCTCAGATTGCACCTTATAGGGGCCTTAAAGCAAGCTTTTGTCCCCCGGAACCCACTTGTAACTTTAGCCTAGGACAGCATCAATTTGTACTTGGGGTTTAACAGTAATTAATCTCCCCTTATTTGCATTTCTGACAGAATCCCTTCCAAGTTGTAGTATCTTTAGTTCATTTACTATATTCTTACTGAATGTAAATAACTTTTTTCTTTTTCCTCCCTTACAGATTGTTTATTCGGATTCTAGTAATGGAGATTTAACGCTTTACTTTTTCCCTGAAAGTCAAAGAGACAGGGATGCTTGGTTAGAAGACTTACGTAAATGTAAGAGCTTTCTTATACAGTACACCTTCTCAAAGTAATTTTTTGTAGCCCATTTATAAGCAATGGAGTTGGGAAAATAAGCCAGCGAGCCACAACTGGAAAAAAGGCTGGTAAAAGCTTGGCTTGAACCAATAGGGTGGGCACTGGGCCGTTAAACTCGATCTAACTAACCTACAAACTAACTCCCGGTATTTTTGTTCATCTCTTGATGTTTGCTTTTCCTTTTGTTTTGCTTAATTACATTATTTAATTAATTATGTGATTTTAACATTGGTTTCATTTTATGAAGTGTTGTTTCAAAAACTACTTTCAATCTCAATCTTGTTATCAGAGCATCTAAATTTGTTTTGTTCAGCTCACTGCTACAAATAACACCAATCACAGAGTTCATTGCCACAAACAACACCAGTTACAGGGCTTGGAGAGTATGGCTTGGTTTGCATCAGAACTATTATGGAAATTCATTTAAAGAACCACATTTTGGTGAGCTGTATTGAGGCAGTAAATTGTCACCCGAAAATACAATTTTTGTAGTAGTCTACAGAAATTCTCAATTGAAAACAGTTCTTTGATGGACAGCCAAATTAAAAAAATGCAGAGTACTGTACTGTAGCTCATACTACACTGCAAGTACTGAGAGTGATTTTTGGTACACATTGGGGTCTTGTATACTAACCCTGAAGCAATAGCCTGGATTGTGTCTGGATGAGGAGTTTTAGATGGTTGTGGGAGGAGCTTAAGTTAGTGGATCAGGAGAATTGGAAATTTATGGGGTGAGAAGATTTGGCCTTTAAGACTTGTAATAGTGACTGAGAAAAGGACCCCAATAGAGTGCTGCGAACAAACTGCCAACTTGTCTGACTGCCCATTTACAACACCAAATATGTTCAGTACAGTGTGCTTAAACCAAAGTATAGGGGGATACGGAGGTTGAATTCTCTATCTGCTGTTTAAAAATTTGCAAAAAATTTTCAAAAATTTTAAAAATTTAGATATTTGAAAAGAGTTCAATGTGGACTCAGAATTTTTCATCCCAGGACAGCATTCTAAAAGAGCATTTATCTCCCCCCCCCCCTTTCCTCACTCTGAACTGAAGTCAGCTTTATTCACTTATAGACCAAAAACAGCCCATGGTCATAGGACATTGAAATAGGCAGTGTTTAATTGCCTGTGGCTTTGCTTTCATATGTAACATGAATTTGCTCCTTGAAGGTAATTTTTAGCTCAGGTCACAGCAATATCGGATTGAATTACTGTCCGATTTTTGTGAGTTTAATTAAAATCTCTTCCATCCATTGTTGGACAGAACCATCCTCGGTAAATATGATTGGTATGAGAGGACCACTGAAATCAGGTGTTAACTATTCATTTCGTGATGTCACATTGACCAACAGCTTTTATCAGACTATGTGTAACCGATAAAGCTGTTTGCGGATTTGACATCACAGAATAATTAGTATAACCTCTATTTTCGTAGTTCTGTTATAAAAAACACATCTTTCTACAGGTAGGTAGATTTCTGCTTCTTTTTGACCAAAGATGGAGGAGATTTTAAGTTAAAACTCACTAAAATTGGAACAAATTCTGATCCAATATCGCTGTAGTGTGACCTGGGCTTAATTGTGGACTTTTGTTAGAAAGCATGGCAAAACTGAGAAAACCATCATGCAGGTTTCAGTACTCTCTCCTTCAGTTCCTCTCTCTCTCCTGGAAGGGTATCTCTGCCAAATTATGCTTTAATTATAATAGCTAAAAATAAGTGTACAGCTGTTTAATTGTTTAACAACCCACACTGAACAATTTGCTCATGGGGAAATGTTTACAATAAGCTTTCTGTACATATTTTTCTGTCCAGGAGCTTTGCAGGCATATACTGTAATTATTATTTTAACTGTGTGTGTAGTAAATCCTGTCAAAGTAGTTGATTGGCATTGAACTTTGTTGGGTGATGCCATTGTTACACGGGGCATTGGAGTTGTCTCAGATAGTCAGATGTTTTTTTTTTCTTTTTTGGCTGTAGAAAATTTTGTATTGTACCTGCCAAATCCAGGTGAATTTTATCCTTCTGAACAAAAATTCTCTTTCCGTACCGTACAGCAAATGGCTATATGTCCAAGTGGTGTTTGTCAAGGGGTATGTGAGAGTTGAGGAATGAAATGACAGGGTCAGGGAATTGATTTACTTTTGTATGGTATGGAATGATCCATTTCATTGAAAATGTATGGACAGTTTTCCTCTGAAAATATGAATAATGTACTGTGAATCCATTACTGTGCACTTCTGGAATGAATGTTAATGTAGGCTATATTGGGTGAAGTGAACCTGGAATATTTTATGCACTTTACAGACATATGCTGTAGTACTAATTTTGAAAAGTTCACTTCAGGGATGAGCTAATAGTATGTTTTGAAAAGATCAGTATGTGTACACAATGGTGATGCCAGACTTTTAATGGGGTGGGGTGGGGGAGGGGAGGGTTGGCAGGATTTTGCCAGTGTAAATTGAGAGGCCCAAGAAGGTGGGGTCCAGGGGCAAAGCCCTGTTGGGAGTCCACAGGGCAAAGCCTCCAGAAGCAGAGGGTTTGAGGGTTATTGTGAGGTCTTAAAGTTGTCATTTTTAAGGGTAATTCTATTCACTAAACACAGGTCTAAAAATTTGTCAAATAACTTAATGTAAGATTTTAGGGAAGGAAACCCCCCCCCCCCCCCTTGGTGACACGGCTGAGTATAAATCCCTGTTATTCGTTTCAGCTGTTCATGTTCACCTACTAGTAAAATGACTCTCTTGGTACCACATGATCTGTAATAAAACCCAAGCTGCCTTCAGTTACATCTAAAAGCTAAAACTACAAACATAGGCATATGAGGCAGGGGTGCGGGGGGGGGGGGGCACTCGCCCAATTTCGGCAAAAAAAGTTGGTCCATTCGGGCAAAACATGATAAAGGGTGACATAAAAATGCTTATGCCCCCTCATAAAAAATTACCCTGTACCCCTATGACAACAAATTAACACTTCCACTCCATAATCCAGCTACATTATTTGTGCGGTCCCATCAGTTCAATCATTTATTCATCCCCATCAGAAAAAGTCAAGAATTTGCCAACCTGTAGAAATATATGATTTGAATCAGAGGTTCATGAAAATGAAATGTTAACTGATTTTTTTCTTGAGTCACATAGACAGATGGCTTTTATCTGACAGATGTAGTCTGAAAAAGCTGTTTGTTGAAGTGATGCCTTGAATTAATTAGTATTAATTTGATTTTCATAGTCCTGCCATACAAATCATGCATTTTACAGGTTGGCAAATTTTGGGCTCTCTTGGACCAAAGAGAAAGAAAGTTTTAAAGAAAACTCACAAAAACCAGGTTGGAATCCGGTCGCAGTTCATTGGGGTATGGCCACTTTTTCTTACTGGCGGGGGAAACATAGCTGAAAATATGCATTGGCACACAAGAGTTAAACTATAATGTTACCCTAATGTCTAGAAGAAAAATAATTTAACCACTGTAACTCTTTGTCAAACAGTAGCACTTGTAATGCTTGAAGTAAAAATATTCTGTTTCTTTTCTTTCAGTATGTTCAAATAATAACAGCCTTTCTCTTAAATATCATGCTGGAATTTGGAAAGAAGGTAAATGGACATGTTGTAGTCAAGCTCACCATGGGGCTCCAGGCTGCAGACCAACTTTCCTGAAGGTATGTATTGTGGTGCATATAGTTTTATTAGTGGGACACTACAGGGGACATGAAGGGGCATTTTCCCCCTCAGATTCTGTTGTTGTCCCCCTCCCCCTTCCCCCTCCACCTTCCCTAGTTGGGTCAGTTAGGAGCTAGGTCAAAAAAATAAATAATAAACTTCATCTGAGACTAAATTTTCACCCAGGGTTATGCTAAAACCTTAGAACTCCCAGGGGCTTTACCTCTGTATTTTCACCTGGCCTTTTTCCTTGGACCTGCACAAGTGCATGCTGCACCATCTGTTTTGCTCTGTTGGCCAAATTTTTTTGCTCCTCTAATGTTATCCTTTTCCCCAGTTTGTCCATTTTCCCCTAGTTTGACCCTTTTCTCCTAATTTGCATCCCTGGCCCCTACCAATTTTGACATTCTGGTTTTGCCACTAATTTCCTGTTTAGAATACCTCTAAAAAGTGCTTCAAAACATCTGTGGCCCTGTAAATTTTTTTAGAACTGGCAGTTTCCTCAGGAGAAGAGATTTTACCAGCATATTTTTACCCAAAGGAGTTTCTTTCCCATCAATTCTGCAGAGTAAGGGGGGGGGGGAGTATTGATGAGCTTTTGGCCATGGTATCAGACTGGTGATCTGAGAGTTGCAAACCAACTGTTAACCAAACCAAGGTTTGTTTGTTTGATACCTGCCTTGTCATTAAATGTCTGTGACTTCATGGGAAAGATAATGTATCTACATTGCCCCTACTTACCCACTATTTACATAATGTATTAAATACTGTAAGAGGTAAGTATCATGGCTCATAGATCCCCAAACACAGGGTTTTTGGGAACCTACATTCCTTTTATCCAGCCAAGACTTAAAGTGACAATCAGTGTTTGTGTTAAATCTGCACTACATTTGCACATTGACTTAAAACTAACAAAAAATGATCCTTGGTTGTCTTAATTGGGTACAGTATAGTGGTAGCTGTCTAGTTTTGCATTTTTTTTTTCAACAGTAATTAACACAAAGTTAACATTTCTTTTTACATGAAAGACCTCTTCAATGTTTCTATATTCTGGTGAACAATCAGTTCGGAAGGGAAAACAGGTGCCTAAACAAAAGGTTAATATTCTCCTTCAAACTCTGATTGCCCCTTCCATTAGGAGACAAGAGAGGGCTTTATTGTTTAAGAAGAAGCATTTTCTTTGATGAGTTGTGTCAGAGAAAATTAATCATGAGGCAAGGGGTGGTACATAGAGGGGAAAGCTACTGTTCATATATGTCTTTTTGTTCAAACATAGTTAAATTTTGTCACATCTACTTTTCAAGGTTATTGTTGTATTAGGACAACAGTTCCTTAAAGACTTTGGAAACCATATATCTATCAAATAAAGCATTTTGGTGGGGAGGGTGGATCACCAAGTGTAGCTGGAAGTCACACCAAAATAAAGACAAATATAAAGCTTATTATTTTGTAGCTCACTGATGAGAGAAATTACTGGATTACAGAGGGCTGTTGTTTGGTTTGTGGTTTAGGGCTAGGTAAATCGTTTTGAAATTTCATTAAAGGGCCAATCCCCTCAACCCAAACTACACTCCTTGTAAGGGGTTACAGAAATTCTCCATTGGCCTAGCTTTTTGATTGACTGTTAATTCAAACAATGCAGAATACCAAAGCTTATATTACAGAGCATGAACTGTACTGAAAATGTTTTGATTATACTCATAGAGCTTTTCTATACTCACCCTGAAGCAATAAACTGAGATTGTGTCAGGATAAGGATCAACTTCAGACAGTTGTGGGAGGGGCTTAAGTGAGAAGGTTAGGAGAATTGGTACTGTTTGGGGATGAGAGAATTGGGCCTTTAAATGACCTGTTAGTGTAGAGTGATTTCATTAAATGGGTATTTCTTGATTCTAATCACCTCCTATTTACACATGTAATCCCACAATTCCCTGCAAGTACCAACTGACATAAAACATTAGCACATAGATGGCACAATGTGTGTTGGAACATCAAACATTAGCCCAAAGAGGTGCAACCATTGCACAATGCTGTAGGTCCTGCTCTTACTATTGATCGGTTTGGTTTCACCCTATGTGGGATCAGTTTGGTTTCACCCCTATGTTAAGACATTTCTTTGTTCACACATCTCAGTATTTCAGCAAGTCTACATTGAGGTCAACTCTAAGAAAACTTGTTGGAATATACATATACTGTATACTGATGTTGGAGCAAAGAGACATATGGAATTTAGAACTGCCTCCCCCCCCCCCCCCCCCATTTAAAATGGAATAGCTTTAGTTTCAGGTATTTAAGAGCCAGTTTTGGTTCAACAAGGCCACATAGAAGTCATTTCATGGTTAATTACCTCAGTGAGATTGACCTTCACAGTGTGATGTATACATATTTGGCAGATAAATGAAACAGGCATAAAAATGGCTCCCATAATGCATTGCTGCCATGTTGTCATACTGTATATGATAGATCAAAATGTTACCCCCAACCTTTGATCCCTCATACCCAAGGAATTTTGGGGAATCTGTGATCCTTATGCATCATATATAATTCAGTGTTTTTAATCTTAGGAAATAAAAAATACCTTCACACCCTACTCTTGTTGTTCCCAATACTTGGCAGATTTTGTTTATACATGTTATGAGCTGGCAGTTGGAGGCTCTGACACCCTCCATATAGTTCTGTTCCTGGAACTCAAGATCTCACCCTTAACCTAATAAAAACAAAGCATAAGTCTTTGGTTGTTCTCTGCAGCTAAGTATAAATTCCATACATTCCATTCTTACTTTGAGCAAGTTGTTTTGGATTTATGATTATTGACCTTTGAGGATCTAAAGTGCTTTAAGAATTCCATTTAGAGCGGCTCATTGAGTTGCTTCGTGAAAGCCAACAAATTTTTCCAAACCTGTTAAGTTTTTTTCACATATCAATGACAAATGGTCAAACTTAGACAATCCCCATATCCTACATACAAATTACTGTTTTATGAGGGAGTAATTAACGGCTCAATTCGGTTTCCAAAAATTTGTGACCAGACACTTTTTCAAATTGTGCACAAAACCGTTACACAACAACATTCAACAACAACATTCAAAACTTTAACCTTTTCCGTAACTATTGGATGTGGAAATTGACTTACATGCTAACTGTAAGCATTGTTATGTGGTAGTGACCCTTTAACACTCTCATTAAGGTATTGATATCAATTCAATGAGCCTCTTTAATTGTTTGTGGGAAAAAAGAGTTTTTTAGTCATAAAACCAGGATGTAAGAATGAACAGAAATGCAAGGAGAGTTGGTATAGAATGTGTGTTAAAGGGCAAATTTAAGCAAAAATTAAATTTTCACAAGTAAAAGAGGAACTAAATCTACAAAATATGGTGAAAGTTCCATTTAAATTCGGACGTGCATTTCTCAAGATATCAGTCATTCACATCGCTGACATATACTTACCCCTTGCTGCATCTAAATTGTATATTACCCTGGCACCGGGCACTACTCGGAAAAGTTCTAGCACCGTGCTCCCACTTCGCCCTGAGCGATTAGACGGTCGTCCTCATAACACTGGAGTGCCAACTGTGGGTGCGGTGCACAGATAATATGCAATTTAGATGTAGCAAGGGGTAAGTGTAGTCCCTGGTGAATACACTCACCAGAAAGGTGGGGGGAAATAAAGTCACTAAATTTGTGTTAGCTTGAGGGCAGCAGAAGTTGTATCATCTCCTCACTTTGGCAAGGAATGCTTTGTTTCCTTTTGTTTTTTAGACTGTTTTGTTTACCTTGAAGTTAACAGGAATAGGACGTCCCTGTGGGGAGTGTAAAGTTTGTAAAGTTCTCATGCCACTTCCTGTTTTTACTCTAATAAACACCCCGGGGGCGTGAAATTTTCGTGAAGAGGGGCATCTATTAGAGTCAAATTTACCAGCAAGAAAGCTACCACTCCAAGCACGTCAGTTAAGAGGTGAATAATAGGGGTATGTTTCAGGTTGATTGACATTAACAAAAAAAATTGCAGAAACATTTTTTGCAACATTATCTGGGACTTGATGTGATTTTGTGGTGTTAAGGTAGGATTATTCCATTTCCACTTTTCTCAGGAATTCACAATTTCACCACATTTAATGTGACGAAAAAAGGCCAGGGGGCGTTTATTGGAGAGGGGGCGTTTAATAGAGTAAATACGGTGTGCAATCTCATCCTGATGGTAGGGGGTTGTTGAGGAAAAAATTGACTGTAAAGTTTAAAGAAAAACAAAAGACTGCCCATTACTGTGGGGATATGATGTTGTATGGGCTTGCTTCAAGTTCACGTTTTGTTGAAAATGTGAAAATTTTATCTCTCCATACCCTGAGAATCACTCATAAGATTTCAATGCAAATTTCTCCGAAATACTTAGAATACATTCCCCTCTAACACATCAAAACAGTAAATAACAAATCCTTCTTTTAAATACGTTCTCTATCACTTTTACTTTTAACAGGAACAGCTTCCACTTCCTCCAGTGCCCAATAGACCTAATGTACCGGAGGTATGTATAGCTGTGTTCCCACATTTAACTGTGAAACTGGGAAATACAACCTTTGTTCTTAGAAGTACGTATTGTATTTAATGTAAGATATATGTCCTCCATACCCAATAGACACAATATACCTGAGGTGTGTATAAAGCTGGGTTCCCACGGTTATTGCAAAATTGGGAAGTGCAACGTCCATTGTTAGAAAAAACATAAAAGGTTTGGTGGCATGAGAATGACAGTTTGATATTTGATGTCAAATGTATTCAAAAACCAACCAAATTGTCCCCATTGCCATCAAAATTTGTCAAAAATTGACCTTTTTATGAGGTGATTTCTGATTTGAACTTAATCATGCATAAACATGAGCTCAATTTGCAAAACTTATACATCTAGGGATTTACATGGCTAATGTTATCCTTTGCTTTTGAAATCTTCATTTCAAGAACAGTTGTAACATTAGTATGTCCTGGTGATTTTATTTTAGAAGTTTAAATTGTGTTCTTGAAAATCATCAGTAACAATTAGCAAACCACAAGCTATCTGATGAGTAATTAAGAGATCATTAATGTAGGGTTAACCAAAAAATGTAAACACTGTGCAACACTCCACATCATTGTTTTTGCATAAGCATTAATTTGCTTTAAAAACATTAAAACTTTGAAAAAGGACCATCTTGAGAACTTTAAAAAGTACTGGCCTAATTCCAAAAGATTTTTCCACAGAAATTTTACTATTTAAGTGTCAATTAAAGTCGTGGCTTTTTGCTGACATGTCACATTAAGTTTTATGTATAATGTAAAATGTATGTCAAAGAAGTGGGATTTAAGTTGAATGGGATGTCCAGTATTTGATTGTATTTTGCTTATATGAACTCATTTGGTGCTAGCCACTATGGTAGCTAGCACCTCCATTTGTCTATTTGTCCACCTCTATGTCTGACTGACTTTGTATGTATATCTAGCTGTCTGTATGTACAGTATGTCTGGCTGTCTGTATGTAGTGGTGTAAGTCTTTGTACCTATCAGGTTTAATATTTCTGTCAACTCGGCGTGCCATAAGGAAAAGAAGTGCCCAAGTGCCTGGTGTTGTACTTAGGGAAAGGGTGAACCCAGCGACCTGGTTCTGTTAGTTGCCTGGTGCTGCTGGGAAAATTGACCTAAGTTGTGCATGATAAGTTCCTCAATTGATAAACCTCTAAAAATGAGCACGGAAGGAGTCTTCCTTCCTTTTTGAGTGAATATGTCATCATTCTTTGTAGCACAGTATTCTCAGTGGCTAAATCTCCAGTAATCTATGTGGCCTCTCTACTTACCTCCTATTTGGAAGAGGATAAATAGAGGGCGCCCTTGCTCCTCTTGTGCGACGCAAGGGCACTCTCGCACTCGGTGCCATAAGTTTACTAGGGTTAGTTGCTGGTGAGTGGGGTTTACATATAGATGAATCTGGAGAGCAAGAGATAGTCTGAGTTAAGTCAGTCACAACTGGGGCTTATCACTTTTTAGTCTTTCAATTTCCTTGCTTACCTGTATCATGGATGGTTGAACACTAAATTGTATCTTGATTCCTTCAGTTTCACTTTTGACGGTTTGAAATTCATGTAGACAATAAATGAAGACAATTTAATGCTGATGGACCCCACTAATGGCTGCCTACAGTCACAAAATACAAGCACTGATCAGATTGGTCTATATGTGAAAAGGAGTAAAGTATCAGGGTTGGTTGATTCCCAAACTAGGTAGTTTTGGGGAATCTGGGCACATACCTTTGAAATGTTGAATACTGTACATCATGCACCATACTGAATTAATTTAGACAGTAGAGTCTGGACTTAGACTCCTTGCTGTCGCTTGGAGGTCTGGAGTTTTGAGTCATGGCTGTATAATACAAAAGATTTTAAAAATATGGCAACTACTGTTGTTGTGCTTGGTGCTCAGCAGTGGTGGAGGGAAAACAAGGTAGTGAGCCAAACCTAGAAAAAGTGGCCAGCCCGATTTCACCAATTGGTTACAAACAACCATAAAACCTCATCTAAGTAACAAACTCAGACAGAAGAAAAACAATGTATATACAATCTGGAGGAAATAGTGCTCTATTTCCTATAGAAATTTTTCAGCTTTTTAAAACCGATTCAAATTGTTACATGGTGGTACTTTACAAGTCAGTAAGATACACAAGCTTTCGTTTCAAGTTCTTTTCTACAATTAAAGTTCTCATACAGTAAAATTCAGTTATTTTTCATTTAAAGGGCAAGTCTCCCCAGCTTGAGGTAGTGTAGTAGACTGTCTTGTTTCATGATTGGCTCTTGTGAGTCATGTGACAATATTTTTTCCCCTCAAATATGAAATTTGATGGGAGTAACTGCTTGGTTTACCTTTAATATGCAATACTGGAGTCCTAAACTAAGAGACTGCTTTGCCCTTTAAGAATAAATTGTTGACCCAAACTTCTTTTAAGATTCAAATGAATCAACAGCAGCAACTCTTTTAAAGCTTAATATTTTGTGGAGATGAAAAAAACTGCTGGATGTTGTTGTTAAGAATTGATACTCAGCAATGATAAAGTATATTTTCTTTGTGTATCATGTTAGTATACTTTAAATGTAACATTTCCTTTCAATGTATAACCTTTGTGCAAACTTGTTGAATGTTCAGTACACCTGCCACGAAAAGTGCAATGCTAGGCCCCTTTTGAAACATTCAAGGTATCTGTCATTCAAGGAAGGAAATGAATAGGCTATGTTCAGAAATTGTTCATCAGTGGTTACGCCTTTTCAAAATTTACAAATAGGTGTATATTAATTTGTTTAGAACTATTTCTGCGAAACAAGTAATTTGATGTGCAGAAGAGTTAGTTAGACAGAGTAACAGTGCAGTTTCTTACCAATTGGTTCAAGTCGAGCTGGCGACGGCGTTTTTCCAGTTGTGGCATGCACCCAAGGGAGTAAAGCCCTATCTAACTAGCTGATGTAAAATAGTTGAAACTTATGTTTAGGTTTCCCATCTTCTCCGTCACTCAGACCTCAAGAGTCTAATCTTCATCCTCCCTGTAGTAGTAGATTTTGCACGATTAAAGCATCTTTAAAATTAAAATTGGACAAAAATTCTCTCCCAGTCCATATGATGTAATGAAGGTGTACATTGTGATAAATAGCTTTTGCCTTTGTGTAAAGTAAATCTACATCACCCCTCCTTACCTCCTATTTACATATGTAATCCCTACTTAACCATAGTAAGTCCCCGGCAAGCTTCCAGGCACTGGGTGACCTCCAATAGAGGTTGCCCGGTGACGCCATCTTTCCTGCTTGCCTGCCCAGAAGATATCACACAGTTAGAACATTAAATGTTTTTTTTTTTTACAAATTTTATCATCAGATGGACATTGAACCAGTGTGAAAAAAATCAAATGTTGAAAATTGATCAGTTCAAAGTTTCTTCAAGGAGCAGTACTGTGCAGTAGGTCAAAGGTCAACAGGTGACACTTTTACACATGAAGTAAAAGAGGGTGCAACGTGGGGCTGGCACAGCACTCAGTTGATTTGTTACCAGTTGACTGAACATATAAAGGAATGCAGGCAAAATGATCCAGTGTCCAGTAACTTTAAGAAAAGGCTGTGAGTCTGGCTAGATTAGACCAGAAGGTTATAAGTCAAGGGATAAAACCTGCCTATGTCAACAATTAGCTTTTGATGCTAAATTTTTAGTTGATGCAAGGGTTGAGAAACTCTTTACAAACCTGGAGTAATGGTTGGCATAACAAACTATGTTTTTTCTATACATTACGTAAATCTCTTGGTAGACAGCTAACAGCTCTTCAACTGGAAGAAAAGCTGTGGCCAACTAGCCTGACATAGACCAGTTGTTTAGAAGCTGAACCATAAAACTTCATCTGGCTAACTACAGGTATTTGCTCTTGCCTGTCTCATTTTTCTTGAGCTTGATCCCCCACTCTTCAACTTAAAAAAAGCTGTGGCCAGTTGACCTGCCTCACACCAGTTATTTAGAAACTGAGCCATAAAACCTCATCTAACTAATTGTGTACTCTTCCCTGTCTCGTTTTTCTTAGCTTGATCCTTACAATCAAGCGATATTTGTTTTTTTCATCAAGGCTATGTGTTGGAGATATATCAGTTACCAGGTACAAGTGATCTCTTACTTCCTGGAGGTTATGACAGATAACTCTACTTGGGCATTAGTCATCAACTGACATGGAAGAGCTGTAAAAGTGACAGTTGAAAATAATTGAATGTTTCCTTCATCTTCTTCTACAGGAGTCCCAGAATTTTATAGCCATTGCTAAATACGAATACAACCCTGTAGAGCCCACGGACATCAAACTTGTCAGAGGGGAGGAGTATACCATTTTGGATTCGAGTCGAGACTTTTGGTGGAAAGCCAGGAATAAACACGGGTGATTTTCTCTCAGATTTCAACTCTTAGCCTCTGATATGGGAGAGTATTTAGATGTGGATGGGTATTCAAATTTACTGCTTCCCAAGAAAAATGAGAAATGAAAAAATGGTGCTGCATTTGAAAGCAGAACATCTGTTATGTTACAGCCTCAGCCGTGTAGCCTCTACCAGTGGTGGTGCTTAGGGGGAGCATGTGTGGACATTTTACCCCCTCAGATTTTGTCCTTGCCCCCACCCCCTCCACCAAAATTAGGTCAGTTAGGAGCTTGATCAACCAAAACAAGTAAAAAACATACCTCACTTGAGACTAAATTTTCACCAAACGATATGCTAAAATCTCTCAGCTTCTGGGTACTTTGCATCCTCTACTCCTCTGGGCCTTTGCCACTGGACCCCTACCTTTCAAAGTGAGGACATTACATGAAATACCCCTTACTAAAACTGCCTCCCACTAAACAGTCTAAAACTTAACTTTTGGGTTGTAAGTCAGGTTTTTACTTGATGTTAACACCCACGGTTTATAGCCACTCCAATACTCACTCGGTGTTATCATATTTTTGTTGATTTTAGGGTTGGAGTGGCTGTTAACTGTAGGTGTGAACATCAACTAAAAAACCTGACTGTCAAAAAGTTAGGTTTTAGACTGTTTAGTGATAGGCAGTTGTAGTTAGGGCTATTTCACATTACAGATGTAGCTAACCAAATTTGAGTTCTGGGTAATCATCTGATCTGGTGAAAGTGCCCCACTCTACCCTTTATGGCATCAACCGCATATTTCAGCCATTAATTTTTATTATAGCATGTACTGAGATATTGCCACACTGGCCAGTGATTGAAATATCCTTAAAGCAACAGAATGCAACTTAATCTGTGGTCAATGTCTTTCAGAGTTTGAGAGCATGCTCTTTGAGTTGGGCAGATGAAGTTGTATATTGTGATGTGAAAAAAGTGATGGTTGCTAAGTTATTCTGGCAAATTTTAGGGACAAAGCTCTTCAGTTGTCAAGGAAGCTGTCACTTCTTTGCACACTGCACTATGGTTGCCAGCCAGATACCTATACTGAGAATGTTTACATGTTGTGGTTAAAATCTCAGACCTCAGAAACGTGGCTTCACATCTCTATTAAACCAAGCATGAAGTAGCTGTAAGATAATCTTGCCTAGTAGTTTGACCTTAACTGAGGACTCTGTAACAGATATTTGCTAAGTAACTATCTTGAGAGGAACAAACTTATTTACCTTTTTTTGAGTTAGTGCACAAAATGTGTCCAAGAAGCAAGATCAAAGTGTCTTTATCTTGTGATGAGAAAATATGTACTCCTCAGAGTATATTGAAGTGCATTTGAGGATCTGAAACTTTGCCATCATAACATTCACAAGATGTTGAGATTCTGCAGCATTGCTGCTCCAGTTCATTTATACCTCATTACTTTTACAGAGCTGCCAACTGTTCCGATTTAGGAGGAACAGTTCCACTTTTTTGCACCAAATTTTGCTATGTTCCGATTTTCCCATGTCATGTTCTGATTTTTAAAAAAACTCAAATTATGATCATGTACAATGTCTTTGTTTCTTGAAGTAGTAGACATTTTTAGACTTGAAAAAAGGATTTGTGTGGGTTTGTGTGAATGTGTGCATATTAAATTGTACAATCAGCACATTTCCTCAATATTAAAGGTGGGTTGTGAAATTTGACAGGCTCCATGAAGGCATTGTAGATTTGGCAAGGAATTAACCATCTTGCTAGAGGACTCAGAAACCTGAAAGTACTCCAAATCCAGGGCTTTGCCCCCTGGACCCCTCCATAATGGTTCTAAGGTACTCCCTGGACCCCAGTTTCTTGGAGTTTTATCCCAGCATGCACATGGGTGGTGTTCCTCTTTGTCATTCTGGCAGGTTGGCAGCTCTGCTTTTAGGAGTAAATTTTGGCGCTAGTTTTAGGTATCATTGGGCATGTTGTGGTTGGTAGAAAGAGATGTATTTTTCCTGGAGGCTGATTGGGAATATTGAGTGCTGGGTGTCACTGCTTAGAACTGCTCACCATAGCTACATCCCTTTCTTTTCCTTAAGTTAAAAGAAAAAATGGGGAGCAGTTTTCTTGAACTCTCCAGCAGAGAACTTGAATTATCCTATTTTAGTATTCTATTTGCATAGAGGTGCTTTTGTGATTTGGACAATTGTTATTGTGTAGAACTGTGATTTTCAGGGCACATTGCATTGCATGTTACAATGCCATAATTGCGTGCCAATAAAGAAAAGATAAAATCCTTCACCCATCTCGCCAACCCCACCAACCCTTGCCCACCGACACGCTGTGCCCCAAGGTCATTTTGTTCTATTTCCCAGTGCCTCAATTTTCTACACCAATTTCAATATGAAACTGATACCAGCTTTCAAAATCTCTTTTCCTCAAGTAAAGAGAAAAATTGTGCAATTTTCTTGAATGCTGTAGTAAACATGCTGAATGATCCTTTTTTCTCATTTTCGGTACTTTGGGGTTCTATTTGAGGGGTCCTTTTGTTTGCATAGGGGTGCTGTTGCCAAGATATTCTTGAAAGCAAATTTTGTAAACTTTCACTTTATTTTTGCTTTACAGGCAAGAAGGTTTCATACCAAGCAATTACGTGGAAGAGAAAACTAAGTTTAACACAGGATTAGAGCAATTTGAGTAAGTATTATTCTTTGGGTATGAAGGCCTTTTGATCCCTACAATAGAATAGAAGAATAGAGTGAGATTGCTCAGTCTATGTACCTTTGTTCAGTGAAACTGAAAGTACTTGAAGATAAGTAATTGTTCCAACAAGGTTATATTCTCAAAAAAAAAAAAAGAACAAAAATTCATCAAAGTTTTGGAATTAGGTATTTCATAGATTTCAGCTTTTGAGTCAGTTCAGATTTAATTGCAACTTGTTTCAATATTGGTTCAACTCAGTTCAGTCTAATTTTTTCTTTCATTTGCTTGCAAAGAATGGCTTTTTTTAAAGGCTCTAGTTTTATGATTAATCATTGGAAGTTAAAACTGAAGGGAAGTACAGACAAAGTTTCTGTAAAGAAAAAGAACAGTAGGAAAAGTTATAGAATGGTTTCTATGACATTGCAAGCCCTGCTCCTTTTGATGCACAAAAAACTAGTGCAGTCCGATAGCTAGTGTAACTTGAAAAGCAGTTGACAACCCATACGTGACTGTTACGTTAGAACACTTGAATTTTACCCTGCAGTTGGTGTGACTTACCAAAAGTTAAGTCCCTAGAAAGCAGTTGACAACCCATACGTGACTGTTACGTTAGAACACTTGAATTTTACCCTGCAGTTGGTGTGGCTTTCCAAAAGTTAAGTCCCTAGAAAGCAGTTTTTAAAAGCACCTTGAAAGGTGTGGAAATGTTAGAATTTACTGATGGCAAGTGTGGTTGATTTTCTGATTTGTAGAGCTATGTTTCTTGTCAATATCTCATGTGAGGGATTTCCTCAAGCTTTTTATGTTAGTATATTTGATTGACATGTCAGCTGCGAATGATCTTGAAATTCAGGAAGTAGGGCAACCCTGCTGGTTTATAATAGGACTACCTGAAAAGGGGATTTTCAGGGGTCAGTGGAACTAATTAATGATTCCTGTGATAAAAATGGCCACCCACGCTGGATTTATAAGCAGTTTATATATAACTGGTAGTGTATGAGTACTGGCTTGTCCGTTTTTTATGTGTGTGAAACACTGTACATGTCTTAGAATAGTAGTGTTATTAAAGGGGCTCATTGAAATGATGTTGATAACTTTATGAGAGTGCAAAGGGGTCACTACCACCCAGCAATGCTTATAGTTTTCATAAAGAGCTAAGTTCCATATCCAATAGGTACAGAAAGAGTCGGGATTTTGAATTTTGTGTTGTCCTGACTTATAATGATTTTGTACATAATTTGAAAAAGTGTCTGGTCAAGAATTCTTTAAAACTGAACTGTAAAGTACTCACTGATAAAACAGGTATCTTTATGTAGGATGTGAGGGGGGGGGGGGGGGAGGAGCGGGGTGTCAAAGTTTGACCATTTGTGATTGGTGTGTGAAGAAACCATAACAGGTTTGAAAAAATTTGTCGCATTTAATGAACTAACTCAATGAACTTATTTAAGCTTTACCAGTCAACTTTCGTCAGACCCAATGAATTACCTCTTGTTGTGGTTTTATAGGAAAAGAATGACAGCATGAATGCTAGATATCTGATGCTGTGGTAGTGATTCAATAGTCTTAATTATCTATATTAACACTCCTCCCTGTAAATCATCAAGTGTTTTAAAGACTATTGTGTGATAAGATTATTGTTCTAAATAGTGTTTTTATTAATGATTTTAATAATTTTACTATCTCAGTTGAGTTAAGCGTAAAATTTATCCTTTCACCTAGTTGGTTCCGGGGATCATGGTCAAGACCAAGGGCAGAAATGGAGCTGAAGGCAGAAAACAGAGAGGGCTGTTTTATTGTTCGAAATTCCAGTACACCAGGCCGATACACGGTGTCCATTTTAACCAAAAATGCAAGGTATGTGTTGCTTAAAGGTTGATACCCACACACTTATATGTTGATCTTTTGTAATTTTCTTGACAAGCCAAAGAATGTTTGTATTTGACCTTGAAGAATTGTTGCTAACACAGGTTCCTGGGTCTCAGATGCACTCTTCAGACACTTGGGGAAAAAAATCTGTGCATCCACAAGTCACATGAGCTCTAGCCTTTGTAGCCCCTCTGTGGCTGCCGCCACCTTAGACAGTCTCCCCTCAGAGCCTGGCAGTGATAGTCAAAAATTCCTCTCAATGGAAAAAAATTTATGACCTTGATGACCCCAAACTTAGTGACCTTTATATTCATGAGCATAAACCATAATTTGTCTATTCTCAAGGCAGATGGTGCTCAATGACCCTGAATGTTTGCAATGCTATGTTGACCACAAAATCGTTTACACCAAACAAAAACATTGGCCTTAAAGCTTCTAATTTAGATGGAAGTCTTGAACATGGACAGCCTCATACAAACAATGACAAATTTCATCAAGAAGCTGGTTTGAAAGTTGACAAATAATGTTTGGTTGAAAAATTATCGAACTATCTTTTCTCGTGGCTGTGTGCTAGTTGTTAGTTATTAGTTGAGGAGTTGCTATACTGTGTGTATGCTTGCACGGTAACACAGAATACCAGTACAGTGTTGAATTACAGTGACCACAACTACTCCATATACTAACTCACAATCAATCACTCCATGAACTAACTCCATCTAACTAACTAACCACTCCAAGTACTGTTGTACGATGGGATCAGTGTCTCTATTTTAAATAAACATTTAATAGCCTTGCTTCAACCAGTCTACATAGAGGTATGTAAATGAAGTTTGCACTGGATTTCTATGCAGTTGAAATGGTTTAACCTCCATTGCCCATTAGGTTAGTTTTATGTAGCTGTGTACTGAAATAAAAACTTTGTCTGCTCTGCAGGTTACATGAGCTCTGGCTTTTCATGCACTGATATGTTCAGTGCCTTGTATCTCGTGACACCTCTCAGCATAGGAGTTCACATAATGCACCGCTAGGCTCCAAGGGTTAGTTAGTTAGTTTGTGAGTTAGTTAGTTAGTTAGGCTCCAAGGGTGAAATTAAGCAGGCCACAGGGTAGCCAGGCACTGTTTGGTCCAGGTTGACCCCAAAATATACAGAATGTAAAGTTTTCACCTTCTAGTAAACACAAAGTGCCTCCTATTTAGGGTTATCAATCATTCGGAGTAATCGAGATTGTCCCATGTTTAAAAAGGAAAGTAATCAGCCCGGTCGGTAGGGCAAATTGGACCAATTTTCTCAAAAATGAATTAAGGCTGGACAAGCAGCAGGACAACATTGTAATTTTGTTTACGGTATACTATGCATACATACATTATCAAACAGCTAACCAGGTTAAACAGGCTAGCCAGGCTTCTAGAAGGTGATTATTAAGTGTGATAAGACTAATTCTGCATGAGACAGTGCCCTAGACTGGCTTCATTCATAAAGGTTGTCTTTGTAAACCTTGAGTATTGTCACTTTTGTTTTATGTTTAATGCACCTACGAGAAGCTACCCAAATTTGTCTCATATACAGATGTCCCACTTTCATATAACAAAAATATGGTAACTCCTAGTTCCACCAAGAACAAGGGGAACCATGAGGTATATTGTCAGTTAGATGGAGTTTTATGTCCCAATTTCTAACCAGTTGGTTTATGTCAAGCCAGCCACAGCTTTTTTACAGTTGTGGCTCACTGGCTTGTTTTCCCTTAATCTGCATCGCCCCTCATTACCTCCTGTTTACATATGTAATCCCTACCTACCCGCATTAGGTCCCTGAAAGTTATTGCAGGTAAGTTATGTGTGAGCCACCTTAATCATCTAGGAATGCAAAAATCAGGCTCCTCACTGTGATTTAAGGTGAGTTATGGTGTGTGATCGCACTTGCACACCTCAAAATTCAAGTCCTGAATTTTAGTACTTGTAGATCCCCAAACCAGGGAGTTTTGTGGAGTCCATTGCTTATCATTATGCTGAGCGCCAAGCACAATGGCAGCAGGTTGCAAGTGAACCATTAGACAGTTATGTGAATGTTTGTCAACTTGGCTTCAAGGCTCAGTGGTTAAAGCATCCGCACGAGAGAGTGGGAGGTCCCGAGTTCGAATCCCGGTGGAGTCAACATCGTTTTTTTCACCTCAGCCAGATTTTCCAGCTTTACTTTTTGATTTATATATATACATATATATATATACATCTGTATGGCCTTATACCATTGCAGGGCTCTTGAAAAAGATTGTGAGACCTCATACTTGTATTGCAAGTTATACCACCTCTCTCCTGTTTCCACTGCTCTGCTCATTCTTATCAGGACAATTAAGTTTGAAATTCATTGTTGAAAGAGATCCTTCAAGTAACTAAAGTAAATTGCTCAAACAGTCATGAAAAGACCAGGGAGTTGGATGTTGATGTCAAAATTTGGTCAAGGTTTCACAGTGTAGCCACCATTTAAAGTATTCGTTCTTTGGAATGTAAGCAACGCAAGTAAATCCTTAAGTCACGTATTGGATCTATTAGCCCCAAAATAGGTGGCATTTCTTTCTTCTAAACTGCTGTTCAAGTTAAAATTTGGTACATCCTCCACTACAGCTGTAATATCTGATGTTATATAGAGCCCTCATTGAATAATTATTATTAAAACGATAAACAGAATCCATTTCAGACTCTAAAATATTATATTAAAAGCAACAATTTTCAGCAACAATGTTGCCCTTGTCATGTTTAAAAACGAGTTTGTTTTAAATTAATTTAAAATTCTTCATTGGGAACTATTTCTATCTTTATCTCTTTTCTTCTTTTCAATTTCAGTCACTCAGATGATTTTGAAGTCAAACACTACCACATAAAAATTAACGATGCAGGGGAGTATTTCATCTCACAAGCGCACACCTTTGCTGATGTTCCAAGTTTAGTTGAATATCACAGCTACAATGCTGGAGGTTTGTGCCTTTCAAAAGTTTTATAATTAGCTGGAATTTTTTTGCTTTCAATGATTAAAAAAATAAGTGTTTCGAATCAGACAGAGTGAACTTAGATGATTGTTTGGGATTGGGAGAGAAGGAGGGGATAATATAGGGAAAGGGAGAGTGATGTGGAGAAAGAAGTAAACGGTAGTTACGCAAAGAAAAGTAAACTTAGGTCATCGTTGAGGGTGGTGCAGGGAGAGGAGGAGGGGGTGATTTAGGGAGAGGAGAGGGTTATGTAGGGAAAGGGAGAGTGATGTGGAGAAAGAAGTAAAGGGTAGTTTGCAAAGAAAAGTAAACTTAGGTCATTGTTGAGGGTGGTGCCGGTAGAGGAGGAGGAGGGGGTGATTTAGGGGGAGGAGAGGGTAATGTAGGGAGGGGGGGAGTGATGGGGAGAAAGTAGTAAAGGGTAGTTATGCAAAGAAAAGTAAACTTAGGTTATTGTTGAGGGTGGTGGGGGGGAGAGGAGGGGGTGATTTTGGGAGAGGAGAGGGTTATGTAGGGAGAGGGGGAGTGATGTGGAGAAAGAAGTAAAGGGTAGTTACGCAAAGAAAAGTAAACTTAGGTCATTGTTGAGGGTGGTGGGGGATAGGAGGGGTGATTTAGGGAGAGGAGAGGGTTATGTAGGGAGAGGGGGAGTGATGTGGAGAAAGAAGTAAATGGTAGTTATGCAAAGAAAAGTAAACTGAGGTCATTGTTGAGGGTGGTGCAGGGAGAGGAGGAGGGGGTGATTTAGGGAGAGGAGAGGGTTATGTAGGGAAAGGGGGTTTGATGTGGAGAAAGAAGTAAAGGGTAGTTATGCAAAGAAAAGTAAACTTAGGTTATTGTTGAAGGTGGTGGGGGGAGAGGGGGGTGATTTAGGGAGAGGAGAGGGTTATGTAGGGAGAGGGGGAGTGATGTGGAGAAAAGTAGGGGCTGAGTATGCAAAAAAGAGTAAACTTAGATCATTGTTGAGGGTGATGTGGGTAGAGGAGGAGGGGGTGATTTAAGGAGAGGAGAGGGTGATGTAGGGAAAGGGGGAATGATGTGGAGAGAGAAGAAAGGGCTAGGTATGCAAAGAAGACCAAACTTAGATTATTGTTCAGGGTGTTGTGGGGAGAGCAGTGCGGGGAAAGGTGGAGTGAAATAAAGACAGAAGGAGGGGGAGGTTTGGAATCTCTTTTAAATGAGTTTAGGCAGGTTGCTTGCATTCATTGTACTTCTCTAAGAGACATAACTCTTTTTTTTTGAAGGTCTGGTAACAAGGCTACGTACTCCACCTGGCCAGATACCACCAGAGACAGCAGGCCTTGGATCAGGTAATTATGTCTAGTCTGTTTTACAATTGTAAATAACGACAAATTAGCACTAACAGGAGGTATATATGTAGTTTGTCTAAAAGAGCTCACAACAAGTTTGAAGTTTGTTAAGGTTAGGTTTATTTTCTGTTATGATTTATCATTTGCAGAAGATCTCATCTGATTGGAAGGGGAGAGCACTGGGGAAGCTGTAATCTACACTGCCCTTCTTTACCTCCTATTTACATGTGTAATCCCTTCCTACCTGCAGTAGGTCTCTGGCAAGTTTCTTCAGAGCACTGATAAACTGACCCTGGAAACTGGTCTGTAAAACTCCATCTAACTAAGTAACTAACTACTTGGCCTGTCCGAAGACATATTGCAAGGCATTTCATCATTGTTATGTTTTTTGTGATGTAGTTTGCAATCCAGTCATACAAAACAATTAAAGCTGTGTGAGGTGAATCATTGCAAACTGTGTGTATGTTTAACATACGTGATTTTCATCAGTAAATGGTTGGTACACATCCTGAAATTGTTGTAACTCTCTTTAATTTAAATGAGACATTTTCAATGCCTTGTGAAAGTGATTTTCTTTTATTTCATCACACCTCTTTTATTTCATTTGCGGGATACATGCACAGGTGTATGGGGGTAATTTTTTTTGTAGGGGGCAAGAGCAATTTTTGCCTGGATGGATCAAATGTTTTTCCCTGAATTGGGAGGGCCAGTGCCCTCCGTGCACCCTCACCTTGTATGCATATGGATACACGTTCAGGTAGACTGCAGTATTTTTATGATCCATTGCCATCTGTTTTCACTCTTAATAGAAGGCTGGCTTCTAGCTGACCAAGCACTATCTTTTATTACGTTTGAACTCTGTCTAAATTGTCTTAACCAAGAGAAAGCCCCTTTTTTTGTCAAAATGTAACATAAAAAGCCTCTTCCACGTCGTGCCAAATTTAATGTTTTTCCACAAGTAATAGTATCCCATGGGTGAAGAAAGTTGAGGAGCTGTGAGACTCCTTCCCAGGAAATTTGGTCTTTTAAAGGGTAATTTGAGCATTTGGAGGGAAATTCCCCTTTTCTATCCATGAAACTATGTGGAGAATTTATGGAAATTTTACTTCCTTCCTGGGAAATAATTTACCCCCTTCCTGGCAAATAAATGTTTTTTCCACCCCCAGTATAGTATCCTTTCATTTTGCATTACTTCCACTTTTATATCCTTCACAACCTTTGCTTTCTCATATCTTTTGCAGCCAAATATGAAATCAGTCGTGCAGAGCTTCACATTTTCAGGGAACTAGGCAGTGGACAGTTTGGAGTTGTCCATCTGGGCAAACATATACAACTGGACAAATTTGTTGCCGTAAAAACGATGAAAAAGGATGCAATGTCCGAGGAGGAATTTATTCAAGAAGCAAGGAACATGAAGTAAGTTTCAGCAGATTGTTAGTCAGTTTTGACATTGTCTACATGAATGGATTGTGGAAGCATTTGAAGTCCCTTGATCAGTGAACACTTACTATTATAATGATAATGATCAGTGTTGTAGTATTTGTATATGGCACGCCAAAAGGCTCACCAAATATGATGATGTTCTAAAAATACACGTTCATGTACTAAAATTACACGTTCATGTAGTAAAATTACACGTTCATGTACCAAAAATATACGATGATGTACTAACTTCATATGATCATGATGTAAATTTACACCATCATGTACTAAAACCATAAGTTCATCATGTTAAATGTTACGTTGTACATGTAAAATCACAAGTTGTACATCTTAAAACACACATTGTACATGTAAAAATGTAAGATCATCATGTTATTATTGTCTCTTCCGCACACCATACAGAGTGAGCCTTTCGGCGTACCAGAAGTCCGCCAAAAGGCTCACCGAATTTGATGTAGTAAAAGTACACGTTCATGTACTAACTGCTCAAGATCATGTACAAATTTCATACGTTCATGTACTGATTTCATACGTTCATGTACTGATTTCATACGATCATGTACTAAATGTCAGTACATGATCGTAAGAAATCAGTACATGATCGTATGAAATCAGTACATGAACGTAAGCAAACAGTAAATGAACATATGAAATCTGTACATGATCTTGAGCAGTTAGTACATGAACGTGTACTTTTACTACATCAAATTCGGTGAGCCTTTTGGCGGACTTCTGGTACGCCGAAACGCTCACTCTGTATGGCATGCGGAAGAGACAATAATAACATGATGATCTTATGTTTTTACATGTACAACGTGTGTTTTAAGATGTACAACGTGTGATTTTACATGTACAACGTAACATTTAACATGATGAACTTATGGTTTTAGTACATGATGGTGTAAATTTACATCATGATCATATGAAGTTAGTACATCATCGTATATTTTTGGTACAAGAACGTGTAATTTTAGTACATGAACGTGTAATTTTAGAACATCATCATATTTGGTGAGCCTTTTGGCGTGCCATATTTGTACTGGACCAAGAGTTACAAGTATGGGTACAGTTACCTGGTCATGAGTAGGGGTACAAGTCTGAGTAACAATTACTAATGAGTATGAGTACAGGTATGAGTGTGAAGAAATATTACTCATGAGTACGAGAAGGAGTACAGGTACCAGCTCATGAGCAGGGGTACAGTAGTCTGTGGGCTGGAGGAGCCCACTTAGCATCCCCCCTAGAATTGATGAAATAGCTATTGGAATGTAGTTTGATGTGGCATTAATTTCTTAGGGATGAACTATGGTTTCTGTAGGTTGAAATGTTGATAGTGCACGAGAGCTGAGTGACTATATTTGGGGGCTAGGGGAAATTCAAATAGCAATAACTCTAGGAAAATTTTTATTTTTTGATGAATGACCCATCAAAATGTTTGCCTTGATTAGCTCTACCAAACAAAAAAGTAAAAATGCAAATTATGTGCAATATGAGGTCACTAGAGGTCAAAAGGTCACCAATTTTGAATGATGTCCAAAATATGGTACACCCATTTGATACAGCCATTTCCACCCTGGATTTGTACAAAAATACTGTTAACAACATGGATCATGTTGTATAGACATCCCCTTGCAAAATTTAAACACCCAATATTCAATTATTTTCTATACATTTATTTCTGTGACAAACAGAAGTAGGTCAACAGTCAAAAAGTGGAAAAAATTGAGAAAAAAAGTCGAGAAAATTACCAAAAAAAATTCACTAAAACTACATTTCAGTCAAAAATTCTAAATATTTTGCTGTGGGGTTATAGCATACCTTTTGAACTTTAACAAATCCAGGGTGGAAATGGCTGTATCAAAATGCATTTACCACATTTTGGACATTGTTCAAAATTGGTGACCTTTTAACCGCTAGTGACCTCATATTGCACAGAATTTGCATTTTCACTTTTTTGTTTGGTAGAGTTGATCAAGGCAAACATTTTGATGGGTAATTCATCAAAAGTAACAATTCTTTCCAGAATTCTTGCTATTTGAATTTCCCCTACCCTCCAAATACAGTCACTCAGCTATCGTGCACTATCAACATTTAAAACCTATGGACACCATAGTTCATTCCTAAGAAATCAATGTTAACATAAAAATCTGAAAAGTTACACTTCAATCTACATTCCTACCCCTGTTTTATCAATTCTAGGGGGATGCTAGGTGGGCCCCTCCAGTCCACGGACTACAGGTACTAGGGCATGATGATGGATATAGCTACAAGTAGGGAATATTGTACTTGAGTACAGGTATGAGTAAGGGTACTAGGTCATGAGTATGGATGCGGGTACGAGTACGGAATCTTGTATAGGTACGGGTACGGGTACTACAACACCGATGATGATTGGAAACAAAATTGGCAACATCCTCCTGTTCAAGCTATCTGTTGGTATCGGTTTGCATAGCATATCTTGTCTTCATAAATTTTGCTGTCATAAAGAACAGGTCCAGATTTAAGGTGGAGTGCTGTGACATCAATTTTACACATGTAAAATTTCTGTTACTTGGGGGGATTCTCCATTATTCAAATTCTTTTCGGGTGGGAAGGAACATGAACTGAGTGTTTCAAACCTGAAAATGCTCTTAGAGCATGCAGACTCCTTGCCTCATCCTAAGCTTACTCGAGTAGAAGACCTTTAACCAAAAATTTTAACATGAGTCAAGTTGAGCTAATTGTGAAGGAGTTTACATAAATGCCAGCTATACATGTCTTTAACTTTTGCATGTTTTTGTTTATGTTTACAGGGAATTTCAGCATGAGAATCTAGTCCAACTTTACGGTGTGTGCACAGATTCAGCACACCCTCTTGCCATTGTGACAGAATTTATGTCTAAAGGTACGACTTGACATTTCATGGTTACAACCAAAAGCATGAAGTGGGTATACCACTTCGTGTTTTTAACATTTGTTCTCAACAGCTTGCCACAATTTTTACTTATATTTTTAATCTCAGTTTTAGCACATGTTCCATCCTGGGAATTTGGAAGACATCTGGTATTATTCCAGTTCCAAAAGAGTCTCCAATCACTTGTATGAATGATATAAGACCTGTTGCACTTACATCTATTGCCATGAAAGTCTGTGAACGTTGACAGAGTTTTCTAGTATGTCTGCTAATTATCTTGAGGAATTTCAGTTTGCATATCAAAAATATCGTAGCACTGAAGATGCAATCCTTGTTTTATTAGAGAAAGTTTATAGGCACCTTGAGTGCTCTAAATTTGGAAACAGTGTCCGAATTACTTTTTGGTTTCGATGATAAGAGAAACCTATGCATTCATGATGGCGTATGTGTGTATGTATGTATGTATGTGTGTGTGTATGTGTGTGTGTGTGTGTGTGTGTTTGTGACACTTTGCTTGTTAACACGATATCTCAAGATAGGAATGTCGCTGAGTTTTCAAACTTAGTACATAGATGCCCTATATTAAGAGGAAGAACCCTATCGATTTTGGTCGAGTTTGAAGGTCATTTGAGGTCACAGGGGTCAAAAACTCGAAACACTTTACATTTAACACAACTAACTCGTTAACACGATATCTCAAGATAGGAATATCTGACAGTTTTCAGACTTGGTACTTAGATGCCCCATATGAAGAGGAAGAACCCTATCGTTTTTGGTGGAGTTCAAAGGTCATCTGGGGTCACAGGGGTCAAAGGACTCGAAACACTTTACAATACGATATGGCACGATAGGAATGTTTGAAAGTATTCAAATTTGGTACATAGATGTCCCATATCAAGAAAAAGAACAGCATAAGTTTTTGTTGAGTTCAAAGGTTATTTGGGGTCACAGGTGTCAAAGGACTTGAAATACTTTACATTTAACTCATTAACGCAGTATCTCAATGTAGAAATGCCATAGGACTTGAAACACTTTACATTTAACTCATTAACACAGTATCTGACGGTATGAATGTTTGAAAGTATTCAAATTTGGTACATAGATGTCCTATATCAAGAAAAAGAACAATATCAGTTTTCAATGAGTTTAAAGGTTATTTGGTGTCACAGGTGTCAATGGACTTGAAACACTTTACATTTAACTCATTAACACAGTATTTCAATGTAGAAATGCCATAGGACTTGAAACACTTTACATTTAACTCATTAACACAGTATCTGAAGGTATGAATGTTTGAAAGTATTCAAACTTGGTTCATAGATGTCCTATATCAAGAAAAAGAACAATATCAGTTTTCAACGAGTTTAAAGGTTATTTGGTGTGACAGGTGTCAAAGGACTCGAAACACTTTACATTTAACTAACTAACAGAGTATCTCAATGTAGAAATGTTCATAGGACTTGAAACACTTTACATTTCACTCATTAGCACAGTATCTGAAGGTAGAAATGTCTGGAAGTTTTCAAACTTCGTACATAGATGTCCCATATCAAGAGGAAGAATGGTATGGGTTTTGGTCAAGTTCAAAGGTCATTTGGGGTCACAGGGGGTCCAACCCGGAAAACCATGTTTACACAATATCTTAAGGTAGGAAGCTTGGATTGATTTCAAACTTTATATGTTGATGCAGTATGATGGGTAGATGAACCCTACAAATTTTGGTAGAGGTCAAAGGTCATTTGGGGTCACAGGGGGTCAAACCCCAAAACGTTTTTTACATGATATCTCAAGTTGGGAAACTTGGATTAAATTCAAACTCAAGATGTTGATGTGTTATGATGTAAGCAAGAACCCTTTAGATTTTGGTAGAGGTCAAAGGTCATTTGGGGTCACAGAGGGTCAAACCCAGAATATCTTGTTTACACGATATCTGAAGGTAGGAAGCTTGGATTGATTTGAATCTTGATTTGTTGATGCAATATGATGGGAAGAAGAACCTTATTGATTTTGGGTAGAGGTCAAAGGTTATTTGGGGTCACAGGGGGTCAATCCCCCCAAACCTTGTTTACATGATATCTCAAGGTAGGAAACTTGGATTAATTTCAAACTTGATATTTTGATGCATTATGATGTATGTAAAAAACCCTACTGATTTTGGTAGGGGTCAAAGGTCATCTGGGGTCACAGGGGGTCAAACTTGGAAAACCTTGTTTACAGGATATCTCAAGGTAGGAAACTTGGATTAATCTCAAACGTGTTATGTTGATGCATTATGATGTAAGGAAGAATCCTATTGATTTTGGTACAGGTCAAAGGTCATTTCGGGTTAAAGGGGGCCGAACCCTGAAAACCTTGTTTACACATTATGTCAAGGAAGGAAGCTTGGATTGATTTCAACCTTGAGATGTTGATGCATCATAATGTAAGGAAGAACCCTGTTGATTTTGGTAGAGGTCAAAGGTCATGTGGGGTCACAGGGGGCCAAACCCTGAAAACCTTGTTAACATGATATCTCAAGCAAGGAAGCTTAGATTGATTTCAAACTTGATATGTTGATGCGTTTTGATGTATGGAAAAATCCTACTGATTTTGGTAGGGGTCAAAGGTCATCTGGGGTTACTGTAGGGGGTCAAACTCCGAAAACCTTGTTTGCATGATATCTCAAGGTAGGAAACTTGGATTAATCTCAAACTTGGTATGTTGATGCATCATAATGTGAGGGAGAACCCTATTGATTTTGTTAGAGTTCAAAGGTTATCCAAGGTCACAGGAGGCTCAAACCCCGAAAACCTTGTTTGCATGATATCTAATGGTAGGAAGCTTGGATTTTTTCAAACTTGGTTTGTTAATGAATTATGACCAGAGGGTGGACCCTATTAATTTTGGTAAAGGTCAAAGTTCACCTGGGGTTATCCAAGGTCAAACCTTGAAAACTCCTACTTTGTATTTCAAGGTGGGAAAATGAGAGAGGGTTCAAAGTTAGAATGTGGATGTGTGATGGTTGGAAGATGGCTTCTGTTGTCCTTGGTGGAGGTTGAAGGTCAATTGGGGTCACCAGAGATCAAACTATGAAAACTTTGTTAATAGGATAGATTATCTTAAGGCACAGCATGAAATTTGGGTTTTCATTGTAGAAGTGTTTTGGTTAAAAGAAAAACCAGCTACTTACTGGTGGAGTCAAAGGTCACTTTGGGTCACCATGTGTTACAATAAATGCAGCATTTTTTGAAAAGAACATGTTCTGTATGCATCATCGAAACCTCAATGCATTTTTGCATTCTGGTTTTGACTTTTCTTCGGCCTTTAACACTATACAATCACATGTTTTGACAAAGGAGTTATTGAAATTTGATGCCATTCCTAAGTCTTTAATTCTTTGGATTTTAGAGTATCTTACCAATAGGAAGCAATTCGTTAGGCTTGGTGCATCTGTTTCGTCCTACCTTATTGATTCTAACACCCGTGCCCCTCAGGGTACTGTCTTGGTGCCATTTTTATTCGTTTTATATACTTCCCATATTCGTAGAAATGATCCTCTATGTCCATTAATTAAATTTGCTGATGACACAGCTTCGGTTGGATTAATTGAGCGTGATGATTGTTCTAATTTCCTTAATCATTTACATAACTTCATTGATTACTGTGATAATAACTTTTTAGAGCTTAATGTGAAGAAAACAAACGAAATGATCATTGACTTTAGGAAGCTAAGCTGTACGCCTGACTTACTTTCACTTAAAGGCAGTGATATAGAAAGGGTGAACAACTATAAGTATCTAGGGATTTATTCAGATAATAGTCTTTCCTGGAATGATCACATTGACTTTTTGATAAAGAAACTGAATGTCCGTATGTATTGTATGAGAAAACTCCACTCCTTTTATGTCAGTCCTGAAATTTTATCCGTGTTTTATAATTCTGTTTTTTGTAGTGTGTGGCGTTATTGTTTGTTAGCATGGGGTGGTAACATTAGTCAATGCGACAAAGACCGCTTAAATTGATTAATTAAAAGAGCTAGTTGCATAATTGGGACTACACAGACAGGGGCTGGTGATACATATGGTGCCCTTTTGCCGCAAAAACTACACACAATCTGGACCGATGTCAGCCACCCTTTACATAAACTACTAGCCGATCAACTTATAGTTCGTAGCGGCAGACTTAGACTCCCAAGCTTTGGCACTAAAACTCGGCACCCCTTATCGTTCATTCCACAGGCTATTCGCTGTCACAATTGAAGTTTTAAACGGTAGTTGTACTTCTCTGTCAGTTGTGTTTCTCTGTCTGCTGCCTTTTGCTCCTTTTCATGTTTTTATTTATTGTTACCTGTTTTAACCTTTTCAACGTTTTAAGTGCTTCAATGTTTAAAGTCAATGTTTTAGTGTTCTTTTTCTGTCATTTTCTTCGTGTTAATTGTTTTTATATGTAGCGAGCTTGGCAATTTCCAGTTGATGGATTAATAAAGTGATATTCTATTCTTTTCTATTCTATGGGTGAATTCAACTTAAAAGAATGGTTTAGAGCCAAAGTCATGTTTGATTTATTAACCCTCTAGCGCCCAGCTCCAATTGGGGCATATTTGCGTGCCTCGTAGGTCGGCGGAAAAGCGGACATAGCACGTCCCGCAGTGGCTTCCGTAGGCTATTGACCCTGTGACCTTAAACTATTGTCTCTCTCTTTGTTTTGGCTGAATTTTCGGGTAGGTACTGGCAGTATCGAGCTCCGTGTGAAACAGTAAAGACGTGTGACAGCAGCACTCTCCATCTGCGGCAGAAGTGACCTGTGGGGCGCTGGAAGGTTATAAATGGAATAAATTCTAAGCATTCTTGTAAAAGTTCCATTCATTTTCCATGTTCTGTTTTCTAGATATTAGCACTGAAAGATGACACATTTTCTATAAAAAAAATGAACTTGAAGCAAGCAGGTGTGATGTCATGGATACACATTGTTAGCCAGTGTGTTGCTTTTCTATATTTTTCATCCTACTAGCTTGACCTTGATTCAGGTACAGATGCCATCTTGCCCCTCAGGCCTATAAAATTTTGTTGCTACAGGGAATAAAGCAACTCTGTTTGCTATACACTACATATGGTGTAGTGTAATGCTAGATCTTCAGGAAAAGATACTCCAACATTCCAACAGAATCAAATTTTAAGGTCAAACAGGACATTCAATTATAAAAGCAAAAAAACACCCAATATGATGTAATGTGCCCACATTACATAACATTATGTGACTCAGTTGAAAAGAAGAGGTAATTTTTCAACAAAAATAACTAATATTTTATAATATAGAAAAGGGTATTGCTACAGGACATGGTCTGGAATATGTCTACTTTTGTATATACAAGATTTTAGTGAAAATTCACCAGAATATATATGCCTTTAAAATGACACAATTTTGGCAAATTCTATGTGACAAAGATTTCTACACCTAGTTATTGGTAGCAAGCAGTCAAAGTCTAACCTTTTAGACAATCATTGAATGGAATGACTTTTAGTTTACTGCCCCCTTTTTTCGGTACATGTTAACACATACTTTCATCCTTTGCTCAGCATTCAAATTTTGTTATCAAAAGTTTTAAGTTTTGTGTATATTCTTAACTTGTTTATCAAACTCATTGTAGATGGAATCGTCATGGCAACACAATATTTTTCTCTTTGTTTCTTTTCTAATAGGTTGTCTACTATTTTATTTGAGAAGACATGCTGACCTGTGGGAAAAAGCAAACGTTTTGATTCACTATACGCAACAAATTGCCTCTGCTATGAAGTATTTAGAATCAAAGAAATTCATCCATAGAGATTTAGTGAGTTTTTTATTTCTGTCTGGAAAGTTTGAAAGCTGAGAATTTGCAAAATTCACCAAGTATTTTCAGTTAAACTCAGTTTGATTTATTTTATTTATCTCAAAAAAAAAAATAATTGAAATACTGCGAACATTTTTTTTTTCAGCCAAGTGGTTTCAAACTTAAACAATAAGGAATTGACTGTGTCCTATGATATGTACCTGAACCACAATCACAAGAAGTAGCCAATCCCTAGTGCTTGGTCTAACCGTAAGAGCATCCGCCTCTCACGCGGAAGGCCCGGGTTCGCTTCCCAGGGTGGGTCATACCAAAGACTCTAAAAAAGGAACCTACTGCTATTGTGCTTGATGCTCCGCATAAGCAATGGAGTATGGAAAACAATCCACAACTGGAAAAAAGGCCGTGGCTGGCTGGACTTGAACCAATAGGTTGGAAACTGGGCTGTTAAACTCTATCTAGCTCTAACTCTAACATTCTAGTGCTTTCTTTTGTCAGATATAAAGATCAAATATGCCAATTTTTGTCAAGTTGTAAAGTGTAAAACATTTTTAATTGAGATTGGTGTTGCTGTCAAAACTATTTGATGTCTTTGAAATGCCCTCCTCCCCCCCTCTTGCCTGTCTTTGTTAGTTTTTTGTTTAACCCTTTCAGTAAAGAAGGGGAACCACCTTGCCCTACTGAGCTATGTATTGTATTACGTATACGCAGTACATGTGTACAAGTTCCGCGAAATACCAAGTTTTTGTATTGATGCCACCATATTTGTGTCCTAGCTATGCCCCCAACTGATTCATATGTGTTAAGTATCTCCTCTCCAAACTTATTCCATGTCCAAACCAAGATTACACTTGATAGGTTTATAATGAGCTATCCCAGGACCCAACTTAGTGTTATGGTTTCCCGCAGGGAAACCATGCGTAGCGAAGGGGTTATGTGATAATCCCATTTTTAGTTCATTTCTCCTCTTTAATCAATGTTATCTACTGCACCCCTTTACTTACCTCCTATATAGATGAATCCGGACAGCAAGTGATGGTCTGATTTTAGTCGGCCATAACTGGGGTGTTTCACCTTTAAATCTTTCAGTTTCCTTGTTTACCTGTACCATAGATGGTTGTACACTAAATTGTTTCTTGATTCCCTCAAATTCACTGAATATGAGGGTTTGAAATTCATGTAGACAGTGAATGAAGATGACTTAAGGCTGATGGACCCCACTAATGGCTGCCTACAGTCACTAAACACAAGCGCTAATCAGATTTGTCTATACGTTTACATCCCACCAACCATCATCTATACCATGGTAAAAGTAGCACAGTGGAGATGCAGACTGCCTCCACTCAGCAGGCAGCTTTTGTCATCCTCAACCTGCTTACCCCTGAAATCTTTGGACGCAACCGTGGCCTTGGTTTTTCTCCCGCATTTTTCTGACTTTAGAGATGTTGTCATTGTCAGCACACTTCTCCTCCTTAGTTTATTTTGCCTTACCTTTGGGCCTTTACCCTTTTTGATTCCTTGCCGAAGGATATCTCAAGAAGGGTAACCCCCAGGGATCTCAAACTTGGCATGTAGATTGTCCACATTGAGTAGATGGTCCCTATTTTTTTTGGTAGAGGTCTAATGTCATTTGGGGTCACCAGAGGTCAAAATGTAAATACCTTGGAAATTGCTTGTAAACACGATATCTCCAGAAGGAAAAATGTGAGCAATCTCATACATAGCAGGTGGATTACCCATATTAAGTAGATGATCCCTATTATTTTTGGTGGAGGTCAAAGGTCATTTGGGGTCATCAGAGACGAAAAGCTCAAAAACTTGTAAACACCATATGTCAAGAAAGGTAACTGCCAGGAATCTCATATTTACTAAGTGGATTGTCCATATTGAGTAGATGACCCCTATTGTTTTTAGTAGATGTCAAAGGTCATTTGGGGTCATCAGAGTTCAAAACATCTAAACCTTGCAAACACTACATCTCAAAAGAGTATATAACCGTTGAAGTTAATGTCCATGAACGGTTAGGGTAAAAGGGTAAGAATAATTTGGCATGGGTAATGTAATAGGCATAGGGTATATAATTTTTTTGGAACAGTTTATTAACTTCACTATGTAAATTCTTTAGTGAGGTAATTTTGAAAATGTATTTGTAAAGTACTGAAGCAAACTCATAGGAAGAAGGTCTAAGGTGCACAAAAAGGCACATCACATGGTACAGTAGTTACTGTACAGTATGTTGATTCTGGCATGAAATTGTGCCCTGTTATTACATTAAGTTCCAAGTATTAATACATGAAAAAGTGTGCAGAGCAAAATATTCAATCTTAAAAGGCAAAATCTGTTCATCAGGCTGGCCTACATGCTTCAATGCTCATGGGTATGCTGATTTGCAGCCACAAGTAAATAGATTTTCATGAAACTGATGTGGAACATGTGAGTTTAAACAGTCTGTATAAGGGTCATTTAGGGACATAGTCTGAAAATATTAGAAGATGCTTCTATGCACACTAAGTAGATGACTGATGTGGAACTTCATAAGTATAAACTTTGAACAGAGAGTACTCTGTGTGATGCACAAGAATCTCATTTATAACATACTTACATTGCTTTTTCAATAACCTTAAAGAAAACCTGAAGAAAACATTAAATTTAGTGGCAAAAAGTGTTAATACTTGACAAACCTTGTGCCTACTGTCCTCATGAGGACATGTGCATGCAAGTATGCATTAATTGGAAGTGGGAATTGATCAATTAGATATACCAAAGTTAATTAGTTTTACAAAAAAAGAACCTAATTTACACTGATCATTTGGTATCAAATACCCTTCAGCGCACATGAACTATCATTGCCTAATAGAGTGAATCAAATTGTGACTGACCCATTCTTTGCCATTTGGTCATGGTTATCTGGCCCAATTTTTCACAGTTGACTGCCAGTTATCCCCACAGTGTCCTGAAGGATTACCTCATACAAACATACAGCTCAGTTGACTTAAGCTTTTTACTGTATAAGTGGTGTTAATTGACTCTTATAAACCCTCTGAAGAAAGCTTATTTTTATCTCAGTACATAACCATGACAGCCCATTGTTTGTATATACTCCTATTTCCTGCCATTCCCTGCAGGCATTCAGTACTCTATTTGTGGTCAAAATGTCAGACCTCCATGAAAGTCACACCTCTGCTAAATCCAGCATAAAATAACTGTCTACATTATCTTGTCTCATCTGACCACAAATAAAAGTTGTTTGCCTAGCCCTTGTCTGGAGATGGAGAAGTTCATGTACACTGATCAAGTTTCTAAACTGAAAGTCATCTAAGAAATACTGTAGATTGGCACCCTTCAGAAATTAGTGTCCTTTACATAGAAGCTGGTGGAATTGAACAAATACTGTGTTTGTATAAGGAATTTTGTTGAACACAACTTTAAACATTGGTGTCTGTCTAGATTGGTGTTTCTGCTTTACAGTTTCAATACATGCTCTACAGTGATTATTTGTCACTTAGTTTCATTCTAGAATTTGTTTTAAATTTTTGATAGCAAAAAAAATGTATCAGCATACTACTTGCCTCATCTCTGCATATATCTGGATAACCGCACCAAAAAAGTAACCCCTATGTGAAGGATTATATAGTTATGTAAAATATCATCATCGAGTAGGAGTTCTTGTCTCACATTTCATTTTTATTAATGTCACTATCCCCCCCCCCCCCCCACAAAAAAAAGGTGTACCATTAAGCTTAATGCATAGAACCATTGCTTCAAGATTACCCTTTATGACACTTTTCAAAAGTATTAAGATTTTATTTTGCATTGCTGCTGTCGTTTAAAAGTAGTTCAGGTAATAAGAGCAAGCATAATGTTGTATACTGTGTATCAAACAAGGGAAACTTGTACTGTATGTTATGCTGTACCTACAGTATAAGTAGGCAAAAGGGGAATTAAAAGTCTTGTTAAATTATGGATAAACATGCTCCTTTAAATCAAAATTTTGGGTATTGAGGATAGCTCTCTATATAATGATGTCCCTATGATCCAAAAAGCTGACTGCATTGAGGTTAGTGTTACAACAAGCCCTAATCCTAACAGTCATCCATAAATTGGAACATACAGTAGAGACATCTCAACAGAAAGGTGTAACCTTGGCTATAAGTGATGGTCCTTTTGTATTTGTTTTTTGGTGTAATGCCCTTCACAATGCATATGATATCCTTGAAAATTAACAAAAAATAGGAACTCTAATAATCCAGAAATTAACAAGATTTGTAATTTGCCTTAAATTGTCTGCTTGTAGGAACACCACATAACAGAGTACAAGTCAAGTGTCCTTTGTTTGATAAACAGTAGATACTATTATGCTAGTTTTGATTACCTGAACTACAGTACTTTCTGAAAAACGAGCCTTACTGAGAGGGCTAAATAAGTGTAAGACACTATCTCCAGACAGGTAGGAAATGGTTAAAGCCATTGAGCTGTACGATTCAATGAGAAAACCCCTCAGGACACTGTGGCAGTCAAATGTGATGAATTAGGTATTAAAGATAACAGTGACCAGCAATTTTCACAGACTCTGGTGGGTCGGTTACAATTTGATTCATTCAATTAGGCAATCTCAGTTCAAGCATGCTCAGGGGTATTTGATCCAAATGATCAGTTATTTAGTTTTTTTTTATAAAACTAATTACCCGTGGTTAATTATCTAGTTCCCACTTCCATGTCCTTATGAGGACAGTGGCACAAGGTTTGTCTGTAACTTTTAACAATCTTTGATACTAAATTTAATGTTATCTTCATATTTTCTTCAGGCTAACCCTGTGTTTTCCAGTCTGTGTTCTCACGTTCCCAGTGTTTCGTTGATTGGATAGTGTTACCACAGTAACGAGGCCAAATATTTCCCATGCCGATTACAGCAAAATTTAAGAAAATACCTGTCATCAGTGCCATAAATACCTGTGACCTTGCTTGATTAAAACAAACTCGATGTTTAAAACTGCTTAACCCTGCGATTTGAGGTGGATCGAAATTTAAACACCGACCCCGCGTTAACCCATGTTACTCGAGCATGAGGTAACACAGTGTTACCTCGAGCGCGGGATATGTGAGAACACAGTATTTGATCCAATGCTTGTAGGAGAGTGTGTCGATGAGGGCTTGTTTAAACACTAACCTTAATGCAGACTTTTCGAAACATATAGGCATCGGAACATAGAGACTTCAGAATGGAGAGTCCCCATTGACCAAACTTTTGATAAAAATGGTTTTAAAATACCGCTTTATCAAGTAATGAGACAGTTTTCTGGCATATTAAAGCTGTGTGAGAAATTCCTCTTGTATGTGGAGATCAGAGGTTTGATCAATTAGATCAAACTTTGTAGACATAATATTTTTAGGGGGATAACTGTGAGGGATCTCATACCATGGAGGTAGTACTTCCATACTCATACTGTACTAAGCTTAATTTTGAATTGCTCATGTTGGTAAGGTGATCACTATTGTTTTTAAGGGGTCAAAAGGCCATTTTGGGTCATATGAGGTCAAAAAGTTTTAACCTTACTAGTATTACATCTCAATTCAGTAGGATAATTGTATGGGATCTCATGCATGTCATGTTTGTTTCCATGTTTGCTATGATATATCATACGGCAAGGAATCACTAAGCCTGTTGGCTTTCTAGTTCACTAGAATCTGTTGGTGCTGACTGTAATATTATAAATTTTTCTTGCATTTTTGGTGTTATTTATATTCCCAGTTGATTATTTGTATCTTAACTTCTGCCTCCTTCTCCCCTATTCTCATAGGCTGCCAGGAATTGCCTCGTCGGTGAGAAAAATGTTGTCAAAGTTGCTGACTTTGGCCTCACTAGGTAAGATTTATAGTCCTTGACCACTGTTTAACACATAAATGTTAAACAACGATGGACTGTGCATTTGCACGGTATAATGCATGACCAGTGGTAATGCAAGTGATGTACGACGGGATGCATCCCCAGTGCATCCAACAATAGCGTTAACCCCCAAGAGTGCATTATCCTTTTTGTATGCACAGGTCCATTATTGTTGAACCTTTTCATTCATGCGCAGCAATATTTTGATTCAAAAAGACAGAAAAGGTGAAAAATTTTGTAATTAATTTTTTGTAAATAACCAAATTAAAACAGCACAACCCGGAGAAAAGTGGAATAGCCCAAAATGAGTGGGTTGTACATTATGGACAGATTATTGCAGGATAATGCATGGTTACCCATTTGTGGGGACCTTTGGAAGCTGATAATTATTACCAAGTATAAATGAACAGAAGATGATACCAATATATTACTTTCAAGTGGTGCAACTCAACTTTTGTCAAGGGTTCTATGTAAAAGATATCTTTCCTCTTCAGTCTGAAGGATGAAAGAGAAGAGTTGAATCCAGTTCATCCCAAATATCTTTCTTCACAAAGTGCAGTCTTCTTTAGTGACATATCAAACCAATTTGCATGCCTTCTTAGTGGTTTCCCTCTAAAAAAGTATTTGGAAAAGAGGACATTTTTCAGGCATTAATAAGTGTTAGATGTCACACCAACGCAAATTTGATGTATAGGTAGACAGTTAATGTATCTCCCAAATTCATATATGGTTCAAGTCCTCCCCTGTAGTTGCCTCTAGAGACAGGTGGGGAATTCTTAACTTACTTCAGATGTGTTGAACTTTGAACTTGATGGATCTTTTGATCATTTATTTTCCGTATCGCAGCGAAAATTTTAGTTAATTCTCTGTTGTATGTGGTGAACAAGGGAAATATTTTATGTAAATGTCCAGGTCTTTTTCATTTAGTAAAGAACATGAATTTCATTGTTGTGTATTTGTTGGTAGGTATGTATTAGATGACCAGTACACGAGTTCGGGCGCCAAGTTTCCGATAAAGTGGGCACCACCAGAAGTCCTTCACTACACCAGGTTTAGCAGTAAATCAGATGTTTGGGCATTTGGTAAGTCTTGGCCATCTTTGTGCGAAGTAATTACTGACATCTGTGCTAAAATTTGTTGTATAATGAGTGTATCTTTAGTCTATCACTTCATGCAAAAAGTACCATTGGGGTTCTATGACTATAAATTAAAGGTAAAGAGCAGTCCCCCCAAACTTATTTTGAAGAAAAAGCTAAATAACTTTAGTTTCATCTTATTTCTCTTCAAAGTATCTTTAATTACATTTTATGACTTAACTATTGCATATTCAAGGTAAACCAAGCAGTTATTTCTGGTAAATTTCACATTTGAAGAGAAAATACATTGTCACATGACTCCAAACAGCCAATCATGAAACTGGATAGTCTACTACACTTCTTCGAATTGGGATGACTGCTCCTGCCCTTTAAACTATGACATTTAGATAAACAAACTTTACTTAAGAAATATAAGAAGAAAATGATTGCAGTTCAAAATCTGCCAAAAATAAAATTTTAGCCCCATTTTTAAAGGAAATTTGCTCAGCCTAGCGTTTATCCTGTGTTACCTTTACTGAGGCTGTAGACATGACTCAAAATAGTGGTAAAAATTATTTAAAATATGTCTCTGATTAACTGATATAATATTCTTCTGCAGTTTGATAATTTTTTCTTTATTTTGGTAATATCATTTTATTGAATATAATTTGAAATCACTCTAGTGGGAGAAGTGAATGTTGGGTGACAGACACAAAGTAGACTTTTTGAACCAAAGGCATATGAAACTTGTGCTAGGAATTTCTTTGTTTCATAAATGTTTATAGCTGAAATGCACTCTTTTTTGAAAGATTTTGAGAAATAGGGTTTACAAGAACATGGAATAAAATATGAAATTAAGTATTTCTTTTGAACAAATATATTTTTGCTGAAATTTCCAATGAGTGACCGACTCGTGGTACAACCATGATGACTGAAGTGAGGCAGTCAGAGAAAAACTCTTGAGAATTAAGAACCAGTTACATACGAAATGTTGCATCTATTTTGCTCCTACTTACCCTATAACTACTATGGAACAGCCCATCTACAGCAGAATAACCCCTGGCAATGAATGAATGAACCCTACTACTAGATGGTGCTCTATGCACTTCCTAAACGGTCTACTCCAACACGCCCTTGCTTTGTTGCCACGGAAATAACTGTAGACCAGTTGCGTATGAAATGTTACTTCTGTTTATTTGTTCTTTTCAATTACTTTTCTGACATGAATATATGTTTCATGTGTGACATTTTCTCAATCAGCATAAGTCTTTCATTTTCTATATCTTCGTCTACAATGTGTATGCATATGAGAAGATTTATTTCAAGGTGTCGTCCACTTCTTCACTCCACAGGGATTCTGATGTGGGAAGTATTCAGCGGAGGGAAAACACCTTACCCAACCATGAGTAATGTAGAGGTTGTGTCACAGGTCACAAGAGGAGGGTATCGTATGGAGCAACCAGATTACTGCCCCCGCCCTGTTTACAAGATCATGAGAGAATGCTGGGAGGAGGTAAAATCATTTGTTTTGAGATGGGAGCTGGTTCTTAAGATTCCTTTAAGATTCCCACAGGTCTCCTACTTATGAAAGTTACACAGAATCTGGTTGTATGACAGACTTGTCTCTGAGGCAAAAATAACATTCTTTGGTTTTAATATCAAGAAAACCTAAAGTAAAGAACCAGATTTGATAACTTTGTAAATTTTTCATTCAGCTTATTCCAATGACGTACAGGGATAGTGTCATAAACTTCTCTGAAAATGTAAAATATGTAAAATGACATGCCTTCTTGTAGAAAGCTATCAGCACACCAACAAGAATAGCTGGTTGTTTAAAAGCCCCCTCCCCTGCCCATTAACCTCACCTCTCACAATCCTTAGTAACACTAGCAAACCAGTTTGAGCCATATTTTCACCTAAATTTGGCTGCATGAAATAGGACTAGCAAAACTAAGTGCACAACTTTATCAAAAATATCTAGGGTTAGGTCAATGACTACCAACATTTGATCAGAAAGAATTACTTCTCCATTTGTGTCATTTCAAAGAAGATATATGTTTTCTGAATGTAGTTCATGTTCATTCTCTTTTTACAGAAACCAGAGGATAGACCATCGTTCAAGATTTTACTCAGCAGGATAATGCATCTTTCAAATTATGATGAAACAGACATTATGCATTGAACCTATGCAGCTGAGCTTAGCCACTTAATTTCTAACTACTGGAGTAACAAAGAAATTTGTTGCTATCACAGAAGCTTTTCTTGAAAAGGAAGGAGAGTATTCTTGAAGAATTCAGTGAACTTTGTTCAAGTCATTGATAGGACAAGAAATTTCAATGGATTTTGAAGATGCAATTGTATGGATAATGATAATGTTGAGGACATGGGGTCATTCATACAAAAGTTGGAAAGAAGATGACGACTCTACAAGTATCCTGGTAATTAGAGATCAGGGTTGGATGGTTATAATCAGTGTCTTTTAACAGTGATGATACATCCTGGAAGAGTCTACTGAGAAGAGTAGTTGTGTTTATTACAAAAGGAACATGCAGAGGAATGTTAGCATGTAGTTGTTTACTGCCAAAATTAGAAACGAGTCAGTTATTGACCCTTGACCCCCCATTTGTTCCATGCAAGAGACGTCAGAGGAGTTGTTGTTAAATGCGAGAGAATTTTTTAACAAAATTAAGGTATCTGCAAAGACAAAGTTTGACTGAATGGAGTTATTTCTGGTTGGAGAACCAAAAGTGGAGACTTTTTTAATAATTTTTGGCTAAATTACTTAATTGCCAGATGTTCGCAATCAGGGATTTTATTATGCAACAGGAATGTTCAACTCAACTTAAAATTTGCCAGAAGAAATAATGTTTTTTTCCTTTTTAATTCTTTTCTGGAAATCAAACCAGATTTGGGAGCAATAAATTAAAATAAAAGATTTGTGATCCCATTAAATGTGGGTGTTAATGTTAAACCTTGACATTTTGCTAGAGTGTTTATACTAACTTAGTAGTCGTTAAGAAATAAAGAGTGGGGGTGATGCACAAAGATACATTTGTGCAAGGAGTTACATTATTCAGGCTTTTTGCAACGTTCATATGTAGTCTGTGCTTGTGAAATATCAAGTGCCTTAATATTGCACCTTTCATAAAAGCCTTAAAAAATTGTTACATGTACAACAAGCCATGATGAAATACACTTAGGTACATTGTATCATGGTTGACCGCAGGGTTAGCCAAAATGTTGTAGAAAAAAAGAACAATAGATCACTTGCATTCCTCAGTAAAGCAATAATTGTAATTGGCTGTAGAAATGATAATAGAAAGTGCTGGACCAATCATTGGCATTTAGTTTTAGTATCATATGATATTCCTCAAGTTTAACTATCTTGTAAGTATCATTGAAACTTACTAAAATGATGATATTTTTGAAGAAAATATTTGTCTTCGTATAGATAAATCTGGGCAGTCAATTGATGGTCTGATTTTAGTCAGGGGTCCATTACCTTTTGTCTTGAAAATTTACTTACTTACCTGTACCATGGATGGTTGTCACAAAATTGTATCTTGATTCCCCCCCCCTTCCATTTCTCTGAATATGAGGGTTTGAAATTCATGTAAACAACAACTGAAGACAATTTAAGGCTGATGGACCCCACCAATGGCTGCCTACAGTCACTAAAAAGAAGCACTGATTAGATTCATTTGTAGTTCATGTAAATGTTACTTGGGTATGGTTGACTGTAGGTGACTATGTTTTACTTTGTGAAGGGGGAAAACAAGTAGTGATAGTGTTGAAATGACCTTGCAGTTAACAGAATGCTTGTCTCTTAAAAATTATTATTGCACCCTTTTCAGATACAGTATATTGAGAATTTAAATACTTGATAAATACCAATAATCCCTGCTCCTCGTAACATTTGTACAATGCTAGAAGTTGATACAGAATTTATAACCAAGCTGGAGCAGTATTTATTAAAAATTTACTACCGACTTAGTGTTGTGGGTTGCTTGACCACTTAACCATTACCAAGTGAGCACTAAGTTCTAGTTTAATGTTAGTTAGGACAGTCTCAAGTTAAGTCTCCAAAACATTCAAAATACCAACAACTTTGGTTGATACTGGCTCTGTAGTGTTGTGTCTATTATGTTTGTGAATTTGACATGAAGCTTGTTGCTAGGGAGGTAGTTGACACTATTTATAGTTGAACAAATTGAATAAATGTGGTGGTGTACTGTTATGACTCATAATGACATCATTTTGTGGTTAGGTTCACACATGCACCACCCTTTGTTGATAATAGTCACCTCAGCAATACTATCATCCCATTCACCATAAAATTTTATGCTCTATTCGCACTGTGCCAACCTGTGCCAACCAGTGCCAACTCTGCTCTAATAAAGTGCAACTCTACTCTTACCTAACTTAGAGAATGATGTGTATGTTGTACTGAAAGACCAAATTACAATTGGTTAGATCAGTTGAGTGCATTTGCTTTATCTAAAAAATGTGTATTTTGCAAACAATGTTATCATTTATGAACCCCCAAAACACCACCAGCATTGTAAAAATATTTTGAAGTAGGCATTTTTGTGTGAATATTGCTTCAGAACTGTTATCTATGTTCAACGTGAAAAAAAAAGTGTCTTACCATCCGTGAAAAAAACCCAAGTCCTTTCCAACATAGTGCCTTTTGTAAAAGCCCTTTGCCAAACTGGAAATCCTTCCAACACTATACAAAGTGTTAGATTACATCGTCTTCATGCCAAAAAATTTTCTTCATTTTTTTAAAATTTATAAGACAAAAATGTAAGAGACCAAACTTGCACATATGATATGAAACTTGGTAACCACATAAATTGCTGCAGACCTTAGGGGAAAGTCAGTGATCTTAAAAGTGAAATTTAGTCAACCCAATATGAATCAGTGTAAAAGACTGTCTTGTTTCATGATTGGCTCTGTAAAATCATGTGACAGTATTTTTTCACTGAATTGTGAAATAAAGAATGATTCGCTTCTTGGATATCCTTCATTATGTAATATTATGTTCTAAAATACCATGAAAGATATTTTTTTAGAGTGAAGAGATAGAAATTGTTGATTTAGTCAGTTTCAGGATAAGTTTCGGATGACTGCTAATGCCCTCTAGAACTAGGTTTTAATTCATTTGTGGTCGCTAGAGGTCAAAGTGTTTAATTTTATTCAACAGCATTTACTCAAACTAAAATGTGTTTGAAATTTAAACTTACAGCAGAAGTCGACCTCGATAATTTTTCACCACTCTTTTGGTCAAAAGGTTGAGACCTTGTAAATATGATATCTCATGCAGGGATACTTTAAGTTCTAATTCTTGACAGGTTGATGATGCACAATGATTAGATGGTCCCTGTATTTGCAGAGGCCAAACTTCATTTGGGGCAAAAAACAGACATACATTTTCACTGTTAGGGAATCACTAAGCCTTTGGCTCACTGATTGGTCCAGCTGACTGTCAAAGAGAATTGATAACAAGCCATTGGATTTCACAATAGTGAATGTCTCCAATGCCATTTCACTCCTGAGGTGATGAAATCACATGACCCCAAATTCTTCTCCCACCAATCTGTTACCACCCATACAACCCAAAAGTTAGTTACCACAGGTTGCCACTGGTCACCATGGATGAAATTGATGAAACAAATGTGTTCTCATGATATTTAAAATCCTTTAGCTCGGAGAGAAAATCAACTTTGAGGAATATACCATTGGCTATTGTTTTTTCCACATTGATGCAACATTGAGCAATTAAAATTATTTACACTGAATGTAGGAAGTAAAGATCATGTTAAATGAAAAAATTGTTTTAGGGCTATGTAAATAAAATGCCCTGTTGTGAAAGTGTCCTTGTGTGACTGTAAAAAAAACTAACCTCAAATATTTTTCTATTCTTTAATAATAATTAATGAAGGAAAGTCAAGTTGTATTTGATAAGTTTATTATTTTGTCAGTTACATCTAAAAACACTGTGAGTTTTAAACAAGATTTGGGAAGAGTATTGATTTTGAAAAGGTATTCTGCAACATTTTCAGATAGAAAGGGATATGCCTAGGTCTGTTTTGATTTCCACATTTTTGAGTCTAGTATGTAATTGCAATAAAACAGATGGCTGAAGATTGGCAAAATTGTAATGCTCAGCTGCTAAACAAGTGCTGTGTTTCACTTGTCCTAAATGAAATTTTATCCTGCCGCTAACTGGTTTCGTATGTACCTTGAATGCAAGTGAGGTAGACATGCAAAGAAAAAAATATGGAAACAGGCCATTAAATGAAAAAACAAAGTTTGTAAACTTGCAAAAGATAATCTTATCCGTCACCTGTAGGGTGATTGGAAAGAAATTTGCAATTTGCTTGCCATTTGCCTATCATTGTCCACCTTTTGAAAAGCTATAAATCTTCTAGTTGCCTTAGTGACAAAGATATCCAAATTGTAGAGTGAATGCAGTGACAGTTGATAGGGAGGCAGCTGGTGCCAGTGTTTTCACATTTAGTTGGATGAATCATGACTTAAATTTAATTTGAAGTTTTAAGGATATAACAATTTTCTAGGATTATATTTTGCTACTAATGTATCTTTGAATGAATTGGACCTACTGAGACTTAGAAGTCTCTCATTTGAGAAAAAATTTTGCATGTAGAGAGTAAATTAATGTGCAAGTTTTTTCTCGTTGCTCTCTCAGTGACAGATTGGGGTACTCCTAGTCATGGGCCAAATGTGGACTTTCTGACAGAAAGTGACAAGGGTGTAAAATGGGTCATCTTATTTCATCGAAGTGGAAGGGTGGTCTAACTGAACTATGCAATAAATATGTAAATGCCAAGGAAAAGTGTGTCTTTCAGTTTTAACAGACAGATAATTTTTGACCTTTTCAGATATTGCAATCATCATTTATAAGGACAAGAATAATAAGGGAATATGTTTCAACCAGTGACTTGACTTGTAATGTTTTATAAATTTGAAGACATTCCTTCACTGCTTTTGAAAAAAAAATGGCTTCTTTTGAGAGAAAAGGAGTCAGTATGTATTGTGTCATTTGTGCAGTGTGACCTTGAATGTATTGTACAATATTTGAAACTTGGGCATTTCAATGGGTATGATTGTGAACCCTTCAGAAAATGGACCCATTGTACAGGTATGGTGAGCTTGAAACTTTGGCAGGATTTTCACTTCATAACTCTGTTATGTTTTGTCTTAAGATGTCATGTTAGTAAAAATATTCTGTATCCTCATTTTAACAGACCTTTTAGACCCTGTGAATTGATGTCATGCTGACATACTTTTGAAGGAAAGCAATGACCATGTGACTGCATTCAGTAGGATTTTCCTTGTGCATGAAGTACACGTATGCCTCTTTCTTATTGGCTCACAAATCAGCTGTCTGCATTTTTTGATGTTACTTGCAATGATGCACGCCTTCCTTCCTCTAAAAAAGAAGGCTTACGTTGTGGTCTTTGATATCATATGCGTATGGGCCTATTAGGTCACATGATTGATGTGTACGTTTGGCTGTGTTTAATATATGTTGTTTTTCTGTTGGTGAACACAGTAAGAGAGAGAGACAATTTGATTGGCTTATACAAATCTTGTATATAGCTCGCTTTTATGGCTTTGTTACTTAAGAGCAGAAAATGCTTTTAGTGTGTACCTGATCTCCATTTATCTATGAAGTTTAAAAAAAATGTATCCTAAAAGGACATATCCATCCTTCTGCTGCATGAATCAAAATTATATCAAAACCTTTTTTGTAATTCCCTCAATCTTGCAGTCTATTTTACAATACAAATTTGAAAAAAAAATATGTACACTTATGAGGCAGAAAGGTTGTGAGGCATTTGTATCATCACAAGCTTTTTATTTTTTACAAAATGGATAGAGTTCATTTGTACTTTTATTGCAGAAGTGTATTATGTGATATCACATATCAGGGTATACAATGGACCAGTTTGAAGTTTCTGCAAGGAGCAGTATTTCGCAATAGGTCAAAGGTCAATGGGTAACACTTGAACATTTGTTTACAGCTGATGGCAGGATGTAAACACCCATTTTACAGCTGATGGCAGGATGTAAACACCCATAAAATGTGCTACACACGTCCGTTGCAGCGCTCAGATGTTTTTTTACAAGGTGACCTGATCAGAAAGGTCACTAATGCATGCAGAGATGTAAATTTCGAACTCATCTATATCATTCACCAAAAGAAATATACTTCTTCGCATGTTTGCTTTCAATTTAAGTATTTTAGACCAAATAAAATCATTCCAGGTTTGTCACTGTTGAGATACAAGTCCCTTTCACCACTCTAAGTAACAATTAAAAAAAAGAACAGAATGTGACACAATGTAATAAGACTAGAGCCATGCATTTCCATTAAACGGTGACTTCTATATTGATTACTTGTGTAATGTCTTATTGATTATGATCTACCAAAATAGCAAATCCATCATTTCAGTAGCAATTTGTTTTTTCATCTGGATATATCATTGAATGTAGCACTGTGTCAGAGGCGTTGATCTGTACTCAAGTGGGGCTACTTCCATCAAAATTTACTGTGCAAAAATCCAAAGTCAATGGACATATTACCCGGGGGGGGGGGCATGTTCCGCTTCCCCAGTAATCAATACACTGATTGCATTCCACCCCCTTTGAAGGTGTTAGGTAGTTTTAAGGGGACAGAGTTTCACAGCACAGTTTCTAACCAATTGGTTTGAGTTGGGCCAGCCGCGGCCTTTTCCCAGTTTTGACTCACAGGCTCTTTGTCCCTACTCCATTGCATTTGCTGAGCAACAAACAAATCGGCAGTAACTTTCATCTTTGAACTCTTTGGTATGACCTGGCCAGGAGTTGAACTCTAGACCTCCTGACTGCAAGTCAGATGCAGTTTGTAGCTCAAGAGTTTGACACCTAGTTGGGTCTTTGAAAAGAGTGTTGCAGTCTCCTCTCTGTATGCATAGTATCAGACAGACTTCTGAGTAAGATATTCATTCATGTGCCTTTTAAACATAGTTCACACATCTAAAGAGTATATTTTGTAAATATTGTGATTCATGAATCATAAATAAATTATATTTGCAGAGCAGAGCTGGGAGGGTGGATGCAGTCTTTATAGCCTGGAATCATATCATTATGGAAATCTTGACCAGCTGCATGGTCAAGTGATTAGAGCATCCAACTTGCTGGGGGGAGGCCTAGAGTTTGACCCATGGCCGGGTCATACTGAAGACTTTAAAAAGGGAACTTACTGACATTGTGCTTGGTGTACAGCATAAGCAGTGGAGTAGAGAAAACAAGCCAGTGAGCCACAACTGTCAGGAATTAGGAATAGTGCCCTCTATCAAAAATGTCATCTCTTACCCATATATCCGTCCTGTTTTATGTATGTTCAGGTATGCTGTTGAATATTGTATGCATTTCTGAAGATAACAAAAGTCATCCAAGTTGAACTCTTCTTCAACTGAATATGTTGCAATGGGGAATTTCCCTCTTGTGCAATGGCAACAGGCACTGTCACCTTCCAAACCAAATCTGGACTTTGAACTTTATTTTGAAGTTAGTTTCAGTGGAGTATGGAAGTGAACAGTGTACTGCTACTCGTAAAGCTTTGGTAATTGTTTGTGGGTAATGACCTAGCCAGAAGTATTGTTTGTACTATGTACAGAGTCTGCTCTATAGACCCACGTCTCATTGGTCCTCTGTCTCATCGGACCCCCTAAACACTTAATTTGTACCATTAGTCCCACATCTCGTTCTTCCCCCATTTCAGATTCTGTCTCATTGGTCCCCTATTTCATTAGTCATGTATCTCATTGGTCCCCCAGTTATTTTGATTATAGGGGTATAGAGTTAGGGTTTAAGGTTAGAGATAGGATGTGGGGGTTAGATTTAGGGATAAGGTAAGGGACATGATCACCTGAAAAAATGAGGGGAGCAATGAGGTGGGAGACTAATGACACAGGGGACCATTGACACAGAGAACTAGTGAGAAATGGGGCTGTAGACATTATCCCGTATACACCTATTTGATTGAACTGTTTGCATTGAAATGACATAGTTTGTAACCAGTTTGAGTAAGAAGAGAGGTATATTATCAATTACCACACACACTGTTATAATGACCCCTTCACCCCCATGTTTTAATCACCATGAAGTGAGCTATTAAATGAAGCATTATCAGGAGTCAAACTCTTATGATTAGTAAAAGGGCAATTTGATCAATAATGCAAGTTACAGAGCACAATTGTCCCTAAATGCTGTCTTACAGCTTACAATAAGAACGACTAGTTGAAATCAGTGGCCTTGCCAGAATATTTTGAGCTGGTTGCACAGGGTAGAGAAGGGGTTGTGTTGCAAACAACTCCTTAGGGTATAATTTCTGAATTCTTTCCCTTTCCACAGGACTATCTCTTCATTTCAAAATTTTTACAGGGGAAAGTATTTTTTGTGGGGGTGGGGGATGATGTGGTACAACCCCCCCCCCCCCAATAGCTACACCACTTGTAGTAAGCCAACCAGTTCTCTTGTGATTTATTTTACAGATGTGTGTGTAAGGATGAATTTTAAATGTTTTGTAAGGAGTCTTTCATGGTGCACAGTTATTGTCATACAATGTTACAATTTATTAAAGCAATGACCTTGAAAGAAATGTTTCCAACTCTCTCAAGAGCCATAGTCATAGGGTGGGCAAGAAATTTTTATTCAGGCCACTTCTGGGACATAAGTTTGTTTCAAAAGGCTCAAAAAGCTGCACTAAATACAGCTTTTGTTGTTATTCAAAAAAAAATTTATCGTTAATCAATGCTATGCAATTTAACAGAAGCTTTCTGTTGTTATTGTTCAATGGGTTGGACAAGTCAGATTCTTCGTAGCATCACAAAAAAGAGAAGTCGACCAGCAATTTATCAATTTTCAAAGAAGTGGTTACTTTGGCACTTGTCATATCATCTTTCTTTGGGAACTTTCATAAGAACCATTTTGGCTTTTTTTTCTATTTTTTAATTTTTCATTTGCACTTATCCAAGCCTTGAAATCCTATGTTGTTTCTGGTGCCTAAAGAAATTTTGTTTTGTTTGGAAGGACTTGAAGCTGATAAAACTTATTCCCTTTGTATGTTCCTTTGCAAGTATAGCCTTTACTAATATAACGATACTTTCACAAACCAGAATTTTTCAAGTGCCTGTGGGAAGGGGGGGGGGGGAGATATAGGGCAGCAGTGGGAAAAAAAACTTGTCACCCAGGACAGTTTCCCTTTTTTGGTCATGAATAGGGAGGAAACTGGTGATTGAGGGGTTGGGGAAGTCAGCCCCACCCCCACCCTGTATCCTTATTTAGGGCCATCATGGCAGTTAAACTGAGAGTAGCTGATGTGTGTATTTTTTCTTTTAAATTTAATTCTTTTACAATATTTTGTTACAGATCATTTATCAGATTTTAACTTACATGAGCAGCTTACCTTTGTATGACATTCCTGAATAACCCACTTCTGTTGCAAGCAGCTTTGGGTGAATGAAATAGAAGATGAGTGATGTGATCAAGTGGGGTTTTTTTCTTAAAAGAAGGGTTTAAGGTCAAACCAAGTTGTGATATGTTAAAGGGATACTTATTCTAAGCATTTTGGTGAAATTTGCATTGAAATCCAATGTGTGGTTTTCAAGATATGAGCAAATAGAATTGTCACATTTTCAACAAACCGTGAACTTGAAGCAAGCACATATGACATCATATCCCCACTTTAATGGACAGTCTTTTGTTTTCCTTTAAACTTTACAGCTTTTTTCTCCTCAACAGTCCCATGTTATCAAACTGCGATTGCATAAATGGCATAAGAACTTTTCAAACTTTGCAATCCCCATGGGGAGGTGCTATTCCTGTTAACTTCAAGGTCACACAACAGTCTGAAAAACAAAGGGAAACAAAGCATTCCTTGTCAATGTGAGGAAGTGATATAATCTCTGCTGCCCTAAATCTGACTTTGGGACACAAATCTAGTAACATCATTTGCTGCTATCTCGAGAAATACATGTTCGATTGGAATGGGAATTTCACCACACTGTGTAGATTTAGTAGTTCATTCACATGTGAAAATTAATTTTTTGCTTGAACTTCCGCTTTAAGTCCTGATTGAGATGTACCCACCGCATATTTTGCCCCAAATTGTTTCTCATCCCTCCGCTAAACTTCCTTTGGTAATCAAAATTGTGTTACTGTGGATGCTTCATCAGGGATGGTATTTGACAATTAGACCAATTAAGACATTATTACAGCATCTTGCTTGAAATCTGTGAAAATAGAGCCAAATCACAAAGTATTTTCACAAGCATCATCAACATTTACTCCTTAAGCAAAGAGGTTTCATGAATAGGTGTACTGGGGTAATTTTCTATGAGGGGGCAAGAGCATTTTCTGCCCAAATAATGTCACCGTTTATCATGTTTTGTCCATGCTTTTGCCTGAATAGACCAACTGCTTTTGCTCGAATTGGAAGGGTGAGTGCCCCCTGCATCCTGCCTCACACGCCTATCATGCTGTTTTGATTGCGGTAAAAAAGTTGATTTTCTAACATCAGTAATCTATTGTTCAACTGAGGTATATCAAGTTTCGAAACCCACTGCTGGAGGTCTATTATTATCACTTCACCGAGCTTCTAGTCCACTTAGGTTGCAAAAAATTACATGGTTCTTTGGGCAGGATTAATCAAAACCCCCCTCTGCATGCTGTGCATACTGTGACTTGGATTTCTTGACTTGGATTAAATGTCTTTGCATGGAGTATTACTGTCTGTCAATCATCAAATTGTGTAATTGGGCAAGGAATGAAGGAAAGTTTATATTTTTACCGTGACCATTTCCTCATGATTGTGTCATGTGACACCAATATTAGTGTGAAATTTTTCTGCGATTTTCAATCAGTTGCCACCCGGTTAAATGTCCAAGATTTGTCACTCAGTTTAAATTGACATAACTGGGGCTGTAAAATTTGGATTGGTTGATCTTAAATAGCCATTATGTTGTTATCAAGGAACTTTGGAAGCTAGTTATATATGATGAATCTTTGGTTTGACTGGAATGGTTCATTTGCATTGAAGGTCAATTTGAATGGAAGTAAGAGGGATATGGTTAGATGCCAACAAAGTTGGCAAGGGAACTTCTGCATATGGGGGGTGGGGTGGAGGAAGGATGTTGGTGGGGGACAGGGGTGTGGGGGTAGGAGAGGAAGGTGACCTCCACCATGACCCTCAGTCCATTAAAGAATTTCATGAATGATCAAAATGTCCACTCAAATGTGGCCATGGGTTGATATTAAAATCAGTTTGTTCCATTTGGCAAAGCAATAGCAATTAAGCAATTTTTTATTTTAGAAAGAACAGATGGAAAGTGAAATTGTTTCACTTAAAAATTAAATATTTTTGTTCTCCTTGTAAATACTATTCAGTTCAAAATTCCAAGCTTTGACTTGAGTGATAGTTCAGCATAATTAGCTGCCATCAAGTCTTTTGCAAAGTTAAGTATTAATTCATTTGAAGCATTTCAAATAAATGCCAACAGCTCTATGGCATTGTACAAATATAACTCGCATTTACATCACTTTAAAATGTCAAGGGTGTTGAAAAATTACCAAAAGTCATTTGCGTTTATATTTACATACAGACCAAAATAAACTGTCATATAATTCCAAACCTCTCTTGTGGTATTTTTTTTTTTCTACAGTATCTAATTCCAGCAATGGATTGATAAGTGTTGGGGGCATAGCCATGGGCGTCTGCAAGGGGGGCACTTGCCCCCTCCCCCCCCCTGGAAAATCAAACTTGTAAAAAAATTAATTAAAAAATTATAATAAAAAAAAAAATTAAAAATAAATCCTCAAAATATCTTCACCCACAGTGTCACTTTCTACTGAAATATGCAGACATTTGACCAGGAATAGCAAATGAGAGGATGGTATGCTGAATAGTGAAATTGTAATTTGGGGACCATCATTCGTGATATCTATTGGAAATTTGTAATTGTAAAAACTGTGCCAAAATTGCACTAGTTGTCAAGTATGTAGTGTGCATATGGCATCCGACTATTGATGAATGCATTGGTCTTTGTTTGGTCCCGTGCTGATCTCAAGTGGCGATGTGTGGATGTAACTGGGATATACAAGGTGAATATGGGGGGGGGGATATAATTCATAATTGGGTAACAGATATAGGCCTATAAAGGCTGTTTAACAGTTGGAAGTTGTATCGTGCATAGGCGTGCGAGACCGTGACCGAGAGGCAGATTTCCCTTCAACAATTTTTTACATTAAAAATTCTAAAAATCTAAAAATTACAGGCATGAAATTCCTGTCTCAGGGCTGGGTACATGCAGCTTATAACACTTTCTAAGTGTCGTTTCCGGCCATCTGGAGGGTTTGTAAGACCCAAAATTTTCTTTTACGCTCCGCGCCATATGGTGGCACTCCGCTTAGATAGTGTAGACAATTCAATCATCCATGAATGACTTTGCTCCCCCCTCCCTTGTAAAAATTTCTGCAAACACCCATGGGCATAGCAAGAACCTCTTGGTGCCCATAACTTAGCAATGGAGTAGGGGAAATGAACCAATGAGCCCAAACTGGAAAAAAGGGGCTCTGGGCTGCTCAAATTAAACCAATCAGTTATGTACAAACTGAGCCATAAAAGTCCATCTAGCAAACTAACAATTGCTCTAATTTTATAAATGTGGTACTATGCAAGAGGCAAGAAGGTCTAAGTATGAACGTTGAGTATCTTATTCGGACCCAAGACCCCCACTGTTACTGTCGTTACTTATTTTGGTACTACACACTTGAAACCCTTTGCCACTTTTCACCGGCTTTCTATAAATAACTTACAAAGGTAAGGGCAATATCCTCATCCCCCACATTTTTATCCATTCACTCCTCTCCTTTTTCAAAAACTGTCCTAACACCTGGATTAAATCAGCATCAAATACCCTGAGGGAACAATTAAAGGCCCAGTTTTCTCACCCCAAACAGTACCAATTCTCCTAACCTTCTTACTTTACTCTTTCATGACTGGCTCTTGGGAGTCATGTGACAATGTATTTCACATCAAATGTAAAATTTACAAGGAATAACTGCTTGGTTTACCTTGGATATACAGCACTGAAGATACTTTGAAGAGAAATAAAGAGGAAAATGGCGATATTTAGCTACTACTTTAAAACCAGTTTGGGGGACTTCTCTTGTTAGTTAACTCTCACCGCAATCTACAATTCCCAATTGAAACAGCTCTTTGATTGACAGCTAGTTAAAACATGAAGGCAGAGTACCAAAGCTCATATTACATAGTATGTATGTTACTGCGAGTGTTCGATAATACGCTGGAGCCTTGTATACTCATCCTGAAGCAACAAACTGAAGTAGTGGCTGGATGAGAATGAATTTTAGACAGTTGTGTGAGAGTAAGTAGGTTGGGGTATTGGAACTGCTTAGGGTGAGAGAATTGGTCCAAGACAGCGATCAACCATATCTTTTCGCTCCTCAGTTATTGACCCTTCATGTATGCGTCCTTGAAAAACTTGGTAAGACTAATGGTACACGCACGCATGGACGACGATGGGGTGGTAGACCCCGGCAGGGGGCAGGGACATTCACCCCACCACTGTTTGACAGAAGGAGACACCAACACTTTTGTCCCACCCCCTCCTTCTTTTTGTGCCATGAAAATAAAAAGTGGGGTAACTAAAAACTACATGAAGGCATGAATATGCCCAGAAAGTATTTCACATGACTTTTTTACCAGTTCCAAGCCAGGAAGTTACCAATTCTTTCTATAACGTCACGAACGTTTGCGTTCAACGCGCGTATTCATCTTCGGGTTCTGCCTAGCTGTGACGTCCACCATTTCAAACATCTTGCTTTAGTTGAACGTTAAAGGTTCCACAAATCTTGTAGTTGTGATTCCATGGAAACACGAAAATGTAACTTTGAGAAGTTCTACCTCTTTTTCCGATATTTCGGAAGATCCATTCTTGCTTTGCTCAAATTCCTTTTAGGAAGGGCAGATTCATTAAAATACGAAATCTTTTTCACCCATTTTTTAGCGTTTTGCGAACTTCACATCTTGAGTTCTGCATACTTTCGTCAACTCATTCCCATGATGTCGGGACTTCAGAGTAGCTGTCACCAGTCAGGTTGTTTGGCCCCCAAGTCGGCAAATCCAGGCAGCACTCTTGGCTGAACTTCAACCTGCATGTATAGTTTTTCCTTTGGACAATGAAGTATACCCCCAATTTGCATTTTTCCCCCTCCTTTTAGAATAAAAGTTGCGTGTCCCCCACCCTCAAAATCAAATTGATGCCCATGCACACACATTCAGAAGATGAACGCATCCCATCCCTTTGAATGTAAGTCATGACGGAGACAAAATTCCCTTATTTCTTAGGAAAGCCATCACCCAGTCAGCCCGATAGAGCATCAGTCAACAAGTTGCCCGTATTTACCATTCAACTCAACAGTGGTATAAGCAGAATTTTTCATTTTATCCAAGCTGAGCGCCACCATCAGTTGGCACCTAGCGAACAGAGAAAATCTTGGCTAAAATATGCCTCTCAGATACCCGGAAATGGAATTTACGGGTCGGTCTCTTTTATACGACTCAAGTCCATACTTTCAAGGGTTGTTTTGGAAGTTTTTGTCTTTCATACTTTTGCCCAGTCATTACTTTACCAACTTCAAATTTCATTTGGAGTGGCAAGCGGGGGGAGGGGGGAGCAAGGCATTTGACTGGTGATTTTCGGTCCCTGTCCCCCTCTGGTTCAGCCATTGCCACTCGAGGGCGTCGATTTGATTTTCAATGTGGGGGACATCTGGCTTTTTTCTCCTGTCCTGCTAAGGTGTCTACAGTGGCGTAGCTAGACATTTTTGCGGGAAAGGGTGGGGTGGGCAAGCATCCAATTTTATAGTTTTTTTTTTTTAAGTATGAACACCACTGTACTAGGGAAATAGTTTGCGAAGCGCGCTGAAATTTTTTCCCTTTTTAAATATTTGAATGTATGGAGCTTGTATTGCTGAAAAGTTTGGACACTGTGTTTCCTGTAAGGAAATTTGAAAAGTTGGGGGTTTACTGAAGAATTTACAACTCCTATTGGCAAATCTGAGATTGAGCGGCGACTCAAGATCGTTGTTGCAACATAATCTTATCCAACGCCTACGAAATGGGGCTCCCGACAAAATTTTTTTGAGTCAACAGCTTACATTAGAGAAAATTCGAATCTTATGAAAGAAAATTTATCAAATTAGTTACCGGTGTTCATATGCGTACGGGAACATTTCAGTTTTGGGGGCAGATAATTCTCTGCCCGAAAAATGTAGTGCTGCCCGAAAGACTATCTAATCGGAGCGCCACCATCAGTTGGCGCGGAGCGTACAGAAAATTTTGAAAAATCGCAACCCCTCAGACAGCCGGAAATGGCCTTTCCCATGCTTATAAGCAGAATCAAAGCCGTCGATATTTTGAACTTCCGTTTGCAATAAAATTTTCACCAAAAATGAGCAAATCTACAAAAAGGTCAGAAAACTCCCAGATGACATGTACCACTACCATTGGATGACTACATTCAGCTATAATCATTGGAAAATGAGTTTGTTTGCGCGTACTACAAACTATTTTACGTCATGCAGCATGAGATTATCATCAATATAATTTTGAAAATTGAAAAACTTCAGAAACCTTCGAAAATCCCAAGGCATTGTCATGGAGGGCGATAGACAGACTCTTAGCTCTACGCGCCACCATGGCTTGGCCCGGAACGCCCCAAAATTTTGACACCAAACGCCTCCAAGATCGCTTGAAATGGCACTTCCAAGGCTATTTAAGGGTTCCCACAACTCAGTAAGTTGAATCAATACTGTGAGATGTATTACCCTAGAGTTGTGTAATCAGATAGAAAGGAAGGGGAAAGGGCGTTGACAAGGCACTATTTATATATTCTTCCCCGATCCAGCAATCCATAAATGAGGTTCGTCCTTATAAACATTTGAGATGTGAAAAAACATAATATAATGATATACCGCACCTGGGAATGCAGTGGCGTAGCCAGGTTGGGTTATTTTGGGGGGCCTAGGAAACAAGTGGGGGCCTGGTACCTCCAAAGGTCAGGCATGGCAAGACTATCTAAGCGGAGTGCCACCATCGATTGGCGCGGAGCGTACAAGAAAATTTTGGGCTTTAAAACCCCTCCAGATGGCCCGAAACAGCACTTCCCACGTGTTTTAAGCTGGATGTACCCAGCCTAGAAATACGAATCTCATGTCTGCGACTTCTCAAATAATGAGAATAAAAAATCAATATATGAAAAATGGTCATACATACACTTTTTAGGGACCCCAAAACCGGGCACATCTGTTCTGTGGCCTAGGGGGTGAGACTAAAGAGAAGCGGTGTCTCCCTTTCCCTTGGGAAAAATTGTAAACTTCAGAAGGACGTAGATTGCAAATGCGGCAATATTTGAATCTAAGCGGGGCGCCACCATCAGTTGGCGCGGAGCGTAGAAGAAAATTTTGGGCTTTAAACCCCTCGAGATGGCCGGAAACAGCACTTCCCACGTGTTTAAAACTGAATGTACTCAGCCGCAAATGCGGCAATATTTGAATGGATTTCAGCTAACCTAAGGCAGTACCTTACCCTTTAACAGGAAAACCAAAAGTAGTCCCCCCGCTGTAAGAAACTTTCTTTGCGTTAGATTTCCTAGATGCAAAATGGTGCTATTTTTGGCAAAACCTTCAACTGATTATAGGCCTAAGTTTTAGGATTGTAAACCTTTAGGATTGTAAACCTCCCTTTTTGGGGAGCATGAAAAATATCAAAATGTTTTTAGTTTTTGTAGAGATTTTACAAGAGACATACATACTCGCAAAGGAACAAGTGCAAAATGGTGCAGTATTTGTCCATCGGTACATTACATATTCAAAATTAAAATACTACGAATAAATCTCTCAAAGTAATTGAACCGCAAAGCAGAAGTATGCATCATGTGGGAAATACATGAAATCAGGACTTTGTGGACATTTTACAAATCCCCCGGACGTCAGTGCCAACTAGTAAATAGGACTTGTCGAAAAAAATCGTCCTACAGTGGCACTTCACATGGGCAGGAGTGAGGCACGACATAGGCCTAGGCCTAGGCCTACTTTTTTAGGATGGAAGGGAAGAATTATCTGAAGGCAGTACCTTACCCTTACCTGCTAACGGCATATTTTGTGCTAGCCCCCCCCCCCCCCAAATGCCCCCGTGGCTACGCCACTGTGGGAATGTATAAACATTACCTGGTCTTGTATCTTTCCGGGGAAAACTGTAGAACGGAATTAAAAACATGAGTACCGTATGCCTGTGACTCTGTTGCCACTCTTGCCCGAATTTCCGTTCCACTGAATTGATACAACTGTCTATATGACTCGGCCCGAACTCCCGACTATATGTAAATGATTTTTCTACTCACACCGTTTGTCACGTTGCTAGATGTTTTTTCATGAATTTTTGGGCAAACTTACTTGCAGATTTGTTCACACTAAATTCGTATGAGTGAGCAAACAAGCTTTGATTTGTTTACCATTGCCCGAATTTCGGTTCCACAGCACTGCAAGTTAAAAAGTTTCGCACAATTTTAAGAAGATCATTTTGAAAAGTGCAGAATCGTCATCTCATTCATATGCTGCCCAAATACCTCTCGACCAAGTACGTTTCAGCCTTCTGGTGACTATTGGTGATTGTCATTTAGTAATATGGTGCGTCACAAGACAGCTTTTGATTAATTTGTTCGGGCAAAATTTTGGGGACTGTATACATCCTCTCTCCCCTTGTAATCTGGCAATTAAAAATATCCCAGAACTTTTTTGCAACTTTTGCCCGAATATTGTGTCATTTCGGGCAAAGGTTTGCGCAAGAATAGGAAGTCAGGCTGACGAAAAATTGTTTTTTTATAAGCTGCCCGAATGTGTCGCGAATTTTGGTATCTTTTAGAGTTTTCATGAAAATTGTACCGTGACTATGATGCTTTTTTATTATTTTTTCGGCCAAGTGTTTGAAGGAATTCGGGCGCGCCTAGGAGTTTTCTGTGTAAGTAGAAACAAACCAGGTTTTAAGACTCAAACGGCTGCCCGAATTTTTAAAGATCCCTGCCCGAATTTTAGGTCTTGAGAAAATTTGGGGGGGGGGGGCAGTCTTCCCCCCTGCCCCCCCCCCCCCGCCTCGTACGCCTATGCCGGTGTTACATGATGAACTGGTTTCACATTTAGCAAATTTCCGATTTTGTCACTCTCAGACCTCCGAAAAGTTTACCAAACTGAGGGTATAATGAGCGAGAACTTCTGCTTAAGAATTGCGACTTGCGGCACGCGAAGCGCGCGGTAAATATTGCACTTATAAAACAAACAATAGCGAATATGGAACTTTTATTGGAGAGAATTCGTAATTTCAGGACTTGTCAAATTTCCGAGGGCTTCATTTTTCAGAGCGGTATGTCCCCTGTACTTCGGCCTGTGCAGCGTTTCTCTGTGACTGCAGCCCCCTTTAGGCTGCCGCCCCTCAGATTTTCTTAGCGATGATAAGCTGAACGAAAAGACTTCGTCTGCTTCGCGTGCTATACCTGTAGCGACGCCGCTGCGTGTCTAAGGGAAGGATGTCCAGATGTAGAATGGTGCTAAATATTTCAATATTTTTATAGAAACTTCAAAGATTTCAAAGCATCGTCTTGAAAGTGTGGGTAATTACTTCAACGGACTTGTACGGTCAATGTGAATTTAAATACCAGGGGCCCGTTCCACAAAGAGTTACGCACGGTCTTAAGTTTGATTTACTGTTGACTTAAGTATGGGGAATCAAACTTAAGATTGTGCGTAACTCTTTGTGGAATGGGCCCCAGGTGTACTCTTTAAGTAATTGAATCGCAATTGAATGAGAATTGTGACAGTTCGGCAAAGATTCGTGCAAAAGTTTTAAGAGTAAGGAACCATTTAGAAAGTAAATAAAACCAGTGGCGTAGCCAGGATGCGATTTTTGGGGGGGCCTAGGTAACAAGTGGGGGGGGGGGCTGATACCTTCGAGGGTCAGACACGGCAAGACTATCTAAGCGGAGCGCCACCATCGGTTGACGCGGAGCGTACAAGAAAATTTTGGACTTTAAAACCCCTCCAGAAGGCCGGAAACGGCACTTCCCGGGTCTTTTAAGCTGCATGTATCCAGCCTTGAAATACGAATCTCATGTCTGCGACTTCTCAAATAATTAGAATAAAAAATCAATCTATGAAAAATGGTAATACATACACTTTTTAGGGCCCCCGAAACTGGGCACTTCTGATCTGTGGCCTGGGGGATGAGACTAAAAGGAACCGGTATCTCCCTTTCCCTTGGGAAAAATTGAAAATATCAGAAGGACGTAGATCGCAAATGCGGCAATATTTGAATTTAAGCGGAGCGCCACCATCAGTTGGCGCGGAGCGTACAAGAAAATTTTGGGCTTTAAAACCCCTCCAGATGGCCGGAAACGGCACTTCCCACGTGTTTTAAACTGGATGTACCCAGCCGCAAATGCGCCAATAATTGAATGGATTTCAGCTTACCTCAGGCAGTACCTTACCCTTTAACAGGAAAACCAAAAGTAGTTGTGTCCCCCTCTGAGAAATTTTCTTTCTAGATGCAAAATGGTTCTATGTTTGGCAAAACTTTGAACTGAGTACAGGCCTAAGTTTTAGGATTTTCCCTTTTTGGGAAGCATGAAAAATATCAAAATATTTTTAGTTTTTGTAGAGATTTTACAAGAGACATACATACTGCCAAAGAAACAATTTGCAAAATGGTGCAGTATTTGTTCATCGGTACATTACATAGTCAAAATTAAAATACTACGAATAAATCTCTCAGAATAATTGAACCGCAAACAGAAGTACGGATCATGTGGGAAACACATGAAATCCGGACCTTGTGGACATTTTACAAATCCCCCGGACGCCAGTGCCAACTAATAAAAAGAGGACTTGTCGAAAAATCGTCCTACAGTGGCACTTGTCATGGGCAGGAGTGAGGCACGACGTAGGCCTACTTGTTAAGGATGGAAGGGAAGAATTATCCGAAGGCAGTACCTTACCTCACCTGCTTACGGCATATTTTGGGTATGATAAAGTATAGGAACGGTCGTGTAAGAATGGTCTCCAGTGTATGATTGCCTTATTTTCAGTAAATCAATCAGCAATCCGAAAGGCAGAAAGGGTCTTAACCTAACAAAGTCACATTAAAGTTTGTCGTCGAGACTTTCGTTTCATCTTCGAAGTGAAATGCAATAAACGACAGTGCACATCACAAACGGTGTCCAATTTAGTAAAAGTAGGCATTTTGAAGTTATTACTTGATTTCATACGTGCGCACAAAATGTGTTTTACACACATTCATCCATGTTTTTTTTTTTTTTTTTAATTTTTACACATTTTATTTATTTACTGTTTTGAAGGATATACTTCAAAGTTTATTTCCGTTCAAACATTTTATTTTTTTTCAATTACTTTATCAGTACGCAAAAAATCGGGGGGGGGGGGGGCTAGGCCCCCCAGCCCCCCCCCCCCCCCCCCCGTGGCTACGCCACTGAATTAAACCCATGCAATGATAAAAAGGACACTTCAATCTACTGCGGAAAAATCACGGATCGGGGGTAGATCAGTGGTAGGCTACCCACTGCAGTGTTACCGAGACGGCACCATTGCATACTAAGCCTGCAGGTACGTGTAAGATTGTTGATACAAAAAACATGCTGACGGGCATGGAAATAACCTGAAGTAACAATAATTAAGGGTCTGGTCCTCCCTTTAGGCCAACACGAGCGTCACTAACCATCCATCGCCGAAAAAAGGTTTTAAAAAAATTTAACAAAAAACTCAACTGGACCTTAAACTGTATCCTAGGCTGTGTGTGTACCCCAGCTCAGGCCTAGCTTATCAGTGACAAGTAGGCTATTGATTACTCTGCAGTTTGTGAACTTATTTTGAAGTAACCATTGAAAACAGCAGAAAAGATAGCGATTCATTAGATTATACGTATAAGTCTGGGAAATGCTATTTCCGGTCATCTGAGAGGCAGATTTTTCAAAAATTTCTGTACGCTTCTCGCCAAATGATCATAGGGGAGCTCCACACGGGTCGCTTCGGACGCGGGAAAACGAAAACTGAAAATGCTTGGTACGCGTATGTCAATCACTGATGCTTTTTCATTTCAATTTTATAGAAACAATTTTTACTTCAAGATTGGAGGGTAGCCTACCTGGCGCTAGATTGCATGTAATGACTCAAAATTTTCAGTTCTATTCCCATTAACCATCACAATTCAACTTTCAAGACGATTGCTGTTGTAGTTAAAATATTTCACCATTTTGAGGCTCTATTTTAAGGAGAATTTTTTCAAAGGGGAATATGGGGTACATATCGAAGAGCTAAATGATTAGGGCCTGGACTTCAGGGCATCTTATGGGGCTTTGGCCCTCCTTTGCCCTTCAACCTGTTATGTTATGTTATATCACTTAGACCACAGAAGTCCGAGGTAGTACTTCCATGCTTAGACTGGACCGGCGGCATCGGAACTCTCAACATAGGCTTCAATGCATAACATAACATAACAGGTTGAAGGGCAAAGGAGGGCCAAGGCCCCATAAGATGTCCTGAAGTCCAAGCCCTAATCAAAAGTCAAACCACCAAAGCTTGACAACAGCCCCAAATCAGATTCTACCACGGCTATGGAAAAACTTGTCAATGCTATCCTTCAGAGAAAACCTGCTTACGCGACTGCCTTTATGGGTCTACCCACGGGATCCTTGCAGGTTTGCTACCTGACATCTGATTTTGCTCAGTTTGCTTTTTTCATGAATTAAATTTTTGGGGAAAAGTACCAAGTTTTAAGAAGGTGGGTAATTTTATGTTCATGTTCGATGTTAAGTTACATGTTATAACCCTACAGTGCCCCACAGCTGAGGGAGAGTTACATCTTTTCGGGCAAAAAATGACGGTCGCGTCAGCAGTCCCAGTCTGACGATGTGCGCCGTTGTGTGGATAAATTAGTTCAACAACATTGAAGACGGATTGCCCTACCACTAGCGGCAACTACTCGACCTCTTGAAAGTCGTCTTTTATACGCTTCCGTACAAAAACAGTGCATGTACGTCATAGAACAGTTGGCTCAACTGGCCCAAAGTTTCTTGACTGCCTGAAATCTGATACCACCTCGAAGGGCTGGTCGTTTTGGCCGGTTCAAGTTGTGACGTTTTGATGACGTTAACATAACATAACAGGTTGAAGGGCAAAGGAGGGCCAAAGCCCCATAAGATGCCCTGAAGTCCAGGCCCAAATCAATTAACTCTTCGAAGATCCAATGCCAGAGTGAGAGTGAGTGTGGATGAACACCGGCAAACTTCGCCTTCACTTTTCGACTAGTGCTCAGAGGTAACGAGGCAGGCGTGTACTAATAGCTCCCAATCCTGCTCCCGGGACCGCCATTTAACGTCCCCATCCGACGGACGTGAGCGTATCCCCAGTCTTTAGCCACTTTCCCAAAGGCTGGAGGGGGTGGAGGTTATACTTGCTCTGCACCACTGCTCAACAACTGAACTGAGCAAGCGGACAACTTCCTGAGTCGGACAACTTCCTGAAACGGACAACTTCCTGAAACGGACAACCAAATACCCAATTTTGTAATTCACCAATTTTAAACCCCCTCAGCATCAGCTATGCTGAACAAGTTAATTTTTAGACCCCGGAAAATTTCCAAGTGGTTCCACCGGGATTTGATCCGGGGACCTTCAGTATCCAAGGCAGTACGCTCAAACCACCGAGCCATCTCCACCCTCTAGATTTTTTTTTCAGAAAGATCGATCGTTGGCTGAGCCAGATGAGCTCGAGCTGCTATAAAATCGAACGCACCTATTAATTATCCTTCTCTATTCTCGATCTCTGTATAGAGGCTTTGCAATTGCGTCACGGAACCGCCATGCTGGAGGACATTCATGCCAAATACACGTGGCTTTGTGCCGAACGCACTGCACATTGTGCACTGTGATGTGCACGGTGTGTACAAATTCAACGAGCAAGCGCGTCCCGTATGGTTTACTACATAGTTACATGTACTCCAACACGGCCGCCGGAGAGTATTATGACGTCATGTGAAAGGCCTCTGTATCACGCGTCACATACGTTCATCCGTGACGTACATGTACTATTTATTGCGCAATAGGCTGAATTCCCCAGTCTCGTCTGCAGTTGCGAAATACACTGGCTGCAAAATGAAGACCGAGAATCGTGTCATACGATCATTTGTGAGAAAAATGTTCGCCAGTGCAGAGACGTGGATCCACCGATGTTCCAATGAAGGGTCTCTCCTCGGCAAAATTCATTTAGCGTGGAAATTTTGGACCCGAACCGATAGTTGTTACAGCTGCACAAGCCTATCGTTACTAACATTGCCTACCTGATGCTACGTTAAGCTTAACGTTACAAGCCACACAACAGCTAAGGACCTTTGAAGTTTGGTTAGGATAAGCACTGACTGATGCACGTAGCTTAACGTTAGAATAGTTTAACAATTGCGGGTTGAGGAAAATTTAAAAGTAAGCCTGTCCTTGTATTTTTTTATTTACCTGTTGGATTAATGATTAAAGAATGTCCTAGGCTGCATAGATATAGGCCTAGTATCATACTCAGTTTAGGCCTAACGTTAGACTAGCTTAGGCCTAGCTATTTTCCAGATTCACAGAGAAAATGTGAATAAGAACATGACTGTAAGTTACACTAGTGTAAGGCTATGCAGCTGACATTTCTGTAAATTGTGAGTTAGATAGTGTCTGACAGGTCATAGCTAGACCTAGGCTATACTCGGTGTACATATCGTTGAGTTTTCACCTAAGACTGAGTAAGAGCTGTGTCATTTCAAGATTTTTACATGTAATATTAATGCAGATGCGCACTCCACGAGCCCGCGCACTGGATGCTCACCACAGCATACAGGGAGTAACACTAACAACAGTTAGCCCTTTCATTACCTCGGCATATTCACGCTTTCGCCATTAAGGTTGCACAAAGAAAGGGTCCCTCAAGATACCTAGTTGTATATGTGACAATAAAATGTCAGCATCTTACTTCCTAGGCTACTTACTCTCATAAGAAACCCTTGCCAGGCCTAATGTACATGGATATCTGTAAGACCAATGATTTTCCACTATCACAAAAAGAAAAAACTGGTAAAAAGATGGAATTTGCCGTTTTGGAAAACTTTTAAAAAGTTTCTTTCACAGTTCATGATTTTGTGCAATATTTACCATTATGAAACCTCCCGAATTAGCAGCCTGGTCTTCCTGTTCAGTATGGTGTGTTTCAAGTCTTTTGTGAGTAGTGAAAGCATGGTGTCTAACTATACAGTCCTAACTCCCTGTAGATCCCAGCTCAGGCTTGTGTACTGCTGCTCCAATCAGCCTAGATGTATAACTTCCCATACATTATCACTAAGGCTGCAAACTTACGTTTCTTGCTTGGAAATGCCTCACAAATTTTACTTTTTTTGAAGTAGCCTAACCCTGTCTGTAAATCCCCTCATAGCAATTGTCCAATCAGTGAACGGAAGGATACATGAAGGTCCTATACTGTGGAGAACATTAATGCTATGACAAAATAATATAGCTATCCATATACAGTTATGATAAAATTGACATTATTTTTTAAAATTCTTCATTTCATGCAATCTTCTTTGTCAAAAACTCAATCAAGAAAATTTCATAAGCTCAGACAGCTGTATCAAGCTGTGTTTACAATCCTCACAGTGTGTGCACACAACCTCTCGGGTAGAAGGAAATCAAGCCCTGCCCATAATTCGTGAATCAGCAAAGCAGAAGTCAGCAGCTGTGGGAGATCCTTCTGCTGATACACAGCAATGGTATGTTGGTGTTGTCTGAACATTGGCTGCTTAATTAAGTGAATTCACTGCAGTGTACTTGTGCAGTGCACTGGTTGTATTGTTTGTTGTTCCATGATCCACGATTGAGTTGCTTACTGTAAAATTGCAAATGTTCCATGTTTCTTTTCGTGTCCCTGCTTAGTATCAATTTTAGTGTAAATTGGGAAGAAATACTGTCAATTTTTCGTTTTTGTTCTTGTATCTGACTGTAACAGAAAATAGAATAGGCTAGCAGCTCTATTTTAGTTATGACATGCATTATTTGAGCACTTATACCCTTCTGTACTGAAACAGAATTTCACAGAATATTGAAAAAATTGAAACAGACAAAATTGAATTTAAAATATGAAAACGGAATTTCCATTTTTGAAGGAAGAAATCATTGGCCCCAGATTTTGAGTCAAAGCCACAGGGAATTTAGCATTCATTCATGCTTGCCCATTGGTCAATTCATGTCCAACATTAGGCCTGGGCATAGCCGAGGTTGCTATGCAGCCATTAGAGAATTGTGCCCCTTGAGAGTTGACATCATGACTTTGCTGATAGGGTAACAACTTGGCCGATTTATCAACAGTAGAAAACAGCAGACAACAAAAGGCAGTCACTGGACCATAAAAACTGCAGCAATGTTGCTTTTTGTCATTTGTGTAACAAACAAGGATGTGAAGAACAGGATAAGTTTCTCCAAGCTTCAAGGGAGTGAATTCTCTAATGGCAGCAGAAATGAAGGTGGCACAGCAGATGGTGTTCGGCCAACATTACAGTATTTTGTTTGTGGTAATGCAGTTATGCATGTGACAGACTGATATAATGTCAACATAGTATAAAAAACTCAGGCTAGTCTTTGTTACTTGCAATGATTTTGCATATGATGGACTCAATGTTACAAAGTTGTTTTAAGTCTTACCATTGGATATGGCTACACAGGTACGGATTCAAAGCCTCAGGGAAATTCATTACGGTGCTCTGCGTCAGAAAGTATCATGGTCACTCTAAGTTTTAATACCTCACTTGATATGCACAAACAAAGTACTGCAGAGAAACATGATATAAGTTGCAATTAAAAACTACTCTTTTCACAGTGATTTTAGGCAATTCTAGATATAACTTGTCTGAATGGTGTCAGTGTACCGTCTCTCCAAGAATACTGATCATAAGTACCATATCAAAGTCCAGAGTTAGACTTTTTGGCTTTGGCAAACTCAAAATAATTGTAGCCTTATTAGTGGTGCTTAAGTTTTTACGCTAAGCTGATGTCAGTGCTGTGATGAGATTTTGACACAAAGGTGAGTCAATTTGATGCACTGATGTTCGTGGGAAAACTGAAAAAGAGGGTTTAATTTTTTTCCCACATTTCATGTGTGTACAGTTCCAAAAAACTTCAATTTCAAATGAGCCAGATTTTCATAAACTGAATGTATTGACCCAATGTGCAGTTGGTCTATAATTTCCTAGAGGAAACAGCGTGGTGCTGTCTAATGGCACTTGCATACCTTGAAATCCAAGGCCTGGCACAAGCATTCCTCAAACTCTTGAATATTAAGTCTAGTTACAGGTACCAATTCTGTGTTCTTAAAGATTTGTTTCCATGTTTGACTTTTGCAATGATTGACTAGATTTACTAAAGGTGTTTTTGTGTATATTAACAACATGATAATACTCAAACTTTGTATTAAACACGTCAGTGTACTGAAATAGTCACCTTTGTTGGATATGCCCCCACCCCACCCCCACACTATCATCATATCATGTCCACTGTCTGTCTCCATGTCTGGCAAATATTTTTGCCAAATGTAATTTAGAAAAAAACTTTGTATTTAATTGATAAAAGGCAATAACCTGAGAATTGGGACATCTTGGAAACTTAATTTTCTGACATTACCAAGTACTTTACCCCATCTGCACTGGTTCCACCCCTAATTATAAGGGGCAGTCCCAGGGTATTTTGATAGGGAGGCAAAGCATTGATTGCTCAGGCTTGTCTACTTTTTCCCTTTTTTGCCTTCTCATTTCACATTTTTGTGGGGGGGGGGGGGGGGGGCTGGCAGTTACCCTCCTCTTCCTTGATGCCTCACTGAAGTATCAAGTGGATCTTAAAGGTGAAATGCAGTCACCCCAATCTGAAGTAATGTATAAGACTGTCCTGTTTCATGATTGGTTCTTGAGAGTCATGTGACAATATTTTTTTCTCCCCAAGTGTGAAATTTACTTGAAGTAGTTCTGCTTGGTTTAACTTGAATATGTTATGCAATAATGAAGTTCTAAAATATTATAACAAAAATTATGAGATTTAGCTCTTGCATCAAGTTTGGAGTGACTACTCTAGCCTTTTAAGTGCTTGACAAGATTACTTCAATTTACTTGTTTCACAATCAGAAATTATTGATCATAGACTTTTAATTTTCCCAATCATTTCTTTTCCAAGGAATGGATTGTTTTCCTGGAAAGAACCTTGACTTCAGCTGGCTCCATTGTGCCCTGCTGTTTCTGTTTGTTCTTTTTGGATCAGTACTTCTTAGTCACTTTCAAAAATGGCCAGGTACAGCAGCTGAATTTTTCGAGGGTCATAAAGGGGACTATCATACAGTGAGTATCTTTTGCAAAACAACCTAATTGCAACCTTAAAGGGAAGGAGCAGTTCTTCATACAAATTCCTATCTTAGTAGTCTATCCTGTTTCGTGAATGGCAGAGAATCATGTGACAGTTTTCTCACTGAATTGTTAAATTTATTGGGTGTGTCTCCAGGCTTGGGGTAATCGTAATCGATAGCAATGGATTACACATTTTAAAGTAGTTGTAATCGCAATGGATTACTTCTGTAAAAATTGCAAAGTAATTGCAATCGTAATCGATTACACTGGCAAAGTAATCCCAATGGTGGTTTCATTTCTGATTACCTGGAAGTTGAATTGAACAAAGAAGTAAAGTTACTAAACAATTTTTTCAGTGCTTAGTTCTTCTGTTGGAATGACAAAATTAAGTTGTCCCTCTGTCTTGGATATTCCAGCTTAAAATGAGTGAGAAGTGCATGGGTTCAATAATCTCTACTTTGGGGGGACTTGGTTCTGTTCGGCCTTACAGTATCTAGAGCAATGCCCATGGCCTTTTTCCAGTTGTGTGCACTGGATTGTTTTGCCTACTACATTGTTTATGTGAAAAGAAAATGTAATCATGATTGCAATCATGATTACATTTTAATGTAATAGCAATTGTAATCAATTACTTTCAATTTTAGCTGTAATCGTAATCATAATCGCAATCGTAAAATATGAAGTAATCGCAATTGTTATCAATTACATTGAGATGTAATCGCCCCAAGTCTGTGTGTCTCACTTATTGCTTCACTTTAATATATATGTGTAAAACCTTAGTCTTTAAATGTAGAGAAAGAAATGGAAGAAAAATTAGGAGATTTAGTTGTTGTTGTACCACATTTAAGGCCATAGGCTTTCTCATTTTTGCACAAATGCAGTCATGTACTGTGTGTATAGGATCATAAAACAAATGCTCTTCAACAAGAATTATTAAACATGGTTAAACAATCTGTGTGATTTGTAGACCATTCTCCATGGTTTTTGGCTCCTGTAATGCATGTGAATAACTTAGCAACATTAAAACATTTCATTCTTTTTATTTTGCCTTCAGCTTTCATTGAGATCCATACAATGTTTGGAAAATGAGTTTCTTGATACAGAATCTAATATTTGCCAGAAATGTCCACGGTGTCCTTATGGATATAAATTGAATAAAGTAAGTTGTCATTCTTTGGCTTTGTTTAAATTTAACTTTTGCTCTCTCTTAAGCTCTGTCCATACCATGCGACGCAACTTATTGCAACAAGACCTGTCTTGCCGTGGTGAGCGACTGACAACTAACCAGTTTTAAGAGCATATTGTCCACATTATGCAACAAGACACAGGTCCATGAACATACTCTTTATTTGTTACGTTGAAGAGACAGGAATGTGTTCTGTCCATGTCAATTAACTGATCTTCAAAGGCTTCATTCCAGAAGTCTGTCATTGTGTCAGTTGCATGTTTCAGTCTCATGGGACCAAACATGTTCGGCCTCATGAAACTGGGTTGTGCGTCTGCTTGCAACCAGTTACAAAGCATTCCACACTTCGCAACGCATCTGAACAATCTCTTTGCAATGAGTTGCGTCCCATCGAGTAGCATAGTTGCAATGGGGCTTTACTTTGTATAGCATTAAATTCATGCGGACCACATCAATTTTTTATAAAGAAAAAATGAAAATATCTGGTTATCTCCCTCAATTGTGTATAAACTAGATTTAAATTTATTTCTGAAGGCTTGTAAATTTAAAGGAGTTTTTCACTCCACTTGTCACTGAATGGTCTTTTGTTAACTGCTCCATGCAATGTTGTGTTTCTATAAAAGTTAAAGCCAGGAAGTTCTACAGTATTTGTAGTAGTCTACAGAAATTCTCCATTGGCACAGCTCTTTGATTGACAGCAAGTTAAAAAAATGCATAGAACTGAAGTTCACATTGCATTGGATGTACTGTACTGAGAATGGTCTGATTGCACCCTGAGTTTTGTGTGTTCTAACACCTTGAAGCATTATCTGGATGGGGATGAATTTGAGACAGTTAGGGACGGGGCTTAAGTAAGTAAGGTAGAAGAAATGGAACTGCTGGGGGTGAGAAGATTAGTCCTTTAGGATACATTTATCTGAGGATTCATTACATAAAACAGCACCATGGAAGAGAGGGTCAAGGTTACTGAAATTTATTAAAGATTTGCCTGTTCCAGATGACAATTTTGAATTTGATAAAAATTACATTTTTAAGGCCAAAGGGTGAGTAAACAAGACACTAATGAGTAATCAAGAAGCTGGCATTCTCTTCCTATGAATATTCAGTAACACTCAACCACTCTCAAAGCTGCATATTTCTACGAATATTCAAAAGAATTTGTTGGGGGTTAGAGATATGACAGTCTGAAGAAGGAATATGCCATACAGCCTGCAGTGCTATGCAGGTATTAAGTGCAGTGATGTGTCAGTCAGGCTTGGGGTAATCGTAATCGATTGCAATCGATTACACATTTTGAAGTAGCTGTAATCGCAATCGATTACTTTTGTGAAAATTGCAAAGTAATTGCAATCGTAATCGATTACAATGGCAAAGTAATCGCAATTGTGGTTTCATTTCTGATTACTGTACATTGAAATTAAATTGAACAAAGCAGTAAAGTTACTAAACAATTTTTGTTGGAGCTTGGTTCTTCTCTTAGAATGACAAAATTTAATTGTCCCTCTTTCTTGGATGATCCAGCTTAAAATGAGAGAGAAGTACATGGGTTCAATAATCTCTACATGGGGAGGACTTGGTTCTGTCCAGGCTTATCTAGAGCAATTTTCATGGCCTTTTTTCAGTTGTGGGCACTGGATTGTTTAGCCTACTACATTGTTTATGTGGAAGCAAAATGTAATCACGATTGCAATCATGATTACTTTGCAATGTAATCTCAATCGTAATCAATTAATTTCACTTTAAGCTGTAATCGTTATCATAATGGCAATCGTAAAATATAAAGTAATCGCAATGTGTTATTACATTGAGATGTAATCGCCCCAAGCCTGGTGTCAGTTTATTACATTCAGCAAAAAAACACACAGTGCCCATTAGGCTCTTGTTTATAACACAGTCGTATATATATTGATCGAAGATGAAGCTCTTAATTACATAATATGTACTTGTTTGTTACTCTTAAGGCATGCGGCAACGGTCTTGGAGCAGGTGCAACTTGCTCACATTGCATATCAACTTACTACCAAAGAGATGGGGAGTGTTATCCCTGCAAATATTGTCAGGGTAGGGAGACGCTCCAGGAATGCACTAATACATCCAATACTAAGTGTTCATCGGAGTGTCTAGAAGGGTTAGTATTCATGGTCTATTGTTTTGTATACCCTGTCTTTGTGAAGGTTTCAGATTTGTTCAATAGTCAGGAATTTTATTTTCATAAGATTATCATACATCTTCCTAAAATAGTTTATTTTGTTTCTCTCCTTATCTTTAATTGTACTCTCCCCCACCGTTTTCCCAATTTTTCACTCCTTTTTTATCGTGTGCAACTTTATTAGGGAAGAAAGATGGTCCTCCCTCCCCTCCTCCCCCTTCTGATTTCTCATGGAACTTGCCACATCTGTGCCGACTTTCATGCATGCTAATTGGTTTGTTTCTTTATTTTAAGAAACCTTTTTATACAAAGGGAAAGATTGAAGTTGAGTGGTATAATCAGCTTTGTAAAAAGAGTTCTTCATAAGAATTCAGTATGGGTCTCTGGGAGCTTCTCCAGTAGGGGTGTTTGTGTTGCAATGAAAAACTGGGGAGAAATTGGTATGGCTTGACATGGCATGTTGTGTCTTTGTTGTACCATTTTAAGTGGCAGACAGAGGGCTTATCTGGCTCACAACCTTTCTTGTTTATGAGACCCTGGAAAGTTACAAAAGGGGTTACCTTAAAAGAACCCGATGGGTACTTTAGCCACTATATGGACTGAAATTAATACTGCAAACCTTTATCAGTCTGATTCTATTTTGCCGAGGTAACTGGTAATACAGTATGTCACATTGTATAACAAAAAACAACAAAGTTGTGTGAAAGTTACTGTATTGATTTTTTATCATGATTGATCACAAAATTTTATCACCAATAAATATTTTGTTTTCCACAGGTATTACATGTCAGTGACCAGACAGTGTATACCAAGGTCAAACCAAAGGCACAGACCGGCTGACCCACCTCAGAAAACACCTTCACCTGTTACATCCAAATTATCTATGCAAACTGCAACCATTGCTAATAAAATAGTAGGCATCATATCCGCATCACCTCCAAACAATGACCAAGTACAGATTGGGGAAGATGAAGAGCCTGTGTTTCCGGAGCCAAAAACAACCTCACCCGTGAATAGACAAGAGACAGGTGGTTCACCAACATGGTCATGGTGGTCATTGTGGTCATTGTTCTCAGTCCCTTTCTTTGTTCTAGTTCTGATTGTGGTGATCGGATGTGCTTTGAAAAGAAATTTCATTTCTGCTACTTGTCTTAAAGGTATGCTATTTATTACTTAATCGCTCATTTTATGTTAGAATATATGCCAAAGTTCCTCAGCTAAATGTTAGTTTGTTGGATAAGGTTGTAAAGCTCAGTTTCTGACCAATTGGTAAAAGTCTGGCCAGCCCCAGCCTTATTTGTTCATTGACGAATTATTCATATCACGACTTCCTCTATATTTCTCGTTCATGATTGTTTAAATAAAATCTTGTCTGTCATGTTCATGAATCTTGCATTATCTGGAATTACAATTTTAACTTTTGTAGATCAATTCCAAGGTCTCTGCTGTTGTAAAAAGATTGTACAGTCTGATGAGAAAGATTTGGAATTGAATTTGACTGAAAATATTCCTCCAGGTGAGTTATTAAACTTGAACAAATAAAAAAAAATGTTGTGCCCATACCCATACTGTGCTATTTGATTTAATGGCAAAAGGAACTATAAATGATTACTACTTATGTGTGTACTACACAAACTGCTATTCTATTTTGTTCAAGTGTTTTTAGGAATGGAGAGGTTCTTGTCTCTCTCTAACAAATTAAAAATGTTTCAAATTAGTTCATGACTCTTTTAGCTGGAGAGCAGATTGTGACATTGCAAAAGCTATACAAGAATATTTGTATGTTAGTGAGTGAACACTCTGAGGCATATCTGGTATGGAACAAGCCCACCCCTGGTCATTATATATAAGCTATATCTATTTAAGCAATTAGTTGTTTTCACACCTTCGGGTTGGGTAAATGATTCCTTACAATGGTATGATCTTAATTCTGCCAACTATGTACCAAGTTTGTAATTCTAGTTAAACCAGTGATTTTAAGCATTGCAATTATCAGTGATGTTCTGTTATGATATTTGATCCTTTTCTTCCTGATCCTATCATATCCTGTCCTGTCCTGTTACATCTTATCTTATCTTATCTTATCTTATCCTATCTTATCCTATCCTATTTTAATCTTGTCGTATCATTTCCTGTCCTGTCCTATCCTATTCTGATCTTATCCAATATTATCCTGTCTTATTTGTACCTATCCTTACACTGAAGTTATGAATTTCCTTTGGTATTTCAACAGGTACAACTGTTCAAAGATCGGAAATAGGCCTACAAACTCCTACCCACCCACTCCTCACCAGTGGAGATACAGATTCTGTCAAAGAGAACATGTCCATCATTGAATCTGGAGAGTAAGTCATTTTTCATTTTGTGTCATCAGAAAATAAAAAACATCTTTCTGTTCGTTGTTTAAGTCATCACTATGTATAACTTTGTGTAGACTGAGTTTACAGACATTTTCATTAGGCAGATAAGTCCTTTGAAGTTTTTGATTTTCTCCAGCCCCAAAACTACAGTTCAAACAATTGTTGTCCTCTGTAACCTCCACTTTTCTTTAATCAGTGAGATGGAACATTATTTGTTGTAGATAGCAGAACAATTTCCTCATTTTTGTTTATCTGTGAGTTACTTTCAGCTGCATTTGGTAGTTGAACCTATGCACGGGTCCCCATCAAAGTGCCTGATTTGGCAGGTATCACTATCAGTTTAACAGAGTTTTAAAGGAACTGCCATTTCTTGTGTTGGTTAAAAAAAGCAGTATGTAGAGCATTTGCATGTTTCCAAACAGAACCCTACTTCATGAACATTTGCATTGTACGGAATTCTTGCAAGGCATACCCAGTAGCCTTGACTTTAGTTTTAAGCATCAGGATTACATTTTTATGAGGAAATGAAACTTTAGACATTCAAGTAATATACACCATTTTGTTCTGCCTTCTTGTTTCTTTGTAACCTCACCGATTCCTATCATACTTTTGGCATTAAACTTAAAGTCTTACTTTATGCTGTTTCATGATCTTACCTCCAACTGTATTGACATAGAAAAATAGGACATAAAAATTAGTGAAAAAAATGTCTGAAATAATCATGGTGCTGTCCATTTGCTTAAAAAAGGGTGGCAGAAAATTTGCAAAAGTTCTGTTTTTGATCAACTCAATGCTTCTTTTACATGTTTACTGTTTTTTTTTTCTTGGTGGGGGAGGGGGGGCATAAATGACCCATGTATTTGCTTATTACATAAAATAATAATATTCCATTGTGGGTTTTAAGAGGACAGGGATTCATGTTAATTCAAACAATGCTGCAAAGGTGTCCTCTTATGAAATAAGAAACCAAGGCACTGAATTTTTTATTGAAATGAAGAGGGGGGGAGGGGGACTTTACCCTCCTCCAGGAAAGGGAGGGAGAAAATCTCCTACCTTGTCCCCCTCTTCCCCTCTCATCCTTGATGGAAGCACTGAAGGATTTCAGAGCAATGGGCAACCTTTCAGCAAAATTTGCACTGGTTCAAACTCCCAACCATACCTGTTTGTAACTATATTCATGTTTAAATCAAGGTTCCAAAATATTATGTTGTACTTCGAATTGCTTCCCAAGGCTTTTGGGGTTTCTTCAAACGGGCGGCTTTAATCTTGCCTTGAAACATATGGTCTAGGAAATATTGAATGACAGACATTTCCAGCCCAATTTATGTTTCAATATCTATCACATTCCAACCCTGTGAGTGTCTGCACATTGTGTTGAAATGATGGCTTTAAAATTAGAAAGAAACATAAAAGATGTGCAATGGGTCCTTATGTCTAGGTTGATATCATAGTTGTCCCATAATACTAAATATTTCCTTATTTTTAATAGCCACTGCCATGTGCTATTCATGTGGAGCTACACCCATAAACAAATAATAGAGCCTCCTATCAAACCTTTGTATTTTGACACCTGTTTTATAATCCTTTCTTCCTTTCTTCCTTTCTTTGGCCTTTTGAACTTCATACAGCACAAAAAGTTTGTCACAGGCCATTGATTTCATTTAGAACCTTTGGTATGATTGACAGATAGCATGATGTTTTATTTATTTATAGTTAACCACAGTCATGATGTAATTGTTTATTTCCTCCCAATGACATCAACTCCAAGTATAATTTTAAAATCAGCATGCACATGACATTGGCTATGCATGCAGGTAGAACACTTTAATCAGACACAGTAAGTTGTTGCCTTTGTATCAGAGTGAGTCCACTTATAGTTCAGGTGTGCTTTGTGTAACATTGTTTGACACCGGAAAAAAGCTGTTGACATAAGATACAATCAGTGCACCCATACGCCAGTGCCTAATATTTGCACAAGCTATATATATCAACAGTATTTGATATGCAGCAAGGGTCTTAAGTTGTGGTTTGTATTGTTTATGGATAAGATCTGTCTTTTTCATTGTAAAATTCATTGCATTAAAAAAATATTAAAACAAAACTGTTAGTCCTCCATTTGATTTTCAATATCTGGGGTTTGGAATGTTGTAGATATGCTATGCAGGTGCAGCTTCAAGGAGGGTGGCTTTTATGGCCTCAGCCCTCCCTTTTAGACAAATCAACAGTAAAACACTTGTGAAATTAGCAGTACAACTCTCTCACACCCCTGTATTCTCTTAAGTCAGCCCCTCCATTTTGGAATGTCTGGAACGGAGCCTGCTCTTCGAAGTAGTTTATCGAGTTATCAATTCAAAAGCATCCCACTCATCTGTGCAATTCTTTAATTTTTTTAGGGATATTGAAGACGATGCTTTCCTTCCAAATACTGAAAATGAGGTAAATTCCCCCTTTTTTCAGAGTAAATGACTCATGGGACCTTTTTCCAAATAGCATTTACAGAGAATTGTAGGACAAAGTTCGGGTGTGCATTGTTTTTTGGCCACAATAAACTACAGTGCCAAAAAAAAGATGGGAACCAATACTTTATCCCACAATTCCTTGTAATCATGTCAAGTACTGCTCCTTGCAGGTTTTGACAGAATTGCACAACCATGCATTTGATGCTCATTTCCTGAGGCCTTTGTCCAGTTCCTTCCATTTCCTTCCAGCAGTTTTCATCAAGTTAGCAGATAATCTTTCTCCAGAAAAAAAATTCTGTGTACTACACAGAAAAGCAGTGCATGTCTGAATAGCTTGTTTAGACAAGCCTGATAAGTATCTCTGCATTATGTGCAGAAGGTGCTAACTTCAGAGCAAATATTTTGCTGAAACCTGATCTAAGGCCCATGTGTTGGGTTTTTAGAGGTCTGTGCTTCTTGTCATGACTTGTTGCTGTTTGGAAAAGTCTACATGTCATGTAGTGGTAGATCTCATGTGGTTTCATCTGTAATGATACTACCCAGTTAGCAAACAGTTTTAAAGGGAATTCAGTCTCTCCAAACTGTGGTGCACATAGCAACAAAAGCAGACTAATGGATTGAAATAATTTATGACACACCTGATGAACTGCTAGCGTAGTGAGATATTTTATGTACTCAGAACATCCATAGGTCACACTTTGAATTCTGTTGGATTTTCTAAGAAAAATTTAACACCCTGAAGAGTTCTCTAAAATATGTGTCATCTTACTTATTATTTGAAGGTGAGTCAGCAGTCTGGTGTATAAAATTGTTTGGAATGTATGAAAGGAGAATTGGTTGGCAAAGATTAATTTTTCAGGCAGCATATGGAAAGATGTTTTATGCCATGTGACAAAAGACTGAAGCTGGTTGTATTGCACAATCTTGAAATGTGATACACCAGTCGCTTTGGAATTGAATTATACTGCAGTGAAACAAATCTCAGTTAGGCTGAATTTTAAAGACCAGTTTCTAACCAGTTGGTTTAAGTATAGCCAACCACAATCTTTTTCAAGTTGTGGAACTCACTGGCTTGTTTTCCCTACTCCATTGTTTATGCTGAGCACCAAGCACAATGACAGTATATTCCATTTCAGTCTCTGGTATGACCCTGCCAGGACTCAAACTCCAAACCTCTCGACTGCAATTCATATGCTTTTATTGACTATGCGTATCTCAGCGTTACCTTGTCTTAAAAAAATAAAGCAGCCAGTGACTCAAAGCTACTTTGACAATGAACCCAATGAAACATCATCAAAGTGACACAGACAACATCTATAATACCATTACTTTCTTACTAACAAAATAGTTTAAAGAATAGCCCAGAACAAATTTTATGTTTGATACATTAAGGAGGAGAGTACTTTAAGCATTCTGGTGAAATTTGTTTCTCAAGATATTGGCAATTAAAGTTGACAAATTTTCTATAAAAATTGAACTTGAAGCAAGCAGGTGTGATGTCATGGATTCACTCTGGTGGCCAATGTTTTGTTCTTCTTGATTTTTCAATCGTATTATTTTGATCTTGAATTGGTAAGGGATGCTATTTTGTCCTTAAGCCATGTGAAAGCCATTGCTCAGGATGCACTAAAAAATATGAGACTTTAGTTGCATAAAATTAGTGTAAAATTATAGAGAGAATAAAACATTGGTCGTCTTGATTTTTATTTCTCTTGAATGTGCTGATATGTTGGTGTGATTAAACCATGACATGAAAACTGCTTGATATAATAGCATTCATGCTGTACTGTATGGAAAGAGTTAATTTACTGCTGCTCTTTTCCTATTTAGGAAGAAAGGAGAAATGACCCTGAGATACAGAAGAGGTCAGATGACAGAGATAAGGGTAAGAGCTCAATAATAGTTTCGTGAAATATAATTGAATGTTAACTCCCCCCACTAAACCCCCCATCTCGGTCATTTTTGCATGAAGTTTATTACATGTTGTAGAAGAGAAATTTGCTCACTAGATAATGCTATATCGACAATATATCCTAGATTTGTAAATATAAATTTTTTAAAGTGTACGTCAAGTCTTAAATTTCCAAAATATAAATTACAGAGCATTAAAAATGAATACAAGCAGTTTAACTCCCATCATCATAGGACATTCCTGAGCTGAGATATAAAATGTTGAAGTGCATTCCCTCAATTTAAAATGGTACATTGTGCAATTTACATGTGATGTCATTGTTGTACTCCAATTCAAATTACCTTGTTTGTATTTCCTTTTTCTGAAAGTTACTGCACCTTTTACCAAGGTGTGATAGCACTCTCACTCTTATGGGGTGATGTTATAATTGTTATTAATTACGCCCTCTCAGTACAACATGCTATGGAAGCAACCAGGAAGAGTTTAAGGTCATAATTATTTTGAAGGAAAACAAAGCAGGAAGTGTGAGTTGTAAAACAAGAAAGTCACAAATTATTGTGCGGTGTGTCCTTCATTTTTTTTTTGTGCAACACATTAGGTAATTTCTGGTGGACATCACCCTTTATTATGCATATTTTTTATTATTAATGTTGGCTTATTCTTGAATTCTTCAATTTTCTTACACGTACTGAAATGCCTTCAAACAGCGCATTGTACATTATGGAGTTCTTGCTTTCACCGTGATGCCTTCAATCAACTCATTGTACATTGTAGTGGGGAGTTCTTATGTATGCCATAAGCTCATTGTTTATTGTGGGTTCTATACTGTTATGCTTCCAGTCAGCTCATTGTTGCACATAGGGGAGTTATGCTTTCAATCAGCTTATTGTATATTAGGGACTTCTTACATCTGCTGTTAATGCCTTCAGTCAGCTCTTTGTGTGCTGGTGAGTGCTTACATAGGCGTACAGTGGTAATTTTCTGTGAGGGGGAAAGAGCATTTTTGCTGGAATAATGACACCTTTTATCATGTTTTGCACATGTTTTGCCCGAATAGACCAACTGGTTTTCCCAAATTGGGAGGGCACGTGCCCCCTTGCACCCCTACCTTGTACGCCTATGAGTGCTTACAAGTACTGTTATACCATCTGTCAATCAGCACATTGTTTATTGGCTGCTCCAGACTTTAATTTCAGTCTGTAAGCGAGGATAGTAATTTCTATCAATTGATATCCTCTTTTGAAAATAGTGCAACCTTGAAGTCTATGAAGACTACAAATCTTTAAAGGGAACTATCATGTTTAAAATGCTCCAACAAAGAGTACAAAGAAAATGGCTCAGACACTATCCAACAATTCAGTCTTGATCATAAACCCCAGCAATAACTACGTCTCTTCAAAATACTATGAGCAAGAAGAGCCATGGATGTTGCATCATTTGAAATGTTGAAAGTTTGGTTGAACAAATTATTCTGGAGCAACAAACAACTATGTGTGACCTGGTTTTCAACAGAACCTTTGCACTTGAGTTTGTGCTTCAAACACTAAAGAAAGATGCTTACTAAGCTTGTTTAAACAAACTATGCAGTCATCCGTTTTTTTTCTGTCTTTCTGTACACCTGGGGGCTTTTCTGGGGAAAGACTATCAGCAGGAGCCGGGGGGGGATAAGAATTGCTGGCAGAAATCGTAAATGACTGGGCAGAGCCTCGGGAAATAAACATTTCATGCATGGCTGTACAATTTCTGTCAAAATTTTTTAGGGGAGTGCTTAGCATGAGACTACAGACCTTAGACAGTTGGTTAGTTGGAGTTTTAAGCCACTTTCCCTATTCCCTACAGAACATAGAAGAATAAATCTTATTTGTTTTTTAATTTTCAGAAATGCAGCTCAGGTTTGCATCAGTTGTGATGTTCATAAGCGGGGCGCTGAACAAAGAAAACTTGGAAAACTTCAAATCCTACCTTATTATTGCCATTGGTGACGACTTTTCAGAGAATGATAAAGAGTCTGCAGAGAGCTTCGATAAAATCGCCACGCTACTGCAGCAGAGACTTGTCTGCTCATGGTCAAATACAGGAGTTTTAATTCGGGGGCTGGAGTCAATAAACCGTCCCGATCTTGCACAGAAACTAAAAGTACTTGACAAGTCCGAAAAAAGTGACCAAACACGGAGATTGAGAAGGAGCTCATCTCGTCAGGATTAGCTGTCAACATGTGAGAATAGTACAAAGGAAAAACAGTAACATGTACTTGATGGCTGACTATATTTAAAGTAATCTATTCAAGCATGGAAACTTTTCTTGGACCTCAGTGGAGGCATAGCCAGTCCTCCCTGGACCACACTTTTAGCAGCCATTCTTGTCTGACCAATTATTTGCCCATTCATCCAGCCCTACTGTGGATTTCATGTCATCATGTTATAACAGTAATGGTTTTCATTCATCATACTTTAAAGAGCAAAATATTTGTGATGCAATTTGCACAATAAAGTTTGTGCTGCTGGACAGCAAGCACTTCTCTGAAGTTGAAACTAATGTTTGCACTGGGTGCCCGGGTACCCGACCGACGTTTGTGCTACCCGGGTAGAAAATTACTACCTGGGTAGCGATTTCCTACGATTTCTTTTTGATCTTCGCAAAATAACATGGTTGTTAAAAGTAACAAATGTATTGACCCACATCTCATTCACAATTATTTGAAATGAAGTTGCTTAACTTGTTTGTTTCCCTAAAGTGCTTTTGTTAAATTGCACTTTTCCAGAAACAATTCCCACGATGTGTGTTTCTAACATCCGCTCCTGTACCATTTCACGAAACAGCGTAGGCCTACGTACTGTACTGTGCATAGCCTAGCCTAGCCCGCAGGGCGGACGAAGGATATTGCAAGGTTTATGATCGGGTACCGGGGTACCCAACGGGTAATACGGTTCGGGTACCCGGGTACGAATTTCCTACCCGGTGCAAAGACTGGTTGAAACAGTGCATTCTTTCATGTTAGAGTTTGTAGTCTTTTATGGTATACAGGACAAAACTGTGAGATCTGACAAAAAATATATATTATACTCACTTACCTGTACATTTATCAGTACTTACATTTGTGAGTATGTATTTGTACTTACACTTCAGTCATTTTCAAGGATGGTGAAAGTTGGGCAGTGATAACCATAAGTTAAAAAAAGTGAAAAGCTGGAAGACTCCTTTGATGAAAATTTCTGGATTATTGGAAATTTTTCCCTATTTGTACAAAAAATTATGGGCAATTTGTTTGTCTGGATCCCTGAAAATTTGCCTTTCATCTTTGGAAGTAAACATTTTTGTGATCCAGATTCCCTAGTCATTTCATTGAGCAGATGTATTTGTTTTGTCTTGTTGATGGTCAAACTGCAAGAATTTTCTCATACTAATATAACAGCACAATCTGTAGTATTCAAACTGGTGAGTATAACTGGATACTCACATTGTTGTCATTTTTGCAGATTTGAAAGTGGATGTTGATGTTGTGGAAAAGGTACAAACTTGAACTCCTATGTAACTTCCTGCTTTTCCATGTTAAAATTGCACCCATAGTGATCTATTTTACAGCAGTAATTCCTGGAGGATTATCATCATGGAAAAGGAATACTAGAATGGGGTCATACTAACTTTCCAAAGCAATTACTTATGCTGATATTTGTGATTATTGTTCTATACTCACAATTTGTAGATTGTGGATTGTGAAAGCTGAGCATCAGTGGTTGAAAAAGTGTCAACTTGTCATCAGCTTTAGGCACTAAACTTCTATGAAAGCATTGTATTTGAACTGCTCCAGAGTAATTCCCTATTAATGCAGTCACCCCAACTTGAAGTAGTTTAGTAGACTATCCTGTTTTATGATTGGCTCTTGACAGTCATGTGACAATATTTTTTCTCCTCAAATGAGAAATTTACTCAATGTGAGTGCTTGGTTTACCATGAATATGAAATATTTAAGTCTTAAAATATTACAAAAGATACTTTAAAGAGAAATCAGAAAAAAATGTGAGATTGAGATGTTGCTTCAAAATAAGTTTTGGGCGACTGCTCTTGCCCTTTAAGCCAGTTAATCTTTTCCTTACCTTAATTGTGATGAAAAGTTTCAGAACTCATAATATATTCATTTCAACATTCCGGTACATTTGTATTCATACTGGTAAGCATGGCTATGCTGTGCTTGAAGTCCAGTCAATTTTGTATATTTTGAAAACTCTGCATAAGTACCTGTGATGTTTCGTTTCGTTTCATTTCATTTATTGATGTATTCTACTATTCTAGATTAAAGGGATATTGTAAGGGGTCTTGTATACTATTCTAGAAAAAGGGGTTATTGAGGCCTTCATGTACTGTATGTGAACATTTTGATGTCCAAGTAGGGTGAAAATGACAGTGGGTGAACTCTCATTTACTTAGAGAATTCCATTTTGCATGGGGTAGGACAAGATAGTGTGGTTTGTAAATATTTCAAAGGCAGGGATTCTATTAGTTCATAAGTATTTTTGAAGCCAAAAAACTGTGACTGAAAGCCTCTGAGTCACTTACGAGGAACTTTTCAATTTCAGGACAGTTATACAAAGAGGACAGAATGTGCAGCAAAAACTAGACTGCGCATGGGAACAAACAAACATCACTCTGTCCTGCTGGTTTTCGTAATGGTGGTTGTCTGATTTAATGTTCGGTCTAGAAACAGGACGGTACATTGGTTGTCGTGGTAATTTCCCTTGTACCTTTTTCTTCACGATGGAAACACCTTAACAGTCAGAACAGAATGCGCTTGCACGTGTGTTAAACTCACTGTCTTGTTGCTCTACCATCCTGAATCGCAAAGTCCCTGTTATTAATTGTCACCAGGTAGGGTTGGTCTTGGTTCAAATGCTGAGATCTATTAAACAATTAATGTTTCTTCACTTGAATGAATGTTTGTAAAGAATTGAATTATAACTAAGTGACAAACTAAAAGGAAATTTTATGGAGTATCTCCATTTTATGTTGAAAACTTGAAATTGCAGTGATTACTTAATTTTTGTGTTGCATTTGCTAACAATACTTCTCCATGAATTTTTATTTTATGTTCGATGGATTTTTTGTACAGTAATCCATTCTTAGTTTTGTGATTGCTGTCAATGCAATTTTTGCAAGATAAAATGCTTCTGTTTCTTGTGTATGTATTCAGTTCAATAGCAAGCGTTTATTCACATTATTCATTGTTTATTTTGGTCAGTCCGTGTAAAGATTATTAACTACACACCATTTGCAAAGAGTTTGTAGTAAAGAATTTTATTCCAATCAGTTCATTTGGTAATGTACAATTTTGTAAATATTTCTATAAATTCAATATAACCGTATACATTCAAATTATGTTGTTGAACTGAAGATGCTGGAAGTTTTGAAAGGAAGGTTACAGCCCTATATTCTGACACCCCTAAATTCAGACACCCCTATGTCCCAACAAATCTGTTACCTTCTAATACTGTATATGCTTTGTTCCCACATCCCTGTGTTTTGACAACTCAATTGTAGATAAATAAAGAGATTGTTGGAACATAGGGCTGTCGGAACTTAGGGGAGCTAGAATATAAGGCAGTCACGGAAAGAGAAACTTTCCCGTTTTATTTTTCTGGTGTTTGTAATCCTATACAGACCTGCTTTCAATATTTTGGCAATATCAGTTTATTTGTGTATTTATATCGAAGTAAAATACTGCATAACTTATCCAGGGACCTGTTTCATCAAGTGTTAAGATTGATGTTAATTTTGATTTCTCATGTAATTGCATGGAACCTACAGTCATTATGCTTGATGCTCATTGAGTCAGTGTAAGCAAGCAATGCAGTTAGGAAAATGAGCCAGTGAGCCACAGCTGGAGAAGGCCATGGCCAGCCCAACTTCAACCAATAAGAAACTACCATAAAACAGTCCATGTAACTAACTTACTCATGCAATTGTCATGCGTTATTCTCATTGTAATGAAATCAAACTTAACAATCCTGACACGTAGTTAAACAGGACCCTGCTTTATTTATATTTTTTCATGTTTCCTTTAACATCATTTTTATTCCAGGTGAGTCAAATTACTCATTTAGGTAATCACTAGTAAATGATAATGCAGTTTTTTGTGTTTCTTCATTGATACATCATTTATACTTCACCATAATGTGAAGTAATTGGGAGGTTGGGAGTTCAAGTCCTGGCCAGGTCATACCAAAGACTTTAAAAATGGAATCTGCTGCCATTGTGCTTGGTGCTCAGCATAAGGAAAGGAGTAGGACAAACAAGCCAGTGAGTCACAACTGGAAAAAAGACTGTGGCTGTGGCCAGCTTGACTTGAACCTATTGTTGGAAGCTGGGTCGTAGAACTCCATCTAACCAACCAACTTTACCATGAAAGTATATTTAAACAAAGGGGCTCATTGCATTGATATTGACAAATTAATGAGGGTGTTAGCAGGTCACTACAACATGACAGTGATTGAATTTTGAAAGTTGTGGTGTCCTTACTGGAAACGGTTTTGTGCATAATTTGAAAAAGTGTCTAGTTATAAATTTTTGAAAACCAAATGGAACCATTGAGTACTCACTCACAAAACAGTTGTTTGCAGTGTAGGTAGGGTGTGGGGATTGTCTAAATTTTACCAGTCCCCATTGGTATGTGAAGAAAACAACAGGTTTGGAAAAAAATGGTGAATTTCAAGAACCAATTCGATGAGCCACTTTAAGGTCACCACATTTGTTCTGAGAAAGGAGGACTGAGATTTTCGGAAGGGGATAAGGGACCATTTATGAATTTATTCAATACATTCAGCCGGAAGCAATAAACTGAGATTGTGTCTGGATGAGGATGATTTTCAGACGGTTGTGGGAGGGGCTTAAGGAAGAAGGTTAGGAGAATTGGAACTGTTTGGGGTGAGAGGATTAGGAAGTATAATAGTGGTAATGTATTCCTTATTTTCCAAAACAGCCTTTGTTGTTTATGAAACTTTTGATTTCCAATGTTTATTTTATACTGGATACTTTCTACAGGAAGAAATAATGTATCCACAAGTTAAAAATAAATTATATAGAAAAGTAAAAAAATTGTGTACATGGAATGATGTGGTAATTTTCTGATATTGCTACCATCGTCAGTTGCTAAGAGATGTGGACATTTACTGAATGCTAAGAATGAGAAGTTGCCTTAAACTTACATTTGTCTTTGGGAATTTTTGTAAAATGAAAATAAAAATTCCTTTTTCAATTTGAAGGTTCATATAAGAACGGGTTTGTGTAAAATCATATTTCCTTACATTTTCGTGTGTGTGTAAGTGTACTTGTTTTGTATTCAAAGAGAGGACCAGAACAATGGATTTTAGGTCCTCTGGTAGAAATTCAGTAGATTTCTGGAGTTCTCACCTGTCCAAACAATGGACAGTCTATTGTTAAGGTTAGGGTTAAGGGAGCAGGAACAGAGGAAAACACAATGAGGTCCTCTGTTTGTATGAAAAAAGGGTCTGCGTGTGAATTTGTGTGTGTGTGTGTGTTGGGAGAAGGGGTCCAATACATGTGATTAGTAGTTTTGATGAAAGGGACATCTGTGTGGTCAATATTGCATGTGTGTATATGTGAGTGTGTGTTTCTGACACTTGGCTTGTGCATTTATCTTAAGAACAGATACTTGCATGAGACAGTATAAAAGAACACTGTTGTTTTTGGTCGGGGTTAAATTGTTCATTTGTTAAATTGTGAAAATTATGTTGATGACTTAAAAAAAATCTCCATATAACAATGATGGACCCTTTAAGTTTGGTATACAGATTTGCCATGCTAAGGGAAAGAAATCTTCCGTTTTCGGTGGAGGTCAAAGGTCGTTGAGGTACCCAGAGACAGAAATGCCAAAACCATGAACATTTTTGTTGTTTTTAGTGGAGAGCAAGGCCAGGACATGTGAGTTCATCAGAGGTGAAAGGTCATCTGGGGCCACCATTTTTCAAAAAATCATCAATATTTAGTTTTTGGACGCATTAAGTTATGGTTTCATAGAAAACCATGTTCTCTGGGGAGTTCAAAGGTCATCACCAACAAAAGGTAAAAGCCCCAAGAATTGCTGAGATAATGACCTGAGGTCATCGGAGGTCAAAAAGGCAAAATTTCCCTTTTGGCAGGAATAGCTAACCCTCTGCCATTGGCTTTCTGGTTGCTACATAGAATCGCCCGTCAAATATTGTGGTCTTCTGCAACACCTGAACTGCCCGATTTGCTGTTTTGCTTTGTACCAAAGGGCCTTGCTGGATTGAGGCTTGAACTCCGGTCTTGTTTACTATTTCAGTTTTGCTCACATAACCACCCGAAGTTGCACAAGTCCTGTCAAAAGTCATTTTGAACACCAGAGGTCAAAAAGCAATACCAAGAATTCACAAAATCATGTATTGTAAACCAACATGTTTTAGCGCATTTAGGTAGGCCTACAATTTGACCAGTGACAGCAAGAAATGGAACACCATGCCCCCCTTTTTATGGAGAGAGTAAGCCGATGTATCATCGAACCCAAAATTGATTATTGGTAGTATTGTCATATTCAAAATAATGACCCTTTTTATGTAGTGAGGATAAACGACCCTTCGGAATAACTGTCTAATGTTCTATTCGTAAAACGACCTATATTCTCAATTTAAAATAACGGCCTCTTTATTGTTTTCGAAATAACAACCCTTCGAAATATAATGCACCGTAACACTTTCGGAATAGCGACCCTTCGAATTAGCGATTCAAACGTTATATTTCGGAAAAACGACCCTTCGAAATGACGATGATCAAACTGGTAGACAGTGGCGAAGCGATTGGGGAAGGCAAGTTACCTGGGGGCCACAATCTTGATCAATAAAAAAAAATGTTGGACCTACCTTTGACAGAGTGAGGGGCGCGCCTACTGGGCGGGGGCATGCCCCAGTCGTGGAGAAGATGAATTTCGTCGAGTAGCCTTCATTCATAAGGTAAAAGCAGTAGGCCCGATAAGCTTCAGCCTTCCCTATCCTGACGAGCTTCTTAATTTTGCTTGCAAGAAAATATTCTTCGAGGAAACTAAAAATTCCCAATTTTCCTTATAAAGATTAAAAAATGTGTCAATATAGTCTCCAGATTTTCAAACATTCTGAAAAGAAAGTAAAACAATTTTCAATTTTTACCGCACGACAAAATATAAAACCTTAACCAATTTCAGCCTTTGTTTTGCTCATGTAAACTTGGGCAAATTGATCTTCAATGAAGACTACAGTTTTTAAGTTCTCCTCTTAAGATAAAACCATTTTTTGGTTCCTTGTGTAACAAAGGAACCTATGCAGTCACCTTGGCGTATGTATGTGTGTGTGTGTGTGTGTGTGTGTGTGTATGTGTGTGTGTGTGTGTATGTGACGGATTGGAATGCGAGGTATGTGGTGCGATAACTCAATAACCGAGTGATCAATTTTTTTCAAACTTGGTATGTATGTAGATGTTGTGGAGTAGATGTGCCCTATCGTTTTTGGTGGAGGTCAAAGGTCACTGGTGATCACCAGAGGCCAAAAACTGAATTTCTGTTAGTAGCTGTAACTCAGTATCTGTTGTTCAAGCAGTGGCATCATTTTAGGATAAGTTAGATTGGTAGGAGGTGAAAATGTTGGTACATTAACCAAAATAATTGGAAAGGGTCAAAAGGTCAAAAAGTAATGTTTCATTGATATCTTGCCACTGAAACATTTTAGAGGGGTGGTGTAATGGAGATTTGTGTTCGTCTAAGTGAAATGCACGTGATGACCCCCCTTGACCTCACTTGACCTCATTTGACCTTTTGACGTTTGTGACTTTTTTGTGACTTTTTTGTGCCATCAAGATTTGTCTTGATCAGACGAACCAAAAAGGCTATTACACTACCCTCCTACAATGTTCGTTACTGACATTTAAATGACAGGCTAGTGTGTACATGTAGGTCATATGTAGGCCTATTGCAATGCCAGGTATGCGGTGCAATTACTCAATAACCAAGTAACATAGTGGAAATAATGGAAAGTTGTGTTCGTCTAAGTAAAGTGCACGTGAAGACTCTTTGGGTCTTTGTTCAATTGGTTTAAAAGTCCAGCTGAAGTTTAATGCCTTTAGACAAATGCAATGTATTAAAGAAAAGAAGAATTATAACCCCCTCTCAGTCTAAAAGCAGTTTAGTTAACAATCAGGACAGTAATGCAATTATTAAAAACAACCTTTTCCTCACATACAGTATTGAATAAAGTTATTCACAGTGCAAGCTAAGATTCCAATTTCAATAGTAAAATATGAAAGCAGTTTCTCTTCTTTACCTCTGCTTTTACCCTAGGGACTACAATGCTGTTTCTAACACCCTCTTTAGGTTAAAAGGTCAAGTTGAAAGTCATTTATTAGATTCTACAGAGCTATGTTTGTTTCTTGGTCTTCTAGCCAAATTGTGAAGAAGAAATTGGTGGTAATAAATCACTATCGGGCTGCCTTTAGTAGCAGAATTGTGGGCTTTTCCTTATTTTTGCTTTTCAGGCAAACACATTGGGTAGTCTAAAGGACAACCATGACATAATTTCTAGTCATCCATCATAAATTTTGGTGGTCAGGAATGACCAGATGACTGTTAAATTTCTTTGGTGCAGAAGAGACTGTGTTTATTTAAAATCAGTTTTGATCTACTTTGACTGTATTTGACCTTTGTGACTTCTTTTTAAGGTCTGGATTTGAATTGTTGAGATTGACCAAAAAGGCAATTAACTAACCTCCTATACTACCCCAGACTCAAGTAAATGACATTTTAGTGAAAGGTGATGAATGTATTTGTCGCATGGAAGTGGGCAGTGTGCAGTGTGATAATTTGAAAAGTTTAGTGTTCCATTTCTCTCAAACGGCAAGTGCTTGTATGATTTTGAAATTTAATGTGCCCCTATGTTTTGGGGTGATGGCCAAAAGTAATTGGGGTTAAAGGTGCAAATTATGCCTTACCTTGGGACTACCTTAATACAATATCATCTTTAATGCAAGGAACCATAGTGCCCTTGGGCTCTTGTTTTTTAATTTTCTGCCATAAAATTCCTTCAATATATAAGCTCCAGATTTTCCAACATGTTACATAGTTAAAAGACGGCAGCCAAACGTTTTCGACAAAGTTCCCAATATCGTCCGAGGGCCTTAATCTGCATTATTCAGTAACCCCAACAAACTTCAAGTCACCCCGGTGACCTGTTTCCTTTTTGCCATAAAAAGGTGAGATTCTTCAACAAAAATCCCCCTTAAAGGCATATTCTGGAGACTAAGTTTGTTAACTTCAAAATAAGCAGAAAAATTGTCTCTTTCAGATGGAGAAAATGGCATCTCGATAGCTTATAGCATTCGGAAGATACAAACTTTTAAAGTATTGGAATTTTTTCATTGGATTTGATGCATCATGGGAAATCTGTGATGTCATCGTGGCACATTAATTTAACATTGCATTCAATTTATTTATAATTATAATGCTGCTGTAGGCAATATTAAGCAATGTTGTTGGTTGTACTCTATGTATGGTGAAGGGTAATGCTAGATCTACAGGAAAAGATATTCAAACATTCCAACAATATCAAATTTCAAGGACAAACAGGACTTTCAATTATAAAGAAAAACAAAAGGAATTTGAAGCAATGTGCCCACATTACATAACTTTTTGTGGCTTTGCTGAAAAGCAGAGGTATTAATTGACAAAAATAACCAGTCTCCCTAAAGTGAGATATCTTGAGTTAGGAAAATGGTACTGTGATAGGGTTTGAAGAACATGGTGTGGAATATTTTTGCTTTTCTTACAAGACTGAGGCAAAAACCCAACAGTACATGCCTTTAATGACGTGTTGTAGGTGCGGGATTGGTTTGTTTATTCCGACGATTTGCAGGACTGCAGGATGTGGGCTTATGCAAAGCCAACAAAACGAATTACCGAACTCGCGTATTATGTAGGCCTAACTAGAAATTTAGGGGACTTGGGGATCGAATGAGTGATTGGATAGGATCGCAGCAGACCCATAGCCAGTAAATACCGACTGAAGGGGCTAAAACCTTTCAATGGGGCATTTTCTTCAGGGTGAACCACATTTGAACAAACGGCAAACTTCACTAAATTTTAAGGGGGCTAACAGGTTTTCTGTGAAGTTTCGCCACTTGGCTACAGGCCTTGATGACAGTCAGCTGTAGGCTGCCCCTTCCTCGAGAAGTACCGTATCAACTTAATGGTTAATTTTCTCCTTTTTATGATTTTTATCCTATCGTTAAGTACTCACGGCAAATAAGAATGTAGGCTGCTTTATGTCAAGCTTGTAACTTGAATGCGGTTGCCAAAATCAACACATTAATGTATCATTGCCTGATCACATGTTAAGCACGTTTCATGCGGCTTGGATATGATCGTAAAGCGCACATGGGTATAACTGCGTGGGTGGAAACTTTTAAATTTGAAAGTGAGAACATGAATTGAAATGAAGTAATTATAAGGTTTCAAGTGTGTGTGTCATGATGTTATGTATTTTTAACTGTGTACCCAATCTTTTTGTAAATGAAATGCACTAGTCATACAAGATTTGACAGTCTCGTAGAATGATAGCTATAAGAAATAATTTAACCAGATTCGTTACTGTATTTTGACGCACTCAGTTTAGTGTACCAAAACGAGTTTTTGTCCATGCTTGTAAATAGAATGTAAACACACAGTTTATAAGTGTAGTTTTCGTTTGCATTTAGAAAAAATCAGGAACATGCTACACTCTAAAATCAAACGAGTGAACTTAGTCACTCTTTGATCGAGTGAAAAGTGTAAATTCACTCCATTAGAGTGATAATTCACTCCAAGAGGAGTGAAGTTCCCTCCGAAAAGAGTGAAGTTCCCTCCAAAAAGAGTGAAATTCACTAGAGGAAGAGGGAAAATTCACTCTTCCACGATTGCCTGCAATGATCGCTCTTTTTTTTTAAGAGCGATCATCGTGGGCACTCCATCAAGAGTGGAACTTCGCTCGTTTTAAGGGAATTTCACTCTTTTTGGAGTGAACTTCACTCTTTTTGGAGGGAACTTCGCTCCTCTTGGAGTGAATTATCACTCTAAATGGAGTGAATTTACACTTTTCACTCGATCAAAGAGTGACTTCGTTCACTCTTTTGATTTTAGAGTGTAAGTGATCAGAAAATTACTACCACTATTATATTAAGTGGTCTTGATTCTTTTCGAGGAAAATAAACAACGGAATTGAAATATGCTAATGCTTCGCTGTTGTGACTCTTGGCTAAATTATAGATCCGCTGAATTGATGAAATTGTCTGTGACTACTCGAACTCATGTCTGTTAATTATTTTTCCCCTAACATCTCTTTCATGATAAATGGCAAACTATTTCTTTACGCAACTGAACACCCACCGCTCCATGTCCCTGTCTCGTACGTCTATGCCGGCCAAGGAAGGAGCCTAGGGGGTGGGCCCCTCCCTTTTGATTATTTACTCGGACTTAATATCATACGAGGTTCGTGTATTTGGATTCGTGTTGTGAGGGAAAGGATGAATCTGAAATAGTCCCCTTGAATGTTCTCATAGATAAGCATTATGCTTATTTTAGTGTATTTTTCATTGTAGATGTGACGAAAGGGGGGGGGGGGCTGCAGCCGTAAAAGTCCCCCCCCCCCCTTGGATCCGGGCCTGCTTTTTGAACTGGTTCCGAAACGCTCTGCAGAAAACAATGTCAGGACTATGCACAGCGACACACTTTTTCTAATGTTGTAGCTCTCGACTCTTCTGGCGAACCGAGTCGTCGAGAGAAAGCAAACGGTTACTCACGAAATGACACACTGTTTGACCGATCTCTGGACAGACCTATCCCACCATGTGCTCCGTGATCAAAGAGAGACGATTAATTAGAAATAACAGAACACACGCAAATACCGATATGCAACTGAACAGTTAATCACTCTCAAAAACGGTGTTTACAAATTAGCCTACACGTTTTTTCGTTACACCTTATGCACTTTGTAAACTTTTTTAGGTGCAACATGTCTAATTCCTACACATATCTTTGTTAAACACGTTTAGTTGCTAAAAATGTAGTGTTTAATAGCTAAACATGTTTAGGGTTTAATGGTGATTACAAAGCAATGGCAAAATAAGTATTTCACTGTTTTTGGTTTCGATGAAAGAGAAACCTATGCATTCATGATGGCGTGTGTGTGTATGTGTGTATGTGCGTGTGTGTGTGTGTGTATGTGTGTGTGTATGTGTGTGTGTGTATGTGTGGATGTATGTGTGTGTGTGTTTGTGACACTTTGCTCGTTAACACGATATCTCAAGATAGGAATGTCCGACAGTTTTCAAACTTGGTACATAGATGCGCCATATTGAGAGGAAGAACCCTATTGTTTTTGGCAGAGGTCAAAGGTCATCTGGGGTCACAGGGGGTCAAAGTCTGAAAATCTTGTTAACACGATATCTCAAGATAGGAAGCTTGGTTGGATTTCATATTTGGTATGTTGATGCGTTATAGTCAGGAGATGGTCCCTATTGTTTTTTGCGGAGGTCAAAGGTCATCTGGGGTCACTGTGGGTCAAAGTCTGAAAATCTTGTTAACACGATATCTCAAGATAGGAAGCTTGGTTGGATTTCATATTTGGTATGTTGATGCGTTATAGTCAGGAGATGGTCCCTATTGTTTTTTGCGGAGGTCAAAGGTCATCTGGGGTCACTGGGGGTCAAAGTCTGAAAATCTTGTTAACACGATATCTCAAGATAGGAAGCTTGGTTGGATTTCATATTTGGTATGTTGATGCATTTCAGTCAGGAGATGGTCCCTATTGTTTTTTGCGGAGGTCAAAGGTCATCTGGGGTCACTGTGGGTCAAAGTCTTAAAATCTCGTTAACACGATATCTCAAGATAGGAAGCTTGGTTGGATTTCATATTTGGTATGTTGATGCGTTATAGTCAGGAGATGGTCCCTATTGTTTTTTGCGGAGGTCAAAGGTCACCTGGGGTCACTGGGGGTCAAAGTCTGAAAACCTCGTTAACACGATATCTCAAGATAGGAAGCTTGGTTGGATTTCGTATTTGGTATGTTGATGCGTTTTAGTCAGGAGATAGTCCCTATTATTTTTTGCGGAGGTCAAAGGTCATCTGGGGTCACTGGGGGTCAAAGTCTTAAAATCTTGTTAACACAATATCTCAAGATTGGAAGCTTAGGTAGATTTCATATTTGGTATGTTGATGGGTTTTAGTCAGGAGATGGTCCCTATTGTTTTTTGCAGAGGTCAAAGATCATCTGGGGTCACCGGGGGTCAAAGTCTGAAATTCTTGTTAACACGATATCTCAAGATAGGAAACTTGGATAGATTTCACATTTGGTATGTAGATGCGTTTTAGTCAGGAGATGTGCCCTTTTTCTTTTTTGGCGGAGGTCAAAGGTCATTTCAGGTCACCAGGGGTCAAAGTCTTCAAATCTTGTTAAAGTTATATCTCAAGATGTTGGTTTATCTATCTATGTATGGCTTTTGTGGAGGTCAAAAGGGCATCTGGAATAACAACATTATTTTTTGAACTTGCTAGTATAACATTTGAGTGAGAAGATAGTGGTGCATGATGTCAAATTTGAAAAACAGTACATTTATGTATCATCGAAACCTCAATGCATTTTTGCATTCTGGTTTAATATTGCAGATGAGACCTTTGCTCTATAAAGATGTTGTTTAGAGTTCGAAGTTTATATCAGACAATGCCCTCACGACCTCCCTGTTCAGGTCAACTAGTACCGTATCTGAGTGCTGCGCCAACTGCGCATATAACACTATTTTGCGTGAGTTTACATCCCACTGTCATCGGTAAGTACATGTAAAAGTGTTACATTTGACCTTTGACCTATTATGTAATAGTGTTCCATGAAGAAACTCTAAACTGGTCAATTAAACGCTTTACATAACAATTTTCTCCCCCCACTTTAAATGCCGAACACACGTTTACAATTCCGAAACATTTCTTTGTAAAACATGTTCGATTCCTGAACATTTAGTGTTAAATAGGCTCAGCTAAACATGTTTAGGTTCTAAACGTGTTCACAAAATGGGACGAAATAAGTGTTCAATTGCTAAACACGTTTATTAGAGTGTGGGCTTCTTTAATAGAAGAGGGAGGAGGGGATCACGGGGATTGCGAAAGCTCAAAACATTACTGTTCGAGTCAACGCAATGACCAAGCCACCCATTCTGTCAAGCGTAAGAGACTAGAATTTGTAATTTTTTGGGATACCCCTCATCAGTCCAAACGGGACATGCAGTTGTCAAAAACTCCCTGAACGGGGCGATTGTCCCAATTTCAAGAGTCAAGAGGCTGGACCGAACTACTAGGGTCAATATCTACCTGAAGATGTGGGGAGGGGGGGGGGACATGACCACTTCCTTCCAAACTTTGCTGATGAAGTTAGTTAGATGGAGTTTTTCAGCCCAGTTTCCAACCGATTGGTTCAAGTCAAGCCGGCCACGGCCTATTTCTAGTTATGGCTCACTGGCTACTCCATTGCGCGATGCTCCGCCTAATCAATAGAGCAGGGAAAACAAGCCAGTGAGCCACAACTGTAGTAAAGGCTGTGGCTGGCTCGACTTGAACCAATAGGTTGGAAACGGCCGTAAAACTCCATCTAGCCAGGGAGTTGCTAGAGACTCCCTGATCTAACATATTAACCAGCCAACCAGCCAACCAGCACCAGCCAACCAACCAACTAGAATGCTGTTCATATAGGAGAAGGGTTGAAAATAGTGATGAAAACCATCCACATTTCTCCGGATAGCCTTAATCGGTGCGATTAAAGATTTAAACCCGATAACCCAAAGACAACATCGGCGATCTGCTTTATTTTTATTATGGAGAGGCAAATTCTTCGATACTCATTTCATTTTTTTTCAAATTTTCTTACAGAAACTAAATTATTTTTTTAAAATCCAAATCTTATTTTTTCTTATTTTTAAATATTAATTAATAATTGCAAACATTTATGCGTTCTGTGCGCCGGACTTGTGCCTCCCTGTAATTAAGGCTACCCTTGTCTTTGTCGGGGCATCGAGTTGCTACCCCTAGTGGGATCGTTTTTTTCCTCTGTTGTGTTTTGCTCTGTTTTTTCTTCATCATGCATATTATTAAATTGAAGATCTACTGAATTGATGAAATTGTATGCATGACCGTGTAGGGGCAGGATAAATGGAATACTGTTTTGCACTGCAACTGAGCACCCTTCCTTGTGTCCGTGTAGTAATGTGGTAATCACTTCTCGACAGTTTGGCTATGATCATGTGCAGTATCTGCATGTTCTTTTCATCCAGTCTAGAATGGAGCCATACATGACTGACCAATAATGCAAATGGTCTGGGGCCGTGAGGTTGGTCAAGTGTTGTCCTTCAGTGGACGTAATAGCTTCTCCGGGAATCAGTTTACAGTTTGGTTTCGCAGAATTGTCCCTTGCTAGAGGGTCGGGGGGACTTTAGAAAAAGTAGTAATGTCGCAATTGAAAGCATCCCAGAACTTCTTTTCAAACTTCGCCTGAGTATTTTACCATTTCGGATCAAATTTTTGCAAGACTACATGATGAATTGGGCTTAGGAAAAAATCTTTAAACTGACGAGTGTGCGGAAGCGTATTGTTTTCACGTAAAAAGAAAAAAAAATCGTACGTTCGTAGGGAAGCGAATTGTCTTCACGTAAAAGAATTAAATATTTTGCTCGTTCAATTTTTTTTTTCTAAAAACTTCGTTCCAAAATTTGTTTCGAACGAAATTTTCGTGCGAAAATTTTGAATTTTTTAACGTGACAATTACAACACTTCCATAAAAAGGATGCTGGGTTACACAACTTTTTAGTGGTGCTGTGATTTTTCACTGTAGCTTGAAAGCAAAGCCAAACAGATATTTCGGTGAGTATATGACGCTGTTGAGAGATGAGAACTGCAGGAAACATGCTGGACCAAGCGTATTGTGTATCGCTTCTCTGCCTTCTGGCTAGGATCATTTGTAGTTTATGTTCTTTTCATACAGTCTAGAATGGCGCCATACATCAGGTCCATTGAAAGACCAATGATGTAATTGGTCCAAGGACCGTGAGGTTGATCATGTGTTGTCGTACGTCCTTCAGTGGAGGAAATAGCTTCTTCGGGAACGGTTTATTGTTTGGTTTCGCCGAACGGCCCTTTGCCAGAGGGTCGGGAGGACTTTAGGAAAACTATTGTGTTTGGAGTGCTTTCACCTACGTCACAAGTCCCGCCCCTTTTGACGGGCAAATTCTAGTGTAGTACCCATTTAGTGTATTAAAGGTAAAGAGCAGTCCCCCAAACTTATTTTGAAGAAAAAGCTAAATAACTCAATTTTCATCTTATTTCTCTTCTTAGTATCTTTAATTGCATTTTATGACTTAACTATTGCATATTCAAGGTAAACCAAGCAGTTATTTCTGGTAAATTTCATATTTGAAGAGAAAAACATTGTCACATGGCTCCCAAAAGCCAATCATAAAATTGGACAGTCTGCTACACTTCTTCAGTTTGGGATGACTGCTCCTGCCCTTTGAGCAGAGAAGCAGCTGACGACATCTGTGCGATTGTTTCATTAAGACAGTTTGATTTTGCCAGGCAGTGTGCGTGGTTTATTAATTGTGAAGTAACGTGAAAGTAATCTATAGTAGGAGAAAAGACGTTAATTAGTTGTTATAGTGCACCAACAGCTAATTGCATGGAGTCTCAGTTAGTGGGATGATTAGGGGAAGTTAAGTAATCAGGATTGCGTTCATTAAATTTAAATTTTGTTTTTTTGTGGAAATATTGGTCCGCATTTTAGAGGATAGGCTGTAGGTGACGGGTATTTTATGAGTAAATCTTATGGTAAAAGGGGAACAATGCGGTCAAGCAAGTTTTTGTAAGTTTCTGAGTAGTGCTATTCACAACAAAAGCTGTTCATTCAATGACTGTATTCAGTTATTGATACAAAATGAAGTATATATAAAACAAGAGCGTCAGTGGGCTATGTACAATGAACAAAAAATGCCGGCTATAGAGCCTTGATATTTCGGGATGAATAATGAATTCAGTTTCGGAGAGTCGATACGTCACAGAAATTTAGAATTATGTGTCCTAGAAATCGCATGTACAATACTTCATCGAATTGCACCTAGTTCCCCTTTGCGATTTGGTACGCATCCCTTGTCTCGGTTCAGTGGGTCGTTGCAAATTGGACCGACTCTTCAAGTTCAGAATTTGATCAATTACTTAAGTTCTTGGAAGACAGCCAAGCTATTTTCTTCTAAACTCAGTAATTTGCGTAAATACTTTTAGTTGAAGGTCACTTTCAATATTGCAATATTGCGCATAATTAAAGAAGTTATGTCGAAAGATGACTCCAGTGACAAAGGATAGGTGTGATTTTCAAGTTTATCACTGGCTCAGAGTAGGCTTGGAGTGGTGGCAAATTTCTAAAAAACAATTTTCCATTAGCCCACCCAGCAGACGGTGTATTACCCCTGTAGTTTGAATGAGAGAACCCGTAATAGCAGCAATATATGTGAAAAGGGGTGTGCATAGGCCTATTCGAAACCCTCTATAATTTTCCATGGAAAATTTTCACCCTGAACAGTTGTCATCCGGCAATTTCCCAAGCCCCAGTGAGGAAATGACTTCTAGGGTGGTCGCTAGGGTTTCACCATTTGCGCTCGTAATGATTTCTTGCAAGGACATGTTCCCACTTTTGAGAAACTGCGTTTTGAATGTGGGGTCATTGATCACCCTATACTTAGTTACCAGTCTCAGTATACAATGATCCATCTCTCAACAAAAGGAATGGAGTAGGGCAAACAAGCCAGTGAGCGACAACTGGAAAAAGGGCCATGACCGGCCGGCCCGATTCGTTAAACTTGATCTAATTAACGTACTATATCAAGGGAGTTGCAACATCATGTGAAAACCTTGAGAGGTAAACAAATAGGCTGCAACCAAACTTAAGGTAACAAAATTGACGTCATATCAGTTCGATCGTAAAGAAAAACAAAACAAAACAAAACAGTGATAGAAAAAACGGATGCATGAATCAATATTTTACTACTTGCTATCGTACCCGTGTCTTGTCCCATTAGACGCATGTGATGGCCATACGCAAGGCAGCACTAGGAGGTGTGTCTATAGAGTTTATGTAGCCTTCCTTTCGAAGGCACTGATGCGTGGCGTCCTTGTGACAGATTTTCGTTGAATATTTATGATACTGTATCGTTTACGTACGAAAGATGCCTGTGGGGGATTCCCATGATAAGGACGAATAATACTGAAGGGCTCAAAGGATTGCTTTGTTTTTGTCGGAGGGCATTGACACCGTGGAGTGAAAATCACCTTCACGGTGGTTTTAAAGTGTACCTAAAGCATGGAAGTACTAGGTAGTACTTCCATGCCTAAAGCATAGAATTAAAAAATTTACACTTTAAAAATGTTTGTTCTGTTACAGAATGTACTATTTTGTTTTTCTTTATTTTATTTTCTGTAAATGAACAAATATTTTGACAGTGTCTTAAAGGCTACAAAATAAATGTTATCCAACCAACTCCCATTGCCACAGATTGTTTCATTGCTGAGATATTAAAGGGCCAAACCTGTCACCCCAAACTACAATTTTCGTACGGGGGTGCCAAAATTCTCAATCGGCTCAGCTCTTTGATTGACAGCTAATTAAAAAAATACAGAGTACCAAAGCTTATATCACATTGCATGAACGGAGAGTGCTTTGATTATGTATTTGAGTTTTCCTCACTCACCTTGAAGCAATAAACTGAGATTGTATTTGGATGAGCAGGAATTTCAGACAATTGTGAGAGGGGCTTAAGTAAGAAGGTTAGGGGAATTGGTACTGTTTGGGGTGAAAGAACTGGGCCTTTCAATGTTGAATTTTATTCTCTTGAAACAAAATTGTTCATTGTGCAATAATTTATGAATTTCTTGTGGTACAACTCACATCACCTGCTTTGTTTCCCTTTGCAATTTCAAAAAAAATGTTTATTTGACTTTGAACCCTTCCCGTTTCCTTGTACACCATGTTGTACAGAGAGAACTTCTTTAATCACATCCGTACATTAAAAGTAAGATTTCTATCACATATTGGATGCAGCAGCTTCCAGAAAAACAAAGACTATCAATACAACGAAGCAGTCTACAGTAATTCTCAATTGAATCAGAGCTTTGATGAAAGACAAATTCTCCTAACCCTCTTACTTAAGCCCCTCCCGACAATTGTCTGAAATTCATCCTCATCCAGACACAATCTCAGTTTATCATGCTTCAGGGTGAGTGAACATGTGAGCCCACAGTGTGTAATCAAAACACTCTCAGCACAGTACATGCCGTGTAATATGAGCTTCGGTACTCTTCATTTTTTGAAGTAGATGTTAAAGGACCAATATTCTCACCCCAAACTACAATTTTTGTAGAGGCTTACCGAAATTCTCAATTGGGTCAGCTCTTTGATTGACATCTAATTCAAGCAATGCAGAGTACCAAAACCTACAGTATATAAGGTTGGGAGAATTGGTACTGTTTGTGGTGAGAGGACTGAGCGACTAAGCTTCAACATTTTGCATCTCAGCCCATGAATGTACTAGTCTATGAATATGGGAGTTGTACTGTTTGAATTCATTTTTGATGCTCTGTAATACAGATTTTTGAAATTTTTGACTTGAGGTATACACTCTAACTCTCGGTGTCTTCGGATGGACAATCAAAAGACCCTATGGATATCATAGAAAGATTGTGAGCATCATTGGAATCAAAATATACTCTCAAACGGACCGTGAATGCAAAGTAACCATGTTACAGTGTATCAAGCTGGCTGTCGACCAGATGGATTGGTAAGCGCGTAGCCTGGATTGTGTCATTGTGGGGGTTGGGGTTGGGGCACGACATGAGGGAAAAGTCTAAGGATAGAGAGAAAAACCGCTATTCTAGGTGGTTTTTTGCATTGCAAGGTTGGGTCATGGGGGGTTCTTAACTTCTTACACCCATCCTCCCTCTCCCCCGTGGCCACGCCACTGTGGATTGGCACCGCATATAGTACATGTTGGACGGAAAAGACAAGGAAACACAAATATCACATATTTTATTTCCGTCAAGAAAAAAATCCTTTCAAAAACATTGAGGTGAAAACGATACAACGAGTTGCATCGTCAGTCATTTTTTTGAATATTAATACATTCAGTCAATTTATCTCCCCTGTTAATGCTCAACTCATCACATCTTCACAGGTTGGGCGTGGCTCTCCCCAATCGTTTCCTTTCATTGACAAGTTAAAAACGTAGGCCAAACCCCCTTCATCGGTTCTGTGAACGTTCCTTATTTCAATGAGTTCCGATTTAAAGGGGAGAAACGCGAAGTCTGCGAAATTTAAGAAATATAACCTAACTATTCGAGGCGTGTTTAGAACTTGAAAAATTCAATAAGAGGTCAAGGGCAGTCGTCCAAAGCTATTTTGAAGCAACAGTTAAAAATTACCATTGTCTTCCTATTTCTCTTCAAAGTATCTTTTATAATATTTCACGACTTCACTATTGTATATTCAAGGTAAACCAAGCAGTACCTTATAGTAAATTTCACATTTGAGGAGAAAAAGTACTGTCACATGACTCTTAATAACCAATCATGAAACAGGACAGTGTACTACACTGCTCCAAGTTGGGGTGACTGCTCTGGCTTTCCCTTTAAGAACTGGTAGTTCTTCTGAAAAAAACTGGATGTCCTTGACGGACAAAATCGGTAGCTTTCCAGTTGAAAAGGTTGCTATGCAAGGCACTCTGTAAAGTAAACTTCTTTCTGTAGGTCGGTGGCACGTGAGCGCAATCGTGTCTTCAGCGTGCACCAAATAAGTTGCACGAACGTTTGCTAACTGTTTTAGCTCAAGTTATAATCCGACGTCCACATGCGCACTAGGCTGCAATGTTCACATTGGAACGGGTCACACATCTGATTGGTTTAATGACGCACATACTATATTTAAAAGTGGGTTTGATGCATCCACTTATTATTTAAGTTGACAACATTCCCTAGTGTCTTGTCAGTTAAAATGCATTATGTTTAGGTGTTGTTCTTGAGTTACAGCCATTATCACTCTCAGTTGGGAAATTAGTAATGATAATTTTGAGCATTTCGTTTGCATAGGATTCTGTTCCATTCCATCTTCTTGCAAAGTGTGCAAACTATTTGAAGGTATCGTGTCTATTGGTCGCTGACTGCTGCAAGTTATTACACTTAGTTAATGGGAGTACATGAGGGGAAAAATTCCAACAGAGACTTCAACTTGTTTTCCCCTGAACAACATGAGACATACGCTAAAACTATGTTACATTGCAAAGTGAAGTTAAATCTTCAGGATTTAATCAAATGTGAACTATATGACTCATGTGGTCCACTGGAGGCTACCGTTTTTGTGGAGAGAGAAAATTTTACCAACCGGCTTGTTTCGAACCCCCTTTCTTTTTAACATTCTGTGAAATGCGAGGTCGACTGTGTTTTCCGGATGTTTTATGCTCCTGTCATAATTTTTGTTTGCTCTTTGTTGGACAGCAACAGAGTCATGAATATTCATTCAGTTTCCCTGAATGTAATCATCTTTTATGTGTTGTTCAACTTGTCTATCCAGCAAACCGCTTGTCTTCCTTTAAAACCAGAGGTAAGCTGTAATAATTAACAAGTTGGCATGTTATTTTTCCATCATTTTCCCAAACTGCAAAAGTCGTCTTTTAGGATACATCGTTATTCCTGAACATTCTATGAAGAATGTGACGAATAGTTTTCATTTGGTATCAAAATTATAGTCGAGTGCTTGAAGTCTTTTAATATGAGTCTTTGACTCCCATCACCACTTACAAGACGGTTGAACGAAGTCGAAATCATGCAAGTTCTTTGCAACAAAGAGATGACAGTCTTTTTCTTCAGTCCTCCCGTCTCTCTGGCAAAGCCTCCGTTCGGAGACACAAAACTATGAAACTGCTTTCCAATGAGGCTGCGTCCTCTAAGAACAACACCGGATCAACCTCACGTTCCTATGGCAAGCCGTTTTAACATTTACCTCGCAATTCCACTTAAGTGGAATGCATTTCACTTAAGTGTAATACAATTCCACTTAAGATAAGTTGAATTCCACTTAAGTGGAATACATTTCACTTAAGTAAAATGTATTCCACTTAAGTGAAATTGCATTCCACTTAAGTGAAATGCATTTACATTTTACTTAAGTGGAAGGAATTCCACTTAAGTGGAATGCAATTTCACTAAAGTGGAATACATTTTACTTAAGTCAAATGTATTTCACTTAAGTGGAATGTATTCCACTTAAGTGGAATTCAATTTCACTTACGTGGAATTCAATTCCACTTAAGCGAAATTCAATTCGACTTAAGTGGAATTCAGTTTCACTTAAGTGGAATGACATGGATCGCTACCGTATTTCACTTAAGCTAAATTCTATTTCACTTAAGCTGAATTGAATTCCACTTAAGTCGAATTGAATTTCACTTAAGTGGAATTGAATTCCGCTTAAGTGAAATTGAATTCCACTTAAGTGGAAATCAATTCTATGCGACTTAAGCGAAATGTGATTGGTCCAATTCTATTCTACTTCAGTGAAATGTGATTGGTCAGCTCCCAGGAGGCTTTCTGGTGGATATCGGGATTTTGAGCATGCATCCCTGCAATCTTGCATAACAACTTATCGCGCGAGGCTGGCTGTGGCTGGTTCTTACGTATTACCCCACGCGAACATACGTCAATCTATGGCCAAGTGGAAACTATTTCACTTAAGCTAAATGTGTTGAACCGTCGTTCTATTTTGCTTAAGCTAAATGCTATTTCACTTAAGTGAAATTGTATTCCACTTAAGTAAAATTGAATTCCACTTAAGTGAAATAGCATTTCACTTAAGCGGAATTGCGTTTAGCTTAAGCTGAATTGTATTTCACTTAAGTGAAATAGCTAGGCTATTCGACTTAAGCAAAACGTAATTTCACTTAAGTGCAATACAATTCCACTTAAGTGAAATTGTATTCCACTTAAGTGGAATACATTCCACTTAAGTGGAATACATTTCACTTAAGTGGAATTGTATTCCACTTAAGTGGAATTGTATTCCACTTAAGTGAAATGCATTCCACTTAAGTGGAATACAATTTCACTTAAGTGAAATGCATTCCACTTAAGTGGAATACATTTCACTTAAGTGGAATTGAATTCCACTTAAGTGAAATGTATTCCACTTAAGTGGAATTGCTAGGTAAATGTTAAAACGGCTTGCCATACGTTACTCAGACCATTTACTGTTAATATTACCTTCTCTATAATGCATCCACTTTCAGTTATTACCTTAAAGGGCAGGAGCAGTCACCTCAAACTGAAGACGTGTTGTAGACTGTCCAGTTTCATGATTGGCTGTTGGGGGTCATGTGACAATGTTTTTTCTCTTCAAATGTGAAACTTACGAGAAATAACTGCTTGGTTTACCTTGAATATACAATAGTAAAGTCATAAAATGTAATTAAAGATACTTTGAAGAGAAATAAGATGAAAATTGAGTTATTTAGCTTTTTTTTGGGGGGGGGGGGCTGCTCTTTACCTTTATACTGTCACTTTTTTATCAAGCTTGAATACGGGAATAGACAAGAGAGCCTGCAAAGACGTACTATGTCGTATACTCTAAAAGTTGTTTAGGAATTAAACGTTTTTCTAAACACTGTTTTGCCCCACTTTGTAAACATGTTTAATTGCTAAATTCGTGCGTATTTTTCTAAACATGTCGTTTTTAAACACTTTTTATTTTGCTAAAAAATTAGTGTACAATTTCTAAACATGTTTGGAATTTAAAAGTTTTTACGAAGTGAAGCAACAAATACAACAGCTCAACTTGACATCACTAAATAAAGAGGTATCTAAACAACTGGCCATTTCAGATCAAATTGCGATGGGATAAACAACAATACTACACGCATTTTATATAAATGACCACCGCTGTTGTGTCCATTCATGGAGACACACGGTACATAATACAGACGCCCAAATCTAAAATATAGTGTAGTTACGTTGTGTTCTCGAAGGAGGGGGGGGGGGTCTCGAGTCATGGCACCCAAGTCCGAGTCATTTCTATTCGAGACCCCGACCGTGGGCCGAGACCGGACTGGAAACCGAATCCGGTCTCAGTGACTGCGTCACTTTTTAAAATACAGATCAGCTTTTCAACGTGTTATTGGCAGATTAGGAAACGAAATATCGGTAGTTGCGGAGAATATCAATTTATGAACACATCCATCAATGCTTGCCAAGACTGCGTAAGGTGTCCTCCTGGACTGGAACTAGCCAAGGTATGGTCAAACGTTGAAATACCGAAGCTTCATTCCATTCTTTTAAATGATTTATTTTTGACGGGAAATTAAATAGGCCTACCCTGGAAAGTAATTTAGACTTGACAAGAAAACCTTTGTACTATCAAAAATAACTATTTCAGCGCGGTGTCACAATTTCGCTTACCTATAAGATCGGTTTAGTTCCGTTAGATGGAGTTTTACGGCCCAGTTTCTAACCAATTGGTTTAAGTCGGACCCGACACAGCATTTTTCCAGTCCTGCCAGTCGTGGTTCACTGTCTTGTTTTGGCTATACTCCATTCCTTATACTGAGCCTACTCCTAGTACAGTGGCAGAAGGTTCATTTTTAAGTCTTTTTAAGTCTTTAAGTCTTCTTTATGATCAGGCCATGAGTTCGAACTCCAGCCCTCCCAGCAAATCGGATGATTTATAACTCTTTACATTGCACATCGATGTACAGTTTTAATTATACATTGGCCAATTGTTTGACAAAATCATAAGGCAATGTTGATCTTCATCAGGGGTTGGAGTTGGCTCGGTGGTGGTTGAGCGTACTGCCTTGCATGCTAAAGATCTCCAGATCAAATCATGGTGGAACCACTTGGAAATTTTCGCATAGCTGTTCACAGTGATGCTGGAGGGATTTAAAGATTGGTGCAGGGTATTTGGTTGTCCGTTTGAGGAAGTCTGATTCAGAAATTTGTCCGCTTGCTCAGTTTAGCTGTTGAGCAGTGATGCAGAGCAAGTAACCTCCATCTCACCCATCCTTTGGGAAAGTGACTAAAGACTGGGGATATGCTCACGTCCGTCGGATGGGAAAGTTGAATGGCGGTCCCGGGATTAGGATTGGGACAACTCGCTGATTGGCTGGAAGAAAGTCTGATCTAACTTTGGCGCTTTCTGGTCTGCTGTAGATCATAGATATCGTTAACTCTTATTTTTTTTTTTTGAGAAGCCGTTTAGTTAAATGTAGAATTTTGAAAATCAAATCAACTTTAAAATTTATCTAGGACTTTTCTAAGACTATTTGTACCTGTGAAAAGAAAACGAAACTGAAGATCCATTATTTAAAACCAAGCGTCTGCTTTTGAAGTGTCGAATCATTGAGACGTTGGAACACAGGGATTTGGTAAATATGGGTTTAAAGCCACGCTCACTCTACAACAAATTCGGATCGGATTCCGATCCAATTTTTGTGAGTCATTACTAAAATCGTCTCCCCCTTTGGTCGGAAAGAGTCGACAATTGGCCATCTAGTGTAAATATATGATTTGCGTTAGATGTTGATGAGAATAAAATGTTAGCTATTTTTTGTGACGTCACCCAAACAGACAGCTTTTATCGGATAGCGTAGTCCCAAAAAGCTGTCTGTCGATATGACGTCACGAAATAATAAATTTAAATTTAACTTTGTTAGTCATGCCACACAAATGATATATTTACCCAGGTTCACAAGTTTTGGGTCCTTTCCGACCAGAGATGGTGAAGATTTGAATAAAAACTTACAAAAATCGTACGGGAATCCAATCTCAATTCTTTGTAATGTGAATGCGGCTTAACCACTGATAGATTAAGTTATAACTTATTGAAAAAAAATCCCCGTGCTTTATCGTGGTTTCTCTATTAGGAGTGCGTTGGGGTGAGGGTGAGGATGCTGTCTGCCGGCCATGTCCAGCTGGGAGCTATCAAGACGGTTCTAAATTTTGCTGTTTACCTTGCAGTTACTGTGAAAACAATGAGATTATACAACCGTGTATAGCATCAAACAATAAAACGTGTGGTGGTTGCAAAGCATGGTAGGAAAACCTTATACTTTGTAGCTTCCTTTATCCAAGTAAAATCCCCATATGGAACCCTTATGAGACCCATCTCATGGCCCATAAGGTTCCAATATGATTTTGCACCCGGGATTAATAAGGGCCCATATGGGCTAGCTCACATGACCCGTACGACACATATAAGATAGTTCCGGGTCCCATGTAAACGACTGATACATAAGAAACATATGGGCCAGTCCTGAAATATCCCTCGTACATGTTGGCTGTCCATATGGGACCTTTATCAATTTTGGGTGCACAATTAAAAGGGCACCATATGGGTAAATTCATGTGGGGTCCATATAGGTTTGCTAGCTGGATATCGTTCCATTTCGTAGAAACAGATCGAATCACAGAATTATTATACCGAGAACTTACTTCGCGCTAGCTGACAGTGACAATGATATGTTTTGAGGCGAACTGGAGAAGCACACCCTAACACTAACGTTATACCAATTGGTAGACCTACAGGTACGGTCTCATGTACGCCTCTTCCGCGCAACCCTGTACATGCAGTTGTCTCGCTAAACTTATTTTCTTTTAATTTGCTGTATTTGTTGCACCAATAAATATAGTCCTCTGAATAGCTACCGTGCCGTATATTTTTTAATATCTTCGCGTATATTTTGGCTAAAATAAATATGTTCCTTGAAACAATTTCTCACATGTGGTCAAATTTATAAAGCCCCTTTTACTATTCTGTTGACATTACACGACATTGGAGGCTGTCTCTTTTTGGTGCAACGCAAATCTTTAATTCGCCTCACGGTACAGGGAACTAGGCCAGGTCCAGGTATTATAATTCTGTGATCGCAACACTGTGTGCTAGTCATAATGGCATAACGCACGCAAGTTTGTGGGGTGTGAATTTTTTTTCAGTTTTCTGTTATATCCACACTTCTACTTAAAAGAAGTTATTCGTCACTCCAAGCTACAATTTTATACTTGTAATCTACAGAGATTTTCAATTTGCAAATCTCTTTGATTGACATCAAATTCAAAAAGATGTAGAGTAGCTCATATAAAAAATCATGCATTGAGAGTGTTTTGATAACGTCATTGGGCCTTGTGTACCCATCAGGAAGAGCCCTGGAGAAATGACCTAGAATCGTGTCTTTATCAGGATTACTTTTAAATAGCTGTGGAAGGGGTTAGAAGGAAGTCGGTTGGAAGAACTGGTACTTTGTGGGGATGCATAAATGTCTTTTACCAAGGTTGACATGGTCATGATAGCTTTATATACATTAGTGATCTGCCATACTTTTCATTAAATTGTACTCAACTGCCTTTTTCGGTCTTGCGATGTTTCACATATATTCCGTCAGTATGGGAGTCTGGGGAAAGCCGTGTAATTTGGATCCCCTAATTACAAAGCCCCACAAAATCAGAGATAAGCGCAACCAACTGCTGTAAGGGGCACTATCGGGAGATTAATGGAATATTCTTTTTGTAGGAGAGTAGAAACTCTCCTTACATTTTCCCAGGGAAAGTTATCACTAAAAATAGAAAATTTTGAAAGTGGTCCAATTTACGCCACCCATGTGTAATTTGAACCAACAAGAAGTGTAAAATTAACCACCTGCCATGTAAAATGACCGGGCAAAATATTGCTGCAAAATTTCTCAAATCATCATGTGAATTGATAACAGAAACACTTCTCACACATTTCCTGTCTTTTAGTGTTATATTTTAGGCCTAATTGATGTTATTTCCCCTTAAAATGACTTGCCCTTTGCTTGCCTTCCCCATCCCAAAGTCAGACGCAGCAATGCACCAAGTAGGCACAGACCAAGTTTAGTAATTGGCTCATGGCATGGGAATTACGCATATGCCCAAGCTTATTACTAATGCAAACTGCGAAGAGGAATGAAAGGATGAGCGAATTCTTCTATGTAGGGTTCTCCTACTGTCTATTCATTTCCATGTGTGTAATTAACTGAAGCACCCGGGCCCACGTGTTTGTAATTTCGACCGGTTCATTTTACACATCATATCGTTTAATATGAACGAGCTGTCCATATTACACATCATGGGGTGGTTTAAATTACACGATGTTACTAATTTTACCCAAACTCCTCCAGCTTAGTCAAGTGTAGTTTTTACCGAAATGTTACAGCCCAGCACTCAATAGGAATTATTATATTTTGTCATAATCATTATGCCTTGGGGTGAACAAATCATTTCCGAGTAAAAACCCAACAAAGGGTCAACTCGAAAATAAGATCAGTTCACCGGCCTTTAATAAAAACCACACAGAATTGTGGAAATTACCTTAATCTCATGGATTGCGAAGTCAAACGTGAGTGTTCTGAGTTAAGTATCAATGACACATAAAAGTAAGATACCCTCTCCTTCTGTGTTTGAATAATGCCGGTGGTTAAATTTACACACCGGTCCAAATTACACGGCTTTCCCAAATACATACTTCAGTGCAACTGATAACATTTGTACAAAGTCAGGAAAATAAAGAGGCTCATTTATGCTATTATTACATTCATAACGTACTTCTGTAGGATTTTAAGTTATGAAACAAACATGCAGAGGACTTAACTACACTATAGACGTTTTTAAAATGACGTCATCGGCCATGTTTTAGTATGATGCTACTAGACCACACTCTATTTGCTTGCTCGATGAATCTGCAAACACCACGTACATCAGAGCGCACACTGTGCAATGCGTTAAGCACAAAGCCATGTGTATTTGGCATGATTGTATTCCAGCATGGTGGATCCGTGACGTAATTGCAAAACCTCTATAGGTGCGTTCGATTTAGCGACTCGAGCCAGCTCAACTGGCTCAACGAGCGATCGATCTTTCGGGAAATTGATCTAACGTCATCAAAACGTCACAACTTGAGTCGGCCAAAACAACCAGCCCTCCGAGGTGGTCTAGTTGAGCCGTGTGACGTATTTTACGTCAGATATCAAGAAACTGGTTGAGCCAGTTGAGCCGGCTCGAGCCGCTAAATTGAACGCGCCTTATATCTACAATTAATTGTGACTTCAAACATTTCACTAGAGGAAAACGTTTATTCGAATTAAAAATGAAAATAAATAAAATTACAAGAACACAAAACAAACAAAAACAAAGCAAATCAAAATAAACTCTTCAATGTATAACGGCATCTGCAAACCCTTTGAGCGAAAATGTGATTGTCTCCAGAATGCACAGAAGCAAACAAACACATCAAACGTAAATTTATACCGTATACCTTTTCACTTATTGCAGAAAAGTTTCGTTTCGTTGCGTTTCGTTTCGTTTATTGTTTTGCTTTTTCGCCTTAATATATACTTACAAATGTAGGGTATAAATATCACAAAAGAGTCAATATAGGCTACATATAAAAGCGAATGGAAGTACACAAAAACCCCAAGGGGCTTGAGAAGTGCAATCCCGATGAGAAAAAGTTAACAGGTTACAGGTAGGTTAGGTTAGATTGGGTTTTACACCCAGTTTCTGAGTAATTGCTGTAAGTCGGGCCGGCCACGGCCTTATTTCAGTTAGGGTATATGGGTCACTCTCTCTTGTTTTCCCTACTCCATTGCCTATAAGCTGTGCATCAAGCACAATATGGCAGAAAGTTCCATTTTAGAGTCTTTGGTGTGACCCGGCCAGAATCTAGACAACCCAGAACAGTTAACAGAAGCATAACACAGGTCCAATCATGGGCCGATGGGTATGCAACTCAGGTGAAACACCCCTTCATGGGAATTTTATACTAAGAAAGGGATTATTTTTGTCCTTGTTTCCATGTGCACAGGTACATTTTCAACGATCACGTGAAGATGTGCGTACCTTGTAAACCAGCGGACAATTGCGAGCCTCCAGAGAGACGAGAGACTACCGCAAGAACAGGTCCTCTGCCACCCCCTTCAGCATGAAAAATCACCTCCACATTAGCAACAAGTGAGAAGACAACCTTCGCTTCTTCTTTATACACAATCAGTGGCAATACGGGCACTCGCAGACCAGAAAAAATGTTACCTGGGAGTGCCCACAACGTCACTTCCGTAACAAAACTGTCTACCAAAATTTCAAACAGCATTGTTTCACTCATTGTTTTTATTGTATTGTCACTGACTCTGTGTATACTGGGATGAGGCATCTTTCAGAGACAAGCTGAAACAAGGAAATTTTCGCAAATTTTGCGTGGGGCGTGTCGCAAAAGTAAGTTGTAATATTTCCAAACAAATCTCCTTAACCTGCTAATATAAGCGCATAAGTTAATCTCTAGTATTTTTTCCTTACACTTAAAAATCAAAAGAGTAAACGTAGTCACTCTCCTGTAGAGTGAAAAGTGCGAATTCACTCCATGAAAGTGTTAATTCTCTCCGAGAAAGTGCAATTCACTTCAAGAAGAGTGGAAATACATTCTTCCAAGAGTGCCTGCAACGACCACTCTCTTTTTAAGAGTGATCACTGGAGGCACTCCATCAAGAGTGAAACTTTGCCCTTTTGTAGGGAATTTCACTCTTCTTGGAGAGAATTGACACTCTAATGGAGTGAATTCACACCTTTCACTCTATTAAAGAGTGACTAAGTTCACTTTTTTTATTTTGAGAGTATTTTTCTTTTTTACCAAGTTACTGGCGCTATTATACTTTTTCTAAAGTCCTCCCGGCCCTCTGGCAAAGGACCGATCGGCGGAACCAAACTTGAAACTGCTTCCCGAAGAAGCTATACGCCCAGTTAAGGACAACACTTGACCAACCTCAATGCCTTCAGACCATGTACTGGCGCTTTTATTTGATTTATTGACTCAGAGAGGTTTTTTAACCTGGTGAGGTCAGTCTCCTTCTCCGAAGAGATATTGGGACCCCCCCCCCCCCAAAAAAAAAAAAAAAATATACGCTACTAAACTAGAAGATCCTGACAGCTCAGGTTTCCGGGTTGAGGTTTATAGATTTGTAGGTATGAACGTCCAAGGTGCTTAATTCTGAACATTATTTCTTTTAATATTCGTATCCACATAATTACGACTCACTTTGATGAATGACTTTTCCTTGCCTACTTGCATTTAATAAATGGACTTAATTAAATGCATTTTCCGGAGGCAAAATTCATTGACTTCATGATATGCATAAAACTTTTCTCTTTCAGTAGGTGAAAACTGTATTCCGATAGCATTTTGGGTTCGGAAGATACTAATTTTCAATTATTCAAAGAAATACAACTTTTTCGTCGGATGGAGTGCATTCAATCCCACGGGAAATCTGTGATGTCATGATGGCACATTAATTAAACATTGCAATCTATTTATAATTTTGATGCCACTGCAGGGAATATTAAACACCATTGTTTGCAGTACCCCACATTATAGTGTAGGGTAATGCTAGATCTACAGGAAAAGGAAAGAAAAACAAAAGAAATCTGATACAATGTACTCAAACTACAAAACTTTTTGTGGCTTTGTGGAGGTAATTTTATTTACATTAATAATCAAATTTAAAGTAATAAATCTTGAGTTACTAGGGACAGGGTGTTGCAACCGGATTTAGAGAACATGGTCTGGAAACATTTTTTTCTTTCTTGCAAGACCTCAGTGAAAAGCCACTGGAATATGCCTCTATATGGTCTTGATCTCGATTTTATTTTCAAACTGGTTCAGCAACAATATTTCATGAACTATCTATGAGTACCTATAATTTCATTCATCTTCCAGGGCGACGAGAAGCTCGGCCTCAAAAACAACTTGCCTCAAAACACAACAAGATGTTCAAACAAGCCTGATTGGTAATTAACATGTGAATGACACCCAGGCCTATATCCAAGGGGGGCAGCGGGGCGATTTTTCGCCCCCTAAAGACTCATTTGAAGTTTGCCATTGACTTAATACGTTTGTACACATTCACCCCCCGAAAATTTTTCTTCCCCTGGAAAATGTTTTGACCCTTCTTCGGGTCCTTGTCTAGCTACGGGCCTGATTACACCATAGAAAAGTGTTTTTATTTTTTACTGAAACTTTGTCAGAGATGCAAGAAAAGTACAGAGGTAGATGAAGAACCCTTTTGGTGAAAGAATCATATTTACGCAGATTTCCTGTCTTCCTTGTCTAATAAATCTTCATTTGTGTAAAAACATGAGAAGATGATCCCACAAAACTCACAGCCGTACAGCCCAATATCACGTCATATATCTAATTCAGCTGGTGCACGGTTATTGTGATCTTTTGTCTACTTCCCCCCCCCCCCTTCCATTTAAAATATTTTCCATAGAATCTGAATTTATTGAAAAAATTATTGCCAAATTCATTGTTTGAAGAAAATCCTGTATCAAATTATACCCAGTGCAGGTAACCTTGACAAGTCAATAAAATAAATTGGCAGTGAAGTATAAATCTCCCAATTCGTTGCCAGACTTTCCCAATTTATTGCCAACTCTGAAGTAGGCCTACCGTCAATGGAATCATCTTGGCATACTGGCATACTGGCATGAAAACATAGTATCCTATCACAGGTGGGCTTATTTACCTGATTCATAATTTCAGGACCCATTTTTGATGCTGTGATTCGATGATATGTTGGTCTATATATTTGTGCATTCAGCATGTTTGTATTTTGTATTGGTTGTAAATAAAATATTAACGTTAGTTACAGAAGACGCCAAAACAGGCACCAAACTATATTTATGCACCCCCAAAATGTAGTTAAAAATGTTATTTCATGTTAGCTGTTTACAAATATGTTGAAAACACAATTTAAAATGTTTAAGAAGTGTCTATTTCTTCACATTTTGCAACGACTGACTTGCCGGGAAAGCGTTCATACAAAATTAACGTTAGTTGCAGAGATATCAAAGGCGGGACCAAATTGTGTCTTATGTAACTAACGTATTTCATGTGACACACTTCACGGTCAGGCATGCAGAATGTGAGCTACTGGGAAGGGGAATGGCCAGTAAAATGGTTTTTTTTTTTCTCTTCTGCCATTCCAGCTAGACTTCAAGGTGACTCATAACACTCCTTTATAGCATCTGTCGCATAAGCGAGTTTGGGAATTCGTTTTGGGGCTATGCCCATGTGCAAATCCTCCAAAGTTCATTGATAAACAAATCGATCCCGCACGTTGTGCCCCACAATTCCATGCACCAACGAAATACGGCAAATTCGCTTATTTGTAATCCTCTTTTGACTTTTATATTTCCAGGGAAGCCAGTGTAGGTTCAGGAGTTATACACCGAGCGGAAAACTTTATAATTCCTTGCTGTGACGTTTCTTCTCAAGAGTGCAACATATACACCCCATAGATCAATGGCGGTGTGGGGTGTAACTGACATCTGAGTTTGTTACATGATATGTGCCCTCAACTCATCTATGCTTCATTTTGTTCACATTGCTTAAGACACATACTTGGCTGGCATCTTAGCTAACCCCAAATGTTTTGTAATTTTTTGTGCATTTCGGTATATCTCATACCGCCAATTTTTTTTTAATAAGATGTGAAATCTGACTAAATCAAGTGGCGTGAGAGCTTCATTTCCTCTTGGAGGCATAGAAGAATGATGATTCAAATTGTAAGAAGGAACATTTCATTGCGTCCCTGAAGATACGCCCGACTCTACTGAGAGTGTTTTGATCATACAAGTCTATGCTCACCATCCTATGCCCCTGAAGGAATGAGGCTAGGGATTGTGTTTGAACAGTTGAATAAGGATGAATTTACCGCAGTTGTCAGAGGGGCTAGAAGAAGACCAAATTAGAGATCCATTTTCTTTCTAAAATCATTTGTAGTTCTAAAATCTATTCTTTTCAGTTAGACGAAAACGGGACCATTCATCTCATGACAGACCTATAATGTAGAGGTCTAAATATAAATATGTCATCAGGTTGGTTGCTAAAGGGTGAATGCAGCCACCCGATTTAAACTAGTACGGACCCTCCTATTCCATGCATTGAAGTAGCCTACTACCTCCGAGGTAGTACTTTATGTTCCATCAATGGCTCATGAGAATCATTTTTCATGTTTTGGAACATTTTCATGAAACAGCGAGTTATCATAAGTTACTGACATTCAAACAAGTAGCCTTGTTAAAAGTACCGAGACTTTTAACTTCGTATGCAGCATGCCAGTCGCATGCCCCTATGTAACTGTTCGATCGCTTGCAGCCAGTTCGAGTGTTCATAATTATGTCACTGGTTGGCACTGGTTGGCATAGAATATGCGCAAAAACAGGTGTGTTAACGTTAGGTAAGTGCCCGTGTCAGTGGCGGGTGAAGGGGCTCTTGGCCCATGCCCCCATCAAGAATGCCATTATTTCTTTTTTATCCTAAAAATGCGTAGCACTACTTTAGTTACACAGATTTTACTTCAAAAGGTAGCATATGTGGCACCAGATTTCATGTGCTCCCTTAGACCGGTGATCACTCAACATACTGCATGGCCTCCAATTCAGCGAAATCCTGCTTTACGCCACTGGCCCCTGTTAACGCTTGCGCGACTGCACACAGAATGTCGACAAGTTGGAATCTACCTGACATTGTGTCGACAGCGTAATGCCCCGTTCACACTATGCGACTTGATGCGACGCAACGCATTGCAAAGAGATAGATCAGACGCGTTGCAAAGGGTCGGAATGCTTTGCAACTAGTTGCAAGCAGACGCACAACCCATGTTTCATGCGACCGAACATTTTCGGTCGCATGAAACTGAAACGTGCAACTGACAACAATGACATACCTCTGGAAAGAAGTCCGCGAAGTTCCTGTTTCTTCAACGTAACAAATAAAGAGTATGTTAAACATTAGAATTTTGCGTGAATCGCTTCATTTACCTGATACTTGTTGCGTAATGTGAACACTATGCTCTTAAAACTAATAAGTCGTTAGTCGCTCGATCACCACGACAAGACAGTCTTGTTGCAATAAGCCGCGTCGCATAGTGTTGACGAGGCGTAAGTGTGTCTTACCGATTCTTTTGACACCAAGCCGTGACTGCGTTTGTCTGTAAACACTAAATGAGTCTATACGTTGTTTTCCTTTCTTTTTTGTTTTGTTTATTCTTTTACGTAGACCTCAATACAGTACCTCTCTTGCAAAGTTTGAAACTTTTTTCATACATTTTCCGTCGTCTCGGAGATGGAACAGTCTTACATAATGGGTTTGTTGAAGGAACAACTTGAGGTCCGTCATTGATGTTAAGTTAGGAAAAATATTGAGGTAAGCTGAATATACTGGTATTGGTATAAGCCTTCTGAGTAACAGTGGGGTCGGCAGACTTTTCATTCTAGGAGGCACTGGGGAGGGGGACAACAATTTTGCAAGGGGAACTGCTAAATTCCACTTATGGAAGTCATGGTGCCGGAGGCACGAGGTTCAGCGGGTGGGGTCCAGGGTTCGATGCCTATGGAAGCTCCTGGGTTTTAGAGTGTTTGTGAGGTATTAAAGTCGTTATTTAAGGGCAATCCTATTGACTTTGCAATGGTATAAAAATTACATCCAGGATAACTTCAAGAAAGGCTTTTAGTAACCAGGAACCAAAGTGACAGACATCCCCTAAACCTGACCCAACTTGGGGGGCGGGGGGGGGGGGGGAAGGACCAAATCCGAGGAGGCAAAATGCCAAATACCCCTCTCGCGAAAGGAAGTGAATTGCAAAAGGCAGGACACCCTCGATAGAATACAATCTGGAATCAAAAGAGTGAACTTGGTTACCCTCTAATATAGTGAAAGGTGTGAATTCACTTCATTAGAAATTTTTAATTCACTCCAAGAAGAGATAAATTGACTCCAGGAAGAGTGGAAATTCCCTTTTCTCGAGTGTCTGCAATAATCGTTCTTGTTTTAAGAGTGATAACTGTAGGAACTTTATCAAGAGCAGTGGCGAAGTTACGGTGGGGCAAGAGGAGGAATTTGTCCCCCCCTCCCCCCGAAATTTCCCCAGATTTTGTCCTTGCCCCTCCACTTGTCACCTCCCACAAGTTAGGTCAGTCAGTCAGGAGTTGGTATAACCGAAAAAAAATAATATACCTCTCCAGAAATTTCATTTGTCATCTGGATATATGCTAAAACCTCAGAGCTTCAGAGGACTTTTCCCCCTGGACATCACCCCCAGGAACGGGCGTGTTGGGCTCGGTTTCGCACTGCGCTCGAAAATTATTGCCCTATTATCCTTCGCCCTTTGTCCCCCAAGTTTTGAAATTTTGGCGCCACCCTTGATCAAGTGTGAAAACTTCGCTCTTTTGGAGTGGATTTCACTCTTCTTGGAGTGAAAAGCATTCTAATGGAGGGAATTCACACTTTGCACTTTATTAGACAGTTTTCACTCTATTTAAGTTTACTCTTTTGATTTTATATTGTAAGTAATAAAGTAGAACAAAATACTAGAGATATAACTTGGTTACTAGGGAGAGATACTTAGAGTACCAACAGGGAGAACACCGATTGATACTATCTGCGGAAGGTTCATCAACATAAAAAACCAAAGACAAAGTAAAAACAAAAAGAAGCAAAAGTAAAAGGTAAAACGAAAATAGAACCAAAAGAAAAATGGAATACATTTCCAACATACAGTTTGCATAAAATTATACTTCTCCCCAAACGATTGCCATACGAGGAGTAGCGGCAGCACGACCTGGAGATGAAGCCCACAGAAATGATTCACATGACCTGAAAGGCAGATTTCAGAAGAAAAGAATATAAAAACAAAACTGATATTCAATAAGCCAGTTCGGCAATTCGTTTTGGTGGCTATGCCGATACTCTCATCGTCCATATATTAGGGATGAACAAACCAATCCCGCATTTACAACACGTATCCAAAATTTGACTTTGCATTGATATTTGGTGAAATTATTCTTTCTTAATCCATCCATAACATAAGAAGGGATCTCAAGTGTGTTTTTTTGCAGTGGATTTTGTCTAAATTGTCATTAGGCGTACAAAAACATATTTTAATCTGCCGTAGAGTAGCACTGAGACCCTATATTTGTTCGACTTGGCTAGACAGAAAGTGTTGTATGCACGTACTGACGAAAACAAGGGATCGCTGTACCTACGTGCTGACTTTGCTTTGTATATACTACGCTGTGCCCCGCATTCCCATGCGGCAACGAATAACCGAACTCGCTTACACAATGAAAACGATAGCACAACTTATTTAGGTCCCTCGAATGATCGAGCAGGGAGGTGCCGTGGTAGCTCCATGGTTAAACATCCCTGGATCGAGCATCGTCCTCTAGCCCTTTTCTTGAACAGCTAACTTTGCTAAGCAGTAGGTCTAAAGATAGGGCATGGGTGCTGACCGAGAGACAGTCCCCATTGTTTCAGAGTAAAGGGACTTTGCTAATTTCTTCAGTTTGATGTTAAAAGCTAACTTTGTAACAGTTCGACCTATTTCAATTTCACATTTTTTCTGATGTGTTTAATTCCCAACTTCTTTACAATCCAGTAATCAGACCCGTAACCAAGGGAGGGGTGGGGGCTGGGGAGGGCCCCTGCTCTTCGACTTCCCCCTCCTCTGTGGTCTTATACGGTCAGACCACTGTACAATTGTAATACTACTAGTATAGTTTTAAGTTTTGATATTTTCTCTCAATACACACAAACTTCACAAAATGAAGTTTTGTCCCAGTCGGTGAAACAATCTACGGATAAGACGTATATGTTATATGCTTTGTTCATTCATAAGTCCGTGGATCACACACAATCCTGTGCTTGCTCAAGAAGAACAAGAGATTTGCGATGTTTTGCTCATCCAATTTCGTAACTAGTGGAAGCACTCGGTACAGCTCTTTCCCGTTGGCTCGAGTCGCACCCCGCAGCCCAGGATTGCAAATTGTAGACTGTGCGCCATCTGACGTTATCATAGTCAATGAACCTTGAACATTTTTTAGGAAAGGCCCAAAATCATCGTACGGATTTCATGCAAAAGATATCAGGCTTTTTCAGGAAGCTGGGGTTTGAATTTAAAAAGATTGGTTCTTATGACAAAGCTAGACCGGTTTATGTTGTCTGGCTCATATTCCTATAATATGGCAGCAACTTCATCAGCAGCAAACTGTCGCGTGCGCGGTTGTGGGTTTAATTCAAGGCTTTATAGAACCAAAGTTACGGTAAAGAGCAGCCCCCCCCCCCAAAAAAAAAACTTATTCTGAAGAAAAAGTTAAATAACACAATTTTCATCTCATTTCTCTTCAAAGTATCTTTCATTGCATTTTATGACTTTACTATTACATATTCAACGTAAACAAAGCAGTTATTTCTCGTAAATTTCACATTTGAAGGGAAAAACATTGCCGCATGACTGATGATGACTCCCAACAACTAATCATGAAACTGGACAATCTACTATACTTATTCAATTTGGGATGACTGCTCCTGCCCTTTAAAGTATTGCGGATAAGTCAAGTTAGTTAACCCCTTCGGTGTATAAATTGAAATTTAAAACCCCGAAATTTCTATAAGCCTTCAAATAACATTTATAAAATGTTTAGGCAGTGTTCCGATGATAGTCCTTGTATGAGCGCGGGTAGGCAAAAAGGGGTTCGTTAAAATTGTTTTTGATCAACGGTAACAAACAACAGTGTACAAATTAGAAGCGCACGGCAGGTAAGAGGTATTTTAAATTTTTGCCAATTCTTTTGAGTGTTTCACGGGGGTTCAATTAGCGCTGGCCATTCGAAGGTTGGTGCGTTTGAGGTCTCTCTTGTGAACACTCAGGGGTTCTCATGGTAATGAAGCTTTTAAGACTAGCACCTAATTCACATATCTTGTCTGTATTCTTACGATACAGAGTGTGAATAGTTTCAACCTTTTAGAAAGAGAGAAATTAAAATAAAAAAATTAGGGGTGCAAAGGGGTGAACCCCCTCCCCCTCCGAGCTCCCCCAGTGAGGATTTGCGCACTTTCTCAAAACCCATCTGATATGCATTACCATTTTTCATACATTGAATTTTTATCAATAACTGAGAAATTGCAGACGTGAAACCCCTATTTTATGGCTGGGTATATGTAGCTTAGAACAATCGGGAAGTGCCGTTTCCGGCCATCTGCCGGAGGGGTTTGTAAAATCAAAACTTTTTGTATGCTCCATGCCAACTGATGGTGGCACTTTGCTTAGATAGTCACACACACATAAATTTCCCCAAAAGTTGGAAGGTCTGCGTTTAGCAGAAATGTGCCCCTTGGAAATGGTTTGACCCCCCTTGCTATGCAAGTCTGGTTACGGGCCTGCCAGTAATGCAGAGATATACTATATATCGTACATATATGAAGCTGCTATTTATGCTGGTTATCATAAAAGAGAAATTGGATAAAAAATGTTGAACATCAATGCCATGATACTAAGAAAAACAACACTGAAAGGCGGGGCAAAATAGGAAAAGAGAGAAGAAAGGGAAAGAAGAGAAAAGGAAAAAGGGAAAAGGTCTTAAAAGTAGGAAGTATAAAATTTGACCTTGCATACCGAATTACCAATCATAATAGGAATTAAAACTCTCCAGTGGGTTCTACGATCTCTGATGGTGGTTACCAGGTTACAGCCAGGCCGAAAACACTAAGGATTCAGTTGCAAAAAGATTAGAAGGCCTACTTTGCTTTCGTCGATCAACTAACGGTGCCTTCATGGTAACTTACCATCAATCTTGCTCTGCTCCCGCGAACATTGGTGTGGTAAGGAACATATAGTACGTAGAACAATTAAAGGCAAATTCGAGTGGTATAGGTCCACTCAAGCTGTTTCCGTAAGTCCGACGCGCATTGAGCCGCGCTCGACTGCGTCACCTCAGCGCAACCCGGCGATATTAGTAACAAGCCTGTGCCAAGTAGGAGGAAAGCTGGAGACTAGTAGAAAAACTTCCTAAATAGGGCAGAATTTGAATCCATGCACGTGTGAAACACACTGGTACGTAGCAACTGGACTTCTCTGCGACTGGAACAAGACGAGGTGCGTTAGTTTTATCTGAACTAGGGTTCTTATGTAAGACTCTAATTGTAAACACAGCCGTATATTAGGACGGCTCTGATTGTAAACCTTCTAAGCTTCCGTATTACATCATGGGCTTTAAACGTATTTACGGTGTACGCATGCGTATGTTTTGCTTGCGCACACGTAGTCCATGTACTGTGCCCACACACAACCTTCCAAGAAACAAACGTATTCGGAACTAATTACTCACTAAGTCTTAGCTAGCTAAGGCAGGCTAGGCTAGCTTTACTTGGGTTAACTATTTTCCCCGTACCGATGAATGACTAAACTTTGCATACTGGACCAACGAAGAAGATACCAACACAGTAAAACGTGATTGTCAAGTGACAAGGCTACAGATCTTGTTTGATTCAGTCCTTAATCATCGTCCAAATTAAGACACTATCTCGACGAAACAGGTAGATAAGTGAAATGTTTTTTTTTTTTTTTATTTTTCTTCCCACATGTCAACATTATTCCTTGCAAGTTAAGTTGCACAGGACTGTCACTGCTCTTGCGTTAACGGTAGGACCTCCGAACACAACCGTTCTCAATAGACCAGCTAGGCCTAGCCTATGCCTAGTGGGATGGTACTTGGTAGTCAGGATAGTAAACTAAGACTAAAACAAAGTGGGTGTGGGACGTGCCTAGCACAAGAGTCCTGTTGAAAGATTCAGTCCTTGGTCAACCTGGTGACTTAAAGGAACAATTCTCTCACCCAGACAGTACCAATTCTCCTGACCTTCTTACTTAAACCCACAAATGTACACAGTGCAGGATGAAATTCATCCTAATCCTAGCTACCCAACTCATACCTGAGGTTAAAAATCTACCTTATCCCGAAAGGCTTAAGCTTCTTGGGCTTACCACTTTGGAGCTGAGAAGGATTAGGGGAGACATGCTCCAGGTATGCAAATTTCTATCTCAAGGGAATCCTTTGTAAGTTTGCAGTTATTTAAAGGTCCAAAGTAATCCTGGGGTTAGAGGCCATTGTAAAAAGCTTGAAAAGTCTTTTGCTAGACTTGACATTAGGAAGTTCAGTTTCTCTCATAGGGTTATTAGTGAGTGGAATAGCCTGCCTGAGTGGGTTTTTAACTCCACATCAGTGCACCATTTTAATGTTAATATTGACAAGTTTTTCCATGACTGTGGTAGAATCTAATCTTTCTGGGCTCGTTAGGTGTTGATGGTTTGCTTTTGTTTTCTGGGGGTTTTTGGATTACAGGGCATCTTATGGTGCCTTTACAGCCCTCCTTTGCCCTTTAACCTGTAATGTTATGTTATGTTAATCCAGACATGGGCTGTAGGCCTAGCCTAATCTTTGTTTAGCCCATTGCTTATGCTTCAGGGTGAGTATAGAAAAGCGTTATGTGTATAAACAAAACATTCTCAGTACAGTCACCTGGAGTGTTGCACTCCAGTCTGCATTTCATGCACTCCAACATGAAGTTCATCGGTGTGAGCTCTGTCATCTTCTCGGCGTAGCAGCGGGCAAGCTGTACTCTCTGCGTGCTGGTTAATTGCTGTCGTATGAAGAACATACAGTATACTGTACTATACAGTACTTGTATTGCCAGTGAATGGTGTATGCACGTGTATGCATATGAATGTACAACCCCATAAGGATTGCTACTTACTGTGTGTTTACCATATACTGTACTTGTACGTATGCATTGCCAAGGTACAGTACGATGATCATGTGCATACATGTGTACTTTACATACAGTATGTGTGCAGGCATGCGTATTGGTATGTAGCATTGTATGTGCTCAGAAAACCCTGGCATACCATCATAAAAATCTTGGTGTACCTTCGGCGTGGGCTTTACATGGAATGTATCCTGGGTTGCACTGTATCTATATCCAGATCTAGATCCAAGACTATAGATTAGACTTAGATGCAGAGCCTATTAGGAAAAATTGTTGATAGTGATAAGCTGTGCTTCTGGTTAGACTAGCATACTTCTGTACTTACTGGACTAATTTCCACAGTTCAGGAGTAGTTCACTACATACACGTATTCTGTTTTTCACCACAGAGTGCAGAAGTTAGGAAGCTATGGGCCAAGGTCCACCCCTAGTATATCAATGCAAGTGTTGTGTTAGGGGTTTTAATTGCAGGCATCCTTTTCAATTGACTTTTTTTTTTAAGTTGAACTAAAATCATAGTGTTAGGTGTTGCCAAAGTGTCAAACTGATATCAAAGGCTTTGTTTCTATCCCATCAAGGCCTAATCCTGTTAAGTGAAGTCTCTTACCCTAAACAGTTCCAATTCCTAACCTACAGTACTTACTTAAGCCCCTCCCACAACTGTCTAAAACTCATCCTCATCCAGATGCAATCTCAGTTTATTGGTTCAGAGTGAGTATACAACATCAATTTTCAGTACAGTTCATGTTGTGTACAGTAATATGAGCTACAGTATTACAGTTATTCCACACAGGATAGATCCTTTCCAGTCTGAAATGCGGTGGTCTGCATGCCCGACTGAGTAATTATATGAACTGGAAATGAAAGAAAAGGTGGGAGATTCTTGGCTAGGAATTCATTTGGTGGGAGGGGGGTCCCTGTGATGGAAACACTGTAGGCATGTATGGACTTCTAATACTGTATCGCCCAGCAACCTCTGATTGAAAGATGAAATCCTCAAAATAAGTGGATAGATTAATCAATCAGTTTGTGGAAAACAAAGATCTAAAGTAGCTACTGTAGCTATAGCCTAATATTTTTACAGCCTTGGAATGTTGAATACAGGGAGCTTGAACCTTTGGAACTTTGACATGGAACCCTCCTGCTTGGAAATTATTCACTTTTCCAAATCATGACCAAGGAGCAGTATTGCTCAATAGGTCAAAGGTCAATGGGTCAAACTTTGACATGTGTTGAAGCCAATCCCAGGATGTAAACATACTTTAAAGGGCAGGAGCAGTCATCCCAAATTGAAGAAGTTTAGTAGACTGTCCAGTTTCATGATTGGCTGTTGGGAGTCATGTGACAACGTTTTTTTTAACTTCAAATGTGAAATTTACCAGAAATAACTGCTTGATTTCCTTGAATATTCAATGGTTAAGTCATAAAATGTCATGAAAGATGAAAATTGTGTTATTTAGCTTTTTCTTCAAAATAAGTTTGGGGGACTGCCCTTTACCTTTAAACAGTAGGCTAGTGTTATGCGTGGCCAGCACTGCAGCGCTCAGATGTTTCGTTAACACCAGTTGACCTGAACAGAAAGGTCACAAACACATTCGCAGATATTAACTTTGCATTCATCTGTTTCAACTGTAACAAATGCCCATATGACACCAGAGACTGACTATTTGACTAAGGCTAGAGGGAACACCTTGGCAACAATGTTCAAACTTTTCTGTTGTTGCTAGGCCTAAAGCATTTCCTGTTCTAAGTAATGTTATACTTTGGAAAAATTTGTATGTACAGTACCGTTTCTTGTAGGAGCTGGCAGCATGCCAGGTCCACTGATTATGCATTAACTTACCCAGTGTGTTAAATTGTCTGCTTTCAAGTTTAACTCATACACGTAGGAGGTTCATGTGCCAGTCATATGTTACAGTACTTACAGTGGAGTAACTGTGTATTATTCAACATATAAGACTGTACACAATTGATTCACAATTAAAGGGCAGGAGCAGTCATCCCAAATTGAAGTAGTGAAGTAGACTGTCCAGTTTCATGATTGGCTGTTGGGAGTCACATGAAGATGTTTTTCCTCTTCAAATGTGAAATTTACTAGAAATAACTGCTTGTTTTACCTTGAATATGCAATAATTAAATCATACAATGTAATGGAAGATACTTTAAAGAGAAACAAGACAAAAATTGTGCTATTTTAGCTTTTTCTTCAAAATAAATTGGGGGATTAAAAGGCTATGGACCCGAGTTATGGCCGACTGAAATCAGACCATCACTTTCTGTCCGGATTCATGTATAGACAAATGTGAGCAGCTCCTCTGCTCTGTGTGAACTAAGGGAGGATGGAGCTCAGGGGGTGGCTGAAGAAGTGTGAACAAAATGATGGCAAAATGCAGTTGCTTTCAACGCTGTAAGATTAGTGCAAGGTAAATTTAACTTTTTTGCAAATGAGAAAATAAAAAAAAAAGCAAAAAGACAAAAGATAAAATACAGAGCATGTGAACTTCTTGTATTTTTTTTTTACCAGAAATTGTCATGTTTCATATCAGTTCTCAATATAGTGTGGTCTTGAGCAAAAGTGATCCTGATAATTTTCCATATGTTTTCCAACACTACCTTTCAAGCAGCTCAGTGTATATGCTACCCCACTTATAACCCCAGCCTTGAGGGAATATTATCACAATAAACTGATGGACACAAATTTAAGTTCCGTTAAAATTATATCATTGAACATACTAAACAGTATATGCAAGAGCATTCAAATAATTGTCCCTGCAATCTACTTTTTTTCAGTGTTTGAGTAAGTTTGTCCACTTTGAAGGTTGCCCCTCCCCCCTCCCAAATTTCTTTAAAAATAAAATCTGAATTTATTGAATTTCTCAGGCAGAGAGTTGACAGGTGTATAATGAGAAATTAGTGTAAGTGGAAGAATTGTGGAAAAATCCAGCTGGCCAATGATCTTCCATTGAAGAAAAGACTGTGAAAAGTGTAAACACTAACAGTAATAGTGGTGAGGTCGTGACCCATATCCTGACAATGCTCCAGCTACTGAACCTACTTGACTGGCCATTGGGCCTTTTTCCTTAGTTTTGTGGGTAAATATTTAGGTTTGTATTTTGCCAAGCATTCACTCTACTCTGCAGGCACCACTGGCTACATGCCAAGTTAAACTTCCTTTCTGCATGCCATCCATAGACTATTCATATGGTGTAGGTAAGGCAAGCCATGAGGGTCTTTTGTGAATGGCTATTATGCACAGGGTTATTTAATAAGTTGCGCGCTTGACTGAATAGAGGCTTTGTGAATGAATAGAGACTACGTAGCTACGGTAGCTTCTAAAGGACTGAGCACATTGATACATTACAATATATGTTTGGAAGTGGCTGTGCATGGGTGTAAATTTGAGTGATACAATAACCCCATTGAGAATCCTTGCAACTGGTATTCATGAAAACAAAACAAGTTGCCTGAACACTGCACCCCACATGCAAACCATGTGGACTCTTTTGCATGTTTTATAATCAGGGGATTGAAATCAGATTACTAGCCAAGATTCAGATGTTTAAAAAAAATATTTTAATACTGTAGGAGGGAATGGGTAGGAACAAGGGAACATATAAATATCAAAAAGAGGCCAATTCCTCTCACCTCAAACTACAATTTTTGTAGTAGTCCACAGAAATGCATAAGTGGTACAGCTGTTTGATTGATGGCTAGTTCAAAACAAAAACAGAGTACCAAAGTTGATATGATACAGCATGTACTGTACTGAAATTCTATTTCTTAACAAATTGGGAGCCATACTAAGGCCTAAAGAGTGAGTGACTTAATGCTCCTTTAGGCCTTAGTATGGCTCCCAATTGGTAAAGAAATAGACTGTGGTATACAGTATGGCCTACTCTAGGATTAGGGATATAGTAATAGCTATGAAAAGAAATTCTGTGGACTGTACTGAGAGTTTTTTATTACACATTTGGGCTCTTGTACTCAACTGAAACAATAAACTGATATCATGTCTTGATGAGGATGACTTTCAGACAGTTGTTGGAGGGACTTAATTAAGTTGATAGGTTAAGATAATTGAAACTGTTTTGGGTGAGAGGATTAGACCTTTAACTGTTGTAATGGACATAATTTTGCCCTTCAAAAAATGTTGGTAGACCTCATGCTTCAGCTTTCAAGGGGCAAGGCCATTGGACCCTGGGTCAGTTTGAATTTTTTAGGACATCAAGGATATCAGTCAGGGCAATAGGGCAGTAAGGAATTTCTTATTTCTGAACAAGCTTGGGCACACATTTTTGAAAAAAAAATGTGTCAAAAAATTGCAAACACTTTTAAAACTTTTATGTTGCATACTTCAAAGGGCCGAACCTCTCACCCAACTACAATTTTGGTACAGGTGTACTGAAATTCTAAATTGGCTCAGCTCTTTGACTGACAGCTAATTCAAACAATGCAGAGTACCAAAGCTTATATTACATTGCATGAACCGTACTGAGAGTGTTTTGATTATATAAATTGAGTTTTTCTATACTCACCATTAAGCAATAAACTGAGATTTTATCTGGATGAGGATGAATTTCAGACAATTGTGGGAGGGGCTTCAGTAAGAAGGTTAGGAGAATTGGTACGGTTTGGGGCGAGAAAACTGAGCCTTTAAATAGTGAGTAAGGCATGGAGGCATGTAATAGTATTTTACATAATTTGAAAAAGTGTCTGGTCTTGAACTGTGAAGTACTTACAAAAACAGTTACAGATGTAGGGATTGCCTAAGTTTGACCGTTTGTCATTGGTAGGTGGAGAAAACTTAACAGGTTGGAAAAAATTGTTGCTTTTCATGCACAAACTCAATTAGCGGCTTAAGAAGTGTTCTTGTTCTGATTTTCTCAATTTTCAGTATAGCTAAGGTACATTATCACAGTAGACCTACAGTATGTGGAAAAAAGAAACCTGGGATCTGACTGTTTTGAAACACGACTGCCAGTGGAAACAATGTGTATTTCCCAGGCAGGGAATATGTTTCCTACAATTTTCCCTACATATTTATGTACAAGAAAGGAAAATTTTCCTCTAATTACCAAAATTTTCTTCCACATGCCCAAATTTCAAAGAAAGAAACCTTACAGCTTCCCAACTCTTTCCTAGATTTTTCAATGTAAATGTCTATTTGTATGTCTCTTATACGTACCTCTCCGAGGTTTAAAAGAGAATGAATGAAACTGAAACTGAAAATGCCCTGGAAATACTTGTTCAAGTCCCTTGATAGTCATGAATGGAGAAAGTCATGAAATTTGTTATTTTGAATGCGTACCAACCCTGTGCATGCACGTTTTTTGTCAATATGTAAATGGTCAAATCTGAAGTCTGACTTTTCAGAGCTGGTAGAGTAATTAAACAAATCTTGGAAGCATTTTAAACATGCATTAACTTAGCTGTTGACTTCATACATTATCATACAGTATCTGCAGGGTTGGAATAAATTGAATGTCATAAAGGTTAGAGTTAATTGAGGCCACTGAAGGCCTTGAAGGCCAAGGCCTTCTTATTTTTGGGAATGGCCTTGTTGCTCCTTAAAATTTAATGACCATCATGATCCAGGCCATTTGGCTTCTGCGCCCTACCTGTGAGATTTACATTGTGGTCAGTACAAAATCACTTGTTTAGTCTTGGTTCCCTCTCAGTTTACATAACATGCCCTTAATACTGATGGGAAAATGGCCTTGCCCTGCTGGAACCTTTAAGGTAAAGAGCAATCCCCCCAAACTTATTTTGAAGAAAAAGCTTAATAACACAATATTCCACTTGTTTCTCTTCAAAGTATCTTTCATTACATTTTATGACTTAACTATTGCATATTCAAGGTAAACCAAGCAGTTATTTCTAGTAAATTTCACATTTGAAGAGAAAAAAAAAACATTGTCACATGACTCCCAACAGCCAATCATGAAACTAGACAGTCTACTACACTCCTTCATTGTGGGATGATTGCTCTTGCCCTTTAATTCCAGCTCTGTATCTGTGCTTTTCTTTCATACTGTGATTGCCCTGGTTAAGCTCTTACTGAAGTCATTACATTGTTCTAGTCATTTGATCTTTCTGTTTAAAAAATTTATCTTTCAGAATTTCATGGCATCTAAGAAGACAACAATGAGCATTACTGTGATGTACATAGCAGCTGGAATACTAGCCATATTACCTGTCCCAGAAACTGTTGCTTCATCCGACACCTTTGTAAGTGTGATTACTGTGTGCACGCTTTTGACACTAGTCCACATTGGTCGGCAAAGAGCATGCACCAATCACACGTGTGCGTTTGTTTTTCAAATGTCACATGTAGTACGTACGTGTTACAGTAACACTTGTGCGACTGCACCAGGAGTGCATGTATACCAATCAGAATCTACTTTTCATTGTATTAAACCTCATGCATAGAAAAACAGGTGAGACCAAGAAAGAGAATTATTTATCTGATATATTTGCCAAAAATGTATAGAAAAAGGGGACAAAACACAGTTTAGAGCCTTCAAAGTCTCACAAGCATTGAAGATGATTGTAGGGTAACATTGATGTTAGTTTAGACAATGTTAGTATACTATACCACAACATAATGTTACTAGTTACTATCCTTAGTCATTGTGTTGTCGGTGTTGTATAAATTGCCTCAGAGCCAGCATGCACATGCTCATTACAAATTCTTTTTCTTGATTTCTTTCAGAGTGTAGTTGACAAGCGAAGTGTAGGCTGTTTGCCTGGATTTTATTATGATACTGCCATCGGGGGATGCGAAGCATGCATCACATGTGGGCAAGGAGAAGTCTTTAATGTAAGCTTCTATAGTCATTTTTAATGATATTATGACCATTTTTAACGTTTAAATCATACTGTGCATATCATAAATATCACCAGTTTAATAAAAACCTTAAAGGCCCAGTTCTCTCACCCCAAACAGTACCAATTCTCCTAACCTTCTTACTTAAGCCCCTCCCACAATTTTCTGAAATTCATCCTCTTCCAATACAATCTCAGTTTATTGCCTCATGGTGAGTATAGAACAACTCAATTTCTAAACACTCTCAGTACCGTTTATACTGTGTAATATAAGCTTTGGTACTCTGCATTGTTTGAATTAGCTGTCAATCAATGAGCTGAGCCAATTGAGAATTTGGGTACACCCATACCAAAATTGTAGTTTGGGATGAGAGGTTTGGCCTTCTAAAGAGGCAAGGTCAGATATGGAAATGTATATAAATTAGGTAGGAATACATTGTCTGCATCATGTGGTATGTGGTATTTATATGTTGGGACTGCACTTTTACCTCATGATCGCAGCCCTACAGTGATGGTGTAGTCTGTGGTATAATTTTGCTTGTATGGAAGACAAACCTTTTGAGGGCTGGTGACTTGAGAATGTTTAGAGCTTTACAAACCAATAGCTGCCATGCCGGTCAAAAGGCATCAAAAGTTGACCATTTTACAGGGCAATTTCTGATTTGCACTTAATCGTTAGGCCTAATAAACATGAGCTTGATGTGCAAATCTTTTGAAATATCTATAGAGGGATATGGCTAATGTGCTCCTTGGTGTTTGTGATTTTCATTTCAAGGATTGTTATAACATTAGTATGTCCTGAGGGTTTTATTTTGCAAGTTTAAATTTTGTCCTTGGAAATCATAAGTATACTGTAATTATGAAATCATAGGCTATCTGATGAGTAATTAAAGGCCCAGTTCTCTCACCACAAACAGAACCAATTCTCCTAACCTTCTTACTGAAGCCCCTCCCACAATTGTCTGAAATTCATCCTCATTTAAGACATAATCTCAGTTTATTGCTTCAGGGTGAATAAAGAAAAACTCAATTTATATAATCAAAACACTCTCAGTACTGTTCATGCTGTGTAATATATGCTTTACTGTAGCACTCTGCATTGTTTGAATTAGCTGTCAATCAAAGGGCTGAGCCAATTGAGAATTTCGGTACCTGGGTACCAGAATTGTAGTTTGGGGTGAGAGGTTTGGCCCTTTAAGTAATAGGGTTAACAAAACAAATTTAAAAAGTGTGCATTACACCTCATCATTATTTTTTGAGTAAACAACAAGGTGCTTCAGAAAGTTCCTTCAAACTTTAAAGAGGTGTATCTTTAGAAGCCTAAAAGATACTGACATAATTGCAACACATTTTTCCTTTATGGTAAAGTGTACTCTTTAACTGTCAAGACAAGTCAGGGCTTTTTTCTGACATGTCACATGACTTTTCAGTAAGAAGTTGGGGGATGAATGTCTGTGATATAATTCCAATTGATATGTGCTCAGTAAATTATTGCAGTTTCGTCTATTTCTTGTACAATGGTAGGATGACTGCTATGGAACCAGTGGCCCAGGTACCTGTAGTCCATGTGGCATGGGATATTACCAAACCAAGGAAAGTCACTCGGATGTCTCTTGTTCGACTTGCAGGCACTGTCATCATCGAGTCAGAATCAGTAGATGTACACGAACAGAGAATACTGTGTGTGGGGATTGTGTTTCTGGGTAGGTTTCACAGACTTTTATACATGGACATAGCATGTAATGTGTACGTCCTATCTGTAGCTGGTCATCACCATCTGGGACAAAAAAGGCACACCAAGATGGCCGCTGTGAAGCTATGAATTGTCTGATTGGACAACGACTCTGTAATATTTTAAACAAAAGTTAAACTTGAATGGGGAAAAATTCATATCCCTGCAATAAGGGAAGTGATTTTGACCTTACCTTGCCATATTTCAAAAATATTTCAACTTTCTTGCAAAATATGGCAATATACTTGAGGAGGAAGTCCAAACTTTCACACAAAACCATAACAGACAGCCATCTTGGTGCGCTTTTTCTCACACATACGGTAGCAACAATGTACCGTTCATTATGCTCTGTCCATGTATAGGAAGTCTGTGGTAGGTTTATTATGAATACACTGAAAACAAGAGGGCAATTATCCATGCAGTTGCAATTTTCCAAATTCTCATTTCTGTGATCTTGTTCCACATAGCAAATTATTTTGTAGGTTATTAAAATTGGTTGCATAATGACCAGTAACGAAATGCTTAAAACCGTTTTTCGTCATTGATGGAGGGATTGAAATTTGACATTTGAGTTAATAGGTGCAGATGCGTGGGATTTCATGGGATCGACATCTTGCATGACAGACTGCATGGTCAAGTGGTTACTAGAGCATCCCACTTGCAATCAAGAGGTCTGTGGAGTTGGACTTGTGGCTTGTTTATACTGAAGACTTTAAAAAATGGAACCTACTCAGTGTTTTGATTAATACACATTGCTCTTTTATAGTCACTCCTAGAAACCTTAATGAAGATGAAATCTTTGAATTACTTGCTGTGGCAAAAATTTGCTTCAGATGTGACATTTCTCTTCAAGTGATTTAAAGGGAAAGCTTTAGCGAAAATATAATTTGCACTTGTGAAAGAAGAACCAAATTTTACACAGTGTGGTGGAATTTCCATTCAAATTGGACATTAATTTCTTGAGATACCAGCAAATGAAGTTAGTAGATTTGTGTTCCAAAGTGAGCTTGAGGGAAGCAGAGATGATATCACTTCCTCACATTGACAAGGAATGCCTTGTTTCCATTTTTTCAGACTGTTGTGTTTGCCTTGACATTAATGGGAATAGGACCTCCCTGTGGGGATTGCAATGTTTGAAAAGTTCTCATGCCACTTTTGTAATCACATTTTGATGATATGTGACTGGTGAAGAGAAAATTGCCTGTAAATTTTAAAGAAAAACAAAAGAATGTCCATTAATGTGGGGATATGATGTCATATGTGCTTGCTTCAAGCCCACTGTTTGTTGAAAATGCAGCAAATTTACTTGCTCATATCTTGAGAACAACAAATTGGATTTCAGTGCAAATTTCACCAAAATGCATAAGTACCCCTTTAACAAATCAAAACTTGATAAGACCTCAACCCTTCTTTTAAGTCTTTTAGTCATAAGACATTTGTCACACCTGTGCAGACTGTCTAAATCACTGGTGACCAATGACAAGCTAAAAAAAAAGTTTACAAAATATGTTTTCTTCATAGTCTGTGTACTCTGTTATGTATGTAAACAAGTAAGGTTTAATTTTTATGTGACTAACATTCATGCACCTTTCTTCTTTCTTTTTGTAACATTGTCCTTCTCTGCCTAATTACATCTTTTATTGCCTCAAAGAAGGAAATCAAGCACACTACATACGTACTTGATATAATCAGATTTCCCATCTGGTTGATTGACATTACCAGATACAGTACACCAAAGTACACAAAAAGTTATGTAACATTTGGGATTAGCTAACAGGCCAGTCAAGTATGTGAGGGCACAGACAGGGGGGAGGGACGTAGCTAGGGTTTGTGGCGCCCGGGGCAAGAAACGAAATTGGCACCCCTACCCCCATCTTTGGGGGGGCATCTTATGAATACTTACACCGAGATCTTAAATAGAACAAATGTTGAAGTCTGACCCAAAGGACTTCAATGATTGCATTATTCATGTTTAAAACCACAGACACAACATTTTTGTTTTCTGAGTAGAAATTCACTGGCTTTCTAATAAAATACACAGGAAGTCAGTAGGGTGTATGGTTAGCCAGTAAGAATTCGCGCAAAATTTGATGGATTGTTGCTGACTTATGCGTTCATTTGCCCCTTCTCTAGTTTAGACTGACATTTAATTGTGTCAATATTACTAAATTATTTTATTAAAAGATGAAATTGCTATATTAAAGCAAATGGTAGGTCCAACTATTTTTTTAGGTTATCTCGATTTGGCACCTCCCAGAGGTGACGCCCGGGGCCTCCCTGGCTCCTCCCCCCCCAGCTACACCACTGGGCACAGATCATGTAACAAAGTCAAATACTACCCCAAATCCTGTCTGATCTACTGGGGTGTCTGTGTTGCACTCCTAAGAAGCAACATGACGGCATTAGGGCTGTCAGCGATTAGCGATTAATCGCCAGCCAAGTAATCGTTTAATAAAATGTTATATGCGATTAATCGCATCTCACGCCCCGGGAACTCTGACTTGTGTTAAGTAAACAATGTATCCTCCTTCTTTGCAAGTTTAGCTGCCTTGAAAAGGAAACGATGTCTACAGTATGAACAACAAGCTCAAAAATTGCACAGAGCAATAGACATGCACTTGCTTTGTGTGCGGTGTCATGGGGGATGTTTTAATCCGTGAACCCCAAACACGGAACCTGTTGTGACAGGCTTTACTTTAACACCACCAATACATTTGTAATGAACATAATTTACAATGAAATTTGAAAGCACTAAAGGTATGCATACACCACAGTGTCTTTTAAGTACCCTGTGCGCCATTGTGCACTTCACCGTAATAGTTCAATTTCAACAGCCACCTGTCAATTCGCTACTGGTGTACGTCTCCCAAAATTTCAACTTGAAATCAACAAATTTCAAAAAATTACAAGTTCAGCTTTCTAACCATGGGTATTCCTGTCCTTGTATCACGTAGGAGTGTTTGTAAGTCATGAGCTGAAAAAAGTTTCAAAAAAGTTTCGATCGTTCTTCATCAAGACCAACAGCGTACATAGCAGCAGTTGCACACGGTAGCAGTCGGTTGAAAATTGTTTATAAGCCGCTGCTTCGTGCTGTACATCAAACGAACTTCTGCTACGAAGAATTTTACTCACTGATTGGGTGCTTGCTTTTATGAATGAAGCGGCTTCTTTTAAAGTTTGGGAATTCCCCGGTTCTAACGTAATTATTAAGGGAGGGTGTCATGTTATTGCCAATTGAAGTACACCCATTCTTTGAGTGCTTTGACGATACACACCGAGCGAGCCGATCAACCAGCTGAAGGCATGCATGTATATTACACTGTGCATGTAGCTAACAGCTAGCGGGTCTTGTTTATGTGCTGCGAACGTAGGTACGGCTATTAATTACACAGTACAGATGGTAACTTAAACATAAAATGACAGGTGAAAACTATGATGTCTAGGTTTGATTGTAGCCTATTATTGTTAGCTCTAACGTTAAATTTTGTACTGTAAACTTAGGTGGCTAGGCTCTAGGCCTAGTTTTTGTTGTGGCTTCAAGCCACACTATTTTTGGGGGGAAATTAGAAATGAAACAAATGGGTAGACTGGGCAAGTGTTAAAATTAAATATATCGTAGTCGGTCCTGCAGCTGTCTGCATAGGGGGCTCGTTGGGTACTTTCCCCGTCGATACTGTATTGTGGCCTAGCCTTTACTTTGTGAACAATCGTTGCTTTGAATTACTGAAACTTCATCTAGCGACTGGTGTGTGGTGTAACCATCTTTATCAACCTCCAATGGAAGCAATTCTCTAAAAATTGCTTCGCACAAAATGTTTTGTTACTAAAGATAAAGGGGGTAAAAAAGTTAAAATGGAGTCTGTTTCTAGGCAGACCTGAGCGTTATATTAACGCTAACTCAGTATTGGCAAGCGATTGCGAATTACTATACTACAGATACACACACATATATGTACAGTGCAGGTCTATTACCGATATCTACACGTTACTACACAGGTTGGTTATGCATACACAAATGCGATTAATCATTTAGTTCACTAATCGCAAATTGACAGCCCTAGACGGCATGACTTGTTTTATTCCAGGTACTATGAACGAACTCTAAATTCACGAAAAACGTGTGTCAGATGTCCCACAAAAGGAAATATACCAAAGCCATGCAGGCCAAAACCCACAACAACCACAGTTCCTCCTGTGCCACCCACGACCACTACTCTGCAACCTTCGACAACCCCCGGTGTCCCGACTACAATTTCTCCAAAAACCACAACTAACATCTTATCCACAACTCCATTGGAGATGCCCCCTTTACCAACTTCAAAACCTTTTTCATCTACTTCTATCTCATTGGATGGTTTGATGACGACGGCAGCAATGCCAATGGAGACAGAGATGACAACACCAGCTGCTGTAGATCACCTGCAAAGGAAGAAGCCCACTGATTCTGGTTCTTTTTACTCCTATGGGATTTGGGTTGCCATTATTGTTGTATTAGCACTCCTTGTAGTGCTCCTTATAGGCCTGTTTTACAACTTCAGTTGCAAGATCACTAGTTGTAAGTAATCTTCCTTTAGTTTTTTAATTACTGGAAATTCATATATATTCATTTCTTACTCAGATGTAAGCTTTAGACTTTGCATTCTCTCACCTCCTGTTGTCATGAGGGTGCCCAGCTGGACATGGTGCTCTACATGGGTATTGTTTGAACTGCCCCCTAGGGATTTTGAGCCAGGGCATGCTGGTTTATAAATTGTGCAGCAATAGAATGTAATCAAGACATTTTCATGGGCAGTTTCTGATTTTATTGTTGTTGAATCACAGTGAGATCTTAATCGAAGAGTCAAAAGTTTTGTATAGTTTAATAGAAGAGTTTGATGTTAGGTCTTAAAGGTACAATGCCATGAAGTCATGGATTTTAATTATATTCAATTATCTTTTTGTAAGCAGCTTCAACAGGCTACATTTCCCCTGGAAGTGATACTCAAGAACATGTTAATGCTCACATTGAAGTGTCTGTAGGTAATGGTGAGTAGATACATTTTTTTGCTTAAATTCTGTTTTATGGTGGTTTCAGAACGTCAAAATTGGGGGGGGGGGGGGGTGGAAAACTGGAGGCACCGGAAAGTTTTGGAGAGACAAAAAGGATTGTATTAAAGTGTGAAGTGCATACCCCTCTGGGTTTTAGCATACCTCTGGATGAAAAATTAATTGTTGGGAGATGTATAGTATTTATTGTTTTGGTTGAGCTAACTTCTGGCAGACCAAACAGGGTGCTGGAGGGAGTGGGGGGAGACAAATGGAAAAACTTGAGAGGGATCCTCTTGCTCCATGTAGCAGTGCCACTCATACCTTGTTTTATGGAAGATAAAATTTCGAAGTAATGTTCCCTTCATGTTACATATTCCTTTCAACTTAAATAACAACAAAAATATTATTTGAAAATAAACCAATGTAAGTCTCATAATTGAAATGAAGAAAGAGAAACACTTTTTTCTTGTCCCCTACAAATAAAGTCATTGCATTGTGAGAAAATTTATGAATGGATGCGAGTATTAGTTGCTTGTTTTCCCATACAAAAGAATCCTGCTAAGTATCCTCTGAAAAAGTTTGTAACAAAGCTTGTATTGATAGCAGTGTTTGTGGAGCTGTGGGTTATGTAGTCGTTGCAGCATATAGCTAATATTGAAATGCTCCTTGCATAAATTAGATGAAGTTTTACAACTCAGTTTCTAACCATTTTGTTTAAGTCAGGCTGACCATGCCACTGACTTTTTAGCAATTGTGGCTCACTGGCCTGTTCTCCCCTCTCCATTTTCTATGCTGAGTACCAAGCATAATAACAGTAGGTTCAATTTTTAAAGTCTTTGGTATGAAATGGCCAGGAGTCAATTCCAGACATGGTGGGGGGTGAGGGGAGGGCAGCAAGGACAAAATTTTTTTTGGGGGGGCAGTTCCCCCTCCTGCCTCCAGTAGTGCCACCACTGAATACTAATCAATTTGATTAGCTTTTTATGTATCATGGTATGGTAGAACATTTTATGAACATGATTGCAATTATCAAAATTACATTTTTGGTGGTATCACTTTGCATATTTGTTTCATCCATACAATGTGTCTGAGGTATGGTTTCATGAGCGGAACACATTTTATCAACTGTTTCATTCAACTCCTTTCTTTCTGCAGATGAAGCAGGTAACTATGGCAACATAGATGATAGCAATGGAGAAAATATTGCAATGATTAACTTAGGTATGTACAATAGATGGCATCCTTTCAAAAATGACCTAAGAAAGTAAGAGGACAGAGAGCAATGCTGCCCAAGTAAACAGTCCAATCTCTATCAATTGTGCAGGAATATCGTTATGATCAATTGCTGGTGGGAGGAGTATAAACCAGTGTTTTCATTTGGTGGGGGGGCAGGTAAAGGGGAAATATTTCCCCCTTTCCAGAGGGTGAAATTTTTACTCTTTTTTTTTCCAAAAAATAAAAATCGGTATCTTTCTTTTTTAAGAAGAAAACACCTTTTCAGCAATGTTTAAACTTACATATATAAATGGCCTTTAAAAACCCTCCTGATTGCACTTTATAGGGGCCTCAAAGCATGCTTGTGCTCCATGAACCCACTTGTAATCTTTTGACAAGGGCAACATCAATTTGGTCTTGGGGTGGAGTTTAATAGTAATGAATGCAAATCCCTCCCATTTTAAGTTCTGACAGAATCCCTGGAGGCAGTGAAAGAGGGAATGAAGAAGTTGATACCCTTTGTTACTTGCTTATTGAAATTGCTTGTACACATGTTGCAACAAGACCCATTAGCCAAATGCAGCATGCCTGCAGCTCTCTCCATCTGTCTTCAGAGTTGCTATCTCTACTTTATAATCTATCGAACTAACTAACTAGCTCCACATTTGTGGTGATTGACCTCAACTTCTTTATCAACATGTTGCTAGAGCCACTTGCTGCTTACTATCAACTGAGTTTATCGTTTGAGAGATAAGATTTGCATCACTGCACAACCTTTCAGAAATAGACTTTCCAAATAAACTTGTCAAAAAACGGCACAGACAGCCGCCACCCAGTGGAATTTTGAGTTTCCAGAAGGTGCTGCATTTCAGTAATAGGCATTCCAGCAGCATGCAGAAAGGCAAAACTCTTAAGTTTTCTTGTGTATATTTAAGAACTTTTGCATTTGGTTTAGTTTTGCACTTTAGTTAGAAGATTTTTCAGGCAGATTAAGTGCCTTATCAAACCCAGGGTTTGACAAATCCCCCGCCCGACAGCCCGGGGCAAGTAAAAAATGACTCGGACAAGTGAACTGCTCAGTATTGTAGCCCGCCAGGCAAGCAGCACAGAAGTCTTCTTCGCATAGAAATTCAATGACTAGTACTAGATAATTAGATATGAACAACTGCATATTCATGTGGACAAGAAGGCTTTGGGAATTCCTAGCCAGATGGACAAGTAATGAAAAACAAATTTGTCAAAGACTGATTGAACCTAGTCTTGGTGAAGACATTGTTACACCTTTTTCTCCCTAGGATTCAAAATCGAGGGCAAGCCTTAAACTTGACAGTTTCAAAGAGAGATTTGATTCAGTAGTATACAGAGCTGAGAATTTCATAAGGTAGTAGAGAATGTACTCAGAGGAGAGTATAAAATGCTGTACTAATTGTTATTAGCTAGGGTCTTGACCAGGACTACAACAAACCTACCATTCCTTCCAATCAATTGGATGGACAAGTTGGTGGTGCCATATTAAATGATTTTTGAAAAAAGAAATGTTTTATTCCTATCATGCCCATTGTCATCTCTGTCGATGATTTCATTGACATTAAAGGCAGTTAATTCTCAACTCAAAATACGATTTTTGTAGTTGTCAACAGAAATTATTTATTGGCACAGCTCTTTGTCTGACATTCAAAAATTGCAGAGTACTGTAGCTAATTCAAAACTTGAAGGGTACTGAAGCTCAACTTGCACAACATGCACTGTACCGAGAGTGATTTGATTATACATTGGGGTCTTGTATACTGAACCCAAAGCAATAATCAAAAATTGTTTCTAAATGAGGAAGAATTTTTGACAGTTGTGGGAGGGGCTTAAGTAAGTAGGATTAGGAGATTTGAAACTGTCTTTGAGGAGATGATTTTGCCTTTTAAACCATTTCCCATTCTTCCACAATTCAGGCAATCAACCAAGTGATTTTGCAGATGACAGCATTGGTACTCCTCTAAGCTCATCACAAATATCGTAAGTGAAAAAAGCATTATACATTTAAATGAGAAAATGCAATGTATGAAATACAATAGACATGCTCACCCCCCTTTTTCCATTCTCAGTTGTCACAGACAGGTGCAATATGTTGGGGTATTTTGACCTTGTGACAAAAATTTGGCATCATTCCTCCTCAAAGTATTGACAGTTCCTCTTTCCTTGAATATGAACTAAAGGTGATTGACATTTGATTTATCATTTTTGGGATTCTTTTGGGTGTGGAAACTCTGAGCATGTAGGTAGCTAGAAATGCAGACCACAGTATGTGATGCTAAATGCTAAAATGTTACAAAAGTGGAGCTAGTCATTTACCCGTTGAACCTTCAGCCTCAAATCAGCTAGCTGTACAACCACTACAAGTCATGTGAAATATCACATGACTTTTAGTGGTTGTATGCTCTTGTTTACTACCATGTCATGGACTTCCTACCTACATGGATAGAGCATGAAATGCGTACGTTGTATCCGTAGATTGTCACCAACAACTGGGACAAAAAAGGTGCACCAAGATGGCCACCATCAAGCTATAATTTGTATCATTTAACGAAGACTCTGTAACGTTTTAAACAAAAGTTTAACCTGAATGGCAAACAATATCATATTCCAGCAATATGTGTAGTGATTTTGACCTTTTTACTTGTATTATTTCAGAAATATTTCAACTTTCATGCAAATCTGTTGATTTACTTGAGCAGGTCCAAATTTTCACAAAAAAACAATAGCAGACAGCCATCTTGGTGTGTTTTTTCTCACATTTACGGTAGGGACAACCTACCATGCAGTGTTCTCTGTCCATGTATAGGAAGTCTGTGTTAACTACCAGGTGCATCTGGCATTGCAGAAAGACATTTTGCAAGCATATATATCCCAAGGGGTGTAGGGGGTATATCCCCCCCCCCAACATGGTGTGACCAATGACATCATCACCCTCAGTGATACAGACAAAAAATGACACAGTCGGTTATGGGCTTTGTGCCCTGCCCTCACCATGCATATTTCATGTGCATACTTTGTGGATTGTAATATTTCCCCTGGAATATCCACCACAAAGTTGAAAAGAAATCTATACCCATGACTCTAAATATACTTCAGTATACGATATTCAAAAGTTTGATGAAGAGCCGCTCTTCATTGTTTTGTTAATAAAGTGATTATTTATTAGAAAACTTGTCTTTTCTTTTAATTAGGACTCCTCGTGACTCGTTCTTTGCAGATGACAATAGTAGTGAAGTGGTGAGTACAAAGCTTCATATGACAGCACTGATAATATTATACACAATATTTTTGTATATTTTACATCCAGAACAAAAACTGAGTTATCCAACGTTTCGTGTTTCGAAAATTACTTAAATCATGTTGTTGTCGAGCAGAATTACAGTTTTGGTAAAGAACCAAGTTAAGAAACTTTTATTTCATTGCATGTTTTGCGCGAGTATAGCAAGGTGATAGCAGGCAATTTTAGGAACATATTGTTCATAAGTTCACTTTTTTGGTGTTTGATGCTCTGGGTAGGGTTGGACGATACCGTGAAAATATTGGTACCGGTACTGTTAAGCTGACAGAACCGTTATTGACGCACGCAGTACTGGTTCTCAAATCTCAGTTAGGAAATTCAGGTGGGAAGGAACCTAAACTGTGCATGCACCCCTGTTATCCTGTTCTTTGATGCAGCTGGGCATATGATTGCATTATTACCATGCAGAAACCTCTGCTTTGACTTTGTTTACCACATATCTGTACAGTCATGCACAATCGTAATCCTATCTCGACCTTTCCAGGGTAATTTTTCGAGTACCAGTATTTTTTCAAGAACCGGTATTAGAAACACACCAGATGTTTTCGGTATTTTTATTACCCATACCTCTAGTACCGGTATTTACGTCAATACCGATAAACCGCCCAACCCTAGCTCTGGGTGACATTGTGATGAAAGGTTTTGGGAAGGTTTTTCTGGTAATTAATTCAGATGAAGCTGACGTAATTATCTCAAGTTCTTTGCTGGCTTGAAGCTAAGGTCTAAAAAAAAAATATAGCAGATTTGTAATGGATTGAGAGAAAAGTTCTCCCATTCTGACAAACACTTTTAAACTTTGCCCAAGGTTAAGTAAAAAGTTTATTGATTTAATGTATCTCCTGTTTTCCTTTTCAGTCTTTCCCTGTTAGCATTGATTTGCAGGACCTGAGTGGGAATGAAACTGAAGGTATGTTTCCAGTGTTACCATATGTGTGAACCATAATCAGACAAATACCCCATAACATTAACATTCCTTTAAAAGATTGGTTAAATTTCTTAATTCCCCTCAGCAATCAGCACTCATTTCATTCAACTTCAATAGGTAGAGTGTATTGACTATAGGCTATCGGAAGAATATTAAGTTTCTTATCGGTAAGCTCTGTCAAAACAGTGTTTTTGGCAACCAGATTGTTATGTAGTTTGTAAACGATAGATCAGAGGTGCAGTGATGGTGTGTTGAAAGTTAAAATTGCAATGATAATAATGCATGATATAGCATGGGGATTTTGTTGATGTTAAATACACAAGTTGTATACACCTGCATTGGCTGTGGAACAAATCGGGTGGTTCACTATGAATCTTATAAAGGAATGTTCATGTCAAGATATCGAAATAAAAATAAGCTCTTGACGATGTCCCCCTAGAAAATTATCTCCAGCCATTATGTGCCAGAATGGGTGGTATTTGTTTTGGTGGTGTAATACAGGGGTTGAATGTCTGGTGGGTAATTGCCAGGTTGGTATAACTATGGGGTATTTGTCCATGCGGTCCTTGTCCATGGAATACACAATTTAATTTGGGATAAGTGGTGTAGGTAGCCCTCTATCCTGAAGCTTATTTTTGTAGCCTGCAGCATTGAGCACATATATGCTATGGCCCTCAAAATTTTAATGGATAGGGCTAAATAAGGCTAGTTCAAGAACACCATAGCAGATAGTTTGGGCGGAGGCTTTAAAGTTCAAGAACACCATAGCAGACAGTCGGGGCAGGGGATGTAAAAGAAAGCTTCTTTCCCAAAGATTCGTGTTGGAAAAATAATAGAATGTAAGTGGTTGACATACCTGAACCAAGCTTCTCTGTAGTATATGAATCACAGCAATCATAAGCTGAAACTGAAGTTGTTGACAAGTCTCTCAATCAGTACGTTTAGCACATCAATTTCACAAGTAACATGATGATCTTCTCACTACTTTGCTGAGAGTGTTCTGATTACACATTGGGTCTTGTATCCACACCCTGAAAACTCCACAACGTTTTGGGTATAAACCCTCCATCAAGTGGCAAAAACCAAACTGAACAACCAACAGTAACAACAGGACACGACAAACATCAAATCTGAAGCGGTCAGTGTGAAAACAGAACCTGTGATTGTCAGAAAACATGAGTGTGAAGGATGAAACACAAAACCAAAAAAGAAAAAAGAGGGTCCTGGATGAAAAAGTGGTTTCACCTGATGAAGGGTTTATACTCGAAACGTGGAGTTTTCCGCAAACTTTTAAGCACTTTTTACTACCTCTTTTCCACCTACACATTTCCACAGTGTTCCGCAACTTCTCGACCTTACACATATATATATGTATACATGAGCAAAGATTAACAGCTTTGCTAGCCCATGTTCACAGCATAATTAGTAAGCAAAGTGCCAAGTTCATGGAATTTAGCAAACAGTGCAAAAGTACGGAATGTTTTTCTTTTCAATTTTTTTTTGCTATTTCTTCAAAGTGATTAATCAAATGTATGTTTCACTGCTTTTCTTTTAGCTTCCATAGATGACCAGCGGAGAAGTGTCATCCATGTTTTAGATTCCAATGATTCAGATAGAGAACTCCTTGCTCGCATTTGTCTGAAACTCGATGAGCAAGTCAGTAGCGATCTTTTTGATGCCTTCAAAACTTACTGTCTCCTTAGTGAAAAGTTGGAAGTGAGAACAACAGAAAGCGCCACATGCTTTTCGAACTGTGTTCACAGTCTCATACAGCAGCATAATTTGACGCCAGAGGCAGTGGCAACATTTCTACGAAGCTTTTTCAAAAGCAAGAACCAGCAACGATGTCTGAATATAATCCAGGAGAGTTTTCCCTGTGTTTCATCTGGAGATGGACCGTATCCAGTAGATGTGTTACCCTCCAACTTGCCAAAAGGATCACAGGTAGCGTATTTTAATCATACTGTAACTGGGAAGGACAGCGAGGCTACTCAAGTACTAAAAACCATTAAAGGTAGTGTGACACCAAAATGACAAAGTCTGGTATTTGATGTAAAAAGCATTAAAAACCAGGCAAGTCGCTGCAATTCCCATCAAAATGGGTTAAAAATTGGCCATTTGACAGGTTTATTTCTGATTTGCACTTAATTATGCATAAATATGAGCTTAGTATGTAAATCTTGTGATATCATGGGAGGGACATGCCATATATGGCTAATGTTATATTTTGTTTTTGCAATCTTATATCATGGGCAGTTGTAACAGTTTTGTTTCCTGAAGGGTTCATTTTGGAAGTTGAAATTGTGTCCCTGAAAGTCATCAGTATCAAGCACCAAACTATATCTGATGAGTAATTAAGAGATAATTAATGTAGGGTTAACAAAAGAAATGTCAACACTGTGCAACACACAACATCACTATTTTTGCATAACCAACAAGTTGCTTCAAAAACATTCAAAATTTGAAAAAGTACATCTTGAGAACAGTAAAAGGTATTGACATAATTCCAACAGATTCTTCCTTAGGAGACCTTGCTCCTTAACTACCAAGTAAATTTAGGGTTTTTTGGCTGACGTGTCACACTACATTTAAAACTCTTGTAAATCAACCTATGTATTGCCAAGGTAACTACTTATCTTGCCTTTAAAGGCATATTCTGAAGACAAAATTCGTTTACTTCAAAATAAGCACAAAAATTTTCCCCTTCAGAAGGTGAAAACGGCATTTCGATAGCTCATTACATCGGAAGATACAAATTTTTAAAGTATTGCAAATTTTTCTTGGGATTTGGTTAATCATGGGAAATCTGTGATGTCATCATGGCACATTAATTTAACATAGCATTCACTCTATTTATAATTATGATGCCGCTGCTGGAAATATTAAGCAATGTTGTTAGTTGTACTCTACGTATTGTTACGGCTTGGTCGCAATTCAAACCAATAACAGCGAAAGACCACAGAAGAGCGAGATTAAAATCAACAACTTAATTATTATTCACCTCTTACTTCCTTAAATTTACAACAATTAGTCTTAAATCTACTTACAATCTTTTACAGCTTAAGGTATCACTCTTTGTCCAAGGGTAGTGTTGTTAGCATCGATTGTACAGCAGCTCAGCGTAGGACTCGGTTCTGCGAAGGCAGGATGAAGACTATAGTGATCGGTAAATGGCCACACAATTACAGCATTAAGCGGCGAAGCAGGCGTCTGGTCTCTGTATTATCTGTGTATCTTCTGTTCTCTTCTCTCCCGTCACACTGCTTGCATGACCTTTTATATATCTGGTAGTTCTTCCGGAAAAGTCTGGAACTCACTCCAATGGAAACGTCTCGTTTGATCTCGTACAAAACAAACAGTGAAAGTTCTGGGCTCAGTAACCCATAACCACAAGTTGGCTATTATTAGGCCATTACATCATACAGTAGTTTCCAGTAGGTGATCGTACATTCTCGTAACCGTGCGAATGTTCTCTGGGGTTACCCGTTCAATATGCTCGAGAGAAAACGCCGAAGCTAGCACTTTCTAGAACTTTCCACTTGCTCGTCCGTGGATTCAATCTGGTTGATGTCGTCTCGTAACACTCCCCCCCCCTTGAAAGAGTTTTGGACGTCTAGGACAAAACTTAGGTTACAATATCTACAATATTACCTTATAGTAATAACTATAGTATTACAGTATGCATTCCAATATCAAGTGGAAGGTGCTATCATAACATACAACTTGTCTTACAATATGATAATACAGGAGTAGTAACATCACTAACACATACTGTGCTGCAGGCAACATCAAAATTTCAAAATTACAGTACGACTTTTAATCTACTCCATTAGATTAAGTTCTTGACAAAGCATCAGGCACAACATTGTCTTTCCCTTTAATGTGCCTAATATCTACATTATATGATTGTAGAAATAAACTCCATCTCATCAATCTCTGATTCTTGTTCTTCATCTTAGACAGAAATGTCAGAGGATTATGATCAGTATATACAACAACAGGGAAACTAGTAGTCCCCAAATAAACATCAAAGTGCTGAAGACCAAGTATCAAAGCTAATGTTTCTTTCTCAATTGTAGAATAATTTTTCTGATGTCTGTCAAATTTCTTTGAATAATAACACACAGGGTGATCTACACCATGCTCATCAGCTTGAAGCAAAACTGCTCCTATACCATTGTCACTGGCATCAACTGCCAGCTTAAACTGTTTTTCAAAATCTGGAGCAATCAACACTGGCGAACTCATTAGTGCTCTTTTCAATGATTCAAATGCTGCCTGACAATTTTCTGTCCAAACAAACTTTTCATTTTTCTTTAATAATCTTGTCAATGGTGCAGCAATGTCAGAAAAATTTGGACAAAAACGTCTGTAGTAACCAGCCATGCCTAGGAAGCGCATGAGCTGCTTTTTGTCAGCTGGGGCAGGGAATTTGTCGATGCCCTCAACCTTAGCCTTAATTGATTTAACTCTACCCTGACCAACTACATGCCCTAAGAATATTACATGGGCACAAGCAATCTCACTCTTGACTAAATTGACAGTCAAATTAGCTTTGGCAAGTTTGTCAAATAATGCCTTAACATGTTGCACATGTTCATTCCATGAGTTACTGTACACAATAAGGTCATCAACATACACTTCACAATTCTCTAAATCTGACGTAAGGTCATTTACTAAACGTTGAAAGGTCATCGGTGAATTTTTCATACCAAATGGCATAACTTTATACTGAAATAAGCCATCTGGCGTCACGAATGCCGAGATTTTTCGAGCCCTCTCAGTGAGTGGTATCTCCCAATACCCCTTTAACAAGTCAAACTTTGATACGTAAGTAGCATTCCCAATCCTATCAATACAATCATCGATACGGGGTATGGGATAGGAATCCGTTCTTGTTACCGCATTCACCTTCCGGTAATCAGTACAAAATCTGTACCCACCGTCTGGCTTTGGGACCAATATACATGGGGAAGACCATTCACTGTTACTAGGTTCTATAATATCATGGTCTAACATGTAACGAACCTCATCCCTGAGATGTTGTCGTTTTCGAGGGTTAACTCGATAAGGATGCTGCTTGATTGGTGCAGCCTCTCCCACATCAACATCATGTTCAATCAAATCTGTCCTAGTAGGATCATCTGAGAACAAGCATACATATTCATTGATTAATGATTTCATTTCTGATCTTTCTTTGTCATCTAGATGACTTAACTTCTGATCAAGATTACTCAATACATCAGAGTTTTTTAACTTAATACACATGTCAGGAACATTATCAGCATTAATCTCATCATTACCATTGAATTCTTGATCAACACTGATGATACACACTTGATCACATGCATTATTAACATTGACATTCACATCATGTACACTTTCATCCTTAGAAATGTCACAATCCTCTCTTTCATAATATTTTTTCATCATATTAATGTGACAAACTCTCTTCGATTTACGCTTGTCAGGTGTCAAGATGACATAGTCTGTGTCATTGACCTTTCTTTCAATGACATAAGGTCCTTGAAAGCGAGCTTGAAGTGGCTGACCAGACACAGGCAAAAACACCAACACCTTCTCACCAGGCTTAAACTCTCTTTCTACCGTGGTCTTATCATACCACGCCTTTATTTTCTTCTGAGAACTCCACAGATTTTCTTGAGCCAGTTCACGTGCTCTGTGAAAACGCTCTTTAAAGCGGGATACATAATCAAGCAGATGTATGTTTTCACCTGGATCTGATAACCACTTCTCCTTTAATAATTTCAATGGTCCACGAACTGTGTGTCCGAAGACGAGTTCAAATGGACTGAACCCAAGTGACTCATGTACAGACTCCCTGACAGCAAACATTACAAATGGAATGCCTTCATCCCAGTCTTTCTCATTGTCATGACAATATGTCTTTAACATATTTTTCAATGTCTGGTGAAACCTTTCTAAAGCCCCTTGGCTTTCGGAATGATAAGCCGAAGACTTAATTTGGTCTATGCCTAATTCATACAACATCTGTTGGAATACAGTTGACATGAAATTAGACCCTTGATCTGATTGGATCTCCTTAGGTAACCCAAACAATGTGAAAAATTTAAGTAAAGCTTGTAAGACTGTCCGAGCCTTAATATTTCTTAGAGGTATTGCCTCTGGAAACCTTGTCGAAGCACACATTATGGTTAATATATACTGATGTCCTGCCCTACTCTTAGGTAGAGGACCTACACAATCAATAATGACTCTACTAAATGGCTCTTCAAAAGCAGGAATTGGCTTTAAGGGTGCAGCCGGAATATTCTGATTCGGCTTCCCAACCATTTGACATGAATGACAAGTCTTACAAAATTTGGCCACATCACTCTTAAGCTTAGGCCAATAAAAGTGATTTAGAATTTTGTGGTAAGTCTTATTGACCCCTAGGTGCCCTGCAAATGGCATTTCATGAGCAATACTCAGTATTTCCCTTCGATACACCCTAGGTACCACAATTTGATGGTAAATGCGCCACTCTTCATCTAATGGTGCATCAGGTGGTTGCCATTTACGCATCAAAACACCGTTCTTAGGGTAAAAACACACTGGGACCTCTTTCGAGTCATCCTCAATGAGGGCACCAGCAATTAGTGGCTGAAGCTCTTCATCATGTTGTTGTTGGACTGACAACTGGTCTTTATGGAGTGTGTCAGACATGTTTCTTTCCTGTTCTATCCCCTCACCATGTGTGGGGACAGGAGACTCACAATCCTGAAGATTGGCCATAAAAGTTTGGCTGAGATCAACCCAGGAATCTTCACTTTCATCAATATTCTCTTTAGAGTCCTCTTTGGACTCTGACTCCACTTTTGGGAGTGTTGTTCCATTTTTAGGAACTAATTCCTCAATTTTAGAGGGCGGTGGCTTAAATTTACCATCCTTCTTTTCAGAAATCATACCCTCACTTTTTGAGAGTGGATGTTCAAGATTATCATCCTTACATGATTCCCTACTTGTTTCACTTTTGGAAACTTTATCCTCACTTTTGGAGGCTGGATGTTTAAGATTATCATCCATAGCAAGCTTTTGTGACATAGCTCTTGTGACAGCACAGGCTGGGAATAAATCTGGAAATTCCTTTTCTAATTGCTCTGTGTTGTTATAGTCACATGGTTTATCTGTCAAAATTGCATTGGCGACTACCTTTCCACCAGCTAGGTCATTGCCCAGCAACAGAGATACCCCCTTTACAGGTAGAGTAGGTCTGACCCCTACTATGACCGACCCAGAAACTAAATCTGACTTCAAATTAATTTTGTGAAGAGGGACAGAAATAAATCCACACTCAACCCCCTGAATTAGTACATTTGCCCCTGTGGAAGTAGAGTCCGTTAATGGCAAAACTCCATCAAGAAGCAACGACTGAGTTGCGCCTGTGTCATGCAAAATTTTAATTTTGACGGGTGGATGAGCTGAATCCCCATCTAGGGAAATAAAACCCTCAGACACGAATGGAAGGTATTCTTCCTTAATTTGGTCATTAGAATTAGGCCGTAAAGTCACGACTACCTCTGGAGAATTTTCTGCATTGGCTAAGGCATTTGGAGCTGTTTCAGTCTCCTTTAATTTTGCCAATTGAAAGCAATTTGCCATTATGTGGCCCTTTTTGTGACAGAAACCACAAACTATGTCCTTAAATGCAGCTTTATTTGAGCTGACCTGGTCGTTCTTTTGATGACTAGAATCTGGTTGTTTTTTACCAGAATTTGTTGGAGAGAGGGAACCAGACTGAGATCCACTAATTTTACCTGCTATGTCACCACTAGTACCATTGCCATATTTTTTATTTGGCCTATTAAACTGACTCTTGTTTTGAGTTTGACCTACTTTACCAAACTTATGGGTAAGTGCATACTGATCAGCCAAATTTGCCACTTCTTTCAATTTGTCTGCCTTTTGTTCTTCAAGGTGAGTCTTTATGTCATCACTCACACACCGTTTAAATTCCTCGACCAGCATCAATTGTCGTAAGGCTTCAAATGTGGAGACCTTTTTAGAATCACACCATCTATCGAAATGCCTTTCCTTTTGATAGGCAAACTCTACATATGTTTGTGTATCCGCCTTACGATATTTTCTAAATTTTTGGCGATAAGCCTCGGGTACTAACTCATAGGCTTGTAATATGGCCTTTTTGACTTTATCGTAATCCATGCTGTCCTCTATTGACAGAGCGGAATACACTTCCTGGGCCTTGCCAGTAAAATTACTCTGAATGAGTATTGACCATTTATCTCTGGGCCACTTCAATTGTTCACCCAGTTTTTCAAAGTGGTTGAAAAATTTCTCCACATTATCCTCCTGAAATTTGGGCACAAATTTTACGTGCTTAGAGACATCAAATCGCCCAGTATCCGTGCCTATTTGAGGTTCTGGGCCTTTTATGACCCCTAACTCCAGTTGTTTCAACCTAAATTCATGCTCTCTAGCCTTTTCCCTTTCTTCTCTTTCTTCTTTTTCCCTTTGCATTTCCAATTCTTTCAATCTAACTTCTCTTTCCTTTTCTTCCCTTTCTTTTTCCAATTCTTTCAATCTAACTTCTTTTTCCAATTCAAGCTTTCTCAATTCAAATGCATTGTCAGTTGGCACCGTCATGATTGTCTCAAGCACTGTAATTGGCAGAATACTTTCATCTACCAGATACTCTACAATGTATCTCTTAATCTCGTCCTTCCGCATTAGTGGCTGAAACTCAACGCCATAGTGTTTTGCGACTTTTACAATCTCAGACTTTTTTAGTGAGTTAAGCTCCTCAATTGAGGGGCTAGCCACGAATTTATCTAAATCGAATGGCATTTTGAGGTTGTGTCAAGCACTCACAAACAACTAAGAAGTCTGGACAATACAGTTGAAAATTACAACGAAATTTCCAGAATTTTCTACCTGGTAGTTAAATTCTTTCCCGGATGTTAGGCCACCAATTCTGTTACGGCTTGGTCGCAATTCAAACCAATAACAGCGAAAGACCACAGAAGAGCGAGATTAAAATCAACAACTTAATTATTATTCACCTCTTACTTCCTTAAATTTACAACAATTAGTCTTAAATCTACTTACAATCTTTTACAGCTTAAGGTATCACTCTTTGTCCAAGGGTAGTGTTGTTAGCGTCGATTGTGCAGCAGCTCAGCGTAGGATTCGGTTCTGCGAAGGCAGGATGAAGACTATAGTGATCGGTAAATGGCGACACAATTACAGCATTAAGCGGCGAAGCAGGCGTCTGGTCTCTGTATTATCTGCGTATCTTCTGTTCTCTTCTCTCCCGTCACACTGCTTGCATGACCTTTTATATATCTGGTAGTTCTTCTGGATGAGTTTGGAACTCACTCCAATGGAAACGTCTCGTTTGATCTCGTACAAAACAAACAGTGAAAGTTCTGGGCTCAGTAACCCATAACCACAAGTTGGCTATTATTAGGCCATTACATCATACAGTAGTTTCCAGTAGGTGATCGTACATTCTCGTAACCGTGCGAATGTTCTCTGGGGTCACCCGTTCAATATGCTCGAGAGAAAACGCCGAAGCTAGCACTTTCTAGAACTTTCCACTTGCTCGTCCGTGGATTCAATCTGGTTGATGTCGTCTCGTAACAGTATGAAGAAGGGTAATGATAGATCTACAAGAAAAGATATCCAAACATTCCAACAGTATCAAATTTCAAGGACAAACAGAACCTTCAATTATAGAGAAAAACAAAAGGAATTTGAAGCAATGTTCCCACATTACATAATTTTTTTGTGGCTTTGTTGAAGAGCAGAGGTATTTTTTTTCAATCTAAAAAGTAAGATATCTTGAGTTAGGGAAATGGTATTGTGATAGGGTTTGAAGGACATGGTGTGGAATTTTTTTGTCTTTCTTACAAGACGGAGGGGAAAACCAACCAGAACCTGCCCTTAATTGTACCTACCTCTTGACACAAAAGTGATACACCAGCTCAAAGGGGAAATGCAATCACCCCAACTTGAAGTAGTGTAGTAGACTCTCCTGTTTCATGATTGGTTCTTGAGAGTCATGTGACCATTTTTTTTTCTCCTCAAATGTGAAATTTTCAAGGAGCAACTGCTTGGTTTATCTTGAATATGCAATACTGAAGTCATAAAATATTATGAAAGATACTTTGAAGAGAAATAAAAAGAAAGTTGTGAGATTTGGCAGTTTCCTCAAAGTAAATTTGAAGTGACGGTTCTTGCCCTTAAAAGGGCAATAGGCAGTCACCCAAAAATTATTTATAAAAAAGAAGGTAAGTCTTGGAAGCCTTGTCATACATAGCTTTGAAGTTCTTCTGAAGGTAACTTTCGAACAAAACTTGTTCAAGCCAGAGGAAAAGCAAGTGCTGAAATGCCAACCCTTTGTAAAGGTTCCCTGAAAATTCAAGGATTTCTATCCATTCTGACTAACAAATATAACAACCTTCATGATTCAAGAAGGTTTTTCCTCCGTTCCTGAAATAAATATGACAAGGTGTTGCTAATTTAAATTGAGTTGACAGCATCTTTCCCTTTAGAAAATGCAATGATGTGTTTTCTTCAGTGAGTGATTGTGGAAGAAGTTGAATTTATTCATAAGTCATTTGTTATCTCATCTTTCCTTAACTTTCCTTTTGAAAATACAGAGAGACAACTGTGACTGGAAGTATTACTGGAAAATTGTTAATCGTTTGAAAAAATGTAAGTTTCAAAACTATCGGTTTGTAAGAAGCATGAATGAAATAATTTCTTTAAGGGTGCAAATCACATTTTTGTGGTAGAAGTCCAAAAACATTTTTTTTCACCATCCTGGAACATAATTAAGAATTAAGATGTGATCAAAATTTGACTTTGCTATATGGCACCCAAAGTGCAACATTTGAATCATTGAGTGGAACATTTGCTGTTACTTAGGTTAACTCTAAATGAAAATGATTCCTGTCCAAAAGTCAAGAGTATGACTCCTGTCATTTTTGTCATAATGATAAATACAAAAGCTTTATCTCGACAATTTTCAGGTTACTGAAACAAAACCACCAATTTGTGATTCCTTGCTGAAGACAGGCAAGGAATCTATGCGATGGTGATGTTTGGTGAGTGTATATGTATGTGTGCACCTATAAATGATGCCTTAGTGGGTACAGGCAGTTCTCAAGAGCTCAAATCTAACACATCTTTCCTCGCTCACTGGAACTCCTAGCTGCCGTAGCTACCAGAAAATTCAGACACTGCAATAAGCTCTGTCACATGGTGTGCAAGAGCCCTCTCTTACAACGTTCACGTGCTGCATGACTTAACAGGCTGAAGGGGAATTCTGGCAATTTCCTTACAAGGAACTGTTCTCTGTTCCCCCTAAGGCATTGAGTACGGGTATGGGCTGCGTAGGTGTGTGCGTGACCCCTTTGGCTTGCTTGCACAATATCTCAAGAAGGGTAAGTGTGACTTAAGCCATATATGGTGTGTGGGTTGGCCATATTGAGTAGATGATCCCTATTGTATTGATGGAGATCAAAGGTCATTTGGGCTCAAGATAGGAAGCTTGGATAGATTTCATATATAGTACATGGATGTGCTATCGTCAGGAGATGGTCCCTATTGTTTTTGGTGGAGGTTAAATGTCATCTGGGGTCACTGGGAGCCAAAGTCTGAAAATCTTGTTTACACGATATCTCTAGATTGGTAGCTTGGATAGATCTCATGTGGTATGTAGGTGCATTATAGGCAGGAGTTGGTCCATGTGGTTTTTGGTGGAGGTCAAAGGCCATCATCACGGAAGGGTCAAAGTCTCAAAACCTTGTTAAAGTTATATCTCAAGGTAGATAAGTAGATTATACCTGTCCATTTTTGTGGAGGTTCAATTTTGGAGTCTCGAGAGGTCAAAAGGTTAACTTAAAACCTTGTAAACATGGTATCTCAAGAAAGGTGCATGTGACAAATCTCATATTTGGGTGTGTGGGTCAGTTGTATAAGGTAGATGATACTTAACAATTTTGTGGACTCCGTCAAAAGGTCAAAAACTAGTCAACATGGTTTCTCAAGAAAGGTGCATTTGACTAAGCTCTTCATTGGGTGTGTGGATTTTCTGTATTGGGTAGATGATCCCTACTGATTTTTGTGAAGGGGGGGCAAGTGCCCCCCTGCCCCCCCCCTTCCAGATGCCCATGTTTAGCTACTATAAAAGAATGGGAAGGGAATGTGCACACTCTACCCTGCTAAGTAGAATTCCAATCATATAAAGAAAGAAACCCAACCCAAAAGTTTGTTTCAATAGATACAGTCATCCCTTATTATTGGTTTTCTCAAGGGAAGTAAGCTTTGTGGAAATGTTTGACGACTCAGCATAGACATTTTTGTTCTTTTCAGGTAATCTTGCCCCAACTTTGTACCTTTTACTTTTGTTAGTGACCTTACATGTAACACATTTGTATTGGTATTTCATAAAATCCCATCTAGTTGACTAACAATCCTCACTTATAACCAATACATGTCTGTTAGTTAGTTAGTTAGATAGATGGAGTTTTCCGCCCAGATTCCAACCTATTGGTTCAAGTGGAGCTGGCCACAGCCTATTTTCCAGTTGTGGCTCACTGTCTTGTTTAACCTACTTTATTGCTTATGCGGAACATCACACACATTGGCAGTAGGTTCCATTTATTAGAGTCTTTGGTATGACCCGACCTGAGAATGGAACCTGGGCCTTCCGCATGAGAGGCGGATGGATGCTCTTACTGTTAGACCAAACATGTGGTCTTCAATAAATGCCTGAGAACTCCTCTTCCATGTCGAAAACTGAAGTTTTCTTTCTCCTTTTTTTCACCCTTTTGTAGATGGACTGTTACATTCCTTGAAACTGAAAGACATAAAATCAATCTTGGTCGGAATTGATTCCTTGCTGGATACTGACATTAAGGGGGTTGGCACACTGTTTGCAATAGCTGTAGCATTTAATGTTAAGCCAGAGGTGGCACACTCATTGAAACGTTACCGTTCACTGGAAAATTTCCTGACCATGTCTAATCCTGATCTCGCCGTGGAAGAATTTGTGCGCATTTTGACAATGCACAATAGAATAGCTGCTGTGAAGGAGATATACGACAAGTTGCGCTGTGATGGCACAATGGAAGACTTGAAAAGTCAAACAGTCAATGGGCAAACGTTTGATGAATCTGGATATAGAAGATGGAATAAGCTGTAACCTTTCTACATCTCAGGGCTCTTATTTTAAGATGGTAAATTCTGGTGTGAGGGTTTGGGGAAAGGGAAGGAGAGGACGTGAGTTGTGACCACTGACTTGTATTCATGGACAGAGCACGTAACGTGTACGTTCTATCCATTGATGGTTGTCACCGACTGGGACAAAAAAGGGGCACGAAGATGGCTGCCGTGAGGCTATAAATTGTCTGCCTCTAAAAAACCATTCAGTAGAGGAAATGAAGTTGGCGATAAAATATTAGCATTGATTAATCCGTTTGATGTGCCTCCTCCCAAGTAGTAGCGTGTTTAAATGGCACAGGCCCCCCACCCTTGTAGTCAGTTGAGGGAAAATCGCTCAGTCATGGGATTTATGAGTTTGAGAAAGAAGAAGACACCAGTTTCCGTGGGGGCAGAAAAACAGTTTTCAAAGAAAAAAAAAGGTCCTTGAAATTTTGTATAGCATGAGTATGGCGACATGAGTCAGTTGCCAAGAACTGAAGTGCAGAAAAAAAAAAAAAATTATGCCAGTTGTGGGAATCACCGGTTGTGCCCCTCCACCTTTGAATTCCTGCACATGCCACTGCTTCCAAGTTAACAGCTCCCTGTTGTGACTTTGTTCTTGGTATTTCCTCATAAAAGGTATGCTTTTCATATCAGAATGAAAGTTGCAGAGTGAAATAAATGAAAAACCTTGAGGAAGTTCTTATCACTATGTGCCCTATACTTTAGGACTGATGAAACAAATTACTATGCAAAAATTTTATGCAATATTTTTTTCAAGTTCAATGTGAGTATTAAAGCAGCTTCATGAAGTTGAGTACAAGGCTTACACTATTGTGATGAGAAGTCAAGTGGACTTAAGTCTTTAATATGGTTCCTACAGGTCTTTTCACTTCAATATTAAGGTAATTTAGGAAAAGCCTTATAATTAGAAGAATGTCATGGAAATTCTTCTTTTGGTCCTGCAAATGTCATGGAAAAGTCATGAAAAATTGATACTGCAGAAGGTGCAGGAACATTGTAAAAGCTTCATTTGTAGGGTGGTCATGTTTATGTGAATCATTGTAGAGAATTTGTAGAGAAGGTTAAGATTGGTTTTTGCAAAAGAATGCTGCATTAGTTAAAGAACAAAAAAAAAAATAATCTGTTTTGATGAATTTCTAAGCTTTTGAGAGAATTCAGGGACTCCTGTAGCTTAGTTTTGTAGTTGGCAACTGCAATAAAGTCATTGAACAGATCAAAAAGAGGGAAAGTAGTCCAAAGATAATGCATTTACCAATTGTTAGACATACCCCCTGGGCTCCCTTCAGTCCCTAAACACAGGGGCTGATAGGATTCCTCTATACTATGGCGCACGAATGCAGCTCCTATACTTTGCTTTGATGCAACTCTTAAAGGATTTTGACACACCCCTTTAATTTGCATCACAATTGGTACAAACATGACACACGTTTGACTCACCACCGTGACTGCCTAGGGGTGAAAGGGTGGGTGTGTCCTACACTTGATAAGTGCATAAAATGTTTGCCATTCACTTTTAAAGTACTGTAAATAAGCAAAATATGATCAATTTGATCATCCATTATACAAAAAATCTATTGTCTAAAAATCTACATGACAAAAGCGATCAGCAACAACAAAGATATATTTGTATTGAAAATTGCTATATGTAAATTGCACCATTCCAGAACATATTTATATGTGTATATAGAGTTGTAAATCAAAGAAGGCCAGTATATATTTTATTTTAATTTCAACAAAACTACACAAAAAAAAAGAACAAAGTAAGGTGAAATTTTTAAAACATACTTTACGTGAAAAAGATGTAATGAGAGGAGATGCCAGTTGAACAGAAAGTACTGTTCACAAGTTTAATACCAAGTTCTATGAACTATTTAAAGATAAAAATATTCATTTTACATGGTACTATTCTTCCAAAGTGTATCTTCAACCCTATGTCTTTCAAATTTATAACTTTCAATTATGATTCAAGTATAAATATTCATTATGTGGCTTCCATTGTAATTAATTGTTCAGTAGCTTTCTATCATGTGAAATGGTGATGCATATAGCTGCATTTTAGGCCTTGACAAAAAAATTTCTAAACCAGTGTGTAATTTGGCAAACTGTTATCACAAATCCCAGGTGTGAAGGGGGGGGGGGGGGCATTAGTCTGGGAGTAAAGGGACCACCTGATATTAAAAAAAAATGTTGATAAGTTGGTGAGCAGTTTTGTGGACATTCAGTTTACACATGTTGAATGTCATCACACTAATCTTAAAAAAAAATTTTGTCTGGATTGTAATCCTTCTAAATTCAGTGTAGGATTTTAAAGAGCCAGTGAAATGACTCAATGGCAACTATTTGGAGTCATTCTCAGACACTATCTATTAACAAATAAAGCATTTATTTTAAAAACTTCTGCCCCACAAAAGAAAAATGCTCAAGTAAAATGGTACCCCTCTCAGCACAACAGCTGAAAAATGTAAAAAATGTAAAAGTGCATTGAACCAAGAATGACATCATCACAGGAACCAAACTTCACAGTGTGTGTATTATAATGCTATGTTTAAGTAACATTTTGCTCACAGATTTCGTAGCATGAGACTGGCCAAATAATTTCTGAATTATATCTGAAGAATGTCCCAGTATAAAGCCAAAATTATGTCAATCAAAATTTGAAATTCTCACTCCCAATTCCTCAAAAGAGGAATTTTGTCATTTTTCACTCAAGCTGCCCCATTCCATCATGTTAGGCCTATCAGTTTGAATTTTTGGTTCCAGCAATCTAGTCGATCTATGACTAGACAGCAATTCTTTCAACCAGAAAAGAGAAAATATTTCAACTCACATTCAGTCAGATTGTTGAATAAGAAGACTGATATCTCACCCGGATTCCTTTGAAAGACATCCCTTCCAAGTATGTTTGTCACAAACATTAATGTGGAAATCATACAATGGATCTTGTACTAGCATAGACTTCAAAATGCATGGAGTTGAAATAGTAACTTCATGCCAACTTTTGATAAAAATACAGAATACTTCCTTAAATAACCAAAATATCAGCTAGTCTCCTTTCCCACTATAATCACTGTTCCTTTTCTTTGAACCAAGTCAAATTGCAGCATTAGCACAAGCATCCAAAACAACACAGAACTTGTTGGTAGTATTTAAGCCACTGTGCAGAATGGTATACAGTATTGCATGTGGGCCTGTGTAATGAGAGAATCACTGCTTCCTCCCCAATAAAAATAATCGTTACATAACACTGGAGGACAAATGGATGCAGTTACATCCCCCAGGAGCCTGAGGTATTTTTCTGTGTGTATAACCTCTTACCAGGGAACTTCAAAACACTTGTATGATGTATACCAAACAATTTTCCCTGCAAGTTGGCTCAAGGAATATTGAGAAGTCACAAAACTCCATCTGCTGAACAGGGGTATTCCTAGGTGTTGAAACCCCCCTTTTCACTAGTTTTGTGAAGCAAACATAGGTTTAGGTTTCGTAATGATAATTTGTTGATTATATCAATCATTTTAGGCCATCTATACATGGTAAGATTCTGTAACATCTACAGAGCAGGGTATACTCCAAGTACACTATAGTACACAATGTGAAGTTTGGTTCCTGTGATGATGTCATTCTTGGTTCAATGCACTTTTACATTTTTCAGCTGTTATGCTGGAAGGGATACCATTTCACTTGAGCATTTCTCTTTCGTGGGATGGGATTTTTTAAAGTAAATGCTATTTTTGTTGATAGATAGTGTAAGAGAATGACCCCATATCATTGTTACAAAGTCATTTCATGGGCTCTTTAAACATTTTGCAAACTTCAATATGTAGGTGTCATATTGAATGGATGAGAAACAATTGATGAAACAATTATGGACATTGTAGCCCTCCAGTCACGTAACAGACCATTATCTATACTGTGTGGCAGAACAGACAGTGCGGACAATACTCCCATTGGAGGCGAGCGCACATCATCGCAACTTTCAGCTGACTCGAAAACCTGAAGGATGCACTCATAGCCCCCTATGCACATGTGCAAAATGTATATCATGCATTTAGTGTTTTGCTTCCAAAATGACATTTTGCGATGAAAAATGTACGAGGTCTGTAGGGAATATACAGTGCTATGCAAATTGTGTCCTTTTGACCATTTGAGTTAAGTACAAAAAATGAATTATGTTGAAGTGTTTGTTTTTAATGCATGTAATTTTTGTTTTGTTTGGGTTGTTAAATATTCATTACATGTTATTTTTTATTATATGTAGTTTAAACCTACTTCTACCTTAGTCATTATGATAGCCATGGACTTAAAAAGGCAATCAGAGTCTGACAGCTAATATGAAACCTTTTTGTGCCAATACTCAGTTTAACCTTTTTTTCAATTTATTTTTTACCAGAATCAGTTAACATTGAAGAGGTCTCACAAGTAAGAAGAAACATTAGTTCCGTTTTAATAACTGTTGAATGGGAATTCTTTAATTTTGTTCGGGTATTAAACCATAACAAAATTTCACACTGATGCAAGACGAGACAGCCCCCCTGCCTTTTGGCTAAGATCATGTGTAGTATCTGTTCTTTTCAGCCAGTCTAGAATTGAGCCATACATGACAGACCAGTAATGTAAGTGGTCTGAAGGCTGTGAGGTTGGTCACCTATTGTCCTTCAGTGGAAGCAATTGCTTCTTCTGGAAGCAGATAGAGTTTGGTTTTGCCGAACGGCCCTTTGCCAGATGGTCAGGAGGACTTTAGAAAAAGAATAGACAGCCAGATCCATAAGGTGACCAATCACAGCCTTAGACAACAACGGCAGATCATTTTTTGTAAGTCTAAACTCAATACATGATTGTGGTGCAGAATTAAAGTCATGGAAGACAAATGAAAACAGACTCTGATTGCCACTTAAATGATCATTTCAGTGTCAATCACATGTAACAGGTAATTGTCGGCAGGCAGGTTATTTCAACCTGGAGGACATCTATGTTGGCAATCTATGCCAATCTATGATACTGAAATAATCACAGCAAGAAAAAACATGACAGGAACTCCCCTTTACCTACTCTTACCCGACTTGCCAATGGCAACTCAGGTACTGTAAGAAGGATTGATTTGTTGGGGGAAGGCATCCTATTGGCCCAGCACAGCTTTTCAGTGTGTCATGCATTGGTGACTTTCAACTTGTAAGGTCTCCGAAGTCAAGATAAGGTTCATGTCTGCTAGAAAGTTGAGCTACACAGAGTTAAGAGGATCAGTTGTGTTGGACTTTTTCTAAATCCTGGCTAATGGGCATTTCCTGTAATGAAAGTCCACATTTATGGTTTTGGATTCCCATTAGGTGTATAGAGGCAGGCATCGAGAACACCAGGCCAGTATAAATGCCATTACAGAAAATGTAATCATTTGTTTTATTGCTTGTGTACAAACCTTTTCTGATGCAATTACTATGTTTGGGATCTTATGCCCATGCTGCAAATTCTCAGATATTGATTTGGCTCTCATATGCTGCTGATTGCCAGTTTTCTAAAACCAGGTGAAGCTTATTGTTGTACCATGAGGGATCAAAACTGCCAGGTAGAGTTTATTTCTATTTGAGCTTAATGCCATTGCTCCAGTCCCCAAAAGGTTTGGAAGCATAGTACATGGCAAACAGGAAATGATTCTTACTTGGCAAGATGAAGTTGTGAACCAGCATTCCAAGGGCCTTTTGCATCATGCAAAAATGTTTTTTTTTTCTTTCGGTCTCACAAGGGGAAGATTAATGTCCAATTTACTTCTTCTGTCATAAATGAAGTCTACCAGGTGCTATAATTTACAACCTGATTCGTAATTTCAATAGTGGAGCTATGGCAGTTTATGCTTTCAATTTAAAACCAAAAATTGATGACTTGACATAAAATTCTAGTATTAACATAAAAGTCCTTTTGTTTTTGGAAACATTACAGTGTCAGTCACTTGTAAATATCTCATGATGTAATTTACTTGCATCACTATGTGCATTTCATACTTTTGTGATTACATATTAGTTTAACAGAAGGTTTAAGTATGGCTGTATGGGGCAAGAAGGAAGGAGGTGGCAGCAGTGACTTTGTTGACTCCAGATACCCAATTAGGTCCAAAACTCTGCCCGACCGAGGCATAGAAGTCTGCCTGACTCTGCAAGGTCTTGGCCGATGGGGGAGGGGGATTGCAGCTGCCCCAGTCTCCTCGTCCCATACAGCCATGGGTCCAAGGAGCTGAGATTATCCTAACTGACATTTTAGTAGTACTGATCCTGTAAATCCATCTCCTAGAGGCACCATTGATTTGTACTGGAAGCTATCACCTTGACGGTTGGTTTGAAATAGGTTATAGGAAGGATGTGCCTATTTATTTCCATGTACAGAGCTAATCGAAACTGTCTAGTTGAAAGGGCTTTAAATACTTTTTCCCTTATATCTCCATTTCCAGTACAGTAATGTACATTTTTGGGCCCACAATGCAACTCCAAAATATGATTTCTGGTGCATGATATCAACAAAATTTTAATTCAATTTTAGGTCAACTTTCAAAGTTAAATGGAGTTGTTTCTATGCCTACTACTCTCTCAGTACTAACTTGACTCCTTTTCATAGCCTTGAGTATCCAGTGAAGTCCTACTATGCTATGATGTTTATAGTCTCAGAAACTCTTTGTGAGCAATACGATCCTTAGCTTACCTGAACACTGACCATTTGATAAGGTCCCATTCAGTGTGAGGCTGAAATGGCAACTGTAAGCTGGAACAAATGATGTCTGTTTTTGAAATGAGAAGCAGACAAAATCCTTGTACAATGTAGAGCTTGATTTTTTACATCTTTATGTGTAGTTGTTTATGATAAGGTGACCACAAAAATTGTTAATGCCACGGACATGAACAGAGGATGTAACTATCTGTAGATGGTCCCCACCGGCTGGGACAAAAAATGCGCATTAAGATGGCTGCGCGGGAACCTATAAATCGTCTGATTTGATGATGACTCTGTTCTATTTTAAGCAAAAGTTTAAACTGGAATGGGAAAAAATATGATTTTCCTTCTGTCTTGAAAAATGTGGTGTTACACTTGAGCAAGTCCAATATTTCACAAAAACCCATAGGAGACGGCCATCTTGGTGCGCTTTTTCTCACACTTACAGTAGTGACAATGTACCGTGCTGTTCTAGCATGCTCTGTACATTTATAGGAAGTCCGTGGCTGAAGGAGCCCAGGACTGTAGCCTGGGAAAACTTCCAGGGGGAGAGGGGCACCTTTAACACACCTATGCATAATGCCACTATCACTTGACATGCTGTGTATGTAAAAATGTGAAATTCCAGGAGGGCAGCTGCCCCCTCCCCCTTCCCCCATCCCTACAGGCTCTGTCCCCAAAGGGAGAAACAGCTTGATAATTACAATGCTGTTCTCCAGGTGGCTTTCAAATTCAGTTTTTTTTTTTTATCTCAGGTCTAGACTTGCTTTCAAATATTAGATGACATTCAAGGCACAAAAACTGTTGGTCATTTTTGGATAGAAAACTTCAATCTGTATAAAAAAAAAGATTTCTTGTGATTAGGTGCAACTTGTCCTTTTGATTGGAAATATATTAACTACTCTGGATCTTTTTGAGACACATCTTTCAAAATAAAGACAGAATTTTCTAGAAGGACATTTGGTTGAAATTTTATATAGTTTTCAATGACAATAATTTATATTGAAAAATTAAATTGTTATTTTGTGTATTTCTGAGAGCAATATTTAACTTAAAGCCAAAAAAAAACAAAAAAAAACACCATATGCACACCATTATGACAATAATGTGCTTTGAGATATGGTTATACTATGTAGGAATATGTACTGAAGAGGCTGTGAAAAGGTTTTCATCCTTTGAAATATTTGTATCGTATGTGAGTTTGCTATGAACAGTACTTACAATACAACATGAAAATACTAATCCCTGTTTTGTTTTTTTATTTGATTGTAATAAGTTAGAAGGAGTTTTATGGCTCAGTTTCTAACCAACTGGTTTGGGTAGGGCTGGCCACAGCATTCAAGTTTTTTCCAGTTGTGGATCACTGGCTTGTTTTACCTACTCCATTGGTGGAATATGTTGAGCACCAAGCACAATGGCAACTATGTTCCACTTTAAAATCTTTGGTATGACTTGGCCAGGACTTGAACTGTAGACCTCCGAGCTGCAAGTTGGATGCTCTAACCACTTGACCATGCAGTTAGTAAGAAAGTTCCTGCAAGACATTCATTACTTCTTACACCAATGATGATACCTTGCACGTATCAGTGATAATATCGTTCACACATCATTGACAATATCCTTCACACATATAATGAAGATGAACATCTTTCAGTTACAATTCACTGTGTCCATATATTTTACTAGCAGAGTAAATTCCTCATCAAAATCTTAGTTAGTAAAATGGAGTTTACAGTCCAGTTCTTAACCTATTGATTCAAATCAAGCCTACCACAGTCTTTTTTCCAGTTGTAGCTCACTGGCTTGTTTTCCCTACTCCACTGCTTATGCAGAGCATCACGTCCAACGGCAGTAGGTTTAATATTTAGAGTAGTTGGTATGACTTGACCTGGGAATCGAAACCTGGGCCTTCTCCGTGTGAGAGGTGGATGCTCTACCATTAGACCAAACAAGCGGTTCCCATCCAAATCTTAGTCTAAAAGCTAATGAAGGTCTCTATCAAAGTCACCACTCCTTATCTTTTTCTGGCAAAGCTCTCTTTTGATACAACTGTTTTTGCAGCACAAATAAAGAACTATCTCTAAGAAATAATACCCTGCTGATCCTTATGAGACTAAGGGCCCCACTCAGGCAGGCCTTGAGTTTAAGACTTTCCAGGTGTGCTACAAATCACACTCCTCAAGAAATTAAGGAGTTTGGTCATTGTGCTATTTTAATAAATTTAAATGATCCCATTTCTTCAGTTTGGTGTGCAAAAAATCACACTCCTCAAAGTGATTTGAGGCGGGTGATGGTGTGTCACACTTGCATGCCTCAAAATTCAATTTCAAGTGTTCACATGAAGAAGTTATATCTGTATTTAATTACACTGATATTGAGTAATGTAGGGGCTACTCAAGGACAGAGGAAAAGATTACACAGATATAACTAGCTCAGCTCTTAGTCATAACTTTCGAAGAATTTCATGATCAGGGTCATGCTGTAGGACTGCGCTTTCCTCTCTCATGGCAGCAGGCTTGTCATCGTCCCAACAGTTTCTACTGCAAGTGTAAACCAAGATTGTTCCAAAATCTAAGGTGACATCTGTAAGAAAATATAGAATAAACACAGCACTATAACAGTCCACTAAGAGGATGGACACAATGAGAAAGTAACGAGAAGGGTTTTAAGCGAAGGAGGGCTTTAAGTAAACATTTATGTACATGTAGCATACAGGTTACATCATTGGAGTGTAAAATGCACGTATTTTTGTGACAGACTAATAAAGGCATAATCAACTGTGAGACAGTGTAAATTACATATTTCTATCACAAATTGCACTGTTGTAAAGCTGGCCACATTCTCTCTTTCTCTGACCTAACTCAACTTGACTGTCATGCCCTACAGCTTCTTAAATTTGGGGTAATTTTCATGAATGACTAATGCACAATACACAGTTAGCCTGTTTGGATGGGATTGCACTCAGTATGCAGGATTTCCAAGGTGGGGGGGAGGGAGGGGGGAACAACCTGCGATTCGCCCGACTGGCACTGATTTTGAGAACCTTTTTTTTTTTTGCTTTTCTGCCCTTCAGCTGTTGGCGACCTCATGTCAGCAAAATTGTGCTGTCCAAATTTTCAAGGACCTTTTTGTTTTTCTTTTTTTTTGCTTTTACAACCATTTTTCTGGTGGTTAAGGTTTGAATGCTCAGTGTATCTCTCCAAACTTCAAACTTTTCATCTTCCTCTCAAAACTGTAAGTCCCTCGACTGATGAGTTTTCCCCCAACTGACTTTGGAGGTGGGAGGGTCTGTGCACCCCCGACAGACCCCCGGCCTCCCCTTTAAATACGCTACAGATTGCACTATGATACGCATGATACTTTTATTTCCTCCTCTTCAGGCAGAATTGGTGGTTTCTAATTGGTTATAACTGCATAGACTTCAATGGGGAAAATGTCTATGACTGTAGCAGGCAGTTTCATGACCAGTTTTAACTAGTGTCATCTGCAGTCAAGAAAACTTAACGTTGGGTTTTCTTGCAACAAGACCACTGAAAATGTGATGGTTTAGTTGGATTAAACCACACAAATTGTGTAATGTGTGGCTATAAACATAATATATAAAGTGAAGGGGCTGAAATGTGTACACTACTTGAATAGTGTACAGTGCTTTATTTTGTTAAACATTGCACTCAAATACAGAAAAGGATTGAGGGACCAGTGGATAACAATGTTTACTTCATAATTTGATCACAACCTGTTAAAGTGGACACTTGGAGGTTTAATAATGGATCAAGTTTTGTCTTGACTGTTGACCATATTTTATTTCATTTCATTTCATTTATTGTTTCTTTTCACAACAATATATCATACATGTGAGAAAGATCATTTGCGTCATAAGAAAAAGTTCATGAAAAGGGAAGTGTGTTAAAAAACCCTTGACGGTTTGTCCAAAACATGATCCCCAGAAAGCCTTCAACCAATGTATGTAAATATTTCAAGTATAAAGTAATTACAAGAGTTACGGAAAAGTTCACTTATGTCTAACTTAGTTTCAATACCAGTCCACCCCCTTCTTCTTCCCTCCCCCCAAAAAACCTTACCCCCTCCTTATCTTAGGAAATTATGAGAGGATACTTAGATAGGTTTATCATGTAACACTGTAAGACTCTTCTAACTGATTTTACTGAAGGTCTACAGGCAAGATTAAGTTGACCTGAAAGGCTGTTCCATACTTTCTCTTTTTGTTGAGTATTCAACATCAATTAAACTGGCATTTTCAAAGCTTTTACAGTATTTAGTACAGTCACTAAATGTTTCTTTGTCTCCCAATTTTAAAGAGACCTAAATTCATAGAATCTCAAGAATTAGACTGAAGGTGCACTTTTAAGAGACATTATGTTAATCTGGATAAACTTCCACACTATATATCATTTAGGGCCAGATTAGCATTGTGAGGGCCCCTCCGCACTTTCTATAGTGGGGCCCCTTTTACAAGTTTAACCTCCTTCCCCCCCACCCCACCCCCTTACACAAAATAAAAAATATTCAACAGATTAAATTTAAGCTTTCAACCACTAATAACTAACAATTGCTTTTACACATTATACCGTGATACATGATAGTTATTATACATTTTCAGCACTATAGATCATGTTCCATGCTGAGCAAGTTAAGGCTGTTTAGTGTCTTCTGCTTCATGCACGATCAAACTTCGCCTTTTTTTTTTAGTACTTAAAACTTATTTTATGTCTCCTTGACTTAACAATTAGAAAGCGCAGGGCTTCGGGGCCTGCAGAGTGGGGGCCACAAAAGCACAGCCTCCAGCATATGCCATTAAACACAGGTCATACTATGGCGATAAAGGCTTGGATTGCACTCCCATTTTTGTGAGTTTTACTTGAAACATATCCATCTTTGGTAGGAAAGAAACAAAACTTTGCCAACCTGTGGAAATTTATGACTTGTACCCCACGACTATGAAAATCAAAACTATGCTAATTATTCTGTGACATAGTCACATCTACAGGCAGATTTAATTCGATACAAGTAGACCAATAAAAGCTGTTTGTCAACCTGACGTCATGAAATAACTAGTTTTTGTTTCATTTCCATGATCCTTTCATACAAATCATATATTTGCTTAAGATGGCAAACCATTTATTCTTTCTGATGATGGATGGAGAATGATGAAACCTCAGAAAAATCAGGTCGGAATCTTATCTGACATCACTGCTGTGTAACCTCCACTTTTAAGTCTTACCATCAAACAGGTCATAAATTAACATTATGTTAACGAGAGTTAAAACTGCCAAAATCCTACCTTTATCATCTGGTGAGTGAAGGGATGTTATAAGGGATGGCATCAACTGTAGTTCAAAAATTCTTGCTGCTCCACAAAACTGACATGATGGTGGTTCAAAGCCAACTGGCAAATTAGACATAAGTAGAGGTTTTCCGCTCCAGGAATACCTGTAAGTACAGGGGGGTAGAGAACAATTTTGGGGTAGTGCCCACTGTTTAACAAGGTGTTTCTTGATTGGCTATTGCCACATTTTTGTATCCATTGTATTCTTTGTTAGGGTTAGGGATTGATTAGGGATAAGGGCTGTCATTAGCCAGTTAGGAAATTTCTTGTTAAACAGTGCTCATTGCCCCCAATTTTGCTGAGTTGCTTGTGTGAGCCCTGAGCAAAAGGTAAAACTGTCACGAGAGGGGCATTATAAGCTGAACAAAATGCCTTTCATGTGACTCCAACTTATGAAATTTACCTCATGATTCTGTTTGTCTGACATGGAACCAAAATAAAATGTGATAAAGCCAGAGATGAATTCAAGTTGTGACTTGAGTTAGCAACCCTCCATCTCATACCATGACTTGAAATATTTTGGGGAATTCTCCACATTAAAATGACATTTAAATGCACAAAGACATTTAATAGAGTGGCTAAAACAGCTGTAAATGACTTGACTTGCAAAAAACAGAGACATGCATACAACTCTGAATAGAACCAATAGAATGCTTTCATGTGACATCCATATTGGTTAGCCACGCCCACTGCTAGGCAAAAATTGACAGTGTTTTAGTGCAACAGTTACACGTGGTTTGTTGGCTGCTTCTCAGCTAACTACAATCCAGCGAACAAACACCTGTTATGCCATCAAACAGGACAGGGCCTGTGGCACCAGTGATAGCACTCCATACCAAAGTTGTAATCAAGTCATAACTAGAGTCCCAACTTGCCAGACCACCTGTTTGGTCTAACGATAAGAGCATTTGCCTCTCAATCGGCCACCACCTAAGCTCTTCCAATTGTTTTGTTTTGTGTTTCATAAATAGTTGCACTCAATTCAAAGCACATGATTAATCTGGTTACAATGGGTTTTAAGCCATCCATGGTACATATAAATTTAAGTTTAGAAAAGTACAGCTAAGTTTCTCCGATCAACTGTTTCAAGTTGAACTGGCCACAGCCTCTTTCCAGTTGTGGCTCATTGGCTTGTTTCCCTACTCCATTGTTTATTCTGTACACCAAGTAGCACAATGGCAGTAGGTCCATTTTTAAAGTCTTTTCTCGTTAGACAGTCTCCTGTCTTATTGTTCCCCCATCTCATTGGTCTTCTGGGTTTCAGGAGATTGTGTCCCCTAACCCTACCCCCTAAACCTACAGATTTCTGTCCTCTTACCCTAACTCATAACACTAACCCAAAACCCTTTCCCTAATTCAAATGAGTTGGGGACCATTGAGATGGAATCATGAAAAGGGGACTGAATTAAATGAGACAGGGGACAAATGACACAAATTAAGCTAATTGGGGGACCAATGAGATAGGAAACCAATGATATGAGGGACTACAGAGTAGACCATATGGCACCAATACAAAAAAGTTGCACGCAACCAAGGTTGGGTATAAGCTGGGAGCTGCTGTTTTCTGATATGTACAGATACCTTGCAGCAATATGTTTAACTTAGCTTTTCTTATATTTACCACATTTTAACACATTGCCAAGCTTTGGACCCCATATTTTGAGGGCTATGAAAAGGATCCTTTTCTCAAGACGTAAGAAACTTGAGAAGATTCTTCATCATGGATTCCTATGAACTTCTCTTAGTGAGCCACATTTTTTATTGGGAAAATTATTTGGTCCACAAAAAGGAACACTGACTAAAATGATGTTTGTAATGTTGGTTGCACAGTCTAACATTGTTAAAGACATACTGAAGATGGTAGCTAAAGGCAGTTACTTTTCAACTGCAATTTTTTCTACCTCATTTGCTTCAAAAACCATATCGAGTGTTCCACATTATGGGTGTGGCTTTGGGACTGCCAGTGAAGAAACTTCCATCTCTGTGGTTTTGTTCACATTAGACAAAATATACAAACCTGACACACTGTTCTGGACACTGCCTGACTCTCTTTGCAAATTTGAGGAATACTGAATTTCCATGTGAGGGGAGACACTTTTCGTAGGTTTCTTTTGTACTGAAGAAAAAAAGAACAATAACAAACAAAAAAGAACAACAACATTGAATGAAAGATGTGTTTTAATTGAGGCACTTCATTTTTTCAATGTGGCAGTCAGGGGCATAGCTAGAAAATCATAACTGGGGGAAGGGAATCAGAGCACATTTTGAGGAAGCCAAACTCAGTAATTCCTTTAACACACATGATGACCAGTCTAGCACATTTGAAGATTGGTCCTAAAATTTACTGTAGGTGTAATTATTTGACACTTGATAGCAAACTATAAACTACCAAAAGGTCTGATAGGAGAAGGATTTGACTTTGAGTGCACAACGTGAATTAACCCAGCCACTATAAAATAATTGTACTAACATGCTCTAATACTGATTAACTAGTTGTTCCTACCTAATGTGCATTTTAATTGCTAAGTACTGAAATCCATTGGTCACAAAGTGCTCCTGAAAATCAATCTGCAGTTATTTAAAGAGGCTCATTGAGTTGTTATGGATAACGTAATCAGAGTTTTAAAGGATCACTACCACATAACAGTGCTTCATTATAGCATAACAAGTCCAGTTTCAAATCCAAAAGTCACAAAAAACGTTAGATTTTGAATTTTCTAGTGTCCTGACTTGTAACAGTTTTATACATAATTTGAAAAAGTGTCTGGTCACAAATTTTTGAAAACGGTCTTGAACCGTTAATTTACTCACTCATAAGACAGCTATTTGTATGTATGGTACAGGAATTGTCTAAGTTTGACCATTTGTCATTGGTATGTGAAGAAAACATTATAGGTTTGCAAAAATTTGTCGAATTTCATGAACCAACTCAATGAGCCGCTTTAAGAACCAATTTGTGCAGTTAAGCATTCAATGGAGCTAATGTTACCAACTCTGGTAGATATCTAATCTCCTCTCTTTTTTGGCCCAAAACAGAGGTGTCAAGTGGTATTCTTCACAGGCAGTGAGGGTCGTAATGATAACCTTGAGAATTTTTTGGAGGACCTGACGTGAGTTGGGGTGGGGGGGGGGCTAGGCCTCTAGACCCACTGGCTTGCTTCCCCTTCTCCATTGCTTACGCTGAGCAGCAAGCCCAATGGCAGTAGGTTCCATTTTAAAGTATGACCCAGTCAGGAGTCATCGTTGGATCAGGATGAATCCAGTCCACTTTTAGAGCAAGATTCCTTGAAAATTTCACACTAGGTTGTCAGATCATTAACTTTTAAAAGTAGGGGATGCAAGAATGTAAACATACAAACTTTAGGTATAGCAATCTGAAAAGGGGCAAAATAGCAAGCAACTTTTACTGAATTTGGGACTGATTCTGTAAGCTTAAAATACGTACGACTTTATGTAGAAGAATCTGAGCAGTTAGTGAAGTGGATCATTAGTGGGGTTCATCAGCTTTAAACTGTCCTTATTTTATTGTCTACATGCAATTCTAAGCATTCATATTCAGTGCAATCAAGATCCAGAGGTATTTTGGTGTTAAACCATCCATGATAAACACCAAATTCATGATATAGGTAAGCAAAGAATTTGAAAGATTAAATGTGATGGACACCACTTGGATCTGACTAAACCAAACCATCACTTGAGTATTCCGCTACCTCAACAAGAATAGTGGATAAAAGCCTTATATTCATTCAACATATTCCCCAAAGTCCAAGAAGGAATTGGGAACGCTGTGCATACTGTGTCACCATCATTCACACCTATGCTACTGAACCATGAAAGGTCTTACCTATCCATACCATTATCCTTCGCTGCAAATAAAGAATCCCAATTGGTGGCAGCAGACAAGCCCTCACTCTCTGCATAATCCATGAGAAGTTGCTGCTCATATTCATCTGATCTCGCATCGTTTCCTTCTGGTTCTACAAAAACATTCATGTAATAACAGTTAAAGAATGTTTCAACATCAGCCCTTGGTGAAATTTCCTTCGTAGCCGAGAGAGAAAGATCGTTTAGCCGAGGTAAAATATTTGATGCATCTTGGGGTTTCTCTTCCGTCTGACAATTGGATGCTTTTATTGACTGGATGATGGCTTCTGCCTCTTCCTCATCCTCCTCACTTCCCCAGTCATCTGCATCTTCAGCCCAATCTTGAGTATTTTCCCCAGCATTGGATTTGTTGTGAGCAGGTGTTATTTCCTGTTGTTTCTGAGCAAGCTTCTGTGTTCTAATTACTGACCAACTAATGACAAAAAGAGGAAAAAACCATGCAGTTTTGATAAGAACGTTGTTGCTTTAAAAGAGAATTTGTCTTTGTTTTATAGATCAAAACTCACATTATTTAGATGCAAAACGATATATTATTTACAGGCAAAATTTTAAGTAATGCCATTTTTGTGCCTCTTTTGATAAATGGTAGTACATGAAGGAAATTAGGCAATCACCAGCAGGGTTTCTGTCAAGGGGCAGCAATTTTTGCACTAACATCAATAAATAACCTTTAAAATCTTTCACATTGTACCTTAGTGGGGCCTTGAAGCAAGCTTTTTCTACCTGAACCCAGGTCTGGAACTTTGGCCAAGGACAGCACCAATTTGGACCTGCAGTTTTGCAGTAACAAATTCCTGCCCCTCTTTTGAGTTCCCTTGCAGAATCCCTGGCCAGGGTTCACTGATTAGTTAATGATTGGCTTAATAACATTTCAGCTTTTTTCTTCACATGCCATGCTAATGCATTTTGATTTAAATGCAATATAATTCCCTTCAACTTTGACAGTGAGAGTTAATGAAGGGTAACACCGAGTCAGCAGAACAGTTCTTTCAATTAGCATTTGCAGTGGTGTTGCTTTGTAACTCATTAAGGTAATCTTGTCAGATTGATAATGCACACAGCAGTGTCAATTAGCCATCTAATACTGTGAAAAGAAAGAAGAAACCTGAGGAATCATGTCATAATGAGGCCCATTAGCCAAATGCACCACCTCTGCAGCCCTCTCCACATATTCCTGGTATTGTTATCTCTGCTTTATGTATTGAGCAAACAAGCTCCCAATTTGTCCCCATCGAAAACAACTTCTTTATCAACAAGTTGCCAGTGTCACTTGCTGCTGACTTTCAATTGAGTCTATTGTAGTCTACTCTACTGTGTGAGAGATTAGATATGTACAACTACACAACCATTCAGAATAAACATAATAAATAAACTTAATTAAAAACTCCTTGAGGCAGCCACTCAACAGGATTTTTGAGTTCCAAAAGATGCTGCATTTCAGCAATGGGCATTGTAGCAGCATGATGAAAGGTACAGAGAGCTTAATACAACTTTTATCTGTAACCCAACCTGGAGTAAAACTGTTGACAAATGAGAACGATGTAAAATAAAATGGTTTCTGAAATACAGGCCTTTATTAATAACACTGATACAAAATGCATCAACAACCCTGGGAATTCACACACTTTCAACTTTAGTCACCCTGTAAAAAATGGCTGGAAAACAAAGTTGCAAAATTGCGCTGTCTCAAGAATATTTGGGAAGCGCAGGACACATTCAAGCAAAACCTTTTTGACATTTGGGACTACAATGGGGAGATACATTATATAAGGCTACCTCAAACTGAGGTGAACAGACAACTGGAGAGAGATGAATAGACTGAATTGCCCTGAGTGAATAGGATTAGTTGGTGTCTATTCACTTCAGTTTGAGGCTGGCTTACATGAAGTACTGTATATACCCTACAACGATCTTTCAATGATTCCCACTTAACATATGCTGCTGTAGTGCCCGAGTTTTGGCTCAGATTTTCACCTAAACCAAGCTGATGGGGTGCGTTCCATACAGCCCCCAACCCCCAATATTGTGACACACTCAAGAATTCTATGTCAGAAATTAAACAACTTGGTACATACTATACCTTCTGCCATCCTGCTGGCAAGACTTTCTGCTGCAATTAAACACATACAGAGTCCTGTGATAGAGTGAACCGGTCAAGGGACAGTACACTTGAACAACAAGGTATAATTCTCTCTGACAGATTTTGCACTCGGGGTGATTTATGTGTGTGTCCTCAGTCATCCAATCCTGTGCAAAAAGGTAACATAATACAGGTAAATTCTTAATGACATTTTTGCAATAAATTATTTATGATTTTTATCTATGCCACTGAAGAAGAGCCAGATGTACAGTAAAAATTCCATAACAATTGTATACAATTTTGGCAGTATACTTTTCTTTGTTTGTAACTCTAAACTGAAACTGACTAATTACAACTGTTCTCGTAGTAATCTACATGGTCAAGTAGATAATGCATTCAACTTGCAGTTGGGAGGTAGGCAGTTAAACTCTTGACCAGGGCTGGTAAAAATGTAAATTTCCCTGCAAGCAAATCACAATTTCCCAGCAAGCAAATCAAAATTTTCCAAAGACTTCACATGTTTACATACAAAAGTAGTCAAATTTCCCTCCAATTTCCAAAATTTCCCTGCAATGACATTCCCAAATTGCTCGTTTTTCCAGCCGTGCTCTTGACCAGATGGTCCTGAAGGCTTGAAAAATGAAACTAAGGGTTCATGTTTTAGCATAGCTCTGGATCAAAAATCAAGCCCCAGGATAGGCATATTCTGGTTCATATCCAATGCAATGATTTCAAAACTAGTGTGAGTTGATGACATAATTTGGAAGGAGACACTACTTATAAACAGTTAATAACAAATGTCATTGAAGTTAAATTTTTACTCTTTTGGGCTATGCTAATGTGGAATCTGTCCCAGAAAAAATGTATACTCACAAGTAAGTAATTTATTCATGATCAGTGACTGATTGAATGCTGCTGGCTTGCTATAAAGAAGGGGTTTAAAGGTAAAGAGCTAAATAACAATTTTTATCTTATCTCTCTTCAAAGTATCTCTCATTACATTTTATGACTTCACTATTTCATATTCAAGGTAAACCAAGTAGTTATTTCTAGTAAATTTTACATTTGTGGAGAAAAAAAAGTTGTCACATGACTCCCAACAGCCAACCATGAAAGAGGACAGTCTACTAGACACTTAAATTCAGGATGACTGCTCTTGCTCTTTAAGACCACATCAGGTTATAAAATGTTAGAAGCGTACTTATTCTAAGCATTTTTGGAGAAATTTGCCTTGAAATCTGATGTGTAGTTCTCAAAAAATTAGCAAGTAAAGTTGTCCTGTTTTCATCAAAAAGTGGACTTGCAGCAAGCACACATATGAGATCATATCCTCACATACATGGACAGTCTTTTATTTTTCTTTCAAATTAACAACCAATTTTCTACTCAGTAATCCCAAATATTCAGAATATAATTGCATAAGTGGCATGAGAACTTAACAATTTTTGCCTACTCCCCTCCCCTCACCCACAGAAGGCCCTGTTTTTATAAACTTAAAGGTCATCACAACAGTCTCTAAAAATAAAGGGACACAAAGCATTCCTTGGTAATGTGGGGAAGTGAAATAACCTCTGCTGCTGTAAAACTAACTTTTGGACACAAATATAGTGACTTAATTTGCTGCTATGTTGAGAATACCTCTCACCCCAAACAGTACCAATTCTCCTAACATTCTTACTGAACCCTCCCACAATTGTCTGAAATTCACCCTCATCCAGCTACAATCTCAGTTTATTGCTTCAAAAGTGAGTACAGAAAAACTCAATTTATATAATCAAAACACTCTCAGTATTGTTCATGCTGTGTAATATAAGCTTTGGTGCTCTGCATTGTTTGAATTAGTTGTCAATCAAAGAGCTGAGCCAATTGAGAATTTAGGTTCCCCCTTAACCAAAATTGTAGGTTGGGGTGAGAGGTTAGGCCCTTTAAAAAATATGGCATACATTGTTTCACTTTGAAAACAAAGTTTGGAGATGGTTTAATCTATCTGGAAGGTTATTTGTGAACTACTTTGCCTAGAAATCTCCTATCAGATAACTGTACTTTCAGAACTGAGTTAGGGAGGGGGACAGATGCAGGAGAAGAGGAAGTTTTGACTGCTGGGGAAAAAGGCCCCCTTCTGATGCTGCTACTGGTTCAATAGCTAGCCTATATTTATGCTCCAACTGAATTCAAGACTAAGACTCTGCATAGAATTTATGAAATCTATCACGTTTATTTCACTTCATATCCTGCCAACCATGGTGGGGACGCTTGTAACTAACTGGACCTTTAAATAATTTCCATATACATCAGCTTATAGGCCTCTCAACATGTTTCGTATCAATACAGTACTGTAAATCGCCCTCAGAGAATGCTTAAAATGGAATTAAATGTGGGACAATATGATACAGTCGACAATTTTATGACAACAAAAGGCTTAATTGCAACCTTTCCACAACTTCACAGCAAAAAAAAAAAAAACAAACAAACAAAAAAAAAAAACACGGGCCTGTCCAACAAAATCCAGTTCAATCAATCCACAATTTAGTGACAATGATGAAATGCAATCTACTTGGACAACTGAAAATTCCCTGACAGTTTCAGGATTTTGGAAAATTTTGAGCCATATGGAAGACCAGAAAGATAAACCCAGCATTGAATATTTTGGATGAGAAACCATTGAATCAGCACCAATTAGGCCTCCAAATAGGGTTCCATGAAACCTAATGGCACAAGTTACAGTAGGACATGATATTTCAAATGTGGAAACTTTGTGTGACAAATCAGTTTGTGTGATGTTTCTTAAGTGTCCAGAATTATTGTTATGTTTGGATTCGTCCAGCTCAAATTTACCTTACACAAATGTTAGTTTCAAAACACATTTATGAGTTATGAGGTAGATGGATGTGAAGCTGGTAATTATTTTTAGGTTCAAAGTTATTTTCGGGTCCATGACCACGGTAAAAAGCCTGGGAAACATTTGGAAAGGTATTAAGTTGAGTTTATCCAATACATTTGTCAATGAGTGGAATAATCTTCCAGATTAAGCTACAAAATCCCCATCTGTGCATTATTATTATGCTTTTATATAAGGATTAAAAAGTTAGTTAAGGATTAAAAGTTAGTTAGTTAGTTAGAGTTTTACAGCCTAGTTTCCAACCTTTTGGTTCAAGTCGAGCCAACCATGGCCTTTTTTTCAAGTTGTGGCTCACTGGCTTGTTTTCCCTACTCCATTGCTTATGTGGAGCATCACACATGACAGCAATAGGTTCCATTTTTAGAGTCTTTGGTATGACTCGACTGGGGAATAGAACCAGGGGCTTCCGCATAAGATGGGGATGCTCTTACCGTTAGACCAAATACAAGGCCTTTCAAATGGAAAACAAAACGAAAAAGTTACATTAAAGAATATTCAGTATTCAACGTCACAGTCTGAGTTAATTGCTTCCACCTACTTTTAGCTGTTTTGTTGTCACTGTTGTTTAATCATTTTTATACGAATTAAGTTACATGACGACAAGTTCATTGTGGTATTTTCTTACAGGGAGTTTTCTTTTAGTTGCAACACAGTTGATCGAGTTAATTTTTGACCAGTCCCGTCTAGTCATTTTTCCATAGTCTTTGCTTGTCTCGACTTTCCTTCTGTACACATGCAGCTGCAACTTACACATTGTGATAATATGTGTTGACAAATTTCTTCCATGATTGTGGTAAAATTTACTTGTACTGGAGTAGTTTCAGTAACTTAGGCTTACTAAGTAGCTACTAAGCTATGCCTAGGCCTAGGCCTTTTCTATTGATTTAGTTGATTTTTTGAGTTTGGAGTGGCCTACAAACAGGGCCAGGGCATTGGCCCTTCTTTGCCCTAAAAGAAAAACCTTAGTGTGTTCTGTTTATGCGTATAGCATAGGAACATAATGCTGGGTCCTGTTCAAGGGCTATGCTTAAATGACTTACTTTACAGTAGCCTAGGCTAGGTTAAGTCCTCACTTACACAGTTACGGTATGGCCTGTGTTCGTTCGCTAGACTTACGGTATTGTCTATACGCCTATGCCTAGGTAGCAATTACGCGACAGTCTATTTATACATGCATCATAGTCTATGGCCTTGTCCTACTGATGAAGCAAAATTACAAGAACTTAAAAAAGTCTAAGTACTGGTAAACCGCCAATTTTGTTGACATCCCACGAAATTTTCATGGGACCCTTTTCATCTGCAACTCCTAACAGTACGTCCGACATTTTCAGGTCTGGTAAAAAAGTGACGTCGAAATTCGAATCGGCATTTACCGTACCGGCAGAGTTATCACGTGTGTGCGTGCATGAAAAGTATATTACGCAATCGTGTTGTGGTCTTAGACGCAAGGGTGCCAAATCAGCATCTTGTAAAAAGCCTAGGCCGCGCCCTAATTCCAAATTGATAGCTCGTTTTTGGTTTACCACAAGGGAATACCTATGTCAGTGAGTTACAACCCCTACATAGGTACAAGCTTGACCTAATGATCGGGTAGGATCGTACATGTTTACAGTGTTAGCGTATACTATGGTTCATTCTTGAAAATCAGTCTACCTGTTTTACTAAACAACTAAATATTAGTACCAATACTATCATACTCTATTAATATCTCCAACCCTACCCCCCCCCTTTTGTTAAAATAGAAAAAGCACCCGAATTTGCAAGGTCTCGGTATAGGTTTCGATAGAAGTCCTGTAGTTTGGATCTTGGTCTCGGACCCGGCGGAGGTTTGACTCGACCGTGGTCTTCATGGTATGCTTGTTTTCGCCACTTTGACACCGATCAAATCTTCAGCCTCTTTCGTCCAAATTGTAGTCAACATCATTGTTGTCGACAGGCAGGCTGAAAAAAGGATCATGGGTAGCTGGAGGGTCTGTTGGTGTTCAGACCGGGCCCCATAGCCTATTTAGCGGTGTTCCACAAGGAAACATTTGGGTTCTATTTTAGGCCTATATTTGGTAAACTAGGACTATAATAGTCTAATGATTTAGTGTACAACAGGAGAAACACGTTTCAGGGTTGCTCTTCAGTAATTCGTTGACAATATTTTTAAGTTGTCTAAAAAAAACGTGGCAACAGGTTTTATCTGCCGAGAAGTGATGCGTATTAACTATTAAGACTTGGTTAACTTGAAGGGCAAGAGCAGTAACCCCAACGTACTTGAAGTTGAGTAATAGACTGCCCAGTTTCATGATTGGCTGCTGAGAGTCATGTGACAATTTTACTCATCAAATGTGAATTTTACTAGTAGTCAAAGAAGGCCTGGGCCTAAAGGCCAGGTCACACTACAGCGATATCGGATCGGATTTCGCTCCGATTTCTGTGAGTTTTAATTAATATCCCCTCCATCTTTGGTCGAAAAGAAACAAAAATTTGACAACCTGTGTAGAAGTGTATTGTATCGCAGAACTACAAAATTCTAAGCTGTACCAATTATTCCGAGACGTCACATCCGCCGACAGTTTATATAGGATACGCGTGGTTCCATATGCTATTTGTCGATATGACGTCACGAAAAAAGTAGTTAATATTTCATTCCCGTGGTACTCTCGTACCGACCATTCATTTGCGGCTCGCCATAGGGGCACGGGGGGGGGGGGGCACTTGCCCCCAAACTTTTCCAAAGCATGGTCTTCAATTTTCCAAAAATAACGTTATCCAATATGACATGAATAAAAAGTTGCCCTTTTATTAATCTGGGCAAACTATCCCAGCCTTCTATCTCATACAAATGTCATATATTATTTATAAAGTATAAACTAATTCGTATAACTGTCAAGGATATAGTTCGTAATTGTATCGAAATTTTGGCCCAGTACCGGCCGCACAGGAGCGTTGATAGCGCTACCAGTACTGAATCAGTACTGAAATTGGTGCTGGTAGCGCTATCAACGCTTCTGTGCGGCACGCTCAGGTTTACAGGCTCATTTCACCACTGCAGGTCATATTAATTAATGTAATTGGAAAAGTCATGATTTCAATTTATTTTCAGGAGGGTGTGCCGCTCCTTTAAACAAAAATGTTCAGAACCAAATTTTTGTTCGATATTTTGAAGGGGAACATTTCTAAGCATAACTTACTGGTGAAATTTTTACTCATTTTCCATGTTTGGTTATCCAGATATTAGAACTGAAGTTGACATATTTTATACAGAGAGTTAACTTGCAACAAGTAGGCGTAATGTCATGTGTTCACATTGATGGACAATGTTTAGTTGTTTTTCTCTAAAATTTAAGACCGTATTTATACAACTTAACTGTGATATGTTGTTACCACAATTAGTGCATCCCGAGCAATGGAAGTTTAAAAACTTAATTTGCCTTAGGGGCAAGATAGCATCCCTAATCAATTCAAGATCAAACAGCAGGATCAAAAATAAATAAAAAACAAAACAAAACATTGTACCATCATATGAATACATGACATCGCACCGCTTGGTTCAAGTTTATACTTTTTGTAGAAAATGTGTCAACTTCAACTGCTAATATCTCGAGAACCGAACATGGGAAATGAATGAAAACTTCACCAGAGTGCTTAGAATATGTTCGTCTTAAACATACTATTAAACAAAAATTGGTTCAGGTTTATTCTTTTTAATGGAGATTCTGCTTTGCGACAAAGAAAATGATAAAATGTCACATCGTCCTGTAAAGGAGCCAGTATATGTTATTTGGTAATTTTCTGATCATTTTGCAATTTTATCATTTTCTTTTTATTAAAATGATAATTTTATTAAAAAGTAAAGCTCAACTTACAAGCCTGGCAAATGCAATTTCCGGCTATTTGAGAGGCTGCGATTTTTCAAAATTTTCTGTACGCTCTGTGCCAACCGTGATGGTGGCGCTCCGCTTGGAAAGCCTTTCGGTGGTCAGTCACCAGTCCTCATGCCCCTCCCCCCCCCCCCAAATTTTTTTTTTGCACTACATCCCCTGATACTACGTGAGACGTCTTGGTCGCAAGTTGAGTTTGCCCCCCAAACAAATTTCCTTATATCCGCCCTTGCGATCATATATTTACACAGTCCTGGCAAATTTCTGGTTCTTTCCGACAATGGAAGGAGGAGATTTTAACGAAAACTCACAAAAATCGGACAGTATTCGATCCTATGTCTCTGTAGTGTGACCTGGGCTTAACTGCTTGGGTTACCTTACAAATGCAATATTGAAGTGATAAAATATTATGAAAGATCCTTTGAAGAGAAATAATATGAGACTTGTGATATTTTATTTTGATTCAAAATAAGTATGGGGGAACTGCTCTTGACCTTTAGTTTATAGAACTCTGTGTAGAATCGGATGGTTTAAGTACATTATTAAATACAGACGGCTGAGAAGACTCAGTGTATGGTGACGATAGATTCATAAATTTGAAATTTTTGGAAGAAGCTTGGCTTCAGATGGCTTTAGATGTCTTAAATAGAATTTATACCCAAAAAATAAACTGATCCTCCTTGGAGAAAGTAAACAATTGTCTGCCCAACGTGCTTTGTTCAACGTCTAAAATAAAATTTGAGGTGATGTTGCATTCCCAAAGTAAGTGTTCTATAGATTCGTTCTGTTCTTTACAAAAGGTACAGAGTGGGCTGCCTACGATATTCATACGATAAAGGCGGACATTAGTGCCTAGAATACGATGAATAAACCGGTATTGAAAGTAGCGGATCTTGCTTTCTCTGCATGAGGTGAAAGAGTTTTACAAATGGTTTGCCATTGAGATTGGTTGAACTGAAAATCTTCGTTCCACTTTGAAAAAGCAACAGATGGTGTAGTGACAGTTTCAATTTATTGTCATTTATTATCATGAAGATTATCTGCCAAGTCATTTAAATTTTCATTAATAAATACATCCAGACTTTCTATCCAAATTCTAGGAATAGCGGATAAAATACCATAAAAAACGGTGAAAGGGAAAACATCCAATGAATATTTTTGTTTAAAGGATTCAAAGCTTAAAGGTCTTTTGTTATTGTCATAAAGACCATTAACCCTTAAGACACCTTTTGCATACATATAATCGTAAAATACAATTTCATTATTAATTCATATCGATGAATTATTCCATATTATTTCGTTACCATAATTTTCTGCTGGATTTCGAAATGAATAGTTTGACCATCAGCACAAACATCGTAAATAAAATGATTATTAATTGCTAAATATTTCACCTGGTAATTAGAGTGAAATAGTAATTGTTTCCCATATTTATGCAGGTAAAAATCAAAAAAGAGTTTCCAGGTAGCAGTAGTATCATCAGTATATCGTTTAACCCATGTGCATTTTAATGCACAAATAAAAGAAGTAGTGTGAGTGGCTCCTAAGCCAAGCTTGATCTATTGGGCAAAGTAGTTCTTTTTATTTTATCTGGTTTACCACCCCAGATAAAACGAAAAAACGGGTTTCCGATTCTTCAATGAAATTTCTAGGAGGGTCAGGTAGTACTTGAAATAGGACCACTAATTGTGAAAGGGCAAAAGTCTTAATAATGGTTATTCTGCCTATAGGTTTTAAACCCCTCGTTGACCATAGATTTAACTTTTTTTTAAGGCGAGAAAGCTTGGGGGTGTAATTTAGATGGAATAAATTATCTCTGTTATTGTCAAAGGTAATACCCAGAACAGTAACAGGGCCAAGAGTCCAAGAAAAATTGAACTCGTCTAGGAAAAGTGGCTTAATACCAGCTAATGGGCTTAAAGGAAAAATACTGGTTTTCATAGTTAACTTTAACTTTAACCGGAGGATTCTTCTAGTTAATGAAAGATTTCGGTAATGGCACGTAAGCCATTGCAGCCTTGCGGGTACCATCAATAAAAATGGTGGTATCATCAGCATATTGGGTTATTCTGATTTCCTTTTCCATAACAGATAATCCTGTAGAGGGGAATCATTGATGTTGATAGCCAAAATTTCGGCACATATTATAAAAATGTAAGGGCTAAGTGGACATCCCTGTCTAATGCCTCCAGATGTATGAAAATAGGAGGATGAATAGCCATTATTACAAACGCAAGCTGGAGCGTTGGAATATAGTGTGCGAAGCCATTGAGTAGAACCTTCCTTAAAACCAAAATAGCTAAGGCATTTAAAGACAAAAGCCCATTCCAGGCGGTCAACGGCTTTTTCAAAGTCTACAAATAGTAAAAAAGACACGTTATTTAAGTCCTGGCAGCAGTCAAGGCAATCAAGTATTAAACGAATATTTTCCCCTATGACTCTGTTTTCAATAAAAAAAACCAGTTTGATTTGAGTTAATTATAGACGGAATTACTTTTTTAAGCCTAGTAGCTAAAGCCTTTTCGGCAATTTTGCAATCTACGTTTAATAATGACATAGGTCGGTAGTTCTTGAGTAAAGTATGATCTTTCTGTGGCTTCGGGATTAAAGGCATATTTTCATCATCCCAAACAGTTCCAATTCTCCCAACCTACTTACTTCTAGCCCCTCCCACATTTATCTAAAACTCATCTTTATCCAGACACAATCCTTGATTATTGCTTCATGGCTTGTACCAGTGGCCTTACAAGTCCATAATGTGTAACCAAGACACTCTCAGTGCCCATACTGTGTAATTTAGCTATGATGCATTGTTTGAATGTGATGCCAATCAAAGAGCTGTACCAACTGAGAGTTTTGATATATGTATACTGAAACTGTAGTTTGGGGTGACGAATGACTGCCTTTAAGGTAATCAACCCCCGCCCCTGCTCGTGTGGTAGTTCAATCTTATCATAAGAGTAATTAAGAGAATTAAGTACATGATTCCCTATCTTATTCCAGAAAGTCTTAAAGAACTCAGCTATAAGGCCATCACTCCCTGGACTTTTCCGTTTGCTAAAAGAGTTAAGAGCTTTCCAACATTCTTTCAGAGTAAATTTACCTTCACAACTCTCAGCCTCCTCTTCGGATAAAGGATTGCTACAACATTTATTACCAAATATTGCACCCTTCACTAGTATACAAAGATCTATAGAAACTTGCCAAAGTACGAATAATTGCAGCACTCTTACAGATATCGGTTCCATCGTCGGACTTAGGTTTGCGAATTACGTTAGAGCTTTTGTTACGACTCTCTAAATTCAGTTTGAGGATGTTAACACTGTGTGGCAACAACGATCTTTGGTAGCTGTGCAATCTCAGACTCGCCGATAAAAAATGCAATTTTTTCTTTTATCCCGAACGTTTCACACAACTAAAGTTTATAAAGAGAGTCCAGAATCCAAAATTTTCTCAAATACAAGCTTCACATTCTCATAACTTTGCTAAAAAGGGGAAGCAGTTTCGGCGCGCTTTGCGGGCCGCAAATCACATCCCCAGACATTTGGTGTTCACACTTAAAAAAAAATGGATGCTTGCCCCCCCTGGAAAAAGTCTAAGTACCCCATTGCTCAATAATTTCCCTTTCACTCGATTCACAAACGTCACTCTTGTAAGGCAATCAGACGACGTTTTCTTTTCTTTTTACGATACTAGACATGTCTTCTTTTCTATGATGTACGCTTGTGACAGTTGCCGTTATGATGATATCACGTTAGGTTATACCGGAAAATGCCTTTTTGATTCATTGACGTATTAGTCAGAGGAATCTATGCGATTGTGATACCGTGTGTGTGTATGTGCGCGCGTGTGTGTGTGTGTATGTGACGTTTTGCTTGTAAACGCTCTATCTCAAGAAGGGTAACTGTGACTGATCTCATACTTGGTGTGTGGGTTGCCCACATTAATTAAATGATCACAATTGTTTTTGATGGAGGTCAAAGGTCATTTGGGGTCACCAGAGGTCGAAAGGTCAAAACCTTGTAAACGTGATATCTCAAGAACGGTATATGTGGCTATGCTCATATTTGATATGTGAGTTGGTCATATTGAGTAAATAATCCCTATCGATTTTCGTGTACGTCAAAGGTCATTTGGGTCACGAGAGGTCAAATGGTTAATTTCTTAGAAATTGCTTGTGAACACAGTATCTCAAGAAGGATCAGTGTGACTAATCTCATATTTGATGTGTAGATTGGCCATATTGATTAGATGATCCCTATTGTTTCTGGTGGAGGTCAAAGGTCATTCGGGGTTATGAGAGGTCAAAGAGCGAAAAACCTTGTAAACACGATATCTCAAGAACCGTACATGTGGCTAAGCGCATATTTGGTGTGTTGGTTTGTCATGTTGAGAAGAGGATTCCTATCAATTTTCATGGAGGTCAAAGGTCATTTGGGGTTAGCACTGTCAAAGTCTGACATACTTGCTTGCATAGTATTACTGTACAAAAAAGGTAACTTGTAGGGATCTCATACTTGACATGTAGATGATGCATGTTGAATAAATGATTCCAATAGTTTTTGTTGGAGGTCAAATCTCACTTTAGTTCACAGGGGGCCAAGTCTCAATATCATAGTTACACAAATTTCCCATGATTGGAATCTTGGATACTGCAAAATTTCACGCATAGTATGTGGATGTGAGAGCAGAACCCTACTTCTTGTAGAAAGCTTCGATGCCTTGCATGTATACTTTGTGGGTACTTTACGGAGCACTCTCAATTTCAAAAACATTACGAAGCACTGTCAATTTGAAGAAAAAAGATAGGCTTAAATTTAAGCGGCAAGGAATCACTATAGGCCTCTTGGCTTTCTGGTTCGGTGATCCCGGCGGGCATATTTTGTCCGAAATTTGTACGGAGTCTTTGCCAACTGATGGTGGCGCTCCGCTAAGATAGTGACACCGATTTCCTGTATCCGCTCCTCACTTTCAAAGACGAATCGCCGCCCTTGGTTGAGGTATAGTTATGTCATGTTTTTGAACGTCTTAACAGAATATTCGGAAATCCGGACCTAATATGAAAAAATTAGGTAATTCAAAGGTAAAGTGGAAATTTTTAAAGTTAATTTTAGGAGGAAGAACTTTTTTCATCCTGAACATTTATAGGCCTACAGACAAAGCAAAAGTTGTAGGAAGTATAATACATACAAGTATTTACAGTGGATATAATTTTGAGGGATTCCTGAAAAATAGGCCTAATGCATATGTTATCCTCGTAAGCAAATGTAGAAGGTTGTGGGAGGGGGGGGGGGGTTCGGGCTTACATCTTTTATCGTAGGCCTATGGAGTAAGGCTCCCCTGCGAGAGCACAATACTTGATGATATGAAAAAGATGAATCGTCCCCCGCTATGTTTTAATGAAATCTGTGGTCTTGTGACTGACCAGCCCAGCAGGCTGAAATTGGCTGAACATTTTAAGAAAACTGAAAATGTCTCGGTGAACAGTCTGCATGCAACATTTTTAGAAAAATGTATGATTTCTAATGCAAAATTTCGACTCGGCGCCCACATCATTCCTTTGTATAGCGATTCGACCATTTCGTATTTAGATCATTATCAGAGAAGTAAAATCACACTAACGTTTGTTACATAAGAGACTCCAATCAGGAATTAGAGGTACACCTCCATCGTGTCTGGAGATAGTGTATGATGAGGTGTTTTTCGAAAAAAAAAAAAAACACATTTTCATGTTTTTTGTATCAACAATCTTACACCGGTAGGCCTATGCAGCGGTGTCTCAGTAGCACCGTACCAGTGGGAACCATTCCCCCACCCCTCGATCTGTGATTTTCCTGTAGTAGATTTAAGTACGCTTTTGATCAAGTAATGGATTTATTTTACCTAATTTCCATTACAAATGGTTCGTTACTATTATAGAACTTTTGCACAAATCTTTTGCAAACTATGACAATTTTCGTTGTGATTCCAATTACTTATAGAGTACACCCGGCATTTAAATTGACTATATAGTCCGTTTAAGTAATTATCCACACTTTCAAGTTCATGTTTTGAAAACTCTGGGGTAACTCAAAATATTGGAACATCTAGCACCATTTTTCATGTGGGCCCCTTCTCTCAGACACCCAGTGGCGTAGCTACAGGTGTCAGGCGGCTCTGAAAAATGAAGAATTCGGAAATTTGCTATCTGTGAAACCAGTCTACTGTGTGGTTTTGACAACTCATGAAATTCCGAAATCTCCCCATTAAAAGCTCCACATTTGTCATTATTTGTCTCAAAGAAGCAAAGTTTTCCTCGCGCTTCGCGCCACAAACGATTCCTAAGCAGAAGTGCTGGCTCATACCTTGAGTAAAATTTTCCGAGCTCTGAAGTTTGTTAGTGAAAAAAAAAAACGGAAATTTGATGTATGTGACACCAGATCATCAAGTGACATCAGTAACTACAGTGCTATTTTCATGAATTTATTTTCATAAAATTCAAAATTTTCTCCAAGCTCTTGACTCAAAAAAATCCGTCAGAGAACCTCATTTTGTAGGGGTTGGATAACATTATGTAGCAACAACGATCTTTGGTCACCGTTCAATCTCAGATTTACCAGGAAATGCAAATTCTTCAGTAATCCCCTAACTTTTCAATTTTCTTACAGGAAATCCAAAATCCAAACTTTTCTGCAAGACAAGCTCCATATTTGCAAATATTTGAAAAATGGCGAAAATTTCAGCGCGCTTGGCGCGCTTCAAATTTCGGCCCTGGTTAGGTGGTGCTCTCATTAAAAAAAAAATCGTTAATTCTGGATGCTTGCCCACTCCCCTTCACCGAAAAAATGTCTAGCTACGCCGCTGTACACACCTTACCAGGACAGGGGAAAAAAGGCCAGATGCCCCCCCCCCCCATTTTGAAAACCAAATCGACGCCACTGCATGATAACCAAACACAGTGCTGCCCTATGCACACGAACAATCGACATAATCATATAGACCGATGAATAATGTGCAAGTGAAAAAAGAACATCAATGGGACTGCAAGCGCGCGGAAAGCAGGAATTTTTGAGGATTTGCAAAGTAAACATGTGGAATTATTGATACAGAAAGCTATAGTCCATCGTTATCGGCAGAGGGCACCTTTCATAGGCTACATGTATTGGGGGGACATGTCACCCTGTCCCCCTGAATCGACGCCCCTGAAGGTAACGGTAGAGTTATGTGGACTAGAGACGCTGGGCCCATTCTCTACATAACCCGGTGTTAGAGAAAAACTCTTTTTCTAATATTCCTAAAGTAGGGCCAAACCTCTCACCGCAAACAACAATTTTGGTACGGGGGTACCAAAATTCTCAATTGGCTCAGCTCTTTGATTGACAGTTCATTCAAACAATGTAGAGTACCAAAGCTTATATTACACAGGATGAATGCATTGTACCGTGTTTCGATTAAGTAAATTGAGTTTTTCTTTACTCACCTTGAAGCAATAAACTGAGATTGTATCTGGTTGAGCATAAAGTTCAGACAATTGTGGGAGGGGCTTAAGTAAGAAGGTTAGGAAAATTGGTACTGCTTGGGGTGAGAGAACTGGGTCTGAAAAATTTTAAGAAAGAAGCTGATTTCACTTGATTCTGATGGGTATGGGTGTCAACATTTACCGAAAAAGAGTGAGCTTGTATGGGGGCAGGGAGTGCATTTTGACCCCCATGCACTTCCCCCCCCCCACCCCCACCCAACCTCACTCTTTTGGTAAATCTTGACTCCTAAATCAGCTTCTTTTTAAATTTTGTCACAGATTGGCTTGAAATTGGTGTAACTCTAGTTTAAGGTTACTATAGAGCCCCTAGAAGCTGTTCTGTCCATATACACCCTCATTTGCAGTGCGGAAAAAATTACGCGTTCGGGTGGGTAACAAACCCTGTGGTCAGTACTTCCACTTACAAAAAGCAATTGTACTACTAAAGTTACTTAAAATCAAAATTTGTTATGAATAATTTGTAAACATTTGCTTCTCCCATTGACTTTTAAGCTACATTTCTAGACATAAATTTAAGTTTAAAAATATCCCATTTGAATAATATCGGGTTGACTTTGCTTGGTTTAGTGGAAGAAGGATAGTTGCACAGGCCAGTTTGACAATCAACAAGTGCAAGGATTCAACCCGTCAAGGTTATCTGTTGGCAGCTCTGAGCTAGTTGGTCAAAACTCGTGTGTAATTTGACAAAACTTGTGTACCAAAAGACTAATCCTTTTAGTTCGAATCAAAGTTCAGTATGACTCTCGAAATCGAGTCTGCCGAGTAAGTGTTTAGTAAAACTTTTTTCAACTTTCTTACGTCTTTGAAATTGAATTCGACAGGCAATCTGCTATTTAGCATTGTTTCCCCTCCCAAGCCGTCTACCCTAACGTGTAGGCTAACGTAAGGCTTTCTAGCCTAACCTGTTTGGCCCATTCGCTACGACTAGCCGAATAGCGTGTAACTTAAATACTCTCTACTGGGGCTCCCCCACTCACACGCAAATGAACAAATGCAAATAAGGGCCTACCTAAGAGTTAAGCTTAGGCCTAACCTAATGTCAGATGGAATTAAACATCATTAGACCCCTAGGCCTAGCCTAGCCCTTGAACAGGACCCAGTATTACGTTCCTATGCTATACACTTCATTTCAGGCACAGGTCGTCCTAGCGTTATATAGTATATATAGCATATATATATATATAAAGTGGAAAAGGTAGGACAGACCGCCTAACAACAACACAGTGCTTCGCACAAAACTGTTCATGATTTCTCACCTTATACTACATTTACCCCTTCAGATCTCTCCAGAACCTTCCCATCATCTTCTTCTAAAGAAACACAACAAATTTTAAGTTGCCTTAAACAAAAAACCTCACATCAAATGCAAAAAATCTCCTCCTCCGATTCAATGCTAACGATGGACTAGATCACTCTTCTCCCAATTCATGACGTCACATTACGTAATGGGAATTGCACTGTACGAAGCCAGTTCTCCCATTGGATAGTTCGAACTGCTTTCAAATCTGTCAACGACCAGACCGTAATTTTTTTTTGCACAGTGAACATGAACAAGAAATGGAAAATGTGCGGATCAGAAGACCCAGCATGCCAAAACGTGTGCCCTGCCGCAAGTACATGCAACACGTACAGGTATGTACTGCACCGTAGAATTCCCCTAGCTGTGCTATGAAAAAAAACTTGCATGCGGCATACGTGCGAACTTCACGTACAGCAAGCATCCAACAGGTGTTCTCAGCATTTACATGCACTGGCTCAACGATGAGAGAACCGGCTTCGTGCAGGGCAATTCCCATTACGTAATGTGACGTCATGAATTGGAGAAGAGTGATCTAGTCCGTCGTTAGCATTGAATCGGAGGAGGAGATTTTTTGCATTTAATGTGAGGTTTTTTGTTTAAGACAACTTAAAGTTTGTTGTGTTTCTTTAAAAGAAGATGATGGGAAGGTTCTGGAGAGATCTGAAGGGGTAAATGTAGTATAAGGTGAGAAATCATGAACAGTTTTGTGCGAAGCACTGTGTTGGTGTTAGGCAGTCTGTCCTACCTTTTCCTTTTTATATATATACGCTATATATACTATATAACGCTAGGACGACATGTGATTTCAGGGCCCTTGCGCGGTATACACAAAAACACAGCTCATTTGCCTACTCACGCGTGAGTAGGCATCCCTCACATCCCCAAAGAGATACCTTTTCTCACCAAACTTTCCACAGATGATCTTTGTCATTACATTCACCTTCCACACAAGTCTGTTAACGAAATAAGACCTTTAAAAGGGAAATTTTGGCTGGATAATTCTGCGAGTAATGTTAAGCCTGTGCAGAGTAATTTTTCAGTCGAAGAAGTCAGTGTTTGTCATGTGATCTCATATAAAACGAGGAAGCCTATGCAGTGACTGTACAATTTCGTAATGTACAGAGAGCTTACTATATGAAGTACAAGTATTGACTAGCCACGCTTACTAATTGGTCTTCGATAGCTTGTCGAGCGGAAGTCCTTCCCATCATGCAACACAGTAGCAGACGATCAAGATGTCGATGTTACTGAGAAGGATGGCACCACATTTTTCCTGCCTTTTGCTATGCATTCGCTGGTATTAAACATTCCAGAAGGTATAGGGTAGAGGAACCAGTATTCAACCCTTTAAGGAATTTCTTGAAATTTTTCCTCCTAGTTAGAGTGGAATCATATGGCTCAAAATGTTTTTGTAAGATAGTATGATGGCTAACATGTTACCATAAAAAATATTGGATTTAGTCTTTCCTTTCAGAAATAGCTCACCATAAAAGTTTGGATTTGCCTACCCAGTATTCAACCCCCTGTCACTAGTATTCAATCTTGGGGTCCAGTATTCAACCCCCTGATCATTATACCCCAAAAAATTATTCTATAAAGTACAATTTAGATAAGATTTTAACCATCCTGCCTTACATGACCTTTTAGAATAGCTATTTTCAAAAAAATTCCCCAAATTCTTGCATACAAATATCTCCAAAAGGTATTTAACTGCAAATCAGTTTCATAGAAGTGGATGGCAATTAAGCAGAGAAGTTGTTTTTACCTTTGGTATAATTTTTAAGTCGAAGAAGTCAGTGTTTGTCATGTGATCTCATATAAAACGAGGAAGCCTACGCAGTGAGCTAAAGGGGGTTTGAATACTGGTGCCTCTACCGTAAGTGGTATTTAAGAATACTCAAAATCATTATGTTAACTCAAATCTGTTCTATGAACCATACCATCGTAACTAGAGCTCAGTTTGTTGTTTTGGCTTTAAACATCGTTATCTTTGTACATGTAGGCCAGTGACCGTAGTAAGGAGTGACTAGAGGGAGCAGATTATACAGTCACGTTCAGTGACTAGCCTAGCCTAGCCTACTGTAGTACTGTACATACATAGCCTACCAATTATTTTTAGCCTAGAATAGGTTCCCTACAGTAAAATGATGTCCGCTATCTAGGCCGAGCCGTAGGGGTCTCTTAGTTTCCGCCCTCTTTAGTTTCTGCCAGTTATGAGGTTGGAGCTCCCTACTCATAGTAGGCCCTAATTAGGGTCAGGGTTACGTGCTCACAGTAGTTTAGTAGTTGGTTCTAAGTTCTAACAGGTTCTTAATTTGAACACCTCATTTACATGGAATATTTATTCACTGTTCGATGCCAAATAATTGTCAGTTTTACCATACCACATGGAGCAATAATTATTTCTTAAGGGTGTTTTAAGTAATTGAAGAATATACTGTCTTATGACTTATATATATGAATGATTTTAATTAGGTGTTCGAATTTAGAACCTGTTCGAACTTAGAACCAACCATTTTACAGGGTTTGGGTTAGTGTTAGGGATAGGCCTAGCCGCCTAGGGAAATATAAATGCATTTGCACACCCATGCATAAGTATGCCACTTTGTAGCCCTTGAACAGGGCTGTGTGTTCGTTGCATAGCCTAGGCTCATTCCTCTCACAACACATCCCTTTCACAAATACACTTCACAACTGTAGTCTCTAGCCAGGATGCCCACGGAAAGTCACCTCTTGTGTCCCCAAATAACAAAATGTATTCACCAAACTTCACACAGATGATCTCTGGCACTGCATTTACCTTTCCTCAAAAGATGTTCACAAAGTTTGATCAAAGAATGGCCGGATTTCCACTGCCAATTTTGACAGTAACAGTACTGTAAGTCAATGCGTCATGTTTTCAAGCTCTCAGCAATTGTTCTCAGTAGAGGTCAAATTTCTCTAGTGGCAAACGGGATGCCCCACCTGTGTAGCTGTCTTCATAAGTGACAATGGAGACACTTAAACTGCTACAGGCTGTGTTTATGCACGTAGAGAGCTAAACAGTGCATGTTCCCATCAGTGTATCCTGGTGTATATTTTGTTTGTATTTGGTGTAAAATGTTCATTTAGAACACTGCATTGAACAGCCTGCAAAAGAATCTGAAATGCAATTTATGTAAAATTAATCCCCCCCAAAAAAAATTCCTGTCCTGTCCCATCTGGGGTGAGCAATATTTGTCTTTAATTAATGTTTTCTTTCTTTTATTGCAGTGTTATTCGGCTCATCCAACAGTACCTGAAGGAGAACAGCATGCTCCGTACTTTGAGTGTTCTTCAGGAAGAATCTACTGTGTCCTTGAACACTGTGGACAGTATTGACCAGTTTGTTTCGGACATTAACAATGGCCATTGGGACACTGTTTTACAGGCCATCCAGTCTCTCAAGTTACCAGATAAAACACTGATTGATTTGTATGAACAGGTTAGTGAAAATACCTGCCAGGGATGAAAACAGCCAAATTTGAGTGGGGGTAATTGTCAGTTCTGTGTAATGCACCTCACCCCACCCTGTGGCATCTGCCTCATATTTCAGCCATTAATTTTCCAGTTCTCCCTCATTTCACTTTAGGGAGTAAATTTAGGATTAGTTTTAAATTTCAGTAGATTGGTGGTAGGTGGTGGGATATGTGTTCGCATAGAATTCTGGGCAAGAATATAAATTGCTAGGTGTCACAGCCCACTGCCACCACCCTGGCTACATCCCTGGCTGCTGCTAAAGGTGATAAAAAAACATATTTATTGAAAAGTTATCGCAAATGTTCCTAGCTATGCCCACTGAGCAAAATTTGTGATTTAACCAGAACTGCAGAAAGTTGAGACATCTCTTTTGGAACATTTCAAAGGAATACATTAACTGTGTTTCTGCCAAAGGGGGGGGGAGGGATTTGCCCCCCTCCCCTTTTCCTGAAGAATTTTAGTAAACTGCTTTTCATTTCCATAAAAAATTTTAAAAAATTGTCCAGGTCTTGGTTTCTTATTTAAAAAGAAGACACTTTTGCAGCAGTGTTTGAACTTACACCAATAAATAGCCTTTGAAAACCTTCAAATTACACCTTTATCTACAGGGACCTTAAAGCAAGCTTTTGTTTCCCTGAACTCACTCAAAACTTCATCCTAGGATAGCTGCAAGTTGGGTTTGGTGTTAAGCAGCTCCTTCTTTGTGTTTTTTGTAGAATCCTAATCCCAATTGGTACAGAAAATTGTGAAATTGGTGTACTGTACTAATTGTACGAAACCGTGTATCAGTTCATGTACAGTATATCACATTGCAACATTTGGGTTTTCAAGTGATTTTGTGATGAAATGGCAACAGAGTGAGAAAACTAACAGGCAAATTTTGGATATTAAATTATTTCCTTATCTAACTTCTTTGATTAGACAGCAAATGCAAAATTTAAATCATAAGAGTTTCCATAGAGGGGGTCAAAGCCCCCCTTTTCCAGAGGAAGAAAGGCATCCTGCCCCTTTTCATTTTCATGAGTATAAAAAATATCATTATCTTGGTTTCTTAGGGACCATAGCTTGTTTTAGTCCCCAGCAAGTGGTAGACAAGGGAGTAATAGCCAGCTATGTGCACAGAGCCTGAAGTGAACAGCTCTACAGCCATGCAGGAATGAATGGCTATTGTCCCCTGCTTGTAGTCTCTGCCAATGGCTGCCTCATTTACTTGCCCATGGGACTGCTTGTGGCCACTGGGCTGTTCAGAATAATCAGTAGGATCACAATGGGTAGAGTAGTAATCTGCCAACTGCTGGGGACTAGAACAGTCTATGCTCCCTTAAAGGTCCTATTTAAGAAGACCACACCTTTGCAGCAATGTTTGAACTTAAATAAACAAATAGCCTTTAAAACACTTCAGATTGCATCTTATAAGGGCCTTGTAGCAAGCTTTTGCCCTCCTGAACCCACCTGTACAGTAACTTTGGCTAAATGCAACATCAATTTGGACTTGGGGTTTGACAGTTACAAATGCCCCCCTCCCTTTTTGAGTTTTTGGCATCTGGTAGAATCCATGAGCATTTAACTTATAGACGGTTTTCTTTCATTGAAAGAAATTGGAGCAAAGTAAATGCGTGTAAAGAGTCTTACGTGAATGCTTGTTTTGTCTTCATTGTTCTCTGTTTCTCTGTTTAAAGTGGATCCTTGAGTTGGTTCATGAAATTCAACAAATTTTTCTAAACCTGTTACCTTTCCTTCACATACCAATGACAAATGGTCAAATTTAGACAATCCTGATATTCTACATGAAACTCTTTAAGTACTTAAAGTTTTAATTTGACTGTTTTCAAAAATTTGTGCCCAGACACTTTTTCAAATTATGCTCAAAACTGTTTCAAGTAAGGACACTACAAAATTCAAAATTTTAACTCTTTGCCTAAGTATTTGATGGTAAAACTTGACTTACAGTATTATGCTGAAATATGCATTGCCATGTGGATGATGTGGTAGTGACCCTTAAACCAAACAATTAACTTTCAAGTTATTGTTACCAACTCAATGAGCCCTTTACTTTAATTCATTTTTTTCCTGTCCTCTGATTCTCCTTGCCATATTAATTACTATCTATATAATTACTATCAACTGTACAAATGGAGAACAATCTATTGAAATTGAAGCTTGAGTACAGAGCCAAAAAAATCAATAAACTTTTATCAAGTAATCAAAATTTTTGTGTTGATTGATAATAATAAGCAAGTTTGCATTCTTCTGAACTTTGCCTCATGATTAAAACATTGTCCAGAATTAAATGGAGACTATTTTCCACAAATATCTTTGTTCATTAGCAGCATTTTCTTTTCCTTTTGCAGATTGTACTGGAATTAATTGAACTTAGAGAGTTGGGTGCTGCAAGATCCCTCCTTCGTCAGACAGATCCTATGATCATGTTAAAACAACAACAACCGGAGAGATACGTCCATCTTGAAAACATGCTGGCAAGATCATACTTTGATCCTCGAGAGGTAAGATAATTCCTGAAATGATTTTAGTCTTCCTTTAGATAAGGTTATGGTAGTCATAAACACAGTGAATCATAGAGATGGTAGCTTTTGAACCCTGGTTTGAAAAGCAGGCCTTGAATTTCGAGGCATGCCAGTTTCATCACACGTCATCACTCACTTCAAATCACTGTGAGGAGTGTGATTTTTTGCCCTCCTTGATTAAGATTTGGAACTTAAATAAATCTATTAAAGTTTAATAAAACAGCACACCTCCTTAATTTCATGAGGAGTGTAATTTGTAGCCCACCTGAAAAATCTAAAACTCAAGGCCTGGAAAAGACACAATACTCAACAGTTTTGCAGTCGGTCTAGACTTGATCCCAAGCATCTAGGGGTGTATAAAGGGGAGGGGGGTATCTAGGGGTGAATAAAGGGGATGGGAAAGACGGAGTTAAAAGGGCATTATATGTTTTAATTAGCAGGTACAGTACTTTGATCAGTTGAAAATGTGAAAGACAATGTACTTTTATACAATTTTTTAGCCATGCTGACTGGCACTGACCAGATGTAGCTGGCATTGACACTTTCTGACCGCCCCTAAAAGAGGAACATATTCTAAGCATTCTGGTGAAATTTTTATTCATTTCCCATATTTGGTGCTCGAGATATTAGCAATTGAAGGTGGCAAATTTTCTACATAGAATGAACTTGAAGCAAACAAGAGTGATGTCATGGATTCACATTGTTGGCCAATGTTTTGTTTTTATTTATGATTTACCACGCATTTAATGCAAACAAACTTTGATGTATTGATACCATAGGTACAAGAGCAATGAAATTTTAAAAACTGTGCATGCCTAGGGGCAAAATAGTATCCCTAATCAGTTCAAGGTTAAACTAAAATGATGAAAATAAAGAAAACAATACATTGGCCAACAATGTGAATCCATGACATCACACCTGTTTGCTTCAAATTCACTGGATATAGAAAATGTGTCAACTTCAATTGCCAATACCTTGAGTACCAAACATTTGGAATGATTCAAACTTTCACCAGAATGCTATGAATATGTCTCCCTTTTCTTTTTGAAAAAAAAAATGTCTGTGGACAATTCTTTTAAAGGCAAATCCCAAGACAACTGGCTGACATCAAATTTAAAATTGAAAATTTCCATCTGAAAATCCATGGCAATTCTTAGTATGCATTATGAAAAGACCAACATTTGTATTTGGTCATTTGTTGCAAAATGAAGCAAAATTGTAATGAAAACTTTCTGAAATGCCCCACCCCTGCTGTGTTGCTGCTATGGAGGTCACCAGGGAAAGTACAGATCTGCACTGAAATTTTCAAACTACACAAGTTTCCAACTCCACTGTAGTTGCCACTTAGAATCCTACTGATAACTCTGCTCTGATATTTTGGGGTATTGATTAATCCCTTCGCTTTGTATGGTTTTGCCGCAAAACCATAATTTACCATCTCTAGTGGTTTGCCTCCAAACAATAGCCCTCAGCTACATCCTGGTGTAGCTTACTATAAACCTATGGTGTGTAATCATGGTTTGGACATGGAATAGGCTTGAAGAGGAGATACTTTACATATATGCATCCTCTTGGAGTGAAGCGAGCACAAACACGGCAGCATCGATTCAAAAACTAATTATTACGTAATCTAATACATAGCTCAGTATGGTGGGATGGACCCCCTTCCATGGCAGAACGGTTTAGACTCTGTAAATTGATATCTTGCCAACATTTTATTGAAGGATTTTAGTGAGTGGTAAAATATTTATCTCTCTACATTTAGTGTTTACAAAGTTAAATTTATTAATCAAGGGGTTGTAATGTAACACCCCGAGACATTCAAATGCGATCTTGCCTCAAATCACAGTTGGAAGTGTGTTTTTTGGCACACCTACAATCCTGGACAAAAATACATGGGACAGTCCCCAACTCCCCCGTTCAATGTTGCAATTTTTGAAATTTTGAGAATATTTTGTCCAGAACAACATTGAACTGGGGGGAGGGGATTTTGGAAAATCAGCGAGTCTGTGCATACATGTTGCTACATTTGGGCAAAAATGTCCCATCATTTTTGTCCAGGATTGTCTGAACTGCTGTACACATATATAGGAGCGCGCACATACACTGTAGATCGTGTTGAAGCGGTCGCTTTTTTGGGACAAGTTTGAAAGCCGTGATAGAAAAGTGGCGTTAGGGAAGAATACAGTAAAATTCTCCATTTTGTAATCTAGGAAACAAAAAGTTTACGTAAGTAGTTGATAATCTTACAGCTAATTCCCATGAAATAATTAAAAACATTATTTAATAAATGCCAAAGCGGAACGATTCTTTCATTCAGCCGAAAGTAGGAACATTAAAATAATCAGTTTGGACTTTGGAAATAAGCCACAGACTAAAGAAGAGGGCGCCTTGCTCTGACCACGATCTCTAAACTAGGGTAAACCAGATGATCTACCGTTTGTTTTTATTATTTTTTTCACCACGGATGACGTCATAAACATGCAAAATTGGGGCATGTAAAGATGAGTGGGTTTCACATAACTGCAGTAATAAATAGTTTCCTCCTATGTAGTTTATTCCTCATTTGCCACGGTCAACCGTAAAATTGCTGAAATTATTATTTTGGAATAGGTCCCTTCATAAAAATGTGCGGTTGACCGTCAGTTCCATTTAAATACTGTGTAGGTCAACGGTGGATCGTCGTCGGGTCAATGGTAGATCGTTAATTGTGGGGTGGCTATATCAAATTAATTGCAATTTTACCAGAAGCCTGTTCTCAGTGACGAATTTTGTGTTCAAAGTGTAATTTTTTCTCATTGTTTCTCATGCAAGATGTTATTTTTTACTACACATGGTATCAATAATTTGTTCCTATTCTTTTACTTCATATCTGAATGCTGTCTAAAAATTTAAATAGGCACTTACACCTGTTAAGAATTCGCTCGTCCCAAGCCCTGGTTTACCCAAATATTGAAACGACTGGTTAGATTAGTTTATTTCCTGTCAGCTTATAAGTACCATGCATGATCATCTTGAAAGTGTTGAAATCAATGATTAATCATGCCACTGTCCCTTTACATTTATTAATTTAAATCCAAGATTTACATATTACTGCCAAAATTGAAAAATATTTTATGCTCCTTCACTCTATGGCAGCTGTTCTTCGGTAAATCCGTATGCTCCCATACATGTGTACAGTCGTTCAGACAATCCTGGACAAAAATACATGGGACAGTCCCCCGCTCCCCCGTTCAATGTTGCAATTTTTGAAATTTTGAGAATATTTTGTCGAGAACAACATTGAAGTAGGGAGGAGGGGATTTTGGAAAACCAGCGAGTCTGTGCATACGTGTTGCTACATTTGGGCAAAAATGTCCCATCATTTTTGTCCAGGATTGTAGGTAAAGAATTTCAACTGAGGGTAAATGTATCAACAAAGGTCTAATAAAACAGTTTATCTACCACATTCTTTTATTCCCTGAGGAATGTCATGTAAAGCCCACCTGGAAAATCTCTTAACTCAAGACCTGTAATGTCATGATGTGTGTTCTGTTATGTGAGCGTGTTGTAGAAATGATCACCTCACTGGTGACTGAAGGTAGCACAGGTGATACAGTAGTATTCACTGTAATCACCAAACATTTGGTGAATGTTATTAACATTTTGCAAAGGGATTATTTAGACAAAAATTAATGTTTGCATATTTTTACCTTTCTTCAGGCTTATCCAGATGGTAGCAGTAAAGAGCGTCGAAGAGCAGCCATAGCTCAGGCACTCTCTGGTGAAGTGAGTGTGGTGCCCCCATCTCGTCTTCTGGCTCTCCTTGGCCAAGCACTCAAATGGCAGCAGCACCAGGGTCTGCTGCCCCCAGGCTCCACTATTGATTTATTCAGGGGTAAAGCAGCTGTCAGAGATGAAGAAGAGGAAACATACCCTACACAACTGAGCAAGAACATCAAAGTAAGTGTGGGGGTGATCTTTGGTGTGAGTGGGGGTAACCTTTGCTGTGAGTACGGGGGTTACCTTTGCTGTGAGTAGGGAGGGGATTCAGGCAGTTGTTTAAAGGTGAAGAACCTGTCAAGGATAGATTCCTTTGAAACCTCTCATACCTAGCTGAGCAACACATTACAGAAATTGTATAGGGGGGAGGGATAGGAATAGAAGACCTTCTTGCCAACCATTCTGTTTTAAACAGAATCATTCCACTTTAAAACACATAAATAACAGGCAAGTCTGATTTTGTGACTTGAAGTATAGACCTTGTGCATTGAGGACACACTGACATCATCCTTGGGGCAGAACAATGGAACACGTGTCCAACACGAATAAAAATTCGCCCTGCACGTGTAGCAGACTAAGTGTGTATTCAACTGGTTAACAAATCAGCTGTCTGCATTAGTCTGTGTTGGTTTGTTTTACCCTCAAAGGAGGGCATACTTTCAGCTCTGTGACATCATATGCCATAAGGTCTATAGAAGTATACTAATGCTAAAAATGAACAGAAAAATCATGAACCAACAGCATAAATACAAAGAAATCTCTCTTGATCATGTGCAACCTGTTCTTTTTTCTGAGATGATGTTGGCAAATATGATGAACAGGCCTTGAATTTTGAGGCGTGCAAGTAGGTGCACACCACCACTTGCCACAAGTCATGGTTAGGAATTTTGCACATCTAGATGAAGAATGGGAGCTGATATAATTGTGTTTAATTTTATAAAACAGCACACCCACCACACTCATTAATTTCCTGAGGAGTGTGATTTGCAGCTCACCTGGAAAATCTAAAACTCAAGGCCTGGGTAAAATATTGACATGGAGGGTGTGGTGGCATATTGGTTAAGGTGTTGGACTCATGATCTAAGGTCTGAGAATTTGCTTGTTTGACTTCAGCCTGGGCCATTACATTCTGTCCTTGAACAAGAAGCTTTATCTCAATTGCATCACTCCACTCAGGTGTGAAATGGGTACTAGTGAGCTTAATTGTTATTGGGCACACCTTAAGAGCTGCTGCCGTAAAGGGGGGGGGGGGGTTGTGTCTGGGACAATTTATTGTTAAGTAGGGGTGCTATTTTTCTGTGCCTTTGATTAGGCATACCTACATATTGGCACATTTATGCAAATGTGAAATATCATAGCAAGTAGTGGGGTGGGATCATGGACTTCCTATACATGGACAGATCATACAGCGTGTTAGCTTGTCGCAACCATACATGTGAGAAAAGGCGTAGCAAGATGGCAGTCTGCTATGGTTTTTGTGTGAAAGTTTAGACTTACTCAAGTAAACCCTATATTTAACAAGAAAGTTGAATTATTTTAGAAAAAAATAAAAGATATGGTCAAAATCACTACAGGTGTTGCAGGAACGTGATATTTACGGATAGAACTTATGCGTTACATGATCTGTCCATCCACATAGGATGTCCTTGGGTGAGATATTTGCTGTGTATTGTTATTATTTGTTATTATTCCCTAACCAGACAACCCAAAGAAATTGTTGTGAAGGCTTAATTTGTTTGGATTTTATTTCCCTAGTTTTGATGATAAGGTTTTTTAGACCAATCTTTTTGTTTCAGTACTTGCAGTATCTTTTGAAACTTACACAGCACAGGGGACATGATGGAAGGGGGGGGGGAGGAGTTGGGGGTGGTCTTTTAGGAAGTTGTTCAAGGTTAAAGGAGTGTAAAAAGTGTGAGCAATCAAAACTTACAGAAAACACAGGAGAAGTAAAAAGAAGAGAGAGAGACCATGTTTGATGTGTCTCAGCCGGAGTGCAGACTTAGTCTAATGTACTTTACTGTGCTTGACCAATGTTCACAATAGCAATGCAAATTCACAGGTGCTCTTACATTTAAATTACAAGTGTGATTCTTACATATTTCCCCCATTTGATTAAAATTGTCCTCAATTTTTTTTTCTTGTTTTAGTTTAAAACAGAGACCAACTACTCAAAAACATTCACAAAATACATGCAAACAAACTAATATTTTTCCAAACAAATTATTTGAACACATAAACGTAACATGTAACTATACTTACGAGTGATTCTTATAGGAGTATTGATTAGCCATAGAAACCTATCAAATTAGCTATGCAAGACAATAAAGGCATTTAAAGTGGCATGGGATGAAAACTTAAAGGGGCTCATTGAGTTGATATCCATAACTTAATGAGGGCATTAAAGGGTCACCACCACAATACAATCCTTACAGTTAGTATCATGTGTCAAGTGTCATATCCAGAAGTTACAGAAAAGATTAAAATTTCGAACTTTGTATTGTTCTGACTTGTAACCGTTTTGTGAATAATTTGATAAAAGTGTCTGGTCAAGAATTTCAGAAAAGCAAATTGAACCGTTTAGAACTAACTCATAAAAGAGTTATGTGTATGTACAATATGGCGATTGTCCAAGTTTGACCCTTTGTCATTGGTATGTGAAGAAAAGTGAACAGGTTTGGAAAAATTTGTTGAATTTCAGGAACCAACTCAATGAGCCGCTTTAAGAAGTTAGATAGAGTTTTACGGCCCAGTTTCCAACCAATTGTTCAAGTCAAGCCTGCTGCGGCCTTTTTTCCAGTTGTGGCTCACTGGCTTGTTTTCCCTACTCCATTGCTTATACCGAGCACCAAGCACAATGGCAGTAGGTTAAACGTGTAAGAAGGCTGTGAGACAGCCACCATAGAAATAAGGGTATTTGGGGGGATGAATATAATTTGCAGGAAGTTTGTTTTGATTTGCACATGACAGCTCTTTCTATCCATGAAGATACTTTTATTTTCCAACCCTAGAAGTGATTACAGAAGACTTTAAAGAGCTGGTAATAGGTTGCTGACGGAGTTTACAAAATTGAGCCCTCTCCTTAAAGGACAATTTCAGAATTTGTTTTGTACAAGTATTCCATCCACTTTAATTTTGTACCACAATCATACAATTATTTGACACTAACACAAAATGATCTGTCGTGATGGTTTGAAATTGCGATTGGTCACCGTATGGATGAAGCTGTCTAGTTTTGCATCTTTGTGAAATCTTCTTACCTGGAAATTATAACAAATTTCCCATTCTAAAGTTTTTGACATGGAATAAACATTCCTTCTCACTACTTAAAAGACCACTTTAATTTCTGTCAATTATGGTAAACTAATCAGTTAAAAAAGGATAAACAAAGTGCTGGAAGAAAGGTTCATATATTCTTGTAAACTCTGGTTGTCCCATTAATGTAGGACTTCCATCGGAAGAATTTGGACTCACCCAAGCTTTGCATTAAACCTACTTGACCCTAAGAACCATTTTCTGCACCATGAAGTACCTGAGTAGTCTAAACTCCTAAGTCCAAACTTTCACACACAAAACCATTTCAGAAAGCCACCGTGCTATGCCTATACTTATTGTACGGTAGCGACAAGCTACGCTTGCAGTATGCTCTGTCCATATATATATATAGGAAGCCTGTGGGATCATCTTTCATTGATTGCACACAGACTGTTTGGTATACCACCTTTATTGTTTGGAAGATCACAGGTTTGAAAACACTGATGGACAGAAAAGTAGTGTCCAAATTTTACAGTCCTCCAGTCAACCCAGATGACCAGAATTTCCGTCGGACAACTTACTATCCCCAAACTATTGATAAAGGTTGTTCTTTGGACAACAGAAGAAATCATGTCAGTGTTTTTCCTATACAGCATTAATTGGAAAATATAATATGCACAATGAATTCTTTTCTGATAGATTGCAAAGTTATGTACTGTTCGATGCATGCGTTGCCTACGTACCAAGTCAAGTTTTTTTACCTTAGCATCCTATGACAGATATAACATATTAGACAAAAGAACAACTTTAAACAAACATACAGTATGTTAGAACAAGGATAAAACAATTGTGTACATCCACCTCAGGAGTCAAACTATAGAATTCACTCGAGGACAGTATTAAACAATGTAAAACTCTTCCCCTTTTTAAAACAAGGTATAAACAGAAGCTATTGTCATCATAAAATTGTTAAGATTAAATTATGTCACTCTCCTTTCACTGATTATGTATAAAACGTTTCACAGAGTGTAGTAGCCTTTTATCGTCTTCGCCTTGAGTATAGCTTTCTTCTTTAATCTCCTTTTGTAGATTTCTTTGTTGTTCCTTCTTTCTTTCTTTTCTCTATAGTGTCTCCTGGTTTTGGAATCTATTGATGTGCAAACTTTGTTAACGTTATCTCTTTCCAATTTATCGTGTAAATTATTTATATAGGGGAAAAGTACTATACTTCAGTTTTCTCCTTTCCCATCATATCCCGATTATGTTTAGATTAGGCTTGGATTATGTATAATGTAAATATCTATATTATTTTTACCACTGTCTTTTCGTTATATGTTATGTGTTTCAAGTTGATGGAAATAGATTGTGTGAATCAATCAATCAATCAATCAATCAATCAGAATAAGAAGCCCAGGAAGAGAACGAAGTGTTTTCATTCAGCTCATCAGTACATTGTAGAAGAACCAATAGCAAAAGCCACAGGGACCTGCTATGCAGATGTAACTGTTTAGTTACAAGCAGAATCTATATAACAAACGTTGTGATTAGTTCAGTGTTAACTAACCAATCACAGTTTGTAAGGCGAACCTATTTGGGTAAAGGACAACCAAAATTTACCCTGGCGGTTGTCCTTTGGACTACCATGAGATTCCTCAAAAAATCCGAAAGTAAAAAGCCAGAGATTTATCCATTGAATGAGTGTAAAATCTCAAGTTACATTCGTCAATGTATCACGTTCCACTGGTGACATTGCATAGAGTGCAAAAGATATTAATATTTCTAATGTTGTGTTTTCTCTTTGCAGTTTGGTCAGAAATCCCACGTTGAATGTTCAGCATTTTCTCCAGATGGTCAGTACCTGGTAACTGGCAGTGTGGATGGATTTATTGAAGTGTGGAATTACCAGACAGGAAAAATCAGGAAAGATTTAAAATACCAAGCTCAGGTTAGAAAAAGAAAATGCTCATGTAACTGCTTTTCCTAAATATCATCTGTTAAATGTTAGCTTACTTAAAAAATTGAAGAATACTTGACTTGATTTTACTTTGTCTTTTTTTGAAATGATGCATATCACTTCTGGAAAGATATGCCCCTACACACCCCTCTCCCCAAAATGGAAATCTGATTGAAGAGGTCAAGTGCTTAAAGGCCAAACAAACTGATCCCAAACAGAAAAAGAGGGAGCTATTGTTAGCTCTTCCATTCCCAAAATCCATCTATTTAAAGTTTTGTAATAATTTGTAGCAATGTATAATACTGGAAATCATCAGATAAGCAAAGTATACAGTACAGTGACCACAGCACTGTGTCATAGAATACAGCTTCAGTATTTGTGTAAGAAAGAAAGTTAATCAAAAAAAAAAAAAGAAATACAAATTCCAAAATGTGTACACACATGGTAACAGAACCGAGACCAATAAAATGTTAAATGCATCACTGGCAGAGAAAACATGTTTGTTAACATTTAATATTACTTAATGAGAAAATGCAGCAAGGACCATTGTGACCGGGAAGGGTGAGGGCATGTTTGTAGGGTCTCTCACCCCCCTGCAATCCCCATGTGGACTGGGGGTCGAAGAATACGTCCACAGTATTTCCTGCTTGTTGTAAGATGCAACTGAAGAGACGGACTTGCATTGTGTTTGAACTGCATTTGAAATTGACCTTGAACTTGTAACATATTCCGAATCTTATTTAAACTTTTACCTTTTCATCAAGTCGAAACTGTATAACACATTTGTGTTGGTGTGTGTCATTTAAACCTCATTTAACTGAATACCCCTGCAAATGTTATTGAGACAATTGTTGGAAGATCTGAAGTACCAGGTGGCATTTCTGATATCTCCGTTTGGCACATAGCTTACGTAACAACTTTGTAAATAGTGTCTTACTAGGTCAGATGAGAAAAATACCAAATTATATTTTCCTCAAAAATGTTGTTTGTCACAGAATATTTGTTTTGTGCAGTTTGACTACAAAAACAATATATTTACAAGGCATTAGTACTGTTAGCAACTGGTGTTCTTGCCCTGTCTCTCAATTTGAAAAAAAAACAAACATTTAACCAGTTGGAAGTTTGGCCCTCCACAACCCCTGAAGAGATGCTACATTAATTTACACTCTTAACTTATATGCCTTAATCTTTTAAACCACGTTAAAACAATTTCTTAGCACCAAGTAGCTTAAATCCAACAACATAACTCCTTGTTGAACCTTAAATATGTAATTTTCACGTTTTTTGCAATTTTTTTCGTTGGAAGTATCTTAAAATAAAATTAGTAAGTGGAATCAATAAGTGATTTGAAACAATAATCTAGCTGATGTATTATATTAAATTTGGAAGATTTTTTATCACCTTTGTTGCTTTCAAACACCTTCAACCTTTTTGCTATAGACAAATCCAGACAGCAAGTTGATGGTCTGATTTCAGTCTGCCATAATTGGGGTCTATCACCTTTGAATCTTTCAATTTCCTTGCTTACCTGTACCATGGATGGTTGTACACTGAAATGAATGGGGTCCATCCAGCCATACTGAGCTCTGTATTAAATGACATACACAGTAGGCCTACATATCTTACAGGTCTGCAAAAATGTAAATTTTTGGGTGGAGGCTGCCATGTTTGTGTTCTCTGTAGTTAAAAAGAATTCTGATATAAATTTCTCCTCTTCAAGCCTATCTGTGTCCAAAAGATGATTACACACAATAGGTTTATCAGAAGATTTACCAGATGCAGAAGTGCAGTGATTTCATGGCTGAACCATACACATACAGCAATAGTAAGCTATTGTTTCGTAGTGAAACCACGTGAAATAGTTGAAGGAAATCCATTTGTTTTATTCTCTCAATATTTCAGGATAGCTTCATGTTAATGGATGATGCAGTTTTATGCATGTGTTTCAGCCGAGATAGCGAAATGTTGGCTTCAGGGGGACAAGATGGCAAGATCAAGGTAATGTTATATTTTTTTTTTTTTTTGGTCATTGTAATTATCAGCCTCAGCAGCTTTAAATAAGGCAGGATTTTAAAAATAGGCAACTTCTTACCCCACCCCAAATCATGGTCATTTGCAACTATCTTCTTGATTAAAGTCAAGATTTTCGCACAAAGGCAATTTCTCTCTGGGCATTTTGTTACCAGAACAATTCCAAATTTTATGGTTGCGACAGTGTTTTTGTTAGGATTCAAACCTCTGTAGTCCAAGACTAGGGTCTGAGGAAAGGTTGAAAGTCCCCCAAACAGGGTTCTCATTGGTCAGGAGCAGATCCAGACATTTCAAAAAGGGGGGCTGATGTAAAAGAAAGCAGGGGAGTGAGGGAGTTGCACTGCTAATTTTGCGTATGTTTCATTGTTGATGTGGTGAAAGAGGGACTGCTGAGGCCGTAAAAGCCCCCCCCCCCCTTTTATCTACCCCCTGTGTATGCTTGAAAACATGGAAAGTACTTCCATTTGATGCAACACTTCTCAAGGCCCCTGAAAGTTCTTGAAATTTTGATTTTTGGCATCCAGGTCCTTAAACCTGCTTTAATTCTATACAGTATTGTCTATTTCATTTCATTTTGCTCCAGTTAGTGTTAAACAGAGCTGACAGCCTGTTATAAAGCTACTTTATATTGATTTGTTAAATTTTTCTAGAAGTTTGGACACAAGGGCCCGTGAAGGCCCTATAGCCCTTGTCATGAAATTCTGAAAATGCTCTCACAAATTCTAGTGTACAGTGTTGATGGTTTTCATAATAGTACCTGGTTAGTGGTACCTCAGGGTGTTCAAGAATATGGGGTCCAAGGCCCCAGATAGGCTCTAGGGTAAGCTGTAAAAAGGTTGATATAGTAATATTATACAAGTTTCTCAGGAGTCTGGTAAAAGTATAAGCCATGCAGATGTAAATATATTTAATTAAAAAGATTCACATAGCTAATGGTGTCTCCTGGTTTCACAAGACTCAGGGCAAAATACCAGTGCTTGAATGACTGGAGATTGGACATTTCACAGGTGCACAGGATTTTTGTCATGTGTTCAAGTCGCGTTTGCGTACATCCAAGTCCTAGGAATCTGGGTCAGTGGAAAATGCTGGAGGAAAATTGTTTCAAAAGCAACTTCTTTGGGTGGAAATCGTTTAAGAAAAATGGGAAATGGTCCATTGAAAATAAGATTGTTTGAGGTTGAGTTTTCCTTGGTTAATCATCCAGGTGGAAATTTCTGGAAGGAGGAAAAGTTGTCTTGGCATATAACTTTGGACCAGAGTGTGCATTTTGGACCAGAGTGGGAATTTTTGAAATATTGCACAGATATATGTTTACATGCAGTTTAGGCTAACCACAAATAGATGCATGCTTTATGATACAGGTGCATACTGCATTGTTGTGTATAGGTCTGTGAATGTTTAGCAAAATAACTGAACGTTTAACCTCAAAAATTTGCGATTAATCGCAATTACCTTGTCACAAAAAAAAAAATTCAGTATGAAGTGATTGATACCGAATGTAATGCAGAAGTAGTAATTGTTGTTATCTTGCATGGTGAATTATTCTGAAACTTTGAAGCCTACAAAGTTACAAAGTTCAGCTATGCCCAGAATGTTCTATTTAACAAAAACCAGGTACTATCAGAGTAAACAAATGGATAAAAAATTTTTTCTATCCATTTGTATATTCTAACAAAATGTCAAAAACAAGTTTTGCCATTAATCGCTTGTAGCCTTTGTAACATTTATCACACATGCAATCATTTAGCGATTAATCGCTATATGTTCACAGTCCTAGTGGGGGGGAGGAGGCAAAATGAAGATTTCTGTTCGCCTATCCCTGCCTGTATCCTGCAATTTCATTCACATGTAAATTATTACAGTCACTAATTGTCCAATCACAGTGTGACACACCTATTGAAAAGAAAAGTCCAGTGCCAAATTTATATTTTATATGTAAAATAGGAACATGTTCGAAGCATTCTTTTAAAAGTTTCATTCATTTTCCACTTTCAGTGCTCCAGAGATTAGCAATTTAAGTTGACACATTTTCTGTAAAATGAACTTTTCTGTAAAATGTGAACTTCAAGCAAGCAGGTGTGATGTCATGTATTCACATTGTAGGCCAATATTTTTCTTTTCATTGTTTTTCATCCTTATTAGTTTGTTTAAAATTGATTAGGGATTCCATTTTGCCCCTATGGCATATAGAGTTTGTAATATTGCATTGTTCAGGATGTACCTGTGGTGTCAATATATAAAAGTGTAGTTGCATAAAATTGGTGGTAAATTATAAGTTACTTAAGTTAAAACAAAGCATTGGCCAACAATGCAAATCCATGACATCACACATCCAGTTCAATACATGTAGAAAATTTGCCACATTCAGTTGCTAATTTCTCGAAAATGGAACATTGGAAAATAAAAAAAAAAAAATTCACCAGAATGCTTAGAATATGTCCCTCTTTACTAACATATCAAAACTAAATTTGGTGCTGGACTGGTCTTTTAAAGTGTACCTCAACCCCAAAAAATGAAAAATATATACTAAAGAGCATGAAAAGTGACTTCTAACAGACCACCTTCCATCTTCAAAGGACACTCTTGGGCTGAGATATAAAATGTTAAATTTTATTCACTTAAATTAAAATGGTACATTGTGCAATATTATGTGATGTCATTGTTGTACTCTAAGTCAAATTACAATCTTTGTGCTTCTTTTTTTTTTCTTAAAGTAACTGCATCTTGTAAACAAGGTGTGATAGCACTATTATGGGGTGGTGTGATTTATTAAGCCCTCTCTGTGCAACATGTTATGCAATCCAACTGGAAGTGTTCAAGGCCATGAAAACATTTTTAATTTTAAAGGAAAGCAAAGCAGGTTTTGTTAGTTGTACAACAAGACAGTCATAAATTATTGTGCAAAGGACTTATTTGTTTTAAGTGAATAAATTTCAACATCTTATATCTCAGCTCAAGAATGTCCTATGAAGTTGAGAGTTGGACTGTTAGAATTCATTTTTCATGCTGTTTAATATATATTTTTGACTTGAGGTACACTTCAATTACCTTTCCAATTAGCATTGTAACATTTTTATGCCACTGTACCTTTCCTTTAATAGATAGGGAGCAAGGTTTTGCAGTTTCATTCAAGGTTTTACTAGAGATTATTGTGGGCTTTGTTCCAAATGAATCTGAGCAGCTGGTGAAGGCGGCCATGATTGGGGTCCTTCAGTCTTAAATTGTCTTAGTTTCATTGTCTAACCATTCTTAACCCTCATATTCAGTGAAATTGAGTAGTTAAGTAGTAATTTCAGTTTAAAAACAACCATGATACAATGAAGCAATAAAGAATTTGAAACATTACTGCTGATGGACTCCAGTTATGGTCAATTAAATGAGACCATCGCTTGACTATTCTGATTCATCTATAGCTGGACATTGATGCCTGTCTTTTACACCTATTATGTACAGAAGTAGAACCAGGGTTGTTGCATTCTGCTGATCAGTTAGATGGCATTTTACAACTCTGTTTCTAACCAACTGGTTTAAGTCGGGACACAGCATTCTTTTCCAGTTGTGGCTCACTGGCTTGTTTCCCCCCTCTCCATTGCTTATGCTGAGCACTAAGCACAATGGCAAAAGGTTCCATTTTTACAGCGTTCTGCATGACCTGGCCAGGAGTCAAACTCCATCTGATCAGATATCTTCCTTTATTTGTTCAGGTCTGGAAGATACAAACTGGACAATGCCTTCGACGATTTGAGAATGCTCACAGCAAAGGTGTCACTTCCCTCAAATTTTCTAAGGATGGTTCCCAGCTCCTTAGTGCTTCGTTTGACCAAACTGTGAGGTGAGTCATTTATTTTCTTTTATTTGCAAAAATGTTTGAATATCCATGAGGCTTGTTTGTTTATCATTGGGGGAAGGGGGGGGGGGTGGGTGTAGCACAGGTAGAAATAGTGCTGGTAATTTCTATAGATATTAGCAGGCAATAATCACCATCCTTCAGGTGGGGGTATATGGGATGGGGATGTTTGTAAAGTGCATGCCATCGTCACGGCAGTGAAAAGATTATGATGACCATTGACCAAGGCATGTCAGTACAATCTGAGTCAGTACTGGCATCCAAAGAATATTTTGCAATGTTTCACACATTGGAATGTGGAGGCAAAATATCTACCTGTTTGTTGATTAGTAAAGCCACATTGTGAGCAAAGGTGTGCTCTTTGTTTTGAAAAGGAGTGGTAAAAACTGTTGCCTCTGAGTGCTGGACAATAATTTTGAGTGCTTGTTACTTCACCCTGTCACCACCTACCTTTTCTACAACCCTGGTTGGGGATGTTGTCTATGATGCTCACATTTTTGTCCTGTTAGTATTCTAGGCTTTTATTTATTAACAGTAAAATTCTGGTCTTTAAAGGTTGTCTTTTGTGATAGTTATTTGACTGTGTAATGGCATAGGGCTTGCCTGCATAGATTCAGACCCTATTTGGGCCACAGTGAGTGCAGAGCTGCCAAGTCTTCCTGATTCTGCAGAAGACTTCCTGAAAATTTCACCTCCAAACAAGCAGAATGTAAAATCTTCCTGGTTGAGTACAGAATTTCCCCCATTGAACTACACACAAATCCCTGAAATCTTCCTGATTAATGAGGTAAATCTTCCTGATTTCAAGACCTCAGTGTTGGCAGCTCTGTGAGTGCAGTGCTTGCTTTGTCGGGTAGCTTACCAACTTACCTTATTTTCTGTCAGAATGTTTAGTTTATTTTTGTGTTTCTTTAAAGTGCTAAGACTCCTGTGGAATTTGTGTAACCTTCCCATCCTGCCTAAAATTGAATTTTTGTTGAAAGTTTTGCATTGTGTTTTTATAGGAGTGTGATTTTGTTGAAAGGTCTTCATTGTCTTTTTTTAGAAGTTAGATTTCATCACAAAAGGGTTTCTATTTACTTCAAGGGAATATTGTAAGTTGAAAGAGCTTGTTCTGTAAGATTTTGTATTGATTTCTGATTAATGTATCTGTGGTTGTATATGACCATATTGTAGTTTAGATTCCTCTTAATGAATGTGAGCCAGAGGTGTGACTTGTCAGGAAATTTGCTAACAACTTGAAAATAGTTCAGCAAACTTAAACCTGCCCATAAGTATAAATCAAATGGTCTCTTGTAGGGTTGAGCGGTATACTGGGATTGATGTGAATACCCCTTCTAGAGGTACAGGTAATAAAAATACCGAAGATATTTGGTGTTTTTCTAATTCTGGATCTTAAAAAACACTGGTACTTGAAAAAATTACCCTGCAAAGGTCGAGATAGGAAATAGGAGTATTAATTACGATTGTGCATGACTGTAAAGACTGTAAACATAGTCAAAGCAGAGGTTTCTGCATGGTAATAATGCAATCATATGCCCAGCTGCATCAAAAGTACATGATGACAGGGGTGCCATGCACAGTTATGTTCCTTCCCACCTGACTTTCCTACCCGAGATTTGAGAACCGCTACTGGTACTGGTTCTGTGAGCTTTACAGTACCGGTACCAATATTTTCATTGTGCCGCCCACCACTAGTCTTTTGTACCATGTTAACATTATTTTCAGTGTTAGTTCAAATGAAAAAAAAAAGTGTAGTATAAGGGTAGGACAAGGTTTTAGATTTAACTCATCCTGTTTTTCTGCCACAATGCAAAATAGAATCCAAGGACTGAAATCCGGAAAAACGTTGAAAGAGTTCCGAGGACACACCTCCTTCGTAAATGAGGCCATGTTTACCCAGGATGGACATTGCATCATCAGTGCTTCATCAGATGGCACCGTTAAGGTAAATTTTTGAACAGAAAAAGTTTTATTTTATTGCAGTTGTGCTTGACAATATTCCTTTTATGTCTGTTTGAATGTTTTTTTGGAATTTTTTGCAAGGAATTGACTCTCTAAGGCCTACCTCTTTTCAAGGGATCTTTGTGAGGAGCAGTAGAACAGTGGTAATGACAAACCCAGAATAATATATGGGCATCCGTAAATGGTTAACCATGTGACAGTGAAAAATGGCCTTTCTTCTTGTTGTGGTCAGATTTTGAAGTACCTACTTGCAGTTTTGATCTCTAGGGTGACACAATGTAGGTGTAGTGCTTCCTGTGTAACAATGGCCAGCAGAGGATTAATCAAAGCTCAGGGGATATGGTACTGCATGGCTAACTGTGCTTCCTCTGCCCTTACACACAGCCTGTAGTGTAGCTACTTAGGTTAATCCTCTAAGGCTGACTTTCAAGCAGGGGATCTTTGCATGTGTGAAGGATAGGTTAAACAGCGAATATATTACACCCGAACTGGCATCCGTAGACTCTTTATCATGTGACCAAAAAACTTCTCTCCCCTTGTTGTAATGGAACTGTTGGGTAGCTGCTCCTAGTTTTGAGCCCCGGGTGACACTATGACGACATGAAGGTCTCGTCCTGCCTGCCTGTAGCAGGAATGCAGCATTGGCCAGAAGAAGGTAAATGAAGGCTAAGATTTTACACAAACTTTGACTAAGAACTGAGGATGGTACTAGGATTTACTTTTTATAATGTGAACTTTGATGAAATATAGCATATCTCTTTATTATTGTATGGCTATTGGCAGGTCTGGAACATCAAGACAACTGAATGTACCAATACATTCAAATCTTTAGGAAGTTCGACTGGTGCCGACATCACGGTGAACAGTGTCCTACAACTCCCTAAGAATATGGAACAGTTCATTGTTTGCAACAGAAGTAATACTGTGGTAATCATGAATATGCAAGGACAGGTAAGTGACCAATCAGAGGAGAGAATTATATTGTGGGCATTATTTGTTTCAATACCAGCATTAAAGGGAAATATTGCAGTTGTTTTACAGAAAAAACTAATACCTTTGAAACTAATATTTACAGACACAAAATGATAAAGAACTGTGGTAGCCTCCTCATCAAAAAATTCTCACAGACAGAATTTCAGTCATTTGTTGTTCAAGAGTAATTTGTTCACCCAAACTTTGATAAATCGAAATGATGTAACTTGCATCTTTTCTATTGCAAAATATTTTGAGAAGATGAAGTCACAGCCGGTGTTTATATGTTGTGACTCAAAGTGAACTTGAAACAACCGAATCTCTTTTCACAGTTTACGAATGCTTTTTGATTCCTTGCCGTAGGCAGGCAAGGAATCTATGCGATGGTGATGTCGTGTGTGTGTGTGTGTGTGTTTGTGTGTGTGTATGTATGTGTGTGTGTGTGTTTGTGACACTTGCTTGTAAACACGATATCTTAAGATAGGAATGTCCGACACTTTTCATATTTGGTATATAGATTTATCATGTTGAGAGGAAGAACCCTATTGTTTTTAGTAGAGGTCAAAGGTCATTTGAGGTCACTAGCGGTAAAATTGCGACAACTTCGAAAATGGCTTGTAAACATGATATCTTCAGATAGGAGTGACAGACACTTTTCATACGTGGTATATAGATTTGTCATGTTGAGAAGAAGAACCCTATTGTTTTTGGTAGAGGTCAAAGGTCATTTGAGGTCACCAGCGGTAAAATTGCGAAAACGCAGAAAATGGCTTGTAAACACGATATCTTCAGATAGGATTGCCCGACAATTTTCATACTTGGTGTATAGATTTATCATGTTGAGAGGAAGAACCCTATTGTTTTTGGTAGAGGTCAAAGGTCATTTGAGGTCACTAGCAGTAAAACTGCGAAAACTTTGAAAATGGCTTGTAAACACGATATCTTCAGATAGGAGTGACTGACACTTCTCATACTTGGTGTATAGGCTTGTCATGTTGAGATGAAGAACCCACTTGTTTTTGGTAGAGGTCGAAGGTCATTTGAGGTCACCAGCTGTAAAATTGCGAAAATGCTGAAAATGGCTTGTAAACACGATATCTTCAGATAGGAGTGACGGACACTCTTCATACTTGGTATATAGATTTGTCATGTTGAGAAGAAGAACCCTATTGTTTTTGGTAGAGGTCAAAGGTCATTTGAGGTCACCAGCGGTAAAATTGCGAAAATGGCGAAAATGGCTTGTAAACATGATATCTTCAGGTAGGAGTGACCGATACTCTTTATATTTGGTATATAGATTTGTCATGTTGAGAGAAAGAAGCCTATTGCTTTTGGTAGAGGTCAGAGGTCATTTGAGGTCACCAGCGGTAAAATTGCCAAAACTTGGAAAATGGCTTGTAAACACAATATCTCCAGATAAGAGTAACAGATACTTTTCATATTTGGTGTATAGATTTGTCATGTTGAGAGAAAGAAGCCTATTGTTTTTGGTAGAGTCCAAAGGTCATTTGAGGTCACCAGCGGTAAAATTGCGAAAATTCTGTGCGTTAAATGTAAAGAAAAATCTATCAAGCACTGTCAATTTGAAAGCAGGTAAGGTATTTGATGGCAAGGAATCACTAAGCCTTTTGGCTTTCTGGTTCTTTATTGCCCCCCTCATCCCATAGGCTGCTTGGTCATAGAATATGCCCATGGTATTTCCTGCTTGTGGTAAGAGGCCACTTAAGGGAAGTACTTGCCCTGTATACTGGGCTGATCATGAATCAATCACTTGTCAAAACTTGGCCTCCCTGCTGCCGGCAAGGCCACCGCAGCCACTGGGAAGCAGTCACAACAATAGACAAACCTTAGCAACACCTCGCTAGCTTGTGCAGCCGGCTGGTACCGTTATATGCGGTCGCGATATGCATCGTTGATTTCAAATACAGAGATGTGGCCGGGAGGCCGCCGCCGCCTCTGTTGGCTGCCGTGTAACATCATAGAAAATTGTGTACTGTAGTAACCATTTGCTTGATAGAAATGAGAGTTAAAACCCTCAAAAGACAAACATCAATATCCACAGGTTTGAAATAGAAAGTCTACACAAATCACTACAAAATTAGCGCACTGTTTTCACCTGCGTTCTCGTTACAATTTTTCAATCGTTCGTGGGCTTATTTATAACATAACTAAACGGCCCCAAATACCCCAGTACATACGTACATGTATACATGTGCGTAAGATCGTGGATGAAACCGACGGTCCCATTAGTCGATCGGTGTCTCGTCTAGGCCAATATCAACAGTCAGCACATATGCACACTTGAATACTTATCCCTTCCTTACAAGTGAACGACTCATGATTCCACATTTTCGTACGTTACTTAGAAATGGCAGGGCTCATGTGATTATCGTTACTTTGAAAACATAATCATTTGAGTTTCTCTAAGTTCGTTGCAAACGTACTGAGGTGAAAATTGCACGGAGAAATTTTATTTGGGCTTGCAATAATAAAATACGCAAGTCGGACCGCAGTAGTATGCACCACTGCGACTGATTTTCACCTTAGTTTGCAACTGACTTTCACATTGGTTTGCCTACTAACTTCATCTCTAACTAACGATGCCATTGTATAGGCTGTCTAACGTTACGTTAGTGCTTAGGCTACAGCCTAGGCCTAACGTTATTTTTCTCGTTGTAGGTTTTCAGTATTGCTATTTTCAAAATTAATTTATGGATCGTCGGCACCCTGTGAGTTTAAGAACCAACTTTGGCATACCCTATACAGGCTTGACCGCATGTCCCTTAACTTACGGTTTCATTTAGGCCGAGGGCCTAGGCTAGGCTTAGCCTAGACTAAGCAGGTTATTAATGCCTTCTTCCAAGCTATCCCCTCCCAATCCGTGGAAGTTGGAGCACCGGAAGCTTGGTGTTAAAGTTTTAAGTTGTGAAAAGAAAAGCCACTAGAAGCTCCTGCATTGTCAAATGGTTCGAGCATCAGGCTTTCATAGGTTGGGAGTTATTAGCCCTGGATGAGTTGCATGTTTGTGACACAATATAACACATCAGTGTTGGTATGTCAATAAACCTATTTAACTACCAAACAAACTGAAGACTTAGAAATGACACTAGGCCTACTGCCACTGTGCTTGGTGCCCAGCATAAGCAATGAAGTAGGGAAAACAATCCAGTGAGCCACAACTGGAAAAAAAATCTGTGACTGGGTGTCAGGTGGCTACATCAACTTGAACCAATTGCTTGGGAAAAGGGCCGTAAAACTCAATCGAACATAATTACCGAAAGACCAGGATGGGATCTGCTCCCTGGTTCTGCAATCTAGGTCAATTCTAAATTAACCCAGGCCAAGCACAAAATTTCAAAAGAACTGAAATAGTCAGCATATCCCATCACCTTTATTTTGGGAATAATTGTCTGCTGTGTGACTAAATGAAAACTAGTTCTACATGTGAACCCCCCCCCCCCCCCCCAAAAAAAAATAAATAAAAAAAAAAAACATGGAACATGTATGCAGCCTAGACCTTGTGCTGAATTAATTATGCCCCATGTACAGAGCAATTATTGTTTGTTGATTTCCTAAAGCAATAATGCAATGCAGGGATAGGCCAGCCAAAATCAGAAATATTTTTTAGCTGGTACCAGTGAAGGGTTTGTGGTCAATTCTGAAGATCTCTAAAATAGCATATGCTTCATCATGAAATTAAAGATACCTTGTGGCAGATTTGTTGTGCACACACTATTCATCTGGCATTTGCCTTCTTTCATTTAAGCTCACATTCTGACCCATAGTTCAATGCATCAGCCCTACTTTCTGACACCCCTCAATTCCAACACCCGGCCCTATGTTCTGACAAATCCATTACGTTCCAAAACAGGCTTTGTTCCCACACCCCTATATTTCAACAACTGAGTCGTAGATGCATATAGAAATTGTTGGAACATACGGGTGATGGAATACAGGGGTGTCGGAATATAGGGCAGTCACCTATAGTTGCAGAATGCTTGTTTCTACCCATATACAGTACCTGATTACCATTACGTACGTGATGATGAAGACATCTTCAAGCTGCAGATGTTGAGATGATCACAAACTTTAAGGAGGTTCAGTGCAGTGGCAGGTCATAATGTACACTATAATCAATGTATTTCATTTGGGTGGGGGTGGGGGTCAGGGGATTATGACTTGCTTCCATCACCTTTCTCTTCATCATGAACCACCTGCACACATGTTTGTATCAAGACTAAACAATTATGACAGAATGATGTTTTTCTTGTAAAAAAATTTATGGATTAATGAAAAAGTTTCTTCCCATATATATTACTGTTACTTGCTGATGAACAAATCTCAAGCTCCAGTCAAAACGGACTCAGTACAACTGTTGGTCATGCACTGGGGTCTAAAAACTGTGTTACTGTCTGTCTCATACTTTCCCCTTCCCTTCAAATTTAAATATGAATTGCCCTTGGAACCTATGGCAATAAGGACATCTTTTCATTGTTGTAAAAATCCTGGGGTTGTTAAAAAATGTATCCGGGAGTAAAGCAATCAACTTAGTTTTGGAATTGTTCCGGTTTGAACAGTCCGGAGGTTTGAATGTCTATGAATCTACCTTGTGTTCACCAGAGTTTAATGTCTGCAAAGTTATTTGGCAATAATTACAAAGTTCGATATTCTCAGAGTTCATTGTTCCCAGAGGTGCTAATTTTCCCAGTTAGATTAAGGAACATTGAACCTTGGGGAAAAGCATACCTTGGTAACCCTGACATAATCCCATCTCATGGTCATGATAATTCAGTCCTCTAAGATGCTGTCCAAGCACAGTCTCAGTTTATTTTCGACTACATGAAAACAATACGTGCATTTTTGTGTGTGTAGGGGGGGGGGAATGCACTTTACATCCCCTTACACACAGCTGTGTTACATGATGACCATTGCACCAAAAAAAAAAAAACAGAAACAGGGCCCATTATCATGGCAGCGCTGCAGCCCGTGGGGGGGGGAGGGGGCATTCCCTCAGAACTGTCCCTGCCTCCTCTCCAAGATCAAGTCAGGTTAACCAAAAATAATATACCACTCCCTGAACCTTTAATTTTTCATCCACTCATTCAGGCAGAGGTGGGTAAACTTCCTCAGAGCTTCTGGGGGATTTGTCCCTGGACCCCCACCCACAGGTGTGCATGCTTTGTGCTTAGTTTCATGCAGCACCCAAATATTTTTGCCCCCATGCAACACTACCCTTAACTCTTAGTCCTTTCCCCTTCCCCCATAATTTTGACATTCTGGCACCGTTACTGACCAGTATCGTTGGTTGGTACTAGTCTTTTGAACTTCAGATACAGGTAAACCTTAGGTTTCTACTGTAGTCCTATATACGTACAAAAAGCACGTTAGGCAGTTACAATGCTGCTGGAGAAAAATGACCCGTTCGGAAAACTCGGAGATAAAAATCTTTTGGGTATGTTTCAGATTTTCTTTTGAGAGTCTTTTACACTTGCGAAAGGAATGTTTTTAGTATTTTTTGTCAAAAGGGGCTTTCGTTTGAAAAGTTACGACCAATAGTCTTTACATACAAAAAGCACGTTAGGCAGTGACAATGCTACTGGAGAAAAATGACTTGTTCGGAAAACTCGGAGATAAAAATCTTTTGGGTAGGTCTTAGATTTTGATTTGAGAGTCTTTTACACTTGCAAAATGAATGTTTTTGGTGTTTTTTGTCAAAAAGGGCTTTCTTTTCAAAAGTAACGACGAAGAGTCTTCCCTCTTGGGATCGCGGCAACTCTCTGTTGCGATATGCCCTGCTGTATGCTAGATATCTGTTACGTACCGAAAGCAGTAGTTGATAAGTTCAATGGAAGCACAGTCTCCGGACAAATATCTGCGAAGTTTTCCTTGTTGTGATCTAAAACAGTACATTTACAGTATATAGTAACCTCGTAGTGGCTCTGTGAAGACCCCCTGTCAGGTGCTGCGGCGTTAATTTTTTGCCGAAGCGATAAAGCTAGAAGAAAAAAGTTTGTCCACCCCACGGACTTTCTGAGTACAGAATTTTACCTTCGACGTTCGATAATTTAAGTCAAATACGTTTGAACAAATTTTCACGTGTTAGTGAAGTTGTTTTTGTCTTCATAAATTTTTTTTTTTAACCTTAATCGAGTGGTGAGGTTTAGCAACATGGTCTCGCATCTCAGAGGAGCTTGATGGTATCAGCATTCGTAATTTGTCTTTACACTTGCTGATCGGCATGCTTATATACGTAGGTAGTATGTAGGGCTGTGAACATGTAACGATTAATCGCTAAACGATCGCATGTGGAATAAACGTTTAGTACAAAGCTACAAGTGATTAATCGCAAAACATGTTTTTGACAGTTTTTTATCCATTTGTATACTCTGATGATCCCAGCTTTTAGTTAAATGAAACATTATGGAATTTCTGGGCATATTTGAACCTTGTACTGTAGGCTTCAAAGTTTCAGAATAATTTCTTTTTTCCATGTAACATATCAACTGTTATTATTTTTGCATTACAATTGGTATCACTCACTACATACTGTACTGAAATTATTTTTTGTGTGTGTGATAAGGTAATCGCGATTAATCGCTAAACGATCGCAAATTTTTGAGGTTAAACCTTTAGTTATTTTGCTAAACGTTCACAGCCCTAGTAGTATGAGCACAGCCCGGGAGAAAAAAAATATATCCTTTCCTTGGCTGCAGCCCGAGCATGTTGTACGTTGTGAGTAAGCCCTCTTTCGAATTCTGTGCAAGTGCATGTAAAAAGTACTGACCGGCGAAACTATTAATTTCCACGGAGTTAAAACTGAAGGGGCAACAAATATTTTTCTAGAATGTTTGGCACTTTTGCACGTAGTATTTTATTAACGGCCACACTTTCGTTCAAGCACGACCGGCCGCTACGGCGGCCGCTGCAATGGAAATGAGCTCAAGCTTGAAAGATTTTGCACAATAGCTATTGTCCGCTACTGTTGCTCAGTGTAGTGTGGCTGCAGCCACACATCCATTGTGCCGATGCTTATCATAGCAACGTCCGGCCGCTCCGGCCGCCTTGCCGGCGGCCTTAAGGCCGCAGTGCGGCCAACTTTTGACACAGTGCCTTAACAAACTTTGAAATCATAAAAATATGAAAACATTTATAAAGCTCAATGAAACTGGACAGTAATAATTTGTAATATGTCTTCTTCTTTGTGCTTTATTTTGGTGTTGTTTGGATTGAGAAATCTTTAGAAAATAATCATTGAAATGTAGGGGGCAGTACAAGTGGCAACTTATGAAGTAATCTTGAGTCAATCACTTCATAAAACATATTTAAGACAAGTTTTTCAAATAATAGTAATAATACCGAATTATCTCTTTCCTATCAGAATTCTTATTTAGAACTTCAGAATAGACATTCTCATCATTATTTTTAGTATTTTTTGCAAATTTCTGGTTCGTACTTTTGCCAGAATTTTGAAATCTGGCTATGACAAACATTTTTGCTTTAAACATCAAAAATATGATGACAAATAATTAGTTTCATGATGTTGTGTGAAGGGTATGTATGGCAGGTTATTTGAACATTGCAATCACATTACACTTACATGCTGCACTGGCATTTAGAAGGCAGTGATCGACTCATGATAACTAACTGTATTTGAACTGTATTTCTGCTGGGGACTAGAGGAAGCTATGCTCCCTATATTTGCATATTGTGAAGTTTATATGTTCAGAACTGACATTTTTCACCAGATTGTAAGGAGTTTCAGCTCTGGAAAGAGGGAAGGGGGTGACTTTGTCTGCTGTACCGTGTCCCCCAGAGGGGAATGGATCTATTGTGTTGGGGAGGATCTGGTCCTCTACTGTTTCTCAACGATGTCTGGCAAATTGGAGAGAACTTTAACAGTAAGTTCAATTTTAAAGGAAAGTTTAGGTAAAAATTTAATTTCTACATGGGAGAGAAGAACCAAATCTACACAGTTTGGTGGAATTTCCCTTCAAATCGGACGTATACTACTCGAGATATCATTAAATGAAGTTACTAGATTTGTGTTCCAAAGTGAGCTTGAGGGCAGCAGAGATTATATCACTTCCTCACATTGACAAGGAATGTTATGCTTCCCCTTGTGTTGACCTTGGCATTAATAGCAATAGGACCTGCCAATGGGGATTGCAAAGTTTGAAATTTTCTCATGCCACTTATGCAGTCACATTTAATTACATGGAACTGTTGAGGAAAAAATAGGCTGTAAAGTTCAATGAAAAACAAAAGACTATCCATTAATGAGAGGATATGATATCACATGTGCTTGCTTCTTCATGTTCACTGTTTGTTGAAATGTGACAACTTTACTTGCTCATATCTTGGGAACTGCACATCTGATTTCAATGCAAATTTCACCAAAATGCTTAGAAGCAGTGCCCTTTTAACATATCAAAACTTGATATGACCATAAACCCTTCTTCTAATGAAAGGGGTACAAAACTCTATTGCGACAACATAGTGCTAGTCCTAGCATGCAGACCTACAGTATAGCAGTGCACATTCATGATGCAAGTCCAGGAATTCATCTTAGCAACTGATTTACATTGCACACAGATGATGTTTCTCCCACAGCCACATTTAGGGAAGTGGGTGGTATGGCAAGATCCCCAGCCTAGTTTATGAAACAAAGCATATGTGAGAAGTATGCCATGGTACCCTTCGCTGTGGATGAAATAGCTTTTTCAGTAATTTCATATTGGTTTACCTTTCTTTATTCCAGGTTCATGAAAAAGATGTCATTGGAATAATCCATCATCCACACAACAATCTGTTGGCCACGTACAGCGAGGATGGTCTCCTGAAACTTTGGAAGCCGTAGGACCAGGGATGACATGGCCCATTGGACCATCACACATTAGGTTTTATAAACATTTGTAAAGAGGGATGCACAGAACTCTCTTGTTAGTTTTCAGAATCGAGTGGCAGTACCATACATTGAAGTGAAACACTGATCCAGTAGTTTTACAGAAACAGTCCTTGAGAGCTGACCTGCTATTGTGAAGTCAGGCCACTACACTTTTTCCCTTTTTCTGTCATGGACATTTTGGACTGCTTTAAACTAGGGGTGCACCGGATTTGGAATTTTAAAATCCGGTTCCGGCCGGATTTAAACCAAAATTCCGGCCGGATTTGCCGGATTTAGTCGAATGAATGAACAAGAACCTACTATTGGTTTATACCTTAGGAGCCTGAGTGATGCAGGTCTTTTGACCTCTACTGTATATCTGTATCATTTTAGCCACCATCAGCAAATGAAGCAGTGGTCAGGAGCAGCTGCTGTGTTATGTCTGTTTTATTTGTGAGCAGAGTTTTGGTATTCCCTTACAGAATTTGTCTAATTTTAGCCCAACAGGATGGTTGGGCTAATTGACAAAATGTTGCTTCACACCAACCCTAAATGAGATGCCCAATGGTTCAGTTCAGTGAGGGATAAAATCAAAATATATTTTGAACACTTATTAGCTGACACTTTTAAAGCCCGACATGCAACATGTTCAAAATGATTTCATTAATGTCTGTCCATGCAAATGAAAGGACTAAAGTATGAAAACATTGGCAGTCAATATCCAAATTGAGAAGGAATCAATTACAATTTGAAAAGGAACCAGAAACAATTCTTAAAGGTGATTCAGTGCATATTTTTAATTTTGGTTTGGAAGATTTCTGTGTAAAACCTACCTTTGCTATACTGTACATGCAAAGTGGTGGTAATCATGCTATTAACAGTGTAGGGGTCAGGTAGGAATCATCTCAGGAAGTTGTCCAACTGTCAAAGGACCATAGGATGTAGGACTATGCTATTAGCTGTAAGTAATTTGAAATTTTTTTGATGTACTCTAGGCCTATCAGTAATGGGCATTTATTTCATCGCTTTTTCGCTATTGTACTGTAAAGCTGATTTAATAGTCAAGGAATCACTGACACTATACTGCCACCATCATTTGTACTATTTTAATTGCCAAGTAAGGATATTATTGTGGTTGGAAGATTTGTTAGTAAAACAGTTAAAAGGCCCTAATGGAAAAAATACTTGATTTTCATCACTGTGGCAAGACTGAATTTGGACACTAGTGGATATATTTTTTTTAAATTTGGTATTACTGAATAAAAGCCTTCTTGGTTGACCTGTAAGTCAATGCTGCCCCTCATCCCCTTCTATTTATGTAATTCCCCTGCAAGCACCATCTGGCATCAGTTATATGGCATCAGGATACACCCTCTTAATTAGAGGGCAATGTGATAGCTCTTCCTCTCTCAATGCAACTTGCCAGTTGAGTTTTTGTATTTCACATGTTCCTCGGTACTTACACACCTCGTACACCCAGAGGCTATCGCTCCACAGTGTCAGGACAAGTCCAAGCTTGAAGAGGGGCAAGAGGAGAGAGGAAGAGCTACCATGTCGCCCTCTACTTATCTACCCCTTAGCTATCCCTTTGCCAAATGACTTATAAATGCCAGAAAGTGCTTGCAGGCAAGCTGGAGAATTAAATATGTAATAGGAGGTGAGCACTGGGTTCATAGACTCTGAAACCAATTCAGTTTTTTTTATTGTTTCCATCATCTCCAATTGCATTTTGGCTAAGAAAATTTGACATAGATATATATTGCCCAGAATCATTATTAATCCAGCAACTGACTTCTCTACATGTATCAACTTGAAAAGAGTACTAGAGAAGATTTATCTGGATTTGATAAGCTGTGGGTTGATTCATTGAGACTGCTTAACAAAATATTTTAAATCACTGGGACATTTTATGAGTAACTATTGATGCATTAAGTACTGAATGGGGGGTGACTAAGTCCTTCATCATATTAGCAAGTTTGCAACTACTGATAACACCCTATACAGTTGGTAGATCTTTAAATAATATTGTTAGCAGCACATTCCCATCCTAGTCTTTAGCATTTTATGACATTTTATTAGTCCTGTAGTAAATTAAGTTGTGTTGTACAGCTTACCTACAAATCCGGCAAATCCGGCCTGATTCAAGACAAAATCCGGCCGGATGACGGATTTGGAAAAATCCCAAAATCCGGCCGGAATTCCGGCCGGATTTGAAATCCGGTACACCCCTACTTTAAACTGAGGGGTGGGGCTGGACCACATAGATGTTTAGCCCCATTACTTTAAAAATGGGCCCCTGAAAGTGATTTTTAGCTAAAATCCTAACTCATAGTTTAGGCTGATTGTTTAGCTTATTTTTCACTGCATGTGATGTAGTAGGACTTGGGTAATAAAAGAGCCTTTAAGTATCCCACTAACCAACAGTTTGCTTTTTTGTCTCATTGATGTTGCGAGAGTTTTAGTAATCATGTGATCAAATAAAGATGCAATTCTATGTCATGATTGGTCACATGATACTATTTCTCTAGACAAGGGGGTTGTAGTGAAATATGAAAGTCCAGGTATCATTCCTTGTTTGAAAGAGTCAGGAATGGTTCCATATATTTTGAATCTTATCACACTGATAAGGCTTTGTGTACTGATAAGGCTTTGTGTACTGATAAGGCTTTGTGTACTGATAAGGCTTTGTGCACTGATAAGGCTTTGTGTACTGATAAGGCTTTGTGTACTGATAAGGCTTTGTGCATTTGTCTCTCTCTCTCTACTGAATTGCTTTTGTCGTGTGATGATTTGCTATAACATTCACATGGGTCCAAGCTGGCAACCTCATGGAGAAAATTTTTACGCTGGTACGGTGTGCTATTATTTCACTTTTGTTTCAACTTTCTGGGCTCTAGTGACGTGAAATAATGAACAGGAAAAGAGGTGTGGTTTTAACATCTTGCATTCTCTCCTGATTTTTGATGTGCATCCTCCCCAGTCAAACTGACAGTCAGACCTAAAGAGGACTTTTGTACACATACCCTTTATTCATATGATGTCATGAGCAAAAAGTATGCCCCCCTCCTTTGGGGGAAAAATAAACCAACACTGATAAATGCAGCTGGTTAATCAACCAGCCCAATATGCACATAGCCTGCTACTTGTTTTGCACCCAAAAATGATGTCAGTGTGTTTTCAATGCATCAGGTGTATACATGTAAGCTTCCGCTATATGTCCAAAAATGATATCTGCACATAGTTGGACTTTTATGACTAGTTTTTACCTGCGCACATTTAATGTGTACTCGTTGATACAACTAGTTATCCTTGAGAGGTTGAAGCCTGAGAGTCTACAATCCTGGACAATATATTGGGACACTTCCAGACATGTCACATATTTTCAGCATATTTTCCCCACCATCCTGTATTCAATGTTGAGAAAAAGAAGAATGTGTGTTTTGCGAAAGTGTGCAACTTTTATTCACCTGTTCACCCTCGAAAGCAACATTGGGATGGGCCCATGGGTTTGTCCCAGATAATTTTGTCCAGGATTGTCTGAATGCTGGTACAAAGGTATAGGAAAAGTCTCATTTTGACTTTAAAGGAAATTTCTGAATTGCAAACCAGAACTTTTGCTAGCTGGATCAGAAGGATTTTGTTTTTTGTTGGAGGGGAAGGGGTGGGGTAAAGGGTGTTATGAGAAAATTCTCTGACTTTCTACATACGCAGGAAATAAGTAAGTGGTTAGTGGCTTTTTATTGATTCCTTGCCGTAGGCCAAGGAATCTATGCGATGGTGATGTCGTGCGTGTGTATGTGTGTGTGTGTGTGTGTATGTGTGTGTGTATGTATGTGATGCTTTGGCTTGTAAACACGGTATCTCAAGAAGAGTAAGTGTGACTATGCTCATATTTGGTGTGTGCATTGGCCATATTGAGTAGATGATCCCTATTGTTTTTGGTGGAGATCAAAGGTCATTTGGGGTCACGAGAGGTCAAAAGGTCAAAACCTTGTAAACACAATATCTTGAGAACGGTACATGTGACTATGCTCATATTTGGTGTGTGGGTTGGTCATATTGAGTAGATGATCCTTATCAATTTTCGTGGAGGTCAAAGGTCATTTGGGGTCACGAGAGGTCAATAGGTAAATTCCTTAGAAATTGCTCGTAAACATGGTATCTCAAGAAGAGTAAGTGTGACTAATCTCGTATTTGGTGTGTGCATTGGCCATATTGAGTAGATGACCCCTATTGTTTTTGGTGGAGATCAAAGGTCATTTGGGGTCACGAGAGGTCAAAAGGTCAAAACCTTGTAAACACGATATCTCGAGAATGGTACATGTGATTATGCTCATATGTGGTGTGTGGGTTGGTCATATTGAGTAGATGATCCCTATTGTTTTTTGGTGGAGGTCAAAGGTCATTTGGGGTCACGAGAGGTCAAAAGGTCAAAACCTTGTAAACACGATATCTCGAGAATGGTACATGTGATTATGCTCGTATGTGGTGTGTGGGTTGATCATATTGAGTAGATGATCCCTATTGTTTTTTGGTGGAGGTCAAAGGTCATTTGGGGTCACGAGAGTTCAAAAGGTCAAAACCTTACAAATTGCTTGTAAACATGTAGTGTTGAGCCGATAACCGATAGGTATTATTGGTATCGGCCCATAATGGCGTTATAGGTAAGATATCGGTATCGGCACAAATGAAGGCTGTCTCCGATAATGGCAACCGATAACAAGTATTTCATCATTTCAACAGTAAAGAGGTAAAAGTTCTCGATATGCACTTAAATAAAATACAGATCATTTTGTTGAACATAAAATATTCAACAAATTCATTGCAGTGAACGTACACAAACTAGATCAACTACGCCGCAAGCCCGCAGTTCGTAGTCTATAGAATATTTAGCGCAATCCCCATGGGCGTCTGCAGAAAAAAAGTCGGGGGGCAAAATTTTTAGACGGGGGCAAAACCTCCCAGTCATCATGAATTGACATGAAATGTGCGAAAATTTCAGCCCAAAATGCCACCCAGATCGCCGGAAATGGCATTTCCAAAGCCTATTTTTGGCATAGAAACTTGGAAAAAAACGTTTTGTTCGGGGTTTTGCTTTGATTGTTATATGTTTTTTCTCAAATTTTTGATTTTTCAGGGGCAAAAGCCCCCTTGCCCTTACCTGCGGACGCCCATGGCAATCCCGATGTTTTTCATTTTGGAAGCAGTTCGTAACAAACAACTCTTGCTTGTTGTGTTCTTTCAACAGTTAACGTACACACCCATAGCAGAGTGCACGCACGGTAATGTGCAATCTATAGCCAATTCGCTATACAAATCTGTTGTCCGTTTACGCAAGTCAAATTCTTCCGAATCCCGCGACAAATCTCAATGGAGTTTCACTGTGTGAATTTCGCCACATGCAGTAACAGTAACTCAATGGGGATTTCCACCACTGTGTAAAGCAGAGCGGTATGCTCAATGTTCACGATCGCGAACGTTCGATTGAAAGAGCTAACTCAAGAGACCAATGCCTGAGACAAAATGTACGATCTCATGAAGTATCGTAACCGCTTTTTACGCGCGTAGAAACGGGCACAGACAAACAAATGAAAAAACCCATACCGGATGAAGACATAAACTATGAACTGTCGTAACCAGCGAACGATCAGCGCTGTGTAAGGGAGTCTTATCATTATCAGCAGTATCCATGTACAAACACATTCTCTATACTGTAGTGTGTATGTATATGCTGAGAACACCTGTGGTATAATGTAGATACGTATGCCGCTCACAAGTTTTTTTCTTAGTAAAGCTTGGTGAATTACACTGTACAGTCCATACACATACCTATAAATGTGGCATACTGTACTTGCGTCACGGCATATATGTTTAGGCGCACAAAAAAAAAAACTTTACCGTCTGGCTGTAGGTGACGAAATGTGTTTGTTACGAACGGGGTTTCTTGGCTGGCGCGTGTTGTACACCATATACATCGTGATTGATTGCTTAAAACACTTCGTCAGAAAAACGGAAAATTTTTCAGGGAGACAAAGTAACAGAAACATGAAGACTTAGTTCAAAATAAGTTTAAGGTGCAGTAGTGATAAAATTATAATTTTTCAATGATAACAAAACATGTGATTACGGAAGATGTTTTTCTTTTTTGGGTATCGGTATCGGGCCGATATTAACTTTGAGTTATCTGTTATCGGCAAGTTCCGATATCTCTGTTATTGGCTCAACACTATAAACACGGTATCTCAAGAAGAGTAAGTGTGACTATGCTCATATTTGGTGTGTGCATTGGCCATATTGAGTAGATGATCCCTATTGTTTTTGGTGGTGGTTAAAGGTCATTTGGGGTCACGAGAGGTCAATAGGTCAAAACTTAGTAAACACAATATCTCGAGAACGGTACATGTGACTATGCTCATATTTCGTGTGTGGGTTGGTTGTATTGAGTAGATGATCCCTATCGATTTTCGTGGAGGTCAAAGGTCATTTGGGGTCACGAGAGGTCAAAAGGTCAAAACTTCGTAAACCCAATATCTCAAGAACGGTACAGGTGACTGTGCTCATATTTAGAGTGTGGATTGGTCATATTGAGTAGATGATCCCTATTGATTTTCCCAAAGGTCAAAGTTCATTTGTCAGCAAGTTCAAAGCCTGACAAGCTTTCCTGCACAGTCTTTCAAGAAAGGTCACTTGTAGGGCCCTGTAACTTTTCATGTAGATAGCACATAGTGAATACATGGTCCCAGAAGTTTTTGGTGGAGGTCAAATGTTATTTGGGTTCGCAAAGGGCAAGAGGGATCTCTATGTAGGAAGATTGGATGCCTTGCATGTGTACTTTGTGGGCACATTATGGAGCCCTGTTAATTGAAAAACATTGCAAAGCAATGTCAATGTGAAAAAAGGCCTTACATTTCAGTGGCAAGGAATCACGAAGCCTTTTGGCTTTCTGGTTTATACTGAATAGATGGGTGCGGTTTAGGAGCTGAAGAATTCAAGTTTGGTCAATCAGGGGATTCAAGGGATCTCCATGTAGAACCAATGCACTGCAGTTAAATATAATTGTTTTCTGAAATAATGGGCCAGAAGAAACATCTCATGATCAACAGCATAATGACAAGGCAGTAGCAATAGAAAAGTTGCAAAAACTCAGTGTACAAGAAGACATAGGTAACAGGTTATGGCAGATGTGCCTAAGGGTTGGTGGCACTGTTTTTACTAGCCAGGACTTCTTCCTTCCCCAGGGACTATCTTTGTGGAATTTTCTAGGGGCATTTTTCTCGAACAAAGAATGCTGATAAATGAATCAGAACATATTGGGATACTGATTTACAAATTTAGATACTTGGTTGCACTAAACAGCATTTGAGTGTCTCTTCCCCTCCCCCCCCCCCCGGATCTGCTCTACCACTGCTGACCTTCTCAAGATTTTCTGAAGGGTAATTGACCAGGGAGAATCATTTCCTGAGAGTTTACCAGGATGCATATGAATTTACTAATTTTCATCTTTTTCATGGACACTGAGAGCATACTTTGTATTTTACGATTATCCACTCACTGAAAGTGTGCTTTGAAAAATGACAAAATCCGGCCAGGGCAGATCCAAGGGGCAACTGGGACAGTTGCTCTTATGACGATTATTGCATCTCCTTCAAGAAAAATGCCAAAATGACTTAAACCAATTGGTTAGAAACTGGACTGTAAAACAATGGAGTCGTCAGGGACAACCGGTAAAACTCCATCTAACTAATTAAAAAAAATGGCCCCTCCTTGTTTTTCTATTTTTAGCTCATACCATCAGTTAGTTAAGGCGTCTTTCTACCTGTCGGCCTGTTAACATTTGTTCAAAATGCCACTCCTCCCATATGCTTCGATGGATTTCTTTAAAATTTGGATACAATGTTCCTTGGGTAATGGGCAATGTAGGGTGCTCAGGAATGTTTGGTCCAAGGTCCTGTATAGCCCTATGGCCCATTTATGAAATTGTGCCAAATGCTTCTACAGATTCTGTTGTGTATTGTTCATGGTTGGTCATAACAATACTGTGGCATATGGTGGTTTTTGGGGGGTGTTAAAGAGTTTTGAATCCAAGACTTAAGATGGACCCTACAGTATTTTGTAAAGTATTGCAAAACACATAGAAATTTGCTTCAATTAGTGTTGGGTTTGTTTGAAACTTAGAGAATGTTCTTTTGGTAGTGGGCTATCTGGGTATTCAGTGAATCTTTGGTTCAAGGTGCCCTGTGGCCCCTATGGCCCATTTTATTAAATAATACAAAATGCTTCCCCTCCTACAGATTCTCTTGTACTTGCAGTCAATGTTAGCAGAGGTGACAGTGTGAAGTGATGATACTTGCTTAGTGATCTGGATCGAGTGTTGTTCTGGAAGTTTTCTTTAAAGATCCCATGTGGACCATATGGCCCATTGCAAGAAATTTTGCAAAATGCTGCTCCTTTTACCAGTTTATTTGTAAAGTGTTGATGGTTTGTGATAGTGCTATAGTCTGTTAGTGTTACGTTTTAAGTGGTCAGGAATATTGGAGTTAGGGACCAAGATGGGTCTTAGAGAGATCTGAGGCCATTTAACTCGTTATTATGCCCTTGTACTAGTAAAGACAACCCAGGGACCCTTAGTTGACGGTATGAGCTTCTGCACCACTGGTGCTCTAGCTCACACATGGTGACGCCCCTTTTCAAACTGGTGGTCTTCTTACCATGAGCTGAAAGCTGTACCAGCCCTTAATTTCAAGCAAAAATTTCATCTGTTTTTGGTTTCGATGGAAAGAGAAACCTATGCATTCATGATGGCGTGTGTGTGTATGTATGTATGTGCGTGTGTCTGTATGTATGTGCGTGTGTCTGTATGTATGTGTGTATCTGTGTATGTGTGTGTGTTTGTGACACTTTGCTTGTTTACACGATATCTTGAGAAGGGAAGATCTGACAGTTCTCAAACTTGGTACACAGAGATACCCCATACTGAGAGGAAGAACCCTATTTATTTTGGGTGAGGTCAAAGGTCATCTGGGGTCACATGGGGTCACAAACCCAAATCCTTGTTTAAACCATATCTCAAGATAGGAAACTGGGATTAATTTCAAACTTGATATGTTGATGCGTTATGATGTAAGGACGAACCCTATTGATTTCGGTGGAGGTCAAAGGTCATTTGGGGTTACGTGGGGTCAAACCATGAAATCCTTGTTTACACGATATCTCATGGTAGGAAACTTGAATTAATTTCAAACTTGATATGTCCATGCGTTATTCTGTAATAAAGGACCCGATTTATTTTTGTCGAGGTCAAAGGTCATTTGGGGTCACAAGGGGTCAAATCCTGAAATCCTTGTTTACACCATATCTCAAGATAGGAAACTTTGATTCATTTCAAACTTGATATGTTGATGCGTTATGATGAAAGGAAGAACGCTATTGGTTTTGGTGGAGGTCAAAGGTCATTTGGGGTCACGTGGGGTCAAACCCCGAAATCCTTGTTTACACGATATCTCATGGTAGAAAACTTTGATTAATTTCAAACTTGACATGTTGATGCATTATGATGTAAGGAAGAACCCAATTAATTTTGTTGGAGGTCAAAGGTCATTTGGGTTCACATGGGGTCAAACCCTGAAATCCTTGTTTACATGATACATCTTGGTAGGACACTTGGATTCATTTCAATCTTGATAGGTTGATGGGTTATGATGTAAGAAAGAACCCAATTTATTTTGGCGGAGGTCAAAGGTCATTTGGGGTCACATGGGGTCAAACCCCGAAAACCTGGTTTTCACTATATCTCAAGGTAGGAAACTTGAATTAATTTCAAACTTGACATGTTGATGCGTTATGATGTAAGGAAGAACCCAATTAATTTTGTTGGAGGTCAAAGGTCATTTGAGTTCACATGGGGTCAAATCCTGAAATACTTTTTTATATGATACATCATGGTAGGACGCTTGGATTCATTTCAATCTTGATAGGTTGATGCATTATGATGTAAAGAAAAATCCTATATAATTTGGTGGAGGTCAAAGGTCATTTGGGGTCACATGGGGTCAAACCCCGAAAACCTGGTTTTCACTATAACTTGATTTCAAACTTGATATGTTGATGCGTTATGATGTAAGGAAGAACCGATTAATTTTGGTGGAGGTCAAAGGTCATTTGGGGTCACATGGGGTCAAACCCTGAAATCCTTGTTTACATGATACATCATGGTAAGACACTTGGATTCATTTCAAACGTGATATGTTGATGCAGTATGATGTAAAGAAAAATCCTATATAATTTGGTGGAGGTCAAAGGTCATTTGGGGTCAGAAGTGGGCAAATCCTGAAAACCTTTTTCACACAATATCTAAAGGTAGGAAGCTTGGATTGATTTCAAACTTTATATGTTGATGCATTATGATGTAAGGAAGAACCCTATTGATTTTGGTAGAGGTCAAAGGTCATTTGGGGTCATAGGGGATCAAACTCAGAAAAACGTGTTTAGGATAGCTCAAGGTATGAAACTTTGACGGATATCATAATTAGTATGTGGATGAATTATGGCGAGAAGATGGTCTGTTCAAGTTTTTTTGTGGAGGTGAAAAGAAAACTGGGGTCATGATCGGTCAAACTTTAAAAAACTTTTCAAAATGGGGTATCTCAAGGTTGGAAACTTGGATGGATTTCCTAATTGGTATGTGGATGTGTTATGATGAGTTGAAAGTACTGTACCTGTTGTTTTTGGTAGAGGTCAGTGGTCATCTGGTATCACCTGGAATCAAACTCTGTGTCACACAGGTCCCCTCACTTGTAGTTAGTTTTTACAATCCACATGAAATGAATCAGGCAAACATTCCGTTTAGCCCAACACTAAAACTTTTATTTACACATGTACATAAATCCTACTCAACTACAATTCCCTCGCCGGAGTTCTCAATGTAATTTAATGCAAGTGTTCACAGTTAGTCTCTTCCTCGAATACTTTTTGATTCCTTGCTTAAGGCAGGCAAGGAATCTATGCGATGGTGATGTCGTGTGTGTGTGTGTGCGTATGTGACGCCCGCTTGTAAACACGGTATCTCTAGAAGGGTATTTCCGAGGCATCTCAAATTTGGCATGTAGATTGCCCTTATTGAGTAGATGATCCCTATTGTTTTTCGTGAAGGTCAAAGTTCATTTGAGGTTACCAGGGGTCAAATGGTAAATACCTTGGAAATAGCTCGTAAACACAATATCTCCAGAAGGATAAATGTGAGCGATTTCAAAGTTGGTATGTTGATTGCCAATATGGAGTAGATGATCCCTATTGTTTTTGGTGGAGGTCAAAGGTTATTTGGGGTCACCAGAGATAAAAAGGTGGAAACCTTGTAAACACTGTATCTCAACAAGGGTAACTGTGTGGGCTCTTATACATAGCATGTGGATTGTCCATGTTAAGTAGATAATCCCTGTTGTTTTTGGTGGCGGTCAAAGGTCATTTAGGGTCATCAGAGGTTAAACATTGCACATACTATATTCCCAAAAGGGTAACTGTTAGGGTTAATATTCACTAGTGCATAGGGTGAAGAGTTTTAAATGGCATGGGTAATGTAAGATGCATAGGTAAGCTTTTGGAATCCTCTTCATTATGTAAATGATCAAGTTGGGTAATTTCAAAATATGTACAAAATATGCACTGTATTAAGAATGCCTAAAGTGCATAAAAGTGCATTTTGTACAGTATTTATGTTGGTTTTAGTTTGAAGTTTTGCCCTATAACATTTAGTGCCAGTATAAATGTGCATAAGAGTAAGTGGGTAGAACAAAATCTGAAAAAGTTAAAAAGGAAAAAACTGTTCATCAGGCTGACATGTTAGTTAATTTATCTTTGTCATAGGTATGTTGATTTTGCCATTAGTATCTCGGCCTATAGATTTTCATGAAATATATTTCCTACTCTTAATTGGATGTTTCTAGCAGTGTCTGGAACATGTGAGTTAAACAAAGGCTGTGTGAGGGTTATTTGGGGACATAGTCTGAACATATTGGAGAAAGCTTCCATGCCCACAAAGCAGAGGAATTGTTCAGTGGGGAACTTCATAAGTGCAAACTTTGAACAGATCAAGTGCTCTATATGATACCCAAAATTTTCTTAGAGCATACAAACATTGTTTCTTCCATAATCCTAAAGAAAAAATGAAGATAACATTAAATTTAGTATCAAAGATTGTTAAAAGTTACATACAAACCTTGTGCCACTGTCCTCATAAGGACATGTAAGTGGGAACTAGATAATTAATTACACCACGGGTAATTAGTTTTATAAAAAAGAACTAAATAACTGATCATTTGGATCAAATACCCTTGAGCATGCTTGAACTGAGATTGTCTAATTGCATGAATCAAATTGTAACTGACCCACCAGAGTCTGTTAAAATTGCTGGTCACTGTTATCTTAGCTAATTTATCACATTTGACTGCCACAGTGTCCTGAAGGGTTTTCTCTTTGAATTTTGAGTCACATGATCTCAAAAGGTTTTGACCTTACTAGCATACCTCAGTATTTGTGAGGGATCTCATGCTTGTCATGTGGGCATCCATGTTCATTATTACAATGTATCATATGGCAAGGAATCACTAAGCCTTTTGGCTTTCTAGTTTAATCCAATGTTCCAACAAAAAACTGCATACAATAGTCTCTTCCTTTATTTCGTAGTCTTTCCTCCTGTTGTAACATTCATTTCCAGCCTCTTGGTTTACTACTTTTTCGTTCAACACAAACTATACCAACATTATTTGTCTTCCAAGATACTAAAAAATCCTTCCAATTGATGTCTATATTATATGCGGTTTTCTTTGCCCCATGCTTAAGAAACTTTTCTTTTATTCCAAAATTTCCTTTATGCTTTGAACCCAAACAAAAGTCATGTTATAGGAAATATAGCGACGGTTAATGCAATATACAACACCAGTGCCAGGTATCTTTCCTTGCGGCTCCGACGTCTTTGCTACAGGTCCACCGCTACAGTAGTCGGTCGCACCCGCTCCCAGCACGTCATTAAATGGCCGAAAACCTATTTGGACACAAAATTGCCAAATAGATATAAGGTCTAACAATTCTAAAAAAATCTTGTCTTATGAAATGATACTTGCCCCAGCTCGTCACCATTTCCAAACAAACCCTATTTCGGTTTCTTACTGCCAATAAAAATCATTGAAGTATTTGGCAACCCAGATTGAATAATTTTTAAATGAATCCCAAGTTGACCATGCCTTGAATATTCTTCAACAAGAGCAAATTCACGGAGGTATTTTATTCTCCTTATCATGACTACAATATCTTTGACTATCCGACATACAAAATACTACACTAAAACGACGTACATTTAACAGTCTCCTCAAACGAAGGTATGGAATTACCCCATATATCGTTACTGTCTCTTCAGCCGATTCTAAATGCATTTTGAATTCTCACCACCTTACAAAACAATACTACTCCAGTCCATAGTAACTAAAGAAATTAAATATAAATAGAAACCTACTTGTAACTTGGTTCAAACAGATGCGAATGACCATCTCCAGCCTCAAAATGCAACCTTGCTGTCACTCTCACGTCTACGACCCTCGTACAGTTCTGGCAACAGTACCCCAAAATCATCCGCCAATTTAGCAGGAATTCTCACGAACTTTCATGTGCTAACTTTAGGAGGGATACTCAAAAATTGTCATCTGCTAACTTTAGAAGGAATTCTCAACAAATTTTATCTGCTAATTTATTTTAGCAGGAATTCTCCACAAGTTTCATCTGCTAGTTTTTAGCAGGAATTCCCAAAAGAATAAAAAATGTTCTCTGCTAATTTTAGCAGGAATTCTCATAATGAAAATGGCCTGGTTTACTCAATTAACCAGTTACCGTCCCACTTCTGCTCGTAGGCTGGAATCTTTTAGTTTTTCTGCTAAACAACTCACATAAAAATACTGTTCACTACATGTCTGTTACCGCACCCTTCTTGCTCCACCTGTCTTTCAAGCTCAAGTGACACCACATTCTGCCCAAACATACATACGACACACACTTAACAAAGAAAAGCTATTTTGCATACATTTTACATCAAAATACACCCAGCGTGCCACAGCAATACCAATACTGCACTAATCCTAGTCTGGTACGCGGACAGGAGCATTGCGCTTAGTTAAAGGCTTTTATCTCGACTCGCTAGCCGGTGCACAGCATTTCACTTCAACTTGAAGGAATAGTATAGTTAGCTACCTTCTGACACTTTGAAAACCTTGTCAAAATGGGATATCTCAAGGTAGGAAACTTGGATGGATTTCCTAATTAGTATGTGGATGTGTTATGGTGAGTTGAAAGTACTGTACCTGTTGTTTTTGGTGGTCAGTGGTCATCTGGTATCACCTGGCATCAAACTCTGAAAACCTTGTTTGCAGAATATCTTTAGGCACAGTATGAAATTTGGCTTTTTGAATATAGTAATGTTTTGGTTAAAAGAAAAACCAGTTACTTACAGGTGGAGTCAAAGGTCACTTTGGGTCACCAGTTGTTGCAAGAAATGTAGCATTTTATTGAAAAGAGCATGTGTGTATCATCGAAACCTCAATGCATTTTTGCATTCTGGTTTATTACATTTTGAAAAGTCTTGTTCATTTGTAAACTCCTCTTACCTTTTACGCTTTGCGCGCTTGTAGTAATTTTTTGAACATATTCCAAATGTTGATAATTCGATCTAGACGTATTGCAAATCTTCTAAGCTAATAAGCAGTTCGGTATACATTTTCTTTTTGGTTTCGATGAAAAGAGAAACCTATGTATTCATGATGGCGTGTGTGTGTATGTATGTGTGTGTGTGCGTGTGTGTGTGTATGTGTGTGTATGTATGTGTGAATGTGTTTGTGTGTGTGTGTGTGTGTTTGTGACACTTTGCTTGTTTAGACGATATCTTGAGAAGGGAAGATCTGACAATTTTCAAACTTGGTACACAGATACCCCACACCGAGAGAAAGAAACCTCTTTGTTTTGGTTGAAGTCAAAGGTCATGTGGGGTCACAGGGGGTCAAAAACCAAAATCCTTGTTTACACAATATCTCAAGATAGGAACGGGGATTAATTTCAAACTTGATGTGTTAATGCGTTTTGATGTAAGGAAGAACCCTATTGATTTTGGTGGAGGTCAAAGGTCATTTGGGGTCACGTGCGGTCAAACCCTGAAATTCTTGTTTACATGATATATCATGGAAGGAAACATGGATTCATTTGAACCTTGATATTTTGATGCATTATGATGTAAGGAAAAACACAATTTATTTTGGTGGAGGTCAAAGGTCATTTGGGGTTGCATGAAGTCCAATCCTGAAATCCTTGTTTACATGATACATCATGGTAGGAAAGTTGGATTCATTTCAGACTTGATATGTTGATGCGTTATGATGTAAAGAAGAATCCTATTTATTTTGGTGGAGGTCAAAGATCATTTGGGGTCAGAAGGGGACAAATCCTGAAAATTTTTTTAACACAATATCTAAAGGTCGGAAGCTTGGATTGATTTCAAACTTGATATGATGATGCGTTATGATGTAAGCGGCTTGTTTGCAGAATATCTTTAATAAGGCACAGTATGAAATTTGGCTTTTTGAATATAGAAATGTTTTGGTTAAAAGAAAAAGCAGTTACTAACAGGTGGAGTCAAAGGTCACTTTGGGTCACCTGTTGTTACAAGAAATGTAGCATTTCATTGAAAAGAGCATGTATGTATCATTGAAACCTCAATGCATTTTTGCATTCTGGTTATAACTAGCAACCGCAAACATTTACAGGATAGTTGACCCCCTTAGTGAGTAAGTATTGGAAACGGCGGTGACGGAGTGCGCATCTGCACCTCACTTTGAAAGACCGCTCCTTTAAGCAGGCACATCATGTGCTCAAAAAACCACATTTTCTAAAGAATATTCGGTTTGGTTTTAATAGAAGATAGATGGATTCACTCAATTTCTATAAAGGAACATCTTGACCTTCATGAGAAGCCATCACCGCAGAAGTTAATTTAAGTGAATTTTCGCTACCACTTTTGTTGTCTTGGTGCTTCTTGCAATTCTGCCTGAATTTAACCACACTATTTAGCGCATGCTCTTTCTTAAGTCCTCCCGATCCTCTGGCAGAGAGTCATTTGGCGAAACCAAATGTTTGTTCCGAAGAAATTTTGCTTCCCGTGGAAGTTTTGCCTTAAAAGGACAATGCGTATCAATTGTAAGACGTACCCTCTGACCTTCGGGCATTGGTGAGTCAAATGTGTGTCATTATCATTCGGGTAATGACGTAGGGATGTTTCAAAGTTTCCCAAGTGTTGCGTTAAAGCAACCTTATATGCGGCATTTGCGCATCATATTCAACAACAAACCTACGTCAAAAGTCGATGAAATGTTGGGTCAATTGCGTGACGGAGAGGTGCGTCAATGCACTAAAATGTTACCGGCTACTCACGAAAAATGGCTGACCTTGCCCTAGGGTGTAAAGATCCGTGTTACAATCGATAAGTGCATGAGATTAAGCTGATTTTTGGTTTCGATGAAAAGAGAAACCTATGCATTCATGATGGCGTGTGTGTGTATGTATGTGTGTATGTGCGTGTGTATGTGTGTGTGTGTATGTGTGTGTGTTTGTGACACTTTGCTTGTTTACACGATATCTTGAGAAGGGAAAGTCCGACAGTTCTCAAACTTGGTACACAGATACCCCTTACTGAGAGGAAGAACCCTATTTATTTTGGTGGAGGTCAAAGGTCATTTGGGGTCACAGGGGGTCAAAAACCAAAATCTTTGTTTACACAATATCTCAAGATAGAAAACTTGGATTAATTTCAAATTTGATATGTAGATGCGTTATGATGTTAGGAAGAACCCTATTGATTTTGGTGGAGGTCAAAGGTCATTTGGGGTCACGTGGGGTCAAACCCCAAAATCCTTGTTTACACGATATCTCATGGTAGAAAACTTGGAATAATTTCAAACTTGATATGTTGATGCGTTATGATGTTAGGAAGAACCCTATTGATTTTGGTGGAGGTCAAAGGTCATTTGGGGTCACAGGGGGTCAAAAACCAAAATCTTTGTTTACACAATATCTCAAGATAGAAAACTTGGAATAATTTCAAACTTGATATGTTGATGCGTTATGATGTTAGGAAGAACCCTATTGATTTTGGTGGAGGTCAAAGGTCATTTGGGGTCACAGGGGGTCAAAAACCAAAATCTTTGTTTACACAATATCTCAAGATAGAAAACTTGGATTAATTTCAAACTTGATATGTAGATGCGTTATGATGTAAGGAAGAACCCTGTTGATTTTGGTGGAGGTCAAAGGTCATTTGGGGTCACGTGGGGTCAAACCCCAAAATCCTTGTTTACACGATATCTCATGGTAGAAAACTTGGATTAATTTGAAACTTGATATGATGAGTTGCGTTATGATGTTAGGAAGAACCCTATTGATTTTGGGTGGAGGTCAAAGGTCATTTGGGGCCACAGGGGGTCAATAACCAAAATCTTTGTTTACACAATATCTCAAGATAGAAAACTTGGATTAATTTCAAACTTGATATGTTGATGCGTTATGATGTTAGGAAGAACCCTATTGATTTTGGTGGAGGTCAAAGGTCATTTGGGGTCATGTGGGGTCAAACCCCAAAATCCTTGTTTACACGATATCTCATGGTAGAAAACTTGGAATAATTTCAAACTTGATATGTTGATGCGTTATGATGTTAGGAAGAACCCTATTGATTTTGGTGGAGGTCAAAGGTCATTTGGGGTCACAGGGGGTCAAAAACCAAAATCTTTGTTTACACAATATCTCAAGATAGAAAACTTGGAATAATTTCAAACTTGATATGTTGATGCGTTATGATGTTAGGAAGAACCCTGTTGATTTTGGTGGAGGTCAAAGGTCATTTGGGGTCACAGGGGGTAAAAAACCAAAATCTTTGTTTACACAATATCTCAAGATAGAAAACTTGGATTAATTTCAAACTTGATATGTAGATGCGTTATGATGTAAGGAAGAACCCTGTTGATTTTGGTGGAGGTCAAAGGTCATTTGGGGTCACGTGGGGTCAAACCCCAAAATCCTTGTTTACACGATATCTCATGGTAGAAAACTTGGATTAATTTGAAACTTGATATGATGAGTTGCGTTATGATGTTAGGAAGAACCCTATTGATTTTGGGTGGAGGTCAAAGGTCATTTGGGGCCACAGGGGGTCAATAACCAAAATCTTTGTTTACACAATATCTCAAGATAGAAAACTTGGATTAATTTCAAACTTGATATGTAGATGCGTTATGATGTTAGGAAGAACCCTATTGATTTTGGTGGAGGTCAAAGGTCATTTGGGGTCACGTGGGGTCAAACCCCAAAATCCTTGTTTACACGATATCTCATGGTAGAAAACTTGGATTAATTTGAAACTTGATATGATGAGTTGCGTTATGATGTTAGGAAGAACCCTATTGATTTTGGGTGGAGGTCAAAGGTCATTTGGGGCCACAGGGGGTCAAACCCCAAAATCCTGGTTTACACGATATCTCATGGTAGAAAACTTGGATTAATTTCAAACTTGATGTGTAGATGCGTTATGATGTAAGGAAGAACCCTATTGATTTTGGTGGAGGTCAAAGGTCATTTGGGGTCACGTGGGGTCAAACCCCAAAATCCTTGTTTACACGATATCTCATGGTAGAAAACTTGGATCAATTTCAAACTTGATATGTTGATGCGTTATGATGTTAGGAAGAACCCTATTGATTTTGGTGGAGGTCAAAGGTCATTTGGGGTCACATGGGGTCAAACCCCGAAATCCTTATTTACATGATATCTCATGGTAGGAAACTTGGATATTTTTCAAACTTGATATGATGATGCGTTAAGATGTAGGAAAGAACGGGATATATTTTGGTGGAGGTCAAAGGTCATTTGGGGTCACAGGGGGTCAAAAACCAAAATCTTTGTTTACACAATATCTCAAGATAGAAAACTTGGATTAATTTCAAACTTGATATGTAGATGCGTTATGATGTAAGGAAGAACCCTATTGATTTTGGTGGAGGTCAAAGGTCATTTGGGGTCATGTGGGGTCAAACCCCGAAATCCTTATTTACACGATATCTCATGGTAGGAAACTTAGATTAATCTCAAACTTCATATGTTGATGCGTTAGGATGTAGGAAAGAACGGGATATATTTTGGGTGGAGGTCAAAGGTCATTTGGGGTCACAGGGGGTCAAAAACCAAAATCTTTGTTTACACAATATCTCAAGATAGAAAACTTGGATTAATTTCAAACTTGATATGTAGATGCGTTATGATGTAAGGAAGAACCCTATTGATTTTGGTGGAGGTCAAAGGTCATTTGGGGTCATGTGGGGTCAAACCCCGAAATCCTTATTTACACGATATCTCATGGTAGGAAACTTGGATTAATTTCAAACTTGATATGTTGATGCGTTAAGATGTAGGAAAGAACGGGATATATTTTGGGTGGAGGTCAAAGGTCATTTGGGGTCACAGGGGGTCAATAACCAAAATCTTTGTTTACACAATATCTCAAGATAGAAAACTTGGATTCATTTCAAACTTGATATGTTGATGCGTTATAATGTGAGGAAGAACTGGATATATTTTGGTGGAGGTCAAAGGTCATTTCGGGTCACGTGGTGTCAAACCCCGGAAATCCTGGTTTACACTATACCTCAAGGTAGGAAACTTTGATCCATTTCAAACTTGATATGTTGATGCGTAATGGTGTAGGAAAGAACAGGATATATTTTGGTGGAGGTCAAAGGTCATTTGGGGTCACAGGGGGTCAAAGACCAAAATCTTTGTTTACACAATATCTCAAGACAGAAAACTTGGATTCATTTCAAACTTGATATGTTGATGCGTTATAATGTGAGAAAGAACTGGATATATTTTGGTGGAGGTCAAAGGTCATTTTGGGTCACATGGGGTCAAACCCGGGAAATCCTGGTTTACACTATACCTCAAGGTAGGAAACTTTGATCCATTTCAAACTTGATATGTTGATGCGTAATGATGTAAGGAAAAACCCAAGAATTTTGGTGGAGGTCATAGGTCATTTGGGGTCACATGGGGTTCAAACACTGAAATCCTTGTTTACATGATACATCATGATAGGAAAGTTGGATTCATTTCAGACTTGATATGTAGATGTATTATGATGTAAAGAAGGATCCTTTTTATTTTGGTAGAGGTCAAAGGTCATTTGGGGTCAGAAGGGGACAAATCCTGAAAAAACTCTTTAACACAATATCTTAAGGTAGGAAACTTGGGATTCATTTCAAACTTGATATGTTGATGTGTATGATGTAAGCTGATTGTTTGCGAAATATCTTAAGGCACAGTATGAAATTTGTAGAATTGTTTGGGTTAAAAGAAAAAAAACCAGTTGCTAACATGTGGAGTCAAAGGTCACTTCGGGTCACCAGTTCTTACAAGAAATGTAGCATTTCATTGAAAAGAGCATGTATGTATCATCGAAACCTCAATGCATTTTTGCATTCTGGTTGAAAACTTAATTATGGAGGGACTGGATTTTACATTTAAAGGCATGTTCTGGTGGCTTTTCGCTTCTGTCTTTTAAGAAAAACAAACATATTCCACACCATGTCCTTCAAACCCTATCAAAATACCATTTTCCTAACTCAAGATATCTCACTTTAAAGATGGGTTATTTTTGTTAAAAAATACCTCTGCTTTTCAACAAAGCCCTCAGAAAGTTATGTAATGTGGGCACATTGCTTCAAATTCCTTTTGTTTTTCTTTATAATTGAACATCCTGTTTGCCCTTGAAATTTGATACTGTTGGAATGTTTGAATATCTTCTCTTGTAGATCTAGCATTACCCTTTACCATATGTAGGGCACAACCAACAATATTGCTTAATATTGCCTGCAGGGGCATTATAATCATAAATAAATTGAATGCAATGTGAAATTAATGTGCCACAATGACATCACAGATTTCCCATGATGCATAAAATCCCAGAAAAATTTGCAATACTTTGAAAATTTGTATCTTCCAAATGCTATAAGCTCTTGAAATGCAGTTTTTACCTTTTGAAAGAGAAAATTTTTCTGCTTATTTTGAAGTTAACGAATTTTGTCTCCAGAATATGCCTTTAAACGGGAACTGAATGTAGTCACCTTTACTTGAAATGAATGCAGTAGACCGTCTTGTTTCCTGATTATCTCTTGCGAGTTACGTGACAATTTTTTTGCTCCCCAGTATTGAAATTAACAAGGAATAACTGTTTGGTTTACCTTGAATATGTAATATTTTGTGTCCTGCGATAATAGGCCTGTCATAAAAATCCTTAGAAGAAAATATAAAAAGGAAAATTGTGAGATAAATCTATTGTTTCAAAACAAGATTTTTGCCTTTAAGGATCCGATAGAGCAGGGCGAGTTATGGATAAGTTTATTAAGTCGTGCGTGTTGAATGTGTACATGGGGGTGCAATTGTAAAGGCATTCTTAAAAATCATGTTTCGGTACCCTTGTTAGCAACTTACCAAGTGAGCCAACATGTCTCCGCAGTTAACCATATTAACACTTATGTTTAACGGTATTAAATTTGGAGAACAATTTGAATTCATCAAATAACACCAAGAAGCCTTATTTGTTAACCCATATTTATTATTCTTCTGAGAGCTTTATTAAAGAAATACATCTCGGAAGTTGGGCTAATTTACCAAAAACGTTACTTAGCCAAAAAAAAAAAAAAAACTCCAACCACCAGTGTTCTTTTAAAATGATAGAAAATTAGTGTGATATCTCTGTGAACTTATTAAAAACTAATCAATTTAAACTGCAAAAACTATTCACCCGTTTAGTAAAGACAATTTTTCAAAGTAAAGAAGGAATCATTTATCAAACGTAGTTATTTTAAGGATGTATATCGGAAAGAAAGTTTGACAGTGGGCGTGCTTACCAATTGTGACGTCACATGAAAGTGTTCAGTAGTCTATGGCTCTATGCTATAATATGTATGGAACAGTAAAACTGATTATTACGAAGATTTTGATACATTAGCCATGATAAAAGTTGCAAGGGATTATTTCAATAAAGAAGACGTTCAGCTACACAAATTACTTGTTTAGTTGAATAACATGTCTCTGTGTAGCAACAAAAAAGGAAACGGCAGTATAACGCGTATAACAGTTGTGCTCAACCAGGAAGTTACAACAACCTGTTTCAACTCCCTGCAGTTCAACCCTTCTTAAACCCAATGCTTTCAAGCCACGTCACAATTTGTAAGCCATTCCCACTGCCGCCCAAAATTCAAGTGTTTTAGTGCAACAGTCACACGTGGGTGGTCTACACTAAATGCGTAATACACCACATTTGGGCCGTCAAAAGGGGCGGGGCTTGTGACGTACGTGAGAGCACTCTGAAGATATTAATTACAGGCGTTGTTCAGGGTTGTGATGAAGAAAGAAACTAAGACCCGGTCGTTATTGTTGCAGTTGTCCCAGCTAAAGCAGCGACATTCAAGGTGCCCAGATAATTAATGGTCGTACCCATACCCGAGTCATCAGCAAAGTTGACGAGAACTTGATTTCCACCTGTGTCGTTGACGTCGATCGCAAAACAACCAGTCGTACCGATGGCGATGGTGCTCGCTCCACAGTCTGTTCCATGCCTGAGAGTGAAGACACAATTCGCATCAGTTCCAGGTACTCCTTGACATATGCGATGGTGACCAATTAGATCCATGGTATCAAGAATAACTCCGTCCGGTCTGTTTATGTTTGCGGGATCGTACGGAGTGCAGAGGTACGACTTCAAAAGGTTTAGGCATCGGTTTCGGCAAAATACATCTGGGTTTCTGAGTCCTCTTTTCCCTCTGATGATGCGTGCAAATTCATCATCCATCAAGTTGAAGTGCGTCACGGTATTACCACTATCAACGGTAGTACAGCTACGCAGAATCTCACATTGGCAGGTAAGCCTGCAAAACAATGCAAAAGTTCATCACCTAATATTTTAAAGTGTGACCATTGTAGGCAACAAGCAGGAGAATCGATCCTGGGGGATCGACAGGGGGTAATGCCCTTTATGAAAATTTGGGGGAGCAACCATTTGTTTTTCCGTCCCATCAATTTAGGCACAATAAACAAAATATAACATTGTTGTATACAGATGACTTTATGGCTTCGAGAAACATCTGTTGGAGTCTATTTAAGTAGCAATACTGCATTTGTAATACGCCATCTATCAATGTTTTGTGTATGTGCGTATCAATGTGATTGTGCATGCGTGTTTGCGACCCTTCACCTTTGCGCTCGCGTTCGTATGGGTGGATTGCTTGTTGACGAATCCGGTCCTGCACATGATCCAGGGTTCCGTATATTGGAAATCTTTTGCCCCCAATCCACAAAGTAAATCGACGCCCATGGGAACAGGAAGAAGTGAACACTTGTCCCAATACTTCAGCCGTCCATTGAATTTGGTTTGAAATTTATTGGGATCACATTTTGAAAAGTTGCAATGTGTGTTATTAATTGAGGGTTATTGGTTTAAACCTTTCAATTAAGCAGCTTTGTTAATGACAGTTGACTTTAACATTACTTTAAAATTTTGTAAGGGAGAATGAACGGCGTTTTTAAATTTACTACGCTGTCATGGTCAGTTCATTAAGCCAGAAAGCCAAAAGGCTTAGATTACTTCCGGAAAGGAAAACTTGGAAATATTGCTTTTGACCTCTGGTTACCTCAGATGATAGTCTTGTAATTTCTTGTGAAATTCTAAGTTGATGGCTGGGGACTCCAAGTGACTTCTGACCTACCCCCCCCCCCCCCTCAAAAAAAAAAAAAAAAAAAAAAAATAGGGTTCTTTTTAAATAGATAGAGGGAGAGATATTTATTCAGCCAATCGTAAAAATACAATGGAAATGAGTTGAAAACAAGAGCTCAGAAAACAGATACAAACAATGAAACAACTAAGACCTGAAACGGGTACAGGTAAAACACGGCGAGGACATAACACTAAGAAACCCCCGTGGTACCATGTTAAAATACAAGAGCAATGAATGACAAGTCAGGGCAATATACGTAATAAGAAAAAAAGAGTGGGGAAGTGGAAGGGAAGAAACCAATTTAAAAAAATGAATAAAATTGAATAAATTTGTTAACCATACTGCATCCACATACGAAGTATGGAATTCTTCCAACTTTCCTTCTTGACGGTAGGCCTATCTTGTTAACCAAGTTTTTAACCCTTAGTGATCTTACACCATTTGACCTCTGGTGACCTTGCATTTGGCCCGAAGTGACTTAGCTGATCTCCACCAAAACAAAGTTGTTCGTCCCGTACTCTCATTGTGACTAACAAAGTTTTCACAATTTTACTTGTGGAGAAATTAACTGACCTTTGACCTCTACCAAAAGTACAAGGTTCTTGCTTTTAACAGAACAAATTTTGCACACCTAATATGAAAACTGTCCATCGTTGCTATATGTTGAGATATTGTGTTCACAAGCCATTATCGAGGTTTACGCAAATATAGCTCCTGTGATCTCACATGACCTTTGACCTCCACCAAAAAGAACAAGATTCTTCCTCAAACATGATAAATCTGCGAAATAAATATGAACAGTTTCCATCATTGCTATATTGAGATATTGTGTTCACAAGTCATGTACCAGGTTTCCGCACATTTAGCTCCCGTGGCCTCAAATGACCTTTGACCTCCACCAAAAAGAACAAGGTTCTTCCTCAACATGACAGATCTGCTTCCTAAATATGAAGTGTCCACCATTGCTATATTGAGATAATGTCTTCAAAAGCCATTTACAAGGTTTACGCACATGTAGCTCCTGTGACGTCAAATGATCTTTGCCCTCCATCAAAACTTTAGGCTTTTCTCTAAGAACCAAATATGAAAGTGACATTCTTTGCAAAAATACACTGAGATAACAAGTCATTCAGCCCTTTAGCCAGATAAGGTAGGCCTACTGGATGGGGGAAACTTTGCGAATGGACACGGGGTAGGGGAGAGGAAATCTTTTCAGGCGGCAAAATAAGCAGAAGTGTTAAGAACAAACTTCAAACTCTCTAAGGGGCAAAAATGAAAATTCAAAACAATTGCAAGGTTTTTGTAGTCTTTCCACCGGTGACCTTACATGAACTTTTGCCCTTACCAAAAACTATGGCGTCCTTTCTCGCAACATGACAAATCAATAGGCCACATGTGAAAAATATCTGTGATTCCTATCCCGAGATAGAATGTTGTTTTTGAGGTTTTCGCAGGTTTACCGCCGGTGACCTCAAATGACCTCTGACTTCCACCAAGAACAATAGGGTTCTTTCTTACAACGTGACAAATCTACATACCAAATATGAAAAGTGTTAGTCTGTCTTATTCACTGGCCACTTTGGAGATTTTTGCAATTTTACCTCTAGTGACTTCAAATGACCTCAGACCTCTGTCTAAAACAATAACGTTCTCAGCATATGACAAATCTATATATCAAATATGAAAAGTGTCAATCACTCCTACGTTGAGGTATAGTGTTAAGGTTTTCATATTTTGACCCATAGTGACCTCAAGTAAGCTTTGACCTCCACTTGAAACAATAGGGTTCTTCTCAGCATAACAAATCTATATACCAAATATAAAGCTTTAGTTTGCAGGAAAATGTTCACTTCGGTTTTTAAAAGAACAATTGCAAAATGATCAGAAGATTTCAAGACAAAAGTGGCGGCCGGGTGATTATGTCCTGCTGATTCTAAAAGTTATGGGACGGCGGTCTGCCGTCCTCAGGATTGATGCCGATGCCGCTCTTACGTACTTCACTCAACTTAAAAATATGCATGTATCGACTCATGTCGTTACTGATTTTACAACGAATGACATAACAGTTCTTCGGCTATGTGAGGAAATATTCAGAACAAGCCAACTATCTTTTATATTAGCAACCTACGCCGCAGCATTCAGACTCCCAATCCCAAAAGTTTTCCATGAAGGGAGCGTATGGCCAATGATATTTCAGATGTGTTTGTAATTGGCATGTGGCGGCACCAGACTGGTGGTGAAGGTAAAGCTGGCAAACGCCTATGGCAAGCAGGATTTTAGGGGGAAATAAAATTTCAGTTTAGGCCCGGAAAGTAGGCCTAAGTTGTACAGTATAGGAGAAGAGTGCTTCCTATCATAATCAATTCATACATTCGCGGTAATTTGGGACAAAATGGCAGCAATACATTGCGGAGCAAAGGCTGTCAGGTTGTTCATTTACACACCAGGTTGGTCCGAATTCAACACGTGTAAATTGGACCACTTCCACGAGTTTTGTTTTCTATTGATAGCTTCCTCACAGAAAACGTGATGAGTGTATTCATTCTCTTACAAACAGAGAATTCTGTTACTATCACAATACTTCAAGCAATTGAACGAGCCTCTGTAGATATTGTATGTGTGCATGGGGCGGGGAGTAGTGGGTTATAAATTCTTGTGGAGTTGTGAGCTGCACATTCTTTTCAAAACTGACTGCATGATCCCATGTTATTAAATCAGTGTGAAACTAATGTTGGAATTGACGCTGGTCAAAATGCAGTCACTAACTGTTTAGACGGATATTCAATTGTGGAATTCTTAAATAAATGGCACAGCTTTCATTTGACCAGGCAACGAGAAATATGAACCGTTGTTATCCGAGGTAGGCAGGCCCACTGAAGGACACGATTTGGGGTCAGTTTTGTAGGCGCCAGATAGGGTCTCTTAGATCTTAAGCAACTTTCAAAGACAAGACCAATATCATTCGATATACAAAATAGACATGCGGTAACTCTGGCTTAATCTTCATGGCAACTTGGACCAACCCCGCCTTCTATCTGCCTAGTAACTTATGGCTTTAATACATGTTAAGTGTTCTGCATTCTTATTCTTTTTATCTTTCCCATCCTTTCATGGTCGCTAACTACGATAAACATATTACGATCCTATATTAACTCTACATTTCACCGGTGCATCTTGTTTTATATATGCTTCTATCTAAATGTGTTTATAAACGAAATACACTTAAAGGCCCAGTTCTCTCACCCCAAAAAGTACCAATTCTCCTAACCTTCATACTTAAGCCCCTCCCACAATTGTCTGAAATTCATCCTTATCCGGTCACAATCTCAGTTTATTTCTTCAGGGTGATATAGAAAATCCTTATTGTGTATAACCAAAACCCTCTCAGTAAGTTTCATACCGTGTAATATAAGCTTTGGTAATCTGCATTGTTTGAATCAACAGTCAATAAAAAACTGGGCCAATGGAGAGTTTCTATACCCTCTACAAGAAGTGTAGTTTGGGGTGAGAGGATTGGCCCTTTAACGGAACCAAACTGAGCTAAGGGGAAGCAAGATAAACTAACTTGCAAACATTAGTAATGACCGATTGTTATTTTTTCAAGGAAAGTCACTCCCTTCTCTCAACTCGACCAACGGATTGGACCATGAAATCCAGGATAAATGACTTGAAATCACACAGTGTAACTTTCCATAAGTGTGTCAATTTTTCCACGACTTACGTAGCTGGAACGAGAAGTATTCACAATTAATATTGCAGTTGCGATATCAATGGAGTGTCGGAGCTAACGAGTGAAACTATAGTGATTTGTTCCTTCTCAACGAAATTTCCTAGTGAAACGAAAGTTTGGTATCTGATAGCCGGCAATTACCAGTGGCCCAGCCACGGAGAAGGGGACGGATGACGTTTGGGGGTTAGAACCCCTCCATGACCCAACCTTGCAATGCAAAAATGAGAAAACCACCTAAAAATAGCCGTTTTTCTCTTTGTTCCTAGACTTTTCCTTCATGTCGTGTCCCAAACCCCCCATGACACCACCCCCGCCTGACACCCCCATGACACAATTCTGGCTACGCGCATGGCAACATTAATAATAATATAAGTGGGTTCTGAAAACGTGGTATTTAAGTCGTTGTGGCTGTTTGCCTGACCGTACGAGCGAACAAAGACACTACATTTCCGTCTATCGATGCCATATAAGGTACCACCATAACAGTCCGCCATTCATTGCAAAACAGTTGAACCCGTTTCCCGGCAAAACATTTTCTCACCTAAACATCACATGGCGCTAACATGGGTATAAAATGCGGGTGAAGTCAAGTCTTGTCACATCACAGGGGTTCACCCTAATGATGTCAAACGAGTGACCGAATAGGTTATACTTGCTACTCAGATAGAACAATTAACCTTAGAGGCCTAACCCCCTCACTTTAAGTAGTTCTAATTCTCCCATCCTACGTACTCCAGCCTTTCGCACAACTGTTTAAAACTTATCCTCATCCAGACAGAAACTCACTTCATTGCTTCGAGGTGAGTATACAAGACCTCAATGTGTACAGTAATCAAAACACTCTCAGTACATGCTGTGTTGTATCAGCTACACAACTAATACTTTTAACGAGCTGTTAATCAAACAACTGTGGCAGTTAAAATTTCTGTAGACTACTTCAAAAATTGCAGTTTGTAGTGAGAGTTCACTGCCTTTAAAACCTTTGCTCCAAATTAAAGTCTCTCCCAGTCGTAAAACTCCTCTTTCATCAATTTCCGTCAGTTTTTCTTTTCTGACAAATCGTGAGGTTATTTTAGTTCGAACGGCAAAATTTTCCCTTTCGGCAACGAATCTACTTTCGGCAACAAACTCCACAATTTATCATAAGAAACATATATTAAAGTGGTAAAACTTTGTGGTTTACTAAACATATCAACTTCATCATTTGGCCCGTAGCCAGAGAAGACACTTAAAAAGGTTCGATTGCTTTTAGGAGGCGAATTTATTTCCAGCGGGCTTTACTCCTGCCCTCCCTGTTTTTGATAAGGCAAAAAGGTTTGGGTAGTTTCATATTTGCAAGATGCATAGCAGTATGCCCAAGCCTCTGCATACTCTATATATCTTGGCATTGGAAGGAGAACAGAGTGAGAGAGAGAGAGAGAGAGGGGGGGGGGGGGGGATGTTTATTCCAATCTAGCTCTATTTGGCTTGCGTTAGAACCGTAGAGGCTAAAACCTAGGCCTACCATATGTTTATAAGCCATTCCCACGAGTACGAGTCCTTATCCAATTACATTTACGTCACTGTCCATGAGACGTTTTGAACACTCAGATTGCGTCTGATTACATAGTAAACTTAAGTTCTATGACGGTGCAGAGCCATACATACCTCCCTCTCCTAATAAGTACATTGCTATGGATGATGACTCATCAGATTAGTCTAACAAATCCAGTTTTCCAAAACATGCAGGGTTCGTATAATCAGGGAGGTGTGATTAGATGGAGATCCATCGAAAACCCCTTTCTTTGAGATGTAATAGTTGCCGACACTAATCTCTTTTGTGTGTTGTTCTTTATGGCCCAATAGGCTTAACACTGAAGTATTAGCAGATTTTCAAGACTGGGAAGTCGTCTGCTAGGTGTCGAAAAGCAGATCGGGAATTTGTCCCTTGCCTTAATATTGCCAGTCGCTCAAGGAAGAAAATTAATTTGACGATTTGGACGCGTTTGGACGCGGATTACAACCTACTTGTCTTGTACTCTGTATTTTACTCTATTTGGGTGTGCCATTCCGACCATGCGAGTGAATGCGAGTTTTGATGAAAATCCGATAGCAATGTTTAGTCTTATTCCTCTTTTGCTCATTTGCATAAATCATCAGAATTGGTCTATATCCAGGATCATTGTGATCATTAGCAATAGCCAGTCGTTTGAAATGCCGAGATGGTGTATTGCACTTCTTTGTCGGCAACTACTTACACATAACAGCATAGTTCCAAATAATCCCTTTTGTTGGAGTCACCGTAGGTATGAATGAGGTTGCCAAGGTATTAAACAAAGGAATTCCACGCCCTTTAGTTCAATAATCCCCAAATAAAGGATTTAGTGTCCACTTTGGAATCAATCTAATTGGATTAGCATAAATTAAAGATTCGATGGATCTCCATCTAGTTACACCTCCCTGGTATAATAGGGCCTAAATGCGCTTCCCTGTCATTCACCTTCGGTAAGCTCCCTTTTACCCACAAATTCCAGATCCCTTTTGGCCTTAAATCAACAACATTATAATCAACATAGTTGTCACTGTTATTTTTCATCAATAACTCTGACGAGGAGGACGCTATATAGGCCTAGTTAGGGTAAGCCTATGTAAAATGATATGTTACTGCTTTTATAAGAAAATCACAACTTAGATTTTCTGTCTACAAAAATTTTTTGTTCCAGATTCTGCCACCTTATTTGCAAACCTAAAAAGTATAAGCCCTAGAAAGTAAGTGCAGTTTTATTGAAACAAAGTCAAATCGGAAAACTCGTGGAATTGGCACAGTGAAATAACAAGCCTGACTGAACATTAAACAAACGGTGTAAAAAACAATAGAATTACGCTCATAAACTAGTAAAAAAGACAAACTCACGGAAAGCACTGCTGTGCACCAGCATCCCCGAACAAGCCAACAAGCAGAAACAACAAGGAACCGGCGACAGAAAGTCTTACGGCCATCTTGAACTTGGACTGTTCTTCTTGGTAGTTGAGAAAGAAATGCGAAAGTCGAGAATAACTTACCATTACCGAAATGCAGTCAGCTGAGTAGGTCACGCATGAGTGTTTCGCCAGTGTCCAATAGCGTTGCCTTATACATGGTAGTCGATTTTCATTGGTTAAGGAGTGTGAATGGAGTGCTCTTAGCTTAATGGGTGAAAGATATCTTTTCAGAATTTTGGTAAAACTTAAAAACTTTGGGGAGATTTTAAATGACTGGCTGTACCAATCATGTGCGCGTTTACAAGACTTGCAATATTGTCTGCTCTGTGGTGAGACATATAACTTGGTTAAATAGAAAATAAATCTCACCACAAATTTCATTAACAACCCGTTGAATATATCAAGAATCGTATTTTTCTGTTTATGATGCTATTTTTATTTTCATATGTTTTCTGTTGTAAATGTTTTTTTCTTTTTATGAGCAAAAGAACCAAAAAAAAAAAAAAAAAAAAAAAAAAAAAGAGTGGTTCTACCAAATCATATTCTGATACCATTTTAACTGAACTCCTTTATTAATACGGTTTACTTTACTACTGTTAAAACAGTGTTATGTTCGTATTCTTTAGTTCCCTTAAAGGCCTGATCCTATCATCCCAATCATTAATTTTTGCAATAGTCCACAGAAATTTTCAATCGACACTGCTCTTTGATTGACAGCAAGTTCAAAGAATGTACAGCAGGGAAGCTCATATTACACAGCATGTACTGTACTCGAAGTGTTTACTCGAAGTGTTTTCAATTTACACATCACCCTTCACCCTAAACAGCTGTGGCAATAAACTGAAATTGTGTCTGGATGAGGATAAATTTTAGACAATTGTGAATTTGGTTAGTTAGATGGGATTAAACGACACACCCACACAAATGTGTTACATAGTGTCACCAAGAGAAGTAAAAGTTACGTTGTTTGGGTTAAATTACCAAAAAAAAAAAAAAAAATAGAAACGCAAGTTTCACAAAAAGAAGACAAAGGCGGGAGTCATGTCAGAAATTTCTTAAAAGTTTGCTTTCCTTGAGAAAGCCTAGAAAAAGGGAAGAATCTGTTTGTTCAAACAAAGTTTTTAGGTCGGGCACGGTTTTAGACAGTTGTGGAAGGGGCTTAAGTAGGAAAATTGGAACTGTTTGGGGTGAGACGATTAGACCTTAAAGGTCGCTTCTCTCTCCTGCAAGCTAGTGAGGCCGCGGTCTTGATAACAAGGAATGTTTAGGACACAGGTAAATTTACTGTCTTCTGGACCAGTCAAAGTAAGAATGAGGTAATGCTTATATTCCCTGAAAGGTCCAATTTTTCACACCAAACAGTATCGATTCTGGTAACTTACTTAAGCCCCTCCCAGGCACAGATCCAAGGGGGGGGGGCTTTCACGGTCTCAGCCCTCCCTTTTCGCCATATCAACAATAAAACATACGGGAAATTACCAGTGCAACTCCCCAGGCTCACACCCCTGTTTTCTCTTAACTTCAGCCCCCCCCCCTTTTTGGAATGTCTGGATCCGCGCCTGCCTCCCACAATTATCTAAAATAATAATCCCACGTTATTCATTCTCTAAAGCACTGAATTTGTAATTTCGGTCAGCAAAGAAGGTTATTTATTTGAATGTGTTTGTGTGATAGTCAAACAACAAACGACATAGCCTAATTGATTATTGGTACGCCATCATACGATAATTTAGGGCGAAACGCCAAGAAAATTTTGGCCAAAATGCAGATCATTTATTATTTACAAAATCTTATATTTGGGATATTTTCTAGCGATTTTTTAAAAAGGCATTTTTTGTTTTCCTCAATTTTTGTTTTCTTCAAGTTTTTTTGTTCATTTCCCGGGGGGGGGGGAGGCGGCAAGTTTTACCCTTGCCCTATTCCTGCGGACGCCCTATTGTTGCTGACAAATTTACTTCGGAAAGTTGGAATAGGTTGGCTCTTAAGCATCAGTGACGGAGCTGGGGATCCCGATCAGAGGGGATGAGAATGGCCCGCAGACGCCCTTTGAAGCAGGTAGATGCCCTGGGTCTTATATAGCACGATCAAAGCCATGGCTTTCAAAACGTTTCATTTAGGTTTTTCAAATCTGGCAGAAAGCTGCCTTTCCTTTTCCCTCCCCGAGTTGTTCGAGCAAAACAGATTTAATTTTTCTATCCCTTCCTTTCACAAACTAGAATAAAAGCTGTCATTACTAACGGACATGACAACATGTCCATTATTGTGGTTGGTCGCATTTTCTGATGATCACGTGACCACCTTCCTTTCGTTCAGTTTATCGGACGATCTCCATCAAGAAACAAACTTTCTTTTTGGGAAAGAATCGTGCAGCAGAAGGGACGGGTATGTGACAAGATTGTGTGGAAAAAGGCGCTTATTATGAAATGCGGGACATTTTTCCTAAACTGCGCTTCATCTAAATATTAAGTAGGCTAATTACAATATTTAGTAAGCTAGTTACAATATTAAGTAGACTAAATAAGCCAGAGACTTTACATATAACGCAGTCATGAAAGAGGGATGCTGTCCTATATACGTTGGTCTGATTTTCTATTCTCTTTCCAGATCGTTTCTGTTTGCAACCGTTTTATATATATTTTCAACATCAATTTAAGTAGAACCGTTTGATCACGAAATATATTTTATATTCACTTTATTAAGTGATTTTAAAGATAACTGTATAAATTTGAAAACATGAGGATAACTCTCTCTGACAATTTCCTGGAATTTCGGCAGAGCGGTGTTCAAGTTCGTTTGAACTGCATACAGTTTACAAATGTACAATGTATGTACAACAGTAGCATGCAGGCGAGCATAGTGCAAGTACCGGACCGCCAGTTCGTAGCAGCGTTCAGTACACGTAGGAAGAGAGTAGGCCTTTGTATGAGGTCGAAGCTATAGGACCGATTGAATAGAGTTTTCTAAGTGTTTAAGGTAAATGTTCGTAATAAACAAAAAGAATTTCTCATGTAATGTCCTACGGAAGGCAAGTGCAAGCAAACCTCGTCCGAATTTTCGATCCAAATCTCGTATTTTACTATACCTATAAACCATTAGGTTTTCGATTGGCATTGGGCAGCTGAAGTCAAACGTAAACGTCCATAGCGTAGCCAGCGGGGGGGGGGGGGGCACAGTGCCCCCCACAGAAATTTTGGGGACGCGATGGGCGATGTTGAAAAAATGAAGGGGAGCCAAAAAATAAAAAATAAAATAAAAAAAATAAACGGCAAGAGGATCGAGGGAGCGAATCGGGGGCATTTTTTTACAGTTTTTCGGGGGGGGGGGGGGAGAGGGGGCTCTTAGTCGTTACGATAAAGTATGCAGTCCCCGACGGCGACTAGTCTCCCCGATGGTTTACCTGTTTTTTGCTCTCAAGGGACAATTTCCCTAATAAGAACCCCAAATTTTGGGCGCGCTACGCGCGCTGTAGATTCACTCCAGTTTTTTCAATACTTCCATTCCACAAATCCAGAGAGTGTAAGTCCTTTCAACCTTACCAAGTAAATAGTAGGCAGAGTACACAGGTTATGCAGAGGTCGTAAATTTTATCCCATATCACAAAGACTAGTTGCTGTTCTCTTGTGTGTGTCATGCGATAAGTCAGATGGTGAGCCACTCACGGAGCATAGTTTGGCTATTTTATCGGGTATTCCAGGTGGTTTCGACACAATGTATGTTCAGGGAGGTGTAACTAGATGGAGATCCATCGAATCTTTAATTTATGCTAATCCAATTAGATTGATTCCAAAGTGGACACTAAATCCTTTATTTGGGGATTATTGAACTAAAGGGCGTGGAATTCCTTTGTTTAATACCTTGGCAACCTCATTCATACCTACGGTGACTCCAACAAAAGGGATTATTTGGAACTATGCTGTTATGTGTAAGTAGTTGCCGACAAAGAAGTGCAATACACCATCTCGGCATTTCAAACGACTGGCTATTGCTAATGATCACAATGATCCTGGATATAGACCAATTCTGATGATTTATGCAAATGAGCAAAAGAGGAATAAGACTAAACATTGCTATCGGATTTTCATCAAAACTCGCATTCACTCGCATGGTCGGAATGGCACACCCAAATAGAGTAAAATACAGAGTACAAGACAAGTAGGTTGTAATCCGCGTCCAAACGCGTCCAAATCGTCAAATTAATTTTCTTCCTTGAGCGACTGGCAATATTAAGGCAAGGGACAAATTCCCGATCTGCTTTTCGACACCTAGCAGACGACTTCCCAGTCTTGAAAATCTGCTAATACTTCAGTGTTAAGCCTATTGGGCCATAAAGAACAACACACAAAAGAGATTAGTGTCGGCAACTATTACATCTCAAAGAAAGGGGTTTTCGATGGATCTCCATCTAATCACACCTCCCTGGTATGTTATCCCCGATACGGTCTACAACAACTACAGTTTCTATTCTTTTTTTCCTTTTTGTTCTTAATGATTACATAGGCTATGTTATTTTTGTAAGCCCACCAAAAAATTTCGCGCGCTTTGCGCACTTTGCAATTTCACGATTCAGACTCAAAAGAACATTAACTCGGCTTTTAAAATATTAAGTAGCACTGTGCAGAATGTGCCCAAGGCTGCAATAACATGGGATAGTTAGGCTCCTTCATACCACCCCCTCGACATAGGGGCTGTCGGAACTTGTGGTCGCTGGCATTGCCCGCCCCCTGTCGGGGATAATCTGTCGCCTTCTCATGGTCGGTTTAGTTACTTTGGCTTTCACAAGAGTTATTTCTGCGATAAAACCCAAAATGTTCGGTACGCTTTGTACACTCTTCCTCAGTTCCGTTACCTAGAGCTAATAAAGTACAAACCCTTCCCATTTTTTCATGTAAATTAATAAGTAGAAAAAATGGATTAATGTTCTTGTCGGGAATTTTCATATCATTTCGCTAAACTTAGTTAATTATCTCTTGTGTCAGTCGTGCGGTACGGACTCGAAGAAGAAAGTACAATATAATTTGTGTCCGATAGGGCCCAAATGCCGGGACAATTTATTGACCTATATAAGATTTAAATAAGTACAGATTCTTTTTAGTGTACTAACCCAAAAAATTTTTTCCCCCTTTTCCACGGTTAAATCAGTGCGGAAATATCATCCTCTAGCATATACAAATTTGATGTCGTATATGGCTCGCAATGGCAGGTATAGTGCACAGGTTTTCTTCAAACCTCCCTCACCAACTCATCGACGGCATAGTGGCTGTCGGGGTTTGGGTCGCTACCGACCCTGCCCCTCCCCCGTTCGGAAAGTGGCCCTTCGTCGGGCAAATCCTGGCGCCAAGCCTGGATGGAAGTCACAGTTTTCCAGTTATGACTTGTATATGTGTAATGAAGCAATGAACTAGAAATGGAAGCTGCATTTTTTGGAGAGCGGCAACTATTTTGGAGGGGCGGTCAATTTCACTAGGAGGACGTATCGGTCCTCTAAAACCCCATGTGGATAACACTGGAATCTAGTATAAAAAGAACAAAATATAGCACCATATTGCATCTAAGCTCTTCGAGACAGCAAAACATTCCAAAAGGGGAAGGTGACATCCAGGGAGACAGGCCCGTGGTCAGGGGGTTGGCACTTAGTCCCGTCCATACCTAATTTTTTTTTATTTAAATGGAGTTTTGGCGTTTTTCAGGGCAAAATGTCAATTCCGCTGGTTTAGCCAACTAAATGTAAGCCTTATGAGTAGCTGTTTTGTTCCAGTGCGACACAATTCCCTAGGACCCCATTGACTCGTACCGAGTAACCCTCTTACAATCACACACTAACCCTGCTAACTCTCGAGGGATTAAAGAAAACATTGATACAAGATTAAAAATGTCCAAAAATTCCAACTTAGGTGTTCACCAGATCGCTCAATTTTGGTGTAAAATTGCAAAATCTCTTTGGGGCGGAAGGGGGAGAACCACACCCTCTCCCCGTTCGGTCGCTCGGCTCCTCACTTGGGCGCTTCGCTCCCTCAAGAAAATGCCGCACCCCAGTGGCGGCGATGAAAAATGAAAAAGTTTGGGCTAAAGGTATGCTCAGCCCCTCAATATTTGTCAAGTGCTTCAATTAAGAAGCGGGGAGAATTTCGAAGTTGGGCTGAACATATTCTTGCTTAGAACACTCGGGAAGTGCCGTTTCCGGCCATCTGAGGGGTTTGTAAAGCCAAAATTTCCTGGTACGCTCCGCGCCAATTGATGGTAGAGCTTAGAAACATGTATTAACATTTTTCATAGATTGATTTTTTTTTTTTTTTTGCATTAATTGAGAAATATCAGAAATGAGATCCATATTTCCAGGCTGGGAACATGCAGAATAAAACACTCGGGAAGTGCCGTTTCCTGCCATCTGATGGGTTTCTAAAACCAAAAATTTTCTTGTACGCTCCGCGCCAACTGATGGTGGCGCTCCGCTTAGATAGTCATGTCGGTCAAGATTGGGGACGATGAGTCGATTTTGCCCCCCACAAGAAAATCCTGGCTACGCCCCTGGTAAGCGTAGTTTACATTAGCTGCACCTTCATTCGCAGGTTCACTTCATTCCGGGCAATTATTCTAAATTAGAGCCAAATTTAGTTACTACACACTTGCTGCACTTTTGTCGGACAGGTTTGTCAATCCTCGGTGGCAGGTAGGGAATTGCAACACCAATGAAAATATTGGGGGAGCAAACGTATTGTTTTGCCCCTCCAATAACTCAGGCAGATATAAAATAACAAAAAACAACAAGCAGAATAACCAAAATGTAATGACATTGTGGGATATGGGGTTGGGGGTGGGTTCTAGAAAACGTCACTTTGGGTACACGTGCATGTCAATGTGAGTGTGTATGTGTGTCTGGTTGTGCGTGTATGTAGGCCTAGGTGTACCAGGCGCGGATCCAAGGGGGGGGGGACTTTTACGGCCTCAGTTCCCCCCTTTTCGTACGTCACATCAACAATAACAAATACACTAAAATAAGCATGTTTATCTATACGAGAATATTCAAAGGGCTATTTCAGGCTCATCCTTTCCCTCACAACACAAATCCAAATGCATGAATAATACATGAATACATGAATAATATGAGTAGCTGTCGGCTAATAGACCTATGTCATCACGTTATGACCGTTACCGAGCTGGGTGTGCAAACTTTTGGACCAAATAATGTTGCTGTGGCCATCTTGGTGGCCCCAGTGGAGCAGATATATGTGTATATTAGGTGGCGTCTTACAGTGGCGGAGCTAGGGATTTCGGTCAGAGTGGGAGAAAATGGTCTACAGGGGCGCTTCGAAGGAGTAAATACCCTCAGCCTCATCACGATCGAAGCCACGGCTTTTCAGACTTTCCATTTGATTTTCCGAAACCTGGTAGAAGACTACTTTGCCATTTCTCCTCAGCAAGTTTTTCTATTAAAACATGTTTAAATTTTCTATCCATGAGCCTCAGCAGAAGAAAATTCGGGGAGGGGGCGGGGGACACAACTCTTTTAAGGGGAAAAGCTCCGCTTCACCTTGAGCTGGCTCGGCGCGCAAGAAAATTTTGGCCCAAAATGCCTCTCAGATCGCTGGAAATGGCATTTCTTATAAGGCAGTTACCGCATATGAATAGGGAAAACACTGAGTAAACTGTTAAGAAATGTAAGAAATGTTGATGTTAATTTTTCTTCGTCTTTTTCTTTATGTTTTCTTCGTTTTTTCAGGTTTTTTATTTTCCAGGGGAGGGCAAGTTCCCCCCTTCCTGCGGACGCCCATGTTTCTATCCCTCTCTTTCACATTCTAGTGTAAAAGCGGTCATTATATTTTGTGTTATTGTCAGGTCTCGATTTAAGATTTTAATGTAATATTGGGGTACTTTGTGAAGATAAAGATTAAACCTGCTAGAGCCAAAAAGCAAGCAATCTTACAGGGGGAAAAGTTATGGAAAGTTATCACCGTTAGGTGTACATTTTTGGTATCTGGAAATCAAGATAAGTACACGAAGAATAAATAATTGACGTATTTTACATCATGTGACCACTCTGAAATAGCCATTAATTAAGTACATTGCAAGAAATAGCCAAGACAAAAGGTCTGCTTGGCTCTCTTGATACCGAATTCATGATCATTAAAAGAAGCCTAAAGCTAGGCTTATTAGATGCATTTTTCTGGCTTGTTTTGACCACGAAAGTACAGAAATAAGCATTTTCATGGGATTATCGTGCAGTGTCAGAAATAGCCACCATGAGAATGATCACTTGAAGAAAAGCAAAATGGAAACTGCTCATTAAAACTCTTAAACCATTACTACTGTAATAACAGTTTTATTTTATTTTAACCTGAATGTTTTTTTTCAAATGTGTTTGAAAAATGTTGTGGAAGCTATTTTGGTATTTTATAAACTCTTTTATTGGCTTTGTTGGCAATTATCCCTGACAACAAGAGGGCTGTTTGCGCTACAATTATTGTTGTGCCCTTTACAACATCTTTTATTGGCCGGGAGGGTGAATTTAATGTCAGTCTGTGTATCTTTAAAGCTTATAATCACGCTTGGTGTGGAAGCAATTAACTTAGCACAACATTCATAAGTGCGTATAAAACATGAAGGTACGTTTCAGCAAAACCTATCCCTATATTACAAAAGACCCTTTTCTTCAGAATGAAGTGCAGATAGTACAGTTACTGGTGGCTACTTGAGAATTTTGTTACCTGGGCCTTAAAACAACCCTATTAAATTATGTCTTTTGCCAATAATGGTGCAAGAGTAAAGTTTGCTAAAAACCTAAAAAGGGCACCGACAGACAATTTTGGTCCGTCGGGGGGGGGGGGGGGGCGACCGCCCCTGACCATATTGCAGCTCCTCCACTGGCGTCTTACCGTCATTTCCTGCCCACATCCTCCCCCCGTTAGACTGACCAATGTGCCAAGACCCATATGCACACCCCTGGTATAGCGGAACAGCGATCAAAAGCAATCATATCGGAGAAACACAAAACGCATCTTGCAATTCTCAAGAAGGTTTTAAGTGTTAACTGTAATGCACCACGTAAGAATTGAAGCCCTTGTATGGTTGTTGATGCTGACAACGGAGAATTGGGATATACGTTGATTTTGATTTCTGTTTCAGCTAATCAGGCTGCTCAAACACATGGGATCCTTGTAAAGTTTGATGAAACTTGTAAAGGCTAGGTAGCCGGTATGTGATGCATTGCCATCCTCCCTTGAAGTTCAGAAGGGATTTTCGCCGCTCAGTGAAGTTGCTCGAATTCATACTCACCATACTCTTATGACGCAAGGTACTCAAATAGTTTGTAGAGTGCCCGCACCAGCTCATTTTCCAAAGATTAATTTCTTTACATGACCATTTCATCCAATGGTAGTGGTTGATTTTATCTGGTAATCTTCTGATCATTTTATAAATTACTCATTTTTGTTTAATGAAGTGTAAATTTTATTGCAAACGAAAGCTAAAAATAATGATTGCTTATATTCTACTTACAAGTCGATGGGAAAAGCCGTTTCCGGCGCTTTCTGAGTGATCGTGATTTTTCAAAATTTTCTGTACGCTCCGTGCCAACATATGGTGGCACTCCGCTCGGTCTTTCGGGCATGCCTAGGCGTATAGATACGGGAAGCTGGGGGCGTAAGCCCCCCATAAAAATGAAAGGGCGGACGCAAGCTTCCGTTCCCTACTTCCATGGTCAGAAAACCACCTTTTCCTTTTCCAAAATCTCAAAAAAGCAAAATTTCCGGCGCAAATGCAATAATAAAATGCAGCATTCCTCTCTCATGATTCAGTTTGGTAAACTTTTCCGAGCTCTGTTAATGACAAAATTGGATGTTATCATATGTGACACCACATCATCAAGAGACACCAGCAGCTATATTGCTATTTTTGAAAACTGTCCTTCATAGAATTCCAAATTTTCTTCAATGAAAGCTCTTGATTTTAAAATATTTTGTCTAAAAAGGACCACAAAGTTTGGGAAACTTGAAATGTTATCGGAGAGTATCAGTTCGTATGCCTTAGATAGCTTTATGTAACAACAACGATTCAGTCGTCGTGGAGTCATTCTCAAATTTGCCACCAATATATGAAGGAAGTGCAGATTCTTCAGTAATCCCCTAGCCCTTTAAATTTCCTTAGTGGAAACCAAAAATCCAAATCTCTCTATGCAGTACAAGCTCCATATCTAAATATATTTGCTTAAAAGGGGAAAAAGTTTGACACGATTCGCGCGCCGCAATACGTACCTGATACAGTGATATTCACACTTAAAAGAAGATTCGGAAAACTTTCCAAACTTTTCTTTCATAAAATTCTGAATTCTTCCTAACAAAAGCTTCATATTTGTAATTATTAGTTTTAAAAAGACGTTTCGCTCGTCCTAACCTACAACCCCATCATGCAGTAAGTGGTGGCTCATAAAGCAGTCAGTGGTAAACTTTCCTGAGCCGCTAGTGCTGTTTCCCTAAAATTTTCTTAAATAAAGACTTTTTCAAATATTTTGTCTAAAGAAGATAACAAAGTTTCGGTGGCTTTTTGAATGTCGCCGAGAAGCCTCAATCCGCACTCCTTAGTTAACATTATGTAACAACAACGATCTTCAGTCATGCATGCTATCTCAGATGTATGCTAACAGGAAACACAGATTCTTCGATTGTCCCCCAAAAATTCAATTTTCCTTCCAAGTAACCCTGAATCTAAACTATTTCTTGCAATACAAGCTCCACACTTACAAGTTTTCGACGCGCGCAGTACAGTAGAGTTCAAACTTAAGAAAAAATCAGTGTTTTCATTTAAAAAAAGTTCTTGCTCGTAGAAAAGCGAAAAATTAAGCATAAAAATGTACCTTTGGGTCAATGGGGTAGGAAGAGATGCATAGTCCAAAATTGTTCCGCCCCCCCCCCCCCTTCCCGCCTTTCATATTGCTTCCTACGCCACTGAGATATTCAGATAGTTAATCAACGTACGTCCCTATCACCCGCTTTCTCTAAGTTCAGCCCCCCCCCCCAGTAGTGCCATTCCATCGTATTTAATACTGCCTAAGTTTTGTTTTGTTTCGTACAACCTCCCTTACTAACAATTAAACTAATTGCCGGCTGCATTCTTAAAACTATCTGTTCGTTTATTATGCTTGATGTTCCATCATTCGTAATGCCAACCGCCTGACGATCGGGTCTTGCCCGTGAAACTTAAACTCAACTTCAACAGTGCCCACCCTATTTCTCTAAAGAGATCTATTGTTTACTCCCAATGTCTTAGACTTAAACGGATATGCTCAGACACCGATAATCTCAATGTTGAACTTTCTAAACTTGTCACGCATTTTCTGACTAATGGTTACCTCATCCATATCATTAAGGAGGGTATCCAGAAAGCCAGCAAATTTAATAGAGCCGTTCTTCTCAAATATAAAACCAAAACGGTGATCAACCGCATCCCCTTCACTTTAGAGTTCCACCCCCAAATTCCCTCCTTGACTAAATCCATTAAAGGGAATTTCATGTCCCTTAAAGCAGACCCCCAGCTACCCAAGATTTTTAGACAGCCACCCTTACTGGCCTTACGCCAACCTCCCAATCTCCGTAGGTTACTTACCTCGTCCCAGCTCAGCCCCAGACCAGATCCCCCCACAGGTAATACTCCGTGTAAAAAAAACCGTTGTCAAATTTGCAAACACATTGTCACAGGCGTTTCGTTTAGCTCACCTAATTTTTTGTCCTCTTTTCATCCCCCCAACTTAAACTGCGACTCTAAGAATGTAGTTTATCTCCTGTTCTGCAACAGCTGTGACAATGGCATGTACATAGGAGAAACTGGAACGCATTTCAGACTACGTTTTAATAACCATAAGAAGTCCATACGTGACAATAGCAAGGGCTTTCCAGTGGCAGAACACTTCAACCTCCCAAATCACTCCCTTCTTAATCTCAAATGCCTCTTGCTAGCCTCAAATTTTAAGACACATTCACAAAGAAAAATATCCGAGATTAAGTTTATCCTAAGATTTAAGACGCACATAAATGGGCTTAATAGGGACTTAGGACCGCTGAACCATTACACTTTTCATAAGCATCTGTAGCTTGACTTACCCTTTACCGTTTCTATTGCGTCTTAGTTTCAAGTATTTCACTTCGTATATCATTACTGGCTGAAGAAGATCCCAGGTGGGATTGAAAATTTCCAATATTATATTATATCTCTGTACTTTGCAATGTCAACCAGGCACCTACTATTTGCCTTTATTACAGTTCTTTATATATATATATATATATATATATATATATATATATATATATATATATATATATATATATATATATATATATATATATATATATATATATATATATATATATATATATATATATATATATATATATATATATATATATATATATATATATATATATATATATATATATATATATATATATATACGGTATATGACCTTGTTAATCGTAAGAAATGGCCAAGGCGAAAGGTCTGTTTGGCCCTCTTGTGCTCTAGATGCCCTCTCAATGAAAAATGGAAGTGAACTTCAGTACTAGATTTGATATTTTGGCCTTTGAATCCATGTAAGTATAGAAAAGAGCATTTTCATGGAATTTTGATACAGAGTCAGATGGCCACTCTGCATTGAAGGAACAGCCAGATATTTACCATGAGAATTTACCAATGGTCACTCTAAAGAAGAGCAGAATGGAAAGTGCTCATCAGTATAGGGGCTTTGTAATTACGCCACGGATCCGCCATGCTGGAGGACAATCATGCTAAACACACGTGGCTTTGTGATGAACTCACTGTACAGTGTGGTAAGCGGGTTGTGCGCACATTCATCGAGCAAGCGCTTCGAGTTTGGTCTACTACGTAGTTACGTGTTCTCCAACATGGCCACCGGAGAGTATTATGACCTCATATCAAGTTCTTAAACCACTACCACCAGGACTACGGCTTTGTTTAATTTTATTTTCTTTTTTAAAACCAGAAGGCACTTTCCAAATGATTTTCATGGGAAAACAGTTTGTGGGAGCTATTTTGAAACTTAATACTCCTTTACTGTTCACGTTGACACCTATGTCCGACAGTCTGAGCAAGGCTATGATTTCAGTATTGGCAACACAATATTTTCTCTCATTGGACTGCGAGAGTAAAGTTTCGGGCAGATATTCCTCACCATAGTCAGTTTCTATTCTCCCTAATTGATTATGGCTAGCTCCTCCCACAACTATCTAAAATTCATCCTTTTTTAGACACAGACCTAGTTTATTGCCCGAGGGCGCTACCCTGGTGAGCGCCCAAGATCCTCATGTGTAATCAGAACCCACACGGTGCATTTCGTGTGATACGAACTACTCTTGTGTTTTTGAATTTGATGTTACTCAAAGAAGTATACCACCTGAGGAGTTTGGTATTCCCCGGATAAACTTCTGGTTGGGATGATGAGTAATTGTCTTTGGGACCACTTGTGTGTATTTTGTAAGTGTACGATAGAGCATAGTTTGGAAGCAATGCTCCAAGCAAAGCTTAAAGGATAAAAATGGTTACATTGCATCTAGCTAGCTTATGCAACCCTAGCCTGCGTAGCTCCTCTGTGGCTGCAGCCCCTTAGGTTTGAATTTTCGTAGTGATGAGCTGGTGTGACTCTACCCTTACATCCGTCACAAAAGGCTACCTTTCATCCTCATCAGATTAAAGGGCAGGAACAGTCATCCCAAATTGAAGAAGTGTAGTAGACTGTCCAGTTTCATGATTGGCTGTTAGGAGACATGTGGCAATGTTTTTTCTCTTCAAATGTGAAATTTACTAGAAATAACTGCTTGGTTTACCTTGATTATGCAATAGTAAAGTCATTAAATGTAATTAAAGATACTTTGTAAAGAAATAAGATGAACATTGAGTTATTTAGCTTTTTCTTGAAAATAAGTTTGGGGGACTGCTCTGTACCTTTAAAGTACAGATAGCGTAAAGCCTACTTAAGGCTCCTCGAGCATTTTATTACCCGGGCCTCTTAAAAACACCATCGAATTATTTAGCTGCATGCGGTGTCTGTAATGGTGACTGGCAGGTGTACGTCGAAAGCCAAAATGGGCGTCGGCATGCAGACGATTTTGGCCCGTCAGAGGCGGGTAACTCTATTGAATATATGGAACCTCCGTCACTGATAAGCATCCGAATGAAATCCAATACTTCTATTAGCATTAAGGGAAATCATATAACATAAAAATATCTTGAGGAGATAAAGCTGATATTTAGTGATGAGGAGGGTCTTAGAACTTCCCTTCCAAACCATAATTGCGAGAAACCAGCCTGGGACGTCGGCCTAAGTGAAAGACATGTCCGAATCTATGCATGTTTATATCACTTAAAGGCAAAGTCGGTTGGTTAACTGGTCCACCCGAAGATGATTCACTTCGGTGGACAACCTGTTTTAGTTTAAGCCTATGCCAAGTAAGAGGAAAGCCGATTTACCCGGAGAAAAACCCTTCTACATAGAGCGGGATTAGAACCATGAGAATCACATTGGTCCACAGCAACTGGAAAAGACCACTCAGCCACCCGACAACCCGTACATCACCGAACTGCAGATTGTTTCCATTTAATAACCGTGGAAGATCCATGCCAATAGAACAATCAGCTTCTTAACAGACATCAAATGCGCACTTTTAAACAAGTAATTTCTTGATTTCTGTTACCATCGTATTGCGCAGATTTGTTAGGGTTAGAGCCTAACGGCTAGGTTAGGAATTAACGCTGTAAAGGCAGTCAGGGAATTTCTTACTAAACGGTGCGCATTGGCCCAAAGTGGTGAAAATAGACCTAATTCCAAAATAACAGTTTTCCATAGCGACGTGACCTAGGAATATTAGCCTGTTCTTTCATAATCCCGTGAAAAGCCTGTAATAAAGGCCTATCCCTAGTTACAACCCTAACCAAGTTTTTGAAAAAAAAAAAAAAAAAACAGAAAAAAGAAGTTTTCAACCTTCCACCGCATTCCCATGACAGAAAAGAAAACTCACTCGACGGAATTGACGTTGTAGCGACGTGGCGATTGCACTCAATCTATTGGTTAAGGTCTTCCTTGCGCTTATTAAAATAGTGAAACATTTTTGGCGGGCTACGACCAGTGCTGGAACCAGAATGTCAAATGGTGGGGGGGGGGGGTGGGGGAGTACAAAGGGCATTGTTGGGGGGCAAAATCTTTCGGACGCAGCGTCAAACCGAACCCAAAGCGCCCCATCTTGTAGGTGGGGTCCATGGGCGAAGCCCCCGAAGCTTCGAGGTTTAAGCATATATCTGGATGAAAAATTAAATCTCTGGACACATATATCATTTATTTTTCCGAGTAACCCAACTCCTGACTGACTTAAGTTGAGGGGGGCAGGTGGGACGGGGGTAAGGACTAATTCGGGCGGGGGTATGCCCCCTCTTGCCCCACTGTAGCTCCGCCACTGGCTATGACTTTTTTCTCTCAGCCTTCGGATTAGTTCTGTGGTCGCCCTCTGTTTTTAGCGTGAGTCACTGGAAAATTCCTGGTCCACTTCTGTCTGCAGGTATCTCTATCCAAGTCGGCGTTTGGGTGTGGTACAAAACTACGTTTCCCAGTCGGGAAGGGGAGAGGCTTGGGGCCTAGACCCCTAAACTTTTGCTGCAAAATTCGGGCAATTTAAAGAGAATTTGCTGGCGAAGAGTTAAAAAATTCGATATGTCAAGCCAGTATACCTAATTGAAGTAACCTTCTAAGCGTGTTCTACCTTGCCAGACGAAAACATTACTAGAACGAAGCAGAGGTTTTACACACTTCGTGCAAACATTAGCTTTCTCAGGCTCTCGCAGAATTAAAGAAGGTACGACAGGTACGATGAGTTACGGCGTAGCTGTAACGAATTTATGGATGTGTTTTTAGCCTTGCACTATCAAAATTTTATCCCCAATTTACCGAAATTTTAATCTTCGAAAGATTCCTTATTTTTCAATACCGTCTCAATCGTGTTCAGACAGGTCAGCGGAGGTGTCCGCTAATAACAGCTCTAAAGCTTAACTTCGACTCTCTTTGCTCGAAATGTCCAAAGTTAAAATGTCATGCCTCAGTAACACCGCTCTAAATCTATTCCCGATTTCTCATATGCTCATAAGCTGTATTCCAATTGGGTGAAGTTTATTTAAGACTGAATCATGGATCTATTTTTATCATGTTTTACCAGGGGCGGCGTCAGGGGATGGCTGGGGCCGCCCTGCTTCTAGGTAGAGCATGGAAGGATATAACGGGAAGGTTTTTAAATTTTTCTGCAATCCTTTGCTTCTGCTGTAAGTTTGTTGTCTCCAGGGACGCCAGGGTATTTTGAAAGGGAGTGGGGAGGAAGGCATGAGCTGAGTGTCCTTTTCTTCTTTTGTCTTATTTTCCCCGTTTTAATTCTCTTTTAACTTTTTCTTGCGACTATAGGGGGCGCTCTCCCCCTTACCCGCCCATGCTTGTCTCTTACTTCGACCAACCGCTCGGTCAGTTAACTTGTCTTTTGGTGCTGAAGGGGCAGTTGCGAAGTAAAACTCCGAAATTTCAGGAAGGAAAACCCAGTTTCAAAAATTTCTACAATACCCAACCCTCCGAATTGTCCAATTTAGGGTTTAACACACCCTGGCAACAAACCGTAAAGTTGCTCAGCGCCTTGGTTGCTGCTCCTCTTCGGGGAGCTTTCTTCCCCACCTTGGAGAGAAAACCGTGTCCGTCCCCACCCTTGGTGGATACGCACACGGATTCGTACGAACTGAGTTGTACCTTACTGATGGAATTCTAACTTAGAAACTCAGAATTCTGACCAAGTATCTTGTAATTCTATAATAGGATTCTGTAATTCTTGAACACTAAACCAAAATCAGAAAATGTGTACTGACAGACGAAATGCCTTTAAAAAATTATGGAATGTTGTTTCTGACTATGTTGCTCATAAAATATGATCAAATTTTTCATTTGGATTTTGTAGACAATGAGTTGAAATGCAGATTGTTCAAAATTCAAGGCAATTTGACAAATTTTAGTTCCATTTTTTCTGAGCAGCTATTGTGGCGGGAACACATACCTATAATTCAAAGCTCTCTATCTCAATATTTCAATGGTCATGGTAGGGAAATTATTTTGAAAGTGCCATGAAAGCCCTCAATGTGAGCTTCGATCAGACGGTCGGCATGTCCCGGTTGAAAACTTCTACTGGGAGTTAGGGGGAGTTAGGGGCACGAAAGTACCCTAATTTAGGGTGTAATTCAATAAGACTTATAATTAGTGGACCGTTACATGCCAGACTGCGCAGCAGACGATAGATGGCGCTCTCTGAGAAACCATAATACAACCCTTTGATACACTCGGCGAGTCTGGGGGTGGAGACTTTAGAAAAAGTAACGTTTGACTTGAGCTGTACAACGAATTCGTATCGGAATCCCGCTGTTCGGAGAGTTTTTGGTAAAATCTTCTCCAGCTCTGGTCGGCAAGAGTAAAAAATGTTCCAGCTTGTGTAGATTCCGGTATATGAGTTACACCGAAGGACTATGAAAATTAAATTTTTGCTATTTATTTCGTGATGTTACATAGATAGACAGATTTAATCGGTGACTGTACGCTGTCCGGTAAAAAAAAATATGTCGGTGTAACGTCATGAAAAAAAATCAGTCGGCATGTTATTTTCATAAACATCAGATACAATATTTCATATATTTACACTGGTTGACAAATCTTTGCGACCAGAGAGGGGGAAGCTTTTACCAAAAACCCGAAAAATGAGATCGGGATCCGATCCAAATTCGTTGTAGTGTGACCGAGGTAAAAAGGTAAAAAGGTAAGAAAAGATACACGGGAAGAAATAGGAAAGAAAAACGGTTTGTTCCAGTTTTAACAGTTATTTTAATGTCAGATATCATTTAACCCATCCACCTTTAAGTTTAGAAACGTAATAATAAATCGAGGATATTCTTTGTCTGATTATCACCTCTTAACTGTAAAAGTCTTCAAGATTGGTGAGCGTAGACTTACTTCACTTTACGATGGGAATAGCTCAGTCCGTTTTTTCATTATACCGTATATTACTTTGTTTCAACATAGAAAAAGGTCTCAAGGATAGAAGTTTGTGTTTTGTGGTCTAGGATAGATGTCGACCACCACAATAATTCGGTAAAATGATTTAAAGCTTCGTCTTCACATACTGGGCCATATTATAGGTATTAACTGCGCTGAATGATCGTAGTTGGTATTTTCCCGTGAAGAAAGGAACATACTGGCAGTATCACATAGTCCACAATGCGAAATATTATAGGTCTAGATGCATTCTTCTTTTTGCTTTAAGATAGCTTTCCCTTTTCATTCAATTTAGAGATTGTGGGGGAGGAGGCAAACTTTTCACGTTCTTTGGGTAAAGTCGTGACATTCATGCACCCTCTTCATACCGATTCTGTGAAAGGCATCATAAACAGTGGGTTACCTGCATACATATCACGTGACAGGTTCCGTGAAACCATCATCAGTTGATGTGTCAACACAACTGTCAACCAGTCACATGTGCCAATGCAGTATTTCTGGAGACCTATCCCACTGTTCTAACACACCCACCTTTTGCAGAAGAAATGTTTACACAATTTCTGGTTTCTTGCCATCATTTCTTCTTCATATCTTCCAACGTGGGTGATTCTTCCTATTCTATGCTGTGATTTTCTTAGGGCTTAGATTAGGCTAATAGATAAAAATCAATGGATAAAATATGCAATCATAAAAATAGTCTTCCTTACATTAAATATAGTTTTAATATTACATACCACTGGTAACGTAAATATTAGTTTATGCCACACATTCTTGGTATAACATCAAATGATCAGAATTACATATTCGTGATAACTTCACATGTACTTCTTCTCCAATCAACTACTTAATACCAATTTAAGTTTGAGTTCTGCTCGGAGTTCAGTTTTCTATTTAACTACTATAAGTAGATCCCTCTTTCATAGGAAGACAAAGGATGTCAACCCGAGAGAGGAAGCAATCCTATAATTTAAACGAGACTACATCGACATTTTACAACCCCCATCCTTAACGATAGCCAAAGAAATATAATTCAAAGTAGGTTTATCCAAACAACGCTTATTACAAGGCAGCAATCATACCATTTGCAGTGGCGATGTCAGTAGCCGTATCAGTGCTATAGCACTTTTGGAACCCGGAGGTGAAAAAGTAGCATTCACAATTTACTTCTCCGATGTATGTGATCTTTTCCCATGAATTATCAGTATTTTTGCAAGGTCTTGAAACTGCCAGGAAGTAGTACAATCCCGGGTCATCACCAGGCGCCGTAGCCGCCGCTGGTGCGGTCATGGCAACCGGGTTGTTATAGACCCATTCACAGAGATTGTCTTTTCCCACACTCGTCAGAAAGCCATCAGTAGGGACTACGTTCTCCGTTAAATCTGCTACGACATTCGGTTGTTGTACTTTCGCCCGGAGATGGTTTAAGCAAAGGGAGACGCAATCCAACAGGTAATTGTTTCGCTTCCACAGGAACCTATTACCTACAACCCTTGGTCTGAATTCTTCTGCTGTCACGGTAGTTCCCGACACCGTCGTTGCACCATCAGAGCTTCTAATGGTGTTGCTTTGAAGTTCACAGTTGCATACGTTTGGGGCCGAGCTGTGAAAAATAGAAAACAGTGTTTAAAAATTAACCGTTTGAAGACATTTCTTTACTTAATTTGCATATCATCCAGTATAAAATGTGGCGTTTACAGCCAATAGGATAGAGTCTTTTGCCACCCATTTTTGTCAGGGAATGGACCTCATACCTATAGACCTTATGCATTGACGACGCACTGACGTCATCCTTGGGAGCCATACAATGGAACGCGTGGCCGCACGCATAGGAATTCGCCCTGCACGCGTAGCAGACTATGCGTGTATTCGACTGGTTGGCAAGTCAGTTGTCTGTATTTGTAGGTGTTAGTTTGTTTTGCCCCTAAGGTGGGCATAAATATTGCTCTGTGACATCTTAGGCAAATACTGCCATAGTATGGGCGGCCATCAGGGCAAAAAAGACAACACAGCGAAACAGAAAAGACAAACGTCAAAAGGAAAAAACAACGCCGGAAGGAACATTCAAACGTCTAAAGAAAAAGACTTACGGCAAAAGGAGAAAACAAACCCCGAAAGGAAAAGACAGAGACAAAAGGAAAAGTTAAAACCCCAAAGGAAAAGACTAACGTAAAAGTGGAAAACAACAAACGCCAGAAGGAGAAGACAACGCCGAAAGGAAAGGACAACGTCGAAAGGAAAGGACAACGTCGGAAGGAAAGGTCAAACGCCAGAAGGAAAAAACAAACAGGCAAAAAATACAACAGAGCAAAGCGGGAAAGCGAACGCTGAAAGGAAAAGACAAAGCCAAAAAGAAAGGACAAGCACAAATAGAAAAACACAAACGCCGAAAGGAAATGACAACCGTGTAAAGAATAAGACCAAAGTCAAAGGAAAAGGCAAAAGTGAAGTGGAAACGATCGACTAACGAAATGTGACAAAGACAACGAGCAAAGGAAAAGACAAAGTAACGTCAAAAGGACAAGAAAACATCAAAAGGAGAAGAGAAAGCGGGTACTAACCACGGACTTCCTATATACATAGACAGAGCATGTAACGCGTATGTCCTATCCGTAGACTGTCGCCACCGACTAGGACAAAAAAGTCGCACCAAGATGGCCGCCGTGAAGCTATAATTTGTATGATTTGACGACAACTCTGTAATATTTTAAACAGAAGTTTAACTTGAATGAGTAACAATATCATATTCATGCAATACATGTAATGATATTGACCTACCTTGTATTATTCCGAAAATATTTCAAATTTCTTGCAAAATCTGTTGATTCTAACTACTTTAGCAAGTCCAAACTTTCACACACAAAACCACAGCAGACAGCCATCTCGCTACGCCTATACTCACACAGTATACTTTGTCTATGTATAGGAAGTCAGTGGTACTAACCCACACTGGGTGTCATGAAACACTGTTTCCACCTATCCGAAAAGCTCTCTACAGGTATGAGAAATTTTGGCAATTTTAAACAGATTCAAGAAATATCTGAGATGCTTCAAGTTATAAGGAGAAACGTACTTTTACATATCCGACAGTTACTAGATCTGAAAACCGATGAAATGTGGGAAATGATCACGGGATTTCATGAAATTTATTCTCACTTTGTAAAATTAACCCTGAAATGTGGAATTACTGTATGTACAAGCATTCGATTCGCGCGAACTGAAGTTAGCCTTACAGTTATACTAGGCCACAGTGTGCACAGTGTTAAAGTTAGGCTGCGTATGTAACTTGTAAATGGAACATTAACACAATAACATTTAATATTTGTTAGGAACTGACAATAAACACACCGGACAGTGTGAATGGCTAAGTCTTTCTTGAGATTTACTTTTCGAGCGCAGGAAATTTCCTGCGCTCTACCTTCTCTTTTAATATTTGTAGACTTTTTCATTGACTTTTGCCTTTTTCTTTCGACGTTCGTCTTTTTTTCCTTTTGACTTCAGAGGCGTACAAAGGATTTCTATGAAGGGGGGGGGGGTGCAGTATGAGTGATCGCTGGCCAAGAGGACGGGAACATTTTTGGCGTTTTAAAGGAGCTTAGATGCAAAATGGTGCAAGATTTTCGACTTTGTCAGGAACAGTATTATAAGTTGAATTGTGGTAGTTCATGAGGGTAAAACTGAAACTTTTGTGTCTTTACATGCAATCTTATGCCATTTACGCTCCCTTTCAAAGTAAAACTTGTCATTAAGTTTGTATACTTCTATGAGTAAAAAAAAGAGCATCGATCGGTATAGGCGAACGGGAGCATTTTAGTTTGAGTTTTTTTCTTGGCCACAAAACTTTATTCTGTCATAAATATTATCTAAGCGGGGTGCCACCATTGGTTGGCGCGGAGCTTAGAGAAATTTCGAAAAGTCAGACCACTCAGATGGCCGGAAATAACATTTACCAGACTTATATGAAGAATCTAAAAAGTCGCTATCTTCTTTGGTCGTCTGCAATAAAATGCTCACTTCAAAATATGTTCGCAAACTGGAAAGTGATCAGAGAGTTATTAAAGGGCCAGTTCTCTCACCCCAAACAGTACCAATTCTCCTAACCTTCTTACTTAAGCCCCTCCCCCAATTGTCTGAAATTCATGCTCATCCAGATGCAATTTTAGTTTATTGCTTCAAGGTGAGTAAAGAAAAACTCAATTATATAATCAAAACACTCTAAGTACCGTTCATGTTGTGTAATGTAAGCTTTGGTACTCGGCATTGTTTGAATTAGCTGTCAATCAAAGAGCTGGGCCAATTGAGGATTTCGGTACCCCGTACCAAAATTGTAGTTTGGGGTGAGAGGTTTGGCCCTTAAGAGCTACTTTGACCCCCCAAATGTAATTTTGCCCGAAGGACTATCTAAGTGGAGCGCCACCATTAGGAAATAATCGCGACCCCTCAGCCTGGCCGAAAATTGCGTTTTTATTCTTGTAAAGAGAATGTAAACATGCAGTCTTTATGTTTAGCTTTTGTTTGCAATAAGAATAAAATCAGGAACATGCTAAGTGATCAGAAAATTACCAGGTAAAATGTACTACCGCTATTACATTACATTGTCTTTATTTTTTCCGGGGAAACTATACAACGGAATTGAAAATATGCTAATGCTCCTCTATTGTGACTCTCACTCGGTTAAATTAAAGATCCGCTGAATTGATGAAACGTTCTGTGACTCCTCGAACTTCCGTCTGTTAATGATTTTACCTCTAACATCTCTTGCGTGATAAATGACTATTTCTCAACGCACCTGAACACCCTCCCCTCCCTGTCCCCGTCTCGTACGCGTCTATGTAGTTCGGGAAAGGGATGGGCCGCTCCCTTTGGGAAATCCTTAAAAAATGTAGGTGTCTTTAGAGCTAATCGGTGCCATCGGAATTTGACAAAATTTGCCTTCTTTTAGGAATTAAAGAAAGGGAAGAAATGGCATCACTGAGGGGCCTTGCACAGACAATCCTTCCCCTTTGAAACTTTTGAAAAATTGGGTGTTCTTACATGCAATCTGGTGCCACACATGCTATCTTTTAAAGTAAAATCTGTCTTACTAAAGTACGGGTACGTATTTTTAGGACCTTGGCATCCGTGAGGCGGGCGGGGGGGGGGGGGGGATGCCCAATGCCCCCTTCGTACGCCACCGTCTGACTTTGTCTTTTTCTTTTGACTTTGGTCTTTATTTTGACTTTCATCTTTAGCTTTTGGCGTTTGTCTTCCATGTTTTGCTGTGTTGTCTTTTTTGCCTGTTTGTCTTTGCCTTTGAGCGTTTGACCTTTCCTTCCGGCGTTGTCCTTTTCTTTCGGCGTTGTCCTTTCCTTTCGGCGTTGTCTTCTCCTTTTGGCGTTTGTTGTTTTTCACAATCACGTTAGTCTTTTCCTTTTGGGTTTTAACTTTTCCTTTTGCATTTGTCCTTTCCTTTCGACGTTGTCTTTTCCTTTCGGCGTTGTCTTCTCCTTTTGGCGTTTGTTGTTTTCCACTATCACGTTAATCTTTTCCTGTTGGGTTTTAACTTTTCCTTTTGGCTCTGTCTTTTCCTCTCGGGGTTTGTTTTCTCTTTTTGACGTTTGTCTTTTTCTTTAGACGTTTGAATGTTCCTTTCGGCGTTATTTTTTCCTTTTGACATTTGCCTTTTCTGTTTCGCGGTGTTGTCTTTTTTGCCCTGATAGCCGCCCATACTATGGACCGTTGCATAAGAGAAAGTATGTGGGGGTGTTCCATTAATTCCCCCACCCCCTTAAAAAGGGGGGTAAAAATTAAAAAGAAAGGCGGCCATATTTTGTGTTACATTGGTATTTGTTAGTTAATTTTGTCTCATTTTATTTTCCATAGTCTGATAAGCGACTTCGGGAATTCGGTTTCGGGTCGCTGTGCGAATGCACACATTCTCCAAATAGTTGGCACCTGCAATATGTACCGTATTCCAAAATTTGAGTTAACCTGAAAATTTGGTGGCATCATTTTCTTAAGCCATCCATAATAAGGGAGAAATCTCGGGTGTGATTTCGGTCAGTGGGATGTAACTTAATCGTCTTCATGCCCTCAAAATACAGTTGGGTAAAATAATATAATTACCAACACTGGCCACGTATATGACAAAACTTAAATTGGCGAAAACTTGTTCAAAATTGTTGAATTTACAGGTAAATGATGTGATTAGATACAACTTTATTGGGTAACCCACCGCTTGACTGGCCAATAATTTAAAATATCTACCCAATTTCAGTATTGCCAAATAGATGACCAGCGGTTGGTTAACATTTACCCAATTGTTTATAGAGTGTGGTGTAAAAATTTGTATTTTTTATCTTTTACATTCATCTTCCGTCAAGAAGGGTAGAGACCTCGATTTTCGTTCAGTTTGTCTTAGATATACTTAGATATACTAAATGTTAATTTATATGTAAATATAGCAAACTGTACGAAAAGAAGGGAACGCAATACAATATGTTCTAAGCCCGGTTTGTATATCATACGATGTGCTCCATAATTCCATAAGAAAACAAAAAATTAACTCACTTATTTATAATATCGCTGGGTGATGTCATGCTCACCAACACTGATAAAAGAGTACCACCTTTTACATTTATTTGTAGTAGGATATTAAATATCTGACGTAACATGCTACCGAAGGAGCAAGCGATCGGGTAATATGGTGGTGAAAGTGTTGCAGGCATGGGCATGGATCATAGCTCGCCCCCTTCACATTTTTAAAACGGGGTGGGCGTCGTCAAAAAGGCCCTACTTTTCAAAAATTTTGAAATTAAGACCGTCCGTGATTACTTACGGATTTAGGATAATTGATAATGAACGCGTTTCTTGATTTAATTATTACACCGTAACTTTCATTTTGCGGTCGTGTTACGATGATGCAAAAAGTATTGTACTTGCACGGATACTCACTATAAAGTTTAGGTACCAAATAGAGCGATTTGATTGCAGTGCGAGTGGCGAAAGAGAGTTTATCTTATAATAACGTTTACATTTGTTTATCGACGAGCAAAGTATCTTACAGGGGCGTCAATCTGGTTTGTGGAAGGGAGGGGGAAAAAATCAACAGTCGGATCCCTGTCGTTTTCTTGACCGGACTCGTATGTAAGCAATCAACTCACACGAAACCAATTGCGCACACATACACGCATTAAACAAATAGTGGGTACCCCAAGAAAACTAACCAGTCCCAAGCCCTCGTGGGGGGGGGGGGGTCACAAAGCCTGGGAGGGGTTAACAGAGCCTCGCAATTTGATGCAATTATGATAGGTTATAAAGCAGTTGGCAATTGAAAGAAAAAGATACTACGTTCTCATGTAAGCTTTGCAGTCTGTCGTTATTTAATTTTCCCCTCTCCCCCATGACTGTGGTTCCAACATTCTATCAGTACATGTTTCACCGTGTTTCTGCACGGATCCCTTGGTTTGGGTCGCTGAAGAATGCCAAATCAATCAATCAATCAAGTTGGGTCATTTGAAAGAACTGATGGGAACCCCTGCTTTAATTCTGTTGATGACTACAGAACAGTGGAGACACTAGAAAATGGGGGGGGGGGGGACTAGGAACAAGGATGATGCTGGGGCAAAATTATTCCCCAAGGAGCCCCGTCCTAGGGGTAGGGGTCCAGTGGTCAAAGCCCACCGGAAACTCGGAGGCTTTAGCATATCTCTGGATAGAAAAAGAAGTCTCTGAAGTCTGTGGAGAGGTAAATTATTTTCTCGGTCATACCAACTCCTCACTGACCTAAGTTTAGGGGGTGGGGGGTGGGGTGGGGAATGATGAGGGGCAAAGCCAAAATCAGGGGGAGGGGCTAATGTCCCCTCTTGCCCCCTCCGCAGTGCCACCACTGAATCTAACTTTCTTAGACTCATTAACCTCTCCGAATTTGATATCCCAGTTTCATTGCTGCTCACAATATCCTTACGGAGATAAAATTTTGAAGGCGGTATCATTTTGTTTCTATCTTCATTCCGATTAGCGAAAAATTTCAAATAAACCTTGACCAAAACCGAACATTCAAGAGATGTAAAGCCTATCTACACAATCAGGCGCTTAGCCAGTCGGTGGTGTGGGGAACTGATCCTTTCTGGTCAAGGAAAACAAAGAAATAGCAAAACTGACAAAATATGATAGCTACAAACTGTATTATGTCTTCTGCAGAAATACTGCAACATTTCGCATCTGGAGACCTACGGCACATACAAAAGTAATAATCCTCCAGAGAAGAAGATGGGGAAGGTGCCTTGCCTTAGCCTCCTCCCCCCCCCCAATGGCACACCCCAAAAATCCCTCACTTGACTCAATATTAGCTGAGCGCCTTTATGTACTAAAATACAATCTGGGCTAAATGATCTGGCATACTGCGTCCTAGCTGAATGTGCATGTTAATGTAGGCTAGATTTATAAATCACCAACCGTTTAATCAACGCTTATGAGTGTTATTGATCGGATAAACGAAAAATATATTACCTCGTTAACATAGAACGTTTTCAAAGTATAGACGAATCCGGAAAGCAAGTGATGGTCTGATTTTAGTCGGCCATAACTGGGGTATATCACCTTTTAATCTTTCAATTGTACCATAAATGGTTGTACACTAAATTGTATCTTGATTCCCTCAATTTCACTGACTATGGGGGTTTGAAATACATGTAGAGAATAAATGAAGACGATTTAAGGCAGATGGACCTCACTAATGGCTGCCCTCAGTCACTAAACACACGCGCTGATCGGATTCGTCTAGAACACCACATCACACGTTTTAAAAACGTTTTGTGTTGGCGGGGTTATCACCATTTTGTACCGAAAAGACCTTGTCGTCAGCATATTCCGTTGATCAGAACCATGCTTTACTCTAAAAGACGTGTTAAGCAATTAAACACTTATTTTGACCCCCACTTTGTAAACGCGTTTAAGTTCTGAACATAAGTAGCTATTGCACACTTCAGGTTAATCGATCAAACGTGACAAAAACGAAATTATTAGAAATTTGGCACTTGTGTTTAGTATCTAAACGTGTTTACAAAATAGAGGCAAAAGTGTTTAGGAAAATGTTTTAAAAGGTTTAATCGTGCGGTTATCACAATTTTTATAGTATCTGTAAAAATTCCAACCGCAATATAATGTTTAGAGGTGTAGAATGTTAAACCAGTTGGATTGGAGGTGACATCACCACTTTAAGTTCGAGCGAACATTAAAAGTTCTGGGAATGGAGGTTAGTGTAGACACAGGAACTATGGAAAATATCTTTTAACGGGGTGGGTGGTATTCCCTTAAAATATTTTTCCCCGACAAGCAAATGCGGTTGTAGCCTTGAAAACGATACATGTCCTGACCCTAAGATTAATCAATTTTGCCCTGTAAGGCCGCAGAAAATATCTTTTGTTAGGTAGTACAGGATTCACCTCAACTGCAAATCGTTCTAAATCCGAATCTGCATACAATACCGATCGAATACTGCTGAAGAATGTTTTTTTAACCTACATCGTAGGCAAATGTAGACCATTTGCAATGTGTAAGAAAACCCACACCAGGCATAGCTTTCGAACATAAAAACTAATGTTTTATAGCAGGCTCGTTGCTATAGAGAAATTACTAGAATGGGCGAAACTATTGTTAAAGAGGCGACAAGCGTTTGTTATTGGTAGTGACTATATATTTAATATGTAGGATGATCTTCGCAGGCAATATATTATAACGCACAGCTATACATTTAGGAAAAAAGAAATTGAAACTCACTTTCGATTATCACATCTCCCTCGACCTGCCGAAGTTTGGCTCACAAAGGTGACACAAAGGACCAAGAGGAAGGTGGCCTTAATCAAGCCACAAGCCATCATATTTGGTATCACTGCTTCAATGGTACACGAAACGGACCTGTTCAGAATCAAGTCTTGAAAGCAAATGCTGCCGTTTTGCAAAATGGCATAGTATGCATGTCAGTCGGGCGATCGGTCTCTGCGATGCATCGAAGCGAATCGAGTGACGTCATTTATTTCAACAGAAGAAGCTGATTTGAATTTCTTATTTTCCTTCATTATATGCAACTGTTTTGGAGAATCCATATGTCTGACACATGGAGAGAATAATTGACGGTTTGAATGATAGGTAGCACAGTCAGGCGTAGAAAGTTGTCACAGCTGGCGAGGGGACTGGGGGACTGAATATCTAGGACCACCGTCTTGTAAAAGGGGTCTTCTGAATATTTGAAGGAAACGTTGTATTTTACACAACAAAACTTTTCAACAAAAATGCTCTATTACCTGTTTTCATTTTAGCACACCTCCCTTCTTAACAATAGCTTGGCTATTTTGTATTTAAGTTATCTTCCTGCAGTAATTTGACGGAGGCTATAGCTTTCCACCACCTTCTTGATAAGGAAGCTCAACCGCCCCTCCCATGTCCTACAACCGGACACAGGGAGCAACAATAAGGACTCCCCATCTGGAGATTTCACTTTCCAACCACCCTGTGTTTGATTGGCAGCCAACTTTCACTCCAACTACAATTTTTGTAGCAGTGAAATTGAAATTCTCAATTGGCACAGCTCTGATTGCCAACAAGTTTAAAAAGTGCAGAGTACTATAGCTGATATTATGCAAGATACTCTAAAAACGTGCTTAGCAATTGAACACCCATTTTCCCCCATTTTGCAAAATACATTTAAATTCTAAACATGTTTAGCAAACAAACACTAAATGCTTAGCAGTTCAACGTGTTTAACAGCCAAATGTTTAGGAATTAGACAAGCGTGTTTTGTACATAAACATTTTTACATAGTGGGGTATAAAGTGTTTCGAAAAACGTTAATTCATAAACACCATTTTCAAAGTGCATGTATACTGTACTTAGAGTGTATTTTATACTGAGAATGATTTGATAACACATTGGGGTCTTGAATACGCACCCTGAAACAATAAACTGCAGATTGTGTCTGGATGCGGATGAATTTCAGACAGTTGGGGGGTGGGGGGGGGGGGCTTGAGTGAGTAGGTTAGGAAAATTGAAACTGTTTGTTGTGAGGGGATAAGGCCTTTAAACATCTACTATTTCTCAATCCCAAATTAATAACATTTTACATGCTGTCTGTATTTGTATCTTTGAAGGGGACACTTAAACGGGAAATGCAGTCGCCCGTACCCGAAGTACTGTAGTAGACTGCCCTGTTACATGATTGGCTCTTGAGAGTCATGTGACAATATTTTTTCTCATAAAATGTGAACTTTACCGTAAATAGCTGCTAAGTTTACCTTGAATGTGCAATATCACAGTTTGAAAGCATTGAGGAAGATACTTTAGAGAGAAATAGTAAGAAAATTTTGACATTAAGCTGTTACTTTAAAAAAGAGTTTGAGACGGCTGCTCTTGCCTTTCGATGAAAATATTCATTCCACATAACTGAAAACACGCTCCAAGAAGTATTATGTAAAAATGCACCAATACCTGACACGTATTCGATTAAAAAATAACTAAAGAAGCACGATACCTATTTCAAGAACAAATAAAGACCACCTGGCCAACAGACATACAATGTACTGCGAGGATAAAACGAACTTGGGGAAATTGGTTTTGTAGATTTCAGGGGGCTAAAATTAAATTCTTTAAGGCAATGATATTTTTTATCTTCCAGGCGAATATTTTCAGGGAGTTTTCGGCCCTCGACATCTGGACCCTTTGGCACGGTCTTAGACAAGTATATTTCTGCAGTAAGTTTTCTTCCCAAACGTTGCTAGGCACGCTCACCGGTGCTTTGGTCAAGTGGATAAAGAAGATATCATTGTACGTTGTAAAAAATGATTTTAACGGGTGGGCCAGTGGACCCGCCTTCCAATAAAAGAGAAAAAAGGAGATGACATTCGAAGCAATGAAGACAATTAGCAACGGATCTGGAGTTCGAATCTTGGCCTGGTCAAAGGAAAATTGGACTTTTCATCCAAAAGCAGTCTACAGCTTTCCAAACTCAACTGACCTTCAAAAGTACCGTACCAAATTGGATCTAAAGTGTCCAGTTGGTTGTTACCCAACGTGCGTGACTGAGTTATCGAGGCCACTACTGCAAGACGCACCAATGACTGAGGAGTCTAAAGGTCACGTGGATGAAATCCGAGTGTTTCTAGGGGTCCTTCCGTGGATCTAGCTATGGAGGAAGGGACTTAAAATTTGCCCTTTGTATTTTTCCTTCATTAACTGTTACGTAATCATATTCCCAATATTTCATTCAATTTATTTTGAGGGAAGTAAGTTCGCACTCGTATTTTTTAGGGTTAGAAAAACGTAATAAATTCTCTAGTACTATTAACGAACTGATCACTGCGGAGAATAAGGTGTTAACAAGTCCTGAAGATATTTTACTAGAAGGGAAAAAGTTTTACTCTGCTCTCTATAAGAAAGACAATAATGTTTCTGCACGTAGCTTCTATACAAATTGGAATTATCAGCACGTAACTATTTCTGGTGATCAGAGGTTGCATTGTGAAGGCCTTTTAAATATGTCTGAATGTCGCCAGGTGCTTCTTTCCATGGCCAGAAATAAATCTCCGGGGTCGGATGGCCTCCCATCTGAATTTTATCTCACCTTTTGGGATTGTATAGGGCAACTTGTTGTCAATTCCCTTAATTATGCTTTTACCAAGGGTTATTTAGCTGACGAGCAGGGTAGAGCAGTTATATCTTTAATTCCAAAATCTGGTAAGGATACACGGTATCTAAAAAACTGGCGTCCCATTGCTTTATTGAATACTGATTATAAGATTGCTGCCAAGTGTATTGCCTCTCGTATGAAAGGTGTTTTGAACTCTATTATAAGTTATGAGCAAACAGGTTTTTTACAAGGTAGATTTACAGGCGAAAATATTAGACTTATACAAGATCTTATTTGGTATTGCAATGAGAAATCTATCCAGGGTGCTTTATTATTCCTGGACTTTGAGAAGGCGTTTGACCGTTTGGATTGGTGTTTTATTCAGCGTACACTTGATTACTTTAATTTTGGCCCTCAATTTAAAAATTGGGTGAAAGTTTTATACAGTAATGCTACATCATGTGTTTCAAACAATGGTTATTTATCTGCTTATTTTAGAGTATCTCGCGGTGTTCGTCAAGGTTGCCCCTTGAGCCCATACCTTTTTATTACATGCACTGAAGTTTTGTGTGCTTTGATTAAGTCGAGCCAAGTTATAAAGGGGATCTTGATTTCTGGTGAATCTCTTAAAATCTCCCAGTATGCCGACGACACTGTCATTATCACTGATGGATCAGAGTCATCATTGAAGGAAGTTGTGAATGTGTTACAACTTTTTGCATTAGCTCTGGTCTTAAAATTAATTCTGAAAAGTCGCATTTGTTTTTACTCGGCCCTCTATTTGAGCAGCACCCGGTATATCTTACTCATTTCAACTTTGACGCCCACGCCACAGTGGTAAAGTATTTAGGTATCTCCTTTTCTCACCATAAAGACGACTTTTTTCGTTTAAATTATACACCTAAACTTTCTCGCATTAAAAATATTCTTCAACTTTGGTCCTTAAGGGATCTTACTCCCGTCGGGAAGGTACTTTTAATTAAAACCTTTGCCATTTCTCAACTTGTTTTTTGTTTACTGTACTTCCCAACCCACCCAAACACTATTTAGATGAACTGAATAAAATATTCTTTAATTTCATTTGGAGTAACAAGCGTGATAAGATTAAGAGGTCGATTCTTTGTAATGTTAAGGGTGACGGGGGATTGAATATGGTAGACATACATGTTTTTGCAAAAAGTCTGAAAACTACTTGGGTAAAAATGTACGTAGATGATCATGATCGACCATGGAAGCTTCTTTTCAACTATTGTCTGCGTAACTATGGCGAAAAATTCCTGTTCTCTTGTAACTTTAGAAATGGTGACATTCCCGTATCCAATTTTTTTATCCGTGGTGTCTGTGATGCCTGGGCAGAATTTAACTTTTGTACTCCTCAAAGGGATTTTGCAGACCAATTTGTATTAAACAATAATTATATTAAAATTGATAAACGTGTAGTTTATTATGACGTATTAAAGCAACGCAGTGCTTACAAGGTCGGGGATTTTTTAATGCCGAAGGTAAAGTCATTCCTTATAAGAACTTTGTAGATAAGTATAATATTAGCAACTTCCCTTTTACATTATACTATGGTATTATTTGTGCAATCCCCTCTACATGGAAGACAAATTTGTTTGCAAGTGGCGGCCTTAATTTAAATGAATGCCAACTCTTAAAATTCCAGTTAACAAAGAGGTCTTCAAAATTTGTGTATAAGTCTATACTTTCACGTAACGTGCTTAAACCTAAAGCTTTAGTAAAATGGGAAAATTACTTTGCAAATATTTGTTACACCTTAAATTGGAAATTCATTTTTACCACACCATTTGTTGTTGCTCGGGATGCAAAGATTCAATATTTTCAGTTTCGATACCTTCATAGAATTATTGGTACTAATGATTTTTTATTTCGTATTAAGATCAAAGACTCGCCTGTTTGTTCTTTTTGTAAAGTAGAGAATGAAACTTTAGAACATCTGTTTTGGTTTTGTCCTAAAGTGAAAAGGTTTTGGGAGGAAATTTGTTCAGTGTGCTTAAGAGAAAAAATTAATTTAAATGAGACAAGTGTTCATTTTGGATATACAGAAAAGAAGAAGAATATCATCAATTTTTTCATTTTTTATGCAAAGTATTTTATTTATTCTTGTAAACAAAACAGTACAATACCAGATGCAACAACGTTTTACTATAAGTTTAAGTTCAATACTGAAGTGGAAATTTTTATTTTAAAAAAGAATAACGACGAAACAAAGGAGGATGAATATAGATCTGTTTTCAGTTTCCTGTGAAAACTTAAAAGTTAATTTCATTTACATTCATTTTCAATTTTTTCAAGATGCTGTATGCATATTGGCTACACACCATTCAAGTTTTTTTGGTTATTGATTTTGTAAAATAGACTGTAACGTTGTAATATTGTATTATACTGCAAACTTTGTTAAAAACAATATTGAATTGCAAATAAAAGAGGTGCTAAAAAAAAAAAAAAAAAAAGTTCGCACTCGTATATTTGTGTACTACCAACTGCAGGTCATACAATTTATTGTTACACGCTCAGTGTGAAAGAGCGAAAGTCTACCCCTTACTTGGGTCCAGTTTGGGGTAGTTCCGAGTGACATTCAACCCTAGATCGATTTGTTTTTTCTGATTTACATATTTATATACGTGGTCAAAGTTCTTTTACTTCTCAATGTAAGCTATTTTTCTTAATGTAAGACCTTACCGAAAGAATTTCACTCACTGGCAAGTAACTACGTAACGGAACAACATACTCTGCCACCATTAATATGACAACACATCGGAACACAGAAAACTGGATATTTTGAGAAAAGCAGTGTTGGGGTTGGGGGTTGAAATTGAGACGCCTTAGCCTGAAAAAAAAAACATTTTTTACCTGAGTATATTGCTTAATTTTTTAAACTGCTTAAGGGAAAAGTTTCATGATAACAACGGGAGGACATTCCCATTTTGAATTCATCCGAGGCCCCCAGGTCCGACTCCAGGTCCACCTGAACCCAATTTCCAGTTTTTGAAAACAAAGTCTGAGTCCAATCTCTTAAAAGACAACTGCGCAGACATATTGTCAACTCCGAGTGTGAACGTATTCGTCAAAGAAGAATGATCAAGGAAAAGTGGCATAGAAGTTGTGACCAGATAAACTTCTGGTTTGGCGATTTACTGCACCTGTAACGGTTCAAGGGCAACAGTTAAAGCTTCAGTCAATAAAACTTAGAAACACTCTCTTGACGCACAATTACTTTACATACAGATTAGTCGTATCCTTAAAGGCCCAATTCTCTCACCCCAAACATAACCAATTCTCCTAATCTTCTTACTTAAGCCCCTCTCACAATCACCTGAAATTCATCCTCATCCAGATGACGCAATCTCAGCTTATTGCTTCAAGGTGAACATAAAAAAGCTTAAAGTGTATAATCAAAACACTCTCAGTACAGGTCATGCTGTGTAATATCAGCTTTGGTACTATCCGTTGTTTTAAATCAGCTGTCAATCAAAGAGCTGAGCCAATTGAAAATTTTGGTAAACCCCTACAAGAACTTTGTTTGGAGTGAGAGGGTTGATCCTTTGAGTAAGTTGTTTCTCCAAATGGTGAAAGTGGTTTTTCTCATTAGTTAGTAAGATGAGGTTTAACCGCTCAGTTTGTAACCATTGGTTTGAGTCGGGTCGGTAACGGCCTTTTTCCAGATATGGTTTACTGGTTTGTCCCTCTCTAAACACCAAATAGCACCCAGGGCGTGTGGATAGTCCCCTGTTTGGGGGTTTTACAAACACGTCTAATTCTTTTCATGAGAACGAAAAAAAAAAAAAAAAACTAAGGCAACTACGAAAGATAGAAGAAAGAGGGCCTTATCTCGAGTCAGATTAACTATTCATGAGAGAAACTCATTTAATGCATTTTTGACAAGCTGACGGCACCAGAATGTCAAAGTGGGGGGGGGGGGCAAACTTAGGGCAAGGGATCATATTTATATCTACAATCAATGAGGGTAGATGTAGACAACTGATTGCCTGAGAAAGTAAAACATTTCGTATTCTATATGAAAAACCTCTTACATACGCACAATATCCTTTGCTAACCTTGTCATCAATGTTCCCTTGGAGTTATATAAAAATATGACAAATTCCCGTCTTGTTTCCGCTAACAATGGTGGTCTTTTGCAGCACCACCCTCACTGTACTCGTCTTTTCGTGTGCCGACCAAAGTAAACTTGCATTCTTCTTTCGTGTGAAGAAATCTTAGGGAGGCGAAGTTTAATTTTCTCTTTTTTATGAAAGTCGAAGAGGGCTGACTTGCTTGACTGCCTCAAATCAATTGTCAAGTCTTATTTTGTCTTAAAAAAGGACGCGAGGAAACAAAAGAAGCTATTGAGTAGACAGGTTTGTTTGAACAAGGAGGTTAAAATTTAATGTGGAAAAGGAGTAACCCTATTTTGTACAGTTTAGCGGTATGATCAAATGAGACTGCATTACAAGACATGGTGTGGGGGTGGGGAGGGGAGCTCATGAGGATGTTACATTCATCAATCTGTACGTTGAGCGCTTATACGCCTTTAAACGCATACGCAAAGATATCGTTCAAAGAACGAGGCTCATGCCGTGCTCAACCGAAAGCTACCATCTTGGGGACATCCCGTACGCCTGGGAGTACGGTTAACTGCATTACGCTTGGTAGAATTGGTTTATCCTGAAGAGATATACACTTTTAAACTTAAAAGCGTGAACTTGGTCACTCTTTAATAGGTTGAAAATTGTAAATAAACTCAATAAGAGTGTTAATTCACTCCAAGAAGAGTGAAATGCCCTCCAAAAGAGCGAAGTTTCACTCTTGATGGAGTGCCTAGAGTGATCATTGCAGGCGCTCACGGAAGAGTGAATTTTCACTTTTCTTGGGGTGAATTGTACTTTCCAAACACCATGCAGCAACAGAGCCCTGATGCGTTGAAGTAGACTACCCTAGTCTGAGAATCAATAACACCGGTAATGATGCAATATCCGAAGTAGACCAAAAGGTTAGCTTTCGAGTGAAGTCAACGCACTTAAAGATGAGCCTTTATTGTATTTTAGTATACGATTGAAATTTGTTTTATTGAATTTATGGTTTTTTCCGTTTATTCAAGCTTTCGCCACTTTTCACGAAAGGTACAACATTGAACAAATAGTTTACGTGACAATATATTAAAATTATTATGTACAACATTTCAACGGTTGGCGAACATGATAAAATATATACACTATCAACCAAACAAACAAATAATATCAAATTATTCAATGTTAATTATAAACTAATAATGTTCTTGAAGTGCCAACTTATAAACCTCCATATTCCTAATAAAACATAAACCACCGGTCATTCCAAAGGTTAGTAAAACCATCACTTGTAATTTTGCTTTAAAAAAAATAATTAATATAGAGTAAAAACAATACAAAAAAAAAAAGAAGAAGGAAAAAAAACTGTGCCTACAACAGCATGCCCAACTACTACCCAATTTCGTCAACCCCGTGACGTCACTGGACCTTTAAGAGAAGATACGCTGCCCAGTGTCCCAAGTTTGGTTAAAGGCTAATAAGCGATTATTTAAGCGACACAAATACTTTTCAAAATTAAACTGAAGTTTAAGATAAAGAAGGAATTTTCAGCTGAGCCCGTAAGATCTTACTGTTTTGACATTGTAGTCATATGTATAAAATATCTCGCGTACATGAGAACTTTGGTAAGGCCTAAATTAGCATTATCCATTACAGAATTAACAAAAAATGAAGTGAATAGGCAAAAGAAAGCAAAGATCATAGCCACACCGTTCATGTGCAATTTTAAGAAACCCATTTAAAAAAAACCCTTACTACCTTGCATGTGCTCAAGAGATATTTGCCTCCACATGTAAATCACAAAAAGTGCAAAGTTTGTTATTTCTTATGCCGACCTTAACAGCAAATTCGTTGGTTGTAAGAATACGATTGTTTACTTTACACTGAAAAGATCGAAGCCTAGAAACGATTGCCACTTTAAAAGGATTTATGTTAGCATCGAACCAGTACTGGTCGGATAAGCTTCTTTTCAAATCAAGCTCCCATTTATCTCGAATTGAAAAGCAATTAGTACTTGGTGAATCAATAATTTTACGAATATTGCTACATCCCTTACGATTTCTAATTAAGTGTTCCTTTTAAGGACAAATAGGAGTTATAAACTTTCAAACATTTTCCACCTGAAGAAAATCTTTAAAGACATTAAAAATGCTGGTTCGAAAGGAGTTAAACTGAAAAAATACATTTTACATCGTAGAATTAATGGAATCCTCATAGATCATAAAAGAACCATTTACATTCACTAAGTCAGTGATAAAATTAGCACCCTTTTCAATCCGATTTATATACGGAACAATTTCTTTCAAGAGAACAGATATTATCCCAAACTGTTTGCGAAAAGCATTTCTGTCTTGTATCAATGTCCGTTCGATAACTTCATACCAAAATGTATTGGACCTATGTGGGATTCTGCTAATTACAAAGAAGGAACCAGAGCATTTAACAAAGAACTCAAAGAGGTTATGCCACTCCCTTTTTCCACATTGAAGATAACGTCTTAACCAGGAAAGTTTTGACGCATATATAAGTGATTTAATTTGAACCATTTTAAGGCCTCCAAATTTATAGGGCTGATTTAATTGGGTTCTACTAATTCTTTCTGTTTTAAAATTCCAAATGAAATTAAAAAACATTGCGTTTAGTGTTGCAATCATATCTTCCGTTGGGTTTGGGAAGACAAGCAAATAAATAATTTAACTTTGGAATGAGAAGGGATTTGATGACTGTAACTTTTCCTATTAAACTCAAAGATCGTCTTTTCCAGCTAGAAATGCTCTTTTGAATATCTATTAAGACTTTATCAAAGTTCAGCTTAATCATTTCCTCCACACGTTTGGAGAACTTAAAGGGCCAAACCTCTCACCCAAACTACAGTTTTGGTACCCCGGTACCGAAATTCTCAATTGGTTCAGCTCTTTGATTGACAGCTAATTAAAAAAATGCAGAGTGTCAAAGCTTATATTACACAGCATGAACGGTACTGAGATTGTTTTGATTATATAAATGGAGTTTTTCTGTACTCACCTTGAAGCAATAAACTGAGATTGTGTCTGGATGAGGATAAATTTCAGACAATTGTGGGAGGGGCTTCAGTAAGAAGGTTAGGAAAATTGGTACTATTTGGGGTGAGAGAACTGGGCCTATAATGCCAAGAAAATCGAAATATCCATAATATTAATAATTCCAGAACAAATGATCAAAAGCAGGGAAGCAAATGACCGTACCTTTCATTTTACCAAACCAAAAGAGAGAACTTTTTGCATTAATTTTTAGACCAGACATATTAGCAAAATAATTTAATGTTTCCACAGCTGCAGATAACGAACTTGACGTACCATCTACTATTTAGCATGGCTAAATTAAAGATCCGCTGAATTGATGAAATTGTCTGTGACTGCTCAAACTCTGTGAATGATTTTAACCCTAACACCTCTTGCGTGATAAATGGAAAACTATTTCTCTCCTCGCCTGAACACCCTCCGCTCCCTGTCCCCGACTCGTACGTCTATGCCGGCCGGGGACGGAGTCTAAGAAATGGGCCTATCCCTTTTGAAAATTCTTGAAAAGTAAGTGTAGAGCAGTTGGTGTCACCAGGGAGGTGGAGAGGCTACCTTTTTAAGTAAAATTTGGAACTTGACAAAATTTGCCTGTATTTAGGAATTAAAAAAAAATGGCATCACTGAAGGCCTTGCAGAGACAGTTATTCCCCTTTGAAATTTTTTGAGAAATTGGTTGTCCTTACATGTAACCTGGTGCCACACTATGCTATCTTTTGAAGTAAAATCTGTGTAACTGAGGTATGGCTACGTATTTTTAGAATCTTAAAAAAAATGGCATCCGTAAGGGGGGGGGGATGGCCCAAGCCCCCCTCCCGTTCGTACGCCACTGCATTTGGAAAACCTGTGGCTTGAAAGAAACAATCCTTTTTTTTTTTTATCTAAGCCTGATTTTGAATCTTGTGTTAACACAATGCCCGATATAGCCGATAATTTTGATACTTTTAAATCTTTGCCCGAAAACAGAAAAAGGTTTTGTTCAAGGTAAAACTTTCATGGAAAATAAAAATGACAAGAACGATTTCTGACACATTCTGGTAGCTTGTGGAAAAAGGTTTTCCTCATCCCCACTTCACACTGTAGTCTTGTTAATAATTTGCCCGAAATGGTAAAATATTCGGGCTAAGGTTGAACAAATGCTGGGACATTTGCTGGGGCATTTCAATTGCCTTACTAATTCAACGGGCAAAAGGAAGGGTGTTCATGTGCAGTGCCCGATACATCTCTCCTGCCCCTAGAGCCAACTTTGTCAGTCAAATAGCCAAGAGTCGCTATATAGAGTAAAATAAATTAGCATGTTTCGATTCCCCTTTATAGTTTTCTCTGGCCCGAAAATAGGATTTACAAGACTATTTCATCCAATTATAGCGGTACATTTTATCTGGTAATTTTCTGACCAAAATAGCGACTTCGTAGATGTTCCTTCTAAACCTCGAAAATGTCATTTCAGGCTGTTTGAGGGGTCCGATTTTTCAAAATTTCTGTTCGCTCCGCACCAACCAATATTGGCGATCCCCTTAGATAGTCTCCCTCACATAATTTTAGTTTCAAGTGTACATTTTCTGTACTCTCCATGCCAACTGATGGTGAAGCTCCACTTAGATAGTCGTTCTGATTAGATCCTCCTTGTAAGCCTAGGAAATGCCATTTCAACTGTCTAAGGGTACTAATTTTCAAAGTTTTCTGCATGCCCTGTGCCAACCAATGAATAGGCTCCGCTTAGATAGTCTTTAGGGCAGAATTACATTTTAAGGGCAAAAAATCTTCTGCTTCCCAAACTGAATGCTCTTGTAGGCCCATGTTTATGTCTAACTGTATAATACGCACACTGGAAGTACATATCGAATATGGGCTACGGACAAATTAACATGAAGTGAGCGGTTAAATATTAGAAGGAAGTTTCAGGAGAATCTGTAACGTCTTGGATATTGCCAGTTCATAGCACGAGTCAATTATTAATTGACCTTTGTAAACTGGCACCACCCAGACAGGCAGAACCATCACAAAAGAAGTCACGCCTTCCCTGCTAAAGAATAACAAAAATCTGACATAACTTTTAACAATACTTTCTTTAAGAAACTTTTTTATATGGAAAAGCAAACAAAGATCGCCTTGTAAGTTCTTGCAAAACACCTCGAAGGCGAAGTCAGTAAACGCCGTCTATGACAGAAATTTTATGTAAATATTGGCTCTTTCTTCGTGACAAAAGACATCCACCTACCAAGTTCTTTCTAGATTTTTTGAGTTCTCACGCATACTCCCATTAATTCGACCTCTTCTTATGTTTGGTCTTAAAGACGAAACAATTCTTGGAGTTCTAGTTTATAAGACTAAATCATTAAAGAGTATACCATATGAGCCATGAAAATGACCAATTTGTTGACTTGAAAACGACGGCCTTCTGAAATATGACGTTAAATAGCTGCATCGTCGTGAGTGGTATAATGTTTCAGCCACTGCACATAAACTGCGCTCAGGTATTCTCACAAACACACGCGCGCGCACATACACGTACACACACATACACACGCACACCAAATTCAAGGCGACAGCAGAATATATATAGTTCGCTCCTTTGCAATTATATTACTACGTATATCCGATACACTCTGGTCTGGATATTCAGGTCCATGAACTCTGAATTAGAGACGGTCTAAGACATTCCAAAACTTTACAAGCGTTGTCCTATATGCGATAGTATTGCGCGTGTGCACGTATTGATTACGATTACAATAAAGGACATAGCACTAAAATTAACAAAGTACCTGTATTATGACTTGGAGTCCTGGCCGTTAACTAAAAGTAATTCTTCAATTGATCTTCCCTAGACATTACTTTCATAGAAGGTGTCTAATACGCGTTCTTTTTGAATGTAGTTCCCTTTTCGGTATTACGAATACACAACTGAATATTGGTGCCAGAGTAAAGCACTCCGCCGAGCGGGCAATGGGTAAGACTGCTCCAGAAAAAGTCCTTAATGATATTGAATGAACCCTTTTGAACGGCCATAGCGCTTTAAGGAGGAATGTGTTATTAGATAACACCTGGGATGCACCAGAATCCACAGTTTGTTAGTGAGGAAGTTGACTTTCGATTTTAATTGAAAGCAACAATCAAACGGTAAGCCCCTAAGTGGCTAAAATATCGCAATAAATTTGTATGACACTGAGAGGTCAGAAGTCAGCTTGGTAATCCTTTACGAACCATACACTCTAAAAAGTATTTAGGAATTAAACGCTTTCTAAACACGTCTGTTTCCCCACTTCATAAACATGTTTAGATGCTGAACACACGTGTCTTATTTCTGAAACTTTCGTTTTAAAACACGTTTTATAGCTAAACATTTAGTATTTTATTGTTAAACATGTTTAGAATTTAAAAGTGTTTACAAAGTGGGGAAAAATAAGTTTTGAATTCCTAAGCACGTTTATCACAGCGCAGCATTTCCCTACACTCTAAAAAAGGTGTTTAGAATTCAAACGTTTTTCTAAACACTTTTCGTTCCATTTTGTAAATACGTTTAGATGGCAAAACACACGTGTGTAATGCCTTCACATTGCCCTTTTAAACATTTTAATTGCAAAGCATTCATTGTTTTATCGCTAAACATGTTTACAATTTAAAGACCTGATCCTCTCCAGGTTTGGATTTAGGGGGACGGGGCCCGGCCCCATTCCAAAAAGTTTGAAGATTTTTGCCTCATAAAACAAAAATAAAGCCCCTTTCCAACTAAATTCGACCTATGTAGTGTTTCATATTTGCTAAATGACTTCCTTCCCCCAAGTTACTCGATTTCTCCCTTCCCCACACCAAATAACTCCTGTAGTTTATTTGGCAAATTTCTGATCATTTTGCTCCTTTTCGTTCTTTTTGTTGATTTAAAGATTTCATCCAAAAAAGAGAGATCAAAATAACGACTGCTTAAAATCTGCTTTCAAGTCCTGGGAAATGCCATTTCCGGCTGTTCGAGGGGTTACGATTTCCTAACTTTCTGAACGCTCCTCTCTAACTGATGGTGGCGCTCCACTCAGATAGTCTTTCAGGCATGGGTGGCAGACTGCGCTTAAAATTCGCGTAAAATCTAAATTTCGGGCAGGAATTGGGGGAAATTTGGTCAGGAATTTGGAAAAATTTGGACAGCTTCATGAATTTCTTTTTTTCCAGAAATTTCCTAAGCCTAGCCTAACTCTTAAAAAGATGTGCAACAGGATTCCAAAAATTCCCTACACATTCGGGCAGCTCAAGAAAGCTATTGTTCGTGAGTTTTACTTCAAAGTTTTTCACAACACAATACCCTATATGGTCAAATATTCAAATTCTTCCAAGTTTTTTCCCCCAAAATAGAAAAGAATCATATAGCCAGAGTAAAATGTTTACGAAAAAAGGTAAAAAATCGCGTCTCATTGAGGAAGCCTGTCGCTTAAAATAAACAACAACTTATTTTTCAGCCTGTTTTTTAATTTTGTGAAACATAAATCCCGAAATGGCAGATTATTTTAATAAATTTTTATCTTTCAGGAAAAATAAAATGATAATGAAAATTTAAGACACATTCGGTCAGCCAATGGAAAAAGTTTTCCTCAGCCCCACCCTCTTGCAAAGTTGTTGAAAAAGTCTGCGATGTTTTCAATTGCTAAATTAATTACATGGACAGACAGGAGGGTGTTCAGTTGCAGTGTGTTCTAGTTTGCCTTCTATCCTACCCCTACAGCCGAAACTCGGGCAATGGTAATGAGAATCGGGTCAATAGGTTGCTTTTCAATTACAAAATGATACAGTGTAAGAATTTCTTCCCATAATCTACCTGAAAATTCATTTAAACCCACCTCTTAATGTGACATATTTTTTTCAAAAGGTGTTCCTGGTATAAGTAAAATCATTTATAGTCGGGAGTTCGGGCAGTCCATAGAAAATTTCATCAGTTCAATATATTTTGAATTTAGCCAAGAGTCGAAAGGAAGTAAAATGCATTAGCCTGCTTTCAATTCCGTTAGTTTTCCCCGTAAAGATACAAGACCATTTCATCCAATGGTAGTGGTACATTTTATCTGGAGATTTTCTGATCAGATTAGCAACTGCTTAGATCCTCCTTCTAAGCCACGTGAATGCTATTTCCAACTGTTTGAGGGTTCGATTTTCAAAATTTTGTGTAAGCTCCACGCCAACCAATGTTGGCGCCCTGCTTAGATAGTTTTCCTAGCAGAATTTTAGTTTCAAGTTAATACTTTTTGCGAAACTCAAAATAGCGACTGCTTAGATCCCCTTATAATCCTGGGAAGTGCCATTTTTGACTGTCTGGGGGTCCGATTTTTTAAAACTTTGTTCCCGATTTTTTGAAATGTTGTTACGCTCCGCGCCAACCAATGGCGGCGCTCCGCTTAGATAGTCTTCCTGGATGAGATTTAGTTTGAAGTAAACGTCTTTTTGCAAACGAAAACTCAAAATAGTGACTGCTTAGATGCTCCTTGTAAGCCTGGGAGATGAATTTTTCGACTGTCTGAAGGGTACAATTTTTCAAAATGTTCTGTACGATCTGCGCCAACCAATGGTAATCTTTTGGACCATATTGCATTTTTCGGACAGAAAATCTTCTTTCCCCCTAATCTTATTGAAATGTTCCCGTCCGTACGATTATGTTTGTGTTTGCCCTCTTTTAGCGACATTCTGAACAGAACTTTTAATATCTGGGACCTATTAGTGACATTTGTACTTTTACACTAAGTTTTAATTGTAAGTGCTAGTTTCAAAAATGTGATATTTTCTATTTTGTTTTGTGTAGTCATTCCACGTAAAAAAAAAAATCCAACAATTTTCGTATTATTCTCATTCGGTAAGTGCCGTTTCCGGCCATCTGGAGGGTTGAAAAGTCAAAAATTGTCTTGCACGCTTCCAACCAATGGTTGCGCTCTGCTTCGATCGTCCTGCTGGCGTTCACCCCCATATTTATATTTTCCGCTACAACTGACTTGTCCGCCTTCTGTTAAATCCAGGATCCGACACTGTTCTCACCCCAAACAGTTCTAATTCTCCTAACCTTCTTTCTCAAGTACAACTGTTTAAAATTCATCCTCATCCAGAGACAAACTCAGTTAATTGCTTCAGGGTAAGTCTAAGCGTTCAATTGCTACACACGATTTTTTAGCTTGTACATGTAGCATTGCTGAGGCCGTCAAATGTGTGAGGGATTAAGCTACAAAAGGTACATTCACTTGGTCTTTGTTGGGCAAAAGAACGCTTTTTAATGACAAAACAAATACAACGAATATTCATAAACTTCTTAGATTTGGTAAAAGTAAAGTCAGTTAATTTTTTTTATGGTATATTTGTTTTTTTTTTTTTTTTTTTTTGTTCTTCTCAATCAAAGATATGAACAAAATAACGATGCGAGTTATTACAGTTATAAACAATATTGAACATTACACAAAATACAGGGGAAAACGAATAGGTTACGTAATATTAAAATCAAGGTGAAGGCTATTAAACCATGGCTGCCATTGTCTCATGAACGTATTTACATCAGAAGAAGTACAAGCATTGTAATGCAGTGATTGCATTAAACTCCTTGCATAATTTTGTAAGTGAACAAAATCTAAGATAGCATTTTGCATTTCGCACTTGTAAATATAAAATTTAAACCATATCATTAGTACATTTACAGCTTTGTTTTCAGGTTGATCATTCACCATGCCAAACATCATAGTCTGTCGGTTTTCCCCGTAAAGATACAAGACCATTTCATCCAATGGTAGTGGTACATTTTATCTGGTGATTTTCTGATCAGATTAGCAACTGCTTAGATCCTCCTTCTAAGCCACGTGAATGCTATTTCCAACTGTTTGAGGGTTCGATTTTCAAAATTTTGTGTAAGCTCCACGCCAACCAATGTTGGCGCCCTGCTTAGATAGTTTTCCTAGCAGAATTTTAGTTTCAAGTTAATACTTTTTGCGAAACTCAAAATAGCGACTGCTTAGATCCCCTTATAATCCTGGGAAGTGCCATTTTTGACTGTCTGGGGGTCCGATTTTTTAAAACTTTGTTCCCGATTTTTTGAAATGTTGTTACGCTCCGCGCCAACCAATGGCGGCGCTCCGCTTAGATAGTCTTCCTGGATGAGATTTAGTTTGAAGTAAACGTCTTTTTGCAAACGAAAACTCAAAATAGTGACTGCTTAGATGCTCCTTGTAAGCCTGGGAGATGAATTTTTCGACTGTCTGAAGGGTACAATTTTTCAAAATGTTCTGTACGATCTGCGCCAACCAATGGTAATCTTTTGGACCATATTGCATTTTTCGGGCAGAAAATCTTCTTTCCCCCTAATCTTATTGAAATGTTCCCGTCCGTACGATTATGTTTGTGTTTGCCCTCTTTTAGCGACATTCTGAACAGAACTTTTAATATCTGGGACCTATTAGTGACATTTGTACTTTTACACTAAGTTTTAATTGTAAGTGCTACTTTCAAAAATGTGATATTTTCTATTTTGTTTTGTGTAGTCATTCCACGTAAAAAAAAAAAATCCAACAATTTTCGTATTATTCTCATTCGGTAAGTGCCGTTTCCGGCCATCTGGAGGGTTTGAAAAGTCAAAAATTGTCTTGCACGCTTCCAACCAATGGTTGCGCTCTGCTTCGATCGTCCTGCTGGCGTTCACCCCCATATTTATATTTTCCGCTACAACTGACTTGCCCGCCTTCTGTTAAATCCAGGATCCGACACTGTTCTCACCCCAAACAGTTCTAATTCTCCTAACCTTCTTTCTCAAGTACAACTGTTTAAAATTCATCCTCATCCAGAGACAAACTCAGTTAATTGCTTCAGGGTAAGTCTAAGCGTTCAATTGCTACACACGATTTTTTAGCTTGTACATGTAGCATTGCTGAGGCCGTCAAATGTGTGAGGGATTAAGCTACAAAAGGTACATTCACTTGGTCTTTGTTGGGCAAAAGAACGCTTTTTAATGACAAAACAAATACAACGAATATTCATAAACTTCTTAGATTTGGTAAAAGTAAAGTCAGTTAATTTTTTTTATGGTATATTTGTTTTTTTTTTTTTTTTTTTTTGTTCTTCTCAATCAAAGATATGAACAAAATAACGATGCGAGTTATTACAGTTATAAACAATATTGAACATTACACAAAATACAGGGGAAAACGAATAGGTTACGTAATATTAAAATCAAGGTGAAGGCTATTAAACCATGGCTGCCATTGTCTCATGAACGTATTTACATCAGAAGAAGTACAAGCATTGTAATGCAGTGATTGCATTAAACTCCTTGCATAATTTTGTAAGTGAACAAAATCTAAGATAGCATTTTGCATTTCGCACTTGTAAATATAAAATTTAAACCATATCATTAGTACATTTACAGCTTTGTTTTCAGGTTGATCATTCACCATGCCAAACATCATAGTCTGTCGGCTAAGGTATAATAGAGTATTATTAGTTTTAGCAGTAATGACAGTTAATAATGTGAAAGAAAACTCCAGTGGTACATTACCTCAAAATTTTTTTTCAATATTGGAAAAAGTACACTACGTTCTCGCTAAGGGCAACATTGGAAATAAAGTTTAATAACCACCCGAGAGGAAGCAAGACCAGAGAAATCATGAGGGCCTTTTTAACATTACGGTACGCTTTTCGATGTAGCCTAACATAGGGGAAACGTAATTAAATACCAGCAAAAAGGCAGTGATTTTTGGCTCGTTTCGGAAACGTTTAGTTTAGAATTGGTGAAGTAAGTGACAAATGCTGTTCAGCTTCGTCCGCACTATGCGACTCTGTGCGTTGCAACTCTTTGCAACCAGACTGTGCAGACGCGTTGGAATGAAGCCCGCGAAGTTCAGTTAATCGAAATTGACAGCGCACATTCTTGTCTCTTGAACGTAACAATTAAAGAGTATGTTAAACGTAAGAATTTTGCGTGAATGGTTTCATGGACCTGCGACAGTGTGAAATACAATCAAAAAGAGACAAATGTTACTCTGAATGGAGTGCCCTCAGGACCACTCTTAAAAAGAGTAATCCCTGATGACACTTGTTAAAGAGTGATTTTTCACTCTTCTTGCAGTGAATTTCACTCTTTTTGGTGATTTTCATTGATCTTGGGGTGAATGAACACTCTAATGGAGTGAATTTCACATTTTTCACTCTATTTAAGAATGACTAAATTTACGCTTTTGGTTTAAGAGTGTTATTCGACTTAGGGGCGCTGCACATGCGCACATCCTTCAAATCGTCGTAACAAATAGACACTCTTGCTGCACCTACTACACGTGTTTCCATTTTTTTTTACTTGGCTGTTTCGTTTAATAAATCTCCTTTAGCCCATTCATAATGTAAGAAGGCATCTAAAGTATAGTTTGACGCAATAGACGGTTTCTAAATTGCCTTGCAATGTAAAACTTTTGAATTTTAATCAACGGTAAAGAAGGGCTTGAACCCAGTCGCGCAACCAAGCAAAGGGGGGGGGGGACTCAGGGGCTTACCCCAAAGGGTCGTCAGTGGGGGTTTTTATTTTCTGAAAATAGATTAAAGCTATAAACTCTAAAAAGGTGTTTAGTAATTACACGTTTTTCTAAGCAACCCCTTTGTAAACACGTTTAGATGGTAAACGCACATATACAATTATTAAGCATTTCTCTTTTAAAACCCGTTCAGTTACCCTAAACATTTATAGTTTAGGAGCTAAACATGTTTACAAAGTGGGGAAAAATAGGTGTTTCATTGCTAAACAAGAGTGTATTGTTCAACAGAGTTATTAATGGGCCGAGGAGAATTTTCTATTCTAGATGGTAACCGGTCCGAATCAAAAGCCTCTAATCAAACTCAAATTAAACATTCCATGTTTAATTTGAGTTTGATTAGAGGCTTTTGATTCGGGCCGGATTTCCATGCATCTATTATATTTAAAATAAAAGGAGGAGGGGAATATAAATATCGCATAAACTACGGGGCTACGGGGGAATCCTCTGTGACGTACTACATCACTCATGAAAAGTTACATACAGAGGATTCACAGTGATGCAAGCACGCGCTCGTGCCAAGCACTCCGTTTACGATAAATTAATACAGCATAAAATTCAAGTACAGTGAGGTATATATACGCAAATCGACTAGCTATTGTTAGAATTTTAGGGAAACGTTGCCATGGATACTGTAACAAAGTTCGGAAAATAAGGATTAAAACAGATTAGTGTAAAAAATAAACGGTAAGTTGCTAGAGCGCTGAAGAAAGTAATGAGGAAGCCTTTTTGACAATCTGCCTAAATATGGTAAAGGAAAAAGGTCTTCCATGCAAAAACCCTGACAATACTATGTGTGGGAACTTACTTCTTAAGCCCTGAAGAGGCGATTTCCTGCGGGCCAGGGAGGGGGGGGGGGGGTGGTTCATCCAAAATAATCGTCTGGTACACTCTGCACCAACTGCACTCTAAAAAGATGTTTACTAGGAATTAAACTTCTTTTTACACACTTTTCTGTCTCCACTTTGTAAACACGTTCAGATGCTAAACACACGTCTTTAAGCCATAAACATTCCACTTTTAAATATGTTTACTTGATGAACGTTTCGTGCCAGTTATATTAAGAACTGAAACGTGTTTAAAGAGAGGGGACAAATATATGTTTAATTGCTGAACAAGTATTTAGAGTAAGATGGTGTCGCTCCGCTAAGATACAATTTTCAGTCCCACCTAGTCCAAGATCCTGGGTGCGCCAAAGCTTGAGCCACTACTTTCGTTTGGTTGAGCAGACACTTTGCTTCATGTTACGTGTTATATGTACGTGCCACACTTTGTGATTAACTCGCTTTGTGTATCTCGCCGTACGTGTGCCACGTACTTATACATGCATCAACTAATTGACCATTTTCCAGGCATAAATTACAAAGAATTATGTACTTTTTGTACGTTTTTTATATCAATACCACGGACTTTCTATACATGGACAGAGCATACAACACGGTACGTTTTGTCGCTGCCATACGTATGAGAAAAAGCGTACCAAGATGGCCGTCTGCTATGGTTTTGTGTTAAAGTTTGAACTTGCTCAAATAAACCAACAGATTTTGTAAGAAAGTTGAAATATTTTCGAAATAATGCAAGGTAAGATTAAATCACAACACGTGTTGCAGGAATATGATATTGTTTCTCATTCAAGTTAAACTTTTGTTTAAAATATTACAGAGTCGTCATCAAATCACACAAAATACAGCTTTATGGCGGCCATCTTGGTGCGCCTTTTTCGTCACAGTCGGTGGCGGCAATTTACGGACAGCACGTAGGCGTTACATGCTCTGTCCATGTTTATAGGAAGTCCGTGATCAATACTCACAACACAATCCCACCGTCCTTTGTAATTGTTTCGTGGAAATTGTTCTATGTCATGTTACTGTCCAAATACGACCTACACAAAAACGCTGCCCCACAATCCTCTTTTTTGTTATTTGGAAAAGGGCCTCTAATACCTAACTCCTTTATTACACATCATTGTCAGTATAAAGTTGTCCTTGCTTTTATACAAGCAAAACACGCTGTACCTTCGGCGTTCGCGCTTTAAGGCCTCATCGGCCACGCCTTGCAAACATCAAGCGTCCAAAAAAATTGTGTCACTGCAAAAGATTTTCATGTTATAGTTCCATGGCCAAATATCTTCTAGAATGGTGACTTACCAAAAAATTTCACTGATTTTGGAAGAACTTTAAAAATTAAGCAAACATGTATTATCCTTCTTGCAACCGCTAACTTTCATCGTCCGTGCAAAATTATACTTTTCCGAATAGCACAGCATTTGGACGTCTTAGTTTTGACATTACTGAGCTTTAGATTTCACGACACGGACGTCAACTGCAACGTAATAACTTAACAACCTGCCCTTCTCCTGTTATTTTAAGGCTGAGTGTAGCGTTTTTCGCTTTGGGTTTCGAAATGGCACAGGTACGAATAACGTCATTTCATTGTAGATGAGGTCGGCGTCGAAAAATCTAAAGCTACCTATTAATAACAATGAATGGTCCATTGTCCCTGACAATCTACGAATATGTAATATAAAATTAAAATTACATATACCTGGGAAAAGGAGAATAGATAATTAAATTCATTTAAAAACTGTAAAAATGTCTTACTCTTTTTTTCTCCTTTCCACACTATCGCACTCTCCAGTTTTAAATGTTTCATGGTTACTCCCTGCGGCAAATCTGGCCTACTACTTCGTAACCTCAGTCTAAATTTTAATATTCTAAACATGTTAAGCAATTAAGCACTACATGTTTAGTAATTAAGCGTGTTTTAAAAACGAAATGTTTACTAATTAGACAAGGATGGTTGGCATCTAAATGCGTTTACAAAGTCTGTGTAAAACTGTTAAGGAAAATGTTTAAGTCATCAACACCGTTTTTATAGTGGACGTATGCACTACCCCTCCAATTATTATTGTAGCTGTACAAAAGACAATCTACTATTATAAACCTGGTCTGTTCCTTCGAGTCAGCCTGTTATTTAATGAGAATTTTTTTGATTTCATGAGGACACATCCGTTTTAACGACAGACAAATGCGACGGTACATTTTTCTGATTTTACTTCTTTTTATACATCAAGGTTTCTGCAATCGTTATACCCCTGGACCCTACCAAGGACCTTAAGGCCCCTAACCAGCTAGAGAGCGCTCCGTGTTCGTTTACAATTTCGCCTAGTGTGCTGTTTGCTATTTCGCCTCGGGTTTTATCACAATTTCAAGTACAAAATACTCAAAACAAGATAAATATGAAGTTTGACTGCTTTGACGTAAATTTTAAAATCCAATAAAAGCATAACTATGCAGGTTGATGTCACAGTACAGAAAGACTGCCCTCAACTAGAAACAGTTGAGTGCAGTTTCGGTATAATTGCAACTTGCATCCTGTAACAAATACAAACAGCTTATTTGCCGGCCGGTAGGATACGTGAGCTTTCCAATATGTGCGCATGCGTGCGTGCGTGCAGTGTGCTTCTTAATTTTTCCTCCAAATTGAGGCATATGGTCTAATAATGATGGGAATTTATTGCTTTTAAAATAAAAAATACACTCTAAAATCAAGAGAGTGAACTTAGTCACTCTTTGATCGAGTGAAAAGTGTAAATTCACTCCATTAGAGTGAATTTCCCTCCAAAAAGAGTGAAGTTCCCTCCAAAACGAGTGAAATTCACTAGAGGAAGAGGGAAAATTCACTCTTCCACGAGTGTCTGCAATGATCGCTTTTTTTTTAAGAGCGATCACTGTGGGCATTCCATCAAGAGTGAAACTTCGCTCTTTTTTACTCTTTTTGGAGTGAACTTCACTCTTTTTGGAGTGAACTTCACTCTTTTTGGAGTGAACTTCACTCTTTTTGGAGGGAACTTCGCTCCTCTTGGAGTGAATTATCACTCTAATGGAGTGAATTTACACTTTTCACTCGATCAAAGAGTGACTTAGTTCACTCTTTTGATTTTAGAGTGTATATTTCCTTGGCGGAGGGGGGGGGGGGGTCTTCTGTTTTCCTTCATCTAAGGCCGTTCTTAACTGAGTCCCTACTCGGTTGTTGTCAGTTACACGGTACCAGAACGGTAACCTGGGCGAATTATGTAGGCAGTAGCGGAGAGAGAAATTTTGGTCAGTGGGGTCAAAAATAGCATGCGGACCGCATTTAAGTAAAGTTTCCATGGGTACCCCTCCATTTTGGGAATATAACTTTCAGAAAGACGTGGTTAGCAAATGATGCGATATTTGAGACGACTTTAGCATAAAAATGAAGATGACAATTAGTGGTGGTGAATGTTTAACTACTCCAAAATAATTATATATGAGAAAAATGGTAGCCATTTTTTTTTCTTTTCGATATTTTCCAATTGAATATCTTATCTGTTATTTTGGTCATGGAATCTTACCCAACACCGCACTGTGACAGCAGCTTTGAAAATGTGTTGTTAGACTGAATTCCCGAAGACAAAGAAAAGTCACACTCACAAAAGCAACTTCATCCCCCCTTAGAATAAATCATTTATCCCCACTGTTATTAGATCTTATCTTTTATCCCCACTGTTGGATTGTGCGGTATTATACTTGAGAAGTAGTAGATGGGTTGGATTGTGCGGTGTTATAATTGTAATGGCGAATTACTTAGTTGGCAATCTGGCGTTATAAGCTTTGAGATCTGTGATGTGATGTGTTGTTTTCACTGAGAAGCAGAAATATTTATTGTCCCACCTCTGTGCTCACTACCGTTGTTGTTAGTTGCTTGCTCATAGATGTAAGTGGATGTTGCAAGTTGTAGGGAGTTTATAGGGTATATACTTCATGTAAGTCAGCCTGCAAACTTAAGTGAATAGACACCTACTAATCCTACTCAATCCATGCTATTCAGTCTATTCATCTTCCGTCAGTTGTCTATTCACCTAAGTTTCAGGTAGCCTTACATGAAGTATCTCCCGTTTATGGTAAAACGGTAACAGGTTTCAAAGGACGTGAGACTAACAGGCAAGTTACCAGAGGATGCGAAGGTAACATTGGATGTAAGCTCTTTTATTGCCGAGAAGAGTGCATGTGACCACAAAAGGTAAATTTCATGAGGTTAGGAATTAGTGGGAAAATGCAGTCACTCCAAGTAGTGTAGTAGACTGTCCTGTTCCATGATTGGCTCTTGAGAGTCATGTGACAATATTTTTCTCCTCAGATATGAAATTTACTAGGAGTAACTACTTGGGCTACCTTCAATATACAATATTGAAGTCCTAAAATATTACAGTATGAAAGGTCTAAGCTTTGAAGAGAATTGAGAAGAGAAAATTTTGAGATTTAGCTGTTGCTTCAAATAAGTTTGGGCTGACTGCTCTGGAACTTTAAATACGAAATTAATTGATCCTGAGAAGCAAAGCTTCACTTAATTACGCACCTAGCTTTACCCTTGACAATGAGGTAAGGCCAAAGCTTTTCACTTCCGGACACAGATTCTAAATTAATACCAAATTTTTGTATCTTGGAAACCATTTTTCAATGCAACGAAGACTATTTGTTACTACTCTGTGTATTTAAAGGTTGTCAGCCCTCACTTCAAATTACAATTTTTGAAGTATCACACAGAAATCCTCAATTGCCACAGATCTTCGATTGACAAGTTCAAGAATGCAGAGTACTCTAACTAATATTACACAGCATGTACTGTACTGGATTCCATTGATTAGGCATGTACATTGTGGTGAAAGCAATAAACTGAGATTGTGTCTGAGATTGTCTTCTTCTTCTTCTTCTTCTTCTTCTTCTTCTTCTTCTTCTTCTTCTTCTTCTTCTTCTTCTTCTTCTTCTTCTTCTTCTTCTTCTTCTTCTTCTTCTTCTTCTTCTTCTTCTTCTTCTTCTTCTTCTTCTTCTTCTTCTTCTTCTTCTTCTTCTTCTTCTTCTTCTTCTTCTTCTTCTTCTTCTTCTTCTTCTTCTTCTTCTTCTTCTTCTTCTTCTTCTTCTTCTTCTTCTTCTTCTTCTTCTTCTTCTTCTTCTTCTTCTTCTTCTTCTTCTTCTTCTTCTTCTTCTTCTTCTTCTTCTTCTTCTTCTTCTTCTTCTTCTTCTTCTTCTTCTTCTTCTTCTTCTTCTTCTTCTTCTTCTTCTTCTTCTTCTTCTTCTTCTTCTTCTTCTTCTTCTTCTTCTTCTTCTTCTTCTTCTTCTTCTTCTTCTTCTTCTTCTTCTTCTTCTTCTTCTTCTTCTTCTTCTTCTTCTTCTTCTTCTTCTTCTTCTTCTTCTTCTTCTTCTTCTTCTTCTTCTTCTTCTTCTTCTTCTTCTTCTTCTTCTTCTTCTTCTTCTTCTTCTTCTTCTTCTTCTTCTTCTTCTTCTTCTTCTTCTTCTTCTTCTTCTTCTTCTTCTTCTTCTTCTTCTTCTTCTTCTTCTTCTTCTTCTTCTTCTTCTTCTTCTTCTTCTTCTTCTTCTTCTTCTTCTTCTTCTTCTTCTTCTTCTTCTTCTTCTTCTTCTTCTTCTTTTTTTTACCACGCATGCGTCGAGAGGCTAAATATGCCCAGTAATATAGGTAACAGAGTCCTTATGGACAGAGGCAGTCCTCATTACATTGAAGCGGAGACCAAACACACCTTTGGAAAAAAGGATCAATCTACTTTTCCCTATCAGTTAAGGGCAGAAGGTTTACTTCCTTAAGGAGACTGGTCATTGATCCAGGCTCCCTAGAATAGTCAGAGGCAATGAATCTAGCAGACCGTTTTTGTATACTCTCAAGCTTGTCGCGCAGGTAAACCTGGTGGGGGTCCCAAACAGCACTGGCGTTCTCCAGCACAGGCCGAAGAATTCCTTTATAAGCCATTAACTTGACATCACCAGGGCAGGAAGATAGGTTTCTATACAAAATACCAAGAATCTTATCTCCCTTGTTACAGATATTTTGGATATGCTTTTCCTAGTTCAGATCTTTAGTGATGGTAATTCCGAGATACTTAATGCTATCTACCCTCGGGAGCTCAATCCTATTTAAAACATACCTAAAAAGTATGGGACTTTTTTCCGAGCAAAAGTAGTAACGCTACACTTAGTGGGCTGAAATCTCATGCCCCACGTGGAAGCCCACAGCCCCAACTGCATAATATCATTCTGAAGTTTATGACAATCCTCATCGGACTCAATAATACGGTAAAGACACAATCATCTGCAAAAAGACGAATCTTGGAAGAAACCCTATCGAAAAATATCATTGATATGAACTAAGAAGAGAATCGGTCCTAGGACAGACCCCTGGGGAACTCCAGACAGAACTTGCATCGGGGGAGACCGGGTTCCATTGACAACAACAGATTGTTTACGATCACCAAGAAAGTCATCAACCCAACGAAGAATCTGATTTGAAACACCAAGTGTATACAGCTTGGTCTTAAGCAGTTCGTGAGGAAAAGTATCGAAGGCCTTCTTAAAGTCCAAGATAAACACATCGATTTGTTTATGGGCATCAAGGGAGGAAGCCCAGTCCTCAATTATCGACACAAGTTGTGTTTCGCAACTATGAGACTTACGAAAGGCGTGCTGGGTGGGAGAGAGTAAGTTACGTATTTCAAAATGGTTCATAAGGTTTGAGGCAATAATATGTTCTAACAATTTACAGCAGACACATGTAAGAGAAACAGGCCTGTAATTACAAGGTAGGGAACTGTCACCTTTTTTGAAAATAGGGCAAACATTTGCAGTCTTCCAATCCTCTGGAATGCATCCTTTTGTAAGGGATTGCTGAAAGAGATGGCTTAGAACAGGTGCAAAATCAGTGGCAATCTCTCTCAGGACCCAAGGATGGATGCCATCTGGTCCCATGGCCTTGTTGATTTTAAGACCATGCAAAAGCTTTTCAACGCCAAAGGTGGATATAGTTATATCATTCATTCTCTTACACGTGGGCCTGAAGAGGGGAACAGTATGAAACACTGTTTTAGTGAAGACACTACAGAACTGGTTATTGAGAGCACGAACTTTATCCAAGACAGTGACAGCTAGTTTATCATCAGTCTTAAGAGGGGGGAGATTATGCCTATCTTTCTTCTGACCATTAATATATCTCCAGAAGGGTTTGGCATCAGCTTTGATATCGCCGATCATTCTACTAATGTACTTTTTATGGGAGGTGTGAATCTCTCTTTTGATTTTAGTTCGCAGATGAGCCCATCTCTCATAAATACCAGCCTCTGGGTTTTTTTAAAAAGTGCATGCAATCTGTTCCTACGCCTAACTAACCTGCGAATATTGTCGGTTGTCCATGGAAGAGATTTTCTGGACTTAGCCAATCTAGTGGGAATACAAGCCTTCACAGTTATTTCAAGAAAGGACTTAATGAGTTGCCAATTTTCTTCCCAGTACGATTATCTTGCCCCCGTTGAAATAGGTAGATGAGAAACCCCAGGTGTCCTCCCTCATAGCAACAAAACCCCCCTTAGAGTACTGTAAAATGAGCCTACGAGGTTGCTTAAAATCAGGAAACAAACACTTCAATTTACAAGAGATGCCCTCATGATCACTTGGAGAATCTATGGCAGTAACATCAGTGTATTGACTAGGAATATTTGAGATAACCAAGTCAAGTGTACTATTCCCTCTAGTGGGAAAATTCACAAGTTGGTCAGCAGCAAAGTCATTAATTATGTCCAGAAGTAAATTACCTGAGCAATTGGATAAACAGCCACCACTTTCCTTGTGTAACCTACTGGTCCAGTCAATTTTGTTAAAATTAAAATCACCCAAGACATGAAAACAAGGCAACTCCTCAAATTCACAAGACAAGTTTTTAAAGTCCATGCATCATTTGAAAGTTAGTTAGTTAGATGGCGTTTTCCCTGCCCAGTTTTCAACCAATTGGTTCAAGTCGAGCATGCGGCGGCCTTTTTCCAGTTGTGACTCACTTGCTTGTTTTCCCTACTCCATTGCTTATTCTGAGCACCAAGCGCAATGGCAGTAGGTTCCGTTTTAAAGTCTAGTCGGTATGACCCGGCCAGGACTTGAACTCCCAACCTCCCAACTGCAAGTCTAATGCTCTAACCACTTGACCATGCAGTTTGAATGTTAACTGAATTTCTACCCGGTGGAAACTTATTTTTAGAAAGAAGGCTACCATACTTCCTAAAGTACTGCCAGCTCCATGGAATTGTATGTAGATTCTACCGAAACTAGAAAAATTGTATCACGTATGTTGTCCTTATTTCTTACATAAATATGAGTATTTGCCGCAAAATTTAGCAGAATATAGGCCAAAGCGTTTCATGGCTCTTCGTACACCTAAGACTTGTAAAAAAATAACCATACAATTGATATTCATTTTCGTTCTAATTGGAAATTCTTTCTTGCAAATCAATATCAGAAGTCTCCATGCATTGTGCAAAATTCATGGATGTTTTATCTACATATTTATGTTTATAACATTTTCAACTTGAAAGTGGGCTAGTGCTTACCGCAAATAAAGTTTATATCCCCGTGTGGACTGGGGGTTGTAGAATATGCCCAGGTTATTTCCTGACGTAAGAGTCGACTTGAGGAAGGACTTGAACAGTATTTAAACTAGATTTGAAACAAAACTTGAGCAGTATTTGAAACCCTTCCATCTAGTTCACACTTTATAACACATTGTATGGCAGTATGGTGCTGGTGTGTCTATCTGACACATCCAAAACAAGTAATGTTCGGCATCTGTATACCAAAGAAGAGATTGCTTCATGGTTTCCCTTGTTGAAATATATTGTTCAAAAGCTTCAAATACTTTGACTTTCGGTTGTCTCAAATGACCATTGACCCAGGGACGAATTAAAAGAGCGACGCACCCGACCCGCGTCTCTACAGTTTCACAGGACTTAGTTTTTACTTTCGTAGATGTACCTTTTTGTCTTCTCGTTTGTACATTTGTATCTTTATATTGTTACATCATAATAACAATGTCAAAGTACAGTTTCATATTTTCAGATAATATGGCAATAGGGTTATATCAAAGGTGTAAACCATTGGACTACGAGGCAGTGCGCAAACGCACACTGCTCTTCCAAACTTCTGCAAGACCATAAAGCTTGGACGGGGTCTGGAAAAATTCGTCCCAGAATACCTGTCGTAATAAAATCTGTTATATTACGCAAATTTGTCCACATCCTTTCAAAAAATTTTTATTAAAATCTTCTCCATCTATTCTCGGGAAGAACCCGAAATTTGACAACCAGCGTAAATACGATTTGTTTGGCAGGACTACTCAAATTAAATTTACACTAATTATTCCGTGACGTCACATCAACAGATAGCTTTTATCGTTTTGCGCGTTTTCGATAAGAGTTTTTTTCGGTTTGACCTGTTGACGTCACGAAACCAATCTGACATTTCATTTCTATAGCCCTCAGATGTTAATCGTATATTTACAGTGGCTGAAATTTTTTGGGCCGTTTCCGACCAGAGATGGAAAAGATTTTAATAAAAACTCAAAAAAAAAAAGAAAAAGAAATCGAATCGGAACCCGGTTCGTATTTGTTGCAGCCGTTACCGCGGCTTTTAATAGAGGTATATACTACAGAGTATTGGACATCCACATCTAGGTGTTAACATCCACCGGGATTACCCTCCTTGTAATATTCTGATCACGAAATTTCACTATTTGACCTCCGATGTCATCAAATTACTTTTGACATGAAACAAAAACCAACTTTGTTGTGTACTTCATATGGGTTAATCGGTTAGTAAGTTAGTAGGTAATATGTGGTTTTGCGTCACGGTTTCTAATTAGTTTAAAGGCATATTCCGGAGACAAAATTATTAACTACAAAACAAGCAGGGAAATTTTCTCTTTCAAAAATAACCAATCTTTAAAGTGAGCTATCTGATTTAGGGAAGTGGTATGGCGACAGGGTATGAAGGACACGGTGAGGTGTATTTTTGTTTTCTTAAAAGGCCTTGATGAAAAACCACCAAATATGCCTTAAAGTACTTAGTATGTTAATGCAAGAACCCCTATGAGATTTATAGAAACATATCATATAAACACGTAACATCACTCCAGGGAGTTGTCAGGCTGATCACTCTTAAATTCACACACGCTTACATAAATTGATAAATACTATTTCCTTAATGGTAGTCATTTTCACCCCAAACTGAAATTTTAACAGTAATTTACCACCACCATATTTAGTTGGCACAGCTTTTTGATTGATACCAAACTCAGAAAAACAAAGTAGCTCGTATTACGCAGCACTCACCGAGTTCTTGCTACACACTGGGCCTTTCAAGTTTACTAGGGTATGCCCTGAAGCAATAATAATCAGGCCTTGAAGGGCAGTTGTTATACGACGCTAAGCAACCACGAATGTGGGAGAAGCTGTTGGCTTATGAATTACAAGTTCACGTCGGGTGGCACCCAATTCAACAATTTGGATCAAATTTTTTTATTTTTTTTTTGTAAAGGCCAGTTCAGATGGGAAAATCGTAGATTGCTCTTTTTTCCTTGAAGGAAAATCTTTATTAAAACCCAATGCAGAATATATATATTGCTCTTGGATAAAAAGCCCACCTAACTTTGACCCGCGGCCAGGTATCGAACTCCAGAACTCCCGGTTGCTGAGCTTCATCGTTTCAAATGCGACCGCCTATCCACTCGGTCATTGCAATAAACTAGGATTGTGCCTGGATAGGGATGATATTCAAACAGCTATGGCAGGTACTAGAATTAAATAGGTTGGGGGAATTGGAGCTGTCTTGGGGTGATGAATACCTGGCTTAAAAACAAAGTCGGCTAGTTTACTGGTCCACACGAAGGTGCTTCAGTCCAGCGCGCAACCGACTTTGACGGTTGGGCAACCGATTTTAGTGACAAGCCTATTTCAAGTGGAAGGTTATCCGGAATACCCGGAGGAACACCCTCCTATATCGAGCGGGATTTGAAACCATGCACATGTGAAGCACACTGGTACACAACAGCTGGAATAGGCCACTTTGCCATGATGACCCAACCTTTAGTTCCTTCTTCCGTTTCCCTGTAGACGAATCCGATCAGCGCTTGTGTTTAGTGACTGTAGGCAGCCATTACTGGGGTCCATATGCATTGAATCGTTTTTATTTATTGTCTACGTAAATTTAAAACCCTCATATTCAGTGAAATTGAAGTAATAAATATACAATTTATTGTACACCATTCATGATATACAGGTTAGCAAGGAAATTGAAAGATTAGAAGATGGTAGACCCCAGTTATGACCGACAGAAGAAATCAGACCATTACTCGCTGTCCGGATTCGTCTCTAAGCCATCTCGCCTTTTATCATCTCGCGAAACCTCTAGCAAATCACGGGTGTGCTGCTAAATTAAAAAAAAAAAACAAAACAAAACAAAACAAGAAAACAACAAAAAAAACAAAAGGGCAATCCACGGAGTTGCAAATCTCATCGCTAACATGTGCGCAAGTTGGTTACAAAACTTGAACTATGTATGAGCTCGAAGTTTTATCTGTGCTGAATTTTATGCTACAGTAGAATGTCATTGACAAAAATTACCTACTAAAACTCCATGCCACAATCTTGAAGTCCAAGGAAAGCGATATTTTTCGTTCCAAGGGACGGAAGTTTTTTTCGTAAGATAGCGAGGGGAAGGAATATGGCACAGACAAATCAAGTTCTTGAACAGGCGCACCTTATTAAAAAAAAAACATCATTTGGATATTTAAATTCTGACACTGGATTATATAAGAACTGGAGAGATAGGCTACCCAATCTTTGTAGCGCTTGCCCTTTTAATCCAGTGGGCCTATCTAAGATTTTGGAACAAATTTATTTTTTAAGATGCAACAAATTTATTTTTTAAGATGCAACGAGCTTGGCTGTTACACTAAACTGATACGATTAGATATGGACGCAACGATTACAAAAGTAAGACGCTTTCGGGGACGCTCTAGACAAGTGTGCAATTGTTATTATTCAGGCGCCAGCTGGGCGTATTCTCCATTTTGACGCGACGGCAAACGTCATGTGTGTCGAGCTGATATGCACATCAAGTGCGTCTCAATTAAAAAACTGGGCGTGTGCGCGATGTTGAACGTGTGGTGAAGATTTCCGGGCGACGCACAAACCTTTTCTGCGTACTGGCCTGTGGCCAATCCTAGCCCGTGGCAAGGAAATTGTCACATAGGTTTTTTATTTTCTTTTTTGTGGCGATGCTTCAGAACTACCAAGTTTTAAGGGCACTAATATGTAAGATAGGTAGGCCCTATGCCTAACCTAATATGTTAGTCACCCACAGTTTCATATCTTGGATTATAACTCAAGCCTATGAATGGGGTAGGTTTAGCCCCAGACCTTGCCTACATACTGTTAACCAGCTTGAGATTTCAAGTCTAGCCCAAGGTTTGACTTTAACTTTCATACTACTAGGCCTAAGAGTTACGGCAACTTTGGAGTGAAAACATATTGGCCAATGATTTGCTCCGAATCCCCACAATGGTGCGCGCCTTTCGCTCTGTATGTTGGACTCTGTATTGTGATGCAATCGTTTTCATGAGGTTTGCTAAGATAAGATAACTTTACCGAACGTTACATTACTTCCACATCTAGATGCGCGCCATAGGGCGGGGTTTGTGCCGCCAATTGCGTCATAAAAGTCAGGTGAGCTGTTGCGGCATTTTTCAAAATTGAATTTTGAACGCAGTTTTCCTTCGAATATCATTTATACCGAATTGTACGGGTTTTTAATGGGGTGTGAGATGATATTTGTAAAATACTGTATCTAATCTTGCAATACACAAAAGTTTTTTGTGGTCGTGTCATGCCCACTTTAACCTCTGACAATCTGTAACGTGAACTATGTCCTTGGTTGCCATGACAACCACACAATTCGGTACAACTTACAGTATCATGCCTAGGCTATTACACTTAAACTTTCAGATTTGTGGGATGCGTCCGTTGAGAGTTAGAGTGAATACAAAAAAAAGTATTTGACCCCCTGTCACGTGACCTTTGACCTTGGTTGCCATGGAAACTACATATTTTGGTAGAACTAGTCTACCCTATTATACTTGTGAAGTTTCATGTAAAATGAAGGTTTTCTTTTGAAGTTTTAGTACAAAATAGGAAAAAAGGTGTTTTTTTTTTTGCAAAATGTGACCTTTGACCTTTTCTTCTGAGGGTCTGGGAGACACAAGTTCCCACCCTGGGGTACCCACCTACCAATTTTGAAAAGAATCGGTCCAGCCCGCTAGTAGAAGGAGTTTGAGGTACAAAAACGTTGTTTTACGAACAAATTATCACTTGGATTTTTTTGTTCCACTCTACCACTTGACCTTTGACCTCTGTTGCTATGGTAACCACATATTTTGGTAGTTCTAGATGCAATCATCATATGTGTGAAGTTTCGTGTCAGGAGAACGTTTCGTTTTGGAAATATAGCAGAAAATGTGTTTTCACTAAATTTGACCTTTGACCTGTAACCTTTGACCTTCACTTCCGGTTGTGTATTAAAATGCAATTGTTCCACCTGAGGTACCATCCTACCAAGTTTGAAGAAAATTGGCTCAGCCGTTTACAAGATATTAGGAAAACAAAACTGGACACACACACCCCTACACTCACACCCCCCCCCCCCCACACACACACACACTCACCCACCAACACACACACACACACGCACACGGACAGGTTTTGACCCCTCTCTCAGCCATGGACCTTCAGTCACCCCGGGGTAACTCACCATGGGTTAGACCTCGAGACTAGTAACCTGGGAAAATTTACCGTTACCATGGTAACCATTACGATTTAAGCTGGCATTGCCATATATAGCCCCATAGGCAAAGTGACTACAATATCTCATCCTCCTCACGGAGCGATGAGATAAAAAAAAAACAACTGACACCAAAATATGTTTACTTATTCTATATGTAAACTAGGAATGCAAATTATTGAAATCGATTATATACTTCTCCTTTTCTCAGATTTCGGAGAGGTTTTTGAACATGATCAGAGCGTTCAGTCTGACTTCCAGAACGTTAATATAGTCACCAGGATAAGAAAGTTCCATTTGTAAGGAACGTGGCAAGGAGGATCATTGTAGAAGAGGAAGTTACTCAAGCCACCAGTAATGCAAACCTTATACCATAGGAAAGAGAGAATTTGAACTCGGTAACAAGAGAAATAACCTACACAAGATGTAAGTAGCAATAATCCATTCCTATTTATTGATGAAATGCAAACAAATTAGTAATGACAGGTATCCGTCACCCAAGACAGTTGCTACAGGAAATCTCCTAGTGAGACTTTACACCCTATTGTGTAGTAAGAACACTCTCAGTGTCTGCTGCTTAATATGAGCTTCTCTGCATTTTTCAATCTGTTATCAGGCAAAGAATCGTACCAATTGAGTATCTTGTTTTATCCAGGACAAAATGGTAGTTTGGTGGTGACCAGTGTCTGACCTCAACTTAGATTTTATAATAAATCTCAGTCTGGTGCTACAATTTTTTGTAGTAGTTTACAGAAATTCTGAATTTGGTACAGCTCTTTGATTGACAGCAAGTTAAAAAAATACAGAACATAGCTCATATTAAACAGCATTTACTGTGTTGAGAGTGTTTTGATTACACATGGGGTCTTGTATACTTATCCTTAAGCAATAAACTAATATTGTGACTGAATGAAGATGCATTTTAGACAGTTGTGGGTAGGGCTTAATTTGGATGGTTATAGAAGGATTGGAACTGTTTAAAAAGTGTGTGTGTGTGTGGGGGGGGGGGGGGGCACTAAGTCACTTCTCTCTTGACTATGTAGCTAGTTATCTTTAACATTGTATGAATGAGTTTCAGTTGCATGGAAATAACTGCTGTTAGAACTAGTTAATTTCAATATTTCATGAAAAAGTTCTAAGCTTCTGTTGTCTATAGAGTCTAGGATTGTATGTTAAGTTACTAGTTTCCCCAAAACGTTTTAAAGATATCAGAAAAGTAGACTCGGTATCCAGTGTAATTTTGCATTATGTCCACTGTGCAGTGTCTCTAGGGAAGATGTTTTAGAAGTAACTTTTAGCACGTGACTGGAGAAACCCTTTCATGGGCTATTTTGTGCCGATCTGAGTGAGTAGCAAATCCCTGATCTAGACTACGTGAATAAGAATACTGAAAAGTAGGCCTTGATCGTACGGTAAATCAGTATAAAGAGAATATAAAGTCTAACACAAGCAGCTCCAGGTATTGTCCTTTTCATTGCGTAAAATTTTCCTTTGCCAAAATTCTTCACGAGTTGTTGTCAAACTTAAAGGGCCAAACCTCTCACCCCAAACTACAATTTTGGCACCCGGGTACCGAAATTCTCAATTGGTTCAGCTCTTTGATTGACAGCTAATTCAAACAATGCAGAGTGGCAAAGCTTATATTACACAGCATGAACGGTAATGAGAGTGTTTTGATGATATAAATTGAGTTTCTCTAAACTCACGTACCTGAAGCAATAAACTGAGATCGTGTCTGGAGGAGGATGAATTTCAGACAATTGTGGGAGGGGCTTAAGTAAGAAGGTTAGGAGAATTGGTACTGTTTGGGGTGAGAGAACTGGGTCTTTAATTTAATGCTCATGCGATAATTTGCTGATAGAACTATGTAAAGGTTGACGTTTGATGACAGTTTACACTCTAAAAGCAAAAGAGCCAACTTAGTCACTCTCTAATAGAGTGAAAAGTGTCAATTCACTCTATTAGCGTGGGAATTTACTCCAAGAAGAGTGAAATTCTCTCATTGAAGAGTGAAAGTGCACTCTTTAACGAGTGCCTCCATGATCACTCTTTTTAAAGAGTGCATGGGTACTGTAGGTATTGTATCAAGAGTGAAACTTCGCTTTGTTTATAACTTTCACACTTGTAACGAGTGAAATTTCACTCTTTAAATTTTTTAGAGTGATTTCGCAAATTTAACTGAAAAATGATATCATCGTACAATGCATTAAGAGTATTATTCGATTCACTAGTTATCAATACTTAATGGAGAATTCTTAGTTATGTAAATCAGTAAGTTGTTGAGCTTCCATTGTAGCAGAATATTGAGGTAATGAGCCAACTGTCGGGCATTTCAGCTGGGAACCCCTGGCGTCTTTCTGCTCCTTTTTTTCTCCTGAAATCTCTGGTAGCTATGACGGACCTCATCAAAGCAACTTATTTCAGTCATACGTTGCTTGATTCTTTTTACCGTTCCTCAAGTCATTACCTATATTACTTCAACAGACCGGTTTTCTATTATTTATAACATTACTTAAGAAACCTTAATACAGACACTACTCTTAACGTAAATTCCGTATTTTATGAAATATGTTCACGATTCAATAATCTTTTTCATTTGGAAAAAAATCTTATTTACTTAATGCATGGTTTTCCTTGTTGTAAGATGTATACATACATACAGACACTACTCATCACGTAAATTCCGTATTTTATGAAATATGTTCACGATTATAATCTTTTTCATTTGGAAAAAATACAGACACTACTCATAACGTAAACTCCGTATTTTATGGAATATGTTCACGATTATAATCTTTTTCATTTGGAAAAAAATCTTATTTACTTAATGCATGGTTTTCCTTGTTGTAAGATGTATACATTTATGTTTGCAATCATCTAAATGGGGAAAGTACAAAATACCTTTCCAATTCCAGAATTGAAGAAAAATACACTTTATTTTGTTTTTGTATTAAAACATGTGGACTGATGGAATGGTTCTGGATTGGGAATTGTTTTGGGCAGTCACACACGGAATGTTAAAAGCTAGTACATATTTATTTATTCGTATTCGCTTTTGAAATATTCTAGAATGAAACAGCAGTTTTTAACTTTTAGTAGCCCACATTAACATATACTACTGATTTCTATCGCTTTCGTCACCTAATCTACCTCTGCCATATTCAGTCGCGCCGCTAACTTGTCTTTGAAATCATGGGCGCGATCCAGTGAGAAGATGAGGGACATACACATGATCCCTCGCAGTATTTGAGTAAACGTCCATTGACTTTGATTTTTCAAACAGTGATTTTTTTTGAAAGTGGGATTACGTCCCCCAATGTTGACAAAGTCGCAGCTCTTGTTTTGAGTGATTCCGATTCTGTTTCTCTTGGAACTTGAATAATTTTGACCAAAAAATTCTGTTGGTATAGGGTGGGTGCTGACCTGCTGCTTAGAAAATGGATGGTTATACTTCAGGAGGTTATCCAACAGAAATCTACATAGCTTCCGAGCAGGCAGGGAATAATTGAGAGGCAGAATGTTAGGGGTATCGGAAACACGCCGAAAATACAGATATGCCAACAAAGCTGACCAATTTTAGAGATGCATTTCAGTTTTAATCTGGACCCTCTCTTATAATTTAGTCTTTTGCAACTTTCGTTTTGTTTTTCAGAGCACATGGAATAAGGACTTTCGGACCCTTGGGATACTCGTCCACTCTCTAAAAAGAAAAGGGTGACTTTACTCACTTTCTAAGAGAGTGAAAAGTAAAGTGTAAATTTGCTACATTATAGAGTAGCAATTCAATGCAAGGATAGTGACGTTCACTCCAAGAAGAGTGAAAGTTCTTTCTCCAATGAGTGCCTCCAGGGACCATTCCTTTTTAAGACTGGTTCGTGTAGGCACTCTATCAAGAGTAAAACTTCGCTCCCTCGGAGTGAATTTTACTCTTGGTGTGAATTTCCGCCCTTTTGGAGTGAACTTTATGAGCTTTCACTCTTGTAACGAGTGAATATTGCGAGTTTAAGTATACGTTTGACGTGATATCGTTGTTGGACAGAAAGTATTTTTAGTGTCTGGGTCCAAATGTAGAGGGGCGTTACAAATTGAACATAGTTTTGGCAACTTTCAAATGCGCATTTCTCACTAATGTTTGATTTAGACAACTAAGTTTTAACTTAGGACTTAAGACTATGTGGTGTAGGTAGTGAGGCTCTATTTTTGAAGTTTGTATTTTTAAAGATGACATAACATGTCATATTTCTAGAAAGCTTACTTCTGAAAGACAAAATGTTTTCATCCAAATGTACACGCAGGCTCTGCATCTAAATTTGATCAGCGCCATCTCTTAAAGGTGGTTTCTATATTTAGTACATTTGTTTCTCGTGCGGTCTATTTATTTTTCCCGCTGTCTATTTATTTTTCGCATTGCTACAATAAATTTCAACAGAGTTATTATAACACTGCTCTTTGGTTTAAAGAACTTAATATATGAGATAGCCGTCGAAGCGTGCAGTATTTACTGAAACGTAAAGTTCTTACGCTGAGGTCACGACACTTCCAGAGAGGACAGACGGAGATTGATTTTGCAAAAATATATTTATTTGTTATGCTGCCATCGTTCCATCGTTTTCAAAACTGTCGGACAATGTTTTATTTTCTTTTTCTTTTCTTTTTTTGGCAAGAAAGCAAAGAAAGCTAGGTGTACGTATTTTCTTTACGTCGGTTAGACTAGTATTCCGCGGTATCCTGACCAGCGTGTTGCTTTATTAGTGTAGTGACAAATACGTCTACTTCAGGAGATTTTTCAATTTGTGCAAAAAACCCTTGTATATTTTAAAATTGAATTTTTATTTTATGGATACAAAAATTATTTAGGAAGTAACAGGACATAAAATAAGATTTATGTTACTCATTTTCTTGGTAAAATTAAGACACCTTTTCAAAACTTGTATGTTAGTGTTTTATTTGATGTCTTCAAGTTTAGTGCCGACGAAGCAATTTCTGTTTCCCGTTATATTTTTATCCCTCTTTGGGCTGGAGGTTGTAATATATAATTGCACACGGTATTTCCCGCCTGTCGCAAGAGGCGAATAAATGGAGGCCAAACTTATTTAAACTTGATCTTACTAACTGACCCCCTTCGGAGGTCTGATCCTCTCGCTTCAAACATTTTAATTCTCTAAAGCTACTTTCTTGAGTCCCTCCCACAACTGTCTAAAGTTCATCCTCATCCAGACACAATATTGCTTCAGGGTGGGTACACACTGAGCCCCCAATGTGTAATCAAAACACTCACAGTACAGTACACGTTCTGTAATATGATCTCCCCCCTGCAGTTTTTAGCCAGCTGTCAATCAAGAGCTGTGCCAACTGAGAATTTATGTGGACTAATACAAAAAATTGCAGTTTGTGGTTAGAGGATTGACCCTTTAACACACTGATTGGCGTCAGCTGTATGCCATTCCACAGTGACCAACCGTGGAAAGGCAACTATCATTACGAAAGACAGATGTCATGGTGACGTTATTAGAAGACCACATGCTTTGTAAAACTATCTTCAATCCATGAATTAAACATGCATAATGCATGAGACTAAGAACTTCAGGTATCGCTTTTAAAGGGATAAATTTCACTGTTAACGCAGATAATTCACACAGTGCCTGAACTGACTAATCACATTAGTCAACAATATTGACTTAAATGTGACTAACATTTGACCCAAATATATAGCCTTTTTGACTAAGTTTTGACTGATATTCTTTTGTCAATTTCTGAAAAATTGGTAAGATATCATCACAATAGTCAAATGTGAGTCACTAACGTGGTTAGTCAATTTAGACACCACTTTGTCTAACTTGTGTTTACAGTGTTTCAAAGCAACAATTTCAGCAAATCCAGAACGAGGCCGAGGAGACTTACAGACCACTCTCTCTCTCTGTCTTATTGAATAAGAAAGTTATTATAAAACCAGTGCAAGACAATATAACTCCATCTATAGTGTGTACTTCTTCAGTTACCCCAGTTATTACGTTATTGACGATCAAGTATACTTTGCGAAAGGTCTCTCCCTTGAGTAGCAAAAACCCCAGAATTGAAATTTAAATGAAAGTCTCTTATACTCAGGGCCCTAGTGAAGAAATGGGAGAGGGCAAAACTGTTACAAAGTTTTCCCCTTTTCTCTTTGCCATTGGCCTAATACACTTTTACATATTTGGCCTCCATGAGAAAATTTTCGTAAAGTTACACTGGAAAACGTTTTGCTCCCCTCACTTTTTAGTATCTTTTTTGACTAATGGCTGCTCTTTTTAAAAGTTGTTTTGCGAAAAGTTCGCAAGGGTGCAGAAGCCATATTTTCACTTGAATAGTCTTAATTATTTTTTCTTTTGTGATATGAGAACTATTGTATAAGAGGACATTAAGAGGTCGAAATAAACGATTTGCTGTTTCACGGTCGGACAGTTCTTTGCATATATCTTGCAAACAAAACATTTCCAGCTGAATAGTTCGAAAAATACGAATTGTCACTTTGGTAAGAAGCTTTTAAAGGAACCAAACAATCGAAATGGAGGTATTTTTCAATACAAAAAGGGACTAATGACGGAACGAAAACGGAAAATTTCAGAGATATGTAAGAAAAATAAAAGAATAGTAAGGACGTTTGGGCAAACTGTTGGCAAAGTATGCCATCTATCTATGGGTAGATTGGTAAGATATCTGAGACCATGCATGATTTTTCGCAAATCGATGTTTCCTCATACTGGTTAAGAAACTTCGCTAAAACTTTTATAAATTCAAACAATATAATGTTTCGGTGCTCACACATCCAACGTAACAAAAACAAAAAAATGTATAAATTAAATAAGTAAAATGAAGTAAATAAAATTGTAAAAAATAAAATAAAAAAGCAGGCAAGTATACTGAACTGCTGAAAGAAGGTGTGTGTGTGTGTGTAGGTGTGTGTGTGTGCGTGTAAAAATAAAGTATACTTGTGGGGATCGATGTGATTGGTTTTCATCTGGTTTAATTTTGAGGAACTAACATCATATTAGCACTTCATCAAATTTGTAATATTGATTAGAATCATGAAGGTCGGAAACTTGGGATCGGTCCATTAAATTACATCTGAATCGATGCCGCATTCATTATCAATTAGGATGTTGTCGTATGAATTGGACTTTCAGACTAATAAGACTACAATTGTCAAAACGTACTTTGAGATAATGAAAATGTAGTCAAATAAAGTTGAGTTAGCCTAGATATCCTAACTACACCATTTTCATTAACCACACGAGAATAGTTCTCTTCCCTTAAACGCTAATGAAATCTACTGTCATTGTGTTGTTGGTGCTCACCATAAGCAATGGAGTAGGGAAAACAAACCATTGAACCAAAACTTGAAGAAAGTATCTAAGGGCCGTAAGATTAAAGGCAATTATTCGTAACCCCAAACTAGAATTTTACCCGTAGTATACAAAACTTTTCATTTAGCACAGCTCTTTGATTTACATCAAATATTAAAAAGCAGAGTTAATTTATAAACGACATTATGCCCTGAGAGTGTTTTGATTACACGTTATAGGGTCTTGAATGCTCACTAGAGTATTCAGTGAAGCAAAACAACAACAACAATAACAAAAAACAAAACAAAACGAAACGAAATGAAACAAAATAAAAACAAACAAGGACTGTGTCTGGATAACTGGTATATGGCTTTAAGATAGTTGTGGGAACGTCTTGAAGTAAGTAGGTTGTGAAAATGCGAACTGTCTGGGTAATGACTAACGGCCTTTAAACCATGTAGAACTTAAGTTAGATGTCGAGCCGAAAAACTCCAACAAACTAAACGAAAGATTTCAGTGTAAATTATACTTCATTGTCCCCTCATATGTTTGACACAAATAACATTTACGTGTATTAATTTTGGTATTTTTTTTATGAATGTCAAACTCTAATTAGATAACATGTTGATATCGTAGCTATAAAGGTGAGCGTACTTAGCAGTCATAGGCCGTAAAGATTTTTGTCAACATAAAACTAAACAACGCGCTTGGATACCTTTGAAAACTTTCCGAGTAGTCAAACTATAACCTGTTCTAGAAAAGTTGCATGCCTCAGTCGAAGTTGCCTTTTAGAAAATTTCGACGGGGGTACAAAAACTCTCAAAAACTTTTCAATGTAGTCAATCACGTAGTTAAATGCAAACAAAGGAATTATAGACCGAGAAACTCGACCTTGCATTTGTTTCTGTTGTGTTTCTGCATACTCTGAAAGATTAGATCAAGTACCGTAGCATTTGTGGTAATTGGTGAACCATACAACCATACTTTGCAGTTCTAATATGAGACAGAATATTTCGTAAACAGAGGTAGCAATTTTGCCCGCATCTTTGAAAAATATCACCTATACGTTTTCAGAACAAGTGCCACGGTATGGTAGTTAGGAGTGGTGGGACAGAGTGATAACCCCTGATAGTTGTATTGTTTTTAATACCCCTGATAGTTGTATTGTTTTTAATTGTTCTTAAAAAAAAGATGATTTATTGTCAATTAATATGCCATAGTGGTAATTTCTGTATCAGTGTTTCCTGTATGAAAGACTTAAACCACTTCGAAGTTTTATTTGATGCAATTCATCGATCCGCACAACCACAGATATGATCCCTTGCATTTCCTTGCCCAAATTTACGCTATATGCTTCCTGGTATACGTGACGGTTAAAAAAAAACTTCATGGAAACGTAGAATGCTTACTGAATCATATTCATTGCACTGGTACTTGTCCAGGGAGTTTAAGTACAGGGGACGATCGTTTGATTGATCCCCATGTGGGGAATTAAAGGGCTACGTTTACAATGATTTTGAAATGAGACCCTGCCAAGAGGGGGTGCTCTCCTCTTGAGTCACGTCTGGATCCACCACTGTTGTATTCATTTGAGTCTATGATTTTCTATAATCAGTAACTTGCAATTGCAACGGAATGAAAAATGGTCTTTACATATAAGACAAAAGAGGGACAAGGAATAGATATACCAATACAATTCACCTCACCCCGAGCGCCACGGACTCTGATATTGGCAGTGATCATTATAACCTTTGCTATTCGATTACTTGATATGTAGTCATATAAACAAATCCGATCAGCGCTTGTGTTTAGTGACTGTAGGCAGCCATTAGTGGGGTCAATCAGCCTTAAATCGTCTTCATTTATTGTCAAAAAGTTATTTCAAACTCTCATATACAGTGAAATTGAGGGAATCAAGGGGCACTCAGTATACAACCGTTCATGATACATGTAGGGAAGGATATTGAAAGATTAAAAGATGGTAGACCCCAGCTATGACCGACTAAAATCAGACCATACCTTGTTGTCCGGATTCGTCTATACAATATTGGTCGTTAGATAATTTGTAGCATCGTCAAAACCTCCTGTAAACACTTTATTCATAGCATGCCTGTGCGGTGCATGGTGCGTCAGCAAATACATTAACCGTTTACTGCATGGTGAAGTGGTTAGAGCATCGGACTTGCAGTCGGGAGGTCCGGAGTTCGAGTCCTGGCCGGGTCATACCTAAACTGCCATTATGCTTGGTTCTCAGCATAAGCTAAGAAGTACGGGAACAAGCCAGTGAGCCACAGCTGAATAAAATGTGGCGACCGGCCCGACTTTATAACCAATTGGTTAGAAACTGGAACGTAAACCTGCATCTTACTAACTAAACAACTAACCGTAACTTTTGGGAAGGTACCGAAGCGCTGCACCTTGTTTCAGGCTCTTAGACCATGTCATTATTAATCAATAGCCTGGGCCTTAGTTTCCTTATGTGCTTCGGCTATTATGGCCCCTATTTTCGGAATAATTCCATACCACTAGTATGCGGAGTGACCCAAAGGAGAGAAAGAAGACTGTGTGGTACTGTTATCAGTTCAAAGATTATAACAACATTTTGAGATTGTCAGCAGCCCTCGTCCAAACGAGTACCACCAATATTCAGACACCAAACCACTGAAGTGTTGAGCAACTTGTACACCTATATGGCTCAACGATGACTTTCAAAAGATATAGAAGGGAGTGACACAAAGCCTCCCTACACAGTGGGTGATTTGCTTTTTGGCTGGGAAAGGTCATATTTAACTTTCAGATTGGTCCAATGGCTTTTAACAATGACAAATAGCAGGATCTATCCAGGGAACAGAAAAGAAAGCTACGAGGACAATATAAAATATCACCTTTTGTTCTAATGCTAGCATAAGTAATGACGATATAACACCGACTTATTTGTCGTTTATGAAAAGTTCAAAGAGGCGTCGGCACTTTTTTCAAGGTTAAAGGCATGTGATATGCACTGCAGCTTAAAGTGAAAAATCTGTATGGTATTAAAATTGCAACTCACACTGTCGGTTCACTTATATTAACGACCATCTGCATCATTTTGCTGCCAGTTTACCTCCCCCATTTTTCTTCTGTGTGTTTCATATTTTGATTTGGTGGGTGAATCCCTCTTTCAAAGTTATCAGTCCTATCTTTCATTGGAATTCAGTCTCAAATAACATCCAATACACATAGAATTTGTGGTAGAAATGCAGGCGGCAGCCTTTCTGAACAAGGGACAGCGAAAGAAAAGGAAAAGTTTGGGAGAAAATGCAAAGTTATTAAAGGGCAAGAGCAGTCGCCCCAAACTTAATTTGAAGCAACAGCTATATATCACAGTTTTCGTCTTGGTTTTCTTCAAATTACGTTCCATCACGTTTTATGACTTCAATATTACATATCCAAGGTTCACCAAGCAGTTTCTTCTAACGAATTTCAAATTTAAAGAGAACAATGTTGTCACATGACCCTGAACCGCCAATCAGGAAAGAGGACAGTCTATTACATAACTTAAAATTGGGATGACTGCTCTTTCCCTTTAAGAAAAATGAAGTCGTGAGCAAGACTCCATCTTGCCAGGTGCATGTAACATTAGACTTGACAACAAGGTACAAGTAGGGCTAGTTTTGCATACAATCTCCGGTCTGTTGCCACAGACCCTTCTCCCAATAGCAATTACAAAGTGTTGTGGATACGATACCGATTTGGTAAGAGGTCGTTTTTCCCGCGGTAAAATGTTATTGGTTGATACATAATGCACCAAAATTCCATCACACAAACCCTTGTGCTTGCTGTTTGGAAGAGGGACTATGATAAATACCTTGGCCTTCCATATGACACCTAGTTTCTGTGCCCTCAAAAAATACTTTACTGCTAACAATTTACTGTTGTTGCTTAATTGTAAGATGTCCATGATTGCATTAGCTTGAAGAGTGTTAATAGTTTTTGTCCTTCCGGGACCCTTCAAAAATTAAGATCACGAGAACAAATTATTTTCGTTGTTAGTAAGGATTATTATTACATTTTCTTTATAGAGCATTGCATTGAAGGACCACCGAAACATTGGTCGGTGCCTTTTTGGCCAAATAATCATCCAAAATGTATTTTCTTCTTAAAATGTCTGTTTTTAATAAAAGGATAAATAAATCATTCAATTTTGCATGCTATACACTTTCAAAGTGTTTCATACTAATATGTCTTATTTACTTTGTAGATGAGATAGCTTGCAACCGTTGTGATTTCTCAAATGCCGGTTAAACTCCCTCTACCAGCCGTTTTATACTTGATTGTACAATATTGTCATCCAAACAATACTGCCATCCAATTAATAAAATTGTATGGTCAATCCCAATCAAAATGGAATATAGAATCGCAATCAAAATGGAATATAGAAGAATCCGATCAGCGATTGTGTTTAGTGACTGTTGGCAGCCATAAGTGGGGTCCATTAGCCTTAAATTGTCTTCATTTATTGTCTAAATGTAATTTCCAACCACCATATTCAGTGAAATTGAAAGAATCAACATACAATTTAGTGTACATCTATCCATGGTACAGGTGAGCAAGGAAACTGGAAGATTAAAAGGTGATAGACCCCAGGTATGGCCGACTAAAATCAGACCATCACTTGACCGTCGGGATTCGTCTATAACTAATAAACGCAGCAAAACGGTGTTATGATATATCCGACTATTGTGTACCTCTCCTACGGGTAACCTTTCCCCAAATTTTTCCTCCTCACATAAATACGCTTTAAAATTTGAGTAAAACACGGAATTTGGATCTTTTACTCTACATATTCCTAGTACATTTACTCGAAGAGGCAATCACAATCACACATTGAGAAAAAAATAACAAAAATGATCTGTCATAATGGTCTGAGGTATAAAATGTGATTGATTATCGGGTGTAAGAGGCTGTGTAGTCTTGCATCTGTGTGGAATTTTGGTACCCTAAAAAGATTACAAAAGTTACATTCAACAGTTATTAACACGGAATTAACATTTCTTCTCACTTTTAAAGACCTCTTCAATACCTATTGATTCTGGTAAATAATCAGTTGAGAAAGTGAAAACAAAGTGTTGAAAAAGGGTGATATTCGCTGTGAACCGTTGGTCGTCCCTTTAATAACACGAAATAGGTGTACTTTTTACTTTTTTAACTCTTTTGAACTTTAAAGAGTATTTGAAATGTATGTATAGTGAGCTGGCATATAACTCTAAATAAGCGAGATTATCAATTTGAAAGATGATACTTAATTTCAAACAAGAAAACAAAGGTTGTCATTGTTAAGGACAATTCATCGGTGGTATAATAAAAACGGATAATAAAGAATATTTCCAGCTTTTGATTTGAAGCAATGTATGCTTCTATATGGGCACCATTACTCTCTCAGTGTATAAAGCAAGCACCGTGTTGTTAGTAAGGGCTGAGATTATTACTCAAAGTTGACCCCGTATTTCAATATTTTCATCTCAATTTTTCCTGTTATTCGATGCCTACAAAAGACTTGTCGGTGCATGTTAAATATAATACTGACTGAACAGACTGGGTGGATGCAGGTCATTATTTCTTTAAGTTCAAGCAACCGTAAAAATGACAACTACCAGCGACAACCATACAAATCCAAGGTCATGTTTGCGCCGTGTAACAAAAGCCAAAATTAGCCTTTGAAATTTAGACGCGACTGGCCCTTGTTATCTCAAAGATATTTTGCAAGGCATGCACCGCTTCATTGGTTTATCGTAATAGGCGTTAACTTGTAAGTAAAAACTAATATGACCTTAAGTTAATATGGAGTGTAACTGGGGTTGTTTTTGCAATTTCTTACTCGCCCTTTGTGCCGCATGACTTTTACCTTTGGGAACAATCCTCGTTTAAGTCTCCAGTCCTGTATTTTTAAACGAAAGGTGGTTCCCGGTGGCGCAATTTAATGTGCCTTATCAGAGCTATGTCTACTAGGATGCTATCCAAATTTAGAAGGGGTTGATTTGAATTAAAATAAACGCAATGAATTAAACTTCCGTCGATAACATCAAATGATTAAAATATAATCGTTAGATCGTCAGACATATAGGGACACTAGGAAAGGAATGATATATCGATACATCAAGTGCTGTGGTGAAATGTAACAATATCGACAATATAACCACGATGTCGAGATACATTGCCGGAAAATCAGAGCATTTAATTTAGCAATAACATTACATGAAAATCATCAGTTTGCTTATGATTACCGCGTGAAACATACAGTTACGCTTATAACGAATTCACATGCTTTTTGGAATTTCATACTAGCATCATTTTAGTGCAAAATAAGTGCAATATCATAAATCTGTAACTTTTCACCAATTTTTATAGTGTCCATACTCTTCATTACCCCATACTAAACTCTAACAACAATTTCGGTATATTTCCATGTGTTTTGGGTAAACCGTTAGTGAATGCACTCTAGAAATGTTTTAAACGTTTTCTTGAACACTTTTCCTTCACTTAGTCACTCTGTTAACCCGCTTAAATGTTAAACACACGTGTCAAACTTTTTAAATGGTTCGCTTTAAACACGTTTTAATTGTTGGACATTTGGTGTTTAATCGCTAAACATTTCATCTGTTTGGTAGCTTTATCAATTGAAAAGGAAATATCTAAGAAGTTAAAACAGAGGGTTGGAAAGTTTGAGAATTTGCTGTACTCCGATCCCTTTTTAAAATTTTTTGCCTGTTTAGGAGGGCTGAAGTGCAAAATGGTGCTATTTTTGCAATTTGGAAAGTATTTAAAGACGCCGACGACTATATTATAGGGGTTGCCCTCCTGTTGCTGTTGTGTCTGTCCTGATTCTGTCAGACTTCTTTCGAGTGATTTCTCCCGACTAGCTGATTTTTATACTTTCTTAATTAACATATTTCCCTAACATTTTGCATTAAAAAGTAAATATTAGTCTATTTCGGTCCTCGCCTACCTCCTATCAGCCTAAAAAACACGTCTAAACGCGAGCCAGGCAAAATGCAGAAGGAAGTTATAGGAAGTTGTTGGAAGTTACAGGGTGTATGGCGCCCTCTGCAGGTATGGTTCCCACGGTGTTATTAGTTTGCCAGACGGTGAGTATAGGTATAAATGGTATACATGTTGTGATAGGAGGTAGGTATCGTCCATCACAGACTCCCACAGACCCCCAAACCAGGGAGTTTTGTGAATTTGTAGCTTTTAGTTTTTAAAGTTCTATTCTTATTGCCCGGTCGGGAAGAGCCTTCCCATCGACCATGATGTGAGATAAGACACCGAATGATTTAAGTACTTAATTAAGGTTATCTATTGAATGTCTCAATTTCCTACTAAGGCATCTGGATTCACCACTTTCAACTTTTCAACTAATTTATGAAACTGAAATTTGTCCAAAAAGGGAGGTGATTATTTACATAATTTATGCTTTCCGAAGGTAAAACTTCAAAAATCGTGTAATTGGCTATAATTTTCATTTTTTTCACCCCCTGTAGAGTTTGTAGTTTACTGCTGTTATTTTTCTCATTTTGCTCTCTGAGAAGACTTTTGCCCGGAAATATTTACCACCTCCAGTATCCTGCCTTGCTATAGGCCTGAATGGCTTGTTTACACAGTATCTCAAGATAGCTATGATGGACACCTTTCACGTTTGGTTTAAAGATTAGCAATGTTGAGAGGAAGAAACCGAGTATTCGGTGGCGTTCAGAGGTTTGAAGTCACCGGAGGAAAAAGCGAAAAGGTTGTAAACATGAAATCTAAAGATAACAATGACCAACACCTGTTTCAGTTGATACGTAGATTTGTCAAGTTAAAAGCCCAATCCTCCAATCCCAAACAGTTCCAATACTCCTAACCTGCTTACTTAAGCCCCTCCCACAACTGTCTTAAGCCCCACCCACAACTGTCTTAAGTTCCTTCCCTCATCCTCATCCAGACATAATCTCAGTTTATTGCTTCAGGGTCAGGTGCGTATAAAAGACCCCAATGTGTAAAAACTCTCAGTGCAGTACAGTACAGTACAGTACAGGCTGTGTGATATTAGCTACAACACTCTTTACTTTTTAACTTAGTGCCAATCAAAGGTATGTGCCACTTGAGAATATATGTAAGGTACTAGAAAAATTGTAGTTTGGAGTGAGGGTTGATGGCCTTCAAGAGTAGAATTTCTCAAAGATTTCCAAGACAGTCACCCGGGATCGACGTTCAAAAAGCAAAATTTCCCACATTTTCCTTTCTCAAGTTTTCCTTTCGGCAAGGAATACCTTAACCCATTGGACTTTCTATATATTGCATACTAGTCGGCTTTGAACCGAATATTCACGATGTCTCAAAATACGTAGCTGCGTATTTGGTAATCTGTTTCTAGTTTACCCAATCAATCTTTTCACCAAAATAAAACCTTTCGAACCCAGTCTCGATTTCAATTGAATTTATTTGTTGTTTGGGTGGGATTCTTTCAGAATTACAAGCATCTAAACTTTTGCATAGACTTTTACCTTACCATTCAGGGACGTCGGTACCTATTAAGGATTGTAACGGCAGATTAAAGTGTGGCTATTCATCATAATTATGGGGGACGTAGGTCAAGCTACGATACGCGCAATCATGATTGGAGTGTAGCGTATGGAGAAAATTTTGAAAAAAAAAATATGCCCCCAGATTGCAGGAAATGGCACTTCCCGAGCTTGAAAGCAAGACCCTTGCCATACCAGAGAAGTCGCATTAAGCCTACTTGTCGTCATCATTATTAGAAATTATTGAAAAATATACCTCCCACATTGCATGAAATAGCAGTCCACGTGTGTCATATGAAACAACAAGCGAAAATGCAGGTATCATTGAGCCGTTACTATTATATTTGTATTCATCATTCCAAATTAACGAGAAAGAACCAAAATGATTTCAAGGATAACCTCTAAGGAGAATTTACATATCAGAGAAGGTACCAAAATGGCGCAATCAATGTTCATTACCTCGAACTAATTCATTCCCAATATCATGTAAGCTAATTTGATCAAGTTTCTAGAACGTGGTTTAGGTTAAGTTGCATCGCATGATGTAATCTTGCCTGGCCCATGTTTCTTCTGAAATATGTTCTAGGACGCCGCACACTAGAGAAGTTGATTGGTTAGTTAGTTGTAGAGTTTTTAAGGCCCAGTTTCCAAACATTTGGTTCAAGTCGAGCCGGCCACGGCCTTTTTTCCAGTTGTGGCTCCCTGGCTTGTTTTCCCCACTCCATTGCTTATGCTTATGCATACTACGTTTACTAACAGCATTGGTTGCTTAGTTTCTTAGCCCTAAATGTTTTTAGCCTGTTATTTCCCCTAGAATATTGGTCCGGCGTTCGCTGGACCTGCTGTACCAGTTCCCACGCCCCTGACATTTCTCCATATTTGATCAACTATTTGAATGTTGCGAGACCTTCAAGTGATACCAACGATTAAAATTAAAGCTACAACGCCATCACCTGAAATGTCCAAGGCCAAATTTAGATTTAATCACTTCAAGTTCATGCAACGCTGATGCCAAATAGCAATCATTAATTTGTCAAAAGGCAAAAGTGACAATACGGCTGCCTTTAAGCCAGTAAGTTAAACCAGCTTGCTAGAGACGGCATAATGAGGCCTGGTACTGAACACTCTCCATGTTTGGATTGTATAGCTGCATATTTGGAAATTTTTATCCTAGTTTGAGGACCCAATCTTTTCATAAAAAAAAACACCGCTTTAAAGAATTTGAACGATAAAATCTTCCAAAGCAAGATATCATACATTGAAACCAATATATATTGACGTGTTATGTCTACGTTGATCATAAACATGGCCTGTATATTCAGCATCAGCAATGGGATGGGGAAAACAATTAGCCATTGAGCTCCAACTTAGAAAACGACCCCGTGACCTACCTGCCTCAAACCATTCAGTGAGAAGCTTAGCCTTGAAACCTTCCCTGACTTACTAACCACATATTTAAAGCAGGGTCTTAAAGGTAACTGATTTTAGATTTGTCGGAAAGAAATTATGATTCGTTTTGTATTAGCGGAAAATCAAAACAGCCTAGGAATGCAGCGCGCCAAACTTTGAAGAATCGCGACCAATAAATGTAGCTGGCGAGCTAGACTATACTGCAGCTGTTTAGAAAGTATTTAACACTAAGATGTAGTGAAGAAAGGTGGCGCTACGTCAGTTCGGGTAAATATTTAGGAGCAGTCTTGAGAAAGACGGATGGTGACTGTCCGGAAGGGTCAGGCAGTTCAGATCCTTGCATGTAGACATGTTGGATGTAGATTCTTGCCGAAACATAAAATTAGAGGCAAAACGAAGTCAGAACTTGAATAAGTGTAGACGAATCCGGACAGTCTAATGATGGTCTCATTTTAGTCGGACATAAGTGGGGTTCATTACCTTTAGTCTTTAAATTTCTTCCTTACCTGTATCATGGATGGATGTACACTAAATTGAAATCTGATTTCCTCAATTTCACTGAATATGAGGGTTTGAAATTCATGTAGCAAATAAATGGAGGCGATTCAAGGCTGCTGGACCACACTAATGGCTGCCTATAGTCACTAAACTGCAATTTGCTTTTTCCAAATCCTGAAATATTATGAAAGATACTAAGTTGAAGGAAAAAATAAGATCAAAATTGTGGTATTTAGCTGTTGTCTTCAACTTAAGTACCAAACTCTGGCTTAGCACCAACTGCAAGAATGAATTCAATTTTTTTCGACCTGGACCTTGAAATCTGAATTGTCGTGAAATGGTCTTTAAGCTACAGCTGATCTCTACTCCTTTGATTTAATTGAAATGGTTAGATTATCGTCAGAGACAACTGACGCTGTTTGATTTGGATAAATACAATCTACACTCTAAAAACATGTTTAGAAATTAAACATTTTTAAAGACTTATTTGCACCACTGTTTTGCAAACACGTTTAGATGCTTAACACATATTTTTGATTCCTTAACAATTCGTTCAATTTTTGTTGGACGGTTAATGTTTAATTGCTAAACGTTTTTAGAATTTAAACGTGTTTACAAAGTTGTGGCAAAATAAGTGCTCAATAACTTAACGTGTTTTTAGAGTCCTTTTTCATTTGTTGGAAGAGATTTTGGTTTTAAATACTTCATCCTTCTCTGGATTTGTTAGCTAGATAGAGTTTTAGATAGACGTTTACCTCCCAGTTTCCAACCTATTGGTTCAAGCAGGGAGGTGTTGGTTCAAGTCAAGCCGGCCACAGCCTTTTTTCCAGCTGTGGCTCACTGGCTTGTTTTCCCTACTCCCATTGCTTATACGGAACATCACGCACAATACGGCAGTAGGTTCCACTTTTAGAGTATTTGGTATGACTCGACCTAGGAATCGAGCCCGGGCCCGTTAGACCAAAGACGCTTTCTCTGGAAATGATTCTCTTAAGTTGCCCTCTTGAAAGATTTATTGTTACATTTATCTTTGTAAACAGCAGATTGCCGACGGTATTTCTGAATTTTATAAAGTCATAGACCACCAATGCTCTGAGGTCTAGGTTATCAATACAGATGATGTGATGGACATGTAAAAAATCTAAGCCTTGAACTACTTATATCGAGGGACCATTCCGGATCAGATCCTCCATGTGAAATTAAAAGGTTTGATTTCACACTGATGCCCTGATGCGGTGAACCAAAAATACCCGATCAAAAACAGTAAGTTACGTAATGGACCCTCCGACATATTGACCCCCCTTGGGTTTGTTATTTTAAAAAGAATGTTGCACCATAGCTCATCTTGGTCTCGGCATTAGAGAATCCAATCCGTTGAAACTAAGAGAAACTTAGCCTGTCCTCGAAGTCCTTGCTTGTTACACAACTGACAAAGAGCATCATTGTTGCAGATTAAGTAAGGGGTCCAGTAACCGCCTTTGAATGTCTGCGGTTTTCTATTGTTGTAAAATCGGCTTAGTCGTTATGCTATCATGACGTCCGCTTTCAAGGGGCGGAATGCTCTATAGGGTCATTTTTATCTTTCAAGCAGTTTTTATCTCCCAGTCCAGATCTGATCTGTCCCTGTTGGTGGATCAAAAATTTTCTGATCTGATCCAGAGGGCGAAAGATTTCATACTACAAAGTCGATCTCGCGGGATGGATCATATCGCATCTGATCCCCTGCTGGATATCAAGTGTGAAGGCACTCTTAAGATGTCGTCTGCCTTATGCTGTTTGAAGTGAATGAATAGCTTCTGTCCAGTGATAAAAACAACGGAGACAGAAAAAAATAGCGCCAACAGTTTATTTCAGTGGATCTTACGTGCGTGTTTATTGAGGGGTTACCGAATTGACAGCTCATTGAAAACTGCATATAATTAACCTCCTGAAGGAGGTTAAACTGAAAAAGTTGCTCTCAACGGAATCCTGAAAAATATTGCAAGATACTCCTCTTGAAATAAACCACGCAATAGGCCTATATGTGTTGATACTTCACCAGACATGCACATACATTGCAGTCAAGTGATACACTGTTAAAAATTTCTGTAAATTTACAGACTTTTTTTAACTTAAACTTTTTGTATTTTACTTTTAATAGAGATTTTCTGTATCTTTACAGACACTTTGTATTTCTACAATAAAAAAAGGTTGTTTAACATGTATTTTCTGTTTATTTGAAAAACCATTTCTGTCCGCTTTTTTAACCAAATTTTACTGCTTTGTAAAACTTTTTCTGTAAATGTACAGAAATTTTAACAGTATTTTGTATTTTTCTGATTTCACATAAATTTACTGTCATTTAACAAACATTCATTTTGTTTTTACGCTGAAAAAGAAACAAAAATAAGCCCAAACAAACAAACAAATAAGAAATAGCCAGAAAATTTTCAATATATAACATGCATCGTTCTGCGAAGTTTCAGTTAAAAAAGAAATCATTTTTGGCAAATTTATGGCCCTATTTGAAAATTAACTTACATTTATTATACTGACAATTGGTATACTGATGTCAACTCATCGCCACAGGCGCTCATGCACTTGATCGAATTAAAAACGTTTCACAAATTTACTTGAAAGAGTCTGTAAATTTACCACTTTATGACGTAAATCTCATTTTGCATAAATGGGTGGAGCTTATTTTGTAGGCATTTTCCTAACAAAAGGATTGCTGTTGCTTTGAATAATATCTTTTTTGGCTTTTTTTCAATCAGGAAGTGATAAACTTATTGTTTACCTTGTCTGGAAATGTTTGCAACCAATATTTGCATTCTTTGTCATATTTATTTTAAAAACAATTATTATATTGTACCAAAAATGTGACTTTCCAATTACAAAGTCCCTAGAGATAGCAGTCTACTGGACAACAATGTGATAACAAAGTATCCTCATTGTGTTTTGATTGAAAATAACTTCGTAACGACACATTACGTTGATAAGCAAATACCTGATCTACGTAATGGTGAAGTGTATGTTACGTAATACAATATGAAAGGAAAAAAGCGATATTATAATAAATATTAAAACGCCGAGAATGAAAACAGTAGGCTGTAAATTCACATAAAATTAAGGTAAAAAAAACAGAACAATTCTGTAATTCGATTTTACAGTAGACATTTGTAAACTAATTTACATGCAAAAACTGTAAAGAAAAAACAAACACTTAAATGTTTTTTCATGATTACAGTCTGGCTGTAAAAAAAACATTATTTGGTTGGAAAAAATTTGCCATAAAAATTATGTAAATTTTACAGAGAAATTTCTAACAGTGTAGATGCGAATAGTACCTGATGAGGTATACGTTAATAGCACCGTAGCTTTTGAGGGACATATCTGCATGATTTAGCAAATTTTTCCTCACTGTACTAATATACAACGTGAGGCAAGTAGAGGTAATGACGTAGAATCATTGAGCTTGTGACGTGGTGCATTTGCACGATGATGACTTCTTTGTTCATCTTCTTTCGCTACGTCCGTCATTTTGAACTCGCATTGTGAAGAAATATTAGCAATTCACCGTACGAGTTCACCAGCTCAGGGGTTGTAGTGAAAAGATTCACACCACACAAGTTCATGAGCGCAATGGAACCCCCCTGTTGCACATCCTCTCGTACTGTATGGTCTGGTCACATCCGACTTGAAGCGGGAGGTCTGGAGTTCGATTTCTTGCCGGTTTATACCGAAGTGGCTCAAAATGGGACATACTGCTACTGGACTTGGTGCTCAGCATAAGCAATGGTGGTAGGGAACACAGCATATCACTGGAAAAAGTCCGTGACCGGCCCGACTTAAACCAATTTGAAACCGGGCCATATTACCCCATCTAACCTAACATTGCACATGCTTCCTCTAGCATTCCAGTGACCAATGATTCCGAAAAGATTGCGGGAGGTTAGCTTAATCCAGAACGTATACGAGGCGAGAACACCAATAAACCAACCCAGTCCTGTTAACTTAGTCCATTTTTAATGTGTTCAGTTTGATCGCGCCATTTTAAGATTGTCCAGGTCTGTCCAAGGGCATGCATACGAGGTCTTTCAATGAGGTTGGATACGTTTTTTGAGAAGCATTTGGTTAAGAGTAGCCCCAAAGCATTCAAAGGGTCTAAGGGACGTCTCTGAAATTAGAGGACCACGTGACTGGAGTTTGAAAGACCACAAAAAGGAGAACAAGGGAACCGATAGTATACTTTAAGAACATAAAATTTATAGGCTGTCGCAGGTTCCAGATATAATTTTTTGAGCTGTCCATAACAATCATTCAAATTACCTCATCTTATTTGTTGCTTATTTCCCGGTTTCCTGTATGCTTTGACTGAGGAAAGATTTAGATTTTGGGGAAACAGATCAACGCTTATTTTCCCAAACCACACAACACCATATTAATAATACCATCACCAGGGTGTACTTCAAAAGTAAGTTCCAAATTTGCTTAAAATGTATGACAAATTAGGAAATTCTGACTTACATGTGCCAAATGCACTTTAAGAGTTGCAAAAATGATAATTCACAAAAAGCCAAAGACCGAAAAATCTTGTGTCTAAATCACCCAGCAGTAACTACATGTAAAATAAATGAAGTAACAACACTTGAGAAGGTGTTTTTAATGTGGTAATGCCAGTCGGCCTTATACCATTTACTCGGAAACATCTTAAATTATCCCTGGCCTTAAAAAGCGTTGCATCAGAATTTTTACGCTTCCAAGTGCAAAATAGTACGATAATTGTGTCTTAAACATAATGAATTTGAAGTAGACCATTTTGCCACTTTTTTCCATTGTTGTTTTTCCATACAAACTTGGGTAATGGGGACTAAAACAACACAACTAATACAGCATGCTGCGACTTCACTTCATAGTAAATAGGCTACCCTATATACAATGTGTGTTAATTCTCCCTAAGAAGAGTGAAACTCACTCCAAGAATTGTGAACACTTCCCACACACTCCATGTTGACTACGCGTGTGCAAGTAATACAACTATTTCACGTCATGGTAATTAGGCCTACCCTCTACAATGTGTGTAATTCACTCCAAGGAGAGTGAAAATTCACTCCTTAACAAGTGCCTTACGTGATCACTTATAGGCACCCACCATGAGTAAAAAAGGTTGCTTCAACCACACACTCCCCATTTTCTACGCTTCTGCAAGCCATACAGCTTTCCGCTACTTGACATGTGACGTCACGGTCAATTGGCCTATCCTGTACAATGTGTGTCATTCACTCCAGGCAGACGGTAAAATTAACTCCAAGAAGAGTGAAATTAATTTCAAGAAGAGTGAAAATTCACCCTGTAACAAGTGCCTACGGTGATCACTCTAAGCCTACCCACAACATCGATTCACATCGAAAAGTGTTTTTTAGGATTTTACAGAATCGACAACATAAGACTTATGGGTAACATATTTCGCTATTTATGGTCATGGAAGCGACAACTTTCCATAAACATGTTATTGTTACACAAGATCAGTGACGTCACAGTTTCTTTGTCCAACATTATCTGAAACAGCAGACTATAACCCAGTGATAACTAGAACTGTCGCATTTACAGTGCATTTGCTATCACATTTAGATAATTTTTAAGCTGTCACTTAGAGAATGGTTGTGTTGGTCTTTGCATTGAAAAATTGGACTAATCACTTCTTTCAATGGACTTTGCCACTGTTCCCAGGGTTCGTTGCTACCAGGGTTCGATGTTCCCAGGCTGAGAACATTTAACACGTTTCTGTGGACATCGGACCCTGGGAATAACGAACCTTGTTAGCACTGCAAACCTTTGAAATGGAACAAAAAAGGTGGACTCCTGATCTTTGGAACAGTCAGTAAATCTCGGGAACATCGGATAGCCTGGTGTCCAATCGCTCCCATAAAAAATAGTCCTCATAAACACATTCCTAGTTATTACTGCATGTGTGGATTTCCCAACATAAAATATTAAACCGCATCAAATTTACCAACAAGCAGGGGTGGCGCCAGGATTTCCCCGACAGAGGGGCCAATCTCCCCGACAGGGGGACCAGCATTTCAAGGCCCCGACAAAGGCTTTGAGTTAGTCCCGGTGGGCCGTGAATTAACAGATTTTGAGGCGCGCGCAGGGCGCGAAATTTTTGGCCTTCTTTTTAACAAATACTTAAAAATCTGGAGTTTATTTTGAAGACAAAATTTAAAATTTTTTGAAGAAATTTTCCTTTTGTGAGGACCATTAAAAAGTTGGGGTGTTTATTGAAAGATCTGTCCTCCATATGGGAAAAATCAAAAACATATAGGCGACAGCTGTAAATATTTTGGGGTTACGCATTTAATCGTACTAGGCCTACGTGCTAAGGCTTCAACATGAGACTAGGTTGCCCGACATTTTTTTTCCTTTTTTGAACGAAGATTTGAAAATTTAGAGCTCATTTTATTGGAGAAATTTTGGAACTTAATGGAAGAAAATTTGGTTTGGGGGTACAGTTATTTTGAAATATTTGGGTTATTTATTAAGTGATATGACTTTCAAGAGCGAAATTAGGTAGAATGTTGGGGTGATTAAGAGAGTTGGCTTCGGTTAGTTTTTGTACGGAGTATCCATCGAAATTGGAAAATTTTGCCACTTTTAACAATCTGAAGCTTATATTGGAGAAAACTTGTAATTTTGTGACAGATTTACCAGTTTTATGGAAGAATCTAATCTTCTTACAAGAAAATTAAGTAGGGCGTGATATGTAGTTTTGTTGGGGTTACTGAATCATGCAGATTAAGGCCCTCGGACCATATTGGGAAAATTCTCCCGCGGAAACAGTTTGGCTTCCCATACATTTGAAGTTTTATATTTTATATATTGACATAGACGTACGGGAGCGTTTCAGTTTGGGAGGGGCAGAATTGTCCCTTTTGTCCGAAAAATGTAATTTTGCCCGAAAGACTATCAAAGTGCAGAACACAGAAATGTTTTAAAAATTGAGAACCTCCAGACAGGAGGAAAAGGCATTTCCCAGGCTCGTACCTAAAAACAAATCAGTCATTATTTTGAGCTTTCTTTCGCAATGAAATTTTCAACTTCATAATATTGTCCCAAAACGAAGAACAATTTGCAAGCTTGCAATGTTCTGTTAAGTAATCTGTTCGACCAAAACACTCTATCTAAGCGGAGCGCCACCATCAGTTGGCGCGGAGCGTACAGAAAGTTGTTAAAAATTCTAACCCCTCAGACAGCCGGAACAGGCATTTCCCAGACTTGTAACTAGTAATGAAGCAGTCGTTATTTTGAGCTTTCCTTTAAAGGAAAGTTTCACTTCAATAGAAAAAACCCAACTTGCTAAGTGATCAGAAAATTACCAGATAAAAGAGTACTGCTGCAATTAATTAGATGTAATGTTCTTGTCTCTTTTCGGGGGAAAACTCTGCAACGGAATTGAAAACATACTAGTGATTTTGCCTCTATTAGGAATCGTCGTTGTAGTCCATTGTAAGGCCCGCTAAAAAGATAAGATTTTCTACGTGACTTCTCGAACTCGAGACTATAAATGATTTTTCTTTCTATGTATTTGAATTTTTGAAAATATGTCACTTTACAAAGTGGCTTCAAATGAATTTTCAGTCAGATTTATTGGGAGACATTTTCACACTACTGTTTATCATCAGCCTATGTGTAGTTGAAACGGTCTGTTTGATTTTCATTACCGTTACTAGAATTGGGCTGTCGGGGCAGAACATTGGTCACCGCATGCACCTGAACAACCTCTCGACTGTTTTTGTCAGGAAACTTCGGAATTGGGGGTTTCTTAGAAGAATATTGTCTTCTAGTGAGCAAAATCAAGAAGACCGTCGGGATGACTGAAGTTTATAAGACCCGCACCTTTTATCAGTTTGACGTGGGCATGCAGATGAAGGCTCCCCGACGAAATTGGGTTTTCACAACAACAGGGGGAAAGACAGGGGATGAGGGATAACAGAGCAAGTGAGAAGTGATTAAAACAGATTCAGATAAAAAAAAGTTCATGATCATCCATCCAGTAACTTCAGTCCTTTACGTTCATTGTTAGGCCTCCCCGAAGGAAATTGCCGTCCTTCCACAACAGGGGAGGAGATAGGACAAGGTACATGAAATGAGGTTTAACCGAGGAAAGAAGAAGTGATTGAAAATCGATTCCGATATGTATTAAAATAGCATGTCGAAACAAAAAGTATGTTCACCCATCCAGTAATTTCGGTCCTTGTAGGTTTTTTTTTTCTTTTTTTTTTCTTTTTAGACCTCCCGACCAAACCGCCGACCTTCCTCGACGGGGGGGGGGCAGTGGTCCCCGACGGGGGGCATGGCCCCCCGCCCCCCCGCTCCCGCCACCCCTGCCAACAAGGTGTAGTCATTTATATACCCGTGAAGTGTCGTGGACTTAAATGTGCACAAACCTTTAAAATATAAATGTTAGATACTATTTAACCACTCCAATTAAAAATGCTTTCTTAAACCTGGACACCGTAGTAATAACAGTATCGGTAGCGTTATGTGGTTCCTTTCTTTATGGGCTCTATGGTGTATTTCCATGTGTTATAAATATAGAATGATTTACTCACACACGTACACGTATATTTCACTTGGTCGTCCACATGTTGGTGTGATGTGTATAAGATAAACAATCGACGTTTTATAATGGCTTAACCTAAAATTATTCACTGAATCAGATAAAATATCTTATTATTGTAAATACAGTATCGTATGCATTTGAAGATATCAGTCAATGCAAAATCAACGAGAGCTTTCACCCCTAATTGAATGAATATACCAGAGTATGCTTATTCTGGGATAGCTCTTTTGAATCATGTGAAAGGTATTTTGTAATTTTTATTTTTTTTCAAATCAGTTCCTTTGTTAATCCTGAGAATACCACCTTTATGTGCAGAAACTTTTTGAAAGATACGTGACTGCCAAACGGGGGTGGGTGGGGTGGAGCAGAAGAAACATTAATCTGGTGAAGAGCATGTTAAATCGCCTGAACACCAATCAAACACGTCTCCATCAGTTTCGGCGTCACACTCTTCAGTGGCAAAGATGAAGTCATCAGCGGCATCATTTCCATCGTTAATTCCGGAAGTATCTTGCACAAAGCAATACAAATCTACAATCGCTTCATTGTATTTTTCTCGGCACCAGCTCAAGCCATAACGAAGAAAAAACTCGCAACACGGCACGGGACTTCCATCAGTAGCGATATTATCCTGAAGAATCATCTTTGAGCAAAGTGCTCCGCGTGAGTAAGTACTCGTGCTTCCATCCGATTCCAACTCCAGGAAGGCATGCAATCTGTCGTGGCACTCTGTTTCACAAAATTCTTCCTGACTGGCATAATTTCGACGCCATCGTTTGCCTGGAATTCTGAGGGCGTAATCATCGGGCGCCAGGTCTTTCAATATTCCGCTGCCTGCCGCACCATCCTCTGGAAAACCGTTAGGATCACCGCAGTTGTAGACAACTTCACAGTCACATTTCCAGGTTGGACTGCAAGGTAAAGGGTATGACAGAAAATGATTGCATTTTCATTTGTTACTACATAGCACTGATTTTTTTCTGGTTGTCAAGCGGCGCTCACACTGCGCCGCGAATTCGGATTCGTTTCCGATCCGATTTTTGTGAGTTGTTAGTCAAATCTTCTCCATTTCTTGTTGGAAATAATCTAAATTTGTCAACCTCTATAAATATGTTTTTTTTTTACCTCAGCACTAAGAAAGTTAAATTTATACTAATTATTTCATGACCTCACACCGACAGACAGCTTTTATCCGACACGCTTGGTCCGATGAAAGCTCTTTCGATGTGACGCCACGAAATAATTAGTATAATTGTAATTTTCGCAGTCCTGTTATATTAATCATATATTTACACCGGTTGGCAACGTTTGAGGGCTTTCTGACCAGAGATGGAGGAGAGTTGAATAAACTCTTATGAAAATCGGATCAAAATCCGATCCGAATTCATTGCAGTGCATGTAGGAAGGAATCTATCATGTGTTATTGAGAGCTCCTACCTTTCATTTATTGGTTACCCTTACAAATAATAGGATAAAAAGGGTGGCCATTAAGAAGGTTACCCACGAACCAGAATTTGACAGCATCTGTCAAGTTTAATTTCCTTTTTTCTGCCATTTAAATAAGTTGATCTGTAGCCCTCTTTTGTCTTTTCGGTTCCAGGTCAGTTCACACTCACAGGTGGACAATGCGTTGAAAGCCCCTTGGAAATAAGTCCTTGGGTGAAATCGCACCCCTGAATATTTGCCAATATGTCCAGAATAGAGGTTGTTAACTTCCCTCAAAGCCCTCTAAAAGAACTTGATTCATATTAAAAATTATCCCTTTTGATTGGATCCCTCTTGACTAGATTCATTTTCTCAATCCATTTCTTATGAATCGGTCTTGCCTAGATTTATTTCGACTCGAACCCTCTTTATTGGGTCTATTATGGCTGGATCCTTTTGGCTGGGTCCCTCTTGGCTTGATTCAGTTTGGCTAAATCCATTTGGACTAGATCCCCTTTGGTTGAAACTATTATGAATGGATCCTTTTGGCTGGCTCACTCTTGCTTGGATTCATTTTGGCTGGAACCTTTTTTATTGGGTCTATTATGGCTGGATCCTTTTGGCTGGAATCGCTGGATCCTCTTGCCTGGATTCATTTCGGCAAAATCCATTTTGGCTTGTTCCCCTTTGGTTGTATCAATTTTGACTGGATCCATCTTGACCTAGTCTGGCAAAGTCTGTAGCGTTATACCAAACTATGGAAGAAAATGACGAAACTCTTCAACGCCCAAAGATGCCCGGAAATTAAGCGATCATGATTGGTGTTGATGACCTTTTCATTTCACTATTAGAAACAGTTGGTGAATCCTCAAGAAGACTACTTCGGGAATTTCTTGAGGATTTAAGGAATTGCAGACGTTTTCAGTGTTTCACAGTGCGCGTATGGTCTCCTGCACCCTTCTTTCAAGATCGCCCTGATCGCTCCATATTTGTAAGTAAAGCGAACAAGAAATCGCCAAGGCAAGTGTTTTTATGTAAATATTATGCGATATTTTTTTTTTTGGGGGGGGGTGGGGGGTGGGGTTGGGGTGGGGGTTAATTTTAAGTCAATTTACAAATGAGTTGCAAGGTTAAAGTTGTGAAAAAAATCGTTAAAACAAATTCGAAATTGAAACTTGAATGGAAAATATATAACTACGTTAAAGGTAGTGAAACTCTTCTTTCCGCAATCAAGCAAAGATTTAACAACAATGGATCGTGCATGAGGAAAGGATAATACACGATCGCGGTTGAATGCAAGCGATGCGCGAGGGCGCAGCTCAAGCCTGCGCATCCATCGAGAGCATTGGCCCCCGAGAGAGCACTACTCTGATCTAATACACAGATACAGAGTTGTTTAACCTTATTAATTCATTCACCAGGATATTTTGATTAAAGAAAACGGCATAGATGGAGGGCAAGAGTTGTTTGCAAATAACCAAATTAAAACAGCACACCTCGAAGTAAAGTGGAATTGTCCAAGGCCGCGGTCACACTACAACTAATTCGAATCGTATTCCGATCCGATTTTTGTAAGTTTTCATTAGTTCTTCGCCATCCTCGGTCGGAAACCTAAAATTTGCCAACCTGTGCAAATATATGATTTGTAACGCAGGACTAAAAAAATTTAGAACTTACGCTAATTCTTTCGTGACGTCACGTCGACAGACAGCTTTAATCGGACTATGCCGCTTGTCCGATAAAAGCTGTCTGTTGAAGGACGTCAAGGAAAATCAGGTAACGTTTCATTTTCATGGAACTCTGGTGCAAATTATATATTTGATTTTTTTGTCTCTTCCTTCCAAGAAATGGAGAAGATTTTAACAAAAAATACACAAAATATGGGATCGGAATCCGATCCGAATTCGTTGTTGTAATGTGACCGAGACTCAAGATGAGAGCGGTCATCCATTACCTTAAGTTTTCATTGATAACGCACGGAAACATGATCCTAATGTTGGTAGTATGTTATTTGTTTAACTGGTCTTGCCGTGTCCTTTTTAGCAATTAAAAATCCAATAGCTTAGAAGTTGAAGACTATTACAAAAGTAGGAATGAATTGAACTTCATTTATCGAAGCTGTCGAAGCCTACAACTTCGATTATAGTGATTACTTTTTATACCATGTACTTTTAGACTACTTGTGTGGCTCGGTAAACGTTTTCTTGCTAAACGTTCAAGGTGAACGTATATTGACATTATGTGGCATATCGAACAGCTACGCATGCGAAAGAGAGGATTTCGAAAAAAAAAATACGTTCAGTATGTTTACGATTGCCCTCAAAGTGCGATTAATTCCAACTATGTCATTGAAAATACTTAACAACCCCCTCCCAATGACCGACAAATTTCATTATTACTTGAAAGCCGAGGGCGCCAGGCGAATCAAACAGTCAAAGTGAGAGATTAAAATAAAGGTGTGCTACAAATATGCATCATACGTTTCTCTAAGACTTGTTTTGGGGAATAAAATATTTTATCACATTGCCCTACTTCATTAAAAATGCTTAAATGCTATAAAAAGTTGCTAAATATTTAAATTTTAAGTTGATTCATGAAACTTCTAATTCAAACGGAAGTGGGTCGATTAGCGTATTACAAAACCGGATAAGGGCAGGGAGCTTTAGATAGTTTCTATAATAACTATTCCCTGAATCGGCACAAAAGTGTTCCAATATTACACACGACTTGACGACTTAACATTTTGTATTGGAGTTAGACTTCTGGTAAAATTGTAATTTGGAGTGAAGGGTGACTCATGCCTATCAAGAGAATGAGCGTACTTTCACTCATGAACGGATTGTCCAAAAAAATTATTTTTATATGCAGTACAATTCTAGCCTATAGATTTATTTATTCAACAATTCAAAATATTAATAGTTACAGAGGACACCACGAAATCACTATTAAATCTCAAAGAGAAATAATTTTAACTGCCCCGAGGCTCCATGTCGTAGTGCTCAGTCCATACGCATCGCATGCACGAACATAGTCGCTAACGTTTCTACACACAATCTACGACCCCCGCCATTTTAAGGATCTGATGAGTATTGACGGCCAATTTAGTCTGGTTACAACAGTCAAGAGGGAATTTTTAAGAATACGCGGACACTTACTACGAACAACCAGTCCCGCCATTCTGTCCAAACAGGGCAGCTCCACAACTTGCGATGCTGATTAACATCAACAGAAACGTCTTCATCTCTGAGTATACGTCTCGACAAAACTGAAAAATTTTAAAACTGGACAATTTTGTCCTTGGATGCCTTTTATATCGAGTTTCGGACGTAATGCTTTCAAAAGGTTCCCATTAGACTCTCATCGTTTTTCTGTTGCTTAGCTTTTACACATTAACGGAATATTTTTTCTTGTAATTGAAAGAATTAGTTTCGCTTGAAATGAGATTATCTTCCGAATTAAAACTATTTCTTATTCTTTTAAAGTGTCCAGCAGGTGAAAAATGAACTTAAACCCCGGTCAAGGTTTTAAATGTGCAATGGCCAAAGGATTCTATCCTATTTTGATTTGACTGACTTTATATATAGTCGTCCGTTCGTATACCGGTCTGTGTTAGTCTCCTCACTGGGGGCAAGGAATATTTGCACTGGCGTCACCAAAGGGGGGGGGGAGGACAGGGGCGTGAGCCCAATGGCGTTCGAAGGATTTCTCGCAAGGGGAGCATGCAGTATGTTGAGTGATCGCCCTTTTGGGAAAGTTTTGGCCTTTTCAAGGAGCCTAGATACAAAATGGTAAAAGAATTTCGACTTTGAAAGAAATAGTCTTGAAAGTTGAATTGTGGTTGTCAATGGAGTTAGAACTAAATTTTTTATCTTTCCATGCCATCTAATACCATGTACACCTCTTTTCGAAGTTAACTTGCGTAATTTTTAGGAGTCAAAATAAAAAAATTAGAGTTTTAGAGATCGGCATAGGCGTACAGGAGTATTTCAGAGTTTGGGTTTTTCTTGCCCCCACCAACGTGATTCTGCTATAAAGACTATAAGCGGAGAGCCACTATGAAGAAAATTTCGAAAAACTGGCCCCTAAGGTGGCCGGATGTAGCATTTCCGTAGAACGTATACGTAGAAAGTTAAGCAGTAGCTATCTTTTGTTGTTTGCAATAACATGTTCACTTCAAAATAAGTTTGCAAACTGCAGAGTTATGAGAAAGTTATAAACTATATAAGAGGAGCGTCACAATTGATCGAACTCACAAAAATTTTGCAAAACCACGTCCATCAGATGGCCGAAAATTGCGTTTTCATGCTTGTAAAGAGAATCTAAATAGTCTTTATTTTTAGTTAACGGTTTGCAATAATAACAAAAATCAGCAACATGCTTAGTGATCAGAAACCGATCACATATTTTGTATCAATACCATTAGATGAAATAATGGTCTTGAATCTTTTCGGGGGAAACTATACAATGGAATTGAAATATGCTTATGTTACTCTATTGTGACTCTCCGCTAAATTCAAATCTGCTGAATTGATGAAAATATGACTGCCTGACTTCCCGACCATAAATGATTTTACTCCTAACAGCTTTTGCATGATAAAACGGCAAACTATTCCTCGCCGCTGCTGAACACCTGTCCGTTCCCCTGCTACAATCTTGTAAATCTATGCTGGCCGGGGAAGGAGTGTAAGGGATGGGCTTCCCCCCTTTGAAAATTTTTTGAAAAAGTGGGTGTCCTTTCGTGCAATCTGACGCCACAGATGCTACTTACCTTTTGAAGTACGATTTGGAATTTGGCAAAATTTGTATATTTTTAGCAGTGAAAACAACTGACATCACTGGGGGGGGGGGGGACTTAGAGAGAAACTCCCTCCCCTTAGAAAATTTTTGAGAAATTGATGCCACGTCTGCTCCCTTTTTGAAGTAAAATTAAGTAAAATTTGTGACACAAATACGTATTTTTAGGATCTAAAAAACAACAAAATGGCATCCGTGAGAGGGGGTGGCCCAATGCCCCCCCGAACGCCACTGGTGAGCCCCACCTAGTGCAGTTACATTAATTTCTCCCTCTTGCTCCACCCCAATTACATCCACTTCTGCACAAAGGACACCTGCACTGTGATGCGTTTACCGATTATAAAAGTGATCCGAAATATATTGTGAACGCTTTAAAAAAGTTTTTGTAGTTATGGACAGGTATCAGTAGAAAAACTGTCCTTCGTAAACGTAATGCTATCACTTCTTTTCATATCACCAGTCACAGAGAGGGCCTCAAGCCCAACATAATGGGACTGTACGCCGCGATGACTCCCGGCCCTATCTATATGCACTCCTAACACTTATTAGTAATCTCCCTCTTCATCGACCTATTTGTAAAAGGGGTGACCTGCATATTTTTGCATATAATTATCATCTGATATAGATTCTCTCGTGTGTCATTGTGATAGTCTTTGTATATTACTCTAAAAAACAAAAGAGTGATCTAGGTCACCATCTAATGGAAAAAAGTGTGAAGTCACTCCATTGGAGTGTTATTTCACTCCTAGAATAGTGACATTCACTCTCAGAGCAGTGGAAATTCACTCCTTGACGAATGCCTGCAGTGATCAATCATTTAAAAGAGTGGTTCCTGGTTCAGTAGGCACTTCATCAAAAGTGAAACTTCACTCTTTTGGAGTAAATTTCACTCTTCTCCGAGTGAGTTTCCTCTCTTTCTTAGTGTTATTAATAACTCTAATTCTTCTAACGGGCGAAATTTTACTCCTTCGGTTTCTAGAGTGATGAGAAGATAATGTTTTTTTGGAATTAAGGAACCATTCCTAAGCAAACTTAACAGACATCTGACATCTAAGATGGTTTACATCCTGGTCAATCAAATTTATTCGGTCTCATTGACGTAGTGAATAAATAAAACAGTGTACAAAACAATCTTATCTCTTTACCCGAATTTCTATAACAGACTGCATGTTGTTAGAAAATTTACAACCCTTCGGGTGAACTATAATAAGTGGATAAATAATTTCTTAAGTAAGAGATCGCAGATCACTACTTTTAGAAATATTGAATCTGTGACAACAGTCGCCGTGCAATCTCGGACTTGCTATAGAAAGGGTAGATTCTTCAATGATCCTCAAACGTTTCGGATTTTCTCACGGGGTAATCGATGGTTTTTTCAGCCTGTTCAATTGTTGAACCACTTCGAGAACTAAGATTTAGCATGACTAATCTTTTTGCTGACGCTTTTCCGAACCTTACCTCTTGTTGCACCATCTACTGCCCCCATTGGCAACCTTGACTCCTTGGGCAAGTTTTTTACCGTCCCGAGAAATTGAAGTCAGAAGTTTCTTGGATTTCTGTGTTTCCTGTGTATCTCTTGTCTCATTGATGACGTAGTGGGGAAAACTTTATTTTCTATACGACCATCGCTCTTCAGTAATTTCGTCTTAATTTTTACTGCTACTCTACCGCTGACTTTTAATTTACCACACCCGATCTTACTCAACCATTAACGACATTTATCAAAATAATTATCTGTAAAAATACTCATCTTACACTACTAATCTGAATGAGCCATTAGTGTTTGTATATGTGAGGGCGGATAATCCGAGACCGAGAATTGAGCCTGCTTAATAAATCCGATTGTTGTATGTTAAACCAAGAGCTACTAGTGGCGGCGTCTCAGAGTCAAAATAGGCAAGGGGAGGGGGACTAAGAGCAAAGTAAAGTGACAGGAGCATTTCTTCGGGCGCAGCGCCAAACCGAATCCAAAGCACCAGCTCTTGCGAATTTTGCTCCAGGAGTCTCACGATAGGTAAATCATTCATTTTTTCGGTTAACCTAACTCTTAGCTGACCTATCTGGGGAACTGGGAAGGGGGAGGTGGGGGATGAACAAAATCTTAGGGGGAAAATTCCCCCACTTTCCCCCGTAGCGCCGTCACTAGTTATCACACTTCAACTTTTTGATCAGCAGTCTGCTTTCCAACGTTACCACCTAATATTTTGCCTTCTTTGCTAAGAGTCGTGGTTGAAAACCAGAGATCATTATGTGTACAATACAGCCTACCGTTAACATTAAAGCAATGGGTTAGATAGTTAGATGTTAATTAGAGTTTTATGGCCCAGTTCCCAACCTAATGGTTCAAGTCGAGCCGGCCACGGCATTTTTTCCAGTTGTAGCTCACTGGCTTGTTTCCCCTACTTCATTGATTATGCGGAACATCACGCACAACGGCAGTAGGTATTCCATTTCTTAAACCAACGGGGACAAAGTGCATGTAGTATTCTGTTTATACAGAATTAGTTTTAAATTATTCATGGAAACATGCAGGCGATCACAGTTTTGTAAGATGGAAGTGACACTACGTAAGAGTCAAATTTAATGTGCAACGGAAGGGAACTGCAGAGGAAGTTATCAGAAGCTCTTATAACAGCAATCAAAGCTAATGTACATGCATAGCTTCAACACTATGAGTTTACTGTTTTTACTATGAGTTTAACAGCTCAGTCTTTAACCGATTGGTTTAAGTTGGCTTCCTTCCCCGGTATATGCTGAGTATCAAGCACAATAGCAGTAGGCTCTATTTTAAGTCTTCGCGATGACCCAGCCAGGAGTTAAAGTCCATACCTCCTAGCTGTGTCTAGGGTGCTCTAACGGTTCTAGAATGTAGGAGGGCAGATCGTGCTTCAAATTGGGAGTTTGAGCAAGTTATTGTCCAAACACAAATTCGAGTGTTTGTGTAACCGTTAAGTGGGTCTATGTCGCTCCTCCTTGCCTCCTATTTACACATGTATTTCCCTTATTGCCTAACAATACCGTAAGTGGAAATGATCTTGTATACAACATGTGCTGCTGCAAGGCTCTAACAATGCTTAAATTAATTTTAAATTCCTTGTCATGCTGAGAAAAAGTACGCTATTGTTTTTGATGGGGGTCAAAGGTCATTTGAGTTCACTACCCGAAACCCGAAAACCTCGTACGCATGATATATCAAGTTAGGAATGACGAAACTTTCCATATTTGGTATATAGATTTCTTATGCTGGGACGAAGCACCCTATTGTTTTTCGTGAAGCTTGGCCAGAGGTCATTTGAGGTCACCGGAGGCAGGACTGCGAAGACCTTAAAATGGGTTGTCAACACGATATCTCAAGATGCGAATGATCGAAACTTTCCACATAAACATAGATTTATCACTTTGAGAGGAGGAACCCTATTGTTTCTGGCCGGGGTCAAAGGTCATTCGGGGTCACTGGCTGTAAATCTCCGAAAACATCCAAAATTGGTTGAATAAAAATCAGACCTCAAAAGTAGGAATGCCCATCACTTTTTATATTTGGTATATAGATTTGTTATGTTGCATTGTTGATAGAAAGAAGCCTATTTTTTCATTTGAGATCACAGGAGCTAAATGTGCGAAAACTTCGTAAAAGGCTTGTAAACACAGTATCTAAAGATAGCAATGGCTGACACTTTTCATACATGCAGATTTTTAATGTTGAGAGGAAGAAGAATAATGTTTTGATGGAGGTCAGCCAGGTCACCAGAAGTCAAATGTCATTTGAGATCACCGTTGGTTAAAAATTGTTAACAAGATACCTCCAAGTAGGAAAGCTGGAAGAATTTCATATTTGGTAGGTGGATGTAGTCAAGGAACCACTAACCCTTTTAGCTTTCAAGAGTATAACAAACAAAATCAATCCACATTTGTGAAATACCAATTTTGGTTTTAAACACTTCTTCTTTATCTGTATATTGTTTCATTAAGATGACTTCTTGAAAGGTTTACTACCGACGGTATTTGGTCTAGGTTATCAATGCAGGTGATATGATGGACCTCTAACAAAACTTTGCCTTCTACCACTTATCTCGACGAGGCCTTTAGATTCGGATCAGATCCTGTACTCAAGATTAAAAGGTTTGCATTCACACTCGATCCCCTGCGGTGTACCAAAGCCCTGATAAAAACAGGAAGTCTCCTAATAAACCCTTTGGGTCTAACACCCCCAATAATTTCTCTATTGACTTACACAATTAATTAGTTTTCTTTTGAGGCCGATGCCTCCTTAGTTTGTCAAAGTTCACAGCCATTTCAAGACACCCATCACTTGATAGCTTTGCCCATCATGGCACTACAAAATTTCCATACCCTGACCGATATTGAGCTAAAAGGACTTAAAATTTTTGTAGAGTACACCAACCCCTAGCCTCTTCACCAAAACAGAAAACCTCCGCCATTTGAAAGCAATTTTTTAAATCTTAATCACCATCATTCTTACCCAATGTTTCAACATCAACCCTCTGGCAAGTTCTCTTTCATTACCTACTGGCAGCTGGCAGGTTATCCTGACAACATTTAGCCCAAAACAGAGTTAAATAGAACTACTTCTTTGAGGGTGTGCACTTGACGCTCTGACCACTACCCTAAGGGAGTAGTGAGATCTTTGATAATAATGGCCACTGTACTACTTCGCGCTTTGTATCTGCTTTTACTTCGTTGTAAAAAGGATGTTGCGCCATCGGCCATCTTGGTCTCGGGTCATTTTAATCCTCCAAAATTTCACACACAATTTTTGATCTGCCACTCGAGATCGGATCTGCCCCTCTGTGTGGATCAAAATCTTCGGATGCGCCAGAGTCCGATGAGCATGAAAGCTTCCATGCTACAAACTTGGATCTCGGTAGGTGGATCAGATTGGATCTGATCCCCTGCTGGAGATAAGTGTAAAATAACTCAACGCTGTTTTGAAAAAGAGTGAACAACCTTCGCCTCGTGATGAACACAACGGAGACAGAAAAATATTTCCAAAGTTTATTTCAGTGGATCTTACTACAAATTTATTGTGGTGTTAACAAATTGACAGCGAGTCATTTAAACCTGCTCAGAATTACCCGACGGAATACTGTTGAAGAAGGTAAACTGATAAAAATTGCTCTGGAATCCTGAACAATAGTGAAAGATATTCTTCTTGAAATAAACCACCTTATTTATGTGTTGATATCTCATTACATATTCAGTGCAGTCACGTGATACAACTAAATAATACCTGATGAGTTATACGTGAATAATACCGTAGATTTCGAAAGACATATCTGGCTTAGCAAAGTTTCCTCACTGACTGTTAAAGTGATAGATTCGAAATAAAGAAGGATGTAGCGCAATTTGACACAATTCATTTCTATCAACGTGAGTTCTTAACAAGTAATATTTTGGTCATTCGCGTGTAACATTAATACCGCGTTCAATCGCTTCACAGCTTGTTTAGAAGAAAACTCGTATGGTATATACGCTGAGCTTGTACGTTCGACGTATGCGTAAATTAAGACTGTCGAACAACAGGCAAACGGCAATAATTAACATTACGTCGAAACTTTCTATATGAGTAATATTCAACAGTATCAATCACTGAAATAAGATGTGTTTGTTTTCAGTTACAATTTACCCGAAGTGGGTAACATTTTTGTTGGCGGAGGGGTCATATACGATGGTGACGTGCTTGTTTATCGCCATTTTGAACCCGCATAACGAAAAAACTCCTAGTTCACCGCATGGGTTCACCAGTTTAAAGTTCACAGGTTGCAATAAAACACTACTCACTACAAGAATTTATGGGCACAACGGAACGCCAAATTACGCATTCTCTATCTTAAAAAGCAGTGACCCATCATTTGAAAAAGGTTGTGGGGGGCTAGATAAATCCAGAACCTAAGAAGTTGAAGCGAAAAAATATAAACACTAACCAACCAAACCAACCAACCAACCAATCCCTTCTCTTCCATTTTTAATGTGTCCAGCTTGGGGTCAGCTTGAGTCCCATTAACAGGTATCCAGGTTTGACTAGTAACATGCATATGAGGTATTACAAGGAGACTGACTTGGTCTAAGTTTTTGAAACGCATGTGGTTTAGAGAAGCCCCATTGCCCCGGCCAAACATTGGAAATGTCTTAGCAGTGGCTGAGGAAATTTTTGAAAATAGAGGACCAGATGACTGGAGTTTGAAAGGCCTCAGAACAGTAGCAGAGGAACCAAATGTGTATCTTAAGAGCACAAGATTTATGGGCTATTGTAGGCCCAGGTAGTAGGTTTGTGAGTGACTTTTAGTACATGTTTTAATATATTTTTTTATTTAGAGTTTTGGAGACCGACGCTAATTTACCTTTCACTTTAACAATTAAAATCAAAACCTACTTAAGAAAAGTTTCCCGAAAGTAAGGAGACTCAAGTTGGGACAATTGAAATCGTTGATTCCGTTTGATTTAGTCGTAGCACATGCGATGTAAGTGAAACAATTAGGGAAGTTGTATGTTTTTCCCATAACTGGGGTCGAAAGGCCGACTGAATGCGCGGCCTTTTAAGAGGTATAGTGTCTTCTATTTAAATTATAGGGATTAGAAACCGTATCTTGGCTAAAAAGTACCTAAGAATTCGTAGCAAAAGTATCGTTGAAGTTACAAAAGTAATACAAGTCTTTAAAAAATGATTTTAAACAAATTTTTTTGTCGAAGTATTGATGTATAAATGTCAGCCACTATTAAGAAACACTGCAATATTTGACTCTTCCCTCTTATCAAATAATGTCACAACCACTAACTGACCCGAACGCGTGTTTTTATTACGTAACTGCGGTCGAATGGCCGACCGAAGTGTGACCTTTTAGAAGGTACAATTTCTTCCACTTAAATAATAGGGAGTAAAAACTAACTCGGCTAAAAAATACCTGGCAATTCTTACGAGAGTATCGTACAAGTTTACCATGGCAGAAGGGTAGTTAAATTATAATTGTATACGAAATTTTTGACAAAGTACTGATATATAAATGTCAGTCGCTGTGTAAACAACATGACAAATATTTGACTATGCCCTACTACCAAGTAATGTACAACCACTAAGTGACACAAAGCTATATACATACACATACATACATATATATCGTGGCAACATTTAACGTTTATGTAACCAAAAAATACAGAAATACCCAATGAAAGTCTCAATCGTTTTTTCAAAAAGGAAAAAAACAAAAACAAAAAAAAAAAACAACCAAACACTGCAATATATTTTTGGTTAATTTAGTGTCCAACAATACCCTTCACACAGTTGTCCCTTTTAACAATGATCTACCCCAGCAAAAACAATCTCTGGCTTCTCTGTCTTCGAACTGTGCTGCTGAAAACAATGCAAAACAAACACATGGTTCTAATTAGTTAAGCTTATAAACCATAGCTATGCCAACACCAAAATGCACGATCCTACACTAGTTTTCAAAGGTTACGTCTGCACGACTCAATATAGGTATTCCCTTTCGGGAAACCAAAAAGTGAAATTTCACTCTCGTTACAAGAGTGAAAGTTGTAAAAATCACTCCAAAAGAGCGAAAACTCACTATACTGCTATATGAAGGGTTAAATTTAATCCAAAAGAGCGAAGTTTCACTCTTGATGGAGTGCCTAAATGGCCACTATTACAAAAGAGTGATCCCTTGTTGAATAGTGAATTTTCACTCTTCTTGGGAGTGAATGTCACTTTTTTTTGGAGTGGATTGCCACGCTGAAGGAATGAGTTGACACCATTCACTCTATTCAGAGAGTGACTAATTTCACTCTTTTGTATTTATAGTGTTAATAACACCATTAGCAAGGGGTACATCAGAAGTAAGTTTCATAATCCCGAAAAAATGCATGATAAATGTAGGAAATTCCAAGTTACATGTTTCAATGCATTTCTCGAGTTCCATATCTGAAAATTCACCTAAATACTTAGAACTGGAAATTTTGTTCCCTAAAAGATCTTACCGTAAGCTTCATGCAAAATAAATGTAGCGAAAACAAACTCGACAGCATAAGATGTGTGGGTAACATATTTTGCCATTTTGTTCTTGGAAGCGACAACTTTCCGTAGCCAAATTGTTATTACACATTATCAGTGACGTCACAGTTTCTTTGTCCAACATTATCTGAAGAAGCAGACCATAACCAGAACCGCTGCAGGTACTGTGTGTTTGCTATCACATTGTGTAGCTGTCACTTAGGGAATGGTGGTCTCGGTCTTTGCATTGAAAAATAAGACAAATCATTCTTTTCAATGGACTATGCCACTGTTCCCAGGGTTCATTGCTCCCAGGGTCCAATGTTCCCCGGCTGAGAACATTGAACACTTTCTAGGAACATGGTGTTGTCATTTGAAATACCTGGCGCTTGTGCGGTGTCTTGGACTTTAATTATGCTTCAAACCTTTAAAGTATAATTGTTAGATACTATTTCACCATTCCAATTAAAAAGAATGCTTTCTTAGACCGGCGCACCACAACAATAACAGTATTGGTAGCGTTATATAGTTCCTTACTTTACTTGTTCTACGGTATATACCAGCATAATTTACTCACAGAAGCATACCGGTATTACACTTGGCCGTCCCCTTGTAAATATGGTCTGAATGTTTCAGATAAACAGGCTCGTTTTATAATGACTTACCCTCAAATCACTCACTGTATCAGATAAATTAATTTTTTCATTGTAATAAAACTATCGTATGCATTTAGAGATATCGGTTCTGCAAAATCAATGAAAGGAAGGTTTCATGTGACCTTAAACGAAAAAAAAAAAGCTCACCCAAAATTAAATTAGTGTACCATAGTATCCTCATTCTTGGATCGCTATTTTGAATCATGTGACAGGTTTTTGGTAACTGAAGTTTTAAATTTTTACAAATCAGTCCCTTTGTCAATCCTGAGAATGACACTTTTATGTCTAGAAACATTGTGAAAGAAACAAGACTGCAACAGAGAGAGAGAAAGGGGGGGGGGGGGAGAGAAGGAGATGAAAATTCATTAATTTGGTGAAGAACACGTTAAATCGCCTGCACACCAATCAAACACGTCACCATCAGTTTCCGCGTCACATTCTTCAGTAGCAAAGACAAAGTCATCAGCGTCAGCATTTCCATCGTTAATTCCGGAAGTGTCTTGCACAAAGCAATACAAATCTACAATCGCTTCATTGTATTTTTCTGGGCACCAGCTCAAGCCATAATGAAGAAAGAACTCGCAACACGGCACGGGACTTCCATCAGTAGCGATATTATCCTGAAGAATCATCTTTGAGCAAAGTGCTCCGTGTGAGTAAGTACTCGTGCTGCCATCCGATTCCAACTCCAGGAAGGCATGCAATCTGTCGTGGCACTCTGTTTCACAAAATTCTTCCTGATTGGCATAATTTCGACGCCATCGTTTGCCTGGAATTCTGAGGGCGTAATCATCGGGTGCCAGGTCTTTTAATATTCCGCTGCCGGCCGCACCATCCTCTGGAAAACCGTTAGGATCACCGCAGTTGTAGACAACTTCACAGTCACATTTCCAGTTTGGACTGCAAAGTAAAGATTATGACAGAAAATTATTTCACTTCTAAGTACAGTAGCACTGAAACTTTTCTACTTGTTCAGGGGCGGTCATCAGTTGCGGTGACAGGGTGTCAAAATTGGGGGAAAAGTAAGAGCAAAATATAATGTGATGGGGCGGGGGTGGGGGTGGGGATTTCCGGACCCAGCGTGAAACCAAGCCCGAATCGACCGTTCTTGGGAGTCCAGGGGGCGAAGACTTCGGAAGCTACGAAGTTTTAGCATATCCCTGGATGAAAAATTAAGTCTTAGGAAAGGTACAATATTTTTTCGGTTAATCCAACTCCTAACTGACGTAACTTGGGGAGGTGGCAAGCGGTGGGCAAGGACAAAATCTGGGAGGCGGGCAAATACCCCTTCTTGCCCCCTTAGAGCCGCCCCTGGCGGTGACACTGCAATAAATTCGGATTCCGATTCTTTTTTAACACTGGTTGTCAAAGTTTGAGCGTTCTAACCAGATATGGAGAAGAGTTTAGAAAAAAACAGTTTCATCAGTAAAAAAAAAAAATTGTTTTATTTATTTCTATTTTATTTCAAAACTCAGAAAAGTCAAATCGAAATCCAACCCGAATTCCGTGTAGTAAAGAAAGCAGTCTTTCATATGCTGTTAAGAGCTCCCTCCATTCATTTATTGAAACTCACGAACCAGGATTTGACCGCACCTGTGAAGTTTAATTTCATTTGTTCTGCCTTAAAGTAAATTAATCAGTAGCCTTTTTTGGTCTTTTCGGTTCCAGGTCAATTCACAGGTGAACAATGCTCATTGGATATAAGTCCGTGGGTGAAATCACCCCATACAACTCCTACCCTTGCAAATTTGCAAATATTTCCAGGATTAAAGTTGTCAACTTCTCTAAAAGCCGTCTAAAAGAACTTAGTTAATATAAAAAATTATCCCTTTTGACTAAACCCTATAAGCTGATCCCTCTTGGCTGGATTCATTTCGGCTGAATCCATTTTGGCGGGATCTCCTTTGGTTGGGTCTATTATGAATGCATCCTTTTGACTGGATCACTCTTGCCTGGATTCCTTTTTCGCTGGATCCCCTTTGGTTGGATCTATTATGGCGGGATCCTTTTAGTCCCCCTGTGGGCTGGGGGGTTTAGAATATGCCCACGGTATATCCCGCCTGTCGTAAGAGACGACTAAAGGGAAACCTGACTTAAAATTGAACCATACTTGAAAATAAATTTAAACTTTGAACTTTTTACCGAGTTGATTGACACTATATAATACATTCGTGTTGGTTACGGTGTGTAACTAACTAACTGGATCCTTTTGACTGGATTTCTCTTGGCTGGATTCATTTCCTTATTCCATTTGTGCTTGATCCCCTTTGGTTGTATCTATTTTGACTGGCTCCATCTTGACCAGTCTGGCAAAGTCTGAGGCGTCATACCAAACTACGGCAGAAAATGTCGAAACTCTTCAACGCCCAAAGATCCCCTAAATTTTAGTGAAGATGGGTATTGACAATTTTATTTTCATTATTGGAAATTTTTGGTGAATCATCAAGAAGTCTTACCTCATTCGTTAGGACTGAAGGAATATCAGACTTGGGCAGAGTTTCAGGTCGGGGGTACATTCCCCTGTCCCTTTTCCAAGATTTCCCTAAAAATGCCACATTTCTAAGAAAAGCGGGCAGTAAATCGTACTCTAAGGCAAGTATTTTTTATGTCATGACTGCATACTATGTAACCTGTCCTTCTTTTGCTGGTCGAAGCCCTGGCGTATGGATTTACCAAAAGAGCAATTAGAGTTTGACGGAAAATATTAACCTTTTTGTTCCAGTACCTCGTCTTTCTTTCTGATCAGATTCTTTACCAGAGTATAGGAACATTGATGAAGTCTTTCAGGTTAGAAGAAAGGTTAATTTTTTGTTAATTACTGTTGAATGAAAGTTTCAAAATATTGTTTGTTTAACAAAATTCCACACAGCATGCAAGACTAGACAGCCCCCAATACACTGTAACCAATCACGAGGTTAGAGGGTGATCTGGCTGTCTGGGACCATTTTTTTTGTTAGTTGTAAGTCAGTCTACAACTGTTGTGCAAAATTTAAGTTGTGAAAAAAATCGTTAAAACAAATTTTGATTGCCGCTTTGATGAAGAATACAAAATACGGAACTACATGAAAGATAGTAATACTGTTCTTTTAGCAATCGAGCAAAGGTTAACAACGGTGGATCGTGCATGAGGAAAAGATAATGCTCGATCGCGTTTGAATGCAAGCGATGCAAGAGGGCGCAGCTCAAGCCTGTGCATCCATCGAGAGCATTAATCCCCGAGGGTGCACAATTCTGATCTAATGCAAAGATACAGAGGTGCTTAACCATGTTCATTCATTAACAACAACTATTTTGATTTTAGAAAACGGCATAGATGGAGGGCAAGAATTATTTGCAAATAACCAAATTAAAACAGCACACCTCGAAGTAAAGTGGAAAAGCCTAAAGCCGCGGTCACACTACAACTAATCCGAATCGTATTCCGATCCGATTTTTGTAAGTTTTCATTTAAATTCCTTTCATCCCTGGTCGGAAACCTAAAATTTGCCAACCTGTGTAAATATTTGACTTGTAACGGAGGACTACGAAAATTAAATTAATACTAATAATTTCGTGACGTCACATCGACAGACAGCTTCTATCGGACACGCTTAGTCCGATAAAGTTGTCTGTCAATGTGACGTCACAAACAATCAGTTAACATTTTCATTCATAGACCTCTGCTGCAAATTACATATTTACACAGGTTTACAATTGTATGGCTCTTCCCAACCAGAAATGGAGAAGAAAAAAAAAGCAAAACAAAACAAAAAACAAAAAAACACAAACAAACAAACCGATCCGATTTGCTGTAATGTGAACTAGACTTAAAGGACCCATCCTCTCATCCCAGACTACAATTCTTTTAGGGGTTTACCGAAATTCTAAATTGCCTCAGCTTTTTGACTGACATCTAATTCAAACAATGCAGAGTACCAAAGCTTATATTACACAGCTTGAACTGTACTGAGTGTGTTTTTATTATACACATTGAGCTTTTTTATACTCACCCTGAAGCAATACACCGAGAGTGCGTCTGGATGAGGTTGAATTTCAGACAATTGTTGGAGGGGCTGAAGTAAGAAGGTTAGGAGAGTTTGTACTGCTTGGAGTTGGAAAATTCGGCCTTTAGGATGAGTGTGTTCATCTATTACCTTACGTTTTCCGGAATAACGCACAGACTAATAACCGTAATGGGCAAATTGCCTAAAAGTTGAAGAGTTTTACAAAATAGGAATGAGTTGCACTTTTAAAATCGAAGCTGTCGAAGCCTACAGCTTCGATTGCTTTCGTTACCACGCACTTTTCGACTTTACTTGCATGGCTCGGTAAAAGTTTTCACTACTTAACGTATACTTAAAAACATTTACTTTGGTTTAATGCTATCTAGGGAGTCTGTTCTAGACAAACCCTCAAGGGTTTTTTAACACACTTCCCTTGTCACGAATTTTTCTTATATGATGCAATCGATCTTTTCCACATGTGTGGCATATTGTTGTGAAATGAAACAATAAATGAAATGAAATGAAATAATAACATTATGCGGCATATCGAACAGCTACGCATGCAAAAGAGGGGATTTTGCCAAAAAGATATGTTTATTATATTTGCGATTGCCCTCGAAGCGCGTTAAATTCCAACCACGTCACTGAAAGTACCAATAGACGGCAAAGCTCATTATCACTTCGGAGGGCGCGAGACGAACCAGACTGAAGGTGTAAATTAAAGTTATTCTACAAATATACGCATTATACTGTCATCCAAATGTTAAGGAAGTAAAATATTTTCTCACATTGCCCTGTTTCATAAAAATGCTAAAATACCATACAAAGGTGCTAAAGATTTTCATTTTAAGTTGATCCCTGAAACTTCTTTTTCAAACCGAGCTGCGCCTGGTTGAACAACATATTGCTAAACAACTACATGGATGGGCACAAAAGTGTTCCAATGTTACACACCACTTGAGGAATTAACATTTAACATTTTGTATTGGACTTAGGTGTCAACTTGTTTACCTTTGAAACACTAAAACATGTGAGGTGCAGTTACTTTAGGATTAAAAGGCCTAAAACTCGCACCCAAAGCAGTTCCAATTCTCCTAACCGACTTGCTTAATCCCCTCCCGCAACTGTCTGAAAATCATCCTCATTACGCAGACAAAATACCTGTTCATTGTTTTAGGGTGAGCATTCAAGATCCCAATTTGTAATCAAAACACCCTCAGTGATGTACATGCTTTATCATATGAGATTCGGTACTCTGCATTTTTGGAACTTCCTGTCAAAGAGCTGTGCCAATTAAAAATTTCTGTGGGCTACTACAAAAACTGTAGTTTGGGGTGACAGGATTAGGCCTTTAATTTTAGGGGGGACCAAAATATTTGTAATCGCAAACCATACCTTGGTCAAAAATAAGTTACGATTATGTACCTTAGTTTTCAGTTGGAAATTGCTCTTAAGAGAACAAAACTAACTAATATTAATTATTAATTACATTATTATTAGGCCTTTAATTATTTCTGTGTTGAAGAAAATCGCGTTTGAGAAGTTGAAGTTTTTTTAGCACTTTTTGCCTCACCTAGTCTTCGTGAACATGTGTAGATGCCAACACACTTGTATCCTTCCTATAAATATTTCGCTTTTAAAATACGTTTGATTGCTAAACGTTTAGTGTTTAACAGCTATAAACATCTTTAGATCTTAAACGTGTTTACAAGTGGAGAATGATAAGCGCTCAATTACTATATAAATGTTCACTAAATTAACTTCACTTTGATATTTATTTGATAGTAGTTAAAACGGAAGTGTGACATTCATATGCAGTTTTGAAGTTCATATTTTACCTAGAGTGTCCCCACATGGTCCCCAAATCGGTTTTCGATGGATCAGCCCGCCTGACATCGATCGTTACTATATTTCGTGTGGATCTACCATGGCTGACTGCTTATAGTAAAAATAACCAAACAATTTTTTCTTCAAGACTTTCCATACTAATGGCTGACCCTTTGTTCTCCCTTTCCTTAAAAAAAAAATGGAAAAAAGTTATTCATCATCCTTCAGACAGTTCAAATTCTCCCAACATATTTTCTAGCTCGTCGGACCAAGGAGTTGGTACTCTCTGGTCGAACAGCTGTCCGAAACACATTCAGATGAATCCCGCTTCAAGCAGGCGCGTAGCCAGGATGTTGTGGGGGCAAAGCCGTGACGTAATTGCAAAGCCTCTATGGATTCCATCATTTTGCAGAAGTGGTATAGACTCATTGGACTTGTTGTCAGGATTGCTTTCACAAAATTACCGCTTAAGCTTACTTTTCTGTTAGAAGGTCCGCAAGTGCAAACGGCACACTTTGAACCGCGGCAAAGGTTGCAAATGACACCACGAAATCACTAACATATTAAAAAATATAGAAATCCTTCTAACTTCCTTTAACCCTGAATTCCCCTGCCCCGAGACTCCGCGTCGTCAGGTCGTAGTGCTCGGCCCAAATACAAACGAGCTAAGCCGCCAAAACGGTAGTAACTTTTCTCCACACAATAAACGACCCCCATTCAAATATCTGAAGAGTGATGACGGCCCATGGATCTGATTAAAAAATTCAAGGAGGAATTTGTAAAATACTTGGACACTTACTACGAACAACCACTCCCGCCATTCTGTCGGAACAGGGCAGCTCCACAACTTGCGACGCTGAATAACACCAACAGAAACGTCTTCATCTTCGACTGAAGTACGTCTTGAAGAAACTTGAAATTTTTTAAAACTGAACAATTTTATCCTTGAATGCTTTTTATATCTAGACGCGAGCGTAATGCTTTCTAAGGATTCTCCTAACACTTTCATTGTTTTTCTTTTGCTTACCTTGTATACCTCCCGGATTTTTTCTTGTAACTGAAAGAAATCGTTTCGCCTGAGATGAGATTATCTTCAGAATTTAAGTATTTCTTAATTTTTTGTAAAGTGTCTGCCAGGTCAGAATTAACTTAAACCTCGGTCAAGGATTTAAGGTGTGCTATGGCCAAATGAGTATCCTTTTCAGGTCAAAATTTAGATTTGACTGACTTTTAATAAAGGCGTAGATATCGGAAGTATTCTTCACCCCCTAAAGTTTCTTTTACAAACTGGTATACATTAGGTGAAGTACCGAAAGGGGTGGGTCTGCTCCATGTCGTACGCCAAGTATTGGGGAGTTAGACATCTGTTCAGTAGTCGGTTTGTCTGTCGATCTGTGTTTGCTTGCCATTTAGAGACTGGGGGTAAGTACGTCTATTTGCACTGGCGTCACTAAGAAGATCGGGGCGAGGCGGCAGGGGCGTGAGCCCCACTAGTAAAATTACTTTATCCGTTTTTTCTACCAGCCCCAAATACGTTAATCCACCACAACACAAAGGGAGCACGCATTCTGATACGTTTACGGATTACAATAAAGTAATTCGAAATGTATTGCGGACGCTTTCAACAAAGGTTTTTTTTTAAATATCGACAGATATCAGTAGAAGAACTGCCTTTCGTAAGAGTGATGCTATCACTTTTTTCATATCACCAGTCACAGGGAGTGAGTGCCTCAAGTCTAATGGGACTGTATGCCGCGACGGTTTCCGGCCTCCATCTAATGGAGTGTTATTTCACTCCTAGAATAGTGAAATTCACTCCAAGGAGAGTGGAAATTCACTCTTTGACGTGTGCCTGATGCAGGGATCATCTCTTAGACTCATAGGCGGCGAAAGCGGGGGGAGGGGGGCGGCCAGGGGGCCTGGCCCCCAATTATTTTTTTTGAGATTTTTGGGAGGGGCATGGCCCCACAATAACTGAATGTCGCAAAATAATTTTTTCAAAAGTAATTAAACAAATTTAAGTTGTTTTTGTTACATTTCGGTTATTCTTTGGCTCAAATATTTTTTTCAGAGTGCAAAAGTTGCAAAACTTCCTTGGGCGTCGCCCCTGGACCCCCACATTAACGATAACTGTTAGGAGAGTTTATTTTTGTCCTTCAAACAGTTGCGCAGGGTATTATGCAATTGTGCCCCACTCTGAATTTCGGAATAAATTCAGGTAGACTGTGACAAGCTTCATATCTTCGGAATTTCTTGACTTTTTACTCGTCGGGTTTCTGGATGGACAATTTTATACAGATTTGGAGTGGCTAAAATTGGCAACCTTGGTGTGGATTAAAGTGTGCTCCTAGTATCTGGCATGTTTCTACCTCCTGTAGGGATTTTTTCAATTCCTGGGGATGCACAAAATCGTTCCAAAATCATACTTGGTGTGCTGGGTAGAATATTTGGGTCTATTAGCTCAAAAAGCTATTATTCGCGACCGTTACTTCACAGATAATCACAACACAATGCCCGAAATTGTCGAATATCCAAATTCTTTCAAGCATTTGCCCGAAAATGGAAAAGTATCACAGCAAGGGTAACATAGTTACGAAAAGTGAAAGAGATAAAAAAACTGGCGATACATTTGGGAAGCCTGTGGCTTAAAAGAAACCATTATTCTTGAGACTGTTTTTAAATCTTGTGTAACACAATACCCGAATGGCCGATTATTTTAATAGCTTCAAATCTTTGCCGAAAAACAGAAGACGCTATATTTAAAGTACAATTTTCATGGAAAATAAAAAAGATCTGCGACACATTTGGGTAGAATGTGAAAAAAAGGTTTTCATCATCCCAACTTCACACAGTAGTCTTGCAAAAATTTGCCCGAAATGGTCAAATATTCGGGCAAAGGTTAAAAAATGCTGGGACGTTTTCAATTGCCAAATTAATTCAACGGATGGACAGGAGGGAATTCAGGTGCCCGAAAGTTTGCCATCTCTCCTGCTCTAGAGCCAAATACAGGCAATGGTTATGAAAATCGGGTAATTTGTTTTTCGATACTTTAATGATGCAGGGTGAGAATGTCTTCCCGTAAGTCTGCTTGAAAATTCATTTCAACACACCTTGTAACGTGACAATTCTGTCAATAAGTGTTACTAATAGAAGAAAAATCATCTACTTCATTTCATCCAATGGTAGTGGTACATTTTATCTGATTCTTCTGATCAAAATAGCGACTGCTAAGATCCCCATAGGCCTATTTTTTCAAAAGTAAAATCATATATAGTCGGAAGTTCGGGCACACAATTTTTTCAATATATATTGAATTTAGCCAAGAGTCGCATTAGAGTAAAATTCATTAGCATGTTTTCAATTCCGTTTTATAGTTTCCCCCGAAAATATGCGGGACCATTTCATCGATTGGTCGTGATGCATTTTATCTGGTAATTTTCTGATCAAATAGAGACTGCTTAGATCCAAGCCTGGGAAATGTCATTTTCGACTGTCTCAGGGGTCCGAATTTTCAAAATTTTCTGTTCGCTTCGCGCCAACCAGTGGTGACGCTCCGCGTAGATAATCTTCCTAGCAGAATTTTAGTTTCAAGTGAACATTTTTTGTGCAAACAGAACCTCGAATCAGCGACTTCTAAGACCCCCTATAAGCATAGGAAATGACATTTTTGACTGTCTGAAGGGTAAGATTTTTCAAAATTTCCTGTACGTTTCGCCCCAACTTATGGTGGTGCTCCACTTAGACCTCTTCATAGCAGAATTTAAGTTTCAAGGGAACATTTTTCACAAAAGGAAACTCAAAATAGAGACTACTTAGATCCCCATATCAGACCGGGAAATGCCATTTTCAACTGTCTGAGGGGTCGGATATCTAAAAATGTTTTGTACGCTTCGCGCTAACCAATGGTGGCGCTCCGCTTAGTCTTTCTGGCTGAATTTTAGTTTGGAACGAACGTACCTTTATCTGCAATTGAAACTTAAAAAAGCGACTGCTTGGATACCCTTTACAAGCCTGGGAAATGTCATTTTCGACTGTCTGAGAGGTACGAATTTTCAAATTTTCTGGACGCTCCGCGCCAACTAGTGGTGGCGCTCCGCTTTGACTGTCTTACGGGCAAAATTACATTTTTCGGGCAAAAATCTTCTGCCCCCAGACTGAAATGCTCCCCTACGCCTCTGGAAATACCTTACTCAGACGTGCACTGGAACAGCTGCTTGCAACATTCAGCAGGATTCCAGATTTGCGATCCTCCACTGGAGTAATGAACTGAGCTACTCAGTATCTCAAAAGTGTGTTTTAATCTTAGAAAAATCACAAATTTTTCTTGCCAGAATTAAAGACAATTAAACCTGGCAAATGCCATTTCCAGCCATCTGGGAGGTTTTAAAATCCAAAATTTTCTTTGTACGCTCCGCGCCAACTGATGGTGGCGCTACGCTTAGATAGTAAACTCCAGCCACCCCCGTCCAAAAGTATCCAGCCCCCCAAAGCTCCACCACAAAAAATCCTAGCTATGCCACTGCCCTGGACCCCTGTCAGGGTTTTGCCCCTGAACCCCATTAGGGGCCCTTAAGCGGGCCCCTGGACCCCTTAAGCGGGCCCCTGGACCCCACGCCGATAGGGTTTGTGCTTCGCGCAATACCGGACGCCTTAAGGCGTCACCATTATGTCGGCTGCCGAAAACTTGTGGCCCCCCAATAAAAAAACATCTTCCGCCGCCTATGGGACTCGCCATCAAGAGTAAACCTTAGCTCCTTTGGAGTAAATTTCACTCTTCTTTGAGTGAATTTCCGTTCTTTCTGAGTGTCCTCTATAACTCTTACTCTTCTTACGAGCGAAATTAACTCCTTTTATTTTGAGAGGGATGAAAGGATAATGTCTTTTGATATTCAGGAGGCATTCCTAAGCAAACAAAACGACATCCAATATACTCCTTGGGCCAGGTGGAAAATTTGGCTAATTAGTACCAAGTTGGAGCACAAAAAGTGAGTGCTATCACCTTGTTCAGCAACATCACCTCATTTTTGCATGGTAGACCTTTCAAAGTCACAGCCTTCTAATTTGCATAAACAAAATGGCCACCGTTAAAATTTTGAAATATTTTGTTTTCGTCATTTTATGGCTTAGAAAAGGAGCATTGAAGTGGAAGCAAATGCTTACTTTTAGTGTTGGATAGAACAATTATTAAAATCATAGATTTGTTAATTTCAAATGGGAAATCATTTGCATAAATCCAAAATGGAGGGAAAAATTTTGAATTTTTTGTGATTTTTTTCCATAAAATCGGATCGATTACAGTCATTTTGACTTTTAGAGCTAATAACAATGGCCTTTGACTTGATTTGAGCTCAGAATTCTTCTACAACATGTATGCAACATATCCTCATGCTACATGACCCATTCAATGGTAGGGACTTGCTAATTTGCATAAACAAAATGGCATCCGCTTAAACTTGGAAATATACAATTTTGGCCGTTGTTTTACTTAGAAATGGAGTATTGATGTGAAAACAAATGCTAAAACAAAGTTTTGGTTACAAAAGGATACTAAACTATATATTTGTTTATTTCAATTTGAAACTCATTTGCATAATTTCAAAATTTTTGGTGTTTTTTCATGAAAATCTATGCAAAACCTATGGTGAAACCTATTTTAAGAGGTAGTAAGGGCAATGATCTTTGAAATGTTTTTGTCTATCATTATTCAACAACATAAATGTTAGATATACACGTCATATAGTCCATTTAATGATACATGCATAATAATTGGCATAAGCACAATGGTCTCAACTAAAATTTCGATGTATGCCATTTTATACATTCCTTGACCTAAGGAAGCTTTGAAGTTAAAACAAGTTTGAACTTTGCGTTTTGGAGATAAGAAAGTCAAAACAAATGTTAAACGTGTCATTTCAAATCGAAACTCATTTGTATTAATTCAAAATGGTGGCGAATTTGCATAGTTTGGTGACATTGTAACAATTTTGAAACATTGAACTGGAAGAACGCTGACAAGAAGGTATTACAATCTTGCAATAATGAAGATCCAGTTCGAGTTCAACATTGTAGCATATATACGATAATTCGTCAAAATCTAACCACTTTTCGTGACTGCTTCAACCAAGTCTTGTTTTCAATGTCATTTGGCGTATGATATTGGTGTTTTCAAGTTCCTCAACTGATGGTTTTGTAACCCTACAATTGGAAGTGTAATCACTGTTATTAGTTTTCAAAATGACAATGTTCCATTAGATTTTAAAAAATCTAAAAAATTATGGAACTTTGTCACCATTTTGGATTTTTCAAATGCGTTTCCATTTGAAATGAACGAACTTTAGTCTGCTGTCCGCTTGATATCCATCACTTTACGTTAGCACTTGTTTCACTTCAGGACTCCATTCCTATGATTAAAACTGAATATTTCGAAAATTCAGCTGCGGCCATTTTGTTTACGCAAATTAGTAGGCTAACGCTGTGACTTTGAAAGGACTATCATGCAAAAATGTATTAAAGTGATATGCCTGAACAAGCTGAGAGCACTCACTTTTTATGCCCCAATTTGGTACCGAACACCCTATCTGGCCCATGGACGAATACGGTTTCCGCCGGCCCTGGTCAATCAACTAAATTCGCTCTCATTGACGTAATCGATATATTGAACACTGTACAAAACGATGTTATCTCTTTGTTCCTTGTTCCTTGGTCTACGACGGACTATAAGTTGTCAGAAAATTTACAATGCTACGGGTTAGCTTATAATTGGATGAAAAGTTACTTAAGTAACAGATCGCAGATCACTTCTTTTAGAAATATTGAATCTGTAACAACAGTCCCTGTGCAATCTCGGACTTGCTATAGAAAGGGTAGATTCTTCAATTATGCAATCCCCAACGTTTCAGATTTTCTCAGAGGAAACCCTGCTCCTGTGGGCTGGGGTTGTAGAATATGCCCACAATATTCCCCGTCTGTCGAAAGAGGTAACTAAACGTTAGGACTTGAACAGTATTTGAACAGTATGACACTATATAACACATTCGTTTTGGGGTGTGGTTAAATCTTATATAACTAACTAATACAGGAAACCCAGAATCCAAGCGTTCCGAGTGCAGCACGAGCTCCATGCATGATTACAAACATTTATTTTAAAAAAGCAAAGATTTCGGTGCGCTTTGCGCGTCACAAATTGCGTTCCGAATGCAGTAATGTTCACAATTAATAAAATATGGCCACCACGCCACTGTTTGATTTCTCATTTATTGTATGCAAATTAACTTCAATTTGTCAGTGTATTGGTGTGAAGAAACAGTTAGATGAGATAAAATGAAATAAATCACTAAAAATATCTTTCCATAATGCACTTATCGTTTGTTCGTTACGAGCGTCAAATAATTGTGTGCATTAACACACCCCACCGTCACGCAGTTAAAGCAGGCAGCATTTCAGTATTTGACAAACGATTCCTGTAGAATGTTATACACCTATGCCGCACTTATTAGGTCCCTGCTTTGATGCAACATTTGGAAAACTGGCTCACCCTACGTCACAACTGAGGAGAACAAGGCGCACGTTCGACTCATCCAGTGGCGGCGGGGGGGGGGGGGTTTGGAGTGGGAATTTCCCCCCAGATTTTGTCCCTGCCCCCCATTTAGGAGTTGAGGTAACCGAAAAAACTAATTAATATACCTTTCCAGAGACTTAATGTTTCATGCAGAGATATAAAACCTCAGAACTTCCGAGGACTTCTCCCCCTGGACCCCAGCCCCAGTAACGGGCGTTTGGACTCGGTTTGGGGCTGCGTGCGGATAATTTTTGCACCCTACATTATCCTTTGCCCTCACGTTGCCCCTCTCCATATTTTGATTTTCTGGTTCCTCCACTGGACTCATCATTGCCTGGGGTCAAAGGTCATGTCTTACCATTGATAAATGCATAAACGAGTTGAAAACTCCCTTCTCCTGGTTGGACGTTCCTTGGCAGACTTGGTGACTGCATTGTCTTAGTAAAAGTCCATTTTCGACAACTGTGGAGAAGACTAGTAGGGCACACTACTTTAAGCCTTCTCCTCGATGTATTTTCGTTTCGTCTATTTATTTGGAGAAACCGAAGAGCGTCACGTAGCAATGCATCCAGGTTTGTCGTGAGGCAGAATCATTTAACCATCTGGTTTACTTTACGGCATTTTTGATGTCGCCTTTCGTTCATTATAACTCATCCATATTTTACTGGCCACTTATAACAGGGAAAGTACAATCTGTCGTTACTTAATTCCATTGTAATAATCCCGAATTGTTAAATGTTCTTTGATACCTCACAATTTCCGTATCCCTGCCAGGACCATGGAATCCTAGGTAGTACTTTTATGCTGGGACTAATAAGATTTACCATTTGTCATCTTTTTGCTAACGCTTTTCCTAAGCATTTTATAATGGGACCCGGCTGCACCATCCACTGCCCCTCATCGGCAACCTTGACTCCTTGGGCAAGATTTTTCACCATCCTAGAGCTGAAGTGACAAATTTGTGGTTGTCCTATGACCTAGTTCTTCGGGTAGCGGACCACTAATTTCATGATGCCACATTGACTTACACACTTAATTAGGCTACTTCCGTGCCCCCTTGCAGAAGTTTTAAAGGGGACATGCCATTCCTCATGGCCAATTAAAATTTTGAGCTAGAGAGCCTTAAATGATAGGTAGACCCATGTGTTTCCCACCATAATTGCTACTCAGAGACAGCAATTTGCAGAGCGGAGTAGTAGAATGAAAAAATAGTTCTAAAATTGTTCAAATGGTCTTGAACTTTCAACAGTCTGTATTTGACATCATTGTCTGCAAAATGCAAATAAACAAATTGATCATATTTCATAAGTAACACAGTCACAAACAACATCCCATGAAATTATAAGGCACTTCAATTGTCAGTAAACATTTTCTCATGTAAGAGCATTTAAATAAGTGGTCCGCTACCTTCTGGAAACCACCCTTTCTCATCTCAGCCCATCATGAAATCTTTATAAACTTATAGAACGCCCCCTTCCAGAGTGCTTTCTATCAAAAACCGTACCGATGAGGCCTTGACACTGGCTGAAATGGACACAGCTCTGAACCTCTAAAAATTTCTGTATGGACTTAGATTCTCCTCACTCTATCTAGGTCATTACGCTTACAGTATCAGTCAGATATTTAGAAAATCACTAGTGTACATTATCATTCATGACGGGGTAAGAAATGTACAGATATATTAATATTGAATTTACCCTGGAAACTGAAGTAAATGTGTGTTTCATGGTATTTTTTTTAATTTAAAGGCCTAATCGTCTCACCCCAGACAGTCCCAATTCTGCTAACCTACTTATTTAAACCCATCACACAACTGTCCAAAACTTATCCTCGTTCAAACACTAACTCAGTCAATTGCTGTACATCAATTTAAGAACTGTGCCACCTGAAAATTTCTTGAGACTACTACAAAAAAATTTAGGGTGAAATTAGATTGTCTTCCAGTCGGAGGTGAGATATTTGCCACGGGGGTGGAACAGTGAAAATGGGCGAAAAATGGCCAAGAGGGCCTCAGCCTCAGCACCCTAGTTTTCCACACCTGGTTGGGAGTTCGAGAGTTCGAGTCCTGGTCTGGTCATACCGAAGACTTTAAAAGTGGAACCTACTGTCTTTGTGCTTGGTGTTTCTAACCATTTTACGCTGGGGTTTTCTGTGTACCCCCATCACAGCCAGAAGTCCACTAGCGTAGCCAGGGGGGGGGGGGGGCAGAGTGCCCCCCCCCCCACAGAAATTTTGGGGACGCGATGGGCGACGTTGAAAAAATGAAGGAGAGCAAAAAAAAAAAAAAGAAAAAAAGATAAACGGCAAGAGGAGGGAGGGAATCGGGGGGCATTTTTTTTTTTTACAGTTTTTCGCGGGGGGGGGGGGGCTCTTAGTCGTTACGATAAAGTATGCAGTCCCCGCCGGTGACTAGTCTCCCCGATGGTTTACCTGGATTTTTGCTCTCAAGGGACAATTTCCCTAATAAGAACCCCATATTTTCGGCGCGCTACGCGCGTTGTAGGATTCACTTCAGTTTTTTCAATACTTCCATTCCACATATCTAGAGAGTGTAAGTCCTGTCAACCTTACCAAGTAACAGGTAGGCAGAGTACACAGGTTATGTAGAGGTCGTAAATTTTATCCCATATCACAAAGCCTAGTTGCTGTTCTCTTGTGTGTGTCATGCGATAGGTCAGTTGGTGAGCGACTCACGGAGCATAGTTTTGCTAACGCTTTTCCCAACCATTTTATTATGGGACCCGGCTGCACCATCCACTGCCCCTCATCGGCAACCTTGGCTCCTTGGGCAAGTTTTTTTCACCATTCTAAAACTGAAGTGACAAATTTGTGGTTGTCCTATGACCTAGTTCTTCCGGTAGCGGACCACTAATTTCATGATGCCACATTGACTTACACATTTAATTAGGCTACTTCCGTGCCCCCTTGTAGAAGTTTTAAAGGGGACATGCCATTCCTCATGGCCAATTAAAATTTTGAGCTAGAGAGCCTTTAATGATAGGTAGACCCATGTGTTTCCCACCATAATTGCTACTCAGAGACAGCAATTTGTCCGTTCGGACAGTGGCCCTTCGTCGGGCAAATCCTGGCGCCAAGCCTGGAGGGAAGAGACATTTTTCCAGTTATGACTTGTATATGTGTAATGAAGCAATGAACTAAAAATGGAAGCTGCATTTTTTGGAGAGCGGCAACTGTTTTGGAGGGGCGGCCAATTTCACTAGGAGGGCGTGTCGCCCCTCTAAAACCCCCTGTGGAGGACACTGGAATCTAGTATAAAAAGAACAAAATATAGCACCATATTGCATCTAAGCTCTTCGAGACAGCAAAAAATTCCAAAAGGGGAGGGGGACACCCAGGGATACAGGCCCGTAGCCAGGGGGTTCAGGGGGTTCGCACTTACTTCCGCCCAGACCTAATTTTTTTTATTTTTTTTTTATTTTAATGGAGTTTTGGCGTTTTTCAGGGCAAAATGTCAATTCCGCTGGTTTAGCCAATGTAAACCTTATGAGTAGCTGTTTTGTTTCAGTGCAACACAATTCCCTAGGGCCCCATTGACTCGTACAGTAACCCTCATACAGCCACACAATAACTCTCGAGGGAATAAGGAAAACATTGATACAAGATTGAAAATGTCCAAAAATTCCAGCTTAGGTGTTCACCAGATCGCTCAATTTTGATGTAAAATTGCAAAATCTCCTTGGGGTAGGAGGGGGAGAACGACACCCTCTCCCCGTTCGGTTGTTCGGCTCCTCACTTAGGCGCTTCGCTCCCTCAAGAAAATGCCACATCCCAGTGGCGGCGATGAAAAATGAAAGAGTGGGGGCTAAGGATATGTTCAGCCCCTCAGTATTTGTCAAGTGCTCCAATTAAGAAGCGCGGAGAATTTCGAAGTTGGGCTGAACATATTCTTGCTTAGAACACTCGGGAAGTGCCGTTTCCGGCCATCTGAGGGGTTTGTAAAGCCAAAAATTTCCTGGTACGCTCCGCGCCAATCGATGGTAGAGCTCCGCTTAGAAACACGTATTAACATTTTTCATAGATTGATTTTTTTTTTTTTGCACTAATTGAGAAACTTCAGAAATGAGATCCATATTTCCAGACTGGGTAAATGCAGCATAAAACACTCGGGAAGTGCCGTTTCCTGCCATCTGAGGGGTTTGTAAAGCCAAAAATTTTCTTGTACGCTCCGCGCCAACCGATGGTGGCGCTCCGCTTAGATAGTCCTGTCGATCAAGATTGGGGACGATGAGTCGACTTTGCCCCCCCCCCACAAGAAAATCCTGGCTACGCCCCTGCAGGAGTCGAACACCAGACCCCTCTGGTGTAAGTCGAGTGCTCTGACGATCCTTGAATATAGGGGGTCAGGAATGTGTGTACACTAGGTGAGAAAATGCTTAAAATTGGGGGGCTGTGAGCAAGTTATTGCCAAAAACAAGTATGTTGTGTTCCGCTGAATGGATAAGGCGTTGTTTACATGTATTGCTGTAAGGTATTAAAAATGCGTTAATTCATTTTTAATTCCTTGCGGAACTGTGTTTGTGACTTTGTCTATGTATAAAACCGTGGACATAAGCGATAGTTTCCCAGGTCCTTGGTAGTAATTTCAATACGTTTCTCAAGTCCTCGGTTGTCTAACAATAGATAGTCTATTGTTAAAGTTAGGGTTAAAAAGATGAGTCCTGTAGGGAGCCCGTAAAGGGACATGCAAGAAAAAAATTATTTCGTATATTCGAAAAATATTTCGTATATTCGAAATAATTATTTCGTATGTTCAAAATACTATACTTTTCTTTCATGGAAGTATAGGACCAGAATATTATTCGTCGTTGCGAAGTCATACTTTACATCAATACCTGTTTCGCCCGATGGAAAATGACGTTTCCTGTGATACAGAAATAACACAACACTGTTACTGAAGTTACTGAAGTTGAATATGTTGAAAACAACTTCCTCAATGGTAGGAGCTAGCTAGGCTAGCTGTTAAATGCTAAACTAATCTGATCTGAAGCTTGTAGCCTAGGCCTACCTACGACATACCCACGTTAACGTATGACGGCATGATTTCGAGTATAAGATTTTTTTGCATAACATTTACGGGCTCTGTTATACGCGTAAGTATGGCTTCGCAAGGACGAATAATATTCTGGTCCCATTCCGCCATGAAAGAAAAAATATTATTTCGAATATGCGAAATAATTATTTCGAATATACGTATAATTATTTCGAACATATGAAATAACTACATCGAATATACGAAATAACTACATCGAATATACGAAATAATATTTTTCCTTTCATGTCCCTTTGCGTGCCCGGTATTTAAGGAAGCACACAATGGATGTAACAACCAGTGCCTCAGTACCCTTATTCGAAATTTATATCTGGCTTATATCTGGAAATATCTGGCTGTTATAAAGTTTTATACGGCCATAAGAAGCCAAATATAAAACCTTATATAGGTAACTTGAAACAATATATCAAATTTCATATGGCCATATCAAGCCAGATATAACCTGATGAAATGCCAGTCCAGATATGTAAATAAAGTTATATGTGGCCATAACAAGCCAGATGTAGCTTGATGAAGTGCCAGTCCAGATATGTTAAAAAAGTTTTAATATGGCCATAACAAGCCAGATATAACTTGATGAAATGCCACTCCAGATATGTAAATAAAGTTATATATGGCCATATCAAGCCAGATATAACTTAATTAAATGTTTGTCAAAATACGTAAATATAGTTTTATTTAGCTATATCAAGCCAGATATAACTTGATGAAATGTTGTCAAGATATGTAAATAAAGTTTTATATGGCCATAACAAACCATATATAACTTGATGAAATGCCCGTCCAGATATGTAAATTGAGTTTTAGATGGCTTGTTATGGCCATCTAAAACTGATTAAAATACCATGCCAGAATTACATACAAACTTGATATGGCCATATTAATACTTTTTGGTTTACTTTGTGTACATTTCCTACATAAAGGCCTTCTCAAGAAGCTGAATAAGTATCAGCAAACTAAAATCAAAACATTCAAACTATATTTAGCCATATTACACTAACATATAAAAATGACTTTCCAATGTGGGCGTGGTCAGGAATTTTGAGACGTGATTTTCCTTTCTCATGATTAAGGAAGTAAAATGTGAAAAATCATAAAACCTTCAACAAAATTTATGTTGGAATATTGCCCCATACGGTAATTTAAACCAACAATGCAGCGTAAACATTTAAAAGTAGGAATTTTAAAGCAGTTTTGTTCTTCACTATTAAGTAATTTAACAACTTCAAATACTTAGTCAATGTAATACAATCGACATTAAACTTTGTTAGAGATGTTCAGATCATACTGGCTCAGAAGGCTTCTGATACGCTTTACGCAAAGGTAGTGCAGTAACAAATTTTGGTGCACACATTTATGGTCCAGATATGGCCTGGATATACACACATGCGCCATACATGTCCCATATAAAATTTGAGCCATAACAAATTTTGTATGGGCCACATATTCTTTTATGTTATATCAAGTTATATCTGCCCAATTTTTGTTAAAAGCCAGATTCAGGTTCCATATCTGGACCAAAAAAGGGCCAGATATAAATTTCCATAAATGGCCCACGTATAGATTTGTCATACATGGACCATATCTGTCCCATATAAAACTTGAACCGTAACAAATTCTATATGGGCCATAAATTCCTTTATGTATATCAAGTTATATCTGCCCAATTTTGTTAAAGCCAGGCACAAATTCCAATATCTGGACCAGATATGGGCCAGATGTAAATTTCCATTTATAGCCCATATATGGATTTTGAGTAAGGGTAGTGTGTAAAACAGTACTGGCTGTATGTTTGTGACACTTTGCGTGTAAAATCGGTATCTCAAGACAGGAATGTTCGACAACGTAAGACATTATGGTTAAGCAGAGGTCATTTGACTCGTCAGGAGTAAAATTGCGGAAACCTCATTAAATTCAATGAGAAAAAGAGCTTTATTGTTTTTGGAAGAGATTCAGGGGTCATGCTAGGTGACCAGTGATCAAATGTCATCTGAGGTCACCCGGGGCTAAAATTCTGTTAACAAGATAATTACAGTTGAAAACCTGGAAAATTTTTCATATTTGGCACGTTTAAGAAGAAAACACCTTTTAAGGGAAGGGCAAAGTTCATCTGGGGTTATCAACCGTCAAAAGGCAAAATTTAACATTTATTCCCATAATCATCATCTGGGGTGGCCAAGGGTCTAAAAAAGAAACTTTTCGAACATTCCTTTGACAAAGAATCACCAAGTCTTTGGACTTTTGCTTCAGCTTTTGGGTACGTTCACTTCAACCTGCTCGTAGCGAAGAACATATCATGGGAAGAATTGTTGAGTTGTGAAATGGGGTTTGGGTCAAGAGCGGGGCAACCCCATCCCCTTTGGAAAACCAAATGGTTTCAGGGTCTTCAGATGCGCAGTGGTGAAATATTAGCGCCTAAACGCGATGGAGTTTATTGTGATTATTTTTTTTTTTGGACACTTTGTACGTTAGCACTCTAAAAGAAGGTGATTAGGAATTTTTTCTTAACACTCCTTTGTCCCACTTTGTAAACACGTTTAGATGCTAAACACACGTGTTTAATATCTAAAACTTTCGCTGTTAAACACGTTTCATTGCTTAACGATTAGTGTGTAATAGCTAAACATGTTAAGAGTTTAAACGTGTTTATACACTGCGGGCAAATAAATGTTTAATTGCTAAAACGTTTGTGGAGTGTTGAGTCATGGGAGGTTCAACTCCCGTAAGCTATTTCACGTTTCTTCGAAGGTGTATTAAGTAGAGATCATCGTTTCACATGAAAAAAAGAAACAGTTATGGGTTGGATACAAACTCATTGGGGGGGGGGGGGGTGGACAATGGCTGCCCCTGGCGCTCAAAAGTGGCTGGTGTAGGGGGCTTGCGTATTGTTTTCACGGTCTGTTTGAATTTATCAGTAACGAGAAGAGTTTTTTTTTTCTAAAAGTCCCCTCGTCTCTTTCGAGAAGAGCCAAGGGGCGAAAACCAAACATTTACTCCCGGAGGAGTTGTACTTCCTTAAGGAGCTATAAACGTCCCTCATGGACAAGTACGCCCTCTAAAGGGCAAACATGTGGCCCTGCTCTAGACTGGCTGAATAGAACAGAAGTCACACCCTGGATACAGTTTAGCGTCATGCCCAGTAGCGAGAAGAGTTTGTGTTCGTGATAAGCTGCCGTTAGCCAACCTATAACTTGGATTGCACACCTGCGGTGGTTTTTAAACATTGCGGAGACTTAAAAAATGGAACCTACTGCCATTGTGCTTGTGCTTGTTGCTTGTTGGCTGGCCTGACTGAATTAAACCAATTCTGTAGAAACTGGAGAGTAAAATTCCATCTAAGCTAAGTAACCGAACCCACACTTTGTCGATCGTTGGATCCTGTGTCAATTGACGTAACTATTGTCCTGGGAAGGCCCTGGAGAAAGGTATAATGAGAATATCTCATCACCTCCAGAAATTGTTCTTGTTGATGTGGATTAATTGTAAAGTGGTGCTGTCGTTTGCGAATGTTCGAACTGCTAATAATGTTTCAGAACAGTGTGTTAATCCTTCTTACTTAAGCTGGTGCTACACAAAAAAAAAGATGTGTCGGGAAGGGGGATTGCAACTCCACCCTATAAGCTAGTTCGGTAATTCTTTGGCGTATCGAATTGTTGGGGCAAGAGTGGGAAACCTAAATCGAGCTCAGCATATGGGTGTACGAGGTTCCTTTGTTTTTGTACAGTGCGTGCATACATATATAGCCAACGCGAACAAAAATACTGGAATCGACCCAAACTTTAACACAAATTTAAATGCATTTTCTTTTATACCAAAAAGGCGATTAAGACAAAGTCCACTGCCAAGAACCACACTTCAGATGACTCCGTTATGGTTTTGATACGAAAGAATGATGTCACCAAATTTTCATGTAAACTCAAATTTTGAAATACGTGTTGTAAGTGCTGAACTGGTTTGTTTATCTCGACGATTTGGAGGATGTGCTCATGTGCATAGCCACCCAAAACGAATTACCGAACTCGCTTATGAAGAAGATTGTCTTAATGTGAGGTGACTAATTTGGGAATTCATTGGTAAACTGATCTTCGACCTATTACTTTACGAAATTCTCATTATTTAGCGTCAGTTTGTGTATGGTGAGCCACCCTTTCGGGTCTTGTGCGGACGGTGCATTCCGCCTGAAATCTGCGTTGAAATTTCGGAGGAACCTCTATGATCAATAACAAACCTGACAATCTGTATCGAACGGAAAATGAACGAAAGAGGGATTAAGAGGAAAAAAATGTGTAAGGACGATTGAATAACACGCATGCTCAAAAACGTTTTTGCTAGTCACCATAGGAGGTTTATTACTAGTCACCATATACCGAAAATGTGTGCGAAATGTATACAAATAACTGAACAAAAGAATACTTCTTATCGTTAACATCATGCTGCAAATGATACATTACTAGATATTCAGTGTTAGATTGCTTTCCTGTTTCAGAATTGGCTCTTCAGAGTCATTTGACACCTTTTTTTTTCTTCTCAAAAGTGAAATTTACTGGTAGTCCTTGCTTGGATTACCTTGAATATGCAATATTGAAGTCCTAAAATATTATGAGAAATACTTCGAAGAGAAATGAGAAAAAACTGTGAGAATTAGCTGTTTCTTCAAAATAGGATTGGGACAACTGTTCTTGCCCTTTAATATTTTGTGGTGAGTGTGGCTGTAAAAATTACACGAACACAAGGGGAAGAGGTTTCAAGCAAACAGCCGAATTCCTTATTGGCTGGTTGGTTATATTTGTTTGCTTTAGTCCCAGAATGTAAAGCTCAAACTTCAATGTGATCTCATTTTATCATGCTGCGGTCAATAGGGGGATCATTCCTGTCGCACGATCAGAAACTTTGAGAAGTGGGGACGTGCCTCCGCTCCCTCATTGCGCACGCTACTGCTTCAATCTATAATATGATGAACGGGTACTTTGGAAACGTCGCATACTTTTATCACCCTTCGTAAATTTGAAAGTAATTTGAAGTTGCGTATAGGAAGAATGTCTTAGAAACAGTTACTTAACTTCTTAAAAGCCTTAAAAACAACTCATTGTGCTGGTTCATGAAATTCAAAAAAATGTTCCAAACAAGTTTTTTTGACATACGAACGACAAATGGTCAAACTTAGACAATGCTCGTATCTTACATCAACATAACTGTTTTATGAGTGAGAGCTTAACGGTAAAATTCGGTTTTTAAAATTTCGCGACCAGACTTTTTCAAATCAGGCCTATGTACCAAACTGTTACAAGTCAGTACACCACAAAATTCAAAATTTTAACTTTAAGTGCCCTTTAGTACTTCAGAACTTTAGAAGTAAGTTGTTGAAAGAAACGAAAATAATTACAGCGAAAACATAATTATGGTCCGGGAACTGTACATTCAGGACTGTCTTCACACCAATCGAAATTACTCATGGTACCAGACGAGCACGATCCAGTGCCGAAAGCAACACTTCTACTGGGCAGACTGCTTGTACCTCGCGAGAAACAGTGGGTATTGCCAAGAAGTTTATTCCAAGATTGGTCACACCACTGGGGTCCCCATTCAAGATAAATTTCACAACAGGGTACAGCCGTTCCGTCTTGAGTTAAAACATTATTTTCAAAAAGCAGTTTTATGCACACTGCAAGATTGGAATAGAAGGTGAATTCCCCATCATGGCCGAGACAAAGGAAAGCGTTGGAGCGTCTTTCGCACTCTCTCTGGCAGTATTCTTTCGAATTCCAAAGATTCCTCCGCCATCTTTTGCCTGGAATGGAGATCGGATAATCACCTGGAGCCAAATCTTTCAGACATCCAGTTCCGTCTTCCCCATCGTAGGGGAACCCAGAGTTCCCGGCACAGTTGTAAACGATTTTACAATTACATTTCCAGGTCGGACTGTAAATTAAAGAGAAACTTCTATGAAAAATAGATCCGATGTTACCAGGGAGGTGTTAGGGTGGAGACACAACGTTCTATTGACTCTTTGAGGCAATGTTTGTTGCCGACAATAATCTTCCTTTTGTTCCCAAATACTTTATCTCAATACCGAGACCAACTAGGATCAGTAATACATTGTCAAAATTCCAGTGAGAGGGCACGCCCTTACGTTGTATCTCGTTAACTTTTCGTTGCCAGCCGTCATGAAAACCATGAAATTTACACTTTCGTCGTTATTCGTTGCAATAAATGTAATTTCTGTTTACCCTTTTGGAGAATTTTAACGCTGTATATATTTCGTGTGTGTTTAGGAGTTATAGCAGACGACTCATCGAATTCGTTGCAAAACAAAGAAAGTAAACTATTTTAACTTTCATTGACAGTCGTTTAGCTTAAACTTCTGATTAGAGTTTGAAACCTATCTGTAACAAACCTCACATCAAAGCATCTTTTAACAAAGACAATTGTTTCAGGATTACTTGAGTGTGAAAGAAGCAAATAATCCTCTTAAGCATGGGACAGGTCAGCAAGGCTTAACAATAGGAATAAAGAGACCTGTCAATCAAAGTTTGATGCTTGAATGGGAATTTCTATTTTTGAAGTACCTATTGTGTGACAGATAGGGCTGTTGTGTCTCCATCCTAACACCTCCCTGGTATTACGTAGAGCAGAGGTGGGGTTGATCGGGGTAACTTGTTTTAAAATGTTGACTTTCGATTATATCTTTTGATTAGAGTGCTTTCACTTGCGTTAAAAGCCCCGCCCCTTTTGACGGGAAAATTCTAGCCTGTTACTCATTAAGTGTAGCTAGCTGAGAAGCAACTGACGACCCACGTGTGACTGTTGCACTAAAACACTGTTGAGGTTTGCTCGGCAGTGGGCGTGGCTTACCAATTGTGACTTAACGTGAACGCAATGTGTAGACTCTCTGGTCAGTGAAAAACGTTCCTCCATCTAGTATCGATAATTCCAGAGAAATCCTAAGCTAAGTTAGCTAAAGCTTAGGATAATTCTCACCTGACGTGATAAGAGCTTTTACGTCGCGTATTTCATCCATAGTTCAGCGGGTTACCCCCATAGAGTGCTTTGACGTTACGTCACAAGTGGTAAGCCACTCCTACTGCCGGGCAAAAAATTAACAGTATTTCAAAGCAACAGTCACAGGTGGGTCGTCAGCTGCTTTTCAGCTAGCAACACCCGCCAAAAGGGGCGGGGCGTGTGACGTAAGTGAAAGCACACTGGTTCCACTGTCTTTCACTATCCCAGTCCTTGCCGGGTCGTACCGAAGACTTTAAACTATTACCTTTATGCTTGGTGAACAGCGTAAGCTAAGGAGTCTGGGGAACAAGCCAGTGAGCCACAACTGGAAAAAAGGGCTTGGCCGGCCCGACTTAAACCGATTGTTTAGAAACTGGCCGTAAAAATCTATCTTACCTAACCTTAGACATGGTGGTTGCTAATGCATAGTGAAAAGAATGGAAACTATTTATAACGCTCTTTACTATACCCAGACTGTGTTTGATTTTATGTGTACAAAATATATTTGTGATAATTTGAAAGTACAAGGCTATAGATAATGTCAAAGATTATATTCAAATAATATTTACTCTAGGTAAAAATTTCCTCAAAGGACAACGAGTAATCGAATGCAAAATAGTTTTAACCAAACCTTTGTACATCACAATGCAAGATAATCTGCTACATCATAAAAACTTTGCCAATGCTTAGAGGACATGTAGGCCGTTACATCTTTCTGTATGTGAGAGCGTGTTGGCCTATTGGTTAAGTTATTGGACTTGTGATCTAAGGATTGCCGGTTCGATTCCCGCCTGGATAATTATTTGAGCAAGATGCTTTATCTCGACCCAGGTGTAAAATGGGTCAGAATTGATTCCTTCAATATGGCGGATACGTATCAACCATATCGATCCCAGTCTATTCAGATTCGTTTTGATTCTGCAGACCAAGCAAAGAGTATTTTTGTTTTGTTGGAAGAATGTGGCGTTAATGTAAGCAAAGATTTGATTGCCGTTCAAGAATTACCAGGAAGAATGTGGGATGTGACTTTTCAGAGTGTTGAAGTGAAGAGACGGTTGTGGCCTAACGTTTCATCTCTTAAAGGATGCACCTCTAGCATGTATACGGGTTCCACTACGCTTGTAACTGTGTTGCACGTGCCGCACGAGGTAAACGATAATGTTGTAAGGTATGTGCTCGGGAGATATGGAAAGGTTTTGATGGGCCGGTTTAAGACTTACGAAAAGTATCCGAATGTTTTTAACGGTATTCGACAATACCAGATGGAACTAAAGACTGACATTCCGTCTTCTCTTCGTATCGGGGGAAGAAATTGTTGGGTCCGTTACAGAGGGCAGCCCAGAACTTGTCTAAAATGTAATGAATCTGGTCATGAGGCTAGCCACTGTAATAAAATCATGTGTTACAAATGTCAACAGGTCGGGCATACCTCCAGAGATTGTCAGTCTGAGGTAAAGTGCACTATTTGTGACAAATCTGGACATAGTTTCCGCATGTGCCCCTTGTCTTTTGCTAATAAGACTAAGCCCACCCCTTTGACTTGGGTGAGTGGCGAGGCCCAGTTGGATAATGAACTGACGTCTAGCCAAAATCCTTGTGTGGAGGACGCCCAGAGCAGTAGGGACAATGGAATGGAAAAAGTCCCAGAGAATGCCGAAAGAGGTGATGACGTCCCCATAGCAGTGGGAACTGACAGTCAGCCAGAGATTTCCGTAGTTGGGACAGCTGATAAGAAGAGTGCGGATAAATCCCAGTTTTCTTTGACACTAGATTCTGGACCAGCTGTAAACTTTAGCTCCCAAGAGACTGCAATGGAAGATAGTCGTGTTGTTGAGCCTATGGAGGAGTCTCAAGAGACGTTTGAAGATAGTCAGATTGTTGAGTCTATGGAGGAGTCCAGCAATAATTGGACTGAGGTGCTGAAGAGAAAGAGAACTCATAATCAGGCCGGTAACGAAGTTGCCTGTGAAGGTAACCCGAAGTCGTCCTCTTACCCCGACACCAGAAAGCGTCTTGAAAGATCCAGATCTCGTATCAGATTTCCTGCTGAAGAACCAAAGGAATCGATCAAAATGTTACAGATTTTTCTAGAAGAAGAACCCTGGCATTCGTGTCCTTCAAAAGGTTGTAAGGAAGTTTTCTGTAAATATGATTGTCTACTATCTCATCTGGTAGAATTTCATCCTAGGATGAAGCCTCCGAAATATCCCTGTGCCAAGAAGGCTTGTAAGGAGGTCTGTGCTTCACCAAGGATGTGGATACAACATATTGCTGCCTCCCACCCTGATTTTATTACGGAGAGAAAGTCTGAGTATTTTGATAATTTCTTCTTGAAGGCAAAATGAGGATCATACTGCTATATTTGCTCCTGTATTTATTCTTCCCAATGCTTCGATTGACAATCGCTACTTACAATGTTAATGGTCTTAGAGATACCTCAAAATGCTCAAAGGTAATCCAGTGGGGTAAGACTTTTGACATTGATATTTTTCTCTTGCAAGAGACTTATCTGTCTTCAGCCAAAGATTATGAAGTATTTAAAAGCAAGTGGGGTGGTCCTGTGTTTTACTCTCCAAGCTTTTCTAATCTTTCTGGGGTGTCGCCATTGCCTTTAATGGGAGGCTTAATTGGAATATTTTGCAAGTTAAGAGGGACTCAATAGGACGTTGCATTTCCCTTTTGTGTACTATTCGTGGTATATCATTTCGCATTTGTAATATTCATGCCCCGTGTAATCCTTCTGAAAGGAAGGAGTATCTTGATAATGTTGTATCCTTTGCAAATGGGAACTACCCCCTCGTACTTGGCGGGGATTTTAATTGTGTGATGGAAAACATTGATAGTTCCAATGCATCGGCTAATAGATGTTTTACTGGGAGAGCTGAGATTAATGACCTAGTTTCACTGTATAACCTCACTGATGTTTACCGGTCAACTTATCCTTTGCAACCGGGTCATACCTGGTTTCGTAAAAACCACAACCAAAGTTCCAGGATTGATAGAATCTATGTTCCTAATAATTTCACGATCACCAATGTTAACTCTCCTCGTCTTCCGTTTTCTGATCACAATCCAGTATATGTTTGCTTACACCTCACAGCTGTCACGGAGAGTGGGAGGGGGTACTGGAAGTGTAATGCCACGCTCAATAGTGACGAGTCTTTTTGCAGGGACTTACGCTTTCACTATCGGTTGTGGTCTTCCCTTAAACCTGGTTTTAGCTCGTTGCTAGAGTGGTGGGACAACATAAAAGGTAAAATTAAAAGCCTAGCAGTTAAACACAGTGTTAGACTAGCTAAGGAAAGAAGAGATCATTTAAAGGATCTTCAACTGTTGTGTAGCAATTCTGCAAGTGATGAAATTAATCGTATTTTAGAAAATGAGCTGAAAGGGGCCTATATAAGGTCCAGGGCTAAATTCCTAGAAGATGGAGAAAGGCCATCTGCCTTTTTCTTTAAGAAGGAGAGGAAATGTGGTCAAAGAAGGCTTATTCACAGTATCCGTGATGATGAGGGCAATGAGCTTAACTCAGAAGATGGAATTTTTAAGGTCTTTCATCAATTTTATAGTAATCTGTTTTCGGCCGATGGGCACTCCACTAATGCAAGTGCACAGGATCTTTTTATTAACTCATTGAATACTCAGATAAGTCATCAACAGCAAGAGAGTATGGAATTACCAATTACGCTTTCTGAGGTTAAAGAGGCCCTCGATTCTGTTTTAAAGAACAAATCTCCCGGAATTGACGGTCTGCCTTATGAATTTTATTTGAATTTTTTGACATTCTTGGTACGGACTTAGTCAAAGTTTTTAACGAATGTTTTTCCAAGGGCTCCCTTACCCATTCTCAAGCCATAGGAGTTATCACGCTGCTTCCAAAGAAAGGTGATCTTTTAGACCCTGGGAATTGGCGGCCTATCAGCTTGTTGAATTGCGATTACAAACTCATTGCAAAAGTTCTGCAGATAAGGCTTTCCAAAGTTCTTCCTGACATTGTTAACCCTTTTCAGGCCTGTGCTATCCCTGGTCGCTCAATTAATTCTAACTTGTTAATTGTTAGAGATATAATTGATTATTGTTGTTTGAAGAATGACGGATGTACACTTATTTCAATTGACCAGCACAAAGCTTTCGATAAAGTCAACTGGTGTTTTCTTATAAAAATCTTAGAAAAACTTAACTTTGGTATTAATTTTAGAAAGTGGATTTCTATTTTATACAGCAGTATTAGCAGCAGGTTACTTATTAATGGTAAGCTTTCTAATCCTATCTATATTTCTAGGGGTGTCCGACAGGGCTGTCCCCTTTCCCCTTCCTTGTATGTTCTTTTTATTGAGCCAATAGCTAGGTATATTGAGCAATGTAACCAGATTAGCGGTTTCCGTATTCCAAGTAGCGAAAGATGTAATGTTAAGTTTCTGCAATACGCAGACGATGCCACATGTGTGGCGACCTCTGTAGATGAGATTAACCACTTCTTCCAGGTTTTCAATATGTTTCACCAAGCTACTGGTGCTTCCATTAATATGAACAAATCCTTTGGATTAAAACTGGGAAAGTTTAAGTATCAAGACATCCCAGTTGATATTATGTGGAGCAACGAAGAAATTAAAATTACTGGTATAATGTATGGTTCCGACAAAGCTATCAAGAGCAACTGGTTAATTAAACTTGAGAAAGCAATCTCGAACCTTCGTTTGTGGAAAAATAGGTACCTTACTCTGTTGGGTAAGGTTGTCGTTATTAATACTGCCGTTTTTCCTTTGTTTTATTTCATTGCTCCCGTTTTTCCGATCCCCAGTGATTGTGAAAAAGATTTAAAAAGGGCAGTTTACACTTTCTTGTGGGGAGAAAACAAACCTGAACTGGTCACTCGTGAAGTGGTGTCTCTGGAGAGAAATGATGGGGGCTTGGGGTTGGACAATTTCAGATTGAAACTAGATGCATTACTCATCAAGCCAATTTTTCCTTTGTTAAGTGATCCAGATCCACCTACTTATTTATTTCTCGCCCGTTACTTCATAGCTAGTAGTCTGCGTAGTGTCTACCCTGATATATGGTCCAACTCGAGACCAAACAGCAGCATTTGTACCAACACGCTTAGTCGTGCCTGTAACACAATTAAAAAGGTGTCCCAGTCTGATAGGAACTTTTTCTTTTCTTGTAAGAAAACCAAAGATATTGTTAAAATGCTTGCTCTTGACAATATTGAAATTCATGCGGTCAAGAAGCACCCATCCCGTCCTTGGGGTACTATTTGGCAACGGGTTTTCTCTAATATACTTCATAACAAATTATGTGACTTTCAGTGGCGTCTGGCACATGGAGTATTAAACACTGGTGAGAGAATTTTAAAATATGGTTTAAGTGATGGTAGGTGTCCTTTCCCACATTGTAACGAGGTGGAATCTTCCGCTCACCTTTTTTGGTATTGTTCGAGAATTAACCCTATTCTGGGTTGGGTCAGAAGGGTATTTTTCAGTGTAATTGGTAATAATTACGCTTTTAGTGATAACTTGTTTCTTTACGGTTATCCTAGTATTGATGTACCAGATATTGTTTTTGACCGACTTTGGTTTTTTTTCTGTATCACAAAATTCGTAATTTGGAAATCAAGATGCATTTATGTTTTCCAATATGAGAACCAATCTGCAAATGTTATGCGCTCAATAATTGTAAAAGAAATTAAAGATCGGGTATTGGCAGATCGATGTCGTTTTTCTCCTAAAAAATTTTGCAAGCTCTGGTTAAAAGGAAAATCCTTTGTTAATTGTAAAAATGACAATTTAATCTTTAGTCTGTAATGTAATCTTATTCTGTATTTTTGACCTAATTATTATGGTTTTGTTTTGAGTTTTGTTCCGTCCCATGTCTGTTTCACAAAAAAGAAAGGTTTCCTGTGCCATGATAAAATGATCATTACTTGTTAGTGCCGTGGTGTTTATGCAAATTACTTGTAAATACTTGTAAATATTATATTTATTTCTTAAAATTCTGTACATACTTGTTTGCTTATTTGTATTTGAAGGTTGAAATAAAGCGTTCCTTCAAAATGGGTACCTGTGAGGTAGCTTGTATAGTGATGCGCTGTATGTGGCCGCTCCTATGGGAAGTCCCCCAGGGGACACGATGAAGTGACATTGTGCCGGGCACGAACAGCAAGGGATGAGTACTTTTATAGTGTGGGTTTGACGAGTTACCAATGACCAAGGGTAATGATGGTGAAGCGCTTTGAGATGTTGAACATACATATAAGGCGCTATATAAATCCATTCATTATTTATTATGTGTGATTTATTTTTCAAATAGTACTACAATTTTAGCGATGTATGAAAGCATGAGAAAGTGACCTGTGTAATTTGGTTGGATCACATGTTTAATGGCTTGGTGTTCTACCAATCCGCTGGTTCGTTAAATCGTTGCCGAATGGAATGGTTAGGCACAGTTTGTATATTTGCGCAGTACTTAGCTTCATCACGGTCCTTTCTCCATGAATAGCGAACATGTAACACTAAGCATATATCTTATAAGAACCAGCCTTAGCGAACGACTAGGTCTAACAACATAAGGTCCACTGTACAAAACCGAACTAAAGATCCCTCCTCATGGATCAATTAATAAAGAATAATTCCTCGCAATTTTCAAGTAAACTCAAATTTGAAACACATGCTGCCGGCGCAGGAGCGTTTTGTTTATCAGGATGTGCGAATGTGTAGTCCCCAAACGCAATTACCAACGTCTTCGGGACGACCAAGGCCTTTTTTCCAGCTGTGGTTCGTTGGCTAAGCACAGTGATTATTGGGCAGTTGAAAGTGATACCAGAGGTAAACGCACGTACCGTTATACTTGATAACTGTATAGAGTTCATGAACTGCCGTCACTGTTTTGATCGTCTTTCAATTTAACCATCCAGGGGTTCAATGTACAACACTTGTTACTAAGGTGCTGTCGTGAGCGTGTGTCCCTGAATACGTACTGCGCATGATCAGTTCCATCCAGTATGCCGAATTGAAACGCGCTGACGTCATGTGCATGTCCTCTGTAGAGAGGTGTTAATAATAATAATAATAATAATAATAATAAAACAATAATACATTGAACTTATATAGCGCCAAATCAGGAACAAAAGTGTAGCTGCTCTAGGCGCTTGACAAAAAATAAAATCAAACAACAATTTCATTTCAATCATAGGAGCAGGCAAAAAAAAATGGGTCTTGAGGTTACGCTTAAATGTAGAAAAATTAGTACATAACCGAATATGGTCGGGTAACTGGTTCCACAAGTAGGGAGCAGCATATGCAAAGCATCTGTAAGCATATGATTTCAATTGTGGATTAGGAAGAGCTAGGAAAGCCTTCTCAGAGGAACGAAGAACACGAGCAGGAGTATAAGGAGACAGAAGGTGAGAGATATAAACAGGCTGCCATAAATGCTGAGCACGAAAAGTAAGCAGCAGTATTTTAAATTTGATTCCCTAGGAATGTCCCATTAGTAAGAGACTTAAGAGCATTAAGGCATTCCTCGTGGGTGAGCGAACCTTCACAGCACAGAGCATCATGTTCATTAAGAAGTGACGGACTAACCGTCGATTTTTATAAGCACTTTTGGCCAATTATTGAGAATTGTGTAGTCGAATCGTTAAACTGGGCTTATTTAAATCAGTTCTTGTCCAGTGAGCAAGGCCGAGAAGTAATCACTTTAATTCCAAAAGCTGGAAAAGATAGAGAACTTATACGTAATTATCGTCCGAACTCATTACTCAACACAGTTTACAAATTTGCGCCAAAGTTCCAGCTACCCGGTTCTCCCCAGTATTATTAGTCCCAATCAAACAGGTTTTCTTAAAAACCGTTTTATAGCTGAGAACATTCGTTTTGTCTTAGATTTAATTGATTGTTGTACCGAAGTCAATATGAAAGGGGTGTTGTTTATAACAATGGCTACTCTTGCCCTGACTTTGATAATACCAGAGGAGTTCGTCAGGGTTGCCTTTTAAGCCCGTATATTTTTCTCCTCTGTGCTGAGGTACTTACCTTATGTATTATTGAAAACAGTTTGGTTAAGGGGATCCATCTCTTTGGTGAGCACATAAAAATTCTTCCATATGCCGATGATACGACCCTTTTCCTAGATGGTAGTTTTAGCTCCCTTAAAGAGGCTGTTCGTATTTTTAAAATGCTTGAAACTGTCTCTGGGTTAAGGGTTAACATGGGTAAGTCTTGTCTTTTCCCCCTTGGTGCGGTGGAGAGAGGGGCTTTTCATTTTCCCAACACCTTTGGTATTAGTTGGACGACAGGTCCAGTGACTTTGTTAGGCGTTACTTTTACCTCCAATAGGGATGACCTCTTCAAGTTAAATTATACTCCCAAGCTTTCCAGGCTTAAAATTCTTCTTAATATGTGGTCGCAAAGAGACCTAACTATAGGGAGAACCACCATTGTTAAAACCCTTGGCATATCCCAATTAGTTTTTTTTTTCCTTTTTCAAGTTCTCCCCGACCCCCCATGTAGTTTCATTAAGGAGTTAGACAAAATTATTTTTCGCTTCATTTGGAATGGAGCTTCTGAAAAGGTTAGTTGTAACACTATAGTGAGCCCCATACGTAACGGAGGGCTTAAGGTCACTCATACTACATCTTTCATGTATAGTTTCTAGTGCTCATGAGGAAAGCGTTATATAGAGGGCGTTGATACCTACTGGAAGTTATTTTTTGATTATTATTTACGCAGTTATGGTAAAACTTTACTGTTCAAATGTAACTACAAATACGACGATATCAACATTGTAAACCCCTTTATTAATAATGTATATACGACTTGGTCACTGTATGCTTTCAATACTCCTATCTCGAACTTCGGTAATCAAATTATATGGAATAATTCCTTTAGTAAAATTTTCTAATAATATAATCTCTTATCATGTTTTGTCGCAAAAGGGAGTATTGTTCGTTAAAGACATTTTTGATGAGGAGAATCGTCCGCTGTCGATAGAGTTGTTTAAAGAGCCCATGAAATGACTCAATAACAATGATTAAAGTCATTCTCTGACACTATCTATCAACAAAAAAAGCATTTATTTTAAAAAAATTCTGCCCCGCAAAAGAGAAATGCTCAAGTAAAATGATACCCCTTTCAGCACAACAGCTGAAAAATGTGAAAGATATAAAAGTGCATTGAACCAAAAATGACATCATCACAGGAACCCAGCTTCACAGTGTGTGTATTATAATGCTATGTGTAAGTAACATTTGCTCACAGGTTGCGTAGCATGACACCGGTACTGGCCAAATAGTTTCTGAATTATATGTGAAGAATGTCCCAATATTTTAGCCAAAAATATATCAATAAAAATTTGAAATTCTCACTCCCAATTCCTCAAAAGAGGAATTTTGTCATTATTGCTCAAGCTGTCCCATTCAAGTAAGGCCTATCAGTTTGAATTTTTGGTTTCAGCAATCTAGTCGATTTATGACTAGACAGCAATTCTTTCAACCAGAAAAAGAAAATATTTCAACTCACATTCAATCAGATTGTTGAATAAGAAGACTGATATCTCACCCGGATTCCTTTGAAAGGCATCCCTTCCAAGTAAATTTGTGGAAATCATACAATGGATCTTGTACTAGCATAGACTTCAAAATGCATGAAGTTGAAATAGTAACTGCATGCCAACTTTGGATAAAAATACAGAATACTTCCTGAGCAAAATATCAGCTAGTCTCCTTTCTCACTGTAATCACTGTTCCTTTTCTTTGAACCAAGTCAAATTTTAGCATTAGCACATGCATCCAAAACAACGCAGAACTTGTTGGTATAGTATTTAAGCCACTGTGCAGAATGGTATACAGTATTGCATATGCGCCTGTGTAATGAGAGAATACTGTAACTGCTTCCTTCCCAATAAAAATAATAGTTACATAACACTGGAGGACAAATGGATGCAGTTACATCCCCCAGGAGCCTAGGGTAATTTTCTGTGTGTATAACCTCTTACCAGGGAACTTCCAAACACTTTTATGATATATACCAAACAATTTTCCCTGCTAGTTGGCTCAAGGAATATTGAGAAGTCACAAAACTCCATCTGTTGAACAGGGTTATTCCAAGGTGTTGAAACCTCCTTTTTCACTAGTTTTGTGAAGCAAACATAGGTTTAGGTTTTGTATTGTTGATTATATCAATCATTTTAGGCCATCTATACACGCAAGATTCTGTAACATCAACAGAGCAGGGTATACTCCAAGTGCACTATATTAAACACACTGTGAAGTTGGGTTCCTGAGATGATGGCATTCTTGGTTCAACGCACTTTTACATTTTTCAGTTGTTGTGCAGGAAGGGATACCATTTCACTTGAGCATTTCTCTTTCGTGGGTGGGACTTTTTAAAATTAATGCTATTTTTGTTGATAGATAGAGTCAGAGAATGACCCTAAATCATTGTTGCTAAGTCATTTCATGGGCTCTTTAAAAATAAGTATTCGATTGACGTTTTCCCCTTCACATGTTTTTATGGAATTATCTTGGCCATACCTACTCACTGGAAAAAAACGTAAATGACATCGCCTTGACTAACGGTGTTACGCCGTTTGAAAGTATTCACCATGCCCCTTTCTTTTCTAGACATGTTTATAATACCCTCATACTTTCGACTATTCCCCCCAATTGCAATTAAAAAATGGGATGAAACCTTTGACTTCAGTAGAGATGATTGGAATGTTATTTTTCAGGCACCGTGCTTTTCTGTTAGGGACAGTAAGGTCCAATACTCTCAATTTCGCCTTTTACATCGTATTTTAGGAACAAATCACCTCCTTTTTAAAAAAGGAAAATTCTAGACAGCCCACGTTGTTCTTTGTGCGGGCGATTTGACGAGACTATTCTACATCTGTTTTGGGAGTGCCCCATAGTGTCTTCTTTTATATTAGACGTCGAACAAACTATTTTTGCCAGGCAATTTATGTTTTCTAAGAAGGATATTCTGTTTGGCTACAATATGTCTTTAAATCATCCCTATAACCTCTTTATACTCCATCTTAAGTATTTTATTTTCAATATAAAACTCTCAACTCAATCTCTAGTTGTTGCCAACTTTTTACATAAGTTTAAGTTTGCATTTAAAGTGGAAAAGGAATTAAAGTCGAAAACGGCGAAATCACATATTTCCTATAATCAGCTGAAAGATGCCTTTAGATGTTGTAATATAGTTTTTTATGTAATCTCCCCTGTTAAATTGCATTTACTTATATTTCTCTACATGTTATATTCAGTTCTACCAACTCTACATTTGTTTTTGTTTGTTTATTTATTTTTTTTAAAGTTTTCATTAATTATTGTAGGTTTTTCAATTCTGCAGAATTTCATTAGCTTTTTATGTACCAGATATAATTTCAATTTAATTTGATGTTTGTTCTCATAAAAGTGAAATAAAGAGGATAAAAACATTAGATTTGATTCTCTAACTAATAGGAAGCCAGTGATGTTCCTTTAAAAGTGGGGTTGTGTGACATCTGGTAGACCATGAAGCAAAGAATTGTGAAAGTCAATCCTGGAAGTAGCAGATGCATGAACTAAAATTTCACAAGTTTCAGCATCAAGGTACTTTCGCAGAAGGCTAATGTTTCTCAACTGCCAATTGGCAGATCGACAGAAAGTACTAACATGTTTTTCCATATTCAGGTTTTGATCAAAATACGCACCGAAGTTTTCAAAATTTTTGAAGCAAAGACAAGGTCATCACCCACTGCAAGAGGAGGAAAATTAGGGTTTTCAACCAAAAATTTTGAACGAAAGACAATGCACTCAGTCTTATCACAATTAAGTTTAATAAGTCAAGTTAGATTTGACGACTTCAAATCTGGGCAAAGTATTATTTATATTTTGCATTAGTACGGGAGTCCCGAGAGTTGTGTCCTGCACCCTGTTTTGTTTGTACAAGAATGATTGCAAAGTATCCAGTAGCCAATGTAACATTGTCAAACATGCATAACTGGTTTAATTTATGGCAATGATGGTTCTGCCTTCATTAGTGAATTGCAAGTTTTGTCGTCTGCAGGTGGGAAAGGATAAACGTAAATAATATTACAAACCTGTGTGATTTAGTAAAAGCGATAAAGTAATCAAAGACAAAGCTGTCGACAGTTCGAGCGAGTAGAAAGCTTTACAAGTAGCTGGGAACCTGTACATGGGCAATGAACCTAACTGGAATGTTCACACTAGTCTAAATTTTGTCAAGGGTAAAACCTACCAACGACTTAACTTCATCAGGAAGTTTTATGCGATTCAGAGAAGATGTTGCGATAATGAAATGCTTTACCAGTCCATAGTGTCCTGGGGTTCAGTTTCACCCACTTATTTGGCATTATGCCGACTTGCCCCACCGCCATTGTGTTTGGTGATCATCAGAACAAGCAATGGAGTATGGAAAACAAGCCAGTGAGCCACAATTGATTAAAAAAAAACAAACAAACAAACAAAAAAAAACCCAGCCGTGGCCGGCTCGACTTAAACCAATTGGTTAGAAACGGGGCCTTTAAATTCCATCTTACTAACTTTGGCAATATGCCAAAGAAGCGTCGTGATGAGTTGGATTGTGTCCGTGAGTCGGGTAAACGCTTTGTTCGATCAAGTCATGTAACGAATCTCACACAAACAGGAGTGGCGCCAAGATTTGTCAGACAGAGCGGCCAAGTTCCCCCAATAGGGTGCCTGTCAGCATTTCAAAGTCCTGACCAAGTCGATGAGCTGCCGTTGGGATGTAACTGACAGAATAAGAGTTTGGTTTCCTTTTAAAAAGTAATCAAAAATACGGAATTTGTTTTGGAGAAAATTCTGGAAGACATTTGGAAGAAATGCGGCATTTCGCAAGGCCTTGAAAAAATCAAGATGTTTGTTGCAGAATCTGTCCTTCATACGAGAAACTCAAAAGAAGTTATATTGGCCACTGAAATCCTTTTCGGGTTACGGATATTATAGCAGACCTACACGTATTTACGCACTATGGCTCTCAGACGAAACTGAAAATTTACCCGTAAATGTTTTACCTTTTGAACAAAGATTTGAGGATTAAGAGCTTACGGTACATTGTAAAAATTTTGAAATTAGTGAAACAAAATTTGTTTTCTTGGCAAGGTAAAATTGAAAAATATTTGAATTTTTATTAAGTGCTTTGCCTTTCAAGCGCCAAATTGAATAGAATGACGAGGCGTTTGAAGTTGGCTTGGGTTTTTTTATTGTAAGAAGAAATTATTATGACATTTGCGAATTTAATTGAAGAATTTGGGCATTTTAAGAGAACAATTAGTTTGTTGGTGCTACTGAATATAATCATGCAAATTAAGGCCCTCGGGGGAGAGTGGAATGTTTCCCGAATTTCAGGCAAAAGTTTAGCTCCCTTTCAACATATATTTAAAATATGGAATTTATAATTAAAGAAATTAAAGGGCAGAAAATTTGAAAATTGATTTTATTTGCCGAGGAGAAAAGAGTAAGCATTATTGAAGACTGCCCAATTTCTATAGGCAAAATCCAGACTGAAGTTGGTAGAAGTTTTATATCTTGTCGTACGGTGAAAGTGCATTTTTCTTTACTTTCCTTTCAGAATGTTTACACAGTGTTTGGGTCTAGCGGTAGAGTATCTGCCTTTCACGTGGAAGGCCCGAGTGCGATTCCAAGGTAGAGTCATACCAAAGACACCAAAAATGGAACCTACTGCCGTTGTGCTTTATGCTCCGCATAATGAATGGAGTTGGGAAAACAAGCCAGTGAGACACATCTGGACAAAAGGCCGTGGCCGGCTCCACTAGAATCCATAGGTTGGAAACTGGGCCGTAAGACACTATCTTTCTAACTAACTAACTAAAAATTCAGAAAGTTTGAAAATCGGGAGCTTAGATTAGTTTTGGATTTTTGTAAGGGAAATTTGGAAAATTTGTGTGTCTTTGAAATTTGATGGTTTCATTTTGCCCATAATTTTGTTTGTTTCCTTGTAAAAACGTTTCAATTGCAAGATCAGCCCACAGTTACTGAAATGGCCAATATATGCCAAGTGGTACAAGATAAGATCAATCCAAGTCAACATTAAAACGGCGGTCACGCTACAGCGAATAAGGATGGGATTCCGATCCGATTTTGGGTTTTCGTTTGTTAAAATCTTCTCCATCTCTGGCCGGAAAGGGCCAATAAAATCAGAAAATTGTCAATCAGTATAAGCACATGATTTGTATCTGATGTCTATGAAAATGAAAACCAACTGACTTTTTCGAGACACCGACCGACAATTTTATTGGACAGCGTAAGTCTAATAAAATTTGTCCATCGCTGTGACGTAACGAAATAATGAGCGTAAATTTAATTTCATTGTACTGCGGTTAAACTTATTTATTTACACAGCTGCGCAAATTTTTGGCTCTTTCTAACCCGAAACTGGAAAGATTTTAACGAAAACTCACAGAAATCGGATTGGATTCCTATCCGAATTTGTCGCAGTGTGACCGCGGCTTAAAAGTAAAAAAAAGTGTACTTACTATGAACATTTTCCCTTGACAGGCCATTTCGAGTAATACGGATTGTAAATTCCAGCGAAACAGCTGCAAAACATTACAGCACAGAAGACCAACAAAATCGAGCACCGTAGCAAATACATGATTTGTTCGTATACGGTAGTTGTGTCTTGTAGGCCTAATGGTTGAGATTTGTGTTGTTTGTGAACGGCCCGCTCTAGATTGAATGTTGACTCTCAATTGTATCTGAATACAAAAACATTTAAAAACATCAGTGCGAGGAGACTATTCAATGTTTAGAAGGACGTTCATTGGTGGAACATAAATAACTTGGCGATAAACAACTTGTAATTGGCACAGCTGTATGAATCCATTATTTCACATTGTTGGGGCACACAGGTAGGAAAATGTGGAAATAATACCAAATAGGCCTACATCTGATCTTGTTCGTTCGGTGATCAGTGATGCGTTTTATTGTTAAAAATTTGAATGAGTTCCAAACAATAGCACCCGATATTTGAAGATTATTTATATTTAGCTACCTTTATAAACTGAGTGGATAGGTGTCCCCACACACTGGAAATCATATACAACACGTGGAGGGGATGACTAGTCATGAGAATATAGGGAGAATTAAGAAATTGTGGTACTATGGTTTAATTATTATTTACTAATTACGTTTAGCGGAAAGGATTCTACGTCGAATGGTACATCTTGTACAAATTTGACAAATGAGTTTACTTTACTGCAATTTCTGCGTTTTTAGTGTTTAGCCATTTAAAACCTATTTTGCTCCCACTTTATAAACACAAATTCTTAGACATGTTTAGCTGCTAAACACTAAACGCTTAGGGATAAAACGTGTGTTTGAAAGAGAAATGCTAAAGAATTAAATACCCATTTTAGCATCCAAACGTATTTACCAAGTGGGGGAAAAAGAGTTTAGAGAGAAAGATTCATTCCTAGACAACTTTTGGTGTTTTGTGTATTTCACCCACTATTATACGACCTCATGATACATTTGACCTCCATTAGAAAAATCAGGTTATTTTCTGACAATATACGCAACTATCAAGTGACTACGTATTGAGAAAAAACATATATATGCCTTAACATACGATGTTTATCAGGGTAAAAGGTTTTTAAACTGTGGTAATTTACATGACCCTGCTTTTCGTCAAAAACACCATGGGATCTTGCTCCTTATATGATAGTTTCACATGAAAAGTATCTATTCATCCAGGGACTTCCTATACATGGAAAGAGCATACTGCACTGTACATTGTGCGTGTGAGAAAAAGTGCACCAACGTGGCTCTCTGCTAGTTTTTGTGTAAAAATTGGGACTTGCGCAAGTCAATTACCAGAAGAAACTTTAAATATTTTGAAAATATGGCAAGGTAAGGTCAAACTCACTTCACGTATTGCAGGAATATGATATTGTTTTCCATTCAAGTTTGACTTTTTTGTTTAAAATATAGCAGAATCGTCGTCAAGTGAAACGATTTAGAGATTTGCGGCGGCCATCTTGGTGCGCCTTTTTTGTCCCAGTCGGTGGCGACAATCTACGGAAAGGACGAACACGTTACTCGCTCTGTCCAGGTATATAAGTTCATGTATTCATCCCTATCATAAGATATCGTGTTTAAAAGTTTTTAATTCTCTTGTCCTCGGTGACATAACATGGACGTCGATCTCTTCCACAAGTTATGGGATTCTGCGCCTGAATATGAAAAATGATATACCTAATACTTGTATTCATATTTCCTTCGGTGATCTGCCAAAATCATTAGAGCTTATTGCAGGGGCGTAGCCAGGATTTTCTTGTGGGGGGGGGGGGCAAAATCGACTCATCGTCCCCAATCTTGACCGACAGGACTATCTAAGCGGAGCGCCACCATCAGGTGGAGCGGAGCGTACAAGAAAATTTTTGGTTTTAGAAACCCCTCAGATGGCAGGAAACGGCACTTCCCGAGTGTTGTATGCTGCATGTTCCCAGCCTGGAAATATGGATCTCATTTCTGATATTTCCCAATTAATGCAAAAAAAAAAAAAAAAATCAATGTATGAAAAATGTTAATACATGTTTCTAAGCGAAGCTCTACCATCGATTGGCGCGGAGCGTACCAGGAAATGTTTGGCTTTACAAACCCCTCAGATGGCCGGAAACGGCACTTCCCGAGTGTTCTAATCAAGAATATGTTCAGCCCAACTTCGAAATTCTCCCCGCTTCTTAATGGAAGCACTTGACAAATATTGCCGGGCTGAACATACCTTTAGCCCAAACTTTTTCATTTTTCATCGCCGCCACTGGGGTGCGGCATTTTCTTGAGGGAGCGAAGCGCCCAAGTGAGGAGCCCAGCGACCGAACGGGGAGAGGGTGTGGTTCTCCCCCTCCCGCCCGAAGGAGATTTTGCAATTTTACATCAAAATTGGGCGATCTGGTGAACACCTAAGTTGGAATTTTTGGACATTTTCAATCTTGTATCAATGTTTTCCTTATTCCCTCGAGAGTTAGCAGGGTTAGTGTGTGACTGTAAGAGGGTTACTCGGTACGAGTCAATGGGGCCCTAGGGAATTGTGTGGAACAAAACAGCTACTCATAAGGCTTACATTTAGTTGGCTAAACCAGCGGAATTGACATTTTGCCCTGAAAAACGCCAAAACTCCATTTAAAAAAAAAAAATTAAAAATAAAAAAATTAGGTATGGGCGGGACTAAGTGCCAACCCCCTGACCACGGGCCTGTCTCCCTGGGTGTCACCTTCTCCTTTTGGAATGTTTTGCTGTCTCGAAGAGCTTAGATGCAATATGGTGCTATATTTTGTTCTTTTTATACTAGATTCCAGTGTTATCCACAGGAGGTTTTAGAGGACCGACACTTCCTCCTAGTGAAATTGACCGCCCCTATAAAATAGTTGCCGCTCTCCAAAAAAATGCAGCTTCCATTTCTAGTTCATTGCTTCATTACACATATACAAGTCATAACTGGAAAAATGTGACTTCCATCCAGGCTTGGCGCCAGGATTTGCCCGACGAAGGGCCACTCTCCGAACGGGGGAGGGGCAGGGTCGGTAGCGACCCAAGCCCTGACAGCCACGATACCGTCGATGAGTTGGTGAGGGAGGTTTGGAGAAAACCTGTGCACTATACTTGCCATTGCCAGCCATATACGACATCAAATTTGTATATGCTAGAGGAAGATATTTCCGCACTGATTAAACCGTGGAAAAGGGGGCAAAAATTTTTTGGGTTAGTACTCTAGAAAAAATCTGTACTTATTTAAATCTTATATAGGTCAATAAATTGTCCCGGCATTTGGGCCCTATCGGACACAAATTATATTGTACTTTCTTCTTCGAGTCCGTACCGCACGACTGACACAAGAGATAATTAACTAAGTTTAGCGAAATGATATGAAATTCCCGAAATGAACATTAATCCATTTATTCTACTTATTAATTTACATGAAAAGATGGGAAGGGTTTGTACTTTATAAGTTCTATGTAACGGAACTGAGGAAGAGTGTGCAAAGCGTACCGAACATTTTGGGTTTTATCGCAGAAATAACTCTTGTGAAAGCCAAAGTAACTAAACCGACCATGAGAAGGCGACAGATTATCTCCGACAGGGGTCGGGCAATGCCAGCGACCACAAGTTCCGACAGCCCCTATGTCGAGGGGGTGGTATGAAGGAGCCTAACTATCCCATGTCATTGCAGCCTTGGGCACATTTTGCACAATATTACTTAATATTTTAAAAGCCGAGTTAATGTTCTTTTGAGTCTGAATCGTGAAATTGCAAAGCGCGCAAAGCGCGCGAAATTTTTTGGTGGGCTTACAAAAATAACATAGCCTATGTAATCATTAAGAACAAAAAGGAAAAAAAAAAATAGAAACTGTAGTTGTTGTAGACCGTATCGGGGATAACATACATTGTGTCGAAACCACCTGGAATACCCGATAAAATAGGCAAACTATGCTCCGTGAGTGGCTCACCATCTGACCTATCGCATGACACACACAAGAGAACAGCAACTAGGCTTTGTGATATGGGATAAAATTTACGACTTCTGCATAACCTGTGTACTCTGCCTACCAGTTACTTGGTGAGGTTGAGAGGACTTACACTCTCTAGATATGTGGAATGTAAGTATTGAAAAAACTGGAGTGAATCTACAGCGCGCGTAGCGCGCCGAAAATTTGGGGTTCTTATTAGGGAAATTGTCCCTTGAGAGCAAAAACAGGTAAAACTTCGGGGAGACTAGTCGCCGTCGGGGACTGCATACTTTATCGTAACGACAAAGAGCCCCCCCTGAAAAACTGTAAAAAATGCCCCCGATTCTCTCCCTCCTCTTGCCGTTTATTTTTTTTTTATTTTTTTTAATTTTTTGGCCCCCCTTAATTTTTTCAACATCGCCCATCGCGTCCCCAAAATTTCTGTGTGTGTGTGCCCCCCCCGCTGGCTACGCTAGTGGCGTATTGTATGACCAGCGAATATTACAGAGAAGGAGATACCTTAATATTTTTCCTAGACAATGTGTACTTGAAAACGGTTTACATCTTTTGAGGTTTCACTGTTTCATTGACGAGACTTTTTGTTTCTATGGTTAAATTTCTTGTGACTAGGTCCTATTGATGACAATTTCTTCCATTCTTTTCCAAGTAATCCCTTAACAAAGGCTACTGTCAACATACGCTTTGAGTTAGAGGTTTGTTTCCACCAATGTCGGAGGTTACAATAAAGGAATATGCTAGTTTGTAAATTTAAAAGGGCTCCTCGTACGTCTACGCATTCCTATAGAAAAAGTATGTGGAAAACTTATGGTTACTCAAAATTTATATCTGGCTTATATTTGGAAATATCTGGCTGTTATAAAGTTTTATATGGCCATATGAAGCATATTATAAAACCCCATTTAGATATCTTTATGCATAATATCAAGTTTTATATGACCATAAAAAGCCAGATACAACTTGAAGCATATTATGAAGCATATTATAAAACCCCATATAGATATCTTTATACATAAGATCAAGTTTTATATGACCATAAAAAGCCAGATACTTGAAGATATGCCTTTCCAGATATGCAAATAAAGTTTTACATGGCCATATCAAGCCAAATATATCCTGATGAAAAGCCAGTCCAGATACGTAAGTAAAGTTTTATAAAGGCCTTATCCATCCATAACGAACCAGATATAACTTGGTGCTATACCTTTGAAAATAATTTTTTAAGAGGTCATGTTAAGTCAGATATAACTTGGTATAATGCCATTCCAGATATGGAAATAAATTTTTATATGTAACAAGCCAGATATAACTTGATGAAATGCCAGTCCAGATATGTGAATAAAGTTTTAGAAGACATATCAAGCCAGATATAATTGATTATGCCAGATATACATATAAACATTTATAAGGCCATATTGATATTTTTTTTATTTAATTTGTGTACCTGTCCTACACAAAGGTCTTCTTTGGTAGCTGAATAAGTATCAGCAAACCAAAATCATAACATTCAAACCTTATCTAGCCATATAACACTAACATATGCAAATGAGTTTCCAATGTGGTTGTGGTCAGGTATTTAGATCCCTGATTTTCTTTTGTATCATTAATGAAGTAAAATGTGAAAAATCATAAAACCTTCAACAAAATTTATGTTGGATTATTTCCCAATACAGTAATTTAACCAACAATGCAGTGTAAATATTTCAATGTGGAATTTAAAAGCAGTATTATTCCTCAATGCTAAGTGATTTAACAACTTCAAACACTTCAGTGAATGTAATACAATGGGCATTAAACTTTGTTAGAGATGTTCAGATAATCCTTAATATTGTAACGATGTATCTGGTGTGCGGAGCCACTAAAGATTATGCGGGCTCCAAGGATTATCCGGAGCTGTTCCGCAAAGCCCCTTTCCATTATGAAGGGATGATCTTGCTTTTGTACCTGTATTAGAGATTATATGTGATGATCCGCCACGTTATGCAATATTATGTGGAAAAGGTTAGTCCGACCAGCAACACCGTTACCTGGTTACCAAGTTTGGGTAATGTGCACCATTCGGAGTCTTGTCCTCATGGGAAAGCGGACCCTCTCGGATCTTGCCTCTCTGTGCCGGTTTGAAACCATTCGGATTCAATCGGGGCTTGGTAAATTCTAGGTTTTCAAAGGAGTCATGTTTGCTGTGAGAAGACCTCTGAAACAGACTGGTTAACCTCTACTTTTGAGACGGAATATGCTGCGGTGTAAGCAGAGAAGGGCAACGCTTCTGAAAAATTAGTAATTGACCATCTTTGTTATGGTTCTGGAAGGTCCCTCATTAACTATTCGGGGAGCAAGATGACGTTGAAAACAGAATGTTATTCTACAGTTTTAGCATGGTGACTCATGAAAGGGTGGATGATTGAAATTCTCCGAAAGCTGTGTAGATAACGTTGAATGTCAGAAATCACTACTCAAGTGAAGAAGAGCTTACAATTGGATGCAGCAAATTGTTCTGGTATAGATTCGGATTTCAGGTATGAGCGGTTAACTTGACAAGTATTCTAATACTTCTCACGTCAAGGAAGATGCACCGGCAATAGCAAGATGTTATGGATGTAAAGGTTTACTTCTTCGGTTTTAATGTTTACAGTTGGTTAGTTATTTTGGGAGGACATCATCTGGAAAAAATCTGCAAAGCTACAGATGTTGACGTGGAAATTACGAACGATGATCTATGAGCTAGTCTTTGTTGGAGTCCTCCTCGTGATGTTGTTTGATAACACTGTACAAGAGAGTTACATGGAGAGAAACTGAATGCTTTATTTTGTGAATTCAAATTTCTGGACTGATACACGTGTTTTCAAATTTTTGGTGACAATTTTTTAACATAGTTTTGTGTATTGAAGATGTGCAATGTTTTTATGTGTGTCAATTCAGAAACCTTTATGTTGTAATGTTTTATTTACCATTTGATTTGTTTTTTTCAGCTATAGCATGGGATTTGTGCAATTCTCCGTTATCTTGCTTTAGTAGATTGTCTGTTCTCGTGAAATTGGTTGTCACTGGTTTGTCTCTTCCTTTCGTGGGGTGAAATTCCTTAAGCTGGTGTTGACACTGAAGGTGAAATTCCTTTAGGTAAATGTGAAAATTCCTTGCACGAGGATTTAGGGCTTTAAAGTGGCAACTATTGAATGAGAATGTCACTTAGTTGTTTTACAAAGGGGCTGGTCATGTTTGTTCAACTGTGCTTGGGGTGAAAATTCCTTTGGTGTGGCTCAAGGTGAAATTCCTTTGGTTGGTTGATGCTGGGTGCATCTTTTAGACTAAAGGTGCAAAATTCCTTGCACGCCAGTTGAGTGCATGGCTAGCCGTTGATGGGAAGGGATCGTGTCATGCAAAATGTAAGGAGTAATTGCAAGTTAATATATGGAAATGTTTCGTGTTCACTTCAAGTTACCGTGTTAGACACTTGTTCGGCAGGTATACTATACCACGTAGCCACAGGTTCAGTCAATACATGTCCTTGTAAGTGAATATGATATGAAAAGAAAGTGCAATATCCCATGGTTTGTTTGTACAGTACGCTGAATGTTTTACTTTTTCAATGTTTTATGACCATATGTAGGCCATTTAGTATTCAGTTAATTGTTTGATTTAAGACTTGTGTTTACATGTATCTTAAATATTTGTCGATTTCACGGTTTTATAGCACTGAATCAACCGAAAGGCCGAAAACTTCACAGATACTGCACTTGATTAAAGAACAACCTTTTTTCAGCTTCACCAACTTTCGTATGCTGCGACATTGCGTTTTATAGTGTGATGTGAAGGTTTTATCATTCTACACCTTTATGTTATTTAGAAGTCATGTATTTAACAGTAATTGCAATTTTATCGTTGTATCGTATGGGGCATATGATGTAAACTAAGTAGAGGAGAGTGTAACGATATATCTGGTGTGCGGAGCCACTAAAGATTATGCGGAACTCCAAGGATTATGCGGAGCTGCTCACCAAAGCCCCTTTCCATTATGAAGGGATGATCTTGCTTTTGTAACAGTGTTAGAGATTATATGTGATGATCCGCCACGTTATGCAATATTATGCAGCTGCTTACGCAATATGATGTAATGTTGTTGTGTGCATAAAAGGATATACGGGAGAGCTTATTATGGCATTGTAGTTATTGGGATTAAAAGTGTTACATGGATATTTTCTATTATGTGTTGCTTTTTGGATTAATTTGAGTACATGTTTTTAGTAATCCGTGAGTGCCAGAGATAGGGTTGCTTGGCTTGGGGCACAGGTGTTTATTGTGTTCATTTCATGCCTATTCATTTCATTGTGATATCATTTGACTCTAAAAAGTAGTGCATATTTCGTTGTATTTTGTGTTTTGAGTTTAAATGTAGAATCAGTAAGGAACTTTAAGTCAGTTCTCTCCAAGGCATTAAAAGTAAAGGATCCTCTCATGAAAGCTATTCCAGGTCTGTCAGCAGGTGTTTGATGCCCTTCAGTCGTCGGCCTGTAGCTTCAACAGTTATATTTGTGCAATATTTAGCCTTGGAGGGTTTTATTCATTGAGTTCATTTTACAGTTTTAATACAATCATGGTTAATCTTACAACAACGCTGCATGTGTTTCTTCGTCATTTTGTTCTCTTCTTGCCGCTCTGTCGTTATGGCCGATCAAAATACAGCACCTTTAATATATAAGCATGACAGACTAATGATCTAGCGGTCTGAGAGTGGAATGTTGTCGTCAGTTATAAGTCTCGTGTCTTGTGTCCAGGAAGAAACACTCTTTACGTCAACTTCCTCTTCAACAGAGGCTGTCATAGTCTGGTTATTAACCGTACCAGAATCATCAACAGGCATTGGAGAGGTCTATGGTCTATCAAGTAAGGAGAAACGTTAATTTCGTGTTAATTACTGTATAATTGGAAATTTGTAGCAATGATCGATACGCTTTATAATTAGCAAATAAATATCCCCTCTCAAGAGAAAAATTCCTAAAGTCTTTGCTAAAGGTCAAAGGTAATTTGAGGTCACCAGAGTTAAAACAGCAAAAAACTTGAAAGTGGCCCTTAAACATCATATCTAAAGATTGCAAGACCGCCAATTTGCCTGTTTGGTTGGTAAATTTTCATGATGAAATAAAGGTCACTAAGGTTTGCTTAGGTCAAAAGTCATCAAAAGTAATTGGCTTCAACTTTTAAGTTTCGCCCAGAAGAAAGTTTGAAGTTTCCTTGAAACATTTTTGCTCATTTTTCGTCCTGAAAAGACTAAATTGCGGCTTCTGTAGTGAACCTTGCCTGACAACAAGCCTGAATGGCTTGTTAATAAAATGTCTAAAGATAATGGTCACTTTACATATTTCGTTAACAGATTTGTAATGTTAAGAGAAGGAAACCTCTTTTTGATGAAGGTCACAGGTCATTTAAGGTCAATTCCTGTAAAACCACAAAAACCTAAAAAAGGCTTGTAAAATTGATATCTCAAGAAAGGCCATTTGAGGATACCAGAACTAAAAAGCGAAAAACAATGAGAGGTAATCCTTTGTGTGTGGTACAGATCAGGGGTCATGCCAGGTCGGCGAGAGTTTAAAAACTTTGTTAAAATGACACCTCTAAGTTGAAAAGTTGGAAGAAGTTCATTCTGTCTTGGTATTTAGATGGAGTTTTTCTTAAGAAGAGGACCCAAATTGTTTTGGGGAGGTCAGATTCACCTGGGGTCACCATGCATCAAAAACTAGAATTTTCCAAGATTTGCCAAGAATATCATCTGGGGTCACCACGGTCAAAAAGTCAAAATTTCCCAAGTTTTCCTTTCGGCAGGGAAACTTTTGGGCTTTCTGGTTCTTCCACTGCAAACAGTTGAAAGGAAAACTTCGTCCGCTTCACGGACTAATGCAAGGAATGGATTTCCGATTTAAAAATCTAACGTCGTATCCACCATATGCTTATAAAGAGCTTACAATTTTGCAATATGAAGTACTCTTCTATCATATTTAAGGGAAAATGTCGCAGGTGCAATTTTAAAATTATCTTGGCGCGCATTTGCCTTTTTCCAGAAAATATGTTATTTCTGTAACTTGATTGTAACACTTCTAGTCTAAGGTTGTCATGATCATGGCTTATCTTCAATAAGGTATGTGACAACTAGGAAATCAGAAAGCATTCGAAACTTCGGAGGTCAAGGAAGTATCTGGCACTTCCCATGTAATATAAGCCAGTAGTTTCATTGCCGAACCTGTTTATATTCGAGTTTTCAAATTTCTTATTGAACTGATTCCACCCCTCCAGCTATACTGGCAGACCCATGCAACTGCTATGTGCATCATCTATGTTCCAAGGTCTGCTTTTCATCAATCTACCATTCCTTTACAAACTTTTCCCTGGAAATGAGAAGTGGTGATTTCAATAGGTATGCCACTATCAAACTAGGTGGAGAACCATCTAGATAAAGCTATGAACAGTTAAACAGTTGGGAAGCTGACCTCGGGGCCACGGAAATATATTAAGCTCTGATGACGTCAAATAATTTTGAATTTTAGCCGCATATTGAAATGTACGTGCACTAGGTAAAACGAATGGCTTATTTATTCCGATCACTTCCAATTACGATTAAGAAAACTATGAAACTTTCCAGGCTAACTTTGCAAGTTATCATAAAACCAGTTCCAGGCGAAATTGTCAGTCCAAAGGCCCAAGAATCATCGAGACTTGTAAGATCACAAGTTTGCGAACGTTTGGCGAATGGTCAAAAATTTGTCCTGAAATCATCCTGAAGCTGTCCAACAATTACCAAATACACACTCTCTGGCAGGAAATATACTTTCTCACTTAGCTTCGTTGATAAATTATTTCAATAGTCCTGAAGACGGTTAATCCCGCTTTTTATGCTACAACGATTCTGTTTTCAGTACACCTGTAATCAGTCAGACATCTTGAAACGCAATGCATGATGGAAACTGGCGTGGAGCACTGCGATACAAGTTCCAACCAGGGAGTTGCTCTCCTGATCCAACAAAATGCCATGCTTTGGGGGTGCACATACGTGAAGTGATGCAAAGGTATCTACATAAAACGCATAAATAAGCAGAACAAAGACACCAGGATTCCGTATAGCATTTTTAGTGAAGATAGATGGGTAACAAGAAAGGTACCACTTTATTTAGGAAATACTATTTGTTCTCTCTCTTTCAAATTAAATTTCAACGTATTCTCAGCTTGGAGACGGAAAGTGTGCAGTTTGCAACTTCGCAAGTGAGCTCTCACTCCTTCGTTTTCTATGTAGGGTGCTATAATCATGACACAATTTTAAAACAATCTTGGTCTGCAAGGGATCACAAAGCCTTTGAACTTTCTGGTTCTCTTTCTGGCGTATCTCATTTGCATAGAAATGTGAAGGAGCAGTGTATGAAATAATCAAAACGTCATTGAATACGATGATATTATTTGGCTGCGATTTAATTTATATGGGCAAGAGCTTAAATTTTTGAGGTATTATAGACTAGTCCATATGGGTGGTTTGGGTTTTCATTTGTTCAAATTTTCCTAGACAAAATAATGATAAACTCCAATAGTGCGCTTGAGCAGATTTACCAAATGGGACGGTCCAAGATTAATGGCATATTAATACAAAATGTTTATATAGGAAAAAACACGAAATAGCACAACACCACAAAATATTACAATATTAGAGAACATACAAGGTAAGAAAGTCGTATATTTTAAAGACACTTGTCTTCGTTGTCAACGTGAATGTGAAGTTAAGGTTAATTTGCAAACAACTGGTATGAAAGCAACTAAAAATCCATAGAATATGGTACAGAGTGGTAGCCAATGCAGCTTACTTAGTGGAATCATAGACTGAAAGAACAGCTTGATGCAACTTCTGCTCTACCAGTACCAACTTCATCTCCTCTCACAAGCCCCTCGTAACATGACAAATCCGTGCTTTTTCCTTCAGTTACGTTTGCACCTTTTTACTACATCCCCATAACAAAATCATGCACTTTCTGTAATTGACACACATTTGAGCCGGATGAATGTCAGGCACATACCCAGGATTTTGTCATGGGGGTGTGTTAAGGGGGAAAAGGCCATGAAGGGGTTTGAGGTCAAGGTGCAAAGGTGCCCATGCCTTTTTGAGAAAACGCGTTTTAGGTCAACAGATGCAAAATGATGCATAGGATTTTACAATGGTTACTTTTGACATTTTTGCCATTATTTGGTTTTTCAAACTAGGGTAATATATGAGAGAGGATTAAAATCCCAAAACAACTCCCAGTTACTCGCGTAATCGATGTGGGGTGCTTAACCAAGCAAAGTCATTAAGTCCAGCCGGCAACATTGGCCACTTTCTATCCTTGTGTAACTGCTTTTGAAGATCCTAAAACTGTTTGCCAATCACCTAAAGAAGCTAAAAGAAAGAAATAAGCCTCATAATGTTAGGATAGCATCTTACAATTAAAACTCAAGACAATATGGCATCACGTAGTCATTAAGATGTTTTCTTTAAGTGGTTTTCAGCAATCACCATGGAACAGTATTTACACCGAAGACTTTGAAAGGGCTAGTCCTCTCACCCTAAACAATTCCAATTCTCTAAACCTACGTATTTAAGCCCCTCCCACAACTGTCTAAAACTTCATCCTAGTCCAGAAACTATGTCAGTTCATTTCTTCAGGGTGAGTAGGCCTATACAAGACCCTAGTGTGTAATCAAAACACTCTCAGTACAGGACGTGCTCTTAAATATGAGCTTCGGTTCTTTGCATTTTTGAACTAGCTCTCAGTCAAAAAGATAGACCAATTGAGAATTTCTGTGGACTACTTCCAAATTGCAGTTTGGGTGAGAGGATCAGCCCTTTAAGCTAATGATATTGTGTAAGCTCAATGCAGTGATCACCCGTTTTACTTTAAATAGAACATAAACAAAAGACGAATTCTGGCGAGGTTTGTAACTGTAACAGTTTCGGATGTTATAATGCTTAGACATGAAATAATCATTTTCCCTTAACACATTTCCCTACTTAGAATTCACAAAAAGAAAACGTTTATAGAGGAAAAAACTTCAAAATGTTAAGTTAATCATGTTGTACAAACTGGAGCAGTACCGGAGCACCAGGCGGTTCCTCCACCTGAAGATCCGCCAACAGTACATGTAGATGGGGTGACAATAACTGTATTGGAAGGAAAGCTACCACCGACCTCTCCTTCACAAGTCACAGCAAAAAGGGATTCGTACCACTTGTCTTCACACCACTGTGGACCCCACTGGAGGAATATTTCACAGCATGGCTCATCGGTAGTTGCAGCAGTGGCCGCGACACCTCCTAGCTGTAATTTCGTACAGACGGCAGCACGAGAGTAGGTAGTGTCATCCCCATCATCAAGACACAAGAAAGCGTTTAGCCTTCTGTAACATTCTCTCTCGCAATATTGCCTCTGACTATACGCATTCCGGCGCCATCGTTTTCCTGCAATCTGCAGTGGATAGTCTCCTGGAGCTAGATCTTTGAGCACACCGGCGGGGGATGCACCAAGATCGTTGTCTGGAAATCCGGTGTTCGTAATATCACAATTGTAGTGAACTTTACAATCGCACTTCCAGCTGGGGCTATGAAGATAAATGTAAAACATTTAATTAATTGACTAGTCGTTAGATAGCCACCTCTTTTTCTAAAAGCCATCGATAGCCTTTAGTGCAGTTTTTCCCATTAAATAAACTCTTTATAAAGCCATGGTAGGTGGTCCTTTAAAGTGAAGTTACCAAATTGATTAGACGTTCGTCAACACAACTTGGCCAAAGAGGCGTGTTCATGGCTAAATTGTTAATATTTATTTGACGAAACGTGACTACCCACAACTCAGTATAACACCCGCAATCAGTAAACCTGGATGACGGTTTGTTGCAACCTTTGAAATGGGCCTTATGTTTTGGAATTAAACTCAGTGTTACTTAGGCAATTAATTACATGGGAAAGATGGAATTTTTGGGCCCATGCGCACTGCTTGCTGTTCAACAAGAAATTTCCAAATGATAGCGCTAATTCCTAACGTATTCTCTAACCCTAAGGACGAATACAATCCACACAATATAATGGCAACAATCAATATTGAGATTTCTTGTTAAATAGTGTGCATCAGTCCAATTTTCTTTCCAACCGCGTGTCAAGTATCAAAGGGCAACAACTACAAATCACATGATATGACGTCACAACAATAATACAATTCGAGGTGTGCAGGAAAATAAATGAAGTTTACATTATACTCTTTGTTTGTAATCTGATAGATGCTGAGGAAGGTTTTCAAGTAGATTGTTTCGTTGATAGCGTTTGTCTCATTTGTAGCATTTAATCGAGGAACATCAACATCAAATTGAAAGCAACCGTCTGCTTTTTCATAAAGAGTAGCTTATCAGACTTCGAAGCAACAGAGATAAAGAGGCAAAGCTAAATAATTACATTTTACAGGGTGAAATTGACCTGATATTTTGACGTCACGCTCTCAAAAACAACGAAGTATTTTTTTACACACTGAATTAAGACATCGGCGACCCAGAGGTAGACTTTCGTGGTTATTCTACCTCAGCAGAAATCTGTATTTGTGTTGTTACTTAAAACGCTCACCTAACGAGAGCGCTTTTACTTTATGTGAAGTCACTTGCATAATGTCTTTTATAAATATATAGTTCCTAGATAACTACTTATTCTCCTGTTGGCCGAATTTTTGTTTTACATATTAAAATAATGTTATATTTTGTAGGAAGTGCTCAATTTCTACTTCGAATATATTATTTTGAGTATTAGATTCAAAAAGCAGGCGATCAGTAATAAACACTTTACTTGTTATAACAAAGATATTAAGACGGCATCATTTCTGCAAAATCAATTTCATAAGTGTTACAGACATCAAAGGTAATTACTACGTATTTCCACCCCATCTGCTTTACTAGCAAATTTGTCTGTATAATTTTCCCTCAGCTCGAACCTCTGGATACCTATCCTCAATTGATCGACAGCATTGTATTTTTATTGTTGGACCGTTTATTGAGGCATGTTTTGTCTGGCTCTCGGTATCATTTTCATCTGTGTGATTTTAGACAGCGCTCATTCACGCAGATTCAAACCCTCCCTTATAAAATTTATTCCAGACTCGTTAACCCTATTCTGTTGTAGTTACTAACGAAGAGAAACATTAATATATTGTGATCCTCCATAATTTTGCTTAGAATCCCAATAAATCCCACAAAATGGACAATGAATTTGATCTATCTACCTATCTGTCTGTCTGTCTGTCTGTCTGTCTGTCTATCTATCTAATGGAACCTTTTCTTCAGTTCAGTCATTTTGGGGGACGTAGCTTCCTTGGGATACAGAACTCCTTTGTAGGTAAATCTGTAGTTTTGCCGAACGGTTCTCTGCTAGTGAGTTTGATGTGCTAGAGGAAGTACTAATGAAACTTTTATTAGCATATTGGGCTACATAATGTGTAGCAGTTGTTCAGTTTTATCTCTATGTTTCGACAAAATGGCCCCAAAGTACATCTTGTCGGTGCCAAAGTATATTTTCATCGGCGAAAAATTAAATTTGAAAGCAGATCTTTATAAGGGCCAAAGTAAATTATTGTCGGCACAATCGTTTATTTTTGTCGTCGCCGACGTACACTTTTGTCGGTACCAAAGTACATTATTGTCGGAACATAGGGATGTCCCCAGTTGTTCTGTCAACCAGGCTAGAACTAAGCTATGCATGGCAGACTTATGATGTAGTGGACGGATAGTTGAATGGTTGGTCAGTTATTTGTCTTGTGTTCTATGTCCTGAATGAACACTCTTTAAGTCAACTTTCTCTTCAACTTTAAAAAGGCTATCAGAGGCTGATCATTCACCAGTGTCAACAGACATTGACGAAGTCTATCAAATGAGGGAAAAACGTTAGTTCAGTTCTACCTTCTATTGAATGGGAAATTGGTAATTTTGTTCGGGAAACAACATTCCACACAGATCCACAAGACCAGACAGCCTCATCCATACGGTGACCCACCAAAACTTCAAACCAGGGTGACAGATCATCTTTTGTCAGGTTTGGCTCAATGTATGAGTGCGGTGCAGAATTTTATTCCTGGAAGACTTGTAAAAACAAACCTTTGTTGCCGCTTTAAGGGGTGACAAGTCAACGCCCTCCAGTAATGTTTTTTAAAAGGGCGCCGTGCACAGCAGTGAGTGACATTTTTTTGTTTTCAAGTTTAGGTAAAGATCCCAATCCATTGTGAAGAAGACCTCCAAGTATAAGGACTACTCAAGAATTGAGAACATGGTTACGACTATGAAGAGAAATTCACTGACCCGGCAAAATACATCACCGAGAGACGAGACCAAACTGGGTCAATTCACAGGTTTAGGGTCCTAATAACGTGACAATTGTGCATTAAATATTTGATTATTTTGTCAGAAATAATTAGTTTCCATATATAACAACACAGCGTGACGTTTCTTTGCTACTGAAAACAATGGAAAACTTAAGCTGAACTCATATCTTGTTTGCCTACATAGTATCTAAGTTTAGATGACTATTAATTTCGGGTCCACCATGCTACGGATGAAGCATAGAACTTTTAACAACCACACACAAACTTCTCTTAAATTACTTCCTAACATCTTTTGGGTTTTTCAAATTCCCCTTGTTTCATTCCATTCAAGGTTATTTTCCTCTGTCCAGGAACGAGGCCTCAGCACCTTCTCTCCCAGAATTGGGGGAAGCACAATTTCTTGGTATTCATTGCTTAGAAATTTCTCTGGATAACCTGTTGATGGAAGTACATACTACATGCTTACTATAATATAACAAGAAGCCTACTTACCCCTCCCTCCTCCCAAAAAGATACACCTGAATTATTAAAAATGATACAATAGACCATGAAGTCCTTACAAAAACCAAACACAATCCATCCTTAAGTTGTCCGATAGCTTACATTTATACTTTTTCTTAAATGAGTAAATGGTTTTTAGAATATTTTATTTTGTCATCGAGGGAATTCCAGAGCTTCACTCCTGAAAATGAAATACAAAAAATGTTTCTGTCTTGTTCTAACGAGTTGTTGCACAAAGGTATCCTTTTGTCGAGTACTACAGTGTTCTAATGATTTTAAATAAAAAGGATTTTTTAAGTGTTTTCGTAACAGAATATGGTAAGCTTTAAACATAATTAAGCAGTTTTGAAATAATGATTTGACCTAGTCGTTGAATTTTCAGATTCTGAAAGAGTGAAAAGGTATGATTCAAGTATTTGGAATTAAAAATTAAATGATTGTATAACCCTTTCCAGTTTTGAAAATAATACAGAGATAGTTGATTTACAAGTATTCCCCCAAACGTCTGCACAGTGGTTGAGATATGATTAAAAGATTGTCCAATATAAAATATTCGATGCATTTCTATTTAAATCATTACTGGCTTAACGTATCAATGCAATACTTTTAGAAAGTTTTCGTGATAAATTTTCAATGTCCTCTTTCCAAGTTCAGAAGTTAGCTTGTGGTCAATCAATACACCCAGGAATTTCGTAACATACACTCCTTCATCATCTAGAGTAACACAGGCCTGTGAGTTTACGGGCAGATTTTAAAAAAGTGAAAAAATAATTACTTTTTTGTAACTTTCAGAGATAATTTGTTCACTGCAAACCATACACTTAGCTTTTGGAGTTCATTTAAATTACAATATTATAACATTATGATATTATAATATTATAATAGTACAGTAGAACTATATCATACTTTTTATTTTACATATCATTTATATATGAAAAAAATGGTCCAAGATTGCTTTCTATTGGCCAAATAACACCACGACATACGACATCCATATTATCTAACTTTCTCAATAATAAATAATGATCCCTAGTATCAAATGCTTTTGAAAGATCGATAAAAACTCCAAATAGGTGATTTCTTATTGTCTAACGATGCAGATATTTCTTCAGTTAACTCTAACAAAGCCAAGGATGTAGAGCGACCTGGTCTAAAGCCATACTGACTCTCACTGAGTAAATTATTTTTGGTAATAAAACCATCCAGCCTTTTATCAAACAGTTTTTCAAGTATCTTGGGAAATTGTGGTAATAAAGACACGGGCCAAAAATTTGTAAATATGTCCTTTTCACCGCATTTAAAGATTGGATTCCCCTTTTGCCAATTTCATACTGTCCGGAAAGACACCTTTTGTAAAAGACTCTTTACGAATGTATGAAAAAGGTTGTATAACATATGGTATCATATTTTTAACTGATATCATGTTCATACCATTATAATCAGCTCATGGGCGTCCGCAGAAATTTTCACAAGGGGGGGGGGGACAAGATAATTCATGGATGATTGGATTGTGTATACTATCTAAGCGGAGCGCAACCATCAGTTGGCGCGGAGCGTACAAGAAAATTTTGGGCCTTACTCACCCTCCAGATGGCCGAAAACGACACTTGGCGAGTGTTCTAAGCTGCATGTACTGTACCCACCCCTGAAACAGGAATTGAATGTCCCCAATTTTTAGATTTTTAGAATTTTCAATGTATAAAATTGTTGAAGGGAAAATCATGGATGATTGAATTGTGTACACTATCTAAGCGGAGCGCCAGCATCGGTTGGCGTGGAGCGTACAAAAAAAATTTGGGGCCTTACTAACCCTGCAGATGGCCGGAAACGACACTTGGCGAGTGTTCTAAGCTGCATGTACTGTACCCAGCCCTGAAACAGGAATTTCATGTCTGTAATTTTTAGATTTTTAGAATTTTCAATGTATAAAATTGTTGAAGGGAAAATCATGGATGATTGAATTGTGTACACTATCTAAGCGGAGCGCCAGCATCGGTTGGCGTGGAGCGTACAAAAAAAAATTGGGGCCTTACTAACCCTCCAGATGGCCGGAAACGACACTTGGCGAGTGTTCTAAGCTGCATGTACTGTGCCCAGCCCTGAAACAGGAATTTCATGTCTGTAATTTTTAGATTTTTAGAAATTTCAATGTAAAAAAATTGTTGAAGGGAATCTGCCTCTCGGTCATGGCCTCGCACGCCTACGCACGATAAAGCTTACAACTGTCAAATAGCCTATATAGTCCTATGTCCGTTACCTAATTATGAACCATGCATACACCCCCCCCCCCCCCCCCCCGTATTCACCTTGTATATCAAAGTTACACCAGCGCCTCACCACTTGAGATCAGCACGGGACCAAACCAAGACTACCGCCTTCATCAATGGTTGGATGCCATATGCACACTACATACCTGACAACTAGACTAATACAATTTTGGGATAGTTTTTCTAATTGCAAATTTCCAATAGATATCACGAATGATGGTCTCCAAAGTACGATTTCACTATTCAGCATACTGCACCATCTTCTCTTTTGCTATTCCTGGTCAAATGTACGCATATTTCACGAGTAAAAACTGACGCTGTTAGTGAAGGTATTTTGATGATTTATTTTTAATTTTTTATTTTAATTTTTATTTATTTTTTTCACAAGTTTGATTTTCGGGGGGGGGGGGGCAAGTGCACCCCTTGCCTCCTCTGTGGACGCGCATGAATCAGCTGAGGATTTGTTACTGAAACCTCCTACAACCTCCTGCCTTCGGCTAATTTCGGCCCAATGTTTGTTAAAAAGGTGTTGAAGCCATTAGAAATATCTTTGCTTTTAATTTCCATATTGTTTTTCTTAAATACCTCTGGAGGAACACTCTGTTCTTGATACTTTTTTCTTGTAATATCATTTAAAACTTTGCATGTGCCTTTCATGTTTTTTCTGGCAAATCTTTATGGAGATTTGTAAAATACTCCCTTTTGCAAAATTTTTAAACAGAAATTAACTTATTCTTGTGTGTCATGTACCCTTTCTCGCTTTCTAAAGTTCTCTTTTTGAGAAATTTCATGTACAATGTCTTTTTCTTTTCACAAGCGCCCTTTTAACCCTTTGTAACCCATGCTTTATCAATTTTCACTGTTTTAATGGGTTACTCGCTGACTGGACAAATCGTCTTTCCTCGCTCATGCGAAGCTCGTAACTCGCGTAGCTACCAGGAAATACGGACACTGCAATGAGGGCTGCCACGTGAGACTTTCACGTGCTACATGCCCTCACTGGCTAAAAGGGATTTCCCCTGACTTCCTTACAGGAACTCTTCCCCGTGCCCAGTAGAACAGCACTAAGCACTAAGAGCCAGAACTGTAATGTTTTGTGGAAGGCAAAAGTCATTTGAGATTACCACTAGGGTCAAAACCCGAAAACCTTGTAAACACGACTTCTCAAGGTAGGAATAGCAGATGCTTTTCTTATTTGGTATATAAATTTGTCATGCTGAAAAGAAGAACCCTATTTTTTGGTCGAGGTCAAAGGTCATCTGAGGTTATGGGGGATAAAACTGAGAAATACTAAAAATGGCTTGTATACACAATAGTCTCACTTTAGTAATGACCACAACTTCTCATATGTGGTATATAGATATGGCAGATTGGAGAAAGGGACATTTGGAGGACAAAGGTCATTAAGGTCACAAGTAAGGGGGTAAATATCCTGCAAACCGTGCAGTCACGGCATCTCAAGGCGGAAATGATCGACACATTCCATATTTGGTGTATAAATTTGTCATGTCAAGAGAAAAACCTATAGTTTTGGTGGAGGACAAAAGTTATTTGAGGTCACCAGCCTTAAGCCTAGAAAACCTTGAAAGTGATTTGAAAACACGGTATCTCAAGATTGCAACGACCGACACTTTTTAAATTTAGATTATAGATTTGTCATGTCAGGAGGAAGATCATTATGGTTTTGTTTGGGGCCAAAGGTCATTTGAATTCATGAAAAGTAAAACTGCAAAAACGTGTAACTAGCTTAAGTTTTTTTTAAAGTGTTAAGTTTCCTTACATTTTTGTTCATTTGGCCCTTTTAAAAGGCTTTTGCCCTTCACTGATTACAGGCTTGAATGGCTTGTTAACAAAATGTCTCAAGAAAGCACTGATGGACTTTCTACATACTTGTTCATTTATCTACATTGTTTGGAAACTCTTGATCATTTGAGGTAATTTGCTTTAAAATTACAAAACCTCAAAAAATGGATTGTAAAAAATTTTATTTCAAGATCAGCCATTTGTGTATTCCAGAGCTAGACTGCACAAAACTATCCGATTAAAATGAGCGGTAAGATTTTGTAGTGGAGATCAGAGTTCATTCTAGGCCACCAAAGGTCAAATGTTATCTGAGATGAACACCGCCAAAACCTTTGTTTTTAAAGTAAACTTTCGAAACGTATAGTCGGACGAAGTTTCTATTTGTTGTGTTGATGGAATTTTTCTTAAGAGAAGAACCAAAATTAATTTTGGGTTGGAGAAACTCATCTGAAGTGATCATTTATAAAAAATTAAAATTTTCCAATAACTACCAAGATCATTATCTGGGGTCACCACAGTCAAAAAAGCAAAATTTTCCCGAATTTTCTTTTCGGAAAGAAAACGTGACTCTGCAGACTATTTGTATTACTAATATTGTCCATTTTCGATTTGCTACAAGAAAAGGACAACAGTAAACAGTTCACTTTTATCATTCTCGACATCCTACAATTAACGACAAATGTCTGTGTAGTTTGAAATATATAACAACACAACAACACGAATATGTTCATTGGTGTCAGCTAGATAAAAGTTCAAAAGGTCCAATACGATTTCAGAATTGGTCCGGGTTCACATTTGGTTTTAAATACGGTGAAACTACTGTTTAGATCATTCTTTCTTTTAGTCGTCTCTTTCTCCACTTGTCCGGGTAAGAAATCCTCTCAAAAACATTACAGAAATATTTCCCTTTAAGGCAATCATACCTCAACCCAAACTACAGGATTTGTGGAAGTCTGCGAGAATTCTCGATTGGCACAGCAATTTGATTGACAACAAATTGAAAAACATAGAGCGCTGCCTGTCACATGACACAGCATGCACCGAAATGAGAGTGTGTACGAAAACCTTATAACAGTCATGTATGTTAATATGTTTAATCAATTATTAATCCGTAGTAACTGATGAATAATTCTGCAAATAACAGATGATTGATCCACACATTATTCATGAATTGCTATTTACAGACTAATAATCTGTAACAACAGTGATGTGTATTAACAGGTTAAATATCTCTAAAAACCGATCAGTAATAACATATCATATGTTACGGATTAATAATCTGTACTAGTAAACAGAGTCCTAATCTGTTATGAAAGATTCAAATATTTATATGCATGGCACCATTAGGCTTTCGTGGTGCTGTCGTTACACATGGTCTTGTATACTGAACCTGAAGCAATAAACTGAGATTATGTCTGGAAAAGATTGGGTTCTTGACAGTTATGGGAATGGCTTAAGTAAGTAGGTCAGAAGAACAGAATTGGAACTGTGGTGTAAGAAGGTTTGGCCTTTATTTCGCTAAGAAATCAGGCAAAAGATCTCTTAAAAATTTTTCTGCAACTTAAAAAGTCACATATCAAATTTTCTTTCAAGCAGTGTACATGGGAATGATTGCATCGGCACCGGAAGTTTTTATTCAATAATGAAAACTAGTAAAATGTCCACCCGACGTCCATCGACCGGAAAACAGTGATGAGAATAAAGCTATTTTTTATGTTGCATAAGGAGAGAGCTGTCAGCATTAACTCCCTACTTTAAGACTTTAAAAATGGTAAAACAAGCTGTAAAACATGAACCTATAACATCTATATCGAGGGGTTTGTCTCTTATTTCCATAATTCCCTCTACTGTCTGGCTTACAGTCATAGTCGTCACCAGAGTCGAGGCACGGGATGAAAGCCTCCGAATCAAATGCTTTGCACCCCCACTTTTAATTTGAAGGTTTAGAATTGTTAAAATAAGTTGAATAGAAAAACTCCCTTAATCCCTCTTTCATGTATGGAATTGTAGTTTTTGCATTGATAATATGTTATCGTAAATAGTAAACAAGCTGACCAAAATTCAGAGAGAAAAGCACACAATAGAAAATCTATAGCTACATCACATTCGGCGAAATTTTCAACAAGTTGGACCTACAAATCTTCAGAACATGCAAGAATTGTTGAACAAAAAGGAAGTGGACCATAAAATTATGAGCCAATGTGTCAGGTCTTTTGGCACGTGAATAATGAATCACATGTCTACAACGAAATCTATGAACAAAAGTCAAATTGTGCCATAAATAGCCCAAGCCCTGAGATTTTCCAACCGAACCTCTACAACAGTTCAAGTGTATTAGAGTAAGTGTAAATTCAATTTCCATTACTGCCGTGTAAAAAAATAAGGAGTAGTTAACTGAATCCTATTAGGCCAAAGGAATTGGAAAGTGCCATTTCCGGCAATCTGAGAGGTATCTTTAGCCAAAACTCTTCGTTTAAGCCAAGCGCCAACCTTACTGTTGATGGCGCTTCGATTAGACAGTGTTGTAACTGCTGGTCCTGTCACTTGTATTCCCCTTTCAATTCCCGAAAGAAGAAGTCCGTTAATAGCTAAATCGACAATAGTCCTAAATCAAATTTTAATGCAAGACTTACTAGTAACAGCTTTTTCCACTTTGTGATCCAAATATTGCTGCTCCGCAGATGCCAAAGGCAACCACGAAACACACAAGTTGAAGCGTGTACTTCATGGCGATCCGATTTTAACAGCAACGGAATCAAGTAAAGTAATAATTGAAAAAAGCATTTGATCAATCATTTTGTACTTTAGCAACGGGGAAAATATCCCCACGTATTGTAATTCCACTGGACATGGGTGATTGGTAGACTGGCATTTCTTTCCTAATGAACATGGATATCATCATTTGAATGACCAATCAAGTTGAAAGCTATTAGGTCAGACGATAATACGTTGCAAATGCTGGAAGTGAGAAATAACTTATTTTTGAAAAAAGATTGTCCTGCAATCATATGAATTGATTACTCGAAGCATGATGTTATATTGTTAGCTTGAGTTGTTACAAAAATGTTTAATAAAATGTCCCCTTTTGACGAAGTTGAATGTTGGAGAGGTCGGCCATTTTTTTTAATTTTCAAAAGAATTCGAATATTCGGTCACGAAGCAACAACAAAATGTTGCACAAGAAATTGATGTCAGCCCAATGTTTATTTGTTTGTTATAAATTCCTTGAATGTGTCTCACCTTCTTGTCATCTTTTTGATGTTTATTTTTCGGGCTGGGAGAATTTGAGCACTCAGTGTTTAGTTTGTCATTAAAAGCATGCCAGATTTAAGACTCAAATGCATGTTCCAATTTGTCCAGAACTGCTCTTCAATCTGTTAAAAGAGGAAAAGCTGATAAGGAATTAAACTCATTTTTGCCACCACTTTAGAAATGTGTCACCCTGTTAAACACACACGTTTTATTGCTAAACAATTCCTAAACTTTTGGGTAAATGTCAAAGGTGTTTAGAGGGTAACCAAGTGGGAATAAGAATTATTTGGAAAAATGTTCAATTTTCAAAGAGTGTTTTTGTAGTATGCCGGAGACTCGCTCGAATCTTGCAGGAATACTGGGGATCTTCTGTTTTGCTCCTGGTCCCTCCTCTAGCGCACTTATTCTCTGATTGCTTCTATTGGGAGAAGGTTTCATAATACCAATCTAGAAATGTAGTGAAGGAAAGAAGACTTGTTGACAAAGGTACAGGAATTGTCATTAAATTGATGACTCGTAGGAATGTATAATGAGTCTTAAACTACGACAATGATGACTCTCTTAGACTTAAATTTGCCCATGAGTACGAAGATGTCAGTAAAAACCTATGTAGTATGTTGGCGAATTTTTACTCAACCACATTTTTTAGCTTCCCTTGACGCAGCCCTATCCACGTTCAAGGACAAACAAGTATATATATTATACATATCTACCCAGGAAAAGGGGTTTTTATGAAAATGGTGGGTGGGTATTCTGTTAGTGAAAATCTTGTCTTGCTCCAACATTAAATCCCTCATGTTGCTCTCTAGTAGTTGTTTAATTTTTTGCGGATTTCAGATTCTCCGAAGAAAATCCAATAGATTTTTTGAGTCCTCTAAAGTTTGAACAATAGAGGGACTTTCGTAAAGATTAGGTTGAACAAAGAAAATAGAAAATATGAGGTATGTATCTAAAGTCAACTTGTGTGTGCGACGCTTCTGCTTGTAAACACGATCTCAGGAAGGGTGAATGTAATAAATTTAATATTCTGTCGTGGGCCATATTGAATATGTTTTCTATGTTCTTAGTGGAGATCAACGGTTTTTTGAGGTCACCAGAGTTCAAATGGCAAATACCTCTGAAATTGCTTGTAAACATTATAACCTAAGAAGGATAAGTGAGCGATTGCTTGTAAATTTTAAAGTTCAAGAAGGAAAATTCAGCGATATCATACTGCGCCTGTTAACTGCTCCTATTGAGTAAATGATCCCTGTTCCCTGGGAGTCCGTTGGAGTTCAATGTCATTTGGAGTCACCAGGGGTCTAGAGGTCAAAAGCTTGAAAACACAAAATTTATGAAGGGTAAATTTGAGGGGTCTCATAGGTAGCATGTACATTGCTAAAATTGAAAAAAAAAAAAAGATCTGTGTTATTTTTGGTGAAGGTTTAAGGGCATTTGAAGTTACCAAAGTCGAATGGTAAATAATTCGGAATGCATGTAAATACGGTATCTGAAGAAGAATAAAGGTGAGATCTTTTACTGTGCATATGTGTTGCACATATTCAGTAGATGATTCTATTGTTTGGGTGGAGGTCAAATGCTATTTGTAGTCACGGAAGGCTTGCAGATCGATTCCATGTAAACACAATATTTAAAGGAGGGTAAGGGAAAGAGATCTCATGTTTTGCATGTGAATTTCTCATATTGAGGGATCACCAGAGGTCCAAAAGGTTAAAACTTGTAAACATGATATATCAAGAAGGGTAAATGTTAGCATGAGGATCTCATACTAAGCATGTACACTGCCTGTATTGAGTTAATGAATGCTATAATGTTTGTTGAAACCTCAGGAGTCCAAAGGTCATTTCGGGTCAACATATCTCAAGAAATATTGCCAAACACGGGTATCTTAAGCAGGCAAACAGTGAGGGATCTTATATTAGAATGTACATTGCCTTTATTAGGGATGTGATGGCGGTAATGGTTTGTGGAAGTCAAAGTCGTTTTAAATCGTAGAGGTCAAAAGGTTAAAACTGGTAAACACCGTATCTCAAAAGAGAAAGTGTTCGGCATCTCATATTTAGCATTTTCATTACCCGTATTGAGTACACGGTTGCCATATTTTTTATAGAGGGTAAGTTTATTTAGGGTCATTAGAGGTCAACTTGTGACCATGATATTCTACAGAGAATCGTTTTTAGAAGTACTCAAATTTCATTTTGCAAACGCAAGAAATTTCTGCAAGTACAAAATCATGTTTTTGCCTTTATGTTTTAATCTTCGTTAACAACCTCAAACCCCATGCTTGTCATACAGAAACACTACTTCCAATATACATAATATAAGCCAATAGTGTCACTGATAATACTGTTTCTATTCGGCTTTTCAAATTTCTCATTGAGTTAATTCCCCTACCCCTTTGACTTCTCCAACCTTCCTGAACTGATATGTACATCATCTATGTTCCAAGGTCTGCTTTCCATCCATCTGCAATCTCCTCAAAAATCCCTTCCCCTGTACCACTGGAAATTAGCAATGGTTTTTCCAGGTATGCCTTTATCGAACTTGAGAAAGGTAGAGACCCATATAGACAAAGCTACTCAACGGTTAAGGGAAGGCTTGGTTTTCCTTAACATAATTGTCACTCTTATTTTCAGTTTTCAGCATTGTGTACAAGTCTTATTACACTATTGTACATGTGGACTCACAATAGAGTCATAACGTTAAAACAAATTCTTTGTACGAAACTGCAAGCATGGCACAATTTTAAAAGAATATTTTGGTCTTGAAGACATCATATCACTTTTGACTATATGGTTTTCTTTTTGAAAAAAATGAAGAGGAGCAGGGCATGCAAATAATCAACACGCTATTGAATACAACCTGCCATTTGATTTATATGCTCAAGGGCTCAAGTTTGGAGGTATTATGCCTCGATCACACTACAACGAATTCGAATCGGATTCCGATCCGACTATTTCGGGTTCTTGATAAAATCTTCTCTATGTCTGACCGAAAGAGAGCGAAAAAGTTGTCAACCAGTGTAAATATAATGAGTTGCACCGCAGGACTATGAAAATTAAGTTTAAGCTAATTATTCCGTGAAGTCACGAAAACAATTAGTTGGCGTTTCAATTTTATAAACATCAGATGCAAATCATATATTTACATTGGTTGGCAAATTGTTGGCTCTTTTCAACCAAAGATGGAGAAATTTTTAACAAAAAAGAAAACTCAAATCGGATCAGAATCCAGTGCGAGTTCGTGGTAGTGTGACCGCCGTTTTAGACACTGGTTTATGTGGGTGGTTTGGGGTTTGCTTTGTTCCATTTTTCTTTCTCGGATAAAGTGATGATGGGTTAGTATGGTGCGATTGGGCAAATGTACCACATGGGACCAGAGGCGTAGCCACGGGATTGGTTTTGGGGTTGAAACCGGGCCCCCCTCCATGACCCAACCCTGCATTGCAAAAAACACACATAAAATAGTGGTTTTTCTCTCACCCCTTAGACTTTTCTCTCATGCCGTGCCCCAACCCCCCTCCCCCATAGCACAATCCTGGCTACGCTTCTGCATGGGACGGCTGAGATTAATGACAGAGTTGACCTACTCATATATTTATGTAGAAGAAAACATAAAATACCACAAAATATGACAATATTAGAGAAGAAGGTAACAAAATCGTATATTTCAAAGACTCTTGTCTTCGTTGCCAACGTGAATGTTAAGTGAAGGTTAATTTCCAACCAACTGATAGAAAAGGAACTAAAGATCTATAGATGATGTAAGCAGTAGTAGCTTCGCTGTATAGAAGAATCCGATTAGCGCTTTTTAGTGAATGTGCGCAGCCATTAAAGGAGCCATCAGCCTTGAATCGCCTTTATTTATCTTTTACTTCTACATGGGTTTCAAATCCTCATATTAAGGGAAATTGAAGGAATTAAGATGAAATGCAGTGTACAACAACCCATGGTAGAGGTAAGTAAAGGAATCAAAAGGTTAAAAGGTGATGGACCCCAGTTATGGCCGACTGAAATCATACCATCACTTGCTGTCCGGATTCGTCTATACCACAGAGGGAAAGTCAATCTCAATGTTAAGTTCTTTGTTGGGGCCGCATGTATGTGTACAAAGTTTTTGCATGCGTTTGAATGCAAAAGATGGATGTGAAGAGATGGATGAAAAGGACTGAGCAGAATACATCTAAAATAAGACAAAGAGTGGCTATAATACCAGAATAGGCTTACAGTGGTCGAAATGTTACGTTTAGAAGGAAATGCCTTAGATTAAAAAAAAAAAAAAAAAAAAAACTTCCTTTTAATGAAAAAACAATGTTTTTCTTTCTGGACCATTGTAGTTTTTTGCACAAGGAATTGTGGCCTTTTAACAAAGAAAAGTATGGTTCATTGATGGTTGAATGTTAAACAAGAGAAATCTGAGAAAGGGGAAATTCTGAGGGAGGTTTCCACTCTATATGAAGTTGAGTATCCTGCCTTGTTTTCCCTTAACATTCTCATTTACCACACACACCTTGATCTGCGTGTAAAAATACACAGTGTAACGTATGTGCGTGAGCAGGGACTTAGAGCAGTGCCTTATCTGGTGGGGACCAAACCTCTCACCCCAAACTCCAGCTTCTATAGGGGTGTACCAAAATTCTCTAACGGCTCAGCTCTTTGATTTGCAGTTAATTCAAACAATGCAGAGTACCAAAGCTTATATTACACAGCATGAACTGTACTGAGAGTGTTATGATTATACCCTTTGAGCTTTTCTATATTCCCTGTGAAGCAATTATTTGGGATTGTGTCTGGATGAGGATGAATTTCAGACAATTGTGGGATCGTAATAAGAAATTTGGGTAAAAAAAAAAACTGAAATTAAATTGATAACCCTCAAATATAAAATCAGTGTAAAATACAACAATTAACAAAGGCGAATTCTAACGAGGTTTAAAACAGTTACAGTTTCGGATGTTGTAAGGTAAAGACATAAACTTATCATTTTATCTTAATATAATCCGCGAGGTAGAATTCATAAAAAGAAAAAAGATTACATAGGAGAAAACTTCCTAATGTTAATTTCATTATATTGTACAAGTTGGCGCTGTACCACTGCACCAGGTATCTGTTCCACCTGAAGATGATCCGACAGCACATGAGGATGCAGTGACAAGAACTGTATTGCCCGGAAAGCTACTATCGACTTCTCCTTCACAAGTCACAGCAAAAACGGATTTGTACCACTTGTCTTCACACCACTGTGGACCCCACTGGAGGAATATTTGACAGCATGGCTCATTGGTAGTTGAATCAAAGGCAACGGCACCTCCTTGCTGTAATTTCGTACAGACGGCAAGACGAGAGTAGACAGTATCGTCCCCATCATCAAGACACAAGAAAGCGTTCAGCCTTCTGTAACATTCCCTCTCGCAATATCGCCTCTGGCTATACGTATGCCGGCGCCATCGTTTCCCTGGAATCTGCATTGGATAGTCTCCTGGAGCTAAATCTTTGAGGACACCGGAGTTGGATGCTCCAAGATCGTCATCCGGAAAACCAGTGTTGATAGTATCACAGTTGTAGTAGAGTTTGCAGTCGCATTTATAAGTGGGGCTATGAAGATAAATATAGAACACATTTAATTGTAACTATTTGCTGAATAATAATCTCCTTCCACAAAATCAATAAACGACTTTTATTTGAGTTAAGGGTGAAATTTACACTAAATGATGCCATATGAAGTGAACTGTGAAGCAGTGGTTGTCAAATCGTTTAGACGATTATCACCTACTTTACGTCTACAGCCTAACAACAGAGCCGCCCACAGTTGGCAAAGATGTGAGTGATGACGGTCGCGCTTAACAACAAAGTATTTTCTACATACCTAGGCCAAAAAAATGATTAAATTGAGTTTCTTAATATCTGTTTGAAGAAACTTGACCACCCATGCTTGGTTGCAGTATAACAAACGTTCTCTTGTCATGCATGTAAGGTTACATGAACACAAGGTATTGAACAAAAAATTCATTTTACCTAATATTCCATGATGTTTCTTTAGTGGTTATTAAAGTGTACCCTTTCCTTTGCATCTTAAAACCTCCCCCGACAGATGTATTTAGCTTGCACCCTCATATTAACCTCTAGCCTTAAATAAGTATCTCTGGTTTTGATGGTGACTCGTCACCCATTAAGCAATATTAGGCGGCCCGCTGGTAGGTAGCAATCATGGCCGACGCAGAGCCGTCCGATATCCTCTGTCTTTGCGTGATGGTTAGCGGTTTGAAACCAATCATGGTGTTCATCTAAGTCGGATCGTCATCAAACCACAGGAGTGGCCAACGAAGGGTCTTAAGATGGCTAAACAAATTTTACTTTCAGTGAACTTGGCAGACGGTTGATTGTTATTCTTCGTATTCACTTTTCTTTCAGACTTAAAATTTATTGCCACATTGGCAATTACTTGAAAAAATGTCATCAAGTCACTTTTAACGTAATGTATCTAGGCCAAAATTCGTCTTACTCATTAAATTGAGTTTCTTAAGATCTATTTGGGGAAACTTGACCACCCCTACTTTGCTACAATATACTTTTTTCCAATGGCGTATATATTAATTATCAAATGGTAATATTTGCAAGACAAATATGACGTCACAAAATTACGCAAACCGAGGTGTGCATGTATTTATATAAGGTATACTTGCCCCCGTTTGACGGTTGTCAAATAGATTTTTATTGTCGGTTGGGTGTATTATATAATCAACGAATATCACTATCAGATTGAAAGCCCTCGTCAGCTATTTCATAGAGAGTGATTAATTACATTTTGAAGCAACAGAGGTAAAGAAAATTACCTCTCTCTGTATTCAATGTCCAATTACATGTTTCAAGGTTGAAGGTCACACCCCAAGCAGTTGCAATCCCCCTAACCTTCTTACCTAAACCCTCCCACAACTGTCTAAAAATGATCCCGGCGCATTAACACAATCTCAGAGTATTGCTTTGGGCCGAGTGCACAAGACTCTGATATGCGTTCAAACATTTTCAGTAAATTACATGTTGTGTAATATATATGAGTCTCGGTACTCGATCTGCTTTTTTGAACTGGCTGTCGGTCAAAAGCTGTGCCAATTGAGAATTTCTGTGGACTACTGGAAAAATAATAGTTTGTGGTGAGGGAATTAGCACTTTAAATAGACCCTAGGTTTTGACGTCACCCTCATGCATGGGGATAACAATGAAGTGCGCGGTTGAAACAAGTTGACCGGAACAGAATCTTAAAACCTTACCTAACGAACGTGCTTTTCTGTTCTTAAGTGTCACATGCACGAGGTTTTATCATCGTTCCTCTATAGAAGTAATAATTTTTCCGTTAACCGAGTTCTTACATGGTTTCTACTCGTTTAACTGAATGTAAAGATAGTGTGGCTTTTCTGCAAAAGCCCTGCAGACTTTACTTGGCAGTTCAGGAATAAGTTTTCCATAGAAAAAATCCGGTTTTAGTGTTTGCACCCTGAAAAACACTTTTCTTCGGTTCATTTTATCTTAAAAAATACTATGGGGGCTGTAAATATCTGTGTAATCCGACAAGTTGCAGCATACTTTAATACTGAAGATTGCGGACTTCTCTCTGTACGAAATGAATACAATTTACTCGGTATATGCCGACGTTGTTTGTTCCTTAGACCGTGTGTTTGGTCTAACGGTAAGAGCATCCGCCTCTCATGAGGAATCCGCGGATTCTATTCCCAGGTCGAGTCATACCAAAATTCTAAAAATGGAACCTGCTGCCGTTGTGCGTGATGCTCCGCATAAGCAACGGGAAAGGGAAACAAGCCAGTGAGCCACAGTTGGCAAAATACTGTTGCAGACTCGACTTGAACCAATAGGTCGGAAACTGTGCCGCAAATCTCTGTCTAAATCTGTTCCTTATCTTGCAACCGAAAAGAAAGCAAATGATTTACCTGGAGTTCATTAAGTCACAGAAAATGACAATGATTTTCAAGTGACTAAGCAGTGGTTTAAGCCAAATGATGAATATTAATTAGTCAAGGTAATCAAAACCAATGTGACATTTAACAATTTTTGTGAATGTAGCCAATTCTTCGCAAAATATATTTTAGCATGCATGAACCCCAAAATATGTTACATATAATTGAAGGAAGTTTTTCACTGACATATAAAAAAAAAAAAAAAAAAAAAAATGAAACGAAAAGCGATATTTAATTTTCACCTGTTCGCGTAGATTTTTAGGTACAATATCTTCAAGAGGTTTCCCAAAATAATCTGGGGATTAGGATCAACACCGGTGTAATCAAGTTTCTACATTAAAGAAAAGGGCTTTAAATTACACCACACACCTTACTCACAGATTTTAAAATCTTTTTATAAGTTATTTTCCCTTGGAGTTAAAATCAATTGAAAACTGTGAAACCCTACACTGACTGCATGGTCTAGTGGTTAAAACATCCGTCTTTCTGTCGTGGTTTGGAAGTTCGAGTCCTGGCCGGTTTTAAAAATGCGACCTACTGCCATTGTGCTAGGTGGTCAGCAGAAGCAATGGAGTAGGGAAAGCAAACCAGTTCGCTAAAATTGGAAAAAGGCTTAGTCGGCTCGACTTAACCAGTTGTTTGGAAACTTTAAACCTCCAACTTACTAACTTCACCGACGTCCCAAGCCCCAACGAGTGAAATGTAATATAGTAGGTATTTAATGTAGCTAGCTGAAAAGCAGCTGACGACCACTGTTGACTATTACACTAAAACACTGTTGGTTTTTTCCTTGAAGTGGACGTAGATTGCAACTGTGACGTCAATTTAAATGACTCTAATGAAGGTTGTGTTTTCTCAAATCAAGTGACGTAAGTTAAAAGAGCCATCACGTGCCCTACAATGTATGTTTTCAAAGTAGCTGAATTATAAATATACCGTCTTGTTGAACGTTTGCACTAAAAACAGTTAAAAACAGATTTCTAATGAATCAGGATGAGCATCATTGCAACCAAGGCTATACTACACCAAAAAGGCAGGGAACTGATTTGCGTCTTGTTTGTGTTAGGCTATTATGAGCATCCGGGTCTTTTCGTTACTCCGGAAACGTTGGAGTGGAAACAACAACTTACTGCAGATTAACCATATGGGGACACTTTACGCACTTCACTGCGGGAGTGAGAATACCCCTGCACTATACTAAGCACAGAGTGTACACCCACTTTTTTCACTCCAACCAGGGAGGTGTTGTTAGTGTCGCGTTGTCAACGGACCCGAAGTTATACGAGCTCTTGATAAGTCTGCATTGTAATTGCAGTGTTGTCCACCAGTGGGGTTGTAGTGCCGGACCATGGCCGTGCGGAACTCTTTCTTTAAGGAGGGTGACCTTATGCCAGACTATAGATCCGACCCCAGAGAATAATCTCTGCCCGACTGCCGCACCGAAGTCTGCCCGATTCATCATGGTTTTTGGCAACTTCAGCCTTCGTCCCGTAAGGCCCTAAGCGCCAACCTTCCCCCTCTACACAACAAATGCACAGCTTTTCTTCCGTTATTGGAATAGAGCTATGCATGTGTCGCAATGCAAAAAGGGCGCGCTTGTTTTGGGTAAAAACCAACACCGACAGATGCAGGCAGCAACCAGTCGAATGTCAACCAGTCGAATACGCGCATCATCTGCTACAGGTGTCGGACGAATCCTTAGGCGTGCGGCCATTGTTAGGCCCCCTAATGATGACGTCAGTGTGTCGTAAATGCTGCAGGTCAATTATATTTACAGGTAGCGGGCAATATAGCTGTTTTTGTGTAACTGTCAGAGACGCCTGCTGGTCAGTTGACCCTCATTTTTTAGAACTTATTGGAATACAAAAATTTAATGTAGTGTTTCTGCTCATTGATGCATATGACGATTTGGATGCAATTAAATAAAACCGCAAACACAAATGGGTATTATAGAATTGACTTCGTAGACAGGCTTAAAAAGCGTGTGTCACTCCACCCACAAGAAAGTCACGTCTCTTGTCAAATCGTTCTTTTATGTATTTATAGAATTGTCAATACGCTACAGGTATAAGAAGACAGGCTCTAGTTCACTTTCACTTAATAAGGACAGGTTATTCTCGCCCCTAACCTACAATTTCTGTAGTCTACGGAAATCCTCAGTTTGCACAGCCCTTTGATTGACAACAAATCAAAAACTGCAAAGCTCATATTACACATCATGAACTGTATTGGGAGCGGTCTGATTCACAGGGTCTTCCACACTCACCTGAAGTTACAAACTGAGATTATGTCTAGATAAGGACGGGCTTGGACAGTTTTGGAAGAGTCTTAAGTAAGTATGTTATGAAAATTTGCACTGACTGGAGTTTACCGAGAAGATAAGATATCTTTTCAAGTCTTCAGGTAAAAATAAATGTAAGCTGTACAGCTTTCACTCTTAAAACAGGGAGCTCATAGTGATAACGCTGTGCGTAGGCCGTTTAAGAAAATATAAATTGATTCTCATCACCGACCCGGCAGTGGACGATGAGCGAATATTCTACTGCTTTTCTTTATTTTGCTGTGTTTTTCTTTCAATGTATAAACTGCCGGAGTATTGTTGGCGAATAAACCGTCCAGACTCCAAATTTGGGAAATATAACGGACGAGGCGACACCAAGTTAGTTATTTTTCCAAATTTGGAGTCGAGACAAGTTATTCAATAAAAATAATCCAGTAGAATTTTTTTCCGATTGGACTTTCTTTCTCTAGAACCGTGCCTGATTTGTTAGCTTTGTAGGCTGAGTGTCTGTGGTGATCACACCGCCGTATTACGTTTCATAAACTTAGTAAATAAAGAACACTCCTACCGTTATGTTCATGATCAGAGTGCAAAACAAGCGCAAGTCTTAGCTCTTTCCATGCTCGTGTAAGCATGAGAGTCATTCCTTTTATCAATGTCGTGTATGTAGCGCTGGCTGACGCGCATGCATTGAGCAAAGTCGGTGATTAGGTAACCGATCGAAATTGTGCGCATACTCGTAGGCTTGGAAAATTTCCGTCTTAACATGCATAGCAGGAAAAAGTGCAAGCCCGTCCGTGGTTGGTAGTGGTTTCGGCATATCGTTATAATTGCCTGTATATTCGAGATTAGCTGGTCAGTGTTTAACCAATCAGAATGCAGGATTCTAAAATTACAGTAGGTAGAGGTGGAAGAGGGAAAAAATGGTGTTTGATGTTTTTTCACGATGTCACTTCAAATTAGCCGAGTCACACAAACAAACAGCCCTTTTGTACTGACCGACTAGGCCGACTAAATCAGAACTTTCTTGCATACGAGTAGGGGTTGACAGGGAAAGGGAAAATGATAGTGATTACGGTTCATGTTCATGAAAAATCAAGAAGACAAAAAAAGTAGCTACACATTTAGGGAGGCTAATCAAAACGAAAGAAACAATTATTCGGGCAGCCACAGAGAAAATTTTATCCATTCAATAGATCTTGAATTAAGTCAAGAGTTGCAAAAGAGTCAGAACATTTGAATGTAGGCTATTTAAACCCGTTGTATAATTTTTCCCGGAAAGATACAAGACCATCACATGCAATGGTAGGTAAATTTTACCTGGTAATATTTTGTCGTTCAACGTGTTGCTGAAAATTTGCTATTGGAATGAAATTTTTTACTGCTTTGCACTAAGTTTCAATCCTGGGAAGTGTCAGTCCTGGTGTCCCAGTGGTCCTAGTTGTCAACCGCTTCGCTCCACCTGATGGCTAGCCCGCAGGGCGGACGAACTTTTTCGCCCGGCTAATCGCTTAGAAAAAATCAGTCGGGGGGGGGGGGAGGGCAGCTTAATGGGGGCTGCAGCCACAGAGGCGCTACGCAGGCTACCTAATGGCAGGAGAGGTTTTACAGGAGAGGGGCTTTGGGTCCCCTCCAAGAAATGAGGTTGTATATACCTGTCGAATTTGCGTATGTTGAAAAAATATAACACCTCCAGTTGAATTCACCTTAGGTCACATGTGGCTGTGTCTTATTCGCGAAAACCACCGGTATACCCTCGCTTCAATTTGGGCGAGAGCTCAATGCTCAATGCATGCAAGATAGTAACTTGCTCTCGGTACTCTCTGCACACCACGGCTTACGCCAAATACGTAGGCTACATCTTGATTGGCTGTATGCGCACCGCATAGTACAAAAGCGATACAATCAAACACGTAGCTGTATACAAGGGAAGGGGGGTTAGGACAGGAGGGCGATTTCACCTTGGCCCCTTGGAAAAATCCCGACGTTTACTAGCCTATATGTGACAACAAATCATCAAGTTACAGCGGTAGCGAACTGGACAACTAGATTGCGGTTCTCCGACTTTTCTCCATAAAATTCCTAATGCTCTTCAATACAAGCATAATTCCCATTAAGTCTTAAGAAAGCGAAGCAAAGCCGGCCGCCTATTGCAACCCCTTATGCAAAAATGATCAAACTTTTAACAAATCAAAGTTTGGAACCTTTTTGCGGGGATTCTGGATATTAAAGGATGACGTATGCGACAACTAGTTATCAAAGACACTGGTCAACTACAATGCTGTTTTCCAATGTTTTTTTCTATAAATTCCAAATTTTCTCTAGTATGAGCTCTTGATCTTCAAATAATTTTCTAATGAAGACAACAAGGTTTCGAAAACATTTTGAATGCCTTCGGGAGCCTCAATCCGCAGGTCTAAGGTAACATTATGCTAATACGGAGCACAGATTTTCAAATAATCCTAATTTTTCAAATTTTCTCACGGGACACCCAGAATTAGAATTTTTCTCTAATTCATGCTCCATATGTTATAGACTTTTTGAAAAGGGCAAAAATTTCGTACCTTTTACTCACGAAAATGTGTAACGGGTTAAATCAAAATAGAAGAGTATGGGTGCTTGCTCCCCCATGGAAAAAGCCTAGCTACGCCATTGGACACAATATTTAGTGATTCTTGCTTCCCACGTCCAGGTTTGCTTGTTTTGATTGAACCATGACATAGTAAACTGTTGTCTTAGTCTCCATTCCACGTGCTTTAATTGTGTCACTGTCGAGTTAAACGAAAAAAAAAATCGATTTGGGACATCTAATAGAATTTAAAAACCATCCGTTTTACTGGAAGTCCCCTTAGACAGAAGTACATCAAAGGAGTCGTTTCTTCAGTGACTGTCGGAAAATAGTAGGTATGGTTGGTCGTATTGTATGAGTAACGTTAAATTCATTTTTGTAATAAAAATGTCTGTTCATAACATGAATACAGGCCTTCAAATTGAATTTTGTATGCATGATGTGAAATTGTATTTATCATCATGGTTTTTAGCCTGTCAGTGCCGATTTCATGTTTCAGAAATTTATATCCTGCCGTTTCAAGCCCCCTCCAAGCCCCCCCCCCCCCCCAAAAAAAAAAAATAAAGTCTAGTACCGCGTCTGAGTGATGGTGCGATCCGTTCACAATAATAACCCACAGTTGTGTTGGAACAAAAAGGTATGACGGAACACCTTCATCATTGGAAACTTTTTTCAATTCCAAATCCGAAATTCCAACATTTTTTCAGAAAGCTGACTGAATGGACAAATAAAGTAAAGGGCCAGGGACGGACTCAATACTAACTCCGAGGAGATAAAACTAAAAAACGAATTTGTCGTAAGCTAATTTTAACATAGCCTCCACAACTCTTTGGCTATGAGCCAAATGCCCAAAGAAGCACAAACAAACACTCCTGGGAGAGCAGCCCTGCTCCCTAAATGAGGTTCTTCTCCAAAACGACAAATACGTCACTCATCACAGACCTTCAATTCACATCTCTATATCAAGGGTATAACATTTGACTTGTAGCTCTGAGATCTGCGGTTTGATTCCTGGCCTATGTCACAACGAAGACTTTAAAAATGGGGTGAGAAAACAAGCCATTGAGATACACTTGGAAAAGGGGCCTTGGCCGGACCAGTCTGAGCAGTAAAACGTGATTAAACATCTTCATCAAGGGTCTGTCTCCTTTTAAATTCCCTCGATGACTCTCTGGCTAATAGCCATAGGAGTCATCGGCGGACGGGCCAACTGATAGTGACGCTCCCCTTAGATAGTGTTGTTACTGCTTGTCACATCAGTGGTACTCCCTTCCCCTAACCTCAACTCGCGAAATGGAAAAATCACCGCCAATAACTTGGCAAAGGTATTTAAAATCAAAATGTATTGCTAGACTTACTAGTGACAGCTGCCTTTTCCATCTTTTGAGGTATACACTGCTGCTCCACAGATGCCAAAGGCAACAACGAAAAACGCAAGTTGAAGAGTGTACTTCATGGCTATCCGATTTTAATACCAACGGAATCGAATGAAATAATAATTGTAAAAAGTATTTGATCGATCATTTTATACTTTAACAACGCGAAAAATAAGCCCACGTACTGTAATTTCACTGGATATATGTGCGTGATTGGTACGGTAGCATTTCTTTCCCTATGAATATGAATATCTATTGTCTCAATGACCAATCAAAATTGAAAGCAACTGGTGCACATCATGTCAGAATATAATGCGTTTCAAATGCTGGAAGTGAGAAGTAAATAATTCGTCAAAGGAATGGTCATAGGAATCAACTACCCTGCGTGGGATGCTGAGTCTATAGTTGAGCAGTCCACAAATGTTTAACAAAAAAGTTTCCGTTTGTAGAGATTAGGTGCTTGAAAGGTGGTAATTTATTTTGCTTGCAAACCTTTGAAAAAATTGAATATTCCGACCGTTATTCATTTCTGGCAAACTTGTGCACAAAAAGGTTGAAGTGACACTGAGGAATAATTGTTATTTACAAACTGCCCGAACATGTATCAAATATATTTGTTTTTATTTTTCAATGAACACTTTATCATAACTATGATGCCTATTGATTCCTTGCAGAACCTCAACAATGGATTTCGGGAGGAAATTCAATAGATTTCTTGAGTCTTCTAAAGTTTGAACGATAGAGAGTCTATTGTTTAGTTTAGGGTTAAGGAAGCAAGAACAAACGAAAAAACAATGAAGTCCTCGGAGTGTCTTTAAAAAACCGGTGTGCGTATGTGTGTATGTTTGTGTATTACGTGAGTATTTGTGACACTTTAACTGCTTGTAAACCTGATATCCCAAGATAGCAATTACCGATACGTTTCATATTTTGTGTATAAAATTGGCAGGTTAGGAGAAAAAATCCCTGTTTTTTGTCGAAGGTCATTTAGGGTCACCGGGGTCAGAACCCGAAAAACCTCGTGAACACGGTATCTCAAGTTGGGAATGACCGACACTTTTCATATTTTATATATAGATTTTTCATGCTAAGGAGAAAGAGGCTGTTGCTTTGGTAGAGGTCAGCGATCATTAGAGGCCACGGGAAGTAAAACTTGTATACATGATATCTCAATATAGGAATTACCGACACTTTTCATAGTTATATTTGCCATGTTGAAAAGAAATACCCCATCGTTATTGGCTAAAGTTAAAATTCATTTGAGGTCCACACTGGCCGTAAAAATGCGAAAACCTTGGAAAAGACTCGTTAACACGATATTTCAAGATTGCAATGACCGACTTCTTATTTGGTGTATAGATTAATTATGTTGAGAGGAACATCCTTGTGTTTTGGTTGGTGCCAAAGGTCTTTAAAAGTCACCAGAAATAAAACTGCAAAACCTTTTAATTCGCTTTAATGATGAATTTTCCGCCCCCTAGAGAGCTTGAGTTTCCTTTAAACTTTCTTGCACGTTTTGCCCCCTGAGAAGACTTTTGCCCAAAAGTTTGCTCCCTCTTTTACCAGGAGTACTTTGCCTGGCCAGCAGGTCTGAATAGCTTGTTACCACAATATTTCAACATACATGGTCACTTTTTATATTTGGTTTATTGGTTAGTAATGTTGAGCGGAAGAAGTAAAACTGAAAATTTTCCAAAAAAGCTTTTAAAAGTGATATCTCAAGACGGGCCATTTGAGGTCACCAGAACTAAAACGGAGAAAAACTCATTATACACATTGAGAGGGGGAACTTCTTTGATGGATATTAGAGTTCATGCCAGGTCGCGAAAGACCAAATGTCATCCGAGATCACCAGGGGTTAAAAACTTAAATGTTAACAAGATATCTTCAAGTAGGATAGTTGGAAGAACGTCATATTTTGGTATTTTCATGAAATACGGCTAAGAAGGGGACCTTTTGCTTTTTTTGTTTTTTGCGAGGTAAGAGGTCATTTGGGGCCACCAGTCATCAAAAGCAGCATTTCCTAAGAACTGCCAAGATCATCGTCTGGTGTCACCGGAGGTCAAAAAGCAAAAATCCAGTATTTTCCATTACCAAATTTTTCTTTCGGCACAGAATCACTCAAAGTCTTTGTGGAGCTTACTTTCTGGTATATATTTGGGGTACGTTTTTAGGAAGTGAACGCATATTTGTCCTTGCTTTGGAAACATGTCACAATGGCTGCATATGTCTCCATGTACTGTTTTGGAACATGGCATAGTGTTTCTGTACGAGTCAATCACCGAAGAATGTGAAAGGAACACGAACTGTTCTTGCAACAAAATCTCACCTCACCTCGGTTGCTGATGCAGCTGGAACGAACAGTTACAAGATGGTGGAAGATATTCTCTCATGGTAGATGTGCAAGAAAATATCAGTAGGCTACAGTCTACAACTTAAAAAGAACATGCACCGTCGAGGGATAAATCACTGAAACAACAAACTTTGTTGCTAATTATTTAAATTAAACGAAGCTTTGACGCATTGAGAACACACGACAGAGTAACGTATGCCCAACGTGTCCGACGATGTCGAAGGACACTGCCAAAGGAGCCCCATGTCGACATGTTCCGGAACAGTCAAGAGCAGTGTCTGAAATACAGCCATTGCTAAACGCACATGTTTCATGCCTAAATAATTCTTTGTTTAAATCCTAAACATTATGTTTATTTCCTAAACGTGCTCAGCGTTTCTCAGTGCTTCTCAGCTTGCTATCCTACATACGCTAGCTTTCTACACCAATTTTTGCCCGTCAAAATAGGCGGGGGTTGTGACGTAAGTGGAAGCACTCTATGTAATGAGTTTGGTACCTTTCAATGTGCAGACTGTAATTTGAAAATGCAAACTCTAAAAATGTTTACACAGGTTGTGTAAAAATCACTTAACCCATGCGTAACTAGTGCACGTAGCTAACGTTGGGTAAAAATAACACAAGGTGTGTAAACAAAATTACCCAATTGTTGTTTAAATACAAATTGACATCACAATTGTGTCAAAACTACATTTAGTTATGCATTATCATCACGGACTTCATATACATGGACAGAACATGCACACGGTAGATTGTCGCTACCGTACGTGTGAGAAAAAGTGCATCAAGATGGCGTTCTGCCATGGTCTCGTGTGAAATTTTGGACTTGCTCAAGTAAACCAATAGAATTTGCTAGAAAAGTGAAATATTTCCGAAATTATATAAGGTAAGGTCAAAATTATTTCACGTATTTCAGGAACATGATATTTTTAGCCATTCAAGTTTAACTATTTTCAAAAATAGGACAGAGTCGTCGTCAAATCACACAAATCATAGCTTCACGGTGGCCACCTTGCTGCGCCTTTGTTGTCCCAAATTTGTGGAGACAATCTACGGACGGGTAGGACGTACGCGTTACATGCTCCGTGCATATATATATATATATATATGAAGTCCGTGATTAACCATGCATTATGGATGGGTTCATATGGGTAGGTTTTGGGGTTTCATTTGTTCCAATTTTACTTGGGCAAAAAGGCTGTATTAAACATACGGATCCATGGTGCGTCCGAGCAAGAGTTCCACACACAGACATACTAGGACGGCTTAAGTGTAACAATAGAACGGGTCTACTCATATATTTATATAGAAATAACCACAAATCATCGCACAAATATCAATATTTGATAGAGAGCTCGTACAAGAAACAAAATGATATATTTCGAAGACTACTGTCTTTGTTTCCAACGTGAATGCAGAGTGAAAGTTTATTTGCAAACTACAGATAAAAAAGGAACTTAAAAATCCCATAATCCCATTGTGGATGTTAAGCACTTATAAAATATCTGTAAACCTCAGAGGGAAAATCGATCACGATGTCAAGGTCTTTGTTGAGGCCGAGGGAATGTGTAGACAGTGTAGAGAGTCATTTTATTTCGGATTTAATTCTTTGACTGACAAATGAGTAATTAGAATTGAGCAGAATGCATCTTAAATTAAACAAATTGTGGTTATATTACCCGAACAGGTTCACAGTTTAGTCGAAATATCACAATTGGAAGACAGTCACTTTAATTCAAAAATCAAATTTACCTCATTTTAATGAAGAAACAATGTTTTTTTTGTGGTTCATCGGAGTTTTTAAAAGTACGTAATAAGAATAAGAATAGATATTTTACCCTTTGATCGAAGAAAAGTTTTGTTCATTGATGATTGAATATTAAACAAGAGAAATGCAAAACAAGAAATTTCATAATAGGTTACCATTTCATATAAAATGGATCATTAGACTTGGTTTACACTCATATTCTCATTTACACACAAATATCCACATGTGAAAATGCACAGTATAGCGTATTTACGTGAGCAGGGACATAGTGTAGTGCCTCATCTGGTGGGTTTAAGAGGGAGAACCGAGATCAACTTAAAACTAGGAATATCAAATCTAGAGCGTAGTGAAGGAATTTGGGTAAAAACGAAGGAGTAATTTAATGAAATTGATAACTCGAAAAGTATAAAATCTGTTCCAAATAACACAAATGTCAGAAGAGAAACTATTTTAAAATTTGGCGTATTTTTACACAGCGACAGTTTTTAGCTTCCTTTGTTCGGTAATGAAGCTATAGTGGAATCATAGAGTGCAAGAACATCTTGATGTAACCTCTACTCTATCACTGTTCACCCTTTCTATTCTCAAGCCCCCCCCCCCCCGACAAATCCGTGCTTTTCCTCAGTACGTATGCCCATTTTCACTACAGCCCCATGAAAAATTCATGCACTTTCTCTGACTGACACACAAATATGAACCTGATGGATGCAGGCGCACAGCCAGGAACATGACGACCGTTCTTCTTAAGTTTTGAAACATCGGTCTTCTCTGCCTGATTCCATCGTATCACCTCAGGGAGGAGAGGAAGAACAATACATATGCACTCTATACAGTCATGTTACACATCTGATTTATAGATTGGCAGTGCCAGATATACCAAAATACACAAAAGGTACGTAACCTGTGGAGTTAGTTCACAGGCCAGGCAAGTATGGTTTAATTGTTTTTCACCCAATGTGAGCACAATGAAAGCATAGATCACATGAGGGCACAGATCATGTAACAAACTCGGATATCAGTTTCACCCCACACCGCTATTGATCTACTGGGTGTTTATGTTGGTTTCTCAAGAAGAAACTTCAGGGCATGAATGTGTCAAGGAATGTGTTTTGGGGGTATGACACGGAAAGGATCTAGTTGGAGGGTTCATATTCTCCCATTTGGAGAAAATTAGTTTTGTTAGGTATCCAGACGCGAAATGATGCGATGAACTTTACAATGGTTTTTCATTTTTACCATAATTTTTGTTTAAAGGTTGGGAGGAGTGGATTACAATCCCCAAATAGCTCCTAGGCTGCTCTCGTCATCGATGTGAGGTGATTAATAAAACAAAACCTTGTTAAAGCACTCCTCGCTTGCCAGGCAACAAGTGACACCAAATATTCCATAGTTAGTCCAGCTTAAAACAATAGTTCAATAGTTACCTTCTGTCACTAGAGTCACTATGTTAATTGGAAAATCTCAGTCTGTAAACTCCTCACATGAAGAAGTCATGGGAACGAAAAAGAAACCTCTCATTATGTGAGGATATCATCTAAACGTTTAAATTCAAGACAATATGACGTCTCGTAGTTACTTAGATGCATTTCCATCTGTCCATTGGGGTTTGCAGTTCTCTCAAAGTCAAGTACTAACATTCATTTAGTCTACAGTAGTTATCCATTTTACTTAACTGGACTTTGAGAGAACTGCAAACCATTAGGAGCACTCTCAGAGAAGCAAGGAAAAGATGAATTCTCACCAGCTTTGTTGTAATACATAGACATGTGAACTACATACCATTCTCCCCATATTAAATTCATTAAAGGAATCTGACACATTAAAACTTCTTAAAACTTCCTAATGTTAATTTTATGTAACTGAACAAGTTGGAGCTATACCGGTGCACCAGGTGTTTGTTCCTCCTGTAGATGATCCGACAGTACATGAGGATGGAGTGACAAGAACTGTACTGGCCGGAAAGCTACCATCGACTTCTCCTTCACAAGTCACAGCAAAAAGGGATTCGTACCACTTGTCTTCACACCACTGTGGACCCCACTGGAGGAATATTTCGCAGCATGGCTCGTCTTCCTCTGCATCAGTGGCCACGACACCTCCTTGCTGTAATTTCGTGCAGACGGCAGCACGAGAGTAGGTAGTATCATCCCCATCATCAAGACACAAGAAAGCGTTCAGCCTTCTGTAACATTCTCTCTCGCAATATTGCCTCTGACTATACGTATTCCGACGCCATCGTTTCCCTGCTATCTGCATTGGATAGTCTCCTGGAGCTAAATCTTTGAGGACACCGGAGTCGGATGCTCCAAGATCGTCATCCGGAAAACCAGTGTTCGTAGTATCACAATTGTAGTAAACCTTGCAGTCGCATTTCCAGGTAGGGCTGTGAATATAATGTAGAACACATTTTATTGAACAGTTTTTTCGTATAAATGCCCATATCACATGTACTTGGCTTTGCATTGGAGAAATGAATAACAGCCTTGCAATCATATACGTCACAGATCCACCTTACTGGAGGACCCGCATTCCAAGTACATGTCAATGTGCTGAATGCACTGCATCAATTTCACTGTGGTATACGCAGTCTGTACACATTCATCAAGCAGGGAGCTAGAAGAGACTTCCCGCTCCCTGCATCAAGCAAGCTTCTCCAGTGTAATCTTCTAGGTGTGAATTCCACTCTTCTTGGAACCAATGTCATTCTTCTTGGAGTTCATTCTTCTGTTGTTTGAGTGTACACAAAAACAAAGCAATTCACTTTTAGTGTCAGGTTATGAATTCTGATGTTGTAATGAATTCAGACTGTGGACAATTGTAAGGAAGAGATAATTCATACACCCTATATAAGATAATACAAATAATAGGTAATAATAGATGAAAAATCTATAAAAATACTTTTAACATATTTAAACCTAAAATATATCCAGAGGAAACAGTACATATTCAACACGTATTTCTAGACAAATTTTTCCCTGATCCAGGCCTACCAAGATTCCGTAATAGCAAAATTGCTGCCAATGTTAAATTTACATGCATTAGAACAGAAAGGAAAGTAATCCGTAAAAAACAAACGTCTCAGTTTTCCTTTATGTCTGGTCGTATATTGTGCCAAAAAATTAAAATTTGGGAACATTTAGGTTGGAATTCATATCAATTAACAAGAATAATGCAGAGTCCAATTTATTTTAAGTATGTTAAAAAAAATATTCTAAGCATTTTGGTGAAAGTTTTATTTATTTCCCATGTTCTGTTCTTGAGATATTAGCAATTGAAGTTGGCACATTTTCCGGAGAAAGTTAATATGGAGCAAGCAGGTGCGATGACATGGATTCACATTCTTGGCCAGTGTTGTGATTTCCCTATTTTTCATCCTATTTGCTTGACCTTGTATTGATTAGAAATGCTATTTTGCACCAAAGGCATATAACGGTTTTAAAATTCCATCGCTCAGGATGCACCTATGGTATCAATATATTAAAGTTTAGTTGCATAAAATTCGTGATAAATTATGAAGAAAAACAAAACATTGGCTTTGATTTCTTGTAAGGTTATCATAAGGAAGACATTGCTTATAAAAGTGAATCCATTACATCATACTTGTTTGCTTTAGGTTAATTCTATGTTGAAAATTTGCCGTATTCAATTGCCAATATCTCGAAAACTGAACATGGGAGATAAATGAAAATTTCACCAGAATGCTTAGAATATGTCTCTTTTTAACATGTCAAAATCAAATCTGGCTTTGGACTATACTTGAAAATGGCCGACAAACCAAAAGGGTTGGTACAGCGAAAGTATAGTGCCGTATATATTATGAAAGGAAACTAATCCTCACAGATAAGTTTTTACTTATTAGTAACTCATGGCTTAAGGAACAGTTTATACACAGTAAAGACCAAGATGTCGGCGAAGCAACAAGCCCTTTTAAAATGGCATCATTGATCTCGCTTGACAAATTGCAGTCCTTACGACCAAATATTTCTCCCTTAGGTCGTTGAGTTATGAGTATGTTGAGTTATCGCCGGCCTGGATGAGGGGTATAAGAGGAATTGTGGTGGTTCATGAGGATAAAGCTGAAACTTTTGTGTCTTTACATGCAATCGTATGCAATTTACGCTACCTTCGGTAAAACTTGTCATCAAACCTGCATACTTTAAGGAGTCAAAATAAAAGATTATTGATCGGTATAGGCGAAAGGGAGCATTTTGGCCTAGAGAAAATGTCGAAAAATCAGATCCTCAGATGGCCGAAAATTGCGTTTCAATGCTTGTAAAGAAAATCTAAACATGCAGTCCTTAAGTTTAGCTTTTGTTTGCAAGAAGGAAAAAATCAGGAACGTGCTAAGTAATCAGAAAATTACTACGTGAAATTTACCACCACTATGATATTAAATGGCCTTGATTCTTTTCGGGGAAACTATTCAATGGAACTGAAAATATGCTAATGGCTTGCTAAATCAAAGATCCGCTGAATAGATGAAATTGTCTGTAACTGTTCGAAACTTCGTTTGCTAATGATTTTACCCCTAACATCTCTTTCGTGATAAATCGCAAACTATTTCTCACCGCATTTGAACAACCTCCGCTCTCCCCGTCTCGTACGTCAATGTCGGCCAGGGGAGGAATCTAAAGGATGGGCCCTCCCCCTTTGAAAATTCTTAAAAATGTAGGTGTCCTTAGAGGCAATCGGGACCGCCAGGGATATACAGAGGCTAACTTTTTTAAGACAAATTTGGAATTTGATAAAATTTGCCTATTTTTATGAATTAAAAAAAATAGCATCACTGATGGGCCTTACCCTCTGAAAATTTTTGAGAAATTGGGTGCCCTTGCATGCAATCTGGTGCCACTTATGCTACCTTTTGAAGTAAAATCTGTGTTATATACTTTGGCTATGTATTTTTATGATCTTTAAAAAATAATGACATTCGTGAGAGGGGCAGGGGGGTGGCCCCATTCGTATGCCACTTGCTATAACCTTGAACCAGATTTCATGCTTGTACCATGAAAATCTAATTCTACAAAAAAACAATGCCTACCTATTAAAAAGGTGGCTCACCACCGATTACAAAAGGAGTTTAAGAGATTCTTATTACAAAAAAGGTTCGGTGAATATGAATTTATTACAAAAGTTGTCAAATTCATTACAAAAGTGGTGACCTGTTAGAAAATGCGGTTGTTTCATTAGGCCTAACCATAGGCCTATTCCGGGGAGGCTATCTTGTCTTGCATGTAAACATGGATCGTTTCCCCAAAATATGATACGAAATTCGCATTGAAAGGTAATTACGGCAATTTTTAATGTTTTTCTATACTTTCAGTTGAAATTTACCTAGAGACGCAGTACTTCAAATCTTTTCCGCTATCGGTAATTTGCAAAAGATCACGTGTTGCATCTGCCCTATCCAGACAGTCAAGAAGTTTAAACGGCATTCAGAGTTTTTTTTTTACAATTTGTATCACGTCTTCAACTCTGTTCAACATTTTTACACTGACTCAAAACTAGCAAATATGAACTGTGATGACAGTCTAACTTTGTAATTACAGTGGATACTGTCTCTGTCGTGCATCGGTGTTGAATTTTGTTACCCGACAAATATTCAGAAATTTTCCCAGTAATTAAGATAAATCAACGTTCCTTCTACCCTGAAAAACCTCTCTTGTGTTTCTATATTCTAGAAAAAGGGGAAAACGAGGTGCTGGACCAAAGGATTAATATTCTTTGACAACCTCTTATTGCCTCTTCATAGCCTATCATAACAAAGTTTGATAATTTTTTGTCTGTTCTTTTAGGAGCATATAACTCCAGCAGAGAGCAGAACTGTCTCGGGGTTATATTACTCGTTCTTCTTCTTTGGAGGTTTTGCAAGAGTGTCGAGGGTACATTGCTTTTTAATCGAGAGACTTTTTCCAGCATTAAAAACTAGTAGTCCAGGAGCTCATTTATATTTAAGTAGAAAAAATAGATAAATTCTGGTTAGAGTGTCATTCATTTTCCGTGTTCTGTTCCCAGGATATAGTGGATTGAAGTTGACACATTTCTTTACAAAAGGTGAACTTGAAGCCTCAGGTGTGATATCATGGATTCACACTGTTGGACAATGTTTTGCTTTACTTTATTTTCTATCCTTTTAGATTTTCTTTTATTTGACAAGGGATGCTAACTCGCCCCTAAGTCATACTATGCTTTTAAAATTAAAAATTCCATTTTCAGGATTCCCGTATGGTATCAATATACTACAGTTAAGTTGCAGTAAAATTAGTGTTAATCCATAAGAAAAAACAAAACATTAGCCAACAGTATGAAACCATGACATCATCCTGCTTGCTTCAAGTTTATTCTTTAAAAAATTGTCACATTTCATTGCCAGCATCTCGAGAATGGAATATTGGAAATGGATAAAACTTTCACCACAATGCTAAGAATATTTCCCTCTTTTGACATAGCCTTTCAAACACAGTAAACACAAATCAGTCAAGTGGTTTCTGAATTGACTAACCGTGTTAGTCACTCACATTTGACTAACTTGTGATGATATTTGGCTTATTTCGTAGACGAGGACTAAAGAATATTAGTCAAAACTTAGTCAGAACGACTTAATATTTGTAAGAAAGTAGTTTGGCTGGGTCAAATATTAGTCAATATTGACTAAGGTGATTAGTGAGTTCCGACGTCCTGATTGACTAATTGCGTTAATTGAATTTGGATCTGGACTCTCTGTCAATTACAAGTATCCATTTGAATAAGATATATAGATGAATTTGGCGGCAGAAGGCAGTTTGACTCTGTAAAACCAAATTTAATTTAGGCTGCATATCTGATATTTAAGATTTTTTATGTAAAAAGACCTCTTCTTCTCAACAAAGTCTCAGAATGTTAATGTGGATAAATTTCTGCAGACTCTCAGTGTTTAACTTTTTGGAATTTCCTATTTGTCTGTGAAAATTGATACTGTTGCGATGTTTGAATATTTTTGTAGATTAGTATAATCCTACGCTATGTTTAGGCTATAGACGTGCCAAATGGTGTGAAATCAGTCACATAAGTGTTTTTGACATTGCAGCAAACGGGTACCCCAGAATTATCTAGTATTTATCAAACTACATCTTCACTTGCATTCGGTTCGGAGTGAACTGAAACCAAAGAAAGTACTAGATCTACCATAAATAGTTCTGACGAATCCTCAAGTAGGCTCATATACTTTTGGAGTGTTTAAATGCATTTGTCTGTTTGATACCAATATTACTCCATCTATTGTGACCAGTCACTGTGATGGTTTGAACGATTGTTAATATATCTTACTATTTGACCATTATGCACACTGCCTGACTCTCGTGACTTTTGTTTCTCTGGGACCAGGATTTCATTTGTAATTCAGTTAACAGCTCATCCAGACCAGTATTTACAAGGCTCTCTCATATTTCATTCCTTATTTGTAGCCTCTAGTATTTTATATTCCAGTTTCCTTAGCAATAGGAACAATAAAAGTTTCTGAAACTTTAGGGAACTCTTCCCCAATTCTCCCGATTTCTACTGTGATATTTCGGCGATCGGATGAATTAGGTTGGATGGCAATCGGACTCAATAATTGTATTTGAGGCTCTATTCAACGTTTGAAGTTAGTAACCTTACGCTTTTGACTAGGAAATTTGGAATTCCGTTGTCCCTTTCCTTTTTCAACTTTGGAACAACTCACTCATTTCAGACGTTTCTTTCATTTGACCAATCCAGGCGATAAGTATGTGAACCACAAAATGACCTGTCTGAAACTTTCTCTTGTGAAATCTCAAGAACACCATAACTCCTCAAAACCTAGTCTCCTTGACTAATGAATAAAAGGCATATTCTGATGCGTTTGACTCCCTTATAAACGAAAGAAAACATATTCCAGACCTTTTCCTACCAAACATCCTTGTCCTATACCAATAGGTCGTACCTGTTTTTTTAGATTTTTTTGTGTAAAAACAACTCTGCCAACAAAGTCTCAGAATGTTAATGTCGATAAATTTCCGCAGATTCTTGAATATTTTTGTAGATTAGCATAATCCTACGCCATGTTTAGGATAAAGGCGTGCCAAATGTTTACTGCAGCGACGTCAGTTAAAGTCATAATAAATTAAATGAATGTCAAATTGCTGTGCACTTTTTCTCTAAAACATGTTGCTTTACATTGAAAATTAGTAACTTCCGAACGTTAAATGCCTTTTCTGCATATTTTTAAAGTCAGTAAATTTTGTTTCTCGCAAGTTCGTTTTGTCGATTGATCTTGAAAGTTTGATATTTCTTTCTGTTTATTTTTTTCAGTTTCTGCTACCAACTGACACCCGCACCTGTATAGTGCTGCCCCAAAATGAAAAGTATCGTTAAATGTTTATGACGATGCACTGAAAGCAATATCTGAACATTATTCTAAATTTATCGCCGGTAACAACCGAAAAGTAATAAAACAGTAACATCTAGACCTATGTAAAACTACACTTGGATGAAAAATGACCCGTGATCATGAGAAAGCATAAATCATGGGTGTATTTGTGTCATCTACATTTTCCTGAATTTGTTTTGCCAAGTTAACTGAACAGTTAAAATAACAAGAGTGTTGAGGACAGGGGAAAAGCGCATCAGCCAGCCTCACGTAAACCAGTTTTACACCGACATGAAAAAAAGAAACCGAGAGGCATCTAAAAACTATTCTTCTAGGGAATTTATACTCGACAGCAGTTTGACTAAATTTACAGCACGCGAATGTGTTGCACCTTGCCGCATTTGGTACACCCTACGACGTCCTGGTATTCAGTTCGTATCATGGGCTTGCAAGTCTGTACATATACATATGAAGTAATAGGGTACGTACTTAATGAAAAGTAATCAACACCTTAATCGTGCAACATTTTAGTCACCGACCTACCTTCACACCTCACCCAACCGTCGGGCAATGTTCTTAGAGCCAGGTCAAACCTAAGATTTAAAGCATATAATCTACTGCCATTGTGCATGCTTGGTGCTCAGCATAAGCAAATGAGTAGGGAAATTAGCCTGTGAGCCACAACCGGATAAAAGACGGTGGCCCGCCCGATTAAAACCAATAAGTAATTGGACCGTGCAACTTTATCTAAAAGCTCATTTTCAACATGAAAAATTAATGTAACATTTAGAAACCACTGTAAAGTCATTTCTTCATGATCAGAAGTACACATAGTTTAAGTCTTTGCTACACATATAATTCAGAGCATGTTCGAAATCCGAATCTTTCTTAGTTCATTTTAGTAGAGTTATCAGTGGAGTTCAATGTTTGCATTCATTTTTTTCATTAAGTTGTGAGTAAAATGTTTTTGAAATAAAAAGGAAAATGTCATAAATTGTGTCTGAAATTTTAAGAGCTCTGTAGTTTTTTTTTTTTTAATTTTAGGATTCCCCTCACGATAGGGTTTGCTAAGTTAAATGGAATTGTGTGACAGATGCATCTTTAAAGCTGTTTTTCCTCCTACCTGCAAACGTGTTAAATTGAATAGCAATGACGTAAAATTTGCAATTGTACACTTTGCAAGCATATCTTTAAAAGTTTAAGCAGACTGCGCCAACTTACAGATACGAGCAGTCGCTAGGCCTACTAGTTCCCGGGGTAGCATATATATCTATCTGACTATGATCAGGGCCTGTTATGATACTACACACAGACAATGGATGCATTCAGCTGAATATGTTTTATCTTTCCTTAGAGGTATCGTGATGGAAATCTCTTTGTTTATTTCAGGACTAGCATGCAACTGATAAAGTATAAATAGTTCGAACCCTAACATACATTGTTTGTTTTAATAATTTCTTTATACACTTGTCGGTTGATTCTAAGCATCGAATTAAGACAGAGTACTTTTAAATTTAAGCAGCTGATGATGCTCGTTTCTTACAATTGGAATGAAATTACTTGACAACAACTTTTCGTGTTTTAGCAGTAACATGAACCCGTCTGATCACGTATGCTTTGAAAGTTGTTCCACTTAAGCCGCGTCGGACGCGTGGCAAACTGTGGAATGCTTTGCGATTAGTTGGTCGCAAGCAGACGTGCAACTCAGTTTCATGCGACCGAACACGAAACTGAAACGTGCAACTGACAGCAATGACGAACTTCTAGAATAAAACCCGCGAAGATCAGTTAATCGAAATGGATAGAACACATTCTTGTCTCTTCAACGTAACAAATAAAGGGTTTGTTAAACGTTAGAATTTTACGTGAATCGCTCATGGACCTGCGACTTGTTGCATAATGTGGACATTAAAGGTAAAGAGCAGTCCCCAAAAACTTATTTTGAAGAAAATGCTTAATAACTCAATTTTCATCTTGTTTCTCTTCAAAGTATCTGTAATTACATTTTTTTGACCACACTATTGCATATTCAAGGTAAACCAAGCAGTTATTTCTGGTATATTTCACATTTGAAAAGAAAAAACATTGTCACATGACTCTCAACAGCCAATCATGAAACTGGACAGTCTACTACACTTTTTCAATTTGGGATGACTGCTCCTGCCCTTTAAGATCTGAAAACTAGTTAGCGGTCACTTGCCCACCACGACAAGACAGTCTTGTAGCAATGAATCGTGTCGCATATGTGGACAGGGCTTTAGTGAGGTGGAGACTGGGTTTTTAGGACCAGTCTCTAACCAGTAATTTAGTCGAGTCGGTCACCGCTTTTTTCCAGTTGTAGCCCACTGGCTTGCTCTCCCTACTATGTCGCTTATGTTGGGCACCAAGCACAATAACAGAAGATTTTTTAACGTCTTCGAGTTTGACCCGGCACAGGCCAGGAATCGAGCTCCCGACCTCCCGACCTCCCGACTGCAAGTCGGATGATCTCACCACGACTATGCAGTCGGTCTCTTGAAAGGCGTTCGAGTGAAAAATCCATTCAGAGACTCTTCTCATTAATGCGTATGACAATACATATGCAGCTGAATTTTAACGTCTACCACAAACATAGGTAGCCTAACTATTTTGGGGACGAGCTCGTTGCAGGAAATTTTAATACAAGTCTTGTGGAGACCAAATGCGTGTTTTTAGCAGAATTGCTATTTTCAGTATGACCTTTCTCCAAATGCCGTGTCTCTTTTCCTACTTTTTTATTTTTCATTTTTATATAAAATCTTGCGTTCAGGGGTGGCGCCAGGGTTTGCCCGACAGGGGGGCCAAACTCCCCGACAAGGGGGCCAGAATTTGAAGGCCCCGACAAAAGCGATGTTATGTCCCGGTGGAACGTGACTTGGCAAAATTTGAGGCGCGCGGAGCGCGCCGAAATTTTGGACTTTCTTTTTAACAAAAACTAAAATTTGGAGTTTATTTGAAGAAAAGTAATACTTTTGAAAGAAATTTGGCTTTTGTTGGTACTAAAAAAAAAATTTTGGTGTTTATTGACGTATCTGTACTTCATAAGGGAACAATCCAAAACGTTTTATGTGCGACAGCTGAAATTCTTTTGGGGTTACGCATTGAATCGTACAAGACCTACGAACTAAGACTTCGAGACGAGACTAGAAGTTTGCCCGGAAAGATTTTCCCTTTTCTGAACGAATCTTTGAAAATTAAGAGCTTATTATAATGGAGGAATTTTGGACTTTAATGGAAGAAAATTTGCTTTTTGGAAAGGTTATAATGAAAAATTTGGTTTCTTATATAAGGTGATATGCCTTTCAGGGGCAAAATTAGGTCATGCCGGGTGGTTAATAGAGTTGGCTTTGGTTATTTATTTTACGGAGTATCCATCGAAATTGGAACATTTTGCCCCTTTTAACAATCTAAAGCTAATACTGGAGAAGAATTGTAATTTCATGACAGTTTTGGGGTTTTATGGAAGAATCTGACGTTCTCATGAGGCAAATCAATTAGGGGGTGATCTGTAGTTTTGTTGAGGTTACTGAATATCATCCTGCAGATTTAGGCCCTTGGAACATATAGTAGCATTCTCCCGAGGAAAAATACTTGAAATTTTTTATTGTATTTATTGTCATAGGTTTACGGGAGCGTTTCAGTTTGGGAAGGGCAGAGTTGTTTTTGTCCGAAAAAATGTAATTCTGCCCGAAAGATTATCTAAGTCGAGCACACAGAATTTTTTGAAAAATTGAGAACCCCCGGAAAGCAGGAAATGGTATTTCCTGGGCTTGTAACTAGAATTAAAGAAGTCCTTACTTTCAGATTTCTTTCGCAATAAAATTTCACTTCATAATACTGCCTCAAAACGAAAATAATTTACAAACACGCATTGTTCTGTTCAGTCAACTGTTCGACTAAAACACTATCTGCGCTGAGCGTACAGAAAATTGTTAAAAAATGTAACCTCTAAGATAGCCGGAATGGCATTTCCCAGACTTGTAACTAGTAATGAAGCAGTCGTTATTTTGAGCCTTCCTCTAAAGTGAAAGTTTCACTTCAATAGAGAAAAAAACCCAACTTGCTTATGATCAGAGAAGTACCAGATAAAAAGGTCTGCTAAAATTAGATGTAATGGTCTTTTCTCTTTTTTTTTTGGGGGGGGGGAGGGAGGGGGCTATACGCAACGGAATTAAAAATATACTATAATATTTTTGAATGCATTAAGAACCTTCGTTGAATTCAATTGCAAGGTCCACTAAAGAGATGAAATTTTTAACGTGATTGCCCGAACTCCAGACTATAATTGGTTTAACTCCCAACGTATTTGAAAATATGGCACGTTACAAGGTGACTTCAAATAAATTCTTAGTCACACTTATGGGGAGATTTTCTCACACCACTGTTTATCATTATGTGTATCTGAAAACGACATGGCCGAATTTTATTACCTTTGTAAGAATTCGGCTGTCCGCCCGGACCGGCCAGATGGCAGACCATTGGGGACTGCACGCACTTTAACAACCTCTCGTCTGTTTTTGTAAGGAGAATTCGGAATTGTCAGTTACCTTGAAGAATATGGTCTTCAAAAATGCAAGATCAAGAAGGTCGTCCGAGTGACTACAGACCCATGTCTTTTATCGTGCGTCTGTAGATGAAGGCTCCCCGACGAAATGGGATTTTCTCAACAACAGGGGGTGGGTAGCCCGTCCCCGACGGAGGCATGACCTTTCGCGCACGGATTGAAGATGGGATGAGGGATAGAAGAGCTAGTAAGAAGTGATGAAAAACCGATTCAGGTATGCTTTAAAATAGCGTTACAAAAGAAAAAATAGTTCAAAAAGAAAAGAATCATGGTCATCCATCCAATAACTGAAGTTCTTTACGTTTTTCATGTTTAGGCCTGCCAGAAAAATTGCCGTCCTTCCCCGACGGGGGAAGGGATAGGACATGGTACATAGAATAAGGTTTAACAGAGTTAAGAAGTGATTTAAAATCGATTCCGATATTGTATTAAAATAGCATTACAAAACAAAATGTATGTTCTAGATGGCCCATCCAGTAACTTCAGTTCTTGTGGGGTTTTTAATATTTTTTTCACTTTTTAGACCTCCCCGACGAAACCGCCGACCTTCCTCGTGGGGGGGGGGGGGGGGCAGTGTTCCCCGACGGGCTGGGGCCACCCCTGCTTGCGTTTCAATATGCTTCAAGAGTAAGTAATTAGTTCACCATTTACTATTCACAGTATCCGGAAAACGACAAAGGTTTACATGAAAACCCTTTTAGAAGTACGGATCTCATTACAGAACGATTTTGGCACATTTTTTTTTTTTTTTCAAAAAATTTGTCACAAGAACTGCTTTTAAATTTGCTGATAAGGATGAATCAAATTTTACTGAATCAAGATCTTTTATTACGAAAAACGATTTTCTAATACAACGTCACAGTCATTTAGAAAACTTAGATAACCTTTTTGTCCATATTTAGGTGAACACTTTTGTAATCATGCATAACTGTTCCTTTCACCACAACTGTGTTGGGAATTGTTGTCAAATTCAGAATCATCATGCCCCCATTTTTTTGTCGGAAATCTGACTAAAGGGACATTACGAATAAAGTGAAGGCCGAGTGACGGAATGAAATCACCGAGCAGCCTAAAATAAAGGACATAATGTTCCCTTTTCCCAATGTCCCATTGACTCTCTGGCAAAGAACCAAAACAGGTGCCAAACAAATCCTCCAGAAGGCGCTCGCATCCCTGAAGGAGCTTCGTTCTTTTAATAACATGACATTAATTCACTTTAAAATCTCTCAAATCTACAATCCTCGACAAAAATGATGGGACAAAACAAGCAATGTACGGAACACCATCCCCCACTCCCCCATTCAATGTTGCGGCAGCTCAAGGCGTCCTGAAACTTCAACATTGATACGGGGAGCGGGGTTTGTCCCATGTACTTTTGTCGAGGATTGTAGAGTCCCCTCGGTTCTCGGCGCACAAGGCTTTTCATAAGTGACTGGCAGAGAATAACACTTTTTCTGAAGTCCCCCCGACTCTCGGGCAAAGAGCCATTCGGCGAAACTAAACTTGAAACTACTTCCCGAAGAAGCTATTGAGCCCAGGACAACACTTGACTGACCTTACGGCCCTCGGACCATTTATATCATTCTTCTGTTATTAATGGCTCAATTCTAGACCGGATGAAAAGAACAGATACTACACATGATCTTAGTCAAAATACCGAGAAACGAGAGTCCACTTAGTTGACAAAAACAGAGCTTTTTACGTGCTTGGAAACGGACACGGTCGGAACGAAGTTCCAAACAAATTCCGGAACTACCAACGAACACAAGTACAAAACATTTGCAATCAACAACCATTTACACACCAATATGCAACTATTTACACGGACGGGCAGGGTTATAGTTCATGACACCCCCAGCTCAAGGATACCTTCGCGACCACGGGCTGGCCTCCGTGATCACAGATACTCCTGCATCAGGTAAGTATCCATAAGCGGAGAAGCCTTAAGGTCTTCAGGGCTTAGTTGACAAAAACATTTTTTTCTTTTTAAAACGTACTTAGAAACGGGCACGTTGCAACAAATAGACAACTCAAACCAGCCGGACAAAAACACAAACTCCAACCGTCAACCATCCACACACAAAGGTTTGTAACAAACGAAAAAGACGCCCCAACCCCACTCCAGCACCCAAACAACACGCCAACCCATCCACAACCGTTTTGAACATTAACCCCAACCAACCCCCAAGACAACAAAAAACATGATCATCCCAAACCACCCTCCATGGCTACCCCACACCCGGAGGCAACACCGCCCGAAGGCAACAACACTTAAAAAGTACAGGGCAAATATACAGGTACACCTTGCCCAAGGGTGCCCCGGAGGCAGTTGTGGAAAAGGGTAACCTCATTATTCCCACGTTTGAACCAGTTCCACAACTGGATGCAGTTTAACGTCCTACCCAGTTGACAAAAACATTACTTTTCCCAAAGTCCTCCCGATCCTCTGGCAAAGGGCCGTTCGGCGAGACCAAACTTGATAGCTTCCCGAAGAAGCTATACGTCCACTTTAGGACAACACTTGACCAACCTCAACCCCAGTTGACAAAAACATTGCAAAGTAAAATTAAATATAAGACTTACTAGGAACAGCCTTTTCCTTGCTTGGACGTATATATTGCTGCACCACAAATGCCAATTGTAACAATAAAGCACGCAAATTGAAGCGTATACCGATGATTCATGGCTATCCGACTTTATAAAGACCAACGGAATCAAGAGAGGTAATAATTGAATAATTAGTTGATCTATCATTTTATACTTAAATCGTTGGGGAGTTACCCACAGACTTGATTTTATATGGTATCTGTAACTGGAACACATGCTTTCCTTTTCTTATTTACATGAATATTTATATCTCGGATGGCCAATCAAAATTGAACACAATAAAGTGCACAATTGAAATCAGACAATACCCTTGAAATACTTGAAGTGAACAAAATTAATGCAAATGTACGGTAACTGAAAGGAAATTTTTATGGTCTGTAGGTTGCATTACCTTAGCGCGTACCAGTAGGTGTCAGATATGACCCACATTATCACGAAAACTCAATGTAATAGTTTTGCACTGTTCGACAACTTATGACTGATTCTTCACTGAGTTTGATCATTGGTTAGGTTTGATGTACGGTTTAACCTTTCACCGTTGTGCTCCAATCGGAGCACATTTGCGCGAATCGGGAGTGGGCGGAAAAGCGGACGTAGCACGCCCCGCATCAGCTTCCAAATTGACCCCGTGACCTTAAACTATTGACTCTCTCGTTGTTGTGGCCAAATTTTCGGGTAGCTACTCGCAGTTTCGAGCTCCGCGTGAAACAGTAAAGATGGGTGACAGCCGCGCTCTCCGCATGGGTCCAAAAGGACCCAAACAACGGTAAAGGGTTAACGCTTCAACCACGGACTTCCTATAAACATGGACAAAGCATGTTATGCGTATGTTGTATCCGCAGATTGTCGCCACTTACTGTGACAAAAAAGGCACACCAAGACGGGAACCGTGAAGCTATAATTTGTGCGATTTGACGACAACTCTGTATTATTTTGAAAAATAGTTAAACTTCAATGGAAAACAATATTCTGTTCCTTCAAAATGTGAAGTGATTTTGACATTAACTTTTATTATTTCGAAAATATTTCAACTTTCTTGCAAAATCTGTTGATATACTTGATCAAGTCCAAACTTTCACACAAAACCTTAGCAGAGAGCCTTCTTGCTAAGCCTTTTCCCACAGGTACAGTCGCGACAATGTACCGTGTTGTATGCTTTGTCCATGTATAGGAAGTCCGTGGACTCAACCGTGCGTATAACCTTCTTTCTGGCCCTGTGTAGGACGTTAAACTGCATCCGGTTGTGGAGTTTTTTAAACGTGGGAATAATGAGGTTACCATTTGCCAAAACTGCCTCCGGGCACCTTTGGGCAAGGTGTACCTGTATTTGTCCAGTGCTTTTAGAGTGTTGTTGCTTTCGGGCGTGTTGCTGCCGGGCTTGGTGTTACCGTCAGGCGTGGTGTTGCCTCCGTGGGTGGCCTTCGGGCGTGGTGTGGGTCGTTCCTGGTTTTTGTCATGGGGTTGGCGTGGGGTTAGTGTCCGTAGGTGGTTGGTGTTATAGGCGGTTGTGGGTGAGTTTGCGGGTTGTTTGAGTGTTGAGGTGGGTTTAGTGCGTCGTTCAAGTTCCGTTTGCGAAAAACCTTTTTGCTTCGTGTTTTGTATGTTGATGGTTGATGGTTAGCGTTTGAGTTTTTGTCCAACCGGTCTGAGTTGCCTTTTGTTACCACGAGAGCGTTTAAAAAAGAACCTTCTTTCAGGTTTAATGTAGCGTCTCCCAAGGACTTCTTTAGATGTGGGACGCTGTATTTTGTTATCCATACTCCATTGCCTATGTGGAACGTCACTAACAACGGCAGTAGGTTTCATCTTTGAAGTCTTTGGGATGATCCAATCTCGGAATCGATCACTAGGTGATGAATATTATCATAGGTTTATAGAGTTCGTAAGTTCGAGTTTTACGACTCGGTTTCTAACAGATTGGTTCAATTTGGGCCGACCACGGCCTTTTCCAATTGTGGCTAACTGGCTTGTTTTCACTACTCATGTGGTTATGCAATATTCTGAATAACCTGCATATGTCTTTGAACCATCGGGGTGGTCACAGCTATTCAGCAGTCCAGCAAACCACTGTCGGGGAAAAAGCAGAAATCTACTCTGCTGACGCAGCGGGGTTTCTGTAGCAAATTGTAGCGGAGCACCATCGGTTACTGTAAAACACTGCACCGACGATATACAGATAGATTATAGGAAAACCCTGCCGGTCAGCTGGAGCCTGGAGGGTAGGCAGCATCATAAACCACTTCCAACGGGCGACCCGCCGGAAAAGTCTAGTAAATTCGCTGGTCGGGTCCACCGGCGGGTATAGCTAGTGTTTCTTCAGCGACTTCCAACAGATCCGCCGGATGGAAGCTAAACTATAGCTATTCACTCGCGTGCCGCCGGCGTTTGCCACCAGCCGTCCGCTATACAAGATGCTATAGCGATCCTCTGGCCGATCGCTAGCCTGAACCTACTTGAAAGGTCACAATACTGTGGCTTTCCGCTTTCCATTGGTTGATTCGATGTCTAAAACTTAAAAGCTTTGTTTTATGACCGAGGTGATAACGTTTTGTTCCATTATCTTCAGGTTTTATAACAACCATTGTGGTAATACTGACGTCGTCTAATTGAACACTAAATATAGTTTGTTCTATTGATTCAAAATCTTTTTCTTTTTCGATAACTGTTAGGGTCACTGGAGCGTTAAAACACACCGTATTGGAAGAAATGAGAAAATGGCTGAACACGAAGAAGGGACATGGGTGAGTGGTCCCATTACACTTTTTGTACTATTGATAAAGGAGGTACGTTTTTTGTAGTCTTTTGTGGCATTCAGACAGTCGAAATCCAGTGTTAAGGGAATTCACTTTAAACATATTTTACTTTTTACTTTTTTTACTCTTAAATGAAAAGTAAATGAAACAACAACACTACAACAGCATGTATATGTATATAGGTGCTATAGGTATAATATCATCTCAGCTAGGATTGTAGAATGCTCAGTGCTCAGAACATGGAGTCGTCTCTAACAACTCCCTGATTAGAACAAGTTTTTTGCATTATCAACGCAAGCACCATTCATCATCATTAACCGTCGAATATAAATCTTCTTATGTCATTGCACCACAGAAATTGGACCTATGAGAAATACCCCCGAAAACAATGAAAAAAGAGTTGGCAACAGGCCCGTGAGTGGGTAGAAAAAGAGGGATGGTGTTTCGAGGGGGGGGTATTTCCAGGGAAACAAAGGTGTTAAATTGTATTAAGTCAATGACAAACTTCAAATTTTCAAGGGGTCGTAGTGCACTTGGCTACGGGTCTGGTGGAATATTTTACCCCATTAGACCACCGATGTTCCACCACGATCTCGTCAAAAATCTCCGGACCAAAGAAATATTACAAGAACCTCTTTAACCTGTACCAACGACATCTTCTAGCTAACCATTTCCCCTTTCTTTCTTAAGTAGCAGCGGAAGTGAAAACTCCCAAACACTGTTAGCATAATAAAAAACAAACAAACAAACAAAACAAAACAAAACAAAACAAAACAAAAACAAATCAAAATTGTAACTTTTCGCACAACTCTTGGATAAGAAACTTCACAAATTACGATAATAGAAGGATTTGTCTTGTGGTACTGGAACCACATTCAATACCATAAATTGGATACGTGTAGTGAGTCTGATGTGTTTCACGATTTCCTCGTTGACGTTGAGGGGAATGTGATAGCATTTTTCTTCCCAAATTATGAAATTTAGGTTTACCCTGAACATCAGAGAATCCTCTCCCTCGAAATATGGACAAACTTTTCCTGTCCTTTAAGTCCTTCCTTGTCACACAACTGGCAAAGAGCAACATTGTTACAGATTACATGGTCCAGTGTCCGTCCTTTGTTGTCTGCGGTTTTCTATTGTTGTAAAATCGGCTAAGTCGTTACGCTTTCTGCCAAGTGATGATGCCCACTTTCAAGGAGCAAAATTCTCTAATGAATGTGTGATGTTTGAGCCTTTAAATATCATGAAAGATACTTGAAAGCGAAATGAGAAGTATTCTATGTGATCTGACTGTTGTCATAGAACAAGTTTGAAAGACTGCTTTTTCCCTCAGTTAAATGCATCGATATAAACTCAATAAGCCCACCAAAGCAATTTTCAAGTCATTTTTAAATGGGCAAGGCCAGTTGCCTCAAAATTATTATGATACAACAACTGAACGCCAATCATGAAACAGGACAGCCTATACACACTACAGGTCTTCATGTTGGGGTGACTGCATTTTCCTGTAATTTTTCTATGAGTGGACCTTTCCATCTCCTTCCTGTTGACGCCTAGCTCAACTGTACTCCTGGCTTTCTTTCCATTTATTCTCTTATCCCTAACTGCCAGTGCCAGTGATGTACCTGTAGGCCCACCAGTGTCTCCGACATTATGTGTTAGTGTATTCATTTTAGGATTCGTAAAATAGGTAGTAGTGAACCTGACCACCCGCCCCCCCCCCAAAAAAAAAAATATGTATAATCTGAACGCTTGAATAATCATAATATCAACCAGAATGCAAAAACGCATTGAGGTTTCGATGATATATACATGCTCTTTTCAATAAAATGCTACATTTCTTGTAACAACTGGTGACCCAAAATAGCCTTGGCTCCACCTGTAAGTGACTCGTTTTTCTTTCATACTGTGCCTTGAGATATTCTGCAAACAAGGTTTTCAGAGTTTGATACCAGGTGATACCAGATGACCATTGACCTCCACCAAAAACAACAGGTACAGTACTTTCAACTCTCCATAACACATCCACATACTAATTGGGAAATCCATCCAAGTTTCCTACCTGGAGATATCCCATTTTGACAAGTTTTTCAAAGTTTGACCGATCATTACCCCAGATATCCTTTCACATCCACAAAAAATAACCTTATACAGACCATCTTCTCACCATAATTCATTTACATACTAATTTTGAAATCCATCCACCTTTCATACCTTGAGCTATCCTAAACAAGGTTTTCTGAGTTTGACCCCTATGACCCCAAATGACCTTTGACCTCTACCAAAATCAATAGGGTTCTTCCTCCCATCATAACGCATCAACAGATCAAGTTTGAACTCAATCCAAGCTTCCTACCTTGAGATATAGTGTAAAACAGAATTTCGGGGTGTGACCCCATGTGACCCCAAATGACCTTTGACCTCCACGAAAATAAATCTTTCTTACATCATAACGCATCAGCCTATCAAGATTGAAATGAATCCAAGTTTCCTACCATAATGTATCATGTAAACAAGGATTTCAGGTTTTGACCCCATGTGACCCCAAATGACCTTTGACCTTCACGAAAATATATTGGGTTCTTTCTTACATCATAACGCATCAGCCTATCAAGATTGAAATGAATCCAAGTTTCCTACCACAATGTATCACATAAACAAGTATTTCAGGTTTTGACCCCATGTGATCCCAAATGACCTTTGACCTCCACGAAAATACATTGGGTTCTATCTTACATCATAACGCATCAACGTACAAAGTTTGAAATTAATCCAATTTTCCCACCATGAGATATCGTGTAAACAAGGATTTCGGGGTTTGACCCCTTGTGACCCCAAATGACCTTTGACCTCCACCAAAATCAATAGGGTTCTTCCTTATATCATAACGCATCAACGTATCAACTTTGAAATTAATCCAAGTTTCCTATCTTGAGATATCGTTGAAACAAGGATTTCGGGGTTTGACCCCTGTGACCCCAGATGACCTTTGACCTCCACCAAAATCAATAGGATTCTTCCTCTCAGTATGGGGTATCTGTGTACCAAATTTGAGACTTGTCAGATCTTCCCTTCTCAAGATATCGTGTAAACAAGCAAAGTGTCACAAACACACACACATACACACACACGCACACAGATGCATACACACATACATACACACGCACATACACACATACATACACACACACGCCGTCATGAATGCATAGGTTTCTCTTTTCATCGAAACCAAAAACTGTTACAAATAACCCAAAAAACTGTTCCAGTTGGGTGCAGTGTGTACCTTTTCCTTCTATTGTTAAAGAAAAACTTTGTCAGCCATTTTGCACATGACACTGGTATGGTAGGTTTAACCCACCCGTCAACGAAAATAACTTGATGAATGTAAATGACTGAGGATTTGATGAAAATTCTTCTGGAAAGTTTAGTTGGTTGAACGTATACAAACATACAACCATGAGCATTCCGACGGGGAACTTTGCCGGGAAACCATAAAATTTAAATTTAAAACATTTGAACATAAAATTACGTCAACAATGCAGTTCACTAAGTGTGGATTTCTACTTGCGAAACAGGACCTGGAAAACTTAACAGCCTCATGACGGTTTACTCGGTTAATTTGAAGTAGCATAAACAAGCATTATTCTGGTGAGAAACTTTTCCCTGATATAATCAATTCAACGTTTCCTTTTTTGCAAGATCCATTTATGCGGCAAAGACACTTCAAAGGCGCTCCGCCCCTGCAACTCCCCGCTCCGATATTCTGAAATGGTCTCGGTTTCTTAAACACAAGTTCAGGTGGCAACAAAATATTTTGTGTATCACCAACCATTGACTCATTCTCTTAAACAGGCTGCCAAAAACAATATGGTGGCATAAATTATGGTAAATGTTGGTCTTCATATTTGTTATGTACCTGCAGGGAGTCCGTCTCTCAAACCTCCCTGGTACAGTGATTATTAATGTTGACCTCAAGCAGTTATGCGTGACTAACTGATTGAGCAGCGAACACCTATGTAAATATATTGTTGTAAAGAACGCGGCGAATTGTGCGCTTACCAATTAACCCATAACATTAAATGAGCCTACGATAAATGCTTTGTTTCCAATGCCAACAGTTTGCAAATTGTCCTTCCTACGGTTCCACGAGGGGCGTATCTATGACAACATTCCGAGAGCCATCTAAGGACCTCTTCTTTTCTTTTTTGAGGTGGGGGCTAAAACCGGACAAAGAGTATTTTCTGAGCATGTATGTGTCATTTTTGTTGCCAGCGTGTAACGAATTTCCCCCTTTTGGGGGTGGACGGAGATAATTGGGGGGGTTACCACGACACACAATTTGGTAGAATTTGACAGTACCATTACCCTTGTCGTGATTTCAGTTTAATGTTTCCAGTTATAGTTTTCTTCATGTGACCATTGGTTGACATAAGTATGTGTTTAAGTTAAATTCGGCCATTCGTCACGTGAACTTTCAAAAAAAATCTCATCATGTGTGTGAAGTTCCATTTCAGCGCAGTGTCTTTTCTTGGAGCTAATGCAAAACCTTGACAAAACCGCACGATTTCACAGCCAAGGCAACTTCACAACCATCCGTTCAGCTTCCTAGTAGTCAACATTTTACACTGTTAAAACAGTTGTTTAAATTTTAAACAACCACATGTTAACCAGTGAATGTCCTCTGGCACAATTTCTTACATGTTAGGGTACCGATTCGCCAAGTTTAATTAATAAAAGTCAGTCACGGTCAAGCTGTGGAGTGTCAGTTTTTAAAAAAAAATGTACAAAAAATGTACAATTGACCTATTTAACGCGACGTTTGGCCTTGGTTGACATGACGTTTTAACATATTGTTAGAACTACAATCTTGGAAAAACTTGATGGAACACCCCCTTCACCCCTACTCCCCCGTTCAACGTTGTGGATAATAGGGAGCTTTATATTTCACGACGCGGACGCCAGCTACAACGTAATGACGTCATCTGTGTCTATGCCGTTTTCGAACGCAACGGGAAATAACGCTACACCAAGTTGTGAAATGGCGGGGGCAACGCAATAGCGGACATCATTGCGTCGTAGCTGACGTCCGCGTCGTGCAATCTAAAGCTCACAAATAAGGCTAACTCGGGACGAACCATTTAAATTGGGGTCCAACATTGTTCTGGGGGGGGGGGTGGATGTGGGTTTTGTACCTGGGAACTCGGAATTGAACTATCGGAACTAAGGTGTTCTAAATCTCGCACTGCATCAAATATGACATAATGGTCGAAGTTGTTCAAACAGTTTTGTCCAAGATTTGTAGTATTTCATGAGGGAGGTAGTTTAACAGTGAGTGTTCAGTTTCTTTGGGGATTTTAGCTACAAAAACCTCATGCCAATTTTGATGTGCTAGACACGCGTTACAGAAGTGAAAATAATGACGTCAGAGTGTTTTAATTTGGCTTACTGGATGTTACTGATCATACGCAGTAGGTGTGTTACCGATACGGGCACACGATAGAACCTTAGCAACAATTGTTGCACAATGTACGCCTTGATGAAAAAATAGAAAAACGCGCAACGCAGTGACGTCGGTGCATAACCTCTGTGAGGAGCTTGCACCAAAGGTCACAAGGTCAAATTCAGCGGACGCACTAGTTGTTCTAAAAGACATCCCGCCACGCGCCACATTCTTTACTTAGCTTCCGTGTGTGTTATTTGTCCTCCAGAAGGTGGTTGCATTAGTTGGCTTTTACACGCGTTTAAGCTCCCTATAGTAAGGCAGAGACGAACAAAACACGTATCATTTCAGTTTACACCAACAAATTCGGACAGCTGATTAACCAATCAGATACGCGCGCTTAGCCTACCACACGCGCATTACGAAGTCTACTGCGTGCGGCCACACGCGTCATAAGGGAGCTTTAGATTACACGACGTGGCCAGGGCGACGGGGCGTTTTAGCCCACAGTTCACGTCTTCGAGCTGATGTTCGCGCCCTGAAAATATTTGCGCTTTAGATTTCTACGACGCGGCAAGTGGTGATATTCGAACTTCGTTTGAGTAGAAGCGCCCAAACCGAGCTGTTAATGGTAACAGTATTTAGCGGAAAGGTGTAAGTCAAACTAACTGATGATGTAGGCCTAAGTTGGAGAGTGGAAAACCATCGAGTTCGTGAAGCAATTGCAGTGGTTATTGAACTGATATCATCGACGACGATGAATTTAGAATTTTTGAATTTATGAATTTCAGCTATTAACAGCATTTTATGTAGTGCTTTTTCAGTATAAGCACATTGCCGAATAGAACGACGCGCAAGTCAAATTGTCACTTCCGCGTGCACCGATGTTTGTGAATCCACGAGGCGTTATTTTCCGTCTAAATGAAACGGTAACAAATATTGACTCACAATACTTTCAAACCCCATGCAATTAGAGAAGAAGATTTCTATACCCAAGACAATTATGGAAAAGGTTTGCTACACCTTGGACCGCGCTCTATGAGACACATTTTCTCAGTGAAATTGAGAGAAATATTTCATCATCCACAAACCTTATATGTCTTCCTTGAATAATAGGAATGAACTTGTTAGTAGCTGTAGGCACCGTAAAAAGAAGCTGTTATCTCGTAATAACTTTTTATAATGGAGCGTAGAGTGCTTACCTTACTGATCTGTAAAACACTTAGATTTTGTGCGCATTTTAATAACCCGCGCACTCTTAAGCTATTTTGCGCGTTCTAGTTCTGCAGATAATACTTTCTTCTGTGGACGTCATAATGGGCACTTAACCTCTATGACGTGTCTATAACACGCGCGTCTCATTTTCATTTTGTTATTTTATAACCGTTATGCTTCCCATTTGTAGACTGAGGAGTGTAGGCTACAAACGTAAGCCTATACGAAACAAGCTTGTATCTTGAAATGCAATAGTGTTTGCTTTCTTATTTATTTATACTCGCTCCCATCGGTTGAGCACTGTATCCAGTGTTGTTTCGCTATCTTTAACCATATATATATATATATATATATATACATATACATATATGTGTATATATATATATATATATATATATATATATATATATATATATATATATATATATATATATATATAATATATATGTATAAATGGTGCCTCCCACAAACCTAGAGTGACCCCCTACAACCTAAAATATAAACCACACGAGAGGAATTCCCGGAGAATTGAAGCTTTTGTCGTTTGGGCTTGAAATGCCGACGAGATCGTGTTTGTCACCCACTGGGCATGTATGGCACGGTTGGATGGTTACAGGGAAAGCTTCCAGGAGTGTCGCTCGAGCCCGAACCAAATGGTTTCCTAAATTCTCTGAAAACTAACCAAAGGCCGCCCTATATACTTAAAGTGTTGCCTTGAAGAAGCAGAACTTGCATCCAATAATACTCAGATAATGTGTTATTCATATTATACCTATAGGACTATAAACACCGGTTCCGTCATACTAGTCGATAAATTTAAGCAACTCAGGCAACGGCAGGAAAAGCAAAAATGCCAGGCGATGCTAAATACATATAGACGAATCCGGACAGATTGTGATGGTCTGATTTTATTCGGCCATTACTGAGGTCCATTTATCTTTAACTTTCCTTCCTTACCTGTTCCATGGATGGTTGTTCATGTACACTGACGTGTGTCTTGATTTTCTCAAATTTACTAAATATGAGGAGTTGAAATTCACGCAGGCAATAAATGAAGACGATTAAAGGCTGATGGATCCCACTAATGGCTGCTTACAGTCACTAAAACCAGCACTGATCCGTGGGTCAACAGCTCAGCAGCTCAATGGTAGCTAATTTGAATTTTCTCAGGTCCTCTCTACTCTTTGGGGAAGAGCCAAGGGAAAAACCCAAACAAATGCTAATAATAAGGTTCTGCCCCTGGAGTACCTATCCTCAAGAGGACATAAACTTAACTGAACAACCGCTTAACTTTTTGTACCCTACATTATAGAATCAGCGAGCCACAACTGGAAATAAGACCGTGGCTGGATCAACTTGAACCAGTTGGTTGGAAACTGTGCAATAACACTCCATCTAGTCTAACTTAACCTTTACAAAGTGGAATATTTGTGAGACATTTATGGAACTCGGGTCAACGACACAAAAATCTTGACGCGGTTAATCATTCATGACAGTTCAATGCTGTTCTTATCGGATTTTTGTTATTTCGCGGGTCATATTAAACACTTACACTCTTCTGCTCTTGTGAAATGCAACTTGTACACAAAGCAAATTTCCTTTTTTCTAGTTCCACCGCTTTCTCACTTCAATAGACATTTGATAATAAATTGTACTCTTAAGATGATTGATCGGATAGCATTTGATAGTTGTGCATTTAATAGTTTTAAATTTAGATTAGTCATTCGAGTGATAAATATTCATGCTTATAAGAAATGAGTTCCCACGGTACCTGTGGTGTAATCACTTGAGAGTATGACGTCACGGGGGAGCTACATCGAATGCCATATGATATATGTTAGCGTTACTTGATGGTGTACGAACGAAACACGAAATAATCACTTAGAAGACAAAGAATATCTTTTATGTCTATCGTGTTCTTTATTTGCGAACTATGAATAATCACACATGGTGTCAGAATTCGGGACGCTTTCAAGTAAGGGAACAGATCGACGAAAATCCACATTGGTAAGTCAGATCGACCCACATGGCTTGTTGTAGGATAGCTTCACAGTACTAACACGGTAACAGTATAACGTGCTGGGCTAATGTGCAGAAAGGCACGAAGTAACGTTAGAGGATAATGTGAAATGAACATTGCACAACTGATTCATACAACGATAACCTCTGTGTAGGCTGTATTCGTGTGTACGGCCAGATGATATACCAGTCGGACATGAACTGTATGTCAATCGTGAATGTTACATGAGAAAATCGTCTTGAGGACGCTTAGCCAGCATAATTGGGAAACTTAGGCCCTACTTTTGAGCTGTGAGAGTAACGTTAGTGCTGTGTGAATATGGCCACCCAGTTTCAAATAACACCACCAGGTGCATTCAGCTTCAAAAGTGAACATTGGGAGCAATGGATCAGGAGATTTTAACGATTTCGCTCAGCAAGTGGCCTTGCTGAAAAACCACAGGCAGTACAAAAAGATATGCTTATTTATTGCCTAGGAGAACAGGCAGAGGAAATTTACAACAGCTTTACTTTCCCAGTCACACCAGCCGTGGTGGGAGAGGAATCAGCAGGACACTCCACTAGACCGACATATGCAGATGTCAAAGCAAAGTTTGAGGGTCACTTTATCACCCGTAGGAACGTAATCTACGAAAGAGCCAAATTCCACCAAAGAAGTCAAATCGAAGGGGAAACGGTTGACGAGTTTATCACTAGCCTTTATAAACTGTCTGAACATTGCAATTATGGTGCCCTGAAGGACGAACTGATAAGGGACCGTCTGGTGGTTGGTCTCAGAGATACAAAGTTGCAGCAAAAGCTACAGCTAGACAGTGCTCTAACCCTTGAGAAAGCCAAGAGCACAGCGAGACTTCACGAACAGGTGAAGAGGGAACAAGAGACTCTGTCAAGTGATCAACAAACCCATATTAATGCAGCTCGATCAAACCCAATACAAGGAAGGGACAATGTAATCAAACCAGCTAGGACTTGTGGCAGATGTGGAAAGATTGCATCCCATAGGATATGTCCTGCAAAGGATACAACTTGTAATAATTGCCATAAACGAGGACATTGGGCCAGGTGTTGTAAAACAAAGGTAAAACCTGGGGATAGAAAGAAGCCTGGGAGTAGTAATACAGTCAAGTATGTTGAAGTAGGAACTTCAGACGAGGAAACTGAAGTACAAAGCGAGATTAATTACACATTTATTGGCCAAGTGAACTCTGAAAAAGCACGGCCAGATTGGACAATATCTGTTACTGTTAATGATATAAAAGTGGATTTTGTTATTGACACAGGGGCTGATGAAACAATAATCCCAGAAAATGTGTACAAAAAGTTAAGACCAAATTTAGGCACCACAGCTATCTTAAGCGATTCAGACAAAGTCCTGAACAGTGCTAATAAGTCTAGACTTGATTGTGTTGGAAAATTTGATGCCCAAGTTAAGGCAAACGGTAGAGTGTCTAAGCAGTCGATCTATGTGGTAAGAGATTGTACCACGCCGTTGTTGGGCAAACCGGCAATTGAGGCTTTAGACGTTGTTAAGGTAGTAAATAGTGTGGAAATAGAAAAACACCACCCTCGGTTGTTTTCAGGCTTAGGCATAATGAAAGAAGAGTATAACATAAAACTTGCCAAAGACTATGCTCCACATGCCGTCAACGCACCCCGAAAGATTGCGTCAGTCCCATTGTTTAAGTTAATCAAAAGGAAACTTCAAAAGCTAGAAAGGGACGATGTTATTTTTAAAGTGATCGAACCCACAGAGTTCTGCTCTCCTATGGTACCTGTTCCCAAGAGAGATGCAAAGGGGAACATAGTAGATGTGAGAATATGCGTTGACTACACGAAATTGAACAAATTCGTAGAAACTGAGAAATTCATGCTGCCGAGTACTAGTGAGGTGCTGAGCAGATTACCTGGAGCAAAGTACTTAAGCAAACTTGATGCAAATTCATGGTTTCACCAAATACCACTGTCAAAGTCATCCCAGCTATTAACAACCTTCATCTCTCCTTTTGGGCGGTTTGCATATAAACGCCTACCCTTTGGCATTACGTCCGCTCCAGAACATGCGCAAAAGAGGCTCGCACAGATACTGGATGACCTTGAAGGAGTTGAAGTTTTTATAGATGACATTTTGGTGCATGCACCTGATCAAAAATTGCATGATACCAGACTTGCAGAAGTGCTGTCAAGGTTGGAGCTGGCTGGCATGACTTTGAACAAAGACAAATGTGAAATTAATAAAAGATCTGTTAACTTCGTGGGACATATTGTCTCAGATAAAGGTATCCTCCCTGACGCAGAGAGAACAAAAGCTCTCAGAGATATGCCACGGCCAGGGAACATACATGATGTTCGCAAGTTCCTTGGGGTCGTTAATCAATTTAGTAAATTCTCCTCAAAACTTTCAGACCCTAGCCAGCCAATCAGAGAACTCCTCAAGAAAGATACACAGTTTGTATGGGGAGAAGTTCAGGAGAAAGCTTTTACTGATGTTAAGTATGAGTGCTTGCATGGACCCTGTCTAGCACTTTTTGACCCAAATTTGCAAACTAAAGTGGCTTCTGATGCCTCAAAAGATTGATTGGGAGCTTGTTTGTACCAAAAACAAAGTAATGGAGAGTGGAAACTCGTTTTCTGTGCGTCAAGGGCAACTATTCAAACAGAGCGAAACTACGCACCTATCGAAAGGGAAGCTCTAGGTGCAACATGGGCACGTGATACATTTGCAAATTTTCTTATAGGCCTTAAGTTTACCATTGAAACTGATCAAAAGCCTTTGATTTCACTGTTAGGTCAAAAGGACCTGAATGAGCTTCCGCCTAGAATCCAAAGATTTAGAATCAGACTTATGAGGTACAGCTATAATATTGTCCACATTCCAGGTAAGGACTTAGTTGTACCAGATGCTCTGTCCAGAGCATCCTGTGGGGATCACCAATCCACACAGGAACTTGAGGAAGAAGTTAATTCGTATGCTTTATTTATTACTTCTGAGTTACCAGTTACAAATTCGTTTTTATCCAACATTAAGCAGGAGCAAATGACAGACAGTGTGTGCATGCAACTTATCCAGTACTGTAATACAGAGTGGCCTGACAAATCTGCCCTACCCCCTACCTGGGGTATTGAAAGCTTATTACCCTTTTCGAGGGGAAATTTCATACAACAACCAGCTGCTAATGAGAGGTTCAAGGATTATTGTACCATCTCGCCTGAGGTTAGAGGTTTTAGATTTTATTCATGAAGGCCATCAAGGAATTGCAAGGTGTAGGGAAAGGGCAAAACAATCCGTATGGTGGCCAGGACTGGCTACTCAAATAGCAGATTTGGTGTATAAATGCAGTACTTGTTCCCATGAGTCGGGGGACATAAGTGAACCATTGATTCGGGGGAAATTTCCATCACACCCATGGCAGGTAGTTGGCACAGACCTGTACTTTCTTAAAGGGGTAACATATTTGCTAGTGGTAGATTATTACTCTAGATACATTGAGGTTGCTAAACTGAATTCAGCAACAAGATCATCTGATGTGGTCATGCATTTGAAATCCATATTCAGCAGGCATGGCATCCCTGATGTTGTTAGGTCAGATAATGGACCCCAGTATTCCAGCTCAGAGTTTCAGTCTTTTGCTAAACGGTATGGTTTCACCCATGTCACTAGTAGTACCCTCTACAGTCAGTCAAATGGCGAAGCTGAACGTGCTGTCAAAACAGTCAAGCAACTTATTAAGAAATCAAGGGACCCCTATCTAGCCCTTATGGCTTATCGTGCAACTCCCTTGGCAAATGGGTATAGCCCGGCCCAACTGTTGTTTGGTCGTAATATTAAAACAACCCTACCAGTCACCCCTTCTCATTTGATGCCAAAATTACCAGACAAGGACAAGCTACAGGCGTCTGAGGAAAGGTTGCGTCATGCTTCAAAGCTCACATATGACTCTCGTCACAGTGCAAAACAACTAGATGAGTTAATCCCAGGTGCCCATGTGTTTGTACGGGATACAGGAACTCATGGTGTAGTTGATAAGAAGTTGAATGAGCCACGCTCATATTTGGTATCTTCACCCACCGGTGTTTTGCGTAGAAATAGGAAGTTTTTGGTTCCTTGTGATGAAAAGGAATTTCATGAGGACTTGCCTGACCCGGTCGGTGACACTCCCTTGACTGAGGAACCCCAAGGCCTCAAGTCAGTTGACACCCCAGGAAAACCGGTGGTAGATGGGTCACCCAAACCTCCCCAACCTGAGAAATCAAAAATGGTTGAGGCCCATAAAGCAATCCCAAAGGACATGGGGTACAGAACAAGATCAGGCAGACTGGTCATTCCAAGAAAAAGGACCTATGATTGATCTCGCCCCTTCTGAGTCTAACTGTTGTTTCTCCGACAGCAAGGATTTTTTTTTTTTGAAAAAAAAAATGTATATTTCTGATCAATGGTGGGGGGATGTGGTGTAATCACTTGAGAGTATGACGTCACGGGGGAGCTACATCGAATGCCATATGATATATTTTAGCGTTACTTGATGGTGTACGAACCAAACACGAAATAATCACTCAGAAGACAAAGAATAATTTTTATGTCTATCGTGTTCTTCATTTGCGAACTATGAATAATCACACAGTACCAATCACAGATATCATGTGAAATCATAAATACAGCTACACGCAACTTTGTTGTTATATAAAATGATCGATCAAAAGCTACTTTCAATCATTATTTCACTTGATTCTAATAGTATTTAACTCGGACCGCGATGAAGTGTACATTGCAACTTGTGTGTTTCGTTGCTGCCTTTGGCATCTGTGGAGCAGCAATATTTAAGTCAAAAGGTGGAAAAGGCAGCTGTAACTAGTAAGTCTTCCATTGCTGTTTGATTAAAGGATATTTTTGTCGGTGAATTACGTCAAAGAAATGTGGCTTTTTGTAAGGACCAATTACTGGTTTTAAAGATGTTATGGGGATCGCTTCTCGGTCTTTTGGCTGAGTATCTGTTCTTTTCAAGCAGTCTAGATATATACATGAAAAACCAATGATAAGAATGATCTCAGGGCTGAGAAATTGGTCAAGTGTTGTCCTTCAGTGGACGTAATAGCTTCTTTGGGAAGCAGTTTAAAGTTGGTTTCGCCGAAAGGCTCTTTGCCAGAGAGTCGGGAGGACTTCATAAAAAGAATTACGCCAGTCGCAGGCGGGAAGCAGAACTCCTATGGGAGAATAAGTTTAGTTCCGTCCAACTGCTCTTTACCAGAGAGTGGAACAGAGAATATCGTTATTGCCGTTGGCATCTGTTGAGCAGCAATATTGGGTCTAAAGGGGGAAAGGCTGTTAGTAAGGTAGTAACTTTTTCATTTGTCTATGAATGACTTAGCCAAACCCCGTTGTTTGCAACCAGTCGAAATGGAACCATGCATGGCAGATAAAAGCCATGAAAGGATTGAAGGTCTTCAGTGTAGTCCTTTGAGGACGTAGATTCCTTGCGCTAGCAGAACTTCGACAGTAAACTTCTTGGTTTTGACGAACGACTTGCTCTGGGTTTCTATCTATTGGCTCTTGGCCGAAGAGTAGAAGGAACTTGAGTTAACTAGACAAATCCTTCATGTAGAAACCTGAAGCGCGAATGGAACGCAATATAAATATCTATTCGAGATTTTGAGATATCTAATTTTTAAGAAATCTTGAATTAAATTACAGATTTCATAAATTCAAGAAAAGGTATCAAAATAAAATCTTAAATTATAAAATCTTAAATTTAATTCGAAATATAAAAGATAATGAGATATCTAAAATATAATTTCCGATATCAAGGTATAAATTAAAGATATCGTCGGTACCGAAGATTTAGACGGCTGTTAACTATATCGTGAATTCAACTTCAATTGAATAATAGATATCAAGAATTCTAATTTAAAAGATAGGAAATGAAATTTAAGGTATCTAGAATTTGAAATATCTCAAACTAATTTATCGAAATCACGATTTGAATTTAAGATAACCGAAAATAAATTCAAGATACCTCGAATTCGTTTTTTTCATATGCCGAATTTAATTTCAGGTACCTTGAAATCGAATTCTTGTTATCACGAATCCAATTTCAAATATCTTGAAATCTAATTATCGATATCTCGAATTCAATTTCAGATATGTTGAAATCAAATTCTTAATATCTCAAATTAATTTCATGTATTTCGAATTCAAATTCTTGATATCACAAATTCAATTTCAAATATCTTGAAATCTAATTATCGATAAATCGAATTCAATTTCAGATATGTTGAAATCAAATTCTTAATATCTCAAATTAATTTCCTGTATTTCGAATTCAAATTCTTGATATCACGAATTCAATTTCAAATATCCTGAAATCTAATTATCGATAAATCGAATTCAATTTCAGATTTCTCGAATTTGAATTCGAGATATCTTAAATCTCTGTCTCTAAAAACTTCGAATTGCGCCTGTGTGACATCTTCCGACCTTTTCGTAAAAGTATTCATGCTCTCCAATACAATTTCAATAGTTATTGATATTTGTTTTAAAAAACACACACATATACACACAATTTTAGTGTCCCAAACGGCTGCAATCGCTTATGCAGTATTACGTACACTTCAAATAAAATCAAAGTTTTGAAACCTTTCCCGGACTCTGGGAATGACAAAAACTTTAAGAAAGCATAAAATTCCAATGTTTTACAATATTGGCTCGTTATTTAGAAGGCAGCAAACCGAAAAACTTTTGGAAACATTTTTGGTTCAAATAATGAAAACATCGGAAATTTTTCTGGTAATGTCACACCAAATCGTCGAGTGACCCGATCAACTAACGCCCGTTTTCCAACATTTTTTTGTATGAAATTCAATTTTTTCTACATTTCATTTTCAGAATATGTCTAAAAATAGCAAACCATTGTCGTTAATTTTTTAAATGTCGTCGGAGAGCCTCTATCCACAGAACTAAGATTAAATTAAGTACCGTAGTTTTAGTCCCATGCATTGGAATCACGAATTTGCAACAAAAAATATAGATTCTTCTTAAAAGGAATTCCAAAGGACCACAGTCCAACCATTTTATCGTACAAGCTCCATATTTTTCAATATTGGTTTAAAAAGGGTCTAATCTCGATGTACTTCGCGCCGTTAATTGCGCTCCGATCGGTTAATGCAGTACCGTAATGTTCACATATGAAAATTCTTAGAAGTTGGGTGTTCCCCCCCCCCCCCTCGAAAAAGTCTACCCTCGCCGTTGGTTAGAGTGATTAGGGGGGGGGGCGTAGATACTTAAAGCGGCTCATTGAGTTGATTCATAGCATTCAACAATTTTTTTCCTAACCTGTGAAGTTTTCTCCACAAACCGCTAAAAAATGGTCAAACTCAGACAGTCCCCATATCCTACATACAAATAGACTTTTTGTGAGTGAGTACTTAATGGTTCAATTCAGTTTTCAAAAATTCGGGACCAGACACCTTTTTCAGACATTCAGCCGAGAAAAGAAGGATAAACTTCAAGTGCGACAGTTTACTCTTAGAACGGCCGTTCAAATTAAACCTGAAAGAAATCAAATATTTGACAAGATTTGGTACAATTTGAGCCGAAATGGTTCATTTTGAGCCGAACCTAGTCGAATATTGAGCCTTTTATGTTCAGTGCCCGTTTGGTTCTTTCCCGGTTGAATTTGAACCGAACGTTTTTAGAGTGAACTGTCCCCGGTCATTCTTACTAGCATAGAAGATTTGGTCGAAGAGCTCGTGACTAACACCTCAGAAAACTTTATGCTGGAATAATTCTGTTAATATCCCATGTTTTTTGTCGATGTCGGGCCTGTAAATGATTGATACAGAACTAGTTTCTTTCGTTATATTCTTTTGGAATGTTTAAAAACGGACAATTTACTTTTCTAAAATGGAGGTTATTTGATAAGAGACAAGATAATCCGTGGACCTTTTAAAATAAGTTCTTTGTGCCATAAACAAGGGCAGCTTTTTTCATGTATGGTATTCAAAAAGCCAAGCATATGGTCAACCGTGTATTGAACTTCTCCCGCAAGAAGATCTTCCCTAAACAGCTACTTAATACTTTAATCCTAGATGATATTGCTGAATTGCACCCGTCTTGCCACAGACAACAGTGAGTGGAAACACTCAATAATTTTTATTTTGTTACTCAAATAAAATATCACAATTTGAGGGTCAACTGACTACTTGCTCCTCTCACCGGTACGTGAAAACGGTTTCTTTTCGTTTGCAAGGCTAATTGATTGAAACGTTTCTTTAATTTTCATCATTTTAGGTTTCCTTTGACTAAAAAAATTACCGGTAAATGAAAATTTCCTTTTTTTTCCATGTAAATCCTTTTACATGCCTTGAATTAAAGTTTGTTTGCCATAATGATGAAGCTTTAATGGGGATTATCAATATCCCATGCAGGCCCGGTTCTTAGACATTGTTATGGGGACAGGGGCTTAGATGGGCTTGAAACGTCAGGGTATAGTTTTTTCCTAAATATGACAATCGGCATTGACAGGCTCAAAGACCATGGTAATGTAGTACAGTACCATACATATGATACATTCAACTCAAAGACCTATATTCATGTCATACACGGGTTTATTTTATTAGGAAGAATGTATTTAAAGTTAGACCACATAAAAATGACGAGCAAACAGTTCGTTTCACCGACCATCATAGGAGAAACGCCCGCAATATGAACATGTTATGAAAGGAGCTGCTACTAAAACCTTTGTCTTTTTAATTTTTTTTCTAATGCTAAATCCGTCAACTCGATGTTATTAACGCGTCGTGGATGTCACTTACGACATCTGTCCTTAAACAGGCTCATTGAGTTGATATAGATGACTTAATGAGAGTCTCAAAGGTACACTATCGCATAAAAGTATAGGGATAGTCTAAGATTGACCATTTGTCATTGTTATGTGAAGAAAACTCAATCGGTTTGGAAAAATTTGTTGAATTTCATGAACCAACTCAATGAGTCTCTTTAAGTTTCATAGGACAAACTCTAAAAACATCCGGTTCAAAGTGAACCGAATAAGGAACAAATGGGCACTGAATGAAAAAAGGTCACACGTTTGGCTAAATTTGGTTCATTTTGAACCAATAATGGTTCATTTTATACCGAAACTAGTCAAATATTAGACCTTACCAGGTTCAATGTCCATTTGATCTATTTTCCGTTTTATTTGAACAAGTCGTTTGTAGAGTGCACAAAGAACCTACGTGATTTGGAGACTTAGGCAACGGTTTCTTTAAGCCACGATTCATTTAACAGAAGTAAATCACGACGTGCGGAGAGATAATCACTAAATATTGTGTTCAGTGGCGTAGCGAGACTTTTTTCCACGGGAAAAACTTGCAAGCACTCATATTTTGCTATTTTGTTTTAAACCAATGAACATTCCTGTGATCAGTAGGTACGCCACTTGAATCGCGCCAAAGTTTTTATCTTTTTAAACAATTATTTGAAAATAACAAATTAGATTGCAAAAAGGTTGGATTTTGGGTTCAGCTGTCTCGGTTTCTCGTGCTAAACACGAATCCGGACAGCAAGTGATGGTCTGATTTCAGTGGGCGATAACTGGGGCCGTCACCTTTAAATCTTTCGTTTTCCTTGCTTACCTCTATCGTGGATGGTTGTACACTAATTTGTTTCTTAAATTCTCCAATTTCACTAAAAATGAGAGTTTGAAATTCATGTAAAAAATAAATAAAGACGATTTTAGGCTGATGGATCCCACTAATGGCGACCCACAGCCACTAAAAACAAGCGGATTCGTCGGATTCGCCTACAGCGAGAGCTCATCGTGCTCTCTTAACAGTAGTCGCAGTTCAGATTGTTATTATGGAGGCGTGCGAGTTGGACTCTTTGCCATCCTTATACAAATATTTGAAAATATGGAGCTTGCATTTCAGAGGAGTTTGGATTTGGGGTTTACTGTGAGAAAATAAATGTCACATTTCCGATGTTTTCATTTCCAGAATCCCTGGGAAAGTTTTCCAAAATTTGATTCGTTTTTAAGTATGAATATTTCTTCATCAGGGGTAGTTAATTGCAGTATGCGGCGCGCAAAGCTCGCAGAAAATTTCGCTTGTTCTAAGGAAATGTTTAAAAACTTGCTTGTATTAGAGAGAATCAGGACTGCAGTTGACAGGTGCAGGGTGTCATTTTCTAGTCTGGCATCACAGAGAGCAGGTATGGTTAATTTCCGGATTTTCCCTTACATTCCGAGCCAGGGACAATTGCCCTCATATGCCACCCCTACTGCAGTTATGCCACTGATTGTGTTTTTCTGTAAATATGGCTACGAATTTAAAGATGCAGGAACAAGCAAATAAAAAAAGTCAGGTGGGTTCAAAAATGCCATTTCGGATGATCTGGAATGTATTTTCGGCAAATATAATGCCGCGCCAAATAGTAGTGATAGCTTTCGGCTTTGGCAGTACTGTGCTGGAAAAGATAAAATGACAATTTGCGCACACAATGATTAGAACTTGGCGGCACCTCTGTGTATACAGTGCTCAATTTTTCTTTTCTGAAGAATATCGTAGTATATTTTATTTGATTGTTTCCTGATCAACTTGCAATGGACTAATTTGTTATTTTTGCAAAATGAAGCTCCAACTCTGCGATAAGATTCTCATTACAAGCCCGAGAATTGCCATTTCCGACTGCCTGAGGTGTCACGATTTGCAAAGTTTCCTGTACGCTCGGCCCCAACGTATTATGACGTTCCGCTTAGATAGTGTTTTGGGCACGATCACACCTACCCCGGCCAAAAATACCGCATGCCAGAAATGCAGCCGTATATTAGTATTGTGTAGTTGCCTTTACGTTTTCGCAGCTAGTGATTGATAACCCAGATCTTAATGGCACGATCACCGCGGTTTTGTTTCGCAAAGTTCGCATAATATCCCATCCATTCTAAAAAGCGAATCCCCGCCTACGGATAAGAGTGTGGAAATAATTTCTTGTAGAGTATCTGTGTTAGTAACAACGCCCTCAACTTGATATGGAAACACCCTTTACTGCAGTCGTAGAACTTTTGTAATTTTCGGATTTTTCCGGAATATTTTAAATGTATTGCACTTATAGGGATCTTTTGCTCAAATGTTAATAGACAAGTTTTTAAAAGTTAACAAAAATATCAATGTGTTTGAATTGTCCATTCTACGCAAAACCTTAAGATTAGTGTGAAAAAATACTGGTAGTTATGCATGTGAAAACGATTTTTGCAAGGAATTGGCTGAGTGAATAGAGGTAATAAAATATCATAATAAAATTAAAAATAAAGTTGATCACCAGTCTACTGTCCTATGTTAAAAAGTATAAAACCACTAAAAACACTGAAAAGTTTCTAGAGAACTGCCCCTTAGCCCATGGAAATAACCTTTTTGATGTAAATTTCTAGTCACTTAAGCATTGGATTTCAAGATGTTTCATTACTTTCATTTGGTCGTCATGTAAGCGGATGAGACCTCACCACATTCCTTGTAAATCATCTTTTATCTTTTAGAAAGAAGGGCTCTTCAGTGTAAATGAAGACCGCAACTTATTGGGTAACTCAGATATGTGGAGCCGACTACAATTTTGCTAGATTAAAATCAAATAGAAAAGACATTTTTATTATACTTCAAAGGGCATGTTTTTTACGGGTGGCCTCCTTTACGCCCAGTGAGGTATGGCTTTGAGTAGTGTAGGGCATTACCGCCTGCTAGAGCAATAGGTAGTCCAATACATGAGAAACTATACATGCATTTCACTTGTACAAGCTATGTAACAGATATTTTTTAAAAGTTATATGCTATTATTAAGGAACAAAATATCTTTTTTAACCATGATATGCGTAAATCTAGTAAGGTTTGTCCATAGGTGTTGCTAGGTAGTTAACTTTTCATGAAGGCAATAGTTTCGGTTCGATGGAAATGTTCGTCACTTATTGTTACAAATGCAATGAGACGCGATTCAGTGACGAAATAACCTCTCCTTGAGAACCGACCATTCGACCGAATGAGAAGACAAGAGACGAATATAACGTGTACTTTATCGAATAACAGACTGACATCAACAAAACGCTCACCGCAATTTTATTTCTTGTGACACATGCACTTGTCCTGTTCTTAGGAGTATAGATAAGCGACCCAAAGAGAGTGTTAATAGACCTTGTGCATTGACGACACATTGTTGTCATCCTTGGACGCAGAACAACAAAACATGTGTCCTCATGCTTGATATTTCATCTACACGTGTAGCAAGACTATGCGCCCATTCGACTGGTTGCATTTGTCTGCATTTGTCGGTGTTGGTTTGGTTTGCCCCAAAAGGAAAGCGAAATTTCCGCTCTGTGACATCATATGCCCAACGTCTATATATATCTTTTCCCATATACATTGCCCATGTGTCAGAGACGTTGCGGCAAAAGACAGAAAAAATGAAGATATATCTGAAATACCTTTTCTTTAAACATTTGGTGCCAATATAACTTTATCTAGATGAAACCAGGGGGTGAATATGTGTTATATCGTAGCCAAACATAGACATTTAAGTTTCGGGAAGTAATATAATTTTAAGAAGCTCACCTAAAAAGTTAAAGGATCCGAATTAGACCAATTTATCCAGGAAGATTTACTAGCTCCCTGAAAAAATCTCTGCTATATAAGGCGCCACGGATCACGCAAATTTCCTGACAAAGAAGACTGTGTTTAATCACTCACTTCTTTGAAAACTGTAAACACAAATTAGTCACGTGGTGTCTGAATTGACTAACCACGTTAGTCAATCATTTTTGACAAATTTGTTATGATAACTAACTAATTTCGTAGTAATGGACTAAGGAATATCAGTCATAGAGGCTTAATATATGTAAGAAACTAATTCAACTGGGTCGAATATTAGTCAATATTGTTGACTACCGTGATTGGTCGATTCAGGCACTGTTTAACTAATTTGTGTTTACAGTGTAACGGGAGGACCTTAATTGTCTTTGAAACGGTTGGACAACTCTTAATTTTGCATTCCTAGTCATAAATGGTTTAATAAGGCTTTCATTTATCCAATACTGCGATGCAAAGCTATGAATGAATTTTCTGATGTGTGATGAGGATTTATTGTACAGTTTCCAAAACTGGTTTACGTCGGGTCGATCACAGCCCCCTTTCCAGTTGTAGCTGACTGGCTTCTTTTCCCTATCCGATTTCTTGTGTTGCATGAGCACTAAGCACTATGACTGCGGATTTCATAGAAGAAGATTAATAACGACTAACGTTGCAACTGTTTTACATTTATCTCACATAGCCCTACCTGGAAATGTGACTGCAAGGTTTACTACAATTGTGATACTACGAATACTGGCTTTCCGGATGACGATCTTGGAGCATCTCCCGCCGATGTCCTTAAAGATTTAGCTCCAGGGGACTATCCAATGCAGATTGCAGGGAAACGATGGCGCCGGAATTTGTATAATCAGAGGCAATAGTGCGAGAGAGAATGTTACAGAAGGATGAACGCCTTCTTGCGTCTCGATGATGGGGATGATACTACCTACTCACGAGCCGCGGTATGCGCGAGATTACAGCAACAAAATGTCGTTGCTAGGTCTGCAAGTGCGTCCCAGCCATGCTGTGAAATATTCCTCCAGTGGGGTCCACAGTGGTGTAAAGACAAGTGGTTCAAATCCGTTTTTGCTGTGACTTGTGAAGGAGTCACCACTCGCTTTCCGGCCAACACAGTTCTTGTCACTCCCACTTCATGTAGTGTCGGAACATCTACAAGTGGAGGAAACACTTGGTGTACCGGTACAACTCCATCTTGTGGTTCCGCTAGGGTCTAGTGTAACACTGTGAACTCTTTAACTTTTAAGGTTTCTTTTTTCATCAATAGGGCAATGCATTATGGGAGACGGGTTCATTGCACAAAGCATAAACAGTATGTTACTATCCTAAAACCGAGTCAAATTGTCACGGAGTTGACGCACTTATGTTAAATGAGATATTTCTGGGCCAAATTGATTGACTCGGTTTCGAAGTTAGGAATCTGAGTTAGGACCTATCTGACTGGCTTTTGATTTTCTGTGTACGTACTAAGCACCTAAGCCTTCAAAACTACTACAAGTATGAGCCACGCTATAACCCGATTTTTCGAAGGTTCTTCGTTAACTAAAATGGTTAATCCCTACAATGAGCTGATGTGTGCTCCGAATAGCATAGCTTAAATGTCTCCTTTATTTCAATACCCTTCCATGGAGAGAATCGGAAATCACAATAAAGATTCAACGAAGTAGCTGCATTATTTTTTAATTTCATATGGAACTTTACATCGAGTGTTGGTGTTACGATGCTTCGATCCCACGAAGAGAATATTATTTCTTTCTTGAGAATTTGTTATGTGAATATATTACGGTATATGATTTAGGGTTTTCGAAATCAGTAAAACACAGACGTCGACCAATGGTGCGAGTAGAAATATTGGAAGTCCGTAGCACTTGCTTCCAGGTTAAGGTAGGGTGCCTGAACAGGATTGCTTGGCTTAACACCTCGCATCGATCAGGCAAGTACGTAGTCCCCACCCATGACTCAAGGTTGGAAAACAAAATATCAAACCTTGACAAGCAAAACCACTTCATTATTAAGAAAAACACACCAGCACCATTTAACGTCTGCAGAGAAACATGAAAGTTCGTTATATATGAGGTATGTATGACATTCGGAGATAGTTAGTTAGAGTCTTACGAACCATTTCCAACAAATTGATTCAAGTCGAGCAGCCCATGGCATATTTTCCAGTTATGGCTCACTGGCTTTTTAGCCGACCCTACTTCATCGCTTATGCTGAGCACCAAGCACAATCATGGCAGTAAGTTCCGTTTTTAAAGTCATCGGTATGACAACCGGAAAGGTTACATTCTTATATCAAGATGTTGGATAGAATTTTGTCATAAGACTGAAGAGAGTAACCTTGCTAAATGTTCTAGTCATGGAAAGTTGCATCAACATTTTTATTTCGTCTATGTAGAGGCTTTTTAATTACGTCACTGATTCTACAGCTGGAAAACAATCATGCCAAACACACATGGATTTGTGTTAAACGCACTGCACAGAGTGCATTGTAATATACGCGCAATGAGCAAGCGTATCGAGTGTGGTCTACTACGTAGTTAAATGTTTTCCAACATGGCCGCTGGGAGTATTATATAATAAAACTGAAATTCCACTCTAGCTGTCTTGTTACAAAAGGAAGGTTCAATTAATTACATCACCCCATAAGATTGCTATCGCACCTTGGTACAAGGTACAGTAGCTTTCAGAAGAACAAAAAAATAAAAAGATCTTAATCTGGGTAGTACAACAAAACATCACACATTTTTGAGCAATGTAACATTTTAAATAAGCCTTTTCTGTACAACACGCCTCGCAAGTAAACAGGCAGTGTTCAAGGTCATAAAACATTTCTAATTTTAAAGGGAAACAAAGCAGGTAATGTGAGTGGTACAACGAAAAAGTCACAAATTATTGCACAATGGACTAATTATTTTTAAGTAAATTAACTTCCACATTTTATATCTCGCTTAAAGAATGTCCAACTACGTTGGAAGTTTTACTGTGAGAATGCATTTTTTCATGCTGTTAAATTTTAATTTTTGGATTTTTTTTTTTTTACTTGAGGTACACTTAAATGTTTCAAATTTCGCTGTCCTATTTCCGTATTCATCTTTCCTTTAATACGTCCTAAATCAGTAGTTTGAGCTGTTCTCCTAACCAAACCGACTGCACTGTATCAGTCCTTGCTGCAAAAGCGCAAATACGCTACTCTGCTCTTGTTTCAATTTTCATGCAGTTTAAGTAGCTGGTGGTAAATGTTCATTGATAACCGTAAGCACAACGCTCAATTCAACTTTTTATAACATTCTTTGGAAGTTTCTTTTTAGATTGCAACATTACGTAATTTTTAAGTGGTGGATAGCTACACAAATATCACATCGGTCGTGCATGTAATCATCAAAGGTTCACTTTTCTTTGTAAAAAGGGTATGATTGTTATTTTTAAGGCTATAGTACAAATAAAAGTATCCTTTCTTCATGTGAAAATGAGGTTTTTACTTTTAAGTACTTGCCGAAGGCAGGCAAGGAAGCCATGCTAAGTTACAGTAATGTTGTATGCGTGTGTGTGTGCGCGAGTACAAACACTGCCTGAGCGGGCCACTGCTGCTTGCGAGCGGCTTACACGTCATTCCCCGCTAACGGGGAGATCGTTAAGGGGCTTTGCCACCCGATGCCACTGTGATGAGCCAGTCACGTGGTAACCTTGATTCCGCCATTACTTCATGCTGCTTGCTCCCACGTGCTTAAGGGGGACTCCGTGGACTTCCTTACCAGGAACTATTCTTATGTCCCGATGAGGCACTGGGTATGCGTGTGTGTGTTTGTTACTCTTGTTTGTGTTCGTTCAAGATATCACAGCCATGCATGACGCTTTCATATAAATGTAAATTTTTAATGTTAAGAGGAAGTTCCCTATTGTTTTTAGTAAGTTTCAAAGGCCATTTGAGGTCGTCGGAGATAATACTGAGAAAATCGTGAAAAAGCAGGTGTACAGTATCTTAAGATAACAATTCCAACACTTTCCTTATAATTCATATTTGGTATATAGACTTGTCATGTTCAGTAGAAGAACCCAATGGTTTTTGGTGAAGGTCAAAGATCTGTCAGGTCACCAGAGTACACCTTCGAATATGGCTTGTAAAAACGATATCGCAAGAAGCAATGGATGACAGTTTTTATATATGGAATGTAGGGTTGACATGTTAAAAGGAAGATGCCCTTTCTAAAACTGCGGAAAATTAGAAGCTTCTTGTAAACATGTTATCTCAAGATAGCAATAACCCCCACCTTTTATATTGGGTATATAGATGTGTCATGCTAAGAGAAAGCAACCTATTGTTTTGGGTGGTGAAAGGTCGATTAAATTCAATAGAGTTAAATCTGCGAAAATCTCGAACATGGCTTCTTGTTTCCATGTCTTCTGAAGGTAGCAATGACAGACTCTTTTATACGGGTATTTAGATTTTTATATATTTTCCTTTCGATATATTCCATCATGGTACTGCAACTTCTCTGATTCTTTCAATTTTATCACATATAAAGTGAGTATACAAAACATTTCATCGTGAAAAATATAGATAACTAAGATCATATCAATGATGAGAATAACCACTTACAACATCCAAAAGCCTTTTGCAACTGCTCGAACAAAAGGAAAGGAAATGGACTTTAATACTTGTGAAATAAACTTAAATTTATGAAGAAATTCTTCCACTGTCGGTATTTCACCCCTCATCATCTGACAGAAAACATAATATTTCATATGAAATACTTAATGCTTATGAGAATATTTTATCTTTTACTGTAACCCCCAATACGTCTTGCTTTAAAAAAGGAGAACTCCTGACCAAGGACGGTTTACTCAGTGTTCAAAACAAATTACGAAAGTAATTCTGCACTCCCAATTGCTTCATCTTCTTATTTGCGAAACGTACACAGATAATTAACATTCTCATGCAATAAATATAACGAATGGTCTGTACCCAAAATCCGATGAAGCAAAAACGAAATTGCTGACTATTTTCTTAAATAAAGATTAAAGGGAATTTTAAAAACACTCTTCCTTTGATCAAGAGAGGTCGTGGACGTGACGTTAGATCGTTTCAATTTGGCATACTGAGTGCCACTGATCATGCGCATTTGATGCGTTACCGACAAGCCCACAGGACAGCACTTCAGTAGTATTTGTTTTAGTAATTGGCCTACAGTTAACGCTTGGGTGGCAAAGCTAACCCACCATATAGTTGTATATGGCACGCCAAAAGGCTCACCGCATATAATGATGTACTAAAATTTTACGTTCATGTACTAAAAAAACACCATGATGTATTAACTTCGTTAGATCATGATGTAAATTTACACCATCATATACTAAAACCATATTTAATCATGTAAAATTTTACCATATAAAAACACACGATGTATTACGTTCTTATTTCTTGTTATTATAGAGATATGGTCTACCAACTAGTTTGGAAAACCTTATAACCTAATTATTTTAGGTCCCAGAAGGTCTGGATCCATAGGGATATCATTAGGTAGCATACCTGGGCAATACTTGCCAATTTTTACGGGGTTGGCCAAAATAAATACCATATGGGAAAACGCTGGGTCACTATGTTTAACCCATAAACCGCATGCACCACATATCCCATTAAGGTCATATGGACGGACCCATTTGGGGTCCTTATGGATATTGGGTACAAATTTACGTGCCCCATAAAAGTAAATTACATGGAACGCTAAAGTAAACTATAAGAGAATATAACCCAGGATGAAGAAATTTCCTATCAACAAGATTTGGGAAACTAAAGTCAGCAGAGGTATTTGAAAGTGGGCCCAGGGAAGTGTATTGGGAAATTTAAAATGAAGTTATGATTCTTGCAAGTGACGTGAAAATGAAGAACAGGTTCGTATCCTTTTTCATATGCTTTACACCACGCATGCAATACTTGGCAATACGAAAGGATCTGCGTGATCTGGACCCAGGGACCTAAAACAGTTAGGCTGAACTGGTTTTCAAACCAGATATTACATTTCATCTATATAAGAACAAGAAATAAGAACGCAGTGGTCACTGACGGTTACGGCAATGTTTGTTTTGTGTGTTAGTGGCCTTTTTGCCAACAGTGGGCCTGGGCCCAAATGTTTCAATCTACTATGCTGCAATGCCTTTTGACCCTTAAGACTTCAACTTGTAATGTCAAGAAAATGTCCAGTCCTACCGGTCGCCAATACACCAAGTGATGATTCGGTACTTTGGTTCTTGAACTAAGTTTCTCTATCAACAAGGCCAATGATTTAACCGTTCGACCCCTGGACCATCTTATGTAAGGGTAATTTAACATTTAGTTCTCGTTAGTGGATTTAATGCAATATGTTTCAAAAAAAAAAATCACAGTTCGTAGCTTTTACATAAATTCTTTGGGACCTTATTATTGACAGGGGCCTACTACGATTCCATTCCCAATGGAACATGGGTCACTTCGATGCATGAACGTATACATTTAGTAGATGATCGTATGAATTCAGTACATGTACGTATGCAATCAACACATGCACGTATAGAAAAGTACATAAACGTATGAAATCAGTACAAGATCGTAAGCAATCAATATATCATCGTAAGCAGTTAGTACATGAAGTTGTACTTTTACTACATGGCATGAGTTTAAATGATCATCGCATGTCGTCAGTGAGCCTTTCGGCGGACTTCGTGCACGCCGAAAGGCTCACTCTGTATGGCATGCGAAAGGGACAATAACAACATGATGATCATACGTTTTTAAATGTACAACAAAAGTTTTTAAATGTAAAACGTGCGTTTTTACATGTACGTCGCACGTAACATTTTACTTGATGGAAAACTTATGGTTTCGGTATATGATGGTGTAAATTTACTCCATACGCGTAAGAAGATAGTACATCGTTGTTTATTTTGGGACATGAGAGTGTAGTTTTAATAGATGAACGTGCATTTTTTGAACATCATCATATGTGGTGAAACTTTTGGCGTGCCATAGTTGTAAGTGCTTACAAGTTTGCGGAAAACTCAACGACGTTTCGGGTATGAACCCTTCATCAGGTGGTAAAAACCAAACTGAACAACCGACGGTGAAATTGGACTCTACAAACACAAAGCCTATCCGATCGGGTTCGTGTAATAACAAAACCGGACGAAAGTGTGTGTTTAACACCAGAAAGCTAAAAGACTTAGTGATTCCTTGCAGCTGAAATGTAAGTGAATTTGACAGTAATGTACCCACAAACTCACAAAGTATATATTCAAGGCCTCCAAGCTCCCTACATTGGGATGCCAGATGATCTTTGTCCACGTAGAACTAGCATTCTGCTAACTGTACCACATCCACATACTATGTGTAAAATTTTGCAGTATCCAAGACTTTAACCATAAGAAATTGTGTAAACATGATATTGAGACTTTGAGCCCTTGTGAACCCAAATGACATTTTACCTCCACAGAAACTGTTGGGATCATTTATTTACTATGCACCATCTACATGCCAAGTATGAGGACCCTACAAGTTATCTTTCTTGTAATATTGTGCAAGCAAGCTTGTCAGACTTTGACACTGCTGACTTTAAATGATATTTGACCTGAAGCAAAAACAATAAGGGTCATCTACTCAATATGGCCAACCCACACTCCAAATATGAGGTTGGTCATACATACCCTTCTTGAGATACCGTGTTTACCAGCAAATTCTAAGGGAGTTACCATTTGACTTCTCGTGACCCCAAATGACATTTGACCTCCCCGAAAATTAATAAGGATCATATACTTCATGTGATCAACTCACACACCTCCAATAGGATACATAGTCACTTGTACCCTTCTTGAGATATCGTGTTTACAAGGTTTTGACCTTTGGACCTCTCGTGACACCAAATGACCTTTCATCTCCACCGAAATCCATAAGGATAATCTACTTAACATGACCAACTTACACACCAAATATGAGACTAGACACACTAAGTCTTCTTGAGGGATAGTGTTCACAGACAAAAGCGTCACACACACTTACAACCACACACACATATACACACATGTTGTTTTTACACACAACCTGAGGACCTCATTGTGTTTTCCTTTGTTCCTGCTTCGTTAACCCTAACCTCTATTGTTTGGATAAGAGAGGACTCCAAAAATCTAGTTGAATTTCCACCAAAGGACCTAAACTCCAATGTTCGGGTCCTCTGTTTGCACTGCAGTACAAGAACAACAGGGCCTACCGACGGATGTAATGAAATAACCAAAGGAATCCGTATATAGATGGGCGGAAGATTTGTTCTTTTTTCCGAAGCAACCGCTATGCTAGTCAATTAAATTCTTCGTAGGGCAGAGTATTTTGGTCAGGAACTGGGTTTTTTCAAAGAAGGATAACATTCTGTCAGAGGCAGTAGAATAGTCGGATCCTCAGGGAATATCTATCTGGAGCTGAAAGAGCTGAGAATAAGGGATAGGTTTAGCGCAAGATTTGGGATGGTTGCCGGAAGGATACAACAGGTAGATGTGTGAGTCGGCGCTCGGTGTGTGTAAAGTGTAGGTTAGATGTAGTTTTGCGGTTGGCAAAGGTCGAGGAAAACAACAGAAGAGTCCGAGATACAGTGCGTTAATTTCAAAAAAAGGAAGACGGAATTAACAAAATCGATGAACGTCTTAAAATCACTGTGGGATCCACTGGCAACTCCCACAATATCATCACTATGCATTTCTTAAAAAAAAAGGTCGAGGCACGGTATACTGAGGAAACCTTGAGCACCAAAATGTTTGCCCCAACATGATCGTTTGCCCTTATACCCCCCTCTCTCTTCAATTTTAACCATCTGGAGCCGTCACTGCTTCCATGCAGCAGACTGTTTTCTTAGTTGGTCAACTTCCAAAACCATGTCGATATGACTGAACAAGGAATATGCCGTACATCATGCTATGCAGGTTATCCCTTACCAAGTTGGGATAACTGAGTTGTGCTAACCATGTTGGCATACTTAAAGATTTAACTTTAAAATCAATTTACCGTAAATCTAATTATTTGCCCGGAGACATGCATCCCAGTAAGGCATATCTGTAGCGCTTGTTAATCAGGGCCGATAAAGCCAGGATTTCTGACATAGACCATGGGAATTGATAGAAATCTAGAAACGTCCCGAGTTGTTGACAAGCCATTCTTCTTCAAGTCACGTCACAAATCATTCATTACCAAGTCAGGTCACAAGTCATTTTTTCGGTCAAGTCAAGTCGAGTCACAAGTCACTTCAATTTCTTGCAAGTCAGGTCAAAATTCTTGAAGTCAAGTCAAGTCACAAGTCATTCATTACCAAGTCAAGTCAGGTCACAAGTCATTTTTCATTTTTATAATAATTAATAAAATGAGAACACAACCATGGAACGTTCAGCAGGAGTCCGAAATTTTGTATGAGGACCCTTCCCTTTTATTCCCGTTGACCAAAAGCTTACGGTGTTCACTTTGTACACCTGGATTAAGTGGGAAATTGACCATTTTTGTCAATCAGGTTTCTTTCCATGTATTCCCCTAACACTGAATGTCAATGTTGTGGCAGTACGGCAACCAGTGTCTCCGACATGAAGTATTGGGGTATCTATGCTACGTAGTGCACCTGAGCAATGCAATTACCAACAAAATTACCTTCGTTAATTTGAACACTTGAATAATAACAAGTTCTGTTTTATAAATGGATTTTCTATATCGATCTGGACAGGTCGTATTGCATAACTTATTGCCCTTCTGACAAAATTATAACATAATAAAGGATCCGCACAAGCTATTCCGTGGGGAAAGGACCAGTTCCTTGTCGCACGTGCTACAAGGAGTTGGGAATATTTTCAAAAGTGCTATTTTGTCAGACATGGACAGACTCATTGACTCAGGTGGGACGAGTTAGTGTTGGGGCGAAATGACTAACTACTTGTCGTACGTGTGACAGATATTCAAAGCTTATTGCCAAAAGTGGCCTTTCCAGTGGATATTGTCAACATGAATCCCACAGAAAACAGATATACTTGATTAAAATTGTGGGAAAACAGGGATTTGGAAAATCCATTTTGCAACTAAGACTTTATTCATTATTACATCAAAAGCTGTTACAAATCTCCAAACAACTGCTACCGCAAGTTAGGTACAGTGAATACCTTTCACTTACAAATGTAAAAAAGCTTTTTCAGCAATTTTTCACATGACACTGGTTTAATACGTGTTATCTGTAAATGAACGAAAATAACGTGGCGAAAGTAGATGAACGAAATTAAATTTTGTTTGGAGTAAATACGAATGTGGCTGCTTATCAAGTTATGAGTCAAAAAATGGTAAAGATATAACAATGATCTTCCTGGATATTGAGTTGGTTGAACGTGTACAAACTTACAACCATGGGAATTTCGAGGGGACACAAAGGAAAACATTTGATGATAAAATTACGTCATGATAACTGTACACCTAGTGTAAATTTCTCCTCGTGAAATAGGAATTGAATGGAAAACATATGGAAAACATTTAACAACCCCGTAACAGTTCACTCGATATGTGTGAAGTAGAGTACAAGCTCTTTCCTGGTTTAAAAAGAAACATTTCAGGTGACCTTATCAATTCAAAGTTTTCTCTCTTTCTGCCGACTCCCTTTCATGCAAGGTGCTTAAGGTCATCGGCAAAAGTACTTCAAGGGCGCTCCCTTCCTGCAGCTCTCCGTCCAAAGATTTTGGAATGTTCACGGTTCTTTAACCACTTTTTCAAGTGGTAGCAATACCTTTTTTATCTCTTTCACCATGCCCTCTCGAACCGTGTCAAAGACAAAAGTACGGAATAAATAATGGACAATGGTAACACTACGTCGTCTTATTCGTTATGCATCTGCTTGGAGTCTGTCTCTCGAAGCTCCCTGTTAAAGTGATTTTTACCGATGTCCTCAAGCAGATATGGGCTGAGCAGCAAACACCTATGTAGATTCATTGTTTTAAAGGACGAGGTGAATAGTGACTTAAAGTTATCATTCCATAGCATTTAAGGGCCGTACGTTAAACGTTCCTATTACCAATCTCGGAAGTTTGCAAATATTCCGCCCTTTGGAAGCTCCTTTGCTAGTGCCCACGGGACACGGTTACTCGGTTCCACCAGGGCATATCTCTAACATACTCTGAAACCACAAGCAATCGGAGGACCTCTTTGCTCTCCTTCGTCAAGTTCATCGGAACGGTCTGTATATATTGTAAACTCATCAAAACCTCATTATCATGCCATCTTTATGGTTGTTACGTCTGGGAAACTGGATCGATGAGGTGAGTGTCGGAAAGAAAACCCCTTTACATATACCTTCTCCACCATGTAACAGGATGCCAGTTACACAGCTTAGTAACCACACGTTGAACGGTTGTCTGTATTTCCAGAAACTTAATTGAGAAGGTGTAGTATTACCTAATCGTTGTATTGCTTTTGCTGTCACCATGCCTGTTTCGCTAGGGCACGCATACACTTGACGTTCTGTTTTGAAAAAAGATAAGCTCAGCTTGGAAGTTGTCTACACTTTTGATCAACTATTTCACTTAGCAAAAACTTTAACAAATGGAGTTCTGAAAGAAAAAAACATTTGTAATGGAACAAACACTTGACTTCAAATGATGCTTAATGTTGCACCAGATTGGAGGTGATTTACTTAAATATTTAAAATGAGAAAACTCCTCAAAGAGGAGAACAACTACCTTTCCTGAGACCCATCCTACACCTTGTGACTGTTCCCACGTGATATTTTGATTCTTAAGTATTTAGGCGAAGAAATGTTTGAAGAATGCACCAAAGTTCGAGTTTACCCAAAGGACAAAAGATCCGTCTCTCCTTAACGATTTGACCCTCATTTTTACTCAACTCATGGGAATACTCAACTCTTTGGTAAAATGCTGTAAACTATACGTAGTGCATGTAAATACTTCAATGTAAACCAACTTGCGTACATGTATCCATTAAGACAAATGTAAGAGAACCCATTAAAATAACTTCTATACATATCTCAAAACGCAAAGGGGAAATCCGTCTCAATTGTCAGTCCTCTACACACTGGAGTTATTGTGAGATATTTGTGGAACTACTAGAGTCAACGATTTATGACACAACTTCACGCTGGTAGTTTAACCCCTTCGATAATAATGAAGAATTAATCATACATGACACTTCAAAGCTGCTCTTATCAAATGCACTCTTGTAAAATGCAACTTGTGCACAAAGATTTTGCTTTTCACTTAAGGTTCCACTTCTTTCTCACTTCAACTATCTTTTGATGGTTGTTCACTGAACTGTTTTCAATTTAAATCCGTTATTCTCGTGATAAATATTCATGTTCATAAGGAAAAATTTCCGAAGTACCAATCGCAGATACCCTGTTTTATCAGAAATACGGTTACACGTAACTTTTTGGTTATATAAACTGATCAATCAAATGCTACTTTCAATCATTATTTCACTTGATTCTAAAGGTGTTAAACTCGGACAGCTATGAAGTATACGTTGCAACTTGTGTGTTTCGTTGTTGCCTTTGGCATCTGTGGAGCAGCAATATTTGGGTCAAAAGGTGGAAAAGGCAGCTGTTACTAGTAAGTCTTACATAAGCTTAATTTCGGGATATTTTTCGTTGAATAACGTCAGCCGAACACGTGAAGCAGAAATATAAATTTTTGTCCAGCTGAACCGTTCTTGGTCAGAGACTCCAGAGGATTTCAGAAAAAGTCCGATAACAGCAACTTTATCTGGTGAAGGAGTATACGTGATCATGCAGGGGCCTCTTTGGGATTGGTGACTTCGCTCCCTCGGGGGTATGACTACCTCCCGGAACTAGTTCTTTAATAGCGATTTTTATGTGCTGTACATATTGTCGTGCATAATTCCACTGAATACAGTTTGAGATTCATCACTGCTGGATTTGTTGCCGGGACTTTGTCCCGCTCGTGACTGCTTTCCATCGCTTAAAATCCAACCACCTGGTCCTTAGCTTTTTGGCTAAGATCATGTGTGGTATCTGTTCTTTTCATTCAGTCCAATATGGAGCCATACAAGACACACCAATAATGTAAATGGTCTGAAGACCTTGAAGTTGGTCAGTCGTTAAGAGTTGCAAGTCCTTATAGGGACGTACTGTACCTTCCGTGGGAAGCCGAAGTCCTTCGGAAGTAAAAGGTTGGTTTCGCCGAACGGCCCTTAATCGACACAGAGGCGGGAAGGCTCAAGAAAAACTTCAATACCTGCTTGCAAAGGAATCGAAGGGACGTTATAAAAAGAAGACAAGCCTTGTCATCTGAAATTTGGGAGATTTGTGCTGGGAGATTCGTGAGGTGGTGAGAAAATCATGCAATTGATCTGCTATTCAGTCATGCAGTTAATTTTCATCACAAATGATATCTTACAGGATTGAAAATCAGCGGTCTGTCTTCATTCCTTTACCGATTTGTTCACCTCAGATTCCCTGATCTTGTAGTGATTATGTAACTTTAAAACACTATCCAAACAATACAATATGACAATGAGATGTTGCGCTGACTGTGACTGATTTCTTGGGACATTTTCAGTGTCAGAGCATTTCTTACAATGCATATGCGTCAGTTTAGGTCACATGGCAATTTACAGTCCAGTTTCTAACCAATTGATGCAAGTCGAGCCAGCCACGACTAATGCTAATGCCATCAGCAATTTTAGCAAGTACGGTATTAAACAGTGCTCTGTTATGCATCAATGTTGCGACTGATAAATGACATAGGCAAAATACTTTCTGACCGTGCATCTGCTGTGGTGTTTTTTTTTTATTTATTGTTATTGTATTCGGTTTGTGGTGAATCCTTATAGTAAGTGTTCCTCCTGTCAATATTTCAACTCAAAATACCCTCATTATAAAGTATCATTGCGCACTATTAAACGTAGACGAGGAATATGCATGTGAGTAGGAAATAAGTTGTCAAAACGCAAGAAAAACCATTTTAGGTGAGTAACGTCAAGTGATACTTACCAACATGTGTCTAATACTGATGTTTCAGTCACTGACCTTCCCTACTCCCGTGAACATGTCTTTTTTGATCAGTCAATATGTATGTAATAAAGAGGATTCTAACATCTACATCTTAATTTGGTTTCCTAATATCATGCTTCCATTTTATCATACCTTCGGTGGTCGGACACCATTAGCCTACATTTCTGTTATACCGAAGACATTAAAAATGGAGCCATTGTGTTTGAATGGTTAGCATAAGCAGCCGAGTAGGAAAAAATTCATTTCGGGATATGTGGAATAGAAACCGAGATATCTAAAGTTGAATTCGAGATATTTGAAATAGAAGTCGAGAAATCTGAACTTCAATTAAAGATATCTGAAATAGAATGAGAGATACGTAAAATTGAGTTACAGATATCTAAAATAGAATTTCAGACATCTAACATTGAACTAGAATTAGATATCCAGATATCTGAAATTCTTCGTCATTTCGAAATATTTGAAATTATTATAAGATGTCTGCAATAATTTGAAGATACCTGCAATTAAGCTTTCTGAAATGAAATTATCTCAAACTTAAAAAATATAATAAAATGTCTTAAATTAATTCGAAATATCTGACATTCCTGAATAAATGTTTAAACGTCGTTCCATTTGGCTGGCCATACTTACACCAATTGGTCAGAAACTTAGCCCTAAAATGTCATCTAACTTACTTCCTACATGACAGACCGTTAATGTAAATGGTCCGAGGGTCTTCAGGTTGGTCATGTATTGTCCTCCAGTGGACGTAATAGCTTTTTCGTGAAAGGTTTGGTTTCGTCGAACGGCCCTTTGCCAGAGGGTCGAGAAGACTTTAGAAGAGGCAGTCTGTTTGTTTGGTTTTGGTTGAGTGTACATAATGCATACATTGCACATTGCTCACATTGCTTCTTGGCCTTTTGAACAGGGAGCAGATGTTATCAACAGCTCCCTCTTTTGAGTAACATCATACGTATCTGCTCTTTTCATCCAGTCCAGAATGGAGCCATACATGACAGACCAGTAATGTAAATGGTCTGAGGGCCGCGAGGTCGGTCACATATTGCCCTTCAGTGGACGTAATAGCTTCTTTGGGAAGCAGTTAAATTTGGTTTCGCCGAACGGCCCTTTGCTAGAGAGTCGGGTGGACTTTAATATATAATGAACATACTGTTAATATAGCAAGTAGGCCCCAGCAACTCTTGTCGCTCTGAAATTGTGGCCTTCCTGGGCAGTTATTGTTGGCCATGGGTTGGTTGTTCTGGTATTTTTTATGCTTCCGTTTTTGCCTTGAGTAATGTTGGTTTGGTCCTGGCGTTGTCTTCCTTCGTTTGTGTCTGTGGTTGCTCGGAAGCGGTGTTGGTAGTTTTTATTTCGTAACGACGGTGTTTTTGGTGTTCGGTTTTTTGGTTGTTGGCCAAATGTTATCCGTTTAGCCCGTCTTGCCGTGTCCGTTTTTAAAAAGCGGTTTCAGGTGGGTCAATTATAGAGACCGCAGTGCCAATTTTGAAGTGCATAGGCTAAACATCGAAACGGCCCAGTTTTTTTTAGAAAAAAAAAATGGAATGCACTGTAATGAGGCCCAAAATTCCACGGAAGAAAAAGCCCGGGCTATAAGCCCCTGCAGCCCCCTCGTTTCCGAAGGTCCCTCGTTAAGTGCTGTCCTTTAGTGAACGAAGCTACCCTAGGAAGCAGTTGCATGGTTTGGTTTTGCCGAACGGATATTTGCCAGAGAGTCGGAAAGACTTTAGAAAGAACACCCAGTCCAAAATAGAACCACGCATAACAGACAAATGACATAAAAGGTCTGAAGGTCTTGAGTAGTTTCCTTAATTGAGGACGAACTACCTTATTTGGGAAGCAGAACTCCTTCGAGAGAAAATGTTTTCTTTCGCCAAATCGACGCTTGCTCATGGCCAGAGAGTCGGTAGGACTCTAGAAAGGGTGTATGAAACATCTCCATGTTTGTAAATATTTTTTGAAAAAGCACAATTTTCCGGGCCAGCTCCAAATTGCACCCCTAATGCATTAATACTGACACTATTTAACAAATCAAATTTTTAGAAACATTTCCGGCGCTCTAGAAATGAAACAAACTCAGTGATGTGATGTGACACCAGATCATTAAATTACACCTATCAGCTAACTTTTGTTTTCCAACATTCTTTAAAAAAAAATCCATTTTTTTCCCATCATAAAACTCTTGATTTTCAAAATATGCCGAAAACTGCCAATAAAATTCTGAGAAACTTTTGAAATGTCTTCTTCCTAGAGCCTCAATCCACAGACCTTAGATAAAATTAAGTATTTTTAGTCGCAGTTAAAGAGATTAAAAAAGAGATTAATTTTTATAATGAAGGAAATTAAGTTCTGGTGATCGAAAGTCAGGAGATTTTTCCTGCAAAAACCTGTCATTGCGGAAACATTGCTAACTGGTCAAAAATGAAAAAGAAAAAACTTCTCAAACAATCAGAATTCTAAGAGGTCTCCACCTCACTATGAATAAATCAGCTGAGGTCAGTGATTTTCATTACTTTCATTTTGCATCTTAGTTTAAAATCTGAGTTACTTCAAAGAACTTTCTCCGTGTATTCCAGGTCCATTTAACTGGGAAGAATTTAGGCACACGGTTAGACAAACCACACAAAAAGTATTCATTTTTTCTTCATAGCACTGTTGAGCAGTGACGTAGCTAGGCATTTTTCCAGGGGGAGGGAAGCAGTGGCCGATCCAGGAATTTGCAGTGGGGGTCTGCATGTGGACGGGACATCAAATGTACCCTGGGCGAAGCGCCACCATATGTATAGCTGTTGTTTAGTCTCTGATGCCTATAAGAATTCAGGAAATGGAAAATTGGGATGAAAGGGTAGCATCCAAATTTTACGATCGTTTTAGGTTTGATTACCACTCTACTAGCAGACTAATTTGCAGCGCGCGGAGCGCACTGAAATTTTCGCCCTTTCCAAATATTTGAAATTATGGAGCTTGTATTGCAGAAAAATTTGGATTCTGCATTTCCTGTTAGGAAATTTGAACATTTACGGGATGACTGAAGAATTTGCATTTTCTATGGGCAAATCTGAGGTTGGGCGACGACCAAAGAACGCTGTTGCTACATAATATTACCCAACGCCTCCGCAATGAGGCTCTCCTACAATTTTTTTTTTAGCTTTTATTGGAGAAAGTATGGAATTTTATGAAAGAAAATTTGTGAAAAAAAAACACTGTAAAAAGTTAACGGTGCCACTTGGTGATCTAATGTCACAAGTGTAGCAAATTTCCGATTTTGTCACCTTCAGAGTTCGGAAAAGTTCACCAAAGTGGAGGTATGAGCGAACACTTCTGATAAGGAATTGGATTTTGCGGCGGGCCAAGCGAGCGGAAAATTGTTCTTCCTAAATCGAAAATAACGAATAAGGAGCTTTTATTAGAGAAAATTGATTGGGAATTTCGTAATTTCATGAGTTGTTAAAACCACACAGTAGACTGGTCTCACAATTGGCAAATTTCCGAATTTTTCACCATTTTCAGAGTCCCTGCCCCGCCTGGGTGTCTAAGAAAAGGGGGCCGAGATGCAACATGGTGCCAAATGTTTTAATGTTTTTAGCCACTATGAAACTTACAAGCTTTCAAAACATGTATTTGAAAAAGTGGGTAATCATTACTTCAACGGACTATACGGTCAATGAGAATATAACACCGGGTGTACTCTATTACCCTTACACGGTTTTAAGCTGTGTCATGTGTAAACTGTTCGTAGTGTCAAGTAGTATAGTGCAACCTTCATGACCTTTAACAGGAACGCCATTTTGTAGTTTAAGAGCAATTTTCCCTTCCTCTTGTCCTACATTCATAGGGCACTTCTTTTTTCCCGTCACTTGTTACAGGTGAACGTGGCAAACTACCTCGCCCTAGCTCCACTTGAATGCTGTATCAAATATTTCAAGGTGTGGCAAATTTCACCCTCTAGAGTCTCCTCATTGGTAATTTTTAAGATCAGCACATTCCTTATATTTATTTAATTTGGTGCGTCATAACTTTAACCCATTCAGGGGACTGCATATGTTCCGATCTCCCCGAGACATGAAAGCTCAGAGCTTGCGAGTTTTAGCCACGTTCACACACTTGTGCAGCAAACGGCAGACATCAGACGACGAGCACCTGAGTCAATCTGTATATAGTTAAATTTTGTTAATTCTTTTTTTTTTTTGCCGGCTGTTAACCGAACGGAATAAAACCGCCAATCATCTTGAATCAGAAGTAAATCTTCTTCTATTTATTCATATCTCAACTCGTATCGCCTACACACTCTGCAATATCCCCGTTCAAGCCTTCGTAAAAGCGATTGGCCCATTATCAGACAGTAACCGTAGCCCCGCGTATTGACATAGACACACATCCGATGTCACAAACAGTGTCACTAATGGCGTTAACGGAAAACGCTAAATTTAGCATGCGTCTTTGCGCAATGTCTAAACAAAATGCGAACTTACCAAATGATACGGAAGATAGATTAATTATAATTTACATTTTTCATTTTATTGAAGAATATGACACAAAAATACGGTAATCAAATAATGTAACAACTATCACTGTATTTTTAAAAAGTAATAAGGCCCAGGCTACAATTAGCCTGGCTATCTATACAATTTTTACCATACGGGTGGGAGGGGGGTATGCATACCCCACCCCCCCCCCTCTGGATCCGCCACTGGAGGAATGCACCCAAATTTTCCGATTTTTCTTAAGTGTGAACAACATTTCTCCGGGGACGTAAGTAGAGGCGCGCGTAACCCACCAAAATTTTTGCACTCTTTAAGCAATTTTTTTTGAAAATATGGAGCTTGTATTGGAGGAAATTTTGGATTTGGGGATTCCGTATAAGGAAATGGGAAAAGTTCGGAAACTAAACTAGAGAATCTGTTTTTCTTACTGGCAAGTCTGAGATTGCACGTCGACCAAAGATCGTTGTTGCTAAAGATTGTTATCCAAGGCCCACAAATTGAGGCTCGCCGACGACATTTTAAGCCTGTATTGTAGAAAATTTGGAATTTAATGAAAAATTTCATGAAAATAGCACTGAAGTTGCCGACATCACTTGATGATCTGGTAATTTAGTAATTTTCAGAGTTCGGAAGAGCTTACCAAACTGATTTATGAGCGAACACGACTGCTTTATAATCTGCAATTTGCTGCGCGGGAAGCGCGCGGAAAATTTTGATCTCTTGAAACAAATAGTTACAAAAATGGAGCGTTTAATCGAAAAAATTCGGAATTTCAAGAGAAGGGTTAAGAAAAACACACGGTAGTTGACTGGTGTGCCATAAATGGCAAATTTTCATAGCCAGAGTTGCACTCGCCCCCTTCCCCTGTGAGACTACGCCACTGCTCTTCAGTATTGAAATACACTTGTGTACAAGTATTACTCAATATGTTACTGAAATAGTGAGAACACAGCATTGGAGTTTTTACGTTGCACAAAATTTTGCAGTTGGAAAATTTCTATGGGAAAGAAGCTAAAATACCGGAGTTATGCTTTAATATTTTATGGTTATTTAGATTTATAGACTGTAGAAAGGCCTATCCGTAGTAAGGCACACATTAATCGACTAACAGCATGTCAACGTTCGAAGAAAAGCTTCACATCAGACTGAAAACATTTTTCTCAATTATTTTTAGAGATTGCTCCCTAATTTGGTGCAAAAAGGATACTATTATTGTAGAATGCACACTTAATAAAAACGATGTAAATCTGACAAAATGTGAAGCAAATCACTATTAACCATCATCCAGACCCTTTCATAGCAAATTTATTGTCCTGAAAAGGTTAGTCTTGATAGAAAAATATGATTTTCATTCTTAAATCTAACAAAACATAAAGTCATAACTGAAACTTTTAATTAAATGTAGCAAAACAGGGTTTTTTTCTCTTTTTTAATATTCCAACAAAATTTTATTTGTGCCAGAACTATTTAACCTGTAAAAACCGCCTTCTGCAAAAATTGACAAACCTGTCCACAATCCAACCTTTTCACCATACACGCTCTTTATTTTTAAATATTGGTTTAACGATTTAATAGCTTCGATTAACTTCGATCGCGCCGTTTATTACGTTCCGATCGGTTAATGCAGTAATATCACATTTTGCAAAAATCTTAAAAATAGGGTGCTTCCCCCTGGAAAATTCATCGTCGCTGGTTGCTTGTGTCCTTCGTTAAAGCTAGTAAAAGGGCCAATCCTTAAAACCCTAAACTACAATTTCGGTAATGGCGTACCGAACTCAATTGGCTCAGCTCTCTAATTGACAGCTAATTTAAACAATGCAGAGAACCAAAGCTTATATTACATAGCATGTAGTGAGAGTGTTTTGATTTTACACATTGAGCTTTTCTATACTCAACCTGAAGAAATAAACTGAGACAATCGTGGGAGGGTTTATGTATGAGAAGGTTAGGAGAATTCGTACTGTTTGGGTTAAAAAAAGGTAGCAGGACTTCTGGGGGAGTTTGTGCTCTTCGTCACAGAGTCGAGGGACTTTTGAAAAGTAACTTACCTCAAAATCAGGTTTTACTTTGTAAGACGGTCTTTTATTTCATTTGTCTGTTTAGTAATGTTACTGCCAAATGTATGCAGCATAATTCAAGAATTTGATAACAGTTCCCAAAACGTTTATGGAGTAGAAAAGAGTAACGTTAGCCCCCAAGATGCTAGACTGCAAAATTGTTTAACATTTGAATATGGTTAATATTTATCCTAAATTAAAATCGTTTTTTTTGTTAACTTTTTTATGTAAACTTTTACATGTTGATGTCTTGAAACATGAAACTTAAATCCCTAATAAGGTTAACGATTCAGTTCAAATTAGGGGGACGCATTTCAAGTTTGAAAACTGACGAGCTCACTGTGATTCTTACAAGAAGATTTTACTAAAGATCTATTAACTGATTCTCTACAAACTTTACAACGATATCGTTCTGCTTATTGCCACTGTTTCTATCAATTTTCCTTACAAGTACAGTCTTTGTTATCGGATGCTGTAAATAATTGATGAAGAACTGGTCACTTGCTCCATAATATTTTAGAAACAGAATATCTTATTTTCAAAATGGAGTGCACTTCGGAAAAGAGACACAAAATTTTCGTGGGCATATTCAAATTAACACCTCCTGCCATACAACCAGCATGGCTTTTAAGCACATGCTACAAGCATATGAAACCGTTTATTAAACTTTACCAAAACGGGCTAGGGCTTTGCACAAAATGATACTGTTCAAATGCAATCGTTTTGTCATATGCTTTTGTGAGCGGAAACTCTAAATTTTACGGCATTTTTTTACTCGAAAAATATTTCAAAACGTGATGGTCAACCTGGCACCAGGTTAGAATTTGGGCCGTAAAACTCTTCCTCGTTAACACAAGTTAGTCAAACAGAGCCTAAATTGACTAATCACCCCAGGTAACGGTATTGACTAATATTTGACTGATATTTGAGCAAGTTATTTGTATTGAGAAGAATTAGTTTCTAACAAATATTAGGCGAGCTTGACGAAGTTTCGAGAAATATTCTTTAATCCATTTCTTCGAAATTGGTAAGATATCATCAAAAATTAGTCACATATGAGTGACCAACATGCTTGGTCAATTCAGACACCTCTTTGTTTTATTTTGCGTTAACAGTGGTACCTAATAACTAACTCACCAAAACGACGCTATTTTTCTACTATTTGATATTGACCCGATTGACATGTTTCTTTGTTATATAATATGTAAGTCTCTTTTTACTAAACCCTTGTCTGCTCATATAATAAAGATCTCCATTGTTTTCCAAGTAATTCTTTAAATATGCCTTGAAGAAAGGTTTGTTAAACAAAATGATGAAACTTTAAAGGGGATTTTCAATACGCCACGCCCTTTTCCTAACAATGATTGTGCCGTTGAGAATTCACCTGTACATTCTGTTGTGAAATCTGGCAACATAAAAAGAGGGGGCCTGTTTTTGGTATTTCATAGCCAAACATAGACTGTCAAGTTCAAGCTCATGAAATTCATAGCCTATGGCGCATTATGTAAAATGATTATTCCAATTCGCCTGACAGAAGAAAATGGAAATCAAGAGACTGAGTTGAACTATCAGATTCAATCGAAGACAGCCAAATAGGTAGTATTTCAATAAGTACTGAAAAATCTCAAAGGAGCGTGCTGACTTAACTGAAGGGGGCAGATCATTCCATAACTTAGGGCTCTGGACAGCTGGTACGCGCCCGCCAAACATAAATCTATATCTAGGAACAACCAGATTGAGAGTGGTCTCGGATCTGTGTGGTTATATTTTGTTTTTTCAAATGAGAACATATTAGAAAGGTAGGGGTGACATATTGTGAAGGGCTTTAAATACAAGGAGCAATATCTTGAATCAAATCCTAAAAAGCACTTGGAACCAATCCAATTCCTTCAACAACCCCAAGGCAGCGTAAATTTGCACGCGCCGTATCTTGTACAACATACACTTTGGAAAGTTTCGGGAAGCAAAATAATTTTAGGAAATGCAGCTTTATAATTAAGGGCATTTTGACCTGTATGTCTGCAAAGGCTAACTAGCTCCCTATGTATATATACATAAGCCGTCTCGAATGGGGCAAATTTTGCTGAAGAAAAAGACTTTCGTCTTCGCTCACATCTTTAAAAACTGCTGGCGATACTTTAATTAATCCATAGCTAGAAGGTAATGACCTTTGAAACCATATGTCAATAATTTGCGCTTTTACACTCTGCTTCATAAAAATGGCTTTACAAAGTATTTATGCCCCAAATTAAAATCTACACTCGAAAGAGGTATAACCAATGAAACACTTTTTTTTCCATTTTATAAACACGTTTAAATTCTAAGCATGTTTAGCTATTAAACACTATTGGAAGCTATTAAACAAATGGTTAGAAGCTGGCGTGATTAAAAGCAAAATGAATAACTCTACAATTAAACACATGTGTTTTGCATCTAAACGTGTTTACAAACTAAGGGCAAAAATTGTTTAGAAAAAAGTGTCATTCTTAGGCGACTTTTTAAGAGTGAAAGAGCTCAGTTTCTAAAATTGATTTAAGTCAAGCCTGTCACAGCCCTCTTTCCAGCTGTTTCTCAGTGTCTTGTTTTCTCTGTTCGATTCCCTATGCTGAGTACCAGGCACAATGGCACTGGATTTTGTGACAAGAGATGGTTGTCTTACGACAAACGTCACACCCATTCTTTTTTTTTTCACACAGCCCAACCTGGAAATGCGACTGCAGGCTTTACTACAACTGTGATATTACGAACACTGGCTTTCCAGACAACGATCTTGGTGCATCCCCCGCCGATGTCCTCAAAGATTTAGCTCCAGGAGACTATCCAATGCAGATTGCAGGGAAACGATGGCGTCGGAATACGTACAGTCAGAGGCAATATTGCGAGAGAGAATGTTACAGAAGGCTGAACGCTTTCTTGTGTCTTGATGATGGGGATGATACTACCTACTCTCGTGCTGCCGTCTGCACGAAATTACAGCAAAGAGGTGTCGTGGCCACTGATGCAACTATCGATGAGCCATGCTGTGAAATATTCCTCCAGTGGGGTCCACAGTGGTGTCAAGACAAGTGGTACAAATCAGTTTTTGCTGTGACTTGTGAAGGAGAAGTCGATGATGAATTTCCGACCAATACGGTTATTGTTACTCCAACCTCCTGTACTGTCGGAGGATCAGGTGGAGGAACCTGGTACAGCGGCACAGCTCCAAGTTGCGGCTCGGGGAAAATTCAACTTTAATGTTGTGAAGTCTTTAATGACTTTAAGATCTTTTTTCTTTTTTTAATAGTTATTTTGGGGGTTGTTTTAGGGCAGAATGATTCCTTGGATAGCAATCACCACTACATTTAATTTTATAAGCCCCGTCATAAGCTATTTCGTCAATTCGTTTTTGGTGGCTCTGCACATCCCGCACCTACAAAACGTATTCCAAAATTTGACTTTATATAGTGGTCTGTGTCTAAATTGTCTTTCGGTGTAAACATTGCATTTTAATCTGCCGTAAAGTATCATTGAGACCCCATTTCTGTTCGTCTTGGCTATACACCGTATACTGACAGAAACAAAGTAACGCTGTAGGCGACATAGAGAGCTCGGTCTGTATACCCCACGTGTACCCCGTAATTCCCAGCGGCAACGAATAACCATGTTTGCCTACTCGTCTTTTGTTTAGGTTCTTGGTTAAGTGAAATGTTTGATCCGTAAATTGGGTGCACAGAATAACATAAGCATAAATGTCTCGGTTTTGAATGCCCGCCCATGAGAAGAATTTGAAGCCACTATAAAGATACAACGAAGTAGCTGCATTATTTCGTGTTGAATTTTAGTGTTACAATGCCACCCCTACGGTGGAGATATATTTCTTTCCTGCGAGTTTGTCATGTGACTTTATCACCTGATTAGAGGTTTTTCGATTTGCAAGTAAGATAAGGTTTTACAGCTCAGTCTCTAACCAATTGGTTAGTTTAAGTCGGGAAGTCGGGCCGACAATTTTTCCAATTGTGGCTCACTTTCTTTTTTTACCTACTCCATTGCTTATGTTGAGCACCAAACACAGTACCAGTCGGTTCCATGTTTACTCTTTGGAATGACCCGGCCATAAGTCTAACTTCAGATCTGCCTGCTTCAAGTCGGATGCTCTAATTATTTAACCATGCCGTTGGATATTAAAATGTACCTAAAGTCTAGAATTTGGAATTATTTAGGTTATATTTTAGAGGTCGCAAAAAAGTCTTATTTATCCAACTCCAATTTTCATAAGTTGTCCCATTGTTGAGATATTCAATGTTGAAATTTATTCACTTCAGAATAGTTCCTTGTGCAATATTTTGGGACTTATTTTCCTAATTAATGCAATCTTTGTGTCTGAATTAAGTTATCTATAGACAAGAGACTCTTCATCAACAAAACCTTTCACATATATTCGGTATATGTAATTTGGTTCGAGCCGGAAATCACGTTTAGTGCAGTGGTAAGGCACTCGCCCGGAAAACGAGCCGTCCTGGGTTCGAATCCCGCTTTGCTGAATTCTCCTTCTGGAGTTTTTCTATATTTCTTCCCTTGTTCAAAAGGCAATGCCAGTACTTGGGTTGAATTAAAATTCATGATCGAATCATTACCATCGACCTATATATAGATATATGTATATATATGTATATATATATATATATATCATATATATATATATATATATATATATATATATATATATATATATATATATATATATATATATATATATATATATATATATATATATATATATATATATATATATATATATATATATATATATATACGTTGAAGTACGCGTACTGGATATATATATATATATGTTGAAGTACGCGTACTGGATTTCCAATATAATGAAAAAAGAGAGGGTAACGCCTTCATCATATCAAACGCGTCATTTATTACTAACTCATGACGCGCGCATCAATGTATTAACTTTGAACAATAACTTAAAATCGTTAAGCGTTATCATTTACATTTTCATTTGTAATCGCTGTACGTTCTCCGTCTAATCCGCTGAGGAAGATCCCAAGTGGGATTGAAATATATTCGGATATCTATCAATCTTGTTGGTCATCAGTATTATTAATTTCTCAGTCTTGTCTATTTAACTATTGACCAATACACGGAAAACATTTTTATTATATATATATATATATATATACATATATATATATATATATATAGTAGGTCGAAGTTGGTAGATCGAAGTTAGAATGTGTAGGTCGAAAGTGTTGTAGTAATGAATTCGATCATGACTTTTATACCGTTCCAAGATAGAGTATAAACTCTTATCAAAGAAGGAACGGTTGAAGAAACGGTTGTTTTTCTTCAACCGTTCCTCTTCTTTGATAAGAGTTTATACTCTATCTTGGATCGGTATAAAATTCATTATCGAATTTATTACTACTACACTTTCGACCTATATATATATATTTATATTTATATTTATATATACATATATATATTTATATATATATGTATATATATCTATTTTTATATATATATATATATATATATATATATATATATATATATATATACATATTTATATATATATATTTATATAACTATATATATATATATATATAACAAATAGTAAAAACTGGTAAAACAAGAGCATAAATTTAGCTTTCAGGACCACCGGCCCCTTCCTCAGAAACGTGTTTAGATAACTAAAAGGCAAAACGAAAAACAGACACTATAAAACGGATTAAAGGCAAAAAGCACTTACTAGAAGTCTAAAAACAAACCCAACCCAACACAAAAGATGAAATGTAAAAACTAGGACCCTACAAAGGAGATTTAGGCTAAGTAGAAGCAGGAGGCATAAAAGGGGATAAAAAGGCGGCTACAGACTACGAGCACGTCGTTTTTTTGGCTTGACAGGTGGGCTCGAAGCTCTTCGGAGTTTCTTGAGCCATAGACACCTCCCAACTCAGGTTGTTAGTGCTGTGTGTAAAATGGCTAATTTTGTCCTAAACAATAATGTCTTTGAATTTAATGAAGAGTTCTTTTTACAAACCTCAGGTACCGCCATAGTTACTAAAATGGCCCCCTCTTGTGCCAATATTTTTATGAGTGTGTTTGAGGATCAAGCCCTTGCGTCCTTTCCTTATAAACCAGACGTGTGGCTCAGGTTTATTGATGATATCTTTGTTTGGACTGCGGGGTCTGGTAAATTTCTCGAGTTTATGGAGGTTCTTAATTCTCAGCACCCCAACTTAAAGTTCACTTTTGATTTTTCTTTTTCTACTGTTCACTTTTTGGATGTAACTATTGTTAAAAATGAAATGGGTTTAATCATCACTGACCTTTATATTAAGCCGACCGACACCCATCAATTTTTTTGTCTAACAGTTGTCATCCTGGTCATATTAAGAGTAGTATCGCTTAAAGTCAAACTATGAGGATCCTTAGAATCTGTTCTAACCCTCAAACTGCGGTTCGTCGTTGCAATGATCTTGCCACATACACTGTTAAAAATTTCTGTAAATTTACAGACTTTTTTTAACTTAAACTTTTTATATTTTACTTTTAATAGAGATTTTCTGTATCTTTACAGACACTTTGTATTTCTACAATAAAAAAAGGTTGTTTAACGTGTATTTTCTGTTTATTTGAAAAACCATTTCTGTCTGCTTTTTTAACCAAATTTTACTGCTTTGTAAAACTTTTTCTGTAAATGTACAGAAATTTTAACAGTATTTTGTATTTTTCTGATTTCACATAAATATACTGTCATTTAACAAACATTCATTTTGTTTTTACGCTGAAAAATAAACAAAAATAAGCCCAAACAAACAAACAAATAAGAAATAGCCAGAAAATTTTCAATATATAACATGCATCGTTCTGCGAAGTTTCAGTTAAAAAAGAAAACATTTTTGGCAAATTTATGGCCCTATTTGAAAATTAACTTACATTTATTATACTGACAATTGGTATACTGATGTCAACTCATCGCCACAGGCACTCATGCACTTGATCGAATTAAAAACGTTTCACAAATTTACTTGAAAGTGTCTGTAAATTTACCACTTTATGACGTAAATCTCATTTTGCATAAATGGGTGGAGCTTATTTTGTAGGCATTTTCCTAACAAAAGGATTGCTGTTACTTTGAATAATATCTTTTTTGGCTTTTTTTAATCAGGAAGTGATAAACTTATTGTTTACCTTGTCTGGAAATGTTTGCAACCAATGTATTTGCATTCTTTGTCATATTTATTTTAAAAACAATTATTATATTGTACCAAAAATGTGACTTTCCAATTACAAAGTTCCTAGAGATAGCAGTCTACTGGACAACAATGTGATAACAAAGTATCCTCATTGTGTTTTGATTGAAAATAACTTCGTAACGACACATTACGTTGATAAGCAAATACATGATCTACGTAATGGTGAAGTGTATGTTACGTAATAACATATGAAAGGAAAAAAGCGATATTATAATAAATATTAAAACGCCGAGAATGAAAACAGTAGGCTGTAAATTCACATAAAATTAAGGTAAAAAAAAAAAAACCAGAACAATTCTGTAATTCGATTTTACAGTAGACATTTGTAAACTAATTTACATGCAAAAACTGTAAAGAAAAAACAAACACTTAATGTTTTTTCATGATTACAGTCTGGCTGTAAAAAAAACATTATTTGGTTGGAAAAAAATTTGCCATAAAAATTATGTAAATTTTACAGAGAAATTTCTAACAGTGTACCTTGTAAAACGCGGCTATAATCGTCGTAAAGTTATGCAGCAGATTAAAAGGGCCCGTTCCAATTTTACCAACCCCACCCATCCCCCAGCCAGTACTGAAGAGGAATACAAGAAGGTTTACTTTACTGTTGACTACCATCCGGGGTTACCTGATATTAGCGGCATTTTACATAAGAATATATCTCTTCTCCATTGTTCTTCACTAATGAAGCGTGTTATTCCTCACCCCCCTGTTGTTAGCTTCCGCCAACCCCCCAATCTCAAAAAATTATTAGTCCGGGCTAAACTTAAAACTCCTCCCAGTCGGGGGACCCCCTGCGCACCTTGTAATAAGAACAAAACCAAACCCTGTCAGTTGTGGGGTCTGCTTATTTGTAATAATTTTATTGTCAGTACTTCTTCTGGTAGCAAGTGCAGAAACTTTGATACTTCTTGTGATGCTAAATTGGTTATTTATTGTATCTTTTGTCCGACTTGTAATTATCAGTATGTGTATATATAGGTCGAAAGTGTTGTAGTAATACATTCGATCATGAATTTTATACCGATCCAAGATAGAGTATAAACTCTTATCAAAGAAGAAACGGTTGAAGAAAAACACCAGAGAGAAAAATTGAGGCGCACGGGGGACCGCACCCACCATCCTCCGCTTTCCGGGCAGAGTCTATGACCACTACGCTAGAACAGCTCGTGATTCACAGAAGCGACAACAGACCTATAAATACCCCGCGTGAATCAATTTTCTCTCTTTGTTACCATGGTACTCCCAAGCGGGAGAAACGGAAGAAACGAAGAACAAGTCACGAGGACCGCTATGAAACTTTATAATAAATGAGAAAATTCAATATAACAAAACACGAAGTTCCAATATATATATATATATATATATATATATATATATATATATATATATATATATATATATATATATATATATATATATATATATATATATATATATATATATATATATATATATATATATATATATATATATATATATATATATATATATATATATATATATATTTATTACAACAGACATTTAACTGACTAAATTAAAAGAGCTGTTTTAGTAAAAATCCAATTTTCATATGTTTAAAAAGAACCAGATCTACACAGTTTGGTGAAAGTTCCATTCAAATCGGACTTGCATTTCCCGAAATATTGGTAGATCAAGTAACCAGATTTGACTTTAAAAATTGAGCTTTCAGGCAACAGATGTTATTTCACTTCCTCACATTGACAATGAATGCTTTGTTTCCCTTTGTTATTCAGACTGTTGAATTGACCTTGGAATTAATAAGAATAGCACCTCACTCTGTTGAATGCAAAGTTTTGCAAGTTCTGATGCTATTATGATATTATTTTCAGAGAGCATGGGATTTTTGAGGGGAAAATATTAAAGGCAGTCATTCGTCACCCCAAACTACAGTTTCAGTATACATATATCAAAACTTTCAATTGGTACAGCTCTTTGATTGGCATCACATTCAAACAATGCATCATAGCTAAATTACACAGCATGGGCCCTGAGAGTGTCTTGATTACACATTATGGACTTGTATGGCCACTGGGACAAGCCATGAAGCAATAAACTAGGATTGTGTCTGGATAAAGATGAGTTTGAGATAAATGTGGGAGGGGCTAGAAGTAAGTAGGTTGGGAGAATTGGAACTGTTTGGGAGGATGAAAATATGCCTTTGAAGAAAAGGAGGCTATTCATTAATGTGAGTATATGACGTCATATGGGCTTACACCAAGTTCACTTTTTGTTTAAACTGTGAAAACTTTACCTCTTATATCTTAAGAACCACGAATCGGATTGCAATGCAAATTTCGCCAAAATAATTAGAAAAGGTACCTTTCTTATATATCAGAACTTAAAGTGGCCTTAAGACCTTGATTTAAGTGGAGGAAAGCTGATGCCAAGCCCGTAGTCTCTCATCGCCATTGATATGCCAGTTGGGAAAAGTGAACAATAAGAGGGAAGTGCTTCGGCTTCGCCAGAATGTCAACATGGGGAGGGGCAAAAGGCTGTTGGGGGAAAAGTTTTCTTACGTAGCATGAAACTGAGCTGAAAGCAGGTGTACAGTCTAGGCGCAAAGTCCGCGCGAGCTCTCAAGTTTAAGCATATCTCTAGATAAAAATTTACGTCTCTGGAGGGGTATATTATTATTTTTTCGGTTAATACAACTCCTAATTGACCTAAGGTCGGTAGTGCAATTGGGAACAAGGCTGATTTTCTTTTGGTGGGGGGAGGTCAAATGCTCCCTCTTTTCCCTTATAGCACCGCCTTTTGAGAAGTGTGAAACACCCATCCTTTTACTTTTCAGTAGAAAACCAACCTCGTGGGCAAAATAATCGAAAAACATGTTAGACTTACATAGTAGGCCTACTTAAGCATCATGAGCAAGTATGAACATATACACGAATGAGGCTGTCATTAAGAGTTATTGTGCGTGTGGGTGTTGGTGGGTGTGGGTGTGCGTATGTTTTTGGTGTAAATCGGGGACATGAGCGTATTTCTTTTACTCCAGTCAAGTATAGATACACCTTAAAGTAGGGATATCCCCGACAGCCAAATTCAAAATTTTCCATCAGATTAAATTTTTCTCCTCTCAAGGATATGTCCCAGTAATTTTGAAGCATTTTGGAGTTGTCCGCATTTTCCATACGTTGAACCTATCATTTGGTAACACACCATGAGCTGGTGCTTGAGTGTCATGTGTGTGTATGCGTGTAGCTACGAGTAAATCATGGATATAAGCGTTTTTGTCCTAGTCAAGTGGGGATACACCCAAATAGGGATATCCACATTTGCACTGTTGAAAACGTTTTCCCCAATCTATGCCAAACATGTACGTGTGTGTGTGTGTGCGCGCGAGCTCGCGTGTGTGTGGAGTGTTGAATGAAATTTCGTCACTCCTTACCTTCACCCTACTCCGCGACTCGTGGACCGAATATAGAAACTCTGCCAGAACACCTATGAGAATGGCTTGTCTTGCTGAATGTCTTTCATCAAACGTTGCAATATTTTTCAAAAAATCGTCAAAAAATATGATAAGCATAAGCAATTGAGAAGAAAGGTGTCATAGAGTAATATAGGGTACACAACCGGAAAGGGAGTGATAGACGCCGTCAGAACAACAAAACAACAGAAAGAAACCCCTGACACCACTCTAGAGCAAGCGGGGTCATCATATCGTCATCACCATCATTGTCGTCAGTAGTCACCGTCACCATCACCATCAACACTCCATCTTGATTAGTATTCATTTATTCTTTGCATCTAGCCAAAGGGATATTTTGAAGGGAAAGGAACTATCGATTTATCGAGCTATCGAGATATTGTCCAGTACTCTTGCCTTAAAAATGTTTGACAATGAAAAGGTACTGTAAACGATGGCAATTGAAATATTTCCTCTTACGCAAACCTTCCTTCCTAACCGTTCCCTTGCCTGAAAACTCATTGGTACTTTTTAAGTGTCGCATTCACCTCTTTCAGAAATTTCTTTACAAGTGTTCTTTGACTGTTCACCTTCCATCAAATATTATTCCTTGCCGTCACCCTCTCACACTATATGAGATAGCCTTGCAATCACTTTTGCAGCTTATTCGATTTTTTTTTTAATTTTATTTGAAACCTTATAAGCGTTTGTTCACATGTTTTGCCAGCATAGATCTTTCTGACCAGTTGAGAAACATTCAGTCAGAATATTTCCTTTCCCATTTGGCCAGGTTGAGGTGCTTCGTAAAGGGATCTCATGACCTGTTATGCCGATTGGTCCAGGTAACTGCATTCACAAAAGGGAGCTGTATCCCTTCCCTTGTCCCACACAGTATTACGGGTTCTTCCTTGTTTTGCCAATCGATTTCTAATACGAATAAATACAAAACCAGAAAAAAGGAGAGAAAAAACATAATGTGAATGTGAATATTTTATAACTTCAGTACCCGAAGCAGATCGATTGTGTCTACATTTTTTATTTTGGTTTAACGCCCTTTACTACATCTGAGTCTGCTTTTTCTGCTCATTTGGTTTTTCAGCACACATGGCCAACGGAGTAACACGACCCCCGAAGACTCATAAAAATGAGACAACGAGTGCTCTTACCCGGCCCTTTAAAGTGGCGCATAAGACCCCCTATCTCATTTTAGAAGATACTGAGTAAGAATGAGACATCCCACACACACGCTCCGAGCTTTAGGGACCCCTGCACCCTCGGAACATTGCCCAACCTTCCACCGTCCATCTTTGTTACTGCCTGATAGTGGCTTCTACCTGATAGTGGCTTCTACCTTATTAGATTGGAGATATAAATCTCTGAGTTCAAACAAAGCATTGCATTCCTTTCTACTAAGCAAATACATCAGTGAAGATCTTTTTCAGTGCCGTACTCTGAGAGAGAGGGGCCGAGGAAAGGTCCCCCTTCTCTTTCACGTTTCCAAATTATGATGCTTTTGTAGAATAACTTACTCATTCCATTCAAATTTAAATTTTCTTCTTAAAAACCGAATATTAAAAACGATATTGTGATAGGAGGACGGCAAAGCATGAGTTGAGTGCGTCCTTTTTGCTTTTCCTTTCCTTTGCTTCTCTTTCTACTAGGCCGGGAGCCTGTGACGGAAGATTTCACCCCATACCTTACAGATGGTTTGACCCCTTGAAGTTACCTAGACCTCCTAAGTCATTCACAAAAGAGTGTAAGATTGACCAAAGCAGCTGGGTCTAGACCCCAGACCCCCCTGAAAACCTCCCATGGACGGTTGAATTATCCCCATGTCTTACATGGATCAAACTAAGTCAAAGAAGTAATATGACACGTCATTACAAAAAAAGGCAAATCTAATAACATTTCTGGTCGGGAAGGTTTTGTTAGAATGCCACACAGTGGCCCCTCCCCAGATGGTTGAATTCACCCCATCTCTTACATGGACCAAACTTAGTTAAACGGAATTAGTATGACATGTCATTACGTAAAAGGCAAATCTAACAACATTTCTGGTCGGAAAGGTGTCGTAAAATCCCTACAAATTTCCCCCGACGGTTAAGTTTACACCATCTAATTCATGGACAAAACTTTGTAAGCAGGAAGTAATATGACAGTACATTACCAAAAAGGCAAACCTAACAATAGTTCCAGTCGGGAAAGTGTTGTAAGACCCCTACAAAGTGCCCCGACGGTTACGTAGCCACGGGGAGAGGGGGGTGAGGGTTGGCGGCTCAGAACCCCCATGCCCCATCCTTGGACCTAAAACACCTAAAATAGCAGTTGTTCTCTATATCCTTAGACTTTTCCCTCATTTAGTGCCCAAACCCCCCATGACACCAACCCCAACCCCCATGACACAATGGTGGCTACGCGCCTGAATTTATCCCATCTCATACACGGACCAAACGCTATTAAAAGAAAGTAGTATGACGCGTCATAAAAAATGCAAATGTTAAAGATTTCTGAAATAAAAATTTGAAACGTGTTGTAAGACCCCTCAGAAACCACAATCCATGTGTGGCTAATTTTCCAATTTGTAACATGAACCCCCCAAAATAGGAAAAGGAACATCTGGCAACATTGTAATATGGGCAACCTTGGTCAGAACCACCTTTCACAAAGACTCCATAAGCTACATGGACTTGAATTAGTCAAATGGTTAAAAAATTCTTATAAGTTAGGCTTTAACAAAAAGAGGAAAGAGTAAGAAACCCAGTAAGAGCCCTCCTAGTCATGAAAATCATGCGTTAAAGGTAGGAGAGCTCGTTCAATATTAACTCTCTTAATGTAAGAGAGTAAAATTTCCACTCTGAAGAGTCAACTGAGGACCAACTAATGCAAAACATAATTCTGTTTGTTTAACGTCTTTTTAATTTGTGTTCCTCATTGTCACTGCCTTCACTGCCCTTGCTGTTGCTGTCACTTTCTTCGCCTTCATCTTCAGAGTTACCCGCCTATTCCGCCACAATAAAAAAAATCAGAAAATTATCCTATCATGTAATGTGAAAGAACAAGTGTACCCCTTGAGAAATTATGTCATTTTTAAACACACTTCATTCACTGTCCCGGCCAACCGAAGGCATGTGTTTGTTTCTTTTTGACTGATGTAATCATTTGTCACAACCCCAACAAAAGATTTTGTTTATAATAATTTATTTTATTTTCTTTAACATGGGTTAACCTTTTAGGACTGGCACTGTTCTCCCTAGGTATACACGTGTTATGAATTGCATTATTGAAAAGGTTCGTTTGAGCCAAATACAATTCAGAGTGTTGGAAATAAATCGTAGACACAATTGCTAACATTGTAATATGAACAGAGAGATAGCAAAATGTAATGAACAGGCATGTTGTTGCTTACCTTCCCCTTGAATTCCCTGGAAGAGATCGGCTTCTTTGTTAACACCATCTTAAGATGCTGTGGTGAAGTATCACCATGGAACCATACCACTTCATAACAACCATCCTCTTCTTTCCAGCCATATTTGAGTGGTGATATTGTGGCTTGGTTACACCTTGTTGAAGATGGCAATGAGATGTGTGCGCCTTATCTTCTGGAGTAGTCATCGTGAGAATAGTGGTAGAGCACTCCCATCTAGTTTCTGTATGGACGATATTCTTTCGTCCCCTTTGTGAAAGGGGTTGATCATTTTTAGGAAGGCGGAAGTCAACATGGCTAGACTATGGGAACAAACAGACCTGTCAATCAAAGTCTGATACCTGAATGGGTTTGAGTTCTTTTCAAGTACTTAATGTCTAACAGATTTGATTGTTAATGTTGTGTCTCCTTCCTAACACCTTGTAATGGCTTGTAATACTTCTTCCTTTTGACTAAGTTTGGTCCATGTAAGAGATGGGGTGAATTAAACCGTCTGGAAAGTGGGCACTTTGTGGGGGTCTAACAACATCTCCCCGTCCGGAAATGTTGTAAGATTTCCCCTTTTTTTAAATGACGGTGTCGTACTACTTCCTTTTGACCACGTTTGGTCCATGTAAGAGATGGGGTGAATTCAACCATCTGGGGAGGGGGAACTGTGTGGGGGTCTAACAAAACCTTCCCGACCGGAAATGTTGTAAGATTTGCCCTTTTTAAATGACGTGTCAAACTACTTTCTTTATACCACGTTTCTTCCATGTAAGAGATGGGGTAAATTTAACCGGCCAATGGGGGATTTTAGGGGGGTCTGGGGTACAGACCCAGTGGCTGTGGTCAATCTTACACCTTTTTTGTGAATGACTTAGATGGTCTAGGTAACTTCAAGGGGTCAAACCATATGTAAGGTATGGGGTGAAATCCTCTGTCACAGGTTCCCGGACTTTGACGCTTTCAAGTAGAGTGATATAGTCATTTGTTTGTCTAGCTATATGCTGTGGTGGCGAGTACAAAACTATTTAATATACATCACTAATTTTTACCTTCAGCTTTGGTTGTATGGCGTTTATTTTTTTAAAATAAAAGCTCTGTACCTCCATTACGGGATGCGGGACTTGAAGGGAGAGGCTTTGACTGATGGAAAGAGTGATTTGCATTCACGAGTATAACGTGTGCGTGTTTGCCTGCATGGTATCCCGTTTCAGGGAAAACTAAACTAAGGTTTTTGAAATTAAAACGCAGAAGTGGGGGAAGGGGAGGAACATTTTGCGAAAATGGCATAGTCGGCGGGAAATCTCACACCGAAGGGGAATAGTCTCTGTCTCTGTTATCATAGTCACCAGGTCATCACGTTAGACTCCCGACCTTTTTTCGGCAAGGGATGAAAAATACTTTATTCAATAAGAACGGTGGGAATTGTAAAATATGTGTTTCCGCTTTCCATTGGTTGATTCGATGTCTAAAACTTAAAAGCTTCATTTTGTGACCGAGGTGATAACGTTTGGTTCCATTATCTTCAGGTTGTATTACCACCATTGTGGTAATACTGACGTCGTCTAATTAAACAGTAAATATGGTTTGTTCTATTGATTCAAAATCTTTTTCTTTTTCGATAACTGTTAGGGTCACTGCAGCGTTAAAACACACCGTATTGGAAGAAATGAGAAAATGGCTGAATGCGAAGAACGGACATGGGTAAGTGATTCCATTACACTTTTTGTACTATTGACAAAGGAAGTACGTTTTTTTAGTCTTTTGTGGCATTCAGATAGTCGAAATTCAGTGTGAAGGGAATTTACTTTTTTTTTATTAATTTTTTTTTTGCTTTTTATTTTTTTTTTTACTTTTAAATGAAAAGTAAATGAAACAACAACACTACAACAACATATATATAAATATATTTATATAAATATATATATATATATATATATATGAGTATATATATATATATATATGAATATATACATATATATATATAGGTGCTAAAGGTATAATATCATCTCAGCTAGGATTGTGGAATGCTCAGTGCTCAGAACATGGAGTCGTCTCTAACAACTCCCTGCTTAGAACAAGTTCTTCCCATTTTTGCATAATCAACGCAAGCACCATTCATCATCATCAGCCGTTAGATATAAATCTTCCTACGTCATTGAACCACAGCAATTGCACCTATGAGAAATTCCTACGAAAACAATGAAAAAAGAGTTGGCAACAGGCCCGTGAGTGGGTAGAAAAAGAGGGAGGGTGTTTCGGGGGGGGGGGGTTTCCAAGGAACCAAATGTTTAAAATTGTATTAAGTCAATGACAAACTTGACTACGGGCCTGGTGGGATATTTTACCCCATTAGACCACCGTTGTTCCATAATAACGATCTCGTCAAAATCTGCGGACCAATGAAATATGACAAAACGCCTTTAACCTGTACCTACGTCATCTTCTATATAAGAACAGCATAATCTATTGCGGAAGATGAACCACTGGAATGGGTCCTACGGAGGGTGTATTCTAGATAACCATTGCCCCTTTCTTGCGTGAGCGGCAGCTGAAGTGAGAACTGTTAGCAGAGAGTTGTCATAAGCGTGAGGGGGACTCCGTTCTCTTCAATGATGTCTGACGCCGTAGGTGTCAAGGAAGTCGGGTTTCTTGGGGGATTAGAAATGTACAGAGGTACACATTGACTTGGTTTATGAAGTTCACCTAACCTTTTCCAAACCAAACTAATGGCAAATGGTCTAACTTTGACAATCACACCATCCTACATACGGACGGATAAATGTGCCATGTGTGAGAAATTAAAGATTCACTTCGGTTTTCAATAGTTTGTCTTCTATTGTTTTTTTTTTTCAAATTGAACAAACAGCCGTTACTAGCCGGGATGCAAAAAACAAACAAACAAACAAAAAACAAACAAAAATCAAAATTGTAACTTTTCGCACAAATTTTGGATAAGAAACTTAACATATTACGATAATAGAAGGATTTGTCTTGTGGTACTGGAACCACATTCAATACCATAAATTGGATACGTGTAGTAAGCCTGATGTGTTCCACGGTTTCCTCGATGAGGGGAATGTGATAGCATTTTTCTTCCCAAATTATGATATTTAGTTTTACCTTGAACATCAGAGATATCTCTCCCTCGAAACATGGACAAACTTTTCCTGTCCTTAAAGTTCTTCCTTGTTACATAACTGGCAAAGAGTAACATTGTGACAGATTACATGGTTTAGTGTCCGCCCTTTGTTGTCTGCGTTTTTCTATTGTTGTAAAATCGGCTAAGTCGTTACGCTTTCGGCTAAGTGATGACGCCCACTTTCAAGGAGCAGAATTTTTTAATGGATGTGTAATGTTTGAACCTTGAAATGTCATGAAAGATACTTGAAAGCGAAATGAGAAGCATTCTGTGTGATCTGGCTGTTGTTATAGAACAAATTTGGCCTTAAAATTATTTTGATGTAACAGCTGAACGCCAATCATGAAACAGGACAGCCTATACATACTACACGTCTTCATGTTGGGGTGACTGCATTTTCCTGTGTTTTTTCTATGAGTTGCCCTTTCCATCTCCTTCCTGTTGACGACCAGCTTACTGCACCCCTGGCTTACATTCCATTTATTCTCTTATCCCTAACTGCCAGTGCCAGTGATGTAGCTGTACGTCCACCAGTGTCTCCGACATTAAGTGTTAGTGTATCCATTTTAGGATTCTTAAAATAGGTACTAGTGAACCTGACCATCCGCCCCCCCCCCCCCCAAAAAAAAAATATGTATAATCTGAACGCTTGAATAATCATAATATCAAAAACTGTTACAAATAGCCCAAAAAAACTGTTTCAGTAGGGTGCAGTGTGTACCTTTCCCTTCCATTTGTTGAAGAAAAACTTCAAGGAAGGTTTAACCCACCTGTTAACGAAAATAACTTTATGAATGTAAATAACTGACTGAGGATATGATGAAAATTCTTCTGGAAAGTTTAGTTGGTTGAACGTATACAAACATACAACCATGAGCATTCCGACGGGGCACTTTGACGGGAAACCATAAAATTTAAATTTAAAACATTTGAACCTAAAATTAGGTCAACATTGCAGTTCACTAAGTGTGGATTTCTTCTTGCGAAACAGGACTTGGAAAACTTAACACTCTCATGACGGTTTACTCGGTTAATTTGAAGTAGCATAAACAAGCGTTATTCTGGTGAGAAACTTTTCCCTGATCTAATCAATTCAACGTTTTTTCTTTTTGCGAAATCCATTTATGCAACTTGCTTAAGGTAATCGGCAAGACACTTCAAAGGTGCTCCGCCCCTGCAACTCCCCGCTCCGATATTCTGGAATGGTCACGGTTTCTTAAACACAAGTTCAGGTGGCAACAAAATATTTCGTGTATCACCAACCATTGACTCTTTCTCTCAAACTGGCTGCCAAAAACAATATGGTGGCATAAATAATGGTAAATGTTGGACGTCATATTTGTTATGTACCTGCAGGGAGTCCGTCTCTGAAAGCTCCCTGATACAGTAATTATTAATGTTGACCTCAAGCAGTTATGGGTGACTAATTGATTGAGCAGCGAACACCTATTTAAATATATTGTTGTAAAGAACGCGGCGAATTGTGCACTTACCAATTAACCCATAACATTAAATGAGCCTACGATAAATGCTTTGTTTTTAATGCCAACAGTTTGCAAATTGTCCTCCCTACGGTTTCACGAGGGGCGTATCTATGACATCATTTCGAGAGCCATCTAAGGACCTCTTCTTTGCTTTTTGAGGTGGGGACTAAAACCGGACAAAGAGTATTTTCTGAGCATGTATGTGTCATTTTTGTTGCCAGCGTGTAACAAATTTCCCCCTTTTGGGGGTGGATGGAGATAATTGGGGGTTACCACGACACACATTTTGGTAGAATTTGACATTACCATTACCCTTGTCGTGATGTCAGTTTAATGTTTCCCTAAATAGTTATAGTTTTCTTCATGTGACCATTGACCTTTTCTTCAGGGTCATGCAAGGTACAATTTGCTCCCGGAGCTAGATCCCCACAACGTTTTGAGGGAATTAGTTGACATAAGTATGTGTTTTAAGTTAAATTCGACCATTCGTCACATGAACTTTAACCTCATGACATTCATACATTTTTGTACAAAATCTCATCATGTGTGTAAAGTCCCATTTCAGCGCAGTGTCTTTTCTTGGAGCTAATGCAAAACCTTGACAAAACCGCACGATTTCACACCCAACTTCATAACCAAACTTAAAGAAAATCCGTTCAGCTTCCTAGTAGTCAATATTTTACACTGTTAAAACAGTTGTTTAAATTTTAAACAACCACATACACTCTAAAAACTGTTGAGTAAAAAGTGTTGGGCAAAATACAAAATGCCCAACATGGGCAAATTATTGCCCAACAAATGGGTACCCATATTGTTGGGCAAATTAAGGTTAGGCAAAATCCAGGTGTTGGTAAAAGGTGTTGGGCAAGTTTTGAAGTACCCAACAGGTGGGTAATATGCAATTGACCAATCAGATGATTAGTTAAAGATCAGTTAAGTTTTACAGATAATTATTGTAATATAAGTGGTTCATTATAAGATCTCATGGTTGAATAAGGTTGTATTTGGTAAATAAAAAGCTAACGGTAGAATAGCAGTAAAAATCTGGACGAAAGTACTTAAAGAGCAATGGTCGCATAGAAAAAAGAAGTTTTCATTGCTACATAATTAATGGGAGAAGAAATACAAAGTTCGCGATTGAGTTTGATACTTTAAACTACACACTTCACTGTTTACCTACCAAGTTCATCGTCGCTGGTGCCCCAGCTACTCTTGGAGGATAAACGGTGTATGTGTTAGGGTACTTTGTAATTACATATCAAGTTATATTGTAATTATTGAAATCCAAACAAGCATCCAACATACTTGGTAGCTGCATTGCCCAACACCTTTTGCCCAACAGTTTGCCCAACAGTTGGGAGGACACATATATACCCAGTGTTGGTTAAAAGTTGGTCATTCAGTGTTTCCCAACTACTGGGTAATTGCATTGCCCAACACCATTTGCCCAACAGTTTGCCCAATTGTTGGGAGGACACATATATACCCAGTGTTGGTAAAAAGTTGGGCAAATATTTGCCCAATATTTTTTAGAGTGTATCAACCAGTGAATGTCCTCTGTCACAATTTCTTACATATTAGGGAACCGATCCGCCAAGTTTAATTAATAAAAGTCAGTCACAGTCAAGCTGTGGAGTGTCAGTTTTCAAAAAAAAAAAAAAATGTACAAAAAATGTACAATTGACCTATTTAACACGACGGTTGGCCTTGGGTTGACATGACGTTTTATCATATTGTTAGAACTACAATCTTGGAAAAACTTGATGGAACACCCCCTTCACCCCTCCTCCCCCTTTCAATGTTGTGGATAATAAGGCTAACTCGGGACAAACCATTGTAATTGGGGTCCAACATTGTTCTGGGGGGGGGGGTGGGTTTTGTACCTGAGAACTCGGAATTGAACTATCGGAACTAAGGTGTTCTCAACCTTGCACTGCATCAAATTTGACATAATGGTCGAATTTTTTCCAACAGTTTTTTCCAAGATTTGTAGTTACAAGTATTTCATGAGGGAGGTGGTTTAACAGTGAGTGTTCAGTTTCTTTGGGGATTTTAGCTACAAAATCCTCATGCCAATTTTGATGTGCTAGAAACGCGTTCCAGAAGTGAAAATAACGACGTCAGCGTGTTTTAATTTGGCTTACTGGATGTTACTGATCATACGCGGTAGGTGTGTTACCGATACGGGCGCACGATAGAACCTTAGCAACTATTGGAACTTTGTTTGAGTAGAAGCGCGCAAATCGAGGTGTTAATGGTAACAGTATTCAGCGGAAACGTGTGAGTCAAACTAACTGATTATGTAGGCCTAAGTTGGAGAGTGGAAAACCATCGAGTTCGTGAAGCAATTGCAATGGTTATTGAACTGATATCATGGACGACGATGAATTAAGAATTTATGAATTTATGAATTTCAGCTATTAACAGCATTTTATGTAGTCCGTTTTTAGTATAAGCACATTACCGAATAGAACGACGCGCAGGTCAAATTGTCCCTTCCGCGTGCACCGATGTTTGTGAATCCACGAGGCGTTATTTTTCGTCTTATGAAACGGTAACGAATATTGACTCGCAATACTTTCAAACCCCATACAATTAAAGAAGAAGATTTCTATACGCAAGACAATTATGGAAAAGGTTTGCTACACCTTGGACCGGGCTCTACGAGACACATTTTCTCAGTTTGGGGCACATCTTCCCCCACCTTTAAATAAAAGCCAACAACCAGCAGTTTTTGAAGTAAAACCGTACATTTGCATTCCTGTTACGCGACTTTAAACCTGACTTGCCATGGCAACGAGATATTTTGGCTAAACTTGTCATTCCTGTTATACGTTTCAGGGCAATGTTTTCCCCTGGAATTAGGTACAAAAAACGATTTTGACTCATTTTGAACTTTGACCTTAGACCGTCACTTGCAGAGTCTGTTGCCATGGCAACCATATATTTGGGTAGTTCTAGTCATCCTCATGGCATGTGCGAAGTTCCATGTTACTAAGATGTTTCATAAACGAAATACAGACAAAAGTATGATTCTACCTAAATTTGACCTTTGACCTTCACTTCCGGGAGTCTGCGAGACACAGGTTCCGACCCTGGGGCATCTTTCAACCAAGTTTGTAAAGGATCGGTCTAGCCCACTAGAAGGAGTTTGAGTTAAAAGTTTCCGTTTTTTTCACTTGAAAATAGACATTTCCACTTCCATCACGTGACCTTAAATGTCTGTTGCCATTGTAACCATGCATTTTGGTAGTTCTAGATATCCTCATGACACGTGCAAAGTTTCACGTCAATGTGATGTTCCTTTACAGATATACGGTAAAAGGCCAGAAATACAGCCACAAAATCCCCACAAAATGATTATTATCGAAATATGACCTCTGACCTTTAACCTTTGACCTTCCCTTCCGGAAATCTGCGAGGCACAAGTTCTAACCCCGGGGTGCCTTCCAATCGCGTTTGAAAAAGATCGATAGTTAGAGTTACAAATAACCTCCTTTCTCGCTTAAAAATAGACACTCTCCCTTCCATCACGTGACCTTTGACACCTGTTGCCATGGTAACCATATATTTAGTAGTTCTATATATTCTCATGACACGTGCAAAGTTATATGTCCGTGCGATGTTCCATTACAGAAATATAGTAAAAAATATGATTATGACTATCCAACATTTTTTCCGACGAAAACACATTCAACACATCGCCCGTACACCATGAAGCATTACAAAGAAGTGGCTATGGGTACAACCTAAATTTCGAGACCCAATCCTCTAGCACCAGCTTTTCCAAGGGAGCACCGAAACGAAGACGAAAGAGGAACATAACCTGGTTCAATCCCCCGTTTAGTGACAGTGTCACCACCAAAATTGGAAAGAAATTCTTTAAACTCTTGGACAGCTGCTTCCTACAAACTACATACTCTACTCAACAGAAACACGGTGAAACTGAGTTACAGCTGCGTGGCAAATATAGACCAAATTATATCAGCGCAAAACAAATATTTACTTTTCATGCTTTTCATCCTTCTATTAAGTTCACATTTGATTTTTCTGCCAAGGAAATTCCTTTCCTTGACGTACTAGTTAAACTTAACAATGGTTCCATAGCTACGACACTTTATTGTAAACCAACAGATACCCATGGCTACCTCAGTTTCAAAAGCTCGCATCACTTAAGTTTGAAAAAGTCTATTGTGTTTTCTCATTGCATTAGAATCAAACGTATTTGTTCTACCCAGCACGAATACAAAAAACATGTCAATAACCTCGTGGATTTTTTTCTCAATAATGAATACCTCCTACCCGTTATAAAAGCCGGAATCAGCAAGGCTTCCTGTCACAACCGGTACAAACTACTGTCTTACAAAACTTAAGTTAAAAATACACGATTCCACTTGTTTTTGATTATTCGTTTAAAACAGAAAATTTACATAAATGTATTCGTTCAGATTTTGCTATTCTTCGGACAGACAGTTCAATCTCTGAACTTTTGAAGACCCCCTTTAACTGCGAGACGACAATTCCCCAACCTCAAATCCCTCCTCACATCATCCAGGCTTCGTGTAGCTGGAAACACAGGCAACAAAAAGTGTGGCAAGAATAAGTGTCAGGTGTGCCCTTTCATTATCACTGACGAAACTTTCACCCCTCGGGCACTACTTGTAACACCCGTCCCCCTTCCTTAAACTGTGACACGGCTAATGTAGTTTATTTACTGTGCTGCAACGTGTGTGAGAAAGACAACTATGTGGGTCAGGTCTGCACCAAAATTTAGACTGAGGTTTAACAATCACAAAAATCTATTCTAGATAAATCAATAAATTATCTTATATCCAAACATTTCACCAGTAACTCAAACCACTCTTGGTCTCATTTAAGATGTATCCGGAAAAAAAAAAAAAATAATAATTTTTTTCCGGACCTAGTTTTTGTCTACTTTTCCCCATTTTTAACGACCAGGTTCGATTTTTACGTGCACTTTTTCATCCAGGACGCTCTTTTTCTTTTTTTGATTTGTGTTTCATCCTTCGTACTCATGTTTTCAGACAGTCAATTTCGTCCGGTTTTGTTTTACCGCGATCGCTTCGGATTTGATGTTTGTTGTGTCCAATTGTTACTGTTGGTTGTTCAGTTTGGTTTTTGCCACCTGATGAAGGGTTTATACCCGAAACGTCGTGGAGTTTTCCGCAAACTTTCAAGCACTTTTTACTACCTCTTTTCGACCTACACATTTCAACAGTGCTCAGCAGCATTTCGACCTTATATATATGTATATGTATATATATATATATATATACTTATATATATCTAAAATGTAATTTCCGATATCAAGGTATAAATTAAAGTTATCGACGGTACCGAAGATTTAGACGGCTATTAACGATATCGTGAATTCAACTTCAATTGAATAATAGATATCAAGAATTCTAATTTAAAAGATAGGAAATGAAATTAAAGGTAACTAGAATTTGAAATATCTCAAACTAATTTATCGAAATCACGATTTGAATTTCAGATAACCGAAAAGGAATTCAAGATACCTCGAAATCGTTTTTTCATATGCCGAATTTAATTTCAGATACCTTGAAATCGAATTCTTGATATCACGAATTCAATTTCAAATATCTTGAAATCTAATTATCGATATCTCGATTCAATTTCAGATATGTTGAAATCAAATTCTTAATATCTCAAATTAATTTCGTGTATCTCGAATTCAAATTCTTGATATCACGAATTCAATTTTAAATATCTTGAAATCGAATTCAATTTCAGGTTTCTCGAATTTGAATTCGAGATATCTTAAATCTCGGTCTCTGAAAACTTCGGATTGCGCCTGTGTGACATCTTCCGACCTTTGCGTAAAAGTATTCATTCTCTCCAATACAATTTCCATATTTGTTGATATTTGTTTTAAAAAAAAACACACACACACACACATAATTACATTTTTAGGGTCCCAAACTGCTGCAATCGCTATTGCAGTATTACGTACACTTCAAACAAAATCAAAGTTTTGTAACCTTTCCCGGACTCTGGGAATGACAAAAACTTTAATAAGGCATAAAATTCCATTGTTTTACAATATTGGCTCTTGATTTTCAAATTGTTATTTAGAAGGCAGCAAACCGAAAAACTTTTGGAAAAATTTCTGGTTCAAATAATGAAAACATCGAAAAATTTTCTGGTAATGTCACACCAGATCGTCGAGTGACCCGATCAACTAACGCCCGTTTTCCGACATTTTTTTGTATGAAATTCAATTTTTTTCTACATTTCATTTTCCGAATATGTCTAAAAATAGCAAATCATTTTCGTAAATTTTTTAAATGTCGTCGGAGAGCCTCTATTCACAGAAGTAAGATTAAATTAAGTACCGTAGTTTTAGTCCCATGCATTGGAATCACGAATTTGCAACAAAAAATGTAGATTCTTCTTAACAGGAATTCCAAAGGACCACAATCCAACCATTTTATCGTACAAGCTCCATATTTTTCAATATTGGTTTAAAAAGGTTTAATCTCGATGTACTTCGCGCCGTTAATTGCGTTCCGATCGGTCAATGCAGTACGGTAATGTTCACATTTGAAAAGTCTTAGAAGTTGGGTGTTCCCCCCCCCCCCCCCTCGAAAAAGTCTACTTTCGCCGTTGGTTAGAGTGATTAGGGCGGGGGGCGTAGATACTTAAAGCGGCTCATTGAGTTGATTCATAGCATTCAACAATTTTTTTCCTAACCTGTGAAGTTTTCTGTACAAACCGCTAACAAATGGTCAAACTTAGACAGTCCCCATATCCTACATACAAATAAACTTTTTGTGAGTGAGTGCTTAATGGTTCAATTCAGTTTTTATAAATTAGGGACCAGACACTTTTCAAATTATGTACAAAACCGTTACAGGTTCCAAGACCACAATATTCAAAATTTTAAATGTTTTCCGTAACTATTCGATGTGAAACTTGACATATTATGCTAACTATAAGCATTAACATGTGGTAGTGGGCCCTTTAAAACTCTCATTAAGTCATTCAGTTATTGATCATATCAACTCAAAGAGTCCCTTTAAGGGAGCAGCTCTTCTTCGAGAGTATTGGCTCTTGACCAGAAAGCGAAGAGAAATTTACCACAAAGCCCGGAGGTTTCAGGACGTAATACGTTCTTTATTTCAAGTTGTACCTTAAGTCAGGTTTCTGCCAAATGTGTGCAGGATGATTCAACAACCTGAGACAATTCCCAACGCGGTCGTGGAGTACACAAAAGTTATGTAACTCGAAAATGCTCCATTTCAAAACTGTTTACAAGCTGAATATGGAGAAAAATGTTTATCAAAATATATTCTTTATTTTTTTTCAACGTAAGATAAATATTACATGATTGTACATGATGTCATGAATTATGAAACATTATTCGTAATTAAGAGAAACGATTCATCCGAGATAAGAAGGATAAACTTCAAGTGCGGCAGTTTACTCTAAGAACGGCCGTTCAAATTAAACCGGAAAGGAATCAAATATTTGACAAGATTTGGTACACTTTGAGCCAAAATGGTTCATTTCGAACCGAACCTAGTCGAATATTGAGCCTTTTATGTTCAGTGCCCGTTTGGTTCTTTCCCGGTTCAATTTGAACCGAACGTTTTTAGAGTGAACTGCCCCCGGTCATTCTTACTAGCATAGAACATTTGGTCGAAGAGCTCGTGACTAACATCTCAGAAAACTTTATGCTGGAATAATTCTGTAAATATCCGAGGCATGTTTCTTGTCGATGTCGGGCCTGTGAATGATTAATACAGAACTAGTTTCTTTCGTCATACTCTTTTGGTATGTTGAAAACGGACAAGTTACTTTTCAAAAATGGAGGGTATTTGATAAGAGACAAGATAATCCGTGGACCTTCTTAAATAAGGACTTTGTGCCATAAACGAGGGCAGCTTTTTCATGTATGATATTCAAAAAGCCACGCATATGGTCAACCGTGTGAACTTCTCCCGCAAGAAGATCATCCCTAAACAGCTAGTTAGTACTTTAATACTTGATGATATTGCTCAATTGCACCCGTCTTGCCACAGACAACAGTGAGTGGAAACACTAAATAATTTTTATTTTGTTACTCAAATAAAATATCACAATTTGAGGGTCAACTGACTACTCGGCTCCTCTCACCGGTATGTGAAAACGGTTTCCTTTCGTTTGCAAGGCTAATTCATTGAAACGTTTCTTTAATTTTCATCATTTTAAGTTTCCTTTGACTAAACAATTTACCGGTAAATGAAGATTTCCTTTCTTTTCTTGTAAATCCTTATACATGCCTTGAAGTAAAGTTTGTTTGCCATAATGATGAAGGTTTAATGGGGATTATCAATATCCCATGCAGGCCCGGTTCTTAGACATTGTTATGGGGACAGGGGCTTAGATGGGCTTGAAACGGCAGGATATAGTTTTTCCTAAATATGACAATCGGCATTGACAAGCTCAAAGACCATGGTAATGTAGTACAATACCATACATATGATACATTCAACTCAAAGACCTATATTCATGTCATACACGGGTTTATTTTATAAGGAAGAATGTATTCAAAGTTAGACCACATAAAAACGACGGGCAAACAGTTCGGTTCACCGACAATCATAGGAGAAACTCCCGCAATGATGAACATGTTCTTAAAGGGACTGCTACCAAAACGTTTATCTTTTGTATTTTGTCTTTTTTATTTTCTAATGCTAAATCCGTCAACTCGATTTTATTAACGCGACGGTGGATGTCACTCACGACATCTGCCCTTAAAGAGGCTCATTGAGTTGATATAGATAACTTAATGAGAGTCTCAAAGGTTCACTATCACATAAAAATGCTTATGGTTAGCATAACAAGTGAAGTTTCAAGTCCAAAAGTCACAGAAAACGCTAAAATTTTGAATTTTCTTGTATTCTGTCTTGTAACGGTTTTGTAGATGATTTGAAAAAGTGTCTAGTCACGAATTTTTGAAAAGCAACTTTAACCGTTAAGCACTCACTCATAAAACAGTTATTTGTGTATAGCGTATAGGGATTGTCTAAGATTGACCATTTGTCATTGTTATGTGGAGAAAGCTCAATAGGTTTGGAAAAATTTGTTGAATTTCATGAACCAACTCAATGAGTCGCTTTAAGTTTTATAGGACACACTCTTAAAACATCCGGTTCAAAGTGAACCGAATAAGGATCAAATGGGCACTGAACGAAAAATGGTCACATGTTTGGCTAGATTTGGTTCATTTTGAACCAATAATGGTTTATTTTTTAACAGAAACTAGTCAAATATTAGAACTTACCAGGTTCAGTGTCCATTTGATCTATTTTCCGATTTATTTGAACCAGACGTTTTTAGAGTGCACAAAGAACCTACGTGATTTGGAGACTTAGACGACGGTTTCTCTAAGCCACGATTCATTTAACAGAAGTAAATCATGACGTGCGAAGAGATAATTCACTAAATAGTGTGTTCAGTGGCATAGCAAGACTTTTTTCCAGGTAAAAACTTGCAAGTACTTATATTTTGCTATTTTGTTTTAAACCAATGAACATTCCTGTGATCAATAGGTACGCCACTTGAAGCGTGCCAAAGTTTTTATCTTTTTAAACAATTACTTGAAAATATACAAATTAGTTTGCAAAAAAGGTTGGATTCTGGGTTCAGAGTCTCGGTTTCTCGTGTTAAACACGAATCCTGACAGCAAGTGATGGTCTGATTTCAGTCGGCCATAACTGGGGACGCCACCTTTAAATCTTTCGATTCCCTTGCTTACCTCTATCGTGGATGGTTGTACACTAATTTGTTTCTTAAATTCTCCAATTTCAATAAATGTGAGGGTTTGAAATTCATGTTAACAATAAATAAAGACGATTTTAGGCTGATGGACCCCACTAATGGCGGCCTACAGCCGCTAAAAACAAGCGAATTCGTCGGATTCGCCTATAGCGAGAGCTCATTGTGCTCTCTTAACAGTAGTCGCAGTTCAGATGGTTATCATGGAGGCGTGCGAGTTGGACTCTTTGCCATACTTATACAAATATTTGAAAATACGGAGCTTGCATTTCAGAGGAGTTTGGACTTGGGGTTTACTGTGAGAAAATAAATGTCACTTTTCCGATGGTTCATTTCCAGAATCCCCTGTGGAGGTTTTCCAAAATTTGATTCGTTTTGTAATATGAATATTTCTTTATTAGGGGTAAGTAAGGATTAAGTGCAGTATGCGGCGCGCAAAGCGCTCAGAAAATTTCGCTTGTTCTAAAGGCCTGTATACACGAGCAACATTTGTAAAACATTCTCAAAACACCTCACCTGCAACAAACCCAAAACATGCTTGTTTTCGGTTCGTTGCACAGTGTAGACAGAGTAAAAACAATTTGAAAACATTTTGAAAATGTTTTGGGAATGTTTTGAAAAGAATTGACAGGATATTTCTTTTGCAACATTTCCAAAACATTTTCAAAACATGCGGTATACCCTGTCTACACTGTGCAACAAACCGAAAACAGCTTGTTTTGGATTTGTTGCACAGTGGATGTTTTGGAAATGTTTTCGGAATGTTTGGCAAATGTTGCTCGTGTAGACAGGCCTTAAGGAAATGTTTAAAAACTTGCTTGTATTAGAGAGAATTAGGAATTTTTTTAAGTCCGCAATGCAATTGTCAGGTGCAGGGTGTCATTTTCTAGTCTGGCATCACGGAGAGCAGGTATGGTAAATTTCCAGATTTTTCCTTATACTCAGAGCCAGGGACAATTGCCCTCATATGCAACCCCGACTGCAGTTATGCTACTGATTGTGTTTGTCTATAAATGTGGCTACGAATTTAAAAATGCAGGAACAAGAAAATAAAAAAAGTCAGGCGGGTTCAAAAATGCCATTTCGGATGATCTGGAATGTATTTTCGGCAAATATAATGCAACGCCAACTAGTAGTGATAGCTTTCGGCTTTGACAGTACATGTGCTAGCAAAGACATAATGACAATATGCGCACACAATGATTAGAACTTGGCGGCACCTCTGTGTATACAGTGCTCAATTTTTCTGTTTTCTGAAGAATGTCGTGGTATATTTTATTTGATTGTTTCCTGATCAACGTGCAATTGACTATTTTGTTATTTTTGCAAAATAAAGCGCCAAATTTGCCATAAGATTCTCATTACAAGCCCGAGAATTGTCATTTCCGACTGCCTGAGGTGTCACGATGTGCAAAGTTTCCTGTACGCTCGGCCCCAACTTATTATGACGTTCCGCTTAGATAGTGTTTTGGGCACGATCACACCTACCCCGGCCAAAAATACCGCATGCCAGAAATGCAGCCGTATATTAGTATTGTGTAGCTGCCTTTACGTTTTCGCAGCTAGTGATTCATAACACACATCTTAATGGCACGATCGCCGCGGTTTTGTTTCGCCAAATTCGCATAATATCCCATCCATTCTAAAAAGCGAATCTCCGCCTACGGATAAGAGTATAGAAATACTTTCTTGTAGAGTATCTGTGTTAGTAACAACGCCCTCAACTTGATATGGAAACAACCTTGACTGCAGTCGTAGAACTTTTGTAATTATCGGATTTTTCCAGAATATTTTAAATGTATTGCACTTATGGGGATCTTTTGCTAAAATGTTAATAGACAAGTTTTTAAAAGTAAACAAAAATATCAATGAGTTTGAATTGTCCATTCTACGCAAAACCTTAAGATTAGTGTGAAAAAATACTGGTAGTTTTGCATGTGAAAACGATTTTTGCAAGGAATTGGTTGAGTGAACAAAGGTAATAAAATATCATAATAAAATTAAAAATAAAGTTGATCACCAATCTACTGTCCTATGTTAAAAAGTATAAAACCACTAAAAACACTGAAAAGTATCTTGAGAACTGCCCCTCAGACCATGGAAATAACATTTTTGATGTAAATTTCTAGTCATTTAAGCATTGGATTTCAAGATGTCTCCTTACTTTCATTTGTTCGTCATGTAAGCGAATGAGACCTCGGCACATTCCCTGTAAATCATCCTTTATTTTTTAGGAAGAAGGGCTCTTCAATGTAAATGAAGACCGCAACTTATTGGGTAACTCAGATATGTGGAGCCGACTACAATTTTGTAAGATTAAAATCTAATAGAAAAGACATTTTTATTTTACTTCAAAGGGCATGTTTTTTAGGGGTGGCCTCCTTTACACCCAGTGAGGTATGGCTTTGAGTAGTGTAGGGCATTACCGCCTGCTAGAGCAATAGGTAGTCCAAAACATGAGAAACTATACATGCATTTCACTTGTACAAGCTATGTAACAGATATTTTAACAACTTATATGCTATTATTAAGGAACAAAATATCTTTCTTAACCATGATATGCGTAAATCTAGTAAGGTTTGTCCATAGGTGCTGCTAGGTTGTAAACTTTTCATGAAGGCAATAGTTTCGGTTCGATGGAAATGTTCGCCGTTTATTGTTACAAATGCAATGAGACGCGAATCATTGACGAAATAACCTCTCCTTGAGAACCGACCATTCGACCGAATGAGAAGACAAGGGACGAATATAACGTGTACTTTATCGAATTACAGACTAGCGACAACAAAACGCCCACCGCAATTTTATTTCTTGTGACACATGCACTTGTCCTGTTCTTAGGAGTATAGATAAGCGACCCAAAGAGAGTGTTAATAGACCTTGTGCATTGACGACACATTGATGTCATCCTTGGACGCAGAACAACGAAACATGTGTCCGCATGCTTGAGAATTCATCTACACGTGTAGCAGACTATGCGCGTATTCGACTGATTGACACACCAGCTGTCTGTATTTGTCGGTTTTGGTTTGCTTTGCCCCCAAAGGAGGGCGAAATTTCCGCTCTGTGACATCATGTGCACAACGTCTATATATGGCTTTTCACATACACATTGCCCATGTGTCAGAGACGTTGCGGCAAAAGACAGAAAAAATGAAGATATATCTTAAATATCTTTCATTAAACATTTGGTGCCCATATAACTTTATCTAGATGAAAGCAGGAGGTGAATATGTGTTATATTGTAGCCAAACATAGACATTTAAGTTTCGGGAAGTAATATAATTTTAAGAAGCTCACCTAAACAGTTAAAGGATCCGAATTGGACCAGTTTATCCAGGAAGATTTACTAGCTCCCTGAAAAAATCTCTGCTATATAAGACGCCACGGATCACGCAAATTTCCTGACAAAGAAGACCATGATTAATCACTCACTTATTTGAAAACTGTAAACACAAATTAGTCACGTGGTGTCTGAATTGACTAACCACGTTAGTCAATCATATTTGACAAATTTGTTATGATAACTAACTAATTTCGTAGTACTGGACTAAGGAATATCAGTCAAAGAGGCTTAATATTTGTAAGAAACTAATTCAACTGGGTCAAATATGAGTCAATATTTTTTACTAACGTGGTTGGTCGATTCAGTCACTGTTTGACTAATTTGTGTTTACAGTGTAACGGGAGGGCCATAATTGTCTTTGAAACGGTTGGACAACTCTTAATTTTGCATTCCTAGTCATAAATGGTTTGACAAGGCTTTCATTTATCCAATACTGCAATGCAAAGCTATGTGTGAAATTTCTGTAGGTAGATGATGATTTATGGTACAGTTTCCAAAACTGGTTTACGGCGGATCGATCACAGCCCCCTTTCCAGTTGTCGCTGACTAGCTTTTTTTTATCCTATTCAATTTTTTGTGTTGCATGAGCACTAAGCACAGTGACTGCGGATCTCGTAAAAAAAAGATTAATAACGACTAACGTTGCAACTATTTTACATTTATCTCACATAGCCCTTCCTGGAAATGTGACTGCAAGGTTTACTACAATTGTAATACTACGAATACTGGCTTTCCGGATGACGACCTTGGAGCATCTCCCGCTGATATCCTCAAAGATTTAGCTCCAGGGGACTATCCAATGCAGATAGCAGGGAAACGATGGCGTCGAAATTCGTATAATCAGAGGCAATATTGCGAGAGAGAATGTTACAGAAGGATGAACGCCTTCTTGTGTCTCGATGATGGGGATGATACTACCTACTCACGAGCCGCGGTATGCGCGAGATTACAGCAACGAAATGTCGTTGCTGGTTCTGCAAGTGCCTCCCAGCCATGCTGTGAAATATTCCTCCAGTGGGGTCCACAGTGGTGTAAAGACAAGTGGTACAAATCCTTTTTTGCTGTGACTTGTGAAGGAGTCACCACTGGCTTTCCGGCCAACACAGTTCTTGTCACTCCCACTTCATGTAGTGTCGGAACATCTACAAGTGGAGGAAACACTTGGTGTACCGGTACAACTCCATCTTGCGATTCCGCTAGGGTCTAGTGTAACAATGTGAACTCTTTAACTTTTAGTATTTCTTTTTTCATCAATAGTAATTTGGGGCAATGCATTATGGACATGCACAAAGCATAAACAGTGTCTTACTATCCTAAAACCGAGTCAAATTGTCACGCAGTTGACGCACTTATTTTAAATGAGATATTCCTGGGCCAAATTGATTGACTCGGTTTCGAAGTTAGGAATCTGAGTTAGGACCTATCTGACTGGCTTTTGATTTTCTGTGTACGTACTAAGCACCTAATCCTTCAAAACTACTACAAGTATGAGCCACGCTATAACCCGATTTTTTGAAGGTTCTTGGTTAACTGAAATGGTTAATCCCTACACTGAGCTGATGTGTGCTCCGAATAGCATAGCTTAAATGTCTCCTTTATTTCAATACCCTTCCATGGAGAGAATCGGAAACCACAATAAAGATTCAACGAAGTAGCTGCATTATTTGTTTAATTTCATATGGAACTTTATATCGAGTGTTGGTGTTACGATGCTTCGATCCCACGAAGAGGATATTATTTCTTTCTTGCGAATTCGTTATGTGAATATGTAATACGGTATGTTATAAAGGGTTTTCGAAATCAGTAAAACACAGACGTTGACCAATGGTGTGAGTAGAAATATTGGAAATCCTTAGCACTTGCTTCCAGGTTAAGATAGGGTGCCTGAACAGGATTGCTTGGCTTAACACCTCGCATCGATCAGGCAAGTACGTAGTCCCCACCCATGACTCAAGGTTGGAAAACAAAATATCAAACCTTGACAAGAAAAACCACTACATTATTAAGTAAAACACACTAGCACCATTTTGCGTATGCAGAGAGACATGAAAGTTCGTTATATATGAGGTATGTATGACATTCGGAGATAGATAGGGTCTTCCGGCTCATTTTCCAACAAATTGATTCAAGTCGAGCCGAAAATGGCCTTTTTTCCAATTATGACTCACTGGCTTTTTTAACCTACCCTACTTCATCGCTTATGCTGAGCACCAAGCACAATCATGGCAGTAAGTTCCGTTTTTAAAGTCATCGGTATGACAACCGGAAAGGTTACATTCTTACATCAAGATGTTGGACAGAATTTTGTCATAAGACTGAAGAGAGTAACCTTGCTAAATGTTCTAGTAATGGAAAGTTGCATCAATATTTTTAGTTAGTCTATGTAGAGGCTATTCAATGACGTCACTGATCCTCCAGCTGGAAAACAATCATGCCAAACACACATGGCTTTGTGTTAAACGCACTGCACAGAGTGCATTGTAATATACGCGCAACGATCAAGCGTATCGAGTGTGGTCTACTACGTAGTTAAATGTTCTCCAACATGGCCGCTGGGAGTATTACATAATAAAACTGTAATTCCACTCTGCTGTCTTGTTACAAAAGGAAGGTTCAATTAATTACATCACCCCATAAGAGTGAGATTGCTACCACACCTTGGTACAAGATGCAGTAGTTTTCAGAAGAACAAACAAATAAAAAGATTGTAATCTGGGTGGTACAACAAAACATCACAAATTGTTGCGCAATGTACCGTTTTAATTAAGCCTTTTCCATACAACACGCCTCGCAAGTAAACAGGCAGTGTTCAACGTCATAAAACATTTCTAATTTTAAAGGGAAACAAAGCAGGTAATGTGAGAGGCACAACGAAAAAGTCACAAATTATTGCACAATGGACTAATTATTTTTAAGTAAGTTAACTTCAACATTTTATATCTCGGTTTAAGAATGTCCAACTACGGTGGAAGTTTTACTGTGAAAATACATTTTTTCATGCTGTTTAACATATTTTTTTAATTGAGGTACACTTCAATGTTTTAAATTTCGCTGTCCTTTTTCCGTATTCATGTTTCCTTTAATACGTCCTAAATCGGCCGTTTGAGCTGTCCTCCTAACCAAACCGACTGCACTATATCAGTCCTTGCTGCAAAAGCGCAAATACGCTACACTGCTCTTGCTTCAATTTTCATGCAGTTTAAGTAGCTCGTGGCAACTGTTCATTGATAACCGTAAGCCCAATGCTCAATTCAACTTTTTATAACATTCTTTGGAAGTTTCTTTTAAAATTGCAACATTTCGTAAGTTTAAAGTGGTGGATAGCTACACAAATATCACATCGATCGTGCATGTAATCATCAAAGGTTCACTTTTCTTTGTAAGAAGGGTATGATTGTTATTTTAAGGCTATAGTACAAATAAAAGTATCCTTTCTTCATGTGAAAATGAGGTTTTTACTTTTAAGTACTTGTGGAAGGCAGGCAAGGAATCCATGCTAAGGTAATGTTGTATGCGCGCGTGTGTGTGCGAGTACAAACACTGACTTAGCGGGCCACTGCCGCTTGCGAGAGGCTGACACGTCATTCCTCCCTCACGCGGAGATCGTTAAGAGGCTTTGCCACCCGATGCCACTGTGATGAGCCAGTCACGTGGTAACCCGGATTCCGCCATTCCTTCATGCTGTTTGCTCCCATGTACTTAAGGTTGATTCCGTGGACTTCCTTACCGGGAACTATTCTTACGTCCCGACGAGGCATTGGGAGCTTGTAAACGATACCTTGCTGGGTACAAGCCGCTCACGAGAGCTGAGGCCTCGCACGTCTTTCCTCGCTCAAGCGGAGCTCGTAACTGGCGTAGGTACCCGAAAATTGGGACACTGCAATGACCTCTGTAACGTGATATGCAAGAGCCCGCCCTAGCTCGCGGCATTCACGTTCCGCGTGACTTAAACAGCTAAAGGGCAATTCCGACCATTTCCTTAAAGGGAACAGTTCTGTGTACCCCGTAGGGCATCGAATACGGGTATGCCCTGTACTCGTAGTGTGTACACGCCAATTTATATGCCTGCCCTGTGTGCGTGTGTGTGTTTGTGACACTTTGCTTGTGTTCAAGATATCTAAGCCCTGCATGACGCTTTCATGTATAATATGCAGATTTTTAATGTTAAGAGAAGTTCCCTCAGTATTGTGTTTAGTAAGTTTCAAAGGCCATTTGAGGTCATCGGAGATAAAACTGAGAAAATCGTGAAAAAGCTGGTGTACAGTATCTTAAGATAACAGTTCTAACACTTTCCTTATAATTCATATTTGGTATATAGACTTGTCATGTTTAGTAGAAGAACCCAATGGTTTTCGGTGGAGGACAAAGATCCTGTCAGGTCACCAGAGTAAAACTTCCAATATTGCTTGTAAAAACGATATCGCAAAAAGCAATAGATGACACTTTTTATATTTGGAATTTAGGGTTGACATGTTAAAAGGAAGATGCCCTTGCTTAAACTGCGAAAAACTAGAAGCTTCTTGTCTCTCAAGAAAGCAGTAACTTTTCATATTGGGTATATAGATGTGTCATGCTAAGAGAAAGCAACCTATCGTTTTGGGTGGTGAAAGGTCGATTAAATTCAATAGAGTTAAATCTGCGAAAACCTCGAACATGGTTTCCTGTTTCCATGTCTTCTGAAGGTAGCAATGACAGACTCTTTTACATGTGGTATTGAGATTTTTTTTATATATTTTCCTTTCGATATATTCCATCATGGTATTGCAACTTCTTTTATTTCAGTTTTCATTATTACATCAAATACTGTTACAAATCTCCAAACAACTGTTACCGCAAGTTAGATACAGTGAATACCTTTCACTTACAAATGTAAAGAAGCTTTTTCAGCAATTTTTCACATGACACTGGTTTAATACGTGTAATCTGTAAATAAACGAAAACAACTTGACGAACGTAGATAAACGAAATTAAATTTTTTTTTTAGTAACTACGAATGTGGCGTCTTATAAAGTTATGAGTCAAAAAAGAGTAAAGATATGATAATGATCTTTCTGGATATTGAGTTGGTTGAACGTGTACAAACATACAACCATGGGCATTTCGAGGGGACACAAAAGAAAACATTTGAAGATAAAAATTACATCATGATATCTGTACACCTAGTGTGAATTTCTCCTCGCGAAATAGGAATGGAATGGATAACATATGGAAAACATTTAACAGTCCCGTAACAGTTGACTCGATTTGTGTGAAGTAGAGTACAAGCTCTTTTCTGGTTAAAAAAGAAACATTTCACGTGACCTGATCAATTCAAAGTTTTCTCTCTTTCTGCCGACTCTCATTCATGCAAGTTGCTAAAGGTCATCGGCAAAAGTACTTCAAGGGTGCTCCCTTCCTGCAGCGTCCCGTCCAAAGATTTTGGAATGTTCACGGTTTTTTAACCACTTTTTTCAAGTGGTAGCAACATGTTTTTTGTCTCTTTCACCATGCCCTCTCAAACCGTATCAAAGACAAAAGTGCGGAATAAATAATAGACAATGGTAAGTTTAGTCGTCATATTCGTTATACATCTGCTTGGAGTCTGTCTCTCGAAGCTCCCTGTTAAAGTGATTTTTACCGATGACCTCAAGCAGATACGGGCTGAGCAGCAAACACCTATGTAGATTCATTGTTGTAAAGGACGAGGTGAATAGTGACTTAAAGTTATCATTCCATTACATTTAAGGGCCGTACGTTAAACGTTCCTATTACCAATCTCGGAAGTTTGCAAATATTCCGCCCTTCGGAAGCGCCTTTGCTAGTGCCCACGGGACACGGTTACTCGGTTCCACCAGGGCATATCTCTGACATATTCTGAAACCACAAGCAATCGGAGGACCTCTTTGCTCTCCTTCGTCAAGTTCATCGGAACGGTCTGTATAAATTGTAAACTCATCAAAACGTCATTATCATGCCATCCCCATGGTTGTTTCGTCTGGAAAAGAAAACCCCTTTACAAATACCTTCTCCACCATGTAACAGGATGCAAGTTACACACCTTAGTAAACACACGTTGAACGGTTGTCTGTTTTTCGTTAAATGATGGCAGCATCCAGAAACTTAATTGAGAAGGTGTAGTATTACCTAATCGTTGTATTGCTTTTGCTGTCACCATGCCTGTTTCGCTAGGGCACGCATACACTTGACGTTCTGTTTTGAAAATAGATAAGCTCAGCTTGGAAGTTGTCTAGTATACACTTTTAATCAACTATTTCACATAAAAACAACTTTAACAAATGGAATTCTGAAAAAAAAAACCTTTGTAATGGAACAAACCTTTGACTTCAAATGATGCTTAATGTTGCACCAGATGGGAGGTGATTGCTACTTAAATATTCAAAATAAGAAAAAACCTCAAAGAGGAGAGCAACTACCTTTCCTGAGACCCATCCTAAACCTTGTGACTGTTCCCACGTGATATTTTGATTCTTAATTATTTAGGCAAACAAATGTCTGAAAAATGCACCAAAGGGCGAGTTTACCGAAAGGACAAAAGATCCGTCTCTCCTTAACGATTTGACACTCATTTTTACTCATCTCATGGGAATACTCAACTCTATGGTAAAAAGCTGTACACTATACGTAGTGGATGTAAATACTTCAATGCATACCAACTTGCGTACATGTATCCATTGAGACAAATGTAAGAGAATCCATTGAAATAACGTGTATGCATATCTCAAAACGCAAAGAGGAAAATCCGTCTCAATTGTCAGTCCTCTAGAAACTGGAGTTATTGTGAGATATTTGTGGAACTACTCGAGTCAACGATTAATGACACAAATTGACGCTGGTAGTTTTACCCCTTCGATAATACTGAAGAATTAATCATTCATGACAGTGCAAAGCTGTTCTTATCGAATTCTTGTGATTACGGTCATCATAATTAACACCTACACTCTAGTAAAATGAAACTTGTAGACAAAGAAAAAATTTTCTTTTCACTTAAAGTTCCACTTCTTTCTCATTTCAACTATCTTTTGATGGTTTTTCACTGAACTGATTTCAAGTTAAATCCGTTGTTCTCGTGATAAATATTCATGGTCATAAGGAAAAAATTTCCAAACCACCAATCACAGATATCCTGTTATATCGTAAATACGGTTACACGCAACTTTGTTGTTTTATAAACTGATCGGTCAAATGCTACTTTCAATCATTATTTCACTTGATTCTAAAGGTGTTAAACTCGGACAGCCATGAAGTATACGTTGCAACTTGTGTGTTTCGTTGTTGCCTTTGGCATCTGTGGAGCAGCAATATTTGGGTCAAAAGGTGGAAAAGGCAGCTGTTACTAGTAAGTTTTACATAAGCTTAATTTCCGGATATTTTTCGTTGAATTACGTCAGCCGAAGGCGGGAGCAGATCTCCTTTGGAAGTATTGTTTGGTTTTCGCCCCTGGCTCTTTCTTTGCCAGGGAGTCGGGGGGGCTTTTGAAAAAAGACGTCAGCTGAAGGGGGGAAGCAGAAAAAAAATTGTCCAGCTAAAAGGTTCTTGGCCAAAGACTCCAATGGATTTCAAAAAAAAAAGTCCGACAACAGCAACTTTACCTGGTAAAGGAGTATACTTGATCATGCAGGGGGACCTCTTTGGGATTGGTGACTTCGCTCCCTTGGGGGTATGACTACCGCCCGAAACTAGTTCTTTTATAGCGATTTTTATGTGATGTACATATTGCCGTGCATAATTCCACTGTGGACAGTTTGAGATTCATCAGTGCTGCATTTGTTGCTGGGACTTTATCCCGCTCGTGACTGTTTTCAAGCGCTTAAAATCCAACCACCTGGTTCTTAGCTTTTTGGCGCAATAATTTGAAGATACCTGCAATTGAGGTTTCTGAAATAAAATTATCTCAAACTTAAAAAAAAATTAATAAAATATCTCAAATTAATTCGAAATATCTGACATTCCTGAATAAATTTTAAAACGGCGTTCCATATGGCTGGCCATACTTACACCAATTGGTCAGACACTGAGCCCTAAAATGTCATCTAACTTACTTCCTACATGACAGACCATTAATGTAAATGGTCTGAGAGTCTTGAGGTTGATCACGTATTGTCCTCCAGTGGACGTAATAACTTTTTCGTGAAAGTTTTGGTTTCGACGAGCGGCCCTTTGCCAGAGGGCCGAGAAGACTTTAGAAGAGGCAGTCTGTTTGTTTGGTTTTGGTTGAGTGTACATAGTGCATATATTGCTTCGTATCGATGGTGTTTTTGGTGCTCGGTTTTTTGTTTGTTGGCCAAATGTTGTAATCCGTTTAGCCCGTCTCTCCGTGTCCGTTTTTAAAACATTTTCATGTTTGTCAATTATAGAAACCTCTGAGCTAATTTGGAAGTGCATGGGCTAAAGATCGAAGCGGCTCAGTTTTTTTAATCGAAAATGACGAATATGGAGATATTATTACAGAAAATTGATTGGAAATTTCGTAATTTCACTTGTTGTCAAAACCACACAGTAGACTGGTATCACAATTGACAAATTTCCGAATTCTTCACCATTTTTAGAGTCCCTGCCCCGCCTGGGTGTCTAAGAAAAGGGGGCCGAGATGCAACATGGTGCCAAATGTTTCAATATTTTTAGCCACTGTGAAACTAACAAGCTTTCAAAACATGTTCTTAAAAAAGTCGGTAATCATTACTTCAACGGACTTTACGGTCAATGTGAATATAACACCGGGTGTACTCTATTAACGTTACACGGTTTTAGGCTATGTCACGTGTAAACTGTACGTAGTGTCAAGTAGTATGGTGCACCCTCCATGACCTCTAACAGGAACGCCATTTTGTAGTTTGAGAGCAATTTCCCTTCCTCTTGTCCTAGATTCATAAAGCCCTTCCTTTTTCCCGTCACTTGTTACAGGTGAACGTGACAAACTACCTCGCCCTAGCTCCACTTGTAAGCTGTATCCCATTTTTTCAAGGTGTGGCAAATTTCACCCTCTACAGTCTCCTCACTGGTAATCAGCACATTCCTTATATTTATTTAATTTGGTGCGTCACAAATTTTAACCAATCAGGTGACTGCATGTGTTCCGATCTCCTAGAGACATGAAAGCTCAGAGCTTGCAAGTTTTAGTCACATTCACACACTTGTGCAGCAGGCGGCAGACCTCAGACGACGAGCTCCTGAGTCAATCTGTACATAGTTAAATTTAAATAAGTCATTTTTGCCAGCTTTTAATCGAACGGAATAAAACCGCCAATCATCTTGAATCAGAACAAAATCTTCTTCTCATCTATTTATTCATATCTCAACTCGTATCGCCTACACACTCTGCATTATCGCTGTACAAGCCTTCGTAAAAACAATTGGCCCATTATCCGACAGTAGTCGTAGTCCCGCGTATTGACATAGACACACATGCGATGTCACAAACAGTGTCACCAATGGCCGTTGACGGAAAACGCTAGTGTAAGCATTCGTCGCTGCGCAATGTCTAAACAAAACGGGAACTTACCAAATGAAACGGAAGATGATAGATGCATCATAATTTACATTTTTCATTTAATTGAAGAATATGACACAAAAATACGGTAATCAAATAATGTAACAACTATTATTGTATTTTAAAAAAGTAATAAGGCCCAGGCTATAATAAGCATGACTATCTATACAATTTTTACCATGCCGGTGGGGGTGGGGTGGGGGGTTATGCATACCCCCAAACCCCTCCAGGAGGGAAGCGCCCAAATTTTCCGATTTTTTTTTTTAAGTTTGAACACCATTTCTCCGGGGACGTAAGTTGAGGCGCACGAAGCCGCCCCAAATTTTTGCACTCTTTAAGCAATTTTTTGGAAAAAATGCTTGTAATGGAGGAAATTTGGGATTTAAGGATCCCGTATAAGGAAATGTGAAAATTTAGGGAACTTAACTAGAGAATCTGTATTTCTTACTGGCAAGTCTGAGATTTCACGTCGACCAAAGATCGTTGTTGTTAAACAATGTTATCCAAGACCCACAAATTGAGGCTCGCCGACGAAATTTTAAGCTTGTATTGTAGAAAATTTGGAATTTATATCAAAATTTCATGAAAATAGCACTGTATTTGCCGATATCACTTGATGATCTGGTAATTAAGTCATTTTCAGAGTTCGGAAGAATATATCAAACTGATTCATGAGCGAATACGACTGCTTATAATCTGCAATTTGCTGCGCGAGAAGCGCGCGGAAAATTTTGATCTCTTGAAACAAATGTCTACAAAAATGGAGGGTTTAACCGAAAAAAATCGGAATTTCAAAGAGAAGGGTTAAGAAAAATACACGGTAGTTGACTGGTGTGCCATAAATGGCAAATTTTCATTGCCAGACTTGCACTCGCCCCCTTCCCCCGTGAGACTACTGCTCTTCAGTATTGAAATACACTTGTGTACAAGTATTACTTAATATGTGACTGAAATAGTGAGAACACAACACCAGAGTTTTTACGTTGCACAAAACTTTTGCAGTTGGAAAATTTCTATGGGAAAGATGCTTAATTACCGGAGTTATGGTATTTTCAGGTAACTTAGACTTATAGACTGTAGAAAAGCATAACCGTAGTAAAGCACACATTAATCGACTAACAGCATGTCAACGATCTAAGAAAAGCTTTACATCAGACTGAAAACATTTTTTTTTCAATTATTTATAGAGATTGCTCCCTAATTTTGCGCAAATATATACTATTACTATAGAATGCACACTTAATAAAAAAAAAGGTGTAAATCTGACAAATTGTGAAGCAAATCATTATAAACCATCATCCAGACCCATCATAGCAAATTTAATGGCCTGAAAAGGTTAGTCTTGATAGAAAAATATGATTTTCATTCTTAAATCTAACAAAATATAAAGTCATAACTGAAACATTTTATTAAATGTAGCAAAACAGGGTTTTTTTTTTTCTCTTTTTTAACATTTCAACAAAATTTTGTTTGTGCCAGAACTATTTTACCTGTAAAAACCGCTTTATGCAAAAATTTACAACCCTGTCTACAATCCAGCATTTCAAGTTCTATATTTTTAAATATTGGTTTAACGATTTAAAAGTTTCGAAGAACTTCGATCGCGCCGTTTATTACGTTCCTATCGGTTAATGCAGTAATGTCACATTTTGCAAAAATCCTAAAAATAGGGTGCTTCCCCCTGGAAAATTCATCGTCGCTGGTTGCTTGTGTCCTTCGTAAAAGCTAGTAAAAGGGCCAATCCTTAAAACCCTAAACTACAATATCGGTAGGGGCGTGCCGAACTCAATTGGCTCAGCTCTCTAATTGACAGCTAATTTAAATAATGCAGAGTACCAAAGCTTATATTGCATAGCATGAACTCTAGTGAGAGTGTTTTGATTTTACACATTGAGCTTTTCTATACTCAACCTGAAGTAATAAACTGACACAATTGTGGGAGGGCTTATGTATGAGAAGGTTAGGAGAATTGGTACTGTTTGCGGTGAAAAAATTAGCAGGACTCCTTGGGGAATTTGTGCTCTTAGTCACAGAGTCGAGGGACTTTGGAAAAGTAACTTACCACAAAACCATGAGGTTTTATTTCGAAAGACGGTCTTTTATTTCATTTCTCCGTTTAGTAATGTTACTGCCAAATGTATGCAGCATAATTCAAGAATTTGATAACAATTCCCAAAACGTTTATGGAGTAGAAAAGAGTGACGTTAGCCCCCAAAATGCTAGATTGCAAAATTGTTTAACATTTGAATATGGTTAATATTTATCCTAAAGTAAAATTGTTTATTTTGTTTACTTTTTTAAGTGATTCTTACCAGAAGATTTACTAAGGAGCCATTAACTGATTCTCCAAAAACGTGACAATTACAGTCTTCGTTGTCGGATCCTGTAAATAATTAATGAAGAACCGGTCACTTGCCGCATAATATTTTAGAAACGGACTATTTTATTTCATTTTCAAAAAAGAGACACAAAATTTTCGTGGGCATATTTAAATTAGCACTTTCTGCCATACTACCAGCATGGCTTTTAAGCACATGCTATTCACAAAGCATATGAAACCGTGTATTAAACTTTACCAAAACGGGCTCACGCTTTGCACAAAATGATATTGTTCAAATACAATCGTTTTGTCATATGTATTTGTGAGCGGAAACTCTAAATTTTACGGTATTTTGTTACTCGAAAAATGTTTCAAAACGCGAGAGTCAACCTGGCACCCGGTTAGAAACTGGGCCGTAAAACTCTTCCTCGTTAACACAAATTAGTCAAACAGAGCCTGAATTGACTAATCACCTTAGGTAACGGTATTTACTAATATTTGACTGATATTTGAGCAAGTTGAATTAGTTTCTTACAAATATTAAGCGACCTTGACTAAGTTTTGAGAAATATTCTTTTAATTTCTTCGAAATTGGTAAGATATAATCAAAAATTAGTCACATATGAGTGTATAATGTGTTTGGTCAATTCAGAAACCACTTTGTTTCACGTGTGTTAACAGTGGTACCTAATAAGTAATTCACCAAAACGATGTTATTTTTCGGCTATTTGATATCGACCTGATGGACATATTTCTTTGTTATATTATTAAAGTCTCTTTTGAGTAAACACTTGTCTGCTCATATAATAAAGATCTCCATTGTCTTCCAAGTAATTCTTCAAACATGCCTTGAAGAAAGGTTTGTTAAACATAATGATGGAACTTTAAAGGGGATTTTCAATACGTCACGCCCTTCTCCTAACAATGGTAGTGCCGTCGAGAATTTATCTGTACATTCTGATGTGAAATCTGGCAACATAAAAAGAGGGGGCGTGTTTTTGGTATTTCATAGCCAAACATAGACTGTAAAGTTCAAGCTCATGCAATTCATATGGCGCATTATTTAAAATGATTATTCTAATGCGCATGACAAAAGAAAGTGGAAATCAAAAGACTGAGTTGATCTATCAGATACCATCAAAGACACAGCCAAATAGGTAGGATTTTAATAAGGACCGAAAAATGTCCAAGGAGCGTGCTGACTTAACTAAATGGAGCAGATCATTCCATAACTTAGGGCTCTGGACAGCTGGTGCGCGCCCGCCAAACATAGATCTCCATCTAGGACCAACCAGATTGAGAGTGGTCTCGGATCTGAGTTGTTATATTTGTTTTTTAAATGAGAACATATTAGAAAGGTAAAGTGGTGACATATTGTGAAGGACTTTATATACAAGAAGCAAGATTTTGAATCAGATCCTATAAAGCACTTGGAGCCAATCCAATTCCTTCGACAACCCTAAGGATGGAAATACCTTGTTCTTGTTAGAAACTATTCGGCAGCGTAAATTTGCACGCGCCGTATCTTGTACAACATGCACTTTGGAAAGTTTCGGGAAGCAAAATAATTTTAGGAAATGTAGCTTTATAATTAAGGGCATTTTGACCTGTATGTCTGCAAAGGCTTGCTCCCTATATATATATATACATAAGCCGTCTCGAATGGGGCAAATTTTGCTGATGAAAAAGACTTTCGTCTTCGCTCACATCTTTAAAAACTGCCGGCGATACTTTAATTAACCCATAGCAAGTAGGTAATGACCTTTGAAATCGTTTGTCAATAATTTTTGACTTTACACTCTTCTTCATAAAAATGGCTTTACAAAGTTTTTATGCCCCAAATAAAAAGCTACACTCGAAAGAGGTATAACCAATGAAACACTTATTTTTTCCACTTTATAAACACGTTTAAATTCTAAGCATGTTTAGCTATTAAACACTAAATGGTTAGAAACTGGCGTGTTTAAAAGCAAAATGAATAAAAAATAGACACATGTGTTTTGCATCTTAACGTGTTTACAAACTGAGGGCAAAAAGTGTTTTGAAAAAAGTGTCATTCTTAGGCGACTTTTTTAGAGTGAATGAGCTCAGTTTCTAAAATTGATTTAAGTCAAGCCTGTCACAGCCCCCTTTCCAGTTGTGTCTCAATGTCTTGTTTTCTCTTCTCGATTCCCTGTGCTGAGCACCAGGCAAAATGCCAGTGGATTTTGTGAAAAGAGATGGTTGTGTAACGACAAACGTCACACCTATTCTATATTTTTTTCACACAGCCCAACCTGGAAATGCGACTGCAAGGTTTACTACAACTGTGATATTACGAACACTGGCTTTCCAGATGACGATCTTGGAGCATCCGAATCCGGTGTCCTCAAAGATTTAGCTCCAGGAGACTATCCAATGCAGATAGCAGGGAAACGATGGCGTCGGAATACGTATAGTCAGAGGCAATATTGCGAGAGAGAATGTTACAGAAGGCTCAACGCCTTCTTGTGTCTTGATGATGGGGATGATACTGCCTACTCTCGTGCTGCCGTCTGCACAAAATTACAGCAACGAGGTGTCGTGGCCACTGATGCAAATACCAATGAGCCATGCTGTGAAATATTCCTCCAGTGGGGTCCACAGTGGTGTCAAGACAAATGGTACAAATCCGTTTTTGCTGTGACTTGTGAAGGAGAAGTCGATGATGCATTTCCGACCAATACGGTTATTGTTACTCCAACCTCCTGTACTGTCGGAGGATCAGGTGGAGGAACCTGGTGCAGCGGTACAGCTCCAAGTTGCAGCTCGGGAGGAGCAGTTCCAAAAGGCTAATCCGTTAATTTGTTTTTGGTGGCTCTGCACATGAGCAAATGCATCCTCCAAATCTTCGGGATAATTAAACCAATCCCGCACTTACAACACGTATTCAAAAATTTGAGTTTAGTGGTCTGTGTCTTTCAGTGTAAACATTGCAATTTAATCTGCCGTAAAGTATCATTGAGACCTCTATTTCCGTTCGTCTTGGCTATACACTGTCTACTGACAAAAAAAGTAACGCTGTAAGCTACATAGAGAGCTCGGTTTGTATACCCCACGTTGTACCCGACAATTCCTAGCGACAACGAATTACCGAATTTGCCTACTCGTCTTTTGTTAGGTTCTTGGTAAAGTGAAATTGGGTGCACAGAATAACATAAGCTAAAATGTCTCCGTTATGAATGGCCTCCCATGAAAAGTATTTGAAGCCACAATAAAGATGCAGCGAAGTAGCTGCATTATTTCGTGTTGAATTTTAGTGTTACAATGCTTCCCCCACGATGGAGATATATTTCTTTCCTGCGAGTTTTTCATGTGACTTTATAACCTGATTAGAGGTTTTTCGATTTGCTAGTTAGTTAAGGTTTTACAGCTCAATCTCTAACCAATTGGTTAGTATAGTTAGACTCTTTGGAATGACCCGGCCATGCGTCTAACTTCAGATCTGCCGGCCTTAAGTCGGATGCTCTAATTATTTGACCATGCCGTTGGATCTTAAAATGTACCTAAAGTCTAGAATTTGGAAAAATTTAGGTTGTATTTTAGAGATCGCAAAAAGTCTTATTCATCCAACTCCAATAATCATAATTTGTCCCATTGTTGAGATATTAAATTTTGAAATTTATTCACTTCAGCATAGTTCATTGTGCAATATTTTGGGACTCTCTTTCCTAATTTATGCAATCTTTGTGTTTGAATTAAGTTATCTATAGACAAGAGACTCTTCATCAACCAAACATTTCACATATACAATACCATGTCCATACGTCTTTTAAAACATTTATCAACTTTTAGGTATGAGTAAGTCCACATTATCTCATATTTTAATCATTCTTTGGGCTCTTGAAGGCAAACAACGCTGTAAGTTACAACGTTTTAGGTTACATTTAAACAAAAAATGCTTTGCCGTAATCTTAAAATGATCAAAAATATCTTTCTCTTAGCATTACTATTGTTCTTGTACTTTTAACCCACGAACAGTTTCATTATTTGATGAAAAAATCAAATTGGGGTGGGGGTAGCTTTTAGATCACCAGCACCAAAATGGTTAATTGAAAAACGGCGTCTCACCTTGTAAGGGTTACCAGACCAAATAAATTAAGGAATACTGCTTTGGCTGTTTTATGAAATTGAAAGATAGACCGAGAGAGCCTAAGGTCAGTGGCGTAGCCACGGGGAGGGTTTCGGGGGTTAGAACCCCCATGACCCAACCTTGCAATGCAAAAAACACCAAAAATAGCGGTTTTTGTCTCTATCCTTAGACTTTTCCCCTCATACCGTGCCCCCAACCCCCTCTAGCTTTTTAGCACATGTCGACCCAAGGTGTATTAATATATCTATACAGCCGCTGTTCGTACAACTTTCTGTTGCTGCTATTGGTAAAACCTTTTTTGGCGATGAAACAACGGAGATTGAGGGGAGAGTGGCCTGGTGAATTAAAGTGGGCTGCTACTGGAAAGCCGGGAGGGTTATTTCTAATGCTGTGTTTGTGATTTGTAAACCGCATTCTAAAACGATTTGCTGTTTCACCTATATAAATGGCTTCAGGACATTTTGTACAGTAAAGTACATACACTACATTGGGGGTAATAAAGTCTGTGTGTGTGTGTATACCCGCCCTAGCTTTGAAAATATGTCTACGAGGACTAGATAGCATTGTCGACAGCTTTGGCAATCTCAAAAGATTGTTAGGACCTCACTACTGCCTAATGAAGCTGGCGCTTGCTATTTCGCTAGCCTACGGTAAGAATTGGAAACTGCCTAACTTTTCGTTATGTTCGCTCAGTCTTCTCTTCTTTGCCTCGGCAGTTAGAAAAAATCCGCATAGGGACCATTCTGGTATCTTTCTCAAAAGCACTTCCCCAAGATACTGTTATAGCTCACTCGCTACTTGCGTAGAAAACAGACAAGATCATACAGGTTTCAATTAGAGTCAAAACTGTTACAAGTGCAAAGCGTACCAGCCACATGCTAGAACCTTCATAAGAGATCCCGCCGACTCTCACTTTGTCCTGTTTTCTTTCTTTATTCTCTGAATACTCAGACAACAAAAGATACCCGTTTGATCCCATCTTTCTATACAAACGTTCCCGTCCTATATTCCATGTTTAGCGGGAGAGTGTTCGAGTACATCCTGCACGTAAGTTGTAACGTCCGTGCACACTGTTTTCACACTGGACACTGCACAACAGTTTACTGTATATTAGTCAAGGTCACCCTGCCATGAAAACGTGCTTGTAGTTCTCTACATACAGTTATTTCCTTTCATCAGGGTTACCCCAACTGTAAGGGTACATGCAAAGTGTTTGTTTGGTGATAGACAGCGGGTGAGATTGTGTTGCCAATTACGCAAACTACTTTTTCATGCTCTTGTTAAAAACCTGTTTTTCAGTTTACTTTATTATTGTATGATGAAAATAATTTAATTCAAACATTAGGAATCTCCTTTTCCAGGGGAATTCAGAATATGTGTTATGCAGTATATGTGCAATTATAGATAGTTCATGTGGGTCGGTAACTTTTCTGTTGAAATATGATACGTGACTCGCTTTCGTCATTGTACATCCGGGAAATGGTGAATTTCAAAAAACGATGGCGCGGACCAGTAGCTTCTTAAAAATCAATTTTTAAGGTTGAAATGAATACTTCAAAAACTTCTTTGTGCTTCTTTTGGAAAGAGCATACACTAAAATGTAAGTCTGTAGGCAGAAAAAGCTAGGATTGCCCTCTCCTACAACGTGAGTATATGACGTCAAATGTGCTTACATCAAGTTCACTGTCAACCAATAGGTTTGAAACTGGGCTGTGAAACTTCGCCTAACCTAACCAAACCCAGGGCGTCGTCAACTTTAGTGACGGGTGAGAGTGATGATACGCGGAGCGTGACCATCGGTTCGCGCGGAGCGTCCCGCTAGGGGAAATTTTGCTAAAAACACCCCTAAGATTGCAGGAAATGACACTCCCTGTGCCTTGTTCCTGCATACTAAGAGTGCCATATTTTTCTTATTCTGAAAACTTTTAAGGAGACAATTTGTTCACAATATACATAAAAAAGAAAAATTGGAAACTCTTGAGGGTCTACCGGTTTGTATTGCTGACAGCCTTAAATCGAATATAAATATAATGGTTGTGGAGCGAAAATAAACGGAAATTGTGATAATTAAATGAGGGAATATTTTGTTCACGAGGCTATGATTACGTTACTATTTATTTCCAACGTATTATCCAATAGTGCATCAAGTTGATGAACATAACATTAGCTCAACAATACGTAGGGAACTATCTCGATGATGATATCCTATGCTCCGGTCCTATAGCCCGTCATTGTTGCGCAATATACGTTGAACTGATCGAAATACCCTGCAAGTGTACCATAGAACATTCACGCTGCTGTAGAGAGGGCATTTCTGCTGAACGCGAGTCAAGCGTGCTTCACGCTGCAGTGACACAGATGAAATCTGGGAAGTGCGTTGCATGGAAATACGAGTTATGCATGAGAAATGTTTCACCATTACTTTTACTGAGAAAAATTTAAATAAATAGGAAAAGGAAGTATTATTTCGTCAACTTGAAATTTCCCCAAATTCCACAAATTTCCCCAAAATATTTTCCTGCCCCCCCCCCATTGGCTACGTAACTGCCTCTCATCAGTGGAATTAAGGCATCTGAAAGAATAATAGCTACAATGAATATGTACAACTGTTATTTCAGTTTCTTTTCATGGAGTTTTCAAACTATGCAGCAGGCAGCTTAAGTGTAATTTAGCCTTTCCTTGCTAAATTCTGATGTAGGCCTAGGCCTAGCTACTAAAGTACTATGGCTATAATTGTGGAACTACTTTAATCTTTTTATCATTTTTAAACACAGTTGTAGCATCCTGTTCCGTCATTACCACAGTGATGGATGTATCTGAAAAGTTATTTTCAGCCTGAAATTTTCAAAAGTAATGAAATAATGACTGCATTTAAAACTAAATAAAAACAATATTTTGCCATTTAATGTCTCTTTTCGACACGCTTCGCGCGCACCCGTTTTAAATATTTCAGTTTCATTACTGAGATGTCTCAAATGCAAAGTTTTTCTGCGCGCTTCGCGCGCCCCATCATAGACAAAGGCTGAATTCACATCACAAGAAAAGCCCCCTAGCTTTAGTTCTTAAAGGACGATCTAGGGCCCCAATGAGAGAGTCCCCGCAGAAACTCAATTTTAAGTAGTCCATTCTCCCTCCCGCACTCTCTGCATTATCGATTGCGGACGACTTTAATCATGCGGGGTAAAGATACAATTGAAAAAAGTCAAATTGTGATATTTGTGGTCTGTTAAGTGCCCATCTTATAAATTCAAAGTTGAAGATAAAATGCATAATTTTAATGCCTACAATTTCGTAAATACCCAGGAGCTTCCGGACCAACACCGGGTCTTTGCCCCTGGACCCCACGCCGTTAAGAGGAGCGCTTCGCCCTCTCTCGGCGCCTTCGGCGCCGTTTGGTAGCCTGTCCAATGTTGCCCCCACTTTCAGAGATCAAATCCCGCCCTGGTTGTCTAGACATAATAACCCTACAGACCTGGAAAAACGTATGATGTTTACCTTATTTTTAAAGGCCTGGTTCGTAAAGTTAATCTATTTAATCTGTTCGGAAAATTAATCTAATTAATTCCTGGGGAAGAGCGTGACAACGGGCCCATGATGACATTGTCTTAATCCTATGTATATAGTAGTCATGTTGACTTGAAGGATCTCGTAGGTCATGTATTAACTTAGGTAACATTACATGACGTCATGATTATCTTGTTGTCATCACAAATTTACGTATTTTGCATGCACTTTGACCTTGAAAATATACTGAAACTGAAAATATACTGAAACTGAAAAATTTGAGGGGAAATTTTCGAGCTTTGCCCCCCCCCCCCCCCCTGGAAAATATCCTAGCTATGCCACTGATGAGAGGTCAGAGAAAATCATTTCTTGCTGCATTTTGTGATCTGACAGGGGTGGAACAGACTGCCCCAAATATTACGAGGAAAGTACCCTGATCTAGAGTGAAGTCTGTGGATAGTGCACACGCTGACAAGGACTAAAGCATACAGTCTTGGAATATGATGACGTTGGGATACCTGCTAAAGTAATTAAGGTAACTCCCACGTTATTTTTTATGTAATTAAGGTAACTCCCACGTTATTTTTATTCTATCTCAAACTGTAATCCCAGTATTGTTTTTGAATGATATATGTTGCACCCACATGTTGAATCTTGCTCTAAAGATGGCCCATCAACTTCTATGTGGGATGCTTCGAATTGATGCCGGCTCGACTTGAACCAATAGGCAGATAGGTGGGAAAATGGGCCATAAAACTCTAACTGACTATATATGATTGCATACGCTATTCCTGCCTTAAAATCCATACCTGTTAAAACAAGTCAGCAGCATTCACTCAGTACACTTTTACTAATCAGATTCCAGATGCCTATGTGTAAAATTCCACATTGAGGACATTTGGCACAATTGCACTATCACAAGTATAAACTTATATGGCGACAACAGGATACTTAAACCAATTTATTAACATTAGAAATCATTGCATTGGATGATGGATTATGAACTAGAATATACCTATCCCGAGGCTTAATTTTTGACCCAGAGAAATTCAAAAACCATTGAGCTTCCGGGGCTTGGCTTTTTAGCTCCCGCCGGGGGTGTACCCCTGTATCCCACCAGCAGGGGTCCTAAGGCGGGCCTCTGGACCGCACCCGCAAAAGATTCACTGTTCGTGTTCGATTTCGCGGTTTGCGATAAATTATTTGTCCCCAGCAGTTTCTCCTTCGCACCATTTTCCCCACATTTTTAAAATCGTGGTGACGCAACTGAACGTTGGTGATCAAAAGTGAGTTTGACACAAGTACGTTATATTCCTCACTTGGTAAGGGCAGAGCCGTATATTATACTGTATATACGGCTTTGGATAAGGGACATGCATGCTTTGTTGTACCACCTCTACTGACTGGTTATTAAGAATTCTGCAGTCTGATTGGTTAAACCTTGACAGGTTATTCTCGATTCTGGCTTTTACTGACTGGTTATTTGGAATCCTGCATTCTGATTGGTTAATCACTAGCAGATTTTTCTCGAACACACCGGCCATTATAATGATACGCAGAAACCATAGGCAACACAGGCGCTCTTGGGCATTTTGCATGCCTAGCACATTATGACAACACGCGCACCCCAGCAATTGTTTCCACGCAAGGTGCATAAGCTCTATTGCTAGTTGGGATGGTTTTGAGAGGTATGCTGCAACCCTTGGCCAACTTCCGATATTAGCAGTGGCGGCGCCAGAATGTCAAAATTGGGGGCGGCAAAAAAAAAGGGCAAAGGAGAATGCTGGTGGCACTTTTCTCGGGCGCAGTCCGAAACCGAGCGAAAAGAGTTTGTTCCTGCGTTTGGGGTTCAGAGGGCGAAACTCCGGAAGCTCTGAGGTTTAACATGTCTTTGGGTGAGAAATTTAGTCTTATATAGAAGAGGTATATTGGACTATGATTTCTTGTGATTTACCCAACTCTTCACTGACCTAACCTGGGCGGTCAAAGAAACTTCTGTAGGGAAAATGCGCCACTGGATATTAGGCCTAACCATAACCAAAACTTATTTCTGTGCATCGGTGTAAATGGTGTAAAACGTACATCTTTCATTATTTATGTTATATAGATGGGTTTTCATTCCTGATTAAAACCCTCAGTGTTTTTAGTAGAGGCTACATGATCGTGGACTGCTCACTTTGCTATGGGTCCTTTGCTTTTTTCAAAACTAACATATACCGCACACAGAGAGAATTTTTCTCAGAAGGTGGATGGTGGGGAGGGGGGCTGGACCAAACGTCCCCCTAGCGACATTGGGTCTAGTGCCCCACCATAGCCTCTTTCAGCAGATTCCCAGTACAAAGCTCCTAGGGAATTTCATGGAAGAAACCTTCGGCCTTGAAGCCCTAGGCTGAGTCAACTTTTTAGTTATAAAAAACCGCTCTTGACAGACAACAAAAATAACAATTTGACATTTTTCAAATATATATATTGACGAGAACATTCGGCTGGGATCGACGGTGCAGAGATCTTAAGAAAGAAAGAAGAAGAGTGGAGAATAGATTATCTTGAGGGTTTTAAGTTACAAGTTTTTGCGTAAATCAAGAAGCTGTGTAAAGAAATTAACGGAAATTTTAATCACCACAGAATATTTAAACAATAACACTTAGGACTGAACGAGCCAGAGGAAAGCAGAAATGCTTTTAAGTGACCGTGCTTTAACTCCAATCTTTAAAAGGCAAAATCATTTGCCAAAAACCTTACTTAAAACAGATTACACACTGTGGGTTTTATCTCATTCACTTCGGTATCTTTCATGATATATCATGGCTCAAACATGGCATATTTCAAGTAAATCACTGCGTTGCACTTCTAAATTTCATTATTTAGTGAGAAAAGTATCGTCAGATCATGATTCTCAGGAGCCGATCATGAAACAAGACAGAATACTACTCTAATGAAAATTGCAATGACTTAATTTCCCCTTTAAGTAAAAGGAGGGAAAGGAAAAATATAAGAGCAAAACAATAATCCAACACCAACGTTTCGATTGTCAATGAGAAATTGCTTTTACCTTATATAAAGGTAAATAAAGGACTGTACAATGCACAAAATTCAACAGAATAGTTTCAAAGTGTCTGATTTGGGACTTAGTGAAATATGTTCACGAGTTAAGGAATGACAAGTGCCTTCTTTCCTTGTGTCGTAGCCATGGTAATGATTTTTCCAATTAAACAAAATACTATAGGGAATCGGTATTTTGTCATTAGCTGAATTTTACATGCAAGTACCAAGCTGATAATTGTAGAGGACGAGAACATTACAAACATTTTGAACAGTGACGTGACTCCAAGTGCCCCCGCCCCCGGCAAGATCTGGAACCAAGCTTTTTGTATTACTTTAGTAGTACATAATAAGAGGTTTGGTGTTTTATAGTCTCGCACTCATGCATCCAAAGGTCCTTAAAAGAGTTCTAGCCAAATTTATGAATCCAAAGAACCTTAAAAAAGTTCTAGCCAAATTTTGACAAGAATCCTTACAAGCATAATAACATTAATTACCAGGCTGCTAAATTCCACCCAAAACGGGGCACTTCTTCTGAACAAAGGGGCATGACAAAAAAAGGGAGTTGGTTGTTGTCAAAAATTAGAGAGGTTTTTTTTTTTTCAAAATGTTAGAACGATGAACCAGCTAGGTGACATCATGTAGACCCTGTAAGTGAAAACAGGTAAACAATGGGAGGGTCCCGTTGGGTGTAGGCAAACAATTTCCAGAGCGAACCAACAAGCTAGTCTATTACCTGACAAATGTAGGCCTACTGCCCGAATAATTTATACTAGTCTTCAGCATCTTCATTGATACCCCTTGCGTGGTTCAGTCGCGCCCTCGGCATACCTGGCTACATTGACCTGTTGGTTAACAAAAAGTAGCATAACAAGTCCTCCCACCCTAATCAAAAGTCATTAGACATATAAACCATGATATAGGATAGTCAAGCACATGCACAACAAGCACATGAAAGTAAAACTACTGTAGCTCTGCAGAGATCTGAAAAGCCCAATTTACTATCTTTAACCATTCCTTGTTATTTAAATGATCATACTCTTTCTTGTAAGTGGTCATTTAAAGGACCAACTGTCACGTGTTGAACAATTTTAAATTTCGCCATTGTGCATTTTGTATCTAGTTTATTAAACCAAATGAATTTGAGTTAACGGTGACAGTGTCGTGGATTCATTTCTGGACACTAGATTTCCAAATTTTAATTGGTAATGTGTTTCATACATTGTTCCACTATCAATTGTTCTTCTTCAGCCCCTTAGAAGCATTGAAAGTCATATCCCACTAGTCTAACAGTCAATGCTGAAGACTCATTTTCTTTCTACTAACTGTAATGAAAGGTTTTTCATATATTATTTGCTTCCTGCAAGAAATCCACTTATCGAATGCTATTGAATCTTTAACACTAAATCGTTGTAATACCATGTGATATGCACAGTTTCGTGAGACAGACTTGAAGTGGCATAATGGGGGGTGGGGTGCTGGGTCATGTCCCCTCCCTCAGAGACTGTTGAAATTTTTAAGTTCCTGAAGGTATGCAAATATTCTAGATTATATTTCCAGATTATATTTTAAACGGTAGCATATTTGGAACCCGATTGCTAACAGGATCACCCAATTTTTTCAGCACCCCCATTAGTCGTCGTTGACCACAGAAAGTACTACATTCCCCACTTTGAAAAGAATCCTACCTATGCCACTGCAGATTTTTTTCTAGTCAAGTGGTGTTGAAAGCGTGGCTGTTAAATTCAATTCCTCCCAACGTGCTCAGAGCACAAACAGTAAAGTTAGGGTGTATGAGGTCCCTGCTAAAAATTCTAGTCTACCTGTTGTTGGCATGTCATGTTTAGTCAGGTTTTGTTGGGATTTTGACAGGTTTTAACTGGTTTGGTCAGGCACCTGACACCAATTACCTGTTACCTGACTGGAATTTACTTCATGGGTTGCGGTAACTCAAGTTAAAAGCTATCGATAACAGATTAGCGGTTGAAATTAAATGCTTCTGGATTGCTGAAAACGGTGTTTTTAGTGTTACATTACTGCAAGTCCAGAATTTGCCATTTTCAGGTGTTTCATGAAAGTCCTGGAACATTCCAGGAAACATTCCTAGGCCTAGCCTACTGGAATGTACTGTTCACCATCTAAGATTGAATTTAAATATGTCCAGATAATGGAGGGGAGATGAACACGATAGAAACTAATGTAAATAATGGAATAATTTGTTCTTGGGAGTATAAATCGTTGGCACTCTAGTTATGTCGCCGTCCATTATAGCAAGTTACTTTCCTATAATTCATTAATGAACATGACCGAGAATATAACAGTTAAAGTGACTCTTAAATTGTTTACTTTTCAAAGGGCACCCACTGAAAAAAATAAAAAAAAAAATAAAAAAAACTGTTAGGAAGGCAAGTCCCAATTGGAGTGATCCGTTCACTCAGGGGGCAAATCCAATGAGTTTTCGAAGCTTTTGTCCACTTATATTTTCCTGCTATCCTTGGCTCTGACTAGGAAGTGCCACTTGTAATGTTGCATACCCCCTACGGATACTAAAAGCTTGCAAATAAGATATAAATTATCACATTGGTTAATTTTGATGTAAATATCATATCATCTCCACACCCCATGGGTCAAAGAAGTGTTGTACTGTATGGTCTTTAATTGACATTAGAAATTTGTGTGTGTGTGTCCTGCGTGTGTGTGTGTGTCTCAGCAAAACAGTGTTTCGCTAACCTCCTTTGCTCACTGGTGGGGTAACAGGTCAATATTTTGTAAGTCCAAGGTAAGCCTTGCAAAACAATGGCTTGCAACTCTTTCTTAACCAAATGCATTTGATTTTCAAATTGGGGGAGATGAAATCTGCAACTCAATGGCTTGCTCGCTTGCTTTGCATTGTTCAGTATGCACATGCACATGCACAATTGACCTGTGAGTATCTGACACATCATCTTAACCAACTCATTCCTGGTCTCTTTATTTTCAAAGTTCTCACTTTGTTCTTAGATATAGCAGTCACTCACTATTTGCTGGTTTACTGTACGCAAGCTTAAATTAATCTCTTCATCAATGGCCATGGCCGCATTCTGTAATGTTTGCATCCAGTCACAGCTGCAGTATAGACTTCATCCTCAAAATGAAAGCCATCTTTTTTGAACTGTTTAAAAAACGTAAGACAGAGAACATTTCATGTATTTCAAGTAAACATAAAAAGTTGTAATTGTAGTTTTTGTATTTTAGAATAAAACAATGCTTAATGTTTAGCTCAGTGTTTGGTAGTTTCGATATTACCGACTGTAACTTACTCAGCTTTGATGATGATTATATCTTATACGTGTTGTACCAATATATGATTATATGTTTCAAATTAGGTATTGAGTTCTTGCAATAAACGTCATGATCACTCAAAATTTCTAATGTGGAAGCAAACATTAATTTTCCGTTCCACACACAAACTTATAGCCTTGGTTTATTTATAAACCACAAAAGTAGGCCTATATACAGTCTAAACAGCCGGGTACACATCTCTTAGCTCTGTGTCAGTTGGTAGTTTCAATATTACTGACAGTGGCTTACTCAGCTGGTTTGATAATTATGTCTTTAGATGATTGGTTGCCGGGTATACAAGTTGTACCAATATACGGTTATGTTTAGAATTAGATATTGAATTCTTACAATAAACTTGATGATAATTAAAAAGTTGTAATGAAAGCCAACATTATTTTTCCGTTCCACACACAGACTTATGATCTTGGTTTATTTATCAACCACAAAATTACATACAGTCTAAAAAAACCCGGTACACATCCACTGTCCAGTCATTAAGTTATTGCCAATAATATCACATATCAGACTTTTGACTTCTCCTAGTGCTATTGGAGCCAATACACTGACGTACCTTTTTTCTTTCATCTGATGAAGTTATAGTATGTGCCCAAGGAAACATACAGCTACTTTGAACCTGCACTTCCACAACATCTCAGAAACTCATGGCAGGTACTGCAGTGGTTGAATATGGATCCATGCAGTGGTTAATCCTACTTCCAAAGTATTATTTAAAAGAAGAAAAACGATAGAATTATGTAAAGCAACAGTTGGAATTAGGAGCCTGGGTACTGAAAACTGAGATTACAACATTACGAATGTCTTCTCACAATAAAGTGGGCATATAAAAGGTCTAATAATGAAACTTTTTTCCTCTCTACACTTTTGATGTAAGGTTAATTTTCTCAAATATCTGATATCATATCATGCTTATCTCTTTTCCTCCTCTGCTAAATTTTTTTGAAAAGAGTACCAGTCAATTAACAGATGATCTTTGCATCTTAAGCATCACAACGTTTTACAACGTATTGATCCTGGAGTTTAAACCAAATTACCAATCAGCATCATCATGTCACTGAAAGAGCTCTAAAGTCAAAAGAGCATTGCCAGTACCGTGGCCTGTATTATGAATGCTACTACTACAATCAGCATCATGTCACTGAAAGAACTCTGAAGTCAAAAGGGCATGGGCAGTACCGTGGCCTGTATTATGAATGCCACTCAATAGGTTAAAACAGGAAGATGCAGAACCTGGTTTATTTCAAACCACACGTACTGGATTGTACATTTATCGCTATAGGCAGAACACTGAGAGTTATGCCTAAGCTTAACTTATGTCTCTTGTTAGGCATAGGCCTACTTATCATATGCTAGGCTAGGCCTAGCATCGTGAATTTTTAAAATTTTCTGTACAATGCCAACTTAATCTTTTCAGCAGATTTAGATATTTTACGCAGAAAATCATGACTAACGTCTTCATTACCCGCTTTCACTAAGTTCGGCCCCACCCCCTCTCCCTTTTGCAATTTCTGGATCCGCTCCTGCTGATGGAATGTTGCACTGACCACTAAAGTAAATGTCCTGGCAATTAAATATCACATTTTGAAAAGTAGAGGGACTGGGTAGGCTGGCTTTGTGTGTTTTTTCCAAGTTTTTGACAAATCATTTTTTCTCATTCTGTCAAATCAAGTCAAGTCACAACTTGAAAGCCACTTATTTTCAGATCATGAGTCGAAAAAAATTTTCATTGCTCCAGCTGTCCAGTCAAATCCTTCGTTCTTGTGTTTCGTGCAATTCAGGTGACAGGTAATTTCTTTAAGGTCGATCTGCATTTTATGTACTTCCTTTTAAAATACTCATCCATCAATATTACAGGAAGACAGTGCTCAGTCATGACGGGCAAACTGGTCTAACAATGATAACAGCAGAAGTAACATGCCTTGGTAGGATAAAATGGATACGGGGGAGCTTGCCCCCAACCTCCACTTTTCCACACAATAGAAAATTTAAAATAATGAGAAGGTGAGATATCAGAAGAACTATGAAGGCATAAAATTACAGTTAATATAGCAATGTAAATTGAAAGACAAATTATAAATGAATACCATATAAAACAACACAAAACATGATTTGGGACATTCATGAATGTAGCGGGGTGGCTTCAAATTGACATTCATGTTTTAAGTCTGGTTCATGTTTGAATAAATGCTTGCGTTAATGCAATTAATTGAGACAGATCCAGTCATGGGTTGCCTGATTGTTTGCCAGTCAATTGCATTGAACAAATTTTAGTGGTGGGACCTTGTATTCCCTTCTTACAGTAGTTACAGTGGTAAAGTTTGTAAAATGATCTCGGTCGGTCCGTTGGTTAGTTAGGATTTTTCGGCCCAGTTTCCAACCTATTGCTTCAAGTCGAGCCGGCCACGGTCTTTTTTCCAGTTGTTGCTTACTGGCTCGTTTTCCCTACTCCATTGCTTATGCGGAGCATCGCGCACAACGGCAGTAGGTTCCATGTTTAGAGTCTTTGGTATGACTCGAACTTGGAATGAAAAGAATCTGTGCCTTCCCGGGGTCAGAGGCGGATGCTTTTACCGTTAGACCAAAAACGCGGTCTGAGGTCAGAGTATACACAACTTCACTGTGTCCCATATACCGGAAATGACCTACAAAATAAATGGCATGGATCTGATTTTTTTTTATTTTATGTTTTTACTTATCAATTTTTTATCTTGGTCGATCAAGAAAAAAGGCGGGTTCCCTAGTGATATTTTCCTCTCATCTTCTCCCGTGAGAAGATATCTCCCGCATCTTGTTTACTGTTTGTTCTCACTGCTCTCACTGTTCTCACTGCACCACCTGACCTGACCTAGGTGGTGTGAGATTTTGGTGAAGGAACAGTCGCAGTTGCGAAGGTCAGGCCTTGCCTAAATACGGAACAGGCTGTACGGCATATTCAGATTGTTCAGTCATATCGTCGAGGAGCCGAGAAACAGAGTTCGTGGAGTAAGGCAGGAATTGCTCAAGTTGTTAGATCAACAGACTTGCGAGAAACTTGTTACAATTTCAAAATAGCGTAATGTATTTTTAAATCAAATTCAAGATTGAAGAACTGTTCAATGACTTCATTATTGATTCATTTCGCATTTCGTCGGAAGTCATTAACGTTACCCTGGTCACCGTCAAATTATACAAAATTATTGAGTTTCGCAGTGGCCAATTTTGCTGAGACTAGCTAGATTTGTTCGAAAGGACGTTTACAACCTATTAGTTACCCATTTGTTGGAATTAGTTTTGCTATTTCAAACGGAGAGTATCAAAGGGAACGAAAACTTTCGGATTTGTGGTAATTACTCTTGCCCCCAACAATTCACTTTTGTTCTTGACCAGTTATGCAATGCAACTATTCAAGTCACTGTGATTTAAGGAACCGTGACCCCTTAATATCAATATGCATAAAAAGAGAATAATTGCACCAATCCCATTCTTCCTACGAAACAATACAAGTGGTGAAATTACTTCTCGTTTGGAGTATAAAATAGTCGAACAGGCTTAAAATCAATATTCTTTGGCTCTGACGATCGAACAGTCATGAAGCATCTCCTGAGAGTCACGTGTTTTGTTGTGGTCTTCACCAGCTGCAGGTCAGCAATATTCAGTTCAAACGGTGGAGAGAAATGTTCAGAGTAAGTCTGTTTTTTAATTATTTTTAATTTACAGACTGTTTTTGGCATATGGATATTCTCTGGTTTCTACTTTTGCGCTAATCAAAAGAAAACTTAAGGCGGGCCAGGCGATAGGTATTTGTTTCTAAGAGGGGAGCCAATTCACAGGGACAATTTTCTCCACTTTAGATATTAGGATGTATTAAAGGGCTAATCCTGTCACTCCAAACTACAATTTCTGTAGGGGTTAACAGAAATTTTCAATAGGCTCATCTCTTTGATTGACAGCTACTTCAAATAATGCAAAGTACCATAGCTCATAGCTCACTTGCGTATATTGAAGATTTTTCTGGGGGTAGGTATGCAGAATTTTGCGCGTTCGCCGATCTCAAGAGGGGTACCTTTCCCTCTGTTTAACGATTTGAAAAGTCACCTGTCTCTCTAAATGCATTCTGGTACCACATATGCTTTCTTTTGAAGAAAACTTTGATTTGTGTTAAATATTTTACATATTCTAGGAAACATAAAAAGTGCTGGTTTGTACAAACTGCAGTGGTTCAAAAATCCATTGCTATTGCTTGTAATGCAAAAGATACCTTCGAAATCTGCCCTGGGGGCCGTTCCACAAAGAGATACGCACAATCTTAAGTTTGAGTCACCATACTTAAGCCAACAGTAAATCATACTTAAGATCGTGCGTAACTCTTTGTGGAACGGGCTCCTTGTCCCTTTATAAAAGTTAAGTATTATGGCCCTTTTTTAAATCATTCGAAAGATGAGGGATAATGTCACCCAAAACCGAATGAACATCATTGCAATTTTGCAAAAACAGACGGAGAGCACTTTGGGGTGAATAAACAAACAAATTGGTATGAGAGGACATTTGGTATGATATTACAACAAAAAAAGAAGAATCGACCCCAAATATATTTTTATGCCTCAAATATGGGGTAAGGGAAATATGGGGTAAGGGAAATTTGATATGATGTCTCTCCACAAAATTTACTTGGGGACGTATCTCACGTGATAGCCACCCATGGTGAAGGGTCCCCTCTCTTCCCTAAGAACAAAAAACCAAATTATCTTGATAATTCTCTGTATATTACAAAGATAATACAACTAATAAACAAAATACTTCTGGCCCCTAACGAATTTACTTATTATCCAATGAGCACAGAGGTAAAAAACCCTACAAAGGACAGTGGCTCTCTCCTTTCCCTCTGTTGCCTGCCCCCGAGATCGATGTTCTCATTTTTGGTTTCCCGAAAGGGAATACTTATTGAGTCATGCCGACGCAACCTTAACAAAACTAGTGTAGGATCCTGTATTTAAGTGTTGGCGTTTACTATGGTTCATTAACTTCCTTAACGTTGGCATTGGTACCCGTGTACAAAGACCTATTGTTCACTGTCTGAAGCCAACACAGTGCTTCACCGAAATTGCTGGTGATGACACACGCTGGGCGAGATCACTTTTAAAGTGGGCAACTGTATCTTCAACTTCTACAAAAAATAGTGTTGTTTGGAATTTAAAGAAGACGAAAGTATGTTTTCTCTTTGTTTTGCAAAGTATTTTACGTAACAGTTGTCTACTGTAAATTTGAAACTTAGGAGTCGAATTCTATAACTATTGCCCCGTACCTTCCGGATATAAGTCGGATGCTCTAACAAGTGTTGTAGTGTTCTAGTGACCGGTCTCGAGACCGTTTTTTGCTGGTCGTGATCTCGGTCTCGACACCCTCTGTTCTCGGTCTCGGACCCATGCGGTCTCGGAAATTGTCCTGGTCTCGCTTCGAGACCGGCCAAAAAATTGTTGTTCTATTTTTTATTTAAGTAAGATAATTAATGTCTAAAAAAGAAAATAAAAGTGTAACGTACATTGTAAGAGGCATAGATGACTTTTCTCAGTATTCATTCATTTTTTTAAGTGAGTGCTTTTTGCCCATTGAAATTTTAAGATGGATATCAATAAATTTTATCTTACCCCACCAGTGAAGTACTCAGAGAGGGCATTCGGCAATGCCACCCACTACCTGTCCTCAAAAAAGGTAGCATAATGTTTCACCAAATTGCATGTTAGGACACCAACGTTTACAAACAATTTCAAAGGGTAAGGGGCATCTCTCAGGTTCTTTCTGCAGCCGGTAAAGACGTACGAGAAAGGGGGCAGGGGACTGGACGATGGTCAGGTGCGCTGAGCAATAGTTTAACATTTATCATGCAACAGGTGTTTTAAGTAAAACAATTTATAGTCGGCAGTTCGGACAGTAACAGTAACATACAAAATTGCATCAATATAGCGGATCTTGAGTTTAGCCAAGAGAGATCTTGAGTTTAGCCAAAAGTTGCAATAGGAAAACAGCATATTTTCAATTCCGTTGTAGTCCCCCCCCCCCCTGAAAATTAAATAGACTACCATTTCATCTAATGTTATGGTACATTTTACAGTACATTTACGATCTCTTAGCAAGTTGATTGTTTTAAATTATTGCAAAAGCTAAAAATAGAGACTATTTAGTTACACTTTTATAAGCATGATAATACAATTTTCGGCCATCTGAGGAACATAGAATTTTCGAAATTTCCTTTCCTTCACACCAACTGATAAAGGCACTCAACTTAGATAGTATTGTATTTATAGTAGAATTATTTTTTCGTGCATAAAAATAAAAAAACTGACATGCTCCCGTGCCCTTAAGCCCATTACTGATGCTTTTTAATTTGACTCCTAAAAGAATGCAAATTTGAAAACAAATTTTGCTTCGAACAGGCAGCGGTAGCGTACATGGCATCTGATTGCATGTAAAGACACAAAATGTTCAGTTTTACCCCGTTAACCACTACAATTCAACTTTCAGGGCTATTCCTGAAAATGAAAAATCTTGAACCATTTTTGCATTTAAGTTCCTTGAAAAGGTCAAGAATTTTCAAAGGGGAAAGGTAAATCCTCTCTCTTAGACCCCTTCCCCTACCGGCCCTACTCAACATACTGCATGCCCCCCCCCCTCCTTCAGAGAAAAAATTTTTACTTCACTGAAACTCACCTTACCTTTACAAACTCATTCAATGAGTTTCTTTATAAAAACGCCAATTGCCTTGAGTTAGATAGAGTTTTACAGCCTAGCTTCCAACCTATTGGTTCAAGTCAAGCAGGCCATGGCCTTTTTCCAGTTTTGGCTTACTGGCTTGTTTTCCCTACTCCATTGTTTATGCGGAGCATCACGCACAACGACAGTAGGTTCCACTTTTAGAGTTTTTGATATGAGACAACCTGGGAATCGAAGTCGGGCCTCCAGCGTGAGAGGCGGATGCTCTCACAGTTACACCAAATACGAGGTAATTTCTGTTGACTACTACGATAATTGTGCTAGTTTGGGGTAAGAGGACACGCCCTTTATCTTTTTCCTGTAAGTTAAACCTGTAGCACTCACAGGTTCTGATTTGATGAGCAGGGCCACCTGGGTCGTACTGGACGGCGGCCGGCGAGGGGGCTGCCACCCCACAAATGGCCATTACCTTCCCGAATCGGGAGGACTTTGGTCCCTCAGTGTCGCAGAGATTATGCTCTGCCAGTGGATGGGCACCTGGAGTCGGAAAAAAGTCACCTCCCCGTTTAAAAAAGAGTTCTGTACGGCAATGATGGCCATATTTGAAAAAAAAAAAACTTGGATTAGTGTTTACAATTTATTTATTTTATGTTTTGTCAGGCAACTGGAAGCTCCCTGTTTTGAAATATGACCATAATCAAAACATGTCCTTTTTTCTTAGGTGGTGACCTTTTGCACTTTTCCATATCCTCAACTAGGGCATTGTTTCTGCCCCACTGAGGCACTATAGTCTGCCCTATTCAGCAAGCAAGGTCTTGACCAATTCGGGATCATGGGTCTGGCCTCCTGTTGCGTACAGTCATGCATATGAAAAAACATGCACAAAATCAACGATGATGCACTTGCTCCTTCATGTTTCTTTAGAGCATGAAGTAACTAAGGTTATTGTAGGTAAAGACGTATTCAAAATTTTGGACAGTTTATTTTCCTATGCAAAATGTACATTCGGTCTCGGTCTCGAATTTTACCCCTGGTCTCGGTTCCCCCTGGTATCGGTCTCGGACATGCAGTGGCGTAGCTAGGACTTTTTTTCAGGGGGCAAACGTATGAAATTTCCCCAAAATTTTTCCCGGTCAATGTGTATGTATTCCATATAAAAACGCATATTTACAAGTATAACAACATTACCATGTCATTATGTAATATTACCTGCATTTTTAATCTTAAAGTATAACATAGAGCAATTGGAAATAACAGCTCTTAGTATATTATTTTGTTCAAAAATATCTGGTTTATTTGTATGTACTAACGCAGTGGCGTACCCAGGATTTCTCTGAAGGGGGGGGGGGGCATGCAGTATGGTCAAGGGGAGGAGCGTCCGGAAATTTTTTGACGTTTTCAAGGAGCCTAGATGCAAAATAGTGCTAGATTGTCGACTTTGACAGGAACAGTGCGAAAAAATTGAATCGTGGTGGTTGATGAGGATAAAACTAAACTTTTGTGTTTTTGCTTACATTCTTATGCCATTTATGCTACCTTACGAAGTAAAACTTGTCATTAAATTTGCACACTTTTAGGAGTCAAAATAAAAGAGCATTGATCGGTATAGGATTTGTGGTATTTCTTGGCCACAAAACGTTACTTTGTTATAAAGATTATCAACGCTCCGCGCCACCATTGGTTGGCGCCGAGCGTAGAGAAAATTTCGAAAAATCAGACCCCTCAGATGGCCGGAAATAGCATTTTCCAGACTTTTACGTCCCTACCTTCTTTTGTCGTTTGAAAATTAAATCCTTCCTTCAAAATATGTTCGCAAACTGCAAAGTGATCAGAGAGTTAAGGGGTTATCTGCCCCAAAAATGTAATTTTGCCCAAAAGACTGAGCGAAACGCCACCATTGGTTGGCGCGGAGCGTAAAAAAAGGCGAAAAATCAGACCCCTCAGATGGTCAAAAATAACGTATCCATGCTTTTAAAGAGAATCTAAACATGTAGTCTTTATTTTTATCGATGCCACCGGTGGGAAACAAAGTCTACCTTTCATTTGTAGGAATTAAAATATTGGCATCACTGAGGGACGTACTTGCAGAGACAATCCTTCTCCTTTGAAAATTTTTGAAAAATTGGGTGTCCTTATATGCAACCTGGTGCCACATATGCTATCTTTTGAAGTAAAAGTCTGCGTTACTAAAGTTTAATTACTTATTTTTAAGAACAAAGAAAAATGGCATCTGTGAGGGGGCCATGGCCCAATCCCCCCCCCCCCCCCCCTTCGTACGACACTAAAAAGAGGCCTAATAGTGACTCGATCACACAAGATATCCTGTTAGAACAGCAGTCTGTTAAGTGAAGAAGGCTACAATGTACTCATGGACCCGTTTCTTGTTACACCCCAAGTGGGCAGAAAGCTTTTTCCCCAACTAGCCTGTAAGCCTCCAAGGAAGGCTAAGTAACAAAATCTAAGTATGCCAATGGATCCTGTTCATTCTAATTTCTAGACTAACTTTAAGTTAATCGTTGGCCATGGATTGTTTCAGCCCCATCCATCGTTATGTACACAGAGTAAAACCGGTATAGCTACTAGTAGCTTGCGGGACAATATAATAAACTCGGGGGGTCTACGTTAGTGACATGTCAGTTTTCACATCCTTTTACTGAATTCCCAAAGTGTACAACACGGAGACTGTGTGCAAGGGGATAAATTCGGGTTTACAGCCTTTCAGTGTTAGTTGTACTGTATCAGCTGTGGTTAAATTCTTGAATAACAGCTTCATGTGCACTGAAATGCACTGACCATAAAAACCGCGGGTAAACAAGAGTACATTCAATCTGCTACGCTACGAGGACATTTCTGTGGAACGCGAGTAGGGCAGGTTCATGCGACACAGACGAAATCTCAGATCTGGGTTATTTTTTTTGCCTGAAAATACAATTTATGTATGAGAAATGTCTCAGAATTTTTTATTCTAACAAAAATTTTGAGAAATTTCCCCAGTTTCATCAAGTTTCCCCAAATTATTTTCCGGGGGGGGGGGCAACTTGCCCCCCTGCCCCCCCCCCCCAGTAGTTACGCCACTGCCGACATGTCGGTCTAGACTACAACACTGGCTCTCACTACTTGACCAGGCAGTGGGTCCGTCAAGCCGTTATTTAATTAGCCATTCAGGAAACTTTACACAATTCAGTTTTGACTTCTATTTTTATTAAAGTTGGCTCGCCGTATCTTGAATGTAAAATTTTGGGCAAACATTCTTAAATAACTTGCTTCTAGGTATGTCTTCAGGGAAGGGAAGATGACCCAAGGTGGTGTCACTGAATCAACAATATTCCTTTTCAGATGAGCCACGTAGCCCACAAATGGCATGGTCAGGATTTCTTGCTGTTTACGTCCTAGCCTTATTTTTTCTCAATGTCGTTAGTTTGATGAAATTGAACGAAACACCAAATAACATGTCAGCTAGATATAGCGGCGAAGTTCAAGTACAATGTAAACACAAAGTGGTCAGGTGGTCATGGGCGTCCGCAAGGGGGGCATGGGGGGCAAAAATTAATCAAAAATTAAAATAAAAAATTAAAAAATAAATCATCAAAATATCTTCACTCACAGCGTCAGTTTCTACTGAAATATGCGGACATTTGACCAGGAATAGCAAAAGAGAAGATGGTACGCTGAATAGTGAAATCGTAATTTGGGGACCATCATTCGTGATATCTATTGGAAACTTGTAATTGTAGAAACTACTCTAAAATTGTACTAGTTTCAGGTATGTAGTGTGCTTTTGGCATCCGACTATTGATGAATGCGTTGGTCTTGGTTTGGTCCCGAGTTGATCTCAAGTGGCGACGCGCGGATGTAACTGGCATATACTAAGTGAATAAGGGAGGGGGGTGTAATTCATAATTAAGTAACAGATATAGGCCTATATAGGCTGTTTTACAGTTGAAATTTTTATCGTGCACAGGCGTGCGAGGCCGTAACCGAGAGGCACATTTCCCTTCAACACTTTATTACATTGAAAATTCTAAAAATCTAAAAATTACAGACATGAAATTCCTGTTTCAGGGCTGGGTACGTACAGCTTATAACACTCACCAAGTGTCGTTTCCGGCCATCTGGAGGATTTGTAAGACCCAAAATGTTCTTTTACGCTTCGCGCCAACTGATGGTGGCGCTCCGCTTAGATAGTGTACAGAATTCAATCATCCATGAATGACTTTGCCCCCCCCCCTTGGAAAAATTTCTGGGGACGCCCATGCAGTCTGAATTGACTAACCACCTTTAGTCACTCGTATTTGACTAATTTGTGATGATATCTGATTAATTGCGTAGTAATTAACTAAATTAACTTACTATTTATGAGAGACCTATTCAACTGGGTCAAATTTTAGTCAAATATTAGTCAATATTGTTGACTTATGTGATTGGTCGATTCAGGCACTTTCTGACTAATTTGTGTTTATATTGAAAGACTATAAGGTTAAAAGTAAAGTTTGTTTTAAAATACGGTGCAAAAAGGTTCGAGTCCACCTCCCTGCTTTTATAATGCATTTTAGAATGGAGTCATCATGGTGTAGCATTACAAAGAGGCTGGGTTGCTGTTACTATGTCTTAATTACGACCTTCCTACTTACACGGACAGAGCGTGTAACTTGTAAGTCCTATCCGTAGATTGTCGTCACCGCCTGGATATAAAAAGACGCACCAAGATGGCCGCCGTGAAGCTATAATTTGTATGATTTGACGACAACTTTGTAATGTTTTTAACAATAGTTAAACTTGAAATGGGATACGTCAATAAAATATTTCTGCAAACGTGTAATGATTTTGACCTTTACTTGTATTATTTCGAATATATTTCAATTTTCTCAGTTGCAAAATCTGTTGATTTACTTGAGCAAGTCCATCTTTTATATAAAACAGTAGGAGACAGCCATCTTGCTACGCCTTTACGAGTACGGTAGCGACAATGTACCGTGCTGTATGCTCTATCCATGTATAGGAAGTCCGTGGTCTTAATGCAACAACTAATTTCTTTTTCATTTACTTTTACAGCCCTACCTGGAAATGTGACTGTAAGCTCTTCTACAACTGTGATACTGTGAACACTGGCTTTCCAGATGACGATCTTGGTGCATCCCTCTCCGGTGTAATCAAAGATTTGGCCCCAGGGGATTATTCAATGCAGATTCCAGGGAAACGGTGGCGCCGAAATTTGGATAGTCAGAGGGAATACTGCGAAAGGGAATGTTACAGAAGAATGAATTCCTTTTTGTGTCTAAATGATGGGGACGATACTGCCTACTCTCGTGCTGCCGTCTGCACAAAATTACAGCAACGAGGTGTTGTGGCCACTGATGCAACTTCAAATACGCCATGTTGCGAAATATTCCTCCAATGGGGTCCACAGTGGTGTGACAATAAATGGCACAAGTCACTTTTCCCAGTTCTTTGCCAAGGAGAAACAACAGGATTTCCGACCGATACAGTTCTTTTCACTCCCAGTACATGTACTGTAGGAGGGTCTTTTGGCGCAAGCTCATGGTGTTCTGGGACGGCTCCAACGTGTCAGTCGTCAACTCCAATTGAAGGCTAGCCCCTACCTACACCTGGAAAATTTCCTAGAAAGTTCAATGTCGCCATTGACTTGATTTTCACACATTTGATGCCCTAGGCTAAAAATACAACCTTGAAATTGCTTCGTCATATTATTTTGTGTGCGTACGGGCCTGTAACTTGTGTGACAAAGTATCGAACACAAGGGGTGGGGGATTTTTTTTCGCTCCTAGCTACTTGCCTCCCCTATAAATAGTATTGGACAGCCCATCTACAGCGAATACCCCTTGGCAATGAATGAATGAACTTTGCGCTAGATGGCGCTCTATGCTCTTCCTAAACGTTCTACTCAAACACGCTCTTGCTTGTTGGCCAGCGGAATGACTGTAGACGTGTTTTGTGAAAAATCGAACACAAGGAGGGATGGGGATCTGTCTGCGGGTGATTTAGCCAATGAATGACTCAGTACAGCATATTTCTGGTTAGGTCTCTACTTTATTCATAGTACAAACACCAATCAACAGCCTCGACCCAATGCTTCAATGGCTACACTTAAGTTCTCACCTTTGAAACAACACTGGCTCAGGAATGACTGGATTGATACTGTAGTATCATTTAAACATCTGAATTTTACTCTTGAACAGTAGGTGAACACTCTATCGGGCAGTTATAAATAATAAAACTTCTTTGCAATTTCTCCCACATGCTGTGCCACAGTCCTCTCACCATGGAGCTTCACGAGAGGGAACGACAAACGGCCCAAGCCACCTTGCGTGACTACTGGTGAAGTGTAGCTGTTTACTCAGTGCATGAACTCGTATTTTTCCTTAGGCTTGCCATTAAGCTATGAACACGGGGGACATTAATATATTAGTTATATTACTTAGTCTATGGCCAACCCGAACGAAAATAGGTGGTCACAATACTATGTTACAACAGGTCAAAATGGCAACTTAGATACGGTCCACTGCACAAAAACGCACTTAATATCCCTCCTTAGTTTATGGATAGATTAAAAAAGAGTGATCTCACGAAATTTTTATGTAAACTCAAATTTTGGAACACGTGTTGTAGGTGCAAGACTGGTTTGTTTCAAGATCTCGAAGATTTGAAGGATGTGCGCAAGGGCATAGCCCCCAAAACGAATTACCGAACTCGCTTACTGGACTTTTCTAACTCATTTGATCGCTTGCAATATAGCAGTTAATCGTACTTGCATTTATTCATGGGGTTTAAGGGTAGTAGTTTTCCCTCATTGTTAAAGAACAAATACAATTTGGTAAAACATTCCATTTCAGATCGAGCATTTTTTCTGAAAATATCGGCGAATGAAATTACTACATTAATGATCGAAAGTGAACTTGAAACAATTAAGGGTTACATTTTCTCATATTGATGAGGGAACTAAGTACTGTTTCCTTTGATTTGTTTTTCAGTCTCTCTGTTGACTTTTAACATAAAGGAACTGGCTTTGAATTAAGACCCTCCTTTAATCGCTAAAACGTTTCACAGTACTTAAAGGCGGTCATTTGTCACCAACCTTAATTCTACCTTTAGTCTACGAAAATTCTAAATTGTCACAGCCGTACCGTTTTCATACTTTCACCACTTACCAAGGGCGGATCTAGCAATTGCTGTAAGGGGGAGGGGGGTGGGTTGATCAATGTGCTCGAATAGAGAGTTTTACCACTTGGAGTCCAGGGCGGCGTCAGAGCCCCGGCGGGGTCCAGGGGATAAGCCACGTATACTCTCACAATGTTAGACAATTTGAACACAGAAGTTCAAAATGTCCCAAGAAATGAATGTTATTCATTTTACTAGAATAGCTACAAAAGTTATTTACAAAATCAAATCAAATCTTTATAGTAAGTTCTAACAACCTTAAAGGTAGTGTGACATGTCGGCAAAATCAGATGACCTCACTGGGCAGTTACGGAGTGAACTTTTCTTGAGCAGAATCAATTAAAATTATTTCAATATCTTTTACGGTTCGAAAGATATACCTCTTCAAAGTTTGAATGTTTCTAAAGCAACTTGTTGCTTATGCGAAAATAATGATGTGAAGTTTTGCAGAGTGTTGACATTTCTTCTGTTAAACCTATTATCTCTTAATTACTCAGCAGATAGTTTATGGTTTGGTAACTGATACTGATGATTTTCAAGGACACAATTTAAACTTCCAAAATAAAACCCTCAAGACAAACTAATGTTTCAAGTGTCCTTGAAATTAAGATTGAAAAAAACAAAGGATACCAGTAGCCATAGATGGCATGCCCCTCCCATGACATTACAATATTTGCATATTGAGCTCATATTTATTAATGATTAAGTGCAAATCAGAAATTTTCCCTGTAAAATGATCAATTTTTGACTGGTTTTGATGGAAATTGAGGCCATTTTCTTGGCTTTTGATGCTTTTTACATCAAATACCCAATTTTGTAATTTTCATGTCTAACCACCTTTAGAGACTCTCATGAGATGATAACTCCAGGACTATGTTATGGACCTCTTCTGTTGTATCATCTTCCCATGTACCCCGCGTAGCACATGGACCGCCGAAATGTCCTATGAAATAAGTGGATTGGATCTGATTATTTTATTTTTTTATTTTTAACTTATTAATATTTTTCTTGGTCGATCTAGAGGGGTCTAGCCCCTGGATATTTCCTTGTTTCTTTTGTTTAAAGTGTACCTGAAGTAAAAAAAAAAATTAAAAAAATATGTATTCAACAGCATGAAGAATGAATTATAATAGCGGAACTTCCATCTTCATCGGCCATTCTGAGCCGAGTATTAAAATGTTGAAATTTATTAACTTAAATTTAGTTATACCATTGCGAAATAATTTGTGACTTTCCTGTCGTACAACTCAAATTACCTGCTTTGTTTCCCTTTAAAATTCAAAATTGTTTTTTTATGACCGTGGACACTTCCTGTTTGCTTGCATAGCATGTTGCACAGAGTGAGCTTAATTAATTACACATCACCCCATATGGGTAAGAGTGCTACCACACAAAAAACAAGGAAATACAAAGATTGTAATTTGAGTAGTACATCATCACAAATTATTGCGCAATGCACCGTGAATAAACTTCATTATTTTATATCTCGGCTCAAGAATGTCCTACGAAGCTGGGAGTTAAACTATGAGAATTCATTTATCATGCTGTCTAATAATACATATTTTTGAATTTCTTGACTTGAGGTTCGCCCCAAAGTTTGCTGTTCATAGTGATTTGTTCCTCTCGGGTACATGTTCAGCTTAAGTTGTAGTCATTGTGTTGAAATTTCCTTCCATTTCTTCCATGAGAAGATGTCCTCACCACCTTGGTCACTGTTTATTCTCACTGCACCATCAAGTGAGGTGGTCCCACCGTGTGATTTGGGTGAAAGAAGAAATCGTCAGGGGAGGTGTTCTTTTCTAATCGATTCTTACAGAAAAACTGTTTCAGAATAGGCTGAGAACAGGGAGTCGAATACCACCAATATGGATGTCTGATGTGATCTCGTAAGCAAAGTCAGGACTTTCTGAAGTTGTTCGATCAACAAGCTTGCGAGAAACTTATAATTTCGAACTAGCTTAATCATGGGCCTCGTGCAAAAATATTAGGGGGCGTGGAAAGTAGTGGCTTCCTAGAAGACTATCTAAGTGGAGCGCCACCATAATTTGGCGCCGAGCGGACAGAAAACTTTAAAACATCGTGACCTCGAAAAGTCGGAAATGGCATTTTCTGGCTTTTAAGTAGAATCCAATCGTTCGTTATTTTGAGCTGTCGTATGCAGTTAGTTAGTAAGTTAGATAATATTTAACGACAAACCAACACGAGTGCATTACATAGTGTCATGTTAAATAGTGTCATACTGTTCAAATACTCTTCAAGTCCTCCCATTTAGTCGCCTCTTACGACAGAAGGGCATATTCTACAACCCCTACAACCCCTAGCCCACAGGGGGAGATTTCGCATGCAATAAAATTTTCACTGCAATAAAACAAAACGGAAAATTGCAAAATGAAAAGAAAATTAGGCCTAACAGATAAACTGTACGGCTACCATTTGATCAGGGAGTTGCTAGAGACTCCCTGATTGGAGGAAATGGTAAGGTACGGTAAAGAATGCTGTTCATTCGTGGAGTGATCCTGTGTGTGAAGTCGTGTCGTAAATTAGTACTGAGAATGGGCCTCAAATTTTTTTCAAGAGTAAGGTTCGCTCGGAGACAACTGACACGGAGAGCGACCATTGGTTTGCGCAAGACGTGCCCCCAGGAGAATTTTTCGTTAAAAGCGTCTGTAGATTGCTGTAAATGGCACGCACTTTAGGGCCTTATTTCTGCATGCCCATTGCCATTTTTAGATGCTCCATGCTCCTGAAACTTTCAAGGAAACACACTGACCGGCATGCATTACTTACCGCCTAAAATAAAATGTATTTCTTGATAATGGAGGTGTAATGGAACCCAACATATATGTAAATAAGGGAATCATCACATACCGGCCGGCATGTATTACATACCGTTGCTATTTATTAGAAAGTTGCCATCCAATAAGCTTCGATAAACATGACTTATATATGCTCGAGTACATACTGTTTAAGTGACTCTCAAAAAGGGTAATGGTTCTCCCTATGATCTGTGCACTAGGGCATGACGGACCATATGAAAGTTTAGGCAGTACTTGCAGCTGGCTTTAATTTTCAAAAACAGTTAACTTCGCATTTAAACCAATAACTTTGACATGTTAAGGGTTTAAAAAAAATACATTTTCAGACAAAATATTTATGACACCCTTGAAAAATTTTAAGGGCTTCACCGCCCCATGAGAACTACGCCCCTGAGCCTCCTGTGTATCTAGAACAAATTCAAGATTGAAGGACCGCCCTTTCATTGTATTGTCCTCTCATTTTGTATGTTGGGAATCGCGTACGACCAATATGACCGTTATAATCTTAATTGGCAAAGTCAGGACTTGCTTGCGTTCGTAGAAGATAGATGTTTGGCATATAAGCTGTTCAGTCATATTACTGAAGAGCTAGAAACAGAGTCCGCAAAGTAGTAAGTCAAGACTTGCTGAAGTTGTTCGATCAATAGACTTGCGAGGAATGTGTTATATATTTGAAGTAGGCTGGTGCATATCTAGATCAAATCCACGACTGAAAGACTGCACTTCGATTGCATTGTCCCTTTTTTGTCTGAAGCAGTGGCGTAGCCACCGGGGGCGGGGCGGGGACTCGGGTAGTTACAACCCCCTATGACCCAACCTTGCAATGCAAAAAACACCTAAAATGGCGTTTTTTTCTCTCTATCCTTAGACTTTTCCCTCATGTCATGATACCAACCCCCCCCCCCCTCCCCCCACGACACAATTCTGGCTACGCGCCTGGTCTGAAGTCATCAATGTCACAGAGTCACCGCCAAATTACAAAAAACGATTCAGTTTCGCAGTGACCATTTTTTTTTTAGCCTAGATTTGTTCGAAAGGACGATGACTACCTACGTTACCCAATTGTTGGAATGAGCTTTTGTATTTCTACCGGAGAGCATCAAAGAGAATCGAGAGGCTTTCGTATTTGTTTCACTTAGTTTGACCTTCAACAATTGATTGTTATACTTGACCAGTTATGCAATGGAACTATTTTAAGTTATAGGGAAGACCGTGACCCCTCAATATCAATATGCATAAAAAGAAATATACTTGCACCAATTCCATTCGTCCAAAAAACAATATGTGTGGTGAAACTACTCGGTGTTTGGAATATAAAATAATCGTACCGACCTAAATTCAATATTCTTTGGGTCTAGCTGAACGAATAGCTATGAAGTATCTCCTGAAAGTATCGTGTTTTTTTGTGGTCTTCGCCAGCTGTAGATCAGCCATATTTAGTTCAAATGGAGGAGGCAGCTGTACAGAGTAAGTTTTTTTCATTTAATTACTTTTACTTTGGAACCTGTTTTTGGCATATGGAAATCATGTAGTTTCTACTTCGCGTTTTCCAAAAGAAAACTTAAGGCAGGCCAGGAGATATAGGCAATTGTGTCTAATCAGAGTAATTTTGCCCATTTGTTTGGAAGCACTCGTGGTTGCAACTGCGTTTCAATGGACATCAAACACTGTACTGTGTGGGAACCCTTTTTCGTCACCCAGCTTCAGTATTAACCGGCTGTGTTTAGTGGGGTGCGGCCTGTTGGATGCAGGTTGGAAAATCTAACATAGCGTGTAATGAAAACGTTAACACCGTGCCAAAAAGGGAAAAGAAACAAATTAACAGTGACATTTCCATGGTACACACTAAGCCTAATCAGTCCACAGCAAATAGCAGACTGTATCAGACTAAACTACTATAGCAGTAGCAGTACGAGTCGCGATAGGGGCGCGCCACTTATGTAGACTGGGCTTATCATGAGTCGATCACTTAACAAACTTTGTAAGTTCCCATAAAAGTATGAAAACATCTGGAAAAATCAATGAAACTTGACATTAATATTTTCTAATATGTGTTCTTCTTTGTGCTATATTTTGGTGTAGTTTGGGTACAGTAATCTGCAGAAAATGAATCTTTGAAAGTGGGGGGAAGTAGAAGAGGTAATGCTTGTGAAGTAATCTTTAGTCAATCATAAAATACACAAATATAATCATATAAATTACCACATTCAAGGCGAGTTTTTGAAATGATGGTACAGCATAAACTTTTTCCTATCTGAATTCTTATTTTCAACTCCATAAAAAACATTCATTCTCATCATCATTTTTAGTAATGTTTGCAAATTTCTGGTTCATACTTTTGCCGAAACTTGAAAATCTGGTCATGACTAACATTTTTGCTTTAAACATCAAAAATGTGATGACAAATTATTGGTTTTGGTGTTGTTTGAAGAATATGTAGAGCAGGATTTTCTAACATCGCAATCACTTTGTACTTATACGCTTTACTGACGTTAAGAAGGCAGGTATCGACTCATGATAATGATCGACTCATGAAAACTTCTTTATGTGACCGAGTCCCAATTGTACTATGGAACTGCATGTAGTACATACAAGTCTCACATGAATTCATTGTAACACGTAGTCAGGGTAACCTGATTATGAAAAACTTCATTATATAAAGCATATACATAAACTAAAAGTGAACATATTTCCTGCTGGAAGGGTGACCATGGCATTATTCGGAAATTAATATGCATACAGGCACTCTGTGCTATACAGGTGCGAAACCTTTCGATGGGAGCCGTTGCTTCGCGCGGGTGCAGAAGGTTGTTGTTCTGTTCTGCTTTAACGATTTCATACGTTCATGTACTGATTTCATACGATCATGTACTGATTTCATACGATCATGTACTGATTTCTTACAATCATGTACTGACATTTAGTACATGATCGTATGAAATCAGTACATGTACGTAAGCAAACAGTACATGAACGTATGAAATCAGTACATGATCGTAAGCAGTTTAATAGTACATGAACGTGTACTACTACATCACATTTGGTGAGCCTTTTGGCGGACTTCGATCTGGTACGCCGAAGGGCTCACTCTGTATGGCGTGCGGAAGAGACAATAATTACATGATGATCTTACCTTTTTACATGTACAACGTGTGTTTTTAGTTGTACAACGTGTGATTTTACATGTACATCGTAACATTTTAGTACATGATGGTGCAAATTTACATCATGATCGTATGAAGTTAGTACATCATCGTATGTTTTTGGTACATGAACGTGTAATTTTAGTACATCATCATATTTGGTGAGCCTTTTGGCGTGTCATATATGTCACCTTGTCCGGATGTCAACATGCGGCTATCTACGTCAGAACGTACATAACCCTGAAGTGAAAATTCCAACTTGCATTGTGCATTACTGTGAGAGAAGTTCACGAGCATGACGTCTTTTGTTTACAATCGGTAATTTTGGACGTGCAAGAGAATACCATAATACAGGGCTCTGATTGGCTGATGTTTTTAAACCGGTGTTTTAAAAGGAGAAGCTTCGAGCTCTTAGGATGCTTGCTTTTAGAGTGGGAAAGCTACCAAAATTTAATATCAAATATTGATAGAGCCCTTGGAAAGTAGGCCTACTTATTTTCTTATTTGACTGCAATTTAGTGTTTTCTGTTACGTTTCTCTGGGATCATGGCCACTACGCGTCCGGTCGTTCCACTAAAACTAAAAAACACTTAAAATAGGGGTGAAGGTTGTTGGCTGTGTGTGGTGTTTAAGGCACGATAGATGTTCCAACAATAGCCCTTTCTCGTTTCTTTTACTTGTCATTTTGATTTAAAACAAAAGGAGATGATAAAACCAAGCTTATGGAAAATCAAATGTTTTGAACTTGGGAATGTGATCATCACCTCTCCAAAACAGCTGAAAATATTATTTTGCGTGCCTGATCAGTGGCGTAGCCAGGATGGGATTTTTTGGGGGGCGGGGCCTAGGTAACAAGTGGGGGGCCTGGTACCTCCGAGGGTCAGGCACGGCAAGACTATCTAAGCGGAAAGCCACCATGGGTTGGCGCGGAGCGTACAAGAAAATTTTTGGGCTTTTAACCCCTCCAGATGGCCGGAAACGGCACTTCCCATGTGTTTTAAGCATGATGTACCCAGCCTTGAAATACTGTACGAATCTCATGTCTGCGATGTCTCAATAATGAGAATAAAAAATCAATGAAAAATGGCAATACATACACTTTTTAGGGACCCCAAAACTGGGCACTGTGGCCTGGGGGATGAGACTAAAGGGAGCCGGTATCTCCCTTCCCCTTGGGAAAAATTGTTAACTTCAGAAGCACGTAGATCGCAAATGCGGCAATATTTGAATCTAAGCGGAGCGCCACTATCAGTTGGCGCGGAGCGTACAAGAAAATTTTGGGCTTTAAAACCCCTCCAGATGGCCGGAAACGGCACTTCCCACGTGTTTTAAACTGGATGTACCCAGCCGCAAATGCGGCAATATTTGAATGGATTTCAGCTTACCTAAGGCAGTACCTCACCCTTTAACAGGAAAACCAAAAGTAGTTGTGTCCCCTTCTGAGAAACTTTCTTTGCGTTAGATTTCCTAGATGCAAAATGGTGCTATGTTTGGCAAAACTTTGAACTGATTATAGGCCTGAGTTTTCGGATTTTCCCTTTTTGGGGAGCATGAAAAATATAAAAATATTTTTAGTTTTTGTAGAGATTTTACAAGAGACATACATACTACCAAAGAAACAATGTGCAAAATGGTGCAGTATTTGTTCATCTGTACATTACGTAGTCAAAATTAAAATACTACGAATAAATCCCTCAAAATAATTGAACCTCAAAGCAGAAGTATGGATCATGTGGGAAACACATGAAATCCGGACCTTGTGGACATTTTACAAATCCCCCAAACGCCAGTGCCAACTAGTAAAAAGAGGACTTGTCGGAAAAAATCGTCCTACAGTACTGGCACTTGTCATGGGCAAGACTGAGGCACGACATAGGACTACTTGTTAAGGATGGAAGGGAAGAACTATCCGAAGGCAGTACCTTACCCTTATTTGCTTACGACATATTTTGTGTATAATAAAGTATAGGAATGGTCGTGTAAGAGTGGTCTCCAGTGTACGATTGCCTTATTTTCAATAAATCAATCAGCCATCCGAAAGGCAAAAAGGGTCTTAACCTAACAAAGTCATATTAAAGTTTGTCGTCGAGACTTTCGTTTCATCTTCGAAGTGAAATGCAATAAACGACAGTGCAGATCACAAACGGTAGGCCTATCTAATTTAGTGGAAAGTAGGCAAGTTATTGCTTGATTTCATACGTGCGGACAAAATGTGTTTTACACACATTCATCCATGATTTTTTTTTTTTAACTTTTGCACATTTTTTTATTTTTATTTTTTTTTTCAATTACTCTATCAGGACGCAAAAATCTGGGGGGGGGGGGGGGGTGGAGAAAATCGGGGGGTGGCTTGGCCCCCAGGCCCCCCCCCCCGTGGCTACGCCTCTGTGTCTGATATGGAGCATGCCTAACAAAATGTTCTAATCTTTTAAGTCAGTGTAACACCAGGTACCCGACGGGTATGGCGATTTGGTACCCGGGTCCTATTTTTTAGTAGGGCCTACCCGTGCAAAGGCACTTGTTACAATTCCCTACCTGCCACCGAGAATTGACAAACCTGTCCGAAAAAAGTACAGCAAGTGTGAAGTACTAAATTTGTCTCTGATTTAGAATAATTGCCCGGAATGAAGTGAACCTGCGAATGTACGTGCAGTTATAGACCAAAATCTGTCCTTCTTTTTCGTGTAACTTCGTGACGCACTTCGGAGGGTCTAATTGAAAAAAATACGTATCGATGGGAAAAGATGAAATAATTACCCATGCAATTACCACAAGCGATCCGTTTGGCCTATGGATCAAGAAAAAATAAGTAAAAATATTCCTTTAAATTCAAAATCTGGCGAAGGTGAGAGAAACACACAACTTCCACGTTTTAAGTATACTTTCCCTCAAATGGTACTAAAACTGCAGCTGTAGCCACTAATCATGTTCTACTAAACTATGTTCTAACTATCTGAATTGCACTTTAATGTGAAAGTTATGAAGAATTAAACAAATTTTTATGCTACTTTTGTTACGCTGGATTAAAAAAAGGTAAAAAGATGTGGAAATAAAAAGGACACTTTGTCGCGAACGAGGAACTGTGTATGTCCCTGCTACGTCGGTTTCGCGCGTAACGTTAACTGCGAATGAGTAACTCCGAGCTGGATACCGATCCAAATTGTATAATCTGCGTCACCACGATCTCTGAAAAAAAAGAATAATACCCTTCAACCCATCTAGTATCATTTTTGTATCGAGGAACGACGAAATCTGGAAGGTGAACAATACGAATACGGGCGAGAATGTCACCAAGCTGTATTTCGTGTAATAGGTTCTAATAGGCGTTGTCATCTGGGGCGTGTTGACTCTCAAGTTATAGGTGAATAGTTGTAGCTTTAATTCGGCTTAACAATAACTTACGTGCTATCTAAAAATCGTAAACCGCTACAAACTTATTTAAAATTTGGTGGTCGAGCTGGGAACGGTTTCCCTCCCAAAAAATATCGGACTAAATTTTCTGGTCCCAATATGAGCTCAGTACTAGTGCCAAACTGAATAGGCCTACGGTACACTGACCACATCTTGTAAAAGCCATCGGCCCTTTCCCGATGAAATGCTTGTTGTGACACTCGACGAAGTAGCCATGTTTCAAAATTTGGATCTTTCTGGCAGAAAATCTCATCATGATCAGAAGTTCCTGCCCCTGGAGACTGGACGTCATGACATGGCTGAGGGCATTAGACAGGGGCTGGTTTTTCAATAGAAAATCGCAAACAGACCTTGGTATTTTTCATACTAGGCACAGGCCTTTCAGATGGGGATAGGGGGACTGCACTTGTCCCAGAGCCGGGAAAGTGCTTGTTTCAGGGCACTGACACTTACATGTTTTTAGGGCAAGGGGGTAAGCCTGTAGTAGTCAGATCGGCCTGCAGCGGACCGTGTTGACATGCGGCCGGGCAAAATAGGACTTGAAAAATATTCAGTTCACGGCAAACAGGATCCGCCTCTTCTTAAAGATTGTCTTCCCGTTCGCCTTGGTGTATTTTTACAAAGTTTTCACAACCCAAACCAGCTTTGAATAGGGGTGTGCCTTACTGTTGAAAGTAGGCCTTTCAAGATGATGGGCCTATATCATTACTTGTTGGTAACTTGGTGCTTCCATGTTAATTAATTCGGAACATGAAATGACGGTACCCGATATTTTTTTTTTATTATATCAAATTGAAAAATTGGTCAGGAAATTTTTACATTCTATTTTCGCATTTTTAAAGGCAGTCATTCGTCACCCTAAACTACAGTTTCAGTATACATACATCAAAACTCTCAATTGGTACAGCTCTTTGATTGGCATCACATTCAAACAATGAATCATAGCTAAATTACACAGCATGGACACTGAAGGTGTCTTCATTACACATTATGGACTTGTATGGCCACTGGGACAAGCCATGAAGCAATAAACTAGGATTGTGTCTGGATAAAGATGAGTTTTAGATAAATGTGGGAGGGCTAGAAGTAAGTAGGTTGGGAGAATTGGAACTGTTTGGAATGATGAAAATATGCCTTTAAGGCTTAGTTTCAGTTGGGCATAACTTTACTAAAATTGAACCGACTTCATTGGTACAAGATCATTTGGTATCTAATTTTGACTGAATTTGATTCTGTAGTCAGATACAAATCAATCCTTGAAACTCGTTTGAACTTAGTGCGGGTGCGGCAAAGATATACGGAAGGTCATTGCAAGCGCTACTCTGGATTCGATGTCCCGCATGCGGTCAAGGGGCAATGAAAATTTTTTGATGTGAAATATTGCTCATTTGAATTAGGAGAAAGTATTTTTCTTCTCTTGTAGCTGTATACCCAGCAGAAATGTCCAAATTCAATTGACCAAAGTTTCACTGAATACCGTCAAATATATGGTTTCCATATTTTTATTTTGGAAAATTCTAAAAAGATTTGGTTTTGCCAGCAGTAAAATATAATTTTGTAATACCTACACCGTTTGTGATAGGTCTAGTTTCCATCAAGTTAAAAACAGGCAGCAATATAAAAGTGGGAGGGGGGCGAAACAATTTTGGACCATGCACCTCACCCTACCCCCATTTACCAAAAGGTACATTTTTACTCTAATTTTTTCGGGTTTTTTCCTGCGAGCAAGAATAACTTTTTTAATAAAAAAAATATGATAATGTATTAGGAACGTAATTCGGGGCGCGCTGAGCTCCCTGAAAATTTGGGTCTCTTTACACATTTGTAAATATGGAGCTTGTATTGCAGAGAGGAAAGGAAGTTTAAGGAAATGTAAGGAAATTTGAATGTTTGGGGGACAATCGAAAAATCTACGTTTCCTATTAGCATATTTCTGAGATAGCATGTCGACTTGTTGTTACATAATGTTATCTAATGTTCTCGGCGACATTCAAAAAGCTTCCGACACTTTGTTGCTTTTTTTAGACATAAATTTAAAAGCCCAAATTGAAGAAAATTAGGGATACGGCAATATAGCGTTTCGAAAAAGTTTACCACTGAATGCTTTATGATCCACCAATTACTGCATTAGGGGTTGCAGTTTAGAGCGCGCAAAGCGCGCGAAAATGTGCCTTTTTAAAACTAATAATTACAAATATGGAACTTTCATTAGGAAGAATACGTCTACACAGACTACTCAACTTACAGGGTTGAAAGGTTTCTGATGATAGGTGTGGATGAGAAAATTTGACTACGGTAGGCCAAAGCTCAGTTCCCTACCTGGAATATGGTGTCTTTCTCGAAAGACTATCTTCGATTGGCGCAGAGCGTATACAAAATTGTGAAAAATCGCGACCTTTCAGACCCGCAGACCTCGATGACGTACATTTCAAAAGTTTCCCAAATTTTACTGTCCTTTTTAGACAAAATTTTTCAAAATTAAGAACTTTAATTGTAGAAAACCTTTGGTTAATTTGGAGAAAAGGTCTCAATGGGAATAAGGTTCTGCTTGGCCGTAAGACTTGTCCATCCATTTACTGCCTATCCTCTCAAGTTGGTTAGACGGACGGATTTTACGTGACGGCCATGATGGCCAATTTCTAACCAATTGGTTTATGTCGAGCCGCCACGGCCTACCTTTTTTCCAGTTGTGACTTACTGGCTTGTTTTTCCTACTTTATGCTGAGCACAAAGCACAATGGCAGTAGGTTTTTTTTACAGTCTTTAGTATGACCCGGCCAATTAAGACTCGAAATCCCGACCTCTCAGGCTGCAAGTCCAGGCGCGGATCCTCACATTCAAAAAAGGGGGCTGACCTAAGAGAAAACAGGGGTGTGAGGGAGCTGCACTGTTAATTTTCAATATGTTTTATTGTTGATGTGGCGAAAAAGGGAGGACTTGTTTTTCATGTCATGTGTGTTTATTTTCTTCCTCTTTTCTATTCCAAATTCTTATTCTTGTTTTCTTCTATTTCATTTTCCTTCTTCGCTATCCTTTCTCGTCCCTAGCTGTTCCTGATTTATTCAACTGACATTTTCCTCAAAGGAGGGGAAAGTCGTCCTACTCCCCCGTTTTTCCCCTCCCGTTAATTTATTGAAATAAAAGGTTGTCCCTATAAATTTCACCCACCACTGAACTGTGCACTGTACACGGCATTGTATAGATTTTCGTACGTGTCAGAAAATTCGTGGAACTAGTATATACAATGAATGTTGGCCACAAAAAGCCAACAATTCACCCTCAAATTTCTCTTCGTAGGCCAACTCTTTCCCTTGTGGTAGTTGATATTATGTTCACAAGGTTAAAATTGACCTTCGTGGGTTATTTTTATGCCGACCCTCAGATGTGCGTCACGAAAGTTAAAAACGAAACCACCTTTTCGTGTACGGCCCGCTGCCTATTAATATACACTAGCTATGTTTACGTCTGACCTCAGCTAGCCTTTGCCAATCGAAAACCTATAATGGTTTATACGTATGGTAAAATAGGAGATTTGCATCGAAAATTTGGACTTGAGGTTTGATTGCACTTTGCCATCGATCGATGTGGACGACATTATGTGAAATTCTTTTTGTTTATACGTCCAATAGGTCACATTGCTTGTACACGATCGCAATGAACCGTACATATAATGACTTTATTCTGCTGAACGCTGCGCCAAACCCGGCACTTACACTACTGTACACATTTTGTACATTCCTCAACTGAAAGCAGTTCAAACGGAGACATCGTAGCATGCCGATCAGTCGAAATTCCAGGGAATTGCGACAAGAAAATTATACGAATGTTTTCAAATTTATACAATTGTCTTTATAATCACTTCATAAGTCAAATGAAAAATTAATTTGGTGACCAAACAGTTCTACTAAATAAAGTGATGTTGAAAATACAGACCAAAGTAGGACAGCATCCCTCGCGTTCATGACTGCGTCATATGTAAAGTAACAGGCATATTACCTAATTAATATTAATATTAGCCTACTTAATATTAATATAAGCCTACTTAATATTACTATTAGCCTACTTAATATTACCATTAGCCTACTTAAAATTAAAATGTCAAGTATTTGAGGAAAAATGTACCGAATTTCGTAATTAGCGACATTTTTCACACAATCTTGTCACATACCGGTCTCCTTTGCTGTACAAATATTTTCCCAAAAGATCGGTTTGTTTCTCATTGTGAGTCGTCCGATAAACTGAACGAAAGAAATGGGGTCACGTGATCATCAGAAAATGCGACCAACCACAATAATGGACATGCTGTGTCATGTCCATCGAATAGGGATTCTACTGAACAAACTTTTTGGAGTTTGATCTCGCTAGACGGTCTGCTGGAGATTTCAACAATTATTTTGTTTCATTGCGACATTGGTTATTAGACGAAAAGGAAAGACATTTCATTATAGGGTGCGCAAGGTGTGCCTGCTCGCTGTCCTGGAGGGGAATAATGGAAAGGAGTGTTGTTTTTCAGGAGAGCATAGGAAAATTTGTCCTTTCTTGAAAAAAAGTATTGAACACACATGGCGACAGATATGGAGAGGAACGCCGGCTGAGCTGAGGGCCCACTTGGACTTCCGACATGACCGGTCTATTGTCTAAGCGGAGAGCCACCATCAGTTGGCGCGGAGCGTACGCAAAAAAATGAATGTAGTGGTCATTATTTCTAGCTTTCATTTGCAATTAAACGTTAACTTCAATAATTTGTACAGTGGAAAATGTGGTATTACCATTTTTCTTTGCAAACTTTTGGGTACCCTATACGGTGCCAGGGTTTTGTGTCAATCGAAAACGTCCGAACCATTTTGCAACTGTGGCCAAAACTTTCCGAATGTATTGGAAATTTTTGTACTGACTCGAAGTTTTTCGTGAAAATTAAACCCAAACTTTTTTCAACAATTTACTTCTATACCAAATGTTATGACACTCCAGATCTTGAAAGCTGCATTTATTAAAGTTTTGATATTGATAGCTTGCTATTGAAATGTTCCCTGCTCAAGTGAAAAATTACTCGTACAAACTTGGGCAGAATATCTGTACCAGTCTACAGGGGGTGCTGTTCATATTTACACCTCTATACATACTTCTTCACAATAACACGTTACTGTCCCTTTAAAATAATCTGATGTTATCTCCATTGATTGATGTTTGCCAGCAATATACTAGCAGGGAGGTGTTACACCTCCCTCATACTAGCAAAATTGTCACAAATTGTACAAGCAGTCAAAACGCAAATAGACCGCAAAGGGTTTTCATCACGCGCGCGCCCAAGGATTGGCACAGGCACAGGTTTAAAAGCAAGGAAATGGGAGGTGATCTTGCAAGGCGTCAGAGACAACTACATTCTAAGCACGAGTTAAAAAATAGAGAGACTCACAAGGAGACCTAGCGAACTGGACACTTTTAAAAGAGTGGTGTAACAGATACCGCCTCCCTATTTTCGTAATGTACTTAAGAATGCGGGAACGTAGGGTTACAAGGACGTTTCCCATGTTCGCAACAATGATACACATGCAAATGAATCCCAAGTTGAGCGATATGGCACGCCAAAAGGCTCACCAAATATGATGATGTTCTAAAAATACACGTTCATGTACTAAAGTTACACGGTCATGTACTAAAATTACACGTTCATGTACCAAAAGTTTACGATGATGTACTAACTTCATATGATCATGATGTAAATTTACACCATCATGTACTAAAACCATAAGTTCATCCTGTTAAATGTTACGTTGTACATGTAAAATCACACGTTGTACATCTTAAAACACATGTTTTACATGTAAAAACGTAAGATCGTCACGTTATATTTGTATCTTCCGCACGCCATACAGAGTGAGCCTTTCGGCGTACCAGAAGTCCGCCAAAGGGCTTACCGAATTTGATGTAGTAAAAGTACACGTTCATGTACTAACTGCTTACGATCATGTACAGATTTCATACGTTCATGTACTGTTTGCTTACGTTCATGTACTGATTTCATACGATCATGTACTGATTGCATACGATCATGTACTGATTTCTTACGATCAAGTACTGACATTTAGTACATGATCGTATGAAATCAGTACATGTACGTATGAAATCAGTACATGTACGTATGAAATCAGTACATGAACGTATGAAATCTGTACATGATCGTAAGCAGTTAGTACATGAACGTGTACTTTTACTACATCAAATTCGGTAAGCCCTTTGGCGGACTTCTGGTACGCCGAAAGGCTCACTCTGTATGGCGTGCGGAAGATACAAATATAACATGACGATCTTACGTTTTTACATGTAAAACATGTGTTTTAAGATGTACAACGTGTGATTTTACATGTACAACGTAACATTTAACATGATGGACTTATGGTTTTAGTACATGATGGTGTAAATTTACATCATGATCATATGAAGTTAGTACATCATCGTAAATTTGTGGTACATGAACGTGTAATTTTAGTACATGAACGTGTACTTTTAGTACATGAACGTGTATTTTTAGAACATCATCATATTTGGTGAGCCTTTTGGCGTGCCATAGAGCGTGGAATTAAAACGCAAACGACCTTCTGAAGAGCAATCGATCGCGAGAGTGCCCAAAGATCATGGACGTCGATAATGGGGAACAGGGGGACATGTCCCCCGCTTTTTTGATTGGCGGGACACTAACGTTAAAGTTTCTCCCTCCACTTTTTGTGACCTGAAACTTAAAAGTTAGATACTACCAAAATACTATACTTGTAGGTTATGGAAGATGTGCTCTATCGGTTACGACCGATTTCTGTTTCAATAATTAGGCAAACACGTTTTATACTTTGCAAATTCCAAAAAATTTCGCTCGCTCCGTGCGCTTGCAGTCTCATTGATAATTTTTTTACTAGCGTATCAAACATACATTATTTATCTGTCTCTATGATTATGTCGATTGTTCGGGTGCATGGGAGGTAGTGGTGTGGTTATGAAGGAGCGCAACATTTACGATTTGAACAAGAGGAATCATCCCCTACAGTGTTTTGATGATTTTTTTAATTAGTGAATGACAAGCCTGGAAGGCTAAACACATGCCAGGGAAAATGTCTTGGTGCACAGTCTGCATGCAGCACCTTCAGAAATATTAACGATTTCAAATTCAAAATTTCGACACGAGCACATCACACATTCGTATAGGTATTCGACCGTTTTGTATTGAGACTATTATTAGAAAAGGAAAAGACTGAATTTTGCTAAATAAGAGACTTCAATCTGGATAAGAGGTACATCTCCATCCTCGATCTGCAAATAATGTATGATGACGCCTCAAACTTCGAAAGTACATACTTCAATTGCGACAGCGAGTCTTTCGAGACGACACGAGTTTCAAAAGTGGGGTGAGAGGGTAAACTACTTGTTTGTTCATTTGTGCATCGCTGTGAGGGCGTAAAGTGACCTTAGAAGTAAAGACGTTTGGTCAGAAAACACACGCGTACGAGGCGGGGTAGTCCGGGGCGGCAGCCCTAGAGAGAAAAGAAAATTGATTTCAGCCTGCTTGCACCGTTTCATTTTCATTGAATATTTATGAACACCATATGCAAGCAGTTACCTGATGGAGGATTTCATTTCGAACAGCCTTTAGTAAAGTTTTGTAAAGTTTTTCAAAAGTTTAAAATATTTCTCTTACATTCTTCTTCTCATATTGCACCACATTGCATATAAGGCCTCTAAAATATTCCACAATTCTTCAAAAAGGGCTTCCTTTTCCCTCAGTCTGATAAATTTCAATACTTTCCAGTATTTACGTTGATATTTTCTCATATATTGCATCAGAATGCGCCTAAGGTCCCTCACAGATTCAAACGATTTCCAGGGAGAGGGACACTTCTTTTATGTTTTAAGATAACGACATGTTCCTTAGAGGCATTAAAATGCAACATGTTTGATTTCACTCTCTAACATGCTTGTCTTTTATTCCTTTAAAATGCTGCCATGGTTGTGTGGCAATCAGAAAAATTCAGGGCAAAGTGCTCCATCGTCCCTTACCCTGTGAAATGACAGCCAGTACGCCTATAACTCAGGGGTGAGGCCAACGGGGGCCGTGGCTCCCGTCGGGGAAGACCGGCGGTTTCGTCAGGGATGTCTAAAAATATAAAACAAAAAATAAAAAACAAGCACTGAAGTTATTGGATGGGCGATCTAGAACATATTCTTTGTTTTGTAATGTTATTTTAATGCATATCGGAATCGATTTTAAATCACTTTTTAGCTCTGTTATACCTCACTCCATGTACCTTGTCCCATCTTATTCCCCGTCGGGGAAGGACGGCAATTTTTCGGATAGGCCTAAGAATGAAAAACGTAAAGGACTGAAATTACTGGATGGATGATCATGATTTGTTCTGTGATAAGAAGTTTTTTTCCTTTTTTAACGCTATTTAATGCATATCTGAATCGGTTTTAATCACTTCTTACTAGGTCTGTTATCCCGCATCCCATTTTCAATCCGTGTGCGCAAAGTCATGCCCCCGCCGGGGACGGCTACCCAACCCCTGTTGTTGAGGAAATCCAATTTCGTCGGGGAGCCGTCATCAACAAACCCACGGATAAAAGATATCGGCCTGATAAACTTCAGTCACTAGGTGACTTCTTAATTTTGCTTACTAGAAGACCATATTCTTCAAGGAAACTCACAATTCCAAATTATCCTTACAAAAACGGACGAGAGGCTGTTTATGTGCATGCCGAACCCAATGGTCTGCCATCTAGCCTGCTCGGACAAATGAATTCTCACAACAGTAATGAATATCGGCAATGTTGTTTTCAGCTCAACATAATGATACACAGTGGTGTGAGAGTATCTCCCACATAAGTTTGACTGAGAATTTATTTGAAGGCACCTTGTTACCATTACCTTACCTTACCTTGTGCCATTTTTCAAAAACGCTGGAAGTAAAACCATTCATAGTCTGGAGTTCAGCCAGTCACCTAAAAAATTAATCTATTTAGTGGACCTTGCAATTGAATTCAACGAAGATTCTTCATAAAGTCAAAACATTATAGTAATTAAAATATGTTTTCAATTCCCTCAACTTACACTATAGTTACCCCGAAAAGAGACAAAACCATTACATCTAGTTGTAGCGGTACATTTTATCTGGTACTTTTTTGATCATTTAGCAAGTTGGGTTTTTTCTACTGGTGTGAAACTTTAATTTTAAAGGAAAGCTCAAAATAACGATTACTTATCTATAGTAACAAGTCTGGGAAATGCCAGTCCGGCTATCTAAGGGACTAGATTTTTAACAATTTTCTGTAAACTCCGCTTAGATATAGTGTTTTGGTCGAACAGATTACTTTTTAGAACAATGCTTGCTTAAAATTATTCTTCGTTTGGGGGCAGTATTATGAAGTGAAAATTTTATTGCGAAAGAAATCTGAAAGTCATGACTTCTTCTTCTCATTCCAGTTACGAGCCCGGGAAATGCCATTTCTTGATGTCTGGTGGTTATCAATTTTTCAAAAAATTCTGAGCACTGGACTAAGATGGTCTTTCGGGCAGGAATACATTTCTTTGGACAAAAGCCAATTTTGCCCCTCCCAACCTTAAACGCTCCCGTACGCCTATGACAATAAATAAAATATAAAACTTCAAATATATGTGAAGCCAAACTTTTTCCTCGGGAGAATGTTCCAATATGGTCCGAGGGCCTGAATCTGCATGATGTTATTCAGTAACCCCAACAAAACTATAGGTCACCTCTACTTGAGTTTTCTCATGAGAACGTCAGATTCTACCATAAAAATTACAGTTTCTATCCAATATAAGCTTTTGATTGTTGGAAGTGGCAAAATTTTCCAATTTCGATGGATTCTCCGTATAAAAAATAATCAAGCCAACTCTGTTAATCACCCGGAATACTACCTTATTTTGCTCTTGTATGGCATATCACTTAATGGAAAGAAACATAATTTCCATTATAAATTTACCAATAAACCAAATTTTCTTTCATTAGAGCCAAAATTTTCTCCAATATAATAAGACCTTAATTTTCAAATCTTCGTTCAAAAGAAGGGAAAAACTTTCCGGGCAAATTTAAGGTCTTCTCTTGAAGCCTGAGTATTAGGTCTAGTACGATTTGATGTGTAACCCCAAAGAATTTCAGCTTTTGTCCAAATAACGTTTTTGATTTTCTCTTATGAAGTAAAGATTCTTCAATAAACACCTTCAAAAAACTTCTTTATAACAAAAGCCAAATTTCTTTCAATTTTTTTTTCTTCAAATAAAGTCCAGATTTTAAGGTACATGTTAAAAAGAAAGCCAGAAATTTCGGCCTGCTCCCCGCGCCTAAAAAATTCTGCCAAGTTTCGTTCCGCTGGCACATAACATCGACTTTGTGGATATGTCGGGGCCATGAAATTCTGGCCCCCTTGTCGGGCAAATCCTGGTGCCACCCTTGCTATGACTGAAAATAAGAGTAAATGTTGCCACAAAACAATATGCCCGATCTGGAGATCACTTTAATGTTGATGAATACGAATGTTGCTAATCGATTCACATTCAGAAAAATGCTGTGGATTTTGAGGAATACTCGATCATGGGAGCTGTTCATTACAGTTTATCTTTTTATTGTATGTAATAAACTTTAAATTCTGTGACAGCGTCCATTATGACTTGAAGGGGCACATTGAGTTGATATCGATAACTTAATGAGAGTTTTAAAGGGCACTACCACATGACAATGCTTAAAATTAGCAAAATTAGTCAAGTTTCATATTTAGTTCCGTAAAAAGTTAAAATGTTGAATTTTGTGGTATCCGGACTTGTAACGGTTTTGTGCAAAACTTGAAAAAGTGTCTGGTCACGTATTTTCGAAAACCGAATTGAGCCATCATACTCACTCATAAAACAGTTATTTGTATGTAGAAAATGGGGATTGTCAAATTTTGACCATTTGTCATTGGTATGTGAAGAAAATTCTTTTGAATTTCATGAACCAACTCAATGAGCCGCTTTAAGAAAAGTAAAAGAGTGGCAGAGAAAAGTGGAGTGGATGCATATTGTATTATGTCCCTAGACCAAAAAGTGGACCGGACACGTTCCCCTTGGCCCCCCTCCTCCCGTATAGATGCCAATGATTTTAGGGGAAATGTCAATTATATTCAGAATTAGGACTCGCCTATTGGTTCAGGCCGAGCGTTGAAACTTTCCCTGAAAATGGCCGCTACTTTGCAGGATGTGGCACTAGTTTTCCCAGGCCTCCTTGGGCGATGGTGTTGGATTCCCCAGTTAAAAAAAATCGTCCCTAACTGAGTTCGCTGAGTTCACGGACTCGGATGAAGGTATTCTGGCACAGTTCGGGTATTAACCGGGTGAGGTATCTGTACAGGTTGTATTTATACGGCGGGAGTTTTCCTTTCCGGAAATAATTGCCGGTGAAGGGTTAGGCGGTATATCATTGTACTCGGAGGTAATTGTCCAGAGTGTACTTGTCCTATGGCAATTGTCCATCTGGTACATATTCAAGGAGGTATTTGTCCTTATGGTGTATGTCCTGGGTAGTTATCTGGGTCAAATTTGACAGGGTGATATAGGACCGGAGTGGATGTCCGCGGTATACTTGTCACGGTTGGTTATTTGTCCGATAAGCCCCATAAAAAATCCAAGGTAAAGATTGACGCTACCCACCTTTCTAAAAAATAAAACAAAAATATTTTATTCTGCATGGTGGACAATTATGGGGCAACACAGCAAGCTTTAATCTGTGTATAGTCGGCATGCATAGTTAGTTATTATAGCTAGGGAAAATTACATTTCTTATATACAATCATTATTTCTATTGCAAATAGAATGGCTAGAAAAGGAGAATGTTTTTTTTCTCAAATTGTAGTGACATCGTGATCCCTACCTTATTTCCTTTCTTACATTTTATACCATCGTGCAAATTATTTCGGAACCCTATATGCAATTATGCTGGTATAACACTGGTAACACAGCAGCCGGCTTTGACTGATAGCTTAACGGTCCACGAGACAATGGAACCTGAAAATGATTGTCGACTAACATTTTGACTGGAGAGGGTATGGATTGTGATGACTCACCAAACGAGAAAGGGTGAACGCGATTGTGCCTGTCCCCTCCCCTTGTACATCACGTTTTGATATGGCTAAATTAGCCCAGAATATCAAAGTAAATCAACTAAAATAACTCAAAGATAAACTTCTAAATGGTAAACAAGAATAAGCAGGAATTGTTCGTGTATTATCAATACAGAAGTCTCACAATAACTAATACAAACTTCACAGTAACTACTATCAGTTACCACAGTTACCATTCTCTTTAATTTGTAAACCTCTGACCCACCTACACTGCCAGGGACTTCGACTGATTGTCTATCTATATTTGGGGTCTTATATATGAAAAGCTCATTTTCGAAACTTGAAAAAGTCGGAGATGGAAAGTGGCGCTGCCGTAGGCTACGGCACAAAACGACCCGAGTGGTGCCAGTTGACCGAGGCCTGACCCAATTGTGAAGATGCTCTCGCAGATATCTTAGGGGTCGGGTTATATGCATATTGAGGCCCGCTAATAACAAAACTCGGAAAAAGACTTGCTGATATGTCTGTGCACCCGTCTCCTATAGTTAACGGCATTAGTCGAGAGGGTATTCACTGGGGGTATTTGTCCGGGGGTATTTGTCTGGAAGGTATTCGTCTGGGAGGTATTCGTCCGCGGGGGTAGTTGTCCGGGTGGTAGTTGTCCAGGGAGGTAGTTGTCCGAGGGTAGTTATCCGGGCGAATATTGTCCGGGTGGTAATCGTCCGGGGGTTATTATCCAGGGGTATCCGTCCGAGGTCTATTTGTCTGGGGGTATCTGTCCGGACACGATATTTTTATTTTTTTAACTTGAGGTACACATTAAAAAAGACTCAGGGAAGCACGAGTGGTGGAGGATATTTTTAAAAGAGAGGTGTAATTGACTGATACCACCCCTCTCCTTTTAAAACACACTCAATGAATCGCTTTAACGCAACAATTAATTTCTTCATTTACTACTTTTACAGCCCTACCTGGAAATGTGACTGTAAGATCTACTACAACTGTGATACTGTGAACACAGGATTTCCGGATGACGATCTCGGTGCGTCCCCCTCCGGTGTAGTCAAAGATTTGGCACCAGACGACTATCCGATGCAGATTTCAGGGAAACGATGGCGTCGAAACTCATATAGTCACAGGGAATATTGTGAAAGGGAATGTTACAGAAGGATGAACTCTTTCTTGTGTCTTGATGATGGAGATGATACTGTCTACTCTCGTGCTGCAGTCTGCGCGAAATTACAGCAACGAGATGTTGTGGCCACTGATGTAACTGCAGGTGCTGCATGTTGCGAAGTATTCCTCCAATGGGGTCCACAGTGGTGTGACAATAAGTGGCACAAGTCCGTTTTCCCTGTTGTTTGCCAAGGAGAAACGACGGGATTTCCGACCGATACGGTTCTTTTCACTCCCAGTACATGTACTGTAGGCGGAACTTTTGGTGCAAGTTCATGGTGCAGTGGTACGGCTCCGACGTGTAGTTCGTCAGGCGCAGTGGCGTAGCTAGGATTTTTTCCAGGGGGGGCAAAGGTATGAAATTTCCCCAAAACTTTCCCCTGTCAATGTGTATGTATTTCATATAAAATATGCAAATTTACAAGTATAACAACATTACCATGTCATTTTGTAATATTACCTGTATTTTAATCTTAAAGTAAAACATAGAGCAATCGGAAATAACAACGTATATTATTTTGGTAAACAGTATCTGGTTTATTTGTATGTAATAAAGCAGTGGCGTACACAGGATTTCTCTGAATGGGGAGGGACATGCAGTATGGTCTAAAGGGAGGGGTGTCGGGAAATTTTTTGACGTTTTCAAGGAGCCTACATGCAAAATGGTGCAAGATTTTCAACTTTGACAAGAACAGTGTTAAAATTTGAATCGTGGTGGTTCATGAGGATAAAACTGAAACTTTTTGTGTCTTGACACGCACTCTTATGCCATTTATGCTACCTTACGAAGTAAAACTTGTCATTAAATTTGCACACTTTTAAAAGTCCAAATAAAAGAGCATTGATCGGTATTTGTGGTTTTTCTTGGCCACAAAATGTTATTTTGTCATAAAGATTATCTAAGCGGAGCGCCACCATTGGTTGGCGCGGAGCGTAGAGAAAATTTGGAAAAATCAGACCCCTTAGATGGCCGGAAATGGCATTTTCCAGGCTAATACGAAGAATCTAGCCAGTCGCTTTCTTCTTTTGTCGTTTGCAATAAAATGCCCACTTCAAAATATGTTCACAAACTGCAAAGTGATCAGAGAGTTAAGAGTTAATTTAACTCCAAATATGTAATTTTGCCCAACAGACCTAGCGAAGCGCCACCATTGGTTGGCGCGGAGCGTTAATCAAAATTTCGAAAAATCAGACCCCTCAGATGGTCAAAATAGCGTATTTATCCTTCTAAAGAGAATCTAAACATGTAGTCTTTTTTATCGATGCCACCAGTGGGAAACAGAGTCTACCTTTTTAAGTAAAAATTGGAATTTGACAGAATTTGCATAGGTCTAGTTGTAGGAATTAAAAAAAATGGCATCACTGAAAGACCTTGCATCCTTCCCCTTTGAAAAATTTTGAAAAATTGGGTGTCCTTTTAAGCAATTTGGTGCCACATATGCTATCTTTTGAAGTAAAATCTGTGTTAATAAAGTTAGACTACGTATTTTTAAGAACAAAGAAAAAATGGCATCTGTGAGGGGGGGGGGCATGGCCCAATGGTCTCCCCTTCGCACGCCACTAAGGAGGCCTAATAGTTGCTCGATCACACAGTATATCCTGTGAGAAAAGCAGTACAAGGTACTCATTGTCCATTTATTGCTACACTCAAAGTGAGCAGAAAGCTATTTTCCCGAACTAGCTTGTAAGTCTCCAAGGATTAGGCTTAGTAACAAAATCTAAGTTTGCCAACGGATCCCGTTAATTCTAATTTCTAGATTAACTTTAAGTTTATCGTTGGCGATGGATTGTTTCAGCCCGATCCATCGTTATGTACACAGAGTAAAATCGTACAGCTACTGCTAGCTTGTAGAAGAACATAACAACCTCGGGGGTCTACGGTAGTGACTTGTCAGTTTTCACATCCTTTAACTGATAAATTCCCAAAGTATCACCTGAATAACAGCTTCCTGTGCACTGAAATGCACTTATTATAACCCCCGTGCGTATACAAGCACAAGGGAACATTCAATCTGCTACGCGACGAGGACATTTCTGTGGAACGCGAATTGGGCCGGTTCATGCGACACTGACGAAATCTGAGGTAATTTGTTGCATGAAAATACGAATTATGTATAAGAAATGTCTCACAATTTCTTATTCTAACGAAAATTTTGTGAAATGTTTGTAATAATAAGAATTTCCCCCAAATTTCCCCATTTTCATCAAATTTCCCCAAAAATTTTTCCGGGAGGGGGGGCAAGTTGCCCCCCCTGCCCCCCCCCCCAGTAGCTACGCCACTGGTCAGGCGTGGTTGTTCCTGGTGATTCCGTCGGCTAATCCCTACCCCCACCTCGAGAAAATTTCCTAAAAAGTTTTAAGCCATAATCGAACTAATTTTTACACCACCCCATTTTTCGATAATCACTTTATTTGGGTTACTACAACCACCAATCAACAGCCTCGACCCAATACTTCACTGGCTACACCTTTCCACCGTTGGAACGACACCGACATAGGAATGATTGGATGGATACTGTGGTATCGTTTAAACATTTGAATCATAACTCTTGGACAGCAAATAAACCCTCAGTATGGCACTGATAAATTTTAAACATTTTGCAACTTCTCTCACATGCTGTGGCACAGCCTTCTCAAGATGCACAAAGGGCAAAAGCCGTGACTGTGACTGCTGGTGAACTGTTGTTGTTCATTCAGTGCATGAACACGAAGACTATTTTTCCGGAAGCTCGCCATTAAGCCATGGATACTGGTGACATTGACCCAAACATTGAAAAATATTTGTTCTTACTAAACTATTAGTTATATAAAACACAACTGGCCTACCTGAACTGATATCAGAAAGACCTATTTTAATTGAAGTTTTTGTGTGTGTGCAGGTGTGTTTATGAATACTCACATTTCGCTCTAGGCTAGCAGTTGGGGCGCTACGGGGAGAGGAAAAGAGGGGGCATATCCCCACCAGTGTTTTTTCAGTTTAGAGTTGTGTTAACCGAAAAAATAATATACATCTCATGAGACTTTATTTTTCATCCAGAGATAATCTAAAACCCCAGAGTTGCCGAGAGCTTTTCCCCCTGGACTGTCACCCTTATAGCGGTTTAGGCTCTAGTCAGCTTCGCTTTGCTGTAATTTTTGCCCCAACATTATTCTTTTCATAATCAACATGGTGTTAAAGACAACTGGGGCAAAACAAGTGGTGTGATAGGTGACTTTGGTGACGTTTTGGTTTGAATCCAGCAGGCTAATTGAGTATGATAAATAATAGTGTATTACCTGACCACTTATACACTGAGCAATTTGTCCGACTAAACCAGTAAGCTGCTTCCTGATCAGATATTGATTTATTGATGTTTCCTCCAGCATGCATTTTCTCGAGCGACAAGAGAGAATTCATTAACCCATCCATAAACCAAGTATAGGATATTGACGTAGCTAGAGGGAGGCCAGGACATGCCCCCAATCGAATTCTAAAAAAAATTGTAATGGCACAGAAAGAATGACATACATAATTATGATGCTAATAATGCAAATGATAACAGCACCAGATTTACCTACATCTTACGATACTTAAATATTCAAAAACATCCCCCGGACGGCGATCAGGTCCTGTAGTTGGCCAACCCCGTCCACAGTATATAGTTCTGGCTGCTCCCGTGATGAAGGCTACACTCAGACACAACATAGTCCATATACACCAATAAATTCACACAGGGTCAATGCGCACATGGGCGCAAATCCCGGGGGGGGGGGCCTTCGCCCCCTCAAGTGAAAAAGTGGGGGGCCAAATCGTAATTTGCCCCCCCCCCCAAAAAAAAAAAATTTGAGTAGACCTAAAAATATGGTCACCTTTTTTCGTTTTTTTTCATTCGAAAACAGTTTTTCCTGAAGCTTTGGAAACGCCAGAACACAAAAGCTTCCGGGGGCTTCGCCCCCTGGACCCCCACAGGGGCTTTGCCCCTGGATCCCACGAGAAGTCCTTTGGGGCTTCGCGCTTCGCGCTCGCGAAGCCCGCCAAGCGTGCACAGTTTAGTACTCATGGGCACATCATAAGCATTTTGGCCCCCCCACTCTCAAACAGAGATTTGCGCCCCTGAATGCGCACATACGCATATACACACGCGCCCAACCACGAACCTATAACTTGCCCGCCCTGCCGCCTGCCGTCTGTCAGCTTAAATGCCTACCTACATAAACTCGCACACATCCACACCAAGGGTAGGACATTACAAACCCTCGTAAGAACAGGTCTAACATTATCGGTAAATTTTTTTACATAATCGGTTCTAAGAAATTTTTACATTATCGGATTTTTTTTTTTTACATTATCGGTTGTTTTACTTTATCGGTAACTTTTATTTACATGATTGATCGATTTTACATTATAGGTTAATTTTTACTATATCGGCTGTAACATGCGTGTTGGTAGAATTGGGTTGGTCAGCACAGTGTACATTGGCGTTACAATGAGTCGAATTGGAAAGAGGAGAGTGTGAGAAGTTTGTCTGCAGCGGTGCATTGGGAGAGGTCAAAGGGGTGACAAGTAGAGAAGGAAAACTGACAGAGGAGAATCCTTACAGCTGAGGGGGAACATCACGAGAGACTAGGATGAGTTAAGAAATAATGATCTCACGAAGTTTTCATGCTTTAAGTAAAATTTTGGAACACGCGTTGTAGGTGCGGAACTGATTTGTTTTAAGATCCTGACGATTTGCAGGATGTGCGCATGTGCATAGCCCCCTAACGAATAACAGAACTCGCTTCTTTGGTAGATGCTTATGTGATCGCTTGGAATATAGCAGTTTACCATTATTATACTTGCATGTATTTCAGGTGTTTGAGGGTTTAAGCTTAATTTACATATATTGTAAAAGAAGAATTAGTTGGAAGAAGAAATTGGTGTATACAATTCCATTGCGATGTTGTTCTGGTGTTCTTGTTTTCTGTTTGTACTCACTGCAATGTCATCCGAGATAGTGTTAGATTTGGGTGAAAGAACAGTTCGCGTACGTATTCTTTCGTGTTAGACTAGTATACAGGAAAAATGAACTGGGACGCCGAGGCTGAGAACAGTCGAATAGCAAAGCCCTGCAGGACTTTCTCTAGTTGTTTGGCCAACATACTTGCGTGAAAACTGTTATAATTGATCGTATTGTCCACTTATTTTGCATTTTGTCTGAAGACACTATGTTACAGAATCACCTTAAAATTACACAAAATGATTGAGTTTCGCAGTGGCCGTTTTTTGTTGAGCCCGGATTTGTTCGAAAGAACGGTGACTATCTATTCTTCCTCCATTTGTTGGAAGGAGCTGTTTTGTTTCTAAAGGAGAGCATCAAAAAATACGAAACTCGGGTTAAATTATTTCCGCGTTCGGCAACTGTTCTTTTACACTTGATCAGTTATGCAGTGCAACTACTTAGGTGATTTAACGGACCAATCATTTTGCATGAAAGGAAAAATAATTGCATCGAATCCCATTCGTCCATCCAAACAATACGTGTGGTGAAATCACTTATTTTTCGGGGCTTAACAAAGGTCGAACAGGTATTTTAATTCAATATTCTTTGAGTCTACCTGATCGATCGTGTTTTGTTGTGGTCTTCGCCAGCTGTAGATCAGCAGTATTTACTTCAAACGGCGGAGGTAGCTGTTCGTCATAGTAAGTTTTGCATTTACTTTTGATTTAAAACCTTTTTCTGGCATTTGGTAATCTTCTAGTTTCTACTTCGCGCTATGTAACTTAAAGGGAAATATTGCGTTTGATTAACAAGGAATTTTCATCCTTTTAAAACCGATAATTATTGGCAAAGAGTGATAAATAATGCAGTATGGTAGCCTTCTTTTCAGGAAACAAGTATCCCTCAAATAGAAATTCAGTTGCTTGTTGCTCAGTTATGTATAGTCTGTTCACCCAAACTTTCAACATTTCAAAAAATGCACTTCCATAACTCTTCCTGTGCATAATGTTTTGAGTATATATGAGGCCATTCATGGAGTTTATTGTTGAGACCAAATGATTTGAAAATGAATGGAGCTATTTACTTTTAAAGCTATGTTGGAGCTGCATTTTAAACGCAATATTTCCCTTTAAAGAACGTGTTCAGGCAGGACATTAGATAGGCAATTATGTCTAGGGGGAGAGCTAATTTTCAGGGAGGAAGTATTTTGCGGTTCAGGCTGAAGTTAGGCATCGATTAAGTTTGTGGATTTGTGGGTTTGTTGGGTTGAGGCTCTCTGACGACTTTGTAAGAGTAAAAGTTTTTATTGAAAAAATTTGGAATGTAATGATAGCAAATTCATTAAAGCAGCACTGCAGATACCGATATCACTTGGTGTTCTAGCGATTCTGTCATTTCATTGATTTATGAGGGAAAACGACTGTACTCGAGCATGGCTGGGAATTTTTGCACTGGTGGAGGGAAAATTTTGCAATTTTGGAACAAATAATTACAAAATCTCTCACCGAAGGGAATTCGGAATTTAATGAAACGGTTAGGAAAACCACACTGTAGTTGACTGGTATCACATATGGCAAATTTTCCGAATTTTCCACTTTTCAGAGTCGGGAGATAATCGTCCCCTGCCCCCCCCCCCCTGTAGGATACGCCACTGACTGCTACCATGTCTTAACGCAACAATTATTATCTTCTTCATTGACTTTTACAGCCCTACCTGGAAATGTGACTGTAAGCTCTACTACAATTGTGATACCCTAAACACTGGCTTTCCAGATGACGATCTTAGAGCATCCCCCTCCGGTGTAGTCAAAGATTTGGCACCAGACGACTATCCGATGCAGATTTCAGGGAAACGATGGCGTCGAAATTCATATAGTCAGAGAGAATATTGCTAAAGGGAATGTTACAGAAGGATGAACTCTTTCTTGTGTCTTGATGATGGAGATGATACTGTCTACTCTCGTGCTGCAGTCTGCACAAAATTACAGCAACGAGGTGTTGTGGCCACTGATGCAACTTCAAATACGCCATGTTGCGAAATATTCCTCCAATGGGGTCCACAGTGGTGTGACAATAAATGGCACAAGTCACTATTTCCAGTTCTTTGCCAAGGAGAAACAACAGGCTTTCCAAGCGATACAGTCCTGTTCACTCCCAGTACATGTACTGTGGGGAGGACTTTTGTCGGAGGCTCATGGTGCACTGGCACGGCTCCAAGTTGTGGGTCAAGCGAGGTCTAGTCCCCCAATTCTAAAATTTCAAAGAAAGTTCGCAGTCGGAATTGCATCGAATTGTTAGGCTACCCATTTGGTACGCACATCACCCCCCCCCCCCCAACCAGGCATCCCCAACCACCCACCCACTCAGGAAACCTCTTTAAGCCGCTTTGTTATTAAGTAAGTTTGTTTGGTCACGCGCCTGTAAGTTGAGTACAGTCTCAAAAAGAGAATTGGACATTAAGACGTTTTTAAAAATATGATCATACTTAACTTTATCATTTATTTGTTGCAAGAACCGCAAAAACAATTCATAGCTGGATGTGTAATTAGCCCCCACGTTAATCAAACTTTAGGCCTATGTGTACTCTATGTCGGGTCACGTGAATTATCTCCTTGTGGTGCATGACAGGTGGCTAGTTTCGGTAATTCGTTGCCAGATGGAATTGGCCATGGAGGGCACATCGAGGGTTATGTTAGATGGAGTTTCACAGCACGTGTTTACCGCCAATTGGTATAAGTCGTCCAACCAAGGTTTTTCCCAGTTGTGGCTCACTTGTTTAATTTTTCTTACTCCATTGCTTCCGCTAAGCACCAATCACAATGGCAGGAGGTTCCCTTTTTAAAGTCTTAGGTATAACTGTATGAACCGGTCAGGAGTCGATACACACACCAAGATGAGCGTATGCAGTGTACGTCGTTCCCTTTTTACGTCAGTGCGTGCATACAACAGTTAACTCTAGCCAACCTGAACGAAAATAGGGGTTGGTCCTCGTTTATGGCACTAGATCAAAATGGCAATGTTGACGAATCCCTCCCTATATTATGCATGGATTAAGAAGAATGATTTCACGAAATTTCCATGTATTTTCCAACGATTTGGAGGACCATGCATGTGCATAGCCCCAAAACGAATTACCGAACTCGCGCAGACCTTGCTTAAGTATTGATTTGACTGCTTGCATTATAGTAATTTACCATACTTGTATGCATTTAAGGGGTTAGAGGGGTTTAAGCAGTTTTATTTCCATATATTCTGAAAGAAGACATAAGTGTATACAATTTGGTGAAACTTCCATTCGAATCAAACATGTTTCTTTTCTGAAAGTATCGGTAAATGAAGTTGCTACATTCGTGAAGCCAAAGAATGGCCGAAATGTAATTAAAGCAACTTCATTTGTTTAATTAATTTTGAAAAATTTATTTTGCGACATTCAGTTATGGGGGCATGTCCTTCCAAAATCTCAAAAAATATTGGGGGCAGAGCCCCCTGGCCCCCGCTTCAGCTGCCTATGGCAATGGCAGTATATTCGACCCTGCATTGTTATTGACCGTTCCGGAACATGCCGAAAACATGGTGACCCCTTCCGTCGAAAACCTACAGGTGCAAAATTCACTTCATTCTATGCATGCGGATTCAAAGTGCCGTATTACCGCTTTCATACTTTCTCCTCATTTTACAAATAACAATTCGTATAACGGTCATACGGTAATGTGGGCCAAATATGCAAGTTTACACCGGCATGTATTGTGCCTCGCACTCTGAAAAGTACAACAAAATGTACGACGCAATCCCTACACATGAGGTCAAATGAAATATTTTTTGATCCTGACATGTGTTATCAGAAGCTTAGTGATTTTTCGAATGTGGCATTTTATCGATAAATTTGGCGGCTCATTTGGCGATTACGGTGACTAAGGAAAATCTCTCAATTCGGAACAGTTCGCTAACTTGTTCTCTAATGATCGACTCGTACATGAACACTTTCAAAAAAGGTTGGGAATAGTTGGGGAATCGTCGAATATAACAAACATCATATGATATAGTGCCGTTAGAACAGTGGCGTAGCTACTTGGGGGGGGGGGGGGGCAGGGGGGCAAGTTGCCCCCCCCCCCTCGGAAAATAATGCGGGAAAATTTGATGCCATTGGGGAAATTTGAGAATTTTCTTATTCTAACAAAATTTTCCACAATTTTTTGTTTAGAATAAGATATTGTGAGACATTTCTCATACATAATTCGTATTTTCATCCAACAAATTAACACAGGTTTCGTCAGTGTCGCATGAACCGGCCATGCTCACGTTCCACAGAAATGTCCTCGCCGCGTAGCAGATTGAATGTTCTCTTGTATATACGCGCGGATGCTATGATCAGTGCATTTCAGTATGCTTAGGAAGCTGTTATTCAGGAACTTAACAGCAGCTGATACAATACAACTAACACTGAAAGGCCGTAAACCCGAACTTATCCCCTTGTAATCAGTCTCTGCTGTGTACACTTCGGGAATTCAGTAAAAGGATGTGAAAACTGACAAGTCAATAACGTAGACCCCCCCCCCCCCCCCTTGAGGTTATTATATTGTCCTACAAGCTAGTATACCGACTTTACTCTATGTACGTTACGATGGATGGGACTGAAACAATCCATGGCCAACGATAAACTTAAAGTTAGTCTAGAAATTAGAATGAACGGGATCCATAGGCTACTTAGATTTTGTTACTTAGCCTACTCCTAGGAGGCTTACAGGCTAATTCGGGAAAATAGCTTTCTGCTCACTTAGGGTGTAACAATAAAAGGGTCCATGAGTACCTTGTAGCCTTCTACAATTTAACAGACTGCTGTTCTTACAAGATATCCTGTGTGATCGAGCCGCCATTAGGCCTCCTTTTAGTGGCGTACGAAGGGGGGACCATTGGGCCATGCCCCCTCACAGATGCCACTTTTTATTTGTTCTTAAAAATACGTAGTCAAACTTTAGTAACGCAGATTTTAATACAAAAGATAGCATATGTGGCACCAGATTGCATATAAGGACGCTCAATTTTTCAAAAATTTTCAAAGGGGAAGGATTGTCTCTGCATGCAAGGTTCTTCAATGCTGCCAACTTTTTTAATTCCTACAAATAGGCAAAATTCTGTCAAATTCCAATTTTTACTTAAAAAGGTAGACTGTATCCCACTGATGACATCGATAAAAACAAAGACTTCATGTTTAGATTCTCTTTACGAGCATGAATACGCCTTTTTTGACCGCCTGAGGGGTCTGATTTTTCGAAATTTTCTTTTCGCTCCGCGCCAACCAAAGGTGGCGCTTCGCTCATTTTGGGGGCAAAATTACATTTTTGGGATCAAATTCGCTCTTAACTCTCTGATCACTTTGCGACAAAAATAGATAGCGACTGGTTATACTTTGTATAAGTCTGGAAAATGCTATTTCGGACCATCTGAGCGGTCTGATTTTTCGAAATTTTTTATGCGCTCCGCGCCAACCAATGGTGGCGCTCCGCTTAGATAATCCTTATGACGAAGTAACGTTTTGTGGCCAAGAAAAAGCACAATCCAATTGCTCTATGTTATACTTTAAGATCAAAGTGCAGGTAATATTACATAATGACATGGTAGTGTTGTTATACTTGTAAATTTGCATATTTAGGAAATACATACACATTGACCGGGAAACGTTTTGGGGAAATTTCATACCTTTGACCCCTCTGGAAAAAATCCTAGGTACGCCACTGCGTTAGAACTCATGACTTGCTCAATCGGTTTGACCAAGAGATCGATTGCTGGAAATTTGTTATCGGTTCAAAATAGTCTATAGGCTAGTTCGAAGCAATAACAAATTTCAATGCATCCCCAGATTAAATTCATGAAGCACCGCATTATGACCGTATGGTCCATTTATTTCGTATTTTGTCTGATGTCATTTACGTTACAAAATCTCCGTTAAATTGAAAAAATGGCGGGTCATTTTGTTGAGTCAAGTTTTGTTTGAGGGGACGATGACTAACTATTCGTATTTGTTCTGTCCCTGGAACATACCATACCCGTGACGAGCAGGAGCGTAGATTTCTTTTTAACCTTGAGAGGATGGTTGAGGTGAATTGCGTCAAATTCCGATAGTGTGCACGGGAAGCGTTCTCGGCGAGAGCGAAGCCCTACAAGAGTGGGGGCCACTGACCCTGATGTGGTAAGGGGGAAACCCCCGGTGGTGATGCAGGGGTGGACGGCCATGACTGACAACGCATGCTTATCATCCAGTAATTATACTTGATTGTCATGTTATTTCTTCCAAATTGGGGTTACGTATTTCGGGAAAGAGGTTATGCATCGCCATATACAAGGGCGTCCTTTTCCCTAAACTAGTCCTCCCTTATAATTTGATTAATAAAAGTGTTTAATGCATTAGAATAAAAAGATAAAAGTGAGAATGAAATGTTAATCACCTCCGAAACGATGCTTGATCGATACTACAGGCTACACCACTGGGACATTTTCTCTAATAATATCAGCCGGCTAACCATGAGCTCTCATAGGAAAGATGGGCACCGGCAAAGAGTTACAGTAAGTTTGTCTTTAGTACGGACACCATCACTGTTTGTGAAAGTTGCATGATATTTCATGCTTGCCATGGGTAGCGTAGTGGTGCCGGTGTCGCGACTCCGGCATGGTGAGCATGCACACCTGCCCGCGAAGCATTCGAAAAATTTTCTTTTGTTTGTTTTTCCCACTTTGAGCAGAACATTGAATCACAGAGTCATCCTTCAATACCAAATGGTTATCAGGTGCGGACCCAGACATTCCAAAAAAGGGGGAGGCGCTGATTTAAGAGAAAGTAGGGGGAACGAGGGAGTTGCACAGCTTAATTCCCATATGTATTATTGTTCATACCGGTTAAAAAGGGAGAGATGAGGCCGTAAAAGCCCCCCCCCCCCCCCGATCCGAGTCTGGTTATTATAGTGTTTATTTTGAACGACTTTTTTATGATAAGGAGAACAAGTAAAACGTTCAAATTAATTTGTTGATCGAGTGCGAGCGTAAATCAAGTACCGTTATGTCACCCGACATTATGCATTTTGGTCTTACTTAGGCTGCTACATGAAACCCCAATCGGTGTTGCACGGGAATATGAGTGTTATTACTTGCTTGAGGCTTTGCAAGAAATTCATTTGCCATGTGGTAAAAAGAGGTCATTGAAGGATGTGCATGATAAGGGGGATAGACAGCTCTATTAAATTAAGGATCCAACAACCTGGCGCTGTTTTCCATAATAATTTCCGGAATCAAACAGTTTGGACGCGCAAAGCCCGTCAAATATTTGGGGGTTTCGTTCGAGAAATACTGAAAATATTTGGCTCCTGATTATGAAATGAGAGGAACTTGGTTTCAGTTTCTATACCAGACAAATCCAATTTTTCAACTACTAGGCGTAACTAATTCTTAGTCCCGCCCAAAACTGTTTTCATCTTTTCCTTGTGCAGATTAATACCCTATTACAGTGTTTCCAAATCTTGCTGAGGGACATTCAAGTCCATAACATGTAATCAGCAGAGTTGTATTCAAGTCACTTTTGTCCAAGTCAAGTCAAGTCACAAGTCATTCATTGACAAGTCAAGTCAAGTCACAAGTTATCCAATTCCCGGATCGAGTCAAGTCAAGTCACAAGTCACTTAATTTTCTGGCAAGTCAAGTCAAGTCACAAGTCAAATCGTTGCAAGTCAAGTTAAGTCACAAGTCATCCATTTTCCGGGTCAAGTCAAGTCACAAGTCATTTTAGCTCAACTTGAATACAACATGTTGTTCATGCTGTTTTATATCTATTCCTGATACAGGATCCCAATCAATGTTCCAGAGATGATGACTGGTGTCTTCCCCACAACGGCGTGACAGATCCTTCTCGCTACAGCTGCAATGCTGCAAATTCAGCACACAAGAGCCCACTGAACACGATACAACAGCATGACCCAGCATGCTGAGCTAAAGAACCCCATGTGAGGATGCCAACTAGCATCCATCCCCTGTAATGCTTGATTAGATGAACGGTATCCCCTGATCAGTGGCGTAGCCAATGGGGGAGGGCAGGGGGGAAGTCCCCCCCCCCCCTGGAAAATATTTTGGGGAAATTTGTGGAATTTGGGGAAATTTCAAGTTGACGAAATAATACTTCCCTTTCCTATTTATCTAAATTTTTCTCAGTATAAGTAATCCTGAAACATTTCTTATGCATAACTCGTATTTCCAGGCAACGTTTTTCCCAGATCTCATCTGTGTCACTGCAGCATGAAGCGCGCTTGACTCGCGGTCCGCAGAAATGCCCTCTCTGCAGCAGCGTGAATGTTCTCTGGTACACATGCAGGGTATTTTGATCAGTTAAACGTATACTGTGCAAAACTGACAGGCTATATAGGACAGGAGCATAGGATACCATCATCGAGATAGTTCCCTACGTATTGTTGAGCTAATGTTATGTTCATCAATTTGATGCACTATTGGATAATACCTTGCTAATAAATAGTAACGTAATCATAGCCTCGTGAACGAAATAATCCCTCATTTAACTAGTTAACAGGGGTGGCGCCAGCGGGGGGGGGGGGGGGGGGGGCGCAGGCCCATGGCCCCCGTTGGGGAACACTCCCCCCCCCCCGTCGGGGAAGGTCGGCGGTTTCGTCGGGGAAGCCTAAAATAATAAAATAAAATAATAATAAAAAAAAACCTACCAGGACTGGAATAACTGGATGGGTGAACATATTTTTTGTTTTGAAATGATGTTTTAATACATATCGGAATTGATTTTCAATCACTTCTTTTTGCTCCGTTATACCAAATCCCATGTACCCGTGTCCTATCTCCTTCCCCGTCGGGGAAGGACAGAAGTTTTCCTTTCGGGAGGCTTAAAAATGAACGTAAAGGACTTAGAGTTACTGGATGGATGATTGTGAACTGTTTTTTTTTCTTTTTGCACTATTCTATTCTTTTGTAACGGTAATGCCTATCTGAATCTGTTTTAATCAGTTCTTACTAGCTTTGCCAACCTTCATTCCATCTTCAATCAGCAAGGTCATGCCCCCGTCGGGGAAGACTGCCGGCCTTTCCCCTGTTGTTGAGAAAACCCGAAACCCGGTAAACTGATAAAAGATGCGTGTCTGATAAACTTCAGTCACACGAAATTTCTTCTGGATTTTGCTCACTACAAGACCATATTCTCCAACGAAACTCACAATTCCGAATTTTCTTGACAAAAACAGACGAGAGGTTGATCATGTGCATGCAGTGCCCGACGGTCTGCCATCTGGCCTGCCCCGACAGCCTTATTCTAGCAACGGTAATGAAAATCGACCAGTCCGTTTTCAGTTACACTTACTGATAAACAGTAGTGTGAGAATGTCACCCCATAAGTCTGACTGAAAAATTTATTTGAAGGTACCCTGTACCGTGACATAGTTTCAAATACGTTGGAACTTAAAATCATTTATAGCCTGAAATTCGGGCAGTCACGTAAAAAATTTCATTTACTTAGTAAACCTTGCAATTATAGTAATTCCGCTGCAAAGTCCCTCTCCCATCGAAAAGAGAAAAGACCATTACATTTACTTGCAGCAGTACCTTTTATTTCATAATTTTCTGATCATTTAGCAATTTAGTTTTTTTTTTCTGTTGAAGTGAAACTTTCGTTTCAAAGGAAAGCTCAAAATAACGACTTCTTCATTTCTAGTTACAAGTTTCGGAAATGCCATTCCGGCTATCTGAGGGGTTTAAAATTTTAAAAATTTTTTAAAATTTTCTGTACGCCCCGCGCCAACTGATGGTGGCACTCCGCATAGATAGTATTTTGGTCGAACAGATTACTTAACAGAACAAAGCACGCTTATAAATTATTCTTCGTTTGGGGCAGTATTATGAAGTGAAAATTTTATTGCGAAAGAAAGCTCGAAAGCTGACTTCTTAAATTCTAGTTTCCAACACGGAAATACTGTTTTCTGCTGCCTGGGGTTTCTCAATTTTTCAAAATTTCCTGTGCACTCGACTTAGATGGTTTTTCGGGGATTACACTTTTCAGACAAAAAACAATTCTGCTCCCAAACTGAAACGGTCCCGTACGCCTATGGCAATAACATAAAATATGAAACTTCGAATATATGCGAAGCCAAACTGTTTCCTCGGGAGAATGTTCCAATATGGTCTGAGGGCCTGAATCTGCATGATGATATTCTCGTCTCGTCTCGATTTAACACGTAACCTCAAAAGACTTTCAGCTGTCGCCTATATAACGTTTTTTATTTTTGCCATATGAAGGACAGATTCTCCAATAGAGACCCCGAATTTTTCATGGTATTAACAAAAGCCAAATTTCTTTAAAAAATTTCCAGATTTTTAAGTATCTGTTAAAAAGGAAGCCCAAAATTTCGGCGCGCTACGCGCGCCTCAAATTCTACCAAGTCACATCCCACCGGGACTTAACATCACCCTTGTCGGGGCCTTGAAATTTTGGCCCCCTGTCGGGCAAATCCTGGCGCCACCCCTGAACTAGTATCACAATTTCTGTTTGTTTTCGTTCCACAACCATTATACTTATATTCGATTTAAGGCTGTCAGCAATACAAACCGGTAGGACTCAAAGTTTCCAACTTTTCTTTTGTTATATATATATATTGTGAACAATTTGTCTCCTTAAAAGTTTTCAGAATAAAAAATATGGCACTCTAAGCATGCAGGAATGAGGCACAGGGAGTGTCATTTCCAGCAATCTCAGGCTTATGGGTACTTTTAGCGAAATTTCCCCTGGCGGGACGCTCCGCGTATCACTCTCCCCGTCACTAAAGTTGACAACGCCCTGTGTAAGGCTAGGTTAGGTTAGCCGAGGTTTAACAGCCCAGTTTCGAACCTATTGGTTGACGGCGCCCTAGGTTAAGTTTAAGCATTTAATGGCCTCTCATCCTACAAGCTACCAGGCAGGTTATAAACTTATCTTACTCTGTGTTTAACCATGGAACCATGGATGTAGCTAAAAACAATAGCTTACCGTTGTCTACATAAACGGGATTACGGGGCGGGGGTGGGGGTCCGGGGAATTGCCACGCCCCCATTTTTTCCAGAACTTAGTTTTTTAACGTCTTAGTGTGGTTGCTTTTGCTACAGAAATACAAACTGGAACTGACAGAGCTTCGCAAGTGATACTTAATTAAGTTGTATAATGGTTAAACAGGTCACATATACTTCATTGAAAACTAAATAAAAACAATATTATTCCATTTAATTTCTCAACGCTGTTTTTTCGACACGCTTCGTGCACACCCGTTTTAAATATTTCAGTTTCATTACTGAGATGTCTCAAGGGTTAATTTTTTCCCGCGCGCTTCGCGCCGCCGAATCATAAACAACGGCTGAATTGACATCACAAGAAAAGCCATCTAGCTTTGGTTCTGAAAAGATGATCTGGGGTACCAAGGAGGGAGCCACCGAAGTACCTCAATTTTAAGTAATCCATTCTCCCTCCCCGCACTCTCTGCATTATCGATCCCGGCCAACTTTAATCATGTGGAGTAAGAATATAATTGAAAAAAGTCAAATTGTGATATTTGTGGTCTGTTAAGTGACCATCTTATGAAATTTAAAGTTAAAGATAAAATGCATCATTTTAATGCCCATTATTTCGTAAATACCCATGAGCTTCCGGGGCCTCGCCCGGACCCCCGCAGGGGCTTTGCCCCTGGACCCAACGCCGTTAGGGGCACCGTTTGGGAGTCTGTCCAATGTTGCCCCCCAACTCTCAGAGTTGAAATCCCGCCCTGGTTGTCTAGACATAACAGCCCTGCAAACACTAGCGTAGCCAGCGAGGGGGGGGGGGGCAGGGGGGCAGAGTGCCCCCCCCCCCACAGAAATTTTGGGGACGCGATGGGCGACGTTGAAAAAATGAAGGGGAGCCAAAAAAATAAAAAAATAAAATAAAAAAAAAATAAACGGCAAGAGGAGGGAGGGAATCGGGGGCATTTTTTTTTTTTACAGTTTTTCGGGGGGGGGGGGGCTCTTAGTCGTTACGATAAAGTATGCAGTTCCCGACGGCGACTAGTCTCCCCGATGGTTTACCTGTTTTTTGCTCTCAAGGGACAATTTCTCTAATAAGAACCCCAAATTTTCGGCGCGCTACGCGCGCTGTAGATTCACTCCAGTTTTTTCAATACTTCCATTCCACATGCCTAGAGAGTGTAAGTCCTCTCAACCTTACCAAGTGACTGGTAGGCAGAGTACACAGGTTATGCCGAGGTCGTAAATTTTATCCCATATCACAAAGCCTGGTTGTTGTTCTCTTGTGTGTGCCATGCGAGAGGTCAGATGGTGAGCCACTCACGGACCATAGTTTGGCTATTTGTCGGGTATTCCAGGTGGTTTCGACAGAATGTATGTTATCCCCGATACGGTCTACAACCCCTACAATTTCTATTTTTTTTTTCTTTTTGTTCTTAATGATTACATAGGCTATGTTATTTTTGTAAGCCCACCAAAAAATTTCGCGCTCTTTGCGCGCTTTGCAATTTCACGATTCAGACTCGAAAGAACACTAACTCGGCTTTTAAAATATTAAGTAACATTGTGCAAAATGTGCCCAAGGCTGCAATGACATGGGATAGTTAGGCTCCTTCATACCACCCCCTCGACATAGGGCTGTCGGAACTTGTGGTCGCTGGCATGGCCCGTCCCCCTGTCGGGGATAACCTGTCGCCTTCTCATGGTCGGTTTAGTTACTTTGGCTTTCACAAGAGTTATTTCTGCGAGAAAACCCAAAATGTTCGGTACGCTTTGCACACTCTTCCTCAGTTCCGTTACCTAGAGCTAATAAAGTACAAACCCTTCCCATCTTTTCATGTAAATTAGTAAGTAGAAAAAATGGATTAATGTTCATGTTGGGAATTTTATCTCATTTCGCTAAACTTAGTTAATTATCTCTTGTGTCAGTCGTGAGGTACGGACTCGAAGAAGAAATTACAATATAATTTGTGTCCGATAGGGCCCAAATGCCGGGACAATTTATTGACATATAAGATTTAAATAAGTACAGATTCTTTTTAGTGTAGGCTAACCCCCAAAATTTTTGCCCCCTTTTCCACGGTTAAATCAGTGCGGAAATATCTTCCTCTAGCGTATACAAATTTGATGTCGTATATGGCTCGCAATGGCAGGTATAGTGCACAGGTTTTCTTCAAACCTCCCTCACCTACTCATCGACGGCATCCCGGCTGTCGGGGCTTGGGTCGCTACCCACCCTGCCCCTCCCCCGTTCGGAGAGTGGCCCTTCGTCGGGCAAATCCTGGCGCCAAGCCTGGAGGGAAGACACATTTTTCCAGTTATGACTTGTATATGTGTAATGAAGCAATGAACTAGAAATGGAAGCTGTATTTTTTGGAGAGCGGCAACTATTTTGGAGGGCTGTCAATTTCACTAGGAGGACGTGTCGGCCCTCTAAAACCCCCTGTGGAGAACACCGGAATCTAGTATAAAAAGAACAAAAAAAAAAGCACCATATTGCATCCAAGCTCTTCGAGACAGCAAAACATTCCAAAAGGGGAAGGTGACACCCAGGGAGACAGGCCCGTGGTCAGGGGGTTCAGGGGGTTCGCACTTAGTCCCGCCCATACCTAATTTTTCTTATTTTTAATTTTTTTTTTATTTAAATGGAGTTTTGGCGTTTTTTAGTGCAAAATGTCAATTCCGCTGGTTTAGCCAAATAAATGTAAGCCTTATGAGTAGCTGTTTTGTTCCAGTGCGACACAATTCCCTAGGGCCCCATTGACTCGTAGCGAGTAACCCTCGTACAGTCACACACTAACCCTGCTAACTCTCGAGGGAATAACGAAAACATTCACACAAGATTGAAAATGTCCAAAAATTCCAACTTAGGCGTTCACCAGATCGCTCAATTTTGATGTAAAATTGCAAAATCTCCTTGGGGCAGGAGGGGGAGAACCACACCCTCTCCCCGTTCGGTCGCTCGGCTCCTCACTTGGGCGCTTCGCTCCCTCAAGAAAATGCCACACCCCAGTGGCAGCGATGAAAAATGAAAAAGTTTTGCTAAAGGTATGTTCAGCTAGTCAATATTTCAGAAGAAATTTCGAAGTTGGGCTGAACATATTCTTGCTTAAAACACTCGGGAAGTGCCGTTTCCGGCCATCTGAGGGGTTTGTAAAACCAAACATTTCCTGGTACGCTCCGCGCCAATCGATGTTAGAGCTCCGCTTAGAAACATGTATTAACATTTTTCATGGATTAATTTTTTTTTTCATTAATTGAGAAATTTCAGAAATGAGATCCATATTTCTACGCTGGGAACATGCAGCATAAAACACTCGGGAAGTGCCGTTTCCTGCCATCTGAGGGGTTTCTAAAACCAAAAAATTTCTGGTACGCTCCGCGCCAACCGATGGTGGCGCTCCGCTTAGATAGTCCTGTCGGTCAAGACTGGGGACGATGAGTCGACTTTGCCCCCCCCCCCACAAGAAAATCCTGGCTACGCCCCTGCCTGCAAACCTGGACAAACGTTTGGTGTTTACCTTTTTTAAAGGCCTGTTTCGAAAAATTAATCTATTTAATCTGTTCTGAAAATTAATCTGATAAACCACTGGGGATGGGGGTGACAACGGGTCCATGATGACATTGTCTTAATCCTATGTATAGAGTAGTCATGTTCAGGATCTTGTAGGCCATGTAACTTAGGTAACATTACTGTACATGACGTCATGATAATCTTGTTGTTATCATAAATTTACGTATTTTGTATGCACCTTGACCTTGAAAATATACTGAAACTGAAAATATACTGAAACTGAAACTGAAAAATTTTGGGGAAATTTTGGAGCTTTGCCCCCCCCCCCCCTGGAAAATATCCTGGCTACGCCACAGCCCCTGATTGAATGGTCAGTTGTCCTTCGGCGACTCTTTGAGTCTTTATTAATACCAAAATTGGCCTTTGCATTGGATAAATTGCTTCTCTTTGATACTGGGTTCGAGGTCTGTAAAGGTTGGGTGATGAGAGACTGTGGGATTGCCCCTACACCAACCAAAATAGGCATCCCGAAAAATATCTCTCACTCTGCTGAGTCAACTCCATGCAATTGAGAAGAGTTGTAACACTTCACTCGGGAATTAACATTAATCCATGGCCTCTCTAAATACTGGATCAGTTCAATATTGAAATAAGTGCATTATGAAAACTCAAATGTTAAATTCACCCAGTGTTTTGAATGAGGTGTGACTGCATTGACAGGGTGTGCGATGGACCCCAATACAATACGTAATTCAAACGATGAACAAAAATACTGGACATACTTACAGCCATATGGATGAACCATATACAACAAAAACTAGCCAAAGAATGCACAAGGATGTTTAGGAATATTTCTGAATTTCTAAGGCTGTCAGAAAACTTGCCCAAAACACTTAACAAACTTACGCTAATTAAATTAATCAGTTGATCTACACTTATTTTCCACTACTGTGTGCCAAAACACACCAATCTAGATGACCGATTTTGCTAACAAGCACTTTTATCCCACCTCAGTCACTCAGATCCTTCTTTCAAATGATACAATTTGTTCTACACTTCACGACCAACTTTGATGAATAACCTCAAGTAATTAATTATTAATTCTGGCTAAAATGCAATCAGACATGTTGGAACTGTGGAATGTGATGGCGAATTTACCGTTCATCTGAAGTGCCGATTGTTACGGAATACTACGACGAGTTTGAGTTTCACTGCGAATATGACAAGCTTTGACAATTGACAACCATTCGAAATGATGAAAAAAATGAAAATCTCCTTGACCAGAGCTCGATATATTTTTAGTTCCGAGTTATTGGACTGATGATTAAAATAAATGAAAGAATCATTTCCTTTAACTGGGAAAATTGGACCATGTCAAGTACGTATGCACTAGCAGTACTGCTTCCGAAAATGTAAACGGAGTAACATATTCGAGTATCACAGTGCAGAAGTTCGGTTCTAAATAGCGCAGTCACATCACGCGTAAACCATTATTAGATTCGTAAATGGAGTCACTCTGTCTGTTCACTAATTCCACGTGCTGACTGACCGACTGGCACGCGCGACTCGGGTGCATGGTATGGTACAGTCGATGTTGCGTCTCTGGAATTTCGCGCCGCGACACTTCGAGTTTTGCATTTTCGGGCACGATCGGGAGGAAAAAACGCCAATGTCGGCAAGTCATATGCTCAAGTCAAGTCAAGTCACGAGTCAATCATTTTCGAAATCTGTCAAGTCAAGTCAAGTCACAAGTCAACAAACCTTCAAGTCAACGTCGAGTCACAAGTCAACGGGAAAAAATGTCAAATATTCTCAGGCTGCACCTTTTGATCGGTAATGAAAAATCATTCTTTCTTCTACTTGGGATAAAAACCGTCCAAGGCAGCGGGTTCCACGGGATAATGTCCTTCCTCTACCCTGTACTTATAACTGGCACACTATTTTCTACACAAGATGATGGTTGTGTCTGAATAAAGAATTTTCTTAGCAGCCGACGGAGGCGGCAAAAGAGAACTTGTATTCAAGTTAATAAATTGGTGGAATGACGCCGGTACGACCTACGTATGGGCTAATGGGCTACTTGTTTTGAATCAACAAGCCTGAAACTCGCGTTTAAAATTTTAAAGCAAATTGTGGAGAAAAGCGCGCGTAGCGTGAGAAATTTTTGTAATTTAAAAACAAAATACTCCATAAAATAAGTGTAGGTCAATGTCACATCAAAAATTCTGACTGTTTGTAACAAAAAAGTACACATATTACACATATTTTTTCTGCCTCAAATATGGGGGACTCTGTGCACTTGATATGATGTCTTCAAAAATCCCCCCCCCCCCCGTGATCGCCGCCTGTGGGTCAGGGCTGTGTGATTCCTTGCCCAAACTAAGGAAATCGATTCCCGCCATGGGGACCTTTATTCAATGACGGAGGTTTCGACAGCATTCAATAAGATCGTGAAGGTCTCGAGATTGTAACTTGAAGTTTAATTGTACCAATGACCTGCCTGACGGTGAATTTGATGGTTCACTAGAATTCAGGTGGGGAGTATTTCAGTTAAAATTAAAAAAAAATACAACTCAACGGTATAAGTTGTCTGAAAAGAATTCAAGGAATTCAGGTTACTACGACTCGGCCTCAAGTCCGAATCCAAGCCTAGCAAAGTCCAGAAAGGCCCAAGACCGAGCCAAGTCCGAGTCCACAAAATTGGACTCGAGTCCGAGTCCTCTGTGGCTCGAGTCCTCCAGTCCTGGACAACAGCATGCCCTAGTCCCTATAACTTGAAGTAGACTAACTTGTCTCATGTTGAAAGGCATGAAAATAAGAGGAAAATTTGAGATCAAGCTATATTTCAAAACACTGAACCTGTTTGGGGCGACTGCTTACGTTTAGAACAAAATCAAATGTTCACCTTCTGACGTAAATTGTTGCATCATGAACATATTTCTCTCAATAACACGACCACCAAATTTCAGTGTTTGGATATCTTTGAAGAAGTCCGTAGCGATATGCCCAGCCAGCCTGAGAACAAAAACTGAAGGAGAAGACTTCACTAGAAGAGAGGGTGAGGTTTTCTTGGTAGGATGGCGCTAAACAGAAAATATTGAAGCGTATCGTGAATTGTCTCATGGTGCAACCGCGCACTACAAGTGTGCTTGAAATATTCGCCTTCCATTCCACATCGGCTTCAAAACAGGTAATTGAAAGATAGTTGAACCACTATTGAGGGGTTAAAGGATCATTTCTGCATTGTGTATGTTCTTTAATGTATTATTGAATGAGCATTTCGCTGATATTTTACTAACTATGATACGTTACACCTGAAATGTTGCCCTGAAGTCCTGCTCTCAGTGTATTAAGCAGTTGCGCGAAACCTTGTTGCCAATAAACCAGTCAGTGGCTAAAGTACTCAAATCAAATTTCTAGTTACGTCAGGGTAAATAAGACAAAATTTCTAAAGGTAGAGCCCGGACGGCTATATCTCGAAAAAGGCCCTGCAGGGCTAGCTTCAACCTCACTGCTTCCGCAACCCCTTTTTTTCGCAAGTTGATCTGAAGTCAATTGGATCAGTGACATAGCCTAGGCCTACCTCAAAATGCCAGGGCTAGTTTCGAGAGTATATATATAGGACGTCTTATAGAGACATAATCGATGAGCTATGACAAACTAAATATAGCAACAAGCTAAAGACGGCTTGCGCGGTCTTGACTTTAGCGAGGGGAATTTGGGGTAGGTGGAATTCAACTTCTTAATAAAGGATAATTAGGCCTACGGAATAAAACGCAATACAGTGTCAGTTTTCTATTAATCTGCAGGGCCTATTTCGAGAGTATATATATAGAATGTCTTTGATAATATCACCGATGTTGCTATATGACAAACTAAATGTAATAACAGCTAAAGACGGCTTGTGCGGTCTTGATTTCAGCGAGGGGAATGAGGGGTAGGTGGAATTCAACTTCTGAATAAGGGATAATTATGGAATAAAACGCAATACAGTGTCAGTTTTCTATTAATCTGCAGGGCCTATTTCGAGAGTATATATATAGAATGTCTTTTATAATATCACCGATGTTGCTATATGACAAACTAAATGTAATAACAGCTAAAGACGGCTTGCGCAGTCTTGATTTCAGCGAGGGGAATGAGGGGTAGGTGGAATTCAACTTCTGAATAAGGGATAATTATGGAATAAAACGCAATACAGTGTCAGTTTTCTATTAATCTGCAGGGCCTATTTCGAGAGTATATATGTAGAACATCTTTTTAGTATCACCGATGTTGCTATATGACAAACGTTATGTAATAGCAAGCTAAAGACGGCTTACGTGGTCTTGATTTCAGGGAGGGGAATGAGGGGTTGGTGGAATTCAACGTCTGAATAAGGGATAATTACGGAATAAAACGCAATACAGTGTCAGTTTTCTATTAATCTGCAGGGCATATTTCGAGAGTATATATAGAGGGTGTCTTTTTTACTATGGTTAAATAGTATACGCTTATCCTGCATACAAGAGTATGCTTTAGCGCACGAACATAGGTGGGTATGCACAATTAGCGTGGTATGTCCAGTCTGCATTGTTACGTAAAAACCGCATAAATTTGAATTGGTTGGACGTTATTAAAAACTGTTTAGACGTTCGAATCTGGGACAGATGAAAATTGGCACAATGGGGAGAGGACGAGATGTTTATCTTTTGTGGAAGGATATTCAAGAAATTATTGGAAATGCTTCTGAATGGCCTCGCCGGATCCGAAGACTGTTTTGGACCAAAAATGTTGTTTATTTTGATCGTATATTGCTAGCTACATTTGTTTACGTCAATGGATTACACCCAGCTGTTTTTACTGATTGGATGAAACTGATTGGTGTTTGTAGAGACCAAGCTGCAGAATTTCACTTTAATGATTTAAGAAATTCGGAAGTGGCCAAAGGTATAATCTCTATGCATGGAATGTAACAACGAAACTTTATGAGTATTTGGATGGAAGAATGAGACAGTACAGCTCCAAAGAAAAGAAAAATTAGGTAGGCCCAGCTGGAAACTTGATGGCAGGCAATTTTGCCAAGAGATTGCAAAATTTAAAAGATATTAATTTTACCGACTTTCACAACCCTTGGAATTTTTATTCACTACTCTTACAAAACAGTGAAGATGTAATCGAGTGGTTAAAATCTAATAGACTAATTGTATCATCTCTCACATGTGAAGTTTGTAGAAGTGAATGTTTGTGGGTTAAGAGAGAGAACAAAAAAGATTGTTTTGCATGGAGATGTCAGAAACATGGACATTGCAAAGAATACAGTATTAGGAAGTTTAGTTTTTTTGAAGGATCACACTACGATTTTAGGGATATTTTAGTTTTCATCAAGAGTTGTTTAGAAGGAAACACTTTACAGTACTTAAGTGGGCAAGCTTTGCTGGTATTTCTTATAAAAGTTCATCAGTTGACTGGGCAAACTATATTAGAGATATTTTCTGGAACTATGTTTATAATGAAGTTATCCACAATGAATTGCAGTTGGAAGGAGAAATAGAAATCGATGAAAGTCTTTTTGGGAGAAAATGTAAACATAACAGAGGAGCCAACAAAGGGGCAAAGGTCTGGATTTTTGGCCTAATCGAAAGGAAAAGGAAGTTAAGGAACCTTTTAATATTATACCCAGTAGAAAATAGAAGCGAAGAGTTGCTAGTTAATGTAATTAGAAGACATTGCTGGCGGGGTGCACAATTTATTCCGATGGTTGGTCATCATACTGCAAACTAAATTATCTTGGATACAAACACTTTTCAGTATTACATAAATATTGCTTTTTAAAAGAATACAAAGACAAAGTGACAGGTGATATTGTTAAAGTGCATACCAACCATATTGAAGGGGCTTGGAAGCATGCCAAACAACATTTCCGTAAGATAAATGGCACCAGTCAAACCAGCTTTGAAGCCCATCTGTGTGAAATCATCTGGAGGAATCACTTTTATAAAACAAATATTTACGAATCGTTCTTTAGTTTCTTGCGAGAGTGTTATCCACTGACGGGACCTAGAGTGCTAGATTTTCCACCCCAAATATTTGATTCATGGAATCCGTTCCAAGAAGGTGATTCCCTTGTCTAACAGGATACACAGGCCACTGAAGAGTTCCCTTCAGATATAGGCCTACTGGGAGAATCTACGCCAAGTATTAGTCAAATTGTTGACCCGGATAAAATTTCTGAGTCAAATTCGAGACATCATAGTACACAAAACGTGTGTTGTCCTCCCGGATACTCACAAGTGAAAGAAGAAAGGACCACCAAAAGGTCAAAAAGAGCACTTTAATGAGTATTCCAAGGGAGCTTTCCTTTGGGATGAAGAGCACAATGATGATTTTGTAAAGAGTAAGTAGAACATTAACATTTTTGTTTAAATTCTGATCCACATCTTCAAGTTCATCTGCTATTGAAGACACCTTAATATATTCTCGAAATAGGCCCTGCAGATTACTAGAAATCTGACACTATGATGCGTTTTATTCCGTAATAACCCTTGTTCAGACATTGAATTCCACCTACCCCTCATTCCCCTCCCTGAAATCAAGACCGCGCAAGCTGTCTTTACCTTGTTATTACATTTAGTTTGTCATATAGCAACATTTGCGATATAAGAAAAGACGCCCTATATATATACTCTCGAAATAGGCCCTCCAAATACTGTAAACAGATATTTGACACTATTCAGACATTGAATTCCACCTACCCCTCATTCCCCTCGCTGAAATCAAGACCGTGCAAGCCATCTTTAGCTTGTTAAGTATTATATTAAGTTTGTTACGTAGAGTGTAACAACGGTGATATTAGAAAAGCCGGAGGCCCTATATATACTCTCGAAATATGCCCTGCATTTTAATAGTTATCTGTTAGGTTGTTATTTTCCTTAGTTTGTTAATTGGAAAGGACGACGTGCAGATATGTTGCGTTTTATTCTAAAAATAAAGATTGCGCAAGCACATCTTTTCCTTGTCGGAAGGCCAGTTGTCATTTTGAAGTATAGGATTTAATTCTATTCGGACGAAAACCTTTGTATGAACGGATTAATGGATACCACGACGAAAGAAGCTCTGTGTGTATTCAATTTTTCATAGCAGGGCCTATTTCGAGATAATGCCGCCCGGACATCCGGGTAAATAGGCCCCACCTTCCAGAAGATTTGTTTATCAAGCGGAGTCAGAATCACAGTTTTCAAAGTAGAGGGTGCAAGCCAACTTTGGTTAGGCCTACCGTTAGTTTCCGCCCTCGATACTTTCCGCTCCTCAAAAACGGTGTTTTCCGCCCTTTTCATTTTTAGCAGAAAACGTCTTTTTAAGGGGCAGAAAAAAATGGAATGGAATGTGATATCAGTGGTACTTTTGTCAAAAGAAGATTCCATCAACTTTTCCTTAAACTTTAAGTTTCAAACTTCATGGATGTCTTTTACATTTCAATGCGTCACCCGTTGCTGCCATGTTGTCTTTCCAAGCAACATTCTCACTGTAGAGTTTATGTTTAGTATACTAATACATACTTACTTACAGGTATACAGTATTCAGTGCTGTGAACAATTGTTCACACATTCAGCATAAGCCTACCTATAGACACACGGACTACTGATACGTAAAAAAATAGAAGTCTGGGACGATACTTGATGTTTATAAAAAGATCATACAATTCATTCTTTTTGACGATAAAGCTGAAAAAGTTTTAGGCCTATTATCAATTTCATTGTTGTTTTGTACTTGGCATTGAAATTTAAAATTAAAAGCTATTTTTAACACATGTAAGTTCAAACAATACTTTCCGCCCCAAGATTTTTAGGGGCGGAAAGTAATGGGTGGAAACTACTGAGGGCCGAAACTAACAGACTCGCCGACTTCCACTTTGACTCGGACTCCACTTTCAAATGTTTTGAAAGCTTCTGTCGCTGCAACTCCCACTCTGTTTTGACCACTTTCAAATATGTCTTACAATGCTGCCTTCCAGCTGGAAGATCTGTTTATCAAGTGCAGTTGGAGTAGCAGTCAAGCAGTTTTCAAAGATTAAAGGATGCAAACCCACTTTCCCCCCAACTCTGACTCCACTTCTAGGCCTATGTCGGCTTCTGTCACTGAAACTCAAAATCGACCTCCAAATATAACTGAAAAACTTCTGTCACTGCTACTTTGACTCTACTTCTAAATACCAGGCTTTGACTTTTAAATTTTCTTCTGTGGGTGTGTTACAAATCACACTCCTCAAGGAATTAAGGAGCATTGTTGGAGTGCTAAATATTATTAAACTGATACTTTTACTGTAGTCTCCTTTCTTTATTTTGAGTTGCAAAAAATTACACTCCTCACAGTGATTTGAGGTGAGTGATGGTGAGTGATTTTACTTGCACGCCTCAAAATTCAAGGCTGGGTAAGTACTGCTAATATAGATCTTCCATTTCATACTGGGCAAGAAACTTGAAAAACCTACAGTACCAGCAGATCAAGCAAACGAATCAAATAATACAATTGAATGGAGGCACAGATAACACAAGGTTAGCTCCCTGGGATTTCATTGGAAATGCAGGCTCACTTCTCTAACAGAGTTGTATGGCCATGCCATAGCTGAAAATAGATACTTTATGGCCATGCCAAAGCTGGAAATAGATAGTTTATGGCCATGCCAAAACTGGAAATAGATAGTTTATGGCCATGCCAAAACTGGAAATAGATAGTTTATGGCCATGCCAAAGCTGAAAATAGATACTTTGTGGCCATGCCAAAACTGGAAATAGATAGTTAATGGCCATGCCAAAGCTGGAAATAGATAGTTTATGGCCATGCCAAAGCTGGAAATAGATAGTTTATGGCCATGCCAAAACTGGAAATAGATAGTTTATGGCCATGCCAAAACTGGAAATAGATAGTTTATGGCCATGCCAAAACTGGAAATAGATAGTTTATGGCCATGCCAAAGCTAAAAATAGATACTTTATGGCCATGCCAAAACTGGAAATAGATAGTTAATGGCCATGCCAAAGCTGGAAATAGATAGTTTATGGCCATGCCAAAACTGGAAATAGATAGTTTATGGCCATGCCAAAACTGGAAATAGATAGTTTATGGCCATGCCAAAGCTGAAAATAGATACTTTATGGCCATGCCAAAACTGGAAATAGATAGTTAATGGCCATGCCAAAGCTGGAAATAGATAGTTTATGGCCATGCCAAAGCTGGAAATAGTTTATGGCCATGCCAAAACTGGAAATAGATAGTTTATGGCCATGCCAAAACTGGAAATAGATAGTTTATGGCCATGCCAAAACTGGAAATAGATAGTTTATGGCCATGCCAAAGCTGAAAATAGATACTTTATGGCCATGCCAAAACTGGAAATAGATAGTTAATGGCCATGCCAAAGCTGGAAATAGATAGTTTATGGCCATGCCAAAGCTGGAAATAGATAGTTTATGGCCATGCCAAAACTGGAAATAGATAGTTTATGGCCATGCCAAAACTGGAAATAGATAGTTTATGGCCATGTTAAAGCTGAAAATAGATACTTTATGGCCATGCCAAAACTGGAAATAGATAATTTATGGCCATGCCAAAGCTGGAAATAGATCCTACACCAGAAGTACAGTCACATTTGCTGCTTCAGGGTCATTTTAAGTTGGTTGCAGGTTCAACAGTTGAGCTACTGTAAGTAAGGGGTTTGCATCTTCACTTTGAGCAAAACTGAAAGGTCACAATAATTGTCAATCTGTTGTAAGGAATCATTATCACAGGTACTTTTCATACGAAGTACAGTACATACAAATTTTCAAAAAGAGGAAGGGGTATTTTTTTTTTAGAGGTCTAGTTGGTGGTCACCAGAGGTCAAAAGTAGAATCCTTTCTGAACATTGTGTGTGCAGTTTACTGTAGAAAGCATGAGAACTTTTTTCTTATATTTTCCTTTTGGATGTGTTATGGTCAGTACATGAAACCATTCATTTTGGTAGTGGTCAAAGATTGTTAATGGCCTGTGCACTGTAAATGAAACAGCAACACTCTTTATAGGAATGACAGTACAGTAGTAGCAAATGGAATAGATCACCAATTTAGACCATGAAATGGCTGCATACTTCCTATCCATACATTGTCGCCATTGACTGGGACTAAAAAGGTATACCAAGATGGCCGCCATGAAGCTTTAACTTGTTTGGTTTACTTGACAACGACTCTGTAATAAGTTTAATTTGAATGAGGGAAAAAAATCATATTCCTGCAATAAGTGTAGTGATCTTGACTTTAAAAACTTGCATTATTTCAAAAAATTTTCAACTTTATCGCAAAATCTGTTGTTTGAACTACAGTACTTGAGCAAGTCCAAACTTTCACACACTAACCATAGCAGACAGCCATCTTGCTAGAACCATACTCACACGTACAGTATGGTAGCGACGAATTAAGGTGCAGTATGTTCTGTCCATGTATAGGAAGCGTGTAAATAGACCAATTCAGAGTCCCTTCAAGGAGCAATGTCATGCAATAGGTCAAAGTGTTACACTTTAACATGTGTTTAAGCTGGCCTCGATTTCCAGAAAAGTTTATGGTTGTCCAAAACATTTTTCACAAAACAGTAATTGTTTTCATGTGCAGTATTATGTCTAGAAGATAAATAAGATGTTTGAGAGACAAACACTTTAAGTCTGAAATATTGAACATTGGAAAAAGTTGAAAGAGTTGATCAGTCATCAGTGGCCTATACATTCAATATGAAAAAAATGGTTGCCCACAGGCTTGGGGTAATCGTAATCAGTAATCGTAATCGATTGCAATCGATTACACATTTTGAAGTAGTTGTAATCGCAATAGATTACTTTTGTAAAAATCGCAAAGTAATTGCAATCGTAATCGATTACAATGGCAAAGTAATTGCAATCGTGGTTTCATTTCTGAGTACATTGAAGTTGAATTGAACAAAGAAGTAAAATTTAGCACATGTCCCTCTTTCTTGGATGTTCCAGCTTATTGTGAGAAGTGCATGGGTTCAATAATCTCTACTTTGTGAGGACTTGGTTAATCTGGCTTATGTAGAGCAATGTCCATGGCCTTTTTTCCAGTTGTAGGCACTGGATTGTTTTGCCTACTACATTGTTTATGTGGAAAGAAAATGTAATCGTGATTGCAATCATGATTACATTGCAATGTAATCACAATCGTAATCAATTACTATCAATTTTAGCTGTAATCGTAATCATAATCACAATCGTAAAATATGAAGTAATCGCAATTGTAATCGATTACATTGAGATGTAATCGCCCCAAGCCTGGTTGCCCATCAGACAACCAATCTTTAACTTTGGTTGTCCTCATGGAGGTTAAGTTGTCCGGGACAATTGGACAATCATAGAAAATTGAGCCCCGAGTTACTTCAAGCGTGTCTTTTGCTCAAGCTGCTGATTAATGATACTTTTCCTTTTCATTTGCTTTTCACAAGCCTATGGACCTTCTGGTTTATGTAGCTAAAAGTCTACAGAAGAATGGATCAAAAAAATGAAGCTGACCAGAACCCTGGAGTGGACAGGATAACTTTTCCTTTCCCTTTCATGCCATATTCAATTCAAGAAGATTTCATGCAGAATCTGTATGTCACATTAGAGGACAGAAAGGTGGGAATCTTTGAGAGTCCAACAGGCACAGTAAGTACAGTATGCCAAGTAATACCCTAATTGGGTTGTTTCCTGCCAGTTGATTGCTGTGGAGTGGTCAGGAGTTCGAGTTCTGGCTGGGTCATACTGAAGACTTTAAAAATGGAACCTATTGCCATTGCGCTTGGTGCTTAGCATAAGCAATGGAGTAGGGGAAACAAGCCAGTGAGCCACAACTGGAAAAGAGGTGGGTGCTGGCTGGACTTGAACCAATTGATTCAAAACTTGGCCGTAAAACTCCCATCTAACCTTACCTATAAGTTGCTTATACGTGTATGCCTGGTTGCACCACATTAATTGCGGTGGTGCCTAATTTTTCAGAAATGCTTTATCAGAAAAGTTTAAGTCACAGACCTTCTTTTGATTATGGGGGGGGGGGGGAGGGGGTGATTTATGGTGGTTACAACTGGACTTAATTGAACATAATAACAAATTTGTTCCCTTTGACATATTCATTCTTGAATGCAGGCAAGTTACTGTTCATTTGTTGCACACAGAATGTTTAATTGCCCACATGAAAACCAAAGGTGACACCAGTGGGGGCTGGGGTCTTGTCTTCTCCCAGTGGAGGAAGGCTGCTCCAAGCTGGGGAAGGATAGTAGTTGGTCTCAGAGGCCTAAAAACCAATTTCATGGACTGAATTCACTGGATGGGTGATCTTGAATGTCAATTTCTTTCCTTTTTGTCTTAAAGTAGAGGTGAAAGCAAATTTAAATTTCATATGTAAAAAAAATGGAACTGAATCTACACAATTTGGTGATTCATATCAGACATAGGTATCTACATTTATATGTAAGGGCAGCGAAGGTCTTATCACTTACTCCCATTGGAAAAGAAATACTTTTTTTCTGTTTTGTTTTTTTTTTCAATCTGTTGCGTTAACCTTGGAGTTTTCATGAACAGGACCTCTCATGGGATTGCAAAGTTGTAAAAGTCATATGCCACTTGTGCAATCACAGTCTGATAACATGGGGTACAGTAGAAAAGGAGAAAATTAGTTGCAAAGTTTAAAGAAAAACAAGTGACCATTTATGTTAGGATATAATGTCATGTTATAAGTGCTTGCTCCAAGTTCACATTTAGGTTGAAATGCAACAACTTTACCTTCCCATTTCTTGAGAACCATCCTGTTTCAAGGAAAATTTCGCCGGACTGCTTAGAATAAGCATCTCCTGAACAAATCAAAACTTAATTAAAGCTTAAACTCTTCTTTTAATGGCAGATAGAAATACCAGTTTTGCACCAAAGAGGCAGATTGTATATAGTCCTCAGGTACAACACCACACCTGAGAATCATCTTTATGTTTGAAATGTTTTAGAAGGATGATTTGACAAAATTTTGTAAACTTAGATGTGTTGTAGGTGCACAAGCGTTTTGTCTTGCATCTGGATTATTGGTAGATGTATTCATGTGCCAAAAATTAACAGAACACTACTTGTTAGGAAACAATCGTTACCTAGGTCTTGCTAGAATTTTACAAATTACTAGTTACAGTACTATTAATGGCAACAAAAAAGAAATAGGTTGTTCTTTAGTGTTGTGCTTTATTTAAAGGACTGGTTCTCTCACCCCAAACTACAATTCTTGTAGGGGGTAACAGAAATTCTCAATTGGCTCAGTTTAATTGAAAACTAATTCAAACAATGCAGAGTACCAAAGCTAATATTACCCAGGATGAACTGTACTGAGAGTGTTTTGATTATACACATTGAGCTTTTTGATTCCTTGCCATAGGCAGGTAAGGAATCTATGTGATGGTGATGTCGTGTGTGTGTGTGGGGGGGGGGGGGTGTATGTGTGTGTGTGTTTGTGACACTTGCTTGTAAACACGATATCTTAAGATAGGAATGTCCGACACTTTTCATATTTGGTATATATATAGATTTGCAATGTTGAGAGGAAGAAACCTATTGTTTTTGGTAGAGGTCAAAGGTCATTTGAGGTCACCAGCGGTAAAATTGCGAAAACGCAGAAAATGGCTTGTTAACACTATCTTCAGATAGGAGTGACTGACACTTTTCATACTTGGTATATAGATGTTTCATGTTGAGAGGAAGAAATCTATCGTTTTTGGTAGAGGTCAAAGGTCATTTGAGGTCACCAGCGGTAAAATTGCGAAAACGCAGAAAATGGCTTGTTAACACTATCTTCAGATAGGAGTGGCTGACACTTTTCATACTTGGTATATAGATGTTTCATGTTGAGAGGAAGAAATCTATCGTTTTTGGTAGAGGTCAAAGGTCATTTGAGGTCACCAGTGGTAAAATTGCGAAAACTTCAAAAATGGCTTGTAAACACGATATCTTCAGATAGGAGTTACTGATACTCTTCATATTTGGTATATAGATTTGTCATGTTGAGAGAAAGAAGCCTATTGTTTTTGGTAGAGGTCAAAGGTCATTTGAGGTCACCAGCGGTAAAATTGTGAAAATTCTGTGCCTAAAATGTAAAGAAAAATCTATCAAACACTGTGAATTTGAAAGAAGGTAATTTGATGGCAAGGAATCACTAAGCCTTTTGGCTTTCTGGAGTATACTCTGCCTGAAGCAATTAACTGAGATTGTGTCTGGATAAGGATTAATATCAAACATTTGTGGGAATGGCTTAAGTGAAAAGGTTAGGCAAATTGGTACGCTTAGGGTGAGAGAATTTGACCTTGAACTCTCTAGAGATTATTAATTAATTGAAACCTTGTAGTGTACAAAAATATGATCTTATATTTTTTTTTAGGGTATATGTCGAAAATTCTACTAGTGTCCTATCTTTGAAGAAAGTTAAAAGATGGTGTGACTTGCAGCCGGAAGGTCTAGAGTTCGATTCCTACTGTAGCTGGGTGGGTCATACCAAAGACATCAAACATGGAAGCTACTGCCATTTTGTTTGGTGCTTGGTAAGCAATGGAGTTGAGAAAACAAGTCAGTGAGTCACATGTGGAAAAAGGCCTTGACTAGCTCGACTTTAATAAAAAAGGATTGCTTAAAAAACTGAGCTGTAATGCCTCATGTAATTACAGTAACTTCTTCTGGCCAATAGCTGCAAGACACACACAAGTAGAGTTAAGTAACCATCAAAATTCTCAGTTAAAATCACTATTGCATATTTTTCTGATTCTTTTTGACTACAGGGCAAATCTTTAAGCTTGATCTGTGGAGCCCTGACCTGGTTGCGAGACTTTGAAGCACAGCAGCAAAGAGAGTTAGATGCACTACTGAATGGAGAACTCCCAACACAAAGGTATATCATAGCACAGGGGCTATGTTAATGTTCCCAGTTCTGCTGTTCCAGAGGTCCTGTGTTCCCAAATCTTGGGAACATTCGCACTTCTGGGAACATCGAACCCTGGAAATAATGAAACTTGTGATCATTGCCAAATCATTGAGATATATGAAAATGGGGAACATCTAACCTTGGGAACTTTGAACCCCTGGAACAACAAAGTTAAACCCCTATAGCACACTCTTTACATATGCATGAAACCTATGGCCAAGAGAGGTTTCTCACACGACCTCAGTGCTTTTAGTAAAAGCAGTCCATTGTCACCCCAAACGTACAATTTTTGTAGTAGTCTACAAAAATTTTCAATTGGCATCTCCCTTTGATTGATGACAAATAAAAAAGGCAGAGCAGTTATGCTCATATTACACAGCATGCTCTGTTCTGCACTGGGAGTGACCTAATACACATGGTGTATCTGGCCTGGTATTGGGTCTTGTACACTCACCCTGAAGCAAGAAACTGAGACTGTGTCTGGACATGCATAAGTTTTAGACAGTTGTGGGAGAGGCTTCAGTTAGTAGATCAGGAGAAGTGGGACTGTCTGGAGAGACATGACTTGGCCTTCAATGATGTGCTGGCTGTCACTGATCATGAGCAGTAAACTTGTGAGTTATTGATACGTTATACAACTACACCTCAGGATTAGTTGTTGTGCAATAGACCCCTTGTCATCAAAATAAAAATATGCTGTGGTGAAAAACATTAATTAGTGACCTAGTAGGTCTATGGTGTTTATTTTACTCCTAGAACTTATCAATATAGTATATTTTATTAATCAAATTGTTTCATTGGTTTCAACTATAAGAGAAACCAATGCATTCATGATACCATGTTTTGTGTGTGCGTGTGTGTGTGTGTGTTAACACAATATCTCAAGATTGAAATGTCTGACAGTTTTTAAACTTGGTACATAGATGTCCCATGTTGAGAGGAAAAAGCCGAATATTGTTTTTAGTGGAGGTCAAAGATCATCTGGGGTCACTTGTGGTCAAATGCTGAAAACCTTATTAACACAATATCTTAAAATAGGAAACTTCGAAATATCTCATTTTTGGGTTTGTGGATACATTATAGTGAGAGGATAGTCCCAATTTTTTGGTGGAGGTCAAAGGTCATCTGGGTCACAAGGGTCAAATGTTGAAAACCTTGTAAGCAAAACATCTCAAGATAGGAAATGTGGATAGATTTCATATTTGGTATGTGGATACCTTGTAGTAAGAGGATGGTCCCTATTGTTTCCAGTGGAGGTCAAAGGTCATCTGGAGATGTTTATTTATTTATGTACTGTACAGCTAGTGTACTGCACTCACGCTGTGAATTCCAAGGCATGCAGTGTGATTACACTCCATCATTCCCCTTAAATTACTGTGAGGAGTGTGTTTTTTTGCACCCCTAGGTAAAGAATGGAAACTCAATAAATCTATTAAAGTTTGATAAAACAGCACACCTACCACACTGCTTGATTTCCTGAGGAGTGTGATTTACAGCACACCTGATAAATCTAAAACTCAAGGCCTGGACTGTACTGTGGGTCTGGCTCCTCTGCAAATCAGATATGTTTTCTCAAGTTGGGGATGTTGTATAGTTTTAAAAGTTTGAAGGAGGTGGACTGGAATTTCGTTTTATTCGCATAGGAACTTGTGCTGCCTCTGAAAAATACCTTTTTTACAGTTATTGGTCACTGGTTTATGTATGTTTTCCATACTGCATTGTTTCAGATAGTTCCCTTTCCTGCAGTACAAGCCTCTGACAAGGGATTTCCTGCAGTGGGAACCAAAACTTACTGTTAGGGCTGTGAACGTGTAGCGATTAATCGCTAAACGATCGCATGTGTAATAAACGTTTAGTAAAAAGTTACAAGCGTTTAATCGCAAAACCTGTTTTTGACATTTTGTTAAGAGTATACAAATGGAATAAAAAAATTTTTTTTATCCATTTGTATACTCTGATATGATCCCAGGTTTTTGTTAAATGGAACATTCTGGACATATTTGAACCTTGTAGGCTTCAAAGTTTCAGAATAATTTGATTTTACAATGCAAGATAACAAAGTACTTCTGCATTACATTCAGTATCAATCACTACTACTGAAATTATTTTTTTTTTTTTGCGATAAGGTAATCGCGATTAATCGCTAAATGATCGCAAATCTTTGAGGTTAATCGTTTAGTTATTTTGCTAAACGTTCACAGCCCTACTTACTGTGTGCAGTATATTTGTAACTCCTTTGAGAGTACTTTTAAGCCGACAATTTATACAAGGCCAACATATGTACTTTATTGTTATCTGATTAGTTGGGTTGAATTTAAAAGAATTAGGCCATTACCTCTGTTGGGTTGCATTATCTAAAAGAATTCAAAAGGCCTTTATTTCTTTGTATTTCCATTTAACAATTAAAGGTTAAATTTTAAGTAAATTGTTCAAAATACTTTTGTCTCTTTACCCACGCTATGGTTTTGGCCAACTTAATAATTACCATTGCTTTGGTTCTGTCCAAATTATTGCCAACCATCAGCAGTATGAAAAGGGCACCAAACAGAAGTCAAGTAGACCTATAGAACCATCAATAGTATTACCTGGGAGTTTAAAGGTGGCAAGAGTTCATATTTTAGAAAGCAAGTCATGCTAAATTGTTTTCAATTTGACATTCAGACAATCTTGGAAAAAATTGTTAGAACACCTTGCTCCCCCCTCCAATCAGGTAGTTGTCCCTGATAACTCCCTGTTTCAATATAGACCAATGTTATGTTGTTCATAGCAGAGAGCCACTTTTTTCGACCCAACTTTGCCAATCCTGGAGGCATTAAGGGCAGTTGCCCCACCAACAAAAATATTGGGTAGGCAGACATATAGTTTCATAGTTTTGCCCCCTCCCCAATAAATCAGACAGATTGAAAAAAAAATAATATCTGGTAGAATAAACAAAGTATAGAGGCTTTTCACATGACGTCATAATACTCTCCGACATTCATGTTGGAGTACATGTAACTACGTAGTAAACCACACTGGGCTCACTTGCTCGTTGAATGTGTACACAACGTGCATACCACAATGCACTCTGTGCAGTGCGTTAGGCACAAAGCCACATGTATTTGGCATGAAAGTCCTCCAGCATGGCTGTTCCGTGGCGTAATTGCAAAGCCTCTATAACAGTGTGGTATACAGATGATATGAGGGCTTTGATAAAATGTCAATTTAGTCTACTACAGAAATAACAGTAAAAATATTGAGCCATCCATCTATGTTTTGTGTATGTGCCTGTTAATTAATGTGAGTGTGTATGCATGTTGTTGTTGTTTTTTTTTTTTTTTTTTTTTTTTTAATTTTAAAAATGGAACCTACTGTTATTTCCATTGTACTTGGTGTTCAGCTGAAGCAATGGAGTAGGGAAAACAAGCCAGCTAGTCAAAACTGGAAAAAAAGGCTGTGCCAGTCTTGACTTGAACCTGTTGGATAGAAAATGAGCCCTAAAACTCTATCTAGCTTACTAACTTTTTTGGCTTATAGATGAATCCAGTCTGAGACACAATGTAGGGTTCTTTTGGGAAATTTTTGCCCCCCAGTCCACAAACCAGATGCATGCCCCTGCGAATTTCTCTTATGTAGAATAATGTTCACTCTTCTGGAGGAACCAGCATGTTAAGTAATTTCATGTATTGGAATTTTCTGCATATGCCTTTGTATTCAGTGCAGTGAATAAGTTGCCTTTTTATGTTGCAACTTGTTGAAATTCAACAACTTAAACTAGTTTTCCTCGAAATATTAGCTTTGTTTTTTATTAGGGGGGGGGGGGGGAGATCACCTTCTTCCCTCCTCACACTAGATGTTTGCAGAATGTTGCATTAACAGATGAAAAATCATAAAAGTAATCAAAGCATATGCAAGAAATCTGACTTCTTGAAATCCCTCTTAGACAACACTTTTTCACTGAAGTTAAATATTTTCATTTTCATTAAAGTGCCCACGCTTTAAAGGTATGGTTAATTGTCTTTCAAGCAAAAAAATAAAATAAAAAAGAACAAAAGTCTTGTTCTGTTGTACCTAATAATGATATATTTCAGACGAAAAATGTAGTTCAGGATTAAATTTTTGTTCCTTTGTGTTCAAATTGTAATTTAATAAAAAAATTTTTACTTAGCCACAATTGGAAAACATGTTTATCAATTCTTCATACAAGAACAATGAATTTATCTCCATCTTCCAAAGCATAGTTCTGTCGTGAACCGCAAATATCCTAGGAAGGAGTCATTTCCAAAATTATCCTTCAATTGATTGAGCCATGGAGTGCTCTCATGTGACCTCACAATCGATACTAGGCCAAGCCCATTGCTGGGCAAAAGTCAACAGTGCTTTAGTGCAACAGTCACATGTGGTTCTTAAGCTGCTTCTCAGCAAGCAGCACTAGCTTGTGTACTAGTTTTTGCCTGTCAAAAGGGGCGGGACTTATGACATCATTGAAAGCACTTTTAAAGCCCCTTTTTTTACCTGTGTCATATTTGTCTTATTCTTCCTACAGAGAAGATGTGAAGGATTTAAACAGCAACAAAACCGAAAAGACAGAGCCAGATTGGTTTTTGGAGTTTGATTCCAAGAAACAGAAATCAGAGGAAGCTACTCAACTGAAGGTCAGACAGTAATATTACTATATGTCACCAATTTTGAGGCCAAATGCATAAAAATGATATGAAAGCTGTACCTTAGGAGAGAGTCATTTGTGTAGCTGGCCAGTTTTTGCCAAGTCACTTATGTATTTCCTGTGACCAACTGCCCATATTGCCCAGTTTGATTAATGACTCTCCCCCTAGTCTAGGGCTTCCTGCAGTCTCTTAACTCCATCTGACCTACAGGTAACCTAACATCCCACAGTCTTGGACAAACTGTTTTGGATCGAGACTTCATCCCTTCCTCCTTCTGAGGGTACAGTACTTCCATTGGCCGTGAAAACTGTGCAGAGCATCTTTCATGATGTAATAGTAGGAGCTTTTACAACAGTTTTGTCCAAGATTGTAGCCTTTTGGTGTCTGACTCCAAACCTGGGAGGGGGGGGTAGGAAGCGCAGTTGCCCCACCAACAAAAATATTGGGGAGGCAGACATAGTTCTAATCCTCAGAAACCAGTGCTAAAACATGAAACTTTACATGGCATGCAATAAAATATTAGTTCGCTTTATTATTTCAGTGAACAGCACTTCAATCATGGCATTACTGGTGGACTGACAGTCTTCTGCTCAGCCTTTACCACTGGCTCATAATCCATTTCACCCTGCACCTAGCTGACTAGCTTGAACAAATGAACAAATATTCATGTTTGGCCTTAATTATAGCATTTAAGTTGATCTGTAATAGTCTTCAAAAAAAAAAGGAACTTCCTGAGAAAAGCAAAAAGCAAATACCATGTCTGCAAGGCATATTTATAGATTTAATGGGATGAAGGAGCTTTGTATATGAACTTGCAGAAAATGCCATGAAATGTGGTTTAGCCAGTTATCATTGAGGTGTAAAGTCTGAGCTACCGATTTCTGCTTCTTGTTGGTGCCCAACATTCACTGTATCATGTATTGCCTTAATGCCGTGAAGTTGGCTTCTTTGTATTGTGTGCTATATTCCTCTCCCATCTTAGTTCAGTGGTAACAACATTATCTACGATAGCTTTTTTGTGGTTAGGTGACATCACATAATATAGCTCTTATAATCTGCTTTCCTGTAAGAAACAGTTTGACAACTTCTGGGCCAAAAACCTATACACACACAAGAAATTAGAGCCAACAATAAGTTACACTCAAGCTTTGAACTGGAACCACATACATAGTAACAGGGAGCAATTTGTTTTTGAAATTTTGATAAGCAGTTTTGCCACTCATTATTCAAAATTGATTAGCAATCCCCCAAAAATGATTAGCAACTTTTTATATTGACATTTCCTAGCTGTATATTTTTACAGCAGCTTGTAAAAAACTACAGAATCCAAGACTGAAGGGTCGGTATGATATTACAGGTAATGAAACATCATGCTTTATGCGTCCATATGACTTGTATCACGTATGCAGTATAACTACACTCAGGCCAAAAAATTCCCTTAGATGTCTCCAAGGCAATTTCTGTACAGCAGCTCCCGATGACATTTTATGGGATCTCCTTAAAATTTTTCTAAACTTCTTGCTTTGCTTCCTTTCATTTGAAAATGTTTGTTTGTCAATTCAAAGACCAAAATAAAGCCATGAAAATAAATTGTCTATGACACTTCATTAATAGCAATGTAATTCCCTCATTGGATTGGTTTGTACCTAATCTTAGAAAGCCTGATTCTCTTTATCCCATTCATAGTCCTAGCTGCTAAGTGTCATTTTAGAACAGGAGCAGTGGTATGACATACAGACATATGAAAGCAACCAATCAGAGAACAGTGCCATCTTTTATTGACATTCATCAGATGCAACCATCCACAATCCTCTTCATCATCACTGTCCACATTGTCACTAGGGGGTTCTTCCTTTTTTGCTGATTTCCCTTACCTAAAATTGGGCCACCACTTGCTTGTAACGACATACTGACTACCAATTAGTCTACCCATACCCATTATATTTTATGAATCAAAGCTCCATCTCCTACAATGTACAACCAAGCAGAGTAACTGCCGATGTGAAGAATCAAGTTAATCCTATAGAACAGAGATTCACCCCAAAATGTCTAAAACATTTCACCCAATTTAACCTAATACAGATGAAAAAAGAGGTTATCAGCTTAATTAATTTAGTAGGTTTTAAAACTTATGATAATCTGAGCAAGTTTTGAGGCTTCTTAAATCCTTTCATAAGTTGTCAAAAAGGTGAACCTATGATCTCTTCAGTTTTCCTTAAAATCTGACTTAAAGACAGTACACTAGTTCATTCTACTGTACATGTATTCCCTTCTCAAGGTTAGCCAGCCCAAAACGTAAAAGCTGATAGGGATACAAAATTATCTACATGTAGATGACATTCACTTCATTAAATAGTTTCACCGCATGTGTAGAATACTCAAACTAAGCCCTGCCTAATATTTTTAAAAATTTTACTTCAGTAATTTCCTTGTACGATGTGTTTTCCTTCAGAGTTGCTTGTTTTGGCTCCTCTGCTATCCTAACAAGGTTTTACATTAAGATTTCTGAGCCTAGCCTAGTCTCGAGGGCAAACTTGCATCAATCGGCAGTTGCCGATTTGGAATGCGGGTGTTGCTTGGCGCAAAGCTTCTTTGCATCCAGTAGAACCGTACAGAATGGAATAGTGAGTTATGCAACATGAACAAAAGGATGAAATATTTACACAGTGATCTATAATTTCAAACCATGTTTACAGCCTTAAATATTCACCATTTTTAGGAGTTTAAACAGTGATTTGACAATGTAGAGCATGTTTGACTAAGAATAATGTAAAGATTGATTGACGGCAAAAGTCTCCTGTCATTACCAGAATAATCAAGGGCAAAACCAGTTGCTTTCTGCGGATTTTGCCTTCAATGCAGATATACGTAGTAGTAAACAATGCATCTCTCCTGCAGGGCGAGTTCATGGGTTTAAATTCTTGAAAGCGGAAAATTAAGGTGATTTTATTTGGAAACAACATGGTTTGCGGAGCAAGTACGGGGCCAATTTTTTTGTTTTGCATGATCAGTTTTCATGACTTCCAATTTCTGGTTTTATTTTCTCCTAACATTATTTCGTTCTGCGAACATTCAAAGTCACAATACCTGCTGAAATTTTGCATCGCAAGTCTGCTATTCAAGATCGAATGATGTATCGCAATTATCAATTTTTCCTCGTTTTTGCATCGCAAATTGCGATGCGAACCTGAACAAATTGCTGCCTGAGTAGCAAATAAGCCTACAGTGCAGGCCTTGAATTTTCAGACATGCGTGTGCGACACACCATCAAGTCAATCAGATAAAAGCAAGCTGCTTTTTAATTGTTACTGAGAAAAAATAGTTGTCCATCTCACAACCAGCTTTTGGTTGTGCAGGACAACTGGACAACCATGCAAATTGAGTCCTGCACCTCACAAGTAGACCCTGGCGGCCCACGTTTAATCGATTGGTTGGAAATAGTCGTAAAATCTCAGCTAACTGAATAACTAACTACACTTCCTAAAAAGTGCCCAATTGGGATCGATTATTCCATGCTTGAAGACATGACCCCATGGCTAGGATGTCTTTCTGTTTTCCCCCATACTAGTTTTTCGTTACTTTTCAACGCTAGAAATTTTGTTTAATATCCCTCAACCTAAAATTATTTTTCAAAAACTTATTTTATTTTCTATGAGTTACAAGGTCTTGATTATTTCTTTACAGCAAGTTATAGTATATGCTACTAGACAGCTGTACTTGCATGCCAAGTAATAAGTTGCTAGTACATTTCAAGTACTAATTGAAGACTTAAAAACATGCTCACTGTGTTGACAGGGCAGTTAGAATATGTAGGGCATGTTTCCATTTGGTCCAAATAAAAACATACCCGGATGGAAGGGTCACCCACTCACCCTGACTAAAGGCCTGGGTTGATGTTAGTTGACAAGATTGGTTGATGAAACAGTTCTTACAAAACACAGATGTACTTGTTGGACAAGGCAACCTATCGAACTCCCTTTGAAATCAGTGAAAAGTATAAATTTATTTCAAAAATTCTTTCCACCTTTTCTAACCAGAGCAGAAGCCTTCAATCCAAAACAACACCCTTGAAAGTGGTTCTAATTCTTTATTTGCACATTGTTACTTTACAAAAGGGAGTATAGTAGTTTGCAAAAATCCCCTTTCTTTCAAATAGTCGGGCCATGCTGAATAATCCCCTACTGAAATGGTTTAACATGACACTACTTCAGTTCCATGGCATCAAGCAGCATGGGATTGCTGATTGTATTCAGACAAAATCTGGATGTAATATTCATCCATACTTATGCTTCTGAAAGCGGAGGCTTAGACTTCAATTATTAATCAGTAACTGTCACCAGTAAATTTGGGGTTTCCATACAGGAGGGAAAATGGGAAATGTGACAAGTCTGTGAGTCTGGAATTTTATCATGGTCTTAAAAATCATGATGTTTGGGTGTTTGGTCCGCAATTCCAAAAATTTTCGTATCCTTTTAAAATTTGAAACCTACAGTAACACCTTCAGTGGTTGCAAATATGTTTAGTGGTCATCTGTGCTTGAAAACCATGTAAAAATAAAGGCTGTTTTGTAGTACACTCAAAACTTTTGGGTACTTAATATTCCTATTTTAGTCTTCAAAATTTCTGGAAAAGGTCTTTAGTTTCAGTACAGTATTTCAAAAGTGGGGTGACCCTGTATGTTATAGTTCAGTACTGTCCATGCTTGATATCATCTTTCATTATTTATTCTTTGTACCTTGACAATAATTTTTTTGACCTTGAACTTTTTCATTTTCAGAGAAGTAACTTTTTGTCACTATCAGCTCTTTAGCTATCTGTAATAGCTGTAATTTACCAAGCTCTACAATCAGTTCTATTCATTAAATATCTGTTGCTTAACAATTACTACAGTTGAAAAAGGAGTCGCTGGAGCGAAGAGAAACAAAACTGAAAGAAATGCGAAGCAGACTGAGAGCGAAGAAGAGAAAATTGGTGAGTGGTGTGAACGTGACCAGTCATCCTCCTTTTTAGAGTTGATATTTAGGTCGCAAAATATGTCAGTCTTGGGGGGTTAAACCTGACTTTTTACACTTAATTCATTCAGGATTTTATTCAAAGGGTTCAGCTTAATGTAAACAAAAGCATTGGGGGTCAGTTGTTTGTGCTTAATAGTGTTAAAAAAAAGTGGAAATTGTTTTCTGTAGCAGTGTGAAAACAAGGAAGTTATGACTGCCAAACTTTTTTAAGATTGGTCCTATTTTATTGGCAAAGGAGCTATCACGGAATTAGATATAAAGCAAATTGGTATTACAGAATGGAAAAGTTGGGAAACTTGGCACTCCATGCTGGGTTAGAAGGACAAGTGTTCCGTGATGAGGGTTTTTTTTTCTTTCTTTTCCCCATTTTAACATAATAGTGTCTGGAGGGCAAGGGGTACTCCCCCGATTAGACACGTTACATACTTTAAGTAGCACAGAATACTTGGGCATTTAAAAAGCAAGATATGTTACAAAATAAGAATAACAAGGGTTTTGCCTGTGTTTATATGGGTACAATTACACCAGTCATAAAGTCCCCCCCCCCCTAGCAGGAGGGTGGGGGAAAAATTCTTGATTAGTACTGCTCTTTGATTAGCATCAAGTTCAAGAGTAGCTGATAATGCTCAGCATGCACAGACAGTATTCTGATTTAAACATTAGGGCTCACCAGAATATACCGCTAAGCAGTAAAGTAGGATTGCAAAGAGTTTTAAACAGATGTGGAATTGCTACCATTGCTACCATGATAACAGTTAGTACTGTAGGTTGGGAGAAGTTACACTGTCTGGGTTGAAAAATTTGGGGTAGATGGGCACTGTTTAGCAAGGTGTTTCTTGATTGGCTGTTGCCATTGAATTGTATCAATTTTATTCTTTTTTCCTGTCGGGGATTTGGTAAGGGATTAGGGTTATTGTTAGCCCGTTAGGAAATTTCTTGTTAAAGAATGTGCATCGCCCCAAAATTTGGCCTTGTGTTTAATACAGTGTCCATAATTCACACCACAAACATATAGAAGAATCCAACTAATCAAGTGATGGTGTCAAGTGATGGTCTGATAAAGTTGGTCATAACTGGAGTTTATTAGCTGTAATGTTTCAAATATTTTGCTCAAATGCATCAGGATGATTGTACACTAAATACCTTTTGACTCCCCCAGTATCACTGAATTTGAGGGTTAAGCATTGCATGTAGACATTAAAATTAGGACGGTTTACTGCTGAAGGACCTCACTCCTGGCTGCCTGCCCTAGCTACTCGGATTCGTCTAAAGTGTACCTACTGTACCACTTGGTGCTTCGAATTGCATGCTCCTTGGAAAACATTTTAGCACTGTGCCCCCTCTCCTCCCCCCCCCCAAGTGTTATATGGTGGGCAACCATTTATTTTGTCCCAGGCTTGTCTTCATTGCTCATTCATGAGCTCTTTCATCTGCCATATCACTTGTGCATTTCTGAAAACTATACAAATCTTTGCCCTTGAGCAAAATAAGACAAAGACCATACTGTAGCTTTTTATCCCTTCAGTGCTATCTTTTGGTATTTTTGTAGAGGGTAAAACAGTATTTTAGAAATCAAGTTTATTTTCTCTTTAGGAACCATCTCTAACTCCAACAAAAGATGCCAAGTTAGAGGACTCTCATAAGAAAACATCAAGTGAGACTGAAGATGACATATTGGTTGCTGATTATACCAGCGAAGATGAGGAGAAAAGGGATGAAGATGACGAAGATGGGGAAACTCAGACGGAGGGGGAAGATACCATTACTAAGGTCAGGTTGTTGGGGAATTGGTGCCTTACAATTTCAGGTCTTGAATTTTGAGGTGTGCGAGTGCGATTGCACACGATCACTCACCTCAAATCACTGTGAGGAGTAAGATATTTTGCACTCCTAACTGAAGATTTGGAGCTCATATAAAGCTATTAAAGTTTAATAAAACAGCACACCTACCACACTCCTAAATTTTATGAGGAGTGTGATTTGAAGCACAGCTGGAAAATCTAAAACTGAAGACGTGCAATTTTATGGCAACATCGTTATCCCCCCCAGCTAGCGTTTTGTCACAAGCACAGGCTGAACCTCAAAACAAAGACTTAAAAAATTGAACTACAACTGCTTGTAATGATTAGGGTTGAAAACTCAGCCAAAGTAGGGTTTTGTCACAAGTACAGGTGGATTCATACTAAAGAATGTAAAAATGGAATCTATAGCCGTTGTTCGTTATGCTCAGTGTAAGAAACGGAGTAGGAAAAACAATCTGGCGAGTCCCACAACTGCAAAAAATGCTGTAGGCACAACTAGATTATTTAATCAGAAGGTTTAAAGTCATGACATTAAAGTCCAACAAACCAAATCAAACCACATGCTCAGGAAAAAATATTACAATTTCCTCTGCCTCTTGAGCCCTGAGATTTTGATATCTGAGATATACGAAGATCACAGGGAAGACTTTTTAAAGTTTGAAAGGTGTCACCAGTGTCTATATTCTGGTAATTACATGCTAACTGTATAATAGTAGAGGGGGCTTGTCAATATAATTGATGTTGTTGAAGTGATTTCAGTTTAACTCTCCCAATTGGCTTTCTGGTGTTTCGCACTGGTTTCGGGATGGATTTTTCAAATTGCCCATGAAGTCCTGACTTCATGTATTTCTCACACCATTTGAAAGGTTTTGCCTGATTCTACTTTATATTGTTGCACCATTTTTCATCTAGATACATTGGAAAATCAAAAAAAATTTGGGAGGGTGTGGCCAGCAGTCCTTGTCCTCCTTTTCAAAAAAATAGATTTGGTAACAGATGTAGTTTGTAATCTTTTCATGTAGCAATTGCATCATATGCAAGAAATGGTTCTGTGTACTTGTTGTAGTCTAACAAACATACGGCAACATCTGGTCTGTTCTTTAAGGGTGAAGTATATTGTATCACTAAAAAGGTGTAGACAATGAAATGATCAATTACTGGATATATAGCCCTCAACCCAATTTGAAACAGTGGATGAACTTTCAAACATTTTACTTTTTCTTAATCAGAACTTTACTTGAAGAATGTCTGGTCTTTTTTTTTTCATCATTATTCACTACAAACTGAAGTCATTTGAAACTAAACATTAACTGTATTCATAAAGAGTTGCATTGAAATAAGTTTGATGAGAGGAAAGTTAGGGATATAAGGTACACAGAACTATTTTGGAGTATTACTTGATAAATTACGAAATTTACATTGTCAGCCAGAGTTACAGAGGACTGCCTTTGTCCCCTGGTGGGGTCCAGGGCAAAAACTTTGTACATCAAATGATTTGGTCACAGCAGAGAAAAGTTTTCAAAAGTTTGGTGTACATGACACAAAAATGTCAAAATACATTCAACTACATATATTTTCCTTCAAGTCTCAAAGTATTGACCCTTTACCGTTGTTTGGGTCCTTTTGGACCCATGCTTAGAGCTTGGCTGTCACACCTCTTTGCTGTTTCACCCGGAGCTCGAAGCTGCGAGTAGCTACCTGAAAATTTGGCCACAACAGCGAGAGAGACAATAGTTTAAGGTCTCGGGGTCAATGGCCTACGGAATCCGATGCGGGGCGGGCTACCTCCGCTTTTCCGCCCACTCCCGAGGCGCGCAAATATGCCCCGATCGGAGCACAACGGTAAAGGGTTAAGCTAAAATACCTGCACCACTTGGCTAAAGGTTTACATGCACACACGCAGAGACAGTGGCATCAGTTTTGCAGTAAACACACTCCACCGGCTTATATTAACCCTTTACCGTTTTTGCACAATGAAAGTTCCCTATAAATAGAGAGATCTTCTACTTGCACGATTAACCCTCGACAGTCATTGAAATAGTGTGTAGGTCAATGGTTAATCGTGGTGAGGTCAACGGTAAACCGTGGCGCTAATTAAATATTGTTAGTAATAGGGAGCAGTGACGAGTTCTATATACATCGGGATAACGAATAAATTAAGCGTTATAGGTTAAAGCCTACTTTCGGAGCTTTCTCTAGCAGTTCGGTTTCAAAAATTTAAAATGCCGCGTTTGTCCTGTATTTTATCTGGAATATCTGTTCTCCCCCTACCCTGAAGGTTGTTTTGATCTGCCCCCTCCCCGAGAAATATTTCTCGCTTGAAAGCAACCCCTCCCCCCTTCGGTACCCTGCGACAACGGATCTTCTGAAGAGGTTAATGACAAAATAAACGACGTTAAACCACCCATGGGTACCCGATTTTGATCACTTCCCTGTCCTAATTAGAAAAACCGAATATGGACAGAAGTCCGTAATGCGTAGTATGTTACATTTCTTCCCCGTGAAACATTTAAAAGCTGCTTTTATTATCTTGTCATGCAGCAATTGTTCTTCATAATGTTAACACCGTGACATTTGTCATCGAATTACTCCTTTCAAAGTACACAACTTTTATTCACCAACTGTCATTACATTGCCCATGACCGAAAACTTCTTCATATACATTTGTACAGGCTTCCGACAATCCTCGACAAAAATGATGGGACAAAACAAGCAAAACAAGCAATAAACGGAACACCATCCCCCCACTCCCCCATTCAATGTTGCGACAGCCCAAGGCGTCCTGAAACTTCAACATTGATACGGGGAGCGGGGTTTGTCCCATGTATTTTTGTCGAGGATTGTAGTATGCAATGTGATGGTATTGGATTATCAGACTCCATTTTGTGTCTGTCCTGTAGGAGATCCACTCATGTAGGTTTACTTCTCCTTATAATCACTTCTGAGTTGTAGTTTTGAAGTAGGAAAAAAGGAAGTAAAATGTTTGCTGTAAAGCTTTTCTGGAGAAATTGCACCATATTATTTGTTATTGTTTGTATTTATTTGTTTATTTTCATCTCTCTATCTGTTACATACAGATATTTTATTGCAGTCGGACACACTCACAGCTGAGTCAATTTGTACATGAAGTAAGGAAGAGTCCCTTTGGGGAAGAAATCAGACTGACTAACCTGGGCTCCAGACAGGTAAGAGACCGAAAGAAAGAAAAAATTTTCTGGCTTTTTAGTTGGGTTCACAATTACTTCTTTGTCAGCTGGACAACAGATTTTGATGACAAGCCTTGCCAAGTGAGGGGACAGTTTGACAATGTAGAAAAATCCCTCATAACTAATAGGCGATTACGATTACGTGAGATTACATGGGATAACATGGGAACCTTCTCGCAGTTGACTTTGCATTGCTGTTGCTAGATGAGAGCTGTGTTTCTTACAACATACCTGTATGCCATCCTGGGTACATATTGGTTCATCATGTCTACTAAGTTTCAGAATGTTAAGCAGATTGTAAGTACAAATTGATTTGTATTGTACTTCAGTCTGAACATGGAGAGGTTCTCTATAAGAATCAATTGTGTTTTAGAACTCTATCCCTTTGGAAATACTGATGCTAAGAAAATTGGCCATGCATAGTGCTAAATATATTCACCATCTTGTTCTGTAATTCTGTTTATACATTTGTGACTTCATTGTTTTTTGTATAACACAATGATTTGTCATTCAAGTAGATCGATAATGTTAGGGATAATATTCATTGCCATTGAAATTTAAATATTTTGCCATGATAGTCCCTATTTTAGAGACAATAAACCTTTATGCATGTCAAAGGAACATATTCGGTAATTCAAGGTTACAACATTTCAAAATATTATCATACAGTAAATTAGTGATCTAAAATTTTTTCGAGGTGGCTCATGTTTAGATCACAAATTGCAGCACCGGAAGCACTTGGTCCCTGTTTGTGTTTCTGGTGTTGCAGTTGGCAGTTAATAATGGAATCATTATGTGTTCATTATTTCCCAGTTGTAGTGAGACCCAGCTGTTTGTGCATTAGTTAATATGCCTCCTGTACACCTGATGCAAAGCAGAAAGATGCCCATGTTATGTTTCAAATCACCTTTCATTGGAAGTTAGATTCTACCATGGAAGTGAAAAAATTCAACCCAAAACATATCTTTGTGGTAACAAGAAGGTTGAATTTAAGATGTGGGTTTGTAAAAAAGTTTGCTTTTACAAATGAAAGGGAACTGTTGTCTTCATTTGACTCCACAGAACTTGTGTATCAACCCGTCTGTAAAGAAGCTTAAGTCAATAACCTTGATTAATGACAGATGCCTTGAAATGCAAAAGAAGAAAAGAGGTAAATGAGACAGCTTCAAATGTCTGTTATAGATTTCTTCATGCTCTTGACAGTAGAAATAGGAGAGTTTGCACGATTTCAAATACTCATTGTACAGTATAATGCTTGCAGATGCCCCCATCTCACCCCCCTCCCCTTAAACACACACACATTTTCACATATTGCTGCAATTTAACCACTGAGATCCAGTTACAGTACTTCATTCAAAGCAATAAAGTTCAGCACATGGTCTGACTGATCTTTGACTTTTCATATTCTCCCAAGACATCCCTGACTGCATGTATGGTCAAGTAATTAGAGCCTCCTACTTGTACTGTAGTGAGGTCTGTAGTTTCACTACTGGCTGGGTCATACTGAAGGTGACCGCGTGTTTGTTCTAATGGTAAGAGCATCTGCCTCTCACACTTAATGCTCAGGCTCTATTCCCAGGTCGGGTCATACTGAAGACTCTAAAAATGGAACCTGCTGCCATTGTGCATGATGCTCTGCATAAGCAATGGAGTAGGGAAAACAAGCCAGTGAGCCACAACTGAAAAAAGGCTGTGGCTGGCTCAACATGAACCAACACGTTGGAAACATGGCCGTAAAACTCTATCTAACAAACTAACAAGTCATACTGGAGATTTGGAAAATGAAACCTTCTGCCATTGTTCTTGGTGCTCAGCATAAGGAACAGAGTAGGGAAAACAATTTTTCAGGAGTTGCAGGTGGAAAAGAGACTGTTGCTAGCCTGACTTACGCCAGTTGCTTAGAAACTGGGTAGTAAAACCTCATCTTCTCGCTAACAAACCCACCCACCCTCCCTTCACTCAGTGGTTTTATGTTTTCTGTCGACTTCATTGTGTTAGATTATACTGACCAATAAGTACAAGTAATGGAAACCATTACAAAGAATTGCGTTACAGCCGGGAAATGGGAAATGGCCGTGGCCACATTCACAAAGGCAACTTATGAACAAAACGGTTTGTAAGTCTGAATTACGCAATATAACTTTCTAAGTTGCTATTCTTGAGGGCAAAAGTTGATTAACATTTTGCATCACCTACCACAAGCCAGTATTATATGGGGAAATTACTCCTGAATTCTATCGAGTCACTATTATTTGGAGAGGAAGTGACTCGAGTCGTGACTTGTTACAACACTGCCACAAGCATCATGATCCTGGGAAAGTACAAAAAACCATGCATAGCAACAAATGCAAAGGTGCACTGTACCAAGGTTAGGTTAGGTTAGATGGAGTTTTACGGCCCAGTTTCCAACCAATTGATTCAAGTGGAGTTGGCCACAGCCTTTTTTCCAGTTGTGGCTGCACGGCTAGTTTTCCCTACTCCGTTGCTTATGCTGAGCACCAAGCACAATGGCAATAGGTTACATTTTTAAAAGCCTTCGGTATGACTTGGCTGGGACTGGAACTCCCAACCAAGGAACTGTTTCACCATGGTGGCTAATGTGTGCTGCAATAGAAAACAATGGACATTATTTGAACCATAGGTGATTGGCGTAATTTGACAGTGAACGCTGTACCCACTCACAAGATTGGCTCTTGTGCATTTTCCTATTAGTAATGCAGTATATATTTGCAAACTGCACAAGTTTTCATGCATACCACGTAGGAAAGTTCTTTTGCATTTAGTAAGTGTTTTGACTTATGACACTCCTTACGCAAATGCTAAATGGATATAACCATAGAGGTTTTTCATTGTTGTGAGGTTCATTGATTTTGTGGTGATTTGACTGAAAAATTTGTGATGTAGTCTGAAAATTAGAAATGCTGAATGCTGCACTTGATGATATTGCCATATTGAAAATTATTACATAAATGTGTAAAAACAAGTGAAATTCTTTCCCTGAAATGGTTGTTTTTTTTTAAGTAATGGTCATCACCATAATGAAGGTAAAAAAAATGTGATTCGATCAATATCTTTGCAAGTTTTCAAACCCTAGAGAATTGCTTTTCTTAATGAGATTCATTATCCACCCTTTGTACCAGGCTCGTAACAGCTGGACCTTACTGAGAAAAACCCACATACCCTTTAAACTCAAATGTTACTTAAATATGTACAAGGGTTTTATAATCTAGTTTCATAAACAAAATCTCTATACAGAAATTTAGCTGCAGTAAGTTGCAGTGATTTGCACCTTTGAATCAAATGACTGACTTGGCTTTTTTCAGATTCTAAGAAAAGAACGGAAGAATCAGATACGAAAAAACCCAAACACACTACAGGAAGTAGTGGATGCCAGTTTTATACGCAAGGGACTTTAGAAGACATGAAGGACAGAATTGCTGTTGAAGCTTTGGATATTGAACAGCTGGTTGACCTAGGTCGAGAACTCAAAGCTTGCCCCTATTATGGAACTAGGCACTCTGTAACATTTGCTCAGGTATTTTTCTTCTGTACTTTTCCCTCATTTTCCTTTCAAATGATGACCATCATTGGATGCTAATAAGCTGTCAAGCCTCCGTCACCCTACAGAGAATTCATATCAGATTCTGATCCAATTTTTGTGAGTCTTGTTGAAATCTTCTCCATCTCTTTTTGGCAAGAAAGCAAAATTTGACATCCAGTGTAAATATTTGATTGGCATCAGAGGTCTATGAAAATGAAATGTGAACTTATCTTTTTTTTGTGACATCACTGCAGCAGACAACTTTTATCGGACACACACAGTCCAATGAAAGTTGTCTGCCGATGTGATGTCACAAATATTTGCATTAGTTTTGAAGAAAGTGGGATTAAAAGCTATATTTGTGATATAATTCCAATTCCCCCCCCCCCCCACGAATTTATCAGCTAAGTGTTGATAAATAAATGAGCACATAGACCACACCCATTTGCTTCTAGTCAACTGTAATCCTGTGGAAGTTAATGAAGCTGGTGGATTAGGTAATTAGGACCTAGCATGAGTTATTTAATGGGACTATTCACATTCATAGAACTTTATATTTCCATTGAATTACCATTGTTTTCAGACATCTTTGTCCCTTTGAGTTGAAAGAATTTTCCTTGTATTCAAGATTGTTGTATTTTCCCAGCAGATACAGGCTATTCCAGCAGGTCATGTAGTCCTAGTGAATAAAATATGGGTGAAGTTGAAAGTTATGACTTAAAGGGAAATATTTTATAAGTTCAACTAAGGTGTATAGGATTGAAATTTTCTTTTCAAAGAATTTTCATTGAAAATATCTTTTTGGTTTTAGATTGTAGTACTACCATACAACATCTTGCTTCATAAGTCTACCAGGGAAGCCTGCGGAATTAAATTAGAGGGGAACGTTGTTATCATAGATGAAGCACATAATCTGCTAGAGACAATATCAAGTGTCCATAGTGTTGAAGTAACAGGTGGTCAGGTGATAAATAATTCTTTTTTTGTGATGAACTTTTGTTAATGAATTTTCAAGTATTTGAAATTTTAAAATATAGCAGGTTTGGTTTGATAAGGGAATTTTGGGTGATAGAGGCATAGTAACAGGGTTTCGGCCTTATCCTCCCTGAGTAGCAGATGATTTCCTTTTGTACTTCTTGTGTGCACAATTAGATTTAAACTATGTATCCATTACCATGTACCATTAACTGTTGTAATGTTGTTTGGGCATGTATCACTTGAAGTCTGCCTTTCAGCAAAACTTTAAGAAGGAGAGTGGTAATGTAACAGGCCATATGTCAGTGGAATGTGGGTACTTGAAAAATAATTCCTCGCTTTCTGAGAGATTAGCCGTTTTGTCAAATACTAGCGAAATGTCAAATCTAGTCAAAATTAAACATGTTTTGTCTGTTTTGGTTGAACTTTCTTACAATTAGTCAATTTATTAACCACTTGGAGCCTTTATTGAGCCCCATTCACTCCCTTGGCTGCATGTATTTCTCTTGGTAGAACCCCATTTTAAAGATGATGTTTTAATGATTTTTAAACTGTTTGTGAATGAACAGGAATGAGTTATATATATATAGAATATTCAAATTAGATATTCCTTTTATTATACAGGTTTACAAAGCTTTCTCTCAACTTAGTCAGTACATGCAGAAATACAAGTAAGTTTGCAAGAAAGTATTCTGTTGTATGTAACTAGAATGAAAAGAATATATATACATACCCCATGTTTCCATGAGGGTTCAATATTCCCAAGGTTTGATGTTCCCTGTTTCTGTATTATTTTACTGGTTGACCTTGATTACATGGCAAGGTTTGTTATTCACAGGTTGTTCAATGTTCCCAGAAATGTGTTCAATTTTCCCATCCTGAAGGCATTGAAACCCTGAGAACAATTAAACCTGGGATCATCCTCATAGCCTCTTTTATCTAGCACACTTCTACAAGGTAATTTATCAGTGATAGTGTGCACTTGAAATTTCTGTTTTTACTGATTTTTTATTTTTTCAGGCAGATTGCTTATCATCACAATTTTTTTTTCCTTATTGTCTAACTAGAAGCCGACTCAAAGCCAAGAATCTGATGTACATCAAACAGCTTCTACATGTACTCACATCCTTCATCAACACTCTCGGAGGGAAGTCAGCCTCACCTCCTCCTTTAAATCCAAAAACAGGGTCAGGGACTGCAACAAAGCTCCTCACCATCAATGACTTCTTGTTTGAATTGAAACTAGATAACATTAATTTCTTTAAGGTAAGTGGTCTTTTAACAAAAGGTTCTTGACAAAAAGATAAAGACACTCCCAAAGACTGGTTGCTGGTTCGCACTGGCAAGCAATGAGCATGGACAGGCACGTATGCTTACATGGTAGGGTCTCACACCTCCAATAATTTCCCCCTTGACTTACACACTAAATTAGCTCCCTTTCAATGCCCCTGCAGCCTTGTCAAAGTTTACAACTATTTCAAGATACCCATCACTTGATAGCTGACAAGCATCATGGCACTACAAAATTTCCATGCCATAACCGTTTAGATTTTGAGCTAGAAGAACTTAAATTTTTTGTAGGGTACACCCACCCCTAGCCTCTTCACTTAAACGGAAAATCTCCTCCATTTGACAGCAATTTTTTAAACAGTCTAAACCACCATCAATCTTACCCAAATTTTCAACTTCCACACTTTGGCAAGTTCTCTTTCATATTCATGGACTTTCATTACCCAGCTGGCAGGTTATCCTGACAAAATTTGGTCCAAACCAGAGTTAAAAGAACTACCTCTTTGAGGGTGTGCACTTGAAGCTCTAATACAGTACCCTAATGGAGTAGTGAGACCGTAGGTGTCAATCGTGCAGCAACCTTGCAGTTGCACACTGAATGTAGGTAAGTCAGAATCTATGTTTCCTTGTGACCAAAATAAAATTTCTCTACATCATCTCTGTTGTCAAACAGTCACAGCACCATTTGCTTGTAAACATGGATGAATCTATTGGTCTAAGATTTGGGTGATGACTTATTTCTTAAAGGGGCAGTCAGAGTTTGACCGTGAATATTAACCTTTTGTTCCAGTACTTCATTTTTACTTTTAAACTGATTATTCATCAGAAGCAACAGACATTCAAGAGGTCTTTCAAGTGAGAAGAAACATTAAATATGTGTTTATAACTGTTGCATGGGGATTTTGTAATTTTGTTCCGTTAACAAAATTCCACACAGATGCAAGACTAGACAATGTCAGACTATGATGACAGATCATTTTTTGCTAGTTTTAAATCAAGGTATGATTATGGTGCACAGTCATTGAACATTTGATTCAAACAAACTCTGATTGCCCCTTTAAGGTCCCTACTGACTCAATTAAGGGCAGAAAATATTGGAAACATGCACATATGTACATCACATGAAAGATGCATTAGAAAACATATCAATGTAGAAAATGCAACATGTCTGCCAAATGAGATTATTTGAACATCTCAAAATAATATTTTTAACTGAATAAGTATTTCTCTCTCTTTGATTTTGCAGCTTCAGAGGTATTGCCAAAGGAGCAAGATTTCCCAGAAGGTAATTTTAATACTTAATTTTCTGTAATTTTTTTTCTCCTAGTACTGACTTCTTGCTTTAGTTTTCTTTTTATGCCTCTCTTCACCCTACCCACAACTGGAAGAGGCATAGATAGAATAACCAGAAGATTTGAAGTTGAGCTAGAACCCCAGCAAACCAAATCAAACCAAATCTCTGCCCCCTACCTACCTCTCCCTATTTGTCCCTGTTGCTTTACTTCTCCCTCTCTCCCACCCCCCCCCCCTTCCTTAAAAAGTAATTCTTCATTGCTTATAGTTCACATAAGACAATATTCAGTACAACTACCCTGTCATAAAACTATCTCAACAATTATTAACAAAGTGCTTAAAACGATGAATAGTGGTGACAAAATTATAACATGTTAAGTGCTATCATTTCATCTCCATACAGAAATTGATATAAATTAAAGTTAACCATGGGGCAGACTACACCAGCTTGTACGTATCTATAATCCAAAGAGGGGGAAACCATAAAAAGTTAATTGCAAAATAAAATTAATATTGTGAAATTGACACCAAATTTTGGTTAGCAGCAGGGAATAATGTACTGATTAAACATTATGTTTTCATAGCAGTTGAATGCTTCTTTGTTTAGAGTGCAGTCAACTCTCATCCAAGACTTCAATTTTTGTAGTAGTCTACAGAAGTTCTCAGTTTTCACAGCTCTTTGATTGACAGCAAGTTCAAAAAATGCAGATTACTGTAGCTCATATTACATTACACACGTTGTGGGTCTTGTATACTCACCATGAGGTAAAATACTGAGATTTTGCCTGGATGTGGATGAGTTTTAGACAGTTGTGGAAGAGACTTAAGTAAAAAGGTTTGGAAAATTTGAGCTGTTTCGGGTTGAAGGGTTAGTCCCTGGGGTGAAGCCAAATGAAGCGTTTTGGGGTTGAAAGCCATGACCCAAACTCAAAAAAAAAATGAAAATATCAAAAAGGTGATCACTAAAAAAAACTGTTAGGTTCAAGGCTAAAATATTGCACCATTTTACATCTGGAGACCTAAAAAAAACACTTTTTGTCTCCAAAGGGGAGTGAGATAGACCCCCTTTCCACCTCAACTCCATGTCACACTCCAAAAACCTTTCCTATAACCCAATCATGAGGCATAAGGCCCCTTCAAATGCTGGTTCACATCCCAGGTTTTATTTTGGAAGTTTAAATTTTGACTCTGATAACCGTCAGCATCACTCACCAAACTAAGCTATCTAATGAATAATTATTAAAGAGATAGTAAGTATTAGGTGTACAAAAGATCAGAGCTACAGTTCCCTTTTCAGAGTAGCAGCCTCTGCAGCCTTGTGTTATTTACTTTACACATATTTACTGTGAAACCTTGGTTTACCCATAACTATATTTGTTGGGTTTCATTATGATGAACCCATCTGACTAGAGACACAAACTCTGGTTTTTGAATCATAAACTGGGTATCTGTTACCAAATCCAATTAAATTTGGTTTCTGTGAGCATGGCTGATTAATTCTTAGTGACATCTGAGCCCTTATTTGGGTAATTAAAGGCTTCCTGTTCAGAACAAAAGATTTAATTCTGCAATCATTGGACATTTCAGTAGCTTATCTGCTGATTAAATAGGCTGTGCAATCAATTGGAAAAAGTTCCTTACATGCCAGGGGGTTAAGTGCTATTCTAGAAGTAATAAATAATAATAAATAAGTAAATGAACGGATGAGGAAGATTTTATTGCACCCATCCATTCCTTTGTGAGGTCTGGTCAGAGGGTCCTTATTTCTAAGTGAGTGAAGTGGTAATGTTGCGTCAAAAAACCATTTAACTATTGCATCCTGGAATAGCCCCATGTTAAACCTGTGGTATGAAATCTCATTTTTGGTATGGAATAGGCTTGAAGAGGAGATCTTTTACATATATACACCCCTTTGGATGTTACAAATGCAAATTTAGCGGTCTCAACATGAAAAAAAAACTAGGGGATATACAGTAACATGTTTAAAGCAAGTGCAACTCAGATTAGAGAACCTGGACAGTGGTAATAGACATATCGACAAGAAAGAAGACATGTTTGAGAAAGAATGTGAAAATTATTCTTTAGAATATGATTCCAAAAATAATCTTTGAATATTTGCAATTTTTGACCCGGGAACTTAGTATTTCAAGAACCAGTTCATATATACTATGTGTATGGAATAAAATGAATAGCTCAGTATGGAGGGATGGGCCTCGTTCAGTAGGGTTGTTGGCCTAAAACTTGGCCTAGGCATCTACAGCTCGGCTGTTTTGACTTGAAGCCTTGTAGTTTGAAATTATGTAGTTGCTTCACTTTCAGTGAAAGACTGAAAGTCACAATGAACATACTCTCTACTCATTTGTATTCAGCTAAATGGTTTTGTTGAGATGAAGATGGAGCCAGTTGTTAACACAGAGGGCAGTGTTCCACAACCGACAGGAATGTCTCAATTTCTCCAACAAATCCAGAAACAAAACCAAAGCAAGCAGTCTGTAACAGCTGGTGGAATTGAGGAAAATAAAGGTACTAACTTAACTCTTGGAATTTTTGTTTGACATTGCATCAATGGATGCATTCTAATAGTGTTGGGCAATATTAACTTTTTACCCTCACAATAATCAAATAAAAATAAAAAAAGTCATGACAAAACCATAATGATGATAATTTCCATGCATCAAGTTCTGTTTAAGTTTCCTCTACTCTGAGGCAACTCTGAGTGGAGAGATGTGCATAAGTCAATGATAATCCACAAATCTTTTGTTTGCCTCATTGTTCATTGACTTTTTTTAACTGCCTGAGAGATGAATGAAAAGATCACACTGTGACAGAATGCAGTTGCCCTCAGGTGTGTTTGGTCTAAAAGTAGAGTATCTGCTTCTCACCCTGAATGCCGAGTTTGTTTCCCAGGCCGAGTCATACTAAAGACTCTAAAAATGGAATCTACTGTAGTGGTGCATGATGCTCTGCATAAGCAAAGGAGTAGGGGAAACAAGCCAGTGAGTCACAACTGGAAAAAAGGCTGTGGCCGGCTTGACTTAAACCAGTAGGTTGGAAACTGGGTGGTAAAACACCATCAAACTAATTACTACTGTACTGTAAGATCAGTGCAAGGTCAAAGTATAAATTTGAGATAGTTTAGATGTAATTTTACGGCCCAGTTTCCAGCAAAATGGCACAAGTCGAGCCATGACTTTTTTTCCAGTTGTGGCCCACTGACTTGTTTTCCCTACTCCATTGCTTACGCTGAACACCAAGCACAATGGCAGAAGGTTCCATCTTTAAAGTCTTTGGTATGACCCGGTCAGGACTCGAACCCTGGGCCTCCCAAGAGAAGACCAGATAAAGAAGAAAGAAAAACATACAAAGCATTTTATTTCACTTTTTTTTGATTTTTCAATTCTTAATATGTATTGTTGAGAGCAAAAATTATCACAATAATAATTTTCAATATATTGCTCAACACTACATTCTAAAAGTCCAGATATTTCCTTTATTAGTCCCAATGTACTCCTATCATGTTTAGACAGGACTCTTCATGTCAGAGAGGAGGGGAGCAGTAAAGCCATATATGGTAATTTTATAGGAAAAATTTTCCAAATCAGCCCCTTCATGAAAGAATTCATGCTCTTGAAGTCGGATTTTGAAAGTTAGAGTGTAATTAAAGAATTTGTGTTCATTCTCAAAATGCAGGAATTAAATTTGTTGTCACAACTGCAGGTAAAATACTCTTTATGTAGAATTTTTTTGTAATTGATGCTTAAAAGTCTGATTTGGTCACTGATATGTATTTCATTTGGTAAATACACTGAAAGTTGCAATATTAGATCATTAATACTGGATAACCTGTACTAAATTTTCACTTCTTTTCCTGCACAGCCAATCCGTTGAGTGATTTTGTTGAGGCCTCCTCTCCACTGATGCATATCGAGAGCTTCCTCCAAGCTCTCACCAATGCTGATAAAGATGGCAGAGTTGTTATTTATAGAAAAGGTAGTATGCCTATAAGGTAATATGCCTGAATATGAAAAGAAAACATAAAATATCAAAGTAATCTTTAATTTTACCCTTCTGAAAATGAGGTTAAATGGGAAAAATCTGTCTCTGAGATTGTAAATTGCTATCCTTCTTCTTTTAATGATCTTAATGAAATTTTCTGTTTGAGAATTATTTTATTATGTAATTATCACCATGTTTATTTGTGTAGAAGCATGGTGATTTGCCTCAGAGGATACCTTAAAAACCTCAGTGGGCACAGGTCTATCGACCTCTATGTCTACATCTTCTTCATCTGCACTGTTGACAACTGTTGTGACAATTAAAAGCTTTGAGTGACTGCCATACTAGCCAGCTAGTAGTTAACATACAAATCAGCCTTATAGTTCTACGAAATTTCCTGGCCGGCTCAAAACCTGTGTGAACCCTTTTCAAACTGAAAAACAGTTCTATAAACAAAACTAAATTTTCTGAAGATGAGTCTACAAAACTCTTTATGTAACCTCTGACTTTGACCACAGGATGAGTGATTGCACTGATCTTGAGAAATTCTTCAGCAACATCTCAATCATACAGACCTGAAACAATTTTTGGTCATGATTTTTGTTCATGGTTTGTTCATTAATATTTTACAGACAGTATCAATTCTTCATCAAATCCCTAGGTTTTGTTTTGTAAGGTCTGACAGTTTAGTCTTGAGACACTTGTATCATGCATGATTTACCTGATAAGGTTAGGTGAAGGTTAGAGATACTAAGGAAAGCTTATGAAGAGAGGCTTAGTATCATGTATACTATTATGTTACAGATTTTGCAAATCCTTCCTAGCCCCCCCCAAGATATTTTCAGAAAAAGATAAAAAACTGTTTAATTTAAAGAAAGGGAATTAAACCAATTTACAGTAAACTTTTGAGCCAGATTTTACACAAATGGGTACTCTTCTTGAAAATAAGGCTGCACATCTTTTGTGTGTTTGGTTGCAAAATTGTTCACTACTTCACTAGTGAAAATTTTGTTGCACGCACTTGGTTATCTTCAATAGATAACATAGCATCCGTTTTGCAATTGACATGTCTGGTGTTGACTCCTGGCCTAGTCATGTTGAAGACTTAAAGGGAAATATTGCATTTGTTTTGCAAGAAAAATTCATCCTTTTAAAACTAATATTTATTGACACAGGTTGATAGATTATCAAAAATAAGGCTGAATGGTAGCCTTCTTTTAAAGGAATAAGATTCCCACGGATAGAAATCCACTTGTTTGTTGCTCAAGAATAATTTGTTCACCCAACCTTTCAACCTTTCAAATGATGCAATGTCCATCTCTCTTCTTGAGCGTAGTATTTTAAAGAGATGTAGCTATTACTGGGGTTTATGATTAAGACTGAATTGTTGGATAGTGTCTGAACCATTTTCTTTGTACCCTTTTTTAAACACAATATTTTCCTTAGTAAAATGGAACCTACTGCCAATTTGCTTGGTTCTCAGCATAAACAATGGAGTAGGGAAAAGAAGCCAGTGAGCCACAAGTGGAAAAAAAAGGGCGTGGCTGGACCAACTTAAAGCAATTGGTTAGAAACTGAGCCTCATGTAACTTACCCTCTGTTATTTTCAATTTTGCTAATGACACTTCTGATTTGAATTTAAATAAAAATAGGAACAGCAATTTTTGTGTCATGGGTAGAACTGAAATTGTTTCCCATAAAAGTGGGATGTTTATCTCCATCCTTATCTCATTACGTTTATAAACTCGGTTTTTCCTGATTTTTTCTTCTTTTGGTTTCATTTCCTGCCTTTTTAGATTTGCTCAGTCAGTCAAGTTTAAAGTTCCTGCTTCTGAACCCAGCAGTGCACTTCAAAGAGGTTGTTAGTCAGGCCAGGTCAGTGGTGATCGCAGGTGGTACCATGCAACCATTGGATGAGTTCAAAAATCAGTTGTTCTCATGTGCTGATGTGCCTCCTGAACGAATTCATGAGTTTGCATGTGGTAATTTATTTTGACATATTTTTGTCTGTGGCAGTGAAACTCATTTAGTATTATCAAATGTGCCAACCTGAGATGAAGTCCTCAAGATAATTCACAATTTAAAAAGTATGAAAAGGTAAAAAAATCAGGGATTTTGCCAGAAAGTCCAAAAAGGGGATTTATTACTGCCAAACCCCAAGTCCAAATTGATGGTGCCTTTGGCAGCAAGTTGGTTTAGTTGGGCAATAGTTTGCTTCAAGGGGCCTATAGGGTAAAATCTAATGGGTTTTTAAAGGCTATTTATTTATTTATTTATTTCAGTTCAAGCTTTACTGGAAAGGTGTCCTCTTTTTGATTCCTTGCCGTAGGCCAAGGAATCTATGCGATGGTGATGTGTGTGTGTATGTGTGTGGGTGTGTATGTGTGTGTGTATGTATGTGACGCTTTGGCTTGTAAACACGATATCTCAAGAAGAGTAAGTGTGACTAACCTCATATTTGGTGTGTGGGATGGTCATATTAAGTAGATGATCCCTATTGTTTTTGGTGGAGATCAAAGGTCATTTAGGGTCACAAGAGGTCAAAAGGTCAAAACCTTGTAAACACGATATCTTGAGAACGGTACATGTGACTATGCTCATATTTTGTGTGTGGGTTGGTCATATTAAGAAGATGATCTCTATCAATTTCCTTTTAGGTCAAAGGTCATTAGGGGTCACGAGAGGTCAGTAGGTAAATTCCTTAGAAATTGCTCGTAAATATGGTATCTCAAGAAGAGTAAGTGTGACTAATCTCATATTTGGTGTGTGCATTGGCTATATTGAGTAGATGATCCCTATTGTTTTTGGTGGAGATCAAAGGTCATTTGGGGTCACGAGAGGTCAAAAGGTCAAAACCTTGTAAACACGATATCTCGAGAATGGTACATGTGATTATGCTCATATGTAGTGTGTGCGTTGGTCATATTAAGTAGATAAGTAGATGATCCCTATTGTTCTTTGGTGGTGGTCAAAGGTCATTTGGGGTCACGAGAGGTCAGTAGGTAAATTCCTTAGAAATTGCTTGTAAACAGGGTATCTCAGGAAGAGTAAGTGTGACTAATCTCACATTTGGTGTGTGCAGTGGCCATATTGAGTAGATGATCCCTATTGTTTTTTGGTGGAGATCAAAGGTCATTTGGTGTCACGAGAGGTCAAAAGGTCAAAACCTTGTAAACACGATATCTCGAGAATGGTACATGTGATTATGCTCATATGTGTTGTGTGGGTTGGTAATATTGAGTAGATGATCCCTATTGTTTTTGGTGGAGATCAAAGGTCATTTGGGGTCACGAGAGGTCAAAAGGTCAAAACCTTGTAAACACGATATCTTGAGAACGGTACATGTGACTATGCTCATATTTTGTGTGTGGGTTGGTCATATTATGTAGATGATCTCTATATCAATTTCCTTTTAGGTCAAAGGTCATTTGGGGTCACGAGAGGTCAATAGGTAAATTCCTTAGAAATTGCTCGTAAACATGGTATCTCAAGAAGAGTAAGTGTGACTAATCTCATATTTGGTGTGTGCATTGGCCATATTGAGTAGATGATCCCTATCGTTTTTGGTGGAGATGAAAGGTCATTTGGTGTCACGAGAGATCAAAAGGTCAAAACCTTGTAAACACGATATCTCGAGAATGGTACATGTGAGTATGCTCATATGTGTTGTGTGGGTTGGTCATATTGAGTAGATGATCCCTATTGTTTTTGGTGGAGATCAAAGGTCATTTAGGGTCACGAGAGGTCAAAAGGTCAAAACCTTGTAAACACGATATCTTGAGAACGGTACATGTGACTATGCTCATATTTGGTGTGTGGGTTGGTCATATTGAGTAGATGATTCCTATCAATTTTCGTGGAGGTCAAAGGTCATTTGGGGTCACGAGAGGTCAATAGGTAAATTCCTTAGAAATTGCTCGTAAACATGGTATCTCAAGAAGAGTAAGTGTGACTAATCTCATATTTGGTGTGTGCATTGAATATATTGAATAGATGATCCCTATTGTTTTTGGTGGAGATCAAAGGTCATTTGGGGTCACGAGAGGTCAAAAGGTCAAAACCTTGTAAACACGATATCTCGAGAATGGTACATGTGATTATGCTCATATGTGTTGTGTGGGTTGGTCATATTGAGTAGATGATCCCTATTTTTTTTGGTGGAGATCAAAGGTCATTTGGGGTCACGAGAGGTCAAAAGGTCAAAACCTTGTAAACACGATATCTCGAGAATGGTACGTGATTATGCTCATATGTGGTGTGTGGGTTGGTCATATTGAGTAGATGATCCCTATTGTTTTTGATTCCTTGCCGAAGGCAGGCAAGGAATCTATGCGATGGTGATGTCGTGTGTGTGTATGTGTGTGTGTGACGCCTGCTTGTAAACACGATATCTCAAGAACGGTAACCCCCAGGGATCTCAAACTTGGCATGTAGATTGTCCACATTGAGTAGATGGTCCCTATTTTTTTTGGTAGAGGTCAAATGTCATCTGGGGTCACCAGAGGTCAAAATGTAAATACCTTGGAAATTGCTTGTAAACACGATATCTCCAGAAGGAAAAATGTGAGCAATCTCATACTTACCTTGCTGATTGTCCATATTGAGTAGATGGTCCCTATTGTTTTTGATGGAGGTCAAAGGTCATTTGGGGTCACCAGAGGGAAAAAGGTCAAAACCTTGTAAACACTGTATCTCAAGAAGGGTAAATGTGAGGGATCTCATACATAGCAGGTGGATTGCCCATATTAAGTAGATGATCACAATCGTTTGTGGTGGAGGTCAAAGGTCATTTGGGGTCATCAGAGATGAAAAGCTCAAAAACTTGTAAACACCATATGTCAAGAAAGGTAACTGCCAGGAATCTCATATTTACTAAGTGGATTGTCCATACTGAGTAGATGACCCATATTGTTTTTATTGGATGTCAAAGGTCATTTGGGGTCATCAGAGTTCAAAACATCTAAACCTTGCAAACACTATATCTCAAAAGAGTATATAACTGTTGAAGTTAATATCCATGAGCGGTTAGGGTGAAAGGGTAAGAATAATTTGGCATGTGTAATGTAATAGGCATAGGGTATATAATTTTTTTGGAACAGTTTATTAACTTCACTATGTAAATTCTTTAGTGAGGTAATTTTGAAAATGCATTTGTAAAGTACTGAAGCAAACTCATAGGAAGAAGGTCTAAGGTGCACAGAAAGGCACATCACATGGTAGTTACTGTACAGTATGTTGATTCTGGCATGCAGTTGTACCCTGTTATTACAGTAAGTTCCAAGTATTAATACATGAAAAAGTGGGCAGAGCAAAATATAAAATCTTAAAAGGCAAAATCTGCTCATCAGGCTGGCATACATGCTTCAATGCTCATGGGTATGCTGATTTTGCAGCCACAAGTAAATAGATTTTCATGAAACTGATGTGGAACATGTGAATTTAAACAGTCTGTATATAAGGGACATTTAGGGACATAGTCTGAAAATATTAGAAGATGCTTCTGTGCACACTAAGTAGATGACTGATATGGAACTTCAAAAGTATAAACTTTGAACAGAGAGTACTCTGTGTGATGCACAAGAATCTCTTTTATAACATACCTACATTGCTTTTTGATTCCTTGCCGAAGGCAGGCAAGGAATCTATGCGATGGTGATGTCGTGTGTATGTGTGTGTGTGTGTGTGTGTGTGTGTGTGTGTGTGTATGTGTGTGTGTGTGTATGTGACGCTTTGGCTTGTAAACACGATATCTCAAGAAGGGTAAGTGTGACTAACCTCGTATTTGGTGTGTAGGTTGGTCATATTGAGTAGATGATCCCTATTGTTTTTGGTGGAGATCAAAGGTCATTTGGGGTCACGAGAGGTCAAAAGGTCAAAACTTTGTAAACACGATATCTCGAGAACGGTATATGTGACTATGCTCATATTTGGTGTGTGCATTGGTCATATTGAGTAGATGATTCCTATCGATTTTCGTGGAGGTCAAAGGTCATTTGGGGTCACCAGAGGTCAAAAGGTAAATTCCTTAGAAATTGCTTGTAAACACGGTATCTGAAGAAGGGTAAGTGTGACTAATCTCATATTTGGTGTGTGCATTGGCCATATTGAGTAGATGATCCCTATTGTTTTTGGTGGAGATCAAAGGTCATTTGGGGTCACCAGAGGTCAAAAGGTGAAAACTTCGTAAACACGATAACTCGAGAACGGTACATGTGACTATGCTCATATTTGGTGTGTGGGTTGGTCATATTAAGTAGATGATCCCTATCGATTTTCGTGGAGGTCAAAGGTCATTTGGGGCCACCAGAGGTCAATAGGTAAATTCCTTAGAAATTGCTTGTAAACACGGTATCTGAAGAAGGGTAAGTGTCACTAATCTCATATTTGGTGTGTGCATTGGCCATATTGAGTAGATGATCCCTATTGTTTTTGGTGGAGATCAAAGGTCATTTGGGGTCACCAGAGGTCAAAAGGTGAAAACTTCGTAAACACGATAACTCGAGAATGGTACATGTGACTATGCTCATATTTGGTGTGTGGGTTGGTCATATTGAGTAGATGATCTGTATCGATTTTCGTGGAGGTCAAAGGTCATTTGGGGTCATGAGAGGTCAAAAGGTGAAAACTTCGTAAACACGATAACTTGAGAACGGTACATGTGACTATGCTCATATTTGGTGTGTGGGTTGGTCATATTGAGTAGATGACCCATATCGATTTTCGTGAGGGTCAAAGGTCATTTGGGGTCACGAGAGGTCAAAAGGTAAATTCCTTGTAAAATTGCTTGTAAACACAGTATCTCAAGAAGGGTAATTGTGACTAATCTCACATTTATTGTGTGGATTGGTCATATATAGCAGATGATCCCTATTGATTTTCCCAAAGGTCAAAGTTCATTTGGAGTCAGCATGTTCAAAGCCTGACAAGCTTTCCTTCACAGTCTATCAAGAAAGGTCACTTGTAGGGTCCTGTAACTTGTCATGTAGATGGCACATAGTGAATACATGGTCCCAGAAGTTTTTGGTGGAGGTCAAATGTCATTTGGGTTCACGACGGGCAACGGGGATCTCAATGTAGGAAGATTCGATGCCTTGCATGTGTACTTTGTGGGCACATTATGGAGCCCTGTTAATTGAAAAACATTGCAAAGCAATGTCAATGTGAAAAAAGGCCTTACATTTCAGCAGCAAGGAATCACTAAGCCTTTTGGCTTTCTGGTTCAATAACCTTAAAGAAAACCTGAAGAAAACATTAAATTTAGTGACAAAAATTGCTAATATTTGACAAACCTTGTGCCTACTGTCCTCATGAGGACATGTGCATTCAAGCATGCATTAATTGGAAGTGGGAATTGATTAATTAGATATACCACAGTTAGTTAGTTTTACAAAAAAGAACCTAATTTACACTGATCATTTGGTATCAAATACCCTTCAGCGCACATGAACTGTCATTGCCTAATAGAGTGAATCAAATTGTGACTGACCCATTCTTTGCCATTTGGTCAAAGTTATCTTGCCCAATTTTTCACAGTTGACTGCCAGTTATCCCCACAGTGTCCTGAAGGATTACCTCATACAAACATACAGCTCAATTGACTTAAGCTTTTTACTGTATAAGTGGTGTTAATTGAGTCTTATAAACCCTCTGAAGAAAGCTTATTTTTATCTCAGTACATAACCATGACAGCCCATTGTTTGTATATATACTCTCTACTCTATTTCCTGTCATTCCCTGCAGGCATTCAGTACTCTTTTTGTGGTCAAAATGTCAGACTTCCATGAAAGTCACACCTCTGCTAAATCCAGCATAAAATAACTGTCCACATTATCTTGTCTCATCTGACCACAAATAAAAGTTGTTTGCCTAGCCATTATCTGGAGATGGAGAAGTTCATGTACTCTGATCAAGTTTCTAAACTGAAAGTCATCTTAGAAATACTGTAGATTGACACCCTTCAGACATTAGTGTCCTTTACATAGAAGCTGGTGGAATTGAACAAAAAGTGTGTTTGTATAAGGAATTTTGTTGAACAAACTTTAAACATTGGTGTCTGTCTAGATTGGTGTTTCTGCTTTACAGTTTCAATATGCTCTGCAGTGATTATTTGTCACTTAGTTTCATTCTAGAATCTTTTTTAAATTTTTGATAGCATAAAATGTATCAGCATACTACTTGCCTCATCTCTGCTTATATCTGGATAACTGCACCAAAAAAGTAACCCCTGTGCGAAGGATTATGTAGCTATGTCAAATATCATCATCGAATGGGAATTCTTGTCTCACATTTCATTTTTATCCATGTCACTATCCCCCCCCCCCCCCCCAAAAAAAAAAAAAGTGTACCATAAAGCTTAATGCATAGAACCATTGCTTCAAGATTACCCTTTATGACACTTTTCAAAAGTATTAAGATTTTATTTTGCATTGCTGCTGTCATTTAAAAGTAGTTCAGGTAATAAGAGCAAGCGTAATGTTGTATACTGTGTATCAAACAAGGAAAACTTGTACTGTATTTTATGCTGTACCTACAGTATAAGTAGGCAAAAGGCGAATTAAAAGTCTTGTTAAATTATGGATTAATAGGGATATCTGCTTTTGTTCATTTGCAAAGGATACCATAGACAATGGGTGGGACATTTCCCCCATAAAGCAAAAATTGCTGTCAGTAATAGCCAAGGTTACACATCTCTATTCAGATGTCTCTTTAGGCTTGGTCTCACATACCCCCCAACATCCAGTGTTAACTCGTGTTTACAATCAGACAAAACCACAGGCTAACCCCGTGTTTTCCAGTCTGTGTTCTCACGTACCCAGTGTTTCGTTGATTGGATAGTGTTACCATAGTAACGAGACCAAATATTTCACACACCGATTACAGCAAAATGTAAGAAAATACCTGTCATCAGTGCTATAAATACCTGTGACCTTGCTTGATTAAAACAAACACGATGTTTAAAACTGCTTAACCCTGCGATTTGAGGTGGATTGAAATTTAAACACCGACCCCGCGTTAACCCGCATTCCCACGTTACTCGAGCGTGAGGTAATACAGTGTTACCTCGAGCGCGGGGTATGTGAGAACACAGTATTTGATCCAATGCTTGTAGGAGAGTGTGTCGATGAGGGCTTGTTTAAACACTAACCTCAATACAGACTTTTCGAAACATAGAGGCATCGGAACATAGAGACTTCAGAATGGAGAGCTGTCCCCATTGACCAAACTTTTGATAAAAATGGTTTCAAAATACCGCTTTATCAAGTAATGAGACAGTTTTCTGGAATATTAAAGCTGTGTGAGAAATTCCTCTTGTGTGTGGAGATCAAAGGTTTGAGGTGACAGTCAGATCAAACTTTGTAGACATAATATTTTTAGGGGGATAACTGTGAGGGATCTCATACCATATTGGAAGTACTTCCATACTCATTCTGTACTAAGCTTAATTTTGAATTACTCATGTTGATGGACGTGTTGGTAAGGTGATCACTATTGTTTTTAAGGGGTCAAAAGGTCATTTTGGGTCACATGAGGTCAAAAAGTTTGGACCCTACTAGTATTATATCTCAATTAAGTAGGATAATTGTATGGGATCTCATGCATGTCATGTTTGTTTCCATGTTTGCTATGATATATCATACGGCAAGGAATCACTAAGCCTGTTGGCTTTCTAGTTTGGTGGAGGTCAAAGGTCATTTGGGGTCACGAGAGGTCAATAGGTAAATTCCTTACAAATTGCTTGTAGACATGTAGTGTTGAGCCGATAACCGATAGGTATTATCTGTATCGGCCCATAATGCTGTCTCCGATAATGGCAACCGATAACAAGTATTTCATCATTTCAACAGTAAAGAGGTAAAAGTTCTCGATATGCACTTAAATAAAATACAGATCATTTTGTTGAACATAAAATATTCAACAAATTCATTGCAGTGAACGTACACAAACTATATCAACTACGCCGCAAGCCCGCAGTTCGTAGTCTATAGAATATTTAGTGCAATCCCCATAGGCGTCTGCAGAAAAAAAGTCAGGGGGGGCAAAATTTTTAGACGCGGGCAAAACCTCCCAGTCATCATGAATTGACATGAAATGTGCGAAAATTTCAGCCCAAAATGCCTTCCAGATCGCCGGAAATGGCATTTCCAAAGCCTATTTTTGGCATAGAAACTTGGAAAAAACGCTTTGTTCGAGTTTTTGCTTTGATTTTTATATGGTTTTTTCAAATTTTTGATTTTTCAGGGGCAAAAGCCCCCTTGCCCTTACCTGCGGACGCCCATGGCAAGCCCGATGTTTTTCATTTTGGAAGCAGTTCGTAACAAACAACGCTTGCTTGTTGTGTTCTTTCAACAATTAACGTACACACCCATAGCAGAGTGCACCCACCGTAATGTGCAATCTATAGCCAATTCGCTATACAAATCTGTTGTCCGTTTACGCAAGTCAAATTCTTCCGAATCCCGCGACAAATCTCAATGGAGTTTCACTGTGTGAATTTTGCCACGTGCAGTAACAGTAACTCAATGGGGATTTCCACCACTGTGTACAGCAGAGCGGCATGCTCAATGTTCACGATCGCGAACGTTCGATTGAAAGAGCTAACTCAAGAGACCAATGCCTGAGACAAAATGTACGATCTCATGAAGTATCGTAACCGCTTTTTACGTGCGTAGAAACGGGCACAGACAAACAAATGAAAAATTCCATACCGGACCGGATGAAGACATAAACTATGAACTGTCGTAACCAGCGAACTACCAGTGCTGTGTAAGGGAGTCTTATCGCTATCAGCAGTATCCATGTACAAACACATTCTCTATACTGTAGTGTGTATGTATATGCTGAGAACACCTGTGGTATAATGTAGATACGTATGCCGCTCGCAAGTTTTTTTTTTCGTAGTAAAGCTTGGGGAATTACACTGTACAGTTCATACACATACCTATAAATGTGGCATACTGTACTTGCGTCACGGCATATATGTTTAGGCGCACAAAAAAAAAATTTACAGTCTGGCTGTAGGTGACGAAATGTGTTTGTTACGAACGGGGTTTCTTGGCTGGCGCGTGTTTTACACCAAATACATTGTGATTGATTGCTTAAAACACTTCGTCAGAAAAACGGAAAATTTTTCAGGGAGACAAAGTAACAGAAACATGAAGACTTAATTCAAAATAAGTTTAAGGTGCAGTAGTGGTAAAATTATAATTTTTCAATGATAACAAAACGTGTGATTACGGAAGATTTTTTTTTTTTTGGGTATCGGTATCGGCAAGTTCCGATATCTCTGTTATTGGCTCAACACTATAAACGCGGTATCTCAAGAAGAGTAAGTGTGACTATGCTCATATTTGGTGTGTGCATTGGCCATATTGAGTAGATGATCCCTACTGTTTTTGGTGGTGGTTAAAGGTCATTTGGGGTCACGAGAGGTCAATAGGTCAAAACTTAGTAAACACGATATCTCGAGAACGGTACATGTGACTATGCTCATATTTGGTGTGTGGGTTGGTTGTATTGAGTAGATGATCCCTATCGATTTTCGTGGAGGTCAAAGGTCATTTGGGGTCATGAGAGGTCAAAAGGTCAAAACTTCGTAAACCCAATATCTCAAGAACGGTACAGGTGACTGTGCTCAAATTTAGAGTGTGGTTGGTCATATTGAGGAGATGATCCCTATTGATTTTCCCAAAGGTCAAAAGTTCATTTGTCAGCAAGTTCAAAGCCTGACAAGCTTTCCTGCACAGTCTTTCAAGAAAGGTCACTTGTAGGGTCCTGTAACTTTTCATGTAGATAGCACATAGTGAATACATGGTCCCAGAAGTTTTTGGTGGAAGTCAAATGTTATTTGGGTTCACAACGGGCAAGAGGGATCTCTATGTAGGAAGATTGGATGCCTTGCATGTGTACTTTGTGGGCACATTATTTAGCCCTGTTAATTGAAAAACATTGCAAAGCAATGTCAATGTGAAAAAAGGCCTTACATTTCAGTGGCAAGGAATCACGAAGCCTTTTGGCTTTCTGGTTAAGAAATCAAGACACTGACATATTCTTTATTTTATGGAAATGAAAGAGGGAATTATACCCTCTCTGTTCTGGAAGGGGGGGGGGCAAATTTCCCACTTGACAGAAACACCGAAAATGTATGTACATTTGAAGAATAACAATAAAAAATAAGTGATTTCATGTTACATGAATCACAAAGCATATTACATTTTGTAATTTCAAATATGAAGAGAAGAGTGGTAATTACATAAACTGGTATCAGGGTTGTCACCAGCCCAATTTGAGTGCCGGCTAAACATCTGACTCAACATTTGTACCTCACCCTACCCCCCATGGAATCCACCTCATTTTGACCCATTAATTTTTCAGCTATAATGTCAATTTCATTATTTCTATATTTTTCAAGTAGAAAATCATTTTTGTGCCGGTCGGAAGCCTTGCATTTTAGGTGTTGTACTGGTCGGCAATGTCCAGTGCCGGTTAGTCCCGACCGGTGCCGACCGGTGTGGTGACAACCCTGACTGGTATGTCATGAAACTTGACCAAAGACTTTCAAAATAGAACCTACTGCCATTGTACTTGGTGCTCAGCACAAGCAATAGAGTAGGGAAATCAAAACAAAGGAGTGAGTCACAACTGGAAAAAAGGCTATAGCCAGTCCGACTTAAACTGGCTGGTAAGAAACTGAGCCACCAAATCTGACAAATTATAACTCATGAAACCTGATTTCAAATGTTGTTCTGAACATCCCTGCGACCATGTTAATGAAAATACTTATGCTATTTGTTATGGTGTTTAGTGGGTATTCGTATAAGAAATACATCATAGACCTCATGCATATGATGTCACAGAACAGAAAGTATACCCTCCTATGGGGAGGGGCGGGGAAAGGAACCAACTGTGACAAATACAAACAGCTGATTTGTCAATCAGTCGAATACCCGCACAGTCTGCTACATGTGTAGGGCAGATTCTTATGGGTGTGGCCACACATTCCATTGTTTTGCCCCCAAGGATGAAGACACTGTGTCATCAACGCATTGTTACAATCGTATTGACTTCATAGACAACTCGAACACGATCTCTGGAGACGATTACTTCATATTTATTCTGGTTAACTCATCGTAGGTCTCACTGATAGGTAGCCATGTTTATCTTCTGGCTCGAGGGCGCTATACAACAATATAGGTTCAAGCTCTCAGTCATTGAATGCATGCAACATTTATAACAATCATAACATCTCCCTTTTTTTTTAAAACATACACTTCACTGTAGTACTATTTACAATCAGTCACTTCTTCAATAAGAATTACAGGGTTTCTATTAGACGCTGAGGCTTATGAATGACACGGGATGATCTACGGAGGTTTGGGGTATCCTGACTAAATTTTTCTTGACCCTCCTGGGGATGCGGGTTGTTTGTCTCACTCTGGGAGTCTGCCTGTTGTGGACTACCCTTGTGAGTAGAGGGGGTGTTTGATTCGTTTTCCTCTCTTTGAGGCAAACCACTTGAACTTTCAGGTAGGCTGACTTTTTGAATGTCAATCCGATTACGACGGACTAAAGCCCCCTTTTCTGTTTGTACCAAGAATGATCTAGGAGCTACCTTCTGTTTCAAAATCCCTTTTTCATCCCAACACTTTCCACTGGATGAAAGTCTCACTGTGTCACCAGTACTAACCATGGGTAGGCTTTTTGCCTTCAAGTCATGATAATACTTTTGCCTTCTTTTTTGATTTTGTTTGTGCTTGACTATTTTGGTGTCTTTGGGTGACAACAGGTCTTCATGTGTAGGAAGGTCTGAACGCAATCTCCTATTCATTAACAACTGTGCTGGGGACTTTCCACAAGCCAGCGGAGTAGACCTGAATATTAAAAGTCCCATACTAATATCTTGTGCACTGTCTTTACACTTTTTAAATATGTTCTTCACTGTTTGAACCGAACGTTCAATAAAACCATTTGACTTAGCATATAATGGACTTGAAGTACAATGTTGGAAATCCCATTCATCAGCAAACTGCTGAAATTCCCTGCTACTAAACTGCGGGCCATTATCAGTGAACAAAGTTGCCGGGATTCCATGACGCCCAAAAACACTCTTTAGTTTAGCTATCACTGAACTACTAGAGGTTGATGTCAAGCTAATCACCTCTGGGTAATTTGAGTAATAGTCAGTAACCAGGAGATATTCCTTATTCTCCCATGTGAACAAGTCTGCGCCCACCTTTTGCCAAGGTAACTTGGTCACCTCATGCGGTAATAATGGCTCTCTCTGTTGCTTGTTCTGAAATTTTTGACAAGTTTCACATTTTGTGACCATCTGTTTGATATCCTCATTAATACCAGGCCAATACAATGCTTCACGAGCACGAGATTTGCATTTCTCTATGCCTTGGTGTCCTTCATGAATTTTAAGAAGCATCTCTGTACGGAGAGACTGCGGAATTACTATTCTTTTCCCTTTGAATACAACCCCATTAACAACACTAAGCTCATTTTGAATGGTCCAGTATGGCATAACTAACATGGCACACTCATTTTTTGCAGAGGGCCATCCCTTGAGGCACATTTCAGCAAGCACTTTTGTTGTTTCATCTGACAATGATTCAGATTTGATCTGATTTAGTCTATTAGAAGACACAGGTATTGCTTCCTTGATAACATGAGTTAGATATTCGTTGATATCCTGTTCCATGTTTCCTTGAGCAGCTGTGTGATCAGTCGCTCTTGAAAGAGTATCCGCTGCATACATGAACTTACCAGGTGTGAAAAATACATCTAAGTCATACTTTTGCAACCTTATTAACATTCTCTGAATTCTGAGGGGACAATCATTCAATGCCTTTGTGAACAATGGAACTAGGGGTTTATGATCAGTCTCTACACTGACTTTTTGACCATATACAAATTGGTGGAAACGTTCACAAGCATAAGTAATTGCCAAAAGCTCCTTTTCAATTTGAGCATATTTTGTTTCAGCCTCCGTCATTGCCCTTGAGGCATATGCTACAGGTTGCCAACTATCATATTTCTGCAGTAGAACGGCACCTAAACCTGAACTTGAAGCATCTGATGATATTCTTACTTCTTTACAAGGATCGTAAAACCTAAGTACTGGTTCTGTTGAAAGCAACTCTTTCAACCCAGACCAAGCTTGCTCCTGTATTGGTGTCCAATCCCATTCTATGTCTTGGTTTAACAAGATCCTAAGAGATGCTGTCTTAGTGGACAAGTCAGGGACAAATTTGGCCAAGTAGTTTACCATTCCCATTAGCCTTTGTAAGTCTTTCTTACACTGAGGCCTTGGCATGTTGACAATTGCAGACACTTTTTCCGGGTCTGGCTTTACACCATCACTAGAGAGAATATCTCCTATAAACTTAAGTTGGGTACGCCCAAACTGACATTTCTCTCTATTTAGTTTGAGATTTGCTTTCCTTGTGACTTCTAACACTTGCTTCAAACGGGAGTCATGTTCCTCTTTTGTGTTTCCCCAGACAATAATGTCATCCATACTGGTATTAACCCCGCTAATACCTTGGAACAATGAACTGACTGTTTTGTGATACACCTCTGGAGCTGAAACCACACCAAATGGTAGTCGCAAAAAGCGATACCTCCCAAATGGGGTTATGAACGCACAAATGTTTGCACTACTATCATCAAGCCCTTGGAATACATCCCGGTACTCCTCTAATAATTTGAGATAATTTGGATCATCATTGTCAGTTTCTATTGACAAAACTCTTTTGACAACTCTAAGTTTGTCACACGTAGTCAATCCTAAGATAGGCTGTACCTGTACTTCCTGAGGTACCACTACAAATGATGTATACACAGATGTATTCTTATACTTTACTGTAGCCATGCATTTACCAATGTTTGGTATCTCAGCCCCACCATAACCTTTAATCTTGGTGTTTGTTTTATGGAGCACTGGTTTACCCTTAAGTTTCCTAAAGTCAATTTCAGGCAATACATTTACTTCTGCCCCGGTGTCCAATTTGAATGGTATTACTGTATTGTTCACAGTGATTGGTACAATCCATTGCTTTTCATCTTTGTTTTCTCCATTAATTGAATCGATAACAAATTCTTCTCCTAGTAATTGCTCTTGATGTTTTTCTTCCACTACATCTACCTTGATTCTAGATCTGCAACACTTGGCAAAATGCCCAATCTTATGGCATTTATTACAGGATTTCCCTTCAGCTGGACACTGGCCATAAGGGTGATTTCTTCCACATTTGCCACACTGTCTCCTTTGGGAGTACTTAGAGCTATTTTTGGCTGTTTCTTTCTGCCGTGACTTTCCTTTAGCCCCTAAACCAACTGAATGAACCGGCTGTGCTTCATTTGTTGACTGTTGGCCTACTAATTCTTTTGCTCTGGACTTAGTCGTCTCTGTGGCTCGGCACATATTAACTGCTTTTGTGAGAGTCAAGTCATCTTCTCGGAGAAGCCTTTCCCTTAATGCGTTATCTGGTATACCACATATGATTCTATCACGTATTAATGAATCTGATAATTCCCCAAACTCACAGGTTTTGGCTTTCGTCTTAAGCTCAGTCAGGTACTGATCAATGGTTTCGTTAGGCCTTTGAGAGCATGTGAAAAATTTATGACGCTCATAGGTTAAGTTTGACTTTGGGTTACAGTGTGATTCAAATTTTTCCATGACGACACTCAATTTCAAATTGGTTGGTGCCCCTGATGCATCATTCTCAAATTTGAAGGTATTATAGAGTTCTAGCGCCTCTTCGCCAATTACGTGAAGGAGCAGAGAAGTTTGAATCTTGTCATCCTTCTTATCATATCCAGTAGCGGTCATATAAAGCTCTAATCGCTGTTTAAACTTCTTCCAATTGTCCGCAATATTACCTTCTAGACGTAATGCCGGGGGTGGTGTCAAGGTATCCATCCTGCTGAATTGTAAACAAAGTTCACTACAAGAATTTCCTACTTTTCTGCCTCTGGAGTCATATAGAATTGTTGGCACACGATCCACAACCTATAAGTTACCACTACGTAGGCTATGTATAGGCCTGCTCATCTTAACGTCAAGCCATCTACTGTACACTGTAGCCTATTATCACTTTAGATACATTACAGTGTAGTGTTATAGTCTATGCAGTCTCCAGGTGAAATAGTGTGTATTCACGTGTAGCAACTCGCAGGTAATAATATGCTAGATTTTACCCTTCATCTGTCCCGATTCTTGTCAATATCGTGAAATCCCATTCTCTGACACCATGTTACAATCGTATTGACTTCATAGACAACTCGAACACGATCTCTGGAGACGATTACTTCATATTTATTCTGGTTAACTCATCGTAGGTCTCACTGATAGGTAGCCATGTTTATCTTCTGGCTTGAGGGCGCTATACAACAATATAGGTTCAAGCTCTCAGTCATTGAATGCATGCAACATTTATAACAATCATAACAATCAACGCATAAGGTCTATTTGTATTTTGTCTACTTGAATACACTGTGATGAGTTGATAGAAGTGCAAGAAGCCACTACAGCATTTGCTAAGTACATTATACCAAAATGTATTCTTGCTGCAAACTTTTATGATGTATAGAAACACAGAAGGCCACAAAAATGTCATTCTCAATCAACTTCATCCCACCTTGCCTCCTACTTTAATAACATAATCCCAGCCTACTTACCTGGGACAAGTCCCTGGCAAACTGTTAATAGCACAGTGGAGAAGGGAGTTGCCTCTGATATAGTATTCCTGTTCTAGTTCTCTTTCCTGCTTGGCTGTCATCCATGAGCGGGAAGTTTCAATTGAAGCAAATTAGGCCAAAAGTTTATCTTCTGCATTTAAACATTCAATGTACCTACCTATAAATTCAATAGAACTAGATACAGTATACTGTATGTGTTTTTACTTTAACAGTGTGAAGCCTAAAGGTTTGCTGAAGGTCGGAGGTCATCAAAGGTGAAAAGTACAAAACCTCTTAAACCATGAAATAGTCAGTGATATCTCCAAATTGTATTCAACCTTTAGTGACCAATGGAAAGTAAGGCAAATTTCACAGAGGAGGGAGCTGGGGAGGAAGGAAGAGGAAAACAGTTGAAAATGATGGGAAGGGGGAGGGGGACTTAGGGGAAAGAAAGACATTTGGTATCATCTTTCTGTATTGCTTAAGCCACTGTCCCACACAAACTGGTCATATGTGCAATACACTGTGACTTAGGTTTCTGATTCTTGCCCTCATAGGTAGCATTATATAACTTAAGGGGATGAACTATTAAAATATAGAGATTTATTCCTGACACAGTCCAGCCGCTAGGTGAACATTGTTTACTTGCTGGCCAGCCCAGCTGTCAGAGTTGTCTGGGTATGTTTTAAGTATACACTATGATTTTGTTCAAGATGAATTAAAAACTGAACAGGTAACATTAGAAGGGTTGAATGACAGTAGCTCTGCTACTCTAGTTGAAAAAGTAAACATTTTGAATTTTGTGATGTCCTAATATAAATGGTTTTGTGTATAATTTGGAAAAGCGTCTGGTTGCCAATGTTTGAAACCGAATTGAACTGTTCAGTACTCACTCCTGAAACACTTATTTGTATGTAGGATATGGGGATTGTCTGAGTTTGACCATTTGTCATTGGTAGAACACTTAACACTTATCAGGTTTGGAAAATTTGTTGAATTTCATAACCCAACTCAAGGAGCCTCTTTAAGTTACTTCATTTTCCATAATTTAGTATCTCTTTTACATTAATTCCTTACATCACACAATGGGCTAATATCTTTAGCAAAATGGACTTCACAGAACCCGCTTACCACCTTACCGATCCTGCCTCACCTTAGAAAGTGAGGGAAAATATTCAAGGTCTTGTGACATGAAAGGACAAAGTATTTGAGTATTTAATGCAAAAAGAATTGAAGACCAAGAAAATTACTGCCATTGCAATCAAAATCCATCACAAACTGACCATTTTGCAGGGTAATTTCTGGTTTGAATTTAATCATGCATAAACATGAGCTCAATATGCAAATCTTGTGATGTCTATGGAGCACTTAGTAGGTACGGGTGTCAGATTTCGTTGTTCTTAAGCTAGAAAGAACGCATTTTTTAACCGTGAATTTCCTAGCGTACGCATTGGGTGCTATGGAGGAACGTAATCATGCAAAAACATGAGCTCAATATGCGAATCTTGTGATGTCTATGGAGGGACATGCATAATGTGGCTAATGTTGTCCTTTGTTTTTGCAATTTTCATTTCAAGGAAAATTGTAACAGTATTTCCAGAGAGTTTTATATTGAAAGTTCAAATTGTGATCTGGAAAATCATCAAGAGGTAATAAACATAGGGTTAACGAAAGGAATGTCAACAGTGTTCAACACTTCACATTATTATTTTATACACATATATATATCTCTTGAGAATCGTAAAAGATACTGGCATACAGATTTTTCCACAGGAAAGCTTACTCCTTGAAAGAATAGTCCAGAATTTATGTTTGATATGTTAAAGAAGAACATATTCTAAGCATTCTGGTAAAAGTTTCATTTCCCATCTTCGGTTCTCAAGATATTAGCAATTGAGGTTGACACATTTTCTATGAAAAGTGAACTTGAAGCAAGCAGGTGTGGTGTCATGGATTCACATTGTTGGCCAATGTTTTGTTTTTCTTTTATTTTTCTTCCTGTTAGTTGACCAGGAATTGATTAGAGATGTTATGTTGCCCCTAAGGCACATGAAGTTCTTAAAATCCCATTGCTCAGGATGCACCAATGGTATTTATATATTAAAGTTTTGTTGCATAAAATTGGTGGTAAATTATAAATAAATACAAACCATTGGCCCACAATGTGAAGCCATGACATCATGCCTGCTTGCTCCAAGTTCATTTCATGTAGAAAATTTGCCTCATTCAATTGCTAATATCTCGCGAACCGAACATGGGAAATGAAGAAATCTTTCACCAGAATGCATAGAATACATTCCTCTTTAACATATCAAAAATAAATTTGGCTTTGGACTATTCTTTTAACTGCCAATTAAAGTAAAGTCAGGGCATTTTGCTGACATGTCACACTCCTTGAAGAGGCTGATCTTTCTTATTATTTTCTGTGTATGAATTGGTGATACATTTGTACCTACTCTAATATTATCTTATTACTCTGTCACATCAGGTCATGTGATACCACCTGATCATCTGTTACCAATAGCTCTTGCCCAAGGACCCTCTGGAAGACAAATGGACTTCACATTTCAATCAAGAAATAAACCTGAAATGGTATTTAATTATTCTTATATTGTGATGAGATAATGGGAACCAGGAAATGAGTCTTGGAAATGATCACCCACAGCGAAAAGCTGTTTTGTCAAGATGTACTTATCCTAGCAGTTTTACCCATCTTGAAAAATTAATCCTGTGCCTGAACTTTTCAAGAACTGTTATGAATGCCAATTACGTGCCCATTCAAGTATTGAAAATAGCCTAGCCTTGCCCCAAATCTCTCGAGATGTTCCCTCTCAATTGTAAGTTCTCTTTCCGCTTCTCGTTATAACCCCAATACACACTGTGCTAATCAACCCACATCGACCAACACACCTGGCCCATATTAATGCCCGCTAACAAGTTCTTACACTCACCACTTCGAAAGTTTCTACACTGAGTTATTGTAACGATCGTGCGCGGCAGATCTCGGTTTGTACGCTGTGCATATATCAACAAGCGGAGATCTGGCCTGCTCGAGAGACTTGTAACTTTTGCAACTGGTGACGTAGCATTTTGGGTGGTCTGGTTCTTAATCACTATTCTCTGTAGCCAATGAAAAGCTTTTTATTTGTAAACAGACAGAATGACGCACCATTCATCACACGATGATCTTAATGAATATCCAGCAAAAGTCGAACACTGCCTAAGCCGATTGGATGATACAGTAAACTATCACGAAATATATTCATCTGAATTCTGGGATGAATAAAACAATAGAGAAGTTAAAAATAATGACTTAAACAGTTGCAAAAGATACAAGTCTCTCATGGCAAGCCGCAAGTTTGAAATGGCCAATCAGCAGGGTGGTGTGTTTGAGCTGTGTACAGTTTTCGAGAACTGTTGTAAACAGGTGTTACAGTGCTAGCTCATGGAAGTTGAAGCAGCAGGCAGTGAGAAGTAATCTGAATGGTTGCATAGCAGTACAATGCCATGGAATCACCGTGAAGAATAGGAACAGAAATAAAATGAAATGTGGATGGAAGGAATATGTGAGAGACTTGCGACAAGTCTAAAAATGGCCATGAAGGTTGATATTTGATAGCAGTTTATCTCATAATAAATTGAAAGGGGATCTTACCCTTTTGATCCCACTTTTTCAGTACTTTTTCCAAAATTATTTAAGAATTATTTCAGAGTTATTTAAACCTCTAAGTTGTTGGGTTTCTATTGTACTTACTGGAATAGTAATCAAATCTGCTGCCCATTGAAGCAGGTAATGGATTAATGAACCAGGCTAATGGGAACCACAGTTTTCCCATTAAAACTGTGGTAGCCATGAGGAATATCCTTAAAGGTAAATACTCTGTCACAATCACTGAAGTGTTATGAGAGGGCTGTGGGTGCACTTCAAGGGTTAAGACTTACCAATTGCAACTAACCTTTATGTAATTCCATTAAATGTAGAATAAATTTTAAGTATCAAAAATGATGCTTGTGACTAATTGCAAAACATATTTTTTTCCCTAACATATGATCTTAAAATCCCTCCAACATTTTTTGTCTCCCTTCCAGCTGGATGAACTGGGTCGTATCCTTGTGAACTTATCCATCATCATCCCTGCTGGTCTTGTATGTTTCTTCCCATCCTATGAATATGCAGATCACGTGTACTCTTATTGGCAGAAGACCGGCGTTCTTGAGAGACTGGAGAAAAAGAAGAAAATTTTTCAAGAACCAAAGAAAGCAACACAAGTTGAGCAAATTCTTGGACAGTACGCTATGGTCATCAAGGTACATTGTGCTTGTATCTAGTATTTCTAACATGCCCTGGAAAAAAAGAAAAAGAGTTAACGAAAAAATTAATTGTATATAAGGAGGAGAAAGTGAAGGAAATTTCCAGGGGAAGATTGGAAAAGTTGGAACTATTTGGATTATCAAGTTTGTTGCATTACAATTGATGACAAGCTCTGGCCACCAAGGTAAATGCTATCCATAGTTCATTAGTAGTCTGTTAATGCACTTGTCCTTTAATTTTCAAATTTTAAATTTTTTAATTGATGTCGATATTTTAACAGGGTTGTAGGAGGTTACTCCCAGAAAAGCCAATGCTTATAATTTAATTTAGCACAATAAGTCCACTTTCACATCCAAAAGTTATCCAGAAAGGTTACAATTTTGACTTGCTTTTGTATCCCAGCGTGTAACGGCTGTCCCCTATCATTTGAAAAAGTGTCTGGTCACAAATTTTTGAAAAATTAATTGAATTGCTCATTTCTCACTCATGAAGCATTTGTTTGTAGGTAGGATATAGGTTTGTTAGATGAAGTTTAAGAGACATACCAATGCAAACACTAGCTGAAAAGGTGAAGTTTAAATGCTGTTTCAAATACAGTTCAATTGCATTTTCAAATATGGTGCAAGTCCTTCTCCTTTTTCTTAACCCTTTACCGCTGTTTGGGTCCTTTTGGACCCATGCGGAGAGCGCGGCTGTCACCCATCTTTACTGTTTCACATGGAGCATGAAACTGCGAGTAGTTACACGGCAATTGGGCCACAACGACGAGAGAGACAATAGTTTAAGGTCACGGGGTCAATAGCCTACGAAAGCCGATGCGGGGCGTGCCACGTCCGCTTTTCCGCCCACTCCCCAGGCGCCCAAGTATGCCCCGATTGGAGCACAATGGTAAAGGGTTAAAGCCTTAACGACGCACCAACAGGAATGTGTTATATAGTTTCACCAAGATAGAAAAAGTTGCATTGTTGAGGTAAAACTATCCAAAAAAAGGTAAAACAGGCCGGGTCAATTTTCACTAAAAGGATAACAATGGCAGGAATCATGTCAGAAATTTCTATAAAGTCTACTTTCCTTGAGAAAGCCAAGAATAAGGGAAAAATCTGTCTTTTCAAACAAAGTTGTTTGGTCAGGCACGGTGTAGTATCTCTGGTGAATATGGAAGTATTGTGAACAGGCCTCATCTAAAGAAATAACTACTCTTTAAAACCTCCTATGACTGCTAGGAAATCCCAAGAACGTATCCTACAATCCTAAGCTCACAGGAGGTGTAGGATGCTGTATTTGTCTAAGTTTGACCATGTGTTGTTAATATGTAAAGACAACTTAACAAGTTTGAAAAGAATTTGAGGAGAAACGTGAAACAACTCAGTTTACCAGTGCTTCTAGTTAATACAGGGTTTAATACTTGAGAAATATTTTTTTTTTTATCTGCTAGAACACAAGTTCAAACTCAAAGCAGTCAGGATCTCAAAATGGAGCAATCTTGCTGTCTGTTGTTGGAGGCAAAATGAGTGAAGGAATCAACTTTTCTGATGACATGGGGAGGTGAGTATCAGTTTAAAGTGTACTGCAAGTCTAACATTTCAAAATATGTATCACGGAGCATCTTTGTAGGACATTCCTGAGCTGAGATGTAGAATGTTGAAGTTATTCATTCAGTTTAAACTGGTAAATATAATGCAGTAATTTGTGATGTCATTGTTGTGCTACTCAAATTGCCGTCATTTTTTTTCGTTTTTGTGTTTTTTATTTTTTTTGAAACTTACTCCTCTACCTTGTGAGAATATAGTTAGTTAGATGGAGTTTTACGGCCCAGTTTCCAATCTATTGGTTCAAGTCAAGCCGACCCTGGGCTCTTTCCAAGTTGTGGGTCACTGGCTTGTTTTGCCTACACCATTGTTTATGCGGAGCATCACACACAACGGCTTATGAGAATATGTAATAACAATCTTACTGTTATGGATTATGTAGTTTTACACACCCTCCCTGTTCAGCATGGATAAGCAAGAAATAAGGAAGTGTTGGAAGTCATATAAACATTTGTAATTTCAAAGGGAGACAAAGCCGGTAGTAGGAGTTGTTCAACAAGAAAGTCACAAATTATTGCAAAATGGACTATTTGGATTTAGGTGAGTAAATTTCAGTGTTTTATATCTCAGCATGAAACAAGCTATGCCAATGGAGTTGAATGGATAACATTTATTTTGCAACATCTAAACTCTAAAATACATATTTGTAAATTCTACACTTTAGGTACACTCTAAAGGATTCCACGACTGCCACCATTGTAAAGATTTGAGAGTGTGTCTAGAAAAATAGAATGTTTTGACATGCAGGGGATTTTGCACCAAGGATGTTTTATCCTGGATGGCCAGAGGATTGACAAAAACAGCTCAGAAGTTGAGACAAGTGGAAACATTTCAGACAGAGCTGACGTAGTAAAAATGGTGAATTCCATAGCTTGTGTCGAAACAAGAAAATTTCTAACCATGAAAAAATGTAGCGAATTATTTACAATCCGTGGTTACACAATGTAATTACGGTGGCTACAGATCATCTGCACAGTACAAACATTGGTCTGTGCAGATGCAGTGCATGGCTATTCCCAATCCTGCAACTACAGGTGAAGAAATATCGAAGCCAACAAATTAGCTTGGGAGATTTGGTTGGTCTACAGGGACTCCCAATCAATCGTCTTTGTCTAAAACACTGGACTGGTTCCTATTTTATTTACGAAATTTGTAATTAAAGAATGATTTAAATTTGCAGAAAACAGGAGTTGAATAACCAGGAATAGCAGCTTTGCTGGCTTATCCAGTGGATAATTAACTCATTAATATTGAAATCTTAATATGCAGAAATCCACAGGTATTGTTTTTTCTTGGGGGTTGTTGTTGTTATGAATGGTACAATTCTTCTTGCTGATATCTTGTTACATTCTTCTTTCATGCCAGGTGTGTTGTAATGGTTGGACTACCTTATGCAAATATTTATTCACCTGAGTTGAAAGAAAAGATGGATTATCTAAATGCTACTATGGTGAGTGTTTTTTCTATGGCTCTGGTGATTCTAGAATGTTAATGGCAGCCAGCCCTCACCCCAAGCTACAATTTTGAAGTACACAGAAACTCTCAATTGGCGTAGCTCTGATGGACAGCAAGTTCATAAAATGAATTGTAATGTAGCTGGTATTTCACAGCATGTACTGCACTGTACTGAGAGTGTTTTGATTACACATTAGGGTCTTGCACTCTTGCCTACAAGCAATAAACTGAGATTGTGTCTGAATGAGTGAGGATGAGCTTTAGACAGGTGTGGGAGGGGCTTAAGTAAGTAGGTTAGGAGAATTGGAACTGTTTGGGGGAGAGGATTAGACCTTTAAGGTACCATATCATTATCTTAGCTGCAGCTGACTCAGCCTGGCCGATGAGTTCACATCCATCAGGGTTCTTTTTAAATCGTACATAGAAACGGGCACATTGTAACAAAAAGACAACTCAAACCAGCTGGACAAAAACACAAATGCTTACCATTAACCTTCCACTCACAAAACACAGAACCAAAAGGTTTGTCACAAACAAAAAAGACGCTCCAGCCCCACCCCAACACAACCTGCCAACTCACGCACAACCGCCTTCAACATCAACGCCACACCAACCACCAAGACAACAAAAACTAAGAACATCCCACACCACCCCTCAAGGCCATCCCACTCTGGAAGGCAACACCACCCCCAAAGGTAAGAGCACATCCATCAGGGTTCTTACAGGTGCTGTAAATCCTGGAAAGTCAAGGAAACTGAAATTTCAATTTTCAGTCCTGGAAAGTCAATTATTTATAGTTACATAGATGGAGTTTTATGGCCCAGTTTCCAACCTATTGGTTCGAGTCAAGCCGGCCACAGCCTTTTTTCCAGTTGTGGCTCACTGGCTTGTTTTCCCTACTCCATTGCTTACACGGTGCATCATGCACAACGGCAGTAGGTTCCATTTTTAGAGTCTTTGGTATGACTTGACCTGGGATAGAACCCGAGCCTTGAGGGTGAGAGGCAGATGCTCTTACTGTTAGACAAAACACAGCATCACCTGGAATGTCAAGGAAAATATACAGTTTTCCAGAAGGTTCTAGAAAAGTCAAGTAATTTTAGGACTTAGATTTGATTTTCACATTACCACTTCACTTGCTTAAAAAATAAGGACACTCTCACCAGACCTCACAAAGGGGAGGTCGGGTGTAATAAAATCCTCCTTATCTGTCATTTATTTGTTGTTAGAAACCACTATCACTTCTAGAATAGCACTTAACCCCTGGCCTGTGAGGAACTTTTTCCAGTTGATTGCACAGCCTATTTAATCAGCAGATAAGCTATTGAAATGTCTAATGATTGCAGAATTAAATCTTTTGTTTAGATTATGAACAGGAAGCCTCTAATTACCCAAAGAAGGGCTCAGATGTCACTGAGAATTAATAACCATGTTCAAGGAAACCAAATTTAATTGGATTTGGTAACAGGTACCCAGTTTATGATTCCAAAACTAGAGTTTGGATCTCTAAGCAGACGAGTTCATAATGAAATATTCTCAATGTTTAGATACATAACTTTGTGAAAGAAGATGGAATATGGGATCTGACTGTTGTGAAAGTCATAGAAATATCATTGAAGGTCCTTGAAAGTCATGGAAAAATCATGAAATCCTGCCATTTTGAATGTGTACTTCTCTTGTGGCCATGCATTTTTAAAGCACGCACAATAGTAAGCCAATATCAATGGTGCCATTGTAACATTAACTGTGACAACACATTCATGCAGCAATTGCTACTTAAATAAGGCAGCTGCAGCTTTTCAATTCAAATAGTCCAACTCCCATCTTTATAGGTTATTCTTGAACCAAGATATAAAATGTTGAAGCTTATTTACTCATATTAAAAAGGTATATTGCACAATAATTTGTGATGTCATTGTTGTACTACTCAAATTACAATCTTTGTATTTGTTTTATTTTTCTGAAAGTTGTTGCCCCTTGTAGCAAGGTGTGATAGCACTCTTACTCTTATGGGATGATGTAATTACTTAAGCCCTCCCTGTGCAACATGCTATGCAAGCAAACAGGAAGTGTTCAAAGTCATAAAACATTTTTAATTTGAAAGAGAAACAAGCAGGTAGTGTGTGTTTTACAACAAGAAAGTCACAAATTATTGCACTTATTGGACATACTTCTTTTAAGGGAATAAATTTCAACATTTTATACCCTCGCTCGAGAATGTCCAATGAAGATGGGAGTTTGATGGCTAGAATTCATTTTTCATGCTGTTTAATATGTATTTGAATTTTGAGGAACATTTTAAAGATCAGATAATATCCGACTGGTAAAGACTTGTGTACATGAAAACCTAACCAAATATCTGCCGATGGAGAGGCTTGGTGGCCTACCCTCTCACTTGATGCCACCTCTGATATCAAAGCAACTATGCAGGTATAAAACTTTGTGTTCAGCCAAATAATTCTTTTTTTCTCTCTCTCTCTCTCTCAAAGCCTCCAATTCAGGGAAGAACAGCTGGACAAGTACACTATGATAATATTTGCATGAAAGCAGTTAATCAGTCAATAGGTAAGTATTGTGCAAAAATTGCCTTAAAAACAATGTTAAACCAGGATGGTATCTATAAGTGTTCCTATCAACCCTTGAGCCATGTCTTTTGTATGAATCTCATTGTAAAGGGGTCTGCCTTGCACTTCATCATCTTCTGCCATTGTGCTTGGTGTTCAACATAAACAATGGAGCAGGGAAGACAAGCCAGTGGGCCACAGCGGGAAAAAAGCCATGGCCTGCTCAACTTGAACCAATTGGTTGGAAACTGGGCCGTAAAACTCAGTCTAACTAACTACACTACATCATATAATAGTTAAATAACTTTCTGTATTCAAAGTACAACTTTCTACCCAACCCTACAGTCAAGAGGTTTGGTGTGTGATCTGTTTCAGTTTTGTAATCACTTTCAGTTTGTGTAACAGAGTTACTTTAAGGTGTTTTCATTTGATGTCATGATTGGTAAGCTGTGCCCTGTGCTGGACAAAATATCAACAGTCATCAGATGGTAGGACACACCAGCAGTCAAGAAAGGGACAGGGCATGTGATGTTACTTAGAGCACTCTATAGACAAAAGGTGCATTCAATTTAGCAGCTCAAGTCAGCTCAACCGGCTCAACCAGTTTCTTGACTGGACGAACTGTGACGTAAAATACCTCACCAGCTCAACTAGACCACCTTGGAGGGCTGGTCGTTTTGGCCGGCTCAAATTGTGACGTTTTGATGATGTTAAGATCACTTTTCCGAAAAGTACGATTACTGGCTGAGCTGGTTGAGCTGGCTTGATCCGCTAAATCAAATACACCTATTGTATAAGGATTCTGGTCATGAAATTTTTGACTACAGAAATAACAGTCTGTGTCATTTTTGATGTGACCTTGAAAAGGGTTGCATCAAAGGGACTAAGGAGTAAATAACGGAACCATTAAAAAACAACATAAAACTTCAGTGCATCTACTTGAAATGAAATTGTTTACCATACTTCCATGCCAACCTCATGTATAATATTTCAAACATATTCCTACTTAAATGTTGTAATAGGGGTTTAAGACGACGAGAGGGTGTGAGGCAAAGGTGAGAGACTTAAGGTTATGTCTCAAGTACCTGCAGCTATTTTTCTCAGAAGATACAAAACTACATGAGTTTTAAAACATGGTTTCCTTTACAAAACTGAAAAATTCTTCAGGATTTCCTAACAGCATTAAAAACTGCAATTTAATTTTTCTCAAATGATAAGTTTTCATTTATTTTTATTTTTGTTTTTTTGGTTCCTTGCGTTAGCAAAAGGAACCTATGTAGTCAGGTTGGCGTGTGTGTGTGTGTGTGTGTGTGTGTCTGTGACGCTAGCTTGGGTACGCTGTAACTCAACAAGGGAAAGTTGGATTAAATTGAAACTTGGTATATAGAAGTGCCATAGTTTGAAGGTGTGCCCTATCGTTTTTGGTGGAGGTCAAAGGTCATTTGGGGTCACCAGAGGTCAAAAACTAAAAACCTTCTTAACATGATATTTCAAGGTAGGAAACTTGGATAGATGTCATACTTAGTGTGTGGGTGTGTTATTGTGTAAGGATGAAATCTGATACGTTTGGTGAAGGTCAAGGGGTCATCTGAGGTCACCAGGGGTCAAACACTGAAAAACATTTTAACATAGTATTTTAAGGTAAAAAGGACAGATTTCAAACCAACCTGTGTTTGGTAAAGGTCAAAGGTCATCAAGGTCACTGGAGGTCAGCCACTGGAAATGTTATTTAGAAAATATTGTAAGCTAGATAAAGATAGGTTCAATAGATTTTTTTATCTCACCTGGTTTTGCATGCTTACACACCCAAACACCTTAGAAGTTTGGCCTTTACATTCGTTCATTAATGATTACTTCGGTTGTACACAGATTTTGGATCATTCAAAGTTGTAAGAGGGCAATAACTGAAATCTGTAGATTTCAATGAGCACTGGTCACACTGCATTAAACTGGTCTCTCTGCCAGTGGAAGCAATGCATGGGTTATACAGTATGTCTCTTTAATACTGCTGTGCTCTGTGGAGTAACCTAATCCTCATTCTATTATCACACCCCATTAAACACTTGCTTTAGGCTTAACTGCTGAATAAACCCTGTTTTCTGTGTAGAGATAGCAAACAGGACAAATGGTAGATTGTTTTAAAGTAATAGCAAGTTTTATTTGAGAGCAGGTAAAAATAACTTATGAGAGAAGTACAAGGGGTGTTTTTCTCTCTCTAGCCACATTGTGTATTGTTTATTGGTGATAATATCAAGTTTGATTACAAGCATAAATACATATGGAAATGAGGAAATGTTTTTGAAGGATCACCAAGCATTATACAAGTTGAATGTAAGTAAGGCCACAAAAATTTAATCATTAATATCATGTAATATAAGTACTAAAATACCCCTTGTGAAGATGTTACAAACATTGAGTATGAGCTTTCACTTCTCTCTATTTCGAAGACTGGCTGTACACTAGTTCTTATAATATCCAGCAAGGAACCACAGTGCCCATTGGGCTCTTGTTTTTTAACATTACCAGAATCAAGCTCTGGAATACTATATGTTCCTGGCAGCAGTTGTATGCAACTTAAGTCTTGAGTAAAAGTGCATACTTCAAACTCATTTTACATTAGTTTGCTGTAAAACAACAGGTCACACTTTTGAAAGATATTTTATACGACTCAAACTCAACAGAGCAGGTAACCTTGGTCCCAGGCTGATATAAGGGTGGTCTAAAGTTTACAAAGGACTATCTAATAAAAATAGATGGCTAAATACATTCATTTGCTTGAACTGCCAATATCAGTCAATGAAAGGAAATTATCAAAAGTGTTGATTGCAAGAAACAGATGCCATATCTCCTTTTTTTATTTATTCTTTTTTTACCTTTTTTATATTTTTATTACCACAAATCCCTCTTTTGAATGTGGTACGAACACAGTAAATGTTGATTAAGTCCTGGCACTTTCTAAAATCACTTACACATTATATAGTGCAATCATTGATTTAGCTAAACGGCATTTGCAACAAAATCAGTTACACCTTATACTACAACTGCTTCTAAGAAGTAAAAAATCCCTTCCTAAGTTTTTCTCAGTTTACAAGCAATATTTGTTGCCCAAAGAAAAACCCACTACATTTAACTTCCTTATTGCTAGTTATTGCAGTGCAAAATGAGTCATTTACCGGCCTTTAATTTTGAAGCTTGCGGGTGCCATAGTAACACCACCACTTGCCTCAAGTCACTGTGAGGAGTATGATTTTTTGCACACATTGATGAAGAATGGGAGCTCATATAAATCTATTTTAGTTTAGTAAAACCGCAGGCTTACCTAACTCCTTAATTTCCTGAGTAGTGTGAATTGTAGCACACTTATAAACTCTTTATCTCCAGGCCTGGATTTGAGATGAAAATAGGAAAGTTACATGAATAATCCAAAAAATGTGTGAAATCCAAAGCCGATATTTCCCAGTACTACATGCTCCTCATCTAAAATGAAGTTTGAAACAATTCGGCATTCATAAAACAAATGCAATAAGGGACCACTCTTTTTCTCACCAAATCTCACCATCATGGGTTATCAATATTCCTCATTTTATGGAGGAAATAATTAGTTCCCAGAAAATGGTGAAGACAAACAAATTGAAAATACTTCAACACCCTGAAATCTCAATTTCAAGTCATGTGATCATGCTTTTTGTACTAAATGAGTAAAGTCACTTTTGAAAACTAGGTAGCTGACCTGTGTTATGCAGAATTTGTCATTGAAATGACATAAAATACACTTAAAGGCCCAGTTCTCTCACCCCAAACAGTACCAATTCTCCTAACCTTCATACTGATACCCTCCCACAATTGTCTGAAATTCATCCTCATCCATAAACAATCTCAGTTTATTGCTTCAGGGTGAGTATAGAAAAACTAAATTTATATAATCAAAACACTCTCAGTACCGTTCATGCTGTGTAATATAAGCTTTGGCACTCTGCATTGTTTGAATTAGCTGTCAGTCAAAGAGCTGAGCCAATTGAGAATTTAGGTACCCATGTACCAAAATTGTAGTTTGGGGTGAGAGGTTTGGCCCTTTAAAAAGGGGGTTTTGGAGGATTTTCTGACATATCAAAATAAAGGCAGAATTTCTAATCATTTTTCCTTTTTTTTTTTTTTAATGCATATATTTTTTTTCAAGTTATCAGTCAGTTTTTCAAGTTGCTCTAGCTGGCACTTGTTTTAGAACAGTCAACATTTTGACTACTTTAATACATAACAGCTATAAACTAATCTTAAAAAATTCATAGTCAGGCAGACCATATCATTCTAGATAATGAGATTTTGATAAAGCTTCAGTTTCATCAGGGAGTTGTCATGGAACTCCCTGGTTTCATCTCTGGCCTTACAAAATGTGGGAAGTATGAAGAGTTTAACAGTTTCATGTCACTCCTCAAAAGAAAGCCAATAAATAAGTAGCAGGGATTGTAAAACTCTTGAGAACTTGATATGAAGAGGCTTTGCTTGACGGTTGAAATGAAACATTTTGATAGGATCATGGCAAATTTCTGATAAGTAGCTAGCTATTGACTATGCTTGACATAATTTGTTTTGCATGTATGGATGGAGATGGCTCTGTAGTTATACCTAATGCAAGGTCAAGTGGTTAGAGCAACTGCCTTGCTGTTGGGAGAGAGGTGGAGTTGGAATCCTGGTCAAACTATACCGACAGCTTGAAAAACAGAACTTACTGCCATTGTTTTTGGTGCTGAGCATAGGCAATGAAGTAAGGAAAACAAGTCAGTGAGCCACAACTGGAAAAAGTGTCGTGGCCAGCCCAACTGAAGCCAATTTGTTAGAAACTGAGCTTGAACACCTCATCTAACTAACAGACCGCGTGTTTGGTCTTGGTAAGAGCATCTGTCTCTCACAGGGAAGGCCTGGCTTCGATTTCCAGGTCGAGTCATACCAAAGACTCTAAAAATGGAACATACTGTCGTTGTGCGCGATGCTTCGCATAACAAATGGAATAGGGAAAACAAGCCAGTGAGCCATAACTGGAAAGAATGCTGTGGCCAGCTCGATTTGAACCAATCGGTTGGAAACTAGGCTGTAAAACTCCATCTAACGTACTAACTCATCTAACTAACTGCAGTCGGAACACTCCCCTGTACTCTGTCAGGGAGAGATCAAAAGATAAAAGTGTCATAAGACCATCTAGATATTTTCAGTGTTGTTGAAATTGCCTTGGGGCTTTGTCGTGTCATTATCTTCAATTTCGAGCTCTGTGATTTCTGGCTTTAAAAGTTGACTACATTCAGGAAACCATCTGTTTAGGGTCATTGCTGGCTTTGCATTAGAGCATTGTTGCAAATATTTCTTATCCCTGCCAGCCTGTGTGGTTAGGAATGAGGGGTACTCTCATCTGTCAAATGTAGGCATTGAATGGTGGTCCTGGTAGCATGATTGGGAACAATTAGTTCACCCACCGCCTTTCTCATTCAGTTCATTCTCACCATTATTCATACACAGCTAACCTGGTATGGATTTCTAGATAACATAGACTAGCTTCCTGCCACTTATAAATCAGTGTGTAAACCTTTCTAGCTATTGAAGCTTAATGTTTAGGGATAGTTTCACGCCAGGGACTTTTCAAAATTGTTAGACACAGCAATTTGAAAGTGAAAGGCAACCTTGATAAAACATTAATCACAGGCAGAGATCGAGGGTAGCTGCGGCTGTTAATTGTTGAAAAGTTTTCTTTCAGAGTTTATGGAATGTTTTCTATTTTAAAATTTGAAGAGGTCATCAAAATATTCGAAAATGCTTTCCTGGAATATTTTTAATGGAATTTGCCATGCATGGATCCTAATTTACCAACATTGACACTTGCAATAATTGACAGAAGTATCTTGAAATGAGGATTTTTTTTCATTCTGAAAGTACTCTATGTCTGGTAGCAAACCTCTACCTTTGTATATTTAGAGGTGTATTTCATATTAAATATGAAATCTTTGGTCTCTATTGCCACCACAATTTTCCAACCCCTGTGGGGATTTTCTTGCAAGGAGCACATAAGCAAAAGTTTCCTTCAATTCATTTAATACCTGGTCTTCATTGTTGGTACATTTGTTCATATATTCAGATAATTCTGTCTCCTACAAAAAGGTTGTCACTCTTTTCTTGTTATATTTAGTCTCGTAATGTAATGTCCATTATTGCTGCTGTTGCAAATCTTTGTAAGTGAATATTGACTGCTCTGTTGAAGTCAGAGGCATCAGTCCTGGAGGGCAGGGGGGGCAACTGCCACCCCAATGAAAATATTGGGGGAAAATATGTCATTTTGCTTCACCTGTGCACTTGTATTTGCATCACAATGTGATACAGATTTTAATTTGTGTAAATTCTTGTGTAAAATCCTAAGATTAATGCATCATGCATGTGCAATACCTGACATGGATGCATATGTTCCTGTTCATACTTAATGCCAACCAGTGGCAACCAGTAAGGGCAGAGTCATTTATCTAAGTGGCAGTTATGGCCAAGTCATTTATGTATTTCCTTTACCCACCTGCCCATACTGGCCAGTTAGAAAAATGACTTTCCGCTAAACATGATGAAGTGTATCATTGTAATGAATGGCATTTTACTTTGGCCAAAATGATGCGTATCACAATTTTATCCTGTAATCTTTGTAATTGTTATTTGAAAAGGGGTGTGTAGTTATGATAACTTTTGCGCAACACATAAAGTGATACGTTAATACAGCATACAGTGATAATTAATACGGCATTAACAAAAGAAATGTCAACTCTTGTGCAACACTTTACATCATTATTTTAGCATTAACAACAAGTTGCTCCAGAAAAATTCAAACTTGGAAGAGATATGTTGAGAACTCTAAAAGATACTGAAATAATTCCAGAGAATTTTTTCGTAATAGGAAAGCTTTTTCCCTAACTGCCAAGTGAAGTCTGAGCTTTTTGCTAACATGTCACACTACTGTTAAATCTTTTTTTTTCAAATACAGAAAAAAGTTGCATACCAATTTTATTTTTTTTTATTTTGGATTAACAGGCCGAGCCATAAGGCACAAAGAGGATTATGCTACAATTGTGCTGGTTGACCATAGGTACAGTAAACCCTCCATTAAATCCAAGCTCCCGGGATGGATTGGTCAGCAGTTGCATACAACAGAGAAATTTGGGAAAGCTTTTGCTCTTATAAGACAGGTGAGAATTTTTGGCTGTGAAGAACTATTCGGTTAAAAGTGATTTATTAACTGCATGATAGTTTAGATAACCATTTCACCCTCTTGCTGCTAAAGTACACCCTGCCATACTGAGCTTCATCTTTTATTTTGTATACACAGTACTTATGCACATGTTCTGGGAATACTTAATTTTTTGTATGGAGGATTTCATATTTGTGTTTGCTATAACCCAAGAGGATATACATATGTAAAAATATCTTCCCTTCATGCCTACTCCATGTCAAAAACACAAATAAACCATAGGAAATAGTGCTCCCATGCATATAGAAATGGTATATTAGGGGGTTTTGTAGCAAAACCATGTTCAGCAAAGGGGTTAATTACTTTTTGATTGTTTCATTTTTCAGTGGTGGTTGGAAATAGCATCAAACAGAAAATTTTGTTTGTCTGCTCAGGGAGCTGGAAGAGATGGAGATTGCTCCCTCTGTTCTTCTTTTGTACTAGGTGCTTAGCTGTCACTTGTAAGCCATGTATTAACTGATTCCTGAAATTCATCCGAACTTATATACCGTATTTACTCTATTAAACGCCCCGGGGGCGTGAAATTTTCGTTAAGGGGGGCGTTTATTAGAGTCAAATTTATGTGACTTCTGAAAAACTGCTACATATGGCATATTTGTCCATTTGGTTGTCAGCTTCACAATCAGCTGTGAGCTCCTCCCCAATGACCTGTAACCAAACTTAATTCCCTATAAATATGGTAGCCACGAACAGCACTCTGAACTTTGCAAGTGTGATCAGCTTTCGCCGACATCTTGATATGTAACGTTACACACAGAAGTGACTTTTTTAAGTGCCCGCGGCATATGCATTCATGCATGCTGTGAACAGTATACAGCCAGGCCTCACGGTACTACTGACCGGCCGGCTATACGCACGTACATACGGTAATTGCATAATAGTTACCGTGAGTAGTACCATTAGCAGTACATACGCGTTCACAGCATTTCACTGTTAAACAGTTTTCCTGTGTTGAATTAAGATTTTCATGTTAGGCTATTCGGATAGGCTAGCGAATATTTGTATACCTACGGTATGTGCAGTACCACTTTCGAACCGCAAACGAAGCAGTACAGGTTCGCGGTGTGTGATAGCGTGATGGATATCAACAGAAATTAGTTGCAGAAACATGCCTTTTACTTCAGGATACAGTATGGGACTTTAGGAGATTTCGTGGCTTCAAGGCAGGACTATTTCATTTTCCTTTTACCATATTGTCTTTGGAATTAACAATTTCACTTTATGCAATGTGACGAAAAAGTTGGAGGGGCGTTTATTAGAGAGGGGGCGTTTAATAGAGTAAATACGGTAGATTAGACAGTAAGGACAATGGTTTTGGTCGCCTGCTACAGCTGAGAGAGATCAGAGGCTTATTTCCCTCCTTACCATCACATTGCCAGCCATCAAAGAGATAAAAATATTTCAACATGGTGCCGCCAGGTGTAGTATTCTAAAAGGATAGAATGTGTTTCTATTTAACTTCTTGCGCGAAATACCTTTGTCGCTAATTCAGGAACAAACCAGAATTGATTGAAATATCAACAAGAATATTTAAACTTGCATAAATGTTGCATTTTAAACAGGTTTCATTTCTTTGCTTAATGAATAAATTAGAATAAAAATGGAATTGTGCAACCTAAAAGTGGCTGAACAGTTGTTTCAATCAAGGTGGTGAAAACATTTCACGTGTCAGATAAGCACATAACGATCAAAGTAGTATCTTGACAATGGCCTTTGTAACAGGATTGCTAGGCTTTGAAAGAAGGAGATTGTCATTAAGAAGGGGAGTCAACAAATGTCAAACTATAGAAACAAAGTGTCCTGTCAATCAAATTTTGTTCCTTGAAAACGATTAATATACTTTCAAATACGCATTGTCTGACAGAGGTGAGCGAGCAATCTTCATCTCTTCCAGCTTCCTGGTCTGCTATAAGTTCAGTTGTATTTTGTTACAATTGGCATGAAAGCCAATTTGCTGTGAAATGTATACCATTTTGAAGGACCTTAGGGCCAAAGCCTTTTTGGCCATTGGCAAAGTGTCTTCTTTTGTTCAACTTTTTCTTTAATGGAAGAAAACAAAAGAATAAAAAATGAACAAATAAAAAGTGTCAGATGGACTTGTTTTAGACCACACACCCAAAAAGGATATAAGGCCAAGGAAAGAACAATAGAGACAATGAAAATCTATTCCATACACTTGTAGTGGGTACATACATTTGGAAGGCCACTAGGGCCAATGCCTTTGCATCCATTGGCAATGTGATTTTATCTTTTGTCAAATTGTAATAAAAGTTGTCAAAGAAAAAGTCTCAAGTGGACCTTTTAAGCACACACCCAAAAAAGATGCAGTTTTATAAAATGCCAAGCAAAGAACAAGAAAGTTTTGACCTTTAAGGGCATGAAAATATATACCATTTGCATTTTGCATTTAGTATACATGTACAATGGATTTGTTTGGTTACTGGCAGATTAAAGGGGCAATGCAGTAACCCAATTTGAATCAGTCTAGTAGTCTAACCTATTTCATGAATGGCTCCTGAGAATCATGTGGTTAGTCAGTTTGTTAGATAGAGTTTTATGGCTCAGTTTTCAACCTATTGGTTCAAGTCAAGCCAGCCACAGCCTCTTTGGTTTCCTGAAAGGGAAAACTATGGAGCAGCTTTGTATTCCGTATTTTACATGTGTGTAACGCACTACGACTACAAGCAAGTCGAAATGCTTCTCATCTGGCGACAATCACAATAGAGTTTGACTGTGTAAACTTTCTCCAGATACAGTTAACTCAATGAGGATTTACAGTACATTCTGTGTATAAAACAAGAGACCAGTCAATTCCTTTGCGATAGACGAGCTGTAGGGTATTGTGAGGGTGCCAGTGTCATGAAGTATCGTGTGCCTGTGTAAGGCTGTGTTTGCAGTTTGTGGATTTGAAATCGTTTATTCTGTTTCAGAGATGTTTTCAAACTTTATTTTTGCTTGTGTAATTTATGTTGCTGCTGCTTAGTGGCAATTTAATTGGCGAAGATTCCGTAGTAGCTCGGTCTTATTTGTAAGAAGACTTCAAACCACCTTAGTTTTCAACCTGTGATAACCATTGATTAACCATTGGTAGAGGTAGCTTGATGTTGCTTGTAGAGAACGGCCACAAATAGTTTGAGTTTGGTTTGTATAGGTTAAGGTCAGGTTAGATGAGGTTTTCATGGCTTAAGTTTGTTGGTTAGATCAGGCTGGCCAAGGCTATATTTCAGTTGTGGCTCACTGACTTGTTTTCCGGCTTAGCCTATGCTGAACACCAAGCAGTTTTCCGGCTTATGCTGAGCACCAAGCACAATGGCTGACCTAGGCCACTCGCTACTTGACAATGAGGGAGTTGTCTAGACTCCAATTCATAGGCTTTCTTCTTTGTAGGTCTATATTTTCAGTAGGCCTATGCTAATTACTTGTACTTAGTAAAGTAACTTAAAGAGTGCCTTTGCAAGAATCTTGGTAGGTGTCGTTCAGAATTGGTTTGATATTTTTATATACCTCCGGTAATATGCGGTTACAGCCCTATAATTTACACCCCCATATTCCAACGCCCTCATGTTCCGACATTTGATCATAGATGAGCACATGGGTGGCGGAACATATAGGGCTGTCAGAATATAGGGCAGTCACCCAAATATGCTATATAGCCTAGCCCCGGCTCGTAGCCAGAGTGAGAAGAAGGCAAAACTGGGGAAAATTTTCAGGGGGACAAAGTGTGTGGGCTACAAGTATTAAGTCAATGAAAATAGTCAAATTATCTGGGGAAAATCATGGGGGCTTAGCCCTCTTTGGCGCCCCCTTGCATGACTACGAATCTGTTAACATACATGTTTTTTATTAACTGGAGAGAACCCTTTTTATTGACTTTCTAAGAGAATTTGCTAGAATAATATTCTCAGTTTCTGCCACAGGTGAATACCATAGCCTATTCATTACATACTGGAATGGTTTCGTGGAGAAATTAAACACTCTTCCGCAGTATCTTAAGTTGTCAAGTGTCGTTGAGATAATCCTTAAGGAGAATTTCTTCATTGCATTACTTTTCGTGGGGATGTATAAATTGCCAAGCTATCCAATATTGAACCTGGTAATGCCCCACTCAGATGCATGGACATTTTGGTCATAAATCGCTGTGCACTATTATTCCTCAAGGACCAAAGTTGATGTCTAACAGTATCCTTTCGGGAAACGTACATACCTGTGGTTTTGATTTCCAGTTGTAGCTCACTGGCTTGTTTTCCCTACTTCATTGCTTATGCAGACATCACCCACAATGGCAGTAGGTCCAATTTTTAGAATCTTTGGTTTGAGAATCATGTGACAATTTTTTTTTTACTGAATTGTGAAATTTATGAGGTTTAATTGATTGCTTTTGTAATATTCAAATCCCAAAACACAATGAAAGGTACTTGTATGAGAGGAAAGAAATTGGTGAGAATTAGCTGTTGTTTCAAAATACAGTTTGGGGGATTGTTCTTGCTCTTTGAAGTAGATTAACCCCATAGTCAGGAAGTAATTGACTGATAGATCAGAAAAATGCTGTAAAATAATAACATGCTAGTGATGTATTAATAAATTGAGGTCATGACCATTTCAAACATACCAAGTGTGACGGTGTTAGTTGTTTCATTTCGCAAATCGACAACCCTGACAAAAATATGGTTTAGGAGGGTAAAGTAATGGTTTCATACAAAGTCTGAATTTTATCTATCATTTCAACTCATTATTTACTTGCGGTCTATTGTCCAGTTAAACACAGTAGGCATTGACCTTTGTTTAAGTGCAGTCTGTTGTGGACATTTTTCTTTTTAGTATGTGAAAGCAGTTGGGATATGTTTTAATTCTTTTTTTTTCATATGTTCATCTATGCTGCTTTTCTTGCAAACTGCTTATTATGGGATATGAGTCATGCTGTACTCTTGTGTAGGTCATTGTAGCACACACATTCTGCTTCACAAATAGAAAGTGATGTTACCTCTAAAAAAGACGTTATAACATGGTTGCGGTCAGGCTTGTCTCCTGGCAATCATACTCTCTTTTTCAGACCATAAAAAGCTAATTGGTTAAAATCCTTGTGAAATTGTGAAAAAAAAAATGCTGCCCTGAAGATGTTTGTAAGGGTGCAATAACTTCAGACTGTTTATGAAATATGTCCATGTTTCCTAGCTATGCAAATCAAAATTGAAGGTTTATTCTAATTGTTTCAATCCTGTCAGTTTGATTAAATGTCCATCAGCCTCAACAACTTGAAAAACTGCCGCAGAGCCACCGTTTAAACAATCCTGTATCCCACAACAGGAAAAGGAACTTAGAGGCTAGATTAAACCAGAAAGTCAAAGGTTGAGACTTGAAACTCCCCCAAACCAAACTAGAGTTTCTCTAGAAGGTAAAAATCAGGGATTAGGAAGTTTGTAGGGAACACTGAATACGCCACCACCCCGCTTGGCCACATAAAAATGACTTAAATATCCCATTTGTTGACATACCCATACAGTACTCTTGTACCCATACAGTACTCCTGTAAGAACCATTCCTTTGGGCAGGGCATCATTCCTTTTAATGCCCCTGTGGGTTGGAGTTGTAGATGAGACCCACGGTGTCTCCTGCATGTCATAAGAGGCAACTAAAGGGGAGGACTTGAATCTGTATTTGAAACCAAACATGAACTTGAACCCTATTTTAATTTAACATTTGGACCTAGCTGACACTGTAAACACAATCGTGTCAGTGTATATCATTTAATTCCATCTTAGTTACCCTTGCTTCAAATAAGTGCATTGTACCACCTCTCATGGTGCTAGAAATGAGTAGCAAGGTTTAGCTATCTCTAGTTGACCACTGTGAATCCAGAATCTTTCAAAAAACTTCCTGTTCTGGTATCTTGAGATCAATAAAGTTAAAAGACGTTAGATAGCTTAAAATACTGTTTACCGAATGGAGCAAGATTGTTTGTTAAAGAGTTTAACTGCTGCAATTACAGAGAAAAGCTTCATCTGTGAAAAAGACATTTTTCTTGGGTAATATTGGCTAAATGTCCTATTCATTCCTGGCAGCATGCCAAGTTCTTTTAGTTTTATTTTCTACTCACATGGCTTTTTCTTCCTTGCTTGAAATGTTTACATGTTCACCAAAGCCTGTCAACTCTAACCCCCAATTTCAATTTTTGTAGTAGTCCACAGAAATTCTCAATTTGCACAGCATCCGTAAGTTCAAAAATATGGAGGGTACTGTAACTCATATGACACAGCATTTGCTGTAGTGAGAGTGTTTTGATTACACTTTGGGGTCTGGTATTCTCATCCCGAAGCAGTGAACTGAGTCTAATAATAATTTGAACTCCTCTCCTCATCCCACCTTTTTCTCCCTCCACTGTCATTCAAAATTGTGGGCTGGGTCAAAGGTTGTCTTATCTGTCATATTCATGTGAAAACCATTTTTGTAGGAGAATTGCTATGTTTGGATAAAACAATAATAGTTGTTAGTGTTTCTTTATTCTTTATTCCAGTTTTTTGCAAGTAAAAGATGATGAAGTTTTTTGGCTTGCATTTGAGGAAATCATGCCCGATGTCCATTAGTTTTGGGAGCATCAGCATTGCTTGAAGATGCAGAACTTTAATTATGATGAAGATATCTGTGACCTAGATGGTTGGCATTGACTGACAGCCAAAGAAATACTTCCGAGGATACTGGAAAGACAGGATGGCACAGAATATGGAACATAGAACCTGATGGTGTTTTACTCGAATGAAGCACAACTAAATCTGTGGGCAAAGATTTATGGTCTGATATATCTTTGTGAGAAAAATGAAGCTATTCGCATGTCAGTGTTTTCTTTTTTAGAGGAATTTTATAAGACATGCTTGTGAGTGTGATTTAGTCAGGGTAACCCCTCCAATGAGGTGACCTTGCCTTGTTCATACACCTTAACGTCAGGAAGCACATAGCCCTAATTTTGGCTTCAACCGAGGGTGGATCATCCAGCCGACACATATGTAACTATCACAGCTCTGGTATCATTGGTTGTGTTGAGATGAGTGCTATTTTTAAATCTCAGGTATTCTGTCACACTTGTTATACATACCTGGTCTAAAGCATTGAAAGTAGTATTTATAACGATACCAATGCCCTATGACTTTTGTTATTCTGAACAGGTCTATTCCGAATATTTCAAAAGTTATCCATGATAATACCAACGCAAAGCATTCAAACAAATTTGAAGTGAATGCAGTCATCATATTATGTGCTAAGCATCTCAGTTAGAATCAAATTCAACAAAAAATTATGTTGTTTTGATTAAAAAAGAAGTACCACTTCAATATTTCTATGTTTTGGTATAGACCTTGTGTATTTTGACGACACGCTGAGGTCATCCTTTGAGCAGAACAATGGAACATGTGGCCACACGAATAAACATTTGCCCTGTAGGTGTGGCAGACTGTGCATATTCGACTGGTTGACAAATCAGCTGTCTTCATTTGTCTGTGTTGGTTTGTTTTTGCCCCCAAAGGAGGGCGTACTTTCCGCTCTGGGACATCATATGCACAAGGTCTATAGACCAATCTGATTAGCGTTTGTTTTTAGTGACTATAGGCAGCCATCAGTGGGGTCCATCAGCCTTAAATCGTCTTCATTTATTGTCTACGTGACGTGAATTTCAAATCCTCATATTCAGTTAAGTGGAGAAAATCAAGATAAACTTCAGTGTACAACCATCTATGGAACAGATAAGGAAGGAAATTTAAAGATTTAAAGGTGATGGACTCCAGTAACGGCCGACTAAAATCAGACCATCACAATCTGTCCGGATTCGCCTATAAGATCAGTTCAGAAGGGAGAATGAGAGGCTGGAAAAAGACGTTAATATTCTCTGTGTGAAAACTTTGATTGTTCCTTTTAGGTAAAAATGCTTTGTGGCCAAGGGATTGACACCAAGCAGTCCCTTAACATGTGACAGATACTGGCACACTCCCCCACATGGAGGTATATGGTCCAAGCAATTTGTGGACCAATGTAAATGGTTGGCCTTTGCAAGTTCTTCAATTCTTATTTTGTGCTGCAATTCCTTACTCCCGATTAACATTGTAGCAAGCTGCTCTTCACTTTAATGAATACCCCTGCATTCTTAAAAAATTTACTTTACCTTTTTCATAGATAGTGAGATAGTTTGAACAAAAGTCAAAACTACATGTGTGTAGTTGTCAAATTGCAGGTGTGGGTTAAACGTTGAAGAAATTCATTTGTCTGCATTGCTGTCATCATTGCACAGTTTTGATTTGCAATGAATTAGGCCCATAATTGTTACTGTGCATCCAGTGCCACATCCATAAAGACTTATTTCAGCTATATTCTAGCTGACTAGAATAGAAATCAAAGACTCCAGTTATGACAATTTAAACATACATTTTTGTATTGAATGATTTTCCCAAATGATGTCAAGAGTTATAAGAGCAATCACTGTTTTCTCTTTCCATTGCCTTGCAGTTTTTATCAACTTGTTGATATGGGACTAACTGCAAATTTCCTAGGTCATTAACCTCAAAAGAGTACTTGTGTTTATTTGCTTTTCGTCATGCACTATGTAGATGTACGGGTTTCATTCAAATGCTACTCATTCGTGTCTTTAATTTGAACCTAAGAAAAGTGAATGACAGGGAAGTGTTTTTACCACTTGTTAACCACCACTGGGAAAGAAGTCACCAGATTTAACCAAAAGGTCAGAAGTTGCAGGCATATACTCGCAACAAACCAAACTAAACCACATTAGGAACTCTTGCTTAAAAATCAGAACACTCTGACCAAACCTCACAAAGAGAAGGTCAGGTGTAGTAAAATTTTACTTACCAGCAGCAATCCTTTGTTGTACAAAAACCTCTATTTCCTCTAGCCTGTGAGGGACTTTTGCACAGTTGGTTACACAACAGCTAAACTCTACGTGCTCTGTGAAAAACCTCGCTTACATTTGTGGTTATCTCAGGAAGTTTTACTGAATAAAGTAAGAAATAAACATTTTCAATGGCTCAAATAGGAAATAAATTTTTAAGCTGGACAAAAATATATCAATGCATTGTTAGTAGCACAGGGAAGAATGTTGTTTTCAAATTTTTTATAGCAAATTTCAGGTTTCTAAGGCCTTTTTCTATTTAGCGTTGCTGTTTCATCTTTGTAAAAGACTGCCACACGATTTTCCATTTTTGGAGCAATTTTATGTAGCAAATGAGATTTTATACCAGATAAATTACTACCCAGTAGCATAAAATCATGGACCTTCATTGACTGCATTTTTTAGAAAGTTTAAAATAACAATAGGTTGTGTGTGTGTGTGGTCTATTTGGTAGAAAACTTGTAAAGTCTGGGTTTTGATTCCCAGGCCAGGTCATACCGAAAGACTAAAAGCGGAACCTTTACTGCCATTGTGCAAGATGCTCCACATGAGCAATGGAGTAAGGGTAACAATCATTCAAGTACCCCACAACTGGAAAAAAGGCCATGAGGGTTGCTAAATTAAACCAGCAGGTCTTTAAGCTAAAGTGTAAGACAGTATCTAACCTGACCTAACCAAAAAGGTTGATGTATTGTTTGTGCCAAGTACTTTAAAGGCCATATCCTCTCACCTCAAACAGTTTAGATTCTCCTTGACTACTTCCTTAAACCCCTCCCAAAGCTGTCTGAAACTCAATGCCAGTTAGACACAATCTCAGTGCATTCCTTCGGGGTGAGTGTACAAGACCGCAATGTGTAATCAAGACACCCTCAATGCAATAGATGCTGCTCAATATGAGCTACAGCACTCTGCATTTTTGGAACTTGCTGTCAATCAAAAAGCTGTACCAAATGGGAATTTCTGTAGACTACAAAACTTGTAGTTTGAAGTGAGAGTTGACTGCCTTTAAGTATCTAATGTTCTTCCTTTATGGTTTTGAACAGGGTTGCAGGGTTGTCTGAAAAACTTGAAATCATGAAACTTCATTTTCTCTTTCCAGAGCCATAAAACTACTTAAAATAATCCAGACCTGGAAAATTGATGAGGGGTAGAGGAGTCATAGAACTTTATAGCAAGTGTAATGCTTTTTTTTAAGATTTTAATGACCAGTAAATGCATTTAGTTGTACACGGGTAAGTGATCAGGTTGTTAAAAATCTGGAGTTCTTGTTGTCCTTTAAGTACAGGAACATTGTGTAGGTGACGACAAAGTAACCTCTATTTTTTAATGAAAAGATTATTTGGACAATTTAATTGATAAATATATACATGTTATAAGGAACAAGTCATTATAAACTGCCCTGTAAAATTGAGTTGGATTACATGTGTCTGTACAACCTTTTGGACAGAAGTAAAAGGGTTTTCAAAGGGACAAGGTTGAGCTGTAAGTGAACTTTCGATTTGCGGCACATGTATACAGCAGCTAGACTGCTAGTGTCTGTCCTCCTGCACTGCAACTATATTAAGGTTGTTGAGCATAAAGAAAGCAAGTTCAGGTAAAAGTGATCCTAGTCTTGGGACACTTTAACCTGTCAAATTATGCCAAGAGATAAAGGTTACTCATAGGATAATGATGATGAGCTTGGCTTGCATTTATCGTTCAGTAAACCTTGATTTGATGACAAGCAGTGACACGGTCTCTTATAGAAACACACACTTTTAATATACCTGATATTTGGGCCTCTAGTCTCATTTTCAACCAAATATTTACTCTGGAATTATCTCTTCCAGCACACAATCCACAAATGCTTACCAGTCATTCATAAACAAGCAACATGATTATGCACTCCTTTTCTGTGTCCCTAAATAGAACTTTTTTTGGAGAAAAATAATCAGTTACGGAGGGATAGGGACTGCTAGCTGGAAATGGCAAAAACTGGACAGAGGTTCAGAACATAATAAGCATTACATGCATGGCTGCACAATTTTGGTCAAAATCTGTAAGGGGCAGTAGTTGACATGGTGGGATGAAAACCCACCATAATTTAATGAAGGCTTATACCTTCAACTAGTCTGTAGCTTACGCAGTGGAGCAGCCACATAGCACCTACAAAGAGGATGAGTAATATTGAGTTAATGGCTGATTATTCCTAATTATTATAAAATATGCAATGTATTTCAAATTTGACAGGTGCTGTGAGGGTCTTCTGAGTTATAGTGTTAGTATAGTAACAGTGAAACATTATGCACATGAAACTATGGTCAGTACACACAGAGTCTGATCAGGTAATGTTTGTTATCCATATTCTTCCCAATTTGCTTTCCTCTGGAAATTTTTGAATGCTTAAAGGTAAAGAGAAGTCCCCCCAAGCTTATTTTGAAGAAAAAGCTCAATAACACAATATTCCACTTGTTTCTCTTCAAAGTATCTTCATTACAATTTATGACTTAACTATTGCATATTCAAGGTAAACCAAGCTGTTATTTGAAGTAAATTTCACATTTGAAGAGAAAAAACATTGTCACATGACTCCCAACAGCCAATCATGAAATTGGACAGTCTACTACACTATTTCCAGTTGGGACGACTGCTCTTGCCCTTTATAAAATCTTAATTAGATTATTGCACCCCTACTATACGCATCTACAATTCATAATTACTTCATTTGGCAAAATTATTCCGCTGAATAATACGGTAATCAGTCATTCGTTTCACATGCACAAAGCAGATAGACATACTACACCTGCAACTGCACTAGAAGGCCTCACAGTAAAACCTATAAAAACCTATATTTTGAATTTGTCTGATGACTTTAAAAATAAGAGTGTATAGGGATGATGTTGACTTCCTTGGGTACCTGCAAAGTGGTATGAATTCTGAATTTTTCTTTATAAGACTGAGAGTTTAGGTAAGAATTCGCTGTTTATTACTTTTATAGTGCTGGAAAACAAATCTTGTAAACCTATAAAATCCTATATTTTGGCCCTTGATAACCTTTAAAAACCTATATTTTCAGTATTGAAACCTTTAAAAAACCTATATTTAAGAGAGGAGGTGCTGTGAGGCCTGCACTTTAGTGTTTTAGATCAGTTCAGCAATTTGGCATTACCTTCATCCCAATGAAGTCATAGACGCACAAGTGGATTGAGAATTTGGAAAGAGGTGGTATCTTTAAAATCCTGAGTTTCACTGACTTTGGAATAAAGAAGCATTCTTTTCAGCATCTCCTTCCTTTTTTGAAATGTTTCCCCGAGATGTCTTACAAGTTAATGAGTAATAATTATGATATTTGGATATCGGGAAATGCTATTTAACAAGTATCTAATTCTTTTTGGGGCGGATTTTGGTTAGTTAGTTAGATGGAGTTTTACGGTCCAGTTTCCAACCAATTGGTTCAAGTAGAGCCGGCCACGGCCTTTTTTTCAAGTTGTGGCACACTGGCTTGTTTTTCTTACTCCATTGCTTTTGCTGAGCACCAAGCACAATGGCAGTAGGTTCTGTTTTTAAAGTCTTTGGTATGACCTGGCCAGGACTGGAACTCCCAACCTCCCCATTCCAAGTCGGATGCTCTAACCACTTTACCATGCAGTAGGTCCTTTTTTTGGCTGAATAAACCTTGCTTACATTACAACTGATCTCGAACACACATATTAACCTCTCTCATATGTAAAACCATGAATTCATCCCTTGATATTGTTTGAATGTTAGAGACTTTTAACAGATTTAAGAGTTTTGACAGCTTTTTGCAATTACAGTTGTTGGATTGCAACTTCATATTCATTTAAATGAACTTTGCAGTAACAAGATATGAAAGGTTCATAAAACCAACAGAAAGTTTTATGTAAACCATTACGCAAGTAGCATATTGCATATAGAAATTTCCTTCTAACTCCTAAGTAATTAAATAGACTTTTGTTTAAAGAAAATTCTGGTTCCTTATTCAATGTTGACACTCAAAGTAGCCATTAATTGCATGGTACAATTTTGTTATCCTTGGGCTATCTGAGTTTTTCTACAAATTGTGTCTACAACAGAGTTGTAATGAATCACCCGATTTTGCAGTCAAACCGAGTCATTTGCCTTTTTTAATGTGACTTAAGTCTAGTCTTGTCAGTGACTCGAGCCAGTGTGCTCTTTCTATGAGGAAAATCATGATACTTATTCTTGAGTCATTTCCCTTTTGAAAATCATGGCTTAATACAACTCTGATCTTCAGCCATATGAAGTATCTTAGTTTCCTGTAAAGAGAAAAAAAAAAATTGGGCCAATTTCTCTGGAGGTTCCCATTGTTAAATTCAGACGCAACATTCCAGCATGCAGTTAGTTCGTTAATTAGATGTAGTTTTATGGCCCAGTTTCCAACCTATTGGTTCAAGTCGAGCCTGCCACAGCCTTTTTTCCAATTGTGGCTCACTGGCTTGTTTTCCCTGCTCCATTGCTTATGCGGAACATCACGCATAATGGCAGTAGCATGCAATCCAGGGATTTACTGAGCTCATGTACCACAGTTGGGGTACCATAGTGTGTACTGAATAGATCTAGTTTGGGAGATACATTTATGCTGCATGTGACAATTAAACTCTGCTTGCATACATGTATGCATTGTTCTCCTCGCTAAGAACAAAACCCTTCTGATTGTACTCTAAATGACTCCCAGCTATTCAGTCACCCTGGGATCTCTGGATCTCCTTGTGGGAACAGTTTCAATTTGCACCTGCTGCAGAGAGTTTGAAAGGCCACACCACAATTTCAACATTTCTGTATGTCATTGTATGAAAATGAGAATGAAAGTTTTGTTTGATCATGTATTCCTTGTATAATTAAATGTTTCTATGAGGAAGTTAATGTACCTTACTATACAGGAAGCTGGACAATGATTGCTTATAAATTAATTTGTATGGTTTGTGTACTGTTAGTCTTTGCCTTGAAAAGGTATGTGCCTTCCACGAGATAAGGTGTTGAGGTTATACGAGTATGAGTAGGCAAACTATTAAAACTACCATTTAATATATATTTTACATGTTAACCCAGGACAAAATTTCTGTTGAGACCTGTTGAAATTCCAATAGGTTTGAAACAGGCAATGTTCCAATTACCTTTTGGAGTGATGAAAGCCAACAGGCATCAACGGATAACACTGAAAAAGCTTACAGGTTTCTGTTGGTACCTGTTAAATTCCTGTTGAAACCTGTAGATTTTGTTTAAAATTACCTGTTGTACCTGTTAAAACCTGTTCAACAGGTTGGCAACTGGAATTTTCTCCTCGGAAGGCTTTTAACTGAGAACCACACAGTCATAATACTCATGATACATATAAATTAGTCTCAATCTAGTTTTGGAGCCCAAGATACAACAGTTTTGTTTAAACATTGGTTCAAACAGTAACTACCTTCACACCAAATCCATTTAGCATACCCAGTTGCTCATTTACCTATATCAATCTCTTTGATGTTGTACCAATTATTTTGTTACTGAAATGTTAAATTCTCTGAGAATTACTCCGTTGTTTTCTTTTTTAATTTGTTACTATGACAATATGATCTGAAATATCGTTGCAAATACATTATTGGAGAAAATAACTTATTTTCTAATGCTGTATTGACTAATTATTCTCTTAATTATTAAAGAAATCAACATTAAAGGGAAAGTGCAGTCACACCAACTTGAATTAGTTTAGTTGAGAAACGTGACAATTCTTTTCCTCCTTAACCGTGAAATTTACTCAGAGTAGCTGCTTGGTTTTTGAATATTAGACATCTAATCCTGAAATGTCATGAAAGATAATTATTTGGAAGAGAAACAAGATGCAACTTGTGAGACTTGGCTATTGTTTCAAAATAATTTTGGTGGACTTATCTTGCCCTTTAAGCTGAAATCCAACTCTCGACTGTTGATTGGTCTTGATACATGAATATTCATTTCTGCAATGAAGCTTGAACTGTAACTTTGTTCTTTGACCACCATAGTTTTACACAATATGTCAGTTGGACTTCTTCATTTTGTGAGCTTGAAGTAGGCCATTTTATATTGACCATGCTCTATAATCATACTTGCTAGTTGATTTTCTGTCAAATGTTTATAATTTGTGTCTTTTGTGATCATATATATTAAGGGATAATAGCGTAGGCTACAGTTTTTACGAAGTCTGACAAAGAAACCTATGACAGTTTGCGAATTATGACTTTATGAGTCTAGCCATATAGGTGCAAGCTACAGCCATGCGTTTCTGCCAAACAGGCAACTTTGCTCATTGCAATGAGTACTTTGTTTATTGTATTAAACGCCTGCTCTAAAGACAACTATACCCACCCCAGACCAACTTAGGAAAAGTAGTACCAAAGTTTTGAATTGAACTCAAACTGTTACTTTGTACTGCAAGTATTTAACAGTAATTTGCAGATTTCTGATTTCAGAACAACTGTGCACATTGCAACTTTGTCCATTACTCTCATTCTGTCTGGTTTTCAGGACCTCAACCTCAACTTACAAAGTTGATGAAATTGATTAAATTTTACTTAATGCTCTGCATTTTCCCTTCACTTGTCATGCAATCTTGCTGAATACTTTGAATCTATAAGTCTCTTTTCAGAATGCTGTTAATTGGGTGTGATCATATATTGAGTGCCAGTGCTTACCAAAGAATTAACTGCTTTTCCCTTGTAGATCTGCAGCAGAAATGATAGTGGTGAGTTCAATGGAAATGTTTTATGCAAAATGGTTTGAGATGACTCAACTTTTTTATTGCTTTAAAAAAATTAATGTTTTTTTCCCAACTTCATAATGATTGCTTTGCATTGATTCTTATTGAATTACGGTGAAGAATTAGAAATAGAAACATGCATACACTGTAGATAAAGTTGCTCTAGCAGGGCTTGACAAAAATCTTCTGCATGCCTTGCTGCCCCGTTGTACAACCTAACCTCTGAAATTAGTAATTTTTGGTTGCCCAATCATAGCTTGATTGTTGAAGAAAGTAGAGTATCACAGAAATATGCTGTGTGAATTATTACTTCAATAAATACTTCTTTTGCTCTCAGCAATGGTATTCACTGAAGCTAAACTTAGAGCTAGAGTTCCATGTGCACACAACTAGCCTATGATGTAGGAGGAACATGCAGTAGTGTCATAAGTTATGGGCCTGGTGATCCATCTGCACTTCATGCTGTGTCTAGCTAATTGTAGAACATCCGCCTCTCACGGGGAAGGCCCAGGCTCTATTCCCAAGTCAAGTCTTTCCAAAGACTCTAAAAATGAAACCTACTGCCATTGTGCATGATGCTTTGCATACTGTAAGAAACGGAGTCAGGAAAACAAGCCAGTGAGCCACAACTGGAAAAAAAGCTGTGGCCAGCTCGACTTGAACCAATAGGTTGGAAACAGGGCCGTAAAACTATCAAACTAACTAACAACATGCCTGATACAGAACTCTCAAGCAAAAACTGCCAAGAGACGGTCTTTTGATAAAAACAATACCGAGTCAAATACTGCAGTACTAGATAACAGCTCCACGCTTTGATCCCGCCTGCCAAGTCACACCAGCTAATCTTGATTTACAAAACTTGTAATGTGTTAATAAATTTTCTGCTCTGTGTAGTGTCCACCAAGAAAGTTCTTATAGGAGCAATGGCTTATAACCACATGTTCTTATCAGAGGTTGGTCTCACCAAGACAAATGGCTGTTCTTTGGCAAACTGATACAGAAAAACTGCTTACTCATTGCCAAGTGAACTGTGGGCTAATAGGATCATCTAACCTGATAGCTATGCTTGATTAGACAGTTTTGAGAAGACAAGCAGAAAGTGAAAACTCAGTGCCCTTCAGAAAGAACATGTCATGATACAGTGTTTTAGACTTAATTATGGCTTACTAAGGTGCCCAGTGGAGTATGTTCTGCTGTGCAATTTATGAACTTTTGTTGCCTAAACCATTAGACAAGATGCCCTCGGGCATCCAGGCACCCTTCTTTTATGGTAGGCCTCTCCTACTGTTGGACAAAACTCAACAGTGTGTCAGTGCAACAGTCCTATGTGGGTGGTCAAGCTGCTTCTCAAGTAGCTACTAAGTGTGTACAACTCTAGGTTTTGCCCATCAGAAGGGGCATGGCTTGTGACTTCTGTGTCAGCTCATTTTATGAGACATGTAAATACTGTATGTTCTTTATTTGGAGTCTTCTGACTATTCTTTCCATTAATGCAAATATGTAATTGTTTTATATCTAAAGTTTTGAATTGTTGCATGTGGTCCTCTGACTTTCATTTTTTTATTTTATAATTATAAATGAGGCCTGGGTTGCAATTTGCAGTTCAACGTTCTTCTTGACATGACGAATTGATCACGGTAAAAATATACACTTGATTTCCTTCCTTGTCCAAGTACTCAATTTGATGATTGACAGACAGTAATACTCCATGCAAAGCCATTTAATCCAAGTCAAGAAACCCTAACCACAGTATGCAAAGCACACAGAGGGGGTTTTGATTACAACTCCTGCCCGAAGTACCTTGTAATTTTTTGCAACCTAAGTGGACTAGAAGCTTGGTGAAGTGATAGTAATTCCTCCAGCAGTGGGTTTGGAAGCTTGATATACCTCACTTGAACAGTAGATTACTGAGGTTAGAAAATCAACTTTTTTACCACAATCGAAACAGCATGGACCATGACTATACTTTGCACTTAACTCTCTGTGCCCACATTAAATAAATAGATAATAACACTGTTGTGTTAGTTCTTCTGCTACTGCCAGGCAGGCCATTTTGTGCTCATTTTACAAGGCTTGTGAATAAATGGTGCCCATATGTTGAGCTTTCAGACAGTGGTCCCTTGTTATGAGTTTTACATCAATGGATCTGGTTTGTACACCTCCTTGTGAATAATACATGCTTTATGTGGAGGCTTCTCAAAGAACAATTCGAGCATTTCTCCACTGTATAATGATAAATGCAAACTCGTCTCAGTTCAGTATCCAAGGATATTGTAGATTATTGGGCATTTAATTTTCAAACTTTCACAGACCATTACTGGACAACCATAACATGATGGTACATTCAGAGAGTTGCTGTATAGAAGTAGTATCTCCCTGGTATATGGTTGTCATGGTGGTCTGTGAATTCTACTAACAAGCCTGGAAAATGCAATTTCCAGCTGTCTCAGGGATGGGTCGTGATTTTTCCAAATTTTCTGTTTGTTCCACATCAACCGATAATGGCTTTCTGCTTGGATAGTCTTTTGGGCAGGATTACATTTTTAAGGCAATGTCCCCCTTCCCACCCCCAACCTCCTTTCCCTAACTGACAAGCTGCCATCTTAAGCCTATGGTTGTAACTTAAATTGCTTTGTACCTGACATTAAGTTTTTATTAAAAATAGATGGAGTTTTACGTCCCAGTTTCTAGTAACCAATTCAATGGTTTAATTCGATCAAGCCAGCCACAACATTTTATCCAGTTGTGGCCCACTGGTTTGTTTTGTTTTCCTTACTCCATTGTTTATGGTGAGAACCAAGCACCATGACAGGTTCCATTTTTTAAGTCTTCAATGTATGATTTGGCTTTGTATTTGACATAGACAATACTGCACCTTTTACAATTCTAGAGAGCGTAGTGGCCTATTGGTTAAGGTATTGGACTTGCCGGTTCGATTCCCACCTGGGTCATTATGTTGTGTCCTTGAGCAAGATGCTTTATCTCGATTGCTTCTCTCCACCCAGGTGTTAAATGGGTACCTGTGAGGTAGCTTGTATAGTGATGCGCTGTACGTGGCTGCTCCTATGGGAAGTTCCCCAGGGGACACCATGAAGTGGCATTGTGCCGGGCACGAACAGCAAGGGATGTGGACTTTTATAGTGTGGGTTTGACGAGTTACCAATGACTATGCAGGGGTAATGATTGTGAAGCCCTTTGAGATGTTGAACATACATATAAGGCGCTATATAAATCCTATTATTATTTATTATTAATTCTGAGGCATGTATATAACAGTTGCAGTACAGTAGTGTGTGTGTCTTAAAATCAATAGTTGGTCAAAGTTTTGCTGCCTAGGTTGAATTCTCACAACAAGAATTTTTTTTTTTCATTTCTTTCCCGGCAAGTACGTACAAGGATATCAAAGTGATGCCAAAAAAAATTTTTGTCTTTTCAGATTTACCAGCCTTAAAAAGGAGGGCATTTAGCAATAATTATCCTAGAAACAGCATTTGCACTCAACTTCAATATGACACCCCAAAAGCATTCTATAGGTAATCATGTGTGCAGAGCTACAATGGTAAGTAGGACCAAATAAACTTTTTTTGTACTTGTAAAATGTTTTCAAAATTAATAAATATAAATAAAAAACAGTAAAATTTGTGAAGGAGTATCCTTTTCAGGACTCTTGTACACACAGTTGTCATTTGATGTAAGCAATAAAAAATAATGAAATTATTGAGTACATTGGGTCTTAAAAAAGCATAGGTTTGTGACATCACAGAACAGAAAGTGTGCCCTCAAATGGAGGCAAGCAGGTATCATTAAGCTGAAATTTTCCCCAATGCCTTGCAGACTGCCAATTTTTTCACCAGAGGTATATTACTGTAAGTCTACAATGTATGAACTGTAAGGGGGGGGAGGGAGGGGTAAGGGAGGGAGGGGTTGGGAAGATTTATCCCCCACTTTTTAGCAGTTTTGTGCCACCTCACATTGCTGTTATATTGTTGAACATATTCAGCCACTTTAGTGTTTATCCCCCCTCCCCACCCCCCACACTTAAAAATTCGTTCCATGGCCCCTTGAATGAGCATGTGTAAAATCTAAATCTTTCATGTTGTACAGAGTAGAGTTGTAATATTGGATGTAAGTTGGTCAAAGTCCCTGTTTTGTTGGATTTTTTTTCTTTCAACTTCATCGCCTTCATTCTTCTAACAACCTCTCTCTTTTCACAGGATGCCATCTAAGAAAGCATTATCATTTGTAGAGTTTGTTTTTCTGGTAACATCAATTATACTTTGGAGACATTTGTCAGCTATAAAAAGTTAGTAAATTTTGTGTTTTATAAGCCCATTAAAATTTTGCAATAATGGAAGACTCACTGTCTTTCTGATTTAGAAAAAGCTTATTCTTATGGCTTTTCTCTAGGGTCTTTTTAAAGAGACAGAAATAATCCAGACCATCCACCAAACCCATTGTAATAAAGAACTTAAGGCAATTACCTGGGAAAGAGATTCTTTGTTATGATAAATTAGCAATAAATAAATCATATCAATGTCATGAAGAATTAAAGAATACCTCATATTGTAACTGTACCTTCCTTTAGGTTCTTATTGCATTGCAAATCTTAACAACATCACGAGATCAAGTTAAAAACACTCTTTGACACTGTGTCTAACAGCGTGTCTCATAATGAATGTTCTGGCTGGGAATTTTATCACACATAATGAAAATTTAATTTGATTGATCTTTCACTTAGGTCTTTGACAGAACCAAGCTAAATTTTCAAGGTACTGTATCAAATGCTAGCCAGAGTGATCTTCTTTGAAATGCAGTAGCTTCATAGATAATTGTTACATTTCCATCCATGTTGATCCATGTTGATTCATATTAACTATGAAATTAAGCTATTTAAAGGAAACTTGAAAATTGCAAAGTTTATTTGAAGGTTTACTCTTATCACTCCAAACAGTGCCAATTCAAATCAGTGGCGTATGCAGAATTTCGAAGGTGGCAATTCAAATCAGTGGCGTACGCAGAATTTCGAAGGTGGGGGGGGCACAACCTGCTATTTCCCCGACTGGCACGGATCTTTTTTTTTCTTTCCTGCACTTCAGTTGCTGGCGACCGTTACTTGTGCTATTCAAATTTTCGAGGACCCTTTTTTTGGGGGGGCTGTGACAACCATTTTTCTGTTGGTAAAGGTTTGAATGCTCAGTATATCTCTCCAAACTTCAAGCTTCTCATCTTCCTCTCCAACCCGTAAATCCCCGGACTGAGTGATTTTCCCCCTACTGACTTCAGAGGTGGGGGCCTGTGCCCCCACCCCCTGCCCCATCCTTAAAATGCACTACTGTTTCCCATACTTGAGAATGGCCAAAGATATTAAAATCACTGCTACAAATCTTTCATTTCAAGATTTTACTGTACCTATAACATGTGTCCCTGATAACATATTGCATTGTAACAATTCAATTTTTGTTGGGTTCACATGTACTTCCACTTTTATCTTTATATTTTCATTGACAGAACTTCTCATTTGTTGTCTTAAATCTCCTCACCCCAAACAGTTCCAATTCTCCTAACCAACTTGCTTTAAGCTATGCCCTCAACTGTCTAGAAACCATCCTCATCGAGACACAATCTCAGTCTATTTCTTCAGGATGACAGAATACAAGACGCTTAAGTGTGTAAGTGGAAACACTCTCAATTCAGTACATGCTATGCAATATTAGCTACGTACTCTGCTCTTTTGGAACTTGCTGTCAATCAAAAAGCTGTGCCAATTAAGAATTTCTGTAGATTAAATACAAACATTATGGTTTTAAGTCATAATTGAGTGCCTGTAATGAGAGACTGCTTGATAAAATCCTGTGTTAGTCAGATTTAAATCTTTTTTTATCTCCTGCATTGGTCTAAATATAATTGATTTCGTAAGTCGGACATCCACTGATAATGAAGTACATGTCCAACTTGATCATTTCCTCCTCATCACTGTTATTGCATTTCCCTACAGTGTTGACATCTGTTATTAAATGTAGTCTAACAGCCATGTTTAATGCTGCTGATATATATATATATATATAAATATATGTCCATATCCCTTGATCACTTCCTTTGAATGTCAAGTTTTCAGAAATGAGCAGTCTAAATGTTTTGATTTAAAACAAAAAATGATGTGATCTGGTAGCTAGATAGAGTAATGTTGCAATATGTTTCACAAGCAATAGGAACCCTGGGATTTTCCCAGCATGCTTTTTTGGACAACTGCAGTCACCCCGCATTGCGAAACTCTTGTTTACAAACTGTTTTATGTATATACAGTAGGTTGAAGCGTAAATACTTTTATGACTGAGCAGTTTGAGTTAACAGAATTAGTCACTGTACTAGTTTGGCCTTATAACCAACTCATTCAACAGTAGGATTGGAATAACCACAGGGAAGGGGTGGGGGTGGTTCATTCAAATTCTGAAAAAAAGTATGGAACAAAAAAATGACTTGAGATGGTTCCAAATGTTTCACCAGTGTGAGCATATTCAAAAATTTCTCAAAGGAAAGAGAGGATCACCTACCCTGAGACCACTCCCCAACCCAGCTATCAGACCCCTGCACATGTTGGTGCCAGAATGTCAAAATTGGGGCAACCTATGGGCAAAGGATAATGTGGGGGGGGGCAAAAATTTTTCAGGAGGCATCGCAAAAACAGAGCCAGAAGTACCAGTTCCTGGGAGTGGGCGTCCAAGGGATGAAGGGATTTTTCAGGTTTTAGTGTATCTTTGGATAAAAAGTCTCTGGAGATCCGAGAGGTATATTATTTATATTTTTGGTTTGCCCAACTCTTGTAACTGGGGGAGTGGGGGCATAGGTACAAAATCGGGGAAGGCAATTTCCCCCTTTTGCCCAACGTGTAGTGCTTCCACTGCCCCTGCAGTTGGGAATCTCAAAATGGAAGTCCTGCCTATGGCAGTACCTTCTAGTTTAATACTCTTTATCTATGCAAAACTATATGGCATCAGAGTACCCTCTGCAAGCATGGGACTTCTCCAGTAATTTTCCAATAGGTTGGAAACTGGGCTGTAAAACTCTAACTACTTGTACCTGTAGCCTGAGGGAAAAATGACACGTGATAGATAAATGAACCAATCGCAAGGCATAATCTACAGTATTACCATCTTGCATAGGGTTACAGTATAGGCCTAGTCATTTTTGCCTCATCTCAACCATCGACCTGCCATTGTGCTTTGTTCTCATCATAAGCAATAGAGTAATAAAAACAAGGCATTGATGAGCCACAACTGGAAAAAGTGATGTGGTTGGATCGACTCAGAATCACCTGGTTTAGAAACTGGACGGTAACACTCCCATCATACCAAAGACTCTAAAAATGGAACCTTCTGCCATTGTGTGTGATTCTTTGCATAAGCAAGGGAAAAGGAAAAACAAGCCAGTGAGCCACAACTGGAAAAAAGGTCATGACTAGCTCTACTTGAACCAATAGGTTGGAAGCTGGGCCATAAAACTCATCCAACTAACCCAGCTAACTAATAACTTTACCATCAGCCATTTTGTTTCCACTAACCAGGAAACCAAATCAGCTGCAAAAGTTTGATAAAATGCACCTTTGACCAGAGTCAGGATTAGTGGCACATTTGTGCTTTATCTTTAAAGACCCTAGAATGTTTAGGAAATACCCTTACTCAGCATTACAGGAAGCTACAAAACTCCTCCTAGAATAAACAGTAACATAAAACCAAATAATGTTGGGTTTAAGTTTAGATGAGGAAGGAATTCCCCATATCAGTTTGTTTTTGTGAAAAGCCATTGAGCTTCCAACTTGTAATATTAGCTATTTTTCTTGTGCAAAAATATTTCAATTCAAAATTTGAAGAATAAATCTTAATACCCATTTAAGGAAATCTTTATTTCCACATAAGATTGATTTAAACCAGTTGCTATGAGAATTGTGATATGCGTGAAGGTTGTTTTGTATGGGACATAACCAATCATGGCAAACTTGTGTCACATGACCTCAAGAGGTTTCCCATTTTCCTGTTGATGTTTGCAGGAGAGGAAGTGGGATTGAACATTGAATTGCTATGTTACATGGTGGTTGTTGAGCATTGAAAGGTTTTGCAGACGAGATACTCTAGATAGATATATGGTAAATTGAATTTGTCTATTTAATACAGTCTAGACAGCATTTTGGAGTAGCATTGTATTTGAGAGTCATGTGACTGAGTTATGAAATTAAGGAAAATATTCAATGTTTTAGGTACTGAAACATCATGAAAGACACTTGGAAGTGACATGAGAACATTTGTGGAAGCTGACTTTTGTTTCAAAATAAGATTTGGGTGAATGTTTTTGCCCACTTCACTTCTCCTCAAACTTTCCACTAACATCACACTTGAATGAACTTTAACATCTGTTGTTCAATGATGAGTTTAACATCAATATTTGAGCAGCAAGGACATGCCACACATGTAATTTCTCTCCTTTAGTGCATGCAATTAAGGTCATATTGTATTGTGACAGGGTGCAGAAAGCAATTAGCCTGACCAAAAGGACTCAATTTTTGTAAGTTGAGACCAAATGCTCCAAAGATAGGCTCACCACACTCTCTTATAGGCCCAAAGGTAAAGTGTGAAGTAAAAGCTATATGTCACCCAGGAAAGTTGCCATTGACTAAAACCCATTTACACATATTTGATGATCTGCTAGGAAAGATTTCTGGAAGCCATTTTGCTCCCCTCCCTTCTCGAGTACCATGTTTGGCTTTGGTCCTGATCTCTTCTCTTCATAAGTGTGACAAATTCCTCTTCGTGTATATCCATTTATAGATTACCAACGTATAGATGAATCCAGAGAGGTTGTGATGGTCTGATTGCAGTCGGCCATTACTGGGGTCCATACCTTTAATCTTTAAATTTCCTTTCTTACCTGTTCCATGGATGGTTGCACACTGAAGTGTATCTTGATTTTCTCAACTTTACCGAATATGATGATTTGAAACTCACGTAGACAACAAATGAAGACGATTAAAGGCTGATGGACCCCACAAATGGCTGCCTACAGTCACTAAAAACAAGTGCTGATCAGATTCAACTATAGCCAGATAAGGCACTGATGCTGAGAGAAAAGTTTCTGGGGGAGGGCAGGAAAGTATACAGATATATTAATTCAATGATAACCTAAAATTAAAGCCCAGGGGGAGGAGTAATAACCCATTTATGAGCAATCAGTCTCTTTGATGTCATTTTTAAATTTAGTTGCATGATGAATAGGAGTTATATAATACATTTGAATCACAGGATATCTTAATATATTTGAATCACAGGATATCTCCAAAGGTTTACTCAGGTGGTGCCTAATTTTGTTCCTGCAGTGGGCGAGATTTTTCTGAGAGAGGAAGTTATAGAATGAACAGCATCTTTTGCAAGTAAAATGAGTCAGTTACTTTGATAGGTACTGTAAATGTAAATAAACACACAAGTAGCTCTGTGGAAGTTTTTAAATCTGTCCAATGCCCTTTATGTAGAGTTCAAATTTCTAAAATCTGAAGCAATGTCACACAGAGACCCACATCCACACAAACATTTAAATGACAAATCTGTTACACCAACTTCTCTCCTTTAAAGCAGGGCTTAAAAGTTGTTTGACCATTTGACAAGGCTCTTCCAAAATCATCAAACCCTTGTTCTCCTTTCAACATAACAGACTTATGGGTTGGTCATATTAAGTAGATGATCCCTGTTGTTTTGGGATCCACAGGGGTCACAATGGGTCAAAATGTCAAACCTTGTATTTGTAAACCTGGTATCTCACAAAAGATCCTTTCATATTTGGTGAGTAGGTTGGCCACATTGAGAAGATGATCCTTATTGTTTTGGTGAAGGTCAAATGGTAAATGCCTTAGAAATTGCTTGTAAACAGGGTTACTTGAGAGAGTAAGTGTGACGAATCTCAACATTTAGTGTGTGGGCTGGCCATGTTGAGTTGGTGGAGGTAAAAGGTCATTTGGGGTCAAAATATAAAAACCTTGTAAAAAGCACCTCAAGAAGGGTAGATATGACTTTCATATTTGGTGTGTGAGCTGGTCATATCCCAAGAAGGGTAAGGTGTGACTCATATTTGGTGTGTGTTTGCCATATTGTGTAGTTGATTCTATTGTTTTTGGTAAAGGTCAAGGGTCATTTGGGGTCATGAGAGGTCAAAATGTCAAACCTTTGTAACCTGATATCTCATACTTTGTGTTTGTGTTGGGCACAAAGAGTAAATGACCATATTGTTTTAAGTGCAGGTCAAATGCCATTAGGGATCACTAGATGTAATCTATCCAATTTTCCAAGCCTGAGATTTTGTTTTGAGGTGGTTTTCAGGATTTGACCTGAAGTGACCCAAGCTGTCCTATGACCTCCACCAAAAAATACATGCACAATTATGAACGTACTGGTTTCTCTTACAACCATAACCAAAAACATATTTCAGCAACACGGATACTTTCGCTCTCTGTTATTTTGACATTTTCATGACACCAGGACTTGAAGAAAATATATGGGCACAAAGAACACCTGTGAATGTAAATTTATGGAACACAAAACTTAAAATCAGGACAGTATTTCCCTCTTTGTTGATATATCTGTCTTTTCTCTTAACACACCTCATCCATCTGTGACAATCTCACATAAAACATTCACTTTTACAATAGTACATAATAAAATCATTACCATACATATCGTTATATATATTCACACATATGGTATGTACAATTAAAACGGCAATTAAAAATGCTTCAGCATGATGGCATATTTACAAATCACAAAAAAGGGAAGCAAATGTGAGGGATTTTATCTCCACAAAATTGCCTCCCACAGCAGACAGACAGTTTTGACTACTACAAACTACACATGCAAATATCAACCACATTTTTTATACTTCATAGAAAAATACACATTAAAGTGGACATATTCTCGGAGTTGGTTGAACCATCTAGGTTTAAATATTTAAATTACTTGTAAATGAGTTCACTTAACACTTGTACTGGATTTCAAACATGATCAACAAAAATTATCATTAAAAATATAAGGTAATCCTTTGTAGCCCTGGTTCCTGGTGGCCGTGGAAGGGCATATTATCAGAGTGGACCAAAAAGACCAAGAAAGTAAAGGTTTAAAGAGGCATCAGAACTTAACAGTGAATGTAAAGATTTTGTTTCACCACTTCCTTTTACCTTTTTAACTTACAATTATTTACAAAACATGTAATTGTGTCAATTACGGTTGCATGTGGATTTTTTAACTTTCGTCGGCAAACAAAATTCCACACAGCTTCATCCATGTTGTGACCAATCACAACGTCAGACTATGGTAACAAATCATTTTTGTGTTAGTTTTAACTCTATGTATGATCGTATTGCAGATTTTAGGGTGTGGAAAACTCGTCAAAAAGCTCTTGTCCCTTTTAGGCCCAAAAGCAGAAAAATGAGAAAGGGGGGAGGCTAAGGCCCCCATAGCACATAGCCCCTCCTTCCTTCAAAGTGAATGACTCGCTCTCCAGAGTAATTTTTGTCAATGGGGTATAAAGACCAGGAAGGAATCAAAACATACAAAAGGTTTTAAATAAAAAAATTAACATTTTATAAAATTTTCTTTACATGTCATTCAAAAGCATTTTTAAATGAATTCAGGACAGAGGCCATGGATACAGCAGTAATCTCAGAATTATCAAGTTGCTGTCGAGACAGTTTTCAAGTTTAAAATTTAAAAAGGAAAGGAGATCACATGTCAAATGGAGAAAGGACATATATATATATATTTTGTGGAAGGGGGAGGCAGGAAGTAACCATTTGGTGACCACTGCCATGTTTTTTTCTTTTGGGGATTGATTAAAACGTTTCTGAGCACCCATAACCAGAATCCTTGTAAACTAACAGATAAGGACATTTTTGAATAAAGCAAAATCCTATCATTCTAAAAAGAGAAACATTTGAATGACTTATGGTATCTGAAGGCAGTGTTATACAATTTCATTTAAATATTGATACATGTAAGTGACAAAAGATCAAACATTGATATTCAAAAATGACATTCTTCTTCCCTTTGCAGACTCTCTTTAAACTGCTTTAGCTATGCTCAATTTGGCAAAATTCTCTGAAAATTCATCTATCGAAACTCTTGTATTTGCTTTCCATACAAAGGAAAATCAGATATTGTGACAGGATATGAAACTTTAAGGTAGTATTTACACTTGGGAACAAAGCCAGCTCCTTCTTGAAACTGTCTTTCAAGGAAACTAAATCAGACAAAGCAAATTCTTTAAGCTTTTTTTTTTGTGAGCAGAACTACAAAAAAAGAAAATTCAAACCCCAATGTTACTACAAATGATTTGTGCATTCTGGTTGATATAAAGGGTCAGGCTAGGTTAGATGGAGTTTTGCTATGCAGTTTCAAATCAATTGGGTAGTAAGGCTTGCCAATACAAAGGAAAATAATTTTGAACCCAACACACATTTATAGTAAACCTTGTGGCAAACTTAAAGGGAAATATTGCATATAAAATGCTCCAACACAGCATTAAAAGTAAATAGCTCTAGTCATTTTCAAAGCATTCTGTCTCAACAATAAACCCCAGTAATAGCTTCAAATCCTCAAAATATTATGCACAAGAAGAGTTATGGAAGTTGCTTCATTTGAAACATTGAAAGTTTGGGTGAACATATTACTCTTGAGCAACGAACAACTTAATTCCAGCGGGTCACTTTGCAGGTAAACCGAGATTACATGTGATTGATACTATGAATAATTTATAATAATAATAATAAAATATCAGCAATAGGGGTATTAAGATGCACTGACAACAGGTTCCTCACAAATTTTCAGTCTTGAAATATTTCCAAACTCACAGAAGTGAAACAACCTGGCCAGTCCATGAGGCTTGTACAGTTTGAACTTTATATTGTACCAGTTTCCCTTATCTCAGGCACTTAATAGCAAGAAAAAAAAAATGATAGTAAAAGAACAATGTTCCTTGAAGAACTACCACATTCAGCAGTAAACACTTAACAAAAGAGTATAAAACTGCTTTTGAAAAGATTCAAAAGCAAATGAAATTGAAACAGAGGATAGGCCATTGTAAATGGCCCTGGTAGTGTTGCTGCTATCATTCCAAAAAAAAAAAGTTTTTAAAAAAATTATTTTTACAGAGAATACTCGATAACCTGTGTAATGTACAAACAGTCCTCTTACATTGCATGCACTACTGGAGAGGTACAGTATTACACATCTGTTTTGCATAGGTATTCCAAATTGATTCCAACTGGCATCATTTAAAATAGTTTAGGCATACAGTAAGATGGAAGCAAGGATTTACATCCAACACAACATGGTTGAGTTTCCCTGTCAAGTACGAAATAAGTCAATGTGGCCATCCAAAACTGCCTTTTGGCAAAGGCAGCAAAACTCAACTGTGAGGGGGGGGGGGAACAAAGAATGAATGTGTGTCTCATAGGCCTGTTTTACCAAAATTATTGATTTGATCAATTCCTTAAAAAGTGTCTTCACAGGAATGGAAACCACAACAAAAAAGTGGATAACTAGCCTATCTGCACAGTTCAACTGAAAGTTTGAAACTCACATTGTGGATCAGGAACTAAATCAGAATGTGTGCTTCCCTTGTTTTATTATAAACCAATTCAAACCACTGTTGTTATTACTCTATTATTCAAGGGTTTTAAGGGGAGTCTTGCATGAGTTTGTCTATTGAAATGTACAATGATATGCTAGCCGCACACTACCCGAATTTGCACACCACAACTCAACTCAATCGTCACTACAACTGTGATCGGCAATGTTAAGACCAGTTTTAAGTCACACCAACTTCAGTCTGGGAAAAACCAACATGTTGGTTCTTTCCGACTGGACTTGGTGTGACTATAAACTGGTCACAGTCTTAAACTCACACACATTACATGATTGTTGGAGATCCAACGATCGAGTTAAAATGCCGTGTGCAAAGTCATGTAAGTGTGTGGCTAGCTTTAGTTGTACTATCAGGAGTACAGTCTGATATTCAGTATGGTGCTTAAGTACCAAGATGTCCAAAAATTACAGTTACTTAAACTACTACCCAACAAAAATCACTTTTGAGTTGTATTAAGCAATCCAAGCATTAAGTCTTTGTTTGAATAGGGCTGACCTAATTCTTCTCAAGACAGAAACAAGAGAAGAACCAAAATTACATTGGTTTATCAACCATGTTTGCTTGAAGTCAATAATTCCTTCCGGTGTGCTCAAATTGTTTTCTGTTAATGGCTAATTATGAAAAAGCACTAATATGACAACTGACCTCCAGAAAAAGTAATTCCAATTACTTATTAATACCAAAAGGTCAAAATTATACACTATGGCTTTTTCTCTGGCAGTGAAATTATGTTAAAACTTCTACATCTTGCTGAAATTTCATGATTTGCCATGATTTTTTTCTTGTACAGAGTCTAGTGAGGAAATATTTGTACACATTTCCTCACTAGACTCTGTACAAGAAAAAAATCATGGCAAATCATGAAATTTCAGCATTTGTGAAAAGTTCACAAAATTTGTGACCAGATTATGATTCAGTTTTTATGTGAATGAGGAAGAATTCTTGTGTATGGACTTCATAATACTAAATACTATAGACAGATACTTTATGGAAGACCAAAACTGTCCACCTTCATTCACAAGACAGAACATTTACCAGACTGAAAGTCAAAAGGGGTTTGTGAGAGAGAAAAGAAAATACAGTCCGAGAGACCAAAAATGAGAAAAGATTCACGAGTCAGGCCTTAAAAAACCCTGACCTGATATTCAGGGCTGAGGGACTATTCTCATTTTCAGTCTCCCAAACCCTCAACACTTTCGCTTTCATATTTTCGTTTTAAAACAACCCTTTTCTTACTTTCGGTCTCAGGGACCCTTTCTCATTTAGAGTTTCGTTCTCATAAAACTTCAGTCTCATGAACCTTTGGGATGCCCCTGCAGTGCCAATAAGTGTAATGTTCTTTGAGCATAGAGGTTCAGTCTCCAACCCATTACTACATATTTCTACATTGGAACATACCAAATAAAACCCTTAGTCTGCACCCATTGTACTGTCTGTAAATATGGATTTAAACACAAACCTAACTAAGAAGAGACTAGCAAGAAATAAACTCTACGCAAACCAGAAAGGATTCCAAAAGCACTCATTTTTTGCATATGGCATTAAAAAATTAAAAAGTCCCAGGCATGGTGGAATAATGAATAAAATATTGTGTGGCTGAGTGCCAGCAATGGTTTCTAAGCAAACCACCACTATCGGTTGGCATGGAGTGCACAGGAAAATTTTTTACTTTGCAAACCCCAGACAGGCCAGAAACAGCACTTCCCCAGTGCTCTATGCTGTGTGATCCCAGTACAACATGTGAGTGGTTTCAATGGTACAAGGGGGCTTCTATCTTTATGAATTGTACTCACACGTACCATAGTAGTTCTTTGCAAAATTGTAGAGTACTTGTGACCGAATCTTGCAACTGCTACCTCACTGACAAACCTGATATTCTTTTAAAAACACACTAGCCCCTAAAAAATAACACAAGATATGCAATATTGCAATTTTTTTATGATTTCAGTGTATGAGTGAGTTGTCATGTCTTACACAACCCACTACAGCTGCCAGCATAGAAGCTTTGCTCTGCAACTAAATAGTTTAAATCAAGCTTCAAAGGTACAGTCATTCCAAATATTTTTAAATTTTTAATTTTATTTTTATGAAGTCTAATATTAAATTTGTTCACATTTAAATATGTAAGATTTTCATTAATTGTTACATCTGCTTTACATAATATAAGTTATGGTTTTTCTTTCAGCTGAAGGTTATTAGTACATATTAAAAGCATATTCTCATCACTCAAAAAACTCAATTTCTCGCAAAAAATAACTTAAGCCCCTACTCCAATGTCATTGACCGTCTTCGTAAGGCATTACCCTAATTTTTTTTACCAAAAAGAATTGTACGAATAAACCCAACATTTATAAACAGATTATTCAAAACCAGGCAGTACCTTTGCTTTTAAAGAGGGCCTTATGCTTGTCTGCTCAACTATAATCAGTATAGAGGCTTTGCAATTACGTCAAGGAACCGCCATGCTGGAGGACATTCATGCCAAATACATGTGGCTCTGTGCCGAACGCACTGCACAGAGAGCATTGTGATATGCACGGTGTGTACACATTCAACGAGCAAGCGCGTCCAGTGTGGTTTACTGCGTAGTTACATGTACTCCAACATGGCCGCCGGAGAGTATTATGACGTCATGTGAAAAGCCTCTATACCCAAAGTTTTACAGTTCAAATAATGCAACTTCAGTATCTCATTCTTCTCTGGTCCTCTAGCTGTCACCTTTATCTTTGCCCCTTACTCTCTTATGCATTTTTTTTTTTTGAGAATATGGAAGTTATTGCTGATGTTCATTGGTGAGACTGAGTATTTATAGTCTTTGTATGCCCTATTGGTGCATTTTAAATGCAAAATTCCCTTTAAAGAGGCAAGAAGCACTTGTTTTCCTCTTATTTCTCTTTAAAATATCTCTTACAATATTTTAGGACTTTAATATTGCAGGAACCAAATGTTACACTTAGTAAATTTCACATCTGAGGCCAAAAGTTTATGTCACATGACTCTCAAGAGCCAATCACGAAACAGGACAGTCAACTACACTACTTCAAGTTTGGGTGACTGCTCTTGTCCTTTAAATGCCAAATCTTCTCACACCAGACATATACTTTCAATTCTCCTAACCTACTGATTTACGCACATCCTGCGACTGTCTTGAACTCATCTTCATCCAGATACAATCTTGTTTTATTGCTTCAGAGTGACACTGGTATGTATTCAGAACACTCAGTACAATACATGCTGAGAAATTAGAGCTACAGTATTTTTTTTTTAATTTGTTTTCAATCAAAGAACTGTGCCAATTGAAAATTTCTGTAGACTACTTCAAAAGTTGTAATTTGGGGTGAGAATTGACTGCCTTTAAAATACTGCAATGTTCAGTCTAGTTTGACCCATCAAGCAATCTTACTTTCAAAGTTAAAAAAATCTAAAGCATTTCAGACTGCCATGCTGCTTTAAACTGCACCATCAAGTCCCCAAAACTCACTGATGGGTCATTCAGGGTTATAATGAGGTATGAACAAATTTTAATACAACTGACCCTCCTTTTCCCTATCAAGGGTCACCAATATAACTTATAATAAACAGGCTCATCTCAGAAAAACTGTTGATAACCAACCAGACTTGTTATTAATACGACAGATAAGTTCACTTCTCACAAATCCAGGCAAGCAGGAAGTATTATCCGCTTTTGTCTACGAATTCTGCCACAGAGGTCAATGAATAAATAAGCAAGGTCACTTCAAAAATTTGACAGAAAAGTGCTTTCCGCTTAGAAAAGCTACTGGGTTATAGATGCCAAGCATCTCCACAAGGCATTCCATCAGCTGACAGTTTTTTCTTAATCTCTCCACCGTCTCTGACAATGTCATCATGTAACATGTGCTAGGATCCCTTGTAAGATTTCTCTCTATTTTGTTGAGTGGTTTCTAAAGCTTTTGTCTTTTCTTTGTCTATTGTGATATATTCCACATCCTGCGCCTTTGGCGGTCTAGCAGGAGGTGGAGATTTAGCACTGTCCTCGTCATGAGCTATTTCTAAATATTCGATCTTGTCCTTGACTTTAGGTGAACTTGAAAAACTGTTTGACAATAAGTCTGGAGATGCAGACTGTAAGAAAAAGGATTAATAGTATTATTATTCACACCATTTTCATTACTATTATTCACTCCATAAACATTCCAATTCCTTAAAATTGTAAAATACAGACATTCACATGCACAAACCTGCATGGTCAAGTGGTAGAACATCCGACGTATCGGGCGTTAGACTCAAACCTCAGGATTATAGGCATAGTGGAGAGGTCTGCAGTTCAAGTCCTGGCTGGGTCATACCTAAAACTTTAAAAATTGTGCTGGGTGTTCAGTATGAGCAATGGAGTAGGGAAAACAGGCCGGTGAGCCATAACTGGAAAAAAGGTTGTGGTTGGCCTGACTTTAATGGATTTGAAAATGTCTCATACTTCTCCCTAAATGGGCTGCCTAGCTTTCCTACATGCTTTTACAAGTCTAGTGCACGGTTAAAGTAGTTACATGAGGTTTTAAAGCTAGGTTTTCAACAAACTGGTTTAAGTCAAGACAGCCATGGCCTTTCTTCCAGTTGTGGCTGACTGGCTCGCTTTCCCTACTCCATTGCTTATGGTGAGTACCAACCACAATGAAAGTAGGAATAAATAACCAACTAACCGATCTGCAGGCAAAATGAACTCAGCCCTAATAAAACAGCTTTAAAACACAACTTAAATTTCCTATATTAGAATGCAAGTAGGTAGGTATGAAAGCTCTCCTCCAAAGCAATCATACACCAAAATTTCGGCCCCAAATCTCCAAAAATGAGGAAGAAGAAGAGTTTTGTTAAAAAGTTGACGCCATCTGCCCCATTTGATAACCTCACACATGTGTACATGTGTGAGCTAAAAATGTAAATCTATGTCCTTGTTGTCTGTTAGACAGACAAAAACTCCCTTCCCTGGCAATCCCTGCCTCTATCAGTCATTCTGACCGTTTTTTTTTTTTACAAATATCATGAGTTACAGTTTGTTGCCACAATTAATTACACATTTTGTGAGCCAGAGGAGACAACATTGATGTACCTGTGGTATTACATTGGGATTGATCCCTACATGACCACACAGTTTTTGCAATTAAACAATCAATGATGTTACTACACAATCAAGGCCCTTTTGCCCTATTACTGGGACAAGGTACATACTACTCAATAATAAACTGATGTCACCCAGGAATTCCAAAAATTCAAAGTGAGGGGGATTTATTACTACCAAAACCCCAAGTTAAAATTGATGGTGCCAAAGTTACAGGTGGGTCGGGGGGGAGGCATAACTTCCTTCAAGGTCACTATAAGGTGCAATCTGAAGTGGTTTTAAAGACCTATTTTGTTTCTTATTCAGGCCCATTAAGTTCAAACATTGCTACAAAGGTGTCCTTTTCTTTAAAAAGGAAACCAAGATACTTTTATTTTTTTATGGAAATGAGTTGAAAAAGTGGGTGCCCACCTTCTTCTAGAAAGGGGAAACAAATTTTTTTATTAAGGCCCTTTAAGTTGAAACACTGCTACAAAGGTGCCCTCTTCTTTAAATAAGAAACCAAGATACTGTTACATTTTTATGGAAAAGCAAAAGAGGGTACCCACCTTCTTCTAGAAAAAGGAAGAACCTTCCTTTTTCTAGAAAGGGGAAACAAATCCCTGTTACACCCCCCCCCCTTTTTTTTAGTGGAAAGACTGTCATATCTTTTGGAAAAAATTTCTTTTTTGCAGATTGTTTTGTTCCACCACTACAGGGAAATAAAAATAAAAAGGTCTTTCCAAAATTGGGAGCAATCAATTTTTAAGAACTTATAGACAGAAGTTCCAGGGTAACATTATGGAATTGAATTTCCTTGTGCAAAACAAACCCAACATTTCGAAGACATCTCAGTGTTTTGACACATTCTCCAGTTCTGTTAATCATTAAAGGAAGCTTCAGTAATTCCTACCTTGAAATGTCTTTCTTTTCATTTACTGACAAACATCTACTACCTTGACATTGGGCCACTCTTTTCAATGTCAAAGAAATATTAAATTATGACTCTGTTCTAAAGGTGTTAAAAAGTTGGTAAGCTGTTTTGGGTATTTGGAAGGAAATGTTGGCATCTGGCAATCAAGACAGAATTATGGGACATCTTACTTCCTTCCCAGTAATTAAATAGTTTTTTGCACCATGCATTTTTCCCTTCAATGGAAAAACGCACAAAGTCTGGAACCTATAATTGGTGTAAACAAGGAAGTCTAGAAAAAAATTTAGCTCCCCAAAACATAGGGGTGAGTAAATAGGGAAAGGTCTTGGAGGAGAAATGGTACAAGACGAATGAAGTCAAACACTTAGGGTGATGTCCCAGACAGAAAAGCTCAAAAACAACAAAGCTTCTAGACTCGGTAATCCTTTAATGCTAGCAAAATTGCACAGAGGAGTAATAAGGGTGATCTATTGGTCAATAGGGGCAACGTGCAGGCCTAGTGATAAAACTACTCCGAGAAGTGCTCTGATTGCCAATAACATGCAATTTACAGTAGATGTTGCAAAGAGGTTCATGTATGGCCGCATTGTGATTTTCATGTAACATACTTTCTAATCAATTCACATGTTTTTTGTTTCTGTGAAGGTTAAAGGGGGAGTTAGCCAAAATTTCCATTTTTACATGTGTAAGAAGAACCAAACCTACACAGTGTGGTGAAACTTCCATTTCAAATCCAATTCAAATTTATTTCTTCAGACACCAGTTAATAAAATTCCTAGATATATGATCTTGAGGGCAGCAAAAGTTGTATCACCCTCTCATATTGACAAGGAATGCTTTGTTTCCCTTTGTTTTTCAGACTGTTGAGTTGACCTTAAAGGTAATAGGAATAGCACCTCCCTGTGGGGAATGCAAAGTTTGCAAAGTTCTCATGCCACTTATGCAATCAAATTCTGATGATATGAGATAGCTGAGGAAAAAATTGGCTATGAACTTTAAAGAAAAACAAAAGACTGTACATTAATCTGAGGATATGATGTCACATGTGCTTGCTTCAAATTCTTTTTTGTTGAAAATGGGACAGCTCTACTTGTTCATATCTTGAGAACCATACATCGGATTTCAATGCAAGTTTCACAGAAATGCTTTGAACAAGCACCCCTCTCACATATCAAAACCTTGATTTGACTTTGAACCCTTCTTTTAATTTATACAAAATTATTTCCTTTGAACAACTCACCTCTGAAAATAATGCCTGTTCATGAAGCATGTACGTGTCCTCTGACATATCATCATTACTGTACTCTAGTAAAGATGAGGGTTGATGGGGCAGTGGTTTCATTCCAATAGGGTGCGGGACAGTGTTATTACGCCTCATTGGAGGAGTTCCCCTTGGACTGCTGTTGCCTGTAGACCGCAGCCGTCTAGGACACAAAAGAGTGTTAAAATGGAAAGTTACAAACCAAAGTTAGACTTTTGCTTTCAGAAAACTTGGATCTGAAAATTTGTCACAAGTGTGATTTATACTGATACAACAAGTAGTCCCCAATTCTTCCAAAAACTTCTTGTGGGGAAAGATAAAAGAATGAGGGGGTGCCCTTTTGGGTAACAAGGGTTGCATAATGTAAATAGGAGGTAATTTTCAGGGCTCCTATCTGGTAAGACCAATACCAATCGGCCCATTGTGATCCATAAGAAATGAGCTTCTTTACCACAACTTAAGGATATCGGAGACTTCAGTGATGCTACAATTTCATAAGAGAAAAACTTAGAGTAAAAGGAAGAAAGAAAAAAGAAATATCACTTTTAGGGAAGTCACTAAAATCCTCTCATGTGTTCAGATCAATTTCCAAACGTGAACAGCAAAAATGCTAAAAGTCCTGTTGCCTGGTTCACTAGCACCGCATATGCATCCAGATAAAGTACTGTACTATGACGTCACAATTGGTAAGTCATGCCCACTAGTGTTAGTTAGTTAGTTAGTTAGATGTAGTTTTACCGTCCAGTTTCCAACCTATTGGTTCGAGTCGAGCCAGCCATGGTCTTTTTTCCAGTTGTGGCTCACTGGCTTGTTTTCCCCACTCCACTGCTTGTGCAGAGCATCACGCACAACAGCAGTAGGTTCCTTTTTAAGAGTCTTTGGTATGACTCGACCTGGGAAGCGAACCCCAGTCTTCCGTGTGGAAGGCGGATGCCCCACCGTTAGACCAGACACGCGGTCATGCCCACTAGTGAAAGCACCATATGTATTTTAGATTCCTCGGTAGGACCTATGCAGTTTTTTTTTAGACTAATTAGCAAAAATTTCATCAACAAAAGACTCCACTCACAACTGTTGAATCAACTTCCATCACTCACCCGTCTCGACTAAAACTCTTTGTCCTAGAATTACGTACTGGAATGCCAATGTCTGCCTCAGTTGCATAGTAACTCTCATTTTGACCGTGGTATTCAGAAGCCTGCATCGGCAGCTTTATGCTTCCTGTGGATGTGACTGAACCTGCCAAGTGGAAAGTGAAGATAAAGAAATCGTTGGTAGTACTGTAGGTTTAATTCAGACAGAGTTCGAACACATTGAAAAATTATATTGTAAAAGTTACAAACTTCCATGATATTTCCATGACATTCCAGGATTTTGACTGATATTTCCAAGTCTTTAAAAAGTGGTCAGATCCTATATTTCCATCTTTTTCTAACAAAATAACATACCTGAACAATGAGAAAACTAGTGCAAAAGTCCCCCTTCCTAACATTCTCTGACTTTTCCAGTCCTGACCTTTTGAAAAACTGCTCACTTTCCCTGAAATTCCAGGCTTGAAAATTTGAATTTCAGTTTTTCCAGACATTCCCGCATTTCCAGGACTTGTCATTGGGGGCGATCTACAAACACTGTCAGTGAAAGGACACATGGTAGCTACCCAAGACCAATGGCACCAACAGAGTTTTGACATTGTGGAAGGGGAAATGGTGGATGAGGAATTGTGGGGAAAGATCATGCCTCATATGGGGGAAGGGTCACCATGGCCACTTTTACAAGTTATGTCTCCAAATATACAGTAGCTAGGTGCTGCTAAGTCGTGATACTGCTGATTTTAGTAAGGTTACTTTTGTAAGGCTTTGCTGCAAAAGCAAAGCATTCAAATGCATCCTCAAATTGCTCACTATACACCTGTGGTGTGTAATTGTGTTTTGGACATGGAATAGACATGACAGGGAGGTACATGTTTACAAATATTCCATTCCTTCAGGCATGGCAACTGCAGATATGGCAGTCTCCATACGAAAATGTCGTATTTCACAGAACCTGTACATACATACTGTGTAAACATAATATAATACATAGCTCAGTCTGGCGGGATGGATCTCCCTTCTGAAGCGAAAGGGTAAAGTAAAGGAACTTACTGCCTGTTTTTAATCTGCCAGGTTTTGAACTTCTATCAACTGGAGGTGGCAAGTCTTCTCTTCTTTCCACTGGAGGAGGAATGTCATCTGTGAACACTGAAGATGTGCTCTCCCTGGGAGGGGGTGGGGGTTGTGTTCCATCCATAGCTGTGTACAGGTCAGGATTTTTCTCCACTGGCACCGAAGTACCTTCCATGGGCATGTAGTTTTCATCAGGGTATTCAAACACATTGGGGGCACTGTTTGTCCCTTGCATTGGTAAGTAGCCAGTTGGGGATTGAGCAGGATGGGTGCTTGAAATAGGGGGCTTGCTTGATGGACCGTCCCTTACATTCAGATACTTCCTAGGTGTGGGGACCCTATTCTCTAGCCAGTGGTGTCCCTGTGGTGCAGGGGCAGAGTGACCATGTCCATTAGCAATGGGTGGGGAGTCATTTACACCAGGGCTCCCTACGTAAGTATCATCAAAGCCATCATCAGCAAAATTAGCTGGTGGATTTACAGGGCCACTTCCATTTAAAGGTGCTCCTTCTAAGCCAGGTGGTTTGGGAGGCCTTGGAGGTGCATTCTGTGGTGATGTAATGGACTTCCCAGGTGGCGAAAAAGGATTGCCATTTTCATTCCGCAATCCTGGTGGCACATCATAAATTTGTTCTGTTCCCTGGACCTCAACAGAGTTCCTCTCAGCATTTCTCATTGAAATTTGTGTGAGAGATTTTGCAAGTTCATCAGTTGAGTTACTTTGTGGTAAAGGCTTTGTAATAAAGGATTCAGACAATGCTGGGGGAGCCTCCTTTGGCATAGGACCAGGGGGTATATCGTAGATGGTATCCTCATTTGGTGTAGATGATGGCACATCATAAATACTGGACAAATGTGATGACTGGTATGTTCTTTCTGGCACATCTGGCATTTTGTATTGTGGAACTGGGGGTACATCATAGACAGAATCAGATTCTAATGGGGCTATGGGTTGCCTACGAGGGGGAACAACATCATAGTTCATTTGGGTATTGGCAGGGGGTATCCTTGTCTCTGCTTCTTCCCGTATATCCCTGGAAGCCTCTTCTTGTGACATCTGCCTCTCAAACTGAGTACTGGTTGGATCTCTAACTGAGGTCCTATGGTTCTCATATATTGATTGCAATAATGAAGGTTTAACAGGTGGAACATCATACACCTGGTCATTGGTTGGAGAAAGTGTTCTCATTCCAACCGCTGGTGCACTCATGGATACAGGGTCATGCAAACTTGAAGAGGAACTGTCAGAGCTTGACGTACACCCGCTTCTCCGATGTAAATAATCTGCCTCCAAATCTCGGGGAAGACTCTGAGACAATTCATTCTCTCCAGGGGTTTCACAATTAGTTAGCGGTATATAAGATTCTCTTGTCCCCTCCCTCATGCTATGAGAAGGGTCTGACCGTATACTAACGGAAGTACTGTGAAGCCTGTCCATGGATGTACGGCTGTTGTCTTCTGAGAAGAAACTTTCACGGTCCACTCGGTATGAAGTTGTGTCTGAAATACCTGAAGGGTCAAATAGAAAAACAATACATAAGACAAATGCAGTAAACTTCACTTTTTTTCTCACAAATGCTATTTTCAAATGCTATCTTCAGGCAAAAAGGTTCATTTTTCAGTTATCCAGAAAAATGTTTCCTTTTCCTCCAAAGAATTAGAACTAGCACGGAGTAAGTAAAATTCTTCGTCAGAACTGCCATCGCCCTACTGAGAGTTCCAGAGCCCTGCTACACCCCTCCCTTCCACCTCAGGTTTAATTATGATCAAAAAGAGCGGTGTACATGAAGTCACAGAAGAATTCATGCCCCCACCCCTTATCCACCCAATTATTTCTTGGCAAGATACCACTGCTCTCAATGCCAGCAGTTTTTTTTTATGGGGCAGGGGGCACAATTTTCTTTCCATCCTTTTCCCCAACCCTAAACCTTTAATGCCTCCTCTCCTTTCTCCTGTTCTCCTCTCTCTGTCCAGCTCTTTTTTGGGGAGAATGCTTTCACTTTCTCGCCCACTCTCGCACTGTTTCTGAGAGTACTTCCCCATGCTCAATGTTAAAGCCACACTGTACACACTTTGTTATAAAACTAAGTGTATACTGTATTACACACAGGCTAAGTACTTTCCATGCAGTATTATTCTGACCCCTGGATATCCTAGGGAATAGATTTAACCATTACTGAAACAATAGATACAACACAATTAAGTACAGTAATTAAGGGTACCTGGAATCACACAACGCCTATCACTGAAGTAGCTTTTTTTTAATTAATCACACAAGGAAGCATTAACAACTCTTTTAGGATGAACTACAATACTGTACAGAACTATGGATAGCAGATATCCACATGGAACAGTAAACTATACAAATTTATGAACATTAAAGGCCAGGAGCATTCACTCCCAAACTTACATATTTTGAAACAACAGCCAGGGTCCAATAATTTCTGTTTGTTTTACTTCACAGTATCTTTAATAACATTTCAGGACTTAAGCTTTGCATATTCTACGTAAACTAATGAGTTACTCAACTAAATTTCATAACTTCAGAGGAAAAAATTGGCACATGACTATGAAGAGCCAATCATGAAAAATGTTGGACTACTTTACTAATCCAAATTGGGGTGACCGCCTTTCTCCTTTAAAGGAAATATTGCATTTTTTTTGCAAGAAAAATTCATCCTTTTAAAACTAACTATTTATTAACACAGGGTGATAGATTATCAAAAATAAAGCAGTATGGTAGCCTTCTTCTCAGGAAATAAGTTTCCCATCGATTGAAATTCAGTTCTTTGTTGCTCAAGAATAATTTGTTCACCCAAACTTTCAACATTTCAAATGATGCAGCATCCATGGCTCTTCTTGCACATAGTATTTTGAAGAGATTGTAGCAATCACTTGGGTTTATGATTAAGACTAAATTGCTGGATAGTGTCTAAGCTATTTTCTTTGTTCCCTTTGCTGGAGCATTTTAAACACAATATTTTCCCTTAAGCAAAACTTTCAGGTTGAAAACAGATCAAGGTGTGTTTAAATTTTTAACCCCATCAGTTGAAGAAATACTGGGACATAAATACACTATTTGCCTGCAAGTTGAAATTATGTGCTGTAAGACATTTTTTTTTTCCTAAAAAATATTACTATTCTAAACACTTTAAATAATCCAGTCCGGTGGCAGATCTGGAAAAAGTGTCTATTTTGCAGGAAGGGAGTAAAATTATCTCCTCGATAACGGAATAGAATTTCCCACAATTTTCACTGTACGTTCTTTCATGCCGTCTCAGAGAAAAAGGAAATTAATAGCCCCAATTGCCAAAATTTCCCACCAGATGACCAAATTTCCTGGGAAGGAGCCTGCCACCTTCCCACTCCTTTCTACACCCATGCCATCCTTTCCTTGAAGGTAGCCCCCTTTTTTAAACCTTTACTGGCAACAGAAGGCATGAAAGGCCTGTAACCAAGGCAATCTTAGCACATGATTACCAGCACCCCCTCCCCCCCTTGACACCTTTACTGGTTACAGGCCTGTAATCAAGGCAATCTTCGCACATGATTAACAAAAAGACTCATGGTTCAAAATTGTTAATTATCCAAGCGACATCTAAACATGAAATGCTGGATGGTGATGACATAAAATACCGTAGACAGAGGATTTCCATCCCAGGAAATTAAAATTCGGTGTGACATCTCTGATGCATATCAAAGGACAGAATTCTACAATCTCAGGCAGGGAGTAGGTATGACTCAGAATCATGTGAGCTGCAAGCATACTCACTCTTGTAAGCATACATGTTCATACCCTTTCCTGAGCTTGTGTGATCATTTCTTCCATATTTAGATAATTGTGGAGAAAGGATGACACTAACCTTTTGGAACTAACCTTATTTGTCATTTTGTCACCTTCCCCCACATTCTTTACTGTACTTTAAAGCATTCACCAAAATCCTTTTGAAACATCAACTGCTGTAACCTTTACAAACCTTTACAAAATGTTTCCAGAGCAGTTGTAACATTACCTGACATATTTACAAGTACCACCACTTACAGCAAACCAGTTCTGCATGAATTAGAGCAATTCAGTGACAAAACTGATGTGATACAAAATAGATGAAGTTTATAAACAACATAAGCGTACTTGTTTTTGAAACTGAGTGACTGCATCGTACTTCCACCACATTGATCAAATCAGAGGAACAGGGTCACTTTTTGATTTGCCAGTGGGACAACCCACTCTGCCTTGCATAGTACAAGCCCTACCCAAGGGTAGAAAGGTAAACTTTTGCCCCTTTTCTCCAATACCACTTTTTTATCCAGTGCTTTGATGCCATTAAACATGAAAAATATTTAGCCCCTCCCCCCTACCCCCAGAAGCTTTTTTGATTAAGTGATATTCTGATATGATCGATGAATGATAGCTAAATAGAGTGATGTTGAGCTACAAACCAATCTGTGGGCATGTAACATCAGATGCAAGCAAGCCCTACTGTATTTAGGGTTGATAACGTCTAGTTTTCAAGTGAAAATAGTACAAAAATGATTATCTGTTTGTAAAACGAACAGAACTGTTCCCAGTATTTTCCAGTTTCAACATGAAGGAAACTGTTCCAAATATTTTCCAATTTTTAATGCATAAATGAATGCAACTTAGATGTGCCTAGGTCTACAATATCACTCCAAAGAGAACAAATGATTCCATATTTTAAGTCCCCCCCCTGCCACCCATGATGCAGCTAATCCCCCCCCCCTCCCGGGACATACACATGCACAAAATCTTCTGGCTATGGCAACTCATCTAGTAGAAAGGCAAGCTCTATGTCTAGTGAAGTGTGGCAGTATACAAAACCACAACATACTCGCATCATCTTCAGATCTAAAACCACAAGCTCTGCAGATACTATCCACCCAGCGCTGCATATCGCTTTCGCTGTTTGTCACAAGGTAGTACTTCCTCTTTGGTGTCACAACGTCAAAGATGTGAGCATTCTGGTAGCGCCTCTTGGATTCAAAGGAGAGTCCTTGGTCCACCTGCTGGCAGTCATTCAGGATGATGGTACCTTTTCTCTTTGCCTGCGACTGATCTTTGAAATATTCTAACGTGATCCTGCCATCAGTGTGGCGGAGAACAAACCATCTTCTCTGCCATCGCTGTAACAAAACAGAAGAATGAAAAACCTTTAAAACTATTTGAAAAAAAAGTCATTGACTGAATGGTTTGAAGCAAGGAAAAAACATTGTGAAAATGCCCCCTAAAAGAGGGGTAAATGCTGCACCTCCTTCTAGCTGTTGCTTCAAAATAAGTTTGGGGGACTGCTCTTGACCTTTACATGCCCTTATATCTCTTTATCACCTTGTCTGGCAATGAGCCTGCAGAGGAAGCATCTCACAAAGCCCTATGCTACAGTAAGTCTGCAATGACTATACAGAATCTAGACTAGAACTGTAAATGCACTGTCCTTTTAATCCTTGATGATTTACTGTACAACACAGCTAGAATGCATCCAAACACATTCAAAACTCCTGAAGAATTTTTAATTGACTTCTCGCACGATTACTTTGCATGAATAAAAAATTCCAAACTTCAATAGCTGTCTCAAACTTTCCTTGCAGTGATGAAATCCCTTGCTGCTTGCATGATGCAACTTTTACAAAATGACTCAGCTATGGGTTCCAATCTCTTCTTCCCACCTAAATTCTCCCCTAGTATGCATCACTGAGCATTCTTGAATGTTTTTAAGAACTAATTCCTTCTGCCAAATATCAAGGTAAAAGGAACATGAATGAATCATTTCCCCATTACAAATTACGAAACAACATACAGTAAATGTCATTACATGTTTGTGTCTTGCAGTCTGCCTTATGCATCTCAATCCTCCTGTGCAGTAGTACTGTATTCCAGATCCCTAACTTCATTGTTTCAAAGAGGTGGCCCACTGCCTCTTGAGCCCCACCCTGCCCCTCCCCCACCCTGCCCCTCCTCCACCTTGCCCTTTGAAAACCTCTCCAGTTGGGTATATACCATAAAGAGGACAGACCCCAACAAGGTGAGCACTGTTAACTCTGCAATCATACAGTGTGTGTACAGCAAGTGCTAAAATCTTTGTACAATTCAAGAAAGCTACTGCAAAGTACAACATAGGAGCTTTGGGGAATCTCGCATGACAGATCATGTGCATCCACGAACATGGTGTGCCCTTCGGCTGTGTTCTCCCTGCCCCTCTTTCATGGTACTAAGGGTCTGTGTTCTATCTACGGTAGAATTTGAAGGGAAAGGTCTTATCTTTGAATCATTATCTCTTCTTCTCTATTACCCCATGGAATTTAATCTTAGCATTTCCAACTGACATGCCAACGGTTATTCAATTGTCCACCTTCACCCTCCATCCCAACCCCCCACCTGTACCAACCCCCACCTCCATCCTCCTATCCCCTCATTAACCATTCAATACCATAGTAACAGGTAACCTGCCACTAAAGCTCACTGTACTCTATTACATAAAGAGAACATTCAGACATTCATGTCATCATGGAGTGCTGATATGCCAAAATATTAAATTTCAATTGCAACAACAATATTTACATAACTTCCACCTATGTTTACATATCAACTGATCTCTCTCTCCCAAAATAAACATGATATCTGTCAGTTGGAAACAGAAACCAGTAAGGGTGTGGTACATTTTCAGTACCTGCCAATGACAATGCAGTAGTGGGTGTAATACAAAAATACTGTATAATAATTAAAAAGTTATGGCGGAAATCATCTCTCATCACTCCGTGAGAACTGTTACTTCCTAATGTTATCAAAACAAATTACAGCCGATGAATCAAAACCACTGTTGGAAAAGCCTCTTGGAGCTGATAGCTGTATTGCTTAAAGGCCCAGTTCTCTCACCCCAAACAGTACCAATTCTCCTAACCTTCTTACTGAAGCCCCTCCCACAATTATATGAAATTCATCCTCATCCAGACACAATCTCAGTTTTTTGCTTCAGGGTGAGTATATAAACAAACTCAATTTATAAACTGTAATCAAAACACTCTCAGAACCGTTCATGCTGTGTAATACTGTATAAGCTTTGGCACTCTGCACTGTTTAAATTACCTGTCAATAAACGAGCTGAGCCAATTGAGAATTTCCGTACCCGGGTACCAAAATTGTAGTTTGGGGTGAGAGGTTTGGCCCTTTAAAGCCATTGTTACAATATTCATGGAGAATGATACACTTGCACCTCTAAAAGGGATAAATTTGAAGCTACAGTTGCCACCAAAATGTAACAAACCCCTTTCCCCTGTTTCAATGTTGTTATACTCAGGACTGGTCAGTTTTTCCCAACCAACACTGAAGTGGGGGAAAGGGGGAAAACAGCTAGCATGTCATATATAAATTTGTTTTGTAGGCAATTTGTTTCACTTTGTTTGGAGGTGATTGCAGATACAGTAATGTTTCATGTTCAGTACAGTATTTGAAGGTTTCATGCATTCCTACATCATACATGTTAGATTTATACCAAACGATTTCTTCCACAAAATAACAGCTTAAAGAAGTAGATTAATATTCCTTACAGCAGCATCAAAACTCATACATAACTTGAATGCAATGGCAAATTAATGTGCTGCAGTGACAAAGATTTCCCACAGTGCATTTCACCTCAAAAAAAAAAAAAAATGCAATGCAACACTTCATGTGTACAGCATTGGGATGTAGGTTTTCACCTCCTGAAAGGGAACATTTTTTTGCATGTTTTGAAGTCAAACAATTTTCAGAAGATAAGGTAAGCCAAACGGATGAAAGATACCTACACCCATGTACCTTGGGTATGGGCACTGCATACAGTACCTCAGATTGAGATATGACAGTGCCCTAGCTCTCTCTACGCTATGCTATTAATTTACCAGGGTAAGTGAGGATTTCAATGGTAAATTAGCTAGAGGTTGGTAAGGGGTTACATAAATTGGGCGAGGGGCACAGTGCTGTAACTATTCGGGGCAGTGCACAAAGCGCAAATAATGCAAATTAGATATAAGTATACATGTCTTCAAAGTGATATAGTTAGGTTTATAATATTTTTAGGTAAATTTTAATTCATATGGTCACCTGCAATGCGGTTACTGCCGTGCACTCCAGTTTTCATTTTTAATTTTATAGGTCACTCTAGCACAGAAAGTACAGTACTGCAAGTGAATGATGTACTGTACATGAAAATGATAACATACAAAATTGACAGTTGTCTACATACAGTAATAGGAAATCCACTACAAGTGATGAGGGATAATAAAATGCATTTGTCTAATATTAGATCCTCATAAAAAATATGATAGAATGTAAAACTTCTGCAGCGGATATACTCATAACCAGGAGAACTAACATGCTGTGCACTGCACTTAGCTTGAAGGATCTAAATTTCCTCTGACAGGGTAGAAAGTGGATGCACTAATTCAAAAATAATGACTTAAACTTACTAGGGGGCCAGGCTATTTTTAGTAGGCCTATTTGTTTCTTAGAGGCTATTGCTGTAGGCATGGCAACCTCTTCTATCTATAGATGCACTGTATGTTAAACCTGCCAAAGTCAACATAGTCATGTGATATAAATATATACTGTACCTGCTCAAACTGAAGTATTATTAGGTATAAATGCTGCATATATAATTAGTTCAGAAGTCTATCAACTGGGGAAAGTCATGTTAAATGGCAAGAACAGTCATCCCAAACTTATTTCAAAACAATAGCTAAACCTTCCAATTTTCTTTTATTTTCCTTCAAAGTATTTTCCTTCATATTTCAGGTCTTTAATCAATATTGCATGTATTCAAGGTAAATTAAGCAGTATATTATATACTGTACATTTCACATTTGAAGACAAAAAAATCTTGTCACATGACACTCAAGAGCCAATCATGAAACGGAACAGTCCACTACACTATCCTGGATGACTGCACTTTCCCTTTAAGAGAAGTTCTTTAAGGTGAGAGAATTGGGCCTTTAACAGATGAGTTAAAGACTTCATCCTCTCACCTTAAGCAGTTCCAATTCTCCTAGCCTCCTTTCAGTACTTACAGTAGGCTCCTCCAATAACTGTCTAAAATTTGACCTCATCCACACACAATCTCTGTTTATTGCTTCAGGGTGAGCATATACAAGACCCCAGTATGTAATTAATTCAAAACACTCTAATGCAATACATGATGTGTTTCAATACTCTGCTTTTTTTTGAACTAGCTGTCAATCAAAGAGCCATGCCTGATTTTCTGTGCACTACTAAAAATATTGTAGTTTGAGGTGAGAGGATTAGCACTTTTCAGTACTCCTGAATGAATGATAAACTGACACAATGGCAGCTAAAATGAGTCATCAATAGGCTTCACACATGTATGTTAACCTGAAAAAAAAAGTTATGCAGAGGAAAAACCAAATTTCCACCAATACAGTTAACATCAGCCAGCCACAGTCTTTTGTCCAGTTGTGGCTCGCTGGCTTGTTTCCCTACTCCATTGCTTATGCTGTGCACCAAGGACAAAGGTGCTACCACACAGACTACTGTATACAAATAGACCACAGACCTGCACACAAATAAATCTAATTGGTTCTTAGAAATTGTCCCAAGTGCTCTCTCTAACAAATCCATTTTACACATGTTTTTGGTCTCTATTGTACCACAGAGTATTCTTCATTTCCTCACTTCCAGTGTGCCTCCTTCCTGGAGTTCTACAGGATTTTCCACGAATCTCATTCTTCTGGGACAATCGAAACTGGCCCAACTATAGCTCTGTTTCCAAACAGTATGATCTTGGCAACTATTCTACCATGCTCTGCATATTGTCCTTTGGGCCTACAACATGTGTGCAAAAGTTCATGCAAAGGTGAACAAGCCCTTATCATCCCATTACTGTACATAGTTTATACACAAGCCACCAAATAAACCAGTGATATATTACCACAGCCAATGTACACATAGGACGGTTTAACATACAATAGTTTTAATCACATGATCTGGACAACACTATTCCAAAGTTTATGAACTTTGGATATGTTGTCTGTCTTAAGTCTTCACAAAAATACAGCAGTGCACCCTAATGTTGCAGGTCATTGTGAACTATGTTAGGCCTATGGTATGACTATGAGCCTTTTTTTTTGGAATGACTATAAGTTATTGATTCTAGGAATTGAAACTTTCTATGCAGCCATTCTATTTTATGACCACTTTTTTCTTTTTTTCTTTACCTTTTCACCTTTTAGTAAACTCCCTGTGCAACACCATTCAACCTCTGTAACAAATGCCTTCTTCCTTAAGCCTGTTTATTTCAAATGTCATTTTTCTCTTCTCAAACCTTCCCAGTTTTCAAAATTAATTGTTTCCAGGTATTACGTAAATAGGATTTGTAAAGTGATTTAATCACTTGGGATCAGCCTCAATGCACAAATAATTTTCCTGTCTTTATAGTTAGTTAAATGAGATTTAAAGAGAAAAACTTTGTTTGTTTTACAAGGAAATTTCATCCTTTTAAAACAAATATTTTGTTGGCAAAGAGTGATAAATAATTAAAAATCAGGCAGCATGGTAGCCTTCTTTTCAAGAAATAAGTTTCCCTCAGATAGTAATTAAGTTTGTTTGTTGCTCAAGAATAATTTGTTCACCCAAACTTTCAACATTTCAAAAGATGCAACTTCCATAACTCTTCTTGTGCATAATATTTTAAGGAGATGAAGCTATTGCTGGGGATTATTGTTGAGACCGAATGATTTGATAATGACTAGAGCTAATGACTTTTAATGCTTTGTTGGAGCATTTAAAATGCAATTATATTTATCTTAAACAAAACACCTACACGAATATGTTACATAGTGTCAACTGCATAAATATGGCTTCAGTTTGGTTTCAAATACTGTAGAAAAACAGTGCAAGTCCTCCCAGTCAGTTGCCTCTTCTGACAGACAGGGAATACAGTGGGCACATTCTACAACCCCAAGTCCACAAGGAGATTGCCCCCTTTTCCCCTGTGAGCTGGGGGTTTGCTGTGTTCATGGTATTCCCAACTGTCATAAGAGGCTATTAAAGGGTAGGACTTGAAACTGATTCAAAAAAATAAATTTGAAATAAATCTTGAACTTGAACTGAGTTTGACCTTTATTTTTCTATCTAGCTGACACTTACCTGTACCATAATTATACATTTGTTTTGGTGTGTCATCCAATCCCCCCCCCCACAACAAATTTCACAAAGAGCTTTTCCAGTCTCAAACATAATTTGGAATGGGTCTCAAATTGGTGATAAATCAAACAATAATGCTGAGAACATCCTTTTGCGAACAGGACCCTGGATTCTGCTGAAGCTAAGCCCATTCTCCAAGGGAAAATAATACGCCAGACTTCCTTGCACATCAACATTAGATACTTTCTGCTCTAAACACTCTGAGGATGAGTGTCTACCTTTACTTAAGGGCAAACCCAGGGCTCTTTACAGTAGTATTGCCAGAGTTGTCTCATGGGGGGAGGGGGAGGGGTTGGGGGCACGCCATGAATGTAAGTAGGTTAGGAGGAGTGGAAGAGTCTGGGGTTTGGGGATTTTCCCCTTTAAGTGAATCTACCATAAAATCTTGAAAAAAATCTCATTGAGAACAGTGCTTTGCCAACACAGAGTAAGGATGTCAGCTGCAACAGCCACTGTATGAGCTGCACAACACAGTCTTTCTCTGCCTTTAACATTTTATCCACAGCATGTTTTCCTCTAACACAATTTTGTTTATATATATATATTTATAAAAAGTGTAGATATTGAAATACATGGCACAATTAGCAACCATTCTTGGTTTTTCAGAGAGCTGAGTTAATTTACCCTCAGCTGTGAGTTGACCTAGTATTTTAGTGTGCCGGCCAACACCTTAATGTGTAAGGTACATTATCTTCACGCCCTTTCAACAGACTGGCTAATCAAACAATAGGAAACTAAGACAGATAAATATTGAACACAAACAGATAAAGTCAACAACTAGCCCAACACCAAGCTATATATTAAGCCAATTACTACAGCGAGTATGGCATCGGTTGTGACCATTTCCCTACATTTGAATTGTGCAGTACTTCACGTATTGTACTACCCCACCACTGGCAGCAACACTCTTCAGTTAGTTAGTCAGATAAGATTTAACGACACACCAACACGAATGTGTTATATAGTGTCATACTGTTCAAATACTGTTCAAGTCCTCCCGTTTTAGTCGTCTAGCTCTTATGACAAGTGGGGAATACTGTGGGCATATTCTACAATCCCCAGCCCACAGGGGGAGTAATATTCTTCAAACGTTGAAAAGGTGGTCACACTGATGCAAAACACATGCCCCCACTTGCCTCCTCCTCCTTAAAGTACAAGACCACAGTTACCCAACTTGAAATTGCGTAGTATCTTGACTTTCCTGATTCAGGATTGGTTGTTGAGTCATGTGACAACAAATTTTTTCTTAAAATGTAAAATTTACTGGAAGTAACTGCTTGTTGTACATTGAATATGAAATATTGAAGTTATAAAATATGATGAAAGATACTTAAAGGCATGTTCTGGAGACAAAATTCGTTATCTTCAAAATAAGCAGAAAATTTTTCTCTTTCAAAAGGTGAAAACTGCATTTCAATAGCTTATAGCATTTGGAAGATACAAATTTTAAAAATACTGCAAATTTTTCTTGAGATTTGATGCATCATGGGAAATCTGTGATGTCATTGTGGCACATTAATTTGACGTTGCATTCAATTTATTTATAATTATGATGCCGCTGCAGACAATATCAAGGAACATTGTTGGTTGCACTCTACATATGTTGAAGGGTAATGCTAGATCTACAGGAAAAGATATTCAAACATTCCAGCAGTATCAAATTTCAAGGACAAACAGGGTGTTAAATTATAAAGAAAAACAAAAGGAATTTAAAGCAATGTGCCCACATTACATAATTTTCTGTGGCTTTGTTGAAGAGCAGAGGTATTTTTTTACAGAAATAACCCATCTTTAAAGTGAGATATCTTGAGTTAGGAAAATGGTATTGTGATAGGGTTTGAAGGACATGGTGTGGAATATTTTTGTTTTTCTTACAAGACAAAGGCAAAAAGCCACCAGAACATGCCTTTAAAAAAACAAGAGCCCAATGGGCACTGTGGTTCCTTGCTAGATATTATGAGAACTGTACAGCCAGTCTGTGAAATAGTGCTAAACAAAAGTTCATACTCAATGTTTGTAACATCTTCACATGGGGTATTTTAGTACTAATTTTACATGAAATCAAAGATTAAATTTCTGTGGCCTTACTGACATTCAACTTTTGTGATGCTTGGTGATCCTTCAAAAACACTACCTCATTTCCATATGTATTTATGCTTGTAATCATATTTGATATTTTCACCAATAAATGATACACAATGTGGTCAGAGAATGAAAAACACCCCTTGTATTTCTCTCACAAGTTATTTTTACCTGCTCTCAAATAAAACTTGCTGTTACTTTAAAACAATCTACCACTTGTCCTGTTTGCTACCTCTACACAGAAAACAGGGTTTATTCAGCAGTCAAGCAGAAAGCAAGTGATTAATGAAGTGTGATAATAGAATGAGGATAAGGTTACCCCACAGAGCACAGCAGTATTAAAGAGACATATTGTAGAATCCATGCATTGCTTCCACTGGCAGAGAGACCAGTTTAATGCAGAGTGACCTGTGCTCAGTGAAATCTACAGATTTCAGTTGTTGCCCTCTTAAAACTTTGAATGATCCAAAATATGTGTACAACCCGAAGGAATCATTACTGAACGAACAAAAAGGACAAATTTCTAAGGTGTTTGAGTGCGTAAGCATGCAAAACCAGGTGAGATAAGAAATCTATTGAAACTATCTTTATGTAGCTTACAAGATTTTCTAAATAACATTTCCAGCAGTTGACCTCCAGTGACCTTGATGACCTTTGAACTTAACCAAACACAGATTGATTTGAAATCTGTCCTCTCTACCTTAAAATACTGTGTTAAAACATTTTTCAGTGTTTGACCCCTGGTGACCTCAGATGACCCCTTGACCTTCACCGAACATATCCAATTTCATCCTTACACCATAACACATCCACGCAGCAAGTATGACATCTATCCAAGTTTCCTAACTAGAAATATCCTGTTGAGAAGGTTTTTAGTTTTTGACCTCTGGTGACCCCAAATGACCTTTTAACTCCACCAAAAACGATAGGGCACACCTTCTCCCTATGACGAATCTATGTACCAAATCCAAGTTCCATCCAACCTTCTGTTGTTGAGTTAGAGCGTACCGAAGCAAGTGTCACACACACACACCCCCACACACACACACATACACACACACACACGCCAACCTGACTACATAGGTTCCTTTGCTACCGCAAGGAACCAAAAATGGTCAATTGTGATGTTTAGCTCTTGCTTCAAAATGAGTCTAAAGTGATTGACCTTTAAACTTAATGCCTAGAATAACACTATGAATAATGGATTACTAGTCTTTCAGTGTACCAAAATATCTGTAACATCATAGGAGTCGTTCCAAAACCAGCAGTTTGTTTGGCACAAGCCCAACTTGGAAGTAGTTCATTTTTTCGACAACAACAATACCGCACAGGGCCCTTCCACTATTTCCAAAGTTCAGATGTAATTAAACACATTGGAAAGGTGAAGTTTTAAGTAGCTTAAACAATCTTGTCTCCAGTTCTCAAAGTGCTATAAACACCTGAAAAATTCTCATAGATTTGGCATAAATATGTCATTATGGCAAAACAGATTGCTCAAATTCCTGTGAAAGGATCCTTTCACTCGAGTGACCCAGGAATTCAAAAACATAAACATGCTATGGGAAAACCCCTGCGCTCCCTAAGTGTCAGCTGTTCCTGAATGACCTAATCAGTCAAACAAAAATAGTACTGTATTTTCTAGCAGAGTGATGGGATTCCTTCCGGAAAACTAAAACAATACTGGCACTCCCTACACTTATTATTATAATTATGATTAGTTCTTCCTCTGAGATTAGTTTCTCACTTAATATTTATGGACAGGGTCTGGAATAAATAGTGTTTTCAATGTTTTAGAATCATACCCCTGGGGAATGGTTATTTTGTCAAAAATGGTATTAATCATATTTCCATGTTTTCATATCATGTTCTACAGCAGGCTTTAATCAAATGTAACTTTATATTAATATCTTAAGATCCAGCACTGACCAAGTTGACAAGCTCAGGAATATTAAAGGATTAGTGGGACTTAGGATACAAGAATATCAATTGGAAGGCCAGTGATATCTACTTCACTTAGTTATTGTAGTACACATTACCGCATTAGTTGAAGTATAAATTTTTGTTAAAGTTACACTTGAGGTGAAGTGCCATTTCAAACAAACATTTCTTTTGTGGTGAGAGTAAGAATTGAAGAGCAGGTTGCTTTTACTGCTAATTGTATTTCAAATTTTATCGTCAGACTTTAACAGGCATGCAGCTACAGTGGCTGGTGCTGGGTCTTCCTAATTAGACCTAAAACTAGCTTCAGATTCATTCCCTGAAGTAAAATGAGGCATAAAATCGAAAAATTAATGGCTGAAAAAACTGGTTGATGCCATGGAGTGGGGTGAGGTGCTTTTTCCAGATCAGACAATTACCAGGCACTAAAATTTGGCTAGCTATATCCTTGGACTTGAGTATTAATAAAGTTTTTCTCTAAAACAACACATGGCAGTATTTTCTTAAACAGATAACACGTAAGCACAAACACTTTATTAAATTCCAGCAACAATTCATCACAACACAGGGAGATACTGTTTTTTCAACAAAACTGTTTTGCAGTTGTGTAAAAATACCTGGAACAACCAACTGTACTAGTGGGCAACTAAAATTAGTTAAATGGTTGCCCACAGGACAATCTAGAAAGCTTCTGACAATCAAGGCCTGGGCTTCCTGTGGATGGGAGTGTAACCACAGACCCAGATCTTGGCCATTGCTATCATACATTCCATGTTTGCTGCAGTGCCCCAACAAAAGTCAGGGCCGAATTTGTGATCATTGCCTTCATCGTATAGCCTCCATACCTTACTCATGGAAGTACAATACAATATTCAATATAGTTTGGAATTGTTTGCCAATTTTCTGATTCATTTTTTGGGGGAGTCAAATGGCCTTGGGGCCCTTGTACAGAAGTAAAGAATGGTCTTAGTGCCCTAACTGATGGCCTTCATACATTAGAAAATACGAAACTGAACCAAGGCCATAACCACCTTACCCCTTGCAAACTGAAGAGGCCTGTCCTGCAGCTATTTTACCAAAGGCTACAGTAGGTAGTGTACAGTAGTAGATGGATTCCAGCACTGCAACACTACTTGATGCTTAACAGATATGCTGTGGATTGTTACTTCCTGAAAAGGTCATTCTTCCTTATCAGATAAACAAAATCATACCACACTTTGAATCACTAATTGTAAATCCAGGATCCCTGCCAATAGCTACGCTGTAAAAGCAAATTTGTAGTCCAGAGAAAACTACAGTATCAAGTGACTCTATTGAAACTTCATCTGGGGACAATCCACTTTATGTAACCCACATACTGTACACATTAAGTAACACTACAATGAATACATTCTGAATGTCCCCACATGCAAAGTCCAAAGTAATACAACATTCAAGGAGTCATTTCTAGCAACCAGAAAAATTTTAGTCAAAAAAATGTAAGTTCTATGTTAACAATATATACAGTGAACAGATATGAAAGGGAAATTAATATAGTCACTTCAAAAAAGTGTGAAGAAACTCACTCAATTAGCTAGACGAGGAGACTTCATTTGATCAACTGCACAAAGGTTCAAATGAGTTTTGCACTGTTCAAATCACCTTGAGTATGTAAGTACATTCCTCACCATGAGTATTTATAATACGTTATGTTCCCAAATCAGTTATGACTTTTAATGTGGTACTTTTATCTGTATCCTTGTACAGTATATGAAAAAAGGTGGACTTTTGCCTTACAAATATGATAGAGTTCAAAGTTCTGAGTGACTGACAATATCTATGTGCATTTTCTTAATTGTGGCCATACCTTTACTGGAGACGGTTACATTTTTCCTTGTACCTGTAAATGTCACTCACATGTACAATGTACTGACATGTCACTCGAAAAACGGTGGCAAGGTGATTTAATATGTAGTGTTGTAGTACTGCATCACAAGTTGTGAATATTAATGAGCACAAATATTCTACAGTGCAGTATACAGTACTTATATTGCAGTACAAAGATATGGTCAGACTACAATGAATTCAGATCAAGACCATCTCTATGAGTAATTCTAATTAAAATCTTTTCATCTCTAGTCAGAAGGAGTCAAACATATGATTTGCAGAAGAGATCTATAAAAATGAAATATAAATTAACTAATTATTTCATGGCATCAGATTAATAGACAGCTTTTGTTGGACATGCTAAGTCCAATACAAGCTGTCTATCAATTTGACTACGTAAAATAATACCTATAAGTTTAATTTTCATTATAGTCCTGCGATACAATTAATCTCATGCAGTATTTACACAGTTGCTTTTTCCCAACTTGTCTGTACACTCCAAGCCAATCCATTGTGTAGATACCATTGATGTAATTTACATCCCACGCCCTAATATTTCTAGCTACAGCCCTGGTGAGAAATCAATTGATACCATATTGATCCAATTGAACTACAGTAGGCCCTTCTTCCGGTCGTAAACAGCCTATCTAAAATAGATGTAGAATCATCCATCATGTTAGCCTTAAAATATTCTGCAATGTGTTCATCTCACAAAGATGTGCATACCATGTGATAATGATAGTACTTAATGACTGTTCACCATAAAATCACAATATAGGGCACCATCTGGTGGTAGGGTTATCACACTGCTATTAGTCTGCTAGAGGGTTAAGTATAATTGAAATAATTGGTACATACATAGGGTGATGGGAGGTAGATGAGGACCCAAATAGACTCAACAAAACTTACCTGTGGTTTGTGAATCTTGGAGCCCTACTTCCCTCACCTGTTTCACAATCTGGACCATCCCATATACCACAAAATGCTAACTGGTGATGTCTTCAGCAGGTGGTGCTAAACCACACTGGAACCTGTCCCTAGACACACCGTTGTTTCACTTGGGAAAAGATGAGAGCAATTCAATTCGTAACTTAAGCGTTCCCCTGGCAATAGAACATGGGTGTGTCTAGGGACGGATTCCAATGATAAAGCGCCACCTACTGGACTGTGCTGACAACATGCCAGTTAATTTTCCATGGTAAATGGTATAGTCCAGCTGAGAAACAGGTGAGGTAAGTACTGTGCAAAGCAGATGCCAGTTTTTACATTCTCACAGATCAATACCTCAAGTGAGTTTAGAGGACCAATTTGATGCAAAAACAGCATAACCGATTTGTTACGAGACATTTTTGAATGAATAAAACTTTCTTCAAAAGCAATTAGGCTATATATACTACAGAACTTTTCACTACCTCAACTCTGCCTACAAATACTGCATATGCTGCAGGTTTGCCTATCAAACATACTTCCACTTCTCTGCTTTCACCTTGTTCTTTACCCAGTAAAGGCAAAGGACACATTTTCTTCATTTCTGTCACATGATGGTATGCTAATTGCTTCATGAAAACAACCCAGCTAAAATAAACAACTAAAACCAACAGAACTTAGCCACACGCACCCAACTCTGGCAAGTTGGCCCTCCAAGCAATATTAATGCTTGATGACATAACATTTTTAGCATCTCTGCAAACAGCCGGTTCCTGCCATTTTCAGTCTGTTAGCTACTCAGCGATGAGACACATTTCCATGACTCATCTCTTAATAACTATTTCTCACCCTCTTGAAATTTGTAATACGAACAGGGATTTCTCGCTGTGGTGCTTCCCTCCACTGAGTACTCCGTGCTCCACTAATATGTAACCGTAGGCGACAGAGCTGTCGTTCATTATGGAGGGACACTCAAATGTGAAGATAGTAATGTCATTTGTGATGTCAAATTTAACGGAAGTATGGCGATGACAAATATTGCTTAGGATTGTAGACACTGACCAATCTGTCAATTTTGCCAGCCAGTATGATGCTGAAGTTGATGTATACAGTAAATTGCTTGACTCATAATTACAGTTTGGCATGGTATCATGTATTGTACAGTACATCTGCTAATATTATCAATGGAGCCAGGTGGTGTGCATGCTACCATATCCTAGTGCAATATTATGCAGTCTTGAAATGGATATATACTGTACTAAGTGCTACCACTACACTGCATGCGGACTCCTGTACAAGAGTATCTCTGGTCATGTGCCAAGAGGCAAAAACTGAATCAAAGTTGTCACACTGATGACCATGTATGACTATATTGTAGATGAAAAGTGAGCAATGAATAAAAAATACAATGGTACACCCTCAAGGACTGTACAATGAGGTTGAGTAATAAAGAAAGCCACAGGATGCTAAAAGGGTACATTTCGGGGGTGTATGATTCAATTCACACTACCATCAGGGCAAGGAAGATGTACTGTTTGTATTACAGTACGATTGACTCAAATTAAAATGCCCATGAATGATCGTTTCCCATGGAGCATCATTTCCTCTGTAGCAATTTCAGAGTTACTGTATAAGTAGCCAATTTCATATACAAGCCTAACAAGTAAATTACTAAAATTGCTGTAAAGTACACAGCTGGTACAAACTTTGATGGATACATGTGCAGTTAACCTACTGTACCTCTGTGATCCCTTAGGGTTAAAGGGCCAGTCCTCTCACCTCAAACTACAAGTTTTGTAGTGGTTTATGCAAATTCTCAATTGGCTCAGCTCTTTGATTGACAGCTATTTCAAACTATGTAAAATACCATGACTTGTACTGTACTGAGAGCTGTGTTTCGATCACACATTGGAGTCTTGCATACTCACCCTGAAGCAATATGAACTGAGGTTGTGTGTTGTGTCTGGATGCGGATGAATTTTAAAAAGTTGTGGGAGGGACTTAAGTAAGTAGGTTAAGAGAAATGTAACTGTTTGGGGTGAGAAAATCAGGCCTTTAAATCCAACTGGCAATTTTCAAGGAAAAGGATACACTCACTGTACAGTATAAGGAAGGGATAGCATACAGGATTTAGCCAACTAGTGTGTTACATTTTCCAGATTGCAGGAAAAATTACCATACCACAAAAACAGAAAGAGCTAGGAAATTATGATAACAGAGATCTGAGTAAAAATTGGTAAAGCTAAATTTTAACTAAAGTACTGTACATATACAGTATAACAATACACAAAATTCAGGCTATAAACACACTGTCCCCTTTTCACAAATGGGGCCTACCCAATTTTTTCAGGGCGTGATACCTCCATGGTTTAATTCCTTGAGGGTTCATTTATTTTAATATTATTTCAACAGTTGGTGATGATTACAAGGTTCATTATTCCAAAGGCTTGATGAATGTTCCCAGAAATGTGTTCAATTTTCCCAGTCTGGAAACAATGAACCTTGGGAAAATTGACATGCTGTAGCCCCCATAGACCCATGTCACATGACATAGTATAGCCCCCACAGACACATGTTACATGATAAACTATAGGCCCCCATACACACATCAGATGACATAATGCAGCCCCCATTGACACATGTTGACCACAGTAGAACTGCATGATGATACTACTGTTCAAATACTGTAAGAAGAAGGAGGGTAACCCCTCCCAATGAATTTCCATAAAAATAAAAAAAATATCTTGGTTTCTTATAAGAGCAGGACATCTTTACAGCAATGGTTCAGTAGAATAGGATATGGGTACCATACATTAAACACTACATATCAGATCACAGAAGACTCTCAACCATAGGGGCAATTGGTGTGCATGATGAAACGTTCCTCCTTACTTTATTACATCATCCTTCTCTGCCTGATTACATCTTATCACCTCAGGGAGGAAATGAAACACAGTACTACAGTTAAAAAGATGGGACACCTGACTCTTCAAAGTGTATACACTAGGTATAGTCAGGTTTCACATCTCGTTAACTGATTGACATTAACAAATTTATTAAAATACACAAAAAGTTATGTAACATTTGGGGTTAGCTAAAAGTGCAATCAAGCATGTGTTAATTGTTTTTAATGCAGTGTGAACACAATGAAAGTACTATAGCTCATTTGAGGGCACAGATCATGTAACAAAGTACAGGTACCAGTTACACCCCACATCACCTTTGATCTACTGGGGTGTCTATGTGACATTCTCAAGAAGCAACATGACAGCATAGTCTATTAATACAGCTTATAAATGTAGTGATGTAATGTATGTTGTCACTATTACCATGGCAACAAGGAACCTTAACAGTAATAATGCTACTACTAATAGACCACATGTACTATTCCGCACTTATGCAAACTTAATTTCCATATAATGCGGTACATATACACTTGTCACCCTCATCGACACCATTGTTACTGTACTTCAATTAAACCTGGTTACCATGAATCCCGTACCAAATAATCCTGATATACCACCAATGTATCCTTCAAAATACCATTCTAAAAGAAACAATACCAGGAAACACACAAGGCTTCATTTTCCTGTTGTGTTGCTCCCAAACTGGAAATTGTCTGCACAGTGGAAATCAAACCCGGGAAGTTGAGGGCAATCCTTGTATGACTAGCTGTGCTGTGGTAGTCAATATTTGGAAGGATGCCCTGCCAAACTACTGTGCATTATGTACAGTACTTGGTATGCCTGCCTACAAGCTCAATTACCAACAGACTACACAGCTACAGTGTACCACCTTCGTGGTGGTTGGTGTACGTAATATAATGGGTACACAGTATTGCATTTCTGCCAGTACCACTTTAAAAGCAGTTCCTGCATGAAATGCACTGAATGTATAACACTAAAACAAACTGTTTTGAGTTCATTCTGCTGTAAGCCTTTCACATCCTGAACAGTGACCAATCCTTGCTGGCAGACAAAAAGGGGTGTTTGCTGCTTACATTCCCAAGCAGGGTATTTTTCCAGAAGTCAGCAAATTATGCTCAACAGTGCACCTTGAGATGATCTCAAATTAGTCAAATAAATGGAATTCTGTTTGAACAGTGGGTTCGGTTACATTTCTATGCTCTGACACACGTTCGGACAAAACGTGGCCAAAGTACACCTTGTCGCTGCCAAAGCACATTTTCATCGGCACAGCAGTACATTTTCATCTGCGTCAATATTGTCGACGCCAAAGTTCATTTTTGTCTGTGCCAAAGTACACTTTGACGGTACCAAAGTACAATATTGTTCGAACACGGAGACATCGGAACACAGAGATGTCGGAACATAGTGATGTCCCCTGAACAGCTAGTGCAGCATCTCCACTTCATTCTGAAAAGCAGGAAGTCTCAATGAATTTTCTGGTCAATATCCATAACAATTTTATGAATTAAATTTACATCATCTACCAACTATGAGGTTCAAAATCCAGCATAATCAGTAGAAGTTGGCAGACCTGTATCCATACAGACAAGGCATTGAAGGGAGAAGAAACTTTTCCAGAGGGGCAAATATTTTTTCCAGAGGGGGCCAAATGTGTACAAATGTATTAAATTGCTTGCAAACTTCAAAGTCTCTAGGGGCAAGAAAAAAATCAGGAAGGCTTCAACCCTGCCCCTCCCCCTGAGCCGATTAGATCTGGCTACTGATTTTTAATTTAATCTACCATACAGTACTATACTGACTTTGGACAAACCTGCATACTGTAAGATTTATCAAAAAAAAATAGTTTCTGTACATACACTTTGCTGTTCGATCATATATACATGCAAACAAAATACTGTATGAGGAATGCACCCGATTGCAAATTTCCACATTAACAAGAAAGGTTTACACTTTGGAAGGGGGGGGGGGAGATCTCCCCACACCCTTCCACACTCTTGCCTCACACACTTGTGCCAGCTCTGTTGCTTCATTACCTCATGACTTCCAAATGTTGGCAAGTATGCCATTTCATTGCCACAGTAAACAACCCTTGCAACTTCTGTGTAGTATACTGCAGAACTACACAGCATTACACACCAACATTTTCATTATCACTGCATAAAGTTGTATCTCTCAGTCAAGTACATTTGCTAAATACAATGCAAAACAAACAAAGTTGTTCCATAGTTCTTGACATTGACACACCGAGATTCCTGGTTTGAAGTGCCATCAAGTAAATTGTAACATCAGGAATATATTGTAAACTTGTATATCTCATTGACTCATAGCATACCAAAAGTAAATTTGTGAAAGAACTACTGTATGCATGCAGTTACATACTGTGTATTTAGGAACTAGAGGCCTAGCCAGCTTTGAATGACTTCCTGGAAAAAGCCAGTTGGTTCCAAGTTGGTTCCAATTCAGAGTACAGCAATGTAGATGGCAAGTGTTCCATAGGACTATAAAGCTGTCATTTATTCACTAATAGGTGACTGGATAATTAAAATCACAGCTAAAAATATTACAACACTGGTACAGGTATGTTTAAAGGTAAAGAGCAGTGCCCCACATTTATTTTAAAGAAAAAGCTAAACAACACAATTTTTGTCAGATTATTTCTCTCCAAGGTATCTTTAACTACATGACTTTACTATTGCATATTCAAGGTAAACCAAGCTGTTATTTCTAGTAATTTAGTAAATTTCACACTTGAAGAGAAAAAAACGTCCCATGACTCCCAACAGCCAATCATGAAACTGGACAGTCTTCTACGTACAGTACTTCAATTTTGGATGACTGCTCTTGCCCTTTAAGTCTTACCTATCACAAATGTGCAAGTACAGTATATCAGATATCACGGTACCCGCACATCCTTTCTTAAGGCTGCAAAGATGCTGCTTGTACAGGTATACCACCTTCGTTAGACAGCTTTGCCTCACTTCATACTGTAATATGAACCAGCTATGTACACCACTCCACACCAATGCCTATACTACCTGACGTTTATTTTGACTATACTACATGTACCTGTACATGTAGTATTCAATGATTGTATTTTGTTTTGATATTAACTCCACAGCATCCAACCACCAAAAAATACTTTGTACCTGTTTAAAAAACATCCATCATGATCGTACTCTTACTCAAAATTTCCCTTCCAGAATTTCCGTGTAGAACTAAACTCCTCTCATGATTGCCGTAGATCACTAAGAAACTCATCCACATGTTCAGACAAAAAAGAGACAATCCTTTGAGATGATATTTAATTTTAGTGTATATCACAAACATCTATTACAGTATTTTAAAAGAAATTGACAAAACTGAAGCACATTTTTTTTGCTCCGTTGAACAAACGGGTGAAATCTTTCAATCTTGTAAAGCCAGTTATACACTTCCAAATGATACCCAGGTTTACAAAACCAAGTACTGAAACACACAACAAATGTCTTACACCTACAGCACTGCAGTACTACTTAAACTGATATTTTTACTATAAAATTCAACCTCAACTTTTAAAGAAGTCTTTTTATTTAATTTCTAGCCCATACACACCATTTTGATAGCATTCTCTTATTGCATAAAATTCATCCGAAAAAGAACGCGCCATTTGACCTGCAAAGCATAAAGCCGTAATTGCAAATCCAGTCCCACAACTGGCAGTGCAGGAAAAAGAGCAGGAAGATAGGTTACAGGACGCGTCTATGCTCCTAAACATATGTGATCTACAGGCTCCCAATTAGACAGCTGGATTTTTCTACCCATGAATGAAATAACAACATATGTATACAATCATTACAATGCACCAGGTCTCAAATTTTGAGGCGTGAAAGACTGCGAGTGCAATCACACACCATCACTCCCCTCAAATCACTCTTGGGGTGTGACTTTTAGCACACCTAAATTTATGAAGGATGTTATCTCATACAGTACTTTGAAGTTGATGAAATAGCACACCTACTACACTGATTAAATTTCCTGAGGAGTGTGACTTGTAGCACACCGTGAAGTTCTAAAACTCAAGGCTTGCTGTACATTTATCCAACTATCTTGCTTTCTCTTTGACATAATATTTAAAGGCAGTCAAATTTCATCCCAAAGTAAAATTTTGTTATAGTCTAAAGAAATTCTCAATTGGCCCAGCTCTTTGCAGGTTTGCAAGAACTTCAAAAATGCAGGACTGCCTATTGTATAATACCCAGGGTTTACCCTGCTGTAAGGAACATGTTTGCAGTTGGCCAAATGATATCATATATCCTTACTGTTTATCAGGGCTACCCAGAGTGTACAGTAAATGTGTAAATCTAATTATGGTGGCCAATTGTGGCGTTGCCAATCATACAAATTACTTTATGTTATTTATAAAAACCTTTCTTTCATTTTACATTTTAATATGTGGTGAAAATAATTTTAATGAATCATGAATTCATGGAATATAAACCTCTTTTTCAAAAGGCAAACAGAACCTTTGTAACATATTTTTTGTTCAAATGTTGAATACTTTCATGTACATTGGTAAATTTTCTGTTTAAATGTGCCTTGTGGCTCGCTTTCAAAAAAGGATGGTGCAAACCTGTAGTGTGTGTTCAGCGGAATACTGTACCTGCAAACTCTCTGTGGGCTAGGGATTAGAGAAAACAGTACATGCCCATAATATTTCCCACCTGTGGTAACAGACAAGGGGAGGACTTAAAATGAATTTGAAATGTATTTGAAACCAACCTTGAACTCAAACCATCTTAGAACTTCATTTTTTTGTATAGTTAAGGAATTAGATAAAGTTTTTACAGTCCAGTTTCAAACTGATCAGTTTAAGTCGGGACAGGTCTAGCTAATGTTAACTACAGAGTAAACACACTCGTGTTGATCTGCCATTAAATCCAACGGAATACGGTCTTGCAAAATGCATACAAGCAATAGTATTTGCTTCTATACAGAGGGGTACCTCTGAAACCAATACAGTACCATACTAATGATTTTCAAGTTTCTTTCCATACTATAGCTAGAAAATGTTAACTTGTCCTGGACAATTCAAATGCCCCTTTGAAGCAGTACAGACACTTAATCTCTGTAATTAATATTAGAATCATAAGATACTGGCAATCCCTGGAATATCCATAAATTTATGTTAGGCTCTGCCCCATTTTATTTGCTTTTGTTTCTTTCTTGTTAATGACTAGTATTACAACAGCAAGTACAAGACTATCATGTGGAGTTCCACTATGTGCTGTATGCTGAACAAACATCCATACTGTATTCGTACTTGTGAGGTTTATGCAATATCATATACGGCCACCATGTCAAGTTCAGTGCTACTGTACCTGTGGCACAATATACTGTTTTAAGTAACACAATGTTAAAGTCCCAAGTTCCCCCCTCTGCGTAGTTCCATTATGTCAAAATTCAAATACAAGGCTACCCTTGTTTTATAAATACAAGGCCACTCACTCTCCCTGGAATTGAGAGCAACTATTTCTGTTAGTATCTAGGGTATTAAAAAGTTTTAAAAACTAACGGGTGGGTGAGTCAACTTTCACTCCTGCACTAGGCCTACAGTATACTGTCATAAAGTGTCAACAAATTGAAAGAGAAATTAGGGTGTAAAGCATGACATAATGTAATCAACTGCGAGGAAGTTTTGCTTTAAGTTAAAACAGGGAGTCCATTCTTTGAAGAAATCAAGGATACTACAAAGATGCCATGGTCAAGATCTTTCTTGTACTTAATTTTTTTTTAGCCTTAAATTGGAGCACAGCCTTCGGGATTATGGAAATAGGACCCTTATATTCACAGTACTGCCCTGTGTCAATTTAGGACCTCCAGATATATTGGTAAAAACCATAGGGGATAATCCCATAGATAAAAGTATTGAATGCTGACAGGTGAATAAGCATTGAATGGACCACATTTAATGACAAAAGTTCAGTTGAGCTTTCTTTCCTAGAAACCTCAGCCTAAAGGCCTAATCTTCTCACCCCAAACAGTACTAATTCTCCTAACCTCCTTGCTCAAGCCCCACCTACAACAGTCTATAATTAACTTATCCTTGTCCAGACACAAAGTTCATTGCTCCAGGGTTAGTTTACAAGACCACAATGTGAAATCCAAAGCTTGTACTGCACCGTACATGTAAGCTACATGTAATTTGAGTTGTAGTACTGTGTTTTTTTTAACTTGCTGTCAATCAAAGAGATGTTGCAATTTAGAATTTCTGTGGAATGTTGACTACAAAAACATTGGGTGTGGCCCGAGAGATGGCTGCCTTTTAACAAGCAAGTGGGCCACAACTGGAAAAAAGGTCCATGAACCATGGCTGGTCCGGGTTACACCAACTGGATAGAAATTGAGCCATAAAGCCTCATCTCACTGTGCTGAAACAACAGTTCATGTATCTCTATTCCCTTTTACTGTATACCATATGTGACACCACTCCAAGATATTCCAAGTTGAGCAGTGTTCAAGGTGTAAGCAAGAGCACCACTGGGGCAAACTTAACTTCTGTAGGACAGTGGTTTCCATATTTACTTTGACCATGTGGAGCATTTTGCATTCAGGGAATAACTTAGCATTCAAATTTTGCATAGCACTTTTGAAGGTTTTTGTGGTCTTTCACACACTGTTTGTGAAAATGCAAGGGTTATGCACACAAAAAAAATTGCTACACAATTTTTCATTTGTGTAGCAACTTGGCCTGTTTGTGTAGCAAATTGCAATACGACACTGGATAAATTATTCCCTAGGGCTGGCAAATTCCAACAAACCTGGCACTTAATTGCTATACAGTATTATACATATACAGTAGTTAAATGCTATACTGTAGATAAACCATGTTGACAAGGTAACCACTAACTTTTATTTTTGTTATCAGTACATTGATAACCATGTAGCAGTTCTGTAGTCCAACCTACAGTACAGACGTAGTTGACAACATCTGCATGAATAACTTAAATACAAATTTATGAATAAATACCCAACATCCTTTCTTTCATTCATAATTTTTGTCATTGTCACTAAAACAGAGTAATTAGAGACATTTATGATTCAGAAGCTACCTACAGTATGGAAAGAGTTTGCCTGTTTGATCAGTGACCATGACCTCCAGACTACATGGATCAGACTTCCTGACTAAATTGTGTGGGAAGTAAAAAAAAAAAAACACATATATGTATACTTGATGCAATACTGAGAGAAGATGTTCTACTGCAGATAGCAGTGTCATTATATCTTTTACAGCGACCCCTTAAAGTGGCTCATTGAGTTGCTTCATGAAATTCAACAAATTTTTCCAAACCTGTTAAGTTTACTTCACATACCAATGCCAAATGGTCAAACTAAGACAATCCCCATACCCTACATACAAATGACTGTTTTACCAGTGGGTACTTAACGGCTGAAGTCGGTTGTCAAAAATTCGTGACCAGACACTTATTCAAATTATGTACAAAACTGTTACAAGTCAAGACACTAGAAAATTCAAATTTTAACGTTTTCTGTGACTTTTGGACTTGAAACTTGACTTGCTATGCTAACAATAAGCATTGTTATGTGGCAGTAACAATTTAGACTCTCATTAAATTATCGATAACAACTCAATAAGCCTCTTAAAAGGGGTTCATTGAGTTGAAATCCATAAGTTAATGATAGTGTTTAAGGAGCAACACCACATAACAATTCCATTCAGCTAGCTAAATGATTTAAGTTTTATTTATGGAAACAGTTAAAATTTTAAATTTTGTGGGGTCCTGACCTGTAACAGTTCTGTGCATAACTTGAAATAAGTGTCTGGTCACTAATTTTTGAAAACTGAATAGAACCGCTAGGTACTGTATACTCACTCATAAAACAGTTATTTGTAGGATGTGGGGATTTTGAAGAAAACTTAACTGGTTTGGACAAATTTGTTGGGTTTCATTAACCGTCTCAAGGAGCCAATTTTATCAAGAAAGAAAGGCTTGTTCTGTGAAACCTTTCTGAAATCAATTTGAAAACCCACTACATGGCGAGCACAAGGATGATGTGGGGTAGTTCCTACAACAATTGAAGACTAATTCTGTTAGCAGAAAGGAGAAGCAAACTGATAATTGAAATGCTTCAAAAAGTCATGTGGTCTGACAACCTTAAAGGTAAAGAGCAGTCCCCCCAAACTTATTTGAAGAAAAAGTTAAACAGCACAATTTTCGTCTTATTTCTCTTCAAAGTATCTTTCATTACATTTTCTGATTTAACTATTGCATATTCAAGGTAAACCAAGCTGTTATTTCCAGTAAATTTCACATCTGAAGAGAAAAAGCATTGTCACATGACTCTCATCAGCCAATCATGAAACTGGACAGTCTACTACCCTATTTCAATTTGGGATGACTGCCCTTTAAAGACCTAATGCTCTCACCCCAAAAAGTTCCAATTCTCTTAACCTGCATTACTTCCTTAAACCCCACCCCTTTCCCCCTCCCCCCTCCCCACACAACTGTCTAAAAGTTATCCTCATCCACAAACAATATTAGTTTATTGCTTCAGGGTGAGTATACAAAACCCAATGTTTAATCAAAACACTCTCAGTACAGTAAATGCTTTGTAATATGAGCTACTGTATACTGCACTGAAGTTTTTCATCAGCCTGGTGTCGATTAAGAAGCTATGCCAATTGAGAATTTCTGAGGAATTACTACAAAAATTATAGCTTAGAGTGAGAGTTGACTCCCCTTAAGTACAGTACTTGACACAGGCTAGGGCATAGCTTGGAAGAGCAATAAGAAATAATTGATTGTTCTTTCCAAAAAAGTTGGCCCTTTCAATCAGATTAATAGCTTTCACAACATGCTACAGAACAAGTCTACATTCCCGAGGTTAAACTTCTGAAACTAACCATCTTCTACTATACAGTACACTGTACAAAAATTTTTTGTGCTTATAGTGTGCCAGACACTTTGATGCATAAACACATGTTTGTGTTACATTCTTCACATAACTATATACAAGATAAAAATAGCAAGTCTGTAAGGGCCACACATCAACTGTCCTGTGTCAGTCCTGTCGACATGCTCTAATTAAATGTCAAAAGCACTGGAGAGGGTAAAATCCAGGAAATAGTACACCAGTACAACTGCTTCGAATTTGTTTATGGGCTCTGCCTCCAAACACCCTCACACCCCCCCCCCCTTTCCACAGGGGCTAAAAATGTTTATTAATGAAATTGGTATGTATGGTACATACTATTACACAACTGTTACATTGACTCACTTCTGCCTACCAGTAACTACAGTATGAAGTAGGTCATCACCATGGAGATACCATCAGGGATTCCACCAGAAACACAAAACAGGGGGGATTTATTACTGCTAAACCCCAGGTCCAAAGTGATGCTGTCTAAGGCTACTGTAGGGTAAAGTTATGAGTCTGTTCAGGGAAACAAAAGCTTGCCTCAAGGCCCCTGTAAGGTACAATTTGAAGGGTTTTAAAGGCCATTTATTTAGACCTTAAAACATTACTGTAAAAGTGTCTTCCTTATTTAGTAAGAAACCAAGATGTTATTTTTTATGGAAATGAACAAGACAGGGGATGGTTTACCCACCTTCTTCTGAAAAGGGAAGGGGACAAATTTCCCCTTACAACCCTCTGGCGGAAACACTGACCACTATATTAGCTACCACAAAACAGCAAAGGCAAATTGAAAGCTGTGTGATGTCAAATAAATTGGTGAATCTTAGGGAAAAGGTGGGGCATAAAACAACTATGATAAGTGCAGTACCAGGAACACCATAAGTACCTACTGTACAACAATTGAGATTTGGCAAGGCCTCATTAAACTTGAGGTGAGAGAATTTTCCCTTTTATTCCTTTAATTTTACTATTCCTGGAGGCAGTAAACTTCCCCTATGACATACCAAAAATAAAGGGATGATCTAATGAATGTATTGTTAGTCAACCGACAACCATCAATCACTGGATGGTAAATCTTTCAGGAAGAAGGAAGTCTGGGATACCATAATGGCACATCCAAATATTAAAGGGGAAATGTAGTCACCACAACTTGAGGTACAGTAGTTTTGTAGACTATCCTAGTTCATGATTGGCTCTTTAGAGTCATGTGACAATATTTTTTAACCTCAGATGGGCAACCCACTAAGAGTAACTCATTGGCTTACTATGTGCAGTATGCAATACGTCTTCAAATATTATCAAAGACAATTTTATGGAGAAATGAGAAGAAAATTATGAGATTTAGCTGTTGCTTCAAAATACATTCAAGTGGGATAATTGCTCTTGCCCTTTAAATACATTACTAGTAGTATTGATTTGAAACTGAGGACCTGCAATTTATGCAATAAAAAGTACATCCAGGTTCCTGCGCAAACTAAACAAAACTGAAGATAGTTTAGGCAACTTGAAATAACACCAAACTAAAAACTGAAACCATGCAGTATTGCTCAATGAGTGATCCACAACACCATAAATGATTGATGCAACAGTTACCATAATTTAAAGTATTACCGTAATGATGATTCTAAAAACAACAGCCTCTTTGTAAATATTTTTAAGGCCTTTCCTGGTCCATATGTCTGGTGCAATTTACTGTAAATCTAGTTCACAGGTATGCTACAGGAGACCAAAGCTTCTCTAGAATTTCCCTGAAGGCAAAAGATAAAGTACTGTGCAGTACATTAAAGGCCCAGTTCTCTCACCCCAAACAGTACCAATTCTCCTAACCTTCTTACGTAAGCCCCTCCCACAATTGTCTGAAAATCATCCTCATCCAGATACAATCTCAGTTTATTGCTTCAAGGTGAATAAAGAAAAACGCAATTTATATAATCAAAACACACTCAGTACCGTTCATGCTGTGTAATATAAGCTTTGGTACTCTGAATGGTTTGAATTAGGTGCCAATCAAAGAGCTGAGCCAATTGACAATTTTGGTACCCATACCAAAATTGTAGTTTGGGGTGAGAGGTTTGGCCCTTTAAAGAGGCTCATTGAGTTAATATTGATACCTTAAATTAATGAGAGTGTTTAAGGGTTACTACCGCATGACAATGCTAACAGTTAGCAGAACAAGTCAATTTTCATATTAAATAGTTACGGAAAAAGTTAAAATTTTGAGTTTTGTTGTGTCCGGACTTGTAACAGTTTCGTGCATAATTAGAAAAAAGTGTCTGGTCATGAACTTTTGAAAACCGAATTGAACCTTTAATTACTCACTCATAAAACAGTCATTTGCAATGAGGGTATGAGAACTGTCTAAGTTAGCCCATTTGTCACTGATATGTGAAGAAAACTTGAGAGGTTTGGAAAAATTTGTTCGATTTCACGAACCAACTCAATTAGCCCCTTTAAGTAAAATTTAACAGGGTGCAAATGGATAGGGCTACAGGTAGGCTACATTATACTTCAGTACCCTGCCCTGCCGGATAATTTCATAGTTTTCCAGGGTAAACCAAAGTCCTTACAGGAAGTTCCAGCCTCAAAAGAATCCATCACATAATTTAATAGGTTGAAAATCCCTCTACCTACTGTAAATAGCTAAGTTGGATTTTTTAGAAATTACTTTTTGCTGTGAAGAGCTTTCACACAGTAAAAGCTTTCCTGCCGACATATGTCTCTCTACAGTGCTTATTATACTAAATTGAGCTAGGGCAAGCCAGGTGCACTCGCTTCAGTGCACTGTACTATACTGTATGTTTCATATATCTCTCAAGTTGTCAAATGTATACATCCACTTACCTGATTTTTTACTACGCTGTTGTTTAGGCCAATATATAATCATAAACAACTACAGTCTCACCTTTGAGGCCACAAACACTATATATCAATTGGTACCCCACAGATTTCACAAAATCTTGTAAGGAATCCATATTTTGAATTGACAATGCACATATGAAGGCAATATATGCTACTGTACATTATCTTATGTATAGGAAAGCACAGCATCAAGAGGAAGAGCTTAAACCCAATTGCAATCAAATCTTCATGCATCTGCAGATAAAGTATGTAACATACATACATTCAATCATTCACTATTGCCACTAGGGTCTGGAAGTCAGGATACAGGACATCAAATAGAATATAAATTCTTACCTAGCTTGCTTGGATGAAAATTTCACTTCTTTCTCACAGCTTTGTTGGGCTACAAACAGAAGACATTTGTCCCCGTCCACAAATATACAAATGATACGTTAGCGTTACAACTTGTAAATGTTTCTTTAAATAAATTATACACCAGATGAAGGAAAACAAGCAATGGAAACACTATGTTACAGTCCTGTGACATAGGTGAGCTTGTATCATGTACGTGTTCTGTTCATCAAGGCGGTCAGTGACAGGACTGGATGAAGCAGGAAGAAATCAGTAAAAACCAACAGGGAGTTGAATTAATTATGAGATCCATACAGATATGTGCCATGAATACCTTGATGACAATTCTTAATATAACGATGATGACGATGATACTCCCACATGATGTGCACTAAACATGTGCCTCTACGTGAATGGAATGTTGGTAGGTAGAATTGCAAACAAGTTTACATCTACTGTGACTAGAAACAGACTACCTCTGGTATGTACAAGCAAAATCAGGTAAACAGTGTCTTCCCTGAAAACAAAGCTCAGGGAAAAATATTTCAAGAGGTCAAAGGCCAAGGGAATATATCATAAATAGTGACAGTGTTCCCCTGTGAGGTGGCCATTCCAGGCCTTTCCAAAAAATTGCCATAGATTGTACTAAACTAGATAATGCTGAGCCTAGTCTGGACAATTATCGGTAAAAGTTGGGGTGGCACTGATATGGATGCAGAGGATGTTTACACTAACAGGTTAGGTAATTAGGAAGTAGTTTCCCATAACACTGTACACTCTAAAATGTACATACTGTCATACAGAACTTTCTAGTTTGTTTGGTACTAAACTATGTGGTTAAGTGTAGAAATTCACTGGCACTGACAGGTTAGGTCATAGGGAAGTGAACTCTCCAATGGCACCTCCTAATAAATATACATATCCTACCACAAACATTCATTTTGTCCTTAACTCTAATCTCCTTGTTTAGAAATTTATGGGCATGGATTTAAACATGAAAATATGATGATAAGAAGTCAAAGTACTATAGAGGTCTGGACAGGAACTGTTGGACAGACATGATGCAAACAGACTGACAGATGAGTGGACATACTGACAAACATTAACACAATGACATACTGACACAGCAATGGTGCAAGCAGTAAACAAACAGTCTGAAACAGGTTTAGAAAAATTTTCCCTATGAGATTGTTCCAATCTGACATGATGTCAAAGGAGCTTTGCATGGGGGTTATTTAAAGGGCCAAACCTCTCACCCCAAACTACACTTCTAGTATAGGGTAACAGAAAGTCTCAATTGGTTCAGCTCTTTGATTGACTGCTAATTCAAACAATGCAAAGTACTAAAGCTTATATTACACAGCATGAACTGTACCGAGATTGTTTTGATTATACACATTGAGGTTTTCTACACTCACCCTTAAGCAATAAACTGAGGTTGTGTCTGAATGAGGATGAATTTCATACAATTGTGGGAGGGGCTTAAGTAAGAAGGTTAGGAGAATTGGCACTGTTTGGGGTGAGAGAATTGGGTCTTTAAACCATTTCAGAAAAGAACTTCTAGTAATATGGTAGGCATGCCCTCAGCCATGGTTGTTGCTATCTCCATAGCCACGATCTCACTGAGAACTATCCAATGTGCAGTCTCTTTGAATTTATGTTTAAGACAAACTGTATGTTATGAGAGACCCTGTACAATACTTTGGCAATACACACTAGTGGCCACACAGGGACATCCCTGTCTTCCGACGTTTCTATGTTCTGACAAAGTGTACTATGGCATCCATAATAATGTACTTTGGTACCGACAAAGTGTGCTTTGGCGCCGACGAAAATGAACTTTGGCGCCGATAATAATGTACTTTGCCGCCGACAGTAATGTACTTAGGCACCGATAAAAATGTACTTTGGTACCGACAAAGTGTACTTTGGCGCCGTTTTGTCGGAACATAGAGATGTCGGAAAATAGAGATGTCAAAACATCTATGTAACCTGGCCACACAGCTACTGTACAAGCAGCTCTTGGCTAAGGATTACATTATGGAGTATGGCCACAAAAACCAAGTGTAAGTTGATGCTGGGCTATAATTCTCCAACTCAGATTACATGTAGAACAGACAATCCAACTTGCAGTGAAAATTGTAACCACTCGTTCTTTTCACACTTTGCCAAATTTGCCTGTAATGCACACTCCACAATACGGAACATTTTATGGTAGCCATCATAAATTTTGTCCCAAAATGCAAAGGGAATAGCAAAAGTACTGCACTGCTGCAGTCTCTCTTGTACATTTCAGCGATTCCTTCAAAAACTCAAATGGGGGAATTTCTACTGCAAACCACACTTCCAAATTGATGGTGCCCGAGGCCAAAATTACAGGTGGGTCAGGGGAGCAAAAGCTTGCTCCAGGGGTGCAATCAGTGTTTTACAAGCTTACATGTAAGTTTAAACATTGCTGCCAAGGTACAGGAAACCAAGATACTGGCTCATATTTTAATTTAAACCTAATTTTATTTAAATGGATGAGTAAGATCAACTTTATGGTGAATGATTTCAAATAGTATAATTTCAGTGAAGTTGTGTAATAATAATAAAAATAAAAATAATAATAATCTTACATAGCGCTAAATCCAATTGCTCAGAAGCATAGTTCAAAGCGCTTTACAAAACAACATACCAATTACGCAGTCACAGGAGTGCAAAAACAGGTACGTTTTAAGTCTTTTCTTAAAAATTGCAAGGCTGGGGTTTTGTTTTACATTCAGTGGTAAATTGTTCCACAGTAGAGGTGCAGAATATGCAAAACTTCTTTCACCATGAGATTTCCTAAAGATTTTAGGACACACCAAGAGATTACAGTCTGCAGAGCGTAGTTGTCTATTAGGGATATATAGTGTAAAAAGATTGGAAACAGAAGGAAGGAGATCCATTTTTTATGGCACAAAATGTGAGGAGTAGAATTTTCAATCGTATGTGAGAAGAAACAGGTACCCAATGAAGTTCATGGAGTATGGTGTAGACCAAACATCAAGTATCAGTAACACAGCTGTTGTATGAATACAGTTCTGCATTTCTTAGTGGGAAGACATACGACACCCTATCACCCTATTCTTTCCCATGCATCCATGGCCAACAACTTTGTGCATAATTTCCAACGCATGGTCATACTGTACTTTATTCAGAGGCCAACTAAACCTTGTATCATAAATGTGTAGGCCCATTACTTGCTGCACAAGGTTCTAAAAAGTGACAAAATGATAGTTATTTTTATTTTTATTTTTAAGCTTTACACAAAGACCTGCATAACCCTGGGATGGATGGTAGAAAGGGGGAAGAAAATATGATCCTTGCCTCAATGTATTAACTTTTCACATACTCTTTTTTCAAGAAACATTTATGAACTATTAACACCTTCACCCATTCACACACAGATCTATGCACAAAAAAAAAAAAAAAAATTCACCCAGATCTATGCACACAGGGTTAAAGGACCAGAGCAGTCACCCCAAACTTGTTCTGAAGTAGCAACTGAATCTCACAATTTTCCTCTCATTCCTCTCCAAAGTGTCAAAAATAATACTCAAAGAGGGCATGACATGGCCAAAGTAAGTTTCTCTGTAAATGTTCTTTGGGTACACCTTGACATGAAGTAAATGTTTTCCCTACAAAATTATGTCCATAAATACCGAAATATGACGTTGTGAATTCCCAATAACAGGCCAGGCTCGGCCCAATCGAAATCCGAAAGGGAAAAAACGTATGTGAGCGCGTCTCAACAAGGTGACGTCATTGGAGGCACGGTTAGCAACATTGTACCAGGAAGCTCACAATCATCGAATCATGTGCATGGTAATGCGTGTTAGCGAGTACATCATTGCAAACACCGGTGCTACGATGGCAGTGAGCGTGGCCAATGACTGCTTAGTATTCGCAATAGCACGTACCTTCACCGAACAGCTCATACAGTAAAGACGCGCTCCTTGTGGGGATGCGCTTGTTGTGGACTGTCCATACATGTTCGTAGCTGTTCTGTATAGAGGCTTTTCACGTGACGTCATAATACTCTCTGGCGGCCATGTTGGAGTACATGTAACTACGTAGTAAACCATACGGGACGCGCTTGCTCGTTGAATTGGTATGTACACTGTGCATGTCACAGTGCACACTGTGCAGTGCGTTCGGCACAAAGCCACGTGTATTTGGCATGAATGTCCTCCAGCATGGCGGTTCCGTGACGTAATTGAAAAGCCTCTATAGCCGCACGAACCACGTCTTTCTTGCACAAAAACAGAACTGTTTTTACACGCGCGCATATGCACGCGAACATATTGGCCAATGATTTGCTCCAAATCCTTACCATGATCCGCGTCTTTCGCTCTGTATGTTGAATGAGTATTGTGATGCAATCGTTTTCATGAAGTTGCTAAGATTAAATTACTTTACCGAGCGTGAGATTAGTTCCACATGTAGATACGCGTTCTTAAGTAGGGCGGGATTTGTGCCGCCAATCGCCAATTGCGTCACAAAAGTAAAAAAAGTCAAAAAAATGCTGGGGCATTTTTCGAAATTGGATTTTGAACATTTTCCTTCGAATTTCATTTATGCCGAATTTTATAGTTTTTTAATGGGGTGTGAGATAATATTTGTAAAATACTGCATCGAATCCTGCAATACACAAAAGTTTCTGTGGCCGTGTTATGCCCACTTTAAGGACTTTAATATTGCAAAACTAGGTAAAAAATTGGTAACTTCTTGTAAATTTCACATTTGAGAAGAAAAAATAATGTCACATGACTTTGAAGAGCCAATCACAAAACAGTGCAGTCTACTACACTACTTCAAGTTGGGGGGGGGCTGCTTTTGCTCCTAGTTGAAAGGATACTGCCATTAGTGCCATTAACCTTACTGTCTCCCACTGCTACGCTGTAATAGACTTCTCGGGTCCAGCCATTGACACTAACATACTATCAAGAAAGGTCTATGTCTAGGGTGGGGGGAAGAATGAAAAGCAAAAATTCATTCCAAACTCCACAGTGCACCCAAATGCCTGGGAGCATTATTAAAACTAAAGGGGATAAACATAAATTTGCACACAATTTATGCAAATATTGCTTGCTCTATGCATGCAAAATTGTGCCTACTGTGTGTATGAATGCTTTTAGCCCCTTTTGTACCTAAAATTTCAGGTGTGCTTGCACCTTTTACAGTACATTAGTTTGAAACCCTACACACCTACTGCACTGTACTACAGTACAATCCACAGCAATAATAGAACTGTACAGTGACAGTCATACAGGATGTTGATAGTACCCACACCATTTTGTTATTTGCCACTGAAGCAACAAAGTTGAACAAATTTAAAACCAATAACAATAAATGATTAATACAGTAAACAAAGTTACCTCTGTGAAATATAAATTCATTAATCATCTAGGAAATAAAATTGTTTGATGGTTTCAAAGTTCTTGATCTGGAAATAATAACAGGTAACATGACTTTCTAAATTTCAGAGCTAATCTGCAAACTTGTGTACATGGAGTGGATTCCTAAGTTTATGGTGCTATACATTGCTCCATACCCCCCCCCCCTCCGAAGGAGGGTAAGATCCCCCACCCTTTTTTGTTTTTTGTTTCAACAAAAGTTGACTAAAATTTCAGTATCTGTAATTTTATCTTGCTTCTGACTTATTTAACAAACCAAATTTGTAGTATGTTTAAACTTAATTCAAAGCCTATTTAACTCTTCCAATTGTTAACACCTTATAGGAATCTTGAAAAAGCTTTTTCACCTTGAACCCAACTGTAACTGTGGCCAAGGGCACCATCAATTTGGACTCAGGGTTTGGCAGTAACAAAACTTCCACCCCACCCCCTCCCCTTTTTAAGTATCATATGCAATCCCTGATAACAATCTGAAGTACTACACAAGGGAATTGCTACAGTTTAGGCACAGTTCTGATTTGTTCCGCTCCCCCTTCTAGAAGAAGGAGGGTAACCTCCCCCACCCTTTTTTGTTTTTTGTTTCAATAGAAATTTCAGTATATACTGTACAATGTTTGTCGATGAAGCTTTAACATGATAAAACTTTCTTACTTTTTTGTTACTTACTGTAGTCCTTCATTGCCTGCCCTGATTACATTTTATTGCCACAGGGAGGAAATGAAGCACATTATAAACACTTGATATAATCAGGTTTCACATCTCAGTAACTGCTCCACTGTAAAAAATACATTAAAATACTTAAAAAGTTACATAACATTTGGGGTTAGCTAACAGGCGGCCAGCCAAGCATGTGTTAATTGCTTTCCACACAGTATGGAACACAGTGATAGCATCTGAGGGCATAGATCATTATTACTGTAACTCAAATATCAGTTATACCCCATACAGCCTGTGACCTACTGGGGTGTTTATGTTGCATTTTCAATTTCAAGGAGCAACGTCACAGCATGAACAGAAAGAACCCAATTTACAAATGTAATAATTCTTGGAAAATAGCGAAACACTGTACATCTAAATAGTATATAAACAGCTTACTGCATTCCCAACTTTAAGTTTAGAGGTGGAAGGTGGAAAGATAGTTTTGCACCTGCACAAATCAGGCCTTAAGTCTCTTAAGCTTTAAGATTTTCCAGATGTGCTACAAATCACACTCCTCAAGAAATGTAGAAATGTGGCACCATCAGTGTGCTTTTTTTAGTAAACTTGTATTTACAGTACAATATTTCAATCTGAGTTTCTATTCTGTATCTGGCTGGTTATGCAAAGAACCTCACTCCTCACAGTGATTTAAGGCGAGTGGTTGCGTACCATTTCACTCTCATGCCTCAAAATTCAAAGTCTGCACAAATAGGCCTACAGTTAATTACTCTCCCTGACAATGGTGTATTTGGTGTTTTGGAACAAAATGATAGGCAGTTATGTAAAGTAAGGCAGATTATGTCCTGTAGTATGTAGAGTATAAACAGCAACTTTTAAAAAAAAATAACAGTTCTACGGGAAAAATTCACTCTGTGTAACTCTGTATTTTACAATACTACAAGTCCACCTGTACTTCTAAAATTCTCAAACACATGATTTATCACTCCTGCTGAATTTTGGTAACTGATCATAAAAAACAGTGGGCAAAGTAAAGGACATTTTAATAAAACTATAACTAGTCCCTTTTTTTTTTCTTTTTTTTCTATATTTTTCTTCCTCACTTTTTGCTGTGTCACTGCCATGCAATGTTAACAAATATCCTTTCTGGTGACAAAGGTGAAAAAGTCATAACTTCAATTCCTTTCAAAAATCAACTTTTTCTGGAAATCACTATGAAAACATGAGTAATCAAAACTTGAAAGGATGTAGCCTTGATCCAATGACACCATGAGGTGTGTCACTATATTGCCAATTTATTATACATGTTTAGTAACTTAGTAAGCCTACATGTGCAGCCAGCTGAATTCTGTAAAAGTGAATTCCTGTGGAGAATCTTTAAAAACTTAGTATGAAAAGTCAGCAAAAAGCCCAAGTAACTTTACTTGGCAGTTACGGGGTAAGCTTTCCTGTGGAAAAATTAGTCAGACTTATGTCCGTATCTTATTTTTCTCACAAAGAAAACTGTACAGTGTCTAGAGCTTCAAAGTTTGAATGTTATATTTCTAGAGCAACTTCATGGTAAATGCTAAAAAATGAAGTACAGTGTTGCACAGTGTTGATATTTCTTTTGTTAGTCCTACAGAATATGTTAATTATCTCTTTCATTACTCATCAGATAGTTTATAGTTTGGTTACCGTTATTGATACTGATGATCATCAACTTCACAGACTCTATTTAAACTTTCAAAATGAAGCACTAAAAACATACTTATGTTACACTTTCCCTTGAAATGAAGATTGAAAAAACAATGGATAACATTCAGTCATATTACTGTATGTCTCTCCCCCAATGTCACAAGATTAGCATATTAGGCTCATGTTTGCATTTTTCAAAGCAACTCAGAAATTCCCATGTAAAATGGTCAATTTTTGACATATCATGGGAATTACAACAGTTTTCTTGCTTTTGAATGCTTTTCACATTTACATAATTAATATGGTCCAACTTTTCCATAATCATGTCACACAAAATTAAATCCATTCTTCCTTTGACGATATGAAAGAATTTATATGGTTTAAATAATTATCAAATTCATGATACTTAAATCAAAGAAATTGACAAACTTTTAAATAGTGAACAAATGACCAACAATTTCAATGCAAATTTATGTGAACCAAATACACCAACCATTGCAATAACATTTCCTTATGATTTCATTTTAACTCATCAAACTCCATCTAAGTTGTCGCAGTTGAATAGTTGTACTATCAAAACAAATAAAATAGTATTATAGGCACACAATGAGTAACCAGATTTTTTTGTCCAGACAAAAAGGTCATGAAAAATCAGTAACAGTTTATTTTGATTACTGAGGATTTGGTTTGTCCAATTCCCTTTCTTCATAACACCATAAAACTTCAAGGTACTTCCAGAGTGCATTTGTTCATACAGACAAAATTGCTTTCTTTGAAAATCAAAATGAATCTTGCTTAGTACTTGATTTCCTGTTCAAAAAAAGAAGTTGATTCTATGTCCTACTATACATTAAACTGAACCAAACATCATGAACATAAATCAGAAGGCAACTATACTTTGAAAATGGCTGTGACAGAATTCTCTGTAACAGTGAATTGCCTTTTTTCAAGAAAACACAGACAATTATTATTTCAAAAGAAAGTCTTGCATATGCAAAGTCTTCTCACTCTAGACAGTTCAAACTCCTCCTACAGGTCTACTTAACTAAACCCCTACCACAACTGTCTAAAATTCATCCTCATCTAAATCAATTTCAGTTCATTTCTTCAGGGTCAGTATTAACGCTGCCCTAAAGATTAATTGCTCTCAGCACAGGCGGCCTACTGTACATGCTGTGAAATACAAACTAAAGTACAGTACTCTGATTTTTTTTTCATTTACTGTCAACCAAAGAGCTGAGCCAATTGAGAATTTCTGAAGACTACCAAAAAAATTGTAGTATGAGGTGAGAGAGGACTGCCTTTTTCATAATCTTGGACCTTAGGTCTTTGCCATTTATTTCAAAGGGTACATTGAGTTATTTGTGGCATTTGTCAAATTTTTCCAAATCTGCAAAGTTTTCTTTGTATATTAATGGCAAATGGTCAATACATTTCACACATTCTTAAATTTAAACAACCACATCAACTTTTCATGAGTGATTTATGAACTTTAGTGGAAAACATTTGATTCAAGTCAGGTTTTAAAAATTCATGACCTTAAACTTGTTCAAATTTATGCACCGTAGCAAACCACACCACCCTTGCCACAATGCAAAGAATTTCACAATTTAAGTTTCTACTTAACTTTGGGATGCAAAAACTTGTCAACTAACTATTGTGCACTAATGGTGACTGTCAAGTGGTGGACTTCCTATATTACATGAACAGAGCATACTACACGATAGACTGTCACTACTGTGTGAGTGAGTATAGTCGTAGCAAGTTGGCTCCTTGGCATCTGCTATGGTTTTGTAATGGTAGGTAGATCTCCGCCTAACACTCGCAAGGCCTAGGTTCGATTCCCAGGTCGAGTCATACCAAATTAACTAAAATTGGAACCTATTGCCGTTACAGTGCGTGATGCTCCGCATAAAAAATGAGGTAGGGAAAACAAGTCATTGAGCCACAACTGGAAAAAAAGCTGTGACCAACTCGACTTGAACCAACAGGTTGGAAACAGGGCTGTCAAACTCTATCTAAATAACTACGCTATGGTTTTGTGTGTGAAAGTTTGGACTTGCCCAAGTAGTTCAAAATAACAGATTTTGCAAGAAAGTTGAAATATTTTCAAAATAAAGCAATATAAGGTCAAAATCACTAAAAGGGTTTCGGTATGTGATATCATTCCCCATTCAAGTTTAACTTTGGTTTTCAGAGTCGTCATCAAGTCATAAAAATTATAGCTTCACAGCAGCCATCTTGGTGCACGTTTTTGCCCCAGGTAGTGGCGACAATTTACATGTATAGGATATGCCTTCCATGCTCTGTCCATGTCTATAGGAAATTCGTGGGCACCTTCCCAGACTCTTCAGGAATTATCCATTTCAACTCAATTAACCCCTTGAAGATAAATACACAGTTGCTAAAGTTATAGTCCTTTACAGGCAGATTCATAATTGATGTCTCGATGTAAAATGATAGATAAATATTAAACATATCATGCAAAACCATGCTGCATGAATTTTAATTTGGAAGTTCAGATGGCAAAAAGCATACTGTACCATACACAGTAGTATATGTCACAGATTTACAGTGCCTTCATCCCAAGACAAGCAGTCTACTTCATTTTTCTTGAACCACTTAAAAATTTTTAAGTACACTTCCACTAAGTCCTTGCAGGTATCAGAAATAATATCCACACTAAAAACTCCAGCCATGGGGACATTTGATCTTTTGAGCACAGTTTACATGTGTACATGAAATATCACATTGTGGGGGAGCCTTTTAATTTTCCTGGTACCTAGTTACATAATAAATGATAATACTGTACCAGCAAATAATGGCAGACTAAGAGGATTTCAACAAGCACATTAAGACCTTTATACAAAATTCGTCAAGTGCGTTCAACTTGTGTACAATCTCTGGCATTAGTATTTTCCAGAAAACTGGAAAAAAATTTTCTTCCCTGGAAAGAAGCAAAATTTAACACATTCTCTCCATATTTTTACATACAAAAAAGGAAAATTTCTTTCCAACTGCCTAAATTTCCATTCAGATGGCCAAATTTCCGAGGAAGGAGTCTCCCAGCTTTCCAACTTTTTCCACTGAGATCATCATGTACAGTACTATTAAAGATGCATGTATTAAATACTGTAGTACCAGCACAGATAAAGCGAAAGTAACTTGCTACAGTATTACAGTACAGTAACCTTGACAGACTTACTACATTTCAGTAGCTTATTTAAAGGCGAACATGAAGTCACAACAAAGTTGTTTTAAAAAATCAACTAACATACAGTACAGTATATACGTAAGTCTCCTTTTCCTTTAAAAAGTCTCTGATGTACCGTACTTGGAATGCACATGAAAGCTTATCTTCAAAAATTTTTTACTAATTCAGTGTACATCAATATTGTCACATGACTGCCAACCAGGGCTAAATTTCCCTGCAAGCAAATCAAATTCCCCAGCAAGCAAGTCAAAATTTACAAAAGGCTTCACATGTTTACATACAAAAGTAGTCAAATTTCCTTCCAAATACCAAAATTTCCATGCAATGACATTCCCAATTGCTGTTTTTTTTTTTCAGCCCCCAGCGTGCTGCCAACCCATAAATTACAACCAAGATACTGTACTGTACCTGTGGTATTCAAATAGGAGTGAATGCATTTTCTCTGAAAAGGATTTTTGAAAAGAGGTAAGATTTCTTTTCTTTTCCCTGCTTTTCCTTAGAAAAAAAATTTTTTCATTAATACATTCGTGGTATTTTAAAATATTTTCATCAGTTATTTGGCAAATTTGGGAGCATGCCTTACTTCTTTTACACCCATCAGCCTCAGGGAGAAAATTCTGCAGATACACTAGCAACGAAAGGGGCTTCATGAACAAAAACAGTTTGGTTGGCTAATCAGGGAAGAAAACAAAGTTCATCACATCCATAATGGTTGAGAATTCAGAGCCAATGGAAAATGAGGATGAAAAGCAACTTGAAGCTTAGCAAAACATGTTATTGTCAATGTTGAATCCAATCCTATGGAAAGGATGCTTCATATACCTACATTAGCTCTCACATCAACGTTATTTTGGATAAACATTGAAAGTATCAGTCACAAACATTTGTTACTGATCTTCATGTCAGACAGTTGAACTGTTCACTCACCTCATACCATATTTACTTAGGACATTTATAAAATTTTACTCAGTACCATACTGTATTGTACGTGGCACCAAATACCCTCAGGGTATGACTTAGACTTTACACAACAATTTCATGTATGATTTTCCTGCTTTCTACGTACACAATGTTCTTAATTCATAATAGGCCTACTCCTTTTTGGTGTGGTGCAAAAGTTAAGAAATAAGAAAGCTGGCATAAAAATTTGTCAGCAGTATGGACTTTGTCTACACTGTGTATTGTCAGATGCCCACCTAAGAGTGCTATCATTCCAAGATTTTTACATGCATGTTAATGTATATGTGGACTAGATAGGTCCAGGGCAGTCTACAGTCACCCACACATTACGTTTCTTGTTCTTCTTTCAAGATACGGTGAGACATCCAGTTAAGGACAATAGTACACCATGTGTGATGCCCTGTGAGGTTGTGAAGCCTACAACGCCCTGTGGTGACCAGAAAGCATGCCAAGACCGAGATCTTTCAAAGGGCAGTCATTGATCCAACATCACAGGAGAAGTACTCACTGGCTATAAACCTAGCAGATCTTTGTACTCCCTCAAGTTTATCTTGGTGTGAAACCTGATTTGGATCCCAAACAGAACAAGCATACTTTAATGAAGGCCCTTATATCAAACCTCTATAGGCTGCCAATTTAACTTCCTTGGAACCTAAAGAAAGGTTCCAGAAGGTATAAGTGGTATTTAAGAATGCTCAAAATCATTATATTAACTCAAATCTGTTCTATGAACCATTCCATCGTAATCAGAGCTCAGTTTGTTGTTTTGGCTTAAAACGTTGTTACCTTTGTACATGTAGGCCAGTGACCGTAGTATGGAGTGACTACAAGGAGCGGATTATACGGTCACGTTCAGTGACTAAGGCCTACCCCTTCATTGGGGCATGGCCCAGTTCCCAAAACTTACAAGGATGGATCAAAGAAAACAAGCAAACAAACAAACAAGAGAAACACAGGAAACATGTGCACTTGACCTGCAGTGGGCTAACTTGGTAATTATTAGATTTAGGACTAACGTTAGTTACAGTTCACCGTGCTGTTCACTGACCATTTGCAGTATGGTATGTTAAACTGGCCTGAGGCTAACAATTGGTCTGAGGCTCACAACAATTAAGAATTAACCTTCAGTTTGTGCTAACGGAACAAATTATCAGATGGGACTGTCAGTGCAACCAGTATTACATAACAATCAACATAACATAACAGGTTGAAGGGCAAAGGAGGGCCAAGGCGGCAGGCCCCATAAGATGCTGTGGAGTCCAAGCCCTAATCAAAAGTCAAACCACCAAAGCTTGACAACAGCCCCAAACAATCAGATTAATATATTGAAAACTAATTTGCATTTTGATTAGCACATAGGCCTACCCCCTCCCCGCACAACTCTGGCGTATATGACCTAGGCTAGGCCTACCTTTGTTACTCTAGAGAGCCCTGCCAGTTTACGAGAAGAAAAAGAACGTTGAGGTCCTAACTCAACGGTAGGCCTATGAGTATGAGTATGAAGCTGGTGGTAACGTTAACAATACTCACCGCTCTGTTCATCTTGTGCTCCGGCGGAGATTTGGTTAAGAAACCTTGGCAGAGACTACTGTCGTCTGCCATGGTTCAATTTTGAGAAGTAATGTCTATCAAGTAAAGTTAAACGTCCACGAGTATTTCTCAATATTTCTCCAACTTCTTACTGTAGGCAACCTTTTTCTTCGTGGTAGGCCTCGGCTAATTAGTTTTGGGCCATTGCGAGCTGAACGCAGGTTCCGCATATGCATGCAGTCACAGTGCAAATTAGACTTCGGCTAGCAGTGGAGTACTCGTACACACATACCATCCTATTCAGTATCGGAACGTGTGAATGTGTGTACCTGTGTACGTATACGGTAGCTCTGTTTTGGTTTGTAAACATCATCCGAAAAGGCCTTCTACGTAACTTCAAGAAATGAATATTCATATCTTTTTTGATGACGGCACTTGCGTCATTCCCCTAATTCGCAGAAGTTCTGGTTGTATGTGGGCGCAAGAGTATCATTAGTACTGAATGGTTATAAATTGATGTAGGCCTATTCCTCGTTCAAAAGTTCAATTGCAAATAAAAAATTAAGAACGGTGCCTTCACTTAAGAGTAATTGGTAAATATCAAAGTATTTATGAAACAACTTATTTTTAATAAAGGTGCAACTGCATCGAAGAGGTGAAATTCGAAATATAGGAAAGTAACTACACCTGAATAATTTATTCCACACACTGTTTAACGTGGGCGAACGCAGAAAAGGGCGTCAACCGCACGGTTTGCTTGGTGCATTTGCCTTATGAAAAGGTAAACATTAAATTTCGGAATAGTAGTACTTGCTTTGACTTTCCCGAGCAAGGGTTCGGCGAGCTGATCGTCTCAACGTATGATCTCCGAGTGACGCATGAATACAGACGTAAACTAGAAAATGTGGTTACGTACCGTAACCACAATGGACATGACATTGTGCTAGCCTTTGGTTGCCCATGTAGGGGAAGGATGGACTGCCTGGTTAATCCGACGAACAACAGGGACATAGATCTGGTATGTGGTTTGGGGTACAAAAATTTTCCAACAGACTATGTTGATCCCTATTTCATGTCCAGGACCGGAATGATCTATAAGCAATCCACCCTATGAAAGCGAGTGCACTCGTAGGCCTACATACACACACAACCAGACACACATACACACTCACAATGACAAGCACATACACTGAAAGTGACGTTTTCAAGAAGCCCCCCATATCCCAAAATGTTATTACATTTTGGTTATTCTCCTTTTTTTTTTAATTTTTTTTTATTTTCAATTTGCCTGAATTATTGGAGGGGCAAGGCCTACTGTATGTTTGCTTCCCCCAATATTTTCATTGGTGATGCAATTAGTGTAATTTGCACGGGTAACCACTCGCTATATATCCTATAACCCGGTTCCAAATCTACTACGCGAAGCTTAAATATTTTGCATGCGAAAAGGATTACCCAATTTACGCTATTCCCCACGGTAATGGAATAAAATATTTTACAATTAATTTGGTAAACATTCTCGGGGCCTGAGAATGAAGAGAGCCCTAGAAATTATGTGTAAGTTTGTTTGTGTTTTGTGCTTAATATGTACCAAATAAATAAATCAAAAAGTTTGAAAGTTGTTTGTACTTTATTTCCTGAAGTTGAAATTTTTATCAGCGTGCGGCCCAATCGCGCTTTATCGTCACGTGGTGAGTTACTTCTCACACATCAATGTACGTCACTTTGTTCGAGCTATCCGACGGTGATTCAAAATCACTTCGTACTTCACGCAGAAACTAGCAGAAACATCCCCCCTTCCCTCCCCCTCCCCCCCCCCCCCCCCCCCCGCCCAGCTTGCAGAGACAGTGCCCATAGCATTCGGCATGGTAGGTACACTGTACTGAGCCTTGCATGTATACGATCTTAATACGGCGGTATGACATCTTTATGTCACCCTGTCCGGATGTCAACATGAGGCCTGCTACGTCAGAACGTACATAACCCTACAGTGAAAATTCCAACGTGCATTGTGCATTACTGTGAGAGAAGTTCACGAGCATGACGTCTTTGTTTACAATCGGTAATTTTGGACGTGCAAGAGAATACCATAATACAGGGCTCTGATTGGTTGATGTTTTAAACCGGTGTTTTAAAAGGAGAAGCTTCGAGCTCGTAGGATGCTTGCCTTTAGGGTAGGAAAGCGTCCAAAAATTTAATATCAAATATTGATAGAGGCCTTGGAAAGTACTTATTTTCTTATTTGACTGTTTTCTGTTACCTTTCTTTGGGATCATGGCCACGTACGTGTCCGGTCGTTCCACTAAAACTTAAATACACTTAAAATAGGGGTGAAGGTTGTTGGCTGTGTGTGGTGTTTAAGGCACAATAGATGTTCCAACAATAGCCCTTTCTTGTTTCTTTTACTTGTTATTTTGATTTAAAACAAAAGGAGATGATAAAACCTTATGGCAAATCAAATTTTTTGTACTTGGGAATGTGATCATCACCTCTCCAAAACAGCTGTAAATATTATTTTGCATGTCTGATATGGAGCATGCCTAACAAAATGTTCTAATCTTTTAAGTCAGTGTAACACCAGGTACCCGACGGGTATGGCGATTTGGTGCCCGGGTCCTACTTTTTAGTAGGGCCTATACCCGTGCAAAGGCACTTGTTGCAATTCCCTACCTGCCACCGAGAATTGACAGACCTGTCCGAAAAAAGTACAGCAAGTGTGTAGTACTAAATTTGTCTCTGATTTAGAATAATTGCCCGGAATGAAGTGAACCTGCGAATGTACGTGCAGTCAAGGTACACTAGCTACGTTCATGTTTTACCTCAGCTGGCCTATGCCAATCGAAAACCTATAATGGTTTATACGTATGGTAAAATAGGAGATTTGCATCGAAAATTCGGACTTGAGGTTTGATTGCACTTTGTCTTCGATCGATCTGTACGACATTATGTGAAATTCTTTTTGTTTATACGTTCAATCGGTCACATTGCTTGTACACGATCGCAATGGACCGTACATAATGACTTTATACTGCTGAACGCTGCGTCAAACCCGGCACTTACACTACTGTACACATTTTATACATTCCTTCACTGAAAGCAGTTCAAACGGAGACATCGTAGCATGCCGCTCAGTCGAACTTCCAGGGAATTGCGACAAGAAAATTATACGAATGTTTTCAAATTTATACAATTGTCTTTATAATCACTTCATAAGTTAAATGTAAAATTAATTTGGTGACCAAACAGTTCTACTAAATAAAGTGATGTTGAAAATATAGACCAAAGTAGGACAGCATCCCTCGCGTTCATGACTGCGTCATATGTAAAGTAAAAAGCCTGTTAACAGGCATATCACCTACTTAATATTAATATTAGCCTACTTAATATTAACATTAGCCTACTTAATATTACTATTAGCCTACTTAATATTACTATTAGCCTACTTAATATTACTATTAGCCTACTTAATATTAAAATTTCGAGTATTTGAGGAAAAATGTACCGCATTTCGTAATTAGCGACATTTTTCACACAATCTTGTCACATACCGGTCTCCTTTGCTGTACAAATCTTTCCCAAAAGATCGGTTTGTTTCTCATTGGGAGTCGTCCGATAAACTGAACGAAAGAAATGGGGTCATTAGAAAACGCGACCAACCACAATAATGGACATGCTGTGTCATGTCCATTAATAATCGGCGTCAGTTTGCCATAGAATGTCGGTCTTTCTTTCGACATCACGACATTTGCATCAGCTCATCATGTTTATGTCGATTCGAAAGAGTAGGCCTATAGGAAATGCATTCTTTCTAGCAGACGACACTCAGATATATGCAATAATAGATAATAAAAACTGCCATGAGGTGTTATCAAAACTTGAGACTTGCGTCAAGGACATCCTTTCCTGGTTATCCTCAACTATTTAAAACTCAATCCTGACAAAACCGAGGTATTACATCTTGTTTACGGTTTCGCAATGCATTACCTTTTGATTATATTTCCATTGGAGACTCTTTTATTAGGCCTGTCAAAAAAGCAAAAAAATCTAGGTGTTGTTTTCTAAGACGATCTTGGCCTATGCCAACATACTAATAATGTGTGTCGCTCTGCTTCATTTTCTTTACATGAAATTGGAAAAAAATACGTCATTTCATGGACACCCACACTACGGAAAAGCTGGTCCATGCATTTTTTACTTGCCGCAGGCTATGGAAATAGCCTCTTCTCTGGTTTACCCAGACGTCAAATTTCAAAACTCCAGCGTATTCAGAACTCAGCTGCTCGGTTAATTTCTTTAACAAAATCTAGTGACCACATTACCACTGTCCTTACCAGTCTTCATTGGTTTTACTTCCTGTTCAGCAACGCATTCAGTATAATCTCTTTTAAATGTACCCTCATCTGTTACCCACTCTTACGGTGATCGAGCTTTTGCTATTATTTCTCCCAAATTGTGGAATGATCTTCCATCTCTTGCTAAGAACTTATCTTCTATCGAACAATTTAAAACTAATTTGAAAACTCATTTGTTTACTATTTCATATTGACTCCCTGCTGGGCAGTCTTCAGCGCTTTGAGACTATTTGTGTAAGGGGCTTTATAAAAACCGTATTATGATAAATATGATACGTTACTACTAAGCTTGAACGGCACATATCACGGTTAAGAAATGCATTCTCTCTATCTAACCTCTCACCACAAACTACAATTTTCAAGTTGGTACCCCGGGCCGGGTACCGAAATTCTCAATTGGCTCAGCTCTTTGAATTCAAACAATGCAAAGTGCCAAAGCTTATATTACACAGCATGAACGGTACTGAGAGTGTTTTGATTATATAAATTGAGTTTTTCTATGCTCATCCTGAAGCAATAAACTGAGATTGTGTCTGGATGAGGATGAATTTCAGACAATTGTGGGAGGGGCTTCAGCAGCAGCGAAACCAGACATGACTGTCAGGGGGGCAATAGCATAGAGGTTTCCCGATTTTGTACTAGCTGAGCTGTGTTAGTTTGTGGGTGTCTTAGGGCCTTAAGGGAAGTGTTGGGGAGGGGGGAAACAGTTTTGGACCATGCAACTCACCCTACCCCATTGACCAAAAGGTACATTTTTATGCTAAAATTTTTCGTTTTTTCTACGAGCAAGAACAATTTTTTTTAAATATATCTGATTTTTTTCTTAAGTGTGAGCACTACTGTATAAGATACGTACCGAAAATTTGGGTCCTTTTACACATTTGTAAATATGGAGCTTGTATTGCATAAAATAGATTATATTCAGGGATTCCTGTAAGAAAATTTGCATTTTAGGGGGACTATCGAAGAATCTCGAAGAATCTGCGTTTCCTATTAGCATGAATCTGAGATAGCATGTCGACTGAAGATCGTGTTATCTCAGGAGAGCGAATTGAGACTTCTCGACGACATTAAGAAAACTCTCGAAACTTTGTTGCACTTTTTTGACAAAAATGAAAGCCTATGTTGTAGAAAATTTTAGGGGAACGGAACTGTAGCGGCTAGGATCAATTATTCAATGACTGCTATAAGAGCGATCACTTACAGCTTTAAGGGTTGCAATTTAAGGCGCGCGAAGCGCGCGGAAAATTTTGCCTTTTTTAAAAATAATTATTTTGAATATGGAACTTTCATCAGAAAGAATTCGGAATGAAGGAAAACTTGGGAAAATCGCACTGTATTTGGCGGGTGTCTCAAATGGTGAACTTTCGAATTTTTCACTTTTTCTAGCAAGGGCACAATCGTCCTGCCTCCTGTAGCTACGCCACTCCTCTGCAACATTGAACATTGATAAAAAATTTTGACACATCAATAACTAAAGAATCCATCTACAAAGACAAAACAACTGACAGGGTTGAAAGGTATCTGATGACAGGTGTGTATGAGAGCATTTGAGTACGGTAGGCCAATGGTTCCCCTGCCTAGAATATGAAGTCTTGCTAGAAAGACTATCTTCAGTTGGTCCGGAGCGAGCAGAAAATTTTGAAAAATCGCAGACACCGGGAAATGGTATGTCTCAGGCTTGTAAGTAGTAGCTAAGTTTTTTCGACTTTTCTTGCAGTGTGAACACCGCTATACTAGTGATTTATTGCCCTTTTGAAACAAAAGTTTGTTGATATGGAGCAATTATATTGCAGCAAGCTTTGGATTCCGGGTTTCGTGTGAGGACGTTTAAATAGTTGGGGGATTACTGAAGAATCTGCACTTCCTTCAAATTTTGGTGGCAAATCTGAGAATGATTGCTTTTCTAAAGACCTCCGACTTTCTGGCAAAGGGCAAGAGAGGAAGGTCTTTCCCCTGATAAAGTGGACCTCAGATGTTATTTTGTTAACCTTAGGCGAATAAATGAATGTTCATATATTTTTCTAAATGAATGTTCATATATTGACCAAAACAGTGTTCCATGAATGCAGATTAATCTTGCTTTTGATGTTATAGTTTCTCATTGCTCTCTTTTTTCCTTTCCCCTTTCTTTCCTTTCTCCTTCTTTTCCGTTTTCCTCTTTTCCCTTACCTTTTTTCCTTTCCTTCCCCCTTTTTCTCATTTTCCTTTCTTTCCTTCCCTTCCCGTTTTTCTTCCCTTCCCATTTTTTTGCGTCCGGGGGAGGGGGGGCGGTTTTCCCCCTGCCCCAGCTGGTTACGCTACTGGGCTTCAGTAAGAAGGTTAGGAGAATTGGTACTGTTTGAGGTGAGAGAACTGGGTCTTTAAGAACGACGAAATCTGACAGCCGTACGCATATATTGAAACCACAAATTACCCTGTTAAATGTTCAGTATTCGACCTGTTCTGAAAATTGGAAACCGTGGGTATTTTCTAGTTTTCAATGCTTTTTACAATAAAATAACCAAAGTTGTACATTTCATGGCATGTAAACATGGGACTTCAAAACTGCTCGGGGACCTCAAGATCTGTTGTATTGTGGGGGACTGGTTCTCTAGTCTCTTTCACTACCATCATGTTGATCGGAAAAGGCGGTATCAAATAAGCGTGCGCCATGCCCCACCTCTCGAAGTATGATCGTGCCCTGGAAATCTACTAGGGGGGGGGCAATTTGAAGTGTTCTGTCCGAGTCTGACAAAACAACGTCAGCGCCGTAATGCGTAAATATGCTTTTAAATGTTTCAAAAATTCACCATTTTGCATCTCAGTCCTTCAAGCGTCTACTGAAGCTTGTTCCAAGTTTTTGTATCCATGTACTTTCCTCTCCAATCTGTAACCAAACAGCGGTTCCATATGATCCCCTGTGCGCCACCTACCGTTATATTGGTTATCTTACAGTCTTAGAGACACAACTCTGTCAGTTTCGATCGCGAAATTTTCCAGTGCAACACGACTTTCCTATGCAGGATGGTACACCCTAAAAACACAAGTGTTAAATTTAACCAGGATGATGTTAAATTTTAACCAGGATCGATGTTCTATTTACTCCAACACAATCCTGGTTGAGACAACCAGGAAATCCTGGTTAAAAATTTCAACCACTTTTCCTGGTTGTTTTAACAAAATTCCTGGTTACTAAGATAACAAAATCCTGGTTACCATAACAAATTTTCCTGGTCACCATAACAACTTCTCCTGGTTATCACAACTACTTTTCCTAGTTATATATTCCAAGGTCTCGGCTACTTTGGTAACAAAATCTTGGTTGTTTTAACCCTCCTTCTGGGTTATTCCAACCACAGATCCAATTCAGTTGCTTTATTGACCACACACTGATTAGCTCAACCTATTTCTCTGGTTACATTAAAAGAATCCTGCTTATTTTAGTGGGGAAAGTGGTTTATACTTCATGTATGCCAGCCTCAAACTGAAGTGAAAAGGCACCTTGCAACTAATCCTTTTCATCTCTCCTAGGTATATTCACCTGTTTGAGGAAGTCTTACATGAAGTATCTCCCGGGAAAGTTGTGGTTGGTATATACAGTCTTTCTTTCACATGTACAGACAGGAAATTTTGCTAGTCTCTGCAACTCTAGGCCCAAAAGGAATCAACACTGCTAAATGACTAAAGTGCCTCTAAGAAATTCCATGACAGCATTCATGAAAACAAAACAAAACTCACATATTTTGTGTTAAATCTCAGAGATTTTATTCAAATGCTTTTCTGCAACATGTTTACTTCCTTAGAAACCCATGCTCAGAATTCACACACTGTTGGTTGATACCCAATGTTTTCAGTGCAAGTACAGTAAAGCTATCAACACAAAACATAGGTAGATATGCTGTTAAAAAAGCCATGGCAAAAGTATAAGACATCAGTCAAATATTTTCCTCAAGGTGGGAGATAAAGCTACTAAATGATGTAAGAAATCATTAATAGACTGAATCTTTGACAAACCAGAAAATGAAATACTATGACTCACTTATTGCTCACAAATTACATTTTACTTTTGGAAATTTCAGTGTTTCCTCTAGGAAATAAAACATAATCTTACAACGTTGGGATCATTGGATAACAAGCAAGCCATGGAGTGCTGGTGGCTCAGTGGTTTAGAACAAAACAGGCAGCACTCATAGTAGAGAATGAGTGCAGACAGATGAACTTTAAACATAAAGCAGAAAACAACACCAAATATGAAGATGCACAAATTTGCAACTCCTTGCTCAAATTCAATTGCTGGGAGAAGTGTCAATGATTGAACAATCCTGACTGTCCTTTAGTGGGAATGTTTCACCTTCAGTCCCAAGGATATGGTAGCAACACCCTCACTGATTCTCTGAGCACTCACAGAAAAGTGTAGCAAATACAATGTTCATGTACTTCCCACCCCAGCACATTTGCTAAGGTTGCTCTAAAAACAAGTCCTATGTGACCTATGGAATATGGAATAATTCTCACTTAAAGGGGCAATCAGAGTTTCACAGAGCAAATTAACCTTTCATTCCAACACCTCATTTTTTTCTTCCTAAACTGTTTGTTCCCCAGAATAAACAGACATTGAAGTGGTTTTTCAAATAAGGAAATGTTAATAATGGTGTTCATTACTGTTGAAAGAGAATTTCGCAATATTTTTCCAGTAAAAAAAGTCTGTTTGTATGTAAATCAGGACAACCATCTCTTTCTAGTGACCAATCACAACTTCAGGCTATCATGACAGATCATTTTTTGTTAGTTAGAACTCAGTGAACGATTGTGGTGCAGAATTATTGAGGAAATGAAAATTGTGAAAACAAACTGTGATTACCCTTTTAATGAAGGAATCAAGGTGTAGTTTCTACGATTTACTTTCAATTTTTTTTCTTCTGTGGAGAAATGCAACAATAAAAGTTTAATAAATGCAGTTCATTTTGCATCTTGATAAAAAGTTGGATTTTTTTTGACATATAACAAGCAATTAGAGTAAATTTTCCTGGTTACTATTCTCTTTCCTAGAGAGTATAATTTTTTTTCCAAGAACATTAGCAGTGGCGTTTTCTAAGCCTACCTGAGTGTAACAATGGCTACATGATATGGCCAATCCTTTAAGAATTAATTTCATTGATGGCCAATCAAGGATGTCATTAAGAGGTTGCCTCATGAATTAAGATGAACTGAGAGGAGAACATGTGACAGATGTAATTCCAATCTCTTATATCTGATTGTGTACCAAGAAGCATTTTTATTTTGGGTGACTCCTTTCATCACAAAATTTCCATCCTTTAAATATCTGCTCCAGTAAATGAACTGCTTTTTCTTGTAAGCACATCTCTTTCCCTGCAATACACTTCTAGTTCAATCAGCCTAAAACATAAAATTGGCTAAATGCTTTGAAGGTTATACTTATAAATAGAAAGGTTTTGATTTGCTGTAGATCATACAAAAACTGGAGCATCTTTTTCTTTTCTTCAGGAACTTGTAGGTGAAAATTTTTTTATATAACTCAGCGAAGTTCTTCATATGCCCACTGGGCTAATGGATTTACCATGGGCAGACATTTTTTGCATTTTGATTAACAAAAGGGCTAAAAAATTATAGCCTATTATGTTTGCAATGAATGAATGCGTTTTATGTTTCAGGGTATCTTCATGTCAACCAGTCCCTTAAAATAGGTGGTTGCCAGTGTGTTGCTTAAAATGGAATCAACAAACATCTGTGTCATGGACAGACACAATAAATTTAGTTTTTCACTTTTGGTATTCTCATCAGATTTCTGTCCAAATGTGAGCTCTTTTGAAACGTGTGTCATTTTTATGCAATCTTTCATTTTTCTATGTAAAGCTTAACAAAAATATTTCTAGGAATGACAGACGGATGTATAAAAGGACGGACAGCAAAGGTATAAACCAGAAGTGAACTTGCTTTGAAAAAATTCGAAGGTAACCAACTGAAACTAAAGATACTTGATTACTAGCTAAATGATGGCTTCGGAAATTTCATTCCTTCTGAGGATATAGGCTTAAAACCTGCATCATTTGTCATGGACAGACAAATTTTTGCAATGAATGGACCAACCTTTGTCATGGGCAGGCACATTTGTTGCCATGGACAGATGTTGTGGATAAAAATTAGCAAAAGCATTAACCTTGGCCTTATTTCTTTAATTATGGAGTTTTCAAACCATTCTCAGTAGAGGGGTGAAGTGTAACGAGATAGTTTGCAACTAGTTACTTCCCATTTTTTTCTTCCGATCAGTCATAGGGGTGTTAATAGTTTGTCAGTGTCCGTCCATGACAGAATTTCTATTAAATATACAGCACACATCACAATTTACTAAATTTTATCTTAACTAAAAAAATATTTTCAAGGAATGTCATTAGTTAGAAATGCCCGTGCATGACATGCTATTTAGTACCCCATTCATAAAAGAGTAAATTCCAATTAAGACCTTTGGACATTGTTAAGTATTCTCTCCATGTATTCCTGTGAACAGCCATGTCTATTCAAAGTATAGGATATATTTCAACAATTGTATCCTTAAATAATAAATGTGGTCCCACTGTCAACATCCAACCAATCACATCTACATGCAAGACCATAACCTGCAATAAATTAAACAATGTTAAGACAGCTAATTGAATATAAAGTACATATACAGTAGGTACATGGTCTGATCATTTTGGTTTAACTGAAACACCGGTGAAAATAAGGGTGTTAATCAGAAAGAGAAAAAAATTTAACCTACAAAAATTGAAATGGCATGCTCAGTTCAATTGTGGCTCACTGTTAGTGCAACTCTCATGTCTCGAACAGCTGGATTTGTCTTTCCTTTGTCCCCTGACAACCCATAGACCACTTTCTGAAGAAACTCCCATGTGGTAGCAGACTGCCATGGGTAATTTAGGTCGAGCAAGAAAAACAGTTTGAAGCAGACATCCACTGCACTCAAAGATTGCCTCTCCATGGCTTTTCTTTCAAATATTGTAAAAGCTTGTGATGGCATAGGACGGTCTCCCAGGATAAGAATATACGGCTGGGTAAGAGAGACCTCTTCCAGATATTTTGGAATGTTTGTACCAATCTGTAATGATAAAAATTACTGTTAGTTCCTGGCAGTTAAAATAATAATTTGTGTGCATATCATATGCTAAGTAATTTTATCTGCAATTTTCCGAAGGATCATGAAAAACACTTTTCTGCTTTTCATTGAGTTTCATCCTTCACAACTTTTCCATGTCTCTGATGGAGTAGCATGTATGACAACTCCCTCAGCTGCAGGTTCCCAGCATATCAATTCTGCTATTCTCATAGACATGCTGTGCTGAATGGTTATTCCTGTGCAAGGAGTTCTGGTTGGCTATTTTACAGTGACAGAATTTTCAAGTGTTACAAAATGTGTCTGCTTGGATTTTTACAATTTGGGACAGGTCCGAAAACCGCAAATTTAGGACAGAGTGCGATGTGATCAATCTGGTGGCTTATGTGAAAATCAATTGCTGAGAAATATGGCTCTAATAAATTAAAATATTAAATAAAGCAGAAAGCCCATAATTTGTGTTAATGGTTTATGCATTTAACTAAACTGTAATTTGACAAGTGGGTCTAACCACAGGTTAAAAGGAAAGACGTTTCCGCCATTCCTCATTAATATTGTATTTTCATGTCAAAATTAAGCAAGGTGTATCAAATTCATCCTGTCATAATGTGACCAACTATACCACTTTTTTGTCAAGTTTAAGGCCTCTTTCCAAAAGCATCAAGGTCAGCGTACGTTCTGAGAGGATAAGGATAAATCAGATCAGGTCAGAAGACCAATAATACTCACTGGTTGAACATCTATGAAAGATCTCAAGGCATCCATAACTGAGGATTTCTGTTTGCCCTTCCTGCCAGGTGGGAGGATGGTTGGGAGAACTTGGAGGGATATGTTGAGCTTCTTCTCATCTGAAAATATAACAAAAGAGAATAAAAAAGGACTAACTTGAAAAGAGTTAGGGACAAAGGCCAAAAAGCAAATCCACCAGACTTCTTTCCTTGACAATGCAATTTAAGACAGAAAGGTTAAAGCAGGCTGTGCAGTTGCTCATTTTGTAAAATCGTACCACTAATTCTCAACTTACCTGTGTCCAAGGCATTTCTGTTAAGCAGCTGCAAGGATCTTAGCCAAGTGCCCCCTTGAAGGTCAGCATAACCTAAAGTCCTTTCTGAAAATGATGACGTCCACTGTAAAAATAGTCTGTCAGCATACTCAGGATAAACTGTATTGAAGTCCTGCTCCACCTTAAAATGCAAGAAATGATCAGTTGTTGGCAATCAATGTTCAGGATGTGTAGGTGTGTGTTTAGGAGGGCCTTTAGAAATTGACTCCCTAATATACAGTACAGCCAACTACCACAAAAATTTTCAATGGCAATTTAACCATGTCAAAACGTAAGCACAGAGCTACATGTTTGAAATATTTTGATGCTGATTTAACAGCAGCTAGCCTCATTGTAGCTGTGTTCAACAAAGCATACACGTGAGGGGCAACTGAAATTGATGTTGGAGCTAGTCTGCATAGATCTGCCCATTTTATTGAAATTCTCAACTCACCAGTGGACAAAATAATGATAAATAAATGGTTAGCAGTAATTGTTAATTAATCTTTGCATTGATTAGCAATTGCCCAGTCTCAATTAGGAACTACTGAAATCAATATTTTTTTACTTCAAATGATCTGTATTGTTTGGTTCATTTGTAATACCAACATGACTCTGTCTTCAAACAATACATCAATTAGCTGATCTCATCAGAATAGTTACAACTTCAGCAGAGCCTGAAAAAAAAAATGATTCCCAACAATTGGGCACGAAAATCGGAATTGCTTCGCAACTGGAATTTCTTGGGTCGCAATTTCCGATGCGAACCCACTGAGATATTTTGTACCTCGACTCAACATGTTTTCAACACAACTTCAGCCATACACACAGCATCCAGGCATATATAGTGAAACCCAGGAATCAGTCTGAACCACTTAAATAAAGGGAATTCTGTGAAGAGGAGTCAAGACAATTTTATATCAGAATACAAGTATGTAACAAACACAATGGAAAGATTTATGTACTGACCATTCCTTCTATGTCAAACAATCGTGGGAATTCTGTTATTACTTTCTGGAGGGACTCGCCAGAACTTCTGATGTACTCGACTCTCTTAATGGCGGTCTGTTCCATAAATTCCTTCACTTTCTGAAGGGGTTCTGTGTGGTATTTCAGCCACTCCTTCTTCCCCTGGAATTCCTCCTCAGTAATATTAGATTCTAAAATAGAAATAGATTGTTGTTCCTGTGAGATATCATTTCATGAAGGTAATCAGAAAAATTCTACAGGGTCCTAGTCCAAGAAGGATAAGATAAGTTGTGACAGTCAAGTTCTTTAAACTCATCACACATTAATCTGTTCCGGAAACTTTGATCAAGAACCTTGTTCAAAATCAAAGAATGTTAATCATTAAATGTTGCTGAAGAAAAAGGATCAGAGAGACCTACCAGTATAAGAATATATGGAACTACCTTTTCTGTTATTTTGCAGCTGGAGTCCACTACAGGTTGGGTATTGCCCCCACTTCACTCAAGCAAAACTGGCATTAAATGAATGCATGAGGTCCATACTGAATTTGGTCTTACCCTGAACAGGGAAGTTTTTCAATTTTTAAGTACCATATGATTTTTTCCTTTTGTATCCTGCATGCAGTCCGACATTACGGGATTTTAGCCTTTAAGGAGATCTGTCGTGGCTACCACAGTTTTTAGGGAAAAACTGCTGTTCCCAATTATAGTACCCGACCACTGGTTCATTACTCCTATTAGCTGCTTCAATTAGCAGCAGGTTTGATTACCATTCTGGTACGACAGAAACCCAACAACTTTGAAGTTCAAATAACAACTTACATCAAATCCTGAAATAAGTGCTAGCAACAAGGGAATCAAATAACTTAAAGTGCACTGAAGGGCTACATGCCCTGTCAGTTTAATCTGAGATAAAGTGCTATCAAATGTCAACCTTCATGGTCATTTTCAAATGCTTAAATGGGCATATAATTAGTACTGAGAACAGTTCCTGACGAGATGGTTCTAAGGGTATTTTTTCCGGCATGCCAGCAATTGTGCCACACTTTCTTGGATATGCTAATACAGCTAATTAAAGTCATCTGTTCCACTACAAGCTATTTGTGTACTTTCTAGGAGAGGGCTTTCATGACAAGTCAAAACTCGATCTATTCCTTAATGAAAATAAGCCTATTCAACCTATAGGGTTGCAAGGCTCTAAAAATCTAAGAGGGAAGGTGACCTCCCCCTCCACCATTACTTCTTGTAGAAATGTCGGTATTTTGGCAGAAAAACTGCCGCCACCAAGAAGAAATAATTTTGTCGTCTGATATGACATCGCCATGTGGTAATGACATCCTGCCTACCAGAAAGATAATTAACACACCACCTAGGCCTTGAATTCTGAGACGTGCAAGTGTGATCACACACCACCACTCCCCTTAAAATACTGTGAGGGTTGCGGTTTTTGCTTACCTAGAAAAAGAATTTGAACTCAGATAACAGGGCCCTAGCCTACTGGGGACAGTAGAGGGGCAGCGGAGGGAAACTGCCACCCTGAGATCTCCAAATCGTAAATATACCACATGCTAAGTGATGGTGGTGCTCTATGTGGGCAGTATTTGAACTGCTACCCCCTAGGGTTTTGCCTAGGCTACAGCCCTGAATGAATCTATTAAAGGTTTATAAAAAACCCTACCAAACTCCTTAATATCCTGAGGAGTGTGATTTGTAGCACACCTGAAAAATTCAAAACTCAAGGCCTGACTACTGTTTCATACATTCACCTCTATTTTGAGCATTTTTACAATGACAAAAATAGCAATGAAATCACTTAGAAGGGGGGGGGGGGGCTAAGACTGGCCATAAGAGCTGTCCCTTTGCTTTAATTGGGTTAGTTTAAACTTTCCTTCCTACAATTCACTCTACACACATTTACAATTTGGATATAATTTTTAGGTTTAGATTGCCTACCTGGAAAAGAGCATTGTGGTTTATTTTTGATGACTTTCGACAACTTAGCACCTTTTGGAGATGTCTCATTCAATTTGCGCCTAACATTGCACAGCCTTTCTTCGAGCCATCCAGTTGATGAATGGAGGCCAGAGCCAGGGGTATACCATGCTTCCTTAAAGCGGAACAAATTTAAATTCATAATTACACTTAAGAATATACATTAGGATTCCCCTTTGTATTTTATTTGAAGGCAAGCATTTACTTTGATTTTGATGCATATCACAACTCAATGACAACCCAAGTTATCACAATCATGGCCAAGTAAATACACATTCCAAAAACCTCATATTTCCTGATATAGATTAAAGTTGCTTAAACATGAGGAGAAAATGCATTTCTTGGTTATCAATCGAAATAACAACATTTCAAAGTAAAATGCTACCTACATAGCCTTCTCCCCCTTCATTGTCCTTCAAGAAAAGAAATTCTGTGATGACTGCTTTTGCCAAAGAAGCCTTCACATCACTTTTTGGTCTAAAAAAAAGACAAAGACAAGGACAAAACAAATGAAATATATAACTTATTGCACAGCTACTTATCAATGATATCAAATTCAATTTCAAATGCTGTTAGTAAATTTGCAATTTTCATATGTTGCCATAGCTTGTCTTTCTGCCCTTCTACCATACAACTGATGGTTCATGGAGTAGTGTGTGGACATGCCCCACAAATCCACCTTTGACCACCAGGTTAAGCAAATGAAAAGTACATGTGGGACTCTCAGTCAGTTCCTGTATTGGTTTTCCTTGTTGAGTTGGCTCATTTAAACAATTAGTTTTGTTGGTACAGTTTCTCCATACACTATCTCTATAAAGCTATGCTGCAGTACTGTATAATATGGCCATATAGACACTGCTTTCTCACCCAATGTCATTTTTTTTATCCCTGGAATATTTAATATCTAGTTAGCATTTCAAAAACTGCTTTTTAAATAAAGATAACATTCTTGAATAACAAGTCCTCTCCATTGCAGTCAACTTTAAAATTGCATGGTCAATTTGAATATGTCCACTGACCCGTGCATCTGACTTCACAATTAAAGCTGGGTCCCACATATGAGGTAGAGGTGAAGTGGATATCAACATATCAACACATAAATATTTGAATGTCAAAAAAGTATTCATGCACGCATTCTCTATAGAATACATCCAGTGCAGAAACTTTCACTCTACCTGTCTCCAAACTTTTCAATCATGTAGGCCACCAAAATCCTGACCATCTGAAGACGTGACCTTCTGCTCAGCTTTTCCTCTTCCAACTCCTCAACAATTTGCTTCCCATCAACAGGGTGAGCCAATAACAACTCCTTTACACTCTGAAAAATAAACAATCAAACAACAGTAACAATAATTACAAGCATCCTATGAAGATTTCCCATATTTTGCAGTGAAAGGACAGTCATTGAGCTACCTAGTTATGTAATACTCAGAAATATGATGGACTGGACAAACTATAGGTTGTAACAACTGATGAAGATAAATGTTCAGCCAAATGTGGGAGAATATTTAGCCATATATGTTACTACATATCTTGAGAACATGAGGGCTTGTCTATACACAGAATGTGCCATTCGTGTTTGTTATTTCTTTAGAATTTGAAAATTAAATGCTTCATTAATTTTTTAACCAGGTTCAAGCCTGACCACTACTCAAATGGTTTATTACACTTTTCCTTTAAGTGAGGCATACAACTTTGTTTCCTTCAGTCAAATTAGGCTGAAACTAAACGCATGAACTGAAGTCCAGTATGAAAAAGGATACATCTGCTTGTGCTACAGAAATCAAAATAAAGCAACTGCCCTACAAATCACTTTGTCTAGCTGTCATATGATTCATTGCTGCCAAGTTTACTTTCCTACCTATAGTTTTCCCAGAAGGTCGAAAATTGAAGGTGTGATACTTGTGGTAGAGGCTTTGGTCTTGAGACACACGAACTAGAGTTTAAGCCCTGGTTTTGCCAGGCCTACCTGCATTGGCAGCCCTGTTCCCATTTGAGTGAGCATAATAAGATCATGGTTTTATCGCCTCACAGGTATTAATTAACTTGATCCAGAGCCACGACTACATTTGAGTGAATGTGGTACATCAATGTGCTATATAAACACAATGTGCACGCATGAAAATTAGGTCAGCAATGTTAACAAATCAGCTTGCCATTCCGCACAAACACGCTATGCCAGGAAACAAAATTGGAGATCCCGGGTCACTTGATCTACTGATTGTGTTCCCTTTATCAACTTTCATCCAGCGCGGTCAATCTGAGCTACCCTGATGGGTCTACTAAATTCGGTGGATCTGGATCTTGAGTGAGTGTTGTTGATCAGCGTTCTCATTAGAGTTTGATTTACTGTGGTAGATCATGATCCACTGCACTCACTCAAATGGGAACATATGGCTCAGTTATGTCAGACACTTGACTGATGTCTCCACATGCACCACTCAGCTGTAAAATGAGTACCGGCCAGCAAATTCTGGGGATCTATCTTCAATGGACTGGCATCTTGTCCAAGGGCAGAGAAAACTCCAATTGAATTCGATCAACCAAAGTCAAGCAATGGTCGTGAAAGCCTTAATGCATGGATATGACTTGGCTTAGTATATGTACCCTTAGCATACAGTATATTAAACAATAAAATTTACCCAAAATTGTCACACCTACTGTAGCATTAACTGGTATAAAAATGGGTACGAATACCATGTGTTCAAACTTTGAGGACTTTAACTTACAAAGCCAGCTCTAAATTTCTTGCATGGTGGTGCTGCAGGTGTGTCAAGCTCATGTACATTTCTTGTAACATTCTTACTGCTAGCAAAACCTGAGCAGGAAGATGACATAAAACTAGTAGATGCAGGAGAAGTTGGAGACCTGGGTGCAGCTAGACACACCGAGGTGGATGCATGCAGTTTCATCCGAGGAAATGGAAGTGGAATCATCAACTTCTTAGCTTGTGGCATCTGAAAAACAAAAGGAAACAAAAAGAAAATTCCACTTTAAAAGCTCTTAATGATCGTAAAAAAGTTGGTGAGATTTGTGAAAACCACCATGCCTAAATAGAGATACTGTATATACTGGAAATTGTTCGAAGACTATATAGGGCAGAACAATAAGCGGGTTTGTGAAATCCTTACAAATCCTTAATGTGTAATCATAACACTGTCAGTGAATTTTGTGTAATATGAGCTACTCTGCATTGTTTAAATTTCATGTCAATCAAAGAGCTGTACCTATTGAGACTCTTGATGCCTTTCAGCCTAAACACACCTGCAAAATCTAACACTCAAGGCCTGAAAAGAAACCATGTTTTTTTTTTGGGGGGGGGGCGGGGGGGCAGTTTTTCTCACAGCCTTAAATTGCTTTTCAATATCTCTGCGATAAAATTTTAATAGTAAAGTAGGAAACAAAGAAGAACTCTTAGTGGTGAGCCTTCACATGTCAACTTTGTTTCATGAGAGCTTGTCACAAACTGGCCAGAGGACATGTATATGGTGGCTAAGTATTTTCACCGTAAATTGTGAAAGTATCTTGAACAAATGGTACTGTACATGTACAATATTTCTATTAAAGGTAACTCTAGTAGTTATCCAGCATGTGGTTATATACAACAATATGGACCTAGTCTGTAGAAAACCTGTGTCAAACTGGTTTAAGCCTACCTTTGGGGAAAACATTGGTTGTCAACTTGTCAGTGAAGCCTGTGTCTGACTGAAACATAAAACAAGTCATCCCCTTCCTTGTAGCTCTTAGCTGCATGCAGCGGTTGATAGAAGTACAGTTCATCAATTGAAATCACAGACCACTTTGTCTCTTCAGATGGTTTCACACAGTAGCAATGTGACTGCCTATCATAATGAATGTAATCCCAGTACTCTGTTACTAATTTGATTCCAGTCTCAAGACAGATAACATACAAGATTTTCTGAAAAACTGGGTCCAAATTATCATCTTTACCTGTGATGACTGTTAGATTTCTGCAGTACTTTTTACCATTAACTAGACACCAATTTGCAACAAATACTTCATCAAATAGATGCAAACCAAGTTCTGTTTTCAGGTAATCAGCATTAGGTAGTGAGGCAAGCATGACAGATGATCCAGGTCCATTCTTGATGTCCATATTACCTAAACCCCTTTCTGTAAACATGTTATAGCAAAGAAACATTTGGTGTTTGTGGCTTAAGGTTTTCAGGATGTTTTTGAAATTACACACAATATGTCCTACACGTTTAAAGAACCCATGTCCTACACGTTTAAAGAACCCATGTTTAGCTTCAAAACGCATTGTCCAGTATTAAATGAATAAGAGGTCCAAGATAGCGTATTTGCATAGGATAATGCGTCATGAAATGGTGTTTTGGCTTCAAGTGTCTGTTGGGGAAGAGGGTTAAAAAGTACTCGTGATGATTTCCAATAAGCTGTTTTAGGAAGCATGTATCTCCAATGGTAATATGTGGGGAGAAAATGAAATCCATGCACTGCAGAAGCAGCAGTATAAGTTCCATGTGTTCGTTCCCTGCTGGAACTTTGTCTAGCATAATAAGAGGCAAATAGCGAACAAGACACCACATCTGGGCGGCAGTTTGGCCAGTGGAGCCATCTGGGTTATTCAACTGACTTTCTTTAACTGGTGATGGCCTATTCTTGGAGTCAAGAGAACCATAATCAAAGCTAGTAATCCTGCTGTTCAATGTATCTAAGTCAAAATACCTTGCTGTGATCAAATGTTCAAGAACTAAATAGACCTCCAATGCACAAACACCTTCAAGTAGGTCGTGCATTACATCAGGTGCATAGTTGTAGGCCACGTGAAAGTTAACAATTTCATTCAAAATACTAGAATGTTTTATTCCGGTAGAAGATGCATCTTGTAAGTCCACATGTCTTTGGTAACCATCCCTGGTGGGTAGGAGATCCACCTTTTGAAAGCAGGACTCTCTTGCATCATCCCTATGCATCATACAGTGTCTGCAGTAGTTGCCTTGGAAGCTTTCTACATATCCCAAAATTCCATTCATTCCCAGATTATCTCCTACAACTTGTGCAAGACTACCTTTTATTGTACAGTACCTTGAAAAGCTGCCGAGTTTATTTCTATGCCTTCATTTTCAAGAGATTTTATATCTCTCACAATGGGCCTTAAAACTGCGTTATATCCATAGTTCTTTAAGTCACCACTGTTGACCAATGCCACGAGAAAGCAGTTAGTTAATGAAGAACGATACTTTGGTGGGATATTCAGAATAGTCATATATACTGCAGAAACTTTGTGAAGACCTGCTTTAGATCCTAAAGGGTTGACAACTTCCAGTTCATCAACATAGAGTAACAATGCTAAGTTCTTTATATCTGCAAAGAAGACATGATCTCTACAGTACAGACCGTCATGGAAGTCCCTCAAGATTCCATCACCCACTGTATTGTAGCCCATTATAGTTTCCATATACTTATTTCTTTCAAGAACAGTTTTCAACAATGGTTTCAATGGGATATAGTGAAAAGTTATATGATTCATATTTTGTACAATATGACCGGTGTCTCTGTTGATTTGTGGATAGTAACCTATCCCTATAGGTATCTCCTCAGGTGGTATAAACAGGCCGCTCTGTAAAAAATATTTCTTTTGCTTATAATCAGTATCAAGCTGATCAAATGGGTATGAAAATTCATCAAATGTCTCAAGTAAACCTTGCAGGTTGTGGTCATCATTTGGGATGTTTTGCTGATTGGCAAACTGGGCTGTTTTGGATTTTAACATTTGTACCACGTCAGAAAATAGCTCAGCAGTATCTTGAACAATTGTGTCAATATTAGTTTGTACCATGCTACTTGAAGACTTCATCTTTGAAATTAAAACTGCAACCTGTTTTGTCACAATTTCTTCTGATAAATCCTCTACTGGTTCTTCCTCTCTATCACTTTCACCTGATCGATTTCCATTATTGTCAGCTATTTCATCTGCATGAAAGTTAAAACCTGCACCATCATGCTCATCTGCATTTTCTAAGACATCCAAAGGTTGATGTTGCTGATGTTTTCTGTCAATGTGTTTTTTCAGAGCACATGCATCATCAAAGGATTGCATGCATGATTCTTGTCCACATATAACAGGTTTAGTAATATATCTACCATTCAGTATAACATGAGTGTTGCGAAAATGCCACACAAGTCCCTTTGAATCTCCATCAATGAACGTTCTGCACAGTGAGCAAAAGTAACCCATTTTATTGTAATACTAAGATGACAGTTATTCACAAAGTAAAATAAGTAAGTACCTCCTCCTTCTGTAACTTCTTTAAAGCATTTGTTAACTTCAATCCAGGGCCAATAGGTTTTATCAGTTCTTTAATGGTATCAATATCCAGAACGAGAAAAGCATCTTTGTCTATTTGGTTCTCTGGGAAGAAGAAAGAAAAGTAAAGAACATAGCAAGTTTGGGTAAAAAAGAACAATTTCCCTAAATTTTAGAATAAAAAATAAAAGGTGTAAATTTTCTTTTATTTTTGTTCTTGTCAAATGTCCAGTTGGAACATCTTTAAGCAAAAAAGAAAACCTCACTTTTGTAAAGAATTAAGGAAAACATTTTAATTTTTCCTTCACCCCAACAGATGTCCGTGATTGGGGTACAAAAAAAAAAAACTTTCTCAGAGTAAAAAAAAATACGAGATGGTTCATAGAGAAAAGGAAATAGTCGGGATGGTTGGATCACTGATTTAGATGGACAGGTATTAAGGAATAGAAAAAAAGAAAAATAAACCTCCTATCATTTACATATTTTTCATGCCCTGTAGTAAAAAGTTTCTGGCAAGGGGGGGGGGGGAGGGAAATTTCAAGATAGGTGCAGTCAATATCAGCCCTGGCTTTCACTTTGGATGGTCAGTTGGATGCTTTGGGTGTTCAGTTGAAGAGTCAATCACAGGCCTACACATTTTGTTAAAATTAAATAAACCAGTAGCCTATGCAGTGCATAAAAGCTAAGGACTACTGATTGAGACGTGGAAGGGGCTGGTTTCTTTACCCCAACTATGATTTTTTTATCCTGCTTTACTTTATCACTTTTTTCACCTTAAAGGCCTAACCCCCCCTTCCCCTCCCCTCCCCCCCCCAAAAAAAAAAAAAAAAAAAAAAGACATTTTCAAATTCATTTCAAAATCCAACAAAATTTTTGCAGTTGATATTATCTTTAAAAATTTTATCTTATGCTTATCTCTGAACTACTCAAACACTCATGTGAAAGGTGTTTGGTACAGTAAAGAGGAATGCATAAAAATATGGGGACAAGAAAAAACACGAAAGAAGAAACCTCTAAAAAGAGGAGGTATCAAATTATCTTCACATTGCCTGGGAACATTATGTAAAATGTAAAGTTTTATTAGAAAATATAATGTAAACCTCGTTGTCATGGAATGATTTAGTGTTCAAAATTTGCACAGCAATTTTGATCCTTTGGGGCTTTTCTCTCACAAAATTATAATAGTATGACAGAACAACTTTATATTTTATTCTTGTCAACAGACCAGTGGAAACATGTTTTAACTTAAAAAATTTAGTGACTTTTGTATTGGATTGGGGCAAAAACTACATTTTTTTAACCCAACAAATGCACATGATCAGGGTAAAAAACTTTCGGAAGGAGGGGGGGGCAATGTCATTCTACTTTCTTTAAAAAAAATTCACAAACATTTTTACCAGTTCACTTTGTTCATGCCTTTTGCAACAAAGCAAATTATTTATCAAGTATTGTTACATCTTCAGATGTCAGTATTAAGCATGAACATGATCACAGTAGTAATGGTTTAAAATTACGGCATGTATGATATTTTGGTGTAAACCTACGGTGTATACTAGGCTACCTTAAGATGTTGAATTATGTTGACACAAATAAAGCCCAACTATAAAACAAGGCCTTTAATTTTTACCCTAGCTTTCCCATACCCAGTTGCGTAAAACAAAACAAGATGGTTCATTCATTTACTAATTTTAAGTGAATTCTTGAAATGTGGAAAATTGTGTGAATGGGACTGGCAGATGTGAAATAAATTTATCATTTCACAGTGTACCATTCACACAATTTTCACATGTCAAGAATTCACTTTTCTTGAAAACAAAACAGAAGGCAGCACCCTTAAACCCCTTGAATAATGTCTCTGCAGCAAGATCTTACAATCAGGAACTGTATAAATATTGCCCAATGGAATAAAAAATTTTCAAAAGGGAGGGTGACCCAGGCCCCTCCCCTTCGACCCCTCCCCTAGGATGCGTTCAGAATACCCGGCACTCAGAATCAAATAGGCACATATATCCCTGCATAACACAGATGAATAGGTGGTTGGTGGAGCTTAATTGCTGTGTCCATAATTTTTGTGGATTATGGAAAGTCATTCATTTTTTTTTTTTTTTGGGGGGGGGAGGCAGAATCTGTAAAGCAGGCTTCACAATCAAGTTGTTCTTCTCTTGCTATCCTTAATGCAAGCAGTTACCTTTTAAGTTCTACCAAACCTTGAACTGTTTACTCATGCTAAAAAGTAAAATGAAACACCTCTATAAGGTTACGTGAATGGATTGATTGGCACATGAATTAGGCTTTGGCCTATGAATAATTAACATATTCAACAAGTGGGAGTCATACCCCCATTGAGACCTTTGTAATACAGCCATTCTGATCTTCTAAAGGCCAGGCAGCACTCAAATTTGCACAGGTCTGCATATTCAAACAGATCTCACAGTGATACGTACCAATACTACAGTATAGAGTCAGAAAATATGTTTACGATATAAAGGCCTAGCCTAACTTTAAGTCTTACTAGCTTTAATAGCCTAGGCAGTGATCATTCATCCACGCTTCATCATTATTAGCGTGTTCGATTTGCTTCCCTTGACTTACTCGAGCCTCGAGCTAGGGCTACGATGGTCATGTGCAGTTGGGTGAAATAAACAAACGTTTTACGGTAATTATTGGAGAAGTTGGTTCACAATAGCCAATGACAGAGCCTGTTGCTGGACCTGCAGAGAGAACTCTGGTACATACTGTACCTATCACATGTGGTTCGCTTCTACGATGAGCATACCCTTGAAACAATGCTCATTTAGAAAATTCGTGAGAAATAACACTTGAGTGACTTCACTAATTCCGACATCAACCACTTTTCACAAGTCAGAAGTTTCATGTTTACCCCACTGTATTTACATGCTCAGAAATTGTTCACGAATGCATGTTGTTTGTTTAGCTGCCATGTTTTCCCAAAGCACGATGGGATATTTACCTAAGTAACCCACTCAACGGGTCGCTCACTTGGGACTGGCGCGAGTAAGCGCGAACACTGACGTCATTAGGCCCTAGCTAATCGAACGTAGTCGTGACAGACACAAGTTAACTCGCGCGAGTAATCGAACACGCTACATATACTTTATAGACCTGCCAGTGGGCCTAGGCTAGACCTAATGTTAGGCCTTGCTAGGACAAACTTACTCAGTCATAGTTGCCTGTAAGTGTAACGTTAGGCCTAACGTTAGGCTTAGCCTACCTAGGCTAGGCCTAATTGTTTTAGGCGACACCGTTTAGTACCGATTTACCGGCTAAGCTGATAAAATAATCAGGTATAACTTATAATTAATATGTTAGGACCTACGTACAAATAACAACTTAAGTTCATAAATTAGTAGGCTAATGAATGAAGGTCGGCAGATCTAAACGTAGGCAAAACTGTATTGCACTAACGTTACGTTCCTAGCCTAGGCCTATCACTAACGAGTAACGTTACGTTACTGTATACACAAAGGCAACCTCAAGCTTATGTCGCGACAACTCATTGTGCATTAGGCCAATGGTTTCATCGTTAATTTCTTTCAAAATGTTTCGTAAAAAAGTTGTTTATCACCACTAAGAATAAATACATACCTTCAAAGACTTCTTTGAGTGAGGAAAGGTTCCATTCCTCTAGTTTTTTTGACACAAATTCGTCCATGATTTGGGGCCTAACACGAGTGACGGAATTTCATCATAGAAGACAGTACCTCGATACGTACGTACGCGCGGGCGGCCGGCCTAGCTAGCTAGCGCTAGGCCTAGGCCGGCCAGGGCGGATGACTATGGATATGAATATGATATGATAACAATATACTGTATGTGTACAGTTGATGCCGTACCTTGACCGTCAGTCCGTGCGCGCGAGTTGGAAAATAGGCTATGCAAATTAAGATCTCCCGCGCTTTGAGGCATTGGCCAATTACGGCGCGCTGCTTGTTTATAAACAATCTACGTAACGAAAGTAACAATTTGCCGGTGTTATTTGGTCTAATCCGTCGTTCTTGTGTGAGACCTCGACCGTTGACTCAACGCATGAATATGTTGCTTTTACCAGGAAGATGTTGAATAAACGATAACCAGGAAATTTCAACCAATGTGTTTTAAGAGTGTAGAGCAAAAGGAAGGTGAATTTAACACTGGGACAAACGGCGTTCCGTGTTTAGTTCTTGAAGATGATGGTACAAGGGAAGTGACAGTTACAACCAATGCACCGTCTGTTTCTTACGGAAGCCGAGAGCGGCGGTGGTGTGGAGAAAGCACGATGATTCCAAAGGGCCGTTTTGTCCATCCCATACAAGGAAACACGTGAAAGGACGCACTGGGGTAAGTGATTTGTCCCAACCACTCTAACCAGAAAGATGAAGGGACAAATCGAAGAAAAAAAAGAGGGGGCACTTCAAGAAAACATGCTTGAACATTGAAAATTATACACCCCAGCGAAATAAATGGTCGTGCCCGAACATTACAAGTTAAAGCGAATGTAATAGATGGCGCTGCTTTGCTTTAGTTTCTACCGCCAAGGTACGAAAACTTGAGTGTGGAGAAATCGTGAATTGAGTTACGGCCGAAGGTGGCGTAGATAGCCTAATCACACTTTCACAGGTAGTATAACGAAAGCCAAACACCGAGAAGAGATAACTTAAAATAGTGAGACGTTCAGATGTAGCCTAAATCTTCTGATAAGGAAATGAAGATCAACGAATTGAATTGAATTGAACGTCAGGCATAGGCCAAAGTTACGTCGTACGATAGTCGTAGTCAATACTCCTTTGATTTATTCCCTAACGTTAGTCCTAACGTTAGGCCTATACATGTACTTAGCCTAGCTAGGCTGGGGATGTTATACTCACTGTGACGTTAGGCCAAACTTGTGAGCATAGGGTAGGCCTGTGGGCCTAGGCCTACTTAGTACTAACGTTAGGCCTAGGCTATAGGCCCAAACTTTGTGAAGTAAAAGTGTGAAGGGAAAAAACCATCAATGATAATAATGGTAATAATCCTTAATGGTTTTCTCCTTACCATTTTTCGAAAAAAGACGGCTGGTGAAAACAAAGACTGTTTTCTCCCACACACTCTCAAAGAAAAGTGTGAAGGGAGAAAAATGATGATATTATTATTATAGTAATACTAATTCCAGATGGCTTTCTCCCAACCATCATTTGGAAAAGAGCAGGAAAAATACAGAGACAGTTTCCTCCCACCCACTCTTGAAGAGAAGTGTGAAGGGAGAAAACCAATAATAATAGGTGGTGATTTTCTCCTTACCTTTTGCTAGAAAAATTTGTGTTGGGGAAAACAAATGTTTTCACCATGCACTCTCAAATAAAAATGTGAAGGGAGAAAACCAACAGTTATAGTAATAATAGTAAACCTTGATGGTTTTCTCCTTACCATTTTTGAAAAAAGGTGGGTTGGTGTAAATGAAGACTGTTTTCTCCAAAGCACTCTCAAAGATAAGTGTGATGGGAGAAAATGATAGTAAAATTAATACTCATAATTCCAGATGGCTTTCCTCTAACCATCGTTGGAAAAACGTAGGAAAAATACAGAGGCTTGTTTTCTCCCACCCGCTCTCAAAGTGAACTGTGAAGGGAGAAAATCAACAATCATAATAATAACCCAGGAGGGTTTTCTCCATACCAAATCTGAGCTGGTGGTGTGATTAGCATTGTCATTAACACCCTTTGTTGAAAGTCATGTATTCCAGGGGGCCGTTCCACAAAGAGTTACGCACAATCTTAAGTTTGATTCACCATACTTAAGCCAACAGTAAATCATACTTAAGATCGTGCGTAACTCTTTGTGGAACGGGCTCCTTGTCATGTTTGCACCCTGGTACCAAGGTACCTGACCATCAATGTCAGGACCAGGCTCTAAAATTGCTCAAAGTTTCAATAAAGCAAATAGCACAACTGGCAAGAATCCCAACTTGCTAATTACTTTTTCCTCACAACATTGATCATCCATTTATATGCAGGTTCTTAAGATAAAATTGTGTAATATCATCTCTTCATCTAAAACATGCATGTCTATACCAATATAGACATCACATGGGCATTGTACTACAGTTTTATGTAGCTGTTAGCTTTTCCTTACAGTAGTATACTTATAAGTTAACATTTGCTGACTTGAAAATATCATTTCATTGATATCTTCTCCCATGACACTGCCAGAATTGCATAGTGAATTGTACGGTATTCGTTTGATTCTAGGAGCTAATTTTCTCGTGAAGTATACAGTCAGCATGCACTTTTTTCTATTTCTACTGTTGCACCATCTTTGAATATGTGGAAATACTTTTGCTGCAATATCATATTCGTTTTGAAGGGGAAAACAGTCACCCACCCAATACAAGATTGGTTGTACCACTTAATCACAAGCACACAGTGTTTGCAAGCCGTTGAATTTCAAAAATCAGAGGAACCCATTTGTGGTTTCAGTCATTTTTCACCAAGGTAACCCACTTTTGGGTTCTGTTACAAAATGCATGGGTGGTAACCATTTTTGGGGTTCTGTGATTTAATCATCAGGGGACCACCACGCGATGGTAAATAATTGTTCCCATGTAATCTGACGGCCTGTGTTTGCTGTCCTCGTGTGCAATGATTGTTATGGAGCTGTTGAATTCACTTACAGTAATTTGTTGTTTTAAAAGTAATGCAGATAAGAAATGATAATAATAATAAAAAATAGCTACATGGGATATTTGCTTTTACAAAGATGTGCCGTGGTGATTGCATATTGCCTTTGTGGCATTAGTACAGATTTGCATACACAAATAAAGTATATGACACATATTTTATCTCTGCATGAAAAGTTTATTACATCCATCTCAATTTCAATTATATTAACATGTTGAACAAAGTGTTTAGGTTGCATTGTAACCGTGACTGCAATTAGTACACATATTTCCTTGTATTGTGTCATAAGTACTTATGAGAGATTATAATATGAGTTGTTACTATCAATCGGGTCTACCTGATGTTCCCAGGGTCAATGTTCCTAAGGTTCAATGTTCCCTGTTTTCGTATATCTCAATGAATTGGCGATGATTACAAGGTTTGTTACTCCTGGGGTTTGATGTTCACAGAATTAGTGATGATGTTCCCAAGATTGGGGAACATTGAACCTCGGGAACAGCGAACCATGGAAATATTGACCTAGCCCCCTATCAATCTATTGCATCTTATTTAATGTGTCAATCTTATCTCTTTAATGTTTTCACACTAATAGCACAACATGAGCTTGTCATTATGGAATTTTTGTACTGTATTTTCACCAGTAAACTTGTGCAACCATCCATCCTACTTGCATACTTTGTTGTATTTCCATCTATTTGTAGGCTACAGGGTTCCCACCAGTTTCTTTTTTGGTGTAAGAAACAGATTCAGTTTTTGTAGGTTGCAACTGAGAGTATAGAAAGGAAAGTGACAGGCATGCATTACATGTGTTGCATTGACCTTAAAAAAGCCATCATGTTTTAGTTGCACATGTTGGGAATTATTTATTCATTATCATTTGTACGACAGTTACAACTTTCAAACTGGCTCGGGTGATAGAAAGCAAAATCAAATTTAAACGGGGCAGTGGGCCTGGTTAGAAAGTGCTGTTAAGAACCCCAGTATAGTAAACAAGGACAGAAGTAGTCCCCCCAAAGAATATGCTGCCACCACTGAAAATGTTTTGAAGCTCCTCCCCAATTTGATTGAGGAAACCCACTTGGTAAACTGAGCCTGCACTACACAGATCACAAAAGCCATTATAGCAGACCATCATGAGTCCTTGGCAGGGGCGCAAGTCTCTGTTTGAGAGTGGGGGGGGGGCAAAATGCTTATGATGTGAACATGAGTACTAAACTGTGCAGGCTTGGCGGGCTTCGTGAGCGCGAAGCCCCAAAGGACTCCTGGTGGGATCCAGGGCCAAGCCTCTGTTGGGGTCCAGGGGGCAAAGCCCCCGGTAGCTCTTGTGTTCTGGCGTTTCCAAAGCTTCAGGAAAAACTGTTTTCGAAGGGAAAAAAAACGAAAAAAGGTGACCATATTTTTAGGTCTACTCAAATTTTGGGGGGGCCAAATTACGATTTGGCCCCCCCCCCCCACTTTTTCACTTGAGGGGGCGAAGGCCCCCCCTTTCCCCCCGGGGATTTGCGCCCATGGTCCTTGGAACCCAAATCAACATTTCTGTCTGCCTAATAACCTTCTCTTCAGTAGTGGTCAGCTTTAACTGTTGTAAAATCAGTGCTATATTACGAGAATCCAATGTTATGGTGTATGAATCATGTGCTTGTTTATACCAAATAGCTGTTGCCATGGGGCAGTGGTGTTAGCTACATGGGCAGGGAGGGGGTAAGGGGAAATTACCCAGCTCGAAAAGTGATAATTTTGAAATTTACCATTTAAGATGACAGTCAACTACAGTACAGTGTGGCTTACCCCAACTCTTCTTCATAATATTTCGAATTCTTTCAAGTAAAAGCTTAATTCATATTTGTGATTGTTTGTTTTAAAAAGGCAAAATTTTCTGCGCACCCACCATATTGCAATAATCTCTACTGCAGAAAGTGGTTGCTCATAAATCAGCCCAGTTGGCCTCTATTTCCTTACATTTTTCTTCAGTATAGGATCTTATATGATTCATATTTTTATCTCAATACATGTTATGTATTGAGATATAGTATTATCACACTAGCCAGTGGATAAAGGTTTTTTTAGAGCAAGGTAATGTGACTTGATCAGTGGTCAATGTCGTTGAGAATTTGAGAGCATGTTTTTGGCCGGGAGGCAGAAGACATGGCATTTTTCAGATAAAAAAAAGTGATGGTTGCTAAGTAATTTTTGCAAATTTTATGGTTTAACTCTTCAGTTGTCATGGAAACTTCAGTTTTCCATGCACACAGCACTTTGATTGCTAGGCACAGATACCTACTGAGTGAGAATGTTTACATTTTGTAGTTAAACTTTCAGATGTCAGAGGTTTGGTGTCACACCTCTGCTAAATCAAGCATGAAGTAACTGTAAGATAATCTTGCTTAGTCTGACCATAAACAAAGGCTCTGTAAGCAGATATTTCCCAAGAAGTTATTTTGGGAGGAAGAAGCTCCTAGAGTTGGATACAACCATTAACCAACAGTAAAGCTTGGTAGTCTTTGTTTTGTGTCTAAGTTGAATTGGCTCTACAAGCTTTCTTTACAATTTATGGAGTTACATTGTAGTGCACAAAATGTATCTAGGAGGCATGATCAAAGTGTCTCTAAGTTGTGATGAAAAAAATAACCCCTCAAGAGTTGATTGAAGTGTATTTGAGGTCGATGATCTGTATACTGTATTGAATGGGTGTTTTTCTACACACTTGTCATACAGTGTAACAATGCAAACACTCAAGCTATCAGCAGAGAAATAGCTCTCACTCCTTCAGAAGTTGTGAAATACCAAAATATTTGAATGAGACTGTGAAAATAGCATTAGGGTGAGTGAATTGGGAGAAAATAGTGCAGAATGTAGGAGGAAAACAGCTTTCATTGCCGGGACTATTGGATTTATTAGAAGATGTCACTGATCTGCATATCTGGTTAATTATTTCTGCTTTACTAAGTTTCAATATGAAGCACAATATTGTGTACCTCACGTAGTGTTACAATTTTATTGTAAAAACTGTTCTCTATGAGTGTTATCATTTTTGAGCATGAAATGCATCAGGATATTAGCAATAGATGGATAATCTTTTAAAATGCAAAGTGTCAAAGGGATATGAGGACTGCATTTACAGTACATCAAATATCATCAGCAACAATATGGAAACAGCATTGAGATTCTGCAGCATCATGATGCACTGCTCGTTTTTTAAAAAAAAGACCAAATTCAAAAGCTTTAAGAATGTAGCCGGGAAGCCTCAATCTGCATTCCTTCAATCGGTGGCGTAGAAAGATATAGAATATATTAAAGTGGGGGGGGGGGGGGTAGGGCAGAAAAATGTTAGATCATGTACCTCGATGACCCAACCCCATTGACCACATTTTTAATGCTAATTTTTCTGCTATTTTACGAGCAAAAACAATTTTTTTTTAAACAAAATAAAGAAATCTGGTTCCTTTTTTAAGGAGGAACACTACTTACAGTACTGTGTTAGGAATATAATTTGTGGGGTGCACCAAAAATTTGGGTCCTTCCATACATTTGTAAATATGGAGCTTGTACTGCACAAAATAGTGTAGATTCAGGGTTTCATGTAAGGGAATTTGAATATTTGGGGGTGGGGGGATGTCGAAGAATCTGTGTTTCCTTTTAGCATATATCTGAGATAGCATGTTGACTGAAGATCATTGTTGTTACATGATAATGTTATCTAGGAGTGCTGATTGAGGCTTCTTAGTGACATTCAAAAAGCTCCCAAAACTTTGTTGCCATTTTAAGACAAAACATTTAAAAATTAAAAGCCCATATTGAAGAAAGTTTTCAGGGAACGGCACTGTAGTAGCTCAAAAAAGTTTACCACTGGCTGCTTTTGAGCAACCAAATAATGCATAAATGGTTGCAATCATTTAGGGTGCACGAAGCACCCAGAAAAATTGTCTTTTACAATTACAAATATGGAGCTTATATGAGGAAGAATTCGAGACTTTATGATGAAAATTTTGGAAAACTGCATATATTTGACTCATGGTGTCTCAAATGGCAAATTTCCAAATTTTTCACTTTTTGAGCCAGGGGGGCAATCACCCATCTCCTGAACGTAGGAATTTGAAGTTGCTTGAAAGAAGATCTTCAGTTGGAGCAGAGCGTACAGAAAATTTTCACAGATGCCCTCAGACAACTGGAAATGGCATAGATCCATCATGAGCAAAGGAATTCCAAAAATTTTACATGTCAAAAAGGCAAGATAGCATTTCTAATCAATTCAAGGTCAAACTACTGTAATAGGATGAAAAAGTAAAGAAAAACAAAACATTGGCCAACAATGCGAATCCAAGACATCACAGTTGATTGCTTTTAGATATGATCTAAATTAGATCACTCTTTATGGCAAGGGTGTCAACTTCAGTTTCTAAAGTAATATCATTAATATAACTGTCACCAGAATGCATGCATAGAATATGTTCCTCTTTGACAAAATAAATTTGGTTCTGGACTATTCTTTTTAAAAGGGGGAAAGCATCACAAACATACCAAAATCAACATATACACACTGTCATAAATGCCTTGGTTTCTCTTATCATTGATCCAAAAAGCAAAAATTTTCTAAACCCAATAGAACATATACCCCAGTTTACACATGATCACAACACAATCACACCCTGCAATATTTCTATTTTTAAACATAGCTTCCTTCAAATTGGGCATTGGAAGGCACCATTTTACATCTCAACCCTCTTTGAAAAGCAGAAATTTTTGAATGGGGTGGGGCACATCCGCAATCGCCCCATTTAGAAATGTCGATTTTACACTCTGCCCACTCCTCAATGCCTGTGATGTGCGAAAAGTGGACTGTACATTTTCATTTACTTGTTAATCCTTTTTTCACAAAGGGAACAAAAAAAAATAAAAAAAGCCCACACTGCATCATAGGAGAAAAGCCAATTAGACATTCAAATACACACATATTTCATCGCAGAGGAGGCATTTATGGACAAGAGCTATACTGTATCTCTGAATGCTGTTTATGTAAGGAAGTACACTGTTGAGTCGCCAGCTTCCAAGTCTTCCTTCAATTTTCGACGAATGTAGGGGGGTTGCATGTGCTCCTGGTTAAGTCCTGGGATAGGGGTAGTAACAGAGTTATATGATAGGGGTGTGGAGGTATTCTGGTAACCCCTTGCAGCTGCCAAAACTAAAACTAAACATGACACATTGTGACTCAAATAAACCAAGAACAAGTATTTTAAGTTACCAGTCACTTCTTTTATTCAAGCTGCCATTCAAGAATCAAAATCTTCACCAGCTTCTTCTTCTTGGTTGCAGAACACCCAGTGAATCTAGTTCTCTTCACTCCTTTGCCTGAATTTATGACCCCAATTATATCCTTAGAGCTTCAGATAAATTCATAATCATTTTGACTGCCATACATTAAAAGCTTCCCCATCACAGATGTATTAAAGTCCCTGATTTGGTTTCCAATTTAGCCTAAGTTCCAAAGCTGAAAGTCCCCCTTTAAAAGTAAACTGAGCATTGCTCTGCTATGCTGAGCTCACATATTTGTCCCAAAAAAAGAGCTATAAAATTCAATCTTACCAGGCCAGAGTGAGACATGTTAGTCCCTGTGTCATATTCTCTTGGAATACTGAAATGAAAATATGCTCACCGAAGAATTCTCCCTAAAATTCACCTGTCTTTCCCTCCTGAAAATAGCCCAAATTGCCAGAAGTTACAGGAATTACATACTTAGTCTATTTGCTTCTTCTCTCTCTGAGTTCTAGATCTTGAATGAACCCTCCTAAATTTCTAACTTCTCAGCTCTACAACTTCTTTCCTCCACCATACTCTTAGACACAGAGAAACAAACTATTTATTCATTGGTTAGAGTGATATAAAACTTTTCTGATTGGCTGGGACATAGACCGCACTCATTTAGTGAACTAGGGTACTGAACTCGACTTCAACTGCATCTGCAGAATATTATCAAACAGTTTCTTAGAATTTCTCCCCAATTAGAGCAAGCCCCATCTGCATCAGCACAATGTTATTAAACAGTTCCTTAGAACTTCTCCCCAATTAGGGCAAGTTTTGCCTCTCATCCTGTCCCATCACCTTGGTTTACAAATACCCCCACTTCCTACCCCTTGATCTAAGTCAACAACAGAATTAATTTGGAAGTGATTCACCCTTTTTGTTATAAAACTTTTGGAAACACAGGATCTCTACTTACAGATTCTCACAACATTTAACAGTTGTTTTGACTTGCCCTTCCTGTGAATCAGCCAACTTCTCATTACACTTAGAGACCTTTTAGAATTTCCGTAACAATACACAGAGGAGGTTTGTAATTTAACCAAGCCTTCACCTGCTTGTATAGCAGATATGATTGAACTAAACCATGCTTCTACTATTATATTAGGGGTGTACCAGATATCCAGTCTAGCCGGACCATCCAGCTCGATAGTAAAAAAACTATCCAGTTCTGGACAGGCTTTCTAACCGGAAATGAAAGAAGAGCATTGGAGTTTACATGATACATAAATGTTCCATTTCAAATAATGTCATCATGTAGGCTACCATTATTGTATCACTCAAATGTGATAATGGTATATATGTTCAAAAACTGATTTTGTTATTGCAGATTAACTTTGACCTCCACTTACAAAAATAGGGACTATATACTCACCATAATGAAGGGAAGGGAGTGCATTCCTCTCACAAAAAGTTGTTTTCACTGTGACTAGATCTCTACAGTAGGTCTTATCAGAGACCATCTCTTCATTTAGGGGCTTCCCACAGATTTTAAACCTACCAACTCTGGTTAATCTCTAAAAGTACAAAATTCTCAGTGATTCTCATGCCTGTGGGTCTCATGGTTGGAAAAAACAGCATATTGGGCAGTTCATTGCAAGGGAATGCAAAACACAGAAATTCTGCTTGTTCTGTACAGAACATTATGTAAAAACTCTTTCCAGCCCTGGGAATCCTTGGGAAGTTAGCTTGCAAATAAAGCAAATTCTATGTGAAAGATACTGTATAATTTGGATTGGATCCCACTAAATGTATGAAACAACAAAGTTTAAACTTTGTTGAACTTTCCCTCCAAAATATGAAGTATATGTGGAAGCTTTTTTAATTGCTTGGGAATGGAATACAGTCCTTGCTAGGGTTGGGTGGTACACCGGTACTAATGTTAATACCAGTACTAGAGATACAGGTAATAAAAATACTGAAGATGTTTGGTGTGTTACTAATACCTGTTCTTGAAAAAATACCAGTACTTGAAAACAAATTACAGGTACTCATTATACTCACAGACAAAAATAACTTGGGATGTGTGAATGATTAAAATAATTAAACAAACATTTAGCGCAGAGGTTCTTGCACGGTAATGAACCCAATCAAACACCCAGATGCATTAATGTGTAGGATAACATGCAGGCCATGCAAGGCTTAGGTTCCTCCCCACCACTTCCCTACCAGAGAGTTGAGGAGCAGTACTGCCTCAATACTGGTTCTGTGTGTTTTACAACTGGTACCAAAATTTGTAAAGTACCGCCCACCCCTAGTCCTCGCCAGGGACTGGTACAGACAGTGAAATAACTACTGCGCTTAAATTGCTTCATTTAAAGAATAGTTCAGACAAAAATGAATTGCTAAAATGTAATAAAATAAAATATCAGTTAACACCATTGAAACATTTATTATTGTTTTCAAGTTATCCATTCTATTTTACAAAAAGGTGTCAGAGGTTAGCTCTTTATCGAAAGATTTAGACAGTACTCATTGCCAAGTTTGAAGGATCCAAACTTTAACATTTGAATTTTTACTCGTTTCTGACTGAGCTGTCACTACAGCACCTAAGACATATTCAAATTACTAAATTGCTAAAGCGTGCAATGCATAATGGGTGGGGCTACTGACCCCATGTGCCTATGTAAGTAATCCACGTAAAGTCAGATAGTCTGGCCTAAGCAACAGGTGCACACCCCTCACCCCATATTGTGAGTAATTGTACAAATATGACAGAAATGGTTCCAAAATTGACACCATTTTGCACCTCAGCCCAGACTCTAAAAAGCAACCAGAATGTAAAAATGCATTGAGGTTTTGATAATACATACAGCATGTTCTCTGATAACCCCAGGTGAAGTTTGACCTCTACCGAAATTAAAAGGGTCCACCCCCCCCCCATCATAATTCAACAACAAACCAAGTTTAAAAACCGGAATGAAAAAATGCATTGAGGTTTCGGTGATACATGCATGTTCTTTTCAATAAAATGCTACATTTCTTGTAACACGATCCAAAGTGACCTTTGACTCCACCAGCAAGTAACTGGTTTTTCTTTTTAGCCAAAACACTTCTATACTCAAAAAGCCAAATTACATACTGTGCCTTAAGATATTCTGCAAACAAGGTTTTCAGAGTTTAATGCCAGGTGATACCAGATGACCATTGACTTCCACCAAAAACAACAGGTACAGTACTTTCAACTCACCAGAACACATCCAAATACTAATTATGAAATCCATGCAAGTTTCCAACCTTGAAATATCCCTTTGACAAGGTTTTCAAAATTTGACCATTGCTGACCCCATATGACCGTCACACTTCACCAAAGACTGCAGATATCATCTTCCTACCATAACACATCCACATACTAACTCTCAACTCTCTCCCAGTTTTCTACCTTGAAATACGAAGTAAAATTTGGTTTTCAAAGTTTGACCTTGGATAATCCCATGTGAACTCTGACCTCTACCAAAATAAAAAGGATCCACACTCATATCACATTTCATCAACAAATCAAGTTTGAAAACAATCCAAGCTTCCTATCTTGGGATATCATTTAACAAGGTTTCCTGAGTTTGACCCCCATGTGACCCCAAATGACCTTTGACCTCTACTAAAATCAACAGCAATTTTCCTTACATCATAATGCATCAACAATGAACATATCAAGTTTGAAATTAATCCAAGTTTGCTATCTTGAGATATCGTGTAAACAAGGATTTTGGGGTTTGACCCCAAATGACCTTTGACCTCCACCAGAATACATAGGGTTCTTCCTCATCTCATAAGGAATCAACATATCAATTTTGAAATGAATCCAAGTTTCCCACCATGAGATATTGTATAAACACTGATTTCCGGGTTTGACCCCAGATGACCTTTGACCTCCACCAAAATCAAGAAGGTTCTTCCTCCCACTTTGGGGTATCTGTGTTCCAAGTTTGAAAATTGTCAGATCTTCCCTTTTCAAGATATCATGTAAACAAGCAAAGTGTCACAAACACACACATATGCACATACGCACACCATCATAAATGCATAGGTTTCTCTTTTTATCAAAGCCAACAATCCAAGTATCCTAAAATCAGATATTATGCAAACAAGGTAATTTGACCAACTGTGACCCAAGATGAACTTTGACCTCTACCAAAACTGATGGGGTCCTTCTTCCCATCATAACTAACCTATCAAGTTTGAAATCAATCCAAACTTTCTACCTGGAGATATCATGTAAACAAGGTTTTCAGGATTTCACCCCCTGTGACCCCAAATGAACTTTTACCCCAACCAAAAATGGTACGATTTTTCCATACATCATACAGCAACAATATGTCAAGTTTAAAATTAATCCAAGTTTCCTATCTTGAGATATCCTGTAAACAAGGTTTTCGGGGTTTGACCCCTTGTGACTCCAAATGACCCTTGACCCTTACCAAAATCAACAGGTTCTTCTTTAGATCATACTGCATCAACACATCAAGTTTTAAAGTGTACCTCAAGTCAAAAAATTCAAAAAAATATATCTAAGAGCATGAAGAATGAATAATAATAGTCCAACTCCCATCTTCATAGGACATTCCTGAGCTGAGATATAAAAAATTTAAGTTTATTCACTAAGACAAATTGGTCCATTGCACAATAATTTCCGACTTTCTTGTTGCACATAAACTGCTTTGTTTTCCATTCAGCAGGGAGACAGGCTTAATTAAGTACACCACCCCATGAGAGTAAAAGTACTATCGCTGCCTGGTACGTGAAATAACTTTCAGAAAAACAAAGAAATACAAAGATTGTAATTTGAGTAGGACAGCAAAAACATCACACATTATTGTGCAATACACCATTTTAATTGAGTGAATAAACTTCACCATTTTGTCTCAGCGCAGAAATGTCCCATGAAGATGGGAGTTGAACTGTTAGAAACCATTTTTCATGCTCTTTAATTGTTTGACTTTTTTTCCTTGAGGTACACTTTAAATCAATCCCAGCTTCCTACCTTGAGATATCATGTAAATGAGGTTTTTGGAGATTGACCCCCCTGTGACCCTTCATGACTTTTGAACTCTATCAAAATTAATAGGTTTATTCCTCACACCATACTGCATCACTGTATGAAGTTTGAAATTAATCCAAGCTTTGTATCTTGAGATATCATGTAGACAGGGTTTCCGGGGTACGATCCCCGTGAACCCAAATGACCTTTGACCTCTGCCAAAATTGATGTTTTCCTTCCCATCATATTGCATCAACCTATCAAGTTTGAAATAGATCTACGCTTCTTACCCTGAGATATTTTGTAAACAAGTTTTCGGGGTCCCCCCCCCCCCCCCCCCGTGACCTCAAATGACTTTTGAACTTGACCAAAACCCATGCGATTCTTCCTCTTGATATGGAGCATCTATGTACCAAGTTTCAAACCTTCCAGGCATTTCTACCTTCCGATACTGTGTTAATGAGTTATAAGTGTTTCGAGTGCTTTGACATTTCTACCTTCAGATACTCTGTTTATGAGTAAAATGTACATGGGGTTTCAGGTACTTTGACATTTGTGACCCCAAATGACCTCTAAACTGGACAAAAACAGATATTGTCCTTTGTCTTGATATGGGACATCTATGTTCCAAGTTTGAATATTTTCACGCATTCCTACCTTGACATATGGTATCAATGAGTTAAATGTAAAGCGTTTCGAGTCCTTTGTGACCCAGTTAATTTGTATTAAACTGCCAAATAAGAGAATGGTAGAATTTTTATGATCATCAAGTTGGGAAAGCAATCTGTTTCCACCATCATTTGTGTGGTTAAAACCTCCAACATCACATAATAAGGAAAATTCACAACACACTACATAATTATGTGCATCAAGACCGTAAAAAACAAACCAGAAAGCCTAAAGGCTCAGTAGTTCCTTGCTGAGAGGAAAATTTTGGACATTCTTGCAACTATACCTCTGGAGAGACCTCTTCTTAACCATACTGTATTGCATCTTCATATCGAATTTATTTTAAAATGTATCCATTGCAACCTGAAGGTATTTTGTTGACAATAATTTTTGACCAATAGTGACATAACCTTTCACCTTTTATGACTTGACATAACCTCTGATCTTCACAATAAAAAGAAACATGTCATGATTTTCAGTTTAGCCTCTTTGGACCTCAAAATTAATGACTTTTTGATTTTACCAATAACAATATCATCTTCCTCCTTAACATAGCAAGACAATTTATAAACATACCAAATGTGAAAAAAAGGTATCTTTCATTGCTGTCATTCACAGACCTGTACAAGATTGTCGGTTTTACCTCTGTTGAATACAGTTGTGTTCTTCCTTTCAATATGAATTAACTAAACACTAAATAGAACAAGTGTCAGTCATTTGTATCAACAATAAAACACAAAAGAAGAGTAAATTTATATGATTCCAATTAACAGCAGTGCCTGTGTTCATTCATGCTATTTCTCTGACTGTCATACAGCAGTCTTCATCCTTCTTGATTTATGTATGAATACCTTGATGGTATGAAAGTTGGTCAACTACTGTATGTGCCCATTGCTTCCAGATGTTACAGAGATGTCCTGATGAATGGGTAAGGTTGCAGGAAAATGAACCTGGTGGTCCTGATGAACCTGCATAGAACCAATCAGAATGGTGTCACCGTGGCAACTGAGTGGTGATGTGCACTAAAGTTGAGGATGTTTGTTGTTGCTTGCATGTAGGGCCAAGGGAATCTTATATTGGATCCTGAGTCTCTAAACCTGGGCCATTGCCTAGAGGTGATGGCTGTTACTGTATAGTGACAGACCGAACAATAATAATAATGTACATGCAAGCTAAAGGTCCTACATGTTTTGGAAATAAGGAAATCCTGGCACTGTAGAAAGAATTATTACACACTCGCTCCTTGGGCTGCCTGGGCAATATAAATACACAATCATACTCCAGACGGTCATTTCACTGAATTCATTCAATTTAATTTAGCGGCCAGCAGTCGACTTATTCTTGGTACGGTATCACTTGGTACCTCTGATACTTTTACAGGTGTCATTCTGATAAATTCTGGTACATGATCATAATCCTTTGGTTGGTTTCCAAATTTTTGCAAAAAAAGACCTATCCAGAAGAGAAGAAAGAAACATTATTGTTAAAGAAATCACTCTCCCAATACAATATGATACCATCTCCATGTGCATACCTATGCGTAGGCATAGGTATGCACTTGCATTTGGGTAATTCCAAAGGGTTGGGTCAAAACCAATATCCGTGTATAACCTGCAAGAAATACTTGCTAAATTTTATGTGAATACACTGCACATGATCGATTTAAGTTTGGTCTGGTATGAAATGCATGAAACGTTCATTTTTTATATTTAATACAACTAACATACCCCCATGAATTTTTGCATTTTTCCCTATTTTTTGGTGGTGTCACATGAAAAATTGTTGAAAAAATTGTGACATAAAATGTTCCAGAAATTAGGCCCTTCCCATTCCCTTTACAGATGTAATTTTATCTTGTCTAATCCAGGCATTTGCGAAACACAGGTGATACAACAACTTGTTATTACCAGACAATTACAATGGAACCAACTTTTTTCTCAGTGTTTGAATAAAATTGATCATACCTACGCAATGCACAGTGTCACTTTGTTGCATGAGTATTTTTGCTTTACATGATCTGCCACTGAAATTCTCTTACTACCACACCCACTCCAACAGCAAAAATACTTGACAAGTTACATTACCATGGTAAATAAAGAATCTAGGCTGTAGAATCAAAGTATATAAATGCCTATGCAGATGAAATTTATGTATGGTGTCAACTGTTGCGTAGGTACAGTATTTAAAACCTTAGATTAGGTTGCACTTCCTTCCTGCTTCAAACAAAAAATACTAATGTGAAAGTCAATTCACTCAATTGCAACAGTCATCCATGCAGATTTAATAATAATTGGAAGCACACAGATCGTGAAGGTTGCGAGTATTTTCATGGTGTCAACATGTTGCATAGGTAGCCTTGTTGCATACATACTATGTAGTTGTCTTCCCACAAAAATTGATTTGGTAGACCATTTATCTTTTTTTTCATGGAACACATAAAACATGAGCTACAGAATCTGTTAATATTGATGAAATGTTGCCAAGTTAGATTATGGTTACTGTACGTCAACCTGTTTGTACTGGAGGTCTGTAACACCCGGTGTCTTCGTTGCATAGGCAACATTACCACAGTGAAACATTGGAGAAAAAATGAAAACAATATTGTGTAATGTGTATTAGCTGTATGAAGAAATTCTTCAAGGGTTCTTCCTTTTAAAATGTTTCTTTAAGAAAAAAAAATGATTTGCATCAAATCTACCATATTTAAAATTTGACATGAATGTCACACTTAGTTTGATGCCTCAACCTCATGGAATGACCCATTCATATATTCCCTAAACCCTAACATTATTCCTATCCCCTACTAAGTTGCAAGTTTACGTACCTGACCCTACACCTCATTTCTAAAGCGGATGTAACCCTATAACCCTACGACTGGGTACAGAAACCCTATTAAGCTAGCCTAGGCCTGATGTTAGAGCCAATATTTCTTTGCAGTAACCCAGGCATTTTGTTATGCTTGTTAGAAATTCCAACACCTAGGGTCCCTTAGGCCTTGCCCCTTGATGTATTTCCTTGCCCAAGAAGGAGTTAGGCCTAGACATAAGTTAGATAAGAATATAGCCTAGAGCCTTGACTAGATGCCTGGACTAGGCTAGACCTAAATGAGTAGGCCTATGAACTATGAATGATGGGACAATGTATGAACTAAGCAAGATCATTCCTTATTTCAAATACCCAGCCCTAATTATGGCTGATGATTAACAGTTGGTGGAGTTCTCCCGCTCATATCAGCCCAGCCTATGTGAACTAGTTTAATCTCACACTGGGCCTAACAGTAATATTGTAGGGCCTGGGTTAGCCTGGGCCTAGGCTATTCATAATCATACTGTTACTAAATACTAGCGTTACACCTAGGCCAGGCCCCTAGGCTAGGCCTATGCCTAGCTGGCCGTTAGGCTACTGTATCCTTCATAATATTTCTAAGGCCTAACGTTAACCGAACTTAGTAACTGTCTGTTTCTTTCTCAAACAGCTTCAAGTACTTGTAATTTATTTTATTCTTTCCAATCTGACGAAACCAGACTGAAGTTTCAACACATGGCTGAATAATACTTACGTATCGTCACTTCCCTTGAAAAGGTATCCGTTTAGTTTTAAGCCGGGCTACGTGCAGTACATAATAAAGTCAGAATGACAGTGACAGTAATATTAATATTAATACTACTACTAACTTAGTATGCTGCCATCCGATCCTATGACGAGTTCTCTGTTCCATTTGGAATTCCTACGTGTCGGTGTAAACTAAAGTGAAACAGCGCCATCTATTACATTCTCCTGTTCATGCAATGTTCGGCCACGACCATTTAATTGTTAGGGGTGGCATAATTTTCAATGTGCAAACATGCTTTTTTAAAGTACCCCCTCCCTTTTTCTTCGATTTATCCCTTCACGTTTCTGGTTAGAGTGGTTGGGACAAATCACTTACCCCAGTGTGTCCTTTCACGTGTTTCCTTGAATGGGATGGACAAAACGGCCTTTTGGAATCATCGTGCTTTCTCCACACCACCGCCGCTCTCGGCTTCCGTAGTTTCTAGACTGAGCGTCAAATCGGCCGACGAGTTTTGATGTTTGCTTCTGCTCATGCGCAGTCTATTTTTTGCGTAAGTTTTCGTGCAAAAAATAGTAAACTTGAAGCAAGCACACATGATATCGTACTCGAAGTTATGAACAATTTTTTTTGTCTTTAAAATTTGTAACGAAATTTCTCATCAACAAACCCTCTCTATCACAGTGCGAGAAATTTCCATTATTTACATTCCCCATAGGGAGGTCATGTCCCTGATTTCAAGGTCAACGCCGGCAGCATCATGAAATACAAAGAGAAACAAAATATACCATGTCAGTGTAAGAAGAAGAAGAAGAAGAAGAAGAAGAAGAAGAAGAAGAAGAAGAAGAAGAAGAAGAAGAAGAAGAAGAAGAAGAAGAAGAAGAAGAAGAAGAAGAAGAAGAAGAAGAAGAAGAAGAAGAAGAAGAAGAAGAAGAAGAAGAAGAAGAAGAAGAAGAAGAAGAAGAAGAAGAAGAAGAAGAAGAAGAAGAAGAAGAAGAAGAAGAAGAAGAAGAAGAAGAAGAAGAAGAAGAAGAAGAAGAAGAAGAAGAAGAAGAAGAAGAAGAAGAAGAAGAAGAAGAAGAAGAAGAAGAAGAAGAAGAAGAAGAAGAAGAAGAAGAAGAAGAAGAAGAAGAAGAAGAAGAAGAAGAAGAAGAAGAAGAAGAAGAAGAAGAAGAAGAAGAAGAAGAAGAAGAAGAAGAAGAAGAAGAAGAAGAAGAAGAAGAAGAAGAAGAAGAAGAAGAAGAAGAAGAAGAAGAAGAAGAAGAAGAAGAAGAAGAAGAAGAAGAAGAAGAAGAAGAAGAAGAAGAAGAAGAAGAAGAAGAAGAAGAAGAAGAAGAAGAAGAAGAAGAAGAAGAAGAAGAAGAAGAAGAAGAAGAAGAAGAAGAAGAAGAAGAAGAAGAAGAAGAAGAAGAAGAAGAAGAAGAAGAAGAAGAAGAAGAAGAAGAAGAAGAAGAAGAAGAAGAAGAAGAAGAAGAAGAAGAAGAAGAAGAAGAAGAAGAAGAAGAAGAAGAAGAAGAAGAAGAAGAAGAAGAAGAAGAAGAAGAAGAAGAAGAAGAAGAAGAAGAAGAAGAAGAAGAAGAAGAAGAAGAAGAAGAAGAAGAAGAAGAAGAAGAAGAAGAAGAAGAAGAAGAAGAAGAAGAAGAAGAAGAAGAAGAAGAAGAAGAAGAAGAAGAAGAAGAAGAAGAAGAAGAAGAAGAAGAAGAAGAACAAGAAGAAGAAGAACAAGAAGAAGAAGAACAAGAAGAAGAACGTGAACATTGCACAGCGGTATTCCGGATAAAACAAGCTGTTTCTTGCAATTCCACGATTCGGAAGAAAACACATAACCATGTGATTCTGTTTTGGCACATATGTAATTGTAACTTTAGGTCCTCTTTTTTTTTTCATTTTTAATCCCCTTTTTCATTCATTTCGGGATTAAAAAATTGGTTAATATAGTGAAAGGGAAGTAACTTGGAGAATTGGGCCACGGGGTAAAAAACAAAACAATAGGAATGAAAACAAAACAAAAATAAACGTTGCTATATCATTATGTATTTTTATTGTAAAGGGTTTCGGACAAGGGTGGCAGTTTGAAGATGAAGTCAAGGTATGGTCAATACAGCCCCTGCTGATGCGCACGAGTCTTAGATTTTTTTATCTAGTGTTCGGTCGAAGCCGTCAGCCACGGGTCTATAACTTATGTCATGTTAGCTTATGCTATGCTAGAATTGAAAACGAAGGTGGTATACAAAACCTCGGGCCTATTTTGACTGTGGCTTGTATAGAGATTTTTACCATAGTTACCCCCTTGTTTTTAAACCATCTAATTGCACACTCTAAAACGTTGTTTTGAAACTAAACGTTTTTCTACAATCTTTTTGCCCCTTCTTTGTAAACATGTTTAGGTGCTAAACACGCGTGTCTTCTTTCTAAACATTTTGTTTTAAAACCCGTTTAATTGCTAAAAACTTAGTGTTTAATTGCTAAACATGTTGGGAATTTTAAACGTGTTTACAAAATAGGTTTGGAAAATTAGGGTGTAATTGCTTAACACGTATTTAAAGCATACTGTTTGTCATGCAATCATGCTAGATGTATATAGTTTAAAGTCATGATTTAAGACCTATAGAGTTCCATTCTCATATCGCAGTTTCTCTATACCTTGTGAATTGACGACACACTGACGTCATTTTGGAGGAACAACAATTCTACGCTGCTTAAGTTTGTGTAGAACATATATGGATAAGTGGGCTACACCGTCGATAGACTTCGCCCTATGTATGTAGAAAACTTATGTGCCTATATCCGATTAGATGACGTATCTAACTCTTAAGGCCTGTATACACGAGCAACATTTGTAAAACATTCTCAAAACACTTCACCTGCAACAAACCCAAAACATGCTTGTTTTCGGTTTGTTGCACAGTGTAGACAGAGTAAAAACAATTTGAAAACATTTTGAAAATGTTTTAAGAATGTTTTGAAAAGAATTGACAAAACATTTCTTTTGCAACATTTCCAAAACATTTTCAAAACATGCTGTATTCCCTGTCTACACTGTGCAACAAACCGAAAACAAGAATGTTTTGGATTTGCTGCCAGTGAATGTTTTGGAAATGTTCTGGGGAATGTTTTGCAAATGTTGCTCGTGTATACAGGCCTTTAGTGTAGCAGTTTCGCGTGCAAATCGGCTGTCTGAATTTGTTAATGTTAGTTTGTTATTCCTCCAAAAGAGGGCGCACCTTTTCATTGTGACATCATATGCACAAGGTCAATACTTTCTATACCGTAAAATAAGTACGGCCGTGAGGGGCGGGGGCGCCGGGATGCAGCACTCCAAACCAAAACCTTTCTGAATCGGGCAGACTTTGTTGCCTCAGCCGGGCAGAAATTATGCCCAGGTGGTGGATCTGTAGACGGACAAAGAGTCACCGTGGCCGCCCTTTCCCTGAGAGAAAAAGTAATGTACGACCATGAAAATAAGCTTCGCAGAAGCTTCGTAGAAGTTGAAATATTCAAGGTTTCCGTGTATAAAAAATGCGGTAAGTTTTTTATGTTCATGCATCCTAATAATGTATTGACCACAAATACCGGACTTCGTTTGTGAAAGCATGTGCAAAATCCATTATTTTTATTAATACGCCGTGTATCGACTTAAAAATATCATGAATTATTAAATCTTAATTTAAAAAAGAGCATCGCAAAACGTTATTCATGTTATTTTCCTCGTTTATTACTTTTGCACTTTTTGAAAGGTTAATTAATAAAAAAAAACATACCACTGAGAACATGTCTATAGATTTAAAGAAATATAGGCGTATAATTCTACTACCTTCGCGGTTTCATCTTCGGCAAATATAATGAAGATTGTATGTTTTAAATGGGTACATAATGTAGACTCAATTATTGCACTTTTCTAATCATCTCGAAGCTACATCCTCCCGGGAATAATGAAAAAGAAAACACCGGTCGCAACTCAATAAGGAGGACAAACCTTTTCATTTAAAGGCAAACATGAACTAGAAACCATACGAATCCATGTAACGTTTCGCACCTTATTCATACATGCAGTAGTTTTATGATAATTTGTGGAACAACCCCCCCCCCCCCCCCCCCGCAAATGCAGTCAGGACAATTTTACAATGATTATTCCCCCGACAATATCTTACCGTGCAATTAAAACCATAGTCGAACAATTCAATGCGGATTATATACCTCGTTCAATTGTTGTACACCACAGGAGGCAATTTTCCCTATGAAATTTTGTCAAGCATCTGGACGATGAAAATTTATCCCGTGAGTCCGTGGGAAGGATCATCCCCAACTTTGGTATTGCCCAGGGCGGTAGTATCTGGTTGTCGGAAATCGTCAGATTGCGGGCGTGGTATTCTTGTAAAATGATACGCAGCATTTTGATTTCTAACACCAGGGAGGTGTAACTAGACCTCCCTGCTAACACTACATCACGGTGTTCACTCATTTTTCTTCAGCTTCGGTAAGGTATTTCGTGCAATTTGCTCGATGGAGTTGTATACGGCTCGATTTCTAAGGCTATGGACTTTTTTCCAGTTGTGGATCACTGGTTTGTTTTCCCTATACCCCATTGTTCCATAACAGTAGGTTCCATATTTAAAGCATTAGGTGACCGGACCACTAGTCAAATTGCAGACCTCCCGGCTGCAAGTCGGATGCTCTAATCACTTGACCATGCGGTCAGTATTTCTCGCAATTCATAGCAATACATAGAAATCGTCCCTGCATAAAGGTGATTCTATCGGTACCGAAAACACACCATGATATTTCTGACTGAAAATAGAATGCTTCAGATACATTTTTTCACCTTTGTATATATGAAAAAACCAGAAGCGAGCGACCAATTAAAATAAACCTTGTGTAAGATCTATGAATGAGTCTCTATATGTATAAACGAATCCGATTAGCGCTTGTGATTAGTGACTTTAGGCAGCCATTATAGTAGGGTCCATCAGCCTTAGATCGTTTTCATTTATTGTCAAAATGTAATTTCAAACCCTCATTAACAGTGAAATAGAGGGAATCAAGAGCCATTTCAGTATACACGTAAGCAATGAAATTGAAAGATTAAAAGGTGATAGACCCCAGTTATGGCCAACTAAAATTAGACCATCTTTTGCTCTCCGGGATCGTCTCCTAAAAAGATCTCATTGGTCCAATCCTTCGCTAGGGGTAGTTCGCAATTTCCTATGAAGTTTACCATACTTGAGTTAAAAGTACTTTTATTTAGGAATTAAAGGCTATAGAGGCTTTTCATATGACGTCATAATACTTCCTAGCGGCCATGTTGGAGTACATGTTACTACATATTACATAGTATACCACACCCATAGAGCAGGATAATAGGAACCACTATTATCCTGCTCTATGACCACACCCGACACCTTGCTCGTTGAAAGTGTACGTTTCGCGTGTATCACAGGGCACACTATGCAGTGCGTTGTGCACAAAGCCATGTGTATTTGTCATGGTTATCCTCCAGCATGGCGGATCCATGACGTAATTCACAAAGCCTCTGTAGAGTGAATAATTGACATTAAATTTCACCTCACTCAAATAACTTTGTCTTTCTTCAGTGTATTTACTGAAGGCCTCCGAGGACGAAACAAACGAATTTTTGACCAGAGCATCTTTGTCATAATTTTTCATGGCACACGAAGACTGAAAAGTCATCAAGACTCAAGGCTTAGAAAGGCAGATTGCCATCGTTTCTATGTACACAGGGTAGATTTGTAAATAAATGCTTTGGTTGTAAAACGAAACACGCTTAAATGTTTCATTGGAAATTACAAATATTTTGATAATTACCTTTTCATTTGTTTCTTCTGCTATCTTTTGAAAGTTGTAAACGGATAAAGTAGAATGCGTGACCACGGAGTTAGTTTATCAGCCTTCGGCCACGGTCATACTACAAAAAATTCGGTTAGGATTCCGATCCGATTCATCGGATTTTTGTTAAAACATTCCTCATCTCTGCTAGAAAAGAGCCAAAAATTTGTCAGCTAGTGTGAATATGTGATCTGCACCTGATGTCCATGAAAATAAAATGCTAACTTTTTTCGTAACGTCACACCGACACACATTTGTTATTTGGACAGGGTAGTCCGATTGAAATCTGTTTATCGAAGCTACGTCCCAATCCTGCGGTGCAACTCATATATTTTCACAGGTTGGCAATTTTTGGCTCTTTTCGACCAGATATGGAGAAGGCTTTAACAAAGACTTAAGAGATTGGATCGGAATCCGATCCAAATTCGTCACGGTTGGAGAGCAACCGCGGCTTGAGAGTCGTATATACTTACGGCCCAGTTTCCAACCAATTCCAACCAAATCGAGCCGGCCACGGTCTTTTTTCCAGTTGTGGCTCACTGGCTTTTTTACCTCCTCCGTTGCTTATGCTGAGCACCAAGCACAATGGCAGAAGGTTTCATTTTATAAGTCTTTGGTATGACCCGGCAAGGACTCGAACTCCCCACCTCCTGGATGCTTTAACCACTTGACCATGCAGTCGGTCGAAACTTTTTCTATAAAGTGGCTAGGCTCTTCCCTTTTAAACACGTTACATTTGTGTATCCTTTTACTGTATTCTAGGGGTGGGCAACTGTTTTGATTGAACCGGTCATAGACATTCGGAAGGAAAATTTGACCGGGTTGCACTTAAGCGACAACCTGATGTTGATATCAAACGTCAGTATCTTAAATCAATATAAATCTTTATTTACACAAACGTAATCTTAGTATATATCATTTGAGAAAAGAGGCCTACCGAGGCGTAGATCCAGACATTTTGAATAGAAGTGGGTTAGAGAAAGAAGGGCCTGGGCGTGCTATACATGAACCTCTTCCCAAAATTCCTGCCCCATAGACTACCCAACCGGAATGCCACTTTTGTATGGCGCGGGGTGTTCGTAAAATTTTGAATTTTTGCCACGCTTCAGACAGCCGGAAATAGTTGGCAAGTATAGGCCTATAATTTGTGCAGTCGATATTTTGAACTTTTGCTAGCGATAAAGGTTAGCCTGAAAAAAGGAATTATCAAATATTCTCTTAGATTAAGTTGTTTATTTTGCATATTTGGTATTTGGCGAAATGTTCTGGGGACGGAAAAGCCGCCCCTCACGATTCGCGCTTATTACGAAAAAGTATTCAATGAAATGTGTTCCACTGACGATTTGCAACTATTTTCTTTCTTCGGTGCTATAAGTTTCTGGTGGCCAATATCAGTTTTTCTTTATCTTGGCACATCTTCGAGTTCGCAAATCACTGGCCGACTACACGCAGTAGGTTGCCTACCCTTGGGTTAAAGACTCCGTTCAGGATGTAATAGTGCCCCCTTATAGCAGAATTCACACCAAAAGCTCCGCTTTTCATTGGATTACTGTTGTACCCCAGACGGTCCAACATTTGCTTTTGCGGAGGGAATACGTCTTGCAGAGCGGAATCTCGATAAGGTCACAATAAGGCAATCAATCAGTTCTAAAAATGTCAGCACACTTGCACCGCACAATAGACCCATGTACCCACCGATTTCACCTAATGAAGGAAACAGAAAAAAATGTTAATCTGTACGCTTCTTTTACAAAATAATGGTTTGAAGCTAAGAACCTACAGAGGCTTTTCACATGACGTCATAATACTCTCCGGCGGCCATGATGGAGTACATGTATAACTACGTAGTAAACCATAAGGGACGCGATTGCTCGTTGAATTGTACACATTGTGCATATCACAGTGCACACTGTGCAGTGCGTTTGGCACAAAGCCACGTGTATTTGGCATGAATGTCCTCCAGCATGGCGGTTCCGTGACGTAATTGCAAAGCCTCTATACGGTAACATTGCACATTAAGGCCTTATCCTCTCCCCTCAGATCAGTTGCAATTCTTCTAACCTACTTAAGCCCCTCCCAAACTTTCGAAAACTCATACTTATCAAGACACAATCTCATTCTATTGCTTCAAGGTGAGTGACCTATACAAGACCCCAATATGTAATCAAAACACTTTCAGTGCAATATATGCTGTGAAATATGAGCTCCATTTTTTTAACTTAATGTCAATCAAAGAGCTGTGCTTGTTTAGCACTTGTGTGGACTACTACAAAAGTTGTAGTTTGCGGTGAGAGAATGAGTCCTTTTAAAATTTAAGTGTACCATTTTGTTATATCATCGATGTCAAAAGGAAGAATTCACGAGTCACTGGATGGGGAAGGGGCAAGGGGTAACATAGCAATGTTGTAAGCGTACATTGCTTCTGTGAACCGGTGTATTTTTTGTATATATATACAATGGGGTAGCCTAAGCCTAGACACTGACTAGGTTGGAAAACACCAAATAGTTTTGCTCCTTGTTGTGGCGGACCCCATAACGCGACTCGGCTTCTTGACACACAATGTTGGCTTTTCGAGAAAGGTTTCATGTAAATCTGTACGAATAATTGCAATTTTTCCATATAAAGAAAGTGGACAATGCAAAGTGGTGTTAGCTATGTGTTTCTTACTCTAAAGATATTTAGAAAAATGAGAAATAACTTGTTATGACGTACTTTCATTACGATGATAATCAACGTCATGATTACCATTGTTGGAAACGAAAAGCTACAGTAGCGACATGAGGCTCATAGGATGAGACTACTATGACAACATGCCGACATGGTCCCGTTTGGTAAACATTTGGGCACCTTACGATGTCGTTGGGGGGCCACATAGGGAAAACCTGCTTACACGGCTCCGTGAAGACTTGGCCACCGTGCCCTCATCTGACAGATAAGAAATTGTCTATTGTTTCACATGCCTCATGCCAAATTTTTGCACATGAGATCCGATCGTTTCAACTAATCATGTATATGGTGAGGGCGTTCTAAAAGTTGAGGATGGCGCTCTTCCATAAGCCTTGGGATTTTATCCGTGCACAGTAATACTTTTATTAAAGCCCTTCCGATCCCCTGGCAAAGGGTCGTTCGGCGAAACCAAACTATAAACTGCTTCCCAAAGAAGTTATACGTCCACTGCAGGACAACACTTGACCAACCTCTCGGCCTTCGGACCATTAATATCACTGGTAAGTCATGTATGGCTCCATTCTAGAATAAATAAAAAAGAACAGATACTACACATAATCTTAGCCAAAAGGCCGCGCGCAGTAATGTCTATTCAGCATGTCTATTCTAACTTCTCCTTTGAAGATTTTCTTTCCGCTGCTGACTTCGTACGTGTATTAAATAATAGCCTTGTCGATTCTTGTGAAACAATACATAACACGACCAGATGATATCCCTCTATGGCACATGTACATGAAGCCGGGGAGATGTATCCCACTTCCAAAATATTGGCTGGCCTACATCATGCTTCTCCCATTCCTGCTACGAGTTCGCATGCAAATAAATATAATCCCAGAGATATTGAGGTTCCTCCCCCACCTTTCAAGTGAAATTCCGTCGCTCATAACCAAATTGTTTAGAGTATCACCACTTATTCACTAGAAACTAGAACTTCTTAAACCAAATGCACTTCAGATGTTGCTCAAAATGTAGCCTGTTTCTGCAAGGTCACTATAGAATATTGAATTTTCCAACGACAAAATAGGTTCTCTCCCTAAGACCCCAACAGGACGGCGCTCTTAACTTTTTCAACTCCCTCAGAGAAAATTTCACACAGCTATGTTGAATGCAAAGAATAAAGTTCTTGTATACGCTTACATTATGGATACGAATTACTTGGCGATAAAGGAATAAGATTGAAAGTCAAGTTCCAACGTTTGTGAAAGAATGCAAAAGACGAAAAACTGCGGAAGGTGAGGTGCTATGTTAGGATTGAATAAGCAACCAGAGTTTGATTGTGAATTTTAATACTTCGTTCTAGCACCCCGTTTCTCCTTTTTAACGGAAAATGTACCACAACCAAGAGAAATTAAAGAGGTTTTTCATGGGAGAAGAAAAGTCAGTTAATTCAGTGTTACTTACTTTGAATGGGAATATTTTAATTTTGTTCGGGTACCAAAATTTCACACAGATGAAATACCGTAGATAGCTTCATCCATACGGTGACGAGTCACAACGTCGATTAGCATAACAGATCATTTTTGTGTTTTAACTCTATGTAGGCCATGATTGTGGTGTAGAATTTAAGTCGTGGACACTATGTTTAAGCAAACTATGATCGCCCTTTCAACACCTTTCTCAAGAAAGACTTTTCGGGGGGTTACCCCCTAGCTGGAAAGTACTCACCTCCATCCCACTTTAAAAAATAAAAAGCTATAAAAGTGAAAGTTGTGAAATTCACCCCAAGAAAAATTTGAAATTCATTAGGCCTACATGAAGAGTGAAATTCAGTCCCGAAGAATTTCCCTCTTAATGGAGTGCCATGAGGAACCACTGTATAAGGAGAGTGATCCTCGTTAAAAGGGTGAATTTTTCCTCTCCATTGAGGGAATTATACCCTCTCGGAGTAAATTTCGCCAGCTTTGGAGTGATTTAACACTCTGATAGAGCAAATTTACACTCTTTACCTCTTATAAAGAGTGACCAAAGTTTACTCCTATGTTTTTAGAGTGCATGCACCTGTGCACGAGCTTCATGTCAACATAAGGAAGTACAAAATAATTCACAGTACCAAGGCAGGTCAGGAAACTGTAAGCTTCCAAATCGATGTACTCTTCAGACTGTAAATTTTCAAAATACACGTTTATTTCCAAGAAGCTTTTCCTGAAATGAGAAAATAATATCGTTTCAAAAGCTGACATTGTTTTTATTAAAATTAAGAACGAAAACTGGAACTTGAGAGTGCAAAAATATCCGACTCAGAATTTATTTTAACACTTTTTTCACAACTGTAATTCTGCACCGCATTTGTACATTGACTTAACAATAACAATAAATGATCCCTGATCATATTCTGATGTGATTGGTTACAGTATAGTGAACGCTGTCTAGTCTTGAACATGTGTGGAATTTTGTTACCCGAACAATATTCAGAAATTTTCGTTTAACAGTAATTAAAACAAACTTAACGTTCCTACTTCCCTGATAGGCATCTTCAATGTTTTTATATTCTGCTAAACAATCAGTTCTGCAGAAGGTAGAACGAGGTTCTGAAACGAAAGGGTTATTATTCTCTGTCAAACTGTGATCGCCCCTTTAAGTAAGAATGTTAGGAGAATTGGAATTTTTTTGAAAGGGGCGAGAAGATTTGGTCTTTAAAAAATTAAGTGCTATGTTGCGTTAACCTTCGAATTCAAAATGACGTCTCTCGTGATTAATTCAATTGCGTTTTAATTAAATTTAATTTAAGGGTACCGAGAGTTTCAGAACAAGTGCATAGTATTTGTATTATACTCCTTAGCATGTTTACCAGAACAATCGAACTTCTCGGTATCTGTGGACCATTTTGCACGGAAGAGCAAAACTATCCAAAATGGACCAATTAAGTGCCCGAACATATCGGAAATCCCTGTTCCTTACTCAGGTGTTTATTAATCCTATCACATGGCATACCTGGGAGTATAGATGAATCCGGACAGATTGTGATGGTCTGATTTTAGTCGGCCATTACTGGGGTCCATCACCTTTAATATTTAAATTTCCTTCCTTACCTGTTCCATAGAATGATTGTAAACTAAAGTGCAACTTCACTGAATATGAGGATTTGAAATTCACGAAGACATTAAATGAAGACGATTAAAGGCTGATGGACCCCACTAATGGCTGCCTACATTCATTAAAAACAAGCGCTAATCGGATTCGTCTATAGGACTAGAAGAGTCCCATCACTGAGACTGAGTGAACTTAAAATGGCCACTACTAGGAGTATTGGCCTGGAATCTTTTGATTTTAAGGTGTACATGTAATTCTAAATCAACACATTGCGCGGTTTCAGTGTGTTTAAGTGTACAGCAATGCCTATCCATAGAACGGCAATCAATGGATTTGAAACAGGTAGGCTAATTGACACGCGACATCGAAGCTCCCAGTTATTAACCTTGACAATCACATGACTGTAGACGAATCCGATCTCCTTAAGAAAGTCGGCCTTTACTGGGATTCATCAGTCTTAATTTTATTGCCCATGTACAATTTCAAAACCCCTCGTTGGGCCTAGGCTACGGGATTAAAATATATATAGAGCCTGCAATCATCCATGTTACTATGTTAAAAAGATTAACAAAGAAAGATCAAGCCTGATGGTCACCAGCTATAGCCGAATAAAGCTGACCATCACTTGCCTGTACGGATTCGTCTACATAGATAATTCTCAAATACAACAAATTAAGGTTAACACTTTTTGCTATACTAACCTCACGTCATCAGTCGTTTTATTTGCAATTCTAGAAATATGTGTTGCGTAATATTCTGATGGCCATTGAGACATTGATATTTTACTTTCGAAGAGGTTTCTTACACATGGTTCTGGACACGAGCAGCTACTCCTCACTAGAGCACTTACAATGTCTGTGACACAGAACATAAAATTGCAAAAGAAAGCAAAACAAAATAGAAAGTTTCTGTAAGTATATGAGCATGAAATTCAATGGGTTTTTTTTTTGTTCACAGCTTTCCACCTAAACTCCTTTTTCTAAAGTCCCCCCCCCCCCGACCCTCTGGCAAAGGATCGTTCGGTGAGACATAACTTTAAACTGCTTCCCGAAGTAGCTATTACGTCCACTGAAGGACAATATGTGACCAACCTGGCGGCCCTCAGACCATTTACATTATTGGTCTGTCATGTATGGCTCCATTCTAGACTGGCTTAAACTTGAAGAACAGATATTACGCATGTTCTTAGCCAAAAGGCTTTCCAACTAAGTTCTAAGCCAATTAAGGGGTGAGGAGCAAGGAAACCTGAAAAATTCTTCGTCACCTAGAAAATAAAAGATGACTTTTGTCCCAATAGTATCAGCACTTTTGAAGAGAAACTATCGAAGTCAGTAACAAAAAAGTGTTAAATGACGCACATATTCCAAAAATCTTTTGCCTTCTTTTGTTCCAGGATCATGATATAACCAGATGTAAGGAAATCCAAATCCCTTCAGTGAAGATGAGTCGTAAAGGTCTTGTTTCCCAACTCTCCCCTACCATTCTCTTTAGAAGCAGAATATATACACACTAAATCATACCAGAGAGTTCTCTAGCAACTCCCTGATCATACTACAATACTTTCTACGTCAGCCGAGAGGGGAATCCTCCTCAAATTGTGGATTTTTCTGAGGTTCTCATACTAGTTATCTCGGGACCATGACCTAGTATCTCAAAATTCTGATTTATTTTTCGGAATCCTTAGATAGTATATCAGATTTCTGATTTGATAAATCAGAATTTCGAGTTAATAAGTCAGAATTCTAAGATACTAAGTCTAAATTCTGAGATACTAAGTCAGAATTCCGAGATATTAGAATGCAAACAAAAAAGAACAAGAAAGACCTCCCCCAAAACCACTTTTTTGGTCCCCTCACGGCCTGCTACTGTCACGTACATCTGGCTTATGACTTTTGTGTTTTACGTGTGTGTCCAACTTAGAACACTGGCAACGTGTCAATAGACGGTCCGACTATTTGGTTAATGGTACATAGCAGCGTATACACGTCGCTTACCTTTGGCAGGCCTAACACATTGAAAAAATTCATCTAGATCACACGTCCTCGCGTCACCTGCAAAGAAATAAAGTAAAAGCCGCTGTTTTCTCATCAGTTCGGGAGGAAAAACCAAAGCTCAGTAAAAGGCTTTGCAAAGTACAAGGAACTGTTAGGGCTGGCTGTTTCCTCCAACGACTTTTTATTTAGGAAGACTATTCCTCGTGATGGGGTTTACATTGGTTTTTTTTTTTTTTTACATTTCACTCTAATGTAGTGTATCTTTATCCATAATAAGGTGATTTTATTTCAACAAATACTCCTTTAATTCATTCTTGATAAGTTGGGAAAAACACAATTCCTTCAACTACGTGCGAAAACCTGTTGCCAATTTCAAGAGCAGCAACGTTTACGTCAAAGGTAATTGATACTTGTAAGCAAAGGCGGTCTACATCAACGAATGCAACCCACAATGTTGTGTAATATTTTGTCTATTACGCTTCGCAAAATAGACCTTGTGCATTGACGACATACTGATGCCATCCTAAACCACGTGTTTGGTCCAACGGTAGAGCATCCGCCTCTCAGGCGGAAGGCTCGGGTTCGATTCCCAGGTCGAGTCATACCAGAGACTCTAAAAATGGAACCTACTGCCGTTGTGCGTGATGCTCCGTATAGGCAATGAAGTAGCCAGTGAGCCACATCTTGCAAAAAGGCTGTAGACTATGGAACGCCAAAACCGCCATCGCATATGACGATGTACTTCCATTTGGTGGCGTTATTTTACATGAAGATGTTAGTTCAAATGGTCATCTATCCAGGAATGATGACGTTCTTCCGTTTTTCGACGTTACCAACTCAAACGGCGTTCGATCACATATAACGATGTACTTCCATTTGGTGGCGTTATTTTACATGACGATGTTAGTTCAAATGGCCATCTGTCCCGGGAATAATGGCGTTCTTCCGTTTTGCGATGTTACCATCTTAAACGGCGTTCGATCAAACGGCGATGTGTATCCAAGACGTGTATCCAAGGCGTGTATCCAAGGGGAGTTCCTGTTCTCAGGTATACATATTCAGCAAAGTAAAATCGAACCAATCACAATGGTTGTCATATAAAGAGATCTAGGTCTCGCACGTGTGCGCGCGGTTTCATACTAGTTACTCAATATACTAGGCTAAGTTAGTTACCCACATGTCCCATATGCATGCTTAATAACCTCATACAACCACCTGTGTGCCCTAAGCAAAACGTTCAAGTTCAACGATCAGACGATGGATGAAATAATTGAATCCCTTCACATCGTAAATGAAGACGAGGTGAAGGAAAACTTTCGGAGGGAAGCAGTAAGTTTGATCACTCATTGCAATGATAATGCTCGCCTTTACGTAGCCAAAGCCAAACCTGATTGGCTGCATCTTTTACAAAACCATCCTTTAGATGGAATAGTCATCATTGGTAACTCCCCTTGGATACACGCCTTGGATACACGCCTTAGATACACGTCTTGGATACACATCGCCGTTTGATCGAACGCCGTTTACGATGGTAACATGGAAAAACGGAAGAACGCCATTATTCCTGGGATAGATGGCCATTTGAACTAACATCGTCATGTAAAATAACGCCACCAAATGGAAGTACATCGTCATATGCGATGGCGGTTTTGGCGTTCCATAGTAGCCGGCTCGACTTGAACCAATAGGTTGGAAACTGGGCCGTAAAACTCTGTCTAACTAACTTTCTAACTGGCGTCATCCTTTGAGCAGAACAATGGAACACGTGGCTACAAGCATTCAGATTCAAGGACAAACCAAAGTTATTGTCCTAAATTTCAGTAATTGGTGAGAAGTATATATTGTCATGTGACTCTCAAGAACCAATCATGAAATGCAGCAGATTACTGCATTAATACAAACTGGGCCGCCGCGGGTAAAATGAGATGAAAAATGTAACATAAGATGAAAAGCTTTTTTAAGCTTTCGTATGATGGGATAAAGCTTGTATTTGTTGAAGTTTCTAAAGAAGGCAAAGGCTTCAAAGCAGACCAGGATTGTGTGTGCTTCAATGGAGAAATTTGCTACCTACAAATCTAGACAAAAGTTTAATGGGACAAAAGCATAACAAGCATAAGTGAAATTACTATCAACATATAAACCCCCATTCTTCTATTCAATGTTGCAGCAACTCAACGTGAAGTGGAGGCGCCAGCATGTCAAAATGGGGGGGGGGGGGCGGGGAGGGGGTAGAGAGAGACAAACTAAGAGCAAATAGAAATGTTGGGGGAGCAGTAGAAACCGGGACCAAAGCGTCCGCTACTGTGTGTGGGACTCCAGAGGCGAAGCCTCCGAAAACTCTGAGGTTTTATCATATGTCTGAATGGAATATTTAGTCTCAGGAGAGGTATATTATCCTTTTTTTCGGTTAACCTAATTTCTAACTGACCTAACTTGGTGGAAGGGGGAAGGTGGGGGAAAGGATAAAATTTGACGGGCGAATGCCCTCTCCCCCCCCCCCCCTTCCCCGTATCGCCGCTACAGTCAACTTGCTGTAAACTTCAGCAAATTTACACGGAAAAGGTTTTTTCCCATGAAAGCTTTAGTCGAAAATTATAGCAGGTAGCTGCTGAATCCGAACAGTTAAGTGATGGTCTGATTAAGTTAGCCGGGCCATTAATGGGATCCATCAAGTTTACTCATTCCAATTCTTTGCTTAAATGTATCTTTGATGATTGTGCACTGAAATACATCTTGATTCCCTCAATTTCACTGAATGTGAGGGTTTAGCATTACATGTAGACTTTAAATTAAGATGATTAAGAGCTGAAGGATCCCACTAATAGCCGCCTCCAATAGCTGCTCGGATTCGTCTACAACAGGTCCCTGGCTATAGACTGGCTGATGCTACCTCACGATCTTCAAGTCAAAAGACCGAGCAGCTATCACGTGAATCTATTCTGACAAACCTGGATATGTAAAGTCCTTGCAGTCGCATAGTTCGATAAGTTTGTCCACCTCGCATTCGTACCGACAAAGATCGGAGGTGTATACCCCTGAGTACCTCAGTTCCCGATCTTCGCATATTGGCTGGAATGGTGGCGGCAAATGCAGTGTCTTTATTTGAAGCAAATAAATACATATTGAAATTATTTAATGAATATTTAAAAACGATAATGAACATTTAATTAATTAATAAATAAATAAATTATTTTACTACTATGCTTCTACTAGAATGCAATTTTGTTAGACGAAAAAAAATCATTGGGAAACATGCATGGACTGACCAAGGGCCCTTCTAGAACCTTGAAGTTTGGCCCTGTCTTCAGGGGGCGATTGAAATATTTACAAATACATTTGGTTGAAGATGTTGTTGGTAGACGATGAATATTATAATTTGTTACATTTCGTATAGCCTGATACAACCAACCGCATATGCATGGAAACTTGGAAAAAAGCGGTAAATCAATGATTTTCGGAAAGGTGGCATACAAGTTGTGCAAGAGAGAGAGAGGGGGGGGGGGATCAGAGACAGAGAAAACCTCATGGGCCCGTGCAAAGTAGTAAAAGGTACTGTTTAAATTATTTAAGACATTTAAGTAATCATCCCAAGTTTAAAGGGCCAAACCTCTCACCCACACTACAATTTTGGTACCCGGGTACCGAAATTCTCAATTGGCTCAGCTCTTTGATTGGCAGCTAATTCAAAGAATGCATAGTGCCAAAGCGTATATTACACAGCATGAACGGTACTGAGAGTGTTTTGATTATATAAATTAAGTTTTTCTATACCCACCCTGGAGCAATAAACTGAGATTGTGTCTGGATGAGGATGAATTTCAGACAATTGTGGGAGGGGCTTCAATAAGAAAGTTAGGAGAATTGGTAATGTTTGGGGTGAGAGAACTGGGCCTTTAATGTATTTCACTTGAAGCTCAAGGGAGGGATTACGTCAGTCTGTTAATTTTGGATACATACCATACCATATTTGTGTCGAGGAAAGTAAAAAGGGAAATTTAAACTAATTCAACCCCCCTTATAACCCTTCAAAGACCAAACCCTCTCACCCCAAACTATAATTTTGAAGCAGTTCACAGAAATTATCAATATGCACAGCTCCCCGATTAAAATCTAGTTCGGAAGAATAGAGTGTGAAGCTTACAGCCTATTACACAACATGTACTATACTAAAAGTGTTTTGACCACACTTTGGGGTCTTGTATATACTCAACCTGAAGCAATAAACTGAGGTTGTGTCTGGAAGAGGATGAATTTTAGATAGTAGTGAGGGGGGGGGGGGTAACTAAAAAGGTTAGGAACACTTTTAAATTAGGCAAGGAGATCAGGCCAATGGCAGCTCCTTTACCTGGCGTTTAAATTAATGTTATCTTTAGGGTTCATATATTGCAGCGCGCGAAGTGAACATTATCTCGCAACTTGTTTGTTGTTCATAATTGTTTGGAATGAGAAAAGCGCCATCAATAACTGAAAATGAGGTAACGATCATTAACACTTTTCAGTCAAAGAATGTTATGTTAGTTTTTTTTTTTTTTGTTTCGAGGGCTCAAGCTAGTAAAAAAATATGTTTCCGTTTCCCTTTGACCAATTCCACTACTAGTGCTACAAGTTATTTTAACATGTTTAGGCTATTTGTACACTAGAACTATAAATTGTTAGAACCCTAAGATGAAGAAGAACTAGACTTGACAGTTATCCTCAAATGAAAGGAAGGGGGCTTTTAGTATCTAGTTTACACTTCGGTGGGCCTATTGGGGACAGATTCCCCACTTTGTTGTCTATATACATGTAAGGATTATTCGTTAATTCATCTAAAGGACACTAAAATTTACCCTCTTTAGTTTAATGGAGACTTCCGTCTCGAAACCTGGTGCAACAGAAAATCCATTTCTCCTGACGAGAGGCAGCTCATTAGGTGGATGAATGAGGACCTGGAGGAAGAAAACATTGAGAAGGAAAGCATTTAAGTATTACTTGGTTCTCGTTTATGGGCCTTAAAAACTGCTTATGCCATCACATATCATGATGATCATCATCTCAGAAAACCAGCTACCTGGTGTACAAAGTGCCAACTTTTTGTTTTTAGCAGAAGCATTTCAGAGTTTTTTTTTACCCTCACGGTCGAAAGGATGTTAATGGAGGTTGTCCGAACTAAATACTTTACATTTTGAAATGGTTTGAAGTTGTTTTTTATTTGTAAGTATATTTTTGATCGAGAAATGGAATTCACGTAAGACAAACTGAAAACACCAAATGTAAACAGAGCAATGAATTTGCCAGAAGCTTTCACCTCGTTAGAATATAAGCTTTTGCGTTAACTTAAAGGCATAATTCTCTCACTCCAAATAGTACCGATTCTCCTATAACCTTCTTACTTGAGCCCTTCTTACAATTGTCTGAAATTCATCTTCATCCAGACACGATCTATAATTTTATTGCCTCAGTGGGTGTAATCAAAACACTCTCAGTTCATGTTGTGTACTATAAGCTTTGGTACTATGCATTGTTTGAATTAGCTGTCAATCAAAGAGCCGAGCCAATTGAGAATTTATGTTAACCCCTACAAGAATTGTAGTTTGGGGTGAGAGGGTCGGTCCTTTAATAAAAATATTTGGCCTCTTATTACCTACCCCATCCATTAAACCCTCTCACCGGAACCAACATTATATATTACCATTGAACCCCCATTCAATTCCCCATGAGCTTGGCCGGTCCGAATTAAACCACTAGACGAATAAGATCAGGGCTTGCGTGAAGTTATTGACTGCAGGCAGCCATTAGTGGGGTCCATTACCCTTAAATCTTCTTTTTTCTGTCTAAATGTAATTCCAAACACTCATATATACAGTAAAACTGAGGGAACCAAGAGGCATTTTAGTGTACAACCATCCATGGTACAGGTAAGCAAAGAAGTTGAAAGATTTGAAGGTGATAGACTAAATGGCCAACGAAAATCAGACCATCACTTGCTGTCCGGATTCGTCCATAGGGTGCCATGTAAACGCTTACGGTCACGGGGTTAAGGGGTTGCAGTGTCCCTAAATTATACAGTGCAATGTTATTTGTTTCCCTAGACATCCAGGAAAGAATTATACTCACTTTCAGTCCAGCTGCTCCATATTCACTCATAGCATACAATTCCTGTTGGACATCAAAGCGGAGTTTTAGCCCGTTGGCGCTCCCTGGAGCAAAAATTACCCTGTCGCCCATGGAGTTAAAGGTGTAACAGACCTGCAAATATCAATTGAGAACTTTGTAAGGAAAAGAACACAATCGTAGTAGTATGGTCGATGTCTTATAAGCACAATAACTCGCGCATCAGAAAAAGGACAAAACGTGATTTCTTTGAAAAATTCAGATCAAGTTTCCTTTCCAATGGCTCGGGACATTTAAGAGAAAATGTCCATTGATCTAGGAAAAATCCTCTTAAGGGGGTTTCAAGCTTTTTCCGGCCCAGGAAATGGTCGTGACATCATTACACGCTGACTCCAATTAAGCACAATACCAGGCGTCCTCAGGATCTTATGGTAAGCCGTTTCAACAATTTACTTCGCAATTTCACTTAAGTGACGTTCGTTTTACTTAAGTGGAATTTAATTCCACACAAGTGGATTGAATTTCACGTAAGATGAATGACACGGATCGCTCCTGCATCACACTTTAAATTAATTCTATTTTACTTAAAAGGGCTCATTGAGTTGATATCGAAAAAGGGATGAAAGTGTTTAAGGGTACTTCGACAATGGTGAAATTGCTTATTCTTAGCATGGTCAATGATATTTGATGTACAATAGTTACGTAAAAAATTTAAAATTTTGACTTTTGTGTTGTCCTAGCTTGTAACGGTTCTGCGCATATAGTTTGAAAAAGTGTCTGGCCGCGAATTTTTGAAAACCTCATTGAGCTGTTAAGACAGTAAGAACTCACTCATAAAACGGTTATTTTTTAACTAGGATGTATCGGGATTATCTAAGTTTGACCATTTGGTATTGGTATAAGAAAAAAAAAACTTAACAGCTTTGAAAAAACTGTTGAATTTTATGGACCAACCCAATGAGCTGCTTGCAGTCAAATCAGGGTGGTGACAGGATTTCTCGACGAAGGGCAAGCATTTCGAATCCCCAACAAAGGCTAAAAAGCAATGAATTCCCGTTGGAAAGTGACAGGCAAAGATTTGAGGCGCGCTTTTTTTTACAGATATTTCAAAAACCCGAGCTTGTTTTGAGGTAAATTTGAAATTTGGCTTTTTGTAAGGATTGTTAAAAATCGAGGTTTTTATTGAAGAAATTGTCAAATCATCATCACCCCCTTTCCTCATAAACAAGGAGAAAATCTTTTACAAAACTACAGTGTTCCATATATTAAAAAAAGACTGCACTGTAAAAAATCTGTATAATAACGGAACAAAAAATAATGAAATAAATAAAGAAAGAGGAAAATTTTCTGTTAATTTCTTTCAAAAGATTGACAGAGCTTTTTCCGTATCCGCTTTGTATTTCTTTATTTTCGGTTCTGTAATTCTACAACATGTATGTGTCAATTTTTACAGTGTAGTTAAAACATCCAGCAAATAAACTTTCAAATATGAGATAAAAATGCATTTTAAGTTTTTAATCCAATGTAATCTGATATTATCTTAGATTTTTTATAAAACGTGTCATTTTGCCAGCTAAATTTCCTGATAATAAAACAACATTTATTATCTTGCTGTTTTCGATCCTTTAATTAATGCACCCTTAAACAAAAAGGCCGAAATGAATATTTAGGCACCTGTGCTATTGACTAGTATTTTATGATGATAGGAGTTTTTTTTTTTTGCATTATTTTTCAACTCGAATAAATGTTTAATACCACATTTTCTTTAGAAAGGATCCACCTCTTTTTGCGAATTGGAGGGCATGTGCCCTCAGTATCGAAAGGGACATGTGTCCTCCCAATTCGGACAGAATAAGGTGGGTTGTATACTTGTTGGCTAACACTTATGCTTTATATTCTATTTTTTTTTCTAATTTTTATATTCTAATTTTTCTTTCATAAACAGTCAAAAAGGATACAAAGCTAAATTACTTCAACTGACCTAACTTTACAAGAGACTGAAATTTTCAATTGGAAGCCACGGTGTGTGTACCTGTTTTAAACCCTTTAATCCAGTATCCTCTCACCCCAAACAGTTACGATTCTTCTAACTTACTGTACTTGCTAGGGCCCCTCCCACAACTGTCTAAAACCCACCCTCATAATTCAGACACAATTCAATGTATTGCTTCATGCAGGTGAGTGTACAAGGCCCCAATATGTAACCAAAACACTCTCAGTACAGTATATGCTGTGTTATAGGAGCCACACTACTCTGACTTTTTTTTAACTTGCTGCCAATCAAAACGCTGTGCCAATTCAAAATTTCTGTAAACTTCTATAAAAATGGAGTCTGGGTGAGAGTTGACTGTTTTTAAGGGTTTAATCTGACTGTGGTCGATACGTTTTATTGCATGTATTTACTACTTTTTATGGCTTCCGATGTACTCTACAAAGATAACGACGAGATCCAAGAGGGGCGTTAGGGACTTACGCCCCTATCATCGGCAATGCAAAGCAATGATTTTTGCAATAACAAGATTACGTCTCCAAACCCTTGGGAAAGGCTTAATTTCATAGAGACAGCTATGCCCCGGTCTTATATTACCATATACGCCTCTGAAAATGCCAGAAACATTTGCTATGAAATAGTTTTACAATTAAACTGCGCGGCGGGCTTACCCCAAAATCTGTCATAGTGAGTTTGAAGGAATCGGCTGTGCAAGTTTCATAGCCGAGCCATTTGCAATCATGTAGCATGTCTTCTATCTGGTGCGCTCCTTCAATGACGATCTTAGTTAGGTTCCACTGAGAGGCGTCCACCGCCGTTGTATTTTGTATATCGGTCGCTCTTCTTAAGTCTGTGTCATTCAGTACGTCTGTTTTGATGGGTGTTAGAAGCTGAGGTATTTTGTGTTATACAAAAAGAAAAAATCCAGATGATCAATTTAAATTAGTGGTGTTTGTTGAAGAAGAATTTTTTATCGTTAGAGCAATAAATTAATTTTTGCTTCAAAGTGGACGTCTGACTGGATGAAAAGCCTTGGATATTATGGAGTCTGTTTCTCTTTATTGTCATAATCATACTATACGTAGGTAGTTATTTTCCTAGATTACTTAAAATGGTACTTGGGAAAAGACCCTTTTTCAACAACAAATATATAAGAGACAATTATAAATTGACAGGGTGTATATTGTAAACGTGCGTTGCTACCATCATGAGGGCATCGTTATCGACAGAATACGAACTTAATTGCAAACCCACGGAGTTTCGTAATTTTGTACGGATAATAATTAATATATCGTAGCTAGCAGTCGACAAGCTAGACACCTCACTAAATTTAGTTGGCTACACAAACTGCATCCTCTACTTTCCACTTAATTTGTTAGATAGATGGAGTCTTATAGATTTCGGAAAGTCTTTCTCGGAGATACGTCCGCCGTCAGTGTGGGATGGACACTAAATAAGAGGGAAAACATTTTCATGGAAGAGAAGTGATTGCAAGTCTTGCTTAAGAGGGAGTTAAATTCTATTCAGTAAATACTATCCGAACAGACAGTTTGGGAGTTTTACTGTACCTTACCAAATGGTTGAATTCCTGCTGGACAAGGCCACTTTTTTCTATATGAGCCTGTGACCCTTCCCCTTTTTCTTATGCTAGGGTCCGCTCCATAGTCCCCAGTCTCACTGGTCCCCCATTTAGCGTAATTCGTCTCATAAATCCCCGGTTTAGGGGTTAGGGTTAAGGATTAGGGTAGGGGGTAGGGTTAGGATTAGGGGACCAATGAGACGGGGGACCAATGAGACGGGGGACTTATGAGACGGGGACAAAGGAGACGGGGGACTATAGACGTTATGCTGAGCACCAAACACAATGGCAGTAGCATTTTTAAAGTCTTCTGTATGACGAGGCTAAGAGACAAACTCCAGACTTCCCAGCTGCAAGTCGGATGCTCTAACCATTTGACCAAGCATCCACTTAAGCCCCGTCCACACTATGCGACGAAACTTAATGCAACAAGTCTGTCTTGTCGTGGTGGGCGACTGACGACTAACTAGTTTTCAGAGCATAGTGTCCACATTATACTACAAGTCGCAGGTCCACGAAGTGGGCACGCAAAATTCTAATGTTTAACATACTCTTTATTTGTTACGTTGAAGAGACAAGAATGTGTTCTGTCCATGTCGATTAACTGAACTTCGCGGGCTTCATTCCAGAAGTCCGTCATCGTTGTCAGATGCACGTTTCAGTTTCATGAGACCGAACATATAAGGTCGCATGAAACTAAGTTGCGCGTCTGCTTGCAACTATAGTTGCAAAGCATTCCACACTTTGCAACGCCTCTTAAAAATCTCGTTGTAATTGCATCGCATCGAATCGCATAGTGTGGACGGGGCTTTTGTAAGGAAGTTTTACGACCCAGTGTACGTCCAACCGATTTTTTGAAGTCAAGCCTTCTTTTCCAGTTGTGGCTCACTGGCTCGACTTTCCTACCCCATTGTTTATGCTGAGCACCAAGCACAATGGCAAAATATTCCATTTCTATAAAGTCTACGGTATAACCCGGCCATGACTAAAACTCCCGACCTTCCGAGAGTTCGAGTCCTGGGCGGGTCACACAAGCATGCAGTCAGTCGTACAATGAAGAAGTAATGTCGGAAAAGCTATATCTTGTTGAAAATATTGTTATTTTGCACTGAAAACAATCTTCAGAAAATACGAAATGAGATTTACCCGAGAATATTCAGGATTTTCCAGATAGTAATCTAATCTGATGCTATTTTGGTTACATATGGTTACAGCTGGGAAACTCATCTCGGGGTGGTTGTTTGATACAACTGTGGTGGAAACGGGGTATTCCAAATACCACATGAAACTCGATACAATGGCGTAAATCAAGTAAGTGTATACTGCCACCACACCAACAAGCCACAGAATCCTTTAAAAAAATCAAACATACATTCAACGCAATAAAAAAGACTTATGGGCAAGAGAAGTCATCCCAACTTGAAGTAGTGTAAAAGACTGCCCTGTTTCATGATTGGCTGTTGAGGGCCATGTGACAACATTTTTTCTCTTCTAATGTGAAATAAACTGTTTGTTTTACCATGATTATGCAATACTGAAGTCTAAAAATATGATGAAAGAAACTTTGAAGAGGAATGAGAAGAAAATTGTGATATTCAGCTGGAGTGCTGCAAGGAAAGGTCAGGGAATTGCTCTTGACGTTTAAAGAGAATAGAGGCAGTCACGCCATATTTAATTTGCAATGACAACAATGTAAAGCTATCACAGGATTCAACCTCGGATTCCTCCTTAGATGAATGGGAACGAAGCTGAAGATGAATCCTGTGATATCTATAGATTGGTGAAATAACAGCAAGATTTCGCATATTTCTTTTCATTTCTCTTACAGCGCTCTGAAATTAAAAGAGTGAATTTAGTCACTCTCTAATAGAGTGGAGAGTTTGAATTCACTCCATCGAAATGTTAATTCACTCCAAGAAGATTGAAATTTATTCAAAGAAGTGTAAAATTCGCTCCAGGAAGAATGAAAATTCACTCTTCCACGAGTGTTTGCAATGATCACTCTTTTTAAGAGTGATCACTGTAGGTACTCCATCAAAAGTGAAACTCCGCTCTTTTGGAGGGATTTCACTCTCTTTGGAGTGAATTTCACTCTTCGGGGAGTAAAATAATTCTCTAATAGAGTGTCCTCACGCTTTTAACCCTATTAAAGGATGACTAAGTTAATTATTTTGATTTCAGAGTATACCTTTCATATTTTAGAGTAGCTATTACATATTCAAGTTAATCAGTTAATACTTCCAAATTTCCCAATTCAGCGACAAAAATATTGCCTTATGATTCTCAATAGCCAGTCATGAAATATTCTACTACACCTGGAGAGAAATGAACTTCAACTTTAGACCTTGCCGGGCACAAGAAGCAATTCAGCTACAACAAATTCAACACGACAACGATTTGAATTACAGAATGTAGTTGCCGGTCTATTTGAACGGAGGTTAGTCATGCAAAGTTAGGCTCCAGTTGCCCGGTGTACTTTCTTAATGTAACAGAGTGACCTGAGTCACTCTATATAATAAAGTGGAATCTGTGAATTCACTCTAATAGCCAATTAGAAAAGTGAAATTCACTCCGAAGACTGAATTTATACTCTTCTTATGGAATGTATTTCCCTTTTATTGGAGCAAATACCCAAGACAAATTTAATTAATTCTGATGGCTCATAAGATTACACCTACTGAAAACTTCAGTCCAATAGAGGCTTTGCAATTACGTCACGGAACCGCCATGCTGGAGGACATTCATGCCAAATACACGTGGCTTTGTACCGAACGCACTGCACAGAGTGCGTTGTGGTATGCACGGTGTGTACACATCCAACGGACAAACGCGCCCAGTGTGGTTAACTACGTAGCTACATGTACTCCAACATGGCCGCCGGAGAGTATTATGACGTCATGTGAAAAGCCTCTATAGAAGAAGTCAATGAACAGTTTGTGCTTTTTTAGTGTTATATGTTTCTTGATAAACTCCCTCCGTCCATGCGTCAAAATAAGAGTTCGAAGTGTCTATCTGCGCATGCGCCAGTGACCTTTCTGTTTAGGTCAAGTGGTAAGAAAACTTCGGGGCAATGCGCCGACCGCGCATTATATATACTGGGCTAATCATGAGTCGATCACAATAAAAAAAAAACTTCGTAACCATATGAATTTGAAAAAATCTATAAAAATAAATGGAACTTAATAGCAGGGCCCAATATTTTGTAACCTAATGTTTTCCCCATTGTGATATGTTTTGGTGTTGTTTGGGTTGAGCTATCTGTAGAAAATGAATCGAATAATCTTGAGTCAATCACTTCATAAAACACACAAATAAGAAGATTGTATAAATTACCACATTAAAGGTGAGTTTTTTAAACAATAATACAGAATAATCTTTTTTTGTGTCAGAATTCTTACTTAAAATTTCATTAAAGACATTCTCATCATCATCTTTAGTAACTTCTGCAAATTTCTCATGTTTCATACTTTTACCAAAACTTAACTTGAAATCTGGCCATGACAAACAATATTGCTTTAAACATAAAAAATGATGACAAATAATTGGTTTTGATGTTGTTTGAGAAAAATGCATCACAGGTCTTTCTAGCAATGCAATCACATAACACCTACACGCTTCACTGGGGTTTAGAAGGCAGTGATGGACTCATGATACTTTTACCAAAGTCGTGCCAACCCTCTGGCAAAGGGCCGTTCGGCGGAACCAAACTTGATACTGCTTCCCGAAGAAGCTATACGTCCACTGAAGGACAGCACTTGACCAACCTCAAGGCCTTCAAACCATTTACTTCAGACCATGGACTCATAATAGTGATCGAATCATGATTGATACATGGAAGTACTACCTCCGAGGTAGTACTTCCATGATTGATATACATCACTCTTGCACGTGTGTATACACCCCAATCAGCTGCAAGGTAGGATATCCCAAATTCAACGTGTACTAATGCGTCCATTTGCTCGTCTTCGGATAGAATTCCCAAAGGGAACACTTTTTGATATGTTAAAGGGCCGGAGCAGTCATCCCAAATTGAAGAAGTGTAGTAGACTGTCCAGTTTCTTGATTGGCTGTTGAGAGTCATGTGACAATGTTTTTTTCTCTTCAAATGTGAAATTTACCAGAAATTACTGCTTGGTTTACCTTGAATATGCAAAAGTAAAGTCATAACATGTAATGAAACACACTTTGAAGAGAAATAAGGTGAAAATTGTGTTATTCAGCTTTTTCTTCAAAATAAGTTTGGGGGGACTGCTCCTTACCTTTAAGGAACGGGAAGGGGTCTTCTTCAAGTGGTCAACGTAAGTATATGTGCAAGTGAAGAGCCAGTGGTGAAAAATCAATTGAAGCAATTTTGAGGAAATTATCGGCTTTATAACCTGGCGGAGGAGGTATAACAAGCTTTTAGTGAAAAACAAGTAGAAATTTGAGCGGTAACAACACAAAATCTTCAAGGTTATGATACGGTAAATTAAAAGTGCCATGAATGGCCAACTTGTCAGCTTTCATATGAAGGGTAGCCTGCCTCTGGCGAAAACTTCGGCAAACTTTCAGAGGCCAGTTTACTTATTGAACGTAGTGTGTAAGGCAATGGAGAAATTAATGGGGTATGTTACCGTAAATACACGTAAAAATTGTTACCCTCTGACCAAGACAGATTGTGCAATACTGAAGGAAGTTTCATGAAGTTATGGTCACAGGGTAACACTTTTACGTGTCACGTTTAAGGTAGCATACCCCCATTCATTTCTACATTGACTTACACCATATCCTTGCTTCAACAGCTAAGACACCATTGTTGCCATGGTAACATTTAAAGTCTTACCTTCTTAATATGACAGCCTTACTTCTTCCTCCTACCAAAAATCGAAATCCGTGAAAGGTCGTTTGACTTGCAAAATGTTCCATTTCTTTTGAGATTATTTCAATCGCTATGTGCTTTCGTTCCTGCTCTTTCCATGCCTCTTGAGGTCGCTCTAGTTTTATTGTGGAAATCATTTTCTTAATGTAAGAGTCGAAAAATATAAGATCATTTCGTAAGATTTTTAATATAATAAACCGTCTTTGTGGATCGACATGCATCTTACTGAAGCAAAACTTTTAAAGAGTGTACTTGGGGTTTTGCGTAAAATTTAAGCGAAGTGAAGAGTGATCCATGCAGGTACTCGTGAAAGAGTGAATTTCTCTCTTTTGCGACTGAATTGACACTTTAATAGAACCATACTTTGCACTGTATCAAAAGGTTCACTTGGGGGGGGGTTGTTCTTAGAGTGCACCAGGTGAGTGTACAAGGCCTATACTGTGTCATTAAAAAAACATTCTTAGTACATGACGTGTTACACGCGATATTCCGCACTGTTTGATTTTATGTCAATCGAAGAAATGTGCTAATTGAAAATTTCTGAATTTTACCAGTAAAATTGCAGTTTGCCTTTAATGATATCCTCCCTAATTTTTTGTAAGGGTCGATGCTGTCCCGGAAGTCTAAAGAACATCATATACTGAAAATGAGAAGGATGTGTAACGTTTCTAAAATTGGGGACGGCTCGACTTACACCAATTGGTTAGAAACTGGGCCGTAAAACTCCATCTAACCTAACCTAACCATCTAAAAATGAGAAAAAATATAAGGAAAAGGTGCATCGACAAATTAATTAAACTTTACAGAACTTCAATTATAAGTGCTTTTTGGCAGTAGCGGTACCAGAATGTCAAAATAACTGAAGGGGGGGGGGGGAGATACGGACAAAGGAAAATGTTTGGGGCGAAATTTCACGCTTAAAGCGAGACCGAGCGCAAAGCAAAGCCAAGGTGGGTTTGAGGGGACGATGCCCTGAAAGCTACAAGGTTTTAGCATATCTCTGGATGGAACATTAGGTCTCAGGAGAGGCAAATTATTTATTTTTCGGTTGACTTAACTAGTAACTGACCTTCATTGGAGAAAGGATGAAACTGAGGGAAATGACAAAATCTGAGGCCCTCTTCAAAATGCCCCCTCATCCCCGAAGCGCCCCTACTGATTTTTTTTTGAAATATCAGCACATTGATATTCTATGTAACAACTTCTATTGGTATGCAATTCAGAATTTACCAAATTCTTTGCCATAAACGTCAAAGAGCAATTACTAAGTTCGTATAAAAGAAGGCTATATTCAATTTGAAGTATACCTAAATTTTACCACTTTCATAAATCACCACCATTGCAATAGCATTGAAGAATTCAGCTAAAACAACTTGAAACAAGTCATAAACAGCATGAGGGTTCCATACAAGAACAACGCAAGACTAAGAACCAAGTTTTTTTTAATAAACTGTGAAACAGCGTACTTACTTCAAGCCCTGTTTGTATTTTCCTTCGGAGTTTTCTCTCAAAGTCGAAATCGTTTCACTTTCACTTCCAAAAACTGTCAAAATTTGCCAGTTATATGTAATCAATAGGATGTGACGTCGGTTGAACATTAAAGTGACACTGATTACTAATTAATTACTTTCCTCCTAAATAAAATTAATGTAAATCTTTCGCCTCCAAAAGAAGTAATATTTGGTCTAATTTAATTTCTAAATGCATTGCTTTCTCCAGCTCACGATTTTCTCGTTTGACTGATATTAATAGCGACATACATCAGTCCTTCAGTCATCTTGGGAAGAACCCAGCCCATTAATCTTTAAAGCGGTACATTGAGTTGGTTTGTAAAACTGACCAAAATTTCCAAAACCTGTAGAATTTTCTTCACATGCTTATGACAAAGGGTTAAATTTAGAAAGTCCCCATATCTCAGACTAAACAATTGGATGTTTCAAGGGTGGGTAACGGAAATTAACGATTCAATTCAGTTTAACAATTTTTTGTTTAGTTTTTCAAAACCGTTACAAGCCAGATACAAACAAATTCAAAATTTTAACTCTTAACATATGAATTTTGGATGTAAAATTTGAATATATAATTTCGTAAATAATAAGCATTGTCATAAGGTAGTACGGCCCAACATCCTTCCTATAAGTTATCGATATCACATGTGAGCCCCTCTTCTAAAACTAAGTAAATATATCCATGAAGTGGATCACTTCTTCTTTAGTGAGTCACCCTTTGGACAAATTGACTCGGTTTAAGGAGAGTGGCTCACTTTTTATTTTCTGTGTGTCAACTCAATATGTCCCTTTAAAGCTATGCACAGCCAGCCAATAACTCCGTATTCCACATCATAAGTATACAAGCAAACACTTCAAAAATGTTTCTAATTAATATGACGTAACAAAATGAGCCACCAAACATATTACATACATTAAACGACATCCAGTCAACAAGCAGAAGAGTTTGGTCTATTACGGGAAAAAATCAATAGGCCTATTAGCCTTCAGACACATAAAAGAAAAAGACAGAGAATAGTTCATTTGCATAAAAAGATAGTGTTTCCGGTATTAATTACAATAACGTATACTTACACGTATTGTTGAAATGCATTGTATAATAAACAAAGAGGAAAAAATGGTCATGGAGTAGCAATGTACATTTGGAACAAAAGTTGACATTTTGAGGATCAGAAAGACTATTGGCTCATGCACGAAGGACGTAACACCAAAAATGAACATGAATAAACATTATGTGAGGGGCCTCCTTTTTTCGACTACATACATTGTCCCGAGAAGGTTAACTCAGTAGACAGCGTGGACCTACATTTATAGCTCCCAGTCCATGCTCCCGGGACCAGCATGAAACGTCTCCACCAAACGGACGTGAATGTGTACACGGTCTTAAGCCCCTTTCCCCCAAAGGCTGGGATAAGTGAAAGGCACCTTGCTCTACATAACTGCTCGACAGCCAAGCCGAGCAAAGCAGGCGACTTCCTGCAAATTCCAAATTCGGAAACCTCTAACAACTGACAACCAGTTCCCGAAAGAGGGCAGTATGCAGAAGTTTAGTGACATTGAAAGAAGTGGATGTTTAAATAAAAACAAATGGCACACATTCACGAAAGTGCTGGTACGTTTTCAACAGCCAAATTAATTACACGGACATCGTAAGAGTAGTTTTCAGGTGTATTGTCCGATAGTCATACCATCTATCCTGCCTCTATAGAGCCAAATTCTGGCGAAGGTAATGAAACCTGGTAATTTGTTTCAGTCATACCATAATCATACAGTGTGACAATTTCCTCCGGGCCATTAGTCTGCATGCCTGAAAAATAATTTGAACCCACCTCATAACGTGACATTTCAAAACGTGAATTCATTATTAGTGGAGACTCCGGGCAGTCACCTAGACAATTTTATCATTTCAATATGTATTGAATTTAGCCAATAGTCTCAATAAAGTAAAAATCATTATCATGTCTTCAATTCCATTGTGTTTCTTTCCCCCGAAAAGTACCAGACATTTCATCATTTTTGTTAATTTTTGAACACTTAGCTAGTGTTTTTTTTCTACTATTGCAGACGAGAATCTCAACAAAGCAACAACTTAGATCATCCTTACATGTATTCGAATTTTCAAAATTTTCTGTACGCTCCGCTCCGAGCTACCAATGTTGGCGCTCCGTTTGGACAGTATTTCGGGCAACATTTTCTGAGTTAAAGTACTTTTCAATAACTTTCTGATCACTTTGGAGTCTGTGAACTTATCTTGAAGTGAGCATTTCATCGCAAACGACAATAGATAGCGACTGCTTGGAATCTGTGCACGTGTATAAGTATGGGAAATGCTATTTCCGGGCCGATTTTTCGAAATTTTCTCAGCTTCACCTGATGGTGGCGCCCCGCATAGACATGCTTTATGGCCGAATAAGCCTTGCACATCGACGACACACTGATGTCAACCTTTGAGCAGAACAATGCAATACGTGTCTACAGCCTCCAATGTAAGCTTCAGACTGTTAATAGTGGCAAAATATTCCAATTTCGATGGATACTCCGCAAAATAAAAAGGCAAAGCCAACTCTGTTAATCACTCCGACATTCTACCTAATTTTGCTATTGAAATGCATATCACTTAGTGAAAACCTAAATTTTTCATTATACCCTTACCAAAAACCAAATTTTCTTTAATTAAATTTCAAAATTTCTTCAGTATAACAAACTCTTAATTTTTAAATCCTCGTTCAATAAGGGGAAAACTTTTCGGGCAAACTTCCAGTATCGTCAAAGCCTTAACGCGTAAGCCTCGGTCTATTTAATGCATAAATCCAAAAGAATTGCAGCTGTCGCCTAAATATAAAGGAGAGATTCTTCAATAAACAGCCGGAATTTTTAAAGACCCTAACAAAAGCCAAATTTCTTTCAAAATTTTTTTTTTTTTCTTCAAAATACATTCCAGATTTTTAAGTATTTGTTTTACAGAAATCCAAAAATTTCGGCACACTACGCGCTCCTCAAATTCTGTCAAGTCACGTCCCACCGGGACTTCATCGCCTTTGTCGGGGCCTTGGAATGCTGGCCCCCTGTCGGGCAAATCCTGGCGCCACCCCTGTCACCAAGTAAGAAAAAGTTACAATGGCTCTCGCTGTCATTCAAAATCCTGTTTGGGGCTTCATGCTAGTGTCACCGATTTCTTAATTCTTCACTCGTCTGTATTAAAATAGCGTAGGAAAGTTCAAAATTCTTACGAGAGGCCTTGTGAAATTTTCGCGAGATTTGGGTGCATGAAGCCGTAATTAAGAAATATCAGTTTAGACTATCTGTGGCAGGTTTGGGATACCATCTCCTGTGATTCCCGCACACTTCACACGGTGTCACTTCGATAGTCCTTGTGACTTCATGGTAACCACGTCCCACGTATATCAGCCTGGTTATGGGTCATTAATTGGTTCTTGAGCTATTGAGGATGCCACCCGATCATAACTGAAACAGATCGCCTCCGTTGCTTTGAAGAGAACTAATTCGTTCCTGAAAGCCTATGACTATAACTGACTTATAAAGAAGAAGATTGTGAGATTTAGCTGTTACTCCAAAATAAGTTTGGGTGACTTCTCTTGCCCTATAAAACTAATAATTTAACAGCACATTCCGTTCGCCGCCGTCCTGGATGAATCTGTCTGGAGATATGGGTATGACGCCCCTTTAAGATTTTTTTAAACAATTTAAGTACCCTCGGGCGTAGATGCAATCTACTGCAACTATTTAAAGCGCTTATCCTCTCACCCCAAACTACAATTTTGGTAGGGTGTACCTAAATTCTCAATTGGCTCGGCTCTTTGATTGACATTTTAATTCAAACAATGCAGAGTACCAAAGTTAATATTACACAGCATAAACTGTACTGAGTTTTTTTTTTTTTTTTGGTTATTCACATTGAACTTTTCTATATTCACCCTGAGGCAATGAACTGAGATTATTTCTGGAGGAGGATGAATTTCAGACAATTGTGGGAGGGGCTTTAAGGTTAGGAGAATTGGTGCTGTGTGGTGTGAGAGAATTGGGCCTCTAACATCGTTTGAAGTCAATTTCAGCTGACATATGGGCAATACGTGAAGGTGTATTTTTCAGAATTCGCTATTGGGACGGGACCACGGTTAGGGTTACCATATTTATTTTCTGAGAAAGGCATTGTTGGATTGTTGTCCGGTTGGGAGGGTGGTTACGGGAGCCTAGGCATTCGGTTCATGTGTCCCGGTGAAGCAAAATGGTCAGAATTTTTGTTGCGTTGACCAGAGTAGTCGTCCCTTTTGTTTTTTAACAACAGCTGAATCGCATGAATTCTCCTGAGTATCTTTCGTGGTATTTCATCGTGTTTATGTATGATATCCTGCATTTTTAAGGCAGCCAAGCCAAGCAGTTACTCTCGGTTAATGTCTCAATTGGAGAAAACTGTTCAATAGTTCTCAAGAGTCATTCACTAAACGGATCATTCAAGCTTGAGTTAATTCATTTTGCTTTGAAGTTAAATTCGACCACTAGTCCTAAACAAGAGCCCAATGGGCACTGTGGTTCCTTGCTGGATATTACAAGAACTAATGTACGGCCAGTCTTCGAAATAGAGCGAAGCGAAAGCTCATACTCAATGTTTGTAACATCTTCACAAGGGGTATTTTAGAACTTATATTACATGATATGAATGATTAAATTTTTGTGGCCTTACTTACATCATGGAGCTACTAGTAGCTCCATGCTTACATTCAACTTGTATTAATGCTAGGTGATCCTTCAAAAACATTTCCTCATTTCCATATGTATTTATGCTTGTAATCAAACTTGATATTATCACCAATAAACAATACACAATGTGGTTAGAGAGAGAAAAACACCCCTTGTACTTCTCTCATAAGTTATTTTTACCTGCTCTCAAATAAAACTTGCTATTACTTTTAAACAATCTACCATTTGTCCTGTTTGCTATCTCTACACAGAAAATTGGGTTTATTTAGCAGTTAAGCAGAAGGCAAGTGATTAATGGGGTGTGATAATAGAATGAGGATTAGGTTACCCCACAGAGCACAGCAGTATTAAAGAGACATACTGTATAATCCATGCATTGCTTCCACTGGCAGAGAGGCCAGTTTAATGCAGTGTGACCTGTGCTCATTGAAACCTACAGATTTCAGTTATTGCCCTCTTAAAACTTTGAATGATCGAAAATCTGTGTAAAACCCAAAGTAATCATTACTGAATGAATGTAAAGGCCAAATTTCTAAGGTGTTTGGGTGTGTAAGCATGCAAAACCAGGTGAGATAAAAAATCTATTGAGCCTATCTTTATCTAGCTTACAACATTTTTCAAATAACATTTACAGTGGTTGACCTCCAGTGACCTTGATGACCTTTGACCTTAACCAAACACAGATTGATTTGAAATCTGTCCTTTTTACCTTAAAATACTGTGTTAAAACGTTTTTCAGTGTTTGACCCCTGGTGACCCCAGATGACCCCTTGACCTTTACCAAACATATCAGATTTCATCCTTTCACAATAACACACCCACACACCAAGTATGACATCTATCCAAGTTTCCTACCTTGAAATATCATGTTGAGAAGGTTTTTAGTTTTTGACCTCTGGTGACCCCAAATGACCTTTGACCTCCACCAAAAACGATAGGGCACACCTTCAAAGTATGGCACTTCTATATACCAAGTTTCAATTTAATCCAACTTTCCCTTGTTGAGTTACAGCGTACCCAAGCTAGCGTCACAGACACACACACACACACACACACACACACACACACACACACACGCCAACCTGACTACATAGATTCCTTTTGCTAACGCAAGGAACCAAAAAGACAGTACTGCACTTCAAAGACAGTCAACTCTCACTCCAAACTACTGACAATTTCTGTAGTAGTCCACAGAAATTCTCAGTTTGCACAGCTCTCTAATTGACAGCAGGTTCAAAAATACGAAAAATACGAAATACACATTAGTCAGTAGCTCACATTACATAACAAGTGCGCTTCCGTGAGAGTGGTTTGATTTCACCAAGGAGATTGTAGAACCTCCGTGATTACACATTAGGTCTTTTACACTCACAACGAAGCAATTAACTGAGATTGTATGTGGATTAGTTTAAGACAGTTGTGTGGCCGGAGGGGTTTAGGTAAATAAGTTAGGAAACTTGGACGGAAATGTTTGGTGTGATTGGATTAAGCTTTTAAATGCAACTTGGATAGGCTTTGTGGGTTCAGGGAGCTGTATCAGTCTGTTACATTTCCCTGGTGGTCAAGTTTCGAGGGGTTAAATCATGAGTTCGAATCCGATAAATGCCACAGACGGTTCCGATCCATCATGCTCTGATACATACAAGACCACCCGAGGGCCCTTGACGGTAATAATTTGGGAGCCGGGACTATACAGTTCTTCTCAAGATGATAACAGTGGCCCATGTCCTGAACTTGATTGTGGACAACGATTGTGGCCACCCCCCCCCCCCGACAGCCCCGTCACTGAGGCTCTTCACTGACCCTATCGAAAGTGAACGTGACTGAGGCTCAGGATCCGAGCATGGGTTGGGCGGAATTTCGGTATGCTTGCTATCATAGCAGAAACACCCCATCACCCGAAGCGTTCTGGAGAAATTTTCGCCTAAATCACCCCCATAATCGACTAAAATTACAATTCTGAGACCCGTTTGAGTAGAGTTTTGCTAGATGTGCAGGCTTGCACGTCGAACATTCATATCCCTACCATCAATGTCGATTCAGTATTAATTTTAGTAAGGCCAAAAGGGGTTTGGGGGAACGTTACTCTATCCACATGCAAGCCCTCTCCTCCGTTCCTGTTCCCCTTCCTTTTCCCGGCGGCGCCACTGGCGAACCGGTCCAGAGCCAGGGGCGTAGCAAGGATTTTAAAAGATGTAGGCACAAAGCAGGGGCGCCGCCAGAATGTTGGTATTGGGGGACAGATGACATGGGAGACCATTTAAGCGGAGCGCCACCATGAGTTGGCGCGGAGCGTACGCCAAAAATTTTTTGTTTCACAGACCCGCCAGATCGCAGGAAATGGCCTCTACGACTCGACTTGAACCTAAAGGAAACCCTCTCTAAAGTGCTTTTTTACTTCATAGTTCTCACTGCTAGGAGAAAACTGAATAAAGAACAGTGAGAGTGCGGTGGCGAAGAATATCTGATATGTCTCTCGCCTTAGTGTCTTAAGCTTACATTGTTATCTCGTGGTTCAAAACCCAGATGACACGGGAAACCATTTAAGCGGAGCGCCACCACAAGTTGGCGCGGAGCGCAGCGAGAAAATTTTGGTTCCACAGACCCTCCCAGATTGCAGAAGATGGCCTCTACGACTCTATTTGTACCTCACCCCGCCGCCTACAAAATTAAAGAGCTTAAACACGAGTTGCGGAAGGGAACGTGTGGAAGCGTTGTAGAGTCATGATCGTTTCAAATCAACAAGATTTTAGTGGACGATTACGGCGATTTTGAAGTTTCCATTCTTTTTTATATGTTCCATTTTTATATGTGCTTTTTTAAAGACGACTTAGCCAAAAAAAGTGTCGGGCCGGGCCAACAGGGCTACATACTGGCTACGCTCCTGAGAGCGATCTTCCGGGTAAGATAGTGCAAATTTCTATGAAAACGATATGGCTGGTAGCCACTCCCGTATACTGCTAAATGTTACAACACCGCGCTAAGCCTTTGTGTTGCTCTAGTTATCGATACGTAATTCATTGAATATCGATCACGCATACCGTATAGTGTGCAGCATGATTGCTACAGTCTAACGTTAGTTTGGGTCTAACCCTAGTTGATTTGCAAACACTCTGTTCGGTTTCTTGACGTTATTGCTGGTAAAACAATGAACCGGAAGAAGAGGTGTGTATAAGCATCGTACTTATTTTTTAATGTATTATAATGTCACATTAACGTTAGGCCTGTGTCATTAGGGTGGCCTGATAGGAGCGCAAATGCCACAATAATGTACAACACTAGCATGGCCCATGGCAGCAAAGATAGCCTATCCATTGTAAAATGAGTACGTGGGCTAGGCCTAGCCTATTTTCTATTATCCTGCTCCTGACATGTGACAATAGAAGAAGTGCAGAGGGCAAATTTTCTAATTGAGGTTGGCAAAGATAGCTGACAGGATATGAAATTATAATTATAGCCTAACATGAAATTAACTTCATATACTCTACCATAACTTCATAGGCCTTGGCCTAAGTCATAATTTTCCAGTGCTGTGGTCAAGGGGATGAAGGCAGAGGTGTTGGAAGCGTTAACTTGAGTCACTCACCATCATGAGTTGATCACTACCAATGGCATGTAAACGCAAGTGAAGCATGTAAGTGTGATGCCCAATGTCAGATTAACCTACGATGCATATTACTTCATAGGCATTGCTACATGTACAGTATTGCCAACTACATTTCAAAATGCATTTTCTACAGAAAACTCAATCCAAACAACACCAAAATATAGCACAAGGAGGAGGACATATTAATATTACTGTCAAGTTTCATTGATTTTTATAGATGTTTTCCTATTTTTATGGTTAAGAAGTTTGTTACGTGAACGACTCATGATTGGCCCAGCCTGCACAGTAAAACATGAAGGCCTAGGTCTATTTATAGTTTTACAAGGTAATCCAGGTTACATCAAACATACTTTGGCAAAGTTTCTCATCAGCAAATCCTCAAATGACTTTGTCAATCACATCAATTGTTTCAAAAGTAGCAAATTCAAGGATATTCAACACCTCAGTGTAGGGCTGTGACCGTGTAGCGATTAATCGCTAAACGATCGCATGTGGAATAAACGTTTAGTTCAAAGCTACTGGCGATTAATCGCAAAACCCATTTTTCGTCCAATATTCTTCCCATTGTCCTATGGATTTTTGCCCACCTTTCCTTCTACACAATTCACACAGATCGATCGTCTTGTGAATTTCCCTATGTAAACTTTTCCGGCGCTGTAAGCAGCCTAGAGGTAAACTGCTGCCTAGCCGTACAACGGAGCAACTCGTAGTACTCCCCGCGGATTGCGGAACGGAGGTTGTACAACCTGTGTTATAGCCTCGATGTGCCGCGCGGCCTACATCTTACAACATTCATTCAATGCGTATTTAAAAGCTGCACAGAGTAGTCATTGCAACACTTAACAGTTTTGAGTACAATGCACACTGCTTGTTTAATTTGTGTGAGTCGACCATGCAGGCAACAGTGAACTAGTTCGATCCGGTGCTCAAGCGACCACGTGCGTTCGTATATCATGTACTTACGTAGTGTAATGAAGAGTGCAATGTTTATTGTCTCGATTTCGTACGTACGGTTTCACTTGCGATGAGCACGGAATTACTGTCGTAATAAATACGTTCCGAGTTCACTGGCAGTTGCAGAATAGTTTAACCACAGTTGCTTTGCATCAAATCCGATATAAGTAGTACAGGATGGGACGTAAAACAAGCGTGGTGTGGGATTGTTTCGATGTTGGTAAAGCTGACAAGATTGCTAAATGTCGCATATGTAGTGCCAAATTAAAATACATCGATAGGTCTACTGGGAGCATGATGAACACAATATAGTTGTAAGCATTTTGACTTCGTGAGGTTAATTAATCGCGATTAACCGCTAAATGATCGCAAATTTTTGCGATTAAACGTTTAGTTAAAATGCTACACGTTCACAGCCCTACCTCAGTGGCTACAACCATATGAGTAAATACGTACAGCTTTAAAAAGAAGAGAAACCATGGAATTGCAGAGAAATCACCTGTGGTGGCCTTGTTTCTTGCGAGAGTTGTGACTTCTATTTTAGCAATTCCTTATCTCCCTTAGTTAATTAGCAAGTTAATTTTTGTGCAATTCATGATTGTTGACAGTTTTAAACCTATTATACAGTTCAAAAAATAAAAAGTAAAAAGTAGCAGTTTCCTGACATTTGAGACATGTCAATAAGTGGAATTACTAGCTGAGCCCTGTGAACAGATGACATAAACTTGTAAAGAGGTGTCAATGCCTTCTTCATCATGTAAATTGTACACAGCTTTTTTTCCACTTGTGACTCACTGGCTTGTTTTCCCTACTCCATTGCTAATATGCCAAGCACCAAGCACAATGGCATTAGGTTCCGGTTTTAGTCTTCGGTTATGACCCCACTAGTACTTGAACTCCTGGTGTCAATATTTCCATCTGCTCCCAATCTGCCTTATCCTAAAATTATATTCCACTTTGAACAAGGGACACCCACATAAGGCTGCCAACAGAAACTTCACTTTTTTTGCTCTGGTGGTCTCCACTGACCTTTGACCACCAAAAACAACAGCACACATCTACACATTACACAATAACAAACATGTATGCACCAAGTTTGAGCAAAATTTTTCACTCAGTTATTAAGTTATCTTGCATTCCAATCCATTACATACACCAAGTTAACTGCATAGTTTCCTCGGTTCTACAATTTTTTGTTTGGTCAATTTTATCACAATGTATGATTGGTGCAGAATTGAATGTGTAGAAAACTTGTTCCTTTGATAAACAACACACCTACTGTACCACACTCCTAAATTTCCCAAGGAGTGTGATTTGAAGCACATATGACAAATCTTAACACTCAAGGCCTGGTGCAACCATTTCTGTCATTAAGGGTACATACCTACAAAAAGCAAATGATGGTGTGTGCCCACACTTGCACACCTCAGAATTCAAGGCCTGAAATGCAGTAGAAGTGTGACACATGTATAGGCTCTTAAAGAACTTTTCCATAATTTTGAACATTTTGAAGGATTTTTCTGTCTCTAAAATTAGTGAAGAATATTTTTTATTTTCATTTGAAGTACAAAGATCAAGAGACGGATGTGGGATGTGGCAGACATGGAGCAAGCCCTGGCAGGGGTCCGAAGAGGAGAGATGTCAATCAGACAAGCCAGTAGGACCTTTAATGTTCCCCTCACTACACTCTCGGACAGAGTTGCGGGGAGAGTCACACGAGAGACCCCAGGACCTGACCCTGTGCTAACGAAGGCTGAAGAAAACAGGTTAGCCATGTGGGTTCTGAGTATGAACTCAATCGGTCATGGCCCAACAAGGCTTCAAGTTTGTGAAATGGTGAAGCAGATTTTAGATGCTAACAAGAGGCCCAATCCATTCATTTTCAACCGTCCAGGTAGAGGGTGGTATGCCAGTTTCTTGAAGAGGCACCCAGAGGTGAAGGAGAGTTATCAAAAATATTCCAATCCATCGACCCCAACCTCAAGTAAGAAATTGGACAAATGGTTTGGGGAATACCAAGAAACAATTGGTCGCCTAGGGTTAAATGACAAGCCCCATTTGATATGGAACTGTGGAGAGACATCTTTTCCTTTTGAGCCAGATTTGGAGTGGGCTGTCACACCCGCTTCAAGTAGATTCTATGAAGGAGACAAAGATTGCGCCAGTGGCAAAGGTAAAAAGAAAATTGCAACTCTCTGTGCTATTTCTGCTGCAGGAGCAGTTATTCCTCCGTCACATATATATCTCAAGTCAAAATGGGACAAACAAAGTGCTGTACCTTGTACGTACTTCATGCAACATTCTTCGGGTTGGACGGACTCCCATCTGTTTCAGTTCTGGCTAACAGAGCACTTTGCAGAACATGCACCCAATGAAAGGCCCATCCTTATATTATTTGATGGCCACTCTTCATTTATAGACAAGTCAACCAGAGCTAAGGCTCTTGACAATGAGATAGAGTTCTTGTGTCTTCCACCCCATCTTGTTCGTCAGCCCATTGATGTGGGTCTTTTTAACCCATTAAAAATGAGCTGGTGGAGGAGCGTTGAGGACTTTAAAGCTGAGAGAGTGGGTAAAAAGTTTCATACAAAGAATTTTGTCAACATCTTTAAGATTTCATGGGAAGATACTGTTAGATTAGGTGATATTTATGAAGGTTTCAGAAGTACAGGGATTTTTCCTCCTGAAAAGGAACTTTTAGGTACTGTGAAGAGGGAACAACTTTCTAATCTTGGGAAAAGTGGGTCTTCCTTGAGGGTACCAGAACTTTTCATTTCAAATTCAGTTGTCCTTAGAGCTTTGGAAGAAGCAATGCCTGCTATTCAAGTAGAATTGTTTGAGAAAAGGTACTCGGTAGGCTTTCAGGGTAAAGATCCCTTGTATCATACCTGGAAAAATCTCAAAATGCAAGTTTGCGGTTCTGTGAATGAAGCGGAGGAAAGTGAAGACGACTCATCAGGGAGCAGTTCATCCTCAGATGGAGAGTTTAGTGATGAGAGGGAAGAGCAAGGAGAAGATGCAAGAGTCACTTCTCAGAAACCGTCTGTCACTCCTATTGCCTTGGAAACAGCTGCGTATGAAGAAGTTCAATCGAAGTCGTATAATAACATGATTCGATTAAAGAGGAAGAGGAAACAAAAGCACATAAGCAGAGATGATGATGATCACGAAGATGATGATGATGATGGCAATACAGGGGTAGACAGCAGTGGTGAGAAATTAGGTGAAAATTTCGATCATGTGATTACAGATACCTGTTCTCCAACCTCTCCACATAATTATCTTCAACTGACAACCATGAACTCTTTAGAATATGGTGCCAATAGCGATCGATATGTCATCAGTTGCCAGGATGTTTTATCAGTTGAGGAAATTGTGATACCACCGGGAAGCGAACCTCAGCATGAAGAGGTTGTGGTAACAGCTGCCACTTTTGTACCATTATCATCTGTGGCATCTAATGGACTTGACTTTGATTCTCCTGCACCAGCTTCAGTCCTTCCCACCATGCAGTCCTTAACACAGAACAAGGGACCCACAGGTCAGCCATCATCAGATATCCGTGTGATACCAGTACCACTTGAGGAAAACGAAACCTTGGTAGAGCAGCAACCTTCCGTGGGTGAAGATGCTGTTCCGCCAGCATCCTCATCACACTCTGCCATCACTGCCACTGAGAACGAAGCAGCTGATGCCTTAGTAACTGTGTCCATGTTGGATCCTGAATCCTTTAAGATTCTGGATGGAGCCATTGAGGTAGCCTCGGATGTGGAAGTCACAAGCACTGAACATTCAGCCACTCTCAACGGTAACACTGAAGATGAACAGGGTTCCTCTAGCAAGATTTCATGACAGTATATGCTTCCGTGAGGTTACTTTGTTCAGTACTGACATGTTTTGGAGAACAAAATGCATTAAATTCTCACAAAAAACTACAATTTTTTTTAGTAGTCTACACTCTACAGAAATTCCCAAATGGCAAAGCTCTTTGACTGATGGCAAGTCAAAAAAAAATGCACAGGACTGTAGCACATATTGATCACACAACATGCACTGTACTGAGATTATTCTGATTATGTGTTGTTGTCTTGTTCACTCACCCTGAAAAGATTGTGTCTGGATGAATATATGAGTTTAGGACAGGTGTGGGAGTTGCATACATTAGTGGATTAGGAGAAGTAGAACTGTTTGCTGCAACAGGATTAGGCCTTTAATCTACAGAAGTGTGTATACTCAGAGTAATTTGGTGAAGTTGGCATTTAATTTGTCATTGAACTCTTTTCTATAAAAGTATGGATTGAAAAAGCAATCTGAAGTAAGTTACAGTAGGGAAGGGAAAGCAACAATATTTAAAGGGAAGTTTAAGCAAAAATTTAATTTTCATTTGTTAAAGAAGAAGCAAATCTGCACAGTGCAGTGAAACTTACATTCAAACCAGGCATGTATCTCTTGTGAAATCAGTGAATGAAGTCACTAAATTTGTGTTCCAAACTGATTCTTGAGGGCAGCAGAGGTTATATCACTTTTTCAAAATTGACAAGGACTGCTAAACTTGTTTTTTCAGACTGTTGGGTTGACCTTGAAGTTAATAATAACTAGAAAGCCAACAGGCTTAGTGATTCCTTGCCGTATGACATATCATAGCAAACATGGAAACAAACATGACATGCATGAGATCCCATACAATTATCCTACTTAATTTAGATATAATACTAGTAGGGTCAAAACTTTTTGACCTCATGTGACCCAAAATGACCTTTCGACCCCTTAAAAACACTAGTGATCACCTTACCAACACGTCCATCAACATGAGTAATTCAAAATTAAGCTTAGTACAGAATGAGTATGGAAGTACTACCACCAGGTATGAGATCCCTCACAGTTATCCCCCTAAAAATATTATGTCTACAAAGTTTGATCTAACTGTCACCTCAAACCTTTGATCTCCACACACAAGAGGAATTTCTCACACAGCTTTAATATTCCAGAAAACTGTCTCATTACTTGATAAAGCGGTATTTTTAAACCATTTTTATCAAAAGTTTGGTCAATGGGGACAGTTCTCCATTCTGAAGTCTCTATGTTCGGATGCCTCTATGTTTCGAAAAGTCTGCATTGAGGTTAGTGTTTAAACAAGCCCTCATCGACACACTCTCCTACAAGCATTGGATCAAATACTGTGTTCTCACATACCTGCCCTCGAGGTAACACCGTATTACCTCACGCTCGAGTAACGTGGGAACGCGGGTTAACGCGGGGTCGGTGTTTAAATTTCGATCCACCTCAAATCGCAGGGTTAAGCAGTTTTAAACATCGTGTTTGTTTTAATCAAGCAAGGTCACTGGTATTTATTGCACTGATGACAGGTATTTTCTTACATTTTGCTGTAATCGGTGTGTGAAATATTTGGTCTCGTTACTATGGTAACACTATCCAATCAACGAAACACTGGGTACGTGAGAACACAGACTGGAAAACACGGGGTTAGCCTGTGGTTTTGTCTGATTGTAAACACGAGTTAACACTGGGTGTCGCGGGGTATGTGAGACCAAGCCTAAAGAGACATCTGAACAGAGATGTGTAACCTTGGCTATTACTGACGGCATTTTTTGCTTTATGGGGGAAATGCCCCACCCATTGTCTATGGTATCCTTTGCAAATTAACAAAAGCAGATATCCCTATTAATCCATAATTTAACAAGACTTTTAATTCGCCTTTTGTCTACTTATACTGTAGGTACATCATAACATACAGTACAAGTTTTCCTTGTTTGATACACAGTATACAACATTATGCTTGCTCTTATTACCTGAACTACTTTTAAATGACAGCAGCAATGCAAAATAAAATCTTAATACTTTTGAAAAGTGTCATAATGGGTAATCTTGAAGCAATGGTTCTATGCATTAAGCTTTATGGTACACTTTTTTTTTGGGGGGGGGGGGGGGGGATAGTGACATGGATAAAAATGAAATGTGAGACAAGAATTCCCACTCGATGATGATATTTGACATAGCTATATAATCCTTCACACAGGGGTTACTTTTTTGGTGCGGTTTTCCAGATATAAGCAGAGATGAGGCAAGTAGTATGCTGATACATTTTATGCTATCAAAAATTTAAAACAAATTCTAGAAAGAAACTAAGTGACAAATAATCACTGTAGAGCATATTGAAACTGTAAAGCTGAAACACCAATCTAGACAGACACCAGTGTTTAAAGTTTTGTTCAACAAAATTCCTTATACAAACACACTATTTGTTCAATTCCACCAGCTTCTATGTAAAGGACACTAATTTCTGAAGGGTGTCAATCTACAGTATTTCTAAGATGACTTTCAGTTTAGAAACTTGATCAGTGTACATGAACTTCTCCATCTCCAGACAATGGCTAGGCAAACAACTTTTATTTGTGGTCAGATGAGACAAGATAATGTGGACAGTTATTTAATGCTGGATTTAGCAGAGGTGTGACTTTCATGGAGGTCTGACATTTTGACCACAAAAAGAGTACTGAATGCCTGCAGGGAATGGCAGGAAATAGGAGTATACAGTATACAAACAATGGGCTGTCATGCTTATGTACTGAGATAAAAATAAGCTTTCTTCAGAGGGTCTATAAGAGTCAATTAACACCACTTATACAGTAAAAAGCTTAAGTCAACTGAGCTGTATGTTTGTATGAGGTAATCCTTCAGGACACTGTGGGGATAACTGGCAGTCAACTGTGAAAAATTGGGCGAGATAACTTTGACCAAATGGCAAAGAATGGGTCAGTCACAATTTGATTCACTCTATTAGGCAATGACAGTTCATGTGCGCTGAAGGGTATTTGATACCAAATGATCAGTGTAAATTAGGTTCTTTTTTGTAAAACTAACTAACTGTGGTATATCTAATTAATCAATTCCCACTTCCAATTAATGCATGCTTGCATGCACATGTCCTCATGAGGACAGTAGGCACAAGGTTTGTCAAATATTAGCACTTTTTGCCACTAAATTTAATGTTTCCTTCAGGTTTTCTTTAAGGTTATTGAAAAAGCAATGTAGGTATGTTATAAAAGAGATTCTTGTGCATCACACAGAGTACTCTCTGTTCAAAGTTTATACTTATGAAGTTCCATATCAGTCATCTACTTAGTGTGCACAGAAGCATCTTCTAATATTTTCAGACTATGTCCCTAAATGACCCTTATACAGACTGTTTAAACTCACGTGTTCCACATCAGTTTCATGAAAATCTATTTACTTGTGGCTGCAAAATCAGCATACCCATGAGCATTGAAGCATGTATGCCAGCCTGATGAACAGATTTTGCCCTTTAAGATTTTATATTTTGCTCTGCCCACTTTTTCATGTATTAATACTTAGAACTTAATGTAATAACAGGGCACAATTTCATGCCAGAATCAACATACTGTACAGTAACTACCATGTGATGTGCCTTTTTGTGCACCTTAGACCTTCTTCCTATGAGTTTGCTTCAGTACTTTACAAATGCATTTTCAAAATTACCTCACTAAAGAATTTACATAGTGAAGATACCCTATGCCTATTACATTATCCATGCCAAATTATTTTTACCCTTTTACCCTAACCGCTCATGGATATTAACTTCAACAGTTATATACTCTTTTGAGATATAGTGTTTGCAAGGTTTTGATGTTTTGAACTCTGATGACCCCAAATGACCTTTGACATCCAATAAAAACAATAGGGGTCATCTACTCAATATGGACAATCCACCTAGTAAATATGAGATTCCTGGCAGTTACCTTTCTTGACATATGCATGTTTACAAGTTTTTGAGCTTTTCATCTCTGATGACCCCAAATGACCTTTGACCTCCACCAAAAATAAATGTGATCATCTACTTAATATGGGCAATCCACCTGCTATGTATGAGATCCCTCACATTTACCCTTCTTGAGATACAGTGTTTACAAGGTTTTGACCTTTTTCCCTCTGGTGACCCCAAGTGACCTTTGACCTCCATCAAAAACAATAGGGACCATCTACTCAATATGGACAATCAGCAAGGTAAGTATGAGATTGCTCACATTTTTCCTTCTGGAGATATCGTGTTTACAAGCAATTTCCAAGGTATTTACATTTTGACCTCTGGTGACCCCAAATGACATTTGACCTCTACCAAAAAAATAGGGACCATCTACTCAATGTGGACAATCTACATGCCAAGTTTGAGATCCCTGGGGGTTAGCATTCTTGAGATATCGTGTTTACAAGCAGGCGTCACACACACACATACACACACACACATACACACACACGACATCACCATCGCATAGATTCCTTGCCTGCCTTCGGCAAGGAATCAAAAATAGGACCTCCCTGTGAGGAATGCAAGGTTTTTAAAGTTCCTTTGGCACTTATGCAATCGCTTTCTGATAATATGGGATTGCTGAGGAGAAAATTGGTTGTCAAGTTTAAAGAAAGAAAGAAAAGAATGTCCATCAGTGTGAGGACATGATGTGATATGTACTTGCTCCTAGTTCATTTTTTGTTGAAAATGTGGCAACTTTGCCTGCTCATACTGTATCTTGAGAATCATACATTGGATTTCGATGCAAATTTCAAAGTGATCGGAGTAGGTACCATCTCGAATGTCAAAACTTGCTTTGACCTTAATCCCTCCCTTGAAAGGTAGTGTGACATGTTAGCAAAACCCACTGAATTTACTTGGTAGTTAAAGGCATATTCTGGAGACAAAATTTGTTAACTTACTGTGCAATATTGGACTAATTTGTTTTAAGTGAATGAATTTCAACACTTTATTTCTCAGCTCAAGAATGTACAATGAAGATGGGGGTTAAACTGTTAGAATTCATTTTTCCTGCTCTTTAATATATATTTTTGACCTTCAAGTACACTTTAAGCCACTACCTTTGGTGAAAATTCCACTATCCCACAGTCCCCACTATGGACTGTAGCAACTCTTGGTTAGTCATATATGGCACGCCAAAAGGCTCACCAAATATGAAGATGTTCTACAAATGAAAAGGCTCACCGAATTTGATGTAGTAAAAGTACACGTTCATGTACTAACTGCTTACGATCATGTACTGTTTGCTTACGTTCATGTACTGATTTCATACGATCATGTACTGATTTCTTACGATCATGTGCTGACATTTAGTACATGATCGTATGAAATCAGTACATGTACGTATTCGGTGAGCCTTTTGGAGGACTACTGGTACGCCGAAAGGCTCACTCTGTATGGCGTGCGGAAGATACAAATATAACATGATGATCTTACGTTTTTACATGTACAATGTGTGTTTTAAGATGTACAACGTGTGATTTTACATGTACAACGTAACATTTAACATGATGAACTTATGGTTTTAGTACATGATGGTGTAAATTAACATCATGATCATATGAAGTTAGTACATCATCGTATATTTTTGGTACATGAACGTGTAATTTTAGTACATGAACGAGTATTTTTAGAACATCATCATATTTGGTGAACCTTTTGGTGTGCCATAGTCATACTAAAGGCTTTAGTTCTCAGTTATTTCTCACCCCAAACTACAACTTTTTCTTATAGTTGTCTACACACATTCTTGATTGGCATTGCTCTTTGACAGCAAATTCAAATATGCCAAGTAGTGTGGCTCATATTACACAGCATGTCCAGTACTAAGTTAGATGCAGTTTCACAGGTCAGTTACTGCCTGCCCTGTACTAGGTAGGACAGGAGTTTGTGTCAGGTCATACCAAAGACTTTTGAAACCTGCTCTGTACTGAGATCAGTGCATTTCAGTGCACAGGAAGCTGTTATTCAGGTGATACTTTGGGAATTCAGTAAAAGGATGTGAAAACTGACAAGTCACTACCGTAGTAGTCCCCGAGGTTGTTGTGTTCTTCTACAAGCTAGCAGTAGCTGTACGATTTTACACTGTGTACATAACGACGGATGGGGCTGAAACATTCCATGGCCAACTATAAACTAGAAATTAGAATTAGCAGGATCCGTTGGCACACTTAGATTTTGTTACTTAGCCTAATCCTTGGAGGCTTACAAGCTAGTTTGGAAAATAGCTTTCTGCTCACTTTGAGTGTAACAATAAATGGACAATGAGTATCTTGTAGCCTTCTACACTTAACAGACTGCTTTTCTAACAGGATATCCTGTGTGATCGAGCCACTATTAGGCAAAGGGGAGACCATTGGGCCATTCCCCTCCCCTCACAGATGCCATTTTTTCTTTGTTCTTAAAAATACGTAGTCTAACTTTATTAACACAGATTTTACTTCAAAAGATAGCATATGTGGCACCAGATTGCTTATAAGGACACCCCATTTTCAGAAATTTTCAAAGGGGAAGGATTGTCCTGCAAGATCTTTCAGTGATGCCTACTTTTTTTTAATTCCTACAAATAGACCTAGGCAACTTCTGTCAAATTTTACATAAAAAGGTAGACTCTGTTTCCCACTGGTGGCATCGATAAAAAAGACTACATGTTAAGATTCTCTTTACAAGCATAAGTAAGCTATTTTGACCATCTGAGGGGTCTGATTTTTCGAAATTTTCTTTACGCTCCGCGCCAACCAATGGTGGCGCTTCGCTCAGTCTTTTGGGCAAAATTACATTTTTGGGGTAAAATTAGCTCTTAACTCTGATCACTTTGCAGTTTGCAAATATATATTGAAGTAAGCATTTTATTTCAAACAACAAAAGAAGAAAGCCACTGGCTAGATTCTTCGTATTAGCCTGGAAAATGCTATTTCCGGCCATCTAAGGGGTCTGATTTTTCCAAATTTTCTCTACGCTCTGTGCCAACCAATGGTGGCACTCCGCTTAGAAAATCTTTATGACAAAATAACATTTTATGGACGAGAAAAAACACAAATACTGATCAATGCTCTCTTATTTTGACACCTGAAAGTGTGCAAATTTAATGACAAGTTTTTCTTCGCAAGGTAGCATAAAATGGCATGAGGAAATGCATGTCAAGACACAAAAGTTTCAGTTTTATCCTCATGAACCACCACGATCCAACTTTTAACACTGTTCCTGTCAAAGTTGAAAATCTTGCACCATTTTGCATCTGGGCTCCTTGAAAACGTCAAAAAATTTCCAGACACCCTCCCCTTAGACCATACTGCATGCCCCTCCCCCTTCAGAGAAATCCTGCATACGCCACTGCATTAGTACATACAAATAAACCAGATATTGTTTACCAAAATAATATATTTTGTTATTTCCGATTGCTCTATGTTTTACTTTAAGATTAAAATGCAGGTTATATTATAAAATGACATGGTAATGTTGTTATACTTCCATTGACCGAGAAAAGTTTTGGGGAATTTCATACCTTTGCCCCCCCTGAAAAAAATCCTAGCTACGCCACTGCTGGGTCTTCTGTATTTACTGTAACTTGAACAATAAACTGAGATTATGTCCAGATGAGAGTGAGTTTTAGACATCTGTGGAAGGGACTTACGTAAGTAGGTTAAAAAAATGTGCACAGTATTGAGGATTAAGGGTTGAGAAGATTTGACCTCTAAAAATGGAACCTTTTGCCATTGTGCTTGGTGCTCAGCATGAGCAATGTAGCACTTGGGAAAGACAAACCAGTGAGCCACACCTGGAGAAAAGGCTGTGACTTGCCTGACTTATAACCAGTTGCTCAGAAACAGTGCTGAAAAACCTCATCATACCATCTTACTGTAGGACTATCTATTGTATAAATACCATGTGAATTTTTATGGCAAGATTAGCTCCTCTCACAACTCTTTGCCCCCCACCCCCATTTTTGAAACTTACCCTTGGGGTACATTAGATGGGTACATACTGAGTGCAGTACTGAGTTCAAGAGAACCAGTCCCACCTACAGTATGAATCCCTTGTTTGTGGAAAATTTCTTGCTCAGAATCACTCAGACTATGTCATATTGTAGGTTCAACCAATTCACTACCAAAATTTCCTCTTGCAGTTTTAGAAAATGTCACAGAGTTGAGTGCTCCCAAGTTAATAACTACAAAGTTGCTGTATACATATAGATGCCACTGTGTGCACTAACATAGGACATAAAAAGAAAACAAAGAGCGAGGACTTTGGATGGAGTAGTAACAATATTTTGTCATAAATTTATTGAACCTTTGTCATCAGCACTGAAAGCAAGCAGTACACTGAAACACAAAATTGATCACTTCAAAGTCATGCACTTCCAGATTACTTCTCTGGGTGCTTCTTGTCAAATGAGATGAATCATATGCCCACTGGGGCTTAATTTTTTTTTTGAATAAAAAAAAAAATGGACTGACAGGTTAATGGTGCCTTCTCACTTCATCTTATTTGCACAGCTTCACACACTGAGGACCTGAGGTACAGTACATAAAACAGATTCTTTCTTTAACTATATGCACTTGCAATAGCTCCTTTGGAAGAAATAATATTTGCCACTGCATTTGTCCCCTTCCTTGCAGAGTGGAAGTCCAGTTAGTAGTGTTGACCATTGCAGTAAAGGACTGGATTCCCTGCATTTTCAATCATTTTGGCTTCCTGTTTAAGACCCTGTTCACACCTACACAGAGTCCTCTTTGCTGTCAGTTATTACTGAGGATATAAGGAGTAAGTTGGGCTGGCTTGCATTCTGCTCCAATTTGTGACAATAATTCCAGTATCAAGTTTTCACTTAACCAAAGCCTTCACATGCAAGCCACTCCAGACTTTTCTACAGCTACAGTACGGCATCTTCAATATTCTTGTTCCAAAGATCATTATTCAGAGCCTTTCATTTTCCACATCACCAACCAGGCAAATGGCAAAGGCTCAAAATTAAAAGTTTATTTCTGTTCTTAATTCTAGGGAAAAAGAAATAGTTCTCCAAGCATCATTCCAGTTTCTTATTAGCCATTTCTTGTATCGTTTGATTGACTTGTTCACTGTTTAAGTTGCAAAGAGCAGCACTGGATTCCCTACCAAATTCTGTTACAGAGTAAAGAGATACAAACAGATTAGAAGATGGACCCAAAATAAGAACATGAAACTTGTAGAAGATACCAAGGAGTATAAAAGAAGTATAATCAGCCTAAAAATATGACCTTGCTGATGCGAGAGATTTTTGATATGCACTGATATTTTACCTTGAGCGATATTCATTTTTTATCCTTACAAACTGTGGTACATGTTTGGTGCATAAAACAATGAATGCTTCGGGACAATCTGCCAGAGTCTTAGGACAATTTAAGTGGTATAATTCCTGACAAAAACAATATACACAGAATCACCACATTAGCCTTTGAATTTTGAGGTGTGTGAGTGCAATGACACACCATCACTCTTTCTCTTCAAATCACAGTGAGAAGGTTGATTATTTCACACCTATCTGAAGACTTTGCACTCAAACATAATGTATCAAATTAATTAAATACAGCACACATACCACATTCCTTAATTTCATGATGAGTGTGATTTGTAGATCACCTAAAAAATTTAAAACTCAAGGCCTATTTTCTCATGTAAGGTAACGAGACTTTTTAAAAATTCTTTTAAGTATTGCACACCACCTATACTAAAATTTTGTATTTTCCCCTTGTCAAGGCAGTAGAGAGCAAAAACTGGCATATTGAAAAATTTCTTCCCTTAAGCTTTGTTCATGGTGTTTTCTGAAACTACCTGTAAGCACTACCTTCTGTTACTTACCATATCTTGCATGAACCACTGGGTTTACATTACTGCATTCTCTAATAAGGATAGGAAACTTGGGGTTTGCTTTCTTCATGTCAACATAGTACTTCTCCACCCACTCCCTAAAATAAAAGAAAGAAGACATTCATTAACAAGTAACTCCTAAGAAAAAACACTTTTTTTTAAAATGCACAGTTTCACAAATGACCACACTTTCCATTACTAAGACCAACAGGTCCACTGCATTTCATTTTCTTCATATGTATAAACCGAAGACTAAGTTACTGTACATTTCAGGATACACATTTATACCTTTACATCATGGGGCAACAAAATTGACCCCACACTAAGCCAGGGTTATGCAGGTCTCTAGCCAGATCATTTAAACTATGTGTTGCACGGACAAAATTTCACATAATTTTTACTTTGGACCAAGTCAGTTTAAATGACAAGAGCAGGTGTTCCAACTTGAAGTGGTGTAGACCACTGGCATGTTTCATGATTGGCTCTTCAGAGTCATGTGACAGTATTTTTTTCTCCTTAAATGTAAAATTTACTATGTGTCACTGCTTGGTTTACCTTGAATATGTTGCATTAATATTGAAGTATTGGAAAAATTGTGAGATTTGACTGTAGCTCCAAAATAAGTTTGGGTAGACTGCTCTTGAGTACTCACACTTGATTCCTACTATACTCTACACTGATGAAAGGCAACACAAATCAAAACCACCATGCCTTTGGAACATTTTTCTACATGGAAATAAACCACATTTAGGAATGCAGCACCTTTTTTGGCCAAATTGAAAGGCAAGGTGTATCCCTTCCCATTTACACCAGCCTGCAAGGTACAGTACTGTACATGTATGTCTACACATCAAGCATTTATTAACATGCATTGCAATGTCACAGTACACAAAAGCACTGGGATTCACAACTACCTTGAAGGCTTGTGACATACTGTAGCACAACATTTCTGAATTGGTCTATTGGGATGAATTTGAAGGCACCTTATAATTAACCTGTGTACTAAGTTGTCCAGTTTGAATATCTTCCTGGTTAGAAACATTGCATGGGAACCAGCTGGAATATTACACAATATTGAATGATTCTTCACTTTGCATGCTGGCTGATAAATTATTGAATGCCAGTCAGCTCATCCCCCTACCAAAAGCTGCCGCTGAGTCATCCCCTAAGAAGTGGGCCACATAGAAAGTCACCCCCTTGACCAAAAAATTACTGCCAAGGTCAAGTATCTTGTCCCTGCTTGCAAACTTTTTTCCCTACCTTATGAATTTTTCTTTTTCCACATCACAAATTTTATAATATTTAACCAGCCGGAATGCCAAATGGCCTAGTGATTCTTGGCCTCCAAAATGTAATTCTGTTTTTTTTTCTTTCTTTTTTTTCAAATTAATTTTTTCAAATTCCACATAATGCAGTAGATACGAAATGTAACCAAGTTTCCTACTTGAGATGTTCTGTAAATCACATTCAGGAGTTTTGTCCATAAGAGGTTAGGTATCGGATAGATGGAGTTCAATGGCCCAGTTTCCAACCAATTGGTTAAAGTCGAACTGGCAACCCCAGGTAACCTTTTCCCTCCCCGTTGCATCAGTTAATGTATTCTGGACATGTTGGAAATGTCATCATGTGCCTAAAAAGGCGAGCCTACTGTACATCTGTTGCTTAAGCTACTTCTTTGCTATTATGTTAGTTCTCTCATAGACTCCATGCATTCAATTCCTTGGTATATGGCAGCTCCTACCTGGCCTCTACTTGCTTCTGCAAGAGTTTGTGCTCTCCTAGGTGTGCAAATTAATATTGCATTTACCAAAGTTCCTACAGAGAGCCACCTTGAACCCAAGTTTTTGACCCATGGTACATAAGCTGTTTTTCTGAGAAGAACCTGTCAAATTGAAAATTTGCTTGGGAATTCTTTGGTCATTCATGCCTGCAATATGTCCACACCAATGTTACTGACTTTTGATAGTTAAGGGATTCCAAGCTAGTAGAACAAGCATCACAGAGACAGACACCCTCACACACACAACATCACCATGGCAAAGATTCTTTGCCTGTTTTTGGCAAGAATAAAAAAATATGACACGTATTTACAATCACTAGAGATGTGTCCAAATCTTTGGCAATGTCTTTGCAACACAGCAACATCAATGTATTTGGCTGTATCATAAAGTAGGTATGATGACTGATGTCTTTTGGAACGGCAGTAGGGATGTACCGGATCTGGAATTTTAAGATCTGAAAGAACCTGAAAAATTGTTTACAACTCATTGATTGGCAGCTCTGTCTTCACCAATCTCATATAAACCTGCCCCTCATTTTGTAGCAAGTCAAGCATACCAAATGAACACCCCTCCTTACTGCAGCCTCATCCCCTACCCATCCCTTGGGGTAGCTCGAGACCAAATACAAATTTAATGTTTCAAGCATGTACCCCTAGAATGAATATGGTTTTTTATTATTCTTCTTGTCATAGACTCAATGATTTTATCAAATAAATCCACTCTTTGATGAAAGTTGTTTCTGTTTGAAAGAGGCTGTCCATGATCAAGACTTCCATCCCATCCAAATTAATAAAAGCTTTAATGGACGTAATAAGCCAATTTTTGTTTGGTTGAAACGTCTTAGTGTTCAACGTAGCATTGCCAAGATTTCGTGGTTGAGCACTGCCTACCTCAGGAATAGACCACTTGTGGTGAGGTGCTCATGAATATTAAGATGATCAACTTTTGGGGTCACTGAAAGGAATTTCTGACCATCCAAAACATTGCATAAGTCCTACTGTAAATAACAGTACAGAAGGAATGCTGGGGATGGCTTAATTTATGCAAGATAATGACCACCGAACCTCATAAGATTCTACGTGCTAAGTGTGCAAAACTTGCACAGATATGTCTGGAGTTGTTTTGTTCTGGTGTGCTTGATCATGAAGGTACAGGTGTGTTTTGATATGCGAGTTCATGAAATGTTATGATGTTTTGGTTGCATGGGAGTGTTTGTTGTACGCTTTGTGTCTCAATATACATTACCAAAGGTAAATTTAGTCGTCCAAAGGACAACCCTAGGTGGTTACTATCACGAAAACCTTTGCGTACCTTCAGCATGGACTTTACATGGAATGCACCCTGGTCTCCCCCTCCTCCCACAACAAAATTATCGCTTAGGCCTATAGCATTTCTTTTGAAAGCTACATATCAAGATTGATAAACTGCAACTACTATGCCTTCCCTTTACTTTTCGTCCCATTTTTGCAGCCAGTGCAATTTAACTTCACTGTCTTCCCAAATAATCCCTATAGTATGTAGGCCTATACCAGAGACATATGGCAAGCCCTTTTAATATTTACCTTACAACTTCACTTAAAGTGTCCCTAAAGTCAAAAAATTTAAAAATATATATTTAAGAGAATGAAATGTGAATTCCAACAGTTCAACTCCCATCTTCATATGACATTCCTAAGCTGGGATATAAAATGTTGAAGTTTATTTTCTTGGAACAAATTGGTTGATTGCACAATAATTTGTGACTTTCTTGTTGTACAACTCACATAACATGCTTTGTTTCCCTTTAAAAGTAAAAGTGCTTTTATGACCTTGAACACTTCCTGTTTGCTTGCATAGCATGTTGCACAAGGAGGGCTTAATTAATTACATCACCTCATAAGAGTAAGAGTGCTATCACACCTTGGTACAAGGTGCAGTAACGTTTGGAAAAACAAAGAAATACAAAGACTGTATTTTGAGTAGTACATGAATGACATCACAACTTATTGCACAATGTATCATTTTAATTTGAGTGAATAAACTTCAACATTTTATAACTCAGCTCAGGAATGTCCTATTGAGAAGGTAGGTGGATTGTTAGAATTCATTTTTGATCGTCTTTAATATATATTTTTGAATTTTTTGACTTGCGGTATACTTTAAGTGGAATACATTTCACTTAGGCCTATATTCAATTTCATGTAAGTGAAATATTTCATTCTGGGAATTTGAATTCCACAAGTAAAATGCATTTCCCATAAGTGAAATGCATTTCACTTAAGTGGGATACAATTCCACTTAAGTGAAATGTAGGCCTATTCTGGGTACTTATTTAGAATCAGTGACTGGAAATGTTTTTTGGTTTCGATGATAAGAGAAACCAATGCAATCATGATGGCGTGCGTGTGTATGTATGTATGTATGTGTGTGTGTGTGCATGTGTGTGTGTGTATGTGTGTGTGTGTTTGTGACACTTTGCTTGTTAACACGATATCTCAAGATAGGAATGTCGCAGAGTTTTCAAACTTAGCACATAGATGCCCCATATTAAGAGGAAGGACCCTATTGATTTTGGTCGAGTTTGAAGGTCATTTGAGGTCACAGGGGTCAAAAACTCGAAACACTTTACATTTAACACAACTAACTCGTTAACACGATATCTCAAGATAGGAATATCTGACAGTTTTCAGACTTGGTACTTAGATGCTCCACATGAAGAGGAAGAACCCTATCGTTTTTGGTGGAGTTCAAAGGTCATCTGGGGTCACAAGGGTCAAAGGACTCAAAACACTTTACAATACGATATGGCACGGTAGGAATGTTTGAAAGTATTCAAAGTAATCAAAGTATCCCATATCAAGAAAAAGAACAGCATAAATTTTCGTTGAGTTTAAATGTTATTTGGGGTCACAGGTGTCAAAGGACTCGAAATACTTTACATTTAACTCATTAATACAGTATCTCAATGTAGAAATGCCATAGGACTTGAAACACTTTACATTTAACTCATTAAGACAGTATCTGAAGGTATGAATGTTTGACAGTATTCAAATTTGGTACATAGATGTCCCATATCAAGAAAAAGAACAGCATAAATTTTCGTTGAGTTTAAAGGTTATTTGGGGTCACAGGTGTCAAAGGACTCGAAATACTTTACATTTAACTCATTAATACAGTATCTCAATGTAGAAATGCCATAGGACTTGAAACACTTTACATTTAACTCATTAAGACAGTATCTGAATGTATGAATGTTTGACAGTATTCAAACTTGGTACATAGATGTCCCATATCAAGAAAAAGAACAATATCAGTTTTCAATGAGTTTAACAGTTATTTGGTGTCACAGGTGTCAAAGGACTCGAAATACTTTACATTTAACTCATTAACACAGTATCTCAATGTAGAAATGCCATAGGACTTGAAACACTTTACATTTAACTCATTAAGACAGTATCTAAAGGTATGAATGTTTGACAGTATTCAAACTTGGTACATAGATGTCCCATATCAAGAAAAAGAACAATATCAGTTTTCAACGAGTTTAACAGTTATTTGGTGTCACAGGTGTCAAAGGACTCGAAACACTTTACATTTAACTAATTAACAGTATCTCAATGTAGAAATGTTCAAAGGACTTGAAACACTTTACATTTCACTCATTAACACAGTATCTGAAGGTAGAAATGTCTGGAAGTTTTCAAACTTCGTACATAGATGCCCCATATCAAGAGGAAGAATGGAATGGGTTTTGGTCAAGTTCAAAGGTCATTTGGGGTCGCAGGGGGTCCAACCCGGAAAACCTTGTTTACACAATATCTTAAGGTAGGAAGCTTGGATTGATTTCAAACTTAATATGTTGATGCAGTATGATGGGTAGATGAACCCTACTAATTTTGGTAGAGGTCAAAGGTCATTTGGGGTCACAGGGGGGTCAAATCCCCAAAACGTTTTTTACATGATATCTCAAGTTAGGAAACTTGGATTAAATTCAAACTCGAGATGTTGATGCGTTATGATGTAAGCAAGAACCCTTTAGATTTTGGTAGAAGGTCATTTGGGGTCACAGAGGGTCAAACCCCGAAAATCTTGTTTACATGATATCTGAAGGTAGGAAGCTTGGATTGATTTGAATCTTGATATGTTGATGCAATATGATGGGAAGAAGAACTCCATTGATTTTGGGTAGCGGTCAAAGGTTATTTGGGGTCACAGGGGGTCAATCCCCAAAAACCTTGTTTACATGATATCTCAAGGTAGGAAACTTGGATTAATTTCAAAACTTGATATGTTGATGCATTATGATGTATGTAAAAATCCTACTGATTTTGGTAGGGGTCAAAGGTCATCTGGGGTCACAGGGGGTCAAACTTGGAAAACCTTGTTTACAGGATATCTCAAGGAAGGAAACTTGGATTAATCTCAAATGTGGTATGTTGATGCATTATGATGTAAGGAAGAATCCTATTGATTTTGGTACAGGTCAAAGGTCATTTTGGGTTACAAGGGGGGCGAACCCTGAAACCTTGTTTACACGTTATGTCAAGGAAGGAAGCTTGGATTGATTTCAACCTTGAGATGTTGATACATCATAATGTAAGGGAGAACTCTATTGATTTTGGTAGAGGTCAAAGGTCATTTGGGGTCACAGAGGGGCCAAACCCTGAAAACCTTGTTTACATGATATCTCAAGAGAGGAAGCTTAGATTGATTTCAAACTTAATATGTTGATGCATTTTGATGTATGGAAAAATCCTACTGATTTTGGTAGGGGTCAAAGGTTGTCTGGGGTTGCAGGGGGTCAAACTCTGAAAACCTTGTTTGCATGATGTCTTAAGGTAGGAAACTTGGATTAATCTCAAACATGGTATGTTGGTGCATCATAATGTGAGGGAGAACCCTATTGATTTTGTTAGAGAACAAAGGTCATCCAGGGTCACAGGAGGCTCAAACCCCGAAAACCTTGTTTGCATGATATCTAATGGTAGCCAGCTTGGATTTTTTCGAACTTGGTTTGTAAATGAATTATGACGGGAGGTTGGACCCTATTAATTTTGGTAAAGGTCAAAGATCACCTGGGGTTATCCAAGGTCAAACCTTGAAAACCTTTCCTACTTTGCATTTCAAGGTGGGAAAATGAGAGAGAGTTCAAAGTTAGAATGTGGATGTGTGATGGTTGGAAGATGGCTTCTGTCGTCCTTGGTGGTTGAAGGTCAATTGGGGTTACCAGAGATCAAACTATGAAAACTTTGTTAATAGGATAGAATATCTTAAGGCACAGCATGAAATTTGGCTTTTTGAATGTAGAAGTGTTTTGGTTAAAAGAAAAACCAGTTACTTTCTGGTGGAGTCAAAGGTCACTTTGGGTCACCATGTGTTACAATAAATGCAGCATTTTTTGAAAAGAACATGTTCTGTATGCATCATCGAAACCTCAATGCATTTTTGCATTCTGGTTAAAACGACTCTCAACTTAAGGAAGACTTTGAAACTTTACAATTTTCAGAGAAAAACAAAGTCATTTTTCATTTTTCTTTCTCTCCAAGTAAAATGCATTTCTTTATTTCTCCACTCGGGAAGAGCAGTATAATATATTTCCACAGGGGCGGGTTGAGAATGATTTAGGAGGAATATAACAAAAAACTTTGTCTGAATATTTTGCCCAACACCATCAATTTTTGCTGAAATTTATTTATTTGTTCAATCAAAAAGGAAAATGAATCGGTGCAATGATTTCATTTTGTTGCCTTGGACGTTGGAAAAAAACTAAAAAAAAAAAAAACGAGTATAGAATGCTGCCCCTCGTCCATCATAACCATTACATGTGGCCCACCGCTGCAAAAGGTTGGACAACCCTGTTTTAAACAATCAACTAGGACGCAACATTGAAAGATGGGAAACGGGGTTTCATGGGGAGTTTGAGGTATAGTGAGTGCATTTTGTCACCGTACCTGCGATTTCGTTTCATTTGTTTCGTCGGGGACTGTAGCCCAGACTAGGCCTTGCCTAGCCTTGGCCTAGCCTAGGCCTAGACCTAATGTTAGGCTCCTGTTTATTGCACTCACAGGCTACTGCGTAACTAATACTAATAGCGTAACCTAAGCTAGGCCTGTTTTAGGCTATTTGCCATTACCTCACACCTTGACTTGAAGATGACCGTTGACACAGATGAATCCTCAGCTCTTTCAAGTGTTGTGGCAGCCGTTTTATCGCATTTGCCGATGCCATCCTGCTTTCTGACACTTTTCGTGACTCAGTTAGGCAAACGCTAGTGAAGAGTACGGTGTTGTGTGTTGTGTATGTATGGGCTAGTGATTGAGCCGGTCGGTACCTACTTAAGTCGGTCGGTACCTTGAGTCGGTCACTACTTAAAAACGCATAGCACTAACACGATGGACAACACATTAATTGGCCGACTCATGGTAACGCAATGATCCCGCGCATTCGACTGGCAGTCAGGGAGTGCAAAGCAGAAACATCTGTAAAGCCGTTCCACAATTGTCAGGAAATATTCCTGTAAAAATATCGAGCTTTTGAGTGGTGAAAGGTAAATGGTAAATTTGGCCGAAATTCACCAAAAGCTCCGACATGAGTCTGTACTACTTATTGTTAGAGATGTTCAGATAGTCCGTACTTTAAGCTTCTCTGCCTTTTGGCTTCGATCATGTGTAGTATCTTTACTTTTCATCCAGTCTAGAATTGAGCCATACATGACAAACCAACTTGTAAATGGTCCAAGGGCCGTGATGTTCATGGTCAACTTGGCTGTTGTCCTCCAGTGGACATAGCTTCTTTGGGAAGCACCTTTTTGTTTGATTTCGCCGGATGGCACTTTGCCAGAGTGTCAGGAGTACTTTAGAAAAAGAGTCTAATAGTTTCGAAGTACATTCAGTGGCGTAGCTACGGTGAAGAGGAGGAGGGTGATAGCCCCTGGCAGTGGCGTGGCCACGGCGGGGGGGGGGGGGACCTAGGCCCCCAGATTTTCTTCAGATAAAGCGTCCTGATAAGGTAATTGAGAAAAAAATAAAATTTTTGAACGGAAATAAACTTTGAAGTATTTCCTTCAAAAACAGTAAATAAATAAAATGTGTAACAATTAAAAAACATGCTTGAATGTGTGTAAAACACATTTTGTGCGCATGTATGAAATCAAATTATAACTTCAAAATGTCTACTTTCACTAAACTAGATACCGTATATAATATGTCGTTTATTGCATTCCACTTACAAGATGAAACCAACGTTTCGACGACAAACTCGAATTTGACTTTGTTAGGTTAAGACCCTTTCTGCCTTTCGGATGGCTGGTTGATTACTGAAAACAAGGCAATCATACACTGGAGACCCTACACGACAATTCCCATACTTTATCACACACAAAATATTTCGAAAGGGTTAGGTACTGCCTTCGAATAATTCTTCCCTTTCATCCTTTACAAGTAAGCCTATGTCGTGCCTCACTCCTGCCCATGACAAGTCCACTAACGATTTTTATCGGCAAGTCCTCTTTTTACTAGTTGGCACTGGCGTCCGGGCGGATTTGTAAAATTAATGCCCACAAGGTCCGGATTTCATGTGTTTCCCACATGATCCATACTTCTGCTTTGCGGTTGTAATATTTTGACAGATTAATTCGTAGTATTTTAATTTTGACAACGTAATGTACCGATGACTGAACAAAATACTGCAACGTTTTGCATTTAGACACATCTGAAAACCGGAAAACATGGTTTCTTCGGTAGTATGTATGTCAGCTCGTAAAACTCCACAAAGACTAAAAATTAGTATTTTAAAATTTTTCATGCTCCCCAAAAAGGAAAATCCTAAAACGTGGGCCTATATAATCAGTTCAAAGTTTTGCCAAACATAGCACCATCTAGCATCTAGAAAATCTAATGCAAAGAAAGTTTCTCAGAGGGGTACACAACTAATTTTGGTTTTCCTAGTGAAGCTGAAATCTATTCAAATAATGTCGCATTTGCATGGGCGTCCGCAGGTATGGGCAAGGGGGGCAGTTGCCCCCCCCCCCGGAAAGTAAAAATTTGAAAAACAACGTATAAAAATCAAAGCAAAAACCCGAACAAAACGTGTTTTCCAAGTTTCTGTGCGAAAAATAGGCTTTAGAAATGCCATTTCCGGCAATCAGGGAGGCATTTGTGGCTGAAATTTTCACATGCTTTGTGTCAAGTCGTGGTGACTTGGAGGTTTTGCCCCCTAGAAATTTTGCCCCCCCCCCCCCCGACTTTTTTCTGCGTACGCCCATGCGCATTTGCGATCTACGTTCTCCTGAAGTTCACAATTTTTCCCCAAAGAAAGGGAGATACTGGTTCCCTTTAGTCTCATCCCCCAGGCCATGGCACAGATCAGAAATGCCCAGATTTTGGGTCCCTAGAAAGTGCATGTATTATCATATTTCATAGATTGATTTTTTATTCACACTATTTGAGAAGTGGCAGACATGAGATTCGTATTTCAAGGCTGGGTACATCCAGCTTAAAACACGTGGAAAGTGCCGTTTCCAGCCATCTGGAGGGTTTGTAAAACCCAAAATTTCCTTGTACGCTCCGCGCCAACTGATGGTGGCGCTCCGCTTAGATAGTCTTGTCGCGCCTGACACTCGGATGTACCAGGCCCCCCAGTTGTTACCTAGGCCGCCCCCCCCCCCAAAAAAAAACAAAAATCCATCCAGGCTACGCCACTGTTTGAAGCGAGGCCAGGGCAGGAACACCTATTCCCCCGTTGGCAAGCTAAGGCTCTCTAGCTCAAAAATTTAATGGTCATGATATAAATATTAAATTTATAATAAACTCAGCAATGACTTACACGCCGATTTGAACAAGTAAAATGACCTATATATAGGCCTATAGCATTCGTCAAAGTTTTACACGGTACAGGCATACAATCTACCCACCGCCCACGCGAAGAAAGCTGACAGGTTATCTATCCATTCCAATAGGATTTACAAAACCGTGACCATAGAGAAGGTTTTCTAGAGGAGCTAAATTTTAATATGCAAACTTATCCGGGACTTCCAATTATTAATTACCCATAGACTGATAATAAGGTCGTGATTTTGCAGGAATGCCTTTATTTGTCTCAAAATTAATTCATTTGACCAACATTTTGGCGGCAGGAATACTTCATTTCATGTAGACAACTTGTGCATCAAATAGACAAAAGACACGATCCTATTATTCTGGTAACATAATTGCAAAGTTGTCCTGATGTCATCCTCTTAATGATATTTTGGTAGGATCATCCCAGGGCGATCACCGTTATTCTGGCAATGCCTCTGCACACCCTCTAGACACTAAAGAAAATCCACTTAACTAAGCAAGTTTCCATGAAAGAGAGAGAAAAGAGATAAAAGAGAGAGTATGACGATATTTAGAGCGTTATTAGCTTGATACTGTTTTACATTAGAGTCGGAATGGCTACTACTACCCATCATGCGATTTAAATTGATCAAGTTCAAGTAAACTTACTGCCGACCGACTTGAATTAACTGGAACCTACGGTGGTCATAAGGAGACACACGACGTGCAAGTTGTTATCTCGACAAGAAAAGGTTTTGTCAAGATACAGAATTTGTGAAACTTGACACCACGAAGAAGAATGTCAAATTGTCAAGATGTCATGTTTGTCAAACTCGGTAACACGACAAAATTCTACTTTTTGTTGAGATACCGACTGACACAAATCCACCATCCTGGTAGAATTTGTCAAATTGTTAAGATGTCATGTTTTTTGGGAGTCGGTTACATGACACAATTCTGATTTTTGTCGAGCTACCGACTTGCGCAAACTTGACATCGTGGTAAAGTGGTTTCTAATTCGGCAAAACTGAACAATTTTTTATTTGTAGAGATTAATTCCATGCATTCAGATAAAACACGGCATTTCGACAATTTCCTGATTGACAAGGAATTTCTTGATTGACTGTTGCCATTGTATTGTATTAATTCTTTTTTTGTTAGGGTTAGGGATGATTGAGTTAGGAATTAGCGCTATCTATAGCCAGGTAGGAAATTTCTTGTTAACCACAGTGCGCATCGGAATGAATTTTGTCGTGTTGCCGAGTTCTACGAAATACTGTGACGACATCTCGACAATTTGTCTAATTTTACCAAGATGTCGATTTTCCGTAAGTCTGCATATTGACAAAAAGCAAAGTTTTGTCCAGTTACCTAATTTCATTAAACAGGACATTTTGTTTCGCTTCGTTTCTTTTACTGTTTTTTTTTTTTTTTTTTTTTTGCGTAGCAGTTTTAAAGAAAGATAACTTTAAATAGGGATTTACATATGCCAAAGGAAGTACACAAATACTCAAGAGGCCTTGAGAGGCGTGCCATCCCCATAAGCAAAGAGAAAAATAAAACATCAAACAATCAAACGAGCAAACAAACTGTCTCTGCAGTTGTAAATACAAGTGACCAAGGACAAAGAAAAAAGAAGAAAGAGAATACCCCAAAGAAATACTCTGATCCGTTCTCCCTTGCCTAATCAGCAACGACGGAGCAGAAGTCCAAGACCTCAGTGCAATGCAAGTATGGCTGGTAGCCTTAAATATGATCACTTGAAATACTTTTCCTGAAGGATTTAAATTTGGTGCTTTGTTATAGCTATGAGCGAAGACGGGACAGAATTCCAGAGCCAAATGGTACGATTGCAAGAGAGTTATGTTGTAAAGAACTGGAAGGAGTCCAGATAGGAGCCCAGAAGGATGTAGATTGTCTAGTGTTCGGTTCATTACGGCAGGTCGTGTAGGTGACTGTGGCAATGTCAGCAAGTTTCAGGAGGTTCAGGGGCTGGACAGCAGACTATTGTCGCCCCAAGGTTTGGAGCAAGTCATGTGTCGAACAGGGGCGATGCCAGGATTTCCACGACGAACGACCAAGCTCCCCGACAGGGGGGCAGCTTGTCGAGGCCCCGACAAAGGCTTTGAGTGTATCCCGGTAGGACGCGACTTAGCATATTTTTTTAGGGGGGGGGAGGGGGGCGAGCAAGGCGCGTGAAATTTGCTTTCTTTTCGACAAATACTTTAAAATCTGGAGTTTATTTTCAAGACAAATTTAAAAAGTTTTGAAAGAAATTTGACTTTTGTAGGAACCATTAAAAATTTGAAGTTTTTATTAAAGAATCTGTCTTTCTGGGCAAAATCAAAAACTTTATACAGGCGACAGCTGAAAATAATTTGGGGTTAAGCATTTAATCGTACTAGCACTACGTACTAATTAGTCTTCAACATGAGACTAGAAGGTTGCTCGAAATTTTTTTCCTTGCTTGAACGAAGATTTGAAAATTAAGAGATTATTTTATTGGAAAACTTTTGGAATTCAATGGAAGAAAATTTTGTTTTTTAGTACGGTTATAATGAAAAATTTGGTATTTTATTAAGTGATATGCATTTCAAGAGCAAAATTAGGTAGACTGTTGGGGTGATTAACAAAGTTGGCTTTGGTTATTTATTGTACGGAGTATCCATCGAAATTTGAAAATTTTGACACTTTTAACAATCTGAAGCTTATTTTGGAGAAAAATTTTAATTTTATGACAGATTTGGGTTTTTTGAAGAATATAATCTTCTCTTCTTGTAAGAAAAATCAAGTAAGGGGAGATTTGTAGTTTTGTTGGGGTTACTAAATATCATTATGCAAATTAGGGCCCTCGGACCATATCGAAAATTTTCCCGCGGAAAAAGTTTGGCTTCCCATATATTTGAAGGTTTATATTAATTTTTATATATTGACATAGAGGTACGGGAGCGTTTCACTTTGGGAGGGGCAGGGTGTTTTTGTCCGAAAAAATGTAATTCTGCCCGAAAAAACTATGGAAGTGCCGAGCACATAAATTTTTAAGAAACTGAGAACCCCCAGACAGCAGGAAATGATATTTCCCATGCTCGTACCTAAAAACAAAGCAGTCCTTATTTTGAGCTTCTCAATAAAATGTTCACTTCATAATATTGCCTCAAAAGGAAGAATAATTTGCGAACATGCATTACTATGTTAAGCAATCCGTTCGACCAAAAAACTCTATCTAAGGGGAGCGCCACCATCAGTCGGAGCGTACAGAAAATTGTTAAAAATCTAACCCATCCATCAGCCGGAAATGGCATTTCCCAGACTTGTAACTAGAAATGAAATAGTCGTTATTTTGAGCAGCTCCTTTGAAATGAGTTTCACTTCAACAGAAAAAACACCAGCTTGCTAAGTGATTGGGAAATCACCAGATAAAAGGTACTGCTACAATTAGATGTAATGTTCTTGACGACTCTTTCGGGAGAACATTATGCAACGGAATTGAAAACATAGTGTTTAAGCCTCTATCTTCGTTGTATTCCATTGCAAGGTCCGCTAAATAGATGAGATTTTCTACGTGACTGCCCGAACTTCAGACTTTAAATGGTTTTTCTTCCAACGTATATTTGAAAATATGTCACGTTACAAGGTGGCTTCAAATGAATTTTCAGTCAGACTTAATGGGAGACATTCTCTCACTACTGTTTACCATTATGTGTAGCTGAAACGGCACGTCCGATTTTCATTACCGTTGCTAGAATTCGGCTTTCGGGACAGACCAGATGGCAGACCATTTAACCATTGGGCACTGCACGCACATGAACAACCTCTCTTCCTTTTTTGTAAGGAAAATTCGGAATTGCGAGTTTCTTTGAAGAATATGGTCTTCTAGTAAGCAAAATCAAGAAGATAGATATCAAACCCGCATATTTTATCAATTTATCGTGGGCATGTAGATGTAGGCTCCCGGACGAAATTGGATTTTCTGAACAACAGGGGAAGGGCAGCCTTCCACGACGGGGCATGACCTTGCGGAGATAGATTGAAGATAGTATAAGGGATAGCAGAGCTAGTAAGAAGTGATTAAAACAGATTCAGATATGCATTAAAATAGCGTTACAAAAGAAAAAAATAGTTCATAAAGAAAAAAAAAAAAACAATTCATGATCATCCATCCAGTAACGTCAGTCCTTTACGTTCATTTTTAGGCCACCCGAAGGAAATTTCCGCCCTTCCCCGACGGGGACTGAAAATCGATTCCGATATGTACTGAAATAGCATTTCAGACAAAAAATATGTTCAAAATCACGCATCCAGTAACTTCAGTCCTTGTTATAGGTTTTCTTTTTATTATTATATTATAATTTTTAGGCCACCCCGACGAAACCGTCGACCTTCCTCGACCGGGGGCAGTGATCCCCGACGGGTGGGGCATGGCCCCGGAACAAACGTTAAGATGTGGATAATCAAAGTGAGATATATGAACGAAGAGTATTTCTAGGTGCAATATGCATCAGCCTTCCTAAAAGTCCGACATCTCTGTCGATTCGGGACGGAACCATCCCATGACAACTTAGAATCAATATGAATCCCGAGAAATTTAACATTATATCCACACTTTGCGAGCTATTGCTATCGATAGAAATTTTTAGCTTATGACCCGTGTTAGGTGTGTCATTAAAAACAGCTTAAGTTCGTTTTTGCAACATTTAGGGAAAGTTTATTCACAATGAGCTGACCTTCAGTCTTCAGTCAAAAACTCCGAAAGGCCAAGAGAGCCATCACAGAGCGTTCAGTTAACAGTTAAAAGAAGCCAACAAGGGCGACTCAACCAAAACAAAACAGAGCAACTTGAACGAAGAATAAGCTGACGACACATTACCTCTTCCAGTCGTTGTGGATCTGATTCGCTAAAATATATATAGTATCGTCAGCAAAGAGTACAGGTGAAACATTATTTGTAAACATGGGAAATATCATTTATATAGATTACAAAAAGAGATGTCTAAAAGAACCCCAAGGAACGCTACATTTTCTCTTCGTAAGATCAGAGTTGACGGACTTAATTGACATCATTGAAAAGAAGTAAACTGTTCTCTGTTATTAAGATAACTTTTGATAGAGTTGCAGGACACTCGTCTAAAATCGTGATAACATAATTAAGTGATGACATAATGACAACTTGACAAATTTTGCCGAAATGTCGAGTTTGCGTAAGTCGGTAGAATGACAAAAATCACAATTTGCCGAGATATTGAGTTTCACGGAACACGATATCTCGACAACAGTTAGAGTGTAATCGAATTGTCGAGTTTGACAAACGCGACACTCTCGGCAATTTGAAAATTTTTACCGTGATGGTGAGCTTGAAAAGTCTGTATTACTACAAAAACTGAGCTTTAATCGAAACAACAACCTATGCTAACAAGGTAACTTTTTCTGAAGTCCTCCCGATCCTCTGGCAAAGAGCCGTTCGACGAATTCGAAACCAAACTTCATCATCCGGTATAGTGCCAACTTCAAAGGTGAAGACTCCTGCACTGGACAGGCGTATTGGCTATGTGGGCACAACTATCTTACTTGGATTTTCATCTTAAATACACTCAAGGAGGGGGCCTTAATGATATCCTCAGGTAGACAGTTCCATTCATGTACGGTTCGGGGAAAAAAATGACATCTTATAATAGTCTCTAGTAGAGCTTGGGATGGAGTACGCTTGGGAGTTTTCACGACGAGTGGGGAGTTTATGATTTTTAGAGATAAGATACTTAGTTGGATCAATGGCAACTAATTCTGGATCTTGTAAAACAAGTTGACGGTCTAGCTAACCTTCGTCTCTCAGGAAGGGTTGGACAATGCAAAATCTGAAGCATACAGCCAACACTAGAAGTACGATTGCATCGGTGGAGAGCAAATCTTGCAGCACGTCTCTGAACCATCTCAATTTGGTTTATCAAGTTGTTTGTATAGGGGTCCCAGACGGTACTGCTGTACTCAGCTTGCAGTTTTACCTGAGAGTTTCTGATGTTAATATTTCGACGAAGAAAATTTAAGGTATTTGTTGCCTGCAGAGTGATGCTGTCTATGTGTTTATCCCAGCGAAGGTCATGAGTGATGTCGATCCCAAGGTGCTTTATATGTGGGACATGTTTAAGCTCTTTACCATGGAGATAGTGACTAAACTTCTTTGGATGGCATTTGGGAGTAACGCTGATGATTTCACATTTGTCAGGGTGAAACTTCATCGTCCATTTTTTCTCCTAGTCTTGTAGGGTGTCAAGGTCTTTTTGCATTAGTTTGACATCAGACTCATTTTTGACCACCAAATAAATCATACTATCATCAGCAAAGAGGCGCCAGGTGGAATAAAGATTTTGGGCAATGTCATTTATATAAAAAGAAACACTGGCAGGCAGGGTCTAAGGACGGAGCCCTGTGGTACCCCAGAAGATACACGTATGCTGTGCATGTAGTCAGAGCGAATTACCAGATTTTGTGACATTGATTCTTTCGACAAGAAATGGCTGCAATTTTCATCATCTTTTTGAAAGGGCAAGAGCAGTAATCCCAAATTGAAGTAGTGTGGTACTGTCCAGTTTCATGATTGGCTGTTGGGAGTCATGTGACAACATTTTTCTCTTCAAATTTACAAGAAATAAGGGTTTGGTTTACCTTAAATATGCAATAGTATTTAAAGTCATAAAATATAATGAAAGATACTTTGAATGGAAATAAGGCAAAAATTGTGTTATTTAACTTTTTCTTCAAAATAAGTTTGGGGGGGGGGGGGCTGCTCCTTACCTTTAAAATAAAAAAAATGCCCACAGCACCTGGGGCCGAAAATGCCACTCATGTTCCGTATGTATCGTTAGCTAATTAATTGCCTTTTTTCAAAATGTCCATCTTTGATGCACCAGAACTTTGCCAGGTGATGTTCAGCTCAGGTACTTCTTCCGGGAAGGATTGTTTCTTTGAGACAATCACATTAAAGGCATATTTTCATCATCCCAAACAGTTCCAATTCTCCCAACCTACTTACTTCTAGCCCCTCCCACATTTATCTAAAACTCATCTTTATCCAGACACAATCCTTGTTTATTGCTTCATGGCTTGTCCCAGTGGCCATACAAGTCCATAATGTGTAATCAAGACACTCTCAGTGCCCATGCTCAGCTGTGTAATTTAGCTATGATGCATTGTTTGAATGTGATGCTAATCAAAAAGCTGTTCCAGTTGAGAGTTTTGATATATGTATACTGAAACTGTAGTTTATAGGGTGAGAAATGACTGCCTTTAAGCTTCCAATTAACCCCTCCCCCTTTTTCAACATATGTCAACCAGATCCGCTTTTGTTAATATTTTCACTCAGAATTATGTTACCAAATTGATTTAAGTTACCTAAGTCAACTGTTAAACAAGTGTAAAGTCAATAAGAAATACCATCAACGACTTTATTACCCCAAAATCCACGAGGCACGGGGGACTTTGCCCTGGACCCTCCCTGGGGTTTTGCCTTGGATTACACCAGAGCTCACTAAGGCGCACCCCTGGACCCCACCCGATAGGACTTTGGGCTTGTTGGCGGTGTCTATTACTGCCCATTCAAAATCATTGTCCCCCCCCCCCCCCCATTACCTCCTAGAATGAAGAGTCTTGTAAAGCACTGCTTGTGGGAGGGGCTTTTAAAAAGCAGGTTAAGAGAATTGGACTCTTTGTTTGTGTTCAATGTAACATTTAAACAGAGCCTATGAACTGGAATCATGTTGAAAGGCAAAAAACTTGAGACGACAAATTAGTTTGATCTTTCGGCGATCCATAATAAAGCTCATCCACTAAGTTTTCATTGGAATTTTGTACAGAATACAGTATACTGTGCTATGCATACCTTGCTTTACACAGTATAATTTAACACTAGGCTAGGCCGGTCGGCCATAGTCGTCAGTTATGCGAATTTAAGTTAAACTACGATGGTGTGCACAGTGACCACCCAGCCTACGTGTTTTTTCAAGATCACTCTTCGTGCTTAGTTTATTTTCTCATCTTAAACTTTTTATGTTTGAATTATACTAGTTATGATTGTATTGACAACAGGATGGCAAACATTTCTACCGTGAGAATTAAGAAAGAACTGAAGGAAATTGCATCTAGCGACGAGGTCAGCCCAGAGGCGTATTGCTAGCCTAACGTTTATACTTGGCTAGGCCTAGCCAAGGCATCACTTTAGGGCCTAGTGCAGCTATTGCTACGTTATTAAATATTATTATTAGTGTTATGGTGCCATGGTCAGTTATTACCTCTAGGTTTTGACCTTCTTGTTGCCCACCTTTTGAAGGCAGAGGCTTTAATTATTCTACCTTTACCTGGGTCTTGTTAGAAAACAAAAATATTCCACACCCTGTCACAATAACCTTTTCCTATACTAGCCTACGTTAGCCTAAGGCCTAACTTGAGATAGGCCTAATTCACTTAAAAGATTATTTTTGGATAAAGATATACCTGTGCTTTTTAAAAAGCTACAGGAATTCATGTAATGTGGGCACTGGGCACACTGCCTGTTTAGGCCTATATTTTAATATTTTTTCCTGTAGGTATACGGTAGATCCCCTAGCATTAGCCGTCACAATAAGTAGAGTGCAACTAACAATGTTGCTTAGTATTGCCTGGAGAGGCATCAAAATATTGAATAAACTGAATGCAACATCATATTAATGACAGTGCCTTGATGACAGCACAGATTCCCAATGATGCACCAAATGTTGAGAAAAAATTGCATTATTTGAAAATTTTTATCTTTTGAATGGCTTTAGGCCTAGCCTAGGCCTATTTAGTTTTCACCTACTGAAAGAGAAAATTTTCCTGAATACTTTGAAATGAATGGATTTTTTTCTTCAAAATATGCTTCACTGACTGTACTTGAACAAATAAAATGTTGGCTGCATTGTTTTTTGTGCATACTGTGCTTATATTGTATTATATCATGAAATGTTGGATCAGTCAACCTGTTTGTTTCAATGTCTGACATTTGACACTCTCAGCTAGCTTTGAAATAATTTGTTGAAAAGTCCCAAAATCTTCTTTATTGATTTCAACTCATTTCATGCTACAGATGTGGAAGCATTAAAATTCTCTGATTTTAATTATTCACTTCATAAAAGAGTAATGTTGCTAATTGAAAATTGATGGGAGTCGCAAGAGATTTTCAGGTAGGGGGAAATTCATGTTACACCAGTTTGTATTGGTATGGTCAGTACTTGCACTAGAGCATTATTTTGCTTTGCTTTATTTTCAGCATAAAGATGATCTCATTACTATAGAAGTGATAGACGAAGAAGACTTTTCAAAATTGAAAGGAGAAATACGAGGTCCCCCGGAGACACCTTACGAAGGAGGACGTTACACATTAGATATAATAATACCAGAAACATATCCTTTCAATCCTCCGCAGGTAAACTTAAGGAACTCCTTCCGAACTCCTATCAAAGGACGATGCTACATATTAAATATAACGATACCAGAAACATATCCTTTCAGTCCTCCACAGTTAAAGGCCTGGTTCTTTCACCCCAAACAGTACCAATTCTCCTAATATTCTTACTTAAGCCCCTCCCACAATGGTCTGAAATTCATCCTCATCCACATACAATCTCATTTTATTGCTTCAAGGTGAGTATAGATATACTCAATTTATATAATCAAAACACTCTCAGTACCGTTCATGCTGTGTAATAAGCTTTTGTAGTCTACAGTTGAGTCTGCACTCAGACTTGTGATTTCAGAATTTGAACATTTCAGCCAGAAGGGTTGAGTTTTTCCCCATTGATAAAGTACAGGACCTTGAAAGTTGAAAATTTGCAGGACTCCAGGGTTGTAACTTGCCAAATTTGAATGCTAGATAATTGTCTGATGTGGTGAAAGTGTATCACCCTTTGGCATCTACTACTCGGGCTATGTTTAGGTCTTGTTAGGTGGATTTGTGGTGGGTGGGGAGAGGAATGTTTGTCTGGAGTGCTGAGTGGGAGTGTCAAGAGTGCAACCCTCCAGCACCACCACCCACTGTAGCTACATCCCAATGACTCCATACCTTTAATAATAATAATCAGGCCTTGTGGGGGAAGCCGGTGGCTTATGAATTACAACCAGAATGGCAACCCCAGAGCAACAAATTGGATCAAATTTGGTATTTTTGAAAGGCCAGTTCAGATGGGAAAACCGTAGATTGCTCTTGGATGAAAAACCCACCTTACTTTGACCCGGCCAGGCGAACTCCAGACCTCCCAGTTGCTAAGCTTCATCGCTATCCACTAGGCCATAGCACCGGTCAAAATGAAATGGACTAAATTACTACTATAGGATAAGAGACTGATGTTTTTTGTTTTTTCCTCTGCTTTTCTTTAGGTTAAATTTGCAACAAAGATATGGCATCCAAATATCAGCTCTGTAACAGGGGCCATATGTCTAGATATTTTAAAGGACCAGTGGGCAGCTGCCATGACACTGAGAACAGTTCTTCTCTCAATTCAAGCATTGCTGACTTCAGCGGAACCAGATGACCCACAAGATGCGGTGGTGGCTAAACAGGTACGCTTGATTTTGCCCCCATTTCCATGTACTTTGTGACATTTAAAATATAATTTAGAAAACAGTAACTTTGGCAGGCTTTGAAGACTGGACTGGCAGACAGTGTTGTTTTAAGGCTTCATGTCAGCGTTCCTTTTTTTGTGCTGTTTTACAATTTTGTATTTTTCTACAGGGACTGAAGTGGAGATAAGACTGGGTAGTCATTTTGATTTTAGCATATTGACTTTTTAGTTCAAATTTTGTTTATTTTATCATTGAGTAGTGATGTGGTACAGTATTATATTCATTTTCTGTGACTCAAAACACATAAACGATTTACTGACCAAGTACGCTCTTATTGAAACACCATTTGTCACTATGTTAAAGGGAAAATCCACAGTGGATTGTGAAATGTGCATTTGGGCAGTATGTCAATACTTCAGAGAGGGTTCAACTTAGAGTGAGTACCATTTAAAGCCTGATTCAATTTTTTGTTTTAATTAGTGTTTTTGGAGTACTTAATTTACTTATTGATTGATTGATTTATTTATATATTTTTTGAAGTACTGGCCTGTAAAGATATATCTTCTGTTCTCCTTTTCAGTACAAATCTGAGCATCAAACTTTCGTTAGAACAGCAAAGCTTTGGGCAACAGTACATGCCGGGGCAAAACATAGATTACCAGATTTAGAAGCAAAGATTAAGCAACTAGTTGATATGGGTTTCTCAGAGGTAAAGTAACAGTATAATGCACTTATACCTATTGCATGGGCCATTTGTGTAGCATATTTATTGCCAAACTCACATTGAAAACTGTGATGTAATGCTGGATAAATTATTCCTTAAGCACATTTGTTTTTAAAATCTATCCATCTCTGTTCAGAAAGAACTTCAAATTTGCCAGCAAGTGTGAATATATGATTATAATTAGAGGTGTGAAAATAAAACGTTTACTGAGTTTTTCTTTAACGACAGCTTTCATTGGACACGTGTAATCCATTCAAGACTGTCTGTTGAGTTGACACCGACAGATAATAACAATAAATTTAATTATTATAGTCTTGCGATACAAGTCTTTTATTAACACAAGTTGGCAAATTTGAGGTTGTTTCAGACCAGAGATGGAAAGGATTCTATCAAAAACTCACAAAAATCTGATCAGAACTCTTATAACAGATTTCTACCTAACTTGAAAAGTTCTGGGGAATTGTCCCTTAAAACGACATAGAGACTCAAGTCCATAACTTGATTCCAGTTGCTAAATAAAGCTGCAGATGATGTGAATTGTTGATTATAAAAGTAATTTTCCTTTGGCTTGGACAAGAGTTCTGGTGGCACAGGTGCACAAGTGGGTTGGTCGGTAGTATTTAATATCTTTCGGTAGTAGTTGTCGCCAGTTGTGAGTGCTAGCTGGAGCCATCCACTGACAAACAGAGGAGTTACGGAAGGAGTTCGACCATAAAATCTTTCCCAAATAGGTATTGCAATGGATTGTGGGACTGAATGTTGGTAGGTGTTGTTTTTTGCCAAAGTAAAATATCATTGACAAAAGTGACATGTACCAAAACCATATCCTACAATCCTCTGTAATTGGTATTTGAAAAATGGAAAGTGTCTATAGACCAGTGTTGTAATGAGTCATGGCTTGAGTCACTTCCTTGCAAAATGATAGTGACTCCATAGAATTCAGGAGTAATTTCCCCATTGAAATAGTACAGTGACTCAAGTCTATGACTCGACTCGAGATCACATAATAAGTTTGAAAACAGGTGACTTGAGTTACTAATCTAGTGACTCGATTACAACACTGCTATAGACCCACACAGATGTAAGTTGCCTTGCCTAAAACCATAGGCATACCAGGTGGGGAGGAGGGGGGCACTTGTCTGCCCAATTCAGGCAAAGCATAATAAATGATGCCATTATTTGGGCGAAAAGTTGCTCTTGCCCCTTCACAAAAAATTACCCTCTCTATCTGTGCCTGAAACCTCCTTATGTAACATAGTGAATTCAGTATGCTAAAATGATTTTTAACTTTAAGTTGTGTCTGTATTCTTCTTTCTTTTTAGGCCGACTCAAGGATAGCCTTGTCTTCTTGTAACTGGAATGTTGAAAAAGCGGTTGAACAGCTCTAGAAATGATGCATTGGGGTGTGGGGAAAGCCCCTGTTGCCAAGGAGAAAGTACAAAGGACCTAGCAACACCTGTTTAATTTGTGGAAGATTGTTAATGGGGCTGTAAGTTGCAATAGATGGACCATCTATGTTTCTCTCTGGGAAGCAAGTCATGGTGAAAGATAAGCTTGGACTTGAAGAGGGTGAGGACCATGCCAGGACTTTGTCCCGTGGCATCTACGTCCTTTTCATTATCTGATGCGAAATCGGTTGCTACAATCAAAGGATATGAAGATTTGGTTGCACAGGGATAGAAAATTCTTTGTGAACTCTGAAAAATCTGAAATGCAAGTTTGATGTGTCGGGAGTGGTTTTGTTTGCTTCTAGAGTCAAAAATTTTTAAGTGTGAGGGAGTCTAAAATATGGTGGAAATGCTATGATGGGTGTCTGTACTACAGTCAAGTTGTCTGATTTGATCAAGAAGGAAAATTTTGGAGTATTTTCATGGATTTTTGTAGTGATGAGAAAGGTATAGATAGCTTACCCTTAACAGTTGACCCTTTTTATAGTAATATTTGAACATGAAAGGTTTTTTTATAAAGGTTGCATAGCCCTAGAAAATGTATGCATAGTTGACCTTTAGTTCAAGACTATTTTTAGAGTAGTGTCTGAACATAAATGATAGAGGTTAGAGATTACATAGTCTTTAAAATCTAGGGATAGATGACCCATAACTTGAACTTTTTGTAATAGCTTTTTAGGTGTTTGTTGGGTAAAGCCATAAATATCAATGCTGCAAAGATTTTCAGAAAGCAACTTCATAGGGCCTACTGCACTTTATGATTTTGTTCCTGATTACATTTTTGTGGTATAACCCTTAAAGGCCAAGTCAACTCACCCAGCCAGCTCCAAATTCCCCTGACCTACCATCTTAAGCCCCTCCCAAAACTGATTAAAACTCATCCTCATCCAAACACAATTTCCCAGTTTAATGCTTCAAGGTATACAAGACCCAAACCAAACTCTCTAAGTACATGCTGTGGAAGATGGGCTACAGCTACTCTGCATTTTTATTTTTTTTAACATTTTGTCAATCAAAAAGCTGTGCCAATTGAGAATTTCTGTAGACTACTTCAAAAATTGTACTTTGGGGTGAGAATTAATTGCCACCTGAGTTTTAGATTCAGGTAATGAAAAGATGAGGAAAATTGTGGAAAAGCATTTGTATGAATGGAACTTCATATGAAAATATATCAAAATTTTGTTTAACCTTCACCTTTGAGTAACCTTAGTAGTTAAGTATTGATTTCTGTTAGTCAAATCAAAATCATTTTTATTGACCATGCAAGTAATGATCATTTTGAATTTTCTACTTTTTTCCTTTTTTTTATTTACTTTTGTGAAAATTTATACAACTTAGAAGGTATCGGTTTTATCCATGATGTACCAATCAGTCACCTGTTTGCTTGTCATAATGAAAATTCCATAGACATGCATTTTCCTCCATTGGATGTGATAGGCATCAGTTATGTAGGGCCATAATATGCCCATACAAATCCCCCCCCCCCCCCCCCACAAAAAACCACCTTTTCTGTTGCTGCATATGAATAGACTAATTAGCATCGTTATGAATCTTCGGTACAAGTATGTGCTTGCTTATATTCACATGCACTGGGCACTTGGACCCTTGATATTATTCCTCCAAATTTTCTGTTAAGTATCTCCTTGCAATTGTATTTTCCAAGCCCCATCCTTTGCAAAGATGTAAAGCACATTTCTCTCTGCTGGTAAGGGGTGGGAACTCCTTCCAGAAAGGCACATTGTAGAGATGCTCTTCTTTATGACTAATAAGGGATTTGGGTTTTTTTTTTTTTTTGGTGGCTAGGCACATAAGCATGCCCTACAAAAAGTCAAAATGAATCAATCCTAGCCCTACAACACTTATTCCAAAATTTGAGTTTACATAAAAATTTTGTGAAATCATTCTTTCTTAATCCTTCCATAATATAAGGGGGATCTCAGGTGTGATATGGCACAGTGGATTGCGTCAAATTTGTCTTTTCGGTATAAAAATTTGCATGCTAATCTGGTGTAACGGTAAGGAAGAACTAAGACCCCTATTTTTGCCAGACATTAAGAGTGTTATATGCAAGTAGTACTGATGATAACAAGGGAACCCCGTACACTAATTGCTGAGCTCCGTTAGTGTATCTCACACTATGGCCTACAATTCTATGTGGCAACAAATTACCAAACCAGCTTTTTTGTCACGGTCTCTTTCACTTCTCACAAATGTATGGTGCTAGCTTCCATTTCGCTGGAAACATTTAGCGTAGATTTGGTGTAGGAACAACTTGGTTTAAATTCATCTTTTGCACTTTTCTCTTTCTTTCCTTGTCATTATTTTCATTTTTATCAAACCTCACGAATTAAGGACATAAATGGCCAATGTTGGATGTGAAAACTTGGGCACAACTGTGCAGTGGAAATGGTAATTGATTTGATTGTCCTTACATATTCATTGTCAAGTTTGCAATGAATGGCAAAAAGTTGGTGTCACTGGTATGGTGTTCATGTTTGCAGCTTACCACAAATGGAAAAGGTGCCTCATATAAGATAAAAAAATTTTGGGCAAGTCTTTGTATTTACTCTCTCATGCATCCAACAATTATGTATACAAAACTTTACAGACTGAGCTAAATCCCATTTGCTCTGTAACTATACACAACCATCTTTTCAATAAAAATATCACATTGTTAGGTACTCGGCCAATGAATGTGACAGTTTTCAAATTCTCAAAGGCCAAATCTTGACACCCCAGACTGTTCCAATTCTTACAACATATTTACAGTACTCCTAGGTGCCTGGTCAGTGGTCACCCACTGCTGTCCCAACTTCCTGGTAGTAAAATGCTAGGCCCAAATGGTATTGTTAGAACACTGTGTGCATGCTGTTTTATATGAGCTGCTCTGTTTTTTAAAGTCAGTGTCATTTAATGAGGAGCACGAATTAAGAATTTTACTAACCCCGGTCAGAAATGTTGTTTTTTGGGGGGGATGAGTCACTATCTGTGATATGAGTGCAAAACCTCATAAGTGGGGGATTGCAATGGCATGCACAATGGGGGGGGGTCATGGCCGCCATGGGGGAATTTACACAGGAGCAATTCACTTTGAATTGATCTCCACCTCCATATCAATGGGGGGGGGGGGATAGACATACTGCCCCTCCCCCACCTCAAAAAACCTGTGCACGCCACTGAGGGATTGTGTATTTGTACTCATGAAATGTCATGCTAGCTATTGTATCAGGTTCACAAGAGCCCATGTTCACAAAACCATCAGAGTAAAGGTAAAAGTCTGGTCTACAATGGCTGAACTGTTAATGTGGAAAAGGGTGGTAGATTTTAATAGCTTTACAATGTTTGTTTATAACATATCGTATTCAGTTATGCTTATTTTATGGTCAAAATTTTGATGAAGTAATATGGTACTAAATAGCCACAGAAATGAAAAACATTTGTTAACATTACTAGTTGAGAAGGGATCACACCAAGTCAATAATTTGGTCAAAATATATTAGGTGGTATTTTAACTGTCACCTTAAAAACTGAATTGCCATCTTAGAATTTTATTTGTGTGTAACAGTGTGGAATTCTGGGAGGTTGGGGGGGGGGGGGGGGTTGTCATTGTGTGGCTAGAGACCTTTTACGATGCTTTGACAAATCCCCTGCCCGACAGTCCAGGACAAGTAAAAAATGACTCGGACAAGTGAACTGCTCAATAGTGTAGCACGCTGGGCAAGAAGCACAATATTCTTCTTCACATAGGAATTCAATGGCTAGTACTAGATAATTAGATATGGACTCAGTGCATATTCATGCGGACAAGTAGACTTTGGAAACCCCTAGCCCGATGGACAAGTAATTAAAAATGAATTTATCGAAGCCTGCCTTTTACCATGGGGAGGGTTAAATGTTTTCATGGGGTTTTGCATGTGAAAGTGTACTCTTGTGTTTTTTTGCGAGGAAGTAAAGGAGAAAGGGGGCAGGGTTGGCAGAACAAGATGTTTTTGTTTTACCGAAGTTTCTCCTAGCTGCACTACTGATTAGAGAATTACAATTCCACTTTTATCCACATTCCATTTAGTGTGTTTCATTTCAGCCCCTGTAATCTATGGAAGCCAGTGGTGGTCTGTTCCAAATGTGTAGGATGTAAAAAGACCATGAACAAAGGAACAAGCACCTTTCCTTCCTTATTCCAATAAGCCCCCTTCCCCAGTAATTCATGCTTGAAAGCTGTGCACCACAGCGTATGAAATATTACAGTACTTCCTATGTATTCAAATTTTTATACAGGACTGCTTTCAAAGTTAGTGTTCTGTTTACGAATTTTTCCAAATTATTGCTATAAAGAAGAACAGAAAAATTGTCTGACCTGACTGCCAACCAGATCTGCTCTTGAATATGCAATACTGAATTCATAAAATTTAATGAAGGATAGTTTGAAGGAAAACACAGGGAAAATTGTGATATTAAGCTATCGATTCAAAATAAGTTTGGGGGACTGCTCTTGACCTTTAAAGAGCAGGAGCAGTCACCTGAAACTTACTTTAAAATAGCAGCTAATTCTTACAAATTTCTTCACAATTTTCTTTATTACCCAAGTTACATACAGCAATGAATCTCCTCATAAAGGTCAATGCTGCCATATATTTTCATGGGCCTGTCATGAAAAATAGTGGGCTGCTTCTATAATTCAAATTGGGACAAATCTGACCATCACTTGTGTTTAGTGACTGTAGGCAGCCATGAGTGGGGTCCATTAACCTTAAATTGTCTTCAGTTGTTGTTTACATGAATTTCAAACAGTCATATTTAGTGAAATTGAGAGAATCAAGATACAATTTACTATACAACCATCTATGATACAGGCTTAAGCAAGGAAATTGAAAAATTAAAAGGTGATAGACCCCAATTATGGCCGGCTGAAATCAGACCATCACTTGCTGTGTGTCTTCGTCTTTATTCTGGTAAACAATTGATTCAGAGGTGAAAAGTGAGGCACTGGAACAAAATGTCAATTTCTGTCAAACTGATTGCCCCATTTAATTTCAGGAATGGGGGGACCTGTGATATCTGTGGGCTGGGTCTTCCACACACCCTTATCCCCTGCCCTTTTGTTCAGATAAGTCTTCACTGAAAGCAGAATGAAATTTAGAGTTTAGTGTATTTGAAACTCGAACAAAGTAGGATATAATGGTAAAACTGCAATACGGTGTGTGTGTGCTTTATTCTGCTAACAACCTTCAAAGGAGGGCTGCATTTGTTGATGTAAAAAAATCAGGACGAAATCCTGCAGTCATAACCAATCACTGATCCAAGCCATACTTCAACCTATTAGTTGAATCTCACAAATGTCTCCTCTAAAAAGAACAAGAAAAATATGCCAAAGATAAACTAAGTTACTACATACTGTAGCTCATATTATACTGAAGGTATTATGTCTTCCACAACTTGGCTGCATGGTCAAGTGGTTAGAGCATCAGTATTGCAATCGGGAGGCTGGGAGTTTGAGTCCTGATTGGGACATACTGAAGACTTTAAAAACGGAAGCTCCTGCCATTATGCTTGGTATTCAGCATAAGCAATGGAAGCTCAGCTTGAGCCAATTGGTTGGAAAATGGGCTGTAAAACACCACTGACTTACTCAATAACTCAGCTACAGAAACTTCGAGTGAATGATTTTTGAAAACAACCAAAAAATGTGTAGTTTATTTATAGTTCTTCAGATCAGAGATTTTGTACAACAAAATTAACGAGATGAAAAGCATATAGTCAGCTCACTGGGAAAGATATAAAAGCAGAACTCAGACAGTGATAAAATATGTGAACCTTGACAAGGTTAGACAAAGTGCTCACAGTCACATTGCTTCAGAAAGGATTTCACTTACACAATATTAAATTCCTTCTAGACAAGTTAGGAAACCTGTCACCATGCTGCACTCCCATTCACCCATCCCACCTACTTCCCATAGGGTCCGCTCTATAGACCTCATCTCATTGGTCCCCCATTTAGCGTAATTCGTCTCATTTGTCCCGTCTCATTGCTCCCTTGTCTCCTTAGTCAACAAGACAGGAGAGACAGTGGACCCATGACACAGGGGACCAATGACATGGAGGACCAATGAGACGGGGGACTATTGAGATGGGGAATATTGACACTGGGGACTATAAACATTATCCCCTTCCCATTCCCAGTAACAAAATGAGTGTTGTTTTAACTATAACTTGTCAGTGTCTGTAAAAACAAGCTAAATATCGATGACTTTCTAATATCACAGCATAAAAATAACTTCACATCTGAGATAAAAAAGTTAAATAGGCATAGATATGGATCATACTAGAAACTGCCTTATCCACAAAAACTATGTTCCCCAACCTGGCCTTGTTAGGCTGTTACATGAGTTACGAGGTCACTTATGAGTCATATCTGAAACTTAACCAGGTATACTCTGGCAGGTTGTGACCAGTCATAATCACCTCTGTGGAATATATCTGTGTATGTAAAGTACCTGAATAATTAAGTTGATTAGAGCATTTCTATCCAAATAGCATGGTCAAACTGATCCCTCCCCCAACCATATCTGGCAGAGGGGAAAACAAAAGATATTACTAGCAATGTTGGCCAATGAGGTCAACTAGGAAAAAACTACAGCTTTGAATATTGTTGTATATATTCTCATGTCCTGTCCCTACCAGTCACATTATGCTTCCTTCACTAAACATAAGGACTGAAGGAGGATGGGGGAAACTTTTAGGGAGGGGATCATTGAGGTTGGGGAACAGATTAAAAATGGCAAAACATGCTTGCATCCATTGTACAGACATAATATGTTAGTGCATTTCAGATTGACCATGGTATGATGGAATTAAGCAGAAAAGGTGTGGGTGGATCAGGGACAGCAACTGGTGCTGAAATATTTTACACTTCTAGCCACTCTGTGTTTATTTAAAAGTTTTTAAGTTCATTAATGGGGCTTTTAAAATCCAGTAGGGCCTACATGAGAAAATTAGAAATTCTCAGAATAATAAATTTAACACTTATAATGGGAGCACATAAAGCCACATCAAGGTGCTATAAGGTTATTGCTTTTTGCATAACGTTGTAAATTTTACATTACCATCTTGCTAGCTAGCCCTCTGCTAACCTCACATGGCTACACATATCCTAATTCTATGTCCTCTCCATGAAAAAGTGTCACCAACTCCACCCACCACCACCTCATCCCTCAGCATAAAACAATTGGCATTTCATTAAAAGAAGCTCTATTGCTAAATCATACATTCACAAACAAATCTTAGGACATCAGTATAAGAAAAATTATCCATCCTTTTTATTTCAATGTCCTGGAGTTCATATCAAAAATACTGCCCTCAACCATAAAATGACCTGGGGCTGATTTCACTAACGTTTAGCGATCATCGCTAAAATCGAAATCCATCGCTAATGCTTTAATCGATCACAATTTAGCCAGGTTAAGTAAAACACAAAATTTATCACTATCGCTACTAGCGATAATTTCTAATCAGTGAGGGACTTAGTGATGATCGCTAAAATTGATGTTAATGAAATCAGTCCATGGGCTTTTACAACCCTTGAACTCATGAGCATAGTCTTTGCTGCATAATACAGGCATGCAATTATACATCATGCTGACTCGAACCAATGGGTAGGAAACCTGACAGTAAAACTCCATCTAACTAACTGCAGGCATGCTCCAAGTACCAATGCAGATATGTAATTAATACTTGCATGTAACATCTTTTAGAATCATGTTTCAATATGCTGCAAAGATATTTGCTTACTTAAACTACCACCTTCCCCCCTCCCCTCTATAACATTATTAAAACCAACTCCCAACAAGTTTAATCCACTAGTTCTCCATAACCTTTAAGTAGAGTTGGATCAGAAACATACAATATTTTTTTTTACTTTGAAAACCCTTCAACAATGATTCTGTGAATCAAATTTTACAAGAACACAATCCAGCAAATGATTTTTTTAAAATTTTGAATGTAAAAGCAAAAAACAACAGTATATATATCTACAAAAAATGTACAAGAATCTCAGTGAAAAGTCATAAAATGCAGGGAAAAAAATGCAACATGCATTCATCCAAACTTTTCAATGCAGTATTTACTAAAAATGGAATTTCCAATAAAGGTGATTGTGATTAGCATCTCTAAAGGTCTTTTTACATTAGGCAGAATATTATGCAACACCATATGTTAAAAACGTAACACAACTTCATTACTTAGCAGCTTTCACACTTGGTACCTTAGAACACAAAGCTACAAAATGGAGTTGAAAAATTGTCAACTCAAACTGTGTGTATCTACATGATACATATGTGTGGCTAACATGAAGAACTACCATTAGTTTGATCCAATATCCCTCATGGATGAAAATACTGATGAACAAAGAAGAGCCAACATGACGAAAACTAAGAACACCGAAAACATGGTGCCTGGGTGCCCGAGGGCATCTTGTCCCATGGAAATGGCTGTATGTCTTGTGCCCTGGAGTGCTATTTTTGTTAAAAAAAACACGGCTGCTTTCATATGTACCCATATCTCAATAAATGATTGTTTTGGAATATTTGGCTTTCACTCCCATTCTTTTCAGCACTGATCACAGAAAAGTTGTAAGAACAATAATAAAGAGAGCTTGAAAAGTTAAGCACTAAAACTGAACTACTGACCTTGAGCAACTTATCAGTATAAGTCCCCCCCCACTTAAGATTAATTCAATGTTAAAGTCTTGCACCTCACTTCACGAGGTAGAATATCTACCTGTGACCAAAACAAAATTCCCTGAATGCTTCATTTTCTCACAGAAAAACATGACACACAGATTTGTAAATCTTAGTTGAGCTTATAGTCCTTCCTCACCCTACGATCAGGGTTGTCACACACTAGGCTGTGCTACCCAGCTCTGAAAATCTCCACCTGTACTCGCCATCAGCCTCACACAAATTTCCTACCCCCACTAAATAAAATTCTTAGTGTGATAATTCCTTCTTTTTGGAAGCACTCTAAAATCTGCAATAATTTGTCAAAGGGGAGGGGGACACTCCCTGCCTCTCAGACCGCTCCCCCAGCATGGTGATCACAATTTACCAGACTCTCAAAATGGTCTGGTGACAACCTTGCCTAGGATAATATCTTCATTGTCATCCGATTTGCATTACTGTTTTCGAAAAGTTCTATCTACTCTTTTACATAGAGAAGATGCTAGCTTTTAAAATTTCCTTCTTCAGTCTAATAGCAAAATGCTACCTTATAAGGGACTAGCCAAGTCAACCTTAAATTAGAGGTGAACCAAAAATTTGACAATTTGGGGAAAAGTTTACAAACAAAGCAAGGTTGTGCCAATTGATCGTCTGCCTGAAACAATCCGATGAACTGAATGTGCCCACCATGTTTTGAAAAAAGTCTGTGCAAAAATTATCTGGTGCAGCAATTTTTTTCTGTTCTGTTCTGTGTAGCAATTTTTGTCTCATGTGACTGTTGTAACTTATTCTCAAGGAAAACTGACCAACAACTACTAATGACAAAATTTAGGAGCACTAGTTGAAACTGGAAAAGGACAATGTACCGTCAGTGAGCTTCAGATTTCAGTGAGTTATAGACATGTTTCTAGAATTTCACATCTTTCATTTGGTAACTACTACCAAACTAACAGTTTATTTAGTTTCAGCACAGAACTGACAAACAGTTACTGACAGAGGCATGATATGTGATGTACCATCTAGCCAATCCCATGTCCTCCTCTCTAGAGCATAAACCGCTGTACTCCTATCAAAATCACTGCATATTCTTGTTTCATGTTCCCAGCCAATCTTTTAACTTCTTCGAAGTAGAACTGCAAGAAAAAAATCTCCCAAACTTTCTGCTGCACATGACACCATCATAGCACCCTCTCAGTTCTAGGAATATTAATTCATATGACACGACATCACTTTTCAAGGGTAAATGTAACAAGTAAGAGCACACTCTCACTGTGACAAATGAATGTGCAGTAACAGCATCGTGTTTTCAGGGCTGATGACAAACCATCAATTCTCAATGAACTCTGTCACATCAACAAATCTGGAACATATTTCACAACTATGATTAAAATAGTTTTGTAATCAGATCTGCCATCTAATGAGAACTCTGGAAAGTTCAGACTGGACTTTGTCTCTTTCAACGCTTCTTTCTCTTGTGACTTCGGCGACTGATCTGTACGTGAAGACAAACAGTTAAAGTTATTAAAGGGGAATATTGTGTTTTAAATGCTCCAACAAAAGAGTACAGAGAAAACCTTTCAGACACTATCCAACAATTCAGTCTTAATCATAAACCACAGCAATAGCTACCTCTCTTCAGATTATTATGCACAAAATGAGCCATGGACGTTGCATCATTTGAAATGTTGAAAGTTTGGGTAAACAATTTATTCTTGAGCAACATACAACTGAATTTCTATCTGGGGGAAGCTTATTTCTTGAAAAGAAGGCAACCATACTGCCTTATTTTTTATATCTTCTGCTAACGCAGCAGTGTCCTTTGACCTTTCACTCATATCTGTATTAAAGAAATGAAAGCTGAAAGCTTTTTTTCTGTGAGCTATGTCTGTGATTGTCCTAGATGGGCAGGGGTTACCTGGTGCAATTCTCAAAAAGTTTTAAAGCTTGCAAAAATTTGGAAGAATAAAATAGCACAGATAGTCCGGGAAGCATGTGCCAATTCTCAAATAGCTTCGAAGCCTGAAAAAATTAGGATGCATTATATAGCAGAGATAACCCAGGAACTAAGGGACTCACTGAAGAGTTTATCCAATAATACATTATGGTCATAAAGCCAAAATCTACTTCATGGGGGAACCTACTGTGACTATGAGTGATGCTCTGTATAGACAAACCCGATCAGTGCTTGTGTTTTGTCACTGTAGGCAGCCATTAGTGGGGTCTATCAGCCTTAAATTTTCATTATTTATTGTCTACATGAATTTTAAACCCTCATATTCAGTGATACCATTTATTATTTAACCATCCATGATACAGGTAAACATGGAAATGGAAAGATTAAAAGGTGATATACCCCAGTTAAGGCTGACTGAAATCAGACCATCACTTGCTGTCCAGGTTCCTCTATATAGTTAATAATATGGAGAAGAAAGTCTGTTGACTGTTGACAAGGCATAAAAGCCTAATAAATCAAACCCAAAAGAAATCCAAAAGACATTTTTTTATGAAATATGTAAGTGTTCACTTTGTAAGGGAAAATACACATGCTTATTTTCAAGATATCAGGATGTAGAGGAAATACAGGATAATTGGAAGATTTGCATAAAATATGCATTATAATATAAGTAGGCCTGCACTTGCAAGAGCCTCAATTCCAACTTTGGAATCCCTTGCGATCAGTTCCTAACAGAGATCCTGTCACTGTTACAGTAGTTTAAAGTCCTGCTCCTCTCACCTCAAACATTAATGACTCTCCTACCCTACTAAAGCCTCTCCCTAAACTGTTTAGCCTAATAAAATTCATTCTCATCCAGACACATGCTTAATACTTTATTACTTCAAGGTGAGTATACAAGAGCCCAATGTGTAATCAAAACTCTGTACAGTACAGGCTGTGAAATATAAGCTATGACATATTGCATTGTTTGAGCTAGCACTCAATCAAACAGCTGAGCCAATTGAGAATTCAGGTAAACCCCTACAAAAATTGTAGTTTGGGGTGAGAGGATTGGCCCTCTAATTCTGATGATGTAAACAGTTCTGGTGACAATAGACCTTTTTCCAAAAAGCGCAATTACAGAGGACTGTGGGATGGATTTTGGGTACACCTTCTTTCAATCAATGTCAATTTGCCATGGCCAAAAAACAATGCATACCGAAATGCTATCCCACAAGTCTTTGTAATTGCAGTTTGGAAAATAGTCTATAGCTGGCATATTTCTCACTTACATTCAAGGCTGATTTTGCTGGACTACTGTTTTTAGTTTTCTTGGGTGACTTGGAAGGGCTTTCAACTTTTCTTTTCTTTGGGGATGGGGAAGGGGACACTCCCTTGCCCCCACTTCCTGCTTTCCTTTTAACAGGTGAGCTTTTCCCTGTTTTGCTCTTCACCATGGTCTTGCTTCCTTTTTTGTTTGCATTTCTCCTGAAAGAAAGAAAATTAAATTGAAAACTTTGCTTTCCCACAGATTACAAAGCAAAAAGAATTTTTTTTCTGCAAGGACCTGTTCACCAGTGTATTAGTTTATTGATACTTGTCTGTACCTTCCACAAACCCTTAATTTTTTATCATATCTGACAATTTCCTATTTTTTTGTTTTCTCTCACAAAATTCATACTTTGTACAAACCTGGCCAAATATCTTCCAACTTTGGTTGCAAGAGACTGCCAACATCTGATAACCATAGAAATTTAATTCCAAATTAACCAATTTCATAAATGTTGAAATTTTCCACATTCTAAAGTTCCTTACATTATTCTGACTCACACAGTTCCTTACATTACCCTGACATACTTAAGCTACTTACACTATTCTGACTTGCTAAAGTTGCTTACATTATTCTGACTTGCTAAAGTTCCTTACATAATTCTGATTTGCTAAAGTTGCTTACATTATTGTCTTGCTTACATAATTCTGACTTGCTAAAGTTGCTCACATTATTCTGACTTGCTAAGGTTGCTTACATAATTCTGACTTGCTAAAGTTCCTTACATAATTCTGACTTGCTAAAGTTCCTTACATAATTCTGATTTGCTAAAGTTGCTCACATTATTCTGACTTGCTAAAGTTCCTTACATAATTCTGACTTGCTAAAGTTCCTTACATAATTCTGACTTGCTAAAGTTCCTTACATAATTCTGACTTGCTAAAGTTCCTTACATAATTCTGACTTGCTAAAGTTCCTTACATAATTCTGACTTGCTAAAGTTCCTTACATAATTCTGACTTGCTAAAGTTCCTTACATAATTCTGACTTGCTAAAGTTCCTTACATAATTCTGATTTGCTAAAGTTGCTTACATTATTGTCTTGCTTACATAATTCTGACTTGCTACAGTTGCTCACATTATTCTGACTTGCTAAGGATGCTTACATAATACTGACTTGCTAAAGTTGCTTGCATTTTTCTGACTTGCTTGAGTTGCTTACATAATTCTTACTTGCTAAAGTTGAATACATTATTCTGACTTGCTAAAGTTGCTTACATAATTCTGGGTTGCTAAAGTTGCTTACATATTTCTTACTTGCACCTTTTCATATTTTACAGGGGAAAGGTTTACCTACCTGACAGCAATTGTTAGACTTAAAGCCTTCAGAATGAATTTCAAACCAGATTGGAGACCCGGCAATCATCAGACATTGCTTTGGTCCAAACATCAACTGAGATTTTTTATGCTAATACAATTTTTTTTTAATTTATGACATTCCTGAGAAGTAAACAACCCTTATACTCACAGATTTGATGCTTGTCTCACATTCTTCTTGGGCGATGATGACTTGACAGGTGAGGACTTGTTGGAGGATGATTTCACAGGTGAGGACTTCTTTGAAGAGGACTTAATAGGTGAGGACTTCCTGGAGGATACCTTGACAGGTGAGGACTTTGCAGAAGAAGATGACTTCACGGGTGAGGACTTGGTTGATGATGATGACTTGACAGGTGAGGACTTGTTGGATGAGGATGACTTCACAGGTGAGGACTTTGCTGATGAAGATGATGATGACCTGACACTTCTGGCAGGAGAAGATTTAGCATCACTGTCTGATTCAACAAGTTTTCTTTTAACTGTTTCCCGTGTTGGTGTTTTCCCTGTTGCCCTATATATACAAACCAAATTACATAAAATGTTAAGATATAATCATGCTTTCATAAAGAAAAATTTTGCCCTCTGTTCAGCCCAAAAAATTTTAATGTACCTAATTGTGTCATTTTAATAGAGACATTTAGACAAAGTGAACCAGAATGCAAAAATGCATTGAGGTTTCGATGATGCATACAGAACATGTTCTTTTCAAAAAATGCTGCATTTATTGTAACACATGGTGACCCAAAGTGACCTTTGACTCCACCAGTAAGTAGCTGGTTTTTCTTTTAACCAAAACACTTCTACAATGAAAACCCAAATTTCATGCTGTGCCTTAAGATAATCTATCCTATTAACAAAGTTTTCATAGTTTGATCTCTGGTGACCCCAATTGACCTTCAACCTCCACCAAGGACAACAGAAGCCATCTTCCAACCATCACACATCCACATTCTAACTTTGAACCCTCTCTCATTTTCCCACCTTGAAATACAAAGTAGGAGTTTTCAAGGTTTGACCTTGGATAACCCCAGGTGAACTTTGACCTTTACCAAAATTAATAGGGTCCACCTCTCGTCATAATTCATTAACAAACCAAGTTTGAAAAATCCAAGCTTCCTACCATTAGATATCATGCAAACAAGGTTTTCGGGGTTTGAGCCTCCTGTGACCTTGGATGACCTTTTGATCTCTAACAAAATCAATAGGGTTCTCCCTCACATTATGATGCATCAACATACCAAGTTTGAGATTAATCCAAGTTTCCTACCTTGAGATATCATGCAAACAAGGTTTTCGGAGTTTGACCCCTGCAACCCCAGATGACCTTTGACCCCTACCAAAATCAGTAGGATTTTTCCATACATCAAAACGCATCAACATATCAAGTTTGAAATCAATCTAAGCTTCCTTGCTTGAGATATCATGTAAACAAGGTTTTCAGGGTTTGGCCCCTGTGACCCCACATGACCTTTGACCTCTACCAAAATCAATAGGGTTCTTCCTTACATTATGATGCATCATCATCTCAAGGTTGAAATCAATCCAAGCTTCCTTCCTTGACATAATGTGTAAACAAGGTTTTCAGGGTTCGCCCCTTTAACCCAAAAATGACCTTTGACCTGTACCAAAATCAATAGGATTCTTCCTTACATCATAATGCATCAATATAACACGCTTTGGAGATTAATCCAAGTTTCCTATCTTGAGATATCCTGTAAACAAGGTTTTCCAAGTTTGACCCCCTGTGACCCCAGATGACCTTTGACCCCTACCAAAATCAGTAGGGTTTTTTACATACATCATAATGCATCAAAATATCAAGTTTGAAATTAATCCAAGTTTCCTACCTTGAGATATCATGTAAACAAGGTTTTTGGGGATTGACCCCCTGTGACCCCAAATAACCTTTGACCTCTACCCAAAATCAATAAGGTTCTTCTTCCCATCATATTGCATCAACAAATCAAGATTCAAATCAATCCAAGCTTCCTACCTTCAGATATCGTGTAAACAAGATTTTCTGGGTTTGACCCTCTGTGACCCCAAATGACCTTTGACCTCTACCAAAATCTAAAGGGTTCTTGCTTACATCATAACACATCAACATCTTGAGTTTGAATTTAATCCAACTTTCCCAACTTGAGATATCATGTAAAAAACGTTTTGGGGGTTTGACCCCCTGTGACCCCAAATGACCTTTGACCTCTACCAAAATTTGTAGGGTTCATCTACCCATCATACTGCATCAACATATAAAGTTTGAAATCAATCCAAGCTTCCTACCTTAAGATATTGTGTAAACATGGTTTTCCGGGTTGGACCCCCTGTGACCCCAAATGACCTTTGAACTTGACCAAAACCCATACCATTCTTCCTCTTGATATGGGACATCTATGTACGAAGTTTGAAAACTTCCAGACATTTCTACCTTCAGATACTGTGCTAATGAGTGAAATGTAAAGTGTTTCAAGTCCTATGAACATTTCTACATTGAGATACTCAGTTAGTTAAATGTAAAGTGTTTCAAGTACTTTGACACCTGTCACACCAAATAACCTTTAAACTCGTTGAAAACTGATATTGTTCTTTTTCTTGATATAGGACATCTATGAACCAAGTTTGAATACTTTCAAACATTCATACCTTCAGATACTGTGTTAATGAGTTAAATGTAAAGTGTTTCAAGTCCTATGGCATTTCTACATTGAAATACTGTGTTAATGAGTTAAATGTAAAGTATTTCGAGTCCTTTGACACCTGCGACCCCAAATAACCTTCAAACTCGATGAAAACTTATGCTGTTCTTTTTCTTGATATGGGACATCTATGTACCAAATTTGAATACTTTCAAACATTCGTACTGTGCCATATCCTATTGTAAAGTGTTTCGAGTCCTTTGACCCCTGTGACCCCAGATGACCTTTGAACTCCACCAAAAACGATAGGGTTCTTCCTCTTCATATGGGGCATCTAAGTACCAAGTCTGAAAACTGTCAGATATCCCTATCTTGAGATATCGTGTTAATGAGTTAGTTGTGTTAAATGTAAAGTGTTTCGAGTTTTTGACCCCTGTGACCTCAAATGACCTTCAAACTCGACCAAAATCGATAGGGTTCTTCCTCTTAATATAGAGCATCTATGTACTAAGTTTGAAAACTCAGCGACATTCCTATCTTGAGATATCGTGTTAACAAGCAAAGTGTCACAAACACAAACACACACACACACACACATACACACACACACATACATACACACATACGCCATCATAAATGCATAGGTTTCTCTTATCATCGAAACCAAAAATATAGTTCAATACCTCATTCCCTGTCAGTTATACTGAAATACTTCACATCACAAGTTGGCAAAATCAGTCTCCACATAAAGTATCCCATAGGTCAAATAAACAAGGGTTAAAGAACAATCTGCTGGCACTTATAACATTAGATGAAGGCTGACTGGGGGGGAGGGGGGTCTGATAACTCTCTTTTTCTCATCCAAAACTTTCCGACCAATTAGATCTTTACAAGTAAACCTTGTTTAGTTTCATTTGGGCATATATGGGATGGAAGTTTGCATTCAAGTTCACACTCGGAAAAATTATATCAACCCTTCGCTACACATGGTTTTGCTGTGAAACCATATCACTCAGCTGCGTCCTGGCATGGCTCATTTTAAACCTCTGGTGTGTGATCGCATTCTGGACATGGAATAATAGGCTGCTTCCTCTTTGGGCATAGCGAGCACAAATATGGGGGAATCCACACAAAACATACTATTTTGCAGAGCCAGTACAGACATGCAGTGTATACGTAATCTAATATATAGCTCAGTATGGGGGAATGGACTACCTTCCGTAGAGAAAGGGTGAAACACTACCAGAGCATAACTCTTTTGGTCATCTCAAAAAAAAAAAAAATAATAAATTAGCCAAGCTTGTCTTTTACCTGGTTTTTGTGGCTGCTGGCTTTTTCACTGGGGACTTGGTTTTCTTGACTACGTTCTTTGGTGCAATTGCCTTTTTGCTTGCAGCTCTTCTGACTTTGGGTGGTGACTTAACTCTCTTTGGTGGTGAAACTGAAGCTTTCTTTGTTGGGGATGGAGAAGACCTTTTAGGGGATGCCACAACCTTTTTAGCAGGTGACCTGGACATTCTTGAGGATGTGGCACGACTGGGGGACCCCTTTGATGGTGAAGCCATCCTCCCTCTTGTGGCACGAGTGTTTTTAGCGGGTGCTTTTACTGTCTTCTTAGTTGTGGGAGATTTATTACTTTGTGAAGGGACTGGAGAACTCTTTGCTGGAGAACCGAGTGACCTTTGGCTTCTGGTAGCAGACCTTGATGCAATGGGAGATTCTTTCTTCCCTCTCTGCAAAGATTTGGCACTCTTTGGTGTGGCTGCTGGCTTGGGGCTTTTTACTGGCGATGATTGTGAAGAGCTAGCTGGAGACTTGGTGGAAGCCTTTGACTGCTTTTTGGCCTGATGTTTACTCTTGGCTGGGGAAGGGTTAACTTTCTTGGCTGGAGAAGAGACTTTCTTTGCTTGGCGAGAGCTGTCCCTCCTAGTTGGAGGAGGACTGATTTTCTTAGCTGGGCTAGAGCTGTCTTCCTTGGCCGATGAAGAGCTACCTCTCCGGGCAGAAGAGCCTCTTGTGGCTGGGGGTAGATTGACTTTCTTAGCTGGGCTGGAGCTGTCTTTCTTGGCTGGTGAAGAGCTTGCTCTCTTGGCAAGGCTAGAAGACCCTCCTCTCCTGGCTGGGGAAGGACTGACTTTCTTAGCTGGGCTAGAAGCTCCCTTCTTAACTGGGGAAGGAGTGACATTTTTAACAGGCCCAGACGATCTACCTCTCCGACCCACGGATGCTGATCTACTTGACCTTACAGGTGATGGAGATGATTTCCTAGATGCTGTTTTAATAGATTTCTTGGGGCTTGGACTTGGCGAAGCTTTCTTCGCAACCAGGTTAGCTTTTGGAGTCTGCTGTGAACGCCTACTGCCAGATGGGGCTGGTACTGGAGTTTTCTTCTTGTTTGACATTTTAGCCGGAGATGTTTTGGTCGGTGACTCCGATGCTTTAGGTGTTTCTTTCTTACTAGCTGGTTTCTGTGCAACCTTCTTGGGTGACTCCTTTGCAGATGATTTTTTAGATCTGTTGAAACCAGACAAAAAACTTGTATGGTAGTATCAACACTTATCACACGAAATTAATCCCTCAAAATATTTCTGATAGCACCCTAAGGCGCACGCTATCTGATGTTTTGCATGACTCTTTAACCTGGATTTGACAGCACATGACTGGTTAAAAGTTGATTAGTGCACATGACATTTTAAAATTTTCTCAAAACTAAGTCAACATTTTACTGAAATGATAGCACATAAATATTTGCTTACATATGAATTTTGCAATTACTTGAAGGAAACTTGGTTTATCATTGACATCTCAATTACTTACAAGTCTTAAACTCATCTACAAAGTCTGATGCAAGAAGTCTAAGCTACTGGTTCATCTAATTTTGGTGCAGCTAAAACCAGGAGAAATGTTACCTTTTTTCTGGTGGTGATTTCAAAGGAGATGATGCCTGCCTCTTCCTTGGACTTTCTGTTTCTTTTTTCGGAGATGCTTTTGCAACCCTCTTTATTGATGCAACTTTCTTCGACTTCACCATCGCTTTCCCATCATTCTTGTTGCTCTTCTTCAATAATTCCTTCATTCTTTTCACCTTTGTTGTACTTTTGGATGGAGAACTCTTCTCGCTTTCTTCAGAATCCGTTGAAGACTTAGCAGAGGGAGCTCGCCTCCTCTTCTTCTGTGGTGAAGAATTGGGTGTGGAATCAGATGACGGCCTCTTAGTGGGGGACTTTTGGGGACTGGGGCTCGAAGTCTCACTTCCAGACTTTGATTTAGTGGACACATATTTGCTCATTAATGTCTGTTTGGTTTTGGGTTTGGGACTTTTCACAGCAGCCCCAGGAGATGACAATCCCTTTTCTGGAGATGATGTCTGTTTTTTAGGTGAGGTAGCTTTCTTCTGATTGGACTGGGCCTTTCCTCTGAGTGATCTTTTACTGCCGTTCATATCGTTCACCTCTTTCTGTGTCAGGACTTTCCTGCTGAAGAAAGGTAGTTATGATTTGGGAGTGAAAACAGGCCCAGAAAATTCATCTTTTTTTAGAAGGAAAGAGAAAAAAAGACAAGTTTAATCTGATTCTGTAACAATATTTACCATCACTGTCATTCCAGTAGGCAGAACATAATGCTCCACTGCATAGCCAGCCCACAAATGCCAACCTCAGTGGGCTTAATGGTCCGTGTGTAAAATGATTATTTTCTACTCTAAATGTTCACAACATATACGGAAATCACTAAGGCATACAAAACGGCTGATATTACTTTTGCCAATACTTGGGCTGGCTGTGGCTAAGGCATAAGGCCCCGGCATAAGTGGACCAAAACCAAATTATCCTAGGCATAGAAAAGGGCCTAAAGGGAGGACTGGTACACATTTTGAAAGTAAAATAAAAGCATTACTTGTGTAAAGAGCATTCTCCTTAAAGTATTGCAGTGGGTGATAAGCTGATGACCCCTACTCTATTGTGATAATGTTAGTACACAAGCCAAGTAAATTTTCAACTCAAATTTTACACAGTCACAAAAGTTATTCTTCTCTTTCTATACAGCGTCCCCAAACCATTTTCCAACCTGAAGAGTGAGAAGTATTTCGGCTTACTTTGATTTGGACTCTTTTTTATCTTCTTCTTTCTCAACTTTTTCAGATTTCTTTTCTTTTTTGTGAAGAGGGCTCTGGTTTTCATCTCCACTTTCTGTTTTCTTTTTACTAGCAGCTCCTTTCCCTGTTTTCTTTTTTTCTGACGGTTTGTCTCCCTTCTCTTTCTCCTTCGTTTCCTAAAAATGAAGATTTAAAATTTCACATTTTTAATCCATCTCCTCACTTAAAGGGGAAGTATAAGCAAAAATTTATTTTTTATATTGTTAGATAAAGGGCCAATCACATGAACGAAGGCTTTGAACGGGGATCTCGAGGGTGAGAAAACCAGTCCAGTGAGGAAAAAATAATAACGAGACTTCCAGTTGATCTATGAGATTACTTATTTGGTGGTTATGTGTCCATTCCGAAAAATGATGATTACAATTGATTAAGAGGCCAGCCAAAAAAAGGATGAAATCACTAGGCTATTTACAGTAACATAGATTGACTACATGCTTCTGGCTTGAAGTCTACTGGATGAGTGCCCAAGGGTTGCAGCTCTGGGCTTGCAAACCTTGTGGGACTTTGAGGTGACTGAAGAGGAGGCCTTAAACCTATTTGCACTGTATTTGACCACCAAACTTGAACTTGAATGGCATTTGAAACTATATTTGAACTTAAGCTGGCACTATATTTTTGTGTTGGGGAGTCGTTCAATCCCCTCTAAAGCCCAGGTCACACTACAGCAATAACAGATCAGATAACTGTCTGATTTTTCTGAGTTTTAGTTAAAATCTCCTCCATTCATTGTCGGAAAAAATCCCAAAATTTGCCATCCTGTGTAAATATATGACCAGTATTAGAGGACAACAGAATGGAACTTCTTATTTTGTGACATCACATTGACAAATAGCTTTTATCGGACTAAACATCCCATAAAAGCTGTCTGCGGATGTGACGTCACAGAATAATTGGTATAATTTACAGTTTCGTAGTCCTAGGATACACTTCATATATCACAACAGGTTGGCAAATTTTTGTTTCTTTTCAACCAATGATGGAGCAGATATTAATTAAAACTCACAAAAATCGGAACAAAATCCGATCCGAAATCACTGTAGTGTGACCTGGCCTTAACTAGATAACAAATCCAATATGAGTACAACAGCTCCACCTTTCATCCAATACATAGAAAAGAAACTGAAATGCAAAGTTTTCCAAAAGAACCCAACAAGAAGCCCTACTTTTACCTTTGCCTCTGCTTGTGAAAATTCTTGCTGAAGTTTCTTCGGCAAGTAGCTGTCCCTGGGGTTGAATGGTTTCTTAGGTTTAACAAACAATCGAGCAGGCAGAAGAATGTCACCTAGATGATCTTTTATAGCAACACCTGGTAACTTTGTTGTCATAAGGCCGAGGGCGACTTCACACACTGCATACAGTTTCTAAAAGAACAACAATTACCTGTAAGACAGTCTCAAGTCATAATAAATTAAGCACAAAATTTGTAAATTTGGAATATTCGGTAGTTCTCAGATGCAAACTTGATCATAACAAGTTGTAACATCTTACCTTGTTAGCTGCTGTTTTATCCTCTACAGCCTGGGCATCTTTCATTTGTTTGATGGTCTCTAACATCTTCCGTATAAAGCTGCAGCTCTCTGGCTTCACTACTAGAGGTTCTAACATGAACCACAAGCACCTACAAAAATAATCAGAAATTCATTCCTACTTGGTAATAATCCTCAACTTCTATTGGTCAATAATTGGTCAGGTGGCCATATATTATCCAGGCATAAACTCATCCTAGGCAATTCCATTTTATTCACGATTAGCTCTATTATCTTTTACAAATAAAATTCTACAAAGCAAAGTTTTAGACTTTGCCCCTTAACAAAAATTTCAGATTCCATGCAAAAAGGGCAGGGGAAGATTAGTCACTTAGAAACAGTTTAATCCCTCAACTAAAAACCTTCTTGCTCAATCTAGCAGTTCTTCACAACCTTTTTCACAACTGTGGGACACTAGAATTGTTTTCCCTACTCCAATGCTCATGTGGAGCATCATTTAGCTGAAAACTTTGATTCCAATTTGCCACTTTTTAAAGTGGGCAAGACACAGCCAAAGTAAGCTTCTCGGTAAATGTTCTTTGGGTACACCTTGACATAAAGTGAACGTTTTCCCTACTAAATAATGTCCATAAATGCCGAAATACGACATTGTGAATTCCCAATTACCGGCAAGGCTCAGATCATTTGACATCCAAAAGTGAAAAAATGGATGTGAGCGCATCTCAAGATGGTGTCCTCATTGGAGGCATGGTTAGCAACACTGTACCAGGGAGCTCACAATCATCGAATCATGTGGGTGGTTACACGTGTTAGCGAGTATATCATTGCAAACACATGTGCTGGGATAGCAGTGAGCATTGCCACTGACTACATTGTGAATTGTGTGGTGATTGCTTAGTATTGGCTATAGCACCTTCACCAAACAGCTCATACAGTAAAGACGTGCTTGTACTCTGGTAGTGCCAAAGCGCTTGTTATGGACTGTCCATACATGTTCATTGATGTTCTGTATAGGCGAATCTGATTTGCGCTTGTTTTCAGTGACTGTAGGCAGCCATTGGTGGGGTCCATCAGCCTTTAATTGTCTTCCTTTATTGTCCACATGGATTTCAAATCCTCATATTCAGTGAAGTTGAGAAAATCAAGACACACTTCTGTGTACAACCATCCATGGAACAGGTAAGGAAGGAAATTTAAAGATTAAAGGTGATGGACCCCAGTAATGGCCGACTAAAAACAGACCATTACAATCTGTCTGGATTCATCTATTGGCTGGCCATACAATTCTTATAATATCCACCACAGTGCCCTTTGGGCTCTTGTTTAACTTTGCTGCTCAATTTTTCCCACATTTTGACTGGTGACCTACTTCAGTTTGCTACAGAAACAAGTTTATAGAAAATAATTGAATATAGCGAGTTTAACCATCCATGGAACAGGTAAGGAAGGAAATTTAAAGATTAAAGGTGATGGACCCCAGAAATGGCCGATTAAAATCACAATCTGTCTGGATTTGTCTATAGGACCTGAACCGTGTCTTTCTTGCACAAAAACAGAATTGTTTTTTACACAAACACATATGCACATGAACAAATTGGCCAATGATTCGCTCCCAATCCCCACCATGGTCTGCGCTTTTCGGTCAGTATGTTGTGCGAGTATTGTGATGCAACCGTTTTCATGAAGTTGCTAAGATAAGATAACTTTACCAAGCTTTACATTAGTTCCACAATACATGCGCGTTCTTCAATAGGGCGGGGTTTGTGCCGCCAATTCCGTCATTAAAGTCAGATGACCTGTTGCAGCATTTTTCAAAATTGGATTTTGAATGTTTTCCTTCAAATATCATCTATGCCCAAAAGTACAGGTTTTTAATGGGGTGTGAGATCCATCAGACCACATGTTTGGTCTAATGGTAAGCGCATCTGCCTCTCAGGCAGAAGGCCTGCATTCTATTCCCAGGTCAAGTCACACTAAGGACTCAAAAACTGGAAACCACTGCCATTGTGATGGTTGCTTCCCATAAGTAATGGAGTAGGGAAAACAAGCCAGTGAGCACAACTGGAAGAAAGGCGGCGGCCGGCTTCACTTGAACAATAGGTCAGAAACTGGACTGTAAAAATCCACCTTACTAACTTACCCTATATTCCCCCCATCCCTCCCCCCTGCCCCCATCCTCTCAAAATCCAACAACCATGCAAACTCTACATCTACCAAATTGCTTACCATCACACTTGCTAACCTTCCAATTAATCCCCTGATCCATCTAGCAACAACTTACTCTTTAATATCATTTAGAGCTTCCAAGTCTTTTGGCGTAACAAAGTCAGGGTCATGAGACAACAGATGGACAGTATGAGGTATGACGTACTCCGGTAAAATGGCAAGCATTGCAACTGTCAGAAAAAGAGAAACAAAACATCAATCTCACATGTCACAAAATATGCTTTGCAAGTAAAACCCTACCAGTTCTGTAACCCTTAAAACCAAGATTCACATTTAGAACTTGATAAATTTGACACACTGGGAAAAACAAAACAGACATAGAATATTAATCTGATCAAGGGAATGTGGGCAACATCAAATAACACATTTGTTCCAATTTCATTTTAAAAGTAATGTGTTTTTATTCACTTGAGTCCTCTTTCAACTATCAATATGACACTTTGGTCTCACGTACCCTACGCTCAAGGTAACACCGCGTCACCCCAAGCTCCAGTAACAAGTGAACGGGGGTTTACTCCAGGTTTTCGATCCACCTCAGATCGAAAGGTTCTGCAGTTTTAAACACTGTGCTTGTGGTAAATTGGTAATCGATCAAGGTGCTTATGGCGCTGATGACCTACGTGTATTTTCTACGTGAAATATTTGTCCTCTATGGTAGCTCTACCCAATCAACCTAATTCGGGGCATTAGAAAGCAAATACTGGAGAACACATGGTTAACCTGAGGTTTTTCCTTATCCTAGATATGGGGTTAAACCAGGTGTTGAGGATTTCCTGAGACCAAGCCTTGAGGCACTTCTCATTCACAATTTGCCACAATATTTGAAAGATCTATGTCTCCATTCTAGGGCTGTGCATTTTCAGTTAATTCACTATCCGTTTAACCGATTTTATTAACCGGCGGTTAACCGTTTAACCGAAAATGACGTAATGTTCACACAACAACAGAAAGTCAACATTTCCAAAGAGCGACATCACTTTTGTACAGGAAAGTGCAAGTCTAAAAATGGCGCCGTAAGTCATGTTCGCCCATGTAAGTATGTGGCAAAAATGTTCGTATTTTGCGCTGAGTTTATATCATATTTTCACAGTAAAAACCCATCCCTCATTTACTGAAGCTTTCTTCAGACCATGTGCACTTTTTAAAATTCCACCAACAGTTGTATTCCCGCCTGACCCTATGTTTATACATTGTCAGTTATTTCATGAAACACTCCCACACCGCTGTTTTGATGCAGCTTGCTTGCGATGCAGTGTTCAATACATGTACAGCACTCACGTGTTTGTCATACTGTAGTAGCGATCTGTACAATTGCACTGTAAACGGCCCACCAGCCGCAGACAGCACAACCAAGCCCTATTATCCTGCATAAATTAAGGAATTCCCAGCATTCCTACCGTAAAGTTATTTACAGTAGGACTAATGAAATGTTATCATATGACGTCATTACGAACGAAAACAATAACGCACGTGGTCCCATGCATGCAGTAGACTTGCGTGTGTATCCGTTTTTACCACTAAACAAGGGACCATGTTTTGCTGGATGACATCATATGCACATGATCTATTGCAAAATTTGAATTGCCTCTGCATTGTGATTGGTTCAAATACGTTGATTCTGAGCCAGCCAATCACAACTCGCGCCATCGCCTATGGGATTTAGTGTGTGAAAATACCAGACTTCCGAACGAATTTCCCCATTGAGTTTGCGTTATGACGGTCGCACTTTGGAGGCTTAACATAGCTGGCATGTGCAGCCGGCCAAGCCCCGTGCTAAATTCACCAAGAAACGGCAGTACAAATCTCTGCGCACTTGGATTATTTTGAAACAAGAGATAAGGTTTGGACAAGAAGTGGCAAAAATACGGGGATATTAATATCAAGAAGGAACCATAAGATAACGTTAATCGAGTCCATTTTTTGCTGTCCAAGACCGCTAAAAATTAGATCGTTATTTTTTACGTGCATCGTAGGGTTGACTTCTACAGTACATTAAAGCAACTATAACCCAGTTGGTTCAACAAACTGCGTATGCTTATTCATAAAAGTCAACAAGGAATTTTCCATTTTATATGATATTGGGCAAACAACAAAATGGCGGGAATTATCTGGTGCTTACGATCGTATTTTTACGGGTTAAATTTTTTCCAAATACTGCTAAGTAGCAGTGTTAGTACTAACAATGAAAAATAATGAAATTTACGGAGATGTAGCATGATAAAATATTTCGAATAGCTACAGTGGGAAGACTTATTCAAATATACTTTTGTGCCCTAATAATGGTCTCACGGAGGTTTTATTGCCATAGAAATACAGGGCTTGGTCACTTTTGTTACAGCCCCCTGCTTGTCTTGTAGCTTTCTTTTCGCTTGGTGATCTCTCAAACATGCCGCTAATTTCTAAAGTTGTGCTTGGGTGTTGCTATTGAAGGGATTAGGAGACGAGCACATGAAGTTCTGCCAACGAAAGTAACATTGGGTGCGCCACTTGTCACTCATCATAATGTACTTAATTCGGGGAGCTGCCGCGGAATTAATCCATTCAATTGAACGGCTGATTTTAAAACTCTTTTTACAGTTATTGTTCAGGGCGATAATTTGTGAGAAACTGACACTGTTTGTTGCGGGATGTTTGTGTAACAGTTTACTAACAAAGCCACGCCGCGGCGACTGAGTTATTGGCAATACAAAAACCGTTAATCGATGAAGAGGAATCACACACGAGTAACCGACAAGTCGGTTGGTTAACCGGTTAACCGATTAGCCGTCACGGCCCTACTCCAGTCCACAATTCTCATAACACTGAAAGATCAATTTAATCCCAAAATGAGTTCAGCACCAACAATGGCCTGCATAATGTTACTATCTAAACATTTCCAGGTATAAATCTACAAGTTTTTTGAAAAGTCATGATAAACAGCAATTGACCACAAATGGCTATCTGAATATGCATGTTTAAAGAAGGGCTATCTAAAGCCCCCACCCACCCCCTTCTGCACCAAGCCTAAACAGAAAAATACCATTAAACACCTCTAATTGTACAAAGAAAAGAATCTGACTTATTTCCTTATGATAGCACAGTAATGCCTACACTATTACAGATGCTCTCTGGCAGCCCCTTCTATCTTCAGGCTCAAAATAACAGGGTCAGGGGTCAAAATAAACATTCAAACTTACTCATGAAATCTGTGGGCCCAATGCCCAAGAAATTTACTCATGCTTGTAGCTTCCACAGAAAAGAGGCCCTATTGGCTTCTTTAATTATGTCAAGTCTTTTTGTACAGTCTGTACACGAACCTCTCTAGGCAATGCATAGCCTGTGTATTCAGTTTACTGTTTACAGTTAAGCTTCAGTGTAAACTTTTCTGTCATTAAAATATCCACTGTATGTATAATGTGGGGTTGTTACATAGTCTTCAGCCAGACCCTACAAACTAGTTTCCATTTCACTTTGCTTTGTGTAGTAGAATTCAGAGCACAATGTGTGAAACATAGTATTCTAAGCCACTGATTGAGAGCAAGGCTTTTTAGTACTGGTATTAGAAAGTGTGGACAACTGGTTTTGGTGTAGTTTAGCACTTCTTTTTTATTTTTTGGCACCTTGAATTTCCTCACTTGGTCCATAGACTTCATGAGTAAGGGAACAGTTGCCCCCCCCCCAGTCTGAAGCTGTATTTAAACCCTGGATCCTGTCACCCTCCTCCCCTTCCTAGATGACCCACCCCAAATCAAATACATGCCATTTCTTACCTCCTGTCAAATTGTGCTGTTTAAGATACTGCCTCCGTACAGCCACACACTGTTTGATGTAAGTGCTGGCTTTCTTATGGTTCTCCTTCACAGGGTCTTTGATGGACAGAGAAAGAATGCTTAAATAACTCAGAGGCAGTCTTAACGAGATCAAACCTTGATTGAGTTTCTCGGCAAATTTCTCTCTGACTTGAAAGCATTCATCCTGGAATGAAAAAAGAGAACAAAAGCTACTATTGGTCTGAAAAAAGGAGCTTTGTCTTCTCACAAAATATCTGCATCTTTTGCAACTAGTGACTTTAAATGGAGTAAATGTCAACCAAATTTGAGTCAACCTTGGCCCTTGTACCTCCATTACCAACTGCATGGTCAAGTGGTTAGAGCTTACCAGTAGCCAAAGGTTTGGAGTTTTGACTCCTGGCCAAGTCATACTGAAGACTTTAAAAATGGAACTTACTGCCATTGAGCTTTGTGCTCAGCATAAGCAATGCAGTAGGCAAAACAAACCAGTGAGCCATGACTGGAAAAAAGCTGTGACTGGCCCAACTAAAATAACTAATTCTCAATATGGGGTCTGAAACATTTCTTTTCCATCTCAACATATTGTGGTAAGAAAAATTCATTGCACATACTGTACAAGTAGAGCAAACCAGTAACTTTTATCAGTTTCCACTTCAACAACATAGTGCATAATGTGTCTTTATATGGTCATACTGCAGTAAGTCTTTTCCCCTACAAACGTAGTTAGAGTAACCTAGAAACTGCCATGACCGACTGACCTCTGCAGCCATTAAAGGCAGGGCTAGAAAAGAAAAGGACACACAGGTGCCTTAGGGCATCTTAACTAACTGCTCGGGCAATGAAATTGCACAGCAGAACATGCCCCGCCACGTACCTGTATTTACAGTGCAAACAGATCATCACCGCGTTGAGAGTCACCCTAACTAATACTAGTACTATCTTACATATAACATGTGCTCCTTGTGTTCATTTAGAACTCTCAAAGTTGAGGTTCAATGTCTGACAATGCAGAAAAGTAACAAATTTATTAAATAATAAAGTGCGCACATCGTACTTGTAAGCATATTTTCCTTGGTCTTTCCCTTCATTTTTTTGTTCAACAATCAAGCAATATTCATGCTGTGACATCTTGACTGGCCTGTTAGTTAACCCCAAATGTTACATAGCTGTTTGTGTATTTTCATATATCTGTTACTGGCAATCAATTAATCAGATGTGAAACCTGACTATATCAAGTGTGCGTGTGGCGAGCTTCATTTCTTCCATAAAGCAAAAGGAGGTAATCAGGCAGAGAAGGACGATGCAACAAAAAGTAGGAAGGAATGTTTCATCATGCTGGGTGACAAAAATTTACTATTTTCAGAAGATGAGCTGCCCCAGAGGGCCACAAGGGATCAAAAAATTTTTCGAGCTCTGATAAAAGGGATGGCAAAATAAACCTGCCAAAGTTCCTCAATAGAAAAATTAGATGTTCTGATGATCATCAAAAACTGCATTCATATTACTAGGAAATCATCTTAATGCTTTAACTTACATTTATAAGCAAAGCTATCAGTTGAAATTGCTCCAGTGAAATGAACTCGGCAAACGCTGGCACCTGAGCAAGCTTTAACAAGGCACATCCCGCAGCTAGTCTCAAACGAGACATGTCTGCCCTCCTGGAAAAAATGCAAATGACAAAATTTGACAAATGGATTGGGGTTAAGAAGTAGATACACTAAAGATTCTAATCATTCGGCATTCAAACGAAAATACATTGAAACCATAATACAGCTCACTGTAAGCACAATAACAGAAGATTCATAATCAGATTCAGATTCTGCCTTGGTAAAAAGGTACTTGTGAGTGTGCAGTGTTTCCGTCAGGGCGGGGGGAAAGGGGAATTTGTCCCCCCCTTTCAACAAAGGTGGGTAAAATCCTCCCCACCCCCCTTTTTATTTTCCATAAACATGATTTCTTCATAAAAGAGAGGACACTTTTGCATCAATGTCTGAACTTAAATAAATGGCCTCAAAAACCCTTTAAATTGCACCCTACAGGGAGGTCCTTGACACAAGCTTTAATCCCCCTGAGCCCACTCATAAATTTAGTCTATGACAACATCAACTGGACTTGGGGTTAAGCAGTAATGAATTCCTCCCTTTTTTGTGTTTCTGGTGGAATCTCTGGTATGTAAGAGTTTCTGATACTACTGATATATTTGTGAGCCAATACCCCTCTATTTTATCTTCAAGCAAGCCATAGGATATCAAACCAGAATGCAAAAATGCATTGAGGTTTCGATGATACATTAATGTTCCGTTTCAAAGAATGCCATCATGCAACACTCTCTCCTCATTCAAATGTTATACTAGCATGTTCAAAAAATATATTTGTCATTCCAGATGACCTTTTGACCTCCATAAAAGCCATACATAGCTAGATATACAAACAACAGACAGACAAATGGACAAACAGCTATCTTGAAAGATGATATTTAAAAAGGTTTCCAGGCTTTGACCCCTGGAGACCCTAGATGACCTTTCATATCTGCCAAAAACAATGGGGACCATCCTCTGACCATAATGCATCCACATACCCAAATATGAAATCCATCCAAGTTTCCTATCTTGAGATATCGCATGAGCAGGATTTTCAGACTTTGCCCAGCAGTGACCCCAGATGACCTTTAACCTCTGTCAAAAACATTAGGTACCATCTCCTGACCATAATGCATCCACATACCAAATATAAAATCTATCCAAGTTTCCTACCTTGAGATATTGCGTTAACAAGTTTTTCAGACTTTGACCCCCGGTGACCCCAGATGACCTTTGACCTCCAGCAAAAACAAAAGGTACCATTTCCTAACCATAACGCATCCACATACCAGATATGAAATCTATCCAAGCTTCCAAACTTGAGATATCGTGTTAACAAGATTTTCAGACTTTGACCCCCAGTGACTACAGACGACCTCTGACAAAAACAATAGGGACCATCTTTTGACTATAACGCATCTACATACCAAATATGAAATCCATCCAAGTTTCCTACCTTGAGATATGGTGTTAACGAGATTTTCAGACTTTGATTCCTGGTGACCCCAAATGACCTTTGACCAGTTGACCAGCTCCCGGTGACCCCAAATGACCAGCTCTCGTGAGCGGCTTGTACCCGGCAAGGTATCGTTTACAGGCTCATGCACGCATATAAATTGGCGTGTACACACTACGAGTACAGAGCATACCCGTATTCAATGCCTTACGGGGTACACAGAACTGTTCCCCGTAAGGAAATGGTCGGAGTTCCCCTTTAGCCGTTTAAGTCACGTGGCACGCGAATGCCATGAGCAAGGGCGGGCTCATGCATATCACGTGACAGAGCTCATTGCAGCGTCCGAATTTTCAGGTAGCTACGCTAGTTACGAGCTTCGCGTGAGCGAGGAAAGACGTGCGAGGCCTCAGCTCTCGTGAGCGGCTTGTACCCATCAAGGTATCGTTTACAGGCTCACACACACACATACATACACATGCACGCCATCATGAATGCATTGGTTTCTCTTATCATCGAACTCAAAAACCAAGGAAACCCATTTGTGCATCCTGCCATTTTTCACCATGGTAACCAATGGGGAAACCTACTTTTAGATTTTGCTGAAAATTCATTGAATCATAACTGATTGGTGGTAACCAATTTGGGGGTTCCATGAATTCATCATCACAAAAGTACTATGTGAAGGGGAGCAATCGCTCCTGTGAAATTCATCAGCCTGTTCAAGTCAAAAAATTTGAAGTTGAACTTGTCACTTGACTTTCCTCCAGGAATTATCCTCAGCAACTGTTATAAGTGACAAGAAAAGAGAATAACCTCCCCTGTCCCAGCTCGTCTACCTCCTTCCCTCAAGAATACAACAAATGAGCACTTTATAGAAGAATCCGGACAGCAAGTGATGATCTCACTTTTGTTGGCCAAAACTGGGGTCTATCACCTTTTAATCTTTCAGTTTCTTTGCTTACCTCTACCATGGATGATTTTACACTGTAATGTCTCTTGATTCCCTCAATTTCACCATAAATGAGGGTTGAAATTACATTCAGACAATAAATGTAGACTATTTAAAGCTGATGGACCCCAATAATGGCTGCCCTCAGTCACTAAACACAAGCTTTGGTCAGATTCGTCTATATGAGAATACATTGAAATATTTTTAGTTGCTAGGTTCAGTCCAACAAGAACCAAGAGTTCTATATCAACATTTTAAACAAAGTGTAAAATACTCATTTTACATGGTACAAAATAATTGTTATTGAGCAGTTTTTAGCAAAAACAGACTTACCCAATCTTTTTCCTTTCCATTAGATCGCCCTCATTCTTGAGCATTGTGGTTAGAAGACGAATGGTTGAGATGACGGATCCACTTATATTTCTCCCCAGACCCAGTAACCAATGAACAAGTACTTTGATGGCCAGCAGCTAGAAAGAGAATGAACTTGTGACATCAGTGACAGATAACATGAACTGATCAAATAGTTTGTGATTGAATATTTTCAGCATAAATGTATGTTTGGCAACTTCTTCAAATAAAAGTTCACTGGTACAAACCAAAACCTGTAGGATGGAAACTTGCCAACACTGTTGTACGAGAAAATGGAACACGCAGGGGACAGTCCATTTTATGACTGAAGTTCATTGTTACTCCTTGATAGATAGTGAAGCCCCAGGAGGCTCCTGGGTTTTAGACTTCTGAGAGGTCATAGAAGTCACTTTCAATGGGTTACTTTTAGGAAGTTACACAAATGCACAGAATATGTAATACCAAACTGCAAATGTATGTAAGAACTAGGCAGCAGTGCCCAAAGTAGGCCTAGTCCTTTAACCACATCATCAATATTGCACAACAGAAATTAGTAAATTAGTGTTTCAGGTATGGCTGTATGGTTTTTCTCCATGCAACTAGCCTAATTAACAGGCCTAGCCCATGGGTTTAGGCTGGACCAATAGCATGTGGCTCAGATTCCTTCACACTGTGTATGCATGCCTGCTAACTGGCCTAAGTAACTGGCATTGCTCAGGCCTTACTACCATATATAGTTAGGCTACAGTAGTATGCCCAGCCTATTCCTTGAACGAAGAAACTCTTAGTCTCTTTGCTTCTGTAGACTACAGAGCCTTGCATTCGCTTTGCTTTACTACTGCGGTATAAAGTAACATTACATTCAACCATTGACACACTTGTAACAAAAGCATTCAGGTCAAGTTAAGAGACTAGCCTAGCCTGGGTGCATCATGATCAATCGATTAATGATTATTCTTGCATGAAATTCCCCTGAACATACTCATGTATCATTTTCCATATCAACAACTATGTAATATTCTCTCATAGGCATACTCTTTGACACATCCTATCATATGACTCGCTAGACTTCATATAAAAACTTCATTGGAGCTTATTGGATCAATTCCATTGTCACACATGCAGAAAAAACACAAATTGTTATCACAGCTCAAATTCTAAGTTAAATGATTTTTCCAGAGATGGTCACCTTCTGTTCCCAAATCATACCTTGCCCTGGGTCTCCTCACACAACTGATCGTCATGACACCATATCCCTTTAGACTTGGAGCCCTCTGTTCTGTCCTGCATTAAGACACCCTTCACAATCGTCCCAGCTATGACAGTCTTCATGGGCCCTAGGAACTGCTCTGGGGCCAGATGAGCTATGTGAGCTACTGCAGTTAGGGCCGTGAAGTAGTGCTCATGCTCCAGGGAAAGACTTTGCTGTGATTTCTGTGGATATGAAAAACATTTTTATATTAGAACTAGACCATCCGAGATGTGACTCAATCGAGGATCATCTACCAACTGTTCAAGAAAGTAAATTCTCACCACATCTCTTTGATTGACAGCTCAGATTAACCAGAATGCAAGAATGCATTGAGGTTTCGATGATACATACATGCTCTTTTCAATAAAAATGCTACATTTCTTGTAACAACTGGTGACCCAAAGTGACCTTCTCTTTTCAATGAAATGCTACATTTCTTGTAACAACTGGTGACCCAAAGTGACCTTTGACTCCACCGGTAAGTAACTGGTTTTTCTTTTAACCAAAACATTTCTATAGTCAAAAAGCCAAATTTCATACTGTGCCTTAAGATATTCTGCAAACAAGGTTTTCAGAGTTTGATGCCAGGTGATACCAGATGACCATTGACCTCCACCAAAAACAACAGGTATAGTACTTTCAACTCACCATACTGTAACACATCCACATACTTATTAGGAAATCCATCCAAGTTTCCTACCTTGAGATATCCCATTTTCACAAGTTTTTCAAAGTTTGACCGATCATGACCCTTGATGTCCTTTCACCTCCACAAAAAACCTTATACAGACCATCTTCTCACCATAACTCATCCACATACTAATTATGAAATCCATCCATGTTTTGTACCTTGAGCTCTCCTAAACAAGGTTTTCTGAGTTTGACCCCCTAAGACCCCAAATGACCTTTGACCTCTGCCAAAATCAATAGGGTTCTTCCTTACATCATAATGCATCAACATATCAAGTTTGAAATCAATCCATGCTTCCAACCTTGACACATTGTGTTAAAAAGGTTTCCAGGATTTGTCCCTTCTGACCTCAAATGACCTTTGACCTCCACCAAAATATATAGGATTTTTCTTTACATCATAACGCATCAACATATCAAGTTTGAAATGAATCAAAGTTTCCTACCTTGAGATATAGTGAAAACCAGGATTTGGGGGTTTGATCCCACATGACCCCAAATGACCTTTGACCTCTGCCAAAATAAATGGAGTACTTTCTTACATCATAACGCATCAACATATCAAGTTTGAAATTAATGCAAGTTTCCTACCATAAGATATCATGTAAACAAGGATTTTGGGGTTTGACCCCATGTGACCCCAAATGACGTTTGACCTCCGCCAAAATTTATTCGGTTTTTCCTTAAATCATAACGCATCAACATATCAAGTTTGAAATGAATCAAAGTTTCCTACCTTGAGATATAGTGAAAACCAGGATTTGGGGGTTTGATCCCACATGACCCCAAATGACCTTTGACCTCCACCAAAATAAATGGAGTACTTTCTTACATCATAACGCATCAACATATCAAGTTTGAAATTAATCCAAGTTTCCTACCATAAGATATCATGTAAACAAGGAATTTGGGGTTTGACCCCATGTGACCCCAAATGACCTTTGACCTCCGCCAAAATTTATTGGGTTTTTCCTTAAATCATAACGCATCAACATATCAAGTTTGAAATTAATCCAAGTTTCCTACCATGAGATATCGTGTAAACCAGGATTTCGGGGTTTGACCCCACGTGACCCCAAATGACCTTTGACCTCCACCAAAATTAATTGGGATTTTCCTTACATCATAACGCATCAACATATCAAGTTTGAAATGAATCAAAGTTTCCTACCTTGAGATATAGTGTAAACCAGAATTTCGGGGTTTGACCCCATGTGACCCCAAATGACCTTTGACCTTCCACGAAAATAAATAGGGTTCTTTCTTACATTATAACGCATCAACATATCAAGTTTGAAATTAATCGAAGTTTTCTACCATGAGATATTGTGTAAACAAGGATTTCAGGGTTTGACCCCATGTGACCCCAAATGACCTTTGACCTCCACCAAAATCTATTGGGTTTTTTTCTTATATCATAACACATCAACATATCAAGTTTGAAATGAATCAAAGTTTCCTACCTTGAGATATAGTGTAAACCAGGATTTTGGGGTTTGACCCCATGTGACCCCAAATGACCTTTGACCTCCATCAAAATCAATAGGGTTCTTCCTTACATCATAACGCATCAACATATCACGTTTGAAATTAATCCAAGTTTCCTATCTTGAGATATGGTGTAAACAAGGATTTTGGTTTTTGACCCCCTGTGACCCCAGATGACCTTTGACCTCAACCAAAATAAACAGGGTTCTTCCTCTCAGTATGGGGTATCTGTGTACCAAGTTTGAGAACTGTCAGATCTTCCCTTCTCAAGATATCGTGTAAACAAGCAAAGTGTCACAAACACACACACATACATACACACACGCACATACACACATACATACACACACACACGCCATCATGAATGCATAGGTTTCTCTTTTCATCGAAACCAAAAACTACAGAGTACTGTAGCTATACGACATAGCATGTATAACTTCTGTGTGTGTTCCGATTACTCACTAGGCCTTGTGTACCATCACCCTACAGCAATAAATTGAGATTGTGTCTGGATGAAGATGAATTTTAGACAGTTGTGAGAGCAGCTTAAATAATTAGGTTTGGACAATTGGAACTGTGAGGGGTGGAAAGAGTTGGGCCTTTAAGTCTGACAGGTTTGTAAAAATTGGAAATAACATCAAAACATTAATCTCTCCATAACAAATAATTCAGTGCTGCTGTGCATACTCTAACCTACTTGAAATCTGTTTTATTCATACTAACTAAATTTCCAGATTTTCCTAATTCTACTCATTTTTCTCAAACCATCCCAAAATTTTAAGCAGTCTGTCCAGTTTTTCATTGATACACATTACTTAAAAAACCATAATCAACTGCAATCTATAATGATTATTCCAAGCATGTTCCTGACCCTGACTTGCCAGGTCTGGAAATTCAAATCTCTGTTTTCCCTGACTGGATTTCCAAGGCTTGTACACACCGTGGCACTGCCATGACAACAGCTTAACTGGGATGAGCTAACAATGGAGACACCTAGTAGATGAGACAAAAAGATCCTGAAGAGAAACCTGGGCAAGTGCAATTTGGGGTCCCACTAAATTATTCACATTGCTACATACTAACCTTAAAAATGTCATCAAATATTTCCTTCTTGGTAGTTGAGAATACACAGTTGATGCATCGTATGGAATGTTTGGCCTGCTTTGGATTAGCGGTCAACGCAAAATTTGAGAGGACTGGATGCAGTTCTCTGTTGGAGTTAGATAAACATAACCTGTTTATGACTGTGTCTGCTTGTCACATTTTATGAATGATGTTTACAATACAACAAGCATTGGTGAGATTCATGCATATCCCTCATGAATCCCAAGATTTTTGACAATTCTTAACAAATTGCTGCTAGTTTGTGGCCTTTAGAGAAGAAGAAAATTAGAATTGGCAGAATAACTATTTGCTCAATACTGCTACTGAATGCAAAAGTAAATTTCACTGACTGATTTCCATGGAAACAAAAACATTTAGATGCTGCTCCAACTTAAGTTCATCTTATACTACCCTCACATGGTTGCAAATACTATAGTTACTGTACAACAGACACTTAGTTGAAATTTATTAGATTAGATTAAATTACACTCAGATTAATTACTTTGAAAAGTGCAAATTCTTACATCACCCTTAAATATGACTTATTGACGTAATATTACAGACAAATTCAAATTAAAAATCCTTTCCCTCTCAAACTGAATTCACACTTAAAAGATGTCACACAGTACCTTCCAAGATTTACAATAACCTTCAATTTTATTTCTCAAGCTACTCCACACAAAAATAAGGAACAACATACTTGGCTGTTTTCGGGAAATGTTCTTCAAAACCAGCTCCAACCTGGGTCAACGTCTGCAGCGCTGTGTCTGACAGATTTGGGATGTCTTCATTCTTAATCATTGTCACAAGACTGTTAAATGATTCCTCTGACTTGAAAGTGTAAGGGTAGACATGAGCTAATGTTTGCATCAATCGCAGTCCTTTCTGTATGATTTCTTTGTTTTCTTGACCCTTGACCTCTTTTCCCTTGCCGTCAGTGTAACCCACAAGGAGGCGCAAGAATTCTCCAGTTGCAGAAGCATCTTGTATGAGGGGTGCTACTCTTTCCATGAGAGTCTTGACTGTGTTGTATAGGAGAGTAGCTTTCTGGGATGAGAATCGTTTCATGATTTCCCCCTGATGAAGGAACATGAACCAAAAAAAAAAAAAAAATGCAAACAGTATACATAAATACAGCCAACAGAGAAGAAACATGGAACCCATTATTTTAAATATGTCAAAAAAGGAGGGGAGGGAGGCAACATCTACATAACATAAGGAATACACGTATGTATTTATGTGTAATCTATGTATGCACATTTTTCAAAAATGGCACATTGAATGGAGCAAATCCAGGAATAGAAAGGGAGAGATAATATTTCCCTGACCACCACCCCCCCCCCCCCCCTCCACTCAGAGTTATTACACAACTTATCCACTTAATATAAAGCTTTCAGTTTCAATTTTTAGGGAAGACTAGGAGTGTTTCTTCAATATAACTAGACAAATTATCTTCGCATGACAAGTTACAGTTAAGTCAATCTAGCTCCACCTAGACATGAAGCATTATGTCCAACAATGGCAATCATAGCAACACATCTTCCAGAAAAGTCATTGGATGGCTGTTCTCATTCCGTACGGAAGTATGAGTGACCACAAATACACCCACACCCCAACATATTTCATATGAATCATACCACAGCATGGGCAGCTTTCTTGCAGGTAACATCTGGACTCAATACAACTTTCATGAAGGAAAATAGCGCTTGGTCCTCCTTTAACGATTTTACCATCTTCTTCAGATGTTCTTGTGTCTTGGAACTATCCGGGAGACATTCTGTTGATGGAAAAAAATGGATTCATTAACATATTTTTGTTATTTTGCTATGACTTTTTTAGTATCCACTAGTGAATGATTACAGACCCAAAAGCTTCAGGGATAGGTATTTCAAAATTGGGAACTAGCCCTTACAAGCTACAAGTCTGAGCTGCAGCTCTCACAGTATGACCAGTGTGCTTAATTCATTGTGAAATCAACTGTAGCTTTTCATGAATACTACAGCTTCGATATAGGCCTATACAACAAGGTTTTCAACAGCAGAGCTTATAACCAGTATATAAATGCAGTGGAATGAATTTAGGAGGTGGCACTTGAACTGACGAAACTTAGCACCCAGGAGTCCCCAGGTTCGATTCCTGGTCAGGTAAAATTAAGGTGGGTTTTCATCCCAAGATCAAACTTTGCTTTTCCCATCTGAAGCAGATTTTCAAAATATAAAAAAAATTGATCTAAATTGTTGAGTTGGTTGCCACTCGACGTGAAGTTGTAATTCATAAGCCAATGGCTTCTCCAACATCAATGGTCCCTTGGCATAGTAAAATAACTGTACTTCAAGGCCTGATTAATTTCACTTGTTAAAAATACAATAATTTAGTAGTCTTTTGAAGATACCAGCAGCTATGGCATCAAGCAAAAGATTATTAAAGCCACTTTCCTCACAATATTTACTGAAGACGTTTGAAAGAATTCAAAATGCAAACATGAAAGGCTTTTATTTTTAAAGCAAGTCTTGATGACAGTGATTTGTGATACCATGGAAGGTGTTGTACTTCTTACTGACTTCGAGAAAGGAATCACAACTCTGAGGCAGAACCCACAGCTCAAACAATCATCGCTGAATAAATAACATTTTGAGATGTGCACCAGTGTAAGTCTCACTTATTGCTACAAGGTAGCTTGCTCAGCTAAAGTCCCATCCAAACTATGCAACTCGATGCAACATGTTTGACCAAACATGTTCGGTTGCATGAAACTGAAACATGCAACTGACAACAATGACAGACTTCTGGAATAAAGCTTGTGAAGTTAGATTACTCAAAATGGACAGAACACATTCCTGTCTCTTCAACATAACAAATAAAGAGCATGTTAAATGTTAGAAGTTTGCGTGAATCGCTTCATGGATATGTGACTTGTTGCATAATGTGGACACTATGCTCTTAAAACTAGTAAGTTGTCAGACGCTCCATGACAAGACAGTCTTGTTGCAATAAGTCACTTCACATAGTGTGGACAGGGCTTTAGAATTTTGTGTGAATCGCTTCATGGACCTGCAACTTGTAGCATAATGTGAACACTATGCTCTTAAAACTAGTTAGTCGTCAGTTGCTCCACAACAAGACAGTCTTGTCGCAATAAGTCGCATCGCATAGTGTGGACATGGCTTAATAAAGCCAGTTACACATGCCTCCTACACTTGTACAATCCTCTTAAGTCCAACAAACCATCCCATTAAGTGCCTGAAAAATATTTTTGAAAGAAGTAGCATGTTGAGCCTTCTGGTAGCAGTTGTAGTAGCCCCACAAGATTTTGTTCCAGTCTAACAGTCTCATTAAATTATGAAGTAACTGGCCATGTGTTTTCCATTTCCCAGGTGTGCTTCAATTTCAAATCACTTTCCTACTAGGGAGTGTGGTAGGTGTGCTGTTTCATTAAACATTGATACATTTTCCAGGGTTCCCAATTCTTTATAAAGTTGTGCAAATATTCACAATCTTCACCGTGATTTGAGGTGATGGGCTTTTCAGTCATGAATTTGGATGCCTGAAAATTGAGAGTGGGAGTCCCACGCACATGCTCATAGGATTCTTCAGTATTTGAATCAATTCAATACTATTTCTTCACAATTTGCATAAAACTGTCAAAAAGTAGTTTATCCTTTGGGGACATAGCTTCTTTCGGAAGGATAACCCCTTCAGGAGTAAACATTTGATTTGGCCAAAGTTCTTTGCCAGAGACTTGAGACACTTTCAAAAAACAGAAATGAAAAGGAAAATAAAATATTCTACAAGAAAGCAGAATAAAACTTACTCCCAATAGATATGATCTTGCTGAAGAGGGCCTTACTTTGATCACCATCTTTCTGTGTCTTTATTATCTCAAGCAAATCTCGGACATGAGTTCTCACTATATGCTGACACTTAACAAGTTCAACAATTGCTCTAAGTTTGAAAGAAAAAAATGTTATCACATTTCTTTTTTCTTCTTGTAAAAGGAACATCTTGAGCTAACATTTTACTTAATAAAAATCAAATGTTTTATAACAGGGTTGTCCAACCTATGGCCCGCGGGCCACAGTCCGACCCCCGAAAAGGTTGCGTCAGGCCTGTCAGAAATAATCTATATTACAAAATTATTCAATAAGCAGATTAATCGATGACAACTTTAGGCTTCGCCGTCCGCTATGGCATGCTTACTTTTGAATGAAATAACTCATTACCAATGTCTGCTACATGTAGCTACATTGGAGCGTTGTCCATAGGGACAGGTTGAGAATGATTCAGGAGGAATATGGAAAAAACTTTGTCCGAATATTCTGCCCAACACCATCACTTGTCGCTAAAATTTATTTATTTGTTCAATCAAAAACGAAAATGAATCAGTGTTCCCTACACGCAATGATGACATTTTGTTGCCTTGGGCGTCGGGAAAAATTGAAAAAAACGAGTATAGAATGCGGCCCCTAGTCCATCATAACCATTAAATGTGGCTCACGGCTGTGAATCAAACTACATCCTAGCAATCTAATAAGCATTTTAATCAAGAACTACTGGAAGCCTGCTGCACTTTATTTGAAAGTGATTGCTATGCCAAGATGTGTAAGAGGCAGGGCAGATAAATCCTGCATTTATACTTGGATATGATTGGCCCAGTGAAGTGCATGTGTGCAGTCACCAGCAGAGAACTAGTTATGTACAAGACCTGTTCTCTGTAATGTGTAAAATTTACGAATCTTGTCACTTAATCATGCATACCTTTACACCTATTCATATGAGCAAAAACTATGTCCTCCAAAAGATTTGTTAGATAGAGTTTTACGGCCCAGGTTCCAACCAACTGGTTCAAGTCGAGCCAGCCAGGGCCCTTTTTCCAGCTGAGGCTCACTCGCTTGGCTTCCCTACTCCATTGCTTATGGGGAGCATCACGCACAATGGCGGTAGCTTCCATTTTAGAGTCTTCCGTATGACTCGATCTGGGAACAGAACATGGGCCTTCGGCGTGAGAGAAGGATGCTCTTACCACCCTCCTTAAGAAGAAAACATAAATCATTGCAACTAACACCGACAAATGCAGACAGCGGATTTGTCAACCAATCGTTACCCAATAATTCTACTGCACAAGCAGGGTGAATCCTACTGTGCGTGGCCACAGGCTCATTAGTCCAGAAGTACATCAGTGGGCCATTCATGCCTGAGGTCTTTTTCCAGAAGTGTAGGACAATTGCAAACAACTGATTATTCACACACTCATGTAATTTATGCAATAATATGGGAGTATTACATGAAGTAACAATCAGCACATCCACACTATCAACTTGAGTCTGCCAGTCAAGTGACAAGGCCTTGTTTCAAAATGGACCCCACACTTTAATAACTTTCTTTATGTAAACCATTCAAACAGTGTAGGATTTTAACAGCCATCAGGATGTTTGAGATGACCAGCATTTCTGTCTGACTACCAAACATTACAAGGTTGTCCTGTGGACAGCCCAAAATTTTGAGTGCATCAAATGTAACATCTGTGTGGTAATGGATAAAGGTAAATTCAACTGCCTTGTTACTCCTTGATTTACAATGAAATCCAATTGAAATCACCTTATATTTTGTTTTCTCAATTTGATGTGTAATCTAAACATTTTTGTAAAATCTACAATTTCTGAACAATCAGCAGAACTACCATATTTCCTGTGGGACAACAAACTTTCTGCTATATGTCATTGGACAACCATTCCAATTTTCCTTAAAGGCATACACTGCATTCAAGAGTCAAGATGGAAGTTTTCGATGGTATTTCTACTAACATAACCATACCAGTTGTGAAATTCACACTATGATATGAACCCGCAGAATTTTTGAGCAAATGAAATGATTTTAACAGATCCAAGGTTCCTTCATGCACTAGGGAATCAATTTTTATGACTTTTCCAAGACTTTCCCAGGACCAAATTAAGAATTTCCACCATTTTTCTTTTGACTTCTTCCATAAAATGACATTAAATAGGTTAGGAGAAAAGAAATGTTTATTTTACTTCCAAATGCAAATAAATTATGCTATTATAAATGATTTTGAGAAGGGAATGGAAAAATGTCGCTTTGTGAAAATCTTCATGACTTTTACCAGGACTTCACAAAAACTCCCTAAAGTTGACCCTTTTCCAGGCCTTGAAAATTTTTCCCCAATGTTCAAGACTTTTTCCAGGTTTTCGATTATTGTGGAAATCCTGAAGACTGCAGGACAAAGAATGAAAAAGTAACACCACTTTGTCAGCTACCATAGATCAAACACAGAGCTTATGCTTTAATCCCTGCCAAAACACTACAATGAATTCAGATCTGATTCCTATCCAATTTTTGTAAGTTTTCCTCATAATCTTCTCCATCTCTAGTCAGAAAAAGCCCAAAATTTGTCAGCCTGTTTGAATATATGACTTGCATCCCAGGTTTACATGAAACAGTCAGTAAACATTTTCGTTTTCATAGACCTTTGATGCAAAGAATGCATTTAAAGGGGTTGGCAAATTTTTGGCTCCTTCCAACCAGAGATGGGGATTTTCAAAAAACTCACAAAAATCAGACTGAAATCTGATTTGGATTCAACGCAGTGTCTCCACAGCTATACCCCAAAGTACATAAACTTACTTGACAGAGTGTTCATCGACAGTAACAAAGAGCTCTAGAAACCTCTGCATTCTTTCTGAGACCTCTAGTGTGTACGGTACTAGGTTCATGGTAAAGATCCTTTCCACCAGCAATCTAGTGAAGAAAGAGTATAAAGAATTATAGTGACAAATTGATTCATCTACAGACAATTGTTTTGAGGATTGATTGACTGATCGCCTGATTGATCAAGGCTCTAGTGGTACTTGGTTCATGGAAAAGATTCAAACTTGGAAACAGCAACAGCATAGAATATCTGAAAGCCACAATGACACCATTTTTACATGATGACTAGTAAATTTGACGCATTGTGAGCGGAAACCAAAACAGTTCCACAGGACTGAAATTTGCAGTGAGTCAGATTTTCTCACTACAGATTTCTGCCCCTTGAAAAGGGAATGTCATGACTTGGCAATGTCATCACTTGGCAGTTTTTTGAACAAAAGAAACCCGTTAACAACAAAAAGTGCTCACTGGACCACGTTATTTCTAACAATGTGGCTTTTTGTCAGTTGCTTCACGAGCAAAGATTTCAAGGACACAATAAGTATGTCCAGATTTCATGGGAGCTAAATCTGTAATGTCATACTGAGTAATTGACCAAATGGATAATTTTTCAGAGGACACATTGCTACTTATACAGCTCAAACACAAAACCAATTGAACTTGTGTTAGCCATTTCAAATTAAACTAAGTTCTGAAATACTACCCTCACTCGATCACATTATCTACACTCAAAGGTTAAGCTTACTTGTCTTCTAAATCTGGAAGGTAGTATGAATGCAGGATTTTATCTTTGATCCAAAGTAACCTCTCCTGGTCTTTCACTGATATATCCTCTGTATAACACCACTTCTTGTAGATGTGAGCCAATCCCAAAATGGCTTCCTTCCGAATTTTCCACTGAAAGAAAAGATCCAACGAGATAAAATGAGGTTTGCTTTAATGTAATTTGAAATGACTACTCAATACTTGTCCTCTCAGAAAACAGGACATGGCTGATAATTTACTAAGCAACTGCCAGCACCAAGCGTACGTTTCATATCAACATCATACATATTACATAAATATTCCTTTGAAAGATTTGTAAAGCTTTCAATTCCCCTCAGCAATCAGCAACCATTACCCTCACTTAACTTAAATAGGTCAAATGTATTGACTGTAGGTTAGCGGATGAGTATTAAGTTACTTATTGGAAAGCTGAGTCAAATCGTTGTTAGGGGCATTCACAATGCTGTGTAACTTGCAAACAATGGATCAGCTGTCATTGATCAAAAAAGGAGACTTTCACAGATGTCACAAGCCCCGCCCCTTTGGACGGGCAAAATATTGTGTAGTACGCCAGCTAGTGCAGCTAGCAGAGAAGCAGCTGACCACCCACATGTGACTGCTTCACTAAACCACTGTTGATTTTGCCCAGCAGTTGGCGTGGCTTACCAATTGTGATGTCATGTGAAAGCAATCTATATTCCAGGTTACCTTTTTATCCAGTGTCCTCTCTTTAATTAGCTGCAGCATTTCATCTGTTACTATGGTGATGTCTTTCTTAGCTGTATCAACCAATGCCTGAACTGCATCACCCCTCACATCATCTTCAACATCATGGACACGTTCTCTAAGACGATCTGCCGAGCAGGAGCAAGAAAAGGGTTCCAAATATTGTCAACTACTTCCTTAATTGGAAAATGTGATCTCAAATTAGTACATTCTTGTTTTCATTTCTTTTTTTTTTCTTCTTCCCTTTTTTTAACTAAAAGCTACATTTGGCAATGCATATTTTTGAACCTTTTCAAGCCAGTGTTTTACCCAGATAATATGTAACATGTTGACACAGTGAAGGCGAAATGGAGAGGGAAGTGTTAGGTGGGGTGGTACCCTTCAGTGTTGGGGACTCTCACAGTGTTATTTGTTATATTGCAGCAAAAGTGTTTTTTTTTTTTTAAGTGAGAAACCAAGATATTGACAATTTCCTAATTTTTATGGAAATGAAAAGGAAGGTTGGGATTCTATCCACCTGCTTCTGGAAAGGGAGGGACAGATCCTCCCTTACCCCCTCTGGTTGAAACACTGGCTTCCCACCCACTTTCACTATGCAGAGACATTACAGTACGTAGTGGTTCACATTACATACCTGCCAAGTCTTCTGCCAAGTACGGATGACTGGTGATAAGGGAGGGCACAAATTTGACGCACTCTACACGAATCACTGTTGCTATGTCACTGAATCTACAAAAGAATGACAAAGAAAAACGTGACACAAAATATTGATAATAATCAGAGCAGATAATTTAGGCACGGACTCAGTTTGATTCCATATTCTGTTGTCTACAAATAGACTGATTTATTGTTTACAAACAAATGCCCTCACCACTCAGCTTCAAAAGATTTTGAAAGACGCACGCGCTGTCGTCACAATGAAAGGTAGATTTCAATTTGAATTTCTTTATTTTCTCTAAAACATATTCTGATATTAAACATGATAACATCACATTGATTATATAAGGTGACATGGTGGAAACCCAAGAGAAGCAAAGCTTATTGAGCGTTATTTGTATACAAAGCTTATTTGTTTGCTTTCTGCATGCAGTGGCATGCAACACGTGCAACACCAACATACACGCATGTGTTCTTACACATGCTCTATGCCGGCCAATGCCAAACAGTTCCCAGTACCAAGTGGGCCACCGTTTTCACAAAATTTAATAGTTGTCTTTGAAACAACCAATTCACTAACTTCATTTGTCCACAAAGAAGTTTGGATGTCTGATACGCATTTTACACATTTTTTTCAAAACAGTGTGTTTCCTAGTACAAGTGTACTGTTTTGATTCTGAAGCTCAGTCCAGTGAGTATTATTTATCTTGAGAAAGAAATGTCAGAAATATGATGATAAAGGCTAAAAGAGTCTGTTAGTATGAAGCATCATAGTCTTGAATCTGATTAAAAAATTTATTTTGTCCTACCAAGAAAAGATGGTTGTCTCTTGAATAATCACTCTACACATCTAGTTGTCCATAAGGAATTTTAGGTGTCCTTGACATCCAGATATGCAAGAAAGTCAAACTGTGTCAAGTATAGAATTTCCATCATCCTCCTGTGCAGAGGTAGTAGGTTCCCAGTCTTTGGTTTGACAGAGGTGAAACAGGGGCAGTCATTTGAATATGAGGTAGCAATATACTATTACAATTTCAACTTACCTTCCCAGAAAGCAGTTCCAGAGTGGTTTATTGTTGGATGCTAGATCTGAATCCTTGTCTGAGAACATACGACCTAAGAGCTTGGTGACAGCCAGGCGTTCCTTCTCTTCACTCGTCTGTTGACAAAGGAAGGGACATTTGATTCAATTTTCCAGTCGCACAGTCAACTCTCACTCCCAAAATAACAATTTTTTACAGCAGTAAAAAAAAAATTGTCAATTGACTCAGCTGTTTGATTGACATCAAATTCAAAAATACACAAAGTACTGTTACTCTTATCACACAGCATGGGCTGCACTGAGAGTCTTCTGATTACACACGGGAGTCATGTGTACTCACACTGGAGCAATAAAGTAAGATTGTGTCTGGATGAGAATGGAGTTTAGACTGTTATGGGAGGGACTTATGTAAGTAGGTTAGTAGAAGTGGAAATGCTTGGGGTCAGAAGGTTAGGCCTTGAAGGTATTACAAAGCAGGCAGGGAGTAAAATTTTCCACAATCCTCCCCCAATTTTCATGTACAAAAAAGGGTTATTTCCTTCCAATTGTCAAAATTCCCCCAAAAGCCAAAAGTTTGTGGGAAGGAGCCTCCTAGCTTCCCAACCTTTCCACCCACTGATGTAAAGGTGGTCCCCAAAATATTTCTTTCTATGTTTGTTTGTCCTTCTCCTTTATACCATGGGGATAAAGAACCTCTTTACATTTCCATGCTACCACAGGAGCCCCTTAACCAATCAGCAATTACAAAAGAATTTTTTTTTTTGGGGGGGGGGGTGCAGAATATGGTGTGGCTTGTTTTTGGCCACAGAAAATGCCACTGCAAAAAAAAGAAGGGAATGTACCAAAACTGTGTGCCTTTGTAAAAACTTGGGGTCTTTGTAATCCTTAATTGGGAAAGTGTCTCTTGACATTTTACAACCACATTCATTTCCTTATACTTAAATCACAAATCAATACTTGAGAAAGAGTTAAAAATCTATTTCAAGTGACAGCATTGTGATTTCTATGTTAAATGATGGATGATAGAACTGCACAGGTCTATACAATCTACTAAAAGAGTTGAAATACATTTATCTTTTCATTATGCAAATTAAGCACTAATCTACTCACCTTAAGCTTGAATTCCAACTGGGGAAGTACAGCTAATAGAAGGTTGTTGGAAATGAGGTTGAGTTGATAAATGAGCTCATAAGTGTGTTTACTCAGCTCTGAGTCTGAGGATTTACCCAGAACCAAGGCATTGTTGAAATACTGTAACAGGAAAGTAAGAGGTTCAAAACCTTAACTAATTAAACATGAGATCCAATTTGTTGCCATTGGGGCTGAAATTTCATCAAAAAGCCTCTTTTTTTTTAACTTCAAGGTTACGGTCTCCATAAATCTGGCCTGGACCAATTTAGTGCAAAATATGGGCTGCATAGGGCAGCAACCTACTCCCAACTGTAAGATGTAACTACTGTCTGCCATAATCGAAAATCCAAATACATTCACTACAATGAAGGTTGGATTGATCATCACAGAGAGTAGGAGAGGTTTGTAGGATTCCTTTACATTACCAAAGGTGGGATGTCTTACTAATCAGTCTTCATTGAAACAAAGTCACCCTCTTGCTTTGCCATATGGCTAAACATACTACTAACTTTAGTCTAGAATGCAGGAATTGCTTGTTTATCCTGACAATTTCGAGGATGTGCACACATCCATAGCCCCCCAAAATGAATTACCAAATTCGCTAAACATTAACTATATCAGATTTTGCTTACACTTTGCATGGCAGGTCTTTATGGAAGGCTCCCTCAGAAATGTCCCATGATGAAACATAAACCTACAGTCAAATTCCCTAAATCTCCCTGGTTTGGGAGTCCACCTGGGACAATACCTACCTCCTACATCTCAGTATGTATAACATTCATACCTATACCTACTGTCTGCAAACTAATAACACCATGGTAACCAAACAGGCAGAGGGCGCCATATACTGTATCCTCCTACTCCATTTTGCCTCTGCTTAGCTCACATTTAAACATGTTTGTTTTACCACCCTATGTATACCATTTATACCTATACTTGCTGTCTGCAAACTAAAAACAACATGGTAACCCTACCAGGAGAGGGTGCCATACACCCTACAATGTACACCTTCTTACTCCATTTTGTTTAGCTCACATTTAAACATGTTTATGTTTTTATCACCCTATGTAAACGTATATAGTGATAGAAAGTAGGTGAAGACCAAAACAGATTGTTCAGTTTGGATCTCCCCTTTTTTAAGTGCATATTGAGCCCTGTTACGCATGCCAGGAAAATAACCTACATTCTACTGGGCAAGCTTAAAAAAATTAGACATCAAATTTTACTTACACTTTGCATGGCAGGTTCAATGCTGGTAGCTGTTCTTTTGATGAGATCTCTTGCAAGAATGTTGGCAAAGGGATTCTCCACTTTTTTGGAGTCTACTAAATTCTTCAAGATGACTTCTAAGAGGTCAGGGGAGACAGAATCATTCTCACTGATCAGCGGGCACATGACGTCCAACATGAAACCACGAACTTTAGGAGGATGGTTTTTGCTGCAACGAGTGATTTCATGAGTACTTGAACAGGACTGAAATACACTTCTGTACATTTCTTACACAGCACATCTTTTGTAATATTCAGGGCTAGTGCACATTCATCATGACAAAACTCAATGACTTTTTCATGACTTTCAAGATCCTTGACAAATGTTTCCAGGTCCTTGACTAATGTTTCCAGGACCTTGACTAATATTTCCAGGACCTTCAAAAACAGTCAGATTCTATACTTTCATCTTTTCACCACAAAATAGTGTATTTGAAATTGAGTAAATTGAAACTATTCCCTGACTTTTCCAGAACCTTTTTTATAAAGTGCTTGTTTGCCTCACTTTCCAGGCCTGGAAATTCAAATTTTAGTCTTTCTTGACTTTCCAGGACCTGCACAAACCTTAATATCACTAAATGTGACCATGTGGCATGTGGCCAGACTTTTTCCACAGCTGGGCTCACTGGCTTGTTTTCCCTACTCCACTGCTTATGCTGATCACCAAGAACAATGACAGTAGGTTCCATTTTTAAAGTCTTTGGTATGACCTGGCCAGGAGTAGGGCTGTGAATGTGTAGCGATTAATCGCTATATGATTGCATGTGGAATAAATGTTTCCTACAAAGCCAAAAACGATTAACTACAAAACCTGTTTTTTACAGGTTTTTTTTATCCAGTTGTATACTCTGATGATCCCTGGTTTTTGTTATATGGAACATTCTTGGCATATTTGAATCTTGTCGGCTTAAAAGTTTCAGAATAATTTTATTTTACAATGCAAGATAACAACTATTATTATTTCTGCATTACATTCAGTGTCAATCACTACATACTGAAATTATTTTTTTTTTGTGATAAGGTAATCCCCATTAATCGCTAAACGACTGCAAATTTTTGAGGTAAAACGTTTAGTTATTTTGCTAAACGTTCACAGTCCTAGCCAGGAGTCAAACTACAGACCTTCCAGCTGAAAGTCTGATGTTCATACCACTTGACAGGGCTCTCAACATTTTTGAATCCCAAACAGGGATAGTCAGTTTTAGGGAGTCAGAATGTGACTACAAGTAACTATATTGAGTAGCATTCATTGATTCCTACCCTGTGGTAGAAATGATTGTTTTAGCTCCAGCCCTCAAGTGCAATAGGTCAAAGGTCAAAGAGTTACACTTTTACACATGTTTAAGCTGATGGCAGGATGACAAGTTCTCATCACTTCAGAATCTTACATAGGAATAATCAGTTTTAGGGAGTCGGAATGTGACCAGAAATACAGCTATATTGAGTAGCATTCATTGATTACTGTCCTGTCACAGAAACAATAACTTTGGCTTCAGCCCTACAGCGCAATAGGCTAAAGGTCAACAGGTAGCACTTTTACATGTGTTAACACTGATGGTGGGATTTAAACACAAGGAAAACAGCACATTCTATGATCGGCTGGCACAGCACTCAAATGTTTTGTTACCAGTTGACCTGAACAGAAAGGTCACTAACCCAGATATAAACTTGGAACTCATCTATTATATGTCTTCAAGCTCATACGGTAGGAACAAAAGCTCAACTGAACTTACTTAACTATGCTGAAGAAGATCGTGAAAAGACGAATGAAAATTTCATTGGAATCCTCCAGTTCCATGCAAATATTGAAGGACTTCACCATAGCCAAATTTTCCAGAAGGTAAAAGTAACGCTTCCAGGATGGACTAGTTGTGTTTTCCAAATCCCATAGTTGTTCACAGAGAAATTTGAAAATTGTCTGAAAGGGGAAAAAAAAAATCACAGTAGATAAAGCAGTACACCATGATGGTTACTAAAGTGCAATTACTTTATACAAATTTTTTCTTCTCAATATCACGAATATGGTATGATCTTTCTATCTGTTATTTTGTATAAATGCACAGTGTTAAACTATTTGTATCTGGACATTTGCCAAAATATAGTAAACAAAAAATTATGTACTTCACAGAGAAAAATTAATCATTATGTTGACCAGGAATGCACCAGATTTCAAATTTGGGGACTTTTCCAACTCCAACATCAATACGGACTTTTTCTTAGACCTGGATTTGTCGGATTTATGTAAGCTATATAATTAAACTTATTCCCTGCAAATTTAGATATCATGAAATGCACAGAACAGAATTAAAGTTTGCTTAGGGTTTTTTTTACTAGTTACAAACTTGCTAAAGAGCTTTGTCATCCCCCATATCAGTTAAGAGAATTATGACAAATTTACATGTAAACTTAATTACAAGCGGGAGTCATTTCTTTTGTTAAAAGGATCAAAATTACCTCACCACCGTTTTGGCATACACACATGGACAAATTGAAGTTGACCTGGATGTGTTTTAAAATCAGACCATTGCGTTATTGCTGCAGGATATGGGTTCCTGGCTGGTATGTTCCAACATTAAGAGAAATAAGTGTCCCTATCTCCCCCTCCCCCAACCCAGAGATATTGAATCATAGTTAATCACTATCAGATCTGCCCAGAATTAAAAGCAAACAAAAAAAAATAGGAAAATAGATTCTGTAATTAAGGTGGGACATACATCCCTCCATCCCTATTTCATAGTTGAATAGTCAACTATCAACAGATATTTTTACAAGTACATATCAGTATATTTCTCAGTCTTTGAAGGGTCTAAGAGGGAATTAAATCTGTGCACAGCTAATGTTGTCAATGTCTATCAGCCAAATAAATAAATTAGGGGTGCACCGGATATCCGGTCCGGCCGGATATTGAAAAAATATCCGGTTCAGGTTCCGGCCGGATTTTTTTAAATCCGGCCGGATTTTTGTCTTAACTTGGGTAGTATTACTGTATGTATGTGATCTGAGTTAAAACAAACATGAACACTGCAAAAACTGTCACAGAACTAATTTAAAGTTCATAAATGGTAGCTTATCAGTGCATGTTATATAACATTCTGAACACCTTTATTAGCCCTTAAAAATGAATGAACCAAACAGGCAACAAAGTTATAAAAGTAACTGATTTACATGTGCCTGTAATCAACTTCAAATTCCTCCAACTGTGTGAAATAAACTGAATGGACGAAAAGACCTTTCATGAAATTTAAGTAAGTCTACTGCAGTGCACAGTAGTACTGTATAAAATGGATTACAGTAATACCTGAGTCACATTATTCAAGGCAGTGTTTCAGTTTAATTGCATTGGGTTGTCTACAAATACACACTTAACCACTTCACTTTACTTTTCTTTACTTTTCAACACATACTTGCCCATTAGAGTTGTGTAGTACAAGCAGGAAATGTGTTTCATCTTGAATTTCAGAAGACATTATTCATTACAAGTTGCCTATGGGGTCACTATCAATGTATCTGTCCCTAATTATCACACACACTTAAGTATACACAATATGATGTTATCAAACATAATACGTAATGTCAGAATCTGTGATATATCTCTGCCAAAAAATTATTGGTGGCAAATTTGCGTCAGTTTTTAGATATCATGGCATGTTTAAATACTAGAAATGGTGTATAAAACAATGGTGCTGTGCATAGTTAAAACCTGAACCCTAGAGTTTTTTTCACAGTGCACATGAGCATTCCATTCAGTAATCAGTATCCAAGGACTCTCTTTGCCAAGTATTACCGGTCTACATAATTTGTACAATTTTTTTGAACAAGTGGTGATGTACTGTAGTTCAAAAAGAACAAACTGATTTGCAAAACAAGTTTCAAGATTTCCTTAGGAGTTTTCTCTACAAATACTCACTAGGGAGGGAAAATACAAAGAGCTCTTACTTGCCCCCCACCCCCTTTGCTACAGTTTTGCTGTACTTCTGCACGAACACAGTTTTTCATGCATTTTTGCTATTATACTGCAATTTTTGGTTAAAAAATTAGGTATTTACACTTGTACAACACTTGAAGACAAATTTATAGACATTTCCCATTAGTCCTTCACAAACATTACCTTACAAAACAGTAAAATTCCCATCCCAGAGTTTCCCTGCTTTTCTGAATTTCACTTTCTTCATCTGCATTGCAAAAATCCGGTTCCGGCCAGAAAAAATCCGGCCGGATTTCAAGTTAGTTCCGGCAAAATCCGGTTCCGACCGGATCCAAAATTTTGGATCCCGTGCATCCCTAAAATAAATTAGCGTCATGATTTACATGAGATGAAACAAAATTCCAAATCCTGTGCATCTCTAACATTGATGTATGTCAGTTCACCCCTAATGTTGATGGCTGTTAAAATAATAATCAAGTGGCATCAGTTGCTAAAGGACACAGAGATAATGGGAAATTATTTAATTTTTGGGTTTTTTATTTTTTATTTCTTTTCATTGTGTTAGCAATATGGTGACCTGGAGAACTTACAGCAGTTCACCCCTAATGTTGATGGCTGTTAAAATAATAATCAAGTGGCATCAGTTGCTAATGGACACAGACATAATGGGAAATTATTTAATCTTTTTGGTTTTTTATTTTTAATTTCTTTTCATTGTGTTAGCAATATGGTGACCTGGAGAACTTACAGCACATTCTGACTAATTTTGCTACCAATAAATTTCAACACAAAGGTTTCTACCATTTTTTCCACATGTGAAAAACTTTGGAGCTTTCAACATGTTGAATCAAGTATCAAGGCATTCCTGACTAGAAGCAACCCATAGAAAAAGAGAACCAGTTACAAAAGTTACAACCTTTTAGTAAATTTAGATAAAATTCTATTAATTTTTCATATGATTCTCTTTAAGTGCAGGTTTAATGCAAAAGCAAGCTTGTGCGTAACTGCCCTCGTTTCATTTGGTGTTTGCACGGGTAACCCGGGTACCCGCCCGCCATCGTATTACCCGGTTCCAAATCTAGTACCCGAATCTTAAAAAAAAAAATGCATGCAAAAAGGATCATCCCATTTACGCCATTGCCCAAGGTAATGGACTAAAATAGTTTGCCAATTTGGTAAACATTCTCCAAGACTGAGAATGAAGAGAGCCCATAGAAATTATGTGTAAGTTTGATAGTTGTCTGTACTCCGTTTCTGAAGTTGAAATTTTTATCAGCGTGCGGCCCGATCGCGCTATCGTCACGTAGTGGGTTACTTCTCACACATCACATGTATATCGCTTATAAACTTACTCGCAAGCAAGCTATCTGATGGCCGATTCAAAATCACATCGTACTGTTTCACGCAGACATAGCAAGACATACTGTATCACCCCCGCCCAGCTCGCAAAGACAGTGCCCGTAACGTTCAGCATGCTAGGTAAACTGAGCCTTGCATGTATATACGATCTTATTACGGTATCAATACGGTACGCCACCTCGAGTATAATCCTCGAATATTTCTTAATGGTTAAAGGTGTCAGTTTTACGCAAATCAACACTTTGCCGCTATCTGCAAAGTAAAACGACATCAATGTAATAAGACCGTAAACATTCACAAAATTTTTTTTTAAAACAGGCCAGTATATATTACGTTATTTTGCCCCAAAATGGTGCTCGAGCAGACTACGAAGTTTATGTGTGAAAGTTATGTTACCGTGCCTGGATGTCGACACGAGGCTAGCTACGTAAGAACGTACATACCATTAGCGATAATTCCAACACACATTGCAAAGTAGTATGAGGCAAGTTCACAAACATGACGTCGTTTGTTTACAATCAGTAATTTTTGACGTGCAAGAGAATACCATAATACAGGGCTCTGATTAGTTGATATTTTTAAATCAGTGGTTTAAAAGGAGAAGCTTCGAGCTCTTACTATGCTGGCTTTTCCAGTAGGAAAGCGTCCCAAAATTCAATATCAAATTGATATAGGCCTTGGGAAGTATAATTTTCTTATTTGACTGCTTTCTGTTACGTTTTTTTTTTACTTGTCATTTTGATCTAAAACAAAACGAGACGATTAAACCTAACAAATCAAATGTTTTTGAACTTGGGAACTGTGATCGCTTTACCTATCCAATACAGATGTTAATGTTACCATGCATGTCTTATGGAGTATGCCTTACAAAATGCTCATATCTTTTAGTCACCGTAACACCGGGTAACCCGGGTACCCGACAGGTATGGCGATCGGGTACCCGGGTCCTAATTTTTAGTACCCGTGCAAACACTAGTTTCATTCTGCTCAGCTTGAGTTGATATTTGAGACTATTTCAATCTTTTTCTAGGAAAATCAAGTTCTAGTTTCAACTTAAGTAAGTTGGCCTCAGGAAAAAAAAGTTCTGTTAACCTTTCCTATAAGAAGAAGGCAAAAATGAAGTAAATCATCAAAAAGGTAAAAATTTCATAGACTAACCTTGAGCTGAGACGCAGTCCTAAAAGGGGCTTCTGGTGCAAAAATTCGAAAAACGTCTGCCACGCAGCAGGCAACTAGAAGTCGGACATCTTTGCTTGAATGTTTCAAGAAGAAGTTGTCAGTGATGTGTAGGGCAAGAGACTCATACTGGTTATTTTCATCTTCCTGTTCCATATCTTGGAGAGAGCGGGCCAACATCTGGAGAAAAGAGGAAATAAATATGATAAGGCAAAGTTTGTGGAGAATTTTTCTGGTACAAAAACAAATTTACAACAAAATTGTACAAATTTGATTTGAAGGAAGTGTTTAATCAACATTTGATGGTGATTAATTAAAATTGGAACAATTTTAAAGTCTTCTGTGAAAGTTGCATTCAATTTTTAAGTATTTTTCTTTACCCATTTAGGAGATGGAGGGACTCTTCAGAAGAAAAATTTTCTTCTTGGGAAGCTACCTGCAAACTTGCTTGCTTGTTACCCTTTGAAAAAATCCTCCACAATTTAGAGGAGGCCTAGTTGCAAATCGATGATATATTCTTCTGGTTTCCAAGTATGTTCATGAGTTAAAAATTACTTGTCAGGAGAATTGATTTCCACGAGGCTTAAAGCTCTCCCCAAAGTTGGCATTCTAACCAAGGTGAACACATCAAATTGTCTAAAGTAGCATAACTGATTTAAAAAAATTGACTGATTTGACTCAATTTGTATAATTTGTCCATCTCCTTACCTCCTATTCACATGTATTTCCCTAGACTGCCAGAAATTCCATAGGCAAAGACCTCTTAGCAACAGAGGGCCCCGTTTTACCTTGAAGACTACTATCTTAATCAAATCATTCACTTTGCCTTTTTGACATTCCCCATATTTGCAATTCCTTCTCTTCTTGGCTAGCCTGCAAGTTTTTGAGTTGCAAAGTTCTTTCATCCTTTGTAAATAGGAGGTAAGCATCATCTCTCATAGTCACCCAACCCAGGTTAGTTTGGGTATTTCTGAGGTCAAGAAATTTCCTGAATTTTACCATTTCTACTCTATCAGTGCCACAAGAAATGACTTGGAAAGAATACTATCACTGATGTTAGGAAGCATTTTCTTGCAAAATTTAACTTCTTATCTAGCAACAAGTATGATGTCATATCCATAACTGTGTTGACATAAATGTAAATTTACTTGTAAATTTCTGTGTTGCAATTAGCCAAATAAATGAATGAATGAATGAATGAATAATTGAACGAATGAATGAAAATGCTAGATAGTTTATTTTGACCAAAAAATTGCATTTAATTTTTTTTATTTTTCAATCTAATACTTCAAATTTGTATGGAACTGTATAATTGTGAAGGGTAAACATGTATCTACCTTTAGCCGCCGGACAAGCTCATCTTTTGGAAGATCTTGAGTGATCTCCTTAACCCCAGCAGGGTAATTGATTTGTAACACTGATCTGTGTGACTTGGACCTTGTCATCTTGTTGACTGCAAAAAAAAAAGAAAAAAAAAGATGCAATGGTATTGTATTACAAAAGGACATTCATTAATAGAGCATTTGGTAATGTTGTAGAGGAGTAGCGTGCATCCACCCATATTGGATTTCTCTTGAAGGGCCAATCCTCTTACCCCAAAGTACAATTTTCGTAGTCCACAGAAATCCTAAATTGGCTTAGCTCTTTAACGTCTAGTTCAAAAAAATGCAGAATACCGAAGTTCACCTTACAGAGCATGTACTGAACTGAGAGTGTTTTGATTACACATAATTAAGGTCTTGTATACTAACAAACCCCGAAGCAATAAACTGTGATAGTGTCTGGATGAGGTAGAATTTTAGAGTTGTGGGGGGGGGGGGGGCTAATTAAATAAGTAGGTAAGAATTGAAACTGTTTAAGGTAAGAGAATCAGGCTTTTAAAGCAAACTGCTGTGGTTATTTATTAAGTCCTTGCAAGACAAACAAAAACATTCAATACCCATTTGCTAACTAAAGATATTTCATTTGAAAGGTTGGTTATTTTTGTTAAAAATGCCTTCACTGTTCAACAAAGCCACAGGCAGTTTGTCACCCATTGAGTTTTAGATTTTCCAGACCTGTGTGTTATGAATCACCCTCCTCAGGAAATCAAGGACTGTGGTAAATGAGGTATTTTATTAAACTTAAATTGATTTATATGAGCTCCCATTCTTCATCTAGGTGTGCCAAACGTCACACTCCTCCCTGTGATTTGAGGCGACTGGTGGTTTAAGATTGATCACACTCGCACGCCTCAAAATTCAAGGCCTGGTTTGTGGGTGCATTGTGTCTGGTTCTTTTTGTTTTCTTTACAATTAAAATTTCCTGTTTGTCCTTGAAATTTGATGTTGTGGATTAAGGATATTTTCTGGCAGATCTAACATAATTACCCTACAAACACCTAATATATGTGGGGTATTAAGCAAATGATGTTGTGTAATATTCCTTGCAGTGGCATCAAAACTATGCAAAAAATTGAAAGCAGTTTCAAATTAATGTGCCGTGATCAGGCTGTTGGATTTCAAAAATCATGGGAACCCGTTTGCGGGTTCCGTCATTTTTCACCATGGTAACCCATGGTAACCCACTTTTCGGGTTCTGTTGAAAAATCATGGGGACCCATTCTGTGCATATTGAAAGTGAAGCTGGTCTTTTACAGGGGTTTAAGGGTTGGGTGTTCGTTTGGAAATTTTCCACTCTCAAGCTACTCTGGGTACTAACAATTTTCAAATACCTAAGTCTGTGAATCAAAACTTTTGTATTAAAATGAAGCTGCAGTTACTGAACACCTGCAATTACATTTATATAAAATTTAAGAAGTACATGTAGTGATGCTGATCAAGAACAGGTTTGCAATTTTTCTATGAACCACCGCGCCTAACCTTGTTAACCTTCATTATTGTCACACTATAAAATTTAATAAACCAAAGCACTGTTTTGTGTATCGAAAGAAATTTAGTTTTGCAGTGTTCTTCATTGTGTAGTTTATTTTTCAAGAAAAATAACATAGCAGGCCTCTTGTGCTGACAGACACTTCTCAATCACCCTCGATCACTCCCCTGCATTGGATTAACTGAATAAATCGGACTGTTCATCATTGCCAACCAGTGAGATGATACATGCCCTCCACTAAGACTCAGTTGAAGCACTGGATATGCATGCACGTAGATACCATCATTACATCTAAACCCCCCACTCCCCCCCCCCCCAAAAAAAAAACGGAACTCAGGCGATTCTCATCGGATTTCTGCAAAAAGTTATCCAGCTCAAAATACATGTAACTTTTGAGCTAGCCTAGCCTAGGCCCATAGGAATTAGGATGGACCTTAATTATTCTCCAAAAGACCAAAACCATGTCAAAGGAATACTTGTATTTATTAAAGAGATACACAAACATTTTACCATGTATAATGATGGCAATTCACCCCTTAAATTATCAAAATCCTTCAGAGTTACGATCCAAAAAGGAGAAGCAACTTACTGAAAATCGGCAAAATTTTCTCGGTATAGGCTGCAATTTGCATATGGAATAGTGTGTTAGGATAAGTCACTCATACACAAAAGACTCCCACATGAAAATTTCCGGAATTTGACTATGCTTGAAATGAAATTTTGTCGAATTTTAAATAGTTAAAAACTGAAATTTGAGATATTTCATGGGAATATCTGTGGCTATGACCTTTAATACTTATCTCTTTAAACTAATCCTTGGCTAGGCCTAGGCCTACATACACTTGTGTAGGTACCGTAAGCATCTGAAAATGACCACTTTTTGAGAGTTTTAATCTGACCAGACTCAGATTTTTTAATCTTTTGGATGCTGATTCCATGGTTTTTGTTAAGTTGGCTGTGGGACCCTAATCGTATATGTACGTATAACTGGTATAACGTAAAGACTAGGCATGATGCTACTGCCTGCCAATGCCCCGTAAAAGTGAATGTGTTTGCATCGCTAGCTAGCTAGCTAAGCGCACGGCTGCGTGAATCGGGGAATTCCCAGTATCACCGCAGTACCAACCAAAGAGCATACTTCAAACCGCCAAAATACAACACTTCTTCGCAATGAAGAGCTCCTAAATTTGTATTCGATCCCATTCACCTATCTTCCTTGTTTTAGGTAACAGTTTGTTCCCCTAATGCTAGACAATATGCCAGCCAAATCAAGATAAAATTTCTGGATAAAACGGAAAATGCCAGTCCCTTGATTATTAAGAAAGAAAGACAGCACATTTTGAGGTATGTGATCTGATTATCCCCCAGTCACTCACCAGTACCGCGGTATCGGCTTTTGTTATGCTAGCGTAGCAGTACATACCAAAATGACTACAGATAAATCCACAACGACATTTTGTGTTGCAAAACATTTTTTGTCACAGGTTTTAGGTTACGTAAAGGTATGCTGTTCACACTGTGCTAGAACAGATGTACATAGATATGAATGTGGATTGACACTAGTAACGAGTTTGTTTTCTACGTACAGTTGCGCTGGTCTACACTGCAGGTAAGATAGTCCAGTTTAGGCCTTGCGTAGTGCTTCGTATCGCACAACAAAAAACTTCATCAGGATTGACATAGGCCTCCATCTTCATTTGTGAAAAATCTTAGTAGTGTAAAAACTCATAAAAGTTGAAAAGATACACATGTCAGGTAATTTCCCAACTCAGACATTTCAAGATGAAATGTTTGGAGTTGGGATTTTTTTGTGGTAACCCATTTTTCGGTTCCGTGATTTCATTGTCACGGGAGCGACACGCGACCGGGAACGATCGTTCCCGTGAAATCCGACAGCCTGCGTGATGACATCACAGATTTCCCATTTATGCAATCAATCTCGACTCCCCTCAAAAAAAAAGACTTACGGCCTTCTTTGAAAATTTTTAGCTACTGAACAAAATAAACTACATGTATGAAATGCTGTTTTCACTTCCTGTGTGACTTGCTAGTGCATTGTGTATACACAGAATGCAAGCTATCATGACATGGATGGGTGATTTCTGATTGTCTTGCCCAGATACATTGCATATTCAGGCCATACCTGCCAACTTTTTCCAAAGAAAAATAGTAATGAAGATACACATGGTGATCCTCGGCCCGGGGGAGGGGTTTAAGGGGGTCCCCCTCCCCTTTGAAAAATTTTTGCCTTTGTACGACAGGCTAGACGCAAAATGGTGCAACATTTGGTACAATATCTGAATGAAATGAAACACCCTCCTTTGTTTATTTTTCTTGCTTTGTGAAATATCTTCAAGGAGAAAGTTGCATCTTTACTTACATGCAGTTAACTTTAAATCTGTGAGGAAACAGAAATGCATGAAATAGCCCCTTCGCCATCTACATTCCCCTGGCCATCCCAAATCAACTGTAGGCTAGATACCTCATAAGAATGGCAATTTGTTTCCCTTTACTAGGCTTTTCTAGGCCTGGATGTTTTGCACATTTTCACCCTCCAAAACCAAGTTACTAGTATGACATAGGCTAGGCCCTACTACATTACATTTACCTACAAAAAGGCTGGGTGTTTGGGTCTAGTGATACTATTCTTCATAGTTTGACACACATTCCAACAAACCAGAGAGTGCAGAGGCCTATCATTGAAATGGAATCCTCACTCTGTCAATTGCGTCAATATAATTATAAGCCAGTCAGCTAGCCTATACCAGGAATCTCACGTTACGCTAAGGCATACTTTATAGGCCTAGCCTACACTCAGATACTACAATAGTAGTTTAAAGTTCAATGAAATACATCCTGCATTACTTCACGGTCACATACAGTGGCCTAATGTTAGGCCTCACTGAGAAACATTCCAGGTTTGTCAGGCTGGCACATCTGGGCTATGTATGTAACACAGTGATGAATAATCAATAGGGAATAACTTCGCATTCAAATTTTTCAGAGTAGTTTTGATGATTTTTGAGATCTTTCACACATTGTTTGTGAAAATGCAAGGTTATGCACACAACAAATTGCTACACAATTTTTGATTTGTGTAGCAACTTGGCCTGTTTGTGTAGCAAATTGCGATGTGATAATGGATAAATTATTCCCTGATCAAGACCATTAGAGTGTACAGTTACAATGTTTTGGTCTAACTTTTGCTGGAAGAACATAACACTGTTAGCATAATTGCAATTTGGAGAAAATGATTGGATTATGGAGACCTAAAGTCTGTTATATTTTACATTTAAACAATGTCTCCTCAGTACAAGAGATGTAGGCCCAGATCAATGGGTTATATCGTTTGAATAAAGCATGCATCAGGACCGAGCAAAATTCAAATTTTCTTTAGAAATGGAAAGATCATATAAAACACTACAAAATAATATTTCTTAATTGTGAATGTTTCTGGAATCCTGCCTATTCCTAGCATTAGAAACAATGATTCAAGACTAGAAATGGAAAAGAATGATTTTTGGGGGGAGATTGCTACTCTCCATAGTAGTGAAGCCTAACTTAGTTCTTTTTCTTCTTTCTATGCTACACAATTTTTGATTTGTGTAGCAACTTGGCCTGTTTGTGTAGCAAATTGCGATGTGATAATGGATAAATTATTCCCTGATCAAGACCATTAGAGTGTACAGTTAAATGTTTTGGTCTAACTTTTGCTGGAAGAACATAACACTGTTAGCATAATTGCAATTTGGAGAAAATGGTTGGATTATGGAGACCTAAAGTCTGTTATATTTTACATTTAAACAATGTCTCCTCAGTACAAGAGATGTAGGCCCAGATCAATGGGTTATATCGTTTGAATAAAGCATGCATCAGGACCGAGCAAAATTCAAATTTTCTTTAGAAATGGAAAGATCATATAAAACACTACAAAATAATACTTCTTAATTGTGAATGTTTCTGGAATCCTGCCTATTCCTAGCATTAGAAACAATGATTCAAGACTAGAAATGGAAAAGAATGATTTTTGGGGGGAGATTGCTACTCTCCATAGTAGTGAAGCCTAACTTAGTTCTTTTTCTTCTTTCTAATGACATATAGGCCTAGGAGTAAGGTTCAGTCACAGTGCACAATCCAATTAAGGTGGCTATGTGTGGGATTTATCATGTTACCAAAGCAAACTTTTTCTTAGCCCTCGGAACAGGGCTCTGTGTTCATTCCTCTCACAACACAGCCCTTGCGGGGATACACTTCACAACCATAGTCACTTGAGTCTACACGGTATTCCGAATAATACACCTCATTTTGTTAGTGGTATCAAAGATGGTATTATGAAGACAGCTCCGCAGGTAGGGCATCCCCTTGGCCACTCATGACCTTTAACCTCTACTGAGAACAGTTGTTGAGAGCTTGAAAACATGATGCACTGACTTACTGTTACAGTCAAAACTGGCTGTGAAAATTCAGCCATCCAGGCCTCGAATTTCAGAAATATTCATGGTTGTCCTTCGGGCAACCATTCCACTAGTTTCAGCTGTCCACAAGTAAAACTTGGTTGTCCGAAACAAAACACTAATTGTGTTCATGTACTTATAGTCTTGAAGAATAAAAAGATGTGATGTTTGAGAGACAGAAATACTTGAAGTCTAAAATACTGTATGGTACGATGCAAAAAACCAGAAGAGTTGGTCAGTCATCAGTATTCCTTTTCAGTCCTAGAGAAAAATGGTTGTCCATTGGACAACCAACCTTTGACTTTTGGTTGCCCATATGAAATTTAAGTTGTCCCAGACAATTGGACAACCATGAAAATCGAGCCCTACATTCTTCGATGAAACTTTGTGAACATCTTTTGTGGATAGGTAAATGCGGTGCCAAAGATCATCTGTGTGAATTTTTGTGAGAATATATTTTGTTATTTGGGGACGTTCTGTGGGCGTCCTGGCTAGTGACTACAGGTGTGAAGTGTATCCGTGCAAGGGCTGTGTTGTGAGAGGAATGAGCCTAGGCTATGTAAGGAACATAGAGCCCTATTCGAGGGCTAACTTTTTCCCTGTGCACGATTTCAAGGCTGCTTCAACCCGATGGGAAGAGATTGGAATGTAGGCCTAGCCTAGATCACCTCCTGTCCCCTGGGTAGTATTTAATTGCATGCAATAGCCCATGGTGTAAATCTGTTAATTTTGCCAAAAATTCTATAAGGCCTACGCTATGTTTCCATCATTAGGCCTATTTATGCTTGCTCCACAAGTTGCAAGTTAGCTCCGAGCCATTTATTTTCAAAAGAAATCAGTTACACACATTCACAATGAATGCAGGTCCACTGTACTGAGTACCAGCCTTAACAATAACAGCTACACCTAATACAGTCAGTATTTATTAATTGTACACAAACATGTTTGATACTTCGGCTAGGCCTAGTTTGGCATTGGTAATGGTAATGTGTGTACACAGTAATGACTAACGTTAAATGCACACACGGATTCATTTCAACTATCGTGTGCGATTCATGAATAATGGGTACAAAGCACGTTAGGGTCAGTTACATTAATCAAGTACGCGTTGTAACGCTAGGGTCTTTTATTGAAGCTAACAAGCAAACATGTACCTCGAATTCTTTGTTTTCTTACCAATTAAAGACGGTTTGAACGGAAAAGACAAACTCCCAGCTACTGGGATTTAAGTTCAAATACAATCGAGCCTCGAAGAAGATTTATACGCACAAAAACTCAAGACATTCCGACGTACAGGAAGGCATCATTATCGTCACTCCGTATTTACCGTGGCGCCAAACGGGAGGTAGCAGCAGAATTTTGAAAGTTTACGTCCCTAGCATTGTGATCCGATCTCTGATTGGTTAACATTACGTACATCTCCGTGATAATCGGACGAACTTTCTTGGCGGAATAAACCTCCTTCAGGAGTCCTGGGGCAGGGGCACACCAGCAGGGGAGGGGAGACCGGGGAGTAACACAGGAGGAAAAATTTCCATGTCTAAATGTTAACGTTGTTGTCGAAGTTGAGAGCATATTTGGCCAAAACAGCGTGAACTTGAAGAAACCATTGAGGCTCAATTCTCTCACCCCAAACAGCACCAATTCTCCAGTCCTAACCTTCCTACTGAACCCCTTTCACAATTGTCTGAAATTCATCCTCGTCCACATACAATCTCAGTCTATTGCTTCAAGGTGAGTAGGCCTATATAGAAAAACTCAAGTTATATAAGCAAAACACTCTCAGTACCGTTCATGCTGTGTAATGTAAGCTTTGGTACTCTGCATCATAGCTGCCAATCAAAGAGTACCCCGTACCAAAATTGTAGTTTGGGTCGAGGCTTGGCCTTTTAAGGGGCGCAAGGCTGGAAGTTCGAATCAGCCGCGGAGGGGGAGGGAGGGATGTCCCCAATCGGGTAACAATGCCCCCCCCCCCCCCGTCAGGTAACTAGGTCGGTGATTTCATGCTGTTTCGATTGCGGTAAAAAAGTTGATTTTCTAACCTCAGTAATCTATTGTTCAACTGAGGTATATCAAGTTTCCAAACCCACTGCTGGAGGTCTATTATTATCACTTCACCGAGCTTCTAGTCCACTTAGGTTGCAAAAAATTACACGGTACTTTGGGCAGGATTGTAATCAAAACCCCCTCTGCGTGCTCTGCATACTGTGGCTAGGGTTTCTTGACTTGGATTAAATGTCTTTGCATGGAGTATTACTGTCTGTCAATCATCAAATTGTGTAACTGGGCAAGGACGGGGATCAAGTGTATATTTTTACCGTGACCAATTCGTCATGTTCGTCGAAAGGCCTAAAAATAACAAAAATAATGAAGATAATTAAAAACCCTAAAAGGGCTGAAGTTACTGAATGCGGTGATCTTCAACATATTTTCGGTTTCTTTTTCAACGCTTTTTAAATAATACATATCGGAATCGATTTCAATCACTTCTTCGGACCTCTCAGTGGTATACCTCATTCCATGAACCTCCCGTGTCGAAAGACGGCAATTTTTTCGAGGAGGCCTATAAAAAAAAACCCCTTAAATAAGGATTGAAGTTACTGGATGGATGATCATGAATTCATGTTTTTTTTTCTTTTTCTTTTGCAACTCTGTTTTAATCAGAATCTGTTTCAATCACTTTTTCCTTGTTCTGTTATCCCTCATTCAATGCAGCTTGTGGGGTTCGTGTCATTCCGCCATCGTTACTTTCCGCCATAGAAAATGTGCTCATTCCGCCATAGAAAAAGTGCCATTCCGCCATGGTGGAAAGGAACTTTTTCTATGACGGAATGAGAACATTATTCTGTGGAAGGTAGGATAGGTTGGATCTTACCAGACTGCAGGAACACTGGCTATGGAGTTTAGCCTAAAGTTGTTGGAAGCATTATTAATTGGTGCTACAGGGTTGACTGAAACATGTAAAATCACTTTACCCGATTAGTTACGGATTAAAACAGTGGTCGGTGTCAATTAATGTCCACTACGTCTCTTTGGAGTACAATGATAGTAATCCCCTCTACACATACACAGATGCCGATGTGTGATTAAGATGATATCTTTGCTTTTGAAGTCTAAAGACATTATTCAGTCACCGTCATACATTTAAAAGGACGAACCTTTATTCCCCATAGCCTACAATTAAATCCATTAGTAATTTCATAGATTTTTAGAAAGTGACTTTCCGCCATAGGTTTCGTACCATTCCGCCATGGCGGAAAGGTGCGAAACCTTTGGCGGAATGTACCGATGACGGAATGACACTGTATTGTCCCACCTTGAATCCCGCGTTCTCGCAAGGTCAACCATAACCAAGACTTGTTGGAGACCGTCAAGGGAGCAGGAAGTTTCATAATTTGCAGACGTTTTCAAACTGTGGCACGAGCGGGGGAAGGGCATGCCCGAAGTCGGGGGAATGCGGCTAGCTCGGTGCCTTCCGTCGTTCAGTAAAAAATTCAATTTTGGGGAGCCTTCATTTATATGCTTACGATAAAAGATGTAAGCCCCACAAACTTCAGTACCACGGACGGTCTTCTTGATTTTGCTTACTAGAAGACCATTTAGTATTCTTCAAGGAACTCTCACAATTCCCAATTTTCCTTACAAAACCTGACGGGAGTATGCAGTGACCAACTTTGCCATCTACCCTTCCCAGTCAAAATCATTAAGGTACCGTAGCGTGTTTTCGATTCCGTTTTCCCCCGAAAAGAGTGGTTCCATTCATCTAATAATTTTCTGATCACTAAATATGCAAGATGTTTTTTTTTTCACTGAAGTGAGACTTTTATTGAGAAGAAACCTCAAAATAGTGACTGCTTCATTTCTAGGTAAATGTCTGGGAAATTCCATTTCCAGCTGTCTAAAGGGGTCGATTTTTTAAAGGTTTTCTGTACGTTCCGCGCCAACTGATGGTGGTGATCCGCTTATAGATATGTTTTGAGCGAACAATGCATGCTTACATGTTATTCTTCGTTTGGGGGCAATATTATTGGGAAAATTTTATTGCGAAAGAAAACGCAAAATAACCGACGATTGCTTTGTTTTTAGTTACGAGCGTAGGAAATGCCATTTGAGGCTGTCTCAATTTTTCAAAAATTTCTGTGTGCAACGCTTAGATACTCTATTGGGCAGGATTAAAAATATGGAAAGTCAACCTTTTTCATTGTGGAAGCTTTCCAAAACGGTCGTAGAGCCTTAATCTGCATATGATATTCAGTAACCCCAACGAAACTGCAAATCGCCCCTACCTAATTTTTCTCAGAGAGTAAGGAGGTCGGATTCTTCCATAGCAACTCCAAAACCTGTCATAAAATCAATGTTTTCTCCAATAAAAGCTCCAAATTTTCAAATATTTTTTAAAAAAATTCCAATTTCAATGGATACGGGGTACAATAAAAACCAAAGCCACCTCCTGTCAATCACCCCGACATTCTACCTAAATTTGCTCTTGAAAGGTGTATCACTCAACAGAAATACCCACATTTTTAATTACAACCGTACCAAAAGAAAACAAATGTTCTTTCATTAAAGTCCCAAAATTTTTCTAATATACTAATTTTTAATATTCAAGTCTTTGTTCAAAATAAGGCAAAGGTTTTTGGGCAATTATTCAATTTCGCCTGATAGTCTATAGTACGTAGCCCTAAGGTAAAATGAACCCCAATAGAATTTCAGTGGTCGCCCACATGACATGACTTTGCTCATTTGAAGAACAGATTCTTCAATAAACACCCCAACCTTTTTCATGGTCTTTCGAAAATTTTAAATTTTCTTCAAAACAAACTCCGCATTCTTAAATATTTCATAAAAAATTAAGCCAAAAATTGCGGTGCGCTTCTCGAGCCTCAAATTCTGCCAAGATATTCTGTCAAGTTATGTCCTACAGGGATTTACTCATCGCATCTGTCGGGGCCTAGGAATGTCCACTCCCTCCCTCTCGGGGAGCTGGGCCCTCCTATGGGGCAAATTCTGGCACCACCCGTGACGGGGAGGGGGCGGAGAAGTCCATTTTCCTAAAAAGTTAAAATTGGGGCTGGAATCAGTTGCAAATATTAGGGTAGCAATGGGAAAAATTTGGGCAGTCATTTAAAAATTTGGAAAGTTTTTAATTACACATAGACAGTGGCGAACGCAGGTTTCCTCTCAAGGGGGAAGGGATGCAGTGTGTTGAATTATCGCCGCTCTAAGGGGGTCTTAGGGGAGGTGGGATTTCTCTTAACAATTTTTGGCCTGTTCGGGGAACGCAGATGCAAAACGGTGAAAGATTTTCAACTTTGACAGGAATTTTGTTGAAAGTTGAATTGTGGTGGTTAATGGGGCTGAAACTGGGACTGGCTAGTTAGGTAACATCAGATGAAGTTTTACGGCACGGTTTCCAACCAATTGGTTCATGTCGAGCCAGCCAAGGACTTTTTAGCAGTTATGGCTCACTGGCTAATTGTTTCCCCTACTCCATTGCTTATGCTGAGCACCAAGCATAATGGCAGAAGGTTGCGTTTTCCCTTTTCCCCATAGAAGGATCAACTTTATTTACAAGCTGAACAGAAAAATTCCGTTTTTCAATTCTCGGTAAGACCCGGCCACTGAGGACTTGAACTGCAAGTCTGATCCTTACCGTATAGGAAGCAATATGAGAGTGTAGGGGGGGGGGGGAGAACAATTTTGTACCATGAACTTTACCCTACCCCATTGACCAAAAGGTACGGTACATTTTTGATGCTACATTTTTTGCCTTTTTTCTACGAGCGAGAACAATTTATTTTTCATTAAAAAAATTTTGTTTTTTCTTAATTGTAAACACTACAATATTAGGAATGTAATTTGTGGAGCGCGGATCGAGCCGAAAATATGGGTCCGTTTACACATTTGTAAATATGGAGCTTGTATTGCAGGACATAGTTTAGATTCGGGTTTCTTGTTAGGAAATTTGAATATGTGGGGGACTCTCGAGGAGTCTGCGTTTATATCTGAGATAACATGTCGACCAAAGATCATTGTTTTAATATAATATTATTTAAGGAGTGCGAATTAGGCTTCTCGGCCACATTTAAAAAGCTTCCGAAACTTTTTGACCTTTTTAGACAAAATACTTAAAAATTAAATGCCTTTATTTGAAGAAAATTTAAAGGAAACGGCACTGTTATAGCGGCTCGGAAAATTTTACCACTGACTGCTTTATGAGTGGCCACTTACTGCACTAGAGGTTGCAATTTACAGCGCGCGAAGCGCGTGGAAAATTTTGCCTTTTTTAAAACTAATAATTACAAATATGGATCTTTATTAGGAAGAATTCGGAATTTTGTGCAGGAAAAGTTAGAAATATCGCACTGTAGTTGACTGGCTTCTCAAATGGCAAATTCCCGAATTTTTCACTTTTCCGAGCCAGGGGGAACCGCCACCCAATCGCCCTCTGCCTTATGTAGCTACGCCACTGCTCTGCATTATTGAACAGTTTTTTTGGGGGGAGGGGTGCCCACAAAACGCAGTTCTGTCATTTTTTGTTTGTTTTTGTTTTTGTCGTTTGCAATAAAATGACCACTTCAAAATTATCTCGCAAACTGCAAAGTGATCAGAAAGTTATTGAAAAAAAACCTTGAATTAAAGAATCGATGAAATTGACTCGGGTGTCTATGTGACTGCGTGAAATCTCAACTCTAAATGATTTTCTCTTGACACCTTTTGTATGATAAAATGCAAACTATTGTTCGCCACATCTGAATAATCTTCGCTCCCCTACCCCCGCCAGGTACTTCTATGCCGACCAAAGAAGAAGTCTGGTTTATTGTTGTTTATTTAGATTAGATAGAGTTTTACCGCCCATTTTCCAACCAATTGGTTGCCACGGCCTTTTTTGCAGTTGTGGCTCACTAGCATGCTTTCCCTGTTCAGATGCTACCTTTTTAGGTAAAATTAAGAACGGGATAATATTTACGTATTTTTAGGAATTAAAAAAACGGCATCACTGAGGGGGCCTTGGGGAGGAAATCCTTCCCCTTTAAAATATTCGGAGAAATTGAGTGTCCTTTTTAGCAATCTGGAGACACATATGCTACCTTTAGAAGTTCATGCAGTTTGTGCTTCTAAAATACGTATTTTGAGGATCTTAAGGAAATGTCATACGTGAGGGTGGGGGCGGGGGTGGCTTAATGCCCCTTGCGCATGTCACGGCACATAGGCCTAACCTCTGCGTATATAGTCGCAACACACTCCGGGTAGATCAAAAAAAGGCTGTTATTCCATTCCGATCGTGAGCTTTACTTCATAATCTGGCCCAAAACAATACCCGAAATGCCTTTTCGAATTTCGTTTATTTTTCAAAAGTTTGCTCACAAAATAAAAATTATCATCATATTTATCATTTTCATTAAAAAGACAAAAGGTCGCGAAACACTCGGGAAGCACCCATGGTATGTTTTTAAAACTTGTGCAACGGAACACAATGCCCGAACTTTGCCAGTCTGATCATCTGGATCTGAAAAAACGCAATTTTCAAAGTAAATGATCATGGGAAATAAAATAGTTGCAAAGATTTTCGGCATATTCGGACAGCTTACAGAATTTTTTTTTTTTATTTTGTCCCAGTTCATGTTGTGATCTTCAAGTGCTAAACCTTTGCCAGAACGGCTAAAATATTTGAAGGAAGGTTGCAAAATGTTGTGGGATGCTTTCAATTCAGGAGTTATACGGGCGGAAGGGAGGGTGATCTTTGGCCTACATTAGTAAATGCAGCGCCAAGTAGTTTGCCCTCTGGCCTCTGCGACTCTTACCCGAGAGTCAAACTGGAAATTTGCCCCGAAAACTTTTAACCTTTTCATGATCGAAGATTTGGAAAAACAAAGAGCTTATATTGAAATAATTTTGAAGTTCAATGAAAGATTTTATTTTTCTATGGAAAAGTGATATTAAAAAAGTATGTTTTCAGTAAGTGCCTTTCGAGTGTAAAATTTGAAGTAGAATGTGGGGGTTGACGGAATTTGGCTTGGTTTTTTTTTTAATTGCAGGACGTATCAGGCATCGAACTAAGAAAAATTTCCGCGGATCTTTTGCAATTTTTAACAAATATAATATTTGAAAATCTGAGGCGTATATTCGAAAAAAGTTATAAATTTATGGCAGATATGGGGCTTTTATTGAAGAATCTGCCCTTCTTATTTGGAAAATCAAGTATCGCCCGGGCGATTTTTAGTTTACTGGGATTAGTATCATCATGCCGATTAAGCCCTCGGGCGATATTGGAAAATTCCCGAAAATGTTTGGCTATATTTCTTTAAATATATTTGAAGTTTCATATTCACCAAGGGGCTGTTATTCATAAAACAGCTTCCTGTATGACATACGGTAGGTATACCGGAGCGTTAGATTTTTGGGACAGCAGATGTTTGCCCTAAGAATGTTGTCTTGCCCGAGTAATATTGGCGGGAAGCTACCGAATCAACTTATTGTGGATTGTTCTGTTCAAGATTAATGGTTTTCCCTTTTACGTGGTAAAAGGCGGACACGGCAAGACCAGGTAAACGACTTACAAGTGAGTGATCAAGAACCAAAAACCCAGTAACACCAAGAACACCCTCACAAAAGAAACAAAAAACACCAACACCGCTCAATAGCTGTCACAAACAACCGAAACGGAAAGACAACACCAGACCAAACCACCACCACTATCACCAACAATAACTTCCCCGAAGTGTAACAACCCTGAAGGAACACGAGGGGTCGGGTCCACTTGCTATTTACAGTAGCCTATGTACATTACACATATTATTTACACCCGTAACTAAAACCAGACGAAAACCACAGTCCCTTAGAAACCGAATCGCAGAACGTCCGCTCTTTTCGGAGACCTGAACTGGAGGGTTTGCAATATGAAATAGACGATAAGTCCTGCCGCATGTACAGCTATCTACCGTTGCAGGAGAATAGATGAAATGGTGCTACTGAGGGAAGCGAACTTTGTGGAAATGTTACAAATGCCACGTAGGCAGTAGTAGGTGTATGGGGATAATGTCTATATTCCCCCGTCTCGGCAATAGTCCCCATCTCATTGGTCCCCGTCTCATTGGTCCCCGTCTCATTGGTCCCCTGACTCATTGGTCCCTTGTCTCATTGGTCCCCTGTCTCATTGGTCCCCTGTCTCATTAGTCTCCCGTCTCACTGGTCCCCCAACCCTAACCTTAACCCTAAACCCTAACCCAAAGTTCCTAACCCGGGGGACTAATGAGACGGGCGACTAATGTGACAGGGGACCAATGAGAGGAAATAATAAGAGGGGCACCAACGAGACGGGGGACTAATGAGACAAATTACGCTAAAATGGGGGACCAATAAGATGGGGGACTATAGAGCGGACTCTGGTGTGGGACCCTGGTGTATGAAAAAGGGCAGCGAACGTGTAACTATGAAAGCAGACACGAACGGGATAAATCCCCCCTCCAAAAAATAATTAAATAAAAAAGAACTGACTGTCGAAAACAAAGAAATTATCAAAAACAAGAATTATCTACAGAGAAAATATTCTGAGCAATATACAACACACTACAGGCGCGGATCCAGACATTTCAAAAAAGGGGGGGGGGGGTCTGAACTTAGAGAAAGCGGGTAATAGGGACGTACGGTGATTCTCTGTCTGAATATCTCGGTGGCTTAGGAAACAATATGAAAGTGGGGGGTGGGCGGAACAATTTGGACCATGTGCCTCTCAAAAGGTACTTTTTTGATGCTAAATTTTCCCTTTTTTCTACGAGCAAGAACATTTTTTTAAATTGAAAAAAATCTGATTTTTTCTTAAGTTTGAACACTAGACTGTAATGCGCACGTCGAAAATTTGGGTCCTTTTACACATTTGTAAATATGGAGCTTGTATTGCAAGAAATAGTTTAGATTGAGGGTTTTCTGTAAGGATTTTTGAATATTTGACGGACCATCGAAGAATCTGCGGTTCCTGTTAGCATATATCTGAGATAGCATGTCGACTGAAGATCGTTGTTGTTATATGTTATCTAACGAGTGCGAAATGAGGCTTCTCGTCGACATTCAAAAAGCTCCCGAAACTTTTGTCAAGTTTTAGACGAAATATTTAAAAATTAAAAGCCTTTATTTGAAGAAAATTTTAGGGAAACGGCACTGTAGTGGCTTGGAAAAGTTCACCACTGACTGCTTTATGAGCGACAAATTACTGCATTAAGGGTAGCAAGTTAGGGCGCGTCGATCGCGAGGAAAAAATTGTCTTTTTAAAACTAATTATTACCAGGGGTGGCGCCAGCGGAGGGCCGGGGGGGGGGGTTATGGCCCAACCCGTCGGGGAACACTGCCCCCCCCCCTGTCGGGGAAAGTCGGCGGTTTCGTCGGGGAGGCCTAAAAAAATAAAAAAAATAATAAAAAACCCCACAATGACTGAAGTTACTGGATGGGCGATCTAGAACATATTTTTTGTTTTCTAATTCTATTTTAATACATATCGGAATCGATTTTAAATCACTTCCTAACTATGTTAAACCCCATTCTATGTACCTTGTCCTATCTCTTCCTCCGTAGGGGAAGGACGGCAATTTTGGGGGAGGCCTAAACATGAAAAAAACGTAAAGGACTGAAGTTACTGGATGGATGACCATGACTCTGTTCTTTTTGAACTATTTTTTCTTTTGTAACGCTATTTTAATGCATATCTGAATCGGTTTTGATCACTTCTTAATAGCTCTTCTATCCCTCATCCCATCTTCAATCCGTGCGCGCAAGGTCATGCCTCCGTCGGGGACGGGCTACCCACCCCCTGTTGTTGAGAAAATCCAAGTTTCGTCCGGGAGCCTTCATCTTCAGACCCACGATAAAAGATGTGGGTCTGTAGTCACTCGGAAGATCTTCTTGATCTTCTTTACTAGAGACCATGTTCTTCAAGGAAACTCACAATTCCGAATTTTCCTTACAAAAACGGACGAGAGGCTGTTCATGTGCGTGCAGTACCCCAAAATCTGCCATCTGGTCTGCCCCGACGGCCGAATTCTCACACAGGCAATGAACATCGGCCATGTCGTTTTCAGCTACACATGATAAAAAGTGGTGTGAGAAAATCTCCCTGTAAGTCTGACTGAGAATTTATTTGAAGGCACCTTGTAACGTGACATATTTTCAAATACGTTGGGAGTAAAACCATTTATAGTCTGGAGTTCGGGCAGTCACGTTAAAAATTTCATCTATTTAGTGGACCTTGCAACTGAATTCAACGAAGATTCTTAATATAGTCAAAAACATTATAGTATGTTTTCAATTCCGTTTCATAGTTTCCCCCGAAAAGAGACAAGGCCATTACATCTAACTGTAGCAGTACCTTTTATCTGGTACGTTTCTGATTATTAGCAAGTTGGGGTTTTTTCTCTATTGAAATGAAACTTTCATTTCAAAGGAAAGCTCAAAAAAGCGGCTGTTTCATTTCTAGTTACAAGTCCGGGAAATGCTATTCCGGCTATCTTAGGGGTTAGATTTTTTGGCAGTTTTCTGTACGCTCCGCGCCAACTGATGGTGGCACTCCGCATATATAGTGTTTTAGTCGAATAGAAAAACTGAACAGAACAATGCGGGTTTGAAAATTATTCTTCGTTTTGGGGCAGTGTTATGAAGTAAAAATAATTTTATTGCGAAAGAAATCTGAAAGAAAGGACCTCTTTAATTCTAGTTACCAGCCCAGAAAATACCATTTCCTCAGTGCTGTCCGGGGGTTCTCAATTTTTCAAAATTTTCTGTGCGCTCGACTAAGATAATCTTTCCGGCAGGATTACATCTTTTCGGACAATTCTGCCCCTCCCAAACTGACACGCTCCCGTACGCCTATGACAATAAATAAAATATAAAACTTCAAGTATATGCGAAGCCAATTTTTTTTCCTCGGGAGAACACTCCAATATGGTCCTAAGGCCTAAATCTGCATGATGACATTCAGTAACCTCAACAAAACTACAGATCACCCCCTACTTGATTTTCCACATGAAAACATCAGATTTCTCCATAAAACCCCCAAACTGTTATAACATTTTTTTCTATTTTTTTTATTTTTTATTATTCTCTAATATTAGCTTTAGATTGTTAAAAGTGGCAAAATTTTCCAATTTCGATGGATGCTCCGTACAATAAATAAGCAAAGCCAACTCTTTCAATCACCCGGCATATTTTGCTCCTGAAAGGCATATCACTTAATAAAAGAAACCAAATTTTTCATTATAACCTTACCAAAGAAACAAATAAAAGTCAAAAATTTCTCCATTATAATAAGCTCTTAATTTTCAAAGATTCGTTCAAAAAAGGCGAAAACTTTCCGGGCAAACTTCTAGTCTCGTCCAGAAGCCTTAGTTCGTAGGTCTTGTACGATTCAATTCGTAACCCCAAAAGAGTTTCAGCTGTCGCCCATATAAGGTTTCTGATTTTTCCCTTATGAAGGGCAGATTTTTCTATAAACACCCACAATTTTTATAATACCAACAAAAGCCAAATTTCTTACAAAAGTTTTAATTCTTACTTCAAATAAACTCCAGATTTTTAAGTATTTGTTAAAAAGGAAGCCCAAAATTTCAGCGCGCTCCGCGCGCCTCAAATTCTGTCAAGTCACGTTCCACCGGGACATAACATCGCTTTTGTCGGGGCCTTGAAATTCTGGCTCCCCTGTCGGGCAAATCCGGAATTCGGAATTTTATGAAAGAAAAGTTGAGAAAACCGTTTTGCATTTGACTGGTGTCTCAAATGGCACATTTCCGAATTTCTCACTTTTTCGAGCCGGGGGCTATCGCCCCCTCCTTCCTGTAGCTACGTCACTTCTCTACAACATTGATCATTAATAACATTTTGACACTTCAATAACTAAAGAATCCGTCTACACAGGCTACTCAACTGACAGGGTGGAAAGGTATTTGATGATAGGTGTGTATGAGAGCATAAATCGCGACCAGGGACGTATTGTGTCGCCCGAATCGTGCCTAAATTTTCCCCTTTTAAACAAAAATACGTAGATATGGAGCTTGTTATGCAGAAAGCTTTGGAATCTGAGTATAATCTATACCTGTTCCACTCGGGCCACCCGGATGGCCACAGCAACATGAATTGGTCCAAAAGTTTGCACACCCCTGATCTATGCCATAATGAACTACCGTTGGGAAATGAGACAAGACTAACGTGCCGACAGTTCACATCCACCACGGTACATTGAACGCATGGTAATGTTATTCACATTATTCAAATCTTGTTGTGACTAGGGAGTTGCAGCTCCCTGTTATGGCGAAGGCAAGGCGGCAAAAATTATTAGAAAGCCTATTCACCCGGGCTTAATATCATAAGAGGTTCGTGTATTTGGATTTTTGTTGTGAGGGAAAGGATGAGCCTGAAATAGCCCCTTGAATATTCTCGTAGATAAACGTATTTGTTATTGTTGATTTGACGAAAAAAGGGGGAAATGAGGCCGTAAACCCCCCCCCCCCCGCGCATCCGCGCCTGCACTACAAGCCGAGATGTGTTAGTAACACCTCTGTGCTACAAGGTAGTACTATATTTATAAAGAAAGGGAACCTTCGAGACCTTAAATGCCTCCGTGATCACGGAGCCCTTCGTCAGTGTTATTTGAATTACAATGTGTTCCTATCGTGAAACCATGCATATAACTAATATCTTGCCAGGTTGCATATTCCATTGTAAAGCATAACAGCTGCAAAGAATCTGCTTACATGCATTACGTTTGATGTTGTTTTCTTTGATACATGAATATTCATTGCCCTATTTGCTTACTATGCGAAGAAGGTATCTTTTGCAATACAGTTGTGCGGTCTGACAAGACCACTCCTAACTTCAGTAGGTGCATGCCTGAAATACTTTGATGAACAGGAGATATAGTAAATTTGTTCGACCAGGGTCGGCACTTCAGTTTCTGCCATATTACGTTTAGCATCCTCCGTTCGGTTATTTGGTACCCTACGCTGAGTACATTTCGTTTTTCTCTGTTGGTGAGTTAAGTTATTCATGGTCTGATTTTGTATTACGTTCGAGACACTTAGGCAGTGACATTGAAAGCAAATGCTTGGATCTGCGCCCCTCTCAGGTGGCTTTTTGTGGAGTAATTTCAGGTTTCCTCTCGGTACTAGACGGTCAAAATTCCCATCTCCAAAAAGCAATTTTTGATAATTGTTTTTTATTGGAGCAGCAAAGAAGTCACTCCGCGTGAAGACATCAAGAAAACAATTTACATTACATTTCCCATGGAAAGTTACCAACATTTTCTTGTAACTCTCTTGAAAGTTGTAAAATTACTTTGGAAAAAGCTTACCAGTGCATGTACTTTAACTTTAAATGCTTATACAGTCTACACCCGAATGAAATTGTTTTTGTAGTTATACTTGGCGTGAGTTTGAGGGTCAAATCGTAACTTGGGAATCCAAGCTTAATCTTCCTAATTTTATAGGTATAATTTGACTGCTCTTAATATACTTAATAGGGCAAATGACAAGATTTATTAATTTCTTTTGTGTGCAGGTTTCTCGTCATTGCGACCAATTGGTTAAGATGACTTCAAAAGCTGTATCATTTTCCCGCCTTCTAGTTTTGTTCACTTTCATTGGAGTTGCCTCGGCAGATTTCGGCGAATCCGTAGATGATGAAGTTATTGACGAGAGGTTCCGGAACGTCGGCCAGGCATACGTCAAAGAATTCGACATAGTTGATGACGTGGTTACGTTCTCCGTCGTTGTAGAGGTAAGTGTGACACTGAAAAACCTGCTTAGCAGGTCAACTGGTCTTGCTTCACATGTCACCATTTCACATGGAAGAAAAATTCAACTGCAGTGATGTAGGTAACACATAGGCCTGTATCGTACACAATATTATCTTTTAGTCGTACGTTTGCTTTAATTTAGAATTGGTGCCCACAAGTTGAAGTAGTTGATAATGACTTGGATAATTTTTGGTGGCTACTTGGCCTTCGGGAGGACATAAGAAAAAGGGGAACCTTTGTTAACTTTAACCAAATATGGATTTTAGGTTTCAGGTCACCTAGTGCAAAATAATTTAAAAGGGAGGGTGGTTTTTGAAAGAAAGTCACTTCCGGGCACAGATTCTACGGTGGCAGGAGTACCAGCTGCAGATTAGGTACCATTTATAGCAAAACGTAGATGTTCAAAAAGCTTCCGTTTTTTAGACTTAATGTGGTGCGTGTCTTTTTTAGCTCCGTGTGTCCAATAATCTTTCCATTACTCAGTTATCGTAGTATGCACTCCGGAATGTACTTCCTTCATGAAATTATTTTTGAATTGATAGTCCCTATAGGTGGAACCTGAACATCCGGATTCTAAATTTGTAACGACGTCACCAAGATAGCCTATCAAGTACGTCCTCGATTTCATGAACGAAAAATCTTCCACCCTCGAAAAAGAAAGAAAGAACGTATCATGAGTGGTATTTTTTCACAGGCCTATTTATTTTCTCTCTGCGTCTCGTATGGTCCTCGACTGTAAATTTCACTCTTTTTTGGCCGTTTTAGGAGTTGAAGACCAACTTTGATCTCGTTGCTACTGTACTATCTCTGTATTAGCATTGTAACAGTCAAATTTTGCGTATTTTATCATAAAAACAGCGTATTAAGTGATCAATTCTTCTAGAACTCCTTGACACAAAAACATGAATCCGGCAAAAAGCACTGCCATTTCCATCTTTGGGACAGTTAATTTTTGAATATTTTGAAGTGGGTTCCTCTAAAATAAAATTGTCCCTTATAAAAAACACGACAATGTTTACACCGTAATTGGTGCCCGAAAGTGACATAAGCTTCATAAATAAGACGTTTGACCTGATTCCACCCTCAGTTGAGACCTTGACATTATTTTCAATTCTGGTTTTGGAATATTCTAGGTTTTAGAGCCTAATGATTTTTTTGTTCAAACCCCCACTCAATTCAGTCGATTCTCAACAAAAACTTTGAATAACCTCGGCTTGTGGGTACTGATTCTTAATTTCAGCCGCCATGGATTTAATACATTTGTACAAATCACACCTCACCTCTCCCCTTAAAATATTTTGTCCCTCTAAGTCTCCGTCCTTTCAGTGCATTGTGTCCCTACGGTCAAGAAGGGAAGGCAAGAGCGGTCACCCAATAGACCCATTTCCAAATACCAATTACAATGAATTGTGGGATAGTTTGGGTGTACGTCAATTTTCACCACAGTAAAATGCCACTGACAAAAATGACAAACACCAAAACTCTATCCCACAATCATTTGTAATTGCTATTTGGAAATAGGTCTATTAAAACTTGGTGGTTGCGTAGACTATCATGTTTCATGTCATGTTTCATGATTGGCTATTACTGCCTCTTCAAATGTGAAATTTACTAGGACTAACTACTTGTTATTGAAGTTATAACATACGATGACAGATACTTTGGAGAAAAATAAAGAGGAAAATGTGTATTTAGCTGTTGCTTCAAAATAAGTTTGGGGGACGCTTTTGACGCTTTTCATTGAGTCATTCGACCTCAATTGTAGGCTCATCCTATTTCTATGAATTGTAGGATACTGTTGGTGAGGCTGAAGTGTGGATAGTCGACTTCGAACCATACAATCTACAACAAGCCAATTTAGCTGTGCAGTATGACACCGGAGACATAATACCCGCCAACACTGGCCCTTGTTCCAACATTGTCAACCAAGCAGGCTTTGTGCACCAAGTTTTCGGACCGGGGTACTATTTTTCAGACGACGGCAACTTCGAGTAAGTAAATAACCATGTTAAAGGTGGTAAATTGAGATGCGCCATTTACTATACATAATTCTCCTGCATGTATACAGACCCAAGAGATTTTATCCTTAACAAAGGCAGAGCCAGCTACTGATTTTAGGGTTGTGTGACATGTAAGCCAAAAGCTCTGACTTGACTTGGCATTTGAGTAAATTTTCCTGAAGATAAATCGTCAGGAATTTGGTCACTACCCTTTGTTTTTAAAGCAATACCGCTTCAAATAACGCAACATCTCTTTAATTATTCATCGGATGGTTTTGGTAATGGACACTAATGAATTTTCAAGGACACAATTTAAGGATAACATTAGCTATGCATGTCATGTTATCATATATAGACATCACAAGATTTGCATATTGAGCTCATTTTTATGCATGATTTTTATTTTATTTTTTTTTTTAATGCTTTTCACATCAAGTACCCAATTTTGTAATTTTCTGTCACACGACCGGTTAGAGGTTGTAAACCTTTTGTTGATTGTTGATGACGTTCAGTTTCAATTTTTAACATTTGCAATAAATTCAACAGAGATCGTACCATCTCAAGAAGTGATATACTAGATGCAGAAAACACGGGTGTGAAACGACTCTTTACTCAGTACGAAAGAGGAGACACTTATTCCGATACTGATATCAGGGGAGAAAGTGTAACTCGTCGTGATTATACTTTAACATTTAATGGTAAGCAAAAGAAATTAACGTTCACTTATGTTACATTTTATGACATGACGAAGTGCAGTGTAGAAAATAGAGGGCGTACTTTATCTATAGCAGAGTTATGATTATAACTATATACGGCTGTCATTCAAGAATTGTGCCGCAGGTTTAGTGGAACAATTAAAATCATAGAATTTGCATGTGGTCTGTGCATGTTCATTTCATTTTTATGTAGTAAATCATTTTTAAACTACACTAGGTTTACTTTTCATGTAACAAACCTAATCCTAACTAACCTGAAATAGCTGAGATAGCAACCTTCAAAAGGATCATGATGAAATATTTCTCTTGCCTAAAGTATCTGGGTTGCCGATGGGCCGACTAGGGCCACAGGGTTTTAGGATTGGTGGTCTTCACCGGAAATTAGGTACGCTTTTGAACCTCTCAACTGCAATTTTGGTACCCGGGTACCGAAATTCTCAATTGGCTCAGCTCTTTGATTGACAGCTAATTCAAACAATGCAGAGTGCCAAAGCTTACATTACACAGCATGAACGGTACTGAGTGTTTTTCTATACTCACCCTGAAGCAATAAACTGAGATTGGGTCTGGATGAGGATGAATTTCAGACAATTGTGGGAGGCGCTTCAGTAAGAAGGTTAGGAGAAATAGTACTGTTTGGGGTGAGAGAACTGGGTCTTTAAGGGACCCTGGTGAAATCTCGGATAGTTCCAGTGAATCCCCAACATACGGATGCCTGGTCGGCCTGGTAGTCACGCCTTTTCCCGAATATACAGTCATGTTTGTATTAGAATACGCAACACGCTGGCATCTGGGTTTGTAGGTTCCAAACTTGGGTCGACTTTAATGAGATAATTGGTAAATTTATAAAACATCAATATTTTTGATCGTAGGGAACTTTGGCTTTTTCTTCAACTGCACCAAAACATCGTCAGAGAACATTTGGACATTCAGCAACACTACTCAACAGGTCGAATTTCGTACTGTCATACACTTCACGAATGTGAGGCCTATTGACCCACTGGACGGTACGGAGGTGAGTTTTGCCAAGTGTAACTTGTACCAGCTTCAAGATTTATTTCATGCCTCTTAAACCGTCCTCCATAGTTGACTATGGAACTCTTACAGTTACAGAAAAGGAAACATATATGGAGCTACCGTGGTTGGTTTTTAAGGGCATTCCCCATTTTTGTCCTCTTTCTGGTATGAGCCAATAGCTGACCGATGATATCATAGGGCAGCGGAGATAGGGCGGTTGGATCCTTTTGCTGACGTGACAAAATTTGTCCCTTCACGTAAAAATAATTCTATTAATATGCAGTTATGCGTGATGCTCCGCATAAGCAATGGAATAGGGAAAACAAGCCAGTGAGCAACAACTGGAAAAAGGGCAGTGGCCGGCTCGACTTGAACCAATGGATTGGAAACTGGGCGCTAAAACCTCATTGAACTAACTCTTATAGAAAGTCGTCATTAATTTTAGCCACAAATAATGCAACATCTCCATTTTTTTTATTGACTGACAGCAGAGCACCGTAAGCTCAAAAAGAGAGAATTTTCAGTATCAAGGTTCCCATCACTTGACCATATTTTCGAACACAACTCTAATCCAGATAAGGCGGAATTTTTCTTGCTCTGAAAGGGACGTGCTTAAGAATAGGAGGTTTGATTAATCACAAATGCATCTAATATGCAACTCTTTAACTATGAGGCTTCATAGTGCAGAAAGAAACAATTTAGAGTTGACTCTGTAGGAAAGCGCTCTAGAGGGAGCAATTAAGGGAAGGAGCACTAAATGAAGTGAGTCTCCGAGCGGTAGTATATGTATGACTTTGGCGATCATTGCTTTGTAATCTCTTCCTCGCTTCATGCCCAGTGTCTCGCGATGTTTACATGGTATTTCCTCATTTAACTTTTCCGATACTCTTATGTATTGAGACACAACTGGAAAAGATAGGCCCTGGCCGGCTCGAATTGGAAACTGGGCCGTAAAACTCCATCTAACGTAACCTAACCGATATTCTTTTTTATTTTTTTCTCTCAGGGTTTTTCTTGGGTATCTTCGAGCGCAGAACTCATCTACAGGCTCTCCAGAATAGCAATCGTCAACTTCATTCTTAGCTCCACAGCTCTCGTGAAACCCGTACTGGATTACGTCATCATAGAACCTTACATCGTCAAGGTATAAACTTAAAAACTCGAAATTTCCCACATTGAATGACGTTCTTCCATGTTACTGGCATTGGAAAACATACTAAACCATGGGCTGCATTATCCCAAATATTTACGAATATCTACATCTCTCAGGACAAAATTCATTGAAGCCACTGTGGTAAGACAATAACTTCTCCATACCACTTTAGGACTGTTTATGTCCTGTACTTCACCAAAGACGTTTGGATATGGCCTTGCACAATTAAAACTAAAAGCAGTGTCCTAGATTTTTCATCTTAATTTAGGAGATTATATACGAATTTTTCTTCTGTAAGAGGCGAGATTTGTGTACACGGGCAAACAAAGCAGGCCAGGAGAAGTTTTTGAGGAAATGTACCAGGTTTGTCGTAACGGGCAGACGGGCTTGGAGAAATTGCAGTTGGTTAGTTTCTCTCTACGTCACCCCAATATTTTCTTGATGCATGTTTCTGAATGACAGAGAAAAAACCATTAACATTATTTCATATATCGTTTGGATGCAATTTTGTTGCCAGGGTCTTCCAGTGACGGGAAAAGCTCACATCGAGATCAATTTCCGAACGACTGTGGAGTCGACTGAAGGAGAGCTGTTGTCCTTCATCCAAGGTACACTAGGCTACCAATCTCGCGATAATATCACCGTCCTGGATCAAGTCCTCCAGGGAACTTACGGCACAGTGCACTGTATATATGACGTGTGAGTAATTGTGTCGATATAAATGCATAAATGGGGGGAAAATGCATTTCGGCATAGGTTACTGATCAGCCGGGCCCGAAAGTTTAAAATCTCATCCAGACATAATGAACTATTGCCATTCCTTCCCTTTGGTTGGTGAGTGAAGACGCGCTTTTTGTGTTCCCAATACTTACGATCGGCGTAGAAATAAACTGTCACGCTGCTGTCAGACCAGGGAGTTACTCCCGAAAAGGAGCTAAAAAGGGGGCCTTCCCCAACGTTGAGCGAGATGTCAGGCATTCCGCAAATGCTAGTCATTTTAACATGAATCACCCTTAACATATTTAAGACCTATGTTCACCCCATTTGACAAATTTGTCACAACATTTTATTTTGGTCGTTGATGGCTTTTGAAGATCAGCAAAGGTGACGCAGAATTTAGTTCGTATTGACTGCAGTCAAACACAGTAGAATACCAAGCGGAATGTAATTCAGATATTTGTGCAAGGTACACAATGTCACATTAACAGAAAGACCTAATGACAAAGAGTAGGATATCCTTCCATCGATGACTAGTTTCTCAGTGTACGTGAGGCATGTACATTAATTCATTTCATTTTAAGAAATTTTCTTTATGATTTTTTCACAACAGCGCCACTCAGTGTCAACAATTATGGCAGTTCAAGCTTGTGCTCGATGTATCTGATCACGTGCTCTTGGACGGGGTTCCCATTGACGCAACAGGTACGACACTTTTGTAACGTTAAAGACATTTTAAAAGCTATAAGGCCAGAGCCACAACTGGAAAAGAGGCTGTGGTCGGTCAGAATTAATTGGCTAGGCAACAGAACCGTAAAACTGTTAGCTGATTAGTAAGGGATTGTTCCGGGAAGGCAAAAAGGGGCAATGACTCCCGTTGGAGATGACAAGCCGCCGTCAAAATCTAGATTCGCCTGAGAACCTTACGAAAAATATGTGAAGAATCTGAAAGACATTTCAGTATCATACTATTCTAATTTTATTCAATGGAAAGAATGGTAATTTTCACATCAAATCTTCGAAATATTTCTCAAAACACAAAAAGAGCTCCAAATTTTATTATTTTTCTTTTTCGTCCTCCACCCGTCTTGCATCTACTAGCTGACAGCAGCACGGCTTTTGGGGCCATGATACAATATCTTCCATCATATCGAAAAGTTGCGATCATAAACCTTGGAAATGCGTTGTGTGTGTGTGAACGTACGGTGTATTTTTCGGGGTTTCGTTATGGTATTAAGGGTTGTGTTTGGCTAAAGAAGATTTGTGATGTTTATACTATCACATATCCAGCGAACACTTTTTTGATCGAGCATAGTCTCTTTTGGGATGTAAAACCATCAACATATGGATTGGTGCATAGTTGGTGAAAAAAATTGGGAATCAGGATTAGCACATGAAGCCACAAATATTTCAGTCACATATTCCGTGTATTAGGAGGAAAATTGGTTTCATTATAGATTTGATGTAAACCGCGTGGTTTATGCACGAATTGACGTTTCATTTGGGGGAAATTGCCTTTACTTATTGTTTTTTGTTATACCCTACGTCAGCAAATTCGTCAAAATCAGGGGTGGCGCCAGTATTTGCCCGACAGGGGGGCCAGAATTTCAAAGCCCCGACAAAGGCGATGTTATGTCCCGGTTGAACGTGACTTTGCAGAATTTGAGGCGCGCGGAGCGCGACGAAATTTTGAGCTTTCCTTTTAACAAATACTTAACAAAGCAAAAATTAAAACTTATGAAAGAAATTTGGCTTTTATGGGTACTATAAAAATTTTGGGGTGTTTATTGAAGAGTCTGTCCCTCATAAGGGAAAAATCAAAAACGTTATATGGGTGCAGCTGAAATTCTTTTGGGGTAACGCATTGAACAGTACAAGACCTACTTACTAAGGTTTTGAGACGAGACTAGAAGTTTGCCAGGAAAGTCTTTTCCTTTTTTGAACGAATCTTTCAAAATTAAGAGCTTATCATGATTGAGAAATTTGGGATTTTAATGAAAGAAAATTAATTTGGTCTTTTGGTAAAGTTAAAATGAAAAATTTGGTTTCTTTTATTCAGTGATATGCCTTTCAGGAGCAAAATTAGGTAGTATCATATGCCGGGTGATTAACAGAGTTGGCTTTGGTTATTTATTGTACGGAGTATCCATCGAAATTGGAAAATTTTGCCATTAAAATCTAAATCTAAAAATATTGGAGGAAAATTGTAACTTTATGACAGTTTGGGGGTTTTATGGGGGAATCGGACGTTCTCATGATGAAATCAAGTAGACCATATTGGAGCATTCTCCCGAGGAAAAATTAAGTTTTATATTTTATTTATTGTCATAGCCGCACAGGAGCGTTTCAGCTGACTTTGGGAGGGGCAGAATTATTCTTTTGTCCGAAAAATGTAATCTTGCCCGAAAGATTAACTAAGTCGAGCGAACAGGATTTTTGAAAAATGGAGAACTCCCGCGGTCAGCATGGAAATGACATTTCCTGGGCTCGTAACTAAAGAAGTCCTTACTTTCAGATTTCTTTCGCAATAAAATTATTTTCACTTCATATACTGCCCAAAACGAATAATTTACAAACACGCATTGTTCTGATCAGTTATCTGTTCGACTACTAAAACACTATCTATGCGGAGCGCCACCATCAGTTAGTGCGGAGCGTACCGAAGAAATCTAACCCCTAAGATACCCGTAATGGCATTTCCCAGACTAAAAAAGAAGCAGTCGCTATTTTGAGCTTTCCTTTAAAATATCAATAGAGAAAAAACAACTTGCTAATGATAAGAAAAGTACCAGGTAAAAGGTACCGCTACAATCAGATGGTCTTGTCTCTTTTCGGGGGGGGGGGGGGACTATACAACGGAATTAAAAACATAGTAAAATGTTTTCACTGTTATCTTCGAAGAATCTTCGTTGAATTCAATTGCAAGGTCCACGAAATAGAATCGTGACTGCCCGAACCAAGACTATAAATCGTTTTGCTCTCAATGTATTTGAAAATATGGCACGTTGCAAGGGGCCTTCAAATAAATTTTCAGTCAGACCACTGTTTATCATTATGTGTAGCTGAAACGACTTGGCCGATAATCATTATCTTTGTGAGAATTCGACTGGTGATTTTCTCGAAAACGGGGGTGGGTTGCCTTGCGCGCACGGATTGAAGATGGGATGAGGGATAGAAGAGCTAGTGATTAAAACCGATTCAGGTATGCATTAAAATAGCGTTACAAAGGAAAAAAATAGAAATCATGGTCATTCATCCAGTATCTTCAGTCCTTCAAGCTTTTCATGTTTAGACCTGTTTTAGGCCATGTTTTAGGGGGAAGAGAGAGGACAAAGTACATAAAATGTAGTTTGATAGAGGTGAAGAAGTGATTTAAAATCGATTGCGATATGTATTAAAATAGCATTTAAAACAAAAAATGTTCTAGATCGCCCATCCAGTAAGTTCAGTTCTTGTGGGATTTTTTATTACTGGCGCCACCCCTGGTCAAAATTCACATTTTCGGAATAGAAAATCAATTGAGAACAATTCTTTGGTATAAATAGCCAATAATCGGGTAAGACGGCGATATGAATATTTCATTTCACATAAGGTCAAGAAAATGATGTATTTTGATGCATAAAATTGAAGGGAACTCGTCCACTTTTTGTTGCAGGTACCTTTAGTTTCAGTTTCAAGTTAAACAACTGTTCTGACCCATTGGTCGACCCGCCCTCTGATTGTACAGAAAATGACATTGACCCGTTTTTCATTTCCATGGAGATTACCATTCAGGTAAGGCAGTTATTCATCACCAAAGCACGCCCTCTTTAGGGGGAAAAATAAACCAACGCAGACAAATGCAGACAGCTGATTTGTCATTTGTCAAACCAGTCGAATACGCGCAGTCTGCTTCACATGCAGGGCGAATTCTTCCCACGTGTGGCCACGTGTTCCATGTTTTGTCCCCAAGGATGACGTCAGTATGTCGTCAATGCACAAGGTCTATACCACCATACTACTTGCTTCTAGCTCCTCCCACAACTGTTTTGACATGATAGCAAAACAGATTTAGGTCTTCATTATTGTATATTCAAAATAAACCAAGCGGCTACAACAAGTAAAATTGAAGAATTTGAGAAGAAATATTGCCACATGACTCTCAAGAGCCTATCACGAAACAGGGCAGTCTACTACACTTATTCAAGTTTGGGTGACGGCAGTTAGCCTAGTAATGGATAACAAAGGAAAACATGGCAAAAAGGGGGCAAATAAGGAAATACATGAACAATCAAATTACGGTACATACAGAGAACTGAACTGCACATTTTCCGACCAGGAAACTCGAATAACAGCTCCATACTTTTACTACAAAATTCTACAGTAAATTTTAAAATACAAACACCGAGTCGCACGTGGCCCTAGAATTTATATTCGGGTGGCGATCTGTTCTCAATGTTGAGGGACGTTTCCTCATTACAAAAGTTCATTGTGTCAATGGACAATCTCTCACGGACACGTTACCCTGTCCCCGTCCACTTTTACCTGTGACAATGGGCATGTGGGGGACAGGGGCACCTTTTTGACGAAAAAAATAGTCATACCTCACATTTGAGTAAAGACTGAGGCTATTACCTGGAACCCAACGTCCTCCCCTCAAAACAGTCCCTGTATTGCTTTCACCCAAAGAAAGTTTCGGAAGTGATCAAAACCATTGCCTAAGAAAGGTCAAACACGAAATCGGGTTCAATGAAAACATAGAATTTACAGGGATACTATTGCAACAAAATTAATTGGAAGTGGAAATCTCCAAGACTAGACACCAAGTCTTTTGATTACCCGTAATAATTATAACGCTAGGCCTATAGGCTAATCCTCTCACCCTAAACTGCAATTGCAAAGTACCAAAACTCGTATTACAGAGTCGGTACTGTACTGAAAGCGTTTTCATTACAGTTGGGGTCTTGTATACTCACCCTGAAGCTATAAACTGCATGCCATTTTGTGTCTGGAGCGAGAATAATTTCAAACATTATATGGCAGGTTAGGAGAACTGAACTGTGTGGATGAGGGGATCATGCTTTTAAAGCTTTTATACTAAGGACTTTTGATCGCCCTTAATAACTAAACCTTATACGTGTTTGAAATTCACAGACCGTCGTAGAGGTCTTGGACAGTGAAAAGGACAGACCATCCATTACACTGCTCTCACTTAACGGAGAAAATGGAGAAGATTTGAGAGGGGGGTCTTCAGAAGGACGAAGGGGCGTCAACCATCTGGAAAAAGTAACGATGAAAGTCCAGTAAGTTTTATAACTTAATCTGTTTGTAAAATTTACCACCATATGCATGACGTCAAGCACCGGTGGCGCCGTCACACATTAAACATGGACGTTGGTAGGACTCAAGCGAGGGTTTTCTCCCTTTAAATCGTTAGATTTAAAATACTGGAGTTTAAATATAAAAGAGTGGAATTAGTAACGAATTGGTCACTAATTGCATTCTTTTAGATTTATTTTAACTCTGTTACTCAAGCGAGTATAGGTTATAAATATTAGCCTCTGAAAAACTGAAAAGGAGCCCCAAAATGATAGTCACGAGGGGAGAAATGGCCCAAGTATTTATTGTAGGACGGTATTTAGAATAATTGCTTATCAAAGCTCACCCTAACCTGCCGTTAAATTTCCTAACTGGCTAACGATCGCCCTAATGTCTAAACGTACCCATTAACTCTTGGCTAAAAATACAATCAATACAATACAAAGGCAACATCCAATCAACACCTTGTTAAACCGTGAGGATCTACTCAAAGATGCATCAGGGGTGGCTGTAGCTGGCAATGACGAACACTTTCGTCCGCCGAGAGGAGAGGACACCAATTCGGTGATATCATGTGCACAAGCCGTACGACAGATAGACAATGCCATTTCTGGCTAAAGGGTCTGATTTCCGAAAATTTTTGTACTCCCCGCGCCAACTAATGACTATGCTCCGCTTAGGTTTCGGGGGTCACCACTTCTCATGGGCTTCCCCACGCCTACTTTTGCACGACCCCCCCCCCCCCCCGTCCTAGGAGAGTATCAAGAGGAGTGAAATGTGATATTGGGGAACGTGATATTGAAAACTCGCAGGTATTAAAACGTGCAGAAGACAGTATAAAAGTAAAATGCAGCACTCATTCTTTTTTCTAAAAGTCCCCTCCACTCTCTGGCGAAGAGCCAAGGGGAGAAAACCAAACATTTACTCCCGGAGGAGTTCTGCTCCCTTAAGGAGCTAAACGTTCCAAACGGACAAGTACGCCCTCTAAAGGGCAAACGTGTGGTCCTGCTCGAGACTGGCTGAATAGAACAGAATTCACACCCTGGATGCAGTTTAACGTCGTGCCCAGCCCTGTTTTGCATCTTACCTCCTCGAGACAGCAGGAGGTTTTACGTCAGGACGGCTATCAAGAATAGAGACGACCAGCAGATGCGCACATTGCCTTATGTTTTATAGGTTGTATTCTTTCGTAGGGTTAGGTACTAGGTTAGGAATTAGGACCATCGTTAGCCAATGAGTGCGCATCGCCCGGGGGCGACTACTAGTCTCTGCCCCTCCCCACAGCAAAATTGCTAACGCCCTTGTCTTATCAAGTAACCTCCTTATCCCCTTGCTAGTTTATTTAAAGTGAACATTTTATTGCCGACGAAAGCTGAAAATAACCTCATGTTCTTGTAAAACTGATGGGATTCTGTTTGTGCTGTTTCCCCGGCCCAACTGATGGTGGTGCTCCCGTCAGAAGATGAGCGGGAAATGTTGCGTTATTCATGAAATTTTGTCCTATTAATCTTTTACAGATACCAACCTGAGCTTTTATGGACAGACTTCGATCTGGAATTGATGCTCTTCATGGTGTGCAAACAGAACCAGACCGACAATACAGGGGTAAATCGTAAATCTTTAAACAGAAGAGCCTATGTAATTTAAACATTCTAGTTAGTTAGGTATTCAGTGTTTCGCTACGTTTTATTAGGTTCCATATTAGGCTTGTGGACGCTTTGTTTACCCATGGAACGCAGTAAGGGTAAAAACATCCCCAATTACATCTATAGTTTTACATGGATGCCCTCCCAAGTCAACTCACTCGAGTTGGTGGGCGGATTTCCACTAGAAATGAACGTTTCGTAGAAATATACACACAACTTAGCGTAGTATCAATATGATCATTACTGATCTGTTTGCCCAGTCGTGTGCAATAAATTGACCGTTAAGTTGTAATTCATATGTTCGTCCGTTGTATTGATCTCGGTGTGCAAACTTTGGGAACATCAAGCCGTCATGACCATCTCAATGCCGTGGTTCTGCAGGGCCGTCGGAAGCGGGGGGGGGGGGGGGGGGGGGCCCCCCCCCAACAATTTTGCCATATATGGTTTTTTTTTTTTTTTTTTTTGAAGTGAGCATTTTATTACAACGAAAGGTCAAAATAGGACTGCTTAGATACTATTAACAAGCCCAGGAAATTATTTCCAGCTGTCTGAGGGGTTGGGATTTTTCAAAATTTTCTGTACGCTCCGCGCCAACCGATGGTGGCGCTCCGCTTAGATAGTCAGTCCGAGTCAGCCCCCCAATCGAAAATACCTTCCGACGGCACTGTAGAACAGTGAGGCAATGGCGCCAATAAGTGTGTGTGGCGGGGGGGGGGGGGGAGAGAATAACAGGCCTAGTTTATTTTGTATTTATATCTCTCACTGTTGCATACAATTTGTTGCGAAATTCCTGCCCCCGCCTGGTCACCGCACAAATTCTAGTTACTGAACTGAAAATTTTCATACCACAGGGATGCCTGGACGTGGACACATCACAGAGGTATATTGCCTACTATCACCCAGAATTTGTATTCCAATACGAAACTAACGATGAGCCACCGGTAGTTCGTCTTTTCAACATAACTTCTATTGAAAGCGAGTGGAACCCAGATGGAAATGAAACAACACAGCAGACACTTTCTTACCATGGCTATGATACAGACACAAATATCTACGAAATGCAATTCATCAATACCGCCCTCTCTCAAAATCGACTGGAATATACAATTACCACTGTATACGAGTGAGTTGCCCCTTCACATTCAGTCTATTTTCCTTTGTATAGCCATTCCCCAAATGACTGGGAGTACAATTTGCCATGGCAGCATAGTCACGGGGTGGTTTTGCGGGTTAGAAACCCCTCCCCGTGACCCTGACCTTGCAATGCAAAAAGTGCCAAAAATAGCGGTTTTTCTCTCTATACTTAGAATTTTCCCTCATGTCATGACTGCCCCCCCCCGTGACACATCCTGGTTATGCTACTGATGTGCCAAGTCCACAAAAAGGCATGTATGATTGCTCTCATGGTTGAGAGGTGGCAGTGTCATCTTAAATGCATTGCACTTACAAGGGAGGGTTAAGAGGAGTTTTACGGCCGTTTCCAACCTATTGATTCAAGTCGGGCCAGCCACACTTTTTCCAGTTGTGACTGATTTCCTGCTATATTGTAATATCAAGGGCTATGTCAATGTTACTTGTAACATGGAACCCTGGGAATAACGAACCTTGACATCATCGCCAAATCGAGATATACGAAAACCCCGAACATCGAACCTTGGGAGCATTGAACCCCGGGAACACGAGGTAGACCCCGAGGTAGCACGGGCGAGCATTACCCACAACAGCAGTAGGTTCCTTCCACGTGAGAGGCGGACCCTCTAGGTTAGACCAAACATGCTGTCTTGCATTTCTGTGGAAATGGAACAATGAATGGACAGATTTTCATAAAGGTAGTTTTAGACCACTTCTACTTTTTCCTACTTTTACAGACTTGTAGAAAAGAATCAAAGGAGACGAAGAGGTGTGAACGGAGTGTCACAGCAACTAGTCCTTCACAGCTTCCATCAAAGATTCCGACGAGATATCTGGGATGAAGTAGAATTGCCACAAGGTAAGAAGTAGCTAGCAGAGGTTTGTTATACGACCCCAGATTTTTCCTGACAGATCTGAGGACCAAAAAAGTCATACTCCATTCTGTAACTTGTGTGTAGCCAGACAGGGGGAAGTGAGAGGGTAGAGAGAGACTGAGAAACCAACTGAAATCTACATACATGTTTGCTTGTGTATCAGTGACAAACCCAGTTGCAACACTACAGAAGGGCATTAGAATTCTGTCCTTTCCCCCTCCCCCCAAGTTATGTTACCTAACCTTGAGTTTGTGGGGGTTTTGCCCACTGAATCTTCACCCACAGAAGTGTACCCAAAAATATTTTTTGCCCTCCAACATTTCCCTTTGGCCTTAGTTTCTCCACTGTAGTTTCTCCACTCAATTTTGTGCCAATGGACTAACCGTCCCTTGTCAGTGTACCAACCAACATTCCAAATTAACTCGCAGCAAACTGGAACAGGTCTTTGACAGCAAATGCCAACACTGCAAAGAAGGCTACTGTAGCTCACATAACACGGCATATACTGTGCCGAGTGTTCTCATCACACAGTGATGCCTGGATAAGGATAAGTTTTTGACTGCCGGAGGGGGGGGGGAGGGGGCTAGTAAGGTAGGAGAATTAGAACAGTCTTAGATGCTAAGATTTGGCCTTTATTAAAAGTGTTCTTTCTTGCTTACTTACAAATAGGTCATATAGTGAGTCTGGAAAGCATCGGTTGTCCTGCAAACTCAACATACAAGGACAGAAGATGCAGTTGTAACAATAAGGGTGAATTTTACGACACAGAAATTTTTGCTTGCAAGCTTCCGGATCATTTAATCCACCATCCTGGACATGGAGATGAAAAGGAGAAGGCACCATCCTCCTCCAACTGTCTTGTGGCATTTTGGATCAGCTATTTCTTCGTATTCTTCTGTCAAAATGTTTTCTCGTAATTGTAATATTTTGTGCATGATGGGTCATGTAAAACCCATTTTCTCATTTTAGTGTTTACTCTCATTTATTTAATGAGCAACCTATTTAAAAAAACTGCACTGTTGGCGATTGAAATATTTTGTTGAAAGACAGTTCAGATGGTAAATTAAAATGATGGGAAATAAAATCATCTGGAGTGACTTGTACATGTACTTGTTGTTGTTAATTAAAAATCTAGAACTAATATATTTTCTCAATTGAACCTGATCAAAAGATTCCTATTACTGAATCCTAGAAACCTGCAGTTAAAAAACCAGATCACCCTGTCTACTGTATTAGCCATGAAGACACAACTGCTCTTGAAGGTACATTCCCAGTATCCCCAAATAATCCATCCCATCATTGAGGTACACATGGGATCACTGGTAGTGACGTAATTACTTACTCAAAACTGAACATAAAACACACTGATAAATCCAGCTACATCTTCAAATAACAACCCTGAAACCTACTACTAGAAACCTTTCCTCAATACCCCAATCTGAATCCTAGAAATCTATAGTTACAAACCAGAGACTCTTCCCAATGCCCAAGTTTGATAGTAGGGTATTTACCTAGCCAGCATATCCCAACAATGAGAGAAAATAATGTAAAATAGTACAGAGGGCAACTTGATATTCTATTACCTTTTATTTGTATAATTTTGGAATACATAGAAGGTATCAAACACTTTAGGTATACAAACACATTACAGCAGTGGATTACAGTTCATGAAGAATTTTATGGATTTACCACCCCCACCCCATGTACTGTAGGCAGGCCTGTAGCCAGGGGGGTCAGAGCTTTCGAACGACCCACCCCAACTTCAGGGAGGTCCATTTTTCCAGCCCTGTGTTTGAAGGGATCTTGACATATACCAGATTACATGTATGATTTTTTTCAAAAAGTGTGTGCACTGTGTGGAACTCCTGGGAAAAAAGGGCTTCTGCTGTGTTCAAAAGTCCTCCAAAATGCTCCAGATTGCAGGAGATCTGCAGATTACAAACTTTTCCAGGGAAGCATCCCCCGGACCCCTAGCAACTGCATGCTTACCCCGGGCCAGCCGCCTCAGTATTTGGAAAAAGGTCCACATCTTGGAAAAAAGACCCACCCCTCTTCATGGGGTGGCTACAGGCCTGGTAGGGGAAAGTAAGCTTGAAGGCAGCAGAAGTTTCCCTGTTGAAGTGCCAATGGAAGTTCCTGTTAACGGTTTACAACGCTCAAAATGTCCACAGCAGTAAATTCTGTCATCACTCTGTGGAAGAAAGTTTGCTACCTCAAATGTCCAGGTCAATAAGTATTAGAAATGGCAAAATGCCCATGCAAAGACCTACCCTTCAACCTTCACCCATTCATTGTCAGCTGTGATGCAAAGATATGCACGCTAAGATGTGAAATTTCACACTTTGTTCATTACTGGTCACATTCAATAAAGTCACATTGGATAAAGTATGTGCATTTGCTAAAATTGGACAATGATTCATTAGAGCTGAAAACTTGTCCACAACAAACCTCATGTTTAACAAAGATCCAGTTTTCAAACTTTTAGTGAGGGGAAATTTAGGACACAGTTATGACTGTTTTGTCTCCTTCCAACCAAACAGCTCCCTGGTTACACTCTTTGTTGCAAATGCTACCATTTGCTAGGAATTGGTACCCTCCATATTGCACTCGCTCCACACCAATTTAACACACAAGTGCATTGTCATAGTGGCTCTCTCAGATAAATACGTTTTTCATTCTTGTCCATCAGGCTAGGGATTCCCAAAGCCTGCTTGTCTATCTAGTACAAGCCATTGAATTTCTATGCAAAGACTTCTGTGCTGCTTGCCCCGCAGGCTAAAATATTGAGCAGTTGTCACAGTCATTTTTTGCTTGCCCCGGACTGTCGGGCGGGGATTTGTCAAACCCTGGGCTCTCTAGACAGATCAAATGCCATGGTAGGGTGGAAGTGCTCACAGTTGGATAATGCATGTACATCATGATAAAACAGAGAAGGGATGCATCAAATCCACTTAAAATAGTGTTCTAGTACTGTGTGACCTTTATGCTATATACATTCCTGAATGACAGTGATATGATGGCATCAGTCATGAAAATTGTATAAAAACTGGAAAATACAACCAAGAAATTTGAACATAGCTGAGTTGCACAAGACCAACCTTGCCTGTCTTTCAAAATCATAAAGCTCCAACTAGTCAAGTCACAATCTGCCACCAACCACAGTGCTTCATAAAACTGCTGTTGAAAGCAAGAGCCCTTTCTGACCTGACTTAAGGCTTCTCTAACAAGCAAACACAGGGCACAACATGATATCCCTACACATGTGCAGGCTTCTCTGATTAATTAAATATAGCAAATGTCTAAAAATAGAAAACTCCTGGGCAAAGTAGCAGCACTGGTTTCAATCAGAGATCGGGGCTTGATTCACCGTGTGAAAGCAAAACCTTTGATCTTGAGGGGAGGATCTGATCCCCCCTCGAGATCCCCTCTCGAGATCAGCTCTTTAAGTGTGAAAGTGGTCTCAGGCAGAACCTTCTCTCCTTTGTGTCACTAAATCATTTGCTAATGCATACATACACTATGTTTTGAGAAATAATGGTACTAAAAATAACTTTGCTTGGGATGAGATACTTATTGCACATACATAAAAATTTCACTCTAATCCAAGAAGGTAATTGATTCCTTGGACTAGAATGAATATTACTGGCTGCCAGACGACAAGATACCTTATCCAGTCTAAAAGTTGTCCATACAACACATGAGGTCTTTCCCAGCTGAAAGAAAATTTGGTTAAGGAAAGCATTTTGATTTTGAGCTTCTTGGGATGAAAAAATTTGATCATGTAATCATTTCACCTTTGTTAGAGGAACCTTTCCTCTGTTTGAAATTTTTATTTTCTACCAATCTTTGCATCAAAACCATAAAATAGTGAGCCACTGTATACTAATCTAGCCATTAAATAGTGAGCTATTGTATAATAAATTTATGGAACATTGCAGTCACTGGAAACTATTGGGCAATCCTAGAAAGAAGGAATGACCAAATTAAGCAAAGTGCAGAGCAGTACTGTGACAACCACAGCATACCAATGCTGAAGATTTTAACAGTGCTATTTGAGACATTTTCATTCACATGCTTTGCAGCATCTTATGGCAATATAATGCTGGTGAAAAGAATACTGTAAAAAGTCTTAGACAAACTATGAAACTACCATTCGTCTGTTGGTAAATTGGTTATTAAGTTGGGCTCACTGGCTTGTTTTCCAAAATCCACCGCATATGCTGAGCATTGAGCATAAAAACAGTAGGTCTTATTTTTTAAAGACTTAGGTATGACCTGGACAGGAGTCAAACTCTAGACCTCTTGGCTGCAAGTCAGAGGCTCTGACCGCTTAACCATGCAGTTAAGGTTTCCATGAAAGTACGACCATTCTATGCTGCCATACAAGTTTTGTCTTCTACATAAAAACACCTGCAAAAAATTATAGGTTTTAAATCTACTCACCACCAAGACCTTTCCAACTGTGAAAATTTCCCCAAAGTAATTAAAAGGATACAAATTCTTGAACATTCTTTTCAAATCTACTTTCTCCTTGCAGTATGGACACGTCTGTTTTTTACCCACAATACACCAGCCACGTATACAGAATTCATGGAATCTACAAGACCAATGAAAAAAGATTTCAAATCAAACTTAGTCGACTTTGTTAACATTAGCAACTATTGATTCAGGACAAAATGGTGAGTTAAACACTCAAGCAAACAGCTGACGCGCAATCCTGACTGTTAAGGTGTTTGGGGCTTTGAAGATGACGGTATGAGAGAAATTACCATGACAACCAATGCACCATCCTGTTTCTAGACGGAACGTTAAATTGGCTGAAGACTGTTCTGAAAACCCAACAGGACGGGCTGGAGTTTGCTTCTGCTCGTGCTCAGTCTAGTTTTTTGCTGTGCGTTCCATCCTTTTTGTCTACCATCCTCAAATCCAAAAGTCCCTACTGTGAACGATATACCACACTTGTATGTGACTCAGTATGTCAAAACATTTATGGAATGAGCAATTTTGAGGGGTCCGAAATCTTGTCAATTTATTTTTTGAAGCATATTCATCACACCAATGTTGAAATAGTATTGTACATAGCAGTGTACATACAGATTCTGTACAAACCTTAAATGCAGCACATATATAAATGTGAATGCAAAAACCAATTTAAGAGAATACAAAACAGGCTTGGTGACATGCGAACCACTTGTGGCCCATGGTACCGTTTCATGCAGCTTGTTGCCAGTGGCATCATTTCATGTGGGGTGCATTTGGATGGCTGACTGCACGGGAAAAAAATCCAATCTAAAATTTCAGTTCAAATAGCAGGTTACAGTACAATAAAGAACTCATTTGTGAAGCCTCTTGAATTCAAAACTCATCATGTCATCAATACAGTGACATTAGAATGTTATGAGATGAAATCCATAATACAAAGTTTACTGTCAGTGTGCAGCTGGGCAGAGGATGAGGGGCATGCTCACTCCAAAATTTCTCAATAAAAAAGCGGTACCCCATAAATGGCTGCAACCCAATTTTTATGACTCCTGTCGAAATTTAAAAATCTCATACCATTTTGTATTGAAAGGGGGAGGGGGACCTCTCTCCCAGGTTGTTGAAACACCTACACTGATGTACATCACCTGGTCCCCCCCAAAAAATGGTTACTAAAACTTCGAACAGGCAGACAAAAGGGGGGTGGGGGTGGCACTCCTTGTATTTTTATTCAATGAGGTGGCACTTCACTGAATATAGTTAAGAAAACCTGATATAGAAGTACTCTCCTGATGTCACAAGTAACTCATTGTCTCAGTCATATAGGTCATGCCTTGAGAGTCTCTGTAAAAAATGATGTCAAAAAGACCAATACCTGTGATTGCAAGAGAGCTCATAAACTTTCTCTGATACTTCATCCTCCTCAAATGGAATATTCATTTGGTTCCCACAAATGGCACATACGTTTACATCCAGAGATTTGCCAGGCAGTCCACTTTTTGTATAATACTGCAAATAAAATTTATTGGAATATCAAAAATGATGAAGTGAAAATATGAACACCATTACCCAGGGTCCTGCACACTTTGGGGGGGGGGGGGGGGGGGGAATCAACTTTCACAACTTTTCCATGACTTTCCCAGGATGGATTAAAGAATTTCCATCACCTTCCTCTTGACATCTTATCAGAGGTTTTTGACCATTGTGCCACATACAACCTCCTCAAGTGGACTGAGGAGGTCATGTGTGGTGAGAAGTTTGTCCCCGGTTATCACCTATAAAATGCACACAGAAGACCTTTATTACTCATCCCATGACTGGCTGGTTGTGGGCGCCACAAAACCGAGCAGGTTCCTCAGTGGTTGTCCCCCTGTGTTGTCAAAGTTTTGAGGTGAGGATAATACTGTCGTAAAATTTGATATAAGGGATGAGAAAACATTTCAAATGGTATTATGCATGAAAAGGAACAATGTCACAATGTGAAAACTTCCAAGACTTTACCAGGCCTTGAAATACTTTTTCCAAATTTTCATTAATTTTCAACATTTTTTTACCACTGCAAGAAGTCTGCATTACACTGTAAAACACGAGGTTCTCAAGCAATCATCACTCCCTGAGAAACAGTATGGATTAGTGTCAAACATATACAGACAATCGCATAAAATTTGGTGATTGTGTGCAGTAGTGTATCCAGGATTGTGTCATGGGGAGGGGGGTGTGGTTTGGAGCACAACATAAGGAAAAAGTCGGGGAGAGAGAAAAAACCTCTATTTTAGGTGTTTCTTTGCATTTCAAGGTGGGTCATGGGAAGATTTCAGCCCTCAAAACCACCCTCGTGGCTTCGCCAGTGATTGTGTGTTAAAACTGGAATTAAACACTGTAACACTATTGTAGCCACTTGAATGGACTTCTACATGTGTTTAGAAATTTGTGAACTTTCAAACATGCACCCTGCATAAAACTACATAATTTCTGGTATTAATTCATACAAAGTAAACATAGGCATCTAAGGCAGGATGACAAAAAAGATTTAAAGCTGGAGCTGCCTCAGCCAAGCTGCAATAGATGCAGCTATGCTTAATACCACACACATCGCAATGATGCATTGCCGATGCATCCTGCCATTGTCATGCATGACTTAGTAATGTCCAAACAGCTCTTCAGTGGCAGTGCCAGAATGTCAAAGTAAACATAGGCATCTAAGGCAGGATGACAAAAAAGATTTAAAGCGGGAGCTGTCTCAGCCAAGCTGCAATAGATGCAGCTTTCCTTAATACCACACACATCGCAATGATGCATTGCCGATGCATCCTGCCATTGTCATGCATGACTTAGTAGTGTCCAAACAGCTCTTCAGTGGCAGTGCCAGAATGTCAAAGTAAACATAGGCATCTAAGGCAGGATGACAAAAAAGATTTAAAGCTGGAGCTGCCTCAGCCAAGCTACAATAGATGCAGCTGTGCTTAATACCACACACATCGCAATGATGCATTGCCGATGCATCCTGCCATTGTCATGCATGACTTAGTAATGTCCAAACAGCTCTTCAGTGGCAGTGCCAGAATGTCAAAGTAAACATAGGCATCTAAGGCAGGATGACAAAATAGATTTAAAGCTGGAGCTGCCTCAGCCAAGCTGCAATAGATGCAGCTATGCTTAATACCACACACATCGCAATGATGCATTGCCGATGCATCCTGCCATTGTCATGCATGACTTAGTAATGTCCAAACAGCTCTTCAGTGGCAGTGCCAGAATGTCAAAGTAAACATGGGCATCTAAGGCAGGATGACAAAAAAGATTTAAAGCGGGAGCTGTCTCAGCCAAGCTGCAATAGATGCAGCTTTCCTTAATACCACACACATCGCAATGATGCATTGCCGATGCATCCTGCCATTGTCATGCATGACTTAGTAGTGTCCAAACAGCTCTTCAGTGGCAGTGCCAGAATGTCAAAGGAGGGGGAACTAGGGGCAAAGTAAAATGTGGGGGAGGGGAAATTCTGCACAAGGAGCAAAACTGAACAAAAAAGTGCTTGCTCATACTGGTGGGGTCCAGGGGACAAGGCCCATGAAAACTGCAATTTTAGCATATAACTTGGTGAAAATTAAGTCTCAGGAGATGTACACTATTTATTTATTGATTTAATTATTTATTTATTTATTTAGGGTGACTTAGCTCCTAACTGACCTAAGTTGGGGAAACGGGGTGGGGCAATGAGGGCAAAAACAAGTTTCCCCTCATGCCCCACCCAAAAGAGCCATCATGGCAGCTCTTGCAACTTTCTGGACAGCCTCCACTTGAAATTTGTTTCTGCATCCAAAAGAGCAAGGAAACAGAATCGCTATAAAACAGTAAAATTTTATGGAATGCAAGTTTGGTAGGATGACTGGGACGTAAAATTAAATATTTCAAAATACGGGTGATTTTCTCTACATGCTTGTGACGTAACAAATGAAGAGTGGTTTTGGAGCAAATATAAAAAAGTAAGCACTGCTGTTTTCCTTTTTTCAAACGAACAAAATTGTGTAAATTTTGCACTTTGTTTTACTCACAACCTACAAAATAGGGAAATGAATAATTTTAAATCACATTGCATTTCAGAAACTTACCCCTATATGAGATGCCATGCTTTCCGAACAGATTTCAGCAAAATCTCGTCCTAAAACACCATAGTACAAACCGTAGAATATAAGCAAGAAGCCAAAATCGAAGCACTTCTCTGGCCGAATGAGAAAGAGTAAATTGAGTCCAAAGAGTGTTGCCATCATTACAAAGTATCCTATCAGTCCAAGTGCATAGCTGACTTTATAAATTAGATTAAACCATCGATACACTAACCTGTAAGGAAAAGAGGAGCCCTTTAGAATATGAGAAGCAGTAGACTGCAGGGCTGGAAAAATTTAATTTCTCTGGAAAGGAGTAAAATTTGCACAGTTCTGCATATGTTTTTTTGTACAGAAAAGTGAATTTCCCACCAATTGCCAAAATTCCCCCCTCCCCCCAAATGCAAAAATGTCTCCAGATACCAAAATTTCCCCGGGGGGGTGGGCCTCCAAGCTTCCTCAAATTTTCCAGCCATGGCAGGAGGTTTGCTCAGGTTTAACATCCTTTAATACTGGCTGAATAGTTGTTCCTCTTGGTCAAGTGTTGAGCAGCATTTGGGGAGGGGGGGGGGACACCTGATTCAAATTCTTGTGATTCTCTGCCAACAATAAATCAGATGTGGAGTTCTTTGTCCACATGTGGTTGTTTATTATTTAGCAGCAGCAACACATGTATTGTTGGTATGAAGTGTTCGTCACACTACAATGATATCCTAACAGCTAAGGCTCTGATTTTTGTGACTTTCACTTAAAATCTCCTCCATCTTAGGCTGAAAAGAATAAAAATTTGCCAAGTATTGCAAGTATTTGATTCCTACACAGGACTATAAAAATCAAAATAATACTAATTACTCTGTAACATCACATCTGCAGACAGCTTTAATCGGATTCCCTTAGTTCCATAAAAGTTGTTTGTCAAAGTGACATCACAAAATAATTAGTTTACATTTTCATTTTCAAGATCCTCTCATTAAAATCATAAATTTTAAGATACGTTCTCTCCGAAGGGCACTGAGTTTGCTCCTTCCCCTTGTCTTCACAAAAATGTCTAATCAAGCTTATGCCATCAGTTTGATGATCCATTTTCATTAGCCCACAGTTCACTTGTCAATGAGTTTGCATCTATGTTGAGTCAGTTTGCCAAAGAACAGCCCTTTGTCTAATGGTGGGAACAACATCTGATAAGAGATGAGCTGGTGAGACCAAGTGGACTTGATCAAAGCGCCATGATCTTGTACTGCAGTGTTTGACTCAAACACTGCAGTATTGTTTACATCAAAAGACCGTCCCTCAGCGGTTTCTACAAGAGAAATTCGTATCAGGCATAACACAACATGTACACATGATTGCAAACTTTTGGTTCTTGCTGAAGATGGATGGGTTTTTTTCTAACTAAAACTCACAAAATTTGACTCACAATCAGTTACAATATTGCAGTAGTACGACCAGTGCTTAAACCAGCCTGTCACCTCAATTTTCAGTAACACCAGCGCCACCAATCTAGTTATTTTTTTTCACTTAAGGACACTATTTTTAGATCATAAAATATCCTCACCTTGGTGTTGTGCCAGGCAACATTTTTCTTGTAGCCTTGTAAGATATGTACACATTTACTACGGACCAAACAACCCAAATGTAGATGAAGCGCCACCAATCTAGTTTCAAACAAAATATGACAGGAATGATCCACATGCCAAAGAGAGTCACCATCTGCCAGAAATGAAATTAAAAGAATGGTTTGTATACAGCAACTGTAAATATTCACAAACTGGTCAAAAGCAGCTATGCTATGCTATAGTAAATAGAAAAGTACTTTTACTCTTCAAAAGTTTCTACAAAAATTTTGTGTGAAAAACATTAATTCATACAATTGCAAGGAATCACATATTTTTCATCATTTCCATAAGCGGGGAAATTTTTTCTCCCTACCCCTTTCCAAATGCAGGAGCTTAAAATTCTCCGTTTTCATTTCCATGAGAATAAGAAATGTCAATTTATGGGTTTCTTACTTAAGAGGATAAGAGGAGGACACCTTTGCTGCAATGTTCCATCTAACACAAGAAAGTAGACTTTAAAATCCTTCATATTGCACCTTGTAAGGTGGCACTGAGGCACTGCACAAGAAACTCATAGATTGTTTGAAGACACTGGTGTGAGTTAATTTTTCTAGTAAAATATACCCTCAAATAAATGTCCCCCTTTTCAAAAATGTAACACCCTGGAGGAGTTTATTAGGGAATATACAGTAACTACTTTTTTATTTAGGCATAATTCTTCACTTTACCATGATTGCAGGTGAACATCTCACGATGCTTATGGAGAATGTCTTAAATACACATATTGAGGGAATGAATTCAAATTCTCTCATCTCCACTCATCCTCCCACCTTACCCTGTCTCAACCAAGAATGTTACAAATTTCATCAATGCTTCCATTTTTTATCATATAAACAACATGTATCACAACTACCTTGCAACGGTGCACTTGTCCATAAGAGGCTTCTTTGCATTTATAATGAAATCAAAGGGATGTTTTTACCGAGCAGAAAGAGAGGGAGTTTTCAAATCTGAAAATCCTTTAAAATGTTTATTTTATACTGCTCTCAATGTCTTATTTTAGGATTAACCAAAAATAGCAGTATATTCCCAAATGTGAATGTACCTTTTGCAGCGTACTAGCTGATGTTTGGCAAGCCCCAATTTTCAGAAAATTTTATGGTTGTCCTTTGGGCAGCCATTTCACTATTTTTAGTAGTCCCTAAGAAAATTTGGTTGTCCAAACCACTTTTGGCACACCTAAAAATAGTGTGTTTCACAAGTACAGCACTTATTGTGCCCTTTTGTTGATGTAATTCAATGGAGTATGTGTGGTCGAGTACTATTTGTCTTGTAGAGTAAGGATATGTAAGGTTTAAGAGAAGAAAAAAAAAATAATACTGGGATCTTAAATATGATGATAACAGTAGAAAGAGTCAATTAGAGAAGTGCTAAAGTCTTTGATCAAACAAAAGCAAGCTAACTTTTAGTCCTGTTTCTTGGATGTCTCTCACTGGTGACGCTCTTAGAGTATTTTAAGAATTTACTGTGTGAAGCCCCTTCATTAAAATACAGATTACAATCTAATGCTCAAGAGTCGATATCCCTTCTTGTGCCATTCAAACACAATTTCACATTTTCTGATAGGTCTTTATCTGTCTTACTGTAAGTTGTGGAATGCATTGCCAGAAAACATCACATGCAGTGCAAATATTGCAATATTTCAGGCTTAGTTACAACCTACCTGTTAAAGGAAGTGTTAAACACATTAGTGGATTTTATTTTTATTGTAAAGCACCCAACAAAACTGTTGGTTGTGTAGTGTGCTATATGAAGTGTTATTATTATAACTAAGGGTGCTGCTGCTCCATGAATGTCTGTGAATATGAATGCCTGCAGTATAACTGGACACTGTCCTTTTGTTTCATAACATGAAACTCTCCCCTCACCTAGGCAAAGGACTAAGTCTGACTGTAACCACAACCTACATTTTTCTTCAGAGGAAATCGAGTATGTACTGCCTGATAGTGGATGGCTATTTTTTATAATCACATCTGCATGACAGGCTATCTGAATGCTGAACAGGCTTGATTACTTTGTCCAAAAGAGTCACAAAATCATTTGTGAGCAAGAGCAGTAAGGAAACCACAAAACTAACATAACAGTCAAGCAAACTTTAAATCCTCACAATCTCGAGTTCTGCCTATCAACTAAGAGTTGTTGCCGTAAATTGTTAGACAAGGTTTTAAAGCTTAGTTTCTATTAAACCAATTGATTTAGCCACGGCCTTTTTTCCAGTCGTGACTTACTGGCTTGTTTCCTCTACCCCTTTGCTCATGCTGAGTACCAAACACAATTGGCAATAGGTTTCATTTTTTAAAGTCTTCCGAACGATCAGCCAGGAGTCGAACTCCAGACCTCCAAGCTGCAAATCGGATGCACCAACCACTTGACCATGCAGTCTGTAAGAAACCCACAAAACTAAAAGAGCAGTCGAACCAACTATAAATCCTCACAATCCAGAGTTGTGCCTATTAAGTCAGGATTGTGGCTGTAAATTGTTAGATGAGGTTTTACAGCTCAGTTTCTAACCAATTGGTATAAGTTGGGCTGGCCACACCCCCTTTTTTCCAACTGTGGTTCAAAGGCTTGTTTTCCCTACTTCATATCTTATGCTGAGTACCAAGCATAATGGCAAAAGTTTCCATTTTTAAAGTCTTCTGTATGACCAGACCAGGAAATCAACTTCAGACCTCCCAACTGAATGTCAGATGCTCTCACCGTTTGACCATTTAGTCAAGGAGCAGTGAGGAAGTCACAAAACAAACAGAGCAGTCAAGCCAAGTAATCCTCGGCTCCCTTCCCAAATTTTGTCTTTTAAACTCGGGATTGTGGCTGTAAAAACAGTTATAGTAACTAACCTGGTATGATTTAAAGTGCCGCTTCTTCCACTGGACAAGAAAAATTTGAGCAACGAAAAGAGTCAAAAGAAGAACGAGCATCATCTCAAAGTGCATAGTCTCGTGACCTTTGTGCTTGGCATGCAACCTCTCATGTTCGATTCTGCAAAAAATATTGTACAAACCTGTATAATTTGACAAAGTCAAAACTGACAAATAGAAATTTTCCTTGACACTTCCTTACAAAACAAAATGTTCTAATAGGCTGAGAAAACTTCATGTGAAAAACTGAAAACAATAAATCCTGAAAAAACTGAAGTCACTAATCTATTAAGGAGGCTTCAATTAAAAAAAAAAAAAAACCTTAGAAAATTTTCCAATGTAAATATTGAAAGAAAGTTCCTTCACAGTGTACTAAACTGAAAACAGGCTGAGAAATATCTTCCACCATCACAAACAAGTACTTAAAGGAAAATGAAAGGATACAGCCTTTTCAAAGAATCTTTAACATATATGTTATTCCCTCAAGTTTCACACACAAATAATGATGATGCCAACAACAAGAATAAAGTATTTGGCATAATGCTTTTGACCATTTGTGCTCAAACTCTGCTGTGCCTTCTGTAATCCTACCCAGCAAATTTCCATTCCAATCATTCATCTATTACACTATGAGTAACACTTTCTTTCAAACTGAATGTTTAAACTGATCAACCCCATACTAGTAGAGTAACATAGCTACCCATACAGTACTACTATGGCACGTGTAGTAGTTGAATGATTGGAACCAAGGGAGATTTGAGGGTCAGATGACTTCAAAACTTAGAGGGCAGTAGAATCTGTTTGAAATGTAGTTTGAAATGTAAATTTTCAGGTTTTTTATGTCAACATTGATTTCTTAGTGATGACTTATGGTTTCTATAGGTGTAAATGCTGATAGTGCATGACAGCTGAGTGACTATATTTTGGGGGTAGGGGAATTCAAATAGCAATAAATCTGGCAAAAAGTTTTACTTTTTGATAAATGACTTATCAAAATTTTTGTCTTGGTCAACTCTATCATACAGAAGAAAATGCAAATTATGTGTATAATGAGGTCACCAGAGGTCAAGAGGTCACCAATTTTCAAGAGTTCCCAAATTGTACGTATTACACCCGTTTTGATACAGCCATTTCTACCCTGGATTTGAACAAAAACACTATTAACCACTTGGAAAGTGTTGTTTAGACAACCCCTTGCATATTTACACTCCCTATATTCAATTATTTTCTATAAATTTGTTTCTGTAGCAAAGTGAAGTAGGTCACTAGTCAAAAAATGGGAAAAACTGAGCAACAAAAATTAAACAAGGGCCCAATGGGCACTGTGGTTCCCTGCTGGATATTATAAGAATTGTATGGCCAGCTAATAGAAAGCTGATAAATTAACCTCCAAACTAGAGCTAAGCAAAGGCTTATACCAAATGTTTTTAATATCTTCACAATGGGGATTCATGATCGCTCAAAAATATTCCCTCTATCAAACTTGATATTAGAGGCCCAGTTCTCTCACCCCAAACAGTACCAATTCTCCTAACTTTCTTACTGAATCCCCTCCCACAACTGTCTGAAATTCATCCTCATCCATCTACAATCTCAGTTTATTGCTTCAAGATGAATATAGAAAAACTCAATTTATATAATCAAAACACTCTCAGTACCATTCATGCTGTGTAATATAAGCTTTGGTACTCTGCATTGTTTGAGTTAGCTGTCAATCAAAGAGCTGAGCCAATTGAGAATTTCAGTACCCCTGTACCAAAATTGTAGTTTGGGGTGAGAGGTTTGGCCCTATAATTATCACCAATTAACAATACACAATGTGGTCAGAAAGAGAAAAAAACACCCCATGTGCCTTTCTCATAAGTTATATTTCCAACTAAAATATATTAATACGTCTCACCTCCTTCTTTCATGTTCTGGAAGTTTTGATAGGTCAACCGTCTAGAAAACAAACAAATTATAATAATTTATAAATCAGATGGCTAATCTTATAACTAATGGGGCCCCATAGAACAGAAAAACCTTAAATTGGAATAAACTGAAGCAGAACAAATCAAATTTTGGGGCTAAACCTTGTATGCATGAATGAGGAAAAATTGGGCTCATTCCAAAAGTGTTGCCTACTTTCACATGGCAAATATTACCTGAAATTAATTGTTAAAAATAATCAATGCTGCATTAAACCCTTACAGAAAGTTCAGATAATAATGTTCAGGGAGGGCTGTAATGCAGTATTCATTCTTTTAACAGTTGATTCACCAAGTTGTTAGGAGAGGAAACCCCTTGGAAAACCCCTGCGATATGGGTTACAATTAACCAAGATGAGACCGGGCTGCAATCAGTTTTACAACTTCTAACCAGAATGCAAAAATGCATTGAGGTTTCGATGATACATATATGTACTGTTTCAAGTTTGCCACCATGCTTCATTATCTTCTCACTCAAATGTTAAACTAACATGTTCAAAAAATAATTTTGTTATTCCAGATGACCTTTTGACTTCTATAAAAGCCATACATAGATAGACATCGTGATAAATTGCGTTATCAAGATTTTCAGACTTTGACCTGCGGTGATCCAAAATGACCTTTGACCTCCTTCAAAAACAATATGGACCATATCCTGACCATAACGCATCCACATACCAAATATAAAATCTAAGTTTCCTATCTTGAAATAGCGTGTTAACGAGATTTTTCAGACTTTGACCCTGGTGACTCCAGATGACCTTTGACCTCCACTAAAAAAAACAGGGTTCTCCCTCTCAATATGGAACATATATGTATTAAGTTTGAAAACTGTAAGACATTCCTATCTTGAGATATTGTGTTAACAAGATTTTCAGACTTTGACCCCCTGTGACCCCAAATGACCTTTGACCTCTGCCAAAAACAATAAGGACCATCTCCTGATCATAACACATCCACATACCAAATATGAAATCTATCCAAGTTTCCTATCTTGAGATATCATGTTAACTAGATTTTCTAACTTTGACCCTTGGTGACCCCAGATGATCTTTGACCTCCACCTAAAATACTAGGGACCAACTCCTGACCATAAAGCATCCACATGCCATATATGAAATCTATCCAAGTTTTTTATCTTGAGATATCGTGTTAACAAGATTTTCAAACTTTGACCCCTGGTGACCCCAACTGACCTTTGACCTCCACCTTAGGCAATGGGGACCATCTCCTGACCATAACGCATCCACATACCAAATATGAAATCTATCCAAGTTTCCTATCTTGAGATATCATACTAACAAGCTTTTCAGACTTTGACCCCTGGTGACCCCAGATGACCTTTGACCTCTACCAAAAACAATAGGTTCTCCCTCTCAATATGGAATATCTATGTATTAAGTTTGGAAACTGTCAGACATTCCAACCTTGAGATATTGTGTTAACGAGATTTTCAGACTTTGACCCCTCGTGACCCCAGATGACCTTTGACCTCCACCAAAAACAATAGGGTTCTTCCTCTCAATATGGTGCATCTATGTACCAAGTTTGAAAAATGTCAGACATTCCTATCTTGAGATATCGTGTTAACGAGCAAAGTGTCACAAACACACACACACACACGCACACACACCCACACACACATACATACATACATACATACACACGCCATCATGAATGCATTGGTTTCTCTTATCATCGAAACCAACAAAACTCTTAAACAAGAAGCCATATAGACAAATCTGGACAGCATGGTCTGATTTTAGTCCACCAAAACTGGGGTCTATCACCTTGAGTTGTTTCTTGATTCGCTCAATTTCAATCAATATGAGGGTTTGACATTCATGTAGACAATAAACGAAGACAGTTTAAAACTGATGGTCTCTCCTAATTGCTGCCTACAGTCACTAAACACAAGCGCTGGTCTGATTCATCTAAAATTGTACATATACAGTACAGTACCTTGCATTACCAAGGCATATTTTACCCTACCACAAATCCCTTCTAGCTTTCTTGACTACAAAGTCATTCCATAAATGGAGGGAGGGGGGAGAAGGCCAAATTTGGAGGTGACAATTAACTGCAACACTAAACAGTTATTGTACAGGGGTTTAGAGAGCAATCTGGCTGCAACAGTGTGCCAACACAGACTAATGTGTGAGTGTAGTGTAAAAGGTTGCTCACAGGCAAAGTGCAGTAGCAATGCAAACAGGATACAAAATGTCAAATAGATGTAAATGTTCTGACCTTCAAGGAAAATTTTGCACATTTGAAGCAAGTTATCACATCAGCGAGGTAGAAAATGACTTTTAAACTTGTAAACAAGAAAATATGTAACACTGTGTTTACAATCTGTAGGAAAACTGTCAGGGCCAAGAAAGAGGGACAACCATAACAAATAAAGGATAGAACAAAACCAATTAATTATATTTACAGTTTGTATCTAGGCTTTCACTAATGGAGCATGTGGCAGGCCTAGAGGAGATGGAGAGCCCTGACTTTTTTACTTTTAGTTTTACCATAAATGATAGTTGTCTGTTACTAGTTTGATCTTGTTACCTCTGAGCAAACGGCCTATAGAGAGAAGGGGGAATGGTCACCTTTTTTGAAGATTGGAATAATATCAGCACATAGCCAAGAGGGTGGTAAAAGACTAGTTTCCAGTGATTTTTGAAAAATATGGCAGAGAGCAGGAGCAACCTCCTCTGCAGCCAATTTCAAGATGTGAGCAGGTTTACCATCACTAGCACTACTTGGGTTTACATACCCACAGTTGTAGGGTTCAGGTTATGTATGCACAGTAATGAGGTTAGGGTTACATACGCATAGTACATAGGGTTAGGCTAGGGTTACGTGCCCATACTGGGTTAGGGGGGAGGTCCATTACACTCCGCCCTCAGTAGTTTTCCGCCATCACTTTCCACCCCACAAATCTTGGAAAGTAATGTTTAAACTTAAGGGTGTTAAAAATAACTAAATCCAAGTACAAGATAATCATTGATGGAAATTGTGGATAGGACTTAAACTTTTTCAGCAACCTTGTAAAAAAAAATGAATTGTATGATCTTTTCATTACATCAAATATAGTCACAGACTTCTATTTTTTTCTAGGCCCCAGGCCTAAGTAGTCCATGTGTCTATACTAAAACATAACCTAACATAACAGGTTAAAGGGCAAAGAAGGGCTGTAAAGGCCCCATAAGATGCATTGAATCCAACCCCCCCCCCCCAAAACAAAAAGCAAACCACCAACACCTAATGAGCCCAGAAAGATTAGATTCTACCACAGTCATGGAATAAAACTTGTCAATATTTAACTTAACATGGTGCACTATTCCAATCATTAACAACCCTATGAAAATAACTTCCTAATGTCAAGTCTAAAAAAGACTTATCAAGCTGTTTACAATGGCCTCTTATCTAAGGATTACTTTGGACCTTTAAATAACTACAAGAAAACAAAGGATTTCCTTCAGAAAGAAATTTGTGTACCTGGTGCATGTCTCCCTACAGTAGGTAATCCTTCTCATGCTGAACATGTGAACAATCGTTCACAGCACTGAATATCGTATACCTGTACATAAGTATGTATTAGTATACTAAAGTCTACAGTGAGAATGTTGCTTGGAAAGAGGTCAGCATGGCAGTAATGAGTGTTGCACTGAATAGCAACACTTTAAGACATCCATGATGTTTCAAACTTAGCTAAAGGAAAAGTTGATAAAATCTTCATTTGACACAAGTAGCACTGATATCACATTATACCATTACTTTCTGCCCCCCCAAAAAAGATGCTTTTTGCTAAAAATAAAAGGGTGGAAAACACCATTTTTGAGGGATGGAAAGTAACCAGGGCAGAACATAACATAACCTAATCCAGCTAGGGTCCATTAGTTTACGCCCTCTGTAGTTTCCGCCCGTTACTTTCCGCCCATAAAAATCTTGGGTAGGGGGGGGGGAAAGTAATGTTTGAAATGTGTTAAAAATTGCTGTTCAAATTTTCAAATCCAAGTACATGACAACAATGAAATTTGTAGATAGGCCAAAAGTCCAAAAACTTTTTCAGCATCCTCATGGAAAAGAATAAAATGTATGACCCTTTTTCTAAACGTAAAGTCTAGTCACGAAATTGTATTTTTTACGTACGTATAAGTACTCTGCTTGTCTATAGGTAGGCTTATGCTGAATGGGTAAACAATTTTTCACAGCACTGAATACTGTATGCCTGTACGTAAGTGCGTATTAGTACACGAAAGTCTGCAGTGAGAATGTAGCTTGGAAAGATGTCAACATGACAGTAACAGATGTCGCATTGAATAGTAAAAGACATCGATGAAGCTTGAAACTTTGGGGAAAAAATTTTGATGGAATCTTCATTTGAGATATACCACTGATATCACATTCCATCCCATTACTTTCCGCCTCCCAAAAAGCTGTTTTCAGCTAAGAATAAAAGGGACGGAAAACATCGTTATTGAGGGGCGGAAAAAAGCAAGGGCCAAAACTAACTGTAACCAATCCAGCCTAGGCTAGGGTAACCTTTAGGGTTAGGGATAGGCCTAGGGACACATACATGCATGTGCAAACCTATGCATAGGTAAGTCACTCCCAGGTTATGAAACCCCAATATGTAACTCCATGTCTGTTGCAAAATCAAACGTTTATGTCACATGAATTTAGCCTAGACGTAGGCCACGGATACATGGACATGGCATGTAAGGTATACGTCCTATCCGTAGCTGATCGCCACCGACTGCCTTGGGACAAAAAAGACGACTCTAGTGTAATATTTCAAGCAAATGGGAATCAATATCATATTCCTGCAATAGGTGAAGTGATTTTGACCATAACTATTTTGACCTTAGCTTGCCATATTTCGAAAATATTTCATCTTTCTTGCAAAACATTGCAATATATTTGAGCATATTTCACACAAAACCATAGCAGACAGCCATTTTGGTGCGCTTTTTCTCACACGTACGGTAGTGACAATGTGCCGCACAGTACGCTCTGTCCATGTATGATGGGGTGACTGTCGAGTGCGCGGGCCCGTCGAGTGCACATCTGCATTAACATAACGTGTAAACATCTTGAAATGAAAGAGCTTTTAGGTTCGCACTCGACGGTACACTGAGTATATAGGAAGTCCGTGGTCTAGGCCTACAATACATCTCATTCGCTTATCCGCTACTCATACAATCGAGTGCCAAGAGGCTAGTGCTACGATCCAGATTGGTTGTGGGTAGCACACAAGATTATTCAACTTAGGTCTGAATAATACTATTCAAAATCTATCTTATCGAGAAGAGACTTAATGAAATATTTCTTGTCACCGGAATAACTTTATTAGCATCATCTTTTACGATTTCTTCCACTTTCTCGACCGGCTTAGGTTCCAGATTTTCGGCTTCTTTCTGAACTTCTGCCATGTTGGTACTGTGGCTGTACATAAGTACGATTTTTACCATCACCATAAGCATGAAGATTACCATAACCCTGTATCCTGGTTCTAAAAATGCATTCTAAAGCCATGTGTCAATCTTTGATGTATTGCGAGCACGGGGTCTCATGTTTAAGGGGTGTCATAGTCCCCAGTTCCGACTGGCTGGATGTTTTTCCAGGCTGAATGGAGGAGACACCAGTTCAGTCCCGAAGAGCATGAATACATGAAGCATGAAAGCCCGTAGCGGAATGTGTAAGACTAAGAGGACGAGGCTAAAGGTTCTGTAAGCGGAGCGCCACCATTAGTAGGCACCGTCTCACAAAATTTTTTGAAATGTCACGACCCCTCAGATAGCCGAAAACGGCATTTTCCAGACGCAAGGCCTACCGAAACAATCATTGTGAGCACAAATTAACGTGGAGCATTACAGATCGTGTGTTTAGGGGGATAAAGGAAACGACCTTCTAAGCGGAGCGCCACCACTGGTTGGCGTTTTAAGCGCACAGAAAATTTTCAAAAGTTTCCTCAAACAAACGGCATTTTCCTTGTAAAAGCAAAGCCTGAGTGTCCAGGCACTGTTAGTTTGGGGACACGAACTTCTGAAGACGAGAAAAACGACCGACCATTCTAAAGGGAGCGCCACCATTATTTCAAGTTGACGCGGAGCGTACAAAAAATTTTAAAAACGTGACCCCTCAGATAGCTGGAAACGGCATTTCCCAGGCTGATAACATAACATAACAGGTTAAAGGGCAAAGGAGGGCTGTAAAGGCCCCATAAGATGCCCTGCAATCCAAAAAAACCCCCAAAACAAAGCAAACCACCAACACCTAAAGAGCCCAGAAAGATTAGATTCTACCACAGTCATGGAAAAACTTGTCAATATTAACCTTAAAACGGTGCACTGATGTGGAGTTTACAACCCACTCAGGCAGGCTATTCCACTCACTAACAACCCTATGAGAGAAACTGAACTTCCTAATGTCAAGTCTAGCAAAAGACTTTTCCAGCTTTTTGCAATGGCCTCTAACCAGGGGATTACTCTGGACCTTCAAATAACTGCACACTAACAAAGGATTCACTTCAGATAGAAATTTGTATACCTGGAGCATGTCCCCCCTAATCCTTCTCAGCTCCAAAGTGGTAAGCCCAAGCAGCTTAAGCCTTTGGGAATAAGGTAGATTTTTAACCTCAGGTATGAGTCGGGTAGCTCTCTTCTGAACTTGCTCTAAAAGCAATTTGTCCTTTTCAAAAAAGGGACTCCAGGCCTGTGCAGCATAGTCGAGATGGGGTCGAACCAGCTGCTTATACAAATTTAGCACAATTTCTTTACTAAAACTCTTAAAATTCCTCCTGATCAACCCAAGCACCCTATTTGCCCTTGCAGCAGTAGCTGCACACTGCCTAGATGACTTTAAATCTCCTGTAATAACTACACCAAGGTCTTTCTCAGAAGTCACTTTGTTCAAATTAGTACCATTCATAGTATAATCATGGTGGGGATTCTTAGAACCAAAGTGGAGGACTTTGCACTTATCAGCATTAAAAGACATTTGCCAAGTCTGAGACCATGAAAATAACCTATCCAGATCTTTCTGAAGCAATAAAGAATCATCCTTTCCTCCAACCTTCCTATAGAGCTTTGTATCATCAGCAAACTTACTTATACTGGAAGTGATAGAGCTATCAATATCATTTATGAAAATTAAGAAAAGAAGTGGGCCAAGAACAGAACCTTGTGGTACACCACTTGAGACTTCTTTCCAGGAAGAAAAATTTCCATTGACAACAACTCTCTGAGACCTACCATTGAGCCACGAATTGATCCAATGAGCGCACTTGCCTATGACGCCTAACCTATGCAATTTTACCATGAGTCTACCTAGAGGTACTTTGTCAAAAGCTTTTTGGAAGTCAAGGTAAATGACGTCCACACTGGAACCTGAATCGAGAGACAAAGAAACATCCTCAAGAAAGCTTAGCAAATTTGTAACACAAGATCTACTAAAAAGCAAAAATTACAAAGGCATTTTTAGCAGTTGTGGAACAAATTGAGACAAATGAACGTGAACCACAAAAGATCTGAAGCATGAGGAATATTCTTTTGAAGACCAGGAAAACGACTATCAAAGCGAATCGCTACAATTAGTTGACGCAGAGCGTACGGAAAATTTTGAAAAATTGGACCCCACAGACAGTCGAAAGTGGCATTTCCTAGACTTTTAAGCGGGATATAGGTACGTGCGCCACTGACGATTTGTGACTTAGAGAACATGTTCTAAAGGGATTCTTGGTCGAAGCTAGACCCCTCTAAACCCATTTCACCATTTCCTTACAGAAATATAGCTAAAATACCTCTCATGGTGAGAGTGGAAATCGAGGGAGCCGGGGCTATATCCAGACGAACAATCAACCATTACTGGACTGATGCATAATTTAGATATAATGGAGATGCTACTGAAAATTCCTAAATCGATGAAACTGGAGCCCGCGGAGCACGCGAAAATTTCCGCAGTTTATAAAGAATTTATAAAGATTGGGAAAAGGGAAATTGCGCTTGTATTACAAGGGAATCTCATCCTTTTAAAACAAATACTTATCGGCAAAGAGTGAAAAATAATTAAAATAAGGCAGTATGGTAGCCTTCTTTTTAAGAAGTAAGTTTCCCGCAGAGAGAAATTCAGTTGTGTGTTACTCAAGAATAATTTGTTCACCCAACTTCCACAACGCTTCTTATGAATAGAAGTTTGAGGAGATGAAGCTATTTTTGGCGTTTATTGTTGAGACGAAATGTTTTGATAATGACTGGGACTATTTACCTCTAATGCTGTGTTGGAGCATTTTAAACGCAATTTTTCCATTTAATGGTGCTAATTTAAGTGAGAAAAGTCACTTGATCTACTTGTCAAAAGTCGATGTGGGCCCAGTTGGAGCGAGGATGAAAAAAATCCAACTGGAATTTCAGATTTTCCAACCATCGTCCCTCTGACGATTTTTTTTTTTTTGGGGGGGGGGGTGGGGTGGGGTGGGGGTTAGACACCCCACACCCCTCCGTTCGCGACAGCCTTGATTGCGAGCGATTTTTGTCGACGAAACACGACGAAAGAAGCACAAAGACCAAACAGTAAAGCATCGTTAAAAGGATGACACAGAAAAACCTTATTACTAGCCAACCGTGTACAAAAAATTGAAATGTATAGACTGGTACATAAAAGTGTACAAAATCAAAAATATAAAAATACCAAAAATAAAATAAATAATAAAAAATACGTAAATCCTTGGAGTTGTAAAGGAAAGTAAAGTGTTCGAGAGGTGGGTGTAAGGAGCAGTGGCGGCTTTACGGGGTAAAGGGGAGAGAGCTTTCCCCCAAAATTTTGTCCTTCCTTTCCACTCCCCCCCCCATTGCCCCCTCCCCCCTTGCGCCCCTCTAGTTAGGTCAGTTAGGGGTTGGGCTAACCAAAATATACATATTATACCTCTCTTTAGACTTAATTTTTCATCCAGAGATACAGAGATACGCAAAACCTCAGAACTGCGGAGGGCAGAGGGCTTCTTTCCCTGGACCCATACCCCAGGAACGGGCGCTTTGGGGTCGGTTTTGCCAAAAGTTTTTCTCCCGACATTATTCTTTGCCCTCAGTTCCCCCCCCCCCCAACTTCCCTCCCTCACCATTTTCAAACTCTGGCGCCGCCTCTGGAGGAGCTCCCAATCGACGAAGAACATAAGAAAAGAAAAGAAAAAACCGAAAAGGTCGAACAAAAGAATTAAAACAGAATGGAGGAATTGTGTCTTAGAAGGGGTTGTTTAATGGGATAATTCTCTCACCCCAAACAGTTTTAATTCTCCAAAACTACTTACTTAAGCCCCTCCCACAACCCTCTAACCTCATCCTGACATAATCTCAGTTTATCATTGCTTCGGGGTGAGTATACAAGACCCCAATGCAGTGTTATCAAAACACACTCAAATTCAGTGCATGCGTTTTAATGTGAGATTTGGTACACTGCATTTTTTGAACTTGCTGTCAGTCAAAGAGCTAAGCAAATTGAGTATTCTTGTAGGCTACTACAAAAATTGAAGTTTGGTTCCGGTGAGAGGATTTGCCCTTTAAAAGTGTGAAATGGGAGAGGGAAGGTGTCCTCTTTGGCAAGAATAACATTTTTAGGTCCCCAGTTGTGAAATGGTGCAAATTTTGTAGTTCAAGAGTCAATATTTTGTTGCCATTTTTTTTTTTAGGTTGGGTCAAGGTATGGTTTAACGCTGCTCAGCTGATCTCCACTAGAAACATGAAAACCCGCATCACACACTAAATATGAAAGTCTGTAGCACTACCTAAGATAGCTTGTTGTCAAGCATTGTTTTAAGCTTAGTTCAATGTAATTTCCATAGCAAATGTGTAAAATGTGTTGGTTCTAAGAGGGCCTTACAGATTACTGTGTAACCTAAGGCACGCGTAAATCGATGATGCTAATCTCTCTTTCAAGATATGTTTGTCAGCCTGTAGTAAACCATAGCCACGCTTCATAGTTTGTTCCGCCGATCATGATGACAACATTGAGATACAATAGTAATAATACTAATGATCTGCATTTAGTTAGCGCCTTTATATGAAACATCTCAAAGCGCTCTTTCACAATCTTGACCCCTGGTAACTTGTCAAACCCACATTATATCCTTTGCTGTTCGTACCCTGCACACTGAACAATTATGCGTCAATATGTCGGACTTCCCATAGGAGCAGCCACAAACAGCGCAACACTATAGAGGCTTTTCACATGACGTCATAATACTCTCCGGCGGCCATGTTGGAGTACATGTTACTACGTAGTAAACCACACTGGGAGCGCTTGCTCGTTGAATGTGTACACGCCGTGCATACCACAAAGCATTCTGTGCAGTGTGTTCGGCACAAAGCCACGTGTATTTGGTATGAATGTCCTCCAGCATGGCCGTTCTGTGACGTAATTGCAAAGCCTCTATAGGAGTTACCTCACATACCCATCTAAGCCCTGGGTGGAGAAAAACAATCGACATAAAGCATCTTGCTCAAGGACACAACATAATGACCGTGAAGGTGGGGATTGAACCCGCAATCCTTTCATCTCAAGTCAAACGCCTTAACCAATAGGCCTCCATGCTCTCTAGGCATCACATTGGTTCTCCTTCTCTTTGCAAATGTTCGCGCACGCCCTCTTCTATAGTGCTATCATAGGCTTACGACGCAAGGGGCAGGTGAAGGGGAATATGTTCCCACTTTGGAAAACAAGTAGGAAGAATAGAGAAAATCCATTCGGGTAAAAAAGACAGCTAGGCAAATAAATTATGCTCTTTTGCCGGACTTTCCCTTAAATGTCAGGCAAAAATGCACACTTCCCCAGAAGTAAAGACTCTCGTATACCTATAGACGAACTAACCCGAACAATCAAGTAATGGCCTGATCCAATTGGACATAACCCTCAGCTATTATTTTTTCATTTTTTTGTTTTCTTGTGCCATGGATGGTTTTACACTGAAACACCCCTTGATTTCCAATTTCACCGAATTTGAGGATATAGAATTGCCCGTAACCGCGTGTTTGGTCTAACGTTAAGAGCTCACGCCTCTCACGCGGAAGGCTCGGGTTCGCTTCCCAGGTCGGGTCATAGCAAAGACTCTAAAAAACGAACCTACTGCCGTTGTGCGTGATAATCCGCATAAACAATGGAGTAGGGAAAACAAGCCAGTGAGCCACAACTGGAAAAAATGCCGAGGCCGGCTCGACTTGAACCAACAGGTTGAAAACTTGGCCGTTAAACTCTATCTAACTCTTTAGAATTGCCTGTAGACAATAAAATTAAGACGATGTAATAGTGAAGGACCCCACCTATTGTCGCCTTCAGTAGATGCTCGGATTTGTTGATAGGAGGGTTATCCAAGGGATTTAACAGTCCCTCGCCGTGACGCATTAACCAACTCAAATGGACTTTTTTATTTTTTATATTTTTCCCTTTTTTCCTTCTTTTTTATTATTTTTTCCTTCTGCCATGCGCTTTGCAGTTTTAACCTGGTGTTTTATGTTTACGCTCTGCATTCGATGGTTAGATGATTAGATTAAGTTCTACGGCCCAGTCATCGCGTCGTCGGTCCACATCCAGATGGAATAAACATGAAAAAATTTGTCAACAAATTTGCTTTTAAAAGGGGGAAGATTAAGCGAAACTTTAATTTTCATATACAGAGGAGCCAAATTTACACAGAGAAGCCAAGCTTCCATTCAAATCGAACATGTTTTTTTTTCGAAATCTCAGTAAATGAATTCAATAGAATCCTGTTCCAAAGTGAGTTTAACCCTTTACCGTTGTGCTCCAATCGGGGCATATTTGCGCGCCTCGGGAGTGGAAGGAAAAGCGGACGTAGCACGCCCCGCATCAGCTTCCGTAGGCTATTGACCCCGTGGCCTTAAACTATTGTCTCTCTCACTGTTGTGGCCGAATTTTCGGGTAGCTACTCGCAATTTCGAGCTCCGCGTGAAACGGTAAATATGGGTGACAACCGCGCTCTCCGTCTGGGCCCAAAAGGACACAAACAACGGTAAAGGTTTAAAATAAGCCTGTGGAGTGTGTTTACTACAAAGCTGATTCCGCGGTCTCTGCGTGTGTGCACAACCCCGTGGTGCAGATACTTTAGATTAAAAAAGCCTGTGGAGTGTGTTTACTGCAAAGCTGATACCACTGTCTCTGCGTGTGTGCACAGCCCCGTGGTGCAGATACTTTAGATTAACCCTTTACCGTTGTGCTCAAATCGGGGCATATTTGCCCGCCTCCGGAGTGGAAGGAAAAGCGCACGTAGCACGCCCCGCATCAGCTTCCGTAGGCTATTGACCCCATGAACTATTGTCTCTTTCGTTGTTGTGGCCGAATTTTCGGGTAGCTACTCGCGGTTTCAAGCTCCGCGTGAAACGGTAAATATGGGTGACAGCCGCCCTCTCCATCTGGGTCCACAAGGACCAAAACAACGGTAAAGGGTTCAGGGCAGCAGAGGCCGTTACATCATTTCCTCACATTGAAAAAGGATGCTTCGTTTAACTTTGGTTTTAACTGATGTGTTGACAGTGGCGTAGCTAGGATTGTTTCCGGGGGGGGGGGGGGGGGGGCAAAGGCATGAAATTTCCCCAAAACATTTCCCTGTCGATGTGTATGTATTTCATGTAAAATAGGCAATTTTACAAATAAAACAACATTATCATGTAATTATGTAATGTTACCTGTATTTTAATCTTAAAGTATAACATAAAGCGATTAGAAGTAACAATTCTTAGTGTATTTATTTTGGTCAATAATATCTGGTTTATTTGTAATTGTATGTACCAACGCAGTGGCGTACGCAGGATCTCACTGAAGGGGAGGGGGACATGCAGTATGTTGAGTGATCACCATCCTGTGGGGGGGGGGGGGCTAAGGGGTATTTTTAAACGCTTTGAAGTAACCTAGATGCAAAATGGTGCGAGATTTTCGACTTTGACAAGATAAGTGTTAAAAGTTGAATGGTGGTGGTTCATGAGGATAAAACTGAAACTGTTTTCGTCTTTACATGCCTTTTTATGCCACTTACGCTACCTTACGAAGTTAAACTTGTCATAAATTTGCATACTTTTAGGAGTCAAAATAAAAGAGCATCGATCGGTATAGGCGAAAAGGAGCATTTTAATTTGCGGTTTTTCTTGGCCACAAAACGTTATTTTGCCACAAAGATTATCTGAGTGGATGGCGCCGAGCGTACAGCAAATTTCGAAAAATCAGACCCCTCAGATGACCGGAAATAACATTTTCCCAATCTGACGAGTCGCCATCTTCTTTTGTCGTTTGCAATAAAATGCTCAATTCAAAATATTTTCGCAAACTGCAAAGTGATCAGAGTGTTAAGAGCTACTTTGACCCCAAAAATGTAATTTTGCCCAAAAGAAAGCGCCACAATTAGTTGGCGCGGAACGAAAAAAAATCAGGAACATGCTAAGTGATCAGAAAATTACCAATTAAATTGACTATCACTATAAGGCCTATATGAAATGGTATTGGTTTTTTTTTGAGGGGGGGGGGGGGAACTATACAACGAACTGAAAATATGCTAATGCTTCTCTATTGTGACTATTGGCTAAATTGGAAACTGGAAACTGAAAAGGGGGCCGTGGCCAGCTAGGTTGCAAACTGTAAATTGGGCCATAAAACTCTATCCAACTAACTTGGTTAAATTGAAGATCCGCTGAATTGACAGATTGATGAAAATGTCTGTGACTGATCGAACTCCCATCTGTTAATGATTTTACCCCTAACATCGCTTGCGTGATAAATGGCAAACTATTTCTCTTCACACCTGATTACCCTCCGCTCCCCTGTCCCCTTCTTGTTCCTCTATGCCGGCCGGAGAAGGAGTCTATGGGGTGCCCCCCCCCCCCTTTTAAAAATCTTAAATCAGAGGCAAACGGTGCCACCAGTGGGATAGAGAGGCTACCTATTTAAGTACAAATTGAAATTTGACAGAATTTGCCTATTTGTGGGTATTGAAAAATTGGCATTACTGAGAGGCCTTGCAGAGACACCCCCCCCCCCTTGAAAATTTTTGAAAAATTGGGTGTCCTTACATGCAATCTGGTGCCATGTATGCTATCTTTTGAAGTAAATCTCTGTTAATAAAGTATGGCTACGTATTTTTAAGAACAAAAAATGGCGTCCGTGAGGGGAGGGACATGGCCCAATGCCCCCCTTCGCACGCCACTGAAAGGAGGCCAAATAGTGACTCGTTCACACAGGATATCCTGTTAGAACAGCAGTACGTGTAGAAGTCTACGTTCACCGAGTAAGTTCTGGCCTAGCACATGGTATTAACCCTTTACCGTTGTTTGGGTCCTTTTGGACCCACGCGGAGAGCTCGGCTGTCACACATCTTTACTGTTTCACGCGGAGCTCGAAACTGCGAGTAGCTACCCGAAAATTCGGCCACAACAACGAGAGAGACAATAGTTTAAGGTCACGGGGTCAATGGCCTACGGAAGCTGATGCGGGCGGGCTACGTCCGCTTTTCCGCCCACTCCCGAGGCGCGCAAATATGCCCCAATCGGAGCACAACGGTAAAGGGTTAATGGACCCGTTTATTGTTGCACCCCAAGTGAGCAGAAAAGCTATTTTCCGGAACTAGCCTGAAAGCATCCAAGGATTAGGCTAAGTAACAGAATCTAAGTATGCCCATAGATCTCGTTTAGTCTAGACTAACGTTCTCATATCGTCAGCCATGGATTGCTTCAGCCCCATTCATGGTTGTGTAGGGTAAAACAGCTTCCTGTGCACTGGAATGCACTGATCATAACACCAGCGCGTAAACAAGAGAACATTCAATCAGCTGTGCGGTGCGGAGAGGACATTCTTGTGGAACGCGAGTCAGGTCGGTTCATGCGACACTGGATCTGAGTTTATTTGTTGCATGAATTGAAAACAGAAATATGTATGAGAAATGTCTCACAATTCCTTATTCTAACAAAAATTTTGAGAAATGGGAAAAGGGCATACCATGATTTTTCAAATTTCCCAAATTTCTTAAAATTTCCCCAAATTATTTTCCAGGGGAGGCAACTTGCCCCCCCCCCCCCGCCCCCAGTAGCTACGCCACTGTGTGTTGACCTTGAAGTAAATAGGGACAGATCTGCTTGTGAGGAATGCAAAGTTTGTAAAGTTCTCGTGTCACTTACGCAATCATATTCTGAGAATATGGGATTGTTGAGAAGAAAATTGGTTGCAAAATTTCAAGTAAAAAAAAAAAGACTGTCCATTAGTGTGAGGATATTATGTCATATGCTCTTGCTTCAAGTTCACATTTTGTTGAAAATTGACAACTTTACTTGATCGTATATTGAGAACCGCGTGTCGGATTTCAAGGCAAATCACAGAAACACAAGGGGTAGGTACCCTTCTAACATATCAAAACTTGATTCGACCTAAAACCATTCTTTTAAGCAGTACTCTTTGTTAAGAAGTTAATACAGGCTCGCTTTTCACTTTTCTCACAAGTTGAGGATGCATTTCTCAGTCAAATGTACCAGAATCATTGATTTTATCACGGGACCTTACACTACACGTTTTGAGTATTCCTTAATCGCGAACTGATATTTAGCGACATATAGAGGGCGTCTTCACAATAAGTTTAAGCGATCGCTGTGAAATGTGTACTCACTTTGCAGCTATATACACAATTCTACGGTCTTCAAGGGAAGACACATTCTCTGTGATTACGACTGGCGGAACTGGTGTGTAAACGATAATCGTGATGTCACTCGATGCAGGTCTGCTGGCTTTCTGCTACTTTCTGATATTTGTTTAAAGAAACTAACGCAATTCTCTTTCAGCCATGGAGAGAGAACAAAGAAATTAAATTCTAGTTGCAGTTTTGGGAGTCGGTTAGTAGAAATGAATCAAAGAGGAGCGATGGAAAAGTTAGATAAGCCTATCAAGAGAGAGGTTTCTTGTTTGATATGGCTGATTTTGCGAAAAAAATCTTTTTCCCAAGTTAATTGGACTCCAGCCTACTCAGGCGTTATTCGCAACCCCTGCAACTCTTCCGCTCCACGAAAGTTCAAAATAATCTCGGTACTCACAGGTTGGAAACAAGTTACATACAAGCCGCTAGTCAGACAAGGTTCTGAAATAGCTAGTTTCCAAGGACCGAAAAATGAAACATTCTGAAGACAAAATATACTGAAATGTATCGAGGCAAAGCAAAGTATTTGTCTTCCCGAGGAGACGAAAAAGTTTCAAGGCAGCTTCGCCCAGTATCATATGTCCCACTCCCGGTTACGTACTCTGGACTACTGAAGTATCGTATATATTCTTGACTGCTTATTCCTGGTCTAAAAATGCCAGAAGACTTAATGATTATGAAAACCATGGTAAGACTAGTCATACAAAATTCATAGAAGCACGTGTAACTTGTACACTTCATAGGTGAGAATTATGTAGTGTTAATTTATTTAAAAGTTAACGAAAAACATTGAATTAGAAAAATATACTTTTAATCTCCGCTGAAAATTTCGTATCTTCGATCTATACATCTTAAATACTGTATTACATCTATATACAATGTACATCATATTTTACAATACAACACATAACATACCATACCCTATGTAACATCTGTGTCGGCTTCGATCAGGCCAGAAGCCGCAGGCAAGTAGTGAAGGGGAGGGGTTTTCCGGGAAAATTTTTCAGGGAGCCAAATAGGTAAATTGTATGAAGTAATGGGCGGACTTAAACTTTCTTTGAATGGTTTTCCTTTTTTTAAATATTTTCTTTCAACCAAAGATTCCCTTCCACATCAAACTGAATGACGGCCTCTAAATCCCTCCGATGTACACCCACACAATCTACTAACAGTCGAAATGGGGAAATTAGAGGTAGCGAAAAGGTGAAATAAAATGTTCAGATTGTCAAATGATTTAAGATATTCTCCTTACAGTCATCGTTTTGTAAACATCTTTACCCCCATTTCAGGGCCGTCGATGGGTTTCTACAATTAAGGGACTCATACCGTTCAGCCGTTGTCCAACTCCGAAAACGTCTACATCCGGGTCTTAGCTTATAGTCTGGCAGCACGACTGCGTGCATATGCAAACACTTTAATCAAGTTTACATGTTATTGCTATCCTTGGGAGGACGGTTAAGGGATCGAATATAATACAGATATTGAATGTTAGTGTCTGTGTGCAAGCTACTCCCCACTCGCCTTTAAGCACGTTTCACTGAACCGCCTAGAGTCATGGAAACAAAACGTTATTAGGAGCTAGAAGTGTAGTTTCCCCACGTCGCAGAAATGACATGTATACGAAGTCATTTCAACATAATTGTGGTGCCAGAAAAATGAATACCGATGTCACTGACGGTGACGATGACCGTGACGGTGTATTTTTTCACATATACCGACTAACCCTACATTAGTATTTGGCACCCGATTCAGAAAAAATAGCCTCGCCTTGCCTGAATAAACTTCCTAGTGGCATCATCATTCATTTATTAATCAAAGTAAAGGAACTGGTCATTTAGGGCAACACTGAGTCGCCTGTTGTGGTCATAGCAGACCAAATCAGCCCTACCATCACCATTAACATCTGAGACATTACGAAGTCTCGCTCCCTGTGAGCTGCACCAGTCAAAGTTCATTTCCACAATTTGACTATTTTCAAAATACCCGCTCCTATCTGCATAGGCAATTTTTAACAAATCATGCGACCCTGAACGATGACAATAACAGAGCAAATCACTTTTACGGTCTCCATTGAAATCGCCAACAAAGAGAGTGCCGCCTGAGCTCTGTCGACAGAAATTGCGCAGCCCATCCCATGTAACGTCCCCCGTGAAAGTTCCCCTAAAAGAAGCCGTTTTGATACTGGAACCGCCGGTTCTCCAGTCTTGACAGAGGAGATCCTCACGGCGGTCTCCATTGAAATCGCCGATGAAGAGTTGCGTGGTAGGGGTCCGACACCACGGAACAACCCACCTCCACGTAAACAGAACTGCCTCAGTAGGTTTATATGTTACACGCATGTCTCCAGTCTCATGGTTTTGACACATAACGTCCGTTTTCCTGTCTCCATTAAAGTCACCTGTGTAGATTGCTGACGATCTTCTGTTGCTAAGACAACGAGTAACGACCTCATGATTACCTTCCCAGCCTGTACTGGAAGAAAGATGTCCGTCACTGGTAGAATACACCATCCTCATTTTCTGTCTATCTCGCGATTTCAAGCACAAGACGTCAGCTCTACTGTCTCTGTTGAAACGTCCCACGTGAACGTCTCTAAGATCACATCTTTCACCTGCACGATGCCATCGGGTGTTTCTGTTATGAAAGTTACCTGACGTTTCGTCAAAAGTAGTTAACCTTGATGAGCCGTCTCCTTTATAACAGAGCATATCAGACCTTCGGTCTCCGTCAAAGTCTCCGAGGAGTGGCTTACATGAATCGCAGCCGCACCAGTTGAACCTCTGTACGTTCGGTGCACTGAAGGCATAGACCCGCTTACTCCCCAAGAACAGTTCCTGTGAGTTAAGTCGATTGGGTAATTCATTTGAGAGATTATTATAACAGCTAGAATTATTTTTGACATTACACGCCCAGATACCAACAGTGTAACCCGAAGATTGTAAATGCAAAAGATCGTCAGCAAACTGAACAGTTTCCTTCATGTAGTCGGCGGAACCTGCCCTCTTTCGTCCACGGTAATATACTTCTAGTACTGAACTAGACGAAGATCCCCTCGCGATAATTCCTTCATGTAGGTTGTGGAGAGCAAAGACAAGCCCGTCAGAACCTGAATCCAGAACACTGTTGGCAAATTCCACTTTTTCATCATCTGCGATAGGATTATTTGTGACGTGTTCGTGTCTAGTGATGAAATGTTCAAGACGTCGCACATTTTGGATGAAGCGTGAATTAAATCCAGGTGTAAATTGTATGGAACTATTCACAAACCTGGGACATGTCACTAGAGAAGATAGTAGGAAAACGGTCACTGCGCAGATCTTGGAGTAAATGGACGCCATTTTAAAAAAACAGTTATTCTGAAAAAGAAAAAAAATTACGTAGGAGTGAGAAAGATGGTGATTAAATCGGATATTTCATTTTCATGCATGCTTTAAGGCCCAATCCTCTCACCCCAAACTTTTACAATTCTCCTAATCCAGGCTACTTACTTAAGCCACTCCACAACTGTTTAATATTCATCTTGATCCAGAGACAATCTCAGTTTATTGTTTCAGGGTGAGTATAGAGGCTTTTCATATGACGTCATAATACTATCCGGCGGCCATGTTGGAGTACATGTAACTACGTAGTAAACCATACGGGACGCGCTTGCTCGTTGTGCAGTGCGTTCGGCACAAAGCCACGTGTATTTGGCATGAATGTCCACCAGCATGGCGATTCCGTGACGTAATTGCAAAGCCTCTATAAAAGACCCCAATGTGTAATCAAAACACTCTCAGTAAAGAACATGCTGTGTAATTTGAGCTTCGGTAAACTGTCACCCACAGAGCTGTACCAATCGAAAATTTCTGTGGACTACTACAAAAATTGTAGTTTGTGATGAGAGGTTTAGCCCTTTAAATAAGTGCCTGCCCTAAAACGTTACCAAAAAATACATTCAAACAGATCGGCATAGACTTTCTCAAGATCATTTGTTAACACATTTTCCGATAAGATGAGGGCGCTTGTCAACCTAAAAGACAGACATGAGTAATTCTTTTCCTAGAAGAAATGTGGATAAATCTTGCCGATGGGCGAATCATCGAGTTGGAAATCGGCCACACCCTTAAGTCCAAAACAAAAGCTTTTCTACACTCTTTTTAATTCTGACAACGAATTTCGGAAAAATGAGCCAAATGCAACAGTTTCAAGTAACCATAACCTTACATGTATTTCTAACTAACCTCCAGATTAAAAAAAATAATAAAATGTTTGAAATCTCTTTTACCACACATTCCCGGAAATTAAAACCGAGCGACCGGCACATGTCAAAACAAATAATCACTTTTGGCATAGGCCTACTTGAAAGTGCTCGATCTGACAAAAAACAAGGCGGACAGAAGCTCTGTAAGTCCGGAGCGCGCTTGCACAAGAATTTCAAAGGGATTATGCGGTCATCAAACCTTTCATCAGACTGGGAGCAAAAAAACAAACAAACAAACAAAGCAAACAAACTAAACGAAACAAAAAGAAAAAGAAAAAAAAAACAGGCTCGTTGCACCAAGTAAGATTCGCTCATTCTGTTGTTTCGCAAGCAAGCAAGCGATTTCAGTCATTTGCAGGCAGCATCTTAATAATTTAGAATTATTTCATATTCGACATATTTGTCCGTCACTTAAGGAATTCAACCACCCGGAGAAGGAGACTTAACCCCCCTCACGTTTTGAAGATGTTACCATTGAATTTAAACGTTTTGAAATATTTTCCATCGTAGTGCGAATGCCACTACCTAGTCAGGATAACCCGGCGCTCTCGGCTGCATGCTTCATTTGGGCCTTCGTAGCCTTTTCGAAGGATTAGCAATGTTACTCTGACTAGTTTCTCCCCTACTGCATGTAATTCACACAAATACCACCAGCAGACTGTGTAAATGAAATGAACTTTTGATTTGACAAAGTATAGCAACTCAATTCGCAGCTGACTTAATAAGATCATGGAAGTACTACCTCCGAGGTAGTACTTCCATGGTAAGATTTCCTGCTCTAAAAGTGGTTTCTGACTGTCAAAAGTTGTACCTGACAATTTAAGTGGGTTAAGAAGTTGCAGTGCAGTCCATGCTACTAATGATACGTGATCAGTTCTGGATTCGAATACGTAGTACTCAAAAACGAAAAATTGAGGATATCAGAGGACGGAAGTTGTCTTTTCTTGAGCACAATAACAATTTCAAAGTTGGTCAACTACGCTCCCAAAAGGAAGCAATTTTTAGCCGAGAGTTTTTACGGTCGAAAATAAATCAGAAACCTAAATGTGAGGTAGTTTGAATCTTTTTTTGTTTTGTTTTGTTTTTTTTGGGGGGGGGGGGTGGGGTGAAAATGCCCCGATGCCATGGAACGTGTAGAAACTATTGCCAGATAAGATAACACGAATATATGGTAGCGCGCTACCCGCGTCAACTTACGTCCTGGTATGTTCACATAAAAATGCTAGAAACATGGCTCATCGGATTTTATTCGCATGCCCACATTCACAGCAGCCTGCGGACTAACAGTCCATCTGCGTCCTGGCGTGGGAGGAGAAATTTCTATTTTGAAGGGTCTTGTGCAGTATTATTTTATTAGGACCTGTAGGTCTATAATTAAAACTGTGAGTCGCTAGAGTAACTTGAGGTTTACCTGGGGCAAAATGTCAAAGTATAGCAACCAAAAAATATCAGTCCCCCTACACGCGTATATGAATGCCGAATCAATCCTTCTGATTTTTTTAATTTTAATCCATTTTGTAATTGATATTATCTCTAACCCCATTGTGTACCCCCCCCCCCATGAGTAACATAACTTCTCTATCTACAGTTTTGTAAACAATTACACGGATGATTGGGCAGGAAAGTGAAAGAAACCTCCCCGAGCATGGAGAGGGTGCCTTCACTAACGTCACAAGCCACATTCCACAAACCTTCTGCCGGGCAAAAGCTATAGTGTCGTAGGCCTATATGTACAGAGTGCTTTCATTTTACGTCATCAGAGGCAAGCCACGCCCTCAGTAGGGCAAATATCAACAGAATCAACAGTGTTTCAATGCAACAGTCACACGTGGGCCGTCAGCTTCTTCTCTGTTAATCGCACTAGTTACACTTTTGTTCGCCAAAAGGGACGGGACTTGTGATGTAGGTGACAGCACTCTATAAGTAGCTCAGAAGCAGCTGGCGACCGACGTGATGTTTTTTGCCCGGCTGGGGTGTGGATACCCAATTGTGACGTCATGCGATAGCACTTCATGGCCCCTCTCTTTGCATGACTTGCACGATGTGGCACAGGTATCCGGGAGAGACTGGATTACACACCCTAACATGGGATATTACGTCTATTTATCATCAAATTGTATAACTGAGCCATGGAGAACCTCAAGGGGATATTTTAAGATTTAGCATTTTTTATCATGTGGGACTGATTGTGCCTTTTCCGAATCAACCTCTGAGCCTTTCACCAAATTTTCACAGATGTTGCCGAAATTTTTCGTCGTTAAAAATTAGGAGCAATGTTCAGTCCACATGCCATGTACGCTCATGTCTCTTGTTATAAATTGTTTAGCCCTCCAAATTCGACTCCCAAAGAGAGTGGTAGAGCATCCGCCTCTCACGCGAAAGGCCATGGTTCGATTCCCGGGTCGAGTCATACCAAACACCCTAAAAATGTAACCTACTGCCGTTTTGTGTGGTGCTCCGCATGAGCAATGGAGTAGGAAAAACAAGCCAGTGAGCCACAACTAGAAAAAAAGCCGAGACCGACTCGACTTGAACCAATAGGTTGGAAACTGGGCCGGAAAACTCTTATATAACTATCATACCATCCACTCCCAAAGAAAACAAGTTACTACATCCCAAAGAAAACAAAATAAGGACACCCCGAAGGAAAAAAATTAATACATTCCAAAGAAAATATCGAGTACATTATATTGTGAAGATAAAAATGGTTAAAAACCAAATCTTAAAGGAGGAAGACTACTAAAATCTAACCCCTGTAATTTGTAGAAATCACACATTTAAAAAAAAAATAAACGATAAAAATTCTACACTATCACGAGAAGTTTCGTAAATGCACATAATCTATGAGTGAGAAGAAACATTTAACCACGTCAGTGTTGGAGCATGGACTTACCAGTAACCTGCTTCTAAAGTTGATGGACAGATGAACTATTTCTACTTCTAGTTGTTTTCAAACAAACGGTTCCACCGAAGAAAACACAATGTTTTGAGTTGTAAGTTTTGCTTAAAATCTTTTCTCGATAAACTGATGTGTCTTTTCCTGAATGAAGCCAAAAACTTGGCTATCGTATTTATATTGTTTTCCCATACCCCTTAGGCCTTGTGGAACCATAGATATGATACAAACACGGGGTAGATGATAACAATGACTTAGTGAGGGATTACGTTGCTGACTCCATCCGTGGCCAGTCCGATCGTCAACGGGTAAAGTTAGTGTGTTTTGACAAGAACTCACACTGATTTTTTAAAGAAAATATACCAATTCCATGAATTTTGAACCTCTCTAATTCAGTGAAATGAGTAACCTGGCAGAATGCCCAGAAAAGGCTTAATTTTGTCTTAAAGATTGCATTCAACATGCCTGCTATCGAAATTGTTCACCGTTTGTTATTGTTTCTATTGGTCATTATCTACCAACTAGCACATTATAGATCTATGGTGTTATGGTCCCCAGATGACCTTTAACCACGACGTAAGCTAAAAATATCCGTTCTTTGTATACAACCCATTGTTTTGAAATTTGGTACAACACCAGTGACTTTGAGAATGACGGTCATGCAGAGAAGGAGTGAAATCTTTGAAATTTTACATAATATTAGAATTTCGGGTCTCGATTTATAGCGAAGGGAAAGGTTTAGTTGTGGAGTATGTGCGTACACGTGAGAAGCGAAGTTGTAACATTTTATGTCAGAATGGGAATAATAAAACTTGTTTGACTGGATAACTGTCAATGTTAGAATGAAAGCAAAACATCGGGTGCAGTGAGCTATGGACATTTAACTGTTTTAAGTTAAGTATGGCGAAATGTTATTGTCTGTAGTGCATATGGGTCCAAGATGTTTATTGTTCTCCACTTCGTGACGTCATACTATTTCCGATACCATAATATTCTGCCGGCAGGCCGGTTGCCGGTGGAGACACTTGTGAATAGTTCCTTCTTGCCGATGTTATAGGCTAGTTCATTACCCGTCTCCTCTAAACACCGAAACTAGTGAGCTCCCGTAGCTGGTAGTCCTGTGTATACGCCCTCATATCTTATCTCACCGACCACGCATGGCCCCACCGACACATGCACCACGCATGGACCGTGATGGTCATTATTAGTTGAAAAAATACATTCGAAAAGAAAAGATGACGTGATGTGAAAAAGCTGTACACCAGCCGCCCCCCCCCCCTTGCTCATGCCTCAGATTCATTGTTGAATAGACCTTACGTATTGACGACACACTTACGTCATCCCTGGAGGCAAAACAATGAAACACCTGGCCGCTCGCGTAAGAATTTGCTCTGCTTGTGTAGCAGACTATGCGCGTATACGACTGGTTGACAAATCAGTTGTCTACGTTTGTCGGAGTTGAATTGTTTTGCCCCCAAAGGAAGGCGTACTTTTTGCTCTCTGACATCACATGCATAAACTCTATTTACTTCCGAGGTGTTCATATTTTTCACGCAAGCTGACCTAGAATGCCATATAGGTTGAAATGTTTAGTGTATACAGAAAAGAGATTGACAAGTTTGATGTGACTAACACACTCCACCTCTCCCCGGGTGCCGGGCAAGTTCTGTTCTAAGTACGCATCTCGTAGTCGACGAAGTGGGCGAAGTTGTTTCGTTCAGGTCACCCGCGCTACGAAAAACTAACCTGAGAGGCGGCAGCCTAAAAGAGGCGGAAGTCACAAAGGCGCTGCTCAGGCAACGCATCTCCCTGCAAGAAAAGGGTGACTGAGGTTTGTTTTTAAATTGGGATGGTCTTCGTAGCTAGATGGCGAAATGAATGACCATTTAAAATCCAAGGGATCGGGGAGAGTACCAGCAATGGAAAATAATCACCAACTATATATGTTATGCACATCGTTGGTTTGAGAGGTGTAGAAACAGGCTCCCGTCTGTATGACCCCTGGTAACCCCAGGGCGTTGTAGTTCCTGCCCCTCTATCTCCTGTATCGTTGCTGTGAATATGTGATATCAAAGAGAAAAAAATTAAGAAACCAAAAAAAGAAAAGAAAAAAGACAAAAAAAACATAAATAAAAAAGTAACTTGTTTACCTGATGAGATCGTCGACAGTCTTCACTATGTTTTGTTTCTAAGACGCGGAGTAATACCACGAAGTACACCGCATATACACGGGAACACTTTCATAAAATATAGCGAACATCATCCCAAACTGAGTTTGAGATGACACGCACATTCCATAACTGGTGACCCCTGGGGACCAGGTGATTCCAAAACACAATCAAGAACAGAACAATACTTCGTAAAGTTATTGATCTAAAGACCATTTTTCTCAGGGCTTCCGCAAGTTCATGATCAAAACACATATTGAAATAATAAGGGTTATGTTACACCGGCATGGTTACCATATATTTGGCATGGAGTGAGCTGACGGCGTTGTCATGGTTACGTTACAAAAAAGAACATAGTTTTCTCAAGGTGCATTTGTATATCTTGTCTTGACGTTGAATGAACGCAGTTTTTTTTTTTTTTTGTTTGTTTAATCAAGGGGTCATCACTGTGTTTACGTCATACATGGAAATAGTCCGCCTGCGCAATTGTTTGGAAGTTTCATACATGGCACGATACGTTGGGGTATGACGCGATGAAATCGCATTGAGTGCGCCGAACAAATTCGCCTTTCACTGATTTGTCGCGAAGCTATGTTGCATGTGACCAATTACGAGATGCATTTCTCTAGATAACGTGACTCATCTGGGAATAGACCCTTATGACGTCACGTTGAGGGTAAGCAACGACTGAAGTCCACGCTGTAGTCTTCTATGCGCGTGTAGGAGACGCACGAGGGTAATCTACCGATGCCTTTACACAGATTAGCTGTATGGTAGGCCTGTAGCGTTCATGTTAGTTGCAATGTAGCACGCTTGCCTCACCGAGGACATCGATTGTATTGTGTGACGTCACATACATGAGGTTCATGTAGTATAGCACTGAAATGAAGAAAAATTAGTTATCACGTGACGTCGCCGTAGGAGCTTTTCACGTGGAGAAGTCATGTTCGATGGTAACTCCGATAAGCACGTACACGCTTGCCCACAGACATGGTGGTTGTTAACTTCTTTGACCTCAGTGACATCTCTGAAAACTATCTATACACGTTATGCAAACAATGAAACACTTGGTCACACCCCTGAACTTTGTGTAGAACATACATGTAGCGGTAGGTAGGACGAAGGCAGATGAATTCACACCATGAAGACACGTATGTAGAAGATCTTCTTTGCAACCGATTAGTTTACCAATCAACTGTTTGCATTTGTTGATATTGGTTTGTTTTCCCTCCAAACGAGGGCGTACTTTTTGCATTGTGTCGTCATATGCATAAGGTCCATAGAAATCTATAAGCTTTAGATGAAGCTTAGGATTTCTCTGAAAAGGTGCATTGTGAGGGGCTTGACATTTTCATCCAATCTCATCTTTGCTCTTGCGTATTATGACATCGCACTGTGGTGTGAAACAGGCCTGTGGCCTGTGAGGGAAAAGGGGCGAAGGCTACCCTGTAATTGTTGTCGCCTCCGGTACATTTCATTTAAGGTTGTCAATGACTTCATAAAACTTTATGCACATTAGCCCCCTGTAAATATATTTCAACATTCAAGGTAAACCAATGCGCTATGCTCTCCTAAATTTTCTAAATTTCATGATTTAGAGAAAAAATATTGTCACATGACTATTAGAAGCCAATCACGAAACATGACAGACTGCACTAATCCAAATTGGGTGACTGCATTTCTCCTTTTAAGGGGCAGTGCAGGAAAAACACAATGGCCCTTCTCGCTTTAGGTACACTTTTCTCATTGGAAAGGTCTAACTGTAACCTAGTAGTGGAAAAGTATCTTCTCTGGCATGATAAAAATTCTCTCGAAATCGAAGGTTATGACCACTAGCGGCGCTACGGAGGGGCATGAGAAGAAATTTGCCCCTAAGAATTTGTCCTCCCCCCCCCCCCCCACGTTAGGTCAGGTAGGAGTTAAGTCAACCGTAAAAATAAATAATATACCTATCCTAAGACTTTTTCCTCCAGAGATTTGCTAAAACCTCGAAGTTTTAGGGGCCTCTTCCCGGATCCCACCCGGAAGAGCCCATGCCTCATGTTCGGTTTCGTTCTGAGCGCAATTTGTCCATCAACATTTTACTATGTCCCTTGTTTTCCCATGTCAATATTGACTTTCTGAGTTTCTGGGGCCGCCACTAGTTATGGAAAATTTGACTCAGTAACTGACCCGCTGAAGTGGACTAAACTCTCCATGGTAACATGGTGTCAGTGACAACCACTATGGCAACATTCACTAAGCACGGTCCGATTTAAAGCCTCTGTAAACTGATTAAATAAATATACATCGATCATGGTGCCACTTGTTTTCGTGATTAGAACTTAGCAACTGACTTCACCAGTAAACAAATTCGATATCATGATTATCTATTGGTGCCTAGATATACGGGTTGTATGTCAAATGGTATGTGCCATTTATGTAGGTCGGTGCATGGCAAGGATTCGATATCAGGAAATGTTTGTCATGAAGAAGGACCAGGGTTTTTGTTATTTTCAAATTATTAGTGCTGCATGGGATAAGAGGGTATCCCCAAGTGATTCTTGTAAAATAAGTTAATTTCTATATAAAACATGGAATTTTTCCTGAATATGTATAGAGGAATTAATTGATGGTCTGATTTAGTCGTACATAACTGGGGTCCATCAGCTCTAATCTTTCCAATTCTTTTCTACCTGTATCACGGATGGTTGTACAAGAAAATACTCCATGATCTGCCCTCCCATTTTACTGAATATGATGATTTAGAATTGCTTTAGACAATAAAATTAAGACGCTCTAAAATTGATGGACCCCGCTAATGGCCGCCGTCACTGGCAGCTCGGATTCATTCATAGACTGTACACTTACGTCGTGGTGGGTCATTTTAAGAAAAAAAATGCCTTGTCACCGTGAAGAAGCTCGGACTTTTAATACTTCCTTCTCTACGAAAAGGTGGAAGTTTTATTCCCAGGGACCTAAGAGAAACAGGTCCCTGGTATGACCTAACACTTCGTTAATGGTGTGGGCTTTTTGCCAACAGTGGTCCAGACAGACTTTTCCAGAGGAGGGGGGGGGGGATATAGGCAAACACCCAAATTTTCCGATTCATTTTAAGGTGTGAGCATTTATACTACTTTATGAACGCAATTTGCCGCACGCAAGGTGCCTAAAATGTTTCCCTTTTAATCAAATATTTGAAAATATGAAGCTTGCTTGGCAGAAACTTTGGAAAATTACCTTCTCGACCGGTGTTATTTGATGTTCTCGTATCACACAGGGCAAATTTTGATTTTTTTTTTTTTTCAATTTCAGAACCAGAGAAATTTTCCAAAACTTTGATTGGGTGAGCATTACTTCATAAGGAAGTTGAAATTTGCGACGTGCCAAGCGCGCCTAAAGGTTTGCTTAGGACCTTAAACAAATCTATTTTACTTGAAAAAGTGTGACATCCGCCGTTTACGTATTTAAAGACCTTCAAAGACACGTACTAGTCACCCTAAACTACATGGGTAATAAAATGTTGGTACCGAGCTTTGAATGAAGTCAAATTCAAAGTTGCAGAGTCACTTATATACACACATGCAGCGCATGCACAGAGAGTGCGTCAACTATATATTGGCTCCTTTTATTAGCTGTGGGAGGGTCATCGCTTTAAAGGCTGGGAGAATTGGACCTGTTCACTCTAAAAATTTAAAGTGAAATTTCACTCTTTAGAAGAGGGCAAGTTGAAAAGTTCTGACTACAATAACGCAGAAACTCACTCCAAGAAGAGAGAAATTTACTCCAAAGGAGGTGAGTTTCAATCTCGATTGAGGGCCTTGAGGGACCACTCTTAAAAATCAAAACCTAAGTATGAAAAGTTTCCCGAAAGAAGGGAGAAATATTTCTTCAGATGTGGGCAGTCCAAAATAACCTTCAAGGGATGGGTTCAGGGGAGGGGAGAAGATATATACTTGATAAATTACAGGCCAAGAACGAAGTTTGCGGTCATAGCTACTGAATGAATTTAAGGTGTAGATAAGCTTTGATGGTCCACTGTTTGTAGTCAGTTTTTGTGAGTTGGGCTGAAATTGGCTGAGGTTTTGTTTAAAGGAAACAAATGAACAGTTAATTAATCTGTAATATTTGGGCTGGTTGAAGTTGTTATCTTCAGAGTTATTGAACCTGAAATGTGTTTTTTTGGCAATACTTCGGAAATAGATGAAATTGAAGTACAAACCAGGGGGTAGAAAATGAAAGACACATGAATTACAATATCTAATTATGTTGTCATATTAACTTGTAAGACATGCAAAAACAATCAGTAATACAAAGAAAGGTTCTGGTTTGCAAGGCCATGAAAATGGACGGCTTTAAATACTTGCAAAATGTGGTTGGTAAGAAAATCATAAGAAAATACAATGGTATAATTTTCATAGTAACTAATATCAATGGAACCCTTACAAAAACAGGTGAGGCAATTAGTTCCAAATTTGCCGGTTTTCACGTGTTTTTCCAGGAGTTATCACAGGTTTTTGCATGAAAACATGTGTTTTCCCATGACATTGAAACAACGGAGATTCAAACAACGAACAGCTTATTAAACAAAGTAGCCTAATTGCAAAGTTTTTCTTCGAGTCTAACTTAGGCTGTGAAAATAGCGAGTGAGACTCAGTAATCCGATCCGGTTTCCATGGTTTAAGTGAGGCGATGAAATGATTCAATATAAGTCACGCCTGTGTTTTCACTGCGATAAAGAGTAAAAAAGTCGTCCGGATAAGTGACCTATTAGGAGGTCCAGTGTCTTCTTCTTAATCATAGGGAGTAAAGGGTGTATCTTGGTCAAAAAGTTCCTATCAATTTGTACCAAAGGTATCGTTGAAGTTTCCAAATGGAAGACAAAGCTTAAAAAATAATTTTGAAACAAAATTTTTGTGGAATTTTTGTGTACAAATCAAAATAAATATTAGGCTCTATGCAAGAAACACGGCAATATTTTACTTTGTTCTCTGTTGATGTAAGTTCACAACCATTAACTGACCCGAATGCATGCATTGTGCATGCTATTACGTAACTGCGGTCGAAAAGCCGGCCCGACGTGTGACCTTTTAGACGGTACAATGGCTTCCCCTTAATAATAGGGAGTAGAGCTGTATCTTGAACTAAAAAATACCTCACAATTCTTAGCAAGAGCATCAAAGTACATTTACCATGGATAGCGAATAGTAAAATTATAATTCTACGCAAAAATGTTGACAAAGTCTTCATGTATAATTGTCGGTCACTTTATAAACATGACAATATTTGACTATGCCCTGCTGTCAAGTAATGTACAACCGCTTAGCGAAACAAAGCTTCATAAAGATTGCTACATTTTACAGAAGGTACACATATTTCTGACCTCCCAATGTGGACATATTTTGGAGACGAAATTTGATGTTTATGCAATTATGCAATCAAAAATTATAAATATACCTGATGAAAGTCACAGTATTCTTTCAAAAAGGAACAAAAAGCCACGCATTGCAATATATTTTTGGTGTCCAGCAATGCCATTCACACAGCTGTCCCTTTTAACAATGATCTACCCTAAGAACAACGAACTCGATGATCCAAAATGAAGACAGTCTTTGGCTTGGTACTACTCTGCTGAAAACAAGGCAAAACAAAGAAATAATTTTCAACCGTTGAGCTTACAAACCATAGCTTGAGCCAACACTAAAATGCACGATCCTACACATGTGTTGCAAAAGTGTTGTCTGCATGAGTCCAAACGATTTCCCTTTCGGGAAACCAAAAAGAGTGACCCTTGATGACACTCGTTAAAGAGTAAATTTTCACTTTTCATGGAGTAAATTTCACTGTTTTTGGAATGAGTTTCACTGTTTTCGAGAATGAACACTCTAACGGAGTGAATTCATACTTTTCTATCTCTATTGAAGAGTGACTAAATTCACTATTTGGTTTTTAGCCTTGTGCAGGAGTGAGAGGGTTTGGCTTTTAATGTTGAAAACAGACTGATGTAGAGCTTTAATAAAAAGAGGACTGAATTGGATAATCTTCCACGTATAGACTTTGTGCATACGATGTCACATAGCGGAAAGTACGTCCTTCCTTGGGGGCAGAACAATCCAACACAGACAAATGCAGACAGCTGATTTGTCAACCTGCAGTCGAATACGCGCCTACTCTTTTACACGCGCAGGGCGCTAACTCTTATGCGTGTGACCACGTGTTCTATTGTTTTGACCAAAGGATGACGACAATGTGCCGTCAATGCACAAGATCTATTGGAAAACTCATTTCTTCCACAATTACTCAGCCACCCCCCCCCCTCCCTTGAAACTATACAAACAATTATTTTGAAAAATTGCCGTTCTAAAGTTATTCAGCAAATTGAACTTTCCGAAATCATGGGTTGCTATAGAAAGAGAAATTCATGTTTATTTCAAGAACACGAAGCTTGAAGGAAAAAGTAAATCACAGTGTGCTGTACCTATTGGATGTCACATTCTTTTCTATAAATAGGCCTACTTGTATCTGTTACAGTATACAATACTCACGGTAGGGCAAGGTCATTTTGTGAATAGTTGGCGTGATTACAAATAAGATCGAGTGTTTTCCTGTTTGCCCTTGTTTAAGTCAATCAATATCGAAATTCTAGTCAAGAGGCTCTCGTGACGATAAACGAAATGGTCATCATGCAAGAGCTTCTGCGCATGCACATGTTTAGAGACCAGATATTTGCACTATTACGATTTGGAATAAGTTTAGTTAAAACAGGGCGTTCCCACTGGAGTCTACTCAGTTTTGGAGGGGCATTTCTTCTGAAGGTTATTTCGAGTGATAACCCATAAAGTTTTGACCGTCCTTCCGAAAGGTCATTACTCCGAAAAAGTTGGGGCCGTTATTCCGTAGATGTTGTTCTTCCGAGCTGAGAATAAGGGTCGCTATACCCAATTTAGAAGCAGCCGTTGACACATCGACATCACAATTTTGCTTCGGAATAACGACCCAGACGTTTAATTCGATATAACGACATTTATCCTATGTTCAGAATAACGGCCCTCATTCTCCTTTTGGTATAACGATCCCTTTTTATTCGTAATAACAACTCTTTGGAATCGTGACCTTTTTTTTATTTTCCACTCGGAATAACGATCAATATTCTTATTCGGAAAAAGGACCGTTCGGGATGGTGATCCTTATTCTCGATTGAGTAAACAAAATCCTTCGGGACAATGACCCTTCGGAATTTATATACCAAAAGAGGCAACTGCATGCTTGGTCAAAGTAGCAACTATATGAGTTGCTGTTTTTACCGTAAATTTCAGTCTTTCACCTGACTACCAGTACCAGCCCAAAGCCAAAGGGCCATAATTTTGATGGAAATCCATCCAAAATTGATTATTTAAGGGAACAATTTCTGATTTGCACTTATTATAATCGTGCATAAACATGGGCTAAATATGCAAATCCTGTAATGTTGAGAAAGGGACAGCTCCCTATATTTCTAATGTTGTCTTGATTGTTACAACCTTCATTTCAAAAATAGTTGTAACAATAGTTCGGTCCTAATGTATTTATTTGGAAGTTAGAATTCTGTCCCATTGGCATTACTCACTTCAGACCATCTTTTCATAGTAGTCTAGTTTTTACTGGAACATTTTTAGTATAAGCACGTATGCTTCTGAGGGAAAGGACACATCAATTCCCAAACAAAACTGTAAATACTTTTTAACTCAATTTTGCTGCTTCAAAGAGGGAAATTTTACTCTGTTTTACAAATGTCTCTTCCAAACATGCTCCGAATGAAGCCCTACGCTACCATTTCATTAACAACCTGAACCTGCGGCATTCAATAGCCTGTTAATAGGTCATTCGCTTGAAAAGAAAAAAGCAGCATAGATGGCTGTGAGGTAGCCTGCGTAGTGAGTCTCTCTGTGGCTGCCGTCCGCTTAGGTTGGTTTTTCGTCGCGAAGAGCTAAACGAAAAACAACTTCATCAGCTCCGCGGGCTAGCGGTGAGGGACTAGTTGATATAATATCTGAGTGTGTCAAAGTCAACCCCTGGACGCTACACCGACGGTCAATACTTGCGTGGTTCTGGACCCTGTTGCTTATGTTAGATCGCCGATTTAGCAGAACTACTGTCTGACTGAAGTGGTTAGCACCATTTTTTTTCGTACAACTATTCAGTCTGCAACAGATGTCACGGGATGAGGCCTGCTCTATAAAAAAAAGTTGGAAACGGACATGAACCGCGGAACAAAACTAGTTCCAACCAACGACCGGAACTGTCAGAAATAAAGGCGAAACACTTTTTACAATGCCAATGCGCTAAAATGGCCCAATGGCCCTTACAACTGACAGCGTGCTAACCGTTTATTGGTCCTCTTACCCCTTTGCCCACCACGTCTTTTGGCATACGGCTAGATTTGGAGAATACGCAGAAGTCGGAAAAAAGAACTGTACTGTAGATTACATCTGTTTTCCACGTATATAATAAAACAGTAAAGCAGACGAATTGCAAACCAGATGACGAAATTATGAGACTATTATATAGCCAAACGACATAAAGTTGCACAGGTTTTAGTCATCTTTTTTCAAACTCCTGATGATTTTCATACTCCCTGCTCTTTTACTTATTGGCAAAATTTCAATTTCTTTTATTCTTTCAGCCTGCCATGGATTTAGGTTAACCGTTTCATTTTGGCCGAGTGTTATCCAGTTTGATTAGGCCTATAACGGAAATGCAGTCACCCCATTTTATAGTCTGCGGTATTTGATAATCGGCTCCTGAGAGTCATGCGACAATATTTCGTACCAAATAATGGAATTTAGGAGGGTAACTCATTGATATACCTTAAATATGCAATTTTTAATTCTTAAAACATGACAGATTCTTGTAATCACAATGAGTAGAAATCTTTGGCATCTTGCTGGTTTTTCAAAATAAGTTTGGGGTGACTATTTTTGCCCTTTAAAGATTGAGAGCTCCCCAACTTACTTTAAAGCAAAAGTGAAATCTCACAATTTTCTTCTTATTTCTCCTCAAATGTATCTTTCATCATATTTTATTTCATGACTGAACATAAGCGAATCCAAGGTAAACCCAGCAGTTACTTCTTTTTAAGTTTTACATATTTAGGAGAAAAATTGTTGTCACATGACTCGCAACAACCAATCACGAAAAGGGACAGTCTACTACACTACTTCCAATTGGGGGTGACTGGTTTTCCCTTTTAAAGCAACTGAATGACAATAGCCCATAAGTTTAACTAATTTCCCCAAATTAAATTACAGTTCCAGCACACATTGGTTTCTTGTCGATATAAATGATAGAGCACCTGTTTTACCTGATGGGTTATAAAAGAAATAAGAAACCTGTTTGATTTCCTCTCAGAAATGGCACACTGGCGGTATAATTAAAGCCTGTGACTTATCTTTTCAGATATGAACACGAACCGGAAGAAGAACACATGACTTTCTTCCGAAAGAATGAAGTAAATGTTTTGAACTTCCATGTCTTTTCATTGACTTAGTAATTAAACGACACTTTGGGTCAATATGTGTTCTTTGGTTTCTGCACTATAATTTTGTGCATACTGATGCCACAGAGCGGAATGTACGTCCCGGCGTTTGGGGACAAAAAAATAAATAAATAAATAAATAAATAAATAAATAAATAAATGAATAAATAAAAAAAAACCAACATTGACAAATGCAGAGAGTTGATTTATCAAGCCAGTGAGCCACAACTGGAAAAAAGGCCGTGGGCGGCTCGACTTGAACCAACAGGTTGGAAACTTGGCCGTAAAACTCCATCTAAGTAAGACAACCATGTCGAATACGCGCATAGTCTGCCACAGGTGCAGGGCGAATTCTCATGCATGCGGCCACCTGTTCCTTTGATCTGTCCAAAGGACGACGTCAGTGTGTCGTCAATGCACAAGGTCTATAGAAAGATAACTGAGAGAAATGTAGAGTTAGTTCGTTAGAGTTTTACGGCCCATTTTCCAACCAAATTGTTCAAATCGCGCCGGCCACGGCATTTTTCCAGTTGTTACTCCCTGGCTTGTTCTCCCTACTCCATTGTTTATGCTGAGCACCAAGCACAATGGCAATGAAAAGAGAGAAATGTAAAGGAGCCATCTCATAACACTGTGTATACCCAGCTCTTCCCTTGTTACTCCTTGCTATGTGGGTGTCGTCCGATAGAGTGCGTTCACTTATTCACTTACCACTTACGTCACAAGCCTTGCCCGGGCCCTTTTGACGGGCAAAATCTAGTCTACGCGTTTAGTGAACTGGAGCTATCTCTGGGAAGCAGCTGACCACCCACATGTGAGTATAGAGACTTTGCAATTGCGTCACGAAACCGCCATGCTGGAGGACATTCATGCCAAATACACGTGGCTTTGTGCCGAACGCACTGCACAGTGTGCACTGTGATATGCACGGTGTGTACAAATTTTAACGAGCCAGCTCGTCCCGTATGGTTCACTACGTAGTTACATGTACTCCAACATGGCCGCCGGAGAGTATTATGACGTCATGTGAAAAGCCTCTATTGCGCTGAAACAGTGTTGATTTTTGCCCGGCAGTGGGCGCGGCCTACCAATTATTACGTAACGTGACAGCACGCTGCACTCCTTCTTTTCCCTTTCTCAGTTTTCACACTTTTTGGCGAATATAGGTTAGTTATTTAGATAGTTACTTAGTTAGATGGAGTTTTACGGCCCAGATTCCAACATATTGGTTCAAGTCGAACCGGCCACGACCTTTTTTCCAGGTGTGGCTCACTGGCTTGTTTTCCCTATACAGGCGAATATAGGATCGCCCCTTAGCGCCTACTTGGTCCTATATAAGGAAGGAATTGGTGGCGTCCCTACTCTTTGGCAATGATCTTCAGTGTAAACAAAGGTGGCCCACTAGATACAAAATGGTGGTATCGTTTGCCAGTTTTGAACCATTTATAAGCCAAGAGGTCTGTAAATATACTGAGTAGGATCGCCTCCAGGCCTTTTGGCTAAGATAATTTGAAGTATTCGTTCTTTTCATCCAGTCTAGAACAGAGCCACACATGACAGACCAATGATGTAAATGGTCTGAGGGCCGGGCATCAGGTTGGTAAACTGTTGTCCTTCAGCAGTTCAGTGGACGTAGCTTCTTTGGGAAACAGCACACAATACTTTTACACTGGCTTCTCATAATATAGCACTGCTTTACAACAGTCAGTGCTGACCACTGCTGAAGAGAAGGTTATTAGGCAGACGAAGATGTTTTGATTTGGGTTTCAAATGACATGAATGAAAACTTCATGACCAGACGCGTGTGGCACAGTTGTAAACTGGGCAACCAAGGACAAGCATAGCAGATGTAATTAGCTGGTCCGCCTCAGGGCGATCCAAGGACACATGATCCTAGGCTTTTTAAAGCTTTTATGATCTGTGTAGTGAGCTTAGTTTACCAAGTGGGTTTCCCCGATCAAAGTGGGGAGGAGATTCAAAAACTTTTCTGTGGTGGCAGCATAATCCTTTGGGGGGACTGCGGCTGACCTTTAAAGTTTGGTTTCGAAGAACAGCTTTTTGCCAGTAAGTCGGAGGGCTTTAGAAAAAGTAAGTCTATAAATATATTGAGTAGTTCTTTCTACATTTGACTGTCTGTAATAGAACAGACACGATACCATTTGAGGAGGGGTCCGGAGTTCCTCTCCCGTCTTGTTTAAAAGAGAGGAATTCCACTTCCCTTCGAGAAATATGTGTACATTAAAAAATAGTTTTGATCTAGCAGGATGATATATATTCATTTTGTCAAAGTTTTAGTTTAAGCAAATCTTATTAATTAGCATTTTAATATATAAGGTATTCTTGTCCTTAATATAAAAATGGGGTTTATACTTGTCTTGACAGAAGAGCATGACATACACAGAAATTCCTTGCATTATTTCGCATTTTAGTGGCTAGCATTACATAGACCCTCCGGCACTGGTACGTTCGGTTTAAAGAGTGCCAATCCCCCTTAGCGGTACATCACCAGGAGCTGTCACCAACAGCTGTCATGTGATCTACACCAATAAATTAATTTCCTGCAGGAAATTGTACTTTCTTAACCTCTTTACTTACACTCGTATGTGTCCACGGGTATAGGTTCATGAGAGGGGACCCCCCCCCCTGGAAAATCAACCGACTTGAGGAAAAGCTCTTATTCTATTGAGGTTAATGGTACAGCCTGTTCCACCGCACTTTAACATCTTCAGAATGTACAAAATAGATTACTAAGTTGCTTACAAAGAAACCGATACGTTATTCAACCTATCAATTATATTTGGATTGTAACCTCGTGAAAGTTAAAGATATTCATATGTGTTGCATGGGAGTACTTGTGTAAAAATACTGTCAAAATTTATTACCGATTGCATTGGCAAATGTCATAAAATTACCAGATTCAACTGAAATGTTGGTGAATACCCGTAATGATAATCCCTTCTTTGTATCACGTCATAATTCTGTACACGGTAAATTACCTTAACAAAATTATTGTTAAAATACATGGCATAACATTTCCTTGGAAGTAAGATCCACTACTTTTCTTCATTCTTTTCAAAGGGACTTGAAACACTCCCTCTTAAACCAGTGTTATCATTTATAAGGGTTACTCTTAAGCTGTTATCATTTATAAGCTTTACAAGCTTTATTCAATTCATCTGAGTGTTTTCATGTATTCAGACAAGTCATAGTATTTTTTTCCCCGATTGTCTGTTTTTTGCTTTTGTTTCGATTGTCTGGTGACTAGCTTTGATGAACAGTAATGTTTTTTTCTAGTGTCCATCATATATGTATATGTATAAAGTCTGTTGAACTTAATCTTGTTGATGTGAAAAGTACATACGAGAAATGAGTTGAACTGAATTGAATTGAAAAGTAACATCAACTTTATTTTTAAGATATCGGTAGAAGAATTCTATAGCATACGATTTCAAAATGCCGCTAGGTAGCCGCCGGACTTGGGATTAGTTCTGTCAGGAGACCATTTAATTGCACTCAGCGATTTGGAAATCGTTTTAAGTTGCTAAAAATTGTTAAGGCGCTACACATAGAATATTTGTGTATAAGTTCGTCCTTTGAAAAATTCCTGGTTACATCCCTGTAAGCGTTAGAGATAGTTTGCCTAAAATTCAGTAAATAAGTAAAAATCTTGGAAAGGGTTAGGGTCAAAATCATTCGGGCGTATAAGTCTCTGGCACAGAAAGAAAATTTGCGGGGGTCCGGGAAGGGGGCAGAGCGTTTGGATAGGTTCTTGTTCAATCAAACTTATTTGAAGGTGGCTATATCAGTATATGGGATTTTGCCAGCCTGTGAATTTTTTGTTTTTTGCCTTTTAAGGGGCCTAGATGCAGAAGAACCATATGTGAGATTTTTGAGGTTGACGCCCCGGGAAAAGTTTCGAAGGTTTAGATGTGGTCATGTTTGTGGTGGCATATTTAATTGCGGTAATTTTTTATTTTTCATCTTTAAGTGTAACAGTTTCTATTGAAGCTTTTCTTTGGGGGGGGGGGGAGGGAGGGGCACATACCTCTTCGTGCCGATCCTGGTGACTATATTTTTTTCTGTGATACGGAAGACTTCTAATACACCTGACTTCAAAACTGCAATAAAGACCATGGGCCCGTTCCACAAAGAGTTACGCACAATCGTAAGTATGATTTACTGCTGACTTAAGTATGGGGAATCAAACTTAAGATTGTGCGTAAGTCTTTGTGGAATGGGCCCCATGTCATTTTGGGAGACAGCATATCAATTTTTTTATTTTCGACTCAGTCAAATTTCAATATCAGCTGGAGCTGGGACCCATTGAATGAGCCTGGGCAGCCTGGCCCGTGGGAAGTTGGGGTTGTAAAATATTCCCACCGCTAGCCGCCTGTCGTAGTTTGAGGAACCCGAACACGCAACACGCGTGAGTTGTTGCGTCGTTGTCGTGTCCACTATAGTAGGGAGCTTTCGTTTTGCACGTTCACCTAGTCGACTGCGACGAGATTACGTCAATTTTAGCCTCTGCGCATGCGTCACGTCGTCTCGCTCGTCCACTAGCCAAATCGAGAACGCGGCCACCGCGGTTTTGACGTTCGTCCCAAACTGCAACGAAGGTTCACATGTGTGACGTCACAGAATGTGTGCAAATGGATTAAGTGGCAAGAATACATGCTAGTTTCCCTCCTCGTGATCTGTTGCGTACAAATGTGGTCACTTTTTACCTAAAATGCATACGAGATTGATGTTTCATTAAGGAATGAGCTTTATTTTGGACGTTTTCTTGCAACTTTAACAGGCGGAGACTCGGAAGTTGAAATATGCTGTGATCTCCATGATAACATATCAACAACTTAACTGGCGTTCATGTAGTAAACATGCATTTACATCGTTGAAGAAACTTAGAAAAATTACACAAAGTTAGGCTGTAAATTCGCCATTTTAATGCGACTCGTCCACGTCGACCCTTGCACTGTGAAATCGAAACAGGCTTTAAAATTTCGACGCACCATAGCAATGGACGCGTTCAAGAAGGCATGCTGATTGACTAGAACGAAGTCAACGTTCACTCAATCAAAAGCTCGGTAGTACAGCCATCTTCACTTGTCCCGCGCCATGCCATGCATAATGGGAATTCCCCGAGCACTTCGAGCATGCGTGTCTCAGTCAATTACAGCGCAGTGCGCCGCCGCGCCAGTACAGTAAGCAGAATACGGCCAATACTACAATAACTCGTGATCGTGATCGTGAGCCGTTCATGTGAACGATTCCGGTGCCATTTGGGGTCTTTGAAAGAAACAAACTGGAAACACTGACCACGCAGTACGCAGTATATTTTGTGGTGGAAGATTTTTGTAGAGGAACTGTGTGATTGTTGAACTGAAGTTAGGTGTAACGTTAGGCTCAACTGTGGTCAATAACCTAGCCTATCCTGATAGTGATAAAATGGAAAAGTGCCTTGAATAATGTTAAGCCTAGTTATGCGAAAAGGTCACAAACACTTACTGAATTGCTATTAATATCAATGCTATGAGCCTCGCCAAGGCGTAGTTCTAGAACTACCTGCGCGGTGTAAAAGCGCAGCATGCGTCTTTATCTTAACTTCTTAAGGGAAGCAAAAGAAGAGTTTAACATCGGGAGCAATCACTTATGACTAAAACAGGGCTAACGTTAGGCCTAACAATAGGCAGTGTAAACTGAGCTTAGGCCATGTAAGGTTGAACATTAGTGATTAATAACTTTGAGAAACTTTCAGAAAAGAAGAAGGGTTATCATTTTCTGGAAGTTACATTCAACTGCTTTACTGTATGTACCTGTAGCAGATAGGTGAAAATTATAACCCTTCCACTTTTCTGGAAGTTTTTCAATTTTATTGATCATTTATTCATTGGTACTATAATAAATGCTACATTTATGATGGGTCATCTATCTATGTTTTATATTTGTGCTTGTCAATGTTAAGTGAGCATGCATGTTTGTTCGTGTGGGTATATGTGTGCTCTTGTGCCGTGGATTGCTTATAAGGGACATGATGCATGGTTCTGGCTGTTGGAAAATTTTTGATACCCCCTTCAATCCAAAAAACCAGATCAACATCTCTTTTGTTTTGCAAAAACATTGCTGAAGACTTGGACAATTAATATCTGTGGTTGGGACAAGATAATTTCATTAAAGATATTATAGTTTTGATATTAAAAAAGTGTGAGGGAGGGAGGAACAAGTACTGTATTAATATTTATGTGGAAATCACTGCAAATGTATGAATGTCATTCAAATTTTCTTAAAGATGTGCACTTTATCTTGTATTTTATTTCTGCAGGATTTGATAAGCGTATCAAGTTTTAATACTCACCTATGAACAACTTTGTGGAAGACAAGAACTTCAGTACCATACTTTATCCCCCAAATCCAGTATCGAAAATGATAGTTTGAACAGTTTTCATCTGCACCAGCACCATTTGTAAAGATGAACACTTTAACATCTTTTTATTGTAAGATTCCCTACATTTTGAGAACAGGCCTCTGCCCAAGCTCACAGCAAAGGCAAACCCAAGTCTTTAATCATTATCATAAAGGAGTCTTCAGGTTGAAAGCCAAAGAGCTAAAACTGTCTAGCCATAGGAGTTTCAATAAAGTATCTTCAGCGAAGCAACTAGCCATTAATCCACTCCTAGAACAGCAGAAGCTGTATGGAGAACCAGTTTTCCCAGAAGCAGACTTTATTTTCACACCTTTACAAGAGGATGTGGACAGAGCAATGCCAATATTTGTACCATCAGCGAGACACGAAATAAAGTACCTGCAAGGAATATATCATCCTCACAGAGCACCGGTTCACAATAGTCCAGAGGTAAGTTAAAAACACTTTTGACTGGAAAATATGATTAATCGCCCAAATTCATGTTCTGAAACATAGGTATGAATGTCATCACCAGGTTGAGATGGCACAGCCCTGGACCACTTGTAGAGTTTGGCGTGATCAGATCTGCAAGTAGCCTGTGAGAAAGTGTGAAGTTAACTGGCAACATGGTCCACTCTGAAGTCCCAGTCTCATTGATCCCTGTTACTGTAGTTAGTTAGTTGGATAGAGTTATTCGGCCCAGTTTTCAACCTATTGGTTCAAGTCGAGGGGGCCTCAACTTTTTGCCAGTTGTGGCTCACTGGCTTGTTTTCCCTACTCCATTGCTTATGCAGAGCATCAGGCACAATGGCAGTAGGTTCCATGTAGTCTTTGGTATGACCATGCTGCTAGAATTCAATAGGACATTTTAGCCAATATTACCCGAGAAAAAGGCTTTTTCCCGGGTGAAGCTTATCTCTATAATTGCATCAGTTAATACCTTTTACAACCAAACTTGCTCCATTGACCAATCAGTCTTTAAAACGGTTCAAACCCCTTTAATTTTAATGATCTCAAGACACCTGAACAGGAAGTTCTCTGATAGATTCTGGATTAAGAGTGGTCAACTAGAGATGGCTAAAACTTGCTATTCATTTCTAGCGTCATGATTCAACCTTGATCCCTGTCTTATTGGTCCCCCAATTACCTTAATTCATTTCATGAGTCCCCCCTTTGCAAGAAGATGTGCATAGAGCAATGCCTTTATTCGTAGCATTAGTTAGTTAGGGTCGTCCACTCTATAGTCCCCATTTCATTGGTTCCCTCTCTTACTTGTCCCCCAATTTCTTGACTCATCTCAGAAGTCCTGTCTCATTTAATAGTTCCCTTTTCATACTCCATGTCATTTATAGTCACCTGCCTCACTAGTATCCCCTCTCATGGTAAGGGTTAGGGCTTAGGGCTTGGGAGAGATGGGCGACCAATGATATGGCATAATCCCTTAAAACAATATATTCAAATTTTGCATTAATCAGTGAACTAAAAGTGGTTGTAGGCTGGGAACACTTGAAAATGCCATCTTTTTTGTACCAGAGGTGAAATATTTATTTGCAAAGGAAATGATTTTCATCGACAAAAGTGGTATATTATGTCCTTTTAAACCTGTTACAACTGCACCTAGAACCTTCAGGATGTCATTCGGCAATATAATATTTAATTAATATCTTTTGAAACAAAGTGAATTCAAAGAAAAACTTGGGACAATATTCTAGACTTTCCATGTGGTGAACTGAATAAGTGTAGCTACAGTACACAGTAGCTCAGGCCTAGTCAACATGTATATATACAGTATTTTGTATCTAATTAAGATGTTGGATGAACACAGGTAAAGTTGGTTTCACCAAAAGTCAACAAGCCTTGTCAATAAACAGTTATTAAAATTTCTGCAGCAGAGGCTTTTGGAAACCACATCTTAGTTGAGAGATGATGAAGTTCTTACAAACACAAAGAAGAGAAAAATTTTAGTGTGTGAGTTTTGTTGGCAGCATTTAAAATTTTTCATCCTGTGACTGATTTCTTCTTTCCATAAAAGAATCAGGACAGCAAGTGATGGTCTGATTTCAGTTGACCATAGCTGGGGTTTATCACCTTTTAATCTTTCGATTTCCTCAATTACCTATCATGGATGATTGTACACTAAATTGTATCTTGATTCCTTCAATGTCACTGAATGTGAGAGTTTGAATTATACTTAGACAATAAATGAAGACGATTAAAAGCTGATGGACCCCACTAATGGCTGCCCGCAGTGTCACATGATCACACAGATGCTACAACATGTGAGTGGAAATTTCCAAGGTTTGCATACGTCAATGCAATTGGCACATTACGTAATCGTTTTGACCACAGTCACTAAACACAAGTGCTTTATCAGATTTGTCTATAGAGTGCTTTCATATGATGTCACACAATTGGTGTAAAGCTACGTCTATTGTCAAGCAAAAACAATAGTGTTAGTGCAACAGTCACACATGCCTTGTCAGGTGCTCCTTATCCAGCTACACTTCCTATGGTACTACACTAGTTTTTACCCTTCAAAAGGGGCAGCGATTGTGAACTGATGTTGGTAAAAGCACTGCATTGCAAATTTGCAATACCAATTTTTGCATCTCTCAGCTCCCAGAGATGCTTCAAATAGACTATATAGAGATCTGATGGGGGTACAATATCTCCAAACTTCAGAGTTTGATGCACAGCCTGAGTTCTGTATATAGTTTCATTTCAAGTCACAAAATCTTACTGAGTGTTCAATTTTGTTTTGTTTTTTTTCTTCAATTTTTTTTTTATGAAATTTTGAGAGTGTGAAATAAGTCTGGGGCAACTTTTGATAAACAGAAATTGGCAGTGGCATATAGCTAGGATGTTTTCCGGGGGGGGCAAAGGTATGAAATTTCCCCAAAACTTTTCCCGGTCAATGTGTATGTATTTCATATAAAATATGCAAATTTACAAGTATAACAACATTACCATGTCATTTTGTAATATTACATGCATTTTAATCCTAAAGTATAACATAGAGCAATCGGAAATAACAAAGTATATTATTTTGGTGAACAATATCTGGTTTATTTGTATGTAGTAATGCAGTGGCATACGCAGGATTTCTCTGAAGGGGGGGGGGGGCATGCAGTATGGTCTAAGGGGAGGGGATGTCCGGAAATTTTTTGACGTTTTCAAGGAGTCTAGATGCAAAATGGTGCAAGATTTTCAACTTTGACAGGAACAGTGTTAAAAGTTGAACCGTGGTGATTCATGAGGATAAAACTGAAACTGTTGTGTCTTTACATGCATTCTTATGCCATTTATGCTACCTTACAAAGTTAAACTTGTCATTAAATTTGCACACTTTTAGGAGTCAAAATAAAAGAACATTGATCGGTACAGGATTGTGGTTTTTCTTGATCACAAAACGTTATTTTATCATAAAGATTATCTAAGCGGAGCGCCACCATTGGTTGGCGCGGAGCACAAAGAAAATTTGGAAAATCAGACCTCTTAGATGGCCGGAAATAGCATTTTCCTGACTTATACGAAGAATCTAACGAGTCGCTTTCTTCTTTTGTCATTTTCAATAAAACGCTCACTTCAAAATATGTTCGCAAACTGCAAGGTGATCAGAGAGTTAAGAGCTAATTTGACCCCAAAAATGTAATTTTGCCCAAAAGACTGAGCAAAGCGCCACCATTGGTTGGCGTAGAGCATAAAGAAAATTTCGAAAAATCAGACCCCTCAGATGGCCAAAAATAGCGTATTCATGCTTGTAAAGAGAATCTTAACATATAGTCTTTATTTTAATCAATTTCACCAGTGGGATACAGAGTCCACCTTTTTAAGTAAAACTTGGAATTTGACAGAACTTGCCTATTTGTAGGAATTAAAAAAATTGGCACTGAGGGGCCTTGCAGAGGCAATCCTTTCCCTTTGAAAATTTTTGAAAAATTGGGTGTCCTTATATTCAATCTGGTGCCACATATGCTATCTTTCGAATTACAATCTGTGTTACTAAAGTTTGACTCCGTATTTTTAAGAACAAAGAAAAAATTGCCATCGGTGAGGGGGGGGCATGGCCCAATGGTCCCCCTTCGTACGCCAGTGAAAGGAGGCCTAATAGTGGCTCGATCACACAGGATATCCTGTTAGAACAGCAGTCTGTTAAGTGTAAAAGGCTGCAAGGTACTCATGGACCCATTTATTGTTACACCCCAAGTGAGCAGAAAACTATTTTCCCGAACTAGCCTGTAAACCTCCAAGGATTAGGCTAAGTAACAAAATATAAGTATACCTATGGATCCCGTTCATTCTAATTTCTAGACTAACGTTAAGTTCATCGTTGGCCATGGATTGTTTCAGCCCCATTCATCGTTATGTACACAGAGTAAAATCGGTATAGTTTAACCCCTCCAGCTACTAGCTTGTAGGACAATATAACCTCGGGGGTCTACGTTAGTGACTTGTCAGTTTTCACATCCTTTACTGAATTCCCAAAGTGTACAGCACAGAGACTGTGTACAAGGGGATAAGTTTGGGTTTACAGCCTTTCAGTGTTCGTTGTACTGTATCAGCTGTTGTTAAATTCCTGAATAACAGCTTCCTGTGCACTGAAATGCACTGATCATAACACCCGCGCATATACACGAGAACATTCAATCTGCTACACGGCGACGATGTTCTTGTGGAACGTGAGCAGGGCCGGTTCATGCGAAACTGAAGAAATGTGGGTTAATTTTTTGCATGAAAATATGAATTATGTATGAGAAATACCTCACAATTTTTTATTCTAACAAAAATTTTGAGAAATTTCTGTTAGAATGAGAAAATTCACAAATTTCCCCAATTTCATTAAATTTCCCCAAATAATTTTCCAGGGGGGGCAACTTGCCCCCCTGCCCCCTCAGTAGCTACGCCACTGGAAATTGGATGGCAATCCAAGGGTTCAAATAGGAATCGACAGTTGGTCTCTGAGCTCATTACGTTTTGGTTGAGGCATATAGGAGCTTTATCATCTAGTTTTCATTTTCCTGATGTTTGTTTGATAAGACCAAGGAACTGCTACCATATTCTGTGATATGATGGAGAGAGAGACCAATGACAGCATTTATGACAGCATGTGACAGTACAGTATATGTGGGTGTCTGTTTATGTGTGTTGATGGGTTAATTTTTTTTTGCTCTGACAGTTTCCAGGGAGAGGAAGAAAGAGTGATATTGCTTTTGGTAGAGGTCAAAGGTTATCTTAGGCCTTAGGCTAAGGGAGGAAAGTGCACATTTTCCTTTTTTTTTTCAGATAATATTTCAGATAATATTCCATGTTCTTTCTATAGTTGGGATGTAGATGCATTATAATGAGGGGAATATATTATTTTTCCATAGAAGAAAGTTTTTGTGAGGTCATTGAAGGTCAAGTTGTAAAAGCCATTGATTATTTTAAATAGGCAATTAATTTACATGTAACCTTTGGAGAACAGATGCACTATGAATACATTATTCTGAGATGAAGCACAACATAGTGGTGGCACTGCAGGTGGTGGGGGAGCAACAACACTGTCACTGTTCATGGTGGAGGTCAAAGGTCATATAGATGAAAGTAATGTTTAAAATTGGGACAAAAGTGGTATAGTGTTTTGGATTTACAGTGTATTGCAGGGGGATAATGTCTATAGTCCCCTGTCTCATTAGTCCCCCCTCTCATTGGCTCCCTGTCTCATTGGTCCCCCATCACATTGGTCCCCTGTCTCATTGGTCCCCCATCACATTGGTCCCCTAACCCTAAACCCTAACCTGAGGGACTAATGAGATGGGGAACTAATGAGACGGGGGACCAATGAGACTAGGGACCAATGAGACTAAATAGTAAGAGGGGGGACCAAAAGGGAAAAATGAGACAAATTACTCTAAGTGGGGGCCTAATGAGACGAAATATTACAGTAAGAGGGGGAACGATGAGACGGGGGACTAATGAGACGAACTATGCTAAATGGGGGACCAATGAGACGGGGGACCAATGAGACGGAGGACTATAGAGTGGACCCTGTCTTGGGTGATGAGTAACTGACATTAATATGTACTTGTGGGAAGTGGATGTGATGTACTGAGTCACATTATGTAAGAAATGTAGCAGAGAGATGTAATTTCTGGTAAAAACATAAAGTGATACGAAGTCATGAAAGCTTTAAGATGCACTTTTGCATTCTGTTAACATTGATGCGAGAAGGACTGGCATTCTAAGTTTATATTGACCCCAGAAAACATTTTTTCCTAAAAAAAAACAATTTAAGATGTGGATAAAGTTCACTTTCAATGACATCCGTCTGACTTTGAAAATTTTTCACGAAAATTTTTCAAATTATGCAAAACAAATTGCAAAGTGTTAGGGCATTTAAACATGTGGATAACATCATTGATTTACAACCTGAGAAGATTCTCAGTCAAGTGTTTGGACATGTGATTGTGAAAGCTGCTCTGTAGCCATGTTATATTTTGGAGCAGTTGATGTTGTCAACAGAATATGTTAAAAATGAGTCATCCTAATTTTTGGGAAGCTGCCAAATAGGTAAAGCTTGGGTACAAACATTTCTGTCATTCATTATTGATGGGTGCTCATATTTTTCTCTGCTTTTCTTTGAGAAATGGACAAGAATCATGAGAACTTTACACACCTGTGATTCATTGCAATATGAAGTGTTTTGCTTTGTGTTATGTGATACTTATTGTTTTACCAAAGTTCTAGTATTTTTACAATTTTGTGATGCTGTGGCTGAGAGGATAGTTGGTTAATAGTTAGTAAGATGGAGTTTTACAGCCCAGTTTTCAACTGGTGTTGTTCAAGTTGAGCCGGCCACAGCCTTTTTTCCAGTTGTGGCTCACTGGCCCTACTCCATTGCTTATGCAAAGCATCGTGCACAATGGCAGAAGGTCCCATTTTTAGAGTCTTTGGTTCGACTTGACCTGGGAATAGAATCGGGGCATTCTGCGTGAGAGGTGGATGCTCTTACTGGATGCTGAGAGGATGGAGGCAGTTACTTGAAGACCTTAACTCAGAAGCAATGAATTAACAACCAGGAGGGTGGCATGTGATCAGTATGGATCATAAGTGGTGCTAGAGCAATCCGCTGGTCATCCATCACTCCAATTTTGAGCTAGAAGCTTTTCAAAAGAAACCAAAATTTGATCAAAATTGCTAAGTTTGTTAGCTACTCATCATGAAAATGTAATTCATAATTCCATAGGCTTTTGTACTTGAGGATTTTTAAAAGTCATAGACTAATAGCACATTAGTAGTACTAGTTCGGACCTAGGAGTCTTAAAAAGTACCCTCCAGTGAGGTGGCTATGAGGAAGGGGGTGGTGTGGGACCTAGGCCACTCAAATCATCCATCAGGCACTCCCAACAATTTTCAAGGTTATGCGCAGGGTTGTCACCATGCTGGATGGTACTGGGCGATGCAAACCGGCTTGCAAAATCTCTGCCTGGGACTAGCCATCAATATCATCACTTCTGGTTACAAATTTCTTACCGTACCTGAATAAAACTCTTAAATTTCATATGCATTGAGCCTCAATTTTTGTAAGGACTCTTCAACCTGCAACAAATTTTTCAAAGGGGAGGTAGGACATCAAGCAAACTCTTTGTATTAGGAAGAAAATGCCTGACTTGCATTGCATTCTCACAGAATCATTGATATGAAACTGTTTTGCTTAATTTACAGTATTGTGGATTTGTGTGCCATAAGATTTTGGGGAAGGAGAGTCTGGGGCCTTCATAAATGCACTAGTTAAAGAAAAGTATCAATTTTAGGACACAAAACTGTAGTTTTGGGTACACTGTTTTTGTCAAAGAATATTCATTACGTTTATGGGCACTCAACAGGAGAAAATTTGACTCACTTGAAATTTTACTGTGCACAAACAAGAACCCATTTCAAAATGGAGTTCCAAAATCCATGTTCTTTCATTCTTTTATTGAAGTACTTTACAAAACCCATCAAGTTTCCTTTTAATAGTCTAAAAGCAAAAAAATACCAATTTACTCCATACCCCTAACTATTTTATGTCTGAAGTTACTGTAGATTGAGTTTATTGCTCAGTTTCCAACCAATTGGTATAAGTCAGGCCGGCCACAACCTTCTTTTCCAGTCTGTGGCTCACTGGCATGTTTTTCCTTTGCAATTATGTGCTGAGCTGAGCACCAAGTAGAACGGCAGTAGGTTCCATTTTTAAAATCTTGGGTATGACCCGGCCAGGAGTTAAACTCCAGACCTCCCACTTGCTCTAACCATGTGACCATGCAGCAGGTTTATTTACCACTTAAGTGAATGAAGAGTTGTCAGTGTTTCATTATGATGGAAAATCCCTTTTGAAAATGGAACCTTAATTACTTTAGTTAAATTAAAGTACAAGTAGGTGAAAGAACAGTTTGTTTGGGAATTAAAGGCTCTTTTCTCTCACCCCAAACAGTACCAATCCTCCTAACCTTCTTACTGAAGCCCCTCCCACAATTATCTGATATTCATCCTCATCCAGACACAATCTCTGTTTATTGCTTCAGGGTGAGTATAGAAAAACTCAATTTATATAATCAAAACACTCTCAGCAGCATACAGTACATGCTGTGTAATATAAGCTTTGGCCATCTGCATTGTTTGAATTAGCAGTCAATCAAAGAGCTGAGCCAATTGGGAATTTTGGTACCCTGGTGCCAAAACTGTAGTTTGGGGTGAGAGGTGTGGCCCTTTAACTTGAATATCTATTCATATCAACTGAAAATGAGAACTTTGTAAATATTATCAAATTGCCTCTGATTTTGAATCACTGTACTTTTCACCATGTATATCTGAGCATCAAAACTGTTGTAATTGCATCACATTTCCATGCTGTGTATGTTTCATACATCAAAGTGACTTTGTAAATTTACACTTATCTTTAAAGATGAATGTTTTAGTATAGGAAGAGATATCTATGCTTTGAACTCAACTGCCCCCACAGTTATTTAAATGTTCCAACTCAAAAGGCACTGTACTCAAAAGGCACTGTACTTGAACTTAAATTGAATTTTCTTGAAACTATTTACATGTACCTTGTCCTTTGGGTGTTGTAAACCACAGAGTATAATAGGTCATACATAGACGCATTCAGGGACAGAATGTTTTTGGTATGTTGATTACTGTAAGCCTTAAAGGCACATTCCCCTCATCTCGGCTTAAAATTTAAGTATAAGTTGCTACATGTCGGGAGATCCCAGTGAACTAAATGAGGTTAACCTGAATAAACCCAAGTCGGGTCTGCCAGGTGAACCCTGAGTTTTTGGTTCAAAATTAAAATGATCATTTATCTAGACTTCTAATATTGTGGAAATGCTTGCAAGACATGCTTTGGTTCAAGCCCTCAAATGTGTCCTGCTTTTTCATAGGCCTATATGTGTTTGATTGTTTTTGGGTTCAGCTTTAGCCGAATGTAATCTCTATACCTGAATGATACCAGGAGAAAAAGTTCAATTTTACAGGTTCCGTGTCCTCTATTTCTTTTAATGATGGTCAAAGTTGGCCACTTTTTAGCATTAATATTGAGAAATTAGATGCTACCTGTACAGCTTCTTGCTGTGAGTGTCTGGGGAAGGCAGTGCCCCTTAGGCAGATCATATTCTATTGACCCTTTTCTAATTGGCAATTACAAAGGATTATGGGATATAGTTTTGGCACATGTAATTTTTGTCAATGGCATTTTACTGTGGCCAAAAAAATCTTGTACCAAAATTCTATCCCACAATCCTTTGCAATTGCTGTTTGGAAAAGGGTCTATGGGTGTGGCTCGAGCTCCTGACCCTTCCCACCACAAGAAGAATTAGTCAAAATAGGTGTAGGCTAGTTTTTAGGGGTTGAACTCAAAATCAATTGGTGACCCTTGAGCAATACTAATTTACTTTTTTAGTTTTTTACTATCTAGATGTCGTACAAATTTGTTGCACAAAAGCAGATAAATGTCCTCAAGAGAAAAATTGTCCAACTCTTGAGTATTGTGTTCTTAAATCTAGATGAAAATGAGTACAGAATCAAAGTTCCTGGCCTACCGCTACCCATACAGGGTTTAGATGGCCCACAAGTTGAATCCATACCAACATCTCCACATACACCTGTAATGAGAAGGTTAGCTTAGATTTTAGAGTTTTACAGCCCAGTTTCTTGTGGCTCACTGGATTGTTTTCCCTTCTCCGTTGCTTATGCTGAGCACCAAGCACAATGACAGCAGGTTCCGCTTTTTGGTTTCGATGATAAGAGAAACCTATGCATTCATGATGGCGTATGTGTGTATGTATGTATGTATGTGTGTGTGTATGTGTGTGTGTGTGTGTGTGTGTGCGTGTGTGTGTGTGTGTGTTTGTGACACTTTGTTGTTAACACGATATCTCAAGATAGGAATGTCGCTGAGTTTTCAAACTTAGTACATAGATGCCCTATATTAAGAGGAAGAACCCTATCGATTTTGGTCGAGTTTGAAGGTCATTTGAGGTCACAGGGGTCAAAAACTCGAAACACTTTACATTTAACACAACTAACTCGTTAACACGATATCTCAAGATAGGAATATCTGACAGTTTTCAGACTTGGTACTTAGATGCCCCATATGAAGAGGAAGAACCCTATCGTTTTTGGTGGAGTTCAAAGGTCATCTGGGGTCACAGGGGTCAAAGGACTCGAAACACTTTACAATAGGATATGGCACAGTAGGAATGTTTGAAAGTATTCAAATTTGGTACATAGATGTCCCATATCAAGAAAAAGAAGAGCATAAGTTTTCATCGAGTTTGAAGGTTATTTGGGGTCACAGGTGTCAAAGGACTCGAAATACTTTACATTTAACTCATTAACACAGTATTTCAATGTAGAAATGCCATAGGACTTGAAACACTTTACATTTAACTCATTAACACAGTATCTGAAGGTATGAATGTTTGAAAGTATTCAAACTTGGTTCATAGATGTCCTATATCAAGAAAAAGAACAATATCAGTTTTCAACGAGTTTAAAGGTTATTTGGTGTGACAGGTGTCAAAGGACTCGAAACACTTTACATTTAACTAACTAACAGAGTATCTCAATGTAGAAATGTTCATAGGACTTGAAACACTTAACATTTCACTCATTAGCACAGTATCTGAAGGTAGAAATGTCTGGAAGTTTTCAAACTTCGTACATAGATGTCCCATATCAAGAGGAAGAATGGTATGGGTTTTGGTCAAGTTCAAAGGTCATTTGGGGTCACAGGGGGTCCAACCCGGAAAACCATGTTTACACAATATCTTAAGGTAGGAAGCTTGGATTGATTTCAAACTTTATATGTTGATGCAGTATGATGGGTAGATGAACCCTACAAATTTTGGTAGAGGTCAAAGGTCATTTGGGGTCACAGGGGGTCAAACCCCCAAAACGTTTTTTACATGATATCTCAAGTTGGGAAACTTGGATTAAATCCAGACTCAAGATGTTGATGTGTTATGATGTAAGCAAGAACCCTTTAGATTTTGGTAGAGGTCAAAGGTCATTTGGGGTCACAGAAGGTCAAACCCAGAAAATCTTGTTTACACGATATCTGAAGGTAGGCAGCTTGGATTGATTTGAATCTTGATTTGTTGATGCAATATGGTGGGAAGAAGAACCTTATTGATTTTGGGTAGAGGTCAAAGGTTATTTGGGGTCACAGGGGGTCAATCCCCAAAAACCTTGTTTACATGATATCTCAAGGTAGGAAACTTGGATTAATTTCAAACTTGATATTTTGATGCATTATGATGTATGTAAAAACCCTACTGATTTTGGTAGGGGTCAAAGGTCATCTGGGGTCACAGGGGGTCAAACTTGGAAAACCTTGTTTACAGGATATCTCAAGGTAGGAAACTTGGATTAATCTCAAACGTGTTATGTTGATGCATTATGATGTAAGGAAGAATCCTATTGATTTTGGTACAGGTCAAAGGTCATTTCGGGTTAAAGGGGGCCGAACCCTGAAAACCTTGTTTACACATTATGTCAAGGAAGGAAGCTTGGATTGATTTCAACCTTGAGATGTTGATGCATCATAATGTAAGGAAGAACCCTATTGATTTTGGTAGAGGTCAAAGGTCATGTGGGGTCACAGGGGGCCAAACCCTGAAAACCTTGTTAACATGATATCTCAAGCAAGGAAGCTTAGATTGATTTCAAACTTGATATGTTGATGCGTTTTGATGTATGGAAAAATCCTACTGATTTTGGTAGGGGTCAAAGGTCATCTGGGGTTGCAGGGGGTCAAACTCCGAAAATCTTGTTTGCATGATATCTCAAGGTAGGAAACTTGGATTAATCTCAAACTTGGTATGTTGATGCATCATAATGTGAGGGAGAACCCTATTGATTTTGTTAGAGATCAAAGGTCATCCAAGGTCACAGGAGGCTCAAACCCCGAAAACCTTGTTTGCATGATATCTAATGGTAGGACGCTTGGATTTTTTCAAACTTGGTTTGTTAATGAATTATGAGGGTGGACCCTATTAATTTTGGTAAAGGTCAAAGTTCACCTGGGGTTATCCAAGGTCAGACCTTGAAAACTCCTACTTTGTATTTCAAGGTGGGAAAATGAGAGAGGGTTCAAAGTTAGAATGTGGATGTGTGATGGTTGGAAGATGGCTTCTGTTGTCCTTGGTGGAGGTTGAAGGTCAATTGGGGTCACCAGAGATCAAACTATGAAAACTTTGTTAATAGGATAGATTATCTTAAGGCACAGCATGAAATTTGGGTTTTCATTGTAGAAGTGTTTTGGTTAAAAGAAAAACCAGCTACTTACTGGTGGAGTCAAAGGTCACTTTGGGTCACCATGTGTTACAATAAATGCAGCATTTTTTGAAAAGAACATGTTCTGTATGCATCATCGAAACCTCAATGCATTTTTGCATTCTGGTTAAGTCTTCGGTATGACCAGGCCAGGACTCAAGCTTACAACCTCACAACTGCAAGTCAGATGATCTAACCACTTGACCATGCAGCCAGTCTTCATGGTGAGAAGGATAAATCTTTAAGTTCAGGTTAATATTACCTACAGCAAAATTGGGAAAATTTGAGATCTGTTGATGAAGCTTAAAAACAAAAAATTGGGTTTTCATTGAAGTAATTTTTTCTTAGCAGCCTGTCCTCTCAGAGAAAATAATCATTTTTTCCCCTTGACAGGGGTCAGCTTCCCCCAGTGTATGGTCATGACACCCTGCCCTGCTCCTGTCAGCCAGTGTAAGCATGAACATATCAGACCGGGACAAAATTAAATTAGCTAAGATAGGGTTACTCCACAGCATCCCAAGGCATCCCAAATGAGGGGCTGTTTAGTTTACAGTTTTCCTGAATCAGTTAAAATTTGGCACTTTTCCGCTCTAAAGTTACTTGAAGCAGAGAATGCTCATGTACACAATTCCACCCACACACATTAGGTATATATACAAACACTGTGCCACCTTTATGGCCTGCCATAAATGAAGATATTTGACAGATCATGAGAAATGATGGTCAAAATTGGTTTTTTCCTCTCTTCAAGCAAAATATGGGATGTTGAGAGTACAAGGACAAAAATCAGAAGGATTTAGTTATACTGTGTAAGATATGCGGACAGGTGCAAAGTCACCTTGAGATAAGACAGGCTCAAGTTTTATTTCCTTGGACCCCATGTTCTTCTTGTGAACTGCAGTAAGAAATTTTGAACTTTGTAATTTTTCTGAAAAGCAAGTTATTGTCAGGTAAAAATTTTCTTGAGAACCATAGCTAAACAGGAAACATGGGATAAATATTTAGGCTTAAGAAAGTTAAAGGGGGAATGCAGTCATCCCAACTTGCAGTAGTGTAGTAGACTGTCTTGTTTCATGATTGGCTCTTGAGAGTCATGTGACAATATTCTTTCTGATCAAATGTAAATTTTACAAGAATTAACTGCTTGGTTCACTTTGAATATGCACTACTGACATCCTGAAACAAAAAACGTAAAGATACTTTAAAGAAAATAAAAAGAAAATGATGACATTGAACTGTTGCTTCAAAGAAAAGAACAAACTGCTCATCCCCTTTAAAATGATATTGACTTTAGATTGGTTGGCCATACAGTAGTTCAGAGCTAGCCAGCATTGTGTCAGAGAAGATTTTGCATGGGCTAGATACAGGGGTCACACTTCAAGGTCCTGTGATAAAAAAATGACAAAGTTGAGTATTTGATGTACAAAAACATTAGAAACCAAGAAAATTGCCACAGTGAATTCCCATAAATCTGTTGGGAATTGACCTTTTTACAGGGTAATTTCTGCTTTTCACTTGTGAAGTCTAAGGAGGGACATTTCATGTATGGTTTATGTTATCCACTGTTTTTGCAATCTTCATTTTCAAGGATATTTAATGTAACACTAGTATGTCCTAAGGGTTTTATTTTAAAAATTTAAACTTTGTCCTTGAAAAATCATCAGTATCAGTAACCAAACCATTTAAATTATCTTATGATTTATTAAGAGTTACAGTATATGGTTAACAAAAGAGATGTCAACACTGTGCAACTATCCACATCACTATTTTAGCATTAAGCAACAAGTTGCTTCAGAAACCTAATTGATGAGTTATATCTTGAGAACAGTAAAAGATACTGACATAATTCCAACCAACTTTTTCCTGGGAAACCTTGCTGTTTAACTGCCAAGTAAAGTCAGGCCTTTTTCTGACATGCCACACCACCTTTAGTAAAAGTAAGGCAAAGCTAGCACATTTTAAAAGAGAGAAAAAAAATATAAAAGCTTGAAACTAAGGGAGAATTGTGGTATATTTAGACTTGAGTGTCATTCTTGTTTTTTTAGTTTTTCTCTTGGCAATTGACCATATGCTCAAGAAAAATGAAATCTGGACTTTTTCTTCAACACCATAACAAAGGAATATTATGGGGAGTTCAGCAGTTACACAGCATTTAGAGATCTGCCCTTTATCTGGTAATACTTTTGTTACCCATAAAATCTTACTGAAAGGTAACCAACTAATTGTCAGGTCAAACTCGATAGAATTACCCTTAAGTGATGACTAGGCCTTTAAAATACCTCACAAATGCCATAAAATTCATGAGCTTACTCCTGGACCCCCAGCAACACTTTGCCACTGGTCCCCACCAAGGAAGGCCTTGGACTCCTTCAGGTAGGGCCAGGAGCTTCCCCCTGACCCCCCATTAAGACTTTGCAGTTGGTTCCCACCAAGTCAGGCCTTGGACCTCACTGGGTAGGGCTTAGTGCTGCATCCTCATTGCCCCCTCCAGTGCCCTCCCCATCCCCTTCCTGCAATGAAAAGTCTTGCAATGTGCAGTATCATCATGGTGTCATAATGTCAGATCATAGTTAGTGCAGGTATATTCAGCTGTAACCCTGTCATCAGGGCAGTTTGAGGGGGTTTATCAGTTAATTACATAAAGGGCCAATCCTCTCACCCCAAACTACACTTCTTGTAGGGGGGTAAAGAAACTTTCCATTGGCCCAGCTTTTTGATTGACAGTTAATTTAAACAATGCAGTTTATCAAAGCTTACATTACATAGCATGAACTGTACGGTACTGAGAGTGTTTTGATATCACCCTGAAGCAATAAACTGAGATTGTGACTGGATAAGGATGAATTTCAGACAATTGTGGGAGGGGCTCAAGTAAGAAGTTTAGGAGAATTGGTACTGTTTGGGGTGAGAGAACTGGGCCTTTAAGGTACTGTACATATCCATCTTTATATGCCCTATCTAGCTCTAGCCTCATAACCTTCCTCCTCCCAGCTCTCAAGCTAGGTATTGGTGAATGAAAAAGTCAACTCACAGTAAGAAAAAAAAAAGTTCAGTAAGTTCTGTCAACCAAAGAATCACACCTTTGAAGAAAAGCAAAATATTTAACCCTGGGCGGGAATGATGCAGTTATCCTAAGTTTGCCCCCTTGTGATTTAAGAAATAACCTTTCCCTCAGCCTGTATTCTTAACAAGATTTAAAGGGTGGTGATTTCTCAGTATCTTACACAACTATTTTTTAACTCCCTTTGTTAGCAAAGAAAGGCTGTTGTTGGCTTCTTGCCAAGATGTGGCAAAATAATTTTAGTATCTTTTTGACAGTTGTATATAGGTCTGTGGGAACAAACTTGAATTCCTTTGTTGAGTCCTTATTGTTAAAATTAAGAGGATACCATTTTTACAACCGGTACCATCAGGTTACTCATGAAGACCTCCTTTGTGACCTATCTTATCAAAATATGCCCTCTCCAGGACAAACTAAATTTAAAGTTGATAGATTGATGGCAGTATTTCTGTCAATAGGATGTAATTGGCCAGTTTGATGGCTTTCTCTCCAGGTGGAAATAACTTGCAAAACTAAAAGGTTAAAAAAATATTTCCATCATCCCTCTATGGTGCCTTAATTCAGTTAAATTCCTGAGATTTTTTTATTTTTTAATTTGTCAGATTTTCCTCTAATTTAATGTTTTTTTTTAGATTTGTCCAACTGCAATGATCTATTTTTGGTACAAATGTTTCAGTTTGTTCAGAGGGTATGCCTTTTAGAAAAGGAGATTTAAAACTACTGTTCTGTATGAAAAGGACAAATAGGGTGAAACTTATAGGGTCAAACCTCTCACCCCAAACTACAATTTTGGTACCTGGGTACCAAAATTCTCAATTGGTTCAGCTCTTTGATTGACAGCTAATTCAAACAATGCAGATTGCCAAAGCTTATATTACACAGCATGAACTGTACCAAGAGTGTTTTGATTACATAAATTGAGTTTTTCTATCCTCACCCTGAAGCAATAAACTAAGATTATATCTGGATGACGATGAATTTCAAACAGTTGTGGGAGGGGCTTCAGTAAGAAGGGTAGGAGAATTGGTACTGTTTGGGGTGAGAGGACTGGGCCTGTAAAAAATAAAAAGTGTAGATGTGTGGTTTTTACAAGTACCTCCAGCAGGTGGGGGAGGGGGGGAGGGGGCAGGAACAAATGTGGTTGCAAAATGATTCTCATTTTCTCAACTCCCATTGTCATAGCACATGCACTCCATTCCATTGCTCAGATGTTTAATGTCAGGGTTTCTACTCATCGTTTTTTCTCAGGAGTCACAGAACCTTTCAAATAACTTTACGAGAGTCAAAATTACAAAGGAAGGGGTCAAAATAAATTTGAGTTTAATGCAACACACTTTATTCCTTTTTTTTGTTTACACTCTAGGGTATATTTGCAATGCTTCTCCACTATCGTTTTCTTGTAAGATATTACATCAACTGTCCATAGACAATAAATTTAAATATGTAATTCGTTAATTAATTTGTGACAATGACTTTAATGGCAAAATTAATTTATCATTTCTGATTGTAGGGAAAAAATGCTATGCGTGAGTTTGACCCCACAGGTTTCCTGTCCTTGCATCAAAATAAAAAAGGTTGTGCGTCATTGACCCGGGTGCCCGAGTCAGTGAAATCACTGAATGATGAAAGTTTCTCACTTATTACAAATTTTGCAATTTCTTTCCTTTTTTGGGGCAAATTTTTTCCATTTGGCAATAATTTGTGACTTTCTTGTTGTGCAACTCACATTACTGGCTTTTTTGTTATTAAATGAAAAATCTTTTATATGACCTCAAGGGACCCTTCCCCCCTTTTTTCATAGCTTATTGTACAAAAATGGCTTCTTTAAAGGGCCAGTCCTCTCATCCCAAACTACACTTCTTGTAGGGGGGTACAGGAACTCTCCATTGGCCCAGCTTATTGATTGCTGTTAATTCAAACAATGCAGATCGGATTACCAAGGCTTATATTACACAGCATGAACGCTACCGAGAGGGTTTTGGTTATACACATAGGCTTTTCTATACTCACCCTGAAGCAATAAACTGAGATTGTGACTGGATAAGGATGAATTTCAGACAATTGTGGGAGGGGCTTAAGTAAGAGGGGTTAGGAGAATTGGTACTGGTTGGGGTGAGAGAACTGGGCCTTTAATCTTACCAAACCCCACAACAATAACATTGTTGTTCTCATGCACCCTTCAGTAAAAGAGTGTATAATATTTGATCTTCTATGAAGGCATTTAAGATCTGGGCCATGAATATTTAGGACATTCTTGGCCCTGTTAAGACAGAGAAGAAGCACCATACGTGCATCATGTGGACTGACATTACGTATTTACGCATCTTGACCTTGCCTTTTTTCTGAAGAATATTCTATTCTGGTATTTATCATAAACTTCACATATAAAATTTCACCTTCCCACCAATGTCCTTTCTTGTTTTGATTGTCATCATTGTAATATTGTGTTGTTATATATTGTTTTCATATGATATGCTTCTACAGGGAACCATGACAGAAACAAAGGCATATTGTTATTGACATTTACTACCAGTGAAAAATGATCCTCAATAGCCGCTAGTGTTTTGATCATAAATCACGATTATGAAATATTGTTTGGCTCTTGTCATTCAGGGTTGTTTTCAAGGTGATTCCTTAATCCCTGGATGACCCATGACGTATACCATGGGTCACCTTGTTTTCTTATTGGGAGAAAGAAAGTGAAATAACTGGCCTAGGTAGAGTTTTCAAATTTTATGTCATGCATACCTCAGAACTACAGTAGGTATGCAATTGGTAGTTGTTGACAAATTTGCCATCAAGGTGGATGATTGAAGGGTATATCATTTGAAGGCAAATATAGTGTTTAAAATGCTCCAACAAAGAGTACAGAGAAAATGGCTCAGACACTATCCAACAATTCAGTCTTAATCATAAACCCCAGCAATACCAACATTTCCTCAAAATACTATGCCCAAGAAGAGCCATGGACGTTGCATCATTTGAAATGTTGAAAGCTGTGGATCTTCCTCTTTGTTATGTACTGTAAGACCCTTTGTCAAATAGTAAATTGCAAAGCAGTATGGGCTGTAAGGGGAATTTTGAGCAAAAATTTAATTGTCATACCTGTAGGTGAAAGAGAGAGTATAAAATCTGCACAATGCACAATTTGGGGAAACTTCCATTCAAATCAAATGTTTGTTTTCCTAAGATGTCAGCAAATGAAGCTATTAAATTTGTATTCTTAAGTAATTTTGAGGGCGCGCAGAGGTTGTACCAATTCCTCACATTGCAAAGAAATGCTTGGTTTCTTTTTGCTAATCAGTTTATTATGTTAACCTTGAAGTAAAAAGGACCTTATTATAAGAAATGCAATAGCAAAGTTCTCATGGAACTTAATTATGCAAATTTTGATAACAGGGGATTGCTGAGGAGAAAAATTGATGTACGTTTGAAAGGTCTGGTGATGTGAAAATGACAAAATTGGGTGTTTGATGTAAATTATGGCATTAAGAACAAGGAAAATGGCTGCAATTTCCATTAAAATCCGTCAAAAATCGACCATTTTACAAGATAATTTCTGATTTGCCCTCAACTGTTAATAAACATGAGCTTAATATGTTAATCTTGTGATGTTGACAGAGGGATATTTCATATATAGCTAATGTTATCCTTGTTTTTACCATCTTCATTTCAAGGACATTTATAACTTTTGTTTGTCCTGAGGGTTTATTTTGGAAGTTTAAGTTGTGTTCTGGAAAACCATCAGAATCAATTACCAAACCATAAACTATCTGATGAGTAAATATGAGATAATTAATGTAGGATTAAAAAAGAAATTTCAACACTGTGCAACACAACAAATCATTATTTTTGCATAACTTTAGTTGCTTCAGAAAAATTCAAACTTTGAAGAGGTATGTCTCGAGAACCGTAAAAGATACTGACATAACTCCAACAGATTTTCTCTTGGGAAACCTTCTTCCCTATCTGCTAAGTGAAGTCCAGGCTTTTTGCTGACTTGTCACACAGTCTTTAAAGGGAAACAAACAAATCCTTTAATGTGACTTATGTGAGTATATGTTGTCTTTTCTTTCCTCAGATTGCTTTCATTGGCCGGAGTAATGTTGGGAAATCTTCACTGATTAAAGAGTTGCTCAGAAGTGTCAAAGATCTTCGTTTAAGAACTTCAAAAACCCCAGTGAGTGTGTTAAATAAACTCCAGATAAAATTTTATAAAGGTGGGCTCAGGGGGAGGGAGGCAAAAGCTTGCTTCAAGACCCCAATAAGGTACAATCTGAAGGATTTTAATGCCTGTAGGTTGTATATTTGTAAGTTCAAGCATTGCTGCAAAGGTACATGTACTCTCTTAAGTAAGAAACCAAGATCCTTTTCTTCTGCTGTAGTACGGAATTGAAAGTGGGGATTATACCCTCCTTCTACAATTTTTGATCTTTATTGAGGAAAAGTTGGTGTTAAGTTTAAAACACAATTATAACAAAATATGCCGTTTCCTGTCATACAAATATCTGAAAAGCAGTAACCAGTTGATGAAACCTCGAAACTTTCAAGCAAAATACAGGAAACAGGCTTTAGGCAAGTGCAAAATTTAGAATATCACCAAAAGTGACAAATGACCATTACTTGGACCTTTGTATGTAAGACTGAATTTTCCCACATTTTAAAAAAAAAGCTTCTGTTTTGTCCAAAGTCCATTGCTATTTTCATAGTTACCTTTACATTTAGTAAAAATTACAATTTAAAAAAAGGTTTTGATTAACCAATATTTTGAGTTTAGTTGCATGCATACTTCTATAAGATTAGACTGATACTGGAAGAAGGGATCAACAGTTTTAAACTTGATTTCACTTCTCCTGCGTGTGTATTGCTCTATTGTTCTACCCCCTCACCCAAAATGACAAAATTAAAATCAAGTTACAATCAATTTTTTTTACATGGTCCTGTACCTTGTTAGCACTTTTTCTAAAGTCCTTCCAACTCTCTGGCAAAGAGCCGTTTGGCGAAACCAAACTATAAACTGCTTTCCAAAGAAGCCATTACGTCCACTGAAGGACAACTGTTGACCAACCTTACGTCCCTCCAACCATTTACATCATTGGTCTGTCATGTACTGTATGGTTCGATTCTAGACTGTCTGTAATACAGACATGTGAAGAATTCATAAACCTATTTGATATTCCATTGATAAATTAGCAAAGGCATAGTCAAGTCTCTCTACCATTCCCAAATTTTCTACCAGGTGAGTGGTAGCATTACTCAAGATATCTTAAAGGGCAAAGGTGCATTTAAAATGCTTCAACACAGCACTAAAAGTAAATAGCTCTGGTCATTTTCAAAACATTGAGTCTCAACAATAAACCCTAGCAATAGTTTCACCTCCTCAAAATATTACTGCACAAGAAGATTTTATGGAAATTGCATGTTTGAAATAATGAAAGTTTGGGTGAACAAATTATTCTTGAGCAACAAGGGGCTGAATTTCTATCTGAGGGAAACTTAGTTCTTGAAAAGAAGGCTACCACACTGCCTTATTTGTAATCATTTATCACCCTTGTCCAATAAATATTGGTTTTAAAAGGATGAAATTTCATTGCAAAACAAATGCAATATTTCCCTGTAAGTGCAGTACTGTAATGAGTTTCACTCTTTGTTTATTCCCTTACTTCTTTTAGGGCCATACAAAGCTAGTGATTTTCTACCAGGTGGGAAAGGCTTTCATGTTGGTGGACATGCCTGGGTATGGTTTCAGGCAACCTGAAAACTTTGAACTTAGTGCAGAGGGTTACCTGAAGAACAGAAAAAAGTAAGTTGAACCAGACACTTTTTCAAGGTTCCCAAGATCATGGAAAAACTGAAAATTTGGGAAAATTATTTCAAGGTGTCAAAAAGTCTTGAAATCAAGAAGATTTTGTGGAGTCCTGGAAAAGTTATGGGAATTTTCACAAAGTGACACCATTCCATTCTCACTCAAATATAATATCAAAATGTATTCTCCCTCATACTGCAACATATAAATTTATTATTCTCTTAATACCCCAAATTGAATACTGCCCATAAGCTGCATGTTACAGTACACACATGTGCCAAAGTCATGGTAATTCTTTGTTTGGGCCTGGGAAAATCATGGAAAAGTCATGGAAATTGATTTTCCAGAAAGTGCAGGAACACTTGCTTGTTTTATACATAGAAATAGCTTACTACACTTATGTCCTACACTGTTGCCACTGCACGTGTGCATTAAAACTTTTATGTATGGCTGCCTGCTATGTCTTAGACTTATATCTGAAAGTTTGGACTGTACTGTATTGTGCAGCCAGTATCAACAGATCTTACCAGATTTAGCTTAATCTACATGTGTCATTGGTTCCCCTGTATCATTTTCCCCCTCTTCTTCATTCCCTTCTCATTAGTACTGAGTCTCAATGGTCCCCCAACTCATCAGGACTAGGGTGAGGGATTTAGGTTATCCTGTAGTTGAGAGATAGGGTTAGGCTTAGAAATTAGGGGACACAATCTCCGAAAAACACTAGGGACGAATGAAAGGGGCAACCAGTGAGAGGGGGACCAAGTATGCAGGGAACCTGTAAGACAGGCAACTTAAGACATTAATCCCATAAAGGATGTAATTTTTACTGAGTCGGAAAAAATATTAAAAATTGAAGGTGCAGAAGCACGCATCACAAATGATCGAAGTGTTTTTTGTGTAATTCAAGTTTTATTTATTTTGTGCCGTTTGTTTTGAAATGGTGGTTTACAGAACTTCACCCAGACACAGACTGTAGACATTCCCAAAGGGAAAATTGAGATTACGTGTTTTGACTGCTACCTCTTTATTGGACCGAATTAACTTAAGGCTAATTTTGTTATAAGTATTTATTGAGTTCATGCACAAAAGGATTGTAACATTTCTCAATATTCCCAAGAAGCTTCGAAACTGGATTTCATGCCGCTTTACTCCTGAGAGTAATGTTTAATTTACAGTATGTTTTCATCTAACACAAATTGAATTTTTGATCCTTTTGCTATTCCGCTTTGATGTTACAAAAAGGGAAGCCAAGTCCTTAAGCCTATAACCCCCTGAACTTTTATTCTAGATATTTTCTTGGGTAACAATTCCTCTTTTCTGAAGGGAAAAAGTTGCTGCAGTCCAGTTTCTCTCATTGCTACATATTTTGGGAATTTGCTTATTACAGCAGTCTTGCTGTCATCATGAGCCATGAATAGAATATTTCAGAACTATGTAAATACTTTTAAATATTATTTTAACGTTTCAATAATTTTTAAAAAATGTGCAAAATGTGTACATAAACCAATACTGCATACTATGTCCAGTGTATTGGTACAGTGTTAACCTCTAGTGGTTTTCATGAATAAATTAAAACAAAGTATGAAATAAGCTTAAGTGATTACAAGAAATTTAAGCCTTTGGCATACATTTTAGGTAATACCTAGAAGTGTCAAATCAAATAAGAGCAGCAACAATATAAATTTTGAAGTCCACCAGGCCATTAACTGATTGTGTTAAAACATGATTTATTGAATGACTCAAATTCATCAACAAAGCAGATACAGGATTAAACTTCATCTGTGTAAGACTAAGTGGCAGCACTATATGGTTGGACAAGAAGGGGCATTTCCTCCCCCCCCCAGATTTTGTCCTTGCCCCCACTGACTTCCCCCTACCCCAAGTTAGTTCAGTCAGGAGTCCACTTATCCAAAAAATAATTAATAATATACCTCTCCAGACACTTCATTTTCCATCCAGCCAGAGGTATACTACCATCTCAAAGCTTCTGGCAGCTCAGCCCCTCGGACCCCAAACCCCAGAAACGGGCACTTTGGGCTGGATTTCACACTGCACTCTAAAATTTTTGCCTCAGCATTATCCTTTGCCCCTAGTTTGCACCCTTCCCTCCCCTCCAGTTTTGACATTCTGGTGCCACAAGTGGCAAGATTGTTTCAAAATTTTCCTGTCATAAAATAAGAATATCCATAAATACTGTAAACTATCATGACCTGCTTCTGAGATATATTCATGTGCTAGGACGTAAAAGGTATACTTTAAAAAACAAAAAAGGTGTTTAAAGCATGTCATCATTTTGCATTATTTAAAAGAGCCTTTACTGTTATGGAAATCAATTACGTACCAGTTCAAGGATTTGAAGACGTCCCTGACGGTTGACATTTGACAGCCGTTGGTCTCAGGTAAAACCTAAAGCTGATTATACCCTTCACTGCACCATTAGTTATTTGATCCTCTTTTTGCCAGCACTTCTACCAAGTTTTTTGGTTAACTATTTCAACTCCTAAGTTGTTGGGCTTTAATGGTACCAGAATGGTGATCAAAACTGAACTCATAGAAGCAGATAATTGGAGTAAAGAACCAGTGGTCAGGTACTTAAAAAAGGAAATGCAGATTTTTCCTAAATTGCAGTAGCCATGACAAATTCCCTGGAGGAAAATATTTTGTCATGGAATGGAGAGGGCTAATCATGAATATAGTGCCAAGAAAATAAAGCCATAGTTCCCTGTTTATCCCTTTACAAATCAGATCTTTAATAATTTGCTGGTCAACTAAAATTGCACTGATTTTAAAAAGTTACAGTATATGTATGTATATTTTTAGGGAAAAGAACTTTTATTTCCTCAATAAAACTCTGGAAAATATTGAAGCAGTACTTTTCCTTAAAATGAAGGTTAAGGTTGCCCAAAATATGAATTTGTTAGTTTTTTTTTTTTTTTCTTCATAGAAAAGTATCCCAAACTCAAATGGATATACATTTGAATTTTTTAGTATTAAGTTAGATGAGATTTAATGACACATAAACACGAATGTTTGTTAAATTTATTGTCAAGTTTGGTTTATTTCAAATTTGGTTTTCCTTTAGTCCCCTCTTATGACAGGTGGGAAATACCATGGACACATTTTACAACCCCCAGTCCCACAGAGGGTCCCAAAGTATGAAAAGCAGAAAAAGTGAATGGTCTGGAGCCCCATAGCATCACTCCTCCTCTTCCTTCCCGTACTTTAATGATATTAAGTTGAATCATTTCATTTGATGTTTCCTCAGAACTTAAAGGTACAGGCTCAAGTAACTCTGATGCAGTGAGGTGAAAGATTACATTACGTTAGTTTTTTCTTTGTCTTTTTGCAACAGTTTACGAATGGTTTTCCTGTTGGTGGATGCGTATGTTGGACTAAACCCAACAGATAAAATCGGACTGGATATGTTGGATGAATTTGGAATTCCTTTCACTGTAAGTAATTTGTTAATTTCAGCCAAACTCAGAATCAATGTAGGGTTTACACTGAATTACCATGGCTCTCAGAGAGAACCATTTTTTTATTCTTTTCTTTATGTAGGTCATTTCAAATATGCGGCACATCTGAAATACTTGACATGTATGTTAAAAGACCTTAATATGATCCGTTAAACAAAGTTATCAAAATTTATAGTTTTCTAAGTTTTAGCTCAAAGTCAAGAAACTTAACATGTACTCCTTAAAAAGTTTCTTTGGTGATATTCTCAAAGTTATTTTATGTTTTACGTAAAGGTACGTGTAGCATGTGTGTGTAAACTGTAGTAAATGCATAAATGCATAAACATGAACCTATCATATTGTCATTTGCATTATATTTGTATCAAGTCTTATTGTTGACTGTCATTGTTGAAACATATCAAGAAAGAAAATATTCTGGTACTCTAATTGTCTTATTTAGCACACAGGGCACATACAGGGTTGTACTGTAGCTATGGTGGGATATTAACTGACAACAACCATGGTAACAAAAGCTTGATATTACTGTCCGGCACTCAGTGGCAGTAATTCTTCCCACCACTCCTTTTCAAAAAAAAAAGGCACAACCTTGCTAGTAAAGCACTATTCTTCCCCATCAGTTATTAAGCCTGCATTTCCCAAATGTGTGTAACATTGCACTAGCTGAGTTTGCTTGCTTTCAAATATTGATCTTAATAATCACAATTCATCAGTTGAAAAAAATTGGATTTCTTGCTAGTAGTAGAAGTTAATATAATATTATATATAATAGTGTAATATATAATAGTTTCAGGAATTGAAACCCCACCCACGTGTGTGTGGTCTAACCTGTGGGTACTTTTATGCAGAAGGCCTTCGTTTGACTCCCAAGACTTTAAAAAAAGGAACCTTGTACCTTGTGCATGATGCTTCACATAAGCAATGAGTAGGGATAACAATCAAGTGCCCTACAACTGTGGGCACAACTAGATTAAACCAGGCTTTGAATTTTGAGGTGTGTAGGTGTGATTGCAAATCATCACTCACCTCAAATCACTGTTAGGGGTGTGAACTTTTGCACACCTAACTAAAGAATGTCAGTTCATGTAATTCTGTTGAAGTTCAATAAAACAGCACACCTACCACACTCCTTTATTTTACTGAGGACTGTGATTTGTAGCACACTTGGAAATTTTTAAACTCAAAGCCTGTTAGTTAGTTAGGTAGTTAGATGGAGTTTTATGGCCCAGTTTCCAACGTATTGGTTCCAGTGGAGTGGGCCACAGCCTTTTTTCCAGTTGTGACTCACTGGCTTGTTTTCCCTACTCCATTGCTTATGCGGAGCATCACGCACTTGAACGGCAGTAGGTTCCATTTTTAGAGTCTTTGGTATGAATTGACCTGGGACGGCCTGTTAAACCAGATATAAAGGCTACACATTGAGGCATAAACCCTGTCTAAACTGCTGTAATCAAATTTTACCCATCGACGTGTGTATTTGAGACAAGCTGACAGGCATCATGGAAGTGTAAGGGTTGTAAGAGTAATACTTCATGCTGGTATTAGGCCTTGAATTTTGAGGCATGTGAGTGCATTGGCACCCAATCACTTGCCTCAAATCATTATTAGGGGTGTTAGTTTTGCATACCTGAATGTAGAATGTGAGGTGATTTAAATCTATTGAAGTTTATTAAAAGAGCACACCTACTGCTCTCCTTTTTCTTCTCGAGGAGTGTGACCTGGAAATTCTAAAACTCAAAGCCTGTGTTATTAAGTTATGAAAAAATATTGGGTGTAGAAGTATTAGTATCAGTCAAATTTTGATTTTGCACATTTGTTTGAACTGTAAACTGGAAAATATAGTTGTTCTTGCTTACTCAAGAGTTTGAAAGCTATGAACCGCTGCATATGGTATGGGCATTTTTTTACTGGTGGATAAAAATATCAAGCCAGATTCTTGTAGGGAAATGATGCATTTGGAAAAATTTTTGAAAATGGAGAGAAGAAATTAACTGTTCTTGTACACAACTGACGGAAATATTAAAACTTGAGAAGCTAGACTTCTTCCTGGTACAGTAATAACAGAATGACATTTCTTCCAACCTTGTTTGTGCTGATGGTAAAAAACTTTAATTCATACTCACAACCCTGGACACTACAGTTGTAGTACTCAGTACTCTTAAACCACACTACAACCTCTTGTATGTGACTGTGCATAACAACTCTATACACTACAGTTGTACTACTTGATACACTACACTCACACACTGCAATCTATTGTGTATGACAGTGCAGTCTACAACCCAAGGCACTACACTTGTACTACTCAGTACACTACACTCACGCTACAATCTATTGTGTATGACAGTACAGTCTACAACTCAAGGCACTACACTTGTACTACTCAGTACACTACACTCACACACTGCAATCTATTTTGTATGACAGTGCAGTCTACAACCCAAGGCACTACACTTGTACTACTCAGTACACTACACTCACACACTGCAATCTATTTTGTATGACAGTGCAGTCTACAACCCAAGGCACTACACTTGTACTACTCAGTACACTACACTCACGCTACAATCTATTGTGTATGACAGTACAGTCTACAACTCAAGGCACTACACTTGTACTACTCAGTACACTACACTCACACACTGCAATCTATTGTGTATGACAGTGCAGTCTACAACCCAAGGCACTACACTGATACTACTCAGTACACTACACTCACGCTACAACCTCTTGTATGTAATTGTGCATTGTAACAACTTTATACACTACAGTAGTACTTCTTGGTACACTACACTCATACAACAGCCTCTTGTATATGACAGTGCAGTCTAACAACCCAAGGCACTACACTTGTACTACTCAGTACACTACACTCACGCTACAATCTATTGTGTATGACAGTGCAGTCTACAACCTAAGGCACTAAACTTGAACTTCTCAGTACACTACACTCACACTACAACCTCTTGTATGTAACTGTGCATTGTAACAACTTTATACACTACAGTAGTACTTCTTGGTACACTACACTCATACAACAGCCTCTTGTATATGACAGTGCAGTCTAACAACCCAAGACACTACAGTTGTACTACTCAGTACACTACACTCACCCTACACTCTCTTGCATATAACAGTGCTGTCTAACTACCCTAGACACTACAGTTGTACTAACTCATAACACTGCTCTCACCCTTCAGTCTTATCAATGAAGGATGCTCGAATAACTTCTTGCCATAATACTCTTGCACCAAATGTAAAACCGTAAATTCTTGATTTCTTTTTTTTTTTCCAGATCATCTTAACCAAAGCAGACAAAGCTAGCAAGAGAGCCCTCTACAAAACACTTGTCGACTTGAAGGAAACAATGAGAAACCGTTCCATGGCTTGTCTACCTCAGCCTTTCCTTGTGAGGTTGGTTTTCAATGGTTTTTTTTTCTTAACCACAAGGCACTGGGGTCAATAATCCTGGGTCCTAATTTTCATATTGCTTTTAAGCTTCCAAGAAAACTTTACCAAATAACTATTGGCTACATATTGAAAATATATCATTCTGAGTGAAACTGCAAATTTCTGTGGTGACTCATTCAAACTCAATGATGTGTTTTTCAATATATAGCACCACTAAAAAACTGTTTAAAAGGCAGTCAATTCTGCCCACCCTCACTACAAGTTTCTTAGTTGTCTATAGAAAAAATGAAATGGCACATCTCTTTGATTGACAGCAAGTTAAAAAAATGCAGAGGACTGCAGCTTGATCATTGTACACAGCGTGTTTATACTTAGAGTGTTCTGATAACACATTGGGTGTGTACTGTACACCCTGAAGCAATAAACTGAAATTGTATCTGGATGAGTATGAGTTTTAGACAGTTGTGGGAGGGGCTTAAGTAATTGGGCAAAGTGAATTGAAACTGCCCGGGGTGAGAAGATCTGGCCTTTAAAGAGAAGAATGTAGCATGTAAAGGGAACAATGCCCCATTCTTTTCAACCTTTGTTCAAATATGTATAGGTTTAATTTGAAATTTTGTTTCATGTGTAAATGTTCTTTATTGACAAGAAAACTGGACTTTTGCTCTAATAAGTAGGGAGCTGTTACTCAGAAGGAGTCACATCAAACCAATTTATCTAAGCTGATATTTCAATACCCACTAAATCAAGAGATTAACAAATATTGTCCAAGATTAATTTTTTTTTTTACTTTTTTCCTCTATCAAATTGTTTTATTTGATTTTGATTCCCTAGAAACACTACTTAAGTCCTAAACAGTGGCATAGCCATGAGGGTGGTTTCAACCCCCCATGACCCATCCTTGCAATGCAAAAAATGCCTAAAGTAGCAGCTTTTTCTCTCTATCCTTAGACTTTTCTCTCATGTTGTGCCCCAAACCCCCCACCCCCTCCCCCCATGTAATCCTGGCTGCTCTTCCTAAACAATTCATTAGGTAGTTGGATGAGGTTTCATAGCTCAATTTTTAACCATTCAGTTGGATCAGCTGCAGCCTTATTTCCAGTTGTGGCTCACTAGCATGTTTTGGCTGCTCCATTGCTTTATATGCAGAGCACCAAGAACAGTGGCAGAAGGTTCCATTTTTTAAAGTCATCAGTATTGACCCCCCCCCCCCCGGAGTCAAAATCCAGACCTCCCCGCTGCAAGTCAGATGCTGTAACCCCTTGACTATGCTTCCATGTCAATCTGAAACCACCAGCACTTCAAGGGTTTGTGTAAACTCAAAATGGCTGGTCAATTGACCAGTTTGAAGTTTCTTCATATGGAGCAGTGTTGCACAGTAGGTCAGAGGTCAAAGAGTAACATTTTCACAGGTGTTTACAGCTGATGACTCATGTAAACTCACGTAAAACAGTGTGCTATGCAGGGCGGTCTCAGTGCTCAAATGTTTTGTTACCATTTTACCTGAAAAGAAAGGTCGTCACCCATGCCTAGATAAAACTCCTCTATTTAAAAAATAAAGTCTGGAAGTATAGAGTCACAACAATGTGGCACTCCTTTACTTGTATGCAAATGAGCTGACTGGAGACAAAAGGTTAGTTTTTGTTACCTCATTGTGGAAGATTACAGCAGTTTCCAGGAATACCAAATGTGAATTTGATTTCATATTGATACACCAAACAGTTGTTTTCTCAAAGTCATGAGTGCCACAAAATTGTCAAAATTTTAGAAAAAACATATTTTTTCAATTTCTCACCAGGTGAAGTTATGGGTTACAGCTGTATGTTCTGACATCTCTATGTTCCTACATCTCTGTTCTAAAAAATGGCACCAAAGTACTCTTTGTCGGTGCCAAAGTACATTTTCATCGGTGCGGAAGTACATTTTTTTCGGTGTCAAAGTACATTATTGTCTTCGTCAAAGTACACTTCGTCGGTGCCAAAATACGTTGTTGGAACACAGAGCTTTCGGAACATAGTGTTTTCCATGAAGTTATGTAGGCAGTTACAATGAAATGGTGGTTACCTATTGAGTTGAATAAGTGAAGGGCTGTGTTGCTCTCATGCTTGCGATAGGGTTAAGCCTATAAAAAGGTCGAAAATTCCTCCAGGAAAAGGACAGGTAACCTGCCTTGTTTGTTTTCTCAGCAAATTTTTGTTCCCCTTTTCAAATCAACAGAAATGTCATAGATGTCAGTGCTCTAGTTCCCATGAGGGCTATATGTTGTCAGCTTACTTCGTTGCAATCTTGAAATAATTTCTTCAGTGTATATGTCATCCCTTAGGCCTTATGGCAGGGAACTGCCAGTGCCATGAAGAAAACAATGATACCAACACCACTTTTATCCCTCTGTGGTATTTCAATAATTTTCTCACCCATTTAGAAGCATAGAAACTTGTGTCACACAGTTGTGTAAATTTACTATATGTTACAAAACCAGCTCCTTTTTTTTTTTTTTGCTCATGTTTAGCTCCCTTTAATAGACTTACTTTGCTCACAAAATAAGGCTAAGAAAGAAAAACAAAATGGCTAACAAATTTCTTATTAAAACTAACAAAATGCTGTAAAATATTTCACGTATATGTGTGATGCCTGTTTTTACTTATACAGAACATTTACTTTTTTGTGTCCTTCAGTTACATATGAATGAAAAATATAATGTGTCTGAATTGAAGGGTATGTGTAAAAGTTCTTTTGTTGATATGTAAGAATGTTAGACAAAAAGTATTTCCGTGCTTCAGAAGACTCTAATTAAACTTTTGAGAGATACAAAATGTTTTACACAATATCATACATTTTAAATTCTAGCTGTGTAATTATAGGGTCCTGCTAAAATTGGCCCATTGCTCAAGTTGGGAAAATTGATTGCAGATGTCTTTCAGTTTTATAGGTTGACATCCTGATTTTGGACTGTCTTATCCAACTATTAAACAAGGGGGAAATTAATAGACAAAAGCAAAGGACTAGCCTTGAGGGTTTGGAGTCAGGGGACATCAGACCCCAAGGTATTTGCCCACATTATGACCCTACATGAGATGGACAAGTCCTTTGAAGTTTACAAACAGTAATTAATTTAAAATAATCCCCTGTAAGCATCTGCTTCCTCCCATCAGTGAGTGGGATGATTTTTTGATTCAGCTGTCCTTTGTTTCCAGCTGCATTTGGTGATTGATACTAATCCATGGTCCCTTTTAAAATGCCTGATTTGCCATTTGGTCAACAGAGTTCTTAAACAACTGTCTTACTAATGGAAGAGCAATAGTAGGACTTTAACAAGTTGAGATTCCAGAGAAAGATAAATGGCAGAAGCATTTGGAGAGACTTGTGTATTCTCATGTCAAACTCTCCTCTATTTATTATTCTCCTGGGTGGGGCTGGGAAGAGTGGGGGAAGGAGACATCTTTCAAACTCAACTGAAACTTATTCAGGTTGAGTACATGAAGGGCTATTGACTCTTTTCAGAATTGATAAACAAAGCTCAAAACTCATTTGATTAGTCTAGTTCATGCTTGAAGTGGCACAGTTTGTAAAAATAGAACAAACACACTCTTCAATTGGTTATGTTTAGACTGGCAAGTGTCACATACTGTTAACCTCAAGGTTGCCCTAATTGATTCGCAGTGAGCTTGATTGCCCCTGAAACATCAGTCCCAGTTGACTCTCCCAGACTCCTTGGCACCATCATGTCTACATTGTTATCTAAGGTGACTGATTGTGATGACTGAAGTCATTTTGAATCATTCCCTTTAAAAAAAAAGATGAACTTTTTACCTCTAAAACAGGAGTTAAAAGTTTACTCCCAAGTTTTGTGCAAAAATGTTAAATTTGTAGACAGTTTTTTGCATTTGAAAAGGTGATTGAAGCAAGAGGCACAATTTCCTCAGCTAACTATCTACAGTTTGGTAGCATTGCTTTCTTTCAGCAGAAGTTGAGTATATCTGTTATGATTTTGACTTGTCATAAGCCGTGTTCCCATTTGATCCAGGGAGGTGGATCTTGATCTACCGAGGTGGATCAAACACTAATGGGAACGCAGATCAACAACACTCATTCAAGATCAAGATCCACCGATTTTGATCGACCGTTCGGGGTAGATCAAGATCCACCGCGCTGGATCAAAGTTTGTAATGGGAACACATCGGTAGATGAAGTGACCCTGGATCTCCGGTTACACTCATGTATGTTTTTGTGATACATCTATACGAAATGCATGGCATGCCGACTTGTAAACATTGGTGACCTTTTCGCGCTTGCGCAATGTGTTCGTAAAACACGTTTGATCTACCGCGCTCACTCAAATGGGAACGCGGATCTCGATCAAGGTAACTGATGTTGATCCACTTCGGTAGATCAAGATCCACCTCCCTGGATCAAATGGGAACACGGCTATAGTCTTAAGGAACCACATGTTATTATTTCTCAGGTGTTATCCCATTCTGTTGTTGTAAAAAGGTTATAAGTCAAGATAAAAGGCTATCTAACCTTGCCTCATCTTTTTTGAACCCCAATGACAACAAGTTCAATATGTTTGTATTTGATTCCTGAAAGTTTCAATTGAAGGGCCTCCCATACAGCTAGTGGAGGTAGGTGATAATTCCACTCATTCAGCTTGCTCTTGGAAAAAAAGAAAATGAGTTCTTTCTTATTACTGGAGTGATGAATGAAAATAAAATTATCTGGCAGAGCATTCTGAAACAATAGGTATTCCCCAGTCACTCTATTGGTGCCAGGTATCTTTGTTCTCAACATTTCTTTTATCTTTGATCACCTCCAGTAGTCTTTAGTTTCCCGATATTCAAGGTCGTTCTGGAAATGCTACTCTTTTAAATTCAAACTTGAGTTATCTCTCAGTGGGGTGGTAAGGACTGATTGAATGTTTACTTTTGAAAACAGGAAGGTGTTTGAAGACAAAGTACTCATGCTTTTTATAAGAAGAACATTCACATAGGAACCCTTGCTTTCTACTTTTTTTAACAGTGCTGTCAAATCTACAGGAATACCACTTTTGAAGGCTTACATTGCTCACATAACAGGGAAGTTGGAGCCAAGAATGAGATGATGCTTATCCGAGAGGAGGCTTCTACTGCACAAGGCAAGACATGCACTCTTGATGAGGCGTTGATTGACCTCTGACCTCATGGGTGATAAAAGAAGGAGCCCTACTTGAGCCATAGGATATAGACAAGTGCAATAACAGTTGTTTTTACTAATTTGGCCCATCTGCAAAGGATGGACCATAAAATGTCCATAAACATTGTCATGCAAACGTTGGAACATGCAGGAAGATGAATGAAACTTAAAGTTCAATGACCTTAATACATGTTGGACGTCTGTCACATTTGTTGAAAAAGCAGGCCACATGATCATACATTTGTTCTTTAGCACGGCAATAACTTTGCTTCCCTGAGAAAGAACATATCACAAAAGAATGCAATTGATGGATGATATTTGGAGTAGGTCAAGTCATAGTGTGTACAAATCTGTTAGGGAAGTGAGACATCCTTGCCAGGGATTTTCTGTGAAATACCACAGAGCTTTACTTGGCTGATCTGTGCCTCCATACACTTGCACTAATTTGTTTGTTTGTTTTGTAAATGAGCAGGGATTGTGGTAGCCATGTTCTGCACTGAGGATGTGATGCAAATATTTGCCGAAGCAACCATGCATAAGATTCACCATCAAAAGTGTTAAGTTTAGTGATTGACAGGAAGAAGTTTACTTTCAAACTCTAACCAAGGTGTTCACCTAATGATATCCTCAAAGATAGGGTTCAGTGTACTGCAGGCAGCAGCTCTCTCTGTAGTTGGGCAGGTAGCCTTATGCTGTGGACTTTTTGCCATGGAGGCAGTGAGAGCATTTTAGTGTCATGGCTTAATTAGAAACTTAGTTATGTGATATTTTAGGTTTGCCATCACATCATCTCTAAGGAATGTGCCCACCCTGGGCATATGATGGGGTACTGAAGATTTTTGTTCCAAAGTCATTTGAAACTGTGAACTAGAATATTTTCATCCCGGATAATTGGCAAGTGGGGAGTGCTTACACGAGACAGCTTTGGTTACCATATGCATACAATATGAAATTGTCCTGGGTGGAAATTATCTGAAAGGAACTTAAATGAGGTTGGGAATAATCTCTGTTGGAAACTGCCATAGGTGGAATTGTCTTGAGGGAGGGGATTCTGTCTGGTGGAATTGATTGGGGGACTGGGAAACTTAGCTTCTGCTGGGTCTCCTTCACTTCATCTTGTATGTGTAATTTATGTGATGTTATTATGTTTTTTATCAGAATATCAGAGGTGTTACTGAAGGTTTTCTCAAGTTAAGTTCAATTACTCATTCCCATAGACGTAGTCAAAAGTTACTCAAAGAGTTTTGTAGGCTCAACATAAGAAATATTAGTTTTGTTTGTAGGGTTGTCAATATTTGGAATAGCCTTCCTGACAGTGTAGTTTCTGCAACTACTGATTTTCAGTTTGAGAAGGCTTTTTGGGCTGGCCATGAGATGTTATACTTCTACAAGGCAGAGTTTTTGTAAGTTTAGTATGGCAGTCACCCACAGCTCTTTGACCGTTACTACAGTTCCAGATCATGAAGATGAAGAAGGTGCGGACATAGGGGTCAATAGACCTGCGTCCACTGAGGTTCCTAAGGTATTCTAAGGTAATACGTTACAGTGGAAATAGAGAACTTCAAACTGTCCTGAAGTTTTGCAACTTTACGCTCAGGCATTGCACAGGTGCACATGAGGGAAAGGCTTATTTAATACCTGAATGCAGTTTATAGTGCACTCTGTCTTGCAATGATACCAGGAAATAAAGTGCCTTTTACTGTACTGTTAAGTCTCATCAATAATTACTGACAAGAGCTCCTCATTCCTTACTTATAACACTAAGCAACATCACAAAAAATGAGTTTTGTATGATTTGAAAAATTAAAAATTGGTTAATTCATACTTCATGGACAACAAAAGACTGGAATTTGTGAGAACCGTATTTCTTGCAAATAAACATTTTTATCCAGCAAGTGATTTTGAACTGCTTATAATTTTGAAATTGTAAATCAGGGTTATAACTGTTTAACCTGTATGGAAATTTCTCTCCCACAGATACAATGTTCCTTCTGACAATTAGTGTCTCCGCACATACAACAAGGTGTATAATGATAGTGTGTTTTCTATTGTTTCTGTTTCTTGCGAGTTCCCGTACTTTTAATAATGAAAATGTTTATGAATTTTGTATAATTTGGTGCTCAAGGTGAAGAAGTTGTCTTTTTATGAAAAATCGAAGGCAAGCAAGACAGATTTGGTAGAATGCACTTGCTTTCAAGTTTTCAGTGTAACAGTATTGTAGGAAATTTTTGCCATAACTTTGTAAAACTTAGATTCCCTTTAAACTTGTCAGTCATGACAAATAGCACAAGATGCTATTATAGTTGCTTCCAAGTTTTGATACAAAAGTACATTTTTTTAAATTTGCCTAAATTCTGAGTAAAAATTCTAGATATTGAAATTTTGACACCATGAGTCATTTTTTTTTTTGGGGGGGGGGGATGATTGTTAGATGGTTAGGTGGAGGGGGAACGCTTGTCATCACAATAACCAGTGTAGCAACAAACTTGTACCTTAAAGGCCCAATTCTCTCACCCCAAACAGTACCAATTCTCCTAACCTTCTTACTGAAGCCCCTCCCACAATTGTCTGAAATTCATCCTCATCCAGACACAATCTCAGTTTATTGCTTCAGGGTGAGTATAGGAAAACTCAATTTATACAATTAAAACACTCTCAGTACAGTTCATGCTATGTAATATAAGCTTTGGCACTCTGCATTGTTTGAATTATCTGTCAATCAAAGAGCTCAGCCAATTGAGAATTTCGGTACCCGGGTACCAAAATTGTAGTTTGGGGTGAGAGGTTTGGCCCTTTAAATTTTGTGCCAGAATGTTGAATCTCATATCAAGTTGCAGGAGGACTTACAACTATATCTTGTGAATTGGCACTAAATTGGCATTGAATTGGCATTCCATAGTATTGTTGAACGAAATATATGATTAAATTTGTAGATTCCCATGTAAAACTAGGACAGTTTCTGAGAAATGTTTTTGTTTGTCATATCTCATCTCATTCTTAGAAATAAATTTTCATTGTTGTGACCAGCAACCACAGAGATAAATAATACCCTTTGTTGGCATCAATTATGATTTTTTTTGTTCAGTAGGTCCAAAAATTCTTTCATGTAGTCTTGATGTGGATAGCTCGGTCAGGATGATTTCTTTTTTATTTTCATGACCTTTGCCAGATAACCCTGCCATAATCATTGTTTGTTGGAGACAGTGAAAACCTCAAAAATGATTTGCTTATTCATTTTCAAGCCATAGAAAAGGGGGAAAAGGACAGATAGGGTGAAACTTAAAGGGCCAATCCTTTCACCCCAAACTACACTTCTTGTATGAGGTAACAGAAACTCTCAATTAGCTCAGCTCTTTGATTGACTGCTAATTCAAACAATGCAAAGTACAAAAGCTTATATTACACAGCATGAACTGTGGTGAGATGGTTTTGATTATACACATTGAGCTTTTCTATACTCACCCTTAAGCAATAAACTGAGATTGTGTCTGGATGAGAATGAATTTCATACAATTGTGGGAGGGGCATAAGTAAGAAGGTTAGGAGAATTGGTACTGTTTGGTGTGAGAGAATTGGGCCTTTACAGATAGTCTTTGGATATGAAAGGTAAAATAAGTGTGGGATATGTTGGGGGCAGTGTAGGTAGTTGTTGGTGGTGACACCTTATTTAAAACTCTCAAACAGGAAGAAGGGGTCTCAGGGTCTCTCCTTTAAAGTTAGTTGCTAATTAATTTCACTGTTCCATATATAATGTAAATTACATCAACTCCCTGCATTAAGGTGTTGATTGGAAGATAGTAGCCACTGCAGTTTTAATGTCAAATCTTCTCACCCCTGACACTTTCAATTCTCCTAACCCAATTTTACTTAGCACCTCTCACAACTGTCTTGGACTCATCCTCATCCAAACACAACCTCAGTTAATTGCTGCAGGGTGAGTTACTGAGTGCCGTATCAGGGGCAGATCCAGACATTTGAAAAAGGGTGGTCGCTTACTTTAGAGAAAGCAGGGGTGTGAGGGAGTTGCACTGCTAATTTCCAGTATGTTTTGTTGATGTGGCAAAAAAGGAAGGACTGAGGCCATATAACCCCCCCCCCCCCCCTTTAGATCCACACATGAGTATACTAGACTCAATGTGTACTCAGAACACTCAGTAAAGCTACATAATAGTGTAACACTGTGATGTAACAATGTAATATGAGTTACAGTTCTCTGCTTTTTCTGAATTTCCCATCAAAGAAAGAGTTGTGCCAGTTGAGAATATCAGTAGACTACAAAAATTGTAGCTTTGGGTGAAAAATTGCTACCTTTAAAACAGCATTATTTCCCATCACCTATTAAAACTGTTGGTATGAGTAAGGGAACCTTCAATTCATGTTTCAAGTTCCATGCCAAGTATTTGCAATTGAAATACCTGACAACAGATAGGAAAGGTAAGCAGAGACTGAATTGAGAAGGAGCTCATTCTTTAAAGGACAAGGGGAGTCACCCCAACTTGAAGTAGTGAAGTAAACTGTTCTGTTTCATGATTGGCTACTGAGAGTCATGTGACATTTTTTCTCCTTAAATTTGAAATTTACCTGGTTTGAAATTTGCTTGGTTTACCTTGCATATGCAATATTGAAGCCATGAAATAATGAAAGATTCTTTGAAGAGAAATAAAAAGAAAATTGTGAAATTTAGCAGTAATTGCTTCAATATGAGTTTGGAGAACTGCTCTTGACATTTAAAAGTTCACTCAAAAATTAATTTTCATTGATTATCCAGTTGTGAAAATAAATTAAGCTTCAGTATGTACTGCATGGTTTGAAGGTAATACAGGTCAATATTATTTATTACAATAGAACAAAAGCGAAAATGAAATATGAGGTGAACCTTAGGTAACCAGTGACCTGGCATATAGTCAAAGAAAAGGGGGGCAGGGGAGGTGGGGGTTAGGAATTAAAATACCCTTCCCCCATGACCCTGGCTTGAAAAAATAATGGCAAAAATAAAAGTCAAGGAAAGGTGACTGTTATCTTCTATACTACGTTTGAGGCACGTATATTGCATCGTTTCACATCTTGCAACCTAAAAACAAGTTTTACTCCAAAGAAGAGGGTAGTAAGATCTCAAGTCACACTTCCGAAAAACCTTTCATGGAAAAACCTGGGTACACTCCTCTCAGTGACAGTGCACTGGTGACAGCCCACCGAGAGTCAGTCATAACTTTTGTCACGCAGCTACATTTTCTGAGGAAACTTTTTACACCTAATTCGAAAACAAAATCAAACTGACAGCTTGGTCAGGTTTGTAATAAAGTGCATCCAAATGTCTTCTAAATTAAACTACAAATAGGAATGAATAGGTCTACAGGTCTACGGAGATAAATCGTCCGTAAAAAGTTGAAAATTTCATTTTTGTTTGAGAACAGTTTATGATACGCCAAGGAAAGATTAAACGAGAAGGTACGACCGTAACGAATTGCGCTTGCAGATGATATGTTACTCAATGAGTTGACTTTGAAAGTTCATCCATTTAAAAGGGGGCGCTACGTCCCTTTTAAGGAAATACCTCAAACTGAAGTGCTACAAGCCCTAGCAACTGCAAGTACTTTCAATCAGTGCAGTATTGATTAACAACAACAAACCCACGTAACAGCCACACTGCTTCCTTCCTGCTCTCTCACATGTTGGCACACTATGAAAGAACAAGCTTAACTAACCGCACTATACGTAACCCTCAACCGCTTAGTTGTTAAGGTATGTCTCATTTAGGCGTACGAGACGGGGGAGGGAGGCACGGCAGACTGCCCAAAATTTCCTCAAGTTCTGAAATCCAGGCAGGAATTTGAACAAAATGCCGGCAGCCACTTGAGTTTTAAAAATCTGCATGTTTTTTTTTAGAAAACTCCTAAGCGTGCCCGAAATCTTAAAAGGACAAGCCCGATAAAACGAAAAACATTGTACAGGTATATCTTCATGAAATAATAACAAGGTTACAAAAATTCGCTGCACACTCGGGCAGCAAGAAAAAAAATTAATAATAATAATTATAAACACTATTACTCGTGAGCTGTAATTTACAGTCTCCCAAACAAAACCCGAAATGGGCGATTTCTTTGAAACATTTCCCCGAAAAGAGAAAGAAAAACGTATCATAGTCTGGGTGTCATTTTTACGAAAAATCAAACATAAAAAATTGCGACTTCTGTGGGAAACCACTTAAATGGATCAATTATTCTTTAGCCTGGTTATAATCTTGTGCAACATATAGCCATAATACCCGAAATGGCCCATTATTTGAATGCTCTCTTATCTTTGCCTGGAAAACAGGTCACGTTGTTTTCAAAGTAAAAGTTCCATGGAAAATAAAAATTATTTCAATAAGTGACACATTCAGGTCGCTTGTGAAAAAAGTTTTTTCTCAGCCCTGCTTCATATTGTAGTGTTGAGAAAATTGCCCGAAATGGTAAAATATTCTGGCGAAGGTTAGAAAAAGTTCTGGGACGTTTTCAAATTGCCAAACTAATTTCGATTTTAGGACGGTAGACAAAGAAGACGGAACTCTCAGCGACCAACGGAACGGCCATCTGAGGGGTCCGATACTTCAAAATTTTCTGTACGCTCCGCTCCAACTAATGGTGGCGCTCCGCTTAGATATTCCACCGGGCAGAATTACATTTTCCGAGCAAATAACAAGTTTTAATAATTGTCTGATTACTTTGCAGTTTGCCAAATTAGTCTGAAGTGGGCATTTGATTGCAAATGTAAATTCAAAATAGCGACTGCTGAGATTCTACTTAAAAGCCTGGGGAATGCTATTTCCGGCCATCTGATATTTTAAATTTTCTGTACGCTCCGCGCCAGCTAGTGGTGGTGATCCGCTCATGTAGTTTTCCGGGCAGAATTTTTTCAAGCAAAAGACAAATTTTAGTAACTTTCTGATCATTTTGAGGTTGCTAAATTACTTTCAAGCGAGCACTTAACCCTTTACCGTTGTGCTCCAATCGGGGCATATTTGCGCGCCTCGGGAGTGGGCGGAAAAGCGGACCTAGCACGGCCCGCATCAGCTTCCGTAGGTTATTGACCCCGTGACCTTAAACTATTGTCTCTCTCGCTGTTGTGGCCGAATTTTTGGTAGCTACTCGCAGTTTCGAGCTCCGCGTGAAACAGTAAAGATGGTCGACAGCCGTGCTCTCCGCATGGGTCCAAAAGGACCCAAACAACGGCAAATGGTTAAACGAAAACTCCCAATACACGGCTGCTTAGATACTACTAACAAGGCTTGGGAAATGCCGTTTTTGCCATCTGAGGGGTCCGATATTTGAAAATCTTTTGAACGCTCGGCGCCAAGCGATGATCGCGTTCCGCTTAGACAGTCAGAAATAAAGCTTGATGTGAAGATTTTTTTGCAAACGAAAACTTAATAAAGTGACTGCTTAGGTCGTCCTTATAAACCTGGGAAATACCTTTTCCGAATGTCTAAGGCATCTGGTTTCTCAAAATTTCTGAAGGCTCCGCGCCAACTAATGATGCGTTCCGCCTAGAGAGTCCGAAAAAAGGCCGTGGCCAGCTCGACTTGGACCATTTGGTCGGAAACTGGGCCGTTAAACTCTAACTAACTACAGTCTTTCGGGCAGAATTTCAATTTTTCGGGCAAAAAATATTCTGCCCAAACTGAAATGCTCTCGTATGCTGTCGCGTGGTCTCATGGTCATGTCATGCTGCTGTTCTTAGTTTTGGTGGAGTGATGATATGTGAAAAATATGCGTGCTGTACTTGTGCTTTCAACATGGCCGCGCAAAAAAACAAAAAACATGACTACACATGCTACGGCGTACTACAGTCCCCTATTAAAAAATCATGAGTTTGGGCAAATGAGTCCGGATGAGATTTTCTCACAACTATATGCCACTTTACAATGTTGCCTCGAAAATATTACTCGGCTTTTTTATAGTTTTTAGAGAGAGATATCGCCCAGCAGAACTCTAGCAGTCCAATTAGAGAGTTTGACGTTAATATAAGAAGATGAACCAAACGTAAAATCGATTAGGTCTAATAGATGTTTTTTGTCATATATACTCCTCCGAGGTTGTGGAAGGGGGTGCAGCACGGACAGTGTCAATCGAAGTTACCAGTTTAGTTTTTCCTCCATCTCTCGTCGAAGACGACCAAAGATTTGCAAAACATTAATATTTAAAACAGACAATACTTACACTGCAAATAGCATCAAAATGCAAACGTTAGCATTTTATAAAGGAGAGAAAGGTATCCATAAAAAAAGTTCTTTCGGTAACACTGGCCTGGAATAACCTTTAGCAAACACACACTAGACAACTTGTAAATGTATCCGTATTTATCTTCCTTATTAAAAGGTTTACTCAATCTGTCACTGGGACCGAGTTTTCAGAAGAGGCATATCTTTGCTCGGCGGGGTCGGCGATTGGTTGGCCTGCTCCAAAAATTAATCTTGATGAGACTCTAATAATGGAACGACGCCGCCTATTGGTTCCAAGCGGGTTAGGCACTTAAAGGATTACTAGCCACTTGGGCACCGCCATGCGAAACTAACTCAGATTCGGAAAACATGATACTTGCTAAAGAGTGCACCAGGAATTTAAAAAGCGTCAGGCCCAAATCTATGTCAAAGCTGACTTTATGAGATTTGGTGTATATTATAAGTAAGATTTCCATAATCCTTGTGACGATATTTTTTCAAAGATAATCCGAGGACGCTTCATTGCAACTGTCTTCCAGCTGCCTTACGATAACCAAAGTTTATCTGATGGAATAGTGCAACCACCCAAAGTTAAATTAACAAACATATTTATCTTATGAGCATTGTAAGTGGCGACTGGGGTTTGGTTGAACGAAGGCGGGATCGTCCATGGGGACATCTTCGTAACTCCAGTGGACTAAGAACACTTAGGAAGTGGCAGAGGACAGGGGGCAATGCTATAATCGATAAAAAACAGTGGTTTTAAAAAGTTCCGAAAAACTTTTCTCCAACTGGAAAGAAGATATGACCTCATCAAGTCGAGTACAGAACTATAATTCCCTTCCTTTAAGCCACGAACTGACATAATCCCTTATGAAGCCTGTTTAGTTTCATCTTTTCACCTGGCAAGGACCCTTTTGTATCCATCAGTTTGTTAGATGGAGTTTTGGGGGCTCAGTTTCCAACCGAATGGTTCAGGTTGGGCGGCCACAGCTTTTTGTCCGGTTGTGGCTCACTGGCTTGTTTACCATACTCCATTGCTTATGCTGAGCACCAAGCACAAGTCGGATGCTCTAAACACTGGACCATGCAGTAGGTTCATGTATCTAGTGATAATGAGAGCGTTAAATTGGTAAACGTCGAACATGTCTGAAATTGCCTCGCCACTTTAACTTTGAATGAAGTTTTGTCAGTGCGATAAAAATGGCAATTGTAGGATACTGCAATATTGTCGTTTTATTTATTGAGAAGGATCGCTATGATTCCTAATATTACATTAGAAGCGTTATTCCAAATGGTTTGCACTGCGAATTGTCGTTATTCCTAATAGACTATTGCAAAAGTTGGGAGCAACATTTGGAGCAACATTCACTTTCACGATTGACTAATGCAAACATCTTGACTAGCATTCCCGTTGTGAAGGCTCTATGATTTATGATAGGCCATTAGGCCTACCCCTTTTCTTCTTCATGCAAAATGGGCGCCACCTGGTTGGTCAAACTGCTGCAGCCTTACGACTACAGTACGGAAAACCAACCTTTTTCTTTACTGGATGAATGCGACGCGACTTCTGACTGGTCGTAAAATTGATACTCACAGACCCACGCACTCCACACGAATATTCTGGCGATGCGACTTTCAAGTCGCGGCGCGTCGCGGAATTCGTGTAGTTTTTTTTTCCATCTCATTTATTTATCTTCTTTTTGTACATATGACACGAACATTTATTTACAGCTTTGCTTTCAGTTTTTGTTTCTACATCTACCATTAACAACATAATGTTTACATCGTTGACAACACATAAATTAAATTGTTACATATTACTTGTATTTGTTACCCCCTTTTTCATTTTACACTCACAAACATTCTTGATGCATGTCCATATTTGGAACAAAAGATAGAGTTGGTAAAGTACCGTCACAATAATCTTTCCTTCCATAATTCAGTAACTACGGGTTCATTAATAGTGCATTAATAGGAATATTTTCATAGCCTGTTTCAATTAAACGTTTCTTTAAAACGCACAGAGCGTATTTCATTGTTATTTTTATTCAAAATGTAATGTTCAACTTCTAAGGAAAACGCAACTTTATGACAAAAGGTTAATGCAACCGGAGTTTTACTATTTTGCTTACAGTTGAAAAGAAAATACTTTGCATGAAGTAGGAGGAAGTTGATAGGATGAGAAATATCATCCAGATAACCAAATTTTACAAGCTCAAGAGTGACATCGAATTGAGTTTTGACAAGGATATGAAAAGTGCATTTCCAAAAGTCGTTTACACAAGGACACAGCCAAAATAGATGGTCTAAAGTTTCATTAGAGGAGTTACAAAAGCTACATAGAGGCGGATCTTTAATTTTAATTTTGTACAAAAAGTTGTTTGTTCCTAATATTCTATGTATGAATCTGAACTGGAAATATTGTACCTTAGAATCTCTAACTGCTACAAAGGGTAAAGTAAAAATATCCTTCCAATCATACGAATTACCACTACCATCGCCTTCCCACTTAGATACTGCATTTGGCTGCGAAACATTTTCTTGGAGAAAGTAGTTACATGTAATCTTAGAAGGTCGAGCACTTTGGAGGAAGTAGTGAAGTCTTTGAAGGCTGGCATTAAGCCCTTCATGAGGTCTAAAGTTTAATCTCCAAATGTTTGGGATAGCAGATATTATACCATAATAGAGTGTAAATAGAAAGGTCTCAGTAATATGAAATTTAGTGATAAATGAATCATATCTTTACATAGGAATTTTTAGAACGCATTGATTTGAATATATATTTTCATTTAATGGGCGAAAGTTGAAATCAGACCATGCACTACAGACATTAAAAATGAATGGGTTTGAAATCTTTATGTCATTCTTTGAAAAATTGCATTCAAAAAGGAAGCTCCCTCCGTATTTTCGTAATGAATCGTCAAACAAAAGTTTCCAAGGACCAGGTCTTTTCTCTAGGTACAGTTTCACCCATTTACACTTCAGACTTTTGGCAAATAAGGCCATACTAATCATATTTAGTCCACCGTTCACTTTCTTGTTAATTAGTACTGATCGTTTGATTTTATCTGGTTTGTTTGACCAAATAAATTTGTAAAACACACTGTCTAATTCTTTAAAAAAGTGTGAAGGAGGGTCCGGCAACACAGTAAGTACATAAACAAGCTGAGAGGTGGCAAAGGTTTTGAGAATAGTTATTCTGCCAATTGGAGTTAAATCCCTCGATGTCCAAATATTTAACAAGGCTTTGATCCGAGAGAGCTTTGGAATGTAGTTTAACTTAAAAAAAATCTTCCTTGTGGTGCGTAAAAGAAATACCCAGGTAAGTAATAGCATCATAACTTATCACAAATTGTAAGTTATTGAAATAAAGAGGAGGATTAGAAAACACGGGACCTAGAGGAAAGAGATAAGACTTCTCTAAAATTACAGTTAATCCTGAGGCCTTTGAAAAACTATTCAAAACAGTAATAACTTCATTAATAGTACTCTGAGAGCCATTAGTAACAATAACTGTATCATCGGGATAGTTCGATATCTTATATTCGTGTAGTTGAAACAGGGAGTCTAACAACTACATTGGATGAAATGCCAAAAAGTTCGTGTGGTCGTTCGAAATAAAGCAACATGAAATGGTGGCGCCATGCATTTATTCCAGGGTTAATAACAGTCACTTTGCCACTACACCATGAATGTGTACAGTTTTGCCACATCGGTGACCCCCACTTCGTCCTAAATATAAAAACGTTTTCTCAAAGGCAAAGGTGACTATATTGACATACCTTACAACGCCTACACTAATATTAAAGATAAGGTTTCTTTGGCGTGGGAAGTAGGTGTGGCCCTTGAACTCTTCGAGGCTTTATGGATAGATGCATGACCAATGATCTGAAGCGCTTGAAAGATATTTGCAAACCTATGAAATAAATTGCCATATAAATAGATATACGGAAAAATCTATGAAATAAGATGATTATTCGAGTGACTTCTTCAGCAGACATGCACTTCATCGTTTTTATTAATGAAAAGGTACACGTCGCATTGCTTTCCGGATGTCGGCTCAGTTCGTTGTATATAAAACCTTTTTTTCTTAATTTCACTTCATTTAGACGTACTTGCTTTCTTCTCTTTAAAAACTGATTTCCACTTGAGTCATCTAGGACTCGCGGGCCCCAGGATGTGTGACGCCGTTTAGATCATGCTGTTTTAGTTTGAGAGAGCATTTTGAAGATTTCCCGCCGAGACTAAGGTACATTCGTCACCCTACATTCCCCCTAATGGTGCACGCGGGAAACCGATCGTTCTTAAAATATTAAACAGACTGTCACCGGTAATTTGGTCTGAACAAAACTCTTCTCTCGGTTATCGCAGATGCTGATAAATCTTGTCGTTCAACTACCGACAAGCTGAAATCAAAGTCTTATTTTAAGAACAAAAGGAAAAGGGTACTTGCTTAAACTCATGTTATCAGTGGTTATTTTAATGGTCAACATTCATTTCACCATTCTGCATTTTGAATCCCTCTCTCTGACTAAATTGTGTCACGACAATTTGCGCATGCCCACTCTACCTAAAATTAAAGGGGGGGGGGGGCATGAGTCTGGACTTGGGTCATAGTATTACAGATGTGGAAATTGAATCCCAATGACGCACTCATACACTTAAAAATGTCATTAGCAGTTGAACACCTAATTTTCAGGGGCGGCTTCAGGAATGTGGGGGGGGCCCTATATTTGCAATAAAATGTGAAAAAGAAGAAAATAAAGGGAAAAGAAAAGGAGCACTCCGTTCTATTTTCCCCTATCAAAAAACCTTGGCAACCCCCCCCCCCTTTCTATTTCACCCCACTTTGTAAACACGACTAAATTTTGAACATCATGTTTAGTTATGCCACACCAGTGACGTACCCAGGGGGAATTGGGCCATGACCCCCCCCCCTCACAGATGCCAATTTTTTAGATCCTTAAATACGTAATTTAGTGACGCAAATTGCAAATTTCAAAAGGTAGCATGTGTGTCACTAGGTTGCATGAAAGGTCATTAATTTTTTCAAAAATTCCGAAAGGGGGAGAGACACCCCTTCTCCATGCCAGCGTGCCAGCGATCCCTCACCACTCTCCACCCCCAACCTTTAGAGAAATCCTGTGTACGCCAGTGCGTAACACTTCATGTTTAGCAATCCGAATTTAATTTGAAAGCAGCCGTTTTTTCACTCTCCCCTTTGACATTTCCCTAATCGGTCGTGCTTCAACCCTCAGCCCCAATGGCGCTACTGGTCGGGTGGGACTGCAGCGAAACGTGTTGTGGTAGAATAATTGATAAAAAATATAGAGATGTATTCCTTTCAGACAAGACTGTATCTAGTTAGTTAGATAGATAGAATTTTAAGACCGAGTTTCCAACCAATTGTTGGTTCCAGTCGAGCCGGCCACGACTTTTTTCACGACTGTATCGAAATTTCAGGTCACAGCTCCCCCCCCCCCCCCCTTATCATTACGGCAATAAGTTCCTTATTTATAAATCGATGGAGAACACAATTAATTCATATTGTCATTTTTGAAGTGACGGTACGCACATCATCTGCTGCTGTTACATTTCAATTTAAAGTAAATGGTCATTTATTTTAGACGATTTCCTTGATTTTTGTGAAAAGCAGGCACGTATGTTCAACTCACTTACTCAATAACTATAGTAAAACAGGTAACATACACTCTAAAACACCCTTGTCAAATTTTAACCAGGATTTTGGTCACCAACCATACATATTTTGGTTAAAATGACCAGAAAATCCTTATATCTTTTTACCAGGAAATGTTTGATAACCGATGACTTCATACATACCCTTGTTAAAATGACCAGGAAATCCTTGTATCTTTTTAACAGGAAATGTTTGATAACCGGTGACTTCATACATACCCTGGTTAAAAATGACCAGGAAACCCTGCTTATTTTTTACCAAGAAATGTGTGGAAAATTGGTGACCATAATTCTGGTTAAATTTGACCAGGATGGTTTTAGAGTATATTTTGGATTCTTATGGTTTTGTGGTTCGTTTGCAATACATACACTTACAAAATGAAGTGGGGACAAATAGTTGACGTACGTATCAAAGAAAGAAACGGAACCAAATGAAGCCAAAAAACTTTCCTAGTCTTGTCCAGTCCAGAGGTTTTGTTTGAAAATAATTAAGCACAACATCACGCACCTAATGTACGGATTGAAAGTGCAACAATCAATGGTTCAAAATGTTAGCCGGATCCGCTCTTGATAGTAGTTTCACTAGTTTTGTTACCAAGAAAGTCTTGCTTGAAGTTACCTTGGAAGTAATTTTTAGACCAGTGTAAAGACAATAGAATTACCCACAAATTATGACCTTAATACCTCACAAACCCCTTAAAACCCCCTGGACCCCCACCAAGACACACATTGAACTGCCCATCAAATTCTTTTCTCAATAGTTCATCTCTCTCTCTCTCTCTTTTTCAAAATGTCAGCCCGATCTGCTCTTTGAAGTTGAATCACTGTTTTTTTTACCAGTCGTCTTACCGGAAGTTACCCTGGAGGTATTTTTAGACCAGCCTTAAGTCAATAGAAGAACAGTTACATGCGACTTTAATACCTCACAAACACGCTAAAACCCAGGAGCTTCCGGGGACTTTGCCCCTGGATCCCACCCGCTGAGCCTCGCGCTTCACGCTCGGAGGCGCCTACGGCGCCATGAGTGTAGTCTAGCAGTACCCCCTGGAAAATTGCTGTGCCCTCCCCCCCCCACCTAGAATGAAAAGTCTGGTGACGCCACTGTGTAAGGCTCATAATACACAACAAACAGACTAGGAAAGATATAAAGAAAATAGATGTTTCAGGAGTACTTTTTTAACAAATTAATATTAGGGGAATTTTCGTAATTTAGTGCAAGTGAATCTCAAAGGTGTTCACAATAACTTCTCACTCGAGATGGACAAACGTTGTTCGTGTAAAAGGTTGTATCAGGTTATCTCTTCCCCTTGTATTATAGTTATGATGAATAATACTGTTGGGGTGGAAAAACAAAGTTTTGGAAGACAGAGGAAAACAAAACAACACTCCAAAAACAAAAGAGTGATTTTAGTCACTCTTTAATCGAGTCAAAAGTGTGATTTCACTTCATTAGAGTATTAATTCACTCCTAGAGTAGTGAAATTCACTGCACGAAGCTTGAACTTCACTCAAGAAGAGTCAGACTAAAGTAGAGGTCACACAGCAACGTATTCGGATCGGATTCCGATCCGATTTTTGTGAGATTTTATTAAAATTTTCTCCATCTTTGGTCGGAAAGAACCCCAAAATTGCCAACCCATGTAAATGTATGATATGTTTTCTTAGAACTACGAATATTAAACTTATACCAATTATTTTGTGACGTCACATTAACAGGCAACTTTAATTGGACTCCTCGTATCCGATAAAGCTGTAAGTCGTGTGACCTCCTGAAACAACCAACAGTTAACATTTCATTAGCCAGCAGTTAACATTTCATTTTGATAGACAGCTGATGCTAATCACATATTTAAATTGGATGGCAAACTTTTGGCTCTTTTTGCTCAGAGCAGTATCTATATCTTCTCCATGTCCGTGGCCACCAAGATGGAACAAGAGGGGATTATTTTCCCCCACAAGATGAAAAATTACCATGGCCTTGATGCATTTTAGCATGCCCCATAATAAAATCCCCATTAGTAACTTCCCCTTCAGAGCCTTGTATGGTCAAGGACCTGCCTTTGACAACAAGTCCCACCTTGACAATTCCATCTTCACTGAAGGGAGGAAGGGTGGGTAGTTCTCATGATTGAAAACTGCCCTCATGGAAATTCCTCGATGGACGGGAGATTGTCCAGGGAAAGTTGTCTGGGAATAAACGAAAAAAATTACTTTAAAGGTACTCTCTCTTTGCATCGCTGTATTTTTTTTAAAGGCCTGACCCTCTAACCCCAAACATTTCCAATTCTCCCAACATTCATACTTAAGCCCCTCCCACAACTGTTTACAATTCATCCTCATTCAGACACAACCTCCGTTTATTGCTTCATGGTGAGTATACAAGACCTAATGTGTAATCAAAACACTCTGTGTACAGTACATGCTGTGTAACACGTGCTGTATGGTACTTTGCATTGTTTGAACCAGCTGTCACTCAAAGAGCTGAGCCAATCGGGACTTTCGGTAAGCCACTACAAAATTGTAGTTTGGGGAGGGAGGATTGGCCCTTTTAAGGACGGTGAAAATCTTTCATACCCCTCCAGTCAGGCCCGTAGCCAGGATTGTTTCATGCCACGATGATTCCACGGAACTGACATCTGAAGTGGCAATGAATTGGGAAAGTCTGGCAACAAATTGGGAGATTTGTCCTTCACTGCCAGTTTATTTTATGGACTTCTCAAGGTTGCGTGTACTGGGTATATTTTGATACAGTATTTTCTTCAAAACGATGCATTTAGCAATAATTTTATCAATAAATTCATATTCTATGGAAAATTTACACCTTTTGATGTAAATTTTGTCAAGTTCGAGTTTAATGAACATTTTAACTGGAAGGGGAAAAGAAGACAAAAGATCACAATACCTGTGCACCTGTTGAATTAGATTTATGACTAGATACTTAGACTGTACGACTGTGTGTTCTGTGGAATCAGCCTCTCATGTTTTTTTTTTTTTTTGGGGGGGGGTGCACCGGATATATTGATCGCCATTCTGGGGGTTGAGAGGTAGGCATTTAGGGGAGAGGGGTATTGAAAAATTTTAAAAATGGATCCCTACTCTCTGATTTTTGGGGGGAGGGGGAGGAACTTTCCCCCGTGCCCTCCCCCTCCCGTAGCTACGGCTTTCCCCTTTAATCGTACCACAATATTTCCATCCATACGATTTTGGCAAGTTTAAGATAAGTTAAGCCGTCACTCCTTTAACTTCTCCTAATCTACATTAGATTCCCTAAAGAAAATAGGAGTTTAGACCTTAATTGACATTAAATTACAGCCCCTTTCATCCTCTTCGTACCTAAGCACCATTCTATGATATATGGGTCGGTCCTTTTCCAGTTCGACCTTCACCTCACTGAAAACGCACAAATGTCATACAAATCTTTGTCGACAGAATTGTGTTGTATATTTTGCCATAGAATTAATGTGAGAGAGCAGGCTGTCTGCAAATATGCCTCGAGAAACTAAAATGTCAAAGCTTTCGAACAAGGCATTTTTACAAAGTGAGATTTTCGATTTTTCCGATTTCTTCATGAATTCAACCCGACCTACATCTCAGTAGACGGATGGCGTTTAAAACAGACACGTTTGGATTGATGTGGCCAATAAGATTTTTATGCTGTGAAAATTTCAGTTCGACGTTGCTTTGTAAATTAAAGAACAACAATGATTATTTTCCTGCATTCTGATTGGCTAAAACCATTCGAGACCAGTCACTGTGATTTCTTTATATTTCGTTCACTTTGAAAGTCAAGTTTCCGATTTGGCAATTGGTTGGCAATGATTTTGCAAGCATCTGGCACTTTTATTGAGGATTTGGTAAGAAGGATGCCATTAAGAGTACGCTACCATTTGCCTTTGTGATGGTTGAAATGAGTTAAGTGATTTCTTACATGCTACAACAAGGTTTGTATGCAGTTATCCCCAACCTTACATGTAGAACTTCTTCTCTCATCGAAGACAGCTAATTTCTCTCTGTTAAGTGTCTTTCAATCGAAAACTCTAGCTTCTGCACAAATCTTACAAAATTAGCTTGTGGTAAGTCGAACTGCCCAAGGCCATATTTTGCCGAATAAAGCATTAAATGTGACGTGCATGGTTTTAGACAGTCCCTCTGTAATTTGACGTATGTGATGTGCTTACGTAAGCTGTACGTCACATGCCATTAATCTGCACAATTTTCCCGACCAATCAAAGCATATTACATGTAAAGTATATGGTTTGGGACTTATTTACATCGAAGTGCCATCAGTCAACGATATTGAAAGAAAATCCACTTTTGAACTTCAAAGGAAAATTTGTTAGACGGAATTAAAACTTGAGGTGGAATGGAAGAATTTTGTTTTCTGCTTTTTGTGTGATTCTCTCGCCCCAAACAGTTCCTGATCTACCTTCTTAAGCCCCTCCCAAAACTATCCAAAACTTATCCTCATCCACAAACAATCTCATTGCTTCAGGGTGAGCATACAAGATCCCAATGAGTATTCATGACTCTCTCAGTACAATGTCAGCTGCGTAGTAGTATGAACAGCAGCACTCTGCATTTTTTTGTCAATCAAAGAGCTGTGCCAATTGGTAACTTCTGTAGACTACTTCAAAAATTGTAGTTTAGAGTGAGAAAATCGGCCCTTTAAATCAAATTGCAGTCAACCATTTTGAAAGAAGATCCACTTTTGAAGTTCATAGGAAAATTTTTTGGTTAAAGGCATATTGCAGTGACTTTTCACTTGGGCTTTGTAGGAAAGAAATATTCCACGCCATGTCCTCCAAATCCTGTTGAAATACCATTTTCGTAACTCAAGATATCTCACTTTAACTACTAGTTATTTTTGTTAAAGATGCATCTGCTTTTCAACAAAGCAACAGAAAGTCATGCAATAAGGACACGTTGTGTCAGATTCCTTTTGCTTTCCTTTATTATTGAAGGTCCTGTTAGCTTGTCCTTGAACTTTGATAGTGTTAAAATGTTTGAATATGTTTTGCTGTAGATCTACCATTACTCTACATTGTATGTGGGATATAGCACAAAACGTTGTTTAATAATCCCTGCAGCGGTATCATAAAAATTACACATTAAATATAAATGCAATGTAAACTTAATGTGCCGCTATGACATCGCAGATTCCCCAAAATGCACAAAATCTTAAGAACAAAAATGCATTACTTTGAGAACTAGTACCTCCGGGACGCTTTATGCTGTTGAGATGCAATTTTGACAATCTGAAAGAAAAAAGTCCTGCATATTTTAAAGGTCCAACTCTCTCACTCCAAACGGTACCAATTCTCCAAACCTTCCAACTTAAGCCCCTCCCACGGTTATCTGAAATTCATCCTCATCAATACACGGTCTCAGTTTTTTGCTTCAGGTGAGTACAATTGAAAAGTTCAATGTGCATAATCAAAATACTCTCAGTACAGTTCATGCTGTGTAATATAAGGTTTGGTACTCGACATTGTTTGTATTAGCTGTCAATAAAAGAGCTGAGCCAATTGAGAATTTCTAACAACCCCTACAAGAAGTGCAGTTTGGGATGAGAGGATTGGCCCTTTAAGGGCAATGCATTTTGCCTCCGGAAAAAAAGCCTTTAAGACTATAGGGGATGGAATGGGAGACACGCTGTCAATTTAAGGGTTTTCATGTGTGTAAATTATTCATGTGAAGGAGACAGTTGTGGATTCTTCCTATAGAGGCTTTGCAATTACGTCACGGAACCGCCATGCTGGAGGACATTCATGCCAAATACACGTGGCTTTGTGCCGAACGCACTGCACAGCGTGCACTGTGATATGCGTGGTGTTTACAAATTCAACGAGCAAGCGCGTCCCGTATGGTTTACTACGTAGTTACATTTACTCCAATATGGCCGCCGGAGAGTATTATGACGTCATGTGAAAAGCCTCTATATGGAAGCGGGCGGGTCAATGTGTGGGTGGAGTATATTTCTAAATTATTTCCTTTTTCCTTTTTGATTTTCAAATGATATGTATAGAGTACATGGGGACAACGTTACGTCCCAACTTACACAGCGAAACGAGCCGCGTGTTTGATCTAATGGTATGAGCACTCGCCTCTCACGCGGAAGGCCCGGGTTCTATTCCCAGGTCGAGTCATACCAAAGACACTAAAAATGAAACTTACTGCCGTTGTGCGTGATGCTCCACATAAGCAATGGTGGAAAAACAAGCCAGTGAGCCACAAATGGACAAAGGGCCGTGGTAGGCTCGACTTGAACCAATTGGTTGGAAATTTGACCGTAAAAAATCCATCTAACTAACTATCTAACTATACATCGAAACATTTTGAAACAGTGGCGCAAAATTGGAACGCAAGTTGAAATTGATCTACATATTTTACAGTTTTCATGAACAGCAGATAACACACACAGGGTGCGTGGAAATTGATACCCTTGTAGTAGGTGAGTTATGTCTATCTGTACAAGCTTTTATGTTTTTTCAAACCTCTCCCATAATTATTAATGTGAATATTGTAACAAGAATACGCATACTTTGTAGAAATCTGTCTTAATACAACATACATACAATACTCAGTTCCGGACATTGAAATTTTGCTCAGAAAGTGCACTGTTGGACGAGTATTTACCTTATTTTGAAGTTTATAGTAGCATAAGTAAACTTAAAATAAGACGGACACTTGAACAATTTGAGGCGAGATCACAATCATTTGTTGACACTGAGAATGCTTAAAACTGACAAAAAAGACAATCGCATAGATTTTTCGGTTTACCTATTACATATTTTTAAAAGCTTGCGAGTAAAGGAAAACACCGTATATGGTATACGTACTGCTCAGTGTACGGACGTCTACTTTTACAGCCGTGTCCCGTCTAACCGCTCACATAGAAACCATCGAGTTAATGTCATTGAACACTTAATCTGCTAATTTCAGCGTTCTCCAGTTCAGGTGCCAGCAAAACAGAGCAGACCTAATTTTTGCTTCCCATCACCGACACGAGGAGTGATTGAAAACTAGGCAAATGAGAAAGGCATCGCCTGGCGAACTGACGGCAGCTCCGAAGGCTACTTCTCCGGGTAAAACGAATGGCCTCAAAGGGTGTCTTCCTTGGCTTTAACATTTTTTCCTTCGGTCAATAGAAGCGGAAACATCTTCGATAGGTGGGTGTATATGACGATAAGTGATCTTCCTCGAAGCTAAAGCAGCTCTATCAAAGTACTTGGCTGGCGCTACGTCTCCGTAAACTGATCCAACAGCCGCCGTTTGACCTGTCAGCTTACAAGTAGCTATCATGATTTTGAATCCAACATTGATCATGTTCCTTTGTTGGCCTCTTCATGATTGTGAAATGAAGAGGATAAATAAACCGTTAGGCCCATTTGTTAATATACATCAATTGTAGCCTATGGTAAGTATTATGAACACAAAGTCCCCCTGAACTATAAGCCTACGCTTTTTACACTTTTTCTAGGAATGTGAAAGTAGGACGTACGTTTATAAAATAATGCTGAAATTTGAATTTAAAATAACACAATTCATCAAAGGAAGAATCATTCTTCAAAAGTGAGGGGGTAAGCGAATGACTGTCATTAGAGACCCCATAAGGTCTCTAACTATCATAATATAGGGACCGTCACGACCCTATTTACTAGAAACAATAAGGGTAATGAGAAAAATGGACACGGTGGGATAATTCTTACTTTCCGTTTACACCTACCTCTGACAAATTGTTTGCACTCTTGTTTAATGTTAGGGTTAAAATGATACCACGTCTAGGCGCCATTTCCATTAATTTAAATATATTTTAAGCGACATATTGGATGAATTTTGTTTTTACGTTCGGTATGTCTTTACAGCCTACAGCGTTAGCGTTCACTGTATTTTGAACTCTCAATATATTTTGAACTCTCTCAATCAATCGTGGGACAGACGTTTGAATTAACGAGACATCCTGCACTTAACACCAAATTTAATCTCACCGTGATACATGCTGAAATGTTTCGATATTTCGATATGGCGCCACCGAGTTATAGCCGGTAAATGTGATATAGTCTAAGCCCACTAACGTCATTCATCTCTTCACTCCGTTTCATTATTTTCAAGTTGTTGTGTACTTTAGCTGTGCCCGATGAGCGTTTGAACTATACCAACTAAAGTTTCCCTACAATATGACAAACACCTTGGCAAGAAATAGAGTAGGGTGGTCAAATTTTTGGTTAAAATTTTACTCGGTGTTTACCACCATTTAGGAAGACAAACTGATTCCCTTTCTGGTTTCCTCTGCGAAATACGTCAAACCTTTTCAATCAAATAGCAACCCTATCATAAGTATAGGCCCTATACTTCGAAAGCTCCACAAAATTGACCTGTTGGAGTTTTTGAGAGGCAGTTCCCCTTGAAAAATTTTTGCTGTTAGATCTGAGCTAATTACTTAAACATTCTATCTTCCACGTAAGACGGTAAAATCCAAATGTAGTAGTGGTGTTATCATTGCAATTTTAGTTTTCGTTGAATTTAGGCTCCCTCATAGAGTGTAAAACAAGACTCAGGGATGTATTAGCGTATATAAACCGGGACACTGAAATAGAACGTTCACCAAGTTTATCAATTTCTAAGTTATTTTAAACTATATATGTTCAACCTTTTATCTGACAATTTGTTCAAACTTAGGCAATAGCAACATAATAAAAATGTAGAACCGAATTGCTTCAAAGACGCTCATTTTTGGGGGACGACAGGGACATAACCTTTACTACTAGGAACATCTTATAGACGGCTATGAAGACAGACATAATACTTTGAACCAGGAAGTTGCTGCAAGATATACTATACATGAACCATAAACTCTAAGCCTTGCCCAAATTTCTAATAGGGGCCTGTAAAAGATATCTCCCTGTGGTAAATTTCTTTAGTTAGTTACGCGGAGTTTCGCGCCTCAGTTTCTACAGGAGATGGGCAAGTCTTTTGAAGTTTACAAACCGTGATTAATCTGAAATAGTCCCATGTAATCCTTTGCTTTTCCCATCAGGGAACAGAAAGAAGTTGTTTGCTTCAGCTAGCAGAATAATTGATTTCCTTATCTTTTCTTATGCTTGAGCGACTTAGCTGCATTTGATATTTGATACTAATCCATGCAGGGTCCCGTCTGAATACCTAGTTCGCCGGGTATATGTGGTAAACAGAGTTCTTAAGCAACTGCCTTCCTAATGTGACCAATTGGTGTAAGTCAGGCCCGGCACGGTCTATTTTCCAGTCTCGTGGTCCTATGGTAAAGAAACAATAGAAAACGTGCAGAAGTAGCAAATGGATTAGAACAAGTATATAAGGCATGAACATTTTAATTCAGCCTTTAATGGCAGCTATTTTAATGTACGACAGTATCAAGTGATGAAAAACGTGGGGGGGGGGGGGATCAATGCCCGTTACTGACAACTGTATGGCTTATATGCCTCAAGTACAGATATTAACTTAATTTAAAGGGGAAGGGCAGTATTTTTACGCAACTGGCAAATCTTACAATTTTCTTTTTATTTCTCTCCAAAGTATATATCTTTCATAATATTTTGGAAGTTCAGTATTGCAAATTCAAAGTAAACCAATCAGTAGCTCTAAGTATATATATCACATTTAAGGAGAACAGTAATGTTACATGACTTTCAAAAGCCAATTATGAAACAAGACAGTCACGGAACTACTTTAAGTAAGGGGTGACAGAAGTTCCCCATTAAAATGTGAGTTCAGCCAGAAAAACATTGACATTTGGGGGATTGGGGGCGGGATACGAATAAACACTATATAGGCCTTTAATAAGGTTGCAGGTAATTCAGTAATTTAGGGCCTTTTCCGGTATATTCCATTTGGCGGGAAACTAGATGTCGTGATCTTTTTACTTTTTCCCAAATTAAGAGATCAACAACTGTACAGAGGTCCACCACGATTAATAGCACCATTCCGTCTCGAATCGAAAACAAATCAACGGCCCTCTTATCTGGGTAAGACGGGTTTCAAGTGGCCGTTAGTCTCTTGTTTCAACAGTTATTCTGGACGTTTTACTCAAGAACCTTCCGATGAGAAATTGTAACAACTGACTGAACGTTTCAACGGGCTGAAGTCGGTATTTACTCTCGCGACGACATCAACGCATCGAGCTATTTCGTCTTACCTTAGATATCATTTTACCGTGTGGGCCTCTAAGCTCTCGAGAGCACTCTTTCATATCCTGAGGTATTATCTTAAAACTATGCGCAGTAAACTTCACTCCTTTCCTAGCTAGCGGATCAGTTTGGAGTGCTGGGGCCCAATCCGGTCAGGTTACAAATTAAAACGGCGAAGTAATTCCAGAGACAGATCAAATATGGCCGTTATCCCTTCAATGGATGCCACAAAGCCGAGGAAAGAACGTGAAACTCGGAATACGATTACCAGCCATCTCGGGTCTCTTTTCACAAGAAGGTTTAAGGAAATTGCATGTATTGAAATCCACTTAAATCTAAAATCGTACAAAATTTATACTTCATTTTATCCCAAAGGTAACGCCTGACCTTCACTGGGAATAAATGCGCATTTATTTAATATACAGGCAATTAAACTATCCCTTGTGACCACTGACCTCAAGTCGCATGTGCCGTTGTCGTTGTGGGATTTTCTATAGCTTTTACAACGACGATGTGTTTAATAAGAGAACGACGCCATCTATTATGGGGAAGTACCTACAGTATTTACAAGTGCCCGCTGTTTCCTTTACACAATTGTGAAATATCTGCAGCCAATGTCAATACAAATCATTATTAAGCAGAACTTTGTTGTGGGAGATGTCCGGTTTAGCCGATTCACTCCTTACTCAAGAGACTTTCCCGCTAAGTTGAGTTTTTTTTTTTCATTGGGGTCTAGGTGTCGACCAATTCACTAAGGATGTAAGCAACTTGTGATGTCGATACAGTAGTAATGATACGTAACATTCAATTTATATAAAAAAATGAAAAACTGAAATACCATTGAAAATTAGAGTGGAATTGACGAGAGTCATGAATCATGCAAAGTATCATTTTGAATAATGTTAGTCAAAAAACATTTCCAAATGATTAGTCTGATGGGGCAATGCAGTCACCCCAACTTGAAGTAGTGTCTAAAGGCTTTACAATTAAGGCAAGGATCTGCCTGCTGATTTTCAGTAATGCTAAATTAAATGCACATGGTTTTTTTTTTTTTTGCTAAACTCACTGCACAGTGCATTGTGGTATGCGCGGTGTGTTCGATTCCATGGAGCAAGTGTGTCGAATTTGTGTGTACTACGTAGTAACGTGTAGACCTTGTGCACTGACGACGCATTGACGCCATCCTTCAGGGCAAAACAATGGAACACGCGGCCTCGCGCATAAGAATTCGCCCTGCACCTGTAGTAGACTATGCGCATATTCGACTGGTTGACAAATCAGCTGCCTGCATTTGTCCGTTGGTTTGTTTTGAACCCAAATGAGGGCGTACTTTTCGCTCTGTGCTCTCTTATGCACAAGGTCTATACTCCAACATTAGGTGCGTTCGATTTAGCGGCTCGATCCTGCTCAACTGGCTCAACCAGTTTATTGACTGGACGACATGTGACGTAAAATACGTCACACGGCTCATCTAGACCAGCTCGGAGGACGTTTTGGCCGTTTTGGCCGTTATGGCCGGTATGGCAAGTTATGACGTTTTGATGACTTTAAGATCACTTTTCCGAAAGATCGATCGCTCTCTGAGCCAGTTGAGCTGGCTTAAACCGATTAATCGAACGTACTATTGCGTCCGTGGAGTATTGTGACGTCATATGAAAAACCCCAATACTCTCTTATTTGATTCGGTTAGCTCTTGAGAGTCACACAACAATATTTCTTCTCCTCAAATGTGAAAATTACAAGGAGAAATAACTTGATTTACCTTGGGAATTATGCCATAATGACGCTCTTAAATATGATGAAGATACTTTGAAAAGGAATAAAAAGAAAATTGTGGGAATTAGCCGTTGCGTTAAAATAAGCTTGGGGCGACTGCTCTTGCCATTTGATGCTCTTGCTATTTGTTTTTAGAATGACTGCATTGACATGTAGTATTATACTTTTTTATAAAGTCCTCCCGACTCTCTGGCAAAGGGCGTTGAGCGAAACCAAACGGCTTCCCGAAGAAGCTATACCTCCACCAAAATTGACCAACCTCACGACCCTCAGACCATTTACATCATTGGTTTGTCTGGTAATTGTCTGTTTTGTTAGATAGAGTTTTACGGCCCAGGTTCCAAGATATTGGTTCAAGTCGAGCCGACCACGGCCTTTTTTCCAGTTGTGGCTCACTGGCTTGTTTTCCTTACTCCATTGCTTATGCGGAGCATCACTCACAACAGCAGTAGGTTCCATTTTTATTTTTAGTATGACTCGACCTGGGAATCGAACCCGGGCCTTCCGCGTGAGAGGCGGATACTCTACCGTTATATCAAACACGCGGTCTGGTTTGTCATGTAGTTCTCAATTGACACAGCTCTTTGATTGGCAGAAAATTAAAAAATGTAGAGTACCGAAGCTCAAATTACACAGCAGGTACTGTGCTAAGAAAGTTTTAATAATACATTGGGGTCTTGTATACTCACCCTGAAGCAATAAAATGAGATTGCGTCTGGATGATAATGATGATGAATTTCAGACAGTTCCGGGAGGGGCTTAAGGAAGTAGGTTGGGAGAATTGGAACTGTTTGGGGAGAGGATTAGGCCTTTAATATGTAAATCAGACTACTATACAGCAACACTTATGTTCAAGAAAAAATAAGCTGCAACTTTACCACAATCCACGTTGGGAAGAGCCTACCTAGTTTTTGAAATTCTTTCCAATTGGAATTTATGTTTGTTTCTATTACTGACCTTGTGCATTGACGACACACTGACGTCACTCTTGGTTGCCAGACAATGAGACGCATGGTCGCACGCATAAGAATTCGCCCTGCACGTGTATAGCAGACTATGTGCGCATTCGACTGGTTGACGAATCAGCTGTCTGCATTTTTCTGTGTTGGATTGTTTTGCCACCAAAGGAGGGCGTACTTTATGCTATTGTGACATCACATGCACAAGGTCCATTGAGTATGGTTGCATGGAATTTATAACTAACTATGCGTGCAGATTTAGCATATAACCATATGCACCATATGCAGGACACTACCAGAGCTGATAAATATCCGTGAGTCGAATGAGTTCGATAAACAATTACAATAGATATTTATACAATTCCCATGTCTAATTCGGATGCTCCTCACTGAAGTCAAAGATTTACCATGATGCACTTTACTTTACTCCAGATAAAACATGTCCAGAATTAGAGTCTTTTGGACGCTAAAATGCTGTTCTGCTGTTGAGATGCTTGCATCACTTTCGGGATTTAGTAAACTTATTTGCATTTCTTGAAGTCATTGAAAATAGACCCCGACAAATCTCTGTATAATTTAAAGGTCGAGAGCAGTCACCCCAAAGAAATTTGAAGCAACAGCTAGATCTCACAATTTTCTTATTATTTCTTTTTAAAATACCTTCATAATGTTTAAAGGCCCCGTTCTCTCACCCCAAACAGTATCAATTCTCATAACCTCTTATTGAAGCCCCTCCCACAATTGTCTGAAATTCATCCTCATCCAGACACAATCTCAGTTTATTGCTTCAGGGTGAGTATAGAGAAATTTAATTTATATATCAAAACACTCTTAGTATCATTCATGCTGTGTAATACAAGCTTTGGCACTCTGCATTGTTTGAATTAGCTGCCAATCAAAGAGCTGAGCCAATTGAGAATTTCGGTACCCGGGTACCAAAATTGTAGTTTGGGGTGAGAGGTTTGGCCCTTGAAGGACTTCAGTATTGCATATCAGAGATAAATCAAACAATTACTCCTGGTAACTCTATTTCATCTTGTTTTATATATGCATCTTTGTAAATGTGTTAATAAACAAAACACACTGAACTGGTAAATTTCACATTTTCGGAGAAAAAAATATTTTCACATTACTGTCAAGAGCCAATCATAAAACACGACAGTCTTCTGAACGACTTCAATTTGCGATGACTGCATTTCCCTTTTAACATGCAATCCAACAACCTCAAAAGAAAAATGGAACATAAAGTTTTGACTCAAGCCAGAGGTTGACGGTAGTAAAAACACTCCAAAATAGTTGATTTTCATTTGTCCTTCTCCAAAAGTGGACAAAACATGCAAACCTTGACCAAATATAGTTGCTTGTTGATCAGCCTAACAGATTGATCTATGGTATTACCTTTACGTGTTTCTTCGCAGTTAAAGGGCCAAACCTCTAACCCCAAACTACAATTTTGGTACGGGGTGCCGAAATTCTCAATTGGCTCAGCTCTTTGATTGGCAGCTAATTCAAATAATGCAGAGTACCAAAGCTTACATTAAACTGCATAAACGGTACTGAGAGTGTTTTGATAATATACATTGAGTTTTTCTATACTCACCTTAAAGCAAAAAACTGAGATTTTATCTTGATGGGGATGAATTTCAGACAACTGTGGGAGGGGCTTCAGTAAGAAGGTTATGACAATTGGTACTATGTGGGGTGAGAGAACTGGGCCTTTAAGTTACTTAACTGGTTAATTAGAAGAGCTTTTTATGGATCAGTTTCAAACAAAGTCAAAATCCGATCGGTCCTAATAGTTTTTAGTTGTGGCTCATTGGCTTGTTTTTCATACTCCATTGCTTGCAACTAATTTTGAGCACCAAGCACAATGGCAAAAGGTTTCATTTTTGAGGTCTTCTGTATGACCCGGTCAAGAGTCAGCTCCAGACTTCCCGGCTGCAAGCCGGATGTTCTAACCACTTGACCATGCCGTAAGAGAATAACCCAAGGTGCCCTTAAAGTGAAACTAGATACAAGTTCTAACACCAAACTACTAACACGACAAATCTGCATTGTGCACGGTAAGCTGTTTCGTCATATCCAGCTTCTTTAAGCATCCATCGGAACTCGAGTAGATGCTATGAATAACACCCATTTTAAATAAAAAAAAAAAAAAAAACTGTCTCTGAAAGTTAAGCAAGTTATAGAATAATACATAAACGTGTCACCATAGACGGTCATTTGCTTTCTGTTTTCTATTAACTGTCGGAGCCACTTATATGTCTAATCGTAAAAGAAATACATTGCATCGTAAATGCTAAGTGTTACTGCAATTTTAATGTACAGATCAACTCCGCAAATTTTATGACGAGGCTGCATGTCAGAGTATAAACGGTGGTCACGTAGAGGCGAGTGAACGGACAATAAACCTTTCGCATATGATGTCACAGAGCAAAAAGCACGCCCTCCTTTAGGGGCAAAACAGGAGTAAAATTGTTAGAACGGAGGGAAGTGTTTCCTCAACGCACTTACACTCTTAAAAAAGAGAGTGAACTTAGTCACTCTTTTGACAAATTGGAAATTTGAGTTCACTCAATAAGGGTGTTAATTCACTCCATGAATAGTTAAACAAAACTCACTCCCAGAAGAGTGAAAATTCACCCTTAAAAGAGTGCATGCCTGAAGGGAACACTCCTTTTCTTGCTACGAGAGGTCCCTGTAGACACTCTAACCTAGGTAAATCTTTGCTCTTTTGGAGTGGATTTCATTCTTCTTGGAGTGAATGCCATTACAACGGAACGAAACTCGTGAACGTACAGTAACGTAGCCACGGGGAGAGTTTGGGGGGTTAGACCCCCCCATGACCCAAACTTGCAATGCAAAAAAAAAAAAAAAATAGCGGTTTTTTTATCTCTGTCCTTAGACTTTTCCCTCATGTGGTGCCCCCAACTCCCCCCTCGAAGACACCAAAACCCTCCCCATGACACAATCCTGGCTACGCGCCTGTGAACGTATGACCCTTTAGGTGCTCTTATAGACGAATCCGATCAACCTGTGGAGGAGATAATTAGAGGGGTCATTCAGCCTTAAATTGTGTTAATTCTATTGTCTATATTCAATTCTAAACATGGGCGTCCGCAGAAATTTTTATAAGGGGGGGGGGCAAGATCATTCATGGAAGATTGAATTGTGTACACTATCTAAGCGGAGCGCCACCATCGGTTGGCGCGGAGCGTACAAGAAAATTTTGGGCCTTACTAACCCTCCAGATGGCCGGAAACGACACTTGGCGAGTATTCTAAGCTGCATGTACCCAGCCTGGAAACAGGAATTTCGTGTCTGTAATTTTTAGATTTTTAGAATTTTCAATGTAAAAAATTGTTGAAGGGAAAATCATGGATGATTGAATTGTGTACACTATCTAAGCGGAGCGCCATCATTGGTTGGCGCGGAGCGTACAAGAAAATTTTGGGCCTTACAAACCCTCCAGATGGCCGGAAACGACAATTGACGAGTGTTATAAGCTGCATGTACCCAGCCCTGAAACAGGAACTTCATGTCTGTAATTTTTAAATTTTTAGAATTTTCAATGCAAAAAATTGTTGAAGGGAAATCTGCTTCTCGGTAACGGCCTCGCACGCCTATGCACGATAAAACTTACAACTGTCAAACAGCCTATATAGGCCTATGTCCGTTACCTAATTATGAACCATGCAAACACCCCCTCCCCCACCCCCGTATTCACCTTGTGTATCCAAGTTACACCCGCGCGTCACCACTTGAGATCAGCACCGGACCAAACCAAGACCAACGCATTCATCAATGGTCGGATGTCATATGCAAACTACATACCTGACAACTAGGCTAGTACATAGTTTTTACAATTACAAATTTCCAATAGATATCACGAATGATGGTCCCCAAATTACGATTTCACTATTCAGCATACTGCACCATCTTCTCCTTTGCTATTCCTGGTCAAATGTCCGCATATTTCACGAGTAAAAACTGACGCTGTGAGTGAAGGTATTTTGATGATTTATTTTTAATTTTTTTTATTTTAATTTTTAATTATTTTTTTCACAAGTTTGATTTTCCAGGGGGGGGGGGCAAGTGCCCCCCCTTGCCCCCCCCCTTGCGGACGCCCATGATTCTAAACCCTCATATTCATGTAAATTGAGGAAAACACCGAGTATTTTAGTGAGCAATCTTCCATGAGGCAGTGGAGCAAAGACTTTGAAAGATTAAAGCTGATGGACCACAGTTATGCCGACTAAATTTGACCTTCACTTGACTCTTCGGATTCGTCTTTTAGTCGTACAAGCTAACCAGCTAACCTCGTTCACTATATCAAGTGAGATTTGTTTTGTCTGTCCTGCAAAAATTTCCATAATCGCCTGTCTTTGAGAGTAAGACGTTTTGAAAGAAACCCCCTTCCTGGAACGCACTGCTCCAAGCCATAAAGGGGCTGAAAACCCTGTCACCCACTAGTTAACCCCATATATATTTGCATGTCCACTACCTCTGCGCCTCTGTAAATAATACTAAGATAATAGCAAACCGTCAGATTTTTTGATAGGGACTTTAAGTCCCTCAAGTCCAAAAATTCAAAAATATATCAATCAGCATGAAAAATAAATTCTAACAGTCCAACTTCCATTTAAATAGGACATTCTTGAGCCGAGATGTAAAATGTTGACGTTTATCCACTCAAATTTAAATGGCACATTGCACACAAACTTGTGATGTCATTGTTGTACTACTCAAATTACAGTCTTTGTATTTCTTTTTCTAAAGTTACTGCGCCCTTGCACCCAAGGTGTTATAGCACGCTGGTTCTTACGGGGATGCATGCTATTCAAGTTAGCAGAAAGTGTTTAAGGTTATAAAAGCATTTCTAATTTTAACGGGAAACAAAGTCAGGTAATATGACTTGTACAACAAGGAAGTCACAAGTTATTGCGCAGTGGACTACTATTTGTTTCAAGTGAATAAATTTCAACAATTTAAATCAAGAATATCACATGAAGATGGGATTTGAACTGTTAGAATTTATTTTTTCTTACTGTTTTGAATATATATATATGAGATGAAAACATGTAAAAAACAACTCATAATTGACGAAATAGGAATAGTATTCCTATTTCGTCAATTATGAGTTGAATACACGTGGACCATTTTTCAATTATATATATATATATATATACATTTGAATTTTTTGACTTGAGGTACGCTTTATTTGAAAATGTATTACCATAGAAACCGTATTCATGTAGTTCAGACCAGCCTCAGAGATGACGCAAGGGTTGAGTTTGGTGGGGCCACCAGATGAGCTGTGCCTCATGTTTCCTTCCTGGCACAGCATATGATGTAGCTCGTGCTAATTTTAACAGTTAATCCATTATTGTGGCTTTTCATTAGCAATAGCGAGATTACGTTCATACCGTGAGAGGAAATTTGTTTTGTCGCCATACACAGCTGATGAAGAAGAGTCTGTTGCACAAGTGTTGCTGTGTTATTTTTTTGGATCATTTATTTCCTCTCATATTTCACAGACTGCTTTCCATCATTAAACATAATGCCTATTTTGTTTCCACGGTGATGAAACTTGAAACTGCTAGAGCTCTTGTTTGTCTGGTTTCTTTAGTGAGAGAATTCATTTTAAAATTGGTTTGAAATTATTTATACAACTAATATTCCATTTCTGTCAATTTCCATTAAGTTTGTGGAAAGCATGCTACCACAAACTAAACTGTACTTTCATAGTCACATCTCATTTCCGTATATGATTTCCACGAAATGCTCACAGGCATATTCTCTCACTTGGGAAAATAACAGTTTCATGCTACTACGTGTCACGTTTTCAATAATGATTGTACACTAATTTAAGTCGGCCATCTTTTCCGATTCACGCAATCGCACTCTATTAAATGATGAATATGCAGTACTATCCAGTAGCATAAATCAGTCATTCCAACTGCATACGTGACTTTTCTGTATCAATTTGAACTTGTGTTCTCCCAGGGCACCTCTACGTTTTTTTTTTAATTCCAGAGACTTTTTGCCAAGAGATGACAGTCTGTGTCCTTTGTTGCTGAGAGTTTCGGAAATGAAGATACCTTTTCCATAACGAGGACCTGATTTAGAACTTAATTGGAAAGAGAAACGGCCCTTACAAGGCGCTAAAGGCGTAATCAACTAACTGACTGACTGACCGATCGACCGACCGACCCACCGACTGATTGACTTGCAGTTTTTCAACGTCATCGACCTTTCAAAAAGACTTAAAAGTGCATGGTCAGACCTTATTTGAAGTATTGACCTCAATAGAACTATGACACAACAAACCGCGTAACTATTTTTTTCATGTAACTGTAACTTATATAGACTCATTATAGACCGAGTGTTTGGTCTATCGATAAGTGCACCCGTCTCTCACACGGAAGGCCCGTGTTCTATTCCCAGGTAGAGTCATACCAAAGACTAAAAATGGAACCTACTGCCGTTGTGCGTGATGTTCCACATAGGCCTAAGCAATGGAGTAGGGAAAACAAGCCAGTGAGCCACAACTTGAAAAAGGCCGTCGCCGGCTCGACATGAACCAATAGGTTGTAAAGTGGGCCGTAAAACTCTGTCATACTAAGTATAGACTCGTTCATGTTTACAAACAAATGTCGTCACAGCTGCTTAACAACAGCGTTAGTGAGGTACGTGTTCATTTCCTCACAATGAAATGTAGAGTTTATTTCGTCCATATTCTGCGTGCAATCGCGAGATCACTGCACTGGCAAAACTGAACGTACACGTATATGTGCCTGTCCATGTTTTATGTCAACCAGTGCCAACCAGTGACGTAAGCGTGAATGAGTCTAAAGAGGAATCCTATCAGCGCTTGTGTTTTTAGTGACTTTAGGCCATTAGTGGGGTCCATTGGCCTTCAATCGTCTTCGGTATTGACTTAATCTAATTTCAAACTCTTACATTCAGTAAAACTGTGGGAATCAAGAGGCTTTTCAGTATGCAACCATTCTTGGAACAGGTAAGCAAGGAAATTGAAAGATTTGAAGGTGATGAGCTCAGTTGCGGTGTTGTAGTCGAGACCGGCATGTCCGAGACCGAGACCGAGACCATGGGTAAAATTCGAGACCGAGACAGAGACCGACAAGGTCCGAAACCGAGACCGAATGTACATTTTGCATAGGAAAATAAACTGCCCAAAATTTTGAATACGTTTTTAACCTACTGTAACCTTAGTTACTTTATGCTCCAAAATGACATGTAGGGGCAAGTGCATCGTCATTGATTTTGTACATGTTTTATCATATGCATGACTGTATGCGAAGGGAGGCCAGAGCCATGGCCCCGAATTGGCCAAGACCTTGCTTGCTGAATCGGGCAGACTATAGTGCCTTAGTAGTGCAGAAATAATGCCCTAATTGCCCAGCCAACATGCCCTCCTGGGCCCCAACTGGGTTTCAGCTGGGCTACTTGCTGGGCCCCAGCTGGGCCCATCCGTGTTTGTCAGGTGTTCCCACGTGGGGCCCAACTGGGCTAGCCTTTCCCAGCTGAAGCCCAGCTGTGCCCAGCTTCAATAACTGAAGCCTAGCTGGGCTTCAGCTGGGAAAGACTAGCCCAGTTGGGCCCCACGTGGGAACACCTGACAAACACGGATGGGCCCCAGCTGGGGCCCAGCAAGTAGCCCAGCTGAAACCCAGTTGGGGCCCAGCTGGGCATGTTGGCTGGGTGAGGATCTGGAGAAGTACAAAAGGTCACCGCCCTTGGGAAAAAGAGCCTGTTTTGGTTATGGTCATATGCCAAAACAGGGAGCTTCCAGTTGCCTGACCAAACATAGAATAAATAACTTTTAAACACTAATCCAAGTTTTTTTTCAAATATGGCCATCATTGCCGTACAGAACTCGTTTACACAGGGGTGGTGACTTTTTCCCGACTCCAGGTGCCCAAACAGATCATAATCTCTGCCCTACTGAGGGACCAAAGTCCGTCCGATTCGGGAAGGTAATGGCCATTTGTGGGGTGGCAGCCCCCTACCCGGTCCCCGTCCAGTATGGCCCAGGTGGCCCATCAAATCAGAGTCAGTGAGTGCTACAGGTGCTTACTCACAGGAAAAAAAGATAAAGCCAAAGGGCGTGTCCTCTCACCCCAAACTAGTACAATTATTGTAGTAGTCTACAGAAATTACCTCGTATTTGGTGTAACTGTGAAAGCATCCGCCTTTCACGCTGGAGGCCCGGCTTCGATTCTCAGGTTGAGTCATACCAAAGACTCTAAAAGTGGAACCTACTGCGGTTGTGCATGATGCTCCGCATAAGCAATGGAATAGGGAAAACAAGCCAGTCAGCCAAAACTGGAAAAGAAATTGAACGCCATAGTCTGCTCGACTTGAGCCAATAGCTTGGAAACTAGGCCGTCAAACTTTATCTAACGCAAGGCAATTGGCGTTTTTGTACAGTAAACTCAATGTATGAGTTTATAAAGGTAAGGTGAGGTTCAGTGAAGTAAGCAATTTTTCTCTGAAGGGGGGGGGGGGATGCAGTATGTTGAGTGATTGCCGGTAGGGGGAAGGGGTCTAAGGGAGAGGGTTTCCCTTTCCCCTTTGAAAATTCATGACCTTTTCAAAGAGCTTAAATGCAAAAAGGTGCAAATTTTTAATTTTACAGAAATAGTCTAGAAAGTTGAATTGTGGTGGCTAATGAGGTAAAATCAGATGTCAAACGCTACCGGAACCTATTCAAAGTAAAATTTGTTTTTAAATTTGCACACTTTTAGGAGTCAAATTAAAAAGCATCAGTGATGTGCTTAAGGGCACGGGAGCATGGCAGTTTTTATTTTTATGCAAAAAAGTAATTCTACCATAAATACAATACTATCTAAGTTGAGCGCCTTTATCAGTTGGTGTGGACAGGAAAGAAAATTTCGAAAAAATCGCTATTCCTCAGATGGTCGAAAAGTGTATCATCATGCTTTTAAAAGTGTATCTAAATAGTCTTTATTTTTAGCTTTTGCAATAATTAAAACCATCAACTTGCTAAGAGATCAGAAATTTAACACAAAATGTACCATAACATTAGATGAAATGGTCGGCTATTTAATCTTCAGGGGGAAACTACCACGGAATTGAAAGTATGCTGTTTCGCTATTGCAACTCTTGGCTTAATTCAAGATCCGCTGGACTGATGCAATTTTGTATGTTACTGTCCGAACTCCCGACTATAAATGGTTTTACTCCTAACACATGTTGCATGGTAAATGTAAAACTATTGTTCACCGCACCTGAACATCCTCCACTCCCCTGCCCCTTTCTCGTATATCTTTACCTGCTGCGGAATGAACCTGAGGGATGCCCCTTACCCTTTGAAATTGTTTGTAAAAGTTGGTGTCCTTACATGCAATTTGGGGCCACATATGCTACCTTCTGTGAGGAAAGGGGTTGAGTGGCATTGCTCAATGCCCTCCCTGGGTACTTCACTGGTGTGGTAAGGTAAAATTTATTGATATCCATCATAAAATAACAATGGACAAAAAGCACTCACTTAAAAAATGAATAAAGACATACAAAAGTTATCTATGCATCTTTTAATGTACGTAACACTTCACTTTTTTTTTTTTAGCTCAAACCAGCTCAAAGAGCTGTTCACAGTTGCCTTTAATGCTGTCAGGGGCACATTTGTCAGTGAATTGTAACGAAACTTGGGCCTATCGGTCATTGGACTCAAAAAGTTGAGGTCAAAGGTTATCTATGGGTCACTAGTGGCTGTTTTGTGAATATTTTTGGAAGTGTCACTCCTCCCGCAAATAGTGTCCGATGTCCTTGAAAGTTGGCCATAATATTCCTCAGGGAGTGGTTGTTGAATCTTGTACTTTACTTGTTTATTCAAGGTCATTCGAGTTTATTGAGGTCATAGGTGTAAATATTTTGAAATGATATTTTCTCCTAGATACATTACAAACTTGTCCTCGAAATTGTTCAGATGGGTGGCTGGCATGTGCTGATTACAAATGTTTTGTCTGTTTTTGGATAAATAAAATTGGTCAGAATTTTGGATAAATAAAATTGGTCAGAATTTTGTTCCAACCCTTCTATTTCTAACAGTCTCACAAATTCAGTGTTTCCCATTGAACTTAACTCCCTTTAAAAGTGTCTGGGTGCAAGATTGTCAAACATGTGAGGTTGATTAGGTTAGTGTAGACCAGGGTTGTCCAACCTACGGCCCGCGGGCCACGGTCCGGCCTGCGAAAAGGTTGCGTCCGGCCCGTCAGATATAATCTATATTGCAAAATTATTCAATAAGCAGATTAATTGATGGCAACTTAAGGCTTTGCCATCCGCTATGACATGCCTACTTTTGTACTTTTGAATGAAATAATTTATTTCAAATGTCTGCTACATGTAGCTACATTGGAGTGTTGTCCACAGGGGCGGGCTGAGAATGATTAAGGAGGAATATGAAAAAAAAAAAAAACTTTGTCCGAATATTCTGCCCAACACCATCAATTTTTGCTGAAATTTATTTATTTGTTCAATCAAAAACGAAAACGAATCAGTGCAATTATTTCATTTTGTTGCCTTGGGCGTCGGAAAAAAAAACTAAAAAAAAAAAAAAAAACGAGTATAGAATGCGGCCCCTCGTCCATCATAACCATTACATGTGGCCCACCGCTGCGAAAGTTTGGACAACCCTGGTGTAGACAGATGTTTTTTGATGAGAACAGTAGTTTTATTGTGAATGCATGCAGTGGCTTTGCAATAGAACATACTCAACTTCAGGAGGATGAATTAAGGGTGGAGTCACCTTACACTGTTTCTAAACTAGACTTGCTTGAGGCAGGGAGTTGCAACTCCCTGCTTGAGGTAAGGATAAAGAGTGTCAATTTTCTTGTGCTCAGAGAGGAAGCACTTGCTTTTTAATTGTCTTATCACAATTCATTAAACTTGCTTTCTTCCTTGCTAACTAGACTTTCTGATTCCTGTAAAAATAGAAAGCAAGGCAACAGAGCCTTCTCACTTTAAGGCTTCACCTAAGAGAAAGGTAATCATTCTGAAAAGTATTAAGTTCCTTATCATTTTACCTGAGAGAAATTAAAACATTCTAAATTGTGGATACATCTGTTCAAGAAATAGTGGCCATTTATGAAAAGTACAGTCCCAGTACCCCTTGCATGGGGAGTGATTTTTTTTTGGCACTGGAAGTCATCACTATGCACTAATTCAACAGGTTTGAGCCATCAGCACCGATGGAGCTCTAGTTAGACATTATTTATCCTACTTAAATAAAGAAATAGAACAACAAATTTTAGGCCGGTCTCGAAGCGAGACCAGGACAATTTCCGAGACCACAAGGGTCAGAAACCGAGACCGAGACCACAGGGTGTCGAGACCGAGACCGAACCAGCAACAATCGGTCTCGAGACCGAGACCGGTCTCAAGCACTACAACACCGCTCTGTTATGGCCGACTGAAATCGGACCATCGCTTAACTGCCCGGATTCGTCATACACTATCATTTAGTGAACAGGAATGATAATCCGCTTAAGCAATGGAATAGAAGGATCACTCCAGTGCCCCACAACTCAAGAGAAAACCCGTAGGCGTCGCACAATTAGATAAGAACGTTGTTACGTAGCCCTAAAAATCCAACAAATCAACTCAAATAAAATCACAACCATGCGCTCAACATGTTTGACCACTCGCAACACCTCTTTGACAACAACCTATTCGAATAAACGAGGTTTTACTGCTTGGCTATCCTGAAAGAATTTTCCTATACGTAACAGTCATAACCATCTAATGAAGATGAATGCAGTTGTAAATTTACCTTTCCGTGTTTAGATATTTAATGACCGCTCTGGCTTCACCTGTCCTGGGCCCTCTGAGCTTTTACGTTATTAACGAATTCTGTTTTATTACAGAATAGTCATTTAGTTCGACAGATGTTCAAAGTGCTATGCACTTGAGATCATCTTCAAAACCCAACAGAAGACTCTTACACGCATTGGCTCTACAATTCCCAGTATACTAAGTGAACATCTTCTTTTCTTCATATACAGCGCAGCAACCCATCACACTCTGATCATATAGGCGTAAAGGGGAATTTTTCGCAAATATGCTCCCTCTCCACGTGGCAGTGCTCTCTTCTCTGAACAGCACGAGAACTACTCACTAATGGTCAATTGAAAAATCAATAGTGACTATAAATGAGGATACATAGACCAAGCAATGCAATTAGCGTCGTTACATGTATTGACCTGATATATAAAAAGTTCATCAATTGAGTTTGAGCCTGGGGTGGCCGTGTTTCTCCGTGGCCTATTATTGATTGGGACTTCGCTTTGAGGGGAACGCCAGCGTTGCCAGTGCGGTGTCTCTGTATGTGTTGTTTTGGCTATGTAAATTTCACTCGACAGTTAAAAATAGAATGCTGAATATCTGAATATAGCCACATAACCTAGCACATGCATGTGATTTCTGTAACTGACTCACAATCGTTGGATATTTCCTTTTTAAGGAACGCTTACACTTGTTCGGTAACGGTAACAGCAACGACAACTGCAAACGCCTGGGCAACGTTAACGGCAACCCGGTTTATCTGTTGCCATTGACGCGGCAGTAAAGGGTGCATAACTTATATTAGGGCGTCAGTAGACTTTCCCTTCTGGGGCAAACAGCAACGGGTGCTTAATATCGATGCGAGTAAGAATGAGGAGTAAGTGGGGTGTCTCATCTGTATAGCCACTTTACAAATATATGCAATGGATACAGTAGGGCAATGCGCACTGTTTAACAAGAAATTTACTAACTTGCTAACGATAGCGTTAATCCCAGCTTAATCCCTAAACCTAACAAAGAATACAATCAATATAATATAATGACTACAGCCAATCAAAAAATTCATTGTTAAACAGTGGGCATCAGCTGTAAAATGGGAGCTAACTGTACTTGCGGTAATCTTCTCATTGGGGAGGAATTTTTATCTGGCGTTTTTTGTTTGTTTGTTTTTTCTTTTTTTATATACATATATTTTGGCAGAGTGGTACAAGTCTCAAGAATATTTATTGTGTTCTTTCGTGTACAATGAAATTTCCAAATAAAAAAAGGAATGAGCAAACTGAAAATGATTTTCTTATAAAATGCAAAGGATATCCATTTTCGGGTGTGGAAGAAGAGCAGGGCTGTTTCAGCCTGCCCACTCTTGATAGCCGTCCGACTTTTTGCGCACTGTGTATGCTTACCGCTCGTGGTAGTTGATTGGGTAAGTCTTACGGGTAACTGAGTTGGGGAGGGGGCTGGGGACCGTAGTTCGTTTGAACGGATATTTGATTTTAATTACAATATATGTGCTCCTTTCACGGCGGGGCTAAATGTGCTTTAGTTTCTGGCAGAGGGCTTCATTTCCCAAAGTTAAAAGGTAGCCCGGTAACCCTGAGTATTGTTTGCCTTAACTCAATGTTTTGAGAGGAAACATTCAAAATAATGTGGTGTATCCAGTTTGATAGGAGAGAAACATAGTTTACGTATATAGGTATTCTACTCTACGGCGATTTGGCTTTCCTTTGGATAGTGTTACATCTTTATCACCAACGCAAAAACAAAAAAAGGGAACGACCAAAAAAGAGGGGGAGGAAAATAAAAGGGAAAAGCCCGCAGCTGTCTTATTTTTCCCGCATGGTCACAGAATTTACAGGATTAAACCCATTCTTGAAAAAGCTGTTCAAGGGACTGAAAACAGCTCCCTGAACCGTACCGTTCATGTATCAATGTGTATCTTATATGTTTGCCACTTGATAAATCACAGACATGTGAAATCTATTGATTGAGCTTTATCGCAATCTGAACGTATCGAGTTCCGAGATATTTTCATTGGTACGTCAACCATTTTGATTATTTCGAGTACGTGTATCAGGTTATTGACCGGTGTTTCACGATACTATGTTTCTTACTTTAAATTATGACGTCACCCTTCAGGTGACTTTTGGTTTGAAACGGCAATATGACCTCTAGCGAAAGACCTAACTGAGGCTAACTCGCATCCAGAGAAGATGTGGTTTTTACGCAGGTGGATACCTTTTATATCAAGAAGACTTTCTGAGGAAAGTTTTTTTTCCAATATCATTTGGCGCTTAAAAATATTGTACAACACATCCCGCCTCTCGCTTTATTTTTCCTTATCCTGAGACCTTGAAACACAGTGCATTCTATGGGATGCAAAAGGCCAATCTTTTAATAAAGTAATTTGATCCATGGTGTTTAAAATAAGCGTCAAAAAGCCCAGCAATAATATCATGTAATGAGATGCCCCTAAAGGTCTAAAAGAGCATTTAATAAAATTATAAAAATGTAGCAGACAAAATTAAAACTGAATTTATCTTTTAATTAGAGATAAGGTAACATTATGCCGGACAGAGTAAACGAAAGTGCCTGTCAGTTCGTTGAGAGAGGTCACCGACAAGGAAAGTGCACGTTGTGTGAATTGCTCTGCAGTACACATGCTGGCAATAGGCACTGTACGCAAGTTACATGAAAATCGTACCACTCCATGCTTAAAGCAGAAAGCAGGAGGAAAAATGCAATCACCGCGATTGACTTGATATGTCCGGTTACAATAATTCATGAATGACTTATGGAAATCATGTGAAACCAAATCTGTAACTAAATTTTTAAATTATAAGAAACTTCTTTTGGCTCATAATACCATGTTCATTTATATACAGAAACATTTTAAAAGATAATTGCAATAGAAACCTGGAAAATTCAGCACTTAGTTTCAATGTCACCGTACGTCTTTTTAAACGTTTTTTTAACTCTTTGCTCAACAGAAAATGTTCATAATGATGATCATGCTTTTCATGAATAAACGGAAAGGTTATTTCAAATTTATTAGCTAGGTAGTGTAAGTGTTGACTTATATATATATGTATATATATATAGTTATATAGTTATATATATATATAGTTATATAAAGTAAAACAAAAACCCAACACACGAGGATTCAGTTTAATTTTCGGGCAGCACAGTACCCTTGAACACAACTCGTACAACACTAAAACAAAAAGCGAACACTACAAGCCTTAAAACGGAAGAACACACAAGTCTACGTATACGTGTAACATTGACGACACTTTTTACTCCCAAAACCGTTCCAGCAGACAAAAACATAACTGAGCTTTCTTTTTCGATCTCTCCTCTCCGCTTGGTTAAACTTTTATTGTTTGTTGTCGAGTTTTCTTCCAGTGTAGAGTTCCCGTCTTTTCAGGTCTTCTTATTCACTAAGGCGTGTAATCTTGTCTGTATGTACGTAGACTTGTGTGTTCTTCCGTTTTAAGGCTTGTAGTGTTCGCTTTTTGTTTAAGTGTTGTACGAGTTGTGTTCAACGGTACTGTGCTGCCCGAAAATTAAACTGAATCCTCGTGTGTTGGGTTTTTGTTTTACTTTATCTGAAGTGCCTGATATGATGCGTTTTTTTGGACTATATATAGTTATATATATATAGTTAAATATATATATATATATATATATATATATATATATATATATATATATATTTATATATATATATATAGTTAAATATATATATATATATATATATATATATATATATATATATATGTAGTTTATGTAGTTTGACTTACCCTTTACCGTTTCTATTTCGTTTTAGTTTCAAGTATTTCACTTCGTGTTTCATTACTGGCTGAAGAAGATCCCAGATGGGATTGAAAATTTCCAATATTATATTATATCTCTGTATTTTGCAATGTCAACCAGGCACCTATTATTTGCCTTTATTACAGTTATATATATATATATATATATATATATATATATATATATATTTATATATATATATACAAATATATATATCTATATATATATATATATATCTATATATATATATATATATATATATTTATATTTATATATATATCGTTCAATATATTTTTTAGTGTTTGGTTATTCGCAAAACATCTGTTGGAGGTCATCCACATATTCAGCACCACATTTTTTGAGAATCCCCCTATCGCAGTTTTGAAGATTTTTCACTCTTATTTTACCAGTAAAGTCACGTGACATCAGTATGACCTAGCATCCGTTGCCTCATACAGATTTACTTTGCTTCACTAGACAAGTGAAATGATCGTGTTACAGGAAGAGTATTAGAGTCTCCACTTAAGGTCCTGTCTTATGAATACATGTCAAGTAATTAAAACTCGTGTTATTAACAAATGAAGAATTGCACTTTTTGAAATATAAAATGCATGTAAAGATCGACACAATCTCGTGCTAACCTCCAGCAAACAACAAGGGTCGTTACTTATGTATACCAACTCTGCCTCCATTAAAGTGGTATGGTCGGTATGTGCAAACGCGTGTCGAGGATTGTTAGAATTTACGAACAGGTCAAACCCATTCTCCCTTTTCAGGCACGTGATCAAGGGATGGGTTTTGGAATTGAAACCCTCGTGGTCTCAGTTTGAAAAGATGGCGAATTATACCCCCACACAAAAACTGATCGCTACAAAATTTATTGACCCTTTACCGTTGTGCTCCAATTGGGGCATACTTGCGCGCCTCGGGAGTGGGCGGAAAAGCGGACGTAGCACGCCCCGCATCAGCTTCCGTAGACTATTGACCCCGTGACCTTAGCCTATTGTCTCTCTCGTTGTTGTGGCCGAATTTTCGGGTAGCTACTCGCAGTTTCGAGCTCCGAGTGACACAGCAAAGATGGGCGACAGCCGCCCTCTCCGCCTGGGTCCAAAAGGACCCGAACAACGGCAAAGGGTTAAGAACTGAGGCTCAAAATTTACACCATTTTGCCCCTGGAGGCCTAAAACACCTGGTACTTTCCTCCAAGTTTCCCGCTGTTCAGAACCCTCGATACCGGCGTTTTTTATCGTATTTGGGAGATGAGACTGTCTCTTAAATGCCATACATAGGTAGATGGACGGATGGACGGATCATGGACGGATGGATGGATGGATGGATGGACGAATGGATGGATGGATAAAACCGGTAAATTTATTCCGGGTCCCCCAACAACACGTCACACCATACTTTAAGTCGTCTCTCATTATGATTTGATTCAACAGGCATTTCAAATAATCGAGCTTCAAGCAGCTGGGTTCAAAGTGAGAGGAAACACGTTTTCTCCAACCTCCAGTCCTCCCCACCTTGGATCTTCAAAGAGATCAATTTCTCTGTAGGTTCTTTCAGAACGAATCATATCAACACAACGCATTTTATAGTTGCACAACATATCTTTTATCTACATTTTAACATGAATGCGACGAAGGAAGGAACCGCATCGCTGCACAATGAATGCCACAGTCCCATGGGACAAGAAATAACATGGATATAACTTTATGACTATAATGATTTCTTCAATTTTTGATGGAACCGATATTATAACTCCCGAGGCATGTAAAGACCTTGGCGGCCTAGACAGAGGGAGATTAAAACAAGTGAATAACAAGCTGAAACCGAAATTAATCTGCAAAAGGATTTACGTGCATGTTTTCTAAAATCATTGGCAGGCAATCAATCGGAACGACGATTTCGATGAATTATCTTTGGGGAACATGAAAGGAAACAATTTGGAGGAAGAAGTTAAGTAGGTTGCCAAGGATAGTTTTTTATAGTCCCTTTGGCTGGATGCCGAAAGGGAACGTCAAACGCAGTATAAACTGTAAACACAAACTAGTCGAACAGGTGTATGAATTGACTAAACAAGTAAGTGATTCATATTTGACTAAATTCAGATGACTTCTTACTAATTCCCCCAAAATGAACAAAGCGTTATTAGTCAAAACTTAATCAAGGAAGCCCCCAAAGTGTCAGAAACTTAGTCAATTATTCGACGATTAGTCACATATTAGTCAATAACGTCTACTAATCTGATTAGTCGATTCAAACACAACTTTGAATATCTTGTGATTTCAGTTCATCGTCGGAGTAACTGCTTCACAAAAGGAAACATCCCCGAAGAAACGCGAAAAGGTTTATTGGCAACCCCTGGACCCTCAGACCAATGCAGGTCCTGATAGAGAACGGAAATTTCGCCGCTTTTTAGTTTCCCATGATTTCCTTAAAATATGGCCTTTTTATATTCTACAGGAATACATGAAGTCTGAAATTTTGAAAAGTAATCCCAAATGCTCCAAATTCCATCTTAACAGAATGTTTGTGTGTTGAGATGTAAAATATAGAAGTTTATTCCCTTTGTGACGTCATTCTTTTTAAACCCTCGTGAAGTCGATTTGATTTTCAAAGTGAGAAGAGGGCATCAGTTACCTAAATCGTCGTTCTTATCCCGATGAGGACTTTTTAGAAGAGGGGCACGGATGATAAATTGTGCGAAACGGTTCAATGTTACCAAAAAATTATACTTCTTTTCCTTCTTACCCTGCTTCAATTAAAAACAAACATTGCAGTTGAAACTCACGGGCTCAAAGCCAGACAAATTAGCCACAGCATTTAATTGCTTGAAGCCACACTGAAAAACAAATACACGTGTAAATTAATGGGGAACAAAACTGCCTGGACTGTGCAAGATGGCATCTCACCTGGAAGGCTGTAGTTTGCTCAAGAATTCATGTATATATATTTTAATTAATTAATGATCTATCGAGCCCTTAAACAGATACGAAGGCAGTCCTCGGAATCCCGGGCTTAAATATGGGCTATTTTAGCATGAGTGCTTGCGTCTGCGCGCTGGTGATTCTATTTCACATTAAACAAATACCACCATCAATTAGTCAAATATGAGTGAATATGAGTGATTAACGTGGTTGGTCAATTCAGACACCGTTTTGACCAACTCGTGTTTACCGTGTATAAGCACGGAAGTTCACCAATTTCTGTAGCGTTGGCCCTAATCTCGAAAATGCAACTTCTTGAATCTTCTAAGATACAACTGACAAATAGAATTAAGTCTGAAACTTTTGGATCATAGTGTGGAAACTGGAACAAACACTCTACTCCTGGTCTCCTACGTTTGAAAATTACCACCCCTCTCACGCTGTCTTCACGTTAAGTTGGCGAGAACGCAAGTAAAATTGTAACGTGTAATGTAATTGTCACCATTTAAAATAGTGACCCCTTTTCTTAAGCAACGGATATAGCTGGCAATTGAGAAGTTTGTCGGATTTTACACCGGCTAATGAAATGTTCACTGGAAATACAGACGCCTCATGAAAAGTTGTGTTTGTTCTTATATATCTTAATCGTTTACACCAGTAATTGCTGGGATTTATGTTATTGGGGCATGAACAGGAAACGAAACTATCCAGCATTTGAAGGACGCCATCATAAATTTTTCGGAGAACTAGCTCAGGATGGTTATTGCCGCCGGAGTTTTCCTTTTCAAGCTTCGTTTTAAGAAAGAGTCTTTCCTATTTTTTGAGAGTGGTTTAATCCCAGGTTTACTCCTGCTGTAAGAGCAAGCCCGAACATGGAATTATTTAGGAATAACTCCTTGATTCAAATGACTTTTATAAAGAAAAAAAAAAAAAAAAAAAAAACCTCGCCACAAACCGTCCAATATGTAGCTCTGTCAGGTTACTGATATGGCAATCTCTATCACTAATTCTATCATAAATTAATAGCAAAGTTGCATTTGTTTAAGTAATTAACACCATAATAGCCTATCACATGTATGAAAATTGTAATTTTAAATTGTTGCACATTGCCTACAAGTTATCACTATTTTATTCCGCAGATTCTATGTCCTAGAGGCAAACAGAATAACATGATTGAAACACGTGTAGCCGTAAATCCATGTTTTTAAAAAATCAATTGATAATTTGATCAGCCGTCGAAGAAAATTAAATTCGGTGAATTTTGTCATTGGTATTGAACTTTGAGACAATGCTTCGGAAAAAGCATACATGCATGAGTTCAATTCATCGCTGCTAGGTGCATTAAACCTGCGCAGCGGATGGTGGGATGGTCCGTCTATGGAAGAGTATCTTGCGCAGTTTGAAAAAAAAAAAACTGGAACAAACAAACAACGGCGTTGGAATCATCGAGATAACAATCTAGAAACAGACAAATTCAGGTCCGTACCCGATGTTTATAATTGGGACCTCAAAATTTGCAATATCCTGATAACGTTAGGTCATTTTAATCGTACGGGTTCAATATAAACGAAATCGCCATATGAGGTCCAGTAGAGACACCCTGAAAGCTAATAAAATTTGAAGGTGCCTCAAAAAAATTCTAAGATTCATATACGCCAAGATTTCAAACGCATTCCGCAAAGCAAATTCGTAATAAAGTCACATGTATGTTCTAAACAGAAAATTAAAAGCAAACTGAAGGGAAGCAAGTCTTAGGGGAGTCGGTCACAGTCAGTTAGTTAGTTAGTCAGTCAGTTAGTCAGTTAGTCAGTTAGTCAGTTAGTCAGTAAGTCAGTTAGTGAGTTAGCTAGTTAGATGGGGTTTTACGGCCCAGTTTCCAACCAATTGGTTCAAGTCGAGCCGGCCACGGACTTTTTCGAATTTTGGCTCACTGGCTTGATTTCCCTGCTCCATTGTGTATGTTGAGCACCAAGTACTATGGCACAGGGTTCTATTTTTAGTCTTCGGTGTGACCCTGCCAGGACTCGAACATCCGACCTCTCGTCAGCCACAGAGGCGCTTTGCAATCTAGAACGACCAGGGAAGTAGTAGCTTCCTGACAGGGACTACGATCCTGGGGGAGGGGGAAACACCCACTAATGATTTTCATTAGGAGAAAACAAATCGTTTTTCCCCCATAATTCAGGCAGGTTGGAAAAAATAACAGGCAGAATATTGTGAGTGTGCATGCATGTTTTTTTGTGTGAATACATGCGCTCTCCCGTTCGTATGGGTGGACAGATTTTGGACGATTGCGGTCCAGGAAAAGATCCAGGATTCGACTGGCTGTTGGAAAATTTTAGCCCCCCCCCCTCCCCCTACTAGAATGACGGTCTTGTACTCTGGTTTGGTACTCTTCAGTTACAACTAGACTCTCACATGGTATAATGACATTTTAAAAGTTTTTAAATTTGTTTTGAAGTGATGAGGAGCAGATCAGTAGCGTACACATAGAGCGTATTTTGGGAATGAACCCCTCATGAGGCAAGCTTGAAAAATAAAATAATGGCAAAAAATGACATCTAGAAACGTAGCTACACTTTTGAATGACAAAAATTAAAGCTTGCTCGCCTCTACCTCGTCATTTTTTATTCTCAAGAGGGGAGAGAAACCCCCCTCACGTCACCCTTTCAAAACTACACACCACACAATCCATTAGCTACGCATATGTCCCTCTGAACTTCCTTGGCCTACATAACCTACTTTAAGTCCATTCCATTTTGATTGCATGAAATAATTATTGTTCTAAAAAAAGAAGAATTTATTTTGAAGAAATTTTGATGCAATTCTACAGAGACGTATATGGCAAGCCAAATGCCCAATTATTTATGGCAAGATAGATGCCCAATAATTCGATAAACCAGGTTTTAGTCGATAAACCAGGTTTATCAACTGATAAACCAAGCCTGGATTTTCGAATTATTGCGAATTTGGCGTTGATAAACCTGGTTTCTCGACTAATAAACTTGATTTATTGGCTGATAGACCAGGTTTTTCGATTTGATAAACCTGGTTTATCACTTCATTGGTGAAAAACTCGGTTCATCAAATGATAAACCTGGTTTATCAAAAGACTTGGCCTATCGGTTGGTAAACATGATTTGTCGACGTTAAATGCCCAATAATTCGAAAAACTTGGTTTGTCGGTGGATAAATCAGGTTTATCACTTGATAACCCAGGTTTATCAACCAATCAACCAGGTTCATCAGTTGATAAACCTGGTTTATCAACTGATAAAGCTGGTTTATCAACTGATAAACCAAGTTTATCGAATTAGTGGGCATTTGGCTTGCCATAGAAGGATGCAATTCACCTGTTCATTCGCCTCGCTCTTTTCGTTTAAAAATTGGGTAATTAAAACTACGGATTAGAAAAATCTCAACTATTAAGTGAGCATGTAAAGTCACGTGAAGACTTGCCATAGAAACTCTCCACAAATAGTATATATGTACATAAAATGATCTTTTCCCAGTAGGAATTACGGGACAGCTTCTCGAATTAACTTTTCTTATTTGCCCGGGGAAATCTGTTGCATTTTAAAGATATTTTGAATTGGATTTGGCAAATAACCAAAGCCTAGGTATTAAGTGACAATGGGGAGAACGGAGAAGAAGGGGGTGGGTGGTTGGAGACAGTACAAATCAAAGTCACAGACAAATTCCATTGTTAAGCTTGTTAATTTCACTTTACGTAAAGTGTGGGTTTTAATGTAACCAACTCACATCTTGAATTCAAATCATATTGGACCTTTTCTCACTTGAAAGTTCGATGTCAAATGAAAAACTGTAGATAGTTCTTTGGAAACTCAACAGTCAGCCTCCCATGTGCACATGCATCTAAATCGCGAGGGCAAGGACAAACCAAGGAGGTCTAATCACACCTCCCTGGGCGGCATACAAAATGACATCATTAGAATGAGGGACATGTTAGGTTCTGACACATCCGAGGTAGTACTTCCATGCTTGAACTGACCATTGGCTTACCAGGCTGTTTGAATTCTACGGCTTCAAATTCTTGCTTGTAAACCAACCACTAGCTTCCAACGCCACTATGACAGTGCACATGCGCATGTGCTTGAGCATGTGTAAAAGACAATGCCACTCTTGCAAAACACTATGTAAATTTATGGGACAAAGAAATTAAGGATGAAGTCTTTTCTCAAACATTTTTGATGGTAAACTAAGAAAATAAACGTTTTTAGGTAGACCCTAGTTGAAAAGTGCTCAATAACGGAGTGAAGTCACCCAAATCTGGATTAGTAGTATAGGCTAAATTCTATTTTTTTTATTTCTGTAGTCTTAAAAATCACGTGACAATATTGTACTCACTTAACTGTGAGATTTATAAAGAGACACTGCTTGATTTACACTGAACTTGCAATACGAATGTACTGAAATACTTAAAGGAATAGCAGGCGGGAATTAGGAGATTTAGTCCTGTTTTGTAAAAAGTCCGGGCCACTGAATGTTTTTTACCTTTGAGGAGAGAGTTCATACTCAAAACTTCGAGCACTTGTGTCTGGGGAAGGGGGACTGATAACTGTATAATCGATACTTATGAGTACCTGTATAATATTCCTGGAAGCAAGGTTCAAAGTACGCTGGGTAATCGAACAAGTTCTGGAACAAAATCATAACATTTGTTCCGCTAGGATGGCACTCAGTCGCAGCAAAATGTTTATTTTTCTTCTTTCCAAGATTACTCCCTGAAGTGGCTTTCCTTCCCCACGGATTATTTACGGAGTTTGAATTGAAGCTTGGTCGTAAAAAAAAACGTATACTTCCCATCATTCATTGTGTACACGACATGTACAGGTTATGGGGAATCGTAAATTTCCGTGTTCTATACCTGTACCTACAGTACTAACATTCTTTAATCAGGAAGGTGTCTAATAACAACCGGCCTTAATAAAGTTACTCAAATAGCCTTTTAATCCAGCCGTTTTGAAAGTCCATAATTTCTCGAAAAAATCTCGAATCACTTTTCGAAGTTGAAAAATAATTAGAATGGTTAAAGAAGAACAGCTCAGTTTAACAAGACCATGAAAGTTTTCCTTGTTTTGGCTTGCACCGTACACATTATCACTGCCTTGAATCACCTGTGCGTAATTTCCTTTTCGACATGCACCCTCTGCAATTTATATTCCTCCGAAGCAATAAAGTCAACTAGGCCTATAACAGTGCCGTAAAATACAGTTTCAATAGCAGATGTTTTTAGAAGCTTGAAAAACCTACAAAGTTTAGAAGATTCCCTATCTTGTTTATTTTTCCTGCCAGACAGCAGCCATTCCTTCATCTGTTTCTTCTCAATTTTACTCTACTCTAAGATGTCCTCCGGTTTCTTTTCATTTCAGTAGTAATTCCACATTTCCATGTATTTTCCTGTTGTTTCTGTCTTCTTTTTTCCTTCATGTTTTTAATATTTACTTTCTGTCTTAAAAATTGACAAACGACACGCTTTTTACGACCTACTCGTGCACGTCTCTTTATAAAACACCCATTGCCATCCGAGAAAAAAAGTTAACTATATGCAGGCAAGGAGCTGCTACTCGCGGTGATAGATTTGAATGTGGTATAACCAGCACATATTATTTAAATCAAGGAATTGCTTGGAGGGAGACACAGCTCCCTTTTATATCTGAGACACGGCTCCCTGCTATATTTTAGCAGCAACACGGTTGCAAAATGAAGTACAAAGCCAATTGTACAAATGCAAAACATTTTATCGACTGGACAATCTTAAACCGACAACTATAAGATCTGGACACTTTACTTCATACCAAGGACATCACCAGGAAAATGTCAAACAGTTTTGAGTTCACACTAATTCATATACCCAACAAGGACAGTTTCTCCAGCTCAGGCTATAGAAATTCACAGGAAACTTTCCTTATATCGAAAATTTTGAAATTTTCCGGAAAAGGAGGTTAATCGAGACCGTTATCGGAGGTACAACGTCTAAGGCTGGAAGAGTTGTCTGGAGGGAATTGTAAAGGTGGGTGCATGGTGGGTTAAGTTAGTTAAGATGGAGTTGTACGGCCTAGTTCCCAACCAATTGGTTGGGGAGTCGAGCCAACCACGGCCTTTTTTCCAGTTGTGGCAAACTGGCTTGTTTTCCAACTCCATTGCTTTTGCTGAGCACCAAGTACAATGGCAGTAGATTCCGTTTTCAAAGTCGTCGGTATAAACCGGCCAGGACTCGAACTCCCGAACTTCCGTCTGCAGGTCTGATGCTCCTACTACTGGACCATGCGATCGGTAAAGATGGGGGACAGGGGGAGGGGGAGGGTGTCTGACAAACTCAAAGGAAGAAATGAACCCCGTGAGACGTTCACATTCCGTACTGCGTTTCAGAATTCAATTATAACCATCTTGAGGAAGGCTAAAGTGCAAAAAGAAGGTTGACCACGATCTTTGACTTATAAAAGATTTCGGAGGAAGAAGATTAAACAAATTAATTGCCCTTTTTAAAGATTTAAACAATTTTAAGATTTGGAAGGAAGGGGATTCAACAAATATATTCCCCTTGTTTGAAACTTAAACGACTGAAGTCGCAACAATGAAATAGTTTAAGTGCCATAGACTACGTAATGAATAGAAAACCGTACAAAAATTAATCTGCAAAAGAGGGTGATGGCTCACGAGCAAACGTTTTTTCATCAAAACACGTGATCTTTTCTCCCACCAAATCAAATGGTACTGAAAGATTAAAAAATACCATCATTCAGGTTCATATAAGGCAAGAAAGGAAGTTTTCCGACAAAATAGATGATTCTTCCATGTTAAGACAATGGAAAGTATCGGTTTTCAAGGAGGGAGAAACTGACTTAGATTTCCGCATATAGCCACTTCCTTGAATGGCGCACGTATCACAAATTAGCCTAATATAGGTGACTAACTTGGTTAGTCAATTCAGACACCGCTTGACCAATTTGCGTTTTTATTGATGCAACGGAGAATTGTCCGGTCCCTTTCCCCTGCTTACCGGCATCCTGACGATTCGCAAAAACTTGAATTCCATAAATCTGTAATTTTGTAATTCACGAATGTTGTCTCAGTTGGAGATCTTTTGCCTTATTCATCGTTTTTAACAGATTTAGGCAAAAATTGCATTTGTCACTTTGTCAAAATTACCAAATTTTCACATTGGTCACTATGCCAATTTGCGATTCGTCAATACGCCAGAAACTGAGGAGACGAAATATGCAACTGTTTTTTTTTTTATTGAAAGAGAGTTTCTTACAAAAAGGAAGCTTGGACTCGATTTCCTTTCTATAATTAAAATATCGATGGGCTATACAAACGTAACTTAAAAAACTAACCCCCTTAAAACGAGGGAGAAGGCTTAGAATTGAACGAATTGCTTTTCAATTTAATCTTCCTGGGTTTTGAAAATTACCTCCTAAGTAATCTGATCATTCCTTAGCAAACGATTTTCCGAAATCAAAGTCGTACACAAGTCAATAGCGTGCCGGTAAATTTATCCCAAGTCACAGCTAACGGGCAATTCCTTGAACTAGTTACCTCAATCTGTGCTTCTTTAAAACAAGTATGAGCTCGCAATTGCGTATTGCGTCGTTTCACAAACTGAGGTAAATGGTATAAGGCAAGGTGCCCAAATTTTCCTCTTATTTTTTAACTGCGCTTCGGGTTGTTTTCAGTTTTACTTCCGAATAGAAGTGAGCAATCAGCTAAATTTGATTAATCCAAGAGACACAGGACGGGTGATTTAATTTGTGGAGAAAACTGCTAATTGTGTAATCTTGGAACTCTTACGCGCAGAAATGTAACCAGAATTTTAAAGATCGTTGACTTATTACAAAAGACACCCATCGGCTCATAGAATTTATAGACGAAGCACGATTGTCACGTGATGGTCTGATTTAGTCGGGCATAACTGGGGTCCATAAGCTTTATTTTTTCAAATCGTTTGTTTTCATATAACATGGATGGCTGTAGAATAAAATACCTCTCGATTTCCTCAATTTCACTGAATAGAAAGCTTAGAATTGTACGTAGACCCCAATTAACTTAATTTAGGGCACGATGGACCCCACAACATTAAGAAAATAACTTCTTTGGAAACGTTTGTCAGATATAAGAAGACCTTTTTACTTTTACAGTTATATCCACTATTTGATGTTCATGTGTATCCTGAAAATGCGCTTTCAATTTTTTCTCCTATTTTCTCTGACTCTTTTGTTCTTCTTTCTTCTTAATTTCTTCCTATCTGTCCTTTTTGTGTAGACGGAATCTAACTTTTTTCTTTTTCTGGTAGATCTGCCATGTATAAGCTTTGCTTTTTCAGATCTTCCACACTTTCCTGTTGTAATTATTGTTTCTATGCAATTTGCCTGAAGTGTTATGAAAGTGAATGTAAACGAAACGAAACGAAACTAATGGCCGACTTCCGTAGCTGCACGGATCCGTCTATACACAACCATCCCGGGTTTTACTACTTGGATAAAAGGAAGAAGCAGCGTGAGGCAAGGGGTGCATTTTGAATGAAACGTATTAGCTATTGAAATAGAATGCCCTGGCTTAAACCAAAAAGCATTGGGGGAGAATAATCGACTAAGTGAGGCAGTACTGTACTATCCAGTTATGTCTCGCTGTCGACTTTTAAAAATCCTTCTGCTCGTCCAAGTAACTTTTCCATTCACATTTAACCCCTACCCACCCCCACCCTCACCTCTCATATAGGTTTGATCACACAGAAAGTATTGCCATGCTGGTCCTTTTTGGCACTCCCAACACCACGCGAGCCACATTGAGGTATTTAAATTAAGTTTGATTTTTTTTTTAAAATAAAGCCACTATTATGTTTATGTCTTCAGCAGACAGACGATCGCAGGCACTACGGCCAGCTGCTCACATTTAAAAGGAATAATTTGACTGTCTGAACTCGAGGGACCTAAAGAATTAAAGGTCTTATTTCAAATAGCTGTTTGGAAGGATTTGGAGATAGAATGCTGGCATGTACCATTGTTTACAATAGTAAAATGCCCTGTCCCATCATCCTTTGTACCTTTTGTTTTGAAAAAGGGTCTATTAACGTCACTGAAAAGGTTTGGAGGGCCAGTTGTTTCACCAAGTGGAAACCCGGCTCATGTCTACCACTGACACCTTACCTATACTTAAAAATTTGAAAAAAAAAAAATGGATTTGAATTTGACGATTCAGAGACGAAATATAAACAGCTGTGGGATTTCAAGGGCATCCCCGCATGGTTAAAGTCATCGTGTAAAATTATTTCCTAAGCCACACAGCCACGCCTCCTTTATGAATCCATCACTTGCTTCTGTAACTGAAAACAAAATTTGTTACAAAAAAAATAGAACAGCACAATAAGCAAGGGTACCGGAAGCGAATTTTAAAGTGTGGGGGCTAACCACCAGAGCGGTCCAATAAGTTCAACATTATAACAGCAATGTAAGGCGGCCCAAAATGCATGCCTTTGGCAGAAAGAAGCTGGGGGCTAAAGTCCCCCCCCCCTCAAAATCCCCCGTCTCCGCGATCCCTGATAAATAAGCGAAGAAGAAAACAATGAGAAAAATAATAAGTAAAGAAAAAATAACTAAATGGACATAGCAATAATGCAACATTGTATGAGTTAATTTATGCTATTTTCTCTTCTTGTTGTTACTTTTCTCTTTTTTGCTCTCCATTTTTTTTATTTCTCTTCCATGGTTTCGTTGAATGTGTTTGTTTTGAGAAGACTGGACCATCATACCTTGGATCCAGAGAGATTATTGGAATGAGGAAAGTTTGTCCCTATTAAGTGATGAGCATGCATCAAATGGTTATCTGCTTTCGAAGCCGTAATATCCAGAAGTTGCAAAGCTCTTTACCCACATCAAACTGTCAAAAGAGAGAAGTTATGAAGACCTCTGCGCAGCGCAGAGACAACGAGACTACAATTATAACCTAGTTACTTCTAATTCAACATGGCGTTTGGTTTTTGCGCAGGTATGTTGAGAGCATTAGATTTAACAGTTTATCTAATGTAACCTTTTTGTTCGGGTGGGATACAGAAACGAAACACAGATCAGCGTCTGTAAAAGTGTCTCCTGTAATTAGTGTTTCTTTTATTGGACTACAAATAGGACTATTCCACATGCCTGCTGCAATTATTCAAAACTTCTCAAAGGTATGAACGGCTTGTTGGGGTCAGTATTCTAGGCTAATTCGGAGGCCTATTACGATCTGTGAAAATTATAGGAGACGTTTGTAAGACTTCAAATAGTTGAATGGTTCACTATATATAAGCTTGGCTCTAAAGAATCAGTGAGCTAGCCAGTCTAATCCTCGATGTTTCTTTTAAAGGCTTAATGTGACGTCATGAGATGCTTCTTCACATGGGCAGATTGGACGACATCCATACGACTGAGCAGAGGCGTCGATTTTGTTTCTGGATAGAAGGGGTGCAAAAAAAATCCATCAGCTGCAACCCTAGATCGTGCCTAGGACCGGACTCGTCTATAAGCAGTTAACCCACACGAACGCGAGAGCATGCGTATAGGCACACAATCACGAATACACACTCATACTGACACGCAAATGCACAAAACATAGCTTGTGCATTTTAAATGCGGCGTTATTACTTCAATAGGCATCAAATACACGATTTTGAAACCCTAAAGTGATTTTTAGTCATCTGTGTACCACGATATTGCATTTCTTCTGCCTGTTTGTTCCCTTTAATCTTTTTGTATTAATTTGGACAAAACGATTAACGATATGTTTTCACCCAACATTATCATGGGGGGGGGGACCTTCTGCCTCCAGGATCGACGTCCCTGCGTCTGAGAACGCAAGGGTACAGTAGGTCATGTGACGCAGTTGGAAGTAATGAAGGAAGTGGCAAGTCGTTGCAAATCATATCTACGTTGCACGGTTTTGAAAATGTTTATCGCGCGTTTTCATTCATGTCATGGTGTGTGAGAAATTACTCACAGAGTTGTGTATAATGTACAATAAAAATTTAAAATATGTTGCTATTATATCTTGAAATGTTCTAGCCCTCATAATTAACATTTAACAATCGATGTAAGGGGGCAGCGCTATAAACTCATTTTACCAAAAACATTTTATGATAGATTTTTAATATCTTTTCTCCGTTTTCCGTCAAACTTTGGACTTTATATTGAAATCGTGTCTTCATAGATTTTTCTTCCTCTAATTTACAAATTTAGAAGGAAAAATATTGAAATTTTTGAAAACGGTCTTTGTTGTACTAATTCTGTGATTAGTTGAGAAGATCAAAGTAAATATATTATTTGCTGAAACATTGGTGAAGTTTGGGGGGAGAACCTACAAAGATCGTCTTAAAAAAATGAAGAATGATCCCTGCATGAAGGCACTTGTTAAAGAGTGAATTTTCACTCTTCTTGAAGTGATTACACTATTTTTGGAGTGAGTTATCACTCTAATGGAGTGAATTCAAACTCTTTACTCTATCAGAGAATGATTAAGTTCACTCTTTTGTTATATGAATCTGCCTTTAAGAAGGTAGGTCAGGAGAACTGGAACTGTTCGAGATGAGAGGATATAGATTGGGCTTAAAGGCCCAATTCTCTCACCCCAAACAGTACCAATTCTCCTTTCTTACTGAAGCTCCTCCCATAATTGTTTGAAATTCATCCTCATCCAGACACAATCTCATTTTATTGCTTCAGGGTGAGTATAGAAAAACTCAATTTATATAATCAAACCACTCTCAGTACCGTTCATGCTGTGTAATATAAGCGTTGGCACTCTGCATTGTTTGAATTAGCTGTCAATCAAAGAGCTGAACCAATTGAGAATTTCAGTACCCGGGTACCAAAATTGTAGTTTGGGATGAGAGGTTTGGCCCTTTAAGTGGAGCCGGTTGAGGGGGTGGAGATAAGAGCCCTTTAGTTTTACCTCCTTTTCATTAAGGCAACGATTAGAACAATTTTCTGTGCTGGGGTTCGAAATGTCCGGAAACTCTGGGAACTCCAGCCATCCAATGGCGGGGGTCTCATTCCATCTAAGACTTGTAGTCGGGAGGTTGGAAGTTCAAGTCCTGCCTGGGTCATCCCAACACTTTAGAAACGGAACCTGCTGCCGTTGTACTTGGTGCTCAGTATAAGCAGTGGAGCAGGGAAAATCAAAAGCCAAGGGCTTCTAGGCTTACAATAGTCTCTTAAATACGCGAGCGTGACTGCCATCCTTATTTATCCCTCCCCACGCAACACACTTTCTGGAACTTGCTATCGAAATGAATGGGGACTGGTTGCGCTTTACCAGTTTACGCGACTTCACAATGATACCCGTACGGTGTTCTGTGGTAAACAAATATTTCGAAAGCTACACTACATTTTTGGAAGTTGCAGTGATCAAAGCCTGCTTTAAATTTTTTGGCCTTTCAAGAGACATCAAATGATCAAGCTAGTAGAGTTAGATGGAGTTTAAGGGCCTATTGCTCAAGTGATCAAAAACAGCTGCAATATTTGCGTTAGGTCTGAGAAAAGAAAGTTATGACAGCTTGTCAGTGATTTCAACAAGAGCCATGATTTCAAAAGTGAGGGAGAGGGAACACTAAGGGCACAGGAAAATGTTTGGGGCAATAATTAGTGTCACCCAAAGCACTTGACTGCGTAGCAGACTATGGATCATATTCCTTGATCAGTGTTATCCTAACAATAGATATGGTTTGTGAAGGACTGAATAGACCGAGTCTGCTCTGTGAGGTTTTAAAGAACAAGCTCTTTAGGATAGGGTCAATGCATGGGACCGCCTTAAAGTTTTGGTGGGGTTCAGTGGGGCCCAAATGCTCTTCAGGTTTTAGTACACCTGTGGCTGCAAAATAAAGCCTAAGCATATGTATATTTTAGTTTAGAAGATTGATCCATGAACCGCCAAGGACCCATGTTCCATTGGGAAAACTCTTGATGGGCTTGGGGTCTATGGGGCAATATGGTCCGTCTCTGAAGCTGTGAGGTTGCAGCATATGGCACATGTCTGCGTGAAAAACAAACGGCAAGGTGCGTTTATTTTCCATTGGCTTACATTGGACTAAGCCACGTGTAGAGCTAGAGGAAGTCTAAGGAGCACAACCCCGGGAAGTTTGAGGTCTTAGTAGGGGTAGGCCTATGGTGAAAAAGTATCAGGAAAAAAGTCTCAGAAAATGTAGGCCTAATATTAAGTTTTCATTATTTCGTTCATGCACGTATGAGTGAAGGGGGTCTGACTATAACTCTATGAGGATAAAAGCCCCAGTTGGTGTGGCCACTGATATACTAGGCTTAAAAGAGATCAACTTTCGCCTAGCACACCGTTCTGGTCATTCGAAAACAAACCTCCCGGTAGTCCGATAGGCCCGGCCAAAGGATCATATGCCCTGAACGGCCGCGAGGCAAGCCAAATCGGTCCCAAGCCAACTCGTCCCAAGCCAAGTTTCCCCAATTCATTTTTAATTATAATTAGCGTATAATAGCAGAACGAAGATCCATACTACTTTTAAAGGTCGTTTATTTTAATTTTAAATTTTTTAACCTATAAATTTGATTGGGGAAAGGGGGTAATTATAAGAACACTGCAGTCCCTTATACCCACAGCCGGACCTTGGCCTACCTACAACATTACCACGATTTTGACACTCTTGAGAAACTGTACCAACGTATATTAGACCTAACGTTACACCTTTTAACTTAGAACCTGTGTGAGACTGAGATAATATTACGCAAGTCACTTTTGCATAATTTAAGTGTAGAAAATCACACCATTTTTCATATTGGGGCCGACTTGGCTTGGGGCCGAGTTGGTTTGGGACGAGTTGGTTTGGGGACTACTTGGCCCAAAAGCGAACGCCGAGACCCAACACGTCCCTTTTAATCTTAGGCCTAACGTGCGTTAGCATTTAGCCCACACTCTAGGAAGGAGTGTTCGGATAGGGTACATCAGATATCAGTCAACTAGCTGTTACAGATATGGCCATAATTATGCTGGTCATACTTGTTACACTTATTACCTATAATTCCTGTTCCAATGTTCTTATAATTTATCAACGAATGGATACAGCCTTAACGTCTTGCAAAGCGAAATAGCGACCGCTGGCTCCTGGTCTGTGTTGGACATTTAAGCCAAGTTTATACAGCTAAAAGTGCTAAGCTACACAGAAAACTTTGAACAAACAAAATTAAAGGCCCTAACGAAAATATGTAAGACTACTACTGTTCATACTACAGTGTACATAACCTTACGGCAGATAATCTTTTTCTAGAAGTCCTCTCGACTCTCTGGCGAAGAGCCAAGGGGCGAAAATGTCCCGAAAATGTTAAGGTTTCGGCGTTTAGCTCCTTAAGGGAGCAGAACTCCGGGAGTAAATGTTTGGTTTTCGCCCAACGGCAGATAATCTATACAGTACGTAGTACACAGCCGTATACGATGCTATGCTAGTCTAGTGCCTGTGGAACGCTCACGTCGTCGTAACGTCGCGTTACCGACTGAGTGAGCAAAGCATGATCGCGTTAGTATTTCCATATTTTTGAAAAGTATTTTCTCAAATTGTGTATTTAAGTTTCGAAGAATGTGATGACTTTTTTAAATTGGCTGATTCAACGGTTTTAAAAGTATCAACTGTACCTTATTTTACAAGGATATGTTCCTTTGTATCACGTAATATTTCCAAAATAATTTTTGAAGCTGTTAGATTTTTTTCAAACTTCACACTTAGCGAAATTTGGAGACACTGAAGTAGAAACACTGAAAGAAGAGTTGAAACTAGTTCTGGTTATGATAACAGACAGTCCGCACTGTGACCAGGCTACTGTATCTGCGTTTAAGTTGGTTTTTGGTAGCTCTCTGGGTTGTTATTTTTCCTTTTTGTCACATATTTAACTGATCGACTTTTCTTGAACTTTATACAGTTGTTTCTGGGGTAGCAAAGTGTGTTCATATTGCAAATAAGCAGAACTCTGGCCCTATATACAAAGTGTCGTAATGATATTATCAGAGTGTGTAAAGAGAAAATCCGCATTTTCTTAATGTATTTTATTGTTTCATGACGTCACAGGTTTCCAAATGGGTTGCAGCTGCATAAGCTTACTATTGTAAGCTAACAAGCCAATGGGCCACAATTAGAAAAGGCCGTGGCCGGCTCGACTTGAACCAATTGATTGGAAACTGAGCCGTAAAACTCCAACTATAACTACTGCGGTAGAGATCGCATCAATTGACCTGGTGATGCCGACTTCATGCATGTCTTTGACCGGAATTCTCTCCCCTTTACAGGACACTTCTGGAACTTATGTGTCAAAAAAAAGTAATTCTATCTAATTGACACCTGGAAAGTTTTAATTCCTTTATTATTAAATAAAAAATGCCGAAAAGGAAGGTGAAATTTTTATCAGATTTTAAACTCCCCAAACACCAAGATCTACCTCAATCTAGTTCAAGCCCATCAAACTAACTACTGTAATTTTACATGGGCGCCACTGGGTATGTTCGCCTAGAACGTAAATTTAATTCGTTTTGAAGGACCTATAGTTATCTCATTCAATCACAGTATCTGGCCTCAAACGCACAGTGGAATTTTACTCTAAGAACCGGAATTTCGTTAAATTCGGTGTATGCACAATTAAACTGTTTTCAGGGAGTTGATATAAATTGCGGAAGGGAAACCTTATGAGCAAAGACCCAAGCAGTGAACAAATCACAATTTCCACTTGATATCCTACAAAAATCAGAGGGTATCGATCCCTTGAATTTCTCCCCACCCTTCAACAAAATTACAATGTGACATAACTGCAATACATGACCGATTTATCGCTTCCTCGTGCCGTACACGATGTTCAACCCCTGTCAGTACTTTGTATGGCCATGGGTTTGGCAACAATCTCTGCAGTTAAAAGATTTACCCCTCCAACCCCGCCCAACCCTTCGGAGCGGACTCTGTCTTCTCAGCGCCTCAGCTTCCCTTAGGTATATGACTGGACGAGGAATACGCTGTACAGCATGCTACGCAGGTAACCTCGCCCGACTCACCAAAATGCAAAATGCAAAAAAAAAAAAAAAAAAAATGATGTGCTGAAAGCTCTCTATGACACCTGTACTTGCGCAAGTAATCTAGAAATATACTACGCCAAACGTCAGAAGTTTATAACCTGGTCACGAAAGTATTTATAAAGAGAGGTTAAAGAAAATGTCAAACATCGAGTTAAGTTATCAACCTACACACGATGTGTTGATGAACATTGCTTGCGTGAGGGAGCAAACTACAAATTGAGGTGGAAACAGACAACGTAGGCAACCCCAAAATGCAAATCTCATCATTTTGGCGGGGCAGAAAGTTTCGTCGAGCGTGAAATTTAAACACGCTTTTGTCTCCTTTTCACAGCGAACAAATTTTCCAATCGGCGAAATGAATTTTTCCCCATTCAAATTGATTGAATTTTGTCACTTTTAAAGTTCTCAGAGGATGGGAATGGATCGTGTTGTCCTTTACTTATTAAATTTTTACCCCTACGTATGGAAAATCTGTCGATTTCCAAATGAAATATCATTCTTAATCCGAAAGATGTAAATACAATTGACAGACGTTGTTTTACGATCTCATCTTCACTCTGCAAAATACCTCTGCAAAGATCGCCAAAAGAAGACCCTCGAAAACCTATTTTTAAATTTTACAAGTAAACTGTTAGTAGCATCCGGAAGCATTAAGTAATAAGACTGACTTTGCTCAATATTGAACGAAACAATGATACAAGAAATGTGATTTATAAACACTGAACCATTTTTATCTCTGGACGGGATTTTTCAATGCCAAGTTTTTTGGGGAGAAGAATCAAGCATTCATATCGCAATGTGTGGCGTTAATGATGGTTACAACAAAAGCCATTGCAAAGTTCCTTCGTAAGTAGCTTTAGGTTGCAGTTTTCCAGCAAACAAAACAAAAGCCGCCACGAGGGTATTGGTTAAGGGTTCCCTAGTTTGATATAATAGTCACTATGTCAATATGTCCACTTTGCAACCAGCATTGGGGCGAACGCTTTCAACCTCTTAAAACATTGAGGAGACCATCGACCGGGGGGATTTGTTCGCAAAATGGTCGCAAGATATTAAAACAGGTTGATAACCTTGAGACTTCTAACGATCACGGCTTGCGTTCGATCTGCGTGTTCGATCTGCGTGTTCGATCTTCGTTCGAAGTCTTGAGAATGAGGCGTTCCGACTAGGTCACCTTCTCGAGGTCGCGGAAGGTCGCAAGAGTTCACAAAAGTTCGCAAGTCGTTTGTCGCATTCGACGCTCAACTGATGATAGCTGCTCACGTAGACATAGGTTGTACCAAATACACGGAATGACTAAAAACGAGAGTTCAGACAACCCTTTAATAAGCGGGTTGGGGTGCAAGGGGGAGGGGGTTAAGGAGGCAAGCAAACTCGGTGAAATGTATCTCTTGTTGTGTCCATACTATGAGCACTCTCTTTGGACGCCAAATTTACCTTCAAATCAGGCTTTAAAAGTGGCCAGAAATCACCCATGCACGTTCAGAATTTTAAAACCACAACGGAATAACATTGCAATAACCTTAAAGGCCAAATCCTCTCATTACAGACGTTGCCAGTTCATCCGACCCTTTAATTCCATTCACTACCCCCGACTGACGAAACCTCTTAAATGACAAGGATAGTTATTCTTTCCATACTTCATTTCCTTTTTCTTTTCACATTTTATTGCGAATATAGGGGGGGGGGGGCTGTAGCTCCCTCCTGTCCCCTGACAGCGCCCCTGTCTTTAGTCAGTGATATTTCGAGCCATAGATATTGTATAATCAGGGAAATTCAAGCACAGCGAATCCATGTAAAGTTTACAATTGAGAGAGAAAAATATTGTAGCATGAATCCCTCTCAAGATTCATTCAAGAAATGAGACAGTATACTTAAAGGCACATTCTGGTGACTTTTCATCTGGGTCTTGTAAGAAACACAAGAATATTCCACACCATGTCCTTCAAATTCTGTCTCAGAACCCTATTCAAGATATCTCACTTTAAAGGTTGGGTATTTACCATTCTTCTCCAAAAATGTCACCGAATAGTATGTAAAATGGGCACGTTACCTCAGATTCCTTTTGTTTTTCTTTTCAACTGAACGTCCTGTTTGTCCTTGAAATTGGATACGGTTGGGAATGTTTTAGTATATTTTCCTGCAGATCTAGCATTGAAACTTCACAATAAGTGGAGCACAACCAACATGGTTGCTTAATATTGTTTGCAGCGGTATCAAAATTATAAATAAATTAAATGACATCACAGGTTTCCTATGATGCACCAAATCCCAAGGAAAAATTGCACTTAATCTAAAACTCTAGTTTATTCTGGACGCTACATGCTAATGAGATGCAGTTTGCACCTCTTGAAAAAGAAGTGCTGCATGTTTACCATCAAAAATATAGTTTCGGAGGAGTGTTTGTCTTTGATTTGATTGATAGAATTTAAGTTTGTGTAACATATTACGTCATGGGGATATTACGTAATACTTCCACGGTTACATCGCTTCTTGCATGAAGGATTGCTACCTGTTTCTTTTGTTCATCTCAATTTTATTGGATTAGAAACAACCTCAAAAACATGACATTGTTTATTTATTTTTACTTATTTAAGAAGCGGGTGACAAATGACATTCGATGTTATATTTGATTGGAAGCATCGTCATTGTGGAATTAATACGTCACAGCTTACGTAAACGTTAAGATGAAACAAGTCGACATCTCATCTTCTCTCATACTCTATTATAGGTCGAAGTCACCCTCGGCTTTGTGCATTCGGTGAAATTAGTTGCTATTTTCAGTCGTCATTCCTTTGAAATCTATCAATAACGGAATATCACCTATTTCATGCCAATGGTCAACCTTCAACCAGTTCTTGTTTTAAGATCCAAGTTTCATTGCATACATATACACAGCACATCTAGGTTTATACTCCTTGAGTTGGAGGTCGGGGATGAGGCAAAACTTTTTACGAGATGAGAGTAAGCTTTTACCCTGATTATTACCCTGATTATCCTTTAATGCTGCATACACGGTATACACTTCAAACTATCCTATAATTGCCACTATCTGTGTAGGTTATAGCTAAGTACACATTGACCCATATACACCACTACCAAATAGTATAGACAGCAAAAGTGTGATAGGCCTTAACCTTGAACCAAACCAAAAAGTAGCCTTTTATTTCATGATTAAAAATCTTGCCGCACTCTTTCAATTATGTTTAACAAACTACGACCTCTAGCGGACCCACGAGATCAATAGCGAGTATCGGCTCTCCTATATGACTGCACATTTCACCAGTGCATATTGCATCTATGTGAATGTGTTTATAAACGAAATAAATTGGAACTGAACGAAACTGAACTGATCACAAGGGGCGGAAAGGAATCTCAAGAGCTGGTAGAACGATGGTAGCTGGTAAACGGTTTAACAGCGTTTTAGTTTCTGGTGTTGTCGTAGTTGTCGTAACCAACTATTGACACAGGCGTAGAAAGCGGGGCCCCAGTGAAAATGAGGGCTATGGGAACATGCTTCAGCCTCCCACTTCCCTGGTCAGAACCCTGTTTTTTCATTTCTCGAAAACTCAAAAAAGGAAAACTTCCGCGCGTTTTCCCCACCGCAAAGTGCAATTTGAAATGCAGTTGTGCTCGCTCATATATCAGTTTGGAAAACTTTTCCGTGCTCTCCAAATGACAAAATCAGATATTTAAGGTACCAGTGTGTGACACCACATCATCAAGAGATACCGGCAGCTAAATTGCTAGTTTATAATTTTAATTTCTCCAATGTAAGCTCTTTTTCTTGAAATATTTTGTCTGGAAAGGACAACAAAGTTTGGGAAACTTTGGAAATATCATCGGAGAGTATCAGCTCGGAGGACTTAGCTAACATAATGTAGCAAAAATGATGTTCAATCATTCTCAGATTTGCCACCAATATAAGAAGTGCTGGGGCCCGTTTCACAAAGAGTTACGCTCGATCTTAAGTTTGATTTACTGTTGACTTAAGTATGGGGAATCAAACTTAAGATTGTACGTAACTCTTTGTGGAATGGGCCCCAGATCCTTCAGTAATCCCCTAACTTTTTAAATTTTCTCACCAATAACCCAAAGCTCTCCGCAAAGCGAACTCCATATCTTCAAATATTTGTTTAAAATGAACAAGAATTTCGCCGGAAATTACGTTCCTAAAAGAGCGGCGGTCACACTAAAAGGAAAAAAAAAGAAAATTTGGATTCTACAGCCCCTTTTCCTCGAAAAAGTCTGTTTACGCTCTTTCTGCTTTACTTACAAGCCCGAGAAATGCCACTTCCGGCTGTCTGAGGGGTCGCGATTTTTCAAAATTTTCTGTATGCTACGCGCCAACTGAAGATGGCGATCCGCTAAGATATTCCTTCAAGCAAGACCTTATATATCGGGCGGGGAATCATTGGCCTATCGTACTCAATTTCATTTTGACAGCTATTGAGGTGCAGTTAAAATGTTTTTAATGTCCAATGTTTGCAGAGAGGGCATAGGTACACTGAAATTGTTGTTTATATAGAGTAGCACTGCCGGCAAAAAAAAAAAAAAAAAAAAAAAAAAGAAACAAACAAATATTTCCACCTTTTTCAGTTCATGCGCAGTTTCTCTTTTTTCTTTCCCATTCAACATGTAAAAATTTCTTTATGGAATGTTTCTTCGTGGCAATATTCTAGTCAGTCCAGGAAGCTCCTTAGTCAATCAAACTGCCAAAGGTGGAATTGCATTGTTCTAAAGAATTATGCAGCAACGCAGAACAGCTGTACTATTTTATGATTTTACTGGATTGATAATGGATATCTTCATAGCCTACCAGGTTATTTATCAACGAGTAATATTTCCCCAAAAATCACAAGTAGAATTTTCGATATGTGCACATCGCACGGTAGTTTTTAACATTTTAGTTGATGGTGTAATATGAAGTATAAACTCCATAAAATATTTAAACCACTAAAAGACGATTGTTTTCAAGGCAAATAGTTGTTATATCTAGAATATCGAAATCATAAACAGGATTTTATCTTATTATCAGCTATATTAAACCATCTTGTGCTTTGATAATGTAATTATTTCCCCAATCTGAGAAATAAGCAACTAGTTTTATAGCACTGCGTGACACGTTAGTGTTTAGACAGCCGCAAATATATTACTTTAATGGTGGTTTGCACTGTGCAGCAAACAATTGCCGGAACAGCCTCCTGTGAAATATTATATGATGTATATTATACTCACCTTAAAAACAACCTTCACTATGTGATCTGTAAATGTGATTAATAAAATATTGCAAAACCTCGGAATGTAAACAACAGCTGTGTTTAAACTGGAAAGAGCTTAATAAAAGATATGAGATTAGTTTCGTAACAAAATCTGTGTTTTGGAAAATTTGATTTAACGTGTAGAAAATTATGAAACAGGAAGGAAGGAAAGATGAATTGAGCCTCAAAGAAATCTCGACGGGGTACATCAAAAGTTATGAAAATAGCAATGAGTAAACTTGGCCTATAGGCTAACACATCAGACTTAATAGCCAACGGAGTCAGCGAATTATTGTGGTCTCAAGTACTCCGAGCTCGCTAGGTAACACCGTGTTACCTCGCGCTCGAGTAAGGTAAGAACGCGGATTTACTCGGGGTCTTTGTTTGAATTTCGATCCACCTCACATTGCAGTGTTTGCGATTTCAAACCCTGTGTTTGTGGATATCAGTAAAGGTAACAGGTGTTCATGACGCTGATGACCCTTGTTTTCTAACATTTTACAGTTATTGGTATATGAAAAATTTGACCTCGTTACTATGGTAGCACAGCCCAATCAACCTAACTCGGTGTACGTGAGAAAACAGACTGGAAAAACCCGGTGTTAAACTGGGGTTTTGCCTTATTTTAAAACACGGGGTAACACCTAGTGTCGTGGGGTACGTGAGGCAAAGACTAACAATTACTGTGAATATGTTACAAATACTGGCCATCAGCTCTATAAACACCTGTGCAGTCTTGCTACAAATAAACAGACTTAGTGTTTGAAGCCGTATAACCCTGCGATTTAAGGTGGATCGAAATTTTATGCCGACCCCGAGTTAGCCCGCGTTCACCTGCTACTCGATTTCGAGGTAACACGGTGTTACCTCGATCGCGGGTGAGTGAGACCACAGCGGAAGTGCCTGTCTTTCGGCCGAAAGAACCGAGGTAGATGCCTTTCATTATCCAGTCATTCCGGTGTCCGCTTATAATACATCTGTTCAACGAAAGGTTTGAAATTATGTCACAATGACATCACCATAACTTCTGGAAGCAAATAACTCAAATGGATAAGTTATGAAAAGCTAACAAATCATATTTTAATAGTTTTTGTTTTAATGTACAACAATTTTTGTAAGGTCATCTTGACTCCCTGGAAAATAGCAGTGAGGCTAAATCAAACATTTACCGGAGGTCTGCTTCACAAGGAAGCCTCGTCGTCGTAGGACGAACTGAACTGGTCGTCCTCATTTTCAGCCTTAGTGATTAGAGCATCAGACTTGCAGTCGGGGGGGGGGGGTCTGGTGTTCGAGTCCCGACGGAACCTACTATCATTGTGCTTAGTGCTCAGAATAAGCAATGGAGTAGTGAAAACAAGCCAGTGAGACACAACTGGTAAAAAGGCGTAACCAGCTCGACTTGAACCAGTTGTTTGGAAACTGGGCCGTAAAAGTAACCTAACTTCAGCCTCAGACCCTTTACGTCGTAGGTGTCTGGTGCATGCCCTTCTCAGCCGTTTGTCTAAGATCACATGTTTTACATACATTCTTTCAAATTCAAAACGATTGTATTGAGAAGAAGTATATATTTTTGATATCATGATTTCTAGTAAATTTAACAATTTTCTTACAAAATTTTAACTATATAGAAGATAACATACACTCTTAAATATCGTTGCAAATTAACAGAACAAAAAATAAAGAGACAGATAAAGACTTCCAAAAATGACTAATATTTGCCAGTATTTTTCTGTAATCTTTAGGTATCTCTGTATCTTTTGATCTGCAAAATAACAGCAATTTTTAAAAAGTGTGCAATGACTTTTCCGGTAATTTTATTGCTAAATTTGAAAAAGAACTTCTTCAACTCTACTTGTTCAACAGATATCAAGGTTTGCAGGAAAACAAACCTGCTCCCCTCCCTCACTCGGCAATTTACATTAAATTGATTCTCTCTGAAATTTCGTTTCATTAATAATTAAAGCAGACAAGAGATTGGATACCAGATAATAGGAATTTATACATCTGTCTTCTAGCATTTCTTTACGGACTTGTTATGAGCCTATATCAGGAAAGCTCAGATTTAATGTGAGCGTGACAAGCGCATTTATTTGAATTGGTGGGAACAATTGCAGCTGACGATGACGGAGAAGTTTCGTCTTCCGATTGACGTCTAAGAATTAAATTGTTAGTCCTTTAACAGTTTTGGCTTTTGTTAACTGTTAGCTCACAAGATCAGATCGCGTGCATTCTCAGATCCGTTGTTAGTCACATTTTTAAATTAATATGAATTTTCATCAAATTTGTGATCAGTGAGCCTATTTTATCAAGAATGGCACCAGTCGTCTCTATAAAAGTGTAATTGGATGACTTGCCAGGGTCGTTTATTAGCTATTAAAGAGCAGTTTCAGTCAATTATGCCCTCGACCTAATTTTTGCCCAGCTTTCATCTTTTCTTTGGCTCCGGCCATTTATGAGGATCACCAACAAAATTTAATTCCAATTAATGTTGCCATCAATTTATGATATAGAAAACTAGAAGGGGTGAATTAAAGTACAGTTTGCCCCCATGATCTGTAACCGGACTTAATGACAATCAGCACTGAAGGTGTGTATTCTGTGACGTGTATGTTGCCTAGCAACGTAACACAGGGATGTCTAATAAAATGCAAAATTCCATTAGCTGCCTACCCAATTTATCACTATGAGTTGCAGTTTCAAATGTTTCCAATTAAGGAGAGCATTTCCTATTGGAAAACGCCACCAGATGAACATCGAAATGCTTCACGTCACCTACTAAGCAGTTATCTTCCCACATACGTATTATATAAGTACCGTGCCCAACACAAAAGCGGCCACATATATCTGTAAGGTGATTCGTCGGACTGGCGCCGCCACGAGTGAAATGAGGGCCCCCTCTCCGGAATCATGTTTTTATACCAAAAAATTTTTGGAAATGGTAGTTAGTTAGTTAGTTAGTTAGTTAGAGTTTTACTGCCCTTTTGAACTAGTAATTAAGCGACATTTATTTGTTGGGTGAAGGGGGGGGGGGGTAACGGGGGAAAAACCAATAAAATCGGGACCAGAAATGACGCTGTCGATGATCTGAATCTAGTAAGCTCGCCGCTGGTGATGGTGGCGCTCCACTTAGATATTATATACCCTATCATAGACGTATGGCAATGTGAGGCCTCCCAGTTTTTAGATTTGTGGCCCTTACCCGTACTGCCTGCATAGAAAAGTTTTAGTAGGTTCAAACCAACGATCAATAATGAACCAAGGATTGCCAATTCGATTCCTGACCATTTATTACTCGGGTATTCCATAGACCATTGTACTAAAAAGGGGTTACAGTTATGGTGTAGAGGTTTGTTAGTACGTCTGTTTTGGTCGCATTAAAATGCCATATAAACGACACGTACCAAAATATTATATATTCCACAATCCTTTGTTATACCTTTTTACAAAAAAGGTCTAAGCACTTACTAATTTTTCCAAAGTCCTCCTGACTCTCTGGCAAAGAGCCGTTCGGCGAAACCAAACTTAAAACTCCTTCCCAAAGAAGCTACACGTCCACTGAAGGATAACACTTGACTATTAAACCTCACGGCACTCGGACCATTTACATCATTGGTCTGTCATGTATGACTCCATTCTCACGGACTTACATACATGGACACAGCATGTAACGTATACGTCCTATCCGTAGATGGTCACCACCGGCTGGGACAAAAAGGCGCACCAAGATGGCCGCCGTGAAGCTATAAATCGACTGATTTGACGACGACTCTGTAATATTTTAAGCAAAAGTTAAAGTTGAATGGGAAACAATATTATATTCCTGCAATGCGTAAAGTGATTTTGACCTTACCTTGCCATATTTAAAAAATATTTCAAATTTTTTGTAAAATGTGGTGATACACATTAGCAAGTCCAAACTTTCACACAAAACCATAGCAGACGGCCATCTTGGTGCACTTTTTCTCACATGCACGTTAGCGACAATGTACCGTGCAGTATGCTCAGTCCATGTATAGGAAGTCCGTGCTCCGTTCAAGACTGGATGATAGGGACAGTACGTGCATGGGGGTTGGCTGATGCATTACTGCAGATTAAAAGTGTTGAAAATATGAAGAGGGGAACGGAGGAGAACTTACAGCTCCCGGATATGACTCCCCTACTCTCCTAGATTTTAGAGCAAGATGCTGGATTTTGACTGCTTATATACACACACTTCTTGACATTTAGATGCACTACCTGACATGCAGGGTAGGCTATGTCTTTTGCACAGGGCATTGTTTACAGTGGGCAATATACTTATACTCACTCTGATTTAAGATAAGCCATTTATTTGAACTTTATGCGAACTGTTAAACAAGGTGTATCTTGATGGGCTGTTGCCATTGTATTGTATCGATTGTATCCTTTGTTAGGGTTGGGGATTAGGTTAGGGATTAGGCTATCGTTAAACAGTTAGGAAATTTCTTGTTAAACAGTGCGCATCGCCCCAACTTCATAGGTAGTAACAGCATGGCGTAATGAGCATGAAAGAGGATATTTCCCACTTTCCACGGCAAACAAAGCAGTTTAATAAGAAGAAAACGTGTTAATTAAAGTTAGTAGAGGTGACCCGTTTTTCTTTTTCTTTTTTTTTCTGTTGTTGTTGGTGTTGTTTTGTAGAATTTGAAGAAAGCAAGTTAGTCATTTTGTAGGTTTTGACCGTCAACACCAGATCTGAGCTTCAAGCAACGTTTTATGAGTGAAGAGGACGCCGTTTTATGCTTAATTACGCAAAACTATCCGAGACATTGTCAATGTTTCTTATAAAAACGCGAATACAATGCCGTCGTAAATTTCAGCTTGTAATGCCCATGTCATTTATTGACACATTTAGGGATCAGTTTTGGAGTTACATTTCCACCTTGGGTCATCAAACACACGTAGAAAGGAAATACGAGAACAAAAGCTTCAAAAACCTTCTGTTCATACATAGATTCCTCAAATCAGTCAGTGACGTCAGAGACAAATTTTAAATAATAAAATGTTTTAATATGTCCGTCAGGAGGAGTAACGGTCCACTGTTTTCTTGAAAATGCTCCTTCTCTAAACGGTTAACTTCAAAGTGCCTCACAAATAAAGAATGCATTTGATATAAATTGGTTGAAATTTTCTTTAGCTTAGCTTCGTTTGTGACTTGCAAAGGCGGTAATGCACTTTCATTTTTTAGGTGAAATCGGGAGTGAAGGGTCATATTTGAGAAAAACAGGCAAATCTATGGCCACACTGGAAATCACTCCTGTGTCCAGATGTAGGGAACACGGCTTTTCATGATGCCACCATAATATTAAAGGTATTTCATTTTCACGAAAAACTACAATTTTTGTGGTAGTATATGTAGAAATTTTCAATTGGTACAGCTGTTTGATTGAAACCAAATTCAAAAAGTGCAAACTACTACAGACAATATTACACTGCATGAACTGTACTGAGAGTGTTTTGGTTACACATTTGAATCTTATGTAAAGCTAACTGAGATTGCATCTGAATGAGTAGGTGTTTAAAAGGTCAATCCTTTCACCCCAAACTACAATTCTTGTAGGGGGTTACCAAAATTCTTAATTGGTTCAGCTCTTTGATTGACAACCAATTCAAACGTTGCAGAGTACCATGAAGCTTATATTTCATAGCATGAATTGAGCTGAGAGTGCTTTGATTATACACATTGAGCTTTTTCTCATCCTGAAGCAATCAAACTGAGATTGTTTCTAGATGAGTATTAATTTTCAGACAATTATGGGAAGGGCTTTAGTAAGAAGCTTAGGAGAATTGGTAGTTTTGGGGGGTGAGAGAAATGTTCCTTTAAGACAGTCATGGGTTGGGTTGGGTTAGGTTAGGTTGGTTAGGTTAGGTTAGTTTAGCTTAGTTAGGGTAAGTTAGGCAGAGTTTTACGGCCCAGTTTCCAGTTGTGGCTCACTGGCTTGTTTTCCCTACCCATTGCTTATGCTGAGCATTAAGCACAATGGCAGTAGGTTCCGTTTTTAAAATCTTCGGTATAAACCCGCCAGGACTCGAACTCTCGATCTCCCGAATGCAAGTCCGATGCTCTAACCACTTGACCATGCAGTCGGTCAGGACAGTTTTGGGAGAATTCGAGTTGTCTGGGGGAGGGAAGAAGATTTGGTGTTCAACAGAAAGCAATAGAAATTGAACCGTGGAGACCCAAGGAGACCTCAACACAAAAGATATATTACGCCACTTGGTTTTGCCAGGGACAGGATCACACGTAAACAGACTACATTCCTAAGCTTACCCAGCCAAAATGGGCAACGGGGCAAAAGGTACAATTCTGATGCTAAAGTATTTGCTTCTTCTACAAGCAAGAACTTTTTTTTAAATGAAAGAAAAATATTATTTTTTCTTAAGTGTGAGCATTATTTAGTTTGTTAGGAACGTAATTTGCGGCGCGCGGAGGGCAGAAAATTTGGGTCTTTGTACACCTTTGTAAATATGAAGCTTGTATTGCATAAAATAGTTTAGATTCAGGGTTTCCCGTAAGGGAATTTGAACATGGGGGGGGGGGGGGGGGGTGGGTTATCGACGAATCTGCGTTTCCTATTAGCATATATTTGAAATGTCGAACTGAAGATCATTGTTGTTACATAATGTGTTATCTCAGGAGTGCGGATTGAGGCTCTTCGACGACATTAAAAAGGCCCCCGAAACTTTGTTGCCTTTTTAAACAAAACATATAAAAATTTAAAGCCTATATTGAAGAAAAATTTAGGGGACCGTACTGTATAGCGGCTCAAAAAGTTAACCACTGACTGCTTATGAGCGACCACTTACTGCATTAAGTGCTGCAATTTGCGCGCGAAAAATTTTGCCCTTTTTAAAACTAACAATTACAAATATGGAGCTTATATTAAGAAGAATTCAGAATTTTAAGCAGGAAAAGTTTGTGAAACCGCATTGTTTTTGACTGGTGTCTCAAATGGCAAATTTACGAATTTTTCACTTTTCGAGCCTTGCTCGAAAAACTATCCTCAGTTAGCCTGGAGCGTACTGAAACTTTTAAAAATCGCAATCCTTTAGACAGCTGGAAATGGCATGCCTAGCTAGGACTTGTATGTAGGAGCTAAATTTTCCGATTTTTCTGTCAAGTGTGAACACCACTGTCTTAGGGATGTATTGCGACGGGCCAAACGCGCCGAAATTTTAGCCCCTTTAAACAAATATATGAAGATACAGAGCTTGTATTACAAAAAGTTTTGGATTCTGGGTTTCCTGTAGGGAGTTTAAAGAGCTGGGTGATTACTGAAGAATCCGCAAATCCTTCATGTATTGATGGCAAATCTGAGAATGATTGCTTTTTCTAAAGTCCTCCCTACTCTCTGACAAAGAGCCGATCGGTGAAACTAAATTATAAACTGCTTGCCGAAGAAGCTACATTGTAAGACGACTGAATCGTTGTTGCTATAATGTTATCTTAGGCCTACTAACTGACTCTCTCCGATGACTTTCAAAAGTTTCCCAAACTTTGTTGTCCTTTTTTGGACAAAACATTTCAAAATCAAGAGCTCTCATGGAAGAAAATTTGGAATTCCGTGAAAGAAAGTTTACAAAATGGCAATATAGGCTAGCTGCCGGTGTCGCTAGATGACATGGTGTCACGTAGGATAAATATCCGATTTTATCATTTCCTGAGCTCGGAAAAGTTTACCAAACTGATTTATGAGCGAGAACTAATGCATTTTACATAGCATTCTGCGCCGGAAATTTTGCTTTTTTGTTGGGAACTGGAAAATGAAAAAAGGGGTTCTTTGACCCGGGAAGTGGGGCGGAAGCATACTTCCACCCCCTAATTTTCACTGGGGGCTTTCCCCCACAGCCCCGCTTCCTACGCCTTTGATTAAACAAGCATGTGTTTCTGCTCTACTGATATTGTCAGTTGTCAGATTGAAAACGAAACATTTTAAGCGTAATCTAACCGCTCATAATCCACGTTTTAAATTTTGTATTAGTAAGTCTGTTTTTGCTAGTAGTATAAACATACGATTGTCTTTATTTTGTGACAGAACTGAACGAAACAAATGAACAGATGAAGGTATGAGGCTCACCTTGATTTCCCCCGGAGGCCAAAGGAGAGCTTAATGGGACGATCACTACCCTCTCCAGTTTGTTTCAACAGTCAATTCTAATTTTCTATCACTTTTATTAAACGGCGTTGGGGTCATTAAAATTCATCTTTTTGAAAAAAAAACTTTGACAAAATAGCTTTGTCAAAAGTTGCGAACGCTTTTCAAACTTCCCTATGGCACAGGTCATAGATCTTTTCCGCAGCGTTGCTTCACGATAACTATTTATTTCCTTCACACTCTAATGACCCCCGCTTCCTTGAAACGGTCGAGAATGAAATAGAGTTCGATATATTTATTCAAATTTATCACTACCCATGATGCCAATAGTACAGAAATAAATAGCTTATACTTTCCACCTGACGCAATTCTTATAAAAATTAAGAACCAATATTGGATTTCTAGATCCCTACTGGATTGAGAAGTCAATAATTCTTCATCCTCCTAATAACCGGATTATTTTCGGCTTAAAAGAGAATCGTTAAAGTTCGTAATATTTGTCGAGCTTCCTGATAGAACATTCGCAGTCATGACTGAGTTATCATTTACGGTTGCACCAGTGTTTCCATATTTTTTGAAAAAGAATAAAAAGTTCTTCCCATGCATCGGCTCTTTTCCATTTCCATTCTTTAGGGTAAACAATGTACCATACAAGTAGCCCTCCTATGCACGAATGCTAATCGAATGACTGACTGACTGACTGACTGACTGACTGACTGACTGACTGACTGACTGACTGACTGACTGACTGACTGACTGACTGACTGACTGACTGACTGACTGACTGACTGACTGACGGACTGACTGACGGACTGACTGACTGACTGACTGACTGACTGACTGACCGATAATGGAACGCCTAGACTGATCAATATATATGCCGGAGTTGGGTGCAGTGTGCTTCCATTTTTGGAAATTGATTAATTTACCAGTCTGGGTCGTTTTTTTAACCGAACTTTTGAAACGCTTCATATAGGCATTCGTTTTAAGTGTTAAAGGACAAGAGCAGTCATGCCATCTTGAAGTAGTGTAGAAGACTGTCCTATTCTATGATTGGCTGTTGAGAGTCATGTGACAACTTTTTTCTCCTAAAATGTGAAATTTACCAGAAGTAACTGCTTGTTTTGACCTGCATACTCAATAATGAAGTCCTTTGAATTGAAGTTCTTTATGGGAAGTAAGAAGAAAATTGTGATATTTAGCTCTTGCCTCAGAATAAGTTTGAGGGTCGGCTCTTGCCGTTGAAATCAAAGGTAAAACAAAACAGAGATTCCTCGTATGCATGAAAAAAGAATTAGTCACCAACTACTAAGGGGTCTTGATTTTGAGATACAGGGAGACATTATTTCTTGCTTTCATACCAACTGGATTTTTCGAACTTAATGTCATACTACTCAATAATTAACCGAAGGTACCCGGTTTTTGGAAAACTGTTGAATAAGTGGAAACACTGACTTCTGAAAGAGAATCATGCGTGTGGCTTCGTGTTTTCAAATTTAGTGCCAACTCGTTGAACGGAAATAAAATTGAAGTCTCATTTCCGGTCGAGTAGTATCAGCAGCGGAATTCATCTTCATTCGATGTGAAGACATACTTCCTAATATTACTTCTGGCAGATGCACCATAAATAGTTCCCCTGTAATCTCTGATAGCGTCAAGGACATAGATATGTTACCCGCAATGTCGAGGCATTGTAAAATTCTCTCGCTAATGGATTAATACAGCGGAGAGCGAGCTTTAGAAAACTGACTGACCTTGGAAAAAAAAAAAACGCGGCCACGGCCATATAGTGACATATCAAGTGAAGGAAGAAGAGTGTCCCTCGAATTACAGATGTAAACAAGAAATGAGAAAAGTGCGTGCAATGTTCATCCTAGTTTACCAAGTTGTTAGGAAGTAATCGGAAAACAGAAATCGAAAACTGTCGGTTGTCTTCAATGTCGAACGTTAGCCGAGACCTTTCCAGATCCAGAATTAGGTCGCATGGCTAGCAGCAGTATGAAAAATAAATCATTGCAAGATTCAATGAGAGGAATGAATGAACGTCGTTGGAATGTAGTTAACATTATAGCTTATGGAAAACGGGGGAAGAGAGATCATTGTCGGAAAGACACTCCACCCTTGCTTGCTAACTCAAAGTTCCAGAGCCATAATTACGAATGGAGGGACGGAAGAGGGCCATCCTAGAAGAGTTAAATTTACCGTTTGAAGAAATTTCACAGTCCAGATTTATGGACACCTGGAAAATATTTCGTCCCACGAAGCAATTCACTGCCCATCCGTTAGTTTATGTCTTAAAGCCGGTATTGGCTTTTGTTCTACTGAGAAATATAAACGTTTCTGTCGTTACCAACTGCAAATTCTCTTTAAAAGCATATATTAATCACCCCAGACAGTTCTGATCCTCTGCATCTACTCACTTTTAGCCCCCTCTCCACATCTAAGACTCATCCTTATCCAAACACAAACGCATAATTATGCTTCAGTTATTGAAATTGGAAGGAATAATGCTGCATAGAATGAGATACTCTGAATTTTTTTTAATTTGATGCCAATCAAAGAGCTGACTGTATCAATCGAGCACTTTGGTAGACTGCAATGGAAAATATTGAAGTCTGTAGTGATAAGTGATTACCATAGGCGTACGAGGCGGGGTGCAGGGGGCACTCACCCTCCTAATTCGGGCAAAAAGGTGGTATGTTCGGGCAAAACATGGGCAAAACATGACAAACGGTGCCATTATTCGGGCAAAAAATACTCTTACCCCCTCACAGAAAATTACCTCCTACGCCTATGGTGACTACTTTTTATTACAATCTTATGTTTAGACGCTTTTGAAACAAATAATGCAAACAGTTGATTCATACCAATTGACCGCATTACATTCGACATTATGACGTCATTAGAAGAAGGCATGTTCTCTTCGGAACAAACATTTCTAGAATTGATAGAAACATTTAAAAGAGACCTTTCAAGTATGATCTTTCGTAACAATACCAATCAGACAATGTTGACTCTTTAAATTGGACGAAATCAGGTCATATAGGACAGAACCGGGTGGAATCGGGTCAGATCGGACGGAATAGGGTCATTATTTCGAACTTACAGAAGATGACTGATGTTGCATGCCTAATGAATGGGCTGAATTTAAAATATAAAAAAATTGGAATTGAAGAAATGTGAAAATTAAATCAAATACATCTGGAGTATGGAAATACTATTGATTTCATGGATTGTGATAGATCTTTTTATTCCTATTTCTTCATAACAAGCAAATATTTTGATTTGACAAAGGAAATACAATCGAATACAAAGTACTTAGTTTACTCAGAACCTTACCTCTCGTTTTTGAGTCCATAATCAAGTGCTTTCATTAGCTTAGTGTACTAGAGTTGTCAGGTTAACAGCAGAAAAACATACCCCACAACTAATGAGTAAAACACTTAACCACCTGAGTTGGGCATTTTTTTTACCCAATTCCGGTCAGGAGGCATACGGAACCAACGGTTGGGGATTTTTTTGCCCAGGTGAGGTAATTACTGTTTAGAGTGTAAACGTAAGAGCACCCAGGAACGATGCGACACAGCTACAGTAGGTCAAAAAAAGTTAACTTCGCGATATTTGCAACGTAAACTTGACCTTGAAAAACTATACCTTTATCAGTCATCATTCACGCCCACCCGAATAGAATGAAGATAGTCCCTTATGCCACTCGGTAACTAGAAACCAAAGACGATAATCTGAACCTTAAAGGAAAAATGCAGTCCCCAATTTGAGGGAGTGTATAAGACTGTTCTGTCACAGGTTTGGCTCTTGGGAGTCATGTGACAATATTGTTTCAACTGTGAAATAACTGATTGAAGTAACTGATTGGTTTACCTTGAATATGCAATATTGCTAGGTCTTGAAATAAGATATTTTGAAGACAAATGAGTAGCAAATTGTGAGGTTCAGCCGTTGCTGCTTCAAAATAAGTTTGGGGCGACTGGTCTTACCCTTTAAGTATTCTAGTACCCACATATCATTCATTTTCTCGGCATAGTGAGAAATGTTATAGGTATACAAAAATATACCCCGAGAATCGTAAAGGGCTTCACTTTCTAAAACTTTTGAAGGATATGGACAAGTAAATATAAATGTAAGTCTTAAACAAGTTTAAATTGGCATGACCTGGCAGATATAAGTGATATATAACATTTCTTGAAATTTGGAGTGACAGTTTTGTATGGAACGCAAAAATGCAGCAATGATATTGCTAAAATAATGACATTTTCGGGTGGCAGGGTTTTATCCAGGACATCGCTAATTGGGATGGAACGCCTTCAGAGGCTCCCGTAGGCACAAGTTATGGAGGGTCTGAAATGGGTTCGGTACATCTGAACGTTTTCCAAGCTGCTAAAATACTTTTACGTTATAGTTTTGTTCTATAAAGATAGTGATAGGTATGTAACGGATTATGTTAAAAAGCTCGATAAGTAAAATCTCCTTTAATTTCAATCGCAATTATTTTTATAAACAAGTTTCGATGTGAAATTTCTGGATTGTTACCGTGTCCGCTAAGACTGAGTACTAAAATTGAACTTAAAAGCACATAAAAAGGAAATTTTTAAACTTTGACTATACTCAGTCATCACTTAGTCGACCTTTGCGATTCCTTGCATCCAAGAGAGATTGCTTGGTGAAAAGACGTTTGTTCGCAAAGATGGCAAAAGATGGCAGGAGGTCGTAGCCGTCGCAAGACACAATCGCAAGATCTTATAAGTTAGTTAGTTTAAAGGAGTTTTAAGGCCCAAATTCCATGGCGCAATGAAATTAAAAATTGGATTTAAAATTTCACTCAAAAATTTTTTTTTGTTTTATTTTTGAAAGTTTGAAATATAAGTGGATTTTCTTAGACAAGAGGATGTCGTATTCCTCATTGTTGGCCCGTAGTAAGTTCCTGCCCTTTCTATTGCCCAAGGGTTTAGTACGCTGCATTGTTCTTTACTTAACGTGTGATAATTGTGGTGTAAAACAATTGATTATTGTTTTATTTCTCGCACGTTAGTAGATATTGGTAGACGACTACTCCTTGATGGATCCCTTTGAAGGCCCCATTGAAAGCCATTTCAGGCTTTCAGGAAGGTCCTCCAAGGACCTATGTATAACTGTATAACAGAGCAACCAAACATTCCATCGAAGGATCTTGGCCATGAGGATACTGATTAAGCAATATCCTCATGCCTCATGCATTGCGCAAGATCCTTCGACGAGTTTTCAGACTATAAGCTGGAGGGCCGTTCGACTGGTTTCGAAGGGAAATTCCAAGGTTCCACCATCTACCCACGCCCATCCGTAGAGCTCTTATAACAAACCCTGTCCTTTCGTACGCAAAATCCTTAAACCACATTTTATGACTTTGTTTCCTTTCTTTTACTCCGATCAGGATTATAAGAGTAGTATTTCCACATTCTAGAAGAACCTTTTGAAAACGTACAGAACAGTAAAATAAAAAAGTTACTATACACACATTCACCAGCGGTGGTTCTCCACATTTTCGAATGCTAATGCCGCTCTCCAGTGTTAAACGCATATAGCGCCAACTCGATGATTGACAAAGGTATTTTTTAATTTTAATCAGGGAAGTCATTAAAAAGTCTTTGACGAGGCATAATTAGTATCTATGAGACTTTAAAAGAACATTAAGTGTCACTTCGAACGAAACTGCCCATTCATATCATATACATTTTATTAAGAGATGAATGCCTAGCTATAAATAGCTCTCAGCCTTTGAATGGCAAGCAGGCCTGCAGAATATAGGGACCGGCGAGTCATTTTATGTATGCAGCCAGTAGCCTCGTTGACTCATCCAAAGATGACACCGCAGACCCACGTGACTTAACGTGACATTCTTACATGCCATCGGTCGCATAGTTGTAATTGACCGCAAACTTTTGATGCAATTATCAGAGCACTGCCAAATGGTTCTCACAATATGCAGCAAAACAAAAACCTTAAAGCTTGCACCATTCCGACAGTTTTACGGGCCCTAAGAGTTAAGATAACTGCGACGTCGACTAGTTGCCAGAATTTTATGACCGTTTGATAAGAGACAGAAATAAACAGATTTATAGCCGACGTTAGTACTAAAAACACACGGTGTAGGAGGGTTGTAGACGCGTTTAACACCATGCCCATCTTCAGTAGATGAATTTATCACTCTGAACCTTTGACAGCACAGAACGTTAATCAACAGCAATTGAAATTTATACTGTCATCCATGCTATTCTGTATCGCTATGTGAAAGTGACAAAATTCCATCTTAACGGGGCCAACGCTTTGAGGTGTCTGCGTGATGACACCTGGTTTAGCTCCGCATCTGTCGACAATTTCCGCAAATCATGTTTGCTTAGATCGTTTGACACGAAGACGTGGAGTACAATGAGCCGACTGAACATTGATACATGAATGCAACATTGATTAATGGAATTCAGTCCTGGAATTTTAATTCCAAACATCTCCATCTCGATGATATTTTATGTCTAACAATAATACACATACCCTTCAATTTAACTTTGCTGTTTCATTAATTATCCTCTGCACAGTATATGCCTCACATAGTGCTTGTAACACCGGGGCTGGGTGTCATGAGAAAATTCTCCCTCTTGAAACTGGGCCACGTGACGTGGCCGATAGCGTAATTACTTGCACGATTTCTTCACGATGAAAAACTGCAAATAACCAACTGACCTTGAAATTTTCAATCAGGAGTTTCCAGGTCAGTGACCAGGGGAGTACCTTACTGCTGAAAATGAGAATTAATGCTCGTTTGTAATTTGTAACACGTTTTTCGTTAATTTGGGGACATGGAGTACCTATCTGATATGTGTTTTTTCCCAGATATCAATTATTTGACAGATTGGTTTGGAAATTTTAAAATTTATGGCTTTTCACTCGTTATACAAGAAAAACGTGTTATGAATGCTTTCCTTCTAAGATCGCTTTGTGGCCACCGCACTCGCAGAACTATTTCTGTCCAACATCTGATGAAATATAGTGATAGCAGTCCCGAGGGAGTGAGCTTATCAGTTCGGAAGATAATCCATTTCGGGAGAAATCAATTTTCTTCCCCATCTGCCCATTGGGGAAACATTTTGTCATGGGTGGAGCCATTTTAAAAAATTCCCATGATGCATTGCGATTCTACCGCGCAAATTCAAGATGAGATGACGTTTAAAACAACCTTGCAATTGTTATCTGTTTAAGAAAGAGCCTATTCGGGACTATTTGAAATCTCTGTTGCTAGGTGAATAAAAAGCTACGTCATCTTTGGTTGTCCACGTCGCCGGTTTTGCTACGTTCTTTGTCCTAAGCTTGGTTTTTAGACTCTACGCAGCCGTACGTTTTGTGCACTGTATTCTACACAAAGGGGCGCAAGTGAATCGAGCTAGCATTTGTCTTTGTAAAAACGTTGTTGAAGGTCCCTTGTCGTTTCCCTTCTTATGCCCAAACTATTTTCTCACTTTTTCATACATACACATTAGGTAAACAAATCAACGACTGTGAAGAGGTAGACACAAAGTGCTCATAAATATTCATACCGTTGAGACAGGAACATTTTCTCCCGATTTGGAGAAACTTCATATTCCCCCGAAAGCGGTTATCTCCCGAACTGCTTATAGCTTTATGAAAAGAAGAGTTTGCTTCGATGCAAAAGTGATACATTGTTTTTGCAATTTTCCAAGAAACCGCGGGATCAAATTAAATTGACAAAATGCAAAAAAAAAAAAAAAAAAAACCAAAAGACATGAAAACATAGCTTTATTTTCACTCACTTTATGCTACAGCTTTTGTGAATCGTCACCTTTGCAAGCCCATTTTGATGCTCCGCGACCTAGTCACGAACGCCAGATAGGTTGAACCCATCAGTTTTACGGCACAAATTTTGGGTTGCGACGAATTATGAGTCGCGGCACATCATTGAAGAATTGGCACTCTATGATGTAATCAGGTAATTGGGGGACGTCGTAATGTTAGACTTTTATTAGTATTGCGTTTTTTTTTAAAGAAAAGTTAACTAAAGAGTTTACACTTGAAGCACAGTCATTTAAAAAGTAAAGTAGAATAATCAACATTTATTATTCCTTGCAAGCCCCGCTTTACCCCCATCCCTCGAGGAAAGAGTTCTAATTATTCGTTGTAAGATTTCCATTGAGTCCGTCTCACCTCGAGTAAAGTACAATGTCTCGTAGCAGTAATTGGAACAGAAGATCTGTAATCATTCGAAACGTGCATAAAGTTTTTATTTTTATTTTCAGGTGAAACAAACAATACGTGGGTACAGTGGATGCCATACGCCCTTATTTATTGGGAAACAGTAACAGGACCATATACAATCCTTGAGAGGACGAAATCAAAAGTGAAAACAACAGTTATTGAACAATTACACTACATCATTAATCATGTAATAAGGGGTGAGGCAATAGGCGTTTTACAGAGAAAAAGGCCTTTTGTTTTCTGTATCTATACGCGATAATACGGTTGGGTAAATGGCTTATTGTGCTCTTGGAAGAATGGGTTGGGTCCTACTAACTATTGCAAAAACAATATCATCTTCAGTGCGAGACCAACTGCATGGTTCCCCTCAAGCCAGGGAGCCCAAGGGTTCCCCCACTGTCTTCAAATTGGATTTTCCTTTGGAACATGCACGCTCATCCTTTTCGATCCTATCATTGTCTCTTTTACCTTAATCCCCTTAGTGACCTTTAGTGAACATTATATTACTCGCAAGTAGCTTTTGGGACCTTCTTCAAAATTTTTAATTTGGTTTTATTAAAAAGGAATTTAATATGTTAGATTAAGAAGAATAGGTCTTTTACCGAGCAATTTTTTGAGGACACTTAAGCTTGTAGTGGCTTTCTTGCTTGACGTCGTTCCTTTTCCTGTTAGGCTGGTAATATGTAATATGTTGCATAAGTTTTCTCCCATCGGGAGAATTTGGGCTTTCCTCAAACGAGAGGAACTACCAGATCGCTGATATTTGTTTGCCACTATATAATTCTGGCTCTAACCGACAGAGGTTTAGACTTAAGAACATAAAGGAAAGTTAAGTCCATAATGGAATCCTTTCCTGATCACATTTCTCAGGTTTTCTCCAATCTTCGCTCGCCTCGACCAATTCTAAGTTTCTATTACGCAATAAATCTTTGAATTATGTCTTTGCTTTTTACATCTAACTGTCTAAAGAGTCAGCAGGCTTCGTAGATATTTTCTAACTAAAAGCCATTTTTAGCTCTCCCTTCACGATAGCCTGCAGTGCCTCTCTTGTAGCACATAATAGCATAATAAATCACGAAAGTCCAAATAATAATGTAATAACGTACAGACTGCATAGTAAAATGATCCAGGGTAAATCATGATGACATCACGTGATCAAGAAAAGGACAGCAATATGAAGGAAATAAATTTTTCCCTTTATTAAGCAAATTATAGCTTAAGTGATGCTTTATTTACGCACGCACCTTAACGATTCTTACACAAATTTTAACAGTGCGGTCTCCGGAGGCAGTATTCAATATCTCACCGTCATCCACTGTCAAACCAGACGCCAAAGTATTCCCCAGATTGCAAAAATACATCATGGGATGGAATACAGACCTCGATATAACATGTATTTACCTAAAGCTTATGTTACAAATTAAAATCTCCGATTCCAGTCGCTTTTATCTCTCGGATTGTTTTAGAATAATCGGTTCGGCTATCAGGCAACTAAGATCAGGTGCTCGTTACATAACTTCCACCAGTTTAGAGATCTTTTGCCCACTTGAAAACGTCTTCAAGGCGGGCGTATGTTTGAAGTGGCCGGCGATTTAGAGTCAGATGGCGCAGATGAGGACGTTTTCGGTGTCTGTCTGCCACCAAGAAAATGTTGATTTTGTTATAATGAAGAAAACGAGCCGGCGAAAATACAATGAAAAGGCCGAATGATGCTGCAGATTACTGGAATTGACTTCCCGGCCATCGCGATATTGTTCTTATCATGCTTACAAAACTTTAGTGTTAGTTTAATTCACTCGCCGAATATTTAAGATCCTATTGACGAGCAATAAACGAACAAGATCCTCTTTCTATACCGTAGAATGGATGTATTCCCCCTAAAACAGATCCGTTGTAATGATAAGGGTTATTAAAGTATCTATTTGGTGTGATAAAAATTCGCTTTGGTGACATGAACGGAAAAAAACACTAAGGAAACATGACCTCGTACAGTTATCGATTTATGTTCATTCATAAAAGATCTTTCAGTATCACTCTCAACAGGTGGCACATATAAATATGCGAGACAGATTAACGTAATTTTCAGTGTCGTTCCTCGCTGTCTTGCCAAAAGCCATTTATTCTGTTCAATTAGTTTTAAAGGATCTTAAAATCCCTGTCCGCATGGCGTTGGATGAAAGACGGAAAGATGCTATGGCAGAAGGAGGTATTTCATTTTGTTTTATTGTTTTATGACTGAGAAAGTTGTCAGTCGCCTATTACTGTCCAGTTGTAATTTATGGAGAATTCTTGAGATCACGGAGAGTGAAGGTTCGTAAGAGGGGAAAATACAGAAAGGGGGAAACTTTTTGTAAGTCATTTTGGCTCTTTTTTCAAATCCGAAGAATGATTCTCAAGTGATAGTAATGTAAAATTGAGACATGCAACACGCAACGTGAATGTAATATTCCACAACTGGGGACTGTTTTACAGCGTCGAAATACGTCACTGCAGTTCTACGTCCAACGGCGTGGGGAGGGGGGGGGGGAGAAAAAAGAGAATAAAAGAAAACAGGGCGAAAAAGAGGGAAGAAAGGGGACAGTGATAGCGCCTGTAGCATCACATATAGTACAATTTTGCATACAGCCTGCCCTCCGACGGCCTCCTTGACCCAAACTTTCCAACTATTCCAGGACAGTGATCAGTCATCATTTTAACTTGAAGATAAAATCTTGGCTACGTCATCGTAATCGTTCCAGTATACTGCACTCTTTCCACGAACAGGTTTCACGTTTGTCGTTCCCATCACCGCTAAAGGTGACGCCCTTCTATAACAGAAACCTAAACCCGACCGTACGGTATACTCACACACACTCTTCCACACCCCCATTATGTACTATATTACCAATCCCACGCCACTAAAATATTATTTTTCGCAATGCTGTTATGAGGTGTTATATTAGACTATTTTTGTAGGGAAAGCAGAGACCTCAAACTTCATACTATTTTCAATTTTTTAATTTTGTTGAAATTTGACCAACAATAGATAGTGGTGCTCATGGAACCTACTGCTATTGTGCTTGGTGTTCAGAATAAGCAATGGAGTAGGGAAAACAAGCCAGTGAGCCACAACGGGAAAAAACGCCGTGGCCGATTTGATTTGAACCAATTCGGTTGCAAATGGGGCGTAAAAACTCCATCTAACGAACTAACTCTACTGGCAAACCCTAAAATGGTTTTACTCGAATCTGAAGAGAGTCTGATCAAATGGGATACGAACGGGAATCTTGTCAAATCCTTGGCTAAATTCGACTCATAAATGAAAAGAAAATTTTCATTTTGAACCGTTTCTAGTCAATTTTTGAAACGAATCTTTTCAGATATTTGACAAGATTCTCGTTCGGTGCTCCATTTGACTCTATTTTTGTAGAGTGTAAGACGGTGAAATGAAGACCACGCACGGATTTCCTACATGGACAGAGCATACCGCACGGTATATTGTCGCTACCGTACGTTTGAGAAAAAGCGCACAAATATGGTTGTCTGCTATGGTTTTGTGAGAGTTTGGACTTGCTCAATTATATTACCATATTTTGCAAGAAACTTGCAGTTTTTTTTTAAATATGGCAAGGTAAGGTCAAAATCACTTCACGCATTGCAGGGATATGATATTGTTTCCCATTCAAGTTTAACTTTTGCTTAAAATATTACAGATTCGTTGTCAAATCAGACGATTTATGGCTTCACGGCGGCCATCTTGGTGTACTGTTTTTGTCCCAGCCGGTGGCGACCATCTACGGATAGGACGTATACGTTACATGTTGTGTCCATGTATATAAGTCCGTGAGACCACGTCACAAACTATTTCGCTACTCTAGACTCTGGATGCCTCTTAAACTCTTTCATTTGGCACTTGCATTTCAAACTAAATCTTCAGGGCGTTTCCATTTTCCCAGCATTGTTTTAGACTAAATGCTTTCAAATGTTTATTGGTTTATTCAGTCTGATGATTTTAAAATGCCATATCGGCTTATTTTTATGCTAAAAATGCTAAGACTTCTGAGAATAATTTCAACAAAATATGTTGAAAATTATTCATTTTGGAAGGTGTTTTCCATTTTATACCCACAGCATATACATATAATACAGTTAATATTAGTTAGATATGCAAACGCGACGTCAGGTTTAAAAAAAAAATACCCTAAAGCGCTTGTTTTAAACATCATTTATTTATTTATTTGATAAATGACATCATTTTTCATGAAGCTACATCATTAGCCTTGCAAATATACTCAAAGCTACGGAATTAGACAAGTTCGATCTTGATACCGGTAGACACATTATATATTATTTCAAGGAATTTTTTATATGATATTTTTCATATTTAACTCATCCTACTGTCAATGAAACGAACAGTCTCTTTTTTGAACTATTTCTAGTCAATTTCGAGACAAATCTTGACAAATGGCAAGATGTTTTTTAAGGGTGTCTTCTAAACACAATCCTACTTTACAATTGCTACAGGGCATACCCTGTTGAGCCTACAAGACCCTTATATGTAATGAAAACACTCTCAGTGCATGCTGTGTCATAAGAGCTACTCCGCTCTTTTTTAATTTGATGTTAATGAAAGAGCTTTACAACTTGAGAATTTTGATGTACCCAGTGTACGATGGTAGATCAGGGTGACAAGTGACTTCCTTACAGTTTCAGACACTATGTGACACTTTTACAGAGGACGACTCCATTTTCAAATATGATCTTTCAGTTTTCACCTCATTGTAATTGCTGTAGCATAAATGGCTGTGGCAGACTTGTGACAACCACTTCTTGTTGACAAAACATCCATGATGTCCTCCGGTTGCTCAGGCGGTACAATAAAAACAATGCCCCAAATTTCCAGTACTATATCGCGAATGAAAATCTATCAAAAGACCATTGTACTGTGAAAGAATATGTTCTGAGGTCCCCTGCATGTTGTCGACTACGATTAATATTAGAACCTTATACTTATCGCATTTGATCGGAACCGAGACCTTTGCTCGGATGACGAAATTGGCGGAGCGACGGAAAGGATTAGTTCTCGAGCACGCGCATGTACGAATAGCGAGCGAGAAAACGTCGTAGGCTACAACAAGTAGGACGACTAGCACGTAGGGTAATAAAAAACTTGGAGAATGCTTACGGGTGAGATAGAAATGAATGTTCCCAGCGTTGATTAAAATGAATCCGGCAGACGACTTATGATTTGTACAAGGCGAAATTGCGGATGAATAGTAGCCATTGACCTCATCAATTGGACGTACTTGCTTTCTCTTTGCTTCTCCGCCGACGGGAACGGACGACCTAACGGTTTAGTGCCCCTCTTTCATCAAGGTCGACCGGTTATTAATTAAAAAAGAGCGTCAATTAGGCCGATTGTTTACCTCGAGAAGTGAGAGTGGCTTACGTGTTACGGCACATCTTTCTTTTGACGTAAACAGTCGCTTCGGTTGTCACATTTTGAAGAATTTTATACTTTGAAGTCCAACTTACTTGTTTTTCGTTTGCCTAAGGGTGACCTATATGGAGTCACTCAAGCGTTAATGAACCCTCTGAAAGCAGTAGATACATGGTATTTAGTATATATATTAAGCTGTTAAGTATGACCCTCAGTCTATCGAGCAGGAACATATCCATACAGCCAGGCTATAAACTCATTGACTGAGACTCGTCATCCCATGTATATTTTTGGGTGAAAATTGCCCCTTGTCCCCAAAATAGACGCCGCTGAAAAGAGTGGAATGATTTAATTCAAATTTAAGGCCAGACTGATTTGACTTCGTTGAATCGCTCCCATTAGTGATTTAATAACGGCTGGCAATTTCTTGATTTATTCCATCCTTTTGAAAACTAGGTGGATTTGATCAACTACCTGATTCGACCGGCAAGTACCTGATTAGGCTACGTACTACCTTTCTAGTTTATGGAACAGATATTTCAACCCTGATGTACACAATCCGTCTTGAAACCGGAAGATTTAGCGGAGAAGTCTTGGTTGTGATATGCAGAGGTACGGCTTTACTTGGCAGCAAGTACGATTAAACCTGATTTTAAATAGTTCTTCTTTCAAGTAAAAATGAACATCAGTCCATCTGAAAACCCATCCCTAAATTCTTAATGAAACTCCTTTTCTTACTTTTTTTAACATCATCCTTTTCTGCCTGATTCCATCTTATTTCCTCAAGGAGGAAATGAAGCTTAGATAAAAAATACTGGAAGTATAAATTTTCACATCTGATTAATTTACTGACATAACCATATATAAAAAAATACACCAAAACTTACCTAAGACCGTGTTCCCACTTGATACCCCAATGTTGATCGCCCCAAGTTCAATCCAGTGAAAAAGTTTGTGACCAACCACATGAGTGTTCCCATTTGATCGCCTGCGCGAGATCTGACCCCCTCCTCCGGTTCAAGTAACAGGAAGTTGTTTCATTTAAATTATGTGTGCAGGTCAGGTTTGTTTACACGCGTTTGTGTGGCGTGGGGAGCTTCATTGCGGAAGTACGTTATTGATCTCGGGTCACCTTGATCCCCCGTTGTGTTCCCACTTGTTTTCTTGATCGCCTGCGCGCGGTCTGATCCTCCCGGGAGAGGCGATCAAGCTCTCGGGATCTGATCCGGGGAACGAGAGCGTTCCCACTTGCAAACTGATCGCCTGCGCGGGGTCTGAACCGGATCTGACCGCCTGGTCGTTCTCAAATGGGAACACACTCTTTGACTTGGGGAGTCAAGAAGCCAGTCAAGTGTGTTGATTGCTTTTCGCGCAGTGTGAACACAATGAACGCATACATAATTTGACGGTTCTTACCATGTAACAAACTCCCATACCAGTTACAAACTCCCATATCATGTAACAGTGTTGTAACAAGTTACGACTCGAGTCACTTCCTCTCAAAATGATAGTGGCTCCATAGAATTTTCCCATTGAAATAGTACAGTGACTCGAGTCAATGGTTCGACTCGAGTCACTTAAAAGTTTGAAAACTGGTGACTCGAGTCACCAATCTAATGGCTCGATTACAACACTGCCATGTAACAAACCACCATACCAGTTACACCCCACACCACCTTTGATCTACTGGGGTGTTTGTGCTGCATGCTAAAAGGCAACATGAGGGCATGGTGCTGTTACATTAATTAAGCTGCACGTAATAGGTGTTACAGCTCCATAGTTTACTGTAAGCTTTTGGAACCAATGGCAATTGACTGATAGATCCAACTACTTGGTCATAACAAATCCCATATTTTAAGCAATAGGTATGACAAGGGGTGGCGCCATGGTTATTTGATGGTTGGGTGCATAGCATTGGTTGAGTTTTCCTTTCTTCTTTGCCATTCTTTTCCTCATCTTTTCACACTTTTTGCATACACAGGAGGACAGTCGCCCCCTGTTCCCACTCTGCACTATTTTTGTTTGTAAGGCAACTACTAAAGTTAATTCATATACCACATCTGCAGTGGCGGATCCAGAGGGGGGGGGGGTGGGGGGTATGCACCCCCCCCCCCCCCCACCGGAATGGTAAAAATTGTAGAGATAGCCAGGCTAATTGTAACCTAGGCCTAATTACTTTTTAAAAATAGAGTGATAGTTGTAACATTATTTGATTACAGTATTTTTTGTGTCATATTCTTCAATAAAATGAAAAATGTAAACACACATTGCGCAATGACGAATCCTAAATCCACTGTTTGCCACGACCGGCCGTTGGTAGCGCTTTTTTGTGACATCGCATATGTGCCTACGTTTATACGTGGGGCTACGCCTACTGTCGAATAATGGGCCAATCGTTGATACGAAGGCTTGTACGGGATGTTGCAGAGTGTGTAGGCGATACGAGTTGAGATATGAATAAACAGATGAGAAGAAGTTTAATTTTGATTCAAGATGATTGGCGGTGTTATTCCGTTAGATTAAGAGCCGGCGAAAAAAAAAATGAATTATTACAATTTAACTATATACAGATTGACGCAGGTGCTCGTCGTCTGAGGCCTGTTGCACCAGTATTTGAGTGTAACCAAAACTTGGCAAGCTCGGAGCTTTCATGTCTCGGGGAGATCAGAACATCCAGTCCCCTGGTTGGTTAAAAGTTGTGACGCACCAAATTAGATAAATATTAAGTAATGTTCTGATTAAAATGATCAATGACGAGGATGTAGAGGGTGAAATTGGCCACATCTTGAAAATATGAGATGCAACATACACGTAGAACTAGGGCGGGGTAGTTTGTCACGTTCACCTGTAACACGTGGCCGGGAACAGGAAGGGTCCTGGGAATCTAGGACAAGAGGATGGCAGAGTTGCTCGAAAATAACAAGATGACGTTCCTGTTAAAGGTCAAGGAGGGTACACCATACTACATGATACTACGTACAATTTACACATGACATAGCCTTAACCGTGTGACGGTAGTAGAGTATACCCGGTATTAAATTAACATTGACCGTGTAGTCCGTTGAAGTAATGATTACCTACACTTTCAAGACCATGTTTTGAAAGCTTGGGATTTTCATAGTGGCTTAAAATATTGAAACATTTAGCATCATGTTGCCCCCTCCCTTTTCTCAGACACCCAGGCGGGGCAGGGGGCTCTGAAAATGAAGAATTCGGAAATAGTGCCAATTGTGAGACCAGTCTAATGTTTGGTTTTGACAACTCATGGAATTACGACAATCCCAATCAATTTTCTCTAATAAAAGCTCTATATTCGTCGTTATTTGATTCAAGAAAGCAAAATTTTCCGCGCGCTTCGCGTGCCGAAAATTGCAATTACTTACCAGAAGTGCTTACTTATACCTTCACTTTGGTAAACATTTCCGTGCTCTGCAGCTGGGTCTGACAAAATCAGCAATTTGCTACACTTGTGACACCAGATCACCAAGTGACACCGTTAACTATATACTGTGCTATTTTCGTAAATTTTCTTTCATAAAATTCCATATCTTCTCTAATATAAGCTCAAAAAAAATCGTCGAAGAGTTTCCTTACGTAGGCTTTGGATAACATTATGTAGCAACAACGATCTTTGTTCGCCGCCCAACCTCAGATTTGCCGATAGAAAATGCAAATTCTTCAGTAATTTCCCAACTGTTCAAATTTCCTTGCAGGAAACCCAGCATTCAAACTTTTCTGTAAGACAAGCTCCATATTTTCAAATATTTGAAATGGGCGAAAATTTCAGCGCGCTCCGCTCGCTGCAAATTACGCCCTTAATGCAGTGGTAATCACACTTAAAAATATGGTAAAATTTAGGTGTGTGCCTACCACCCCCATTTCCCATTTCCTGAATTCTTATAGGCATCAGAGACTAAACAACATACATACCTATGGTGGCGCTTGGCTCAGTGTACATTTGATACCCAACCACATGCAGACCCCCCCCCCCCCCCACTGAAAATTCCTGGATCCGCCACTGCACATCTGCGTGTGATTTCGTTTAATTTTCCTATGCGGTATGCATTCGCCTCTCACGCGGAAGGCCCGGGTTCGATTCCCAGGTCGAGTCATACCAAAGACTCTAAAAATGGAACCTACTGCCGTTGTGCGTGATGCTCGGGGTAAGCAATGGAGTAGGGAAAACAAGCCAGTGAGTCACAACTGGAAAAAAGCCGTGGCCGACTCGACTTGAAGCAATAGGTTGGGAATTAATCTAACTAACTAACTAACCCATGTTTTGAGAATAGCCCTTAGTAGAGATAACACTTATTATTCATTTCATCTGAACAATTTGTCAAAAATTCACGTTTGTGATCCAATTGTTTTTGGAACAAAAAATGAACTTTTTAGTAATCTGTTCGTATTTTGGTTGAACTGAAAAACTAAATGTAAGTTAAATTAGTTTGTAAATTGGGTGAGGTTATTACAGGCTAAGTTTCTAACCAATTAACTTTAGCCGGGACGGCCTAGCCTTTTCCCCAGTTGTTGCTCACTGGGTAGTTTTCCCTGCTCCATTGCTTGCGCTGGGCCCCAAACACAATGGCAATAGGTTCAATTTTTAAAGTCTTCGGTATTACCTGGCCAGGAGTCGAACTCCTGGCCTTCCAGCCTGGCAAGTTGATGCTCTAACCATGCCGCACTTGACCATGTAGTTTATAGATACGGTACGATATTACTCATCGGTTGACCGGTTGACCTGACTGCAACACAATTATGCAAGATGCATAACCTTTGAAAAATCAATTCAGATAATCCTCAACGGGATGTTAGAGGAGATTTGAAAGATTCACCCTTTTATGCCGTGGTTTCTGGCGACTGTTAATGGTAAGCCTTTTAGCGACCCTTCTTCTTTTCGTCTTCTCGGGAATACTTTACAAAGACAGTTTTGGCATTTTGATTTCAATGGAGGGACACAACAGTATGTCAATTTAAATCACAGTCGTGCAGGGGAATTTAAAGTTCTCCACCATGAAAAAGCAAAATCAATTTCTCTTTTAACAGGGCATGTGCAGTTGCATACTGTACGAATCGATCTATCCTAGGAGCCAAAAAATGTAAAAGATAGGCTTTTCTTTTATTTATTATGTTGAGTCGAAATGAAAAATTCTTTCCTAGTTATGAATATTCAATAACTAAGATAAATATCATGAATATTGATGTAAATTATGATATCGTTTTACTATGTACATTATTCTTATCTTAAAACCACATTTTAATTAAAAAGCCAATGCCTCCCGACAAGATTGTCAAATACTGATCGGTCTAAATGCTAGTATAATCACTATACACTTCAAAACCGTACTTAGCAATTTAACACTTATTTAGCGTACCTATTTGCAAACACGTTTAAATTCTACACATGTTTAGCTCTTAAATACTAAACGTTCAGCAATTAAACGTGTTGAAAAACTTTTTTTAGGAATGAAACACGTGTTCAGTATCTAAACGTGTTTACAAAGTGGGGAAAAGTGTTTAGCAAGACGTTTTTCCTACACGCCTTTTTGTTGACCCCCCCCCCCCCCGTCTCCCTGAAAGGCTCCTAGCCAAACGAGGAGAAGGAGGCAACCGCTCCACTTTGAGAGCATTTTTCCGGCTACGTCTGTGCTCATTGAGACTCTTAAAGGTTCTTACATGAAGCAGAGTATCTGCTGATTAATGTGTACTACCAGTCAATAAAAAAAAATCAAAAATATATATTAAAGGCCCAATTTTCTCATCCCAAACAGTACCAATTCTCCTAACCTTCTTAATTAAGCCCCTCCCACAATTGTCTGAAATTCACCCTCCTCCAGACACAATATCATTTTATTGCTTCAGGGTGAATATAGAAAGCTCAATGTGTATAATAAAAAAAAAAACACTATCAGAACAGTTCGTGCTGTGTAATATAGGTTTTGGTACTCTGCATTGTTTGAATTAGCAGTCAATCAAAACGCTGAGCCAATTGAGAGTTTCTGTTAACCTATACTAGAAGTGTAGTTTGGAGTGAGAGGATTGTCCCTTTAAAAAACATGAAAAATGAATTCCAACAGCCCAACTCCCATCTTCATAGGCCACTCTTGAGCTGAAATAAAGGAGTTTATTCATTTCAAATTAAAATGGTACATAACGCAATAATTTGTGATGTCATTGTTGTAATACTCAAATCACAATTATATTTCTTTGCTTTCCTGAAAGTTACTTTACCTTGTACATAGGTGTGAGAGCACTCTTACAGGGTGATGTATTAATTAAGCACTCTCTCTGCAATGTGATATGCAAGCAAAGAGGAAGTGATCAAGGTCATAAAACATTTTTAAATTTAAAAGGAAACAAAGCAGGCAATTCGAGTCGTACAGAATTATTGCGCAATGAAGTAATTTGTTTTAAATAAATAATTTCAACATTTTATGTATAGACTCAAGAATGTCCTATAAAGATGGGATTCGGACTGTCAGAATTCATTTTTCATGCTGTTTAATATATCTTTTGAAAATTTTGACTCTTCAGATGTTTCAATTAAAAGCATGCGTCACATGTGATGCATTTTATAAAAAGTAGTGCAAAACACCAGTGTCAATCAATCTACCTAACGTAGAGTACATCAGTCACAAAAGTTTGAAGTTGGAAAATTCTGGGAACTTCGCGAGACAAACTTTTTGTTAGGATAACTTTTAAGACTTGAACATTTCTATCATTGTTTCTCAATAATTTTTAATCCCCTTTCATGCGTTATGTGTTTGTCTGTCTTTGCTTTATTCGCAGTTTCTTTGTATAATTTCAACAAATGCGTCATTCGGACTACTTCGTCTTGCCAGTGTTGTGAGAAAGTAATCGTAATATTATTGTCATTGGTGGGGAAATGATTGATCAAGGAATGTGCCAACAGTCTGCTACGCAGTAAATATTGTCACATAAAGGGTGGACAAAGACAATTCCTCAAGAAAAATAACATGACGTCATTGTTTGTCAAATATGGTAAGTAGGGAAAACACCTTTCGCCCCTGTGAATAATATTCCCATAACTCTATACAATTGAAGAGTCTCGAGTTGTCATTAAGTGAAAAAGAATGTTTTATGTTTTGATTTTTCCTTACTTCACATCTGTTTTCAGAAAGTTACAGCTTACGAAGTCGACAGGTCATGTTTCAGTTACCTATTCATCGTAAAATACTAATTACCGTAGTCAAAACAACTTTAATTAGCAACATGAGACGTTCCTTTAGTTAATTAGCTAAAATAACGTTTTGTCTGACAAACATATGCAATGCTATGTTTTTTTTTAATGTTCTGATATAACTTAGAAGCAAACTACTGAAGATGAATTTTTGTGCCGTTAAAGTTAACGTACGGCCATAATGTTGCGACATTTTGTAGCCTTTTGAAAACGTTTTGAGAAATCAAAAATCTTTAATACTTTCGCCCCACTTATTAACCCGTTAGCGCTTAATACGTTCAGATTTAAACTAAATTTAACAATAGTATATTGAAAATTTGCGAAAGTTGTTGTAGATGATTACTCAACCAGTTTTGGAGGATAAAACGCGTTCATTCGCAAAGTAGGTTTTGTTCATGTAGCGGTTGTTTTTATTTCGTCTCACAAACAAACATGTTATTACGCAAAACACCTTTGTACATAAGTGTAAGTTATTTTCTGGTTTCACAAACAAAATATTATTACGTAACAGTTGTATTTACAAACAACCAAACTCTTATGTTATGTTTTGTATGAGGATCTGGGATGTCATGTCTTTTAAAATATTGTACAACCTGATGGTCACTTTTTCAAACGTCTGAACGTGTAACACTTTTATCATGATGTATCCATTACCCGAAGCCAAACCAGGTATCAAATGAAGGCGAAAAAGATTCCACCGTAGGACGTATGGCAATCCGTTTTACGATTTACCTCGTAATTTCACCGGAGTGAAATGCATTTCACCAACGTGGAGTTTTATTCCTCTTAAGTGGAATTGAATTTCACTTAAGAGAAATTGAATTTCACATTCCAATTAAGTGCAATGCATTTAATTAAGTGGATTTCATTTAGATGAAAAGCATATCATGTCAGTGAAATTTAATTCACTTCAGTGAAATTGCAAGGTAAACATTGAAACGGCTTGTCATAGGGGCGGGGGTGAAACACACTAAAATACATTTAACACGGTAGTGATTTTAAATCTTCTAGTCACCGAATGTTTCCAGGGTAAACCCCTCACTTGGCTAAGTTCTTCAAATATTTGCTATAAAGATGTAAAGATGGTGGGTTATTTTATACATCCAAGCTTGGATTTGACCTTTTTTCTCCAAAAAAATACTTATATACAATTAACTTTCGATGAACTTTCCGTTTACATTGAAGGGGAAATGCAGTCATCTCAACTTGAATTAGTGAAGTAGACTGTCCCGTTTCATGATTGGCCCTTGAGGATCGTGTGACAACATTTTTGTTCCCCAATTGAGTAACTGCTTGGGTGTACCTTGAATACAATACAACAGTAAAGTCCTAAAATATTGTAACGATGTATTACCTGGTGTGCGGAGCCACTAAAGATTATGCGGAGCTCCAAGGATTTTGTGGAGCTGCTCCGCGAAGCTCCTTTCCATAATGGAGGGATGATCTTGCTTTTGTACCTGTATTAGAGATTATATGTGCTGACCCACAACGTTATGCAATATTATATAGCTGCTTACGCAATATGATGTAATGTTGTTATGTGCATAAAAGGATATACGGGAGCGATTAGTATGGTATTGTAGTTATTGGGATTTGAAGTTTTACACGGATATTTTCTATTATGTGTTGCTTTTAGGATTTACTTAAGTACATGTTTTTAGTAATCAGTGCTTCCAGAGATAGGGTTGCTTGGTTTGGGCACAGGTGTTTATTGTGTTTATTTTATGCATATTCATTTTTATTGTGATCTCCTTTGACTGTAAAAAGTAGTGCATATTTCGTTGTATTGTGTATTTTGAGTTTAAATGTAGAATGAGTAAGTAGCTTTGGGTCAGTTCTCTCCAAGGCAGTAAAAGAAAAGGATCCTCTCAAGAAAGCTATTCCAGGTCTGGCGGCAGGTGTTTGATGCCCTTCAGTCGTTGGCCTTTAGCTTCACCAGATATATTTGTGCAATATTTAGCTTTGGAGAGTTTTATTCATTGAGTTCATTTTACAGATTTAATACATGGTACATCTTACAAAAACGCCGCATGTCTTTCTTCGTCATCTTTTTGTTCTCTTCGTGCCGCTCTGTCGTTATGGCCGATCAAAATACAACACCTTAGGCCAAGAATCCCACCCTGCAGATCACAACGCTACCGTCGAAACTCCCCACCCCAAATTCGTTACAATATTATAAAATATGTCCTGATGTGAAATGAAAGGAAAATTATGAGATTTAGCTCTTGCTTCAAAATAAGTCTGGGACGACTGCTCTTTCCCTTTCATGAGGAGTGTAGTGTCACTCGGTTATTTCACTATGAGGGCTTTTACTAAGTGTGTGATCTTATTTCTGACGCGACCCCCCGTAGTAAACCAAAGAGGCCCCACGGAGTGACTCAGTTGCGGCATTGAAATCTTTAAGAGCGAAACTGAGGTAACATGAGGTATGCAAATTAGACCACACATCATGGAAAACATGAACGCCTTATCATACATTCCTAACAAAGGAAATAAAACAAGCCCCGACTTTATAGTCCTGTTCCTTTTTTTTAGTAAATGTTGCTCATATATTTTACGTGTTCAATTTTAAACAGTCGTAACATTCACAATTAGTAGAAATCTTGGAAATGGTGGAATTCAGATAACTTGATGAACTGCAAAGAGATTTATTGTTGCCCCTGAAAGGTAAAACCCCAAGATTTCAGTATTTTCGCTCAAGGACTAAGGTTTTTTAAAAACAACCTAAAATAAAATACAGTTTCTTTTCTTCTGATCGAAACTCAATGAAGTGTCATGAGTTTGATAAGACTGGAATCATTTCTTACAAACGTTTTCAATTTTTTCAGTAAGGTACATGTGCGTAACTAAGGTTTTGTACATTCTTGTTTCTTGGAACCTGAGTTGGTGCACAAATTCCAAAAAGAAAGAAAATAGAGAAGAAGAGCGATCATTGACTATACTGAAGCATCACCGGCTCCTACGACTAAGTTGACATTAATCAATTAACCAACTAACTTTTTGCTGAGTAGAACGGTTCCAAATAGGAAAATTTTCAAAGGAAAAATTAGTGGTCGCTCTAGAAACTAGCAGCCTGCGAGGTTTTTTCCTCTTCATCTTCAGAGTGATATTCCCATTAGTTTTTAAAGTGGTTTCAAGAAGAGAAAACTAGTTGACCTGTCCCCTTGAACGGAGAAATATGATTTGAATTTTCTATTTTGAAATTATCGAGATTAGGGGACTGGAAAGTTATTCACGACGCAATTTATATTTTAATGTGCAACTTACGGAGAAGGAAATGCTTTTATCGTAAAGATGGCACTGAACTAGACCTATTAATTTTGCTAGATGTTTTAATACTCGAAGAAAAAAACATGCGAATCCCGTATCCATCTCCAACCTATTCCACTTGCAGTCCATCTTTTTCTCCTTCCAAACGTGTGGCTGGCGTTAAAGTGGTCAGATGACTTCCTTTCTCTCTGTTTACCGAGTGCCTCACTATACCTCTAACAAATTTGTTTGTTTTTTTTATTCTTCCTATTTTCAGATGCTACACGTCATCACACAAACACGATGCATTTCATGAGATATGAAGTCCAAACGTTCATATAAGTTTGCATCCCATCCTACGTATTCTAATTTTACGCAATACCCCCTTTGCCCCATTCATGAGAGGCAAATTCTTACCACGGAAGGGTTTGTGATAATAATTCTCCGTGGGACATTTAGTATGTGTATGTGTTTTATTTTAATACATCCATCACGGTTATATTGCATCAACGTGACGAAAAAAGAAAAAGGCGTCAACGTTTTATCCCAAAATACTTGGGCCAGGATACTAAGCCAATACTTTGGGGGCAAATTTGGTTCATACGGCGCCTTTCTTTTGGTTATTATTGTCCTAAATTTTACGGTATCTTGACCTCATTTTGTGCAAGTGAATCACATTGTTGTTTAACCTTTCAGTAGCCTAATACCCTCTCGATCCCCCAAATATTACGCATTACAGCATTCATAAGGCTTCGAATCCCTGAAAGGTCGAGAAAATTACGATGACCGAATGATACGTAAGGACAATACAAATCAGAAAATCTTATTCCATCTTGTCTCTGAAAGACAGACTTTCTAAATTTTGTTATGTGTAAACAACCCGAACCGCATTAAGAAACACGAGTTACGTAGAGTTCAAAGAACATACAAAATAAAGAAAGCAAAAAAGAAAGAAAAATAAAGAAAAAATGGAAAACCTTCCGGCGCCCTGAATACTTCCTCCTTCATATTTCAATACTCTTAAAGCGAAAAGCAATTTCTTGTATTTTTTGTCCCCTGGTTACCCCCAGTGATATTAATGTATCGATAAGTGAATGTTACAAAACTTGACGTTATTTCCAAGAATCACGTGACTTACTTTGCCGTCAGTTCCTTTCATGTTTTCATTACCAGCGACGTCACATACTACTTTAATCAACTCATATCGTTTTTGAACCCAATCTTAATAACAATAAATAACGACTTCATAACCCAGGGTATTTCTCCGTATTTTCCGAAAACGGGCGTCACACTTGAAGATTAAGTGGAAGAATGACACACTAATAAAGCAAATGAGAATGTTTTATGGAATAAATCCGTAAATCTACCTTGTTTTCGGTGACTCACCTTCGTAAAGACCATCAACAAGCCTTGTTTTGACGGAGTCAGTTTAATTAACTACCACCATCTACAATAAATAGCCTGCATATCTGGCCTTCCGTCTCTCCCTCAAATCAATGTCTTTGAAATGACCTAAATATTCGAGAGTAGTAGTAACATCTGCTCAGCAGAGTATTATACATTCGTGACCTATCAAGATTGAAATAACGCTTCCATGTTGCTAGCCGATTTTTCATAAAACTGTGATGTTGTATGGTGATATAATGACTGAGATCTTAGTAAATTTTGTGGAGGAACATGCAAGAGTATGAATGTTTCATTTGACTTAAATACAAAAATGATCCGTACTGGTCACTGGCAGTTTACTTGAAAATTGAGCATCGGAAGGTTGCTTCTAGTTTCTAATGTGCAGTTTAGAAGAATTTGCCATCTAAATTAAATCACCAAAGGAGCAAAGGCCATATTCTGCCTGGAATATACTTTTATAAAATGCCCTAACACTGCACCGTAATTAGACTTGTCCCAAGTCTTACAGGTTTTTATTTCGTTCACCTCTTATAATAGCTGAATAGAGAACATTTAGAAAGACTTGGGACAAGTCTGTCCTACTTGGAATTTATTTAATTTACCCTAGTATTTAATGGTAGATTCTTATACGGTAGATATTGATAGAAAACTAATTCGACTAAAATGACAGATGAAACGCGACTTCTTACTTTTTGTTACATCTTCTTACCTCTGCATGATTATCTCTTATCGCTTCACGGAGGAAACGAAGCTCACTACACGCAAACCTGATATACTCACTTTTCACATCTGATTAACCCTTTATCGTTGTGCTCCGATCGGGGCATATTTGCGCGCCTCGGGAGTGGGCGGAAAAGCGGACGTAGCCCGCCCCGCATCGGCTTCCGTAGGCCATTGACCCCGTGACCTTAAACTATTGTCTCTCTCGCTGTTGTGGCCGAATTTTCGGGTAGTTAGTTTCGAGCTCCGCGTGAAACAGTAAAGATGTGTGACAGCCGAGCTCTCCGCATGGGTCCAAAAGGACCCAACAACGGTAAAGGGTTAATTGAATGACAGCAACAGATATGTTAAAATACACATAAAAGTTACGCAACATTTAGGTTAGGTAACAGGCCAGTCAAGCAAGTGTTAATTGCTTTTCACAAAGTGTGAACACAATGAAAGCATAGATCACTTGAGGGCACAAATCATGCAACAAACTCAAGTACAAGTTACATCCCACACCGCCTTTCATCTACTGGGGTTTCTATGTTTCTTTCTCAAGAAACAACGTCTCAGCATGGCCAGTAGCTAGTCGTTAGATTTTTGTGGGCGCTCCGAAAGTTAGCAGCTGCATACAAGTATATAAAAAAGAGTAAATGAATAAACAACTGAAGGTTCTACAATCAACCTAAAAAGACCACCGGTAGCCAATGTTGGTCCTTGGATGTCATCCACTGGCCATGTGGACGCTCCTCCACGGGTACCAGGGCTACCTTAATATATAAGTGGAAGGTGTACTTTTAAGATGCTAGGGTGATAACCTACATATTTGTCACTTTCTCCCATAAATACCCACTTTTCAACTCTTAGATCTCCCCGCCTAGCGGATGTTTCTATATGTTTTCATACAACTGAAACATTCGGAATGGGTACATACACAACTGCCCTTTTTCAAATTCACCAGCAATATAGTTCTACCGGAAACATTTCCCCAGAATCCTAAAGGACCCTCGAAATGTTTTACACTTCGAATGCCCAAGATTTATTAGAACGTAACCAGCTGATCAGTTCGTGGCCTCTTCGTTAATTTCGAACATTACACAGAAAGGGCCTGCCGTTTTACTTCACTCATCTGGACAGCGTACTTGCAAATGGTAGTAAATCTGATGTAACTTATACAACGACTGTGGACTTTCAAAAAGGTAAAGCCTATGTTGTAAGAGGCGAGTGACGACGAAACGGACGGGACAAAACCAGTCTTACCATAGACCGCGTGTATGTACATTTCATGATTTACAACGGAACCGTCATTTCGCCCAAATGATGGCTTGTAGCAAATCTGTTACAACATCAAAGGTTTATTTTCTTGTGGCAGCTTCTGTGTTGCGGTTTTATATTATGTTATAATCCTACCTATTTGGTGTCGGACTACAATTTGGAAAGTATTTCGAAATGTGCAAATTAAATGTAAAACATTGAGAATGTTATATCACGAGATTTTGCAGTTTCCCTGAATGCTATAACAAAGACACCTCTGTAGGCGTTTTCAGCAATTAAACACTTATCCCCCATTTTTCTGCTTTGTGAACACGTATAAATTGTAAACATGTTGAGCTATTAAACACCCACTCTTTAGCAACTAAAAATGTTTACAAAGAGGGGGTAAAAAGTGTGTAGAAAATCGTTACACCCTAAACACCTATTTAGAGTGAGGCTATTGTCAAACATGTAAGGAAGGCGAAACAGACCTTGAATGAGTGCGAGAATTGTCAGAGTAGACCTGTTACGAGAAAGCAACTTGAAGGAGATATCATCAGAGGGAGAGGTGATATCGAAATAATGATAAGATTGATGAAATTTGTTCTCCCTTTTTCCATCCATCCTAGATGAAAACTCTTTCTTCATCTTTGGATTAAATGAAATATGCCCTGGAATTGCGGAGTCTATACCTAATGTAGCCCACTATATCTTTAACACTTTATGCCGAAAACTTAAAAAACAGGACGTTTCTCTCTCTCTCTCTTGACGAAGGCAGTTCCATTTCAAACCATACAATAAGCAGAGGCCGCAGAACCAATTTTGAAGTGCCGGGGCTAACCATCGAAGCGGCCCAATATGTCCAATAAAATAAATGCAGTTTAAGACGGCCCAAAATGCCAACAGCAAAAAAGTGCGGGGCTAAGCCCCCCCCCGTCTCCGCCTAACCTGACTACCCTGATAAGCGAGTTCGGTTATTCGTTTTGCGCACATTCTTCCAAACCGTCGTGGTAAACAAACCAATCCTGCATCTACAACACGTGTCCCAAAATTTGAGTTTACATGAAAATTTGGTGACACCATTCTTTCTTATAATCCAACCATTACATAAGGAGGAATCAAAGTCCTGCGCTGTGCACTAAGGCTAATTTGCATTTTTGGTGTAAACATGTGCATTTTAATTCGCGGTAAAGTAGGACTGAATCCCTATTTTTGTTCGGGTTGTTTAGTCAGATTTGTGCTTAGTGTTGCGTGCGCTTACTGCACGAAAACGTAGATCGCCTTATTATGTGCCAAGCTCGGCTTGTGTATCCCACACAGGCTGATCCCCACAATTCCTCGCGCTAACGAATTACCGAACTGGCTTATTCTTCCACTGAGCGATTCTTATTTTCACAATGGAAAGGTGGGGGTGAGGGGGGGGGGGCTTGTTCTCCAGGATAAAATTGTCTACTTTGCAAAGATGTATAAGACGTAATATTGAATTCAGGGCAGCTGGTGGATAAATGCGAAAATATGAAGAAATACTTATACTATGGGTCACACCGGTTATCTGGAGAGGACAAAATAGCTTCCAGATGGCAAAGTGTTACCTTAAAGGGATTTTTGGAAGCAAACTTCATTGACTCCAAAGTATGCAAAAAATGTCATCACGGGACATTAATTTGACATTGTATTCAATTTATTAACAACTTTGATACCGCTATAAGGAAATATTAAGCAACACCCTTCATATTGTGAAGGGTTACCGTAGATTTACAGGAAAAGATATTTTGTATTACAAAATTCAACTAGTATCAAACGTTGAAGTCAAGCAGGACTTTCAATTATAAACAAAAATATTAAGTGTGTGTCCACATTACATAACTTTAGGTGGTTTTCTTGGTTGAAAAGGAAGTATTTTTGAAGTGCGATATCTTGAGTTAGAAAAAGGGTGTGAAACAGGATTTGTAGGACATGATGTGGAATATTTTAATTTGTTTTGCATACCAGGCCCAAGTCAAATTCCACTGAGATATACCTTTAAGGGTTGATGCTAATCAAGACTTTGAATGAACCTGTTCTATTTTACAGAATGAAATGTTCCGATATGTCCTATCAAACGCAGGCTACTGTTAGTCCATTGCTGTCTTGCGCGATTTCATCCACCGATCTAGACGGTGAGACTTCTAAAACCAGACCGCTCGCTCTAACCAAACCTCGAAAAGATTCGTAGGTTTCATTTTAATTGAAATATTCGATCCATACGATGAATAAAAATGAACTCCTTGAAGGTTTGTGGCATATTGCATTCATTGTCGTTTGGCCCCTACACTTCAGGGACATAACTGGACAAAGTCACAGATGTAAACTACTCTGATGAAGAGATAGACTTTTCGTATTCCCTTTTCATATTATTCTTGTCCAAAGAAGGCTCTGTAGATAAAACAGAATCGTATTTGTATATACGATTCTGGACGGGAGAAGATTAGCTTGCTCTATAAAGGTACTCCACTCAATGGAACACACGATCGTAAATTTTTTTCAAAAATTATTTTCCAATCCTTAAAAGATGTGTTGAACACGTTGCTGTCCTCACAAATTTCTTCTTGCGTGTTTCGATTTTGTTCGTGTATTTCTTAGAATTTTACGTAGACCCGAAGAGTTCCCCTAGCCGACCACTCATTAGCATCCCCACCCCTATTGAAATATCTTGGATTGACAACCATGAAGTTTCACAAATTTATATTGTTCTGTTGGAAGTGTTCCCCACATCATAGAGTTACCTCTGCAGTAAAGATTAGCCCAGAGAAAAAAAGATTAGCTCTGTCCTATTGCTGCACTGTCGCCAGGCGCTTTTCAAAATCTCACAGACAATCAGGGCAAAATTGCTTCCAGAGGATTTTTTCTGGTGGTTAAAATATACTAGAATAAAGTTATGGCAATGAAAATTTTTTTTCTTCCGATAACTGCAGATTTTTCCCCCTGACTCCCCCTACCCTTGACTCCCCCAATTAAATATGGGGTTGGTCTTACAGCCTCAGAACATTGGTATGCAGGGCCTTTTTCTTGTTTCATGAAAATTTCAAGCTAAGTTTCAATTTTTATGATATCATTAGGCTGTTAGGTATCAGCTGTCGTTTTAAAAGTTGTGTGAAAAGCTCTTTCATAAAATTGTATGACGCCGCTAAATGCACACACATATCTATGTAGGGATATTGAATGTACTTGTAGAAAATGTGTAAATAATAATGAGGTCCACAGGAAATAAACAATTGTTTGTATTTCGCGCAAGTATCAAGTTAATTCAGAACCAGGGCTTACCTTGACTTGCTTGAAAGTTCCAGTTAGTTTAGAAAAAGTTTAAAAAGAGAATTAATTCGAATGAAACCAAAATTTTTGAAAATCTGAAAAAAGGAATTTGATTAAAACTATATCTGCATACCATTTTCATTGCCTTTTGTATCATAAAGCTAGAAAACATCTTGCAATTAATTTATGTTCTTAGAAAAAAATCTTAAATTGCTAACTTGGAGAAAGCAAAAAGCTCATCACAGTCCCTGTCACTGTAACGCATAAAAATAAGAGAAATCGACAAGTCGTTCTACATCAAGAAAAGTGTAGTCATTCATCGCAGTAGAGCGGAAATCTTCCCAACGATTTATGTCAAAACTGGGTAAAATCTATAAACAAAAATTGGTAGAAATAAGTAGAGAGCAAATATGACATCTTATAAATTGCTTCCTAAATTTTTCGTTTCCGTGACTTTCGAAAATTGCTTCATCAGATGTTAAATAAACCTGCACGCCAACGATGCAACCCTCCGTTGACTATTGCAACGCACCGGAAAATTTTGTAAGCGTTGCACCCATCAATCTTTAGTAACCCGCAACAAGCGTTTCCACTTTGGATGGGGAGAAGCTTTTCCCAGGTGAACCAAAGGAAATTCAAAATATAGCCGATGTATCTGGAAAATTAATTAATTTTTATCTAATCAGTTGCGACTTTGGGAGTATATCTATCTTACGTTTGGTCAAAAGTGTCTAGGCGAATAAAATCAATTGCATAAGTTAAAGTGTAGGACAAATAATGAAAAACACCAAGGCCAAGAATCATATACGAGACGGAAATTTCCAGGTATAGACAAATCCGGACAGCACGTGATGGTTTGATTTCAGTCGGCCATAACAGGGGTCCATCATCTTATAATCTTTCAATTTCCTTGCTTACGTGTTTCATGGAGGGTTGTGCACTGAAATGCCTCCTCATTCTCTCAATCTTAATGTATATGTGGGTTTAAGATTACATTTAAACAGTAAATGAAGACAATTTAAGGCTGATGGACCTCACTAACGGTTGCCTACCGTCACTTAACACAAGAGCTTATCGGATTTGGGTATACACGAAGCCGGACAGTAAATCATGGTCTGATTTCAGTCGGGCATAACTGGAGTCCGTCACCTTGAAATCTTTCGATTTCTTTGCGTACCTCTATCATGGATGGTTGTACACTAAGTTAATTTGCATCTTGAATTCTCCAATTTCACTAAATATGAGGGTTTGAAATTCATGTAAACAATAAATAATGACGATTTAAGGCTGATGGACCCCACTAATGGCGTCCTACAGTCACTACAAGCAAGCGCTAATCGGATTCGTCTATAGACTGATAGAGGTTATGCACCGACGTCACTGCTTTGAGCGTCTTGCTATTTTTCTGATTTTGTGCAGACGATTTTCGGATCAGAAATTACAAAGGATTGTGGGATAGTGTTTTGGTAGGCATTGTTTTTGTCAATGAAATCTTCCTGTAGCCAAAGTTGGTGCACCAAAAGTATATATCCCAGAACCCATTTGAAGTTGCTATTTGAATAAGAGTCTGTAGACGAATCCGGACAGGCAGGTGATGGTCTGATTTAGTCGGACATTACTGGGGTCCATCACATTTAATCTTTCAGATTTTTTGCTTATCTGTATAATGACATGGTTGTACACTGAATAACCCCTTGATTCCCTCTATTTCACTGAACATGAGGGTTTGAAATTCATGTAGACAATTAATAACGACGATCTAAGGCTGTGGACACCCACTAATGGCTGCCTACAGTAACTAAACACACGCGCTGATCGGATTCGTCTATAGAAGAGAAAGGCGTGCAAAATGTGACTCCTACAATTATTTATTTGGTTTTGTAATCATTGTACTGAAGGTACAATGGCGACGATGACGATAAACATGAAAATATCGTCATGACGTGAAGGTGACGTCTATAATTACAATGGCGACCACAACAACCACATCAACACGGTGAAGGTGGTTTGATGGTCTAAGCTACATGACTGATAATGATAACTCCGACGAATAGGAAAACAGGGTCAGTGACAAAGATTGCGATTGTGATCATAGACTGATTTCACATTACGTAAAAATTGGTAAGGCACGCCCACTGCCAGCCATGATCAATAGCACTTCACTGCAACACTGGTCATACGTAGGCCATCAGCTGCTTTTCAGTTAGCTAAATGCGTACTGCTCTTGATTGAAGGGGCAGGGCGGGGTTTGTGGGGTATAGCTGTGACAAATTCAGCTTTCATTATGGCAAATATGGGTATATGTGAAATAGCCATTTTTATTACCGCATGTTGTGAGGTATTTAGAATAGGACGGCTTGGAGTGGTGGACATTTTTAGATTACTTTGAAAAATATGTAGTCCTGACAGAGTCGATTCCGACGCGTCAACATGTTCTTTTACACGGGACGGTAATGAGAAGGTGTATCCTACTTCAAGTTGGTATTACCACGCTTCCACAAGAATGATAATAGGCACACGAGAAAAACCGGCACGGGTTTCAATAACAGGAACATTGTGGTTTCATGTACAAATATAGAACTCAATAGGCTATTTAACCGACTTGCATATATCGCTTCGGATCAATACTGCACGACAAGGTGTATTCGGAGAACACTACCGTTCAATTCTGATTTATTAAAAGAGTAAAGCTGGCTTAGTGATCTTATTAAATGCAGGTCTACCACATGTAAGAACACCATTTTTAAGTCAATTAAAGGTCGGTCGGTCGGTCGGTCGGTCGGTCGGTCGGTCGGTCGGTCGGTCGGTCGGTCGGTCGGTCGGTCGGTCGGTCGGTCGGTCGGTCGGTCGGTCGGTCGGTCGGTCGGTCGGTCGGTCGGTCGGTCGGTCGGTCGGTCGGTCGGTCGGTCGGTCGGTCGGTCGGTCGGTCGGTCGGTCGGTCGGTCGGTCGGTCGGTCGGTCGGTCGGTCGGTCGGTCGGTCGGTCGGTCGGTCGGTCGGTCGGTCGGTCGGTCGGTCGGTCGGTCGGTCGGTCGGTCGGTCGGTCGGTCGGTCGGTCGGTCGGTCGGTCGGTCGGTCGGTCGGTCGGTCGGTCGGTCGGTCGGTCGGTCGGTCGGTCGGTCGGTCGGTCGGTCGGTCGGTCGGTCGGTCGGTCGGTCGGTCGGTCGGTCGGTCGGTCGGTCGGTCGGTCGGTCGGTCGGTCGGTCGGTCGGTCGGTCGGTCGGTCGGTCGGTCGGTCGGTCGGTCGGTCGGTCGGTGGGTCGGTCGGTCGGTCGGTCGGTCGGTCGGTCGGTCGGTCGGTCGGTCGGTCGGTCGGTCGGTCGGTCGGTCGGTCGGTCGGTCGGTCGGTCGGTCGGTCGGTCGGTCGGTCGGTCGGTCGGTCGGTCGGTCGGTCGGTCGGTCGGTCGGTCGGTCGGTCGGTCGGTCGGTCGGTCGGTCGGTCGGTCGGTCGGTCGGTCGGTCGGTCGGTCGGTCGGTCGGTCGGTCGGTCGGTCGGTCGGTGTTAGTTAGTTAGTTAGTTAGTAAGTTGGTTAGTTAGTTTCAACTAATTCGTTTAAGTCGGGCTGGCCACTGCCACTGCCTTTTATCCAGTTTTGGCTTACTGGTATTTTTCTCTACTCCATTGCTAATGCTAGGCAACAAACACAATGGTAGTTGGTTCCATTTTTATATTCGTCGGTATGGCCCGACCAGGAATCGAATTTCAGACTTCCCGCCTGCAAGTCTGATCATTTAACCACCTGCCCATACAGTCGATCGACCATGCAGATGGAAGGTCGGTGGGTACTACACAGCTACACCAGTCAGGAAACTATAAGCCTACCGTCCCAAATAACACAATGCAATGTGCCAGACCCAGTATCGTACTATGAACCGCAGTGAAATCCTCTTCGTTTTAAAACTAGAAAAAATGCAAAGCTAATGATTGTGTACATGCAAAATAGAAAATAAATTATAAATATCTCCACTGAAATGTACATTCACGAAGACTTGTTCCGTACCTCGTAACTCTATACAATCAGTCTTATCTATCTCAAGTAAGGTACTCAACGAGATGAATTTAACAATGAAATTTTAATCTCACTATGTTATCTTTGACATCTTCCAAATAAGACTATTAATGTATTCCTATACCAAAGTTAAATAATTGTGTTGTGATAATTTGTCTTTCAAACAACCAGTAGTTTCTTCGATGAGAGTTCCCTTTTGGTTAGTGCTACCGAACGTATTAACTACGTGCAGCACATATGAGGAAGGGAATGCGTGTGTGGTGGGTGAGGCAACGAAAGTTGACGTGTGAAGCAAAATACCTTGCTTGCAGATTTCTCCTGTCAAGTTTATTTCTTTATCAAAAAGCACACAGTGAGAATTCTCTGGAACCTCAACCTTGTCCATGGCCCTACCGGATGGATTGGGGCCGGGGCTGCAGTCTTCAATTGAAAAAAAACCTTGCTTAATCGGGCAGATTTCGGTACCTCAGTTGAGTAGAGGTTATGACCTGGGGTGGAATAAAGAGTCTGGCAAATACTTCACCGCCATTTCAGAGTAAGGGTCCTGTGAGGTCATCCCCGCCCACCCCGCGACTGCGCCACTGACAGCACATTAAACTGCGTTGTCTGTGGTAAAATTAATGTTAAGATACACTAGCACAATGCTGTTAAATTATCTGTACCCCTCACGACGATATGATACGTCTGGCTGTCATTGTCAACGTGGCGACAAATTATGTGTATAGCATTTGGAATAATCTGCATTCAGTGTTGACTGCACTTATTTCAGCGAACGGTTTCTGTGTCTGGAATGTAAATCGTTTTTTATTGCGATTTCGCGCACGGCTACTCCTTTCCGCATCATTTCGTTGATAACATTTTAATGAATTCCAAGTTCACTGCGTATTGTTTTTAAAATTGATCTAATGCAAGGAGAATGTTGTACATTCTGGCTCATATCCATTTATTGAATCATGCAATCTTCAAATACCTTGAACCGGTAATCTCTTCAATTATCCAGTACGGTACCTTTTTCGGTTACCGCCCGCCACCGGCGATTCCATAGAGCTTGTCAGAGTCGGTTTACAAACTTTCAAAGGTATAGATTGTAATATTGCAATTACAGAAATACACGATCAAACCGCTTCAGTAATGGGGGATTAAGTATACTTAAGTCTGTTTGTATAATAATGCTGCTTTTATGTTTTATTTTGGATAAGTCGATTAAAGACAATGGAGTAAAGATAACAATCGACTACGCCACAACTAGAAAAAGGCGTTTGCGCCGCTAGATGAAACAAAAAGTTATTATTTGATGCTTTAAACGCTGTCTAACCTTACCTAACCTAACCTAACTTAACATATGAAAGGCCTCAATTGGCATGTTCAGTCTTTCAAAGCTGAATCGGACATATATCTTTTCCTCTCTACCGTGTCTAAAATGCCTTCCCTCTTATGTGCAGTTATTCTCTATTTTAAAGCAAAAGATTCCTATTATCCTAGGCGGATAAGGATGCATTCCTTGTTCCATTTTGACAGCATAATTTACATTCATCAGGAGACGATGTGAGATCATTACCTTTTTGGACGGCTTTCTCGAGGAGGGGACATGTTCACCAATGTTTGAAAAATTACCCATTTGCTTTGATTTTCACACAGTGTTTTATTATTTTTGAAAATGAGGTTGGCCTACTGCCCCTCCCAGTATTGTAAACACTGTCTACGACAGTGATTGCTATCACATTAATTGTATCGTAAAATCTATCAGTTTAGATAGTTTGTACTGAAGGTAACCTTAATCATAATAGGCGTCTAACACATTTGCCAGTGTGAACTGAACAGATTTCGAAACAACTTAAGTTTCCACTGTCCACCATCGAGCTTACATTAAACGTTTAGCCAATCGCATTACGGAGTGCAGTTTCAAATTCTAGTCCCGATTACGACCCGTGGATAGAGATTATGCACGTGACGTCAGCACGTTCCAATTTGACATATCGGATGGAACTGATCATGCGCAGTACGTGAGTTACCAACACGCGCGCACTTCAGCACCTTATTAACAATTGTCGTACAAAGAACGCCTGGGCAGAAAAATAGCAAGACGCTCAAAGCAGTGACTTCGGTGCATAACCTCTGTAGACGAATCCGATTAGCGCTTATTTTTAGGGACTGTAGGCCGCCATTAGTAGGGTCCATCAGCCTAAAATCATCTTTATTTATTGTTTACATGAATTTCAAATCCTCTCATTTAGTGAAATTGGAGAATTTAAGATGCAAATTAGTGTACAACCATCTATGATAGAGTTAGGCAAGAAAATCGAAAGATTTAAAGGTGACGGACTCCAAGTTATGGCCGACTGAAATCAGACCATCACTTGCTGTCCGGATTCGTGTAAATAGATCAAACCAATGCACCTCCAAAATGTATTTCAATGGGATCATTAGCATCCAAGGAGTCTGCTGTAACGCTATAGGGTCCGGAGTATACTTATGAGTATACCTCTCCAGGATGACGTCAGGGTGGCAAGGGGCTACGTCCCCTTACATTAACAAGTAAATGCAAAAAGAGAAGGAAAAATAGGGAAAAAAGAAAAGGAGCACTCAACTCCTGTTGTCTCACTATCAATAAACCCCGGGGCCGCCCTAGATCCCTCGGTCTCATCTCAGTGAGTGACACCGCAGTAAGTTAATGGTTTTCTATTATTGACGGTGCCATCACTTGATGCTATTTTCGCCCTCTATTTGAGAATGGTGGTTTTAAAAACCTCAGCTATTTCGTACCAAAAATCACAAACAGGTGAAACTGTCCCCATCATCATAAATAATATCAGCGACTAATATAGTGAATGGTCATAATTCACCCATTTTTACGACTACTTTTAAGAAGCATTTCCCTGGACTTTGGTTTTATTAAAAAACAGGACGGCGACTGTGCCTGTGTGTATTACTTTTAAAAGCAATATCGAGACTTAAAGAGATAGGTTTAATGTAGTTCCTCTTACTTGTGTGACGGTCTCTATTTTCTGTTCTTTTTTATATTTTCTGTGGATTAAAGGGCGATATTTATAAAAAAAAAAAAAAAAATCATGTTAAGGTCTGTAGGATTTTTATAGCTTCAGTAGGTGACAATTGCTGAACAAGATGAAAATGTGCTAGATTTCATTAAACTACCTGAAAGAAATTGGCAATCAAGGGGTACGTTTTGTCTTCACCAAGATGCAATTTGAGTATGTGCAAATATGCTTGATTCATGCTTGACGTAAGGAACACATCTGAACTGAGTCCAGAGATCTGAGAACTTTTTCATCATATATGATAGATCTTCAGTATAGTATCCAAGCCTCTTAAAATCAATTGTTTTCACTAATGGGAAAGCTGTTGCTCTGTGTGTCTTTGTTCTTAAATCCTGTTTACCCAGGATATTCACTACAAGAAAAAAATCGCGTTTAGCAATTCAAAACTCAGTTTGCCAACTTTTTGTAAAACTTATTTAAATTCTACATAGGCCTATGTTTAACTATTACACACCGAATGTTTAGCAATTAAAGGCGTTAAAGTGAAATATTTAGAAATCAAACAAGTGTGTTTAGTGTGTAAACGTGTTTACAAAGTGGAGACAACACGTGTTTAGAAAAACTTTTAATTCCTAAACAACATTTCAAAAGTGTTCCCTTGTAAAAATTCCCCGCACTAAGGAAGCTACGTCTCTCTCTCATATGCACAGATGGTGGAGAGCTGAAGTATGCTGCATAATAAGTTTTATTAGTTTACTGTACAGATTATGGGTTCGAACTGACTTCACCGATTCGTTCTGGTCCCGCCTATAGTATCACCATTGCTACTCCTAGTGGCTGGTATTGAATGATACGCCCCAAGAAGGGGGTAAGGGGAAGGGGGTACAAGCAGGTACTAGGAGAAATTAGGCCTAATCGTTGCCACAAATGCTACGGTGCTTCAACCTACGACTGTGTAAAGTCCACAAACATGCATATGTGCGGTGGTGGAGATATAACGTGTGCACTCTAAAACGTGTCACGTTTAGCAATTTTATACTTATTCTGTCCCCATTTTGTTAATACACTTAAATTGTAAACATGTTTAGCGATTAAAAAATAAATGTTAAGTAACTAAAAGTGTTTTAAAACGAGATGTTTAGGAATAAGACACGCGTGTTTAGCATCTAAACATGTTTACAAAGTGAGGGGAAAAGCATTTAATTCCTAAACACTTATAAAAAAAGTGGTGGTGGGGGGGGGTACTGGTACTTTTGAGGTGAAAATTTGAAAGTCTGTGAGCACTTCCAGGTGGGGGAGGGGAAGGTGGTCATTCAGATCCATTCTGAATTGACATCTATGCATAAGTGCAGTGTTTTGTACGAGGCCGCATAGCTTGAAAATCTGTGGTACTCAGAAAAAAAAAAAATCGAACACATAAGCGTGTAAGATATTTACATTCACGTAATTACATTCACAAAGAGACCTCTAGTTCATTTAAAAACCGCCACGTTTGACGTACTCAGTGTACACTTTTGGGCAACTATCTTCCCACTGTGGTTGGAATACTTTTGCTGGCTTTCTTGAAGCACGGTAAAGGAGCAAAAACTCGTGTGCGGTGGTCCAGACGACGTGTGCACTCTAAAATGTGTTTAGCAGTTATACACTCATTTTGTAAACACGTTTGATTCTAAACATGTTTAGCAATTGAACATTACATGTTTAGTAACTAAAAGTGTTTTAAAATGAGATGTTTAGGAATAAGGCACACGTGTTTAGCATCTAAACATGTTTACAAAGTGGGGAGAAAAGTATTTAATTCCTTAACACTTTCTAGAGTGTAAAAAGGGGCAGAGGGGTACTGCTACTTTTGAAGTGAAAGTTTCTTTGTGAAAAATTAAGTCCATTCTTAATTGACGGTTATGCATAAGTTCAGTGTGGTCCAGATATATAATTTTTCTGTGTTTTTACGAGGTCGCATAGCTTGAAAATTTGTGGTACTCAGAAATTATAAAAAAATCGAACACAGAAGCGTGAAAGATATTAACATTCACGTAATTACTTTCACAAACATGCCTCTAATTAAAAAAAAACCGCGACGTTTGACGTATTGAGTGTACACTTGTGGGCAACTGTTTTTCCATTGTGGTTGGGAATACTTTTGCTGGCTTTCTTTAAGTAGGTTAAAGGAACAAAATCTCGGTTTTACAAGGACCGTCGGTTTACCAGCGGAACCAAGGTACGCCACGTTTTTATTTAATATAGACTATTGCAGACGACTTTATATATGTAAACCATTCACCTGCCAATCCCGAACGGTACGTTTTCAATAATATTTCGCCATTCAGTGTTTTGATCGGAGATTGAAGTGCTTTGTTTTTGACAGGTTCAAACATTGGACATGGCAGATCATAGAACCATAAGGTTCGCATTTAGCATTCAGGGATGCATAGAATTGAATTCAATTTCTTTGACGTTTTTTATGATTTCTTTTTTTTTTAACTCCCCGGTCTCTTTTTTCCTCCTTCAGTCTTTTCTTGACACGCTGAATTTTTATTCGTCAAAAGAAATTCGATGAAAATAAAATTTTTAACTTTTGATCGTTTGAGGATGTTTGTCAGGGAAGTCACATATCTAGCGAATGAGAAGTACAATTCTGCGAGTCCTCCATGGAATACGCTAAAGCAATCAGAGGACTGCAATCGTTTGCGCTCCAAATCGCATTTGGATCGATTTGCCGCCAAAAAACGTCTGCAGCTATCCTATATCTTTTTTGGAAACGGTATTGGAGCGATAAAGATCTTTGCCAACAGAGATATTATATTGAACGAGAACATTCCGTGTGTACATTCTGTCCAATTAGTCTGGAGATAGGCTCAAGATGGACAAAAAGAAATAGTTTGGTGGGATCCAAACAATCCGATTGTGCTGTCGGTGATAAAATTTCATATTTTTGCCTCTGGGCCTTTTTTCTTCTTATAGGGTGTTTGTAAGTTGTAAACGGGTATTTTAAGCTCCTAGAATTGACGTTCTCCAACTAGATCACGTTTTTGCAAAAGGGCAAAGGCGTATAATCTGAACTGTTCTGTATGGAGAATTCAGCCTTGTGTTGAGAAGGCCTAGACTGCTAGATGTTTCTACCTATACTATATGACAGAAGATTCAGTCACAGAAAGTAGCCTCCTAGACTAGAGAAACTCAATTATTATTCCATGCTAATTGTATTGAATGTAGCTTCTTTTGAAGAAACAGGGAAAAATATGTTTAAAAAGTTGTAACAATTCCTGGGAAAATGTTATCAATGGGATCTTTTTTCTCAGTAGAAATTGTTAATAGAAACAGAACTTTAATATACCTATGTAGACTTGTGAGAAAACCATGTAAATCTCCGAAAGGAATTGGTAGAAATTATTCGATTTGTTCAACACGTTATATGCTAAGCCCACGTGTCTCATTCCTTAAAATTTGGTTCAAAACACGTTTAATTGCTTCACATGTAGTGTTTAATAACTAAATATATTTATATTTTAAACTTTTTTGCAATGGGTGGGCAATTAAAATAAATGTTTGACTGGTAAACACGTTTTCAGCTGTTAAACACTAAATAACTATTAAACACTAAATGTTTAGCAATAAACCTGTTTGAGGACAGAACGTTCAGAGATTTGGTACGTATGTAAGCAAACAGGGAGAAAAGTGCCCAGAAAAGCATTATATTCCTAAACACGCTCTAAAATGTGTTTAGAAATAAAACGTTTTTCTATACACTTTTTTCTCCCACCTAAAAAAACACGTTTGGATACTAAACACCTAAACAGGCGTGTCTTATTCCTAAACATTTTACTTTTAAACATGTTAAATCGCCAAAAGTTTAGTTGTAAATCGCTAAACGTGTTTAGAATTTCAGTGTGTTTACAAGGTGGGAGCAGAATAAGTATGTCATTGCTAAACATCTTTAGGCATAAATAGCATAAAGAGCCACAACTTATAAATACTTGGATGAAAGAAGATGCACATCAACTGGCAGGCGAATCCGATCACCGCTTGTTTATAAAGTGACTGTAGGCAGCCATTAGTGCGGCCCATCAGTCTTAAACCGTCTTCATTTATTTTCTGCATGGATTTTAAACCCTCATATTCAGTGAAATTAAAGAAATCAAGATACAATTCAGTTTACAACCATCCATGATACCGGTAAGCAAGAAAATTAAAAAATTAAGGGGATAGACCCCAGTTATGGCCGACTAAAATCAGACCATCACTTGTTCTCCGGATTCGTCTGTAGTAGCTCACTTAGAGGAACATGAATTATTTAAGCAGCTTCACCATAAGTTTTTAAAGCTTCCCTTCTTGACCCTGTTGAACCAGGGAACAACATCCTGCTTGACCTCAGAGTTGAACTCGGTAACTAAGTGGCAAATCCTGTTACAATACTTTGTGGGCTACTTAATTTCTCTTTCTTTTTGGACACTTGTGGTCTTATGAAAGTTTATCAAGAATATCATAGTCTTTTTTCTAAAAGTCTTCTCGACTCTCTGGCGAAAAGCCAAGGGACGAAACCAAACAATTACTCCCGGAGGAGTTCTGCTCCCTAAAGGAGCTTAACGTCCCAAATGGACAAGTACGCCCTCTAAAGGGCAAACATGTGTGGTCCTGCTCTAGACAGGCTGAATAGAACAGAAGCCACACCCTGGATGCAGTTTAACGTCATGCCCAGGACATCATAGTTGATTAGGCAACCTTCTCCCAAATTCACTGGTCGTCGAAGAGGACAGTGGATCTTATTTTAGAGATTTATCAATCCACTGCAAATAATGTCGTGAGTAATATGGCGACTCCTTGAAATGTGAGATTCCGACAATGATGCTTTGGAATGATCAAATGACGCACTTTGCAAATGGTTTAATCTAAATTGAGCTCCGCTTTTCAACTAAACGTCAGTCATGCAATATGATGTCTTGGTCCAACCGTGGTCCATGTTTCAAATGTGTCTTTGTCAGTAACTTCAACGTCTTTTGTAAATCAGCACCGTTTTTATGGTTTTGTTTACGAGATATCGAGGCACTCCCTACAAGTATGGCCTCTTATCTTAGCGGTTTAGGTGGTACTCTGTGTAGAAGAAAAATATTCGGGCAAACGTATCTGAGTTTTTCTTTCGAGATACTTTCCCGAGAACATGAGTTACATTCCAATTGATTTATGTACCGTCTGCTTCTCCATGTTAACCGACGTTTCATTAGTTTCGAGTCGAGGCAACACTTCCTGTTTCCCGAAAGGTAGAAAAAGCACACCAAAACAGATCAAGCATTGGGAGGAATGGAGGTATTTTGAATTTACCTTTTCTTTGAAATCCACGCCATCAGTTATCTCAGGACAACCTGAAAAATCATCCGCGATTCCTAACAGTGCCGAATCTATACATGTAAACCAATATTAAAGCCCATGAGTAAAATACGATAAAATATCTGTGTATATCTACGGCCACTTGTATCCTATACAGACTGAAAATGGATTGAAGAATGCTGTTGTATCGCTGTATTTTCTTGCGAAGATAATGAGATTGCACACTTCATCATGAATGTCGACACTGTCGGTGTATTTCGTGTGCCGAAATAAATTGCGCCCTTTTTATTTATGTTGACGGAAATTTTTCATTTTTTTAAAGGAAGTTAAATAGGGATATTTAACGACACATTGCAAGCTAATATTATTGAGATCACTTCTGTAGTATTTCATCACGTTTAATTGAACATACTGACTGAGTAGGACATGTGATACGGCCCTTGATGTATATTAATGTATACTGCTAAAAATATACATACACAAATACATGTAGCTGAACCAATTCAATTACATTTGACGGTCTCAAAGTTAGTTCAATATCCTGGAACGCAAACTGGGTCGTTAATTTTGGGTTCATAAATCATTGGAGGTAACATATGGAAGACTTGTAGGTGAATCACCACAAAAGTTGGATAAATACGCCTATGTCACATGCCAGCACAAATGTTTGACTTACCAAGTCACATTAAAATATAAATCTTAATGTTGGTGTAAGGAAGATCTTAAGATTTTCATTGCATCGTTTGTTTAAGGAAAATAAATGTTACGCTGCTATAGCAACGACGTTCAAGTTTTGAAGGGATGTCGGTCAGTAAAAGATCATGGCTGAGGATCTAATGCAGTAAAATGGTACATCCTGACATATGGAAATCAACATTTGGTTTAGAATAAATATCATTTCTACACATTTACGTTAACTGGAGAATGACTTCTGCATTTTCGAGAAGGGCATACCGTCTAGCCGGATAAAGTTCTTACACCAGTAAAATTTTACAGGTAAATTCCAAAACAGGTGGATTAAAAGGGCCACTTACATGTGAAAGGGGTTTTCAATGATTGGTTTCAAAAGTGGTGTGAGGCGAAAAAGAAATTTTGACAACTTTTAGTATTGTCACCTGTGTGCACATGCATTTGTTTTTGGTTGCACGTTTCTGCTTGCAACTAGTTGCAGAACAGTTTCCTTACTTTGCAACAACACTGAACAATCTCGTTGCAATGAGTTGCATCGGATCAAGTCGCATAGTGTGGACGGGGCTTTAGGGTTGGTCAGGGGCGTCGATTTGGGGGGGGGGGCGGCAAGGGAACATGCCCCCCACTTTTTTAAGTGGAGGGAACCATAACGTAAAAGCCCCCCCCCCCCCCCACACACACACTTTTTGTGACGTGAAACTTAAAAACTATGTACTACCAAAAAGACTACACATGTAGGTTTTGAAAGGTGTCCTTTGCCGATTACGATCGACTAGCTTTCTGTATCAATAATTCCACTTGTTTACTTTGCAAATCCCCCAAATTTTCGGGCGCTCCGCGCGCTTGCAGTCTCATTGTTGTTCTTTTTTCACTTGCATATCAAACATACATGATCCATCGGTCTCTATCATTACGTCGATTGTTCGTGTGCATAGAGCAGCAGGTGTGGTTATGAAGAAGCAAAATATTTAGGAATATGAAGAATATGAATCATCAATTATTATGTTTTGATGAAATCTGGCGTTTTAAGTGAATAACCAGCCTGGCAGGCGGAGAGTGACAAACACATTTTAAGGAAACTGAAAATGTTTCCGTGAACAGTCTTCATGCAACATTTTTAGTAAAATGTATGATTTCTAATCCAAATTTCGACACGCTTACATCATTCCTTTGCATAGCGATTCGACCGTTTCGTATTTAGACCATTATCAGATAAGTAAAATCACACTGACGTTTGCTAGATAAGCGACTTCAATCAGGAATTAGAGGTACCCTTCATCATGTCTGCAGAAAGTGTATGATGAGGTGTCGTTCGAAAAAAAATATATTTCAATGTTTTGGTATCAACAATCTCACACCGGCAGGCCTATGCAACGGTGTCTCAGTAGCACCGAACCAGTGGGTACCTTTCTCCCAACGGCCTCGATCTGTGATTTCCACCAAGTAGATTGAAGTGCGCTTTTGAATCAAGTAATGGATTTATTTTACTTTCTTTCCATTTCAAATGGTTCGTTACAATTGACAATTTTCGTTGTGATTCCAATTACTTATAGAGTACACCCGGTATTAAATATGACGGTGTAGTCCGTTGAAGTAATTACCCACACTTTTTAAGTTCATTGTTTTGAAAACTTGGGAGTTACCCAAAAATTCGAACATTTAGCATCATTTTGCATCTGGGTCCCTTCTCTTAGACACCCAGTGGCGTAGCTACAGTTGGCAGGCGTCTCTGAAAAATGAAGAATTCGGAAATTTGCTCTTTGTGAAACCAGTCTACCGTGTGGTTTTGGCAACTCATGAAATTCCGAAATCTTCCAATTAAAAGCTTCACATTTGTCATTACTTGTCTTAAAGAAGCAAAATTTTCCTCGCGCTTCGTGCGCTACAAACGATTCCTAAGCAGAAGTGCTCGCTCATACCTTGTAATAAAAATTTCCGAGCTCTGAACTTTGTAAGTGAAAAAACGGAAATTTGCTCTATGTGACACCAGATCATCAAGTGACATCAGTAACTGCAGTGCTATTTTCATGAATTTATTTGCATAAAATTCAAAATTTTCTCAACTATAAGCTCTTGACTCAAAAAATTTCGTCAGAGAGCCTCATTTCGTAGGGGTTGGATAACATTATGTAGCAACAACGATCTTAGGTCGCCGTTCAATCTCAGATTTGCCAATAGGCCAATAGGAAATGCAAATTATTCAGTAATCTCCCAATTTTTCAAAACTTCTTACAGGAAATCCAGAATCCAAACTTTTCTGCAATACAAGCTCCATATTTTCGAATATTTGAAAAATGGCAAAAATGTCAGCGCGCTTCGCGGGCCGCAAATTACGGCCCTTGCAGAGTGGTGTTCACACTCAAAAAATCGTAAAATCTGGATGCTTGCCCACCCCACCCCCCTCTTCCAGAAAAAAATGGCTACGCCGCTGTACACACCTTACCTAGACAGGAGAAAAAATGAGGCAAGATGCCCCCCCCCCCACTTTGAAAACCAAATCTACGCCCCTGGGTTGGACTCTGGTATTGGAGGTTTACGCCTCAACATCTAACTTTCTGACACATTGTAGCAGCCCCCACGTCCTCTTTTACACTTCTTGGTTAATCTCCTTTAAGTTTTAACACCAAAGACCTTTAGATGCAGTTGCCTGGTCTTGGAAAATTAAAACGTGTTTGTGTTGCGAATAATGCCTGATTACACTTTTATCGCCTCGGGGAGCTAGAAAGGAAGCACACTACATATACACCTGGTCTAGTCAGTTTTCACATATCGCTAACTGATTGGCCGTAACAAAAATATTGAAACACACAAAAAGTTTCGTAACATTTCTGGTTAGCTAAAACACCATTCAATCATGTTGTAATTGCTTTTGACGCAGTGTGAACACAATGAAAGCATAGCTCATTTGAGGTCACAGATCATGTAATAAACTTAGATACCAGTTACACTCCTCTTCGCCTTTGATCTACTGGGGTGTCTATGTTGCGGGTTTTTGTTCACAAATCAAATTAGGCCGTGGGACCCAACGTCTTTCTACATCTGCCCTTTGGTGAACCGTAATCTGCAGAAGCTTTCTGTTGCTCTTGTGTGTGTATCTGTGGTTCTCCAAGTTTTCTTAATGGAAAATGCCCCCCTTGTCCGGTAAAAGCAAAAATTTGTTCAAAACATTTTGAAAATAGGAGTAATTTTACTGATTAAATTACTTTTTTGCCTTTTTTATTCCATACACAGCTGCATCACAAGTTTTAAGCAAGTGACAATCGTGTCTCAACTTATTTATAGGGTTACACACTCTCTTATGATTTTGATCGCACACAAGAGTTTGTGCTTTAATGTATGTATTGATATGTGATTCTGATGTGTTTATTGATAGGGAAACTTCAGTAAAAAGTGTAACTTATCAGCAGCTTAAAATGTACATGGATCTAGGTCGAGATTGCTGCTAAGGTCGGCATTTAAACTTCAATGTTTAAGTTAAGAGAAGATGTCTAGTCCTTTCGTGAAAATCAATAATCTTTAACAGCTTCAGTCTAACAACGGGACAAGTTAAGTCTTTCTGTATGTCTTGAATTACTCCGTGTGGAAACGATGAGTAGTAGACAAGACGACATCATTTTAGCTTAATTGCGATGAGCATTTAATGTTTAGGGCATACAACAGTTTGATGTCATACGTATGCGAAGGGAACGTAGGAAACTGCATACCGGACAGACGCTTAGTTCCTTTTCATAATAACCGACTGCATGGCCAAGTGGTTAGGGCACCCGGCTCGCAGTCGCGAGATTGGGAGTTCAAAGTCTGGCCGGGTCATACAGAAGACTTTAAAATGGCACCTTCTGCCATTGCGCTTGGTGCTAAACATAAACGACGGAGCATGGAAAACAAGCCAGTGAGCCACAACTGGAAAAAGGCGGCGACCGACTCGACTTGAACCAATAGAGACTTTGCAATTACGTCACGGAACCGCCATACTGGAGGACATTCATGCAAAATACACGTGGCTTTGTGCCGAACGCACTGCACAGTGTGCACTGTGACATGCGCGGTGTACACAAATTCAACGAGCAAGCGCGTCCCGTATGGTTTACTACGTAGTTACATGTACTCCAACATGGCCGCCGGAGACTATTATGACGTCATGTGAAAAGCCTCTATAGGTTGAAAACTGGGCCGTGAGACTGCATCTAACTAATCATCTAACTAACCTTCTCTGTGTACATCTTTAACAAACTATATTCCTCACAAAACAAGGAAGAGAATGCGTTCCCACTTTTAATTACTCCAATATTAACAACATATTCGGCTAATGTCTTTCAAAATTTAGTTTTGCGCAAATATCTCTGCTCAATATTTCACAAATGTGATAATTGTGGTTTGTACATATGTAGAAACCAATTTCAAGCTCAGAAGATGTGAGAGAAATGCCGGGAAAGTTAATTTTCCACTGCCACGTCCGCAGCCTTGTGGCCAGAGATAAACTGTCATCGACGACATCTTTGCTATCACTCAAAAGAGGGAAATTCCTCTGAAATTATGCCCAGTTTGCTTTTGTTTAATCCCTTGGAAGCTTGAGTACTTGAACAAATGTCTGCTGTTTGAATGTTCATCCCGGGAGTCACAAGAAAAGGGAAATCACGAGTTTGAAGACGCCAGCTTAAACTAAGGACTCGTGCATTATGCCGAAAGAAAATTGCAGAACGTGACCCGGAGCGCCAATTGTGCATTAATATTGCAACAAAATATGGTTACAAAGGAGTTGGCATTTGCTCATAAATTGCAAAAAAGTAAGCTATATCAGAGATCCAAATACATTTTGAAACTGTCTCTTCGCTGGCATTTAGGGTAATAGGTTGTTAATTGGAATTGGACTTGATGACAAGTCCTTTTAATGTTACATGGGTCTGTGATGTCTTTGTTTCTCACTAACAAATGACAAAACTTCACAGTCGACTGAGATGCATTTGATTTTAAGAACAACGTCATTCTTTGAAGGAGATACTCAATGTAGTCACAAAGAACAACGGATTATTCAAGATTATTGTGGAGCTTGAGTTAAGAGCTTCTTAAAAAACAGGGACCAATTTAAATCACAGAGATATTTCAAGAAAAAGTGCCCAATTTACACCAAAGAATTTTTTCAGGAATACTTTAATATATATATATATATATATATATATATATATAGCACTAGAAAGCGGGAGGTCCCGAGTTCGAATCCCGGTGGAGTCAACATCGTTTTTTCACCTCAGCCAGATTTTCCAGCTTTACCAATTTGATTTATATATATATATATATATATATATATATATATATATATATATATATATATATATATATATATATATATATATATATATATATATATATATATATATATATATATATATATATATATATATATATATATATAACCGTAATAGTAAAAATTGATGTCAACCAGGCATTGGTAAAGTGCACAACCCTGTGAAGGGAGCTGTAATATTGAAAAGGTTGCAATAAGTTCTTACAACATAGCTTTACAGAACTGTTTCGTAAGGGCCAATAATGAAGGTCCTCACTCCTCAGAAGCCTGTGTACATGTGTACCAAGCAACTGTAACACGCCACGACAGCCACAAAGAAGAAACATACATTGGTCTAATAGAGAATACATTCAAAACAAGATACACCGCCCACAAGTCTAGCTTTAAACACAAAGACAAAAGAAACGCAACTGTTCTCAGTGAATACACCTGGAACCTAAAGGATTCAAATGTAGAACACTCCGTTAAATGGAAACTCATGAACAAGGCTCGAGCATACTCCACATCATCTAAAACTTGTAATCTCTGCCTGGAAGAAAAGTTCTTCATTATACTCAAACCTTCCTTAGCAACTCTAAATAAAAGAAACGAACTGATAAGCTCTTATAGACACATGAACAAACATCTACTGTGTAATTATTCTAATAGGTAACGTATCTTGGCTCGGTATACACTGTTCTTGCCTGTTAACAACGAACACGGAACGAACACGTGCTTTAAAACGGACACGTTCAAAAGCAGCGAACACATACGTATTCAACGTTATTGACATCATTCTACTTCAGGCTTCTGAGGAGTGAGGACCTGCATTATTGGCCCTTACGAAACAGTTCTGTAAAGCTATGTTGTGAGAACTTATTGCAACCTTTTCAATATATATATATATATATATATATATATATATATATATATTTATTTTATTTATTTATTTATTTATTTATTTATATATACGAGTGCAATGGGTTTTTTTTTCAATCGATCATCCTTTACCGAAAGCATGCTCATGTTAACACCTTGGCACGTTAAAATGAACACCACGACGACCGTAAGTTATAGATTTTCCACCCACCTGCCCACACAGTTACAATTCTTCCGATTTAAAATTAATTCAATTACCTTGGTGGAAGCCTTCTTATTTGACAACGTAATTTCATTTCAATTTATTATTCGTTTCACCTTGTTTGTTAACCACATCTTCTCCATTTAAGTTTTGCTGTTTCCTCAAGAATGTATAGACAAATCCGGACAGCAGGTGATGGTCTGATTTCAGTAGGCCATAACTGGTGTATATCACCTTTTAATCTTTCCATTTTCCTGCTTAACTGTGTCATTGATGGTTGTACATTAAACTGTATCTTGATTCCTTCACTTTCACTGAATATGCGGGTTTGAAATTCATGTAGACAATAAACTGATAAATGAAGACGATTTAAGGCCAATGGACCCCAGTAATGGTCGCTCACAGTCACTAAACACAAGCGCTGATTGGATTCGTCTAAATTTCGTACTCTATTCTTAGGGGCTTTAAATCAATCCGGTCTTCTCGTGAGGGTCACATATCATCACAATCAGACAATTGACCAAATCGGACTAGCCATTATTGACCAGTTTGATTGCATTTAATATCAAAAGCTATTGATTTCAAGTTGGTGTTAGTCGGAATGTAAACACCACTTGTGGTCGTTGACAACTAAGTTTGACGCAAGAGTCATTTGAGAGGCAGGTCTTTTTAATCATAATTGTCACTTAAAGGTTTATTACATTCATGGGACGTTTGAATCAATCCTCCAGATCCCAGGAAGAAAATGTTCATTTATTTTTGTAGGAAGAATCGTGGTTTTGAAAAATGTTGCCTTTGTGTAATATTAAAGACTGAAGATACTTTTCATTTCAAAGTAAAATGAGTCTGTAACTATTTAGGTACCTTATGAACGATTGTGGTTGAGTTCTTTTATCTACTTTAGATCAAGATTCATCATTTTTTAATTTCAACATTCTTCAAATGTAGAAAAGGTGTTACATCTATCAAATTATCATATTATATTAGTCCATTTGCAGCCTCGATGGAGTTTGGAGAAAAAAAATCGCCAAAGTTGGCGTGTATGGGAACTAACCAAAATAAGCACTACCATAAACGTATTAGCCAGTGGGCTCCCCTTGGCCTTCTTCAGATTTACGTGATCCCGAACAAGTTCACAGTCATGGCGTGCTTTCAGTCAAAAGCTGTTTTACCGCATTTATAAATTGCAATTGCATTGGATTTGTGAGAAAGAAGGAACGATAAATTAATATACAGACAAGAGTACGGAGACGTAATCATTAACTCCTTAAAACAAAGTGACCCAACCCATGTTCACATCCTCTTAAAATTTACAACATTTTTAATTTCGTTAACCTTTAGTACCAATTTTCAATGACCTTCAAATTCTACTTCCAACATCATCATATTGCTCTTTACATGAACTCCTTTCCTACGCAATTTGCTTTTTCATATTGTCGAATTAGCAGGACAAGTGTAAAAAAACCACTTGTGTGATAGTGATAAAGTAATACTCAGTTGGCATAGTTGCTAACGCTGACGGTTTCCTCTTAGACAGACGGAAGACCACATAACCTTACTTATGTATCGATTGCGGAGTCTGAGTAGGTAATAAGCGTGTCATTAGTGGAGAGAGAAAGATGGGATGAGGTTATGCGTATAAGATTTTCTACCGATAGCGGAGACGAAGCTCTTCACAATCATGGCAGATAGGTTCAAAATTGATTTTGGTTAGCCGTAATGTTCTTTCATTACTAGACCAATACATTGTTACAGCGCAACTACGATGCCGATTGGAATTTGCACTGTCAACTTCAAATTGAGATTTATCCCTTTTTTTTTTCAAAAATTGTATACTGTGGGCACAGGAAGAACGCTCGGGGTGGCAAATTTTGTCGTAGGAGAGCGAGGGGAATTTCATTAATTTAGACCAATCAGCGTCTTTAAAATAGACCACACCAGAAATTCCATAATAACAAAGTTTTTGTAACATTTACACCGGCTTTTATGTTGCTGCAAAGATTTGCATTTGAGGATGATGTTACACAAGCCCATGCTCAGATAACTAAAGCATCAATGAAGATCACATCGTCTCTAAGACCGAGTTCGTTTACAGGGTGTGTGTGTGCGTGTGCGTGTGTGTGATATATTCACAGGCAATTTTGTTTCAAATGTCTTTAATATGGGAGGACCCTGTAATTGTTAATTTTGCAATATTGTTTGTATCTGCTGCGTGCTGTTGTCATTAACGTTGTTACTGTTGTCGGTAATGTCTTTGTTGACGATGATGGTATTGTTGTTTTATGTTCTGACAATTTCTATTCCGCCGAACTGCGTATGACGGGAACTTTCCCGATTCGTTCAATCGTTTTTCAGAACCAGGGCATTTCTCCACGACCATATGGGCATATCACAACAATAGTTTTTGTCTACAAATGAAATATTGGGGAGATAGGTAATGAAGGAAAGGCAGTGGCGGGGCCAGAATGTCAAAATTTGGGGCAATATAAGAGCAAAGGGAAATGTTGGGGCCAAAAAACAAATTCGGGTGCAACACGAAACCGAGTCCAAAGAATTTGTTCCTGCGGGTGGGGGCCGAAGGGGTGAAGCCCCGGAAGCTCTGAGGTTTAAGCATCAGTTAATGAAAAATTAAGTCTCAGGAGAGGTATAATATTCATTTTTGCCTGTTAACCTCACTGAACTAACTTTCAGGAAAGAAAGGGCAAGGACAAAGTATGAGTGGACAAATAACCCCCTCGTCCCCCGCAGCGCCAAAACTGCGGAAAGCTAAGCATTCTTTAAAAATATTAGGTTGATGTAGAAAAAGGTTATCTTATCTTTCCGCCTCTAAAATAAAAAAAGGATTGGCATTATAGACCTCTTCATGTCGATTCCAATACGTACGGAAGGAAATAGTGCATACACATTCTCCCAGCAATGGGCAAGTCATCTTTTTCATACGTTGATTCATCTCCATAGGCATAGCACCACCAATATTGAGATATTGAAAGATCGGTAGAGTAGATATTAAAGACGGAAAACTTACTATTCTTTACAAATATAAGGCGGATATAGTCGGAAACAAGTTACCGGTATCTGGTTTTCTGTTTCTAAAGTAAAAAGTATGGAGAAAGATATTCCTTAGACTTCCCGATGCTCCTGCAAATGGTAAAAATCTTCCGAAAAAAACCATGTATAATGTATTTCCTTACCGATGAGTAAGTTATTTTATCCAGCACCTGGCAGGGTCATACCGAAGACTTTAAAAACGGAACCTACTGTCATTGTACTTGGTGCTAAGCATAAGCAATGGAGTAGGGAAAACAAATCAAATAGGGTGTGGCCGACTCGACTTGCACCAATTGGTTGAAGGCTTGGTCGTAGACGGAACTAAATAAATAACTCTCTCACTAACTAATAAACTTACCAACTTACTAACTAAATAACTAATAATCAACTAACCCAATAACAATTAAACAACCAACAAGCAACACCAACCAACCAACACTAAACCAACTAACCAACTAAACTAACTAACTAACCAACAAAACCAACCAACACTTAACCAACTAAAACAACCAACAGTAGACCGACCAGCCAACCAACTAAACCAACCTTCCAACCAACCCCAACCCAACTTAACCAACCAACCAACCAACTGAACTAAATCATTAACCAGGTAAACCAACCAATACTTACCCATCTAAAACAACCAACAGTAGACCGACCAGCCAACCAACTAAACCAACCATCCAACCAACTCCAACCCAACCCAACCCAACCAACCAACCAACCAATTAAACTAACCAACCAACTAAAGCAACAAACACTTAACCAACTAAAACAACCAACAGTAGACCGACCAACCAACTAAACCAACCATCCAAGCAACCCCAACCCAACTTAACCAACCAACCAACCAACTGAACTAAATCATTAACCAGGTAAACCAACCAATACTTACCCATCTAAAACAACCAACAGTAGACCGACCAGCCAACCAACTAAACCAACCATCCAACCAACTCCAACCCAACCCAACCCAACCAACCAACCAACCAACCAACCAACCAACCAATTAAACTAACCAACCAACTAAAGCAACAAACACTTAACCAACTAAAACAACCAACAGTAGACCGACCAACCAACTAAACCAACCATCCAACCAACCCCAACCCAACCAACCAACCAACCAACCAATTAACCTACTGACTTACTGAGTAACTGACTAACTAATGTAAGTTGATTCATCATCATCAGATAACACAACATTAGTCGTGACAAGGCTTTCTTCATATCGAATGTTTAGTGTAAACACGTCACATCCATTTTATAATTTCAATTCAGTTTGTGCTCCACATATTCGAGTATTTCTCAAATAAAAAGTTACATTCTACAATAGGACAAGAATTTACAAATATAACAAAGAACTTGAGAATACGACTGTCTTCTTTATGACGAAAGCACAATATAAACGTATTTCACATATTATATTGAATCAATTGTACGATTCTGACTCTCCGTCCCTTTGCGATAAATTTCCTTCGCTTCAGATCGTCTCCTTTGAGAGAAAAATTACACCCAAATAGGAAACAGCACCCAAAGGAGATATGAAGGTGTCTTCACATAGACTTGCGTGAGGACTTTGATCCTTAGTGAAATGAAAAAAAAGTACTTAACTCTGAGACGAAACATGATTACATTCATAAAGAGATAAGGTAGATAGTTATTTCGTTTTGCTCATTTAAGGACTGAGATGTACTAAACACGGATGAGGTTCCCGTGTTTTGATAAAGTGTAAATAAAATCGTGTCAAAAAGAAGAAAACTGAGCATGTGATCATCACAGAAAGTAAATGGTGGAGAAGAAATATTGGAGTAAAGTGAAGTAAAAGCTGGCAAGCCTTCCAGCAACAATGGACACGTATACTTAATTTGCCCAAGAGAGTATAATATACTATATGTATATATATATATATATATATATATATATATATATATATATATATATATATATATATATATATATATATATATATACTATATGTATATATATATATATATATATATTGAAAAGGTTGCAATAAGTTCTTACAACATAGCTTTACAGAACTGTTTCGTAAGGGCCAATAATGTAGGTCCTCACTCCTCAGAAGCCTGAAGTAGAAGTTCTACTTTCTATTTCATTCTATTCTTCTATTCGCCCTAACGTTAAAACCTATAACTAACGTTATTTCAATGGCCAGCCATCTGCTCGTGTTAAAAGCTAGGTGTCCGTAAATTGGACAACATTGAAGTAATTGTATCTACTTTGTAAATCTAGGAGAGCGCTCTTGTCCGTTTACGTATTCCTATAGAAAAAGTGTGTAGAAACGTTAAGGCGAAACTTATATTTCGTCCCAAAATTTTTTCCCCCAAAGGTAGAATTTTCAACAACAACTTTCCCCCTAAGTGCAGAATTAGTGGAATATATACATATATATATATATATATATATATATATATATATATATATATATATATATATATATATATATATATATATATATACATATATATATATATATGTATGTAGTAGAAAATACCATACTCAACAACGTTCCAAAAAAGGCACAAGATTCATGGTGTTGTTGGAAGCTTTCGACTATTTATTCAGTCTTCCTCAGCCAACTGTATGACCAATGAAATGATTTACACTTATATACGAGGCTAAATGCACAAGAAGGGGGTAAAAAGTAAAAACGTAAAAGTCCTATTAGAAAAAGCAAAAGGATAAAAGGGGAGTCAAAATACAAAAAGGTAAAAAACAAAAGAAAAACAAAATAAAGGCCAGGTACAGGGCATCCGTCCAAGAAAAAAGGGGGAAATAATAAGATAAAAATTCAAACAATAAAAGATTAAAAAAATTTTTTAAAGGAAGTTAAACCAAGAAAGAAAAGCCTAAACAAAAGGAAACACAGGGCTAAAAAGTCAGAAAAGAATATATATATATATAAATATAAATATATATATATTATAAAACAATTAGATTTATATATATATATATATTTATATATAGATATATATATATATATATTTATATATATATATATATATAATTAGACATGATCATTGGTGATCTCTACTTATGTGTATACATATATATGGATTCTTACTGTTTATTAAAATCATTGAAAGATATTCTCTCTTGATCCCTCACTTGGTAGGAAGTATATTTCTTTATTGGTTAAAACCACTCAATAAACAAAACTAAAATAAACAAAAAGTTGGGCATTAATACGAATGGTTTGTTTTAAATATCGAATGTATAAATACTGGCTTCTTATCATTTATTCACTTTGTATCTTGCCTTACATCTTTCACACCTCTTGAGCATGCGCCCGTACTGTTACCGTTATCAATTGGATAGTAAAACTTAAAATATCTGCCGCGATGATTTATGAGAATAAATACACCTGACATATGTCACTTAATGTTAGTGTTTAAAAGTAAAAATAGAACGGGTGAAAAATACAGAATAATTTTTGACATTTTCAATAAAAAGGAGCCTACACATCGGAAATACTTGCTACAGCTGTGAAGTCAATCTAAATTTGTAAGCAGTATAACTTCAATGAGGATTGACAAATTCTAGGGGAGCGATAAGGTGAAACTAAAGAGCTTACAATGAAAACCAATTTGCGCGCCTGTTACCGAGTTGTCAGGGCAGACGACAGTTGTAGAAAACAGATCTAGCTGATTATGTTTTTTTTTCTTACAAAGAAAAAGCTTATATCAAAGATTAATCATAACACGAAGTTCGACGTGCATGGAATTGTGTGTATTCAACAGCCGGCGATTATCGTCAAGATCATGCATTCTTGAGACTAAGCTGCACACTTTATATAGGGGATGATATAGGCTCTGAGATTTATGACTATGAAGGAGGCCTCTACCTTTGGAAGTCACCACTGTAGGTGAAAAAGGAGCTTGGAGTATGCAGATTTGTTCCTAAGGTGATCACGTGCACGGGTGTGGTTGTAGGGTAAAGTAATTGTGGGAACAGCGAAGTCTACATGTTAGCAGTTTAAATCTTAACGAATTCCAACCCAAAGACCAAGGTATAAATAGTCACAGCACAACTCATTCCTCTACAAGCAAGTTGCAAAAAGAGCAAACTGGCAATATTCTGTATCCACAGTGGTGACTTATATACTAATACAGTTATATTTTCAGAGAGAAATGGTATTTCTTTCCTTGGCTGTCTCATTTACCCGAAAGGATCAACCATTCTTCCCCAAATCGGGAAAATCTATCCCCTCCGCCTCTTGTATACCCTCCGATGCAATATCGTGAATCATTTATCATCACCTGCTTAGTAATTTTTTCTTACATTTTTTTATTGATAATTCAATTGGGGGGATTTTTCCTGCTTCGGCATCTTCTGGTTACGCTTATAGCCTAAACAGAGGTTGCCACTGCTGTTAGAAAGTAAGTAAAATGGGAGGTTCGTTCATACAGTGTTGCTCTCAAGGTGATCAAAACGGGTAAAGGGTAAAACGGAATAAGAGAAAGAGGGATTTGATTCATTCACCAAGGCCGATGTAATTACAACACACAAACAATCAAGGTTGCAGAAAATTGCCAGTCGTTTCCCCGTTAACAGGGTACGTACAAGTTAGTCGGTCGGCAATATGTAGAGTCTTAATGCAAACTCCTAGTAGTGCTTTGCAGTAGCGTAGCCACAGGGGGTTTTGGGGGTTAGAACCTCCCATGACCCAACTTGCCATCCCCCCAAAACACCTGATATAGCGGTTTTTTCTCTATCGTTAGACTTTCCCCTCATTTTGTGCCCCAAGCCCCCTCCCATGACACAATTCTGGCTACGCTAATGGTGCTTTGTATGTAAAAAACAGTTGTTGTACCATGACTCTTTATTGTATGTCATGGCTATAGTGTCACCCCTGCCCAATCCTAAGTCTTGACCTCTGATTGCCAACGTAACAGCTGTTCGGTATATCCCTTGTTCAGTCATATCCTTGTTTTTGGTGAGAAAAAGAGTCTGCTCCCTGGGAGACCCCTCATGGAAATGAAAAGAGCCAAGCATTTCAGCAGACTTAATGTGTACTTTTTTCTTTAAATGTTCCATTTCCATTCTTTCCTTTAATTTGTATAAGCAAATTAAAAATTCTCATTAAGGGTGATGCATTTTGGAGGAAAATTGAACACAACATCGTAAACAGAATATTGAGCACAGTGCTATCAGAGTTAAGAAAAATCTTTCATCCAATCTGAAAAAAGTCATAATTATTTTCACCTCCTTTGAAGCGCCCGGTGATAAAGTTGAACTAAAGTAAACACCTTTTAGACGAAACAATTTACTTGTTTTAGCAGAAGGAATACATGACTTAGTTCATTAGGAGCTATGTGCAGAATTCGTCAAGGAAAGAAGAATGTCAGGCAATAAATCACATTTAGCACAAATATTGCGAGAGCAGAGACAGAGCTTCCCGGCATGAAGTTTTACATTCAGAGAGTAAAAGAGGTTGTTTGCACCATCTTTGTAATCTAGACTACTTCACATCGTACTTGGTAACTTAGTATGACCTAACCTAAAGTAATGCATCGCTTTTGTAATATGTGGCTACATATACGGAATGCCTAATGGTTTTCAACTTCAAGAAATCAGAGATGAATTTGACCCCTTTCAAAGAACTCTAGCTCAAACGTGTCATTACGAAGGATATAAAGCGTTTAACCTAAATTGCATTATTCGCGTGACCTTTATTATATTGTGATTGACATATCTTAAAAATAAAAGATGATATTCCGAATGTTAAACAATCCGCCTTTTGTATCACCAAATTTTATTAAAACGGCATTGACCACAAATCCTTGGGCAAATGCTTGAAAAAGATGTCCCCAAAATCGAGGACAAATTTTGCTCTCCTTTCAATTACATTTCACAAGCGCGACTCAAGGTAAAAACTTTTCGCTTTGTATTTCAGAAAAAGTAATGAAGATCGTTTTCAAAACTTAGATGAAATTTATTACCTTTTTTCATGTGATAAATTACATGTGACCTATTAAAATTGTGATTTATTTTTGTTGTTACGAGACGACATAAACCAGATTGAATCCACGGACGAGCAAGTGAAAAGTTCTAGAAAGTGCTAGCATCGGTGTTGTCTCTCGAGCATATTCAACGGGTAACCCCAGAGAACATTCGCACAGTTACGAGAATGTACGATCACCTACTGGAAACTACTGTATGATGTAATGGCCTAATAAAAGCCAACTTGTGGTTATGGGTTACTGAGCCCAGAACTTTCGCTGTTTGTTTTGTACGAGATCAAACGAGACGTTTCCAGAAGAGTAAGTTCCAGACTTTTCTGGAAGAACTACCAGGCATATAAAAGGTCATGCAAGCAGTGTGACAAGGAGGAGAAGTGAACAGAAGATACACATATAATACAGAGACCAGACGCCTGCTTCGCCGCTTAACGCTGTAATTGTGTCGCCATTTACCGATCACTATAGTCTTCATCCTGCCTTCGCGGAACCGAGTCCTACGCTGTGCTGCTGTACAATCGACGCTAACAACACTACCCCTTGGACGAAGAGTGATACCTTAAGCTGTAAAAGATTGTAAGTAGATTTAAGATTAATTGTTGTAAATTTAAGGAAGTAAGAGGTGAATAATAATTAAGTTGTTGATTTTAATCTCGCTCTTCTGTGGTCTTTCGCTGTTATTGGTTTGTATTGCGACCAAGCCGTAACATTGTCCACTGAAATATTTCTAGAAAGAAGCGAAGTAAAGTAAAGTAAAGTAAAGTAAAGTAAAGTAAAGTAAAGAAAAGTAAAGTCCAGGCAAGACAAGACAGGGTAGGACAGGGTAAAGTATTCAGTACCTAATTTGTCCTTTCCTCTTCAAGATGATTTGTAAACTTTAAAAGAAAAAAACCCTGTCCTCTCCAAAAGGAAAAACCCATGAAAAAGAGTATCTCCTTTTTAATTTTACAGCTAACCCATCTACATCCTACCATGCTCACTTTTTCCCGTCAATTTCAAAAAAGACAAAAAAGTAGTAAAAACGCACACCAAACGGAAACCTGATGTTCGATGTAACCAATAATAAAGCTACAAGTAGTTTCTTTTGATGAGTGGAGAACCGGCATCTCCAGAAAACGACAAACAATATTTCAATTAAATGAGGAAATGTGCTGCAAGATGTTGAATCAGGACTAGAAACTAAACATTTTGGGTTATTACAAGGTGGTAATTAATTGAGAGCTGCCTGTGTGTATACATTGCCAAACGTTGTGTTTCCATCGGCATTCGTTAAATCGTTTCTTTCCCTTTAAATTTTGCATCATTTTCTTTTCGTTCTATTTGATATTTTCTGTTTAACCTTGTCAGAGTGGTCTGCAGAAGGAAGAAGGAAAATCCAAACAAGGAAGCAGGTTGTCGTGGCTTTCACAAAATTACCGACTCTTTCTCTTTTTTAAATATACCAGAAGGGCCTCCTTAAGAAAACAACAAAGGTAGTTCTGTTAGGGCTTATGCCGGTAATTGACCAACGTTTAAACACAGAGTGAAGAGATAATCAATCCATCAGCACAAAATAGCATGTTTCTTATTTCGACTTGAACGAGAACTAAATGAGAAAGGATGTGATCTTGTCATCTGAGTCCACATCGCCCGCCAAATCATTTCTCTTAAAGACAAACAAAAACTGAGCGGTGTATGGAACACCGCCACTGATTGATTTTCTATACGGAGCCAGGATTTAGTGCTAGAAGATAAATAGTAACATTTTGTAGGGCGAGGCAGTGCTATACACAGGAGACGTAATTGTGTGTTGTACAAAGCAGGTGGGAGGGGGCTGGCCTCGTTAGATACTTTGCACCGTGAGAAATTGGTATCTTTATAGACGGTAGTGCCTCTGCTCAATTTATTCATTACTTGAAAATGCTTTAATAGGATATAAAGCAAGTTATGACAACAGTTCGTCAGAGTTTTACGACCCAGTTTCCAACTTATCAAGTCGAGCCGGCCACGGCCTTTTTCCAGTTCTGGACCACTAGTTTGTTTTCCCTACTCCATTGGTTATGAGAGCAATCAGAAGGAGGAAAAATACGTTGGCGATAGGTTTGTGATATGAATTTATGCCCACTAGAGAAAGACAGTTTTATATTAATGCACTGTTATATATTGTCGTCTGTTTATGAATGCGTAGACGTATGCGTATTCGTTCGATTATCTGTATATGCAAATGGGTACACATGGCACAACAGAAGCTCTAAAAATAGTTGGACCAACAAATTTAGCTTTTACATTGTGTCGTTCCATTCTATGTATCTCGTTTAACAAACCTACAAAAGTTTCTATTTTGTTAAAACAGGTCAATTATTTAAGGTCAAGGAACCCACAAATTGAGCAACAAAACGACAATTTTAATCGTGTCAGTCAAAAGTAATCATTGTCTGAAATAAATCTGATTTTGCCTCAGTAAAGGTATCAATAAACACACACATAACCAGAAGTGAAAAAGACATGTAAATTCGAATACAAATCTTTGTACTGAATTTTCCTAAACTCGCTCTATAAGAATGTGGTTGATGTTTACGGGCTTGTAAAAATCGCATGTAAATATTTCCCGAAAGTGCAGTGACAAAACTATTATGACTTGGAACAAACTAAAGAGTATGCTTTGGTAATTACATTTCGTATTAAAAATCGTGTGAAAATTGCTATAAAATTTTCAGAATAAAAATAAAGAGACATATAAAGAATACACGAAGAGTGAGGACAACTAAGTTTCAAAAGTTTACTGCATTTCTTTATTTTTGGTTTTGTAATATTTTGAATATTTTGTGTAGAGTGGCTTGTGGTAAAACTACTTTTAAAGGCATATTTTAGTGGCCTCCCACTAGGGTCGCTAGGAAAGAAAAACCAAAGAGAAAAACAAGTTAATAGAAATTGCAGTACATAAACGTAGAACCAACACGTTAATAAAAACATACGGAGTCTGAGTGTAAATGTGGTGACTTAAATATTACGGCCCTGTAAAATATAGTCTTTAAGTAATTGCAAAATATGAAATCTTACTGTTGAGTAGGAATTTTTAATTATAATATTGAAATTGTTGCATTAAATTTTGCATCCATAACAAAAGAAACTATTAAGAGTTTGTGTAGAAACCCTCGCATGAAGAAGTTATAGAACGTCCTAGTGTAGTGGTGATGGTAATCTGGGTGTGCATCACAATAGTTAACGAATATTTTTGTTATTGTATGTTAGATACTTGTACACAAAGATTGCAACTACTATAAACATCAATTTTTAAGTGTAGTAAAGTTAAGTGTAGTTACATGTAGTTAAGTAAAGTGGTAAGATGAAGAGAAGCATTTAAGTAACAATTAGTTCGTTAGATGAGGTTTTAGAGCTCAGTTCCTAACCAATTTATTTGAGTGGGGACGGGCACTTCCCATTTTGCAGTTGTAGCTCAATGGATTGCTTGCGCCTTCTCCATTGCTTATGCAGAGTTCCAAGTACGATGGCAGAAAGTTCCGAGTCCATTTTAGAGTCTTCTGTTAGGACTCTAACTCGGCTTCAAGTCGTATACTCTAACCACTTGACCATACAGCTGGTCATACTAAGAGCATGTTAAATGGGGTTTTTTTACAGCTCTTTCTGAGGAGATAATAGATACGATGAAGGTTCGGATAAAGGTTTTACACTAGTAGGCAATCCGTAGACAGATTAAAAAATTATAGAGGAATTTCATAGCATAAATATCATGTTACATACTGATTCCATTAAGAACATAGAAAGACTTGGAAAGTTTCGAACGAACACTGTTTATATGGTATAAACATCACAGTTCGAGTCAGTCCCAAATTTTATGTTATCGATAGACGAAAGCTTTGGGTTTATCTAGACGTAAATTTCAAGACGATTATACCTTACACTAATACCGACAAAAAACGATTCAGTAGATTGCAGTCATAAACAATAATTTCTTGACTTTAAACCAGTAAATAAAATTCTAAACTAATTTGAGATATTAGAGAGATCAGTAATTGAAACAAGAATCAGCGGGGTCCTAAAATTGATCATTGGGGAACTCCATAAGTAAGCACTCAAGGCATGGAAAACTGCTGATTTATGCCACAATTTGACTACAGTCTGTTAGGTAACTGCTAAACCAATCAGGTGCGACTCCGTGAAATCCATATTAAGTACGTTTCCTCGGGGAAATAGTGTTGTTAACTTTATCAAAAGTTTTTGTTAAATAAGGAAAAGTAGCAAAAGTGACCTTTTAATCATCAAAACCTTCAATCATATAATTCACAACGCCCGTGGCCTGTGAGTGTAAATTTTCTTACAAAATCCAGACGGACGATGGGGATATTTCTCTCAGTATCTAATTATTATTTAATGAAATGATCGCACAAATGTCTTTGAAGAATATTGTTAATACATGGAATGATAGAAATCGAACGGAAATTAAAAATTGTAGTCTTGAAGGTTGGCAAAACTAGGTTCTGGCTTTTTTTAAGGTACAGTTCAGGTAGACAAAAGGAGAAGTAACAGATAAAGGTAAGCGGCGTACGAGGAGTTCCAGCGACAAGGATAATATTAGCGAAAATGCCTTCTACACTAAGAGCAAAAGAGTGATCTTGGTCACTATGTAATAGAGAGGTAAGGGTGAACTCCCTCCATTACCATATAAGGGTGTTACCTCCCTCTGAGAATAGTGAAATCCACACCAAAATGAGTGAAAACTCACTCTTTTCAGGTGCCTGCAGGGATCACCCTTTTTTAAGAGTGGTCCTTGCGTGCACTCCATTAGGAGTGAAACTTCGCTCTTTTGGAGTAAATTTCGCGCTTTTGGAAGGAACTTTTATGCCTTTAACCCGTCTAAGGAGTGAAATTTCACTCGTACACTAACTGAAATCCTTACGGTCAACGACATCACGTCACCTCCATGTAATTATTCGGCAATGCGATTATTCTGAAGTAAAAAACGAATCTTTAAATTCACTTATACAATTATCCTCGAGTGCCCCTTCAATTATCTTACGAACCCATAAAATGCATACTATTATAATCTTCTACTAATTTAACGAGTTATTTTAGTTCCTTGTGAGTTCATTCATCGTTTTCAGAAAACCACTTTTCCATTTTTACATACTAATTGCTATAACTCAAGGATATTCTCTTTAAATCGTATTTTCTACAGTTCCCCTTGTATATTGACGAAAAAATTTCTCAAGCAATGTGGATTTGTAGTAGATACCCAAAAGCAAAATGTCGGCCCCAAAATACTTTCTTTGATTTGTTTTATTGATCCTCTGCTTTAAGGAGTTACTAGTGGCCTCAAACAAATTGTTTGAAAAATCAAACAGGGAAAGGTTTCCAGTTTGGGTCCTAGATTCTTACGACAAGATTTCTCATGATTTCACTATAAAAGTGGCTGAGATTGAAATTTTTGGTTGTTTAGTTTAATGGAAATCAAGTTCACACATGTAGAAGCAAAATAATTATTATTCATGGTGAGTCGATTCTCCTTAAAATTTTAACTGTCAAACCCCACTTCTCTACTGCCTAAGTGGGGTACTCCACTTTTCTACTGTCTGAGAGGGGTTATCAAATTAACAGTCATAACTTCTAAGGGTGTAAACATATCACTACATCAATTGTTCATTGTACTAGCGTTGAAAAAAATTACACGGTACTTTCAGTGGCTATCCCTGTAGCTACATTCGATGCCTATGCATGGAGATATTATTGATATTATAAACAGAGAAGGAAAGAACACAAGGGATATTTTCAGAACGATCAATTCATAATGTAAAATTGCAATATTTTACAAAAGTTGCACATTAAGGGCAAAAAATATGTATGATATATTGAAATATTGAGATATTCACCCTGGTAAATTCAAACTACTGAATATCAAAAAAAAAAATTGAAATGACCTTTTAACAGAAAAATGGACTTGAAATGACAAAATAGGAAGAAAAACATGAAAGTTTTGTTATAAGTGCTAATTAGAGCTTGTGCAGCCGTATATGATTCTTACAAATTGTCCCTAAAAGTGACTTTCGACTTCACCTTCGTCATATTTTATTATAGATTTCATTTTATCCTGACTACGAAGAAGATGAAGGTGACTCGTAACGCAATCCTTTCAACATAAGCAAAAAATAAACAAAACGTTACCGGAACGTAATCAAAATTGACCTTATTATAACCAGATTCGGTAGAATATCCAGGTACTGCAGCATCCGTCGGAAAATTGGCAGGTGGTCAGGTGGAAGACCGTGGGGAATACACTTAATATCACCTTCATTACTCATACTAATTCTCTTGAAGTTCTAAAAGTCGCCAATCAAAACATAAGCCATGCTGTCCCAGACAGGGAGCTGGCTCTTTCAGCTCCCTGTTCCAGTAAAAGCGATAGGTTGTCTCCCAACAAGTGCTGAGAAAAATCAACAAATTTGCAAAATTTCTTTCCTTTTCTTAACGTGTACCGCTAAAGATATCTTAAATACAAGTACTAGAAATAAGAGGAAGAGTAAGGAGTCATTCTTCCTGAATTAAGTTAATAAGTAACAACAATATTGTCAAATAATTTAAAAATGCCGTACCTGAATAAGTATGACGAGTTGTTCATTTATATTCTGAAATTGAATCTTCTTTTTGTTATGGGGCGCATAAAACAATTTCGAATATTCGAAGGACATATGTGGAAATTTATAAGAATGTACCTGTGTACAGCCTCTTCGTAAGGAGAAAATTTCGCTTGTTGCCAAACTCGACTCAAATTTTTCATATTCCTTACTCTAAAATAGAAATATTCGAAATAGTGGGGCAGAGGAAAGGGCTTTCTCCGTTCGTTCTAAATAACAATTTTTAAAACATTAAAAGACGCTTTGTAAGATGCATCTCTTACTCTCTTATGGGACTTCGGTTGATTATTAAAGAAAATTATCAGTTAAGGTTTTTATTTTTTAATAGGAACAATATCTTACAAGTCTCGACTGTTGTATTTTCCTAAAGTCCTCTCCACTCTTGTCTTATAAAGTTAATCTCGACTCTTTGCTTTCAAATTTTACTCATTGTGTTCCAGAACATAAACGTGAAATAGAACATAGACAGCTAAGTACGCAGAAACCTGTTTTGCTGGAATTGTAAAAATTTTGTTACCATTTAAGGTAAAGAGGTTATACACGTGACGTTAACGCGTTTCAATTTGGCATACTAGATGGAACTGATCATGCGCACAACGTGTGCTACCGAAAGACACACACGACAGCACCAGCACCTACAGCCTAGGTCACACTACAGCGATTTCGCATCGGATTACTGTCCGATTTTTCTGAGTTTTAGTAACGTCTCCTCAATCCATTGTCGAAAAAACCTAAAAATTGACATATTGTGTAAATATTATGGTCGATATGAGAGGACCACGGAAATGAAATAAATACTACTTATTTTGTGACATCACATAAACAAGCAGCTTTTTTCGGACCACCCGTTTCCGACAAAATCTGTCTGCGGATGTGACGTCACGGACTAATTAGAATAACTTAGATTTTCGTTAACTTGCGATACAGTTCATATATCTACTCAGGTTGGCAAATTTTTGTGTCTTTTTGACTAAAGATGGGGGAGATTTTAAGTAAAACTGACGAAAATCGGAGCGAAATCCGATCCGATATCGCTGTCGTGTGACCTGGCCTCAAGTAACAATTGTTTCACAATGGACGCCTTGATGGCAAAACAGAAAGACGAGCAACGCAGTGACAACGGTGCATAACTTCTGAACGTTGCAAAGATTGCGAACTGCCCAGTAAACCTACCACACACTGATATAAAAATATTACTAAAACTTTTATTTCCTCTTACTTTGGCATGGTTGGTATACAACGGTTGTAAAGCAACTTAGTTTTTTTTCATATACTGTTTCTTCACAAATATACCTTTCGTAGCAAAAACAAGTGTCGCTGAACTAACCGTTAGCCTCCTATGGGAACATTTCCCAGGAAAAACCGTGCTACATTCCTTTTTTTATTCTTGATCACTTTCGGTTTATTTATCTTACTAACCGCGAAACCACACAAAGCGATTGTAATAAGGACTTGAAGAAGGGCTGTAAAAGCAGGAGCTGGTATAAGTAACGCCCCATAACAACCTGTTACCTCTTCATGGCAGGAGGACCCTCTTGAATTGTGTGAAACGTACTTTTCTTCTCTCAATTGTATCTATAAATAAAAAAAGGGTTGTTTTTAAGGAAGGGAATAGTTGGAGCCACGGTCAAAATTCACACCAATTTACTTGAAACTCAATATCATTTTAAAGATGGGTAGCACAGGGGTATGGGTGGGTGATCGCGGCACCTTCATCATAAAAATGGGACTTTCAGTGAAAAATAGTTTCGTATTCAGAGCAACTTCATATAAACATTGTTTGGAATTTACGGGGACCAGGCTGTTGCAACTCCCTGCGGGGACAAAGTTATTCTGCGCCTCGTCAAATATCTTCCCAGTGCCATTGGTCTTAGATTACTTAGAAAATAGGCAATAATGCCTGGATCATGGTCAATGGAAATACTTAAATATTTTTAAACAACGGTGTGTTGGGAGGAAGGTATTATGAAGCTCAACATGCATGCAAAAATAGCTTCAGAAAAAATTCATGTTTTTTGAAATGCCTTTAAGTGCAATATTTCAACCGGGATAGATATGGATTTCATGTGTCGTAGCATTGTCCAGAAGTTATTATTATTCCAAAACGAGACTCTTTAAGAACTTACATTTGGACACCTAGCACCAACACGCAGTGGCGCCATACACTTGGTGCCACTTTTTGTAAGCCCTTTAGTCCTTTACCGAAATTTAATCCGATTGCTACTGATTACTTCAAGAACGTGTGAAAGTCCGTTCTTTTCTGTGTTAAAATACCGTACTTTTAGAAAGAATTGTGGAGTAAGTCGTTGGATTTTGCGACAAGTTGTATAGATAGTTTTCATAGATCTACGGGAAATAAAAACATTGATAGGCAATAGCTACGAAGATTTATTTTAAAAAATCAGAATAGATTTTTTTCCAAAATTCAGAATTTTAATTGTTTAAACCGTAAATGTGAGTAAGGAGTTTCTCTGTTAATTGATGATATCTGCTGCTACAGTCGTTATAATTTAACTGTCAACAAAACGGCTATGCTTGACAAACACAAGGGAATAATGGCGTGTAGGGTTTCAGTAAACTAACTTAGAATTAAATTTTTCCTACGGGCTCAGGTGCATGAGGGCCAGACTCTAGAAAATTTTAAAACGTCTGAGACGAACGATTTGATTAAAAGAAGAATAATTTCTAAACAGAGCGCAGATGTAATATATTTTATCATTATGTTGAACCCTTCAGCCTCGCCAACGAACTAATTAATTTACTTCTCAAAAAGCATCATGACAGAAGAGTTTCAAACATGGGATAGTTTAAAATTTGGAATCCCTCAGTGTACAATTTACTCAAAAACTAAAAAAGCTTTTTCCTTGTTGTCTTATTTCTTCGAAAAAAGTCATTAAGCTGCCCAGTCAAATTTTCCGGTTATCATTTTTAAAGTATTTTTGTGTAATTATTATTCGTGGATTAAAATGGGCTCAAAGTTTGTCAAACCTATAGGCGAAATTTGGTCACAATGCACTCATTATCTAAATGACCTTTTCCAACTGTTAGGTCAACAGAAATATGTGCAGGTTTTAAAATTGTTGATTGCCTTTTCCATACTTCCAATTAGTGACTAACTTACATCATCCGAAATTGGGCATATCATTCAAACAGTGGATAAACATATAAGATAAACATTGCAAACCCAAACCTACAAACCTACAGAACCGGGATAATTTGAGTTGACATGAGGACTTTATGGGATCATCCTTTTTTTAAATCCATCCCAAGGAAAGAAAAATCCTAATCGGAAAGTAAGCAGGTGAAGGTCTAATTTTACGGACATGACTGGGGTCCATCAGCTTAAATCTTTCAAATTCTGTCTTCACTGTATTGTGCGTGATTGCACACTAAAAAAATGTTGATGTCTCCAATATCACTGAATATGAGGGTTTAGAACAGTGTATACACACAATAAAATCAAAACGATTTTATGCTGAAGGAGCCCACCAATGGCCGCCTTTATCAGCTGCTAGGATTCTTCTATGAGGAGACAGTGGGTCTGTTACTGGTACTGTAGAAGAATGTTTTTAAAGACATCTGTAGTTTTAAGGCTTTCTAAAAATCATTTCTTTTGGTTGGTTTCTCATTTTGGTAAAAATAAGGCCCTTAAATCAATAGCCCATGGTTCGATTGACTGCAGAGACAAGGCCCGAATCACGAAATGTTGGCATGTTCGAACCAATCTTAAATGACACTTCCTTCCTTAACACATATTCTATAGCTTTTATAATTTTCAACGGAATTCCTTTTAAGCCAACAATTTTTCTGAGGACATGAGCTACTTCTACTCTTAAAAGTTATTCAGCTAGTTGATGAGGTTGAAAGATCACTTTCTAACCATGCGCTTGGTTTAAATTTAGCCGGCTTACTGGCTCACTGACTGACTCACTGACTCATTGACTGACTCACTGACTGACTGACAGACTGACTCACTGGTTGACTGACTGACGGACTAACTGACTGACTGAATAACTTACTTACAAACGAAATTGATAAAAATAACGAACTGGTAACGGTCTTTTCGGTCTGCCGAGATATTGCAAAGGGTAATTTGATGTGCAATACAGAGATTAAAGTCTCCTGTTTAGAGTCTCTTAATGACAAATTATTTACAAAAGGCATTTGCTTTTGTATCCCTGCCAAAGCCTTCACCCGTCAATAATCTACTTTCTGGATTTTCAAAAACGATTAAGGAAATCTGTAAAAGCTTTAAAGGGGCAAATCGCTCCTTTAAGATGTCTTTCTACTCATCTAACTTTAAAGTGAAATATGCAATCGAAAGAAGAATCATCCTCACATTTTCATTAATAAGGTTAGTTCAGGCCCCATTTTAAATTTTTTATTTAAAGGAAAAATGTACGTTCAACATGCAAAATATCAACAATGATAGTATTTGAGTAAATCTAAAGGAACATAGGAATAATCAGGATTGGTTTGATTTGATAATCGATAAATATTTTGAACTTCTTGCTCCATGAGAAATATGAAAACAACCAAAGGTTGTTGAAATCAAAAGAAAAGAAAAGAAAAAGTTACTCCTTAGGATCTCTGACAAAGGCGAAGGATAGTGACCTAACATTCCTTGGCATAGAATTTTAAAAGAAAGCTGAACCATAAGCACCCCCTCCCCTAGCCCAAAAAATTCCCATTTAGACATTTCTGAAGAAAACATTACACTAACTTTCAAGTAAAGTGACAGAAAGATTATTTCCAGACCTATTATTATTCCCTGTTCTATTCCTCCAATAATTGTTTTTTCTCTATATTCAGATATTACAATTTGAGTAGAATATGGTCAGGATATTGATGCCGTAGGTATCACTGTTTGTTAACCCATGGAGCCTTGCTTCCGGGTAGATGAGCACTGTTTAACGAGGTGTTTCTTGATTAGGGTTACCGATAGCCAGTTAGGAAATTTCTTGCTAAACAGTGCGCATCGCACCGAGCCTTTACAAAGCTGTTCGTAATAACTCCATGGTTATTTAAATACATTTTCTTTATGGTGTAATTCAGTGTGGAAAATGAAGATATGAAACAAGCGTTAATTGTTAAATACGTATTTAATTAGATTACAGTTGAATAAAGTATCCCATCTGTCCAATGTCTGCGTTTTTTTAACTATTGCCTTTGGTGTACAAATTCATTTCGAAAATGTGAATGAGGGAGTGAAGGATGGGACAAAATTTGGCGGAGGTCCCATATTTTATGACGAGTTTAGTAAGTCGCGACGGCTTTGTTTTATTTTTCTAATTTCTTTACCTTATCCTTTGGTGTTAAATGTAAGTACACTCTCGTTTAAAACAGTGAACTTCAATTAGTTCAAAATGAACTTAAACTAGAATGCAAAAATGCATTGAGGTTTCGATGATACATAAATGTACTGTTTCAAATTTGCCATCATGCACCATTGTCTTCTCACTCAAATGATATACTAGCATGTTCAAAAATATTTTGTTATTCCAGATGACCTTTTGACCTCCATAAAAAGCCACACATAGATAGATAGAAAGACATCTTTAAATTCCTCGTTAACAAGTTTTTCAGACTTTGACCCCGGTGACCCCAGATGACCTTTGACCTCCGCTTAAACAATAGGGACCAACTCATGACCATAACGCGTTTACATACCCAAATGCAAATTCTATCCAAGTTTCCTATCTTGAGATATCGTGTTAACCACATTTTCAGACTTTGACCCCTGGTGACCCCAGATGACCTTTGATTTCCGCGAAGAACAATAGGGACTATCACCTGACGATAAGGTATCTAAATACCAAATATGAAATCTATCCAAGTTTCCAATCTTGAGATATCGTATAAACAAGGTTTTAAGACTTTGACCCCTGGTGACTCCAGATGACCTTTGACCTCTGCCAAAAACAATAGGGACCATCACCTGATCATAACGCATCCACATACCAAATATCAAATCTATCCAAATTTTCTATCTTGAGATAAAACAATAGGGTTCTTCCTCTCAATATGGGCATATATGTACCAAGTTAGAAAACTGTCAGACATTCCTATCTTAAGATATAGTGTAAAAAAGGAAATAGTCACAACGCACATACATCCACACCTACACACACACACACGTACACACACTCACACACATACACACGCCATCGTAAATGCATAGGTTTCTCTTTCATCGAAACCAAAAACAGGTCACTTGACAAAATGCTCCCTGGAAGTCTTTCGAATCACAATTTTATTAACCATCCTCAAATCATTCACAGACACCACTTCCTTTGTTAAAATGATACACATAGTTTATACTTTTTCATCTCTCTTTAAAACATATTTTGCTAAGACTGACCCCGGAAAAATCACGCCGAAATTTTCTCAAATTGATTTTCCACCCGAGAGACCAAAAAATGAATATCGATAGCGAAAATGTCGAGCAAAGTACAACCTTGGAAAAGTAGGCCAAAGGGTTAATTCAATTGTTTGTTTAAAGGCGAAAAGAAACTGTAACCCAAGGGCTTTAAACCGGAAACATTTGAATTAAAACATACGGATATAAGTCTAGGATACATTTTAATCTTTCGTGCATTTAGGTCGGAAGTCTCGAATATTAGTACATGGAAAACTAGGTTGAACTCCGTCAAAAATTGTTCAATAGACTTTGTTGAAATTTTCTATTAAACTGTTGAAAACTAGTCTAATTTAATGGACCTGTATCTCATTTCATCCAGTCAGTCATCATGAGTCTTCAAAATGTCAGTTTTTCATACACAGTAGGTAAAATTGTAAGCGCAACTTTTTTAAATGTATTCAGTTTAAAAAAATCATCTCTGTATTTTAGGGATTATGTAATATATTACTAAAGTTAAAATACATAGGTAGTCCGTATAATCTTTAACTGTAGACTTTATGAAATAATGGTTCAGGTTTTGTACGTTTCGCACAGTTTATCTATATATCTTTTTTGTGATTGCCACATGACAGGAAATATTACTCCACAGTACCTTCTTTAAACTTTCCCGACACACATAGAACCCCTAAACTCCGAAGTCCTCGTCAAGGCTACGAATAGTCTAATTTTTCCTCTTTCGGAAATACCCCCTCCCCGTCGTAAAGTCCCTGGTCCACCCTTGCATTCAACAGAATTTTAAACATATATGATAAATTTCGGCTAAGAATATTCAAAACTTCTCTTGAATTTGACAATGACACTCTGCTGAATGCCACTCTACATTCAGGCACGCTGTGTTGTAGGGGACTTTGGAAAATTTTTCCAAATGTGTAAAAATGTATTAAGTTAAAGACTGGATAACTTAAACTCACGAGGAGAGAAAAATTTCAGTGTGACGGGATTTGGCTTTCTACATCGCTATCAAGAGCGGTTAGAGCATCCGACTTGCAGTCGGGTGTGGCAACCTAAATGTGCAATAATTCGATAAACTGCACATTTAGCTCGCCATAGTCGAAAGGTGTGGCGATCAACTCCTGGCCGGGTCCCAAGGCGTACCGAAAACTTTAAAAATGGAACCTACTGCCGTTGTGCTTGGCGTTCAGCATAAGCTTTGGAGTAGGGGAAAGACAAGCCAGTGAGACACAACTGGAAAAAGACCGTGGCCGGCTCGACTTGAACCAAGTGTGAAACCTTATCAACTAAGTTATTACATCACTATCGCACATAAAGGCAAACAATTTATGAAAAAAATTATAATAATTAATCAAAATTTGACTGATCCGTTGCCATAACTGCCTAAAGGTTGCTACTACTGTGTTGATGTAACACTTATTTAAAAAGCCCATTTCGTGCTTTAAGACGTCAATGAAGTTTGAACAGGGATAAGATATCCCTCGTTCAAAAGGTCGTTTTAATGGTGAAACATGAAGAAATACTGATATCTTGCTTTAAGTTTTTGGACCATGTCTACAGTATGATGTTGTTTCAAAGACAGAGGAGCCGATTTCGAAATGGGGGGCTAACCAGCCCAAAATCCCACGGCAGTTGTGGTAGGGGGCAAAGGGGGCAAAATATGGTTTTCACAACAGATGGATAAATATTCAAATTAGTTACCTCAATGCCTGCCCTTTTTGTTACAATTTGTCTTATAAATAAATTCAACATCGACATGGCAAACTGAGCTGTTTTAGCAACATGCGTCCCCATTTTTTTAATATAATTTTTGATACCATTCATAAGAGAAAATCTCTTAAAATACCGGTGGCTTATCAACCATAAATCGAGCTACACAAGCTGCTAATAGAAAATTATTTTAGTTACATGATTCACTGATTTACATAACAATTAATTTTGAAATGGAAAACAAATATCTCGTGCAACAGGTGTGATGCTATTGGCGAAATAGTTGAAACGTGTGAAGGTTTAATTAAAAATAGGCTCGCACTGATTGCAAAGGGTTGTAATCGATACCACATTATGTCTGTAGTTCTTTGATATTACGCTATTTATGATTTTTTCGGTAAACGTGACTCAAACTGAGGTAATGCGGCAATGCCTTGTTGTGGTGGTCGGATCTCGGTTGCAGGGTTTCTGCCAAAGCAAGTACAAGTAGCGTTCGTTTTGTGTGCCGAGCATTTGTCGTTTGCCTTACTCTCTCTTTAAAATACAAAATGCGGAGCTTAATACGTGTGTGGAAACGAACATGAAAGGGACAAAGTCCTTTTTTGTGAAAACTCATGCAGGTATACAAAAAAGCAGTGTTAAGTTTCCTGGATTTTCGGAGCAAAACATTGTGAATTCATGGCAAAAAGTGTCAGTGTTGTTAAAAAAAGATAATAAAAAATATGTTTGTAAATTTAGGAATTTCCGGGCACTTCAAACACGGACCCCCGATCAGCCAAGAATCATATGTACAGCAGGTCTAATGTTTTATCTCATTTTTATTCATTTTTTGTCTGAAAATATTTGTAAAAATGGAAACAAGGGACAGGGCAGTAAAGGGAAAAAATGTTTAAATTACCAACTAAAGTTATTGCCTGGAAAAGCAGGTACAGAAAGAATTCAAGAATAAAGGGAAAATAGTATTGATAATAACAAACCAACGAGTTATTGTAACCATGGCACTTTCACAAAAAGCTTACTCAATAGAGCATTCCCGGCTAAAATTACCCTACTTTATTCTAAGATCTTTGTCTGGGAAATGTCATTCATAGATGTAGAGGGTGCTTTCGCCGACTTCATAAGCCCCGTCCCTTTTGACAGACAACATCTAGTGCAGTATGCAGTTAGTCCAGCTGAGAATTAGCTGACGATTCACATATGATTGTTGCACTAAAAGACTGGTAAATTTTGCCCTGCAATGGGCGTGGCTTACCGGTTGCGGCGTCACGTGAAAGCAATCTATTGCTTTCATTGATCTCAAATGAAATGTTAACTCAACGGTGCAAGACCGTTCATTCTTACAAAATGTCTTATAAAATAGGACCTCCGAGTGTAGGTGTTTAAAACCCCAGCCTAGTTCTGCCCGACTTTTTGGAAAATACAAAATAATAGTTGGGCCTTTGGAAAAACTTTTTCAATTTTAAAACTAAAGAACCCTTTAACAGTGATTCTATTTGCACGAATTCCTTCATTAAATTGACACATCCCATTAAAGATGGGAACGATGCTGGTCTACTAATATTGACCCGGCTCTCGTTCACTTTTACTTAATCAAGTGGTCCGTTACCACAACAGAAAGTAATAACTTAATGTAACCACTGCCTATCGATCTTCTTTCCAACTACCTGACTAAGCTACCTGGAAATGTCATTATGTGGAAGTTTGTAATTTAAAAGCTCGCCTTATTTTTGAGCTTGCAAAGCTGAAGACTAAGGATATTTGGGTTCGAATATTACGGGATATCACTCTGTCAATCATTTTTCTGATAATGTCTAAAATTATTTTTCTCTCGATATAAATCTATAAAGCTCTTCAAATCTTTCCTTACCTTTTATCTGTGCATAAACCGGCAAAACGGTGACGCCATGCGGGAGAACACTTGTGTTAATTAATCCTCTTCTTCTTGGCATATTTTTGACAACTCTGGCGGAAAATTCAAGTAGGGGAACAAATAAATCATACCTTGCAAAAGTATTTATTTCCCAGGGAATTCGTTAATGGTAATTGGAGAAAATTGTTGGAAACATGAAGTAAAATTGTATTCACTGAAACAGCTGATGAATAGCTCTGAATTTGGGGAAAGACTTTACATGGAAATATTCTCTAAAGGCACTTTATTTAATTAAGTCCAATTTGGTTCCATGTTTACTTTTTCTCTGTGGTATTCATTAACAGCTGTTTTGATTGACAGCTAATTGCAAGGAAGCCATCGGTAGATTTTCGTTGATATCCTTCAAAGTAAAATTTAAACGCTAAGAACTAAAATGTGGGGAAAGATATTTGATTGGACTGAATCTGGAAGGGGAAGACAGTTCAATAAAAAAAAGTTTGTCGACTTCTTTTGGAATTCTCCTCGTAGGGGAAACTTGCATTTTGGTAAGGCGAGGGCCCCAACATCATAATTCTTTCCATTTGTGGGGGTTATTTTGAATACTTTTCGTTTTAAAACCTTAGGCATGAGAACCAAGGGCGTTCTAATTCTTGCCTTACCTAACTGGAAGATTATTCAGAGAAAATTTATTCGTTCTTATAGTTTCTGAACCTTTTCTGACCCTGGTTTAGAGCAGAAAGAAGAGCATGGTGATCGTGGTGGCTCTGGCCAGGAAAGATGTAGGACGCCACGCTCTTAGGTGGAACTCAATTGTCAGTATACGGTATATGATATTCTCCACTTGGACCCAATTCGGGTTTCAGAATTTTTATGAAAGATGAAGTATGACACTTCAGTTTTCAAAGGACAAATAACACCCATTGATCTTAAATTTGCATTAGAAAATGAAATTTATTTCAAAAAGTAAGGCTGGCTTAGTAGGCTAGAAAGGCAAGTTTTTTTGGCCGTCTTAGCGCTACTGGTGTTTTAGGTTATTACTTTAAGACAAAACTGGTGAGGCACCTACACAAACTCATTGATACGTTTGAAGGTATAGACGAAACAGGGCAGTCAAGTGGGGGTATGATTTTAGTCTAACATGACCATGGGGTCCATTGCCTATAGTCTTTCAATTCCCTTGCTTTTCTGTATCATGGACGGCTGTACACTAAATTTTATTGTGATTCCCTCAATTTCATTGAATATGTGGGTTTGAAATTCATGTAGACAATAAAGGAAGACGGTATAAGGCCCTTGGACTCCACTAAAGGCTGCTTACAGTTACTTAACACAAGCGCCGATCGGAATCGTCTTTACGCAAAATCGTATCTCTCAAGATTAACTTTCAAATGTCTCTCTGTTATTTTTGCAAATATTACCCTACGAAATGCCGAAAATTGAAGTGCATAGTCGAACAAGGTACTGATGGTCAAAGTCCGTGTAAGAAGTACACAAGACTACTTTACGTTAGGCTTACATCGTCACGTGTACTGTGTTGTCTATAACGTTTCTCATCAAAACCTATTAAGCTAATTTATAATATTTTACTGCAAAAAGTGTGTCGCCTCTAAAAGAAAGAGAAACGTTCATTCGTTTCAGGGATTTGGATGGCCCAAGTGTCCAACTTCTTTTACAAAACGTTAATTCGTATACCAACTCACCAGCAAATCAGAAGAGATAAAATAAAACATGAGTAGAGATAAGATATTGCAAGGTAAGACGTAACAAGACAAGAAGTAACATATGGCTTAGAAAAAAATCACATGATCTTGCCCCAATCGGGTCCTCTACTCTCTTCTGTTAATATAGGTTCTCCAATGGCAATAAGAGTAAACATGATACCTGTACTGGTTCTGGGTAGATGTTTTTAATTGTTATTATACTGAGGTTCCTAACGTATTCTAAGTAAGGTATTAAAAAAGAAGAGTTCAGGGTTGCATCAAGTTTTTGCATGTTAGAGCGCCCTTTAACATACCTGTTAGAGCGCCCTCTAACATACCAAAACTTGATGTTACCCTGCATTTCGGTGAAATTTACATTGAAAACTGATGTGTGGTTCTAAAGATATGAGCAGGTTAAGCTGTCATCGAGACATTTTCAACAAAAAGTGAACTTGAAGGGAGCACATATGACATCATATCCTCATATTAATGGACATTTTTTTGTTTTTTCTTAAAAATTTAACAATCAGTTTTCTCTTCAACAATGTCAAACTACCAGAGAGTGATTGCATAAGAGGCAAGACTACTTTACATACTTTATATTACCCACAGGGAGGTCATATTTCTATTAACTTGGAGATCAACACAGCAGTCTGAAAAAACAAAGAGAAGCAAAGCATTCCTTGTCAAGATGAGGAAATTACAGAACCTCTGCTGCGCTCAAGCTCACTTCGGAAGAAAAATATAGTGACTAAATTTACTGAAATCTCGAGAATTGAATGTCCGATTCGGATGAAAGTTTCCCCAACCAGTGAAGATTTGTTCCCCTTTCCATACATGAAAATTTTAACTTTTGATTAAACTTCCCCTTTAGTATGCTAATGATATATTGTGATAACAACCTACTTAATAACGATACTTGAAATAATGACAGTTCTCATAATTACGAGGATGACATTAGTGATGTTTTTAACCGGTGTAACCAAACCTATTTGAGTAAAGACATGTTTGTATGACCGTCGAATGTTGGCAAAAAGCTCTTAACGTCAAAAATTGCAATTGAGACTGTTTGAATTAATTGCAAATGTACTCGGTACAAAGTTACACAGAAAAAATGCAAAAACTGACTGATAATCTGAGAAAGTAAACAAAATTATATTGCTCGTGAAAATATTCATTATTCCAGATTGTCGTCCATTATGCACTTACCTATTGCATGCTTTACGACTGCGAGAGTTTTTATATTTGTGAAATTTTGGCTTTTAACGCGACCTACATTCTCTTAATACAATTCCAGCAACTCCTCTTAATTAGCATCGTCGATTAGATCAAGTTCATACCGAAGTGGGCTTACCTGAAATGTGTAGTACGTGCTTTTTTAAATGTAAACTGAATAGGATATGAAAGTTCAAACGTTCTAAATCGCAAAAAATTGGGAAATGAGGTTAAATGATCATGTCAATTTTGGATTGCAATTAATTAGAAATTGAAAAATTAAATAAGTTTGAATAAAGAAATGTTACCAGTTGACATGGACAAAAAAGTTACTAACGCATGCGCAAATATAAAGTTCGAACTCGTCTAAGTATGAGCATCATAAGATATCAAGATCTGTTTTTCTTTACATTCAAAGCATTCATTTTCTCTATTTCAATTCCAAATTTTTAAGGATAACGCAACAGGAATCAACAGAAATAAGTTATCCCATACACATTGTATATACAAAAGTACAAAACAAGGTAATTGGCAGCAAGCGCCGGCAGTTGGAGTTGCAGGATGACAATGTAGTGACGTCAAGAACCAGAACCCATGTCGTTGCAATCGTAAGAAGCTGTGCAATGTTCAGATGTTTGCTTTCTAGTTTAGATGAGTTTTTTTCATTCAATTGTGACTTCACTTGTACTGTTCACTCAAATGCACAACAAAGAAAAAAGTTTAGTGTTCAAACATTTTCATATCTGAGATCTGAAAAAGGAAACAATCTGATCAAAACTGATATTGACAGGTCAAAGTCTACACCCTTTTAAAAAATGACCCAATTCTAATGATTGTGTAGCAGGATCTAGAGAAATAAATGACCAAAATGGGGGTGTAGTCACCTCTAATTACGTATTGGACTCTCTTGTTTCATGATTGGTTCTTGAAAGTCATATGACAATATTTTTTTTCTCTTCAGGTATGAAATATACTAGAAGGAACTGCTTGTTTTACCTTAACTAAACAACAGTAAATTCCTAAAATATTGCGAAAGATACTTTGAAGAAGAAAGAAGAAAGAAAAAGTGGGATAACGCTGTAGATTCAAAATAAATTTGGGGTAACTTCTGCTCTTGCCTTTTAAGTCACTTGCGGGCTGACCAGATTCGGTTGGAATTTTACTAGAAGAATTTTCGGGTGTGGCGAAGCCAAGTCGCCGTAACTACTTCGTTCTTAAACCTTTATTTCGTATCACCCTCAATACGGCAATTTCACTGACTTTCTATGACGGGCAAGCGTCTATTTTATCAACACGCCCATTAAGAGTACTTGCAACATGCGCAGTATACGTCACAGTAGTTTGGGAATACCATGTGCGTTTGCTGTGATTTAAGCTTACCGTGTTTTGCCCTTCAATGTCGGACAAATTCAAACTCCTGACGTCACATGAAACTGCCTTATACCCTTGTGACTAAGGTGAGTAACATATGAATCCACTATATAACACTTTCTTGTTGGTGTGTCTTACTCCTATCTTACTCATCTAGCTCACTAACATAGGAATTCAGATTTATGAGTACTGCATATCCATTCTCACCTAGCGAATAGAGTATAGGCTAATCACTTTACCTACAATCACCTAATGAAATCACTTTTAGTTCCCAGAAGGAACTTTGCTAAAAATAATCTCATTCTGTTACAATCATTAAAACGAAAAGTCGCTCTTGTCCAGTTGGCACAAAATTTAACTTCCACCTAGCCTAAACATGATAACAAAACCTCACAAAAAAAGAAAAGTCCCCACTTTTTCACTCCTTTGACGCGTGAGCATCTCAACTGAAAATTAACAAATTAAAAGGATGCCCGAAAATGGTAATTGATCACGTTTGAATGTACTCTTCGTTCTTTAATCCGTTAATCAAGTTTCCACTGGTACATCTGATTACACGGCGCTATTTTAAACCCTCCTCGTGATTTAGCGTCCATGCACGTTGTGTTAGACTAATGAATGTGCAGTACTAGTCATTCATCATAAGTACGTAATTTCTATTGGTTTGTTTGTATCGCGGAATAGCCAGTACTTTCCGGAGCTGTATATATTTAAAAGCGAATTATATTTCGAGTGCCCTTTCCCTTGTAGCGCCCTCTTTATTCTACCAGGCAGGTAGAAAATGATTGGCGATGTATTTGCGCTGTAGCTGCTATTGCCTAGCTGACGGCTGTTGCCGGTTTGCATTTGTCAGTACAATCGATCTACTACAACAGGAAACATACTGAACGGCAGTTTGGTGGAAGAGAAAGTTTGTAGCATACATATAACACTGACTGGAACCACCATGTATATTAATAGGCAGCTCGTAATATTCGCTCTACTGATATAGGCTACGTTTGTACGATTTGCAGAAAATATTTTACCATGAAATTAAGTGGTTTATTTGTTTAACACACCATTGGATTAAACTTTGGCAAGATATTACCTAGGAATTCTTTATACTTTGTAAGAACATTCGTCGGACCAGTGAAGGTGCTTTTTTGCAATTTACTTATTACATCTGCTGCGAGTAAGAGCGGGAATCCTGTGTATTACTGAATCTTTGAGCTATTGATGGAGAAAATTTTGTTTCTTGGGCAAAAACTCACATATTCACCAAAAATATCATAATTTTAACGATAGGGACATGATTCGATCTACAACGTCAGTCAACTTTCTCACTTTATACGCTGGCATTTTACACCGGACTTCCATAAAGAGTCATCTTCAGTAAGAAACTTTTCAACCTCTGACTATGGGACATTACAAATTATCCCGAGTTGCCGATTTAACCAAATACTAAATTCCAGTTACTGAAATTGATGCCTAGGAAATAATTATTGATATTTTACCTCCGGAAAATGTTTGACACAAACGTTATTAGACAGGTTCTATTCTCAAGAAAGATGTCGCATCTTTTGAAAGAAGGCTTAAACGAAATGCATCTTTGAAAATACCTTAACTGTTATTCCTGTGAATTCCCAGGCCTTCCTAACGAATACTACATATAGTCATACACGACCACTTTGATATGTATGCCACCCAAATGCACTTGATTTAAAAGCCAACACTCGTTACTTTTTGCAGTTGAGTGCGAATAGCATGCCTAGTTCCGTGTGATTGATTTTTTATACCGTGGCCACTTCAACTGCTGACTGTCAAACGGAATACTGGATTACGTAACTCTTGACTAAGCGATCCAAAAATAAAAACCGTGTGTTTATTACAGCTTTTTTCAGCACAAGTACTAACTTTAATGAGGGAATATAAACACACCAGAGGGAAGTTACATGTAAAGTTTGATCACTAAAAAGAGAAAAGGAATTACGTGAGTAAACAACATTTTGTAACCGTTTGTTGGATCAAGTCTTTGCAAATCGCCATGTCGTTTCCCCCAGGAAAGTACTAGCCTTGTGTTCTTTGTGGACAGACGGTATTAACTCACTTTTATTAGTACTGTCAATAGCTTTCTCGCAATCTCTTGAGCCGGTGACTATGTAATTTCACTCACGTATTTCCTCTACGGAGGAAAATTGTTAAGTATCATTAACAGGATGGCTGGTCAAGCTGTTTGCTATGGTCAAGGTTTGCATTTATTCGGTCAGCTTTATTTGACGACACTAGATAGGTTGGTATTGTTGAATAAAATTAGCAACTCTAATTTATAATCGCCTCCGTAGAACAATTAAGTAAGCGATATCCATTTTAGGGAGAGAGGAACAATTTTTAAAAATCGCTTGGTGGATTTTTTAATGTTATGCTTTCGAACCAGTCTCTCTTTTATATCAACTCTTCTGCGATAATGGTCCTTATTTTTATATACCCATGTTGTTTGTGACCTACATAGACCAAAATAGCATGACAGGAAGAATTGGCCACGATGTCAGGTTAACTGTCGCCGAGTCTATAATTTAATGTAATGTGTTTGCCAGTTTTGTCTCTACCGAAATTGCACATTTGGCGGTGCATGTAAACTGGAGTTCTGTGCACGCTCTGGGATAATTATTGCATATATATTCGCGCAGTCAATATCTTTACTAATCGATTCCCAACTGGATTCTCACAGCCTCCACACGTTGAGATCTGTAATAAGGAGGACACGAGCAAATGAAGAAGATAGCATCTCTATATAGACATATGCCTAACAGTTACTTGGAAGCTATAAGGATGTATTGATCAGCGAATCTTTACACCTCGCAAGTGGAATACACTACGTATTCAGTTAAAGAAAGACTTTGCTTTTAGCAGCCAAAGTTTGAATGGTAATTTCCTTCTCATTTTGACACTTTCTTCAAAGACTCTTTTTGCTTAAGTTAATTTTTCAAAAAACCAACACATACAGCTACATAGGCCGACACGAAGTTTGGTTAACTCCGGTATCTTTAACTGCACTGAAAAATCTTCATCAATCAAATTTGGATATCATCCAGGAATGAGAACATGACATGATAACACTTAAATTCAAATACGACCGAGGGTTCACAATTGTAATCGGATCCTCGCAAGGGTTTATATGTATATTAAAAAGTCATTTGAGTTAATTTAAAATTGATCAAAAGTACGTCGCTAGAAATTAGTCCTCTGGGAAATTATGATAAAGCGTAGGTAATGATTGCCGAAGTAATCACTGGTGCAACGGGGAATAATTGACCTTTTCCTTTCAATAGTGTGGCGAATTATGGGAACATTTCATATGACAACAATAAATGCAGATACGTGTTATGTGAGAAAATGAAAATTCCATAAGAGATAAATTTCCCCTGGTTTTGTGAAGTGTTGACCTTTTTCATGTTGCTGCAAGCTCTTACAAAGAACCTTTCTTGGGAACCAAGTAAAACTAAAATCGAAATGTTGTTTTCAATGCAAAAAGCATTGTGCTGTCAGAAAATAAAGACGGTAACATTCTTAAACCATTCAGACACAGATTAATTTGGGAAACAATTTCCCCCCTATAGGCATTACCTAGGTTATGAATATGTGTTAAATGCAAATGACATATATGTGTGTGTGTGTGACATATGTATGTTTATCCAAATATACATACACACACATAAATTGTATATACAAAAATAATGATTTTATTACTAAGATACAAAAAGTTATTTTTACGTATTCATATGTATAATATATAGATATAGGTCGAATAGGAGGTAGAAGAAAGTGCTTAAAAGTTTACGAAAAACTCCAAAACGTTTCGGGTATAAACCATTCATCAGGTGACAAAAATCAAATGGAACAACTATCAGTGAAAATGAACAAACACAGAGCAAACCCGATCCGGTCCGAATAAAGCAAAACCCCGCGAAAGTGTGTGTTTGAAAAAAGGAGTGACACACCAAAAAAAAAAATGAATTAAACAAAGAGGTACACAATGAAACGATACGCTGAGAAAGTTGAAAATAAACCTGGACGGGCAAAGGTTTTCCGGTCCGAGTTTATTTTTATTCTGACCGGATCGGATTTGCTCTGTGTTTGTACATTCTCACTGCTAGTTTTTCAGATTGGTTTTTTGCCAAAATTTTAAGCACTGACGTAAAAAAAGAAGAAAAAATTGCAATGCCTGTAACACCAACAAAGAAAAACGAAAATTGGTACTTTCTGCAACATCCTATGCATTGTTAAACGAAAGACAAACATTAAACAACTACGGAGTATGTGCACACTGAACCTTGATATACTTATATATTTACACAGGAATAATTCTTTAGACAATTATTAAATGTGTTTGATGAAACCCAGTTTAATACCGTTGAAAAGGAACAGGGAAAATTTACGTTCAATCCTTTTAGAATGTAATATGTTTGTAAAGGAAACTTTTAATTACTGGGAGGAATTATTGTAATAGTAGGTTGAGCAAATGCAGAAAGTTCATAAAATCATGATAAATTTTAGGCTGATTCAACGCAAACCAAGGAAGACTTGAAATATCATAAGATAAAAAATAGCAAATAAAATTTTTAGCATTAAAAATGTATAACAGATTCCAGATGTGCCGTTTTGTCATTTCGTATTTAAACCAAGGGCACTGTCAACAAAGAATCCATAACTGCAGTTTCCACCGTCATTTCTTAAAAAAAAATCCTCCAGAATAGATCGTGAGTAACTGCCGGTTGTCCCTCTATTAAACATAAGAACATAACCCGTAGGTGATTAATAGCTCAGGTAGTATTTATAGTTCGTTGAAACTGATCCTCAGATGTTTGCACTAACAGTGCAGCTATACACATATATGAGGTCGAATATAAGGTGATGCATTATGGCGAATTTTTTCATTTTTAACATAATGAATTTTTTGTATTCTTTTCTTCACACAAAATTTATGTCGTGAGTGAATTGAACGTCGTGATTTATTTCTTCCGCAGATAAATTCAACGCTCTCATGATTTGCCACTCATTAGTGATTGGACGAGAGGATCACGTGAATACCTGTGTGTCCCAAAAAAAGAAGAAGTTGGCTTTACTCTCTTATGGTATGTAGGTGGGACATAAATAAAACACGTAGCACTTCGTTCCACGTTTGGCTCTTACTGATATAGTACCTACTCATCGTCGAAAGATGAAGAGGTACACCTTGTAGGAAGAAGGGAATACCCTTCCCTTCCAGCTAATAAAATCACAGCTCAAAGGAGTCTTTTTTTTATGTATATTGAAAATCAAAGTTATTCCCTGAGTAAGCAAAAACACGTTTCTCATGTTGAAGAAAATGTTTTTGAATTAATGGATTTTATGAAAAAGCTACTGTAACCTTTTCGACAAACCTATTATCACCTTTGGATAGTTAGTGTTTTGCAACGATGGATTTTTCAGGTGTAATCGCATGAGATTCGTTTGTGAGATAACCATGACGTATAGTTAGAAGTGCGAAGGCAAATGGAAGTGCGATTACCGGTGATCTTCGGTCGAACGTGACTGTCCTTTCACATTACAATCTGGAGTCATTTTACAGTGGAAATATTAGCGATAACTAAGCTTTTTTTATTGCAATGTGGGTTAATATGAAATAAACACCGCTTAACGTGAAATTGAAATGCTCAATGTTCTTTTAAATACCCCTGTCGGATTAAGTGAATATTCCAAAGGAATAATTTTAAGTGTCGTGGCTGGAATGGATGAATCTTCACTAGCATTGAGAACGAAGTTGTTCCCTGTCGTCATTTATTTCTTCGATCTGACGTGACATTCTACGTTTAGCCTCGTTAAATGTGTTATCGATTTCACCACTTTTTGACGGTAAAACTCATGCAAAGTATATGTGATACTGTCTCTGGTTCATTGAAACGAAAGTTAAAGTTATACATGAAAACGGTGTTTCACTATGTAGAGAAGCGATACATTGAAATGTATCCCAAATAAATTGATTTATGGACATTGTAAAGAGAGTTTATACTTGAAAACTTTAAGAATGACGACGCAGGACGTATTGTCACAATATAACATTCCATCCACCTCGCCAAGTATGAACGAGAGTGTGTCCACGTCAGATACATTTACAATATCTCATCGAAAGGACTTGAGTCCCGCCGGAGTCGTGATATTATCGACAATTTCCGGTTTTGCTTCTCTCCTAACCGTTCTGGGAAACCTCCTCGTTCTCGTGGCATTTAAAAGGGAACATAGATTGCGCATAGTAAGTAACTATTTTATCTTTAGCATGGCTATTGCTGATTTGACTATTGGTATCTGTTCTATGCCATTGTACACATCCTATGTGATCCTAGGCGCTTGGCCATTCGGAACTGTTCTCTGTGACATCTGGCTCTCGTTGGATTTTTTATGTTGCGCCGCATCGGTGCTAGGGATACTGCTGATAAGTATTGACAGATATCACATACTATCGAATCCAATGACATATCGACAGACCATGACGAAAAGAAGAGCGTTGGTGCTAATAACTGTATCGTGGGTTACGTCCGCCATTTTGTTTTCTGTTCCCATTATCGGATGGCAATTCATTGAGGGAGAGAGAACGGTGAAACAATACACGTGTGATGTTCAATTTTTCAACAACCCACTTTATACTATTCTTTCCATTGTGATTATATATTGGTTACCGTTACTAATTATACTGATTCTGTATACCAAAATTTACATGCTAACGCGGAAACTTGTCCGACGCGAAGCAAAGATCATAGGTCGTTTGAGCACGAGAGAAACGACATCGAGTCGTGCCTCGCATCAATTGAAACAAAGAGACACTGACTTGTATCCCCACCGAGAGCCAGACTCGGACGACTGGGATGACGTCACACAAAAAATGGATGCCCCAAACTGTGATCCTAGCTCTTATATTGCGCAATGTGAAACAAAACTTCAAAATATCCTTAAATCAGACGTTCTGGTTCAGACAAACGGATGCCAAAAGCAGAACCATATCAGTCCTTCCGGGACTCCCACAAGATGCGGGAGCCCAAATTTACAGAAGCAGCCGAAAAAGCAGCAACATTTCGTAGAAAATTTAGACATAAGACGATCGAAGGTCCATTCATGTCCCGATAATGATCACGAAGATCGATCATATTCTTATCAGTTCGATCGCACGCCTTCCAGCAACAAGACTCTTTACCGATATTCCAAGGATGGTGGTCCGAGCTTCAGTAGGATAAGCACGGAATCTGATGTTGAACTGGATGGTGAACGCGTCAGGATGGCACGTCCCAACAGTTCTCAGTCTCTAGCTTCCGAAAAGAAAAGTGTGAAATCTATGTTGAATATGAAAGACCATAATTTAGCCAGAACTCTTACTTCTGTGATATTGAGTTTGAAAGAAGCTAAGGCCGTACGCACATTGAGTGTGCTACTAGGAGCTTTTGTTTTGTGTTGGACACCTTACAGCGTGCTGATCATAGTCAAAGCAGGCTGCCCGACTTGTGTAGGTGAAGATTTTTTCTCTTTTTCTTATTACCTTTGTTACATTAACAGCACATTTAATCCCCTTTGTTACGCCATGTCTAACAGGGGTTTCCGCATTGCATTCAAAAGAATTTTAACTTGTGGAAAGAAGCGATACGAGTGGAGAGATACCTTCTGAAATACATATCTAACCATCACCGTTGAAAAAAAATTCAGAAGGAAATTTGATTTTCTAAGGCGACCAAAACAGAAGCAATTATGGAAGATAAGCCAATAACTTGGCCAGAGTTAGTATTAAGATATTTGTCTATCGATACTTAATGCTATTCGTCATATCGTTTACTTTGTCAAGAATGGGAGAGACTAGTCTTTCCCATTTTGTCCTCAGTCAATAAATTTTCACATGTTCAAATAGACGCCTTTATTTTCAATTTCAAAACTTATCGCTCATTAAACATTATGCGGGTGGAATATTTTGCAAAGTCTGCAGTAGAATGCATTATTGAAAAAGTGCGTGTTCCAGTCAACTTTCAAAGTAGCGATCGAGTACAATTAGGGACTTAACTCAGTCTGATAGTGCACGTGTTATACGCACACCACCTAGAATAGTCTTGCTTTCATGGCCGTCATTCTTATGAGCACTTTGCAGCACATAACTGTTATATTCCTCGACTGACATCTTTAAGCGGCATTTAAAAAAACCTCATGGACGAACTGTGGCATTTTATAATGCAGGAGAATACTATAATTATTGATTTCAAACAATAGGCCCACTACTGTCCGTCTACGGTTGTAACAAGTATCATAAATGTAGTGTATTACGTCTAACCGAGCCCCAAACGGCGAACGCGCACTTACACACGACTTGATGTTCAATGGGGAGTGATGGATTTCAATGAAATTACGGAAGTGCAGTAATTATGGCTTGACTATTGTTCACTTTCAGGGGTGAAGTTGCATTCACTCGTTTGAATAAGTCAAAGATATTTCTTTATTAATAACGCGTTTAACTACGAGACGCATGCATTGATATGTCTGCTTTTCTCGGTCACATGCTGATGCCGATATGTAAAGGACGATTTATTCGCAATAGCATGACATGTACTGGACAATAAAGAACAGATCTACCTTTAACTTAACGTTAGTTGCTTACAAACTTTCATGAGTATGTTACGCTCCACATCTGTACAGTAATGCTATAGAGGGAACTTTAAATGTTAAAGTATGGAGAAGTGTATGCCTCAAAATTTTGCATGGGAAAGTAAGACTTAATTCCTTCTAGAAACCTTTTATGGAAAAAGCACCAGTTCAAATTCATATAAAATTGTGTCTTCTCTCCCTTAAATTACAAAATTTAAGCATTATCACAAATGTTTCACTTTCTTAGTCAAGTAAATTTGCCTTCCCTTTGCAAATTGTTTCATGAAGAAAAGTATAACGGTTATATATTTTTACCGGTGTGCTAAAAATTCGCTAGAAATGTAGGTACATTTTAACAGAAACATAAGATATCTTGCCCGAAAATGTTCAGCCAATTTTCTGCCTCAATGGGACTGCAGCCACCTGTCCATTCTTACACTTACACCCGCGTATAATTAAGGGTAGGAACGTATACCGATGGCTTATTTTTGCGATTTTTTAACGATTCCCAACTTAAATATTTTGTTTTAACTGCTCATATCATAATACATTGAAAAAGTATGAAAAGCTAACCAGACTAAATAAAGATTCAAAAACAAATGAAAACTAGGAATCCCCCCCCCCCCAAAAAAAAAAATAAATAAAAATAAAAAACCAAGTCTTACACCAGTCAAAGACATTTTGAGTTCAAACTTCTCACCGAAATTGTTGTTGCTAAATATAGGGTACCAATAAACGAAGTTTGGCAGATATCTAGAAAAATAAGGGGATGGAAAATGACAATAAAAATGCACAGTTGCTTGAATAATTAGCCCAGGCCCACCTTGTGGAAACTTAGTAATACATACATTGAAAAATTACAGAGTCAATTAAGTTGAATAAAAAATAAAGAGAATAAAAAATAAAAAAGGTAGTATTTTGTACATAAATCAAACAATGAAACTCCATGGTTATATGTCGGTAATGTTAGACAAACCACAAAACAAGCGTTACAACCAATAATCTCGATGAACACTTAAACTACATTTTTTTTTATTATGAACAAGCGTTCAGTGATTAAAAAGAGTTTATTCACTATATACCTTCCGACTGAATGCAGTCATACTGTTTTATTATATTCACTGTCTTAAATTTCTATCCTATCGTACAAGAGTCTCCACTATTGCACAACGTGCTTTATATGGTCATGCTCCTAACCCATTGTCATAATGTTATTAGTATTGATTCCAAATACCTCAAACAGTCCACTGAAAACGTATTTTTTCATAGCTTTTCTACGTTTTTATAAGCCATTTCTCTAATAAAAGTATTTGTGAAGGCCATTTGATTTAAATGATATCATCACAGGGTAAAAGATGAAGTGGTGATATGGTGATCAGACATCACAATTTGAAACAACGCTGACATTTTCCTTAAGATACCGTACCTTTCAATCAAAACATTAAAACAACTCACACTGGGATAAAAGGAAAATTGTCCCACTTTGTCAGAAAAATACCTGAGCATCTATCTCAAAAATGGGTGATTCCATTAATAAGAATACCAACTTGTGACAAGGCAATTTTGGAGTCAAATCGAACTCGAATTTGCTGGTGAAATCATTTTCATTTTTGATACTCATATTACCCATTTGAAATGGTATTGTGTGAGTTGTTTTCATGGATTTCCAAGTTTCGAACATCATCTGGATTGTCACATTTAGCGAAAATCATTTGTTCCCCGTTTAAAGGGGACACAAATAATGCAATAATTGCCCTAAAGGCACATCCGGATATTTACCACAAAGTTTCTATATCTCCATTAGAATTCTGGACAATTGGAAATTGAAAACCTCAATAATTTCCCAGTTCAATCCACAATTTTTAACTTTGTGAGTGAAATCACCGGTCCCGATAACTGTTCCCCGTGTTAATTAGGACGGGGGACATAAAATGGAGGTATGATGTATTCTGAAGTTTTAAGAAGTCGGCAAGTTGACATATATACTAGAAGTCATATGGACACATAAATTCCGGACCAAAATAGTAAAAACACAGGGTTAGGAAGTATATTTTTCTTCCATGCAAAGTTTCACAACGTAAATTTCCAAGGGACATACAGCTATTCTCGAAACATTTGCAAATGATATATTTCCTTGTTTGCGTGAATTCTTCCCTTCAAACTTCTTGATGTATAGAACCATGCAAGAGCTTCGATAATCCACCAGAGCTGAGAGAATCAACAATTTTTATGGACAATATTGCCTTAAGTATAACGCCAATGCTTCTCGTATAAATGGGGACATGACAATTTACACGGGAAAAAAGTTTTCAGGCAACTAAGGCAGAGGCAATATAAAGTTTTCGAGCAAAAAATAATAGTCTTAAAGTGTTAATGGATAAATCGTCAGTACGATATCTCAACAACATTACTGAATTAAACCTAGAAATAATAGAAAACAAGCTTTTGAAATAGCAGGTTTAAATGTCAAACTTCTGGCCCTAAAATGTGGCAATTTGGGGTCATTTTTCCCTCATAATTGCTTAGGAAGATTGCAAATACCTTTTGTAACTGATTCATCTAGATTGATAATATTGATGAAAAGAAAAAACATTAAAATGACTTATTCAGTCTAAAAAAATGACACCCATATGCATCATTGATGCCCAAAGATATGGAAAAACACAAATGCATAAAGTCCAAGACATGCCCTTTAGCACTGGTCGCTATTGCTTATACTTGAGATATATGATAATATTAACTTTTACTGATTACGTAACCAGATTATGCACTGTATCATCCAACTACATATTAGAAACATTTTCTTCTCGTTTATTATTGGAACAAAGTGCAGTCTATTTACCCATTGAAGGTGGGCAAGCTTTGACCTCATATCCGCCCTGTAACTGCACCCCTCGGTCGATTGTGACCTCGAGTGATCCGACAAGCCGTAGTGGATCCTTGAAGTAATAAACTAGTAAGCGAAATTCTATTGTAGCATTTTTAAAGCTTTCGAACCAAATATGATGTAATCATGTGACCCGGTAGGGCTAGTAAGATGTCGTTATTGTAAGTACAGATTTGCCAAAAGGGTGGAAGATTGCTTACATAAACTTTATATTCAACCGTGATGGGTAACAAGAAATACTTCTGGCGCCGATAAAGGGCATACCAATACAAAGTTGAATGAACATAAAATACTAATATTTGATAGCTATTGTTAGGGAGAGTTTTAGGTTGTTTGCCGTGGAGATTAGATCGTGAAAGCAAAGGAGTTGATCACTCACTTTGCCCTGTTCGCTGGCGACTGCACTCTGTTCCTGTTTAGCTGATCCTTTTTCATGAAGAACCGTATACACACGGTAGTACTTCATTAGAGTTTATTCCGCCAGGGATTTGCTCAATAGCGTTTTGCTTCTGAACCCTCTACTGTCGATTTGCTCCCAACGTTTAGACCCTAGATAATTGAAATTCCGGTTGGACATGCGGCTGGACGTCACCGCATTGTTAAAACAGAGTTTTGCCTGGGGTTGGGCTACGGTGGGACAAAAGGGGCACTTCCGCCAGATTTTGTTCTCCCCCACGGTAGGTCAGTCAAGAGGTGGGTTAACCGAAAAAATATAAAAAAAAGTCTCTCCAGAGGCTTCATTTTCCATCCAGAGATATGTTAAAACCTCAGAGCTTCCTGAGGTCAGCCCCCGGACCCCACCTACAGAAACGGGCGTTTTGGCCTTGTTTTCGCGCTGTTTCCGAAACATTTTGCACCCAACATCATCCCTTTCCCCTACTGTACCCCCCCCCCCTAAAGTTTTTACATCCTGGTGCCGCCACACTTTGTAAGACACTCATCATGGACCATGTAATGGCAAGACAAATTTAATTGACCATCACTAGTTTCAGGTAATCTGCAAGACAGACAAAATATGGAAACATTGAAGGAGACTTTGTTAAGCGTGCAATAATCTTGTCAGGGTCAAATAGAGGTAACATCCCAAACTCTTATTTACATAACTGATAATCTTGTTTGCGGCCTTACGATGAAAAAAAATACTCATTCCTAGTTGTTTCTCATGTGACCGGCACCATTGCTATATTTGTTAAAGTTCTTGCCTGTACCATGCTTGTTAAGATATTGTAAAATGCAATCAATCTTTCTTTAGTTAGATGTTACGCCAAACGGTTATACTGAAAGAGAGACGAGTATAAAGATTCAATAGGCACTTCTAATTAACAACCAAATTTACAGTAGAGCGTTAACAACACTATTTGAATCTTGCCAGCCATTCAGCATTCTCTTCCTTTATAAAAATCGTTTCATTTTAAAGTATTTACGTCAAAACGAACATTTTGTCTTCCGTATGTATGTCATATTGTCACAAGTAACTAAGAAAACATACCCTACTTTTGTTAAGAATTTGTGTTTAATCTCGTTTTCGAACACACTTTACAAGGCATTATTAGAAAGAAGCTAAAGCATTTACTCCAATTTTAGAATCACACGGCTGCTCACAATTGTCGTTTGTCACTTGTTGGGAATTTACGGTTTCACTACTTACACGAGAGAAAAAAAACTCGACGTACAAGACAACGCTACGTCGGCTTATTTTTCTGGGTCATATTCTAATTTGACATTTGTTAAAGTTACTTCAAACATACCGTCAAAGACGATAGTGTTATCATTGAAAGAAATGACCATTACCTTTTGCTCGAGGTTCTTTTAAAGACAATAAATAGTAATACAAATCTGATATACGAGGTTCCCGGAATGACCTTACAACAAGCAGTTCGTTCAAAGAAAAACAGGAATAATAGCACGAAAATCGTAGGATTTAATTTAAACAATTAATATTAAAAATGGCGAAACCAAATACATTTAAATTGGGTAGGGTGCGCTGATAAAAATTTACTATTGTATATCAAAAAGAAAAACAAAGCTTATGAATTTTTTAGAAGTATTTACTATTTTTGCACGATTGATTTTGTCAAATACATTATGTGACAAATGGACTAAGACTTTGTTTTCACTATTATGTTTGTGCTGGTTTTGATTTATTGTCAAGTCGCGTTTTTCATTTTTCAAAGACACATATCTTATATAGTACCAGCACAAACTACAAGCACAAGATTGACACCATTTCACTGCAGGTTTTGGACAGTCTCATTTTTAAGTTTTTATTTGACTGAATAAGCAAGTTCGGTAATTTGTTGCCGCATGGAATTGTGGGGCACAGTGTGGGATATACAAACCTATCTCAGCACATAATGCACGGCGTTCCCTTATTTTCGTCAGTGTCTTGCCAAGTCGAACGAAAAAGGGGTCTCAGTCCTTCTTTACCGCAGAATAAAATGCAACTTTTACACCGAAAGATAATTTAGATAGAATCTACGGCACAAATCACACTCCCTTTTTTGTTATGGATGAATTTAGAAAAAATGACTTCACGAAATCTTAATTCCCCCTTCAAATTTTGGAATACGTGTTGTATAGGTGTGAGAAGGATTTGTATATACCGACGATTTGGAGGAATTGCGCATGTGCATAGCCACCAAAAGGAATTACCGAACTGGTTTATTGTTACCAGATTTCGATTATCGTTAGGGTTGACCGAAAACATGTGATACATAGAATTACCAAAGTGTCGTAAATGGTTCACGAAAAGATGTGGTAACTGCAGCTGGTTTTTAATTGATTAGTGCTCTGTCATAAATGATAAACGCCATAGCGGTATGTAGCGCTTAAGTTCTATCATTAATTGTTATTTTGAAAAGGGATGCAAGTCAACGTAATAATAAGCCTAGCATTGCTATGTCTTCCCCATGTACGGCCTAATGTGAAAATGTAAAAATTAGTGTTTCATACAGTTGTTTTGTCTCATGCAACCTGATAACTATTTGACCTAGTCTTGATCCAGAAATAGTGCACCCCTTGCCATGCGTTTAAAGTTAAATTACATTTTAATAAAATGAAATTAGAGACGACTCTAAAATTAACACTGAATATTCATTACAGAAGAGTAAGAATGACACTTTGATTGGTTCCTGATTTGATTTCAGTTAATTAAATGTTTTATAGAATAACAAATACAAATTTAAGAAATGTCACAAATCCATTTGTGGTTTGGTCACACTTTCATAAGATTTAGCCTTGTCTCATTTTGGAACTGTAAATTGTTCTCTACATAACTCAGTATATTGAAGGTAAAAAGTGTTTCTTTAATGATTCCGAGGACATTTGTGCAATTCATGGCCGTGTATGGTTGTATTTTGTCTTGTTTCTTTTCACCAAAACCTTGCACATGTTGATTGTTAATTTATTTATTGTCACTCTGTGAAGACAAGCAATTAAGCACTGCATTTGGCCGCTGATTTCTTTTACGTAGTCAAAATAATACGTGACGTCACTTACTCGTTCTACATTGCCTTCTCAAGTCACTTGGAGTGTAGAATAACTGTATGAGCATTACCCTTGATGTATATATAAATATTTTGTTTAAGTCTACCCAAATTGTGTTAAAATTATGTTATTAGATAAAAATTAAGTTGTGATCGTTTACGTTTTTTGATGATATAAAAACATATTTAAATATATTCCTTTTGTAAATTAAATTTGCATTACGCAATTTAAAATGATCGTTTTAGAATGTTTAAATATGTTCAAAAAAACGATTTTTTTTATGTGGAAATTGAAAGGTCCACGACATAAGGTGCTTGATTGAAATCGTGTAGATCGGTTGATATGTTACAATGTACCGACTGGGAACAATACGCTGATGACATAAATTAATTTGTTATTATTTGTCCTTATTCTTACTCAGTTTCACTTGTAGTTTATCAGGTCTAAGGAGGGGGCAAAGACCCTGAGGTTATTTTAACCCCCTAAAGAGTTTGAAGTTTGTCATTTGGCTACATGCAATTTGACAGATTTTACATTTTAACAGGCATTACAATTTACAAACAAAACATGCAGTGTAAATGTTTCCATAATAAAATCATTAAACATATAAAAAATCATCCAGATGTATTGAATATCAGAGAAAGTAAGGTGAGGAAAAACAAAGAACATTGTCTAAAGAAGGAAAATATGGCAACTATACTATTCAACAGCAAACCAAATCATTGAAACACCAGTAAGTTTGTACAGTGTAAACGCCCCCAAAATGATTATAAATATTGCATAATTTGAACATTTCGGCCTAAAACAGATATGTCAAAACAAAAACAAAAAAAAAAAGCAGAAACATTCCTTTTTTGCAGTTTGTAACTTCATTCCTTGAAAAAAACAGTCACCCACATTTTAATGATCTATCGTCATCTTAAAAAGATGGGTGAAAGGTATAAATTTTTTCTTCGTGTCTTTTTTTTTTTTAATTTTTTTTTTTACCAAAACGCTTATAATAGTCTTTTAAATGTACACCATCAAGATTGCAAAGATACTTTATGCTGGGTTCCTTTTTGCTGTGCGAAAGGAATTTCCATTTCCATTTCTGTAATATCCGCACCAATGTGCTAATATTACTCAAGAGATCCTCATGGAGTCCTCATGCAGTGTAATGCCAACTCTAATCCTGAAGGTCACATGTGATGGGAACGGAAATAAGCTCGTGACCTCGAAGTCCTTTTCATTAGTTATTATGTATAAAATTATTTGTTCGATTAATGTTAAGTGAGGATGGAGGTTTATAAACTGTATCAAATAAGAAACATTTGGTACAGCCTTGAAAACTAGTATTTGAAGTAAATTTGGTGAGAGTCTTAAAAAAGTAGAAGTATCTAACTGATAATAATTTAAGATGATAGTAAACATTTGCTATGATGTAGAGTGTTTTCGAGAAAATACAACGGTTTGTTAAGAATCGCTACTTTCGAAAAACAACATGTTATTGGAATTCTGTTTTCAGGCAATCATAGTACCAATTGTATTCATTCTTTTCAAATTATCAAATTAATTAAAACAGTTTTTGTTCTAATTTAGTGCTCACTAAAAGTGCAGGTTTCAAAGTAAGTGTTAACAATCATTGTTGGTGTTTAGAAGAAAACCGTTACAGCCCTTTAAAGCAGTGATTTATTCAACCTAAATGTTCGTGCCTTTATACATTCAAGGTGACCTGTCGCCACATGATAAATGCACTTGAAAAACTCCGGAAGATTCTGTATGATGTCTCTGAATGCTGTTGTCGTAATTTCGATTCTGAAGCGATTCGATACACAATCGATAATGCGAAGTATTCCAATACTCAACCGCTGATGTAACGTTGAAGTTAGTGTATCAAACCGGTTTTCCTTCAAAGTTAAGACAAGGGGTTCTGTGACGTCACCCAGAATCCGAAAAAGTTTTCATTGCAATTTTATGAGATGACAGATCATCATAAAAATTAAAGTTTCTACATTTCCCATCAACATGATGAGTAACTGCTCGTGTTTTAACCTTAACTCACATCAAAATAGGTCGTTCCCACAGGACAAGTGGGGTTAGTAAGTTAGTAACAACCTTTGCTGTTTTGTGCCCTAATATTTGCAAATTCATGGCATTATGGAGGCCGAATTTGGTTGTATAGTTTACGGATGAAAAAGACAGTGTTGATTAATGTGAGGCTGCTTGCACGAAGTTTCCTTGGGTTGGAAACATGATCATGGGAAGGAAAAATAATCGAACGCATATTTCACTTCGATCCTTGTGTTAAGTTCCTCTTCAACATATCTATGATTGTACTAAGCATTTCTTTTACCAGGACAACACATGAACAAGGGGAAAATATTCGTTGATGTATAGCGATATAGTGTTCGTAGGAAAGGTGGATAATGTTACCTGCCAGGCCTTTCAAGTTGCTGATCAGCATTGTAATAACTGTATACATGTAACACAAATTGTCAACTGATTAAACAGTCTCTGTTACCTGCGAGGCATGCTAAACGGCGCAACCCTTGTTCAGTCATACCACTGACGTGCAGGAAGGTGAGTTTCTGAGAAGACACAGTCCGCTCCGAGTGGCACCTTCTCTGCGGTCCACCGCCCTCTTCTTGCGGTCATGGACCTATTTTAATAATGTCAGGCTTCTTTACTGAAACATTTTTTCTCCTTTCACAATATGTTTTATAACTTCTGGGTAGTTTTCCAGGACAAAACCTAGTCAGTACCTTATTAACAAACCTTAGGTATTGGACGGTCATTAAGCGACAAACATAGACATTAATTTAATCTAAGTTCCATTCCAGCGTCTTGCCTAAGAAAGGTTTAACTGTTTAACCCTTTACCGTTGTTTGGGTCCTTTTGGACCCATACGGAGAGCTCGGCTGTCACCCATCTTTACTGTTTCACGCGGAGCTCGAAACTGCGAGTAGCTACCCGAAAATTCGGCCACAACAACGAGAGAGACAATAGTTTAAGGTCACGGGGTCAATGGCCTACGGAAGCTGATGCGGGGCGTGCTACGTCCGCTTTTCCGCCCACTCCCGAGGCGCGCGAATATGCCCCGATCGGAGCACAACGGTAAAGGGTTAAGAACCCTTGATGAAATTTATAAACGCACACATTCACCGACATGATTTTTGCAACATTTCAATAAATACAAAACATATTAAATACCTCGTCTATGGTCAACTAAGAGTACTTTCATGTTAAATCCATTGGGAGTTATCTGAGCAGTTATGGCATGCGAATACTGAAAACACTCCGGCGCTTTCAGGCTCTTCATTCAGTCATTGTGAGTTATGTTAGAAAAGTCGTCGGGGTTTGCATCCGTGTCTGGTTGATCTCGTTTCCCAGTTAGTTTGAAAAGGAATCGAAGTTGCAGTTGAATAAATACGTCAACTTCTCATCCATCTTGGACCCTCTATGCCATTGTTATGAGTAGGTAGCTTCGAAATTTCCCCGATCGAAAGGTGCCATCCCATTATCATCCGTGCACGATCTTGATTCTGGCTATAATATTTCCTTCGGGTCATATGACTTAATTTGAAAATTATATCAATATGGAGAAATATTCACATGATGAAGGGTAATATTGCTCCCACGCGGTTTCCACCACAAGTGCTTGCTGTCAACAAATATCAGTCCTAACGTTTCGCATACAAAAAGGAGAAAGTTGCTTTTTGAAACAAGCCGTCATTTACAATCATTCTGTATGCGCATTTTAAACGACAGTTCACCTTCTTACGTTTCTTCTTTCATAAAATTGACTGACAGATAGACAAAGAGCAGGGAAAATTTCCAAATAAATTGTTATTAAATGTAAACAGGTCACCAAGCTCGTTTTGACTTGAAATATGCCCTTGTATCTTGATAACCCTAAATATGTCTCAGATGGGGTTACCAACATACCGTATTGGAGGCTGGTTGGTCTCGGGTTCGTTCCTACCGGAAATATAGCCAATGGTCTGTAACCATCTGCGTTCACGACTGAGGTAATTTTGAGAACATGTCATTTTGTCCTTGAAGGCATTATGATTAAGGGGACGAGGAACCTCATTGATATTAAAATTGAAAGGGAAATAGAGTACGTTTATATATAGAGGAATGTTAAACGCAATACTGTACGATTCTCTGTGCCTTCCAGTTACGTCGATCGCCCGAAAAAATAGATCTTGGAAAATGCGTTTTCGTTAGAGGCCTCTGAGCGTCTCGGAAACAAAATTAGAGTTTGGGGAGAGTTGACGTGAAATATATCTAGAAGTGAGTTCAATCTACCTAATTGATGACCTACGTTGGGAATTGTTGGTCTTCATTTGGAGATAGGTCTCCTTTCTTCGACTCAAAATTTCGGCGGCTACGTTTTTATCCTTTATACAGATAGGTTAGTGCAAATCGATCAGTTGTCTTGTGAGGACATGAAACGACTCACTACCAAAATGTAACAACTTGTAAAACACACATGTACAAGAAAAGCGAAAAGCATTTAAAGAAAACCTCCGAGCAAAAATTACTGATAGCATGTCTCAAGTACTTTTATATTTAACCGATATTGTTAAATGAGGTATGTAAAGTGACGTATGCCATCGTAACCACGAAGCATTGAAAATGATATTGACAGAGCCTACACCGCAAGAGGGAGCTATGCAAAGAGCAGATGTGCAACATTATCTGAGTCTGATGATGGGAGGGACGTTCTAAAAAACGTGTTTAGCCGTCACCTTATGAAAACGTTTCAATATTTACCATGTTTAGAAATGAAATACTTAATGTTAGCAAATGAACGTATCTTGAAAGGAAAATTTTATGAATAATACACGCGTTTAGCGTCTTAGCCTGTTTACAAACTGGAACAAAAACGGTTTAGGAAAGCTTTTAATTCCACCTTAGAGTATGTAATAAATTATTTCCACTCATTTTTTCCAAATAACTACCAAAAGGTATGTCTATCTAACCAATTATCTTCCCATTATCTTTAAAAGTATGTTACATGAGTACGCATTCAAAATGTTTACAAGATATATACAGAGACATAGATTTTGGACCATCACTTCAATGACATAAATATTTGTAAGTAGATTGAGTTTAAAAGTGGTAATCTCGTAAAGAATAAGACACCTGTAAGTCCACATGGCCTCTTTTCAACATAAAATACATGTCTGAGGTTACCGTGTGCTTAGAGGACCGCGAGACACCAAGAAAGGGGCAAGGAATAATTTACGGATACAAGTGTAATGTCCTAAAGATAAGGCGCCATGGCCTTAAACCAAGTTTTAACCAGAATCCAGCTTAACTGTGCGAAACCGTTTCTGGGTAGACTATTTCAAGTTCCCCTCGTATCGTCGCATATCTCAGTGTACGTTACTCTCTTAAAAGAGTTGGGTGAAATTTTCAACAGCCGCATGTCAAGTTTTTGACGATACTGAAATAAGGTATTTTTTTCCAATAATAGGTCGGCCAATATGTGGATTACCCAAGGAAGTGATATTCTTAAACCACATAATTCACCCGTAAATTCAACAATTTTTGGGAGGTTTTACCCAATTTGAATACTGGGTTGGTGATTATATTAACCAACTGTTTTTAGAGTGTTGAGTTATAAATGTATTGCGCTGTGAGCTGTTTCCCGGATTTATTTTGTCTATAAACGTTGATTGTTTTGTATGTTTCAACAAATTATTCCAATTGATCAGAAACTGATCCTTAAAACCTCATCTTACTAACCCACAGCCATTATTAAATTAAGTCATCCACATAGTGGCAACTTAAGTTCCTTAGTATCACCCATTAAACATATTTTTTTCTAATTTTGAATTCAAAGCTAAATGCAGATTGGGGTGAGTTCACTGACCTTTGTACATTCACGATGTTGAGGGTAGCTACTATCCTGAACATTGTTTCATTTCAAGTTGGAAAATTATTTTCAATCATGATAATTGATTTATTAAATTGACAGTTTTTCATTTTAATTCATCTAAAAGTTACTTTAAGCTCTCGACTATAGAAAAAGATTATCACTGTTCGACTGCATTCCTTTCTCATAACTCAAAAAAGGGCGAAAAACTCCATCAAACTAATCAACCTGAACAACTACTGTTAGTCTCTCAAATTATATTAAAACACCTTCCTCTCTTATTCCTGTTATGAATATTCATGCATCTCTACCTTTTTGTTTATCAAAGATGTCACGTTTTGTTTAAATGACAAAATGGTGTCTTGTGAATTAATTGATCTATATGTGAAGTATATCTTTGAGTTTACTAATTAAAAAAAATGAGAAATACGTGCTTTCTCTAATTCAGGGCTTGTTTTTGCATATGCTTGAATAGAACTAAATCCATGTGAATTTAGTGATGCTTTTCATAGCTGTGCACGATGAACATTGCACATAGGACCACTACTACAGTGAACAATAGTTAGTATGCAACATGCTAAAAGTTTCATCTCATTAATTTGTAAGCAAAACCTCTCAATATTATGCATAGCATGCGTGTAATGTGTACAAGATTCTCGTGTACAAATTAATCTAATTCACTGTAAGATTCGAATGACGTTCAGGTTTCTTACTGGGTTCAGTGACCATGAAGGTATTGTTGGCAAAGAAGCAAAATCTTGGAAACCAAATATTTATTCAATCTAATAAGAAATTGCTTAATCAAATTTGAAATTCGTGGCGCCCTTTAAATTCGAGCACATCTTTCACAAGATTTTTCTTTAGATCGCCTCAGAATAATGCAAATATGATTCCCAAAGAGTGATTTCAATTAGAAGACAAAGTAAAAAAGTTTACACTTCTTTTGTTTTGTCGATGAAGACTGACTAATATATTTTCACAGTTGATTGAAGTTACTAGATGAATATTGTAAGAAAATACTTGATAGTCGTTGCTACATTATTGCTTCTCTCCATGCAGTATAACTCTATGCCCTTACCATGTTTGAAGGGTAAACACCGTTGATTTCAGAGAGAGAAGGAAGAGAGAGATAAACTTTGAGTAGGAAATCAAGCGCAGGAGCCCCATTCTCGGATATAATCCGGGCTTGGGCTCTAACGCTTCGAACCTTTTCTTTTAGCACCCGTTGAATCATTTTATTCTTTCTAAATATCCCCCATTATGACTGATAATAATGCTGAAGACTCCGTATCCCGACTCTGAATACCAGGCAGTATTCGGGAATGAAGGCCTTAGGTTCACATGATATCTCCGACACAATAAACATTTGGTTTGTCCCCCATGTCATTGAAAGCAGGTTAAAGTACCGTTAGCCGCTATGGTATGGATTTCTATTACTTGCCGTGTCATACCAAAGACTTAACAAATGGAACCTATACTGCCATTGTGTTTGGTCCTCAGAAAAGTATAAGAACAGGAAAAACAAACCAGTGAACCTACACTGGAAAAAGGCTGTGGTTACTGAATTCGTTAGAAAGTGTGCCGTATAAAACTCCGTCTATCTAACAGCTATGCTAAATAAATCCCATTAAGCCCCTGATGTAGATAGCAGAAATTATGGCATAAACCCAACATCAACTCCCGACAACTTTCATGGACAAATTGTTATCCTTGTCGAAAACCTCGTGTTTGTCGGGGGGGGGGGGGGGGTAATTAGATTACCTCGGTCAAAATTTTAGAAACTGCGTTAACAAGGTATACACAATCCTAGTCAGTGTAACCCTTCCGGCGAGGGTATGGGTAATCCCGACCTCGACGGGGTACGAATATGTCAGGGTTACCACATTATCCTCATTATTTACCATGGCTGTCACAATCCAAGCTAGAAATGGAGGAGTGTGTAGGCCAAACGGCATGTGCTGAAAATTTTTAGGACCCATTAAAAAAGAAGAATGAATAGCTGGCAAAGATTCCTTTTGAAAGCTAACTTTTCTTCACCTTAAATTTTAAGGATCGTGGATGTACAATTTTTAGATTGCTGAAACGACGGAGTCGGGGGCAAAAAGATATTGATCTTTCTGGTCTGCATTTTCCCATAAATTGCATACTTCGGGGAAACTGCAAAACAGAAAAATAAAATAAAATTGTCAAAATACTCGAAAAATATTCCAATCCCATTGGACGATATCTTGGTAGAACGTAACAGACTAGCACATTTCCTTACAAAAATGTTTCTAATACAAGAAACTAGTTGTTCGTAGAGCATCTAGGCCATCACTATTTGGTGAGGAATTAGTAGACAAATTTAGTTTTGTTTTATATTTCCTAAGTGACTGTTACATGGCGAAGGTACTGCTTTAAATATTTTTCACTATGGCAATTGTTTGTCTTCTATTTGTTTGGAAATACATGATAGATACGAAAATAAATGCTTAATAGTTTTCTCCGGGAGGTGTCTCGCCCCAATGTTTGACTTGTTGACATCTTTAACGCTAGTTTGCTTCCACTAGCGACTATAGTGTGTTACATTTCGATACCTATACGCAAAACTTTGCTGTGATTCCCAAAGTTCCACCGGAAACGCCCACCAATAATCTTCCCCCCTAACCCAAACCTTCCCCCAAAAAGAGGCGATGGAGGAAAATGTCACATGCTAAATCTTTGAAAAGGTTTAAATGGTAATTTAAACGTGTAAGATATTTGGCTTAAATATTTTCATGTGAAAATTTAGAACTTTAGAAAAACTGAGTCACGTTTATCTCCCAAGTTCATAATTTGCCGTCATCCATTTGAATTTTAAGTATATGTCTCAATTTTACTTCAGGCTGTGCTTTCATTAACTGAGTCGGTAACACAGCTTGTTTCTGATAAGCTTTGAGTAATGATAAATTACCTAATATCAGAAGATGCAAGGTATGTTGTTACCACCGCGAATTTAGTCAAATTAATGCTTTCAGCAAAGGGTACATTATAACTTCTCAAGAAACTGAATGGTTTATGATATTTACCAGTTAAAAACTCGAACGTGTTCAGATTATCAATCCAATGAAAGATATCCATCAACATTAACTCTTAATGCAATGAATTCTTCACTATTGTGTTTGACCTAATTTTTAACATGACATATGTGACCTCGTTCTGATTTACTTCTCCCTAGGGACACATTCAAATCTACCATCCTCATTTCAGAAGTCTTGATAGTAATGATAGGCCTACTGATAATAACAGTAATAATAATTATCCACGAATAACTCTTTTTGATGCAAGTTTAAGCACCATGCAAAAGCCAAATTTCTGAATCTGAAGGTTAATTAAGTGCCTGGAAAGATATAACCGCATGTCATTGTACTAATAATTGAAATTAAAAGTATTTCGATGTTTTTGTCGCTGATTTGGTGTTTTTAATTTTCTGCCAAACACTTTCTTCTAAAATAGACCGGTCGGAAAATTCATCACTTCCGGCTGGGTCGAAAGGTCGCATCAACCTTCTCGTGTTTATGCACATTAAGTGCAAGTATATCTGCTTATCCAGCGAGCGTTTATAACCTTGCTCTGCATGACATTCAGTACAAGTCCAATACACCCACAGGTATTACTATGTCCATGAACCTAGCTCTTGACTTTTTCGACTGTTTGATGAACGTAGCATTGGTTTATACTAATATTTTAAAAAAACCAGTAAACCTTAACGAAAACGGAGTCAGTTCCTCTGACAGTATGATCAGTGGCGTCGCCAAGAGGGGGCCAGGGGGGCACGTCCCCCCCCCCCTGAAAAATCGTGTGCCCCCCCCCCCAACTGAGATTTGAGGTTCCAAAAACAAAATATGTCTTCTGTAGTCAAAGTGTGACTATGAATTTTTTAGGATTCGATTCCTCTGTTGAAAAGAAAAGGCAGTAAATTTTTATGTTTTCCAAATGAAAATATCGCAAAAAACCTTGGAAATGCCATTTCCGGCTGTCTGAGGGGTGGCGTTTTTTCAAAATTTTCTTCACACTCCCGACTACGTTAATTGGAGGTGGCGCACAGCTCAGGTAACCCATCAAGCAGGATTAAGCCTACATTTTTCCTTCAGAGGATCACATCTAGTTGCCCATCAACTGCCTTTCTTTCTCTTTACAGTCACGGTGCAGCTCACCTTCCTCAAATTGTCAGCCTGGTACGCTCTTGAGAGTAGTTTCACTAACGTTTGTGTTGTTATCAAAAATAAAATCTTACTCGAAATTGCCCTGTAAGTAATTTTTTAGGCCAGTGTAAAAACAACCATTTTAAAAAACAACTTTAAAACCTTACAAACACGCTAAAGACCCAGGAGCTTCCGGGGGGTTCCCCCCCTGGGCCCCTACCAAAACTCACATTGAAGTGCCAATCAACTTTTTTCTCTAAAGATCATCTACCCCATTTTCAAAATGTCAGCCGGATCCGCTCTTGGTAGTTGAATCAGGGTTTTTTTTACCGAAAGTCTTACTTGAAAGTTACACTGGAGGTAACTTTTACACTAGTATTAAGTCAATAAAATTACCGTTAAATAACGTTTTTAATACCTCAAAAACACGTTAAAACCCAGAAGCTTCCGGGGGCTTCGCCCCCTGGACCCTCACCAAAATTCACATTGAAGTGCCCATTAACTTTTTTCTCTATATAACATCGACCCCTTTTTCGAAATTTCAGCCGGATAAGCTCTTGGTAGTTGAATCAGTGGTTTTTTACTTAGAGGCTTACTTGAAGTTACCCTGGAGGTAATTTTTAGACCAGTGTTAAGTCAATAAAATTACCCTTAAATAACGTCTTTAATACCTCACAAACACGCTAAAACCCAGGAGCTTCCAGGGGTTTCGCCCCCTGGACCCCCACCGGGGCTTGGCCTTTGGACCCCACCAGGGGCCCGCCTTAGGGCCCCTGGACCCCACCCGTTGAGCCTCGCGCTTCGCGCTCGGTAGCGCCCCGGCGCCATGAGTGGAGTCTATATGCCCCCCATAAAATCGTTGTGCCCCCTCAGTGCCCCCCCCCCCTCAGAATGAAATGTCTGGTGACGCCACTGAGTATGATAATCTCTGTAATATGATTCTCGATGAGCAATTGTCTCTTGTTCCTCAAACTCAAACTTTACACTCATCTAGATGCGATGATTAAACGAATGTCCGCAATTTGTATACCTTTTAAAAAAGGGAAAAATTTCGTGGACGACATTTCAATTTCATCAAACAGTTCATCGAACAGTTTACTTACTTAAAAAATTCCGCATGTATATCTTTAAATGTCATGACAGTACGTAGCACGTAAAGGTGTTATCTAAACAGGGTTTTGGTATCCAAGTTAGTTCCTTCACGGCAAACAATATAACTATACTGTCCAGTTTATGGAGGCAGTTTTATTCCATAGTGTTCCTGCATGGACAAATCAGGTTAGATTTGGTTAGGTTGGGTGTACGCTATGACCGATCAGTATTATTGCAAAAATATTATAGTCAACTTAACTATACTTTACGTAGTTCATTTCATGGTTATTTTCAGGTCATTTGAGATTTTGCACAAATTGTAATTCTTCTTGCGTAGATGGATGTGGGTTAGAGGATTGGATGGAGTTTTACGACCCAGTTTCCAACCAATTGGTTTAATTCGAACCGGCCACTGCCTTTTCACTTTGAGCTCCCTGGCTTGTTTACCCTACTCCATTGTTTATGCTTAGCACCAAGGACAATAGCAAGATATATAAGTGACAGAGAGAAGGGGCAACATGATCACCACAACGTTTTCTGGCGCATTAAATATTACCATTGTCTCTACATTAACTGTGACTCGGTTTGAGCTTCGTACTAGAGACAAAAGATGCAAATTTTGGGGTTCAAGATACAAACCGGGACCGGGTCAAGAGATGTGATACTTTCCAAAAAGTAACTTCAGGATTAGGGGTGTTTTGAAGTGGTTTTCTCACAGCTCGGAAGATCTTGATTCACATGTGATGGAGTGAGAGCCAGCCTTTTTTTATAGTTCCATCCCACTTGCCATATATCTTGAAACATTATTCTCATACTGGAATAGTGTGTCAGATTAGGCTAATTATCATTGAGATATGAGGGTTCTGTTCTTGTTGGGCTATCAGTTCTACAACAATAGGTAGTCTTCATCTAGTCTTCATTCATACTGGTAATCGTCCACAACTTTTTTTTGTCTATTATTGTCACGTGACTGGGGTATCTTGCGACGATTTCTCGGTTATAAAGAAAACGCGCCCATCTTGTGCTACTCTATTTTATACTGGTTTGTGCTGCCCCAATTTGGTTATTTATAAACAAAATTAAACATCATATCTGTCATTTAAAATTTAAAAACGTTGCGTACGAATAAAATTAAGAGACACCAATCTGGTCCTGTGCAACAGGATAAAGCACTTTGTACAACTATATCTCTGGATGCACTGCGTCAGTACCCTAATCTATCACTTGCATCAATCTCCGATTGTGCATTATTCTGTGCTAATGCACGGTCCATAGCTGTTTAAGCTTTAATTAATGGACGTACGTACATCTCATAGCGGCTCATTGAGTTGGTTCATGAAATTCAACAAAATTTTCCCAAACCTGTTAAGTTTTCTTCACGTACCAATGACAAATGGTCAATCTTAGACAATTCCCATTCCCTACACACAAACAACTGTTTTATGAGTGAGTACTTAACGGTTGGAGTCGGTTTTAAAAAAAATTGTGACCAGACACTTTTTCAAATTATAAAAAAAACCGTTACACGTCAGGATACTAGAAAATTCAAAATTTTAACGTTTTCTGTGACATTTGAACTTTGAAACATGACTTGTTATGCTAACTGTAAGCATTGTCATGTGCTAGAGACCCTTTGAGAATCTCATTAAGTTATCGATATCAACTCAATGAGCCTCTTAAACGTTTATTCTGTAGTTGTTATACACGTTGAGAGGAAATCTACCAGCTGTTTCCTGCGTACAAACAATTGAAAGATTGAGTGTGCTTCTTTGCACTTTCCAGAAAGAAGTTTGTACTATCAAATTAATTCGTCTATAAACTCCATCATATTCACCAACGTGAAATAGTTGTTAAATTCCTCATGCAAGTACTAGATCTCTACGTTATGACACACACACAGACATACATGTTGATTTGAGTCTTACTTTCTATATGAAGTTCATCTCATACATAAATTGACTTCCGTGTTTGACTCTTAATTTATATTTAAACTTAAGACTTCCCATGAGAAAGCTAATATCCCACTTGTCCCTCATTTCATTTTTTTTTTTTTAAATAAATAACACTTCTTAGTATGTCAAAAATCTCAAGTAACTAAAATTTAACATGGTTTACTGCATTAATTATATGATACACCTTTGAAACGTGTGATTCGGTCAGCTCATATATAAACAATGTACGATTGAAACAAGGAAGTAGTATAATGGTTTGTGCGTATGTCTATGGTTGATATGTCATAGCCTAGCATGCAATTTATTTCATCGATCGTTCAGAACACAAGTCTAGCGTGAGAATCCATACCGCGGTGATCCAGCAAACCCTGATAAAGCCAATGACCTTGTCTGTTGTGTCACCACAATGAGATCTTACCTTGCAAATATCAGTGTTACAATCAATAAAAGAGCAACAAAAGCAGGTCTATACATTTTGTGTGATACGGTAGCTTTATGACTTCTACCTTTTTTATGCATATACATATATAACGTTTTCACACACTGTTTTAATGGCAATACGTTATTATACGGTAGAATGCATATGGCGGTACGTAATGCGTAAATTACGTAACGCCATATGTATTTTACCATACAGTGACGTATTCCCTTTAAAACAGTGTGTGGAAACCTTAGAGGAAAGTTATTTTCCCCCTAACAAAAATATTCCAAATATTCCATCTATTCCACAGGTTGGTGTACGTATTTTTATATTTGTAAATATGTTACAAGCTTCGTCTCACTTAGATGTTTTCGTTTTAGCTCATCTCATGAATAATCTCATGTTTTCATATTCCTTTGCGGTACTTTACTTAGTACAATAGTAATATTCCAGCTTGATTCACCTGGATTCATTGCATGATAAGATATAATGAACCCCCCCCCCCCCTCAAATGATGTAATTGTATTGTTGTGGGGCAGAAAGTACACTTATTGGACTGTTGGAAAAAGATATTTAGGCGAGACAGGAATCTTAGCATAAAGTATGGATATACACGTATTGTATTTCAAAGTTAAACCTTTTTCGATAATTGCATTCCGGTATCGAACTTAATTCCCATCCATATTATTTGTCTTTTCATCCCGCGGGACAAACAATAATTCAACAGTGTGCAAGATTTACAAAACATCAATGCAAAAAAGAAGCAAGCAAAAACAAAATTGAACAAGAAAATATCCCACGAAAATCCTCATCTGAATATAGGGACTTTCAATTTTGAGGAAAATGAAGAGTTTAACACTCAATCCTTTGTGTTTATAGTACATACGGTAAGCCTGATGATATTATATACTCGTGTCTTTTTAGGAGTGGTGCCAGGATTTGTTCAACAATTAACCAAGGTTCAAAACGGAAGGGGGAGCAAGTCTAATCACGAACAAAAGCAATTGGTGCCCAAAGGGACCGAATAGCCACAATTTGTAGAGCGCCAAGCGAGTCGAAAATAGTGCCTTTTTAACAAATGTTTGAAAATGTGGAGCTTTACTTGGACAAAAGTTTGACTTCTTTTTCGCAGGAAACTGAATACCAAGGGTATTGCTAAACATTTGCACTTCCTTTTAGCCATCTTAGATCGAAGGAGTGATTGCAGATCGTTTGTGTTATTTTAGGACTTAAGCAGATTCTCGGCTTTGGCAGAGGCCTACTTTAATTGACAATTTTCCGACTTGGAATTTGTTGCCTGCGTTAGCCAAAAACTTACAAATCGGGAACCCACGTTGAAAAAAATTTGAATTTTCATCATTGAAAAATCAGATGGTTTAAGTATAAATTATTTCTCTCACGAGTCGAGGACGTGAATATGAACCAAAGTTTAATACAAAGACACGTATTTTACTTTTTTCATTTGGCTGAACAGTTGGGGTATGTAACTTTATTTTGGACCATTGGAGTGGTCTATCTTGGAACTTACCTACAGGAATAAATACAGAAGTAAACGTTGGATTCATTCATAGTAATCAACCATTTCAGACTTCTAATCTGAACTTAGTGATAAACGCCTAGGCTTGTTTTGGCAACGAGTGTGTAAGTACGGGGAACTTGATGTCGTCTGCACACAACAGTTTTAGAAATTACAATTTGAATCAACTCAGCGCTTTTAAAACTATTAGGCACATGTTATATGCATATTGTTTTTCAGACAGTAGGGGTACGAGAATAATTTTGTTTACATAATATCCTCTCCCACAGCTCTGTGTTTTTGGAAATCCATCTGAGAAATTTGATAGTGACCTGAGCAATCTCTAATACATACAAAACATCATTGAATAGTTACTGTGAAGAATAAATACAGGTTTTCCAAGAACCTTTCTTAAGTTAAAAGCGTGAAGTGCCATTGAGCATGCCAATGTAATCATGTTTGCTTTGAAGAAACACCCACAATTTACAGTTTCGTAGAATACGTCACGGGCTGACTGTATGCTAACAATTGTTTCCACTTGATTCAAGGCGTAAAGAGTAAACAGACCTATTGTAAATAAAACGGTCGAAAAACCGAACAATAAAAAAGCAATGAAACTCTTCGGAGTTGAAAACGGAGAAAGAAATTCTTTTATGGGAGAATGTTAAGCCAGCTAGATATATTTATGCACTCCAAAAACCCTTTAGAACGAAGCCCACCTCACAAACTTTTCTGTAAAGAAATTGCCCAGAATGATAAGAACGCCAATCGTGTGTGAACGCTTGCATACGTCTTGACCTACATTGGCATTTTTACCCACCAATAACAAACGTGCCCAACAGTTTTCACAGTGCTTTATATATTACACAAATTTGTTAAAGATTTACAAATCGTTTAGTTTTACTGGGTCGTTTTGTTATTTCTCAGGACAATTCATACCTTCTCGTAGTGGATAGATTACTTGATTTCCATGAATGAATTTTTTTTCTTTATTTTTGGTCTTGACTTTTCATTAGACATGAGACTGTAGTTATGGTTGTTAACAGATGAGTAAGACTAGCTTTGTTCTCGATGGTTGGTGTGTTGGTTGACTTTTGTTTATTCATCAGTTTTTAATCATCCATGTGGTGCTCTACGCAGCAGGTTGTACAGCATATTCCTTGTTCAGTCATAAATCCCTTGTTTTGGAAGTTCAGAAGCTAAGAAAACAGACTGAGTCTGCTCCGCAGGGTAGTTGTTGTTCATTTATACACAGAGCTGGTGCATCTACTTCTTACTGTGTTTATGTAATTCTACATTAACTAGTGTTTTTATTGATGTTGGGTTTTGTTGTCAGTTGTATTCTGATGATCGTCGAGGTCAGACCGAAACATAAGGCCAAATTTGGTTAGTTACTAGTAAGATAAATTGTTTAACGGCTGAGTATCTTACATGGTGAACTACAAAAGAATAACAAGTTTTAGTCATCTGTAGTTGACTATACCCTTAATCCAGAATATATCAGAGAACGTCCTGCTTCGGTATCTTAAAATAAATTTAAAAGAACTCGTCCCTTTTCAAGAATGGTTTTGCTCAATGGAATAAGCTTATTTGTAAAAGGGATAATCGACTGTTGTAATAATAGAGATAAGCTTCACACTGTAAAAGTCCCCTTTCTGTGAAAATATCGCCCAAAATGTTCTATTAAATTCTTGAAGAATGAATTTCAAATAAGCGCTTCGGTTATATACAAAAATGAATCCCCAATGTTACACTATGCTAAGCACATGTTTTAAATTCCTAAAAACACTGCTTTTAAATTCGTTAAACTGCTAGCCATGTAGTGTTTAATAGCTAAACATGTTTAGAATTCAAACGTGTTTACAAAGTGAGGGCAAAACAAATGTTAAATTGCTGAACACTTTTTTAGAGTACACTGATAGAATATCTCTTGAAAATGTATTTTCTTTTCTGAAAAGGACTAGTGCAAAAATAACCCAACAAATTGTTTGTTTTTCCTTTTTTCCTTCCTCTGTTTCTTTTAAATCTCCCTCTCCCCATTTTAAAGTTATTCATTAAGATAGATTGAGAAAACGGATTTATTTCTTCTAGAGGTAGTACAGGGCAAACTACTTGCTTTTGTTTCAAACTAATCACTCAATTACGCACTTATATCGCCCCACGTTGGAAATACCGTGACGTTTTAATTTTTAACATGTTAAGCTATTGAACATAAAATGTTTAGTACTCTGCAAAGTTTTCAAAGTATATCAAGGCATCCTCAAGTATTTTTTAGTAACACAAATGTTCGAACAATTTTTCAAGAGGGGAAAAGAAATAATTAAGTTTCATTATTTCTTTACTCATTAATGTAAATAGCTTGCAACTTTTGTGGATACATTATTCTGCAGTTATCTTCTGTGTTGTCTCCTAAAGCTAACAAAGCATTGTATCATTGTGAACCGACCGAGTCGAAGCACTTTACGCTGGCTTGTGAAGACAAATCGAACGTTGCTCATGGGTCTCTGGGGATCCTGCTAAACGCTCTTTATGCCAGGTCACGTGTTAACTAAAAGTAGACTAACGCCAAATTTAAGTGGGCGATGAGGTCTGGAGAGATTGGATGTTTGGAAGAAGCATTGCTTATAATATAAGCCCAGCCTTATCCGAGGAAGGTCAACGAACTAAAGTCACTGACCGATTTATTCCGTGTGCAGTGATGGATTTTAAGAATACATCGAGGCTTTGAGAAGTCTCGGTATCAAAAGGGCCTACTGACATTGAAGTTTTGAATTAAACAACGTGGAAACAACGCCTGTCCGTCAGTGCTTCCATGCCGACTTGTCCTTAAAAATCAGCATTTTGAAGAAAATCATGTAAATGTATTGTGTGATAGCTAGTTTTTCAATCAAGAAATAGCACGAACGTTTGAAAACTTTTTGGATGACATTTGTAGATATAGCAATAAAAACGTTCGCAAGACTTCATTGGAAAGCACCACCCAAGACCTTGTAGGTGTATGAAGCTATTTTGATTGAGGAGGGGACGCGCCAGATGATATTGCCACAAGGCGTATATCAAACTCACTCGATCACTCGCGCATTTTTTCAAAGAGGTTGAACATAAAATGACAGCTAATTTTTGGTGACGTCTTATAGCCACACTACCGCTGATCGGTAAAATCTGTGTGTCGATGTGACGTCACAAAATAATTAGCATAAATTTTAAATTTCATAGCCTGCGGTACAACTCATCTGTTTATACAGGCTGGGATTTTTTTTTTTGCACGTCCAGAGACGGAGAAGATTTTAACAAAAACCCACAAAAATCGGATCGGAATCCGATCCGAAATCGTTGTCGTGTGACCTCGGCTTTACGGGACTTCATAGAAGATCCAATCAGTTTCGTATGGTGTCGTTGCCGCTTCATTAAGTGGCGCAGCTAGGGTATTTTCCAGGGGGACAAAGCTCGAAAATTTCCCCAAAACTTTTCATTTCCAGTATATTTTCAGTTTCAGTATGTTTTCAAGGTCAAGGTGCATGTATTACATACAAAATACGTAAATTTATATAAATAACAAGATTATCATGAGGTCATGTAATGTTACCTAAGTTAATACATGGCCTACAAGATCCTGAAGCTGCCTACTATATACATAGGACTAAGAGAATGTCATCATGGTCCCGATGCCACCCCTATCCACAGTGATTAATTTAATTTTCCGAACAGATTAAAAAGAATAATACTTCGAACCAGTCCTTTAGAAATAAGGTAAACATCAAACGATTTTCCAGGTTTGCAGGGTTATTATGTGTAGACAACGGTAAGCTATTGTTTTAAAGACACGGTATCGTGGCGCGAAACGGTGGCGATATTTGGACAGCCTTCAAAAAATTTGTTATCCCACCCAAAATCCCGGATGTAGCCCATAGAGACCGTATGATAACAGTTCAAACGATTGGGTGGGATAGCGTACTGCTGCGTACGGTATGCTTGCAGTTGTGTGAGCGTTAACAGGCGTAGTATCTGTGTTAATTTGTATGTAGCAGGGAGTTGTTTTCCTGATACAAGTAACTTACTCAGTGTGACAACAGAGAGCCCCTTGGGAATTTTCCCAATATCTTGGGAATTTTGAACCGTCTCGATCATTCTTTTCCTTCCCACTTTGAAAAAAGAAATATTGTGTGATTGTTTCTTTTTTCTTCTTTTTTAAGTCACTTATTAATTAGTTATGAAATATGTGAATAAGTTCTAATAAGAATGCCAAGGTGGCTAATTTATTTAATTTCCGGCTCAATTGTTTTGTGTTTTAATCATCAGTTTGACTTCGATGCTATAGGCTATTATTACTGTAGTTCAACGTTGAGAGGCTATACGTTGTTATTCGAGGCGTGATCTTGGGAATTTCTAAAAAGACGAACTGGCCTAGGAAACCTGCATTGAACTTGAGAGATTGGTCGAAGCGAAGGGGTCGAAGCGAAGGGGCTAGTCTTTAATAGTCTTACGACAGCAAAATGTCTTCCTGTGCAGAACTTCAGAAAGAAAAATCGAAGGACAGCGTTTGCACACGTTGTCACGAGAAGGAGAAATCAAACGAGAAAAATACAGTAGCAAACGAAAGTCGAGGGTTCCCTTTCCATTCTCACGCGGAATAGGCCATACCTAACGTTAGATCGCCGCAGAAAAAGCAGGTTGATTGATTGGGGAATGGCAAGTCTCTTGTTTATAACGGCGATTTTGCAAAACATCATCTCACAGATCATGCCCAAAGGTAAGTGAAATGTGTTTGTTCAGCCTACTGACAGTAAAAAGTAAACAGGATTCCCGTCTCGTTAGTGATCCACATACCCATCCCACACGCGTTTTTAGCATATGTACAGTACAGAGTATGCATAGGCCTAACGTTAGGACAATTTTATTAGTAACTAGGCTTTTGACGAGCTGGCACAGGTTACAGCAGAAGTGATCAGCACTACATTTACCACTTCATCAAAATCGTAACCCCAGAATAAGCCATGCTACTCTTGAAAAATCTGACTAGCCTATGTCCTCAGTTTGCTCATATACATGCCCGATAATATCTCTTCTGAAGTAAGACTTTTTGCTGACGACTGTGTAATTTATAGACAGATAAAGAATAATCTTGACCAGGTTCAACTCCAAAATGATCTAAACACCCTCTCTGAGTGGCAAAATAAATGGTAAATGCACTTTAATACCAAGAAGTGCTTTTCTATGAGGATTACTCACTCAAGGAAACCCAAGTTTTTTAATTATACTCTAGATAACGATACCCTGGAGTCTGCCGATTGCCACACTTATCTGGGAGTTGACATCTCTAATACCCTTACCTGGAATAGACATATTAATCGTATCACTTCGTCAGCAAATAGGTCTTTGGCATTTATTAAAAGAAATTTATACTCCTGCCCCAGGAGTGTCAAAGCTAATGCCTATCTCACACTTGTTAGGCCTTTATTGGAGTATTCATCTTCTGTTTGGGATCCCTACACCACTTCCCTATCCAATAAGGTTGAGCAAATTCAGCGTAGGGCTGCTAGGTTTGTTTATAATGACCATTCCCCCCATAGTAGTGTGACTGAAATGCTAAACGACCTAGGGTGGGATAGTCTCAAAACAGGCGTACTGCCAACAGGCTAGCAATTCTTCACAAAGCCAGATTGGGCCTCCTAGCCTTGCCAATCAACAACCTACAACCGGTCGGCGGCCCTCTAGACATCACCATTCTAATAGCTTTACCAATATACCAACCAATAAGGACTGCTACAAATACAGTTTCTTTCCTCGGACCGTCAGAGACTGGAACCTACTCCCCAGAACATTACAGATCTCGAGGACCCCAAGCAATTCAAGAGCGCAGCCTTGAGGATCCTCAGACGGGACGACTAACTACATGCGCACACTCAACCCTGCACGTTTGACTCCACCAGGAGTGTTGTGCAGTATTTTTCCAGATCCAGATCCAGATCCATGCCCTATCTTAGTTTACCCTATGATCTCTCCGAGGGCCTGGCACGGAGTTTGCACTTTCCCCAATATTGTCTTCTCAAAACTTTCTTATCAAGCATAGACTTACAGTACAATGCTATCACTAAGATAATCCTAGCTGTTTCATTAGCCTGCGCAGACCACAGTGACAATGAGTAAGTGCTCAGCTTTGCTGGATCAGTACTAGTCACTGAACGTGACCGTATAATCCGCACCTTGTAGTCATCTCCTTACTACGAAATGAAGTGTATAGCATAGGAACGTAATGCTGGGTCCTGTTCAAGGGCTAGATCAGTACATGCCGCTAGAATTCAGTAGGGTCGTTTAGCCAAGCTTTCCTGGGAAAAGGCCATTTTCTCGGGTGAAATAGATGTCTTATGTCGCCTGATGACTAAAACCTCCTATTGAATTCTAGCCTCATGAATTTGCCAAAGATTTGACTGGATGAGAACAGCAGTCTGTAAGCCTGAGCATGTTGGATTTATAATATAAATGAAGATTATCTGGTGCAATCAGGTGAGCAGGATCAAGGCACCATTATCCAGTAATTGATTTCTGTAACTAATTTGCTTATGCTTGAGTGACCTCCAGCTGCATAGTATGTAATTGATACTAGTTATATGAATTGCAAAAAAAGGAAATGAAGGCTTTGATAAGCATTATTCATGTGTGTGAATGCATTCCAAAACATTAAAAAACTAATGAATGCATTCAAACAGTAACTGAAGGCTTGGTAGACTTCAAAGGAAATTATGAAGGCTTATTCAGAAGGCAAGGAAGACTTCATTTGAGGAAGAAAATAAGCATTCCAACTCACTGACAGCTTAATTTAGTCCTTCAAATGCTAAATGATACATTCAGAAGGCATAATGAATGCTTATTGAATGCTAGTAAGCATTCAATAAGGGTGATGAGGGTCCCCATCCAAATGCTAGTAGTCCTAGTGGTTTGCCAAATTGCCAGGTATATGTGGGTAAAAAAAATTGAAAGGCAACTGCCTTCCTAATGTAAGGTAAGGCCCCATATAGGCCTATAGGCTTTCAAGTACGTACATCATAAATTTCTCCCCATGTGTGGAACAATGCTATAGTATGAAAGCTAACTACGTCAGTATATAGGCCTTCATCAGTCGCCTAAGAAGACCTGGATCTGCAGATTTTGGGCTCAGTCGCAGATCCAGGATTTTGAGAAAGAGGGGAATTAGTACACCATCAACAAACAAGACACCGGGGCATTGGGGGTCACCTCCAATAAAAATTTGAATTCTGCTTATATGCTCATATACAATTTGACATAAATAATGTACCAAATATTCAACAATTGGTTGTACCTGCATGCAATTGAAAACTGATGCAGATCTCCTTCCCCTCAATCACCGTGCACCACCCCAAAACCCCCATCCTCACAAGGGAAATAAGAAATCTGCATTCTAAATTCAGTTCAAGCCAAAGTACTGTAGGGCTACTACCAGTAACCAGTTGGGCTACAGGAATCGATTTTCATGGTTGTCAGAATATCCGGGACAACAAAAATTCCATACGGACAACCAATACATTAAGGGTTGGTTGTCCCATGGACAACCATTTTCCTCTCGGACTGAAAAAGTATACTGCTGATTGATAAATTCTTTTACCTTTTTTGATAATAGTTTCATAACCATATTTCAGACTTGGAGTGTTCCTAGCTGTCTCTCAAACATCACATCTTTTTATTCTTCAAGACCAATAATGCATGAACATCAAGGGCGGATCCAGCCCCTAGCTGAAGGAGGGCAGTTTGAAAAGCGCCAACATCATACAGGGGCCGCATGCATACTCTTGAATTTGACCGACCTCATTTCTCAGACCAACTCCCATTGCCACAGTTATATATAGCTATACGGTTCGAAATTCTGGGGACCTTTATTTTTTTTTTTTTTACTTTTCAGGCAGTTTTTACTTAAAGACTCAGGGAGTGCATTTATCTTGTATTGAGGGGCGCTAGACTGGTCATAGGGGGGGCAGTTGACCCTACTGGCCCCCCCCCCCCCGGATCTGACTTGATGAACATAATTAGCCTTCTGTTTTGTAATTGTGTTAAAAATATTTTGGACAACCAAGGCCTGGGCTATGAGGGGTACTGTAAGGTAGGCTAAGCATAGTACAGCTGTTGTACCTGATGTACATACAGTATGAAAAGTTGTTTTCCCCAAGATCTAGGCAGGACTGCATATAAATGCTATTTCTGGGTTAAGTTTCCAACCAAGTAGTTCAAGTCAAGCTAGTCTTGACCTTTTTTTCTATTTTGGTTCACACGCTTGTTTTCACTACTCCATTGCTTTTGCAAGCACAATGGCAGTAGCTCCATTTTTAAAGTCTTCAGTGAGACCAGGCCCGGAATCTGTATGTTGAGTGTACATGGAATGCCAAATGCAATAAAAATTAATGCCTGAGCAAAATTTATGTCCTCGGTTATTGACAGTGGCATTACTAGTAGACTTTTTCATCGGGAGAGGGAAAGTGCTGAAGTGGTGGGGCAAACGAAAATGCTCCTACTGTCGCCTATCGAGTGCCACTATTGACCAGCACATTGCGTATAGAGAACACTTTGCCTGAAATGTGTTTCAGATTGCATAAAATGGTACTGTACTTCCCAGCTGTTGTTTTTACTACTAAAAAGTGCTGCTTTCAAGAGGTGTTTGTGAAGTTCTTACACATTTTGCCCAATATACTTTTTACATGAGGGGGGTATACAAGAGCCACTGCTGATGCCACTGATAATCGGTAGGTTGAATTAAAATTCCTTTAGACAGAATAAATTGCAATCCCCCTCCCCCTTGTCCCTTTCTGTTTTAATGGGGACTAGTGTTCACATCATCATCAATCATCATTATTATGACTCTTATAACAACCAATTTTGACACCACCCATTAATCATTTAGGGACATGTGATTTGAAATCATGGAAGTCTGTAATATGCACTCTTCCCTAAGATAAAATACTGTTTCATATTGCAAATAGTCTTGATTTACTTTTCAGGTGTTCCTCAAAGTACTGTACATGCAGTGGGCCACACATACAGAGCCAAGTGAATGACCAACCCTCAGTTGCTAGGTGTTACACCCATAGGTGAGTGAAAATAACTGCAAGATGTATTAAAACAACTCTTTCAATTTCCAAAAGCATGTTTTCCCAGCTAACTTCCAGGTAGTACTTCCATGGTTCACAACACTATAGCACAGAACAGTCTGCCTTGTGCTGTGCGGAATTGCTCATAACGATTTCACGGCTTTAATTAGTACCATGAGTGGTGGCTCTATGTTGGGGCAAGAGGGGGCATTTGCCCTCCATAGATTTTTGTCCTTGGCCCCCTCACTCCCCCCTCCCTCCCTCTGCCCAAATGTTAGCTGGTCAGTAAGGAGTTGGGTTTGGGTTTACTGAAAAGAATTTAAATAACATACCTCTCCAGAGACTACATTTTTCATTCAGAGATACAGTATGCTAAAACCTCAGAGCTTCCAGGGGAGAAGCCTGTTTGATCCTGCCTACTGTAAGAGGTGACGAAAGGAAAACTAACTTGTACTTGAACTGCACTTGAAATTAAATAATTAATTATATATATTAATTATATATATATAATAATTGAAAACCATGCATCCAAACAGTTCATCATGTGCTGCAAACTTGCATCACCAGCTGTAAATATGATATTCCATTGAATTGCAGCATGATCTACTACTGTCAAGGGCCACTATGACATATATTAGAGCCAGTTTGTCCCTCATCAGCAACTACAGGTAATTATGGAAGCCAACACAGGGAGGATTGCAAATGGCATCAACTTTAAACCAATAGTTATTGCCCAAGACTAGCTGAACTTTCATTGAGTTCAGACAAACATCATAAATGTCCTATATTCACGTTTCCCTTTATACAACATGACAGACGGTGTGTGTTTGGTCTAACGGTAGAGCATCCACCTCTCACACGGAAGGCTCACTTCCCAGGTCGAGCCATACCAAAGACTCTAAAAAGGAACCTACTGCCATTTTGCATGATCGCTGCTCTGTATAAGCAGTGGGGTAGGGAAAACAAGCCAGTGAGCCACAACTGGAAAAAGGCCGTGGGTGGTTCGACTTGAACCAATAGGTTGGAAACTGGGCCATAAGACTCCATCTAACTACAACATGTATTACAGCCAGGGCTGCAAAAATATTTATTTTCCAGGAAGGGGAGTTGCATTATTTCCCAGGAAGAGAGTAAAAGTTCCCACAATTCTCCCTGCATTTTCATGAAAAGGGAAATTTTCCTCCAGATGTCCAAATTTTCTGGGAAGGAGCTTCTCAGCTTCACAACTCTTTTCACCCTTGATTATAGTATTGTAGTACATGCTGTAAGAAGTCACAACATCCGGCATGGTGCCATGCAGTCTCTTTCCAAGGGAATGATGAAATCCTGCATAAGAGGCACAAGCAACCCAAATCTATGGCCAAACCCAGAGATTTGTCTGGGAATTATTTTGAATAAAATGTTATGAAAGAAAAGTTGAAAATTTGGATTTTAAATTCAATGTTCATTTGGGTTTGAAAATTAAATTTCAACTTTTGCGGTTTTTAAAGGACAACTGCATTTCCTTCAAGAATTAGAAGGAAGTACACAATTGGAATGTTACTTGTCACTTTCTGGACAATAAATAACATACCCATCTTTGCTCCCTTGAAAAGAATGGAAATTGTTTCCTAAAATGTTTCCCATATACAGTGGGGACCATCCATCATAACTGGGCGATGAATCCCCTGTCGCACCTTGCTCCCCTTAGCACCTCTCTGGCACTCCTGGTTTTACTGAACACTTATGGCAAAATAAATTGCCAAAACACAAAGGGTCATTCAAGATTTTAGTTGTTTTGCCCTCTACCTAAACAAAAAGGGATGGGGGTATTGGATGCCAGTCTTCCCATGTCTTTCTGCAGTGGAAGTGTGATGTCTTTGCCACAGTGTGGGAGGAGGGTGCAATATTTACTGTAATTGTCAAATTGAGTTCTAAAGCTTTGACTATTTTCATGACAGTAAGCATTTCTTCTGGAGTACAGTACCGTAGCTTGACTGTCAGACATGCATCTCTCTTCTACTCACAGTAGTTGTATTTCCTTTTATTTTTTAACCTAGCTAGGCTACTCTCATCATTTCAAAATGGATTTATGAAGTCAGAAGTCCTATGTTTTTTATTATTACTTACTTTATCTATTATTCCAACAACTTAATATACTACCCAATCTGTTTCTTTGGGTGTTAATTCTGAAAATTCAAGTTTTCTCTATAACTGGTTGACCATTTCCAAATGCAGTCACATGCTTGCAAATCATAATTACCTGCTTTCCAACGTGCTTTTGAAATGTCGGATATTAACATCAAAAAGCTGACCAGGAAAGAAAAAAATCCTTTGTTAAACAGAATTTGTTTTGTAATTTTTTAACGTGCTGTATAGGCTCAGTCCTGGCAGATCTGCAATTACAGGGTCTTCCCATTTTAACCATACTACTCCAAGGCACATGACTGCTGTTGTCATTTTTTCCACATTGAAAGGCAAAAACAGTCATCCCAAACTTACTGTATTTCAAGCAAAGGCTAAAGCTCACAATTTTCTTTTCACTTCTTTTAATTTCTTAAAAGTATCTTTAATAATTTTTAGGACTTCAATATTACATATTCTAGGAAAACCAAGCAGTGACTCCCCAAAAATGGCACATGACCGTGAAGAGCCAATCATGAAACAGGGACGGTGTACTACACTACTTTTAGTTGGGGAGACTGCTCTTGCCCTTTAAGCTTTTCATTAATCATGCTTTGATATCAAAGGGCAGAAAGGAAGATCTGAGATTTCTCTAGATTGAAACAGTATCATTAAATTGCATGGTAGGAACATTTACCATTTGCATTTGGCATGAACATATCCATGGACAAAAAATACCTTTCCACAAGTTACAAAATTTTTGCCATTTGTCAGTTTGTTAGTATTTTTCTTCATTCATTTATCTTCAAAATATGATGTAAAGGATAAAATGTAGCTTCCAAACTTTGCTAATTGCTCCATTATTGTTGCCTGCTTGGACAAGAGGTGACTTGATGTACAGGTCTAAGTGCAGTACAATCTAGTAATCTACTTTGTCAACAGTTCAGTTGAAGATTTCCTGGATTGCCACAATGAAAATGACACTGATGAGGCAGAGGCAGACAATATAATGTGGGAGGAAGCAGTCAAGTCTAAACATGAAAGTAGACTATCTAGGTAAATTCACTATGCATTGGTTTCAGTTTCTTTGAAAAGAGAATCCTTGTACCTGATGGAAAAATATCAAGTTTTTGTTACATCTTTTGAATTTCCATTGTGATCTGGATTCTGCTCAAAATATTCCCGGAATGGTAGTACGCCTATCCCCAGTTCCAAGACCTACTGACAGTAATACCAACCTCACCTCTGAAGCTCTGGCCTTGTCCAGTTAATCAAGTTTTGGCACCACAAGTTTGAAAGAAATCTTTTATGAGTAGCTCTCTTTTCAAGAAAGTGAGAAATATGAGAACAATTTCATCTTTTTGGAATTTGTGACAAGGAGAATAAAGAAAAAAATTATAAGTGTTTTCGTAGTTCCATTTCTAGTTCCAGCTGAGCCTGCTTATTACATTTAATTTGAAGAAGTACCAACTCAGATTACTGAGCAATCCAGAAAAATTTCAAGTAAGCAAGGACAGAGCAAAAATATCTCTGTGGGCATTTCATATATTATTCTGTTTTTATTTGGCACAGGAGGACCAGCCCAAGGATCCACCCAAAGTTGTCAAGTTCACCTCTGCATATGCTAGTCATTTACGGTGTCATGTTCAACTGGACTGAAGATTCAAAATCTCAGCTACAATTGGGGTGTAAAAGGCACCTGGTTGATGCTTCCCAACCAGGATGGATTTATGCATGATTTTGAGTATCCTGGCAGAACCCAGAAAACCACATCAATACTGGAAAGATTGCTTGCCTTGCTTGCCATGTAATGGTTTACATCACAAAAGCAATTTTTATTGGCCAAATGTGTTTTGTCAACTTTTGTGTATGAAGTTTTGTGAATAGGAAGATGGTGTGATACCTGAACAGTATTGCCAACCAGCTTGTAACTGTATTGAAGCCTTTCATTTATATGTTATAACATCAGCTATACCTGAAACTTTAGGTCTGAATTTTATTCCAGTTTAATAAAAAGCATGAAAGAAATAATGGGACTATCATATCATGCACAATAAAGACAACAAGAATATAGGAACAATTTTTGGTGCACTCAGTGGAGCATGTGTCTTTTGTAAGCTTCGAATGAATCATAAGTTGAAACAGGGTTCCTACATTTCTGGAAACTAATTTTTCACTTTTCCAGGACCAAATATTAAAAGAATTTGCACAACTTTTTTTTTTTTTTTTTTTGGGGTGGCTGTTACATCAAATTATGAAAATTTGTGAAAATTTCCATGAATTTTTCATGACTTGGATTAGCACATGTTTTTGAATTGGAAAACTTTACCAGGCCCTGCAAAATATTTTTTCAGTGATGGCAGGAATCCTTCTAAAGGTGTTTAAGTCATTTGTTTAATAGAGACGTTGGTATGCCATAGGAAGTGGAAGTTTGAAACTGCATGTTCAGGATATTCAGATTGATAATTATAGATTATTTATTTGTAGTAACTGTCAGTGTTGTAACAAGTCACGACTCAAAGTCACTTTCTCTCAGAATGATAGTGACTTGATAGAATTCAGAGTAATATCCCCATTGAAATAGTACAGTGACTCGAGTCACATAAAAGTTTGAAAATTGGTGACTCGAGTCACTAATCTAGTGACTCAATTACAACACTGGTAACTGTACTGTGTAAGAAATACCCATGCATCATGCTGATATCAAATTCAAGAAGGCAGAGTGGCTCATATTCCGGCAGATAGTGCAGTCTGATTCAACAGGGTTTTGTGTGCTCACTTTGATGATATACCCTTCAAACAGTAGACTAGGATTGTGTCTGCACAATGAAAAGTTTTAAACAGCTGTGGGTGGCTAGAATTAAAAAGGTTGGGAGAATGTATGAAGTAGTGAGAGGACTTGGCCTAGCTTGAATATTCTACCTCCAGAAGTAGACCCTAATTCACATTTAAAAGATATCCTGTGAAAAATGTTTCAAATAAATTTATGTTTAATACGTCGAAGTAGAATGTTCTGATAAAATTCTTAACTCAGTTCTTCAGATGCTCAAAATATATGCAAGTAAAGTTATCAGATTTTAAATTCAATTTTTGTGAACTTAGAGCAAGCATTTGTTACATATCCTACCCTTGCACTGATCAAATTTGTTTTCTTAAACTTCTTTTGCGAATGATTGAAATATTTCTTTTCTTAGATTTGAATATGCCATGAGCAAGGGTGCCAGTGGAAAAACCAGCAAAATGGGAAGCTCCTTGCCAGGAATTGTTGAAAATTTGGAAGAATATATTTTTTATAGACGAACATTTAATTTCCAGTGTAAATTTTATTTGTGATGAAAATACACATTTCCTAGCTATCATCATGTTTGGAGCCCTCGCCATGGTTAACATTGGACACAGAAATTTTCCAATCTTGAAATTTTCTATTAATGGGTTAAACCAAATCCCTGTGTTTCATTTTGAATAAAAGCAATTGTAAAATCAGGACTTTATACTGTAAGCATTGCCCATCCGTGCTGAAACATTGACATCACTCCTTGAACAGTACTTCCTTCAGGTGCAGTCATGACATGCTTTGGGTCTATGTTGCCACATTCATGTACCTTATTACCTTATGCCAACCTTATGCCAACATTATGACTTGAATAAAACTTTTGATTACATTTAGTTCAAGCATTGAACAATCCATGAGAACTCATTTTCAGCTCTCTTCCACTGATTTGGTTTAATCCTACAACTCAGTGATCCACAAGCTTGTTTATATGTGATATTGTGCAGTACTTTATGTGCCCCCCACCTGAGTGCCATTTAGAAACCAGCCTGGTAGTAATGGTGCATGCTGGTGCATGCATGGTGCCTCTTAAATTGGAGACTGTGGCACTGCTTCGATGGGTCTCATATATGTCCTAGCATCATCATTGTTTGCTCTTAGTTATGGAGGGACTAGTACATTTAGACGTAAAATGATTTTGCTATGATGCAGAATTTAAGTTGTTGCCATAAGCAGGAGAAAACATATTTGTGCAAATTGCATGCATACAGTATGTGCAATTGCTTACTGTACAAACAGCACAAACAACATTATGACTTGAATAAAACTTTTGATTACATTTAGTTCAAGCATTGAACAATCCATGAGAACTCATTTTCAGCTCTCTTCCACTGATTTGGTTTAATCCTACACCTGATCCACAAGCTTGTTTATATGTGATATTGTGCAGTACTTTATGTGCCCCCACCTGAGTGCCATTTAGAAACCAGCCTGGTAGTAATGGTGCATGCTGGTGCATGCATGGTGCCTCTTAAATTGGAGAGACTGTGGCACTGCTTCGATGGGTCTCATATATGTCCTAGCATCATCATTGTTTGCTCTTAGTTATGGAGGGACTAGTACATTTAGACGTAAAATGATTTTGCTATGATGCAGAATTTAAGTTGTTGCCATAAGCAGGAGAAAACATATTTGTGCAAATTGCATGCATACAGTATGTGCACTTGCTTACTGTACAAACAGCACTGCTACACTTGAAGAGAATGTACTGAGCATATCCACAAAGATAGTTAGGAGTAGCACTTTATACATGAAGATCAGTACCAATTGGTTAAATTTTGATATGAATTGAAACAATTACTCCACTCTTATTGATCAATGTTTTTGGGTACTGATAGTTGTGTACTCAATCAATGGCATAAAAAAAGCCTTCTAGATGCATGGGAAGCTAGACAGCAAGGGGTGCCCAAATTCATTTTTCTTGAAAGCCTCTAGCTCCAATATTCATGGGTGGGGTTGGGGGGGGTTATGGGATAGGAATGAAACCTTGCACACACAAGCCCTGAGGTGTTTGAATTCTCCATGGACCCCTGTGCATTGTCCACCCAGGTCCACCCTACTGCTACCTAGAAGTCCCCAATAAGAATGAAGTTGTATGTAATTGTAGACTTTTGAAACTCAATTCAGCTTTGCTGAACTTCTAGTGCTAAAGGTGCACTAGGCTGGTGTTCTTGTTTAAATCGGAGAAGGTACTAGAGTGTGTAGAACACAGCTTTTAAAATAGGGCTTCATTGTGATCCTTTTTGAAGTCTGAAAACTATGTAAAAACTTGCTGTCCTTCAGAAAAAGTGGAATGTGATCTATTGAAAGTTTGACCATACATTTTCTAGGGATGGATTTGTAAACTTCAAAAAGGAAGTGGGCTAGATCTTGTCAGCCTTTCAACCTGCAGGACAGTGTGCATGGTAAGTATCACCTCCTCCTTTCTCCCCCTCCTCCTCCTCTCCCCCCTTCCCATTTTGGTCCAGAATGTTAATGAAATACACTAGGTGCATGCTTGATTCTATATGCGAATGAATGGCTTTAATTGCAAACTCAAAATCATCAAAACAGCTTCTGTCATTCTCATTCAAAAGAAATGGTAGGTAGGCTATACATCTTTCTACAGGTCCTTGCTCTGGCCAGTGAATGCAATTTACAACACTACCATAACTGCTGTAAACCACTGGAAATAGATTCTTCTACATCCTGTAAATACCCCATCATTTTCTGATCTACCTCTGTAAGTGAATAGCCTGACCCAACTAGTCTTCAAGGCATATGTAAAGGTATAGGAAATATGTAATTCACTCATATCTCATAGTAATATTAAATGATTTTTGACAAAATTGTAATAATTACTGGAATTCCTAAAAATTCAATTGACAGAAATATTACATAAAGCAAAAGATGAAAATCAGGTAGAGTACCATATGCTTACTGGAATCATGTACCAGCTGTTTCACTTTATTGTTTTACACTTAAAATTTCCCATCAACATGCCATAATACATTTCTTGATCAACAAGCATGACAGTGGAAAGCTCTTATTTTTTTTATAATAGAAGACACTATGATTAATTCCCAAACAAAACATAACTCTTCTATTTTGCATGTTGTTATGAATTTACTTCAAAAATGATACAAAAACTTGTGTTTTTCTTAAAAAAAGTTTATATTTCAAGTAACATGAAAACTACTGCCACATTTGTAAATGAAGTTTTTAAAATATAGGAATTCGAGGCTTACATGCAACTTTCATGATATATCTTGCATGATAGTTTGGGTCTACAAGTACATTTTTTGTCACTGATATCATGATATGCAATTCCCATCTCAATGTACTTCTGGATGGCCTTTCCACTCCTATACTTGCACTCCTGTCACTGTACCCTAACATGATGACACCAGCGGTCTTCCCCAGTCTCGGAATATTGCATTGAGTAAGTATTGACAGTCATATGAAGCAAGTTTGAATAGTCGAATTCTCTAGGCAATCAGTTTGCAGTGGAGATGTAGTTCTCAAAGCCACCATACAGACCTGGCCTGCACTTTCTTCTTTAAAGATCCAGAAGACATTTTCCTTCCAGCCTTACAAGAAGATAATGGTAGGTTCCCATGCATGAGTTCTGCCATATAGTAGGTATTGTAGGTGTTTTTTTTCCAGAAAAGTTGATGCAGTTCCTGTAGTGCTAGTGCCTTCAAGGTTACAAAGAAGAGCATAATATAAATAAGTAATATGTCACATGTAGTAATTAAAACAACCTTTTAGTTTCAGTAAACTGTTGAAAATGTTGTACTCTTGAAGGTTAGTTTACTCTGGTATGATATTTTAACTTACTTCATGCTATGTACATAAAGCCATGTTGAAGATTCTTGTGACAGACAGAGGCTATACTGAGCTGTTACATGAATGACACGTAGGCCTGGATTAATATGATGTTCATTTCATATGATGTTAATTAAAATGCAAAATAGTTAGCATATGAAACATGAGAGATGTACGCTAGCTTGTGAAGGGAATCATTTTCAAAAAATGTGGATACTCATGTCGATTAGTTACGAGAGAGTAACCTTTGTAATAAGTGACTGCTCTTCCATTGACCAATTCAGAAGATGCTGTAGGGAGCTAATGCTTTCATTACAACATGCAGTTGCATGCACCGCAATTGTTCTGATTTATTAAACATGACAGCTACTTGACAGGGTTAGTCTCTTAGCAACAAAAGTTTGTGTGCTTTTTGAGGAGCTAAAGATGTTAGCCATCTTACCAGAACTGGTGCGAACCATCTGGAATGAAGAGATTCACCCTTTAAAGAAGCCTAGCAGTGGCAAACATAGTTTGACAAGAATCTTTGTCATGTGGGGTAGCTAGAACCCTTTTTACTAATTTGGAGGGTAAGGGGGGGGGGGGCTTTAAATGATTGATAGATTTATATTCAGTTACACTTCGGGTATCAGTGGAGAGAAGTTCTTATTGCCACCCCCCATTACCTAGTTAACAGGGCTGCATGTGTACTCTGTTACATGTACAGCATTTCACTAGGCCATTTAACTGACGACATAGACCTGTTTGAGGGCTATTTAATACCCTGGTGTTTTAAAATGAGCAAACACCCTGAAAAGTGTTAAAATCTTTGGTCTAGTAAACTAAGTTCTCCTGAGGTCGTGTGTACTGTTTCAGACAACCATCATGGCCAGACTATCCCTAGATGCAAGTTGCTGCCACATGTCAATTAAGCATTCAGTGGAAATTGTTGGCATTATTTCAACAGTACTGAGCTGGTTGGATACTGCATTCTTATCCTTTGAACATGGTCATCCATTTATTTCTAATCATACTGTATATAATGCTTTCATCAAGCAAACCCAAGGCTTCCTAATCTTTTGTGCATCACACAACTATTCTTTATTGATTTTGTCCTGATTTAGGGGGTGAAAAGCCAATTGTCGAGCTAGCTAGGCCATCGTATGTGATCAGAGTGTAGTCTGAAATCCGTCAATTCACACAAGTCTTTCTAATTGTGGGATATATTTTACTAAAACACTATGTAACTCAATTGTAGGACAAAGAGTGTTGTGCTTGAAGTAATTTCATACTGGCAATGACTTAAGTTCTGTCCCTTTCACAGCTGTTTAAGATATATCAGCCTTAATTTGAAGGTGTATCCCGGTAGAAACTACTGTAGCATTAGTTATACACTCAATTAAATAACAATTAAGGATCCACATGCATCGTGATGGAAGTTGAATTTGTTTCTTGCTTTATTAAGTTGTATCGGACCTTGGGAATTTGTGCCCATAATCTGGGGAAAGTTTCTCCCTTTTTCATTTTTATATGGCATATACACGTACGTAATACTACACATCGCCAAGCAAAGGATTTTTCGCAGAATTACTGCCAATGTCTACTAATTGCCATCGTATTTGCTCGTATCTTCTTCCTTACCTTCTTACAGCTTTAAACATCACAAATAACTCGTTCATTAAAGTTGATAAAGCGTTTCCTGGAAGCCGTGCCGTCAATCTCATGTTAATTTTAGGAAAAGTTGCCCTCGCCGACATCTCTTGTTATTGCCGACGATTATTCGTTGTATGTGGTATTTGCAAATGTCTTGCAGAAATCCACATCACCCGAATGAGTACCGTCTAGTACTTCCATGCTTCAACATCCCTCCGTCGATTCCACGAACATTTTTCACGGCCAAGAAGGGTGATGGCGCTGTAACAGTTTTTGATGCGCGAAGGAGAAAAGAACAATTCCAAAAACATGCTGCCGCCCCCGTTTCGCTCCACGATACAGTGTCTTTAAGCTCCATCCATGGTTAAACACAGAGTAAGTTGGGTCTATAACCTGCTATGTACTAGCTAGTAGGATGAGAGGCCATTAATGCATAATCTAAACCCAGGGCGCTGTCAACCGATAGGTTGGAAACTGGGCTGTTAAACCTCGTCTAACCTAACCCAGGGCGTTTTCAACTTTAGTGACGGGTGAGAGTGATACGCGGAGCGCGACCATAATTGGTTCACGCGGAGCGTCCCGCCAGGGGAAATTTCGCTAAAAGACCCCTAGATTGCAGGGAATGACACTCCCTGTGCCTCATTACTGCATGCCTAGAATGGCATATTGTTCTTGTCTTGAAAACTTTTAAGGAGACAATTTGTTCACAATATGTATAAAAAGGAAAACGTAAAAGCCTACCGGTATGTATTGCTGACAGCCTTAAATCGAATATAAATGTAATGGTTGTGGAACGATAACAACCTGAAATTGTGCTGATTAAATGAGGGAATATTTCCTTCACAAGGCTATGGTTATGTTACTATTTATTAGCAACGTATTATCCAATAGTGCATGAAGTTGATGAACATAACATTAGCTCAACAATACGTAGGGAACTAGCTCGATGATGGTATCCTATGCTCCGGTCTTATAGCCTGTCAGTGTTGCGGAGTATACGCTGAACTGATCAAATACCCTGCAATGTGTACCAGAGAACTTTCACGCCGCTGCAGAGAGGGCATTTCTGCGGAACGCGAGTCAAGCGCGCTTCATGCTGCAGTGACACAGATGAGATCTGGGGAAATACGTTGCATGGAAATTCGAGTTATGCATGAGAAATGTTTCACGATTACATATAGTGAGCACACTTTAAAGAAATAGGAAAAGGAAGTATTATTTCGTCAACTTGAGATTTCCCCAAATTCCACAAATTTCCCCAAAATATTCTCCAGGGAGGGGCAACTTTCCCCCTGCCCCCCCCCCCCACTGGCTACACCACTGGCTTCATGTTTCGTCGCTTCTTCGAACTGCAAAAAAGGCAACGCATTGAAGCCTACAAGAATTGTGCATTGTATAGTACAGAATATCTCGAGGTTTCAAATACAAAATACACTTAGTGACGTCTGTCATAAGACACTTGGACTACGGCAAATAGATCATTGAAAATGTTATATGTTACAACGGGGACATGAAAGATTTATAGATAAGCACAGTATTGTGTGCATTGTTTATTACCAAACCGCTATGTTGTGTAAAGAAAACTTGTTAGAGGGTATATGCTCGTATACTGATTATGATGTTGATTGTAAAGGTTATTTTTATGCTAAGGAGGTTTATATTTCAAGGGAGAAGAAAACAGAAAACATAATCATCAACGGATATAAGTGTAATTCTCTTCACTCGCTAACATATAATTACTAGCAGTACCTAATGTACAAATAAGTGAGCATATAATCTCGTAATTAAGAGAGCCCATACAACCCAGCTTTGTCTATTCAATGACAGCTGTAAATACTCACGCCAACATAACCTAGTTCAAAAAGGGTGGTTACACTTTTCAAAAAATAAAGGTTCTAGGAATTGAACGTTTTTCTAAACACCTATTGTTTCCACTTGTTTGAACACACATTAAGATGCTAAACATCCGTGCTTTATTCCTTAAAATCTCTTTTAAACAAGTTTAATGGCTCAACGGAACTGTAAGTGTTTTACAGCTAAACATGTTTAGAAGTTAAACGTGTTTACAAAGGGGGTGTAAAATGAGTTTTCAATGGCTACATATATTTTAAGAATGCATGGTGGCGGGACCGGGCAACACCATGTGCTCACTTTTCTGTATTGCAAGGAAAAATGCCCCCCAAAAAATTCCAATTGCCGAAAAGTACCACTGTCCATGTCTTGCAATGTCTTGGATTTTTCAAAACGTCCTTGATACAGATGGCATTTATATTATTTTGAAACATGCTGGAAGATTGTCTCTGACGTCTTACTGCTCTGTGCAGCCATCGGCATAGTTTGTATTCTAAAATTGCGTTAACTTTTCGGCCCTCACTCAGCAAACACTTTTACTTTTACTCATGTACACATTTAAATACAAATTAAAGATGCATAATTCTATAAATAATGGAGGAATCCTGTTCACATGTCTGGCTTCGAAACAGGCTAAAAAATGAGGTCAAAAAGTGTTTGAAAAAAGTTTAATTCCTAAACAATCTTGGTCTTGAGAGTGTAGGGAATCGTTTTTCTGGGTCACATCTGCCATCATTCTATTTACTTCCATTACATAAACTTTCAGACCTAGTATTCATCGTTACCAATATCTCCAAATAAAAATAGCAATCTAAAAAGTATAGTCTACTTGACTTACTCGCGAATTATAGATTCCTTCGATTTTTCCTACAACGCGCTGCCTTTATTTATCTATCGAAAAAGATACTGCAACCGCTGGCTGCTGATAGCTCAGCGATTGTAAGAAACACATTTCAAACAATAACAAAGGGACTTTAAATGGCTATTAATATTCCAGATTAGAAATCTGTATTCTAGAAGTGTTATTTTTACTCGGAATCCCTTGGTAATGTTTTCACTATTGCAGACCTGCGAGATTCTTTAACTTTAAACATGACTCCACTTTCAGACCGTTTGTCTCCCTGACAAATTTGTAAAAACCTTTTAACGAATGATTTTGGAATTGTGCAGAACACAAAAGTACACTTTGATTTATACGCAAAATACTGTCCAGATCCGTTAATGATACCTTCGCTTCCCTCGCTGAATGACATAATACTTTGAAGTTTACTGTATTTGAAATGGAAGGTTTATAGTCTCTGCCATTAGTCGATGTTTTTTAGATGCGATCAAGCCTATTTTCACAATTTCTGAGAGGTTTGCACATAACTGCAACACATAAGACAAACGCACGACATGAATGCTTCAGGTATAGAAATGAGCAAGTCAGGGTAAAGTCGATTTTCGAATTCTTGTGTGATGGGGGCATTTCAGAAAAAAATAAACAGACGGATTTAGAAACCGGCAATTTCTATATGTGGGTTATGTTTTGGTAAAGGTTTAATAATTAGATCCTTTAAGTCACTGCGCTAATCTACCATGGACGCAGAGTGTTGTTTTAGTGGAAACGATGCCGTGAGTGTAAACATGTCACCTTGACTACTGGAAGCGCGGGATAAACACGAGAGCGTATCCGTAGACGTTTCGTTTTCTTCCAGGATTACCGTTCTCGTCGATTAATCTCCACACAGGTTTGTCAGCATTTTATGCGCACATTTGAGAACGCATGGACCTATGATGTACATTATGTGTAAAAGATTCTGCGGTGGTTATGGTTTGAACATTAGCAAGAGACGTCTGCAGTGAAGAGATGATTTGCTCGTTCGACTGGAGGGTATCACTCCTGAACCTAAACACTGATTGCACTCTTAATGCTCGCTATTTCAACAGAGAAGTATATACACTACATCTCATACAAAAGTAAAGTAAAGAGAGATATCACTTTAGGAAGCGTATTTTGAAAGAACCCCAGTCCGCCCCTTATTGGGGCGGACTGGGGTAATTTGTAATGTTATTTCACTCCACGGAATCCGTAGCCTACGACGATCTTTGCAGACCGCACCATCAACTTTTCCGCCATCCTGGTACGGTGCTGTTACACGTAGAAGCTGTGCCAACATTGACATGCGTATGGCCACCATTGGCGAAAGTCGTTAGCTGTTGGTAATTGTACCCAAATGGGCCAACGTAATGTGTCCGACGGTTAGTGGTGAGGCTTTAGCCCAAAGTTAGCAAGCACCGCCCAAAATGACAGCATTGGCACATCGTAAATCCAACACTCACATAGAGTTGAGGTTTTGAAAGTGCATGGTGCTTTTGTGATGCTTATCCATGGTGGTACCCGTAAGTCGGTCACTTAAAAAGTATTGAACGTAGGTCGAGTGATATGTAGTAGCCGACTCGAGAACGGGACAGGGGGAGTAGGGAGAAGTGAGGCCCGGAATAAGCTGCAAAAAAAAAAGAAAAAAACAGTCAACGCTCTAAAGAATAGGCCTCCCGGGAATTTCCTAACTAGGGAAGTGTACTCTATTAAAGTGTAGTACTCTAGAGTATATTTTTAAACTTTTCACACCCTATTTTTCAAAGGACGCGAATGCATGCAGGAATCTCGTTATCCCTCGCTTTAATGGGAAATCAGTGACTGACGCTTTAAAACATATCCTGACTTTACACTCTCTAAGTACAGTTGGAAAAAATACTCAACGTCAGAGAAACATAGCACATGCCAATTTTTTTAGCAAACTTCGCTTAATTTATTGGACAATTTTTATTCAATAATTGGGGAAATCATTATGATTTGTCCAAACCTTAGATACTTTTTCAACAATTCAACCTGTGGTATGGTTGCTAAACTGTTTTAAAAAAGAGAGTCCCAATTGCTCTACATCACCGTCCCTTGAAATTCAACAGAGGTAAATAAAACAGAGAATAAATCCCAAAATTGATCATGTGAGAGATAAAGCGGAGTTTTGACTGCAATACAAACTTTCCCTTGAAACCCGAGGCTGTGATAAACTTGATCAAATCACCCTTGGGTATCATGAATTCTCAACAAACAGATCATAAAATATGTATCTACCTGTGATTTTTACCAATACTATATCCACTTGTTTTCTATCTCTTAATTTTTTCCACCATTTCTACCTATAGGGCATCTGATTGGAGGTTATTTCTCAGTGTGAAGGAAAGCCGAACATCTCAACAACTTTAATCGTAATCACAGTTACAACAGCGTACTGTCAGATATGAGAAAGCTTTTCTATTTCTCAAGTTTCCAATATGGGAATTGTAAGGCTAAAAATAGCCAGGTTATAGTCATAAATGTGTCGCTATTCGATGCGCTGATACTGCGCAGATGTAACGAAATCTCTTTTCACGTGTCAATATCCATATCAAATAGACTAGAATAATGTATCACCCAAATATATCGAATGCTGTGACGAGATATTTGCAAAAATATTATGAATTCCCTCAGCGGAAACTGGAACCCTTTACGTGTGATTTTGGAAGCAAATACCCCCTACTAGTCATTCAATAGGAAACGTCTTATTGGATTGGAATCTCCACGTGCGACAAAAATCGTTATAATTATTACTGCCACGTCTTAACCCAAAATCCGGCGTTCGCCCCAGTGATTCGCCGGGTCAACACACATCATGTTTGAATCGGAAATCTTGACTTCCGAAAAAGTGTTGTCTTTTTCTTGGTCCGAAGAGTTTAATATCAAGCAAGTTCACAGGAGAGCAGACTGTCGATAATCCTTTCCGTCGATATCTTGTCGCAAATCAAACGCTACCTGAAACAAAATCTGTGGATATAAAAGGTCTAGAAAGACGAATTTAGGAAGTTGAATATGTTTTTATAATGTGGGAAAAATAGATGTGTAATCATAATTTTATAAAGACATACACAAATGAAAGAAAGGTTAGTTCACAATACGGTCTAGAGGCTTTTATTTCACGCGGTCTGAAATAAAATTGCCATACACTACGCTTTTGAAATGTTTTTAAAATCCCTACACGTTACTCACTATCATTTTAATGTTTTAAAGCTTCCTTTAGGTATAACCAAGTGTTTACAGATAAAAATGAGCTATATTTTTTTTAAAGAAAACGCTTTAGGATGCCACCAAATATTGATCAGGGAATTTTTTTACTTAGGCTGATTTCAGGGAGTAAAATTGATGGCCTTATTTAAATTCCTACCCAAGAAGTTGCACTGGCAGAACCGAAATCAAAGCGTAGCTTCAAAGCCTATAAAATTACGCCAAGGCCATTACTAAATCGTTAGTTAGTTAGTTAGACGGAGTAATATGGCCCAGTTTCCAACCTACTATTGGTTCAAATAGAGCGGGCCACGGCCCTTTTTTCCACTTGTGGCTCTTTGGCTTGTTTTACCCACTCCATTGCCTATGCGGAGCATCACATACAACTTCAGTAGGTTCCATTCTTAGAGTCTTTGGTATGAATCGACCTGGGAATCGAACCCGGGCCTTCCTCTTGAGAGGCGGATGCTCTACCGTAAGGGTACATTCACGTGTCCGAAGCGACAGAGCAAAGTGTGGTGGTTCATATAATTTTTCAGTCGCCTTGTCCAATAGAAAAGAAACAACTTAACGGAAGATAAAAGCGATACCTTAGCTGATTATAAATACGATAGGTTTCATAGTTCAGTTCAGTTCAGTTCAGTTCAGTTCAGTTCAGTTTATTCTCTTTTCAAAGAGGTATAAGAGGCAACTAACAGGATTAATTACATTTTACAAGAACAACAAAACAAACAAACGAAAAGAGAGAAAATAGGAAAAAATAAATAAAATAAAGTAAAAAATGTATGACGAGAAAAAAATCTCTAATGTCGAGACAATTAAGAGCATTACTATGACAGAAAAGATTGCGTAATTGTTTTGATGATTTGGTTGTACCCCTGTTCAGAATAATGACTAGTGGCGGAGCTACGGAGGGTCGAGATGGAACGATTTTCCTCTAATTTGCACAATGTGTACTTATCCCTCCGAATTGTCCCCGTTAGGTCAGTTAGGAGTTATGTTAACCAAGAAAATGGATAGTGTACCTCTCCTGAAACTTAAACTTTCTTCCACAGATATGCTAACACATCGGAGCCTCAGGAATTTCACCCCGTGATCTCCTAGCCGCAGAAGCAGGCGCTTTGTGCTAGGCTTCTAGCAGCGCCCGAAGAATTCTGTCCCCCAACATTTCCTTTGACCTTAGCTTTGCCCCTCCCCTAAATTTTGACATGTTGGCGTGGCCACTGATAATGAGTACAGACTTCAAGTATTTGATAGACTTCTCTTTTCTTAATTTAACTCTGCTCCTTAGCGTAACAAAATTTATTAATAAATTCTATTTATAATGATTGGTCTAATTTTAACTCTTGAGGGGCAATCTCCAGACTAAACAGTTACAAATTGTTTCAATTGATTGAATGTTAATGCATTTTGCAGTAGCTATTAGAGAGTTGCACTATAAGTATTTTCTTACACTTTGACATTTCGTTTATAAGGATACCAATAAATATTATTCGCGGTGTCTTCTTTCATTTTGGAAATGAATTATGCTGATGTGGCTTTAAGTGACAAATTTCATGAACAATAAGAAATCTGTTGTGAAGAAATGATGGATAGCTCGCTGCCATCCAGATCAGTAATAACATTATAAGTTGATTAACAAAGCGTACTAAACCTATCGTTGTATTCTATTAGTAATTTGTAGCACGTACACACTCTGAATGTAACGGTACTTGGGAGGGAACTAGTTTCTTTAGCAGTGAGGAGTTAAGTTAGTAAGATGGAGTTTTACGGCTCAGCTCCCAACCTATTGGTTCAAGTCGAGGCAGCCACGGCCTTTTTCCAGTTGTGGCTCTCTGCCTTGCTTTTCCCTATTGCATTGCTTATGCAAACACCGCGTACAATGGCCGTAGGTTCCATTTTTAGAGCGTTTGGTATGACTTAACCTGGGAATCGAACCCGGCCCTTAAGCGTGAGAGGCGTATGCTCTTCAGTTAGACCAAAGTCAGGATTGAGGAAAGAGTTCTGTTTTTTTATTAATTTGATACACATATTTATAAATTGTTTTCCTCATTACCAAATTGGTTACGTCAAAGGTTACCTTAGAGTCTAATAGCTGTGGTGGAGACACATATACTGTCTTATGTCTATGCCAGGATTTATATATCTACACTAGCGTGGGGAGGTCTTTTATTTCAGGGCTAACTGCATGATCTGAACGGCGGCTTGGGGAAGCCAAACACGACCTCCCCTTCGAGAAAATTTTTTAACTACCCTCAATTTTAATCTGTTGCAATTAATTTTTTTGTACCCTTTGCATATGTTTATGGGCAATACCTATTGCGGAATTCGCTTGGTAGGCTACCATTAGTATTACTAGGTTCACCATATTTATTTTCTGAAAAGGAAGCACATGGATCGCCTTGTTGAGAGATGGGTCTAAGAGGGGGGGGGGGTGCAATCTTTTCCAGTTTTCAACGGTGTCTAGATGGAAATTAGTGAAATGCTCCTTGCTTACCTAGAGTTTCTGTAAGTCCAAAATTCTGTAACTCCAATTTCTGTCAGCCAAATTCTTTAAGTCCCTAAAAGAAATGAATTCCTTACGTGTGGACTTGCCACACGGTGGTCTGCCATTTCCGGACTTCGAATATTTATATCCTTACATCCGAAGATTCGTCATTGACCAGAATTTATCTTTTTCCGTTGCTCACGAATATTTTGGGGGCCCAGGATTTAATTCTCCACATTGCTACAGTGGCAGAAGCCACGGAAGAGGGACAAAATTTGAGGTCCCTTCTAACCACCGCACCCACTCGAAATGAACTTCATAGACAACAGTGGACCCCGGTTTTGGAATTGGATGGTACGCTAATGAGAATTGAGGGAAAACTATCTAAGTATAACACCACCATCCGATGACGAGGAGAGTCTCCGAGTTTTTTGTCCACCAAATGTTTTCCGGAAATGCCAGAATCCGTTTGAATGGAAGTATATGACTGGAGACCGTTTCCTCCTCCCCCTTTTATCGGCGCCGGTGAGTGAAGTAAATAAATAATTTCGGTCTGGTCTCGAAAGAGGAAATAGTACAACGAATAAGTAGCTTAGTAATTGAGGTAAGTTTTTTACATTTCGAATTATGAAAGAGCATAACTGTATACCAACATCAGCATTCATATGAAGAAGCGGGACGGGGGACTACAGTCCCTTTAGTTCAAGGGCGAAACCCCCTCACTCTATACAAAGTGCCAACACATTTTAGTAATTTTCAATCAAATTTGCAAATACGTTGCGCCAAATTACGACTAAGAACTATCAATAACGTTACGGTCCCATGTTGAGATGCACCCCCCTTGAAGACAGTCCTAAGCAACATTTTCACCCCCTTCACGGCAACTTGATACTTCTGTGGCAACATTGAACAAGTTCGACAACAGTCAACGTGCGTTTCGAGCATAAAATGTTCGAAAGTTGCTCTGATGTTAAGCACACTACATGCAAACTAGAAAAGAGTCACGCTGCCTTTACATAACAGTAGCAACACGTACAGATTCTCAAAATGAAATGAATGTCATCTGGTAAAATGTACTTGGTTGAAACAACTCAGACCTTCCAGATTAAAACCGTCCCTGCCTAAGTCTCGCGGAAGAAGTATGAGTGAAAGTAACTTCTGTTAGAAAGACATTGAACCATTTGGGATTGAAAATGAAAATGGCCTCTTAAAAGATTATTTACAGTGATATGTAAATTGAGTCTGGGTGTCTGAGGGGATCATTCAACATACGATTAATTGTTACATAGATAAAACTAACACAACTACAACGTTCTCTGTATATGCATAATCCTTACTCCTTGTTCGTTGTCAGTATTGACGTCACACAGGTCCCTGGAACATTGCGATGGCTCACGTTAAGAGAAAATAATACGACGTAAGCCCTTTCTGTCCATTATCGTCGAATCTACCTTTCAACAACAATGACATCAAATAACATTGAGTATTAAGTCCTTTAGCTAATATTGACCTTTTACAAGTTTATTTGAAAGGGTCATTTTGCTCATCCTACAGTGGCGCTCTTTCCTTTCGAAAATCACACATGACGAAGCGTAATATTTTCTGCTCTTCACAATTGCGATTACAAGACTAAATTGCCAGAATAATTTCAAATCTCACATCTATCCACAATGTTAACTTTATATTCACCAAATACCGTACTCAAAATAAGTTGCTGGCCCAGGTCAACCAAGATGGCCGAAACAGCAAAATGGTTGCATATTGTAAAAGTACAACATGTAGTTAAATAACAAAATCAGCATAACGGTTCCATTCCACAAAATTTTAACATAAAAATATTCAAAATTTTACCCTAAAGATTCACAAAGTATTTTTCTTTACATTTTTAGGTCAACCAAGATGGTGAAAACACAACAAAAGAGGAACAAAAAGAAAATAAAACTCTGTTGGCTTAATCATGCAATTGGGGGGATTTTGTTGTTTCAGTCTACGACCTACTTTTCACGGAGTTAAGATTAACAAGTTTTTCTTTCTTAATTTTTTAACTTTTAAAGTGGTCATTAGAACTGACCCAAACGAGAGAAGGGAGATAGGGCACCGTATCATTCACATTTATTTGTTATGTGTTCAGGTGCTGAAAGCAGAGAAAAAATGTTATGCCAAAGTTTCGATTTTGAGAGCAGGGCCGGCTGCTCCCGGATCAAACATCCTCTTGGTATGTAGATGGGTTCTTGGTTAGCGGTTTGGTAGTAAGCACCATTGAAATACTGGTTCAAGTGTGATAGCACTAACAGGATGAGATAACTTGTTGAATTGTGAATTAAGTGCATTTGCCAAAAAGTCCTCACCTCGGAAATAGAAACAGTTTTTCTTTTCCTAGAAGAAGAACAGGTAAGGCCCATTTTCTTCAATGAGCCGTCTTTACCGAAAATGGTTTTGAAAAAGAGTAAAAAGGGATAAAGCTGTGCCAATTGGCGGGGAGGAAACAATCAATGATTCCAATTGGTTTAGTGTGTCCACTCCAGGATCAGGGAAACAGAGGAGGGACAATCGGATGACGTCATTACAGAGAGCAGAAAATATTGGAATGAAAATCAGCTAACAGTTAGTAGTATATTGAAAATTATCTATTTGGTAGTATCAGATAAACTATCAATCTTTTAAGTGTTCTATAGGCAGTTCATACGCTATATAAGATATTGGTACAGATATGCTGAAAATGGCAGCCATTTTGAAATTCTAGAACTCGGGAAATATGGCCAAAGGTCGTCCTATATTTCAAAAGTTCATCCTACATCCTACAAAATAGTTGCTTTCCATTTAGCCATCTCATCAAGTTACTGAAGTTTCTGGTCTCAGGCTACGATGACTTAGGATTGCATACAGCGCAATATGTCTTTTAAGATCACAACATAAACTACAAGGCAATGTACTTAAAATTAGATCAATGATACCGGTGGGCGTCTGCAAAATAAAGAGGACCACCCCTTACCCTCAAGACAGAATTTAATCAATTTTCTCACAATTTCTTCGAATTTTTCCTGTTTACCAGAAGCCTAATTGTGTTTTCATTTCACATGTCAGGAACCTCTTGGCTTTCGTGAAGCAATACATTCAAGTGGCTTTTGTGATCATTCCTTGGCGACCGTTTTAGTCAGTCAGTAAAGGTATAGATTTGGTTGGTTTACAACATTAGTCGCGCGTATTTACCGTTTGGCGGCCTTTTTAATCAAAATTCTGGTTATATGTTTGACAGAGGTATCAGACAATTTATCTCATCTGAGTCATCTGACAGAAGAGTTAACATCTTTGCCCTCCTCTACTTTTCTCGACCATGAATAATCTTTTCAGAGTTAAAGTACAATCATGTTTTATATACGACATCACTTTGAAGAGGAAAGGTGAAAAGTATGTCGTTGACCCCTTTTATACGTTTGATAATGAAGCTACTATGAATGTCCGAGAATTTTTTTATCGGGAGAGAGGGCGTTTTCCGGGGGATTTCTGAGGCCAGTGCCATACTTTTGTCAAGTTTATAGAGAAGAACTACGAGGAAACTTTCCAGTTCAACTACACTATTAGTACCATCCTTCTGATGTGCTAGAGAACATTTTGAAAGCCTAATTACAGTTCAGCAACTTAATTTCAAATATTTGTTAGGTATCGTTAGGAAATAAAAAAGGAGATATAAATGAAATTACTTTCAACAAATTTTGAGCCGATACTTAAAATCAAACTTAATGTAAACATAGATGTGTTATAATGGTAGTTTTTCCTTGTCTTATCTGTTACCTTTAATGGCAAAGTTTCCAATTTTACTATTCGATAATTCCTAGGCAACAATTGTTGTACAGTGGACGCATCCGGGACGTCAAATCAGAAACTGGCATAACACAGTGTCTTTGGCAGAAGAACCTTTATAGAGTGCTTCACAATTGAGTTGCCCCCACTGGCGGCGGAAGCGGGGGGACGAAGGGACACGTCCCCCCCCCCTAAAATTCTTAGCGAGGGGACTTGAGTCTTAAAACCTGGTTTGTTTCTACTTACACAGAAAACTCCTAGGCGTGCCGAATTCCTTCAAACACTTGGCCGAAAAAAATAATAAAAATGCATCATAGTCACGGTACAATTTTCATGAAAACTCTAAAAGGTACCAAAATTTGCGACACATTCGGGCAGCTTATGAAAAAACAATTTTTCGTCAGCCTCACTTCATATTCTTGCGCAAACCTTTGCCCGAAATGACACAATATTCGGGCAAAAGTTGCAAAAAAGTTCTGGGATATTTTTAATTGCCAGATTACAAGGGGAGAGAGGATGTATACAGTCCCCAAAATTTTGCCCGAACAAATCAATCAAAAGCTATCTTGTTACGCACCGTATTACTAAATGACAATCACCAATAGTCACCAGAAGGATGAAACGTACTAGGTCGAGAGGTATTTGGGCACCATATGAATGAGATGACGATTTTGCACTTTTCAAAATGATCCTCTTAAAATTGTGCGAAACTTTTTAACTTGCAGTGCTGTGGAACCGAAATTCGGGCAATGGTAAACAAATCAGCGTAGCTTGTTTGCTCACTCATACGAATTAAGTGTGAACAAATCTGCAAGTAAGTCTGCCCCCAAATTCATGTAAAAATATCTAGCAACGTGATAAGCCGGGTTTTTCTCAAACGGCGTTAGTAGAAAAATCATTTATGTATAGTCGGGAGTTCGGGTCGAGTCATATAGAAAGTTGTATCAATTTAGTGGAACTGGAATTCGGGCAAGAGTCGCAACAGAGTGTACTCATGATTTTAATTCCGTTCTACAGTTTTCCACGGAAAGATACAAGACCAGGTAATGTTTTATACATTCCCAGTTGCGGTATATCATTATGTTATGAAGCCTTGTGATTTTCGAGGGTTTCTGAAGTTTTTTCAATTTTCAAAATTATATTGATGATAATCTCATGCTGCATGACGTAAAATAGTTTGTAGAACGCGCAAACAAACTCATTTTCCAATGATTATAGCTAAATGTAGTCATCCAATGGTTAGTGGTACATTTTATCTGGGAGTTTTCTGACCTTTTTGTAGATTTGCTCATTTTTGGTGAAAATTTTATTGCAAACGAAAGTTCAAAAAATCGACGGCTTTGATTCTGCTTATAAGCCTGGGGAAGGCCATTTCCGGCTGTCTGAGGGGTTGTGATTTTTCAAAATTTTCTGTGCGCTCCGCGCCAACTGATGGTGGCGCTCCGCTTAGATAGTCTTTAGGGCAAAATTACATTTTTCGGGCAGAGAATCCCCTGCCCTCAAACTGAAATGCTCCCGTACGCCTATGCACTCATCATAGGTGAGTCATTCACTTACAGTAGGCTATTTCCACTTCATTTTTTCATCCAATGTAATGTTGCGTAATTGATGTCACATGCTTAGGCTTATGTCGTTGCGTTATAACTCGTTCTGTGACAATCAGGTTAGGCTAGGTGAACTCGGACATTATTTGGCCTAGCCTATACGTAGGACTACGTTAAATTCTGCGTCGGTCAGGAAATAGCCTATAGGCTATCTGTGAACGCAAATATTTCGCACACTTTTGTTCATTGAATTCACCGTTAAATGTTCCAAAAACGGCTTAGATTGCACGAGAGAGCTTGTAGAATCTCAGAGCTTCCAGGGCCCTAAGGCGGGCCCTGGACCCACGCCAGTGGGACTTCGCGCTTCGCGCTCGTGATGTGCGCTACGCGCACATAGGGTTCGTTTCACGAGTCCAACCATTCCATCTTGTTCACTGATTGTCCCCCCTAAATTTTTATGCTTCCGCCGCCACTGGGAACTTGTCCCACCCACTAACTGACAAAAACAAGTGTCATCTCTTCATTCTTCACATGCTTCTCAACTAGCCATGCTTACTTAACTAGTTTTTGTCAGGCAAAATGGGCGTTACTTGTGACGTCATTGAAAGCACTCCATAAGTGAAAGCATTCTAAGAGCACATTGTTGGAAAACCTTTTTTAACTGATCTATACGCGCAAATGTTATAAATACCAATATCATTTTTAATTTAAGTAACTTAAGAACTTATGACATACAATGACATACATTTCATTTACTAATTAGCCTGTCGAACTTGTTTTGCCGCTTATAAAACGGGGCACGATATAAGCAAAACATACTGCTCTCTATAACAATGAGAAAAGCAGAAGACACAATTATTTTAGTTTGCTACAAAAACGAAAAAGGATTGATGTCCTCATTCTCAAAGAGAGTTGATGAATCTTGTGTTTCATCCTATGATTGGACCTAGATAATACAGTTTGAAAGTAAAGGCTCCGAATCATGACGATATTCCGTGCTTTAATAGACATACGAATGATCAGAAGCCATTGCCCTAGAATCTGTGGAATATCTGGGTTACGAAAGACAACTGGATGATCAGGTAACACAAATTACATAATTCCTTTTACTCCACAAAGAGGCACACATAGCTGAGAGGGTTCAAGATGTGCTTTAGCAAAAATTCTAAACCAATCTAATCAATAGCGGCCGGAATCTTGCCAAACATTGAACTAACGCTCTGGATCAAAATAAAATGACTAGATTTTAAAAAAAGAAAGTTTGGCTCATTATCAGCCATATTTTTATATGATGTTGTGATTCTTTACAAGATTATGGTTCTTATCAATATTGATTAAAAGCTTCACAATTTATTTTAATGTAGAAGTTTTCACAGTAATTAGTCAATCATATACGATAATATGTGCACAATCTCGATTCTGGATAACCGTAATAACTCATTTTACTCAAATGGGGCATTGGTATAAGAATCCCCTGTAGAGTAAACGTTGTAACGGACCGCCTTCTAAGGATAAGGTCCATAAGGTTCTGTATTTCACTTTTGGAACCATTAGAGTTTACTTCAGTCATTTTAGTTGATTTTATTTTTGCTGGAACAAGTGGCAATATCTTGGAGGGAACAGATTAGGATAGGGTATTTAAGATAAGTAAGACCCTCTTTTTGCGTTCTTGATTGGGCATATGTTATATATGACCTAGAAATAACACAAAGAAGTGCAAGATTCAACTGTGTCGCTTAGTTGGCGTTCCTACCCAACCGAAGATGTATCATTATCCCTTCATCTTTGGCTAAAACCCATTATTAAACCTTCAAAAAATACATATATATTTACATATATCAAAGTTTTCGGCAAAATATTTCCACCACACTCCTCGCCAACTGATCGTGACTCATATGGTCTTCTAACAATTTTCTCTCCTCCACCCTAGTCCAAATCCGAGGTCCGCCACTGTCTGAAAAGTTCATTTCGAAGGGATGAGCCCAGTTAAATGGACCAAAAATTTTGTCATATTTTCGTGCCTTGTGCCACAATGATGAGAATTATAGACTGGATCTCACAAGTTAAAGGGTCCAGATGGGAACATACGGTCTGCGTGTCCAACAGCATAATGGAGAAATTTAGGATTGAACAAGATCCATGAACCATTGACTCGAAATCCGGAGTTCTGCAGACCCCTGAGCTAATCGATTCCCACATTTACTGTTTTTTTTAAGGAACTTAAAGCTCTTGGCCGTTTGTTTGACTGACTGACTATGACTGCCTGTCTGACTGTTTAAACATGGAGGTGTTACTAGATGGAGATCCATCGAGAACCACCTCTCTGGTTAAACTTATTTACTCTCTAAAACTGACTATGTGATTGAGAGTCTATCTAGCTGATTAAAATATTTCTTGACTTACTACATGTAGATAGCCATAGTTTATGACTGTATGAGTTCCTGCTGACTGTGTGACTGTTTGACTATTGATTTCATGACTATGTAGTTGTCTGTCTGGTTGAATGCCTGTTTGACTGTTTGACTATCTCTATCTAGACCATGATGTTATGTATGACTTTCTGACTGTCTGCTGCGTATTTGACTGTTTGATTATCGATACATTATGCATAGATAATCATAGTATATATCTGTCTGGGTTCCTGATGACTGTTTGTGTGTGACTGTCTGACTATCGATTTCATGAATATGTAGTTGTCTGTCTGTCTGAATGCTTGTTTGACTGTTTGACTATCTTTATATAGACCATGATAGTATATATGACCTTCTGACCGACTGCTGTTTGTATGACTGTTTGACTATCAATACATAGATAGTCATAGTGTATGACTGTCTGAGTTCTTGCTGACTATTTGTGTGACTGTTTGAATATCTGTTTCATGACTATGTAGCTCTCTGGCTAGCTAAATTTTTGTATGACTGTTTGACTATCTCTATATAGGCCTGATAGTATATATGACTTCCTGACTGGCTGCTGTATGTTTGACTGTTTATCTATACATAGATATTCACAGTATATGACTGTCTGAGTGACTGTGTGTTTGACTTTGTGACTGTAGCTGGCAGACTGCCAGACTGACAATGTGACTGTCTGACTGGCTGATTGTCTTTCTAAATGACTATCTGTCATGCTTGTCTGCCTATTTCTGTAGGCTGCCTGTCTGTCACATTCTACCTTTCACCTTGCTCTTCGTTCAACACTTGACTAATGGTTGTTCCTTCAAACTCTTTTGCTCAGAGTTAAACATGTTTCACCAAAAATGAAAACAGTTATCGAAAATAAGTCTTCATAAAATGGTTTCTCGTCTCGAGAGGCAAACCCATGTCGAAATCTCATCTACGTGGTACGGCATCTCCTCTCTAGCTTCACAGAATTAGAGAGTCTCCTCGCATTTATGAATGCTTCCTAAAAAATATTAATAAAACCAAACAAAGTAGTCATATACATATTGCTACCTCCTTTCTTTTTATTTCAAACGCTAAACCCAGCGCATCAAGTAAACAGAAAACTCCTCGAGATAACTTCATGATATAAATAGTTGAAACTCTGATCATTATTCATCTACTAATGATCCGGGAAGTAAACATTAAGACGATGCGATACAGTAACGTGCATGAAAGGACACGGCAAATCTGTCATTAGGCGTGTCTCAATGTTGATATTATACCAACGATTCCCAAGTCTTATTAGCTTATAGATTTGATCACCATTATGATTTCCCTTTTTTCCATCACTTTCATCTTCAGAGACGGACCTCGTTGTTTTATTACCTTTTGGCTTAATTGATGAATCTTGAAGCACCCATCACCATATGAACGTGATCGGTCCCAAGGGTAAAGCTTGCCATGCTTTCTTGATGACTGTTACGTTTGCGGTCTCGCCAAGGCAGATATATGTAGAACAAACTTGCAGCGACTCGGAGTGTTTATCACGAGATGTGTTTTAGAAATGGAAATTAATGATGCATTTGATTACACGGAAATATTCCTCAAATCACGTGGACGAAAGATTTGTGTTCTTACTACATAGCGTCACTGAGAGAAGCTTGAAAACTTTGATAAAATTACTCCTCAGTTATCACCTTCAGGATTTTCCTTTCCATTTATGTTTGTTTACAAGCACCAAAAATCCTCTTTTGACTTAATGATTGAAATATGCGTTGCCTATGTTTCCATTTCCAGAGGTACACAACCAATTGAACAGAAATAGGAAATGCCAGGTAGTTTATGATCCCTCACTGAACTGAACTTATGAAGCCATTTTCCAACCCCAGTGGTTTTAAATACGGGTTGTGTGGGGCACCAACCTTATGGAACAATTTTTGTTTTGTCACTAAGGTTACAAACATTTACATGGTGATTATTAAGACATGAATGCCAAGAAAGTTCACTCTTTACAATGCCATTAGTTCGCGGCTCACTTTTTCTGTTTATAGCCATGGTCGCACGGAACTCTTTCTCTCAAGTTGGGCTTTGAATTTTGCTCCAGGGTCCACCCAAGGGTTTAATCTCTGCCTGACTGAGACACCGAAGTCTGCCCGAGTCCGCAAGATTTGGCCAGTTAGGAACTGCAGCCCCAGTCCCCCTCCCGCACGGACATGTTCATATGGCATACTGCTAGTAAATGGTTCCTGTACACTCTGAAATTGTAAAGAAGATCCTAGGGTCAGCAGGTCAGTCGTCGCCTTCTTGTAACTTAAATTGTAATGAATATCATGGTTTAAGTAAATCATTTATTACATTTAAGTTATTCTGGAGTGGACTGGTGAAAATAGATAAAACAAGAGGGCAATCCACGGAGTTGCATATCTCATCGCTAACATGTGAACAAGTTGGTTACAGAACTTGGAACTATTTATGTGCTAGAAGTTTTATCTGTGCTGTTTTTATGCTACAGTAGAATGTCATTGACAGACAAAAATTACCATACTAAAACTCCATGCCACAATATTTTGAAATTCCTATTTGAAGTCCAAGGGAAGCGATTTTTTTCGTTCCAAGGGACGGAAGTGTTTTTTCGTAAGATAGCGAGGGGAAAGAATATGGCACAGACCAATGGCAAGACCTTATTCCAAAAAACACCATTTGGATATTTGAATTCTGACACAGGATCATAAAAGAACTGGAGGAATAGGCTACCCAATCTTTGTAACGCTTGCCTTTTAATCCAGTAGGTCTATCTTAGATTTTGGAACAAATTTATTTTTTAAGATGCTGTTATCCCCTTGCAACACTTTGAAAAAAAAAACGAGCTTGGCTGTTACTTACACTTAACTGATACGGATATAGACGCAACGATTACAAAAGTAAGACGCTTTCGGGGACGCTTTAGACAAGTATGTAAATGTTATTATTCAGGCGCTAGCTGGCGTATTCTCCATTTTGACGCGACGGCAAAATTCATGTATGTCGAGCTGATATTCACATCGATTGCGTCTCAATTAAACAACTGGGCGTGTGTGCCATGTTGAAGGCGTGGCGTTAGAAGATTTCCGGCCGACGCACAAACCTTTTCTGCGTACTTGCCTGTGGCCAATCCTAGCCCGTGGCAAGGAAATTGTCACGTACGTTTTTTTTTTATTTTTTGGCCATGCTTCAGAACCGTTAAGTTTTAAGGGCACTAATATGTAAGATAGGCAGGCCCTATACCTAACCTTATGTATGTCACCCACAGTTTCATATCTTGGGTTATAACTCAAGCCTGTGAATGGCGTAGGTCTAGCCATGCCTAAGCCCCAGACCTATACCCAACTTCAGATTTCAAGTCTAGCCCTAGGTTAGGTTAACTTTCATACTACTAGGCCGAACAGTTACAGCAACTTTGGAGTGAAAACAACTGTCTGCACAGACCATATGAGAACACTCTAGATATAAGGGCTATCAAAGTGAAGTGCGAGCAGGAACTAAAAAATCTCACTGCAGCATACAAGCAAGTGGAAAAGAATTTGAGTTGTGAAGACGAGACTGCAACTACAAAGTACTTACCTAGGCCTGAGGCTCAGTCTAGCTTATTTATATTGATTGATGAAGAATAGGCTTGTTACAAAACATTAAAGTGAGCATGAAACGGCCAAAGTAAGTTTCTCGGTAACTGTTCTTTGGGGACATCTTGACATAAAGTGAATGATTTCCCTACTAAACTATGTCCACTATGAAATACGACGTTTTGAATTCCCAGTTACAGGCCAGGCTCAGCCCATTTGAAATTCGAAAGCGAAAAAACGTATGTGAACGCGTCTCAAAATGGTGCCGTCATTGGAGGCACGGTTAGAAACACTGTACCAGAGAGCTCACAATCATCGAATCATGTGCATGGTAACGCGTGTTAGCGCATACTTAATTGCAAACACAGGTGCTCCGATAGCAGTGAGCGTGAGAACTGACTACATTGTGAATTGTGCATTACACGGTTACTGCTTAGTACTGCTATAGTATAGTACAAAAGCATCTTCACCAAACAGCTCATAAAGACGCGCTCGTACTGGGGACGCGCTTGTTGTGGTCTGTCCAAATATGTTCATAGCTGTTCTTTATAGCGCCCGAACCGCGTTTTTCTTGCACAAAAACAGAACTATTTTTACCCCCGCGCATATTCACGCAAACATATTGGCCAATGATTTGCACCGAATCCCCACCATGGTCCTCGCCTTTCGCTCTGTATGTTGGACTCTGTATTGTGGTGCAATCGTTTTCATGAGGTTACTAAGATAAGATAAGATAACTTTACCGGGCGTTACATTAGTTCCATATCTAGTTGTGCGCCTTGGTGCGGGGTTTGTGCCGCCAATTGCGTCAAAAAAGTCAGGTGAGCTGTTGCGGCATTTTTCGAAATTGGATTTTGAACGTTTTCCTTCGAATATCATTTACGCCGAATTATACGGGTTTTTAATGGGGTGTGAGATGATATTTGTAAAAAAACTGTATCTAATCTTGCAATACACAAAAGTTTTTGTGGCCGTGTCATGCCCACTTTAACCTTTGACAATCTGCAACGTGAACTATGTCCTTGGTTGCCATGATAACCACACATATCGGTGCAACTTGTCATGCCTAAGCTATTACACTTAAATTTTCAGATTTGTGAGATGCTTCCGTTAAGAGTTAAAGTAAATACAAAAAAAGTATTCGACCCCCTGCCACGTGACCTTTGACCTTGGTTGCCATGGAAACTACATATTTTGGTAGAACTAGTCTACCCTATTATACTTGTGAAGTTTCATGTAAAATAAAGGTTTTCTGTTGGAAGTTTTAGTACAAAATAGTGAAAAAAGTTGTCTTTTGCAAAATGTGAGCTTTGACCTCTGACCTTTGAACTTAACTTCCAAGGGTCTGGGGGACATAAGTGCCTAACATGGGGTACCCACCTACCAATTTTGAAAAGAATCGGTCCAGGCCACTAGGAGGGGTTTAAGGGACAAAAAGGTTGTTTTACAAACAAATTATCACTTAAAAATTGTTTGTTCCACTCTACCACTTGACCTTTGACCTCTGCTGCTATGGCAACTACATATTTTGGCAGGTCTAAATGCAATCATTATATGTGTGAAGTTTCGTGTCAGGAGAACGTTTCGTTTTGGAAATATAGCAGAAAAGTCGATTTCACTAAATTTGACCTTTGACCTGTAACCTTTGACCTTCACTTCCGGTTGTGTATTAAAATGCAATTGTTCTACCTAAGGTACCATCCTACTAAGTTTGAAGAAAATCGGCTCAGCCGTTTACAAAATATTAGGAAAACAAAATTGGACAAACACACACATACTTGTTTGCGACGACAACTGGGGACATGCCCAAATAGGTACCAAGTGGAGACATGCTCCTTCTTCTAGTTAATCGGGAAGAATTACAGGTTTACACACCGTAGCATAGGGGATCCCCAAATGTCTATGCACAGAATGAGGACTTTAAACATGGAATAGGGGAATTCCCTCAAATAAATCTATAAAGTTGTATGCACTAATATACCACCCCACTTTGCATTATTATGGACATTCTAGCAACGGGGATATCCCCAATACACGCCCTTTACAAACCCACACACACACTCACCCACCAACAACCACACACACACACACACACACACGGACAGGTTTTGACCCCTCTCTCAGCCCTGGACCTTCAGTCACTCCGGGGTACCTCACCATGGGTTAGACCTTGAGACTAGTGAATTGGGAAAATTACCGTTACCATGTTACACAATGCGATTTAAGCTGGCATAGCCCCATAGACAAAGTGACTACAATATCTCATCCTCCTCACGGGGCGATGAGATAATAATCATGCAGCTCGTTCAGTCTACCACGTAGTTTATTCTTAATTTACCATAACAGTCGACACTATTATTCAAAAGTTAGTATTTGTTAAAAATTGTTGCCGTGTGTAGGACACTCTGACACCGGTATTTTTTTTAATCATCAGATAACCAATATGTATGCTGGTGTAAGAGATAACTTATGCTCAAACACATCAAGTTGTCACGTGGGGAAGAAAACCAATGTGACAATGTAGTTAAGTGATCGTATTTAGATGGCCAGGCTGTTCAAATGGATGGATGAATGTGTAAAAGCTAACACTACACACCGGTTAAAAGCATTGACGTAGTCAAGGGAGCCAGATATCATGCCCCTTCCCGATAGAATTTATGAAGATATTTACATTTTTTTAAGAAACAGAAAATTGACTGCAAATGATATTTTATTTGCACCAGATTGCATCCGAGCGGTATTTAAACTATGGGAACTCCCCTCGTCTTACCCCCCCCCCCCCGGCCGCTGATCATACCTTGAAGCAGGCCACCCCAAAACCAGCATCTGAGTACGTCAGTGGTTACAAGAGTTTTCGTGATTAACAGAACTGACAGGCATGATGCCCATTAAATGGAATTATGGATATGAGATGTGTTTTCCACCCGTATGGCTCTAGTTTAATGTTCGCTAACTCGTTTCTTCTACTCATTTGCGCTAACCATCACATACCTCCAGACTAATAAAAAATTTTCTGAAGAAAATGTAGCTCAAAACTTACCCGCATTCTGTGAAAATTCATACTATCTTTTTATCAAACTAGAGTGTGTCTGAATATTGGCAATAAACATGGAAGCAATATTATGTTTACCGATTCGTGCTGGTATAGCGTAAAGCTATGTGCGACCTTACATATTCGTTCCCGGCCCGATTTTTGTGTTAGTCAATAAATTAAAACACGTAAAATCTGTACATGTTTTTATTTACACTAAACCTACGTTGTGCTTAAATAGTGAAATCAAATAGAAAAGGCTTCACTTATCTGAAAGATTACTAATTATATTGCCATCAAATACATATTTCAACGACAAACCTCCATGGGCCTTTTAAAGTTCCCTAGTTTTCTTTTCTTACCGAAAAGTAATGATGGTGCTTTTTATTTTTTTAAAACATCCTCGGCTCGATGCCTGATTACATCTTGTCGTCTCTTGGAGGAAATTAAGTACACTACATACACTTTTTATATAGTCAGCTTTCACATCGGATTAAATAAATGGCGGTACCAGATGTACCAACAAAAGTTACGTAACATCTCGGGTTACCTACAAGACAAGTTAAGTATGTGTTCATTTGAAATAATTGCTCGTCACGCAGGATGAACACAATGAGAGCACAGATCATGTAAGAAAGTCGGATACCAGTCACACCCCACACTACCTTTGATCTCATGGGAGTCTTTTCTTTGTTCCATTCATAAGAAGCAAAATTACGGCATGTTCCACTGCCCTGTGGGAATGAGCTGCTTATGCGGAGGTAAGGGCTAGGGACTCACACATAATTATCACACAAAAATCTCTATCGTCGAGCAGGCAAAGTCCCACTTTTCCAGTCTGTGGTATTTGGTAAAACCCGACCCGCATTTTAACCGAGTCCCTTTCTGCTCAACACGGTTTTTACCCCAGTGGAGCTTGAATATACTATAACTTTTCACCCTGCTTTAGTTGCTACACAGTGTTTTATTCTACTTGGCAATCATTAGGCAACTGAACTGAGAGGCAACTGAACTGAGATACAGTTCTCAGTTCAGTTGCCTGATGATTGCACAATGTGTAGCAACTGAAACAGTGTGAAAAGTTATAGTGTACATGTGAAATATTTATGTGCGTGTTTATTTAACAATGTACGCTATATACTATGATCTATACGATTTGCGCTTTGACCAAATTCATATATGTAATTGTGGGATGATTTTCCATTATTGTTATGGGTAATTAGGGAGAATTGTTTTCGCGGTGAGAATCCTGCCTCTTGACAAGTCCTTCATCCGTGCTTAATCTGGATTATGTCTGTGTAGTAACCTCAATGATCTACTACACAAAGTAAAATGTTAATGGAACGTAGCATGGGTCATGATTAAAGACTAGATGAAAAACCAATAGAAAGGCAGTTATTAAATATTTAGATGGCAGCAGTATCTTTGTAAATGTTGTAGCCTATAGAGTTCCTAATGAGCATATACATATCATCAAAAAGTTATCATTGTCATTCTCGCGAAACAAGTTCACTAACGTTCGTACTTACAAAAGTAAACATTGCAGAAATTGCCTGTCGTCACTCGCTTTTACTCCGGATTCTTCTTCGGGTACAACTTGCTTCTCTAGTCACGCTCGATAAACGTGAGAGATTTAGTCAGGGAGACGCCATTGAACTTATTGGTTAGAATCGCTGCCCTAATTACGGCACTTCGTTGTGTCCCAACGTTCTGATGTAAATTCACGTGGCGGTAATAAGTGGTGACGACAAACGGAGGATAGGTTGACAACCATTAAGGACCTAAACTGAGTACCAGTTGAGCAAATGGACCAAATAATTCCATCTGGTTTTAAAACCAAACACCAAACCTAAAGTGAGGGGGTGAAGGTGGTACTTGTTATTTGTAACAACCACTTTTGTGAAAGGTCACCACTTTTGTGATAATTTCGACCACTTTTGTAATAAAGTTACCACTTAACTTTATCCTCATCCAACCACTTTTGTAATGAAAATCTCTTTCAACCACTTTTGTAATTCATTAGGCTACAGCAGATGAGGGCACTGTTTTTTTAGAGAATTTATTTTTTTCAAATACACGCCTGAAATCTGTTACACAGAGTATGACCTAAGGGAAACATTAAGTTATTAGGGCTTCGGAGATTTGTCCATTGACAGCAATGGTGGCCATTTTAAGGTGGTTTTCTTGGTTTATTCAGGGAGTGGCCCTGACAACTCCGTGGTTTATTTCTATGAATGAAATGTTGCTTTAGCCTCGCAAATGAGCTACAAATGAGTAAAAGCCAATCTGTATGGATTATTCTCTTTTGCAATAGATAAAAATTTTCTGCTACAACAGCCCCTGTGCTTTGTCCGTCGTTTAAGTTGACATGCATTCAAACCAAAATGGTCCCGAATTTTAATTTTAATTATTTGGCACAGAAATAAAGAAAACCTGTGACAATCGCATTTACTTGGCACAGATGTAAAGAAAAACTACGATATCCGCAATTTTAAGGATTATTTTCCTCTCTATTGTAATGAAGTCGATAAATTCATTCACACAAACAACGGTTTGTAATCCAAATATTTACAAACTATTTTATGAAAACCTTTCCCGTAAGTAAACTTTGTATTCACTCCATTCAAGCGACGTACTTTTGTTCCAGCAGGCAGTTGCGATTTGGAGATCAAATCCCTGGTTTGAGATGAACGTTTAACGCTTTCGTGTTGTGTAGACAACTATAATGCTGTTCTGCGCACTCACAAGGTAAACTGTACGCTCAATTCTTTTGCCTCATGATGTGTCCAATTGATGCGTCAGAGTCGTAGCCTGGGAAAAAACCCACATCATACACTGCCTATATAGAGCGCCACCATCATTAATCACGAGTTTTTACTATTTCGCAATCAATCTCGTGAGGGATTGCCCCTCGCTGGCTACAGCCGGTTAGTCCTTTTTTGTACTTATGTACATCGTTGCCTACCACATCCCCCCCCAAGGCATAGCGTATATAGATATGTATGCGGAGATGTATCGATTGAAATGAACCATGCGAATCCGCTGTGCCCTGTCTTTGCAGCTAAGAAATCCATTTACGTGTACTTAATTAGAAAAAGTGGCTTCAATTTTCAACACGTCACAGGCGATTAGTTTGTTGCAAACCTTCGCACTTCAATGGAACGTACTGGGTGTAAATCTTGGTCTCTATTTTTCGGAATGTCGTGTGACCTTCGGACCAACGCGAAATGTTTACAGTTATTATCTAAACAAATATCTATCATAAGCTATACACAGCTTTAAAAGGAATAATCGACGGATTGCACGGTCAGACCATTCAGAACGGAGGAGAATATTAAATATATTGAAACCAACACAATGGTGTTGAAATTCATAATTGTCTACTTGTCATCCTTTCGGAAACTTTCATTCAAATGAGGAGATGATGATGAATCTTATCATCTTGTTGAAGAGATGTGTCCATTACATGATACAGGTTAGGTATGACCCAGATTTGAAATATTTCGAGATAAAAATCTGTAGAGCTGTTTTATCAGCAGTGAACCGTATCAGGTTGACCAAAATGAATCGCCTTTCACTGTTGCCAGAGAAACATCACGAAAAGAAGTTTCTCTATGTTTTCACAAGGTGGCGATTTTTTTGTTGTAAAAATGATTATTAGGTTATACATTTTGGATTCGAATGACTTAATTTATATGTTGTATTTCCAGTAAGAAATTTCAAGAAAGAAATGTTAGAAAACATAACGTAGGCCTAATGTGATTTCTATTATGTGCCTATTTGTCTTTTTTCTAAAATTACTAAATCATATGTGTTCTTTTTTAAGACTGAGCCTTTTAAAGGTCACGGTTCAGGGAATCTGTAAAGAACAACGCAAGCTTTTCAAGAAATTTCTTCAGGTTGTTTGATTTCTTAAGCTTCATTCATTTTTCACACAATTCTTGTGAACCTTTTCATTGAATCTCCAAACAGCTTAAAATAAAATCAATTTCAGTAATTGTAAAATATTTCAGAGAAAATGGTTTAAAAGGTGTAAAGGGAATTGAAATGTCGTTTGTATGAAAAATGACACTTGTAATAAGAAATTGTAACTTTCTTTGGGCTTAAAATTGAAATTTTTGTAGAAAAGTGATATTTCAATGTGAAAAAAAAAATAGATCAGACAAAGTTGTCTTTCGGAGTGTTGTTTAACAATTAGAGTACGGTGTTACTTGAATGACAATCGGTTTGCCTGTCAGTCATTACCCTAAATGTAATATTTTTTCCTTGTTGTATTTGTTGATTCGATTTATTGACAGTTTAATGTTTGCTCCTTCTTTTGGCGAGTTTCGGTTTTTGGTGACCGGGGGTTGCTTTATATCAGGTTGCTTTACGTCACAGTTATAATTTCAGTGCATTCCTTATCATGACTTAATCCCAACAGGTTTCAAATCTCTGCTAGAATGAGAGGGGAACATTCAATCATATGCACTATTAAAGAGCAATGATACGATACGATAATTAACGAGTCTGCCATACAGCCTGTTGTAAAGATATAGTTGCTTACTTAACTAAAAATGAGTCGCTACGACGATCACTTTGTGGAGTGTAGGCACAGTTTTTACGTATACTGTATTGACAATTCCTACATATGGTCGAACAACTGCCACTGTTTGATATGGTGCACTAGTAAATGCTTCAATGTAATCAAGCTATGTTGGTCCTACACAAAATAATATTTCGTGGATAAAGTAATGATGCATTTTAGTATCGGAGTTGTTAATCTGTTACGATCAGTGTCGAAATTTTTCTTCTATGAATTCTGATACTTTGCGACCTGACGGTGTATGAGAGCGGCATGTTATCTGGCCCCAACTGAAGTAAGCGCTGAACTTCACTGCTGTCCGGTCAGTCTGAGATGCTTTCGAATACTTAAGTTTTCCGTGCCGTTCGCTGGTAGTTTGGTGTTTGCAACCGCGAATGATCGAAGTTGCCACACATGCCAGTGAGAGCCGGTTTGCTCAAATTTAATTAACTAAATACTGCAAAACACTATCCGGTCCAAAACTCAAGAGTCGAATTAAATAGGGAACTTGGGTTAATGCCTGATGAATTCACAACATTACATGGCAGAGTGTCTGGGTGCTATTAATAACCGCAGATTTCAAGTCATACCGGATCCGAAGAGTCGCTCAAATGGGAGGAGGTTCTAAGGGAATTAGAAAGAAAATTAATCGAACAGAATAAGTGGGTCACGGCGCTAAACACTGCTTAATAACGTTACGTGGTAGTTTGAAGCAACGGGGGACGATGGGACGTATCAGAACAAATTAAACGGGCGGAACGAAAAAGCATTCTTATCGGCGAATGAAGGTGAAGGATGACTACCAAAATAATTAAATAAAAAGAAAAACTTTCATGAGACGAGCGGTACTTAAAACGTCATCTTTTAAACGGCTCATACATTTTGAACATTGGCAGACTTCATCGAGACATGAGCTGATAAGAGCCAAAAGAAAAAGATCTCGTAAACATGCTCTAAATATATCTATGTAACTTCGTTTCCAATCGGTTCACATGGAGGAATAACTGATGGCTGTTCTTTCTGATCGAATGATTTCATTAACGTGTTTTTTGTAGACATAATATCAAGTTCTGTGAGAGCTGTTCATTTCAAGAAAAATTTACGTCGATCATAGAGAAGTCAATTATCAATGTTCGATGAAAAAGAACCTTGAATTTCCCACGCGAATTGCTTCATTACAGGGTCAAGTAGTTTTCGCGTATCCTCCCGATAGTGTTTATTTTAACATTTCTGATGACTTTTCGCCCCCGGGCGACGATGGTTAAATAGGGATAAATGGTGAAGTCGAATATGAAAAGAGGCTCCCAAGGCTCGTTGCACGACAGGTTAATAATTATTGTCACAAAGAATGTGGACTTTTATACTCTTGTACTAAGCCTATCCACTACTTCGGTCGATGGTTGGTGTGCACCAAAGCTGGCTTAGTTACATAGAAAAAGTAAAGGTTATTTATAAATAAGTATATCTACCTTTGACGAATTTTATAACCCTATTCGACGACGGTGTAAATTTTTATGGATAATATAAACAAGCTTGGTACACTTTACATTATATAACACCTACCCTGCGGACTGCTAAAATCTAAAACCAGTTTAAAATAGGGAAATGTTGTTACAATGACGTTTACACCTAGAAAGAAAGCGAAAATCTATCCCGGTGAAACATGATCTACGAAGTACGATGTAGGCTGCGTTAAAATTTTACAAGCAATATTTTTCACGCATTAGTTCTTAAAGAAAACAACAATGCAACGCACCATTAGCAATACTAATTTACTTTTTATGCACCATGTTATTATTGCCCTGACACACTTTTTATTGCACTGATATTATCTGTCCAGTACTAAGCTTTAGATTTAAGCAAGTTGTAAATGACCAGCTGTAGAGAACTGATATTTTTTTTTTAAAAAAAATCATGTTTGTCTCTAAGTTAAAGTGCATCAATGCACGCATAAAACGTAAGAAGTGTTGACTAATAAAAAAAAAAAAAACGCCAAGCTCGTTTTCATGTAATAACCTATCTATTCATGTTAGACTTTTCACTGCCGATATGCAGGTGACATCAACGCGTTTCAATTAGGCATAGTGGACGTCAATGATCATGCGCAGTCCGTAGGTGTTACCAATACGTCTGAAACTCCATCTTACTAAGCGATACGCGCGTACGATAGTTGCACCTTAGAAACAATTGTTGTATAATGGACAAGCAACGAAGTGAAGTCAGTACATTGCATCTATTTAGAAAACGTCTCCTAGGTGAAATTTTGTTTGATCTCGACAGTAATTTTTTTTCTGCAGTTTTTCGTGCAATTGCTATTCGTATATGCCCATACAATATTTTAAGTAAGACATGGATGTAACAAAAAAAAAAAATACTGTAAGTCACACAGTTCACTACATGATTACCCAAGCTGGTCTCTTGTCTCTGGTCACATCCGTGGGAAAATGTCGTCAGTCTCTCTAGTCCAAATTATCTACGTATGTATCTCCTTGTGTGACTATTTGCTGTATGCATTGGTTTAGTTCTCATTTCGATACGGCCAAATCATTTTCTTATGAAGTTCAGAATTGCCTCTTAATCATAGTAAGTGGTAGAAGATCTACAAGGGTTCTAGGGATATTTGGCACGTTCTTTCAAAATCGGGTGGGGGCACGGTGTGGTCACATCAAAGTAAGAGAACTTGCCGCGCTTGCCACACAGTAAACGAAGCAAAAGATACCTTATACACAAGCCTTCAAACACATGTCCGGGCTTGTGCGTTAATTTTGTTTTACATTTATGTCAAATAGCACTCTTTAACAGTAGGTGCGATCTTTCGTGTTAGCCTCTAAAGATGACAGTTGAAACAATCGGGAATACAGTTGCAGCAGTCTGAAAGAATTGCTTACAGGGTAAAACGTAGTTTTTCATTTTAGATTTAAGAAAGAACCGTGGTCGTAGCCACCGGGGTGGTTTTGGGGTTGAAACACCCCATTACCCAACCTCGAAATGCAAAAAACCTAAAACAGTTTTTCTCTCTCCCCGTAATTTTTTTCTCTTCATGCCGTGCTCAAAAACCCACTCATGACACAGTCCTGGCATAGCTACTGAAAAAGAACAATAATACTCTCCAATTATGCTAGCCTGAAAAAACTTCGGAAGTTTTCTATAGACGAAGTTTGGAACGATTTGGTTTCATCTCGAATTAGAGCAAGACAAACGTCGATGTTTACTCTGTGGTCGCAAATGTTCTTCTCATAACTAGGAGTTATGACATTCTACCACCAAGCGACCCACTTGCTAAGTCTTTAGCTCAAAGTCCCGTGTACATTTGTAAACCCCGAAGGAGCAATAAATATCCAACATTTTCAAAAAAGAAGCGGTTTGTATCAGCTAGGTCAACCCGACACACAAAACATCCATTTCTAATATATTGAATATGACTTCGCGCTGCTTCCCTACATATTTTGATATATTATTCAAAGTGATTCTAAAGGAAATAAGGCAAGAACGAAGTTTTTTGTGGTGGAAGAATAATTGAGTCTCCAACTTATGGTGATAAATATTGCTTACGTTGTGTAAAGGTTTGTTGTGTGAAGAATCAATAGGTGAAATGATGTTAGGGTTCAGAGAACATTAATCCCACATTGGTTATTATAAATATATAGTTTCGCAACTGTGTATACTTTTGGTATCGTCGGTCCAGGGACCAAAAATCCATGAAACGCCCTCACCTCGAGTTTTTCATAACAAGAACCGCGTATTTGTTGGAAAAGATCATGATGTATTGGCTTCGCCAACGGGCTGGAGTTGGACGTATAAAGGTGTTGTTAGCCCACCAAGCTCGTTTACTTTTGTTTTGACGTTATTATAACTTGCTTGAACCCAAAATGCATGGATCCACGGCTGGTCTGGGGAAAATTGCAATGATCTATCGTCTCGCCATCAACAATATTGACGTTTTGTCATGCTATCATATTTGTATCTATGATGCACTATAGGACATGCCAATTACACTCACATGCTGAGATACAGCATGGAAGAGAAATTTTATTACAAATAAGGCTTTGGAATTGCATAAAAGGGCATATTCTTGCCAAAGTGAACAGGTTGAGGTCAAGTTCATTTCAAAATCTACAAAGATGTCGACGGTAATTAACAAGAATTCTTTCCACATCTAAAAATAGTAAACTTTCCACGTATTGCAGGGGAAAAGGCGGCTAATTATGCTTGATAGGGATAAAATTACCAACGCAAATGATTCTACCGATAAAAATTTGTAAAACTCCGCTGTCTCTTTTTTCAACTCGATTTCCTCTCAGCGATGTAGATGAAAAGTTGGAGTGCATATTCTTGCTTGACTTGTCTCATAATGCATATACGGTGCTCAGACGTTCTCCTATACGGTGGTTAAGCTATCCTTGACGCTTACCAAGCATGACATGGAACAGACTAAGTGTATAGTCGGCATATGAGCCACACTGGGGAAAACACCACGCAGTAAAGACAGTTTCTTTCTGTGGTAAAAGAAAATTTCAATGAACACTTTCAAAATCTCTGTAAATAAAGATTACAGAAAATACTGGCAAATTTTTACCAGAATTTTCTGTAGTCTTTATGTATCTCTTTATCTTTTGTTCAGTAAAGTTACAGAAATTGTTAACAGTGATCTTAAAAAATCTTCACCAAATAATAGGCGTTGGGGTTGTGAGGATGAAGTCCCTGGAATCCAAGCAAGCGTTTTTCGAGAGTTTAGGCAAGGCATGCTTCGATCGGACAAAGAAGATGATTTTTCTGTTTTTGTCATTACAGCAGTTTTCATAAAAAAAAACTGTTCACAGGTGCGTAGTCGGGACTGCCTGTGGTAATAAATCAAAACGTCATGACCTGACAATTGGTCCAGTCTTATATCCACATGTATTTTGGCTCAAAGGGTGACCGAGTACACCTTTATCCATAAAAGTACATGTCCTATACACAACAATGAGGGGAGCGACCAATTGTTTTACTGTTATTCCGTCATGACGTCAGTGTTTACGGTGAAGATTTTAGGCCGACAGGAAAAGATTTTACTTATATCTAACGACAATGTAGTTCATGTCAAAGAGTGGTTGGACTTTTGAACGTCATGGTTTATCTTTGGTTGGTCGTTGATTTTGTAAAACATCCCTTATTGGCCAAATACGACAGACATTATGGCCCACGTGATTTTAATAATCTCAGTTCTGATAATTTTGAAGAATACAGCCTACGGTCAATGACTCCCTGGAATATTACAGAGCAAATCAATCAATCAATCTCTTTACTATAAGCAGGTCAGGAGAAAATCAATACCCAACCGCCATTATTCAACGAAACAAGATCTCGGTAACAAGATCTTAAAATTGAAAGAAATCAATTTTCTGGAAGATACAAGGAATTACTTTTCTTCTCCTTCGAGCAAGATCCGGTAATAATAACGAGGATTGTCAGTAAGGATGAATTCGCTAGTGTTTTGTAAGAAAGTGAATGCCCTCTGTCAGTCTGTGCTGCCAGACAGTATATACTCAAGCAGGAGTTGGGCTTACTTTCCATGTTCCTCTCCTCGTACATCTAAAACATTAAAACTCGGCAAATTCGTTACAAATTGTCAACCACTCTCAACCAGCGACAGTATTCACGGAAACACAGCGAGGGATATTGATATAAGAAGAATACAAACGTCAAAAGTCAAATTAAGTACGTCGCTCATTTATATATCCGAAGTTGTTTGTGCCTCCCTGTCCAGTTAGCAATCTTATGAACAGTTTGCAAACTTAAACATTATTTGTTGATAAATTATATTCGACGTCTATAAAAATTTCGTTTTAGAATGCTCAGGTCTCGATTAAACAAATAATTCTAGCTGGCAACGTCACGGATCAGCACTTTTAAAAAGTTCATTACCTTCTCTTTTAAAGTCGAAATGCACGATTATGACAGATGGTTACATTTATGGTACGCATAGCGGACTGAGCGGTCTACTGTTTTATTATTCTATGAACTGCACTATGTACGAAATCATTTTGTAGAACATGGACGAAGGTAACCAGCTAGACAGGATTTTCTTGTGATAAAGCAGTCAATATAAAATACTGAGTGATACCTGTAAGAATAAGGCGACACTTCAGTAGTTGCAGACTTGCCAAAACCTAGTTATATGTGAGGCAATTTCAACACAATTCATTTGCAGTCTGATTTGTTCTCTTTAACAAATCATTATACGAATATAGAAAGATCCCCATTGTTATAGAAAATGAGAAACTCAAAAGATAAAAAGTTCGACCCTTCAGTTTAAGATACTTTCTGACGGCACTATGTTGAACAAAATAGGCGGTTCAAGTTTTTTTTTTTTTTTTTTTACTTTCAAATTTATATTATATTGTTATGTTAACTTTAAAACACTTATAACAGAACGAAAACTTGTAATCCTGTGACGTTAAGTATACTCTTTTTAGAAATCTCAGATTTTTATTGAATGAATAAACATAAGTGACTTTTCTCCTTCTTTTTCTTATATATGCATTCTCTTTTTGTGGTTAGTTTGTAATTATTTAAATACCTTGTATTCGCAAAAGGGAAACTCGTAGGAAGTGTGATTGACGTCGTAATTGGTAAATCAAGCCCACTGCCGAGCAAAAATCAACAATGTTTTACTGCAACAGTCTCACTGTCTCATATGGATTGTCAGCTGCTTCTCAGATAGCTACACTAGATGCGCACTAGATTTTACCCGTCCGTCAAAAGGGGCGGGGCTTGTGACGTCAGAGAAATTACTCTATACCACAGCAAGCTCTACAGAGCTTTGTTCCTCCTGGATCACTTGTAATCTTTGTTAGATTCCTGTAAATGTTTCTTTGAATGAAATCAAAAAAGAGACGTGAATAAATGCAAAAAGGGGTCAGACGGTGTCTTATAATGAACACATTGCGAATGATTTATGTACAGCGCCTTGAACACTATGGATATGTGCGCTCTATAAATCCGAGGTATTATTATTATTATTATTATTTTTATTATGAATTGAATTTAAAACTGACAAGATAAAAAGTTGCCAATCTCTTTGAGCTGTCTTATTTTCGATACTACCAATGCAGTTATCGTTGCATAACCTTGCATTTTTCCAAATATTGTTCTCCAGATAGAACTGTGAAAAGATCTGAAAGTTAAACTAGCCTCATTACATATTTTTACTAGCAAATATAAGAGTAGTAAAGCAGTGCAAATTTAGACTTTCCATATTTTGCAGGGAGTCATAAAAGTATCAAGTCTGATTGCCTGTTATATATTATATGCAAGATCAGATCACGCTTGTAAAATTACTAAACCCATACAGAATCGTACTTGTATTCTGAAACCAAATAAGAGCATAAATGGCTGATTTACACTCATTTCAGACATTAAAATTTAAAATGAAGAAATGTTTACGACAGTTACTTACTTCTATCGATATTAATTGTCAAATGAAATGTACCGGAGGTAACTAAGACCGGTGTTGTTGATTTATGGTGTTAAAGTCACAGAACTAAAAAAAAGTAAAAAGTTAACAGGTAGACGTTTTTTATGTTGATTTCAATTATTGAAGTTCAAAGCTGATTTGCGAGGCAAGATAGCCAGTTCTCCTCCCGATGAATTTGACCTTTTGCGAACTTTATTAAACAGTTAAGATTTTAAAATACCTGTCCCGCTGAGATAGTCATTTGCCAATCAGCATGAAGTGGACGCTTTTCAAATCTATAGAGTTGCTGACAGCGTGTGTTTCTCCTGTGCCTGTATTGACTGCCTTTACTTCAAAATATAGTTATTCGAAATTTGCTATGAAGGTAAATAACAGATTGGTTTGGTGAAAACAATGTCATGAGGACAAGTGTCGTACTCTTGGATGTTAACACGAGTACAGGTCTTTGTCGTGATGAATAGATCTTGTGCATTGACGACACACTGACGCCATCCTTGTGGGCAAACGATGGAACATGTGGCCAAACGCAAAAGGATTGGTCCTGCACTTGTAGCAGACTGTGCGCGAATTCGATTGGTTTGCAAATCAGCTGTGTGCATTTGTCTTCGTTGGTTTGTTTTGCCCCCAAAAGAGGGCGAACTTTCCGCTCTGTGACATCATATGTACAAGCTCTATACGAGTACGAAATATGGATTAATGACCATGCAATCCTTAATTTTAATTGTAATTATGAGCCGGCATGCAACACTCACTACAAGAACAAGTACTGATAGTAGACTGTTAAAGCAAAACCACCTTTAAAAATTAGTACAGACGAATCCGGACAGCAAGTGATGGTCATAACTGGGGTCTATCACCTTAATTTTAATCTTTCAACTTCTTTTCTTACCTGTATCATGGATGGTTGGGCACTGACTTGATCCCTTCAATTTCACTGAATATGGGGGGTTAAAATTCATACAGTCAATAAATGGAGACGTTTTAAGGCTGATGGACCCCACTAATGGCTGCCTACATTTACTAAAAGCAAGCGCTGATCGGATTCGTCTATATGGGCCAGGTTTCTGTCTGATAAAACTACAATATTCTCCGTCTCTAGGAGCTCGGTGATTAGAGAGGTAACCTGACGACTTGAACAGTTTCATAAAAAAATAAGCTTGGATTTTCTCTGGATCTTGCGCATATGACGGCAAAGAAAAGAAAAGTACGTCGGTGTCGAGGAAAACTTAAAGTTTTACCGTTCATACCAAAACAAATATTTTTTGACGTGGGTACCTGTCGCACACGGGCGTGACGTCTATTAATTTGGTACATATATGGGAATCATACTTTAACCGCTAACATCACGTTGCATTTATCAATGCGTAAGGTGAAAACTAAGAGGGACCACCAACGGCAGGTAAAAGAGTGAAAATGGGAAATTATCTTCATCCATGCAGGGAGCTGTCATTGCTCCCTGATCTATGAATGGATTTTACTAGGGTCCCTTGACTAGCAAAAACTACATTGACTTGCAATCTCCGAAGTATCGAAGCATTATCCAACTATTACTCCTTACAAATTGTGTTATAGACGAATGTTTCAGTCAGATCATGGTGAGGAATTTCTGGGGTCCTTTAGCCGTAATTTCAGAAATAATTTTGATAAGCAATACCACAGATGTTTACAAACAATTCAAAAGTCCGTAATAATCAGATTACGTCCATGTTTTGAATTGAACTATTTGTGGTACAGGCGGACGAAAGAAATTAGAAGATGGACCCCAGAAATGGCCGACAAATGTCATAATCGTTCCTTTGTAAACGGATTCGTGTAAGAAGGAATTCACGTTAGCCACAGTTAGAAACAGGACTTGAGAAAACTTAAGCTTCTCGAGTAGTGACAATGCACGTGATCCTTCATATGTACCTCGTTCAATGATACATGCTAGAGGTAATTACACGAATCCAGGGTCAAGAGACGGAAGCTGGTTTTTGAACGTATCGTATGTTTCCTCCATATGTTTTCACCATCTACTGAAATGACTAGTACAAAAAATGTACTTATTTGATCCACTTATCCGTTGGAGAAGAGGGTATTACAGTCTTAAGTCCCTTTCTCATAGGCTAGGGTGAGTCCAGCTATGCACCATTTGCAGTAAAAAGACAATAGGGTGACAAAGTTTCAAGTTAAATGAAACTTATTTTCAATTTAGACACCACTGAAAACACTTTTAAAAACCCAAATTGAATCCCCTTAGCACAAATGCCATAACGGTTATGAACTAACAGTTCCGAGTAACCTGAAATTCTTCAGTTGGTTACGAAGTATGTGATACACCCCCCCCCCCCCACCCCTCTAGTGCGAGGCAGTATAGGCTACAATTCAAGAGGGAGCGGCAGAAGGCCACTGACTTAAACATTCTCACACGTTTTAAGTACGTCCCCCCCCCCCCCTTCAAAACCTTGTCTGGCTAGGGGACATGATACTATCATAACACCATAATTACCACCTGCGCATTAACGTTTTGCATTTTCTCACATGACTTGTGTGGATAAAACCCGACAGGGAGTGTAAAAATAGGGACAATTTTTGTCTGGATAAATCGTCCATCTTCTAAAATCAGCCTGAAACCGGTTGTATGAACCCTTTCTATTACGTTGTCACTATAAATCCTGGGATCTGAACGATTGCGGAACTGGTGTAAGTCCGTACATGTTTTCGGTAGCCAAGGAAGTCGAAAAGTCGTTTGAAACATGCACGCCTTGACTTGGGTTTTCAGTGAAAACGTATACTGATTCCATTTAGCTTCAACTTGTCAGATTTACAAGTCAGGAAGTGTATATCCCCTTTAAATGATCCAATCACTCTGCCATCGGACCCTCTGCTCTTGTCACAAGTGATGTACTAGACCCGAGATACGGAGCTATCAATTGCGTACAATTCAGGAGATGACTGTCGACAATGATATATTCAGAAGAGTCAAGAGAATTCTAGCTATTTAACGGAACCGTATTTTAACTTGTTAAGTTTGTTTGGGCAGCTTCATTCGCCCGTTCAGATATACTTCATTTACAAAACCGAGGTGTGAGCGGGTCGAGGTATGTCACGAAGGAATGACTGAAATCACATAGCAATGGCCTGCAATACAAACGCTGACAACATTCCATGGCCGAGTTACAAACACTGTGTACGTGGACAACATGATTGATGTGAATGTCGGTGGCAAGAAACAAGTATGTCCTACATACGAGGCACATTTGTATGACTTGCTGGACATGGTTTTTAAGTTACGATGTTGACAACATGAAGACAGGTGTCGCGTTCTATATAGTTACTGCGGAAGTGATCCCCATAGTGGTCACTACTTCTGCTTCCCATTAATATTACAATAAACTTGGATTTTTCAGTGGACGGTTTCATACTCGATGATCATGGTATTTACAATGCAGAAAAATAGTATTTCCAATGCAAAGAAATAGTAGAAATAATATACTTCATCTAGGAAAGGAAGGTTAAGCAGTCTTCATATTGCAATTACACGCATCAAAACGAAAAGATTTGTAAAACATTTTTTCAGGTTAGGTTAGATGGAGCTTTAAAAGTCGTGTGACATGAAAATTACAATATTGGGTGCCTTATTTAATGGAAAAAGCTTTGCCAATCAGGAAAATCATCAAAATAGGTCAAAAATTGCCCATTTTACAGGGCAATCTCTGATTTGCACTTCATCATTTATAGACATGAGCTCAATATGTCGTGAGAGGGACATGCTTTTGTTAGCATGATTTTTGTAGCCTAATTTACCAAAAAATCGAAGTAAAACATGCACTTTGCAGAAGAAGTTATGCTTAGTCCTTTATATGATGTGGGGAAATTGTTTCTATGAATACCACCGGCTTGATCAAGAAAGAGTTGAACATTCGAGTCAAGGAGCTTTCGAGCTTTCGAATCTTGAGTTGCCTTTTACTTGACCATTTTATTGCCAGCCACCTTCCATCACGGCGAATACTTCTTTCCTCTATGTACAGCTCTCATCACAGTTGAACACTTTAATTATCAGAATTGATAATCAGGCATAAAACGTTCGGGATCAACCATTATCTTTTGTATTGACATGATTCGCCTATGTTCTCTTTCGTTTTTCTGTTGCTAAATATAACCACAAACCATGAATCACATTGACTTTCAGCAGCAGTTCAGCTTAAAGAGAAACTTACCAGTGTGTCAGAATTTGTGTAAATAAATTACCAGGCACTTTTCGTTTCAAGGCGGAACGTAATTTAACGCAGACAAAAACGGGAATAGTCGGTGCATTCATCTGCAAACAACAGCAATGTATGTTTTTATTGTGTTTCTTGAAAAAAAAAACTGATTCAGGGAGAAACAAAGTCGTTTCTGTGCTAATGAAAAGCAACATTGAGCAAGGGGACGCCTGGTCGGCCCCGTAAAACAAGACTAAGACACTGCTATCCAATGAATCATACATTTTAAAGGGCTTATGCTCTGATACCATCGCTCGATAAAGGTTACGCACATTATTTCCTGAGCACATTGAAAGTACGAAACAATGGTTATGGAGCTTCTGTAGTCGGTAGAAAATCTTTACCTAAGGTCGAATGTCACCAAGCTACATGTCATTTTTTACCCTATGGTGCTATTTCTAACCCAGAGGTTTGGTCTAGCAGACGTGTCGTGACTTTAAAGGCCCGATCCTCTCTCCCCAACCACTTATTTTTTTTCCAACCTCCTTACTTACTTAAACCCTTCAACTGTTTAAAATTCATGTCCATACAGACACAATCATAGTTTATTGCTTTAGGGTGAGTGTGAAAGATCCCAATGCGTAATCAAAAACAGTACAGGCTGTGTAATATGAGCTATGGTATGGTTCATTGTTTGAACTAGCTGTCAATCAGAGAGCTGAGCCAATCGAGAATTTCTGTTAACCCCAACAAATATTGTAGTTTGGGATGAGAGGATTGGTCCTTTAAATATTACCCGAATCTCGTGGTCATCTTTCGAAACTGAGAAACGTATAATGACTGTTAATCATTCAAAGTAATGTAACAGCACAACTGTCGTGCACATGACATGCTTTATTATTACGAAGTAGCCTCTTCACGTACATGGGAGTAATTTTCGTAAGTCCGTAGTCCGAGGAATGTAAAGGGACCCTATATCGTTCTTCCCAATTTTCACGTTGTCATACTGCCTTATCACAAATATTTACACTCACCCCTATGTAAAAATGCCCGCCCTGTAAAACCATCTCGTCCCTCCACAAGGCTTCATCGCCTTGTGTCAGGGTACTGTCCAATCCATTTGGGCTTTCACATGGGGAATTTCTCAAAATGAATTTCACCTAAAATGGATTTTACAAAAAATCAAATTTTCAGCTTTGGAGAGTGAGGACTTCAGGGATGAAGGTAAACTTAAAGGAAGTTTCAGCAAAAAGCTCTCACTCTTTAGCAGCTAGGGAGTGAACTTTTCCAAGAAATCTTGAAAATTTTGTCAATATCGTTTACGGTTCCCAAGATATACCTTTTCAAATTTTGAACGTTTCTCAAGCAACTTGTTGCTTTTGTTTACATAATGATAGAGAATGTTGCACAGTGTTAACATTACTTTTATTAACCCTATTTCTTATCTCTTAATTATTCATCAAATGTTTCATCGGTTTGACAATTGACACGGAACGCTTTTCAAGCTGCAAAATTTTAACAATCAACATAAAACCATCAGGACAAACTAATTTAACAACTGTCCTTGAAATTGAGATTGTAAAACAAAGGATAAAATTATCCATACACGGTATATGTACCTCCATATCACACTGAGATCATGTTTATTAATGGTTAAGTTCAAATAGGAAATTTTCCTGTAAATTGGTCCGTTTCATGAATATCGACCGCGTGTTTGGTCTAGTGGTAAGAGCATCAGCTTCTCACGCGGTAGGCCCTGGTTCTATTCCCAGTCGAGTCATACCAGAGACTTTATAAACATGGAACCTACTGCCGTTGTGCGTGACGCACTGCATTAGCAATGGAGTAGGGAAGAAAACAAGCCAGTGAACCACAACTGGAAAAAAGGCAGTGGCCGGCTCGACTTGAACCAATAGGTTGGAAACTGAGCCATAAAACTCCATTTAACTAACAAACTAATTCATGAATTTTGATGGTAATGGTGGCCATTTCAGGGTTTTTAACATTTTTATTCCATCGAATGATGAGTTTTGACATTTACATGTCACTAGCCCTTTAATGCATGGTGATCTGGTTACTAGCCCTTTAATGCATGGTGATCTGGTTTCGAAATTTAATTCGAAATCTATATAAATATAACCTTCGTATTTTTTTCACGTACTGACGAATCCATATGCACCATTCTTTAAAACTGAAATAAAATGAAAAAATTATTTACGTGGAAAGAATCCATTTATTACTTCCAATATGTATACTTTAAGGACGACATCTGTTTAAATAAGACATTTTGTAAGATCTTATATATCGAAGGCGACTTGATAGGTCGTAAATAGTCTGGTCTTTCGTCCCCGGTGAGATCAACTGTAATCACTAATACAAAATGAAGAGAGGAGTGAAAACTTTCCCAAAATACCCCTGTTTGATAGATGTGTAATTGGAGTGTTTATGTTATTATCACATAAGATATCATGAGATTTAGTCATATCCAGCAAGAAAAGTAATGAAATTCTAAACTTCTCTTCGAATTTTTATTTCTCACCAGAGATTGCCCGTAGGCAAAGTTCAATATAAAAGTTTGTGAAGTGGAATCGAACGAGATGTCAGGTACATTGAGAAACGAGACAGGTTTAATTCTGAACGTTCAATAAAATCACATATGATAACTGAAATCCGTTAATTAACTGGATTAAAAGTAAAACAACAATTCGCCTCTCTGACGGCAGACGAGGGCATTGTTTATAAGGGTGATATACAAACCAAATGTCATTTTTTCCTTCTTTTCGAATGGAGTTTGACTTATTGCAATTTAATGATGAATTCTAGATGTATTTGAAGGACAACTGTAGTCCCGTAAAGATGAACTACAACACTATGACCTATTAAAGGTCAAGAACCATGGGCGTAGATTAAAGGGGGGCAGGGAGACACCCCCCCCCCACTTTTTTAGGTGGAGGGGACACTAACGTAAAAGCTAGGTACTACCAAAAAGACTATAGTTGTATGTTTTGAAAGGTGTCTTCTACCGATTACGATCGATTTTCTATATCAATAATTCCACATGTTTACCTTCCAAATCCCCGAAATCTTCGCGCGCTTTCAGTCTCATTGATGTTCTTTTTTCAGTTGCATATCAAATATACTCACTTCATTCATCGGTCTTTGATTTTGTCAATTCTTCGTGTGCAGAGGCCAGCAGGTGTGATTATGTACGAGCACAACATTTAGGAATTTGAAGAAGAGGAATCGTCCCCTATTATGCTTTAGTGGAATCTGTAATCTGTCCTGACTACCCAGCCTGGCAGACTGGAATTGGCAAACACATTTAAAAGAAACTGAAAATGCCTCGGTGCACAGTCTGCATGCAAGTTTTTCAGAAAAATGAGTGATTTTCAATGCAAAATTTCGATACTCGCACATCACACATTCGATCATTTTTACTTGTAGACCATAATCGGAGAAGTAAAATCACAGTGCTAGATAAGAGACTTCAATCTGGAATAAGAGGTATACCCCCATCCTCTGTCTGCAGATAGCGTACGATGATGTGTCGATCGAAAGGACATATTTTAATGTTTTAATATCAAAAATCTTATACACCGAAGGGCCTTTGCAACGGTGTCCCAGTAGCACCAGTGGGTAAGACTCTCACGCCTCTCGAAGTGTAATTTTTCCGCAGTAGATTGAAGTAGGCTTTTGATCAATTCATGGCTTTTCATTACAAATGGTTCCCAACTATAAGAACTTTTGCATAGCTCCTAGGCAAACTACCACAATTTTCGTTGTGATTCTAATTGCTAATAGAGTACACCCGGTATTTCAACTCGCATTGACCAAATAGTCCGTTGAAGTAGTTGCACACACTTTCAAGACGATGTTTTGAAAACTTTGTGGAGTTTTCCTAGTAACTCAAAATATTGAGTTATATTTTTCACTATTTTGCATCTGGGCCCCTTCTCTTAGACATCCAGTGGCGAAGCTACAGGGGGCAGGCCGCTCTGAAAGATGAAGAAGAGGAAACCCAAAATCTCAACTTCTCTGCAATATAAGCTCTACATTTTCAAATATTTGAGGGCGCAAAAATTTCAGCTCCCTCCGCGCGCCACAAATTACTGACGTTCCCAGTAAAGTGGTGTCCACACTTTAAAAACCCCGTTTTGGATTCTTGCCCTCTTCTTCCCCCCCCCCCCCCTCCGCCGCTTCACGCAAAATGTCTAGCTCTGCCACTGTAGACACCTTACCAGGACAGGAGAAAGAAAAAGTTTAGGCTAGATCCCCACCCCACCCCCCCCCCACTTTGAAAATCAAATAGAGGCCCCTGTCAAGAACAATCGTCCAAACTTATTTTGAAGCAACAGCTAAATATCAAAATTTTCCTCTTATTGCTATTCAAAGTATCTTTAATCATGCTGTATAACTTCAATATTCCGTATTCAATGCTAAACAAGCAGTAACTTCTTTTAAATTTCACATTTGAAGAGAAAAATTGTTGTCACATGACCCTCAACAGCCAATCATGAAACAGGACAGTAAACTACACTCCTTCAAGTTGGGTGACTGCTCTTGCCCCAAAGATTTCCCAGCCCTACTTCCCTGCTCATGAGGGATGAATGTATTGATATTTCATAATACTCGTTGAGGTCCCCTCCTGCATGTACCAGGCCCCGTTAAAGACATATGTTTTAGCTACCCCCTGCCGTTGACACCCTTTTCACGAAACGTCCTTATTCACGTGATCTTGTTGGAAGCACAAATAACTTTGACCTCCCATGCTTTACACCTTACTCTACCGGTGTAGCAGTTTTTTTGGTCCCCTGTCCGACGGGACCAAAAAATTTGCAGTTTTTCAGGTTTTTTTGGTCCTAGGGCAAGAAAAGCTAGCTTTTTGGTCTGGGGTAGGACAAAAAAAGCTAGATGTTTTGGTCCGGGTCTAGTTTTTTTGGTCCCACGAAATAGAAGCTTTTTTGGTCTGCTTCACTGATTGGTTTTGTACGGTGGCCGAGAGGGGACAAGAAAAAAATGGTGATTTTTTTGTTTTTGTTCGCATCTTAATGATCTTAGGATTCTGAGTTATTTAGTCAGAATTCTGAGACAATTAAGATGCCGACAAAAAATCCACATTATTCTTTTTTGGTGGTTCCCTCCCGGCCAAATACTATAATAACAAATTGTATGACCAAATACAAAATATTACAGGACCCCAATGACCCGATTCAGGCGAATCTTGAGCGGACAAAATAATATTGTAAGGATAGGGGGGCGGACTAAAATTTATCCACATTCTTTCGTTTTGCAAAGAGGCTGTGGCATTGGGGAAATAAATAGGGAACATCAGTTTATGCAAAAAGAGAGAACAAGTGGCGTGCCCCTGATTGATAGGTGACACCCAGGGTTAATTACCGCCTCTTTTAGATCAGAATGAGTGTCATCCTGGTGTGGGGGTTAAGGGTGCCGTAGGGATACATGGAAGGTACGGGTTACTGTGCTATCAGAGATTATGGGAACTGATTTATCAGTATCATTGTCATATTGTCATTCCTATTTGCTGGCTAAAGATAAAACAAAAATGCTTTCTATAAGAAGGCAGAATAAATTTGTCTATGCGGAGGGCTGCTCCTTCAGCATGCGAATGGGAACCGCTTTCACTTTTTCACTTAGCCTACTACTGAGAGTTTCCACAGTTTAGCATTTTCATTTGTATGCCACCTTTGGGTAATTGTGAGCTCCAAATCTCTGCAAGTGCCCTGTACACACATAACAAAACCGGCCTGCCCTTACGGCAAAACCAGGATAATATCTGAGTTGAGTTTGAGTTTGTTTTCACAATTCAAATACAAAATGATACAACATTTAAACAAGGCGGTGGAGGAGGACTGAGAAAGTAAAGCTAATGCTAGTAGACCCATTTACAAAAAGAAAGAAAAAAACAAAAACAAAAAACAAATAAAAAAAAAAAAAAATCTACACGTCCCATACACACATAATATGGACGACGTACCATGGAGGCATTATTTTTTCCCGCCAGTCGTTCCTTTAGCCCGCATGGGTACAGTGCACCGAAGTACATAGACGATAGAAAATAGCTCTGTTGTTCCTGACCACCCTAAGGTGGTATAAAAATGAAACCACACGGAAAAAACTAGAGTAGAGAACATGAAAACGAATTACCCCAAAAGTTATAGTGGTGCCCAATTTGACTGGCATTGTTCTGTTAAGATCGCGCAAAATGTGGGTTCGTTATTAATTCAAAACTTTACATGCGAAAAAAGGGCATTATTTCATTTTTATCGAAATTAAGTTATGAACATATAGAGGGTCCCGGTCCTACGAGAATGCCATCCTTGCAAGTAACATACCCATCCCAACCGCATCCCCACCTTATAGAAATAAGTTACCTGACCTTTTCGGGGCTTTGGAGCCCCCTGTGACAATTTGCTCCGGCTCATCGGAAGCATGGTGATAAAATGGACTCACCCTTACATGAATCATCCCCATAGTCCGGCGAAACATTTTTGAAATATTAACCATAATGACCGTTGAAAGTTGCAATGCCAAAATGACCGTTGAAAGTAGCAATTTATACGCTATATATATATATATTTATTAATTAATTCCGTGTGTTGGACGTAATAAATGAGGAAAAATGGAAAACAGAGTGTGCATATAGATCCAACGAATGATTTATTGAAACAGAAATTTTCGCCGCCTCCTGGCGGCTTTGTCAACTGTGTTATGGAAATCAACCGTCACATACAAACAAGATAGAGTTGAATGCGTACAGTACCGCGTAATATTAAAATAAGTTTGAAAAGTTGTAAAGTGACGTCATAATGATGATGATCGAAAAGTACGTAGTTACAAAGAACGCACGTTCTCACATAGTAATTAATACAAAGCGCGAACATCATAACCATGGCAAGCTTGATTAGCCAAAATAATGTAAAGTGACGAGACAATCTAAAATTGTAGTGTGCGTACCTCATTTCGTTGTTTGAATGGAAGCGTATGTACATATTCAAAACTCCATGGTAACTAAACAGTTTATCAAAGCGACAAGATGCGAGTGCGTGAGATATTTTCAAATAATAAAACTGTCTTACTGACAAATAAAAACTGTTCATATCTACTGGATAAACTGCTTAGTGAAAAGGAATCCACCGATCGACCGAAGCCAGATGCATAACCTTTCTCCCGGCCAGCGTCAGGCTCTCAAGAACCTTAAAACTAATGAAAATATCATCATCAAACCTGCGGACAAAGGTGGCGCCGTCGTAGTACAAGACACGGACGATTACATTAATGAAGCCAATAGACAATTAAATGATCCTAGTTTTTACACCAATCTCCATTCGGACCCCACTAACGTTTTCACTCGTGAATTGAATCAACTTCTTTGTAATGTGCATCCGCAAACCAGCAGTATTGTAAGTAATCTTATACCTAAGGACCCCAGGGCCAGGCCCATGGCTTCTAGAGCAGACCCTCCAGCTTATCAGGTTGCCACAACCAGGACTAAAATTTTTGATATAGCTAGACAACACGGTATAGTTCCACCAGGTCGACCCATAGTAAACTCTATTGGTATGCTCACTGAGCATTTATCAGGCTACATAGATACCTTACTTCAACCTCTGATGTGTTTCATTCCTAGCTTTATCCAGGATACCACCGACTTCCTTAACAAATTATCATCCCTACCCATTTTACCCGACGGGACATTCATGGTTACTATGGACGTTACTTCCCTTTATACCAATATTCCCCATGACGAGGGCACCTCTGCCTGTCACAACCTCTTGAAATGCATACAGCCTACAGAGATCCCTATTGAGGATACTGCGCTCTTTATAGATTTTGTCCTTAAGAATATTCATTTTGAATTTAATGATAGGCATTACCTCCAGACTAATGGGACTGCAATGGGAACTAAGATGGCCCCTACCTATGCCAACATCTTTATGTCGGTATTAGAAAGTCAATTTCTCCAAAATACTGAATACAAACCGCTTTTTTACTGCCGATATATAGACGACATTTTCTTTATATGGACTCATAGCGAAGAAGAATTACTCAGATTCGTTGATCTGGCTAACAATACTCACGCGAAAATCAAATTCACAAAGGAATACTCGCGTGAAGCAATTTCTTTCCTAGATGTTCTCGTCTCGCTCAGAAATGGCAAATTATGCACGTCTGTCTGTTCTAAGCCTACAGACACTCACACTTACCTTCGTTACGAAAGCTTTCATCCACACCACATCAAATCTTCCTTAATTTATAGTCAGGCTATCCGCTTAAAACGTATTTGCTCAGATCCGGTGGACTTTGAGCATCACGTCCACAACCTCACCCTTAGTTTCACCGACAGGGGGTATCCTTTGAGCCTAGTCAAAAAACAAATTGGTAGGGCTCGCCGAGCTACACGCGAATCACTTCTTTCGTACAATCGCAAAACTAACAGTGGCAATCGCATCCCGTTTGTGGTGAAACATCATCCTACCACTAGAAAACTTTCGAAACACATAAAGTCTTCTTGGAAAATACTCCATGAAAATGATTCACTTGCTGAACTTTTCGCACAACCCCCTATTATTGCTACCAAACAACCCCCCAACCTCAGATCGTTACTTGTACGTTCTAGATTAAGATCTACTAATACCCAACAGGGTAATACTCTATGTAAGAAGCCGCGTTGTCAGGTTTGTCAACACATGTTGACCGGTGCCTCCCTTACTTTTAATGGTATAACTGTCCACCCTGGTCCTTACAATTGCGATTCCTCCAACGTAGTGTATATTATCTCATGCAGCAAATGCCCGACTGTGTGCTACGTTGGAGAAACCAGTACGAAATTTAGATTGAGATTCAATAATCATATCAAAGCATTCGTAACGCGAATCCCAACGGATTCCCAGTTGCGGAACATTTCCAGAGTAGCGGGCACACAGGTGACGACTTGAGGTTTACCATTGCCCTCGGTAGGTTCCGATGCAGTGAAGACCGTAAGCGCCACGAACTCAAACTAATTTTACGTCTTAATAGCCACAGGCAAGGTCTTAATAGAGATTTTTCTTATTTAGCAGGATACAGTTTCTTCAAGTAATTCAGTAATTCTGTTTCCTTCTTTTGTACAACTGTGCTACCTTGTCATTTCCTCCCGCTTCTTCAATTTTTTACTATTTAATATAGCATCTCGCATTCTGTATAGTTACGCGAATTATTATTATTTTTTTTTTTTTTTAAAACTCGGATGCTTTGTTATTTAATATTACTTGTAATGTACAATTTAGTGCTTTATTTTTTAGGAGATATGAACAGTTTTTATTTGTCAGTAAGACAGTTTTATTATTTGAAAATATCTCACGCACTCGCATCTTGTCGCTTTGATAAACTGTTTAGTTACCATGGAGTTTTGAATATGTACATACGCTTCCATTCAAACAACGAAATGAGGTACGCACACTACAATTTTAGATTGTCTCGTCACTTTACATTATTTTGGCTAATCAAGCTTGCCATGGTTATGATGTTCGCGCTTTGTATTAATTACTATGTGAGAACGTGCGTTCTTTGTAACTACGTGCTTTTCGATCATCATCATTATGACGTCACTTTACAACTTTTCAAACTTATTTTAATATTACGCGGTACTGTACGCATTCAACTCTATCTTGTTTGTATGTGACGGTTGATTTCCATAACACAGTTGACAAAGCCGCCAGGAGGCGGCGAAAATTTCTGTTTCAATAAATCATTCGTTGGATCTATATGTACACTCTGTTTTCCATTTTTCCTTATGCAAATTATCGGACCTTTTCGGGGCTGTGGTGCCCCTGTACCAATTTCCCCCGCTCAGCAGAAGCATGGTGATAGAACGGACCCACCCCTACATGAATCACCCCCGTTATCCCCCAAAACGTTTTTGAAATGTTTGCGAAAATGACCTTTGAAAGTTCGAAGAACGCTCCGACCGTGGAGATGGCATTTATCAACTTCCGTACAGCCGTTATTTGGTTCGCTCCACAGCGTTATTATTCGCTGTCCACTGAGTAGGTTGCGGTGAGTTGTATTGGTACGTATTCACGTGCATCTTTGTTCGGAGTGTCAACTCTCTGCACTTACGTACGTGTATAGTGTCCGTATGCGTCACGGACCATTTCAGCTAACATCAGACCAAAAAAACCGAGTGCATAACCAGTGTTTTCTGTCCTAGGACAGCTTCCCCAAAAAACTACGTCACCGGCAAATGTTGATTGCTTTAGCACCTTGTGAACGCGTAATAGCCACCAGTGTCCACTTTGAATTTGTTCAACTTTTCTTTTTCGTCATTCCGTAGAGTCCCAGGATTGTTGTTAACGTTTTAGCCTAACCTTTGACCCTTAATTTTAAACGTGTTGCAAGAATGCACCCATGTTAATGTTATGCTGGTTTAATGGTAAATTAAAGTTACCTTCAAGGCAGTGGTCCAGGGTTGAGTTACTGTCAAGTTCACATTTCTGCGACTTTATCTGTTGAGTTTCACGTGACGTCACAATTGGTAAGCCACTCCCACTGCCGGGCAAAAATCAACAATGTTTCAGTGCAGCAGTCACACGTGGGTGGTCAGCTGCTTCTCCGCTACCTAGCGCCTAACACTAGTTTTCCCCCTTTAAATGGGGCGTGGCTTATGACATCAGTGAAAGCACTCACTAAACTTATGTTTCACCTCTTCAACTCTTGATTTTATCTTCATTCTCAAAGGATTGATTCAAATCTCTTGGATCTTACGAGATGATACACATACGCAAGATCTTTAGATATTTTCTATTCCGTAAGAGTGCACTTCAATGTAATATATGAGAATAGTTGAAGGTTTATTTTTTTTTGCTTCGAGAGAGTCTGCAAAATGTCTTCTTTCTTATTCCCAAGATTACTTACAAGCGTAATAGACAACAACGGAGAAGTTAACCTCAAGCGAATACCCGGGAATCCTTTCGCGATAAAAAAAAATGTTAATCAAAAACAATAATTATGCCGCGATATGCCTAATGTACTATTCTATATCGCGAAGCTTGTTTGAAACAGTTGTAAACAGTTGGAAAGGAGGTTCAGAACACGAAGCAAAGTAAAGAAAATAACCGCTGTTGACAAAATAGTACAGCTAGGAAAGAGACAGCTAGGAAACACATTGTTTTGATTTGCAGAGCTAAATCTCAACATGTCGTAAAACATCAAGTATCAAGACGGACGCCACATAGTCTAATCTAGGTCACGCCCACTTGTGGCCAACGTATTGTATGTGAGTGAGACTGATTTTGTGATGCATTTACGAACACTGAATATTTGTTTTGTTTTTATAGTCATCTCGAAGCTATTTAATCTTATTAATACGTTTGGTATTGACTTGTTTTGTTAAGTGCATCGCGTTGACAAAAAACGTGAATCTGGTCCGTCGAGTCAAATAAATTTTTGATACATAATTGGACATAGACCATCTTAAGAAAATTGAGCGTCATGAGAAAAAGCGTTGCATTCACCAAATCTGTAGGAGAAGTTTGAATCTAATTAAATTCCTGACAGCAGTTCTCAATAAGTTCGATTCATGAAAACATGTTTTTTATTTTTTCCGAAATATTTTTCAGAATAATAATAATTGTCTCTCTCCTCAGACTAATTCGGTGGATTAATTTCATGTTTTTCAACAAAAACAGCGTGACGAAGACTCAAGAATTTATGGTTATCTAGTTACCTTCTTCTTCACAGCTCTGAAGTTCATCATTTTTTGAAAAAGTGGGTGAACAAGCCCCCCTTCCAAAAAGGTGTGGGGGAACGTCCCCCGTTAACCCACCCCCAGAAAAAAAACCCGCTTCCATCAATGCAACCATTTCATTGGTGCCTTTAAAATAATTATATGAATATGTATCAATCTTTTGCTTCTTAGATACTCAAAATTATTGGCATCGTTTTTCTTCGTTGCCTATACGGCCATTTAAGCAATTTTCGCGTGGTTAATGACGTTTACTATGTGCAATATCAATTATTGTCACATTCACAGATGTATGGCCACTCCTTGAACAGACGATTTGAATCCTTCAATGGCCATCTGGTTCCACGTTCGTGGCGAACAATTACAAGCGACATCCTCTCAAATTATGTTTTTCATAAACTACAGAACGTTTGCCCATGCGACTGATCTTTTTTAACGATTGACTTGTTGCCAACTCACCCGCGGTAGAATTCCTCCTTTACTGGAATCAATCGGGGGTGAAATCGTACACAGCTGTTGCACGCCAATTTGCCTTTACGGAATATACGATAGAGAAGTCGTTAGATGTAAAATTTGCTTTGTCGAATGCCTGAATATTGCCCATTGACTTTACAAATGCCAGAAGCTATTCTGAAATCTAGCCAACATAGCTCTTGACTACATTAAAAGCTTAACAACACTTATGACGTTTTGAAGGATGTAGACATGGCAGGCTGACATTTTCAATCGTAAGATGACATTAGCGTACATTAGAATGTGACAGAAAACAGTTCCTTCTGCCCCTGTGCCAGATATTAATTTGATTTTAACACTGGTGAAATGGAAAAAAGATAATTTGCACTTGTATACATTCAGTACAACACGCCATAACAGTCAGGCCGTATAACCCTAGGTGTGGTAAATGCCTGTAGCCTACCACACTAGTCTGAGATCCAAATGGTATCTCAGAACCGTTTTTTGTCGCTTTGATTGGAACTTTAAGTAAACAACACACTGCAGGATTTTGCTACTTCTCCCTTGCGCGTTTTTAGTGAAACACAAGAATGTGTGACTATAGTAAGAAAAGCGAAAAGTCGAAATCTCACGAAAGTTGGCAATCTTTATCCAATGCTTGAACTGAAAATCGACAAGTCCGAAAAGTATTTGGATTTTGGAATGGATATAGCTTTTAATCTGTTAAGGTGGGTTGTATCGATTATATGACGGTGGCTTCAAGTGAAACGACACTCATTAGATGATTGAACCGCATCTGAAGGTAACGTGGTGTCGTATTTTCAATTCTTCAGCTGAGAAGGAATGGAGTGTATCAATTATCGCTAGTTTAGGTTGCGTCTACCTTCGCTTAAATAGCCTAAGTATGCGGCGCCTCTTTCATTTTCGAAAGGTCATCGGTTAACAACCCCTACCTTCTCAAATTTTGTTCTACCTGTCTTTTTCAATTTCCAGTCTCTCTGATGAAAGTAAAGCTTCCGAGTGACTAACAATGGAAATATTTGACAAGCATCTGTCTGTAACTACGATATGACGATCGAATGGAAAGAATGAGTTGCTCGATAACTATTGCATGGAAATCTCTTTTTTTATTGCAGAATACTTGAAGCACCCCCACCCCGAAACTGAATACAACGCGTTACTTCAATTTCATGTTTCGGTTAATACACTCCCTTGCAGTCTCGGCTAAAATTAGTTCTGTAGACACTTACTCTACAAGAGACAACATAGTTAACCGCGAAACCCCTACCCCCCCTTTCCCCCTCCCCCCCCCCCCCCCCATAAAAAAATTGTAGATTAGTTATTCGGATGGATGGAGTTCTACGGCTCAGTTTCCAACCTATTGGTACAAGTCGAGCCGATCACGGCCTTTTTCCAGTTGTGGCTCACTGGCTTGTTTTCCCTACATCATTGCTTGTGCGGAACATCACGCACAACGGCAGTAGGTTCCATTTTTAAAGTCTTTGGTATGACCCGACCTGGGAATGCTTTTTTCTTTGAAATCATTTTTTCCTTTAAAAGCACTTTTTCTCGAAAAACACATATATGTTTTTAGATGAAAAAGGTTCAGTCCTTTGTATTTTACATTCTTCTACGTTACATTATTTTTTTACATACATTATTTTCAGTTGGGATTGTGGCGTTAGTTTTTCGTACAACAGAACGACCTTCATCGATGTATAATTAACCATGAGTAAGACTTCTGGGTGAGCGTCAGTGGCGTAGCCACGGGGAGGGTTTTGGGGGTGAGAACCCCCTCCTCCCCCCCCCCCCCATCCCGATGACCCAACCTTGCAATGCAAAAAACACCTAAAAAAGCGGTTTTTCCCTCTATCCCTAGACTTTTCCCTCATATCGTGCCCCAACCCCCCCCCCCCATGACGCCAAAACCCTCCCCATGACACAATTCTGGCCACGCGCCTGGTGAGCGTAGACGAAAACAAAGCACCGATAACTATGCCTTTATTATATCAGTGAACTTTTTACTTTCTGTCCATTTTTTGCTTCCAACATTTGTAGTGCCCGTCAAATAATTTGCTGTTATTTTTTGTAAGTCGAAATTATTTATGAAATTGACTTGCGATTCAGACAAAATATATCTCGTCTATAAACCTATCATCATAAGGCATAAGGACTAGGCAACAGCTAGGAACCAGTTACTGTTTTCCGTATGTAATTGAACACAAGCAATGAAATTCAAACACTGTTTCGTGTGTAGTACGCAGTTGTGAGGACACACATACTGTCAGAGTGGAACGTAAAAAATATGTGGCGCCAAAAAGTACTATTCCCTCATTTCTGGTTTTTGTTTGTGAATTGGAAGTGGTCCTACAATGGCCGTTACATTAAGAGATGGATTTGTGACAACGAGCATGTAATGAAGTGCTTCTACTCATCGCAGTGCTGTATAATAATGCAGTGCATGGAATATTTCCATTATTATGATCATGCACGGGGTGTTTACTCTGACGTCACAAGTCCCGCTACTTTCTTGACTGTCATGTGAAAACTGTACACTAAAAACGAAAGAGTGAGCTTAGCCACTGTCTAATAGAATCAAAGGTATCAATTTACTCCGTTAGAGTGGCATTTCACTCCCAGAAGAGTAATGTTCACTCCAAGAAGAGTGGAAATTCAGTTCAATGAGAGTCTCCAGGGGCCACTCTTTTTTAAGAGTGGTCCCTGTAGGCACTCCATCAATAGTAAAACTTCGCTCTTTTGATGTGAATTTCACTCTTCTTAGAGTAAACTTTCACTCTTTTGGAGTGAACTTTACAACTTTTACTCTTATAACGAGTGAAGTTTCATTCTTTTAATTTTAAGCGTACTGTATAGGACGCACAACTATCTGAGAAGTAGGTAACGACCGACGAGATGGATGTTATTTTTTCTTATTTTTGCCGCCAGTGGGCTTATAGATAACTTAATTGCGACGTCACGTGAGAACACTCTATAAAAATAAACCAATCGCATACAGAGACTGAGATGGAGTGACAATGTCTCCTGACAGCGAGTCCATTTAGGCGTGATTGAGAATGTAAAACACTTAACGTGTCATTCTAAAAATTCGGCCAAAGATAAATGTAATTAGCGGATAATCCTAGAACCAAAATAACCTGATGTATAGAGAAGATGTCTCCAGTTTCGCATGTGTTACGCAGTCAATACTATTGGGGTTTAGAAGAAGTTTTGTAGTTCAACACTTGTATAATTGACAACATGCCATGCTGTCGAGTTCATTTTCACGCCAGTGGGTATATTTTATGACGGTTAATGTGCATTTCATGTTACTTCCGGTATTAATGTTGACGGCACAATATGATTCACGAAACTATACACGTTATACCATAACGTACCAGGTGACATAAAAGAAAGCACTTAAGGTTGTCTTCATTGGATATAAGCCTCATTGTTCCCTACCTTAAAGTTCGGGAAAACCTTATTGGTAAGCAGGGAAGGCAAAATTTTGCAATTAGTCCACAAATACCCTGAGATAAAAATCCTCAAGACAAAAAAAAAATTATGTCAAATCTTTCCTCGAAAAACACATCAGGTTAGGCATCCACGTCATAAGATGAATTTTATTTAGAGTTCTAAACCTATTTTGCTGCTACCTCCCTTTTGTGGAGATTTTATTCATAATAAAGTTCTTTAAGGAAGTGAAAAGAAATAACCAAAAGTCATTGGCCCATCCAGATTAGTACCACTTCCCCGACCTCCCATCTAAATCTGATCAAGGACAATTTGCTAAATCAAACAATGCTAAATGTTGCAACGAATTGCATCGGAGAATACTTAAATATTGAAATATTCCTCAAAGGCGGGACCCCAGTGGCTGCGCTTCAGGGAAGATAGTTTACCCCCTGGGATATTTCCTTGCCCTCACTTGTCCCCTCACTTTTAGATATGCTAAAACCTCAAAGCTTCCCCCCTTTACCCACACCCTCCTCACACACACACAGGAGCGAGTTCTTTGTCTCGGTTTAGGCTGTGCGCGAAAAGTTTGGCCTCCCAACATTTTCCTCTGTTTGCCAAAGTTTCCTTTGATTTGCCTTCTCCCCAATTTTGACATTCTGGCGCCGACACTGGACACCCTGTCCAGCGGTCAACCCTGCAGTTAGCCAGCGCTATTAAAATGAATCCTAGCAACGGCAGTGCCTAAAGAAACATGGTACTATCATGCGGCACGTACTAGCATGCACTTCTTTTCTCAAGTAGGTCAAAGGCAGTGAGCCACAACTGGAAAAAGGGCAGAAGTCGGCTCGACTTGAACCATTAGGTTGGAAACTGGGGCGTAAAACTCCATCTAACTAGCCAAATATATTCTCAGTCAGGTCAAAGGCAATCGACACTCACCCCATACTACAATGTCTGCAGTAGTCGTCAAAAATTCTCAATTGGTACAGCTCTTTGACTGACAGCAAGTTAAATTACAGTGTATTGTAGCTTATATTACACAGCATGTGCTGTGCTGAGAGTGTTTTGATTACACATTGGGGTCTGGAATACTTACCCTGAAGCAAGAAACTGATTGTGCTTAAACGAGAATGAGTTATAGACAATTGTGGGTGGGCTTAAGTAAGAAGGTTAGGAGAATTGGATCAGTTTGAGGTGTCAGGATTAGGCCTTCAAGCTAAGTTGCTTTGGTTGGAAATATTTCTTTATGGAAAGTAATCTTATATGTTGCCTCCTGGAAGTGCCGTGGGCTCTAAGCGTTGGAAACTAAACGTGCAACTTCCCGGAATCACCGGAAGATTCCTTTTCGGCAACAAATTATGAACTATTCCAAAATTATTCTGAAAAATCGCCGACGAGGTTTCTTGTCACTATATGCAAATGCTTTCTCAATAATTTCCGCCAAAGTCACTTCAATTTTGCATTAAAATTTTGATAAATTTGCATGCACAAAATATGACACCTCAACAAAAATTCTCATTCCTCCCTTCACCAATCACTGAAAAAGGTATGCTAAACCTGACCTAGGCTAAAAAACCATGTCCCTGTCACCTTACCCATGTAAACCCACACCTCGATCAAGACAGTGTATAATATATTCATAAAAGTCCCTCTCCTGCTCATGAATTACATTTTGAAGACAGCATTGCTCTATCTTTTCCGGGTTTTCACGCCCTCGTTTTTTTACTCTGATTAATAAGGTCGAATCGATATTAGCTTTTAAGTATTTCACCGTATCCTGCCTTTATGACAGCAATGTTTTCATTTCAGCAAATGGGTCGAGCAATAAAAGTCTTTTCCTACACCGAGGCCAACTGATGAGTTATCTCTCTTAGTCAGTAAACGTATACGAGATACCGACTGGTAGGTCTGAAGGATGTTCTTGTCACAATACCAAAGCGAAGATTTGTCTCTGCCCGGACTGACTGATAAGCCTTTCAGTCCTTCCACATATAAGGGTTATTCATTATGCTTTTCGTACAGCCAAACGACAAATCTCCTCAGAAAAACCCAGGTTGGCGTTTATATTTCGAATGTAGGGATGGATTTGTATCGGTAATCAATGCTTCTGACTTCACAAGGTGGAAGCATGTTTTCATAATTAATTCAGACGATTTGAAGAGAGCTAAATTTCCTCCCGCAGTTGCGTTCCGTCGTCCACTCGACTGTCGACCCGTATTCTCTGTGGACGTATGCAACAGCTCTCCAAAAAAAGTTATCCAACTTGAATAAACGAATGAAGTCTTCTTAGTCAAGGATCCTCGAATCAAACAGCTTTCAAATAAATAAAGCTTTAGCCAAAGTGCATTGTGCTGATGAAAAGCATAAAAGTATCATACTTGTGAAAGGATATTTTTAAAACTTGAAGACTGATGCCATACTGGGAGTTTCTTCTCGGAAATCGTCGTTATACATAGAGAAGAAAAAAAATTCAACATCGTGAATTATCTAAACTAACACGACTTTTTTCGTTCGATCTGGCGATTATACAAACGATTTACTCGTTTTATATTTTCTCTTTTATATTTCTAATGTGAAAGAGTTTCCATAGCCTCCATGGCAAGATTGAAAAACCCAGGTAGCATTCCCATGTGGGCCCCATATACGTCAAACCATATGGGTCCCATATTATTTTGCACCCAAGACCCATATGGGGCCCATATGGGCCAGCCCAGTATGCCCTTATGCCCATATGGGATAGTACTGGGGCCCATATGGGGCAATTGCCCAAATGGGTCCCAGCACTATCCCATATGCATCATATAGGTTTCCTGGGCTGGCCCATATGGGTCCCATATGGGTCCCATATGGGTCTTGGGTGCAAAAGGTATATGGGCCCCATATGTTTGTCGATATGGGGCCCATATGGGAATGCTACCAGGGAATGACAGGACTATTTTAAGAGACAACAGGGTGTTTAGATGCACGATAAGGCGAGTAGCCCACCACGCTTACTTACGGTATGACATGATCAAGAAAGGATTAAAATATCCCCCAAACCCCATGGAAGATCAGCTTTAAATGGTTACACGATAAAACACTTTCATTCTAAATAACCCCATGTTTCTACAACGATGGAAAATCCCCATATGCATGCACTTTGCCAACCTTCTTTTACCTATTTGCCCTGGCCGCGGGAGTGGTTCCTCAATACATCTTACGGAATACACACGTTCAATGCAGCATAATTTTGTTATACTCTTTTTCTAAGATTCTTTTTTTAGCAAAATATCTCGCAACCTCAACATGCTGCTACAATGCCTGTTACTGTAATGCAGCATCTTTTGGAAACTTGAAATCCGTTGTGTGGCTGTCTCCACAGGTTTTATTTTTATTTTCTTAGCTTATGAAGGATGTTTATTCTGTAAAGTTGTGCAGTAGTGCATATCTAATCTCGCAAAAGGTTTAGCAGAGATTACAACTTTGGAAACAGGTGAAGAGAGCTGCAGAGGCGCTGTATTTGGCCAATGTTATGTCCCTCTTCCCTATTGTCGCCTCTTTGCGCTGTCTTGTGTCCGTAAAGACCCGTCCACACCATGCGACTCGATGCAGTAGCGTAACCAGTGGGGGAGCAGCAGGGGGCGGAAGCCCCTCAGTGAAATGCCTTGCCCCCCACTTGCCCCCCCCCCCCAAATGAAATTCGTAGGTCGAAAAAAAATGAATGAGAATTGGTAGGCGGTGGCATTACCCGATACAACATATCAGGTGGGGTAGGGTGGGAGTAGAAGTTTTATAAATGAGTGACGATATTGTACAGTAGTTACTGAAATCTTCTTGTTTTCATTCCTACTAATATATTTTTTAAAACAGAAAGAAATAACCCTAGCTTAATTTATACTGAAGAAAAGTCAAGACCAAAAATAAGAGAGTAAAAGCAAACAATTGATTTTAAAAGCAAGCAAATTGTTAAGGTCCCCATACAATGGCATTTTTGATAGGAAGAGTGGCAAATCGTTCTGATTAGGCATAAATCAAACTTCATACAAATAAAACACATGAGTCATTTAATTGAGAAAGTTTGCACGTGCTTTTCTTGAAATGTGTATGATTAATTAAATATAGTTCCTGTGCTGTTTCAGAGACTTTCACAGTTTAAATTAAGGCATGGTATGACTATTTCCACAGGTACAAAGCATTAAAACGGTCAACTTGTGCAATAAACGGAGGAACAAGCAAGCGATGCTTTGACACAGTGGAAAACCTTTTCGGCCAACCTATTGAGACTCTAGCAGGTCCCACGTTGGCATAAAGCAAATATTCATAGCGGAAGTATAAGTTTCCAAACCTATGTTTTAAAAAATTAGGGATATTTAGCTGAAATTCACAGGGCCAAAGACACTGAAAATTGACATTTCCGACAATTTGAGATGCATTTTAAGCCAAAATTTTCTCTGTATGCTGCGCGCCAACTGATGGTGGCGCTCCGCTTAGATAGTGTCATTTGTGCTTTCCCCCCATATCAACCTTTCCCCCCACCCCCTCCTAACCCCCCCTCCCCAAGAATGAAAAAGTCTGGTTACGCCACTGACTCGATGCGACGCAACTCATTGCAACAAAATTGTTAAGACACGTACGTTGCAAAGTGTGGAATGCTTTGTTGTTTTGTGATGCAAGCAGACGCGCAAACCCAGTTTCAAGCGACCGAACATGTTCGGTCGCATGAGACTGAAACATGCAACTGACAACCGTGACAGACTTCTAGAATGAAGCCCGCGAAGTTCAGTTAATCGAAATGGACAGAACACATTACTGTCTCTTCAACGTAACTAATAAAGAGTATGTTAAACATTAGCATTTTTTCGGGAATCCTTCATGGACCTGCGGCTTATATTGCATAATGTGGACACTATTTTCTTATAACTAGTTAGTCCTCAGTCGTTCACCACGACAAGACAAGTCTTTTTGCAATAAGTCACATCGCATAGTTAGGACGGGGCTTACGACTTTTCTCTATGTCTCACCGTATATATATATTTAGTAGTTCTATTTTAAGTGTTAATTGTTGTTTGTTATTACTTGTATAAGGAGTCACAGCGTCTGTAAGCTTTGCTTCTGTTCGGTCTCCACCACTTCATCTTCTATAATTTATGTGATGTTATTAGGTTAAGTATCAAAATATGTTACCGGGATATAAAGAACAACACACTTCAACCTGTTTCTATCAAGATGTATCTTGTCTCGTTTTGGTTGTACTCGGTGTTTTTGAAATGATTTTAAAATATTACAAACACTAACACATAATTAGCTAAAGGTAGCTAATAGAACATGTTCAGTGTTATTCAACCTGTATCATCATAATCTACATCTCAAGCGCGGCCGAACGGAAAAATATTGGGGGCTGATTACCTATGATATTATAAACGGTAGATACCACACTCCTATTCCTACACTACTAGACGCGCTGACTCCTCACGGAGGCTTAATCGGAGGGGCGGAAGTGTCGATTGGACATGCGCACGGTTCTATCCAGTTATCTGCGTGCACAATGACGCATGCGTAACAGCAAATTCCATTGCGACGAGACGTCACAATGGAATGGAGTGCGTGCATTTTTAAAGCGAGTTCTGTACGCGCACAATGCATTTTTCCGTGTGAAGTCGGGAAAATTGAGGCGTACTTCCACGTTCTTGGAAAAAGAACGCAGTCGTTGATTTTGTGTTGTAAGCACGTAAGGATGTAAACACGTGCATAGATGTATGCTTGTGAATTCATAGAAACTGACCAATCAGTAAGTCAATGAACTTCGAATCAGTCGTTGTGCGTTAATGCTCAAATGCTCTTAAGAAGAAAGCATCGAAGAAGCCTAAAACTGTTTCTTGTAAGTGGAATTTATTGAAGAACGGTGTTTGCAAGAATTGCAATGTTTTAAAATCACACGTATATATACTAACGGAAGATGTCAATTGACTGCTAGCTTTCAAAGCGACTTATCAGTGATCAGCACTTCCACCCCTCCGAATCGGCCTCCACGAGGAGTCACCGCGCCATTTTAAGTTTGGTATCTATGTTTATAATATCTTTGCTGATTACTAAGCGGAGCGAGAAATAGGTAGTCTCGGAGCGTATAAGAAAGTTACTTTACAAACCCATGGGACGGCGAGAAACTGCAATTACGGAGTGTTCTAAGCTGCATGTACCAACTTCTTGGAGCCATATTTTGCAAATATTGAGGGAGGTATTAAGCATACCCTCAGCCCCCACGTTTTCATGAGATCATTAGCTTCCTTAAGACCCCCCCCCCCCCCCCGCGTTTCGCCACTATACTGCTTCATCATCATAATAGTCAGATGGACTTAACTGAAATCGGACTCCCGGAGTCTCAAAAACTCTTAAAATATTATTTCTTCATAACAAGACAACACATAAAACCTCACACTTTGGCAGACATTGTGAAATTTTCCCTTTTTCCCCCATGGCGAATGAACCTTTTCCGTTCCCTGTAATGATGCACCATCATAGCCTCATTCGACGTCATTGTATAACTAGCTTCTCCTAAAAAAAGGGTAGAATAAAGACCACACAGAATCCGACCATCATACATAGAAGCACCTCACAAAGAAGAGGCTTTATTTTCCTCCGAGAAACATGTTTAAACAAATTGGCCCCAATTAGTTCGAATGTTGAAACATAAACCGTTAAAAACCAACGTACCCCTTTTAAAATATGTCAACCATCTTCTGATTCCTAGAGGATTTTCTTTTGCTTACCAAGTTGGTCACAAATCCTCTTACGTTCTACACCATTTGGTCTCCAAGTTCATTCAGACTTAGAAGAGGCTTTATAACACTCAACATTTTCCTAGCTCTACTTTACTAGCTCTACTAGTCTGATCATACTGGAAACCTTCGGTCCTGCCGATAGCGAATAATAGTGGAGGCGCAGCTCTCCAGTTTATTCCTGCCTCTGTAATCCGCTCTCGCATCTGCACTTCAGTCACGATTTATCTATGGGAACTCGATTGCGGAAAATTACGGTTTGACAGTTAGTATTTCATGGTTATGTTTTATGAGTCGAAGGCGTTGGGAGTTAATTTAATTGTACCATCCAGGGATGAGAGGCTTTCGAAGGAATATATGCTCCCCTTTCCATTCTCAAGAGTTTGTTAAAGATACTGAGGGGGTAACCAACCGCCGCCTCGTTTCGAGAAGAACATTTAATGCCAAGTAGCCAGCTTCCTGGTCCCAAACCGTTTGGAGGAAACATAAATATCCCAACTTTTTTTATTGATGATGCAAATATGGCGCCCTGACTCTATTATGAAAGCGAAATTATTAAGACTTTGTTTAGAACATTATATTTTAAATACCTGCAAAAGCAGCTGGCCAGGTCCGTGTATATGCTCTCGTAGTTTAGTAATCTACAGTTCTTTTCCATTTAGAATATTCAGTTATCCCAGTTATATTCTCCAGAGGTAACTGGAGGCAAGAGCAGAGGTAATTTTTTGTATCCATCACAATTTAAGAATAGTAATAGAGAAGATTAACTAAATGAAAAGAAATATTTTACTGGTTATAAATAGGCAACTAGGGGCTTATTTCACTTTTGAAATAAGGTTAATAAAATCGTGAAACTATAAAGTTGCAATTTTATTGGAGGTGACAAGTAAAGCCAAGTTAATTACGAGGTAACATGATCAAGCAGTGTAGGCTACAGGAATGAATGAATATTACTCTGGCAAAAGGGCGTCTAAAGTATGAAAAACGCTACATTTTTAAGCCCTTAAATAATTGGCGAGACAATAAACACCCTTCCTACCACCCTTGCAGTTAGTTAGATGGAGTTTCACGGCCCAGTTTCCAACATAATGGTTCTAGTCGAGCCAGGCTCCCCCTTTTCCAGCTGTAGTTCTCTGGCTTGTTTTCCCCACTCCACTGCTTATGTGGAGTATCACGCACAACGGCAGTAGGTTCCATTTTAGAGTCTTTGATATGAATCGACCTGGGAATAGAACCCGGGCCTCTCGTGTGAGAGGCTGATGCTCTTACCGTTAGACCAAACACGAGGTCCTACCACTCTTGCAACTTGCTACAAATTGTCAGCAGTCAGTATTTCCTCACATAAAAACCTGAAAGAGGCCAGTTGTTTGATATTAATTTAAACGTCTGGCCCACTGAACCTACATTGCCTACAATATTCAGACCATTTCTTCTGCAATGAGTCTTCATAAAAGTCTACGTACTTCGATCTGACATATACATTCGGCTCAGTGCGCAAAACTGTGGCATTTAACGACATCCCTGGCCATTTTTACATTGGATACAATTCACTGCAATAAAATAAAAGAATATTTCATCAGGACAAATGTATTTTGCTATCTAGAAGAATTTCGATTCATTGTCACACACCATATAATAAGTGTGGGTTCCAAATAATACTTCGTTAATGTCCCGGCTGTTCTGTTGATTTGTAGGCTATATTCTTTGCTTGCAAAATCCTTCTAATTACTCATCGGTTCAGTCAGTGGTGTTCGAATCATTTCGCAATAAAGTAGCAGCAAAATGATGCCATCTTCAATTCAATTCCATTTAAGTCAATGAGTTAACTGTGGTGTTACAATATATTTACAATCCCTACCTCAGTCGATGGCGCACTTCAATATTTTGGTGCTGTGACGTTTTATTCAAACGTAGTCATCAAGACATTTCCATACTCGCTGCAGCAAAATATCAATTTCTTCTGTTTAATAATCTCTTTATGAGCATGGCAGCCTATCGTTTCTACTTTAGTTAATTCCTTCCATCCATCAACTGTCTTTTGGATTGCGTAGAGATCCCATCTTGTCAATTAACTATTGGAAAAATTTTAAAAATCTCAAGCTCTTCTCAAACGTCCACGGCGACGAAATGACCTTGAAACAACCTCTCGATATAAGAGACATTCAGAATTTAATCACTTCGAAGTGATTTCAAAACTTTACCTAAAATGTAACTTGAACTCGAAAATTTTCGAGAGACTGCATAGGATCTATAATCTTTATTCCTTCTTATGACAGGGATTTTTTCTGTATGCCGGTCTCGATATAAACTGAAGATTTAATGTGGAAGTAAAATTTGGACCGAGATAGCGTTTTTTGGATATTACTTCTTAGTTAGCCTAACCTAGACTCGGAGATGGGTAGGCTAGAGGATGCAAAATAATTTCCACATTTTTAAATACATATTTTTTAAATTGCTGAAAAAATCACTATGAATTTGTTTTTGTTATCTGTCGCTACATGTATATGTAGACTGAACAAACCGAGTCCGCTCCCCAGGGTACACAATTGGATGCAAAATTTGTCTGACTCGCTTACAGATATTCTCCCATATAAAACAAGTTAAATATGTATTTTACATACATACATACTTTTTTCAAATTGTTGAAAAAAATCACTATAAATTTTGTTATCTGTTTCAAACATTTCAATGCTCAATGCAGACGGCTGATTTGTGCACAGGTATATATTGGTACACTACCAGCCCATGCGAAATCTATACTGGTAGACTATATATAAAACAAGTTAAATATGTATTTTACATACATACATACTTTTTTCAAATTGTTGAAAAAATCACTATAAATATGTTTTTGTTATCTGTTTCAAACATTTCAATGCTCAATGCAGACGGCTGATTTGTGCACAGGTATATATTGGTACACTACCAGCCCATGCGAAATCTATACTGGCCAGACAAGGCACCAATGGGGTCAACATTTTTCCAAGGGGCGAAAAATTTTTAGGGGCGGTCAAATGTGTACAAATATATTAAGTTAATGGAAAACTTCAAAGTCTGTGGGACGAAAAAAATTCAAGCCCCCTCCCCCGCCCCCACCCCGCTTTGGATACGGGTCTGTCACATTGTGCGTACAGTCAGCTTTATATTTTAACTCTGAAATGTAATCACGTGACGTCAATGCTTAAAGCCCATTGTTGTGGAGGGGCAGATACACAAGTAAGTGGGCATTTAAACTTGTACGGAGAAACCGATTTCTGAAAATTAAGTAAAGGGAATATAACATCGATTCCATATAGTGCAAGCATAATGGTAAACTGATTTCTTAATTGTTATGTTCCCTATAAGCTTACGGCATCTAAGGCAACAACGCCATTTTCTTGCAAAAGCGAGACTTAGGCTTAAAGTGTTCGTCACAACTTCTTCTTTGTATAGAGAAGTTTATATCGTTAATGTCAAATGAGCACGACTATACAAACAGAAATGTAATAACATTGATTTCAACTCAAGTAGCGTAACGATGGTAACAAATGTAAACCTTCATTAAATTGACGACAACTTTCAATTTGTTCTTAAAATGTCTCGTATTTTCCAAAGAACTGACAAAAATTTGTACAAATGACATGCTGAAGAGAGGGAGGGAAATAGAGCAAATAACTTTGATAACTTCAATTAAAACAAATGATAACATGAACAGGGAGTCTAGCAAACTGTGAAGTTTAAATATAACGACATGAAATTAACTGATGTCACTTTAGCCTAATTAGTTCTCTGATTTAAAATACAACGTTTATATCTGAAGCTTGTACTTACTTCGCTACAACGTGAGACTGCACCCGCTATATAAAAATACAACATACTTTAATGTTAAAGGGACTCATTGAGTTGATATCGATAACTTGATGAAAGTGTTTAAAGGTACTACCATTTGAAAATGCTAATAATTAATATGATTGGCCAAGTTTTGTAACCAATTGTTACGAAAAAAGGCAAAATTCCATAATTTTGTGGTGTCCTGACTTGTAATGGTTTTGTGCATAATTTGAAAAAGTGTCTGTTCACAAATTTTTGAAAAGTGAATTGAACCGTTAACTACTCACTCATAGAACATTTCTTTGTATGAAGGATGTGGGGATTATCTTAGTTTGACCATTTGTCATTGGTATGTGAAGAAAACTTAAAGACCTTTGGAAAAATTTGTTGAATTAGATGAACCAACTCAATGAGCCGCTTTAATACATGCAGTAGGTCTAATAACTTAGGTCACGTTCCGAATACATGACCGTGTAAATAAAACAAGCTCAACACGAGAATGGAACACTTTTTGTTTATGACTACACAAATCTATAGCAATATAAATTTGCAAATACATTTCAAGTAAACACAAATTAGTCAAGTGGTGTCTGAATTGACTAACCACGTCATTCACTCATATTTGACTAATTTGTTATGATATCTGACTAATTTAGTAGTAATGGACTAAAGAATATCAGCCCAAACTTAGTCAAGGACGCTTAATATTTTTGAGAGACTAATTCAACTAAGTCAAATATTTCTCGAATGTCAGTCAATATTGTTGACTAACGTAATTGGTCGATTCCGACACTGTTTGACTAATTTGTTTTTACAGTGTATGCAAAAGAAATTTGTATAATTACTCTTATGTGAAGGCTAGGCTACAACAACAATTGAACTCTGGGTGAAAGTTACTGTTTACAGTTGCTACGACTGAATCCAATTTTCCAGTCATACATGCAAAAATGCAAAAAAAGTGTTGCACTCTTCTCTCTCACATTCGTTCTTTGTACTTCTTGCCCAAAGCGCCTTCCATACATGAATTTCATGTGGTTTTAGTGTACAATTCTATCTTCAGCTGTGGAAACGGAGTTTTTGCGTTATGGTTATAATATACTTAGCTGCGTGAGATTTCGAATTGATTCTTATCTCAAATTTACCAATCGATTCGGGTCAATTTGACTTCATTACGTCGAACCTCCCATAGGAATCTGAAATCGATTTGTTATATGCTCTTACTCTTTCTATCTTTTGCCTACCGTTGAGAAGGGTGCATAATATGACGCCTACCGTCCGACTGCATTTTAATGCGATAAAACTTTAAGGATATGAAATTCTGCACAGGAAGATTAGGAAAAACCCTTTCTGTCTTCACGAGCATAAACGCAATCTGTAAAAGCATCAGTCTGAATACGTAAAGATATAAAACTGTTAAAACAAAATTCTATCTCCTTTTCATATTTCTTACACTAAATATTTCATTGTGCTTGCAATCACAGGACGCCAATTTGAGGAATGCAACTAAACGTCTAAATCTTATCCTTTTTTCTACCGGCAGACGACCCTTTGGGAAATATCATGGCTGTCATAAGAAAAAATAAATCTCTCCAGAGATGAGAGAGAGGATGATTCGGAGTAAAATATCGGATGATAAAAGTATATCAATCATCATATAATTCCAAAGATGATTCAGTCCCGTTTGTAGCGAACACATACACATTGATGTATATATGACTTAGCATGAACCAATGGCACTGCCTAACATTTCGTCACTCGCGCCTGAAATGTAATTCTTACAATCTTGAAGATTTCTTGGCTCACTACAAAGTAACAAAGTTTATACAATTCATCGTTCGAGCCCTAATCTTTAATTAAGGCTACGTGATAGGTGGAATTAAATAGACTGGCTAATATTTTGGGTAAAAGCTGTGCGAAGTCATTGACTCCAAGACGTGGTTTAGCTAATCATGGTTCATTTTTATACTCCAAGTTCAAATTATAAATAGGTAAGTATGTCAATTACTAACGATCAAGGATCTGCATTGTATGTGAGATTCTGTTGAAGTTGAATCAAATATTGATCATGAAACTTTAAGGCCTCAATAAGACTTCCTTCTGCCTGAATGGAACTAGCGGGAAGGGGTTGTGGTGGAGCTGCAAAGGCTGGAAAGGTCCTGGGGTGTTAAGCCCCTCATTGCAACAGCTGTAAAAAACTACATGTACGTGTGCATTTTCTGCCCAATTTTCAATCCAACATTAAGCTTACTCGACGGTAATGGTGTTTCATAGCAGAAAATACTAATTCACAGCGAGGAACCCTTTGTCGTTTTCGGTCATCGGGTCATGTGACTGATCTCTAAACGTTCGAGAGGAGAGGCATTGTATTGGCTACTAGTTACTTTCCCGCTGCCTTTAATAAGCACAATGGTTCGAAAGGTTTCTAGTAAGAAGAGGGACAAAACTGTATGCGAACATTATAAAGAAGTGATTCGGTTTCGATACACCTCTTTTGTATAAGCAAAGGTGCATTTTTGTTTTTTGAAAAAGTGGGTAACCTCCCCCGGTCCTGTACAGGTGTTTCGATCTTTATCCATCTACAAAACTCCATGATTAGAGCATGACGGCTTTGCAATTCCATTGACAAGTTAATACTTTGTTTTTACCTTTACAAACTAAAGGGCGTGCTGTGGCACTTTTTTGTCAAATAGTTTCATTTGTAGTCATTGCATAAGAAAATCAATTTATTCATCAATGTCATGTACAAAAAAATCCAACAACAGACGGTTTTACAATGGCCTCTTGAAAATGTTTCTGCTTTAAACATGGAAGTACTAAGCTTATCAGTTCCATTTATCTCAACTTAATACAAGATAGGGATTTTGAATTTCTTTCGCGCTACACACTCCCTCCCTAAATTTCACTGTTAATACCGTTCTGTACTTAAGACGACCGTGGGAATGTCTTACCACTGAGGACTTAATTGCAAGATCATGATTACAACATATAAGACATAGAACCATTAATTAATTGTCAATCTGCAAAGAATAATGCCTGTCCAATCGAAGGGTGACAAAAATGAAAAAAGAAAAAAACTTATTCAGGCGCCTGAGGCTTTTTAAATGTCGTGGAGCTTCACCCTAACTCGTCCCACGCTTGTACACTCACATACGCAACGAACACAACAGGATTCCATTGCCTGTTTTTGTAGATTAGTTCATTTCTCTCCAAAGAATTCAAACGATAGCAGCTGCCTCACCCTAGCAGGTGGGACTAAATAATGTTGTCGATTTAGCGCCAAAAATGTCACACTTCGCGTTGCAAGCTGTTAGTGATGACGTCATAGCAATCAGCGACTTCTGGGAGGATAAGGGGACAATCGTTTGACAATTTAATCAAATCAAAGGCGAAACTGATAGTCACGACTCTCGAAAATAGAACACAATGCTAGCTAGCTAGGCGTATTGACAGCATGGATGAGATTCCAAAACAAATGAAAATACAGACGAAAGAAATAAAGACAGAGAGCGCTTTGGTTAAGTGTTAGAGAATGTATGCTCAAAGGGATAACTGATCTTACATCCAATTTCATTTTCACAATTTTGGGTTTGAACTAACCTTTTACAAACTCACATTTCTCACGTTTCAAGGTTTTTCGTCTTTTCGTTGGTACTTACTTATGAGCTGCCTGCCAAGAAGTAACATTATGGCATTGTAATTGATAGTATACCCAGTTACTAAATTACCTTTTAAACAAATTTAGACGCCTCATAAGGACTCATTTAACATACCGCTACTGCTTTATACTTTAACTGTCGCTGACACTACCACTTCCACCACTGCAATCACCTCTACAATACACTCTAAAATTTAACTCGTTAGAGAAGTAAACCCGTACCCCAAAAGAGAGGCAATTTTCTCCAAGAAAAGTGAAATTCACACCGAAAGAGCTAAGTTTCACCCTTGATGGAATCCCCCCAGGCTCCATTTTTAAAAAAGAGTGATATCTTCAGGCGCTCATCGAAGAGTGAATATTCACTCTTCTTTGAGAGAATTAACACTAAAATGGAGATAATCCACTCTTTACTCCGTTAAGATAGTGATCTGGTTGACTTTTGTTTTTAGAGTGAACCACATCTTCTACTACAACGACAACTACTTCTCAGTCCCCACGGAGCGAATTTTGAAGTGTGGGGAGCTAATCACCAAAGTGGCCCAATTTGATTAAAATATATTAGCAGTGCAAGGAAGCCCAAAATGCCTACGGAGGAAAAAGGAGGGGCTACAAGCCGCAGCCCCCTCCCTGTCTCAAAGGTTTCAGTTAATACGACTCGACTACGACCAACAACATCACGACTATTCCTATTACTATGACTACGACTGTTGCAACCGCTACGAATACTGTACTGCTGCCGTTGCTCTATCACCCATTACCACCACTTCCACCACTAAAAATGGAACCTACTGCTCAGGAGCGTAGCCAGGATTGTGTAATGGGGAGGGGGAGTTGGTGTCATGGGGGATTTGGGGGCACGACATGAGGAAAGTATAAGGATAGAGAGAAAAAAAACCCGCTATTTTAGGTGTTTTTAGCATTGCAAGGTTAGGTCATGGGGGTGCTGATCCGTGAACCCCCCCCCCCTCCCCCGGCTACGCCACTCCTCCTGCCGTTGTGTGTGATGCTCCACATAATTTGGAGTTGGGAAAACAAGCCAGTGAGCCACAACTGGAAAAAAAGGCCGTAGACAACTAGACTTGAAGCAATAGGTTGGAAACCGGGCCGTAAAACTCCATCTTACTAACCACTTCCGTCACTACTACCACTGCTACGACTTCTGCCGCTACCGCTACAACCATAAGGACCGCTATCCACCACTACCACCATCAAAACAACTATTACCATGACCTGCACCATGTAGCACCAGTCCTATTAAAGAATTCTATCATTATGATTACGACCAGTGTCCCTATATAGACGAATCCGATCAGCGCTTGTTTTTGGTGACTGTATAGCAGCCATTAGTGGGGTCCATCAGGCTTAAATCGTCTTCATTTATTGTCTACGTGGATTTTGAACCCTAATATTCAGTGAAATTGAAGAAATTAATGTACAATTTAGTGCACATCCATCTATGATACATGCAAGCACGGAAATTGAAAAATTAACCCTTTACCGCTGTGCTCCAATCGGGGCATATTTGCGCGCCTTGGGAGTGGACGGAAAAGCGGACGTAGCACGCCCCGCATCAGCTTCCGTAGGCCATTGACCCCGTGACCTCAAACTATTATCTCTCTCGTTGTTGTGGCCGAATTTTTGGGTAGCTACTCGCAGTTTCGAACTCCGCGTGAAACAGTAAAGATGGGTGACAGCCGCGCTCTCCCTCTGGGTCCAAAGGACCCAAACAACGTTAAAGGGTTAAAAGTTGTTAGACCCTAGCTATGGCCAACTGAGATCAGACCATCACTTGCTGTCCGGATTCGTCTAAAGAGGCTTTTCATATGGCGTCATAATACGATCCCCAGCCTTCATCTTGGAGTACATGTTACTACTTGTACTCCAACTATAGTTTATAGACCAAACTCCATACACTTGATCGTTAAATGTTCACACGCCAGGTATAGACGAATCCGGACAGATCGTGATGAACTGATTTTAGTCGGCCATTAATGGGATCCACTGCCTTTAATCTTTAAATTTGCTTCCTTATCTGTTCCATTGATGATTGTACACTGAAGTGTTTCTCAATTTTCTCAATTTCACTGAATATGAGGATTTGAAATTCGTGTAGACAATAAATGAAGACGATTAAAGGCTGATGGACCCCAGTAACGGCTGCCTACAGTCACTAAAAACAAGCCCTAATCGGATTCGTCCATATCACAGTGCGCACTTGTGATGCGTTAAGCGTTAAGCCATGTGTATTTGGCATAACTGTCATCCAGTAAAACGGATCCGTGACGTACTCGCGAAGTCTCTATTCTTTGCGACTATTACTAATACTGCTACCACTTTTACGAACTGTGACTTGATGCGCAAACTATGTCGCGTGTAAGTTATTCACTGTTCAGGTAAAGGTCGTTAAACAATCATAAAATATCATATAATACCAAATTATGTTTACCTCTTATATTCCAGAGCTTGCGACTTCCTTGTGCGTGATATCATTTTAGAGTCATTCATAAAATGGCTGACCTTCAAAGTGTGATGGGTCGTGTGCCTACAAGATGGGTGTAATTTCGGGAAAAGAAGACATTAACAAGAAAATATTTAGTAATATATAAATTTGATAGAGCTTTCTTCAAACTCGAAACCGGCCGTGAGGGACCAATCGGGATTGAAAAATAAAAATGAGCTATTTAATAATAATAAAAAGAAATCAAGTGTATAAATGGATTTTAATTGTATTCGCGGAAGTGCCATGTGAAGTCGTGTGCAATAGTAACGGAATATGATGGAAAAATGAATGCAACTTTATGTTGATAAATAGGTTTAAATGCGAATAATATTGCATAATGTATCATTTTACTTGTAAGAGTGGCTTCACAAGAGACCAAGAAAGAAACGTGAATTATTTATTTCGATTTTCAAACTTTTACTCACTTATTAGTTAGGAAGTAACTTAGTAATAACAGCGATATTTATCTTACAATTTGATTTGTAATAAGTCTTTAACCGTCAAAGATATGGGAGCAATATTATGATTCTTGAAATTATCAGGTCTTTTTAAGACTACACATTTCCTTCGACAGGGTTACCTGTCCAACAGTCGAATTGTACAAGGAAATATGAAATGGTGTTTGCCACGTCGTAGGGCAAATGAACAGAATGAAGATAATTTGTTTTCGATGTATCATAACTATATTTGAAATTCTCATAAATCTATCCTTGTTTATGATTTAATAAATAAAAGTTTAATACAGATGCTGAAGACAGATACACCTGTACATTCGCGCGACATGACTTCCCAACATCTGAAAAATTCGCCCGTTGACTTTGATTTTTGATAAAGTAGTTTCGGTTTTTATATGCTCTTCATCCAAGAATAGTTGAATACTGAGAACCAATCACAACCCTTGACAAGGGCAGCTGTCAATAAAGTACGAGTTGGTACCAGGTTATGGTATGTTAGTTAACTTAATAGATAGTCAAATACACAGACCTATGTCCCTTTATCAAACCGCTGCTGTATAGTGTTCATATTGGTGACTCTTTACAATAATTTGATGTTGTCACAGGTACAAAGTTATCGAATTCAGCAGTTTTGTGCTCAGTTCTTTGTTCGGTACAGTGATAAAGGATATAAGTTGTCAAAGACTGGGAATAACTATCTTCTTTAGATGTTAGATGGGGCACTTTGTATAATAATTATTTCCCGAGATTTAATTAATTTTTCCGAGACTGAACATGTAACCGTGATTTCAGTACTATTTTTTGTAGGTCAAATAATCGTTTTCCTTTAACATTATTTGATCTCCTGACCCCTAAATATTTATTCCTTCTGCATATAACAATTTCATTTGCGAAATTTCCCTAAAAATATTACATCATACATTTAGATGCAACAAAGGTCAAAGAATGTTTAAAAATATTTTTTCCAAGTAGACCTTAACCTAGAAAAAGCATTTTCAGCAAAGGAAATGGACCAGACGATAATTGTTTTCAAAGAACCATAGCTCAGTATTTAGTTCATGTAATAATAACGAATATTTACTGCTCAAGGACGCACCATTAGTTGCTATCGTCAAATATTCCTTCAAGACAACAAACTAAAATAACCATTAAAAACCTCCAAAAAGCATCAGAAAACTGAATGTTCTTTTTAGTTATGGAAGAAATGTCTTGCGAATATGCTAGAAGTGCTTTGCGATAATAGTACTGGCAGGGAAGTGCTCCTGTAACGGCAGCCCCCTGGTACTACGCCTCGACTGTGGCTGCTACATAGTACCTTGAATATATTAACCCTTCGTGAGAATGCAACGTGAGATGTAAATGTTTTGAATTGCTGGCTTATAAAGGATTTGTTAGTTTTCCCCCAACTCTTCGGTTTCCCTAAGGGAACGATAGAGCGGACGCTGATATCTTCAGGAGTGTTAAACCAGCATGACGATGGATATTATGATGACGTCATTCTCCCAGGTACGAGAGGGTCAACAAGTACATTCTTTTGAAACAATTTGTTTGATAAACACGGACACTCATCTCATGTACATTTTCATTTAGGGTAAACACACTTCTGAATCGATATGAATTTTGTGATAGACATCTAATCCGGCAAATTCGAAAGACACAGAAAAATAGCTCAAATTTCAGAACATGAAGAAAGCAAATGCTAGTTTCATGCTCAGCAGGAACAGCCAAAACAACTATGTACCATTCCCCATAAAAACATACATTTATGTTTGTACAGTAAAAGGGAAAGATCTATCTTTTTGTAAAACATGACTCATGACAATTCGAAATGGGTAAGACGAAGAACTTGACGAGGAACGTTGACCTGGCCCTATTCTGTATAGTGTTTCCTTTTCATACCCTTACGTGAAATTTGTACATAATTTGCTGTTATCCTGTATTGGAAACTTGTGCAAGTTTCTGTGTGAGTACCAAAGTCTTGTATATGAGTGAGCAAACTCCGCCATAACCGTTAGTCCTCTGACATTGGTACTTGGTAAACAGGTACCTAACTATAAACTTGCGCATGCGTCGTTGATTTCCTTATAGGTCAAAGACCAGAGGTCTCACATCAGATGTTTTTTATTTATTTTTTTTTTAAATTGGCTTCAAAAGTTTTAAGACATGAGCAGAACAATTACTTATTCTGGGATAAATGGTTTGCTTCTTAAAGGCCTAATCCTCTCACCCGAATTAGTTTCAATTCTCCTTGTCGAAGTCCCTCCCACAACTGGCTTAAATTGGTTCTCACAAAGACAAAATCCGAGTTTTTTTGCTTCAGAGTGAGTATACAAGATCCTTACCGTGTTAATCCAACAATTCCAGTAAATTATATACTGGGAAATATGAGCTAAAGAACTCTGCATTTTTTTAATTTGCTGTCAATCAACGAGCTGTGAAAAAACGAAGAATTTCTGTAGACTTCAGAAAATATTAAAAAAAACAGTTTGGGTGGGATTAGACTGTCTCTAGGTAATGATATTCGGTCGGAAAGGGTGGGGCTGCACGAATGTCGATATAAAGGTTCAAGGCTAAATTTGGGGGCAAAGTGTGGTGCAACTTTCTGTTTTTTAACAGTAAATCTGATGAAGTTTATTCTTAGCGGGTACTGCCAGGGAGGCTAATAACATCTCCTTGGTATGATCCCATGTATAACGTTGGCGCTTGCGCACTAGATGACATCATAATTCAAATAAAAGAGGCACATCTGTCCAAACAAAACTTTATGGTTAATGTAATTTGAAAAATATTATTATCATGCATGCCTTACTTGACATGATAAAAGTGCTTTGACAAGGACATATTTGTTACGCAATTTAAAACTTCTTTTTCACATAGCCCATAGGAGGCTTTGTTATTTTCTGAAATAATGCTTAACGATGCGTGCAATGGATTGAAAGCATGTAAAGGTATGAAATTATACTTACCTGTTCGGATAGCCTATTATTCGTTTTAGTATCATATCAAACTATTCACCACACTTTAGTTAACAATGAATGCCAGCTTCATGATAATAGGAAAAATATCTAACTCTAGAAAAAGCAGATGTGTTCCAATACGGGATCAGTATGTTGCAATGGATAAGTGTGCTGCTTACACTTAAAAATTTAAAGATTTTCTCCTCTTTCGCTTATTTCTGAATAGTATTCCCATCTTCATTAACTTGACGTTAAAGGACAAGAGTAGTCCCCCAAACTTATTTAGAAGCAACAGCTAAATATCACAATTTTCCTCTTGTTTCTAATCAAAAGTATTTTTCATCATATTTTATAACATCAGAATTGCATATTAAATGTAAAAAACAGTTACTTCCGGTAAAATTCACATTTGAAGAGAAAGAATGTTGTCACGTGACTCTCAAGAGTCAATGAAACAGGACAGCATACTACTTTACTTTAGTTTGGGTGACTTCTCTTGCCCTTTAACGGTTGATTTTACGCTTGACAATTCAGATAGTTTATTTAAAACAAAATATTATCGACGTGGAAACAACTTACAACTTATAGCCTAACAATTTAGGACAAATGGAATAAATTAATATAATTTAGACACCAGCTGAATAATTAGTTTATTTTAGCACTCAAAAGCTACACTACTGGTTTTAAAGTGTAAATGAAGCATCTATCTATGAGTGTTCTATGTATGTAATCATGTATTTCTCTCTAATGCAGAGAACAGCTGAAAATTGAGACATCAGGATTAAAACAGCTATATGTCTACGCAAAGAAGTACTACCTCGGAGGTACGGTGCTTCCATGGTCTACGTGACAAACGACAGACAAGCTGCAGTAAAACAGAAGACTGATTTTCAGTGGGAGTAACTCAGTTCATGTATTCTCATACGTTTTTCTGGAGATCATCACCAGAGAAGATCCTTATCAGTTCTCGACAGAAATTTTCTGCCAAAACCGCAACAAGATTGTCTAATATAGTAAAGCAACTTCCACGTGCCTGTACCCTGAAGATATTTCCGATCTGCGGTGCATCGTTTATTGCTAGACAAGCTAAAGCCGGGGTTCCATGACTATTTTGGCCTTTGTAAATCATTGAAAATCCGTATGTATCTACCGATGCATCAAGGCCTTGGAATCAGCGTCCAAGGTCATCACTGGAAAAGTCGGATGCACTTTCAGTTTTAGAATCGCCGAATTTTTAATATCGCGTCTTTGTTTTCAAAAGCGCTCGCCAAGGACATGTGTAAGCTCCGTGTTTAGTTTTCTTACTATAGTAATTATTATTCAATTCTACCTGTCATAGGCTTCCAAATCTTTTCTTTTTCTTTTTATTTTTTGCAATTTTTTCGTCGGCTCAAAGATTCAATAAAATGTTTAGTGAGCGCAATGTAGAAACGAAAAAGTTTGTGAAACAATGTCACAAGTTTGAACCATTCTAAAAGGCGAGAAAACCAAACTTTTGCGGTAAAATATAGAATTTTTTGTAGGACTATTTTTAGAAGGTATCTAGGTTGTTTGAAAGCAGGCATGAACAACGATTGAATTGTAATTAAGTAATTGATTTGAACCTGAAATGTTAACAGAGCAATCTTTATTGCAAATTGAACTGAAAACCTTTCTACACTTATCCATGCAATTACAAAGGTTAAGTGATGTAAATCACCTAAGTGTATGGATCAAGTGAGAATCATGCATGCTCTGTTTATCCTCTACTAGGTAAATTTAAAAAAAACTAAGAATTAAAAAGAAGAAAACTTTGAAAACCGTCTTAACCGTACACAATGCCTCGTGATACTTTCAAAATGACCAGGATTTTTTTGTTTTTGTATTATTTTCGTTTTTTGAACTCAGGCAAGTGAAACATGTGACCACGTTCTTGTTGGACACATATAAGGTGCTTTCACTGACGTCACAAGCCACGCCCCTTCCTCTGTGTAGGCAGAAATGGGTAGTGTAATGACGTGTATGGTACAGCTGAAAAGGAACTGACGACCGGACTCGCAGGCTGTTGAATTATTGCTTGGGCAATGGGTATGGCAATTAAATTATATCACGTGACAAGACTATAAATAGGAAATCAGAAATTTGTAAAAATGTACAACCACAACGACAGTAAAATTAAATTTCTCTTTCATCTCAATTTATAGCACGCAAATGTCTGAAAATATAATTGACATAATGGAGTAGTAATACCTACCACATGAAAAATTCATTCGTACTGTTAGAAGCATGATCTCTTAAGGCCTACATTCACTAAGTCGTTTTTATCACGTGACGTCGGCCCTTTTTCTAATCATAGGCTGGTCGTCACTGATCATGCGCAGTAGATGTGTTTTCGGTACGCGCTCACAACATCATCCAGTAAGTAACATTTCATGTACAATGGACACTTTCCCGTCAAAATACAAAGACGGTGTATCCTAATTGTCACAGGCTTTGAAAACAATGTGCGGTCACGTGGGATTATTAATAAATATATTCACAGTAGCGTGTATTATTTCAAACGTTTTTATTTAATTTACAGGAATGATCTTTATATTGAGTTGTTAAATGCTCTTGGGAATTACTTCGAAAAAGCTGTTTTGACTTCCTGCTTACAGGTACTTACCTTTCGTGCCTCCGTCATATCTATGTATTTATTCCACTTTTTTCTCAGAAGACTCTCCACTTTTTCGCTAGTTGGAATGACAGACTAACTTGAAAAGCACTCAAAGATTAAGCATTGAATTTTTGCCGTTCATTGTGACAAGCCATGAAATTTCTATTACCTTACATAATGCTACTCTTTATCTACATATCGCCTGTATTGCAACTATTTAAAAACAAAATTTGCACAACAAAAACTGCCTAAGGGTCTTTTGTGGGCCAAAAAGCTTTTAAGAACTATCAGTGGGTAGAAGTTTGTGTTAAAATGTTGATTTTAAGTAAGTAGAGAGCACACTTTATTTTCTAATAAGTATTTTATAAATCTATTACATTTTAAAGAAACACTCCATCCAATTTTGTCTATTTTATTGCACTCAAGAATTTTTTACAACGCTTTTGCTTTCGGGGTAATTAAAAAATTCAGAAATGAAATTTTTTAAAACATTAATTTATTTTACATCTGTCGGTTACTGTAAGTTGTTTTATATTTTATATTTTTCATTTTCATATAACACTGGTGAATGCCTTACTGCAGCTTATTGTGATTTCGCTTAAACTTTCGTAAAACGTTCCGTTGTATAAATGGGGAGCTGTCAAATAAAACTATGGAGTAACAGTGGAGTGAGTTAGTTACATAGAATTAGATGGATTTTGCGGCCCAGTTTCCAACCCATTGGCTCGGCTTTTTTCCCTTTTGTGGCTCACTGGCTTGTTTTCCCTACTACCTGGCTTATGCGGAGCATCACGCACAACGTCAGTAGGTTCCATTTTTTGAGTCTTTGGTATGACTCGACCTGGGAATCGAACCCTGACCTTCTGCATAAGAGGCTAATGCTCTTACCATTAGACCAAACACGCGATAACTGTAGAGATACTGAACTCTACCTGCATGTTAAGTCGTAACCACATTATCTTACAAGTTTATGATTCGACAAATTGTTTGGTGAAGACAACATAATAATTTGACAATAGTACTCTGCTGGTAAATACGCCTTAGTAAAAGAAAGATTAACGCCCATTAATCATATCTGTTTAACATGTCTTTACCTTTATGGTAAATGTAATTTGAAAAATATCATTTTATTATGCATACCTTACTTAACATGATAAAAGTGCATTGACAAGGACATATTTGTTACGCACTATGCTTCTTTTTTCACATACCGGTAACCTGTTATTTGTTATTTTTTGTAATAGACCAATAATTTGATTTTAGAGAGCCTTTTGAAAAATCGGATGACTCAAAGCCCTTCACAAATAACACTTCTGATTAACAATCGTCCTGACCTAGACCGTTTTGTTGGTGCTGAAAGACACCAACTAGCTTGAGTTAGAACAGACCACCATTGCACCTAAGCAATTAATCCACCTAAATCCCGCCATTAATGGCACTTTCTTACTCAGTTTGCTTAAGGGATGAATTGTTAATTGCCTACAAAAAAGAAGGAAAGAGAAGAAAATTTGCAAAAATCAGATGTCGAGAATTTTGTTCCGAGCTGGATGCATTTTCTGCAGGTGTTTTGAAAAGGTTGTATGTTTCGCCGATATCAATACGAAGTTATCTTAAAATCACTTTAATCCAATCTTACAAAATTGTGAAGCAGTTGCCACAATTCAGTATATCTTGCAATCAGGTAAATCCACGGACTGCTATACATGGACAGAGCGTGTAACGTGTACGTCCTATCCGTAGATGGTCGCGACGTGACCGACCGAGACAAAAAAGGCGCACCAAGATGGCTGCCGTAAAGTTATAAATCGTCTGATTTGACGACGATTCTGTAAAACTTAAAAAGCAAAAGTTGAACTTGAATGAAAAACAGTATGATATTCCAGCAATACGTGAAGTGATTTTGATCTTAACTTGTATTATTTCGAAAATATTTCATTTTTCTGGCAAAATCTGTTGATATACTTGAGCAAGCCCAAGCTTTCACACAAACCCATAGCAGACGGCCATCTTGGTGCGCTTTTTCTCACACTACGATAGCGACAATGTACCGTGCAGTATGCTCTGTCCCTGTATAGGAAGTCCGTGGGTAAATCTCTTAATTATTTTGGTACAATTCTCCAACCAAACGGATTATTAAGATTCGATTATCTGTATCAACCTTTTCTTGAAGGTCGACTTTGTAACGAACGAAAAGCATTGTATGTCAAATCTTCAATACCATCGCGATTGACTACAAAAATATTCAAGAAAAAATGGCTTAAGGGTTGAAAGTAAGTACTTAAAAAGTAATATGCTCTGGTAAACATGATACGAGAAGAGGATTTGTTTCAATTTCGAAGCAAACCGTTCAACAAAACATAATTTTTTTTCGAAAAGCAGATTCATGCATCAAGGCTTAGCTCTTTTTTAGCTTACCAGCAATGCATTATTTAGTAAATGTGAAGAATTCTAGCAAAACAAACAAGATCTGGTCAGCGCTTTAGACATCCTGGGGTCTCTACAGACAGGTTAGGTTAAACACGTAACTGAAAAATGTGGAATTTGTGAAATCAACGTAAACAAGGCAATATAGCAGAGAGATTTGAAATATTAATAATGAATGAAACATTCCCTAGAAAAACTTGTAAACAAGTCTTTTTTGACAGCTCTTGGCATAAATAGGCAAATCCAAGGGTTTGTATTTGCTGCAGACGCAAGGGCTGTAATAGGTGGAGGACTGGCGCCGTGCGTCTTAATGGAATGGGTACATAGTTTACAATCTTTAAGTTTCTGTTCTGCTTGAGTTTAGAAGCAATCTTGTAATGCCAATGACGTAATGAGGGCGATATAGTAGGTTATTTTAAGCATTTTTGTGTCTAGTACTAAGGTCTGACGCCGCTTGACTAGAGACAAAACTGTGCCTTATTGTCAACGGTAACAACTTTCTACGAGTATAAATATATATTTTTTTTAGTCAATGGATTTCCTCTATTGCAGCAGATTTTAATTAGACATGTTATATCTCCTTCTGTGTGACATATTCTGAGAAATTTTAAAGAGGAGTGTTCAGGCAATATCGATAGAACTGATGAGGTCACAAGTCTTAGCCGCCTCTAATGTGAAAGCAACCTTTAGAGTTCTTTCACGTTACGTCACAATTGATAGGTAAAACCCACTGTCCAGCAAAAATCAACACTGTTTTAGCACAAGGCTCACACATGGGACGCCAGCTCCTTCTCAGATAGCTACTCTAAAATTAGTACGCTCGTCAAAAGGGGCGGCGCTTGTGACTTAGGTGAAAGCATTCTATATGACGTTTGAATTAAAAGTTTACGATGAGCAGCTAACCAATTCAACAATATGGAGTCGACTCGATATCATTTGAAGGATAAGCTAAGATGGTGACAGTTGATTGCTTTTGGATGGGAAACTCACTTTATTTCAACCCGTTAAGAGGATATAAGCTTAAACCTTACAGACTATAAGCCTAATAACTGCAAATGTCACTGGCACAACATAGGGTATACAGGTGGGTAGACTTAACATCACAGCATAAATCTGCTGCGGTCTGACTGTAGGACACGAATATTTTCATTTCAGACCTAAGATGGGAAAGTCCCTTCAAGAGGGAATTTTCCTTTCAGGAACTTCTTCCCCTCCCCCCTTTTTTGTCCCCGCCCTCAAAGCGCAGTAAATTTCGACTTTGGTGTGAACGCACCTTACTGGACATCCAGTGTGCATCCAAGTTTGAAACATTCGTCGGGTTACTCATCGGTTAACTTTGAATTTGCATTTAAGTTGTATTATACAACATCATGGAATATTATCGTCATGGTAGGGAAACAACATCATGGTATATTATCGTCATGGCAGGGAAAAGGGAAGCATTAACCGATATTTCGAAGGAGGTTCCCGGTTAGGGTACGGATATTTCTGTTATAGAAAGGGCCAGGTAACATATTGAACCCAAATTTCAGTCGAACCCTTATTTTATACACTGAAAAGGTGTTTAAGAATTGTTAAACACTTTTCCGCCATTGTAAACACGTTTACATGCTAAAGACATTTGTCCAATTCCTGAAAATTTCGCTTTTAAACATGTTTAATTGCTAAACAGTAAGTGTTAAATAGTTAAACATGTCTATAATTTAATGTGTTAACAAAGTGGAGGAACGTAAGTGTTTAATAACTAAACACGTTTTCAGAGTGTAACTGTCAATAGCATATTCTTGTAGTAGGTTTACCCATTGCTGCTTTTGTATGTTAGAAGTTGTCGTTACCATGCCTCCAACATGTTCTACACTCTAAAAACAGAGGAAATTTCACTCGTCAGGAGAGAGAGAGATAAATTTCACTCCAAAAGGGGGAAGGTCCCTTCAAAAAAAGCGAAGTTCGCCCCGAAATTCGCTCTGGCGGAGTGCCTTCAGGGACCACACTCTAACAGGGGTGATTCATACAGGCTTTCGTTAGAGTGAATTTTCACTCTTCTTGAATTGAAATTCATTCTTCTTGAAATGAAATTCACTCTCCTAACGGTGAATTTCACTATCCTTGAAGTGAAATAATACTCTACTGGAGTAAATTCACACTTTTCACTCTGTCAGAGAGTAATTAAGGTCACTTAGATTACATAGTCTGAAGTTGTGAACTTAAGAACTGAGGGAAATTATGTGAACTTACCAACTGATGAACATTATTGGTGTGATTTAAATGATCAGATTGCATTGTGAATACTTTTTACTCTTTTCTCTCTATCATGTGCCCCTACGAACAATATGATCAGATTGCATTCTGATTACTTTTTTATTCTTTTCTCCCTTTCATGCACCCCTACGAAAAATATTATCTGATTGTATTCTGAATACTTTTTATTCTTGTCTCCCAATCTTGCACCCCTTCGAACAATATGATCAGATTGCATCCTGAATACTTTTTTATTCTTTTCTCCCTATTATGCACCTACGAACAATATAATCAGATTTTATTCTGAATACTTTTTCATTCTTTTCTCCCTATCATGCACCCCTACGAAAAATATTATCTGATTGTATTCTGAATACTTTTTTATTCTTTTCTCCCTATTATGCACCTACGAACAATATAATCAGATTTTATTCTGAATACTTTTTTATTCTTTTCTCCCTATCTTGCACCCCTAACCATTTCCTTTTAGATCTTTGAGTAACATATCGGAAATATTTGACCCTACAAAAGTACACTGAATTCATATGACAGTTCAATATGTGAATGTTCTTTTTTCTTTATAAATCAATGTATCACCATTCTTTCTCTGATCATATTCAAGCATGTATGTGGAAAATATACCCTACCGTGATGGAGATTCGGCTTACGTTTCGCTTGAGATATAGTTCAGAGCTGGATATATTATCTTTGTCTAGGTAACGGCAGAATGATTTCAGTCCTTAAAGTGCACTTCCGACAAGGTTAAATGTATGGATATTGTATGCCCGCTGTTTTCATTTGATGGCAAACTCATCGTAGTAAGAGGTAAATAGACAAATATAAAACCATAATTGAAAATATAGAAGTAATACATGAAATCTGGGAACGTAATTGACGTCCAAAATTAACATTTTGCTTTCCATTTCAGTACATGTGGTTAGTACAACTATAGCCTTACAAGGCCGCCGGGAGGCATAGTGCCCCGCCATTTTAAAATATCTACATTCTGGTATGGAAAAAAAATCCGCCATCCATTTAAGTCTTAAAAACATCTGGCATGTATTAATTACATAGAAAATTCCTAAGCGTGTTCAACATTCCAAATGGTTTTCCAAAATTTGCCCATCACAAATTAAAGAACACTGTAGCCACAGCACAGCGCTTTGCCCGAGAGGGCCAGATGTCAGACTTCTTCCGAAAATTTTCCCCCACCTCCACCCCACCCCAAATAAAAAAGTTTTTCATCAAAGACAAAATTTTAATCAGCCAAGTAAAATTTTTAGACTCTCAATTTGAGAGGGAACAATGTTTTGTGGGCAGCAAAATTTTACTATTTTAAGAGCGGCAATCTTTTTTTGATACTTTTATTCATTTCTGCGCCATATTTGTACATTGACATGAAACTAACAATAAATGATGCGTGATAACCCTCTAACGTCATGATTGGCTACAGTGCATTAAAAGTTGTCTAGTCTTGCAGCTGTATGGTATTTTGGTACCCGAGCAAAATTCAGAAATTTAGAAATTTTCAACATACATGAAGTAACACAATATTAAGGTTTTTTCTAACCTGAAAGACCTCTTTTCAATGTTTCTTTATTCTGGTAAACTATCACTGCAGAAGGTACAACCAGGAACTGGAACAAAAAGGTCAATCATCTCTGTCAAAATTTGATTGTCCCTTCAAACACCTTGTGTGATATTTTATTTAAATAAATGCCTCTGAAGTTGCGAATCATATGAAAGTACGTTTTGAAAGGAGACAATAATTTGTTCCATCAGTACAAGTAGGCCTACGATAATTCATGTAGTATGTATAAATACCCTGAACTCCAGCAATACGTCACAAATAGTTCTTGTGCGTTCATGAAGTGTGTGTTCCATTTTTTTTTTTTTTGAAGACAAACATCAGTAGAAATTGATTCGGTGTGTGCTTGCGTATATTGCCATCAACGTAACATGACGATTGATTACCTCGAAAATTGAACCACGACGATGATTCTACGTCATCATTCATGTATTTTTAAACTGATCTGTACGTGGTTTAACGCGTAATCGATTTCAAATAATGTACGAAACTGGGAATTGGGATTTCCTTTACTTTGTAAAATACGTATTTATTGAAAGGAGATATTTAATTTTGTACATTTGTGCAAATTATACGGCATATTTTCGTCGACTATTTTGACATTAAAATGGTGTTGTTATTATTATAATGACTTTGTAAAGAGAATGTCATCTGAACGAAAACTATGTATTTTTGAAGATATTATAGAACTAAACTATTTTTTATCGTACGAGTTTTTGTTAGGGGACGGTGACTGGCGATGACCAGCATGTGCTTTGAGATAGATTTCCCCAGGGATTAAGAGGAGTGCGGCCAAGGACGGGTCCAGTCTCTTGACCATGGGGCAGCTTGAAAAAAAAAACATTTTTATGGGGAAAAGCTGTTATGATGATCGAAAGGTTATCTAAATTGAGCACCATCATTGGTTGGAGCTCCTCAGCGTACACAGTAATTATTTTCATTGCGCCATTCGGTACCAACAGTGAACTAGCAATAGTCCCAACCCTCCGCGGAAATTAATGAATATATCGGTATTTATTATAAGAGCACTAATTACTCTTGCATCATTTAAAAGATTTTAGGTGAAAAATTGTCAAATTGTCATGACTCACAATATCTTTCTGCATGTTAGGACTCTCTTGTTTATGAATATAAGGTTATCAAGTTGACTTTATCATCTATTGGTGAGCTCAAGGTATAGGACCATCTACATTGTCAAGTGTTTAGAGTTCAGACTTGCAGTCGGGAGGTCAGGAGTTTGAGTCCTGGCCCGGTCATACCAAAGAATTTAAAAACGAAACCTACTGCCATTGTGCTTGGTGCTATGTAAACCGTAAAAACAACATAGCCTACGCCAAGGTATTGATAGGTGCCTTCACAAAAATGGCAGTTGTTACGTGAACATGGTTTATATCGTTTCCACAGGCTGCCGATGATAGTACAATGATTTGGACTGATTTTACGTAATCTACGAATAAATGGCACAAGTGTTGTTGAAAATGAAAGAACGAAGTTTAAAATTGTCAAAAAATGTGAATGTGACCAGAACTTAGCGCCGTGTTGGTTTGCGATAAGGTCGCTCATCTTTGTCTCAATAGACGATTAAATATGTTAACAATGTCTCTGATTCTCGACAGTGACTTTAACACTCAACTGTATAAAGAAGGTACACTGCCATCGCTGCGTCACTCTCGTGCAAGAGAATTTGTAACATACCTACTGCGCATGATCCGTGACGTTCAGGATGAGAAATTGAAATGCGCTGACGCCACATGCACGACCTCGAATAAGCATGAAGGCGGAACTAATTAAACAATCCAAAGAAATATCAGAGTAGCCGAGTTGGTTTCGGAGTGCGTTTAATGGCCCGGAGAGCAGCCGTCCAAATATTTTGGAAGCAACACGAGTAAATTTCAAAATTTCGTTTAATTCTCTTCAAAGTTTGATCTTTCTTATTAATTAAGGACTTCGGTCTTCTTATTTATGGTAAACAAAGCAGTTTCTCCTGGTAAAATTCACAGTTGAAGAAAGAAAATATTGTCACATGTACATCAACAACCAATCATGAAACAGAATGGTCTACTACACGAAGTCAAGTTGGGGTTACTCTATTTCATCTTTAAATCCAACCCTTTTTCGTTAAACCCCATGACACTTGGCCACCGTAATCACAGGTCAAATGATTCCACACGAGTAAATTGGAAATTGGAAAATCTGGCGTTACGTATGCGTTACTTTATCATTATGGACTTCTCAGGATTAACTGGTATTGTTCAATCGTAATATGATACAATCGTTCCTTCAAAACAAAGCATTTTAACATAATCTTATAGAAAATTCCCCTATAAAGTACTTCTATTTTATTTATCTGCATAGATTGAAATAATTCTAGTTTTCATGCCAAAGCACCACTTTGTTCGAATGCGGTAAGAACGCTGTTAAATCTAAACGTAGCCTAACAGAAAAGTTTACGAAAACTGTCAATATGGTAAAAGACTTCCAAGAAGTTGTCAAATCCGTCCCTAGATGAACCAACAGACCACAAGTTCCAGTCCCCGCAGACTACTGGTCGTACATTAGTTTCCCATTGACAAGGGCTCTATTTGTTTGGTTCTTCTCCGTAGTCTTTGATGTAAGGGTGTACATACAAGTGTCATACTGTCTTTGCTGACAAAAGCCGTCCGGGATCTCTAATCAAATTTGAAGAAGCGAAAAATCAATGCTACTTAGTTTTTAACGTAGGTACACTTGGCCTTGTGTTGCATCAAAGTGATGCATTGCGGGACGTCTCTAGCCAAGCATTGAACAAGTGTAGGTAAACAAGGTAGAATATGACGAGTACAAACATTTAAGTTCCGTATACGATGGTATATATTGATTGTTAGCTTTCCATTAGTTCATTACTTTAAGTCACTGATTGAAAAAAAAAATCTTGCAACGTTTAAAGACGATGAAAGAATGGGACTGAAAGGCTGGTTCAAGAAGATTGGGTTACGCTTATAGTAGGACAGGTTAGGTAAGGTTAGATGGCGTTTTATGGCCCAGTTTCTAACCAATTAGTTTTAGTCGAGCCGGCCACGACCATGTTTTCTGTTGTGGCTCATTGGCTCAGGATTATTTTCTTGTTAATTTCTTGTTAAACAGTGCGCATCGCCCCTTATTTTCACTACTCCATTTCTTGTTTAGCACCAAGTACAAAGGCAGTAGGTTCCGTTTTTGAAGTCTTTGGTGCAGGGACCCAGCCAGGATTCGAACTCCCGACCTCCCGACTTTCCGACTTTTAAGTCTAATGCTCTAACCACTTGTAGGTACGACACATTTGATTCCAAAATCAATACATGCATGCATGCTTTTGATAAAAATTATATATTTTTTCTCTCGTCTGATTATCTTTTTGTTGAGTTTGTCTGCAAATGCCCAATCAAATATTGTGAAATAAGGGTGGGCAACCTTTTTCGTTCAACGGGTAGCCTACGAAAAATTGACCTGGGCCGCAATTAACCAACGACCTGCAGTTGATTTCAATTAGAACTTTCAAGCAATATAAATATTTAAATTTTTATTCCCCAAAACATAATCTCAACAGCCTATAGAGACTTTTCACATGACGTCATAATACTCTCCGGCGGCCATGTTGGAGTACATGTAACTACGTAGTAAACCATAAGGGACGTGCTTGCTCGTTGAATTGTACACATTGTGCATATCACAGTGCACACTGTGCAGTGCGTTTGGCACAAAGCCACGTGTATTTGGCATGAATGTCCTCCAGCATGGCGGTTCCGTGACGTAACTGCAAAGCCTCTATAGGACCTAGTATTGTTGATAAGTAATGGAGGAGAAAGGTCATTGTGGGTACACAAACATTTCGACGGTTGAACTAAGAGAGAGAGTGTATGGATGAATTAAACGCGATTTTAATATCTACCCCAAATATGTAAAATCCTGTCGAAGAGACTGCATATATACGCGGGGCCCCCAGAATCGGTTGGGGCGAAACGTGCAGACAATTTTGAAAAACCGTGACTGTTCAAATAACCGGCTAGGAGTTGTAAAGAGATAATGAGCAGACGATATTCTGAGGTTTTTTTTTTTTTTTCAGTAAGAGTGACCCTGAAAGAGGCCCTTTTGGCTTTCCCGTATATAAATATTATTATTCTGTTCTCGTAATGGTCATTGTTTTTTTTGGAGAAAAATGGGAGTACTGGGAACAAGACCCCTCCCCCGACCCATTGGATCGGCGCCTGTTATCTGAAAGCATTCAATAACTGGTAATGATGCTTTTCAATTAACCGCTATGTTTGGTGCTAGATTTGAAGTGGTCAACTGATCCAATTTTGGGGGTTTTTGATACATCTCGCGGGCTACAAGAATTCTTTGTCGGGCCGGAGGCACCCTGCCCCTGTCAAGGTGAATGCATAATGAGAAATCGGCCTAACCATAACTATGGTTCTTGCAAACATTTATCCTATTTTAAATATTTGTGTGGCATATTTTATCTTCTACAAAAAAGAAAAACCAACACAGTGAACAATTGTTTTCAAAATGTTTGAGTTTTTCTAAAAAATATTAACCATGAAGACATGGCAGGGTAAGTCTGTGTGAACAACGGCATAACACTATACCAATTCATTTGACAAATTAGAAGCCAGAACATTGCAAGCAAGCCATGAATTATCTACATATAAAGGCTCTTGAGATGCTGACAAGTAAATGTGGCCGAGGGAAACATGTCTGTTTCTTTTTGATGTAATTCTATAAACGTTATGATCCTTATGTCAATATGACTTTGTTTATCTCATGCAAATATACCCATATTAGCATAGAATGCCGAAGTGATGCTATGATAAATCCATCAGTCACCATGACAATAGTTGGAAAGTTATCAACATGGTTTAGGCAATATTCGCAAAGTTTTCGCAAGCAATCAAAATGGCGGTACCTGTGCCAGCATGGCTGTAGTACAATCAGCATTGTTTCAGTATCATCAATACGGTAACAATATTAACAATATGGTTTCTGTGCCATTAATATTGTTGCAAACCATCAAAATGATTGTATAATCATCAATATCGTTGCAGTACCATCAACATGGTTTTGTTATCATCAAAATGGTTACAGAACGATCATCAATACGGTTCCAGTACCATCGAAATACTGTATTAAATTTAATATGGTTGAAGTGCCTTTAATATGATTGCAGAATCATCAAAATGGTATTACTTCACCAGTATGGCTGCAGTACCATCAATAAGGTTATGTCATCATCATATGGTTACAGTACCATCAATATGGCTGTATTATCATTAATATGGTTGCAGTACCATCAATATGGTTGAACCATCATCAATACAATCAAAGTACAATCGAATGGAAATGTAGTTGCAGTATCATCAAACAGGGCCGGATTAACCCCATGGCAGAACCGGCATATGCCAGGGGCCCCCGCCTAGCCGGCCCCGGCGCCCGCGCTTTCTTATTGTCAAGTCAAGGAGACATAAAATAAGTTTTTGGTACTAAAAAGCGAAGTTCGGTCCTGCATGAAACAGAAGACACTAAACAGCCTTGCTCTGATTGGCGTGGAAAAGGACCTAATGCGGAAAATGGAATTTTCCCAACTAATAAATGATTTTGCTTGTCAGAAATCCCGTCAAAAATTTGTAATATAATAGTTAATGTTAATGATAAGGTGTTTGGGAATTGAGAGCCCACATTATTTTGATTAACTGGTTGTCGGGCTTACGTTTGCATGTGTGTGAACTTTTTCTATGTCTTAACACTATCTGGCATGTTCAATAACTGTCAGGTATCACCGTATAATGCGTAAATGCAGCTATTAGTTAATTAGCGGTTAAAAGCTAAAATTTAATCTGTTGAGTAGTATTTATTTTGTGTAAGCCGGTGGGCGAGGGGAAAGGAGGTTAAACTTGTAAAAGGGGCCCCGCTATAGAAAGTGTTGGAGGCCCCACACAACGCCACTCCGGCACTGTCATCATTTTTATAAACTCTTTAGTCTGAAATAGCAATATACAATCGGTCGTTTTTACATGCTAAGAGGTTCACAGCTTTCCAATAAGCGAGTTCGGTAAAACGCGTGGCTACAATGCACATGCGCACATCCTTCAAATTGTTACCAGCCAATCCCGCACTTACAACACGTAGTCCAAATTTTGAATTCATATGCGAATTTCGTGAAGTCGTCTTCCTTAATTCATCCATAACATAAGAAGTGATCGCAAGTGGGTTTTGCGTAATGAATCGAGTTTAATTGTCCCTTTGGTGAAAAATATTTCATTTTAATCTGCCGAGTCCTTTCGAGTTGGCTGGAAACTTAGATAGTGTTGTATGCACATAACTGACAAAAACTAGGAAACGCCTGTCAGTAAGTGCTGAGCTCGGTTTGTATATCCCTTGCTGTGCCCCACGTCCCAATACCATGCGGCTACGAATAACCAAACTCTCTCCTTCAAGCCCAACGAACGATATCAAATTTACTTTAAAGTGTTTAAACAACCTTGAGAGAAAAACTTATTCGATTCAAAATCTGTAATTATTCTGGATTTAATGGTACTTAAAACTCTTTAAATTAGTGCTATGACGTCGCCTTTATGTTGTAATAAAATAATAAAACTTAAAATATAATTTTCCCACGGACTTCCTATATATGGAGAGAGCATACTGCACGTTAGATTGCCGCTACCATACGTGTGAGAAAGCGCACAAAGATGGCTGTCTGCTATGTTTTTTTGTTAGAGCCTGGACTCGCTCAAGTAAATCAACAGATTTTGCCAGTAAGTTGAAACATTTTCGAAATAATACGAGGTAAGGTCAAAATCACTACACGTATTGCAGGAACATGATATTTTTCTCATTCAAGTTAAGCTTTTATTTAAAATATTACAGAGCCGCCGTCAAATCATACAAATTGTAGCGTCACGGCGACCATCTTGGTGCGCCTTTTTTGTCCCAGGCGGTGGCGACAATCTACGGATAAGACATACGCGTTACATGCTCTGTCCATGTACATAGGAAGTCCGTGAATTTCACCGACTTTCCACAGTATGAAAAGTTGAGTTCAAAGCAACACTTCCTCAATTTAAGAGTAAGGTGTCAATGATACATGCAGTGAGAACCGAACGGACAAGGAAGCGATAAATTTGATGAAATTTGATGCAATCGATCGTATTTTGTGAGGAAACATAAAAAGACGGTCCAGAAGTTGATCGGGTGACCGAAAAAGGTTGAAATTGAAGCTTTTTCACGAGCAACAGAGGGAAGTTGCATGCACCGACGCTGTCTTCTTGAGACTACAACAGAATTCCACAAAATTTAATGTTCTTGTTGGTTACACGATTTTTATAGTATATACATATTAGGCACTTGGAGAAACAAACCGTGGCAAAAAAAGCTTATGAAGTATGTGAAAGCCTTACAAACTGCATTTCATTTAATGGGGTATGGTGGATGGTCACTTTGGGCGACAGTGGTAAAATATGTTTCTGAGGGCGACAACAAGTCTATTTAGATACTTGCATATTCATGCTGCCAGGTAGAAGTAACTTAATTGTCTGTAGCACTGTCCTCTAGTCGCATAAGTGTCCATTTACATGTGTGACGTGAGCACAAGTTTTATTTAATAAATTAAAAATCAAATGTTATCCTCTTATGAAGACGTGTTCACTACATGTTCCAATTTTCAGCATGCATGATATACACCCAGGGCCCATAAATTTAATAGTGAATTAGTACGCAACAGGATTTTAGTGCAACCTGCCTATAGTAACATCAAATAGAGGGCGCTAGTATAATTATATTTATCGAATTGTTTGGAAAAAGCGTATAGTGAATGCGTGTTATAACGTTGCAAACAATAAGGCGGCACGTATATGTACACCAAATGCCACTGTCGACTAAAAGTACCGTCTTCCCCCCGTGGTGTCACCTAAAAGGACCATTTAGGGAAATATATATAAATCATGTACATACATTACATTGTGCTGTTTTTTTTACTAGTATTATTTTGGCCTGAGTCAATGTGAATGAAGGCTAATAAAAAAAGCTTATAAAAATTATATAGAACAAAACAATGCTTTAGTCCTAAAAAGACACTTGTAATAAGCAATGGGGTAGGGAAAACAAGCCAGTCAGCCACAACTGAAAAAAGAGCCGTGGTCGGCTCGACTTGAACCAATTGGTTCAAAACTGGGCCGAAAACTCTAACGAACTAACTGACCCTGAAGAACTCCCTGAAACTCATCTTCATTCAGAGAGAGCATAATCAAATCACTTTCATTAGAGCACATGCTGTGTATACTACAGTACCCTGCATTTCTTGAACTTGTTTTCAATCAAAGAGCTGTGCCAATTGAGAATTTCTGTGGACTGTTACAATAATTGTAATTTGGGGTGAAAGTTCACTGCCGCTAAGACTACAATCAAATATATGTAGTAAACTTCAAGCCGTTTTTCTATTTCAAGTGAGGCGGTTAAATCAGTGGGCAAAATATACTGACAATGGCCTACATAAATAGATAGAAATGACATTGTAAACTGCGCAACTTTCCCTACAAATAAGATATGTTGGACATGTAGATGAAAAAACTAAGCGGTTAGCTAGGTTCAAAGAAAGGTAAAGGTGCACGTAGCTAATAAAGACATTCTTGCACTTATTGTAACAGTCGGGTATTATGTAGAAGGAAACTTATAACAACCTCTCAGAGGTGTTGTATAAATTTTGCATTTTCAAGATCTTAAGTTACCTTTGGGATATTCGAGAGTCTCCTTAGTAGGGAGGCAATTGTTCACGTCATTTTAGGACTCAGCGATAAGCAAAGCTCTCACGGGTATAAACCGTCTCAACATTTCACTTTCTTACTTTCTCGGGACGCGATTCGAGATGAAACGCCGATAGTTCCTCGTATGCAAATCATTGCGTACGCTATGCCGAAACAAGAAGCTTTCACTTAAGGTTTGGAGCTTCTATTAAATTTATGATCTGAAGTTTATTTAGACGCTTTGTTGACCCAAGACAAACACCTGAGAGACTGTCTAAGCAGCTAATTTTCTTTTCTGGCGTCGGATTTCAAAACCAACCAGTTGTCGAGCTTTTCATCCGAAAGCAAAATTGAGCCTCTTTTTCATGTTTTTTTTTTTTTTTTTTTTTTTTTTTTTTTGGTTATCTTTGCCAACCACACTCCTCTTGCTGTGAGGCAATCAAAATTCTGTGTGGCTTCTATTTTTTGCTACTCAGGGGCCTAACAAGGATTCGTGATTCATATTTCTAGAAATAATTGAAATACAAGTTTGAATCAAACTTATTGTTTGGGGTTTTTTTTTTTTTTTTTTCTTTTTGACTTTATAAATTTATTCTCGTTCCTATCTTTTTCAGTTTTATGCTTGAGGTTATTTCTTGAAGACAATGAAGAAATTTTCGTCCCCGAGACTGTTAAATGAAGCCACAAAATATGGGTAAAAAACCAACGAATTTAAGTAGCCCGTAGTCATGCATTGACCAATCAGCCGCTTATGACGTCATCTACGTCATATCTGTAGCAGTGTAAGACCCGAAAATGTCGGATTTTGTCGAAAAAAGTAATCAAATGACAATCATATCCGGATGACTGAGGAGACATTCAGAGGCCATTGTAGGACAATTGTGTCTTTGAAATAATTGTAACTGATTTTCGCAGGTGATTCACCTGGATTAGACAAACAAGTGATAAAGAAGCTTTTCCCAATTTTTGTTGGTATGTTTTAACTTAACATGTTTGCCATGTAAATTGAAAAAAAAAAAAAAAAACCTTTCGGCAGTACACGAATGCACACCCTCCAGCGAAAGTCATACCACCGATAGATGCGTTGATTTTTATCTAAGGTATTAATCACCCTTAGCAGACTAACAAAGCAAACTTTTGTATTTGAGATTCACTTGAGATTTGCTTAAAAATGAGATTAGAAATTATAACCGACATGACACTATAATTTTCTGGTTTTCTTTAATGTCAAAATATTTCATCCCTCAAGCACTTCCCTGCAAAATATATAGTTGATATGTAATCGAATGCTTTCTTGGTAATTTACCGGTTTTTGGAATGTCTATGCATTAATGGTAAAATGAGTGTGACATTAATTTATTCGCGATACCTAGAGGCAACGATATGCTGCGCATTTATGTGAAGATGTGAAGGAAGTGCCATGAGCTGTCCCTAGAATGTCTGATAATATTTCCATAAATGATAGGTATTTCATTTAAGATAAAAAGTTTATTTAATATTGACCTCGTTTACTTGAAGGGACGATAAATTAATTACAACGCTTTGGTGAAGAGCAAAGGTGACTCATTTGATACGGTGTTGGCTGGAATGAAAGTTAATCATTTGATCAACTGCATGTGCTTTCTATTTGTTATACATCTGAATCGAAAAAATCCTATTAAGTTGACACTCTTAAGAGTAAAATCAGTGACTCTTCAAACGAGTAAACAGTGTGACTTCTCTCCATTAGAGTGTTTATTGATTCCAAGAATTAGTCAATCTCTAAAAGAGTTAATAGTGTGACCTTACTCCATAAGAGTGTTTATAGGTTCCAAGCATTAGTCAATCTCTAAAAGAGTTAATAGTGTGACTTCACTCCATTAGAATGTTTACTGATTCCAAGAATTAGTCTCTCTCTAAAAGAGTGAACAGTGTGACTTCACTCCATAAGGGTGTTTATTCACTCCAAGAATAAGTCACTCTCTAAAGAAGTGAACAGTGTGACTTCACTGCATTTAAGTGTTTATTCACTCCAAGAATTAGTCACTCTCTAAAAGAGTGAACAGTGTGACTTCACTCCATTAGAGTGTTTATTCACTCCAAGAATTAGTCACTCTCTAAAAGAGTGAACAGTGTGACTTCACTCCATCAGAGTGTTTATTCACTCCAAGAATAATAGTAAAATTCACTCCAAGAAGAATGAAAATTCACCCATGAACGAGTATCTGCGGGATCACTCTTTTTAAATAGTGGTCCCTGTTGGCACTCCATCGAAAGTAAAAATTCGTTCGCTCTATTGGTTGACTTCACCCTTTGGGGTAAAAATATTGCTCTTTTGTATTTATCTTTGAACTCTCACTCTTCTAACGAGTGAAATTTTACTCTTATTATTTTATTATTTTAAGATTGCAAGTCTCGCAACATTCTGCTCCACCTTTCTACTCTTCACAAACCTCCACCGTTGTGAGCCAAATCTCAACTTTTCTGATCTTTTTTTTTTTTTTTTTAATTTTTGAACTTTTTCCTTTAACTATTCCATTTATTGTTACTTTCCATGTCTAGCACGATTCTTGTCTCGTTTTTACTATTTTAAAACAAGTCATACAATTAGACATAACTTAAATTATTCTGAAACTCGTCAAGAGCAAATTTTGGCTAATATGTTTGATTTCATACACGGGACTTTCTGCCAGTGTCAGGACTATCCTAATCCTTTAAACGGTTGAAATTGCAGCAAGATTGTCTTGTCATGGTTAGCAGCTGACGACTAACTAGTCTGCTAGTTTTAAGAGCATAGCGTCCACATTCTAGCATTATGCAACAAGTCGCAAGTCCATATGAAGCGATTCACGCAAGATTCTAACGTTTAAAATACTCTTTATTAGTTACGTTGAAGAGACATGAATGTATTCGGTCCATCTTCGCTGGCTTCATTCCAAAAGTCCGTCATTGCTGTCAGTTGCACGTTTCAGTTTCATGCGACCGAACATGTTCGGTCGTATGGAATACCGTTTTAACATTTATTCAGGAATGTCAGATATCTCTATTTAATTTTAGATATCTCAAATTATGCACTATCTTAGATATCTTAAGTTGAATTAAAGATATCTAAAATTGAATTAGAGATATCTGAAATAGAATAAGAGATATCTGAAATTGAATTAGAGATATCTGAAATAGTATTAGAGATATCTGAAATGGAATTATAGATATCTATATTTGCATTAGAGATATCTAAAATTGAATTAGAGATATCTGAAATAAAATTAGAGATATCTAAAATTGAATAAGAGATATCTGAAATAGAATTAGGGATATCAAAATTTGAATTAGAGATGTCTGAAATAGAATTAGTGATATCTGAAATAGAATTAGAGGTATCTGAAATAATTCGTTATTTCGCGATATCTAAAACTATTTAAAGATATCTGCAAATCATTCGAAGATATCTGCAATAATTTGAAGATATCTGCAATTATTTAGAGATATCTGGTATTGAATTAGAGATATCTTAAATTAATTGCAGATATCTGAAATTCCTGAATAAATGTTAAAACGGTATTCCATACGGTCGCACTTAAGCGGGTTGCCGGTCAGCCTGCAACTAGTTGCAAAACATTTAACAATTTGCAACGCGTCTCAACTACTGTCTCGTTGTAATGCGTTGCGTAGCATCGAGTCGCATAGTGTGGGCGGTGCTTTAAGCAGGACTTATTTCACATCCTTACAATGATGTGCAATGCCCCTTTGGATTTTGTTTTCTCAGACTTTTGTGTTGACCTTGTAATTATAAGTCAACCTGGATAAAGAAAAATACTCTTTGGGATATTTCCTAAGTATCTAGAAGTTTGTATCATTTTCCATGCCTCTAATGCACTCACGACTACGCAATATGATATTATGCAAAGGAGAATTCTGTTCCTAATATTAAAACAAAACAAAAGGATGTTCATTATTATAAATCCATGAAATCATATGTGTCAGTGTTTAGAGGGTCAATCCTTTCAAGCTCTCACCCCAAACTACAATTCTTGTATGGTTTAACAGAAATTCTCAATTGGCTCAGCTCATTGATTGAAAGCTAATTCAAACAATGCACAGTTCCAAAGCTTTTTACACAGCATGAACTGTACTGAGAACGTTTTGATTCTACACATTGAGCTTTTCTATACTCACCCTGAAGCAATAGACTGAGATTGTGTCTGTGTGAAGATGAATTTCAGACAATTGTGGAAGGGGCTTAAGGAAGGAGGTTAGGAGAATTGGTACTGTTTGAGGAATAATGCCTTAAAGTCTACTTCGGCTTGGGGTAACATCGCTATCTTTAGGACAACACCTCGGACTATGAATGCCAATATCTCCAGAATGCTAACAATAAGAATTTCTCAGCATTTGTAGAGGTTATTATGAACGTGTATATCCAGTGGCGGAGCTAGGGGTTTCGGTCAGAGGGGGCGAAAATGGTCTGCAGGGGCGCTTCGAAGGAGTAAATACCCTGATCCTCCGCACGATCGAAGCCACGGCTTTTCAGATTTTCCATTATTTTGATTTTCACCTGGTAGAAGACTACTTTGACATTTCTCCTCAGCACGTTTTTCTATTAAAACATGTTAAAATTTCTATCCATGGGCTTCCGCTGAAGAAAATTCTGAAAATTATTTTCCAAGGGAGGGAAAGTGCTCCTACCTGCGGATGCGCATGTTTCTATCCTCCTCTTCCACATTCTAGTATGAAGGCAGTCATTATATTTTGTGTGTTATTGTCAGGTCTCGATTTAAGATTTTAATGTAATAATGGGCCACTCTTTGAAGGTAAAGATTAAACCTGCTAGAGCAAAATAGCAAGCAATCCTACTGAGGGAAAAAGTTATGGAAATTAATCACCGTTAGGTGTACATTTTGGCACCTGAAAATCAAGATAAGTACACGAAGAAAAATTAAATGAGGTAATTTACATCATGCGACCACTCTGAAATAGCCATTTATTAAGTACATCAAAAGAAATAGCCAAGACAAGAGGTCTGCTTGGCTTTCTGGATACCAAATTCATAATAAATCAAAATCTCCTTAACTTAAGCTTTTTTGATGCAATGTTCTGGCATTTTAGACCTCGGAAGTACAGAAATAAGCATTTTCATAGAATTATTGTGCAGTGTCAGAAATAGCCATTTATTATGATAATGGTCACTTGAAGGAAAGCAAAATGAAAATTACTCATTACAACTCTTAAATCATTACCACTATTAAAACAGTTCTATTTTATTTTAACCTGAATGTTCTCTTCAAATGATCTTGAAAAACGTCTTTTTATTGTCTATGTTGACATTTATCCCCGGCAACAAGAGGGCTATTTGCGCTACAATTATTGCTGCGCCCTTTGCAACATCTTTTACCTGCCGGGAGGGTTGATTTAATGTCAGTCAGTGTATTTTGTAAGCTTATAATCACGCTTGGTGTGGACAGGTGGAAGCAATGGACTTAGCACAGCGACAACAGTCATTAGTGCGTATAAAGCATGGAGATACGTTTGCGGCAAAACCTAACCCTATGTTACAAAAGATTACCCTTTTCATCAGAATGAAGTGCAGTTAGTACATTTATCGGTGGCTGTTTGAGCATTTTGTTATCTGGGCCTTAAAACAACGCTATTAAATTTTGTCTTTTGCCAAAAATGGTGCAAGAGTAAAGTATGTTGAAAACCCAAAAAGGGCGCCGACAGACGATTCTGGTCCGTCAGGGGGGCGACCGCCCCCCCTGACCATATGGCAGCTCCGCCACTGTCTATATCCTTTTAGAAGTTTTTTCAAGTAACGGCCTTTACACAAAACGTTCTGTGGGTATTTGCATCATGCCATGGTTGGCGCGCTGCCAAATAAGGGAAAAGCAAAACCATTGTCATTCTAAACGGAATTGAACAGGCACTGTGGGGTTAATTTTGAAGTGGGAGGATAATCATCCAAGCGACCCAATATGTTCAAGAAAATGGAAGTCTCAAATCACAGTTTTAAGTGGTCAAAAATGCCCATTTCAGGAAAATATGCGCGGGGGGTTAAGGACCCCACAGTCCCAGTTCTCCATCTCCAAGGTCCCTGTGAAGTAATGCAACTCTGCGAAACATCTTCTATCTTGTTACCTGGCTCCAAAGTGGCAACATATAACATGCTTTCGTCTACGGTGGACCGATTAATTTTCGTATTTGTACCAGTCATATAAGGAGGGCGCCGTGGTTGATTGTCTCTGCATTATACTTTGCCTTTGAAAAATTCGACCGATAACCGCTTAGACGTCTTTACAATTATTTTTGAAATAATATATTCGTGTGTGTTTTGCAATTCCCGGGCTCTTATTAACAGATTAAAAAGTTCATATTACCAAGAGGGTTGATAGACACAATTCAAGGCCATATAGTATCATTTTAGCAAATAAGAAGAAAATACAAAACACGGCAATTCCATACAAGTAAGGCTCACTTTTTGCCATTGAGTCTAATCCTGCATATCCTAGGGTGACGGGATTAGCTGGAATTTTGTTTTGACAAAAAAAGGTTCATCATTCTGTGAAGAAAATGAAAGAGAAATTTAGTCACCGGAGACAAATTAGTAAGTACACAGGTATTAATTATTCTTCTAAGTAATTGGAGAACTTTTTAAAAATGTATGAAATGCGATAAAGATGAATTCGATTTCCTTTCCGCTTTAGATAAGACTTAATAGCTATGAGTGCCTTTACAGTTCCTATTCAGAACTTGTAAAGAATATTGCATACCACGAAAAAGTTTGAGATACCTACTTTTCGGTCCCGGTTTAAGCATTTAAATTCAGGCCTTGCCGAATTGGTTTCTTACAGCATGGAAACAAGAACGTGGGAGGACGCTATGTCAGTATGTGTAGTAAAATACTACTCGATGTAAGCTGAACATTCACATCAAATTTGTGTTCCTTTTGAAACTGGTGCTAATAAAGATGGAAGAAGTATACTTTGCTCTTGAATGAAAAAAGTTATCCCATCTTGTTTTGAAACGGTGGAGGGTTGAACCTACAACCTGTCGAAAGCTAAGTGTTACCTAGTCACATGCTGCAAAAAGCGTTGGATCAATTATCTGACTTAAAATGGAGGTGAAAATAGATCCCACTAATGGTCAAATAATGACTCTAATGAGGGCTGCAATTGACCCAAATTCTGTAGTTATATGTGGCCAAAAAGGTTTACTACTTCCAGGCTAGTGACCCTGCTTGAGTTCGTTAGGAGTTAACTGGAGTTTAATGGCCCAGTTTGTAACCAACTTGAGCAAAGCAAGGGTTATTGCAGTGGTTGGACCTGGGATGACGTGACTGCGTAAATTGTGATGGTCTGAGAAGAGTCGTGACGAACTAACTGGAAGTTAAACGCCGAGAGGCTGGATACATTTACATGAGTATAACCTGCGTTGAGGATTCAACAGCTGGCGCGGCGTAATTTCAACCTCAGTTAGTGCGTTTGTTTTCTCTTAACAGGGCATCGACGAAGGGGGAAGGGGACACCTTAAGCATTTTGGAAATAAAAATTACTATTGGCCTAAAATACATGTTGGTCAGTCGGTCTGACAACTTAAACCTCCTTTGAGTTATCGTACCTCACCCTTTTCAGTAGGGTTATTGCCAACGTGCTACAGATCTGTTACCTACTTGTGACTGACATGATTTAGGCCTATTGTAGGCCTACAGTAGGGTTATTGCCAGCGTGCTACAGATCTGTTACCTACTTGTGACTGACATGATTTAGGCCTATGCACACAAGGCGAAAATCCTCGAGACTTAATTTAAGACCAAAAAAATCGAAAAAGGGCCTAAATGAGAAGAGGATAGACATGGTTTCAGCAGAAGGCGTCAATAAGATAAGAAGGATTGGTCAGAATCACCAGAATCGAAGATGAAAATAGCGGAATTTTACCAGACGATTTTTCCACACGTGCACACACGATTAGGCAAAAACGAGAAGGAAATAGGGTATCGCGCGCCTTTATTAGGTAGGGGTTACCACGGTGTTATTAGTTTTTTGCCCAGACGGTTATTGCGGGTAATAACGATATAAATAGGTAAACAGGAGGGAGTGAGGAGCGAAATAGACTGCATATTTTAACGTGATTTCATAGATCAAACGAAAAGATCTGAGATCATAAGTTACATATGATTATCCCGATAGAAGGAAAAGCCCCTTTTAAACAGTAGGCTATGTCCCGTACATGCCGTGCAGCCGTAAGAAATCTACCTGGAATAAAAACAGATACATTAGAAGTTTCGTGGTCCATTATCCGTAATGAATTTTGTCTGGAATAGACCTTGTGCATATGATGTCACAGAGCGGAAAGCACTCCCTCCTTTGGGGGCAAAACAAACCAGCACAGGCAACTGAAAACAGCTGATTTGTCAACCCGTTGAATACGCGGATAGTCTGCTACACGTGCAGGGCGAATTCTAATGGTGTGGCGCTATTGTTCTGCTCAAAGGTTGACGTCAGTATGTCGTCAATGCACAAGGATAAGAACCAAACATAGGCTATTAGCTTATTTTGTACGAATCATCATTCTTTCGGCAAATTTTCACTGCAATTGGTCAATCCCTTTTGCAACCACTAGGATTTCAATACCCATGCAATCGTGAACTCCTTGTAAGAGTCGATCTTTTAGGTGTTTTAATGCAAGACTCTTAATTTCGTTTTTCTCGCTGAAACTGCTGACACGTGAAAACAAAACAGGCCTATATCTTTGAAATCCCGTTACCCCGACCCAAAAAAGTCAAATTAGTTATGAAGATACCTCGTAAAAGTACATTCATTCGTAACTTAGGAATGATTCGTGTGCCCTCGTGGCAGTCTGTAAAAACTTTAATGTGTCCCCAACATAGACCTACACTATAACAAGTTCATATATATGACGTCTTAGACCTATCGCAAAACAACAGTCTTCGTACACCGTTCGAATGATATGCAATTTCGAGCGACTTGATAGTAATAGTCACAAGCAACCTGAAAAGGCGACTTTATGCCATCGATTACGCAGTAAATCTCCGCAGCCCGGGAAAGTTTCATGACTTTATGGTCAACTAATGATTGATGTCCCTTTATACAGAATTCGACAGTTACGTTGCGCAGGGAAAAAACCCTGCAAATAGCCTCCTTTTTAGGTAATGTTTGTTGTATGTACTGAAAATAGTCATACGTGGTTGATGGGTTTCCTCGTGAATAATTGTTTACTCGCGACGTCTGTCAAACAATCTGTTTATACAAGCAACAAATCGAGAAAAGAGTATCTCCAGTCAGTTTGAGAGTAAAAGAACGAAAAATAGAGGAAAACAGAAGATTTGCCTTTTGGCTGAGTAGTTTGGAGATTGTATGTTACATTACTACGATGGATTCATCTTCAAGTATCTTAGAAAGCTATAAAATACGGATGAAGACGTTAGCAAACATCCAAAGTAATAAATAGGTCCGTCTCTCGCACTTGTGAGGGTAATGGAACAGTCTTGAATAAATCACGAGTGACTGGCTTTATTTTGAATGGATGTTTTTCAGAATTACTTGACTGGGCATAGAATATCTCTCCATTCATTTTCTAAAGCGTGTAAAAGCGAGGACTTGTCATACATAAAACAAAGGTGGATATAGGCTAGTCGGCTATTTATGAAATGTTTTTGATTTGCTTGAGAAAGAGATAAAAGTTTGCAAATACGGCCTTTCTTGTTTTGTCAGTGCCAGTATTGCCTGATATCTACATCTTTTGTGACAGAGTTAAAGGGCTGCTCCTCTCACCAAAAACAATTACAACTCTCCTACTGAAGTCCTTCCCACAACAGCCTAGAATTCATCATCCTCACCCAGACACAAGCATCAGCTAATGGCTTCATTGTGAATATAGACAATATGTAATCAAAACACTCTCGGTACAGTATATGCTGCGTAATATGAGCTTAATTCGGGACTCGGAATCTTATTAACTTGCTCTCAATTAATAATTTATGTGGATTGCTACACATCTACTGCGCATGATCAGTATACCAAATTGAAACGCGGTGATGTCACATGCATGACCTCTTTAGATTGTGCAGCATGAATTCCAGTGTAGAGTGACTAGTTTAACTTGTAGATTCATACCTCCGGTGAAACTCTCATAACAGCATGATAAATCAGCCTCAATTATGCATAAAAATAAAATGGATGTGAAAAACTAAAAACTAGGCTACATTGGTAATTCCTAAAATCTTACCCTTCGGGAATTTTTAATTGACTTTAAAATCATTTCATTTTATTACCTTAATCTTAAACAGCCGAAAATACAAATAATCAAACAAATAGTCTGCATAAATAAAAAAGGAACCAGCACCAGATTTCTTTCCCGACTAATGAGACTGCGTGTTCATTTGTTCGTTTGTTTGATTCATTTTTTCCAATCTGAAACCAGTTTCGCTACATGTCTTACTTACTATTCGATGTAAATCTGTCTCAAGTCTCATCTTTTGGAATGTACATCAGTAACGTTCATAATTATTCCTGACAGGCGGACTACCTGCGGCAAGATCAAATTCAAATGTAACACAAAACAGTAAATTTGGTTGTCACATCGAAATCCACCCGATCGTCCCTCGGTCAACTTCAATACGTCAGGTTACTATTTCTTCTATTTTATTGTTACTGTTAGCTCTTCATTTTGAGCAAGATGCCTGCTTAAAACACTCTCGTGCCCTCAGCAAGAGTTTAGTTACACGCTAAAAGGAAGTTTAAGAGAAATTTAAACACTTCACTACACCTGGAGTGATGCAATTCGATTCGAGGAGCTGTTGCCGTTTCGCTGATCCAATTATGTCTCCTGCACATATCTCCTGGACGGAGAGTTATGTTACGTCAGAGAACCAGGTACGACGATGTTAAATAGATCATATCCCTTTTCCTTCATTGTCTACTTCTGATAGCCTATATGTGATCTTTATGCATACGTAAATCCAGGTATGGAGGTACCCATGTATACGATATATCGTCCACAGATGGCGTCAGCGACTTTCTTATTTTACAGAGACCTTGAAATTAGTTGAATGATTCGCCATGCTGGAGGACAATCAAAGCCAAGTACACGTAGTTTCATGCTGAAAGCACTGCACAGTGTGCACTGTGGTAAGAACATTGTGTAAACATTCAGCGAGCACGCATGTCGATTATACGTGCTTTGATATACGGTACTCCAACATAGCCGCGAGAGAGTATTATGCACCATATGAAAAACCTCTATATTTAGCAAAAGGTGTGCTTGTATTATTCTCGCTACCTTGAAGTCTTGTTTTTACCCACTGAGGCTAAATAAAAATATTTCAAACCCCACCACTCCTTTGTCTGGGTGGGGTATGCCATGGAACTTACTTAATTGCTTAAAGTCGTTTGTAAATGCAAGGAGGTCATAGCTTTCTTTTTGTTACCTCTAAGTGTACATTTACTTTTCAGTAAACTAGAAAACAAATATGTGGTCATTGTTTTTAAGGTTGATTCGTCATTTTATGTAAGATATGGCAGACAAAAAGTACTGAAGCCAAAATGCAATCTTAGCAAATCATTATTCTCAAGCCAAGTCACTGACCACTTATCGAAAGTCACATTTAAGAGGTTGGTTGGTCAGAGATTCGACTCGCAGTCTTTGAGATCCCCAGATTTCATTATAGGTGGTCCCAATTAAAAGGAATGGTTTTCAGGTTCGGCAAAAGGAACTGGCAAAATAATTCTAAGATAGCTTTCAGTTCAGAGTTTTTAAACTTATGCTTTGTTCTTTGTGTTACAGAATGCATTATATCGAGGTTTGATTTTGCATTTGGTGTGCTGTATATGATTTAGGCTGGTCATTTGACCCAATGCGCTCAGACCGTTGGGTTCCCGCTAGAGCTGGCGACGCCATTCACGTAAAGGTCGTAAGTTTGTCAACAGTTACTGAGAATCCCCAAATAAAATTTCTGCCTAAGTTACTCTCTAAGACAGCAAAAAAGTTAAAGTCTCAATTACATCAGGAATAATATAATTCAACCCAACAAGAGTACAATCTACTCCACAAGAGTAAAAATTTACTTCCAATGTGTGAATGCAGGGATCACTCTTTTTAAAGAGTTGTCACTGTAGTCATTCTATCAGGAGTAAAACGTAGCTCTTTGGCAGTGAAGTTCTCTTTTCTTGGAGTGAATTTTTGCCTTTTTGGGGTGCACTTTTTAAAATTTCAGTCTAACTTCGAGTGATCTTAGTTACACCCTTTTTATTTTTAGAGTATGAACATGTCACACATGCCAAAAAAAATTGGCGTAACGACATTGGGGAAGGGGTGTCACCGTGGCTATGAGAAATGAAAGATTTGGAAATTTGCCCTCCTCGGCGTCGGATCATCAACCCTGATATTTGGCAAAATTTGGTCGGCCTGACGATGGTCCGCTGTAGGCAACTCCGGCGACCCGCAGACGATTTTGCCGGTGACAAGCCACCGATGGCAGCGACGCTGATTGATTAAATAACTGCATGATGTTATGGCAGTCTAGATTCAGCTGACGGGCCTCCGACGGTCCTCTGTAGTTTCTTGACATGTGAAATGTTGAAAAACTTCAATCTGCAGACCCAAGGCGAAATTTCGTTTCAACAACGATCTAAAGTCATAGCTCAATCTCTGGTTTGCCAATAGAAGAATCCGATTAGCGCTTGTTTTTAGTGACTGTAGGCCGTCATTAGTGGAGTCCATCAGCCTAAAATCGTCTTAATTTATTGCTTACATGAATTTCAAACCCTCAAATTTCGTGAAATTGGAGAATTCAAGATACAAATTAGTGTAAAACCATCCATGATAGAGGTAAGCAAAGAAATCGAAAGATTTAAATGTGATGGACCCCAGTTATGGCCGACTGAAATCAGACCATCACTTGCTGACCGGATTCGTGTATAGGAAGAACAGATTCTCCAATAATCCCCAATCTTTTCAACTTTCCCTACAAATCTAGTAGCCTGCAATACAAGCTTCTTTTTTTGAATATTTCTTTCAAACTAGCAAACACTGTGCTCGTCTCGCACTGTTATTCGCTGTTGCCTTAGTTCCTAGGGTAGCGGGGCTAGCAGGCTACTATCAGTACTCTTGCTTTTTCATTGTTTGCCGCATGTATGTTGTACCATTGTGACAACGAGGCATTAAGCACTGACGTCACGTGAACCACCTCTACATGCTAATGACCTTGCTTTGGTATCCTTTTCATTAGTATAGGTCTATCATATCAAAATCCTCATTGCTTACAGCTTCATAATCACTCCAATTACAGCATTACATGGAACGCTTCGCATTTTATTTTAACAGTTCTCTCCATGTTTTAAAACATTTTAAGATAATCATGAAAATTTTTCAAACAAATCCCTGTGGGACATTTTAAGTACAAATTCTCACGTTATACAATTACATTTCCTTCAATACCTCTGAACCTGATCTGCATTACCGACACTTACAGGTATTTCTAGCTCTTGATTTTTGCAGAAATAATACTCTGATAATAGTTTGTACCACAGTTCAACAGCACATGGCTTGTCTAAAATAGTCCGCTGAGCTAACATTTATAGCTCATGTTTTCCGATTTGTTTCGAGCAAAGTAACGAAAAAGACAAAATTAGAAAGAGCGTTGGTAAATTGAAATGAATTCATTAGGGAAATCTTGAAATGTCACTTTTCTTTTTCTTTTCATGCGATCAGGCCACCTGCAGAAAGTTTTCTGTCATTTGCTAAGAATAAAGAAGGAACACGAAATGAGGCTACTTACGGTTTAAATATACATGACATACATTTGCTCCAGGGTCAAAAATGGTGTCTCCCTACGTGAAGGTCAGTCAACAGTTTATCATCGAGTTTCTTGAAAAAGAAAAGTACGTTTGACCCGATTCTGAACGTCCATGGTTTGCTGATGGTGATGGAAGCTTTCAGGTTGCCTCTCATGATCATCTGCGTTTCACCAAAAAAGTATCAACCGTCAAAATTTATTATAAATGTTTCTCTATGGTGTCATTATTTACTAAAATAGCTACCCAGACGCCAGAGAAACCGGTTGCCGCTATTGGTGATTTTTTTTACGTTTAGAAGGGAAGATATTTTTCATTTTTCAGACATTTCGAGACATTGAAAGACATTATTTAGCATGTTTGTCAAAACATTCATCAATATTCAGAGTTTTCCATTAAGCGAAATTGTTAAAACTTTTTCAAAGGTCAGATATAATGAATCACAACGTGTCTCAGTTTTTTATCAGTATATAGAACGGCAAGGCAGGTTTCACAATGTACCGGTACACCACGGTACAGTCTCTACGATGTTTTCATAGTTACACGGTTTTTTCATTTTTACTTAAATTTGGTTTTATCTTATCTACTAAGTACCCTTTGGCAATAAATGACAGAACAGCGATGTATACCTAAGAGAATTTAAATGCAAAACAATGATGGACTAGAATACTATGGAAATAACCAAGGCTTATAAAAGTCGGCAAATGAATAATTAGGTAGAGAAACAAACTAACGTAATTTCTAGAGTCAAACAGTGCACAATGTATCCTTATTTTGAAGAGCAGTTCATTTCAAATTGCATAAAAGTTCTGTACAGAGAATGCGGACCCCTTTACGAAATGGGGGTTCACAAATGGGAAACAGTGCAGGTTCATAAATTTAGCACTGTTTAACTAGTATTCTTCTGTAGTAATGCTCACACACTATGAGTTTTACTGAGTCGAATCCCGTCGTTGTCGTTATGACACACAAATGGTTAATTCAGCGGCAATGGATAATCAAGAAAATATGACAACATGCAACAGACTATTGGCAATACTCCCACAAAAGGTATTGATCGATTTTCTCCAAAAAAGAACCCGAGATAATTTTGATGTTAATACAAGTGTTTCTTTTTAATTGGATAATTTATATATTATAAATGTCGGTGTTTCATGATCAATGTGATTTTGACGTGATAACTACTCAGTCCCGTTGTTCGCCTTGTCCGGGTGATTTCCTTCGAAATATTGTGTTATTTTTTCCAGCCCTCTGTAAAACCCAAGACAGGAATTTTTCATTGCGGCTTGTTCGGTCTTACAAGCTCCATGATTTCCAAACTTCCAGTTTGTTTTTCAAACTAAAAATTGTTCTGAAACTCAAAATCAATCAGTGTGATAGTAGCATGACAAATGTCGACATATTACACCTTCTTTCCAGTTTATTTTCAGTAGCTTCAACGCAAGTATGGGTTACAATTTTTCAAAGTAAAATGACATTTTTAACTCCTAATTTGTTAAAAATTAAAATTGATAGAAAACATCTGACGACATCTTCATCTTCAAAAAAAAAATAACTAAATCAGGCCATCATGGGAAAAGCAGTGACATTGTTGATTAAAACGTTATGAAGTTACTATGTATGGAATGCCAAAACACTAATTTAAAGTCCCAATTCTCTCACCGTAAACAGTGCCGATTCTCCAAACCTTCTTACTTAAGCCCCTCCCACAATTGTCTGAAATTCCTCATCCCGACACAATCTCAGTTTATTGCTTCAGGGTGAGTATAGAAAGTTCAATGTATATGATAAAAAACTCTCAGTTCAGTTCATGCTTGGTAATATAAGCTTTGGTACTCTGCATTGTTTGAATTAGTTGTCAATCAAAGAGCTGAGCCAGTTGAGAATTGTTGTTAACCCCTACAAGAATTGTGGTCTGAGGTTACCTGCGTAGCAGGCTGTACGGCATATTCCTTTGTCAGTCATATCCCTAACACCTGACAAAGTGAACGCCGAACAAATTCTTTTGGATATCATAGAAAAATGTGGCCTCGAGACTGGTTGAATGTTTGTGAATATTCACAAGACGGCAACATCTGGTCCCGTGTAGTAGCCCATACCACCCACGGAGTTGGTACGTCATAGTAATACTGTACCCACGTCCTGGTAGTACCCACTGCACAGTGCTTATGCAAAACGATAATTGTAGGGCATCTCAGGTTTCAGTCTAGACTTCCAGTTTACGACTACAGGAGTACGCACATGCACTCACTCAAGAACAATAGCATGATTCATTAGATAGGACATGAATAAATCATATTATGGTAATGAAGTTTGCGTCTAAAACTGGACGCAGTCCTGTTCGCTTTGGCGGACCGTGGTTTCGGAAGCTGAGTAGCTGAGCAAACCACCGTCCGCTCCGCGGGGTAGGTTTGGAGGTGAGAGGAATGACCCTTTGAGAATGTCATCTTCATATGAACTTTTCAGCTTTTCTTTACTTTCATAAAAATTGGAGTGAACTTCCCCTCTATTTTAATTGAAGAATCTTGAACACATTTATATTTTCATATAAAAGGGATCCTGTTTATTTTCCGGTTGCATAGAAGTATATCTTCACCACTTCTACACGGCTTTGTTAAAAGTCAGTTCGTTGCAAATAATAGGTTTTACTTCACAACTTAACGTGGTTAGTCTGTTGGACGAATGTTACGCTCCTAACGATAAAAGGTAGTCCTAACAAATTTACAAAGCAGATTTGGCTGAAATTTAATCTCTCTATTAAGTTGAAATTCGATCCAGTCGCTACTTATACGAGTAGTATATGCTAGTTTTCTTTATGCCCTTCATAGTATTACTTCTACGTGTGAGAGAAGTGTGTGTATCTCTGTCTGAGTCCAAACAGAGTCTTTAACTGTCAGAGAATTCATTCCGTTGGACTGTTGGATAAGATATTTGTAATCGAACTCTTCTACCCTCATCTCGGATTTTAATTTAGAAACAGTTTGATTTCTCCCGCCGGTTCGATGACACTTCCAGTAAAAGAGAGATCTATAATTTCGCGTTCTTTTAAGACAAAGGGTACTTATCTGGGAAACTTCAAATATTTTTTTTTTGCCTGTCAAGCTATAAAAATATAAAAAGTATCGCAGGAAAGCTTTTTTAATCTCTCTGACTCTCTCTGTTCGAAAGATGAGCGTTTTGGGAGAGCTGCTTTTAAAACGTCGTCTGACGCTGAATAAATAAAATCTCCTAGAAGTTTCTCTTGTATCTCAATTAACCCCCCTCCCCATGATGCACATTTTGAAGAACTAGCAGAAAGAGTATGAAAGACATAGCTCAACTGTGGGCAGGGGACATCATTCCCTTAGTGTTTTTGTAGGAATTGAAATGTCCTTTTACCACCTATAACTTGCGATAATCTTCTTTGTATATGGAATTGTTAAGTGTCCTGTCACCTGCTTACCTGATGAGATAAAAACAATCGTTTCCGCATGATACTCTAATACAATAATGTTATTATTTTACGAGAAACGTTATCAATAAAATGCTTTTCCTGACGTCACAAGCCCCGTCCCTTTGACGGGCAAATAGTAGTACGCAAGCTACGTGACTACCCACTAGGGACGGTTGCACTAAAATACTGTTGATTTTTGCGCGGCGATGGGTGTGGCTTACCAATGACGTCTCATGAAATCACTCTATAGTACATCAAGGTCGATATCAATATTTTAATAGAAGTCAGTATTTCATCGGTCAGGTAGGAGAATGTTCATAGGATGCCAAAAATGTTGTATGAGAAATTGGCATTGGTACATTTTGTTGTAAGTTTCTTGATTTTTGTGGCATTTGTTTTATGGCAAACAAAAACCTCAAAATAACAATTCCTTAAATTCTTCTTCAAGAATTGGAAGTGCCATTTTCGGCCATTAGAGGGGTCGGGATTTTTCAAAACCTTTTCACTCAACAACATTGTGGGTCATTTCTTTGGAGTCCTTAATCTGAATGTGTATGATAAGAAGGATATCGATAATGTCCTGTAACATTGACGATAAGAGTAGGCTAAGAAATATCGTGCGGTATTGATAATATCAATGCACTAGCAAATTGAGCGGACGAAAGGGCTTGCGCCCTTCTAAATTGGTAGCCTTGCTTGTTTAAATAAGCTTCAAAATGTGTTAATATAGTCCTTTGGCCTCCCCATGAAGCGATCACAGTGGTTAAATTCCTATATAACCTCCCTTAGTACGATGTATACAGCTCAAATTTGGGAACTTTTCTTATCTTTGTCATTAAATTCTGTCTCTTACACCTCTATGCTCAGAAAAAACAAATTGGATAAGTCAATTCATGTTTCGTTGATTGGTGGTGCCTTTAGAATTAACATTCCCCTAAACCATCTCTCATTGTAAAATTCACGTTCCATTGGATCGTCTCTCCGATCAGTATCTTTATGTTTTCCCCATAGTCCTATCTATTAACCTAGATCTCGTGGGGTAACGCAATGTAGATCGTAACGGAAGCGTTGTATGTAGATAAAAGGAACCCGTGTACGTCTGGCAATTTCGCTTCCGACGTGGCGTTCCGTTCAGATTATAAAGAGAAAAGTCATTTCGTATGATCCAAACATTCGCGATGGTTGTCAGTTCCACTTTGCCATTTACGTAACAATTCCAAATTTGCATTTGGTCAATGTGTTACAATAAAGTTAACATCACGGCGTTTCTTCCGAATGATGACGTCAACTATCGACATTTACCCTATCACTGGTATATAAACTTTATATAATATATTATATATATATATATATATATATATATATATATATATATATATATATATATATATATATATATATATATATATATATATATATATATATATATATATATATATATATATACAATGGTTTGTCTTGTCAGACACTGTTTGGAAAAAGTGCTCAATACCGTGAAGCAGAGCTAAAGATAACAAAAAAATCAAGATCTAGCCTTGATACTGTAAGTTTCACGCACTTCTGCGATTATCAGGCAAGTGAGCTCATAGACCTGTAAACACTCCCATTTGAACAAAAATTACGGCTTTCTTCTGCTACGGTTGAGTAAACCAGTGGAGGAGTACGGGATGACGGCCTTGCCGTCTTTAACACAAAATCTGGAAGGCAAGCGGACAGGTTGAGAAAAGACTTTATTGCTGAGTTCCAAAAGTTTGGTCTAAAAATCACCATAACAGCAAATCTGACAGTGGTGGACTACCTCGACGTAACCCTTGACCTACGAAGCGGTCATACCAACCATTTATCAAACCAGGGGACACGCCGCTTTACGTTGACGCCAGGGCCAATCATCCGCCTTAGATAATCCAGCAAATACCTAAAACCGTCAGCAAAAGAATCAAAGAACTTTCTTCTTCCAAGCAAATTTTTGACAATGTTGCCCCCCTTTACAACGACGCACTTAAATCTAGCGGGTACGGAGAGAACCTGACGTATGAGGAAACTACACCACAGCAACCCATAAAAAGACGTCGCCGTCACCGAAATGTGATTTGGTTCAACCCGCCATTCAGCAAAAATGTCAAGAGCAACGTAGGGGGTATTTTCTTAAAACTGCTAGATAAGCATTTTCCAAAATATCATCGGTTACACAAAATATTCAACCGCAACAACGTCAAAATTAGCTACAGCTGCATGAGTAACTTGCAGTCCATTATCGCCTCGCACAATTCAAGAACCCTCGAGAAATCGGGTACCCACACCCCCAGAAAGACTGCAACTGTAGAAAACCCGACGAGTGTCCCCTAAGTGGTAAGTGTTTGACGGCGAATATAATATACAAAGCAGAAGTGGCTCACATAACACCACCGAGTCCTACATTGGCATGTGCAGCGGACCATTCAAAACAAGGTACAATAATCAAACTAATTCATTCCGTAATAAAACTTACGCGAACGAAACAGAGCTATCAAAATTCGTCAGGGAGCTGAAGCAGAGAAATCAAAGACTTTTCAATCAAATGGACAATACTCAAGCGAACAGATGTCAACAAAAGGACAGCCACGCAGTGCAGTCTGTGCCTGGAGGAGAAACTAGCGATTGCCACTGCTCACTCACGGAAAGAAAGCCTTCTTAATAAAAGGAGTGAACTTGTCTCTAAGTGTAGGCATATCGGTTTACTCAACCGTAGCAGAAGAAAGCCGTAATTTTTGTTCAAACGGGAGTGTATATATATATATATATATATATATATATATATATATATATATATATATATATATATATATATATATATATATATATATATATATATATATATTTCGAATGAGAATGACACAGCACAGGTCAGCAATTAAAACCAAAAAGGTTGAACAACCTGTTGCAAACCATTTCAATTTGCCTCATCATTCTATCAAAAACTTACGGGTCATTGCTATCGACCAAAACGATACATGGACCGACAAAGCTAGAAAAGCTAAAGAAAATTTCTGGGAACTGAATCTCAAAACCACATCGCCTTTCGGCTTGAACATCAGGAGCGATTTACCAGCTTGCTGATAACACCAACCTAAATAATCCGATCAGGCCATTCCGGCCTAACAATTTCTCTAATTACTTTGAAGAGGATTTTCCTACTGTTGATGGGTTACACCTGAGTAATCCGATCAGACCCTCCCGGTCAATCAACCTGCTTAATTGCCTTAAGAAGGATTATCCTGTCACAATAGAGGTGAGACCATTGTCAGCACCTTTAAAAGCTTCCAAAATTTCTCACTCCTTGTCATTCTCTGACCAAGTATTGACAAAGAGGTAGTATTCCTCGAAAGCTCTACTTCAAACCTTTTGGCTGTTTAATTTATCTAAATTCTAGCCTTCCGCTATTTGTATCTCCTCGGAGATCCAGCCTTTCAATTCTGTAGCACCGTTGTTTTACAGTTTCTCCGTCATGTTTATATATATATATATATAAATGGGTTCAAATCCCGCTTTGCTGAATTTTCCTTCTGGTCTTTTTCTACATTTCTTCCCTTGTTCAAAAGGCAATGCCAGTCATTCATTCATTCATTCATTCATTCATTCATTCATTCATTCATTCATTTAAGCGGGTGTGTGTTTGCTGAATTGTTCCCCGGTTACATCACTCTTGATGCTTACCGGTACTCTTCGCTTGATTACAAAACTAATCCTCTCACAACAAATAGTTCCAATTCTCCTAACCTTCTTACCTAAGTCCCCTTCCCCCAACAACTGTCTGAAATTCCTTCTAAGTTTATCGCGTCAGGAGAAGTAAACAAGATCTCAATGTGTAATCAGAATGCTCTCAGTGCAGTTTGCTGTGTAACATTTCTGAAATTTTTGTCAATCAAAGAGCTTAATCAAATAAGAATTTCTTGTAGTTTGGGGTGAGAGTTGACTTTAACACCGATGCATGGGAATCCTTCTGTTTAGGTTCGGGTCTTTGGATGGTGGTTCAGTGGGCAAAATTGCGACATGTCTGCGACACTTTGAAGGGACGTAACCTTACAGGACACCACGGCTGATGGCTATGGTATGACACAATTCCTACTTACGTTTCTTCATGGAGCAGAGAGAGCCCCAGCCCCCTTATATTACATATCAAAACCCATATCACTCTGCAATTTGATTATATAACTTCATTGAAAAAGGGTTTAAAATAGCAATCATTCTAATAATAAAAGTCGTTTCATGCAGGTCTATAGATCTTCCCGCCCTGACTCCTTAGTGACTGACCCTTAGGCTGGACAGGGAGGTCTTCACACCTTCCTTAGACTTGGCTTGGACTAACCGTTCGGTGGGCCCGGAAGGATCTGCCCCAAAAGAGGTCTTGAAATTCACTTTATTAACCGAACGATAGTTATTGTAGCACAATAAACAGTGGAACAGAAGCTATACGGTACGTAAGACATGCACACAAGTGAAAACAGTGGATGAGGTGCATGATTCTTGGACTATAAACTGATAAAACATGGGAGTTACTAATATTCAAATAGCAGTAATACCGGTAAACGATATGTGATTACTTTTGCCACCAAACTGGAATAGAATGAAATGTAAATGGGTTACTAGGACATCATTTTTTTTTGATAAATACAAGTTTGACCTGAACAAAGGAACTGAATTTTCCAAGGGGACAGAAGAAACGTACATAGAAGGGTTCTACCATTTCACAAGAGTTCCAAATTTAAGAATATTTAAAGAGTTGCGGCGAGATTTAGACATCCCGTCTTAGACTGTGAATTTCCAAACCACAGTGGGTGACTCTAATATAAAAGGTTATGATCTTTGCACGGATCAATAATCAAAACTTCCTGACTTCTCGGTCAGAATTTACATTTTCCTGATTGAATGAATTTTACTTTTAAATCCAAATTTGGTACATTTTGGCATTTAACGGACATAATTTCTAGTTACTTGGAAAAGAAAATGTGTCGATAATATTAGCCAGTTATTTTTCAGGAATTTCTCAGTGCCATTGTTGCTTCTTGTGAGAAATTCCTGGTCATTAACTTCCGATGAGCCAGTAGCTTTGAAGGCAATCGTCCGATCACTGTGTGGTAAAACTTTATAGGATTGATTCACAGCAGAACAGTGCATTGCATACTGTTTGTGACCTCATCAGCCTGGTCGAAGTGTTATTAAAGTAGAGATGAATCCTTAATAAAAATGAATTTCTTCATCTTGTTATGAGACGCAAGGGAGAGATTGAATGTGTCACGAGGGAAATATACTGAAGCTTTAAGAGGCCATCATTTTAATGTACTTAAAACAGTTCGAAGTTTTGATTTGTGTAGGAAACAACTCGCTAATACAGCACAGACGTACGTCGTAGGAAGACGGGTAAATGAAGCAAAGGATTTGTGTGTATTGCTGAATGGGATAATTGTTATGATTTTTTAACCTCTCCCGGGATACTGAATTTTTATGTAAAACTTAACTTTCAATTTCATTGTGGTGCTTTCGTTTGCCTGAAGTTTGTTAATGAATTTATACTCTTTATAGATAGCTTGTATGGTAATTCCTCATTCCCTTGAAAAGGAACACAAGCTAAAGAAAGCATTTTTCCGAAAGAAAACATTAATCGAGCTCCATATCAGGCGCGGATCAAAGTGGGAGGGGGGCTTTTACGGCCTCAGCCCTCACTTTTTCGCCACATCATCAGTAAAACATACGAGAAATTAGCTGTTCAACTCCATCACTTCCCAGCTTTATCTTAAGTTATCCCCCCCCCCCCCCTTTTGGGAATGTCTGGATCCGCGCCTGCATATGTTCAATTAATAGACCCTATTTCCAAATAGCAATTACAAAGGATTGTGGGATAGAGTTTTGGTGTTTGTCATTTTTGTCAATGGCATTTTACTGTGGTGAAAATTGACGCACACCCAAAACGTATCCCACAATTCATTGTAATTGCTATTTGGAAATAGGTCTATGCCAAGTAACCGATTAAGCTGTTCAATATTTTCAACTTCGAAATTAGCTTCCCTTTGAAAATCCGAAAGTTGTGTCCAATTGTCCTGTTACATTTCAAACATTTTTGATGTGACTCGATGACTTTTACTGAATACTTCAATATTCTCTCTCAGTCTGACTAAGAGTTGGTCGGAATAGATAATGCAATTGCATTTTCTTGAGGGTGTCCACGGAGCAGGACAGGTGATATGAAGATATTTAGTTAGATGAGTTTTAACGACTCGGTTTCTTAGCTGTTCAACTCCATCACTTCCCAGCTTTATCTTAAGTTATCCCCCCCCCCCTTTTGGGAATGTCTGGATCCGCGCCTGCATATGTTCAATTAATAGATCCTATTTCCAAATAGCAATTACAAAGGATTGTGGGATAGAGTTTTGGTGTTTGTCATTTTTGTCAACGGCATTTTACTGTGGTGAAAATTGACGTACACCCAAAACGTATCCCACAATTCATTGTAATTGCTATTTGGAAATAGGTCTATGCCAAGTAACCGATTAAGCTGTTCAATATTTTCAACTTCGAAATTAGCTTCCCTTTGAAAATCCAAAAGTTGTGTCCAATTGTCCTGTTACATTTCAAACATTTTTGATGTGACTCGATGACTTTTACTGAATACTTCAATATTCTCTCTCAGTCTGACTAAGAGTTGGTCGGAATAGATAATGCAATTGCATTTTCTTGAGGGTGTCCACGGAGCAGGACAGGTGATATGAAGATATTTAGTTAGATGAGTTTTAACAACTCGGTTTCTTAGCTGTTCAACTCCATCACTTCCCAGCTTTATCTTAAGTTATCCCCCCCCCCCTTTTGGGAATGTCTGGATCCGCGCCTGCATATGTTCAATTAATAGATCCTATTTCCAAATAGCAATTACAAAGGATTGTGGGATAGAGTTTTGGTGTTTGTCATTTTTGTCAATGGCATTTTACTGTGGTGAAAATTGACGTACACCCAAAACGTATCCCACAATTCATTGTAATTGCTATTTGGAAATAGGTCTATGCCAAGTAACCGATTAAGCTGTTCAATATTTTCAACTTCGAAATTAGCTTCCCTTTGAAAATCCAAAAGTTGTGTCCAATTGTCCTGTTACATTTCAAACATTTTTGATGTGACTCGATGACTTTTACTGAATACTTCAATATTCTCTCTCAGTCTGACTAAGAATTGGTCGGAATAGATAATGCAATTGCATTTTCTTGAGGGTGTCCACGGAGCAGGACAGGTGATATGAAGATATTTAGTTAGATGAGTTTTAACGACTCGGTTTCTTATCAGTTTAGAATAGAAATGATTGTGTGAAAAAGAAATAGGCGTGGGTGTTCTCGAAGGGCGCTGAAAAAAATCGTTTTTTTTTTCAAACTTTTGAATTGAATTTATCAGTGTTAGAAAATACGTTCAACGAGGGTTCTTTTGTACCACGTTCGACCCATTTTTTTTCACTACTCCTGTACGATGCCGAAAATGCCACTTTTCGTGTCCTGCAAGTTGCGTCAAAACAAAGTTGTTTTAAAAGATCAATGATTATAATTTTTTGGTTTAAACTGCTTCCGGGTAGGGGTTACATCTTCATTTCGTTGTGTATACAGACATAAGAATATTGTTGATTCAATTGATTCAATGATAAAAAAGTTGGTCGACAAGTGGAAAATGAGGATCCCAAATATACTACAGTAGTACAATGCAGTGTGATAATAAGTACATAACCATTATCCAAAGTACAAGTATAGGAATTAATGGGCAAAGAATGGGTTTGTCTAAAAACACATTGGTTAGGTTTAACCCATATCGTGGTTCACAGTTTAACCAACCTTTCTTTGGTTAAAATAAACAGGAAACGCAGGTCAAAATAAACATTACATTGGTACAATTGAAGAATTATTTTGAAGTGTGGACAAAAATTAACGTTTTAATGGTAAATTTTAACCAGTCTTCCTTGGTTATTAAAACCAGGAAATGTTTGTTTAATCTGTAACCACGACACTGGTTAAATCTAACCAGGGTGTTTCTGGAGTGCACAGCTTGTCTATCGCAAATTTGTGTATAAATAATACGGTATTCACCCGTATATGACTACATACAGACTTTCCAGAGCGTGAATATAAACAGTGTACTCATCGGCAGAAGTTTACTGATGTGCATGCCAGTAATATTTGAACGTACTACGGAGTAACTTCTCAGAGGATGCCGAGAAAAAAAGTAAAACCCTTGGGTATTTCCGCCCAACAAGTGCGTCAAAGTGTGAAAGAGTGCGTTCCAGTGACATGAGTAGTAATGTACTAAGACCGGGGTCAAATGATGATTTACAATGATTTACAGATTTTCAAGCGCTGGTGTTGTATAGCAGCGTCCACGCCCTGGGTTGTTTTCCCCTACTTAAAGGGCCAAAGCTCTTATCCCAAATTCATTTTGAAGCAAGTTTTAATCTCACAATTTTCTTTTTGTTTCTCTTCAAAGTATCTTTACTGCCGTTGTGAGTGATGTTCTGAATAAGCAATGGTGTAGGGGAAACCAGCCAGTGAGCCACAACTGGAAAAAGGGCCGTGGCCAGCTCAACATGAATCAATAGGTTGGACACTGGGCCGTAAAACTCTATCCCTGATCTAACTATCGACCGCGTGTTTGGTCTAACGGTAGAACATCCGCCTCTCACGCGGAAGGCCCGGGTTCGATTCCTAGGTCGAGTCATACCAAAGATAGAAATGGAACATACTGCCGTTGTTAGTGATGCTCCGCATAAGCAATGGAGTAGGGAAACCAGCCAATATTTTTTTTTTTTATATTGCACATTCAAAGTAAACCAAGCTTCAGATCCCATGGAAACTTAAACCCTGCGTCAGGGGCAGGATTTGATGTCTGAAAGTGGGGGGGGGGACAAATTCGAGCAAACTACCAAACGGCGCCGAAGGCGCAGCGGGAGAGCAAAGCGCTCCCCCTAACGGGGTGGGGTCCAGGGGGCCGACTTAGGGCCCCTGGTGGGGTCCGGGGCGAAGCCCCGGTGTGGTTCAGGGGCCGAAGTCCCCGGAAGCCCCTTGGTATTAACGAAATTGTAGGCATTTGAATGATGCATTTTATCTTCAACTTTAAATTACATAACATGGACACTTTGCAGAACACAACCATCACAATTTGACTTTCTTCAATTATATCTTTACCCCGTATGATTAAAGTCGGCCGGAATTGATAATGCAGAGGGTACGGAGAGAGAGAATGGATTACTTAATATTGCGGTTCTTCAGGGGCTCCCTCCTTGGTGCCCCAGATCTTCTTTTCAGAAAGCTAGGGCGCTTTAATGTGATGTGAATTAAGCACTTGTCTATGATGGGCGCGGGGCGCGCCGAAAAAATTAACATTTAAGACATCTCAGTAATGAAACTGAATGAAAATTAGAGAAAGGATGAGCCACTTTTAAACCTTAACTGAATGACGGTGGCTCCCAAAGACATCTTCACTGAAGCACAAACACACTCTGGTTTCCTACACAGTCCTTTTCAGGTGACTTTCACAGAACCGTTACGTGTAACGCGGAGCGCGCCGAAAAAATAAAATTTTAATTCATCTCAATAGTGAAATTGAAATGAAATTAGACAAAGAGTGGTTCCTTTTCACTACAGCTGAATAAGGGTGACCACTGAGGATATTTGTACTAAGCAAAAACGTATCGTTGGTTTCCTATAGAGTCCTTTTCATGAGATTTTTGTAGAGTCCTTATTTGTGATGGAACGCGCAGAACACGCCGAAAAATGGACTTTTGAGACATCTGGATAGAGGAATTAATGAAAATTAGAGAAAGGGTGGTCCCTTTTCACTTCAGCCGAAAAAGAGTGGAGCTCCAGATAAGGGTCAAATAAGATCATCGTCCTTTCAGAAAGCTTGGGGCACTTGGTCAGAGAAGGGGACCAGAAGACGTAGCCTCCCTGCCTCCCCCTTTCACTAGTTACGGTAGAGTTTCAGCTGTGTACGGCCCGGGCACTGGTGATAAGTTTCAGTGACAATGGAAGAGGTGTTCTACAAGAAGTAACCCCGAAACCTGAAATACTTAAAACGGGTGCACGCGAAGCGTGTCGAAAAAAGTTCTGGAAAAAAGTGGGGGCAAGTGTCCCCCGTGCCCCCCGTAATCCCGCCTATGCCCTTCTCCTTCTCCTTCCTTTTTTTTTTTTGTCAAATTAAGTCCCAGGAACGTAAATAAATGAAGAAAATATACTGCACTATACATAACTACACACTCGCTGGATTTACTCAATAGAGATTTAGTACTAGATGATGAGTTTGAAATGTATGAGGGTGTGTTTTCGGTGGGAACAACTTCTTAAGGACCGATGAAATTCTGTCTCACCCCAAGTGATATCTATTTCAAAGCCGCAATTATGCTCATCAAATTTTCAATAACAAGTGCTCAAATTTCATCGATATGCCTAATTTATTAACAGCTTCTTTCACAAAAACTGCGTAACATCCCTCTACGTGCAGCTTGTTCCATACCTTTTTACGAAATCTAGGGCGTTTAAACAAACTGGTGGGCGATAAGGTCTGATATCTCTCTCTGTAACTCTCTCTCTCTCTGTAACTCTCTCTGCCTCCTTCCTCTGAATTTCTTAGAATATTATCGATTGATTAACTTGTATGCAATGCATGTCTTACGGCGGATATACCTGAGAACAATGTGACTACTTGAAGATTTACTCACATGCCCTTACAAGCTACTTTACAAAATATATTGAATAATTTGAAACGACACCTGGTATAGTTAGGGCGCTCCCTAGAGCGTACAACGTAAGACGCAAGATTTTCTGAAACCAGTGATCGGGTTTCATCGCAATAGATTATAGATTTGGTAGCGTTGTGATTAGGATAAAAGACTATTAAACCAAAATAACATTTCCTTTTAAACATATTTTGGTTCCTAAGTCATTAAAAATTTCATGCCTCTTTAAGACAAAAAAATAACCATCGTTCAAAAAGAAATGCTGTAAACGACAATCACTAATTAATACCTAGTTTAAGAGAATGATTAATCCTGTGATTCCTTTATGAAAGTAATGCACGACTGTTTCGCGTCCCATAAACTTAGTAAATGAAGAAGGCTATTATCTCTGTGTTCATGATCTGTGCGAAAAACAAGCGCACTACCTTAGCACACACCTTCAGACCTTAGGCGTGTAAGCATGCGAAGAATGTCTTTTAACATATGGTACTTTGTATTTTCTGAACTTGCTGTCAATCAAAGAGCTGTTCCTATTGAGAATTTGTGTGAACTTCTAGGAAAAATTAAGTCTGGATTGAGAGCCTCCTTTAAAATGGGAAAGAAACGGCAATTAAGTTCTGCGAGCAAGTTTTGTAGCATGACGATAATGTAGCTTAAGTTTGGTTTTGCTGTTTCTGTATTCAGCACAGTATCCCGATGTTTTATTTCATATGTGATTGAACAGTAAACGAAAAGCTCATTCGGTTTATATTGATGTGATCTCGTAAAATGCAGTAAATGAAGACTTAATGGTATAAACGTCGCCTCAAATTATTTTCGTGATGAGCTCGAGTTAACCGTAACAATAAGTTTGCGCCGTCGGCAGTCATCAATTACAACTGTTGCTGTTGTAGGAAGCTCTTGTCCGAAGTACCTCGATTAAAGGGCACGAACAGTCCCCCAACTAAGTTGAAATAGTGTAGTAGACTTTACTGTTCCATGCTTGGCTCTTCTGAGTCATGTGACAATGTTTTTTCTCCCAGTTGTGAAATTTATTAGAAGTAACTGCTCGGTTTACCTTTACTAAGCAATATTTGATGTCCTAAAATGTTATGTAAGATACTTTGAAGGGAAATAAGAGAAAATTTGTAAGATTTAGCTGCAGCTTCAAAACAGACTTGGGGCGACTGGTTTTGCTCTTTAAAGGAAGAGAGTGTATGACATTATTGACCCTTCTCGCAAACTGATTCTCCGTAAAACTATTGGCGACAGAATAGCTCATTCTAAACATCTTCTGTGATTAGTGATTCTCATCTCAAAGTCACCGGTGACTGTTTTGCCGAGTCTATCCATCCATCTCACTGGGAATGACCTTCGCTATGTGCTTGAACCTGTCACTTTAAATAATGCATTACTTAGTAGTGTTCACAGACACATATGCACACTTAGTCAATTAATGGCTAACACTTGATCTACTTTAAAGGTCGCTGTAAGTTCCGGATTACTTCCGTTCTTTATGTGCTCCATCTTACACTTACAGCCTACTGTAGGTCTCACCCGTATTACAAGCCAGAAACAGGTAGTCTATTACTACAATCCTGGACAAAAATGATGGGATATTTTTGCCCAAATGTAGCAACACGTATGCAAAGACTCGTTGGTTTTCCAAAATCCCCTCCCCCCTAGTTCAATGTTGTCCTGGACAAAATATTCTCAAAATTTCAAAAATTGCAACATTGAACGGGGGAGCGGGGGACTGTCCCATGTATTTTTGTCCAGGATTGAATCCTGGACAAAAATGATGGGACACATTTGCCCAAATGTAGCAACACGTATGCACAGACTCGCTGGTTTTCCAAAATCCCCTCCCCCCTAGTTCAATGTTGTCCTCGACAAAATATTCTCAAAATTTCAAAAATTGCAACATTGAACGGGGGAGCGGGGGACTGTCCCATGTATTTTTGTCCAGGATTGTAGCCTAATTATATATTTTTTTTTTCCTCCTTTTTATTTCAATTCATATACATCAGCATCAGCAATTTCAAGTTTAATTTGGTAAATTTACAATTGATGTTTCCATGAGTAATTTACAGATATATACAAGTTACTTAGCAGATATAAAGTTATAGGAACACATAAGAACAGTTTCATTGGTCAATAACATAATGGTTACAACGGAGCGTCAATGAAATCGCAGAAAGTGTCATATAGATCGTGATAGTTAATTTGTCTTGTAGAACGTACTGGTCTTCTAGAAGAAATAATTTTTCTATATTAATTGCAAACTTAAACTTGAACATAAATTCTTGAATGGAAAGTTGTGACTTCTTGCATCTATTTTGGTAAATGTAGTTTTTCATATGAAGAATAAGAAAATTGAAGGGATGTTTTTTCCCTTGACTAAAACCGAAAAAAATGTCTTGCTTGGAAAAGAAAAACTGTTTTTTCAAAAACGTATTCTCTACATTTAAAATAAAATTTGATACCATGCTACAATCCCAAAATAAATGTTCTAGTGTTTCGGTTTCAGTGTGGCAGAAGGAACATAAATCACTCTCCTCTTTCCCCATGGCAAATAACAACTTATTAGTACCGATAATTCTGTGGATAAACCTAAACTGTAAATAATGTAATTTTGTTTCATTTGTATTCAAATGTGGCATATCAAAGATATTCTACCAATCTAACAGTAACCGTAAAATGAGCAAAATCCTTGCTCCATTTATTTAAGGCTGTTGGGGGGTCGATAATCCTTTTAATAAGATGGCTGTATGTAAACTGAGATGTAGAAGGTGAATTCATAAACTTATTGAACCAACAGCTGTCATTTTCAAGAGTATCCCTCTCCCCACCCTCTGGTCTCCAGCTACGTGGGATTGAATTAATGATACCAAAATATAACAAAAAGGGGAAACTAACAATGTGGTAACGGTTCATAAATTCACGATAAGTCAATGGTATACCACTCTCGTCAAAAATGTCTTTTACATATAATACATTTTTTTTAAATAAATCATGATACATAAAGGTTTGGTTATCTATACGTATAAAGGAATTATTCCATATAATTTCACTATGGAAATTCTCCGTCGGACAACGATATGACAATTCACACCACGCCTTAATAACTTCTTGAATAAATACGTTCTTAATATCTGGGGTATCTTCATATTTACAATTGCAACGAAAGAAAAAAAGTCTTTCCCGCAGATCTCAAAGAAATATCAAAGAAAACTTTCCAAGGAGAATCATCCGTACTACAATATCTTTTCACCCAACTACACTTTAAACTTTAAATGAAAGTTGGAATATGTGTAACCTTAAGTCCCCCGTCTCTTATCGAGCTAACCATTACAGTACGTTTAACTTTATCTGGGTTTCCGCCCCATATAAAATCAAAAATAATACTTTCTAATTCTTGAATAAACTTTTTAGGAGGCTCGGTAGAATAAGAAATAAAAAACAAGCTGAGATAAAGCGAAACTTTTAATAATTACATTTCTACCTATTGGGGTTAAATCCCTAGAAGCCCAAAGCCTTAAATTTTCTTTTAGTCTTGAGAGCTTTGGAAGGTAGTTCAGACGGAAAAGATCAAATCTGTTCGAAGTGAAAGTAATGCCGAGCATCTGTAAAGGTCCAGAGGTAACATTAATGCCATAACCAATAGCAAAATGAGATAACTGAGATACAAAAGGTCCTAAAGGAAACAAATGACATTTTTGAAGGTTAAGAGGTACGTAGTCCAAAAGAATCCTTATAAAGACTTAAAACACGACGAACCTCTGCAAGCGATGTCTGAGCCATCCAGAAAGAAGTTGGTGTCATCGGCATACTGTAACTTTATTTCATTGTTATCAATTGATATTCCTTTCATCAAATCATTTTGCAACACTTTCAATGCTAAGATTTCTGCAGCTAATAAAAATAAATATGGGCTTAACGGGCATCCCTACATCCCGCTGTAATGGAAAACGATCCGACAAATAACCATTATTTAGAATACATGCACTACTTCCCATATAAAATACCTTTACCCAATTTTGGATGCTCTCACCGAACTGGAAGTGACACAGGCATTCATGAATATAGTTCCACTCAAGCTTATCAAACGCTTTCTCGAAGTCAATTGCAAAAATAAAACCGGGAAGCTTTTTATCAGAGGCATAGTCAATTAAATCAAGAACGTACCTAATGTTTTCACCTATAAAACGATTTTTAAGAAATCCAGTTTGTTGCCGACCAATACAGTTCTGCAGGATAGGTTTTAAGCGTGAAGCAATAGCCTTTGAACCAATCTTGTAATCAGTATTTAGCAATGTAATGGGTCTGTAATTGGGGATAAAGTTATGATCTTTGTTTGGTTTTCGAATTAGAGTTATGATCCCTCTGCTTTGCTCAGAAGTCAAATGCCCACATAAATAACCATAATTCAATGAGTCTACAACTAGCTTTCCTATTACTGGCCAAAATACTTTATAAAAATTGACAGTAAGCCCATCGCTTCCAGGGGACTTATCATTTTTCATGGAAGACAATGATTGAAAGCATTCGTTAACTGTAAGCTCCCCCTCACAGACAAGCAAATCTTCATTTTCAAAGCAATTTTCTGTGAGATTCTGAAAAAAATCTCTCTGGGGAACATGATTTAGAAGTATAAAGGGATTTGTAATAATTAGTAATATGATCAAGTATTTCCTTCTCCCCAGTCAATGTACAACCTTGATCATTAGTAAGTTTGGAAATAGAATTAATTACTCTGTTTCTCTTTTCTAGGTTCAGAAAATACTTAGAATTTTTCTCCCCTTCCTCTACCCATCTAGCCCTTGACCTGATAATCGTTCCCTGAAGTTTATAATCATAGTACTGCATTAATTCATTCTGGGCTTCTTTTAGTCGTGAACGTAGGTCAGATGAATCACTTATGTATAATTGCTGTTCAAGGAATGCAATCATAAAAGTAAGCCGAGTTTCTTTTTCACGACGCTCGTGAGCCTTATGACGTGAATAATCCATACTAAACGCACGAATTTTGTATTTTAAATATTCCCACCTAGAGGCAGGGTTGCTAAAATTGTTATTGGAAAGTTCATTATTAATTAATTCATTTACCATATCGATGTAAGTCGAATCATACAAAAGTGAATTATTCAGCTTCCAAAAACCCCTTCCTCTGCTGTTTTCACCAACAGAGAAAGACAACAATACAAAAGAATGGTCTGATTGCAAGCCAGAAGCGATGTCCGAGTTTGTAACAAAAGGTTGGAGGTACCTCGAAATAAAAAAGTAGTCTAACCGGCAATGAATGCCCGGCGTTACAAGAGAACTCCAGGTGAAATTTTTCACACAAGGATTCCTCTCCCTCCAAATATCAATAAGGTCATTGGTACCCAATAATTCAAGACATTTCTCTCGTGCCTTGAAGTTGGTGCGACGATTTCCTCCCATTTTGTCAAGGTCTAAATTAATCACCAAATTAAAATCCCCCGCAATAACCATAGTGTCACCCTTAAAATTATTGAGTCGAGTTTTGATATCACTAAAAAAACGAGGGTCATCAATATTTGGAACATAAATTCCTGCAATAGTAATGATAGAATCATTGACTTTAATATCAAAAAGTATAAACCTGCCAAATGGGCTTATATCAGTTTTAATGATTTCGCAATCTAAAGACGGTTTGATTAGAACACAGACCCCTCGACTAGTATTCGAGCCGTGAGAAAACAGGATATTACCACCCCACTCATGTTTCCAATAACTTTCGTCCTCAATACAACAATGAGACTCTTGAATGATTGAAATATCAGGACTACGTCTGTGTATGTAAGCAAATAGTTTTCTCCGCTTTTTTGCTTGCCTCAGCCCTCTTGCATTATAAGAGAGAAACTTTAAAGTGGATGCCATAAGTGGATAACATTGAAGTTGGATTTGGGATGAGGCAAATAAAAAATAAAGAGGAAACTATCACATAAGATCCAATTACATCAGTGGCGTAGCTACTGGGGGGGGGGGGGCAGGGGGGCAAGTTGCCCCCCCTGGAAAAATTTTTGGGGAAATTTGATGAAAATGGAGAAATTTGATGAATCTTCTAATTATTACAAAAATTTCACAAAAATTTCTCAGAATTTTTGTTAGAATAAGAAATTGTGAGACATTTCAAATACATAATTCGTATTTTCATGCAACAAATTAACTCAGATTTCGTCAGTGTCTCAGGAACCGGCCCAATTCGCGTTCCACTGAAATGCCGTCGTCGCGTAGCAGATTGAATGTTCTCGGTGGTTATGATCAGTGCATTTCAGTGCACAGGAAGCTGTTATTCAGGTGATACTTTGGGAATTCATCAGTAAAAGGATTTGAAAACTGACAAGTCACTACCGTAGACCCCCGAGGTTGTTATGTTCTTCTACAAGCTAGCAGTAGCTGTACGATTTTACTCTGTGTACATAACGATGGATCGGGCTGAAACAATCCATGGCCAACGATAAACTTAAAGTTAATCTAGAAATTAGAATTAACGGGAACCGTTGGCACACTTAGATTTTGTTACTTAGCCTAATCCTTGGAAACTTACAAGCTAGTTCGGGAAAATAGCTTTCTGCTCACTTTGAGTGTATCAGTAAATGGACAATGAGTACCTTTTGGCCTTCTACACATAACAGACTGCTTTTCTCACAGGATATCCTGTGTGATCGAGCCACTATTAGGCTTCCTTAGTGTCGTGCGAAGAGGAGACCATTGGGCCATGCCCCCCTCACTGATGTCATTTTTTCTTTGTTCTTAAAAGTACGTAGTCTAACTTTATTAACACAGATTTTACTTCAAAAAATAGCATATGTGGCACCAGATTGCTTATAAGGACACCCAATTTTTCAAAATTTTTCAAAGGGGAAGGATTGTCCTTGCAAGGTCTTTCAGTGATGCCAATTTTTTTAATTCCTACAAATAGACCTAGGCAAATTCTGTCAAATTCCAATTTTTACTTAAAAAGGTAGACTCTATTTCCCACTATAAAAAGACTACATGTTTAGATTCTCTTTACAAGCATAAATACGCTATTTTAACCATCTGAGGGGTCTGATTTTTCGAAATTTTCTTTACGCTCCGCGCCAGCCAATGGTGGCGCTTCGCTCGGTCTTTTGGGCAAAATTACATATTTGGAGTAAAATTAGCTCTTAACTCTCTGATCCCTTTGCAGTTTGCGAACATACTTTGAAGTGAGCATTTTATTGCAAACGACAAAAGAAGAAAGCGACTGGCTAGATTCTTCGTATTAGCCTGGAAAATGCTATTTCCGGCCATCTAAGGGGTCTGATTTTTCCAAATTTTCTCTACGCTCCGCGCCAACCAATGGTGGCGCTCCGCTTAGATAATCTTTATGACAAAATAACATTTTGTGACCAAGAAAAACCACAGATACCGATCAATGCTCTTTTATTTGGACTTCTAAAAGTGTGCAAATTTAATGACAAGTTTTACTTCGTAAGGTAGCATAAATGGCATAGGAGTGCATGTAAAGACACAAAAGTTTCAGTTTTATCCTCATGAACCACCACGATTCAACCTTTAACACTGTTCCTGTCAAAGTCGAAAATCTTGCACCATTTTGCATGTAGGCTACTTGAAAACGTCAAATAATTTCCGGACACCCCTACCCTTAGACCATACTGCATGCCCCCCCCCCCTCCTTCAGAGAAATCCTGCGTACGCCACTGCTTTAGTACATACAAATAAACCAGATATTGTTTACCAAAATAATATACTTTGTTATTTCCGATTGCTCTATGTTATATATACTTTAAGATTAAAATGCAGGTAATATTACAAAATGTCAAGGTAATGTTGTTATACTTGTAAGTTTGCATATTTTATATGAAATACATACACATTGACCGGGAAAACTTTCGGGGAAATTTCATACCTTTGCCCCCCTGGAAAAAATCCTAGCTACGTCACTGAATTACATATGATGCAAAGTAATATGACGAGAAAGATACAAATATAGGAGGTTTAGAAAAAGAAAGAAAAAAAACAAACTGTCCAATCCATGCAGGTAACCACATGATCCAAAACATGGACCAAGTTGAGAATGCGTCTGCACGAAAAAATAAGACATCGGAAGAGGATCCTACCTCTGAGGCAATTACAATAAAAGTTTGAGCAAACTTAACAGTACCCCTTTCATAAGTTAACACGGTAAATTAAGTTACCTTTGTCCTTCAGAAAAAAACATAGGGCTTTCCATTTCCTTGTCGCCAAACGCCACCTGAAAATCTTAATCGAACCCCCTGCTGGTAAAGATCAGATACTTCCTTCGAGTGACGGCGTTTTTCAGCTAGATCAAGTTTAGTAAGATCATCAACTACGTAGTATCTCTCATCTCTTAGAGCCTGTCTGGCGTTTTTTAGGACCGATAATTTGTCTTGGAAGTATGATAGCCTTACCAAAATATGTCGAGGCTTGCCATTAACTGACCTTCCATCCCGGTGAGCCCTCTCTAACCTGCATCCGGGGATACCTATCTTCGAAATAACTTCCTCTGAGATTTTTAGACAATTCTCTTCACTCGAGGTAGGGAATCCAATGATACGAATATTATTTCTCCTTGAGAAACGTTCATGCTTGTTGTGGAGAGAGGCCTGCTCGTCACGTGACTTCTCTAGGTCATCTATCCTGGCTTCAAGTGACTGACACTTCCCCTTTAAGACCTCGTTCTCGGCCTTAACTGCATCAATGAGCTTCTTATGATCTTTGATAGATTTTCCAAAGTCCGTTCTAATTTTTTTCAGCTCCTTGGTGATGTTAGCGATAGCAGAATCCAAAGCCTTCGTAAAATGACTGAATGTATCGTCATTGTCACTAGCCACGTCAGCATACTCTTCCTCCATTGGTGGTATTAGGGGGGTAGTTCCGCTACTGTGTAGGCTACCTGTTAGGCTATCAAGGGACGAGGATGTTACTGTAACTACACCCACTTGCCTCGGGGCTCTAGATAATTTCATCTTTTTTGAACGGTATTTCCTTTATTTGAAGACATTTCTATTTTCATACACGCTTATTCAACGTCTTTGCACCCGATTGATGTCACAACAGAGAAAAAGAGGCAGACCAAAAGGTAGTGTTGGAAAGAAGAAAAGGATGCAACGGACTCGACAAGCTACTCTTGATAGCCTAATTATATCTGCATCGTACAGTATCTCAAACGTTCTTATCGTTTTTTAAATAAGGATTAACTTTCATTCTAAATCGGCAGCGAAAATGAGTAAAATTCTTTTGTATGTATGAGCAACTTTGAACTAAATACTTTTAATTTTTGGCTCCACCGATAACTAATTTTTGGCAAGCAAAGTAACTCAGTCTGACCTAATGGTATGTTTACAAGATTTTCGTGACCACTCAGCAGTTGTTTTACTAAACATTCCGGAAATGGGGGTAACATTTTTTTGTGATCGAATCATTGTATAGAATCAAATGGCCAGAATATTGGTCTCCCGAATTAATTGTAAGAACTGATGCAAATCATTAAGACGCACAATTAATTATTTCAAGTTGCAACAGGTTAGGGATGGGTTGATTAACGATAAATCGCCTCATGAAATCAAATTTGTGACAACGACATTAGCCTCACGGTGTCGCAATGAAATGTGGAAATCATGTATACTAATGACGTCATTGCTTCATTTGCTAGATTGCTATCTTTCAGTGTCCCATACTAAAAGCCGTGAAACTGGCCAGGGTGTGGTAACTAATTTGCAGTGGCGGCTTCAGAACGTCAATATAGGGGAGGAAGCAAAACTAAAGGCAAAAAAGATGTTGGGGCAAATATTTTCGGGGGCAGCATGCAACCGAGCCCAAAGCGTCCTCTTTTGTGAGTGAGATCTAGGGACGAAGCCCCCTGAAGCTGTTGGGTTTTACCATATGTGAGGTATGTTATTCATTTTTTCTGTCAACCTAAATCCTACCTTACGTTACGTTGGGGGCAAGTGAGGGGAAGTCCAAAATCTGAGGGGTGTGCTGGTCTGTGTTACAGCATTAACCTTACGGAAATCGACAATATCGATTCTGGCGACACCGTGGAGCCGAGATTTGGCGAGATATCGATATTTGAAATGAAAATGTTGATCATTTTGAACCTTCGCACGGTTAATGGAGTAGGAATAGTGTGCCTTGAGTTGAATGTGAGATCTTAGATGGCACAGTGCCGTGCCGACAGAACTAATAATATCCAGGAGTCCAGAATTCGACAGTCGATAACATCAAGTCTACACTTTACTCAATTTTCAAGTTTTTTTCTTTAATTTTATTTTCATTTTTTTTCAATTTCTTCGCTATATAGTTAAGTTTTGTTAGTTTTAGACCCTGTGCTCGGAATATTCAGTAAAAATATAAAAAATGCAACACTGTTCAAACATTGGTGCTTACAGAAGAACACAAGTTCTACATACACCAAGAGCTGACGAATGTTTAGTTTCTTGTCTTTTCAGACCAAGAAAAGCAGACAAGAACCTCTGACCGTATGTTCCAGAAAAAATATTAAGTTCACGTCTCTTAATTTTAAAACGAATTTTCTTAGCAGTTGGCAGTTCTTTCCGTTAAATCAATTTCACCTTCAACTTTAACAAAAACACAATTCTATCGACATTGCAGGTTACTTCTTACACATTATCATACGACATCAAACATCAGTAACCTGTAAATTTACTTGATCTAATTTTGATTGAGTTTTGTCTTTTCTATATTTGCTTGTCTCTGAGTTTTGTTTTACAGACATGATCACGTTTATACGAAACTCATGTGACATTACCGTGTTCCCTTCCAATATTGGTTTTATTTTTGTTAAGATGAATAAGTAATATTTTCATTTCTGTGTAATATTTTGCATGCTTTCCGCGCCACTAAAAAGGTCGAAAATAAAATTAATGAAAGTTATGACATTAAAGGGCAGGTGAGTCGGCAACTTGATGCTTCAAAATGGGTCTTTTCTTATAACCGCTTTGCTCTTCCTGAAGAGAGGAGTCAAGTCAGAGTAATCTGGAGCAATCATGGAAGCAGTACGATACTCTTCCTGGGAATTTTAATAAGATAAGGAGCTTTCCGTCCTCCTTTAAAAATTTCTTCGTTTTGAGATTCTCATTCCTGGTTTTAAGATGAACTTTTCTGTCTTGCGTCTTCTTGTACGCCCTTGCTCTGTAGTTCCTAATACGTGTACGGATATTTGATTTTCATTTTTAGGGGAGGATAAGTGGGGGGCGTCTACAAAGTTAAATAAAATATTCACATTCAGACTTTTGACGCTAGCAATGAAAGAAATAACATGAACAAATTATGTGATGCTATTCAACTTCTGACAGGGGCTTCGACACTGGGGTTAGTGGAGCAATGCCCCATCAATAAAAAGATTTGAGGAAAAATACCGTTTCGCCCCAATAGTCCGGGCAGATTTTAAAAAAGGAAGGGGGGTTAGACCCCCCATGACCCAACCTCGCAATGCAAAAAACACCTAAAACAGGGGTGTTTTTTTTCTCTCTATCCTTAGACTTTTCCCTAATGTCGCGTCCCACCCCCCCCCCCCCATGACACCACCCGCCCCTTCCCCCATGACACAATCCTGGCTACGCCACTGACCGGAGCTACTACGGAGGGTGCCCTTTAATCAGTCGTTCCCTTTGAAAGTTATTTTGTAGAGGTGTTTCATAACTGCAATGCCCTCACAAGAGTGAAACAAATAAACATGAAATGCACTCATAGCCAAAGATCATTTCAATAATGTTTAACTAGGTCTCGGCATATGACGTTGTTTAATATTTTATGGCCAAATCAATCATACTGCTTCCTACATATTGTTAGTGTGTATAAAGACGTGTTGAAAATAACTCTAATTGGATTGGGGAAAATGAGCGATGCTAGACGAGCAAACTAATTTGATATGAACAAGGAAATTTCTTATGTTGTTGATCTCAGTGTCTCGAAGGTATACAAATGAAGGTGAGACTATCCTACTATGTATTCGATGTAAGATGATAGTCTGTGCAATGATTCGGAAAGTGCTGGTAGTATAGCTGTGTTTTTTTCAGGACGAATGAGGACAGATCAATCTTCCAAAAACAAAATTTGTCTCGAATCATGGTTGGGGGTTATTCCTAAGTAAGGGCCACATTAACCGGAATTATTTGGCCCGCTCTTTCATAATCCGGCGTCAGAAATGCTTTCATTTTGTAATTAGCGTTATGTCCAATGTCCCAGAAGCTGCTTCGTCCAATGTATAATTTCTCCTCATATGTCCAGGGAACAAACTTACGACGGGTAAGAATCAAAGCAAACAGTGACCGTTACAGTGTTACAGTGTTACATTCTAATTGCACGGTAATTCTTTTATGTCAAAATCGTTATCGCATGAACCGCGTTATCCAGTGACGGCGCTACGAGGGCAAGAGGGGGCATTTGCTCCCCCTAGATTTTGTCCTTGCCCCCTCCCCCCTCCTCCACGTGTCCCAACTTAAGTCAGGAGTTGGGTTAACGGAGAACATAAATACATCCTCACAGTTTGGGGGGGGGGGTCGCCACTGGACCTAACCCAAAGGAACGGGCTCAGTTTTCACGCTGGGTCGAAAGATTTTTGCCCCAAACATTTTCCTTGTCCTTAGTTTGCCGCTCCCCAATTTTGACATTCTAGCGCTGCCACTGGCGCTATCTTGCATGGAGTGATCGGAACTAAATTAAAACAACCGTTTCAGTATTTGTATCAACAGCAAGGGGACTCATATTAACGGTATTTTAGGAGAAAATTCCACTAGGGCAAATTTACACATAGTCTCAGCAATACATTTTTAGCGAAAGCTTATGAGATTCCAGATCCACTCTCATGATCTGACAACCAATCCAGACTTACAATCTCTCAAAAATATGGGACGATATTTAAGTAAGGCGGTGAGGTCATCCCTGAAATCGTTTATGGGTGCAAACTAAAATTTTACTTGAAGAAAGACTCTTAAGTCGCCTGAAATAGAAAATTTTGATAAATGCACGTAGCAACTGTTGGGCAGGTGGTTTGAGAAGTCTTAAAGGGGACAGAACAAACCGAGTCCACTCGGTACCCGTTTACATGGCCGTAGGAGACTATTTCTCTCATGAGGCGGTGACATTTTTCCCATCTTTTGCCCTGCTGAGACAACGAATTCTGTCCGATTCTGCAAGGTTTTGGCCAATTAAGGGGGTTGCAGCCCCGAGTCTCCCATCCCGTTCGGTCATGCCCCTCTGTCTGCAGCTATCACGGAGTTATCGCAGCATGGCGAAGTATATGGGGCATCCGCAATGGCAGACTGGCGGGTTGCCCCACAGTTCGGAGCGACTCAGTCTATTACCCGCATGCCCACTTCTATGATGTTTCCAGCTATGTATCAGTAAGACATTGACGCGGTAAAAAAACATAATGACCTGTCCATTATCCATGGTAACTTATATTTATCCTCTGCAGTAATAATTCGTCGTTCATAATAGTTTCTGTGTTTTTCTTTCCTTCTAACTGAGGACGATGCCTGAGAATTATATATGAAACATATATACTACTCACTCACATTTCAAGGATAAAAAATGGTTGAATATGGTCATCTTATTTCGTTCATTTTGTTATCTTTTATCCATCTTCTTCTCTCGACCGGTGTTAAAATTCAGCTTGCTTTAAAATTAGCCCGGAGCAACACACGAACCGCGATGTATAACATGCCTCTCATTAAGTCGTGAAATAATTATGTCAAGAATGGACGTTTGTCGAGTCGTTTGCATAAATTAAAATCGTTTCAGAGTATTCTTCTATGATGAATTGAATTTAAATAACTGTAAATATGACACTTAAATGCCAACAGTTAGAAGGGAGTTCTTTTCCATTACAGGATTCATTTTCTGTAATCGCTTCGGGAAAATATGAATTATTCACTTCACCTGGCTCAAAGAAAATTTTGTCATTCAGTCCATCATTGACTTTTAAGTACACACAGAGGGGATGTCTGTAGCCAATACAGACACGACTTATTTTGGTAAGTTCTTGCACTCTATAAAACCTGTGCTTAGCAATTAAACACTTACTTTGTTCCCGCTTCATTAACCACTTTAAATTCTAATCATGTTTAACAATTAAACAAAAAGTGTTCAGGAACTAAACGTGGTTTAAAACGAAATATTTAGGAATAAGGCACACTTGTTTAAATTGTACGCATGTTTACAAAATGGGGGCAAACAGTGTTTAGAAAAGCATTTAATTCCTAGACACCCTTTTAAAAAGTGTAGAGAAGGCCTAGCGAAATCCTGGCGCGTGGAACGGACGAAGTCTTTTCGTTCAGCTCATCGCTACGAAAAACCAGGCCTAAGGGGGCTGCAGTCAAAGAGCGTTATGCAGGCTTGCCAAATATTGGTCTTCAGAACCTTAGAAGACCAATATTATTGCCCTTAGCATAGTAAGAAATGCAACTCAACTGCTGAGGAGGGAACCTATATCTAATGCTATGGACTACATATAATATCCTTTTATATACTTGGTGATAATCCTCCACAACTTCTATTGGTTAATCGCAGGTGACCGTGTGTTAATGCGTTTTAATCTCTGTGTAATGAATGACGCCCTCTTCTTGGACTACATTTTATTTGGGGTTGTGTATACTTTAATGTTTGCATTTATATACAAACGAAATTTCCCTTCTTTTTCTTCTTTTTGAATCAAAATATTATTGTATATGATTGATGGTTAAACAACCCTGGACCCGTGCGTAAGCAATGGATAATGCAAGATGGAACGGTTAATACAACTAATACACGAAGATTGCCAATTGCCCGACTCGTCAACCGACAGCGTTGCTTAACCTCTAATTAATTTTGCATAAGTATTAGCAGCCCTGTTTGTGATTCTTTTCTTTCTATACACAGATAACATGAAGGAGTGTGCATTGAGGATGTCGTGTCATTGTTCCTTCGTTTGTTTTTGTTTCAGTTTGTGTCTTCTTTTTACTACATTAATGTATGTTCACGGCTCCTGCTATAAGCTGAAAGCATCTTCTAAAAGATTAAAACCGTCACATATCGAAGCCGTCTAAATGAAACTTGAGAATGCATCTTAACACGAAGTTTTAAAATTTCACAGTTAACAATTTTGGAAAGCTTTGCCCGTCATACATCTGAAGCAATGACTCATGCATAATTATGTTCACTTATTAATTGCTGATGCTGTAAAAAGCATTGTTACAGAAAGGAAGCTTTAGTTCTAGGAGTCTGCTGATATGTTCAATATGAAATGTGTTACTCGCACAGAGGAAACAGGATAGAGGGCGACATCCTAGAATATCTATTTTTTTGGAATGGGCACATTTTATCGTCGGAAATTATGGATCTTACATGGATCCATTTGGATTATCATTCGGCATAATACTGACACGAAAAATACAAAAAGCAACTCAATGCCTGAAGAAAAAGAAATATCGGAAGGATTTCTCTTTAAACTTGATAATAATTGTAAGTAAGACATCATGAACAATACAGACGTCCCAACTTGAAGTAGTGTGGTAGACTGTCATGTTTTCGTCATGATTGCTTGTAGAGAGTCATGTGACAACATTTTTTCTCCTCATATGTGAAATTTAGTAGAAGGAACTGCTTGGTTTACCTGAAATATACAATAGCTCAGTCTTAAAATATAATGAAAGATACTTTTAGCAGAAATAAAGAGAAAATTGTGAGGTTAAGCTTTGGCTTCAAAATAACCTTGCTCTTGACCTTTAAAAATGTCAACCAAAGGCCTACGGGGGAAATTTTTGGGAGGAGGGCAAGAAAAAATTTTGCCCGAATAATGGCACGCTTTGTCTTGTTTTGCCAAATGGACCAAATGTTTTTGCCCGAATTGGGAGGGCAAGTGCCCCCCCCCCCGCACCCCAACCTCGTAGGCCTATGATGTCAACGGTAAAAATAACATGGAGATCGGATGACCGAGGTAATTTATCGACTGCATGACGTTCTTGTGAAGTGTGTTATTCTTACACAGCCCACAGGGATGTTCTAACCACACACCAGATATACAAAACGATAGGAAGATCTCGTGACCCAAAGTGAATGGTAACCTTTAGAGCCATTTAAATGTACCTTAATGGTCACCGTTTCCAGTTAATAGCTGCTTGAATATGAATTAAAATTTGGTACCTAAACGTTCTTGAAAAGTGCTCTGTAAAAAAGCTTTCTTTAAGGGAAATATCGCGTTTGTTTTACAAGGAAATTCCAATATTTATTGGCAACTAGTTATAATTAAAAATAAGGAACTATGGTAGCCTTCTTTTCAGGAAATAAGTTCCCCTCAGATGGAAATTTAGTTGCTTGTTGCTGAAGCTATCGTTGGGGTTTATTGTTGAGACCAAATGACTTGATAATGACTAGAGCTATTTTCTATTAGTGCTATGTTCGAGCATTTTAAACGCAATATTTCTCTTTAACATGTCTGTCGGATGAACTGCAATCTACTTATGTTGCTCCATTGTCTACCATAATAAGGTGATATCTACATTCTCGAAAAGAATGTTCCTAATAACAATGTCTGAATGTAGTCCTATTTTTCAGTTAAAAAAAACACATTATTTCTGGATTTTTCGATTCGATTCGATTCTTTTCAATGTCAGTATAACTACGGAATTAAGTCAAACTTTTGCCTATGCATAATTAACTCTCACTCTATATGTCCTGCCTTGAAGGAATTCGATTACCACACTTTCGTTTGCAAGAAAATAACTTCAATTTGTTGATCTTCAGGCGTTGCGAAAATCGTCACACTTTGAAACTCAACCTTGGTCTTATTTGCAGAATGAAATGCTGCGGGAAATGACATTGCGCATATTGATTAGCTGTCGAGGTACCTTTTGTAAAACAAGCTGGTAAGAAAAACTCTCAATTTTAGACCGATGCTTTAAGAAAGCTTTCTGCTTGGATGTTCTCGAAAATTGCACGTACATAGATAGGTCTTCAAGGAGGGGCAGTCACCTTTTTCATTAAAGAAGAAACCTTTTATTTCAGGGTAGAGAGCTACCCCTCCCTTTCTTTAAGGGGTTTGTCCTCTCACCCCAAACTAAAGTTTTGGTATAGTAGTCCACAGGAGTTCTCTATTGGCTCAGCTCTTTGACTGGCAGCTAGTTCAAACAATGCAGAAGACCAAAGCTTATATTACACACAGCATGAACTGTGCTGCGTGTTTTCATCAGGTGATTATGTTCATTGAGCCTTTCCTGAAGAAATAAACTGAAATTGTGTCTGGATGAGAATGAATTTTAGAAAATTGTGGGAAGGGCTTAAGTAAGAAGGTTATGGATAATTAGTACTGTTTGCGGCGAGAAAATTAGGCCTTTAAATAAAACACGTTTCGTGCATTTATGATTCCATACATGTTACCAGTCGTGTAAAATTTTACTAGAATTAGCGGTAATACCTAGCCACTTGTCAGAAATTCACTGTTAAAAAATTTACTCTGTAAGCATCTGAAGTCAATAGGCGTATTTCCAAAATGTGGGGAAACGTGTCCCCCCCCCCCTCTCCCGCAAGGTTTTGCGTTTTTGCAAAGAATTCAACATGAAGGTTAAATCAAAAAGGTATGAACATCCTTGTTAAATTATCCAAGTATCAAGAAACATTAATCTAATTTGTCATTCTAATTATGCTTTCTCTCACTGACGGAAATGGGTCTCTCACTATGACTGTTTATTACTTTTATTGGGTGTTTTAGATTCGGCTTGACACTGAGAGCATTAATGCAAATGCGACTTTGAATTTAGGTTAGGGAGATGTGTCCTGGAGAGATGCAATCAGCTGATCAGACAGTGAAACCTCTTCCAGGTTTCAACTTCACTAAACTTGTAATTTATTTGAAATAAGATTACATGATGCACTTAATTAGGGTATTTTTCATAGTATATAATGTGAAAAATCAACCGATTGCTAAGCATTATGCTGTCCAAAAAGGTTCAGAAACCTTTTTTACTAATGAAAGAAATGCATGCTCTTCCTTCGTCCATTAGATTGTATGTAGTGTCAGAAATCACAAAGACAGTCGAGACAAAATATAGGCCTACAGCCAATGGAAGTGTAGGATCACGAATTGTCATTAAAAAATACATATCCCTAAGAAAATAGCCTCGTGGGGTCGTGGCGGGGTCTAAGACTTATTCAGGGGACAAAATGCTTAAGGACAATCATAGGCGTCGATCCTTGGGAAAGAGGACAATTGCCTCACCAAAGAAAATGTCGAGGGAAAACATATCTTTTGGCCTCAAATAATTCAGCCCGATAGAAAAATAGTAGGGAGAATTAAGCGAAAAATAATATTGTGGTATTCAGTTTACTTTAGGGCTTCAATGAAACGCAAATTTGAGTCTATTTGGTTATAATAATCGAAAAATAAAGGAACAATTTATAGAAAATACTATTTTATGATCAATCTATGTTTAGTGAAAATACCTGTCAATGTAAGTGTGTATGTAGCCTGCGTAGCGCCTCTGTGGCTGCAGTCCCTTTAGTCTGCCGCCCCTCAGATTCGTAGCGGCGATGAGCTGGACGAAAAAAAATCGTCCGCCCCTCGGGTTAGTGTGCATGGTTTTTTTTTTTTTCTACTTATAGACGGATCCGGTCCGGGACACAATGTAGAGCTCCGACTTTCGGAAACTTCCCCCAGTCCACAAACCAGATCGGAGCGTCTGCAGGGCAACCTATAGGCCCTATTATAAGGAGCAAACCTATTTTCCACTTTGTGAAAAAACGTGCAATCACTATAAAGTGGTATGATGCTTTTATGTGTCCAATCATCTTATATTTACAGGAGGAACAGGAGGCTCTAATTTGTTTGAAAAATTTAAATTATTTGGATGTTAGTTAGATAAAGTTTTTGCGGCACAGTTTCTAACCGATTGGTTTAAGTCGGGTAGGCCAAAGCGTTTTTCCGGTTATTGCTCTCTGGCTTGTATTCCCTACTCCATTGTTTATGCTGAGCATCAAGCACAATGGGAGTTGAACGAAGTCATTTTAAGGGGTCAACATCACATGCGCTTTAAAGATTAAATTAAAAGGTCTAACTTTTTACTCTCTCTCTCTCTTCCTTACGAAGTGAGTCTCCACGGAAACTTTGGGGAAAACAGGCAAAATAGTGATGCAAATTCGAGTTTAATTTTAGGTTAGAAGTTTTTTTCCGGAAAAGATACAAATCAACCAATTTAATCTTTCCAGCTTCCACTTCAATTGGCAAGTAATCTGACATGTGATTCACTAATTTTAAAGAGATTTAATTGTGCATAAAACCGGGTGTTTTCGATGTTTTACCATTCATGCCCGATTGAGCATCGACTAAGCGTTAACCAATTAAACACAAGAACTTATTGTTCTCCGACATTTTCCTCTCCCAAAAGGGAAAACAAGCCAGTGAGCCACAACTGAAAAAGGGGCCGTGGCCCGTGTCGACTCGACTTTATTCAATTGGTTGTAAACTGGGTTGTAAAACTCCCGCCAAACGAACTCCTCTCTTAAAAATCTATTGGAGTGGTGATGAAAATGCGTGAGCCTGGCAAATTTATTCTCTGAGAGATTTACGGCAATGACAAAAAAGAGATGTAACTATATTGAAAATAAGATCCGGAAATATCACAATTAAATTAGAAAAATGAGAAATGCAATAACAGTAATATGGTAACCAATAAAACCGCACTCGCTATCAAAAAAAAGAAAAACTTCAATATTGTTTTCAGTACACTCCGCGTTAAAAATTTCTGTGAATTTACAAAACCAAAAAAATAAAGTGATGCAGAAAATTACAGAAAAGCTCGATATTTGCCAACAATTTCTGCAATATCTACATATCTATTTATTTTTGATTCTGTAAATTTACAGCAATTTTTCAAAGCGTAGAAGACTAAACCAGAAAGCAAAAATGCACTGTGGTTTCAATGCAACATGTATTGCCATGGTGCCCAATTTACTACAGTCACAGGGTCAAATATGCTACTTAATGGGAAATATTGTTTTTGTTTTGCAAGAAAAGTTCATCCTTTGAAAACTAATATTCAATGACACAGGTTGATAGATTATCAAAATTAGGACAGTATGGTAGCCTTCTTTTCATGAAGTAAGTTTCTCACAGATAGAAATTCAGTTATTTGTTTCTCAAGAATAATTTGTTCACCCAAATTTTTAACATTTCAAATGATGCAACGTCCATGGCTCTTCTTGAGCATAGTATTTTGAAGAGATGTAGCTATTACTGGGACTATGATTAAGACTGAATTATTGGATAGTGCCTTAGTCATTTTCTTTGTAATCTTTTTTGGAGCATTTTAAACACAATATTTCACTTTAAACGTGGTGCAAAAATGCAGGTTCGTGTACATATGTAATCTTGGGAATTCTTGGAAAGTTCCGCCCTTCCACCAAAAAAGAACGGGGTCTTATTCAAGTAGACAGCTTATACTGCAAATAACTATTAATTGTACATGTAAAAATGCTATCTGAGGAAGCATTTAGAAAAAGGGAAGAAAACTTCTCACTATTTAAAGCCATGTCTAGGTTATTTAGTAGCAGTCTCGTAAATCCCGGAATGTAGTAGACCGAACCCGAGTCAAAGCAGGGGTGGCGCCAGAATTTGCCCGACAGGAGGCCAGCATTTCAAGGACAAAGGTTTTGAGTTAGCTCCGGTGGGACGTGAATTAGTAGATAGATTAGATAGACGATATTTTTGGCTTTCTCTTCATCAAATACTTCAAAAACTGGAGTTTATTTTGAAGACAAATTTAACATTTTTGTGAAAAATTTGGCTTTTGTAAGGATCATTAAAAAGGTAGGGTGTTTATTGAAAAATCTGTCCTTCATATGGGCAAAATAAAAAATGTTATACAGGTGACAGCTGAAAACAGTGGCCTAGCCACGGGGGACTGGGGGCATAGCCCCAGGTTTTCTTCAGCCCCCCCCCCCTCCAGATTTTTTGCCTTTGATAAAGTAATTGGGAAATAATAAAACGTTTGAACGGAAATACACTTTGAAGTATTTCCTTCAAAAACAGTAAATAAAATGTGTAACAATTAAGAAGACATGCATGAATGTGTGTAAAACGCAGTTTTTGTGCACGTATTAAATCCAGTTATAACTTCAAAATGATTACTTTCACTAAATTAGATACCGTATATAATCAGCACTGTCGTTTATTGCATTACACTTCGAAGATGAAACGAATGTTTCGACGGCAAACTCGAATTTGACTTTGTTAGGTTAAGACCCCTTCTGCCTTTCGGATGGCTGGTTAATTTACTGAAAACAAGGCAATCATGCACTGGAGACCATTCTTACACGACCATTCCTATACTTTATCATACACAAAATAGGACTTAAAAGCCCTGTTCTCTCATCCTCAAACAGTACCAATGCTCCTAAAATACCAAAACGTAGGCCTATAATCAGTTTAAAGTTTTGCCAAAGATAGCACCATTTCCAAAGAAAGTTTTTCAGAGGGGGACACAACTTATATTGTTTTTCCTATTGAAGCTGAAATCTTTTGAAATTTTGCCGCATTAATTGCGATCTTCGTTCTCCTGAAGTACACAATTTTTCCCGAGAGAAAGGGAGATACCGCTTCCCTTTAGGCTCATCCCCCAGGCCATGGCAGAGGTTAGAAATGCCCAGATTTTGGGTCCCTAAAAAGTGTATGTATTATCATTTTTCATAGATTGATTTTTTATTCACAATATTTGAGAAGTGGCAGACATGAGATTCGTATTTCAAGGCTGGGTACATCCAGCTAAACACGTGGGAAGTATCGTTTCCAGCCATCTGGATGGTTTGTAAGACCCAAAATTTTCTGGTACGCTCCGCGCCAACTGATGGTGGCGCTCCGCTTAGATAGTCTTGCCGCGCCTGACCCTCTGAGGTACCAGGCCCTCACTTGTTACCTAGCCCCCCCCCCCCAAAAAAAAAAAAAAATCCATCCTGGCTACGCCACTGGATGAAAATCTTGGGGGGTTACGCATATAATGGTACCAGGCCTACGTACCAAGTCCTCAATACGAGACTAGAAGTTGGCCAGAAAAGTTTTTTTTTGATCGAAGACTTGAAAAATGAAGAGTTGGGGCAGTGGCGTGGCTACGGTGTGGGGGCGCTTGGCGACCTGGGCAAAAAAAATATATTCATGCTGGCCAAAGATTTTATCCCATCCGGGCCACCCGGCTACTATGACATAGACACACTCTCGATAGATCCATGCAGTTGCAGGGTATTTTGCAATTTTGGCCCACTCTAAATTTCGGATTAAATTCAGGTAGACTGTGACAAGCTTTATATCTTCGGAATCACTTGACATTTTACTCGTAGGGTTTCTGGATGGATAATTTTCTAGCAGATTTGGAGTGGCTGAAAATGGCTACCTTGGGGTAGATTAGTAAAGTGTGCTCCAAGCATCTGGCCTGTTTCTATCTCCTGTAAGTATTTTTTTTTCAATTCCTGGGGGTGTAAAAATTTGTTCCAAAATCATACTTGGTGTGGTGGGTGGAATATTTAAGTCAAATAGGCCTATGGTTGTAAGAAATTTGCACTTTGCACGACCATTGCTTCCAGTCATTGACCAGAGCAACAACCAAACTCATGTTGGGTCAATGCAGTCTCAAGGGTCGCATACTTACCACTATTATCTCACAGGACCTCACTTAGCTCTTGGGTGGAGTGGACATACCCAGTAGCGTACGAGACGGGGCAGCGAGAAGACTGCCCCAAATTTCCACAAAATCTAAATTCGGGCAGGAATTTAGGAAAAATTCGGACAGCCCTTTAATATTGAAAAAATGGGATGGTTCTTCCTAAATGTGGCCGAAATCTTGAAAAGATATGCCCGAAAAAAGAAAGAATCGTCATACAGTCGAAATGAAATTTTCATGAAAAGCCAAGTCAAGATTCCAAAAATCCCTACACCTTCGGGCAGAGCAAAAAGCTGTCAACTTTTACTTCACAGATAATCACAACACAATGCCCAAAATTGTCAAATATCCAAATTCTTTCAAGCCCGAAAATGGAAAAGTATTATAGTAAGAGTAACATAGTTACGAAAAATCAAACAGATAAAAAATGATACATTTTGGAAGCCTGCGGCTTAAAAGAAACAATCATTTTTGAGCCTGTTTTTAAATCTTGTGCAGAAAAATTACCCAAAATGGCCGATTATTTTAATAGCTTTAAATCTTTGCCGAAAAACAGAAAACGGTATATTTAAACTAAAATTTTCATGCAAATTAGCAAAGATCTGCGACACATTTGGGTAAAATGTGAAAAAAGGTTTCCATCATCCCCACTTCATACTGCAGTCTTGCAAAAATTGCCCGAAATGGTCAGATATTCGGGCAAAGGTTAAAAAATGCTGGGGCGTTATCAATTGCCAAATTAATTCAACGGACAGATCAGGAGGGTGTTGAGGTGCCTAAAAGTTAGTTGCATCTATCCTGCTCTAGAGCGGGTAATTTGTTTTTCGATACTTTAATGGTGCAGTGTGACAAAGTCTTCCCATAAGTCTGCTTGAAAATTCATTTCAACACACCTTGTAACGGGACAATTCTGTCAATAAGTGTTACTAATAGAAGAAAAATCATATACTTCATTTCATCCAGTGGTAGTGGTGCGTTTTATCTGATTCTTCTGATCAAAATAGCGACTGCTAAAATCCCCATAGGCCTATTTTTTTCAAAAGTAAAATCATATAAAGTCGGAAGTTCGGGCACACGATTTTTTCAATATATATTGAATTTAGCCAAGGCCTGCAATAGAGTAAAATTCATCAGCATGTTTTCAATTCCGGTTTGTAGTTTCCCCCGAAAATATGCGGGACCATTTCATCGATCGGTAAAGATAGATTTAATCTGGTAATTTTTTTTATCAAATAGCGACTACTTAGATCCCCCTGGATAAGCCTGGGAAATGTCATTTTCGACTGTTACAGAGGTCCGATTTTTCAAAATTTTCTGTTCGCTTCCCGCCAGCCAGTGGTGGTGAATTTCTGCGCAGATAGTCTTCCAAGCAGTATTTTAGTTTCAAGCGAATATTTTTGTTCAAAAAGAACCTCGAATTAAGACCCCCTATAAGCATAGGAAATGACATTTTGACTGTCCGAAGTGGTCAGATTTTTCAAAATTTCCTGTTTGTTTCGCCCCAACTTATGATGGTGCTCCACTTAGACCGCTTCATAGCAGAATTTTAAGGGCAAGAGCAGTCACCCCAAACTTATTTTGAAACAACACCTAAATATCACAATTTTTTCTCTTATTTTCCTTCAAATTTCAGATTTGAAGAAAAAAAATGTTTGTCACATGACTCTCAACAGCCAATCATGAAACAGGACGGTCTACTACACTACTTCAAATTGGGGTGACTGCTCTTGCCCTTTAAGTTTCAAGTGATCAATTTTTACAAAAGGAAACTCAAAATAGCAACTGCTTAGTTCCCCATATAACCCCGGGAAATGCCATTTTCAACTATCTGAGGGGTTGGATATTTAAAAATGTTTTGTACGCTTCGCGCCAACTAATGGTGGTGCTCCGTTTAGTCTTTCCGGCTGAATTTTAGTTTGGAACGAACGTACGTTTATCTGCAACTGAAACTTAAAAAAAGCGACTGCTTGGATCCCCTTTACAAGCCTGGGAAATGACATTTTTGACTGTCTGAGAGGTACGAATTTTCAAATTTTCCTGGACGCTCCGCGCCAACCAGTGGTGGCGCTCCGTTTTGACTGTCTTACTGGCAGAATTACATTTTTTCGGGGAAAAATCTTCTGCCCCCAAACTGAAATGCTGCCCTATACCTCTGGAAATACCTTACTCAGGCGTGCACTGGAACAGCTGCTTGCAACATTTAGCAGGATTCCGGAGTCCAGTGGAGTAATGAACTGAGCTAATCAGTCTCTCAAAAGTGTGCTTTAATCTTAAAAAAAAATCACAATTTTTTTTTCACCAGAATTAGAGACAAATAAACCTGGAAAATGCCATCTGGGAGGTTTTAAAATCCAAAATTTTCTTTGTACGCTCCACGCCAACTGATGATGGCACTACGCTTAGATAGTAAACCGCCACCCCCTACAAAAGTATCCACCCCCCCTCATTGACCCCTACCAGGTTTTAAAATCCAAAATTTTCTTTGTACGCTCCACGCCAACTGATGATGGCGCTACGCTTAGATAGTAAACAGCCACCCCCTACAAAAGTATCCACCCCCTCCTCATTGACCCCTACCAGGGTTTTACCCAGTGAAATTCCACCAGGCGTTAAGCGGGCCCCTGGACCCCACGCCAATGGGGTTTGGTGCTTCGTGCAAACCCGGACGCCTTACGGCGTCACCATTATGTCGACTGTCGAAAACTTGTGGCCCCCCAATAAAAAACATCTTCCTCCGCCTATGACTGATATATTTACCTGAACTCCAATAAATTAAGGTTATGTATGTGACTACACTGAACAAATATCCTACTTTTTCATCCTCAATTTTACACGTATAGGCTCATCGGCAGAGTATTTCCATTCCACCCCAACTACCCAACCCCAGTCCTTCAATTATGATTGCCTTCCTTCCTTGCGGTTTTATAATGGTGGGGCACGACACATTTGTAAAAGCTGATATGAAACGAAGGCCAAGAAAGTTGAACCCTTGAACTAAACTAAACCGTACTTCACTGAAATAAGTTGATGTAAATTCAATGTCAAACAACATCAATTCATAACTTTTGGAAGACAGAAGAGTCGATCGCATCAACCACGAGTTCAAAAATTTTGTATCAATCATGAAAATATTACGATCAGGTCAAATATTATAATTCCAATTTTTTTTTTTTTTTTTGGCTGGAAAGAGTGCCCCTTCTTTGTCAACCGAACATGTCACAGCATTCCACTGCCTTCCATATACACAGTACAAAGGTTTTTACAAATAAAACAGCCTACCATAAAGGCATCGTTCGAATATCATCCGATATCTTTTATATCTCCGGGGTATCACAGTAGAAATTAATTTGGGGGAAATATTATCGCTGTGATAGCAAAATATGATTTTTAAAATGCAAAGGGAAAATGGCCCGTCATGAAAACGATTTTTCATGAAATTAAGAAGCAATATTGAAATCGACCCCGCGGGATCGTTCGGTGGCTCTATGGGAATAAACCGCAAAACATGCGCTTATTAATATATGAAAACCGTCGGGTATACAGTTTGAAGTGTTTTGTCGCCATATTATCATAAATATTCATATCCTACAGCTTAGAGTTAAGGAGGCTTCAGCACTCTTACTTTTACGGCAGTTGTAAATTTCAAGTAGAGGTAAAACCCTCTCTTGTTTAGTATCCTCGGGTTATGTTAAAGTTATGTTATGAACACTTCTAGTTTTAAGTATCCAATTGTCTACATATTTTGTTGGCATTAAAAATAATTTTATTTTAGGTATAAGACAATGACTAAGTACAGATTACGGTTCAGCAATTAGTGGTTTCTTTTTTTCTTTAGCAAATCCTTATTAAATATTAACACGGCTGAAAACACTGATGAAACATTTGTTTCGCAGTCGTTGACAGCTGACGGGAAAATGAATTCCTCGAGTTGATTAATATTAAAGGGGAAATGAGTTCACCCCAATTTAAGTTAGTATAGTATTCTCTCGTAATTCCTTATTGGCCCCTGAGAGTCATGTGACAATATTTTTTAACTAAATTATTAAATTTAGGAAAATACGTTTTGCTCTGAACTTTTTATATGTAAGTCCCGAAATATCATGAAAGATCCTTGAAACTCAATAAGACGAAATTGGGGGGATCTGCCAGTTGTTTCAACGTTAGTTTGTCTAGACTATCTTTGCCCTTTTTGACAGAAAAAAACACCAAGGGATGAATGTGTTTCCAAACATATTGTTTAATAAGTAAATTCGTTGTGAAAATTCGTTGTTCCATGATATGTGACGTTTTACCCAGCTTCAGCTTGTAAAGGGTAGTTCATGCAGTCGGGTCCCGCATGAAAACAACTGACAAACACGACTTGTGCCCAGCTGGGGCCCAACACGTAGCTCATCAGGAGCCCATTCGGGCCCAGCTGGGCTAATTGGCTGGGTACCAGAACTTTCAAGTTCTATTTTGATTGCAAACAAATACTTCTGCAGTTAAAGCATTAATGGACAATTTCCCTGAAATGTTCGAGAAATTTACAATTTGCTTTTGGATTGTCCCAGATTTATTAAACCCAGGGTGTTTGAAATCATTATAGAAGAATCCAGACAACAAGTGATGGTCTGATTTCAGCCTCGGCCATAACTGGGGTCTACTGCCCTTTAATCTTCCAGTTGCCTTGCTTAACTGTTCATGGATGGTTGAAAACTAAATTTATTTTGATTCCCTCAATTTTACTAAATACGAGGGTTTGATATTCACGTAGACAATTAATGAAGACGATTTTAGGCTGAGAGACCCCACTTATGGCTGCCTACAGTCACTAAACGCAAACGCTGATAGGATGCGTCTACACCGATGATCGCCCCCTGTAGGCTGTGGGTTTCAGAATATGCCCACAGTATTTCCCGCCTGTCGTAAGAGACGACTAAAGGGAATCCAAACTTGAAAATAAATTTTAACTTTGAACCTTTTATCGAGTTGACTGATACTAACATTCGTGTTGGTGTGTTTTAAATCTGATCTCACTAACTTTCACATCTTCACTGATGATCACATGCTGGTTGTTATAGTAGTATCTGTAGATAGCATAGATACCTCCATTATACACAATAATGTACTCAGCAGACTTCCTTCAATGGAGGGAGTTTACGGATAAGAAGCTTAGGATAAGAAATAAAAGCCCAAATTCAAAATGTATTTTGCCTGCTGTCATACCGGGAGAAGGCAGGTCCTAGCCGCGACTATCACCCAGCTTTAGCGCAAGTTTTACCCGGGAGCAAATGACAGCTCCCTGGTTTTACCTGAGGTCAAACGCTCATGGAGCATTATATCCTCTGACCCTGAGCTATTAAGTATTTTCGATGGACCTCCAGTAGTCGCGTATCGCCAGCCACGTAGCATCAAATCCCTTTTGGTTCGTACCTCCCTCCCTTCCACAGGTTCTCAACCCAATAATGGCAATACACCATGTAATAAACCTAGATGTCTGGTTTGCAGGCACCTTGACCCTTCACCTTCGTACCTCCACAAGGTCTCAAACATCATCTTGAGGCCTGGCCGTTTCAATTGCGATTCGGACAGAGTAATCTCTTGTATTGTGCCAAATGTTCAAGGGCTACGTACATCGGTGAAAGGCGTACCAAGTTCAGACAACGGTTCAATCACCATAATCATAGCATACAGTCCAGGTTTTCCAGTTCATTATTGAAGAAATAGGATTTCATACAGAGGATTATATATATATGACGTCGAAATCATGGTAGATGCTATTCAGAAAGAAATTTTATTAATTTACAACGTTCCGGGTTTAAACCCTTCAACAAGTTAAGAAAACGAACGAAACATAAAGGGGTGGACATACTTCCTTTTACCCCCCCCCCCTCCCCTCCCGGAAATGCAGTCTAGATTTGAAATCATGATTTCACCTTTCCTCATTAAAAAATGCCTACGTACCTTCATTTGACCGTAGGCCTTATCCTTTCACCACAAACTGCTCAAATTTTCTAACCCCTTTACTTAAGTCCCTCTCACAACTATCTAAAACTCATCCTCATCCAGACAAAATCTCAGTTTATTGCTTCAGAGTGTCTTACAAGACCTCAATAGGTAGGCTAATCAAAACACATTACTGTATATGTGTAATATGAGCTACAGTATCATCATGACTTTTTGTGACTTGCTGTCAATCAAAGAGCTTTGCCAATTGAAAATTACTGTGACACTACAAAAAATCGTAGTTAAGGGCAAGTATTGGCTGCCTATAGTTAAAGTTCTACTCATTTTGCAATTTGTTTATTGTCATTGAATCATTCCATTGTAAAACAAAGATCAAATTCAAGACTTCTTATGTTCTGCTGCCCGTTTGAGAAGACTCAATTTATTGAAATTTTCTGTACGCCAGATAGTGGTGGAGAGTCTTTTTAGAAGATATTCATCTTTCATGCAGAAAATCTTTTGGAGCCAATTTTGAAGTGCGGGGACTAATAATCGAGGCGGACCAATATGTTCAATAAAATAAATGCAGTTTAAGACGGCCTAAAATGCAGTTTAAGGTGGCCCAAAATGCAGTTTAAGGTGGCCCAAAATGCAGTTTAAGGTGGCCCAAAATGCAGTTTAAGGTGGCCCAAAATGCAGTTTAAGGTGGCCCAAAATTCCCCCAGTAAAAAAAAAAAGGTACGGGGCTAAAGCCCACCTAGTCCCCGTCTCCGAGTTCCTGTAACCCAACCCCCAATCCCTAACAGGGGTGGCGCCAACGAAAGGCCGGGGGACCATGCCCCTCCCCCGTCGGGGAAGGTCCGCGGTTTCGTTGGGGAGGCCTAAAAATAATTTAAAAAAAATTAATAAAGAAACCTCAAAGGAATGAAGTTACTGAAAAACTTCAGTCACCCGGACGATCTTCTTGATTTTGCTCACCAGAAGGCCATATTCTTTAAGGAAACTCACAACCCGAGTTTTCCTTGCAAAAACGGACGAGAGGTTGTTAGTGTGCATGCAGTGCTCAATGGTCTGCAATCTGGCCTGCAGGGGCGTAGCCACGGGGGGGGGGCTGGGGGACTAAACCCCCAAGCTTTTCTTCAGCCCCACCCCCACCCCCCACCCACCCCCCCACCCCCCAGATTTTTGCGAATTGAGAAAAAAATAAAATGTTTGGGCGGAAATAAACTTTGAAGTATTTCTCCCAAAAACAGTAAATAAATAAAATGTGTAACAATTAAGAAAACATGCATGAATGTATGTAAAACACATTTTGTGCGCACTTATGAAATCAAGTAATAACTTCAAAATGCCTACTTAGATAACGTATTTAATCTGCACTCCCCAAAACTCCCTGGTTTGGGAGTCTATGAGCTCCGATACCTACCTCCTATTGATATATGTATATCGTTATTGCCCGCAATAACCGTCTGGCAAACACCGTGGTAACCCCTACCTAATAAGGGCGCGCTATACCCTAGCTACTTCCTTCTTCGTTTTGGCCGACCCGTGGGAACTAGCCCCACGGGAAAAAGAAAAACACACACAAAAAAGAATTACCCCCTAAAAGAACTTAAGCTACACAAAAAGAAAAAGGACCGAAAGGCCCAGTCTCACCTTCGGAGGCCGACCGGGGGCCCGCAGAGTCTTGGACCAGCGTCACTGGTGCAGGAGATGGCCGCAGGTGAGACCCGTCGGAGTTCTAGGGGTCGGGAGGCGGGAGGTAAATAGGAGGTAGGTATCGGAGCTCATAGACTCCCAAACCAGGGAGTTTTGGAGAGTCATTTCGCTCCTCCCTACCTCCTATTGACCTATGTATTCAGATTAGCACCGAGGGGCAGGCGGGAGGTCCGGACGACGACGGTCTGGAACCCCGAGGACGGCTCTAGCGAATCCCCCCTTCTTGAGAGACCACGTTAGTCAGGTAGCAGGCGACGAAGGTAGACGGTGTTTTCCAAGCTGCTGCCCGGAGGATGTCGACCAGTGGAACCCCTCTAAACCAAGCTCTCGATGAGGCGTGGGCCCGAAGTTGGTGAGCATGCACGTTGTCCTCCGAGGAGGAGTGAGGCAGGACCAGCTTGACTAACCATCTTGACAAGGTGTCTTTTGAAGCCGGGTTGTAAGGAGATCTGGGTATCAGGAACAGGCTCTTCGACTTGGCTTTGTCCTCTCTAAATACCATTTCAGGGCCCTGACCGGGCAGACTTTCCTATCCTCGGCCACGGAGGAGGACGAGGCGATGTTTGGAAGGTAGATCTCCGCTGGGGAGAAGGCCATGAAGGAACCAGGCGTTTCCTAGGGGGCCTCTGGTTGAACATGCCCGTTAAGAGGTGAGAAAGGGCCTCGTTGGAACCAACAGTTGAGCCGTCTTGGAACCCCTTATGCACGGAAGCGATCGCTGAACGGTATTTCCTGATAGTGCTCACCTGTTTGAACAGCATAAGGAGAAAATCTGCAAAGGCCTCTATAGGAGCTTCCAAGGGATCGAAATCTCGGTGCGACATCCATTCCCTGAACCTGACAAGTCTCGAGTCGAAAGTGGAAAGGGTTGAGGATCGTCGGGAACCTGCTGCGATGACCGCAGCCTCCTGTGAAAGGCCCTTACTAGTGAAACGTCCCAGGCTGTCAGTTTGAGGTGCTGGAGGCGCTGGTGCCAGATTTTTCTTCCGGCCTGGGTTAGGAGGCTGCTCCTGAGCGGGAACCTGAAGGGTTGGTCTATCAGCATCTCCAGAAGAAGCGGAAACCACGGCTGGTTGGGCCAGCAGGGGGCTACTAGCAAGATTATTGCGTTGGAGTCCCGGAGTTTGAGAAGGACTCGTTGTATCAGGCACCACGAGGAAAGGCATACCCGTAAAGGTTGTCCCACGGAAACGCCAGAGCGTCGGTCCTCCAAGCTTCTGGGTGAAAGTACCTCGAACAAAAGGTTTGAAGTTTGGCGTTGGCCTGGGAGGCAAAGAGGTCTACCATCGGTCTGTCGAAGATCTGGAAGACGTGGTTGGCCCATGCTTGAGACAGGGACCACTCCGACTCCTGAAGGGTTCCCCTGGACAGGGCGTCCGCCATCACGTTGTTCTCTCCGGCTAGGTGAGAGGCTTTGAGGAGGATGTTGAACCGGCGGCAAAGGTGGAGGAGATCCCATGTCAGCTGGCAGAGAGTGGGTGACTTCGTCCCTCCTTGGCGGTTGATATAGCAGACTGATGTTGAGTTGTCGCAGAGAACCGTAACCTGGTGAGACCTGAGAGAGGGGCCCCACTGAGAAAGGGCCAGTAGAACAGCCTTCAGCTCTAGGAGGTTGATGTGAGACTGAGACTCTTCCGGACTCCGGAGATCTGACAGGGTGTGTGATTCCCAAACTGCTCCCCATCCCGTCAGGGAGGCGTCCGTCAAGATCGTTGCCTTGGGGCTGGACTCCCTGAATGGTCTCCCTGAAGTGATATTGCGTTGAAGCGTCCGCCAGGAGAGGTGCTGCCGGACGTCCGTCGAAACCGGAACCTTCTTGGCCAGAGAGCTGGTCGATGGAGAGAAGTGCTTGAGCAGGTGAATCTGGATTGGTCTCATGAAGAGGCGGCAATACGCCGACGAAGCCAGAGTCTCGCTGGAGCTTTGTCGAGTGAGCTGAGATGACTGGCCATTTCCAGAAGGGAGAGTACTCGTTCTGGCGACGGAGTTGCTACACCGGATCGGAAGTCTATCACTGCACCCAGGTAGGTGACTACCTGGCTCGAAACTAAGGAGGATTTCTCTATGTTGATCACCCAGCCGAGTCCCTCGAGGGTGTTCATGGTGAAAGACGTGATCTCCTGAGCTTCTTGGGCCGATCGGGCGACGAGGAGCCAGTCGTCTAGATAAGAGAACACTAGGATGCCCCTTCTTCGGAGGAAAGCCAGGACGGTCCTTGTTACCCTTGTGAAAACTCTGGGAGCGGTTTAGAGGCCGAAAGGCAGGGCCTGAAAACAGTATTCAACACCCTTGTAACGAAATGCCAGGAACTTGTGGTGGATTGGGTGGATCGGGACGTGCAAGTAAGCGTCTTTGAGGTCCAGGGATGTTGCCCAAGATCCCTGTAGGAGTGACGGGAGAATGACGGCAAGAGTCTCCATCCTGAACCTTCTGGGACGAATGTAGGCTTTGTTCAGAGGTTTGAGATTGATGATAGGGCGCCACGTGTCCGGCTTCTTGGGCGTCAGGGAAAAGCACAACCGGTAAAGGCTCCGTGCGGGGTCTGTGGCGAAATATATTGCTTCCTACTCCAGAAGATCTGAGATTTCCTTTTCTAGAGCAAGTCGTCGATCTCGGGATTTCGGGACAGGTGTTGTTCGGAAGCATCCCCCTTGAGGAGGGGGGGCTGGAAAATTCTAGTCTGTATCCCTCGTTCACTACTCGCCGAACCCAAGGGTCCGGTGAGAGAGTCTCCAACATGTGAGCATATCTCATTAGTCTCCCCCCCTACCGCCAAGGGACGAGCGGGAGGGTGGGCATCCCTAGGGCTTAGCTTGGAAGCGTCCTGATCCCCGGGAACCAGTACGGAAGGTTCCCCTCGTCTGGCGACGGCTAGGTAGAGACGAAGTTGACGGACCAGAGTAGTTTCTTCCGGAAGGCTGAGAACGAGGCTTCCCACGTTGCTGGCGAGCCTGGACCTTGAAGTGGAAGGCTTGGAGAAGGTAAATTCTGCCTTATTGATGTCCTTTCTCCGCTTGATCTCGGTGAGGAGCTTCTCATCGAACTTTCCTCCGAAGAGGTCCGGGTCTGAGAGGGGTAGTTCCATGAATCGGCGCTTGACGTCCGCAGACGGCCACTGAATATTGTCTAGGACGAGTTCCCTTCTCTCCTTGGTGGCTCTCACCGCCACCCTAGAAAGCTGGTCGTAAGCAAGTCTGGTCACTGGGCCCAGGATGTTGACCAAAGCGCCGGTGTCTTTCCTGGAGACTTCTTCCGTGCCTGACTGTCTGAAAGACTTGGAGAGAACTTCTGCAATGAGCAAGAGCGAAGAAGTGAACTTCATGCCGGTCCGGGCTGCAAGGTCGATGCCCTGGAGGGACGAAAAGGCTTTCTTAGTAGAAGAGGAGCGGAACGACCCATTACGGTCCACTGCACCAGCAGTCTTCAGATTGTCGAGGCAGGAGTCCGGAATCGACGGGAAAGCAAAAAAGGACTTCCAGTCCTCGTCGCTGATATGGAACTCTGAGGTCTGCTTCTTGGGAAAAGCACGCCAGACCTTGGCAATAGCTTGAGCGTCAGAGCGTTCAAAGCACTCCGCATCCACAGGCATAGCAGGCCTCTCCGGGGCCAGCGACTTGTTCAAGGAAAGTCTCGACTTTCTGGCAGAAGAGGATTCTTGAGGCGAGGGATCGTCGAAACCCAACTGTCTCCTAAGGACTTCTACGGCCTTCTCGAAAGCTTCCCTGGAAAAGGACGTTCCAGTCAGGGGGCGTCATCCTCGGAACTGTCCAGAACTTCGTCTAAGTGCTCAATCAGCTGCCCCTGGTGGTCCGGGGAGTGCAGAAAGTCCCACTGGGGATCTTGGGTAGTTGCTTGTTGCTGGGCCTGGTCCGAAACCTGGAGCTGGGTGGGGGCTGGCGTCGGAGCTCCTTGGTTGGCAGGTGGATCCGGAGATGGTTGAGAAGGAGCCGGAGCCTGGGCTGGTTGGGAAACGGCTGAAATGCGGTTCACGGACTGAGTGAGCAGCGATACCAGTTGGGAAAGGGCCTCGGTTGGGAAGGAGGCCTCCGGATCACGGCGTCTTCTACGGTGACGGCGTTCCCTTGAGGAAGAGGAAGAGGACGAAGAATAGCGTCTCCTCTTCTTCTTTGACTTAGACCTGTGTCTCTGGCGGGCTCTGCTTGGAAAGCCCTGAAAATCCCTGGGTGCAACAGAATGTAGTCCCGAGGAAAAGGACAGGTCCATTGCACCGGTAGCGGAGGACCCCTGGGAGGGATGGTCCTCGGAAAGTGAATCAGAAGAGGCCTGAATCTCCTGGCCGCCCTGGATTGACTTGCTGCCCCCAGGGTTGCTGGTAGATGGCACGGCGGGGCCGAGGCCCTGGGTGACTGGAGCCGAGAGGTTTCCCGGATCGGTAGGCAAGCATTCCTGAGAGGATGCCGGAACATTAGTGCCCCAGGGTTGTCCTTGGACCCCGGATTTTCCTTGGCTTTCCCGGTTGGCGCAGTGCTTGGACCGACCTCACTAGTCCTCGGGGAAGCTGCTGCAGCAGGCCCCTTTGCGGACTTATCCTTGGATTGAGGAATATCCTTCCTTGGAGTCGGATGACTGCCTTCCTTTGCCTTGGAAGCCTCGGCTTCCCTCTTACGAGCGGCTTTCCTTTGTCTTGCCAACTCGTTTTCCTCGATCCGTTGTTCCAGGGAATTCCAATCTCGGAAATACCAGTTGCGGCACACCTGGCAGGTGGAAACCCGGGAGCATGGTCTGCAGGCTGGACAAAGATCGTGGAAGTCCCAGCCCAGTCCAGTGCACAAAGCGATAAGGAAAACAAAACCCCTTCCGGGGAAAGCATTCAAACAAAAGAGACTTACTCGCCGGCCGAGGAGGCCAGAACAATGCAACAATAACAGACTTAGTCGATAAGGATTACTGACATGTGAAGATACGATGAAAGCATGCAACGAGAGTGAGGTGAGTGTAGCGAGGCCTAAGCTATGACGTCAAAAGACGAGGCAAAACGACAAGGCCTATGCTTACACAACAACCAAAAACACATTAAATGCAGCAAAAAACACTTATATTAAACATGAAAGAGAACACAACAAATCCTAGTACATGCATACAAACTGTAGCCTAAATCCTGTAAGGTAACGTAAAACAAGCAAAATGGATAGAGATCGATAAACAACGATTCCCAAGGCATGCGTGCATGTAAGGAGACGAGAGGGCAGGAACCGGCTAAGGATCTAAAAAAGATATAAAGGAAGCCGGCCCGCCGACGATAACCCCCGAAACCCTTACCACAACCTACACGGACGGGAGGAGAAGAGGGGGAGAAGGAAAGGTCCACCACGGACCGCAATTTCCGGAGCCCGCACCGGGAACAAAATGGCGGCGCGAGACCGCTCCCTGTACAAAGTTACATAGACGAGAGGATCGCGCAAGGCGAAAATCCTCGATACTTAAGCTAAGAGCAAAAAACCCCGAAAAAAGGGCCTGAAAGAAAGAGGATACTCATGGTTTCGGTAGAAGGCGTCAAGGAGCAGTCCACGGCGTAGACAAAAAGGATTGGTCAGAATCACGAAGACTGTACGTAAAAAATAGCAGAATTTTACCAGACACGTGTAAACACGATTAGGCAAAAACGAAGAAGGGAGTAGCTATAGGGTATAGCGCGCCCTCAATAGGTATGGGTTACCACGGTGCTATTAGGTTTTTGCCAGACGGTTTTGCCAGATTTTTCCCAAGGGAAAGGGAGATACCGGTTCCCTTTAGCCTCATCCCCCAGGCCACAGATCAGAAATGAACAGTTTTGGGGTCCCTAAAAATGTACGTATTACCATTATTCATAGATTGATTTTTTATTCTCGTTTTTTTAAGTAGTGGCAGACATGAGATTCGTATTTCAAGGCCGGGTACCTGCAGCTTAAAATGCGTGGGAAGTGCCGTTTCCGGCCATCTAGAGGGTTTGCAAAGCCCAAAATTTTCTTGTACGATCCGCGCCAACCGATGGTGACTCTCCGCTTAGATAGTCTTGCCACGCCTGACCCTCGGAGGTACCGCGTACCTACTTGTTACCTAGGCCCCCCTAGAAATTCAATCCTGGCTACGCCACTGCTGGCCTGTCCCGACAGCCGAATTCCAGCAACGATAATGAAAATCGGACAGGCTATTTCAGCTACATATAATGATAAATAGCAGCCTGATAAAGTCTCCCAATAAGTCTGACTGAAAATGCATTTGAAGCCAGTTTGTAACATGACATAGGCTATTTTCAAAAATTACAATACGTTAGAAGTAAAATCATTTATCTGTACAATTAATAACCAAAGCCAACTCTGTTAATTACCCCAACATTCTACTTAATTTTGCTCTTGAAAGGCATATAACATAACATAACAGGTTGAAGGGCAAAGGAGGGCCAAGGCCCCATAAGATGCCCTGAAGACCAAGCCCTAATCAAAAGTCAAACCACCAAAGCTTGACTACAGCCCCAAACAATCAGATTCTACCACAGCCATGGAAAAACCTGTCAATGTTAACCTTAAAGCAGTGAACTGAGGGGGAGTTAACTACCCAATCTGGTAGACAATTCCACTCTTTGACAACTCTATGGGAGAAACTAAACTTCCTAATGTCAAGCCTTGCAAAAGGCTTTTCAAGCTTTTTACAATGCCCACGCACCCGAGAATTACCTTGAACCCTTAAATAACTACAAGTCAGCAGGGGATTTCTTTCACAAAGGAACTTGAAAACCTGGAGCATGTCTCCCCTAATCCTTCTCAGCTCCAAGGTGGTAAGCCCAAGATGTTTAAGCCTAGCATGATAGGGCAAATTTCTCACCTCAGGAATGAGGCGAGTGGCTCTCCTCTGAACCTGCTCTAAAACAAACTTGTCCTTTTCATAGAAGGGACTCCAAGCCTGAGCTGCATAGTCAAGATGGGGTCTTACCAACTGCTTATACAAATTAAGTACAATATCCTTACTAAAATTGATGAAATTCCTCTTGATCAATCCAAGCACTCTATTAGCCTTTACAGCAGTGGCTGCACACTGTCTTGATGACTTTAAGTCCCCAGTAATTACAACACCCAGATCTTTCTCAGAGGTGACATTACTTAAAACACAACCATTCATGTTATAATCATAGCTAAAACTTTTGGGACCAAAATGAAGGACCTTACACTTATCTGCATTAAAAGACATTTGCCAGGTCTGAGACCAAGAAAATAACCTATCCAGATCTTTCTGCAGCAGTAAGGCATCATCCAAAATGCTAATTTTCCTATAAAGCTTAGTATCATCTGCAAACTTACTTATACGAGATGTAAGAGAACTATCAATATCATTGATGAAAATTAAGAAAAGAAGTGGGCCAAGGACAGAACCCTGTGGTACTCCACTTGTGACTTCTTTCCAAGAGGAGAAGTTACCATTGACAGCAACTCTCTGAGATCTACCATGAAGCCACGAATTTATCCAATCAGCACAATTGCCCTGAACCCCTAACCTATGCAGCTTAACCATTAGCCTACCTAATGGAACTTTATCAAAAGCCTTTGAAAAGTCAAGGTAAATGACATCAACGCCATACCCAGAATCAAGAGATGAAGAGACATCTTCTAGAAAGCTCAGTAAGTTAGTAACACAAGATCTGCTTGGCAGGAAACCATGTTGTGACAGATTAAGTAACTCATTATCTAAAAGATACTTAAGTAAACTATCCTTAATCAAAGATTCCATAACTTTGCACACAACACTGGTTAAACTGACAGGCCTGTAATTGCAAGGATTACTTCGATCCCCCCTATCACCTAATAAAAACCCAATTTTTTTCATAACCGTACCAAAAATCATATTTTCTTCCATTGAATTCCAAAATTTCTCCAATAAGATAAGCTCTTAATTTTCAAATTTTCGTTCAAAAAAAGAACCTTTCGGGTAACCTTCTAGGCTCGTGTTGAAACACAAGTTATATAGTACGTAGGCCTAGTACGATTTTGTGTTACCCCAAAATATTTTCAGCTGTCGCCTATAGGCCTATAACGTTTTTGATTATGCCCATATGAAGAACATATTCTTCAATAAACAACCCAACTTTTTTAATGCTCTTTACAAAAGCCATTTTCTTCGAAAAATTTTAAATTTTATTTTCAAAATAAACTCCAAATTTTTAAGTATTTGTTGAAAAGAAGGCCAAAAGTTCGCGCCCTCCCGACGCGCCTTAAAATCTGCAAAGTCATGTCACACCGGGGCTAATTCAAAGCCTTTATCGCGGCCTTGATATGCTGAACCCCCCCCCCCCCTGTCGAGAAAATCCTGGCCCCATCCCTGCTCCCTAAAAACTGAAATGCTCCCGTACTCATCAGTAATTTGAATGTGTGATACATCAGCAATGAACAAATAAAAAGTAAAACGGCTTGCCACACGGAGGACTTGTGAGTCCACTAATCATTCATTTCCAGCTGGTAGGTCGCTGGCTGGTTTCATTTCATACTAGCCAGGCTCTCTGTGGCACCTGTAACAGGCCCCTTTCCAGCACCCAAGCTTCAAGGAAAAGTGCAGGACTCAACAGTGTAAGGTTTAATTTCTGGCTTAGACTACATGGTACTTCTTTGTAATCCAGTGGTAAAGGATGACGATGTGGAAGATTTAGGCTAGGTTGGACCACAGTGCAGTATTTATGTTAGGCCTAGTTTTGCGAAACTTTCTAAACATGGTCAAGGTAGCCTACTGTTGGATTGTGAGCTTTGTAGGAAATGAGGGAAAGAACATTAAAAGCTAGGTCTTTCATATAGGCTTAGACTAAACTCTAATGAGTTTTAGACCTGAAGGTGGAGCCAGCACTAGCCTAGTAGTGATGACAGAGAGAAAGAGGGTAGTTTTGTGAGTCAAAGCTTTGAAAGCCATAACACTCAGCACTATATTAACAGTTAGGCCTAAGCAGGATAGAGGAATGATTTTCAGGTTGAAGCACATAAGTCATACATTGATGTTAAAATAGCAGTCTAAATACTAGCAAAATATTTGTATTTAAATGCTAAGGAAAACTATATTCTCAATAACTTCATTTGTAAAAAGAAATTGTGTATGTTATAGCTGCTTTTACTGTTTTTGGTTTCCCGAAAGGGAAAACTATGGAGCCGGTCTTCAAGTTCACCGAGGCAAAACCTTGAGAGGGACCACATATTGCAAAGTCGATATTGACTATTACAAGTCATCCATACAAATGAGTGACGACGATTACTTATAACGCATGCTTTTACAATATTGCTCGACTTAGTGTTTCTACAAAACAAAAGTCAAAGACTTTTTTCTTACTAAAAATTTATAGGGTCATCAAGTGTTTGATAATTTAAAAAGTCGTATATAACTTTGAAGTTTACTGCATTTTTGGAGAAAATCTGCTAAGCCTGCGACTATAAGCCACACTCGTTGTTGTCTTAGATCAGACTAAAACAATGTATACATATATAGCCACTAATGATATAGCAATGTGCAACCCATCTGCTTTGTACACCGTATTTTACATATCTGTAACGCACTACGACTACAAGCAAGTCGAAATTCTTCTCATCAGGCGACAATCGCAATGGAGTTTTACTGTGTGAACTTTCTCCACATACAGTTAACTCAATGAGGATTTACAGTACATTCTGTGTATAAAACAAGAGACCAGTCGATTCTTTGCGATAGACGAGCTGTAGGGTATTGTGAGGGTGCCATTGTCATGAAGTATCGTGTGCCTGTGTAAGGCTGTGTTTGCAGTTTGTGGATTTGAAATCGTTTATTCTGTTTCAGAGATGTTTTCAAACTTTATTTTTCCTTGTGTAATTAATGTTGCTGCTGCTTAGAGGCAATTGAATTAGCGGAGGCTCCGTAGTAGCTGGTCTTGTTTGTAAGGAGACTTCAAACCAACTTAGTTTTTAAACTGTAATAACCATTGGTAGAGCTAGCTTGATGTTGCTTGTAGAGAACGGCCACAATTAGTTTGAGTTTGGTTCGTATAGGTTAAGGTCAGGTTAGATGAGGTTTTCGTGGCTTAAACCTCTCACCCGAAACTACAATTTTGGTACGGGGGTACCAAAATTCTCAATTGGCTCAGCTCTTTGATTGGCAGCTAATTCAAACAATGCAGAATACCAAGGCTTATATTTCACAACGTGTACGGTACTGAGAGTGTTTTGATTACATAAATTGAGCTTTTATACACTCACCTTGAAGCAATAAACTGAGATTGTATCTGGATGAGGATGAAATTCTGACAATTGTGGGAGGGGCTTCAGTAAGAAGGTTAGGAGAATTGGTACTGTTTGGGGTGAGAGAACTGAGCCTTTAAGTTTGTTGGTTAAATCAGGCTGGCCAAGGCTATATTTCAGTTGTGGCTCACTGACATGTTTTCCGGCTTATGCTGAACACCAAGCAGTTTTCCGGCTTATGCTTAGCATCAAGCACAATGGCTGACCAAGGCCACTTGCTGCTTGACGATGAGGGAGTTGTCTAGACTCCAATTCATAGGCTCTCTTCTTTGTAGGTCTATATTTTCAGTAGGCCTATGCTAATTACTTGTACTTAACCTAAAGAGTGCCTTTGCAAGAATCTTAGTAGGGGTCGTTCAGAATTGGTTTGATATTTTTATATACCTCCGGTAATATGCGGTTACAGCCCTATAATCTACACCCTCATATTCTGACCCCCTCTTGTTCTGACATTTGATCGTAGATGAGCACATGTGTGTTGGAACATACGTATAGGGCTGTCGGAATATAGGGCATGCTATATAGCCTACAGTAGTTCCCACTCGTAGCCAGAGTGAGAAGAAGGCAAAACCCGGGAAAATTTTCAAGGTGACAAAGGGTGTGGGCTAGCTACTGCAAGTAATAAGTCAATGAAAATAATCAAATTAGGCCTATCTGGGGAAAATCATGGGGGCTTAGCCCTCTTTGGTGACCCCTTGCATGACTACGGATCTGCTAACATACGTGTTTTTTATTAACTGGAGAGAACTCTTTGTATTGACCCACTAAGAGAATTTGCTAGTATAATATTCTCAGTTACTGCCACAGGTGAATACCATAGCCTATTCATTACATACTGGAATGGTTTCGTGGAGAAACCCTCTTCCCCAGTATCTTAAGTTGTCAAGTGTCGTTGAGATAACCCTTAGGGAGAATTTCTTCATTGCATTACTTTTCGTTGGGATTTTGAAATTGCCAAGCTATCCAATATTGAACCTGGTAATGCCCCACTCAGATGCATGGACATTTTGGTCATAACTTGCAGTGCACTATCATTCCTCAAGGACCAACGGTGATCTCTAACAGTATCCTTTCGGGAAATGTACATAACTCTGGTTCTGATTTCAATAAATGTCTAACGTTAGGCCTATAGGCTAAATGATATTGAAAAGCTGATTAGTAACATTTCACCTACACCAGTATTTCTGTAAGCACCAGCATGGTATGGTATCACAGACTATAAAGGTACAGAAGTATCCAGGAGACCGTTCACACCGTTTAAACTACTTTTGTGCGCGGGGAATCTGAACAAGAAATGGGAAACAGGCGTGGATCGGAAAACCCAGCATACCAAAACATGTGTGCCGTGCTGAAAGTACAGTATGCCACACGCACAGGTGCAGTATGTGTATGTACTGTACAGTAGTACTGAGAAAGCCTGAATTCCCCTAGCTATCCTACGAAAAAAAAAACTTGCATGCAGCATACGTGCAGCATACCACAGGTGTTAGATTACTGTATATACTATACAGTAGGTCCTTTATAGAGTACGTGTACAGCTGTATGTATATGGATACTGCTGAGGATGTAATGGCTGTGGTATGCCATACATATGGTATGTAGGCTAGAGGTCTTTTGCATTTAGGCTAGTGAAGGCACAATTGCGCGAGGAACAACTTTATTAAATGGGTGAAAGATGAGCGGGGATTTCACTAAAAACTCCCGAAGTGCACGGACAGAAAACAAGGCAGTTTGGCTGCCCGGGGCCCCGTGCAGGCCAAACTTTGGAGTCTGGCACTCAGACCCGTACTCAACTGTAAGGTGAAAATCTTTTCTCAAGGCTGGAGCTTACTGCAGTTGAAAGAAATAATTAAATACTGAAATTTATCTAAAAACCTGTGTGATAAATGCCTTGGTTCTTAAACATTACACAAGAAATGTTCACTTGATGATCATTTCGCACAATCCCAGTCACAAATTCTGGTTAGGAGTTTCGGAAATTGCCTCTTAACATTTATTTCGCAGAACTAGGAATTCCCACGTTTAACCAAGGAATTTGATTTCATCAATTCCATTTATTTCCTTTCTGTAATTACTCTTTGTTCCTTAGTTGATGTTGTGTTGTACGCCAGTTGTCTTATATTTTTTCTTTTCTAAAAGGGATAAGACTTGAAAAGCCCTGCTTATTCTGATTCCTCAACCCTATCACATCTAAAGTTTGGTTAACTATATAACCTGTTTACGTCAGCTTCAAAGTTTTTCAAAGTATTATAAAGTATTTCCACTTCTCCATAATGTTCTATTCTTCTATTCTTAATTAAATTATAACATAATCTGTTTTTGTTTTATGTGTTTATGGTAGAAATAAACTTGAAACTTGATTTCTTTTGACATTTAGGGCAATCTTAAAGATCGCTACTCATCAGCAATACTGCAGTTGAAAGAAATAATGAAGTACTGAAATGTTACTAAAAACCTATTTGATTCAGTAGATGCCCTAGTTCTTAAACATTTCACAAGAAATTTTGGCTTGATGATCATTTTGCACAATTCCAGACACAATTTCCAGTTACGAATTTCGGAAATTGCCCTTTAATGTTTATTTGGCAGAACTAGAACTTCCCACATTTAACAAGGAACTTGCTTACAGTACCTTCGACATTCAGTGCAATCTTAAAGATTGCTACTCATCAGCCAATGCTTTTACAATGTGTATTGAGAATAGTTACCATGCATTTGTTGATTAAATTCACTGTGCATACGGTAACACACAGCATTTTATGAGTAAGAAATTCATTGCAAGCAGATAATTAATCCTAGCATTACAAGCTCTGACATGAATGTTGCTTCAACACTCTCTGACACAGTGATATAATGAGACTTCTCCATAACGTTAGCTGTGTGTGCAAGGAACTCTTTTGCAGGAACAAAGCAAACGTTCTTTCAGAAATTTACACAGTGAAGCAACGGTACTTGCCCAACAGTAAATCCAGCTTAAAACATTGGCACATGGTCATGTGAAAACAACTCACTTGCTTTCGTGTTTCAATACAATAGCTACCGTACTGGTACAAAACAAGTGTTTTGTGTTGTTGTACAATGGATTGCTGGGTGATGCATTCTGTTAATTCAAACATGAAACACTTCAAAAAGAGTTTCAACAGTGATTATTTGGGTCTGAAGAAAGTTCGATGAATCAACATGTTATGGAAATAATTTGGTGAAGTCCGACCTACAATAATACAGTAACTTTTAGTGATAATTTACATGAAGGTGGGCGAATTTAATTATTTTCAGAAATTATTTTCACAACCTACAATAATTTTCTGAGTGCACTTGTGAGACTTTCCGGTGCATAATTGCACTGCAGTTATGATTAAGTCACTGCCAACAAGTTTTACATTTTGTTCACTGATGTGTTGAGTTAGGAGCAACAAATGTTTTGAGAAATATTGTAACAGGAAGCACGTACACGTATGTCAACTGCATGGTGTTCTTATGGATATTTGCATGTGTTAGAAGCCCTACTTTTTTCCTCTTCTAGTACCGGTACTACATTATCCCAGGTACCATTTGTGGGAGTACTGACAGTACCAATTACAGTTCCAGTGGTACGGTGAAACCTTACTGGTAAGTGTCATGTTACAGTGCTTAAAATACTGCACTTGGACAGATTGTACATTTGATATTTTTTCTTTTCTCTTATTTCCTTTTTTATCTTATAATAGCTAAATGATATAGAAAAGCTATTATTACCATGTTACTTAACACTTGGAGAGATGAGTCTGCTGTCAGGACAAGATATTGAAAAATACATGAGTAGGAAAAAAGACATGGGAGGGGATGAGAAACTTCCATATTTTCATTTGGAACAGCAGCGCCTCACAACTTTCTTCTTTCATTATTTGCAAAGTAAATTTTATAATTTTTTGTGGACATCAGTATTGTGTATGCAAGGTAAGCTAAGCAGAAACTCATGCTAAATTTTACATTTGAGTAGAAAAAATTCTGCCTTATGACTCCCAAAAGCCAATCACAAAACAGGACATTGTGTTACACTGCTCAAAATGACTGCATTTTTCTTTTAAGATGTCTTATGTTCAGAACTTCAGAGTGTGTAAATTTTTAAATTTAATGTCTTTGTAGAGTAGTGGAACGGAAGGCAGCTTTCACCTGTTAGGCACCCTCTATTGGTGCAAAGATGTCATCTGGTTGGAATTTAAATTTAACTGCCAAAGGAGCAGGGAGAGGGCGAGGAAGAAGTAGGGGACAGGATTTGTCATCTGCTGCCTCATCTTCTAATAACAACCATGCACCTTGGCAGAGAGGAAGAGGCTCAATGAAAACCTCCCATCAGAAAGATCCAGGTAGAGGTCTGTACATTGTTCACATGTTTTGTCATTTTGAATGGTACATGTCTGGTCGAAATTACAAAACAAGTAACCAAAGAATTCAATTGACTAAGTACTTAAAATCTGAACGTGAACAATAGCTATTTATTAGAATTTTTGACTGAAATTTTTATTGCTTGTTTGTGTATGAGTACTCCACTTATTGCTCTGGTTGTGAAGCATCAACCAGTCAATGTTTTGTCGTGGCAGGACCAAGGACTGCAATTAACCTTTGTTCATCGGAATTGGTCATTTCATTTTGTGAAAGTACTGAAAAGGATAAATGTAATGGTTGGGACCATTAAAAAGGACCAACCCAAACCATTGGATTTCAAAGATTATAGGAACCCAGTTGTGGATTCCATGGCTCTTCACCATGGGAGGGGGTTCTGTTTAAAAAAAAGTCCATGGGTAGTAATTGATTCTTGGGGTTCCCTGATTTCATCACCATGGGACCACAATGAAGTTGGTGACATTCTGTCTTGGAAAATCCAAATCACACCAGAGTTTGATTTACAGCTTACTATTATTTATCAAGGTCAGAATTGTGAGTTCAATTTTTTCATAGTTTTCTTTTTATGAAATAAACAGTGATCAGCCTTTGCTTTAATGCCCAGGTTCACCTGTTCAGAATGTCCCTGAGACTGTAGACGAGAGATTTCAGAAAGCATCTGCTCCTATAAAGAAATCTGTACAACAACACCTGGAGCGGCATGGCAGCATGAATGACATTGACTCATCGTCAGAGGATGAAGATGATGTAGATGATGATTCCATCCTACAGACAATGTACAAGTCATACTCTCTTCAGATTGGTGAGACACTGTACCCTGGCATTGATTTTAATTTTTGGAATGTAATATCAGTATGTAATAAACGTCTTGTTTGTTATTTCATCCTTTGTATACTGAAATTTTCGAAGCAACAAAGTTGGATTGTTTCTGGAAAGCATAAGTATCAGACAGCTGTGGGAGGGACATGAAGGTTGGAAGAATTGGAACTTTTTGGGGTGATGAATCGCTGCATTGATTATTGGTCAGGACCAATCATAAGCCTACTGTGCCATCAGTAGAAAAGACCAGATAGAACGCAAATATATATCCTCATCTAAAAGGTAGCTGCTGCACTGTTCATAGTTTGTTGACTGTATTTCGAAGATATTCAGTGATAACAGCACGAGTGCACTGTTGTCAGTGTCAGTCATTCTCATGTACTTTGAGTTGCAATGCAATCCGTGTTTGGCCATTGTGGGTCAAATTGTCATATACAAAATAAGGCCTTGAATTTTGAGGTGTGCCAGTGCAATCGCACACCATAATTTGCCTGAAACCGTTGGGAGGACTATTGGCTTTTAGGCACCTAGATGAAGAAAGGGGAGTGTGTAAATCTGTTCAAGTTTATTAGAATAGCAATCCTTCCACTCTCCTTATAAATTCGCTGAGGAGAGTGAAAATCTCAAACTGAAGGCCTGCAAAATATAAGGAAGTTGTCAGATACAGTATCATAATTCTATGACATAGATGTCCTTCAAACATTCAAATGGTGTCACTTTCCCTATTGCTACTGTACAATTAGACAGCCAGTCTTTGGCAGAATGTAGACCCTTTGCAATGAATGAAAACTACTAGACTGCTCTATTTATATTCTAAATAATCTGCTGTATTGCAGCTTAACTTTGCACTGCTAGCAATGGGTGAAGTTAGCTTGTCACTGTAACTGGTCCACCTGAAGGTTCTTCAGTCTAGGTATGCAAGTGACTTCATTGGCTGGGCAACAGATTTTAGTGGCAAGCCTGTGCTAAGTAGGAGAAAAACATGAAGTGGGATTTGAACCCAGGCACATGTGAAACACATTGATACAAGCCCTATGCTAAGTAGGAGGAAAACCTAAATACATGAAGTGGGATTTGAACCCATGCACATGTGAAACACATTGATACAAGCCCTATGCTAAGTAGGAGGAAAACCTAAATACATGAAGTGGGATTTGAACCCATGCACATGTGAAACACATTGATACAAGCCCTATGCTAAGTAGGAGGAAAACCTAAATACATGAAGTGGGATTTGAACCCATGCACATGTGAAACACATTGATACAAGCCCTATGCTAAGTAGGAGGAAAACCTAAATACATGAAGTGGGATTTGAACCCATGCACATGTGAAACACATTGATACAAGCCCTATGCTAAGTAGGAGGAAAACCTAAATACATGAAGTGGGATTTGAACCCATGCACATGTGAAACACATTGATACAAGCCCTATGCTAAGTAGGAGGAAAACCTAAATACATGAAGTGGGATTTGAACCCAGGCACATGTGAAACACATTGATACAAGCCCTATGCTAAGTAGGAGGAAAACCTAAATACATGAAGTGGGATTTGAACCCATGCACATGTGAAACACATTGATACAAGCCCTATGCTAAGTAGGAGGAAAACCTAAATACATGAAGTGGGATTTGAACCCATGCACATGTGAAACACATTGATACAAGCCCTATGCTAAGTAGGAGGAAAACCTAAATACATGAAGTGGGATTTGAACCCATGCACATGTGAAACACATTGATACAAGCCCTATGCTAAGTAGGAGGAAAACCTAAATACATGAAGTGGGATTTGAACCCAGGCACATGTGAAACACATTGATACAAGCCCTATGCTAAGTAGGAGGAAAACCTAAATACATGAAGTGGGATTTGAACCCATGCACATGTGAAACACATTGATACAAGCCCTATGCTAAGTAGGAGGAAAACCTAAATACATGAAGTGGGATTTGAACCCATGCACATGTGAAACACATTGATACAAGCCCTATGCTAAGTAGGAGGAAAACCTAAATACATGAAGTGGGATTTGAACCCATGCACATGTGAAACACATTGATACAAGCCCTATGCTAAGTAGGAGGAAAACCTAAATACATGAAGTGGGATTTGAACCCAGGCACATGTGAAACACATTGATACAAGCCCTATGTTAAGTAGGAGGAAAACCTAAATACATGAAGTGGGATTTGAACCCATGCACATGTGAAACACATTGATACAAGCCCTATGCTAAGTAGGAGGAAAACCTAAATACATGAAGTGGGATTTGAACCCATGCACATGTGAAACACATTGATACAAGCCCTATGCTAAGTAGGAGGAAAACCTAAATACATGAAGTGGAATTTGAACCCATGCTCATGTGAAACACATGGATACACAAGAGGAGGAGTAAAGCACTCTCACTTGACAACCCTTCCATGCTTGCAACATGATACAGTATGTTTTTGGTAGGTTGCTGGTTATGGTTGGTTGAGCTGTTATCATAGGCTGATTGTGCTGTTGTGATTTGATAGTAATACTTTTTTCCCTTTGTCCCATTCTCCCTCTGGGTATGTACTATAGCTGGCTGTTGAACTATTTAGGCCCTTTAGGAACTACCAGCTTGCTCCTTTTAGTTATTCACTAGTATAATGGGCCTGTGCTTGTGATAATTTGCATTGTTTAGGTGTTTTAGGGACTTAACATAAAGATGCCAGTCACATGTCACATATCTGTACAATGACCCACCTGTAACTGACCATTCTAGGGGTTAAGTTTGATGATTTTTGCTACAGTTTCACTGTTTGGTCAAGTGGTCAGGCCATCAGACTTGCAGCCGGGAGATTTGGAGTTCAAATCCTGGCTGTATCATACCAAGACTCTAAAAATTGGAACCTACTGCCATTGTGCTTGGTACCAGGAAATGGAGTAGGGAAAACAAGACAGTGATCCACATCTGTAAAAAAGGCCTGGTCAGCCCAACTTAAATCAATTGGTTAGAAATAAGCCCTAAAAGTCTATCTAAATATGCGTTACCATTTTCTACTTTATCTGCGTCAGGTTCTGAGCAAGAGGTGGATCTAGATAAGACCAAACAGAACATACAGGACTCATGGTCTGGAGGCAATTCCTGTGCTATATGTATCGGCAAAATTAGGCATGTTGATGCCGTAAGTCTTTCAAATCTTTGTATCTATGTGAAAAAGAAAATCATACATAATTCAAAGTGCGAACTAGTAAGTGTCATGCTGAATGACTTAATCCATCTTTAAACAACAAATTTGGATCGGCTTCCTATCTGATTTGAGATTTTCGAAAAATCTTTTCCATCTCCAGTCAGAGAGAACCCCTGATTTGCCGTCCTGTGTAAATGTAAGATTTAAACTGTAAAAATTAATTTATACTAATTACTTTGTGATGTCACATCAACCAGCAGCTTTAATCGGACTACTGCATGTTCAATAAAAGCTGTCTTTTAGAGTGATTTCATGAAAGAGAGTTTGACTCCTTTGTTATGTCATGTGTAAGAATTTAAAAATGGAACCTACCGTCAATGTGCATGGTGCACAGAGTAAGAAACAGAGGAGGGGACACAAATCAGTGAGCCACAACTGGAAAAACGGTCATGGCCAGTCTGACTTGAACAAATCGGTTAGAAACTGAGCTGTAAAACTCCATCAAACTACGGACAGTCACTTGTGATCTTTTTAGGAGCATTGCAGATTCCTTTTTTTTCAAAACAACTTCCATCTTAAAAATGTTAATTTTTGTATCACACCTTTCATTACAGTTGAGCTGCTCTTTTTATGTGTAGTTATTCTCCTTGGCTGATGCGCAAAGGGAAATGTTGTCAAACTTGTCATTGCTTAAGAAACTGTTTTGGACTTTCGATGAAGTAATTTTACGGATTGCTTGTACAGGTACTGCAACGCTTAGGCATTGTCCATATTTATGGTGTGCCTGGTTATTGTTGACTGGGTGGGTAGACTGCATTTCCATTATACTTGACCTAACTAGGCAGTGTAGAATTCAGTTCCAAAAATGGCTTTCCTACAGTATCTATCGTTTTCTCGTTCTGCATTCCTACTGTAGGTCTGGAATTGCCGTGAATGCTGCACAATACTTCACCTTCACTGTATACAAAACTGGGCCAAACAAGCTGTGATGCTGAAAGATTATCAATCAGAAGAAAAGTTGGATAAAGCTGCTGCCACGTGGCCTTGGTAAGTTGAGCAGTGTTGTGGTAGCGTGGCCACAAATCATGTGTAATGGGTTCTCTAAGACTGTGGTCTCACATACCCCGTGCTTGGGGTAACACAGTGTTACCTCACGCTCGAGTAACATGGGAACGTGGGTTAACATGGGTTCTGTGTTTAAATTTTGATCAACCTAAAATTGCTTGGTTGTGCGGTTTTAAACACAGTGTTTGTTTTAACCAAGCAAGGTCACAGGTGTTTATGGCTTTGATGCAAGTGTTATCTAACATTTTACAGTAATTGGCCTCATTACTTTGGTAGCACTACCCAATCAATGAAGTGGAGTCATTTGCCTTTTGAAAATTAGTGACTTGAGTCATGACTCCTTGCAACTCAGAATCACTGACTTTCATCCCAAAGTGAATTAACTGTCCCATATGTGCCAGTGAAGTAAGAGCAACAAATGACTTTTTTTAACTCTTTACTGTTGTGCTCCAATTAGGGCATATTTGCCCGCCTCGGGAGTGGGCGGAAAAGCGGAGGTAGCACGCCTCGCATCAGCTTCCATAGGTTATTGACCCCGTGACCTTAAATTATTGTCTCTCTCGTTGTTGTGGCCGAATTTTCGGGTAGCTACTTGCAGTTTTGAGCTCCGCGTGAAACAGTAAAGATGGGTGACAGCCGCGCTCTCTGTCTGCGGTTAGGGTCACTCACTAATCTCCGATTATTGTTGATACTTTTCTACTTAGTGACAAAGTAGTAATTTGTTTAATAAGGACTAAAGATTTTCACTGACGTCCTATTTAAACCAAAAATATCAATGTACACAAATTTTGGTCATTATAGTTTGTATGACAGCAAGGTGAATTATTTGTGTGGTGTATTGTTTTCAAAAGAAACTGTTGTCATTTTAAAAGGGGTTTGTGATAGCATATAGCCATGTTGTCATAGTAGCATATAGCCATGTTGTCATAGAGTAAGCACTGCACTACTTGTAGTTACTGTTGTGGTGGGCAGTGATATGGCCCTCTGGCAATTAAGGCTAGCAGTTTGAAACAATGGAATTTGAATGAGGCTTTGGAGACTTGTGTTAAGGAGGGTGGGTGGGAGCCCACCATGACTGTGCACCAACCTAATTGCATACTAATTCTGTGTGATTGGCAGTGACATGGTCCTCTCACTGAAAAGGCTAGCTAGCAGTTTTAAACATAGGAATTTGAGTAAAGCTTTGGAGGTTCTAAGGGGGCTGGGAGGTTGTTGCTTACTATGGCTGTGCAACGTCCTTAATGACATCCTAATTTTGTGTGGAAGGCAGTGACTTGGTCCTCTAGCTGTTGAGACTAGCAGTTTTGAAACATAGAAATTTGGGTAAGGCTTTGGAGGGGGTATGGGGGGGTGAAGCAAGGGTGAAGCAAGAGGTATTGGTTGCTGTGCAACATCCTAATGTCATACTTTATTTGTCACTCTCATGGTAATACATTCTTTTATTGTTCTTTACAAACAGTCCCAACTGCAGATTTGAATATAAAGGTCATGAGACACCCTACCAATACACCTGTTTTTGTGGCAAGAAGGTGAACCCCCCATCCCATCCTTGGCTTGCTCCCCACAGCTGTGGGGACAGGTGCAACAAGCGTCTTAAACCAGAGTGTGGACATACCTGTCTACTTCTATGTCATCCAGGTTTGTAAAATAAATAGTGTAACATGCCTTTGATGATATTTTTCATGACGAGCTCTTAACTGGCTGTGTCTCTGCTCTTGGGGCATATTGAGTTGACCTTCATTATTTAACGAGGTTGTTGAAGGATGCTTACACATGACAATACTGATTACTAATTGCATAATTAGTCAACTCAAGTTTTATATCCAATCCAAGGTATGAAATAAATTTTTATTTTTTTTCTAGTTCTGTTATGTAACAGCCTTGTGCATAATTTCAAAAGGTGTCATTGTCATAAATTTTTAAGAACTAAACTTACTTGTTAATTACACACTCACGAAACATTTTTGTATGTTGAAGATTGGGTTTGTCTAAGTCTATCCCTTTGTAATGATCGTGTGAAGAAAACCAGGTAAGGCTAAGTCAGGTACAGAAAAATTATTACCAATAAATTCAAATACTGATTGTCAACATCTTGCATCCTTGTATTCGTGTTCCGTATTGACGCAATCTTTATTCATTTTTTCCCACTTTGGAAGAGGTAGAATGAAGGATATATTTGCAAGAGATTTGATCTCACATTCTTTTTTTTGTTAAGACCCAGAGACGTCAACTTTTTTTCAATCTCTGAAAAGTTCAAGGGTAAAAAACGCTATTACAAGTTTCTCCTTTTATCTTAAGAGTTCGTTCAAATTTAATCTCTAGCTGATAGTAAGCCAGATGATCCAATACTAAGTTTCTGAAAGATTTGACAGAAAGACAAACCTTCTTATCCTTCATGATTGTGCAGCTGTTACTTGTGTCATGATGAACTTCACATTTTTTGTCATCAACTAAAAATTTTTTTAAATGGCATCCATCTTTGAAAGTTCAATGTTGTCTTTCAAGTAAAAGCTTTTAGTGTATTAATGTAGCCTTTTCTTTGTAATTTGATTTCCATTGTCACTTTTGTGACACTTGAAGGACAGATAATTAAATTACTGCACGTATTGATTTGAATGCACTCATACTGACAATTTTCAGAAAGAGCGTATTATTGGATATTGAAAGATTTCCAATCTGTTGTAACTGTTACTGTGTAAACGTACTGCATAGGATAAAGAAATCAAAATTTTATTCAAACTTGAAAGTTTTAGAGTAAACTCTTGAACAGCCTGTAGTAACCCTTTATAAACAGGGTTTCCATCAGAGGGGGGAAAGGGGGGATTTGTCCCCACCCCCCTTTCCAGAAGAAGGTGGGTAAAATCCCCCCCTTTTCATTTCCATAAAAATTAGAAAATTGTCAATATCTTGGTTTCTTACTTAAAAAGACAACACTTTTGCAGCAATGTTTGAACTTACACAAATAGATGGCCTTTAAAACCTTCAAATTGCACCTTACAGGGTTCTTGAAGCAAGTTTTTGTCCCCCTGAACCCACTCATAACTTTAGCCTAGGACAGCATCAATTTGGACTTGGGGTTTAGCAGTAATAAATCCCCCCCCCCCTCCTTTCTTTGTGTTTCTGGCGTAATCCCTGATAAATGAATCCTACCAGTGACTGTAGGTAGCCATTAGTGGGGTCCATCAACCTTAAATTATCTTCACTTATTGTCTGCATGAATTTGAAACCCTCATATATTCAGTGAAATTGAGGGAATCAAGATACAATTTAGTGTGTTTAGTGTGCATGCATCTATCATACAGGTAAGCAAGGAAATTGAAAGACTAAAGCAAATAGACCCCAGTTATGCCTGACCAAAATCAGACCATCACTTAACTGTCCGGATTTGTTTAAAGCTTGACACATGACAGAGAATGAATCACCCTTAAAAGTACCTCTCACTTTCAGCCATGATGATCAACATTTATTTATTTCACATAAAGTGTTTAGTTTAAAAGTGGCAGTTGTCATAATCTCTGTCAATAGGTGACTTTCACGCTATATAACAAAATTATTGAAAATGTAGCAGTGAAAGTGAATGGTGAATGTTGGCACAGATTCCTGCCTTCTCTGTGTAGTTGTTGATGTCACTCTCTCTTTTGTGATAACATTATAATAGAGTTGGTTATCTCACTATCATTGAAAATCGATTGCATGGCCAAGTGGTTAGAGCATCCGGCTTGCAGTCTGGAAGTTGGGAATTGAAGTCCTGGCTGGGCATACCGAAGACTTCAAAAATGGAACCTTCTACCATTGTGCTTGTTGTTCAGCATAAACAATAAAGCAGGGAAAACAAGCCAGTGAGCTGCAACTAGAAAAAAGGCCATGGCCGGCTCAACTTGAAGCAACTAGTTTGAAACTGGACTGTAAAACTCCATCTAACAAGCAAACTAACTAACTCGTGGTTATTTAAGGGAAAATGCAGTCACCCCATCTTGAATTAACATAGTAGACTATTCTGTCTTTTGAATGGCTCATGAGAATCATGTGACAATATTTCTTCTGTGAGATAAATAGGAATAACTATAGTGACAAGACCTAAAAAAGCCATATCCTTAAAAAAAAGGAGAAAAAATGAAAAGAATAGGAATCTGTTTAAACCTGCAAACCTTTGGGCGAACTTTTATTTTAGCAGGCGCGGATCCAAACATTCCAAAAGGAGGCTGAGGAGGCTGACTACAAGAAATCAGTGGTGTGAGGGAGTTGCATTGCTAGTTTTGTGTATGTTTTATTGTTGAAGAGACGAAAAAGGGAGGGCTGAGGCTGTAAAAAACCCCTGGATTAGCGCATGTTTAGAGCCATAGGTTTTTATCGCAGGATGCCCCATGCAAGAGACATATGTACTGCAACTATGAAGGAAAATGAAAAATTTTTAGAGTAGCCTTGTTAGGTTGTAGCATTATGCTTGGATTACATAGAATATATGCAACATTGAAGTCCTAAAATGTCATCAAGAAACTTTGGAGAGGACTCAGTACAAAATTGTGAGACTTAGCTGTCCTTTCAAAATTAGTTAGGGATGACTACTCTTTCCGTTTAGGACTATCTGTAAGAGTGACAAGTCATAAGTACCTTAACCTTAACCTTCATTTCCCCTTTTCTCCCCAGGTCCTTGTCCACCATGCCCCCAGACTGTAAAGAATTCCTGTCACTGTGGGGCCCAGCCAGCCCAGTTACGCAGGTGCTGCTCCAAAGCATGGTCTTGTGGATCCAAGTGTAACAAGCTTCTTGCATGCGGACAACATCATTGCAACACACCTTGTCATGCAGGTATGATCCCAGGAGAGCAGATTTAGGGGGAAATATCTTCTGCTTCCCTATTTTTCATATGGATATTTGCAGGTTTTATTTTATTTTTTTTTTTTTTATTGTTTTTTTTTGGTGTGGATGGGCATTAATTTTGATCACATGAGAAAAAATTTTGTATTCAAAAGAAAACAGGAAAATTTGATGCAGAACTGTTGTTTAGTCAGGGCTGTAGTGAGAGAAAACTAGGTACCAGTCCGATATATTGCCAGTTTCAAGTGCAGGGGCATTTTGACAGGTCATGCAAATGGCCCTATTTGGGTGATAAAACAGATAAATAACAATGATAGCTTGTACCAAATGTTGGTACCATGGGACTTGAGTTTTAAATTTTCCAGGTGTGCTACAAATCACACTCCTCCAGCAGTCAAGGAGTGTGGTAGGTGCGCTGTTTTATTAAACTTCAATAGATTTACATGAGCTCCCATTCTTCATCTAGGTGTGCAAAAAATCACACTCCTCACAGTGATTTGAGGTGAGTGATGGTTTGAGATTGGACTTCCACACCTCAAAATTCAAGGCCTTGTACTAATAAATTTAAAAAATAAATTTTTTTTCATAAAAAAAATTTTTTCATAAAAAAGGGAAGGAAAGGAAATAGTTATGCAGCTCAGTTCCAGAGAATCTATTGGCAGTTGGTAGTTTGTGAATAGCAGTTTGTGCTGGTTGGGAAACTTGTAGTCCTTGTTCAACCAATCAGCTTAGCCACAACCCTCCTTTACAACAAATGCAATGATCTTTCCTGTTTGCATGTTTTCTCCATACACTTGCACAGCTTTGCCACAGTATTTAAGACAACTTAGTTAATTGTACTGTGGACTTACAAAACCATGGACTCATTTCACCTATACCAGATTTTTTTTTTTTCAGCTTAGATGAACTGCCATGAATGGGGGAAAAGGGAGACATATGTGACCAGTGGGTTAAATACAACAATTTTGTTTTAAAAGATGGAATACATTGCATGCATGTTACTGCAATTATTAAGAAATTGTTCAAAATATGGTGTTGTCTCTGTAGCAAAATTGGGCAAAAGGGCTGCTGAGGGGGTCATTTTTAGTTCATGCCTGTGACATGCTAATAGAACCCATTTCCAAATAACAATGGCAGAAGATTGTGGGACACTGTTTTGGTACACCTCATTTTTTGCCATGGTAAAATGACATTGACAAGGATGACCTGTACCAAAAACTGTCCCACAATCCTTTGTTATTGCTATTTGAAAAATGGTGTATAGGTCAGAACCATGAGAGTCCCATGTCACTTTTGATTTCTTTGGTAGGGACGTTATTCTCCCATGAAATTATAATGCATGTTATGAATAATTCACTGAATAGAGTAAGCAATGTATCTCATCCATTGAAGAACTTGTGCCATTTTGCCATGTATACAATAGTTAGTTCCAGATTCATGACAGGAATTCCCCATCACCTATTCTTACCCAATCTGCCAATGCAAGGGCAACTCGGATAAAAGGATTAGACTATCATATTGATTTGATGGGCAAGGGCCTTGTTCTGGCCGAGCACTGCTTTCATAATAATCTGGCCTTGAAGGGCATTTGTTTTACGACGCTAAGTGACCACGAGTGTGGGAAAAGCCGTTGGCTTTATGAATTACAACTTCACGTCGGGTGGCAACCAACTCAACAATTTGGATCAAATTTGGTATTCATTATGGTTTCATTGTGTCATGGTTGGGTGACTTTTAACAAAACAAGTTTTCAAGAATCAAAATGAGATTCATGTCTGCCCATTAGTTGAGCTTTACAATAGGATTAGCTTTGACTGAAGTCTTTCTCACATCTGGCTAATGTTAAAAAATTTTGCTGCCATGCAGAACAATTATTTTGTTCAGTTTGCGCATGATTAGTATTAGAATGGAAAGAAAAATAAAAAAAAAAGTAAAAAATAATTGGTCATATTTTCCTCTCCAGGTGAATGTGCCCCTTGCCCTAAGACAAGCCAGCAGTCCTGTAAGTGTGGTAAACATGTTCAGACCAGACCCTGTATTTCACCAGAGTGGACCTGTACCGAACCATGCCAGAAACTACTCTCCTGTCAACAGCACAGGTGTGAAAAAGTATGTCATGATGGAAAATGTGGAGACTGCCCTCGCTCTGGGAAAAGGACCTGTCCATGTGGCAAGACAGGTTGGTTATATCTCAGTTATATCCCACTGTTACTGGTATATTGTTGTGTCATCATAAAGTTTAACACCTAAACCTAAAACATTCCTGTGTGAAGCACCCATGGCATTTTTGTCCAGTTACAGGGCACTGGACTGGTCTCCCTGTTCCATTGCTTATGCAGAGCATTGTGCTCAGTGGCAGTAGTTTTCCAAGTTTAAATTCTTTGGTATGACTCGACTGGGAAATTGAATCCAGGCCTTCCATATGAAAAGCAAATGCTCTACCACTAGTATCTGGGAGTGTTTAACCCCCCTCCCTCCCTCCCCCCTTCCTCCCTCCCCCGCCCTCCCAAGCATTCCCTAGCTGTGACTTCACTTTCAAAGGTGTTTTCCAACCTATAATGTTGGCAGCATGCAGCTGCCATCCATAAAAAATGGTGTGTTCCCTTCCATGAGTGAGTTACTGCTATGCTATGATTTTTTCATGGTACAGTGATGTTCAGTGTTTGCATGACTTTTTCTAATCAAAACTAGTCCTGCTTTCATTAAATCTGGTTGGTTTCCAACTAATACAGTCTTTTTCTATGTACACAGAATTTGAGCTTCCATGTACCGAAGAGATCCCTACTTGTGGTGATACGTGTGAGAAACTGCTGCAGTGTAAAACTCACAAATGCATGAGAACCTGCCATAATGGACCATGTGAAAAGGTCTGTTCCAAAGACTGTTTGTTTGTTAGTCAGACAGGATTTAAGCTCCTTGAAGAGGAGAGATTTTTATTTTATATGTACACCCTCTTGGGTGAAGACAAAAAAAGCTGATACCATACAAAAAGATAGTATTCGGAGAACCAGAACCTATGTACTGTGGATCCAGAATATAATTTCTAGCTCAGAAAGGCCCCCTTCTGTAGAACAAGGGAATACTGACACACCAACACGAATGTGTTATGTTGTGTCAGCTACATAAAAAAGTAGTACATATACAGTTCAATTTCAAATTAAGTATCAAATATGATTCAAAGTCTTTTTCAAATCTTCAACTTTTGGACAATCCCAACCCACAAGGGGACCCCTTTTTCCTAAAAAAGTGTGACCTTACAGGTATGAAGATGGTATGTTTCAATCAAATAGTGATGATGTGTACCACTGTTAAGTTTTTAGGTTTTAGATGAGGTGTTACAGCATTTCTATTTAGTATGTAGAGTATGACCTGGCCAGAATTCAAACTCCAAACTGCCATCTGCAATTTGGATGCTCTAACCACTGGCGGGTGTGGTGTAAGGTTGATGATGTTGTACCGGTAGATTTACTCATGCGACAAATTTTATAATTATATAAAATAGATCTATAGACGAATCTCATCAGAGCTTGTGTTTAGTGACTGCCATTAGTGAGATCCATCAGCGTTACATCATCTTCATTTATTGTCATCATGAATTCCAAACCCCTAAATTCATCGAAATTTAGGGAATCAAGAAAAAATTCAGTGTACAACCGTCCATGATACCGGCAAGCAAGGAAACTGAAAGACTATTAAAGGTAATGGACCCCAGTTATGTTCCTCTAAAACAAGACCATCACTTGGCTGTTGGGATTCATCTGTATGAAAAAAGCTTTGATACCTCTTTAAGCATTACAGAATGTATGCCTAAATGCAGTGGTGTGCTCTCTGTTTATCACTTTAGTGTCTGCAAATGTCTACCAAAAGATGTCGATGTGGACTGAGAGAAAAATCCCTCCCATGTTCCAAAGAATACCTGTGTGATACAAAGTGCAACAAAATCAGACCCTGTACCAGACATCAGTGTAAAAGAAGGGTGAGTGAGGGCGCTGTTTCAAGTTTTTTTAAAGATTCAAGGAAACAGCTAATACTGTAACATCATATGAACATTTTTCAAATTTCAGAAAGAAAACAAAAGCAGGTAGGGAGGGTTGTGCAAAAACGGTGTCACAGATCATTGCACGATCCACTGTTTCAAATGACATGAAAAAATTTCAAGATTTTGTACCTCAGCAATGGAATAAGCTATGAAAATGGGAGTTGAGTGGTTCAAAATTATAGGATAGCCAGCTAGAGGAAGTGGCATAGTGCCACCAGTCAAGGATTTCATTGCCAGTAATTATTGCGCAGTAGATGGACTGTCCAATAGTAGTCATAGGCAAGGGTAGAGGTAGGAGCGTAATAGGTTGAAGTTTCTTGCAGTGTTTGTACTGAGGGGTGAGATTGCAAGCGTGACATTTATTCAGAATCCAGCCCAATAGAACATACAATATGGGAAATTCCCTCACTCTTTGCAGTTTATTTGAGATCATATTACAATATGGACACAGTACTTGGCAATAGAATCTTCCCATGTGTGGCTTTAAACTTGATGTCCCATCTAAAAAACACAGCTCGACGGCACTCCATATGCCACACCACCACTACCAGTATGGTCAAAATTTCTCTGTTGTTTAGGAAATTCCTCTCAAACAAAAAATCATAGGAAGGGATGACATCCCACCCTGATTTTGAAAATCCCTCTTAATTTTTGATTCCTTGCTGAAAGAAGGCAAGGAATCTATGCGATGGTGATGTCGTGTGTATGTGTATGTGTGTGTGTGAGCCTGTAAACGATACCTTGCCGGGGAACGGGCTGCTGACGGAGCTGAAGCCTTGCACGTCTTTCCTCGCTCACCAGAGCTCGTAACTGGCGTAGCTACCCGAAAATTCGGACACTGGAATGAGCTCTGTCACGTGATATGCAAGAGCCAGCCCTCGCTCGCGGTATTCACGTGCTGCATGACGTAAAAGGCTAAAGGGGAATTTTGGCCATTTCCTTACGGGGAACAGTTCTGTGTATTCTGTGTGTGCATTGACCATATTGAGTAGATGATCCCTATTGCTTTTGGTGGAGATCAAAGGTCATTTGGGGTCACGAGAGGTCAAAAGGTCAAAACTTCGTAAACATGATATCTCAAGAACCATACATGTGACTATGCTCATATTTGGTGTGTGGGCTGGTCCTATTGAGTAGATGATTCCTATTGTTTTTGGTGGAGGTCGAAGGTCATTTGGAGTCACAAGAAGTAAATAGGTAAATTCCTTAGAAATTGCGTGTACACATGGTATCTCAAGAAGAGTAAGTGTGACTAATCTCATATTTGGCGTGTGCATTGGCCATATTGAGTAGATGATCCCTATTGTTTTTGGTGGAGGTCAAAGGTCATTTGGGGTCATGAGAGGTCAAAAGGTCAAAACTACGTAAACACAATATCTCGAACGGTACATGTGACTGTGCTCATATTTAGTGTGTGGATTGGTCATATTGAGTAGATGATCCCTATTGATTTTGACCCAAAGGTCAAAGTTCATTTGGAGTCAGCATGTTCAAAGCCTGAAAAGCTTTCCTGTACAGACTTTCAAGAAAGGTCACTTGTTGGGTCCTGTAACTTGTCATGTAGATGGCACATAGTGAATACATACATGGTTCCAGAGGTTTTTGGTGGAGGTCAAATGTCATTTGGGTTCACAATGGGCAAGGGGGATCTCAATGTAGGAAGATTGGATGCCTTGCATGTGTACAGTACTTTGTGGGCACATTATGGAGCCCTGTTAATTGAAAAACTTTGCAAAGCAATGTCAATGTGAAAAAAGGCCTTACATTTCAGCGGCAAGGAATCACTAAGCCTTTTGGCTTTCTGGTCTTTTTTTTGGGGGGGGAGTGCCAATTCCCACCCAAGTAAAATTCTTCAGCGTGAACACTGGTTGCTTGAAATTCTGTCACTGTTCTTCGTCATGACAACGGTTACAATTGTAACAATATTTTTTTTATTTTTCGGCAAACTCCACAGTGCTGTGATGGAAACTGCCCTCCCTGTGGGCAAGTGTGTGGGAAACCGTTGACCTGCAAAAATCATAAGTGTCCATTGCCATGCCATCCAGGTGAGTATTTCTCTTAACAAGACAATTGAATATGAATGATTATACAATTCATTTGGGATATTTCGCACTTTTGGCTGGGTCACAAGGTACCTTGACAACCCTTTCATCTGTGGACTTATTCTTGTCCAAATGTATTATTCCTGCACTTCCATTGGCTGCATTGAAAAAAAAAAGTGTGCAAAAAATTTCAAGGCAAATGGTGGAGAAAGCTGACGAATCCCGACATCAGCAGAGGATCGCAGTTGCCTTTATCTCTAAAACATATTTCTTTCAGAGAATTGAATACAATAGAATTTTTTAAAAAACAGATGTTGGTTACATAGCAAAACAATTTTGCCCAAATTTTTTGTCAGCAGTTTCAACTAAATACTTTACATTAGGGTATCCAAGATGTTGTAAACTAGTCCGGCTGTCTAAGCTAGATTAAACTAACACAGAACACATTGATTCGTTTCTGTTGACTCCCTGTCTATCGATATTTCATCTCAGTTTTCCCGAGTATATTTGAGAGAAAGCCAAGTCTACAACTTTTAGAAGAGTGTGTCTTACTTTTTTGTTTCAACAAATTGTAGGTAATTTTAGTGAGGGGAATATTACATCATTTCCAGCTCTATGTTAAGTTCCCAATGCTAACCTTAAACAGAACTGTTCTCTTTTTACCTCAATCTGTCTGCAGGTCCCTGTTATTTGTGCCCAGAAACTGTTGACATTTTCTGCTTTTGCAAAAGCACCAAAATCACAGTCCCCTGCGGAGTGGAAAAACTGACAAGGCCTCCAAAATGCCGAGAGCCTTGCAGGTGAGAATTAAACCAGATTTCATAGGTCATAAAAGTAAATGGTCTTTTTCATTTCTGCCTAACAGCCAGGGGGTGAAAACCTGAAAAAAGGCTCTATATGCATGAAGTTCTTGACCCATATTTTTCATTTACTTAACAGTATTTTAGAGCCAATATGGCACTTTGCATAAATTCCAACAAAACACAAATTTGCTAATAGTGCACCTCCCAGCTTGCTCTTCCTGTTCAGCTGTCTCTACGTCATAGTTCAGGGCTGTCCTCCTTTCTCTCAAGAATATGTATAATGTTCTTGTAAAATGTTTACCTTCTAAAGAAACTAGAAAAGTTTAAAATGTAAGAAGTGTTTTGAATTTGGCTGTATTTATTTGATCAGTGCCATTGCCATTGTTCAAAGTCATTCCAGATTTTCTTCAACATTTTTTTGTTTGAACAGAGTGCCACCAGATTGCCACCACACCAAGAGAGATCCCCACAGATGCCATTTTAAAAGGTGCCCACCTTGTAAGCAAGTTTGCAACCAGAAGTTGCCAAATTGCAGCCATACCTGTCCCATGAAATGCCATTCCGCTGTTTTGACCCAAAAGATGGAGAAACAGGTATTTGAAAAAATATGACTGAAAGCAAAAGACCTAAAGGATGATTTGCAGCCATAAAATTGTAGCTAATTTCAAATCAGTAGTAGGGTCATTTAGTAGGCCCCAAAATGATTGTGTTTGGTCCAAGGGTAGACCATCCGCAGAAAGCCCAGATTCGATTTCCAGGTTGAATCATACCAAAAATTTAAAAAAATAGAACCTTCTGCTCTTGTGTGATGCTCTCCATAAATGAGGACTTAGGGAGTAGGTGTAAAGCAATCCTGAGCCCCACAACTGGAAAAGGGCTGTAGGTGCTGGAAGATTAAACCATGAAATAATAAGTTAAGGTGTTAAACCCTACAGCTGCAATTAGGCCACAATGAATATGGATCGGATCCCAATTTTTGTAAGTTTTCAAATGAAAAAAGAACCAATAAGTAAGTATATGATTTGCATCAGAGTTCAATGATAATGAAATGCTGAATGATTTTTGGTTTCGATGAAACGAGAAACCTATGCATTCATGATGGCGTGTGTGTGTATGTATGTGTGTATGTGCGTGTGTATGTGTGTGTGTATGTGTGTGTGTATGTGTGTGTGTTTGTGACACTTTGTTCGTTTACACGATATCTTGAGAAGGGAAGATCTAACAGTTCTCAAACTTGGTACACAGATACCCCATACTGAGAGGAAGAACCCTATTTATTTTGGTTGAGGTCAAAGGTCATCTGGGGTCACAGGGGGTCAAAAACCAAAATCCTTGTTTACACAATATCTCAAGACAGGAAACTTGGATTAATTTCAAACTTGATATATTGATGCGTTATGATGTAAGGAAGAACCCTATTGATTTTGGTGGAGGTTAAAGGTCATGTGGGGTCACGTGGGGTCAAACCCCGAAATCCTTGTTTACACGATATCTCATGGTAGAAAACTTGGATGAATTTCAAACTTGATATGTTGATGCATTAGGATGTCAGGAAGAACCCTATTGATTTTGGTGGAGGTCAAAGGTCATTTGGGGTCATGTGGGGTCAAACCCCAAAATCCTTGTTTACACGATATCTCATGGTAGAAAACTTGGATTAATTTCAAACTTGATATGTTGATGCGTTAGGATGTCAGGAAGAACCCTATTGATTTTGGTGGAGGTCAAAGGTCATTTGGGGTCACATGGGGTCAAACCCTGAAATTCTTGTTTACACGATATCTCATGGTAGGAAACTTGGATCAATTTCATACTTGATATGTTGATGCTTTAGGATGTCAGGAATAACCCCATTGATTTTGGTGGAGGTCAAAGGTCATTTGGGGTCACATGGGGGTCAAACCCTGAAATCCTTGTTTACACAATATCTCATGGTAGGAAACTTGGATCAATTTCATACGTGATATGTTGATGCGTTAGGATGAAAGGAAGAACCCTATTGATTTTGGTGGAGGTCAAAGGTCATTTGGAGTCACATGGGGTCAAAACCTGAAATCCCTGTTTACACGATATCTCATGGTAGGAAACTTGGATCAATTTCATACTTGATATGTTGATGCGTTATGATGGAAGGAAGAACCCTAGTGATTTTGGTGGAGGTCAAAGGTCATTTGGGGTCACATGGGGTCAAACCCCGAAATCCTTGTTTACACGATATCTCATGGTAGAAAACTTGGATTAATTTCAAACTTGATATGTTGATGTGTTAGGATGTCAGGAAGAACCCTATTGATTTTGGTGGAGGTCAAAGGTCATTTGGGGTCACATGGGGTCAAACCCTGAAATCCTTGTTTACACGATATCTCATGGTAGGAAACTTGGATCAATTTCATACTTGATATGTTGATGCGTTATGATGTCAGAAAGAACCCTATTGATTTTGGTGGAGGTCAAAGGTCATTTGGGGTCACATGGGGTCAAAACCTGAATCCCTGTTTACACGATATCTCATGGTAGGAAACTTGGATCAATTTCATACTTGATATGTTGATGCGTTATGATGTAAGGAAGAACCCTATTGATTTTGGTGGAGGTCAAAGGTCATTTGGGGTCACATGGGGTCAAACCCTGAAATCCTTGTTTACACAATATCTCATGGTAGAAAACTTGGATTAATTTCATACTTGATATGTTGATGCGTTAGGATGTCAGAAAGAACCCTATTGATTTTGGTGGAGGTCAAAGGTCATTTGGGGTCACATGGGGTCAAAACCTGAAATCCCTGTTTACACGATATCTCATGGTAAGAAACTTGGATCAATTTCATACTTGATATGTTGATGCGTTATGATGTAAGGAAGAACCCTATTGATTTTGGTGGAGGTCAAAGGTCATTTGGGGTCACATGGGGGTCAAACCCTGAAATCCTTGTTTACACAATATCTCATGGTAGGAAACTTGGATCAATTTCATACGTGATATGTTGATGCGTTAGGATGTAAGGAAGGACCCTATTGATTTTGGTGGAGGTCAAAGGTCATTTGGGTTCACATGGGGTCAAAACCTGAAATCCCTGTTTACACGATATCTCATGGTAGGAAACTTGGATCAATTTCATACTTGATATGTTGATGCGTTATGATGTCAGGAAGAACCCTATTGATTTTGGTGGAGGTCAAAGGTCATTTGGGGTCACATGGGGTCAAACCCCGAAATCCTTGTTTACACGATATCTCATGGTAGAAAACTTGGATTAATTTCAAACTTGATATGTTGATGCGTTAGGATGTCAGGAAGAACCCTATTGATTTTGGTGGAGGTCAAAGGTCATTTGGGGTCACATGGGGTCAAACCCTGAAATCCTTGTTTACACGATATCTCATGGTAGGAAACTTGGATCAATTTCATACTTGATATGTTGATGCATTATGATGTCAGAAAGAACCCTATTGATTTTGGTGGAGGTCAAGGGTCATTTGGGGTCACATGGGGTCAAAACCTGAAATCCCTGTTTACACGATATCTCATGGTAGGAAACTTGGATCAATTTCATACTTGATATGTTGATGGGTTATGATGGAAGGAAGAACCCTATTGATTTTGGTGGAGGTCAAAGGTCATTTGGGGTCACATGGGGTCAAACCCTGAAATCCTTGTTTACACGATATCTCATGGTAGAAAACTTGGATCAATTTCATACTTGATATGTTGATGCGTTAGGATGTCAGAAAGAACCCTATTGATTTTGGTGGAGGTCAAAGGTCATTTGGGGTCACATGGGGTCAAAACCTGAAATCCCTGTTTACACGATATCTCATGGTAAGAAACTTGGATCAATTTCATACTTGATATGTTCATGCGTTATGATGTCAGGAAGAACCCTATTGATTTTGGTGGAGGTCAAAGGTCATTTGGGGTCACATGGGGTCAAACCCTGAAATCCTTGTTTACACGATATCTCATGGTAGAAAACTTGGATTAATTTCAAACTTGACATGTTGATGCGTTATGATGTAAGGAAGAGCCCTATTGATTTTGGTGGAGGTCAAAGGTCATTTGGGGTCACATGGGGTCAAACCCAGAAATCCTTGTTTACATGATATCTCATGGTAGAAAACTTGGATCAATTTCATACTTAAAATGTTGATGCGTTATGATGTAATATAGAACCCGATGTATTTTCGTGGAGGTCAAAGGTCATTTGGGGTCACATGGGGTAAAAACCTGAAATCCTTGTTTACGTGATGCATTATGGTAGGAAACTTGGATTCATTTCAATCTTGATAGGCTGATGGGTTATGATGTAAGAAAGAACCCAATTTATTTTCATGAAGGTCAAAGGTCATTTGGGGTCACATGGGGTCAAACTCAGAAAAACTTGTTTACGATAGCTCAAGGTATGAAAGGTGGATGGATTTCAAAATTAGTATATAAATGAATTATGGTGAGAAGATGGTCTGTATAAGGTTATTTTTTGTGGAGGTGAAAGGACATCTGGGGTCATGATCAGTCAAACTTTGAAAAACTTGTCAAAATGGGATATCTCAAGGTAGGAAACTTGGATGGATTTCCCAATTAGTATGTGGATGTGCTATGGTGAGTTGAAAGTACTGTACCTGTTGTTTTTTGTGGAGGTCAATGGTCATCTGGTATCACCTGGCATCAAACTCTGAAAACCTTGTTTGCAGAATATCTTAAGGCACAGTATGAAAGAAAAACCAGTCACTTACAGGTGGAGACAAAGGTTATTTTGGGTCACCAGTTGTTACAAGAAATGTAGCATTTTATTGAAAAGAGCATGTATGTATCATCGAAACCTAAATGCATTTTTGCATTCTGGTTTTGTGAGGTCACAATGACCCACAGCTTTTATCAGACACATTTTCTTCTGTAAAAGCAGTTTTTCAATGTGACATCATAAAGTTTTGTTATGGTAGTCCTGCAATAGAAATCATATATTTGCACAGGTTGGCAAATTTGGGGTTCTTTTGGACCAAAGATGCTAAAGCTTTTTATTAAAACTCACCAAAATTGGATCAGAATTGGATCCAAATTCCTTGTTGTGCAGTGGCGGCTTATCTTACAAACTTAGATTGCAAAACTTTCTCCTTTTAGTGCAGTCTATCATATTGTGGGACGTATGTCATGAACAAATTATCAGAATCAGCGGTAATCCCCCAACATAATTTAAAATTCTGACCATACTTTGTAAAACGCTTCAAGACAGTTTTCATTTAGGGTTATGTAAGTTCAGACCAGGATGTCTACATTTACATTTCATGGCAAGGGAAAATATTAAGAGTTAATTGGGGAAGGATTAATGGCCTTAATTTGGGGTTAAATTCAACATCCATCATTCCCTTCTTGAATAAGGATTGGAATAATGAGAAGGCAGATGGCCCATTGTTTTATTTTCTTCTTCGATTATTGAAGAAACCCAAGGGAATGTTTGAAATGGTATTTAATCAAGTTTACACATCACACAGAATCATGTTTGTAAAATATCAGTATGATTACCCTAACCATGATATTTTTCCTCATCAGATTGTCCGCGATGGACCCTGGGTGCCTGCTCCTAAAGCTTACCTTGAAGTGGTCAACTATTCTTGTCCTCCTTGTGTGGTACCAGTCCCTGTGGAGTGTCTAGGCAAACACAAGGTACTACTTCCAAGCATGAGATACTTCCTCTTTTAGAGGAAATTTCCGTTTTTTATTTCCTTTTCCTCTTTTTTCTATTCATTCCTCTTTCATGCGCTAAATAAACCCTGTCTGTAGTTTCTGTCATAATCTCAAACTCAACAACAATTAAAATCTACAATTAAACTTGTACAAACAGTCCTCATGAGTTCTATCCAATCATAAGTCTGTATTTTAGTGACATCAGTGCCACTAGGGGCAGTGAGCTATATAACTGGAGGATGCATGTCAATGCAGAACACGCATTGAAATTGAAGCCAACATGGGGGTCACGTGATGTAGGTTAGTTTACTTCAAGTCTTTTAACTTCACGAATGTTACCAGGCAGAATTTTTTTCCTTTGGTGAGTGAGGTAAAATCATGCTATTTCATGAATCAACTGCTCCGAAATTGGCCACAGTTCTTCTAAAATAAGGCCTGACTTTTCTTGAAATCTTGAATGACAGCTTTTTGTGTAATATTGATATCGTATTGTGAAACAGCAAGTCAAATATATTCTCCCTACGCTGTCGTAATTCAACTCAGTAATGTGAAACGTTGGCTCTGACTGTGATTTTGAAACAAAACAAATGTCCTAAAAGATCGATTTGGCCTTTCTCACACTCCGAAAAAACATAGGGACTAGTGTGGGTACGTAAACATGCTGGTACGCATAGAAATCCTAAAGCTTAGGATTGTCTAGTCTCTTTCTGTATGTAAATCCATAGATGCGAGACTGTGTGTCTGCCATTTTTGCACTTGTTTGGCAGAGTTCTCTGCAGGTTTCTTTTTTTTTTTTTTTTTGTAGTCTGAGCCAAAGTTCGAAAAAATGACCTAAGACTTCGAAAAAACTCCTAAGAAAGACTCGTTTGCTCCTTCACCTGTTAATGGAAATTGTCCAAAAGGATTTAATCCAGTGTTTAGCTATTACAAAGGAATGCGATGTCTAGTCCTTGAAGTTGAACAGGACTCTATGCTACGTCCACTTCATTTTACTCCACACTAGACGGAGTAGGTTGGTTCTGCTGGGTCCTGTTCAAGGACTAATAGGCAATGTTCCAGTGTAATGTAAATGTTACTGGACAGCAGGAACTAACGTTAGGCCTCAGTGAAACCGCATCACATAGGCCTAGGACAAGTCCCCCAAATATTAATGTACAACTCGCCCAAATAAGACAACACGGCCAAAAGTAATAATATGTGGTTAGGTAAACATCTTGCCTCATGCTCCCATACTCTAAAGGCAACTCAGCAAGCTGATAGATCTCAACTGAACTTGAATCAATTAGCTAGGTTCTCATTAATAACACTGTTCAAAGGCTTACTACCTAGCCTACGTTAGAAAAGAAAAGACAAAAAAATACAACAATATCATGAAAGACGTACCATTCAAAGAAGATTTCACTGTCCACCCTGTTCTCTGGTTGGTGAAGAGCAAGACAGCCTGGCAGCCTGTTTCTGAACAGTATTTATTGGTCCAGTTTGTAATCAGATAGGCCTAACGTTGAGGCCAACGTTAACACTCAGCAGCAAGCGCTGACGTTAAGTTCAAACGACTCTCGCCTCCTAATAATATCAGATATAAAACCGAGTCCCTGTGCAAGCAATGGCTTAAATAAAAGTGAAAACATGCGGTTGATCCATGGTACATCACGTAGGCTAGCTCTCTTGACTTAGGCTACGTTGATCACAATAGTTATGCCAGCCTCCATTTTGAGCTTTCCCCACTAAACATTACACTGTTACTTACAAATTGTACTTTACAACTTTGCCGCAGCCATAAACATTGTATTGCTATGCCTATACATCACTGCACTGTAACAAGAACGTACAAACACCATGTTAGCCTGTGTACGTTACTGTACTGTGTGCAGTAAACACTCAACAGGAGACCTGTGTATGTGTTAACATAAATGGTTGTTCAGGCTAAAGTGAAACGACTTGAAGTAAACTAATCTACATCATGTGACCTTCAATTGGCTTCACTTCATTATTGTGGAATGCCTTCCTACCTAGCATATAGTTCACTGACTAGGGGCCCTTAGACTTGCCCCTGGGCCAAAGTGTCATTGCTTGCCTCTTAATTTCCTCTTTTTTTCAAAGTATTAGGCTTATTTCTTCTAGAAGCCCCAGGCTCATCGCTGTATTTCTTATATTTGCATCTAAGCAACATCTTACATGTGGTAGGTATTAACAACTGGTAATGTAACACAACAGAAACAATTTTTTATCTGTCAACAACAAGTGACATTTCCTACAAAGTGTTGCATGTTTTTGGTTACCCTTCATCCCAAGTAAGAAGCTCCCAATTTTTGTCACAGAAGTCGTACTTTTTATAAGCTGTTTTTTTGAGTTATTCAAGTTTTTTCAGCCAATACTCACAATAACAATTCGGATACTGTCAATTTAAAAAATGACTTCTGTAACAGAAATGAAATTCCTTTACAATCAATATTACAGTAAGATTGTGGGAAAACCAAAACTAAACCATTGTATAAGTGGTACATGGTACATTGAGTTTTTTGGAATTCAAATTTTTCCAAACCTGTTAAGTTTTCTTCACATACTAATGACAAATGGTCAAATTTAGAAAATCACCATATCCTACACACAAATAACGGTTTCCTGAGTAATTAACTTTTCAATTTGATTTCATAAATATATGCCCAGAGACTGTTACAAATTAGCACAAAACCCTTACAAGCCATTTGTATTTAATAGTCTTGTGCCTGAATTTTTCATTCCACAATTATGAATATAAAAGCAATATGTTTAAAGGGCTAGGGCTATAAAGCTCGCTTCCATATACCACACGCCCAAAGTTGTATGTTCATCTTGTCATCTGTTTTTGGTATCTCCTAACAACTGTCATAATTACATTAAATGTTTTGGAATATATTGCATACTCTTTTCCTTTTCAAATCATGCTGCAAATCCTCTGGTTCTGTTTTGGCTTTTAAATACCACTCATCCTATGTTTTCTAAAACCAGGTAAAGTTTAGTCTCCTGCCTTGAGCATTCAAAAGTGCGAGACACGGTTTATGTATAGTCTTGGAGCTTAATGCCTTCCCTCTGATCACACAATAGGGTGTGGGGTATGCTTCAAGAAACAACCAATTGTGTTGGGAAGCAGCAAAGAAAGCAAACAGGAAGCGGTTCTTACTTAATAGCCAGGTGAAAGTGTGAACCAGTATTCTTAGGGGCCTTGTGCCTCATGTGCTCACACTTTGTGTTGTAAAAACTGTATAAACTGCAATCAATTGATCAATGTGTTCATTCCTCACTTTGTATTTGCTACTTTTTCTTCTCACTTGTGATGAAATTATTATCTATTCAATTTTTTGTAAATTTGTGGAATAATCAACTTTACCTCTATTCCCATTACGTTTATCTCAAATCTGAAAAGTTTGTCTCAATTACAACTTTTATGTCATCAGACTTGGTGTTTTATTCTTTTGCCTCTAGATCTGGGAATTCCCATGTTCCAGTGCCAAGCCTTTCTCATGCGAGGCCCCTTGTGGACGGACTCTCTCTTGTACTAACCATACATGTCAACTCCCATGTCATATAGCCACTAATGCTGTAAACTCACAACAGGTAAGTTCACAGCAAGTTTTTGACAAAGAAACAAGTCTGTCTCATGGTCTAGGTAGTGTTTTATTCAGACTTGGTCTTGTAATCAAGCAATATTAATGAGCCAGTTTGGTAAATTCATTTTAGTGGCTACGCAGTTGCCTACATCCTTCAAATCGTTGGGATAAAGAAACCAATCCTACACCTACAACACAGGTTCAAAAATTTGAGTTTACATGAAAATTTGGTGATGTCATTCTTTTTTAATCCACCCACAGCATAAACAGGAATCAGTGGTGTCCGTTTGTGCAATGGACGTGTTTAAATTGCCTCTTTGGCTTGAAAATATGCTATTTAATCTGCCAAAAAGTTGTGCTGAGTTCCTATTTTCGTTCAGGTTGGCTATTCAGAAATGTGCTTGGATGCTGTATGCATGTATTGCACGAAAACAAGAGACACAGTACACTATGGGCTGAGCCCAGTTTGTGTATCCCATACTCTGCCTCACAACTCCATGCACCAACACATTACCTAATTAGCTTACCGCTGATCCTAATTTGCCTCAAGGTAAGCTGTTCAACTTATGTTACACAACCAATCCAATACTTTCGCTGTGTCAGATAGATGCTGTCTGTTGATGTGACGATGTAAAATAATCAGTTTTCATTTAATTTTGTAGTTCTCTGATGCAAATCATACAAAGGTTTGCAAACTTTTTACCCTCTCTAACGATGGAGAAGATTCATTACAATATTCCTTCCTTTATAAAGAAACTGTGAACCTGTTACCACAGTTTTTACCCAAAAAGTGCTATAATAAAATTCTGAACCTGACTTCCTGTTTCACACCTTGCTCCATTTTATCTGTTTGCATCTAGCTGTTACACATGAACTTGACGACTACATGTCAGAAAAAATACCCTTTGAACAGTCTCGTCAGGAACTGTCCTCAGTACTAATTATATGCCCATTCAAGCATTTGAAAATGACCATGAAGGTTGACATTTGATAGCAATTAATCTCAGAATAACCTGAAAGGGGATGTAGCCCTTCAGTGCACTTTAAGTAATTTGATTCCCTTCTTGCTAGTACTTATTTCAGGATTTGTTGTAGGTTGCTATTTGAACCCCAAAGTCATTGGGCTTCTATTGCACCAAAATGGTAATCAAATCTGCTGCTCATTGAAGCAGCTAATTGGGGTAATGAACCAGTGGTCATGTACTATAATTGGGAACCGCAGTTTTTCCCTAAAAACTGTGGTAGCCATGACGGATCTCCTTAAAGGCCAATATCCTGTAATGTATGCATATTGTTTGCACTCAGCTGAACTATTGTCACAATGGATCTATTTCATAATAGTTGGATGCTCACACAATGGTTCATTAATGATCCAGGCTAGCTAGCAGTTAATCCTCATAGAGGAGCTATGGAGCTAGGGAATGACTTACAGATTTTCAAATAATATAAACAATAAATGTAACAATCTTGACGACTTCAAGTGAAGACTATTTATTTCATGTTTAACTAAAACACAAAAATTGGACCCAGAGTTCTATCTGTAGTGTGACGTGCACTTTCCTGTGATAAAATGCTGAAACATATTTTCAACAGTTCCTACCAGAAGAAATGAATAAACAAAGTTTATCACATAAAATGAGAAAGAGTGTAGATTTTTTCACAACACTTTCCTGATTTTGTACAGTTGTGGTATAAAATTTGAAAAATCACATATCTGGAGTTCCTTACACTTTATTGGACACTAGTTTGGTCAGTTGTCCTACAGGTAAAGGCAAACTCTCTACATTTTATTCATTTTACTTCAAAAAGACATGCTGACCGTTTTTAATTTCTTGCAGGCAAGCAAGGAGTGTCAAGATTGTGAAGAGCCATGCAGTAAACCAAGACCTGAAGGGTGCACCCATGAATGTTCTCTACCATGTCATCCTGGTAGCTGTCCAGTTTGTAAAAGAAGCCTAAGAGTTCTATGCCACTGCAAGAGTATGAACCTTGTTGTGAATTGCAGGTAATTTGATAAATTGTCAAATTTTTATGCAATGGGAAGTAAAGGAAACGAAAGGTACCAAGTCAGATGGAAAAATACTTGTTACAAGAGGGAATCTGCTGCCATTGTGCTTTGTGCTCAGCATAAACAATGGAGAAGGGAAAACAAGCCAATGAAAGCCACAACTGGAAAAAAGGCTGTGGCCAGCTTGACTTGAACCAATTGGTTGGAAACTGGGCCACAAAACTCTATCTAACCTAGCCTTACCCAAGTTGTACCAAGTTGTTTCAGCTGATGCCCAGTTTTGTTTTGGTAAAAGTATGAGATACCTTGTTGGTCACTTAAACTTTCTCTCGGTAATTTAAAAACACCAAAACTATAAAAACCATGTTTATCAACCATAAAATCATTCTTTTTTGTTTGAAAAACATGGTATGTCGACTGGAAAACTTAAAAACAAAGTGCAGTTGAAGATCCATGTTTTCAAAAACTGTTTTTCGACCAAAAATTAAGATTTTGCATCAAGTGGGGTTATTGCTGATGTTTAGTTTAAAATAAGTTTTGCTGCATTATATCAAAAACAAAATATATGTGGACAATTCTTTTAATTAGCAGAGAAGAAATGTGTCTGATAAACACATTCCTGTCCTCTTTATGATCTAGTCAATGGACATCAGCGGGAGAAGATGAAAGATACATGCTGTCATCTTTTTAAGGTGCATGCAGAAATGTTCTGGCTTGCAGCCATTTATGTAGCAAATCCTGCCATGCTGGTGATTGTTCTACAGTAGAAGAACTTAAAACTTGAAAGGAAAATTCAGTTGAGGATCTATGTTTTCAAATACAGTGTTTTTGGATCAAAAACAATATTTTTGCATCAAAGTGAGCTTATTGCTGATGATAGTTTGGAATAAGTTTCTCTGTATTATATCAAAAAAAAAAAAAATTTTTCTTTTAATTAGTAGAGACAGAATGTTTGTGATTAACATGTTCCTACCTCCTTTATTTATAATCTAGTCAGTGGACATCAGCGGGAGAAGATGAAAGAAACATGCTGTCATCTTGCAAAGGGGCATGCAGAAATGTCCTGGCTTGCGGCCATTTATGTAGCAAATCTTGCCATGCAGGTGAATGTTCTACAGTGGAAGAATGCAAGCAGAAGAAACCAGTCTATTGTCCATGTAAACGGAAGAAAAAGGTAATAAAATTTGGGGGCAAAATGTTCTCTATAAATATGCAGGAGCTTAGGCTAGGATTATGTTGTTGGGGAGCTCATTTTGCTATGAAATCTCTCTGCTCACATTGGCTCTGCAGGAGGCTCTAGAATGAGCCCAGAATTAAGGCTGTGATCATGTAGAGATAAATTGCCAAACTATCTCATGAAGAAATAAACATTTAGCAAAAGAGTTCTTCCAGTTAATCACGGATGATGTCTCTTGCAACTTATTCCCCTATTAAAGTCTTGCAACTCATTCCCCTATTAAAGTCCTGCAACTCATTCCCCTATTAAAGTCTTACAACTCATTCCCCTATTAGTCTTGCAACTCATTCCCCTATTAAAGTCTTGCAACTCATTCCCCTATTAAAGTCTTGCAACTCATTCCCCTATTAAAGTCTTGCAACTCATTCCCCTATTAAAGTCTTGCAACTCATTCCCCTATTAAAGTCTTGCAACTCATTCCCCTATTAAAGTCTTGCAACTCATTCCCCTATTAAAGTCTTGCAACTCTTTCCCCTATTTAAGTCTTGCAACTCATTCCCCTATTAAAGTCTTGCAACTCATTCCCCTATTAAAGTCTTGCAACTCATTCCCCTTTTAAAGCTATTCTCCCATCCATATTACTCTGTTGTCTCCAACAGAAACATCACTGCAAATATTCATGCTCTTGTTGGTTGTTATGGAAAGCATTACCTCTGAGTGGAGTTTTTTGAAATTTTATTTAGCATAGCATTCCCTACAGTATGCCTGTACCAAAATTCTAACGTTTCTGTGACTCCTGAGACAGTATCAATACATAGACTATACATGTGGTTGTAACTGATAATTTTTGGAGTAATTTTGAACATGGAAGTTATGATTAATCACTAAAGGGATCACAAAGTTTGAGATTTAACTGGTTTCACTACATGGTCACAGCCCTACCCAGAACATGGGGCCTTTAATGAGTATTTTAGCTGGACTTGTGACTGGAAGCCTCCAGACTCTACTACATCTCTGGCCACACTTGTAAAGTTTTGCTCATTTCTGGCTCATTTTTTTCCAGTTGTTTGTTTGTTTCATTTGTAAAATTAGTTACATGTATAATTTTTTTTTGTCTGTCCCAGAATTCTTTAAATAGAAGTAATGTCTGACATGAGCGAAGAAATAAATTAATGCATCCTCATTCTCTCTAGCATAGCCATCCTCTACCATGTGTTCCATTGGTGATGGCTTTCCAGTTTACTCAAACTGTACCTCAAGTCTGTAATAAGAATGAAAAATTGAACTCAATATGGTCCAAACCCCATCTTCACAGGACATTGGTATGCTGAGACAAGAAGGACTCAAGGTCATGTGAACATTCCTATTTTCAAAGGAAAATAACCATGAAAAGCAAGTTGTACAACAAGAATATCACAAATTGTTGCATAATAGTCTGTTTGGATGTACATTAATAAATTTTAACATTTAATGGAGCAAGCCATGAGAATGTGAGTTGTGTGAATAAGATTTATTTCAACTTCTAAACTATACATTTTTAAATAGACATTGATGAATTTGAAATCTTTGGTGGCTTCATTATCATCTCTTTTCAACAACCTGGATTGCCTTCCTTTGTTTGCCTCAAAATGCTCATTTTCTTAAAATTTTGTACCTATTTACAGAATTTCTTTTGCTGTGACATCACTTCAAATAAGGCCAATGTTGAATGTGACAAGGTTTGTGAACAAACTAAAGAGGAGAAGAAAAATAAGCAGCTAGAGGCAGAGAAATTAGCAGATGAAGAAAGAGAAAAACAAAAACAGGTGAGTAGAAAGCTTCATGAAAAAGACATTTTTTCAGCTTTTACTTATCGAGCTGTGAATTATGTTTCGTTAATAATGATAGATTGGCTAGTTTAAAATGGTTAGCTGTTCCTTTCCTAAGTGTAGTGTTTTCACCTATGTCACAAGCCCCACCCCTTTTGACGGGCAAAATCTAGTGCACTACAGTACGCATTTAGTGTAGCTAGCTGAGAAGCAGGTTACGACCCACATGTGGCTGTTGCATTGAAAGACTGTTGATTTTTGGCCAGCAGTGGGCGTGGCTTACTCATTGTGTACGTTTTTAATGGTTACGTTGAGTGCAGAGTCATAATTGATTGAATATCATCTTTCACAAGAGTTCATTTCAGAGCTCCTTGCTTTTGTGGGAACTAGAAATATGTTATGCTACACTTGAACATTAGCATGGTGGGGTTTGAAAATGGCTCTTTTCAAGTCAGTGCAGCTTTTAGTGGGAGGAAGGGGCTGAGGGGGAAAGAACCTTCTTATGGGAAGTTATGGGTCCCCTCCCCATTGATGTATGCAGTGTGTGGTTGGGTATTTTGTTATGCAAAAGCATAAGAAAAGCAAAAAATTGTCCATCAGTGTTAGGATATGATGTCATGTGTGCTTGCTTCAAGTTCACTTTTTGTTGAAAATGTGACAACTTTACCTGCTCATTTCTTGACAACCATGCATCAGATTTCTATGCATATTTCACCAAAAAGCTTCCATGTACCCTCTAATATATCAAAATTTGATGTGACCTTTGAACCCTTCTTTTTAAAGAAGGGTTAAAGGTCATATCAAGTTTTTATATGTTAGGGGGTTCTTATTCTGAGCATTTTGGTGAAATTTGCATTGAAATCTGATGCATGGTTCTCAAGATATGAACAAGTGAAAGTGTCATATTTTCAACAAAAAGTGAACTTGAAGCAAGCACATATGACATCATTTTCTCACATTAATGGACAGTTTTTTTTTTTTTTTTAAGCTTTACAGGCTATTTTCTCCCCAACAGTCTCCTATTATCAAAGTGTGATTGCATAAGGGACATGAGAACTTTTCAAACTTTGCAGTCCCCATGGGTAGGTCCTATTCCTGTTAAAGTCAGTGTCAACAAAGAAGTCTGAAAAACAAAGGGAACCAAAGCATTCCATGTCAATGTGAGGAAGTGATATAAACTCTGCTGCCCTCAGTTTCACTTTGGAACACAAATCTAGTAACTTCATTCGGTGATATCTTGAGAAATACATATATGATTCGAATGGAAATTTCACCACACAGAATGGATTAAGTTCTTCTTTCACATGTGAAAATTAATTTTCTGCTTTAACTTTCCCTTTAAGTATCTTGAAATTATAGTAGATTGCTTCTTCTTCATGACTAACACAAATCATTGTCCTAAATGGTAATCATTTATATCCCACTGGAATGGAAATTGCTTTCCACTGAAACCAGTCTTCTTCATCTCCTCCCACAGAGGGACCAAGAAGAATATGAACGTCTCACTAGGGGCAAGAAACACAAGACTCGCAAGGTACGAGAATTGAGACGAGAGAAGTCTTTCTTGGAGCGTCACTGGAAAAATTTAGCTGTAGCAGTTGGGGTAATAGCTACCGTTGTAGGTCTTCTATGTATTGCTTTATATGGGTAGTGTTGGTCAAACATGAATAAGTTGGAAATTAAGGTTTACTAGTAAAAGGCGGTGCAGATCAAGCAGGCTTGCAATTGAAAGCTTTGAAACTCTAAACCATTTGATTTTGTCACCAAATGCATTTACAAGCCAGATGTGGCATACGAGAAAGTATTGTCAGGATATTTCTGAAAAGGAAAAGTTGGTTTAAGACATCTGTCAAAGCCGGAGTTACCTATGGTGGGAATTCCAGGGAATGTAGCATTCAAATTTTGCAAAAAGATTTGTGAGGTCTTTTGGACATTGTTTGTGCAAAATGCAAGGGTTATGCACACAAAAAATTGCTACACAATTTTTCATTTGTGTAGCAACTTGGCCTGTTTTTTGTAGCAAATTGCGATGCGATACTGGATAAATTATTCCCTGAATTCCTTGGATTACTGAGAATTGTTCATCAGGTGGGCATTTACGTGGACACAGCCAGTGACATGCCCAACTTTCCACAATCGAGGAGGTCTGTCAATTGATCAGATAAGTTCAAATAAAACCCAGTCTAACTTTTAAATCATGTGATCAATTTTGACCATTTTGTTAAATAAGGTTTTTTTTTTAAATTTTGGACCAATGACAAATTTATTCATTTACATTACATTCACATTTTTTCATGCTGTTTAGGGCTTTCACCCAATATGACTACAAAGTACCAGTTTTATTGGTTCTTTGTCAAGGATAGTATTGTAGTAGGAATCTTCATGAATATTCATATACCTCTTCAAAAGTAAAAGGTGGATGGTTGTGTTGTAGGTAACTTTTTTCAAATTGATTGTTTATGTATAAAACTTTAAAGTCAGTTAATCATCACCCCAAACAGTTCTTTATCTCCCAACTTAATTATATCCCTTCCCACAGCTGTTTAAAACAAATCCTTATACAGACACAATTTTATTTATAATTCAGACCATACAAGGCCCTAATGTGTAATGACAACACCCTTAGTGCGTGAGGTATAATATGAGCTACTCTCCATTGTTTGATTGTGATGTCAACCTAGAGGTTGTACAACTCAAGAATTTTGATATACCAATGGTAAAATTGGGGTGACTAGTGACAATCTTTCAATGTTTCTGAATTGTTTGTTCTGTCTTCATTAAAAATTTCATGTTGTTTTGTCATAAGTAATGTTAAATTTAAAGAGAAGCTATATAACAAGGATAAGTTATGAATGCAAGAAAATGATTTGTCGCCATGTTTTTGTCTCATTGTTTGAATCAATTTTCAAAAGTCATCTCATCACTTTATTTTACTTTAGAAAACTCAGTAGGGTAATGTGACTTACAAAAGCCAGTATCAAGGATGATTGAGTCTTAATTTTCCAACAAATGGGTTATTACAAATTAAGAATCAGTCTCCTAGCCAACCAGAATTGTCAGTACCCCAGTTGATTTTGAAAGATTAGAGGCAGAGCCTCAGGTAATGAAAAAGGTGTGGGATGGACGTCTGAACATTCTTGATTCCTCCACACTGTTTCTCAGAGGTAGGGTTGTGGTCAGCTAAACCAGTGCTTTCTTGGTCTACATACTCGAGTCGCCAAAATACAAACCACAAGTAAAGAAGGAGAGGGTTCAATGAAACAAGGGTGTGCTGGTGTAGGTCATTTCAAGAAGTGATGGAGCGCCATGTAGTAGAAGGGTTCATTTATTGCCAAGGGTTATTCAGTGGTAGATGCTTTGTCCAATTGCAGTTATAGGGGAGGTAAGTAGGGGTGAAATGAATCCAGTGTGTTGCTGTGGTCTACCTGCTATGATTTCCCAAAATATGAACCACAAGTGAAAGAAGAGAGGAGGCTTTCTTCAAAGTTTATCAAATATAATTAAAAATTGAAACCTCTACATTAAGATAAAGAATTATAGAGAGGCAAGAACTCTGCAAGCAGGCACGGATCCAAGGGGGGCTTTTGCGTCCTAAGCCTTCATCCCCCCCCCCTTTTTGGCCAACAATAAAACATACCAGAAATTAGCCGTGTAACTCCCTCAGTTCCCTGCTTTCTCTAAAGTCATCCCCCCCCCCTTTCTAAGAATGTCTGGATCTGCCACCTGGCAAGGGTAAAAAATCCAACAGGATAGAATTCAAACCAAACACCACGACTGTGAACCTCACAACTTGACAGCCAGTGCAGCTCTAACTGAGTAGTACAAATCAGGAACCCATCCTCTTACCAGACAAAACATGAATTACTGCCTAGCAAATCAGGTTTATGAAACAAAACCTTTCCCATAACTAGTCCTGGCTGGGTCATACTGAATGAAGGCTTTAAAGATGAAACCTTCTTCCATTGTGCTTGGTGCTCAGCATGAGCAATGAAGTAGGGGGACAACAACCCAGTGAGCCACAAATGGGAAAAAAGGCTTTGGCCTGCCCGACTTAAACCAATTAATTAGAAAACTGGACTGTTAATCCTCTTTTAATTAACCCATAACTAAGCTTCAAGCAGAGCAATGCAATGGAATGAAAGGAAGAAATTGGTTGGGATGGCTTTGTTGTGCAATGATATGAGGATGCAAGGGTTAGTGAGATAAACCCTGGATGATAGGGGTAGCCAAGGAGCCTGGATGACAGGGTTAGTGGTGGACCCTGGATGAGAGGGTTAGAGGTGGACCCTGGATGATAAAGTGACAATAGGTGAGAATGTGTGGTAGGTAAGGTGGAATGGTAATAACAATGCACCCCCTTCCCTCAAAACCAAACATTCCTTTTAACATTAGATTTTTGTGTTTCACACCTGTTTTTTTAAGTCAGTAGGAGGCACACTTTGGCATTCCACATTGAGTACATTCTACACATTTGTAAATTCAACTCGATAATCCAATGGAACAAGAACAAAAGTTTACGATGATCACACAATTAGTGTGAAAAGAGTCACAAGTTCATATTTAAAGAGAGTTCATGCACATTCAGCCAAGGTAGTCCAAATTACAGAATAACATAATTTGTAGTTTACTTATGCTGCGGTTCGAAGGTGGGTTTACGTTAAAAGTGCATCGCCACAGCAAGTAAAGTCCAGCAATTCACCCCATCACACTTTCTGCACAGTGAAACATTCTATGCCAAACATAAAATTCACTTCAAAGACATATCATAGCCTTTGTCCAATACAAGCATACGTTTCATCTGCCTACATGGTGCCGCATCTGACTCTGAGTAAGTCGTCAATGATAAATGCTCCTAATCGTGGTCCAATTCCCATTCTTCACTGTTGGTAAGCATATCAACAGTTCCTTCCGAAACTACATGGGTCAGAGGGGAACGACATGGCTTTACTTGGATCAAAATGAACCAAAAACTCTTTACCATTGTTCAGTCTTTGTAGTAAAAAGCATCCGAGACCCGCTTACAGTTTTGAATTATCCTTGCTACAGTTTCTGGTTTCTGATTTTCTTTCCTGGAACATATGAAGCCATACATCGTGGCCCTCAACATAAAGTTGGCGCCACCTTTTTGTCTCGTCCGGTACCGCTCTTTTGCCTAATCTTGAAATTTCAGGGAACCTCTCAAAAAGTCTGAAAAGATTTGTGAAAACAATCTAGTACAATATTTACATGACCATGTGAATCACATTCATCTGGTTCCAACACGACCTTCCTATACATGGACAGAGCATACTGCACGCTATTTTGTCGCTACTGTTCGTGTGAGAAAAAGCGCATCTGCTATGGTTTCGTGTAAAAGGTTTGACTTGTTCAAGTCAATTCCCAAATTTTTGCAACAAAGCTGATATTTTTGGGAAATATGGCAAGGTAATGTCAAAATCACTCCACCTATTGCAGGAATATGATATTCTTCCCCATTCAAGTTTAACTTTTGTTTAAAGTATATCAGAGTCGTCATCAGACGACGGCCATCTTGGTGCTCCTTTTAATCCCAGTCGGTGGCGACAATCTACGGATACGATGTAAAAGTTACATGCTTTTTCCATGTATATAAGTCCGTGGATTCCAATGCTTCTGATAAATTCAATGGTAACTGCACTTTCCCGATCAAACATTAAGAAAATTGGACTGTATTTGGTGCTTTCTTATGTACTCTATTTATAAGCAGACATAAACGTAAGTATTAAATCATTCCAGACACTTCTTTCTTCATTTACATATTAAATACCATATTAATAGTTCAGTTCAATGACAGCAATGACTCCTGACTGAGGATTTTCTTGCAAGCTGTGTTTTTCTAATATCCAATGTTTTGCATACTACTTCCAAATGGCTACCCTAAAAGTTGCGCCCCTGGTTAAATCTGAAAAAAAAAAGAAGATTAGGAGAATTGGGACTATTTGGGGTGAGAGAATTGGGCCTTTAAAAATTGACCCTTACTGATTTTTTCTTGTTGTTTCATTTATCTCCTTCTCTGCATGACCTCCCTCTCTGGCGTTTTAAATTTTCAGCACCCTCTGTTCTAACAAACCTTCCTTTACGATTGAAAAGAAAGTAATGTCATCTACACACACCCACAAAATAAACCACCAGCAAATGCAATCAATCTCTTTCAACCTGTGCTACCAAAATTTGTTACAGTGGCCAGCCTATGGCAAGCCAAATGTCCAATTCGATAAACTTTATCGAATTATTGGCATTTGGCTCGCCATCCCTTCCTGCTCTGAGTTCCCAATTTCGAACCACAAGTAAAACGTAGAAGTGGTTCCCTTCAAGGTATTTCAAACATAATTTGAAATTAGAACCTGTACTTTCAGGTAGCAGAATTACAGAGTAACAAGAACTCAAGCAGGGTCAAAAAATATAAACAACTTACTTCTTTAAAAGTTAACTCCTTCTCCTTCTTACAATAGAATAGGATCCAAACCAAATGCCACGATCCAGACCCTCACACCTTGACAGCCAGGACAGTTTTGACTACACCAGTTCAAATCAGAAACTCGTCCCTATAAACAAAAGATAAATTGCTGTTAAGTAAGCCAGTACCGTAGTCACAACTAAGATTCAGGCAGAGCAAAACAATGAAACGAAATGATGGAATCAGTTGGAATACAGGGCCGTAGCCTGTTGGGGGAGGGGGAGGGGGGTGACCGGACCCTGCGATTTCCAAATCGTACATAAACCACGTGCTGAATTATAATGGCGCTCTAAATGCACAATGTTTGAACTGTCCCCTAGAGTTTTTGTCCAAGCCAATGAGATGAGAATGCGAAGTCTAGTGTTTGGTCCAGTGAATGAGGTGGTAAAGATGAATGAGAATATATGGGAGGTCAGATGTAATGTCAATAACGTAAACTTCTATAGGTTATGCGATTATGATGCCGCGTGGGGGATGTTTAACAAGTGGTTGATAACATTTCTATTTCGCACCAACGTTGTTTTTGCATACACGTTACCTACCTTTAATTACTCAGCGGCTGAAACATATACTTGCCTTTGCAGTTATATTACCTCCCTAGCTGGATCATCCTTGAACCCCACACGTGACCACTGGCCTGGCATTGATGGGATAATTTTAGGTCCGTGTCGAATCCACCCCGTTAATTCAAGTTGACCAACAACATTCGTCTCACTTCGTACTTACCTATGTACTTACCTTATTAATCATTATATAATATCTAACTTATCTTTACTTAGTTACAGACCTGTCCCTCTTCCCTTGCTATCCCCGCCCCTCCCCCCCCCCATCCTATCCTTGAGCCAAACAAGGGACCACTAGCTTTGAGGGAGCAATTCAATTCATTTAACATGTGATCAAACGCACTCGAAAAAGTTAAAGGGGAAACTGGAGTCAACTCAACTTAGAGTAATGTAGTAGACTATCCTGTTTCTTGATTGGCTCTTGAGAGTCATGTGACAATATTTTCTCTTTAAATATCAAATCTTGCTTAAAATTGAGTATGCAACATTGAAGTCCTAAAATATTATGAATGATACTTTGAGGATAAATAAGAAGAAAACTGTGAGTTTCATCTGTTGCTTCAAAATAAATTTGAGACGACTGCTCTTGCCTTTTTTCAAAGAATAAAGATTGCAAAGCATATGAACTAGAAAACCAAACTTAATTAAAACTAGTAACCTTTAAAACAAAACCAAAATAAAAATAACAAATAAAGAAAGAAAAAGTTGACGTCCGGTCGGTCTGGTTATCATTAATCCTCGACCCTGTTAGTAAACATTCATCTTACTTTGTACTCACCTGCTCCAACTTCCAACTTCCTCGTCTTTACAGAAGTATTATACTTCTTCCTCTTACCTTGTTCAGCAGATTTCTTACATTACTGGCCGTTCCCAAGTAGGCTAGTGTACCTACAGCTTTGAGGGAGGTATTTTGTTGGGTTTTTGGTAGTTTGCTGATCTATTTCTCGACACGAACATTATTCCACTTACTTCGTACTCACCTCTGCTCAGTGACGGAGCCACGGGAGTGGTTTTGCCCCGACCCAAAATTGCAATGCAAAAAACACCTAAAACAACGATTTCCTCTCTCTCCCCCTTAGACCTTTCCCTCATATCGCCCCCTCCCCCCCCCCCACACACATAATGACACAATCCTGGCTACGCTACTGCCTCTCCGCACATTTGCTGTCCCCACAAACATCCAGTCAATTGCCGTACCCAAAGTTACATGCTTTTCTTTCCTTGATAGCTGACAGTTAGTCTGAAGTCTGTCAACAGAAAAGAGTGAAATTCTCTAAAATTACTGGCAGGGTGACGTCTTTATGAAAGAGTAGACAAACCCTGTTGAAAGAGCACAGTCCGGCTATAGAGTATTTTCACGTGAAGTTACAATTGGGTAAGTCCCGCCCACTGCAGGGCAAACATCGACACTGAAACTGTCACAAGTGGGTCATCAGCTTCTTCTCAGGTGATAAGCCGATGCTAAGCTAGATGGCATACTACACTAGTGTTTGTCCGCCAAAAGGGGCGGGGCTTGTGCAGTGAAAACACTATACCGACGGGGTGTTGGTGGAGCAACTCGAACAACACCCTGGGGGTCCAGGTTTGATTCCCAGACAGATTCATACCGAAAGACGTAAAAATGGAACCTACAGCCGCTGTGAGTGATATTCCGCATAAGCAATGGAGTACGGAAAACAATTCAGGTGCCCACAACCGGGAAAAGGGGCTATATCATTGTTTCCAAGGTTCGCTGTTACCGATGTTCAATGTTCCTGAATCTTGGGAACGATACGCACTTCTGGGAACATCGAACCCCGGGAACATCGAACCTTGGGGATATTGAGCCCCGTGAACAACGGGTAGATCCCCGGGAAAAGACGTCGGGCGCCGCTAGATTAAACTTGAAGGATTGAAGTGGAGGTGCAAATCTCCCAGGAAACCGATTAAAGTCAAACCGATACCGACACGATATCCATGCCTGACCTATAGGCCTATGGTGGCCGAAAATACGGTAACCAAAAGGTCGGCCTTACTTTTCAAATGTTGCAGATCGCAGAATGAAAAGAAGCGAATTCTATTATTCTGTTACTTCTTCTCCACTGACACATCTTGTGTAATTTGCAAACCATTCACTAGTTTAATTCGGCAGCAGTTTTGAATGTCATCGACAGCGCATACCTTTAGTAGATGTTTGTTTCCTATTAAAGTTTGCTGGGTGAGTGAGTCCACCCGGTTCTTGAAAAAAATTATTATTATATATTATATTCAAAAATATAACCCCGTTTCCGTAACAGTCTTATGCGTTACCAGATGAACATGGTCATGACCCTCCCCTCCCCTCTTCCCCCTTTTATTACACCGAATCAATCCCTCGTAACCTAAACACGCGCTAGCTGTTGTTAATTTAGGTTGCGTTTCACAACATCAGGGCGATTCATTGATCCAGGCCTATTCCCCAGTATCAGCCTCATAACACGTATTTACCCCTCCCCTATGTTCAAACCCCATCCTCCAACCCTCACAGAAAATGCTCGCTGTTTCCGGGCTAGACTATTTTACAAAGGCGCTCATGTTACATTTCAACATATCATCATTATGTCCGTTTTCCTTCTCCTTCCCCGTTTCTCCTTGATTCCACCAGCCTTATCCTATCAAGCGCGTCCATAGAACGCGCTTGATATTATAAAAACCATATATTTCTACAAAGGTAGGCACTGTCTAAACCCTTCCGTTTTCATACATCCCGCCCCACACCCGTCCACCTCCTCAGTTTCGTCTATAAATAACAAACCGTTCCTCAATATTAGACCATGATAAGATCATCCCTCAAGTCCTCTGCTTGATACACACCCACATTCCCAACGTGGTTGCTCTGGGCTTTGCTGCTAAGTCTTCATCTTACATATCAATTCTCAATATTTTCTCGATACTCTTAAATGCTGTCCCTCTCCTTTTCCCAATTGTTACACCTCCCACCATCTCACACCCTCACCTCCCCCCCCCCCGAATGCTCGTTCCATTAAGTTTTGCCCCCGGCCATTTCCCAGTATCAACTCCATAACACTTAATCCTTCTCCCTACCCCCTTTTCACTTCAACCTTACTCGCCTAATCCCACCTAACCGACCACGCTTGCTTGTTATTGTTATACTACAGCAATTGGTGTCAAAGTGTTCATCTTAAATAACGTTTCAGCACCTTAGGACTTCCTTTACCCGCACTTCCATCTCTTTCCCTCCCTTTCCCTATCCTCCTTCCCCTTTTCCCCTTCCCCCTTTCTCCTTCCCCGCCTCATCTCCTTCCCCGCCTCATCCCCTTCCCCGTATAATCTCTTCCGCCGAAAGTCATATCCCATACCTGCCTCCCAGAACTGCTTTCCTAAGCTTTTCTATGAAGATTCATCACAGTCTCATTCCATACTATTTCACAATATTAGCCCTATACTCCCCTCCCCTTTACTTTATCTGATCCCCCTCCCTCCACCTGCTTATGTGGTAGGTAATCATATTACCAACCACTTCTTATTTATATATCAGCACCATATCCCCTTTCCCATGCCTTCTGCTCTGTCTCGTCCACCTTCAACCCAAAAAACATACTGTTGATTTATAAGGCATTGCTACAGCTATGCCGTTTACATGTAAAATACCTTTTTTCAAAGTTAGCCACGTCACTCAAGGCAAGCACCAGCGGGGGTGGAGCATGGCTCACCCGTCGGGGAAGGCTTCCACCGTCGTTGAAAAGATCCAATTTTGCCGCGGGGATACTGCATCTCTAATATAAGATGTTAACAGGATAAACTTTAGTCCCCTGCATGGACGTAGATCCAGGGGGATGGGGATATATCCCCCAATATTTGACTAGGGGTTGGTCCCTGAAATCACCCCTTCCCAATGTTCAGTCTACAGGTACGTGTATGCTTGCTTTTTTGCTGGCAAGTACACTAATTTGCCATTTTAGCATGATTAGGTGTTCATCTTCAATGTTTAATATGTCACAGTCCTTTTTACAATGCAATTTATTCACTGTGACAACCCCGGTAAGTTCTAGATTTTACCTATATTTGATTTTTTCAAGGTATGACTGATAAATTGGGAACTCTATCGCCTGATCTTTGTAAGCTAATTACGGAATCTAGCATATTTTTTTTAATTTGTACTTATCTGTTTATATTCTTTTTCAATTATTTGCTTGAATAAAGTTGCAAATAATCTGGTTATCCAAAGCCAACTTCCACGTCATGTAATGTCTCCGAATTCAATTTCTTATTGCTGGGTATTTTATCTTGTTGGAGATGTAACTCGTTGTATGTGGGAGAGACCAAGCGCCGCCTCGCGGATCGAGTCACCGAGCACCTTAGGTCCATCAGAATCTCCATGGATACCGGGTGGCTGCACATTTTAATTCCCCTTCACCTTGTTCTATACAGCATTTAACCGATCGTGACCGCCTTACTCTCGCTCCACACGGCCTTAACGTTAGAATTGATCTTTTGTAATATTCACCCCTTTTTTGAGCCAGTCTTTACTCCTTTTCCCCTAACCCGTTGGTGCTCATTTTTAAACTGTGTAGGCCTACTTGTTTTTTTTTTCCGGACCTAGTTTTTGTCTACTTTTTTCCCTTTTTTCCGACCATGTTCGATTTGTACGTGCACTTTTTCATCCAGGGAGCTCTTTTTCTTTTCTTTTTTGATTTGTGTTTCATCCGTCGCACTCATGTTTTCTGACAGTCACTTTCGTCCGGTTCTGTTTTTACAGCGATCGCTTCGGATTTGATGTTTGTCGTGTCCAATTGTTACTGTTGGTTGTTCAGTTTGGTTTTTGCCACCTGATGAAGGGTTTGTACCCGAAACGTCGTGGAGTTTTCCGCAAACTTGTAAGCACTTTTTACTACCTCGTTTCGACCTACACATTTCAACAGTGCGCGGCAGCATTTCGACCTTATAACCCTATGGGTCGATACCTGCCTTTTCAATAATAGAATACATTGTTGCTCTTGCTAAATTTCAATTCCCCAGTGCGTGCCACTTCTAAAAGAGTTTTGTGCTCAAACGAGTCTTTCTTAAATATAAAATATCTAAAAATATCTAAAATATACCCCTTAAAGCAGTCTTCCTGGGGCCTCTGAGGCGTTAAAACCCAAGAGCCTAAGGGGGCTTCGCCCCTGGACCCCATCAGGGGCCCTAAGGGGCATCTGGACCGCTCCAGGGATGGCTTCGCGCTCGCCGTGCACTCTTGGCGTGCACATCTTCTAGGTTAGCCATAATTCAAACCATTCCCCCAAAGTTGAAAAGAAATCTACGCCCATGGTCCCGTCCCCCGACGATCCACTTGATTTTTGTTTACGAACAGACCATATTCTTCAAGCAGACTCAAAATTCTCAATTTTCATTACAAAGGTCCATTTTTCAATACAGCTGCAGACTTTCAAACATTCTGAAAAGAAAGTCAAGAAACCTCACCCAAATTCAGTCTTGATTTTGCCCATACGAAATCGGCAGATTGATTTTCAATAAAAACTTCAATTTCCACATGCAAATAAAACCAATCTTTTCAGAATTTCTTCCATAAATTCATTCTATATGAAATCTCCAGATATTCAAATGTATGTTAAGCGCATGCGGAGAAGAAACTTTTCAAGAAATTTTCCAATATCTAGGCATTGTACAGCTAGCTTACAATTTGTCAATTACTTTCCCTATAAGTTAAGCCTATACATGTTGTCTTGTCCTAAAGGTAAACAATGGGAGTATCGCTTCTAAATTGAAATATTCTCCATGTATATTTTTTTATATCCAACAAGACATAAAGTACAGCTAATTAGAGCTAATTACTAACGAGAAGTGGTGTGCGAGTCAATGTTACACTGGTTATAGGCCTAAATGTGAAATACCGTGAGTCACATTAACATATGCAAATGGCTTCTAGCGAAACAAGCATTACACACAATGCTTCAATTATAAAGGATGGGTCTAATTTGCCTCTTCACTTTTTCTCTTATGTAAAGTTTCATTGGCGTCTAAATTAGGTAAACCTCATTACTTAATCTCATCAATATTTAATGCTAATCTCTCTTTGAGTTACTAAATGACTATCAACATCTATCTATAGACGAATTCGATCAGCCAGTGGCGGATTTAGGGGGGGGGTGACTAGGGTGGCTAGCCACCCCCCCTTTTGACCAAAAAAAAAATAATAAAAAGTAGGCATTGTTTTCTCATGCTATCGTCTTCCTATAATTATTTCCTTTGGAACGCGAACAACAATTTTAAAAGTACATGGTTAAAAAGTGGATTAATTAAAATGTTAAATTCAGCAACACCAAAGACTAATTTAATTCTGGCAGTCTGGTACGAACATAGAATAGAGCTTGAAGGTACAACCGTATTACAGGCGAAATACTTATTTTTCTGAAATATTCAAAACCCAAACCCTAGCCACCCCCCCCCCCTTTTTTTAAAAACCCTAGATCCGCCACTGTCAGCGCTTGTGTTAAGTGACAGTAAGCAGCCATTTGTGGGGTCTATCAGCCTTCCTCTTCATTTATTTTCTAGATGTAATTTCAAACCCTTATTTACAGTGAAATTGAGGGGACCAAGAGGAATTTCAGTGTACAACCATCTATGGTACAGGAAAGCAAGGAAACTGAAAGATTAAAAGGTGATAGACCCCAAACTAAAATAACTTGTTGTCCAGATTCGTCCATAGCCTAAACATGATTCTATATTCTAACTTAATATCGCTAAATTATAACAAGCTAAGTTCAACATTTTTGTATTTATTCTAAGTAGGCCTATTTATGAATAATAAGCAATGAACGGCTTATAGCTTGTCAACTACATCAGGCAGTCGGGTCTAATTACGCTTGCCTTATCCTAAATGTAAACAATGAGAGCTTCCTTGTCCTATAACTGCAATCTTGAGATATTTTAAAAACTCAATACTCATCCCTATGATAATATACGACCGCATCCTAAATCAAACTATAGGCTTTCACTTAGCCTATATGTGTAGTGACATTACCTTATGTCTCTAAATCAGGATAAATGTTTAGACCTATGTATTTCTCAATTTACTATCGTAGGTACCTAATAGGCCTATGTTTAGACCTATGTATTTCTCAATTTACTATCGTAGGTACCTAATAGGCCTAAGCTAAAATTACCACTTGTTAGAGCTGCTAACAATGTTGAGCTGAATGCTATCAAGGTCCAGCTTTCACTGACTGTAAAAGCAGTCTTTCTTATGTACCTCTTTTTTTTGTCCCGAATGTTAACCTAAATATGAAATTACTTTAGCCACATTTTCCTTGACAACTAGCATCAGCCTCGGGTTGGAATAAGTATTACACAATAGGCTTGAAATGTTTCAATTGCAATGGCCACTTCTAGTTAATCTCTCTGCCTAGCCTACGGCTACAGTCTGCTCCTATATATGCAAACTACTCCTGTGACAAAAAAATCTGAAATAACTATCATAGGCGTATCATGTACAACTGCCTTTAACATAAAGCCTACATCAGCAATGCTAGCATCCTGACATAATTATTTTGGAAGATTCTTTGTAGGCCTATCCTTGTGCCTTTTTAAGATAAATACTTTAAAAACAAATTGCCTTCTTGCATTGAAAAAGAAACCTATTTACCTTATTCTAAACGTTGTACAAGATACTTTTATCATATTCCGATTATTTTAATAGAACATCTGTATTCTATACTAAAGATTGTAAAAAGGAATCTTTAAATCGTATTTTAATCGAATACATGTTATGATATAATCCAAGTTGCATTTTTTATCAAACTACAATGCCAGCATCTCTGCACTCGAAGGCCGTTGATTCGATTCCATGGCAGGGTGATACCAAAGGAAGCTACCAGCCTACGGCCAATGTCCGTTATGCTATACGCATAAGTAATTAAGTAGGGATAATAATCCAGTAATCCATTTTCCCACAATTGGAAATGGCCGTGGGATTAAGCTAGAAGGTTATAAGGCATTTAAGCCTATCTAACCTAACCTACACTAGTCTTTCATTAAACACCTAAATCCTCTTAATTTTAGGGTTGTTATACCTTTAAAAGGTCTCTTATCTTTATGCAACGGGCTTAATAAGAATGTAGCCTAGCCTACATTGAACACTACAACAGAATCTGTGTGAGTTTACATCGAACCTTCCTAAAATTCATTGTGAGATCCTGTATCTACATTGACTATTAAAAAAAATCTAAAGGAAATGCAAATTCCTCATTTAATTTCTAGTCATGTATGCCTACTTGTAAGTTTTAACCCGGACTCAAATTAAATACAAGGTTCTCAAACCTGATCTATTTTCTTTATCCCCAGAACAAAGTCTACACGTCTAAGTGTAATATTCTCAACATAGTGAGCATAAGAGAATACTTTAGGGGATTCAAAGCTAAGAGATAAGTTAAAACTATGATATTAGTCTATTTGACATTTAATGCTATGTACGCATCTCCATCTAATGTATTGGCTAATCTTGTGACTCGAAATGCCTGTTGCTCCGTATTACTGCAAGTCTGCAAAAATTCCTGGACAAATCTCCCTGTCTCATCTCAGTATTTGTCTGGAGGGAGAATAAAAAGTCTCTCGCTTTAGCAAAAGGCTCACTCTTCTTTTTCTCAACATTTAATAAGGGACGGAGGGGCAAATATGCTGAAAAATGTGACAGGTGAGGGAGTGCCCCAATAATTTTGTCCAGGATTGTAAAAGTTGCTTCGTATAAACAAGGGACTGCTAAAAGCTCCCTTCACATCTGATTAATATTGTAGAAATGTGCAAGTGAAATCAAGATTTTTTTTTTTCAAACATCTTTATATTTCAACCTAAAAGATATGCATATGACCGGAGAACTTGTTATTAGTAGGCCTAACCTAGCATTCTTGTCCTATTTTGAAGGTTTTGTCCTATTTTGTAGGCCACACCATACAGGCCGGGTGAGAACAAAAACACAACGAATCATTAACCCTACCTGATATATAATCGAAGGAAGTACTTACTCTTGATACTTATACATGAAAAACCAATTCATCGGAAATTGTTGTGACCAGTAATTCGATGGACGCATTTAGTTGCGCTTCGAGCGCGTCGAATCTGTTTTTTTTTTAATAAGGTCGTCGTCACATTAACTTGACCCATACAGCTGGAATTTCGAATGTCAAAACGTATGTCTGGTAGATATTGGTGAGCTCATTAATTAGTAAAGGCAAAGTTAAAGGAGTGAAGTCACGCAATTTCAGAAAAGGGTCACGGTCCGGAGTCATGAGGTAAGGGGCCGAAGCTCCTGGCGGAAGGAACAAGAGTATCGTGTATCGTGTATCAAGATAAGGTTTCATTCCTATTTTTATCCGAAATAAGAAACCTTAAAAAACTAATCTGCGAAAGGCTGTGTTTGATTTTCACTGGTAATCTGTCACTCTTAGAATCTCTGTGCATGATAAAACTGAACAATGAACAAAGAATTTCGTCAGATGGGAATGAAAAGTATGTCTCCGAGGGTACAAGAACCATGGGGTTAGGTCCTGGGGATCTTAGGGCAAATAACCTTGAGAGACTTAGGAGGAGAATGTTCTTGGAGCTATCGGGGTTGTGAGCCAGGGGTTATGGTTACTTCAACCATGGACCGGGAAAGAAGGTAACGGGGCAGGCAGGGATGGGAACTGTCATCCCAGGGGATTGGGGTAAATCACAATATGTTTTCTCTTGAGTATGGGCATGAAGACAGGATTGGGGTTGTAAACTAGTGGGGCTGAGGAGTGGTAAAACACAGTTACAGAAGATTCTACATGAAGGATGAGAGTCACACAGTGACTAAAAGATTCTACCAGAATGATGAGAATTATGTACGGTGCAGCTTCCCTGCTTTACACTCTTCTTCTGTCCGTTTGCAAGGGGGGGGGGGTCAGTTACATGAAATTAGAACCAGGTACCTTAAGTAAAACTTGGGGTAGTAAGGTTATAAATATGGTTTAGAAATACAGATGGGTTAAGGTGGGGTTAGTGTTACATCACTTCCGGTAACTGGTCCTTAATTCGTATTTCAACACTCTTAAAAAGTTGGTTAAAAAAGTTCACCAACACTGGTCACGTCTGTCAAATACTGAAATTGGGTAAAGTTTTCACCAATATGCATGTGTTGTTTATTTGATTGCCCCACAAGCTGGTTACCCAATTAAGTGGTAAAAAACCTCTTGGATAACCCATTAATAATCAACAACTATTGGGTAAACTTTAACCAATTTCAGGTATTTGACATACGTGACCAGTGTTGGTTAGTTTTTTTAACTATTTTTTTTTAGAGTGAAGGAATTGAGATATCTTTTCGTTGTGAACTAACAAAGTTAATTTTCAATATGGCGCAAGGCAAGTCGGTTTATATATTAACTAATTTAACAGGTCACGGTGCAATGGAAGCTTTTCAGGGATCGAGAGAAGAGAGCCCTTCCTCGACAGGAGGATTTGGTTACGGCACACATTTTCTTTACTGAAGAATTGAAATGGTCACGACAGAGAATGATAACTGACATTACGGACTTATTATCCAATAAGCCAGTTCAGAGTTGTCACTGCACATGTGCTATGATGAGTTCAATACTCCTATGATCTATGACCTGAGGAGTCTTGTCACGCGCTATGCATAGGTTTCTGCACTGTGCTCTATGCGTTACTATGGCAGTGGTCGCTAATTGGAAGATCGCGTACCCTTATAACCTTTGACCTTTAGAACAAACAGGAACTCTGAGCTGGCTTATTTGCAGTGCGAAAAAAAGTTTCACGAGAAGTCAGGCAGAAGAACAACCCTCTAAAGAAAAGGGTCTGGTTACGTCATGGTGAAGTCAACTGATTATGACAACTGACTTTTAAATGATACAGTTGGATTGGAAACTTACAGAACTTACTTAATAAGTGCCTCTGCTACAGCTCAACAGAGGCTTCATCAGCACAGAGCCGTATACTCTAATAAACGCCGTGCTCTGCATCAGCAGTTACAAGAGCCCCCTCCTCTTGAAGGGGAGTTTCTTTGCTTTACTGAAATTAGCTTACTTTACTGAAGTGCGTTGCATTTCCTTTACAGACAAAAGAGGGTCTGGTTACGTCATTGTGAAGTCAACTGACTTTCCGACTGTCAAATGTTACGGTGGGAGTGAAAACTGACAGTACTGACTTAATTACTACCTCTCTTACAACGCAACAGAGGTTTCACTCTGTACCAGCAGTTACAACAGCGCCCTCCTTTTGAAGAGGAGTTTCGTTACTTTATTGACGATACCTTGCTTTACTGAAGTGTGCTGATTTTTTTCTTTACAGAAAAAGGCCTGTGCTACTGTACTGTACTTTAATGTAACGCACACCTCAGCCGGGACTGCAATTTCGAGGGACGCTTGATTAAATCCCTCATAACTTGGGCCGTTTCAAAACGTTTTCTGTCTGCTATCCCGCCTAAGGTGTAACATTACAGACCTAGGCATAAGATTGAATGTCATGCCTAGTGTGATGAATTGAAAGAATGATACACATAAAAAATTGTGCATACATAAAATTAGTTCAAGTGAGGCGTTCGACAGTGGCGAATCCATAAATTTCAAAACTAATACGGCCTACTCCCGCTTTCGTATTGAAGTCATATGCAAAGAAACGCGCGGGGAGACTCAACGCAACGGAGTTCGCTACTGTCGGAATTGTGCAAGGCGACAAGTGCTGGAGCAATGTTAGTGAGCAGAACAGCTGATATTGGGTAAAGACTAAAGAGACCTGTTGGGTAAAGGGGCTTGTTGGGTAAAGAGACAAGTGCATTAATTATTAAATATGGTCAATCTTTTTTCTCCTTCTGGTAGGTTTTCTGGAGTACTTAACCCACATTATTCTGCGTTGCTGTGATAATAACACACAAATGGCCCGTCTATGCTGTAATTTAGAATCAGTGCTCACAAGTCAATGTAATTGGTGTGATGAAAATTATTACATTTACCAAATTCTGGAATTTGAAAAGCCATTTAGGCGTTAGCTAGACTGCAACAGAGAACAGGTGACTCAAAATCATTGTTACAATTGAGAATTTTAGTAAAGTTTGAGTAAGATTATGCCAAACTTACGAATTGTAAAGACTGACGTGACGGTTTTTTCAGGAACTGATTCTAAATTTTCGCAAACACATTTCACTAATATATTTCAGGAAGGACAGACCAATTCAAGGGGGCGACACCCAACGATCTTGGGGTAATAGGGAATGTGTGCAGGTACATCAATTTTAAGGACCGTGCATCCCTCCCTCCCAACCGGCCCGGGTGGGGCCCTGACGTACTTACCCCAGGCTTCGTCTAACAGGTCGTCTGGGTGCTTTAGTACGGTAGCAAAATTGTTTACTTACATATGTCATGGGCCGAAAAGAAACATGAATCCAATGAAATGTTACAGCGACCTCCATATTCTTACTAAAATATCCTTCTTCCCCTAGAAACTGAATCTCAGTTCCTAAACTGTCTCAACTTACAAAGTAATAAATATGGCTTCCTTTCATCCATGCAACAAAAGTGAGCGAATCTCCCTGTTCCAGTTTCCTTTCAAGACTAGATTGAATTACAAGGCGGTGAAGAAGTCTTTTCCAACTTGAGACGTTTCAAGGTCTATCAGGAAGGGGCAAATGAGCTCATATGCCTGCAAGGCAACAAATCCTCTCCATCTTATCCTGAACTTTTTATGGTTATCCAGCTTATGATCCAGGCTAAACTAAAATTGATCACACCATTCCATTACTATTGTTTCATAGGAGGAAATCGACGGTGATTCTAAATGTTTTGCAGAGTATATATCTCTATAAACATAGTACGTCCAAATCACGTTTTGAAAACGTCCCAAACATTTCGCAAACGTTCTTAAAACGTTATAATAAGTAATCTGAGTTTCAAAAAAAGTGTCCTGAACGTTCTGCGTAATGTGATTACTGATTATACACCTAACTTTCGATGTTCTACACGACATTACGTACTATGTCTTGGTTACCTTATGATTATCTCGAGTTTCGAAAATGTTTAGTCCACATCGGCATTCTTTTCTGCGAAACTTTTTGTGAGCTTGAAAAATATGACTTTGTCTTAAGCCACTGCATCTTGGTCAATTTCAAGTAAGCACAAACAATTCTGAAATCTACCAACAGTCTGCATATTTTTTTTATCAAACGCCATGCATGGTAATGTTCACGGAATCATACCTTAGGTGTATGGACAGATCCTTTGGTGTGTTAAAAGAGTTGCTCTCAGATGGCTATATAAATAAGACGCCGATTTCTTCTAATAGTACGATCGGCTTACGCCACACGCACTGGCTTTCTTGGGGATCTCAGTTGACAGAGCAACCTTACGTCAAAACTTTTAAGTACAATATGTAGATTTGGAAGCAGCTGCTTTTTTATCTGGATTAGCCCACGTTCTCTGGTTAATCCCCATTGTTATGCTAATTACACATCTTAACAAAACAGTGTGACCTTATCACACAGGAAAAACGTATGAAGGTAGGGCCGGTCTGGGCTCTCGCTGGGAGAGTGTGGTGTTGGGGAGACCTAAAGTCAGACAAAATTCTAGAGGAGGGCGAAAATTTTTCCAAAGAGGCAGTGGGGTAAAAGGGCAGATGGAAAGAGCAGAAGGCAAGAGCGCCAGTCAAACGCCTTGTACCCCGCATCTTCACCCCAGATAAAATTCAAAGGTAAAAAGTACATAGGGGCAAGGTGTGTTCAAGACAAAAGATTAAAAATCAAGCCTTGAAAGTGTGGATTTTGTATAACGAGAGATTGAGAAGTGTCACTTCCTGCAATCCGTGAGGCAGAAAGCTAAAATTTTCTCTGCACGCTACAATTGGACGATTAGGAACAACCATATAATGTAAAACGCAACTTTTGACAGTTTACGAGGAAAACATTTTCAATGATTCTGTTTATGCGACAACCTTGCATACAAGCCCATTTTCCATATGCTCATTTTATTGTTGAAGTGAAAATTTTATTGCAAACGAAAACTCAAAATACTGACTGCTTAGATTCTATTTTCAGGCCTCGGAAATACCATTTCAGGGCATCTGAGGGGTCGCGACTTTTTAAGATTTCTGAACAATCCGCGCCAACTGATGGCAGCGCTCCGCTTATAGGTGGTGTCTCAGCCCCAAAATGAAATAGCCTGATTACGTCACTGCAAGGAGGCGCCAGAAAATTTTACAGAGACATTGCGAAATATTGTGTAAAGCCAGTGGCAAACTTAAAAATCTTTAGAGGGCGAAAACTTTTCTGAGAGAGTCCCCCTTGGCCAGGCCTTGTACATTGAAAGACAGGTGGCGTTATTGGAATCGTGTTTATGTGCAGAAAATGGTTCCTCGATGGAAAATTGCCCTTTATTTAGTCTAGACATCGTCCATTTGTCAATTTATCAGTAGTACTATTCGAAGGAAGGGTATTTTAGCCAATACACCTGACTCAGGATATTTAAGGGAATTTTCACTGAGGTTTCCCGTTGACCCATGGTCATAAGGTAGTGGCTGAGGGCGAATATTTTCGGGGATTTATTGCTTGAGTTAGAAGATTATTCTCTGTGAGAACCTGTATATCATGGTAAAGGACAACAATGGAGTTTCTGAAACCGCCAAAAAGTAAAGCATTCACTAGATTTAGTGACTGCATTTAAAAAATGGCCAAATGCATTATTTAGTATAAGGTCAAGAACCACAGTGCAATATCTCAGACTTTAGAGGGGTCGAATGAGAGCAAAACTCCCCTTGTTGTACATGCAATTTAACAGTGACAGTGCGTTACAAGTACGACTATTTCATAGGAATCGGATCTAGAGAGGGCGTCATATACTTTTACATCGTTTTACAGGAGCAACCGCACCTCAGCAATACAATGGGTTGGGGTTGGGATCAGAATTTGGCTTCGTATTTGTCATTGATCTCAAGACATTGCACTTTAACCACAAATTGTGTCTACAATTACGAGAAAGCATTTCCTTCAAGGAGCCAATCTCCTCGACGGTGTGTAGAGGGAGGGTGAACCCGAATCCACGACAAAGGTGACGGTCCCTGGTTTTAATTCTGGTTCAATCAGAAACTTGAAGATGGGCTGTGCTGCATGCGATGAAAAATTGAACTAAAGTAAAAATTTAGGTTTGGAGTCTAAAAGCAAAACTGAGTAATTCTTCTCTCTCTTCTTACAACTTACAACTGTCAAACAGCCTGTATATGCCTATATTCGTTACCCAGTTATGAATCACCCCCCCCCCCCCCCATATTCACCTTGTATATCCCAGTTACATCCGCGCGTCGCCACTTGAGATCAGCAGGGGACCAAACCAAGACCAACGCATTCATCAATAGTCGGATGCCATATGCACACTGCATACCTGACAACTAGTACAATTTTGGCATAGTTTTTACAACTATCAATTTCCAATAGATATCACAAATGATGGTCCCCAAATTACGATTTCACTATTCAGCATACCATCTTCTCTTTTGCTATTCCTGGTCAAATGTCCGCATATTTCACGAGTAGAAACTGACGCTGAGAGTGAAGATATTTTGATAATTGATTTTTAATTTTTTTTATTTCAATTTTTAATTAATTTTTTCACAAGTTTGATTTTCCGGGGGGAAACTTGCCCTACCCCCCTGCCCCCCTTCCGGACGCCCATGAGTGGCGCCTCAAACGACATAATCTGTTTCAAGTACATATTGTCCGGAAAAAATTGTTCGTTGTATCTCCTTCTCTAGCAACTCGCTGGACATACAATACCACACCCCTCCTGCCTGAATGTCACACCTGAAAACTCAAATTAAAGTGAAGAAACATGTGACTCTTGAACACATGTTGCAAAGCAAGACACAATGTGGTAATGAAACTACAATTTCTGACGAATCGAGCCTGATAATTTCCCCATTTTTACCTCAGCTTGCCATACGCAAGGGTGTGTGTGGGGGGGGGGGGGTAAAGTGTGTATTTTCTTTTCCATATTGTCACATATCCAAAATGTTGTAATATAGGGCAAAGCATGACACTTTGGACAAGTAATTCACAATCTAAAAAAAAAAGAACCTACTATGAAATGCAAATAATCACCATTTTTCAGATTCCAACATACTTTTGAACAGCTTGATACGATATTTCAAGTGAGGTATTGCAATTTTTGAACTGGCGCAACTCTTATGTAATGGTTCCTGGATTGAGTGTGAGTATTAAAGTTTAAAACAGGACTTAATTTAAGTTCTGTTCTAGAAATTAACTACAGATTATATACTCTTTTCATTTCAAAGTGAATCTGGCTTGCAAAAGTTCAATTATGTTTGCACATTTTCATAATTTTGTGATACTTTACATGAAATCTGACTGGATATTCCTATTTTGAAGGATGCATCCAAACTATTTCCATACTTTTATGTGTACTCTTTGTGCCAAACAGGTGGTATTCATCAGTGGCGGAGCTGACATATGGTCACAGGGGGCTGTCGCCCCCCCCCCCCCCCATGGACCAAAATCGTCCGTCGGCGCCCTTTTTAGGTTTTTAACATACTTTACTTTTGCACCATTTTTGGCAAAAGACATAGATAAATAGCGTTGTTTTAAGGCCCTCATAACAAAATGCTCAAACAGCCACCAGTAGCTGTACTATCTGCACTTTATTCTGATAAAGTGGTCATCTTCTGTAATATAGGGATAGGTTTTGCCCCCAGACATCTTCATGCTTTACACGCACTAATGAATGTTGTCGTTGTGCTTAGTTCATTGCTTCCATACCAAGCGTTTTTATAAGCTTGCAAAATACACAGACTGACATTAAATTACGGTATTCCTCCCGGCCAATGAAAGATGTTGCAAAGGGTGCAACAATAATTATAGCGCAAATAGCTCTCTTGTTGTCGGGGATAATTGTCAAAATAGACAATAAAAAAAAAAGGTTTATAAAGATACCAAAATAGCTTCCACAACATTTTTCAAAATCATTTGAAGAGAAATAAAACTGTTATCGTGGTGGTAATGGTTTAAGGGTTTTAATGAGCAGTTTCCATTTTGCTTTTCTTCAAGTTACCATTCTCTTGATAAATGGTTATTTTGACACTGCGCGATAATCCCATGAAAATGCTTATTTCTGTACCTCCGTGGTCTCAAATGCCAGAAAATTGCCTCAAATAAGCTTAAGTTTAGGCTACTTTTATTTATTATGAATTCGATACCTAGAGAGCCAAGCAGACATCGTGTCTTGGCTATTTCTCTAAATGTATACTTAACTAATGGCTATTTCAGAGTGGTCACATGATGTTAATAACGTCAATTAATGTTTCTTAGTGTGCTTATCTTGATTTCCAGATGCCAAAAATGTACACCCAACGGTGATTAATTTCTATAACTTTTTTACTCTGTAAGATTGCTTGCTATTTAGGTCTAGCAGGTTTAATCTTTATCTTCACAAAGTAGCCCATTATTATATTAAAATCTTAAAACGAGACCTGACAATAACTCACAAATCATAATGACTGCCTTCATACTATATAGAATGTGAAGAGATGGATAGATACATGCGCATCCGCAGGTAGGGGCAGGGGGGGGGGGGACTTGCCCTCCCCTGGAAAATGAAAAACGTGAAAAACGAAGAAAACTTAAAGAAAAAGACTAAGAGAAATTAACATCAACATTTTTTAACAGTTTACTTAGTATTTTCCCTATTTATATGCGGTAAATAGGTTTTAGAAATTGCATTTCCAGCGATCTGAGAGGCATTTTGGGCCAAAATTTTCTTGCGCTCCGCGCTAACTCATGGTTTCGCGGAGTTTTCCCCCTAAAAGAATTAAGTCCCCCCCCCCCCCCCCCCGAATTTTCTTCCACATAGGCCCATGTTTTAATAGAAAAACTTATTGAGGAGAAATGTCAAAGTAGTCTTCTACCAGGTGCGGAAAATCAAATGGAAAGTCTGAAAAGCCGTCGCTTCGATCGTGATGAGGCTCAGGGTATGTACTCCTTCGAAGCGCCGCTGCAGACCATTTTCGCCCCCCCCCCCCCCGACCGAAATCCCTAGCTCCGCCACTGGTATTCATTCTGTATTTTACATAACTCATTCAGTTGTTTAGAGAAGTTAAAGTACAGATACAATGGCTGACTTTGAAAATCCAGAGTACGGGTATTTTCTTGCATTTTAGTGATGAGAATTAGCAGTTAAGTGGAGCCAGGACTGATGTGAGGTGTTTAGCCAAGCAGTTCATCAACCAATGTTTGAATTTTAATTGCCTCCCCGCATTTCCATTAAAGTAATATTTTGTCAATTTGTGACTAGCTTTGGTGGTTTTTATATTCAAGATATTCATTTTAGCGTTCGAGTTGATTTTTTCACTTTCGTCACTCATGGTTACACGGCTACATGGTTTTATGAAGGTACCGTGACCCCTGTTCAGCTTTCCCTGTGAAGCTATGCAACCATGTCACTGAAACTAAAACATGTAATGACAGTAATGTATGTATTGGCTTTCTCCATTTTAGACAACACGAATGTCTATAAGGCTGTAAAAAGGTCAATTATAATCCAACAAGCCATGTCCAGAATGATTTATTTCTAACATATCTATGTTGTTTACAACTGATTTATTTCGGTCATAAATCCTAAATTTCTCTAAGCAGCAGTTTTGGTTCGTAGTTGTTACAGTCTATTACAAGCAGGACTCATAAATAATGTAAATAAGTGTCCCATTTTTATTATCTTAATATCTCTTGGATCAGTGGATAGGGTGTCATGCTTTTATAGCTTACTTCGGTATAATGTTAGCCATTCATTGCCATGTAACTTATAAAACTGTGTTATTTTTCAATGCATTTCACTGGTAATGTAAGCCTACTTTTACTTTCAAAAAGTTAGTCAACGAAAGGTAAATAGATGATACGGGATGTTTTCTAAGTAAGACAATGGTAATGGTGAATAATCTGTAATTCAAATTTTTTGTCATGCTTAATTTTTCTTAGAGATCCACGATAATGGTAAAATCTTTTAAAGGCAGCGAAATTACAAGGATGTGTCCTTATTCGTTATTCAGTTCCTCATATACATTTGATTTACACATGAAAGAATAAACTTGGCTATACTGAGCAAAAGGATCTCCCTATTGCTACAACAAATGAATCAACGTACAGCTGGTACTGGGAAAATGATTTAGAACTCAATACTATACATAACTCTTCCTCCTTACCGACCCAGAGGTACCATTTAGTAAAATAAAATTGGTGTTTAGAAAATCATTCCACTTGACATTTCAAGGTTTACACTGGAATTGAAGGGTAGAAAATCCATGAGTGTGAGAAAGCTTAAAAACACCAAAATAATATGCTAACATGACGTCATTGCAAATGAAGTCTGGATGAAGCAGTCACAATAAATTGCTTAGATATTGGCGAATTATCATCTGTATGGACATAATGTTCAACTCAAACTGGATATTTACTATTGCAACATTTTAATACCTTCATGTAAGCGTTCTTTTTGGTTTATGTTTCAAAATCGTCACTTAAAGGACCAACATAATTCATTCAGTTCATGAAAGCTATCATCAAAATATGCAAATTCGCGACCATTTTGGATTTATGCAAAAGAGTTTCCATTTAAAATGACGGGTATTCGATTAGTTTTGATTTTCGAATCCAAAAACGCAAAGTTGTTTTAACTTCAAAGCTTTCTTAGGCAGAGAGATGGATAAAATGGGATATTTCAATATTTCAGCTTAGACTATTGTGTTTATGCAAATTATCATGCATATTAATTAGTAACTAGGTTATATTACATGTATATCTTACATTTTATGTTGTTGAATAATCCAAGGCTGAAATAGTAAAAAGTCACTGCCCTTAATAACTCTAAAAAGAGCAATATTCCATAGCTTTTCATGAAAAATCACTGAAATTATGTAATTTTGACGACATTTAGGAATTACTATGCAAATGAAATTCAACTTGAAATAAACAAATATATAGTTGGTTACCCTCTAATCGCAGTTTTGTATCCAAACGTTAACTTTCAAATTGTTTTCATTTCAATACCTCATTTATAAGTAAACCAATGACCCAAAGTAAATATTTCCAACTTTCCGTGGTGGCAATTTGTTTATGCAAGTGAGCAAGTCTCTAGCATTGAATGTGCCATGTAGCATGACGATTTGTTGCATACTTATTGCAAAAAATTTTCGAGCTTAAATAATATGAAATTCATTGTTATTAGCTCTTAAAATGAAGATAATTGATGCAGGTTTATGAAATAAAATCACAAAAATTGTGAAATTTTTCCCGCTTATTTTGATCTATGGAAATGAATGTCCATTTGATATTAACAAATCTATAACTTTTGTAATTTGTGTATGCAACTCTTTAGGTAAGCATTTGTTTCCACTTCAAATACACCTTTTCTAAGTCAAGAAATGGCCAAAACAAAATATTTCATAATTTTAGCCGCTGCCATTTTGTTTATGCAAATTAGAAGGCTAAAGCTGTGACTTTGAAATGTCTATAATCTGATCATGTAAAAATCTATTAAAGTGATGTTGCTGAACAAGCTGATAGCACTCACATTTTGTGCCGCAACTTGGCACCAATTAATTAGCCAAATTTTCCACCCTGGCCCAAGGACTAAGGAGTTATGTTAAATAACATGTACTATTTGGGGAGTGTCTGGATAAAAATGTTACCAGGTGGCGGAAGGTGAAATCCATAAAATCGTTCGTGTTACTGGATTATGTGGGCTTTCAGAATGGGCCTGACGTTTATCCGGATCCAGAGGGAATACGCAGTGGCGTAGCTAGGTTATCTTCCAGGGGCGGGGGGGGGGGGGGGAAAGCTCGAAAAATTCCCCAAACCTTTTCAGTTTCAGTTTCAGTATATTTTCAGTTTCAGTATATTTTCAAGGTCAAGGTGCATGTATTACATACAAAATACTTAAATTTATGATAACAAGATTATCATGACGTCATGTAATGTTACCCAAGTTAATACATGGCCTAAAAGATCCTGAAGCTGCCTACTATATACATAGCATTAAGACAATGTCATCATGTGCCCGTTGGCACTCCATGCCCAGTGATTACTTCGATTTATTTTCCGAACAGATTAAATAGATTAATTTTCAAACCAGTCCTTTAAATATAAAATAAACGTGCGTTTGTCCAGGTTTGCAGGGTTATTATGTCTAGACAACGGTAAGCTATTGTTTTTAGCTTCATCCATGGTTAAACACAGAGATAGATCAGTCTATAACCTGCCCGGTACTAGCTTGTAGGAGGCAAGGCCATTAAATGTTTGGGCACTGTCAACCAATAGATTGAAATCTGAGCTGTTAAACCTCGCCTAACCTAGCCTAACCCCAGGGCGTTGTCAACTTTAGTGACGGGTGAAGTGATACGCGGAGCGCGACCACCGGTTCGCGCGGAGCGTCCCGCTAGGGGAAATTACACTAAAACACCCCTAGATTACAGGAAATGACACTCCCTGTGCCTAATTACTGCATGCTTATAGTAAGGGAGCTAGGCCCCTAATCATTTACACTATCGGGAACGAAAGGTTTGAAGGTCCCATTTTATTGAGGGTACCGTGACAAAGAAAGAAACCCATTTCTTAAGTTTCGCATTCGGGCCGACAAGAACAGGTCGGACCCTGAAAGGCCCCCAAAATGACAATCAATTACACTTTTGAGAACATCAATAAAATTGAAAAACATTGCAAGTACCAAAACCAGTAAATTGAAATATAAAACTTAAGAAAACGAAATCCGGGGCATTCACCGCTTAAGAAGGGCTCAAAGTAGGGCATAAGTAGGGTCTCAATTACACTTTGGAGAACAAAGTTGAAATTGATACCGTTTAGTCTCCACCCATCACTGATAATAAAAATATAACTTAAGAAAAGATTTTCCAGGGCATTATCGTTTAAGAAGGGCCCAAATGGACCACAAAGGGTCCAAATGTGCCCATTTTAACTTGTCAAAACAAAGCCAATATTACTAACAATCGATCCAATTACATAGCAGGTTTCCAAAAATGATACTTAAGATCGGAATGATTTGGAAGATGGTCCTATAAGAGGGTCGGTCCCCAGGGGCCTAGAAAGGGTCTCAACTATACTTTTGAGAACAAAACTGAAACTGTTTAGTCTCCACTCATCACTGATCATAAAAATATAATTTAAGAAACGATTTTCCGGGGCATTTTCGCTTAAGAAGGGCCCAAAATGGACCTCAAGGGACCCAAATATGGACCCATTTTAACTTGTAGCAATAAAGTCAATATTAATTACTCTAGAATCGATCCACTTACATCGAAGGTTTCCAAAATGATACTTAAGATCGAAATTACTGGGGAGATGGCCCTATAAGGAGGGCCCAACTAGGGACCCAAATAGGGTCTCAATTACACTTTTGAGAACAAAACCTAAATATATTTTTTATGATCCCCACACATCACTTGACACAAAAACATCATACTTAAGAAGGGATAGCCCTGGGCATTCTAGCTTAAGATGGGCTCAAGTGGACCATACGGTCCTACACAGTAAGCGATTACTCTTTCCAGGAAAACGCCGATATTTAAGTTTATTCATTTTTAACAACTCAATTTTCAATATTGAAAGTTCATTTAAAGAAGTAGGTCGATGGGCCCTCAAGACATGTCCTACACCAACAACAGCATCACGTGTTTGCGAACAAAGCTGAAATATATCTTCCAGCACTCTACTTGTATGCAAAATATCACTTTCGAAAGGATGGTCCCCTACTTTTCACAGATCGCCATTGATCGTTCCCGCAAAATCACGTCTTTACTCATAGGTAGAACTACCCTCTAAACAGGACGCAATCGTATTTTTTAAGTCCTGCAATTACCGAGACTTCATAACTGGTCCGATTAATATCGTAAGCTATAACCGGCACGAACCTAGGCAAACAGAAGACAAAAGGTGAGCATAAAACTGTAATACCCTCTCAACAGCGAAATACATTGGACTTTTATTTCACGAGGAGTTAAAAGGAATAGTTGGTGGTCTTAGCTGAAAGATTTGTGAAGTCATATGGACCAAAACGTGTGAAGCATCCCTTAGCAAAACTCAAAGTTGCAGACGTTCGTGTCATCCCAACATGCGAGAATGAACTCAATCAAAATCGATAGCAGCAACTTTTTGCCAAGACATGGCACGCAGCATACAAGAACATCATTTCAATAGTACCTCATTTACGATGGGAACTTGTGGATAAATACTATCATTCTGCGTGGTTCATTGGGCCTCAGATGCCCTAGTCAACCCATCCCACTTGCGATGATCTCACAAACGAAAACGAGGACAATCCAGTATATGGTACTGTGACACCGACGATAGTGACACAGCATGCACATTTGATGAGGAGGACAACTGAGATGCTTTGTAACCTGTGGCCAGTGGCGTAGCTACAGGGAGGGCGGCATGGGAGCAATATGCGGTTCCTAATGCAGTCGTGATTTCTCATAAATCAGCTGGGTGAGCTTTTCCGAATTTCGGGAATGACAAAATCACCAGATTATCAAGTTACATTGGTACTTACGGTGCAAATTTCATGAAATTTTCTTTCATAAATTCTAAATTTTCTCCAATACAAGCTCTTGGCTTTTAAAACGTCATTGAAGAGCCTTATTTTTTAGGACATAGATATCATTGTGTAGCAACAACAGTCTTTGGTCGTCGTGTAGTCACAAACTTGCCAGTAAGAAATACAGATTATTCGGTAATTCCTGAATTTCTCATATTTCCATACGCAGGAAACCCGGAATCCAGCATGTTTGTCCACTACAAGCTGCATATTTTCAAATATTTGCTGAAAGGGCAAAAATTTCGGCTACCTCTGGGCGCCGCAAATTACTTCCCCAGAGAAATGATTTTCACATTTAAAGGAAAAATTGAGAAAATTTGGGTGTTTTCCCCGAAGAAATGCCTAGCTACGCCACTGATTGTATCAGAGCCTAAAATGATCAGTATCGGCTCTACGTAACCGATAACCGAATCTTTGCAAGAATACGGTACTATTTTACTTCACGTGTAAGTGAAATTGCTTTATACGATAGTAACGATTTCGTTTTCTGTTTATTTGAAAAAAACACATATATGTTTGTGTGAAGAAAAAACTGTATTCTGGAATAATTTATTTCCTTTCATTGGGTCCCATCTTAAGCTAGAATGCCCATCATGACCATCCTTTCTTGAGTAATGTTTCCGTGTAAAGTGATGTGTGGCTTCGCTAATTGCTCTTTTTTGTACTGAAACAAATGATAAAACCGTATTTGGTATGACTAACATGCTTGCGAAATGGAACTAAAAGTTACACCAAAGAAACTCTGTTATACTTGAACTCTTGTGACATTGGATATATGACAAACCCATTACAGCTATTCCCAGCCCCTTTAGTGCATCGTACTTGATACAGTTCATAGCTGAGTGTGACCCGAATACCTGTCGCGAGGACCAATTGATCAAGTTCTTTTGAAACATGAGATGTAAGTGTGTGCAATGTGTTAAATATCAGCGTTTCCTGTCGAGCTTAATCGCTTACTGCGTAGGGCCATATGGTCCACTTGAGCCCATCTTAAGCTAGAATGAAAAGGGCCATCCCTTCTTAAGTAATGTTTTTGTGTCAAGTGATGTGTGGGGATAATAAAAAAATCAATTTCGGTTTTGTTCTCAAAAGTGTAATTGAGACCCTATTTGGGCACCTAGTTGGGCCCTCCTTATTGAACCATCTCCCCAGTAATTTCGATCTTAAGTATCATTTTGGAAATCTTCGATGTAAGTGGATCGATTCTAGAGTAATTAATATTGACTTTATTTTATTGCTACAAGTTAAAATGGGTCCATATTTGGGTCCCTTGAGGTCCATTTTGGGCCCTTCTTAAGCGAAAATGCCCCGGAAAATCGTTTCTTAAATTATATTTTTATGATCAGTGATGAGTGGAGACTAAACAGTTTCAGTTTTGTTCTCAAAAGTATAGTTGAGACCCTTTCTAGGCCCCTGGTTGGGACCAACCCTCTTATAGGACCATCTTCCAAATCATTCCGATCTTAAGTATCATTTTTGGAAACCTGCTATGTAATTGGATCGATTGTTAGTAATATTGACTTTGTTCTGACAAGTTAAAATGGGCACATTTGGGCCCTTTGTGGTCCATTTGGGCCCTTCTTAAACGATAATGCCCTGGAAAATCTTTTCTTAAGTTATATTTTTATTATCAGTGATGGGTGGAGACTAAACGGTATCAATTTCAACTTTGTTCTCCAAAGTGTAATTGATACCCTACTTATGCCCTACTTTGAGCCCTTCTTAAGCGGTGAATGCCCCGGATTTCGTTTTCTTAAGTTTTATATTTCAATTTACTGGTTTTGGTACTTGCAGTGTTTTCCAATTTTATTGATGTTCTCAAAAGTGTAATTGATTGTCATTTTGGTGGCCTTTTAGGGTCCCACCTGTTCTTGTCGGCCCGAATGCGAAACTTAAGAAATGGGTTTCTTTCTTTGTCACGGTACCCTCAATAAAATGGGACCTTCAAACCTTTCGTTCCCGATAGTGTAAATGATTAGGGGGCTAGCTCCCTAACTATATTAGAATGCCATATTTTTCTTTTCCTGGAAACTTTTAAGGAAACAATTTGTTCACAATATATATAAAAAAGGAAAAATTGGAAACTCTGAGGCCTACCGGTATGTATTGCTGACAGCCTGAAATCGAATATAAATGGTTGTGGAACGAAAACAAACGGAAATTGGGATAATTAAATGAAGGAATATTCCGTTCACGAGGCTCTGATTACTATCTTACTATTTATTAACAACTTATTATCCAATAGTGCATCAAGTTGATGACCATAACATTAGCTCAACGATACGTAGGGAACTAGCTCTATGATGTTATCCTATCCTTTGCTCTGGTCTTATAGCCTGTAAGAGTTGCGCAGTACACTCACGCTGAACTGATCAAAATACCCTGCACGTACACCAGAGAACATTCAAGTCGCTGCAGAGAGGGCATTTCTGCGGAACGCGAGTCAATCGCGCTTCATATGCCACAGTGACGCAGATGAGATCTGGGAAAATACGTTGCATGGAAATTCGAGTTATGCATGAGAAATGTTTCACGATTTAAAGGAATAGGAAAAGGAAGTATTATTTCGTCAGCTTGAAATTTCCCCAAATTTCACAAATTTCCCCAAAATATTTTCCAGGTGGGGCAACTTTCCCCTGCCCCTCACCGCCTCCTCCCAACGGGAGTACGAGAAGTTTGTCAAGAAGTTTGATTCAGACCTTCAAATGAATCTTTTTCCAAATAATAATTACAAAGGATTGTGGGATACCGTACATTTTGGTACGAGTCGCCTTTGTCAATGATATTTTGCCGTAGCTCAAAACGACACACACTACCAAAACGCTCTCTCACAAGTCTTTGTGGTTGCTACTTGGAAAAGGGTCGGTAAAACCATCAGACACTGCCTATTGTCATGTGACTACTACATGTATTAGCTCAACGCTCCAACTAAACTAAACTTCGAAGTATTACTAAAGAATCTCATTAACGATCGTAAACGGAATGGAGATCCAATGAAAAGACTTCTGTAAACCCTTTGCAATCGACTTTTAAAGGAAAAAGTATAGTTTGGCCTAGTTTTACTTCCAAAGATGTGTTTTAATTTCAAGGGAAAAACAGTTACTCCATGCTTATTTTGAAATAACAACATCTCATTCTCATTCATTTCTTATTATTTCTCCTCTTCGTGCATTTCAGGACCTGCATATTCGATAAATGAAATAAAACAGTTACTTACTTCCTGTGAATTTTACAATTCACTGAAAATTATATTGACATAATTCTCAAGAACCATTTATGAAGTAGAATGGTCTACTACACTTATTCAAAATGGGATGAACACATTTTTCCTGATGATGACAACGATGGCGATGGCCACGACGACGACGACGATGATGACGATGATAACAATGATGATGATGAGTGATGATAGCGACGGCGGTGGCGGTGGCGGTGACGACGACGACTACGGCGATGATGATCATGATGGTGATGATGATAATGATAACAATGATAACAATAATAACAACAATAACAGTCATAAGAACAATAACAAAAATAGCAATAAAAAACAATAATAACAATAATTATAATAACATTTCTATAGCGCACACTTCTATAAAAGATATGCAGCTGCGCTTTACAAAACAAATACATCTACAAAAACTGGAAAATTAATTAGAGTTGGGGAGCTCGTGAAAAGCCTTTCTGAACAGGTAGGTCTTGAGCTTTTTCCTAAAAATTGTGAAGGAACCATACCACTAAAGTTCTGCAGGAAGGTTGTTCCATTTCCGTGGACCTAATACCGAAAAGCCCTGTCACCAAAGGCCCTCGTCCGAGTTCTCTGTACAACATAATCACCTTTAGACCTAAGAGAGTACCCACTTTCGTTTTGATAAAATAACTTGACAAGCAATTTGGGGCCTGGTCATTGACACATTTATATGACGTACATAAGAGTTTGAAAAGGATTCTGTACTTAATGGGAAGCCATTGGAGTTCCTTAAGACACTCGGCGGCACTTTCGAACTTGTTTTTGTTGAATATCAGTTTTGCAGCAAAATTTTGCACTCTTTGCAACTTGGCAAGAGAAGAATTAGGTAAACCATACAGTAAGGTACAACAGTAGTCTGGCTGAGAAAAGACCAAGGCATGTATAATCAGCTCGAGAGGTTCCTTAAAATCTTACCCAGAGTTAACTTATTTGTATCACAAATCTTTTCATTGTTTCTCGTATAACTTCAAAGCAACCCGGGGAGCTATTCTGCATAAAACAGTTAACAACAAAGTAACAGAAATTGTCACATGACAGAAAGGAACCATTCCTGAAGTAGGATAACGTGCTACACCAATTCAAATTGGGGGCAGTGCATATTTCCTTTACGATGTAGCGTTCCTTTGTGTGTACAAGTATTTGCATACTATAACACATTATCATATGGCCAAATAGGACAGAATCCGATCGGAATGGTGGCCACTGGAATGCTCGAAATTTTGCTACATGGGCTGGGTTTCCTTACAGCCTTAAAAATTTGGAGATAAATGGAGAGATGGTTATTACACTTCACAATCAAACTGGGGTAATTTCAGTTCCTCAAAAATTGACAAAGATCTATCTTGGCAGGCTTCTTTACAACTTTGCATGGGGGAAATTTATTTGATAAAAAGTCATGAGAAAAGCCCTCTCTTGAAGGAACCTTGAACCTTAAAATGATACGTCACGTCTGGTCTAAATTTCTTTCAACAACAGGTGTTAAATACTTCCTACAGCCATTGTCACGTAACATCTTTATCAATCGTAAGTTTCGCATTACACCGGCTATTGTTCTTGTTAACGGAAATGGCACTGGTAACACCGTAAAAGGACGGGCCTTTGTCTATGGTTAATCCAGAACAAAAAATTGGAGTCCAAGTAAATCACCCCGTTGATAGGCTTACATATCTCTACGACAGCGTCAATTCCAATTAATGGGTAAAAAATTCCCAGAAATACTTGTTTTGCAACTTCATCCTAAAATTAGTGGGCATGGCCTTGCTACCGGCACGTACCGTAGGTCTATTCGATTCTTCCTCGTCTCGTTTCGTAGCTATTTCTCCGGTTGTGAAAGAGACTCAAACTTTCCCATTCTAGAAATTCATGGAACTAAACAGCTCAATTATGGTTCAATCCAACCATGGATCTAACTCCATGTTAGCTCCATGATCCAACCTACGATCACTGCATTTGATGTTCTGGTAAATTTGCGAGGACAAATTATTGACAAAGATAGAAGGAACCAGAGCGTGATGAAAATCTGGAGGAGGGGGTACATGACCGCTTGATTGGACCTCAACCCGCTCTTGGTTAAAGTGAAAAATTCAGTCATCCAATCATAAACCAGAAAGCCAAAAGGCTTAGTGATTCCTTGCCGCTGAAATGTAAGGCCTTTTTTCACATTGACATTGCTTGGCAATGTTTTTCAATTAACAGGGCTCCATAATGTGCCCACAAAGTACACATGCAAGGCATCAAATCTTCCTACATTGAGATCCCCCTTGCCCGTTGTGAAACCAAATGACATTTGACCTCCACCAAAAACTTCTGGGACCATGTATTCACTATGTGCCATCTACAGGACAAGTTACAGGACCCTACAAGTGACATTTCTTGAAAGACTGTGCAGGAAAGCTTGTCAGGCTTTGAACATGCTGACTCCAAATGAACTTTGACCTTTCAGAAAATCAATAGGGATCATCTACTCAATATGACCAATCCACACACTAAATATGAGCACAGTCACATGTACCGTTCTTGAGATATCGTGTTTACGAAGTTTTGACCTTTTGACCTCTCATGACCCCAAATGACCTTTGACCTCCACCAAAAACAATAGGGATCATCTACTCAATATGGCCAACACACTCGCCAAATATGAGTATAGTCACATGTACCGTTCTCGAGATATCGTGTTTACGAAGTTTTGACCTTTTGACCTCTCGTGACCCCAAATGACCTTTGATCTCCACCAAAAACAGTAGGGATCATCTACTCAATATGGCCAAGGCACACACCGAATATGAGATTAGTCACGCTTACTCTTCTTGAGATACCGTGTTTAAAAGCAATTTTTAAGAAATTTACCTATTGACCTCTCGTGACCCCAAATGACCTTTGACCTCCACGAAAATCAATAGGGATTATCTACTCAATATGACCAACCCACACACCAAATATGAGCATAGTCACATGTACCATTCTCGAGATACTGTGTTTATGAAGTTTTGACCTTTTGACCTCTCGTGACCCCAAAAGACCTTTGAACTCCACCAAAAATAAAAGGGATCATCTACTCAATATGACCAACCCACACACCAAATATGAGCATAGTTGAGCATAGTCACATGTACCGTTCTCCAGATATCGTGTTTACGAAGTTTTGACCTTTTGACCTCTCGTGACCCCAAATGACCTTTGACCTCCACCAAAAACAATATGGATCATCTACTCGATATGACCAACCTACACACCAAATATGAGTATAGTCACATGTACCGTTCTCCAGATATCGTGTTTACGAAGTTTTGACGTTTTGACCTCTCGTGACCCCAAATGACCTTTGACCTCCACGAAAATCAATAGGGATTACCTACTCAATATGACCAACCCACACACCAAATATGAGCATAGTCACATGTACCGTTCTCCAGATATCATGTTTATGAAGTTTTGACCTTTTGACCTCTCGTGACCCCAAATGACCTTTGACCTCCACCAAAAACAATATGGATCATCTACTCGATATGACCAACCTACACACCAGATATGAGTATAGTCACATGTACCGTTCTCCAGATATCGTGTTTACGAAGTTTTGACGTTTTGACCTCTCGTGACCCCAAATGACCTTTGACCTCCACGAAAATCAATAGGGATTATCTACTCAATATGACCAACCCACACACCAAATATGAGCATAGTCACATGTACCGTTCTCCAGATATCGTGTTTACGAAGTTTTGACCTTTTGACCTCTCGTGACTCCAAATGACCTTTGATGTCCACCAAAAACAACAGGGATCATCTACTCAATATGACCAACCCACACACCAAATATGAGTATAGTCACATGTACCGTTCTCCAGATATCGTGTTTACGAAGTTTTGACCTTTTGACCTCTCGTGACCCCAAATGACCTTTGACCTTCACGAAAATCGACAGGGATCATCTACTTAATATGACCAACCCACACATCAAATATGAGCATAGTCACATGTACCATTCTCGAGATATCATGTTTATGAAGTTTTGACCTTTTGACCTCTCGTGACCCCAAATGACCTTTGACCTCCACCAAAAACAATATGGATCATCTACTCGATATGACCAACCTACACACCAAATATGAGTATAGTCACATGTACCGTTCTCCAGATATCGTGTTACGAAGTTTTGACGTTTTGACCTCTCGTGACCCCAAATGACCTTTGACCTCCACCAAAAACAATAGGGATCATCTACTCAATATGACCAACCCACACACCAAATATGAGCATAGTCACATGTACCGTTCTCGAGATATCGTGTTTACGAAGTTTTGACCTTTCGACCTCTCGTGACCCCAAATGACCTTTGATCTACACCAAAAACAATAGGGATCATCTACTCAATATGGCCAATGCACACACCAAATATGAGATTAGTCACACTTACCATTCTTGAGATACCGTGTTTACAAGCAATTTCTAAGGAATTTACCTATTGACCTCTTGTGACCCCAAATGACCTTTGACCTCCACAAAAATCAATAGGGATCATCTACTCAATATGACCAATCCACACACCAAATATGAGCATAGTCACATGTACCGTTCTCGAGATATCGTGTTTACGAAGTTTTGACCTTTTGACCTCTAGTGACCCCAAATGACCTTTGATCTACACCAAAAACAATAGGGATCATCTACTCAATATGGCCAATGGACACACCAAATATGAGATTAGTCACACTTACCCTTCTTGAGATACCGTGTTTACAAGCAATTTCTAAGGAATTTACCTATTGGCCTCTCGTGACCCCAAATGACCTTTGATCTCCAAGAAAATCGATAGGGATCATCTACTCAATATGACCAACCCACACACTAAATATGAGCATAGTCACACGTACGGTTCTCGAGATATCGTGTTTACAAGATTTTGACCTTTTGACCTCTCGTGACCCCAAATGACCTTTGACGTCCACCAAAAACAATAGGGATCATCTACTCAATATGGGCAATCCACATGCCAAGTATGAGATCCCTCGGACTTACCTTTCTTGAGATATCGTGTTTACAAGCCAAAGCGTCACATACGCACACACACACACACACACATACACACGACATCACCATCGCATAGATTCCTTGCCTGCCTATGGCAAGGAATCAAAAACTAAGTAATTTAGCTCACTAGCCCGTCCCATGATAGCTCCAGTGAATCATATTACATAAGTAACTGCTTAGTTTACCTTGAATGGGCAATAATTAGTCCTGAAATATCACTTCGAACAGTAATAAGAAGAAAATTGTGAGATTTAGCTCAGTATTTTCTAATTTTTTTTTTTTAAAAAAAGTTTGGGGCGACTGTTTGTTCGGACAGACATATGGCAAGCCGTTTTACTTTTTATCTTCCCTTTTAATGATATCCTAAATTGATTTAGCGACGTCTTGTGTTACCCTTTTCATATGATTACATGACTTAATGCATGCGCATAGCCAGGATTGTGTCATGGGGAAGGTTTTAGTGCCATGGGGGGGGGTACGATGTGAAGGAAAATTCTAAGGATAGTGAGAAATAACCTCTATTTTAGGTGTATTTTTTGCATGCATTGCAAGGTTGGGTCATGGGGAGGGGGTTCTAACCCCAAAACCCTCCCCGTGGCTAGGCCACTGATTTAATGATATCTTCACGTTACCATTTCATGAGGAATACATTGTAAAACGGTTTGCCATACGGACGTGTATTACCTCATGCACCTAATTGCTGCACGAAGAGCATACATGCGAATCAAAAGTGAGTGTATATGATGTTGGGGACAAAATCTTGGGTGTTAGCAACGGTGTTAGCAGTGGCTGGACCTTCCATTGACGTAACCCATTAAATCCAAGGATGGGCCTGGGATTTCCTGTTTAGGGAGGTTGGGAAGATGCCCGTCTGATATCCAGCATGAGTTTGGAAATAAATTTCCCCAGTGTATGAATGGAGTATGACCAAGGGCTGATGCAAATTTTGGCTCAATCATGTACAGATTTGAAAGGGGTGGTTGCACTTTTGGCTGGGAGGAAAATGTTTTATCCTGCCCGAAAGACCATCTTATCAGAGCACCACCATCTGTTGCCAAAGAGTGTAAAGAAAATTTTAAGAATTTGTGACCCTCAGAGAGCTGGCAGGCAATTCAGTTTCATCAAAATTTAAATGTGACTATGATATTTTAATTTTTGAGCAAATTTTGGAAAAAAATTGCTCAAAAATTTTCAGTGCAATTTGCTGAGATAAAAATGGTTGCCCAAATTTTTCCAGGCCCTGCCATGCAAGTATGAGAAGTCTGCTCTCTGTTAATTTGCCTATGGTTTAGGCCTTGGATGTCACCCCCATTGCCATTTTTATCCACAAAAAATGCAGCTGAGTACTTTGAAATTTCTATTATTTTAAAACAATTTAAAGACGATACAACATGAAGTACAAACGTGAAGGCAAAATAATCCAAATATTATATAAGTAAAAATTAAGCCTTAGGAAAATTTTATGGGAAGGGGGTTGCACTAAACATCTTCCCTTATAATCAAGTAGCTGTTAGACCAGTTATTTCCAAATGACAGTTTTTTGATTCACACAGAACTATGGGCATAAGGAGCCTTCAAAAAATCATATCCATCAGTTCAGTTTGATACAGTTACTGCATCTTTATTTCACATAAAAGTAGTCCAGTTATACTGTATCGAATACTTTTCATTCAGGTCAGGCTTTTTAGAGATTAGTACTTTTTACAAACTTAATTGGATTACGGAGCATCAAAATCCTTACGATCATACATGTGACATTAGGTACAACACCTGCATGCAAAGAATGTAAAATAAATTCTCCTTAAGGAATTAAGACCTTGCTTCATGGCCAACCCATTACCACAAAAAAGAGGACACATTGTATCAAACTTTTGAGCAGCAAGACTGAGATATTGAAGGGCCAAACCTCTCACCCAAACTACAATTTTGGTATGGGGGTACCAAAATTCTCAATTGGCTCAGCTCTTTGACTGACAGCTAATTCAAACAATGCAGAGTACCAAAGCTAATATAACACAGCATGAATGGTACTGAGAGTGTTTTGATTATATAAATTGAGTTTTTCTATGCTCACCTTGAAGAATTAAACTGAGATTGTATCTGGATGAGGATGAATTTCAGACAATTGTGGGAGGGGCTTAAGTAAGAAGGTTATGAGAATTGGTACTGTTTGGGGTAAGAGAACTGGGCCTTTAATATGGCTATGAGTGGTTGTTTAACATGACAGCCCAATTTCAAGTGGGGATTAAAGCAGTACAAGACTAGAATTTGCAAGATGTGAATAATTATGTTCATAAAAATGTCATCAGTTTGTGAAGTCTCATCTTCAAACAGAAGATTACAACTGAGAATTTTAAAGTAATCAAGCCTTTCATGTTACTTTATTATGTACTACTTACCAGATTTTACCGGATTGAAAGAACCTGATTGCATCACACACTATTTAATAGTAACAATCTTTTACTTGGATTAAGGAAAAAACCAGTCGAATGCAGCCCCCATGAATGCAAGTGCCAGAAAAAGATTGGTCCCGAATGCTGTTATTTTTTCAAAGGTATGCCATGAGAGTTCTCTAACACACTCAGATTTTTGCCTGACTTTGTTCATTTTGCCATAATGAAAATATGCAAAACTTTCAAAAATAACACTTTAATCAATTGCGTATGTTTCTAACGAGAATAAAACAAAGGCATGAGTTTCAGAATACCAATTTTTCCCCTTCCCATCCAGCCCCTCAACCTCTCAAAAACTCCCCAACCTTGCACCCTCTCCTCCCCCCCCCCCCTAAAAAATCAAAATACAAAAAATACAAAACTCTCTCTCCACATATCTTCACATACCTATAAAATGTTTCACCCAATTTTAAACATTTTCATGCGATGCAAGATCTGGATGTTTAGTTCAGCCCTTAGGTCACACACACCCACACAAGTGTCAAATAATACTGTCAAAAGCTTACAAGGTACACATTTTTCAAAGTGTGATTTTTAAAATCTGACAAAAATCTAATCAACATGTTATCAAGCATCTATTTCCTCTACCTTCCACCTGTTTCTGATGCATCGCATCTTTATATATGAATGAATCACCACATTTCTAGTTAATAAGTCTGGCTCTTCCAAGAATACTGGCAATAGCAATAACCCCACAGCAGGCTGGGTCACTATAGAGGCCTATTGTCTTAAAGAAAACCTCTATCTCAACAATTTTACAAGGAAATCTTCCAAACTGCCTTCTCTATGTTCTTGACTAGTGTTCTCCAATTTTTTTCCTCCAAAGATACAACAGTAACCCAAACATAATTCTTCTTAAAATGAAGAATTCTGTGCAAAATCATTGTCACATGACTCTCAAGAGCCAATCATGAAACAAGACAGTCTACTACACTACTTCAAGTAGGGCTGACTGCTTTTGCCCTTTAAGCAATACCTCAGGCCATCTTTGAGATGGTCCAAATAAATAATGTAGACAGCTAAAATTGCAAAGGACGGCTTCAGAGATGGACCAAATAAAGTGATAGTGGAAAACAGACCAGAAAAATAAATCTAAGAAAACTCTTCATTCAGTATATTTTCAACTTTGTTCTGATGTTTGTGATGGTAGACACATTAGCAGTTACTTAGATGAGATTTAAAGACACACCAACCCGATAGTGTCAGTGGACTCGATAAAACATTCAAAGTTTAAATTTGTTTTCAAGTACAGTTCAAGTTCAAGTTTGGTTTCCCTTTAATCGTCTCTAACAACAGGTTGGGAAATACTGTGGGCATATTCTACAACCCATTTTTGCATTCAGTATGTTATATGGGACTAAAGGTGGCCTTGGACCCCATACCTGCACCTGTGGCACCAATGACATAGATTGAAAGTAATTATCATGAGTATAACGATTACCAAATTACCAAAATCACATGGATAGATAAAGGCCTGATGTCACATACTTTAAAGAGGTGGGGAGCACAAACTGTGTTTTACTGTTTACCCTGAAGCAAGCTAAACATGAGACTCCCACAATGAATTAACCCATTAGCTGAATGTAGCTTTACTGGCACAAACATGTACAAAATGTTGTGTCAAAGGGGAAGATTGCCTTCCAATTCTTCTTTAAATTGGTGTACCCTAGTCATCACCTTAATCCCATCATTTTCCTAAATAAAATGTTAAATTATACTGAAAATTAATTGATTCAACCCTTAAAGGGACTGACCTTCATTTTGAGGATTCTGGCTCAAGGCAAACAAAAATGTTGACAACATACAGCACATAAACTTATAAAGACAGCACGAGTTCCATTTGTACATTTTTCATTGAGTGATATCGTTGTATAAACCCGTTGCATTTTGGACTCACCTCCAATGTACAAATTCATGACCAGCCACCTTTATAAATATATTACATTTATTTTCTGCAATAATGTGGAAAATATAAATTAAAAATAATAATTAGCATTCAGCTTTTGAGTCAAAATGAGGTTAAAGCTATTACCTTCAACCAACTGCTGTGGCCAAAATGTATTATGCCATACTAATTAATATGCACACAATGTTTGACAGCCAATTCAAAATGCAGCATATGTTAATTAGCATCAAATATCAAATCTAATCTAATGAAGAACAAATGCTTTGCAAAATGTTACTTTTTACTTTTGAAAATGTTCAAGCGCCCTGAAGTCATATATGTGTGTGCAGAATAATACTTTATTGAAAGCCTTTTCCTCTCACCCCAAACTATAATTTCTATAATAGTTCACAGAAATTCTCAATTGGCAATGCTCTTTGACTGACAACAGGTTTTCAAAAAAGGCAAACACAACACTCACATTACACAGCATGTTTGGTATTGAGAATGTTTTGATTACACATTGAGGTCTTGTTTATTCATCCTGAAACAATAAACTGAGATTGTGTTGGGATGAGCATGGATTTGAGACAGTTGTGGGAGAAGCTCAGCAGGAGAAGTGGAACTGTTTGGGGTGAGAGGATTAGCCCTGTAAGCATGGACTATTAAAGACATGGCAGCCACAAAGTTTCAATCTTGTTCCATTTTTCAATATCACACATTTACACAAACAGGAAGGTTTTGCATGATAGAGGACACATTTGACAGAATAGTATCCATTCATGAGAAGATTCTCCGACTGCATATCAGCCATATCCATTTACAAATAAGAGTCCCCCCTCCCCTTCCCCCTCCCCTTTGCCCTGTCAAACTATCTTCCTCCTTTTGTGAAGGTGCAAAACAGGAATGTGGACATTTTGAAGGTAGATTACTTCGTATTTATTCAAAACGACAAAATGCCATGAATCTTCAAGGACCCTGACTGAAATTTCCAGAACCTTTTCAAAAGTAAGATCCCACATTTCCATATTCATAACACAAAGAATCTGAACATTCAGAAAATCAGACCAAATCCACTCCCTAAAATTTCCTGCCTTTTCCAATCTATTCGGAAATCGCTCATGTTTCCTGACCTGGAAACTTAAATTTAAATTTTCCCTGACTTTCCAGGACCTTATGGAATATTGCTCATTTTCTCTGACTTTCCAGGACTGGAATTCAAATTTCAATTTTCTCTGACTTTCCAGGATGTAATGGAATATTGCTGATCTTCCCTGACTTCCAAGGCCTAGAAATTCAAATTTCAATTTTCCCTGACTTTCCAGGGTTTCCAGAACCTGTTCAAAACCTGTAGAAAAAATGTTTCCCTTGGACAAGATTAAGAACTACCTAAAGATGCTGCACCTTGACCTTGCAAAACACCCTGGGTAAGGAATCTGTAATGGAAGGTAATGAAAAGTGGAAAATTTGATTTTCCTAAAATATTCTCAATTGCTCTTCATTAAATGTGCAACAACATTACTTAATAAAAAAAAAAGAACTATTAAATGTTAAAAGATGTACTCTGCAGCTGTTTAATACACAAATTTTTTCTACATGCAAGGTGTTCCATACAAGAATAAAAATATAAACATATGAGTGCATAAAGTCTTGTGTATATGTGCAAAGTACAGTATTGAACATGAAATCATTTTTCCAGGGTCCTAAAGCAAATCCTGGATCCCTCTCTTATTGGGCTTCAAAACTCACCATGAAGAAGTTCTGGTGTCTGCCCATTTCCCCTTCCCCCTCCTCACTTTTCAGGAGTTGATGCTTTTGTATAGAGAGATCCAATCAGCACTTGTGTTTAGTGACTGTAGGCAGCCATTAGTGGGGTCCATCAGCCTTAAATCATCTTAATTTATTGTCTACATGAATTTCAAACCTTCATATTCAGTGAAATTGAGGAAATCAAGATAAAAATTAGTGTACAACCATCCATGATACAGGTAAGCAAGGAAATTAAATGACTAAAGGTGATGGACCCCAGTAATGTCCGACCAAAATCAGACCACCACTTGACAGTCCGGATTGGTTTATAGCACATAACATACTCTTCTAGTCTATAATTTGTATTAAAATTGGATACACAAATGGTAAACCAGTGAAAAGCATTCTTAAGTAAGCTTCATGTCTACTGGTTTAACAATTGTCTGCAAAATATAAGTAACTTCACTCTACGCTCTTCCTCTTTGTAATAAAGTAGAGAAATTAACTGCAGGTAAACATCATCTTTAAGACTTAGACCCTGTAAAAGTTTGAATAGGTAAATAATATGGACTCGTTTTACAGTCGAATGATAGAATCTTAATTCAATGTAGTAAGTGAAACTGTCCACAAAAACTAGTAAAAATTAGCAAATACAATAATATTTATATTTACAAGCTCAAAATGGTTGATTGGTTTGTCTTTTAATGGATTACACAAGGAAACTGCCACTCTAGCAGCTCCCCGACAACACTGTAAGTTACCCCTGGGAGCTGGTTAGAGTAGCAGTTCCCTAGTTAGACTCAATGTTAAACTGTAAACTAGATCACATAGAGGTACTTCATGCTGGATTGCATGGCACGGCCAAGCACAGCACATGTGCGATGTAAAGTCTGTTCAAAGCACATGCACATGGCATGATCACACACACTATTGTGACATGATGAACACTTGACAGGTAAAATGTCAGGTGACATCACTCTGAAACACCTCTAGACCCAACCAATTGGATACATACAAATGCAAAGCAGCCAGGTGTCACCCACCTGTCAAAAAAAAAAAAGAAACAGAAACGGTCACGACAAACCATCAGGCTATTCCTTGCAGCAGTTAACTGTGACATCACTTCCTGTAAACTAGCATAAATATTGGAAGGAAAATGAGCTGTTCTTGGTGCTGCTTTAAGTGGTCCATGACTTGAAACACATAACAGCCTCTTTAAAGTACAGTAGGTAGAAGCCATAACCAATATTAAACTTGCTTTCAGGGGTAGAAGCTAGTCAGCTTTGGACAAGCTTACAGGAAGTAATGTTCAAATGTTCAAATTCTCTTCCAATGATTCAGCTGAAAAATAAAAACATTTGGCAAAATATTTTGACTCACTCTCATCATTAATGATGAGCAGAGAACACTTGAATTGTGTAGCTTAAGTTTCTACAAAATGAGGGGTCAGGCAGCATTGCTTGAGAACATTGAATAGCAACTGAGAAGGCACAATGCTGTGGTGGACAAAACATCTACGCAAGTACAATAAGGTATGGAATGCTTTCGATTTAGAAATTATGAACAATACTGAGCAAGATATGGCAGTAAAACATAGTAGACAAATTGGGAAAATTGGCACTACTGGCTAGGCCACAAGTTTTAATGTACCTGTACCATTTATGAATGCATACAGATATATCTGCCCATCCAGCGAACATTCACCGCCCAACTCCCCCAAATCTCCCCCCATGCCCTGCTCTGCATTGCCTTCAGTATAAGCCCACTGAATTTACAAATGCCATGAAAACTAAAGGAACACTTCACACATTTCCCAATGGGTCTATTTCAAGGCAACTTTGATAAGCATAAAACATTTTAAAATAGATATATTGAATCACATGATATAACATTCCCTTTGAGGGATTTACTATAAAATGCATAAATAGTTTTGTCACATTATAGTACTTAACTTTATGGTACATTACAGGACACTATGAACTGTAACATATAATGTAAAATTGCATTCAAATACAGTTTAGAGCACTCTTGCAAAGTACCATAAAACAATGAAACTATTGACTGCATTCCACTGGCTCTGAATAGTACATTAAATTTATCCTTCAGACCCTTCACATTATATTACATTACATTATAAAGATTTAGTTGTCTTAATATAAACTACCAAATGTCTATTTAAAGATAGTTGAGATACATTTCCCAATAAAATGCCAACAGTAAACAGTATAATCAATCCTTTTTTTTCACAGACAATGAGCTACTTTAGAAACACTTAAATTTTAAAGCAGTGTATCTTACAAATGTAAAAAGTATTTATACATGTCACTACCATAACAGTCCTTGAGGAATGCTAATTATATTTTAGCAAAGCAGTCACTTGTGCTGGCATGTTGCCCAGTTGGGCACTTCCTGTAAACTAGCAAACTACAAGTTGCACATTGCGTAAAAAACTGATTACTATTAATGTAATTTTCAGCATATCAACTTGTTTTTTCAGACAAAAATAAATCTTTGTTATAAAAATGTCGGTTCTACCTCCATATCCCTTTACATGTTTCCTAAGAGAACGAATTCAACCAAATATTACGTTAACAAGTTCCATTACAACACTTTGCAAATATATATTACTGCAAATGATTCCTACCCAACAAAATTCAACAAGGTCAGGTTAGATGGAGTTTTACAGCCCAGTTTTGAACCCATTGATTCAAGTTGAGCCGGCCACAACCTTTTTTCCAGTTGTGGCTCACTGGCTTGTTTTCCCTACTCTATTCAGTCCACTCAGGGCTTGATTTTCATGGTTGTCTGATTGTCCGGGACAACTAAAATTTGACACAAACAAACAAAAGTTAAAGATTGATTGTCCGATGGACAACCATTTTTCTCTTAGATTGAAAAAGTCTAAGGCTGACTGATAAACTCTTTCAACTTTTTTCATCATACCATGTGTTTCAGACTTGAAGTGTTTCTGTCTCTCAAACATCCCAGCTTTGTATTCTTTAAGACCAATAATACATGCATGAACACAATTACCGTTTTGTAATGGTGTGCAAAATGTTTCGGACGACCAAATTCCATTGTGGACAACCAAAACTAGTGAAATAGTTGCCCGGAGGACAACCAGAAATTTTTCCGAAAATCAAGGCCTGCCACTGTTTATAAAAAATTCAAGAAGAAAATTATGATAATTAAATTTGAGGACAATGCACATGTATGTGAATATCCTCCAAACCATTAGAATAAATGAAATGTTCCAGCACCTACAAGACATGTTCCAAAATTTGTGTTTTCTTCAAAATTTCATGGAATCATTCTTTCTTGGTCCACAGAGTAACGTAAGAAGGGTTCTTAAGCATGTTTCCTTTTTTTTTTCAGTAGAATGTATCTAAATTGACTTTTTGGTGTGAAAATTTTCATTTAAATCTGTTGTAACATAGGGTTAAGACCTATTTCTTTTTCATTGTGATGACCATTAGAATTACGTTTAGTGTCATACGCGCAAAAAGCAGGAAATAAGGGAACACAGAACACTTTATGCTGAGCTTGGTTTGTGTGTCTCATCACGTGCACCACAATTCCATTCAACAATGAATTACTGAACTCACTTCTTGTATTCAATGATTTGCATTAAATATGGGGACAACCCACGTGCAAAAATCCTCCAAACCATTAGAATAAACGAAACATTCCCGCACCTACAAGACATGTTCCAAAATTTGAGTTTTCTTCAACATTTCACTGAAATCTTTCTTAGTCCACGCAATAACATAAGAAGGGATCTTAAGTACAGCTACTGCCATTGTGCTTGTTGCTCAGCATAAGCAACGGAGTAGGGAAAACAAGCCGGTGAGCCACAACTGGAAAAAAGCCGTGGCCGGCTCGACTTGAACCAGTTGGTTGGAAACTGGGACTTAAACTCAATCTAACCTAACTTTAAGCACATTTTTTCCTTTGCAATAGATTTTATCTGGTTGCATCTGGTGTGAAAATTAGCATCTTAATCTGTTGCAAAGTAGGCTTGAGATGCGGACTTTTGTTCTACTGAGCTAGACACTTACATTAATTTTTAGTGTCATCTGCAGATAGCGCATGATAAAAGGGAATGAAGAACACTTTGTGCTGAACTTGGTTTGCATATCCCATTGTGTACCTCACAGTTCCATTCAGCAATGAATTACTGAACTCACTTCTTGTGTTCCATGACTTTTATTATTTTAATATCAAGGTATGTTCAACCATACATTAGTGAGACCTAACTTCTCATAAGAACCCTGTTGCACACAGAAAAACCAAACATAATTATAAAAAGTTCACTACCATGGAGTGTTCAAAAAGTGCCTGTATACATTGATCTTTGAATACCAGTAATATCCTCAAGGCCACATTTCCTCAGTCTAAGGGTACCCTTTCAGGCCAAGATCCTGCCCATTGCACCCACTCTCAAAGTTTCCAACTGCCATCTCCCAAACCTCTTGTGGTCAAAAAGCATTATTCCAATATCACAATGCAATTAACCAAGACCAGCTTATGTTTTGGCCTTGCACCTTTATTCATTGCTGCACAACAGTAATGATGTCTGTTGTTTACCAAACCTACCAACCCCACAAAAAAACCCTCCCCTTCTTTTTACCCCATAGGCCAGCTTGCTTGATACCAATGTGGTTTACAATGAAATTAACCAAAGCGAGCTATGCTATTAAATTGGCTTCCACATCATACAACATACTTGGTGGGACACAATTTGAAAAATTTAATGCAAAATTGAACTCTTGAAGGGAAAAGCACTTTTGGCAGAGATGTTTGGGAAATAAGAAGGTATCAGGGTTACCGTAAGGGGGAGTGGTGGGTTTGTGACTTTGTTCCCCCACTTCCCAGAACAAAGAGGTTAAAATCCACCCTCTTCATTGTCACAAAAAGTTAAAAAAGTCTCACAACTTAGTTTCTTAGATTAAAAGGACACTTTTGCAGCAACGTTTGAACTTACAGAAATAATGACCTTTAAAACCCTTCAAATTGCACCTTACAGGGGCCTTAAAGCCAGCTTTTTTCCCCCTTGAACCCACTCCTAACTTTACCCTAGGGCAGTATCAATTTGGACTTGGGGTTTAGCAATAATAAATCCTCCCCTCTCCCCTTGTTTTGTGTTTCTGGAGGAATCTCTCGGAATGATTGGCCCAAGAGGGTAGCTGGAACTGAATGAGAAGCCTGGAGGAAATGAACACGGTTGAATACCAATTATACTGAATCCCCCATATTTGAGTCCAAAAAAAAACTTTTAGAAGAAGCTATTTGTTTAATACTGATAACAGATTCATAGTCGCAAAGTAACAAATACAAAAACACATAGTTTGCAACTGAGTTATTAAAAACTTTGAACCAACCTAATAATACTGCCAGTCTATCAACAACCATACTTAACAAGTTTTCTCCAAGGTTATAATTACCTTCATAAACTATGAAAATAAAACAAATGTATGTTGAAAATATTGTTAATAACAGTATGAATGAACACTGCTGTGTAATACTGCCACTTTTCAACAAAACAGAGTCAAACGAATCTAACATACATAAATCCTTCCAACTTTTTAATCTCTTTTAATAACCATTTTCAAATTTTAATCCAAACTTGTAATAACTGTGAGAACCTCTTGTGACAGCCTGTTTTTCATTTAAAAAAAAAAAAGAAACTATTGCTTCTTTTTCTAGACAGACAGATGAAAAATTTGTTGGGTGCAAAAAGCAGCAAGCCGCTATCATTCTCGAAGCTGAATGGAACCATATTGTAAGCAGCCCTCTATGTCATGATTCTAGAAAAATTACGTATCTAGTTTAATTGTTGTGAGAACCAATGTCTTGCTAGTTTCACAATTCTGTCCTATTTCTTCCTTCAAGGAATATTCCAGAGAAGATTTCAAAGAATCTCAAGTAAAGGAATATTTTTTCACCACATGTCCTACAAACCCCTCATCCATATCTTGTTAGTAACTCACGATATTCCTGAAGAAAATGCACCAAAACGATATTGCTGAACCATGAAATGGCCTTCAGACTTTTTTCTCTTCGTCTAACCCTTTCAATATCAATCAAGGCTTCAAATTCCTTGGAGTTATTGCAATCGTACATTCCCTGTATGCCTCATTGCCCTGATAAAATGCCTAAAAGCTGAGGCCAAAGTTGCTGTCATTGCCTTCAGTGTATGGGCTCCATGCCTTACTCTAGTTGAAATTGGTTCAACAGAGAAATATATGTGACCTTAAAGCTACACTCTACCAACACCTTGATGTTAACACTTAACAGTGAAACATTCACAAAGGAAATTTTTGCATAGCTAAAAATTGAGGTACCCCAGAGAGGCTCAAACTCAGAAGAGGTATATCAGGATGTTAATCTACAAAAATAGATTACATACATATGTTAATATCTATCTGCTAACCATAACACTGTTTTTGCAAGTATCAATGATGAGCATATCAGTTGCAATACAGGTGGCAGGGGTGCGTCAGTCAATCAATAATTGTCAGTTTTTTATATTTTGTATGAAAATGGCTACATTGCCAAGCAAATGCCGAAAAGTATTAAATTAAATGGTTCAGCAACAGGTTCTCTCCACCCCCAATATAAGTACAACTTCACAAGCATGCAGTATCACCCTCATCATACTTAATCTCTTTCACTTTTTTCAAACAAGATGGGGGTTTTTTTTGTAAGTTCAAAGTGGTTAACTTCCTTCTTCAAGAGCTTGCCCTAAACATTCATATTTTTTCTTTTTTATTAAAATAGTTTCCATTATAATACAATCATACAAAGCATAACACAATGATAAAAATATACTCTTCATGCAAGGAATATTCTACCCTTTCAATCCCACATTCACTGCAGTAATACTCAATTCGAAGGTTTGTCCACCTCTTCAAAATCTTCATCAGCTCACACCCTTTTTCACTAAACTGCCAGGTGAGTTTTCACCATCACAGAGTTACTTTTCACTCAATTCCAAGTCAGTTTCTATCATTTCATATGTTCTGTGATTCAGCCTCAGCATCAGTCTTCAACATGGTTTGTCCTTCAGGACAGGTAGCCTTGTCTTTGTTGGTTTCCTTAGCATGACCGTTGAGTGTCTCTTTAGCATCCACAGCTTCTGCATCTTCCATGCCTAGTTGAGATCAATAAAACATTCATTAAAGGGACAGCAAATTGAGTTGGTTCATGAAATAGTTTTTTCACCACATTTTTCCAAAACCTGTTCAGTTTTCTTCACATACTTATTATGATCCTTAAATGTGTTGCCCGAGATACATAAATTACTCACATCCTGATAGAGAATAAATTTATTCGAGATGTGTGACGAGACAGATACAAATAGTCACCCCTCATCATTTATACCACAATGTATTATCTTATACAATTTGAATTTAGATTTTAGATAAGATTGCTTGTCACTCTGAGGTCTTTTCCACCTTTTAAACCCTTTGTCTTTTGTAACCTACAAACACGTTTTACTGTTTTGATATCTTATATTTCTATTTTCGTACTATGTAAATTGCACTTTGACATTGCTATTAGTTTCATACCTTTCTTCTCTTACATGTTATGTTTTTTGTCTATATGAGGTCTCACTTAACCTTCGGAGGTTAAATAAAGTTGACATTATATTATCTTACTTGTATATATCACCTGTTGCATGTAGAGCAAGATAATTCTGAAAGACCCTAATAAACAGAAGCTGTCAAATTACAGCTAACAAAGCAAGTATGTTAAATTTAGTAGCTGACAGGAGTACAAATGGCATGCAACCTATTTCTGCTGTCAAGCATTTTCAAAGATGCTTCACGTGTGTCAAATATAGTTTAGCTCCCCCAGGACGGATAAATCAATGCTCATGCTCCCTCTACAGAACTCCCTGGATATGCCCCTGTTATGTTAGTATGTCTACAAAGTTCTGCAGTTTGTGCAAAACTAGGAGCAAAGGTGTATCTCACAAACAACTGAAACAGAAATGACAGGGGTAATGAACCATCCCAAGTTAGATGGAGTTTTACGACCCAGTTTCCAACCTATTGGTTCAAGTCGAGCCAGCCACAGCCTTTTTTTCCAGTTGTGGCTCACTGGCTTGTTTTCCCTACTCCATCCCTTATGCGGAGCATCACACACAATGGCAGTAGGTTCCTTGTTTAGAGTCTTTGGTATGACTCGACCTGGGAAGTGAACCCGGGCCTTCCACGTGAGAGGCGGATGCTCTACCATTATCCCAAACATGCGGAACCATCCCATTCATTTCTCAAAAATATGTGGTCTCCTTCACTGCAGTAATCATTGATCATACACAATCCCACAACTGGAAAAAAGGCCATGGCTGGCTCGACTTGAACCAATTGGTTGGAACCTGGGCCTTCAAACTCAATCTAACTAACTACCCATACACAGTCCCTTGTTTAAAGGTGAGTGTTTTTTTTTTCAACTGTATCTGGACTACCCAATTGTTGGTTTGGACTTACCAAGACAACCTGAGACTTTCAACTCTTCCTGATTAGACCACCCTAGATCAAACCAATATCAGTTTTGGAATAGTCAAAACCACCTTCAGGTGAAGCTCTAAAGTTAGACCACCTGAGACCAACTTGAAAAAAACTGAAACAATACTTCCAATACCACAAAACTTAAGTATCCTCACTCTTGTTTCATGTCCAATGCCCCTTTGGCCCCTCCCCATATTTGTCTGCAATACAGATTCCCACTTTCAGCTAATATGTTAACTCCAAAGTCCCTCGTTCTAGACCCTGCTTAAACTTCATCTGCATACCTTTCATCTCTTCCTTCTCAGGTGTAACTGGTTTGGCTTGTCTTTGAATAATAAAAAAGTCCACCACAAAGAAGATAAATCCAGTAGCAATTAACACACCAACGTTAAGGAAGAAAAGTTTCCTGGCTCCAATAGCGTCATAAATAAATCCCCCAAACAGGTTTCCTATGGCAGTACCTAAAAAACAAGTAAAACATTAAAACAGTTATCACAGACAACAACATTTAACAGACCAAACACTTTCATGATACTAAAGTCAAAGGCCTAACCAGTTAAGAAATTATTTAAAACAAGAACATGAAATTATTAGAATTCAGTTTCACTTTAAAAGCAAAATCCTGCAACTCCATGGTTTGGGGAAATTTTGAGTTCTAGTACTTACCTCATATTCAAGAAATCTTGCACTAGAGGTTTATATACTCGGCAAGCATAACAATCTTAAACAATTGGAACACTTCACATAATACCATATATGTGACATCATTTTTATTATTAGGTGGCTCATCAACAAGCTAAATTTATCCCAAAAGTTAACCGTGCCTGGGTAGGTTTTCACTATTTGACAGCATTATTTATCTTAACATAATGAAAAAGGTAAACAAAATTATGCATGACATTAGCATTCTGAGTGGAGGTTTCCAACTCTGTTTCTAACAAACTGGCTAAGTCCTGGCTCCAGCTGGCCATGGCCTATTTTTCCAGTTGGGGCTCACTGGCTTATTTTCCCTACTCTATTACTTATGCTAAGCACCAAGCAGAATGGTGGTAGTATCCATTTTTAAAGTCTTTGGTATGACCAGGCCAGGAGTCAATGTCTTTGATATGACCAGGCCAGGAGTGGATGAACTTCAGACCTCCCACCTCTCTATGTATACATTAAATCAAATAGCCCCTTATACTCAAACTGTCTACCACTAAAAAGCCTAAAAGCTGGGTATCTTAGCAGAGAGGAGAGGTTCTATTTGATGTTTGCACCTGCAATTAATAATAGCCACTCCAACCAGTAAAATAAATGTTGGAGTTTCTATAATCTATAGGTGAGCATATCAAATACAATCCGAACATTCTGATGAATGAGAAATCAGGACTTAAGATTGATGAGAGTAAGATTATTTGAGTAAGGACCATTTCACATAATGTAATGTAATCTGTTGCGATACAGTCACATACTTTCATTAAGCTGAAATACCAACCTAGAATATATTTTAACAACTGCCCTATGGAAATATTCACAGTTAATGCATTATTTGTTTTGTCCATAATGATAAAGTTTAAAGCGCTCTTGAAAAGTACCTACCTACACCAATATACATTCCAAGCATAATAGCCTGCAGAGTGGCAGCCATCCCTTTCGGAGCCTTGGTGATGGCAAAGTGGGTGAAGCCTGGCCAACCCAAACCGAACGTGATGCCATGCAAGGCTTGAAATGGAAGGACCATCCAGGGATTGTAAATGATGCCAAACCCAGTGTACCTCAAGGCGTAAGCAGCCAAGGTGGCATAGACCACCCCACGATACCCTATTTTTTTAATTATCAATCCTGATAAAAAGAGGACAGGTATTTCAGCTAAGCTGGTGACCAAGATGGACAGTCCGAGCAGGGTGTGGGATGCTTGCAGCTCTCTGGTAAGAAAAATTAGGACATAGGAGAAGCACATTCCAAATGAGATACCTTCAATGGTAATTACAAACAAGAAAAGGATGATCTCCGGTTGCTTCACCACTTGGTACAGGTCTTGATGCATTCGCTCTGGTTTTTCATGTTTTGGGAACTTCATTATCCATGAGACGAGTAATGAAACTACAATTGATACCAGAAATATCAGGAATAACGGCTCATAACGAACACTTGCAGAGTTAGTAATAGTTGTATAAGTATCAACAGCATAGCCACTAAGGAATGCCATTACTCCCCAACCAACAGCACCCCACACTCTATGTTTGCCGTAGTCCTTACGATTTTCTTTGCCCAGCTTCTGCATAAGCACTGCATCTAAAAATGCTAGAATGTTGCAGTTAAAGGACACGCTCAAAGCAACCAATGTGAAACTAAGAGCAAATGTCATTCGCAGACTCTTCTTGGTGTGGACACCTGACTCCAATTTACATTCACACAATTCATTTGAAGTCGTGACCCCCACTGATGAATCAGTGCCATCAGTCTTGTTTGGGTAATGGGTATAAATAACTCCTTGTGGGTCATCATCATTATGCAACAGGAACCACAAATTGTAATAGTCACCTTTTGGTAAATGTGAATCATGGCTCTTCGAACCTTTTAACTGTTGGTCTTCAAGGGGCATGCAACCCCATTCGGCATTTACCATACAACACAAATGAACCCCGCTGGAAGTGGAATGATCCTCCACATAAGATACTCCTAATGGACACAAATCATCGCAAATTTCTCCCATCGGTTCTGAAATTTCAACTGCAGTAGAGACAGAACTAAGGCCAGTCTGCTCCGAGCACTGAGATACGGACAGATCAGACGTTCCATTGTGGTACGAAACATTATTCAGGACGGTATCTGTGAACGGTTTGGTGACCACTGGTACAAAGATAATACAGGAATAGAAGACGCCAGAACCAGCGATGGCCAGGAGGAGAGCAACTTTGTGCTTGCTGAATTTGTCGGCCATTGCACCCCAGAGAGGACTGAGCAGGAACACCAAAACAGGTTCCATTCCTCTCATGATACCAATTTGCCAGACCGTCAAGCCCAAATGAACAAAATAAACAGGGAGATATGGTATCATACAGGCAAAAGCTGTAAACAAAATGAAAAGAAAGCATTTTAGGAAAAGTAACTGCTTATTTATTGAATTCATGGAAATACACAAAAGTATTATCTTTAAGGCTTTGTCCACTCCAATACTGTATTTTGAAACAGCAAACCATCATTCTTCAAGTGCACCAAAGGTCTTGGAAAAATTTAAGGCAGGAAAATGACTTCATTATTTAAACTATCATTTTTCAAGTTTAAATTCAAGAAACAAGTTCAAGTTTATAATTTCATTTTTAATAGTCTGCTGTTAGGGTATACAATCTGAAATTTGTTCCCTTAAAGTATACCTCAAGTCAAAAATTCAAAAATATGTATTAAAGAGCATGAAAAATGAGATCTAACAGTCCAACTCATATCTTCATAGGACATTCCTGAGCTGAGATATAAAAATGATGAAGTTTATTGCCTCAACTTAAAATGGTATATTGCACAATAATTTGTGATGTCATTGTTGTACAACTGAAATTAAAATCTTTGTATTTTTCTGAAAGTTACTGCACCTTGTACCAAGGTGTGATAGCACTCTAATACTGTAATGGGGTGATGTAATTAATTAAACCCTCTCTGTGCAACATGCTGTACAAGCAAACAGGAAGTATTCAAGGTCATAAAAATATTTTTAATTTTAAAGGAAAACAAAGCAGGTTCTGTGAGTTGTACAACAAGAGAGTCACAAATTATTGTGCAATGGACCAATTTGTTTTAAGTGAATAAACTTCAACATTTTATATCTCAGCTCAGGAATGTTCAATGAGGATGGGAGTTGGAGTTAGAATTCATTTTTCATGCTCTTAATTATATATTTTTGAATTTTTTTAACCTGGGGTACACTTTAACTTGAAACAGTCCATTGTACAGTAACTTCTTTTTTTTTTTTTTTGAGAAAATACCCACATTTGTTTCGTTTTCAAATTTATCAAAATGTGGACACCTTATTCTTTGGTGTCACATAAACTTCATATTTGCTGAAAAACAATGCACACATGGTTGCATGCAGTAAAATGCACAATGTACATATAGACAAATTGCGACAACAAGTGATGGTCTGTTTTCAGTGGGCCATAACTGGGTTCTTTCACCTTTTAATCTTTCCATTTTTTTGCTAACCTGCATCATAGATGGTTGTACACTAAATTTTATCTTGATGTCTTCAATTTTACTGAATATGAGGGTTTGAGATTCGTGTAGACAATAAATGAAGACGTTTTAAGGCTGATGGACCCCACTAAGGGCCGCCTACAAGCACTACACACAAGCGCTAATCGGGCTCATCTATAGTAGACTTATGTGAAAATGTCGACAGTATAGTCCAACTGGAAGTGAACAACAGCAATTTAAAGATTCTGACATGCACAGAACTGTAAATTTGTGCTCACTTTGGCAGCCATTTAGGATATGGCTGAGCAAGTAATATGATGTACAGCCTACTGTGTATAGTAGGTTACCAAGGAAGTACCCTGCATAGGGCCTGGTAAATGTATCAGGACCTACCATACTCTCTTGGTGTGATATTGTTTCACTCTTTATGGTGTGAATTGAAAGATGGCTTCTGTTTGACAAAGAATGCATTGGTAAAAGACATACTAAAATGTGATTTACAAACTGCTTCCAGGGAACCAGCAGCAGCAAGATCTCAGTTCTGTGGAAAATAATGCCACTGAAACAAATGAGAATTTGGGGAGCGAAGCCTGTCACATTAGATTTGAGTTATCTTACTGGGTTCAAAGGCAAAAGGATAAAAGCTTGGAAGCAGACAAGAATGGGTAACTGCCACATAGTTCAATGATTGCTTTATAGCATGGCAGGGCAAGGGGAGAGACGTCTTTGACACTTGGGGGATAACTCATCAACTCTGATTCCCAGTAACAATAGAATCGTTGATTTGATTAATATTTTTTTTATCAGAGCTGTAAACTATTAAAAGAGAGCAAGGTCAGAAGTATCATCTTTTCCCTCACTACAGTATGTTTGATGAGATGATATTCAGTTGTTTTATTTTTTTAGGCTTAGGGTATGAGACATACAGTAATCCAGATCTGGAAGAAGGACCCATTCCCAAGCCATTGGAATTTTATCATGATTTTACATCCTCTTTAGATTAAATCAAACATGTTTGGTCCAGGACCAAATATAAGCAAGTTTCTGTTTTAAGCATGTTAAATATTTGATAAAATGTAACTTGTATGGGAGTACTACTTTATGTAGGCTGTGCAGTATGCAGAATGCATTTTATATTTTAGTTTTGATGCACATCTTTTTTCTGGAGACCCCATTTTGCTTTTAGTGAATTTACTAGGTATGAACTCCCAATGAGCCTTGACCTTTGACCTACTTCCAAAAGAACAACTTCAATGTCCCATGATCACTACCTAAACACAGGTCACATTTGATAAATAAAGAATATTACTCCTAAGAGTAAGAAAACATTGCATGTTTTCAAGAGCACTTTGACCTCTGCACAACTCCAATGACCTTTGACCTACTTTAAAAATGAACTTTGAAATATTGTGATGACCCATCATCTAGTCAAAACTCCAACCTTCAATAAGATTTGTTTATAAAACACATGAGTTGAATGGTTTTTAAAATTTGATCTATATATGGCCACAAATGACCTTTGGCTAAATTCAAAAGCACACTGTTGATGTTCCACGGACCACTGAGCACTCTGACCACATTTCATAAAATCAGTGTATACTGTAGCTCCTAGTAGTTGAAAGTCTCTGCATAATGTCCCTGGTTAAACTCTTAAGCAACTACTTTAGAAGTAACACTGATGACAGATCATTTTACGTAAGACACTTGCTACATCTGAGTAGGAAAAACTAGCCAGAGAGCCACAACTGGAAAAATGCTGTGGTCGGCTCAACTTGAACCAACAGGTTGGAAACTGGGCCGTAAAACACTAACTAATCTAAGAAAATCTGAAACTAATCCACAGAGTTGCAGTATTTTGTAAAACTTTGACACCTGTTTTTGTTTGACCTCTTTTTAACCTATCAATGACCATTCACACCTACTTTAAAACTACAACTTTGATGACCCTTTAACTGCTTAACACCTCTGCTAATTCCAATCTATGCTGAACTTTTTTCTGTTCAATACAGGATTTACACCTAAGAGTATTTATTGCATAGAGTCCAAGGTCAAAATGGCGGAACGTTCGACCATGGAGGCCACAGAAGGTACGAATTTGCAGTGTCTCGACCAACCAGTCGTTTCTTCCGTGTGTGCATTTCCTCTAACAGTTTATTACTTTTTCAGGGCTTGCCTGCGTATGCGGTCCACAGAATTAGCCTCAAAGATGCCGCAATGCGTTTAAAAATCTAACTTGGAATGAAACGCACGCTTTTTAAATACACCACAAATGCTTTTATTGCGCGCACTAACGAAATCGGGTTATGTGCAGCACATAGACGAGCTGCCACAACCAGATAATGATTGGATAACGTTTGGGCGTGCACTCGAGCACGTCCTTAATAAAACAAAAATACCCACGTTTATGGAAGTCTGAGCATGCACTCAAGAGCGCGTTCCTTTTTGTCATACCTTACACACAAGTTAGGTGCAGTTGTTGTTTTCTCGTTTAAATATTAATATGCACTGCGTGTATTTTGATCTTGTAAGTAGCTGTGTACGTCTTCATAGTCAGTGTGGAACACTGTACACTTGGCGTTTTGGATATTTAGCCTAGGATTTGTAGTTCGAGGACTCACACGGGAAGGTAAGTGTCATTATCTATTCCAGTCTATATTATCTAAGGTAGACTACTAAAGCCTTGATTCGTAATCGACACCCATGGTTTCGTGGTGAATTCTGTTGCTAAGGTAACCTTTTGTTAACTTGCTTTACATTCACTCTATATGCATCGTAACAAGTCAAACGAAGACAGTGGTTAACATTAACACTGTCTATGCCAGTGCCTTTATAAGTGAGGTGGCTCAGTAGGCAACTTGATACATTTTACATTCGCTTTACATCTCTGAAAGTTGAAAATAAATCTCAAATATTGGCGACATGCTACTAATTTGTGACGCCAACTTTTGCATAGTTGAACTTAATGTAAAATGATGTTCCTACAGCAGAAAAAGTATTGCTGTTTCTTTACTCTTTAAGAATTGCGAGGGAAAATACATATCTTCTGAGATTTCGAACATCTCCAAAATGTTGTCGCCACAGTGCAGCGGCTGACCGTCGGAGACTAAACCATTTTGTACCTTGCTCTTGCTTTCAAACTGGCCGAAATTTTGTGCAGGACATGTATTAGACCTTGGCCTCTAGTTAATAAATACTCTTAGATTTACACCTTGAAGATCCCCATTCCCACGGCTGTACCAGCATATAAGGTAGATATCGGAGGCAGCGTCAGACATCCACTGCTGAGGGACCACTACTGAGCAGAGGTACAGCATCAGCAGTTTGCTGCAAGCACAGCCTTCTATGAAACCTCATGACACCAATTTGAAAGCCTACAGTAACTCTCTCACACCCAAACTTCAATTTTTGTAGTTAGTCCAAAGAAATTCTCAGTTGACACAGCTCTTTGATTGACAGAAAGTTAAAAAATGCAGAGTACTGTAGGTCATTTTACAAAGCATGTGCTGTGCTGAGAGTGTTTTGATTACACATTGGGGGTGTAACATATTCACCCTCAAGTAATAAAATGAGACTGTGTCTGGATGAGGATGAGTTTTAGACACTTGCGGGAGGAGCTAAAGTAAGTAGGTTAGGAGAATCGGAGCTGTTTGGGGTGAGTCTATTAATTAAGCCTTATAAATAGAATAAGTAACATCCAGTGATATGCAGGCTAAATAACTTCAGCCACAACAGAAATATTATACCTTGAGGATTGGAAAGAATTATGTTACCAAATACAGGCACTTGAAGAGAATTTGACATGATAAACTGTGTAAACAACACATTCCAACATGCCCAACTTTATCACCATGACAGAATATATCTAACTTAATTGTTGTGAAGAACTGTCTTTATTTAATAGCCCAGGCAAACCCCAGGCGATTTGGGTATAATTTCACAGTTTCATAAACCAGATTGCAAAAGAAATGATGATATGATGAAACCCTTAAGGAATACTGTAGTTTTGACAAGCTTATTTTGCACTGCATGTGTCCTTCCAACTAAAATAGTTTTACACCTGATTGGATAAGGCAAACCCAGCTGAAAAAAACGTCTTCAACCCAAAAGATTCCCTTCATGTTTTCTAACTCATCCTGGTTAGGACTGAAAATGTTTTTCTTCAAGCTATCAACAATTCTGTAATTTAAAATGGGTATTTGAGATAACTTAATCCTTTAGGGCAAGAACAGTCATCCTGAAATTATTCTGAAACAACAAAACAGCTATATCTTGGTCTCGCGTAACCCACAACCTTCGGTGTTACTGTTACCCGTGTTTACAATAAGGCAAAACCGCAGCTTAACCCTGTGTTTTTCAGTCTGTGTTCTCAAGTACCCCGCGCTTGGTTGGTTTTGCCATACAGTAGTAATGCGCTCAATAATTTTACATACTATTTACTGTGAAATGTTAGAAAACTGGCTCAGGTCCAGCTGGCCACAGCTTTTTTTCCAGTTGTGGCTCACTGGCTTGTTTTTCCTACTCCATTGCTTATGCTGAGCATCGCCCACAATGGCAGTAGATTCTGTTTTTAAATTCTTTGGCATGACCCGGCCAGGACTTGAACTCCCAACTACTCAACTGCAAGTCTGTTGCTCTAACCAATATAGCAATATATAAGTTAGATGGAATTTACTGCCAAATTTCCAACCTCTTGATTCAAGTTGAGCCGGTCATGGCCTTTTTTCCAGTTGTGGCTTGCTGGCTTGTTTTCCCTACTTCACTGCTTATTCTGAACATCACACACAATGGCAGTAGGTTCCATTCTTAGAGTCTTTGGTATGACTCGACCTGGAAATAGAACCCAGGCCTTCCCTGTGAGAGGCAAATGCCCTACCACTTGACCATAAGATACAAGAATATTTACATAGTGTGCATTGTTTGCATCTGAAGAGATCAACTGTATTAAGACAAAATACTACGAGATTGTGTAATTTTTAAGATTTATTTAAGGGCTGTTCCCACCACAGCAATATTGATCAATAGAAAATCAATATTTTGAGTTTTAGCTTAATTTCTTTTCCAACTTTGCTCAGAAAGGACCCAAAATTTGCCAAAAAGTTGTACAAATATATATGGTTTGTACCACAGAATTATAAAAACCCAATTCATTCTAATTCTAATTATTTTGTGATGTCACACTAACTTTTATATGACGAGCAGAGTCCAATAAAAGCTTTCTATCAATGCGATGTCACAAAAAGATTAGTAAAATTTCCAATTTTCTTAGTCCTATGATGCAAATCACAAAATGGCAAACTTTGGGCTCTTCGAACAGAGATGGGGAAAAGAAAACTAAGATCAAAATCCAATTCGATATAGTTGTAGTATGACTGATTTGATTTGATTTGATATGGCTGTAGTGTGACCAATCCGATTTGATTTGATATGGTTGTAGTGTGACCAATCCGATTTGATTTGATATGGTGGTAGTGTGACTAATGCTTAAATTTGAGATGGCTGCTTATTCCCTTTAATTTCCTTTGATGCCAAAAGAGATCAGATGTAGTATTAAAACAATCTTGCAAAATGATGAGGAATCAGGTCATTACCAGCCATATACAAGAAGTACACCACTTTAATGGGTAGGAAATCCAGGTTAACATGAAAATCCATCTTCTAAGAATGCGATGATGTGGAACTTCAGCACAAAGAGGATGTGTAGCTGAAACAAAGGGAAGTGTGTAAGCTGTGTTAAAACATTGCAGATAACAGGCAGCAGATAAACAGAAGTGTTTGTAAAACTAACATAATGTTCCTGATATGTACAAATTTATTCTACCATAACAGTTTGCAGGGAGACACACCTGTAATATATACATGTACAGTAATAAAACATTTGGTATTTGTACATACAAACTGGCCAATCCTCTCACCCCAAACTACAATTCTTGTAGATGTGTTCACAGAAATTCTCAATTGGCTCAGTTCTTTCACAGACAGCTAATTCAAAAAATGCAAGAGTACCAAAGCTTTTATGAGACAGCATGAACTGTACTGATGGTTTGATTATAGGCTACACATTGAGTTTTCTGTACCCACACTGAAGCACTAAACTGAGATTTTGTCTGGATGAGGATGAATTTCAGACAATTGTAGGAGGGGCTTAAGTAAGATGGTTAGGAGAATTGTTACTGCATGTTCGGGGTGAGAGAATGCCTTTAAAACATAGCAGCAAACTTATTATGCCAGCCAAGGTTCCTTACTTCAGTGCTCCTGAGATTCACTGTTCTGCCCAAGTTATGAACAAAAATATCAACTATTTTGGGAACGATCAAACATTGTGAATAATGAAACTTGTGATCATTGACAAAATATCAAAATCAGGAGTGAATATTGAAACCTTCAAACATTGGGTAGAACTTTGATGTAACAGGCGCATATCGAAGGGACGCTTTTATGACCCTACCCTAAAATGACCCCCTCCCATTCCCCACCAGCTCCCTTGCACCCTCCCACTCTCTGTGCCTATTAGGGTAGTCTCAACAGTTAAATGCATATCACATTGCTATTGCCAGGCTCATCCAACAGATTTATTCTACATGTTTGTCACTGATGTAAGAGCAAAATTTCAACAGCAAGGATACGGACTTGCAAAATTTATGCAGAGCCCTCTATTGCCCCCTACCAATGTGCATATTCGTAATTCCAAATGATTGTTTTATTTGGCTGAATCCAGCCCCTGTACTTGGCACAGAGAAAGCTTCTTCAAAACAGTATCATTTAATGGACAAAAATAAATTTGGAAAAACTTCATAAAAGGCATTTCATAGAGTTTACATATCATGCTTCTTAAATTGTAACAACAGTATTAGATTTTCTAATTCATAGAAGATTTAAAAATTTTTAGTACAGACATTTTGGGGGTGCAAAATAGATTTTGAGCAGCCAACTGAGCAACTCTCATGGTTATAGCTTCGGCCATTAAAGCTGAGATACTGTATTAAATGTTGAAATTTATTCTAGTCTACTGTATTATGGAAACAGTCCACATGTTGCACAATTAGTTGTGGCCAATAAGTTGTGGCATGCATAGTATTCTATTTGAACAACTGACTTTGTTTTCACCATTATGTAATCCAGAAATTTTGTTAATTAAAAACGGTTTTGATGAAGCCACCCTTGCAATACAATTTATTATCTTCTGAAATACATAAAGTATTATGGAGGATACTTGCTTGTAGAAAATATCAGTAGATTTTGTAAAATACCATAAAAAATTGAGATAACAGTCTGTTGATTCTCCTGAGAAAGCAGTAAGAATTTGTCACGTTCTCAACACCTATGACTTTTGGCACTCCTGTACCTACATCAATATAAAGGTTTTCAGTTCACCACCCCTGTTGCCTGCTGTTGTCAAATAATAAATGCCAAACAAAATTTGTGAAATAAATCTTCTATCTCATACGGTGTGTTGTGACAGATGAAGGCATTCCCTGGGTACACTCGAGCAGAGAAGACTGTTCAGGGACCTACTTTTTCTTCCAGTCAGCAGGAGATTGACTCTGCCTGACCTGACCGGCTAAATAGTGATGAAAACAGATCAACCAGCTTTTTCTATATCTGTAGGGCCTAGACTGTATAGAAGTATTAAATATTATGTTAGTAATGATGTAAAAAACATCACATGATACTAGACCTTTTACAATGTAAACTTATCTCTACACAAAATAACATGAGAAATGGTAGCAGAGGTTGAAGTTTGACCTATATAGAGAGTGTATTTCAAATAAGATGAAATACTGAAGTTCACTTCTTTTAATTACAGTAGATCTTCAAATTTATGTAAGAAGAGACCTCTGTGTTTACTCAAGACAAGCATCTGACAGTTGACTTGAAATCAGCATGTAAATGTACAGTATAAAACACTTAATGGAAAGGTTGGGGGAAATCAGTACCTATATACCCCTATAACCATAGGCCAAAATGAAAAATAATAAAATACATTAAGCATATATTTCGTTGCCTCAATAAGGGAGCACAGCTTTTTCTAATCCCCAGCAGTCAGCAGGCAAGGGAACAATAGCCACTTTCATCTGTGAGCACAGAGCATGAAATGAGCTCTACAGCTACCTGTCCTGGAATGAAAGGCTATTGATCCCTGTCTATTATCACTACCCATGACTGCTCCATTACTTTGCCCAGAACTTGAAGACTGCTTTCAGCCACTGGGCTGTTCAGAATTTTCAGTAGGATCACAATGGGTAGAGTAGTAATCTTCTGACTGCTGGGGACTAGAAAAAGAATTTTCCCTTTCTGATATCCACCAGGTTGGGACACAGTGCATATTTTGCTGTTTCATAGATAAGATTTAATATTCTTAGAAAATGCAAAGCAAGTTTCCTGCAATTTATGGTTGCAACTTATAAAGCACAGAAAGACCTTTATTTTGGTACCAAATGTAATGAGATTTTTCATCACATTTTGGTGATATTTCATAAAACATGACCTTAGAGAAGACTTTTTCAGATGTAACATGTGTGACATTTGAATATGCAGACTTAAGCATGAAATGTGAAAACTTAATAATAAGTATTTATCACCAATTTACTGATAAAGTAGAATAAAAGACAATGGAAAATGCTCATGGTAAGTCAAGTCTGTCTTGTTTACTTTAAAATTCATGTTTGAGTTCATCAAACACGAGTGTGATGATGTAACACACGGTGTCCACTTTTGTAACATTTTTTCTTAAGGTGTAGTATTTTCTCTTTTCTTCAAAAGAAGCCTGAATTGACTTGAATTTCTCATATCTGACTTGATTTCTGGAAAAATAATGCAAAGAGATGGAAGACGGCTAAATTTTTTCAAATATGATGCAAAAGAGGGTCATTTTGCAGCACAGTGTCCACCTTACAGTACATCAGCGCAATTTTGGGACAATTTTGTTCCATAACTTTTAAACAAGCTGCACAAGATACATTATACTATTCCTCTTACAAATATTAGGACACAATAGTTACAAAAAATGCACAAAATAGACTTAAATTTGTTTTGTGTGTTAATTATCCCATTTTAGATTTTCGGTGTCCATGTTACATCAGAACTGTGGTTTAGCTGGATAAATGTTACAATTGAACACAATTTGAAATATAAACCTTCTTATATCAATTAAAATAGAGCGCAATTACGTTGTGGATACAAAATATGAAAAGATTTGTGTTTTAAATGTTAAAGGTAACTTTTATTGGTGATTGTAAAATTGGACACGGTGTCCACGTTACATCTGCACCATAGCAACTACACTTTTGTTTGACATTTTCCTTGTATACAGTTAAGTGACATGTTTTGCATACAAACATATTACACAACTTTCCACCTGATTTTAGAGTAGCCTAATAGTGCTGTTCTTTTTAAAATAAGTGTCTGTTTTATCAATATTTAACACATGATGTAACATGGACATGGTGTCCATGTTACAACTGCACCCCACCATATTTGGACTCATTTCTGAAGATTTAGGAGAAGTTGCAAAATAAATTTGCATAAATTAAATCTGTACTATCCCGTGCTATAAACAAATTAAATATAATGTTATTTATAGCACACAACTTGTCCAATATTAGAGTATTTTTTGCAATTTTCACATTTTTGTAGAAACCCATTTTCATGGAAATACCTTATTTAAAAGTAACTTATCAGTTGCAACATTTTGGGGAAAGAAACTGCAATATTAAATGTGACCCAAGCTGAATACCCAACTTCAAACCTGAAATTGGTGTCCATGTTACATCAGCACAAATAGTTGACACGCCTTCCTTTTATGGACCACGTATTGTCAAAAGGAAAAGTAGACAGTGTCACACAACCCCACTTTTAAAGGAACTTTACTGGCTTCCTATTAGAGAGAGAATCAAATTTAAAATAATGCTGCTTACTTTTCGTGCTCAGCATTTAAGGCAGCCTGTTTATATCTCTCAGCTTCTGTCTCCTTATACTCCTGCTCGTGTTCTTCGTTCCTCTGAGAAGGCTTTCCTAGCTCTTCCTAATGCACAATTGAAATCATATGGTTACAGATGTTTTGCATATGCTGTCCCTACTTGTGGAACCAGTAACCTGACCATATTCGGTTATATACGGGTACTACTACTTTTTCTACATTTAAGCGTAATCTCAAGACTCATTTGTTTGCTTGCTTCTTTGATTGAAATGAATTTGTTGTTTGATTTTATTTTTGTCAAGCGCCTAGAGCAGCTACACTTTTGTTCTGATTTGGCACTATATAAGTTCAATGCATTATTATTATTATTATTATGAAGAACTCAGTAATTCTACAGTAACGAAAGTGTTTTATATTGAAAGTAATGTCTGTATCGTATGCTCTATTGTGAAATAATGATATTTGAAGCAATTTGAAATTTTCACTTCTATGTCACACTTTGTGTCCCAACCTGATGGAATGACCCATATATGTTATTTAAATGTCCACACATACATTTGGATTTGGATGGATGGATACTTCACAACACTCCACATGGATTCAAACACAGTGTACTGTATTTGCATAGATTAGGATTAGGCCTTTGAGTTCCTTACAACCTTGACACTACAAATGCAGCCTGTTACCAGGTGATGGAGTACTGAGCAGGTAAAGTATGTGCTCAAGATGTAACAAATATCAACAGGTTGTTTGATTTCACAGGACCAATTAATTTTTCTACATTGCCTATGGTTGTCCCGTGTTGATGAAATCACAGAACCCCAAAATTGGTTACCACCTACAGTACCAGTTACTACCCAAATTTAACACAACTCAAAGTGGGTCATTCCCCATGGGTTACCATCGTGAAAAGTGACCATCAAAGGGTTCATAGGACTTTTAAAATACAATCTGCTTGTCATCTACTGATGCCTAATCAACCTGCAGTACTGTATACTGTGAGAAAACAGCAGGTTCCATTCTCAGCCTGAGATTTCCCTAGATATATCTTTGAACCTAGACCTGAATTCCATCAGAATCAAAACCAAATGTATGTTTCCCCAAAAGGATTCTTGTCAAAGATCACTTTTGGCTCCTTTAAAAGTTAAAAGATCTAAAAGCTCTGTGGCTTAAAGGGTTGATAATGACAAGTGACAAGTAACTGATGTTAAGTTTACCTAGACATATTCCTCAATAAATGCTCTCCTATATTATACTTACAGCAATTACGTGTGGCGCTCCGTATAGTTAGTTAGTTAGTTACTTAGTTAGTGTTTTACAGCCCAGTTTCCAACCTATTGGTTCAAGTCAAGCTGGCCAAGGCCTTTTTTCCAGTTGGGGCTCACTGGCTTATCTTCCCTACTCCATTGCTTATGCTGAACACCAAGAACAATGGCAGTAGATTCCGTTCTTATAGTCTTCAGTACGACCCGACCAGAACTTGAACTCCTAACCTTGCTTATGCGAAGCATCACGCACAACGGTAATAGGTTCCATTTTTAGAGTCTTTGGTATAACCAGGGAGTTGCGAGGCACAACTCCCTGGTATAACTCGACATGGGAATAGAACCCAAGCCTTACGTGTGAGAGGCAAATGCTCTTACTGTTAGCCCAAACACACAGTCGGCGCTCCGTATAAGCAAGGAAGAAGGAATAAAAATCCAGTGCCCCACAACTAGAAAACATGATGTGGGCTTTGCTAGATTAAACCAAAAGGTTATAAATTGGGGCATAAAATCCCATCTAATCTTGTGACGGTACCACTAATGAAGGCCTGTAAATCTTTTGAGGCCCTGAGTAGTAGGCCACAGCTTACGGTATAGGCAGAGGCCTAAACCCGAAACTTAAAACTTTAGAGCTTGCAGCTCCCTGTTAATAGTTTAGTTCCAGCAGCCACTTGGTTTGCATCTAATAGTTTTGCAGTCACGATGATCTTTGCGAAGTAAACAAATTTCCTGTTTTAGCCAGGAGTTGAACTCGCTGTCGGTTCAAAGCAAGCACATTTATGCAAGCTATTAATAGCTGCTGAGCCTAATCAGGGAGTTGTTAGAGGCAACAATTCCCTGGCCTTTGTTCTAAGACACTTATGTACATATGTATGGTCAACGATATACAGGGATCAACTTTTTTGCATGGAAATGGTTATAGAAACAAGAACTGGTCCAAAGAATTTTTTTCAAGGGAAAAACATTTTCCTATTTAAATAGGCCTTTATATGTTGAAGAAAATTACACATCAGTTGACCACACAGACTTCTGCTACAGTAATGTAAACATCCTTAGCTTTGTTTTTGTAACCAGAACATTGCAAAAATGCATTTGAGGTTTCCATGATACTGTACAAACATCTTTTATTCCAAATAATGCCAAGATGCATGTCCACCAAAAACAACAGGGACCATATTCCTATTATAGAGTATCCACATACCAAATATGAAATCTACCAGTTTCCTACCTTGAGATATTGTATTTGACAAGGTTTCCAGACTTTGACCCCTGGTGACCGAAGATGACCTTTGACCTCCACCAAAAACAGTAAGGTTCTTCCTCACAATATGAAGCATCTATGAATCAAGTTTGAACACTGTCACACATTCCTATTCTGAGATATGGTGTAAATTTTTTCATTGCTATATATACAATATATTCAATTTTCATTACATAATTGCATGGTCAAGTGGTTGGAGCATCAGACTTGCAGTCCAAAGGTCGTGAGTTCAAATCCTGGTAGGGTCACACTGGAGACTCAAAAAACCGAACCTACTACCATTGTACTGGGTGTTAATTCAGCATGAGCAGTGGAGTGCAGCAGGTAAAACAAGCCAGTGTTCCACAACTGGAAAAAAGGACCAGCTTGACTTAAGCCAACTGGTTAAAAACTGAGCTGCAAAACTCCCATCTAACCAAACCTACATAATTTGTCACTTCTAAAGTGATCCCCATGGTTCCACTCCCACAAACTCATACTATACACTCAAGCATACATACCCTCACAAACTATATACACATGCTATCATGAATGCGAATACTGTAGGTAAGTCTTTCTCCAATCTAGTGTCTTTCATACAATTATTTTCCTTCTCCCTCTTGAGCCATGTTGACAAGAAACTGTTTCAACTGATTTGATTTAACAGGCCAAACACTTTTATTGACAAATTTCACAAGCATCTTGACTTTATGCAGGTTGCATCTTCTGTAAATTCATAATTTGCAAAATCCTAGCTGTTCGCACCCGGTATGCAGACATGTCTAGACAATGAGTGTTAAGTTTTACAATATTCTGCATGGCGAATTCTGTCTTTTTTCCTTAAATTAAAAACGCGTTGGGAACTGCAGAGTAAAAGGAATAATGGCAAATTAAAAGTTAATGTACCACTTTTATGAGAATATTGTCTCAAATAGAAAATCTCATTTAATTTCGTAGTTGGTTTTCAAAAAACCAGCATGCTACAGTATGTTGTAGCACTGTAAAGAAAATGAACCCTGCATAAATAGTACATAAACAGTATGCAGAAGAATCCAACAGGGGCCTATATTCGCAAGAAAATGAGAAAAGAGAAAGAAAACAAGGGAAATAAAAGAAAAGGAGCACTTAACTAATGTTCTGACTAAAGTTTGAAACTGCCCCTTTATCTAAAAACCTTGGCGCCACCCCTGGATTTAATTCCAAGCAGCTGGTAACGTCAGCCAGTCTATCAGCCTTAAATCTTCCTGAATTTATTGACTACATGCAATTCTTCAGAGGTATGTTAATAGTGTGCAACATTTACAATGCACACTGGGTATTTAAACAAAGAGTTTGAAACATTTTAAGCCGCTCATTGAGTTGGTTCATTAAATTCAGCAAATTTTTTCAAACCTGCTGAGTTTTCTTCACATACCAATGACAAATGGGAAAACTAAGACAGTAACCATATCCCACGGCTGGAAAAAACCGGCAATACGGGAAGGTCATTGCCGGGAAATCCAACCCACTCGCGGGAAATTTGCTCAAAGGACTTTTAAAATGGGTGTCGGGCTGATCATTGTATTGTCAGAATAAGTCAATAAAAGCTCCTTGTTAGCTTTCATTCTAAAAATTTCAACACATTCTGCACTCCCCAACTTGAACTACCAGAGAATATTTAAAAGTTTTTCGTTCATTTATACAAGCAAATTCAATTGGGATATCCCGAGGATAAACTACAACTTCCAAGCACTACAAAGAGAAACAGCGTGATGCTGCCATGAGTGGGTCAATTAGTACCGTACACTGTGTATATTCTGCATGTTTTGTACACAGTCTGTGCTGATAAAACAACCAATCAGAATGAGCGACATTTTCTTCGGCCGAGCTGGCTGACGAATCTACACTGAGTTATAACAGATGAATGAATGCACGTGGTTGAACGTTCGCTGTGTGTAGTACATCTGAAGTGATAATGCATGTAGCCACAGTATGAAGGAATCTCCCTGTTCTTAAAAATAAGAGGCGTGTTATTCTCCTTTTGTTTCAACAAATCGGTGCTCAAAAATCAGTAGTCGGGCCACATGTGTAATTGTTTTTTGATGGTGCAGGTGAATATTGTGAGCGTTTAATAGAGCTGGCTTCTGTTCTATTCAGCCAGTCTAGAGCAGGACCACTCAGTGTTTGCCCTTTGGAGGGCGTACTTGTCCATTTGGGACGTTAAGCTCCTTAAGGGAGCAGAACTCCTCCAGGAGCAATCGTTTGGTTTTCGCCCCGTGGCTCTTCGCCAGAGAGTTGTGGGGACTTTTAGAAAAAAGCGTTTAGTAGAGCGGGTAGTCATTAGCGGGAATAGCGGAGAAGTTTGGTTAAAGAATATGCCAAGTATATAGACCTAGCCTTTATGCGTACCGTAGGCCTAAATGATTTCTTGAATGATTATGTTTTGCCCCTTTGTGAAGCCTGAGTAACGGACACATTTTACACAACACAGTGACAAAGTTCGTCCCATCCTCATTGCATAGCTGTATTAAACAAACATATTGCCATTCTGTCAGGCTATTCGGGGCGACCAATGAGAGAGCTACATTTGGGCTGTTTGCTTTCATTTGTGCAGCACAGTAAAGAACGTGATAGCGACGTAGTACTGTAGTAGCAGCGGTGACTTGCTGCTGTTTGTGAAGGAGTGTTTTATGTATACACACAACAGTAGTAGTTGCTGAGCTGAATGCGACGGCGCTCAATGGACAAGTTGCTTGGCTAGAAAGTTAATTAGTTTGTTTGACAGAAGAGAAGAGTAGGACAAACTTTGAAGGAAGGAGAGATTCGGTAATGGAATTCAACTTTATTTCGTTCGAAATCTACATAATTTGAAAGCTTTACATTAGCAGTTAATGCACAAACAAGTTTCATTCCCAGTGCTTGAATTCATGATTAGGTCGGACTCAACAAAATCGTGTCCAAAGCTATCGAAAACCCGATGGGCTACATAATTTTCCTCCCACGGCGTTCATTCATCAGGGGCTTTCAGGGCCAGGAAGGGCCGTTTCCTGCAATCTGAGAGGCTTCATTTTTCAAAAATTTTTATGTACGCTTCGCGCGAACCCATGGTCGCGCTCCGCTTAGATAGTAAATAATTACAATCACACGGGAAATAATTCTTTCATTGCCGGGAAATTTCGGTTTTTTCCAGCCGTGCCATATCCTACTGCACAAACAAATACTGTTTTCTGAGTTGGTAATTCATGCTTCAGTTCAGTTTTTAAAAAATTTGAGACCAGACACTTTTTTCAATTTATTCACAAAACCATTACAAGTTAGGACACCACAAAATTAAGGAGATTGGTCATGGCTACCACAGTTTTTAGGAAAAAACTCCCATTCCCAATTATAGTATGCAACAGGACCACTGGTTTATTACTCCTATTAGCTGCTTCAATGAGCAGCAGGTTTGATTACCATTCTGGTACAACAGAAACCCAACAACTTTGGGGTTCAAATAACAACTTACAACAAGTCCTAAAATAAGTACTGGCAAAAAGGGAATCAAATTACTTAAAATGCACAGAAGGGCTACAGTACATCCCCTTTCAGCTTATTCTGAGATAAAGTGCTATCAAATTTCAACATTCATGGTCACTTTCAAATGCTTAAATGGGCATATCATTAGTACTGAGAACAGTTACTGACAAGATTGTTCTTAGGGTATTTTTTCCGTCATGAAATTTTTACTTTTGTAGGGACCACATTGGATATGAAACTTGACTCATTATGCTAACTTTAGTTACTTTAACTTTAGCGTGGTAGTGACACTTAAGCACTCTCAATTAGTTTTCAGTACCAACTCAATGAGCCCTTTCAAAGCTGTTTGACCCAAGTTATGATGGACCACCACCAGACTGTTAAGATTCATCTATACTGTACCATAACTGTATACACCAAATTTAATCCACTGTCAAATTTTGTGCACTGTTCAAAATTATTTTCTAACTGTTCACTGCAAAAACACACCAGCAAATGATATACATTTTCCACCCAATCAAAAACCAGTTTTGTCCAAATTGAGCAACACAGGGAGGTTCTTACTCGAATTTTGTTGCATTTTATAGTTAAAGTGCCATCAACTTTAATCCAGGAATTGAAGTGGTCAGTGAAGGTGAGCTTATTAAGCTAAAACCATTATCACTGCAGGTGTACCAGCACCATGCCAAAAGTTCAAACTTCACTGAGGGTGTACCTAAAAATATTTAAACAGCCATGATTCTTAATATCAATATCAATTGAGCTGCTTACACATTGTTAAAAACCTGTACACACACTGAATTTACAAAATCTGCTACAAAATTTTTTTTATTGTAAAGCAATTTGACCATTTCGTGCAGCAAAATGGGATGCCATGTGGTACCAGATAAAATACTCTTTACACACATTTTGCTGAATAATTTTTTGAACTTCAGATTTCATTTGGGGAGCAACCCTGGGACAAGGCATTGATTCCCCTACCAGTCCCTCTCTGGTTATTTCACTGCATAATTTATGATAACTTTACATAATTTGCTAAACTTCAAACAGTAGACACTTAATTCATATGGCTCATCACTCTTAAGCTAGAAAGAATGCATTTCTTATTAAACCATGATGTGTACAGTTAAAGATTTGTACCTTTTAAGAATGTATCATATTTGACGGTGCTAAGCTTATCGTATGCATTGGGTGCTGTAAAACTTATACTTATGAATAATTCCCTCTATTCCTTTAATCTCACTTCGCACACTGTGATTCCTTTCTACCATCCAATGCATCGAGATCATTGAGATAAAATTCTGCTGATAAAAACAGACAAACATTCTTCCCTAAAAATATCTCCAGGTGATTTCACAGGTTAATGCACAAGCAAATAGAGGAGTGCATCGATTCTCATTTTTTACAACCTGCACGCAGGGGTAGTAGTGAAACTACTCGTTATTCACAAACATCCATGAGAATTTGCAGACTTATTAACTAATGAGACACAGTAGCATTTGTAAAGGTTCTTGCTTATCATAATCAGGGGAGAAAGTGCTAAGATTGGGGAAAGTGAAGTTCTGTTTCAAAATTTTTGCATAACAAATTTTCTGAGTTTTTAACAATGAACTAGTCCACAGGAGGTCTCAAAGCATAGAATTTCCTGTTACAGAGGTTTTAGTTTTTGAAAAGATATAAACCTCAGATAGCCTAACTGCTAAAAGTACAGTGAAAGCGTTGTCACTTCACAAAATGCATTTTCATGATAACTGCTAAGTACCCTTACTTTCTTAATATTGCATTGATGTGCTTTTCAGTTTTAAATCTGGTTACTCTAGTTAACTTTTGACCAGACAAAAAGGGGTGTTTTTTTTCCCCGACAATCCAAAGTAGAAAATTCAGACGTCCACTTTCACTCCTGAAAGCCACTCAACTCATGATAAATTAATCATGAGCATAAAAGTCTGGTTCCTGTACAAGGCACACCCCCTCATGCCTCAGTGGGATTCTCTCCATTTTGTGTACTTTCCTGAGACATCATAATTGGATAGCCACAACCACTGCAAAAGACAACAGTCATTATGTTGGTCATCAGCAGCTTCTCAGTACCAATTCTCCTAACCTTCTTACAGAAGCCCTTCCCACAATTGTCTGAAATTCATTCACATCCAGATACAATCTCAGTTTATGCTTCAAGAGGAGTACAGAAAAACTTGATTTATATAATCAAAACACTATCAGTACCATTCATGCTGCGTAATATAAGCTTTGGTACTCTGCATTGTTTGAATTAGCTGTCAATCAAAGAGCTGAGCCAATTGAGAATTTCAGTACCTCCCTACCAAAATTGTAGTTTGGGGTGAGAGGTGTGGCCCTTTAAACTCACAAAATAACCCATAAAAGTAGTTATGTAGACTGGTATGTGACCCACACATCACATAGGTTGGAATGCCAAGTCTTCTCTTGTTACTTGAGGCTTAAGCCAAACAGGTAAGGTTAGGTTATATGAGTTTTACAGCCTGGTTTCTGACCAACTGGTTTAGGTCGGACCAGCCAGGACCTCTTTTCTAGTTGTGGCTCACTGGCTTGTTTTCCCTACTCCATTGCTTATGCTCAGTATAAAGTACAATCATGGCAGTAGGTTCCATTTTCACAGTGTGAACCAGTCAGGACTTAAACTCCAGGCCTCTGGGCCATATGCTGTAACCACTTGACCATGCAGTTGGTTGACCTAAAGAGATTACAAAACAGACTGTAGATTCTGTGGCAAATTTTACTGTAAAGTGGAGCCCATGAGGTGAAATCAAGGCAACTTTGAAACCAACAGGGAGGAACACCTATGGCTTCTTCAACAGCCAGAACATGGCAGGTGCAATAAGAGCAATTTGTTGTCAGGTGGTAGTCAAAATCTGTGAGGTCCTCACAAAGAGAATGCCATGGGATACTCTGACAGGCATCTGGCAGTAAGTGTAAGTATCCTTCTAATGTAAACATACTGATTTTTGTCCACAAAGCAGGGACCGCAGAGAAAAAGGACGAGCTGGGGGATTTAATCCCCCCTGCTCCCAAATTTTCCTGTCAAAGGCATTGTGTACCCCCTTACATTGCTAATATTATATTGTTGAAATAATGAGCAGCTTTGGTGATTTGCCTCCCTTCCATTTCAAAATTTGCTCCATAGCCCCTGCAAAATCAACCCTATGTTGAGTGCCATTCTTCAAATACTGTACCTGCATGAGCTTGTAGGGCACTCAGGGTCCATGCCAATTTCTATGTTTTCATCAACTGTTAAATTTTATTGGCAGGCAAATATTGTAGACACCGTGTTAAATCTGTGAGTACAGCTCTACCCATCCAACCAGCTGCAGTATGTAGCTTTGTTATATTACACACTCCACTAGAAATATTAAATTAACCCCCTGTACTGTACTTATAACATACATACAACATTCCTGCATACCTACATTTTTGCGAAGATATCTGCAGCCTGAGGGTTTGGGATGCACGCACTGTTGTGCACACCAGGTTTTAATGGAACAATAAAACATTCTTACTGTAAGTTTTTATGTACACAAAGTAAACAACAGATAGAAAAATTCATCTTTACTATAAATGTAGTATTTGCAGTGAAGTCTCTTACCACTGTTTGAAGCTATAACAGGTACTGTAGCTTTCCTACATCTGCCAGAACACTGGACTCTGTGGATAAAAAAGAGACATGTTGGCAAACAGACCAATATTTGATATGCCCCTACATACTGAAAATTAATCCAAACAAAAGGATGTATAAATCAATGGCACTTACATCTCTTCCACAAATATGATTAAAATTTACATGCAACTTTTAAAAAAAGCAAATCTTTGAAAAGGAAGAAGGCTACATGTAAGGTAGGGTAGGTTTGAAAGGGTTTACTGTCTGTTCCTTAGTACGACATCCATTGGTCCATTCTATTGGTCCAGGTGACTGTGCAGGTCAGGTGCATACGTAGCCTGGATTGTGTCATGGGGAAGGGGGGGGTTGGGGCATGACATGAGGGAAAAGTCTAAGGATAGAGAGGAAAGACCACTACTTTAAGTGGGTTTTGCATTGCAAGGTTGGTTCATGGGGTTTCTTCCCCCCCCCTCCCCAGTGGCTAGGCCACTGGTGCAGGTAAATCAATCAACAGATTCATCTTAGGCTACCCCCATTTTACTCAGGGTTGTGGTGTTTTAATTTGGCTAAATACAAACAAAATTTTTTTCCCTCCCATCTTTTTAATCAACATATTGTTGTGTCTGAATACACAAAGTTACACATTGGCAATAATGCACTCTTAGAGTTAAAGGTCAAGAGCAGTCTCCCCCCCCCCCCTCCTCTAAACTTATTTTGAAGCAATTTTCCTTTTACAGTATTTCTCTTGAAAGCATCTTTCATCATATTTTATGACTTCAGTATTATATGTTAAAACAATAAATCAGTTACTGCTAGTAAATTTCACATTTGAAGAGAAAAACTATTGTCACATGACTTTCAATTATAGCCAATCATGAAACAGGACAGTCTACTGCACTACTTCAAGTTGGGATTACTGTTCTTGCCCTTTTAAGACTATTTCTTGATGTACTCCATGTATTAAAGGCATGTTCTGGTGGCTTTTCACGTCTGTCTTGTAAGAAAAGCAAAAATATTTCACACCATGTCTTTCAAACCCTATCACAATACTATTTTCCTACCTTAAGATATCTCACTTCAAAGATTGATTATTTCTGTTAAAAATTACCTCTGCCTTTCAACAAAGCCACAGAAAGTTATGTAATGTGGGCACATTGCTTCAGATTCCTTTTGTTTTTCTTTATAACTGAACATCCTGTTTGTCCTTGAAATTTGATACTGTTGGAATGTTTGAATATCTTTTGCTGTAGATCTAGCATTACCCTTCACCATACATAGAGTACAAGCAACAATATTGCTTAATATTGCCTGTGGCCACGTCATAATTATAAATATATTGAAGGAAATGTCAAATTATTGTGCCGCGATGACATCACAGATTTCCCATGATGCATCAAATCCCTAGAAAAATTTGCAATTATTTAAAAATCTATATCTCCCTAATGCTAAAAGCTATTGAAATGCAGTTTTCACCCTCTGAAAGAGAAAATTTTTCTGCTGCTTTTGAAGTTAACGAATTTTGTCTCCAGAATATGCCTTTAATTATCTTCTGCTAATGAACTGTCCATCACTGTTGACTGATGAGACTCTATCATTGATCTCCAGAATGAGTTCATGTCAAATACATCCTAATTAGTTCATGAGCAGAACTGGAGACACTTATAAAGGATTTAACCCAGCACCATGCAGCCTTCCAGGCTAAAATACTTTTGGAATGTATATTACTATTATCCCACAAACATTACAGTAAATCAGATGATAACACTGTAAACATACATAGGGTGAAACTGTAGGAGGTAGATGAGGTATGAACTAGACTGGAAAACATAATATGGCTGCCAACCACAAATTGGATGCCAGTGTGATAATTAACTACTACAATAATCATTCAAAGTATGAATTGCAATTTTTCTCAATGTTATGTATCCATATCAGGGCAAATGAAGTCAATTATGTGAACTTTAGTATGCACTTTTTGTATTATTTGAAATATTTCAAGTTGCTACAGATACCAAATTCCCAAAAATTACCAAGGTAACACAATGGTAATTAAGGGCCCAGGCACACCTACACGAACCATGCAAAAGTGACTTCTCTGAATAGCTAGTGCCACAGTCCAAAAATGATGCATAATCCTTTTCATTCTTTCTTCACACCTGGTACATATTTATAAACACCCAGGATGTAAAAATAAGTTTATGTTTGTGAAAAGAAGGGCTCCATTCATAACAATCAAAGCACACTTGCAATATCTGCAAAAATTTTCCAACTGTGGCATGTTTGCATGGTACCAAATTTCATGGAATTGAGTCTCCTATTTGAATAGTTGCAAATTTTGGTGGTGCATTCACAATGATCCAGAGCCATTCCCAGCAGAAAAACATCGGGCTGTTGTGTGAACATTGGAGAACAATATATTGTACCTCCAGGAGCTCAGTACCATGATTGCATAAACATAGGACAAGTCATGTTAAACTGGTGTAGGAGAGCGCAAGCAGAGACTCTCATAGAAAAAACATCTACCCCCTCCCCTTAAAGGTAGAAAATCACCATTGTGTTGTATCAATGCATTTCAGTACATCTTGATGTCACATTAAAAATTTTCATCTTTTCTGGCATGTTGAAGCATTAAAACTGCATTCCACTATGTATTTCATGTGTCAAATTTGAATCTGGTATTATATAAATGGATCACACTATAGATGAATCTGTGTTAGGCAACTGTAGAGAGCCATTATTAGTGGGGTCCATCAGCCTTAATGGGAAGTATTGTGTTTAAACTGCTCCAGCAAACAATTCAGTCTTAATCATAAACCCCAGCAATACCTATCTCTTCAAAATACTATGCCCAAGAAGAGCTATGCATGCTGCATCATTTGAAATGTTGAAAGTTTGGGTGAACAAATTAATCTTAAGCTACAAACAACTGAATTTCTATTTATGGGAAACTTATTTCTTGAAAAAAAAGGCTACCATACTGCCTTATTTTTGATAATCTATCAACTTGTGTCAATAAATATTAGTTTTAAATGGATGAATTTTTCTTACAAAACAAACACTCCATATTTCCCTTTAAATCTTCTACATTTATTGTATGAATTTGAAACCCTAATATTCAGTGAAACTCAGTGAATCAAGGTACAATTCAGTGTACAACCATCCATGATACGACAAGCAAAGAAACTGAAAGATTAAGAGGTGCAGGTCCAGTTATAGCTGACTGAAATCAGACCATCACCTGAATGTCTGAATTCTTCTATCAAGTCTCAGTAACATCCTTTGTTTAAACCCTAATAGTATGGTTCTGTTCCATATGAATCCTATAATCTTCCATAACAAAAATTACCTATGCTTCAAAACCACCTAAAAAACTGCCATAGAAATTTAACTGTAACTTACATTATCGAAACTGCTCCCATTCAGTCCCCACTTAATAAGCTATTCATTGTGACAATAGACATTGAAAAGTACATGCTATTGTACAGAAGTACCGTAAATTTAAGCAATAAAACAATCTTGAATAGTTACAGCATCTACTGCACCATGTTCCACATGAGAGTATAGCCAATGCGGTGAGGAAACAAGGGAACAATTTTAAAAAAATAGCATATTTAATAAAGGCTTACATAAGTTCAACTTGAACTATGCCTGTAAGGACCCATTAATTTACACAGGAGGTAGCCATGCAAAAATAAAATATATTTTCCCAAACCACATGGCACTTTTTCAGAGCATTTTCAGTAATCACTCAACCAGTTGCTACAGTACTATGAACTACTGTCTGCTTCAGAAGATACTGTATCTTTTAAAAGGAAAATATTGTATTAAACGATAAATTTCAAAGAGTAGAAATTGGAGTGACAACTCTTCCTAGAGTACAACAACCTATTCAGCAACACAATTTCACTTCAGAAAATTTTGCCTACTACAGTACTGTACAAACGATGAGAAAGCACCACGGAATTCAGATACATGGACAGAGGATAATGCACAGTACATTGTCGCTACCGTACATGCAAGAAAAATTGCACCAAGATGCTGTCTGCTATGATTTTGTGTGAAAGTTTGGACTTGCTCAAGTATGTTCCCATATTTTGAAAGAAAGTTAAAATACTTTTGAAATATGACAAGGTCACAATTACTTCAAGTATTTCAGGAATATGATATTGTTTCCCATTCAGGTTTAACTTTTGTTTAAAATATTACACAGTCGTCGTCAAATCAAACAATATATAGCTTCACAGCGGCCATTTGGAAAGCCTTTTTTGTCCCAGTCGGTGGCGACCATCTACGGATAGCACGTACACGTTACATGCTCTGTCCATGTATAAAAGTCTGTAGAAAGGACCCATATTTGAGGCATCCAAAAATACCGCATCTACAGTACCACACAAACTACCTGTATGTTTGGTACAGTCTATGAAATGAATATAAAATGATGGAAACACAGACCTTCAAAGTTGTATACCAACCAGCATGATATATATCACATTCGCTGTTGTTCCCAGTGACCCACCTCCAGTGTAAACAGAGAACCTCAAAGGGAATAAGTGCTCTTTACAAGTAAAGAATTATGGGATTTCCTCACCTTTCATGGAGACCTTAATCCCCACACCATGCTGAGGGTCACAACTTTTTGACTTTGCTGTTGAAGTTTGTTTTGATTTTATGTCCTATATGCTTTTATTCACTTGGCAGAAACCAATAAAATTAAACATATAAATTCTGCCATGAAAACTATTTGCTTGAAAGGACATGCACTATCAATGAAATTTGGGCAAAAGAATTTTCTACATCAGTATCAAATTTAACACATAAGCAAGGTGAAAAAGGGCCGCGGGAGGAAGCGGGGAAAGGTAGTCTTATTTAGCTTTGACCAATTTAATGAAATTATTTCAATTTACCTTTAAAGAACTTTGAAATAAGATAATCATAATATGCAAAATAGGAGTGCTGATAAATTACATCCTAATGTGTGTGTAATGGTAGGGGATGGGGGAAGGAAGTGGGGTGTGGGGTAAATATAGACTAATTGAGCTTTGACCAATCCAATTTTATTACGATTTAACTTTAAAGAATTTTGTGATAATGAGGCCATCTTGATATGCAATTGTCAGAAAGAGTGCTGATTTCTTACATTCTCATGTGTGTGTAATGGTAGGGGTTAGGGAAGGAAGTGGAACTGTGGGGAAAAAATGGTCTAATTGAGCTTTGATCAATCAGATTGAACTACAGTTTACCTTAAAAGAACTTTGTGATTTAAGAAAGCAATTGATCATGATGCAATTGTCAGGAAGAGTGCTGAAAATTTTCTTACATCCTCATGTTTGTGTACATATTGTAGGGGATAGGAAAGGAAGAGGGCAGTGGGGGGAAAAATCGTCTAATTGAGTTTTGACCAATCACACTGAATTACAATTTACCTTTGGAGCACTTTGTGATAAGAATGCAGTCTTGAATGATATACAATTGTCAGGAAGAATGCTGATTTTTTTGGCAATTCCCTATGTGTGTAATGAGGGAAAGGGGAAGGGGAAAGGTGGAGATGGGAAAGGTGGGGAAGAGGAGGGGGTGGTGGGGAAGGAGAGACCTTTAGTGAAACTGAGATGGCTATACTCTTCTGGATCTGAATCACCTTAAATGGTAATTATACAGTACAATCAGATTCTGACCCTTCTGTGAAGCATTAATGTAAGTTTTATTTGTATTCCTATTAATTTATACTTTATTCTGGACAAACTATAGGACTAACTATTAAACCAGAATGGAAAAATACACACATATGCACATACGCACATACACACATACACACACACGACATTGTGAATGCATAGGTTTCTCTTTCATTGAAACCAACAAAGAAAAGATGAATGCCAACAGGAACTGATTGGTTTGTCAATCAGCAGGGAAAAAAAACATGAATCTATTCTGGAAACAGATTTGATAACTTCAATAAAACAGCCGATCAAGGAAAGACAATCCTCTGTTGAAGGCTGAAAATACTAAAACAACTGTCTAAAGTTCTAGGTTTCCCCGCGAATGTCTTTCTTCCAAAATAATGCAATACTGTATAATATGTTGCTTTGGTATATGGTTCTAGTTACTTCAGCTCATACCAAAGTACTGTATGAATACAGTGTACACATGGACGACTTCACATTAAAGTACTGTAATGTGTGGTGCATTTCGTGGCTAGCCAAATTCAATACTTTTACAACACAATCGTTAACCAACAAAGCCTTAAATTAAAACCCCCTTAATGCCCCCTTGAGAGAAAACTGTTCATGAAATACTGACTTTTGGAAATGAGGGATATTCCCTAATGTGTCAAAGTATAGAAAAGGAATAGAGTTGATACAGAAAGCTTTAATTAAAACCACAAAACCATATGACAAATACTGTATGAAAACCCCACCTTTAGAGATGGCTGACATTTTTAGGCTTTGGTAGAAGAATGAAGCATGAAGGCAGTCATTTGTCATCTCAAACTACAATTTTACTGGTGGTATATCAAAATTCTCCACTGGAAAATCTCTTTAATTGACTTTAAGTTATGAAAAGTGACAGGCAAAGTTGGTCCAATTACATATCATGTACTGAGAGTGTATAATTAAATAGGGCCACTTATGTTCTATATATAAGGAATGAGCCTTACAGGATGAGTTTAAGATGGTTGTGGGAGGGGCAAAAAGTAAGAATGTAGTAGGAGTAGTTACAGTCTGGGGTAATGAATGACTACCTTTAAAGGCCCAGTTCTCTCATCCCAAAGAGCACCAAGTCTCCAAACCTTCTTACTGAAGCCCCTCCCACAATTGTCTGAAATTCATCCTCATCCAGATACAATCTCAGTTTATTGCTTCAGGGTGAGTATAGAAAAAAACATAATTTTTTAATCAAAACACTCTCAGTAACGTTCATGCTGTGTAATATAAGTTTTGGTACTTTGCACTGTTTGAATTGGCTGTCAATCAAAGAGCTGAGCCAATTGAGAATTTTGGTACCCCTGTACCAAAATTGTAGATTGGGGTGAGAGGTTTGGCCCTTTAACTTAAAGAGTGCATTATCCTAAGTATTCTAATTGCAGGTATGTGCTGTAACCTTGTGCATTAACCAAGCTGCAGGGTTGCAGTAATTCTTGGATGCCATGAACATACATCAGGGATATATTTAAAGACCTCTCACCCCAAAGAATTCAAATTCTCCCGACCTACTAACTTAAAGGCCCAATTCTCTCACCACAAACAGCATCAACTCACTTAACCTCTAACTTAAGCTGCTCCCACAATTGTCTGAAATTCATCCTCATCCAGACACAATCTCAGTTTATTGCTTCAGGATGAGTACAGAAAAGCTCTATGTGTATAACCAAAACACTCTCATTACAGTTACTGCTGTGTAATATTTGCTTTGGTAAACTGCATTGTTTGAATTAGCAGTCAATCAAAAAGATGGGCCAATGGAGGGTTTCTGTAACCCCCTACAAGAAGTGTAGTTTGGGATGAGAGGATTGACCCTTTAAGCCCCTCCCACAACTGTCTAAAATTCATCCTCATCCAGACACAATCTCAGTTTAAATTGCTTCAAGGTGAGTATACAAGACCCCAATGTGCAATCAAAACACTTTCAGAACAGTAGATGCTATAAAATATGAGCTACAGTACTCTGCATTTCTGAACTTGCTGTCAATCAAAAAGCTATGCCAAATTGGGACTTCTGTGGGCTTCTAAAAAAATTGTAATTTTAGGGTTGAGTGTAGACCACCTTCAATGTGCTGCCTTTAATTGAAACTTTCACAAACAAGCATTCCAGACTTTTTTAATGCCCCTATTTCAATGTACCCTACCGAGACAGGAAATCGTACAGTATGGTACACATGTCCTTTCATAACCTCTACTATTTGATAAACTTAAAAGCATCCTGGGAAACCAATGCATGCAAAGATGTTCCTGGTTCATTTCTTAAAATGAAGGCCAATACCTCTTAATTATGGTATCCAAAAACCTTTACAAGGATGATTGGGACTGATACCCTCGGTGGATTTCCAAAAATACATCCCTCCTTAACTTTATCAGCATCAGAGTCCTTGCCAGTTTCCCCTTGGTTACCACAAATCAAAACTAGTTCTGCAAGAACCAGCTAATACAATATTGTGTCACTAATTAGATAGAACCCCCACAGCAACACAGGGTACGGTTGCCTGCAGCCTCAGTTTTCTTAACCTTTTTTGTTTCCTTTATTTCTGGCAAATTTCCAGTTCTAGATGAAAGTCACCCAAAACTGAGTATTAAAACCAAGACTTACAGTCCTAAGTAACTATCGCAAGAAGCCAAAACACACTGTTAGAGCAGTAACTGACAGACCTGACCTTTTTGAAAGGCTTCTTCCATCCTCATATTGTGACTTTATCTTGAGAATGTAATGGTCAATGCTTTGCTTTAAGCTGTACATGCACCAAGTAATTTAGGATTTAACCTGCTATGTTATTTCGAGGGTTATGAGCCAGTGACTTGAAACATTTATCGAAAAAACCAGTCGGCAGCTTCTACTGTAGTTATTTATTAAAATGGAGTTTTCCGGCCCAGTTTCCAACCTACTGGTTCAAGTTGAGCTGGCCACGGCCTTTTTTCCAGTTGTGGCTCACTGGCTTGTTTTCCCTACTCCATTGCTTATGTGGAGCATCAAGCACAACAGCAGTATAGGTTCCATTTTTAGAGGCTATGGTATGACTGGACTTGGGAACAGAACCCGGCCATCCACGTGAGAGGGGGATGCTCCTACTGTTAGACCAAACACACTGTTTAATGCAGACTCCCACAACCAAGAGTCCTGATACTTGTTATCCCACCTTACACACAACTAGACAATGGTACAAAAAAAGGGCCTACATTAGCACAATGGAGGTAGAGGCCACCCTCATTTGACAGGTAGCCTCCCCATACCTCCACCTACTGTAGCAATTGGTGGGATATTGGCATGGACCAGGGGGCAACCATTTTGCCCCCACTCAATAATTGGGCAAATTCTAAAAAAATATGAACAGGCATAACTAACAAAGCGTAAAATTGTGGTATACAGATGAGTTAAGGGCTTCTAGAAAATATCAGTTTGAGCCTATTTTTAGTAATAATACTGCATTTAATGTGCCATCTATCTATGTTTTGTTTTTATGTGCGTCAATGCAATTTTGCACACATATTTGTTTGTGGTTGTATAGTGGATATGTGCTCATGTTTGTTTGGGTGTATAATGGATATGTGCTCATGTTTGTTTGGGCGGATTGCTTATAGACCAGTCCGGTCTTGGATACTATCTACAGTATTGTTCCGGCATTTGGATAAGTTTTTGCCCCCACAATCCATAATCCACAATCCAGGTCTACAGTATACTCCCCTGGTAGGATTACATTTGTGTAATAGGAGGTACTGTAAGTAGAGGGATGGCCCTGCATTTTTAGTGTACCTGAAGTTTACAATTTCAAGACCATATGTTGCAAAATGGGAAAGATGAATCCAAACAGTCCAACAGACCCCAGGTTCCAAGAATGTTCCTGAGCTGAAATACTGCATGAACTTCAACTATGTTAGTTTATTTACCTAATTTACAGGTAAATTAGTAGATTGTACAATAACTTGTGATGTCACTCTTGAACTACTCAAAAATAGGGTCTTTGCATTTCTTTGTTTTTCTGTGAACAACTGCAACCTTTTGTCAAAATGTGTCATGTTCTTACATTGACTGGGTGATTAAATGTATGCTACAGTTCTGTATGCAAGAAAACAGGAAGCTCTAAAGGTCACTTGTTTTTTTTTCCATCAAAAGGAAATGAGAGCATGCAATACAGTAGTAGTTGTACGACAAGGACATTAAAAATTATTGCACTATGGGCTATTTCAATTAAATTGAACAAATTTTAAAAACCTTTAAAGGAAGTCAATTCTCAACCATAAGTACAATTTTCATAGAACCAGTGTGTTTTTCCTTGAAATCCTGTAACTACACATACATGTAAACTTATGCTCTTCAAACCTCTGTAGTTGGAAACATACATGTGACATTGATAACTAGAAAGCCAAAAGGCTTAGTGATTCCTTGCCATATGATATATTGTAATAATGAACATGGATGCCCACATGACAAGCATGAGATCCCTCACAAATACTGAGGTATACTAGTAAGGTCAAAACCTTCTGAGATCATGAGACCCAGAATGACCTTTCACCCGCACTTAAAACAACAGGGAGCAACTACCAAAAAAGACCATCAACTTGCTAAATATGAGCAATTCACAAACTGAGTATGAGATATCCCTCCACAGTTCAATAACCACATAAAAATGTCATGTCTACACGGTTTTGCCCTTTTGTGACACCAACCTTTGACCTCCACAATCAAGAGAAATCTCCCACGCAGTTATGATGCTGGTAAACTATGTTGTCTATTAACTAATAGTAGTAATAGGGGGGGTGAGCAAGATCAAAATAGATATACCTATAAAAATATGTCACACCAAAAAAAAACAAAAAAAAAACAAGCTAGGTCCTGTACCATGCCTTGAAACAGCATTTTAAAAGGACTAAGGGGCAGTCAGTCAACCCAATCTCATTTAAAAATGTCAAAAAAGTCTAATGAGTACCTTCAATGACAAGGAGCCGTAATGTTTTGAAGGGCCAATCCTCTCATCCAAACTATAACTCTTGTGGGGGTTTACAGAAATTTTCAATTGGCTCAGCTCTTTGATTGACAGCTAATTCAAACAATACAGATTACCAAATCTCACATGACAATGCACTGTACTGAGAGTGTTTTGATTACATATATTGTGCTTTTCTATACTCACCCTAAAATAAAAAACTGAGATTTTGTCTAGATGAGGATGAATTTCAGACAGTTGTGGGAGAGGCTTAAGAAAGAAGGTTTGGAGAACTGGTACTGTTTGGGGTGAGAGAATTGGGCCTTTAAACTGCAAATGATGTGCAGGTTAGTCACCTGTGCTATAGGGATAATTTTAAATTTACATCAAAAACATATTCACACATGTACATATCCATACAGGATATCAGAGTTTATTAAAGGGAAGATGCAGTGAATCAATTTAGAAGAGTGAACCCTGGTCACCTCTGTCATGAATGGATCTTGTTTTCATGTGACAGCAAGTTTTTGTTACAATCACAGACAAAGAAAATGATCTTTTTGTACTGGTCACCATCTTCTTTAGCAGCATAAAGATATGTTAATGAAATCTTTCAAGTGAAAAGAAACAACATCTATACTTTTAGTGCTAAGTGGAAGTGTTAGAGTTGGATGGAGTTTAACAGCCCAGTTTCCAACCTATTTGTTCAAGTCCAGCCGGCCACGCATTTTTTCCAGTTGTGGTTAACTGGCTTGTTTTCCCTACTCCATTGCTTATGGGGAGTATCAAGCACAACAGCAAGAGGTTTCATTTTTTGAGTCTTTGGTATGACTCGAGCTGGCAATCCAACCTGAGGCTGATGCTCTTACCGCTAGACCAAACATCTGGTCTGTTAAGTGGCAATTTCCTAATATTTTTCCAGACAACCTTACCAAAGTTTCAACATGAATTAAATATGACTGCTTGTTCCCTTTAACTGAAACTAGTATAACTGTGTTCAGTTTGCCTTGAGTTTCACATAAATTTGACTTTTTCTTGGCAACATCACAAACCGGTCAAGTTCATATCCAATCATAACAACCATTCTAGAGAAATCAAGAACTTATCTCACAGACTGTGTGACCTAGTTTCCTCCTAAGCCAAGATTTCATGGTATAAAATGTCTACTTATGAATATGCATGACACCAGTAGGCAGGTCACCACTTTGATATCAGAGCATGGCAACAGACTGAGCGAAGCAGTTGCAACAAAAGCCAATCCCTCTTTCTGGTATCCCCAATGAGAAAATCTGGATGGATCAAGTTTCAGTTTACCACACAACCATATCCTTCAGAGGGAGTGCCAAGCAGTATGTCTACAGGAACAACTGCTGAATGATGGGGGATACCATACATACAGGCAGACATGGTTTCACCCTTCAACCCAAAACCTCATACTTCCCAAGTGACTGCATTTGAACAACCAAACCCGCTGACCTGCCCTACACTTTGAAAATCCTTCTGTTTCAAATATGCATAGAGTCACCAAGGAGTTGCCAGCAAAAACTGACTGGAGTCACAAAACAAAACCCTGCCTTTTAAAATGTAGGCCTTCCTATCCCAACTAAACCACAAAAGTACAGCTGCCAAGAACACCAAAGCACATTCAGCTGTCTGCTATGTGCACAGAACAATACCTGTAACTGTTACGATGAGTTGACTGCTGCAACACATTACAGTTAACTTTCATAGCAGGCAGCGTTAAGTGGGCAGGCGAGTAATGACCATGTGACTTGCAAAACCAAAAGCAAATGACCATTTCGCAGGTTACAGGAGAAGCTTTAGGCACAAAAAATTTCAACCCAACAAAGGAATGAATGATTGAGACAACTTTGTCTAACCCACAAAGAAGGATTACCTGTGCATTATCGGGCTATGTAAACATTAAATTCAACCAACATTTATTCCATGGTACAGTAACTGTATACATTTCTAAGAAACTTATTCCTGAAAAATTCCTGTTACAGAAAATGTGAGTGATGCCTTTTCTGCAGGCCTGATTCCACTCTTATGCCACTTTATAGGCAGCACAGTGTCATTCACTACGAGGCTCCTACATGACTCCTACATGGTGCTGAATCAGAAACTAACTGTAGCAATAAATAACCACTGATCACAATCATTCGAAGAGGTTCATTACAGAATCCACCGCCTTGAAATTTTGACAAACTTATCCTGTACTTAAAGTCCTAGCTTGTTTCGCAACTGACAAAAAGGGACATTGTTGCAGATTACTGTACATGGTCCAGTGACAGCCTTTTGTTGTCTGCGGTTTTCTATCGTTGTAAAATCAGCCAAGTAGCTACGCTATCAGCCAAGCCATGACGTTCTTTTTTAAGGGGCAGAATTCTCTTATGTTAAATTTTGCAAGTCTGAGTTGGAGGTGTATGTATCAGTGCACATATTTTTGGTGGAAACTTGCAAAAATTATGTTTGCTATTGGTCATAAAAATCAACCATTTTGCATGATGACACTTTTTTAAAAAAATTCGAAGTTTTTCATGAAAAAACAGAAGAAGGGGACCTCCTGGATCCCTCCTCCCCCCAGGTCAGGCCGGCTTGACTTGAACCAATAGGTTGGAAACAGGGCTATAAAACTCCATCTACCTAACTCATCCATGAGAAGTCCATAGTTGGCACCCCCACTCCTGTTCTATGATAATTACTTGTATGGTTTCCAAAATCATACAAGTAATTTCATTTGTACACTACTGGAAGGAAATTGCACACAGATTTTCTGTGAATTCGATGAAACAGTGAGTACAGAACAAATCATCACTAGGTGTTTCACTTTTATTATCAAGAGCCCTTCACTCAGGCAAGAAAAACTATAGAGTGAAGTAAATTGAATCCCATATGTACATCGAACATCCTGTATACACTGCCTATATGTTGTGTTCCTCAAGTCCTAACTAACACTACAGTATTAAGAACATTACATGGGATAATATCACATAGGAATTAACTAAAGGTTGCACTGCATTTGTACTTTCCACCAACTGCAAGAGACCACGTGTTTGGTCTATAACGGTTAGAGCATCCGCCTCTCACACGGAAGGCCCTGGTTCGCTTCCCAGGTCGGGTCATACCAAAGACTCTGAAAAAGGAACCTCCTGCCGTTGTGCGTGATGCTCCGCATAAGCAATGGAGTAGGGAAAACTAGCCAGTGAGCCACAACTGGAAAAAAGGCTGTGGCCCGCTTGACTTGAACCAATGGGTTGGAAACTGGGCCGTTAAACTCTATCTAAATCTAACTCTAACTCCACCGACTGCATGGTCAAGCGGTAAGAGCATTGGGACTTACAGTCTGGTTGTTGGGAGTTCAAGTCCTGGCAAAGTCATACACAAGACTAAAAAGAACCTGATCCTAACTTAGACATTGCATTTGGTGACTCAATCGAGGGAGGAAATTACATTTTGTTTGGCACAAAGCCTGCATGATAAAAGTCACATAAATCTGGGCATACAATAGCTATTTCCATGGCTCAGTGGCTCAAAGGTTCAATGGCTTTGATTATATGAAGTAAGTAGTCAATTTTTGAATTCTCTGGAGGACACTTGAAATGTTGCAGCAAGATGATACAAAAGAAAAACTTGAGAACAACTGAGTGTGTACTTGCGAAGAGTCACTCTGCCTAGATTTCTCCTTGACATAAACAATGTACAGAACCTACACATACAGCACTCCCATTAAAAATTTACTTCACAATTCAGTATATTGTATTATGCATTGTGATCATGTATGGCTGCATATAATAGAATCTGTAAAACATTCTGCATTATACTGTATTAATGTGGGTTTTTTAATTTGGGTTTCTGAGTCATTAGTTTTGTAACAAATTTGAATGTACGTATGTAACTGTACCTACTCCTATGAAAGGGGAGGGAGTGGGGAACCCTTAAACTTTTTTCATGCCAACAAATTTCAAGTTGTTATTGAAACAATCCAATCAAGATAAATCAAATGCAATAAACATCTCATTACAGAATAGTAGCCTTTAAGAAGACCTGTCATGGCTACCGGAGTTTTTAGGGAAAAACTACGGTTCCATATAGCACCCGACCACTGGTTCATAACTCCAATTAGCTACCTCAATGAGCACCAGATGTGATTACCACTTTGATACAACAGAAGCCCAACAACTTCGGGGTTCAAATAACAACTTGCAACAAATTTTGAAATAAGTGCTGGCAAAAAGGGAATCAAATTATTTATAGTGCATTGAAGGCCCAGCTACATCCTCTGTCAGTTTATTCAGTTAAACTGCTATCAAATGTCAACCTTCACAGTGATTTTCAAATGCTGAAATGGATTTATAAGTGGTACTAAGATTAGTTCTTGATGAGATTGATCGAGCGCTGAGTATTTTTTCCGAAATGTGTGGCAATCTACCAATGCAGGTTACAGAAGCTCCCCATGGCCATCTGTGTACTTTGAAATGTGCATATGAAAGTTCTGTACAGGCTACTATACCACCATATTGAAGAGAGCAGCTATCACCTCAACTGGACAATTAAACTGTAGTCTAGTACACTATCCTGTTTCATGAGTGGCTCTTGAGATTCATGTGACAACATTTTTCCTCCTAAATTTGTGAAGTTTATTACAAGTAAATGCTTTGTGCACCTTAAATATGCAATATGAAATTCCTAAAATATCACAAAAGACAGTTGGAGATTGAAATTAGAAGAAAATTGTGATTTTAAGACATGGTTTCGAAATAAGTTAAGGCGACTCCGTACTCAAAAAATATTTTTGAAAAAATACCCCCTCATGCTTTCTGGTAACAGATTATGGTAGCACTACAGGATTTTGTTTTGAGTCTGATATAGCCTAATTTCATTGTTAATTGAAATGCACATTCAACTCCCTCCATAGTACCTAGCATGACAGGCTTTTTAGCTTTTCACTTTTCAAGTCCAAACATTGAAGTAGGGCCCAAACATTGAAGTAGGCCCTAGGGCACCTGGGGCCCAGGATTTTTCAAACCCTGGAGACTGCACTTGCCTAGCTTTAGAGGGGATCATTGAGTTCATATTGATAATAGGTGTGTGTCTGTAAAGAGTATACACATGACAATGCTTATAGTTAGCATAATGAGTCATGTTTCATTTCCAATAGTTACAGAAAAAGTTAAAATTTTGATTTGTATTCTGTGGTGTCCTGACTTGTAACAGTTTTTTGCATAATTTGAAAAAAAAAGTGTCCGGTTACAAATATTTTTGAAAACCGAATTGAACCGTAAAATACTGACTCATAAAACAGTTTTTTGTGTATGGGGATTGTCTAAGTTTGACCATTTGTTATTGGTTCAGGTATATGAAGAAAATTTAAAGGGTTTGGAAAAAAATGTTGAATACCATGAACCAACTCAATGAGCTGCTTTAAACAATTGTAGGCAACTGTCACTTTTCTTTCTTCACAAAGAGCTATAAAACATTTTCAAATCAAATATACAATACCGTACTGTCTCCTTAAACTACTGTTTTATACCCTAAAGTACTTAAACCCAATCATCAAGACACATATAACTCAGTGTTCTTAAACATAAAATCCTGAACGACTTCCCCTCTGCACAAAAAATGTGACACCTTTTCTAGTATGTCAAGTCATAAATGTCTTTAAAAAGATTTTGAGAGTAACAAAAGTTTCAAAGGCAAGAAGAGGTCAACATTTTAAGTAGAAACAATTTCAAACAAATAGGTCTTTCCTTTTTTCTGATGCTGCCCAAGTTGGCAAGTTACTTCTGTCTCAGAAAACAGCTGTTGAGAGACTTCAATTAGAACTTACTTGCACTTTTAAATATAGAAATGCCTGTTAAAGGGGCTCATTGAGCTAATATCAATAACTTATTAGGAGTGTTAAGGTTCACTACCATTTGACAATACTTAGTAAGAATAATGAGTGAAATTTTAAAACAAATAGTTATGGAAAAAGTAAAATTTTGAATTTTGTAGAGTCCTGACTTAAAACAGTTTTGTGCATAATTTGACAAAGTGTCTGTCTGGTCACAAATTTTTGAAAACTGAACTGAACTGTTAAATACTCACTCATCAAATAGTTACTTTTATGTAGGATATGGTCATTTTCTAAGTTTGACCATTTGTCATGGATATGTGAAGAAAATTTAACAGGTTTGGAAAATTTTGTTGAATTTCACATAAACCAACTCAATAAGCTGCTTTAAAGGCCCAGTTTTCTCACCCCAAACAGTACCAGTTCTCCTAACCCTCTTACTTAAGCCCCTCCCACAATTGTCTGAAATTCATTATTTTCCAGTCACAATCTCAGTTTATTGCTTCAGTTCAGGGTGAGTCTAGAAAAGCTCTACAGTATGTCACAATCAAAACACTCTCAGTACAGTTCATACTGTGTGATATAAGCTGTGGTAATTTGCATTGTCTGAATTAACAGTCAATCATAAAGCTGGGCCAATGGAGAGTTTCTGTACCCCCCTACAAGAAGTGTAGATTGGGGTGTGAGGATTGGCCCTTTAAGGGGAGAAAGCAGTCATTCCGCTTAAAGTAATATAGTACAATGTCCTGTTTCACGATTTGCTCTTTAGAGTCATGTGACATTTTTCCTCCTCAAACATGAAATTTACAAGCATTTCCTACTTGGTTTACCTTGAATATCCAATATTGGGAGTCCTAAAATATAACAAAAAATACTTTCAAGAGAAATAAGAAGTACTGTGAACTGTGAGATTCAGCTGTTGCTTCAAAGTTATCTTGGTGTGACTCCCTTTAATATACGCTGACAACTACAAAGTTTCAAATGGCAAGCACACCAGCTGGGTTTTATTGGCAAATCAAATGTAACACAGACTTCATAGAATCAGTTCTCTATTTGTTTAATGGTATGCTGTGGCATGCGTGATTACCCACCAGTCACTTTGATTAACTGTTAGAAAAATAAGTAATGTCATTTACCTTCCTCTGCCAAAAATAAAGCATCTCTTTGTAGCATAGCTATTTTAACAAAAGTAGGTCTCATAAAGAGGGTCAACTATACTATTCTTCAGAAACTGCCACAATCTAAATTGCAATTATGCTTTAATACAGTACAGCACACCTGTCATTTCATGCCTAAAGCAAATACACTGTGCCCTCTCACAGATTACACTGTGCCCCTGTCCCACATAACTACCAACCTATCAATATCCTCCCTTCCCTCACCCAACAAGTCACCCCAAGTCAGACACTTTCTCCCTGAAAAATTCTGACCCACTGAAAATTTTTCATATCAGAAAATCTGGCATTGTCTAGGTGAGGCAAACTTTGAAAATGGAGTTTTCCAGGACATAGCCATGCAGTTCAGCTTGTCAATAACAAATGATAAATGATAAAACCCTCCGAAATATGAAGAGCATAGGGTATACCACATATCATGTTCAGTATTTCCAACAATTTACCCAAATCCCCTCCCCCCGAACCCATGTGTTTCTTCAACGGAATGCATCACAAAGTCAAACAGTTATCACATCCACTATTAACTCTTTTTGTCCCCTGACCATAAATTATAAATAGGAGTCTGTAAAAATGTCAAAACAGTATTCTGCACAAGTCTATAGGTACCACAAGTTAAATTTGCAAAAATGTTTATTGGCAATTTATACAAACTCTCCACTCAGTTTACAGTAGCCATTCAATATGCCTTGTATTTTTATTTTGGTTCACTATCACCTTGTTAATAACAGCCCTCTGCTTTTCATGTCCTTCACTTCTTTTAGTCTCACAATTTGTAGTACCAGAATCACTATGGTAACAGAGAGGTCCAAAGTTCAGTTCCTGGACAGGTCAGAGTAAGGTGAGTTTCCATCAGCAAGGGTCATGTTGTCTCACATGAACTTGCCTTCCAAAAAATAAGAACTTTTGTCTAAATTGACAAGTTGGTTGCCACCCAAGTTGAAGGTGGCTATCTTTTGCCAAAAGATTACCCTACAGTAGATGTTTGTGGTCCTTTAGCATAGGAAAGTGGCTGCCCTTCATGGCCTGATTATTATAGTATAGGTACAAGGGAGAGGATACCCTTTCTCTCCTCTCTCCCACACCCCCCCCTTCAGCACCACATAACAAGCAACCTGGAAGAACAAACTATTGTTTGTAACATGAATAGGGGAGTAAATGCAAAGCCTGATTTGATTTGGTGTGTCTGCAAGTCTTCTTAAATGTTTAGTGCACTTATCTATCTCTCAATTAGCTCCCCTGCCCCCTGACCCCCCCATCCTCCTTACACCCCCACCCACCCCCCCTCCCCCTTCATGTCATTGTCATTGCAGTCAGTCCTCCTTGCATCAAACTGACCTAAATTAAAAAAAAAAATCTTAATTTCAGCAAGAAACTCAGGGTAACTATTTGTACTACACTGTGGTAAAATACTTCCTACACTTGCAATAATTCCTAAACCACTGTTAAGTGCAGTGTTCACCTCAGTACACAGTGTACACTGGAAACAGCATACATGTTAATCCAGAAGAATAGTCTTTCTGCATAACATTAGATTCAGTTTTACCTGACATTTCTTCATATATCATCTGTTGTGCTACAATAGGTCATTAATCCAGAGCCCTACTCATTACACACTGAGCAAGCAACCCACACATCATTGATCATCCTGCTATCCATAAATCTTTGTGATGAATTCAACACGCCTACAATTCAGATGCAGAGATACGTAAATATGATGATATTTCTTTCTGCTCTCCACACAATTACAGATGCAAATACAAATCCTATACAGTCTAGATATTTGATGAAGATGGTTTTTTGCAATTAGACACTTGTTTTTGGCCATGTTTTCTGACACACTTTGCTTCCTTGTACTTCATTCAAACCCACATGGTGCATTTTTCTAAAACATTGACACACCTTTTCATTTTAGCACTTAACCTGTGCAGTAGCCTGAAGTCTCTGATCTGACTCTAAGCCATGAGTATTAAAGTTAACTTGAATAATGGCTCCACATTGTTCAAAGATCCAATTTTCTTACCCCAAACAATACCAATTCTCCTTATTTAAGTCCCTCCCACAATTGTCTAAAATTCATCCTCACCCAGACACAATCTCAGTTTATTGCTTCAGGATGAGTATAGAAAAGCTCAATGTGTAATTAATCAAAATATTCTCAGTAAAGTCCATGCAATGTAATATAAGCTTTGGTACTCTGCATTGTTTAAACTAGCTGCCAATCGAAGAGATAAACCAACAGCGAATTTCTGTGGACTGCTACAAAAATTGTGGTCTAGCATGAGACGACAAGCCTTTTAAAATCATACCTCCCCCCTCTGCCACCTGACTTGATTTCAAATGCATGACTCCTAGCCAAGCATTGAATCGTGACTTGACATCCTTTTATCAACAACTAAATATACTTCTTCTTAAAGGTCAAGAGTATTCCCCCAAACAACAGCTAAACATGATATCTTTCATCTAATTTCTCTTCAAAGAATCTTTCATAATATTTTATGACTTCAGTGTCACATGATATGAAAGGTAAACCAAGCAGTTACTTCTTATAAATTTCACATTTCAGGAGAAAAGATGGTGTCACATGACTCTCATCAGTCAATCATGAAACAGGACAGTCTACTACTGTACATTGCTCCAAGTTGGGGTTACTGCTCTTGCCCTTTAAGCCCTCTCTAACCTCTAGTGAAAAGCCAATTAGAGAAACCAAATAATTTACACCCAATATACTACTGCAGTTGGCAATCATTCTAGAAAAAAATCATTCCTCTGAGTTTTCAATTTTTGTGAGGTTTTAGAAAACCAAAGTACAGTACAGTATTTTACCACAACTGGCTCTTTTGGTCACCTTTTTTATTCCATTAAAAGATGGCTGATATGATTCTCTGCAAGGTTCAACTGTATTTGAGCGAGCCGGCACTGGCCAACTGCAACTAGCCTGATGCTTTCTCACCGGCATGAATAGCAAATTGCCAGACTATAATACCCTTAAAAAACTGAGATAACGAGAACATCTCATACCAGATTCTAAACCTACAGTACTGGGGTCATCGCACCTACCTACACATCTCTTGAAAGGGAGAATTTTGCAGTCATTTAAATCAAAATCAGTCTACCCAATCCACCTAATTCAAAATTGGCTTATTTTGATCATGTGAAATCATTTTCCTATAAATCTGCTGAGAATAAGGTGCTTGGTTACTTTGAGAGGGGGGGGGGGGAATGTACACTTAATATAGAAGTCAACACATTAGGCTGTGAGTAATTTATTTGATCTGTTTAGTTGCTTCTAAATTAAAAAAAAAAAAAAACACACACACACACATACAAAGCAAAACAGTAATTGCATGATTTATGACTTGTTCACATTTCCAGCTTCTGTAATCCATTACAACCGAGCACGCTCATCACAAATGCAATCAATGAAACCACACTAAACATCACAGCCTCACTACTTTACAGTACTTTTGTAAATTATGTTAGCCACCTTTGCAAAAGCTGGATCTTTCAAGGATGACAGGCACTGACTGCCTTAAAAGAGCATGGAGAGTACATTTTTCTCGGAAAGACAAAACGTTTTGAAGATGATACTCTTTGTTTCTGAGAATCAATTATAATGAGAAGGGTACAGTCAGTACTGCCTTTGTTATTAACAAAAGGTTTCTGACTTGTTCTAGAGTTCAAAAATGTATTTGAAAATTCAGTGATAATGGTACAGGATTAGTTCCCTAATTACAGCTGTTCATTAATCATCTTTGTAGCACACCTTTCATTCACCTCAATGTCACTCTGCCATTTATATTTTATATTTATTTTTTTCTCTCTGTTTAATTTTTTTCCTTTTTTTTTCTTTTGGCTCATTAGTACTGTACACATAACAAGAAGTCTACATTGCCTATGAGTAATTCATTCACTGTTTCGATGATTGAAAATAAAAAAGTGTTTGCAAGATTTTAGCTACTTCATCACAACAAAATCCATGACTTCAGTCAATTTACGCTGTTCGTGACCGCCTCACTGTTATGTGTTCATAAGTTCAAGAAAACACTAAAGAACCAGGATGTTGTACAAATAACTGCCATGCCCTTGAATGAAAATTATGTACTGTAGCACATCTCTATTTTGCTCAGAAAGACAAACACCTTTTGGAAGATGATGCTCTCTAAGAATCTATCACAATGAAGAGATAACTTACAGTTTATTTTCCATGAAAGGTTTCTGGGAAGCTCTAGAGTACTGCATAATGAGAGCAAATTCAGTCATGATGGTTAAGGATGCAATTTCACAATAAGCTGTTTATAATCACCTCTGTTGGAACATGGAAGTACTATGGTTGGAATCAGATGCATAAATATCTTGAAACACAGAAACCATTGACATCATCATGACGTAAAGATTTTCAGGGCTGCAAAACAAGTTTATTTCCCCAGAGATTGGGGAGATGAGATTAAAAGACACACCAACAAGAATGTGTGGTATACTGTATAGTGTCAGTTAATGCTATTAAAGGTTCTAAGTTAAAATTTCTTTTTCAAGTATGGTTCAAATGCAAGTTTGGTTTCCCTTTAGTTGCCTCTTACGGCAGGCAGGAAATACCGTGGGCATATTCTGAAACCCCCAGCCAACAAGGGCTTCATTTTCCAGGAAAATAATTTTCCATGAAGGGAATAAAATTCCCCACAATCCTCCCTATATTTTTATAACATATACAGAAAAGAAAAATTTTCCCCTTATTGCCAAAATTTTCTAGGGAGGAGCTTCCCAGACAATTGTTTTCCACTCAAGCAGATTTTGTTTCATTTTAAAAATGTGCTTCCCTGTGAAAGATAAGAAAACATTGACTTCAGAATCTGCATTTGATCTGATAATGTGCGTGTACAATGTAAGAAATTTCAATATGTTAACTGCATCAATTTTCACTGAAACCTATACCTTCTTAGCAGTGGCTAAGCTTAAGTGGGCAGACTCAGCTGGGGCAATCACAATTTACTACTGGTATTTATCCCGACGCTTTGAAAGTGGCTAAAGTCATCCCGATCTTTAAAAAAGGTGATCCAACGTTGCCTGAAAATTACCGTCCCATAAGTTTGCTCCCATGTATTAACAAGTTGCTAGAGAGGTCTATTGAAAAGCGATTAAGGTCCTTCTTAAATAAAAATAATATACTCTTTGACTTTCAGTTTGGTTTTAGGAAACACCATGATACAAGTCATGCTCTTTTGGAGACAGTCAACTGTATTCGTACCTACCTCGATAGTGGTGATAATGCTCTGGGCCTTTATCTTGACCTTAAGAAGGCTTTTGATACAGTCAACCACACAATACTCCTTGATAAATTAAAAAATTATGGCATTCGAGGTGAAGCCTTTAATATTATGCATAGTTATCTGAGTAATAGAAAACAATTCTTGTATGTAAATGGTATTTATTCTACCTGTACCTTCGTTAACGTAGGCGTGCCTCAGGGCTCTGTGCTAGGACCACTACTATTTTTAATCTATGTAAATGACATTAAAAATGTTGTGCCTCACCAGTCTCTAAGACTCTTTGCCGATGACACGAATCTATTTGTCCATGATAGTAATTGTGTTACCCTTGTTGATAAAGCTCATTTTGTACTCAATCAACTTAAGACTTGGTTTGATGCTAATAGACTTACTTTACATCTTGGGAAAACCAACTTTTCGATTTTCCATGCTAATTCACATATACCCCATTTTTGTCCAGACCACTTTGTCATGAACGATGTAAATATCCTCAAAACAAACTGTGTTAAATACCTGGGTCTATTGATCGATGATCAGCTATGCTTTAAGCAACACATTGACGATCTCTGTAACAACCTCGTAAAATATAATGGAATTTTTTATCGCCTTAGGGCATCACTAACCCCTGCTGTAGCAACCCAGTTATATTACTCACTCGTTTTTTCTAAATTGTCTTATGGCATGGAAATATATGGCATGTCTAAGCCTTCTTCGCTCAAACCCCTGCAAGTTCTTCAGAATAGAATTTTAAAAACTCTTACTTTCAAAGACCGGTGCCACTCCACGAATACCCTGCATAGAGACCTTAGCATCCTTAAGATCAGCGATATTCATACTTTCAAAATGTGTTCTTTTATCTATAAGTATATTAATAATCGTCTTCCTTTTGTATTTAGTAAAATCCTTAACCCTAGCTTTTCTACCAATGCTCGACCTAGCACTAGAACTAATGCCCTCTTTACGGTAAGTAGGCACCATACTAGGCATGGTAAATTATTGTTAAATAACTATTGTTATAAACTTTGGAATTCTCTCCCCAACGAAATAAGAAATGTTAGAACACATGCTACTTTTAAGAGTAACGTAAAAAATTACCTAATCGCCCAGTACACTTGTTAAGCATCCCTTTCTCTTTTGCTTTCTTAGTTGACTTTGTTGTTTCTTTGTTCTCCTTTTTCCTCTTATTTTCTTTTTTTGTTATTCTTTGTTGTATTGTCTCTTTATGGGCACTAGCTCGTTAAACTATTGTTTTTCTAGTGTCCTGTCCGGTTATATATTTCAGTTTATATTTGTACGGACGAAATTAATAAATGAAAATGAAATGAATGAAATCACCTCCTGGCTCTGAGAAGTGGAAAATTCAAAAATTTGCCATAGTCAACTAAAGTACAGTTTTCACAACTCTCTTTTAATAAAATTCTGAATTTTCTCCAATACAAGCTCCATACTAGTATTTTAAGCTGCCTGTACCTAATCTATTTGTTTGGTAAAGGGTCATTAATTTTTTTCTTACACTCCACACATTGCAAAGTGAAATCCTTAGTGAACAAAAACTACCTCGTAAATTTATTTGGTAAAGTTTTTGAAGCTCTGGAAATGAAAAATTTGGAACTTTGCCATACTGTTTGTGACACCAAATTACCGAGTGACACTGCTAACCTACAGCACTATTTTCCTAGCTAGGTATTTCTCTAAATTAGGGTATAGTTGGACTTATAATTGTGGTCAAAATTTATAAAATTATCTTCTTGAATTGAAATTTACAATTTCATGATAGATTAATTTAAAGAACTTTTTACTTAAGTCTTACACTCATGACAGAATACTTAATAAATCATCTTTCTTAAATGAAATTTACACTAATGATAGAGTACTATCAACATTTACAAAAACTAAGAACATTTCTATATGCAGCCTTGTGTACACATCTGAATACCCATTCAAACATACTGTATATGTGTCAGTGAACTGGCCAACATAACAGGGAAACCAAAGACGTGTAGCTACTCTTAGAAGCATAAAGAAATGTTCTTAAAGCGGCTCATTGGGTTGGTTCATGAAATTCAACAGATTTTTCTAAACCTGTTAAGTTTTCTTCACATACTAATGACAAATGGTCAAACTTAGACAATCCTCAGATCCTATATACAAATAATCTCTTTTATAAGTGAGTGCTTTACAATTCAATGGGGTTTTTAAAATTTGTGACAAGACATTTTTCAAATTATGCACAAAACTGTCAGGACACCACAAAGTTGTAACCTTTTTCAATAACTTTTGCATATGAAACTGGACCCATCAAGCTTACCATAAGCATTGGCATGTGATAGTGACCCTTTATCACACTCATTATGTTATCCATATCAACTCAATGAGCCCCTTCAATTATTAAAAATTCCTATTTGAGTGCGATGAAGAATCCTCTATATAACAAGGTTTTAGAATATAATAAGTCAATGGTAACTTGTCATTTTTTTGGAGGGGCCAAAAACTGCCCTCTGTACCTGTTTCCCCTTGACTATCTGCTTGCAACAGTATAGCAAAACACTGCACATGACTGACCAATTAGACCATGAGAGTTCAAAATTGCTGGACTCCCTATGTTCACAATACCAACCAGAATACTATTTATGGGCTGGTGATGATTAATCAAGTTAAAACTATTTGTTTAAGGACATCTTTATAAAGGCCTTTAGTCCTCTCATCCCAAACAGTTTCAATTCTCTTAACCCACCCACTTAAGCCCCTCCCATAACTGTTTAAAATTCATCCTCATACTCAGACACAATCTCAGTTTTATACTGCTTCAGGGTGAGTATATATACAGGAACCCAATGTGTAATCAAAACTATTTTAGTACAACATACCATGTAAACATATAGTATTGTGTAATATATAAGCTTTGGTACTGTACTCTGTATTTTTTGAACTCGCTGTTTAATCAAAGGGCTATGCCAATGGAGATTTTCTTTAGACTACTACAAAAATTGTAGTTTGGAGTAAAGATAAATTAGGCCTTTAACTTTACATACTTACCAAACCAAATCTAAAAAAAAACTTTCTACCTATACAATTTCTGCACAATTGACCTGATTGCCTCACCTTGAACTAACCTCTGATTACCCCCAAAAAAGATTTACTTTGCCCATTCAAACTGTTTACTCTACATCAATCATTCAATATTTACCTTGGATGAGATCACTAAGTAAATAAATATCAGAGGTAATCTCATCAATAAATTATTCCAATATTAGGAATTATACTGGCTACAAAGAACTCTTGGTACACACTACCAGGAATACCTTACTTGAGGTTTACCATTTCTTTTTTAGGATGTGGGTGAAGAATAAACAATGCACATTTTTTTTATGGGCAACGACATCCTCTTCCAAGAAGGTTTTTAGGGCAATGGTAGGATCACACAATTTATACTGACTTCTGAAATGACCCAAGGCTTAGTATTGAATATCTTTCACACCGAAGGGGGGTAAATGGTTCATGGTAATGGAGTTGTACCTGAGAAAAGAAGTACAAACATTCAAATCTGAGTGTTTACCTTATAAAAATTTTTGGAACAGTAGTCTTTCTCAGTTTTAAATAAATTGACAGGTCAGTAGCTGCTGTTAAATTTATGGAAACAAGTGGGTAAGGGTGGGAGAAAAAGACTGGTGGGAACTTTTCACTTGTGAAAAAAAGAAAGTGATTTAGAGAATATCCAAAGTAGAATTCATCTCCTCCTAATCCACTGTAAATCCCCTGTGTGTTTACACTCAGCATCCCTTTGCTGGGCAAAAGCTACACATCACACACAAATTATGCAAAAATAATGTCACAAATTTCTTGTACATTACATGTATACGAAGAGGCAAAAAGTGTTTCTCTAAACAACAAATCTATGTCACCCCTCTACTGATCTCCTATTCACAAATGTGATTCAACTTACCAACAACTAACCCTAGTAAACTAATAGCACAGACAGAGAGGGGGCCCTTGCTCCCCAACTTGGAGCAAGACCGTCCTGGATCATCCTCTTCTCACTTACTGTATCGCCAGACTGGTGTGATACGAAACTTTAGGCCATGTTTTATGCTTTCATAACACTTCCTCTAAGTCTTGCTTCATTGACCTCAAAATCCCAAGCTAGCATTTATAAACTAAGCATGAATGGGCAGATCCACAGTAGGTACTGTAGGATAAACACAGACAAGAGAACTACAGACTGCAAATGGGAAATAAGTCAAAACAAATTCTGTTTTTAAAATGAATTGTCCATCCAAAATTGGACACTCTTTATGTGCTACATAATACATTTTCTGCTATGTTTTTGACCAAATGCTAAAAATTTGAGAGGTAAATATTCATGGGGTATCAGAAAAATCCAAATTGTTACCTTCTATAACAAAAGAAGTAGGTCCACTGGCCTGTATTTGATAACAGGAAGGAAAGAACATGGATTTTGGTAACCTACTTTGAAATTAGAACTTGTTTCAAGCATTGGTGTACAGTTATCAGTGATAATATACTTGCCATTCTAATAGCAAAGAATCAAGAACAAAGAAGGGCAAGGCATCTAACTTGGGAAGACGGAATTTTGTGGCCCAGTTTCTAAACTGATTGGTTCAAGTCGGGGCCGGCCCTGGTCTCTTTTTTTTCCAGTTGTGGCTCACTGGTTTGTTTTCTCTGTGCTTCTCTGCTTAATGCCAAGCACCAAACACAATGAAAGTAAGTTACATTTTAAAGTCTTCAGTACGGTATGGCCAAAACTCACTGCAGACCTCGCAACTGCAAGCTGGATGCTCTAACCACTTAACCATTCCGTCCCAACATAAAATAGAGAATTTCTATGACCTGATATGCTTGACATGTTACAAAAAATACCACACAATTTGAGGTGATCAGAATAATAATTTTGATATTACCTGTAAAAGTATTGCTTGATACTATGAGTGAGAATATGAGAAAATGTTTACTTTATAAAAATTTCCATGATTTTTCCAGGACTTCACCTAATTTTCTGGAACTTTATGACCTTTCCAGGCTTGGAAATAATTTTTCAACCTTTCATGACTTTTCTAGGCTTTCCACGACAAAGATGCTTGAACATATGAGGATATTATTGTAAGGTACTACGGACCAACTACTCTACATCACCTTCAGTTTTGTGTATACATTATTTGAAACATTGTTTTTACATTTATACAATATATTTACATTTTATATTAACATATACATTATTTAAACTGTATTGTAGGTATGGTAAATTTAAGATCATAGGCTGTAACTTGATAAGGTTGGGCTGAGCATGGAAGTACTACCGTGTTTACAGTGCCTTCATGGCCAGAAAGGTCTAAGATTGCCCTTGGTAAGCAATGTATTATAAATAAAGAACCCTATAGCCGTGTTCCCATTTGATCCAGGGAGGTGGATCTTGATCTACCGAGCTGGATCAAACACTAATGGGAACGCAGATCAACAACACTCACTCAAGATCAAGATCCACCGATTTTGATCGACCGTTCGGGGTAGATCAAGATCCACCGCGCTGGATCAAAGTTTGTAATGGGAACACATCGGTAGATCAAGTGACCCTGGATCTCCGGTTACACTCATGTATGTTTTTGTGATACATCGATACGAAATGCATGGCAGGCCGACTTGTAAACATTGGTGACCTTTTCGCGCTTGCGCAATGTGTTCATAAAACACGTTTGATCTACCGCGCTCACTCAAATGGGAACGCGGATCTCGATCAAGGTAACTGATGTTGATCCACTTCGGTAGATCAAGATCCACCTCCCTGGATCAAATGGGAACACGGCTTATATGAATGCCTAGCCCACAGAGCAGAACTTCAACTTCAGTCCCTGAAACAAAGTTTAAGGGCTAGGGATGGATGGCAGTGTTGTAACAAGTCATGACTTGAGTCACTTCCTCTCAAAATGATAGTGACTCAATAGAATTCAGGAGTAATTTCCTCATTGAAATGGTACAGTACAGTGACTCAAGTCAATGACGCAACTCGAGTCACTTAAAAGTTTGAAAACTGGAGACTCGAGTCACTAATCTAGTGACTCAATTAAAACACTGATAGGTATGGACTTATGCCTCAACTCATAACCTTCTGGATCAATTTTAGAGTTAAAAGCTTTTTTTTTTTTTTTTTTTTTTTGTGGGGCAACAGTATGTTATCCCTCTGTTGCTTATATGGAGCATCATGCACGTAGATTCCACTTTCCAAGTCTTTAGGATGACTTGGCCTAGGAATTAAACCCCAGACCTTTCAAGTGAGAGCTCTACCGACTAGACCACATACTCTCTTTAAAAGTTTGAGAGATCAGCCTCCTGTAGTTGTACATACTACATCTTTTTGACTCTGGGATAAGATTTTCTTGTCTCAACTACCTAACTCTTTTATCTGGAAAAAGCGTGAGGAATGGCTACCATTTCATCTGGGATAGAGCTACAGTGGGTGGTGCTGGGCAGTGACACCCAGCACTCTTGGAAAACACACCTCTCCAACCCACCACAAATATGCAGAATGAGACCTAAAACTACAGTAGCCCCAAATGCACTCCATAAAGTAAAATGAGGTAAAAATGAGGTAAAATGAGGTAAAAATTAATGGCTGAAAAATGGGGCAGGTGCTATGGGATGGGGTTAGTGCTTTTTCCAGAACAGACAATAACCCTGCACTCAAATATGGCTGGCTACATTCCTGAATTTCATTCTTGTCCACACAGGTCACAAGGTATAATTTAACGAACAATAGATTCAATAAATGGTGAGAAAATTTAAAGGAAACATGAAAAGGCAAACTTACCAACCTGCCTGAAAAATCTTCATGTTAAAAGAATTCACTCCTATTGGAGCACTTACAGTAGCACCGAGCCAATGAATATGATGTACTACCATTGCCAAACTGACAAGTTCATGAAAGTAAGGAGGGTAAAAAAATTCCTTGATTTCATGTCTGAGCAAGGATAAGCCCATAGCAACAGATCAAAGAAGCTTGGACTCCTCAAAAATCATGAAGCAACTGCATGGACAACGTGGTTACAAAACCACTTTTCTCACTTTACCTAAGGCTACCTTTGGTTTTGAGCAAACCCCCTTGCAACCTGTTGTTTAAAGTAAGGTATAAAGGTTTCCTCATATATACGACCAGCATGATCTAATGAATTCCTGCTGTTCAATGCTGGAATAAAACAAAAGCTGGATCATGCATTCACCTACTGTAACAAAGGTTTTCTGCGAATGAATTCATACAGGGGGTAGGTCACCTTTTCCTGGGAGAAGCCCAAATCAGTGAATCACATGACTCACTGTACCATACAAACAAAAACTATATTAGAGCTGTAAGCTAATTTAATACAGACAACTATAACAAGGATGCACTAAGATGCAACAACATGTACACATTCTGTAAACCTGAGAGAAAGTTTCAATGATTTTGTTGAAAAAGATTGTGCATTATCAAATCCAGTATTACTGAAGAAAGGACAAAATATTGAGTCATACTAATAGCAAACAATGGCCTGATTCTTCTCATTTTTTTTTTTCTTCTTCTTTTGACAAAAGCTAAGAAACATAACAGCATAGACATGAGTGAACTACCTGTAACCACTCTTTATCCTGATGTTGAGAACAATACTAATAGGCTTACATCTTTGTCAAACTTTTCCACAGCTGGAAGGGGAAGAGCTTTCCTACTGTAGAACATAACCACTGTTTGACAGTTTAACAGTAAATGGGCATAGACCCAAAGCTGATCTATTGTTAAATTATTATAAGGGCAATCTTGTCTCATTGTGTACTGTAACAAGAACTTCAAACAAAAAGATAAACTTGATGCTAAGCTGGGATCTTTGAAGGAAAGACAGTTACTGATATCTGACCTGTAGCATGACTTTGGTTCAGTGTGCCCAGGGCAAGACCAGCAAGACAGCTCAGAAGGGGGTAAAGAAGAGGACTTTCCCCTCATTGAACATATTCTTGGTATGTACTAATTATTAATGTGTGTTAACAATGTTGCTGGACATACTAATATGCTAACCCCTGACTATTGCAAATAAATAATCATCCTGGTTGCCAACCTGCCAGGTTCCCCACCCAAGCTCCTGTGCCAGGGGTTTCTCCCTCTAAGGGGAAGTTTGCAACTGATTTTGATGACTCTACAAATTTAAAGATGGAAAAAAAACTTACAGATGACCTGCCATCTCCTGAAAATGCAATAAAAATTATTCTGGATGACGCCACAAAATACCCTTGACTTGGCTTCGGTTGTGAAATGATTCACAACATCATTGATAATACAAATGTTTTTGATGTTTTTTGATGTGACTTCATCAACAGTGCATGGAATCAGTTCCCAATCAAATATATAACAAAGGGCAACCTGTGATGTCATCCATTGACTATTCCAGATATGCAGTGGCGACTCCTGGTAAAGGGCATCTTGGGCACTGCCCCTCCAAGAAACTCCCAATAATAAGTAACTTCATTGTAAGAATTATATAGTATATAAGTATAATTATAATAATAACTTCATTGTATGGATCATACCACATCAGCAACAATTATTGTGGCCCAGTGCTTGCCAACAGCGATCCACATGCATCCCATCAGTGAAGTTTGGAAAAGAGGAAATTGGAGGTGAATTATTCAAAAAAGAGGAAATTTTGTGGTAAAAAGTTCTCACTGAACAAGGGTCTTTAATACATCTTCATTGCACTTTTTGCATTTCCGTGGCCTGTGTTCTTTTTATATTATAAACTGTATGTTTGAAACAAAATCCAACTAACATACATTCCAGTTTTTAAGAATTTGATGGTTTGTAGTGCTAGGGGTAAAAGGCTGAGAAATTTGTTTTTAATGTGTGGAAATGGACCATAAAGGTTGAGAAGCAATATTCTTGTCAAACCAAGCAGTTGTCACAATGAAATCGAATTACATGGCATGAGCTGAGGTCCCAAACTTATTTTCAAACAAACTTGACAGCTAAATCTCAAAAATTTTTCAGAACTTTAATATTGCACCAAATTTCAGTTTGTATTGCTTTTTCAAGGTAACCCAGGAGTTGTGGAGGGAGGGAAGGAGTTGTGCCTTGTTAATTTGTGTCAACTGATTCTCAAGAGCGATCCATGAAATGAGGTAGACTTTAGTAACACGGCACGGCACTAATTCAATTTTGGGTGACAGAATTTTCCCTAATAATATAAAAAAAATAATTGCAATTGTCTCAATAGTGTACAGTACTATAGGCTAGCTCTGTATCATATAAGTTACACTAAAAAAACAAATTTATGTTGCATTTGTTGATGGTTCAAATATTTAAACATCACATCAACTGACAGTGACAAAAATTTGCAAAAACTTTCCCCTTTATTTATAGACTTATATGACAAAAGCAAACTTTACAAAAAGGTGTCTCCAAAAATACCATGATTCCCTTGTAGGCAATCTGTTTTGCCAATACTACTGTAGGATGGTAGCCATGGTAACTTGCTTCATGGTATTTTATTGTTGCCTAATTCTCAAAAGAATCACAGGAGTTTGTTTACAACAAATCAATATGATCACTTTAACAAATTGAGTAATATCTTCCTCAAGTGGAAGTACAAACTTTTTTCCCATTATGACAGGAAATTTCTTCTTACAAGTAAAGAAACACGTATTCTGCCTCTGGGGAAAAACCAGAAATGGATGTCATTTCAGCTTCTTTTAATTAAGTATGCATACTTCCTTCCTGCCAGGATGTAAGTTATCACAAGCTGTAAAATGTTTCAGATATAATCTTGAATCAATATTAAGAACCATTTGTATTACTGGGACAAACACAGGCACAAAGTCATCAAAAAAATGTTTCATGCTTGACTGACTTTATATTGATCAATTACAAAGGGAAAATCAATGTGAACAAAAATAGCTACAATTGTAAGCAATTTTTGCATCCTTGAACACAAAACCAGCATACAATACATGCCAAGTACAATACAGCAAGAACTGTATAGAGGCTTTTCACATGACGTCATAATACTCTCCGGTGGCCATGTTGGAGTACAATTAACTACGTAGTAAACCATACGGGACGCGCTTGCTCGTTGAATTTGTATACACCGTGCATGTCACAGTGCACACTGTGCAGTGCGTTCGGCACAAAACCACGTGTATTTGGCATGAATGTCCTCCAGCATGGCCGTTCCGTGACGTTATTGCAAAGCCTCTATACTGTAATTTGATCATTGGTAAGTACTACTGTACATGCTGTACTATACATGTTCAAGGTTTTATTAAATTGATTAGCGCAAAATAACTTAACAATTCTTTAACGAGTAATGTACAGTAACTATTAGCAAGAAGCAACTTTTGTGAGTCAAAATTAGATTGATTCACAACTCACATATTTCTTGGGTAGCAATGCATTTGCTATAAAATTTGGAAACAAAGTCAATCATTTAAAGATGTAGTTCATACTAACACTAACATAGAGTCCATGAGCATCATTGGCAAGTGTTCATATCCTTGGGGATACATTTTGAGAGTAACATACTGTAGGCTGTTTGTTCTTATGGAAGCATAAAATGTTAACAGGGCAGTTGCTGTTATATTGCTAAATAAGTAATTATGTAATCACTTCACCACTTTCTTCAGTGAATAAAGTGCCACTAGAAAGGACCTTTAAAGGGCTGTTTGTCTGAGGATGGTCCTAGAACAGGAAGGATCATGTACCACTGTGTGAAAAATGGTATCTTAATACTACTCCATTGTCATGATCCTTGGCTCTTGGCCTACCTACTCAGATCTCACCATTTGTAACCCCAGAAACTTGTGTTAGATTCAGTCTTGGATTATGGGTTTGGCTAAGGTGGATTCTACAGTAGATCACAGGTTCACTACATTGAAGGATTTAACAATAGCCAGATAGGGCTCACTAGATCAAAGGCTGTTCAATATGAACCGCAATGCTGCATAAAAGCTTCATTACATTGTCTGGTAGCTATTCTTATCTTACAGTAGATATAACTTTTTGTACACCAACACAGTATACTATCTGGTTACATGTGTGTAAGATGTAGTGTGTGCTAAACGTCATGAATAAAAATCTATTTGCAACCAGAAAGCCAAAAGGCTTAGTGATTCCTTGCTGCTGAAATGTAAGGCCTTTTTTCACATTGACATTGCTGTGCAATGTTTTTCAATTAACAGGGCTCCATAATGTGCCCACAAAGTACACATGCAAGGCATCCAATCTTCCTACATTGAGATCCCCCTTGCCCGTTGTGAACCCAAATGACATTTGACCTCCACCAAAAACTTCTGGGACCATGTATTCACTATGTGCCATCTACATGACAAGTTACAGGACCCTACCAGTGACCTTTCTTGAAAGACTGTGCAGGAAAGCTTGTCAGGCTTTGAACATGCTGACTCAAAATGAACTTTGACCTTTGGGAAAATCAGTAGGGATCATCTACTAAATATGACCAATCCACACAATAAATGTGAGCACAGTCACATGTACTGTTCTTGAGATACCGTGTTTACGAAGTTTTGACCTTTTGACCTCTCATGACCCCAAATGACCTTTGACTTCCACCAAAAACAATAGGGAACATCTACTCAATATGGCCAACACACTCGCCAAATATGAGCACAGTCACACATACCATTCTTGACATATCGTGTTTACGAAGTTTTGACCTTTTGACCTCTCATGACCCCAAATGACCTTTGACCTCCACCAAAAACAATAGGGAACATCTACTCAATATGGCCAATGCACACACGAAATATGAGATTAGTCACACTTACCCTTCTTGAGATACCGTGTTTATAAGCAATTTCTAAAGAATTTACCTATTGACCTCTCGTGACCCCAAATGACCTTTGCCCTCCACGAAAATAGATAAGGATCATCTACTCAATATGACCAACCAACCCACACACCACATATGAGCGTAGTCACATGTACCGTTCTCGAGTTATCGTGTTTATGAAGTTTTGACCTTTTGTCCTCTCGTGACCCCAAATGACCTTTGATCTCCACCAAAAACAATAGGGATCATCTACTCAATATGGCCAATGCACACACCAAATATGAGATTAGTCACACTTACCCTTCCTGAGATACTGTGTTAACAAGCAATTTCTAAGGAATTTACCTATTGACCTCTCGTGACCCCAAATGACCTTTGACCTCTACGAAAATCGATAAGGATCATCTACTCAATATGACCAACCCACACACCACATATGAGCTTAGTCACATGTACCGTTCTCGAGTTATCGTGTTTACGAAGTTTTGACCTTTTGACCTCTCGTGACCCCAAATGACCTTTGATCTCCACCAAAAACAATAGGGATCATCTACTCAATATGGCCAATGCACACACCAAATATGAGATTAGTCACACTTACCCTTCCTGAGATACTGTGTTTACAAGCAATTTCTAAGGAATTTACCTATTGACCTCTCGTGACCCCAAATGACCTTTGACCTCTACGAAAATCGATAGGGATCATCTACTCAATATGACTAACCTACACACTAAATATGAGCGTAGTCACATGTGCCGTTCTCGAGTTATCGTGTTTACGAAGTTTTGACCTTTTGACCTCTCGTGACCCCAAATGACCTTTGATCTCCACCAAAAACATTAGGGATCATCTACTCAATATGGCCAATGCACACACAAAATATGAGATTAGTCACACTTACCCTACTTGAGATAATGTGTTTACAAGCAATTTCTAAGGAATTTACCTATTGACCTCTCGTGACCCCAAATGACCTTTGACCTCTACGAAAATCAATAGGGATCATCTACTCAATATGACTAACCCTTACACCAAATATGAGCATAGTCACATGTACCGTTCTCGAGATATCGTGTTTACAAAGTTTTGACCTTTTGACCTCTTGTGACCCCAAATGACCTTTGATCTCCACCAAAAACAATAGGGATCATCTACTTAATATGACCAACCTACATACCAAATACGAGGTTAGTCACACTTACCCTTCTTGAGATATCGTGTTTACAAGCCAAAGCGTCACATACACACACACACACACACATACACACACACACACACACACACACATACACACGACAGCACCATCGCATAGATTCCTTGCCTGCCTTCGGCAAGGAATCAAAAAGAGAAAGGTCGTCTTTTGATCTAATATTCCTCCCCCATCATGACTTCTAAAAATGAATTTAAAAAAGGTTCACTATGATGGTTGAAGGTTCGCTACATGAAACACTCTTATGGGCTGACAGGGAGGAGGGTTCCTCAGATCAAAGGTTTACTAGATGGAAGGTTCACTAGACAAAGAAAGTGAATTGAATTCAAAGTTTTCAATAGATTGCCAGGGCTAGGTTTAAGGGTCCAGCAGGCAAGGCCCATTCCACATCAGTTTTTAGGGCATGTCATAGGAACTGAGGGGGCACCAAGGACAAACAAGTGATTTTGTACTGACCATAATGTAATCTCACAGGTAGGGCATGGAAGCCAAATGGCCTTGATTGTCAGTTAATTTTATAGGGCAACAACAAGGCCATAGGGCTGTGAACGTGTAGCGACTAATCGCTAAACGTTCGCATGTGGAATAAAGGTTTAGTACAAAGCTAAACGCAATTAATCGCAAAACCTGTTTTTGAAAGTTTTCTATCCACTTGTATGCTCTGATCATCCCTGGTATTAGTTAAATGGAACATTCTGGGCATATTTGGACCTTGTAGACTTCAAAGATTCAGAATAATTTGATTTTACCATGCAAGAGAACAGCTATTTATTATTTCTGCATTACATTCAGTATCAGTCATTACATACTGAAATAATTTTTTTTTGTGATAAGGTAATCGCGATTAATCGCTAAACAATCGCCAATTTTTGAGGTTAAACGTTTAGTTATTTTGCTAAACGTTCACAGCCTTGCAAGGCCATTGCCAAAAATACAAAGTCCATAGCCTTGGATTAATTTCGGCCTTGGATTAATTGCAGCCCTGGATTGGGGGTTTAAAGCGTTAGGGACAGGTTTTGGATACGGTGCGATTGCGGAGAGCTACTTGATGCTCCATTTAGTGAACATTCAATATAGAGAACTGTCCTATCCTATCTCTATTGTCAGAATCTACAATCCAGTGAACCTTCTACCTAAATTTGACCTGAGATTTAGAGAGTCCTTCTATTCAACTCCATTAAACTTTTTTTTAAATCAATGCAAATTATGTAAAATAAACATAGAGGATCATATCGTTCAAGAGCTCCAAAACAAATAAAATATTAAAAACACAAACCTCTATATGAACTATATGTAAAATAGGATAAAAGAGAGAAAGATGAGACAAGATGACAATATTAAAAAAAAAAAAATAAAACACTACAATCAGGCTAAGGTGCATTTTTGCTGGAAAATGTTCAACATTAGAATTTTAATTGATATTACAATCCCAAAAAAGACTTTGGTACAAGCTGATATTAATCAAAACCTAGATAAGAATTTGTGCTGGTAAATGCTTTTTTAGCAGGGTTGTTAAGGGACTGCAGTAGTAAAATAGATTACCAAGTATTTTTGGCATACCTCTGGGTAAGCATAATATTATTGATGTTTGCACCGGTAGTAAAAAGAAGGACCCGGGTACCCGATCGCCATACCTGTTGGGTACCCGGGTTACTTGGTGTTACAATTAGGGCTGTGAACATTTAGTAAAATAACTAAACGTTTAACCTCAAATATTTGCGATCGTTTAGCAATTAATCGCGATTACCTTATTACAAAAAAAAATAAATAATTTCAGTATGAAGTGATTGATACTGAATGTAGTGCAGAGATAACAATAGTTGCTTTCTTGCATGGTAGAATCAAATTATTGTGAAACTTTGAAGCCTACAAGGTTCAAATATGCCCAAGATGTTCCATTCAACAAAAACCAGGGATCATCAGAGTATACAAATGGATAACAAACTGTCAAAATCAGGTTTTGCGATTAATCGCTTGAAGCTTTGTACTAAACGTTAAATTCACATGCGATTGTTTAGCGATTAATCGCTACATGTTCACAGCCCTAGTTACAATGACTACAAGACATTTTGTTAGGCATACTCCATAAGGCAAGCATGGTAATATTTACAGCTGCATTAGAGAGGTAAAGCGATCACATTCCCAGGGTCAAAAACATTTGATTTGTCAGAAGGTTTTATCGTCTCGTTTTGTTTTAAATCAAAATGACAAGTAAAAGAAACGTAACAGAAAACAGTCAAGTAAAAAAATTAGTACTTCCCAAGGCCTATATCAATTTAATATTGAATTTTTGGACGCCTTCCTACTCGAAAAGCAAGCATACTAAGAGCTTGAAGCCTCTTCTTTTAAAACACTGATTTGAAATTATCAGCCAATCAGAGTTCTGTATTGTGGTATTCTCTTGCACTTCCAAAATTACCGATTGTGAACAAAGACGTTATGTTTGTGAACTTCTCTCACACTTAGAATTATCACTAATGGGGTATGTACGTTGTTTCTTAACTAGCCTCGTGTTTTTTTTTTCATTTTCGGGCAAAATAACGTAATATCTAATGGCCTGTTTCAAAAAATTTTTCTGTGAATGTTTACGGTGTTATAAAATTGATGTCATTTTACTTAAGAGATAGCGACAAAGTGCTGATTTGCGTAAAACTGACACGTTTAGCCATGATGAAATATGCGAGGATTATACTGGATGTGGCATACCATATCAACTATAAGATTGTATACATGCAAAGTTCAGTTAACCTAGCATGCCGAATGTTACCGGCACTGTCTTTGCAAGCTGGACAGGGGTGATATGTCTGCGTGAAACAGTGCTATATGATTTTGAATCAGCCATCAGATAGCTTGCTTGCATGCAGGATTTTAATTGATATACTGTACATGTGATGTGTGAGAGGTACAGTAACTCACTATGTGACAACAGCGTGATCGGGCTGCACGCTGATAAAAATTTCAACTTCGGAAATGAAGTACAACTTTCAAACTTACACATAATTTCTAGTGGCTCTCTTCATTCTCAGTCTCAGAGAATGTTTACCAAATTGGCAAAACATTTTAGTCCATTACAGTGGGCAATGGCATAAATGGGGTGATCCTTTTTGCATGCAATTTTTTAAAGATTCTGGTAGTATATTCAGAATCGGGTAATACGATGCCTGGGAGGTACCCAGGAAACCCTTGCAAACACTAAATATTATGCTGTAGCAATCAATGAACGTTTCTGCAACAGGTTATTGGCAATCAATTTGACACTTTATTCTTTTATCCAGAAAGAGAGTTTTAAACTCTGAATGGTTTTACCATTGCAAGGAAATGACAACTATGCCTATAGATGAGGAAGGATCAATTTAAGACAAATTTTCCTAGCAAACTTAGTCCTTGAACAAGACTTATGCTATATGTAACGTAAACACTACACTGCTTTTCTCCGCACTACAGTTCTTTTCCCCCACTAGCGAAACAAATTCAATTAAGGAGAAGTGCCGTCACCCCAACTTGCAGTAGTGTTGTACACTGTTCAGTTGCATGAATGACTCTTGAATTGAAAGTCATGTGATGGTTTTATTTCTCCTTAAAGGCCCAGTTCTCACCTCAAACAATACCAATTCTCCTAACCTTCTTACTGAAGCCCCTCCCACAATTGTCTGAAATTCATCCTCATCCAGACACAATCTCAGTTTATTTCTTCAGGGTGAGTATAGAAAAACTCAATTTATATAATCAAAACAATCTCAGTACTGTTCACGCTGTGTAATATAAGCTTTGGTACTATGCATTGTTTGAATTAGCTGTCAATCAAAGAGCTGAGCCAATTGAGAATTTCGGTACCCCCATACTGAAATTGTAGTTTGGGGTGAGAGGTTTGGCCCTTTAAATGTGACATTAACTAAGAGTAACTTCTTGGTTATATGCAATATTGAAGTCTTTAAATATTTGGACAGATACTTTAATAAGAAAATAAGAAGAAAACAGCACTTGAGATTTCAATGTTGCTTCAAAATGTTTGGGACAACTGCTCCTGCCAACAAGATATATCTGAAATGGTGCTCATTCGATATATACAGTAGTTGTCATTTCTCCACTCAGAAAACAATGCAAAGCAAGGTTAGGCTTATATTTTGAGGATACCAAAACAATAAGGCCTATTACAACTCATTGGATAAATCAGCATGTAATTACAAGAAACATAATACTTCTTACACTTGATTAGTTAACTGTAGGCTAGGCGAAGCCTGAGCCTAAGTTAGTCCATAGTTACTATACCTTTCCCTGGTTGGGAAACTCCTTGTGTACACTGTGTACAGTATGCACAGACATAGAGCTGTATACATGTACGTTCATAGTTTTTGTAAGGTTCATACATAACTGTCCGTAAAAGCATGTAAAGCTCTTCAAAAAAGTTCATCGCCTCACTTTGAAGATGCACATGATCGATTGGTAGCGATATGGCTCCATTGAGTGATGTACAGTACTGTTTCTGCTAGGAAGTGAAATTAAAGTTGATCCAAGGGCTAGAAGGGAACTGCAAAACACCTTCAGTCAGTAAGTTTTAAAGATTTTTGAATAAATGAAGAAATCCCATATGTTCTCGGGTTTCATTTTCTGTTTTTAAGCATAAAATACTCGTTCCGAGGCCTGGCGTTTGAAGACCTTCGCTGAAGACAGTCAGTAGGCCCTACAGGCTTATCATACCACAGTAAGTGTGCGGTAAGGGTTAAGTAGACCTACTTCATTAGGTGGGCTTCCTGAAATTTTGTATGACCATAGTTAGGCTACTGATAAATGTTGTATCATACACTCATCTGATGAACCGTTACACTCATTTGTTAAAATGGGTTAATCCAACTAGTCTAACGGTACAGTGCGATAGCTATGTGTTTTGCAATTTTGTGGAATTGTTGAGTGCGCTAACCAAGTTACTGTTGCTAGCCCATCCTTCACTGTTGTTCAGCTATTTTAGTTTGGGTACAGTTATTCTGGCTTTACATTCATTCTAATTTAAGACAGAAATCTTATTCAAACCTTTCGCAATTATATACGCCCTAATTGAAGTCATATCACAGTTTAATAATTGTTCACAAGAAACTCTCGAAGAAATTACCCTGTCTGCATACAGTACATGTATATACAGTAGGCCTACTTATGGAGAGTCCGACAACAAGGCTCTTGTGTATCAATCTCGCATGACTTACAATGCATAACCTAGACTGGCATACATTTTTTCATTCAACTTTTACTTAACTGCACAGTGACAACCAAAGCAGATTCTGGCAAAATGAATAATACCTAGGCTAGGCTAGACCTACCCTTGGCTAAAGTGTAGGCTGTACCGCTACTTCTTATTCAGAGATGTCAGGACACTTTTGCTCTCATTGTTAACTTAATAGTTAATACACCATAGGCCTAAAGAAAGCTTCAAGAAATGTAAACCTCGCACAGCAGGCCTGGTTGGAACTGATGAAGAAAATATGGCAGTGGAACGACAGCACTAGCTAACTTAATATGCTCTTACCAAAATCCCAGCTCAAATTGGAGAACGTCTGACTGCAGCCTGAGCTGAAGTTTATGTATACCACGATCACACTCACGTCTGTCGGTATAATCGCATTTACAGATCGAGGTAGGCTAAAACGTGACTACTGATCTGTACTCTTGAATGCAACTATTACTTTAGTTACATAACACCAGTCTAGCCGAGTGTTGTTTTGGTGCCTTTTTCCCCGGTGGTATAATGACCTTAACAGCCTGCGTAGCGCATCTCTGTTGCTACCCTATGTGGTGCTTAGCTTACAATTGAACAAAAACTCACTCCGTCTCCTTCGCGAAGAGTGTTACCACGTTAGGGTAGGCTTTATAATCGTTTCTAAAAATTTGATTGGACAAGAAAAATTGGTCCCACCCACCTAGAGCTTTTCGTTGTAGAAAGCAAAAACATTATGTAAACGTAGAGTTCGAGTAAAACCACGAGGTGACAGTAACATCACGGATTATAAATTCAAGGTAATAAAACGCTTGATATTAAACCAGAAGACCACGTCATCAAACGTTTTGATGTAAAATGATGGAATTGAAATTTTCATAGGCAAACGGGAGTAATTGTCTATGAGGGGCAAGAGCATTTTTGCCCAAGTAATTTCACCGTATATCAAGTTTTGCCCATGCATTTGCCCGAATAGACCAACTGCTTTTGCCGGAATTGGGAGCACTAGCGTAGCCAGCAGGGGCCAGGGGGCAAGGGGAGCAGAGTGCCCCCCCCCCCAGAAATTTTGGGGACACGATGGGCGATGTTGAAAAAAGGAAGGAGAGCCCCCCAAAATAGATAAATAAATAAAAAAAGATAAACGACAAGAGGAGGGAGGGAATCTGGGACATTTTTTTTACAGTTTTGCGAGGGGGGGGGGGGGCTCTTATAGTCGTTACGACAAAATATGCAGTCCCCGACGGCGACTAGTCTCCCCGATGGTTTACCTGTTTTTTGCTCTCAAGGGACAATTTCCCTAATAAGAACCACAAATTTTCGGCGCGCTACGCGCGCTATAGGTTCACTCCAGTTTTTTCAACACTTCCATTCCACATATCAAGGGAGTGTAAATCCTGCCAATTCACCAAGTAACAGGTACGCAGAGTACACAGGTTTTGTAAAGGTCGTAAATATCGCAAAGTCTAGTTGCTGTTCGCTTGTGTGTGTCTACGATAGGTCAATTGGTGAGCGACTCACGGAGCATAGTTTGGCTATTTTATCGGGTTTTCCAGGTGGTGTCGACACAATGTATGTTATCCCCGATACGGTCTACAACCCCTACAGTTTCTATTTTTTCTTTTTGTTCTTAATGATTACATAGGCTATGTTATTTCTGTAAGCCTACCAAAAATTTTCGCGCGCTTCGCGCGTTTTGCAATTTCACGATTCAAACCCCCAAAACACTATCGGCTGTGGTGGTCGTTGGCATGGCCCACCCCCTGTCGGGAATAATCTGTTGCCTGCCCATGGTCGGTTTAGTTATTTTGGCTTTCAAAAAATCCAAAATGTTCGGTACGCTTTGCACAGTCTTCCTCAGTTCCGTTACCTAGAGCTAATAAAGAACAAACCCTTCCCATCTTTCAAGTAAATTAATAAGTAGAATAAATGGATTCATGTTCATGTCGGGAATTTTATCTCATTTCGCTAAACTTAGTTAATAATCTCTTGTGTCAGTCGTGCGGTATCGACTCGAAGAAGGAAGTACAGTATACATAAGTTGTGCCCCATAGGGCCCAAATGCCGGGACAATTGACCTACATAAGCTTTAAATAAGTACAAATTATTTTTAGTGTAGGCTAACCCAAAAAAATTTCGCCCCCTTCCTTTTCCACGGTTAAATCAGTATCTTCCTCTAGCATATACAAATTTTAAGTCGTATATGACTCGCAATGGCAGGTATAGCGCACAGGGTTTCTTCAAATCTCCCTCACCAACACATCGACGGCATCCTGGCTGTCGGGTCTTTGGGTCGCGCAGTAACGCTCTTACAGCCACACACTAACTCTCGAGGAAACAAGGAAACATTGGTACAAGATTGAAAATGTCAAAAAATTTCCAGCTTAGATGTTCACAAGATCGCTCAATTTTGATGTAAAATTGCAAAATCTCTTTGAGGTAGGAGGGGGGAAAACTTGGGTGCTTCGCTCCTTCAAGAAAATGCCGCACCCCAGTGGCGGCGATGAAAAATGAAAAGGTAGGGGCTAAAGGTATGTTCAGCCCCTTAATATTTGCGAAATGCTCCAATTAAGAAGCGGGGAGAATTTCGAAGTCGGGCTGAACATATTCTTGCTTAGGACACTCGGGAAGTGCCGTTTCCGGGCCTTTTGAGGGGTTTGAAAGCCAAAAATTTCCTGGTACGCTCCATGCCAATCGATGGTAGAGCTCCGCTTAGAAACATGTATGACATTTTTCATAGATTGATTTTTTTTTTTTTTTGCATTAATTGATAAATTTCAGAAATGAGATCCATATTTCCAGGCTGGAAACATGCAGCATAAAACCCTCGGGAAGTGCCGTTTCCTGCCATCTGAGAGGTTTCTAAAACCAAAAATTTTCTTGTACGCTCCGCGCCAGCTGTTGGTGGCGCTCCGCTTATATAGTCCTGTCGGTCAAGATTGGGGACGATGAGTCGACTTTGCCCCCCCCCCCACAAAAAAATCCTGGCTACGCCCCTGATTGGAAGGGCAAGTACCCCCTGCACCAAAGCCTCGTACGCCTATGGATATTTTCCCGAGATGTTTTCTAATCACGTTATTATTTGCAAATTTATTTTTCAATTGTTGTTATACGATGTAGGCCTGTGTATGTTTCGGGGGAGCCCCCCCCCCCCTCAGCGAAGTCTCCCCCATGAAATTGTACCCTACCGTGAAATCCATCACCAGACAACCAGACGTCCCCAACAACTTGGCTCCCTTTGGTTCAACAGCAGTAGCTTCAACAGACTTTTCATTCTAGGGGGAACTGGGGGTGGCAACGATTTTATAGGGGGACTGATAGACTCCACTCATGGCTCCGGAGGCTCCACCGAGCTCGGAGCATGAGGTTCAACGGGTGGGGTCCAGCAGGGGTAAAACCGCGGTGGGTCCAGGGGGCGTTTCGCCCCCGTAAGCTCCTTGGATTTAGCGTGTTTGTGAGGTATGAAAGTCGTTATTTAAGGGTAATTTTATTGACTTAACACTGGTCTAAAAATTACCTTCAGGGTAACTTCTAAGACTTTCGGTCAAAAACCACTGATTCAACTACCAAGAGCAGATCTGGCTGACATTTTGAAAAAGAGGAATATGAACTATAGAGAAGGAAGTTGATGGACACTTCAATGTGAGTCTTCGTGGGGGTCCAGGGGGCGGAGCCCCCGGAAGCTCCTGGGTTTACCGTGTTTGTGAGATTTAAAAGTTGTTTTTTCAGGGTTGTCTTTACACTGGTCTAAAAATTACTTATAGGGCAACTTCGAGTAAGATTTTATTCGTGGTAACAACACTAACGTTAGTGAAACTACTCTCAAGAGCGGATCCGGCTGACATTTTGAAGAAAGTGAGCTGAACTAGAAAGAGAGAAAAAAGCAGTTGATGGGCAATTAGATGTGATCTTCTGACGGAAAATGTATCCTTGAAGGGTTACCTGAGCCGTGCGCCACCTTCAATTGACGTAGTCGGAAGTGTGGAGGAAATTTTGAAAAAATGCAACCCCTCAGACAGCCGGAAATGGCATTTCCCAGGTTTTTGCGATATATTTCATTTGAAAAACATGAACGTATACTGCCTTTTCTTTTCAACAAAGGAATAGAATCCTAAAAATATCATAGTCATACTCTGACTACAGAAGACGTATTTTTTTTTTTTTTTTGGAAAATCTCAATTGGAGGTGGCACACGGGAGGGCACACGATTTTTCAGAGGGGAACTTGCCCGCCCCCCCCCCCCCCCCCTTGGCGACGCCACTGTTCATCAGTAGACTTCGACAACTCAGTACAATCCTGGAATTGAGAAGGATCAGAGAGTTGGAATGATTAAGACGTGTGTTTCAAATTGTCATTTTTCTTATACAAATTCTTTTCTAGTTCATGGTCACGTTACCATCCCTCAGCTTGGGACAGCATTTCGCAAGGCTTGATTAGAATGTTCTGGCTTCCCATAAGGCCTAGTTCTCAATGCGGAGCTAGGGAAATGTAATGTCCCACGAAAGTAACGTAAGGGAACATCTGCAGCGCAATAGCATGTATAGTCGTCCTCCCAGTGATTTGGATAAAGAAAACAGATGTTTTCTCTCATACTATACTCAGCCTTTTTCGATGTGATGTGTGATATCAGCCACGCCAGGTCCCAAATAATCCTGCGCAAGTCTTTTCCAATCTTTGCAAAATGGGTGGAAATTATATGAGAGTCAGGCTCATTCTTGAGACATGTGATCCAGCCGTCCGGCTTACATAATGAGTCCGTGAATGGGACAAAAGTCACGGGCCTATCAAATTTTTTCGCAGCTTTGACTCAATCCCAAGCTTGGAGTACTACAAAACCCAAGAATGAAGAAATGAAAGGTAATTGAAAACGATGGCGCTACGTAATAAAAGCACTGAACAAGTTTGTTTTCCTCACACTCGGCAAAGCCGGCTGATTAACTTCCACACTGATTCAATGAGTTCTATATTTTACAGGGATGTCGTAGGGCTGTAAGTGAGGTCTTACGTCACTTTTAAAGAGTTGCACTGTAATTCCTTTAAGTACTAATTTGAAACATGAAATTTCCGGCTGTCTGAGGGGTCGGCGAGATTTCCAAATTTTCTGCACGCTCCGCACCAATTGAAGATAGTCTTTCGAGCAAGACTTCATATTTCAGGCAGGGAACCATTGGCCTACCGTACTCAAATGCCCTCATACTCACCTATCATCAGATACCTTTCAGCCCTGTCAGTCGGTTGAGTACCGTAGTCTGTGTAGATGGATTTTTAGTTATTGAAGTTTTCAAAATGTTATCAATGTTTAATGTCTCAGAGCAGTGACGTAGCTACAGGAGGCAGGGGGCGATTGCCCCGCGTGGCTCGAAAAATTGAAAAATAAGGAAATTTGCCATTTGAGACACTGGTCAATTACAGTTCGGTTTTCCCAACTTTTACTCTAAAAAATTCCGAATTGTCCCTAATAAAATCTCCATATTTGTAATTATTAGTTTTAAAAAGGCAAAATTTTCCGCGCGTTTCGCGCACCAAGTGGTCTAGGCTAGACATAATTAAAGCTGTCTGTGGTAAATTTTTCCCAGCCGTTACTGTGTCCTTTCCCTAAAATTTTCTTCCCATATTGGCTTTTAATTTTTTTAATATTTTGTCTAAAAATGGCAAAGTTTCGGGAGCTCTTTGAATGTTGCCGAGAAGCCTCAATCCGCACTCCTTAGATAACATAATGTAACAACAACGATCTTCAGTGGACATGCTATCTCAGATATATGCTAATAGAAAACGCATGACTCTTCGATAGTCCCTAAAACATTCAAATTTCCTTATACAGGAAACTCTGAATCCAAACTATTTTTTGCAATACAAGCTCCATATGTAAAAGGACCCAAATTTTCGGCGCGCCGCAAATTACGTTCCTAATACAGTAGTGTTCACACTTAGGAAAAAATCAGATTTTTCATTTTTTTTAAATGCTCGTAGAAATAAAAGAAGAAATTTTGCATAAAAAATGTACGTTTTGGTCAATCGGGTACGGCGAGGTGAATGGTCCTAAATTGTTCCCCCTCCCCCCCCCCCCCACTTTCATTTTGCTTTCTACGCCACTGTGTTAAAAGATTTTTGTGAATTATCAATATACATAAAATGCTGCGCTGGATGAGTTGAGCCACTAAAAATTTTTATCGGAAAGACGCAGAGAATGGGGGATAAGCAAATTCGCATCGAAACATCTCGAAAAAGGAGGGTTGAACAAACGAAACACTATCTAAACGGAGAGCCAGCATCGGAGCTTACATAAAAGTTTAGCCTGAGACAGCTGGAAGTAATTTTCCAGACATCAAGAAAAATCAAAACAGTTGGTATTTTGAGCAATTTGCTGTAAAATTTTTAATTAAATAAAAACTGAGCAAATTGTGCAATGATCAGAAAAAACAGATAAAATGTGCCACTGCCACTCAGAAATTGAAAATGCAAAGAATTCTTTTCATTCAAAAGTAACCCTGTCAGCACAGCTGCGACAAGTGTTACTTTCATCATAAAGTGATGATGAAGAATAGAACTTTTGAACTTCGTACCGAGGAATTCTAAGCGAGAGGCGCTGCCCTAATGTGCACCTCTATGTTCCACTGCAGCCAACATGATGGCTCCAGCAACCTGACTTGGTCTTGTGTTCCAAAAGTCTGCACACCCCTGTTTTATACAATGGGTAAGCGTTGGAAGCTGATGCAGCAGACTGAAACGTACCTTAACAGTTCACACTATTAACAGTTCACACTATACGAGAACCGAGTTTGGAAACGCTTAAGTATGACATATAGACCTAGTAACAGGTCTTCACAAAATTGTTGCTGTTGTGACGAAATCAAGAGGCGGCGGGAAAGGTCGTAGATGTTCACCGGGCCTTAACATCACCCTAAAATAACGTCATGCATAATTTGTACTTGGCAATTGTTTTGAGAGGAAGGGATTAACCTGAAACAGCCTCTTGAGTGTTCTCCGTGATTAATATCATACTAAATTTTTTTGTTGATGTGGCGGAAGAGGGGCGGGGGACTGGGAGAGCACCCTCTTGCCCTTCCATCCGTGCCCGATGAAGGTTGCAGGCCAAGGCAGTTGCGCGTACAAGTACAACGGAGACAATGGTATTTGATATGTCGTGCTGGGACGCTTGGTGAATCAACTTCGAAGTTTCATGGCCCGAAGATTGACGGTGCTTTTGAAAACGATGGCACTTGGGGGAGCTTAGGAGCTGATGAAACAGAATCCGGTCGGCGGGGTACAAAGGAGCAACGGGAATAATCCAACCTTTTCAACATGTTAGAAACTACTAACTGAATATTTCAAATTTCATCCTCAGTTCAACCAGGGAGATAGCAGCTCCCTGGTTGAACTAAACGGGCATTAAAATCCAATCTTTTTTCAACAGGCTGTACTATAGAGTCTTTTATTTTTAATTCGAACATGGAATGGCTCGACCAGTGACAATAATTTTAGGGATGCTCTGCGTAGCGCCTTTTGGGTGTTGGCCCTTGGACTATCGCTCCTCCGCTGGGCTATCAACTCCGCTGGTTCCTTTAAAGAGAGCATATTACGAAAGGACATGACGTATGGGCGAAGTGGCCTGGGGTAGTGGCAGATTTAACATTCAGCAAAAGTTTGAAAAATTTGGTCCCATGCTCTCTTAAGTCGCTCTTACAGTCTACATGATGTCACACCTTCTTGGAGGAGAGTTTTAAGGGCCAAGGCCCATTAAAATGCAGACAGGGCCCTTTTCATTAAATCCGGTTTTGCTCTAGAATCTTTAAAATTAGCTTGAATGTTGAAACCTGCAACCACGTCTAAATTAGGTTCAGGAACTTTCAAATTTGTTTGTGAGATTCAAAATCTGTTTGTTCAGCTTTTTAGTTTCTATTTTTGTAGGTCACTTGATTTTCGGCTCGAACTTTGAAATGAAATTATAATTATGAAATTCATGTAAGGGCCAGTAAGATTTCAGATGAATGATCTATCACGCCAAGTTACTTTCGGACCTGCGCCTTCAATTAGTCAATAGAAGGTTGTAATTTCGTATTGCAGCCTACTCTGCATAATTCAAGGAAATATCGGGATATGTTTGAAAGAAAAGGCCAACATTTATTAATTCGGTAAAGTGCCGTTTTCTGCGTTTGTATGCAACATCACGAAGTCAGATTTTTGAGGAATTTCCGAGATGCGGAAAATTCGTGATTGATCGTTTTCCCATTTAGCCTTGGTCGAGACCCTAATACCAGATAATACAGCACTTTTTACACTCTTTGAATACACCCTTTATCGGCTTCCGATATTCTCAGCTCTGTTATTACTGAAACAAACTTTTCTGAAAAACAGTAAAGTTTAAAGCCCGCCCTCTATTTTAGTTCTGGTAGGAAAGGTGTAGTAACGTCTTGAACAAGACTATTCCCCAGTCAGCAACCAGAGCAAACGTTATGTACCACAAAATTCGCACAGAAATAATTTATCTCAAAGAAATTGTTTCACTTGTAAGAGCACCCGATCCTGAGCTTTCCAAATGAAAAGGAAGGTTGGGCCAGCGGAAATTGTGGGGGGGGGGGGGGGGGCACGGAGGAAGGCTTCCTCCGTCGGAGAAAGTGTTCAATTTTTAGTCAGCTTAAGTCCTGCCGGATCTGTAAATCTTTGCAAATATCGATGTAATAACAACAACATCCCCTCAATCTCTGGTAGATGTCAAAATCTCGACACATATACATGAAAGAATTTGTACTTTGTCCAAAGAGCCAAATCGGAGATGAATTTCACTATATTTTTGAGTGCCCCTTCTTTTCAAACGAACGTAATATGTATTTGAAAAAATATTTTAAAACCAGGAAAAGTACCTTTAAAATGGAACCCCTTTTACAATCTAAAAGTAAAGTAGTCCTTAGAAATCTAAGTAATTTCTGTTCTAGAATTATAGAAAAGTTCCGTTAGTTGCTAAAATTCAATTGCTGATTTACTTTATGATCCTTATGAAGACTGGTGCCAATATTTTTGCAGTCGTGTTTCAAGACTGGTTAGTTTGCGTCCACCAAGCATCGGCTTTGAAGCCTGCTTAGCTTGGCGCCCTCGAATATGCTTATCTTTTGAACAGTCCAAACCAGAACTCGCATGCGCTTTATAAAACGACGTAAAATGGAAGAATTCCCACACATAAACCATGTACAAATGTATGCAATTTTAAATTCGAAATTCATGTCAACGAAACAAGGTGAAACATCTGGTTATGGATTGTTCAAAAGATAAGATAATAGAGGGCGCAAAGCTAAGCAGGCTTCAATGTTGGTGTTTGGTGGACGCCAACTAACCGCAGTCTTGAAACAAGATTAATATTTTTGTCACCTAAAAGTAAATGACTTTATGATATTAAGATTTTTCTTTTTTTTCTTTTCGCTTCTTTCATATTTATACTTTTGTAAGGTTGTAATTTTTGTGCTGTTTGTGTATATATTATCCTCTCATATTGAGTTTCTGAAACCTCTTCGAAGGTTGAAAGAAAATAGATGGAAATTAAACATGATCGACGAGTAATTGTATTTTAAACACGTTATACTTTGCATTTTCCTTTCAAAATAAAAATGATTGTTACAAAAGTTCCTTCCTTATTTTATAATTCAGCACCATAAGTTGCATTTTGTGGATGGAGAAATGTTGCAAGCAACTGTGGATTTAGGGAGCGACAGCACTAGGCTGCCCAAGTCCTTCTGGGTCAGTGTGATTCAGGATAGCAGATCGGTACCACAAACGTTTGTCGACAGGCCGAGATAAACTTTAAACCATAATTTAGACCCCAACTCGGATGGACTGTATGTACGCGATTTCTTCCAACTGGAGAGCTCGGCAGAAGTCTTCAACAAGAAAACTGAATTGATGCTTGCCTGAGAATAACAAGTATTTTGCCCGAAAACTGCTTATTTTCTGCCTTTACACCTTCGTTATTCGTTTTTACCGAGGGGCCGGGTGAGAGCCGTTGCAGTTAACTTGGGCCAGAATTTCTCAAGAGTTGGTTATTTATTATTTTTTTTTTTGTTTGTTTTGCAATAATTCCTAGCTACAATATTTCTATTTTGGATTGTGAGCATTATATAGACGAATCCGAGCAGCTAGTGAAGGAAAGCATTAGTTGGGTCCATCAATCTTACATCGTCTTAATTTTTTTACCTTCATGCAATGCTAAATCCTCATATTCGGTGAAATTGAGTAAATCAAGGAAGTACATCAGTGCATAGCCAACCATGACTCGACACAGGTAAGAAAAATTTGAAAGATAGAAGCTGCCTGACCCCAGATATGACCTACTAGGACCATTACTCGACTGTTCGTATTCGTATAAATCTTGCAGGTTATCTCATTGATTTGGGCTCATTCGTTGCGGACCATTTCACTTTACCGAAATAATGGCGTCCCTACTTTAAATGTACATCCGATTCGCACAATGAAAAGCAAGTGAGTTAGGCCTCGCCACGTCGTGATTTGTTCCTTCGTATGGCTGGTTAGTTTTTAAGTTTAATTCAGATAGTCTAAACTGACAGAGCGCCATCGTTCAGTCAATCTGGTGCGGATAACCAGATATTTGGAGCGTTCAGATATTACACACTTTTACCCTAGTCACAATTTTTAGTTAGTAAATGTGACTTATATCTTTCACAATGGATTGTTTTAAAGACTTGTGATGAAGTTAAATGGGGTTAAGAACTTCCCGAGAGTTAATTATTCATTTTAGAACAAAAAAGAATTCCAAGACCTTGAAATATATTACGTACTTGAGAGATGAATGAAAAAAAAAGACAATTCAAAAATGAGTTTTTTCCATGAGTCACTGGCACATGCTTTATTTTTCTTTCAACATTACATGCTTTACTATTTGTAAATCATTTCTAAAAGCTCCCTTTTAGCATATCAATCTTGCTTTTCAAATTTTCAGTCTGCATGGTAATGCCAGCAAGCCTGCATGGGTAATTCAGGTCCTTCAACTTATGGTCATGCATAAGGGCCCTCCAACTCATGGTTATGCATAAGGTGGTGGAGGGCATGCGAAGCAATCTGCCTTAACATCTATCATAGAAGTATTTCATGAAACTGGGCCAATATATGTCCCAATGCTACAAAACATGGCCATCTGATCCCCAAGCACCCTGTTAGGCTACTCTCTACCAAACTTGGGTTGGTAATTAACCCTGCCCAATATTTCAACAACATTCCTCAACTTAAGACGTGTACAACTACCAATTATCAGAGCTTCTGCACCCAACATTGAGAATTTGGGGGTAGGTAAAATAGCGGTTGAAAAAAAAGCTACAGCAAAAATTTTGAAGCAGATTCAAGAAGCAATCCTAAACAAAGTTGTATCCCCTGAATCACAATGGGTGCATGAAAACTTCCTTTTTTGCATTTTTTTTGATCTTAAGGTATGATATCCATTGTTCCCACTGTGTCACAGTCTCAATTGTCCAAAATTGAACCTGTAGTACTATACCCTTCTCCTTTTCCTTGCCCCCTTCTCTGTTTCAGTGAGATGTGAAGTTTTGGCATCCAAAGGTTTGACTGTGCAGATTGAGTTGCAAGGGTCCATGGCAAATTTTAGTTGTCAATTGTTAATATTTGCACACTTTTTTTTCATTTTTCAGAGAGAAAGGGGAAAATTTGCAGGAATTAAGGGTTCATTTTTGAATGCATAGTGTAATAAAAAGAAATCAAGAGGTAGGAACTGGAGGGTTCATCCCAAAACCTTTCTTAAAAGTATCCAGAGGATGAAAGGCTACTCACAACCATTTTTTGAGGAAGGGCCTATCTCTTCTTTGTCTAAAAATGAAAAGAACAATAACTATAATTTAGTCCGAATACAATTTAGAGACTTACTGCCCTTCCTCACCCCCAACATAGGCATACGAGGCAGGGGGGCACTCACCCTTCAAATTCTAGCAAAAGCATTTGGTCTATTTGGGCAAAACATGATAAACAGTGACATTATTTGGGTAAAAAATGCTCTAGCCCCCTCGTACAAAATTACCCCCTATGCCAATGCTCCCAAACCACACCCTCCAACCAACCCCCCAAAAAGCACCTTCTGTGAGGAAAATAAAAGCATGAGATGGTAGGAACAATTTTTACTTAAAAGTTTGGATTACAAAATAGTACAATATAATATAATATGGTTACAAAAGAAAACATGACAAAGTGTATAATTTTAAAATCATAAGCCACCAAACTTGGTGTAGAAGGTGACATTATTTTAAATTAATTTTTCAAGAAAAAAAAACAACGTATGAAAAGAAACAGAGAACATGTGTTGCGTTTGTGTCCACTATTGCACTTCAGTCGTTCTGTTTTGCAACAAAATAAATTACACAAAATGGCAAGAAAAATCCATGGGCAAATAGGATACCCTCTTCAGGATTTAGCAATATGCTCAAATGAGCATGGCAGGTGAATACCCTACAAATTCAAACACCCATGAGTTGAAAAGTTTCCTAAAAATGTGACTTAATTTGGGATATTTAGAAGACAAAGCCCCATCTTTAAATTCCAAAAATCCATGACTTTTCCATGTTTTCAAGGACCTTACTCTTATTTCCAGGACCTTTAAGGAACAGTCAGATCCCATATTTCCACCTTTTTTTCCACAAAGTCATGTATCTAAACATTGAGAAAATCAGAACAATAAGTCCACTTCCTAAAATTTCCTGACTTTTTAGGACCTTTTGAAAAATTACTCATTTCCCCCTTATTTCCAGGCCTGGAAATTCCTATTTAGTTTTCCATTTTTTCCAGGACCTGTGTGAAACCCCCACGGGTAGAAACAATCAACCCATCATATTAGGATGAAGAATGATTGCTGCCACACTTCTAGTAACTCTTCTAGTCTCAGTGCCTCTTTTGAACTTGAAATTTCCCTGACAGTCCAGAGCATTCTGGGTAATTTCGAGGCTGCTCCCCTCCCCATGCCATGCATCACTCTTTAATGCCACACTACCAAGTCTCATTTAATTGAAAATATTATGGATTTTTATGGATTTACAAATAGTTGCCAGAGTCTTCGATATGCAAAAAAGAGGCCATTTAGGGATGTACCATCGTGTTCAACAAATGAGCACAGAGTTGGGACTTTCTTGCAGAGATATAACAAGCAAGCATATCTTTGGGTAGGAGAAAACTTAACAGAAAGTGTTATAGCCGTTTTACATTAGCTTACTGAGAAACCTAGAACAAAATGGAATTCTCATTGGATACACTCCACCTATTACTGTAGTATGAAGTGAAATTTGAAACTATTTCTAAAAAGTCAAGGTCCCAAAAGAGGGGGGTTCTTAAGGGCCAAATTTTCATACAAAATGATTTTAAGTCTTGAGCCTATAATATAATTTCAAAAATTTGCAACAGCATCCTACATGCAAGGGGGCAGGGGACTTCAACTTTATTTATCTCAAGATGCCTGAACAGGAAGTTCTCTGATAGATTCTGGATTATTAGTTGCCAGTTTGAGATGGCTAAAACTTGCTATTCACTTCTAGCATCATGTTTCCATTCTAGATTTACACAATCTACACAATCAAGTACCCAATGCCCTCTGTTCAGTCACTTTTCTGAATCACTTGCACATTGATGGGCACTGACCATTCATAAAGACTAACTAAATTTACAAAAGAGGACAGTCAAATTTCAATTCAATTTTGCATCCTTCAAACTGAGGGCTCACCCAATCAAATTGCTGGGAAGATAATGCAAGTTTGCTACACAAGCATGAATTAACCTTATACATATGTAATATCACTATATTTTCTTACTGCAAACATAAAGCATAAAATATATATGACTGTAAAGAGAAAGATTGTCCACATCGTGGGGCATAAAATATAAAGAAAACCTGACAAAAGCACATTTCTAATCCTTCTAATTCAAATTGTTTGTACACACATAACACACAAACTGAAAACCACTACATTCAGCTTGTATCTTGGTCTGAAAGGGCATTCACACCAAAACTGAAATCATAGAATTTTGCAGGTGGGACACAATACATTTTTTTAGTCAGAAAATTAGGGCGATGTTTTGAAATTTCAAAAAAAAAATTTTAGATATCTCTAGGGTAAAAATTTTGCTTCCCACCTAGAAACCATGTAAGTAACAAACAAGATTTTTTTCGCATGAAAGTGTAAAGACGGTGGTCTTTATTCCCATGTACTGGTGAAAAAAAGCTGCTAAAGAAGAACTATCTCCTCGACTGAATTACTCAAACTTCACAATATTTTGGCCAGCTCAGGGAGACAACATTTGAGGTTCACCTTTGATTTGTGGCAATTCTAGTTACAGCTGAAAAGCAAATGAGCTACTTTGCAGAAAAAAGAACAAAATATACCAGCAGAATTTGCAAAATAATAAATTCACATCTTTGCAACTGGGCTTAACTCTCCCAGAAGCCTTTGCAAATATTAAATTGACCAAGTTTTGCTTAACTTGTGATAGATGTACATCACCTTTATAATAAACTATTAATACTGAAGGACAGAGACAGGAGAATTGACAGGGGGGACCTCTTCCTCCCATATCCACCTTTTTTACCTTTTTTAATGTTTCCTTTTTAAAAGAGTGCTGGCATTTCCATATTTCTGTCCAGTGAATAGGCCAGGGAAGTGCCATTTGCAGCAATCTGGGAGGCATTTTTGGTCAAAGTTTTCCTTTTGTTTCCTAGCAGCCAATCATGATGGTGCTATGTGTAGATAGCTCATCTCCAGCTCTCCTCCTCCCCCATCCTAACAAATTGCCCACCTATAAAGCAACTGGATAATGGTGATGAGGATGATGATGATGATGATGACTGATAGCTAAAACCTATAACATCTATCATGACTCTATTCCAGATTTGACAAGGTGAAATTTGATATTTTGAGACATTTTCCATGTTAAGCAGTACTCAACCTTTATCATGCTATGGGCAACATATGACACTGTAGGAGCATTTCAAAATACAAATACCAGTATTTAAACTGCTACATCTATACCAAAAGAGGGCCCTCAATTTGCTTTCTTGGCTCACTGCAGATTGATGGTGTTGATAGTGGTGGTTGGCTAGAAAGGTAGAAATTTCTTTCAAGCAGGGGAGGTAATTGTAAAGCCTTCAGGGGTTTGTTGAAGCGAAATTGGAGCACGCCCTCAGATTTAATAAGCATGATAGCTTGGTCAAGTATGGTGCTTGTCAAGTTTGTATCCAACCATTCCTTACAGCAGTGAATTTGCTAACAGGAGATGAAGGAGCTAATGTGAAGGTTTCCAGCAAAATCTTCTTGGCCCTCGGAAATCATATTTCTCGATGCAAAACTGTACTTTTATTATCTATTGTACAAAATGTGACAAATACATAATCTTTGGCAGCTTCAGTATGTCCATATCAAGGTTGTTCATGTTTTGGATCACTTTGTCATCTAACACTTTACCAAACTGCAAATCCAAATGCACTGTGCCAGTCCAAACCAAGCACAGTTGTTCCCAACCTCGAAGAACCAGCTAGAACCCAGATACGCATCCATATCCCTCTCTCGGAAACTGGTACATTCAGTTAATAATACCTACCATGCAAATTTAAACATTTCCCCTTTCTCAAAGAAAATGCAGACATAGCTATGTGTGGAAATATTGATAAAGAGCTGCAAGCACGAATTCATTGACCAACAGACTTATAGTATGCAGTCTTGCTCTTGCTTTGGCACATTAATTGAACTTGCACTGATGAGAATGGCTATGTAATCACACCCAAAACAGAGCTGTTGTGAGTGTGTGATCACTCTCACACTTGACACACCTGCCTGTACTCACACTTGTAGGAAGAACTTTGAACATGCATCAACCGTAACAGTGAGCGAAACCATTCTCAAAATTGACGTACTTGCCAGTACTCATAGTCCTGAGGATGAATTTGAATTCATACTCATGTAGCAGACATTTTTATGTATGTATTCATTCTCACACCAATGGCATGTGCAGGATTTTGAAGGTGGGGGCATATAACTTGTGATTCCCCTGACTGAAACAGATTTTGAGGACATATTTTTTTTTTGCTTTTCTGCACTTGACAACCATATTTCTGCCCCCACTGGGGCTGGTGTGTTCCCAAGGTTTGAGTGCTCAGTGGGTATCTTCAAACTTTTCCTCTTCCTTGAACCAGTAAATCCCCCGACTGAGTGATTTCCCCCCACTGACTTCGGTGGTGTCCCCCTCCCTTTCAAACATGCTACTGTCTCACACTTGACACACTTGCTTGTACTCACATTTGTAAGAATGGATTTGTATTCAAATGTTTAATATGTGTACTCATTCTCACACAGGCACATGTAGCTGAGTGAAAATAAATGCATTTGTCCTCATAATTGCAAACTCAAAGTTAAACATTGATGCTACTTGTTCACATAGAAATATATGTGTACTCCAACCAGACAAACCTGGACTCAGAAACACACTTGAAATCTGCACACATGTACCCATGATATGGTAAAGTACTCACACTATAAGTCTGCTGACCAATAAGAAAAGGGGATATCTATCAGCTGACAAGAATAACCATAATTCCTCTACGCATGAGCAGTTATAAGAAACAGTGAACTTATGTACATGCAGGCCTATCAATAATTACTGATAAACAATAGTCTCAAGTATATTCATTTGGCATACATAATCCCAGAAAGATTAAATGAGTTTCATTGCAATTGAAACCACATTGATAAACAAATAGTAATCTTTGCATATTGTAATATAGACAAGTTTTACACACAAATGCTTTCCAAGGCAACAATATATACACAATGCTACTATACACTTTTTTAAAACATTTTTTTTAATACCAATTTTACTATTGTATCAACTATCAATAATTTACACTGGTCAAAATGGCTGGAATTTGTTGACTAATTTGGAACCTACTGCGACCCGAGGTCATAAATCCTTGAAGTGGGCAGGTACTTCAGGTGCTGTGCTGGGTCAGAGGACAAGGTTTGACCTTTTCACCCCTTATTGCCATTGCCATGGAAACCAGAGATTTCCCCATTTGGTTGGGCAGCCAGGTAACACTGCGAAGCAAGCAACAGAAAAAAAAGAGATACAACTTGGTTACAAAATGATGCTGAGTGGTGTGAACTGAAAAATGTTGAGAAAGATGCAAAATTCCAAACAAATGACAAATTTTATTGATTCCAATCTTGATGAATCAATTCTGAAGGCAGATTTGTCAAAATTTTGTTGCACTAAAAGTTTGAAGAAAAGTCATAAACACGAATGCAGTCTTTTAATGATAATATAGGGTTGTGGCAGGCACAACGCTTTGAAATATTGGTGTGGAAGGAATTTTAAGATATCACACGTTTCTGAAAATAGGATTTAAGCAGTAATGTGACATGTGAAATGATTTCCCTTCCCCTATCCCTCTCTGTTTAACTGAAACTATGCCATCCCTACCCCATGTCCTTCCCTCCATGGAAATACCATGCACATGGAATAATTTAGTTTGAGATACCCTGATTTGCCTTCTAGAACAAAGGCAAGAGACAACCCTAAGGTAAAAGGAACTGCTGCACAACTTATTTGTGTAGCAATTAAGCAGATTGCATGGCAAACTGAGGAGCAACATGACATAAATTATTCCAGGATGCCTTACTTTCCGAATGTGGTTTCCTTTATAAGTTTGATTCCTGTCTAATTGTCATGCCATTGTTGTTTTGTTCTTTTATTTTTTTATTTATTTTATTCTTATCTTTCTGCGTATAGAACAATCAGATCAGCGCTTGTTTTTATTGACTGTGGGCATCCATTAGTGGGGTCCATCAGCCTTGAGTTGTCTTAATATATAGTCTACATGAGTTTCAAACCTTCATATTCAGTGAAATTGAAGGAATCAAGATACAATTAAGTGTACAACCATCCATGATACAGGTAAGCAAGAAAATCGAAAGATTAAAAGGTAATGGACCCCAGTTATATCGGACTAAAATCAGACCATCACTTGCTGTCCGGATTCGTCTATAACAAGTCTGTGACATTGTGTCACACAATGAGGGCTTTATAAAAGCATGCGCGTCCACAGGTATGGGCAAGAGGGGGAACTTGCCCCACCCTGGAAAGTCAAAAATTTGAAAAAAACGAATAAAAAATAAAGAAAAAACGAATAAAAAGTGTTTTCCCTGTTTATATATGTGGTAAATAGGCTTTAGAAATGCCATATCTAGCAATTTGGGAGGCATTTTGAGCCAAAATTTTCTTGTGTTTGGGGCCAGCTCATGGTGGCGCGGAGCTTTTGCCCACCCCTGGAATTTTTGCCCCCCCCTTAATTTTTTTTTCTGAGGACGCCCATGTTATAAAGGTATTGAAAGAAGTAATAGCATCAATATTTGTAACTTACAGTAACCTTGTAGACAGAAGACAACTGACTTTGGGTAGCTAAAGACATTTTGGGAAGTTATCCCTACATTTTATATCCTACAAATATCCTTTAAATTTTGTACTGTTTGTCCTAGTTGGTGAGGTGTTTTGCAATTTTTTAACTGAAGTTGAATTGGCCCCTAACCATCCAATTTTTCTTTCTTTCTTTTTTCTGGAGGAAGGGGGATGGGAGGAGGAAATTAGCTTCCAAAGAATGTAGTATGTTTCTTTACAATTCCATCTCATCAACCACTTGCATTCTAAGATTCTGAGAAAGCGTGCTGTAAAACGAAGCCTCATTGTGCTGTTGGTTCTCTTTGCAATATGAAATTTAATTATGTCCAGACTGGTAGTTGCAATTTTGGATGAATCAGGAGAAAAATTATTACATCAAAAAGTTACATGAATATACCGCTGTTAGCTATAAACGACATGCACTTAAGTGAGACTTCATTCTTTCTCTTTTTTTCAATAATTTCCTTTTCTTTTTCATTCACTATTTTCCACACCTCTCCCATCCCAAGCATAGCCAAGTTAAGGGGAAATACTTGAATTTTTTCACCCTTGCAGATGTTTGAAACTGCCATTGACTTCGTAATCTTAAAAAACATTTGGCCTCATGGAAAAATTTTTACTAAAGTGGAAGCTACTTCGCCTTCTTCAGTACCTCGACAGGTTAGGAGTTTGTCCACCCGTTCTTGCAAAAGTGCCATTTCTAATGCTTTATAAAAACATGGGACCAACTCTCTTGCTAACAGAAATATTTTGTTACTTTGCTGCAAATTTTCCAAATACATCCAGGAGTTGAGGTTTACCATTTACCAATTTGACTAAATATTAATGGAATTAGTCCAGCTTTATTTTGCCCAATGAAATGTTTACTTCATAAAACATAACTTGTGTACTGGAAATGGTTTAGAAACAAAGTACCGTAAAACTGAAATTACATTCATTGGGATCACTTTGTGTGGAGCATTGGAAAAGTGACTGGAATGGATCGAAATTAAGGAATATTTCAACAACAAGAACAATGGCACTACAATAAATATATCTCAATAATGTTCGAATAAATTTCTGCAAAACGTTGATATTATAAATTTTATTCAAAGGGACCTGCAACCCATTTTCGTTTAAACTCTCACTTGATGATGAAGTATTTTTAATTTTACGTTTTGATGGGGTTGCTATGGAGGATGTAATATTATCTTTTTACATCTGTGCAAACTAAACCTGACTTTTGCTATTACTCTTACAGTCACTCTACTTTATAGAGGTACATGTAGAAGATATGTAACGCTATAATCTAATCTACCTACTTAATACGGTATTATTAATCACTTCTTAATAATTATTCTGCAAGTGCATGAAAAATAATGACTTCAAAAAGATTGTCCTTCAGTAATACAAAAAATATGTAATGAATTATTAAACCAAAAAATAAAACAAATTTGTTAATGAAATAAGTAGTGGAAGCTGAAAGCTGTTAAAAAGCATTAACATGCAAGCTCGTTCAGTATCAATTCATAACAGTTAATCAATCCTAAGAAGAGTTCACTTATGGGACTTCGGAAAAGGACTTGGGAGGATGTGAACATCAAGCAAGTGAAGATGACAAAGATAAGCTAAAGGGGTAAGGTGGAGTAAAATTTGTGCTAAGCAGGGAGGTGATAAGTTAAAGGCAGAGTTAAAGGCAGAGTCTCACAAAGTAATGTATCAGAGAGAGCTTAAAGTGAGGGATGCCCTGCTGAAGAAAAGTTTGTGTACCTTATATATAAACTGACAATCCTATTTCATTAAACCAGCTAATGTAACGACTAGGTCATCTCCGCAGGTTTTTTTCTTTAATTGCTATTATTAATATTATCAATTTTATTTGAGTACATTTTTGCCACCAGTTTAAAGGATAAAAGTCCAGAACATGACAAAGGACCCCCCCCCCCACCTTGAAGAGCCGTGAGGTACTGTAAACTGAAAAAAATGGAACTGGTGACCCCTTGGTTGATAGCTTTAAATGGTATTTTGAAAATGTTGGCTTACTAATAAGGTTATGAAACTTTATCCCACATAAGTTAAAGTTGTCCTTAATTAAATCAAAATTCAGCTCCTCAGGAGATCTCTTCCTCATTAATTTTTTTTTTTTAAATTTTAAAATGAAAAAAAAAAAAAAACGCTCAATACTCAAAGAGGAATTTTCAAAGCTTTGAAAAAGAGAGCACAATTATACCCAAATTAGAACTGCAAAACTGCAAAGTAAGATGATTACCACTTTTAAGATTCTTGCTTTTTTTTTGGAGGGGGGGTGGGGGATCATGGGTGGTGTGTGTTAATTGAAAGGACAAGGCATTATCATGAAAATTGTTCCTTTAAACTGATTTTAACAATTCTCTGAGTAGCAACCGTCCTTGTTCAGCAGTTATGTACAAGTCAATAAGGTCAAGACTGTGTTTACTAAGTGAATTTAAGTCGGTAAGCAGATCTTTCTTAATGCTAGAATTACTATTACTATGAATGCACTCACAAAGACATCCATAATGACGAAAATGATTTTCTCACCAGGTTCAAAACTGTCATACTTTTTAAGTCATATTTCAGGATGTGAAAGAGTTAGAAATCTTTCAATACTTTTGAGATCATGCTACTTAAGTTATTAAACGGTCAAAGGTCAAGTATTAAAACTGTTTTGGATCAGGAAACCAAAATATTTTGAGGAAGGATATGTCTCCTGGTAAAATTGAATTCTTATCTGTAAATTGGGTCATGAATCAAACAAATCTGAAAAGCTCTAAGTACGACGGTCAGTGCAATCACATAAGAACATGTGCAGAGAATTATTACAGACAACAAGAGTTATCAAATATGAAAAGCAATCCAAAAATAAAATGGTAACAGTTGCTGCTTCCAGGTGAAAAAATGTGGTTTCTACCCCATGGTTTCCATGACAATATGCAAATAAAAGAGAAATCTAAGAGGTGAATTTCTACTCAGTGAGATGGCTGTAACTATGAACTTTGTAAATTGCAAGCACCTTTAAATCTTGGCAGAAACTTAAGAACACACACCACCACATATTTCTGAATATATAGCTAGAAGCCTATGACATTTTGAGTACCAGTCCTTTTGGTGACAAGGACATTTTCCACAAAATGACTCATACAGGCCTGCCTACTTTCATTAAGGCTGTCTGTCATTTAGGGCATATAACAGTTGCTTTTGTAAATTGTTTTGAGAGAGACTGTAACAGTTAAAGGGAGGTAGCAGTCCTCCCCATTATGAATCTAGTAGTCCCTCCCCTCCTCCCAATTATAAGGTACTCGGGAGAGAAATTAGGGATATTATTGAAAATTATCTCTTGTTTCAAAATAAGTTTGAGGGTTACTGCTCTTGTCCTTTAAGTTCTGATGATTTGAAATTGGTTCCATATAAAACAACCAACATAGGAACTATCCATGAAAATTGCATGGAATCAATAATAACTATGAAAATTTGTGATACTAATTGAAGAATCAAATAAAAAAAAAAAATTTAAGTTTCAAAAGAAACCCTTCAAGGTTGCTACAGTGCTAGATCTTGCTATCTTTCCCCAACTTTTCAGAAAAATATATGGTGCCCACATTCTTTCAAAAAATTTTGTTGCATACTAATCACTAAATGAATAAGTCTTCCCCCTCACACCCAGCAGTATGACCAGGCCTAGATCCAGAGCTGGAAAAAATGTTTATTTCATAGGAAGGGGGTAAATTTGTTTCCCAGGAAGTAAGTACAATTTCTTACAATTTTCCCAATAGTTTCATGTACAGAAAAAGGAAATTTTCCCCCAAGTGCAAAAATTCCCCAGGTAGGAACCTTCCAGCTTTGCAACTTTTTCCATCCATGCCTCGATTGCCCCCCTCCCATACTGTACTTTACTCAAAAAGAAGCACTCATTATTGGGATATGCAGCTGAAGACTGCTACTCAGCACATTGTCAAGCCATACTCCATACTTCTCCTGGGATATTTGTTCAAGTGTGAAACACAATACAAAAAGATCTGGAACCAATGAAAATGGCAGATGATTCGCTAGACTAAGACATTACAAAGCCTTTCTAAATTCACTGAAATGAGGTATCTAAGTGGTGTGTGTTTTAAGTTATCTACTATGAATGACAAATTATACATTACCTTTTGCATAACAATTCCTATATCGGAAAAATGTGCAAAATGGAATTTTTAGGCAAGTGTTCCATAATTGAATTTAATATAAAATAAATATTCAAAGCTTTTATATTACGAATTAAATACTTTAATTTGAATCAATGAATACAAATAACCTGATAGAATTAAAATATCAAGTGCTAAAATTTCAAAGTTCAACATCATTGCCATCTCTCTAGGTTATAAACAAAAAAGATTGAGAATAGCGCCCTCTACCCAGCACAGCAGCTGTGCCAGTGTAGTTAGTTCCATAGCATTAGGAAATCATTGTTAAAGTATGCACCCATAAGGTTAATACAAAGCAACAATGCAAATATCCCCAGCTCCTGTGATGGTTATTGGATGAGCTCAAAATCATATTCAGTGACAAGTAATTCACGACCGACAATAACATCCCACAATACTGCGAATAGAGTAGTGCTTCCCCCACAGGTTTTCAGCGTCATTCATCATGAAACTGTATCCTTGTCCAATTAACTTGTTAATCAGCATACCTATGTTTTTCAATTAGTCACTTTAATTCGACTGTGTGGAAATCTAGTATACTTTATTAAAGCTTTATTTTCTAGGCTGCAAATCGATGTAGGCATGTAGCCTACTCAAAAGCAGTGTACATACAGTATATGTAATCCAAGTGACCGATTCCATTACTGTCAAAACCAGGTCTGCAGCAATTTGCATCAGGGTTAGTGATTTTTTCTTACAACTTAAAACAAAACAAATTGTGATTTAATAATTAATTGAATGAAACCATGACCTTCCCAATCCAAATCATGATTTTAATAAGTGTTATTTAAATTAAACAACTATGGTTTGCATAGAGTCCAAACGGTGGATTATGAAATTTTGGTGGAATTTCAAATGGAAGGCGCAGAATCCCACAATTATACAAACAATATGAGGAGAAATTAAATTCAAGTGAGTATATCATGTACATATAGTAACCCCTCCCCCCCCCCCCACCCCTCCCTCTCTGCACATGTCCCAGACTGATGACCATTTAATTTACTACCAAGACTTTCCAAACTCGAGAAAACACAACTACAGTAGGAGCAAATATTTTGGTTAAACATTTAACAATAAATTGCTAAGACTTTGATGGGTACTTTCATACTCTCCATATAGTTGGTATACTGCAAGTGCAAGAATCTACTTTTTTTTTAGTACATAGTAATTTGAACACAGCATTACACAACTGGTACACACCTATCCACTAAATAAGCAAGATTTGCCAGTTTCAAAAAATTCACTTGTATGGAGATTTCTTCATAAAACCTCAAAGGGGCTCATTGAGTTGATATGGATAACTTCATGAGAGTGTTAAAGAGTCACTAACAAATGGCAATGCCAATTCAGCAAGTTTCATACATGTCCAACAGTTATGGAAAAAGTTAAAATTTTGAATTTGTGGTTTCCTAACTTGTAACTATTTTGTGCATAATTTGAAAAAGTGTCTAGTGACAAATTTTTGAAACCCAAATTGAACCATTAAGTACTCACTCATAAAACAGTTATTTGTAAATGGGATATGGAATACTGATGAAATAAGTATCTATGGAAAATTGTTTACTCAAGGGATCCCTCCTGTACCTCTGTCCTCCAGCCCAATGAATCCCCAAACCATTTCCCTAAGATTCCTCCAAGGTCCTTGGTGACATACAGGTGAGAGTGAAACCTTGCACGCAACAGCTCTAGGTTGGTTACGAGCCCCCTGAATTCTCAGGACCAGTCTAACACCCAGCGCACCACCCTCTTGTGACTCCAGTAGTAAACATGCCAAAAGAGGCACATACAGTAAATGACCCAATTTGTAATTATCTCTGAATACAACAAAGTACATGTAATTAAGTTTAAAATAGTTTTTTTTCCTATCTTCCAAACACTGCAGGCTTTAATTCTGCTGACTTTATACCCTGTTGTTGCTGCAGTAATTAGTGACAATAAACTGTAGGGTATCATTCTGTGCCATTGTAATGCAGTATTGTAGACTAGCTAGCAGAAAAGTGTAGGGTATCACTGTGTATAGGGTATCATAGTGTAGTGTTGTAGTGTAGTATTGTATACAAACTACAGTAGCAGTAAAGTGTTGGGTATCATATTTATTGAATATATTATGAATTTATTTTTATACTGTTTTAAGTGATGTGAAGGTTAGACAATTTCAGATGCAGAGGTGTGAGTAGTTCACAATGGACAACATATTATCGTGTAGTACAGTGTTTATAATACAATTGTAACTAAAGTTAAATTAAAATAATTTATAGTACAAAAGTTAATCAGAGAGACGTTACATCAATTTGTCAAAATCTTTGCAATTTTTCCTTTACATCAGCAGTATATTGAAATTACTTCCTCTTGTGAAGTGATAGGACTTTGATTGCATCACCTTTCTGAATAACTTTTTCTTTCATTAGAAAGACCTCCATGTACAAAGAACCATCCCATTACATCTGATAATGTCTCAAGAATGTGCAGTACCTAACTGATGGGAACATCCCTACGTTACGACTCCCCAAACCTGAACACTATGCTCACAACTTTACGGGAGCCACTAGACAGTGTAACTCTAAAATACAACTTTCCTCGCTGTACACAATTCTATGAGATACCTCTGGTATTCATTTCTCTGAATGTTTGGAAACATGGTAATATATCATAAATAAAAAGAAATGTGCTGGACTCTTAGAGCATCCAAAAATGAAAAAAGATTTCAAATGCAGTGAAAGTTGACAGCATGATAGATGCATTTTACAGGCACATATTATTTGAGATGAGCTAATTGAAACTGCTGCCATGGTAGGATTTGAGGAAAGTTAAAACTATTAGTTTGAACAAAGGAAACATTTCATATTTCCACATAAAAAAAAAAAACATTTCAATTGTGTTCATGGCAGTGAATAATAGCAATTCAACTTTGATCAATGTGCCTTAAAATGAGGACAGAATTTTCTTTTGTAAATTTCTGTGATAAATTATCTTTTCCTATCAAAAAAGGACTTTAAGTTTCTAGCTCACGTCTGGCCTGTCACAACATATTGTTTTTAATTTATTGACGTTAACGAGAAATATTTCACATTTTAAAAATTCTGACTGAATACCTCAAAAATTTCATATGTATCATACCAATTGCACACACATACATGAAAAAAGCACTTCAGGGCAACATATTCTTTACATTAGATTTAAATGTTATTCAGACTTTTTAGGTTTTTATTTTGACTTTTCTTTTAGAAATGAAGAAAAAATAGTTGCACTAATTTTAATAGTACTAGGCTACAAATTATTTAGTACTTGTGCTAAAAATCCAGCAAACAATTTACAATATATATCTATTTAATACCTTTCTTGCACATATATTATCCATAACTATATTCAAATATAGGATTGATTAAAACTGTTTTTTACTTTATTTTTCTAAGTTTAAATTTTTTCAAATTTTTTTTTTTCTAGTATCCACAATAACATTTACTCCATAATTTCCTCTCTCGTTGACTTCAGACAGTGAATGTAAGGGACATTTTATACACAAGATTCGGATCTGATTGCCTGATCTTATCACAACATAAAATTACAGTTATGGTTTCATTTTGGAGGCCACACCAGTTGTGCTTCGTGCTCAGCATAAGCAATGGAGTCAGGAAAACAAGCCAGTGAGTCACAACTGGCAAAAAGGCTGTGGCCTGCCCAATTTAAACCAATTGGTAAGAAACTGAGTAATCGAGTGGTAAAATTTCATCTAACTAACTTCATTCTGGTGCATGTACCTTTGTCTTTTACACGAATCTGATTAGTACTGGTCTTTAATGACTGTAGGCAGCCATTAGTGGGGTCCATCAGCCTTTAATCGTCTTCATTTATTGTCGTCTACGTAAATTTCAAATCCTAATATTTAGTGAAGTTAAAAAATCAAGATACACTTCAGTGTACAACCATCCATGGAACAGGTAAGAAAGGAAATTTAAAGATTAAAGGTGATGGACCCCAGTAATGGCCGACTAAAATCAGACCAACACAATTGTATAGTTTTAGCGCTTTGAGACTTCTTGTGTAAGGCGCTAAATAAGAACTGTTATATTATTATTATTATTATTATCTATCCAGATTTGTCTATACTCTAATCCTCCATGAGTAATGATGTTTTAGCAAAAGTGATCTTTGAATGAATAATGAAATAGAAACATAAGCCAGTGTGCACCAATATGTTTACAAAGTACATAATGTAAGCAAATGTTGCTGTTGGGTCACCACCATTGATTCTCCCCTTCTTAAAATACCAGGATCAAAACCATGTGATTGATCCGGATCTGATTTGTGTTTACACAGATTTGATCATGACCCCTCTACAGGTCAGCAGAACTAGTTTACAGAGCAAATGCACAATAATTCTATTCTTTTATTCCCATTTTATCAACTAAAAGGGTCATCACAAACACTATGACTGACTTTTGTGTCGTTCTTAACCAGATTCCATGATGTGATAAAATGCAAACAAAATTAGTTTTTCAAGGTTATTGCAGCCCAGCTTTACTGATGTTACTAGTTACTCATGATCTGGCTGTATTTATGGCAAGAAAATTAAAGAATATTTTGGTTTTCAAATGAGGCAACAGTTATTCCAATTCAAAGATACTAAGTTAAGAGCAGAATGGCATATTACATTGTCCTTACTGATTAAAACTGACCACATGTTGACTATAATATGTAAACTGAAAAAAACTCTGATACATGAAAAACAAAATTTTATTTCAAAATGATTTCCAACACTCTAATACGGCTCCCTGTTTGCTATGCTGCTAAAATTTTAAGGTTTTACGGACACAAGATCATGTCTAACTTCCCTATGTAACTGAATATATTAGAAATGAGTAATTATGTGAAAATGAATATTTTAAATGTGGTTACATACTGTTTTCAAAATGCAGATAAATTAATGTTCTGTTTATAAAGACATTTGCATGGAATGAGTAAAAAAAAGAATGTTTGAATCTCCCATGCAGAATTACCTCCTTTAGGATCAATTCCCAATGTGTTATTCCAGCGTTTGCCTTACTGGCACGTGTTCAAATTTACCACAAGATCTTGGACAAATTCTGCAAAATTGCATAATACTTAAGTCTAACTTGTTCAAATTGGCAGGTAGAATTTGACCCTTCATAAAAAATTAAAAACCCCTACACTGACTCCCGAAGGTATATAAACTTCTACACTGGCTCCCGAGGAATCACACTGATAGAATGCTGAAAGATACCCTAAATTGTACAGTTCATTAAATTCACACGTTCACTAGACAAGATTTCAAAGTTGCACACATTGGCTATTCAAAAACACTGACACATCAACCACAAATACTGTTCTAAGACACTGCAGGAAATAGTGACCTAGTACATACAAAATGGACAAAGTACATTATTTTTATACGGCGTAAGACGAGGCGCATCGAGAAGGAGGCATAAACGTACGGAGTAATTTTTTGTGAGAGGGTCACAGCAATTTTTGCCTGAATAATGGCACCATTTAACATGTTTTGCTAATGCTTTGGCCGAAGTGGAAGGGTGAATGCCCCCTGCACCCACCCCTTGTATGCCTATGCAAGGAGGGGGCAAGGGTTAACTGTCCCCTCCTTGAACTTATTTCTCGTGTTTATTAATTTGCTTTTAGGATATTGCTGGCATTCTGTGCCCCACTAATATGCTTAAATGCTACTGCAGTACCTAATTGCAAGGCCTGAACCAGTGCCATTTCCGGGGTTCTGCAAGATATTTACTGCTAATTTCTATGTCAGCTGTGCATCAACTCACCACCGTTGTGGCAATATGCTTAGATGGTCTATTTAAAGGTTTTGCCCCTCCTTAACAAATTTCTGGCTATTCACCTGTCATAGAACTTGCATGATATTGTAGTCTAGTACATGTATACAAAATGGACAAGGTACATCACTGGATTCATACACATGCAACTAGATCATAAGCTATAGTACTACATGACAAAATAAACAAACTGTACACAGTATGACACACAAAAGAACCACACAATACAGCGTACTGTAACAGCACAAAAAAACAAAAAAACACAACAACACATTTTTAGAACAAAACAAAAGAAACCAAAAAAAAACAAACTACAGCACATCATAAAGTAACAACACGAATACTTCTACACGACAGCTTTATCCACAAAATGAAACAAAGAAAAGCAATACCAAATACAAACAACCCAAACAATCTTCAAAATAACAGGACATGACGCAACTACTGTAACAAACAAGAGACATAATCTATTGTAACTCTTGGTCTGATGGATTTTCTCTCAAGACTTTAAAAACTAAGGATGAAAAAAGAATCTTAACACTCCTCCTCCCCCTCCCCCCCCCCCCAAAAAAAAAAGGAGTAAAATAAGACATAAAATTCAAATGTATTCAAAAACTTAGCTTGGCTGAGAGAACTACCGCTTGGCTGAGAGAGCTGCAGCTTGACTGAGAGAGCTGCAGCTCGGCTGAGGGAGCTTCAGCTTGGCTATATGGAAATGTTATCTCAACCTTACTGTATATAAATTCTGATGGTATAGGACTTTGGATTTTGGTACAAAAACTGTCAGCCATCCCACATATCTCCTTCGTATTGGTTTGCCTAAGTATGCAATTGTATATGTACTGGTAGCTTTGTGCTCTTACAAAAAATAGAGAAAATTCCCCCAAAATGTAAATATGAGATAAGGAGCAGCGAAATAAGCTTGCAGGATTCAGCTGATATTTTTTAATGAGGTCAACATGGCTGCTGATCCCCCTGTAAGAAGAAATTCTATACAATATTTAACCAATACAATATTTTTTTATTTTAAGCCTCAAATTGGTAATCCTCTGTTACTTCAAATCAACCTCATCTTCTTTTGCTCTTGGGCTTCTGCTTCAAAATACTCCAAAAAGTACAACTTCACTTTTGAGCAAAAAACTTAAAAAAGGAGAAAAAGTAATTGCACCATTCACAATTGTAAAAAGATATTATATGCTACTAAAGTTTTGTCCTTCAAGTCCAACATCTGCTCTTAAAGTACTTTGTTTTAAATCTGAGACAGATTTCTTGGAAATTTCGCTAAGTAGCCAATAAATTTTACTACAAAACATCTTCGAGCTACAAAACAGAAAACACCCAGGCAGGATGATAATTTCCCAATTCAAAATCATCCCCTGAATACATGAAATGTGGGGAAATGTTTGGATGGATTCACATTTTTTTAACACTGATAAAATCTACACATGTACACATTTACACTGCAAACCAACATTAAGCACCACTTCGAACATTTACATCAATCACTGCAGTCAAGACTCACACACACATTACATTCTCACACTATGAACAACAGTCATGAACACAAATTTTGACATGTAAAATATCCACAGTCCGTCCAACGATGATACCTTCAGATATACTGTAGGCTTTACAATTTTTAAGTGGAGCCACCTACTTTCTCCAGAAATTGTGAAGTAAGTAACTTTTAAGTTACAAGTTGTACTGTACAATTAAAGCAACACATCAATTCAACCTGTACTGTACTGTATTGTACTGTATTGTACTGTATTGTACTGTACTGTACTGTACTGTACTGTACTGCACTGCACTGCACTGCACTGCACTGCACTGCACTGCACTGCACTGCACTGCACTGCACTGCACTGCACTGCACTGCACTGCACTGCACTGCACTGCACTGCACTGCACTGCACTGCACTGCACTGCACTGCACTGCACTGCACTGCACTGCACTGCACTGCACTGCACTGCACTGTACTGTACTACAATGTACATACTCTATTCCAATTGTCTTGGAACTATGGACAAACTTAATTCCCGAACAGAGGCCTACCCTAACTGGTTGTTAGTTTAACAAATGTCAAAGGTATTGTATTTAAAAGCCACCTTTTGCAATCACAATACAAAAGGACTTGTCACAATGCCAACAGTACTACCATGAAGAGAAACAAAATTACATCTGTCCTCTCTCAAACAGTTTTACTGACACACCAAAGCATAAATGGCAACCTACATCCCCTAAGAGCCTCTCAAAACTTCCAACTATGCCTCTCACCTCCGACTGCCCCCGCTGAATTACTTGTCAAGAAGAGCTCATCCAATAACCCCCTACAAGGAACATATTCACACTGGCGTACCTCCTACTGCAAGTACTTGTACAACTTGACGCAGTGGTTTCCAGAGTCAGACACAGCCACATGTCCGTCACTGGTGATGGCTAGGTCCTGGGGACCATACAATGGATCTCCAGTCGTGTTCACGTAGGAAAGGAATGAGCCATTATGGTCAAATATCTGGACAAAGAGAGAAAGAGGAAATGGAGTTAATAAAACCATTACAACATAAAGTATAGCATTCATAGCTAATATAATTTACCTGTACTTCTAATAATGTCAGACCTTGAAGGACTTTTAAAGTATATTTCCAACAACTTATTGGTTTTAAACGAAAAGATCGAAACAACCAAGAGCTTGTACTACTACAACTTCACACTCAGGTTAGTTAGCTGGACAAAGACTCACAGCTAAGTTCTTATTACCAATTGGTTCAAGTCAGGCCAGTCACAGCCATTTTCCAGTGCAGTTTGCTTTCCCCACTTCACTGCTTAATATGCTGAGCACCAACCACAATTTCAGTGTGTTCCATTTTTAAAGTCCAACTCCAGACCTTAGGGCTACAAGCTGGATGCTCTGACCACTAAACATTGCAGTCACTTTCACAATTTCGTCATTTCCAATTTAACATTTTAGCTCAAATTTAAATTTAAAGAGTACATTAAGCAGTGCCCCCTTGAAAAAAGCACTAAATCTCCTACATTCTCTTACCTCACTTCAGAGACAGCGTTTGGTCTAACTGTAGAGCATTCGCCTCTCACTCGGGAGGCCCAGGTTTGATTCCCAGGTCGAATCATATCAAAGACTGAAAAAATGCAACCTACTGCCATTTTGCGTGATGCTCCGCATAAGCAATAGAGTAGGAAAAAGAAGCCAGTGAGCTACAACTGGAAAAAAGAATGTGGCCAGCTTGACTCAAACCAATAGGTTGGAACCTGGGTCAAAAAACTCCATCTAACTATAAACTAACTATCTCACTTCATGCATCCCACATAGTATGTCAGAACATTAATATTACAATTTAAAGGGACAATCAGAGTTTGTTTTTTCAACTTTTCCACAGCTTAAATTCTGCATCACAATGATTCATGAGCTAAAACTAACAAAATAATCATGGTGATAATGGCCTGGTGTTGTGATTGGCCACCGTATGGACGAGGTTGTCTAGTATAGACATTGTGAATATGATGTCAAAGAGCGTCCTTTGGGGGCAAAACAAACCAACACAGACAAATGCAGACAGCTGATTTGTCAACCAGTGGAATATGCGCATGGTCTGCTACACATGCCAGGAGAATTCTTATGCGTGCCGCCAAGTGTTCCATTGTTTTGCCCCCACAGATGACGATGTCAGTGTCGTCAATTGCACAAGGTCTATTGATGCTCTAATGAGTTTTGTTACCTTAACAAAATAATGTTTCCCTTTGAAGAGTGATTAACACGTAAATAATGTTTCTTCTCACTTGAAAGAGACCTCTTCAATGTCTGTTGGGTTCTGGTAAATAATCATTTGAAAAAGGTAAAACAAAGAGGTGGAACAAAACGTTAACATTCGCTGTCAAACTCTGATTGCCCCTTTAAGGTACCGTAAACCAAAGAGTTAGCTGCATAATTTAAAAATGAAGAGATAAAATATCTCATAATTCTAACAAATCATTCATAAAACAAGAATGTCCTGGACACTAAACCAAATTACGTGGCTGCTTTTTTTCCCTTCAAGACTAAATCTGATGATGGAAATCCCCCTACCCTTCCCCTTCAGACAAGAAAGTTTCATATTATCAAATGGGGAACTTCACCATGTTATTATACAAAAAACTTCCCCTATTCCTTCTGTGACATTTTACAATCAAATACAAGACTGTAAATTGTTGACGCCTACTCAGTGACATGTATTGCATTTAAAACACTTCAATTCAGTGGCGCAGCCACGGGGTGGTTGGGAGGGTAGAAACCCCTCCCCCATGACCCAACCTTGCAATGCAAAAAAACACCTAAAATAGCAGTTTTTTTCTCTCTCCCCTTAGACTTTTCCCTCATGTCATGACCTAACCATCCCTCCCCCCCTCACCCCCATGACACAATCTTGGCTATGCTACTGCTTCAATTAAATCTACTCTATCATTTCCCAAATAACAAAATAATAACTTTTGAAGACAAAAAACAAACTTTATGCTCAATAAAAGAAGTGGGAATGTTGTATACAACATGTTCCATACATCAATCAATAGCAACAGCTACTTCATCAGCTATTACAGGACTGTCATGATTATTCCCTGCAAACATTCCTAATGTCACAACAAACATTTGAGTATGTTTTCACTGTCAACAAAGAAATCTAGAAATGTTACCCTTGATTCTTGAGATATGATCTACAAACATAAGGTCAATATTAAATGAAACCATACGGTACATGTGCAGACAATCTATGCATTGTATGTGTACATCAGATTTAGAGGGCATATACAGTCTCTTCCTAGTAAACTAATGTACCTGTTCCATGGAGAAGGGGGGGGGGGGTGGGTCTTTCATTACAAAAATATCACTCACCAATGAAACTGAAAAGTGGTGACTGTACATTTATGGAGGATCACTTTAATTAAGTTATTTAAAAAGAGATATATGTACTTTTCACAAAGCAATATTCATCAAATGTTTTGAAAGTTGCTTGAGAGGCATTTGGAAATTTAGTGAGGAACCTAACTAACCTATCCTGCAGAGCAAACCCATTTTTTCAGTCCTCTTTAAGGCTAGGAAAGATGAGTTTATGACTGAACAAGGAATATGTCCTGCAGCCTGCTACTGTATGTAAGCAAACATAAACCTGGCTTGCTGAAGCAGGAGAGTTGGTTAGATAAGATTTAATGACACACCAACACGAATGTGTTATATAGTGACAAACAGTTCAAATACTGTGATGAAAGTCCTCCCGTTTAGTCGCCTCTTACGACAGGCGGGGAATACCGTGGGCATATTCTACAACCCCCAGCCCACAGGGGGACTGAAGCAGGGGAATAAGCTGAATAGAAAAATCTGAATTCATCAAACTGTCCACAGAAGGAGGAGGGAGCACACAATCAAACCATCCCTTGAAAAACTTAGCATACCTTCCCATCAACAGCTAAAATGGTTCCAATGCAGTCCATGGTCAAGTCTAATTTAAAACCCAAGGAAACATGTTATTTATTTGTCATCAACTTTACTTAGTCATTCATTTGATGCTTCAGACACTCAGACATTGAAACATTTTGTTTTCACTTTTAGTTCCACGGGTCCCTCCCTCCCCCCTCCCCAAGTTACTCACTGCAGCACCCTCTCTACCCCATTCTGTCACAATTACAAAGTTTGTAGAACTAATATTATCCAGGTCTATTTACATCCATGAAATCCTGCTATGATATATTAAAAGAAGGGATAATTAAAGGGGCTCATTGAGTTGATATCGATGACTTAATGAAAGTGTTTCAGAGTCAATAAAACATGAAATGCTTAAATAATTACTATAGCATGATTAGTCAAATTTCATATCCAGTAGTTACAGAAAAAGTTACCCATTACTTCTGTGTTAATGACTGTTACATGACAATTACTGAATATTTGTCTAGTAAAAAATTCCACACAGATGCAAAACTTGAGACCTTGAACAACAAAATTACCAATCACACCACTAGGTGATCATCACAAATTATTTTTTGTTAGTTTCAAATCAATGCACAAATGTGATGCAGAATTTAAGTTAAGAAATAAATTGTAAAAACAAAAACTCTAATTGCCCCTTAAAATTCAGATTGAGTCAGGGCATTGCCCTGTTTATGACAACATTGCAAAATGTCTACTTCTGCTGTCAACTTGTCTAATGCACGGAAGCATTACTTTAAGTAATTACCTTTCTTAAGTAGTATCAGATCATGTTTAACCTGTTGAACAACTCCAGCCATATTTATTTCCTGAATATGGGTCACTTCTGTGCAAATTTTGATTGCTAGACTTGCTATAAATAATGGTATACTGTAGGTACATCAACATTAAGAGGCCATACAACATTCCTCTGAGTTGGCTAGAGACAGATCCTAAACATTGCTAGAAACTCCTCTTCTTCTTCTTCTTCAAAACGGTGAGACATCCAAAAGGACAATTTTACACTGCGTATGTGCCGTGTGATCAGTCAGGCCCTCAAAGAGTTCATAATGAAATCCACTGGCTTTGGGTGACTTATGGCCCCCGCAATAAGACTCTCTGGGAGGTTATTCCAATCCCGAGTAGTATTAGGGACAAAACTGTACTTAAAACAATTAGTCCTAGCAGAGGGGGGGCGAAAGTGCAAAGCATGCATGTTACGAGAACAACGAGTACTGTAGGTTTACACAGATTAGACAGGGGGATGTTAGCTTGGCCGTAAATACCTTTGGCAAAAATTATGAGTCTGCAACGTCTGCGGCGGTCAGACAAAGTATGTAGACCTAGATCTTTGAGGAGTGCGGTCATAGAGCCAACTTCACAGGAGTACTCGCCGGATATAAACCTAGCAGATCTTTTTTGTACTCCCTCCAATCTATCTTGGAGTGAAATCTGATGTGGATCCCAGATGGAACAAGCATACTCCAACAAGGGCCTTAGTAAACCTTTATAGGCTGCCAATTTAACATCTTTGGAACAAAATGAGAGGTTCCTGCATAATAGGCCTAAGATCTTATTTCCCTTATTACAAACAAGTTGGATATGTTTGCCCCAGCTGAGATTCTTGGTGATAATCACCCCCAGATACTTAATTGAATCAACCCTTGTCAGGGCATGTACTCCTTCTAGAGTACATAAATATTTGCAATAGTCCTGATTTTGCAAACTTAGGGGTGTAACAAATTCAAAAGATATACAGAAATTGTTTGAATTTGAAATTGCACCAGGTAAAAAAATCCAAACTGCGGTTCTATCCCACCTATTATTCAATACAACTTACAAGACAGAATGAACACAAGCACACAATGTCACAGTACGTAACCCTCTATGAAGCAAGGGCTGCCTGGACAATTTACCAATGGGCAATTCTCCCAGTACTCTTCCTCCCTTCAACAGCCCTTCCATAGCCAAGAAGGGGGGAGGGGGCCTGTGCAAACTTTTTTGTCCCCTGGGAAGTGTCAAGTTGATACTTTACATCTTTGGCTCCCTGTAACAATTTTCTCCCCTAAAAGCAATTTTACTCCCTTAGGTACAGTACCTTTTCCAGCTACAGACCTGCCCTTAGGCAATTCCCTCCTAGTGTATTGCACCTTAAGACATTTGCAATGAACTGACTTCCCCATAATATTTGTAACTGGATATTTTCAAGGTGGGAATTGTTCCTAAGGATAGCAACTTGGTTGACTAGTTAACTCACAATTTTATACAATGATATGTTGCAATTGTATCCAGGGACTTGTTCTGAGCACCCAATAACAACAAATATTCTGCAAATGAATTGTGAGGGCAGTATATGACACATAGTATTGGAGACATGTTGAATCTCACATGAAAAACCTATCAATGCTACACTAAATATAAATTTATGTACATTTACAAGTGCCATGTATTTATGGTAACAATCAGTTATTTAAATAGGTAGAGTTTAATAGCCCCATTTCTAACCAATTAAATGGCTGAAGTCAAGTTGGCTACAGCCATAATCAGAGGCCCATAATCCTGAGCAAAATATTAAGGAAATTTATAACCTACCTGTATTCTACTGTTACCCCAATCAGCTACAATGATGTTACCAAGTACATCCACTGCTATCCCAGTTGGTGCGTTGAATTGACCGTTACCCTCACCCCTGGATCCAAAGGTGTTGACCAGTTGTCCATCATGGTCAAACACTTTGATGCAATGGTTGTGGAAATCTGAGACTAAAATCTGGTTGTCGTTGTTTATCGCAACAAAATGCGGCCCACACAGTTGCTGTTCCGTGGAACCACGAGAACCAAACTTACTAAGGAGCTTTCCCGTGGGTGTAAAGACCAAAATAGTGCTTGCCCTGTTATCCACAACAACAACATTGTTATTTTTATCCACAGCTACCCCTTTTGGTCCTACTAACTTCCCAGCAGCTATTTTATTAATATATTTTCCCTCTGGGGAGAATACATTCACCCATTTGTTGTCATAGTCCGCAACTATATAGTTGCCATTTCCAGCCACAGCTACCCCAGTCGGTCTCTGCAACTGCCCACTGCTTCTACCCCTTACGCCAAACTTCAGCTTGACATCACCTTCGTTGGTGAAGACTTGCACACTTTGGTTGGTACTGTCTGCTACAATGATGCGCCCAGACGGGGAAGAAGCTATGCCCTGTGGATTTGTAAATTCTCCTTTGTTCCTACCATGTGACCCTATGACCAATATGAGGTCATCTTCAATCGGATTGGACCTCTTTTGAGTTCTAATTGCCCCTGTAGCACTGTGGGGCCTTCTAGTGGCTCGCTGTCGTACACTCCTCACTGGGACATTCGAAGATGGAGAACGTGGACTTAGCTTTGCCTCATCTTTAACTACTTTTACTCTAAATGGACTGTTCTTGATGTGCTCGTTAAATAACCTTATGTCCAACATGTAAATGCCTTCCTTGGTTGGTGTATATATAATATCAAAAGTGCCATTTTTGTTGTCATTAATGCTAGTCTCTATTTCTCTACCATCTGCAGAATCAAACTTTGCGGTCAAGAGAGCGCCTCCAGATTTGACGATCTCTCCTTTGTGATCCCTGGTGGATATCATCACCACAGTCTGAACACCAATGGCAGCTCTCTTCAACCCGTCACCACTAGCAATCGTTTCGTGAGGAACGGCACTATTAGACTGAATGCATCCCAAGTTTGCCACACACTTTGTGATGATATCAAGGTCACAACTAAACTTTAGGAAATCATTCTCCCCTGGTTTAGTCTGCACGGACAGCTTTGCAAGTTCTTGTAACTTAGTTAACATCTGTTTCTTAATCAATAAAATCTCTGTATCATTGCTTTTCAGCAGTGTCTTCTCTGTAAAGCCACAGTTGCTTTCAATGCTTGCCAAGTATTCTTGTAGAGTAACTTTCTGATCTTCTAACACCCTACTCTTGCCATTACAAATTTCTTCCAAACTTTGCAGCAAAGAATGTTTTCTTTCCTTCACCTGTTCTTCCAAATTCTCAAAGTTTTTAGTGATTTTCTCCAAGGCTGAATCCTTTTCTTGTGAAAGACTGTCTGAAATTTTTTCGACTCTTTGAAGGGCCTCTTTTATGACAGGGATTTGACCTTTGACCTCTTCCAAAATCTTCCTCAGCACCTCTTTGTGCTCCTCTATGACATCTGCCAGTAATGTAGTCTGGTGATCACCATGCTCAGTCATTGTGCATTCATAACAGACCGCCGTCTCACAGTCATTACAGTAATACTTCAGTTTCTCCCCGTCGTGACTCGTGCACGCCAAAACGCCGGTGTCGCCTCCCATCTCCTCGTTCCCGTTACACTCTGGACTCTCCAAAACCTCCATCAGGTTGGTGATGAAGAAGTTGGTCTGTAGTCCAGCGACCCCCTCAGCGGGGAGAATGGAGAGCTGACGGCACAAAGGGCATGAAAGAGAGAGTGACTCTGGCGGTAGATAATTCTGCAGGCACTTCTGACAAAAGGTGTGGAGGCAGGGAAGCACTTTAGGTATGGTATAGTGGTCCAGGCAGATACCACAGACCAGGAACTGTTTGTCTATCTGTTTGATGACTGGGCTGGGGACAGCCATAATGACTGCTGATTGTTTGGCAGTGGAATGGTCTTCAGGCCGTCACAGATCTGGTAGTACTTGTGCTGGTCCTGGCATTCTGCTCTCCTGTCAATTTAAAAGGAGAAAATCATATTTGTAAGGAAATTTCTATTACCTTCCACGTATGGGATATTATATATCACACTATTATTATTTTATCTTTTTGAAATTGATCTTAGTTTTTATGTCCTTTTGTTGGAGGTTTAATTGCCATTTATTCAACTCATGCCCTGTCTTGCTCTTTTCATATTTGTCCATTGCTGTTTTAGGTTGTGTGCTAATGCTTATGGCCATCTTACATTGCTATTGTACTGTTAAACATGTTGTGCCACTTTAGTAATTAGCTCCCCCTCCCTCCCCCCCCCCCCCACTTTAAAATTCCCTCTTCGGCTCCTGGTATGAACGTATACACATCCACACAACTCACACCTATTCTTGAGTCCAGGTTTTATCATGATTTATTTAAAAATTTAAAACTACAATGAAACGTAAAACAAATAATGTTTCTCATTCATGAAATAGTATGAAGAATTTCATTTGTTCAGAGATATAACATTATTATGTTGAAATCACCAAGTTTGGCTTTGCCTTATTGAACAGAGCATTCAATCTTTCAACTTCAGAAATTATTCATACTTTTGCACTCATAAACATTCATTATTTGTAAATTATGTATAATTATTAAATGTACTGTATCATTATTATGTATCATTAATGGTACATCATGTACCATTATTGGTATACTATTATGTACAGTAAGCCTGAAAGCAAATGCATGCAATAATATCAATCTGGAGAGTGTATCACACTATTTTCTAAATCATGTAGCTTTTTTTCATATGAGATAATTAATTGTGCAAAGGGAGAAAATGACAACAGTTTATCAGTAACCGACTGGACAAGAAGGATTTAATTACACCTGACCGTCCTGCCCTTTGTGAAGTCAGTTCAAAGTGTTCAGGTTTTTAAGGAAGGGAGCTCCAAATGCAGTCCAAAGGTATGGAGTTCAATTCCTGGTGGGGTCATAGTCATACCAAAGACTTTAAAATTATGGAACCTACTGCCAATGTGCTTGGGGCTTAGTAAATGAAATGGAGTAAATGGAATAGAGAAAACATGGCAGTGTGTTCAACTTAAACCAATTGGTTAGAAACTGAGCCATAAAACCTCATCTAACCTACTGCAGTTGACCCAAACCCATTTTACAACAACATCCAGAACCCACAGCATTCTTCAAATTTCACTTCCACTTATTTCCTATGATATTTCAGGACCCCAAAAAGCAAGAGCTGCTGTTGCCAAATCACACAAGTTTCGAATTATTTCTCTTCAGAGCATCTTCCATTATATTTAAGTATTTCAATATTGCATCTTCAGGGTAAATCCAAATAAATTTCACAATTGAGGAGGAAAAATACTGTCACATGATTGAAAGGGCACATTTGTGAAACAAAACTACAATACTAATTTAAAGTCCTACACTTTCCCTTTAAACACTGCATACTCAAGGTGAACCATTAGTTACTCTCCTAAATTTCATAATTTAGTTTGGAAAATATGGTCATATAACCATCAAGAAACGATCATGTGAACAGATCAACAGCTACAGTAGATGATTGCATTAATGCTGTCAATATTGCATATTCAAGGAAAGCCAAAAAATACTCATCAGGGTTGTCAGCAGACCATTTTGATAGCTGGGTAATTTTTGATCACCATCCTGAGGGAGTGGTCTAAGGGGAATCTATGTCCCATCTCCCCTTTGAAAATTTTTTGCAGGTTTGGAGAGTGCTAACATAAAACTAGGATTTATCACTGAATTCTGGAGAAATCTAAGAAATTTGTTCAGGTAGGCAAAGAAATTTGTGCCAGGCGATGATGCTGATCAATATTGATGGTGAGTACCTGGTGGAGATTTTGAGAGCCGGGTAGCATCGCCCGGTGCTGCCCAGTGTGGTGACAAACCTGCTTCTCATAAATCTCAATGAGAAAAACATTGATTGTCATCATATGATTCCTAGGAGCCATTCATGAAAGAGGGAACACTAATTCCACTTTAGACTAACTGCATTTTCTCTTTAAAGCCAGTTAGTAAAAAGAATTCTACTAATTTTGTCATAATGGCTAAGAGTTTGCTATAACAACTTGCTATCATAAATGACCTTAAAGTGCACCTCAAGTCAAAAAATTCAAAAAAATATACCCAACATCATGAAAAATGAATTCTAACAGTCCAATTTCTTTCTTCATAGAACATTCCTGAGCCAATTAAGATATAAAATGTTGACATTTATTCTCTTAAGACAAATTTGTCCATTGTGCAACAATTTTTGACTTTCTTGTGGTACAACTCTCATAACCTGCTTTGCTTCCCTTTAGAATTACAAAATGCTTTCATGACTTTGAGTTTCATGTTTGCTACAGTACCATACAGTAGCATGTTGCACAGACAGAGTTTAATTACATCAACCCCATTAAAGAGTAAGACTACAATACCATCACACCTTGGAACAAGTTGCACTAACTTTCAGAAAAACAAAGAAATACAAAGATTGTAATTTGAGTAGTACAACAATGACATCACATATTATTGCATAATGTACCATTTTAATTTGAGTGAATAAGCTTCAGCATTTTTCATTTTGGCTCAAGAAACTCCTGTGAAAATGTGAGTTGGACTGTTAGAGTTTGTTTCTCATGCTCTTTTAGAAGTATATGAATTTTTTGCCTTGAGGTGCACTTTAAATGACTATTGCAAATACTGTACAGCTCGATCTCCAACCATGCATGACACATATTTTTACAGTCCACACTTGGGTTGTTCCTTTTTAAACAAAAACCAACAAAGTACCACTTTAAAATACCATACTAAAATGCAGGGGATTTTCGTCATATTTTTTTTTACTAGCAAATCCAGAAAATTTTGCTGGTATTGATATAAAGTCAATTTAAAATTACAGTGAGTGTAGATACAGGATACTTTTCTTCAACCATACATTGAACTAAGCTGTTCACTTTGGAATAAGGTTTCAGTTAAAGGGAAAATCAAGGAATTGACAGCAAACATTGACCTTTGGTTCCAACACTTTGTTTTTCCTCTTTTTAACTGATTATTTACCAGAATCGACAGATATTGAAGAGGTCTTTCAAATTTGAATTAACATTGTTTCTGTGGTAATTACTGCAAAATGAGACTTTTGTAAGATTTTTTCAGGTAAAATTAAACCCCCACAACGAAGCAAGACTAGCTGACAACCTCATCCCTATAGGGGCCAATCACAATGTCTGACAATGACAACAGCCAGGGTTGCCAGTTTGGACTTTTGCCAGCCTAAAAAGGCCAACCTTGGTGGTTTTTAGAAATGCTTGGTGGGAAGATTTTTAAATGGGACACCAAACTGGGATTTGGTAATTTTCTCAAAGTTAGCCTTTTTCAGCAGCATTTCCTACATTTTTATTCCATTTCAATTGTAACTTAGACAAATTACAATTGTTATAATGCTTACAAAGTGTAATTGGGCAAAATATGTAGTTACACAAGCATTTACAATATAGTGCACAGTACTGTAAAAAATACAACGAAAAATACAATGAAATATGTATGTGCACAACGTCTCATGACATTCTGAGTGATAAATTTGTTGATCCTGACATGTGTTACCATCCACTAAGGGATTTTTTGAGAATTTGGTGTTTTTGCAGTCCATTTGACACCAGATTTGGTGGTTTGTGACTAAGTTAGTTTGCAAGATGGAGTTTTTACAGCCCAGTTTCCAACCTACTGGTTCAATTCCAGCAGGCCACAGCCTTTTTTCCAGTTGTGGCTCAATGGCTTGTGACTAAGGAAAACCCGGCAACCCGAATGACAGATCACTTTTTGTTAGTTCTAACTCAATACATGATTGTGGTGCAGAATTGAAGTTGCAGCAAACTAATAAAAACAATCCTCTGATTGCCCCTTTAATGAGTAGACTGTTTCTTATGGAAATGAACCTTTGTATAGTATAGTCTGTACTTAAAACTGTCAGTAAACAGAGCCAAATTAGCTATGCAAACAGACCTGCAATCTTGTGTAAAATGCAGTTTATTATTCTGTGAACATATCCCACACACTGAGTGTGAAATGCTTCACACAACTGGAAATGATAAAGTACAATTGTTTGTCTAGCCAGCCCTGCTTTGTCAATTCACGGAAACAAGGTGATTCAAAAGACCAAGCTATATATTAAAATCGACATAGCCAATTTTATGTACATGGGCTGCATGATTCACACATGATTTGGTATCTAGGCAAAGCAGTGTACTATATTGCACTATACAAAGTGATGTAAGATTTGAAGGGCAAAAACAGTCGCTGCAAAATTAACAATCAACAACAACTAATTCAAACAATTTTTATATTTATTTTCCAAGTATTTTTCATAATATTTCTGGATTAAAATATTGCATATATTTTAAGGGGAAATGTAGTCACTCTAATTTGAAGTAGTCTGTTGGTGGACTGTTCTGTTCTATGATTTGTTATTGAGAGTCAAGTGACAATATTTTTTCCCTAAATGTGAAATTTACTAGGAGTAGTATGCTTAGTTCACCTTGAATATGCAACACTGAAGCCCTAAAAAGATAATGGAATCTTAACAGCCAACTTTGAAGCGAAATAAGAAAATTATGAGATTCAGCTTTAATTTGCTTCAAAAAAAAGTCTGGGGCAACTGCTCTTGCACTTTTAGGCAAACGAGGCATATCTTCCATGTAAATATAACAATTGGGGAAGAAAAATATTATTACATGATAGTCACATGAATGTCACAGGAAAGTCTACCACGCTAAGCTAAGTAAAGGTGACTGCACTTCCCCTTAAACTTTTAGCCTACATATGATACAGGCCCCAGGCCCATCAAAACCAGGAGACACTTGATTTTTATCCAGACCTACTGGACTCCTGGTTTTAAGTGTGTTTCTCCCCAGTTTTTAGTGTTCCATTTTATTTGTACATTCTACATATATGTAGGCTTATTTGGCCCATTAAAGGCCCAATTCTCTCACCCCAAACGGCACCAATTCTCCTAACCTTCTTACTTAAGCCCCTCCCACAATTCACTGAAATTCATCCTTATCCAGAGACATAATCTCAGTTTATTGCTTCAGGGTGAGTACAGAAAAGCCCTATGTGTATAGTCAAAACACTCTCAGGACAGTTTATGCTGTGCAATATAGGCTTTGGTAAACTGCATTGTTTGAATTAGCAGTCAATCAAAAAGCTGGGCCAATGGAGAGTTTCTGTAACCCCATACAAGAAGTGTAGTTTGGGGTGAGAGGAATGGCCCTTTAATATAAAAAGAAAAATAAATGAAACCATTTTGACAGATTGTTTACATTTATCTGATGCACAGTACTATAAACATGTTTACAGCAATATATCAATATATAGCTGATACAGGGAATTTCATTAGTTTACATGAACCTCCCAGCTATATACACTACATGCTAACATGATTTACTTACCCATGCATGGCAATACGAAAACAATCTTGAGCAACCTAATTGCACTGTGCAAAGCATTGCATATATGACGATGTTGTCCAGGCATGAGTATGCTTTAGTCTATTAGTGCCAGTATTTGTATTTTTTTAATGAAAATTAGCAACCTCCAGGTTTTTGAAACTAATCTCCCTATTTTTTTTTAATGTGAAAGGAGAATCTACCTATTTTGAGTACAGACAGGTTGACAGCCTGTCTGAAGGCCCATAATCAGGATAGGTGGTGACTGGGGCCCAGGTGCAACTATGTACCAATCCCATTCGACAGACCACCATTTGATTTGGTCATGTCTGCCATTATTAAAGGGCAAGAACAGTCATCCCAAGTTGAAGTAGTCTAGTAGACTATCCTGTTTCATGATTGGCTGTTGAGAGTCATGTGACAACAATTTTTCTCTTCCAATATGAAATTTACTAGGAGTTGTACTGTGTGTTTTATTTTGAATATGCAATATTGAAGTTACAAAATACCACAAAAGATACTTTGAAGTGACATAAGAGCAAAATTGTGATATTCAGTGGTTGCCAAGTGAGTTTGGGGGACTGCTCTTGACCTTTAAGGATGTGTAACTCATTAAATCAGTAATCTCAATCACAATGTGACAAACAAGTTAGAAGTAGTAGATATTGCATCATTTATCCCAAATCTATGATGAATTGCAATATCATGAGTATAGCCATTCCCTGATAACTGAAAAGGATGACAAGCCTAAAGCTACTATCAATGCAGAGCTTTACTATGAGTTTGAATATAGCATATGAGAAAATTTTTGGCTTCACAACTAAAGCCCTGCAAATGGTTGAAAGCAGCCCTTGCCATTGTTCTAAGCTGTATAATTATTTGAGTAGGGTTACTAACCATCAGCCCTGATAAATGAGGATTGTCCCATTTTTTATTGGAAAAGTGAGCATCATTACAGGTCAGGTAAATCTTCCCAATTTTCTTAAAAATGATTATCAGTTGCATGGGCAAGCTGCAGGACAGCAATGTATTTCCATGGCAGCTGATTGAGCTGAACTGAGTGTGATACTTGTTCCAATTCCATTTCCTAATATTTGTTATTACATTGTGTAATGCTGCTAGCTAAACTTCGTGATTTTCGTTCATGCAGCAGCTGTGATACGACTTAATTTAGCACTATAACATCCCTGAAACTGTCCCCATACTTACTGTAGGTCTATTGAGCAAACACCTTGAAACAAGTGAAATCTGTTACAAATCTTGTATTACACCATTTAATTGGAATCTAGGCATGAATAAAATCCAAATTTTCTGCAAAGTGACATGCGCATCCCTCCCCTTGGGTCCTTGGTCTCTCCAACATATTTTTCTCCAATATATGTTCCACTTTTAGTTTACAGAAATATGGGACCCAAAATAAAGTATCAAGAAATTGGTATGCTTTGCCTCAAAATGACAGGAAAAAAGAGCAGTAGAATATTACAAACATCAAGCACATTGTGAAGAGGTCTGAAAACAGAACATATGCCTGAAAGCCGGACAAATAGCCACTTTTATCCGATATGTCTTAACCAAGACACTACCAGAAACCTCTCAAACAGTCCTTGAGTATTAGCAATTAGCCTTGAACAGTACCAGTGAAATTTGAAGAATGTCTATTTTCCAAACTTCATTGAGGGACACAGCACGTACAAGCAATGGCAAATACAGTACAGAAACATGCAACGTGCAACAGCCTACAGGGGAAACGCAGTCATCTCAACTTGGAAGTAGTGCTGTCCTTCCTGTTTCATGATTGGCTCATGAGGGTCATGTGACAGTATTTTCTTTCTCCATTGATGTGAAATTTAGCAGAAGAAACAGCTTGATTTACCTTGAATATATACGCAATACTGAGGTCTTAAAATATTATGAAAGATACTTTGAAGAGAAGTAGAAGAAATTTGTGAGATTTAGCTGTTGCTTCAAAATAAGTTTTGGGGAGCTAATCTTGTCCTTTAACTTCCACTGAAAGCATGGCAAAAAAATTATATTCTGAATATGGTAGTTTAAATCTACAACATGCTCAGTCATATACAATACTGCACTGGGTGGATATTTCCACCCAAACAGAAACTTGTTACAAATAATTATGTACTGTAAAAGTAACATTTCCATACAGTATTGATTGTGAGTTTGGCAAAAAGAAACCCTTCCCAAACTCAGAGTTACAAAGCTGTGAAAATGACACAATGAATTGCATTAAATATTGCACATATTGATTAATTACTGAATACTACACCTGTTGCTCAGGTATTATCCACATGCAGATAAATAATTTTCTTGAAAATAATCCACGGTTATGCCATACAACTCCCAAAACAGAAAGTCACTTCAAGATATTCATGACGCACCCTCAATCACCATGCTGCAATGTCCGGTTGTCTGTGCACAAAACTCACACACATAACCTGATTCAACAGCATCTTGCAGAGGCTTATTCACTCCTATCGTCCACACTTTGTCATTTACTACTCGTTTCTCATTATGTATGAGCGGCTGCTAAGAGACGAGTCTAGCGTGTTTTAACCATACATGCGACACTAAATAATATGCACATGCAATCAGTCATTCATTGTAGACATACTAGGGGATATTACTATAACACACAGGAGAGATAGACTCTCAAAACATGGATAGTCAAATATTACTGCTGCTGCTCGATCTTAAAGCCTCCTGGGCAAAAGTCGTTACCGTTGTCAGAAAGGAGGGAAAGCTGGAAATGATAACAGGTATTGATCTGATGGCTGTGAGTCATATTCACAATGAATTAAAAGTAGAATATACCTGTGAATAAATGAAGATGGCCTGGGGCAGTTTTACCCTTACCTCAATAAAATGAGAGTAATGAGGAAATAGTCAGATTGCATTAGTTCACAATGTGTCATCATGGCCAAACCAACTGTAAACTGGACAACTTTGAAAACATGTCTTTATCAAGTGAGATTAAATATCTCCATTAATATGGGCAACAAACTCAAAATGTAACAAAAAAAATAAGGTAGCGCTACAAATACCAATCAAATCAATTGCTGTTACTTGTAAAGCTGGGTTTATCTTCTTTTGTTAAGTTACAGTTGTAAGTTCATAATTGGCATTTTATCTAGACTAAGTGATGCATAAAATAATTTTCATTTCTTGTGTTTGCACTTAACAGTAGGTAATGCTTGGAGAGTTACATAAGTTAAAGCTATGGATAAACTCTCGTTGTTCCATAAATTGCAGCTGGCACTATCTGCAGTGCATGTAACAATAAGCTGTCCCAACACTTTTATAGGAGTCGATTCTTAGAACCCCCATTCCCACATGCCACCCTTCACCCATTCCCTCAAGTAGAAAAACACCTCTGTCTTTCTTACCCTATTTTCATTCTACAAAAGGCAGGGGACCAATCCAAGTGACTCTTCTTCATGTTTCTGTGACAAATATGCAACCAAATTTAAATTTTGAACTTCTTGTATCCTAGCTTGTAACAGTTATGTGTACAATTGAAAAAGCCCCTCGTGTTGACATCTGGCATGCTAACATAGCTTTCATGCATAAACTTTGTAGTCTGTGCGAGTGCCATTTTGGGGCAAACTAACACAACACGTAATGGTCTGTTTCCAAAACCTTTCCGTTAATATTTACAGTGTAATTACAGTGATATCTTTGTACTTTACAGATAGCAGCAATGTGTTGATTTGCTTGAAAGTGACATGTTACGAAATATTCGGGGAATATACTGGAGATGGCATACTGTATTAACTATAAGACTGTACACAAGCAAGGCTCAGTTTACGTAGCTTGCCAAACCTAATACGAGTACAGTCTTTGCAAGCTGAGCGGGGTGATATGTCTGCAAGTTTCTGCGTAAAACATTATGGTGTGATTTTCAATCACCAACGGATAGCTTGCGTGGATAATTAGAAGTGATGTATAAATTTTTGCAACCACATATGTGATGAGTAACTCACTAAGTGAGGATAGCGCAATCAGGTCCCACACTGATGAAAATTTCAACTTCAGGAAACAAAGTTCAAACAAATTTCAAACTTAAACATAATTTCTAGGGGCCCTAATCATTCTCAGTTTCAGAGAATGTTAACCTAATTGGCAACATATTTCAGTCCATTACCTTGGGCAATGGCATAAATTAGGCGATTCTCTTTTCATGCAATTGACATTTTTTAAGATTCGGGTAGTAGATTTGGAACCTGCTAATACGATGGCCGGCTGGTACCAGGGTAACCCATGCAAATGCTAATATATAAGGTATGGTTGTTGTTTTGAAGTAATTAAGTCTGCAGTGACTACTTAAGACATGTCAAAGTGCCATGGGGCAAAAGCTTTCGCTTTTTCTTTGTTCAGACTTCAGACCCAAAGGCCAATGAATGCTCTGTATATTTTTCCCCAACGTTCTTTGTTTCATTTTCCTTCTAGAGGCATATTCTGGGTTAAGATCTGACAAAGAAGTACATGGAACTTTCAATATACTGTATCATACATGCATAGATAGAATTCAGTAACCCAACTACAGGATCATTCATAATCAGGTTAGGCAAGCATTCCTAGCTCAATTAAGTCAATGGTTGCTATGGTTTCCAAAGAATCACTGGCATACTTCTATTGAAACTATGACAGGAAGGAACCAATTGACAGACTACAAGTGCTTTTACTGTTTCACATTAGTGTTGTGTATCAACATAAGATGAGACCTCGTCATAACAGGACACGGTATGCCTCTAGTATTGCAGGTCTGTCTGTATCATGTACAGTAGTTTGATGTAGTTTTACGGTCCAGTTCCCAACCAATCATGGTTCAAGTTGAGCCAGCCACAGCCTTTTTTCTAGTTATGGCTCATTGGCTTGTTTTCCCTGCTCCATTATTTATGCTGAGCACCAAGCATAATGACAGTTTGTTCCATTTTTAAAGTCTTTGTTATGACCAGGCTAGGAGTTGAACTTCAGACCTGGCCGAGTATCATGTAGAAAAGGCAAGTCGACAATGGTGGTGTTATGGGTGGGAAGGCATTTGTCCCCCAGAGTTTTCCCCTACCCCCATCCTTCCATGCTCCTTTCCCAATGGTAAATACATCAAACAGTTTTCATAGTAAACTCTGCACCAGCAAAATGTACAACTCTACCCAACTTAAATGTTCCACTTGGAACTAAAATCCTCAAAGGACACAGACAAAATCATGAGATCCCTTTTGTGTGAGTCACAGAAAAATAAATAGACTACATGACTATAGTGACTAAGAACTGATAAAGCAGTTACTCAGAACATTAAGTCTAAAAATAATCATACTACAGTATGCAGTACCATAGTTCACAAGAAGGAGTACACAACCAATATTTCCCCTCCACGACCCTTTAAACTCTTTGAAATCTTTTGTTAATCCTTCTTCAAATTTTAAGTTTATCTTAAAGGGGAAATGCAGTCACCCCAACTTGAAATGGTGTAGTGCACTGTCCTGTTTCATGACTGGCTCTTGACAGTCCTGTGACATTATTTTTTTCTTATGAAATGTGAAATTTTTCAGGAGTTTCTGCTTGGTTTATCTTGAATATGCAATATTCAAGTTCTAAATTATTATGAAAAAGTCTATGAAGGGAAATAAGAAGAAAATATGTATGGTTGGACTGCTCTTGCCCTTTAAGGAAGTAATGAATGTTAGGCCCAAACTTCTGCAAGGCTACTTTATAGCATTATACAAACAACAATCAAAGAACAATGAACCGGCATTGTCAAATCCTCGTTGCTCTCAAGCATCTGAAATCTACCTGAGGTGACCGACTGCTTGTCTGTGATTTTTCAGAATTAATAACAATCTTAGTCCTTCAGTTGCAAGTTACCCTGGGTCAGCCTGCATTACACCTCAGAAATCAATTAATTTGTATTAATTCCTGTTATCAATAGAAATATTACAATTAACCTGCAGTTACAGCTAGAAAAAGTCTACAAAGCCCACTGATAATTACTTGCAAGGTATAATAAACCAGATATGCTGACCTCATTAATACAAATAATATCCTTCCTATACCCTTGACTACCAACTTGTTTTGAAATAGTTTTTAGGCTCCTAACTTGGAACAGCTAGACAGACAAAACATACGTGATCAGTTCAACTCTGCTCAGATAAGGTACAGTATACAGGCTGTGCTGCAATGTTCCATAACCAGTAGTGGATAATTAATTCTACTGACTGGGAAAATGCAATCAACCCATGGATATTTTCAGTGATCATTTTAAGTAAAGTTTGTGACTGAACTGTTTAATTTGTGCAAAAGAATATCTTCTTTGCCTTGCAAAATATGGTGAAATATGCAAAATTTCAGGTCTGAAGTTGTAATAACCTACCTTTTACATGTATTTTAGTACTCTATAAAAAGTGAAAGAAAAATGACATGACTGTATAGAGTAGGTCTGAATTTATGCCTGATGCTAATAAAAATTAAGAGCACCATTCTCTGTAATATGTACAACCAATCTAGCAGCTGATTGCTAGGATCAAAGAAGCTACAGTACAAATAGTTCTCCCATGCTAGAAACAGGGTACATGCACATCCATGGCCAGAAAAGGTACTGAGGAGGGCTTTTATTAGCCCCTGAAAAGACACAGTCTATACATTTCCGAAGGGAAAATTTGTGTCTGAGGTATCCCCCCTCCTCCTCCAGAGAAGGTAACAATTAAGGAAGGCAAGGAGGTTACACTTCAAAAATGTGAAAATTTTATGTAAAAAGAATACCTACTTAGACATTACTTAATATAATGCAACACAATACATAGCATGGGGGGGGGGGGGGATCCCCCCCCCACTGAAGCCCATTTTGATTTAATATTTCCTGACAACATGTAAACTATTTTATCACGAATGATACTTCCAAGGATTGCATATGTGGCAAGTGATTGCAAATATACTACAAGAACATCTAAATTTTCAAAAACTTTAAAAGGAAAGAAGCACACCCAATCTCCTTCTCCATTACACAACACACTGTGTTACTGCCTCCCACCCCTTAAGAGAAATCCAGGCTACTGTCACCTATGTACACTTCCATGATGAAACATCCCTTCTTACTTTTTGTTAAATCCTCCTTCTCTGCCTGATACCTCTCATCACTTCAGGGAAGAAATAAAGCTAAACACACTTGATACCTAGTCACGTTACAGTTTCACATCTGATTAATTCATTGACAGTAACAGATATACGTAAATACACAAAAAGTTACCTAACATTCAGGGTTAGCCAACAGGACAATCAAGTTAATTGCTTTCACCTAGTGTGAACACAATGACAGCATACTGTACAGTAGCTCATTTGAGGGCACAGATCATGTAACAAACTCAAATACAAGTTACACCCCACACCACCTTTGATCTACTGGGGTGTATTTCTTTCTCAAGAAGTAACGTCATGGCATGTTGATTTTAAGTTCCACACTGCCATTGATTTATGAACAGTGAAACTTTCCTTAAAGGTCCAGCTCTCTCACCCCAAACAGTATCATTTTTCCTAACCTTCTTACTAAAGTCCCTCCCCCTCCCCCAATTGTCTGAAATTCATCCTCATCCAGATACAATCTCAGTTTATTGCTTCAAGGTGAGTATAGAAAAACTCAATTTATATAATCAAAACACTCTCAGCACCGTTCATGCTGTGTAACATAAGCTTTGGTACTCTGCATTGTTTGAATTAGCTGTCAATCAAAGAGCTGAACCAATTGAGAATTTTGGTACCCCCATACCAAAATTTTAGTTTGGGGTGAGAGGTTTGGCTATTTAATAGTGTGCAGTTCCCAGAAATGGTAGGTTTTAACTTTTCCAGATAGTCTCCAAGTCAGGACTCAGAATGAATCCCTCAGTTCAGAACATATGATTCCATGACACTTGATTTCTTTTTAACTTCAAAGATCACCATAAGGATGTGTACATTATCATATGTGTTTTCTTGAAAACTAAGAAACTATTTTTCTAAATCATTTTAAAATACCTTTAATAGAACTAAACTACCTTTACCAGAACTAAATGCTTGGTTTACATTGAATATGCATTAATATTTAAGTTATAACATATGATGAAAGATACTTTGAAGAGAAAAAGTAAAACGTGATGTTGACTTCTTGCTTTTAAAAAAATTTGGGGGGACTGCTCTTGGCCTTTCATCTCTGTACACTGGGATTTCATATGCAAATGGGGGTAATGAGGGGACCAATCAGCCAATAGTTGTCACAATGGCTGAGGATGAAGATAGAATAATGGACTTTGTTCAAGGCTTATTTTCTCTGAAGAGTGTAAAAAATGGTCAGATGACTGAATGATGCACACGACTGTTGGGACACAATGACACCCCCTTCTGAGACCTAGAACCCCCACGTTTATACCAAGTAAACACCCACACCCTTTGTACCCAAAATACTGTACTCCCACATCCCAAGTTTTCATGTCAATGTCACTTTTATCAGAGCTGAGGGCAAATTGGGCTTAGGTGCCTACCCCAAAAATAGACACCATTGAAATGCTTGATTTGACTGTAATGCTGTAATTCCATTCAGTGTTGTCTAAGTATGGAAGTATTGCAAGCCTGGCATTACTGTTATGATCTTAGTACTAGCAGCTGCAAAAAAACAAGCCTTTCAACATGATGGATGATAAAATTTATATGGATGGTTGAACGCTAAAGTTGCAGGGGCCTGGATGTTTTATGCTTATGTGAGTAAAGAACACAGGAATGCCAAGTGCTTGATATACAGTGATGTATGGTGTACAGTTACTGTAACTACAGGAGATAACTAGGACACAATAACACTGATGGAGTGCTAAGGTTCATGGGCAGAGGAAACTATATTGTAGGATGGGGGCAAACTGTTATAAATGTGTCCTGTAAAGATGCTCAAAATACCAGGTCGGTATATCCACAGATATCCCCAATACCTTTGTTTTTAGAAAAACATGTTTTGAAAACACAAATATTGCATTCCTTAATCAGCCACAAAAGACATGTCAAAATTTTCCCTAGAGCCCCATTTAATCATTGAAACAACAAAGGTATCTTTACAAAGGTCAGGAGATGACCTAGTTTCCAGTCTCAAGTGCTCAAGCACCATATGTCTGGGATCAATATAAAAGAGGCCTCAAGCTGATATCCTACTGTATACAGTATATATGTATACAGCACCTCCAGTATCGGAGGTAGTAACTATATGATCACATATAAAGTGCTTCCTTCTTTCCCGCTGTCCCTGAGGAGGTGAAGATCCAGGATTTTAAGAAAGGGTGGGCGGCACACACACAATCAGTCTAAGGCCATCAAGAGAGTGCAGACGGTGCGGAGCCATGCCAGGAGTTTGGGGGTCTCTCCAAAGAAAATTTGATTTCTAGATATGCTTGATGCCATTTCCAAGCATCTGGGATCGCATATTTTCTGTATCTAAAACAAAAATCATCAGTCAAAAATCTTTGGTCAACGAAAATAGGGAGACGTGTGCTGGGTGCGCCCCCTCCCACCTGGATCCACTCCTGCTGTAGATTAAGGGTTATAGAATATGCCCATGCACCGTCTTCCCCTTGTGTCGCAAGAGTGGACCTAAAGTTGACGTCTTGAAGATGGTTTGAACCATATTTGAAATCAAACTTGAACTTGAACCATATTTGAACTTAGTTCAGTTCCCCTGGGCCCCACCAAGGCTTTGCCCATTGACCCAACCTGTAGAAGCACATGCCTTGTTTTCAGTTTTGCTTTGTTCATGCAAATAGTTGTGCCCCTCAACATCTTCCTTTGTCCCTATTTTGGCCACCTTCCTCAACCTCCCAATTTGGCGGCACACTTCCATAGTAGTGAGCTAATACCAGCATGAATTTTATTTATGTTGCAAGTCTAGAATGAGGGAGGACCACACAAATTTTCACCATCCTAATCCCCCTTCCCCGGTTCCGAGCTCCATTACCGGTTCACAATGGCCATCAGCCATATAAACTGTATTTAATTGAGCAATTCATTTTTTTCCATTCTGGAAAAATACTACTCCTTAAAAAAAATGTACCACTGTAGTACTGTTAGCAACGTCCACTTGTAAATAATTTTACTTATGTACAGCAAAATGTTAAATGTCATTTACTTTGAAAATTGTACTATTCATACAAAAATAAAGGAGATTTTTTACTGCAATTCAAGAAACGGAATATTTTACAGTTTGACTGAAATTTAGAATATTTTGAGATTTGGGTATATTGATTAACACCAGCCTAATATGTAAATACTACGAAGTTATTCTTTCAAATTCCCATGATTGAGTTAAAGGGGTTGATTGGGATCTTAGACAGTTTCTGTTCCCTTGTGATCAGACAACTGTCCTTCTCAACAGTACTGCAGAATGGTGTGCCAAAATAGTTTACAGTGAAACCCCTTCACCAGCCTTTCAAGAAATTGAGGCAACCTCCATGGGAAACAAAGGCTTCTCTGCAGCCACACTGGCCACCTCATCACAGAAAAAAAAAAATCAAAAATTAAAAAAAAAAAAAAATACCCTGCACACTCTGTTCATTATATAACATCCACACTATACTGCTACCTACCAACCCTACACATAAATATATTACTTTATTCATCATACCTGTCCATGGATACTGTTGTACAAATTATCCTTTACCTTACCAGCATACAATCTATATAATACAACTAATATACCTCTCTGCATAGAAACTGACACATTACTTAGTAACACTTCACACAAAGTAAGGGCAGTTACAATTCTGTACCTTCTACTGCACACCACTCTCACACAATAAACACTAACTGAAAAAGAATTAGAAAGAAGTTGTAACTTACAGTTTACTCCCAGTTGACAATTTCCTTTGGACAAGGCTGTCACTTAATATTTTATAGACATTCCACTACCCCATGCGATATGTTCTGGGTACTGTATGTGCATGAACTCTAATTTGCCACACATAACTCATAATGAGGTAAATCATTACCTCATCTCCCACTGCACACAGCATTGAAAATATCTCTTTGGGGATGCACTCACCTTGAATTCATGGCTGCCTGACAGAATGCATCACAACGAAAGAAAACTTTTGCAAGAAAATTCCTAAATTGTGCTGGTTACAAATCGCAGTGCTGCTATCCTATCAAAAATATATGGGATGGGCACAGATTCCTGTGTATATAATATTGCAGCCAGCATACCCAATGTATATGCCATACACACAGACTGTATATTAGCCACTTGATATTGCAGTGTATAGCAGCTTCCCATGATAAAAATACACTGTGCCATTGCATTCATAATTAATGAGAGTAGGTCAGGTGAAAATCTGATTGGATGAGTGTTACAGCTGTAAGCTGTGGGGACGATCCATTTATTGCACGGGCAGAGGGAAATGGGTTGAAAAAAGGCACAGAAAAAAATTGGGTTTGTTGATGTATAAAATAGGACGTTTGTTTTGTCGGTCAATGTCTGTCAGTTGAGGAAACAGTTATTAGGAAAACAAACATTAGCAAGTTGAAGTGCACTCTAAGAGATCAAATTACTTAAAGAATAAAAATATGACATGTAATGAAGTCACAGAATTATGTATTTATACATGGTATGTGAATGTCTAAATATTCCAGTAGCTGAGGTTTTATTTCATCTTAAGATAATGTAATTGTTGTGTAAAGTTACCAATTACTCTACATGCTCTTGACTCAACAAGCATGTGACTAGATGATCATTACACGTTTAAAAGTTGAGTGTGTGTTGTTTATAGTTCTAAATTAATTCAGATAGTAAATGAATACTTTTTAGCAGATTGCACTGCATTGTTCACTAGTTTAACATGCTCAATATAGCGACAATATTACTCCACAGTACCCACTCACAAATCATCCTCCCCCCGCTTCTCCTACTTATCCATCACAACTACCATATACACAGCCCTTTCCTGTTTTTATCCCCTGGCTGATACAACCAACGAAACTTGCCAAGTTCACTTCTCTGCAGACAAGACAAGTGGAATCACATCTTCATACAGGTATTGAGTTATCCCTACCAGGAATGGAGGCACCATAATATTAAATATTCAGGTTTTCTCTCTGTTATGGTAACATCCCCAACAAACAGTGTTTCCCTGCTGGAAGATAACAAGATGAAAAAGGAAAATGTTCATAAAAATTTTTAGGGGCCCCCACAGGGGAATTAATAATCTGATTTTCTTTTTCAATGGCTTTAGGGATCAAAGAAAGCATGGGAGGCCTACATGCCACACCCTGGTAGAGATGCACCCCTTGGTATAGATGTGTCCTGGTTGTAGCTTCTGCCAGTCAAAACAGCAGAACTACAAATTTAGAGGTCAAATGGTATGCTGTGCAAACTAGTGAAAGTTCTGAAGGGAGAACTTGAAATTATGAATTAACTTGGGTAGCAAGAGTTGACTTTAAGTGCAAAACAAAAACTGTGGCAGTTCCACATTCCTCATCAAAGAGTTATAATTACAGACCTATAGTAGAACATAAGTACGCTTACATACATCTAGTAATACCATATTACATTTAAACTTAGGAAACTGAGCACTACTGTACATGGACCAATTATTTCATTTAAACATGCAGTGTCCCCACTAATTGTTACATAGAGCACATTACTTAATACCAATAAACCATAGGAATTAAGAGGCAAAGATATTGGCAAAATAAAAAATAAAAAAAAAAAGAGAGACAACAAAACAAGTGGAAGGGAAATACTTGTACCAGGCCAGTCAAAATAAAAACAAGAAAATTTATCCCTTTATTTCTGTTTTTATTTAAATCGTATAACAAAAGAATTCTTTGTGTGGAGAAGGGGGATGAGGATAGGGGGGAGGTATAGAGTTGGGTGCAACATCTCGTTTTCAAACGTTACCTCCATCTCATTTTTTCCACATTCTAAATGCCTAATCTGTTCACCCCAAACACTTCCAACTCTCCTAACCTACTGACTTAAGCCCCTCCCACAACTGTCTAAAACTCATCCTCATCCAGACACAATTTCAGTTTATTGCTTCAGTGTGAGGGTACAAGATCCAATGTGTAATCAAAAACAGTACAGTGCATGCTGTATAAGTTACAGTTCCCTGCATTTTTCTTTAACTTGCTGGCAATCAAAGAGATTGCCACTTGAGAATTTTTGTAGACAAGTACAATTGTAGTTTGGGGTGAAAGTTGACTGAGCACTTATAATGTCCCCAGAAGATGGATCTTTTACTAAATATCCTTCCAAGCACATGCTCGATCTACCGACTTCCCTTACACTTCAGGGTGTTCAAACATCTGACACCATGCTAGAGGAAAAATGATGCAAAGAGAAAACTGGGAAAGGGAGGGAAGGGGGGAGACTGCATCAAGATCCCATTTAGAAAGAAGACATGGAGAATGGAAACTTCTGAGAACACCAAACATCAGACGCTTGTCAGAGTAGCTGCACTGTAAGTATTGATTTTGCTTCCCCTGATGTTTATGAACCTGGGTTGCTATGTACAATTATGATATGGTGTAACCATGCACAACCAATACCAATTTACAATCATCCTACACAAGGTCAAAGGGTCACCAAGTATTATACATATGTAGACTTCCCTGGCAGTGCTTTATTATCACAAGACCTGAAAATGGAAAAGGCTTAATGGGATATCCAGAAGTTGTCAAACAATATTTGGTTCCTGGATAAATATATTCCAAATGACCTTGTGCAAAATGTAACTCCAAATTCAAAATCAAGGAAAATAAACCGATGAACAACTGTGATTTTGTCAGAGTTAGTTAGCTGGTTAGATGAGGTTTCACCACACAACAACACAAAAGTGTTATATAGTGTCACCTAGATAAAAAGATAAAGGTTAAATATGGTTTTGAATGGCATAAGTTGAAGTTTCGTTGCAAATGAAGTTCAAAAACAGTGCAAGTCCTTCCCTTTAGTCGCATCTTACGACAGGCGGGAAACTCTATGGACATACTCTATTCTACAACCCCGTGCTCACAGGAGGAGACTCTGTGGCTTCTGTAGGGTTTCAGATTCTTTTTCACGAAAGAGGAGGTACAGGGACAAATTCTCTTTTAAAAAAGAGGGGGACAGGAGCAAATTTTCACTCTCCCCCTATCAATACCCTTTCTCCTTTTGCTCACCTTTCTCCTTAATTCTACAAATATATATTTTTTTTTCCAAATTCCTGCTACTGAGAATTAGTAGTAAGGAATAATTCTTACACCTCCTTCCCCTTTTCAAATTTGACCATCTCCCTGTCAAGCTATACTCCAAGGTGGGTGATGATTGTCATGGCAACAGGTTTTTCAAGATTTTGAAAAATAAATAATTTTCACCTCTCAACAACAACAGCTTAATCTCACAAATTTCTTCCTATTTCTTTTCCAAGAATCTGTCATGATATTTCAGGACATAATAACACTAAAGGCCTACTCACATATGGTCCGAGCATACTGCACGCTACATTGACGCTACCATGCGTGTGAGGAAAGGCAAAGCAAGATGGTTGTCTGCTATTGTTTTATGTGAAATTTTGGACTTGCTCAAGTACCAACAGATTTTGCAAGAAACTTGAAATACTTTCGGAATAATTCATGGTAAGGTCAAAATCACTAATCATATTGCAGGAATATGATATTGTTTCCCATTCAAGTTTAACTTCTGTGTGAAGTATTAAGAGTCATCACCAAATCAGATGATTTATAGCTTCACAGCGGCCATCTTGGTGCCCCAGAAGGTGACGACCATCTTTGATAGACAGTACACGTTACATGTTCAATCCATGTATATAGGAAGTGTGTTTGCCTATTGCATAATCTGAGTAATTCAAGCAGTGATTCACCTATATACTAAAATTCCACATTCCAGTTAGAAAAATATTGCAACATCATCATGTCATTTATAAGAGCCTCATGAAATAGGCTGGTTAATAGCTATTCAAATTGAGGTGACTAAATTTTCCATTTAGGCTGAGCTTTGTACTTACAGTATAAAAACTTTCCACAAAGGCCCACATCCAGGCAGGAGACTTGGGTGAATGACAACCGAAGGAGACACGGAGTGGTAGGTTAGGTTAGATGGAGTTTTAAGGCTCAATTTCTAAATTGGCTTAGTTCGGACTTGTCACAGCGACCTTTTTCCCAGTTGTGGCTTACTGGCAGGAGGAAGGGGGAAAGTTGTTTCTGTATCTATTAACATTTATTCCATGTTTTAATTTTTAGCAGAATTGGTCTCATTTTCAACTTTACAGACTTGGCCTGATCCTTAAAGGCCCAGTTTTCTCGCCCTAAACAGTACCAATTCTCCTAACCTTCTTACTTATAAGCTCCTCCCACAATTGTCTGAAATTCATCCTCATCCAGATACAATCTCAGTTTATTGCTTCAAGGTGAGTACAGAAAAATTCAGTTTATATAATCAAAACACTCTCAGTACTGCCCATGCTGTGTAATATAAGCTTTGGTACTTTGCATTGTTTGAATTAGCTGTCAATCAAAGAACTGAGCCAATTGAGAATGTCAGTACCCCCATATCAAAACTGTAGTTTGGGGTGAGAGGTTTGGCCCTTTAAGCTATCCAATCACAAACCAGTGCAGCAAGATACTCAGATTATATTGCATACAGCAATTTGATATTTTCCATAACAGAATATATTGAAATTCAATAGAATAGACCCATTGTACAAATCAAAGGTCAGAGAGCTGAGTTATTTTTCTTACAGATGAGAACCTTTTCACCTTTTCATTCAAAGATCTGAGCAGAGATGTCCTAAGTCAAAGAAAAGCAGTGTTAAACACTGCTCACAAATTACTGGACTGAAATGAAACCGAAACAAGTCTGCCTTCCATCTCAAACATTGAAAAACTTAGGACTAACATAGCTACAAAATTTCATGAACAGACCTTTACATATGTATAACAATCTTATTTGCAGTCCAGATTTGATCAGTTTGCTCAGACATGTAAGATGTTAAAAAGGTTAAGCTGTAAATACCAAAGAACCATCTTGTTTGCTTTAATTACGATTCTCTGGCACTTCCATTAACCTGGGGCTCAAGCCATTTAGCAAAACCAAACGTTTACTCCCAAAGGAGTTTTGCTTCCCAAGGAAGGATTTACACTTTTTGCACACCTAAGCTGCTTTAAAGTGAACTTTCAAAAAATTTCAAATCAATTACTTAAAAGTAACATGATACCATGCATTGCAATAAACTATTTCTTCGATCAGTGAGACATCAGCAAGAACTCATTACTGTCAACACACGAGAGTACACCAGCAGACATTTCTAACATATTAAAAGCTCATTCAGGAAGAATCTACTGTAACAAGATCTCTGTGTTATCTTTGGTTACAAAATGGCTTTCAACTTGCGGAAGAAATGAAACGTCATTTGCAAGTAATGAAATGTCATGACATACATTTGCATTTACAGTAAAATCCTGTATATACAGTAGAAGCATGTAGCATACCTTCCTTTATATGTATGCCTTCTACACTTCAACCTCAGTATACCTGACATTATCTGCCAAGGATGGGGGAGGGTGTAGAAAATTTTTCCCCAAAAAAATTATTGAAGGGGGTATAATCAGGCTTCGACGAATCCTCCGCCCGACAGTCCGGGGATAAGTAAAAAATGACTCGTACAAGTGAACTGCTCAATATTGTAGCCGGCCGGGCAAGCAGCACAGAAGTCTTCTTCACATACAGTAGGAATTCAATGACTAGTACTAGATAATTAGATATGGACTCAGTGCATATTCATGCAGGCAAGTAGACTTTGGGAATCCCTAGCCCGATGGACAAGTAATAAAAAATGAATTTATTGAAGCCTGTATAATCCTCCCTTCCTTTTGCTAATGTAATCTGATGTAATTTTTGAAGATTATCAACAAAAATGTCTTTTAAAATCACTTTGTGTCTACTAATGCCCGAAAGTGGAAGTCGAATATACAAAACATTTCTGATATTCTCTATTTTTGTACATGGCAGTCGCAATTGCCAATTGTGATCTCATTCATAAATGCTGCAGTTTGGTCCCCTTTTCTTTGCTTTTTGCAATCCTGGCAGAAATTCTGCCTCTAAATGATGATTTCTAATATCAAAACAGGAATTAATTACGTACTGTAACATATCAAATAAAAGTGTGGAGTAGGGTTATTATCTCAAGAGTATACACTAGACTAACCAAGCAATCTTCACCAGGAAGGGCATACTTTTAGTTTCACACTCAATTTAATTTCTTTTTAAAGAGCCAATACAAGAAGAAATCAACTCGACCTTTCCATAAATAACACATCAATTAAACCCCTCTTCATTTCCTTCCATTTCTCTCTCTCCCGCTTTGTCGTCATTACGGTATATCACAACAGAAAACAGCTGATGGGTATGTAAAGCCAAGACACTTCTTCTAAAGTTTACTGATAAAATTTTTTCAAATTTTTCTCAAATTTATAGAAACATTGCTAAAATATTTGTATAGTATTAACCAAAATACAAAAGTTTATCTTCTGAAGTGCAAGCTGGTAAATTGACAATAGGGTTGAAGCATTTAGCCCTTTAATGTAAACATTTACAATTCTGTGGGATAGATTTAAAGCTTCAAGTGGGTAAAATTAATAACACCAGGGCCATTAAAATATACATAACACAGCGTTATCTTGAAATATCAGTTAAAACATTCAAATTTCCTCATTTCCTGTGGAAGTGTCTATCACATTTACCATTTCAATTTAGAAAATTGAATATTAACACTTTATCAAAGAGTTAATATTATCTACCTTGACTTGAGCAATTCATTAACAAAAAATATTGTCTCCCGATTAAAGACACAGTATCGTGGCGCGAAACGGGGGCGACATTTGGACAGCCTTCAAAAAAAATTGTTATCCCACCCAAAATCCCGGATGTAGCCCATAGACACCGTATGATATAACAGTTCATACGATTGCGTGGGATAGCGTACTGCTACATATGCTTGTTTGTGTGAGCGTTAACAGGCGTAGTATCTGTGTTAATTTGTATGTAGCAGGGATTGTTTTCCTGATGCAAGTGACAACAGAGCGATCCTTGGGAATTTTCCCAATATCTTGGGAATTTTGAATCGACTCGATCATTCTTTTCCTTCCCACTTTGAAAAAAGAAATATTGTGTGATTGTTTCTTTTTTCTACTTTTTTAAGTCACATATTAATTATGTGAATAAGTTCTAATAAGAATGCCAAGGTGGCTAATTTTGTATTAAATTTCCGGCTTAATTGTTTTGTGTTTTAATCATCAGTTTGACTGCGATGCTCTTATAGGCTATCATTACTGTAGTTCAACGTTGAGAAGCTATACCTTGTTATTCGAGACGTGATCTTGGGAATTTCTAAAAGACGAACTGGCCTAGGAGACCTGCATTGAACTCGAGAGATTGGTCGAAGCGAAGGGGCTAGTCTTAGTCTTACGACAGCAAAATGTCTTCCTGTTCAGAACTTCAGAAAGAAAAAATCGAAGGACAGCGTTTGCACACGTTGTCACGAGAAGGAGAAATCAAACGAGAAAAATACAGTAGCAAACGAAAGACGGAGTTCTCTTTCTAATTCTCACGCGGAATAGGCCCTACCTAACGTTAGCCTAGATCGCCGCAGAAAAAGTAGGTTGATTGGTTGGGGAATAACAAGTCTCTTGTTTATAACGGCGGTTTTGCGAAACATCATCTCACAGATCATGCTCAAAGGTAAGTGAAATGTGTTTGTTCAGTTACTGATAGTAAAAAGTAAACAGGATTCCCGTCTCGTTAGTGATCCACATACCCATCCCACACGCGTGTTTAGCTTATGTACAGTACAGAGTATGCATAGGCCTAACGTTTGGACAATTTTATTAGTAGCTATATGCCTAGTAAAGCTTTTGACAAGCTAGCACAGGTAACAGCAGAAGTGATCAGCATTACATTTACCACTTCATCAAAATCTTAACCCCAGAATAAGACGCACTACTCTTGAAAAATGTGACTAGCCTATGTCCTCATGCACTTTGCTCATATACATGCCCCAAATAGTTTACACTTATGATCTCTCAGAGGGCCGGAGTTTGCACTTTCCCCCAATATTGTCTTCTCAAAACTTTCTCATCAAGCATAGACCTACAATATGCTATCACTTAGATAATCCTAGGTGTTTTATTTGCCTACAGTCCACTTGACAATGAGTAAGTGCTCAGCTTTGCTGGATCAGTAATTTGCCAAAGAGACTTGATGAGAACCACAGTTCTGTACTAAGCCTGAGCATATTGGATTTACTGTATAATATAAATGAAGATTATCTGGTGCAATCAGGTGAGCAGGATCAAGGCACCATTATCCAGTAATTGATTTCTGTAACTTTGCCTATGCTTGAGTGACATCCAGCTGCATTGATACTAGTTATATGAATTGCAAAAAAAGGAAATGAAGGCTTGCATTCATATATCATTCATGTGTGAATGCATTCCAACACATTAAAAAACTAATGAATGCATTCAGACAGTAACTGAAGATTTGGTAGACTTCAAAGGAAATAATGAAGGCTTATTTTGAATGCAAGGAAGACTTCATTTGAGGAAGAAAATAAGCATTCCAACTCACTGGCAGTCCTTCGAATGCTAAATGGTACATTCAGAAGGCATAATGAATGCTTATTGAAAGCATTCAATAAGGGTGATGAGGGTCCCCATCCAAATGCCAGTAGTGGTTTGCCAGGTATGTGGTAAAAAAAGTTGTAAGGCAACTGTCTTCCTAATGTAAGGTAAGACCGCATATATAGGCCTAGGCTTTCAAGTACGTACATCATAAATTTCCCCCATGTGTGGAACAATGCTATAGTATAGAAAGTTAACTACAATAGAAGGCTTCATCAGCGGCCTAAGAAAACCTGGATCTGCAGATTTTGGGCTCAGTCGCAGATCAGGGATTTTGAGAAAGAGGGGAAATTACACAACGTCAACAAACCATACACCAGGGCATTGGGGGTCACCTCCAATAAAAATTTGAATTCCGCTTATATGCTCATATATACAATTTTGGCATAATCAAATATTCAACAATTGGTTGTACCTGTATGCAATTGAAAACTGATGCTGATCTCCTTCCCCTCAATCACCACCACCCCACAACCCCTCCTCACAAGGGAAATAAGAAATCTGCATTCTAAATTCAGTTCAAGCCAAAGTACTGTTGGCCTACTACCATGCAGTAACCAGTTGGGCAGTACAGGAATCAATTTTCATGGCTGTCAGAATATCTGGGACAACAAAAATTCCATACGGACAACCAGGTTGGTTGTCCCATGGACAACCATTTTCCTCTCGGACTGAAAAAGTATACTGCTGATGGATAAATTCTTTCACATTTTTCCATAATAGTTTCTCAGTAACCATATTTCAGACTTGGAATGTTCCTGTCTCTCAAACATCACATCTTTTTATTCTTTAAGACCAATAATACATGAACATGCTAGGAAAAGCCCCTTAGCTACTTTTCAAATTTGGTTCCTGTCATAGCAGGCACATGGCAGGAAAGATGGATTAAGAAAATTTCAATGCAGTATTGTGTGAACATTGATCTATAAAGCTTCTTAGGAAATGTCCAGTGACCAGCACAACAGAGGCATTGTGATTGTATTCTTTTATGACACTGAACATGCACAAACGCAGAGATAGCAGCTCTCAGGATTTATCTTAAATTTTTTCTGCTTGGGTAATTCAAATTTTTCAAATGAGCTAAGGGGAGTTTCCTCTCATGAACATCAAGGGCCCATCCAGCCCCTAGCTGAAGGAGGGGCAGTTTGAAAGAGGGGGCCCCAACATCATACAGGGGCCGCATACTCTTGAATTTGACCGACCTCATTTCTCAGACCAACTCCCATTGCCGCAGTTATATATAGCTATACGGTTCGAAATTCTGGGGACCTTTGTATTTTTTTACTTTTCGGGCAGTTTTTACTTTATTTTAAGGACTCAGGGGGTGCATTTTTCTTGTATTGAGGGGCGCTAGACTGGTCATGGGGGGGGGGGCAGTTGACCCTAGTTGCCCCCCTGGATCCGCCCTTGATGAACATCATTATAGCCTTCTGTTTTGTAATTAAGTGAAAAATATTTTTGACAACCAAATTTCCTTCTGAACCAAAATGAGTGAAATGGTTGCCCCAAGACAACACTATAAATGTTTTAAAAATGGAGGCCTGGGCTATGAGGGGTACTGTAAGGTAGGATAAGCATAGTATAGCTGCTGTACCTGTACATACAGTATTAAAAGTTGTTTTCCCCAAGATCTAGGCAGGAACGACATATAAATGCTATTTCTGGGTTAAGTTTCCAACCAAGTAGTTCAAGTCAAGCTAGTCTTGACCTTTTTTCTGTTTTGGTTCACAGGCTTGTTTTCCCTACTCCATTGCTTTTGCAAGCACAATGGCAGTAGCTCCATTTTTAAAGTCTTCAGTGAGACTGGGCTGGGAATCTGTACGTTGAGTGTACATGAAATGTAAAATGCAATAAAAATTAGTGCCCAAGCAAAATTTATGTCCTCCGTTATTGACAGCGGCATTACTAAACTTTTTCATTGGGAGAGGGAAAGTGCTGAAGTGGTGGGCCAAAGAAAATGCTCCTACTGTATATCCCGTGCCACTATTGACCAGCACATTGCATACAGAGAACACTTTGCCTGAAATGTGTTTCAGATTGCATAAAATGGTACTTCCTAGCTGTTGTTTTTACTACTAAAAAGTGCTGCTTTCAAGAGGTGTTTGTGAAGTTCTTACACATTTTGCCCAATATACTTTTTACATAAGGGGGGTATACAAGAGCCACTGCTGATGCCACTGGTAATCGGTATAGGTTGATTTAAAATTCCTTTAGACAGAATAGATTGCAATCCCCCCCCCCCCTTGTCCCTGTTTTAATGGGGCCTATTGTTCACATCATCATCAATCATCATTATTATGACTCTTTTAACAACCAATTTTGACACCACCCCTTAATCATTGAGGGACATGTGATTTGAAATCATGGAAGTCTTATATATGCACTCTTCCCTAAGATAAAATACTGTTTCATTGCAAGTAGTCTTGATTTACTTTTCAGGTGTTCTTCAAAGTACTGTACATGCAGTGGGCCACACAGACAGAGCCAAGTGAATGACCAACCTCACCTCAGTTGCTAGCTGTTACACCCATAGGTGAGTGAAAATAACTTCAGGATGTATTAAAACAAGTCTTTCAATTTCCAAAAGCATGTTTTCCCAGCTAACTTCCAGGTAGTACTTCCATGGTTCACAACACTATAGCACAGAACAGTCTACCTTGTGCTGTTCAGAATTGGTTGTAAAGTTTTCACGGCTTTAATTAGCACCATGAATGGTGGCTCTATGTTTGGGCAAGAGGGGGCATTTGCCCTCCATAGATTTTGTCCTTGGCCCTCCTCAATCCCCCTCCCCCCACCCAAATGTTAGCTGGTCAGAAAAGAGTTGGGTTTGGGTTTACTGAAAAGAATTTAAATAACATACCTCTCCAGAGACTACATTTTTCATTCAGAGATACAGTTGCTAAAACCTGAGAGCTTCCAGGGGCGAAGCCTGTTTGATCCTGCCTACTGTAAGAGGTGACTAAAGGGAAAACTAACTTGGACTTGAATTGTACTTGAACTGTACTTGAAAGTAATTTTAAACTTTGAACTTTTTATTGAGTTGACTGACACAATACTGTACATGACATGTTCATGTTGGGTATAGTTAAATCTCATCTTTGCTATCTAGAAACTTTATATCTATATTTACTGAAATATTGCACAGTTTATGAGCATTGTTACGCCTTTATCCAATATCTTGTTTGATAATATGATGCAGATCGAGTTGCAGTATCAATTAATTGTCCAAAAAGCCTGAGTGAATATTATTTTCTCCCAATTGCACAATATACCCTCTATGGTAATGTTTTGACATTGCCAACATTTTCAGAATTATAATTGTAATGTGCTTGATTAGTTTACCTTTACAAATTGGGCTAGTTGCTCTATTGATATGATGTGCTCCCTTCCTTGAATTAAGACAAGAGCATTCACCCCAGTATACAGAACAGAAGTGTACAGTAGTTAGACTGCCCTGTTTCATGATTGGCTATAGATTCAAGTGACAATATTCTTTCCTGAAATGTGCAATTTACTTAATTGCTTGGTTTGCCTGAATATCCAATATTATGGAATGAGAAGAAAATTGTGAGATACCTACTTATAAACAAGCCGTGCCCTATTATCAAGTTTACAGTGTGGTTATAATAATTGAAAATCATCCATACAGTTTATCCTGTGCTGCAAACTTGCATCACCAGCTGTAAATATGATATTCCATTGAATTGCAGCATTGATATCTACTCCTGTCAAGGGCCACTATGACAGTATATTAGAGCCAGTTTGTCCCTCATCAGCAACTACAGGTAATTATGGAAGCCAAGCACAGGGAGGATTGCAAATGGCTGTTCAACTTAAAACCAATATAGTTATTGCCCAAGACTAGCTGCACTTTCATTGAGTTCAGACAAACATCATACATGTCCTATACGCACGATTCCCATGTACAACATGTATTACACAGACGGTGTGTTTGGTCTAACGGTACTACGGTAGAGCATCCACCTGTCACGCAGAAGGCTTACTTCCCAGGTCGAGTCATACCAAAGACTCTAAAAAAGGAACCTACTGCCATTTTGCATGATCGCTGCTCTGTATAAGCAGTGGGGTAGGGAAAACAAGCCAGTGAGCCACAACTGGAAAAAAGGCAGTGGCCGGTTCGACTTGAACCAATAGGTTGGAAACTGGGCCGTAAAACTCCATCTAACTACAACATGTATAAAAGCCAAGGGTTGGAAAAAATATTTATTTTCCAGGAAGAGAGTTGCATTATTTCCCAGGAAGAGAGTAAAAGTTTCCACAATTCTCCCTGCATTTTCATGAAAAGGGAAATTTTCCTCCAGATGTCCAAATTTTCTGGGAAGGAGCTTCTCAGCTTCACAACTCTTTTCACCCATGATTATAGCATTGTAGTACAAGCTGTAATAAGTCACAACATCCGGCATGGTGCCATGCAGTCTCATGCAGTCATTCAAGGGAATGATGAAATCCTTCATAATACTGTAGGCACAAGCAACCCAAATCTGTGGTTCGGCAAACCCAGAGCTTTGTCTGGGAATTATTTTGAATAAAATGTTATGAAAGAAAAATTGAAAATTTGGATTTTAAATTCAATGTTGATTTGGGTTTGAATATTAAATTTCAAGTTTTGTGATTTTTAAAGGACAATTGCATTTCCTTCAAGAATTAGAAGGAAGTACACAATTGGAATGTTACTTGTCACTTTCTGGACAATAAATAGCATACCCATGTATGCTCCCTTGAAAAGAATGGAAAATGTTTCCTAAAATGTTTCCCATATACAGCGGGGACCCTCCATCATAACTGGGAGATGAATCCCCTGTCCCACCTTACTCCCCTTAGCACCTCTCTGGCACTCCTGGTTTACTGAACACTTATGGCAAAATAAATTGCCAAAACACAAAGGGTCACTCAAGATTTAAGCATGGAGTTGTTTTGCCCTCTACCTAAACAAAAAGGGATGGGGGTATTGGATGACAGTCTTCCCATGTCTTTCTGCAATGGAAGTGTGATGTGTTTGTCACAGTGTGGGAGGGAGTGCTGTATTTACTGTAATTGTTCATAAATTTCTAAAGCTTTGACTATTTTCATGACAGTATAAGCATTTCTTCTGGAGTACAGTACCGTAGCTTGACTGTCAGATATGCATCTCTCTTCTACTCACAGTAGTTGTATTTCCTTTTATTTTTTAACCTAGCTAGGCTACTCTCATCATTTCAAAATGGATTTATGAAGTCAGAAGTCCTATGTTTTTTTATTGTTACCTATTTTATCTATTATTCCAACAATATATACTACCCAATCTGTTTCTTTGGGTGTTAATTCTGAAAATGCAAGTTTTTTTCTAGTGATAACTGATTGACTTTCAAATGCAGTCATATGCTTGCAAAACATATATACCTGCTTTCCAACGTGCTTTTGAAATGTCGGATATTAACATCAAAAAGCTGACCAGGGAAGGAAAAAAAACCTTTGTTAAACAGAATTTGTTTTGTAATTTTTAAATGTGCTGTATAGGCTCAGTCCTGGCAGATCTGCAATCACTGGGTCTTCCCATTTTAACCATACTACTCCAAGGTACATGAGTGCTGCTGTCATTTTTCCACATTGAAAGGCAAAAACAGTCATCCCAAACTTACTGTATTTTGAAGCAAAGGCTAAAGCTGATAATTTTCTTTTCACTTTTCTTAATTTCTTAAAAGTATCTTTAATAATTTTTTAGGACTTCAATATTACATATTCTAGGAAAACCAAGCAGTGACTCCCCAAAAAATGGCACATGACCGTGAAGAGCCAGCCAATCATGAAACAGGAGAGTCTACTACACTACTTCAAGTTGGGGAGACTGCTCTTGCCCTTTAAGCTTTTCATTAATCATGCTTTGATATCAAAGGGCAGAAAAGAGGATCTGAGATTTCCCTAGATTGAAACAGTATCATGAAACTGCATGGTAGGAACATTCACCATTTGCATTTGGCATGAACACATCCATGGATATAAAATACCTTTACCCAAGTTGCAAATTTTTTGCCATTTGTCAGTTTGTTAGTTTTTTTCTTCATTCATTTATCTTCAAAATATGATATAAAGGATAAAATGTAGTTTTCAAACTTTGCTAATTGCTCCATTATTATTGCCTGCTTGGACAAGAGCTGGTGACTTGAAGTACAGGTCTAAGTGCATTACAATCTATTTTGTCAACAGTTCAGTTGAAGATTTCCTGGATTGCCACAATGAAAATGACACTGATGGGGCAGAGGCAGACAATTTAATGTGGGAGGAAGCAGTCAAGTCTAAACATGAAAGTAGACTATCTAGGTAAATTCACTATGCATTTGTTTCAGTTTCTTTGAAAAGAGAATCCTTGTACCTGATGGAAAAATACCAAGTTTTTGTTATATCTTTTGAATTTCCATTTTGATCTGGATTCTGCTCACAATATTTCTGGAATGGTAGCATTGCCTATCCCCAGTTCCAAGACACACTGACAGTAATACCAACCTCACCTCTGAAGCTCTGGCCTTGTCCAGTTAATCAAGTTTTGGCACCACAAGTTTGAAAGAAATCTTTTATGAGTTGCTCTCTCTTCAAAAAAGAAAGTGAGAAATATGAGAACAATTTCATATTTTTGGAATTTGTGACAAGGAGAATAAAGAAAAAAAAATTATAAGTGTTTTTCATACATTTCTAGTTCCAGCTGAGCCTGCTTATTACATTTAATTTGAAGAAGTACCAATGCAGATTACTAAGCAATCCAGAAAATTTTCAAGTAAGCAAGGAAACAAAACTCAGACAGAGCAAAAATATTTCTTTGGGCATTTCATATATTATTCTTTTTTTTTTTTTTTTTGCACAGGAGGACCAGCCCAAGGATCCACCCAAAGTTGTCAAGTTCACCTCTGCATATGCTAGTCATGTACAGTGTCACCTTCAACTGGACTGAAGATTCAAAATCTCAGCTACAATTGGGGTGTAAAAGGCATCTGGTTGATACTCCCAACCAGGATGGATTTATGCATGATTTTGAGTAACCTGGCAGAACCCAGAAAACCACATCAATACTGGAAAGATTGCTTGCCTTGCTTGCCATTTAATGGTTTACATCACAAAAGCAATTTTTATTGGCCAAATGTGTTTTGTGTATGAAGTTTTCTGAAAAGGAAGATGGTGTGATACCTGAACAGTATTGCCAACCAGCTTGTAACTGTACTGAAGCCTTTCATTTATATGTTTTAACATCAGCTATACCTGAAACTTTAGGTCTGAATTTTATTCCAGCTACTAAAAAGCATGAAAGAAATAATGGGACTATCATATTATGCACAATAAAGACAACAAGAATATAGGAACAATTTTTGGTGCACTCAGTGGAGCATGTGTCTTTTGTAAGCTTCAAATGAATCATAAGTTGAAGCAGGGTTCCTATATTTCTGGAAACTAAATTTTCACTTTTCCAGGACCAAATATTAAAATAACTTGCAGAACTTTTTTTTTTTTGGGGGGGGGGGAGCTGTTACATTAAATTATGAAAATTTGTGAAAATTTCCATGAATTTTTCATGACTTGGTTAACACAACTTTTTGAATTGGAAAACTTTACCAGGCCCTGGAAAATATTTTTTCAAATTTCATGACTTTCTAGGTTTTCAATGATGGCAGGAACCCTTCTAAAGGTGTTTAAGTCATTTGTTTAATAGAGACATTGGTATGCCAAAGGAAGTGGAAGTTTGAAACTGCATGTTCAGGATGTTCAGATTGATAATTACAGATTATTTATTTGTAGTAACTGTACTGTGTAAGAAATAGCCATGCATCATCCTGATCTGTGATATCAAATTCAAGAATGCAGAGTGGCTCATATTCCGACAGAGAGTGCAGTCTGATTCAGCAGGGTTTTGTGTGCTCACTTTGATGATATACCCTTCAAACAGTAGACCTTGATTGTGTCTGCGCAATGAAAAATTTTAAACAGCTGTGGGTGGGTAGAATTAAAAAGGTTGGGAGAATTTATGAAATAGTGAGAGGACTTGGCCTAGCTTGAATATTCTACCTCCAGAAGTAGACCCTAATTCACATTTAAAAGATATCCTGTAAAAAAATATGTTTCAAATAAATTTATGTTTAATACGGTGAAGTAGAATTTGGTGATAAAATTATTAAATCAATTCTTCAGATGCTCAAAATATATGCAATTAAAGTTTTCAGATTTTTAATTCAATTTTTGTGAACTTGGAGCAAGCTTGTGTTACATATATCCTACACTTGCACTGATCAAATGTGTTTTCTTAAACTTCTTGTGCAAATGATCGAAATATTTCTTTTCTTAGATTTGAATATGCCATGAGCAAGGGTGCCAGTGGAAAAACCAGCAAAATGGGAAGCTCCTTGTCAAAAATTGTTGAAAATTTGGAAGAATATTTTTTTTTTATAGAAGAAAATTTAATTTCCAGTGTAAATTTTATTTGTGCTAAAAATACACATTTCCTAGCTATCATCATGTTTGGAGCCCTCGCCATGGTTAGTGGGACACAGAAATTTTCCAATCTTGAAATTTTCTATGAATGGGTTAAACCAAATCCCTGTGTTTCATTTTGAATAAGAGCAATTGTAACATCAGGACTTGATACTGTAAGCATTGCCCATCTGTGCTGAAACATTGATATCACTCCTTGAACAGTACTTCCTTCAGGTTCAGTATTTCATGACGTGCTTTGGGTCTGTGTTGCCACATTAATGTACCTTATGCCAACATCCCAAGGACCAAATATGACTTGAATAAAACTTTTGATTACATTTACTTCAAGCATTTAGCAATCCATGAGAACTCTTTTTTCAGCTCTCTTCCACTGATTTGGTTTAATCCTACACCTGATCCACAAGCTTGTTTATATGTGATATGTGCAGTACTTTATGTGCCCCCACCTGAGTGCCATTTAGAAACCAGCCTGGTAGTAAATGGTGCATGCTGGTGCATGCATGGTGCCTCTTAAATAAGAGACTGTGGCACTGCTTTGATGGGTCTCATATATGTCCTAGCATCCATCATTGTGCTCTTAGTTATGGAGGGATAATGCAGAATTAAGTTGTTGTCATAAGCAGGAGAAAATATATTCATGAGGAATTTTGTACCCTATTAGATATTTCACCCGAGTCCCCACCAAAAGGGAGGTTTGGTGGGGTAATTAAATTTTACCTGACTTCCTGCTTTACTCATTCAAGCATGCTACAAGAAACCACAAGCTTGATAAGAGAGAACTAGCAGAAGATTAAACAAAGGTGGAATGATTTGGTCCAGATGTGCCACTGTTTGTGAGGTGTGAAAGGCAAGCAGTGGGGCAACTTCTTATCTGTTTTTTTTTTTTTTTGACCTTCGTTCACTGAAGCAAAAAGGTGTGGACAGAGTTTTTATAGGCAGGGAAATTCAACATGTTTGTGCAAATTGCATGCATACAGTATGTGCACTTGCTTACTGTACAAACAGCACTGCTACACTTGAAGGGAATGTACTGAGCATATCCACAAAGATAGTTAGGGATATATAGCACTTTATATACATGAAGATCAGTACCAATTGGTTAAATTTTGATATGAATTGAAACAATTACTCCACTCTTATTGATCAATGTTTTTGGGGTACTGGTAGTTGTGTACTCAATCAATGGCATAAAAAAGCCTTCTAGATGCATGGGGAAGCTAGACAGCAAGGGGGTACCCAAATTCATTTTTCTAAAAGCCTCCAGCTCCAATATTCATGGGTGGAGGTAGGGGGTGGGGGTATGGGATAGGAATGCAACCTTGCACACACAAGCTCTGAGGTGTTTTAATTCTCCATGGACCCCTGTGCATTGTCCACCCAGGTCCACCCTACTGCTACATAGAAGTCCCCAATAAGAATGAAGTTGTATGTAATTGTGGACTTTTGAAACTCAATTCAGCTTTGCTGAACTTCCACTGCAAAGATGCACTAGGCTGGTGTTCTTGTTCAAATCGGAGAAGGTATGTAGAACACAGCTTTTAAAATAGGGCTTCATTGTGATCCTTTTTGAAGTCTGAAAACTATGTAAAAACTTGCTGCCCTTCAGAAAAAAGTGGAATGTGATCTATTGAAAGTTTGACCATACATTTTCTATGGATGGATTTGTAAATTTCAAAAAGGAGGTGGACTAGTTCTTGTCAGCCTTTCAACCTGCAGGACAGTGTGTATGGTAAGTATCACCTTCTCCTTTCTCCCCTCCTCCTCTCCTCCCCCCCCCCATTTTGGTCCAGAATGCTAATAAAATATGCTAGGTGCATGCTAGATTCTATATCAGAATGAACAGCCCATTAATTGCAAACTCAAAATCATCAAAACAGCCACTGTTATTCTCATTCAAAAGAAATGGTAGGTAGGCTATACATCTGTGCTACAGGTCCTTGCTCCAGTGAATGCAATTTACAACACTACCATAACTGCCGTAAACCACTGGAAATAGATTTCTGTACATCCTGTAAATACCCCATCATTTTTCTGATCTAGCTCTGTAAGTGAATAGCTTGACCCAACTAGTCTTCAGACATATGTAAAGGTATAGGAAATATGTAATTCACTCATACCTCATAGTAATATTAAATGATTTTTGACAAAATTATAATAATTACTGGAACTCCTAAAAAGTCAATTGACAGAAATATTACATAAAAGAAAAGATGAAAATCAGGTAGAGTACCATATTCTTACTGGAATCTTGTACCAGCTGTTTCTTTTTATTGTTTTACACTTAAAATTTCCCATCAACATGCCATTATACATTTTTTGATCAACAAGCATGATAGTGGAAAGCACTTATTTTTTACAATAGTAGACACTATGATTAATTCCCAAACAAAACATAACTCTCCTATTTTGCATGTTGTTATGAATTCACTTCAAAAATGATACAAAAACTTGTTTTTTTTTCTAAAAAAAAGTTTATATTTCAAGTGATATGAAAACTACTACCATCTTTGTAAATGAAGTTTTAAAATGTAGGAATCCGCGGCTTTCATGCAACTTTCATGATATATCTTGCATCATAGTTTGGGTCTACAAGTTCATTTTTTGTCACTGATATCATGACATGAAATTCCCATCTCAATGTACTTTTCTGGGTGGCCTTTCCACTCCTATACTTGCACTCCTGTCACTATCCTAACATGATGACACCGGCCGTCTTCCCCAGTCTCAGAATATTGCATTAAGTAAATATTGACAGTCATACGAAGCAAGTTTGAATAGTTGAATTCTCTAGGCAATCAGCTTGCAGTGGAGATGTAGTTCTCAAAGCCACCATACAGACCTGGCCTGCACTTTCTTCTTTAAAGAGAAGACATCAATTTTCCTTCCAGCCTAACAAGAAGATAATGGTAGGTTCCCATGCATGAGTTCTGCCATAGAGTAGGTATTGTAGGTGATTTTTTTTCCAGAAAGTTGATGCAGTTTCTGTAGTGCTAGTGCCTTCAAGGATACAAAGAAGAGCATAATATAAATAAGTAATATGTCACATGTAGTAACAACCTTTTAGTTTGAGTAAACTGTTGAAAATGTTGTACTCTCGAAGGTTATATTACTCTGGTATGATATTTTAATTTACTTCATGCTATGTACATATAGCCAAACTGAAGATTCTTGTGACAGGCAGAGGCTACTGAGCTGTTACATGACTGACACAGGCCTTGATTAATATGATGTTTATTTCATATGATGTTAATTAAAATGCAAAAACGTTAGCATATGAAACATGAGAGATGTACGCTAGCTTGTGAAGGGAATCTGTTTCAAAAAATATGGATACTCATGTGGATTAGTTATGAGAGAGTAACCTTTGTACTGTAATAAGTGACTGCTCTTCCATTGACCAATTCAGAAGAAGCAGTAGGGAGCTAATGCTTTCATTACAACAGGCAGTTGCATGCACTGCAATTGTTCTGTTTTATTAAACATGACAGCTACTTGACAGGGTTAGTCTCTTAGCAACAAAAGTTTGTGTGGTTTTGAGGAGCTAAAGATGTTAGCCATATTTTACCAGAACTGGCTGGAACCATCTGGAATGAAGAGATTCACCCTTTAAAGAAGCCTAGCAGTGGCAAACATAGTTTGACGAAAAACTTTGTCATGTGGGGTCCTAATTTGGAGGGTAAGGGGGGAGGGGGCTTTAAATGATTGATAGACTTATATTCAGTTACACTTCGGGTATCAGTGGAGAGAAGTTCTAATTGCCACCCCCATTCCCTAGTTAACAGGGCTGCATGTGTATTCTGTTACATGTAGAGAATTTCATTAGGCCATTTAACTGACGACATAGACCTGTTTGAGGGCTACTTAATACCCTGATGTTTTAAAATGAGGTTAGGTAATGGATTATAGCAAGCACCCTGAAAAGTCTTAAAATCTTTGGTCTAGTAAACTAAGTTCTCCTGAGGTTGGGTGTGGAAGGACTGTTTCAGACAACCATCATGGCAAGACTATCCCTAGATGCAATTTGCTGTCACATGTCAATTATGCATTCAGTGGAAATTGTTGGCATTATTACAACAGTACTGAGCTGGTTGGATAGCATTCTTATCCTTTGAACATGGTCAGTCCAATTTATTTCTAATCATACTGTATATAATGCTTTCATCAAGCAACCCCTTCCTAAACTTTTGTGCACCACACAACTAGTCTTTTTGATTTTGTCCTAATTTAGGGGTGAAAAGCCAATTGTCGAGCTAGCTAGGCCATCATATGTGATCAGAGTGTAGTCTGAAATCTGTCAATTCACACAAGTCTTTCTAATTGTGGGATATATTTTACTATAACACTTTGTAACTCAATTGTAGGACAAAGAGTGTTGTGCTTGAGGTAATTTCATACTGGCAATGACTAAATTTTTGTCCCTTTCACAGCTGTTTAAGATATATCAGCCTTAATTAGAAGGTGTATCCCGGTAGAAACTATTGTAGCATTAATTATACACTCAATAAAATAACAAGGATCCACATGCAACGTGATGGAAGTTGAATTTGTTTCTTTCTGTACTGTATCGGACCTTGGGAATTTGTGCCCATAATCTTGGGAAAATTTCTCCCTTGTTCAATTTTGTATGGCATATACAGGTAAGTAATACTACACATCGCCAAGCAAAGGATTTTTCGCAGAATTACTGTCAATGTCTACTAATTGCCATCGTATTTGTTCTTATCTCTTTTCCTTACCTTCTCGCAGCTTCAAACATCACAAATTACTCCTTAATTAAAGCTGATAAAGCGTTCCCTGGATGTCGTGCCGTCAATCTAATGTTAATTTTGGGAAAAGTTGCCCTCCGTCGCCGACTTCTCTTGTTATTGCCGACGATTGTTCGTTGTATGTGGTATTTGCAAATGTCTTGCAGAAATCCACATCACCCGAATGAGTACCGTCTACTACTTCCATGCTTCAACTTCCCTCCGTCGATTGCACGAACATTTTTCACGGGCTAAGGAGTGTGATGGCGCTGTAACAGTTTTTGATGCGCGAAGGAGAACAGAACAATTCTAAAAAGATGCTGCCGCCCCTGTTTCTGTCCACGATACAGTGTCTTTAAGTCAAGTTATTGTATATGAATTATAAAGGAAGAGTATGTCAGTTCAAATTTTTACAGTTCATCACATTTTCTTTTTACTGTGAAATGTTTGCTTGCTTAATTGTGAAGTAATTAAAAATTGAAATCATAAAAATAACCATCTATAGTCAAATACAAACCCCATCTATTGGCTACATGTGTCTGTATTCATGGTATTCTATATGAACCATCAGAGGCATTAAAAAAGGCATCATAAGTAGAATATCATTGAAAGGGCAAAATGACAGTGACAGTGAAATTGACAACAATAAGCCGAGAGATGGATGAGATTTTGGAAAAGGAGGGGGGAGAAGGGTTCTGAGTCTTGTCTCTCCCCTCCAAGAAAAAGAACACCTCACCATTTAAAGGGCCAAACCTCTCACCCCGAACTACAATTTTGGTACAGGGGTACCGAAATTCTCAATTGGCTCAGCTCTTTGATTGACAGCTTATTCAAACAATGCAGAGCACCAATTATACTACACAGCATGAATGGTACTGAGAGTGTTTTGATTATATAAATTGAGTTTTTCTTTACTCACCTTGAAGCAATAAACTGAGATTGTATCTGGATGAGCATGACTTTCAGACAACTGTGGGAGGGGCTTAAGTAAAAAGGTTAGGAGAATAGGTACTGTTTGGGGTGAGAGAACTGCATGGGTCTTTAGAAGCCACGTTTAATGTAAACAGGGAAAAGAATCTAGGCTATGCATAGTATGGTGGGGCAAAATAGACTGCTCTGACTTTTTAATCTACTACTTAGAAGTATTAACTACTGTACAACAGACACATTACAGAACATACCTGAAATAATGGGCACGTTTGGATCAAAGATGCTTTGATCTGCTTTGAAGGCCAAGTCTTCTCACCCAGACAGTTCCAATTCTCCCAACCTACTTGCTTAAGCCCCTCCCAAAACTGTCACGGTCCAAAACTCATCCTCGTCCAGACACAATCTCAGGTTATAGCTTCAGGCCGGGTGCAGGCCAGGTGCTTCATAGTGGGTAGCCTATACGAGACTCCAATGTGTAATCATTCAATTATTCAGTACAGTACTGTACAAGCAGTATAAGAGAAGCAGTGCTCTGCGTTTCTTTCACTTGCTTTCAGTCAAAGAGCAGCAGCAATTGAGAATTTCTGTAGACTACTATAAAAAACTGTAGTTTGAGCTAAGAGGGTACTAAAGACTTAAAATTTAGTCCCATGGTAACCAGTCAAATGTATACTGCATGAACAATGAGCATGACATGAATGTCTGATACCTCTTTGTACAAGTATTTCAATGGTGAAAGTGAATTGTGGTATAACTTCCTGATGAAAAGGAAGTTTAAATCGCCACTAACCAATGATTAGTATAAAGTATGACTGACCTTCAACTGACTTGACCAGACAGTCTGATTGTATGCATGAATTGTACCTGTGAGTCTATAATCTGAAAGTTTGCCACTTTGTATATACTTATGTATACTTACAGATGGACCTATTCTTGCTTTTAACTTTTAAAAGCCTAATCCTCTCAAGCCAAATAGTTCCATTCTTTTGGTCTACTTACTAAAGCCACTCAAACAACTGTCTTAAGTTCATGCTCATCCAGAAAATCTCAGTTTATTGCTTCAAGGGAAGTATGTTTTAGACCCCAATGTGTAATCAAAACAGACTCTTTGTACACCAAATACAAAGGATGTAATTTGTAAATTATGGCTTTGGTACTCTTACTTAAACATGCTGTCTGTCAAAAGAGCAGTGCCAATTGAGAATTCCTGTGGACTGCTACAAAAATTGTAGTTTGGGGTGAGAGAATTAGGCCTTTTAAATAAAACAGCAATCTAAAATATAAATATACACTTGTATCAAGTCCAGTACAATCTGTCCCAACGTTTCTCAACATTACATTACAATGAATTCCCAAGAACACAAATTATCACATTAAAATTAAAGGGTTAATTATCCAAATTTCTCTATAAAGCATCATCTCAATGCTACAAACTTCTTTCTATTATTGAATGCGTCAGGGTAGCTCATCTGTTGTGATGCTGCAAAAACTTCGCTAACATGAGGTACCCTGGGGGTACTCAGTGGAGGATTCACATACAGGGGTCAATATTTCTGAGGGCAGGGATAATTCTAGCTTAATTTAAGAACTTTGATCTAAGTTGCCAAAATTTTAGTTCTACCATGTCAATTGTTATGGTCCACAAGGAACGGAATGATTCATATTCTTGGTTGTCTGATTTGCATACGCCAATAGATTCACTCAATTGAACAAATCTGGGAGGGCGTATGCCTACAACCACCCTCCATGGTACACTTATTGGTGGAGGACTGCACACTTATTGGTGGAGGAAAGTGGTACTGCACAGATAGGAAAAAATTACAGTATGGCCTGAATTCCAATATAAAATGTTTAATTACAAATCATACTTATTTTTCCTTTATCCTTTTCCTGACATGGACATGAATACCTCTGGTTTGTCTCTTCCAAATTTTCACATTACAGTACATTTCATAATAAAAACGCAAAGAAATAGCCGAGAATTAGTTCCATGTTACTCACCTGTTAAATACGAACACCAGGCAGTTCATATCTTTGATTCCATAACAACTAACCTGCAAATTAACCCACAACATGAGTTCCTTTCACACTTAGCAAGGACATGAGAAGAATATTGTATCATGTACAAAGACACTGTATTTGATGTGAACCAACACAAATACTGTAGGTTCACAAACAATGCAAGCTCAGAACAATTGATATTCATAGTCCTACTGTGTACTAGCCATAAGATAACACATACTGGTACCAGCTATTATAAAACACAGAAACTTTGTGTCAATCACCAGTCTTCATGCAATAAATCACCTCTACAGCACAAGTTGCTTTAAAGGCCTAACCCTTTCGTCCCAAACTACAATTTTTGGAGCAATCGGCAGAAATTCTCAAATGGAACAGCTCTTTGATTGACAGCAAATTAAAAAAATGCAGAAAGCTTTACTGAGCTAATATTACACAGCATGTAATGTGCCGAAAGAGTGCTTTGATTACACATTGGGATCTTGTATACCTCACCCTGAAGCAATAAACTGAGATTGTGTCTGGATGAGGATGAGTTTTAGACAATTGTGAGAGGGGCTTACAGGGGCTCATTGAGTTGACATCGATAACTTGATGAAAGTGTTTAAGGGTACTGCCATTTGAAAATGCTTTTAATTAACATGATTAGGAGAAGGAAGGTTAGTAGTAGTAGCCATTCCGACTCTAAAGTTGTGTAGCATCACACAAATAAACAGGAGAAACACTCGCAATTTCATGTTACTCTCTTTATAAATTTTCGATCTGACCTCGATCATCTTCAGACATAGACTACAATATGAATACAGAATACACAAGGTTATATTACTACACAGTACAGAAGAAGAGAAAAGAAAGCTGGTATACAATGGCCTGGTCAAGGGTGACTAAACAGGTAGACAGTCAGTGAGAGCAAGCAGTAAGAAAGGACCACTGGAAGAAACTACGGTTGAGTAGTTCTATTCTTGAGAAGTCTACCAGTGGCCCACTCTTCCTTTCGATTTAGCTTAGGGGCGAACTCATTAATGCAAACAGCTTCAGAAACTTGCCTACGCATAGGGTCGCCGATATGTGTATTAAGGACGCTAACCATGTAATTAAAATTCAGCCCTCTGTGACATTGAGTTTTATGGTTAAAGAATACTGACTGCTTGTCATTCATACTCGCCAAATGCTCATCAAACCTTTCTCCTAGACTTCTTGAAGTTTCTCCTATATATTTAAACTCTCCTTCACAATCTTTACACTCAACGCAGTAAACCACTTCCCTTTTCTTACATAGCCCTGCCTTTATTTTACACAAATTGCAAACGGTGGAATCTAAACACACATCTCTGTCAAATGGATTGGATTTACAGAGTAAATCTTTCAATCGAGTACCAGACCTTTCTACAACTTTTATTTTAAGTTCGGTATCATTAACAGACTTGGGCAATCATACGTAACTTGTATGCTAGGGTGAATAGCGTTAGCTAACACGGAGAGTTTACCCATAGCCTTTACATCAGAGTTACATTCTCTATTATGCTCAACAACCAACAATATGTCATCAACATATCTAGTATACATTAGGCAATTAATACCTTCTGAAGTAGTACCATTGTTCAGACCCAAGTTTTGGAAACAGGACGAACGTGCCCTGAAAAAAAATCTAACAAAAAGTATACCTGGTTTAAAGATCACAAAAGTAATCCTGAAGCAGTTCTTTTTGTTGAAGCCACCCCTAACAGTGCGCTACACAAAAATATTGAGAGAATTGTTAATGATACCGAACTTAAAATAAAAGTTGTAGAAAGGTCTGGTACTCGATTGAAAGATTTACTCTGTAAATCCAATCCATTTGACAGAGATGTGTGTTTAGATTCCACCGTTTGCAATTTGTGTAAAATAAAGGCAGGGCTATGTAAGAAAAGGGAAGTGGTTTACTGCGTTGAGTGTAAAGATTGTGAAGGAGAGTTTAAATATATAGGAGAAACTTCAAGAAGTCTAGGAGAAAGGTTTGATGAGCATTTGGCGAGTATGAATGACAAGCAGTCAGTATTCTTTAACCATAAAACTCAATGTCACAGAGGGCTGAATTTTAATTACATGGTTAGCGTCCTTAATACACATATCGGCGACCCTATGCGTAGGCAAGTTTCTGAAGCTGTTTGCATTAATGAGTTCGCCCCTAAGCTAAATCGAAAGGAAGAGTGGGCCACTGGTAGACTTCTCAAGAATAGAACTACTCAACCGTAGTTTCTTCCAGTGGTCCTTTCTTACTGCTTGCTCTCACTGACTGTCTACCTGTTTAGTCACCCTTGACCAGGCCATTGTATACCAGCTTTCTTTTCTCTTCTTCTGTACTGTGTAGTAATATAACCTTGTGTATTCTGTATTCATATTGTAGTCTATGTCTGAAGATGATTGAGGTCAGATCGAAAATTTATAAAGAGAGTAACATGAAATTGCGAGTGTTTCTCCTGTTTATTTGTGTGATGCTACACAACTTTAGAGTCGGAATGGCTACTACTACTAACCTTCCTTCTTCCATCTCGACAATGACTCTATCGGAGGTCAACAGAATTCTTTGGAATTCCAATCTTAACATGATTAGCCTGAGTCAAATTTAACATCTAATAGTAACCACAAAAGACAATATTTCGAATTTTGTGGGGTTCTGATTGTAATGGTTTTGTGCATTATATGAAAAAGTGTCTGGTCACAGATTTTTGAAAGCAAAATTGAGCCGTTCAGTACTTACTCATAAAACATGTTTTTCTATGGAGGATATGGAGATTGTCTAAGTTTGACCATTTGTCATTGATATGTGAAGAAAACTTGACACCTTTGGAAAAGTTTGTTGAATTTCATGAACCAACTTGAACTCAATGAGCTGCTTCAATAGTAGTTTAGAAGAATTGAAACTGTCTGGAGTAAGAGGATTAGACCTTTTCCCAAGTCTTACTGAAGTATAATATTCCCACACCCCACTTTTTATAAGTCTGGCAATATGAGTTTATGTAGTAAAACTTACCTTCCAACTTCAAGGATATTATTCCTCCTGGCACAAGCATTGCCACAGCCCAATTGAATCATGGAAGTACTTCCATGATTGAATTATCTTTCACTAAATCCAGTACTATGGCACTACAACAGATAAGCTTCAGCTACAGGTACAGGACAGTAGGTAGTAGGTACATAGTAAATCCAAAGACATGAGTATGGTACACTGCAAACCGTGACCACACAAGCTGATTAATACAAGCTTTTGATAGCATCATCAGTGTCCCCTCAGGATGTTTATAATACCAGCACTAAAATGAATTTTAAAATTCTTGTTAGACCCTTCTGTTGATGACATTGACCGACCTTTACTTCACTTATTCATCCACTTCAACAATATTGACATAACAGAGTTTAAATAACTTGATCACATGTGGAACTGTTCAAGGACCCAAATGAAGATATATGGTAACTGCAATTGAAATAACCAATTCTATACAGTCCCAGCCAAGGTTACTGTCTTCTGTATTTGTGCAGGTCTAAGCACTTGGATTACGACAAATATCCTAAAGCTTTGGAAGTAAAATAAATTTGAAGTTCAGACAAAGAAAGGGTTCATTCAAGGTTCCTGTAGTGAACTTATTGTGTTCAGACAAAACCAGGAATTTGGTGCCAAACTGAGTGTAAATTGCATAAGTATAGGTGAGGATCACACAGCCAGCCAGCTGTGCCCATGAATCTGTCTTAAATTGAGGCATATAGTTGAATATACTGCAAAGAAGTCAGAATAGGCCACTCCTTGATGGGAACTACAGATTAAATCAGACAAACTACAAGATCAGGATATCTCAATTTGTCCATAATCTGTTCTCTCAATCAGTATCCTCTCTCAAGAGGATTGTTAGATGAAAGCATAAAATTGTACTGGGCCATCCTCCCCCCCCCCCCCCCCAAAAAAAAAGTAAATAAATAACATGAACTTAGAGAGCATGATCTTGAAGCTATGTAAATTGACTATGCAAAATTCACCTTAAAATTCTAGGACAAAAAGGCTGATCTTGAAACATAACTGTCACAAACTTCGTACTCTTGGACTATAAGGTAAAATGTGTCAGGGAGCTTATTGGTTCAAAGTCACCACACCTAGATTAAAGGACTGGGAGGCGACCAAGAAAGGGTTTGGTAATCCACACCCATACAGTACATGTAGTTAACTTCTGGGCCCATGACATGCATGACATTGGAATTTCATGAAAGTCCAAAAGGAAGGACCTTAGGATCTAGGACAATCATCAGGAGTTTTACCACTTTTGAGCAACAAAATAGCACCCCTATTACTCAGTAGATCAGATACTGTACTACATGACAATAACTTCGAAAGTCTGACAAAAGAGCATTTTTACTATCAGCCTTTTCTTTTGCATATAGTAACACACATCAGAGTTCCCAGCAATGGCATCAAAAATACATAAATAAACCCAGTAATAAGTAAATTGGGAATTTTAATGTCATAGACTAAAACAAATATATAAATATGACATACTATCATAAATCTTACAAATTCTCTCAGGAAGTAGTGAAATCAACTGAAAGAGAATCACTTTCATGTAATAAAAGGTATTGTACTAACATTATCAAAGACTGATTTTACTGATATATAGTTTTCTTCTCAATGACCACTGATACAGTGCCAACATCCCCCAGCCCCACCCACACCCACCCCAACTGTATTCACACAATTTTAACACTCTACTCCATAAAATTTGTTTTGGGGAGGGGGGGGGAACTTGACTTGGAGTGGCCCTTGAAAGAACTGTGAAATCTGCTAGTGTGTCATGCACAAAATATTTTCTTGTGAAATTATTTACTTTATCTCAATGGTTAGGTAAGGTTAGATGGATTTTTACATGCCAGTTTCTAAACAATTTGGTTTATGTCGAGTTGGCCACAGCCTTTTCCCCTAGTTGTTTATCTCAGTGGTACCAGTGGACCCAGAGTATCTACTAAAGTGTGCGAACAGCTGGGGAATAACTACAACTTTATTTATGGAGGGGTCTGGCCCATGAATGCTGGTAAACCATCATATCTTTTACAGGTAAAACGATAACCTTCATAAATTTGGGAGGTTGCTTTACAATTGGGTCTTTAAAGGAGCAGGGTAGTGGCATACTTCCAAAATAAATACTTTGAGATGATTACCCTCTTTTCAGGGCTAATTTTAAAAATGTTAGTCCTAATCCGTCTTGTACTCTCATTTAAAATAATTTTACTTTTTTAAATTGCAAAGTCATTTTGCAAATATGTTTCTATATTATTTCTTGGAATATTTGTTTTTATACTTGCAAGATCACTATACATACTGTTATACTTGAGGAACAAATACCGTATTGCATCATTTTGCATCCTGAGACCTAATAAAAAAACATTTTTTCTCCACAGGAAAAGAGGCCACCCTATCTTCTTACATCCTAACTCCATCTTACACTCCCAGAACTCCTTCCATGACAAAATCCTGGCTGTGAAGCTTCTAGTTCCTTTGTCCATTTCCCTTGCTTCATATGAAATTGCCAAATTTCATGAAGCTCATTATTCTAAAATCTTTTTCTTCCAATTTGATGAACAAGTTCTTTGAATATTTAAAACAGTATTACCTAAAATAGTCCCCAGTATTCTTCTGCTTTCTCCCATCAGTGAACAAGAAGACTGTTTGCTCCAAGTGGCAGAACAATTGATTTCCTTAGATCTTTGCTTGTGATTGGGTGACTTCCAGCTGCATTCGGTAATTGATACTATTCACAGTCCCTGCCCAAAATAAGGTATGGGGCTTAAACAGTTTTAAAGCAAATGTCTTGCCTAACACATACTGTACTTTTCTTTTAACATAAAATTCACACATCACTTTACAGGACTAAAAACTTGCAATTTTACCCTATACCCCATCTTGCCTTTGACTTACTCCAAATCCCAAAGACAACCCAAGGTTAAAACACCTCTTCACTTGGACAATTCTTGCAGTAAATACCTGGTCAGTTTTCAATTGGATTCATTTTAGATAATTAAGTACTGAAAGAGATCTGTAGGCTTGAATCCTAAAAATTTGCAAGTGGATGGGACACTTTAATTTGCAATTAACTGGTTGAGGCATATTAGTGAAATGAGACCCTTAAAACTTATTGCATTTGACACTGGTCACAGCTGGCAAGCCTTGCAACTGTGTCATCTTTTAAATGAGATCTTTATTATACCCTTACAACAATTGACAATATTTAAAAGCACAAAGCATCCTTGCTGAAAGGGATGGTAAGGCAGGAAGTACTCACTACACGCACTTTTCACGTGAGTAAACAATTACCCCAAAATAATTATTGAATAACAATTTCAACTAAATCTGGCAAATTGTCTTTAATTTCACTTAAATGTATCTGTCAAGAAGTTTCTCAAGGAAAATATGAAATACTAAAAGCGTCAAATCAAGGTATATTCAAAGGCCAGGGTCCCTGCACCTGATGAGAGATAAAATTTCAAGAAGTTTTCAAGACATTTCAAGAACTTAACATGACTTTTTCATGACCAATCATTTCCATGATTTGACAAAACTTTATTGGCACTCAACAATCTTGACAAATGCAAAAATATTTTTACTTGAAAAAAAATAAGACCAATCTGTGCTAAATTTGGTGACTTTTCCATGACTCCTGTCACTTTTAAAATATTCCATGACTTCCAGGCCTGGAAAATGAAAATAAAACTGCATTACTTTTTTCATTTTTGCAGGACACAGGAATGGTGGAAGGTACAAAAATGTCACGTTATTCAAAAAAAGCCATTCAAAGCATTGGAGCCTTGAAGGGGAGATATTTTTACATACTGTGTGTGCTCCTGCTTGGTTTGAAGTGAATGAAAGCAAATACTGCCATACAAAGCTAGTATTCTCAGCACCCCTATAAAAATATTGAGTATAGGGAATGTAATACATGCAGTAGCTCAGTAAATCAGGATGAACCCCTCCCCCCTCCTGTAGCAAAAGGGTTATATTACATGGCAACCTCAAGAACAGGGGTTTTGGAACTATTGTACACCTGTCTAGAGTTTGTAACCATCCTAAACTTGTAAAGTTCTGCTTGATCAGGCTACTAAAGTTTAAAAATCTGTCAGTGCAGCTTAGGGAGAAATGCAATCACCCTTCAGGTAAATGTACCCTGCAAGATATCCCATTTTAACTTTAATGACAAGCTACAAAAGTTCAAAACGTAAAGTGATTTTAAAGGCCTTTTCCGTTTGCAAGAACTTGTTTGACCCTCTGGATTCATAGTTTGTTACGTATTACTGTAAAAAGCATACATCATTGCCATGAGTAAGTTACTTTGCATTTTTATTCCTTTGTGCTGTTAAAAAAAATCCATGTATAGTGGAGCCTAAGAGTAATTAATTCCCAAAAGGAAATGTCCATTAGAATTATTTCAATCTCATTTGCAATTCTTAAAATAATTCTATTTCAAAATTCAATTGTTTCTGAAATAACTCATTGCAGAGCCAAAAAGAATGCATGATGCAGTGTTGCACAGTGATAACAGTTTTGTTTTTTGATGCATACTGTAGATATTAATTACCACTGAATTACACATTATGTAAAGCATAGGCCTACTTTTTGTGAGTAATACTGATAATTTTCAATTGCAATTTCCAAAATAAGTCCTTCACTTCTTGTGTGTTGTAACTTCTTTCATAAATATTTTACATTGACTAAAACAAGCTTGCATGATTTGGGTTGGGTTCTTGAACTTTCACTAAAATTGGAAATGCATAGGTTCCCTATTTTTCAATCCCTAAAATGTTAGTATTTACAAATAACTCAGTTTTTGAAACATATTTTGAGTTCTGGAAATGAAAATTGGAAGTTTGCCATATGTGACACTAGGTTTTCAAGTGGCACCAACAACTATAGTCTGTTTCAAAAACTTTGTTCAAGTCTTGGGAGTGCCTAGGCTTAATCCGCAGGTCTTAGATAACATGTGTAACAAATCTTCAGTCACAGTATAATCTAAGATTTGCTAAGTCAGAAGTGCATATTCTTCAATAATCCCCAAACTTTTCAAATTTCATTTCAGAAAATCCATGCAGATCCCAAATTTTCTGCAATACCAGCTCCATATTATCAGAATAAAAAACTTTCAGCATGCTTGGCATGCCACAAATAGTATTCCCACAGTGATGTTCACACTTTCATAAAATCAGAAAATTAGGATGGTCACTACCCTGGAAAATGGCTAGCTATGCCACTGGGGAGGACCTCAAATGGGAAAATTAAAATTTCCCAAAATATTTTCAAAGGAGAGACCTACCTTGCACACCCCTTTAACAACATTTCCTATTAAAAACACTGGTTCAATACATTGTCTGTACATTTGTTTGCTTATTCAAACACAATTATCTATGCTTAATGCTTTTGTAATTGCTTTCAATACAATCAGTCAACTATGAATGGGCAATTTATTGTATGTATGTCAGCATTTTGCCACAATGATTACGTGACATCCCATTATCACAGAATATCACAGAATGGTCCCTGTTTGCATTTGGAGCTCTGGGTGCAACTGCAACTACAATGAGTCATAGAAACATACTTGAATACGCAAGGGTAAAGGGTATGACTGACTTCACGAAACTGATTGCATCATATGCTGGTGACGGCAATGATCAGGCCACACAAAAACCTCAAATTTGATTACATATGGAATGGTGGGGGAGGAAGAGGACAGATGGGAAGGTGCAAGACCATGTTCAGTTTGCTTACATCCCCCTTTCTTGTCAAATTGTTTATTCCTCTGGCTTTGGAGGACAAGTTTACTAACAGATATAGATGATACAACCAAATGATTTGGCCTTGCAAAATGAACATTTCATTTTTATGATTGGTTCCATACACTGGCCATTTTGGCCAATATTTCTAATTTTCATTTTGCCATTCCCTTCAAAAAGTGCAGCTTCAGTAAAGCATGAAAAACACAAGATCACGTTCAAATAACTCATTAGAAGCTCCCCTGGGCCTACTTAATAATCTGAACACTTTTACTTGACCTCACAAAGAGATGGATGGGTATAATAAAATCAAATATCCAGTTGGTTACACAACAGACAGACTGTTGCCATTTTCTCCCACTGTACAGTTAAGTTTTTTATGGGTGGTAACAACAGAAAGTTTGAGACCAAGTTAAAGTAGGTTAGGTAAAAGATAAACAGTTTTTAAATGATTACAAAGATAGTTTCTGAATCTTTAAGCATAGGAGTTCCTAATGTAAAATTTATACACAAGACAAATTTCTACAAATCAGGACCACAAATGTAGAGGGTTTAGTATCATTTGATCCTGTGTTCAGTATTTCGTAAATTCAGCTCTAGAAATGAATAAAAGTAATTGAAGCCATAGAATTCACTATCCTTTGGCAATGGCCAGGTTGGTACCCAACAAAATGGGATATCAACATTGTTAAAGGCCACTTAAGCCTTTGTACCCGTCCTTATAAACAATAGTACAACAAAACATACTGTACACAAGATCTTAATAAGGTTCCTACACCTTAAGAAAATTAAACTTCCATGACTTTTCCATGACTCTTTCATGACATGGACATGACAATTTCATGAACAAATTATATCTGAGATTTGATATCACTTAAATGGTGCCATGATTGCAACAAATAAATGAGTGAACTTATTTACAAGTTGAAATATTAAAAGACTGATCTAAGCTAAATTTCATGACTTTTCCATGACTTTTGTCATTTCACAATATTCCATGACTTTTCCAGGCCAGGAAAATGAAAATAAAATCTCATGATTTTTTCAGGATGCAGGAACCCTGGATCTACACAAAATCTTGGGTTTCATCCTTGGTGCTCTTTGAGATGAATAAATCTGCCATCAAAACGAATGTAAAAAGATTCTGACCTCATGATGTCTCATTTCTACCCGAGTATATATCACTTCTGTGAGTGATTTAATTCATTTCAGTAAAACTTCTTAACTAATGATTTAAATTTAGCGATATCTACAAAGAGCAGAAGGCACTATTCCTTTGCGACATCTTATCTGTTGTTCGGTGCAAGCCCTGGTTTGTATGGAAGGAGCTCCCTTCATCTATCGAACAAAGTTTATCTCTAAGGATGGGCAAAGAAAATCTTAAAACATTTATTTAACATTGACTTCAAAGAGTTACTAGAAGTCCTAGTAAGTGCACATGTGTACATATTTGTTCACAATTTTTCTTTCTCTTTATTGTTAATTTGTGAAGTATTAAGTTCTAAGCTTTTTAAAGTTTTTTAAAAAAATACCTTTGAACAATGTTTTATTAAAGGCACTGTACAAATTTAATATAATTCTAATAATCTGTTGGCACCTAAGTCACTACTTCAACACACTCACCAATGGTCAATATAACTGTTACCTTCAAGGAATAAGATGTGAAAGTAGCATTTCAAGTTCAACAGCCAAAATAGCAGAGATACAGAAGTGCACCAAAAGAAAAACGATAATGCAAAAGTGCATTGAGGTTTCGATGATACACACATGCTCTTTTCAATAAAATGCTACATTTCTTGTAACAACTGGTGACCCAAAGTGACATTTGGCTCCACCTGTGAGTTACTGGTTTTTCTTTTAACCAAAATATTTCTATATTCAAAAAGCCATATTTCATACAGTACTGTGCCTTAAAATATTCTGCAAACAAGGTTTTCAGAGTTTGATGCCAGGTGATACCAGATGACCATTGACCTCCACCAAAAACAACAGGTACATTACTTTCAACTCACTATAACACATCCACATTCTAAATAGGAAATCCATCCAAGTTTCCTACCTTGAGATATCCCATTTTGACAAGTTTTTCAAAGTTTGACCAATCATACACCAGATGTCCTTGCACCTCCACAAAAAAAACCTCATACAGACCATCTTCTCACCATAACTCATCCACATACTAATTATGAAATCCATCCACGTTTCGTACCTTCAGCTATCCTAAACAAGGTTTTCTGAGTTTGAACCCCTATGACCCCAAATGACCTTTGACCTCTACCAAAACAAAAATCAAATCCTAATGCATCAACATATCAAGTTTGAAATGAATCCAAGTTTCCTACCTTGAGATATGTAAACAAGGATTTCAGGGTTTGACCTCATGTGACCCCAAATGAAATTTGACCTCCATGAACATAAATCGGTTTCTTTCGTACATCATAACACATTAACACATAAAGTTTGGAATTAATCCAAGCTTCCTACCATAATGTAGCATGTAAACAAGGATTTCAGGATTTGTCCCCTTCTGACCCCAAATGACCCTTGACCTCCACCAAAACAAATAGTATTCTTCTTTACATCATAATGTATCAACATATCAAGTTTGAAATAAATCCAAGCTTCCTACCATGATGTATCATGTAAACAAGGATTTCAGGGTTTGACCCCATGTGACCCCGAATGACCTTTGACCTCCACCAAAATTAATTGGTTCTTCCTCAAATCCTAATGCATCAACATACAGTATCAAGTTTGAAATGAATCCAAGGTTCTACCTTAAGATATAGTGTAAACAAAGATTTCAGGGTTTGAACCCATGTGACCCCAAATGACATTTGACCTCCATGAAAATACATTAGGTTCTTTCTAAAATCATAACACATCAACACATCAAGTTTGGAATGAATCCATGTTTCTTACCATGAGATATTGTGTAAACAAGGATTTCAGGGTTTGAACCCACATGACCCCAGATGACCTTTGACCTCAACCAAAATATATAGGGTTCTTCCTCTCAGTATGGGGTATCTGTGTACCAAGTTTGAGAACTGTCAGATCTTCACTTCTTAAGATATCGTGTAAACAAGCAAAGTGTCACAAATACACACACCTGCACACACACGCACATGCACACATACATACACATGCACGCTGTCATGAGTGCATAGGTTTCTCTTTTCATCGAAACCAAAAAAAAAAATTTCAACTGACTGACAGGAGAATATCTACTGTCACAATTTACCAATAACAAGCAATCTGATAAACCCTAATGAAGCAAAAAATGAATGATTGAAGGGCATATGGCGTCTGACCGGCCATTTCAACCTTATCTCAAATCTGACACTTCTGAAATCAAGCAAACCTTCTCTTCTAATTTCCCTCCCAAATATCACTCAGTATGATTCAAAACACAAATATTGCTATAAATCAAGAGTAAACTAATAAGTTATCCAAAGTAACTTTTACAGAAATTATTACATACTTAACAAACAATTCTCCAGAAATTCCTGCCATGCCGCTATTTGACTTGGCACACCAGATTATATTTAGTCAAATAGTATGACTAAATTTGCCCTTTAACCTTTTATTTTTCCTTTCTTTTATTACAGGGTCCTTGGGCTACTGCCATATTAAAGTAACTTAACAATTTCTTGCAAGAGTGAAATACGTCAAATAATGTAAAATGTGCAAGCTTAACCTGTAAAACAAAAGTAAATAATATCTGCTTGCTCATGTCCTTCACCTAAAGAAATTGCAGATTGTTAAATATCTGATCACAAACATGCGGAATAAACTGTCCTTTGTCACAGTGGTAGTAGTCAAGTTGTTGCATTTTTAGCTGTTTATTTCATAGCAACTTCGCCCCTGTCCCTTGCACTTTTAATACTGAAGGTACAGTGGAAACATTTGAATACGGTACAGATTAATGCACAGTATATATGTTCAGTACCTGTTAACTTTTAACCAGTATAAGAAGGTGTGTTGAGATTCATTTGACAAAGAAACAGCACATTAAATTGTAAGTTAAAGGGAAATATTGGGTTTGTCTTGCAAGAAAACTCATCCTTTTATCACTAACATTTATTGGTTAACACAGGGTGATAGATTCTCAAAAAAAAAAAGACAGTATGATAGCCTTCTATTCAAGAAAAAACCTTCCCACAGATAGAAATTCAGTTGTTTGTTGCTCAAGAATAATTTGTTCACCCAAAGTTTCAACATTTCAAATGGTGCAACATCCATGGCTCTTCTTGCGCATGGTATTTTGAAGAGATGTAGCTATTGCTGGGTTTATGATTAAGACTGAATTGTTGCATAGTGTCTGAGCCATTTTCTTTGTACTCTTTGTTGGAGCATTTTAAACACAATATTTACCTTTAAAGTATCTTTGAAGACAATTGTTGTCATAAGTAATTCAGTTCCTAGCTTCACTACACAAACAAGTTTACATATCCAGGGTTGTAGCCTGAAACAATCCTCATCAAACACTGCCTATGTAGAGCACCACCATCACTTAGCATGAGGTCTATTTACAATTTGGAAACCTCATGAAGTAGTTGTCCCCCTCCCCCCATCCCCACAGGCTAAGGCCCTGACAACAATGCTGTAGCAGGGCCTTACAGTACTGTGGCAGGGCCTTTCAGTTTTGCAGAAGGGCCTTACAATGCTGTTCTGGCATGAATAACCATTTGTGTTGTACTGACTAGTCAAAACTGATAAGGTCCTATACATACATGGATGTTACTTTCTCCTTATCCATTACTGTTTTCAAGGCAATTAACAATGTCTGTATTTGCCTCTGCTTTGATTAGTTCTTGCCTGCAGGTTAGTTAGTTAGGTAAGGGTTTCTGGCTTAGTTTCTAACCAATCAGTTTAAGTCAGGCTGGCCACTGACTTTCTTCAGTTGTGGCTCAATAGCTTGTTTTGCCTTGCCCTATGCTTATGCATGCACAAATTCTACATCATTGCTGGATCCAGAGGGGATGTGGAAGGCACACCCCCAATGTTTCAGAACAAATTTCCTCAGTTTTTTTATGTTACAAAAATTTCACTCTCTGATCTCTCCTACAGGCAGGGTTGTAGAACATGCCCACCACATTCATCAGCTGTCATTTAAGGTGACTAATGTGGAGAATTTGAATAGGATATGAACTTTAAATGGTACAGTACAAGCAGTCACTTCAAACAAAAACTTATTTTGAAACAACAGTCAGATTGCACTGATTTCTTACTTTGCCTTCGGGTGTCTATCATGTCAATTCAGGACTTGAACATTACATATTCAATTAACCAACGAGTTACTCTCCTAAATTTAACAATTCAGTGGGAAAAATGGTATCACATGACTCTCAAGAGCCAGGACAGACTACTACACTAATCCAAGCATTTCTTCTTATAAGGGCAAGAGCAGTCGCCCCAAACTTACTTTGAAGCAACAGCTAAATATCACAATTTCCTTCTTATTTCTCTTTAAAGTCTCTTTTGTAATATTTTAGGACTTCAACATTGCACATTCAAGGTAAATCAAGTAGTAACTCTTAGTAAACTTTGCATTTGAGGACAAAAAATATTGTCACATGGCTGTCAACATCCAATCATGAAACAGGACAGTCTACTACACTACTTCATGTTGGGGGAACTGCTCGTTCCCTTTAAAGATGATAAAATTTACCTACCTACCATTCTTGCTGACAATATACATCACATTTGTGTGTTGGAGTTAAGTGTGAACTGCATAGGTCTAACTAACAAATTAACTCTTGGGACAATCAAGACAATGGCCACTGCAGGCCACAATGTCCCCCCCCCCCCCTTTCTCAAATCCTTGATTCGACTTTGTGGTGAACTGCATAATTTGGAAAAAGTTCACAAAGAAAACACAGGCATACTCTAGTCATACAGTACTTTGAAATACATTGTGATTTAAGCAAAGCTTAATCTGATCGCTGGTTATTAAATGGTCTACTGTTTAAATTGTTTTACTATTCAGTGGTATAAATTGTGAGCCTACTATACACTTAAGTTGCAAGACACTTGCTTCTGCCTACCAGTGTCAACTTGAACCAACTTGACAAAATACTAAGAATACTTTTCTATCTGAAGTAACCACTTTTGCAGGTCAAGCAAGCTGTGTTGGCTGTGAGAGAAGTGCAATTGAAGTGTTATCCACATAACATTTTGGATAACATTTACTCATTCACATTTTTATCTCCAAAGAAGAACATGCAACACTTAAGTAGACATCAAGCAAAAAAAAAAAAAAAATGAATATGCAATTAATAATCTGAATTAGAAGTAAGCTAAATCAAAACTCTCTCAATTTACATAACACTCATTATTTCCCTCAAAAGTTCAGCAAATTTGCTGGTTCAAAAGTAACAGTACACCATACAGAGTTATTTGCCATAAAATTAATACACTGAAAAAAATGCCAAGTCAAATGATTAAAACAGTCCAAGACACTTCTCTTTCTCATATAACAGGGTATGCTATTCAAACTATTTGATAAAAAAAAAATTTGCCTTCTATAACAAGTCTCACCATGCATGCATGGGCATGCACAATAACCTTACAGTAAAACAAAAGCCACAGGGAAGATTCCAATACATGGTTTTAAGTTTAGGCATAATTAAAACTCCAACCAATCAAATCCAACAGTTGTTCCTTTTTTTTTTTTAATTCTCCATTTTTTAATTATGATTTTCCTCTTTTAAATGATGATACAGTCAAAAGGATTTTTAGCAAAGCAACTTACCTTGTAATACTTTAGCTGAGCTGCAATTATTGTTTACAGTACTGCAAATGACTCCATACTGTACCTCTCAAGATATCAAGCCACACCTCATCACCAACTTATCATTCGAAATAGTGCTGTATACATGTCCTCAGTTCCAGTACACAGTCTCACAGAGGTATAAAGTACTTAAAAGTATTAAATACTGCTTACTTCAACTCTTCTTTTACAGTAACCATGTACACAATAATAGTAAGATTGGTCTTAAATCCTAAGCAGATGTAAGAAGGTTGGTTCAGTTGCATAGCTGACTGGATAATAGGGAAGTTGTTCACAATTTGTTCAGTCAAGATGGTTTCCAGTAAAACCTCTTGAAACTCAAGCATAACCAAGCTTCTTACCTGCTATGGTTTGGGTAAAAATGGCACCACTTGAAAGTGTATTTAACAGGAAATGTATTTTGATATCCCACTGAAAACTAGAATTCCATGGTGCTCTTATTCAGTGATGGCTATCTGAAAACATATGACAATATTTTATGTAGTGAATTGTTCAAATTGTCGAATTGTGAATTGCTCAAACTGTTGTTCAAACTTCCATGCATTATATCCTCTTAGTAATGTTCATATTAAAAAAACATGTTCAAAGTTTCTTATCTCCCAAGTAAAACATACCAGCAAGAGTTTTGTGAAAAAGCAATTTTTTTCAGCAAATTTGGGGCTTCTGCTTTTTCCCTTTAATTGGTGGTTGCACTTTGAATGACAGATGTAAGCCACTCCCAGAAGTCAACGATTTGTGCACACCACTAAGATTAGTGTACTGTTAAACATCATGAGGGCATACTAAACATGTTCACAACTACTAACCAGACGAACGTCTAGACGAGTTGCGGTGCCGACAAACCAAGTCGTCTTTTACTTTAAAGGTGATTTTATATTTTAGGGGGACAAAAATACCATTCCAAAATACTTGTATTGTGTTTTGCCCAATAGCAGCTAAGTTAAGTTCCACACTTGTAATCCAGGAACATTGTTCATTCTCTTTAGAAATGTGGTTGAGGTGGAACGTGTAACACACCAAAGAAATACTCGATTGCCGGTATAATGAGGTTTGCTCATTTTGAACTCATAGTTGAGCGTTAATCAGGAAAAGATGATACAACAGTTGATTTAGAACTGTAGAAAGAGCAAAACGTCACATCAGATAACATTTCAAACGTCCTTTACAAGCTGTTGCTTGTGCATTCATAAGGTATCCCTAATGCCCCGGCTCCTTAGTAACTCCTTGTACAGCATGAGGGTTTCTGATAAAAGATGGTAAAGCGCCAAAGGCTCAAGACAGACCATTCGACCAAACAGACGTTAGTCAAAATTGTATTTTATGTAGTGCAGTTAATAAGGAAAAACATGCTATTTGTTTAGCTGTTTAGTGAATACAGGTGGAGTACACTGTTAAGACGTAATGTTGGAAACGGTAATGAGTCTGTATATACATGACAGTAACGTTGTAGTCACTTGGTTGAAGATGGATTTATGTTAATGAACAAAAGGAAAAAATTTTCAATGTTGAACATAAAGAATTTTTAAAGATTAATGGTTTTTAAAAAGTTCTGTACGCTCCGCACCAATAAAAAATTGTTGTAAGTAACATGTAATAACAAGTTAACGAGAATCAAAAGAAATGTCGATATCTTAGATTTACCATAATCTTTACAAATGATGAAATAAAATTAAAAAAAAATATAAAACAGCAAAGTAAAAATTCCTTTGTCAGCGTTACTTACACCTACATTCTCTCAGCATAAATGTTAATATGATGATATTTCACTCTAGCCGGCCTTAGGCCTATTGTCACTGTTTCTCCAATTTATATTAGTCCCGCACACATACGTCACTACTAACCCTTCGCCAGTAACTTCTTAGTTCAGTAATGTATAGACACTTGAACGACGTTGACCTCCACAAATCAGAGAACCGAATCAATCACTTACAAATTTTAAAAGATAAATTGCAACATCTATACGTCCCTTCATGAAACCCGAATACCAAAAATATCGACGTCCCTAGTTTATTACTATTAGCGGCGATTCGTCTGTCATCACATCATTAAACAGTCTCGCTTCTTCCTACTGTGCTACACTCTATATCAAGAACTTGTTGTCGCCTTTCTGACAGTGACTTCTTACTACGGAACAAAACTGTTGCCATTGCACTATATAAAAATTGTTTTAATAATTTCCATGCATTTCTTTTTCTAATAAAAATAATAATATAGCAAGTTTATGTATGGCCACGACTCGCAACTGATCAAACGATAACCTAAAATATGTAAAAGCAATAAGAAAGCCAGGTCTATGAATAAGACTGCTCTGTCCAGTAAAAAACTCCGTAAAAGACAAATTTCATCATTCCAACTCCCCATACGCAATAGCTCAACAAATCACTTTCAAAGAAAAAACGGACTTCATGAAAAATAAACGTTTCGCTGACAACACCACAGCCAATGACATAACAAAAAAGAGCATAACTAACCACCTGGCTAAAAATTTACAATTGCGAATTTTCTTGTACCTGTTCAAAACTTCGTTGTGTAAGCTAACAATCTAAACCCTCTACAAACGATCCAAATTTAATGTTTACGTTCGTTTAACATAAATATAAAAAAAAATGATAAGGCAATCATTTTTAATTGTTTTACAGTGACGTAAATCCCGGAGAAGGCAAGGGATGTCTTTGCTTCCTCAAGTAAAAAAAGGAAAGCCAAACTGTCATATGGCCCCCTCAAAATTTTAAATAACCATTTCAAAATCAACATATTTTTTCACAAGAGATGAACTATCCATGGCCTTTAAAAAGACCAAATCAGTTGGTTTTAAAGGGCTTCTCCCCCAACAAAAGACCCATAACAGTCCCTGAATGATTGTGCAAAACCTTCATTCATGCAGACCTCTTCCCAATATCTCAAACAGATCACCGCCCAGCGTAATAAAAAAGGGTTGCTCTCATCACATACAAATATAAAACGAGATATGAATGAACATGTTAAAACCCTACCGTGACTACTCTTTACATTAAACTATGTGTTCATGTTAACACTTCTTCATCTTATGATGTGCTCTTCTCCCTAAATGTATAAATATCCCCAAGAACATTCCCTCTGAATTTGGTTTTTTAAGCATTCTTCTTTAGTGGAGCTTCTGAGCAATGGCAACTCGTGGTGTAAATGTGTGGATGGGTACATAATGAACTTACAATGACTTGTCTTAGATAAAGATGATCATCTTCCCTCTAACCAAAAATGCCAAACACCAAACCCCCCCCCCCCCCCAAAAAAAAAAAAAACAATTACCACCCACAACAACGAAAAAATAAAATGTACATGTAGATCTTTCGGAAGGTATAAATAATACATCACGATCGTCATGTTCCCTACTTTCCCCATCATCACACCTCTAACTTTTTTCATATCCACTAGAGCCTCTTTTTTGTTTGATCCCAACTCTGACATCATCATTTTTCTCCCCTTCATAACTTTTATCTTGAAATTCACCCCCATACTTTCTTTTTCTTTGTTGCCAACCTTTCCTTTCTACAAAAAAAATCTTTGAACGGCCCTTCTTGGGCATTGTTATATTCTCCACATAATTTTAAACTTTAAAATAACAAATTTACCATAACCAGACACCTTGATATAACACAAATATGAATACGAGCCATCTCATACAAATAATATTTACCTACCAATAACAATGTTTCCTCCAACAGAAACTTACTTTATGAAAAAACAGTGAACAAAACTCCTCTAGACTATCAAACTTTTTACTCCACAGCAACCCTGACCATGTCAATTGAAAAGAATAAATCTCTACAAAGAAATCCTCATATAAATACTCAAAATTCACTTAACACCTCGAAGAGTTAAAAAAACAACCAAAATGATGGCGCTGTGTTAAATTAAACAACATATTATTCCCCAGAGTACACACGGACCTGGTTTTTCCGCAAGATTGTTACTAAAAATAGAACACGTTTGCAAATTTTACGTGATAAAACCCCCAATTTTACACTCTCACGAAAATCATATTTCCACCAAAACTTAAAAACACGAAAGAGAAGTACCATCCCTACAAATTGCACTAAACCGTATTTCGATACCACAAAGCATCTAGAAGGAGATAGAAATAAAGTGCCGGAAAAGTCAGAAATTGACATCGCGATAGTAACTGCATTAGTTGCGGTTGCCTGCAAGGCAGGCACCGCAACTAAAAATGGAAGGACTCAAATGTCATGAACATACCTGCATGGCAATTTCCAGACCAAATACCCAGGCAAAATTCAAGGATTTTCGAAACCATTAAAATTTCCAGACTTTTCCATTTTCCCTAGGTACTGTGTGGTAACCATGGGTAATTTTTTAAATTGAATTGTCCCTCTATTATGTGAAAAATGCCTGACAAATTATTTCCATTATTGGGCCAGGGTCTGATAAAAGGAAACAGATGCAATCCTAAAGAAATACATGCAGATTCAGTTAGCCTAAATTCAAACAATGTTTCTGTAAGGGTGGGTGTGTGTGTCAGGCGGTGTGAAAGAAGGGGGGTAGACTGAGATGGGAGAAAAATGGGCCGGGGGATGTAAACCATTTGCAATGAAATTGCCAAGGATAATTACTAGTAGGTGTAATCAATGGTCTATCACTTCTCAAGCCAAAGTCAACAGGTTTACATTTGCCAGAGTAATTCCTGTTTGTCTTTCTGCTTGACCACGTGTTTGGTCTGACAGTAAGAGCATCCGCCTCTCACACGGAAGGCCCAGGTTCTATTCCCAGGTCATACCTGGGACTCTAAAAATGGAACCTACTGCTGTTGTGCGTGATGCTCCGCATAAGCAATGGAGTAGGCCTAGGTAAAACAAGGCAGTGAGCCATAACTGGAAAAAAGGCCGTGGCTGGCTCGACTAGAATCATTAGGTTGGAAACTGGGCTGGTAACTAACTGACTATCCAGCATCACCTTACTGAATGCAAATACCCTTCTAGAAAATTGAAAAGCATAATCTCTAATCACTGAAAAGTGTGCAGTGAGTATCCCTCATTCTTGCTTCTGGCAACTATTGGAAATTGAGACTAATTGCATTTAGTATGTACATCGCAGGCTTTGGATTGGAAAAAGAGTGCCTCCTCCACTCGATAACTGTCTCTCAATCATTCTGAATGAAACAAAATTCAAGAAAGATAAAAGTTCCAACAGAAATGATGCTTTCAGTGACATCAAATCAAGGTGCCCCAACCTGTAATGAATGTCAGAAACCTCTAGAGATGTACTTGCCATTTCACTGAGTGCCTGATGTTATTTGAAGCTTATCAAATTCATTCATGTGACACCTGGCAGGTTGGCACAAATTCTAGTATTAGCCCCTTTCAGGAAGGTAATAATGGTTTCTAAAAAGAAATGCACACCTTACATACAGTAAATACAGTAGTAGTATCTTCAATGTTATAAGAAAAAAACTTAAATGAACATGGAGCTCTGAATTTAAGACCGGGATGTGGAGGATTTGTAAAGACAGAGTCTTGCCCTACTTATGGATTCAGCTACTGAATCGTCTACCTCCTAGAGAAACATTCAAGAACCGACCGAGTTTACTACTGTGGATAAACAGCAGCGATGCACACGTGGAAGTCATTTATGAGATGTAAGTGACATGAATCTTGTATAACTCTGGTAATTATTTCTCATGAATGACATTACCTGGTAGAAATATCATGTGACAATGTGACAGCCGCGTACTAGATACATAAACTTAGGGATTTCATAATGTAACAATAAAAAAGATTCTTGCTTTGATCATTCAAGTTGTTACTTTTTACGAATCAAACATACAACAAAAAAGTTGAGGAGTACATTTACGACATTTGTTCATTTACATTTAAAGGGCAGAGCTGCCAACATTGAGGTCTTGAAATCAGGAAGATTTACCTCATAAATCAGGAAGATTTCAGGGATTTGTGTGTATTTCAATGGGGGAAATTCTGTTCTCAATCAGGAAGATTTTATATTTTGCATGTTTAGAGGTGAAATTTTCAGGAAGTCTTCTGCAGAATCAGGAAGACTTGGCAGCTCTGAAAGGGCAAGAGAAGGCACCCCAAACTTATTTTGAAGCCACAGCTAAATCTCACAATTTCTTCTTATTAATCTCCAAAGTATCTTCCATAATATTTCAGGAAAAGAAGGGTTTGAGGTCACAACAGGATTTGGTATGTTAGAGGGGTACTATTCTAAGCATTTTGGTGAAATTTGCATTGAAATCTGATGTGTAGTTCTCAAGACATGTGGACTTCAAGCAAGCACATATGACATCATATCCCCACATCAGTGCAGTCTTTTGTTTTTCTTTAAACTTTAGAGTCAATCTTCTCCTCACCAATCCCATATTATTAAAATGTAATTGCATAAGTGGCCTGAGAACTTTGCAAAGTTTACATCCCCCACACAAAGGTCCTATTCCTATTAACCTCAAGGTCAACACAACAAGTCTAAACAAAGCACTCCTTGTCAATGTGAGGAAGTGATATAAGCTCTGCTGCCCTCAAACTTACTTTGGAACACAAATATATTGACTTCTTTTAGTGATATCTCGTGAAATACATGTCCGATTTGAATGGAACTTTCACCACACGGTGTAGATTTGGTTTCTCTTTCACATATGGTGATCAATTTTTTTTGCTTAAACTTCCCCTTTAATAATCATCATTATTATTACATAAACTTATAAAGCGCACTACCATGAAATGTTCAGTTGCGCTTTACAACACCTTAAGAAAATGTCAGGCTAAAAAAATATGTTTTCAAATTTACCTTATGCAACTTAGGAGATACAGACTCTCTAACACTAAGAGGGAGAGTTACTTATTACATAAGGAAAACCTATCAGAATTCTTCAGTAAATTTTACAATTGGGGAAAGGAAAAATATTGTCACATGATTTTCATTTTTCAGAACCAACAGGCCATTCATCAAACAGGATAGTCCACTATATACTAATTCAAGTTGGGGTGGAGGACTCACCAGGCACCTCATATAGAATAATTTAAAGGGCAACGAGACTTGTGATTTTCAATCCATGTGACATTTGATTATGAATTAAATTGCTGTAAAGATTAATGAGTGTTGGGAATAGTACCACAGAGCAGTTAACTCTCAATTGGTAAGACAGTTCCATTTGTAATACGCCTGACAGTCACGTTGCCTAATATCCCTAGAAAAGCAGTGTCAAAATAGAATAAAAATGTCTTTTTTTATGTAATATTTGCAGAAGTTTGCAAGATTGCATTCCTCTTGTCATTATGCTATATGGATTCAAATGACTATGACAGCCTGGTATTTTGAACTTCCATGAAACTATTTAATTTTCATTGCCTAACTTTGAAGAATGAAAGCAATTGCCATACACATACAGCATTGATTGAACTGTACTGTACTGATAATGAAAGCATCCATGATACAACAAAGCTGTATGCTTGTCATAGATAGCTCCATGTTAACACTTACTTAACAAGTTTAAAAACAACTTATATATCAGGGCCAGATCCAGGAAGGGAGAGGAAAGTAAGGAGAATACACCTTATTTTCATCAAAATTATGATTTATCCAACCAGAACTTTTCATCTCAAAGCCCATGACCAATCCCTTTTCTTGGGTCAGACACTGTCTGTACACATGATTATGTGCCCCCTTTCCCTCCTTCCCCCCCCCCCCATCCTTATATTCCTGGATCCTAACTAGGTTATAAACTTCCTCCAATAAAGCAACTTGATTTCGCTGCTTTGTGTTGAAAGGGGGTATATGCAAGAGAAACAGTCCCAAACCAAAGCTGTCACACCAGCCACAGTTCTACAATAAGAGCCCCTCACCCAGTTCATTTTGTTCACTTCTGTAGATGATCATCACTTCTGTATGATAAAATACTACACCTTTTAAATCTTTGACAAGTCACTTTGATATATCCATATTGCAAGAAGAAGGAAAGCAACTTGATCATATTTAGAGTAGCCATGTGTATATATACATGTAAGGTAGGCCTCTGCAAAGTATTGCTAGTACTGTCTAAGATTAATTGCACACTTAATAGCCTGATGACCCTTTGACACACCTTACTATGGCATTTAACAGCACAAAGAAAAGCAAAGAAAGAAATATAAAGAGAAGCTACTGTGCCCATAGATCTATTTCCAAATAGCAATTACAATGGATTGTGGGATAGAGTTTTGGGTGTATGTCAATTTTCACCACAGTAAAATGACGTTGACAAAGATGACAAACACCAAAACTCAATCCCACAATCCTTTGTAATTGCTATTTGGAAAAAGGTCTATTGAAAGAGACAAAGTGACACACATTGACCTAAGGGGGAAACTATGTCAGAGTAAATAGCAACTAGAACCTTTCCTCCATGATGATGATAACACTTATCATTTCCAAGCAATCACTTCCTGGGATTTCACCCTTTACTACCTATAGTTCAGTCACTCACTACCTACAGTTTATACTGTATCAGAACAAATGTAAATATGTGAACCAAATGAAGTTGCACATGCATAAAACAAATGCATGTTTGTGTCTTTAAAGGGCCAAACCTCTCACTCCAAAATACAATTTTGGTACAGGGGTACCAAAATTCTCTGGCTCAACTCTTTGATTGACAGCTAATTCAAACAATGCAGAGTACCAAAGCTTATGTAACACAGCATGAATGGTACTGACTGAGTTTTGATTATATAAATTGAGTTTTTCAATATGCACATTGAAGCAATAAACTGAGATTGTATCTGGATGAGGAAGTATTTTAGACAATTGTGGGAGGGGCTTAAGTAAGAAGGTTACGAGGATTGGTAATGATTGGGGTAAGAGAACTGGGCCTTTAATTTGAGATTAACTTGAACAAGCAAATGAGATACTATATTGTAATAGCATAAATTGTAGCAACTAAGATTATTAAACTGTTGGAAAGGAATGTCATTTTGATGGAGACAGAGTTCACAGCACTGCAAATATCCTTACTGCATTTAAGGGGAAGGCGATAGATGCAACACAACGTAAAGTTACAAGCAGCCTGTTGAAAATTTGTGTTATTTAGAATTTTCACTTTCAATATTGCAAACTTGTTACAACAGTAGCTAGAGCCTCAGAGGTCAAAAACCCCATAGGTGCTTGTTTACTTTTAGATATTAAGTAAAATTTGGAAAAGCAAACATGAGGGGAGGGGGCAGATCTTGTCTCATCAGCCCTAGGGTTTAGAGGAAAGCTGAAGTGACCAAACAAAAGGAAAGATGACAGTTTGAGACTATCTCTTGTTTATTTGACACAATTCCCCCTCACCCACCTCCTCCAGCCCCCCCCCCAAAAAAAAAAAAACAGAACTGCTACTAAATGATTCCAATGACTGCTGACAGCACCCAAAAAAACTGATGTAATGACGTTACACACTTGAAGAAAAGCCAAAGCCAGGTTAATAAATTTCAGAATCAGGTTAGGCAAGCAGGAAAGAATACTACAGGCACCCTCTGTCCAAGGATGCCTGGTGTGCATGGTACTTCTTAAAGCTTGCGAAGGACTTGTTGTGGGTAAGTAGAGATTACATGTAAATAAGAGGGAAAAAAAGGTAACGCAAAATCCATGCTATATAGGCAAAAATCAACTATACCAGAAAACCAGACTGGAAGGTTTGTCTACTGTACTGAATATCTTTAAAAAAGATTACAGTTTTTGTATAACAATATGGTGATGTGCTTTTCTACCCTTTTGCAGACAAACACACTCACATACAAACAATATAACTTGCACAAATTTGGTTTGGAATTTTAATTGGAAAAAAAGATAACTGGAATAAAAGTTTAGATTAGTTTAGATTTAAGAATAGATAAAACTTTTCAGAGTAGCCACAAGACATTTCAACTTTGACCTTTTAAGACTTGTAACATAAAATTTGTAACCTGAAATTAATAAGTCAACTTACCTTAATTTTCCTTTTATCCCAATGACTGGCCTTTTTCTTCATTAATTTTTCTTTGTACTCCAAACGGTATTCTGAGGTAGGTACTGTAAGTCTGCAATATATATTTAAAATAAACAAGCTGAAAATACTAAGGAATATATGTAACACAAACACCACAGACTAAAAATTTTGGAAAAGCTTTGATGGAAATTATTAATCAACATTGATTGTGATAGTTATTTGCTTTAAACTGCATTTGTTTGCATAAATTCAAGTACAAAAGACATCTTGAGGAATCTACAGTTGACTTAAAGGGCAGGAGCAGTCATCCCAAATTGAAGAAGTGTAGTAGACTGTCCAGTTTCATGATTGGCTGTTGGGAGTCATGTGACAATGTTTTTTCTCTTCAAATATGAAACTTACCAGAAATAACTGCTTGGTTTACCTTGAGTATGCAATAGTAAAGTCATAAAATGTAATGAAAGACACTTTGAAGAGAAATATGATGAAAATTGTGTTATTTAGCTTTTTCTTCAAAATAACTTTGGGGGAACTGCTCTTTACCTTTAAATCATGTCCCAAAACAAGAAGCTGAAATTACATTTATGGTTAGCTGTATCCTTTACATGATCCAATCGCATATCTGCACCTTTTTCTAGCTGATGAAATGAACCAGTCAAATATACTATTTCTATTCTTAAGCATCCCTGATAATATGCTGGGCTTTCTTTAAGGTTATAGGTATCAAATGAATGACAAGATGTTTGCCCACACATAGACTTTGTCTGACAGCCAAACAAATAACACTGATAGTAGTATAGGAAGAGAAACTTGAAATTAGTTTGGGTTTTGACTCCTTGGCATTATAGTTCTCCCTACCCTCTTCCTCTAACCTCTACTAAGTGAAATTTAAATTGAAATCTGTATTTAAAGACAGACACTCATCACCTGAGTACACTTTTGGTTGGGGGGAAAAGAAATTTCAGAAATGCAGAAGTTCACACTACTCAGCAAAAGAAAAAAAGTGTTCTGAACTGAAGGAACTTTCATGCTAACCATTTAATGACCTTACAGGGCAATAGCATTTTCCCAAAATTTATTTTAAAATTACAGCTAAATCACAAAAGTTTCTTTTATTTCTCTTCCAAGTACCCTTTAATTCAGGACTTGAATATTTCATATTCAAGGTAAAACCATGCAGTTAGTCTTGGCAAATTTCACAACTTAGGAGGAAAAACATTGTCACATGATTTTCAACAGCCAATCATGAAACAGGATAGTATACTACACAAATTCAAGTTGGGGTGGCTGCATTTCCCCTTAAAGAAATAAACCACTTTTGTATCTAAACAAAGAGGAGCTGAAGACACCTGGCAATCATCAGCTTTAAGGTAACTTACTTGTGAAGGAAGTAGGGCTATAACATTTCCTACAATGAGAAGATTTACTCTTTAAATTCAACTCCAAAATGAAAACAAGTTGGCTATAGTTCAATGCCCACTGAAAACTTACCTCAATATCAATTTATCATTTATGATCAATACAATATTACCATAATCTTTTACATTAACAAGAAGCCAATTACAACAATCATCTTACCTAAATCTCTTCCAAATTCCCTTAGATGCTAGTAAGCCATAAAGACTTCGTTAAAATCATAGCTGGGTTGAATACAGATCCACATCTAAATGGTTTTCAAGCTGATGTACTATCTAGTAAACCAGGAAGCAAATTGTTGTACATTAACTCATCTTCCACGGCTCTAGGAAACCTCTATGCACAATTGACCTCAGACCTGGCAACAAACACTAAGACCATAGGTAAACACTTACGTCTGGTAGGTATTACAGACATGTTGTCACAACTTATTAAACACCTCTGCTTTACCCCAAGCCATTCATGATCGATCTCTTCAGCACTAATGTTTTGTTTGCAGATTCTCTATTTATATTTTTTTTTAACTATTAATACCTTCCTTAAACATCAGAAGATAATAACATAAGGATAAGGTTCAGTCAAGTGAAGGAAATTAATAGGATTTAAACTTTTAAGCCATTTTATTCTTACCTCACAAAACATTTTTAGGTGTAGGATGTGAAAATTCTCAGTCTGTAAAGTGCTCTTTGACTGACATTAAAGGCCCAATTCTCTCACCTCAAACAGTACCAATTCTCCTAACCTTCTTAGTTAAGCCCCTCCCACACTTATCTTGAAATTCATCCTCATCCAGATACAATCTCAGTTTACTGCTTCTGGGTGAGTATAGAAGAAAAATCTCAATGTGTATAATCAAAACTCTTTTAGTTCAGTTCATGCTGTCTAGTATACACTTTGGTACTATACATTGTTTGAATTAGCTGTCAATCAAAGAGCTGAGCAAATTGAGAATTTCTGTCAACCCCTACAAGAATTGTAGTTTGGGGTGAGAGGATTGGCTCTTCAAAACTGAAAAATTCAAGAGATGAAGAGTAGCTTACATTGCACAAAATGCACAGAGTGTGCTTGAATTACACATTATAGGTTTGTATGCTCACCATGAGATTGCCTTAAGCAACAAAATAGATCTGTGGCTGCACATGGAGGTGCTTTATACAGTTATAGCAGGAGCTACCAACTGGAAAGCTGGGGGAGCTAGAATTGTCTGGGGGACAAGAATTGCCCTTTAGAGGGCATATATATTCTCTGATGCTTGGAGTGGTGATTAGACTTTTCTAAAATCATTGCTTTGTCTATCTATAAACAGCCTTTCTTTAGACATCCCAGCTTATTTAAGCCACTTAAATGGCTTATTGAAGAGCAAAAAATCTTGAGCTAGACAATAACCATTCTCTAAACTTGGTCCATCTTGCACTATAACAAACAGAAACAAAGAAAGAAAAAAAAAAACCTGATTATCATACCTCCCAGGAGTGGTTGCCGATACTGGATAGAGAACAACACAGCTCTGCAACTCTTAAATCAAAGTGATATTGCTGTCAAATGGCACTCCCAGGTTTAAGAAGACAGTACAAACCAATGCAAAGAACTGTCATTTTACAGCATTGTTTGCATACCATTGTCCACACTCCCTCACTGACCACAACCAAAACTGTTTCACAAGGTAAACAATTACAGCAGACTAATTGAAAGGAACAAACATTGTACGTTTGTACTATACTTATCAAAATAATGATCACAATGTAGTCCCTCAAACAGAGACATGATCATCATAAGAACATTGACTATGCACTTCACTAGCAATCAAGAATTTTTTTTTTACCAAGGTATAGTGACAATGAGATTATGAGTTGACAGGTCAGGTATCTAGGGGCAACACTAAATACATCTCATCGGAAAACAATTTCTGGTGGTGTTTAGGTCTCCCTCCCCTCTGTCCCTTTCTCCATTCATTTCTGGTACAATAATTGCAATAAGTCTGCCACTTTACCTGTATGTAAAAAACAATGTCAGAGATTATCTTGGAGTCAAAGGTCAGTTCAACATTAATAAGCCATGGAAGACAAAACTTTGTAGGTAATAAGAAAACTGAGAGAGGGCTGGAAAGGGGGGAAGGTTCCAGTCCCCAAAATCCATGCTAATCTACATATCAAACAAGACTAAAACAACAAACAAGACTAAAACAACAACAGTAGCATTAAGAATCATGCCTATAGACGAATCCGATTAGCGTTTGTTTTTAGAGACTGTAGGCCGCCATTAGTGGGGTCCATCAGCCTAAAATCATCTGTATTTATTGTTTACATGAATTTTAAACCCTCATGTTTAGTGAAACTGGAGAATTCAAGATACAAATTAGTGTAAAACCATCCATGATAGAGGTAAGCAAGAAAATCGAAAGATTTAAAGGTGATGGACCCCAGTTATGGCCGTCTGAAATTAGGCCATCACTTGCTGTCCGGATTCGTATATAAAAGAGGGGATCCCTAAATATGTGTGCACTCTGTGAGCTGGGGGTTGTAGAACATGCCCACAGTATTTCCTGCCTGTGATAAGAGGAGACTGAAGGGAAACCAAGCTTTCACTTGAACCATAAGTGGGAATAAATTTGAACTTTTTTATTGAGTTGACTGCACTATATACCAAATTCGTGTTGCGGCATCATTAAATCTGATCCCACTAACTACTGTATCCTTAATATGTTTGGGTTTAATGGTTTCAAACTATATGCAAAACAGCATTGTTATAAGTCCCCTATGGGTCTCATCCAGAGTTCTAGCTAGAGTGTTTTGAGTGGCAGGCAGCTGTAAATAGTTCATACACATTCAAAATGACAAAATTCCATGTCTTTTCCATGACTTTCAAAGACATTGACTGATACAGTATTTTCATAACCTTCAAAAACAGTGTGATCCCACATTTCTACCATTTTGCCGACACAAAATACTGTTATCTGAACAATGAGAAAATCAAAGAAACAAGTCTACTTCATAGAATTCTCTGACTTTTCCAGGACCTTTCCAAATATTGCTGGCCTCATAATTTAAAATTTCTGTTTTCCTGGAATTTCCGGGACCTGCATGAATTGTGGTTTTGTGTTTTGTCAGTGCAATGTGCAAAAGCCAGGGCTGGAAGTTACCATCCTCCTCAAAACAATCATATAATAGCTGCGACGCTGCTGACAGAGAAAAGCCAGAAGAGCCAGGCCTTTCAGAAAATTTTGCTCGCTATGTAGCAGATGGGCTGGAACTGATGAATGCATTATTTTGCATCAAATGACCAGATAATGATTGATTTTATACATCAATATATGTTTCCATGAACTGCCATACATTTTCCATGGAATTTGTATTCATGAATTCTGTGCTGGCTAGGAGACTGGAAATAATGATCAAGAAGTCAAACAACTGATTATATTGAGCACACCAATCATAAATTAAAAAAGTGTGAAGAAATTTCTCATAAAAAAGACATTGCAGAGGCATTTTGAATATTACCAAAGGCAAGAACAGTTTATCTTACCAACGTATTAATTGTAATGGACATAGTACCATTGCATGAATACAACCATTGACCAAAACTGAATTTATAATATAGTTAAACTGAGAATCTAAAAGTTATGCATCACATATTGACACTCCAATATAATCACCTCAGAGATATTCTTTGTTTACAATAATTATTAATTTTACCTCTGAGACACATACTACTTGCAAATACTGCTTCTAGCACACTAAGTAGTCAAAAACCTTGTATTTAAGCTTGGAATGTTATAGTGCTCTCATACCTACAAGCAGTGTAACCAAGCACTTAGAAATTAACCATTGAATCAAAACACCCAACTTGGAAATTTTCATTCAAAAGTGGTTACCACTTACACATAAAATAGCATCAAATGCATAAAAATGGTAGCTGGGGTTCAAAGATGATGTGGGTCTTAAAAGCCACATATGAGGAACTACAAACTAGCTTGAATTTTTTTGTTATTTCTGACATACTTCCTATCCCTTCAAGTGCAAATAAGACCCCTTTTACCCCTTACTTTTGATCCACAGTAGCAGAGCATCCGTATGGTCAGGGGATGACTGTCCTCCCTCCCCTGACTGACCATAATGGCCAGTTTGCACCCTTTTTTCCATTTTAACCCACTTACTTTCACCCACCCTGCAGACCATTTTCATCCCCTCTGACCAAATTCTCTAGCTCCACTACTGCAAAAACAGGTACCATTAGAAAAAGAATATTCATTTTTGCATAAAACACAGTATTGCCACAAATGTATATATCTTTATAGGGTAGGTGTTATGAGTGTTGACACATTTAATCAGCAAGAGTGATTCTCAGAGACATACCTAACCCTGATTGATACTTCACATCCCTAGGTGTATATATGTAAATCAATAAACAAGCTTAACAGCCATGAAAAGAAAGGGGAAAGGTATGACTACAAATATAGAGAAGAAATATGGTTCTTGTCAGGGATAGTAGATGATACCATGCAATCTGTCAATAATAACGCTTCAATCATCTGTTTAAATTTTGACTTGAAGTCTGAATGTTTAGCGAGCAACAGACCAGACACTACTAGGCTCACATCCTCTTACTCAGATTTTACCAATAAGGCAATCACTCCTAATAAGAAAATAGTTCCTGATATATACTGCAATTGAAATTTTTCTAAAGGACCCTGAATGCACCAAAGAGGTTTTTGCAAAACATGAACACAGTTTTTGGTAACTCCACATTGGCCTGACCTAATATTGTCATTGACCAAAACTTCAGGTCGCACCCATGCATTAACAAGGTGCACACACAGCCTCACAGTTATTTAGAACTGGAAACATTCATCACCTTCTGTGGGTTCCAAAAAATCCAAGGACAACTCTCTTTCTTTTGTGACAACTGCTTTTACAGAAATGGCACTCATGATCACTAATATTTCTTGCCCCCCCCCCCCCAAAAAAAAAAAATTCTGCCCACTTAATTTTAGAAAAAAAACAGAAAAATCATTGTCACTGTTTCCCAACAAAGAGGCCACCTCTAACAAACCGACACCTGAGCTTTACTTAACGGAGACATTTGAAAAGTTGCCTTTGTGTGTCAAACAATATACCTCCCTTGAGAGCAGAGAAGCTCCACCCTGTCTGGTGTCTACAATGTGAATGTTGTCCTGTCGACAACATGATGGATGGATGGGGTCTTCAAAGTGAAATGTTATCAAAAGATCATATGAACAGCTGTTACTATTTGATTTCTATTGTTGGAAGGTCTTTTGTTCCCAAATACCTTTTTCTGAAGACAAAATACCTTCTATGGGCTCAGGATCCAGTTTCATAAAGAGTTGCAATCAATTTTACATTTCAACTATCTTGCTACGTACTGTGCTATCAAATTGAAACTTCAAATCAATCAGAACTATTTATAAAGCAGGGCCCAGGTGTGCTTAATACTGAGCAATAGATATATATGACATAAGAAACATGATAACTGTGCACTGTCCTTTTCCTCCAAATGTTCCAAAATTCAAGAGTGAAAAGGTACACATTGCTAGGTTCATATAAGCCCACCCCCTCCCCTCCCCTCCCCTGCCAGAAAAATTATTGGGATAACCATTCACCACTGCTAGCCTATACTCCTGCATAAGTATTACTAACCTTTTACAATATTCAACTTCAAGGTGGTATAACTAAAAAACTTCAGACATAAAGCTAATAAAAAAGCAAGGTGACATGCTCAGCTACTGTATCTAGTTACTGCAAATTTTGCTACATTAGCACAAGGTCAACAGAAAAATATTCAAGGTGTGAGAGTAAAGCAGCGGTAACATTACAACAAATGCGCATTGGATTCCAATATGATTTTTGCAATTTCTTGTTACAATTTTCTCCATCTACCGTATTTACTCTATTAAACGCCCCCTCTCTAATAAACGCCCCCAACTTTTTCGTCACATTGCATAAAGTTAAATTGTTAATTCCAAAGACAATATGGTAAAAGGAAAATGAAATAGTCCTACCTTGAAGCCACGAAATCTCCTACAAAGTCCCATATCCTGAAGTAAAAGGCATGTTTCTGCAACTAATTTCTGTTGATATCAATCACGCTATCACATACCGCGAACCTGTACTGCTTCGTTTGCGGTTCGAAAGTGGTACTGTACATACCGTAGGTATACAAATATTCACTAGCCTATCCGAACAGCCTAACATGAAAATCCAAATTCAACACAGGAAAACTGTTTAACAGTGAAATGCTGTGAACGCGTATGTACTGCTAATAGTTACGTGCATGGTGCTACTCACGGTAACTATTATGCAATTACCGTATGTACGTGCGTATAGCCGGCCGGTCACTATAGTACCGTGAGGCCTGGCTGTATGCTGTGCACAGCATGCATGCATGCATGCCGCGGGCACGTAAAAAAGTCACTTCTGTGTGTAACGTTACATATCAAGATGTCGGCGAAAGTTGATCACACTTGCAAAGTTCAGAGTGCTGTTCGTGGCTACCATATTTATAGGGAAGTTTGGTTACCGATCATTGGGGAGGAGCTCACAGCTGATTGTGAAGCTGACAACCAAATGGACAAATACGCCATAGCAGTTTATCAGAAGGGCTCAGATAAGAAACAAGTTGTGGGGCACTTGCCTAGAGAAAAGTCACGTAAATTTGACTCTAATAAACGCCCCCCTTAACGAAAATTTCACGCCCCCGGGGCGTTTAATAGAGTAAATACGGTATTTAAATATCTGCCATCTCTGGTTGGTGGAAAGCACCCAAAATTTGTCATCCTGTGTAAATATGTGACTTATATCACAAGACTACAAAAATTAAAGTTATACTAATAATTTCATGATATCATTTCAAGAGACAGCTTTTATTGGATTACCCATGTCCTATGTCGGTGTGACGTGACAAAAAAATCATGTAACATTTCATTTTCATACACCTCTAATGCAAATCAGTTAATACTGGTTGGCAAATTTTTGGTTCTTTTTGACCAGAGATGCAGCAGAATTTATTAAAAACTCACCGCAAAAAAAAAATAGTTGCAGTTCAAACACAACTTACAGGAAAGGATATAAACCTCTTGCATAAACTTCAGTCTCAAAACCATTACATATGGTTTTAAAATGAATACAAATGTTTTTTAACAAAAAAAAATGCACAGAATAAATTGAAATACTTCAAAATTGAACTTGAATGTTTTTCAAGGTGGCATACTCCTTAATTACATTGATACATGTCTTAATACTGTGACTTCTTTGAACAACACAAGAATTTGACTATATATAGAGGCTTTGCAATTGCGTCACTGAACCGCCATGCTGGAGGACATTCATGCCAAATACACGTGGCTTTGTGCCGAACGCACTGCACAGTGTGCACTGTGACATGTACGGTGTATACAAATTCAACAAGCAAGCGTATGGTTTACTACGTAGTTACACATACTCCAACATGGCCGCCGGAGAGTATTATGACGTCATGTGAAAAGCCTCTATACACCAACAAAACTTGTAAGTACAGGGCAAAACCCTCCTTCAACTACACAATATTGTGCTTTCTTTTGCATAAGGTCAAGTGATGCTTTTTGAGAGAATGGAAGCAAGTTCTTCCAGTTTGGAGTAAGATGAATTCATTTTCAGAAAATGCATTTTAACCATTTGCATTTTAATGGATAGATGAATGGTATAAATAATTAATATGTAAGTTCAGATTACGAATACCTATAGGAATGCATTAATAATGAAATACTTCAATAACTAAACACATATTTTACTAAAGACCTACGAAATTTAAGCTGCCAAAATTTGGCAACTGCTTTCACGGAATATACCGAAAAATCCTTCAAGGTTCAGTTAGTTTCCAATAAATGAAAATATTCAGTAGGAACCAAAAGTTACAAAGTAATAAGGCTTATCACAATGTGACATATTCCAAAGCACCATATATTTGTGCATTTATTTATATCCCATAGCACACTGACTGACCACAGGAAGCTGATTCACTACTACATAAGAGCTTCCAATCCCATGAACACAGAAAAACTATGACATACTTCCAGACGGATGAGTAAAATCATGTCACCCAAAAAGGCACAGTTACAAGAGAGTATGATCGTAATTCATTCTAAGTTCAAATATCAGCAGAGGAATGATCACTATCAATGGAAGATGACCTCACGCCGGACATGTTCTGCTGTGCTCCATTTAATCTTCCAGGGAGATGCCTCAGTTCTGGTCTGTTAGATTCATTTAATGAATTCCTGAGGCTGCTTGCTGTAGACCTAATTAGAACAAAACAGTTTACATTTTCCCCTTAGCTTTTCACTTTATACAAGTTATCACAGCAAATCAAAAACTACAGATCTTAACACTACAGATTGACAATTGAACACATTAATACCATAGAGACCATATGCATATGACCAGTGTTTCCTCTGAGATATCATCCATTGCAGCAATACCCTCAATTTGACAATATTTGACCCACAAGAAATTTCAGTTTTGTGGCGAAAAAATTAGACATCTTTTTTTTTATTTGTTTTGCAAATATAACTTCACCCATAATGCAATGCACAGGATCTTATTGATGTTTTGCATGTGCCATTATCTCCATGTAGGGCTCTTTGTAGACAAACCCCAACAGTCTATTGATGGCCTCATTTGGTCAATCATAACTATCAGCTTAATTTTTTTTTAATTTGTGTTCACCTATATCATGAATGGTTGCACCCTAAAAATACCTCCTAATTCGCTAAATATTAGAGATAAAAATTGGATGCAGTCAACAAAATTAAGACGATAAAAGGCTGCTAGACATCAGTAACAGCCTACGTAACTAGCTGTTAGTAACTGTTATTTCTACATTTATTGACACATTACTATAACAAGATTTTCTTCACCCAAGTAAACTCTACAAAATGTAACAGATTAAGAAGAATTATACAAGAATTGGTAGTTACATTTTTTCATCAATTGAACAACAAAATAGCCTTGAATGATGTTTAGGCAAGCTCACGAAATATCAAAGCATTCTTGATGTAAATGTACAACTTTATCATACTGCAACTTACTACGAATGGACCACACAATGTAACAGCTGAAAACTGACAATATATAGAATATATTACCTTAAAGTGAGGAAAGGAAAATTATGCAACACATCTTTTTTTTTTCAATAAAAAAAGATCAAAGTGCTTTGGTCTGCATTGGGATCAGGCCACACAGTCATGTTATTACACCTAGCTTTACAATACTGACAACTTTCATACCTAAAGTTATTAAAGAAGAAAACCTGGAAATATGGTTAATAACCAAGGTGCTAGGAATACACATTACACACAAAATGACCCCACTCGGGCAGTACCACTTTAACATATAAAACAGACCTTATGTACATGCTGAAATAACAATGAAAAACAGGTGGAACCATTGATATTTGTGTACATTGGTGGGCTGTATGCAGCAGAATTCCCCCCACATGTGTAGAGGACTTCAGCACATATCTCATTGGTTGGCCAATCAGCTGTCTGTATTTTTCAGATTTAGTTTGTTATTCATCCGCAGGAGGGTATACCTGTACAGGTTTTGGGTGCAACACACATCCAAGAGTTCCTCATGAGCCACCCCCCATTACCATGGAAACAAAACATGGCAACATACAAATGGTGCTTTTGCCTATTGTTCAACTCACTGAGTTTACAACAACAATAATCTATATCTAACATTTAAAAACATACCTTCTGGATACATTTTTATCATCTCTTGACCTCTGTAATTCTCTCTGCAGAAACTTTTTCTCTTGAAGAAGTCTCTTTTCAGTGGCCCCTTGCTCTGCAAGCTATAATGTGAATGAAAGAAATCGAATACCAAGATAAGTGAACTCAAGCAAGGTCTGTTTGCTATCCAAAACTCACTCCATGAAGGAAGACCCTCTTTCAAACTACAATGAAAAGTGTAAAAATTGATATTTCAACAAGATATCATCTATTAGACTTTGAAAAAGTGTACACAGATCTTGACAATGGTAAAAAAACTAGACTTTCCTTAAAATTTTCCCAAAACTCTTCAGTGTGGAATCTATGAGTCCAGATACTAACCTCCTGTTCACATTATGTAACCCTACTTGCCAGCGGTAATCCTTTGGCAAGTTATCAGCATGATGGTGTGGATATAGGGAGAGCCTGAGGGGCATCCCCAATATTCATTCTTTCTTGTCATGCCATGGAAAGTTTCTGACACTGACTTTCTTTGACACTCCAAATTTTGGATTTATTTGGGTTATTTTGGGATTTGACATAATGTAAATAGGAGGCAAGGAGGGGCAATGTAGATGATCTCTTGCTAACTTTGAAAAATTTGCTCTTTTTACTTTGTAAATTCAGTCTTTATACACACAAGGCCTCTACAATCTGGTTAATACGTTTCTTTAATCTTGTGAAAAAATATTTTAGTCTTTGTAGGAAAATTCAACATTTTCAACAAACTTTTTCAGCTTAAAAAATTACATGGCTTCACTTAAACTGAATTTCATTTTGTCTGATATCGAAAACTCTTGGGGGGTTTTTAAGATGATTAGGTATCACCTGCTACTGGCACTAGGGCTGTACCGGAACTCGGATCCGGCCGGAACTATCCGGCCGGAACCCAGATTTTGCTAAGTTCCGGTTCTGGCCGGATCCATTTAAAAGTACCCGGCCGGAACTTTATACTTGCTTCAAGTAACATACTTTCACAGTTTGAGTTAAATCATTAAGAGGCAAATAAAAAAAAAAAGATCTGAGAGTTCATTTTGTAAATATGAAGGCCTAATCTTCTTACTCTTAACAGTTCCAGTTCTCCTAACCTACTGTACTTACTCTAAACCTCCTCCTAAAAGTGTCTACAGTAAAACTTATTCTCATGCACACACAATCTCAGTTTATTGCTTCAGGATGGGTAAATAATTGACTATGATGTGTAATCGAAACAATCTCGGTACAGTAGATGCTGTGTTATTCAATTAAGCTGAAGTACTCTACATTCTTAAATTTGCTGTCAATCAAAGCAGTGGCTTTGTCAAGGGAAAGGGGTGCAAGGGGCATGTGTCCTCCTGTAAAACCTTGTGTCCCCTCCCCAAATAATATTTGGTAAATTTTGGCAATTCAATTTACTTCATCCAAAACACCTGGAAAATGCCATTTTTAGGCTGTCTAAGGAATTGAGTTTTTCAAAATTTTCTGTACAATCCAGTCAGCACCAACAGAAGGTAGTGCTCAGCCCAGGTAACCTGTCAGACAGGATTACATCTTTGATCGAGAGAGAATCACATATAACTGCTAGCTGTCCATCATTTGCTTTCTTTTAAGTTCAGCTCCTCTTCCTCCTTTACTAAAATGTCAGCAAGTTCTGCTTTTGGTATATAGTAGTTTCACCAATAGTCTTACTTATGTAAGCCATTATTTGCAAAACATTCTAGAGGGAAATGACAGAAGATTTCCTGTTTTTAGGTAATTTTATGTTAACATTGTAACACCATTTAACACGTGTTGTTAAATCCCGTCGAACTAACTGACCCACCAGGGGCCCTACAGTGTAAGTAGGCCTCCTAGACCACAACCGAAACAGCCTTGCACTTCATACTTGGTGGTGCCTCCAACACTATAAGTGGTGTCTCGCAGTGCCCCTCTCCCCTCCCCAGCAAAATCATTGTACTGTATGACCCCTGTGATGTCTGGAGCAAAACATCTGGGGATGCCACTGAATCACATAGCTGTGCTACAGGAATGTCTGTGGACTTATGTAAAAGTTTTAGTTTGGGGTGAGAGGATTGAGCCTTAACTAACAGTTAAACTGTTAAATGTGCCAACAACGTGTAGCCCTATGTATGATAGTGGATAAATCAGTTGCTATATCAAAAACATACTGTAACTAGAAAGCCAACAGGCTTAGTGATTCCTTGCCGTATGATATATCATAGCAAACATGGAAACAAACATGACATGCATGAGATCCCATACAATTATCCTACTTAATTGAGATATAATACTAGTAGGGTCAAAACTTTTTGACCTCATGTGACCCAAAATGACTTTGACCCCTTAAAAACAATAGTGATCACCTTACCAACACGTCCATCAACATGAGTAATTCAAAATTAAGCTTAGTACAGAATGAGTATGGAAGTACTACCACCATGGTATGAGATCCCTCACAGTTATCCCCCTAAAAATATTATGTCTACAAAGTTTGATCTGACTGTCACCTCAAACCTTTGATCTCCACACACAAGAGGAATTTCTCACACAGCTTTAATATTCCAGAAAACTGTCTCATTACTTGATAAAGCGGTATTTTGAAACCATTTTTATCAAAAGTTTGGTCAATGGGGACAGCTCTCCATTCTGAAGTCTCTATGTTCCGATGCCTCTATGTTTCGAAAAGTCTGCATTGAGGTTAGTGTTTAAACAAGCCCTCATCGACACACTCTCCTACAAGCATTGGATCAAATACTGTGTTCTCACATACCCTGCGCTCGAGGTAACACTGTATTACCTCACGCTCGAGTAATGTGGGAACGCGGGTTAATGCGGGGTTGGTGTTTAAATTTCAATCCACCTCAAATCGCAGGGTTAAGCAGTTTTAAACATCGTGTTTGTTTTAATCAAGCAAGGTCACTGGTATTTATAGCACTGATGACAGGTATTTTCTTACATTTTGCTGTAATCGGTGTGTGAAATATTTGGTCTCGTTACTATGGTAACACTATCCAATCAACGAAACACTGGGTACGTGAGAACACAGACTGGAAAACATGGGGTTAGCCTGTGGTTTTGTCTGATTGTAAACACGAGTTAACACTGGGTGTTGGGGGGTATGTGAGACCAAGCCTAAAGAGACATCTGAGCAGAGATGTGTAACCTTGGCTATTAGTGACAATTTTTGCTTTATGGAAATGCCCCACCCATTGTCTATGGTATCCTTTGCAAATTAACAAAAGCAGATATCCCTATTAATCCATAATTTAACAAGACTTTTAATTCGCCTTTTGTCTACTTATACTGTAGGTACAGCATAACATACAGTACGAGTTTTCCTTGTTTGATACACAGTATACAACATTATGCTTGCTCTTATTACCTGAACTACTTTTAAATGACAGCAGCAATGCAAAATAAAATCTTAATACTTTTGAAAAGTGTCATAAAGGGTAATCTTGAAGCAATGGTTCTATGCATTAAGCTTTATGGTACACTTTTTTTTTCTTTTTTTTTTTTGGGGGGGGGGGGGATAGTGACATGGATAGAAATGAAATGTGAGACAAGAATTCCCACTCGATGATGATATTTGGCATAGCTACATAATCCTTCGCACAGGGGTTACTTTTTTGGTGCAGTTATCCAGATATAAGCAGAGATGAGGCAAGTAGTATGCTGATACATTTTATGCTATCAAAAATTTAAAACAAATTCTAGAATGAAACTAAGTGACAAATAATCACTGTAGAGCATATTGAAACTGTAAAGCAGAAACACCAATCTAGACAGACACCAATGTTTAAAGTTTGTTCAACAAAATTCCTTATACAAACACACTTTTTGTTCAATTCCACCAGCTTCTATGTAAAGGACACTAATTTCTGAAGGGTGTCAATCTACAGTATTTCTAAGGTGACTTTCACTTTAGAAACTTGATCAGTGTACATGAACTTCTCCATCTCCAGACAATGGCTAGGCAAACAACTTATATTTGTGGTCAGATGAGACAAGATAATGTGGACAGTTATTTTATGCTGGATTTAGCAGAGGTGTGACTTTCATGGAAGTCTGACATTTTGACCACAAAAAGAGTACTGAATGCCTGCAGGGAATGGCAGGAAATAGAGGTACAAACAATGGGCTGTCATGGTTATGTACTGAGACAAAAATAAGCTTTCTTCAGAGGGTTTATAAGAGTCAATTAACACCACTTATACAGTAAAAAGCTTAAGTCAATTGAGCTGTATGTTTGTATGAGGTAATCCTTCAGGACACTGTGGGGATAACTGGCAGTCAACTGTGAAAAATTGGGCAAGATAACTGTGACCAAATGGCAAAGAATGGGTCAGTCACAATTTGATTCACTCTATTAGGCAATGACAGTTCATGTGCGCTGAAGGGTATTTGATACCAAATGATCAGTGTAAATTAGGTTCTTTTTTGTAAAACTTACTAACTGTGGTATATCTAATTAATCAATTCCCACTTCCAGTTAATGCATGCTTGCATGCACATGTCCTCATGAGAACAGTAGGCACAAGGTTTGTCAAATATTAGCACTTTTTGCCACTAAATTTAATGTTTTCTTCAGGTTTTCTTTAAGGTTATTGAAAAAGCAATGTAGGTATGTTATAAAAGAGATTCTTGTGCATCACACAGAGTACTCTCTGTTCAAAGTTTATACTTTTGAAGTTCCATATCAGTCATCTACTTAGTGTGCACAGAAGCATCTTCTAATATTTTCAGACTATGTCCCTAAATGACCCTTATATACAGACTGTTTAAACTCACATGTTCCACATCAGTTTCATGAAAATCTTTTTACTTGTGGCTGCAAAATCAGCATACCCATGAGCATTGAAGCATGTATGCCAGCCTGATGAACAGATTTTGCCTTTTAAGATTTTATATTTTGCTCTGCCCACTTTTTCATGTATTAATACTTGGAACTTAATGTAATAACAGGGCACAATTTCATGCCAGAATCAACATACTGTATAGTAACTACCATGTGATGTGCCTTTTTGTGCACCTTAGACCTTCTTCCTATGAGTTTGCTTCAGTACTTTACAAATGCATTTTCAAAATTACCTCACTAAAGAATTTACATAGTGAAGTTAATAAACTGTTCCAAAAAAATTATATACCCTATGCCTATTACATTACACATGCCAAATTATTCTTACGGCCTTTCACCCTAACCGCTCATGGATATTAACTTCAACAGTTATATACTCTTTTGAGATATAGTGTTTGCAAGGTTTAGATGTTTTGAACTCTGATGACCCCAAATGACCTTTGACATCCAATAAAAACAATAGGGGTCATCTACTCAGTATGGACAATCCACTTAGTAAATATGAGCTTCCTGGCAGTTACCTTTCTTGACATATGGTGTTTACAAGTTTTTGAGCTTTTCATCTCTGATGACCCCAAATGACCTTTGACCTCCACCAAAAATAATTGTGATCATCTACTTAATATGGGCAATCCACCTGCTATGTATGAGATCCCTCACATTTACCCTTCTTGAGATACAGTGTTTACAAGGTTTTGACCTTTTTCCCTCTGGTGACCCCAAATGACCTTTGACCTCCATCAAAAACAATAGGGACCATCTACTCAATATGGACAATCAGCAAGGTAAGTATGAGATTGCTCCCATTTTTCCTTCTGGAGATATCGTGTTTACAAGCAATTTCCAAGGTATTTACGTTTTGACCTCTGGTGACCCCAAATGACATTTGACCTCTACCAAAAAAAATAGGGACCATCTACTCAATGTGGACAATCTACATGCCAAGTTTGAGATCCCTGGGGGTTACCGTTCTTGAGATATCGTGTTTACAAGCAGGCGTCACACACACACATACACATACACACACACACACACACACACACATATACACACACACACAACATCACCATCGCATAGATTCCTTGCCTGCCTTCGGCAAGGAATCAATAATAAAAAGGCAGCAACTCTCACCCAAACTACAATTTTGGTATACATCTAGTCTAAAGAATTTCTCAATTGGAACAGCTCTGTCATTAACAGCAAGTTCAAAAATTGCAGAGCACTGTATACTATAGCTCATATTTATGTACTGTACTGAGAGTGTTACACATTGGGATCTTGTATACTTACCATGAACCAATAAACTTAAATTGTGTCTGGATGAGGATGAGTTTTAGACAGACATGGGGGGGGGGGCTTCAGTAAGTGGGTTTGGAAAATTAGAACTGTCTGGGGTGAGAGAATTAGGCCTTTAATATTGGAATTGTTGTTCAGTTGCACTTTTTATAGTTTTGGCTATTTCTTTCCAGTAAATATGAGGGAAAACCATACTGTGGAGAACTCCCATTAAACCGTAAGCTCCCATATGTCCTGTAAAAGTCCTGAGGGTTCCTTGAAAAGTATTAACATGAGAAACAAGCAGAAAAAAGCCAAATTTTAGTGAATTTATCAGAGAGGAAAGATGAAATCCATACTAGATTAGAACAGCTCTAGGCTACCCAGGGACTGAGCACAAATTCTATTATTGCAGTGTACAATATGGTTATTTCCTTCATTGAATACAAAAAGTACATTCTTACTAACTTTTTAATGCTTCCACCAGCTACAAGTCAGCTTCATACTGTGTAGGCATAAGTAATGGAGGCTTTTTGTCCTTATTAGTGACGTTATGTTACTATTGGCATTAAAATGAGCACTCAAAATACTCGGTTCCGGCCGGAACTTAAAAAAAGTTCCCGCTGGTTCCGGTTCCGGCCGGATCCAAAATTTCAGTTCCGGTGCAGCCCCAACTGGCACCAAACCAGACATACTGTAAACTCATTTCTACACAGGAATTTTACCAGAAAAGAAGAGGCAAACTGGAGCACAGGACTGGAAAAATTGTTTACTTCCCTGCAAGCAAGTCAAATAACTTCCCATGGGTGCCCTTTACAAAATAAGACAAATTTCCCTCCAAATACCATGATATCCCTGCAAGAAGCTTCCCAAGTTCATGTTTTTCCAACACTACTGGAGCAACTTAATTCTCACCTTTATAAATAAATCATTGGCCCTCTGTTCTTGCTCAGCTGCTGAATGGCTTAGTTTGCGATTTATACTTGTCTGCTGGGAAAGTCTTTGCTCAGCCTGAGAGAAGAAAAAAGAACAATTTTTCATTTGTGATGCAGGGGTTTCCCCTGAAATACAGAGGTTGTGGGATGGTTTTAGTCCATAGGGTAAAAGGATGCTAGCTCTGTATCAACAGAAAGGGAAAACTATTGCTTCTTTAACAGCTTGTACAGAGCTATTTGGCAATAAGACCAATTTTGTGTGGGGCCAGTGTTTCTGTCAAAAGGGGTTAAAGGCGATTTGTTCCCCCTTTCCAGAAGAAGCTAGTAAAATCACACGTTTTTCATTTTCACAAAAGAATATCAGTATTTTTTTTTCTCATTTGTTTGAACTTAGACAAATAAAAAACCTTTACAACATCTCAGACTGCACATGATAAGGACCTTGAAGCAAGCTTTTGCCCCCACCCCCTGAATCCACCTTTAAGTTTGGCCAAGAGCTTTATCAATTTGGACTTAGGGTTTGGCAGTTACAAATTCCCCCCCCCCCCCCCCCTCTGAGTTTCTGGCAGGATCCTTGGAACAATTTTGCATTTGTCATGCAAGATTTTCCCCCACATCATAGAGGTGGTGAGATGGTCCTAGTCCACAGGGTAAAATTATGCCAGCTGTGTACCGACAAAAAGGGAAATCTATCTATTGCTTCTTCAATAGCTAGTGTAATGCAAGTTGGCAATTGGAGTAATTTTGTGAGGAGTTGGCAGACAAAATCTGTGAGGTGAACACCTCACAAAAAGATTTTCACAGAAAATCCTGCCATGCCATTGTCCCATTATTACCCACAGTATAAGGTGCTGAAATACTGGTTTTAATAATCATAAAACATTTTACCAAGAAAATGAATCTGGTCCTATGCTTAACAGAATTAAGACAATAATACACAGCATGCTCTAACACAACAGTCTTTGAACCACCATTTTTCAAATCCAGTCTCAATTAAAAAACATTTCTCTTCAGGCCAAACTACATGATCCTACAGTTTCTCAATAGACCTATTTCCAAATAGCAATTACAAAGGATTGTGGGATAGAGTTTTGGTGTTTGTCTTTTTTGTCAATGGCATTTTACTGTGGTGAAAATTGACGCACACCCAAAACTCTATCCCACAATTCATTGTAATTGCTATTTGGAAATAGGTCTATTAAAATAGTCATACAAATGTTTGAACACATGTTGGGAAGAGGAAACAGCAAAAAAATTGACCACCTCTGTATATGTTGGACTTTGTTCAAGTTTGTTGGGAAAGAGATACAAACAATTACACCTTGTTCATGAACATACAGATGTATAATGGTGTTACATCATCATCATACATCAACATTATCATACATATGCATGAGGGGTTGCTGTAAAATAGAAGCTCATAACCTACAATCACAACATTTGTCTCACAAAGGTCAAGCACATATTATGCCAAGTTAGTACGCAGGGATTCTAGAGCCTTTAATTGTTAATGCATACCTTACATTCTGTAATAAATGTCCTGGGGCATAACATTTTAGAAAACAGGTTTATTGGGGGTATATTCTAAATTACAAAATATATTTTAATGCTAAAGCCTACACTGAGAGGCTACAAGTTTCTCAGATGTAAGGGTAAAGGGTAACTTGCAGGACACCTCTAACCCCTTAGCTTTCTTGCTGCAATGCAATTTCCCTATACCATTTGATGTTATCCTCTTTTTGTATAAAACCAAAACACCTTTCACTTACCTCTGCAAATGACCAACAACTGTTTTACCTTTCAAAACTGTTGCTGCGAACTTGTCTAAAACTTTACAGGAAATATTTACTAGAGAAGGGCATTGATAAGAGAATGTACAGCAAAGGGATTATCAGATATATAAATTGTCAAAATACCTGTAAAAGTGATTCTCTGGTCTGTGAAAGTTGTAGGGACAAATCTTCATTACGTTTCTTGAGTCTGGCTGCCTCAGATCTGAAAAGAAAAAAAAAATTTCTTGTGTAACAATTGAGTAGAAAGTTATGCCAAACTTACTTTAAAATAATACTTGAACAACAACCATTTAAGAAATTAACTCTCACTTTCACAATGTCTTTAACATTAACATTAACTGGAGATCAAGAAATGTCATCCAAAAGTTTAAATATTACAAACTGCTCTCACCTGGTCTCTGCAAGTTTAGTCTCATACTTTGCTGCAACTGATTTTGCCTCTTCTTTGAATCTTGGGAAAAACGAAAAAAGTTGTTAGTTAGATGAGAGGTTTAATGGTACAACACACTGCTGTGTTACATAATGTCAGCTTAATAGGTACACAGGTCCACAGTTAATGTACCTTTCCAAGTTCAAATACGATCCTCCTTGTTATTTACTTACAACAGGAAGGGCAATACTATGGGAATATTCCTCAGCCCCATCCCACAGGGGGGAGAAAATTGTACATCTTTCTACAAATACAGAATGTAGCATAACAACCTGCAGAACTAATTGTGGCAATCATTAAAATTTCTTGTAATCATTTATACAAACAAGACATCAAACTCATCACAGAATTTGACTTTCTCTGAACAATGACATACGAAATAAAAGTTCGCGCCACACACAGCGAGCAAGGTAGTACAGGTGTTCAATTTGCTGAATTGAAGAGAAAACATAGAGCAAAATTTAAGAAATGGAAGGTATTTAGTTACGGTTTGTCTTTTTTTTTTATAAATAGGAGTCAATTTAGGAATTGATATTACTTCAATTTTTCATATTTTTGGGTCTTTCTTACTTTGCTCCAATCTTTTGGTGAGTGGTCACCATCTGGCGAAGTTCTCGACTTGACTGTCTGCTACACTCCTCTACACTCTCTACTTTGGCTCCATATTCAACTTTGAGGAGGGTGATCTCCTGGTGCAGGGCTGAAAGCTGAAAAGAGTAACAAACAAATACTAGTCATTAGTTGCATGAAAAGGCTTTGCTGGAATTTTATGCCTCGGCTCAGAAACCCTCTGGTTTAATCTAGTACCTAGGTTTCCTGCCTTTGTTCCAATTCAGGGGCACTGAATTGTTTTAAAACCTCCAACAATTGCTTATGCACAGTCAAATGCACAATGGCATTATTTTCTATTTTTAAAGTCTTTTGTGTGACTCAGCCCAGGAATTGAACCCAGATCTCCTAGGTGTGAGGTGGATGTTCAACCACTAGACCAAATGACAGGAAAAGGACATAAGTGTGAGCAAGAGGAAGTACATTTTACCAACAGGTACTAACCTCACATTTTGTTTTGTAAGGTTTCACCTTTGTATCTTGAGATATGTATACCATACCTGATGTCTTGTCACAAAGTTAGGTTTGGGGTCAAGACATGAAGTAGGGTTACAATCTCAAACCTCATGACTGACTGGAATGCATGGTATTATGTGAAAGATAACAAATCTACATAAATATTACCATAATGAATATTTATATTTTCATCAAATATTGACAAGCAACTCAATTTTTTTTGAGTAGTTCCATTTACAGATAACACGTACTCATAAGTATAAATGAACACCGAATTCGCCTTCAATCAATGGGTACAATAGGAAAAGCATTTTTTCCAGTTTAGTACTGTCAAATATGTTACATTTCTCAAGGTACTAAGCTTGAAAAGTAGATATCACAATTTAGAAATACATTCTTTCAAGCTTAAGAGCAGGCAAAGAGCACCAATAAGCATGAAGTGTTTGCTTCAAAACCCTTTCCACCCTTTCTCATTTTCACCAGTGACCTTTGTCAAATATTTCTATGCTTTGGCAACATTTTGATTGCATTTCCTCCTAAGCTGGCACCTTCTCCAGAAAACAGGATTGAATGTAGCTTCAAAAGCATTATTCATACAACAAAGAAACAGTCAAGCTCGACAAGAATCTTTGTAATGACTCAGAGGTTTACCATGTCATAAACTTGATTCTGATAAACTTTTACCTAAATCAAGCACCATTTCATCACAACAAACTGAACCCTCTCTTGGAGATCTTACCTCCTTGTTAAAGGTTCTCTCAGCAGAGTCTCTCTGTTTCTGGATTTCAGATAGTTTCTTTTTAAGGAGGTCCAGCTCTTCAGTGAGTCTCAATTTCTCCTCTGACAGAGACTCTGCTTCTTTTGTGGATTTCTCTAACCTTTTCTTCATTAATTGGAGCTTGTCTGTCAGCTGTGCTTGAATATCATTGTTGCTAAAAACAGTAGAAAGAAAATAATTGACACCACTTCATTTGCCCCTCTGGTAACAACACCAACAAAAGTTCCAAAACATAAATAGTACCTGTAATAATAATAGCATTCTTCATTTAAAAAATGACAACATCCTGACCAATCCTAACAGTTGAAACATTTAACGTCTTACTATTATGCAGTGTGACTAGGGAGTTGCGAATAAAAAATATCTGATGTGATTAAAATCATCTCCCACTTTCAATGCTACACTTTGATGTTTGTTGTCTCAACAGTTCAGATATTCCCAAACAACCGTCATGGAAACCTGACCCCCTGAGGACTGTGGGATTTGTAGGAATATGTGCATGGTATACCCCATTTGTTGCAAGTGGTGTCAAAAGAGGAGGCCTAAAATCAGATTTGAACTGTATCTAAAACCAGCCTTGAACTTAAAAGTCTTACTTGAAACTATTTGAACTTCACCTTTCTATCTTACTAATGCAACAAAACAAATCCATGTTGGTGTGCTATAAAATGCCACCAAAAAGCCAACTGTATAAGGGGCATGCTTAAATATAGCTGCAAATGTTAATTACTTATTGATGTGATACTTCCCCCTACAGGACTCTTCCTGACCATGAGAAAAGAAGGGTAATTGAGAGCCAGGATTAGGCCAGACACAATGTGATGAGCTGAAAATGGACCAAAGGACCAATCGCTAAATAGCCACAAGTCTATTATTATAACAGTCCAGAGATTTCACTTGGTTCCTATTTATTATGTCCCACATACTGGCCCATGGTTTCACTGTTATGCAAACATCATTAAATATGCAACTTTCTTAACATTCTTAGTTCATTTTTATTGCTGACAGTCTTCCCACTTCCCTCAGCAGAAGGCAAAATTCTCTTTCTTCAGGACAAATGCTTTTATTTGTAAAGCAACGGCTCCTCATAACTGTTTGCCACGATTACCTTGTTTCCCTTCTCTTCATCTCTTTCTCAAGGCTTTCAATCCTCATTAAAACTTCATCCTTCTGCCTCTCAGCAGTGATGAGTCGGTCCTGCATCTGCAAGGTCCTCTGGTCACTGAATTGTCCAGAACCTTCTCTATAAACCTGAACATGAATATTAACATGTGATCAACTTCATAAACAAATGAGTTTAGGCAAAATTTGGTAAATCAGTTAGATGGAGTTCTAAGGCGCAGTTTCCAACCAATTGGTTCAAGTCAACCCGGCCACAGCCTTTTTTTCCAGTTGTGGCTCACTGGCTTGTTTTCCCTACTCCATTGCTTATGCTGAGCACCAAGCACAATGGCAGTAGGTTCCGTTTTTAAAGTCTTTGGTATGACTTGGCCGGGACTCGAACTCCCGACCTCCAGACTGTGAGTCTGATGCTCTAACCAGTAGGGTTTCCCGGTACCACTGATAACTGGTACCGTCGGTACCGCCGCAAGTGGTACCAGTAATACCGTAGTACTGGTACCAGAAGAGTAAAAAAGTATGGTTTTTATCACATGCAAAATATCCGTAAAAATACCATGCATTGATATAAGTGAAGTTTTCTGATAATCCCTGCCTCCCGTTTCAGTGTTTTTTATAACAATTAGTCACCCCACACTCAACCAATCCGTAAACAACAAAGAAATAAGCTCTCTGCAAACTTAGCGTCCGATAAATACGGGACAGACAATAAATCAGCGCCACACGTCGGCACCAGAGCTAGACCCCACAAGATGACAAGAGCACTCAGATTTGTAATGAAGATTGCAAAAATAATTTCTGGAAATAATGACAATCCCCCTCCTAAAGTATAGCCAAAAGTTATTAAGTAGAACTTTACAAAAATATTTCCATAAAATACTGATTCATCAAGCTTTCTTACCACCAAGTTATCACTATCAAAACTAAGTCAAAGTGCTTCATGATTGAATTTACGAATGCATCGCGCAGCAATCCATTGTACAATAACACTACTATTCTTCAGTAGCTATCAATACAACGAAGCAAGTGAGTTTATCAGGTGAACTGAACACGCGAGCCAATGTTTTAAGCGGGATTTACTGTGTGTTCAGTCCCATTGCTTCACTGTGTAAATTTCTGAAAGAACGTTCGTTGCCTTCGTACGAAAGTTTTTCTTCCCCCACAGACAGTGAGCGTTATGGAGCAGTCCCATTACATCAATGCTATGATTCTTTGTCTGCTTACAACAAATTTCTCACTCGTATAATGTTGTGTACTATCGTAATCAAAATGAATTCTATCAATCAACATTCAGCGCATGGTATCTATCCTTAATACACCATGTGAAAGCATTTGCTGATGAGCGGCAATCGTTGGGGGGTTGCACAGAATGTCAAAAGAAAGCAAGGGCCCTGTTAGTGTGGAAGGTACTAGTTCTGCGAAAGTAAAGTTAAACGGCACTTGCTGAAATTCTTAGGGGGATTTGTGACTGAAATAGTGCAAAATGATTATCAAGTGAATGTTCCCTGTTTGTATTGCAATGCTTAGAGACACAGTGCATTTATCAAATGGGTTTTTGTTTCATTCAAGCATCATTCTTACTCAAATGCTTTATATTTGAGAAAAGATTTTCACCTCAAAGTTGACTTATCATGTTCGTCTAAATACACAATGAAGGCGAGGCTAGCTAGCGCTGGCAGGGATCACTCTGAGATTGCGCAAAATGTCGAAAGAAATCAAGTTTCTTTTTAGTGTGGAGGGTACTAGTTCTGTGAAAGTAACGTTAAACGGCAATTTCCAAAATTCTTAGGGGGGATTTGTGACTGAAATGGTGCAAAATGATTATCAAGTGACTATTCACTGTTTATATTGTAATGTTTAGAGACACTGGGCATTTACCAAATGGATTTTTGTTACATTTTAGTATCATTCTAATTTAAATGCTATAATTTTGAGAAAAGATTTCCACCTTACAGTTGAGTACCAGTCTCCACGATACTTTGGTACCTTTAGGTTGGTGGTACTACACCGTTCCGGTACCGTGAAACCTTACTAACCACTTGACCATGCATTTAAGGCAAAAGGCCTCAGAACTGATCTGTTCCCCCTTCCCTTCTGCCGTTCACATCAAAATAATATGTTTTCAGCTAAATGATTACACTCATTCTTCAAGGGCCCAGTAACTACCTCACACTTCACAAATGGCAAGATTGCTTTGAATAGGACTGTATCAGGCTGACTTTATCTTAAAGGCCCTAATCCTCTACTCCCAAACAGTTCCAATTCTCCTTACCTACTAACTTAGGCCCCTCCTACAACTTATCCTCATCCAGACACAATTTCAATTTATTGCTTCATGGTGAATATTCAAGACCCCAATGTGTAATCAAAATACTCTCAGAACAGCACATGCTGGGCATTATGAACTACAGTTCTCTGCATTTTTTGAACTTGCTATCAATCAAAAAGCTGTACCAATCAAAAATTTCTGTGGACTTGTGCAAAAATTGTAAATTGGGGTGAGATGGGGTTGACTGCCTTTAAGTAGGGTTCCAAATACAATTTACAGTTTGCTGGTTCATTTCAAGTAACAGTATCAAGGAAGCATTGAAGAAAAAAACCTCCTTATGACACACGCTCCTGTCACTGGCTACTACCACTCTAGCCCTGCCTAACATTTATGACACAAAACATACACATGACAAGTTAACTGGTCTCTAGGAGACAGATTTCCACTGCACAACAATACTTACTGCTTCAAGTTCATCTTCAACAGCTCTTTTCTCTCGGAGCAACCTTTCAATTTCTGCTTGCCTCTGACCATTTTCCTGTGTTAATTTAACAAATATTTACAAAGATAAGCACAACTGGGGAAGAAGGAACTGTCATTGACATCACCATTGAAGATGCTTTACAATGCTTCACATATCCTCATTTCCAGGTAGTTGTAAGTGCAGTACATGTTATCAATACACAGACCTTGTGTACAGTACATGCTGTGTTAGTTAGATGAGATTTAATGACATGCCAACAAAAATGTGTTGTATAGTATCTGTCAACTCGATAAAATGTTCAAAGCTTAAATTTAGTTTCAAGTATGGTTCAAGCTTAGGTTGGTTTCCCTTTAATCCCCTCTTACAACAGGCAGGAAATACTGTGGGCATATTCTGCAAACCCCCAGCCCACAGGGGGCTAGTACATGCTTTGTAATATGAGCTACAGTAACTTAGCATTTTTTTTTGAGCTTGCCATCAATCAGAGTTTGGGCAATTGAGAATTTCTGTAGACTTCAAAAATGTAAGTTTTGAAGGTGATAGTTGTGGAGAGTCTTTAAATTGAGGGTTTCCCCTTTATAGACCTATTTCCAAATAGCAATTACGATGAATTGTGGGATAGAGTTTTGGGTGTACGTCAATTTTCACCATAATAAAATACCATTGACAAAAATGACAAACACCAAAACTCTGTCCCACAATCCTTTGTAATTGCTATTTGGAAATAGGTCTATTATGAATACCTTAGACAGATGACTCTATACCCTGTAACCTAAAAAAAATAGCAGGGCAGAAAACTACTCACACACACCAACTCTGTCTTGACAAAAAAGGCAAAGCCTTCTAAAACCCCCATGACATAATATCATAGTAAATTTTCTTACATTTTCCAAAGCTTGAATCTCATCCATGAGCCTTCCAATATTTTTATTGCATTGTTTTCTTACAGCATCCACCTCCTGACGAGTTCTCTTGCCCGCTTCATTGACTAAGTTGTCCAAGGTTTGCTGCAACCTCTCAATCTCCTGAATCTTCTGTTTTTCCCTGACTAATGCCTGAAGAACAAGATGGAGCCAAAGAAGCTGCAACATTTTGAATAATTTTGGAGCACAATATAATACAATACTGACAAAAAATCAAACCTGTCTGGCATAGGTAACTTGTGCAATTGCATAATAGTTCACTGATATTAAAGCAGGCTAAGTTTGTCTGACAGAGAGAATTTGCCTATTTCAGGGTTCATGCACACTCAAAGTGACAAAATTCCATGATTTTTCCATGACTTTCAAGGACCTTGACTGATACTTCCAGAACCTTTACAAACAGTCAAATCCCATATTTCCATCTTTTTATAATGAATCTGACCTTTGAAAATCTGAACAATAAGTTTACTTCCTAAAATTTCCTAACTTTTTCAGGACCTTTCAAAAATTGCTCATTTTCCCTGACTTTCCAGGCCTAAAAATTTAAATTTCAGTTTTCCCTGGCTTTCCAGGCCTGAAAATTTAAATTTCAGTTTTCACTGACTTTCCAGAATTTCCAGGACATATAAAAATCATGTTTTCACAAGTATGCCAAAAGGGACCACTATTACATATTTTGCAAAGAAGCAATAATTAAATATTCATCAAACATCTGCATGCATGATTCTTTTCAAATGTAAAAGTTTATCAGTTGATTAGTTAGATGAGGTTTTACGGCTCAGTTTCAAAACAATTGGTTATAGTCAGGCTGGCCATGGTCTTTTTTCCAGTCATGGCCTACTGGCTTGTTTTCCATAGTACATTGCTAACAGTTTATCAGACACACTGACTTGTAGATTAAGCATGGATGCAAAAAGGGTGCAAATGACCTTTCAGCTAGGTATCACACTGATCATGGCTAAAGATGACCTCATCCATATTAGATGAACTCCATTAAAGGTACAATATCTTGTAAAACATGCTGAGTATCAACATGAATCCTATATTTTTGTTTGACTGTGGGCCAAGAAAAATGACTAATTTGTGTTCCAAATGTCCTTGGGGCCACTTAGTATTTTAATGCTTTATTTTTCACCTAACAAGCAATCAAATACTTGCTGGATACTCCCATTGCATGCATCTATCATTACCCACTGGTTTCTGGTTCCTCACCCACTTCATCCCTGTCCCTTCCCCCTTCATCTCTCCCCATGTACCCTCCAAGTGACATGTTGGATATAGCTTACATGTACATCAACATGGACACAATAGAAACAAGAGACATTAAGCACACACGTAAAGTCATGATTTTATGTGCCTCCACCGCATCACAGCCCTAAAATCCACACTGTCATACATAACAGGTAAAAAGTACATGTGCATCTCATTGCCTTATGAGTATGTAAAGTTTGTTGACCTTTCTGTCCTGATATAGTTATAAATAATGTCTTCAATATGCATGGCTATTGACACAACAGGTGTTTCTATTAATGGCCACAGGTGCTCTCCTCAAAGAAACAAAAACAAAAGGAAATGAAGGTACACAATAGGTGTAAACCACCCTGGGAGTGAAGCTAACAAAGGACTACTTCCTCAAAGTAAGACCATAAAGAGATATAGGTCAGCAGTGAACAAAAGGAAATAAAGGATGTAAAAACAGGTGTTTGAAACATGAACTTCAGCACCTGGAGAGTGCATGTAAGGTGTGATAGTTTTTTATCTTGGAAGGAGACATATGCATATTTAGGTACACATGATATATACTGCATATGCATAGTGCTGAAGGAAGTATGCAAGTGAGTTCATGCATATGTATGAGCACAGTAAGCTATCATCATAAGAAAGACAGGATATGATCACAACATGCAGCTGCAAACTTTCCAGGCAGGAAGGGACGGGGGGGGGGGGGAGGGGGGTAAGACTAACAATAGATGCATGTCAGCAGAGAACAAAAGGGTGAACTGAGAATAAAAGATGAGGGAATGAAAGTAAAGGTAGGTGTTTGACACATATATGATCCCCTGGAGAGGTGTGTTCATGTTTAGATCATGTAAGGCAAAATCTGTAATTAAGGGGCATCCACTTCAGATGGCCATAGTACAGGAGGTAGTATGCAAGTGACTTTATGCATATTCATTAGCACAAGAAGTCTTCATGATAGGATAGATATATTCCAAACAAGGAACTTTTGGGGAAGGAGACTTCAAACAGATGTTGGTCTGGTGAGAAGTTAAAAGAGGAAGTAAGATTAAGAGATGTGAAGCCAGGTGTCTGAAACATGAATGAGGTCAACTCTAGTAAAGTTTACAAGTTCACAAATGCAGGGAAAAAAAACAGGTACCTTTGGGAATCTTGGGGAATGTGGAATTAATACACAGTTAATTAACATGACAAAAGAAAAATAGACCTATTTCCAAATAGCAATTACAAAGGATTGTGGGATAGAGTTTTGGTGTTTGTCATTTTTGTCAATGGCATTTTACTGTGGTTTAAATTGACGCACACCCAAAACTATATCCCACAATTCATTGAAATTGCTATGGAAATAGGTCTATGCACTGAGCAAAACCAAGCAAACATGCACAAATATTGATACATCCCACATGCAGGTAGTAAGATGTGGTTATGGGTCAGTTTCTAACTAATTAGTTTAAGTCAGGCCTGTCACAGCCTTTTCCTCAGTTGTGGCTCACTGGCTTGTTTTGCCAACTCTACTGCATATGCTGATCACCAAGCACAATGACACTGTAGGTTCCATTTTTACAGTCTAAGGTCTGACCCAGCAAGAGTCAAAATCCAGACCTCTCGACTGCAAGTTGATTGCTGTAACCACTTGACCATGTAGTACATTCAACATGAACTAAATAAATGGAGACTTCATCAAATGGTTTGAACTGTTCTTGGAAAGATGTATCATACAGCTAACAACTGAATAATGTGACACAAGTTGGATTTTGGTAACCTTTGTATTAAAGGGCATTTTCAACGTGATCACAGAACCCTGATGAATATCATAGCCATACAGATGTATAAGTTCTGAACAACTGTTTGATAGTCATTTAAGCTCAGAGAATCACACGCTTCCCTTGTACCACTTTACTTGTACCTTGATAGCAGAAGCAGGATTTGTTAGAGTAATAATTATAGGGTACAGATGAATCCAAATAGTTAAGTACTGGTCTGATTTAGTCAGTCACAACTGAAGTCCATCAGCTTTAACCTTGCCAATTTTCTGTTTACCTGTATCACGAATAATTACATGCTAAGAATATATATGAGGGGTTACAGTAGAACTGCATGTATCAGGATTTGAATTTTGAGGCAAGTGTGCAATTGCACACCCCCACTCACCTCAACTCACAGTGAGAAGTGCAATTTTTTACACACCTGGGTATTGAAAAATGGGTTAGGTTAGTGTTAGATGGAGTTTTACCCCCAGTTTCCAACCAATTGGTTCAAGTCGAGCCAAAATGGGAACTGAGACAAATCTAGACAGTTAAATAAAGCAGCAGACCTACCAGGCGACCCTTTATTTCCGGAGGAGTAGCACACACAAAGAAAATCTAATCTCAAGGCCTGATGCAGACAATAAAAAATTTTATTGTCTACATGCCATTCTTATCCCTCATGTTGCATGAATAAAGACATATTCTTTGCATATAAACAATAAAATTAAGAAAATTTGATTTTGATGGACCCCATTCATGGCCCCTTCACTAGCTGCTAAGATTTGTCTACATATCTGGAATATTGCATTACAAGTGAACAAATTGAATTTGTCAATTTTAAAATATGAAAGGGAAAATGCAGTCACCCCAAATTGGTTAAGTGAAATAGTCTATGCTATTGAAAGGCTATTGAAAATCATGTGGCAATATTTTTCTCACTTAAGTGTAAATTTAGGAGGAATTGCTCTTTAGGTCGAGTCATACCAAAAGCTCTAAAAATGGAACCTACTGCCATAGTGTGTGATGCTCCCCACAAGCAATGGAGTAGGGAAAACAAGCCAGTGAGCCACAACTGGAAAAAAGGCCGTGGTCGGCTTGACTTGAACCAATAGGTTGGAAACTGGGCTGTAAAACTCAATCTAACTAACTAACTGCTCTTTAGTTCACATCGAATATGCAATGTACACCCTGAAATGTCAGGAAGCATGTAAGGAAGAGCAAATGGGAGAGTTTTGTACCATTTTGCTGCGATTTCAAAATAAACATGGGGCAACTGCATACGCCCATTAATAAACAGGAAAATTTCTGTGCCAAAAAACTTTTTTTTTTTGTGTTTAAACTTTGCCATGGAAAAACTCGTTTCCTGGGAAGGGAGTCTAAATTTCCTCCATTTCTTATTAATATTCTTTTTTTGAAAGAAGATAAATTTACTTTGAATTGCCTTAATGGATGTATTTCTTTTTTGTTATGAAATGTTTGCCAGCTTGGTTTACCCCAAAATGTACATATCTAAATACCCATAAATGTTCACAGGCAAATTTAACACAGATAGCAAATTCAAATATGCACAGTCATATTTGCATGGAGTTTCGATGCAGTTAAATATAAATCGTGATATACTGCCACAGTGTACCCACACTGGACACAAAAATCAGTTACTGGAAAAAATTGTAATATCTCTACGATTCCCCACATTTTTACATGATGTACAGTACAGAATGATACATATTTCTCTGCAAACACCATGATTTCTATCTGAAAGAGCTTCCCAAACCACTGATTTCTTACAAACACACTAGCATTCAACAAGCTGTACTCAGAATAGTGCACATGCATCTTATTAGCTTCTGTTAAGTTTGTTAACCTTTCTTTCCCTTCTGTGCCAGGTATTGAAATAAAAATAATGTAATGAATATTCATAACCATTGACCAAACAGGTGGAGGACACAGGTGTTCTTCTAAAAAGTATAAAACGGGATGTGACACAAAAACCCAGGTGCAATCTACCTAGGGGGTGAGAGTAACAAAAGGCTCTCTGGGATGCAAGACTATAAATAGATTAAGGTGAAAAGAAAAATAAAAGAAATCATTGAGAAACAAAAAACACAAATGCCAGCAGTTGACAAACTGAATGGGATCAATTTGAAGAAGTTAAGTAATTTTTGATCACTGATGGAGAGATTTGGGCTATTTTGTATAAATGACATCTATTTAAGATGGCCATGGACCTATTTCCAAATAGCAATTACAAAGGATTGTGGGATAGAGTTTTGGTGTTTGTCATTTTTGTCAATGGCATTTTACTGTGGTGAAAAATGACGTACACCCAAAACTCTATCCCACAATTCATTGTAATTTCTATTTGGGAATTAGTCTATGGTGAAGGTATGATGAAGGTATGGTAGGAGTGAACTACGGCATATTCACTTGCAGTATTCAAGACTCCCCTATTATATCATGTGAAATACTAAGTCTAGATACCTTTTCAACTCTAACCTAACCTCATCTCTTCACCCTTGACCTAACCTTGAGATGTGACGTCAGACATGATATACATGTCTTGCAAAATGAATGTGACACCTTACAAATCAAGATGTGAGGATTTAGTGGAAGACAGATATATGTACATTTGAAAGATAAGTTGAGGCTACAGGAGACACAAGAACTGAGGAATCTATAAGAATTTTATAACCCAACTTAAATTACAGTTGGGCAGCAATACAAAGGAACAAACACATACACACATTTATATCTTGAATAAGTTCAAGTGAGTGCAAGGAAAAAGTTATTGAATGGAAATTTCTGACTGCCTTAATCTTTAAAAATGGATCCTACTGTCATCATGCCTGGTGCTCAGCATTAGCAATGAGGTAGGGAAAACAGCCAGTGAGCCACAACTCTATAAAATGGTTGTGGGAACCCGACCCAAACCAATTCATTAGAAAGCTGAGCTGTAAAACCTCACCTAACAAACTAACTTGGTGGTCTTCATGTTTGAAGCCACCGCAGATGCCACAGTGAGGCACACTTCAATGAAACTGTCATACCATTTGTTGCATTATCTACGAGAAATGTTTTTTAAATCTACATATTTTACAGAGGTCCATTTTGACCATAACAATTCAGATGTTTTCTTGCTTTACCACGTCAATTCTGTACAATTGCACTGACCAGTGGGCCTAATATTTAACAATGGAAATGGCAAACAAATTCCTTTTACAGCCCACTGGGCTAACGAATGCGATTGGTTTTACAGGTCACACATTCCCTGCATCCTACACTACACTGATGCACAAAATTCTTTATCTGTGAAACAAATGGGCTGAAGGATCAATAAGATGGACATTAAGAAGGCTGTGGAACCAACTGGCTGTAGTACCAAACAGCACCAGCACTAATTAGCTGTCATACTGTAAATCTGCAACCTTTGCCCTGTGACCTCAGTACTATTTTCACTATGCAACTCATCAAAATGCACATTACAGATATTATCTTACCCTTCCTCATCTTTGCCGGGAAGTCTGGAGTTCGACTCCTGTCCAGGTCATGCCGAAGACCTTATGTATGGAACCTACTGCCACTGTGCTTGGTGCTTAGTATGAACAATGGAGTTGGGGACACAAGCCGGTGAGCCACAACTGGAAAAAACGCCATGGCCAGCAAGACTGAAACCAAGTGGTTAGAAATGTAGCCGTAAAACTCCATCTTACTGACAAATTAACTCACCTCATCTTTCTCAAGAAGTGCAGTCTCCACCATCTGAATACTTTCACGAACCTGACTAACTGCTTCAAATTCTCGACGATCTGCTTCAGCACTGTGGGAACCAATTGAAAAGGGCAAGTTTTATCATGCAGGTTAAATGTTCAGAATTGAAATAATGAAAACATGTACAATCTCTGCTTCTGTAAAGCCCACTGCACAATGACCATCTCTGACACTTCTATGCATTTTTTGGTTGGCTTTTTGAAGCTACATGCCTTAAAAGTATATTTCTGTGTCTTTTAACTTAGTTTTCATCAGAAACACCAAAATATTACACATTATATGTCCTCCAAACCCTGTCGCTATAACCTTCTACTTTCTCATGATATCTCACTTTAAAGATTGGTTATTTTGTTAAAAAGTACCTCCATTTCTGGACAAAGCCACAGAAAGTTATGTAATGTGGGCACATTGCCCCAAATTGCATTTGATTTTTTTAATAATCGTTTGTCCTTGAAATTTGATTCTACTGGAATGTTTGAATACCTTTTCTCAAAGATCTGGCATTAGACTTCACCATATGAAGGGTATAGCGAAAAATCTGCCTAGTCTTCCCTGTAGTGGCATAAAAATTATAAATAAATCAAATGCAATGTCAAATTAACATGCCACAATCACATCACAGATTTCCCATTTCACTAAACCTCTAGAGACCTCCAGAAGAAAATTGCATTACTTTAACTAGAACAACAATGCTGTTGTGAAGCTCACACATCATGTTTGTTGAAAACAGGAACTCAGTGAACCAAATTTTATCTTTTATTCATCTGCTTCCAAAGTTTCCTTACAATACAAGATTAAATGCAAGTAAATGAAGAAGAGTGAAGGCAAAAAATTCTGCTACCCTCCATTTCTTCCTTTCCTTTCCCCTTCTCAATCCTCACGCCCCTATCCTCTCGTTCTTTCTGATCCCCTCTCGCAATTCAGGCTTTCCTATAATTAACCAGACTGTCATGGAACACATCCACTGAGCTATCACTAAAAAAGTTCAAACATTAAATCTGATGTAGCATTCTCCTTTCCTTCCACTTCATCCTTCATGTCAACTTCCCCCTTCCTCCTCCCCTATCCCCCCACCCCCTTCACCCTATCCTCTCATTCTTTCTGCTCCTCTCTCATAATTCACTCTCACTTTCCTACAATTAACCAGAATTTCATAGAACACACAAACTGAGCTAAGACAACTTACCATTTCCAGTGTAAGTTTTTCACTTTTTCCTCCAGCTCACTTTTCACCCCCTTTAATGTTTCTGTCTCTCGAGTCAATAGTTCCATAGCTTCCCGAAACTTGCTCAATGATGCAGAGACATTCTCTAGCTTTGCCTTTAAAGATTCAGACTCTTTCCTGTAATCATCTACCTCTTTGGTCTATGGAAACAGATATCAAAACTGTACATAGCAACAAGAAATTTCAACATGTATGCACAATAGAATCTCTCATATGGGGAGTAGGTTACAGCTCGGAAGTTCCACAGCAAAACCTTAGACATGTGTCATTTACACTATCTGGCTGTTGTAATCACCCAATTATGAATGTGATATTATGGTAAATATATAAATTTTGCAGCTTTTGTCAGGATAAATAACCACATAACTCTACTACAATTCCTAAAGCTGGTCTCTCCTCATCTCAAGCTACAATGTTACTATAAGTACACCAAAATTCTCAATTGGCACAGCTGTATCATTGGCAGCAAATTCTGAAAATGAAAAGTAACTTTTAATACAAAGCATGAATTGAGTGTCCTGATTTTTAAAGCAATTATCTAGGACTGCATCTAATAGGGATGTGTTTATGCAGCTGTGGGATTGGCCAGAAGTGGTCAGGTTTGGGAGAATTAAATTGTATCAGGTAATGAATACCTGCTTCTATTGTCTCAGGTAACGAATACCTGCTTCTAATTTCCATTATGCCAAGGTCAAGGACACATGCTACTGCAGGTCCACAGGTTAGGCCAAGGACTTTGCAAGACAGACAAGGGTTATATCATATGGAAGACTATGTTATACTGAACAACTTTTATGTACAAATCTTGTTGTGGAAGGTAAGATAGTTATTTAGGAATTACAGTGAACATTCATCCTAATGATATACATTAATAATGTGCCTTGGCTGAGAAGTGAGGGCTGTTTACAGTGCATGATAAGAGTTCATCAGCATAAGGTAGCATTCAGTACCCTATTATCACACATTTAGGCTTGTCACATTCAAATTAAGGCTTAGTGTTATATGCCTGGAAACTTAACTTGATTAGTTTGAGTAATCTGTGCATTTCCCACAATTACAAGAGGCAATGAAACTAAATACCAGGTGAAATTTCAGGTGCTCCATGACAAACTTTCATCTTAAGCTGTAGAAATAGTTTAGAGAATTAAGGAAACATCCATGTGGTCATATTCAACTCAAATGTATCACAAAAAGGGTTGCAGAAAGGGTTTGTTATAAGTAAGGATACCCCAGCTTTTCAATCCTATAATTTCAATTCCCTTCTTCTGTAAAGTCCTTCACTTCAGGACAAATGTTTCAAATCTAAATCAAAACCAGCAATTACGGAAACCCTGATAATCTCAATACATCTGTCAATTACCTTAGAGTGGAGTTGTCCTTCTAGAATACTTTTGCTGTGTTGTATTTCTGTCAGCCTGATTTCTATGGTGCGTTTATCTGTGCGAGTCAATTTCAGTTGGCCTCTAGTATCCGTCAATTCTTGAGTTTGAGCTGCTGAAATTTCTTGAAGGTGCTCATTAATTTTTTCGAGTTTCTGTTTGGCAATCTCCAATTCATTGTTTTTTCTCAAGAGTTGTTCGGACTTCTCCTCTAATATTTGGTAAGAGGATAATTCAGCTCTTTCAGTTGACCGTATTTCCTGAAAATCAATGAAAAGGTGTAAATTCTAAATGGAGTGCTGGCAAGCTAAGGTGCAACAGTCTAAGGCAAAAAGCAAAATTTCACAGAACCATACAAAGGTACTTGAAGATACAATATTAAAGGGTGTGGCTTTTCAAAGTTCACAAGAGTTATTTAAATAGATAAAGTTTTACGGATAAAGTTTCTAGCCAACTGGTTCAAGTCAAGCCAGCCACAGCCTTTTCTCCCATTGTGGCTCACTAGCTTGTCTCTCCTACTTATGCTATTGCTTATGCTAAGCACCAAGCACAACAGCAGTAGGTATGCAGCAGTTCAAAAACAAAAAACTATTACATCCATTGCCATGGGTGGAAAAGGTTGGAAACACGGCCTTCGTATACATGGACAGAACATACTGCACGGTACATTGTCGCTACCATACTTGTGAGAAAAAGTGCACCAAAATGGCCATCTGCCATGGTTTTGTGTGAAAGTTTGGACTTGCTCAAGTATGTCTCCATATTGTGCAAGAAAGTTGAAATATTTTTAAAATATGGAAAGGTAGGGTCAAAATCACTTCACATGTTGCAGGAAGATGATGTTGTTTTTCATTTTAGTTTAACTTTTGCTCAAAAATATTAGAGAGTTGTCGTCAAATCAGAGGATTTATAGGTTCACGGTGGCCATTTTGGTGCGCCTTTTTTGTCCCAGTCAGTAGCGACCATCTACGGATAGGACATACACGTTTCATGCTCTGTCCATGTATATAACACCGTGGTTGGAAACCAGAGGGAGGCTTCTCGCTAAGAAGTTTGAGCATTTGGAGGAAAATTCTCCTATTCCCAAAGTAAATTTGAAGCAGATTTTGGTTGCATATTGTTTTTTATCTTGTTCACTGCACTTTTTATCACATTTGCAGCATTTTGTGCATTGTAGTTCTGTCACTATTGCTATTGTCATTGTTACTGCTAAATAACATCACTTCTATGAACACAATTATATGCACAATGTATATCATCCTGGATAAGTGCTTTAAGTGTTTTCCATTTGTACACAAAATTTGACCAAATTAGGAAATGCTTTGTGTACCAGAAAAGATGGTTACTGAGTGTTGCAAAATTTTAAAATGATTGTGACAATAATGAAATTTGGTGACATAAATGAACAAGAAAAAGGGATGAACACTTACCCTTAATTTTGAACTAACATCTTCAAACTTTTGGGAAGATGTTCGCCACAATTCAAGAGCTGCTTCTTTTTCCTGAGCATAATGAAAGAGAAAATGTGATTATGTCAATCTATTTATGAAAATTTACTACTGACATTATAAACATCTACCACTCCTTATTTTTACACCTTGATAGAAAGAGGCAATAGGGATGAAGAACCTTGCCCAGGAACACAACATAATCAACAAAAACCAACACAAACCATCATATTTTATACTAGTATTTACATTAAAACAGCCATCTCCTTATGGCAAGGAGCATGTTCTGTCCAAAAAACCCAAATTTTTGCACAAGCACAGTGCTGCATCTGTATTAATTGTGCATTACCTCAACCTACAGATGAAAAAAAAGAGCTGCCAGTCACTAGAACAATTTTAAAGTTATACAAGAAAAAGAAAGATATCTGTCGTGGAGAGGTGGATACAAGACCCCACCCCCCCTTCACTTTGGGGTATTTAAAATTGACTCTCATATCTCTAACCAAAGTAACCTTTCTCTACACAATTCTCAATCTACACACGCAAGCACACATTTGCAAGCAGACATCCACACACAAAACTTGAACAACATACAACCTCATTGTGTTTTCTATTGTATTTTCTTCATTAACCCTAATCTTAACAATAGACTCTCAAATTGTTGAACTTTATAGGACTCAAGAAATCTATTGTGTTTCCTTCAGATGACCTGAAATCAGGGTTCCTGCACCATAAGAGAGATTAAATTTCATAACTTTTCCATGACTATTTCATGACCTTAAGTCCTCAACTTGACTATTTCATGACCAAATTACAGTATATCAGATTGATCTCATTGATCTGGGCTAAACTTCATGACTTTTCCATGACTTTTGTCATTTTCACAATATTCCATGACTTTTTCAGGTCGGAAAAATGAAAACAAAATTCCATGAATATTACACAACTTTTCCAGGCTGCCCAAAGCTTCTGAAATCCATTGCTTGGGTTCTCAGTCCCATCCAAAATACGTTCACACACCTGCATACTCACACACACACCTTTTAAAATGAATCTCTGCTGAAAAACAGAGGGCAATCTTACCTCTTTCAGACTCTCCACTTCCTCTTTTAGTTTTGTAGTATATGAATCATTCCCTGAGCCGTGTTCACTGCTATATGCTGATCCTTCTACTTCCAACTGACCTTGAACAGCACCTTTCAGGTTAGAGTGCAACCTGCAAATTTCAAAATTTCATCTTTTTAAGGAATACTGAAATAAGATGTCATCCAACTCAAAATGAATCTACCTTCCAGTGGGAGACCAGATCAGTGCTTCCAAACCCTGAAAACAAGATTTCCTAAATGATGCCTTCATATTACCCGAAATCCACATGCCATTTCCCAGAACTGGCAAGCAAACAATTCTAGACCCCCTACCATGACAAAATGCTCCTATTTAGCCCACTTCTCCAGACAAGTCGTGCATGCATTACCACCTTCGTTTCATTTTGTTTGTTAGAAAATCAATGCCAACCTAAATTTCTTCAAATTACCTGGAATTTTCAGAGTTCTCAAAAAAATTCCTGAAATCATCTCAGCTTCCTGAAATTTATCATTTGGGGGGAAATTTCCTTGAAAGTGGAAACACTAGACCAGACGACATGCTTGGTCTAGTGGTAGACCACTTCTCATACAGGATCTCCAGGTTTGAATTCCAGGCCAAGTCATACCAAACTTTACCAGATGGAACCTATTGCTATTATGTTGAATGCTCTGCATAAGCAATACGGTAGGGAAAATAATGCAGTGTGCCCCACAACTGGAAGTACAGCTGTAACTTCATTGAACCAAAAGGTTGAGGTGTAAATCTCTCCTTAACAAACTCCAATGGGAGACAAGAATGGAACAGCCACTTTTTTAGCAGTGACAGAGCTCAGATTTTATTCAAAGAGCAAGAATAGCATCCCAGGATGTTTTGCTTTGTGGTGAGGGCATAATGTCCAAGCTATCTCAATCATAATTGGCTAGTCAGTCCATGCCAGTCAGGGATGAGGGAGCAAAATGGGAGTCCCCTTCCCCCTTCAAATGGAAGCTCTGCCAATGCCTTGAATGAATCCTTTGCTTGACTTATTACAGTAATAAGTTCTTCAACCATTATTTGTGAGAGGCAGTATCAGGCAAAACAAACTGCACAATGGCATTCAATAAAGCTAGGGGAAAAAGCTATTTTACAGCCTAACCCATGAAGCATTGCTTCCTCTGGAAACAAGGCCGATGGTATGTAACACTTTATACGCACATAATGCCCTTCAGCTAGGCCTTCACCCTGTCCAATTTTCACTGCAGCTGCAGAAATGTAAACCTCACTCTCAAGTAAGGCAAAGGATGGCAAAATGCTTTAACATACTTCTCATTTTCTTGTACTAATCTCTGAACCTTTGACCTCAGTCCATCAAGTTCTGCCTGCAAAGAAGAGAGAATGTAATGATGTGAAATAAAGGACACTCTTCTTGAAGTTTACAAAACTAATACAGTACAAGCATGTTTCAGTGTAAGTATAGGCCTGACATGACTGAAATTCACAGTACTTATACATACTAAGAAGCAGGATAATAAAATAACAGCTATCTGTAAGTCACACATCGATTTCTGATCCAAGATTAAATACTACCCCTTCCCCTCTCCCTCCCTCTAAACTTAGATGTGATCCATAAGTTTTAGTACAAATTATATTACCATTACTACTGAATGGTAGAGTATCCTAGCTTAAGCAGCTGCAAAATGAAAATCTGCACAAATTTAGAGATGGACTTCAAAATGGATATTATAACATTTTCTTGCTTTCCAATTTCTCTCAACCTGCAGTCTACCAAATGAACAACACTTTAGCAGTTTATTCATTGTTATAAAATACTAATCAGAGTTCATTCGCATTCAAAATGACACCATTCATGATTTTGCGTTGACTTTTAAGGACCTTGACTGATATTCCCAGGACCTTAAAAAACAGTCAGATTCCATACTTGCATCTTTTTTTTCAACAAAATAATTTATGTGAACATAGAGAAAATCAAAACAATAAGTCCACTTCTGAAAATTCAGTGACTTCTCCAGGCACTTTTGAAAAATTGTTCATTTTGCCCAACTTTCCAGGAACAGAAATTCGAATTTCAGTTTTCTGTGACTTTCCAGGATTTCAAGGACCTCTAAGAACCTGTAAACTGACTTGTACTCACTTTGTATATATTGATCTGCTTGTTGAGTGAAAGAATCTCAGCATCATACTCTATTATGATTGGAGCGAGAATGCTAATTTGGAAGGATAAGAAACATGATTGGACTTTGTGCAAACAATGCACCTGCATTACAATTACAACAACAAACATTTTAAAGCAAATTTTTATGATAAAGACATTAGTGATTTCACTATTTCACTATGTACACAATCACAGCATTTTTTTGATACTCAATCTTTTACAGCAATAACTAAAGGCCAAATACTCTTACCGTAGACAATTCCAATTCCCCTAAGCTACTTACTTAAGCCCCTCCCACAACTGTCTTCCGCTCATCCTCATCCAGACACAATTTCAGTTTATTGCTCCAAGGTGAGTGTACAAGATGCCCAGTACATGCTCTATAATATGAGCTAGAGTACTGTACTCTGCATTTTTTGAACTTGCTGTCATTAACAGAGCTGTGCCAATGGAGAATTTCTGTCAATTCTGTGGACTACTACAAAAATTGTAGTTTGGGGTGAGAGTTACCTGACTTTAATGCACTGAGGTCAAGAAATGACAATTTAGAGGCAAAACAATGAAGGACACAGCAAACAAGATGAAGGCTTTGAAGGCACATAAAAAAGAAAACAGGATTATCCAACTAGTGCCATTGGTTAAAGCTGCACTCACAAATGTAAAGGCTCACATTTCTTCTGCCATGTCAAGTGTGTAAGGTATACAGCCTACACACTTCAAATATTGATTCAGGTCTCAATGATATAATGAATAAATCTCACGAACACTGTCCTCCATTGCCCCTCCCTTTTCCAACTGTACATTACCCCCTCACAAAAAAGCAACACATTTTCCAACGAGCAAAGCAGATTATCACTGCAAAGTTTGAACTTTCTTACCTCTTGTCTGTTACTAACTGGGGCAAGGAACTGCTACGGCTATCTAATCCAGACTGTGCAAAAAAGGTATAGAAGAAAGATATAAATGTAAAGATTTGACAAAATAATGGTAACCTAGTTTACCTCCTTCACATTTTTAAATCTTACTCTGAATTCTAAATATTCTTACTTTGCCAATTGGACTCTTTCCCTGCACTTAGGGCCCTGAAACTCTTTCCCCAAAACTGCCTGGTTAAGGAATCTATGATACTTACAGTACCTCCTATAAATATGTAATCCCTGCTAACTGCTTACCCACAATAAGTCCCTGGCAAGCTTCTGACAGCACAGTGGCACCGGGCCACCTCCAACAGAGGTTTCAAAATAATGTCCTCAATACCCCTTGCATGGCCAAAAGATCCCCATCGTGGGGCTTCAAGACTAGATAAGGATAAGTTTCTTATATACACTGCCAAAGAAACTGTCGACCAGAGGCTTAGAAACTTTTAAAAAAAAAAAGATGGAAAAGGTCAGGTCCTTACTGAGCAAAATCTCTTTTGGCAGGCAAGTAGGAAAGATGACGTCATCAGGCAACCTCTATTGGAGGTCGCTCGGTGCCACTGTGCTGTGGAGAGTTTGTGTGATTATATTCCCACCTGGTCATGTCCCTTTTATGAAAAGAGCAACTCAATGAGTTACTTAAGAAATTGCCAGATTTTGAAGTGGCCTATAACTGTGATTTGGGAAGACAGTCAAAATATTTCAAAAATATTAAACACACCTTTCATAGCTACATTTTTCAGTTAAATTACCAAGAAGAAGCAGTCTTTTTTGATATAACCAAATTCACCAAATTACAGTAGAAGCTTCCATTTTATATGGTACTGTACATATACAATTGCCTTAAAAATACATCCATTCTCTGCAGTCTTACCTTTTCTTCATCAGACAATGGGGGGTATTTTTCCTGATAGACAGATAGTATGGCATTAAGTCTTTTCACTGTAAAGGAATCAAGAATATAACAATGAGAATTTAATACAAAAAATAAATCAAGCAAACCATTATGCAGTTATGCACATGATTTTTCAGATCACATAACAAATTAACAATACAAACTGCAATTGAAAATATACATGTGCACAGGGAGCTGTCACCTGGATTCCTTACTTCTGTCAGAAAAAGTCCTTTTCAAATAAACCAAAACATAAGTTCTTTTAAGGGGTTGAATAAGATTCAAAAGGGGCATCTCCAAAATGAGCAAATCAAAATGGCTATCAGTTAATGTTATTTCAAAGGGACATTTTTGAGAGGCACCATGGCCATTATGAAGGGCACGATAGCTATGGCTAGCTATGGCTCTCAGCGCCATAGGTTATTACAAGCCCTGTCTTTTCTCCTTACTCATCAGGTCTCAAAATTCATGACAGCCATCATGACCATGACAGCCATCATGACCACAGCAGCCATGAATTTTGTTTTGGCCTCCAACAGGGAGGCCCACATTTAGAAAGATGCCGAAATACGTTGTTTAATCTTCATGCTTCTTTTTACTGATAACAGATTGACTTTGTGGGTATAACGTTACCGCACCATGGTAAGCAGGCATCTATTGTGTGCACACTTAATGCACATACAACAGATACCTAAATCTGGGGGAGTAACTATAAAATACCCCGTAAGGAGTAAACGCCCCATAAAAATGCATGGCTACATCATTTTTGAAAACGACTTATCATTGCCCTCATTGATTTCTAGTGTTATAGGGTTGGGAATGCTTGCAAAAATTTTCTAGGCCAAAGTCCACTTCATTTATCTGGAGTGGCTACACTGACTCTGCAGGCAACAGTGTGGCATGTACACTCTAGTCTTAATCATAGTCATACATGCCCCCAAATTTTTTAAAATTGTGAAAAATATTCTGTTCAACAAGATTCCCCAATGTGGCTACGACAGATACATCAACTCCATGGTGAAGAAAATCAATGTTATGGGCCTAGGCAAATCGGGGTCCATTATTTTCCACCCTCGCTCTTTTCCGCCTGTTACTTTCCGCCCCTAAAAATCTTAGGGCGGAAAGTAATGTTCGAACTTACATGTGTTAAAATAACTGTTAACTTCAAATTTCAAATCCAAGTTAAAGACAACAATGCAATTTGTGGATAGGCCTAAAACTTTTTCAGTATCCTCATTGAAAAGAATGAATCGTATGACCTTTTCTCTAAACGGCATGTCTGGTCACAGACTCATATTTTTTTAGGTATAAGTAGTCCGTTTGTCTATAGGTAGGCTTATGCTGATTGTGTGAACAATTGTTCACAGCACTGAATACCGTATATCTGTTTGTAAGTATGTATTAGTATACTGAAGTCTACAGTGAGAACGTTGCTTGAAAAGACTTCAACATGGCAGTAAGGGGCGTCACGTTGAATAGTAAAAGACATCGATGAAGTTTGAAACTTTAAGGAAAAGTCGATGGAATCTTCATTTGAAAAAAGTACCACCGAAATCATATTCCATTCCATTACTTTTTGCCTCCCAAAAAGATGTTTTCTGCTAAAGATAAAAGGGGCTGAAAACACTGTTTTTGAGGGGCAGAAAGTAGCGAGGGCAGAAACTAACTGTAACCTAGGCTAACTGAGTTAAACTCAGTGAAAATAATAGGTCCAAAAGACTTCCCTGATGTGGCTCCACCAGCTACACTGGCTCCACAGTGATGCCACAGCCAGCTACACCGTGGATAATGCCTAGGCCTGACGCTAATTATTGGCACAGAAGTAGGCTATAGTTGTAACGATCTGGGACAAGATCCCTAGCCTAGCCGGTGTCCGGTCAACTCGGCCACTGAGACAACTCGGCCCGGACATCTCGGCCCCTGAGACATCTCGGTCCCTGGACAACTCGGCCCCTGAGACATCTCGGCCCCTGGACAACTCGGCCCCTGAGACAACTCGGACCCTGGACAACTCGGCCACCGAGACATCTCGGCCACTATTGGCATGCTGTATTAAGTGAATTGTGAGATTGTATTCTTGAGGAAATTTACACAGCCTTACTTTCAGCTTGAAGACATTGCTCAAAGTAAACCTAATTTCGAAAAAAATAAGTGAAAATTTCTTTATATGAATCACGTTTCTTACTCTGGTAATTTTTTTCAATTTGACAAAACCGATTCATTCAATGTCATTCCAAACTTCTCTTTAAAGGGGCCGGAACGAGCAGTCCTAATTGCTTCTTGGCCTTTTCAAGTTGGCGTAGTTCGTGCATAGTATTTCATCTTTTCTTCCACTTTAGAATAGAGCCATATATAACAGTCCAATAATGTAAATGGTCTAAGGACCCTGACGTTGGTCACATACTCTCTGTCCTTCAATGGACGTAATAACAGTCTTCGGGAAGCTTGGTCATACTAATGGCCAATCTCCTTAAATTCAAACCCCGGCTTCCTTTATGAAAAAGCCTAGCTTGAAATCTGCAAGTTCATTTCGGACCTTTCCTGAAAAATGTGCAAGGTTCATTGACTATGATAATGTCAGATGGTGCGCCTTCTGCCCTTCTTTTACTTGATTGACTGTTGAGAGTCATGTGACAACATTTTTCCTCTTCAAATGTGAAAAAGTTTACAAGAGAAAAACCACTTGGTTTCATGTTACAGTACGTTGAATATACAATAGTTAATTACTACTAAGACAACACTTGCATTTCTTAAGGTTAATACTAATATTTATAAGGGTAGCCTAGTGCTTATCCAATGGTAGCCTTGTTGTCTCAGGGGCCGAGTTGTCTCGGACTCTTGGTGGCCGAGTTGTCCAGGGGCTGAGTTGTCTCGGTGGCCGAGTTGTCCAGGGGCCGAGATGACCGGGCCGAGTTGTCCCAGGGGCCGAGTTGACCGTAAACCGCCTAGCCTAGGCCCTACTTACTAGGCTATGTTGGTATGTACTTACTACTCATATACCCTTGGTCTAAGCTTAGGCCTAGGCTAGGATAGTGTGTACAAAGTGTAAGTTCTACAATGCCAAACGATAGGTCTAACTTAGGCTAGGCTATCCTAACAAGTAACATAGTTAACTGTTAGGCTAGGCTACCTTGGTCTCGAAGGAAATCTGAATCTTCTGTTTCCGAATCAAAATCCATTTTCAACGTTCCAACGGCTTAGAAAGTGTTAATTTTTAGCCCAGTCCATTTATTTTAGCGCAAGGGCCATTGAGGTAATTGGTGGGTGAATCAATTTGCATTATACTTTTAATGCATTTCCACGAACCATACCGTCCTCCTTGTCCGCAGTTATAATTAGCCTACAAATATGGATCAGCAGCACAGTTTGCTTGCTGCATGCTGAGCGCTGAGCACAGCAAAATCACACCAAAGCTATACACACTGCAGTTAAATCATTTCATGTTACCGCGCTTACATGGTATGCATATGCTATAACGTTTGAACTGAACTATTTCTTTTTTGTTTTGAGAGATAGCGCCCTCGACACAGAGAAAACCAGAATGGGAGACAGGAAAATTCTCATAACTTGTGATAATATCATCGCCAAAATTATCACGTTTTCCTCTACTTCTGGCTGGTGAATAATTTGTGCACCTAATTACCAAATTTGCCACTCATTGGACAACGCGTAGTACATTTTATTTATCTATTTTTTTAATTCAATTCATTTATAGGGAAGGAAAGGTCTGCTTTTTTCGGGACCTGAAAGCCTTTACAATTTCACAATTGCAAAAGCAGTTGCGGCAGTTCGGTCCTGCAGGCAGTGGGACGCAGTATAGAAAGCAAAAATTGGTACAGATTCTTCGACTTGGCGCCTATTGTACTTTTTATGCAGAAAAAGACATCTTGAACGATTATCAGTACAGAGTACAAAGTTTTTTGGAACTTGGGTGAAGGGCAGTCCCCCAAACTTTGAGGCAACAGCAAAATTTCCCAATTTTCCTCTTATTTCTCTTCAAAGTATCTTTCATTATATATTTAATAACTTCAGTATTGTATAGGCCTATTCAATGTGAAACAATTGCCACTTCTTATAAATTTCACACTTGAATAGAAAAATTGTTGTAGCAGGACTCTCAACAACCAATCATGAAACAGGACACTCTAGGCTACACTAGGCCTACTCCAAGTTGGGGTTACTTCTCTTGCCCTTTAGAGCAAGGGGTGGGTAACCTTTTTGACTGAACGGGCCAGATTTGAAGAATGAAAAATTAATCGGGCCGCACTAAGCCAACGACGTGCTGTTGATTTACTTTAAGCAATATAAATCTTTGGTCACAAAAAATAAAATTTCAGTACAGTAATATTGTTAAGTAATGTTAATCTTGGATTAAGATGTTGTCATTTCAAGATCAACAAGGAGTGCTAGCTTGCTTAAGTTGTAGTGTTCAATGTTAGCATCTCAGTGACAAAGCCACATATAATAGTGCCTGCTATAGTAGGCCTACTACTTATGAAAGTCAATCCCTGGCTTAAAAACCTCTTCCAGTTTGGGGACAGAACGTTTTTGCCCAAACTTCGTGCACAGTTCAGGTGCATAAACGTAGACCACAAACCACCGATGCGCGCGAAAAGTTTTGCGCATTTTTCGAGATTTTGATGAAAAAAAAGGAACTGTTCAAGTTTCGGGCAATGTTTTCACTTATATTTTATCTCTGCCGGGAAAACAGGCCTAGAGTCTTTGCCCGATTTAGTGTCGTTTCCTACTCGAATTTTCGACCTCAGAAATTTCTATGGGAGTCTTCCCCTGCCCTCCTCGTGCGCAGTATGATTCCAGTTTGCGACTAGGCCCTACTGCTAAGTTCAATTTAATGTCGATGTCAAATCAAAATCGAAAATGTGCAATTACGTTGCGCCCAAGAAGGTCACACTAATCATGGTGGTAACTCCATGCACCGATGTACAAAATGGGTTTGTGATAGCTGATCATAAGCATGGAGTTTACCACTCCGAGGCGGAACTACTCCATATCACAAGCCCGGAAAGTGATGATACGCATGATGGGGAACGTCGTCAGGTCGTAGGTGAAATTGAAAGCGAATCTACAGCTCGTTTGTTATGATGTGAAATAGCCTACTGATATTTTTCTTTTCCTTGAGAAATCTCGCGGGCCGCAAAAAGATCACTGGTGAGCCGCATGCCCACCCCTGCTTTAGAGTCTTTCTGTGTAACCTCCAATATTTTCTTCAGTGGGGATCAGTTGGGCATTTGTCTAATGTTTCCATCGGGAAAATAGAAAAGGAGAATAGGAATATTACCGAATGAGGGTAAAAAGAATCCCCGCCAGTAGCCAGTCTGAGACAAAGCACCGAAGAGGGCAAAAAATTTTATTGAGCGATATTTTTTCAAGTTCGCCAAGTATGTAAAAATTAGGCTATTACGTCAATGGCAAACGTCAAAGCCTCTTGGAGGGCAAACTTGGCTACTAGTCTAGTCTGAAGGGATCCGAAAAGTGACACTTGTGTGCGATGGGCCGAAATTCGCTGTCATACGAATCCCCTTTGCATCCCCCCGGAAATTAGCTGTTTCGTGACGTCATTCCTACAGACATTTTACATCGGAGACAAGTAGTTAGATAAAAGCTCTCTGTTGAATGTGACGTCGCAAAATTATTCGAGCGCAAATTCAACTAAACTTACCATAAAAAATATGTATTTACACAAGCTGGCAGATTGCGGGTTCTTACCTGCCAGAGCCTGGAGACTAGATTCAATAAAATAAATCTCAATAATTGGATTGGAATCCAATGCAAATTCGTTGAAATGTGACCGCGGCTTAAAGGTACTTATAGTCAACTCTTATCTAAAAATACATTTTATTGAAGTCCACAGAACTTCTCAATTGGCACAGCTCTTTTTATGACAGCAAGCTGGAAAAATGCTTATATTACTCAGCATGCACTGTGCTGAGGGTGTTTTGATTGCACATTGGATCTCTATAGCACACTTCGAAGTACTGTTAAATTGCTTTTTGAAGCAAAAATAAGGCCATTACCTACTGCAAGAAGAGGAAGGTCAGGGTTTTCAACCAAAAATTTTGAACTTAAGACAATGAACTCAGTTTTACTACTATTAACTGATTACTTTCCAACAGATGAGTTGTGACCCACTTGTTCACATCCTGTAGGCAAGCCTCCCTTGTCTGCTTGTATGTTGTTTTTGTCAAAGAAAATATAAATCATCATGTATCATCGGCATAGTGATGAAAATGAATACCATAATGACGAATAACATCACCAGGCGCGGGTCCAGACATTCCAAAAAGTGGGTCTGACTTAAGAGAAAGCAGGGAAGAGAGGGAGCTGCTTATTTCCCGTAAGATTCATTGTTGATCTGGCGACAAGGGGAGGTCTAAGACCGTTAAAGCCCCCCCCCCCCCCCGTTTGGATCCGCCCCTAATCACATAGCCCTGCGGCCCTGCCAAATACATTGAAAACAGAGCAGGACCAAGAACTGAGTCCTTTGATCCCCTTATATCTATAAAAGGTTTTGCAGACGAAAGAACATTGCCAATTTTTACTTGCTCCTACCTGTCTGTGAGATAAGATATAAACCAATCGTGAAACAGTACCTCCTATTCTGTACTTTGACTGAAGTGTGTTCAATAAAATATCATGGATGACAGTATCAAATGCTTAGGACAAATCTAAAAGAACACACTACATCATTTGCAACGATATTCCAGTTAATTTTGCTCTTGAAGGCATTTTCTTCTATAAAAACTCCGTCATTTTCAATACGAACCCCTTTTTTAATTCCCCCTACTTAAAAAACCCAAATTTTCCTTCATGGAGTTCCTGTTTTTCAAAAGCTTTTCTAAGAGACAAAAGCTTTTTAGTAAAATTGTCCTTTTATGCTAGAGAGCTCCAACATCTTTTTCGACCACAATCCACTTGAGTCTTTCCTAATAGCAAAGACTACAGGCTCACTAAATCCCCCCAAAAATTTCAAAACGTTTTTCAACAAAACCCAACTTTTCCTTGAAGATTTCCTAAAATTTTCTTTAATAAGCCCAATATTTTTGACTCAATAGAAAAGGCAAAATTTTCGGCGCTCTTCGCAATTTGAACCTCGTCTAGTCTTCAAGGTGGGCAACTCTTTGCCCTTGTCGAGGCTATAATTCGCTCGCCCCCCTTCTACGGTAAATCCAGCCCTATAGCAACTCTGAATGCTCCGATGTAAAGGGCCCCAAGATTTGGAATTGGCCCGGTTTGAAGAGTCCAGTTATTTTAATGTCTGCGGTTCCAGCCCTCGAGAGGTATTTTAAATTCTTTCTCTTTTCAGTAATAATTCTGGCTACAATACCGCAAACAGACGCGTAGCTAGGATTTTTTCGTGGGGGGGGGGGGGGGCTATGGGCGAGCTGGATACTTTTGTTGGGGGATGGAGTTTACTATCTTAGCGTAGCGCCACCATCAATTGCGCGGAGAGTACAAAGAAAATTTTGGATTTTTACATCTCCCAGATGGCTGGAAATGGCATTTGCCAGGTTTAATTGTCTGTAACTCTGGTGAGAGAATTTTTTATTTTCTTAGATTCAGATTCAAACACACTTTTGAGATACAGATCAGCTCAGATCATTACTCCACTGGACTCTGTATCGTAGGATTGCAAATCCGGATCCGAATCCTGCTGAATGTTGCAAGCAGCTGTTCCAGTGCACGCCTGAGTAAGGTATTTCCATAGGCGCAGGGGAGCATTTCAATTTTGGGGCAGAAAATGTTTGCCCGAAAATGTAATTCTGCCCGTAAGACGGTCAAAGCGGAGAGCTACCACTGATTGGCGCGGAGAGTCCAGAAAATTTGAAAATTTGGACCTCTCAGACAGTCGAAAATGGCATTTCCCACAGGGGGATCCAATCAGTGGCTATTTTTAAGTTCAATTGCAGATAAATGTTCACTCCAAACTAAAATTCAGCCAGAAAGACTAAGTAGAGCACCACCATAAGTTACAGTAGGGCAAAACGTACAGGAAATTTTGAAAACGCTGACCCTTCAGACAGTCAAAAATGTCATTTCCTATGCTTACAGCGGGTCTAAGCAGTTACTATTGCGAGGTTACGTTTGCAAAAAATTCACTTGAAACTAAAATTCTGCTAGAAAGACTATATCTACGCGGAGCGCCACAATGGCACTGGTTGGCGCGGAGCGAACAGAAAATTTTGAAAAATCTGACCCGTGAGACAGTCGAAAATGACATTTCCCAGGCTTATAGGGGGATCTAAGCAGTCGCTATTTGATAAGAAAATTACCAGATAAAATGTATCACTACCAATCGATGAAATGGTCCCGCATTTTTTCGGAGGAAAACTACAAAACGGAATGGAAAACATGCTAATGAATTTCACTCTATTGCGACTCTTGGCTAAATTCGACATATATTGATGAAATTGTGTGACTGACCGAACTTCCGACTATATTTGGTTTTACTTTTGAAAATGTAACATTACAAGGTGTCTTTAAACGAATTTTCAAGCAGACTTATGGAGAGACATTTTCACATTGCATAGTCATTAAAGTATCGAAAAACAAATTACCCGATTTTCATAACCATTGCTCGTATTTGGCTCTAGAGCAGGATAGAAGGCAAACGTTTGGGCACCTGAACACCCTCCTCTTTGTCCGTTGAACTAATTTGGCAATTGAAAACGTCCTAGCATTGTTTTAACCTTTGCCCAAATATTTGACCATTTCGGGCAATTTTTGCAAGACACAGTATGAAATGGGGACTATGAAAACCTTAAAAATTTTATTGCGACTTTATGACGTTTCTTTCCTTTTTCGGGCATATCTTTTTTAAGATTTCGGCCACATTTTGGAATTTTCTGAAAAACCATCCCATTTTTTCAAAATTTAAGGCCTGTCCGAGTTTTTTCCAAATTCCGACCCGATGCTAAATTTTGCGGAAACCGTACGCCACTGGGTATGTCCACTCCACCCAAGAGCTATGTGAGGTCCTGTGAGGTAATAGCGTACAAGGTTTCGACCCTTGAGACTGCATTGACCCACACATGACCTTTGGTTGTTCCATTGGCCAATGACTGGCAGCAATAGCCGTGCAAAGTACAAATTCCTTCCAACCATATTTGACTCAAATATTCTACCCACCAAACCAAACTGCTTTTTGAACAAATTTGTGCATCCCCAGGTATTGAAAGAACCTCTTGATAGAAACAGGCCAAATGCTAGGAGCACACTTTAATCCACATCAAGGTAGCCAATTTTAGCCACTCCAAATCTGCTAGCAAATTATCCATCCAGAAACCCGACGAGTAAAAGGTCAAGAGATTCCGAAGATATGAAGTTTGTCCCAGTCTACCTGAATTTATTCCGAAATTCAGAGTGGACTACAATGGCAGAATACCCTGCAACTGCGTGGATCTATCGCCAGTGTATCTATATCATAGTAGCCGGGTAGCCTCGATTGATTAATATCTCGGCCATGGGCATGATTATAATTTTTTACCCAGGTCGCCAATGGGGATGGGGCTGCTGGAAGCTGGGCGCTTCAGTGGGGGGTTCCAGCCCCAAGACCCCGTAGCTACGCCACTGATTTCAAGCAGTTGCGAAACTGCTATCGGACAAACAAATTAATCGATTGTTGGCATCTTCTCAAGGATGTGAGTTCGGTAGTACGTATTTCAGTTATTTCTAAAAGATTTAAATTCCTAACGGATGGAGGCAAGCAATTACACTGTCCAATAAAAGAAAACTTGTAGGCCTAGCGTTCTTTTTTGCAACAGGGTGATGAAAGGAGATCGATCGAAGTTTTGCGAGTAGAGATTCCATTCTTATTGTTTTTAGAAACACCCCCATCTAGTTTGATAGCGACGAAGTGATGGAGAAACTTGTACAGTAGGCTAATGGTCTCAGTACTCCGTTAGAGTAGTGTTCTAGAGCGTCAAGTGCACACCCTCATAGAAGTAGTCCTTTTAACTCTGGTTTGGACCAAATTTTTTCAGGATAATCTGCCAGCTGGGTAATGAAAGTACATGAATATGAAAGAGGATTTGCCAGAGTGTGGATGTTGAAAATCATTGAGTAAGATTTATGGTGATTTAGACTGTTTAAAAAATTGCTGTCAAATGGCGGAGATTTTCCGTTTTTGTGAAGAGGCTAGGGGTGGGTGTACCCTACACAAAATTTCAGTCCTTCTAGCTCAAAAACTAGACGGTCATGGTATGGAAATTTTGTAGAGCCATGATGGGCAAACTTGTCGGCTATCAAGTGATGGGTGTCCTACTATAGTCCGGCAACACACACAATAGGCCCGAAGCCATGAGGCGCGATTCCCTAAAACTTTTCGCCCTCGAGCCGAGAGAGAGTTTGAAGTTTGCCATTGACTTAAGCAATTTTCCACAAATTTGCCCCCTTTCGTCTGGCAAAGTTGTAGGCCCCTGAAAAATCTGATCTGATCTGATTTATGAAATCGCTGCGGAAGTAAATTGGAAGAGCATAAGTCCCCAGAAATGTAATATTTTGGTAACTCTTATCTTCCGTGACGACGTTACGGATGGAAATAGGAGTTGCCCCAGATTTTGTCCTCTCCAACCTTTCCCTTTCCCACACGTTAGGTCAGTTAGAAGCAACATTAGCCGAAGAAATAAAGCAGCTCTGTAATTGCAAAATGGACAGAGCGCCACTTTTACTGGAAGTCATATGTCAATATTCGCATCTGGGACATGGTTATCTGTGTTACTACGTTTAGCCAAGCCATGATGCATGACATCACAGTTGCTATCAAACAAATGTGTGCAGCAACGATTTTACTGTGACAGCTAGCTCACCTCGAGTTCAGCTAAAATAATTTCTTTCAAGCAAGCATATTTCTTGGGAAGACGTTGGTAAAATGGATGGAGATGAGACTTCCGGACCGATAGACTTCGACTTCTTCAGTGGCGAATCTGAAAAAAGCACAACTGTCCACGAAATAGAACAAAGAAACGGTATAAAACGCTTGCCTGAAGTTCGAAGCCTAACCACTCATACGAAAACAGTACGCGAAAACGATAACGTTAGGCCTCGTAGCCATGATGGAAGTGCAGGACAAAGTTCAGACAATTCTACAGACAGTGAAAGTAGCTCCGAATCAGATGGAGGGAGAAGTCCACGTTCAGTGAGTAGTCGTAGTACTAACATCAGTGTTAAAGTTCCAACAGCAAGAGATGACAGTGGTGGTAGTGAGAGCAGTGATCATGGTGGCAAAATTGTTAACATCAGTGATGATGACAGAGAAAATAACAATAACACTGGTAGGGCACATGCAGATAGTTCAGAACATAAAACTGCAATGCAAACTTCGCAAAGGAAAGTTAATAGACCTAGAACTGCAAAGACTAGAACTAGAAGTAGCAGGAGCCATAAAAAGTCATGGAGTTCAGAAGATCCTTCAGAATCAGAGTCTAACAGTGATAAAGAAGACTCTGAACCATCAAAATCATTCTCCTCTTCACATTCGGACACCAAATCAAGTGCCACTGGGAGTGAGTCAGATTCAGATACAAGTGTAACAGATGTGTCACCACTTCATAGTCCAGAAAGGTCTCCACAAAATGAAGATTTGAAAAGTAAGAAAAGGTCCAAGGATAGGAAAGCTGATGGTGTGAGATTTGTTGATGTTACCCCAGGCTATTCTATTCATGGCAAATCAAGACAACCAATGCAGGACTCAGAGGCAAGAGAATTAAGTGTGCTATTGAGAGCTGTGTTGGAAATGGATGATTACCCAGACAGATCTGATCTCGCCTCATTAGAAAAAAAAATGAATCGTCCATCATCTGGTAAATCAAAACGAGGGGGATCTAGACCTCGGTCAGCTCACATGCCTCACCAACGAATGAACATGTCGTTTAGCAATGATGAAGTTCAAAAAATTGACAGGGAGAATCAGCGTCTGTTGAAAAAAATTCTTAGTACTAATAGAACTCAGACCTCTGCAAATGGAAGCAGCAGCTATAGGTCAACTTCAAAACACATGAGTCATTCTGCAGTTCGAAGGCAAAGGGAGCAAAGAAAAATAGAGATGGAAAATATGGTAAGTGCAGAGTAAAGAAGGGTTCATTCCTCTCCAGGCTGCTACATGTACATATATTTTTTTATTTCTCAATTGATTTTCTTGTTCTAAATTTTGTTTCTCCAAATATATACATTTTATTTTTTCATTTCTTTTTTTCTTTCGTTGTTATTTAATATGAATGTGAATTGGTTCTAATAGCCTGAAAATAGATGGTCCTTATCATTTTTGGTGGACTATCAAAGGTCATCTGGGGTCACCAGTGCAAGTGGTGAAAGTCTGAAAACCTTTTGAACACACAATATTTCAAAGTAAGAAACATGGATGAATTTTGTGTTTTTGTTACTTATATGAATGCACTGTGGTCAGATGATTGGCCCTACTGTTTTTGGTGGAGGTCAAAGTTTATCTGGGGTCACCTGGAGTCAAATTCTGAAAACTTTGTTTACACAAAATCTCATGGTAGGAAAGGTGAATACAGTATACACGCAACTGTACAGTTAATGGGCCATTCTCAAAAAATGTCAACCAAAATGGGTAAAAAATAAATATCATGGTTTTGTCATTTTTTGACTTCTTTTGATAAATGAATGCTTGAACCATCATTTTCTAGAACACTGGCTTTATTTGACGAACATAAGTATTTTTACCCCCTTCACAAAATGGAAAGGTTATTGTAACATTCAAAGGTGCAAACTATGTAAAACTAGCAATATGAAGTTTGTTAATTACAAGGGAGTTTCATTCTTTACTTTTTCAACCAAATGAATCCTCAAACATTTTATATATCAAAACTTATCAACATTAACATATTTAACAAACTTTTGTATGAATACTTCATCTTTTTGTTTTAGAATTATTTGTGTCACGTACGTCACGCTGTAGACAATAAAGTTTTTCTCACATGAATGACAATGCTCAAATTTTAATTTGAGGTTCATTTCCAAAGTTAAACCATATCCAATAATAACAAAAACATAATGTTTCATATTGAAGTCCTTAAACATTTCCACAATATTGGTGGTAAAATGTGTCACGTACGTCACGTGACGTACGTGACAAGAACATATGGAGAGCAAGTAAGTAACTTTAAAACAACAGTGTTCTCTCATACTGAATTCAAATGTTGATTCTATCTTTTTTTATCAATCCTGGAATGATTAGCTCAGGGTTCAAAGCTGTAAAACCCTCTTGCATTCAGCATTGACCCTTCAACTTGTTTCAACTCATTTTGCTGCCTGGAATCCAAGTCATTTTCATTAAGAACATAGAAACGGCCACGCTTCTCAAAATAATTGATCTCTAATTCATCTCCATAACTAGCTCCAGTAACTACTGCATAGTAATCTTTGAATGCACCAGATGTAACTTGTACAAATTCACCACTTTTGAAGCTGCCCTGGGAATTCTGGGACTCTGTAGGATTAGTGCTAGAGAATGTGACTACTGTGAGTGGAGGAGCATTGACAACTTCTTTGCTGTCATGCCATATTTTGAGGACTCCATCTACACTCATGGCTGCCACATGTGCCTTTGAAATGCCCTTTACTGTGGGAGAATTGCTCCACAGTTGAAGTTTCCCTACTTGGTCCATCAAGTGAGTATTCACATTGGGCATTACTTCAGCACAAACCGAGGCAAAGTCCAAGGCTGACTGCACAACAACCTTCTTTGTTTTGCTCAAGACTTGCTGACGCACCATGCACTTGGCTTCACCTCCAATACCGTCAACAACCCCTTTGCCATGCCCAGTGGCAAAATATTTCCAATGGAATGGAACTTTGTATTTCATGCTCAAGTGGTGCAAAAGTTTCATCATAAACTTATTTTTAAACTCACTTGATGGACAATCACTGTAAATAACTTCCTCATTTTGGATTGTGGCACCAGAGTAAAACTCACAGAGGCAAGCTAAGATTGCATCCTTATCTTTCTTATAACTGTCAAGAACAAACAGATGGCAGGAAACTTTTGTGTTAACAAATCGAGCAACTGTGAATAAATTCACTGTTGCTCTTGTCCACAAAGCACTTTGAATTTCATCTTGGTATTCACAAGAATATGCCATAGCAAAGTCTGTTTGTGTGACACCAGTGTCTTTCTTTTCTTTCTCTGCTTAAATTCATGGTCTTGAACTCTTTTAACCCGTACATGACTCTGAAACTTGGGAAAATCATCCAAGACTGTTAGATGAAGTTCCTCTGCTGTGCAGCTTTTGAAGATACAGCACTTCTGCACTGAAAATAGTTTGTAGTGAAACTAGTCCTATACAGGAGAATTCACAAAATTGTACAATGCCCCCTGCCCCAGGGGAGTAGGTTCGTGACCCCCAGTGACCCAGCCAAAAAATGCTGGCCACACCACCACACTGAAGCTAGTGTGTAGTGAAACGTGAAACTTGTCCTGTAGAGAAGGATTCACAATATGTTGGCATGTTTGCTAAAAATATTTTCAGGTTTTGATATTTGTAGGTTGCAGCTGACATGTAAATCTTATCACCTGACTTCCAAGAATGAAAACTTTGTTTTTACCAATTTCCATAATTTCCAAATGTTCATGCCTTGAATGTAGTGCTTCAATATGCGTACATTAATTATGTGCTCTTCTGTATATGTAAGCATTTTTCTATTTAAATTGTAACTGACAGTTTGAAAATGAATTTTTCTTACAAAGTAGCATTAATTATAAGTATGCAGTGCAGAAAACTCGCTTTGTCCAGCCTCATCACCCCTTGCAACTTTTTGTCACGTACGTCACAAAATTTTTGTCACGTACGTCACAGAGGAAAACTGGGGATTAATCTAGTTTTCACTTGATTAATAATAAATACTCTGTTTGCTTTAGGAACTACCTTTCAAACACAAATTTCATAAAGAGTATGAAAATGTGTATCTTTACAGATTCACAGGAATTCAACTTTCATTTCTACATGTTGAAAAAAGGCTTTTGTGCACTGTCACGTACGTCACGCAAGTTTAATCTTCCGTTCAAAAGGTGGAGAATTAACTGTCTTGATTTTCTATCATGTGGAATCACATATTGGGTCAGATGATTAAATACATCTATCAACATAAAAGATAAGTTTTCTTATTAAGCAGAAAACTGAGGTTTATGAGAGAAAAAAGCCTTCCAAATGTCACGTACGTCACACGAGAATGGCCCTAATGAAGTCACGTGACCAGTTCTCTAGCATTCCCGCCTTCTTGAAAGTCTGCGCAAATGAGATTTCGCGGAACTGTGACTGACAAGGGGTCTCCCCCGACATGTTGAATTATGTATAAGTAGGCGTATAAATGGATACAACGACACGGTAAGTGGACATTTTGACCTTTCCTTCTCTTAGAAATCAAAGATTTTTTAGAATTTTTCAAACATATACTGCAAAAATACGTCCCCCAAAAGAGGCAGTCGATTCTTATGTCTCAAATTAGGACCTCAAACTTTGCGAGTACCTGACTCATTGAGGGATGTAAAACGATATTTTTGTATCGACGTTTGAAGATTATAGCATAGGCTTTCTGTTGATACCAAAATTACGTAGTTTAATTTACAAATTGTTTTGTAAACAACTGCTAAACCTGAAGAGGTATTTACCGTACAATATGTATGTAGTATGTACTATACATATGGTATTGGTACACAGCTAACGTTATATATCCTATAACGTTACTGTTGGTACTATTCAATACGGCTCACAAATCGTCGACCATAACAAAATTATTAACGACTATTATACTGTGGGATTTACAGGACAGGTACCCATTACATTTACAATCTTAAAAAACTTTCAGTGTTGTTTGCAGACTTGCAGTCTATAAAGTATGAAGCTTCAGTTTTCATGGCATATTCAGTAACATTCAGTACATTTCTGGCACTGTGGCCATGGGGGGCTTGCATGTAACTTAGCCTAGTTGTAAAGCAAACCTGGGATAGTGGGACTGCAGGAGTGTATGAATCATGACCAAGTCAGCCTGGATTAACCACACCCTAAATTTAGAGGGTTCAACTTCAGTCTGGACATATCCACGGGTTATTATTCTTTCTTACCTGATAGTTTCAGTGTCACAGTGCCGCAAACAGAAAAACTCACTCCTTTCCAACATTTTCCATAATAGACCTACAGTATATAGTGGTATACTATACTGTTATTTAGTTCAAGTTATGTATATTTCTATGAAGTCCCATGGGCTATAGAGCCAGCTTTGTAATTTATATAATTTCTAATCCTTCATAAGCTTACATCATTCAAAAACCTTACCCCATCATCCATGGGCAATTATGTACTGCCACCTTAACTGTGACTAGCATTTTATACTGGTTAACTTAAATGAGGGAGTGGTTTCTGTGGACTCGGATACAGGAATTACAGTGTTCAAGGCTGTATGGCATGCCTAGCATGTATCACTTTTTATTCAGTAACAAGTTCCCACTCCCTCAAACTCAATCTTACACTGGCTGACTTGAATTGTCCCAAAAGCTCACCTCAATGTGAGGCTAAACTGCATTACAGGAAGCCTACTACTGATTATAATGACATCCATGATATGTTCACTGGCAGCTAGTTTTGTCACACCCTAGTATACCCAACTTTGTTTTAAAATGGGCTCTCATCAATGTGGCACTCAATGAAGTGAAAACTGTTCATTCATTCCTAGATTTGTTACATTAATTTTATTTATTTTTGATCATTAAGGTGGTCACATAAAGGAGAATCATATTGGGCAACATTTAGGTAGTTTTCTGCACAAAAAACAGATTGTATTGTTACATGACTGTTTGAGCTACTAGGCATATCAAACTGGCTAGTGGAAATGATTGGAACATTCCGTCCTCTCCCAAGAGGACAGGATAGTGATGAATTACTATCCTAACAGTCCAGCCATCATCATGTAAATTTTAGGACCAGTATTCATGTGAAAAGAAATTCACAAGGAATTGAAAGTAAGAAATCCCATTTGCCAAACCTGATCAGCTGGACATACTCATTCCCTTGCAACCTGATTGGTATTTGCCTTCAGTATTTTTCAATTTTACCAAGAGTTAATGAGAAAAATCAAAAGCACTTGTTAAACATTGTACTGATGATCTTTCCTGCAAGGACCTTCCTGTCTAAGCAGGCCCTTTTAGAAAGGTCCCTCATTCAGTTTCTTGCTCAATATATGCTGACTGCATGAGTTTATATGATGCATAGAGTTTATTTTTATTTTTTTTCAAAGCATGAACAATGAAATGAAGTTGATACAGTTTCCTAGAATAAAGATTTTTAAACCAGATTTTTAGTCAGCCCAACTCTTTTAAAGTGAGGTGATATTCAGTGTTTTAGTGCAAACAAGATGCAGTTTTGCTCTGTATGTGGCAGAGCTTATTTGTGTAGTTACAGTACTAGTATGATGACTATGACATATTGTATGTGTATACAGGTATATCACATTCAAACAAGTATATACCAGTGCAACACTACTGATTAGTTGAATTTGTAAATGGCATTAAAACAAACAATTTGTTGCAAAAATGTCGAAGAAGCAAGTATCACACCATTTTCTCCGAAATGGGAACAATACTGGTGAGGATGAATTAAGCTGCTGGTGTAACGTTATACATATGGGGACTGACCATTAACGTTCATTTCGAAAGTAGGCCTACTATACTGTTTATATACTCTGGGCGCTACAATCGATTCGTCGTGGAATTTACCGAGTACCTGACTCATTGAGAATATTTTATAGTGCAAAAATGGTACCAATAGATAGAAAACAAAATTTTCTTTCTATTGAAGTGAAAACTGAGTAGTTTAAAACAACATAGAATAAATGCTGAACGATTTTGCAGAGCATTTGAAACCCATTTTACACGTTTCATAAAATGGACTAAAATCCTCACTTTTACCCGTAAGTTCCCTCAGAACCAGGCACCGAAAGTATTTTTTACATCTTATTCATTAATTTTCACGGTTTTGACGATTTTATGGCTCCTAGTTTCTGAGATAATTGACTTTAAAAGTCATGACTTTTAGCTAATTAGTATTCAAATCCTTATGACGTCACCAAACGTCATGCATAAAATGTAAGAGAAGGAAGCTCTTTTCGAGCAGTTGCAATTTGACTGAATATTTGTATTTGGTATGTAAACTTGTGTGTTATGGTCAGAATATTGTCCTAAGTTACTGTTTTTGGTGGAGGTCAAAGTTCATTTGGGGTCCCCAGGAGTCAAATTCTAAAAACCTTGTAGGTATACACAATAATCAAGGAAGGAAAAGTGAATATATGTTTTGTAGGCCTACTTAGAGAGTAAGTGTGTTATGGTCAGAAGATGGTCGGGCCTTTAGTTTTGGGGGGAGGTCAAAGGTCATCTGGGGTTGCCAAAGGTCAAAAGCTTTAAACTTTTAGACTTGCCCCAAGTCTCTTGAGATATGCCCTCTCTGCTGTTAGGATTCTCCTTTGTCACTATTCCTTCTGTAAGTGACACCCCTTTCACCTCTTCTAATGCGCCGCTTGACAGACAAACCAACTTTTCACGCTCTCCTCTTTCCACTTCAACTCATTGTAATGCCAATACAGTGTGCTAACCAACGCACATCGAGCAACACACCTTGACTGGCAATGCTCGCTACACAGTTCTCGCATTCACAGCTTCAAATGTTTCTCCACTGAGTTATTGTAACAGTCGTGCATGACAGATTTTTGTTTATACGCTGTGAACATAACAAGCGGAGATCTGGCTTGCTCGAGAGACTTCAAGCTTCTGCATCTGATGACGTAGCATTTTGGGCAGTCCGGTTTTAAATCACTAATCTCTGTAGCCAATGAAAAGCTTTCTACAGTATATGTAAATAGACAGAACGATGCAACGTTTATCACACAATGATCTTAACGAATATCCAGCAAAAGTCACACAATGGCAAAGTGGATTGGATGATACAGTAAACTATCATGAAATATATTCATCTGGATTCTGGGATGAATAAAACAATAGCAGTTAAAAATGATGACATAAACAGACTTTGCAAAAGATACAAGTCTCTCACAGCAAGCCGCAAGTTCACACTGGCCACTTAGCAGGCTTGTGGTGTATGAACAGTGTACAGTCTGCAAGGACTGTTGTAAACAGGTGTTACAGCGCTAGCTCCAGGAAGTTGCAGCATAGCAGCACAATGCGATGGAATTACCATGAAGAACAGGAGCAGAAAATGAAAGTTGGATGTAAGGAATACGTGAGAGAATTTTCAGGACAAGTCTAGAAAATCTTGTGAAACACAATATCTTAATTTATAAAATTTGCATGAATTTAATATTTACTATGTGTATGCATTATAGTGAGATGATAGTTCCTATTGTTTTTGGTGGAGGTCATAGTTCATCTGGAGTCACTAGGTATTTAAGTCTGAAAACCTTGTAAACCCAATATACTGTATGTGGTAGTTGTGGTGGTACTACTATACTTTAGCATTGTGTTGCTTTGCACTTGTGAGTTCAAAAGTTACCAAACATGGCATACTTAAAAGCTGGTTGTAAAAAGGTAGGTCAGAGGTCATTCAAGTATCATTTGAAGTCATAGATGTAATATTTTGAAATGCTTTTTTTCTCTCAGAAGCATTACAAAATTGTCCTCAAAAGCTCAGAAGGATTGCTTGCATAAGTTCATGTCCAGATTACAGATTACAATTTTGTCTCATTTTGGATTATTTTGATGCCTCTCATACCAATTTTATCCCACCCTTCTATTTTTACTGGTCATTCTCACAAATTCAGATTACTATGCCTACATATTTTCCTTTGAACTGCATTCCCTTGTCCCGGACAACACTTGTATAACTTGTATAACTGTGTACAAGTTATCCAATCCTGTTAGGCTGTGAAAATGATTATTTAAAGGGAGATGTTTGATGAGTAATTTCCATTTTCCATTTTGTGTGCATGTAGGCACTCTGCATAATTAGGCCTACTCCTCATCAAAGACAAATTGCAAAAATGACACAAAGTCACATTAAACTGCACAAACTAGCCTTGCTTATGGAAGGGATGGAGAGAGTTAATTTTTTTTAGTATGTTCAGGGAGGAAGGCCTCAATTGCTATTTTGTTTAGTCTATTAAACTTGCCTTCTTCTGCCTTGCTAATTACTAACTAAACTGACTGTAAGCTTTCTGTAAAAATGATAAGCAAATGCAGCTGGGACTTAGGCCAATTACTTTCAGAGAAATTTATACGGTTCACAGGGCTCGATTTTTGTGGTTGTCCAGTTGTCCGGGACAACTAAAATTCCATACGGACATCCAAAAGTTGGAAGTTAGTTGTCCGATGGACAACCATTTTTTTCTCACAATGAATTACTTCCAAGCAGCTTGCTTTTTTGCTGATTGAAGAAGTATATACTGCTGACTGATCAACTCTTTCCTTTTTTCCATCATACAACTTCAGACTTCAAGTGTTTTTGTGTGGCAAAAATCATTTGTCTTTACTTTCGAGACCAATAATACATAAACACGATTACTGTTTTGTACTGAAATTGTGCGCAAAATATTTTGGACAACCAAATTTTCTTTCAGACAACTAAAAATACTGAAATGGTTGCCCAAAGGATCACCATTAACTTTTCTGAAAATTGAGGACTGGTTCATAATTGTGGATGCATCATGATGATGTGTTCACGAAATAACAGCCATGTATGACAAGTTAAGTCCTGAACTAAAGTGATATGCAAATTCAAAATTATAAATTTAAACTTAGCCTGATAGTTTAAAATTTGGACTGCCCTGGGCCTGTAGTGATTTGACTGTACGGATCATCTCTGTACAGCATCCTATGTGAGAAAACAGGGAGCTTTCAAGTTTATCAAAACATTTTTAATTTCAGAACAAAAAGTGTGTAATGTGAGTTGTACAAGAAGTTGACTGCAAATCATTGTGAAAAGGACTATTGCAAAGTGGATTTAAGCCAATAAATTTCATTATTTGTCAGCAATGGAGTATAGTAAAGAAGCTATGACTACAGTAGTACAGTAGGGGAGTTGAAGAGTAAGATTCATTTCGTAACTTTTTGAATAACTTAAAGTCTAGAGTTGTGGTACACTCAGTGTAATACCAAAATTTATTGACTAAATCATTATCAGACGAGTTCTGTCCATTACCACATTTCCATAAATTTACACTCTATACTATATATGTAGCATGAATCATCATGGTTAATTTCATTCATATCATTCCCACGATGCTTCCCCCTTAAATGTGCAATTGATCAGAATTTGACAGAGAATATTAACTTTTTTGTTCTGAATTGATTGTTTACAAGAATATAGAATTATTGAAGGGGTCATCAAGGTTTGAAGAAAGGTTTAGTTCTTATTAATTACTGTTGAATGTGCATTTCGTAATATTCGGGTACATATAAACAAAATTCGACACAGATGGAGGAGACATCAAGACTAGACATCCCCCACTACACTGTAATCAATCATGACGTTAGACTGTGATCATTTATCATTTCTAGTTAGTTTTAGTCAATGAACAAATTTGGTGAGAAATTAAAGTTGTGAAGAAAAATTGGAAAAACAAACTATGATTGTCGCTTTAATAATATCTGACAGTCTCAGACTTTCCCTTCGAACGTTTACATTAGTAGGCCTATTGCTCATTCCATTGAATTGTGAGTGAAAGTCATACAGTAGTTCTTCCGCCAACGTTTATTGGTAAAAGTGTGAATGCTGTATTAAATCAATATTTTCGATTAAAAATGCACCTGAACCAAGCATGGGTTCCTTTAGTCAATATACTGTAATACACTACTTAAAAGAGTGATCAAATTTAGGTTCAATAATCATGCACATAATTCTGCTAATGTAGGTCGTGTTGCAGTAAATTTGATTTACTTGTGGCGTAATCTGTGATTCTGCATTTATTTAGGATGAACTTTACAGTATGTCTCACTGAGAGTGTTACATATTGGTCTCCATGGTAACCTGATACACAAATTACCTGTTTGGTTTAAAATTGCATTCTTCTGTTCAATTAGCTGGTATTGTACCTTCAATTTGCTTGTATTGTACAGTGTTGGGGGAAAGTTGTGTAGTGTATTATTAGCAGATTTAACTTCTTAAATAATTTGTTTAGCATCCTCTATCCAATGGAGTTTATCTGGACATTACTCAGATCTTTTCAATCCATGTCAGTAGGATCTTATAAGTTACTATGATATAATCCAGAAAAAATGTACCGGTGCCAGCTTTTATCTGGCTCTTATCCATGCAGAGCAAGTTTGATAATGGGTAGGCTGCAGTAGATTATAAGATCTTTGAAAATAGTAATCTGCGTTAAAGGTAAAATTAGTACATAACTGTATGGAACCTATTTCTCCCTCTATGAGCTGTATGCCCACAGTAGTCTAAACCCCCCAGTAATAAGAGGCAACCTAAGTTAAGGGGAAGACTTAAATCATGTAGGAAACTAAAGTGTACTTTTCAGAGTTGGCACTCATTTGTATTGGTATGTCATTAAAATAAACTGCTGTATTAAGTCTACATGGTGTATCTGAGTGTTGTTTGAGGTAATTAAAAAAAAAAATGTTTAAGGATTACAAACATCTTTAAAGGGGTCGTCAGAGTTTTACAGCAGATCTTATCCTTAATTGTTACAGCACTTCATTTTTTTAACTGATTACCAGAATCAACAGACATTGAAGAGGTCTGTCAAGTGAGAAGAAATGGCAGTTTTTGTAATATTTGTTTGGTAAAAGGAAATTTGCATTTGCTGTAGATAAAAGACTAAGCAGCTTCATCCATACATAGACTTAAAGACCAGCTAAGAAGAATTAAAGACCAGTCACAAGTTCACAATCATCAGACCATTATGACAGATCTTTCTTGTTAATTTTAAGCTAAGTGTATGTTTATGGTGCAGAATTAAAGTTGTAAAGCCTGTAAAAATAAACTATGGTTGCCCCTTAAACTTGGTATACAGTTTCACACAGATCACCATGTACAGTGGAAAAGAACTCAAGCCTCTTTGTTCATTACTGTAACCTTCCAATAGCTGCTTGTAAAGATATTCCGATGTATTATTCTTGATACAGCACAGTAGAGTGCTAATTTTTCATGTGTTGTATATGAGAGGAGAGAAGGCTCCAGATTCATCTAAATATCCGCAAAATACCCATTCTAAAAGGCCCAGTTCTCTCACCACAAACAGTACCAATTCTCCTAACCTTCTTACTTAAGCCCCTCCCACAATTGTGTGAAATTCATCCTTTCCAGTCACAATCTCAATTTATTGCTTCTGGGTGAGTATAGAAAAGCTCTATGTGTATAATCAAAACACTCTCAGTACAGTTCATGCTGTGTAATATAAGCTTTGGTAATCTGCATTGTTTGAATGAACAGTCATTCAAAAAGCTGGGCCAATGGAAAATTTCTGTACCTCCCTACAAGAAGTGTAGTTTGGGGTGAGAGGATTGGTCCTTTAAGCAACATATCTGCAAAAAAAAAAATTGAATAAAAAAAAATTGCATTCCCTCCCTTCTGAAACATTAACCCTTTTGCTGCGGAAGGGATCCATCCCACTATGCTGAGCTCTGCATTATACTGTATTACAAATACATGATGTTTGTACCAGTTCAGGTGTGTACAGTGTGTTTTTGTATGCAGTATTTGCATTCGATATACTGTAGCCCAAAAGGGTGCACATCTGTGGGATTACACACAGTGGGTTTATGAGGAGTTACAGTATCCCAGGGTATAGAACTGGGCCGTAAAACTCCATCTAACTTACTCCAGGGGGGTACTGTAGAAGTGCTATGGTTTTGCAGCAAAACTAGCAATAGTAAATTATGGTTTCACAGCAAAACCATACGTAGCAAAACTGCTAAGCTGAAGGAGTACAGATTACAATTCATCACCTTCAATTTCTTTTTTGTCTTTTTCATCCAATGGGGTTTGACTTATGGATTTGTATGAAGTTCACAGTATAATTTTGTTACCATGTCCATGTGTTAACTGCAATAATTTGCCAGTAAAACAGATACTCTAAGTATCTCATCAATTCGATTCATTTGGTTTCTGTTTCATTAATTCTGGCCCTTTTTCACCTTTTAGAAAATTCTTCAGAGAATAGAATCTGCCAAGGCAAGTCCAATGATTCGTAAAGAAAACCTGGTACAGCATTACCAGCAACAGGTGCAATATTCCAATCAAGTAGGAAAGTCCCCACACCGTCCCAGTAGTGCAAGACGAACTGGTAAGTGAAAATGAATAGATTGGAAATTTAAATATTTGTAAATATCTATGTGATGGATGTGGCTTAAGATGGCATTATGTTGTTGTTTCTCGTTAGTTAAAATATTGTCTGTTAAAAAGGTTGAATATGACATAAATATGAAAACAGAAACTCGAGTATAAAACTCATCAAAATTTATTTCCGTCTGTCGCCAATTGATAGCTGCACTTCCAAACACCACCAGTACACTCTATCCCAGTGTTGTAATCGAATCACTTGATTAGTGACTCAAGTCACCAGTTTTCAAACTTTTAAGTGACTCGAGTCAAGTCATTGACTTGAGTCACTGCACTATTTCAGTGGGGAAATTACTCCAGAATTCTATCGAATCACTATCATTTTGAGAGAAAGTGACTCGAGTCGTGACTTGTTACAACACTGCACTATCCTGAGGCTTCTACTAGGCTGCCTTCAATCCCTTTTTCCCCCACTTCTTTGTGAAGCACACTCAACTTAATCCCATACACTGCATTGCCCCATTTATTTATTAGGATCCCTCATTACTGTAGGTAATCTGACATGCCTTGCACAAAGAGCTGTTACACTTAGATTCCTATGCGACAGGCATCTTCATGCACTTAATAGACAGGGTCAGTCATGAAAATCAAAATAAACACCAAAACTCACAAATTACAGAAAAATAAACATCCAACACAACAGTAGACAGTCTTATACTGCCATTGACTTTACAGTATCTGGAAAAAATTGTGGTAAAGATTTAATTCCTGTTACAAGAGTTCTATCCATGCTGCTCGACACTGGCTGGCTGTAGCTGACACTGATGCTTGCCAACTGAAACGTAGAGTTAATCATCCAGCTACCATCATCACAAATTTTGATGAAAACCTCATGGAAAATGTGTAAGAATTCATGGAAACAAACAGTATGTTATTGCAATATCAACAAAAACATTCTTATCTGGTCATTAAATTCAAAATTAACCATTCACCAGTCCCAAAACATCACTAACATTGGGAACAAAACTTTCTAAATGGCCCCTTCTTCCCAAGCACAGTACACCTATGAGGACTGTGAGGGACAGTAAAGACATGCACTGGTTTGTGCACACTACACTGACAAAACACTGCAGCCCTAGCCTGAGAATGCTCATTGCTAATGAAGAACCCTGCTTGTTTGTTACTGTAAGTCAATAGCTTACTGTTCAGCTCTTGGATTTACATTACCTTCCAAACAAATTTCCAAATCTTGTATTGGTTGGAACTACAGCTGAACAGCATTCAACTCATTAGGTTGGCAACATGAGGCTGTCCTCAGGCATGTAGCCAAACAGGGAATTGAAGCCTGGGCAAAGCCTAACAATGGTGCAACGTTTTAGTCGAGCACATTAAAAGAAAAAAAAGTAGTTTTGATGAGAGCACCAAAATCTTGTTTCAGATATTGTCCCTGCTTTTCTCTTGATCATTTTTTTAACTGGAATTTTTTTTCTCTTCCTTAACCCTTTTGTTTAATGATCCATAATGTGACATTGAGAAATAAGTTATACCAAGTTTTTTGGGAAGCTTAAGAAATTCTTTTGTGTCAATTTATGTCAATTTTTCTATTGTTTAAGGTATTTTGCATAAAGTTTTAGCAAAGCAGGGGACAAATTAAATTTATTTTTTGAAGACATGTCAATTTGCACATTTTGTGGAGAATTACACGTAAATTACACATTTGTCCTTGCTCAGGAAAAGTACGTGAAGGTCTATATGTTACAACCCTGAATGTTTAAATTAGAAAATTGGAGTCTCAGTAGAACAGAATTAGCATATAACTCACACTGACTGTTTGATGGTAGAAGAGTTAGGGGAAAGTATTTTGAGTTGAATATACACCAACATAATATGCAAGAAAAGACAGTAACTGTAATTATTTTGAAACCATTCAGTCAAACCGAACTGATCTTTTACAATCAGTGAATGTTTATAAGTTCAGTAGTATGAATCTTGTCATGAGTTTAAAGGTCAGATGTTCTCTTCAATGAGGTGAATTAGGCTGAGTTAAATAGAACATTAAGTCTTTCAGTAAGTAAAATCATTCATTATATGGCATGAATGAAAACCTAATAATTTGTTCATTTGTTTACATAACTCCAACATTAGTTACTATTCTAGTCACGTTTGACTCAAGGGTATGACAATTTGTACTCCTGTAGCCTATCAGTTCACAGAGTCGGGGAATACTGTAGCTTGTACTGTTTGTACCTCAATGATCGTTGGCTCCACCGACATGTAATATAGTTTAGGGTAACACCCAAGTACTGTGTTATACTTCACAATGGTGAATGATGGAGCATCACAATGGAATGATGATGTCAAATTACAAATACAGTAGCATACAGTAACAACACCAATCTTCTTTTCAGCTGGAAAGAAATTAAAAGTGTTCTACTAAAATACTGTATTTGTTAAATTACTTTCCAAAATAAAATGCACAAAGAGTATTAAAATGTACTTCAAACATCAAAGACCCCCTAAAACACACATAACTTTTGCAGAGCTTGAATTGCTCAATGTCATACTGATGTTCGGTTCTTAAAACATTTAAGCAATTAAATGTGACAATTTTCTGAATAGAATGAACTTGAGGCAAGCCAGCACGATGTCATGGATTCGTGTTGTTGGCCAAAGTTTTGTATTTTATTTATAGTGTACCATGGTCAATTTTATACAACTGAACTCTAATGTGTTGATATCATATGTGCATTCTGAGCAATGGAATTTTGAAAACTTTATATGGCAAGATCCCAAATCAGTTCAAGTATTCAAGGTCAAACTGATAGAATGAAAAATAAAGAAAACAAAACATTAGCCAACAATGTATAGAAACAATGTTATAGAAAATGTGTCCACTTCAGCTGCAAAAATATATCAAGAAACAAACATGATAAAATGAATGAAACTTTCCTCAGAAAGCTTAATATGTTCCCCTCCTTTAAAGGGCCAAACCTCTCACCCCAAACTACTATTCTGGAACCCGGGTACCAAAATTCTCAATTGGCTCAGCTCTTTGATTGACAGGTAATTCAAACAATGCAGAGTGCCAAAGCTTATACTACACAGCATGAATGGTACTCAGAGTGTTTTTATTAAATAAATTGAGTTTTTTTTATACTCACCCTGGAGCAATGAATTGAGATTGTGTCTGGATAAGGATGAATTTCAGACAATTGTGGGAGGGGCTTCAGTAAGAAGGTTAGGAGAATTGGTACTGTTTGGGGTGAGAGAACTGGATCTTTAACATAGGAAACAAATTTGGCTCTGGGCTCTTCAAGAACAAAGTCTTTTGGCCTGTATGTTTTATTGTGCTTAACTGTTTTGCATTGTTTTTTGCTATTTATATGACCTGCAACCCTCTTGACAATTTTGGTTTGTTTCAATCAGGATCAACATATGTCAACAAAATGGCCAAGGCATCCAGCATGTCCAGTTTGAACAGTGACTTCAGCAAGTTTAGTGTCGCAACAGGATCAACTCGTTCCAGGCCCAGCAGTGGTAAGCGGTCTATCATGTCGGATTCCAGGCCTCCCGAACGTGCCCGACCTGCATGGGATGACCACTGGCATGTAACCTAAGAACTGGCCAACAGCTGGTGAGAGTATCTCAAGCAGAAACTTACAATACTGTATGACAATTTGACAAAAGGATTCCTTCTAATGGAACAGGCCGATTCTTACGCTGGAGGCACTGTAAACCATTTTGAACAATCATGGCATGGTACAGTACGTGCCTAGCTTTCTTTTGCACATGTATGTATGTGTAATATGTTACATTGTATGTGAACATATATCAAAACAAGATTACATTTGTTATGTGTCTTGTAATACAAATCCCATGATTCTCTTGTGAGAAACTGACACCTGACATTTTGATATAGCTAATTGCATTCACAGTCATACTGTATTGTATTACAGTAGATTGATTTTATGGAAATTTAGAAAAGATTTCTTTTCTCTTTCCATTGTACAAAGTATTATGATCTTGTACTGTAAGTACTTTGGTGTGAATGTACATATCTCCTTTGCAAAATATGTATTATGATTTGGATTGCAATATGTTACAAAACACATCTTCCTTTAGAGAAGGTTAGAAATAAAAATAATGGCAAATTGGAAAGCAATGAAGCTATATGATTTATTAAGCTTGTTGTTAACAGTACCTACTGTACTTGATTCAGCTCCACTGATAGAACATTATGTCCAGCAAGCTGTCTGATGGCTAGACAATAAAATGAACAAGAGCATAAGTTATGACTTTTAACAGAACTGTAAATACACAAAAGGCCTAAAAATGTGTTGCTCATTTCAAGCTGCAAGTCAAAGACCACATGAAGGTGCAATTCCCCTTAATAGTTTTCATTAATTTTTTCTGGAGTGTACACCATGGGTGGAAAAAGTTGGGAAGCTCAGAGGCTCCTTCCCAGGAAATTTGGCCATCTGGAAAGAAATTTTGGTAGCTGGAGGAAAATTTCCCTTTCCTGTATATGAAAATATAGGGAGAACTGTTGGAAATTTTACTCCCTTCCAGGGAAATAATTCAATACTGGGATATAAACATTTTTTCCAGCCCTGAGTGGACACAGTTCTGTGTGGTTGCAACAGGTCATTAACACATCTTTTAAAAGGAAGCTACAGTAAATTTCTCACACGAAAGTAGAAAGACGTATTTTTCACAATGCAGAACAGAAGGAGGGGGAAGGACAGGGTAAAACACTTATTCCTCATTATACTGCACTGGCGTAAAAGCCATGCATCTTGTTTGAACTGTGTATGTCTAGTCTAAACAGTAATGAACAGGACCCATAGGCCTTGAGTTTAATATTTTTCAGGTGTGCTGCAAATCACATTCCTCAGAAAATTAAGGAGTATGGTACAGTAGATGTGTTGTTTTATTAAACTTTTATATGAGCTCTAAATGTTCATCTAGGTGTGCAAAAAAATGACACTCCTCACAGTGATATAAGGCAAGTGATGATTTGCACCTGTGGCACACCTGAAAATTCAAGGCATGGACTGGTACATGCCAAGACGAGTCCACATCGAGACTTGAACGTTACATTCTCAGACAGCGTTACATTCTCGGACTGAAGTAAACAAAACTGACCCCAGGATGGCTTCGAATTACAAAAGCGGTCACAGAAGAAATAGGCTGTTTGCATGTAATCTACTCCCTACGGAAATGCTCTCCAACAGATGCAATGAATGCTTGTGTGCGTGCGTGCATTAAATGCATGCAACACTAGCACTAACGTGAGTATTGGATACCGTGTGACAATGCCTAGTGCTTGGTTGACTTATGTACACTATGAATGCAACACATAAACAAAGACTTATGCATAGGTCCGTCTCTCCTCATCTTGGGGAGTAAAGGATGTCAAAGGGAATAGCCAGTTTCCGCTCTTAGTCCCCGCAGATGAGGCGAGTCATCACTCTAAAGTGCAACCGTGCGTAAAAATAACAGTTCAACATCGATTGTGGCCTCGACGTGTCATGATTATTCCTTGATGAGATTTGTTTATGGGCTTCTAAAAGATATTGCATCATCATGGAATGTACATTCAGGTTTTGTTTTTATATGCTTTGTGCACTCTTTGTATTTTAGTATAATTTCCTGTGTCACACAAAAATGCAGTACTTACTGTACATAGAAGACAATGGTATCAAATACTCTACATATTGCTGGTGGTCACGTGATAGTGTACATCTCTTTGCAAAGATTCTTGTGATTCAATGCATTTTGAGTAAGTCCTTCATGTACTATGGCTGGAAATGTACTTTTTAATGACTTTGGGGCATTTTTCAAGACTGCTGTTCTTGGCATACCGTAGCATTATTTGAGTTCCTTACGGCATAGATACTAGATGTCATTGAGCATAAATTTGGAATGCAAGAGAATATTGATATTTGATTATTGCCTTTTATTTTCATATTTAGCCAGTGAATTGAAGTGGCCATTCAAATATCGCTTGAATTTATGTTTACAACTTTAAAATGGACCACATACTCTTTCAGTATTTCATCAGAGACTTGTAAACTATGGACTGCAGCTTTTTCCAGTTGTTCTCTTGATGTCTAATATGTGTAGCATCAGCTGGTCCATATCATGGCACTGATCCAATAATAATAATGTTATTAAGAAGAAATTAAGCTTTGCACCTTACCCCTTCTCACCCATCTCCCTTACCCCATCCCTTGCAAATTCACAACCATAGATAGCAGAGCACCAAAAACGTTAATTCATTTTAAAAAAATAACAGTTTGTCAAATTTGTTCACACTGAGTATGGTGTAATCCTTACCTTTGCCAATAAATTATTCACTTTTAGTAGGTAGTTTTGTTTGGCCTCTAGGCATTTTGTCCCTGTCACACATGCCAGAGGCTATGACCATTTTACCCAACTCTGGATTAATGTATCACTACCATATAGTGTATGTGTAGATAACTGTATGCACTAGAAGTGCATGGTATGTTATCAAATCCTGTTGAATCCAGACTGTATTTCGACAAGAAACTATTGGCAATGAACAATTTTGAAAGGTGTGAGGAGCAATTTGTCTGATTTAATCTCAATAATAAAGTTGTGCAATGGTTAATAATTTGTAGTGAAGGTACAAAACCAAGTTGATCAACCTTTGGACTCATTGCAGCAAATATGTTTAATTAGAGCTGTTGGTTGAATAGGTCGTTTCAGAGAACAGCACTGAAAGTACTTTAGATTGCAAAGTGTAAACATAAACTTGTCGTGCTTATGTATTAGAGGAAAGGCAAACCAGTTCAACCACTGTACTGCCTTTTTCATGTTTGAATGATGAATCCCACATCATGGACGTCATTGGAACGCATCGTCAGAAGCATAGCTGAAACCCATAGAAACACAAGAATGGTACTTATGTCAGTTAATATTACCATGTCAACTTAACCAATGTTGTCAGCAGGCATCTTGTGGTTGATGAAGGGAGCAATTAATCAATTCTGGAAGCGACTAGAAAATTTACAGAAGGAAAATACTGCTTAGGCCTACTTGTGTTTAGTGTTTTAAAGCTTAAAGTTAATAATGAGTCATCCCAACAGATTTTTTGGAGACATCTGTCAAATTCTTCAATTTCTTCCAATACTTAAATTCATTAACTTTCAAAGCGTAAATAATGTTGTATATGGTATATATTAAAATAGCTCCTGACATGAGGAATTTTTTACCCTATTAGATATTTCACTCGAGTCCCCAGCAAAAGTGAGGTTTGGTGGGGTAATCAAATTTTACACGACTTCTTGCTTAACTTATCCAAGCACGCTGCAAGAAACCACAAACTTGATATTAGAGCTAGCGGAAAGATGTAAACAAAGGTGGAATAAAACTGGCCAGATGTGCCACAGTTTGGGATGTGTGAAAGGCAAGTAGTAGGGCAACTTGCTATTATGTTTTTAATGACCTTTGTTCACTGAAGCAAAAGGGTGTTGACAGAATTTTTATAGGCAGAGAAATGCAACATGGACCTGAGTGCTGTATACAATGATGAAGAAGAATCAGATGTCAGATCTTTCTGGTGGAAATTGTTCTCAAGATATCCTGATTTAGACGAATCAGATCAGCCCTTGTGTTTTAGTGACCAAAGGCAGCCATTAGTGGGGTCCATCAGACTTAAATCATCTTCATTTATTGTCCTCATGAATTTCAAACCCTCATATTTAGTGAAATTGAAGGAATCAAGATACAGTTTAGTGTGAAACCATCCATGATACAGGAAAGCAAGGAAATTGAAAGATTAGAAGGTAATAGACCCCAGTTATGGCTGACTGAATTCAGACCATCACTTGCTATCCGGACTCGTCTATAATATTATCACATTTTCCTAAAAAAGTGAGCTTGTAGCAAGTCGACTTGGTGTCATAGGCTTCACATTGATAATATTATGAGGAGACCTTGAAGGGCAGCTGTTTTACAACTGTTGGTTAGTATCTATGAATATGAGAAACTAGTTTGTGGCTTATCATAACTTCACTATAGGATGGCAGCCAGTTCAACAATTTTGATCAAATTTGTTATCTTTAGGAAGACCAACTCAAATGGAAAAACTGCAGGTTACCATTTATTTAAAACCTACTTTACTTTGATCTAGCTAGGAACTAAACCTTCCATCTTCCAGTTGCTAAGCCTTATTGCTTTAGATACCTCCACCTGTGTACACTCACCCACAATGTTCACTGATTAATTACTGTTCATACTATGTGTGCCTCCCATCCTGAGATAAAGTAAGACAAAGATGCCATACAGTCAAAGATTATTATAGGGCATCACAAGTCATGCTCTGAAAACCTTACAGATGGGAGATGTGAATACTCTTTACAGTTCATGTACAGTAGAGACATTACATATATGCGAAAGATCCTTAACTTTGTTTTGGTGGAGGTCAAGGGTCAGTAAAGGTCAAACTATGAACACCTTGATAACACCATACCTTAAGGTAGAAATTAGGGGAGGGTCATTTTATCTAACTGGCCAGTATGGGCAGTTGGTCACAGGAAATACATGTGACTTAGCAATAACTGCCAGTTAGACAAATGACTCTGCCCTTTACTACCGGGGGTACCATCCGTACATGCTTTACCATGCAGATGTAAAATATTAAGAGTAGGGGTTTACAAAGAGGAAGTTCTGCCTTGCTCCGAGTGGCAGTTAGTGGTCACTTCAGGCCAAATTTTGGAGAACTTAGGTAAAAGGATATTTTGTGCTTGGAAATACATGAAACTTTAATATTCAATATTTTATTACCCTATTTATTTATTTCAGGTCCCTAGAGGTATGAAGTCTGAAAACCTTGTTAGCATAATTTACAGTTGCTCCAAGGACATAGATGTAATAATAATTTCTCACATCTAGTCGAAGGATGTATTGGCACTAAGTATTAAAAGTAAAGAGGGTAGTGTAGACTTTCTCAATAAAATTTACACATTAAACTAAATTCACCTAAACTTCGCTTTAACCTTTGGATAGTCTTATTCTAAATCAGTTTTAGATTTACCTAAGGATCATGGAAGTACTGCTCTCCGTGTCAAAGTGTGTCTTTAATTGTAACACTTTTCTCAAGTGTTAACATTGAATCCAAAATGCACAGGCAGAAGGTACTGTAAAATATGTGTACCCCCTTATTTACAACTGTTAGGTGTTGTGTTTCTAGCAGCTATTTCCTATAAACTCAAAACCATTGTTCAAATTCACTTTTTATTGTGCACATAAATATGCAAGCATGTTTTGAAAGTTCCTTTTACTCTGTGTGGGCTCATCCTTATTAAATCATATGAAGTATTTCATTACAGTATGTTTGCATTTTGTTGCATTCAACTCAATTATTTGTCTAGTCATTAGTCATCTTCAATGTTTCCTGGTGGTTCATATTTCCAAAATATCAGTGTTGTCAAAAAAAAAAGTTCAATATGTGTATTTTTGTTGGATGTAGCATTTTCAGTTTCTTTCAAGCTGAGTTTTTTCTTTCTTTTTTTTTCTAAATTATTGTTTTATTGCACTATGACAGCATTTAATTGTATATCGCCAACACTGTATGCAACTATTTCTAAAGAAAACAAAGAATTGTTTTTGAAAAATGTTTGGTGTGACTTTGTTTCAATATAAACATAAGGAACAGACAAGCTTTCATTTCCTGGGGTATTTAATTGTTTGCATGTAAATTTCTCTCATTGATTATTTTTATAAGTAAAAGATTTTTATTTTTTATAAAGAAGAAAGGAAGTGCAAAAGGATTTTGAGCTTGGTGGCAAGTAATTGACAGTCTCACAGGGTCTCCTAGTCTATTGGTGTTGAAATAACTACTGCAAGTTTATCAAAACCAGTGGAGTACATTGTAATGCTACTAGCCTGTCGAGAAACTTACATGTACTGGCCAGACTCACATCCTACTTAAAGAGTTGTAAGTGTTGGTAAATGTTGATTAACCTAATGTAGTACAAAATGCGGTAGATAATAACTAAGTCGGTTGTTTCACTGCAATCTGTAGACGGATATTTATGTCATGCATTGTATAATAATTTACCTTTAGGTCAAGAAGTCAGTAGGAAACCTGCTTTTCAGGTCAACGAGCTGATGAAACCCTGGTTTAGCAAATGTACTTCTGTTTGCTATATGTGTACATTTTCACAGCAAATGTGGTATGGTGCAAATAATTCAATTATAGCAGATTATGGGATTTGTAGCACTCAAGTAGTCAGTCACTCTGCTATGTGCTTCAAACAAATTAGGTTACAGCTAATTAGTGACTCATGGCATGTTGTTGACTGAAATCACTCTTTTTATTTCAAAAAGGAGGAAATGTTATATAAATTACGCTAATTTGGGTTATTTTTGAACGTCACTACTTTTAAGTCACTTTATCATGGCTCACAAGTCATTGTTGGCAGTTTCTGTGTTATTTCAATTGTGGAAAAGTCCTTAGAAATACTCAAGTCAAATAAGGCATACCATGTTGAAATAGACAAGCTGCAGCTCCCATAGCCAAGCTGCAGCTCTCTCAGCCAAACTGCAGCTCTCTCAGCCATGATTTGTTACTGTGCACTTCACAATTAGCTGACCAGATTATTCTTGCTCTTGTAATTGACATTGCAACAAAGCATGACTGAAGCAGCTGCAGCCTAGCTGAGGCAGCTGCAATCTAAAAAGTACTTTCACTTATGTCACAAGCCCCATCCCTTTCAACAGGCAATAATTGGAGCAGTTGGGGTCGAAAATGTAACTATTGCACTAGAATACTGTTGATTTTTGCCCAGCAGTGGGAGTGGCCTACCAATTGTGACATAATGTGAAAGCACTCTATATTTCTGCTAAAGTTTGAAAAGTCACTATTTTGAGGCATGTGCAACACGACCGAGCTATGATTACTGAAAGTGATGTACAGAAAATATTTCCTTTTGTGCAGTTGAGCTACAATTGATTTTAATACAGCACATTCTTGAACTTCTCTCTTTATGCCTTGGACTATGATAATCTGAGTAAAAATATGTATATATGGTAACTTATTTCAAAGTTTCTCACTTTTTTGGTATGGTTTGTTTGTCTCTGCATGTTGTAAATTATGCATAAAAATGTGCATATTTAAGGAATATTTAAATATTTTACTATAAAAATATTTGATAAGTTACTTAAATTCAATATTTTAGTGTGGCAGATTGCAACATCTTAACTAAAATACTCTTTTTATGCCTGCATATCACTTTTTGGCTTGAAAACTAAGATATATTTGATTCAGCAGTTTGGAATCAATTTCTTTTGGCTTCAGAAGGTATTTAATGGTTACCACTTACTATAGTTCATGTTATTTGTCACAATTAGTAAGACACACCCATTGCCAGGCAAAAATCAACAGTGATTCAATGCAACAGTCGTGGGCCATCCTGGCTGCTTCTCAGCTAGCTACGCTAAATGTGTACTACATAAATTTTGCCGGTCAAACGGAGACAGGGCTTGTGTCATACATGGGAGCACTCTGTACAAAGAGTACTCCCCAAGATGTAATCATCATCTGCAAACTACACACTAGTCAATGAGTGCTATACCTTTTCACCAAGGCAAATGATTGTTTAATAGTAAGTATTTATGTTTTGAATAGTGAGGTATACTGTACCAAGCATATCATTACAATATCTTGTACCATTCACCTTGATGTTTTAAAGGATTTCGTGCTTATGTATAAACTTTTTAATGTAATCCTTCTTGTGCCTTTTTAATGTGTGTTTGTTGTGTGAAAAATAAACAGGTCAATTCAATGAGTAAAGACATTGAAAAAGCAAATGCTTGTTTTGTCATTTCTGTGGACTTTTTATCTATACTTCAACTCCCCTCAACTGTATGAAGAAAAAAAACTGAAACTGTTGGGATTTTGTACTACTAAAAAGTTTAGACTCATCTTACTTGAAGATAAAAATTTACAGGAAAATAAGTCATCTAATCTAAGGAATGAGTGTTACTAGTTTGAATAATAATGGACTATATTCTTGATTGTTTGACCTCGTCCAAACTCAAAACTTTTCAAAATATGGAGCTACCAATAACAACATATCAAGATCAATGAAACAGGACTAAATCAGATCCTTCTCAAATATTGTGCTTAGGCTTTTTATCATCTCACATCATGAATGGTTTCCATTGTCCATTGAAAGCAAAAAATGTCATATTGTTGTATCTGGTGCTGTTATAAAAATTGTACAGAATCCTTAAATTCCAACATTTTATTGTGATTTCTATTTCATTGGCAGTGTACTGTATGGTAAACTGCATAGGATTTCTACATGTAATATCCCCTTCTTCAGCATAAATAGACATTGCTTTCTACATTTCCTTAAAAAATGTTTGGTGGGCAAGCAGGACTTTAGCCATGATTTTGATCTTGGGTTTCTCAAATGTTGCAGATGACAAATTCACAATCTGTATCACAGGGTAAGAGTGAAGCCTAAGGTAAGGGTTTCAGGGGCAAAACCCCTGATAAATAGAATTGTTCCTCTAGCCAATGTACTATGTAACATGTGTGACTTATGCCTACATAATTTTTACAGCTTTTTTTTGACATCGCTTTTTTATTGCCTGTCTCTGAAGCTGTCACTTGAAACTCTGTGCATCACAATTTGGTCACTTTAAAGCTTAAGGCCTGTTGACAAGGGGAAGCCTGTTATGATAAAACCATTGAAACCCCTAAGCAAAGCAGTCTGGCTTTAGTATGATTCACAATTCACTATCACTGCAAGGGAGGGTAAAATGATTGCAAAGTCAATTGGAGCAACCACCCTCCCCCCCCCCCCCCCAAACAAAAAAAAACCAGAAAGCCAAAAGGCTTAGTGATTCCTTGCCGCTGAAATGTAAGGCCTTTTTTCACATTGACATTGCTTGGCAATGTTTTTCAATTTAACAGGGCTCCATAATGTGCCCACAAAGTACCCATGCAAGGCATCCAATCTTCCTACATTGAGATCCCCCTTGCCCGTTGTGAACCCAAATGACATTTGACCTCCACCAAAAACTTCTGGGGCCATGTATTCACTATGTGCCATTTACAGGACAAGTTACAGGACCCTACAAGTGACATTTCTTGAAAGACTGTGCAGGAAAGCTTGTCAGGCTTTGAACATGCTGACTCCAAATGAACTTTGACCTTTCAGAAAATCAATAGGGATCATCTACTCAATATGACCAATCCACACACTAAATATGAGCACAGTCACATGTACCGTTCTTGAGATATCATGTTTACAAAGTTTTGACCTTTTGACCTCTCATGACCCCAAATGACCTTTGACCTCCACTTAAAACAATAGGGATCATCTACTCAATATGGCCAACACACTCGCCAAATATGAGTATAGTCACATGTACCGTTCTCGAGATATCGTGTTTACGAAATTTTGACCTTTTGACCTCTCGTGACCCCAAATGACCTTTGATCTCCACCAAAAACAGTAGGGATCATCTACTCAATATGGCCAAGGCACACACCGAATATGAGATTAGTCACACTTACTCTTCTTGAGATACCGTGTTTAAAAGCAATTTTTAAGGAATTTACCTATTGACCTCTCGTGACCCCAAATGACCTTTGACCTCCACGAAAATAAATAGGGATTATCTACTCAATATGACCAACCCACACACCAAATATGAGCATAGTCACATGTACCGTTCTCGAGATATCGTGTTTATGAAGTTTTGACCTTTGACCTCTCGTGACCCCAAATGACCTTTGACCTCCACCAAAAACAAAAGGGATCATCTACTCAATATGACCAACCCATACACCAAATATGAGCATAGTCACATGTACCGTTCTCAAGATATCGTGTTAACGAAGTTTTGACCTTTTGACCTCTCGTGACCCCAAATGACCTTTGACCTCCACCAAAAACAAAAGGGATCATCTACTCAATATGACCAACCCATACACCAAATATGAGTATAGTCACATGTACCGTTCTCGAGATATCGTGTTTACGAAGTTTTGACCTTTTGACCGCTCGTGACCCCAAATGACCTTTGACCTCCACGAAAATCAAAAGGGATTATCTACTCAATATGACCAACCCACACACCAAATATGAGCATAGTCACATGTACCGTTCTCGAGATATCGTGTTTACGAAGTTTTGACCTTTTGACCTCTCGTGACCCCAAATGACCTTTGAACTCCACCAAAAACAACAGGGATCATCTACTCAATATGACCAACCCACACACCAAATATGAGTATTGTCACATGTACCGTTCTCGAGATATCGTGTTTACGATGTTTTGACCTTTGACCTCTCTCGTGACCCCAAATGACCTTTGACCTCCACCAAAAACAATAGGGATCATCTACTCAATATGACCAATCCACACACCAAATATGAGCATAGCCACATGTACCGTTCTCGAGATATCATGTTTACGAAGTTTTGACCTTTCGACCTCTCGTGACCCCAAATGACCTTTGATCTCCACCAAAAACAATAGGGATCATCTACTCAATATGGCCAATGCACACAACAAATATGAGATTAGTCACACTTACCCTTCTTGAGATACCGTGTTTACAAGCAATTTCTAAGGAATTTACCTATTGACCTCTCGTGACCCCAAATGACCTTTGACCTCCACAAAAATCAATAGGGATCATCTACTCAATATGACCAATCCACACACCAAATATGAGCATAGTCACACATACCGTTCTCGAGATATCGTGTTTACGAAGTTTTGACCTTTTGACCTCTCGTGACCCCAAATGACCTTTGATCTACACCAAAAACAATAGGGATCATCTACTCAATATGGCCAATGCACATACCAAATATGAGATTAGTCACACTTACCCTTCTTGAGATACCGTGTTTACAAGCAATTTCTAAGGAATTTACCTATTGACCTCTCGTGACCCCAAATGACCTTCGACCTCCAAGAAAATCGATAGGGATCATCTACTCAATATGACCAACCCACACACCAAATATGAGCATAGTCACATGTACCGTTCTCGAGATATCGTGTTTACAAGATTTTGACCTTTTGACCTCTCGTGACCCCAAGTGACCTTTGACGTCCACCAAAAACAATAGGGATCATCTACTCAATATGGGCAATCCACATGCCAAGTATGAGATCCCTCGGACTTACCCTTCTTGAGATATCGTGTTTACAAGCCAAAGCGTCACATACGCACACACACACACACACACACACACACACACACACACACACACACACACACACACACACATACACACGACATCACCATCGCATAGATTCCTTGCCTGCCTACGGCAAGGAATCAAAAAAAAGACAACAAACAAACAAACAAACAAAGAAGCACAGTACAGAATATTTCACACATTTGCCTTTCAAGTTATAACTGTATTTTTGCATGTCATAATTACTATGAAATTCAGTTGCATATATATATATCAAAGCTAGCATAGGAGTTAGTTAATAGACAGAGTTTTATGGCCCCGTTTCCAACCTATTGGTTCAAGTCAAGTGGGCCACAGCCTTTTTCCAGTTGTGGCTTACTGGCTTGTTTTCCCTAATCCATTGCTTATGCGGAGCATCATGCACAACAGCAGTAGGTTTCACTTTTAGAGTCTTTGGTATGACTCAGGTTGAGTCATACCAAAAACTCTCTGTGAGAGGCTAACATAGGAAGAAGAAACAATACTTCATTTGACACACATCCCATACCACAGGGGCACAAACCAGAAAACAGCAGTGCTTACCCCACCATGGTTGGCAAACCTTCTCCAATGGATTCACTGAAGACCTTTGGTACATTCTAAGATAGCAAAGGTTTTTTTCTGCAGGGGGATGGCTTATTATATATCCTGTGCTTTTGAAAACAAGTCTTTTTTTACTATGGACATTTATACTTTGCCCCCTTGCAATTCAAGACTAATGTTTGATCTTTGAGTCATCCTCCCCAGCCACAGCAGCAGAAGGGAATGGGGGAGGGGGACAGGGAAAGTGACATGCTTGTGGATGGTCATCTGTGTTACTACATGAGCACAGCATTTCGGAATGACAGACAGGATGATCCCTCATTACTTAAAGGCATATTTTCATCATCCCAAACAGTTCCAATTCTCCCAACCTACTTACTTCTAGCCCCTCTCACATTTATCTAAAACTCGTCTTTATCCAGACACAATCCTAGTTTATTGCTTCATGGCATGTCCCAGTGGCCATACAAGTCCATAATGTGCAATCAAGACACTCTCAGTGCCCATGCTGTGTAATTTAGCTATGATGCATTGTTTGAATGTGATGCCAATCAAAGAGCTGTACCAATTGAGAGTTTTGATATATGTATACTGAAACTGTGGTTTGGGGTGACGAATGACTGCCTTTAAAAGGGAGGGGACAAGAATGGTCTTTGCAAAGGAACCAGTGGCAGCGCTAGAATGTCAAAATTTGGAGGAGGGGCAAAGTAACTGTTGGAGGCAAAAATTTTCGGGAGGAACTAAGCCAAAAATGCTCGTTCCTTTGCATGGGGGGGGGGGTCCAGGGGGCAAAGTCCCCACTGGAAGCTCTTAGGTTTTAGCATATATCTGGATGAAAAATGAAGTCTTACGAGAGGTATGTTATTTTTTCCATTAAGCCAACTCTCAACTGAACTAACTTGGCCCTGAAAACACAATGGTTCTGCCTAAAGCAGAACAGTTGGCAAGTATACAATGTCATCAGACTGCTGCAATGGGACATATCTGCCCTTCAAGCTTTGATGACACTTTTTCATAATTGTCCCATCAATCACTATAGAGAAATTACTTGCAGGGTTCATACACGTCTTGGAAATCCTGGGAAGTCTGGGAAACTGAAATTTGAATTTCCACGGCTGGAAATCAGGGGGAAATGAGCAAATCTTCAGATGGTCCTGGAAAAGTAAAAAATTTTGGGAAGTCGACTCATTGTTCTGATTTTCAAAGTGTTTAAAAATAACATTTTGTGGAAAACAGACGAACATGTGGCATCTGACTGCTTTTTAGGGTCCTGGAAATATCAGTCAAAGTCCTTGAAGGTCATGGAAAAACCATAGAATTTAAACATTTTGAATTTGTTCAAACCATGACTTGTATTCATCAAAGTAATGCTAAACTGGTAAGATGGAAGCAGTGAAATATTCAACCACATATAAACATGTCCTTCTGGTCTCATTTTGCAGCATCCGTCTCAAAACATCTCTTGGCCAAAGATACCATGAACTTCTGTGGAACCATTTAATATCTTCTCTTCTCTTTTCATAATTATATCCACTTGTGCTGATAAGCTATCTTAACAGTCACGGTCCCCTACTAGACACCTGTACCAGATGAAAACAACATAGAAGAAACAAGAACAATTCATAAACAAATAGTTTTCAAATTTTATCTTAACTGGTCATCATCAATTAGTTTGCTGATAAAGCCACAACAGTACTTTGACCTTTGTGAAGGCAGGAATCCCTCTGGGTCACCAGAATAAAGGTTCCTCAAACTAAAGATCTGCTTACACTTGAGAACATAATTGTGGTTTGAGCTACAATCCTCGACAAAAGTACATGGGACAAACCCCGCTCCCCCTATCAATGTTGAAGTTTCAGGACGCCTTGAGCTTCCGCAACATTAAATGGGGGAGTGGGGGGATGGTGTTCCGTACATTGCTTGTTTTGCTTGTTTTGTCCCATCACTTTTGTCAAGGATTGTCGGAAGCCTGTACAAATGTATATGAAGAAGTTTTCGGTCATAGGCAACGTAATGACAGTTGGTGAATAAAGGTTGTGTACTTTGAAAGGAGTGATTAGAAGACAAATGTCACAGTGTTAGCATTGTGAAGAACAATTGCTGCATGACAAGACAATAAAAGCGGCTTTTAAATATTTCACGGGGAAGGAATGTAACTTATCACGCATTACGGACTTCTGTCCATATTCGGTTTTTCTAATTAGGACCGGGAAGTGATCAAAATATTAAGGTACCCATAGCTGGTTTAACATCATTTATTTTGTCATTAACCTGTTCAGAGGACCCGTTGCCGCAGGGTACCGAAGGGACAGGGAGGGGTCGCTTTCAAGCCAGAAATATTTCTCGGGGAGGGGGAAGAACAAAACAACCTTGAGGGGAGGTGGGAACAGATATTGCAGATAAAATACAGGACGAATGTGGCATTTTAAATTTTTGAAACCAAACTGCTACAGAAAGCTCCGAAAGTAGGCTTTATAACGCTTAATTTATTCGTTATCCCTATGCAGAACTCGTCACTGCTCCCCATTACTAAGAATATTTAATTAGCGCCACGGTTTACCGTTGACCTCACCACGATTAACCATTGACCTTCACACTATTTCAATGACTGTCGAGGGTTAATTGTACAAATGGAAGATCTCTCTATTTATAGGGAACTTTCATTGTGCAAAAATGGTTAACCGTTTCATTTTCGAGAAATCTTGACGTTAATTGTCACGTTCACTACCCCTAATGCTTACATATAATTTCGTCTTTAACCAGATTGCAGTTTGAATAATCATTCAATGTTTATTTATGAGAAAAAAGAGAGAATTTGGTGGTTAACCGTTGGGTATATCGTGAAGTTACCCCCAACCCCTAACTCGAAAAATAAGATGGAAAAACTTCTTTCATTTTTTCCCCATTACAGTACATGAAATTTCTAAAGTAAATTAAATCTATCACCAGGCAGAGTACTATTTCCCCCTTCCCCCTTTCTCGTATGAGCTACTTGAAGAAGACAAATCTTTATTCGAGCGCCCATCGCTAATCTAACACGCCAGTATACAGGTCGGACAAATTCAACTGTTACTACTTTTCTGTAGCTTGAAAAGTAAAAAGGCCACTATACTCGTTTCAGAGCATTTAAAACGAAAATTTGGAAATTCCTGTACCTTTTTACAGGCTTCCGACAATCCTCGACAAAAGTACATGGGACAAACCCCGCTTCCCGTATCAATGTTGAAGTTTCAGGACGCCTTGAGCTGCCACAACGTTAAATGGGGGAGTGGGGGGATGGTGTTCCGTACATTGCTTGTTTTGCTTGTTTTGTCCCATCACTTTTGTCGAGGATTGTAGGTTAAGGATCTAAATTAGATACAAAACCAGGTGTTCAATAAGGTTTATCTAAGCTGCTGTGGAGAACCATTATACCTTAGGTATAAATATATATTTCTGCAAAATGTCACTTAAATAACTGCTGTATTGATGACACATCTTTTTTGTTCAAAATGAAAATGCTTATCAGCTTTTGAAATTTACAGGAAGTTTCAATAGATGTAGCAAACTTTGATTAATGGCAACCCCTGGGAGCCAAGGGGCTACACAGATTTATTTTGAAGCATATTTAAAAATTCTTTATTGCCAGTAGAGGGCCCCCGGATCCTTGACTAGTTAAAAGTCTGGTGACATACTTGCAAAAAGCCTGCTATGCATTTTGACTGTTAATTAGTAAGATTTTCAAATAACAGATCTGTTGCAATTATCTCCATATCTATTACAGTTCTAATGAGGTACCTCTTCAAAGTTTGAATGATTCTGGAGTAACTCATTTTTAATGCAAAATTATTATATGTAACCTTACACAAGAGTTGACATTTTTTTGTTAACTCTAATTTTAGTTTATTTCTAATTACTCATCAGATAGTTAATTGATTTGGTTTTTTGATACTGATTTTATCCAGGACATAATTCAACTTAAAAAAAAAAGCTAAGTCCACAGGACATACGCATGTTACAGCTGTCCATGAAATTCAAAAATATTTACCATATTTGATCAGTTCCTCCCTAAACACCACAAATTCGCATATCTAGCCCAAGTGTATTTATGATTAAAATTCAAAATAGCACTTCATGGGTGCCAATATCAGAGGGCTACTAAGCTTGAAAACCTGTATGTTGAGATCATGGCATGTACCATTTCAGTTTAGTACCTTAAATAACAGGTACCCTATATGATGATTTTTAAATTGAAAAGATGACCACTTCTCCTTCTCTCATAGCAGGACAACAGCTACACATTTGCAAAAGTTCTCAAAAGACCCTTTTTCAAAATAAAAATTACAAAGGATTGTGGGACAGGATTTTTGGTATATCTTGTTTTAGGCCATGGTAAAATGGCATTGACTGAAAAGAAGTGCTATTTAGGAAATGGTCTATTGAAAGTTTTGATTCACATATTACTCACAGAAAAAATATACAGACTGTCCACAACAGTAGCCATTGCTCTGACATGAATTGCTATCTTTAACCATAACGTTTTCAAAGAAATATAGAAGTTTATATGAACTAGGATCGAGCACACACACTATGATTGTGAAACAAATTAAAACTAGGAATTTATATCAAAAGCTCTAAACGAAACAAACCTTTGAGCAGCTGTCACTCTGGCTTCACATCAGCAAATTCCCAAGTTGATGTTTGACCTCTGTCCTACAGAGATAAATTAATTACAAGAGAAACTGATTAGTAAAATAGAAGACAGTCTTTACGCAATGGTTACACACACGCGCACACACACACACACACAAATAAATAAATAGATATAAAAAAAAAACAGCTGAACACAGCTGCAGTTACTTGCAGATATTAAATTGAACAAAAATATCCTAAACCAATTTGCAAATTAAGATGGCATTAAGGGTCCCATCATATGAAAATCTCACATAGGCATCTTTGCTGAAAAAGATATTTGGAATGACCCCCCCAAAATGGCACTGAAATTCAAAGGAGAAGTTCAAGCAAAAAATTCATTTTCATACATAGATCATAGATTTGTGTTCCAAAGTGAGCTTGAGGGCAGCAGAGATTATTTCACTTTCTCACATTGACTAGGAATGCTTTGTTTCCCTTTGTTTCTTCTGTCTATTATGTTGACCTTGAAGTTAACAGGACTAACCGCCCTCTGGAGAATGCAAAGTTTGAAAAGTTCCCATGCTACTTATGCAATCACATTCTGATAATATGGGACTGTTAAGGAGAAATTGGCTGTAAAATCTAAGGAAAAACAAAGAACTGTCCATTGATGCAAGGATATGATGTCATTTGTGCTTGCTTCAAGTTCACTTCTAGTTGAAACATTTGACAACTTTATTTGCTCGTATCTTGAGAACCACTCATTGGATTTCACTGTAAATTCCACCAAAATGAATAAGTACTCCTCTAAGGCTCTAACATATCAACAATTGATATAACTTTAAACTCCTCTTTTAAATAGTTGCGTCATGATATTTACATATGGTACACCAAAGTTTATATTAATGTATAGTATGGAGAAGAGCAATTCACAAGATATTTCTACAGTTATCTAAACTTTGTCACGTGAGTTTTACTGCAAAAAAAACCTGACACAGACTTAAAGGCTTTGGAAATATTAATACTTTTGAATTCCTTAACCACATGCTTTAATATGAGTTGTGAGTTGATCTTGTATTGACTCCAACTGAGTGAACTAACATCATTCACGATGGAAGTTTCAACTGCCACAGGCCCATCAGGGGTTAGGTTAGTTAGATGGAGTTTCCGTCCCAGTTTTCAACCAATTGGGTCAACTCCAGCTGGCCACAGCCATTTTTCCAGTTGTGACTCACTGGCTTGTTTTCCCATACCCCATTGCTTATGCTGAGCATCAAGCACAATGGCAGTAGGTTCAGTTTTTAAAGTCTTTGGTATGAACCCAGCCAGAACTCGAACTCCCGACCTCCTGACTGTTGTCTGATGCTCCAACCATGTGACCATGTAGTTGGTCAGGCCCAGTCTTAGTAGGGGCAGTCTACCCAACACATGTAAACATGTTAACACACTAGGGAGCCCTAGTACAAGCTTTTCTACTGTTTGAATGCTATATTGTCAATGTGAGATCATCACAACTGTAAAATAAAACTAGACATCAAAAAAGATGAAACTGTTAAACATTAGAGGAAATGCCCATTAGCTGAAATTTAGAAAACTTCAACCACAACTTGTCCTCTAAATTTTGTGCAGTCCAACTTTCATGAAGACATGAATCCAATCTTGACTCTTGAAAACTTGCATCATTCGAAGTCACTCATGCATGACATACTGAAAAGCTGTGCTGGGCCAATAGGAGGCCCCAAGAAATCAATAAGGTGGCCTGATCCTTTTACCCAAGTTGCCATTGGCAGATCAGGTAGGAGTAGGTAAAGGGGGTACCTGCCAAATATTACATATTTTCATGAAAACTTGCAGTAAATCATGTTTTGAAAATACTGAAAAATTTTTCACAGACAGGGTTTCCCGTGAGTTTTGGAGAGTGTCAAGTGGTATAAGGATCTGGCCCCATTGGGCTTCACAATTCAGCTGAGGACCCCTGGACCCTCAGCCAATTTAATTTCATTTTGCGACTATTTTTAAGAATAATGTTGTGAATTGTACATAATAATTACTTTGTTGATTTACAGAGAGGTTTAAAAAAGGAACCTCAAGAATTTTGGGCTCATTTCTATCAGTGATTTAAAGAATATGACATTGACATGATTAAAGTGTGAGGTGGTTATTACCACATTTTGTGGTGAAGCAGTCTTAAAAACCTGTGAGGTGGCTGCGACTGCAATTGAGTACCTGTGGAAAACCTGAATGTATTGGATCACTAGAAAATTGAGCGGTTACTCAACTCCGAACCATTTGTAGAAACACTACATTAGAATGAGTTAACCTGCCTGAGGAGAATTAACAAAAATTGAGCACTTTCATAAATGCATATGTTAATAGTAAATTTAGAAAATCTATACCTTGGAAAAATGTTTCAAGACATGACAATAGCTGTAACACATCTTTCAAGTACATATTTAGGCCTTGTAGCATCTATATTAAGCAGTTTTCCTTTCCTTTTCTTTCCTTTCATTTCATTTTTTTTTTATCTTTTCCTCTTTTGGCTTGCATGTCATCAGAACTTGCAAACCCAATACACATGCCAGGGGCATTTTTGAATCTAAAGCACAATATTAACTGCCAAGAGACCATAGAGATCTGCTTCTGGTGAATTAGACAAAAATTAACCAATTTTCATCAACTGCTGATGGAGACAAATTTAAATGACAATGTCCACTGGGAAGTGAATCCTCTAGCTAATTTTTAACTTTTTATTTTTTTTTTCTGGTTGAGAGAGAGGGCTGATAACAAATGAAGATATAGTAGCTGTATTTGAATCTTTGGTCACGTGTATCAAAATGAAACATGGAATGAAAAAGTACTTTTCTTTAACACACAAGGAGGTATTCAGAGATTGCAAATGGAGATTTATATTTTACTTGCAATTTGATAGCTATGGTAATGTAAAATGTGTAAAAGTTTCTACAAATCAGTGAGAAATGATGCAGAGATTAATAAAGTTAGTTAGATGGACTTTTACTGCCCAGTTTCCAACCTATTGGTTCAAGTCAAGCAGGCCACTGCCTTTTACCAGTTGTGGCTCACTGGCTTGTTTTCCCTACTCCATTGCTGATGCAGAGCAGTAGCAGTAGGTTCCTTTTTTAGAGTCTTTGGTATGACTTGACCTGGAAAGCGAACCCGGGCCTTCCATGTGCACCCGGTTAGACAAAAGAGATTAATAAAGTCAAGGTGTATGTATATGTATGAATATTTATGTAAACCAGTTGCATATGTATATCATAAACATGTGCATTTACATATATGTATGTGCAATGTTTATGCATAATTATAGAACAGAAAAATTAGCATTTATTTGCTTAAAATTGTAATAATATCCAAGAGGCATGGCAGCTTAACCCTCCAATCACAATGTTTCACGTAATAATATGTGTAATATTGATTGATTCAAGATACAACTGAAGTTCTTTCTTCATTTCAGGGAGTGGATCAACCTGCTAAGCTTTTTTATTTTTTAGACCGCTTCCCCTCTCTTTTGTTCATAGGCGAATGGGGGTAATTTTTTTTGGGGGGGGGGGAAGAGCAATTTTTGCCCAAAAATGGCACCATTTATCATGTTCATGTTTTGCCCAAATGGACTGGCTGTTTTGCCCAAATTGGGAGGGTGAGTGCCCCCCTCCCTGCACCCCCACCTTGTATGCCTATGCTTTTGTACATTACCTAGGTTATCGTAAAAATGTTTTCTACACTACCTTGTTTTTCAAATGGAATATGAGAAAAAATACATAAACAAAATGAAATGCAACTCTTCCTAGCAAGAACAGAATGGGATATATCCTACAATAGATCAATCCTTTTTGATTTCATTTCATTTCATTTCATTTATTTGTTTTTCCACAATAATCGATAGTAATAGGTACACAATACACAGAAACAAAAGTAGAATGTTACATGAAATCAAAATATTGTGAAGGGAAGCACTCTAAAACACCCATAGGGTTTGTCGAGTAGAGTGCTCCCAGGAAACAGAAAAAGAAACGAAAAAGAACTAGGATAGTACAAACTAAAAAAGTATATGAGGGCAGGATATAACAAAACAAAGAGAAAACACATAGATCAAGAATGCCTGTCTGAAGTCACACCCTAGATCCCTCCCTAGATACAATCCAATCTACCTCACCCTCACCCTTGCCCCAAATACCCTACAAGTGCCCCAACCTTCCCACACACATTACATTACACACACTACATTACCCTGACCCCATACATTACATTACATAACACCCCCCCCCCCCATGACAGGCCTCTTGAAGAGGAGAATGATCCAAAGTAAATGGTTAAAGGGAAACTACAATTAAAGTTAAGAACAAGCAAGTGTTGTAGTATAATCAGTTAATATTGATTGATAAGAAATCTGCTTAGGTTATATCTAAAAGAGGATACAAAGCGCTTGATTATTAGATCATTGGGTAAAGAATTCCAAATTTTGATAGCACGAAAACATATCCTCGTCTTAGAGAATTTCCTCTGGTTATCTGGGAGACGAAGACGATTGCTGTGTCGAGTGTTGTAGTTATGAACTAAACTGTTTTGACTGAAAAGGTGAGAAAATCCTGGAGGAAGGGAGTTATTAGTGAAGCAATAAGTGAATGTCGCTGTGTTTACTTTGATAATGTCGTTTAATTTTAACAAGTTCAGGGACTTGAATAGTATGCTTGTATGTTCACGTGGGGCAGCACTAGAAATATATCTGATGGCTCTCTTTTGCAGTACGCTTAACTTATTCAATGAAGAATTATTTGAGCTAGACCAGGAAAGGCTACAGTAAGAAAATTGGGGATAAACTAAAGCTAGATACATTGAACGGAGAGCATTTTTAGGAAGTATGTGTTTTAGTCTACAGATTATACCAACTCCTTTGCCAACTTGTGAACAGAGATATGAAATATGGTCATTCCAGGTAAGCTTAGAATCAATAAGAACTCCTAAGAATTTAACACCTGAAGCAGCATGGAGCTCATCATTATTAATGACAATTTTGAAATCACGCTTTTGATTTGGGGGCATATTGAAGACCATAAAGTTTGTTTTATTTATGTTTAGAGAAAGTTTATTAGAGGCGAACAAGTTAAAATATAATTTGAGTTCATTGTTCACAGTTTGTTCAAGAAGTTTAAGGTTTGTTTCTTTGAAAAATATGTTGGTATCATCGGCGAACAATACTAGTAAGGAATTTCTGGAAACAGATGTCATATCATTTACATAAATGATAAAGAGTAAGGGACCAAGAATAGAGCCCTGAGGAATGCCACATATAATGGGTTGCAAGTCGGAATTTTCATTTTTGAAGGAGGTGAACTGATATCGGTGAGTCAAATAGCTTTTTAGCCAGTAATATGAAGTGCCACGAAATCCATAAGTTAATAATTTTTCCAGAAGGATGGAATGATCAATCGCGTCAAACGCCTTTGAAAGATCAAGGAAGACACCCAATGAAGTTTCATTGTTAGCTGCAGCGTTGCTTAATTTGTCCATAACATCAATAAGAGCTAGTTCAGTGGAATGACCTGGCCGGAAGCCAAACTGGCTGTTAGAGAGAATATGGTGTTTGTTGAGAAAGAACTGCATTTTGTTAAACATAAGCCTCTCTAAAATTTTGGAAATGCAAGGAAGGACAGAGATTGGTCGGTAATTGACGAAGTGACAGTGATTACCTTTTTTGAAAATGGGAATTACTTTTGCAATTTTTAATTTATCAGGGAAACATCCATGTAAAAATGAGAGATTAAAGATATGACATAATGGCTTAGAGATGAGATGAATAACTTGTCGAACTATAGCTGGGCGAATTTCATCGTAACCAGCAGCCGACTTTGGCTTAAGACAATCAAGTGCTACCTTTACAACATCGTTGCTACATATGGTGATAAGAATATCGTATGAGTGTTATACCCAGTAGTCAGTTTTGTGGGATTTCGATAGGGTATTTTTTGGGCTAAGTTTGGGCCAAGGTTAGTAAAAAAGGTATTTATGTTAAGCAGAACTGACTACACAGTTGCTTCACAATTAATTATGAATCAAGTAGACACGTAAAGCTCCCTGCTTCATAAAGTTATCCCCCAATGTATCGTACTTGCACAGGCCACTTGAAGAACAAAGAGTGATGCACATAAATGGCTAGAATTTCAAACAATTTGCAACATGACAAGTGATTACACAACCTAAGTACACACAAGCCAGCATTGTCATCTCTGAAAACACAACACACAACAGATGATCCACTGTGCATGGCAAGTACACAAATAATAACCTCAATGTGATAAATGATCCAGCTCAATGTGCTAAAAATCCTCCTTGTCCTATCTTAATGTTCTCAATATATGTGGAAATGAGATGGAAATAGGCAAAAGTTTGATGTTACTATTGTAAAGGCATTTGTTCACAATTTTCTGATAACTTTTAGTAATTAACTTTTCTTCTACTTCAAGTCAGAAAATTGAAATTTTTTGATTTTCAAGGGTTTTAAAGTTCAGAAAACAGACCATTTCCACTTAAAATTGAACAGTTGGAAACTGCTTCCAGTAAAATATGAAATAAACAGTTAACTGTGCAGCAGGCAGGGTGAACTCGGCTGCACAAAATCAGCTTAAACACTGAACTTAACTGTCCTTTACAGGAATGCAAACAGACAACTATTTATGCTCTCTTTACACACGTTGGAAACTTCTTTAAAATCGGAGAACTCCAGCAAAGGTTGTTTGCATCATCATTTCCCACATTCCTGATGACATCACGCTGCCAGCCTCTGCAAAAATCTACAGACTAAAATATTTGGACTTTCACTCACCTTGAGTTGTATTCCTTGTTTTGCAAGGTCGTCCCTTACTTTATCGCAGGCAGTAAGGAGGTCAGACCTCTCTTCTTGTAAACGTTTCTTCTTTTCTTTTGTCGTTTCACCTTGGAGAGGGGAAAGGGAAAGGATCTCATTAAAAACAAGAATCTTTTGGACACAAACAATAATTATCCATCACTTTTGTTACTTATGAGACAGGCCGATTTGTGAAAACTGGAATAATTTTTAAGTTGGTAGTTTTTTGCATTTTCAGGCCTTGAGTTTTAGATTTTCCAGGTAAGCTGCAAATCACACTCGTCAGGAAATTAAGGATAGTGGTACCTGTGCTGTTTTATTAAACTTTAATAAGTTTATATGAGCTAACATTTAGATTAAACTCCTAACAGTGGTTTGAGGTGAGAGACAGTTGGCTATCTGGCTTGCATGCCTCAAAATTTAAGGCCTGCATTTAATAATACAAAAAAGGATATGTTACTGTCTATAAATTTAACACAAAAGTAACTGTCATAATTTAGACAATTCATAAAAGATTGCAACTTAACTGACAGGACCCAATTTCACTTTTGAAGATTTAATTCTGAAGCAAAGCTAATTTCTAGAGCAGCAATTGCTACAGTTGCTCAACCCTTCCTAAAATAACCTGTTCAGTTTTTTATTTATTTTGAACACAATCAGGGGTCTACAATTTATACATACCTTTGTGCTAACCATTATCTAACACTTTACACCTAGCAGTTAAACAGTGTTGCACTTTAGTGTTGCTTGGTATAGGACAAGAACAGTCACCTAAAACTTATTTTGAAGAAACAGTTAAATCTCACAATTTTCTTCTTACTTCTCACCAAATTACCTGTTAAAATATTTTGGGACTTACACATAAACCAAGCTGTTACTCTTTGTAAATTTTATTTCACAATTGAGGAGAACAATCATGAAATAGGACAGTCTACTATACTAATTCAAGTTGGGGTGTCCACACTTCCTCTTTAAACACAAATTATTCTTAGCAATTAATTCCTGAATTACCACTAAGCTTTGAGAGGGAAAAGTAAAAAACTTCAACATTCAAGATATTAGTTTCAATTACACCATGAAAACAAGAGCCAAATAAAGGAACTTCCTGGAAAAACAATAACCGATCTGTATGCGATTTCCTCACCCAGCAAAGAGCTATTTAATAAATACTGCATTGCTGCAGGATCAATTTGCTTTTAGGATGCAAGTTCCTCTAACAGTATTTCTTCCATGCTAAGGAAACTCTGCCTTAGCAGGCTTCAAGATTGCAACACAAATGAACATGTCCACTTCAGTAAACAAACACACTCCCTCAAGATATATACACCCAGCATAACAGCAGTACACTGGAAACGACTGAAATGAAGGATAACTGAATGTAAAAGGAACACCAGCTGAAGCACTTTTTTAAACATTGATTTTGAATTAATCCCTGAACCAATCTTCTCCAAAATCTTAACATCCTTTGCCATCACTATGATCAATCCTCTTGTACAAATTATGTCAACATCTGAAGCAATTTGAAAACACTGAAACCTTTTGAAGAGAGAGAAAGACATTTTACCCCATAGTAACAAATGAGCTTTACCCACACTTCATGGATTGAGCTAATAAAACATTATGTAAATAGTGAAGAAGAAAGTGGGTTGCCCAGTCTTCCAAGTTCCTTTCAGTACTTACTTGCCATCAATACAAACATTTTACTGGTTACCAGGAAAACTGATGTCTCAAAGAGCTACCTTAAGTGTCAAAATACTTATAACCTGACTGAGATTTGCATTTGTAAGGTAAACACACTTTACACCTCAACCAACTTTACAACTTGGAAATAAATCAGAGACTTCTACCATTTCCAGGAGAAAAATTCCCCGGTCATGCATCACAACACTTAGTCAACGAAACACTGACCAACGAAGTAATGAATTTATTAAATAGAGCCATGCTACTTCAGTTTTGCTTTGGGTGTTACTTCCTTCTTAAATCATTATTTCTGATCAGAGTTGTAACAAGTCATGACTAGAATCACCAATTTTCAAGAGGGAAAGGACTTTAGGAATAGTTCCATAGTATTTCTCAAAGAAATAATTGAGTGACTTGAGTTGCTGATTTGACTCTAGTTCCATTAAAAGCAGCAAATGACTCCACTCAACTGCAAAACTCATAACAAACTCTGTTTCCATTAAATGATATTTTACTTGCAAGAAAAGAACTTTTAGCAAAAGGAAAAATTTTAAAACAATATTATTACAAGTAATGCGATGAGAAGGGAAGTCGAACTGAAAAGGACGTTAACCAGAAACAGAGAGCAAGCATATGTTAGAATGAGTCAAAAGGAAATATTCCATTAGTAGTATAGTAGTAAAGAAAGGATATTTATGTTATAATTTTAGGTATTTGAAACTATGCTTAGACTATGTTATAAGTTTGCCAAATTATGAGCAAAATAACACTACGCAAAGGCAAAAATAAAGGTGAATACCAAGTACAACATGCTTTAACATGACCAGTCTAAATTCTCAGTAAGACGAGCTTTCATCGAGTTAGAAATAGACGTACTTCAAACCTTGAGACATCATGAGAAAACGGTTTCTGGAGTGCAACCTCGACTGGCCAGTGTTATAATCAAGTCTCAGGTCACCTCAAGTCACACGGCATTGAGTCATGTCAAGTCTTTAGCAATTCTAGTCGAGTGGAGTCACTTTAAGTAAAGTTCACTTCAGAGTCCCCTCAAGCAACAAGATGTTGAGTCTCAAATCATGTTGAGGGTTGAGTGTTGAGAGTTGAGTTGAGTGATCTTGAGTCTTCCCTCTGCTTGAGTTGAGTCACTTTGCATCTTAGTTTGGGTTATAAGTTAAATTAACTAGTTTAAGTATAGCAATCTCAAATACATCAAGGATATATCATCCTCCTTTAAATCCTTTTCACGATGACTCAAAGAGTTTGATTCAAAACCATTCCTACTCCTACCATTTCAGCTTATGCAAACATGTCGCTGAGTTTCCGGAGAGTCTGCCACCCCCTTTAAATATACCTACAATCATGACTAGCATCACTTGTACCAGGGACTCAAGTCATGACTCGTTACAACTCTGCCACAACTCTGCCACATGCTGAGTGTGAGAACTGTCAGAGTTTCCCTGCTCGAGGTATTTGGTTACAAACATGCTAAGTAGGGCAGACATAAATTTGTGTAATATGCACATACACAACACTACATCATAAATGCACAAATTTCTTTTTCATCAAAGCTTAAAAACAAATCACAAGAAGCAAACCTTTGTCAGAATAGTCATTGTCAGTGGAGAATGCCCAGTTCCGCACATCACTTCTGAAGGATACCAGGGTGTCTAGTGTTGAGGAGAGCTTCAAAGCAGAGACTGAGTCAGACGCCTTGGAATTTGAAAAGACAGAAAGCAACTCTTGATCTGAGACAATACTTTTAGAAATGATAAGTGGTAAATTCCCTCCCCCCATCAATACAATTTTTACAATCAGTGCCGTCACACAAAGACACCAAAGCTATTTAGAAGGGGTCTTCTGGGGTCTTCTGGGTCTTTCTGAACAATATTGACTAGAGAAGAGATCAAATGTGAGCTACACAGAGGTCCCTTTCCTGAAACTTTTCTCCAAGATTGTCAGCTGGGAGGAGGGGGGGGGGTGTGGGGGGCGCTAGGACACAGTTTCCCTTTGAGAAAACTTCACATCAGTTTTCTGTTTTGCAATTATAGTCATGCTGTTACATAATATTTACCTAAGAAGATTCTAATTAACCTAGAAACTCTCCCCACCCTTGGCTATTCCAACCATGGTGACCATGGCAAATCTTTTGTCTGGTAAACAGATTTCGTAAGTTGTTTTCTCAAGACATTCAATTTCCTGAAATGAAGAAATTGCCTGAACTCTTAAATCTTTGACTGATAAAGTCCACAAAGTGAATCAAATACAATATAAAGATTTGACATACCCTGCAGAAATAACTCAGTTTGTTCAATGACTTCAATCCCCCTTTAAGGTTTCACAAACCACCTGACTGAACAAGGAATATGCCACACAGTCTGCTCTATAGGCAAGATCTGACTGGTGTTTAAGGAAAAGGGCAATATTACCGATATGTTGCCAAGCTAAAATCTGTTCTCCCATTCTCTGATGAGCAAAGCAAGGTGCCCTTTGAATAGGGCTTGTTCATCTCTGTTTTTCAATCCAGGCATCCGTTTTACAACAATTGTTACTAAGGTGCTGTTGTGCACACATTTTGGTAACACCAGGAATACCTTTGATCTTTTCCATCCAGTGGGATGTGCTGACATCACATGCATAATCTCTACAGTCACCCAGAGACTGGAATAAAAACTAATTGACAGCACTTCTTCTAAAAAATGTAAGTTGGGTCAACACACTCAATATGGAAAAAACTTGACTCCCTAGAAATTTCAGTTCACATTAACTTGGCAAAAGACAGCTTGTAGAGTTTCATGATTTTGTTAATGCTAATACTAATGATACTTTATACCTTAGCCTACAGACTAAGATTTCTGGCATCCTGAATGATCAACCTGAAAACAAAGCTGTAAATGTACTGATGATATGGTTCAAATTTTATATTTACAAGTGCAAAATGCAAAATACTGCCTTAAATTTTGTTCACTTTCAAAATTATGCAAAGAGTTTGATGCAATCACTGCATTACAGTGCTTGTACTACTTGTCTACCCATCTTAATTTTAATATTAAATAACCCATTCAGTATTATATTCAATATTGTTTATAACTGTAATAGCTCACATTATTTTGTACATATCATTGATTGAGAAGAACAATATAAAAAAAAAAACACTTGGCAAAAACCCTCTTTTTTTCATTTATTCCCACAAACATCAATGCATCAAATGTATCAAAAGCACCATTCTTTATTACATTGACATCTTTGATATTATAAAGGTAAGTGGGTCAGTTAGTCAGTAAGTTAGATGACATTTAACATACATTTACAAGAATGAGTAATATACAACATCAACAAGATAAGGTTTGAGTTTCAAATACAGTTGAAATATAGCGCAAGTTTTTCCCTTTAGTCTACTCTTGCCACATATAGGTAACAATGTGGGCACATTCTACAACCCCTAGAAGAGTAAAACTCCAGATCTCCCAACTGCAAGTGGGATGGTTGAATCACTTGACCATGCAGTCAGTTGTCACACACACTCAGAAACTGAACACTGGACTGCTGAAAACAAAAGTTGTGCACTCCTCATGTAGACCTTTTTCCACAAAGCAATAACAAAGGATTGTGGTATGCCAAGTTTTAGCCAATGTCATTTGCCATGGCCAAACACGATGTAGCCCACGGAGCAGGATGAAGTCTTTTCGTTCAGCTCATCGCTACAAAAAACCACACCGTTGGCATTGGAGCCAAAATCATTTCAACTGCATGGAAATCCAACATAAACTTCATTTACATAGCTCTACATGGATTGGTTGAAGCAAGGCTATCAAATGTTTATTTAAAAGAGAAACACTGCTACCATGGTAAAACAGTACAGAGTCACAGCAATCAATGTTATTCAACACTGGCATTGTATGGTACCATGCAAGCACAACCCACAGTACAGCGACCATTTACCAACAACCTAGCACACAGCCATGAGAAATGACAATTGATACTTTTCAACCCGAGGTTATTTGTCAGCTTTTAAACCAACTCTTTGATGAAAAGTTGTCATCCTTTGTAAGAAGCTGCCCATGATCAAGACTGCCATCTGAATTAGAAGCTTTAACCGAAGTAATAAGCATATGTTTTTGCTTGGTTTAAACAACTTTGTGGTCAATGTAGCATTGCAAAGATTCAGTCACTAAGCACCGCCTACCTAAGGAATAGACCAATTGTGGTGAAAGCTCATGAACATTAAGGCCATCAAGTTTTGGGCTCATTGATAGGAATTTTTTACTATTGCCAGCAGGCTCTGAGGGGTGGCAGTCAAAAAGGGTTGCATCAAGAGAGGGGCTATGCAGGCTAGACACGATGCACACCATAACGCTATTCTGCAAGTCTTTGTTGTTGCTTTTTGGAAAAGGGTCAGTCAGAGCAAAACTCTCCAGCAAACTGTACATCATTATTTACTTTTCGCTGCACTGAATTTTTTCTTTATATCATCTCACCTCTCTGCCTTTAAAGTCCAATCCTAAACAAGATAGAGTACTGGTGATGAAAGAACTAACATATGCAATAGCTCCTGGACATCGAGCAGAACAGCAAATCTGGGAAGAAAGCAAAATGATGGCTTTTATTTGCAACAGTTGATCTAGTTATTTACAACAGATTTTTTCCTCCAAAAGAACTCTTCCTATATCTGATTGTTGATGTACTTGTCTTCCAAAGACTGAAAGGCCTAAGTCTCTCCCAGACAATTCCAACTCTCCTAACCTACTCACTTAAGCCCCTCCCACAACTGTCTAAAACTCATCTTCATCCAGACACAATCACAGCTTATTGCTTCACTGTGAGTATACAAGACCCCCAATGTATAATCAAATCGCTCTCCATACAGTATGTGCTGTGTAATATGAGCAGACTGCATTTTTCGAACATGCAGTCAATCATAGAGCTGTGCCAACTGAGAATTTCTGTAGACTACTACAAAAATTGTAGTTTGGATTGAGAGTTGACTGCCTTTAACCCTTTACCGTTGTGCTCCGATCGGGGCATATTTGCGCGGATCGGAAGTGGGCGGAAAAGCGGACCTAGCCCGCCCCGCATCGGCTCCCGTAGGCCATTGACCCCGTGACCTTAAACTATTGTCTCTCTCGCCGTTGTGGCCGAATTTTCGGGTAGCTACTCGCAGTTTCGAGCTCCGCGTGAAACAGTAAAGATGTGTGACAGCCGAGCTCTCCGCATGGGTCCAAAAGGACCCAAACAACGGTAAAGGGTTAAAATAAGCCTGTGGAGTGTGTTTACTGCAAAGCTGATGCCACTGTCTCTGCGTGTGCGCACGTAAACCTTTAGCCGAGCGGTGCAGATATTTTAGATTAACCCTTTACCGTTGTGCTCCGATCGGGGCATATTTGCACGGATCGGGAGTGGGCGGAAAAGCGGACGTAGCCCGCCCCGCATCGGCTTCCGTAGGCCATTGACCCCGTGACCTTAAACTATTGTCTCTCTCGCCGTTGTGGCCGAATTTTCGGGTAGCTACTCGCAGTTTTGAGCTCCACGTGAAACAGTAAAGATGTGTGACAGCTGAGCTCTCCGCATGGGTCCAAAAGGACCCAAACAACGGTAAAGGGTTAAGAAGAAAACAAGTACTTTCAACAAGCATAAAAACTCTAGTGAACAGTTATTCAGTGACATCTGTAAGCTTCTCGTGGAAAAAATGTGAGAGGAATTTTAAAAATTTTATCAAGTTGAACAAATAGCACTTTATGTCTAACACACAAAATTTCTAAAGAAAATGAAACTGGTAATGATAAATGCCATAAAAAAAATTAAAAGAAACCACAAAATGTGTGGAGACAACTTTGTACCAAAACCCAACCACAAAATTTCCTAAATTCCTCCAGAATCAGATTAATAGCTGGTCTCCCAAAATGTTGATACAAAAGTTTACCTCTAGGTTGTTTTAATTATATCAGGTATACTATCCATTTTTTTTTCTTTCTTTTTCTTTTTTGTTATATTTTCACCTGAGAAAGCAGCTTAATAAGGAAATGCAGTCACCCCAACTTCAAGAAGAGTAGTACACTGACTGTCCTGTTTCATGATTGGCTCTTGAGAGTCATGTGACAGTCTTTTTCTCCTCAAGTATGAAATTTACTACATCTAAGTGCTTGGTTTACCTTAAATATGAAACATTCATGTCCTAAAATATTGTAAAAGATTCCTTGAAAAAAGTGCAAAGAGCAGCGCCAGTGTATAGTGACTGTAGTCAGCCATTACTGGGGTCTTCACCGAGATGTACCTGGCTTCACCAGCTTATAGCCTTGGATGGAACTCACCCCCTGTCTTTGGGCTGCATTCCCATTAGCCTTACATCATTTTCATTAATTTTCTCAATTTCAGTTCCTCATATACAGTGACATTGAGGTAATTGAGAGGAATTTTAGTGTACAACCATTGGTGATACAGGTAATTTGAAAGTTTAAAGGCGATAGGCCCCGGTTATGACCGACATAAATCAAACCATCACACCACTGTCTTGATTCGTTTATAGCTGTTGCTTCAAAGTAAGTTTGGGACAACTGCTCTTGCCTTTTAAAAAAGGTAATGAGCAATACCCTGATAACAATTTGAAATATGCTAAATTTTACGTATCTTCTCTTTGTTCCTCTCATAGATGATCGTCCATGATTTTGTTTCAGAACACAAATTTTGCATATTTAATTTAAACCTATGGAGTTATTCTGCTTTAATGCTGAATAAATCCCTCAGTTTTCTGGATTAACCACAGAAAAAACCTAGTTGCGTTATGTAAGTTTCTTTGTGATGGTAACAACTTACAGCTTCTTTTGAGGGCTGTAACTGAGCATTGGTGGTTCGTATGAGATCCATGATAACAGTCATAGCTTTGGGAGTGTCAAAATCATCAGCAAATGCTTGTCTGATCCGTCTACTGGCATCGCTAACACTGTGACAAACAAGAAAACAGACTTTCACAAAATTACTTCCAATGAATTTAACCAGAAATAAAATGAAAAACTTCAGCTTGAAGAAGAAATGTTGTCGCCCCAATTTGAATTAGTAATAGTAGTCTGCTGGCCTCCATGATTGGCTCTTGAAAGTCACGTGACAATATTCACTTCACTAAATTTGAAATAAAGGAGAACAACTCATTGATCTGCATTTAACATGCAATGTGTTTGTCCCGAGATATCATGAAAGACACTAGCACAATAAGTCAAACTTTGTGACATTTAGTCTTTGTTTCCAAAAAGTTTGGGAGAACTGCTCAAAACTTGCCTTTCAAAGTGTTCTTAGAGTTTAAAATATATGTTTCCAAGAATGAAAATAAATTCAAATAGTCCAGTCCCTATTTTACAGGACATTCCAGAGCTGATATCATTGACATGTAACATAATTACGCTTATAAACTAAATTTACAATAGAAAAAAGAGTTATTATATTTCAATAATCATTCTTGTATAACTCAAATTTCAGTCTTTGTTTTCTGAATGCCAATGCACCTGGTACGGCATGTGATTTATAATTTATATACAGTGAAAAACAACTTTGTGCAGAATACATCACACAGTAAGTGTGCACTATAGTATATATGCGGTGCATACACATTTATCGAAAAAGAATATTGAGTGGGATCCACTGATAGTTATATGTACTTTAACATGGCAGCCAGGGAGTGGTCGGACATCATATGAAATGTCTCTATATGGGCCCTGCCCATTCAACATGCTATACTAGAAAACAGAAAGCTTCACAAGGGTACGGTAAATGTATCCAAATGGTTATGTGATGGTCTGATTTAGTTTGGCATAACTGGGCTCCATCAGCTATAATCTTTCAAATTTTTTGCTTCACTGTATCATTGATGATTGCACACTTAAACATTCATTCATTCCCTCAATTGCACATTATGATAATGCAAGGGCTTGGATTTGTATATAGACAATAAAATTAAGACAATTTTAGATTGAAGGACCCCACTTATGGCAGTCTTCGCTGCTCAGATTACTTCTATATAAAACTACAGTTTCAAAAGGAATAAGAAGTTAATTGAAGGGTATACAGTGACAGACCTTAACTGCTTAGAACAGAATAATGCACAATCACGGTCTAATGCCAGCAATGCCCACGAACATCCAGAAAAAGCATTTACCCCAAAGAGTGCATTTAATATTCTGAATTAAAAGAAGGGTTTAAGGCCACAACAGGATTTGGTGTGTTAGAGGAGTGCTCATTCTGAGCATTTTTGTGAAATTTGCATTGAAATCTGATGTGTGATTCTTAAGATATGAGCATGTAAATTTTTCACATTTTCAACAAAAAGTGAACTTGAAGCAAGCACATACGAGTCGCCATATTAGTGCACAGTCTTTTGTTTTTCTTTAAACTTTAGAGTCCATTTTCTCCTCAACAATCCCACATTATTAAGATGTGATTGCATAAGTGGTATGAGAACTTTACACCTAGCATCCCTCTCAGGGAAGCCCTGTTCCTATTAACATCAAGACCAACACAACAGTCTGAAAAACAAAGGGAAACAAAGCATTCCTTGTCAATGTGAGGAAGTGATATAAGTTCTGCTGCCCTCAAACTCACTTTGGAAAGCAAATCTACTCACTTCATTTACTGATATCTCGAGAAATACATGTCCAATTTGAATAGAACTTTCACCACACTGTATAGATTTGGTTCCTCTTTCATTTATGAAAATTTTAAATTTTGCTTAAACTTCTCCTTTAAATTCATTTTTTATGGATTAATAATGCATATTCTTATAATTTTAGGGGGGCAATTATTAGAGTTTAACAGTGAATATTGGTTCCAGCATCTCGTTTTCCCTTTCTGAACTGATTGTTTACCAGAATATAGAAACCTTGAAAAAGTTTTTCAGGTTAGAAAATACACAAATTTTGTCTAACTTTAAAATAAAAATTTCAGAATATTTTTAAGGCAAAAAAAAAAATCACATAGATGCAAGACTAGACAGCTTCCTCTTCACTCTAACCACTGATCCTTTTTGTTAGATTTAAGTCAATGTACAAAAATGGTGCAGAATAAAAGTTGTGAAAAAAGTTGAAAAAAAAAAAATTAGTTGCTCCTTTAAATTAGTCTTTAAAGGGCAGCAGCAGTCATCCCAAATTGAAGAAGTGTAGTAGACTGTCCAGCTTCATTATTGGCTGTTGGGAGTCATGTGACAATGTTTTTTTGCTTAAAATGTGAAATTTACCAGAAATAACTGCTTGGTTTACCTTGAATAGGCAATAGTGAAGTCATTAAATGTAATGAAAGATACTAAGAAGAGAAATAAGATGAAAATTGTGTTATTTAGCTTTTACTTCAAAGTAAGTTTGGGGGACTGCTCTTTACCTTTAAGCAAGAAGCATACATAAAAAAAACAGCAGTTTGTCTGTTTTCTGTAATTTTAACAAAATTTTCACCCTTCTTTACACACTTTTTGTCATTATGTGGTTACAAAATTACTGATATTGCAAGTTTAAACTAGTGGAACAAGTAACGTTGTAAAGACTACTCACATATTTGACTTGAATGCCATGGGTAAAAATCTAATCAAGGAAAAAATAATACATTTATACTAATTGCATTTGCATTTCCATCTCATGATTAAATTATTAAAAGAGCTTTTACCTTTCAAATAATTTTGCCTCTTCAATAGCACCACCTGTAATTTGACCTCTAACATAGGCTTCACAATCGCCAAGGAAAGACGTGATTTGTCGGCAAGTAGTAATAGCCTTACTGAGGGCGTCATCACTGTATTCTATGTCTGTAATGCAGAAAGAGTTCAAGTAGTAATCACCTGACACTGTTTAAGAATACGTCAACAATGACTAAGTGGTCTCCCAAGACTTTATATGATAAAACATCATAGAGTATACAGATTCAATGATTCTTCTTAACGGACATTCCTTTTGTAAATAAGTAGTCACATGGGATGCCATGTGACTACATATTTACAAAAGGAATGCTTGAAAGAGAGCTTTCCACTTGACCATGCCGTCTGTCATTTGATTTATTTCTGTGTTTAATAAAGTTGATAAAATAAAATATTGAGGAGGGAAAACACAAATTTCTGTAATTAAAGTTTATATATGAAATGATAAGTTAATTTATGTTACTACTTAAACATGTGATGGACTGTGGTGTAATCTATTGAGTGAACACACTTGTTACGATTTAACCCTGAAGCTTGTGATTACATACAGTACTATGCAAGTGTTTTAATGCCTAGTATGTTCACTATTAGAAACAAGTTATTGTGTTGATTGTAAATATTAATATTTAGAGCTATATTTCACACTGCAAAATAAAATCAGACAAAACTTAATCTCTTCTAAAAATACATAAGAAAGGCATCATTAAAATTTCACTTGGTGTAATGATATCTCCTTTCGGCATTCTATGAACCATGCAATCACTTTCCATTGTGAACACTTTTGAGGACACTTCATTATACTCAGTTGGAATGAAAACATTAAAGGTGTGGAATCATGAATATGACTGAAAAGGGTATTAAAATTGTTAAATACAGTTACAATTGCTCTCATTTTGATGTGTGGTAGAAGCTGTTTTTGAAAAAATCAGCTGAGTTGACTTGCACCTTTTTTATTATCTATAATAAAAACGTAGAAGTTAAATTATGATAATTTATGCAAAATGTTTGCATGTGGCCTTTAAAGGGAAGTATTGCATTTGTTTTGCAAGAAATATTCATCCTGTAAAATCTACTTTTTATTGACACAGGTTGATAGATTATCAAAAATAAGGCAGTATGGTAGCCTTGTTTTCAGGAAATAAGTTTCTAACAGATGTTTGTTTCTCAAGAATAATTTGTTAACCCAAACTTTCAACATTTCAAATAATGCAGCATGCATAGCTCTTCTTGTGCACAGTATTTTGAAGAGATGTAGCTATTGCTGGGGTTTATGATTAAGACTGAATTGTTGGATAGTGTTTGAGCCATTTTTTTTGTACTCTTTGTTGAACCATTTTAAACACAATGTTTCCCTTTGAAGTGGTTAGGTGGTTAGGGCATCCAACTTGCTGTTGGGATCTCCTGCCACTGTACTTGGTGCTCAGCATAACCAATGGAGTAGGGAAAACAAACCTGTGAGTCACAACTGGAAAAAAGGCAGTGGCTGGCCTGACTTCAACCAACCAACCAACCAACCAACCTACCCAACCCAACCCAACCCAACCCAACCCAACCCAACCCAACCCAACCCAACCAACCAACCAACTAACTCATTTTAAATCAAGTCCCTTTTTGACTCCTCTAAAATGTGTTTCTATTTTCCAAAGAAACATAAAAACATGATACTTACTGTTACTGTACCTCATAAACAGACACAGAGTTCTGAAGTGGTTGGCAGAGTAGGACGATAAAAACCGAGGAATACTTATCACATTTCCGAGTGATTTGGACATTTTATCTGAATCCCTTTTCAAGTGAAGAAAACCTGCAGACAAGAAATGTCACACATGATTCTTATACCACAGTTTTCATGAAATTTATGTTTACAAGTGAAGAAAACCAACTACAGTAGTAACATTGTGCATTGGAAAGTAATTTAAGATTGGTATTTCATGTAACTTGTAGCTTGAACAGTTGTACATTTGAAGAAGTAAAAAGTGTGTCCAGCATAGCCTGTTTTAGTTGCAAGCCCAATGGGAGGGGTGCATGTCCCCACCACTGGACAATGGTGTAGGGAAAACAAGCCAGTGAGCCACAATTAGAAAAAAAGCTGTGGCCGCCCCACTTGAACCAATATTTTAGAAACTGGGCAGTAAAAACTCCATTTAGCTTAACTTATCAACCCATCTCTGGAATAAGGCAGGGCAAAATCTGTTAGTCGGGAGAAATCTGAAGTAATTGGAAGTAATCTGACTGTCTGACCAAGCAACAGGAGGGTGCCCCTATTGGCCATCATCCCTGTTTACCTTGCTTCAAAATGTTTCTTAAACAGCACCATTAAGCATCTCAGACTTCCTAAAAATGCAAAAATTTCTCTTCTTCGACCCCCTCCACCTCCCTGGACAAAGAACAATAACTTCTTTTGAATCTCTACAAAAACTTCTTAGATACTTTCCTTTTCAATTGGTAACAATGGCCACACAAGTATACAGCACTAACCCCTAAGAGTGCATTATCATTCTTTTACTTTGTGTATTTTAACACAATAATATTTTGATTTAAAAGATGCAGAAATGAAATCCCATTTACCGATAACCAATTTTACCTGAATGTAGGAAGTAATTGGCCCATTGTTTAGTCTCAAAGCAGCCTTCACATTGAGCTATTTCATTGGTGTGATGTGGGAAGGCCAGATCTTTTCCACCGACATGGATGTCCAAGTTCTCACCAAATATTGCACTGTGAATACACATAACAAACTTTTTGAGTTTTACATGTACACATCTGGGAAACATTCATAAACCAACAAAGCTTGTTTGTTTTGCTTAAAGGTGTGCTATGGAGGCATTCATTCATGATCTTTGTAAAATAAACAAAATAAAATTCCTGTGCTAAATGTATCAGTCACAATTTGGTTTTTGCAGTTTAAGTTTCACTTTAAATGCCTTTGGGTATTAAATGTCACCTCCCTTTGAATTATTAAGACCCATACTATCAGAAATTTACTCTGTTCCAAAGTTTAAATTGTGTCTGCTTTACTCTATGAACATAACTAAGGCATACTTGCCAACATTGTTATCGCAGAAAATGGAATGTATGTAAGCAGATGATCCACTGTGCAAAGTGAGGGTGCAAGTTCTATCACAGGTGGGGTCCTGGGGACAAAACTCCTCTTTATCTCTCTAAATGTTCATAGCACATGTGGAAATCACTAGAGATGTATGCAAGAATTGACTTTATTTTTGTCAACCTGTTGCTTCGGAAATCTTCTGATCATTTTAAGTATTAGTACTGCATATTGCTAATACTTAAAGTCAGCCTAAAAACATAAAATTCTGATCTTTATGGGTTTTAAAAATCAAAAAATGAAACAATTCACATGTATGATGGGGAACAACTTTTCTGAGCTTGATAAAATACTCAGTTTATAGCCCTGAATCTATTCTTCTGGTCACTAGGAAGCTGGAACCACAAACTGTTTTTGTAACAGGGCAAATTGAAAATCTTTTGCAAAATTCACAAAGTATTGGGGGCAAACATATTGTTTTGCCCCCCCCCCCCAATAATTCACGCAAATTAAAAGACAGCATGCAGAATAAACAAAATATAACATTGTGGTGTGCAGATGACTTCAGGGCTTCCAGAAAACTGTGTCAATTTGAGTGTATGTGTTTGTCAATGTTAGTGTGTATGTATGTTTGTTTGTTTTTGTATATGTGTACACTTGCATCAATATGGGTTTATTTTTCAGAGATGATTCCAGTCCAGGACACTCCAGGATTAAAGTGGCTAGTAAAAAATTTTTGCCTCCCTCATCCACAATTCAGATCTTTGCCACTGAGAATTTCTGTAAAGCACAGTTATATTCTTTAGAAGTTTGCAAGCAAATCTTCATCAAACATGAACTCCATCACACAGATGTACAATCATAAAACACATACCCACAATTATGTAACAGCATACATTTACTTTTATCAAGAAAGATATTCCACAAGTTACAAACCTAGACATAGCTGAGCATTCTATATGCCACCCTGGTCTTCCCCTACCCCAGGGAGATGACCACCACGGTTCCCCCTTCTTTGCTGCCTTCCACAGAGCAAAATCCCGCAGATGCCTTTTCTCAGAGTTTTCTTTTTCTTGAACCACTTCCTCTTCTTCCAGATTTTGGTAACGGAGCTTGCCATATCTGTCTCCTCCAAATGCCAAGAGATCAAAATACACACTTCCTGCAATATGAAAAAATTATGCATGATTTCAGGATGGTGGTACTTCCTTCTTTATGGTTGACATGTGCAACTATATTTTTCTAATCATATTAACCATCTGCAAAAAATCAAAATATTTAAGGCACTTTTATGAATTATATACAATACCATTATATACTCCAATACAAAACCATGTTTTCAATGAAGTCGAAAGGCAGGAATTACCATCCTGTTGTATGAGCTTTCCTCACTAAAAATCTTTTTGGTCATGGTACACTTTTTACAAATTTGAAATCAGTGTGGAAGGCCTACTCCTAGACATTCACAAATAGTGAAGGAAGCATCTTTTGAGAAGATCTGCAATGGTCCAGTGAACATGAAACGGTTAAAAGTGTAAGCCAATGGAGACATGGTTTGTTGTGTGCTACCACAAGGCTGAAATAACTGCTTTATACACCAATATTCTCACCTGAGGGTGTGGCATATGCATGGCCATTTCTGATAATCCTTGATATAAACTGGATGATAGATGGTATGTAGTCTGTTACCCGTGCATAGTGTGATGCTGGTAGAATCTGTATGAAGCAAATGAATATTCATTAAGTCACCACCTAATCCTCATGTTTTGTTTTGTAGGTCTCACACTTGTGACAGACTGTTAGTCAAGTGGTTAGAGCATCCTACTTGCAGCTAAATCATTTGGAGTTTGACTCTTGGCTTGGTAATATTAAAGACTTTCAAGGAACCAACTGCCACTGTGATCAGTGCCTTGCATGAGCAATGGATTAAGGGAAACAAGCCAGTGAGTCCCAAATGGGAAAAAGGCTGTGGCCCCATCAACTTGAACTAACTGGTGGGAAACCTCATTTAACTAACTAATACTTGAGACATTCATAACAAGTTAGGTTAGGCTAGATGGAGTTTTACAGCCCAGTTTCCAAGTGGTTAAAGTTAAGCTCGCCATGGCTTTTTTTCCAGTTGTGGCCCACTGGCTTATTTTCTTTACTTCACTGCTTATGCTGTGCACCAACACAATGGCAGTAGGTTCTGTTTTTAAACTTCTGTATGACCGAGTCAGGACTACTGACCTCCCAACTGAAAGTCTGATGTTCTAATCACTTGACCATGCAGTGCACAAAACTTAGGGTAAAATCTCTCAAGACATGTCATCTTTAATGATATCATGTTAAGGACTTGATGGCGGCTGTACTTCAAGCGCAACTTCAATATCCCAAGTTCTCAAGTGTAAGTGAAATACCTCAGGCTGCACAAGTTAAAGGACATATCTCTGTTATTAAAGTAACTTCAAAAATTGTTAAGCAGTGATGCTTCAAAATCTGACTCACCTCATCCCAGAAACAAAACAGAATTGTTCCCTTTTTACATTTAGCAGATTGCCAGATATGAACTGTCTTTAGTTCCAACTGACAGACAATGGTCTGCATGCCCAAGGTTAAGTTGTGCAAAGTTGCAAAGTACATTACTACTATGTCTGATTTTCATAAAACATTAAAGGGGCTCATTGAGTTAATATGGAATATTTTGTGATAAGACTGAAAAAAAAAATCATTGCATGACAATGTGTCTAATAAGCCTAATTACTCATATACCTCTGCCTAGAGTAATGAAAAAGTAAGAAACTATAATTTTCGTGAATAGAGGTTGCATATGACTAATGCAATGGTTAAACTGTCCTGTCGCAAACTTTTTGTAAATGATTTAAATCGTTAATAATTACTATATCATTGCCATTTCACTAGTGCATCAGATGTGCAGAATAACATACAGTAGTTTGACTCCTAATACCTTAAGTTCATTCATGTCTGACAGGAACTGTGCCTCATGTCTATTGGCTAAAATGCTGTGATCTTCCCCAGTCCTGGCGGCTTGTTCAATGATTTTATCATCAATATTCGTTATTCCCATCACTTGGACAACTTTGATGTCAAAGAAGTTTTCCAGAATTCTTCTAATGATATCAAACCTGACACAGTAGCTAGAAAGAAAAATAAAAAATTTAAGGTAACTTTCCACTTTCAAAAATTGGCCTCTGATGGTCTTTCTACCTATCAATGATCGTAAAATATCAGCTGCCTATCTGAAAGGATGACACCCTACTACATCTACAAATTGACCTACATAGTTTGACGTCCATGTAATTTATCGTAGATACTAGCAGGCTAATTAATACATAAACACCATCTGTTAGCACCACATCACAAAGCAATGATTGCTTAGCTTTTTAAAAATGAATCAATCAAAGGAATATCATAAGGGATCCAAAAATAAAGTGTAAAACATAATATCAAGATAGGATACAGTACCTTGCATGTCCTATGTGTGAAGTATCATACACTGTTGGTCCACAAGCATACCTGATCAACAAAAACAAACCACAGAATTAAAAAAAAATACACCTTTTTTCATTGGTCACATTCCAGATTGTGGACACAAACTGTGAAACATAGTTAACTTGCAGAGAATTCATCCACCAAATTTGCAAAGGCTCAGTACATCATCAGTAAAGAAAAAAAATATCTCAAGATTTCATAGCTACCTCACAATACATACTATTCTGCAGTACTTAGTAAGTAGCTCTCTTACATTAATAAGAAAATGAATACCATATCCTTGTTCAACATTATTTTTTATTTCTACATCAGATAAGAACAGTATAAGCAGAAATAAACTACTCAAAATATGAAGAGGGGGAGGCTGCCTTTAAAGAAATATTTTTTTTGAGGGGGATTTAAAATAGGAAGGCCTCTATGCAACCTGACTATGATAATGTATGTAATATATGTTGAAAAGCAGTGAAGTAACTTCCCACAGATTATTGTTTACTTTGTGGGACCAATGAATTGAGTGAGGGATTAAGCAGCCCAGCACCTTGCAACAAAACGTTTTTGCTGGTGTAACTGTAAGGTCAAAGTTCATTCGATGTCTGTTTGTACAGCAGTTATCTGTGTTACAGCACCTTGCAACATAGCTACACCAAAACGTTTTTGCTGGTGTAACTGCAAGGTCAAAGTTCATTCGATGCCTGTTTGTACAGCAGTTATCTGTGTTACAGCACCTTGCGACATGGCTACACCAAAACACTTTTGCTGGTGTAACTGTAAGGTCAAAGTTCATTTGGTGTCTGTTTGTACAGCAGTTATCTGTATAACAGCACCTTGCAACATAGCTACACCAAAAGGTGAGGCCTATTGACCCGGACGTCCGGCTCTATAATGAGATATTTCGTCTTATTGACCCGGACGTAACTCTACATTTTGGACGAGCGCCACCACTTAAACACTATACTTCAACATTTACTCCAACACAAACCAGACATAGGCCTAATGTAGTGCCTTGGACTAGAAAAGTGTAATTTTAGAGCACTTTTTTCAGTCTTTTATTTGCAGCATAACTGTTTTACAATCTCCATTGACATATACAATGTTGTTTGCTTTTGGATAGCTCATTCCTTTGAATCATGCTTCATCCAATTCAGCTACACTGTGTACTGTGCAAGCTGCCAAGTAAGCTGCAAGAAACTTTGTGTAGAGTTACACAGTAACTGCAATTGTCCCAATACCATTGTATTGTCTACGTCCGGGACAATTAGCATTTTTATTTGGTAACGGAGCCGGACGCGTCCGGGTCAATAGCCACGACGACACCAAAACGTTTTTGCTGGTGTAACCGTAAGGTCAAAGTTCATTTGGTGTCTGTTTGTACAGCAGTTATCTGTGTTACAGCACCTTGCAACATAGCTACACCAAAACGTTTTTGCTGGTGTAACTGTAAGGTCAAAGTTCATTCGATGTCTGTTTGTACAGCAGTTATCTGTGTTACAGCACCTTGCGACATGGCTACACCAAAACGTTTTTGCTGGTGTAACTGTAAGGTCAAAGTTCATTCGATGTCTGTTTGTACAGCAGTTATCTGTGTTATGTTGTATATGCAAGTTAGTAAGTCTAGTATTTCTGTTATGTTTTGTTATGTTAACTATTAGTCTTTTTTCACTCGTGATATTGTTGTGTATATTTTTAGTTGTCCTCGAGGGAGCCGAGGAGCTCGTATGAATAAATCTGTATCTTGCACCCAGCTGATACTCCTCCTCCCGTCTTACTTTATTGGCGTCTAATCCAGGTCATGTTCCCGCTGTTCATCGGGAAACCCACGCTACATAACTGTAACATGGATTTATTCAACATTCACAAACTGATCTGAGCATCCAACAATACCAATGACCACTTGAAAACTACTGTGACGTTAAACATAGTTCAGGTGATTTAAAATTAAAAATTACTCAAGTACCATCGTGCAACTTTTCCATGAGGCAGAATCAAAGGCACCAAGGTCTCCTTGTCTTCATGACATAAGGAATTACGAACTTTGATCCCAGTATCATATCCTTCTGGCTGTATCCAATTCCTTGATCCTGAGCAGAAGGAACGCACAGCAACTCTTAGGTGTGAGATGAATGTACATTGTACCAGTAATTTAGAATGATGAAATCTTGCAGCCAAATGCATTATACTTTAAAATATCCTGTGGGTCACAAAAGAGAACAAATCATTTTTTCTCAATCGAAGTTACATGTATTTTAATTCTACTCAATAAAATATTTTATTGACCATTATGGCATTCACATTTTATAAAATATGTTAAAGGAATCATACAGTTATGCTAGCAAGTGCATGTATGCACTTCGCTTTCCTGATAGCAGGTGTTGCAGTGTGAGTACAGGACCATGAGTACAGTACCAGGACATGATTATGAGTACGGGTACAAGGTCATCAGTACCGGTATACAGTAGGTACAGGTAACCTCATTTTTAAAATTGCCCAAAATGTCCAGATTGCACAAAGTTCTCACATGATTGAAGAGATTTGTCTTTATTTTGCTTTAAAAAATGGATCATTTTGCATCAAAACACTCTTGAAAATCATATAATTTTCAGTGGGGAGGATTTGCCCTGGACAGTTCCTACAGAGCAGCCATTGCTGTCCTCCTACTTAGAAAATAAAGGCAGTTACCCTAACTTTATGTGACAATCATTCCAACCATGGCTGTAGAGGTTGGGAGGGCTGAGGCTGCAGCACCCTCAATTGGCTAAAACCTTGATGCATCTGGCTGACTTTGGATCTAGAGTGGTGCAAATAGCGGGTTGCAAGTGGCAAAGCTTGGTGGACCAAAAGAGGGAATTCAGTAGAAACACTGAGGTTTTTTATATCTGGATAGCTAATGTGGGCACCTTTTCAGGATATGTCTAGGCATAGTTTGCTTATAGAAGATGAGGTCCAGGGGTCAGCTAAGCATACTACAAGTTATATTGTTGCTACTTTACGTGAGAGTATAGGTGTAGCAAGGTGGCTGCCCCAGTCAGTAGCAGCAATCTACAGATAGGACTGCACAGATAAGACTGACAATTTGTGAAACACTGCAATCCCGCTGTTTTAACGCAGCTTGCTTGCAATGCAGTTTTCAATGTGTAATGTACAGCACGCACATGTTTGTCACGGTAGTGATCTGTATGATTACACTGTAAACGGCCCGCTGGCCGCAAACAGCAGAACCAAACGCTATTATCCTGCATAAATTAAGGAATTCCCAGCATTCCTATGGTTAACTTATTTAGAGTAGGACTTAAGGAATGTTGTCATATGATGTCATTGCCAATGAAAACAGTGGTACACATGGTCCCATGCATGCAGAAGACTTAAGTGCGTATCCATTTTTACCGCCAAACGAGGGATCATGTTATCTCGGTGACATCATACGCATACGATCTATTGCAAAATTTGAATTCCCCCTGCTTCATGATTCTTTCAATTTCACTGATTCTAAGCCAGCCAATTTCAACTCAGACCATTGCCTATGGGATTTAGTGTGAAAAAACCAGACCTCGAGCCGAGTTTATGTTATGATGATCGCACTTCCTATGCTTACATAGCTGACTAGTGCAGCCAGCCAAGCCCCATGCTTAACTCACCAAGAAATGGCATCACAAATCTCTGCATACATTGATTTTTCTGGGATCTGACTTGCATGCATTTCATTGGCAGATTCTTTTTAAAAAAGACAAGGTTTGGGCAAGAAGTACCAAAAAAATAGAGGGATATGTATATAAATAAGGAAACATAAGACACGATTATCGAGTGCAATTGTTTTGCTGCCCAGATCCGCAATAAGATTAGACCTGGTGACGTCTGTACAAAGCTTGACTAGCAAAAGAACTGAGAAACTAATTCATGAGAATCAACACAGAATGCTCCATTTTCTATGATATTGGGTAAACAACAAAATGGCCGGAATTATCTGGCGCTCACAATAGTTTTTTTCAGGTTAATTTTTTCCAAATACTGCTTCTGACAATAAAAAATTATGAAATTCACGGAGGTGTGGCATGATAAAATATTTCGGTCAGCTACAATGGGGAGATTTATTGCACTATATTTGTGTCCCAAATCATGGTCTGGCAGAAAAGTTTGTAATGCCCTAGAAGAACAAAGTTTGGTTACTTTTTCATAGCAGCATTACGCACTTTTGTTAGAGTTCCTGGCTTGCGGCTTTTGAAGGAGCTGATTGTTGAAAGGCTCCTTGCAAGATCAAGTATGGCAGGCCTAATAGTGCAATGGAATTTTCAGCAAGAAGAATCACAGCTCATTGTGCAAGCTGATAGATAAGCAAGAAAAAGCAGCATACAAATTCAGGATAGGGTCAAGGTTCGAGAATCAGTTCATCATATCTTTTTATCATTTTGGGTGGCAAGATTAGCAGAACTTTGTTGTGCAAATTTAAGCCCAGAAATTTATGGTTTATGGTACAAACGGCTTAAGTGAACACAGCAAAAGTTGCGAAACTGAACAATTTGATTTATGAGGATACAAAAACCGTTAAACATAAATTAGAGAAACCGTGTAACCAATCGATCAGTCGGTTAATAGGTTAAACGGATAATCGTAGCAACCCTACTTGGTACTGCACTGCACTGTACGTAAACGTTACTTGTTCAGAAGCTCTGGAATTCCATTGATAAAACTTACACAGCAGCTTTGGGAATTTTTCCCAATTAATTACACATCAAAACGATAACACCGCTGGTTCTTAAATCTAAAGGTCACCATCTGCGTGTGCAGCACTACGTGTATGGTGTAGTGATCGCTTCTTAAAACAGGCAGTGAATTATTTACGTTCCATAAGTACTGAACTACTGATCCTAATCAACATTTTCGATCAAGAATTTCTGTTAAAACTTGGAAAAATGCAACCATGTTTTGTTTGTAAGAAATAATACTGAATACATTCCCTCAAATTTCGATCACGGGGGAAAAATTTATCATAAAAGTAACGGCCACTGCATTACACTTACAGCCTAGGCCTAGGCCTACTTTTGCTTTCGGGGTTGTAATTTTAGAATTCCCAATCTTTGAATAATAATCCCCTTATATTGTTCTTGTGAGAAGATCTTTTTGGTTCAACATCTTTTTGAGTGTTGCCTAACTGGCCTAGTATAATTCATACATGTTAACAACACACAATACACGTCGCAAAACTACTACCTACAATAATAGGATTGTAACTTTGAGGCGATACATCAAATTATCTTTGACTTACTTTCAACTCTTACTCTTTCCCATCAGAAAAAAATAGTATTCGAAATTGCCCTCATTGACTCTCTTTAACACCCTAACCATTTATCAGGCCATACGTTAAATCAATCTAACTTGAATAACTTCTCAGCACCCACACATCGAAAGAAAACCGAACACTAAATCCAACTGCGACTCTGAAGCTAGTAGTCAGGCCATACTCATCAATTTCAGCCTCAGATTCGCCCTCATATTGCATTGAAAGACCGAGGCAGGTTGCACGCTTATGGAACGCTGTTTTTAAATTTATTCAGGAATTTCATATATCTCTTATTCAATATCTTAGATATCTAAAGAGCGCACAGTTTTTAGGAAGTTTTCTTATATCGTCAACAGGCTTAATGATAAAATTTAGGAATCCCAAAACTTCAATTCGCCCGGCAACTCCCGCGCTGATTTATAATTAGGGGGCGAAACCTGGGCTCCCATTTCAAAACCGATTTTTTTTTCATTACAGGCCAATGATAAGGCCCTTCTCCAACTTCAATACCGGCCGGTCTGGCAATGAGCCATCAATCTTGTATGCTCAACCACACCTGCCCTTATATTTCGCTATTTTCCCCCTTCTTCTCACCAAATATGGCTATCCTTGCACTTTATTAGGTATATTCCTGATAATTTTGCCCTTGTTATTGATTTAAAGTTAAACATTTCATTGCAAACAGAAAGAGAGCTCAAAATAACGACAGCCTTCTTAAATTCTGTCTACAAAGATGATAATGACATTTCCGGCTGCCTGAGGAAAAATACTGTCCAAAATTTTGTGAACGCCCCGCGCCAACTGATGATGGCGCTTCGCTCAGCCTAGTCTTTTGGGCAATTCCATTCTGGCTGTGTGAGTTGTTGCGAGTTTTTCAAATTTTCTTTTCGCTCCACGCACACTGATGGTGGCGCTCTACTTGGATAGTCTTTCAGGCAGAAGTACAAAAAGATGAGGCTCTGCTTAAAAGCCTGGGAATGCAATTTCCGGAAGTCTGAGGGATCGCTATTATTCAAAATTTTCTCAAAGTTCCGCGCCAACTGCTGTGGGCATCCGCTTGTGTAGTCTTTTGGGAAGGATTGCTCTTTCAGACAGGGTTTTATTGATTTATTGGAACAATAAAGTTTTCTTATGTTATATTCTGTCCCCTCCCCCAAATTGAATTGCTCCCGTACGCCACGCCTATATGTCAGTCCATTTCCTCTTATGGGGACAAACAGAGAATGAAAGTAGTGACATAACTCTGTATGGGACAGTTTTGACCACCTGAAAAAAAATATGGCAGAAATTGGCATTTTAAAAGCTAAGTGAAAATAAGCCAGTTTAGAGTTACCGTTTCGCTCTTAAGGTCAAAGGTTATAAGATATGCGTTTTTACCATGAACCAAAGCTGTCCAGCCACGCATAGCGCATATGTGCACAAACCTATGCAAAGCTAGTAGTCTCTTCAGGTCATATGCCATAAGGAGTGCAGAACCCAATGATAGCGCATGCGCTGTAACAATGCACGACAACGAGTTGATATGAATTAGCTTATTGTAAATGATAGTTTCAAAATGCGATTTTATTTCATTGCACACGGTAGTCCTGCTGGCACTCTTTTTTCACTCCGCCACAAACTGGCCTGCCCCACCCCCTCCACTAAATCCTTGATCACAATCAATTAGATCGCGGCTGTTGCAGCCACTGCGACCTAGGTCCGAGGATATAGGTCCTTCAGGGGGAGTTTTCCCATGACGACAATGCAGGGAATCCCGCCGGTCGAAATCCTAGAAAGCTAAGATAGTATCGATAACTTGGTCTACCTGAAGTTTTAGGGTTCAATGTTCACAATTAAGGTTCGATTTTCCCTGTGATATAAAACATTTCTGATTGGCTGGAAACGACCCAAACAGCTTTTATTTAGAGAAATAGGTTACTGAACTCAACTTCAACTGCATCTGCAGAATATTATTGAATAGTTTCTTAGAATTTCTTCCGCAATTAGAACAATGTCTGTTTCTCATCCTCCCCCATCACATTACTTTACAAATACCCCCTCTTCCTACCCCCTTTGATCTAATTTAACATCTAAATTAGTTTGGGAGGTTTCACCCTTATTGTTATTAAACTTTGGGAAACACGGGATCTTTGACTTCCAGATTCTCATAACATATAAGAGTTGTTTTGAATTACTCATTCTGTGAATCAGCAAGTTCTCAATTCACTGAGAGAGCAAAGACCTTTTAGAATTTTTGTAACACTGTGACGTTTCTTTCCTTTTCTCGTGTATGATGATCTTTCTAAAATTTGGGTACGTTTAGGAATGAGTCCTGAGTCCAGACCCTTCCGCCTTCCAGCCTCGTCCGCCTATGATATCTGCCCGACTGAATCACCGAACTTAGGTCTGCTCGATTCATAAAGGTTTTGCTCAGTTGCTGGTAGCTGCAGCCCGCCCCCCCCCCCTTCCCCCGCTCGCCGGTCCCATGAGTTTTGGGGGAGAGAATAAGGTCTTTAACGTGCAGGTTCATATGGAAAAATGAAGCAGGCTATGACACACAATTTTATTTTTGTTTTGCATCGCTCTTCCTGAGAGAAAAAAAACTTAAGCAATCAAAAATGCATCTTTTCAATGGTCAAAGGGTAACTGAAGTGCATCGGCCAGTCCAAAAATTTCGGCCAACTGAACCTCGGCCGACTTTCACATTGTTCCACGCCTATATGTTTAGCCGGTGGATGGGGGTGCAACTATATCTTGCTCCTCCACATAATTTTCACGGCCTTTCTTCCAATCTCCAGTGCACTTGTCTCTGAAAAATTTGCACATTGGTTGCAGCGAGGAGGGGCTATGCGATTACTTAGTGTTAGTCTTGGTCAAGATGTGAATATTTTCAGTTTAATTTATAATTGAGGGCGCTTGCCAACTAGACTTCATAAATCTCGTGTTCACCAGGGAGATGTCTATACTGACACAAGGTGTGCTGTGTGCAAGAGTTTAACTGAACTGAATTGGACGCAATAACAAGCTAATGGAAAAGGCTAAGTTTCCATGAATATGGGGCCTAATTTATAACATTATGGGTAACAACTGGATATTGCATTAAAAAGGAAAGGCAAAAGAAAATATGCCAACTGAAAGATAATATCACCCCAGTAAATACACTGAAATTAACTAAGCCTAATTGCATTAAGAAAATGAAAATACTAGATTAAAATGGCATTTTGGGTTTCACGTGTAAACGGGACAACAAAGCCAATTTTTAGAGTTTTAAGGCATGTATCATGCAGCTTATGGGATACAAGTCCTTCCAAGCTTATAATTTGTTCATTACCATTGGCACCCTTAAATCAGTCACAAAAGTTATGTGTTTTATATAGTTATTGCAATTTGAAGGCCTTGTTTTTAATGGGACACTGGTGACCCAATACTTTCCAAAACTTATATATGTTTAAAGGAATATTCTGATGTCAATTTCATAGTGTCTCAAATAAAAGAGAAAAAAAATTCATGTCGCGCCTTTCAAACCCCATGCATCGATAGCTTGTTCATAACTCAAGATTTTCCTGTCTACAGAGATAGTTTTCTTTGTCAAAAGCAGACTCCCAGTTGCTTCAAGTACAAAACGTTATGACATACCAGCAGTCTGCTTACAACATCTTTTGTTGTTCTTTAAAATTGTAGTTATTAATTTGACCTCGAAACTTCACACCAGGGAAACATTGAATAATGTTTGTTTGAGGTTAACTGAGCTGCAAATTTTGTGAGCACAAAGGTTGCAGCTTTAAAAAGTATCTGCATATTTCATTTATATCCGTGAACATTATCAAAACACACAAAAGATGCTCAATTAAACTGCGTTTAAATATTTTCCTGAAAGGCCTAGTTCTCCAACCCCAAACAATACCAATTTTCCTAACCTTCTTACTTAAGCCCCTCCCACAATTGTCTGAAATTCATCCTCATCCAGATACAATCTCAGTTTATTACTTCAGGGTGAGTATAGAAAGGCTCAATGTGTATTTCAAAACACTCTCAGTACAGTTCACGTTATGCAATATAAGCTTTGGTACTCTGCATTGTTTAAAATTAGCTGTCAGTTAAAGAGCTATGCCAATTAAGAATTTTGGTATACCCTTACCAAAATTGTAGTTTGGGGTGAGAGGATAGGCCCTTTAAAAATTCATTACTTCTGAACGCAACATGCCATTAAAAAATTAGGAATCCATAATTTTCACCATTAAAGAGCAAAAAGAGCCTTGACTTTTGAAGCTCTTGAAATTTGTCACCGGAATATTCCTTTAAGTCATTCATTCTCTTCCAAATCCATGCACAAAATAGGTAGTGACAAGGTGAAATGTAGCCTTGAACACAGAATTGTTTGCCATACATTTTTCATTTTGTCATAAGCGCAATACATGGCTCACCGTGTAAACACCAAAATTTTAGTTTTTATTAACTCCTTAAAACCATGAACTCTGCTCCAATGTTCTCGTTCAGATAAGAATTTTAACGGCCAAAAATATTACGAGAAAGTGACGTAATGTACCAACATTGAAATAATGCAGAACATTAAATCAAGCATATTAAAACTTTCCATACACTTTTTTCTAAAGTCTCCCCGACTCTCTGGCGAAGCGCCGTTCAGCGAAACCAAACTATAAACTGCTTCCCGATTCCCGAAGAAGCTTACATCCACTGAAGGTCAACACTTGACCAACCTCACGGCCCTCAGACCATTTAGATCATTGGTCTGTCATGTATGGCGCCATTCTAGACTGGATGAAAATAACAGATAGATACTACACATGATCTTAGCCAAAAGGCCGAGAAGGTTCAAGTTATTCCCATTAGGCTTGCTGAAGAAGTTGAATTGGCTCCCTGTGCTTTATAGTCCCAGGCGGATTCAAGATCTTGCTTCTTGTATATAAAGCCGTACAGTCTTACACAATATGGCACCACTTTACCTTTCTAACTCGTTCTCATTAAAAAAAAAAAAAACATAAAAGATCTGAGACCGCTAGCTGCAGTCTTGAGCCCAAAGTTATGGAATGACCTTCCCTTGCAGTTAAGTTCGCACGCTCCTTGGGGCATTTTCAGTCCTTAAGTTAAAAACTCATGCACATATTCAGCTGTGCCTTTGATGGTATATCTGATAGATCAACTCAGTCTTTCGTTTCCCCCTTTCTTTTGTGAGGCGCATTAGAATAATTATTTTAAATAATACGTACCCGCCATATAAATTTCATGAACTTGAACGTGGTGTCCGATTTATATGTATAGTGATGCAAAAGTTGAAAGGTCAAGAGCAGCCCCAAAAACTTACTTTGAAGCAACAGCTACACTTCTCAATTTTCTTCTTATTTCTCTTCAAAGTATCTTTCATCATTTTTACTTCAATATTGCATATTCAAGGTAAATCACGCAATTCCTTCAAGTAAATTTCACATTTGAGAAGAAAAATATTGTCACATGACTCTCAACAGCCAATTATGAAACACGGACAGTCTACTGCACTTTCAAGTTGGGGTGACCGCTCTTGCAATGTTTTTTGTATATTATATTGTTCAAAGGTACCAAGAGAAGATTTAATGTAAATCTCTCATACAAAATCTGATGCAAGAAAATATCACAGTGTAAATAGGACACCAAAAACCCTTATTTATGTAATGACCCCAAAGCAAAACCGCAGCTTGTCTATTCTCTCTGCTCTGTTGTAATGCATGTACCTACCATGTACGTCCGTACAGCACTGATCACATACCAGTGGTATGTAGACTTGGCCAAGTCTCTCGTAGGTGTTCCGCGGGGAGCTGAAAACTTTAGTATTTATTTATTTTTTTATTTATTTATTTATTTTATTTTTTTTTTTTTTTGCGGCCCGCGAGATTTCTGAAGGAAAAGAAAAATATCAGTCTATTTTACATCATACTAAGGAGCTATAGATTTGATTTCAATTTCACTAATGATGTTCCCCGTTATGCGTATCATCACTATCCACAGGCTTGTGACATGGAGTAACCGCCCAGAGTGGGAAACTCAATGCTTATGATCAGCTACTCAAAAACCGATTCTGCACTTTGGTGCATGGAGTTTCCATCCATGATTGGTGTGACCTTCTCTGACGCAACGTAACTGCACAACTTCGATTTTAATTTGACGACTGTAGAGGCCAAACCTCTCACCCCAAACTACAATTTTGGTACCCGGGTACCGAAATTCTCAATTGGCTCAGCTCTTTGATTGACAGCTAATTCAAACAATGCAGAGTGCCAAAGCATATATTACACAGCATGAACGGTACTGAGAGTGTTTTGATTATATAAATTGAGTTTTTCTATACTCACCCTGAAGCAATAAAGTGAGATTGTGTCTGGATGAGGATGAATTTCAGACAATTGTGGGAGGGGCTTCAGTAAGAAGGTTAGGAGAATTGGTACACTCTAAAAAATATTGGGCAAATATTTGCCCAACTTTTTACCAACACTGGGTATATATGTGTCCTCCCAACAATTGGGCAAACTGTTGCGCAAATGGTGTCGGGCAATGCAATTACCCAGTAGTTGGGCAACACTGAATGACCAACTTTTAACCAACACTGGGTATATATGTGTCCTCCCAACTGTTGGGCAAAAGGTGTTGGGCAATGCAGCTACCCAGTATGTTGGGTGCTTGTTTGGATTTCAATAATTACAATAAAACCTGATATGTAATTACAAAGTACCCTAACACATACACCGTTTATCCTCCAAGAGTAGCTGCATGGGGCACCAGCGACTTTTTTCTAATAGTCCCCACGACTCTCTGGCGAAGAGCCAAGGGGCGAAAATCAAATGGACAAGTATGCCCTCCAAAGGGCAAACACTGATGTGAGGAGCTTTTGACAAAATCTGAAGAGTTTCGGATAGCTGTTCTCAAACTGTGAAGTGTGTGGTTTGAAGTATCAAACTCAATCTCGAACTTTGTATTTCTTCTCCCATTAATTATGTAGCAATGAAAACTTCTTTTTTCTATGCGACCATTGCTCAGTACTTTCGTCCAGATTTTTACTGCTATTCTACCGTTAGCTTTTTATTTACCAAATACAACCTTATTCAACCATGAGATCTTATAATGAACCACTTATATTACAATAATTATCTGTAAAACTTAACTGATCTTTAACTAATCATCTGATTGGTCAATTGCATATTACCCAACTGTTGGGTACTTCAAAACTTGCCCAACACCTTTTTCCAACACCTGGATTTTGCCCAACCTTAATTTGCCCAACAATATGGGTACCCATTTGTTGGGCAATAATTTGCCCATGTTGGGCATTTTGTATTTTGCCCAACACTTTTTACCCAACAGTTTTTAGAGTGTACTGTTTGGGGTGAGAGAATTCAGCCTTTAATAAATCTGGCCGCTCGCCTCTGGGCCTTTTCAATAATATCCCTGTCGGATTAGGTATAAGGGTCCCAGACGGTACTAAAGTAATCTAGAATGGGCCGGACAAGAGCAAAATAAGCGGTTTCTTTAGTTGCCTTGTCACAGTGAGCGAATTTCTTCTCAGTAGGCCCAAAATCCGGTTTGCTTTGCCTGCTATTTTATTAATGTGCCTTTTTCCAGCTCATATTTGAAGAAAGTTCTACTCCTAAATATGGGTAATGAGGTTTACTTGCTCCAAAGTATGGTTCCCCATCGCGTAAGAATGCGGGCTTGAAGTCTTATGGGTGACTCTCATGGTAAAACATTTGGATTTATTGAACCCCATTTGCCAAGCTCATAACTAACACCAAATGCTGACAATTATTTAGGAAATATACTTTTCCGCATAGGTTCGTTGATGAATTACTTCAATTTTCCTGAAACGGTCAATCCCGCTTTGTTTATGCTAAGAATCTGGTGCAGCTAGTACACATCTTGAAACGCACTGGCAATTCATGATGGTACCTAGTATACTGCGGCACTTCGATACAAGATCCAACACAATGCCTTGCATTGGGCGAGCACATATACGTAAGTGATGCGAAGTATGTAAATGTAATGAATAGGGGAAGCAGAACAAAGACACAGAGTTCTTTATAGCATTGTTAGTGAAGATAGAAGGATAAAAAGAAAGGTACCATTATATTTTGGAAATATTATTAATTGTTCTCTCTCTTTCAAATGATGTTTCAACATATTCTCACCTCTAAGACGGAAAATGTGCAGTTTTAAACTTCGCAAGTTAGCTCTCGCTACTTCGGTTTTCTCGGAAAGCGTATGACCCAGACTCTAGTCAAAGTTCGCTCCCTGACAATCGCTATCTACTAAAACGAGTTTCTTCTGAATATTTAACCTTCCATTTTTCTTCACTTGCAAAAAAACAAAAACAAAACTCATTTAGTAGACCTTATTGACATTTTCAACGGGTGTCCGTTTCCGCTCTTCGTAAGCTAGCTCGAGTACGGTCTCCCAGAAAGCGTTGCAACAACCTAAGGTTAGACAACAAAAAGAGTTTGGACAACACAACTTAAATTTTGATAACAAAGTAGGCATAAGTTTCAACAACAACAACTTGAAATTTATATACAGCGTGAATACAGACAACGAAATGGTTTGGACAACAAAATATGCGTTCCCTACGAAAGCATAGAAGGGACATGCAAAGGAAAAAAAACTCTCTCAGCAAAATGACAATTTTCGTAGAACTGACATTTTGACGACCAGAATTAAGTCTTCAAAATGACAAAAATCCCGAATTTTGCGTTTTAATTAACTTTTCAAAACGTTAAAATTGCGAAAGTTGTCATTTTATCGAGTTACAAAATCTCGACAAAATGACAAAATTCAGAAAATTGTCACTTTGCTGAGTTAGAACATCTCGTCTAAATAGCAAAATACAGAAAATTGTCATTTTGCCGGGTAAAAACTTTTTGTCAAAATGGCAAAATTCAGAAAATTGTCATCTTGCTGAATTAGATCATCCTGTTTAACCTGCGAAATTCTAAGGAAGCGTTAAGGTGCCATCAAGTTAACAACTTAGTCACCACATTATCTTTACATTTTGTAACAAAAGGATGAAATGTTTACTTATTATCTTAGCATTTTGCAGACAATGATGAAATGCAAACTTACAATATTTCACCAATTCAAAATTTCGCAGAAAATCGATGAATTACGCATTTAACAAATGTTATTAATTCCTCGTTTTGCAGAAGATTAATGAATTACTCATATATACCAAATTTTTTGTATAATAGTTTTGTCCTTTTCCCAATTTAGTGAGTTTATGGTAAAACGGGAAAAGTCGGGAAAAAAAGCAACACTCCCCAGGGGAAAGAGTCGGGTACGGCCATGTGAGCCACATGAGAAAAATACTTGGATTAAGTTAAGTCGTTAATATATGTTTGGCATATGGTGATGACCGTATGGGACTCTTTTCTCAGGGGTGACTTTTTACCCTATTCCAAATCCCCAACCACGGTATAATCTCTTCCCTCCTGAGGAACCACAGTCTGCCTCATCCCATACGGTCATGCACAGTATAAAATAAAATATGTACAAATCAATGACGAAGCACTTTGGTGCTACATGTCACTTTTGGAGCATTACGTAATAATGCTAAAAAGTATTCAAAATCTTGGACCGTTTATATTTCAATGTAATATGTACATACGGTCTCGTCCCGGTCTTGGACTTTGTCTGTTTCGGTCTCGGTCTCGAATTCTGCCCTGGTCTCGGTCTCGACACCTTCTGGTCTCGGTCTTGGATATGCTGGTCTCGGCTAAAACACTGGTTCAGATACCCTGCTTCTAAAAGGATAATTAAATCCCAGTTGTTGTTTTTGTCTTAAACCAAGCCCGGATTCATATAGCATTCAAGTAAAAACTACGACAAACTTTAGATTTGTAGCTGTTGTGTTCAATTTTAAGGGCGTTTAGACTTTGCAAGCCCACGGGGCGGGCGACTTTTTTTTGTCCAGCTCATCGCTACGAAAAATCTGAGTGGTGGTAGCCTGAAGGGGGATGTAGCCACAAAGGCGCTACTCAGGCTAAGACTTTGCAGACATTAACGTCCCGACAACAACGGAAAAAGGGAATTTTAGGGGTCCTTTTGAGAAGGTAGCAGAGAATAGAAAGAAAATGATTTAATCGTAGAGTCTGATATGTTGCTACACCTTGTACACATATCAAACTAGTAGCATAGCAAGAGGGGAAGAGGCAAAGTACCCCGAAAAAAGTCAAAGGTAAAATCGTTGAGACAGTAAAATGAAAGAAAGAGATTGCCCCAACCCCAAATTCGAATTTGAGGGGCTCTATGAAGTCAAGAAGGTTTACCCCCGCCTTCTGCCTCAAAAGCACAGATTGCCCCAAACACACAGATATACAGAAATTTTTCGTTATGAAAACATGTGTATTAGTTTGAATGACGGTGCACTTTATTGTCTCTTTAAAATGTAGAAATAGGAATCTAAAGCAGCTGATTCGTAATCCGTCATTTTCTGAAAATTGACAATATGCTGAATTTATCACTTGCAACTAAGTAAGTAATAGAAGGATGAACATGGCCATCGCAAAGATGGTGAGGTTTCGCCGAAAGCCAGGTTGTGGCTTCTGTTCTCTTCAGCCAGTCTAGAGCAGGACCACTCAGTGTTTGCCCTTTGGAGGGCGTATACTTGTCCATTTGGGACGTTAAGCTCCTTAAGGGAGCAGAACTCCTCCGGGAGTAATCATTTGGTTTTCGCCCCTTGGCTCTTCGCCAGAGAGTCGTGGGGACTTTTAGAAAGAAGAAAAAAACTAAGTAAGTAATTCAGTACAACGATGTTGAACTGTTGAAATATGGTACATTTGCATTTTATCATTTTTCTGCAAAATGTTAAGATAATCTATGACTAAGTTCTTAATTTGATGGCCCCTTAACGTTTCCATACAGAATTTCGCCCTGAAGGTTCTAACTAGGCGAAATGGCAATTTTCCAAGTTTTGCTGTTTTGACAAGATGTTTTTTCTGGGCAAAATGTCACGATAATAAGTGACCATTTCATCATTTTGTTGCAAAATGTTAAGATAATATTGGATCTAAGTTTGTAATTTGACGGCACCTTAACGTTTCCATATATTTTCCGAATTTTGCCATTTGGAGATCAGGGGCTACAACTCTAGCTCTGCCTGAGTTCTGTTTTAATATTCATTTTTTTTTTGCAGGGTTACAGCTTTTGTTTTTCTTTGTTTAGCTCCAGCTGGGTGCAGCTATACGCTCTGGATCTGGATCTGGAAAAATACTGCACAACACTCCTGGTGGAGTCAAACGTGCAGGGTTGAGTGTGTGCATGTAGTTAGTCGTCCCGTCTGAGGATCCTCAAGGCTGCGCTCTTGAATTGCTTGGGGTCCTCGAGATCTGTAATGTTCTGGGGGAGTAGGTTCCAGTCTCTGACGGTCCGAGGAAAGAAACTGTATTTGTAGCAGTCCTTATTGGTTGCTATAATTGTAAAGCTATTAGAATGGTGATGCCTAGAGGGCCGCCGGGCCGGTTGTAGGTTGTTGATTGGCAAGGCTAGGAGGCCCAATCTGGCTTTGTGAAGAATTGCTAGCCTGTTGGCAGTACGCCTGTTTTTGAGACTATCCCACCCTAGGTCGTTTAGCATTTCAGTCACACTACTATGGGGGGAATAGTCATTATAAACAAACCTAGCAGCCCTACGCTCCTCCCATTTTGATTGGGAACCACCCCTTTCTCCAGTCTGGTTCACTTGATTCTGAACATCCGGCGCATTATTTAGGGAATAAAGTCAATGGTGCCCATGTCTCTACATCAGATTCGAACAGGCTATGACGTCACGCATATGGGCTGAGAGACCCGAGGCGAAGCCGAGGGTCTCTGCCTATATGCGTGACGTCATAGCCTGTTCGAATATGATGTAGAGACATGGGCACCATGACTTTATTCCCATTCATAAATACTTTAATTTCGAGAAGTTTAGAAGGGAAAAAGCTTTCTTTTTATGAATTTTCCATTGATCATCAATTATTCTCCTTAATTTGGCTTAAGTTTCATGAAGTGCTCGTACAGGTGTACGTTACCATGACATTGACATTGAATAGCGAAAAGCTGTATTAATATTACTGCAATGCACAGTAGAGTAGCTAGTTAGCTACACGCTACCTTCGTAGCTTGTACGTACCGTATGTACACAGTAGTCATGACCATAGTCATACAATGATACAGTCATAGGCCTACTTTGTGCCGTCTATTTGACTAATAAGTTATATTCTGGAAGTCTTGAACGAGGTCATATTTGGAACGATTTATCTCTTGGATTTGGAACTATAGTCGTGAATAGTTCCACTAAAATTATATACTAGCTTGAGGATCTGTGGTTTGGTTTATATTGCTCACTGTGACGTTTGACTTTGACAACGTCCTGCTATACGTTGTTGGACACAGACTAAACAACTAACGTTAGGCTAAAATAACGTCAGACCTAACTTAGCCTTTCAAATTAGGGTTACGTTGTTTTCGAAATGAGGCTGAGTCAGTAAACTAGCTTGAGCTTTTTGAGTGGAACTTTATGGAACCAGAAATACTTGCCTTTACTAACGGTGGCTGTCGCTATTCCTAAAGTTTTCATTGCAGAGAGAATTTATCACAATCTTGATGACGTTTATTGTCGATGCAGTAAGCAGGCTACTTGGGCCGGCTAAGGCTCTTCTTAATATTATCACATCTGCATTTCCTTTGGCGATTCTGGTGCTAAATTTCCTAACATAGGCCTAGCTAATGGTGCACAGAATACTTGACCAAGCCTTTTGTATGGAATATGCGAGATGGGCTTTTAAGGTTAGTGAGTAACGTTATACTCGGACACTCATTTCAAAACTGCTTTTTTCATCGCCCCAGAAAGGCTAGAGGTTTCGAGTCTAACTGAGGTAGGCCTAGGCCTAGGAAGTCATGTAGTCCTACTTATATGTCTTTTTCTCATCAACAGCGTACCATATCATTATCAATATTTACACGATCGGGGTCTAAGCCTAGGCCTAGGCCCTTTGTGGACTTTGAAACACTAACAAGACTTTCACTTAATATTCTCTGAATTAAAGGTCTGAAATCTGATTAGGACCTAATTTATTCGTTTCAATGTACACACAATATTGCGGTCAACCAAATATATTTACATTTTAAGTTGGACAGTTATGGGGTAAATTACAGTCGTATGCCTTAACTGCTTAAAACGTCAGACACCATTATGAAGTATTTGGGCTAGTATGTGTGCTACATATGTGACCTAAAACTATGTAGTCAAGCTTACATAAACCTTGAGGCTTGTCAGCAAAGCTGTGTTTATGGTCATGTTGATCAAAAACTTTCTCTCCATACACCCTATGTCTCTACACTGGATTAGAACATGGGTAACTGACCAATCACAAGCCAGCATTCTCAAAAAGTATTTATGAATGGTTGATATAATTACGTCATATTGATTGCCATACGCGTAGTTCGTTCTTACGTCGTTTACGTACGTGCGAATTTCTCAAGTCTTAAATGACATTAAACGTGAAGTTCGCGTACGTTCAAATTTCACGTTATTAACTTTGTTCTGCACATTCCTTTCCAAGAGGATCGATTATCATTTTTTGATTTAGCCTATCTGTACCTATCTGAACACTTTTATGGTGAGATCTTTTTATATTAGTAGATATATCAACCAAATAACCTTAAAGTCATGTATGATATTAAAGTAATCAATGCCTTTAGCCTATCACGGCATTGGCATGGCTCATCATTAACGTTAGGCCTAAGGTTAGATGTATTAAGCTGATCATGAACAATTGTGTGCTAGGCTAGGCTAGGCTAGGCCTGTTGCAAAATGTTGACATAAGGACCAGCCTTTTTTAACATTGGGAACAGTACATTATGTGCATATATTATGTAATTAGCCCACGGTAAAGTAACTACACGCTTACTACAATACAGCCTATAGGCTTACAGTATAATAATCTTGGGAACACTTTTTTGTTTGCTAGCCTACTGCCTTCTGTACAAATACAATGAAAACAATCAGAAAATTTTCAGGGAAATATTCTATTACATACCACTACATGGCCCAACTTCAGGCAGTCATTAATAGTCTTACAAATTTCCGTCGACAGCATCATTCAGGGATCTAGCCTGCAGCAAAAATCCTTAAAGGGAGGTGCAGTTCAAAGGCTGTCTTCATTAATCACCCCACCATCACTTAGTTAGCACATGATGTATTAACGATTTGCCCCCCTCCCCCCGTCCCCGCAGGCTACGGGCTACGGCCCTGTATTTACACAGCAAACAAGTAGTTTTTAAAACATAACCTTACTATATAAGGCCCAAGTATCATCGAAATCAACTTCATTACATTGCAGGTAGTTGGTGCTATTAATGGTAAATTGTGTTCTGTAAAATTATATTTTTCTTTTTAGCATGGCTGGTATAATTAACTTTCCAAGACCGATTACATAATTGTGAATGACTGTAATGTCCTCTATTTCCACATCGCTGCTGCTTTCATATCCAGCCAGTAAGTTTATGAAAGTATCATTTTTCCTAAATATATAATTTAAGATATTGAGGTGATGATCCGCAGTCTGCACAAGCTTTACAATCTGTTGGTAGGCGACCTTGTTTCCCTACTCATAGGAAGCTCCCTGCTCTAATTTATATGCTACTGATTTCAGCACTTTCTTGCAGAATTTTATTTTCCACATTCCTATATGGTCCTTCAAGGTATATCTATTGCAATCATAGTTCTCTATTTGCATTCAGTTGCTAGCATTATGGATTGTATCATAAACTGTCTTCTATAAAACATTTTCTCAAATGTAACTTTCTGATACAGCTTTCCAGTGCCGACTCTGCTATTTTGAAACACAATTTCAAAACCTCTTTAATCTGATATCATCGCTGCTCTCACTTGCAACTAGCAATTCTACTGTATGAAAGTAATATTTATGTTTTTGAAATAGCTGGGAGTTTTCAGCAAGAACTTATACAGCCTTTTCATATTTTATTAGAGAACTCGTAACTTTGTCCTGTTACGAAAATTTGTCTTCAAGAGATATACTTTCTGTATTCCTTATATTCCTTCAAACAAGCAAGGCATGTACTAATGGAATCGAAATCCTCAATATGTATTCAGTTGGTGCTAGTGAAATTGTAAACTGTGATCTGCACAACTCTTGTTTTTCTTATTTAGCCTGGCTGATGTAGTTTTCCAATGCTACCTACTTGACTCTGAATCACAGTAAATGACCTCCTCAATCTGATATCACTGCTGCTTTTATCTGAAGCCAGTAAGTTTATAACAGTAGTTTTCTTTCTTTCTTTTTTTCCTTGAAGTGGTTTTGAGATGTTGAGAGTGGGTTGACACAAGCTTTACTTTTTCATCAGAGATCTCATTTTTTACTCTAAACATTCTTCAGATTATATTTTGCAAAAATTTAGCTTATTATAAGGGATCCTTGCTTCGTTACAAATAAGGCCTGTGATACTGACAATAAAGTTCACAGTTTGCAGTCAGTTGGTGCTATATATGGACTGCAAATTGTGTTCTGAAGTTAGAAAGATAGATCAGAATTAATGACACACCAACACGAATGTGTCATATAGTGTCAACTGGATTTCAAACACGGTTGAAGTTTGGTTTCAAATACAATTCAGTTCAGTGCTAGTCCTTCCCTTAAGTCCCCTCTTACAAAAGGCAGGAAATACCATGAGAGTATTCTACAACCCCTGCCCACAGTGGGTAATTATGTTGTGAAAAACTTTCTTTTTCCTCATTTACAGTAAAACATCTTATATAAATTTCCACTATGCTTATGAACTTTTGAAAAATATTAAAGGGCCTCTTTACTTCAGCACCACTGCTGCTTCCATTCGAAACATGCAAGTTTTCCAAAAGTCTAGAAGGTGTTGAGCATGGATTTCTACAACCTCTATACATGTAGTGGATAACTACAGTGATGCCATATAAAGTGTACCATTACATGTTTTCAGATAGTTATTTTATGCATTTTTCGAAATGAATGGGAGGCGTTCAGCAAGATATTACACAATCTTTAAATTAAATAGAGAACTTTAGTTTATACGACAGAGATTACAGATTTTTGTTGTACAAATCTATGAGATTCTGCCATCCTTACAATCAATGCCTGGGGTCTGTAAAATAGTAACTTTTTCTCATTTATCGCAGTTGATCTGTAACTTTCCGGTGCTGCCTTATAGTACTTGATTCACAGTAAACAGCCTTTTGACTATGGCATCATAGCTGCCCAAGTTTATTTGAAATAACGGTAAGTTTTTTTTTGTTTTTGTTCTTGTTTTTTTCCTTTTCGAAAGGCTGAGACTAATGTTAAGAGAGTGCTTACACAAGCTTCACATTTAAAGAAGAGAACCAATTCTTAGCTTTATAAATTATGGAAATTACAAACTTTTGTTGAACAAATTTACTTTCTGAAATCATATGAGATCCTGACATCCTTAATTGATGTCTGTGTTTTGTTAAAAACATTTTTTTCTCATTTTTTGGCAGCTGATATGTAACTTTCCAATGCTGCCTACAGTCTTGATTCCAGATTACATGCATAAACACTTATCATGATTTCCTGCATTCTGATTGGCTGAAACAATTTGAGACCAGTCTCAAATCGCACTTGAGACCAGTCTTTGTGTCAGTTAGGAGAATTACTTTATGGTGAACTGAATATGACCATTCTGTCACCACTTTGTATTATGCTGGGTTATCGTAGAAACATATAACATAGAGGCCTACATGCTATTTGTCACACAGTAGGCTATTACACAGTAAAAACAGTGTAACAGCACAGTATGCTACTGTATCGTTATTCTTTTTACCTTTTTGAAAAGGCTGAGACTGGTTTTGAGAGAGTGCTTACACAAGCTTCACATTTCACATTTTTAGAAGACAGTAATCCTCAAAAGAAGGGTTTAAGGATTACATTACAGGATTTGGTGTCTCAGAGGGGTACTTATTCTAAGCATTTTGGTGAAATTTGCATTGAAATCCGATGTGTAGTTCTCAAGATATGAGCACGTAAAGTTTTCACATTTTCAACAAAAAGTGAACTTGAAGCAAGCACATATGACATCATATCCCCACATTAGTGCACAGTCTTTTGTTTTTCTTTAAATTTTCGAGTTGATTTTCTTCTCAGAAAACCCCACATTATTAAAATGTGATTGCCTAAGTGGCATGAGAACTTTACAAACTTTGCATACCCCACAGGGAGGTCCTATTCCAGGTAACTGCAAGGTCAACACAACATTCTAATTAAACAAAGGGAAACAAAGCATTCCTTGTAAATGTGAGGAAGTGATATAAGCTCTGCTGCCCTCAAAGTCACTTTGGAACAGAAATCTACTGACTTCATTTACTGATATCTCGAGAACTACATGTCAGATTTGAAACTCTCACCACCCTGTGTAGTTTTGGTTCTTCTTTCACACATGAAAATTAAATTTTTGCTTAAACCTTCCCTTTAACTTTATAAATGATTCGAAAATGAAACAAATGAAAACCCTTCATATGTATTCACAGATGGTGCTATTCAAGGGTGTCGATTTGATTTTCAAAGTTGGGGGGGGGGGGGCATCTGGCCAAAATTTTCCCCTGTCCTGCCAAGGTGTCCACAGCGGCGTAGCTACACACTTTTGCGGAGGGAGGGGGTGGGTAAGCATCCAAGTTTTACGATTTTTAAGTGTGAACACCACTGTACTAGGGACGTAATTTGCGCGCGAGGAGTGCGCTGAAACTTTTGTCCTTTTTCGAATATTTGAAAATATGGAGCTTCATTTCAGAAAAGTTTGGATTCTGAGTTTCCTGTAAGGAAATTTGAAAAGTTGGGTTGTCAAACCTGAGATTTAGCGGCGACCAATGTTGCTGCTTCATTATCTTTTCCAACGCCTACTAATTTAGGCTCTCCGACGAAATGTTTTGAGTCAAGAGCTTATATTGGAGAAAATTTGAAAAAAAAATTGAAATTTTACGAAAGAGAATTTATAAAAATAGCACAGACTGTAGTTACCGTTGTCACTTGATGATCTGGTGTCACATGTAGCAAATTTTCGATTTTGTCACCCCCAGAGCTCGGAAAAGTTTACCAGATTGAAGGTAAGGGTGACCACCTCTGCTTAGGAATTGCAATTTGCGGCGCGCAAAGCGCGCGAAAATTTTTTGAAACATTTAATGACGATATCGAGCTCTTTTTGGAGAGAAGTTGGAATTTCGAAATTTCATGAGTTGTCAAAACCACATTGTAGACTGGTATCACAAATGGCAAATTTTTGAATTCTTCATTTCTTCAGAGCCACCTGCCCCCTGTAGCTACGCTACTGGGGTTCTGAGAAAAAGGGAACCTGATTCAAAATGGTGCTAAATGTTTCAATTTTTGGAGTTACTCGGAAACTCCAACGTTTTCAAACAATGGTCTTGAAAGTGTGGGTAATTACTTCAGGGGACTATACGGTCAATATGAATTGCAAGAGCATCAATGGTGCCATAGCTCAGCTACAATTTCTCTTACACACTCTTACTGCTTTGCAGAAGACCAAGAAGCTGTGGAAAGTCCTCATCAGTGATGTTGCACCTTCAGTGCTGTAGATGTCAAAATTTTGTCACAACAGTGGTAAATCAGAACTTCCCAGCTTGAGATAACTTTTTTACTGATTGTAAGCACAATACTGCATGCAATTCTGCTGACAAATATGAAGTGCTATTTATACTCCAAATTGCCAGGCCCAACAAAAAATGATTCCTATGGTGATAGATATCATGCAAAAAAAAGCAGTTGCATGTTTTTCACCATCTGACTCTTTGTCACCTTAATTGGCATTTAACTTCATTACAAAGCACATCTATGATGACCCATTATCCTCTGACCACCCATGCAACCCTTGCTAAGATTCTAACACAACCTCTAGTAGGTAGATCCTTTTACTTGATTGGACTGATTTATTCCTTTGCCCCCAAACAAACAGTTGTTTGGTCAAACGTGTACATTTCCAATGTACACGTTTGACCCAGCAACTATTTGGTACTCCTGTCAACTTTGACAAACATTCAGACACATCCCATAGAAGTTGACAGGTATTCCACTATCAGCATTGAAATTTTGCATGATGCTAAAAATGACCTTTAACCTTCTTCCAAAGCGCAAATATGATGACCCATCACCTACCAAAGTCTTTCCACCTTTGATTGGTGATGTTTGAAATAAAACCCCTATGAGTTAACAGCTTTTGAGTAGTTTCAATGTTTGACCTCTCTTTGACCCTAAATGACCTTTGACCTAGTTCCAAAAGAAAAACTGATGAGCTATCATCACCTGAACGATGGCAATATTTGATAAAAAGAATTAGCACATAACCCTTAGGAGGTGAAGGTCCTTGCATCATTTAATAATAATAATAATAATGACGACGACGACGACGACGACGACGATGATGATACGATTCTTATAAAGCGCCTTACACAAAGAGTCTCAAAGCGCTGTCTCAAAGCATTTCACTCTTTGACCTCTGTATGACCCCCTGAATGACCATAGACCTACTTCAAAAGTACTGTACATCTTTAATGACCCATCATATACTGAAAATTGAGCAAGTTAATTTAGATTTGGATATAAACCCTAGGAGTTGAAGGATTAGAGTGATTTTACTGTTTGACTTCTCTGACCCCAAATGACCTTTGACCTACTACCAAAAGTAACTTTGATGATGAATGAACAACTATCTTACCACGCTGTATTTGATAAACTTAGCAGATAGCCTTATACTCCTAGAGGCATTTGCATCATTTCACTGTTTAACCTCTGCATAACCTCCAAATAACCTTTGACCTACTTGATAGGTACAACTTATGAGATAAGTACAACTTTGATGACCAATAATCAAATGAACATTGACCAATTTTAAAAAGATTAAGTCATAATACCAATAACTTGTAGGATTTTGAGTGCTTTCACTGTCTGACCTTTCCATGACCCCCAATGACCTTTGACCTACTTGAATTTGCCATAATTTTCAAGCCCTCGGCATGTACTTTCACCTCACCAAGTTTAAAAACGATCGGTCAAAGGACCTGCGAACAGCAGCCTTTTTTCCAATATTGACAGACTGACTAACAGACGCATTGCCATGACAATAGGTCAACTTGTTGAGCTGAAAATACGGGGTACACTCTATAAGTGTCCTAAATAGAATCAAAACGAAAAATAGTTTGCCAAGTATTTGTACTTAAAGTTCTAATAGTTAGGAACCTTTTTTGATGAAAGAAGGTAAATTCCATAAATTGATCGAAGCACACTTCAATCTACTGCAGGAAAATCACAGATCGAGGGGGAGGGGGTGGTACCCACTGGTGTTACTGAGACAACGTTGCATAGGCCTACCGGTGTAAGATTGTTGATACAAAACACATTACAATATGTCCTTTCGAAGTTTTAAACGACACCTCATCATACACCATCTGCAGACAGAGGATGGAGGTGTACCTCTTATTCCAGACTGAAGTCTCTAATCTAGCCAAATTCTGTGCGGTTTAACCCTCGAATAATGGTGTAAATACCAAATGGTCGAATCGCTTAACGAATGTGTGATGTGCTCGTGTCGAAATTTTGCATTTGAACTCAATTTTTTTCCGAAAAAGTAGCGTGCAGACTGTGCACCAAGACATTTTCCTTAAAATGTGTTAAGCCTGCCAGGCTGGCCATTCACTAAAGATTTCCAATTTCATTAAAATATAGTAGGTGACGATTCCTCTTCTTCAAATTCCTAAATGTTGTGCTCCTTTATAACCACACAAGCTGCCCTATGCACTCGCAAAATCGACATAATCATAGATAGAGATGCAAGTGAAAAAGAGCATCAATGAGACTACAAGCGCGCGGAGCGGGCAAAAATTTTTGAGGATTTGCAAAGTATAAACGTGTAATTATTGATACAGAAATCGATCCTAAGCGATAGAGAACATCTTCCATAACCTACATGTATAGTATTTTGTTAGAACTTAACTTTTTAGTTTCAGGTCACAGAAGGGGGGTGGGACTTTTACGTTAGTGTCCCCTCCACTCAGAAAAGTGTGAGGGGGGCATATCCCCCTGTCCTCCCACGCCAAATCGACGCCCCTGGTGCTATTGGGCATAAATTGTGTTCTTTTGGCTGACACATATGGGTGATATATACATTCTAGTGGTTCTTATGCAATTTTAAATAACTGTAAAGGTCCTCCTTTCTTTGATATCACTGCTGCTTTGAAATGCAACAAGTAAGTTAGTGACAGTACTTAGGCTTTTCTTTCTATATTTAAAGGCTGGAAGGGGTTGAGCAAGAATTTGCACAGGCTTACAATTTTCAGTAGGGGAATAATGCTCAAGTTGTTTGAGATTCCACACTTATATTGAAGCACTCTTATGAGGTTTTTGCACTCTTACAGTCAAGGTATGTGCTGTTGAAAACGAAATCTTCAATGTACATTCAGTGGGTGCTATGGGCTGTAAAGTTATTTCTTCATTTAGTATGGCTGATATAACTTTCCAGTGCTGCTTACGTGATTTTGATTCACAGTAAATGTTCTTTCTACACTGATATCATCCCTGCTTTCCCTTTAAAGAAGAGGTAATTATGGATTTAAATCCATAATTACCTCTTCTAGGCTTCCCAGTAGGTCCGACACGGGCAACCGGAAATGCGGAAAGCCTAGATGTCAAGTATGTAGTTTTTTGATCACTGACCCCTGTTTCACCCCTCCCGGTACCAATGCCCGCATCCGCCCCGGTCCTTTCAATTGTGACACCCCCAACGTCGTGTATTTGATTTTTTGTAATAAGTGTGTGTATGGTAATTACATTGGTCAAACAGGTTCAAAGTTCAGGTTCAGATTCAACAACCACAAAAAGACAGTTAAAGATAAGGCCATCAGTTATCCAGTAGCCAAGCATTTCAATCAATGTAATCACAACCTCTCCAATCTCAAGTTTGTCCTGTTAGGCTCTAATTACCCCACTCTCAACAATAGACTAAGGTCCGAGAGTAAGTGGATTATGAAGCTTAAAACTCATATCAATGGTTTAAACTTGGATTTGGGTGTTTTAAGTGATTTTCCGTTTGCCACTCGTGGTGAAGCGTGACTATGAGCTTTTGCAATAAGTATACCATTGAGTACAGTGTACTAGGTCTCCATTATATTATTTTCACTTCACTGTTGGTGCTGAAGAAAGGCACAGGCGTGCCTGAAATATACACTGTTTTCTCTGTATTGGAAATTTGTGCTCTTATGATGTCATCTTTGTGTAACTCACTATTTTTCATCGCTTTTATATATATATATATATATATATATATATATATATATATATAATATATAATATATATTTATATATATATATATATATATATATATATATATATATATATATATATATATATATATATATATATATATATATATATATATATATATATATATATATATATATATATATAGTAGGTCAAGTATGGTAAATCGAACGTTGAATGAATAGGTCGAAAGGAGTGTTAAAGTTCGATTTTGAAATTGAAATTAGTCCCAAGCATTGGCATTAGCCCTAATAAACAAGGGAAAAGGGCTAATGCCAATGCTTGGGACTAATTTCAATTTCAAAATCGAACTTTAACACTCCTTTCGACCTATATATATATATATATATATACATATATATATATATATATATATCTATCTATATATATATATATATATATATATATAGTGGGAGATTGTCGTCTTTCTGTGATGAGAACAGCCAAGAACAAGAACGGTTTCATAGCCTAATTGGTTAAGGCACCTGCACGTAAAGCAGGAGGTCTGTGTTCGAGTCCCAGTGAAGGTGGTCAATTTTTCGCTGAGGTTGATTTCATTTATTCTTTTCACTTTATACGATGCTCAGGGAAAAGCAATCGTTTCCCATTTATTTCTAATTATTTACATATTTACTTTATATATATTTATAAATTTATATATATTTATATATTGATTATACAAATGATAACAATATTCCGGGGTTTTTGCTTTTTATCGACTTTCAAAAGGCATTTGATAAAATAGATTGGTCCTTTATCCAAAAGGTTCTCATTTATTTTGGATTTGGTGAGGAATTCCAGAGATGGGTTTCTGTTTTTTATAATAATAGCAGTGCTTGTATTATCAATAGCGGCTTCTCTACTGGTTACTTTCTTATAAATAGAGGTGTTAGACAGGGTTGTCCATTCAGCCCCTATTTATTTATCCTATGTGCTGAACTTCTATCCATTAGTGTCTTACATAATAAGGAAATAAAAGGTATCTGTGTGGGAAATTTTTATTATAAAATTTTACAATATGCCGATGATACGGTCTTTCTTCTGGATGGTTCCAGTGACTCCTTACGAGAAACAGTTAAAACGTTAGGTAGCTTTGCAGCAGTGTCAGGGTTGACTCTTAACTATAATAAATCGGCCCTGTTTCCTTTGGGTCCCTTTGTGAAAGATTGTCCATTAACTTCCTTTGATGGCATTGTTGTTAGCACCAGTCCTGTTACTTATTTGGGTATTTCCATTACCAATAATAGAGATGACCCTTTTAAGCTTAACTACACCCCTAAATTATCCCGGCTGAAATCTTGTCTACGATCGTGGTCCTTTAGAGACATGACCCCAATAGGTCGAAATGTTATAGTGAAGTCATTCGCGCTTTCCCAACTTGTATATTTATTCCTTGTTTTGCCTAACCCACCATCGCATTTTGTGAAAGAATAGTTTCATTATGTCTTTAAAATGCTCTTGGGTGCGGCGTTACCTCTCTGACAATGTGAGTCCTTGGAAAAATTTTTGGGAGATGTCTTTGAAGGGTTATGGATCTCGTTTCTTTTTTCAATGTAATTGTTCCAAGACAGATGTAAAATGTATTAAAAATCTTTTTCTTCGACAAGTAATTGAAGCATGGTGTGATGTTACATTTGCTATTCCTGAAAGCAATTTTGGAAATGAATATCTCTGGAACAACTACAACGTTAAGGTTGATGACAAAGTTGTATTCTATGATAAATTATATGGAAAAGGAGTTGGCCTATTTGATGTTAATTATTTACCCCTGGATTACTTAGCTTTCAATAGAAAATACAATGTCTTGAATTTCCCATTTTCATCTTATTGGGGGTTAGTAAAGAGTATACCTAGACTTTGGAGGACTGCCTTTAAAGATACTGTGATTGAGCCCACGGCAAGCTTAATTGAAAAAATTATTGTGAGAAACTTATCAGTTTCTCACGTTATTTACGCTATTTTGTTGGCGAGAGTAACAACTTTGCCCACTTCCCGTTCTAAGTGGAATAACTTCTATCAAATTGATGAAGACCGATGGAATGTTTATTTTAAAATGCCCTTCAAGAATATTTTTGAAGCACGTTTACAATATTTTCAATTTCAATTTCTACATCGGATAATTGCAACCAACAAATTACTCTTTTACGTGAAAAAAATTGAATCTCCAATGTGTTCATTTTGTAATATACATGAAGAATCAATTGAACATCTGTTTTGGGAATGTAGTTTTGTTTCAAACTTTATATTAGAAGTAGAACGACTGTTTCTTAAAAAACAATTCTTTTTTTCGAAAGATGATATTTTCTTTGGTTTTCACCACAAGGAGTATAGTCCGTACAATTTTTAATTTTACACATGAAATTCTCTATTTACGTTTGCTCAAAGAAAAAAGGTCATTTAGATAAGGAAGTTTTCTATTATAAATTTAAGTTTGCAGTAAATGTTTTACAGCATTGCAAGAAAATCAAGCTTTATAATGATGTTATAAATAATCTTATACTTGATTAATTTTGCATATTATTTTAATACGAAGCTAGCATGTGCAAAATTGAAGTGGAGAAAGACAAATAAACAGGAGGAAAAAAATACTTTATATATATATATATATATATATATAGATACCATAAATGCATCCTGAGCAATGCAGTTATGTAAGCCTTTTATGCCTTATGGACAATATTATTATATATTACACCTGCTTGCTTCAAGTTCACTTTTTCTAGAAAATGTGTCCCTAATCAAGCCAAGGTCAAAACAATGGGATAAAAATTGAAAAAAAGCAAAACCTTGACCATCAATGTGAATCCATGATATTACACCTGCTTGCTTCAAGTTCACTTTTTCTAGAAAATGTGTCAACTTCATATCTCGAGATCCAAACATGGGAAGTGAATTCAACTTTTGTAAGAATGCTTAGAATATGTTCCTTTTAACATATCAAACATAAATTTGGTCCTGAACTATTCTTTTAACAGATTATGGTTTGCTGTGTGATGCAGTGATGAATGAGTGATCAAACAATTTTCATAAGTTCAGAATAAAACAAAGAGATGTCGGAACAAAGGGATGTCTCCGAAATACCAGAGTAATGTCTGACAACGTGACACGTACATTACGGAACAAGATAAAATAAAGAAAACTTGGCGAAATGGACTGAAAAGCAATGATAATCTATAAAGTTGCCAGTAAAATGAACTAGGCCTACATTCAGATCCTTTTCAGTGATTGAAATATGTTCATACCTGACTACATCAATTTCGTCATGTTTTCCTAAATTTGGTTACTTTTTTCTCTTTGTGATTTTTTTTTTTTTGAGTGTCTTTCATACATCCATCATTCCTTATTGATTCAATCGAGTTCTTTAGGTTCAAAAAAAAAAAAGAATAGCTACCACTTTAAATGCCTTTTCCTGTGAGGCATTTTTGGCCAAAATTTTCCTCTGTTCGCTACGCGCCAACGGATTGTTTCAAAATCATGGTTAGGGTTAGAAATAGGGAACAGGGTTACGTAGACAAGTCACTTGTCTACGTAACTTGTCACAAGTGGTATTTGACCTGGTCTTTCATAATCCGATATCATAATGACCTAAAACGGGTCTGAAAGGAGCTACTTTGGAATTAGACCTAGGGGTGTGGCCTATTCCCAAGAAGCTGATTGGTCCGTTCAAATAGAATTCCCCTCGCTATGTTACGAAAAAACCTCGCCTACGGCTCTGAGAGTGTCATTACTGCTTGCCCGACCACTTCAACACTTTTCCCCTGCCCCTCAGCCCCTTCCCAAAGAACAGTTTTGTTCTACTTACCAGGGGGTTGGGGGGCTCAGTCCCTTCAGTAAAAAAAGTGAGGGGGCTAAAGGTATGTCCCCCCCCCCCTCATATTTGGCAATTAGGCCTACTCCAAGAAGTGGGGACCTCGAATTTTGAATTGGGTGCTGAACATATTCTGTATCGGTCCAATACACATTCAGCTTTGAACAGTTACTTGGACTAGTACTAGTACTGCTTGCACTCAACCCCCCCCCCCCCATATTGTTTTCATTCCGCCGCGCCTGCCTGGTGAAGGGGTAACGTACTGGGTGGTACCATGAACGTGAGAAATTGTACCCAAAGGGGAAAAAAGTTGTGAACCCCAGAATGACCTGATGTAGGCCCTAATAGAACCTACTACAGAGCCGCTTCTGACTCAGTCAAAAGATTTGAAGACCGTCATGGTACAATGAAGAAGCCCAACAGCAATGGGAATTTAGGCTCACATTAAAACTAACTACAAAATACTGGCCAAAATCGTATAAAGTTACTCATGATCACTGAAGATTATATATAATCTGAGATCAACTGCCATGAAATTTCTACTTTTTATTTTAGTCATTTCAAAATGATTAAATGAGCACCATAACTGGTAACAATTCGTGACAAGTGAGTTAGTTTTTAACTGTTGACAAAGGAATATTTTGCGACGTGCAGAGAGTTGGAAGAAACTGACCGGAATTAAGTCAAAGCTTGTCATTCAGATCTGTTACGATTTATAAACATTTCAATGGATACGATCTTAGAAAAATAATATTTACCGTCAGTGGCGGAGCTAGGGATTTCGGTCAGAGGGGGCGAAAATGGTCTGCAGGGGCGCTTCGAAGAAGTAAATACCCTGAGCCTCAGCATCATCGAAGGCAAGGCTTTTCGGACTTTCCATTTGATTTTCCGTAGAAGACTACTTAGCCATCAAGTTTGTCTACTAAAACATGTTTAAATTTTCTATCCATGGGCCTTTGCAGAAGAAAACTCGGGGGGATTCTTTAGGGAGGGAAAAGCCCCGCGCCACCCTGCGTTGGCGCGGAGCGCAAGAAAATTTTGGCCCAAAATGCCCCTCAGATCGCTCGAAATGGCATTTCTACAGCCTATTTACTGCATATAATTAGGGGAAACACTGAGTGAACTGTTCAGGAATGTTGATGTACTTCGTCTTTTTCTTGATGTTTTCTTCGTTTTTTCAGTTTTTTTTTTTTATTTTCTAGTTGACGGCAAGTTCCCCCCTTGCGTCTACCTGCGGACGTCTCTGTTTCTATACCTCTCTTTCACATTCCTAGTAAATGGCAAGCAATCTTACAAGGGGAAAACATTATGGAAATTAATCACCGTTAGGTGTACATTTTTGGCATCTGGAAATCCAGATAAGTACACGAAGAAACATTAATTGACGTCATTTACATCATGTGACCACTCTGAAAGAGCCATTACGTCAGTAACTTTAAAGATTGAAGTATCGTATCCAAGACAGAAGGTCTGATTGGCTCTTTAGATACCGAATTCATAATAAATAAAAGTAGCCTACACCTATAGTCGGTTAGTTAGGGTTTGACGCCTCAACTTACAACTTCGTGGTTAAATCTTTTAATTGTCGGAACACGGAAAGTTTGCCTACTTTAAATGGGCATGAAATGATGTTAGATTGTTTAGGTGACGGCTGGCAAATTACCAAAATCAATGTACGGGTGGGCGCTTGTCATTGTTATTATTTTGACAATGCATTCATCTCTATAATCGAAATTGATCTAAGTATAATGAGATATAAATTTTAAAGAAAAGGTGAATGAGATCACTATGGGAAGCAAACTGTATAAAGCATTGCATGTCTTTTCCTACACCTCAGTGGCGTAGCCATGGGGAGGGGGGGGGAGCATTTGAGAAATAGCAGACATGAGATTCGTATTTTAAGGCTGGGTACATGCAGCTTAAAATACGTGGGAAGTGCCGATCTCGGTCATCTGGAGGGTTTGTAAAGCCCAAAACTTTTTGCACGCTCCGCGCCAACTGATGGTGGCGCTCCGCTTAGATAGTCTTACCGCGCCTGACCGTATATGCGTTTAACCAGTTTCGTTCAAATACAATTCATTGTAAATATTATGCAAATGTTTTATATGTATTTACATGTAATTTATTTGTCAAGTGCAAAATCTACCATAATGATATGGTAACATTAGTAACCACGCCCACTACAGTTTCCCTATGCATGTTTCACCGGATGCCATGTGTAAGTTATATGATGTCTTGTGTTTTAAGAAGAGATATCCAAAAGTCAGACTGTTAGAGTATACACTATGCAGTGCTATTAATTAGCTACATTTATGATTGAGTTCTTCAATGAAAGTTAATACGCTTTAAGAGAATTTAAAAAACGATATTTACCCAGCAGTAGAGTGCTATTTCTGGCTGTTTCCACAGTGGTGTCAGGAACTATTATTGTCGACATGCATTCGTACGGTTTCGTTTTTACAGTGCAATTAAAACAGCACAATAACTGGAATAAAATCAATTGTTTATTTGTCTTTTTTCACATTATTTGTCCTGCTTCTAACTATAAGTTTCAGTAACAGGTGCTCGTGGTACGCTGATGGAGAGAAGACAATTACTGGACTACATCGCGTTCATGTTCAGTATATAGCGCAATACTTAAATAAAGTAAAACGATAATAGGACATTTTTTAAATCCAGTGCAGAGTAAATGGCAGCTCACCTGACCAGGGTGGAGCCCGCACAGATATAACCCCTGACATTCCTTTAATTAAAGTGTTGACCTATATTATGAGCTTAATACAGCATATAATTGGCTTACTCTTTTTTGCTTTTGAGCTGATAAAAGACCTGATTCATATTTTATTTAATTTAAAAAAAAAAAATAAAATTGAAGCGAAAATACATTTTAAATGTGCAAAGTCAATGAAGGCTACCCGAACCAGGGTGGAGCGAGGGATTTAACCCCTAACATCCCTTTAAATGGTTGACCTATATTATGAGCTAAATATAGAACATAGCATGTTCACTCTACTTTGTCTCTGTGCTGACAAAAGACCTGAATCATTTTTATTTTATTAGAAAAAAAAAATAAGAATTCAAGCGATGATACGTCATCTTAAATTCACGTGCAAAGTCAACGGAGGTTTACCTGAACCAGAGTGGAGCGAAGGTTTTAACCCCTGACATCCCTTTAACGTGTTGACCTATATAATGAGCTTGATAATGCGCAAAGCATGTTCACTCTTTTTTGTTTCTGAGCTGGCAAAAGACCTGATTCATATTTATTTTGTTGGAAAAAAATAAAAATTAAAGCGGTAATACGTCATTTTAAATTCACGTGCAAAGTCAACGGAAGCTTACCTGAACCAGGGTGGAGCCACGGTTTCAACCCCTAACATCCCTTTAAAGTGTTGACGTATATTGTGAGCTTAATAAAGCACATAGCATGTTCACTCTACTTTGTCTCTGGGCTGACGAAAGACCCGATTCATATTTATTTTGTTGGAAAAAAAAATAAAAATTCAAGCGATAATACGTCATTTTAAATTCACGTGCAAAGTCAACGGAAGCTTACCTGAACCAGGGTGGAGCCACGGTTTCAACCCCTAAATTCCCTTTAAATTGTTGACTTATATTATGAGCTTAATAAAGCACATAGCATGTTCACTCTACTTTGTCTCTGGGCTGACAAAAGACCTGAATAATTTTAATTTTATTAGGAAAAAAATAAAAATTCAAGCGATAATACGTCATTTTAAATTCACGTGCAAAGTCAACGGAAGCTTACCTGAACCAGGGTGGAGCCAAGGTTTCAACCCCTAAATTCCCTTTAATTGTTGACTTATATTATGAGCTTAATAAAGCACATCGCATGTTCACTCTACTTTGTCCCTGGGCTGACAAAAGACCTGAATAATTTTAATTTTATTAGGAAAAAAATAAAAATTCAAGCAATAATACGTCATTTTAAATTCACGTGCAAAGTCAACGGAAGCTTACCTGAACCAGGGTGGAGCCACGGTTTCAACCCCTAACATCCCTTTAAAGTGTTGACTTATATTATGAGCTTAATATAGCACATAGCATGTTCCCTCTACTTTGTCTCTGGGCTGACGAAAGACCCGATTCATATTTATTTTATTAGAAAAAAATTACAAATTCAAGCAATAATACGTCATTTTAGTTTCACGTGCAAAGTCAACGGAAGCTTACCTGAACCAGGGTGGAGCCACGGTTTCAACCCCTAAATTCCCTTTAAATTGTAGACTTATATTATGAGCTTACTAAAGCACATAGCATGTTCACTCTACTTTGTCTCTGGGCTGACGAAAGACCCGATTCATATTTATTTTATTAGGAAAAAAATAAAATTTCAAGCGATAATACGTCATTTTAAATTCACGTGCAAAGTCAACGGAAGCTTACCTGAACCAGGGTGGAGCCACGGTTTCAACCCCTAACATCCCTTAAAAGTGTTGACTTATATTATGAGCTTAATAAAGCACATCGCATGTTCACTCTACTTTGTCTCTGGCATGACAAAAGACCTGAATAATTTTAATTTTATTAGGAAAAAAATAAAAATTCAAGCGATAATACGTCATTTTAAATTCACGTGCAAAGTCAACGGAAGCTTACCTGAACCAGGGTGGAGCCACGGTTTCAACCCCTAACATCCCTTAAAAGTGTTGACTTATATTATGAGCTTAATATAGCACATAGCATGTTCACTCTTCTTTGTCTCTGGGCTGACAAAAGACCTGAATAATTTTAATTTTATTAGGAAAAAAATTACAAATTCAAGCAATAATACGTCATTTTAGTTTCACGTGCAAAGTCAACGGAAGCTTACCTGAACCAGGGTGGAGCCACGGTTTCAACCCCTAAATTCCCTTTAAATTGTTGACTTATATTATGAGCTTAATAAAGCACATCGCATGTTCACTCTACTTTGTCTCTGGCATGACAAAAGACCTGAATAATTTTAATTTTATTAGAAAAAAATTACAAATTCAAGCAATAATACGTCATTTTAGTTTCACGTGCAAAGTCAACGGAAGCTTTCCTGAACCAGGGTGGAGCCAAGGTTTCAACCCCTAACACCCTTTTAAAGTGTTGACCTATATTATGAGCTTAATAAAGCACATCGCATGTTCACTCTACTTTGTCTCTGGCATGACAAAAGACCTGAATAATTTTCATTTTATTAGGAAAAAAATCAAAATTAAAGCGATAATACGTCATTTTAAATTCACGGGCAAAGTCAACGGAAGCTTACCTGAACCAGGGTGGAGCCACGGTTTCAACTCCTTAATTCCCTTTAAATTGTTGACTTATATTATGAGCTTAATAAAGCACATCGCATGTTCACTCTACTTTGTCTCTGGCATGACAAAAGACCTGAATAATTTTAATTTTATTAGGAAAAAAATAAAAATTCAAGCGATAATACGTCATTTTAAATTCACGTGCAAAGTCAACGGAAGCTTACCTGAACCAGGGTGGAGCCACGGTTTCAACCCCTAACATCCCTTTAAAGTGTTGACTTATATTATGAGCTTAATAAAGCACATAGCATGTTCACTCTACTTTGTCTCTGGCATGACAAAAGACCTGAATAATTTTCATTTTATTAGGAAAAAAATAAAAATTCAAGCGATAATACGTCAATTTAAATTCACGTGCAAAGTCAACGGAAGCTTACCTGAACCAGGGTGGAGCCACGGTTTCAACCCCTAAATTCCTTTTAAATTGTTGACTTATATTATGAGCTTAATAAAGCACATAGCATGTTCACTCTACTTTGTCTCTGGGCTGACGAAAGACCCGATTCATATTTATTTTATTAGAAAAAAATTACAAATTCAAGTCATTTTAGTTTCACGTGCAAAGTCAACGGAAGCTTACCTGAACCAGGGTGGAGCCACGGTTTCAACCCCTAACATCCCTTTAAAGTGTTGACTTATATTATGAGCTTAATAAAGCACATAGCATGTTCACTCTACTTTGTCTCTGGCATGACAAAAGACCTGAATAATTTTCATTTTATTAGGAAAAAAATAAAAATTCAAGCGATAATACGTCAATTTAAATTCACGTGCAAAGTCAACGGAAGCTTACCTGAACCAGGGTGGAGCCACGGTTTCAACCCCTAAATTCCTTTTAAATTGTTGACTTATATTATGAGCTTAATAAAGCACATAGCATGTTCACTCTACTTTGTCTCTGGGCTGACGAAAGACCCGATTCATATTTATTTTATTAGAAAAAAATTACAAATTCAAGTCATTTTAGTTTCACGTGCAAAGTCAACGGAAGCTTACCTGAACCAGGGTGGAGCCACGGTTTCAACCCCTAAATTTCCTTTAAATTGTTGACTTATATTATGAGCTTAATACAGCATATAGCATGTTCACTCTACTTTGTCTCTGGGCTGACAAAAGACCTGAATAATTTTAATTTTATTAGGAAAAAAATAAAAATTCAAGCGATAATACGTCATTTTAAATTCACGTGCAAAGTCAACGGAAGCTTACCTGAACCAGGGTGGAGCCACGGTTTCAACCCCTAACATCCCTTTAAAGTGTTGACTTATATTATGAGCTTAATATAGCACATAGCATTTTCCCTCTACTTTGTCTCTGGGCTGACGAAAGACCCGATTCATATTTATTTTATTAGAAAAAAATTACAAATTCAAGCAATAATACGTCATTTTAGTTTCACGTGCAAAGTCAACGGAAGCTTTCCTGAACCAGGGTGGAGCCAAGGTTTCAACCCCTAACACCCTTTTAAAGTGTTGACCTATATTATGAGCTTAATAAAGCACATCGCATGTTCACTCTACTTTGTCTCTGGCATGACAAAAGACCTGAATAATTTTAATTTTATTAGGAAAAAAATATTTCAACCCCTAACATCCCTTTAAAGTGTTGACTTATATTATGAGCTTAATAAAGCACATAGCATGTTCACTCTACTTTGTCTCTGGGCTGACAAAAGACCTGAATAATTTTAATTTTATTAGGAAAAAAATAAAAATTAAAGCAATAATACGTCATTTTAGTTTCACGTGCAAAGTCAACAGAAGCTTTCCTGAACCAGGGTGGAGTCAAGGTTTCGACCCCTAACATCCCTCTAAAGTGTTGACTTATATTATGAGCTTAATAAAGCACATCGCATGTTCCCTCTACTTTGTCTCTGGGCTGACGAAAGACCCGATTCGTATTTATTTTATTAGAAAAAAATTACAAATTCAAGCAATAATACGTCATTTTAGTTTCACGTGCAAAGTCAACAGAAGCTCTCCTGAACCAGGGTGGAGCCAAGGTTTCAACCCCTGACATCCCTTAAAAGAAAAAAAATTAAAAGTCCAAGCGATAATAAGATCTGAGTCATTCCAAAACATATACTTGGATTTCACAACTTAAACTTTTCACCTTTTCAATTCCCTACTCGCTTAGCGATCTTTATACGACTCCGTACACTCATTATACAGGAGGCGCGGCCTATTTCAGTGTTGCAGCCTTACCTTCATATCGCTAAGTGCACTCAGATGGAGCAATACAAAGCTGCAACCCCTGATACATTTGGACGAGATGTTCTAACTCGGAAAAATGACAAAATTCCGCATTTTGCCAGTCTGACGAGATGTTCTATTTTGGCAAAAGGACAATTTTCGGAATTTCGCCATTTTGACAACATGTTCTTACTCGGCAAAATAACAATTTTCGGAATTTTGTCATTTTGACGAGATGTTGTTTGGTCGGCAAAATTTCAATTTTCCGCGATTTTTGCCATTTTGACGAGACGTTTTATCTTTTCAAAATGACAATTTGCCGAATTTTGCCATTTTAAGGAGTCCATTAAAAAGGGCAGGAGCAGTCATCCCTAACTGAAGAAGTGTAGTAGACTGTCCAATTTCATGATTGGCTGTTGGGAGTCATGTGACAACATTTTCTCTCTTCAATTGTGAAATTTACCAGAAATAACTGCTTCGTTTACCTTGAATATGAAATAGTAAAATCATGAAATGTAATTAAAGATACTTTGAAGAGAAATAAGATGAAAATTGAGTTATTTAGCTTTTTAATCAAAATACGTTTGGGGGACTGCTCTTTACCTTGTCGTCAAAATGTGGCAATTTTACGAAAATTGTCACTCTGCCGAGGCAGTTCTTTTTTCTTTTGAATCGATCTTCTACGGTTCCGTAGTTTCCTTTTCGCGTTCCATATGCAAAACCAGGAAGTATAGGTTCGAAACCCATTCGAGACCGAGATCCCTTGATTGAAAGATTCTCTTTTAAATTTTGTTTGAATCTCTGTAGTACTATTCAACCGACACTCTGTTAGCTGTTAAATGTCATCGGAACGATTTTGACTAATGAAAAGTGGTAAAATATTACTTACAGGGTTAAAACGGGACTCGTTTGTTAGTAATAGTAGTTAAACACGTGCTTGAAATTCAACTTGAACACAGATCAGGACATGTTAGGCTATGCAGGCCTACACAGTTAAGGCTAACGTTAGTCCTAACTTAGCCTAGGCTAGGCCTAAATGAGGGTTGGCCTAATCCACAGGGGTTAGTTTCCGCCCTCGGAGGCTGACCCCAAACAGAAAGTAACGAGGGCGGAAACTAACGGTAGCCATTCACATGTAGGCTATATCCATATATATACAAAAGACCATGAAAAATAGATTTAAACAGTCCAACTCCCAACTTCGTAGGACACTCCTTAGACCTAGGACTATAGCCTAGCTGAGATATAACTAGATGTTGCCTCCGCAGCACTAACTGTTCACTTCTTTCCACAGTATATACACATAGGGCTAGTTCCCAAGTGAGGAAAAAAAGAAAAGGGAAAAGGGGGAAAAAAGTTGTGAAGTCAGTTAAAACTATGTCTACTTGCAGGTACAGAAACAAAATTAGGCTAGGCCTAGTACCATGATGTAATTAATTAATGGTCCCCTAATTAATCCCTCATTGTGCAACATACTATGGAAGCAAACAGGATGTGCCCAAGGTCATAACAACATTTTTAATTTTAAAAGGAAATAAAGCATGTTATGTGAGTAGTACAACAAGAAAGGCACAAATTATTGTGCAATTGACCAATTTGTTTTAAGTGAATAAACTTCAACATTTTATATCTCAGGAATGTCATATGAAGATGGGACTTGGGAGTTAGAATAATGGAATTCATTTTTCATGCTCTTAAATATATATTTTTTAATCTGTTGACTTGAGGTGCACTTTAATGCTCTCAGGGGCACATTTGTTGACCAGATGTAACAAAACTTGGACACATGTACCAGTCATTGGACATAGGACTACATGTTCTCATTAAAACGTTGAGGTCAAATGTCTCTTAGGGTTTATTAGTGGCTGTTTTGTGAATATTTTTTTAAGTGTCACCTCTCCTGAAAATTGTGCTGTATGTCCTTGAATGTTGGCCATAATATTCCTCAGGTAGTGGTTGCTGAATCTTGTTTAGACGTTATTGAAGTCATAGCTGTAAATATTTTGAAATGCTATTTTCTCCTAGATGCATGGCAAACTTGTCCTCAGAATTGTTCAGATGGGCAGCTGGCAAATGCTGATTACAAATTTATTGTATGTTTTTGGATAAATAATAATTTTGACACCTTTCTGACCAATTTTGTGCCACCCCTCTATTTCTACTAGTCTCACAAAAGTGGCAAAAATGCAAGAGAAAATTTATGAGTCTTTGTTGAAGGGGAGAACTGGAATGCGTGGGTGAATTGGCCAAGGGATGAAATGATGGGCTACTGTCTGAACACATGTTCAACAAGCATTGCATAGCTTGCAGGTTCCAAGGAGGTAGATTTTTTTTCCACATCTGACCTGGCTGTTGGTGGATCACCAGTCTGAGAGAGGGTTTAAAGGGAGGGGCCACATTCTCCCATTTCCAAAATTAATGAATGTTAGAAATTAGAGGTGTCTTCATGAAAATGGTTGCACTATTTGCAAATCAGCCAACATAATTTATTAAGTTGCCGTCCATCATAGCTACTGCTCTTACTGTATTAGAAGAAAAGGTGTGTGATGGAGGTCCATCCTGACAGATGTGAAACAATTACTCAATCACCAACAAACACAAATCTAAGGTGTTCACCTTTTCTCTTCAATAGACCTATTTCCAAATAGCAATTACAAAGGATTGTGGGATAGAGTTTTGGTGTTTGTCATTTTTGTCAATGGCATTTTACTGTGCAGAAAATTGCCACACACCCAAAACTCTATCCCACAATTCATTGTAATTGCTATTTGGAAATAGGTCTATGGGAAAGAGTTCAGTCGTGTGCAGTCTATCAAGTTAACTTCTAGACTGCATAGTTGGGCAGTGGGCAGTAAAAAAGCAATTTTTAGAATTTATACATAATTGGATCGAGATTCAGATGTTCTTTCGGCACAATATTCTAAGTTGAAAATCCATCATCTGCACAAACTCCCCACTTGCTGTGACAACTACTAGGCATATTACATACCTGGCTCTACTGGAGGTTATTGTGAATGGGCTTTTTCCCCCTGCATCATATGTGACTCGAACTGTCAACAGAGAGGACAGACCTTCACAGTTTATTGCTTTCAGAAATTGACGGTATCTGAATTAGTCTGCCCATGTAGTCATTATGACCATCAAGTCAACCCTGAAGTTGGTACTATACCGGATCAATATGAAGAAAATGAAACCCTCCTCCCACAGTCGCACTTTTGTTTTTCCTTTTCCTCAAACAGTTGTGAGGCTGTGTAATGAATATAATAGTTTGTTTTTTCCCTGTAGGTTAACTACTTAGGAGGCAAAAATGGTAGATCAACAACCAGCCTTTGTTGTTCAGCCTTCAGGTGAGGTAAGTGGTAAAAGGGATATTCCTGACAAACTACAGTATGAATATTCTTAATCATAAATTCATTGTTGTTTTTTTTTTTCCCTATTAGGTATAAAATTCCTTCAGTAGGATGTTGCATTGAAATAGCTTATCAAGACAGTTCATGGCATAAGGGTTGAGCACTGTACAATATCAAAATAAACAGCAAATTCACAAAATGTACAACCTAAAGTCCTTGAAGAATTAGCAAAGACTTTTCTATAGATGTACAACAAACTTCTGCACTCATGATGGTGTTGTAGAAGCCTTTCAGGAGATCTGTCATGGCAGTTGCCAGTTTCTAGAGAAACTGCAGTTGCCAATTATAGTACCTAACCCTTGTTCATAACTCAAGTTAGCTGCTTCAATGAGAATCAGTTTGGATGACCATTCTGGTACAATAGAAGCCCAACAACTTTGTGGTTCAAAGAACAACTTACAGCAAATTCTGAAATTACCCATGGTGCATTGAAGGGCTGAGATAAATTGCTTTCAATTGTCAACCTTCAGGGCTGTTTTCAAATGCTTGAATGGGCTTATCATTGGTACTGAGAACAATTATTGACGAGGTTGAGTATAGGGTATTTTTTCCAAATGCTGGAATCCTGACAAGCTTAAAAGCACAAAGGGTTGTAACATTTAAAATATATTCCAGGGCTTGGACCTTTGTCATATCCTTAAAAAACTCTTGACACAAGGTAGGATAAGCAAGGCATGGTTTTACTTGGTATCTTATCATTGATAAAATTATGCAAAGTGGGATAGCACAAGCACAGACTACATGGTCAAGTGTGTAGGACATCTGACTTTCCGGTCAAGTGATAGGAGCATCAGACTTGTAGTCAGAAGATTTGAAGTTTGACTCCTGGTCAGCTCATACCAAAGAGATCAAAAGTAAATAGGGCCTAGCTACTGCATTGTGCTTGGTCCTAATCATAAGCAGTAGAGTAGGGAAAATGAGCCAGTGAGTCACAACTGGAAAAATGCTATGGCTTGCTCAACTTAAACTCAATGTTTATGAACTGAATGGGAAAACGTCATTTGTCTGTATCAACCACAGGTGTTATAGTTTGTAGATGTTATTTAGAAAACAATTATCATTCAGGAAAATATTAAAACTAACATGGGCAAAGATATTGTGAGGGTCATCCGTCATCGCTTAATCGGCACAAAACCCCATGATACCATGAATACTTTTAAAGATGTTTGCCTGAATACTTCATAAAAGTGAAGGCTTTAAGTGAGGTGTATAGAATGGTGATGAACCAAAGAAATGACTTGGATCTTAAATCTGCTGATTTACTACCCCAATGCATGAAGAGCTTAATCTGTGAGATCAGTAAGAGCTAATCCCCCTCCCCACCTCCCCTTGTATGTTTATGTGTGTGTGTGTGCGTGTGTGTGTGTTTATGCATACATGTGGGCATATTCTCCAGCTGCTATCTCCCTGTCATACCTTATCAAATTTGGTTTGCTACGCAACAGCCCTGGGGTGGTTTTGGTTTCGAAGAAAAGAGAAATCTATGCATTCATGATGGCGTGCGTGTGTATGTATGTGTGTATGTGCATGTGTGTATGTATGTGTGTGTGTATGTATGTGTGTGTGTGTTTGTGACACATTGCTTGTTTACACAATATCTTGAGAAGGGAAAATCTGACAGTTCTCAAACTTGGTACACAGATACCCGTACTTAGGAAGAACCCTATTGATTTTGGTGGAGGTCAAAGGTCATTTGGGGTCACGTGGGGTCAAACCCTGAAATCCTTGTTTACATGGTAACTCATGGTAGGAAACTTGGGATTAATTTCAAACTTGATGTGTTGATGCATTATGATGTAAGAAAGAACCCAGTTAATTTTGGTGGGGGTCAAAGGTCATTTGGGGTAACATGGAGTCAAACTCTGAAATCTTTGTTTACACTATATCTCAAGGTAGGAAACTTGGATTCATTTCAAACTTGATATGTTGATGCCTTATGATGTATAGAAGAATCCTATTTATTTTGGTGGAATTCAAGGGTCATTTGGGGTCACGTGGGGTCAAACTCCGAAATCCTTGTTTACACAATATCTCATGGTAGGAAGCTTGGATTCATTTCAAACTTGATATGTTGATGCGTTATGATGTGAGGAAGAACCCAATTAATTTTGGTGGAGGTCAAAGGTCATATGGGGTCACATGGGGTCAAACTCAGAAATCCTTATTTACACTATATCTCAAGGTAGGAAACATGGATTCATTTCAAACTTGATACGTTGATGCGTTATGATGTAAAGAAGAATTCTATTTATTGATTCCTTGCCGAAGGCAGGCAAGGAATCTATGCGATGGTGATGTCGTGTGTATGTGTGTGTGTGTGTGTGTGTGTGTGTGTATGTGTGTGTGTGTGTATGTGACGCTTTGGCTTGTAAACACGATATCTCAAGAAGGGTAAGTGTGACTAACCTCGTATTTGGTGTGTAGGTTGGTCATATTGAGTAGATGATCCCTATTGTTTTTGGTGGAGATCAAAGGTCATTTGGGGTCACGAGAGGTCAAAAGGTCAAAACCTTGTAAACACGATATCTCCAGAACGGTACATGTGACTATGCTTATATTTGGTGTGTGGATTGGTCATATTGAGTAGATGATCCCTATCGATTTTCGTGGAGGTCAAAGGTCATTTGGGGTCACGAGAGGTCAATAGGTAAATTCCTTAGAAATTGCTTGTAAACACGGTATCTCAAGAAGGGAAAGTGTGACTTATCTCATATTTGGTGTGTGCATTGGCCATATTGAGTAGATGATCCCTATTGTTTTTGGTGGAGATTAAAGGTCATTTAGGGTCACAAGAGGTCAAAAGGTCAAAACTTCGTAAACACGATAACTCAAGAACGGTACATGTGACTATGCTCATATTTGGTGTGTAGGTTGGTCATATTGAGTAGATGATCCCTATCGATTTTCGTGGAGGTCAAAGGTCATTTGGGGTCACAAGAGGTCAATAGGTAAATTCCTTAGAAATTGCTTGTAAACACGGTATCTCAAGAAGGGAAAGTGTGACTAATCTCCTATTTGGTGTGTACATTGGCCATATTGAGTAGATGATCCCTATTGTTTTTGGTGGAGATCAAAGGTCATTTGGGGTCACGAGAGGTCAAAAGGTCAAAACTTTGTAAACACGATAACTCAAGAATGGTACATGTGACTATGCTCATTTTTGGTGTGTAGGTTGGTCATATTGAGTAGATGATCCCTATTGTTTTTGGTGGAGATCAAAGGTCATTTGGGGTCACAAGAGGTCAAAAGGTCAAAACTTCGAAAACACGATAACTCGAGAACGGTACTTGTGACTATGCTCATATTTAGTGTGTAGGTTGGTCATATTGAGTAGATGATCCCTGTCGATTTTCGTGGAGGTCAAAGGTCATTTGGGGTCACGAAAGGTCAATAGGTAAATTCCCTAGAAATTGCTTGTAAACAGGGTATCTCAAGAACGGTAAATGTGACCAATCTCCTATTTGGTGTGTGCATTGGCCATATTGAGTAGATGATCCCTATTATTTGTGGTGGAGATCAAAGGTCATTTAGGGTCACGAGAGGTCAAAAGGTCAAACCTTCGTAAACACGATATCTCAAGAACGGTACATGTGACTGTGCTCATATTTGAAGAGTGTGTTGGCCATGTTGAGTAGATGTTCCCTATTGTTTTTTGTGGAGGTCAAAGGTCATTTGGGGTCATGAGAGGTCAAAAGGTCAAAACTTCGTAAACACGGTATCTCAAGAATGGTACATGTGACTGTGCTCATACAGTATTTTGTGTGTGGATTGGTCATATTTAGTAGATGATCCCTATTGATTTTCCCAAAGGTCAAAGTTCATTTGGAGTCAGCATGTTCAAAGCCTGACAAGCTTTCCGGCACAGTCTTTCAAGAAAGGTCACTTGTAGGTTCCTGTAACTTGTCATGTAGATGGCACATAGTGAATACATGGTCGCAGAAGTTTTTGGTGGAGGTCAAATGTCATTTGGGTTCACGACGGGCAAGGGGGATCTCCAGATTGGATGCCTTGCATGTGTACTTTGTGGGCACATTATGGAGCCCTGCTAATTGAAAAACATTGCAAAGCAATGTCAATGTCAAAAAAGGCCTTCTATTCAGCAGCAAGGAATCACTAAGCCTTTTGGCTTTCTGGTTTTGTTGGAGGTCAAAGGTCATTTGGGGTCAGAAGGGGACAAATCCTGAAAACCTCTTTAACACAATATCTCAAGGTAGGAAGCTTGGATTGATTTCAAACTTGATATGTTGATGCATTATGATGTAAGGAAGAACTCTATTGATTTTGGTAGAGGTCAAAGGTCATTTGGGGTCATAGGGGTCAAACTCAGAAAACCTTGTTTAGGATAGCTCAAGGTACAAAACATGGATGGATTTCATAATTAGTATGTGGATAAGTTATGGTGAGAAGATGGTCTGTATAAGGTTTCTTTGTGGAGGTGAAAGGACATCTGGGGTCATGATTGGTCAAACTTCAAAAAACTTGTCAAAATGGGATATTTCAAGGTAGGAAACTTGGATGGATTTCCTAATTAGTATGTGGATGTGTTATGGTGAGTTGAAAGTACTGTACCTGTTGTTTTTGGTGGAGGTCAATGGTCATCTGGTATCACCTGGCATCAAACTCTGAAAACCTTGTTTGCAGAATATGTTAAGGCACAGTATGAAATTTGGCTTTTTGAATTTGGAAATGTTTTGGTTAAAAAAAACACCAGTTACTTACAGGTGGAGTCAAAGGTCACTTTGGGTCACCAGTTGTTACAAGAAATGTAGCATTTTATTGAAAAGAGCATGTATGTATCATCGAAACCTCAATGATTTTTTGCATTCTGGTTAGAAGAATTTATTCAGTGTTAGGGAGTGCACCCCTCAAATTGTGACATGTTCTTTTTAAAGTAGCAAAATTCATTTTCTCACAAAATCATTTCCCAACTTTTAATAGTAGAACATTTTATAAGGTTGGTTCTGTACAAGTTTTAAGTTTGTGGCAAGTGCTGAGCAAATATGCCAATACCATCATTAGCATTCTTAAGTGAAGGAAAGGTGAATTGTCTATTTCAGGCGCAACAGTAATGGACCATTTTTTCTTGTATTGGTCACATTTGAAATCTCAATTTGTTCAAGCATTTGTAATTTGTATTTTTACAGCATGCATTGGTCAAGGGGCCTGGTAGGAAACAGATAGTGTCCAGGGTTTCTCTGACCAGGGAGTTGCTAGAGAAGGAGATACAATGAACAAATTTTCCAGACAGTATGCACTTGAAACAGATTATATCTTTCGAGGTGCCACTATTTGATTGACAGGGCCCTTTGTTTCTATTGTTAAAGTCCTTGTGACTAAGTCCTTTTAATGATCATCTCTTCCATTCTGTTTTCAGTAATCCCTAAACAATAGCATTGTCTCTATATCCTTTGATATAGAGGTTCGTTTCTGCCTATGGTGAAGCTAATAATAAAAATTTCTATAGAATGACTGGAAACAAACATTTAAACTAGGCACTTCATTCAGTTGCTCGCCTTTTAACATTAGATGGTAGCATTGATCAAGTCTATACCTTTACCTCAGATTTAAACAAGTTTTTTATCATTAAGAACCAAAGATTTAAAGTAATTTGCAGAGAAATTGTTGCCGTCTTCAAATGCAACCATAGGTCGCGTCTCAGATAGCATCAGATGACATAAATTTCACAATTTTCCATGACAGCTGGAAGCAAAATGTTAACAAGTAGAGTGTAAGGGATACGTCTCTTCATTGGAATTTTGATAATTCGGCACTTATATTTGTTGATCAAAGCATTGAGATAAGAATTTGGCGAATAAAATCAAGATTATCATCGGAAACGAACATTGTCTCAAAGAGACTAAAGAACGTTGTTTCTTCTTCTCTGGCAACTCCCTGCTCTGACAGTGCAAAAAGGGTAATAAATAAAAAGGCAATAAATTTAAATTTGTTTCCATTGATGTTTTAAATATTCCTCCTTCAGGCTGACTCTGGAGATTGTCAAGTGGAAGTCCAGAAGAGATGAAACCGCACAACTAGTTTCAGATGTGGAATTCACTTGTGTCACCCTGCAGGAGACCATTTCAACACTTGAAGGCAGTGAGAAGAATGCTGATGTGTCTATGGTATGTTGTATAAGTTAGCTTGAAGAGTTCAAGATAAAATGCTCTATTGTTGGTGTGTTTACTCATACTGTATAGCTTTTTTCTGTGTGTGTGCCAAACTTTTACTCAGAAACTCTTTATAGTTTTTGATGCAAGAGAAAATTATGTATTCATAATGTTATATATATTTATATGTGTGTGTTTATAAAGTAATGTTAGCTTGTTAACATATCTCAAGAAGCAAGATTCTCCTAAGAGGAAGAATTGTTGTTTTGGGTGGGGGTAGAAGAGCATGTGACATATCATTTTACGTTATCGTTGGTAAGTGGTACCATCAGTGCCACCTTAAATGGTACTGGTAATACTGTACCCACAGGTACAATAGGAGAGAAAAGTGGGGTTTTTACCTGGCGAAAACATCCACAAAAACACCATGCATTTACATATTTGAAGTGATCTTATCATCCCTGTCTGCAGCTGAACTATTTTATAAAATAATTGGTAGCTCTACATCGTGTACTGGAATCTCCTACAATGATGATGAAAATTGCCCCCCCTCCTAAGTTATCATCAAAAGTTATTAGGTGGAAATTTGCCAAAAACCTTTCATAAAATGTTGTTTCATCAAGTTTTCTTCGGACAGAAACTTTCACCATAGAAACATCAGGGAGAAGTCCCATTATCTCACTGTGTCAGAAGTTGTTGAAGCAACATTTATGTCAGAGTTTGAAATGATATGATTCTTCCTCTGAGTACAACTGATTTCTCTCTCAATTAAGATGCAGTGTGTTACAAAGGGAATTCAAATCAGTCAATGAAATGTTAGCTGTTCCCATTACACAATCTAAAAGCAAATGCTGTAGAGTGTTAGGTAACACTAAACTAATGGGGGTCAGCGTGGGGTTGTGTATGGATTAAAATTGGGGTTGGCATAAGGGTTAGATTAGGGTTAGGGGGTTATTTCAGTGCTCATTACATTCTTTGGGACATTCACCCTCTGGTAGATTGGGCAATATGTTGTAGCAGAGCAAGTGCTATGTTGATGTGGGAAGTACCAGTTCTACTAAATTAACTTTTAACAGCTGTTCCTGAAATTCTCAGATGAAATTGGTGACTGGAATGGTTCAATATGGTTATCAAATGGACATTTCATGTTTACATCGTAAAATGTTAAAATCACAATGCATTTTTCAAGTGGTTATGATGTTGATACTGTAGTATAGTATTTCTTTCAGTTAAAGTACAGTACTAAGTTTTTGGTTTCGATGATAAGAGAAACCAATGCAATCATGATGGCGTGTGTGTGTATGTGTGTATGTATGTGTGTGTGTGTGTGTGTGTGTGTATGTGTGTGTGTGTGTTTGTGACACTTTGCTTGTTAACACGATATCTCAAGATAGGAATGTCTGACAGTTTTCAAACTTGGTACATAGATGCGCCATATTAAGGGGAAGAACCCTATTGTTTTTGGTGGAGGTCAAAGGTCATCTGGGGTCACCAGGGGTCAAAGTCGAAAAACCTTGTTAACACGATATCTCAAGGTTGGAAACTTGGATAGATTTCATATGTGGTATGTGGATGCGTTATAGTCAGTAGATGGTCCCTATTGTTTTTGGCGGCGGTCAAAGGTCATCTGGGGTCACCGAGGGTCAAAGTCTGAAAATCTTGTTAACACGATATCTCAAGGCTGGAAACTTGGATAGATTTCATATTTGGTATGTGGATGCGTTATAGTCAGTAGATAGTCCCTATTGTTTTTGGCCGAGGTCAAAGGTCATCTGGGGTCACCGGGGGTCAAAGTCTGAAAACCTTGTTAAAGCAATATCTCAAGGTAGGCAACTTGGATAGATTTCATATTTGGTATGTGGATGCGTTATAGTCAGTAGATGGTCCCTATTGTTTTTGGCGGAGGTCAAAGGTCATCTGGGGTCACCGGGGGTCAAAGTCTGAAAATCTTGTTCACACGATATCTCATGGTAGGAAACTTGGATAGATTTCATATTTGGTATTAGGGCTGTCAGCGATTAGCCATTAATCGCCAGCCAAGTAATCGTTTAGAAAAATGGTACTTGCGATTAATCGCATCTCATGCCCTTGGACTCTGACTTGCGTTAAGTAAACAAGGTATAGTCCTTCTTCACAAGTTTAGCTGCCTTGACAAAGCAATCGATGTCTACAGTATGAACAACAAGCTCAAAAATTGCGCAGAGCTATGACATTCACCTTTTATCCACCCAACCCCCTGTAGTTTACATGTGAGTATGTGCAGTGTCATGGGGGACGTTTTAATCCGTGAACCCCAAACATGGAACCTGTTGTGACAGGCTTTACTTCAACACCACCAATACATTTGTAATGAACATAATTTACAATGAAATTTGAAAGCACTAAACGTATGCATACACCACAGTGTCTTTTACGTGCCCTGTGCGCCATTGTGCACTTCACCGTAATAGTTCAATTTCAACAGCCACTTGTCAATTCGCTACTAGCGTACGTCTCCCAAAATTTCAACTTGAAATCGACAAATTTCAAAAAATTACAAGTTCAGCTTTCTAACCATGTTATTCCTGCCCTTGTATCACGTAGGAGTGTTTGTAAGTCGTGAACTGAAAAAAGTTTCAAAAATGTTTCCATCGCTGTTTATCAAGACCAACAGCGTACATAACAGCAGTTGCACACGTTAGCAGCCGGCTGAAAATCGTTTATATGCCGCTGCTTCGTGCTATACATCGAACGAACTTCTGTTGCGAAGAATCGTACTCACTGATTGGCTGCTTGCATTTAATGAATGAAGCGGCTACTTTAAAAGTTTGGGGATTCCCCGCCTCGAACGTAATTATTGAGGGAGGGTGTCATGTTATTGCCAATTGAAGTACACCCATTCTCTAAGCGCTTTTAACGATACACGTACGCCTAGGTACGTACGTAGCCGATCAGCCAGCTGAAGGCATGTATATTACACTCTGCATGTAGCTAGCAGGTCTTGTTTATGTGCTGCGAACGTACGTACGACTATTTACACAGTACAGCTCAGGCGGTAACTTAAACATAAAATGACCGGTGAAAACTACGATGTCTAGATTTGATCGTAGCCTACTATTGTTAGCTCTGACGTTACATTTTGTTCTGTAAACGTAGGTGGCTAGGCCCTAGGCCTAGTTTTTGTTGTGGCTTCAAGCCACACTACTTTTGGGAGGAAATTAGAAATGAAACAAATGGGGTAGATTGGGCAAGTGTCAAAATTAAATATATCGTAGTGGGACCTGCAGCAGTCTGCATAGGGCTCGTCGGCTACTTTCGCCGTGGATACTGTATTATGGCCTAGCCTAGGCCTATACTTTGTGAACGATCGTTGCTTTGAAATACTGAAACTTCATCTAGCTACTGGTGTGTGGTGTAACGATATATATCAACCTTCAATGGAAGCAATTGTCTAAAAATTGCTTGATTGGTGGGTCAGGAGATGGTCTGTAATGTTTTTGGTGGAGGTCGAAGGTCTCCTGGGGGCACATGGGGTCAAAGTCTGAAAATCTCGTTATCATGATAGCTCAAGGTAGAAAGCTTGGATTAATTTCATATTTGGTATGTGGATGCGTTATGGTCAGGAAGTAATTCCTTTTGTTTGTGGCAGAGATCAAAGGTCATACGGGGTCACCAGGGGTCAAAGTCTGAAAATCATTTTAACACGATATCTCAAGGTAGAAAGCTTGGGTAGATTTCATATTTAGCCTAGTATGTGGGTGCGTTTTAGTCAGTAGATGGTCCCTATTGATTTTTGCGGAGGTCAAAGTTCATCTGGGGCCACCTGGGGTCAAAGTCTGAAAATCTCCTTAACATGATAGGTCTATCTCAAGATAGCAAGCTTGGATAAACTTCATTGTTTGGTATGTGGGTGCGTTATGATCAGGAAGTGGTTCCTTTTGTTTGTGGCAGAGGTTAAAGGTCATCTGAGGTCACCGGGGGTCAAAGTTTGACATTTTAATGCGATATCTCAAGGTAGGAAACTTGAATAGAATTCGTATTTGGTAATGGTATGTGAATGGGTTATGCTCAGGAAATGGTCTATGTGGTTTTTGGCGGAGGGCAAAGGCAGAGATGCCAAGTATCTCAATTTAGGCGGAATAATTGCGATTTTCCACGCTCGATTCATCCCCATTGTTTTTGGCAGAAACAAAAGGTCATCTGGGGTCCCCAGGGGTCAAAGTCAAGGAACCTTTTTAAGTAGCCTACAATCTTTCAAGATAGTTGTTTGTCCATCTGTCTGTCTGTTGTTTGCCTGTCTAGCTATGTATGGCTTTTATTGAGGTCAAAAGGTTATCTGGAATGACAAAATTATTTTTTGAACATGCTAGTATGTAGTAGTTTGTTAGTTAGTAGTTTGAATGAGAAGGTAATGGTGCATGATGGTACTCTTTAAAACATTATGATCATCGAAACCTCAATGCATTTTTGCATTCTGGTTCACTTTCCAGTTTGTTACTTTTCTCAGCAATAATTTGGTACCTTGTGGTTGGGGGTACCAGTATGTACAGAAATACTGGTATACTGTGAACTGTTTCTATGAGGTCACTAGAAGTCAAACCCTAAAAAATCTTGTCAACATAATATCTCAGGTTAGGGACCTTGAAGATTTGTCATATCTTGTATGATATGCATTTTTGTTTTAGAAAAACTAGCTGTCCTAGAGTTCAAAGGTCATCTGAAGGGACCAGAGGTCAAACTACAAACATTGTTTAATAACACTATTTTTCAAGGCAGAATGAATAACAGCACATTTCTTGCTTTTTGGTTTTGATGATAAGAGAAACCTATGCAATCATGATGGCGTGTGTATGTATGTGTGTGTGTGTGTGTGTATTTGTGTGTGTGTATGTGTGTGTGTGTGTGTGTGTGTTTGTGACACTTTGCATGTTAGCACGATATCTCAAGATAGAAATGTCAGACAATTTTCAAACTTGATACATGGATGCCCCACATTGAGAGGAAGAACCCTATTGTTTTTGGCGGAGGTCAATGGTCATCTGGGGTCAGCAGGGGTCAATTTCTGAAAACTTTGTTAGCATGATATTTCAAGATAGGAAACTTGTATAGATTTCATATTTGGTATGTGGATGCGTTATGGTCAGAAGATGGTCCCTATTGTTTTTGACGGAGGTCAAAGGTCACCGGGGGTCAAAGTCTGAAAATCTCGTTAGCACAATATCTCAAGATAGGAAACTTGGATAGATTTCATATTTGGTATGTGGATGCGTTATGGTCAGAAGATGGTCCCTATTGTTTTTGGTGGAGGTCAAAGATCATCTGGGGTCACCAGGGGTCAAAGTCTGAAAATCTTTTTAGCACAATATCTCAAGATAGGAAACTTGGATAGGTTTCATATTTGGTATGTGGATGCTTTATGGTCAGAAGATGGTCCCTATTGTTTTTGGTGGAGGTCAAAGGTCATCTGGGGTCACCAGTGGTCAAAGTCTGAAAATCTTATTAGCATGATATTTCAAGATAGGGAACTTGAGTGGATTTCATATTTGGTATGTGGATGTGATATGGTCAGAAGATTGTTCATATTGTTTTCGGTGGAGGTCAAATGTCATCTGGGGTCACTGGGGGTCAAAGTCCGAAAACCTTGTCAAAACAATATCTGAAGGGAGGAAACTTGGATAGATTTCATATTTGGTTTGTGGATGTGTTTTGTTCAGAAGATGGTCCCTATTGTTTTTGGTGGAGGTCAAAGGTCATCTGGGGTCACCAGGGGTCAAAGTGTGAAAATCTTATTAGCACGATATTTCAAGATAGGGAACATGGATACATTTCATATTTGGTATGTGGGTGTGTTATGGTCAGAAGATGGTACCTTTTGTTTTTGGTGGAGGTCAAAGGTCATCTGGGGTCACCAGGGGTCAAAGTGTGAAAAACTTATTAGCACGATATTTCAAGATAGGGAACATGGATAGATTTCATATGTGGTATGTGGGTGTGTTATGGTCAGAAGATGGTACCTTTTGTTTTCGGTGGAGGTCAAAGGTCATCTGGGGTCACCGGCGGTCAAAGTGTGAAAATCTTGTGTACACAATATCTGAAGGGAGGAAACTTGGATAGATTTTATATTTGGTTTGGTGATGCATTATAGTCAGAGGATGGACCTTATCGGTTTTGTTGAAGGTCAAAGGTCATCTTGGGTCACTGGGGGTCAAAGTCTGAAAATCTTGTCAACACAATATCTCAAGGGAGGAAACTTGAGTAGATTTCATATTTGGTTTGTGGATGCATTACAGTCAGAGGATGGTCCCTATTGGTTTTGGTAAAGGTCATCTGGGGTCACCAGGGGGACAACAATTTCACAAGGTAGGGAACTTGGATAGATTTCATATTTGGAATGTGAGTGGGTTTAAGTTAGGAGATGGTCCCTACAGAGATGCCAAGTATCTTGATTTAGGGTGAATAATTACCATTTTCACCCTCGATATTACGAATATCCTCCAAAAATTGCTCTTTTCACATGTTAAGGATCTTTGTTTAAATCTCAAAGTGTCTAGCTCCCTAAACTGAAAAGTTTAGGCCAAAATTGTATGGTTCGAATGAGCAAGTCGGCTAGTACTTTCTGCCTAGGCTTAGTGTAGGCCTAAGTTAGGCCTAGCCGATGCTACATCTTTCACAAAGCAGAATCGAGTATACTGAAGAGGATCAACAAAAATCCACTTGGCCAAGAACATCAAAAATATTTAAAAGGCATTGGTTAAAAACCCTTTTACAACAATCTGCAGTAATTTTGTGAGCTTTAGGTGTAAAGTTTTTCCCTGTGATGTAATTTTCTTCATCATGACCAATGTCTTGACACTTTTGCCATTGCCTAATGTATAGCATATATGTACATTTTGAACCTATTCTACACATGTATGTTTCTGTGTAATATCCTTAGGCTAGCCTAGTGGGAAATTTAGCTTTCCTACCAATATTTTATTTGTTCTAGAACATGATATAAAGCATGCAGAAGCATATTTTGGTAGCAGGGTGGTATCTGCAGCGGGGGAAAACTTACAAAATTCTCCCATATATATTAGTGTTATGAGAAGCTGTTCAAAAGTCCTCCAATATATATTAGTGTTACGAAGTGTCATTGCAAAATAATGTCTCGACTCTGCAGTATTTGTTGGGTTGGTTCAAACCTCTGCACTGAAATCTAACCCTCATCAAAGTCTTAAAAGTATTATTAAACCTTTCAGCTGGAAAGGTTGGGGAGAGGGTCCTTAGTTTACAGTGTTGTGAACTCTCAAGACTTTTTGCAGGTAATTATACAAAACCATCATTATGTCATTTCTTAATTGTACCATGGTTTTTTAGGGTTGCCCTAGCATGAGGGGGGTCCACTTTTAAAGAAGGTTTGCATGATTCCTATTTTTTATTTCTTGAAGTCAGCTCGAAGCCTTTTGAAATTGCAATGTGTAGAGGTTAAAGGTTTTGTAGGGTCACTGGTGGTCAAAATGTGAATGACAACCTTGTTTAATAGGTGTTAACACATCTTAAAGTGGGAGACTTAAATAGATTTCACGTGTGGTTTGTGAATGCTTGTGGTAAGAAGATGATCCCTATTTTTGGTGGGGGGGACAAAGGTCATGTGGGAAAACAAAATTATTTTTTGAACATGTTAGTATAACATTTGAATGAGAAGATAATTAATGGTACATGATGGGATTATTTGAATCATCGAAACCTCAATGCAGTTTTGCATTCTGGTTTCCATGTGGATTCATTGCACTAAAAGGATAGACAGTATTTTTACCGATGAAGGTCAAAGGTCATAAAACTCTTATTGGATCATGTTAAGTTAATCTTCACATGAGGCCTTGTTAACTTCCTATTCAGAATAGGAATTATACCAAGCATGTAGATGAATTATATTGTTGTGCCACACATCGTCATAATTTTTTCTCAAAATGTTGGGGTAATTTCTTGTGAAAAAGAAAACGAGAAATGAATATGCTTTGTATTTTTTTCTTCTTTTTTTTATTTTCTCATTTTGCAATATTGACCTATTGCGGAGAAAGTTGTCTCATGGATACCATTAGGGAAATAGTTGCTTTAGAACTGTATGTTAACCACATACTGTACCTGTTGAATCAGGCATTTGGGCAGGGACCCTTTGGTAGTATAAATTATCAAATGCTGCTGCAAGTCTCCCAAAGATAAACAAGGATAAGGTAATAATTATTCTGGGAGCTGAAGCTAACAGTCTTCCTGTTCACTAATGGGAGGAAGCAAAGAATAAGGCATTTTTGCTTTGTTGATGGCTACATTAGTAATAATAAATTTAACTTCATTTATTATCTCAATACTTAACATGTACAGTATTGAGGTACTGTTACACTAGCTGGTTGGTAGCTGTAGCGAAATATCCTCTTCAGCATTTTGGTATGTTGTATTTTTATCATAATACTTTGTGTAGCATACCATTGTTTAATTATTGAAGCAGTCAGAATTTAAACTTGATAATTACTTATTTTTCTCTGATGTAAGTGGTAAAAAAAAATTTTGCAAAAGAAAAGTGTCATTTCAGCCCATTGCTTTTTGGTTTCGATGATAAGAGAAACCAATGCATACATGATGGCATGCGTGTGTATGTATGTATGTATGTATGTATGTATGTATGTGTGTGTGCATGTAGGTTTGTATGTGTGTGTGTTTGTGACACTTTGCTTGTTAATACGATATCTCAAGGTAGAAATGTCTGACAGTTTTTAAACTTGGTACATAGATGCGCTATATTAAGAGAAAGAACCCTATCGTTTTTGGTGGAGGTCGAAGGTCATTTGGGGTCACCAGGGGTCAATGTCTGAAAACCTTATTAAGGCAATATCTCAAGGTAGGAAAATTGGAGACAGTTTTTAAACTTGGTACATAGATGCGCTATATTAAGAGAAAGAACCCTATCGTTTTTGGTGGAGGTCGAAGGTCATTTGGAGTCACCAGGGGTCAATGTCTGAAAACCTTATTAAGGCGATATCTCAAGGTAGGAAAATTGGAGACAGTTTTTAAACTTGCTACATAGATGCGCTATATTAAGAGAAAGAACCCTATCGTTTCTGGTGGAGGTCGAAGGTCATTTGGGGTCACCAGGGGTCAATGTCTGAAAACCTTATTAAGGCGATATTTCAAGGTAGGAAAATTGGATAGATTTCATATTTGGTATGTGGATGCATTATAGTCAGAAGATGGTCCATATTGTTTTTGTTGGGGGTCAAAGGTCATCTGGGGTCGACGGGGGTGAAAGTCTGAAAATCTTGTTAACACGATATCTCAAGTTTGAAAGCTTTGACAGATTTCATATTTGGTATGTGGATGCATTATGGTCTGGAGGTCAAAGGTTATTTGGGGTCACCAGGGGTCAAAGTCTGAAAACTTTGTTCATGCGATATCTCAAGGTAGGAAACGTGGATGGATTTTATATTTGGTATGTGGATGCATTATAGTCAGAAGATGGTCCATATTTTTTTTGGTGGGGGTCAAAGGTCATCTGGATTCACTGGGGGTGAACGTCTGAAAATCTCGTTAACACGATATCTCAAGTTTGGAAGCTTTGACAGATTTCATTTTTGGTATGTGGATGCGTTATGGTCAGTAGATGGTCCCTATTGTTACTGTCTGAGGTCAAAGGTCACCAGGGGTCAAAGTCTGAAAACCTTGTTAACCCTTTACCGTTGTGCCCCGATCAGGGCATATTTGCGCGCCTCGGGATTGGGCGCCCGCATCGGCTTCCGTAGGCCATTGACCCTGTGACCTTAAACTATTGTCTCTCTCGCTCTTGTGGCCGAATTTTCGGGTAGCTACTCGCAGTTTCGAGTTCCGCGTGAAACAGTAAAGATGTGTGACAGCCGAGCTCTCCGCATGGGTCCAAAAGGACCCAAACAACGGTAAAGGGTTAAACTTAGCCTGTGGAGTGTGTTTACTGCAAAGCTAACGCCACTGTCTCTGCGTGTGTGCACGTAAACCTTTAGCCGAGTGGTGCGGATATTTTAGCTTAAAGGAGAAGGCAACCCTGGCTTTTTCTGCCTACAGACTACCATTTTAATGTATGCTCTTTCCAAAAGAAGCACAAAGAAGTTTTTGAAGTATTCATTTCAACCTTAAAAATTGATTTTTAGGAAGCTACTGGTCCGCGCCATTGTTTTTTGAAATTCACCAGTTCCCTGATGTACAATGACGAAAGCGAGCCACATATCATATTTCAACAGAAAAGTTACCAACTCGCATGAACTATCTATAATTGCACATATACTGCATAACACATCTTCTGAATCCCCTTTAAAAGGGAGATAACATTCCTAATATCTGAATAAAATTATTTTCATCATACAATAATAAAGTAAAATGAAAAACAGGTTTTTAACAAGAGCATGAAAAAATAGTTTGTGTAATTGGCAACACCATCGCACCGCTGTCTGTCACCATGCATTTTGCCTGTACCCTTACAGTTCGGGTAACCCTGATGAAAGGAAATAACTGTATGTAGAGAACTGCAAACACGTTCTCATGGCAGAGTGACCTTGACTAATGTACAGTAAACTGTTGTGCAGTGTTCAGTGTGAAAACACTGTGCACGGAGTTTAACGTTACAACTTACGAGCAGGATGTACTCGAACTCTTTGTCGTACACTCTCCCGCTAAACATGGAATATAAGACGGGAACGTTTGTATAGAAAGATGGAGTCAAACGGTATCTTTGGTAGCCTGAGTATTCAGAGAATAAAGAAAGAAAACAGGAAAGTGGCAGAGTGGCAGTCGGCGAGATCTCTTATGAAGGTTCTAGCATGTGGCTAGTACGCTTAGCACTTGTAGGCCTACCAGTTTTGACACTAGTCGGAACCTGTATGATCTTGTCTGTTTTCTACGCAAATAGCGAGTGAGCTAACAGTATCTTGGGGAAGTGCTTTTGAGAAAGATACCAGAATAGTCCCTATGCGGATTTTTTAACTGCCGATATTTGTTTAGTTGAGGCAAAGAAGAGAAGACTGAGTGAACATAACGACAAGGTAGGCAGTTTGCAATTCTTACCGTAGCGAAACAGCAATCGCCAGCTTAGGCCTGGTGAGGTCCTAACAGTCTTTTGAGATTGCCAAAGCTGTCGGCAATGCTATCTAGTCCTCCTAGACATATTTTCAGGGCTATGATGGGTATATACAGACTGTATTGCCCCTGGGAAGGCTCAGACCCCTTTTTATTGATTCCTTCAGTTTGAGGAATAGTGTACACGCCATGTGCAATGAATGGGAAATCGTATAACTTACCATGTGGCTCGTTTACGTCATATGAAAGCGCCCTCTTTTTTTGAAAACCAGAAAATGGCTACGAACATCATGGGGATACCTTAGGGAAGAAAAGTAATTGAAAAATTCATAAAAATTTGGAACTATGCTGATTCGATTAGCTTTTTTCAGAAAATGTGTTAGAATTGTGGTCTCTACTAGCTGATAGGTGTAAAATCCGTGGGTTGCCTTCTCCTTTAACTCTTTACCATTGTGCGCCAATCGGGGCATATTTGCGCGCTTTGGGATTGGGCGGAAAAGCGGACGTAGCCCGCCCCGCATCCGCTTCTATAGGCCATTGACCCCGTGACCTTAAACTATTGTCTCTCGCTCTTGTGGCCGAATTTTTGTGTAGCTACTCACAGTTTCGGCTCCGCGTGAAACAGTAAAGATGTGTGACAGCCGAGCTCTCCGCATGGGTCCAAACGGTAAAGGGTTAATGCGTTATCTTAAGATAGGAAATTTGGATAGATTCCATATTTTTGGTATGTGGTGCATTATGGTCAGGAGATGGTCCCCATTGTTTTTGGTTTAGATGAAAAGAGAAACCTATGCATTCATGATGGCGTGTGTTTGTATGTATGTGTGTATGTGCGTGTGTATGTGTGTATCTGTGTGTGTTTGTGACACCTTGCTTGTTTACACGATATCTTTAGAAGGGAAGATCTGAAAGTTCTCAAACTTGGTACACAGATACCCCATACTGAGAGGAGGAAACCTATTTATTTTGGTTGAGGTCAAAGGTCATTTGGGGTCAAATGGGGTCAAACCCCAAAATCTTTGTTTACACTATATCTCATGGTAGGAAACTTGGATTAATTTCAAACTTGATACGTTGATGCGTTATGATGTAAAAAAGAACCTTATTTAATGTCGTGGAAGGTCAAAGGTCATTTGGGGTCACATGGGGTCAAACCCCGAAATCCTGGTTTACACTATATCTCAAGGTAGGAAACTTTGATTCATTTCAAACTTGATATGTTGATGCATTATGATGTAAGGAAAAACCCAATAAATTTTGGTGGAGGTCAAAACTCATTTGGGGTCACGTTGGGTCAAACCCTGAAATCCTTGTTTACACAATATCTCATGGTAGGAAACTTGGATTTATTTCAAACTTGATATGTTGATGCGTTATGATTTAAGGAAAAAGCCAATAAATTTTGGGGGAGGTCAAAGGTCATTTGGGGTCACGTGGGGTCACACCCCAAAATCCTTGTTTACATGATATCTCATGGTAGGAAACTTGGATTGAAAGTACTGTATCTGTTGTTTTTGGTGGAGGTCAATGGTCATCTGGTATCACCTGGCATCAAACTCTGAAAACCTTGTTTGCAGAACATCTTAAGGCACAGTATGAAATTTGGCTTTTTGACTATAGAAATGTTTTGGTTAAAAGAAAAACCAGTTACTTACTGGTGGAGTCAAAGGTCACTTTGGGTCACCAGTTGTTACATGAAATGTAGCATTTTATTGAAAAGAGAAGGTCACTTTGGGTCACCAGTTGTTACAAGAAATGTAGCATTTTTAATGAAAAGAGAAGGTCACTTTGGGTCACCAGTTGTTACAAGAAATGTAGCATTTTATTGAAAAGAGAAGGTCACTTTGGGTCACCAGTTGTTACAAGAAATGTAGCATTTTTATTGAAAAGAGAAGGTCACTTTGGGTCACCAGTTGTTACAAGAAATGTAGCATTTTTATTGAAAAGAGCATGTATGTATCACCGAAACCTCAATGCATTCTTGCATTCTGGTTGGTGGAGGTCAAAGGTCATCTGGAGTCACAGGGGTCAAGTCTTAAAACCTCGTTAACACAATATCTCAAGGTTGGAAGCTTGGATAGATTTCATATGTAGTATGTGGATGCGTTATGGTCAGGAGATGGTACCTAATATTTTTGATGGAAGTCCAGAGGTCATCTGGGGTCACTGCTGGTCAAAGACTGAAAATCCTGCTTATGCAATATCTCAAGATAGGAAACTTGAATAGATTTCATATTTGTGTATGTGGATGCATTATGGTCAGAGGATGGTTCCCATTGTTTTTGGCAGATATGAAAGATCATCTGGGGTTTCCAGTGGTCAAAGCCTGGAAACCTTTTTAAATATTATCTTTCAAGATAGCTGTTTATGCATTTATCTGTCTGTTGTTTGTATGTCTAGCAATGTATGGCTTTTATGGAGGTCAAAAGGTCATCTGGAATGACAAAATTTTTTTTTGAATATGCATGCATAAAATTTGAATGAGAAGATAATGGTGCATGATGACACTCTTTGAAACGGAACATTTATGTATCATTGAAACCTCAATACATTTTTGCATTCTGGTTCCCATAATGCAGTTGTGTGTATTTAGTCTGCTGTTTTGTCTTTGGCTCAAAGTCAATGCTAAATCAAGCATAAGTTAACTTTTAAAATGATCTTGTATGAGAATACATGTATGAAGCAAACATATGAAATATTCCCAAACTTGATTTCAGTAGAAAAGATGAAGTTCAATTTCCTCCAAATGGTATGTGCACCATCACATATAGTGCTATGAATCAAATGTCATTTATGAAAGGGAAAGATGTATGTAATTCAATGAACAAGTTGGAAAATTAACCATTCCCTGCTGAGTCACAAGATAAAATTCTTGTGTTTATTCATCCATGCACAGTAGGTGTATCTGTCTACCCAGTAAGCATTTAGCCACATGCTCTGCATTGTCAGTCAGCTGAATCAACAACTGCCAAGGAAATTCAAGGCGAACTACACATTTAAATGCATTGCACAGAAACATTTCCCTATCAATCTATTAGAATCATCCTCATAACATAATAGCACAATTGCATGAGGGTTAATACTTTTCACAAGTTCATCATTCTTAAGCAAAGACTTATCAGGTTCCTCTGCCTTTTGTTTCTTAAACTTCTCTCATTCATTTTGGTATAAGGTGTACAGTCCTTCCTAAACACTTGTTAGATGTGTGAACCTTTTAGCATTTGGGGTTTTATTGTGAGAAACATGAGAAACTAGAACTATTGGTGGTTGAAATAATACAACTTCATATCAACAGTTTGAAAATAATTTCCCATTTTGCATGTGAGCAGCCAGTGATTACCTTGAATTATTTGGTTATTTTTCTGTTATTTATTTCTAGCAGGTTTGTGACCAGATGACAGAAACCATCCACAAGAGCGATGGCCATGTGAACCAGAAAAATGATACCAAATTGATGTGGATCCTTTTTTTGCTAATATTTTTTGCAAGGAATGTAAACTGTGTTAGTGCCCTAGAAAACTGTAACAGGACTTTGACTGCCAATGATGTTGCAAAAAAGGCCAGTCGTCTTTTTAATTTTTCTTACAGCCAGTATGAGAGAATTGAGGAAGATGCCTTTACTTATAATGCTGAGGCAGCAAATCGTCTTGACCTATCTCACAATTGTCTCTCAGATGTACCCGACAATGTATTCAACAACATGCCCAATCTTTTTGAGGTTGATCTGAGCCACAATGATGTTATGCATTTTCCTCATGATTTTCAGAGGATTAATCCTCTAGAGAAATTGTTAAACCTGAACTTAAGCAGCAATTGTATTAATTATTTGGGTAGAGATGATTTAAGGGGGAAAAAAAAATTAGAAAGGATGGATTGTAGTAACAACAAGATTGAAATAGTAAATGACATAGCTCTGGACCATTTGACATCTCTGAAGACTGCCTCATTTTCAGAAAATAGGTTGACTGCTCTTCCTAAGTTTAATGTGACTGAACTAGAGCAGCTGGAGCACATATATTTCCAAAATAATAGCTTGAAAAGTCTAAGCATCGAGCATTTTAGCAACACTCCTGGGATCATCAACATCACGATTACAGATGAAAGTATGTCCCTATTGTTTAAAAATCGTGTAGTAGTGATTTTAATTGCTGGAAACAGTGAAACAATTTCTTGCGAACAAAATTTGCAAGATATTAGGAATTCAAAGATAAATATAAGCTATACTCTCTTCTGCCAGGACCATCATGCCCATCCTTATCAGGTCAAACGATGCAATACATCCCAGAGTGATCCCACCAGTACTGGAATATCAGGTACTTTAAGTGATCCTGAAATGTCAGGTAATTTTAGTGGTCCAACCCCTGCCACAAATCGTGAGGGTCGTGTGATCATCAGACTTTCTATCAGTTTGGGTCTGTGTTCTTTGGCATTGGTGGTGGTGGTGTTAGTAGTAAGTATTATATGGTGTAAAGGTCATTCAGGTCACCAAAATAAAATCCCCACAAATGGTAATATAGAAGGGGGCCAGGCCCAGAAGGTTGAAAAAAATGAATCAGTGACTTCAAAAGTTTAGCTTAGAAAAATGAAATTGGATCTAGCAAGGGTTACCATCTTTCTTTTAGTTAAAAGTGGATTGTCTTTATTGGAGAGGAATTGGGGATTGTTCTTTTGGGAATTATATGTGAAACGATAGTGACTATACCCAAGTATACAGCAAAATCCTGTGGTTGTAACCTTTCTAGGGCAGTGTCTTATGCAGGTTTATTGTTGCCATACTGAATTGTCATCTGCTAGCATCTGTAGGCCCGGTTAGCTGTTTGATATATGTATGCAAATGAAAACAAGATTACGCAAATCCTATTAGTCTGCATATTATATTTTAAAGGAAAATACATTGTTGTCCTGCTGCTTACCTACCCTATATTCTTTTGGGGGAAAATTGGGATGATTGGCCTTACTGCCTGGTACATTCCCCTTTATTTTCAAAAATGGAACAAACCTGATTGATCGGAAAGGAATTGATGGTAACCTTGCATTAAATAAGAGAGCTCTCTGTAGATTTTAGTAGTGATATGGATTATAGGTAAATTTGAAGGAGCTAAGACTTCTTCCTTTTTGGTTTCCTTTTTGTTTCTTTTTTACAGTAATAGTTCTTTATTGAGAGCAAACCTATTATGTGAAACCTGCAAATTAATCAGTGTGTCTATCAGTGTGACTTTTGCTGATTAATTTTATGGACTGACAGTTAAATGAAGAGCTTTGAATGTTCAATGTTCATTAGGTTGAGCATGGTCTGGGAATGTCGGCCAAGGTGCATACTATGTTTGATTTCATCACATTTATAGCAAACAGATTCCATAGTCACATGCAACTTTGAAACTGGCAAATGCTAACTTAAAGCTTACTCTTGTTTGTCAGCCTAATTTCATTGATGCATTGTACACCATTTTTGTGAGAAGAGCATTGTGTAATAACACAGCATAGCATTTTATATTTAGCTTTAGCATAGTGCAAGCAGGCAGGGGAATCCTCCCCCCCCCCCCCACCCTCACTTTCAGCTATAGCCCACCAGGGATGATAAGATAGTCTGTCCATACATTTGCAGATTTTGTTAGTGCATCCCTCCACTGTGGGCAGTGGAAAATACTCGTTGGGGTATTTTGTGTAGGCTCTAAGGGGAGTAGGTGGGGAGGGGGGGCAGGAAGCCTACTGTTACCCTTTCATTTAACCACAAAAGGCTTTAGTAATGGTAGTAATGAAAATATTTGGTGTCCTTATCTTCATTTACATTTTGCTTCAATTGTTAAATGTCTGTAGTAGAAACAGATCTTTAGGTTAAATGGAAACAATTTTTCTGTCATGTTTAGTAGTATTTCTGTGTTTCTTCAGTTCTAGTGTTCTGTGTGTTATTCACCAGTAGTTTTAGATTGCCCCTTAACGTACTTTAGTGTTTAGTCTTGAATTTAGTTAGAGTTTTAAATTTCTAATACAACAGGTTACGGTCTGTCACCAAAGGGCAAGAGCAGTCACCCCAAATTGAAGTAGTGTAGTAGACTGCTCTGTTTCATGATTGGCTGTTGAGAGTCATGTGACAACAAATTTCCCCTTCAAGTCTGAAATTTACTAGAAGCAACTGCTTGTTTTACCTTGAATATGTAATATTTAAGTTATAAAATGTGATGAAAGATGTTTGGATGAGAAATAAGAGGGAATTTGTGATATGTAGCTGTCGCTTCAGAATAAGCTTGGGGGAACTGCTCTTGACCTTCATGTGACAGAAATGTTTATTTGGTACACCAGAATGTGCAGGTTAAAGGGAGACAGAGAGAGAGAAAATGAAGTAGTTGAGTTTGGTTGGAATGGGAGTAAGGAGAAGGAGAAGAAGAAAGGAGATAAGTGAATTGAAATTTGTTTTGAGAAAGGCATAAATTAACTTATAGTGATTGTAAAGTCTGTCTTGTGTGAATTTTTGAACCCATGCGTCCAATCTCCTTGCCACTTAACAGTATCGAAACAGTCAGGAGTTTTCCTTTCTGTTTTTGTTACTTCCTGGAAAACTTTTAAAGACATATTCTTGTGGCTTCTTATTAGAGTCTTGATTAAAGAGAAAAATATTCCAGTTCATGGCCTCCAAACCCTGTAGCAGTACCCTATTTCCTAATTCAATGTACATCATTGGTTATTTTTGTCGAAAAACTGCATCTAAGCAAGATAACAGAATGTTATTGAAGTGGGTACATTGCTTCAGGTTCCTTTTGGTTTTGTTTTAAATTTGATACTATTGAAATGTTTGAATATCGTTTCATGTAGGTCTAACATAGCCCTACAGCCTAGGTGAGATATTGCAAACAGTGTTGTTAAATATTCCCACAGCAACAGCAGACTTGCGCAATGTGAAAGAAACGTGTTGCAATGGCATCACAGATTTCCTATAATGCACATTGTCTCAAAAAACAAATAAAAAATTGTTTTTCTTTGAAAATGGCTATCCAGCATCCAAATGCTAGATGCCATTGAGAGATGCAGTTTTCACCTCCTGAAAGAGAAATTATTTCAGCATATTTTGAGGTCTATGAATATTCCCCCAGTAATCCCCTTTGATTTCAGATCAAACATATTTTGTAAAATTTGTAAGGACAATTGCTTATGCCAAAATCAGTCACCAAGCTTCTCCGTTTTGCTTTTTGAAAGCAAAACCTGGCAAGTGTTCTTTTGGTTGCAGCAGAACAGAATACCTCTGCGTCTGAATCCACATTTAAGAAGTGGAGGCAGTCAGCTCGCATCATACAGCATGCACAGAAAGTGCTCTGATACATACTGTGATTCGTGTGTCCCTCAGGATACCAAAATGCAATGGTCTGAGGTCTGTGTAAGGAGGAGCTCAGGACATTATTGGGAGAGACCTGCAGGAATTGTCTAAATGAAGAGGAAATGAAGAGGGAAGCATCCTTCCATAAAACTCCCTTTTCTAGTGTTAAATAATGCCTAAGCAAGCTGTGATGAAGCCCACTCATCCGCTATGTCGGGCAATGGGCCAATCATAAAGACGAGGGCTTGGTAGGGATTCTGCTTGAGGTGTAGCGCCAGACAAAATGATTTAAAAAAGTTCCAGTTGATTCACAATGATTTATTCGTTGCTTCGAGTCTCCATTGAAAACAAAGATTAGGTTGATTAATAGGTTGGTGGAAAAAAAGATAATTATCTATGTACCCAAAGAATACTGATTAATAACTACATGTTTGTTGCACGAGTTCCAAACACAGGTGACCAAGGTTGCAGCTCGGGGCTCGCAAACCTCGAGGAGATCGGGACACACGCAGTCCCCTGATTGGTCAAAAGTTGTAACGCACCAAGGTAAATGGATATGAATTAGTGTGCTGATCTAAATGACTAATGAGGAAGTTGTAGAGGGTGAACTTGGCCACAACTTGAAAATATGGGATACAGCGTACACGTGGAACTAAGGTGAAGTGGTTTGTGTTCACCGTTAACTTGAACACGTGACGGGACCTTTGCCAGAGGGTCGGGAGGACCTTGGAAAAAGAAGTCACTTTTAGAAGGACTTTCGATTGATGGATCCCACGCAGGAGCTTTGTCCCTTTGTCTTTTTTTTTCACCACCCGATGCTGAGTGGAAAGCTACGCAATCGTAGAAGGGACATGCAAAAGAAAAAAACCTCTCTCAGCAAAATGACAATTTTCGTAGGATTGACATTTTGACGACTAAAAGTAGGTCTTCAAAATGACAAAAATCCGCAATTTGACGTTTTAATTTACTTGTCAAAACGTTAAAATTCCGAAAGTTGTCATTTTGCCGAGTTAAAAAATCTCGACAAAATGACAAGATTCAGAAAATTGTCACTTTGCTGAGTTAGAACATCTCGTCAAAATAGCAAAATTGAGAAAATGGCAAAATTCAGAAAAATGTCATTTTTGCTAGTTTGAACATCTCGTCAAAATGGGAAAATTCAGAAAAATGACATTTTGACGAGTTTAAACATCTCGTCAAAATCGTAAAATTCAGAAAAATGTCATATTGGCAAATTCGAACTTCTCGTCAAAATTGCAAAATTCGAAAAATTGTCATCTTGCTGAGTGTTAGATCATCTCGAAAAACGGCAAAATTCAGAAAATTGCCATCTTGTCGAGTTAGACCATCTTGTTTAAACAGGAAAACTATATGGAAGCGTTAAGGTGCCATCAAGTTAAGAAATTAGACACGGCATAATGCATTATCTTTACATTTTGTAACAAAATGATGAAATGTTTACTTATTATCTTAAAATTTTGCAGAAAATGATGAAATACAAACTTACAATATGTCAACAATTCAAAATTTCACAGAAAATTGATGAATTACACATTTATCGAATGTTTTTATTCCTCGTTTTGCAGAAAATTATTGAATTACTCATGCATACCAAATTTTTTGTATCATAGTTATGTTCTTTTTCCCAATTTAGTGAGTTATGGTAGAATCAGGAGTGAATGCGCTTTAAGAATAAGAAGAAGAAATTTGTAAACAGTGGAATCATTAGGTAATAAAATCGTGCTAAAAAGCATTCAAAATTTTGCATCTATTTTTCTATGCAATATGTACATTCGGTCGCGGTCTTGGACTTTGTCGATCTCGGTCTCGAATTCTGCCCTGGTCTCGGTATCGACATTTTCTGGTCTCAGTCTTGGATCTGCTGGTCTCGACTTAAACACTGCTTCTAAAAGAATAATTAAATCTCAGTTGTTGTTTTTGTCTTAAAACAAGCCCGGATTTGTATAGCCTTCAGGTAAAACTACGCCACGACAAACCTTAGATTTGTAGCTGTTGTGTTCAATTTTAAGGGCGTTTAGACTTTGCTGATATTAACGTCCCAATAACAACGAAAAAATATAGGGATCCTTTTGAGAGGGTAGCAGAGAATAGAAAGAAAGTCATTTAATTGCAGAGTTTGATATGTTGCTACACTTTGTACACATATCAACCTAGCAGCATAGCAAGACGGGAAGATACAAAATGTCGACGGAAACGTGTCAAAGATAATAAAATCGTTAAGACGGTAAACTGAAAGAAAGAGGCTGCCCCAACCCCAGCCTCCTGCCTCAAAAGGTCAGATTGCCCCAAACACACAGATATACAGAAATGTTTCGTTATGAAAACGTGTATTTAGTTTATATGACGGCGCATTTTATTCTACCTCTTAAAAATGTGGAAATAGGAATCTAAAGCAGATCCGTAATCCGTCATTTTTTCTGCAAATTGGCAATTTGCTAAATGTATCACTCGCAATAAGGGAGTAATTCATCAATTTTGTGCAAAAATGTTGAACTGTCACGGTTGAAATATTGTACGTTTGCATTTTATAATTTTTCTGCAAAATGTTGAGATAATAAGACTCATTTCATCATTTTAGTGCAAAATGTTAAGAAAATGCGATGACTAAGTTCGTAATTTGATGGCACCTTAACGTTTCCATAGAATTATGCGAAATGGCAGTTTTCCAAATTGTGCCGTTTTGACAAGATGTTTTATCTAGGCAAAATGTCATATTTTCCAAATTTTGACGATATGTTCTAGTTCAGCAAAATGGCAATTTTCCGAATTTTGACAACATATTGTTACTCGCCAAAATGACAATTTTCTGAATTTAGCCATTCTGACGAGATGGTCCATTTCGGCAAAAGGACAAATGTCGGAATTTCGCCATTTTGACAACATGTTCTTTCTCGGGAAAATAACAATTTTCGGAATTTCGTCATTTTTGACGAGATGCTGTTTAGTCGGCAAAACTTCAATTTTACGAATTTTGTCATTTTGACGAGATGCTTTATCTTGTTAGAATGACAATTTTCCGAATTTTGTCATTTTAAGGAGTCCATTAAGTCGTCATAATGTCAATTTGACGAAAATTGTCACTTTGCCGAGACAGTTCTTTTTTCTTTTGAATGGCCTTTCTATACTTCCATAGTTTTCAGGTTGAGATGCTTTGCTTTATCGGTACATCCGTCCGTGGTTGTTTGTGGAAAGTACTCCGATGGGCATAGTTACCGTATAAGATCGACCACGGAGATTATTGCCAAAAAGAAAGACGAATAATTCACCCTCTTATATCTTCAGTTACCCTTCTATTAAAGGTTAAAACCCGTTTCAGATGTATTGGTTGTATAAAGGTAGGCCCGTAGGTCCCACAATAAGGATGTTCGTTTGAGTGGAAAGATTCTAAACATAAAGACAACGATAAAACGATCTATAAGAAGTCCTGTTTACTGCAGTGGAAGATTCATAATGGGGGTGCAAATCATATTTCATATAAAACGCCTAGTGTCTGATGTGGGTATCAGGCAATGTAACAGGACCGCCTGAGAGTGCAGAAGTAGACCTCGCGACTGATATATGGGAAGGCAGTTATCAGGTTATAAGGGCTAGGAATAACGATACTTAGTTGAGGAATTTATGCTGGGGTGAGAAGGGGAACTTTCTTCCAGGCATAAAATCATGTTTTCTTACTTTTCGTTTCACGGAATGGGTATTTTTGCATGTTTTTATTTCAAGTTCAGGCGCGGGTCCAAGAGCAGGGGGGGGGGGGCTTTACGGCTTCAGCCCCCTCCCTTTTCGTCACATCAACAGTAACAAATACACTAAAATAGGCATAACGCTTATCTACGAGAATATTCAAGGGGGGCTATTTCAGGCTCATTATTTCCCTCACACTGTCACAAGACAAATCCAAATATCCCTTAGTCTCCTTCCTCGGCAGGCATAGACGTACGAGACAGGTACACGGAGCGGAGGGTGTTCAGCTGCGATGAGAAATACAGTAGTTTCCAAAGGCAGTCTTCGATCGGCCCAGTTGCGATGAGAAATGGTTTGCCATTTATCACGCAAGAGATGTTAGGGGGGAAATAATTATCAGGCATGAGTTCGAGCATTCACAGACAATTTCATCAATTCAGCGGATCTTTAATTTAGCCAGGAGTCACAATGGAGATGCATTAGCATATTTTCAATTCCGTTGTTTAGTATTCTTCGAAAAGAATCAAGACCATTTAGTATAGTAGTGGTAGTAATTTTCTGATCGCTTAGCATGTTCCTGATTTATATGGAAACAAAAGCTTAACTTATAAACTTTTTTAGATTCTCTTTACAAGCATGAAAACGAATTTTCGACCATCCGAGGGATCGCGAATTTTCTCTACGTTCCGCACCAACTAATGGTGGCGCTCCGCTTAGAAAGTCTTTCGGGCAAAATTACATTTTTCGGGTCAAATTATCTTTTTAGTAACTTTATAATCACTTCGCAGTTCGCGAACCTTTTTGAAGTGAACATTTTATTAAGCGAAGATAGCGACTATTTATAGATTCTTCGTATGGGTCTGGAAAAGTGTTATTTCCGACGATTTGAGGGTCGAATTTTTCAAAATTTTCTCTACCTTCCGCGCCAACTAATGATGGCGCTCCGCTTATAGATAATCTTTATGGCAGAATAAAGCTTTGTAGCGAAGAAAAAACCGCGAACTTGAATGCTCACGTTCGCCTTTACCGATCGATGCTCTTTTATTTTGACTCGTATGAACTAGTATGTAAATTTAATGACAAGTTCACTTTGAAAGGTACCGTAGCGTAAATGGAATTAGAACGCATGTAAAGACACAAAAGTTTCAGTTTTATCCCCATGAACCACCACAATTCAACTTTTAATACTATTCTCATCAAAGTCGAAGTTATTGCACCATTTAAATTTTCAAAGGGGAGGCCGGACCACTTACACCCCTCCCCAAGGCCGGCGATCACTAAACACACTGCACGCCCCGGCCCCTTCAGAAAAATCATGCGTAAGCCACTAGTACGTGCCACCACCATTACCTGCTTTTTCTAAGTCAAGCCCCTCTCCCCTTTTTTGAAATGTCTGGATCCGCGCCTGAAGTTCTTGTTTTTATTTAAGTTCCAGACGAGTGAACTACAGCCAACCTAGGGAACGGATCAGTTGGTTGCCGGCAGTAGCAGGGTTCGTAGCGGTCCTTGAAAACCTTGAAAAGTCCTTGAATTTTTGTGAGCCTTGAAAAGTCCTGGAAATGTCCTTAAATTTAAAAATGAGGTCATGAAGTCCTGAAAATGTCCTTGAAAAAAGTTTTGGAGTGTAAAATTTGTCTGTGTATGTTTTATTTCTTACAAGATTTCATAATTAATAGCCGTAATTTTGATCAATCAGGTTTGCTAAAGTCTTAGCCGTTTACTTGTGGCAGGAGTATCATTGCGGCAGGCAGAACCAGCTTCTTCCATCGGCATTACAGCCTATCATATTGTTAGTCCGCTTTGTGTGCATAACCATTTGGCAAATGTTAACCTTAGGTCCTTAATGTTATGAGATTACGACAGGACGTAATCCATGTACTGCAATATTGTATTGCGCAGTGCTCGTACATAACATGTCAACTGATATGACAACTTTCACATTTGCATGATTTTGATGATGCAGGAAATCCGTAGAACTCTGAATTAATTTGGGGGGGGGGGGGGGGGATAAATGCCTGCATGAGCTGTAACTCATCCCAACATAAAATTCATGTCAACTAGTCGAAAAGAAAACATTTTTATCCCAGCGGCTGGAATATTGGGCCTCCAGTGTCTTTGTTAAGCTCGACCAATAGTGCTAGCCGCCGCATTCGGTATGGGTACCGTAAGATTAGTATGTTGAGCACTAAAAACTGAGGCCGAACGTACGGAGCTCCTAAAGTGCCAGTCTGCATGTCATGATGGTGAGATAATTTATCTGACCAAGTTGTCATCTTTTCCTTAAGAAGTCGACATGTTTAAATAATTTATCTTGCCATGTCTACATCCTGTGCTTAGGAAGTCGGCATGGTGAGATAATTTATGTAACCATGTCAACATCCTAATTTAGGAAGTCGACATGGTGAGATAATTTATGTTACCATGTCAACATCCTAATTTAGGAAGTCGACATGGTGAGATAATTTATGTTACCATGTCGACATCCTTTGCTTAGCAAGTCGACATGGTGAGATAATTTATGTTACCATGTCGACATCCTTTGCTTAGGAAGTCGATGTTGACATGGTAAGATAAATTATCTCACCATGTCGACTTCCTAAGCAAAAGATGTCGACATGGTGTCATAAATTATCTCACCATGCCGACTTCCTAAATTAGTATGTTGACAAGGCAACATAAATTATATCACCATGTCGACTTCCTAAATTACGATGTTGACATGGTAAGATAAATTATCTCACCATGTCCACTTCCTAAGCAAAAGATGTCGACATGGTGTCATAAATTATCTCACCATGCCGACTTCCTAAATTAGGATGTCGACATGGTAACATTATCTCACCATGTCGACTTCTTAGGGAAAAGATGATAACTTGGTCAGATAAATTATCTCACCATCATGACATGCAGACTGGCACTTTAGGAGCTCCGTACGAACGTACGTAAACGGTACTTGGTTCAAACAGCATGGCTCGTACTTCCAGGTGAGATGTATAGTGTTCGACCGATCATCGGTTAAGTAATCGGCATCGGGCCGATTATTCCGTTATCGGTAAATAAGCGGCAATTCTGCCATTCAACCGATCACTACCACCTATTATTTGCAAACTGGAAAAAGGGGCTAAATAGACTTGAAACTTGCTCTTAATTTCGTTAAAATTCCCGTAAATACCCAATCCTTTAACTTCCCGCTAAAACAGGATGCATTGATAATCACAAACGTATAAATTTTACCCCTGCCATGGGAATGATCGTTTGATGTTTAAGTTTTCTGCTATAACCTGGTAGTATTACTTGGAATTCGATTTAGAAGTTCATTCAAGGTGTTTTCCCTGTCTTGCAGAAAGCACCGCGTAAGTTGCGGTACCAACTGTTCAGCAAAAAATACATAGTACAGACTATCTAGCTGCAGTGTTTTGCCGTTCCAGTTTTCCAATCCACAAGCTTTGCATACATATCTGTGCACGTTTTTTACACTTCGCACCTAGAATCTTGTGAAGTTCGGTGGTTATCATCTTGCATAAATTAAGTCATTCCCAGCATTCCTTCCGTAATGTTATTTATAGTAGGACTTAAGCAATGTTGTCATACGACGTCATTGCAAACGAAAACAGTAATTGCACGTGGTCTCTTGCAGCAAGCTTCTTGGCCTACGCATGCACTACACTTACGTGCGTGTCCGTTTTTACCGCCAAATAAGGCATCATATTTTGCTCGGTGACATCATATGCATAAGATCCATTGCAAAAAGAGCCCCTGCTTCGTGATTGGTTCAATTGCGTTGATTCTAGGTAGCCAATCACAACTTGCGCCTTCGCCTATGTGATTTAGTGTGTGAAAATACTCGGTCTCGTGACAAATTTTCCCGTTTAGTTTGTGTTATGACGATCGCGCTTGTAATACCGGCTAGCGAAGCCGGGCGAGCCCCGTGCTAAATTCACCTAGAAACGGCTTCACAAATCTACCTGAACGTGGATTTTTCGGGGATCGGACTTACGTTCATTTCAGTTGCAGATTCTTTTTAAACAAGACGGAAGTTTTGGACGAGAACTGCTAAAAATATACGGGGATATTTATATCGGAAAAGAACCATGAGATACGTTCTACGGGTGCCCAGAACTGCTTAGATTATCATGATTGCTTTACATGGGGTTCGTTAAAATAGGAGAGTAGCTACAGTGCATTAACGCAACTACAACCCAGTACAGTAAAAGAATGCAATTTTCCGACATGATTGGGGGAGGAAAACTAGACAGAGCATGATGTTGGCATTAGAACTAAATTATCAAAGGGCATGTGATATCTACTGCAAACAATTGTACTGTATTAAGGGTGGATTTGTATCTCCACTTTTAAAGTGAAAATATTTCGCCTGCAAAAATGATATCCAGAAATATTCCCAATATTTTCCATCCTGAACTGGTTATGATAATACGATATGCACGAAGCAAGGGGCACGTACTAAAGTGACAAACATGTTACTTCCCTCTTTCCAATAATCGGTGATCTGTAACTGGGAATCAGGTCCGATTGTTAAATTGAATAATCGGGTATTATCAATTGTAGCATAATCTGTCGAACATTAGTGAGATGCCCTGCATGGCAGGCAAATGTTACTCGTACACCACACTAGTAGGCTACTTCGTAGGCTTGTGTTTGCATCAGCTTGCCATGCACATACGATGCGGCACGTCTGGTACAAAACCAGCTATACAGTCTGAGGCTATTTTCATTTTATGAAATCGGAATTTTCCATTATTCATACTAGCTGAAGAGAAAAAATCAAAGGGACTCGTAATTGAAAAAATGCAAACAGAATATTTCAAAGGGAATTTTAACAAAACGGAACATTATAACATTTAGGCTCTGTCACAAATTGGTCTTCGCGTGCAACCGGTGATCTACTGGCCACGCTGTATGCATTGTTATCTTTGATGGATTTTGTATATGTTTATTTTCAAGTAAATGTTGATTCTTTCATGCATACAGTATTTGAAGACATCCCAGCATTATGCAGTACATGACTCTGCTTCCATTTTCAGTTTGATGGTTTGAACATCAAAGCAAATTACAGCTGATACCTGGAAGTACGAGTTTAGATGCACATGCGCTTGATTGATCTCAGTGAAATTTCCGAGTGAAAGTCGCACTATATAGTACTTGAAAAGTTTTTAAGAGGTCTTGAAAAGTCCTTGAAAAGTCCTTGAATTTTGAATCCATGAAGGGCTACGAACCCTGAGTAGTAAACTGAACCCTCAGTCTGTTAGCATGATGACTATATAATATAGACTTGAATACATTTGGAGCTAACTCCTGCCGTGAATTTATTAAGAAGTAAAGCTTTTCTCCCCAGGGAAAATCTCTTTCCAAGTGAAATGTTACTATTAACATCTGGATTCTCTCTGTAAATTATACCTTTGGTCTTGTTAGCAATGTCCATGCTTAATGCCACCATTCCTCGGACATTTGGGAAATGTCACTTTTGTGTGTCACCAGAGTCACACTGGACCCCAACAAGCCTGTCTTAATGCAGTAAGTGTTCGCTCGTAAAGCAGTCAGTGGTAAACTTTTCAGAGCTCCTTCAGTGCCGTTTCCCTAAAATTTCCTTCCATATATATAGGCTATTAATTTTGAAATATTTTGTCTACAAAAGGCAACAAAGTTTCGGGAGCTCTTTGAATGTTGCCGCGAAGCCCCAATCCTCACTCCTTAGATAACATAATATGACAACAACGATCTTCAGTCGACATTCTGTCTCAGATATATGCTAACAGGAAATGCAGATTCTTCGATAGTTCCCCAAATATTTAAATTTCCTTGCAGGAAACCCTGAGTGTAAATTTATTTTTTTGCAATACAAGCTCCACATTTACAAATGTGTTAGAGGACCCAAATTTTCGGCGCGCTCCTAATACAGTAGTATTCACACTTTGGAAAAAATCAGATTTTTTAAAAATTTTCCCCATTTTTAAAGTGCTTCCTACGACACTGATTTGGGCCCACTTCGTGCGCCATGATGTATACAGCGTCTGAGATATTTGTGGCTGGCTTGAGAAATACAGTAGGTAGATCACGGCCACACAGATGCGGGGACTTGCGTAAAATTTGACCCCTTTGACAAGAAGGGGGAAAATGTGCCTTTTCTAATTTCGAAAGTATACCGGGAAATAGAAATAGAAGAAATTGTTGTGTACGCACTGACCGAAAACAATCTTGAATAGAGGTAGATATTGAGTGGTACGGGATCGAGTTCCAGGCGAAAAAAGATAGGAGAGTTCCAGTTGATTTTAAATTATTTATTTGATGATTTTAGTTCCACGAAAAGATGATCAAGTTGAATTAATTGTTTTGCCAGCCTAATACGATTACTAAGATATGTGTATCCCTCTGCGTCTACGGCAGGAGTCTCCAGCTCGCAAGCTCGGTCTTGTGGATCGTGCGAGCTCTGAACACATGCAGTCCCCTGATTGGTCAAAAGTTACGACGCATCCATGTAAATAAGTATTATGATATAAATGACCAATAAGGAGGCTGCAAGGGGGAAATTGGTCACACCTTGAAAATGTGGGCTACAGCGTGCACGTGGAGCTAGGGTAATGTGATATGTCACGTCCACTGGTAACACGTGACGGGAAACAGGAAGGGCCCAGGGAATCTAGAACAAAAGGAAGGGAGCGTTGCTCGTAAACAACAAGATGGCGTCTGATAAAGGTCATGGAAAGTGCACCATACTACATGACAATAGCCTCCACCTACTTCTATTATTTAAATGCATAGGCTATAGTAGCGGACCAAAATTAATGAAATCGATCACAATTTTTTAAATTAAAAAAATAATAAAAAAAAAACAGACATAAAATTATGACACTGTGGTTGGTTCTTTGTGTATTGTCTACAGGCCCTACGAGGAGACCCATCCCCTCTCCCCATTTCCCAAACATGTGGACTTCGTCAAGGATCTGAAAAATTTCGAGCGTCCATGCATTTGAGTTGAAAGGTTGCATGTTTTTAATTACACATCTTAAGCATTCCCGATTTCTTTAAATAGTTGTCAGAAAAGTAAAAGAGCATCATTTAGTGTTATGTAGTATGGTGCAACCAGCATGACATTTTAACACAACCATGTTGTTGTTTGCGAGCAACTCTCCCTTCCTTTTGTCCTAGATTCCCAGGGCCCTTCCTGTTTCCTGTAAAGTGTTACCGGTGAACGTGACAAACTACCTCACATAAGTTCCACGTGTACGCTGTATCCCATATTTTCAAGGTGTTACCAATTTCGTCCTCTACAGCCTTCTCATTGGTCATTAAGATCAGCACATTCATTTATATTTAATTTGGTGCGTCTCAACTTTTAACCAATCAGGGGATTGCAATTAGTACTAGGATCTTCCCACAACCTTCGCGGCTTGGAAGTACGAAACACGCTCCCAGCCCACAAGCTGATACTCGTGCAGCAGACACTGAAGGATAAGCATATATTCATTTTGTATAGAGTTAAATTTTAATAATTCTTTTTTCCGGCCGTCGATTGAAGTTAAACTGAATAAAAACCACCAATCAAGTTGAAATAGAACTGAAATCTTTATTCTTCCTGTTTGTGCATCTACATCATCTCGTATCGCCATACTCAGCAAGATCCCGCGCCAAGACTTCGATATTCGATTGGCCCTTTATCTCACAATAGCCACGGTAAAATTTTCATGAAACAGTCTAGTACATGGTACATACCATCATCCTGCACTCTGTATCGTGTTACACATCACTTTGCACTTTGCTTGCAAGAGTAGAGTATTTAGGGTGAATGTTGCAAAGAGTGAGATAAAATTTAATGGTACACCAACACGAATGCGTTATGTAGTGTCAGTCAACTGTAAGAAGCTCAAGGTTTAAATGTATTTTCAAGTATGGTTCAATTAACTACAAGCTTGGTTTCCCTTTAGTCGCGACTGGCGGGGAATACCGGGGCATATTCTACAACCCCCAGTCTACAACTGTACAAGGGGAGAATGTTGCAAGGCTGTTTGTTTCAATACGTTAATTCGGTGATTTGTTGGCGCACGGAATTGTGGGGCACAGCGTGGTGATAGACACGCCAAGTTCAGCACAAAGTACGCGATCGTCTGCACCACATGCTTAATCGGCACCGACACTAGGAAATGCATCGATGCTTATGAACCCGGCCCCTGTTGATTTCCAATTTCCCCAACTAATACGTTTAAGCTAAAGTCATGTAGTTGTATAGATTGAGGTGTGCTGCAGAAATTCATGGATCAATAAGCTACAATCCGCGACAAAAGTACAGTAGCTGGAACAACAACACCCCCGCTTCCCGATTCAATGTTGTTAATCCGAGATTTCCGAGAAATTATGTCGAACTGACCAACATTGATTGAGGGATTGAGTGGTAGAGGGTAAGAAAGGGTAAAGGAAGTCGACAAACCAATTCCACTACCTGTTTCGACACTTTTGTCGCGGATTGTAGTTCGGTATTTCGTTGGCGTATGGACTATGGAATCAGTGGCGTAGCTACTGGGGGGGGGGGGCAGGGGGGGCAAGTTGCCCCCCCTGGAAAAATTTTTGGGGAAATTTGATGAAAATGGGGAAATTTGATGAATCGTCTTATTATTACAAAAATTTCTCAAAATTTTTGTTAGAATAAGAAATTGTGAGACATTTCTCATACATAATTCGTATTTTCATGCAACAAATTAACTCAGATTTCGTCAGTGTCGCATGAACCGGCCCAATTCGCGTTCCACAGAAATGTCCTCGCCGCATAGCAGATTGCATGTTCTCTTGTGCTTGTATACGCACGGGGGTTATGATCAGTGCATTTCAGTGCACAGGAAGCTGTTATTCAGGTGATACTTTGGGAATTCAGTAAAAGGATGTGAAAACTGACAAGTCACTACCGTAGACCCCCGAGGTTGTTATGTTCTTTTACAAGCTAGCAGTGGCTGTACGATTTTACTCTGTGTAAATAACGATGGATGGGGCTGAAACAATCCATGGCCAACGATAAACTTAAAGTTAACCCTTTACCGTTGTTTGTGTCCTTTTGGACCCATACGGAGAGCTCGGCTGTCACCCATCTTTACTGTTTCACGCGGAGCTCGAAACTGCGGGTAGCTACCCGAAAATTCGGCCACAACAACGAGAGAGACAGTAGTTTAAGGTCACGGGGTCAATGGCCTACGGAAGCTGATGCGGGGCGTGCTACGTCCGCTTTTCCGCCCACTCCCGAGGCGCGCAAATATGCCCCGATCGGAGCACAACGGTAAAGGGTTAATCTAGAAATTAGAATAAGCGGGATCCGTTGGCACACTTAGATTTTGTTACTTAGCCTAATCCTTGGAGGCTTACAAGCTAGTTCGGGAAAATAGCGTTCTGCTCACTTTGAGTGTAACAATAAATGGACAATGAGTACCTTGTAGCCTACTACACTTAACAGACTGCTCTTCTAACAGGATATCCTGTGTGATCGAGCCACTATTAGACCTCCTTAGTGGCGTGCGAAGGGGAGACCATTGGGCCATCCCCCCCCCCCCCCACCCCTCACAGATGCCATTTTTTCTTTGTTCTTAAAAATACGTAGTCTAACTTTATTAACACAGATTTTACTTCAAAAGATAGCATATGTGGCACCAGATTGCTTATAAGGACACCCAATTTTCAGAAATTTTCAAAGGGGAAGGATTGTCCCTGCAAGGTCTTTCTTTTTAATTCCTACAAATAAACCTAGGCAAATTCTGTCAAATTCCAATTTTTACTTAAAAAGGTAGACTCTGTTTCCCACTGGTGGCATCGATAAAAAAGACTACATGTTTAGATTCTCTTTACAAGCATAAATAAATACGCTATTTTGACCATCTGAGGGTTCTGATTTTTCAAAATTTGCTTTACGCTCCGCGCCAACCAATGGTGGCGCTTCGCTCGGTCTTTTGGGCAAAATTACATTTTTGGGGTAAAATTAGCTCTTAACTCTCTGATCACTTTGCAGTTTGCGAACATATTTTGAAGTGAGAATTTTATTTCAAACGACAAAAAAAGAAAGCGACTGGCTAGATTCTTCGTATTAGCTTGGAAAATGCTATTTCCGGCCATCTAAGGGGTCTGATTTTTCCAAATTTTCTCTACGCTCCGCGCCAACCAGTGGTGGCGCTCCGCTTAGATAATCTTTATGACAAAATAACATCTTGTGGCCAAGAAAAACCAGAAATACCGACCAATGCTCTTTTATTTTGACTCCTAAAAGTGTGCAAATTTAATGACAAGTCTTTCTTCGTGAGGTAGCATAAATGGCATAAGGAAATGCATGTCAAGACACAAAAGTTTCAGTTTTATCCACATGAACCACCACGATTCAACTTTCAACACTGTTCCTGTCGAAGTCGAAAATCTTGCACCATTTTGCATCTAGGCTCCTTGAAAACGTCAAAAAAATTTCCGGACACCCCTCCCCCTTAGACCATACTGCAGGCCCCTCCCCCTTCAGAGAAATCCTGCGTACGCCACTGCGTTAGTACATACAAATAAACCAGATATTGTTTACCAAAATAATATACTTTGTTATTTCCGATTGCTCTATGTTTTACTTTAAGATTAAAATGCAGGTAATATTACAAAATGACATGGTAATGTTGTTATACTTGTAAGTTTGCATGTTTTAGATGAAATACATACACATTGACCGGGAAAAGTTTTGGGGAAATTTCATACCTTTGCCCCCCTGGGAAAAATCCTAGCTACGGCACTGTATGGAATTATGGGGGCACGGTGTAGGATACACGAGCCGAGCTCAGCTTACAGTGAACGGCGTTCCCTTGTCGTGCAGTGAGTACGTGCATACAACAATATAAACATAAATCTGAATAGCTAACCCGAACGAAACTAGGGACTCTGTCCCCCTTTACCGCAGATTAAAATGAACATTTGTAAGCCAAAAAGACAATTTATACACGGTCCGCTGCACTGAAACACCTGAAGGAATACATATGATGGAACATATATGATGGAATGTCGCTGAATTTCCATATTAACTCAAATTTTGAAACACGTCTTGTAGATGCGGCATTGGCATCCAGACGATTTGGAATATGTGCGCATGTGTGCATCCACCAGGAGAAATGACAGAAATCACGAATTAGGTTTTGTGTTATGTAGTATGGTGCACTCTCCGTGACCTTTACCAGACGCCATCTTGTTGTTTACGAGCAACGCTCCCTTCCTTTTATTCTAGATTTCCAGGGCCCCTTCCTGTTTCCCGTCACGTGTTACCAGTGGACGTGACATATCACATTGCCGTAGCTCCACGTGCACGCAGTAACCCATATTTTCGAGGTGTGGCCAATTTCCCCCTTTGCAGCCTCCTCATTGGTCATTTATATCATAATAATTATTTATATGGATGCGTCATAACTTTTGACCAATCAGGGGGACTGCATGTGTTCAGAGCTGGCACGATTCACAAGACCGAGCCTGCGAGCTGGACACTCGTGCCGTAGACGCAGAGGGATACACATATCTTAGGAATCGTATTAGGCTGGCAGAATAATTAATTCAACTTAATCATCTTTTTGTGGAACTAAAATCATCAAATAAATATTTTAAAATCAACTCAACTCTCCTATCTTTTTCCGCCTGGAACTCGATCCCGTACCACGCAATATCCAACATTTGGTACGCCACAAATGTTTTCAAATACAAAACCTTTTGCGCTCGTCGCCCTCGGACCTTATCACCTCAATAATTTTTTACTATCGGTACCTTCTGAAAACAAGACGAACCTCTAGACGAGTTGCGGTGCCGACAAACCAAGTCGTCTTGTACTTTAAAGGTGATTTTATATTTTAGGGGGACAAAAATACCATTCCAAAATACTTGTATTGTGTTTTGCCCAATAGCAGCTAAGTTAAGTTTCACACTTGTAATCCAGGAACATTGTTCATTCACTTTAGAAATGTGGTTGAGGTGGAACGTGTAACACACCAAAGAAATACTCCATTGCCGGTATAATGAGGTTTGCTCATTTTGAACTCATAGTTGACAGTAAATCAGGAAAAGATGATACAGCAGTTGATTTAGAACTGTAGAAAGAGCAAAACGTCACATCAGGTAACATTTCAAACGTCCTTTACAAGCTGTTGCTTGTTCATTCAATATAAGGTATCCCTAATGTCCAGGCTCCTTAGTAACTCCTTGTACACCATGAGGGTTTCTGATAAAAGATGGTAAAGCCGCAAAGGCTCAAGACAGACCATTCGACCAAACAGACGTTAGTCAAAATTGTATTTTAAGTAGTGCAGTTAATAAGGAAAAACATGCCATTTGTTTAGCTGTTTAGTGAATACAGGTGGAGTACACTGTTATGACGTAATGTTGAAAACGATAATGAGTCTGTATATACATGACAGTAACGTTGTAGTCACTTGGTTGAAGATGGATTTATGTTAATGAACAAAAGGAAAAAATTCCAATGTTGAACATAAAGAATTTTTAAAGATTAATGGTTTTTAAAAAGTTCTGTACGCTCCGCACCAAGTTTACTCTCAGCTTTCCTAATAAAAAATTGTTGTAAGTAACATGTAATAACAAGTTAACGAGAATCAAAAGAAATGTCGATATCTCAGATTTACCATAATCTTTACAAATGATGAAATAAAAAAAAATATATATAAAACAGCAAAGTAAAAATTCCTTTGTCAGCGTTACTTACACCTACATTCTCTCAACATAAATGTTAATATGATCATATTTCACTCTAGCCTTAGGCCTATTGTCACTGTTTCTCCAATTTATATTAATCCCGCACACATACGTCACTACTAACCCTTCGCCAGTAACTTCTTAGTACAGTAATGTATAGACACTTGAACGACGTTGACCTCCACAAATCAGAGAACCGAATCAATCACTTACAAATCATAAAAGATAAATTGCAACATCTATACGTCCCTTCATGAAACCTGAATACCAAAAATATCGATGTCCCTACTTTATAACTATTAGCGGCGATTCGTCTGTCATCACATCATTAAACAGTCTCGCTTCTTCCTACACTCTGTATCAAGAACTTGTTGTCGCCTTTCTGACAGTGACTTCTTACTACGGAACAAAACTGTTGCCATTGCACTATATAAAAATTGTTTTAATAATTTCCATGCATTTCTTTTTCTAATAAAAAATAATAATGTAGCAAGTTTATGTATGGCCACGACTCGCAACTGATCAAACGATAACCTAAAATATTTAAAAGCAATAAGAAAGCCAGGTCTATGAATAAGACTGCACTGTCCAGTAAAAAACTCCGTAAAAGACAAATTTCATCATTCCAACCACTCATATGCAATAGCTCAGCAAATCACTTTCAAAGAAAAAACGGACTTCATGAAAAATAGACGTTTCGCTGATAACACCACAGCCAGTGACATAACAAAAAAGAGCATAACTAGCTTATATATAAGTGTCTTGCTACTTTACCGTTTACGAAATGAACCACCTGGCTAAAAATTTACAATTGCGAATTTTCTTGTACCTGTTCAAAACTTTGTTGTGTAAGCTAACAATCTGAACCCTCTACAAACGGTCCAAATTTAACGTTTACGTTCGTTCAACATAAATATAAAAAAATGATAAGGCAATCATTTTTAATTGTTTTACAGTGACGTAAATCCCGGAGAAGGCAAGGGATGTCTTTGCTTCCTCAAGTAAAAAAGGAAAGCCAAACTGTCATATGGCTCCCTCAAAATTTTAAATAACCATTTCAAAATCAACACATTTTTGACAAGAGATGAACTATCCATGGGCTTTAAAAGACCAAATCAGTTGGTTTTCAAGGGCTTCTCCCCAACTGAAGACCCAAAGCAGTCCCTGAATGATTGTGCAAAACCTTCATTCATGCAGACCTCTTCCCAATATCTCAAACAGATCACCGCCCAGCGTAATAACAAAAGGTTGCTCTCATCACATACAAATATAAAACGAGATATAAATGAGCATGTTAAAACCCTACCGTGACAACTCTTTACATTAAATTATGTGGTCATGTTAACACTTCTTCATCTTATGATGTGCGCTTCTCCCTAAATGTATAAATATCCCCAAGAACATTCCCTCTGAATTTGGTTTTTTAAGCATTCTTCTTTAGTGGAGCTTCTGAGCAATGGCAACTCGTGGTGTAAATATGTGGAGAGGTACATAATGAACTTACAATGACTTGTCTTAAATAAAGATGATCATCTTCCCTGTAACCAATAATGCCAAACACCGAAAAAAAAAGAAAAAAACAATTACCACCCACAACAACGAAAAAATAAAATGTACATGTAGATCTTTCGGAACGTATAAATAATACATCACGATCGTCATGTTCCCTACTTTCCCCATCATCACAACTCTGACTCTTTTCATATCCTCTAGAGCCTTTTTTTGTTTGATCCCAACTCTGACATCATCATTTTTCTCCCCTTCATAACTTTTATCTTGAAATTCACCCCCATACTTTCTTTTTCTTTGTTGCCAACCTTTCCTTTCTACAAAAAAAAAAAAACTTTGAACGGCCCTTCTTGGGCATTGTTATATTCTCCACATAATTTTAAACTTTAAAATAACAAATTTACCATAACCAGACACCTTGATATAACACAAATATTAATACGAGCCATCTCATACAAATAATATTTTCCTACCAATAACAATGTTTCCCTCCAACAGAAACTTACTTTATGAAATAACAGTGAACAAAACTCCTCTAAACTATCAAACCTTTTACTCCACAGCAACCCCGACCATGTCACTTGAAAAGAATAAATCTCTACAAAGAAATCCTCATATAAATACTCAAAATTCACTAAACACCTCGATGAATTAAAAAACAACCAAAATGATGGCGCTGTGTTAAATTAAACAATATATTATTCCCCAGAGTACACACGGACCTGGTTTTTCCGCAAGATTGTTACTAAAAATAGAACACGTTTGCAAATTTTACCTGAAAAAACCCCAATTTTACACTCTCACGAAAATCATATTTACACCAAAACTTAAAAACACGAAAGAGAAGTAACATCCCTACAAATTGCACTAAACCGTATTTCGATACCACAAAGCATCTAGAAGGAGATAGAAATAAAGTGCCGGAAAAGTCAGAAATTGACATCGCGATAGTAACTGCATTAGTTGCGGTGCTGCCTGCAAGGCAGGCACCGCAACTAAAAACGAACGACGAAATACACCAGTTAAAGCTAAAAGCTTTGTCTACAGAATCTCCTTGTCGTTTGCAGATAACTTAAGTTGATGAATTGAAAATGGTTCCATATATACGGACATTGAATGCAAATTTCGTCAAGGAAATGACACGATATGCAAAATTTCAGAGCGCTTTCCTAGCCACGGTGGTTGCATGATGTCTTGACCACTAGGCCTACTAAAGTCAAAGTGCACCTAAAACGTTTTTACAAGTTTGTACAATTTCGCTTCATAGATCAAACTTGGCGTAACCAATGTATTCGAAGGGAAGGAGTTTGGGTAAAAGTCTGCTCCTTGACTTCTATCCACCACTCAAAATTTTTTTTTCTCGTGTATATTTCGAGAAAATAGATATAACTACGAACCCAAGAGATACGGCATTTCTGTACACACTACCCCTTCAAGTAAATCAAATTAGTACGGAAGCTTAAAAGTGCCACAAGATCACAATATCTTTTGGCTAGTAAGCTAACATTTTTCAGAAAAATGTCAAGATGACAACATAATATCTCGTCAAAAAACAGAAAAATGATGATATGAGAACTTATCACATTTCGTCATTTCAACAATTTTCTGCAAAATGTGAAATTTCTCTCATCCTGCCAAGTGTGCAAAGCAACAATTTTCTGAAAAATGATGAAATGACAATTTATCATATCTCGTTATTTCAACAATTTTCTGCAAAATGTTGAGCTCCTCACATTGTCCAAGTGTGCAAAGCAACGATTTTTGAAAAATGATGAAATGACATCTTATCACATCTCGTCATTTCAACAGTTTCCTGCAAAATGTTGAATTTCTCACATCTTTCCAAGTGCGCAAAGCAACAAATTCCTGAAAAATGACGACATGACAACTTATCATATCTCGTCATTTCAACAATTTTCTGCAAAATGTTGAATTTCTAACATTTTTCCAAGTGTGCAAAGCAACAATTTTCTGTAAAATGATGAAATGGCAACTTGTCATATCTCGTCATTTCAACAATTTTCTGCAAAATGTTGAATTTCTCACATCTTTTCAAGTGTGCAAAGCAACAATTTTCGGAAAAATATTGAAATGACGATTTATTAGATCGAGTGGTTTTTGCAACAATTCTATGCAAAATGATTGAATGACAACTTAGCAATATTTTTCCTTGCTATCAATTTCTACCGTGGTGCTGACAGGACATCGCATTCCTTTCTTCAAACGTGGAATATTTTAGTTGATGTTACTTAACCAACTTGCTTGGTTGTCATGTTTTAAGTTTCGGATTCTACTAGAACATGACAGAATTGTTAGTAGAAGTTGTCGACATGGTGTTTTTACTGTTTGTTGAGCACGGGGTGGAGTGAATGAGATGGGGGCACTGGGTGGGTCTAAACAAATTAACAGCACTTATCCCGCCGAGGCATGGTCACCCCAACATTTGGCCGATAAAGATCCTGTGACTCTGGAAAAATCTCAGTGCCGTAGCATAGGAAATTCCTAGCGAGGTAAATTTTTCTTGGGATTTGATGCATCATGGGAAATCTGTGATGTCAACGTGACACATTAATTTTAACATTGCATTCAATTTATTTATAATTATGATGCCTCTGCAGACAATATTAATCAATTAATTGTTGTTGTACTCTGGTGGAGGGTAATGCCATATCTACAGGAAAAGATATTCAAACATTCCAATAGTATCAAATTTCAAGGACAAACAGGATGTTCAATTATAAAGAAAATCTAAAAGAATTTGTAGCAATGTGCCCACATTACATAACTTTCTGTGTTGAAGAGCAGACGTATTTTTAACAAAAGTAACCAATCTTTAAAGTGAGATATCTTGAGTTAGGAAAATGGTATAGTGATAGGGTTTGAAGGACATTGCGTGGAATATTTTCTTTTTTCTTACAAGACAGAGGCGAAAACCCACCAGAACGTGCCTTTAACCGCTGTAAATTTAGAACGACAAGATAGCATGGTTGGTTAGTTGGGAGTTTAAACACTGCACTACCAATCCCTTGTTACGTACATGCTTTAAATATTTAATAAATTTCTGCATCCTTCATACAAAATACTTAATCTTTAATTGTAAAATAAACAATAGGATTCCAAATGCACCTTTTTCTACAGTAATTTTCAGTCTTGTATGGAAGAAGAGCTATTTATTTTGAAGAGAGTGGATAATGAAGTACGTTCGTTGAAACTTAATGAGTTTTTTCGTATATAAGACCCCGTTCCATTATTAAATATGATTCTCTATTTTCAGTGTTTTTTTTTTCTCTCTCTCTTAGTATCTCAGTTTGACCTACCAAAATGAACGGTATCTATTGTTTATGTATGCTCTACAGATAGCGTTTTTTAACAATTTATAATTATTTGCCACTTCCCCTTACTTCCATTGCATTTTCACCAAAAGGAAATAAGATCTTAGTTTTCCTGTTGCAAGGAAATGCTTTCAAGCTAAAATGTTGTTTTCAAGTAACTTCACGATGTAAATTGAACACACAAATATGAACTGAAATAAAGAATGGTTCAGAAAAAATAGAGGGAGGGGGCAAACCAATGCTTCTTTGGAAAAACTTTGAACTGAATATATGTTTGGAAATCCTACTTATTTAGCGTAGTAACATGACACCCATGTAAAATACTGGTATGCAGCGCATGCCCCTCCCCCTTTTGGTACTCCACTGGGAAGTCCACCATCGCTTGGTGTGTAGCCGTAGCAAAGACCTTGGAAGAAAATTTTGGTGAAAGATACCTCCTAGGTGGGGAAATGGCATATCCATATCAATACGTTCCATCTAAATATTCTCTTAATTAAAATTTTATGCTTTAGGATTAAATTTAGATTAAAAAAACGAAAGGGTACATTTGATTCAAATTAAAATTTACTTTCTATGCAAACTGAATCAAGCACATAATTAAGGGTAGTTATAGGCTATTTTATAAAAGCATTCTGTAGCACGGTATGAGAAATAATATTAAATGTCTTTAGCCTGCGTACGTGCTTTAGGTGTACTCAACCTGTGTATCATGTAGAGGGAAGAGGATTCGTTCATAGTCGGGAGAAGTAAGCCAGGTAAGAAGGATCTACTGTTCCATGAAGAGAAAAATTTTGGGTTCAACCCTTATATGTGATTTCACAGGTTCTAAGGACATCAAAATCATAACCTGGGCAATGAAATTTTCAGCATTTCAGTATGTTTTCTCATGTACGCAAACTTCCATTGATGGTTTCGAAATGTCAAGCTCAACTGTCCCTTAACCCTATCCCCCTCCCTTCACCCACCGAAATTCCGTCCAATTTTCTTTTGCCTATATTTTTTTCTTTCATTTCTTTTTCTTTTCGATCCTCTTAGTGGAGGGTCTGACACACGAAACTCACCAGGCTACAGCCTTTAAAAAGAGTACCATGATTGTATCTAGGGCGAGATACAGGATGTCTGATTGGGAAAGTTTTAATGGTAAGCCCCTTCAAGCGATTTTGAAGGCCCTGTGCTCCTAAAATTCATACAAAGATTTCCAGCACTAAATAAGGAAGTAACGTCTGTAAACAATGGCACAGGAGCCGGCTGGGCCTCACTCTGAGTGCAAACCGTACCTGATGCGTGCAGAAAACAGTGCATTCAAGGTTTAAAGGATTTTTCGCACATGAACTCTTGATTGACGTACGCACCACTACTTAGGGTCCCTGATGAGACGTCGGTGAGAATCACTGGCGTGTCAAGGGGAGAGGACCTTTCCCCCTTAATAAATAATAATACAATAAAAAGAGCGAAAAGGGGAGAAGAGGGAGGGAGAAAAAGAAAAAGGAGGAAACTGTTAATAAGAGTTTCTATCACAAATTCGTCTCAAACTATCAAAAATTATTTTAAATGCTTCCTAAACTATCAAAATTTTCGTAAACTCCACGCGCTGAAATATTAGAGCCTATGTTTTCTTAAATAATGCTAATTAGAGTTTTATTATAATGCCAATATTATAAGTGCAACCGCACGGTTGATATAAGGATGTTTCAGAATGATTTTCTTTTTAAATGTTCTGGACACCACTTACGAACAAACTGTGGCCACGAAACGGACCGATGAATGGTGGTTGAAAAGTTAATGTAACAGATACTGCATGTATGTTTTAAATCCTATAGGTTCTCAGTTGGAGGCCTGCTGGCGCCAGTACCCCAAGAATGGCTTCCCCCGGCGGTATACACCCTCTTTCTCCCAGTGGGGACCCAGGGGGAACCCCCGGAACCTCTCGCAATATTAGACAATTTCAAAACAGAAAATAAATTAAAGAACTCAATAGTCGAGAAGAAATACAAGTTTCTTTCAGTCTAGCTTGCAAGTTTATCTTACAAAGTGATGGTGTTCAGGCTAGTTAAACAAATACAACCAATCGTCAATTTCAAAGTAATTAATGTCCTAAGAAATTGATTTGAACTAATGTTGGCTTTACCAAGGTTACAAACTCAAGAACTTTCGGATGCTCCGGAAGAATCCTGGCGGTTGAATTGATCGATGTTAGGTTAGGAGCAAGGTACTCAGTCATGCCAAGATGTTCCCCACAGTACAGACTGCCATATATATAGGAGTTGGCAATGAACAGCAGGGCTGTATCCTGGGCAAAATCCCAAGGGGCAGTTCGTGCACTGTCTATAAGCCGAGCACCAAGTTGTCTGTAGACTTTGGCCATCCGGACGGACACTTTCTATTTTTGCCTGTGTATACTCCGGGGGCAGCCATTCTTGGGGTACTGGCACAGGGTGGCGCCAGGGGGACAGGGGGTTACAGTCCCTCCTTCCTGGAAGTCTAGCCCCCAGTCGGGGAGAAAAATGATTGTCGTCGGGGAGCAAGAACCTCGCCTATTTTGGATTAAAAAAAGACCCTCGAAAATTTGGACAGTACAAGTATGCCGTCGATCTCCATAAAGTGCAAAAAAGCAAAGACAAAAAAGGTCCTCGAAAATCGGTCTCCAAGAATTGAATTGCAAAAAAGCCCCCTTGAAAAGGTCATCGAAAATTCGGGCTCAGTCCCCCTTTCGGGGAAACCAGCCCCCCCCCCCTCTTTCGTCGGGCAAATCCTGACCCCACCCTAGCACTGACGGGCAAGGTGCTGAGGGGAAGACTACATGTAAGGTCTTGTTCAGGTGAAATATTGTGCTATCTTTATCAAAACTTTACACTGATTCTACCTTTACAAACTGTCAATGTTTAGTGATATTCTTCCTGTCTCTGGCTGGGCGTAAGGTAAGAGGTGTCCTCTTAAAGAGTAGGGGACAACACCCTACACTTTTTGAGAAATTTTTGTGTATGTGATGTGGCTTTGACGTAAAATGCTGTATTTGGTAGTCTAAAGCTTTGTTAAGGGTTGAATTGTTTGTACGTTTAGGAATTCTCATTATTCAGTGAATTGTTTAGGTTTGGTAGTGTGTAGTCAAAAGTGATGTTGCCTGAGGGGAGGAATGCCACCTCTTCTCACTAAGAAATGTTTCGTACTCTAAGTTTTCCGAGATCCAAAGTGGTTTATCTTAAAACCAGCATTGGACTTATTACAAGATCTGAAATTTTAATAATTTACGACAGTTTCGGACTTTCTGCTGTTGCATGGCACACCTACATGACGGTTGCGCGCTTCTCCCTTGTGCCCTCGATTCGGGAAGCCACAGGCCAGGGGCGCCGGAAGTTATTTAAGATTGGTGGGGCAGATTAATTCAACGTGAGAGATAATAATTATTGCCGCGTAGCGGCAGTGCGAGGGCGCAGCAATATTTGAGTGGATTTCAGCTTACCTAAGGCAGTATACCCTTTAACAGGAAGACCAAAAGTAGTTGTGTCCCCTTCTGAGAAATTTTCTTTGCGTTAGATTTCCTAGATGCAAAATGGTGCTATGTTTGGCAAAACTTTGAACTGATTATAGGCCTAAGTTTTAGGACTTTCCCTTTTTGGGGAGCGTGAAAAATATCAAAATAATTTTAGTTTTTGTAGACTGGGATTTTACAAGAGACATACATACTACCAAAGAAACAATGTGCAAAATAGTGCATTATTTGTTTATCGGTACATTACGTAGTCAACATTAAAATACTACGAATGAATCTCTCAAAATAATTGAACCGCAAAGCAGAAGTATGGACCATGTGGGAAACATATGAAATCCGGACCTTGTGGACATTTTACAAATACCCCGGACACCAGTGCCAACAAGTAAAAAGAGGACCTGTCGATAAAAATCGTCCTACAGTGGCACTTGTCATGGACAGGAGTGAGGCACGACATAGGCCTACTTGTTAAGGATGGAATGGAAGAATTATCCAAAGGCAGTACCTTATCCTTACCTGCTTACGGCATATTTTGTGTACGATAAAGTATAGGAATGGTCGTGTAAGAGTGGTCTCCAGTGTACGATTGCCTTATTTTCAGTAAATCAATCAGCCATCTGAAAGGCAGAAAGTGTCTTAACCTAACAAAGTCACATTAAAGTTTGTCGTCAAGACTTTCGTTTCATCTTCTATAAGTGAAATGCAATGAACGACAGTGCAGATCACAACGATATATAATTTAGTGAAAGAAGGCATTTTGAACTTACTACTTGATTTCATACGTGCGCACAAAATGTGTTCTAAACACATTCATCCATGTTTTTTACTTCTTAATTTTTACACATTTTATTAATTTACTGTTTTGAAGGAAATACTTCAAAGTTTATTTCCGTTCAAACATTAAATTTTTCAATTACTTTATCAGGACGCAAAAAATCTGGGGGGCCTGAAGAAAATCCTGGGGGGGGGGGCTAGGTCCCCCATTCCCCCCCCCCCCGGTATCATCGGTATGCTATGTTACAAATTAAACGATGGGAAATGCTACATAGAACTGTTTTGAACTTTTCGCTGCGCTAATCAGACGGACATTCATCAGAATGGAATGTTTTTTACTTGTACAGAGGCAGATCTTGTCAGTCTCTCTGAAGCTAAATAATCTCCTTCCCTTTCACTCATATTCTTATCCCTTTCTCTACTTTTCTCTCTTCCTAATTTGCCTTTTTTCAATCCGGAGGTTTGAACTGATCTTCCCGGTCGAAATGTCAACGAGGCACTTTGCCCCCTGCCCCCGGCAGATACTACGGCTTGTCAGTTTGTTTAAAGTTGTACAAAATCTTAAGCTGCCAGTAATATTGTCTTTGGTCTAAGTTTTCTGGCGCGTAGGAGAAAAGAGTTTTCAAATTTCACTCGTATTAGTGAGTTTGTTCTCGGAGTGCGCGTGATGCGCGCGGAGAAAATTTTGCTCGTATTTTAAATGCTTTTGATGTTCATCATGTATTCCTTCATTTAACATTGCAAAATTTAATCATAATAGGCTATTGAAAAGTCTTGTAATTTCTCTGGGCTCCCTTCCTTTCGCCCTTTCTTATTATTTTTATTCTTAAACTCTTTAAAAGTGTGGGGGAAGTATACCGTTGCCCCTGTAATACTGCTTATGCCTGGGGACTCCAACGCTAATTTCACAATTGTTGGATTTAGACAAAATAGTATTGTAAGCACTGGAAGATGGAGAAATAATATTTTGGATATGCTTGGTTTTTCATGATGATTCAGAGTGACAACAATATCCTGGATTGGTATACACGGGGGGGGGGGGGTCCGCCCGGGTGTCAACTATCTATGGGTACGTCACTTGGTGCTCAGCTTAGTGTCAAAAACTGCCCCTCTAAGGGTTTCACCCATTGCAGCCTACCGGTTGTTTTGTTGTCCAAAGCCATATACTCTTAATCAACCAAATGTTTTGGTAACCAGGCATCTACAATATTTGTTGTTAATTTATTTTAACCCCCCTCTTGTCTCCCTCCCTCCATCCTTTGCTCAACAAACTATGGAAACAACATGACGACAATTGATCATTTCCAATTGTCCTCCAATAATCCGAAACTTAAAACATGTCAATAAAGCAAATTTTTGGGTAATGTATCATATCCCTTATTTGAAGAGAGAAAATGCAACGTCCCCTCAGAACCACAGTAGAAAACTGATAAAAAAACATGTAATCATTTTATCATTTTTCGGAAAATTGTTGCTTTGCACACTTGGAAAAATGTGAGAAATTTAGCATTTTGCAAAAAATTGTTGAAATGACGAGGTATGATAATTTGTCATTTCGTCATTTTTCAAAAATCCGTTGCTTTGCACACTTGAAAAGATGTGAGAAACTTAACATTTTGCAGAAAATTGTTGGAATGACTAGTTATGATTAGTTGTCTTTTCGTCATTTTTCAGAAAATTGTTGCCTTGCACACTTGGACAGATGTGAGACATTTACCATTTTGCAGAAAATTGTTGAAAAGACGAGATGTTATAAGTTGTCATTTTTCAGAAAATTGTTGTTTTGCACAGTTGGAAAGATGTGAGAAATTTAACATTTTGCAGAAAATTGTTGACATGACGAGATATGATAAGTTGTCATTTCATCATTTTTCAAAAAATTGTTGCTTTACACACTTGAAAAGATGTGAGAAATTCAACATTTTGCAGAAAATTGTTGAAATGACGAGATATAATAAGTTGTCATTTTGTAATTTTTCAGAAAAATGCAGCTTTCCACACCTGGAAAGATGTGAGAAATTTAACATTTTGCAGAAAATTGTTGCAATGACGAAATGTGACAAGTTCTCATTTCATAGTTTTTGTGTTTTTTGACGAGATATTATGTTGAAAACTTAGACCAAAGACAATATTACAGGCAGCTTAAGATTTTGTGCAACTTTAAACAAACTGCCAAGCCGTAGTATCTGACGGGGGCAGGGGGCAAAGTGCCTCGTTGACGTTTCGACCGGGAAGATCAGTTCAAACCTCCGGATTGAAAAAAGGCAAATAAGGAAGAGAGAAACGTAGAGAAAGGGATAAGAATATGAGTGAAAGGGAAGGAGATTATTTAGCTTCAGAGAGACTGACAAGATCTGCCTCTGTACAAGTAAAAAACATTCCATTCTGATGAATGTCCGTCTGATTAGCGCAGCGAAAAGTTCAAAACAGTTCTTTGTAGCATTTCCCATCGTTTAATTTGTAACATAGCATACCGATGATACCGAAGGTACAGCACTGATACCGTACCCCAGCAGTGGCGTAGCCACGGGGGGGGGGCATGGGGGACCTAGCCCCTCCCCCCACCCCCCACCAGGATTTTCTTCAGGCCCCCAGATTTTTTGCGTCCTGATAAAGTAATTGAAAAAATTTAATGTTTGAACGGAAATAAACTTTGAAGTATTTCCTTCAAAACAGTAAATTAATAAAATGTGTAAAAATTAAGAAGTAAAAAACATGGATGAATGTGTTTAGAACACATTTTGTGCGCACGTATGAAATCAAGTAATAAGTTCAAAATGCCTTCTTTCACTAAATTATATATCGTTTGTGATCTGCACTGTCGTTTATTGCATTTCACTTAGAAGATGAAACGAAAGTCTTGACGACAAACTTTAATGTGACTTTGTTAGGTTAAGACACTTTCTGCCTTTCAGATGGCTGATTGATTTACTGAAAATAAGGCAATCGTACACTGGAGACCTCTCTTACACGACCATTCCTATACTTTATCGTACACAAAATATGCCGTAAGCAGGTCACGGATAAGGTACTGCCTTCGGATAATTCTTCCATTCCATCCTTAACAAGTAGGCCTATGTCGTGCCTCACTCCTGTCCATGACAAGTGCCACTGTAGGACGATTTTTATCGACAGGTCCTCTTTTTACTTGTTGGCACTGGCGTCCGGGGTATTTGTAAAATGTCCACAAGGTCCGGATTTCATGTGTTTCCCACATGATCCATACTTCTGCTTTGCGGTTCAATTATTTTGAGAGATTCATTCGTAGTATATTAATGTTGACTACGTAATGTGCCGATAAACAAATAATGCACCATTTTGCACATTGTTTCTTTGGTAGTATGTATGTCTCTAGTAAAATCCCAGTCTACAAAAACTAAAATTATTTTGATATTTTCACGCTCCCCAAAAAGGGAAGTCCTAAAATTTAGGCCTATAATCAGTTCAAAGTTTTGCCAAACATAGCACCATTTTGCATCTAGGAAATCTAACGCAAAGAAAATTTCTCAGAAGGGGACACAACTACTTTTGGTCTTCCTGTTAAAGGGTATACTGCCTTAGGTAAGCTGAAATCCATTCAAATATTGCTGCGCCCTCGCACTGCCGCTACGCGGCAATAATTATTATCTCTCACGTTGAATTTATCTGCCCCACCAATCTTAAATAACTTCCGGCGCCCCTGGCCTGTGGCTTCCCGAATCGAGGGCACAAGGGAGAAGCGCGCAACCGTCATGTAGGTGTGCCATGCAACAGCAGAAAGTCCGAAACTGTCGTAAATTATTAAAATTTCAGATCTTGTAGTAAGTCCAATGCTGGTATAAAGATAAACCACTTTGGATCTCGAAAAACTTAGAGTACGAAACATTTCTCAGTGAGAAGAGGTGGCATTCCTCCCCTCAGGCAACATCACTTTCGACTACACACTACCAAACCTGAACAATTCACTGAATAATGAGAATTCCTAAACGTACAAACAATTCAACCCTTAACAAAGCTTTAGACTACCAAATACAGCATTTTACGTCAAAGCCACATCACATACACAAAAATTTCTCAAAAAGTGTAGGGTGTTGTCCCCTACTCTTAGAGGGCACCTCTTACCTTACGCCCAGCCAGAGACAGGAAGAATATCACTAAACATTGACAATTTGTAAAGGTAGAATCAGTGTAAAGTTTTGATAAAGATAGCACAATATTTCACCTGAACAAGACCTTACATGTAGTCTTCCCCTCAGCACCTTGCCCGTCAGTGCTAGGGTGGCGTCAGGATTTGCCCGACGAAAGAGGGGGGGGGGGCTGGTTTCCCCGAAAGGGGGACTGAGCCCGAATTTTCGATGACCTTTTCAAGGGGGCTTTTTTGCAATTCAATTCTTGGAGACCGATTTTCGAGGACCTTTTTTTGTCTTTTTGCTTTTTTGCACTTTATGGAGATCGACGGCATACTTGTACTGTCCAAATTTTCGAGGGTCTTTTTTAATCCAAAATAGGCGAGGTTCTTGCTCCCCGACGACAATCATTTTTCTCCCCGACTGGGGGGCTAGACTTCCAGGAAGGAGGGACTGTAACCCCCTGTCCCCCTGGCGCCACCCTGTGCCAGTACCCCAAGAATGGCTGCCCCCGGAGTATACACAGGCAAAAATAGAAAGTGTCCGTCCGGATGGCCAAAGTCTACAGACAACTTGGTGCTCGGCTTATAGACAGTGCACGAACTGCCCCTTGGGATTTTGCCCAGGATACAGCCCTGCTGTTCATTGCCAACTCCTATATATATGGCAGTCTGTACTGTGGGGAACATCTTGGCATGACTGAGTACCTTGCTCCTAACCTAACATCGATCAATTCAACCGCCAGGATTCTTCCGGAGCATCCGAAAGTTCTTGAGTTTGTAACCTTGGTAAAGCCAACATTAGTTCAAATCAATTTCTTAGGACATTAATTACTTTGAAATTGACGATTGGTTGTATTTGTTTAACTAGCCTGAACACCATCACTTTGTAAGATAAACTTGCAAGCTAGACTGAAAGAAACTTGTATTTCTTCTCGACTATTGAGTTCTTTAATTTATTTTCTGTTTTGAAATTGTCTAATATTGCGAGAGGTTCCGGGGGTTCCCCCTGGGTCCCCACTGGGAGAAAGAGGGTGTATACCGCCGGGGGAAGCCATTCTTGGGGTACTGGCGCCAGCAGGCCTCCAACTGAGAACCTATAGGATTTAAAACATACATGCAGTATCTGTTACATTAACTTTTCAACCACCATTCATCGGTCCGTTTCGTGGCCACAGTTTGTTCGTAAGTGGTGTCCAGAACATTTAAAAAGAAAATCATTCTGAAACATCCTTATATCAACCGTGCGGTTGCACTAATAATATTGGCTTTATAATAAAACTCTAACTAGCATTATCTAAGAAAACATAGGCTCTAATATTTCAGCGCGTGGAGTTTACGAAAATTTTGATAGTTTAGGAAGCATTTAAAATAATTTTTAATAGTTTGAGACGAATTTGTGATAGAAACTGTTATTAACAGCTTCCTCCTTTTTCTTTTTCTCCCTCCCTCTTTCTCCCCTTTTCGCTCTTTTTATTGTATTATTATTTATTAAGGGTGAATGGTCCTCTCCCCTTGACACGCCACTGATTCTCACCGACGTCTCATCAGGGACCCTAAGTAGCGGTACGTACGTCAATCAAGAGTTCATGTGCGAGAAATCCTTTAAACCTTGAATGCACTGTTTTCTGCACGCATCAGGTATGGTTTGCACTCAGAGTGAGGCCCCAGCCGGGTCCTGTGCCATTGTTTACAGACGTTACTTCCTTATTTAGTGCTGGAAATCTTTGTATGAATTTTAGTAGGAGCACAGGGCCTTCAAAATCGCTTGAAGGGGCTTACCATTAAAATTTTCCCAATCAGACATCCTGTATCTCGCCCTAGACACAATCATGGTACTCTTTTTAAAGGCTGTAGCCTGGTGGGTTTCGTGTGTCAGACCCTCCACTAAGAGGATCGAAAAGAAAAAGAAATGAAAGAAAAAAATATAGGCAAGAGAAAAGTGGACGGAATTTCGATGGGAGAAGGGATGGGGATAGGGTTAAGGGACAGTTGCGCTTGACATTTCGAAACCATCAATGGAAGTTTGCGTACATGAGAAAACATACTGAAATGCTGAAGATTTCATTGCCCAGGTTATGATTTTGATGTCCTTAGAACCTGTGAAATCACATATAAGGGTTGAACCCAAAATTTTTCTCTTCATGGAACAGTAGATCCTTCTTACCTGGCTTACTTCTCCCGACTATGAACGAATCCTCTTCCCCCTTCATGATACACAGGTTGAGTACACCTAAAGCACGTACGCAGGCTAAAGACATTTAATATTATTTCTCATACCGTGCTACAGAATGCTTTTATAAAATAGCCTATAACTACCCTTAATTATGTGCTTGATTCAGTTTGCATAGAAAGTAAATTTTAATTTGAATCAAATGTACCCTTTCGTTTTTTTAATCTAAATTTAATCCTAAAGCATAAAATTTTAATTAAGAGAATATTTAGATGGAACGTATTGATATGGATATGCCATTTCCCCACCTAGGAGGTATCTTTCACCAAAATTTTCTTCCAAGGTCTTTGCTACGGCTACACACCAAGCGATGGTGGACTTCCCAGTGGAGTACCAAAAGGGGAGGGGCATGCGCTGCATACCAGTATTTTACATGGGTGTCATGTTACTTCGCTAAAGAAGTAGGATTTCCAAACATATATTCAGCTCAAAGTTTTTCCAAAGAAGCATTGGTTTGCCCCCTCCCTCTATTTTTTCTTAACCATTCTTTATTTCAGTTGATATTTGTGTGTTCAATTTACATTGTGAAGTTACTTGAAAACAACATTTTAGCTTGAAAGCATTTCCTTGCAACAGGAGAACTAAGATCTTATTTCCTTTTTGGTGAAAATGCAATGGAAGTAAGGGGAAGTGGCAAATAATTATAAATTGTTAAAAAACGCTATCTGTAGAGCATACATAAACAATAGATACCGTTCATTTTGGTAGGTCAAACTGAGATACTAAGAGAGAGAGAAAAAACACTGAAAATAGAGAATCATATTTAATAATGGAACGGGGTCTTATATCCGAAAAAACTCATTCAGTTTCAACGAACGTACTTCATTATCCACTCTCTTCAAAATAAATAGCTCTTCTTCCATACAAGACTGAAAATTACTGTAGAAAAAAGCGCATTTGGAATCCTATTGTTTACAATTAAAGATAAAGTATTTTGTATGAAGAATGCAGAAATTTATTAAATGTTTAAAGCATGTACGTAACAAGGGATTGGTAGTGCAGTGTTTAAACTCCCAACTAAACAACCATACTATCTTGTCGTTCTAAATTTACAGCGGTTAAAGGCACGTTCTGGTGGGTTTTCGCCTCTGTCTTGTAAGAAAAACAAAAATATTCCACACAATGTCCTTCAAACCCTATCACTATACCATTTTCCTAACTCAAGATATCTCACTTTAAAGATTGGTTACTTTTGTTAAAAATGCCTCTGCTCTTCAACACAGAAAGTTATGTAATGTGGGCACATTGCTTCAAATTCTTTTTTTTTTTTTGATTTTCTTTATAATTGAACATCCTGTTTGTCCTTGAAATTTGATACTGTTGGAGTGTTTGAATATCTTTTCCTGAAGATATAGCATTACTCTTCACCATATGTAGAGCACAACAGCAATGTTGATTAATATTGTCTGCAGAGGCATCATAATTATAAATAAATTGAATGCAATGTTAAAATTAATGTGTCACGTTGACATCACAGATTTCCCATGATGCATCAAATCCCAAGAAAAATTTACCTCGCTAGGAATTTCCTATGCTACGGCACTGAGATTTTTCCAGAGTCACAGGATCTTTATCGGCCAAATGTTGGGGTGACCATGCCTCGGCGGGATAAGTGCTGTTAATTTGTTTAGACCCACCCAGTGCCCCCATCTCATTCACTCCACCCCGTGCTCAACAAACAGTAAAAACACCATGTCGACAACTTCTACTAACAATTCTGTCATGTTCTAGTAGAATCCGAAACTTAAAACATGACAACCAAGCAAGTTGGTTAAGTAACATCAACTAAAATATTCCACGTTTGAAGAAAGGAATGCGATGTCCTGTCAGCACCACGGTAGAAATTGATAGCAAGGAAAAATATTGCTAAGTTGTCATTCAATCATTTTGCATAGAATTGTTGCAGAAACCACTCGATCTAATAAATCGTCATTTCAATATTTTTCCGAAAATTGTTGCTTTGCACACTTGAAAAGATGTGAGAAATTCAACATTTTGCAGAAAATTGTTGAAATGACGAGATATGACAAGTTGCCATTTCATCATTTTACAGAAAATTGTTGCTTTGCACACTTGGAAAAATGTTAGAAATTCAACATTTTGCAGAAAATTGTTGAAATGACGAGATATGATAAGTTGTCATGTCGTCATTTTTCAGGAATTTGTTGCTTTGCGCACTTGGAAAGATGTGAGAAATTCAACATTTTGCAGGAAACTGTTGAAATGACGAGATGTGATAAGATGTCATTTCATCATTTTTCAAAAAATCGTTGCTTTGCACACTTGGACAATGTGAGGAGCTCAACATTTTGCAGAAAATTGTTGAAATAACGAGATATGATAAATTGTCATTTCATCATTTTTCAGAAAATTGTTGCTTTGCACACTTGGCAGGATGAGAGAAATTTCACATTTTGCAGAAAATTGTTGAAATGACGAAATGTGATAAGTTCTCATATCATCATTTTTCTGTTTTTTGACGAGATATTATGTTGTCATCTTGACATTTTTCTGAAAAATGTTAGCTTACTAGCCAAAAGATATTGTGATCTTGTGGCACTTTTAAGCTTCCGTACTAATTTGATTTACTTGAAGGGGTAGTGTGTACAGAAATGCCGTATCTCTTGGGTTCGTAGTTATATCTATCGTTGACATCACAGATTTCCCATGATGCATCAAATCCCAAGAAAAGTTTACCTCGCCAGGAATTTCCTATGCTACGGCACTGAGATTTTTCCAGAGTCACGGATCTTTATCGGCCAAATATTGGGGTGACCATGCCTCTGCAGTATTCGTGCTGTTAATTTGTTTTAGACCCACCCAGTGCCCCCACCTCATTCACTCGACCACCTGCTCAACAAACAGTAAAAAACACCATGTCGACAAATAATCTGCTAACAATTCTGTCATGTTCTAGTAGAATCCGAAACTTAAAACATGACAACTAAAGCAAGTTGGTTAAGAAACATCAACTAAAATATTCCACGTTTGAAGAAAGGAATGCGATGTCCTTTCAGAACCACGGTAGAAATTGATAGCAAGGAAAAATAATGCTAAGTTGTCATTCAATAATTTTGCATAAAATTGTTGCAGAAACCACACGATCTAATAAATCGTCATTTCAATATTTTTCCGAAAATTGTTGCTTTGCACACTTGAAAAGATGTGAGAAATTCAACATTTTGCAGAAAATTGTTGAAATGGCGAGATATGACAAGCTGCCATTTCATCATTTTACAGAAAATTGTTGCTTTGCGCACTTGGAAAAATGTGAGAAATTCAACATTTTGCAGAAAATTGTTGAAATGACGAGATATGATAAGTTGTCATGTCGTCATTTTTCAGGAATTTGTTGCTTTGCGCACTTGGAAAGATGTGAGAAATTCAACATTTTGCAGAAAACTGTTGAAATAACGAGATATGATAAGTTGCCATTTCATCATTTTTCAAAAAATTGTTGCTTTGCACACTTGGAAAAAATGTGAGGAACTCAACATTTTGCAGAAAACTGTTGAAATACGAGATATGATAAATTGCCATTTCATCATTTTTCAGAAAATTGTTGCTTTGCACCCTTGGCAGGATGAGAGAAATTTCACATTTTGCAGAAAATTGTTGAAATGACGAAATGTGATAAGTTCTCATATCATCATTTTTCTGTTTTTTGACGAGATATTATGTTGTCATCTTGACATTTTTCTGAAAAATGTTAGCTTACTAGCCAAAAGATATTGTGATCTTGTGGCACTTTTAAGCTTCCGTATTAACGTTTCCATAAAATTGAGTTATTTAGCTTTTTAATTAAAATAGGTTTGGGGGACTGCTCTTTACCTTGTCGTCAAAATGTCAAGAATTTTACGAAAATTGTCACTCTGCCGAGACAGTTCTTTTTTCTTTTGAATGGCTCTTCTACGATTCCGTAGTTTCCTTTTCGCGTTCCATATGCAAAACTAACCATAGTCAAGACTATGGCAAAACCAGGAAGTATAGGTTCGAAACCCATTCAAGATCGAGATCCCTTGATTGAAAGAGTCTCTTTTAAATTTTGTTTGAATCTCTGTAGTACTATTCAACCGACACTCTGTTAGCTGTTAAATGTCATCGGAACGATTTTGACTGATGAAAAGTGGTAAAATATTACTTACAGGGTTAAAACGGGACTCGTTTGTTAGTGATTACGCACATGCTTGAAATTCAACTTGAACACAGGACATGTTAGGCTATGCGCCTACAGTTCAGGCTAAGGTTAGTCCTAACTTAGCCTAAATCATGTAAATGAGGGTTGGCCTAATCCACAGGGGCGGTCCGTTAATTTCCGCCCTCGGAGGCTGACCCCAAACAGAAATTAACGAGGGCGGAAACTAACGGTAGCCATTCACATGTAGGCAATATCCATTTAGGCCTAGGCTATATACAAACCTTGAAAAATAGAAACTCACAACTTGTAGGACACTCCTTAGGCCTAGCCTAGCTGAGATATACTGTAGCTAGCCTAGATGTTGCCTCCACAGCACTAAATGTTCACTTCTTTCCACAGTATATACACATAGGGCTAGTTCCCAAGTGAGGAAAAAAAGGAAAAGGGGAAAAAAAGTTGTGAAGTCAGTTAAAACTATGTCTACTTGCAGGTACAGAAACTAAATTAGGCTAGTACCGTGATGTAATTAATTAATGGTCCCCTGATTAATCCCTCCTTGTGCAACATACTATGGAAGCAAATGGGATGTGCCCAAGGTCATAACAACATTTATAATTTTAAAGGAAATAAAGCATGTTATGTGAGTAGTACAACAAGAAAGGCACAAATTATTGTGCAATTGACCAGTTTGTTTTAAGTGAATAAACTTCGACATTTTATATCTCAGGAATGTCATATGAAGATGGGACTTGGGAGTTGGAATAATGGAATTCTTTTTTTCATGCTCTTAAATATATATTTTTTAATCTGTTGACTTGAGGTGCACTTTAATGCTCTCAGGGGCACATTTGTTGACCAGATGTAACAAAACTTGGACACATGTACCAGTCATTGGACATAGGACTACATGTTCTCATTAAAAGTTGAGGTCAAATGTCTCTTAGGGTTTATTAGTGGCTGTTTTGTGAATATTTTTTAAACTGTCACCTCTCCTGAAAATCGTGCTGAATGTCCTTGAATGTTGGCCATAATATTCCTCAGGTAGTGGTTGCTGAATCTTGTTTAGACGTCATTGAAGTCAAAGCTGTAAATATTTTGAAATGCTATTTTCTCCTAGATGCATGGCAAACTTGTCCTCAGAATTGTTCAGATGGGCAGCTGGCAAATGCTGATTACAAATTTATTGTATGTTTTTGGATAAATAATAATTTTGACACCTTTCTGACCAATTTTGTGCCACCCCTCTGTTTCTACTAGTCTCACAAAAGTGGCAAAAATGCAAGAGAAAATTTATGAGTCTTTGTTGAAGGGGAGAACTGGAATGCGTGGGTGAATTGGCCAAGGGATGAAATGATGGGCTACTGTCTGAACACATGTTCAACAAGCATTGCATAGCTTGCAGGTTCCAAGGAGGTAGATTTTTTTTCCACATCTGACCTGGCTGTTGGTGGATCACCAGTCTGAGAGAGGGTTTAAAGGGAGGGGCCACATTCTCCCATTTCCAAAATTAATGAATGTTAGAAATTAGAGGTGTCTTCATGAAAATGGTTGCACTATTTGCAAATCAGCCAACATAATTTATTAAGTTGCCGTCCATCATAGCTACTGCTCTTACTGTATTAGAAGAAAAGGTGTGTGATGGAGGTCCATCCTGACAGATGTGAAACAATTACTCAATCACCAACAAACACAAATCTAAGGTGTTCACCTTTTCTCTTCAATAGACCTATTTCCAAATAGCAATTACAAAGGATTGTGGGATAGAGTTTTGGTGTTTGTCATTTTTGTCAATGGCATTTTACTGTGGTGAAAATTGACACACACCCAAAACTCTGTCCCACAATTCATTGTAATTGCTATTTGGAAATAGGTCTATCAGAAAGAGTTCAGTCGTGTGCAATCTATCAAGTTAACTTCCAGACTGCATAGTTGGGCAGTGGGCAGTAAGAAAGCAATTTTTAGAATTTATACATAATTGGATCAAGATTCAGATGTTCTTTCGGCACAATTTCCTAAGTTGAAAATCCATCATCTGCACAAACTCCTCACTTGTGTGACAACTACTAGGCATATGACATACCTGGCTCTACTAGAGGTTATTGTGAATGGGCTTTTTCCCCCTGCATCATATGTGACTCGAACTGTCAACAGAGAGGACAGACCTTCACAGTTTATTGCTTTCAGAAATTGACTGTATCTGAATTAGTCTGCCTATGTAGTCATTATGACCATCGAGTCAACCCTGAAGTTGGTACCATACCGGATCAATATGAAGAAAATGAAATCCTCCTCCCACAGTCTCACATTTTTTTTTCCTTTTCCTCAAACAGTTGTGAGGCTGTGTAATGGATATAATAGTTTGTTTTTTTCCCTGTAGGTTAACTACTTAGGAGGCAAAAATGGTAGATCAACAACCAACCTTTGCTGGAGTTCAGCCTTCAGGTGTTCAGCCTTCAGGTGAGGTAAGTGGTAAAAGGGATATTCCTGACAAACTACAGTATGAATATTCTTAATCATAAATTCATTGTTGTTTTCTTTTCCCTATTAGGTATAAAATTCCTTCAATAGGATGTTGCATTGAAATAGCTTATTAAGGCAGTTCATGGCATAAGGGTTAAGCAGTGTACAATATCAAAATAAACAGCAAATTCACAAAATGTACAACCTAAAGTCCTTGCAGAATTAGTAAAGACTTTTCTATGGATGTACAACAAACTTCTGCACTCATGATGGTGTAGAAGCCTTTCAGGAGATCTGTCATGGCAGTTGCCAGTTTCTAGAGAAACTGCAGTTGCCAGTTATAGTACCTAACCCTTGTTCATTACTCAAGTAAGCTGCTTCAATGAGAATCAGTTTTGATGACCATTCTGGTACAATAAAAGGCTTGAAGCCCAACAACTTTGTGTTTCAAAGAACAACTTACAGCAAATCCTGAAATTACTTATCGTGCATTGAAGGGCTGAGATAAATTGCTTTCAATTGTCAACCTTTGGGGCTGTTTTCAAATGCTTGAATGGGCTTATCACTGGTACTGAGAACAGTTATTGACGAGGTAGAGCATAGGGTATTTTTTCCAAATGATGGAATCTGGACAAGCTTAAAAGCACAAAGGGTTGTAACATTTAAAATATAGTCCAGGGCTTAGACCTTCGTTATATCCTTAAAAAACTCTTGACACAAGATAGGATATGGTAGCCATGGTTTAACTTGGGTAACTTAACATCTCTAAAATTATGCAAAGTGGGATAGCAGAAGCACAGACTACATGGTCAAGTGGTTAGAACATTTGACTTTCCAGTCAAGTGATAGGAGCATCCGACTTGTAGTCAGATTTGAAGCTTGACTCCTGGGCAGCTGATACCAAAAAGGTCAAAAGTAAATAGGGCCCAGCTCCTGCATTGTGCTTGGTCGTAATCAATAAGTAGAGTAGGGAAAAAGAGCCAGTGAGTCACAACTGGATGGAGCTATGGCTTGCTCAACATAAACTCAATGTTTACGAACTAAATGAAAACCTCATTTGTCTATATCAACCAGGGTTTTCCCTGGGCGTTTTGAACGTCGCGGCCTGCGATGTTCAAGCTTCAAAACCAAGGAGGCCGCGACGTTCAAAAAACGGCCGCGATGTTCAAAATTGCTGCCAGCTAGCCTCCATAATTTTTCTTCTTTCTGTCAACGACTGCTTTTGTTGTTAATACAATAAACGACAAAATCATTGACTTATTTGTAAAACTGCCACTAACTTTTTTAATTTCCATGCACGTACCACTGCATGCGAGTCGGAGCTCTGTGTGTATATCCCATAGGGCCTACTATTGAACGAGTAACAACACAGTATTATTATAATTAACTAGCCTGCACTTGCCATCGTAGGCCTGTATTAGGAAAATGTTTTGCTCACTCCGGAGCACAGCAGCTATGTGGCATAACACGACTTGCATGACCAAAACACATACGCCCGCCTTTGGTAGGTTAGAGGCGGGGCTAATGTCTCAGATTTGCGAAATTATCAATCAAAGGAACGAACCATGTCATTGTATCTTCACGATGTAATCCCACATGTTTCCTGTTACTTCGTTCTTAAAACTTACGACAAGATTGTTTTGCCCGGCTACAACCAAAGTTTGGGAAATTCGATCGTAGCAAAAATGCAATGGGAGTATTAGAATTCTATGCGAAGACGGTTGGTTTCTACATGTTTTTCCTACACAGTAAAACTGCATTGACGATGTCACAAGTATGATTGGCTGATTAAACGCAATAATGAACCAATCACGATGTTTAGAGGTAACTTAAAATAAGTGCGATGGACCTTATGTGTATGATGTCCAAGAACCCTCCCAACATGTTTTCATGAAAAGATCGGGACACACACAATCTGTGACTGCTTGCAGCCACGTGCTCCATTGCTTTTATAAATTCTGGCACTAACTTGATCATTACTCCCGATTATTTGCAAACTGAAAAAGGGGTTAAAATATGCTTGCAACTTGCCCTTAGTTTCGTTAAATTCCTGTAAACTCAATCCTTTAACTTCCCGCCAAAACTGGTTGCATTGATAATCACAAACGTAAAATTTTTACCCCTGCCATGGAAGTGATCGTTTGATATTTTCCGCTATAACCCTGTAGTATTACATGGAATTAGATTTAGAATTGCATTCAATGTCTTTTCCTAGCTTATCGCAAAAAGCGCCGCGTAAGTTGCTGTCCAAACTGTTCTGCACAAAGCAGACTATCGAGCTGCAGTGTTTCGCCTCTTTTTAATCCCAAAGCTTGGCATACATGTCTGTGGACGTTTTGTACACGTAGCTCCTAGAATCTTGTGAAGTCCGGTGATTATTATCTTGCATAAATTAAGTAATTCCCAGCATTCCTTCCGTAATGTTATTTACAGTAGGACTTGTGCAATGTTGTCATGCAACGTCATTCCAAACAAAAACCGTGATGCACGTGGTCTCGTGAAGGAAAATTCTTGGCACATGCATGCAGTAGACTTCCGTGCGTGTCCGTTTTTTCCGCCAAACAAGGCATCACGTTTTGCTTGGAGACATCATATGCATACGACCCATTTCAAAATTTAAATTGGTCCCTGCATCGTGATTGGTTCAATTGCGTTGATTCTAGCCAGCCAATCACAATTCGCGCCTTCGCCTATGTGATTTGGTGTGTGAAAATACTCGGTCTCGAGACAAGTTTTCCCATTGAGTTTGTGTTACGACGATCGCACTGCCAATGCTTATATAGCCGGCTAGCGAAGCAGGGCGAGCCCCGTGCCAAATTCACCATGAAACGGCATCACAAATCTCTGGGTACATGGATTTTTCGGGGATCTGACCTACGTGCATTTCAGTTGCAGATTCTTTTTAAACAAGACGTAAAGTTTGGACAAGAACTGCTTAAAATTTCCGGGGATGTTTATACCCGAAAGGAACCATAAGATACGTTAATCGGGTGCAATTGTTGGCTGCCCAGAACTGCAAAGATTCTACTTCTAAGATTATCATGAATGGTTGCTCTACATGGGGTTCGAACCAACTTGAAATCCCGCCGGATTTTTTCCGGCCGGAACCGGATTTTTGCAATGCAGATGAATAATGTGAAGTTCAGAAAAGCAGAGAAACCCTGGGATAGGAGTTTACTGCTTTGTAACATAATGTTTGTGAAGGACTAATGGGAAATGTCTATAAATTTGTCTTCAAGTGCTGTACAAGTGCAATAAACTAATTTTTTTAACCAAAAATTCCAATATAATAGAAAAAAGGCATGAAAAACGGTTCCTGCAGAAGTACAGCAAAACCGTTGCAAAGCAGGGCAAGTAAGAGCTCTTTGTATTTTCCCTCCTTAAGTGAGTATTTGTAGAGAAAACTCCTGAGGGAATCTTGAAAGTTGTTTTGCAATCAGTTTGTGCTTTTTGAACTGGAGTACATCACCACTTGTTCAAAAAAATTGTACAAATTATGAAGACCAGTAATACTTGGCAAAGAGAGTCCTTGGATAGTGATTACTGAATGGACTGCTCATATGTACTGTAAAAAGACTCTAGGGTTAAGGTTTTTAACTATGCACAGCACCATTGTTTTATACACCATTTCTAGTATTTAAACATGCCATGATATCAAAAAACTGAAGCACATTTATCATTAATAATTTTTTGGCAGAGATACTGTATATCACACATTCTGACATTACGTATTATATGTTTGATAACATATTTAGTGGTCAACCCATTATGCTATAATGGGTAATACCCAATTAACAATTAATTAATTAAACAATCGGCCCGATGCCGATTACCTATTATTAGAAAGAGGGAAATCACACGTTTGTCTCTATGGTACGCACCCCTTGCTCCGGGCACATGGTGTATACCATAACCAGTTTAGGATAGAAACTATTGTGAATAGTTCCGTTCGGTTCACTAACGGGATATCATTTTTGTAGGGGTAATATTTTCAATTCAAAAGTGAAGATAAAAATCAACTGTTAATGCAATAGAATTGTTTGCAGTCGATGTCATACAGTATGCCCTTTGATAATTTAGTTCTAAGGCCAACATCATGCTCTGTCTAGTTTTCATCCCCCAATCATGTCGGGACATTTCCATTCTTTTACTGTACTGGATTGTACTCTCGAGCTCCCATCTTAACCGACCCCATGTAGAGCAATCATAATAATCTTAGCAGTTCTGGGCAGCAAAACAGTTGCACCCGATTAATGTATCTTGTGGTTCCTTTCAGATATAAATATCCCTGTATATTTTTAGCAGTTCTCTTCCAAAACTTACGTCTTGTTTAAAAAGAATCTTCAACTGAAATGCAAGAAAGTCAGATCCCCACATAATCCACATATGCAGATATTTGTGGTGCCGTTTCCATGTGAATTTAGCATGGGACTTGCCGGGCTTTGCTAGCTGGCTATATAAGCCAGTCTGTTCTATGCGTATTGCGCAGAACAGTTTGTACAGCAACTAACAGGGCGCTTTCTGAGAGACAGCAAGGAATACACCTTGAATGCAAATCTTAATTTAATTTCAGGTAAAACAAACAGGTTATAGCGGAAAATATCAAACAATTGTAACCATGGCATGGGTTAAATTAATACGTTTGTGATTATCAATGCATCATTTTGGCAGGAAGTTAATGGATTGAGTATTTACAGGGATTTTAACCAAACTAAGAGCCCTTTTTCAAGTATATTTAGCCCGTTTTTTCCAGTTTGCAAATAATCGGTGGCAATGATAGGTTAAATGGCAGAATTTTACCAATGCCGATTATTTACCAATGACGGAATAATCGGCTAGATGTCGATTACTTAACAGATGATCGGTCGATCACTAATCATATTGTGTATACTTAAGTGTGTGTGATGAATTATTAGGGACAGAAAACATCAATATTGACCGCATAGGCAACTTTAATTTGTAATGAGTAATGTCTTCTGAAATTCAAGATGAAACACATTTCCTGCTTCTATTACACCACTTTAATGGGCAAGTAAGTGTTAAAAAGTAAAGAAAAGTAAAGTGAAGTGTTCAAGTGTGTATTTTATAGACAACCCAATGCAATTAAACTGATGCACTGCCTTGAATGATGTGACTCAGGTACAACTGTAATATGGATTATTCATTTTGTACAGTACTACTGTGCACTGCAGTATACTTACTTAAAATGCATGAAAGGTCTTTTCATCCATTCAGTTTATTTCACACAGCTGGAAGAATTTGAAGCCATATTTGTTACATGTACATTTAAATCAGTTACTTTTATAACTTTGTTGCCTGTTTGGTTCAGTCATTTTTAAGGGCTAAATAAAGGTGTTCAAATGTTTTATACTGTAACATGCACTGATAAGCTAATTATGAGACAGTTACTGCAGTTTTCATGTTTGTTTTAACTCATGCACATAATGCTACCCAAGTTTACAGCAAAATCCGGTTCCAGCCGGATTTAAAAAAAATCCGACGGGAACCAGATATTTTTTCACTATCCGGTCGGATAATCCGGCCGGACCGGATATCCGGTGCATCCCTATTTGAGAATAATTCATTCAGTGTTAGGCAGTCACCCATCAAATTTTGACACATAGCAAAATTCATTTTCTCACACAATCATATCTGATCTTTGAAAAGTAGAACATTTTATAAGGTTGGTTCTGTGCAAGTTTTAAGTTTGTGGTAAGTGCTGAACAAGTGTGCAAATATTGTATCATTCATGGCCTTCTTAAGTGAAGGAAAGGAGAGTTGTCTGGTTTCAGGCATAAAAGTAATGGTCTGGACCAGGGTTCGATTTATAATTTTTTTTCTACATGCACTGGTGCATGTAGGTCAGAAAATCTACATGCACAGCAAAATTTCTACATGCACCAAATAGTCTGAAAATTTAAAGAAAAGCCTACGAGAAAAACACCTTATACACCTAGCTATACTGTAGGCCTAGGAAGGGTCTGAAAGCACAATTTACATTTTTTCTGTTTTGAGTAAAAACAAATGTGCAGATTTTTATTGAACCCTTTTCTTACTGTACATGGCATGTTCCACCAGCCTGTTCCATCAGCAAAACTGACGCTCGCACGCTGCGAGCAATGTCAATGGGCCTTAAGCATGTGTTCTTGTCTGCTTCAAGGGCAAAATTTCCCCATTACTTCACTGTGTGAATTAAAGGATCGTAGGAGCCAAGGTTAGAGGCAGCTCAAAAATTTCAGGGGACTATTCCCCCCTTGGTTTAAAATTTTGAATCTTGGGGGGGCAGGGAAACTTGAGCAAAGTCAAATCTTGGAAAAAATGACACATGCCTTCCTGGGCATAGACCAAGAGTGTTGTAACACATGCATACTGGCCCACCCCCATTTCTTCCTTCTATATGTAGCTATAATTCCAATTTAACCAGTTTGACCTTTTGACCATTTACTAGTAATTGTCACAAGTTACAGTAATTCACAACCAGACCTTGTCTATCAGCACTGATTCTGAAGGAAAGCTCATTTTTTCTGCATAGACTACGTATATTTAGCAGGGCTAAGCTTGAAAATACATTGGGCCGACTGAGGGCAGAAAGTGACCTTACCCAAATAAGCCCAGGCTATATACTGTACTTGAGGTCTCAAGCCTAGAGTTTGCATCAGCTATCGCAAAATAATCCATTATAAGCTACAGCTAAAATTTTACACAATCTTTAAGTTATTCATCTCTTTGATTATAAGGTTTCGCCAGTTTAACATGCAACTAAAATTCTGACATTGTGGTTTAAAAAGTTCAAGTCTCCGATCATCCAAGTCCTTTCAAATTTCAATGCCACTGTTGTACACACTGAATGTGAAAGGCTGCAGTCTTAGATGCAAACCACATCGTGAAAATTACATGATGCCAAAATTATGTTGTTGGCATTTACCTCTCAAAACTTGAGTGAGAAATGTGTAAAATACTTAAAATTTGCCCTTACCAACATTTTCAAAACTTTTACTACGCTACTTTTGATGTACCATACTTTAGAGCTGCTGGCACCAGCTCACTCGCCATCCTAACACATTGTCTATATGAATACTTGGAAAGCCTGTAACGTTAAAGTCACCTTCAAGTTAAAGCAGCCACATGCAACATTACTTGGAGAAGTACATGTGCGGAGTGATGATCGTTGACACAGATGTTTCGGTGCAAAAGGAGACACGCTAAAAAATTTTTTTTGGCAAAATGAGGCTGCTTGTCTAACTGACAGTATGCAAGAAATAACGATGCAAGGGACAGTTGGGACAGCTATATTAGGATAACTTTGTGCTGCAACTTGACTTGTAACATGTATTTGACCATGAAGTTTGCACGTAGGAAATTCTACATGCACCCGTGCACGCGTGCACCCGGGTAAATCGAACCCTGGTCTGGACCAATTTATTATCTCAAAACACAACATGTATTGAGATATTGTCACACTAGCCGGTTGCTAGTTGTAAGCTAAAATCCTATTCAGCATGACCATGTTTGGTAGAGTTTACATTTTGATCATAATATCTTGTAGAGCATACTTAGTAGTATTACTTATGCAGTCAGAGTTTTAACTTGATAATCTGATAGGTTAGTAATTTAGTTATTTTTTCTCTGACAAGTGGTCAAAAAGTTGTGCAAAAGAAAAGTTTCTTTTCTGGTCATTTTTTTATACTCCTTTTTTCCCACCTTGCAATTGTGTGTGTTTTAGTCTGCTGTTTTGTCTTTGGCTTCAAGCCTCTGTTAAGTCAAGCATAGGGTTACAGTTAAGATATATCTTGTCTGGTCTAAGATGTTTGCCCAGCCATTGTCTTGTAATGGAGACATTTATTTACAGTTGATTGAGTTTCCAAACAGAATGCCAGCAGCTCTCAACCTTCAAAAGTTGTGCTCTTCACTAAGAGGTTTCAGTGAGATTATAAGAGAAATGAGGTTGATGTTGATGAGGTTGATGTACAGTAGTAGGAAAACTTGTTTTGTTGGAATTGGTCAGAAAGATTTTTTTCTTATAAGACTAATCTCCATCTAGCTGGATAATTACTTGTGCTCTGTATTGTTACTGTGCTTTACAAAGATCATTTTTTAGTATAAAAGTATCATTATTGATTTTTTTTGTTTTAATGGATAAAATTTTCGATTTTCAGCATAAAAGGGTACAGTATCAGGATATTATAAATCTCTGCTATAAATATTTGAATGGCAACAGTGCACCCCAACAGCTTAACCAAACTGTACTGTAGACTATGTGATTTGGAAAGTTTGTGTCATATTTCATTTTATGTATGAAACTGTACAGTACCTGATCACCAAAAGGATATTTACTCTTTTCTGTTGTACCATGAAAAATGTAAACATTATTCCACTTCTTCATGATTAACATTGATCATGCATCAAAGTATTGAGATTCTGCAGCATAGCTGCTCTACAGAGTTTAGAGTCTTGTGATGGTCACATCTTTAAATTGCAGTTTGTCCAAGCATTTGTATTTTTATCTCAATACATAACATGCATTGAGATATGTTGTCACATTAGCCTGTGGATGAAATTTCTTTAGAGCAAGGGAATGTGACTTGATCAGTGGTCAATGTCTTAGAGAATTTTAGAGCAGTGCTCTTTGGGCTGGGACTTGGTGCAAAGACATTACCTTTTTTCCAATTAAAAAAGTGATCGTTGTTAAGTGTTGCTAGGTTATTTTGGCAAATTTCATGGTAAAACTCTTCAGTTGTCATAGACACTTCAAGGAAGCTGTTATTTCTTTGCACACAGCACTTTGGTTCAATGCTAGGCACAGATACCTTCAGATGTTAGAGGCTTGGTGTCACACCTCTGCTAAATCAAGCATGAAGTAACTGTAAGATAATCTTGCTCAGTCTGGCTATAAATAAAGGCTCTGTACACAGGTATTTGTAGAGTAGTTGTCTGAGAGGAATAAGCTCATTTACAATTTATCGAGTTACAGTGTAGTGCACAAAATATGCCCAGAAGGCATGACTGAAGTGCCTCTATTTTGCAATGAAAAAATTAACCCCTCAAGAGTTTATTGAAGTGTATTTGAGGATCCCTAACATACTGTATTACTTGAGTGCCATTTCTACCCACTTGTTATTCATTGTAACAGTGTAAACACTCAAGATATCAGCAGAGACAAAGATCTCACTCCTTCAAAAGTTGTGAAATACCACAATATTTGAATGAGACTGTGAAAATAACATTAGGGAGAGTGATCTGAGAGAGAATAGTGAGAAATGCTGTAGGAAAACAGCTCATTTCTGCTTTACCTAGTTTCAGTATGGTGCACAATGATTACATACTGTACATCACTTAGTGTTACTGTATATTATTGTAAAAATGATTCTCTATGCATTAGATCATTTTTGAGCATGAAATAAATCAGGACACAGGGCTCAAAAAGAGACAGGCGCTATGGGGCAAAAGTGCCAGAGATGGCCCTGGCTGTGCCAGAAAAGCAAAGAAATAGGTGTTTGTCTGGGGCTAAAAATAGCGTACCTTATGTGATGCAAACAATCTGCAAGTCATGGAGCATTTCCCCCACATAACATGTCTGAATTGCACTTCACATTTTTGGCGAAAATTAACACAGAATACTGTGAAAATATTGAAGTAAAGTTTGTTTTCATGCCCAATATTATGCCCAAGCAGTACTATCTGAAAGTAGCTACCTGCACGAATGCAGTGTATACAGAACGTATACAGTTATGTAGTCAGACTAAGTAGGTATTTGCTTAGCACAGAAAATTTACTTAAACATATATGAGACATGATTGCATAACAAGAATTTCAACTGTCCTTCTTTTGTTTGTCTGGCATTTGTTCTCTAGCAACTCCCTTGTTAGTGTTAACATGTTACAGCAGCAAAGACTAGAAAGAGTACAGGCCTAATTTCTTGTAAAATTGGAAACAGCTCCAGACAATGGTAAAACAACTCCGGGAGAGCTCAAAATTAGGTTTCTCAGAAGCTATTTTTAGCTTCAGAGAGGAAAAGTTTATTTACGTCCCCTGTGATATTAACAATAAATGTATAATCTTTTAATGCAAAGCACCAAAGGAGTACTGTATTTACATCAAGTATCATCAGCAACAATATGGAAACTTTGTCTCCTTAACATTCACAAAGTATTGAGATTCTGCAGCATCGCTACTCTTCTTACAGTATGCGTCGGTCAATGGACCTGGTAAGAAGTAGATAGTATTCTGGGTTTCACTGACAGTTCAAAAAAGGTATCATTGTAGTGTAACTTTGTGTATCATCCCGCCTTCAAACGTAAGAGGGTCATTTGACCCTGGTTATCGTGACCTTATTAACGACCTGGTTGATGAAACTGTTTGTAACTATTCTCACCTTGATGCTTGTAGCTTTTGGGAGCTATTAAAGTTTAACATTCGTAACGAGTCCATCCATTATTCCAAGAGAAAGGCGAGGGAACGTATTGATCATGAAAGATGCTTGGTAAAGCGTATCACTTTCTTAGAACAGTTATGCTGTATCCAGGGTTCTCGTTATAATCACTACCGCTTGAATGAAGCAAGGAATGAGCTAAATGCTATTTACAAAAATAAACTTCAGGGTATTTTTGTTCGGTCGAGGGCTCGTTGGGTGGAAGAAGGTGAAAAGAACTCACAGTATTTCTTAGGTTTAGAGAAAAGGAATAAGCAACGTAATAGTTTGTGTAAACTTGTAACTGCAGATGGGAAGACTTTAGTCGACCCTGATGAAATTCCTAAATGAGGCGACGCTATTTTATGAAAATCTTTATACTTCAAAGTGTTCAAAGAGAAATATAAGGCCTTATTTTAATGATATCACCAATGAGTCCGATTTTACTGATTGTGACAGGCTCGATTGTGAAGGCCTTCTTACCCAGGAAGAGTGCAGGCATGCGGTCTTCTCAATGTCAAATAATAAGTCACCAGGTTGTGATGGTTTGCCCGCTGATTTTTATAAAATATTTTGGGATTTACTTGCATGGTTTGTCGTTAATTCTTTAAATGCGGGTTATAAAAAGAAGTGTCTTTCTAATGAGCAAGACAAAGCTATTATATCTCTTATTCCTAAGCCCTCTAAGGACCTCAGTTTAATTAAAAATTGGCGACCTATTGCTCTCCTGAACGTTGATTATAAAATTGCTAGTAAGTGTATTTCCTCTCGCATTAAGAGACATTTAAATGATTTAATAAGTACAAACCAAACGGGATTTCTAAAGGGCCGATTTATCGGTGAGAATACTCGGCTAATTTTAGACCTCATTAACTACACCTCTAAAAGGAATATTCCTGGTTTTCTATACTTTATAGATTTCGAGAAAGCTTTTGATACCTTAGAATGGAGTTTTATTAATGAATCGCTTGCCTTTTGGGGCTTTGGATCGTCCATTATTCAATGGGTCAACACATTTTACTCGAATATTACAACTTGTCTTTCAAACAATGGTTTCCTTTCAAGACCTTTTCGAGTGTCAAGAGGAGTTAGACAAGGATGCCCCCTGAGCCCCTACGTCTTCATTCTTTGTGCAGAAATTCTTAATCTTAAAATTTCCCATGATAACTCTATTAAGAGTGTTTGTATTCCAGGCTTCTCTGCAAAACTTTGTTTGTATGCAGATGATACTGTATTTATAACCGATGGATCGGAGGAATCTTTAACTAACATAATTCGTCAACTGAAGGGTTTTGCCAAGGTGTCTGGCTTGTGTATAAATTTTGAAAAGTGCTCCCTTTTTCCTTTAGGATCTTTTAAAGAATCTGTGCCACAGTATGCTAGCATGATGCATCTTAACGTGACATGTGGCCCTGTAACGTACTTAGGTATTACGTTTACTCACAATGATGAGGATTTTTTTAAATTAAATTACCAACCAAAGTTGTCCAGGCTAAAAGGGCTACTACATATGTAAATGTTGGAGTAGTTTCACTCACACTTTACCTATTGAGAAGATTAGTAATGAGATTATCTTTAATAATTCTTATGTTAAGATAAACAAAAAACTTGTTTACTTTGACAAACTTGTTAAATCAAAGGCTATTTACGTTAAGAATTACTTTGACGAGCATGGCAAGCCCTTTGAGTATAATGTTTTCTGCAGGAAGTACAGTATGGTATCCGTCATTTCCCTTTTACTTTATATTACGGTATCATTAATGCCATACCGAAAATCTGGAAGGATTCTTGTAGAAGAAATGGTGAGGATAACCTAGAAACTATTGCTTCTCAGTGTGAACTTTTCTTTCTTAAATTTATAACGCTCCATAAAGGGAACCGTTTGTTTTATAGATCTGTTATTTCTAAAATGGTTCAGAGCCCCTCATGTTACCAAAAATGGGAAGCTGAATTTCCATCTGAAACCCTCAACTGGCCTCTGATATGGTCAATTTCTCTCTCTGCAAATTGGGATGCTAAATTTCGATACTTTCAGTTTCGTTTTCTTCACAGAATTGTAGGATTAAATCGTTACCTTTATCGACAAGGACTAGTAGAATCCCCATTATGCTCCTTCTGTAGTTCAAGTGAAGAAGATATTGACCATTTTTTCTTTCAATGTCAGTATGTGAAAACCCTCTGGTTCCAAATACAAAGCATGCTCCCGGATGATAGCCATATTTCCTTAGATTATAAAACAATATGTTTCGGATGCGTTGAAGAGAGAAAACACCCTGTTAATCTCCTCATTGTCCATGCCAAATTTTGTATTTATGCATGTAGACATAATAATTCAGTGCCCGATTTTCATGCATTTGTGCATAAATTTAAGTTTATTTTATTGATTGGATACCATATTGATAGAAAAAGCAACACAAATTATTATAATAATTTTGTAAAAGAACTTATAATTCCCTAATGTTAATGTATTATTACTCAGATTATAATGATTCTGCAATCCACTGATAACTGAGGCATATTATTGCTTCTTGTAATGCAATGTTCTTTTGTTTGTAATACATTTGAACCTCAATATTGTAAATACTGTTGTAAGCTAAAACTTATAAAGAAATGTATGTATCATTGAATAAAGTATGAATGCAATGAATAAATGGTGGAGAGGGAAAAAAAAAAAAAAAAGTTCAAAAAAGGTAGTAAGATAATAAATTATGCAAATTTGTATCCATTGATGTTTTTAATTTTTCTTCTTTCAGGCTGAAGCTGGAGAATGTAAAGGGAAAGTCCAACAAGAATCTGGAAGAGATGAAACCGCAAAACTGCTGGTCCCATGTTTCCATGATGTTTGGGTCTTCCTGGAGGTATGTATGGACTATGTATGGACTATGTATGGACTATTAAAGTTAGCTTGAAGAGTTTAAGGTAAAATGCTATATTATTGGTGTGCATTATTGGTGTGTATTATTGGTAGCCTTTATCAGTGTGTTTGTGCCAATCTATTCAGAAACTAAATAGGTTTTATATGGTCCAAGTGCAAGTTTGGTTTCCCTTTAGTCGCCTCTTACGACTGGCTGGAAATACAGTGGGCATATTCTATAACCCCAGCTCACAAGGGGAAAAAAATTATGTAGTTAGTTTTCACGTATATATGTGTGTGTGTTAGTGATACTAGCTTGTTAATGTATCTTAAGAAGAAATATTCTCCTGAGAGAAAGTTTTTTTGGAGGGAGGTTTAAGATGATATGAGGTTATGTTAAGGTTTCATGTTAGAGCTGGTTAAATTGATGGTACCATAAGAGAAAAAAGGTAGGATTTTTCACCTCAGGAAAACATGCAGGAAAACACCATGCATTGACATACATGAAATGTTCTGATCACCCATGCCTGCTGGTAAACTACTTCATAAAATATTCTGTCCAATTTTCAAGTAGCCCTACATCCAGCATATGGTAAACAAAAGGGAAAACTCGCCGCAAATCAGCATCTGAAATATGCGTGACAGGGACTCGATCAGTGCAATGCAATTCTTCAATGGAGGGTACCAGGAGAGCACTTTTAATTGTAGTAGTATAGGTTGTGAAAACAATTTCTAAATATGATGAAAATTGCCCTCCTAAATTATCATCAGAAGTTATTAACTGGAAATTTACCAAATAATTTTCATAAAATATTGATTCATCAAGCATTCTTCGAACAGATATTTTCACTCGTCAAAGCATTTTTCAAACAGTTCCATGTTTGATGTTTCAGGCCTTGAATTTTGGGGTGTGTGAGTGCATTTGCACACCATCACATACCATAAATCACATTTAGGTGTGTGATTATTTTGCACTCCTAAATGAAGAATGTTTTGATATAAATCTTTAAAAAGTTGAATAAAACAGCACACTTACCAGACTCCTTAATTTCCTGAGTAGTGTGATTATTTGCACACCTGGAAATTCTAAAACTCAAGGCTTTATGTTTCATGTTTTGTCATGGAACACATCATGCCGAACCTCACCGTGTCAAAAATTGTCAAAGCAACATACATGTCAGAGCTTGCAATGCTATGATTCTCCCTCTGCTTACAACTAATTTCTCACTCATGCAGTGAGTCGCAAAGTGAATATAAATCAGTAGGGCTGTGACTGTTTAGCGATTAATCAGTAAGCAAACTCCTGTCATCAGTTTCGACTAGTGGTATGTGCTGTGATTACTGATTCATGTTTTCATAATGGGACACAGACATTCTCACTTCAGCACATACAAGCGTTAATTACAGTGGAAGTACTGTAAGACAGGTTATTTTTTTACTTTTCTTTAAAGGATTCTGCGCAAGCCGTCGCTGCAGCCCCCCAGTTGGTAAGTCTTGAAATGTAATTGGCATTTCCTGTACTGTGCATACCCTCTGCCCTCTCTTGAGTAGATGAACAATATATCAGGGCTTAAACTGAAGTGACCAGTAAGATGAGAAGCAATATGTAACAATCTTCTTTAACTCCTCTCTTCCATTTTGATTTAAGATGTAATCCTTCCTAAATAAACAATAGTTTGATGTGTGAACCTTTCAGCATTTGAGATTTTATTGTGCCCAACATGAGAAACCAGAAGCACTGTTGTAAGAAAAATACAACTTTGTGATCACAGCTTGAAAAAATTATCCCTTTTGCCTGTGAGCAGCCAGTGGGTTCCCTTGAATTACTTGGTATTTTCCTTTTTTATTTTTAACAGGTTTATGAGCAGATGACAAAGAACATCTTTACAAGAGATGATACCAAGAAACCATCCAATGGCCATGTGGACAAGGAAAACAACATCAAGCTAAACTCAAGCATTTCTTCTTCCATATCGTACAAAAAGATACTTTTCCCCTTTCTCATAGCTTTGTTTATATGTTATGTTAATGCCCAGCAAAACTGTTATAGGTCTTTGACTGCCAATGATGTTGCAAAACAGGCTGGTCGTCGCCACCTTAATTTTTCTCATGGCCAGCATGAGAAAATTGAGGAAAATGCCTTTGCTAATGGTACTGAGGCAGCAACTTTTCTTGAATTATCCTACAATTTTCTGACAACTGTTCAAGAAAATCTCTTTGACAACATGCCCAATCTTATTGAAGTTGACATGATATACAATGCATTTTCATATTTTTCTATTGCACTTCAGAGGCTTGGTTCTCAAAAGAAATTATTGAACCTGAATTTAATGGGCAATCTCATTCGTTATATAGGGGAAGATGATTTAAAGGGGATGGAAAGTGTAGAAAGGATTGATTTGAGTAACAATAAGATTGAAACAATTCATGACAGAGCTCTGGACTATTTGACATCTCTGACGACTGCCACATTTTCAGAAAATAAGTTGACCGCTCTTCCTCAGTTTAATTTGACTAAACTAGTGAAGCTGAAGCACATAGATTTCCAAAATAATAGATTGAAAAGTCTAAGCATCGAGCATTTTAGCAACACTCCTGGGATCACCAACATTACGATTACAAATGAAAATATGTCCATATCTTTTACAAATGGCACACCGGTGGTCATTTCAATCTCTGGAAACAATGAAACAATTTCTTGTGAAAAAAATTTGCAAGATATTAGGAATTCAAATGTAAATATAAACTACACCCTCTTCTGCCAGGACCATCCTGCCCATCCTCATCAGATTGAAGGATTCAATACATCCCAGAGTGATCCCACCAGTACTGAAATATCAGGTACTTTTAGTGATCCTGAAATGTCAGGTAATTTTAGTGGTCCAACCCCTACCACAAATTGTGAGGGTCGTGTGATCATCGGACTTTCTATTGGTTTGGGCCTGTGTTTTTTGACATTGGTGGTGGGCGTTGCAGTAGTAGTTATTATGTGGTGTAAAGGTATTGTGGTCATTAATATGAAATCCCCACAAATGGTGAAAAAAGAAGGGGATCAAGACCAGAAGGTTGAAAAGAATGGATTAATGAATTCAAAAGTTTAGCTTTGAAAATATAGTTTGATCTAGCAAGTGTTATCATCTTTCTTTTAGTTAAAAGTGGGTTGTCTTTATTGGAGACGAATTGGGGATTGTTCTTTTGGGAATTATACGTGAAACTATAATAGTGACTATACCCAAATATACAACAACAACCTGTGGTTGTAACCAGTCTAGGGCAGTGTCTTGTGCAGGTTTATTGTTGCCATACTGAATTGTTATCTGCTAGCAGCTATAGGCCTGGTTAGCTGTTTGATATATGTATGCAAATGAAAACATAATTATGCAAATCCTATTAGTCTGCATATTATATGGTGAATGAAAAAACGTCCTGCTGCTTACCTACCCATTATTCTTTTAGGGGAAAATGGGATGGTTGGCCTTACTGCCTGGGACATTCTCCTTTATTTTCAAAACCGAACAAACCTTATTGATCAGGAAGGGTTGATGGTAACCTTGCATCAAATAAGAGTGTTCTCTGTAGATTTTAGTAGTAATATGTATTATAGGTAAATATGAAGTAGCTAAGACTTATTTTTGCATTTCATTTTTGTTTCTCTTTTTTTTACAGTAACAGTTCTTTATTGAGAGCAAACTTATTATGTGAAACATGCAAATCAATCAGTTTTTCTATCAGTCTGACTTTTGCCGAATAATTTTATGGACGGGCAGTTAAATGAAGAGCTTTGAATGCTCAATGGTTGAGAGTGGTCTGGGAATGTCAGCCAAGGTGCATACTATGTTTGATTTTTTCACATTAGCAAACAGACTCCATAGTCACATGCAACTTTGAAAATGAGAAATGCTAACTTAGAGTTAAAGTTCACTGTTGTTTGTCAGTCTTATTTCATTAATGCACTGTACACCATTTTTGGGAGAAGAGCATTGTGTATTAACACTGCATAGCATTTAATGTTTAGCTTTAGCATAGTGCAAGCAGGCAGGGGAACCCCCCACCCTCACTTTCAGCTAGCCATCCAGGGATGATAAGATAGTCTGTCCATACATTTGCAGATTTTGTTAGTGCATCCCTCCATTGTGGGCAGTGGAAAATACTCATTGGGGTATTTTGTGTAGGCTCTAAGTGGTGGAGGTGGGGGGGGGGGGCAGGAGGCCTACTGCTACCCTTTCATTTAACCACAAAAGGCTTTAGTAATGGTAGTAATGAAAAAAATTGGTGTCCTTATCTTCATTTACATTTTGCTTCAATTGTTAAATGTCTGTAGTAGAAACAGATCTTTAGGTTAAATGGAAACAATTTTTCTGTCATGTTTAGTAGTATTTCTGTGTTTCTTCAGTTCTAGTGTTCTGTGTGTTATTCACCAGTAGTTTTAGATTGCCCCTTAACGTACTTTAGTGTTTAGTCTTGAATTTAGTTAGAGTGTTAAATTTCTAATACAACAGGTTACGGTCTGTCACCAAAGGGCAAGAGCAGTCACCCCAAATTGAAGTAGTGTAGTAGACTGCCCTGTTTCATGATTGGCTGTTGAGAGTCATGTGACAACAAATTTCCCCTTTAAGTCTGAAATTTACTAGAATCAACTGCTTGAATATGTAATATTTAAGTTATGAAATGTGATGAAAGATGTTTTGATGAGAAATAAGAGGGAATTTGTGATATGCAGCTGTCGCTTCAGAATAAGCTTGGGGGAACTGCTCTTGACCTTCATGTGACAGAAATGTTTATTTGGTACACCAGAATGTGCAGGGTAAAGAGAGACAGAGAGAGAGAGAAAATGAAGTAGTTGAGTTTGGTTGGAGTAAGGAGAAGGAGAAGAAGAAAGGAGATAAGTGATTGTAAAGTCTGTCTTGTGTGAATTTTTGAACCCATGCGTCCAATCTCCTTGCCACTTAACAGCATCGAAGCAGTGGGGAGTTTTCCTTTCTGTTTTTGTTACTTCCTGGAAAACTTTTAAAGACATATTCTTGTGGCTTCTTATTAGAGTCTTGATGAAAGAGAAAAATATTTCAGTCCATGTCCTCAAAAACCCTGTAGCAGTACCCTTTTTCCTGATTCAGTGTACCTCATTGGTTATTTTTGTTGAAACACATCACCTCTAAGAAAGATAACAATGTTATTGAAGTGGGTACATTGCTTCAGGTTCCTTTTGGTTTTGTTTTAAATTTGATACTATTGAAATGTTTGAATATCGTTTCATGTGGGTCTAGCATAACCGTACAGCCTAGGAAAGGTATTTCAAACAGTGTTATCAAATATTTCCACAGCAACAGTAGACTTATGCAATGTGAAACAAACGTGTTGCAGTGACATCACACATTTCCTATAATGCACATTATATCTCAAAGAACATAAAAGATTGCTTTTCTTTGAAAATTATTATCCAGCATCCAAATGCTATATGCTATTGAGAGATGCACTTTTTACCTCCTGAAAGAGAAATTATTTCAGCGTATTTTGAGGTCTATGAATTTTCCCCCAGTAATCCCCTTTGATTTCAGATCAAACATATTTTGTAAAATTCGTAAGGACAATTGCTTATGCCCCAATCAGTCGCCAAGCTTCTCCGTTTTGCTTTTTGAAAGCAAAACCTTGCAAGTGTTCTTTTTGGTTGCAGCAGAACAGAATACCTCTGCGTCTGAATCCACATTTAAGAAGTGGAGGCAGTCAGCTCGCATCATACAGCATGCACAGATAGTGCTCTGATAAATACTGTGATTCATGTGTCCCTCAGGATACCAAAATGCAATGGTCTGAGGTCTGTGTAAGGAGGAGCTCAGGACATTATTGGGAGAGACCTGCAGGAATTGTCTAAATGAGGAGGGAAGCATCCTTCCATAAAACTCCCTTTTCTAGTGTTAGATAATGCCTAAGCAAGGTGTGATGAAGCCCACTCATCCGCTATGTCGGATAATGGGCCAATCATAAAGACGAGGGCTTGGTAGGGGATCTTGCTTGAGGTGTAGCTCCAAACAAAAACGATTAAAAAAGTTCCAGTTGATTCAAAAAGATTTATTTGTTGCTTCGAGTCTCCATTGAAAACAAAGATAAGGTTTGCCATTAGGCCCGTGAAAAAAGATAATTAACTATGTACACAAAGATGACTGATTAATAACTACATGTTTGTTGCACGAGTTCCAAAACACGGGTGACCAAGGTTGCAGCTCGGGGCTCGCAAACCGCGAGGAGATCGGGACACACGCAGTCCCCTGATTGGTCAAAAGTTGTGACGCACCAAGGTAAATGGATATGAATTAGTGTGCTGATCTAAATGACCAATGACTAAGTTGTAGAGGGTGAACTTGGCCACAACTTGAAAATATGGGATACAGCGTACACGTGGAACTAAGGTGAAGTGGTTTGTGTTCGCCGTTAACTTGAACACGTGACGGGAAGCAGGAAGACCCTGGGAATCTAGGACAATAGGGAGGAAGAGCTTCTCGTAAACAACAAGGTGGCGTTCCTGTTGAAAGGATGCACCATACATCATGACACTAGCTGTCCTTTACAACGACTAAATGTTCTGAAGCTTTCTTCAACAGAGCCCAAAATATTCGGCGTTCTTTGTGACCAGATGGTATTGCGATCTTTATCTGACAGCCGAACCGTCACTTAAAAAAGCCAAACTTGAAACTGTTTCCCGAAGAAGCTATACGTCCACTTAAGGACAACACTTGACCAACCTCGAGGCCTTCAGACCATTTACATTATTGGTCTGTCATGCATGGCTCCATTCTAGACTGGATGAAAAGAACAGATGCTACACATGATCTTAGCCAAAAGGCCGAGAAGCGAACTAAAACTTGGTTTCGCCGAACGGCCCTTTGCCAGAGGGTCGGGAGGACTTTGGAAAAAGAAGTCACTTTTAGAAGGACTTTCGATTGATGGATCCCACGCAGGAGCTTTGTCCCTTTGTCTGTCTTTTTGATTCCTTGCCGAAGGCAGGCAAGGAATCTATGCGATGGTAATGTCGTGTGTATGTGTGTGTAGGTGTGTGTGTGTGTGTATGTGACGCTTTGGCTTGTAAACACGATATCTCAAGAAGTGTAAGTGTGACTAACCTCGTATTTGGTGTGTAGGTTGGTCATATTGAGTAGATGATCCCTATTGTTTTTGGTGGAGATCAAAGGTCATTTGGGGTCACGAGAGGTCAAAAGGTCAAAACTTCGTAAACACGATAACTGGAGAACGGTACATGTGACTATATTCATATTTGATGTGTGGGTTGGTCATATTAAGTAGATGATCCCTATCGATTTTCGTGGAGGTCAAAGGTCATTTGGGGTCACGAGAGGTCAATAGGTAAATTCCTTAGAACTTGCTTGTAAACACGGTATCTCAAGAAGGGTAAGTGTGACTTATCTCATATTTGGTGTGTGGGTTGGTCATATTGAGTAGATGATCCTTATCGATTTTCGTGGAGGTCAAAGGTCATTTGGGGTCACGAGAGGTCAATAGGTAAATTCCTTAGAAATTGCTTGTAAACACGGTAAACACGGTATCTCAAGAAGTGTAAGTGTGACTATGCTCATATTTGGTGTGTGCATTGGCCATATTGAGTAGATGATCCCTATCGATTTTCGTGGAGGTCAAAGGTCATTTGGGGTCACCAGAGGTCAAAAGGTCAAAACTTTGTAAACAAGATATCTCGAGAGCTGTACATGTGACTATGCTCATATTTGGCAAGTTTGTTGGACATATTGAGTAGATGTTCCCTTTTGTTTTTGGTGGAGATCAAAGGTCATTTGGGGTCATGAGAGGTCAAAAGGTCAAAACTTTGTAAACACGGTATCTCAAGAACGGTACATGTGACTGTGCTCATATTTAGTGTGTGGATTGGTCATATTTAGTAGATGATCCCTATTGATTTTCCCAAGGGTCAAAGTTCATTTTGAGTCAGCATGTTCAAAGCCTGACAAGCTTTCCTGCACAGTCTTTCAAGAAAGGTCACTTGCAGGGTCCTGTAACTTGTCATGTAGATGGCACATAGTGAATACATGGTCCCAAAAGTTTTTGGTGGAGGTCAAATGTCATTTGGGTTCACGACGGCCAAGGGGGATCTTAATGTAGGAAGATTGGATGCCTTGCATGTGTACTTAGTGGACACATTATGGAGCCCTGTTAATTGAAAAACATTGCAAAGCAATGTCAGTGTGAAAAAAGGCCTTACATTTCAGCAGCAAGGAATCACTAAGCCTTTTGGCTTTCTGGTTTTCACCACCCGATGCTGAGTGGAAAGCTACGCAATCGTAGAAGGGACATGCAAAAGAAAAAAACCTCTCTCAGCAAAATGACAATTTTCGTAGAATTGACATTTTGACGACTAAAAGTAAGTCTTCAAAATGACAAAAATCCGCAATTTGGCGTTTTAATTTACTTGTCAAAACGTTAAAATTCCGAAAGTTGTCATTTTGCCGAGTTAAACAATCTCGACAAAATGACAAGATTCAGAAAATTGTCACTTTGCTGAGTTAGAACATCTCGCCAAAATAGCAAAATTCAGAAAATTGCCATTTTGCCAAATTGGGTCATCTCGTCAAAATGGCAAAATTCAGAAAAATGTCATTTTGACGAGTTTAAACATCTCGTCAAAATCGTAAAATTCAGAAAAATGTCATATTGGCAAATTAGAACTTCTCGTCAAATTTGCAAAATTCGAAAAATTGTCATCTTGCTGAGTTAGATCATCTCGAAAAACGGCAAAATTCAGAAATTTGCCATCTTGTCGAGTTAGACCATCTTGTTTAAACAGCAAAATTATATGGAAGCGTTAAGGTGCCATCAAGTTAAGAAATTAGACACGGCATTATCTTTACATTTTGTAACAAAATGATGAAATGTTTACTTATTATCTTAAAATTTTGCAGAAAATGATGAAATACAAACTTACAATATTTCAACAATTCAAAATTTCACAGAAAATTGATGAATTACACATTTAGCGAATGTTTTTATTCCTCGTTTTGCAGAAAATTATTGAATTACACATGCATACCAAATTTTTTGTATCATAGTTATGTTCTTTTCCCAATTTAGTGAGTTATGGTAGAATCAGGAGTGAATGCGCTTTAAGAACAAGAAGAAGAAATTTGTAAACAGTGGAATCATTAGGTAATAAAATCATGCTAAAAAGCATTCAAAATTTTGCATCTATTTTTCTATGCAATATGTACATTCGGTCTCAGTCTCGGTCTTGGACTTTGTCGATCTCGGTCTCGAATTCTGCCCTGGTCTCGGTCTCGACATTTTCTGGTCTCAGTCTTGGATCTGCTGGTCTCGACTTAAACACTGCTTCTAAAAGAATAATTAAATCCCAGTTGTTGTTTTTGTCTTAAACCAACCCCGGATTTGTATAGCCTTCAAGTAAAACTACGCCACGACAAACCTTAGATTTGTAGCTGTTGTGTTCAATTTTAAGGGCGTTTAGACTTTGCTGATATTAACGTCCCAATAACAACGAAAAAATATAGGGATCCTTTGAGAGGGTAGCAGAGAATAGAAAGAAAGTCAGAGTTTGATATGTTGCTACACTTTGTACACATATCAACCTAGCAGCATAGCAAGACGGGAAGATACAAAATGCCGACGGAAACGTGTCAAAGGTAATAAAATCGTTAAGACGGTAAACTGAAAGAAAGAGACTGCCCCAACCCCAAATTCGAATTTGAGGGGCTCCCTTAAGTCTGGGAAGTTTAACCCCAGCCTCCTGCCTCAAAAGGTCAGATTGCCCCAAACACACAGATATACAGAAATGTTTCGTTATGAAAACGTGTATTTAGTTTGAATGACGGCGCATTTTATTCTACCTCTTAAAAATGTGGAAATAGGAATCTAAAGCAGATCCGTAATCCGTCATTTTTTCTGCAAACTGGCAATTTACTAAATGTATCACTTGCAATAAGGGAGTAATTCATCAATTTTGTGCAAAAATGTTGAACTGTCACGGTTGAAATATTGTACGTTTGCATTTTATCATTTTTCTGCAAAATGTTAAGATAATAAGACTCATTTCATCATTTTAGTGCAAAATGTTAAGAAAATGCGATGACTAAGTTCGTAATTTGATGGCACCTTAACGTTTCCATAGAATTTTGTCTTGAATGTTCCAACTATGCGAAATGGCAGTTTTCCAAATTGTGCCGTTTTGACAAGATGTTTTATCTAGGCAAAATGTCATATTTTCCAAATTTTGCCATTTTGACGATATGTTCTAGTTCAGCAAAATGGCAATTTTCCGAATTTTGCCATTTTGACAACATATTGTTACTCGCCAAAATGACAATTTTCTGAATTTAGCCATTCTGACGAGATGTTCCATTTCGGCAAAAGGACAAATGTCGGAATTTCGCCATTTTGACAACATGTTCTTTCTCGGGAAAAAAACAATTTTCGGAATTTCGTCATTTTGACGAGACGCTGTTTAGTCGGCAAAACTTCAATTTTACGAATTTTGTCATTTTGACGAGATGCTTTATCTTGTCAGAATGACAATTTTCCGAATTTTGTCATTTTAAGGAGTCCATTAAGTCGTCAAAATGTCAATTTTACGAAAATTGTCACTTTGCCGAGACAATTCTTTTTTCTTTTGAATGGCCTTTCTACGCTTCCGTAGTTTTCAGGTTGAGACGCTTTGCTTTATCGGTACATCCGTCCGTGGTTGTTTGTGGAAAATACTCCGATGGGCATAGTTACCGTATAAGATCGGCCACGGAGATTATTACCAAAAAGAAAGACAAAAATTCACCCTCTTTCATCTTCAGTTACCCTTCCATTAAAGGTTAAAACCCATTTCAGATGTATTGGTTGTATAAAGGTAGGCCTGTAGGTCCCACAATAAGGATGATGTTCGTTTGAGTGGAAAGATTCTAAACATAAAGACAACGATAAAACAATCTATAAGAAGTCCTGTTTACTGCAGTGGAAGATTCATGATGGGGATGCAAATCATATTTCGTATAAAACGCCTAGTGTCTGATGTGGGCATGAGGCAATGTAACAGGACCGCCTGAGAGTGCAGAAGTAGACCTACTCGCGACTGATATATGGGAAGGAAGTTATCAGGTTATAAGGGCTAGGAATAACGATACTTAGTTGAGGAATTTATGCTGGGGTGAGAAGGGGAACTTTCTTCCAGGCATAAAATCATGTTTTCTTAATTTTCGTTTCACGAGATGGCTATTTTTTGCTTGTTTTTATTTCAAGTTCAGGCGCAGATCCAAGGGGGGGGGGGGCTTTTACGGCTTCCCCCCCCCCCTTTTTCGTCACATCAACAGTAACAAATACACTAAAATAGGCATAACGCTTATCTACGAGAATATTCAAGGGGGCTATTTCAGGCTCATAATTTCCCTCACACTGTCACAAGACAAATCCAAATACACGAACCTCGTATGATATTAAGTCCGGGTGAGTAATCAAAAGGGAGAGCCCATCCCTTAGTCTCCTTCCTCGGCAGGCATAGACGTACGAGACAGGGACACGGAACGGAGGGTGTTCAGTTGCGGTGAGAAATACAGGAGTTTCCAAAGGCAGTCTTCGGCCCAGTTGCGGTGAGAAATGGTTTGTCATTTATCACGCAAGAGATGTTAGGGGGAAAATAATTAACAGACATGAGTTCGAGCATTCACAGACAATTTCATCAATTCAGCGGATCTTTAATTTAGCCAGGAGTCACAATGAAGATGCATTAGCATATTTTCAATTCCGTTGTTTAGTATTCTTCGAAAAGAATCAAGACCATTTAGTATAGTAGTGGTAGTAATTTTCTGATCGCTTAGCATGTTCCTGATTTTTTCTTATGTGGAAACAAAAGCTAAACTTATAAACTTTTTTAGACTCTCTTTACAAGCATGAAAACGAATTTTCGACCATCCGAGGGATCGCGAATTTTCTCTACGTTCCGCACCAACTAATGGTGGCGCTCCGCTTAGAAAGTCTTTCGGGCAAAATTACATTTTTCGGGTCAAATTATTTTTTTAGTAACTTTATAATCACTTCGCAGTTCGCGAACCTTTTTGAAGTGAACATTTTATTAAGCGAAGATAGCGACTATTTATAGATTCTTCGTATGGGTCTGGAAAAGTGTTATTTCCGACGATTTGAGGGTCGAATTTTTCAAAATTTTCTCTACCTTCCGCGCCAACTAATGATGGCGCTCCGCTTAGATAATCTTTATGGCAGAATAAAGCTTTGTGGCCAAGAAAAAACCGCGAACTAAAATGCGCACGTTCGCCTTTACCGATCGATGCTCTTTTATTTTGACTCTTATGAACTAGTATGTAAATTTAATGACAAGTTTCACTTTGAAAGGTACCGTAGCGTAAATGGAATAAGACTGCATGTAAAGACACAAAAGTTTCAGTTTTATCCTCCTGAACCACCACAATTCAACTTTTAATACTATTCTCATCAAAGTCGAAATTATTGCACCATTTTGCATCTAGGCTCCTTAAAAACGCTTAAAATTTTCAAAGGGGAGGGGGACCCCTTACACCCCTCCCCAAGGCCGGCGATCACTGAACATACTGCACGCCCCGGCCCCTTCAGAAAAATCATGCGTAAGCCACTAGTACGTGCCACCACCATTACCCGCTTTTTCTAAGTCAAGCCCCTCTCCCCTTTTTTGAAATGTCTGGATCCGCGCCTGAAGTTCTTGTTTTTATTTAAGTTCCAGACGAGTAAACTACAGCCAACCTAGGGAACGGATCAAAGTTGGTTGCCGGCAGTAGTAAACTGAACCCTCAGTCTGTTAGCATGATGACTATATAATATAGACTTGAATACATTTGGAGCTAACTCCTACCATGAATTTATTTAGAAGTAAAGCTTTTCTCCCCATGGAAAATCTCTTTCCAAGTGAAATGTTATTAATAACATCTGGATTCTTTCTGTTAATTATACCTTTAGTCTTGTTAGCAATGTCCATGCTTAATGCCACCATTCCTCGGACATTTGGGAAATTTCACTTTTGTGTGTCACCAGAGTCACGCTGGACCCCAACAAGCCTGTCTTAATGCAGTAAGTGTTCGCTCGTAAAGCAGTCAGTGGTAAACTTTTCAGAGCTCCTTCAGTGCCGTTTCCCTAAAATTTCCTTCCATATAGGCTATTAATTTTGAAATATTTTGTCTACAAAAGGCAACAAAGTTTCGGGAGCTCTTTGAATGTTGCCGCGAAGCCCCAATCCTCACTCCTTAGATAACATAATATGACAACAACGATCTTCAGTCGACATTCTGTCTCAGATATATGCCAACAGGAAATGCAGATTCTTCGATAGTTCCCCAAATATTTAAATTTCCTTGCAGGAAACCCTGAATGTAAATTATTTTTTTGCAATACAAGCTCCACATTTACAAATGTGTTAGAGGACCCAAATTTTCGGCGCGCTCCTAATGCAGTAGTATTCACACTTTGGAAAAAATCAGATTTTTTAAAAATTTTCCCCATTTTTAAAGTGCTTCCTACGACACTGATTTTGGCACACTTCGTGCGCCATGATGTATACAGCGTCTGAGATATTTGTGGCTGGCTTGAGAAATACAGTAGGTAGATCACGGCCACACGGATGCGGGGACTTGCGTAAAATTTGACCCCTTTGACAAGAAGGGGGCAGATCGCTCCCGGGACTTTTCAAAATGTGCCTTTTCTAATTTCGAAAGTATACCGGGAAATAGAAATAGAAGGAATTGTTGTGTACGCACTGACCGAAAACAATCTTGAATAGAGCTAGATATTGAGTGGTACGGGATCGAGTTCCATGCGAAAAAAAGATAGGAGAGTTCCAGTTGATTTTAAATTATTTATTTGATGATTTTAGTTCCACAAAAAGATAATCAAGTTGAATTAATTATTCTGCCAGCCTAATACGATTACTAAGATATGTGTATCCCTCTGCGTCTACGGCAGGAGTCTCCAGCTCGCAAGCTCGGTCTTGTGGATCGTGCGAGCTCTGAACACATGCAGTCCCCTGATTGGTCAAAAGTTATGACGCATCCATGTAAATAAGTATTATGATATAAATGACCAATAAGGAGGCTGCAAGGGGGAAATTGGCCACACCTTGAAAATATGGGTTACAGCGTGCACGTGGAGCTACGGTAATAGGGAGCTTTCGATTTGCACGTTAACCCAGTCGACTGCTACGAGATTACGTCAATTTCAGTCTCTGCGCATGCGTCACGTCGTCTCCCTCGTTCACTAGCCAAATCGAGAACGTGTCCACCGCGGTTTTGACGTTCGCTCCAAACTGCAGCCAGCGTTCACATGTGTGACGTCACAGAATTTCTGAAAATGGATTAAGTGGCAAGAATGCATGCTAGTTTCCCTCCTCGTGATCTGTTTTGCCCAAAAGCGGTCACTAAAATGTATATGAGATTGATGATTCATTGGGGAACATGCATTATTTTGGACGTTTTCTTGCAACTTCAACAGGCGGATATTCGAAGTTGAAATATACTGTGTTCTCCATGAAAACATACCAACAACTTAACTAGCGTTCGTGTAGTAGACATGCATTTACATCGTTGAAGAAATTTAGAAAAATTACACAAGGCTAAGCTGTAAATTCGCCATTTTAATACGACTCGTCCACGTCGACCCTTGTACAGGGAAATCGAAACAGGCTTTAACAGTCGACGTACCATAGCAGTGGACACGTTCAAGAAGGCAAGCTGGTTAACTAGAACGAAGTCCACGTTCACTGAATCGAAAGCTCGGTAATGTGATGTGTCACGTCCACTGGTAACACGTGACGGGAAACAGGAAGGGCCCTGGGAATCTAGAACAAAAGGAAGGGAGCGTTGCTCGTAAACAACAAGATGGCGTCTGGTAAAGGTCATGGAAAGTGTACCATACTACATGACAATAGTTTCCACCTACTTCTATTATTTAAATGCATAGGCTATAGTAGCGGACCAAAATTAATGAAATCGATCACAAATTTTTAAATTAAAAAAAAATAACAATAAAAAAACAGACATAAAATTATGACACTGTGGTTGGTTCTTTGTGTATTGTCTACAGGCCGTACGAGGAGACCCACCCCCTCTCCCCATTTCCTAAACATGTGGACTTCGTCAAGGATCTGAAAAATTTCGAGCGTCCATGCATTTGAGTTGAAAGGTTGCATGTTTTTAATTACACATCTTAAGCATTCCCGATTTCTTTAAATAGTTGTCAGAAAAGTAAAAGAGCATCATTTAGTGTTATGTAGTATGGTGCAACCTGCATGACATTTTAACACAACCATGTTGTTGTTTGCGAGCAACTCCCCCCTCCTTTTGTCCTAGATTCCCAGGGCCCTTCCTGCTTCCTGTATAGTGTTACCGGTGAACGTGACAAACTACCTCACATAAGTTCCACGTGTACGCTGTATCCCATATTTTCAAGGCGTTACCAATTTCGTCCTCTACAGCCTTCTCATTGGTCATTAAGATCAGCACATTCATTTATATTTTTATTTAATTTGGTGCGTCTCAACTTTTAACCAAAGAGTGCAATTAGTACTAGGATCTTCCCACAACCTTCGTGGCTTGGAAGTACGAAACACGCTCCCAGCCCACAAGCTGATACTCGTGCAGCAGACACTGAAGGATAAGCATATATTCACCTTGTATAGAGTTTAATTTTAATAATTCTTTTTTGCCGGCCGTCGAATGAAGTTAAACTGAATAAAAATCACCAATGAAGTTGAAATAGAACTGAAATCTTTATTCTTCCTGTTTGTGCATCTATATCATCTAGTATCGCCTATACTCAGCAAGATCCCGCGCCAAGACTTCGTTATACGAATGGCCCTTTATCTCACAATAGCCACGGTAAAATTTTTATGAAAACTAAAAAAAGGACAAAAATATTGCTTGATGGAACAGTCTAGTACATGATACATACCATCATCCTGCACTCTGTATCGTGTTACACATCACTTTGCACTTTGCTTGCAAGAGTAGAGTATTTAGGGTGAATGTTGCAAAGAGTGAGATAAAATTTAATGGTACACCAACACGAATACGTTATGTAGAGTCAGTCAACTGTACAGTAAGAAGCTCAAGGTTTAAATGTATTTTCAAGTATGGTTCAATTAACTACAAGTTTGGTTTCCCTTTAGTCCAGTGGCGTAGCTAGGATTTTTTCCAGGGGGGCAAAGGTATTGAAATTTCCCCAAAACTTTTCCCGGTCAATGTGTATGTATTTCATATAAAATATGCAAACTTACAAGTATAACAACATTACCATGTCATTTTGTAATATTACCTGCATTTTAATCTTAAAGTATAACATAGAGCAATCCGAAATTACAAAGTATACTATTTTGGTAAACAATATCTGGTTTATTTGTATGTATTAAAGCAATGGCGTACGCAGGATTTCTCTGAAGGGGGAGGGGCATGCATTATGGTCTAAGTAGAAGGGTGTCCGGAAATTTTTTGACGTTTTCAAGGAGCCTACATGCAAAATGGTGCAAGATTTTCGACTTTGACGGAAACAGTGTTAAAAGTTGAACCGTGGTGGTTCATGAGGATAAAACTGAAACTTTTGTGTCTTTACATGTACTCTTATGCCATTTATGCTACCTCACGAAGTAAAAACTTGTCATTGAATTTGCACACTTTTAGAAGTCCAAATAAAAGAGCATTGATGGTTATTCGTGGTTTTCCTTGGCCACAAAATGTTATTTTGTCATAATGAATATCTAAGCGGAGCGCCACCATTGGTTGGCGCGGAGCGTAAAGAAAATTTCGAAAAATCAGACCCCTCAGATGGTCAAAATAGCGTATTTATGCTTGTAAAGAGAATCTAAACATGTAGTCTTTTTTATCGATGCCACCAGTGGGAAACTGAGTCTACTTTTTTAAGTAAAAATTGGAATTTGACAGAATTTGCCTAGGTCTATTTGTAGGAATAAAAAAAATGGCATCACTGAAAGACCTTGCAGGGAAATTCCTTCCCCTTTGAAAAATTTTGAAAAATTGGGTGTCCTTATAAGCAATCTGGTGCCACATATACTATCTTTTGAAGTAAAATCTGTGTTAATAAAGTTAGACTTCGTATTTTTAAGAACAAAGAAAAAATGGCATCTGTGAGGGGGGCATGGCCCAATGGTCGCCACTAAGGAGGCCTAATAGTGGCTCGATCACACAGGATATCCTGTGAGAAAAGCATTCTGTTATGTGTAGAAGGCTAAAAGGTACTCATTGTCCATTTATTGTTACACTCAAAGTGAGCAGAAAGCTATTTTCCCGAACTGGCTTGTAAGTCTCCAAGGATTTGGCTACCTAACAAAATCTAAGTGTGCCAACGGATCCCGTTAATTCTAATTTCTAGATTAACTTTAAGTTTATCGTTGGCCATGGATTGTTTCAGCCCGATCCATCGTTATGTACACACAGTAAAATCGTACAGCTACTGCTAGCTTGTAGAAGAACATAACAACCTCGGGGGTCTACGGTAGTGACTTGTCAGTTTTCCCATCTTTTTACTGAATTCCCAAAGTATCACCTGAATAACAGCTTCCTGTGCAATGAAATGCACTGATCATAACCCCTGTGCGTAAACAAGCACAAGAGAACATTCAATCTACTCAGTACGCGGCGAGGACATTTCTGTGGAACGCGAATTGTGGTGTGTGTGGGCCGGTTCATGCGCCACTGACGAAATCTGAGTTAATTTGTTGCATGAAAATACGAATTATGTATGAGAAATGTCTCACAATTTCTTATTCTAACAAAAACTTTGAGAAATTTTTGTGAAATTTTTGTAATAATAAGAAGATTCATCAAATTTCCCCATTTTCATCAAATTTCCCCCAAAATTTTTCCAGGGTGGCAACTTGCCCCCCCCCCTGCCCCCCCCCCCCCCCCCCGTAGCTACGCCATTGCTTTAGTCGCGACTGGCGGGGAATACCGGGGGCATATTCTACAACCCCAAGTCTACAACTGTACAAGGGGAGAATGTTGCAAGGCTGTTTGTTTCAATACGCTAATTCGGTGATTTGTTGGCGCACGGAATTGTGGGGCACAGCGTGGTGATAGACACGCCAAGTTCAGCACAAAGTACGCGACGTTCTCTTGTTTTCGCGATCGTCTGCACCACATGCTTAATCGGCACCGACACAAGAAAATGCATCGATGCTCATGAACTCGGCCCCTGTTGATTTCCAATTTCCCCAACTAATACGTTTAAGCTAAAGTCATGTAGTTGTATAGATTGAGGTGTGCTGCAGAAATTCATGGATCAATAAGCTACAATCCGCGACAAAAGTACAGTAGCTGGAACAACAACACCCCCGCTTCCCGATTCAATGTTGTTAATCCGAGATTTCCGAGAAATTATGTCGAACTGACCAACATTGATTGAGGGATTGAGTGGTCGAGGGTAAGAAAGGGTAAAGGAAGTCGACAAACCAATTCCACTACCTGTTTCGACACTTTTGTCGCGGATTGTAGTTCGGTATTTCGTTGGCGTATGGACTATGGAATTATGGGGGGCACGGTGTAGGATATACGAACCGAGCTCAGCTTACAGTGAACGACGTTCCCTTGTCGTGCAGTGAGTACGTGCATACAACAATATAAACATAAATATGAATAGCAAACCCGAACGAAACTAGGGACTCTGTCCTCCTTTACCGCACATTAAAATGAACATTTGTAAGCCAAAAAGACAATTTATACACGGTCCGCTGCACTGAAACACACCTGAAGGAATACATATGATGGAACACATATGATGGAATGATGTCGCTGAATTTCCATATTAACTCAAATTTTGAAACACGTCTTGTAGATGCGGCATTGGCATCCAGACGATTTGGAATATGTGCGCATGTGCACATCGACCAGGAGAAATAACCGAAATCACGAATTCGGTTATTTTGTTACGCCACAAATGGTTTTCAAATACAAAACTTTTTGCGCTCGTCGCCCCTGGGACCTTATCACCTCAATATTTTTTTTACTATCGGTACCTTCTGATAAAAAGGAACGATGAAATACACCAGTTAAAGCTAAAAGCTTTGTCTACAGAATATCCTTGTCGTTTGCAGATAACTTTAGTTGATGAATTGAAAATGGTTCCATATACGGACATTGAATGCAAATTTCGTCAAGGAAATGACACGATATGCAAAATTTCAGAGCGCTTTCCTAGTCGCGGTGGTTGCATGATGTCTTGACCACTAGGCCTACTAAAGTCAAAGTGCACCTAAAACGTTTTTCCATTTTGTACAATTTCGCTTCATAGATCAAACTTGGCGTAACAAATGTATTCGAAGGGAAGGAGTTTGGGTAAAAGTCTGCTCCTTGACTTCTATCCACCACTCAAAATTTTGTTTTCTCGTGTATATTTCGAGAAAATAGATATAACTACGAACCCAAGAGATACGGCATTTCTGTACACACTAACCATTCAAAAATTTGATCAAAAAGCTCGCGAAGCCTGGTCCCATCATTCGAACAAGTCATTCCAACCCCTTCAAGTAAATCAAATTAGGGTATAATGTCCATGATTAGCAGGATAGGGGAAACCAGTGAAAGTGAATCAACAACTATAGCATGTTGCACGTATGCAGTAAAATACCGCATATCAAAAATTAAACACACCATACAGTAATTAAGCCGTTGTCATTTTACTGAGAACACGTCTTTGTTTTTGATTTTGTTTTATTTTCATGTTTTAAAAAGGTGATTGGTCAGAAGTGTGAAAGTCAGGACGCATTATGAAGGCTTTTAGAGAGCGTATTAAAAAGGGTTAATATGGTAGGCCAGGCGCGGATCTTGGTCGAGGGTGGCTTTTCTGGCCCCAGAGCCCTCTTTAACCACATCAACATAAAAAAAAAAAGAAAAAAATAAGCATAACATTAATCCATGAGAATACAACATCGAGGGGCTTTTCAGGCTCAATCTTCCTTCACTCACAACGCAAATACCGCATATAGCAGAATCTCGTATAATATTCAGTCCGGTGAATCTAAACCTGGCGAGACCCGGGGCCTAGGTCGGGGAACACATTGTTTGTGAGGACTAGATCTAGGTGCACTAGGCTTACCCCAGACCACGGTTTGTTTCAAGTATTTTGTTTCTTTTAGGGGAGGGGGTCAGGAAAATATCAGGGTAATCAGGGATTATGATGAGGGGAAGGGGAACAGTGAAGGATTGTGTTTGTAGTCAGCAGTATAGCATGTAAAAAAAACACTGTTTGCGAGAATCACATAATACCTCAACTCCTGCCATAGGTAGCCTATAGTCGTTGATGCGCCGACTGGCCGACTGTCGGTGTATTCATCATGATGCGCATGAAGCGCGCAAAAAGTTCTCCTGAGAATTTCCATCTCCTTTTGAAATACAGCATGAACTCTGAGTAGGACATTGAATCAATCTTCAATACACATGCATGGTAATTTAGTGCAATGATACTTTCAAAGATTTCTTATTTTTAATCATACATGATCGGAAAATTAGGCTGGCCTAATAAAAAATAAATTTGTGGTACGAGTTCGAGTTTAATTGAAGCACCATACAGTCATGTTAGTCTAGTTCTTAAGGACTGGCTGCTACATGAAATCCAAAGTCGCACACGGAAACCAACTTTGAGAGTTTTCCTGCCTTTGACTGAGAACGTTTACTTTTTAAAGTTAACTTGCTAATGAAGTATAGGCCTATGATTGGTTCAACTTCGACTGTGAGTCCTACAGAATGAATGTCGAAAGTTGGGAGAAATTAATTTGCTGTGAATTGAAATGCCGCTGGCAGGCTGACCTTGAAGTGGCAGTGGCGTAGCCAGACTCCCCCCCCCCCCCCATGACCCAGCCTTGCAAAGCAAAAAACACCTAAAATATGGCGTTTTTTTCTCTCTACCGGTCATCCTCTGTCCAGATCTGTCAGCGTTCTTTTTACACGTACTGTGCTGGTGCGTGCTTTGGCGCCCGACGTTGCGGAGTTTTTTTTTTTCAATAGAAGCAATATATGCAGGCGCGGATCCAAGGGGGGGGGGGGTTTAATTACGGCCTCAGCCCTCCTTTTTTCGCAAGCATGAACAATACACTCTAAAAAATATTTAAACGATTTTGTTTAAAAATTAGGATACTCACGAAAATGAGTATTTCTACTCGAAATAAGTGAGTACTTCAACTGAATTTGTGCAAAATTTTACACAAATTGAGTTGAAGTACTCACTTATTTCGAGTAGAAATACTCATTTTCGTGAGTATCCTAATTTTTAAAGACACAGTATCGTGGCGTGAAACGGGGGCGACATTTGGACAGCCTTCAAAAAATTTGTTATCCCACCCAAAATCCCGGATGTAGCCCATAGACACCGTATGATGACAGTTCATACGATTGGGTGGGATAGCGTACTGCTGCATATGCTTGTTTGTGTGAGCGTTAACAGGCGCGCAGTATCTGTGTTAATTTGTATGTAGCAGGGAGTTGTTTTCCTGATACAAGTGAGTACAGTACCTTGCTCAGTGACAACATAGAGACCCTTGGGAATTTTCCCAATATCTTGGGAATTTTGAACCGTCTGGATCTGGATCTGGAAAAATACTGCATGCACAACACTCCTGGTAGAGTCAAACATGCAGGGTTGAGTGTGCGCATGTAGTTAGTCGTCCCGTCTGAGGATCCTCAAGGCTGCGCTCTTGAATTGCTTGGGGTCCTCGAGATCTGTAATGTTCTGGGGGAGTAGGTTCCAGTCTCTGACGGTCCGAGGAAAGAAACTGTATTTGTAGCAGTCCTTATTGGTTGGTATATTTGTAAAGCTATTAGAATGGTGATGCCTGGAGGGCCGCCGGACCGGTTGTAGGTTGTTGATTGGCAAGGCTAGGAGGCCCAATCTGGCTTTGTGAAGAATTGCTAGCCTGTTGGCAGTACGCCTGTTTTTGAGACTATCCCACCCTAGGTCATTTAGCATTTCAGTCACACTACTATGGGGGGAATAGTCATTATAAACAAACCTGGCAGCCCTACGTTGTATTTGCTCAACCTTATTGGATAGGGAAGTGGTGTTGGGATCCCAAACAGAAGATGAATACTCCAATAAAGGCCTAACAAGTGTGAGATAGTTTCCTTCCCACTTTGAAAAAAGAAATATTGTGTGATTGTTTCTTTTTTCTACTTTTTTAAGTCACTTATTAATTGGTTATGAAATATGTGAATAAGTTCTAATAAGAATGCCAAGGTGGCTAATTTGTATTAAATTTCCGGCTAAATTGTTTTGTGTTTTAATCATCAGTTTGACTTCGATGCTCTTATAGGCTATTATTACTGTAGTTCAACGTTGAGAGGCTATACGTTGTTCGAGAAGTGATCTTGGGAATTTCTAAAAAGACGAACTGGCCCAAGAAACCTGCATTGAACTTGACAGATTGGTCGAAGCGAAGGGGCTAGTCTTAGTCTTACGACAGCAAAATGTCTTCCTGTTCAGAACTTCAGAAAGAAAAAATCGAAGGACAGCGTTTGCACACGTTGTCACGAGAAGGAGAAATCAAACGAGAAAAATACAGTAGCAAACGAAAGTTCCCTTTCCCATTCTTACGCGGAATAGGCCCTAGCCTACCTAACGTTAGATCGCCGCAGAAAAAGCACAGGTCGTCCTAGCGTTATATAGTATATATAGTATATATATAAAAAGGAAAAGGTAAGACACACCGCCTAACACCAACACAGTGCTTCGCACAAAACTGTTCATGATTTCTCACCTCATACTACATTTACCCCTTCAGATCTCTTGAGAACCTTCCCATCATCTTCTCCTGAAGAAACACAACAAACTTTAAGATGTCTTAAACAAAAAACCTCGCATCAAATGCCAAAAATCTTCTCCTCCGATTCAATGCTAATGACGGACTAGATCACTCTTCTCCAATTCATGACGTCACATTACGTAATGGGAATTGCCCTGTTTTCACACATTTTGGTGTTCACCTCCGCCACAAAAAAGTTTTTTTTTTTTTCATTTCGCTTTCAAGGGGAGGGTGATGCTTAATATTTTACTCAGTAGAGGAAAGGAAGATGCAACATCATACCCATAAATGTCAAAAATCTCGTTTACTGAGTTGTAATGTGCAAAACACATTCAGAAGATGCACACCTACCATTACAGTCTCCGTTAGGAGAAAAGACCATGCCCTAGTTGTTTAAACTTGTATCTTCAATGAGTTGAGTGTCGGTTCCATTTGGATTTGAGAGGCATAAGTTATTTTGACCACATCTCCGGACGTATGACTATACGAAATTTCTCGAACATGTACCACCACTATACTGATTGACAGATTTGCCATTTGCTTCTTTTCCTGTAAAAGAGTCTTTTGGCCAGAGTCTTACAGAACCAAGTTTGCTGAGAGTGGACCAAGCTCCCCGAAGGGTGGCTGGTGGGAGTCAATAACACAGAACCTTCGACAGAGGCGGTGAGTTGGCAAAGGATGAGGAAGGCAATTTTTTAGGCGAAAAAATAGTCGTTCATTAGCCTGGAAAATCTGGTTAAGGCTTTTATTTAGAAAACCTCCGCTTCCTATCAGAAAAATCAATCATCGAGGTACTACATATTTTATCGTACAGATAAAAGCTCCTACTTATTTCCCCATTATTTTCGTTTTACCCACACACGAATACACTCGTTAATAGTCCTCACCGTCCCTTCCTGCATCACTGAAGTCATGTTAGCATTTCGTCTAATTGCATGATGGCCAAAAACGTTACCGTACTTCCATGAAGATTGCCCAGGCAATGAGCATGGAAGAAAAGGTATGGTACAAACAGGTTATTAATTTTGTGTATGGTTGACTTGTACGGAGCTTTTAAAGTGTCATGAAGGGATGAGGTGAAGTTATGGACATTCTCGCGATCGTAATCAGTGGCGTAGCCAGGATTGAATTTTTAGGTGGGCCTAGGTAACAAGTGGGGGGGGGAGGGGCTGGTACCTCCGAGGGTCAGGCGTGGCAAGACTATCTAAGCGGAGCGCCACCATCGGTTGGCGCGGAGCGTACAAGAAAATTTTGGGATTTGCAGACCCTCCAGATGGTCGGAAACGGCACTTCCCACGCGTTTTAAGCTGCACCAACCTTGAAATACGAATCTCATGTCTGCCACTTCTCAAAAAATGATAAAAAATCGATCTATGAAATATGGTAATACATACATTTTTAGGGACCCCAAAGCTGGGCGTTTCTGATCTGTGGCCTGGGGGATGAGACTAAAGGAAACCGGTATCTCTCTTTTCCTTAGGAAAAATCGTAAAGTTCAGGAGTACGTAGATCACAAATGCGGCAATATTTGAATGGATTTCAGCTTTAATTTGAAAACCACAAGTAATTGTGCCCCGTCTGAGAAATTTTCTTTGCGTTAGATTTCCTACATGAAAAATGGTGCCATGTTTGGCAAAACTTTGAACTGATTATAGACCTGCGTTTTAGGATTTTCCTTTTTGGGGAGCATGAAAGATTTCAAAATACTCGTTTTTATTCTTTGTAGAAATTTTACAAGTGACTAACATACTACCAAAAAAACAATGTTTTCTAGTTTTCAGCGGTGTCTAGATGCAAAATGGTGCAGTATTTGCTCAATCATCGGTACATTACGTAGTCAAAATTAAAATACTACGTGTAAATCTCTCAAAATTTTAAACCGCAAAGCAGAAGTACTGTAGGGTTCATGTGCCAGAAACATATGAAGTCCGGACCCTTGTGGACATTTTACAAATCCGCCCTGACGCCAGTGCCAACTAGTAAAAAGAGGACTTGTCGAGCTGATTTTCCAGGTCGAACCAGTCGGAGGAGGGGGCGGGAGTCACTTTGCCCACCTTCCCCCTTCTCCCGACAGATACGATACTGGCTCTTGGACGAAAATGTACATTTGACCAAAAACTTTTGGGGTTGATGCGTACTGTTTAACAAGAATTTTCCGAACAGTGAAATTCCTGTTAAACAGTGCGCATTAACTGAACATTATTTGAAAATTAAGAGCGCATTAACTGAACATTATCTGAAAATTAAAGAGCTCTTAATTTTCAAATAATGTTCAGTTAATGCGCACTGTTAAACAAGAATTTCACTGTGCGGAATACGTTGGAATTTAATGAGAGAAGATGTTTTCCATTTGGTGAGGTGATATTGAAAAATTTGGGGTTTTTATTAAGTGATGTCCCTGTCAAGAGCAAAATTAAGAAGAATGGGGGGCGGGAGGGGGGTTGACAGAAGTTCAAGTGGCTTGGGTTTTTCTATTGTACGGAGCATCCACCGAAATTAGCATGTTCCGGATAATCTTTTGCCATTTATAACAAATATTTGAAAAACATGATATATTTGAGAAAAGTTGTTTTATGACAGTTTTTTTCAAAAGAATTTTCACTTCAACAGAAAACGCAGCAACTTGCTATGTGATAGAAAAATGCATATTCATAACATGCCTAATATTGAGAGAAATAGACTGAACGCTTAACGAATAATGATTTGTAAGCATTCACTGTTCTACCAACGGTTAAGAAATCTGTTCGATCAAAACACAATCTAAGGGGGGTATCACTATCGTTTGACGAGGAGCGTACAGAAAATTTTGCAAAAATTGAGCCCTCAAGACACCTGGAAATGGCATTTCACAAGTTTGTGACTAGAAATATATCAGTCATTATTTGGAGTGTGCCTGTGCAATTTGAGTACCACTTTATTAAAAAAAAACAACTTGCTAAGTGATCAGAAAATTTTCAGATGAAAAAAAGATAAAAGTACCATTAACATTAGATAAAATGGTCTCTTCTCTCTTTTCAATGTTAAGCGGAATTGTATGCATACATATATTGCGACTTTTGTTTTTATTCAATTGTAAGATCAACTGAATTGATGGAATTTTTGATGTGAATGCCCGAAGTCGCGACTATATATGATTTTACTTCCAACGTCTTTGACATATGTCACGTTACAAGGTGGGTTAAAATGAATTTTCAGTCAGACTCTCGAGACTCTCTGAAAATACCTGTTATCATTATGTTTAACTAAAATCATCCTGTTCGGTTTTCATTGACGTTGCTCGAATTCGGCTGTCGGGGAAGGACAGATGGCAAACCATTGGGCACTGCATGAGACCTACCTGAACACACTCCCATTATTTGGTGAAAACCCAGCACCCCCTTTTTCGACCTTCGCCGGAATATTTACCATTTTGGCCAAAGATTTTTATGACTACTTACAATATGAAGTAGAACTGAGAAATCACTTTTGCGTAAGCCACCTGAATTTGCCACAAATCTTTGTAATCATTTTACTATTTTTTAAAATTATTCTTAGAATGAAGCGCTTTTTGCTATTCTTCGGGCCAAGTTTCGAATGAATTCAGATAAGTGGCCATCTTGGGCATGAAAGTGTGCAAGACTAAAACCAACAGACTGTGATGGCTCACTGAGGCTGAGGAATCATTCTTTATTTTCAGCCCCTTCAGGCTTCCCTTATACGTCGCTTTATTATATTATCTTTTTTGCTTTTCATGAAAATGGTAGAGACTGTATACCTTTTCTTATTTGGAGAAATGTATGTCTGAAAGAATTTGGATCGACCATATTGGGCATTGTGTTGACTTTGAAGTACAGCCAACGAATAATAGCTTTTTCCTTTGGCCTATCCGACTGTGTAGTTAAGTCTTGAAATCTTTCTGATTTTTTATGAAAATTTTACCCTAAAAATGTTTTCCTTTTTTTTCGGACATATTTTTTCACGATTTCGAGTACGCTTCGGAGTTATTCTTGTAATTAAAACAGTTTCAAGTTTTTAAAACTCAATGGCTGTCCGAATATTTCCCCAATTTCTTTCCGAATTTTAAATTTTGCCATTTTTTTGGGGGGGGGGGGAAGTCTGTCTACCGTGACCCCTCCCCGTCTTGTACGCCTAAGTATATTGAAAGAATTTTATGCAGAAATTTGCAGAGGAGAACTGGAAGACTGAGTCTTCAGTATTGAAGATCAATCTGCTCAAAATCAATACTGAAGGCGGGCTGAGGTATCATGTTTTGTCGTACGGTAAAAATGGGAAATATTTTGACTTTGTTTTCAGAATGTTTGAAACTCTGGAGCTTATATTGCAGTATTGAAAAAATGGATTTTCGTGAGAAAAATTGGGAATTTTGAGAGTTTCCATGAAGAATACGGTGTTCTCTACAGAAAACAAAATCTAAAGATCATCGAAGGGAGGGGAGACTGAAGACCGACCGGGGCAGGCTTTCTTGACGGGGCATAGCCCCAGACCCTCGCTCGTTTGGCGCCACCATTGCAGTAAGTAACAAAATAGAGTCCAAGTCCAAGTACATAAGCTTAAGTCCGAGTCCAAGTCCAAGCCAGATGCCAGTGTTCTGCAGTCCACATGCTGAGTGTTGTGCCTTCGACTGATTAAGGAAAATAAAAAATGTGACGAAAAATGGACTGGACTTGATGTAATCGACTTCGAATCCAAGCTTAAGTCCAAGTCCAAGTCCAAAGAGCCTGAGTCCAAGTCCAGAGAGTCATAGCCAAAAAGCTGACTTAAGTCCGGACTCGAGTCCTCCAGCCCTGTTAACATAGTGTCACAGTGAAATGAGGGGTTGCATTGCTGTGTGGGTGATTCTCAGCGCTGACTGAAAGGGTTAAAATCAAGGGGATACTTCTTGGTCGTGAAAAAAGACACAGAACCTCTACGGCTATTTAGCCTGGTCCCTCTCCCACCATAGCTCAATCTCTTTTTTCAACGTATTTTAAGTCCATAGGCGTAGGGGATCATTTCAGTTTGGGGACAGAAGATTTTTGCCCAAAAAATGTAATTCTGCCCGTTAAACAGTGAAAGCGCGGAGCGTCCAGAAAATTTGAAAACTCGTACTTCTCAGACAGTAGAAAATTACATTTCTCAGGCTTATAGGGGGATCTAAGCAGTCTCTATTTTATCAGAAAATTACCAGATAAAATGTATCACTACCAATCGATGAAATGGTCCCGCATATTTTCGGGGAAAAATACAAAACGGACTTGAAAACATGCTAATGAATTTTACTCTACTGCGACTCTTGGGTAAATTCAATATATATTGAAAAAATGGTTGCCCGACGTTCCGACTATATATGATTTTACTTTTGAAAAATGTAGGCCTATGGAGATCTTAGCAGTCGCTATTTTGATCAGAAGAATCAGATAAAATGTACCACTACCATAGGATGATAAAATGAAGTAAATGATTTGTCTTTTATAAGAAACTCTTATTGACAGAATTGTCACGTTACAAGGTGTGTTTAAATGTTTTCAAGCAGACTTATGGGAAGACATTCTCACACTGCATCATTAAAGTATAGAAAAAAAAAATTACCCGATTGTCATAACCATTGCCGGTATTTGGCTCTAGAGCAGGATACATGGCAAACTTTTGGGCGCCTGAACACCTTCCTGTCTATCCGCTGAATTAATTTGGCAATTGAAAACGTCCCAGCATTTTTTTTAACTTTGCCCGGATATTTGACCATTTCGGGCAATTTTTGCAAGACTACAGTATGAAGCTGGGATAATGAAAACCTTTTTTTCACATTCTACCCAAATGTGTCGCAGATTTGTTTTATTTTCAATGAAAATTGTACTTTAAATATAGCGTCTTGTGTTTTTCGGCAAAGATTTGAAGCTATTAAAATTATCGGCCATTTCGGTTATTGTGTTACACAAGATTAAAAAACAGGCTCAAGAATAATTGTTTCTTTTAAGCCACAGGCTTCCCAAATGTGTCGCGATTTTTTTTTTTTTTTATCTCTTTAATTTTTCGTAACTATGTTATCCTTACTATGATACTTTTTCCATTTCGGGAAAATGCTTGAAAGAATCTGGATGTTCGACAATTTCGGGCACTGTGTTGTAAAATAGGCCTACTGTGAAGTAAAACTCACGAAAAATAGCTCTTTTTACTCCCCGAATGTGTACAGCGACTTCTTGGAATTTTGTTCAATTTGTATGAACATTTTACCTCAGTTACGAACTTACGACGTTCTTTCCTTTTTTTCAAGCATATCTCTTTAAAGATTTCAGTCACGCACCAGATCTTGAAAAACGAGTTTTGAAGCTCAAGTGGCTCTCCAATTTTTTTTCCAAAATCCTGCCCACATTTTAGATTTTGCTTTTTACGGGTGGGGGAGGGGCTGCCTCCCCACCTCATACTCCTATGTCTGAAATACTATCTGAGCGGAGCTCCACAATTGGTCTCAGAAAATTTGAAAATTGCAACCCCTCAGACAGTCAGAAATGGCTTTTCTCGGGACTTGTAAGCATATTTTAATAAGTTGTTTTGAGCATCCATTTTGCAATTAAATCTTTAAATCAACAAAAAGAAAGAAAAACTACAATAAGATAAGAAATTTGCAAAAAAAAACAAAAACAAAACAAACCAAAAAAAAAACAAAAACAAAAACACAGGGCTTATTTTATGTGAGGAAGGAGAAAAATCGAGGGATGTAAGGGAAGGGGTGTCATTAGGAAAACATGACACATCACATATGCCGATTTTAGTTGGAATAATGCCTTATTTTTGTTTAATGAATTTAAGAAAACTATAACTTCCTTAAAAGGGGACATGAAAAGGAGCCCCGGTCCCCCAACCCCTGAATCCACCTCTGACATTTCAAATGGTATGAATTATCGAGAGGAAATAAAAACTTAGAACCTATGGGGGTGGGGGAAGAAATTTGGTTAGGGTTAGGGTTAGGGCGCGGACATCCGCCATCAGCTTTCAATGGGGGGTGGGGGTCAAGGCCCGCTAAGCCCCCTGCACAGCCGGTTTTTGAGGGTAGCATTTATTGTAAAGTTTTTGCCCTTTTCGAAGGGAGGGAATAAAAGGGAAGTATATTTAGTTAATAACAGGCCATATAAGGTTCTCTGATCAAAAACTGCATTCTTTTAATAGGAAAAATCATTGCAAAAACTGAGGGTGGCCAACGTTGAAACATTTTTGCCTTATTTGAAGAAAATGAATAATTTGAAAGTATGTTAAGCGTGTAACATGACATGAAAGGTTCTCTGATCTAAAACTACATTGGTTTATTGGAGGAATCATTGAAATTTTAAGGGCAGCAAACATTGTAACGTTTTTTGCCCTTTTGAAGAAAGTGAATAAATCGAAAGTATATCTATAGAGTGTAACATGCCTTTATAAGATTCTCTGGTCCAAACTACACCCATTTGATAGGAGGAATTATTAAAATGATTGAGGGCAGCAAACATTGTAACGTTTTTGGCCTTTTTGAAGAAAATGAATAAATCAAAAGTATACTTAGTGTGTAACATGCCTTTATAAGATTCTCTGAACCAAACTACACTCTTTTAATGTAAGGAATTATTGGAAAGGTTAAGGGCAGCAAACATTGTAACGTTTTTGGCCTTTTTGAAGAAAATAAATAAATCGAAAGTATATTTAGTGTGTAACATGCCTTTATAAGATTCTCTGATCCAAACTACACCCATTTAATATAAGGAATTATTGAAAATATTGAGGGCAGCAAACATTGTAACGTTTTTGGCCTTTTTGAAGAAAATGAATAAATCGAAAGTAAATTTAGTGTGTAACATGCCTTTAATAGATTCTCTGATCCAAACTACACTCTTTTAATATAAGGAATTATTGGAAAAGTTGAGGGCAGCAAACGTTGTAACGTTTTTGGCCTTTTTGAAGAAAATGAATAAATCGAAAGTATATTTTGTGTGTAACATGCCTTTATAAGATTCTCTAATCCACACTATAATCATTTAATAGAAGGAATTATTGGAAAGATTGAGGGTAGCAAACATTGTAACGTTTTTGGCCTTTTTGAAGAAAATGAATAAATCATGGAGAGTATATTTAGTGTGTAACATGCCCTTATAAGATTCTCTGATCCACACTACAATCATTTAATATAAAGAATTATTGGAAAGGTTGAGGGCAGCAAACATTGTAACGTTTTTGGCCTTTTTGAAGAAAATGAAAAAATGGAAAGTATATTTAGTGTGTTTCATGCCTTTATAAGATTCTCTGATCCAAACTACAATCATTTAATATAAGGAATTATTGGAAAGATTGAGGGCAGCAAACATTGTAACGTTTTTGCCCTTTTTGAGGAAAATGAAAAAAATGGAAAGTATGTTTAGTGTGTTACATGCCTTTATAAGAATCTCTGATCCAGACTACACCCATTTAATAGAAGGAATTATTGGAAAGATTGAGGGTAGCAAACATGGTAACGTTTTTGGCCTTTTTGAAGGAAATGAAAAAATGGAAAGTATATTTAGGGTGTTACATGCCTTTATAAGATTCTCTGATCCACACTGCCATCATTTAATAGAAGGAATTGTTGGAAAAGTTGAGGGCAGCAAACATGGTAACGTTTTTGCCCTTTTTGAAGAAAATGAAAAAATGGAAAGTATATTTAGTGTGTTTCATGCCTTTATAAGATTCTCTGATCCAAACTACAATCATTTAATATAAGGAATTATTGGAAAGATTGAGGGCAGCAAACATTGTAACGATTTTGGCCTTTTTGAAGAAAATGAAAAAATGGAAAGTATATTTAGTGTGTAACATGGCTTTATAAAATTCTCTGATCCACACTACTATCATTTAATATAAGGAATTATTGGAAAGATTGAGGGCAGCAAACATTGTAACGTTTTTGGCCTTTTTGAAGAAAATAAAAAAAATGGAAAGTATATATAGTGTGTAACATGCCTTTATAAAATTCTCTGATCCACACTACACCCATTTAATATAAGGAATTATTGAAAAGATTGAGGGCAGCAAACATTGTAACGTTTTTGGCCTTTTTGAAGAAAATGAATAAATCGAAAGTAAATTTAGTGTGTAACATGCCTTTAATAGATTCTCTGATCCAAACTACACTTTTTTAATATAAGGAATTATTGGAAAAGTTGAGGGCAGCAAACGTTGTAACGTTTTTGGCCTTTTTGAAGAAAATGAATAAATCGAAAGTATATTTTGTGTGTAACATGCCTTTATAAGATTCTCTAATCCACACTATAATCATTTAATAGAAGGAATTATTGGAAAGATTGAGGGTAGCAAACATTGTAACGTTTTTGGCCTTTTTGAAGAAAATGAATAAATCATGGAGAGTATATTTAGTGTGTAACATGCCCTTATAAGATTCTCTGATCCACACTACAATCATTTAATATAAAGAATTATTGGAAAGGTTGAGGGCAGCAAACATTGTAACGATTTTGGCCTTTTTGAAGAAAATGAAAAAATGGAAAGTATATTTAGTGTGTTACATGCCTTTATAAGATTCTCTGATCCACACTACAATCATTTAATAGAAGGAATTATTCGCAAGATTGAGGGAAGCAAACATTGTAACGTTTTTGGCCTTTTTGAAGAAAATGAAAAAATGGAAAGTATATTTAGTGTGTTTCATGCCTTTATAAGATTCTCCACAGTACAATCATTTAATAGAAGAAATTATTAGCAAGATTGAGGGCAGCAAACATTGTTACTTTTTTGGCCTTTTTGAAGAAAATGAAAAAATGGAAAGTATATTCAGTGTGTTACATGCCTTTATAAGATTCTATGATCCAGACTACATCCATTTAATAGAAGGAATTATTGGAAAGATTAAGGGCAGCAAACATTGTAACGATTTTGGCCTTTTTGAAGAAAATGAAAAAATGGAAAGTATATTTCGTGTGTTACATGCCTTTATAAGATTCTCTGATCCACACTACAATCATTTAATATAAGGAACTATTGGAAAGGTTGAGGGCAGCAAACATTGTAACGTTTTTGGCCTTTTTGAAGAAAATGAAAAAAGGAAAGTATATTTAGTGTGTTACATGCCTTCATAAGATTCTCTGATCCACACTACAATCATTAATAAAAGAAATTATTAGCAAGATTGAGGGCAGCAAACATTGTAACGTTTTTGGCCTTTTTGAAGAAAATGAATAAATCGAAAGTATATTTTGTGTGTAGCAAGCCTATATAAGATTTTCTGATGCATACTGCACTCATTATAAGAAGGAATTATTGAAATTGTTGGGGGCAGCAAACATTGTAACACATTAAGCCTGTTACATTGGATTATTCTTACGAACAGACGGGTATGTAAGCGATGCAACCATTGCTAATATTTCAAGATGATAAATATATCCGCGACAACATTTCCGATGAAAGTATATTCAGCATGAAATGGCCTGGCCTTATTTCTCAACTCATGTGAGGATAGCGGTGACGTAAGACAGCCTGACCGGATTTGTCGACCCTTGAGAGGGCGACAGACATGAAACGGCCTGATCAGAGCCATATGGCTCTGGGCCTGACCTAATTTCTCAATCCTTATGAGGGCGACAGACATTGTAACGTTTTTAGCCTTTTAACATTCATGAGGTGGATTTTTGGGACAATATCTTGACAGACCTACTCAGAGGACCTGGTGCGGAGTTTGCACTTTCCCCAATATTGCCTTCTCAAAACTTTCTTATCAAGCATAGACCTACAATATGCTATCACTCAGATAATCCTAGCTGTTTCATTAGCCTACAGTCCACTTCTGTAACTTTGCTTATGCTTGAGTGACCTCCAGCTGCATAGTAATTGATACTAGTTATATGACTTGCAAAAAAAGGAAAGGAAGGCTTTGATAAGCATCATTCATTCCAGGGGGGGGCAGTTGACCCTAGTTGCCCACCCCCTCCCTGGATCCGCCCTTGATGAACATAATTAGCCTTCTGTTTTGTAATTGTGTGAAAAATATTTTGGACAACCAAATTTCCTTCTGGACAACTAAAATGAGTGAAATGGTTGCCCCAAAACAACACTAAATATTTTAAAAATGGAGGCCTGGGCTATGAAGGGTACTGTAAGGTAGGCTAAGCATAGTATATAGCTGCTGTACCTGTACATACAGTATAAAAAGTTGTTTTCCCCAAGATCTAGGGAGATCTTGGCATATAAATGCTATTTCTGGGTTAGGTTTCAACCAAGTATAGTTCAAGTCAAGCTAGTCTTGACCTTTTTTTCTGTTTTGGTTCACATGCTTGTTTTCCCTACTCCATTGCTTTTGCAAGCACAGTGGCAGTAGGTTCCATTCTTCAGTGAGACCGGGCCGGGAATCTGTATGTTGAGTGTACATGAAATGCCAAATGCAATAAAAATTAATGCCTGAGCAAAATTTATGTCCTCGGTTATTGATTGACTTTTTCATCGGGAGAGGGTAAGTGCTGAAGTGGTGGGGCAAACGAAAATGCACCTACTGTCGCCTATCGAGTGCCACTATTGACCAGCACATTGCATACAGAGAACACTTTGCCTGAAATGTGTTTCAGATTGCATAAAATGGTACTTCCCAGCTGTTGTTTTTACTACTAAAAAGTGCTGCTTTCAAGATGTTTGTGAAGTTCTTACACATTTTGCCCAATATACTTTTTACATGAGGGGGGTATACAAGAGCCACTGCTGATGCCACTGGTAATCGGTAGGTAGGTTGATTTAAAATTCCTTTAGACTGAATAGATTGCAATCCCCCCCCCCCTTGTCCCTTTCTGTTTTAATGGGGCCTAGTGTTCACATCATCATCAATCATCATTATTGTGACTCTTATAACAACTAATTTTGACACCACCCCTTAATCATAGAGGGATATGTGATTTGAAATCATGGAAGTCTGATATATGCACTCTTCCCTAAGATAAAATACTGTTTCATTGCAAATAGTCTTGATTTACTTTTCAGGTGTTCTTCAAAGTACTGTACATGCAGTGGGCCACACAGACAGAGCCAAGTGAATGACCAATCTCACCTCAGTTGCTAGCTGTTACACCCATAGGTGAGTGAAAATAACTGCAGGATGTATTAAAACAAGTCTTTCAATTTCCAAAAGCATGTTTTCCCAGCTAACTTCCAGGTAGTACTTCCATGGTTCACAACACTATAGCACAGAACAGTCTACCTTGTGCTGTTCAGAATTGCTCGTAACATTTTCGCGGCTTTAATTAGTACCATGAGTGGTGGCTCTATGTTGGGGCAAGAGGGGGCATTTGCCCTCCATAGATTTTGTCCTTGGCCCCCCTCCCCCCCCCCCCCCCCCAAATGTTAGCTGGTCAGAAAGGAGTTGGGTTTGGGTTTACTGAAAAGAATTTAAATAACATACCTCTCCAGAGACTACATTTTTCATTCAGAGATACAGTATGCTAAAACCTCAGAGCTTCCAGGGGCGAAGCCTGTTTGATCCTGCCTACTGTAAGAGGTGACGAAAGGGAAAACTAACTTGTACTTGAACTGTATACTTGAAAGTAAATTTTAAACTTTGAACTTTATATTGAGTTGACTGACACAATACTGTATGACATGTTCATGTTGGGTATAGTTAAATCTCATCTTTACTATCTAGAAACTTTATATCTATATTTACTAAAATATTGCACAGTTTATGAGCATTGTTAGGCCTTTATCCAATATCTTGTTTGATAATGATGCAGAGTTGCAGTATCAATTAGTTGTCCACAAAGCCTGAGTGAATATTATTTTCTCCCAATTGCACAATATACCCACTATGGTAATGTTTTGACGTCGCCAACATTTTCAGAATTATAATTGTAATGTGCTTGATTAGTTTACCTTTACAAATTGGGCTAGTTGCTATATTGATATGATGTGCTCCCTTCCTTGAAGACAAGAGCATTCACCCCAGTATACAGTACAGAAGTGTACAGTAGTTAGACTGCCCTGTTTCATGATTGGCTATAGAGTCAAGTGACAATATTCTTTCCTGAAATGTGAAATTTACTTAATTGCTTGGTTTGCCTGAATATCCAATATTATGGAATGAGAAGAAAATTGTGAGATACCTCCTTAAAAACAAGCCTTGCCCTATTATCAAGTTTACAGTAGTTAGAAGTGTGGTTATAATAATTGAAAATTGCATCCATACAGTTCATCCTGTGCTGCAAACTTGCATCACCATCTGTAAATATGATATTCCATTGAATTGCAGCATTGACATCTACTCCTGTCAAGGGCCACTAAGACAGTATATTAGCCAGTTTGTCCCTCATCAGCAACTACAGGTAATTATGAAAGCCAAACACAGGGAGGATTTACAAATGGCTGTTCAACTTCAAACCAATAGTTATTGCCCAAGACTAGCTCCACTTTCATTGAGTTCAGACAAACATCATAAATGTCCTATATGCACGATTCCCTTATACAACATGTATTACACAGACGGTGTGTTTGGTCTAACGGTAGAGCATCCACCTCTCATGTGGAAGGCTCACTTCCCAGGTCGAGTCATACCAAAGACTCTAAAAAAGGAACCTACTGCCATTTTGCATGATCCCTGCTCTGTATAAGCAGTGGGGTAGGGAAAACAAGCCAGTGAGCCACAACTGGAAAAAAGACTGTGGCCGGTTCGACTTGAACCAATAGGTTGGAAACTGGGCCGTAAAACTCCATCTAACTACAACATGTATTACAGCCAGGGCTGGAAAAAATATTTATTTTCGAGGAAGGGAGTTGCATTATTTCCCAGCAAGAGAGTAAAAGTTCCCACAATTCTCCCTGCATTTTCATGAAAAGGGAAATTTTCCTCCAGATATCCAAATTTTCTGGGAAGGAGTTTCTCAGCTTCACAACTCTTTTCACCCATGATTATAGCATTGTAGTACATGCTGTAATAAGTCACAACATCCGGCATGGTGCCATGCAGTCTCTTTCCAAGGGAATGATGAAATCCTTCATGATAGGCACAAGCAACCCAAATCTGTGGCCAAATTAACCCATTTTTTTAACCCAGATTTGTCTGGGAATTATTTTGAATAAAATGTTACGAAAGAAAAATTGAAAATTTGGATTTTAAATTCAATGTTGATTTGGGTTTTGAAAATTAAATTTCAAGCTAATTGTGGTTTTTAAAGGACAATTGCATTTCCTTCAAGAATTAGAAGGAAGTACACAATTGGAATGTTACTTGTCATTTTCTGGACAATAAATAACATACCCATCTATGCTCCCTTGAAAAGAATGGAAATTGTTTCCTAAAATGTTTCCCATATACAGTGGGGACCATCCATCATAACTGGGAGATGAATCCCCTGTCCCACCTTGCTCCCCTTAGCACCTCTCAGGCACTCCTGGTTTTACTGAACACTTATGGCAAAATAAATTGCCATAACACAAAGGGTCATTCAAGATTTTAGCATGCATGGAGTTGTTTTGCCCTCTACCTAAACAAAAAGGGATGGGGGTATTGGATGCCAGTCTTCCCTTGTCTTTCTGCAGTGGAAGTGTGATGTCTTTGTCACAGTGTGGGAGGAGGGTGCTATATTTACTGTAATTGTTCATAAAGTTCTAAAGCTTTGACTATTTTCATGACAGTAAGCATTTCTTCTGGAGTACATGTACCATAGCTTGACTGTCAGATATGCATCTCTCTTCTACTCACAGTAGTTGTATTTCCTTTTATTTTTTAACCTAGCTAGGCTACTCTCATCATTTCAAAATGGATTTATGAAGTCAGAAGTCCTATGTTTTTTTATTATTTCTTATTTTATTTATTATTCCAACAATACATACTACCCAGCCAATCTGTTTCTTTGGGTGTTAATTCTGAAAATGCAAGTTTTTTTCTAGTGATAACTGGTTGACCACTTTTCAAATGCAGTCACATGCTTGCAAAACATGTATACCTGCTTTCCGACGTGCTTTTGAAATGTCGGATATTAACATCAAAAAGCTGACCAGGAAAGAAAAAAATCCTTTGTTAAACAGAATTTGTTTTGTAATTTTTTAATGTGCTGTATAGGCTCAGTCCTGGCAGATCTGCAATCACTGGGTCTTCCCTTTTTAACCATACTACTCTAAGGTACTTTTCACTCCTTCTAATTTCTTAAAAGTATCTTTAATAATTTTTTAGGACTTCAATATTACATATTCTAGGAAAACCAAGCAGTGACTCCCCAAAAAATGGCACATGACCGTGAAGAGCCAATCATGAAACAGGGACGGTGTACTATACAGTGTACTTCAAGTTGGGGAGACTGCTCTTGCCCTTCAAGCTTTTCATTAATCATGCTTTGATATCAAAGGGCAGAAAAGAGGATCTGAGATTTCCCTAGATTGAAACAGTATCATGAAACTGCATGGTAGGAACATTCACCATTTGCATTTGGCATGAACATATCCATGGATAAAAAATACCTTTACCCAAGTTGCAAATTTTTGCCATTTGTCAGTTTGTTAGTTTTTTCTTGATTCATTTATCTTCAAAATATGATATAAAGGATAAAATGTAGTTTTCAAACTTTGCTAATTGCTCCATTATTATTACCTGCTTGGACAAGAGGTGACTTGAAGTACAGGTCTAAGTGCAGTACAATCTATTTTGTCAACAGTTCAGTTGAAGAGTTCCTGGATTGCCGCAATGAAAATGACACTGATGAGGCAGAGGCAGACAATATAATGTGGGAGGAAGCAGTCAAGTCTAAACATGAAAGTAGACTATCTAGGTAAATTCACTATGCATTGGTTTCAGTTTATTTGAAAAGAGAATCCTTGTACCTGATGGAAAAATATCAAGTTTTTGTTACATCTTTTGAATTTCCATTTTGATCTGGATTCTGCTCAAAATATTTCCGGAATGGTAGTTTGCCTATCCCCAGTTCCACGACCTACTGACAGTAATACCAACCTCACCTCTGAAGCTCTGGCCTTGTCCAGTAATCAAGTTTTGGCACCACAAGTTTGAAAGAAATCTTTTATGAGTAGCTCTCTCTTCAAGAAAGTGAGAAATATGAGAACAATTTCATCTTTTTGGAATTTGTGACAAGGAGAATAAAGAAAAAAAATTATAAGTGTTTTTCGTACGTTTCTAGTTCCAGCTGAGCGTGCTTGTTACATTTAATTTGAAGAAGTACCAATGCAGATTACTAAGCAATCCAGAAAAATTTCAAGTAAGCAAGGACAGACCAAAAATATTTCTGTGGGCATTTCATATATTATGCTGTTTTTTTTTTGACACAGGATCGGACCAGCCCAAGGATCCACCCAAAGTTGTCAAGTTCACCTCTGCATATGCTAGTCATGTACAGTGTCACGTTCCACTTGACTGAAGATTCAAAATCTCAGCTACAATTGGGGTGTAAAAGGCACCAAGTTGATGCTTCCCAACCAGGATGGATTTACAGTATGCATGATTTTAAGTATCCTGGCAGAATCTAGAAAACCACATTAATACTGGAAAGATTGCTTGCCTTGCTTGCCATTTAATGGTTTACATCACAAAAGCAATTTTTATTGGCCAAATGTGTTTTGTGTATGAAGTTTTGTGAATAGGAAGATGGTGTGATACCTGAACAGTATTGCCAACCAGCTTGTAACTGTATTGAAGCCTTTCATTTATATGTTATAACATCAGCTATACCTGAAACTTTAGGTCTGAATTTTATTCCAGTTACTAAAAAGCATGAAAGAAATAATGGGACTATCATATCATGCACAATAAAGGCAACAAGAATATAGGAACAATTTTTGGTGCACTCAGTGGAGCATGTGTCTTTTGTAAGCTTCAAATGAATCATAAGTTGCAGCAGGGTTCCTACATTTCTGGAAACTAATTTTTCACTTTTCCAGGACCAAATATTAAAAGAATTTGCACAACTTTTTTTTTTTTGGGGGGGGGAGCTGTTACATCAAATTATGAAATTGTGAAAATTTCTATGAATTTTTCATGACTTGGTTAACACAATTTTTTGAATTGGAAAACTTTACCAGGCCCTGGAAAATATTTTTTCAAATTTCATGACTTTTTAGGTTTTCAATGATCATGGCAGGAACCCTTGTAAAGGTGTTTAAGTCATTTGTTTAATAGAGACGTTGGTATGCCAAAGGAAGTGGAAGTTTGAAACTGCATGTTCAGGATATTCAGATTGATAATCATAGATTATTTATTTGTAGTAACTGTACTGTGTAAGAAATACCCATGCATCATCCTGATCTGTGATATCAAATTCAAGAATGCAGAGTGGCTCATATTCCGACAGAGAGTGCAGTCTGATTCAACAGGGTTTTGTATGCTCACTTTGATGATATACCCTTCAAACAGTAGACCAGGATTGTGTCTGCGCAATGAAAAGTTTCAAACAGCTGTGGGTGGCTACAATTAAACAGGGTGGGAGAATGTATGAAGTAGTGAGAGGACTTGGCCTAGCTTGAATATTCTACCTCCAGAAGTAGACCCTAATTCTCATTTTAAAGATATCCTGTAAAAGAATGTTTCAAATAAATTTATGTTTAATACAGTGAAGTAGAATGTTGCCCATCATTCTTAACTCAATTCTTCGGATGCTCAAAATATATGCAAGTAAAGTTATCAGATTTTTAATTCAATTTTTATGAACTTGGAGCAAGCTTGTGTTACATATCCTACACTTGCACTGATCAAATGTGTTTTCTAAAACTTCTTTTGCAAATGATCGAAATATTTCTTTTCTTAGATTTGAATATGCCATGAGCAAGGGTGGAAAAACCAGCAAAATGGGAAGCTCCTTGCCAAGAATTGTTGAAAATTTGGAAGAGTATTTTTTTTTTTACAGACGAACATTTAATTTCCAGTGTAAATTTTATTTGTGCTGAAAATACACATTTCCTAGCTATCGTCATGTTTGGAGCCCTCGCCACGGTTAGTGGGACACACAAATTTTTCAATTGTGACATTTTCTATTAATGGGTTAAGCCAAATCCCTGTGTTTCATTTTGAATAAGAGCAATTGTAAAATCAGGACTTGATACTGTAAGCATTGCCCATCTGTGCTGAAACATTGACATCACTCCTTGAACAGTACTTCCTTCAGGTTCAGTCATGACGTGCTTGGGTCTGTGTTGCCACATTCATGTACGTTATGCCAACATCCCAAGGACCAAATATGACTTGAATAAAACTTTTGATTACATTTAATTCTAGCATTGAGCAGTTCATGAGAACTCTTTTATCAGCTCTCTTCCACTAATTTGGTTTAATCCTACACCTGATCCACAAGCTTGTTTATTTGTGGTATTGTGCAGTACTTTATGTGTCCCCACCTGAGTACCATTTAGAAACCAGCCTGGTAAAGGTGCATATGCTGGTGCATGCATGGTGCCTCTTAAATTGGAGACTGTGGCACTGCTTCGATGGGTCTCATATATGTCCTAGCATCCATCATTGTTTGCTCTTAGTTATGGAGGGATGATGCAGAATGAAGTTGTTGCCATAAGGAGAAAATATATTTATGCAAATTGCATGCATACAGTACTATGTGCACTTGCTTACTGTACAAACAGCACCGCTACACTTGAAGGGAATGTAGCATATCCACAAAGATAGTTAGGAATGTATAGCACTTTATACATGAAGATCAGTTACCAATTGGTTAAATTTTGATATGAATTGAAACAATTACTCCATCCTTATTGATCAATTTTTTGGGGGGCACTGGTATTTGTGTACTCAATCAATGGCATAAAAAGGCCTTCTAGATGCATGGGGAAGCTAGACAGAAAGGGGGTACCCAAATTCATTTTTCTAAAAGCCTCTAGCTCTAATATTCATGGGTGAGGGTGGGGGTGGGGTATGGGATAGGAATGAAACCTTGCACACACAAGCTCTGTGATGTTTGAATTCTCCATGGACCCCTGTGCATTGTCCACCCAGGTCCACCCTACTGCTACCAAGAAGTCCCCAATAAAAATGAAGTTGTATGTAATTGTAGACTTTTGAAACTCAATTCAGCTTTGCTGAAGTTCTACTGCAGATGTGCACTAGGCTCGTGTTCTTGTTTAAATTGGAGAAGGTACTAGAGTGTGTAGAACACAGCTTTTAAAATAGGGCTTCATTGTGATCCTTTTTGAAGTCTGAAAACTATGTAAAAACTTGCTGCACGCCCTTCAGAAAAAAGCAGAATGTGATCTATTCAAAGTTTGACCATACATTTTGTAGGGATGGATTTGTAAACTTCAAAAAGGAGGTGGATAGCTCTTGTCAGCCTTTCAACCTGCAGGACAGTGTGCATGGTAAGTATCACCCCCTCCCCCCCCCCCCCTCGTTTTGGTCCAGCCGAGAATGCTAATAAAATATGCTAGGTGCATGCTTGATTCTATATGAGAATGAACGGCTCAGTAATTGCAAACTCAAATTATCATAACTGCCATTGTCATTCTCATTCAAAAGAAATGGTAGGTAGACTATACATCTGTGCTACAGGTCCTTGCTCCAGTGAATGCAATTTATAACACTACCATAACTGCTGTAAACCACTGGAAATAGATTCTTCTACATCCTGTAAATACCCCATCATTTTTCTGATCTACCTCTGTAAGTGAATAGCCTGACCCAACTAGTCTTCAAGGCATATGTAAAGGTATAGGAAATATGTAATTCACTCATATCTCATAGTAATATTAACTGATTTTTGACAAAATTATAATAATTACTGGAATTCCTAAAAAGTCAATTGACAGAAATATTACATAAAATAAAAGATGAAAATCAGGTAGAGTACTATATTCTTACTGAAATCTTGTACCAGCTGTTTCACTTTACTGTTTTACACTTAAAATTTCCCATCAACATGCCATAATACATTTCTTGATCAACAAGCATGACAGTGGAAAGCTCTTATTTTTTTTATAATAGTAGACACTATGATTAATTCCCAAACAAAACATAACTCTTCTATTTTGCATGTTGTTATGAATTCACTTCAAAAATGATACAAAAACTTGTGTTTTTCTGAAAAAAAGTTTATATTTCAAGTGATATGAAAACTACTACCATCTTTGTAAATGAAGTTTTTAAAATGTAGGAATTCGAAGCTTTCATGCAACTTTCATGATATATCTTGCATGATAGTTTGGGTCTACAGGTACAATTTCTGGCACTGATATCATGATATGCAATTCCCATCTCAATGTACTGTACTTCTGGGTGGCCTTTCCACTCCTATACTTGCACTCTGCCACTGTATCCTAACATGATGACACCGGCCGTCTTCCCCAGTCTCGGAATATTGCATTAAGTAAGTATTGACAGTCATACGAAGCAAGTTTGAATAGTTGAATTATCTAGGCAATCAGCTTGCAGTGGAGATGTAGTTCTCAAAGCCACCATACAGACCTGGCCTGCACTTTCTTCTTTAAAGAGAAGACATCAATTTTCCTTCCAGCCTAACAAGAAGATAAGGGTGTCTATAAAACAAAGACCGAAGACCTAAGATCTAAGACCTATAAAACGAAGACCCAACTAGCTATAAAACGAAGACCTATAAAACGAAGACCCAACTAGCTATAAAACGAAGACCTATAAAACGAAGACCCAACTAGCTATAAAACGAAGACCTATAAAACGAATACCCAACTAGCTATAAAACGAAGACATATAAAACGAAGACCCAACTAGCTATAAAACGAAGACCTATAAAACGAAGACCCAACTAGCTATAAAATGAAGACCTATAAAACGAAGACCCAACTAGCTATAAAACGAAGACCGAAGACCTAGGTGGGACAACTCGATTGTAAGAATTGCTTGCGACGAGTGCCGACATTTTGAAGAAAATTTATTTGTAATGGTAAAAATGCAAGGGGACTCAGCAAGGGGTTGTGAACTACGGAGCTTTTAAGGTGTCATGCAGATGTTGAAATATTATGTGACTTTCTCAACTTTTTGTCAGTAAAATATTTAGGTATTGACATCCGAGATCTTTTCATCTCAATATTTTAGCGTAAAATATTGAAAAATTCCATTACAGGATCTCAATATCTTAATATCTTCACTGGAAGAAATTAAGATATTGACATACCGGATCTCAATATCTTAATATCTTCACTGAAGGATAGTAAGATATCAACATCCGAGATCTTTTCATCTCAATATTTTAGGGTAAAATATTGAAATATTACATTACAGGACCCCAATATCTTAACATCTTCACTGGAAGATATTAAGATATTGACATACCGGATCTCAGTACCTGAATATCTCCACTGAAAGATATTAAGATATTGACATTCGAGATCTTTTTATCTCAATATTTTAGTGTAAAATATTGAAATATTACATTACAGGATCTCAATATCTTAATATCTTCACTGAAAGATATACAGATAAATTAACATCCGAGATCTTTTCATCTCAATATTTTCGTGTAAAATATTGAAATATTACATTACAGGATCTCAATATCTTAATATCTTTACTGTGAGATATTAAGATATTGACGTACCAGATTTTGTTATCCAGTGGCAGAGCCAGTGGGACAGGAGGCCGAGGGCCCCCTGAAAAATCGAGAGGGAAAATCGGGAAGAGGACGGAGGTAAAAGGGAAATGAAGGAGGAGGGAAAGAGGAAAGTGAGAGGGAAGAAAAGAGTAGGAACAAAATAGGGGAAGAAAAATAAATACACCTGAGTCAGCCACTCCTAGTCACGGGTCTCTCTCGAATACGTCCATTGGCGCCGGCCCGGGGGCACGCCCCCAATCGATTTCTAAAAAAATTCTTTAAATTTTAAAATGATCACAAAAGGTGTTTAAGCTATAGATTTCTGTAGGCGTAGGGTGAGGTGTGTTTTCGACGAAGTGATAGATCTGCTGTAATTATTTTCTGAAACTATCAGAATTTTCTCAAATACTTTATAAACGATAAAAAATTTTGCACGATCCAAGCTCTTATAATCAATATTTTCCGATAGCAACTCTCGGAGAGTACAGCAGGAAAAGTTGGAAGCTTTTTAAAAATTTCCAGGTAAAATACCAGCTTTTAAATCGGCTTATAGGTTTTGGGGAAAATTAAAAGTGTCTCGATGCAGAGCCTTCAGGCTGAATGGAGGGTTTTCAAGTGAGTATTACCTAATGAAAATTTTTTGCGCGCTTCGCGCTCATTCGTCAAGGTTTACACTCCACCTAATGACCATTATTAAATAAATCATGCATGGATCTATTCTGATCACAAACACTTCGCGCTCATTCGTCAAGGTTTACACTCCACCTAATGACCATTATTAAATAAATCATGCATGGATCTATTCTGATCACAAACACTATACCGAAAAACAGAGGTACATCTCCAACCTGTGTAGGCGCCTCGCATCAATATGGTTTTTTTTCAATCTAATTTGTAGCATTATGTGGAAGGTTGAAATTATGTATTTGCTTCATACATTCAACTGTAAAGGTGAAATGATTTCACTAGCGTAGCCAGCGGTAGGGGGGAGGCAGGGGGAAGAGTTCGACCCCCCCCCCCCCCCCCCCACAGAAATTTTGGGGACGCGATGGGCGATGTTGAAAAAATGAGAGAGAAAAAAAATAATTAAAAAAAAAGATTAACGGCAAGAGGAGGGAGGGAGTCGGGGGAATTTTTTACATTTTTTTCGGGGGGGGGGGGGGGGCTCTTAGTCGTTACGATAAAGTATGCAGTCCCTGAAGACGACTAGTCTCCCCGATGGTTTACCTGTTTTTTGCTCTCAAGGGACAATTTCCCTAATAAGTACCCACAATTTTCGGCGCGCTACAGGCGCTGTAGGTTCACTCCAGTTTTTTCAATACTTCCATTCAACATATCTAGAGAATGTAAGTCCTGTCAACCTTACCAAGTAGTAAGGTAGGCAGAGTACACAGGTTATGTAGAGATCGTAAATTTCATCCCATATCACAAAGCCTAGTTGCTGTTCTCTTGTGTGTGTCATGCGTTAGGTCAGTTGGTGAACGACTCACGGAGAATAGGTTTGCTATTTTATCGGGTATTCCAGGTGGTTTCGGCACAATGTATGTTATCCCCGATACGGTCTACAACCCCTACAATTTCTATTTTTTCTTTTTGTTGTTAATGGTTACATAGGCTATGTTATTTTTGCAAGCCTACCAAAAATTCCGCGCGCTTCGCGCGCTTTGCAATTTCACGATTCAGACATAAAAGAACACTATCAGTGCGCAACTCGGCTTTTAAAATATTAAGTGATATTCTCCAAAAGGGGCGTCAGGCTGCAATGGCATGGGATAGTTAGGCTCCTTCATATCCCCTTCTCACCACCCCCTCGACATAGGGGCTGTCGGAACTTGTGGTCGCTTGCATGCCGCCGCCCCCCCCCCCCCGTCGGGAATGATATGTCACCTGCCCATGGTCGGTTTAGTTATTTTGGCTTTCAAAAGAGTTATTTCTTCGATAAAACCCAAAATGTTCGGTACGCTTTGCCCACTCTTCCTCAGTTCCGTTATAGCTAGTAAAGTGCAAACCCTTCCCATCTTTTCAAGTAAATTAATAAGTAGAATAAATGGATTAATGTACATGTCGGGAATTTCATCTCATTTCGTTTTACTTAGTTAATAATCTTTTGTGTCAGTCGTGCGGTACGGACTCGAAGAGGGAAGTACAATATAAGTTGTGCCAGATAGGGCCCAAATGCCGGGACAATTGACCTATATAAGCTTTAAATAAGTACAGATTCTTTTTAGTGTATAGGATAACCCAAAAAATTTTCGCCCGCTTTTCCATGGTTAAATCAGTGCGGAAATATCTTCCTCTAGCATATACAAATTTTATGTCGTATATGACTCGCAATGGCAGTTATAGTGCACAGGTTTTCTTCAAATCTCCCTCACCAACGCATCGACGGCATCTTGGCTGTCGGGGTTTGGGGTCGCTACCCACCCAACCCCTCCCCCGTTCGGAGAGTGGCCCTTCGTCGGGCAAATCCTGGCGCCAGGTCTGGAGGGAAGAGAAAGTTTTTCTTTATACTTTATGACTTGTATATGTGTAATGAAGCAATGAACTAAAAATGGAAGCTGCATTTTTTGGAGGGTGGCAACCATTTTGGAGGGGCGGCCAATCTCACTAGGAGGGCGTGTCACCCCTCTAAAACCCTCTGTGGAGAACACTGGAATCTAGTATAAAAAGAACAAAACATAGCACCATGTTGCATCTTAGCTCTTCGAGACTGCAAATAATTCCAAAAGGGGGAGGGGACGACCCGGGAGACAGGCCGTAACCAGGGGGTTCGCACTAACTCCCGCCCAGACCTATTTTTTCTATTTAAATGGAGTTTTGGCGTTTTTCAGGGCAAAATGTCAATTCCGATGGTTTAGCCAATGTAAGCCTTATGAGTAGCTGTTTTGTTTCAGTGCAACACAATTTCCTAGGGCCCCATTGACTCGTACAGTAACCCTCTTACACCCACACACTAACTCTCGAGGGAATGAGGAAAACATTCATACAAAATTGAAAATGTCCAAAAATTCCAGCTTAGGTGTTCACCAGATCGCTCAATTTTAATGTAAAATTGCAAAAAATCCTTGGGGTAGGAGGGGAGAACCACACCCTCTCTCCGTTCGGTCGCTCGGCTCCTCGTTTGGGCGCTTCGCGCCCTCAAGAAAATGCCGAGTCCCAGTGGCGACGATGAAAAATGAAAAAGTGTGGGCTAAAGGTATGTTCAGTCCCTCAATATTTGTCAAGTGCTCCAATTAAGAAGCAGGGAGAATTTCGAAGTGGGGCTGAACGTATTCTTGCTTAGAACACTCGGGAAGTGCCGTTTCCGGCCATCTGAGGAGTTTGTAAATCCAAAAATTCCCTGGTACGCTCCGCGCCAATCGATGGTGGAGTTCCGCTTAGAACCATATATTGACATTTTTCATAGACTGAATTATTGTTCTTTATTGTAGACGTGATTCTGGAGGAACACAAAATTGCATCGACACGAAGTTGTACCCTTCTTTACCTACCTTTGTAAAGTTCTTAGTTCAGACTCGCCGTAGTGTCAAATATATTTTCTAAGGAAATTAAAAGTGCTAGGTCCAGACGTGGCGCCAAGTTTAAGTGGGTGAATGAGGGGGTCCCCCTATCAGGAACATTTTTTTTTTCATTTTCACCAGGGAGATTTAATGGGTAAGATAAAGTATGTAACGAGACGACGACCAGTCGCCTAGAAAAATGTTTTGGTTTTGCTATTAAGAATGGCGAAATCTTCAATATATCAAAAGCTTTCCAGCATTTCTTTAAAAAAAAAAAAGAAAAAAAAACTTTGTTCATTAGAAACCCAAATTTTCGGCGAGCTTTGCGCGTCTAAAATTTGGCATTTGCCACCCTTTCGGCAACCCGTCTTGTCTCTGTGGTCTAGAGCAGTAGAGTGTTGTCCGCCGTAGGGGAGCTTGGCCATACTGCCGGGCCAATCTCCTCACCACCCCTGACTGAGGCTACGTGCAGATTTTAACATGGCCAATTATTTCACTGCGAAATTTTGGCGTGCGTCGCGCGCAATCCTTACAATCAGCGTTAATTGTATCACATATGAACATAAATTGGCCCAAAACACAAGTGCATCATTCTAGCCCAAAATAGTAGGTGTACAGTCAAATTTAGAAGGCGGATGTTAAAAGGGTTTTCATGTAGCAATCAAATACCTTGAGCAATTTTCGCAACCTGCCAGTGATACTATATGGTTTTAGGCTCAATTTACTCGTACTACAAATCAAGGCTATACAAAACATACTTTCTTCGTTTATGGTAACTGAGCAGTTCATCCTGTTACAAGCTGTTCAAGCAAAATTAAAATGAGTTAGTTGTGATAATTGTGAACTAAATTGTGACCGATGGGGAGCCTAGTGAGCTCTCAGTGTGATTCTGAGGTACGCCAAAAGCTCCATGCTGTTTTTCCCATTTTGTTAATGCAGCAAACATTTAGGGGATTTTCCCCTGGATGGCACCAAAGTTAAACTAGACATCACTAGGTCCTTATGGCATTCCATGGTCCCCAACGTTCGCAAAGCATTCGACTCTTCACCTGCGCTTGCGGAGCTGAAGAAACATAACCAGGACCATAGCCATGTTCTGTTCACTTGTGCATGGACACTCTCCACGTCTTTGTATTGCAAGCGGAGGGAAAATTTTAGCGCGCTTGGCGCGCATGTGCAAAAGTATGACCCGTTGATTCTTAAAGCTATCTGTGGTGAGCTTGATATCTTATCCCCTGTGTTTCCCCTAAATAGCCATCATGTGGTGGCACCACTGACTACAAACATTCTCTTCTTCGGACTCGTGCACGGGGACCAGTCACGTCCTCGTGGCCCCCGTAGGGCAGTTCCAGAGTCGTGCGGGTGCCGTACGAACTTCTTAGGGGACGTAGGGGCTCTTAAAGCATCCTTAAATGCTCGCACGGCGCCCTTGCGGTAAACCTACGTGGGCTTGACCATTAAGTTTGTACGGAACTGTAAGGGGGTCTCGCGGGCCCGTAAACTGTCCGGACACATTGTGAGGGCAACCCTCGTACGATTGTACAGTAGAAAAAATCGCACGGCACCGTGACAGCTTTGAAATTGTATGGGCACCAAAATCGTACGGCTCCGTAGTACTCATGGGGGAGAGGCTTTAAAGACACACGCTCGTGAGCTACGAGTGGATGACCGCATGCACACTTCCTGTATAAAATCTTGAGTGTTTCATAGTTCTGACTATCTCTTCGGGGTGGGGGGGGGGGGGTTGATGTCTTGACGTGACATTTCAATCTGAGCTCATGAAACTGAAACAAACTCTTTCGTTAGGCGACATTCCTTTCCTTGCACCCATCCAAAAGTGAAAACAGCTTTTCTAAATGTTAAGGTTGTCTACAGTACACACATTATCAGTTCAAGGCTTTGCCGAGAACGACACTATTTTGCATTTACGCTACCTTAAAGACAGATACTCCCCACCCTGAGCATGATTTTCACTTTGGGGTAAGCAGTAGCTCATATTACACAGCATGTAAGAAGAGTGTTCTGATTACTCATTAGAGCCTTGTGTGCTCACCAGGATATTGCCTTAAGCAATAAACTAGGTTTGTTTCTGCACAAAGAGAGGCTAAAGACAGTTGTGGGAGGGACTAGAAGTAACTTAGTGTGGAGAACTCGAACTGTTTGGAATGATGAGTATCTGTATTTAAATAAACAAGCAACATTCACTTTGAAACCACCCTATAATGACACACCCGCTGAACGGAATTAGAATCAGAACCAGGTCCAAAGTATACTAGGTGCGCCACTGATCCTGTACCCCCAGAAGATATTCTCGGGCAGTGGCGCCACCAGAATTTTGAAATGGGGGGGGGGGCACAACAGATAATGTCCTAATGCTACCTCAGTTAAACTCCCAAGTCTGCGTAAATCGCAACTTTTTCATGCGCCCCTGCGTTTGAATACAGCAGAGGGGATCCTTCTTTTGTCACTACATAAAGGTGCTGACCTGGGAGAGGGGTTTGAGAGTAGGGGTGAATTTTTTTTTTTTTGTTAATTTAAGGTTGCTCAGATGCAAAATAGTGCTATCTTTAGGACATTTTTGAATATGATCATATGGCTAAAACCTGTCCATAGTATAAAGAATTCTAATTTTTGGTTGGGTGAAAGAGGAGGGTATGTTGTTTAAAAGAAGGATCCGTTGTCAGCAAACCTCCTGAAGCCCCCTTTTGGCTACTTTATTGCCTTCTATTCGGGAAAAGTTTTTATGCAAAAATACATGCGTGGAGTCCACAAAAACATTCTTGGACTATTACGAAAAATTTCCTTTCTTCCATCGTGTATTACAAAAGGGCATCTAAGGCTAACAGACAACTGTATAGGGCCCATGGAAGCTCTGGATTAATTATATAACACGGGGCAATGACATAAGATTTATTACTAACGTATTTTTACTAATTATGAATGGAAATCCAGATGAACAGCTTCCAGCAATGAGGAATGGGAGGTAGGGTGAGTACAGGTGCAGGGAGGTGATGTAGACCTCCCTGATAGGTAAAGCAAAAGGGGTGAAGGACTAACAAGCACGTTTCCGAATGCGTTTTCGTCGTAAGTGTATTAACAACCACCATCCACACCGATAATGGCTGCGCGCATAGCGCTTGGTGAAAACTTTTGAAAAATGTATTACACAAATATGTAATTTCAACCTTCCTCATCATGCTACAGACTAGATTAAAAGATCCCATATTGATGCGAGGCCCCTACAGATGTTGAAGATGTACCTGTGTTTTTCGGAAAAGTGTCGTGATCAGAAAAGCTCCATTGTATTATAACCTTAATAACGGTCACGAAATGGAGCTCAAACCGTGACGAAATAAAGTGCAATGATGAAGCTAAAGGTAATCAATAAAAATAAAGTTCTGATTTGAATTGCACCAGCACCTGTATATTCGGTAATTCACCAGTGTATTTTCAAGGGTTAAACTTATATTATAATTATCAGTGGCGTATTTAGGGCATGGCCATTGATTCATATTCCCCACCCTCACTGATACTGATTTTTTTTCTTTTTTGGTACCTAAAATACGCAAATTTTTTAACACAAATTTTGTTTCAAAGGTAGCAAATGTGCACCAGATTGCATGTAAGGACACCTATTTTTTCAAAAATTTTCAAAGGGGAGGGGGAAACTTCCTCCCCTTAGTCCCTGCCCAAGAACAACAATCACACAACATGTGCCATGCCCCCGCCCCCCCCCCCCGTGGGATAAATTCTGGCTATGACACTGATTATTATCATTATTATAACTGTAAGGATTTTCCGAAAATATATAACAAAAATAGAAAACACGGCAAAAGTGATTGAATGGAATTGACATGCGGTCATTGCGATGTAATAACCGATGCATGTCTATATAATTTCATGTTCATTAACTGGTTGAATGCGGGCGGAGCGCACGAAAAGTTTTGGTTACATTTTTCGGGCAAGTCGCTACAGCCCTCCCCCCACCCAAAAAGCAAATTGGCTTCTGCGCCCATGAGAGTAATGTTAACATTTAACACCCATTCCCTACCTCTCAAAGCCGTTCTTTTGAGACTCAAATGTGAGATGTAACTACCGGTAACCATAAGAGGTAACCATAACTTTCGGGGTCCGGGACGAGAACACATGGCGCTATTGTTTGAAAACATAAAGTAAAACTGCCAAATTTTAATGAGCAAGGGTGGCGCCAGGGGGAACCCCCCCCCCCCCATTGGAGCAAAAGAATGGGTGTCGTCAGTGAGCAGGAACCTCGATTTTTTTGTTTTAAAAAAAAAAAGCAAAAAAAAAAAGGTCCTCGAAAAATGGGATAGTACAAGTATGCCGACGGGGGTCGGTCTCCAAGAGCTGAAGGGCAAAAAAAGAAAAAAGAAAAGCTCAGCCGGCCAGCCCCCTGTCGGGGAACCCAGCCTCCCCCCCCCCCCCGTGTCGGGCAAATCCTGGCGCCACCCCTGTAAATGAGTAAACAGACAGTTTTTTGGCCAAATGTGGCACCATTTTCCACTTAGGCATAATCAAATACTGTGCCAAAGCCAAAAATGGTCATTTCCAAACCTAAAATTTGAACGATGTCGATTTGGTTCAATTCACCAATGGTAATTTAGAATACAACCCAAAGTTTGAAATCTGAAGAATAAGTTGCAATTAATTGGATATTCAGTGAGATGCGGTTATTCAAAGATGCAAATTGCAGCAAATTGCACATTCAGAATGTGGTGGGACGGGATTAGGAAAAAAGGACATGACAACATACATAAAACAATTTGAATTCCCTTCTTTTTCTGTGTCAAAGTGCTTTAGTGAACACAATTTATGCACTGAAAAAATACTAAAGATACTTTCAATGTGTAGTAAAGGCTAAAATGAAAATGTATAATTCCGTCCCACCACATTTTTTACATCCTTTTTTCTTTATTTTTAGTGGTACAAAAGTTGAAAAATTTATTGAAACTTTCCAAAATATCAGCTGTAAATGCAAGTGACACTTCTGTGTGCAAAAAAGTCAATATGGTATTTTGGGTAGTCATGGTGATTGCTCGACATTTTTGTGGCGGGACGGAAACAAGTGTTTTGGGACGGAATTTTAGTTTAAAGGTAATTTTAAGAAGTATGCCCTGACAGATTTACTCATAACTTGACTGTAACTGGCAGAGTCATGTTTTTGAAAGCTTTTGTAAAAACTATGGTATATTTCTCTACCTTGTATTTAGTTTTGAAGGTACATCATGTATAGTTCCAAAATTTGTGGGCCCTCAAATATGATCCCCCATGGTTTTCGTCGAGTTTCTTTCTGACTTGTACGTATATTATGCCCTTTCTTCCTCTCTGCTAACCATGAAGGAGATTTAAAACCTACCTTTCTTCTTAAAAATATTACGAGCAAATGCATATCTTTCCCCACTGAAAAAGTAAAACCTGTTGGTCATTGCTCATCGGGTCAACAATATCCTTTTTCGAGGCCCATTTTCCCCATATTTCCCATGGGACCAATTTCGGACCCTATCAACTCAGTCTTTGAAGAACGTTTTTGGTAATGCTTGTCCACTGCTTATCGCCCTATAGCTAAATAATGCTGAGCAAAATTATGAGGGCCTTGGACCACTTTGTCTAGGGCCCAGATGGGCCCAAAATTTGAAAAAACACTTTCGGAAAGTAAAACTGCTTTTTTGAAGACCTGCCTTTCAGAATTATGGCCTTCACTTCAGTTTTTACATCACATACTGTTAATATGGCTATAACTCAAATTTTCAGCTTTTTTTCTTATTCCTGTGAATTGTAATGGGCCTGCAAAATCATGCAAAATGGCAATGACAGCTCTCACCTGAGAGAGCACTATATTGCGCAATACTTTTTAAAAGGACCATAACTATTAAACAGGTCAAGCTGTGGAACTGAAAGTTTCCATGAGTTGGTTTTGTCTGTAATGTAAAGTTCTGAGGAAGTTTCATGAAAAGCTGAGGGGGTGTCTTTGGAACCCATACATAATGAACAGGCTTCACTAGGTTCCGTCCCACCACAGTGACACACTTTTGAAAAATTTGCATAGCTCCTTCAAACGACATGTGATTTATGCGATTGGTTTCATAATAAAAAAAAGAATAATCAGACTTCATTTCAATCTTGAAATTTTACCTTATATCTCTCTACTTTTGATAATAATTAAATATTGGTCACATGTTTCTGATTGTGTGAAAATTATCATTCCGTCCCACCATTCACAGAGGTTACATGTAAACAGGCACTATTTAAAAGGCTATCAAATTCCGTCCCACCATAATACGGTAATTTTGGCTCGGGCTCTACTGAAAAATTTTCCAAACGGGAGAGGGTATCCTTTGACCCATTCCCCAGGACACAGGTCAGTCACACGTGATCGAACCCCTTCGCAAAATCCTGCGTTCGCGCCTGTAGTTCATAGTTATTACCTTAACAATGGTCAAGAGATTAAGTGCAAACCGTGACGAATTGCGCGCAAAGCGCACCAAGTTTTTTCTTTGAGTAAGATTTCCATGACAAAACCTGCATTCGGCTCTGCATCGAGACACTTTCAATCCATCAAACCTACAATCCACTCTAAAAGCCAGTCTTTTACCTGGGAATTCGTAAATAGCTTTCAATTTTTGCTGCTATGCTTCTCCGAAAGTTGTTATCGGGAGATAATGATAATAAGATCAACACCGAGGTAAGGTTTGAAGCGCGGGGAGCGTGCACAAATTTTGATAGTTTGCGAACGATTTGCAAAAATTTTGACAGTTTGAGAAAAATTTGCGAAAGAGAATGATTACAATTGATCCATCAATCGGTCGAAGACACACCTTACCCTACCCCCACTTACACCCCCAAATAGTAGCAAATATTAGTATCGTTGACCATACTTGGAGGGACGAAAGGGGGTCCATCCTTTAAACAGATTCTTTGGTGAACAATTTCAGCCCCCTTCCTCCCCGCTATAATTGTCGTCCTTGTAAGAAGGTACGATGTTGGGAGACTGGGACTCTTCTGTGTTATTTTATAGGCATTAACATTCAGGTCTCGAACTGCAGTCATATGCAGTGGCGTCGTTAAGTGTGGGACAGGGTGGCACGTACCCCAGTGTGTCCCAACGAGATTTTGGGTTTGTAAAAAATTATGCACAATCAAGATGTTATGTTCGAAAGTTCCAGGTGCAGACATGCACCACATCAGGGTTCATAAAGTGGGGATATTTAAACTTAAGAGATAAAAGGACTTGCACAAAATTTTCATAGATGCTCAAATCGAGAATTTTCTGGCCACTTCGCTTGTGCACCTGGGAGGGTCTCAGCAGGTGCTACCCACCCTTTCTCATTTATTGCTAAAGAAAATGCAAAACTATATATTGGTCATAATATAATTCTGAGGCACCACAAAGCCAACTGAACTGCGTTCAAGCGGACTTCTTTTCCACATTTTCCCCACTAGCCCCTGATCTGTAGCCGTCAGTTGTACCTAGGTTGCTCCAATTGAAGGCTTCACCTCAGTGGCATACCTGGAAGGTAGTTGTCCCAACATCAATTACTACTATGCAGCAAGAGAAGGTTTATTTTTAAACTCAATGCAAACGTGAACATGCGCCGCTGTCCCCATTCATACCCCCCCCCCCCCATCATAAAATCGTTTGTGCGAGTAAGGCTAACACATTGGCCAGTTCTGACTTCAATTTTTGTGGCCCGTTTTAGTGCGCTGCAATGACATTTTGGAAATTTGCAAATGTTTTATTCTAATGGTCACATTTTTACAAATACCTTAGAGCCTCCGCATAGGCTGCACCCCTGGACCCCCAATGGCGTGTTGTCCCTGGATCCCACTAGGGGCCCTACAGTGGGCCCCTGGGGTTTAACGCCTACACCTGGTAGTGCTGCGCGTTCCTAAGTGGCTAAGTCTTCAGTGACGTCCAGCTCTTCATTTTGATGTGCCTCTCCGGCGGACAGCTTTCCCCCAGTGCCTCTCCCACTTCGAAAAGTCTGGCGGCACCACTGGTCACATGACTACGCTAAGCAGCCACAAATATCTCTAAAACTGGGTGTCAGACAAAAGTAACAATTTGGATCTAATTTTCTTGTGAAACTTTGAAGGTAAGTTTAGTTGTTGGAACACGCGTATGAAAATGGGCAGGGGGGCTGTCCCCACACTTTTTGGCAAACCAAAATACCGTAGAATCAGTACAAAAATAAGGTAAAAATTCTTCTGAAAAGGCTCAGAAATTTGAGCAACAAATGTAGTGGCCCGTTTTAGTGGCTGCACCAGGGTTTTGGAAGTGAGGGAAGAAATGGACGAAAAAGGAATGTGTTGGGGGAGAACAATTTTTGTGCGTAACGCGAAATCGTTTTAGCATATCTCTGGGTATAGTTCAGGAGCTGGAAGTGGGGCCAGCTAAGGGGCAAAGGTTCTGACTGACTGGCGTTCCCCCTGCCCCTGCACCCCGCGTATCCCCTTGGTCTTCTCAAACCCATATGATTCTATACGTCTATGATCAGATGATTGTTGGAAAGGGTTTACTATGTAATCTTCTCCCATCAATAATTGTTCTTGAAAAAGGTATCTCTTTTTACCACTTTTATAGTAAAAAATAATGAGAGCAGGATGAAGGAATACTGAGATTTAAAATTTTGAAGTTCTCTGGTTTATATTAACACCAACTTGCAGACAAGAGTTGGACGCGTTTTGGGATATCTTGAAAGACGCTAAAATAGTGATGTTGGATGTCAATATCTTAATATCATTCGCTGAAGATATTAAGATATTGAGATCCTGTAATGCAATATTTCAATATTGTATGCTAAAATGTTGAGATGAAACGATCTCGTATGTCAATATCTCAATATCTTTCAGTGAAGTTATTAAAAAATTGAGATGCTGTAATGTAATATTTCAATATCTTACGCTACAATGTTGAGATAAAACGATCTCGTATGTCAATATCTTAATATCTTTCAGTGAAGATATTAAGATATTGAAATGCTGTAATGCAATGTTTCAATATCTCTGGTTTATATTAACACCAACTTGCAGACAAGAGTTGGACGCGTTTTGGGATATCTTGAAAGACGCTAAAATAGTGATGTTGGATGTCAATATCTTAATATCATTCGCTGAAGATATTAAGATATTGAGATCCTGTAATGTAATATTTCAATATTTTACGCTAAAATATTGAGATGAAAAGATCTCGGATGTCAATATCCAAATATTATACTGACAAAAAGTCGAGAAAGTCACATAATATCTCAGCATCTGCATGACACCTTAAAAGCTCCGTAGTGAACGGATATGCCGGTGAGGAACAACTACGGTAGCTCCCGTTAATGGATACAACAACCCGAATCATAGTCAGAAGCGAAGGTTTGCCGAAATGATGTCGAACAAAAGTTTCGACGAGCGCCGGAAAATTCGTGGTTTCGTTGAACAAAATAGGACATTTGGTTTTGTGGAAGACCATTCAACTCCTCATTTCAGACAGTTGCAATTTTCTCAACAAAGTTACTCCTATAGTCCAACCACCGAAAAACCCTACTTCATTATTCTCAGGCCCGTAGCCAGCCCATGTGGAGGGATGGGTCTTTTTTCCAAGATGTGGACCTTTTCCAAATACGGAGGCGACTGGCGCGTGCCGTAAGCATGCAGTTGCTAAGGGTCTGGGATGCTTCCCCGAAAAAGTTTGAAATCGGCAGATCTCCTGGAATCTGGAGCATTTTAGAGGACTTTTGAGCACAACAGGTCCCTTTTCCCCAGGAACGCCACACAGTACACCACTTTATGAGAAGTGAACGGAAATTCGTCCTCAATATGTCAAGATCAAAAATATTTCATAGCTGACCCTCCAAACACAGTGCTGGAAAATGGACCTCCCTCAAGTTGGGGTGGGTCGTTCGAACGCTCCGACCCCCCCCCCCTCCCCCGGCTACGGGCATGACTCTGACATGTCTAGCAGGGGCAAACAATGCTTTAATATGTAACCAAAACAATTTTTGTGTATGTATAGTTTTGAACTACTCTGCACCTTTTGATTGTGATGTCAATTGAAGATCATTCAGCAAATGAGAATTTGGCTTTCTATCAACCAAAATGCACTTGAGTGATGAGTCTCTGTCATTAAGAGCAAAACAGAGACACTGGGTAACTGGTCGAGGGGTTAAATCATTCCCACTACCCTGCATGGACTCAGCATTGAAACGCTTAGGAACAGTTTTTTTTTTCTTTATGTTGGTGTTGAGCCTGAGTAAAGAATCTTCCAAACAGTAACAAGAGAGAACAGAATTACTTCTTATCGATTCAGTATTGTGTTTCTTAAGAACTAGTCACACACAGAAGAACAACAGCTTTCACCGTTATAGCCCTACTCCAATAAATCTTAAATGGGTGTTTTACAGTTTACTGAAAACGAACTAAAGCGCACGTTCCGAAAGAGACACATATAGGCTATGCATTATTACTGGGTTCACAGTTTACATGATGTATTTTTTTTATTGATTTTCCCCATGGGTGGGTGGTGGGGGGTACAGCCAGTGTCGGAGGAAGGGAATTCAGTCAGAAGGAGCAAGACTTGCCTGAAGAGGCGCTTCAAAGTTTGTAGGGCAAAAATATTTGGTCAGAGGGGGCGAGAAATAGGATGAAGGGACGCTTTTGTGTTGGTAGATACATATGTCTTAATACGGTTAAAAGAGTAAAAAGGGCGCTGACAGGCAATTTGAATCCGTCAAGGGGGAGACTGCCCCCTCTGACTATATGGAACCTCCGCCACGTGGGCACAGCGGCCCGCACGGGTGGGGTCAGGGCCCCGTTCCCCCGCATGGCTACCGGCCTGCCATGACGCTTCTCTAAAACAAAGTTTATCCCCCATCCTCGAACATCTGAGGGTACGCCAATGGGAACGGGTCACGCGAAGCACACCGTCCTTTTGTCGATACCTAATTAGTTACCTCCTAAACTGACGTTTACGCACCGATGGCGTAGCTGTCTTCATGGTCGCGCCAATTTGACCACGTGTCAGATCATAACACAGTCGATACATTCACTCATGCAGCATTATCAACCGGTTGTTTTTTGCTTGTTTAATAATAAAGCATATATACTTCCTTTCCGAATAGCGATACATACAAACATTAGTTTGTTGCCCAATTACATTTTCATTCTGTTAATAAATGTAGACGTTCATCATATGCACCGTTTGTGTGTGTTTAGTTACACATTTTTATCTTCTTTTCTGACTTTAATATTCATGAATTCAATTTTGAAACTTTTCAGATGCAGTCCATTAAAAGGGCAGCGAAAATCATTTCACTGTTTTGTTTGTTTTTTGAGTTTTTAATTTCTCGTCTGCCAAGTGAATAGATGAGCCTTTTAAAGTTTTTCATCACCTGGTGCTCCTTACTTTTTGTCTTCACCAACAAAGCAGTTTATTTCTTTGGCTATCGATAAATGGTGGCTAACAAAGGAAGCATCACATAGATGTAAGATGTAGCCAAACTTTTTTGTTCACCAATGATACTTTTGTTAGGGCAGAACACATTCATGAATAAGAATATAAGATCGATCAATAAATTGCTCTAGCTTAGAAGGGAATGGTGGAGGAGTTACCCGTTGTGTAGCAATAGACTGTATTGAACACACATTTTATAATTTATAAATTTACTAAAGCCCCTGGGGCCAGGGGGGAGCTTTGGCCCCGACCCGGACAAACTGTGGACTGGCGAAAGTATGCTTCTGCCCCCATCCAAGAATAAAACTTATTTGTTACTTCGGCTTGTAGTATCTCTAAACTTTCCAATAATATTTCGTACTATTTTTTGCATCAAATTGCATACACCTTCATTTTCCTCAAGATTTTTACAAAAAGAGAGTTGGGACATCCCCTCCACTTAAACCTCCAGGGCGTCACATACTAGAACAACGTCCCCCCCCCCCCCCACAACGAACAGCTTCCTACGACTATAGTTTTGCCCTATTTTAGAATGCACTCTGGTCCGTACGTACAATAGTCCGTCAGTGGTAATAGTTAAAAGTTATTTCCTATTGATCTTGGTAGCCAACGACTTTTCAGAGTCTACGGCATCAGAAAAAGCTAGTAATTAGTATTAAATTGCGGCTTCCTGGCGGAAAAGGTTTATTGCAAGGTTTCAGCGCTAGGCTACTGTCAAATGCCAAGTTTTTATATTATCATATGTATTGGTTATATGAATTAATCCTATAGAGAAATTCAGTAATTGTGCCCCCTCTCAGGAAAGTTTTTGACCATCGATACCCCCTCCCCTGCTCAAAAATCCTGGCTATGCCACTGATCTGTACGGACGTTTCTTTAATCATGGCGCCTCTCTTTTCGTGTATGCGTTCAAATTCATTGCAAATAATTTGTAAAGGTGTACGGTAAGATATAAGAATATCTGACTAAACGGCTCACCAACACGAATGTGTTACATAGGCGTAGGAAGCGGGGCTGGGGTGTGAAACCCCCAGTAAAGAATGTAGGGGCTGAAGTATGCTTCCTCTCCCCAAGATTCAACACCCGTTTTTGTCTCTTCTTCAAAAAATGTCAAAAATTTGCAGTGATTTTTCCTAAAATTTGTCCAAAATATTGCACCAAATTGCATCTGAAGTCTCTAAAATGCCCCAAAAATCCGACATGAGAGGGGTACACCCCCTCCCCTTAGACCTCTCCCCCAGGCCGGCGATCCGAAACGAGGTACAGCATCCCCAGTCTGGAAAAGCTCCCTATGCCTATGGTGTGTTACATCGTGTCAACTGTACAAAGACGAAAGTGTAAACACGGTTTCGGACACGATTAAAGTTCGGCTTTGTTCTTGCCCGTGACGAGTTTTACCATTTGAAGGGGGAGGAAAGTGTGCAGGGGTGGCGCCAGGATTTGCCCGACAGGGGGGCCAAGCTCCCCGACAGGGGGGGGGCAGCATTTTAAGGCCCCGACAAAGGTGGTGACTTAGTCCCGGTGGGACGTGACTCGGCAGAATTTGAGGCGCGCGCAGCGAAATTTTGGACCCTCTTTTTAACAAATACTTAAAAATCTGGAGTTTATTTTGAAGAAAAAAATTAAAATTTTCCAAACAATTTTGACTTTTGGAAGGACCATAAAAAAGTTGGGGTGTTTATTGAAGAATCTATCCTTCATATGGGCAAAATCAAAAACGTTTTGTACGCAACAGCTGGAATTATGATGAGGTTTTGCATGTAACCGTGCGAAGTTTACGTACTAGGGTCTCAAGACGAGACTAGAACTCTGCCCGAAAAGTTTTTCCCTTTTTTAACGAAGATTTGAAGATTAGGAGCTTATTATATTGCAGAAATTTGGGGATTTAATATAAGAAAATATGTTTTTTGCAAGGTTAAAATAAAAAATTTGGGTTCTTTATTAAGTGATATGCCTTTCAAGAGCAAAATTAGGTAGAATGTCGGGGTGATTTAAAAAGTTGGTTTTAAGTGCTGTACTGAATATCCATCGATATAGGAAAATTTTGTCACTTTGAACAATCTGAAGCTTATATTGGGAAAAAATTGTAATTTAAGACAGACCTTCTTATAAGAAAAATCAAGTAGGGGTGATCAGTAGTTTTGTTGGGGTTACTGAATATCATCAGGCAGATTAAGGCCCTCGGACCATTTTCGAAAATTTTCCCGCGGAAAAGTTTGGCTTCCCATATATTTGAAGTTTTATATCTTATATATTGAAATATAAAGGCGTACGGGAGCGTTTCGGTTTGGGAGGGGACAGAATTTGTCCCGAAAAATGTAATCCTGTCCGAAAAAGCACATGGATTTTTTTGAAAAATTGAGAACCACCAGACAGCAGGAAAAGGCATTTCCCGGGCTGGTACGGTAATTAGAAACAAAGAAGTCATTAATTTGAGCTTTCTTTCACAATTAAAATTTCACTTTATTATACTGTCCCAAAACGAAGAATAATATGCCAGCATGCATTGTTTCGGTAAGTAACCTGTTCGCCCAAAATATCTAAGCGGAGCGCAACCACCAGTTGGTACAGAAAATTGTTAAAAAATCTAGTCCCTCAGACTGTCAAACAGACGGAAATGGCATTTCCCAGACTTGTAACTAGAAATGAAGCCATCGTTATTTTGAGCTTTCCTTTGAAATGAACGTTTAAATTCAACAGAAAAAAGGTCCAACTTGCTATAAGTGGATCAGAAAATTCCCAGATGAAAGGTACTGCTACAATTAGATGTACTGGTCTTGTCCCTTTTTCTTTTTTTGGGGGGGGGGGGAGGGGGTGGGACTGTGCAACCGAATTGAAATCATACTAATGTGTTTGACTCTTCTAGGAATCTTCGTTGTATTCAATTGCAAGATCCAAGTTGAAATTTTCTACGTGACTGCCCTAACCCCAGACTAAAAATGATTTTACTTTCGACGTATTTGAAAATATGTCACGTTACAAGGTGGTTTTAAATGAATTTTCAGTCAGACTTATGGGGAGACATCCTCACGCTACTGTTTATCATTATGTGTAGCTCAAAACATCCTGGCCAATTCTTATTACCGTTGCTAGAATTCGGCTTTCGGGGCAGGCCAGATGGCAGATCACGGGGCGCTGCATGCACCTGAACAACCTCTCGTCTGTTTTTTGTCAGGAAAATTCGGAATTGCGAGTTTCCTTGAAGAATATGGTCTTATAGTGAGCAAAACCAAGAAGACCGTCCGGATTACTGAAGTGTATAAGACCCGCATCTTTTATCAGTTTAAGGTGGGCATTCAGATGAAGATTCCCCGACGAGATTGGGTTTTCTCAACAAGAGGGGAAAGGGCAGCCTTCCCCGACGGGGGTATGACCTTGAAAATTGAAGATACGATGAGGGATAACAGAGCTTGTAAGAAGTGATTAAAACAGATTCAGATAGGCATAAAAATACCGTTACAAAAGAATTAGTTCAAAAAGAAAAAGTTCACGATTATCCTACTAGTAACTTCACTCCTTATCCTTCATTTTAGACCTCCCCGAAGGAAATTGCCGTCAGTTCCACGACGGGGAGGAGATAGGACAAGGTACATGAAAAGAGGTATAACCGAGCAAAGAAGAAGTGATTGAAAATCGATTCTAAAGTGTATTAAAATAGCATTTCAAGACAAAAAAGTTTACCCATCCAGTAATTTCAGTCCTTGTAGGCTTTTTTTCTGTCTCTTTTTTTTTTATATATTTTTTTTATTTTTTAGGCCTCCCCGACGAAATGGCCGACCTTCCCCGACGGGGAGCCAGTGGTCCCCGACGGGGGGGGGGGGGCATGGTACTTCCGGGTCTTCGTTTTATAGCTGGTTGGGTCTTCGTTTTATAGGTCTTCGTTTTATAGGTCTTCGTTTTATAGCTAGTAGGGTCTTCGTTTTATAGGTCTTCGTTTTATAGCTAGTTGGGTCTTCGTTTTATAGGTCTTCGTTTTATAGCTAGTTGGGTCTTCGTTTCATAGGTCTACGTTTTATAGCTAGTTGGGTCTTCGTTTTATAGGTCTTCGTTTTATAGCTAGTTGGGTCTTCGTTTTGTAGGTCTTAGGTCTTCGGTCTTTGTTTTATAGACACCCAGAAGATAATGGTAGGTTCCCATGCATGAGTTCTGCCATATAGTAGGTATTGTAGGTGATTTTTTTTCCAGAACAGTTGATGCAGTTCCTGTAGTGCTAGTGCCTTCAAGGATACAAAGAAGAGCATAATATAAATAAGTAATATGTCACATGTAGTAATTATAACAACCTTTTAGTTTCAGTAAACTGTTGGAAATGTTGTACTCTTGAAGGTTAGTTTACTCTGGTATGATATTTTAACTTACTTCATGCTATGTACATATAGCCATGTTGAAGATTCTTGTGACAGGCAGAGGCTACTGAGCTGTTACATGAATGACACATAGGCCTGGATTAATATGATGTTTATTTCATATGATGTTAATTAAAATGCAAAATAGTGAGCATATGAAACATGAGAGATGTACGCTAGCTTGTGAAGGGAATCATTTTCAAAAAATATGGATACTGATGTCGATTAGTTATGAGAGAGTAACCTTTGTAATAAGTGACTGCTCTTCCATTGACCAATTCAGAAGATGCAGTAGGGAGCTAATGCTTTCATTACAACAGGTAGTTGTATGCACTGCAATTGTTCTGATTTATTAAACATGACAGCTACTTGACAGGGTTAGTCTCTTAGCAACAAAAGTTTGTGTGCTTTTTGAGGAGCTAAAGATGTTAGCCATTTTACCAGAAGTGGTGGGAACCATCTGGAATGAAGAGGTTCACCCTTTAAAGAAGCCTAGCAGTGACAAACATAGTTTTACAAGAAACTTTGTCATGTGGGGTAGCTAGAACCTTTTTTTCCTAATTTGGAGGGTAAGGGGGGGGGGGCTTTAAATGATTGATAGATTTATATTTTGTTACACTTCGGATATCAGTGGAGAGGAGTTCTAATTGCCACCCCCCATTACCTAGTTAACAGGGCTGCATGTGTATTCTGTTGCATGTACAGCATTTCATTAGGCCATTTAACTGACGACGTAGACCTGTTTGAGGGCTATTTAATACCCCGATGTTTTAAAATGAGGTTAGGTAATGGATTATAGCAAGCACCCTGAAAAGTCTTAAAATCTTTGGTCTGGTAAACTAAGTTCTCCTGAGGTCGGGTGTGGAAGAACTGTTTCAGACAACCATCATTGCCAGACTATCCCTAGATGCAATTTGCTGTCACATGTCAATTAAGCATTCAGTGGAAATTGTTGGCATTATTACAACAGTACTGAGCTGGTTGGATACTGCATTCTTATCCTTTGAACATGGTCAGTCCAATTTATTTCTAATCATACTGTATATAATGCTTTCATCAAGCAAACCCTTCCTAAACTTGCATCACACAACTATTCTTTTGATTTTGTCCTAATATAGGGGGTGAAAAGCCAATTGTCGAGCTAGCTAGGCCATCACATGTGATCAGAGTGTAGTCTGAAATCTGTCAATTCACACAAGTCTTTCTAATTGTGGGATATATTTTACTAAAACACTATGTAACTCAATTGTAGGACAAAGAGTGTTGTGCTTGAAGTAATTTCATACTGGCAATGACTAAGGTTTTGTCCCTTTCACAGCTGTTTAAGATATATCAGCCTTAATTTGAAGGTGTACCCCAGTAGAAACTATACTGTAGCATTAATTATACACTCAATAAAATAACAAGGATCCACATGCAACGTGATGGAAGTTGAATTTGTTTCTTGCAGTATTGTATCGGACCTTGGGAATTTGTGCCCATAATCTTGGGAAAGTTTCTCCCTTGTTCAATTTTATATGGCATATACACGTACGTAATACTACACATTGCCAAGAAAAGGATTTTTCGCAGAATTACCGCCAATGTCTGCTAATTGCCATCGTATTTGTTCTTATCTCTTTTCCTTACCTTCTCGCAGCTTTAAACATCACAAATTACTCGTTAACTAAAGCTGATAAAGCGTTCCCTGGAAGCCGTGCCGTCAATCTCATGGTAATTTTGGGAAAAGTTGCCCTCGCCGACATCTCTTGTTATTGGCGACGATTGTTCGTTGTGTATGTGGTATTTGCAAATGTCTTGCAGAAATCCACATCACCCGAATGAGTACCGTCTAGTACTTCCATGCTTCAACTTCCCTCCGTCGATTCCACGAACATTTTTCACGGCCAAGGAGGTGATGGCGCTGTAACAGTTTTTGATGCGCGAAGGAGAAAAGAACAATTCTAAAAACATGCTGTCGCCCCCGTTTCGTTCCACGATACAGTGTCTTTAAACAAAATCGTTTAAATATTTTTTAGAGTGTAGAAATGTATGGGAAATTAGCGGTGCAACCCCCTTGCACCCCCTGCTTCCTCTTAAAGGGCCAAACCTCTCACCCCAAACTACAATTTTGGAACCCGCGGGTACCGAAATTCTCAATTGGCTCAGCTCTTTGATTGACAGCTAATTCTAACAATGCAGAGTGCCAAAGCTTATATTACACAGCATGAACGGTACTGAGAGTGTTTTTATAGTATAAATTGAGTATTTCTATACTCACCCTGAAGCAATAAACTGAGATTGTGTCTGGATGAGGATGCATTTCAGACAATTGTGGGAGGGGCTTCAGTAAGAAGGTTAGGAGAACTGGTACTGTTTGGGGTGAGAGAAATTGGCTTTTAAGTCAACCCCCCTTTTTTTGGAATATCTGACATGGGTAGTGCAGTAAGGATCCTGACATAATAGCTTCAGTCTGACATGATATTTGTATGCAGCTTCCTTGATAGATAGGCCCGAGAACAATCCCATAAATTCCTTAGTCACAGTGACGGCTAGTCTTGTTTCAAGACTGGTTAATTTGCTTCCACCACAAATCGGCTTGGAAGCCTACAGGGAGCATATCCCAATTACAAGGTGTATTAATGCGTCCACTTGTTCGCCCTCAGATAGAGTCCCCAAAAGGAGCACTTTTTTGATATGTTATGGAATGAGCTGGGGTTTTCTGTAATTTTTTTTTTTTTTTTTTGGAAAATATATTAAATGAAGTACCATTTGTGAAAAAATTGGCTCAATTAAAGCAATTTTGTGGAAATTATGGGTCTTAGAAGCTGGCGGAGGCATACCGAGATTTTAGTGAAAAACAAGGCTCGGAAAAGGTGGTTTGAAATTTGAGATGAAATAGCAAAAAATCTTCACCGTCATGATATGGTAAATTGAAAGTGCCATGAACGGCTAACTTGTCAGCTTTCATATGAGGGGTAGCTTGATCCTGGAGAAAACTTCGACAAGCTTTTAGAGGCCCGTTTACTTTTTGGATTAAGTGTGTAAGTCTATGGGGAAATTAATGGGGATATGCTCCCTACGTACAGAGCCCTAGCACTACGCCCTCCACACATCTTTTGAACCCTCCAAACAAACCAGTGTTTCTGAGTGTTCAAAAGATAAGCATGTAGAGGGCGTAGTGCTAAGTGGGCATAATACGGCTCTTGTCTGTAGGCAAATTAACCAGAGTCTTGAAACAAGACTAAGTGACGGCCGGCCAGAATGCCAAAACGAGGAGGGAGGGTCCAAACGGGGAAGCATACGGAAGCTCTTGAGGGTTAAAGGCCCAGTTCTCAAACCCCCAAACAGTACCTCTAACCTTCTTACTTATAAGATCCTCCTACAATTGTAGTTTGCCAGGGGTGATGAGAGGATTGGCCCTTTAGTAAGCTAGCACATTTCTGGATGAAGAAAAGTTATAAGTCTCTGGAGAGGTCACTATTTGTTTTTCACTGTTAACCCAAACCCTAACTGACCTAATTAACTTGGGCAAGTGACCGGGGACTGGAACAAAATCTGCGGAAAATACCCCCCCCCCCCCCCCTGTAGCCGCCAGTAAACAGATGTCCAAAGTTAAAAATCTTTTATATTCAAGAGATAATTGTTAAAAAGGGCAGGAGCAGTCATCCCAAATTGAAGAAGTGTAGTAGACTGTCCAGTTTCATGATTGGTTGTTGGGAGTCATGTGACAATTATAATGTTTATCTCTTCAAAGGCCTTGCAATTACAGGCCTGTCAGTTTAACCAGTGTTGTGTGCAAAGTTATGGAATCTTTGATTAAGGACTAGTTTACTTAAGTATCTTTTAGATAATGAGTTACTTAATCTGTCACAGCATGGTTTCCTGCCAAGCAGATCTTGTGTTACTAACTTACTGAGCTTTCTTGAAGATGTCTCTTCATCTCTTGATTCTGGGTATGGCGTTGATGTCATTTACCTTGACTTTTCAAAGGCTTTTGATAAAGTTCCATTAGGTAGGATAATGGTTAAACTGCATAGGTTAGGGGTTCAGGGCAATTGTGCTGATTGGATAAATTCGTGGCTTCATGGTAGATCTCAGAGAGTTGCTGTCAATGGTAACTTCTCCTCTTGGAAAGAAGTCACAAGTGGAGTACCGCAGGGTTCTGTCCTTGGCCCACTTCTTTTCTTAATTTTCATTAATGATATTGATAGTTCTCTTACATCTCGTATAAGTAAGTTTGCAGATGATACTAAGCTTTATAGGAAGATTAGCATTTTGGATGATGCCTTACTGCTGCAGAAAGATCTGGATAGGTTATTTTCTTGGTCTCAGACCTGGCAAATGTCTTTTAATGCAGATAAGTGTAATGTCCTTCATTTTCGTCCCAAAAGTTTTAGCTATGATTATAACATGAATGGTTGTGTTTTCAGTAATGTCACCTCTGAGAAAGATCTGGGTGTTGTAATTACTGGGGATTTAAAGTCATCAAGGCAGTGTGCAGCCACTGCTGTAAAGGCTAATAGAGTGCTTGGATTGATCAAGAGGAATTTCATCAATTTTAGTAAGGATATTGTGCTTAACTTTTGTATAAGCAGTTGGTAAGACCCCATCTTGACTATGCAGCTCAGGCTTGGAGTCCCTTCTATGAAAAGGACAAGTTTCTTTTAGAGCAGGTTCAGAGGAGAGCCACTCGCCTCATTCCTGAGGTGAGAAATTTGCCTTATCATTCTAGGCTTAAACATCTTGGGCTTACCACCTTGGAGCTGAGAAGGATTAGGGGAGACATGCTCCAGGTTTTCAAGTTCCTTTGTGAAAGGAATCCCCTTCTGACTTGAAGTTATTTAAGGGTTCAAGGTAATTCTAGGGTGCGTGGGCATTGTAAAAAGCTTGAAAAGCCTTTTGCAAGGCTTGACATTAGGAAGTTTAGTTACTCCCATAGAGTTGTCAACGAGTGGAATTGTCTACCAGACTGGGTGGTTAACTCCCCCTCAGTTCACTGCTTTAAGGTTAACATTGACAGGTTTTCCATGGCTGTGGTAGAATCTGATTGTTTGGGGCTGTTGTCAAGCTTTGGTGGTTTGACTTTTGATTAGGGCTTGGACTTCAGGGCATCTTATGGGGCCTTGGCCCTCCTTTGCCCTTCAACCTGTTATGTTATGTTAAATGTAAAATTTTGCCAGAAAATAACTGCTTGGTTTACCTTGAATGTAATAGTAAAGTCATAAAATGTAATGAAAGATAGGTTGAAGAGAAATAAGATGAAAATTCTGTGATTTAGCTTTTCTTCAAAATAAGCTGGGGGACTGCTCCTTACCTTTAAAGAGCGAGAGGTCCTAACCAATGGGAAAATGATTGGATTTGCACCTGCAACATTCCTCCGACTTTTTAGTTTGACCTTTGTCCCATAGCTAAAAAAAGACATTACATCATGCAGCTTCGCAAAACTGGTACATATGAACAACATAGGCTAGGCTAAGTGTCGAGTCCTGACTGGTAACTCTGTGTGACCAAGAAAATAGTGGATTTGTGAAACTACCTCGGCAGTTTTTTTTTTCAAACATATCGCAGTATAAATTAAAGTAATATATTTCAAAATCCTGAAGTATCTTGAAAGGTAAATTGAACCCTAAATTGATTTATTTTGGTAAAAATATAATTTAGGCTAATCTAGGTGTAACGTTACTAACGTTAGGCCTAACGGTTAGGCCTACAGTAACTTAGTTTATGTCTCGCGGGTAGGCTAGGCTAATCCAGTCAAATAGCTAATGTTACTTTTTTTTTTTTTTTGTATTTAACGACGAACACACTAGTTCACCGGATTGACATATATATACAGTATTTACAAAATTGAAGCTAATATTACTGATAGTTTAACGTTACCCTAACGTTAGACTAGACTTTTGTGTTACAATTGGCCAAGGCCAATTGTAAGGCTCATGAATGTAAAAAGGCTAAAAACATTACAATAGACCTTATGCCATCTAGGCCTAACTGGCAATACTGCATGTGGAAAGGATTTTTCCGTTACTGTTCCAGTTCACAATTATGACACAGTGGTAAGTCAAAATTAGGGGGTATACTAAAATACGTGACGATATCACGGCCGTGGCAGTTGAAAAATAAGTCACGTCACAGAAATTAACGTTAGTACTTATACCTGCAACAGTCGTCACGTCACAGAAACAACATTACTCCAAGCAATTCAAGAGCGCAGCCTTGAGGATCCTCAGACGAGACGACTAACTACATGCGCACACTCAACCCTGCACGTTTGACTTCACCAGGAGTGTTGTGCAGTATTTTTCCAGATCCAGATCCATCACGGAACCTAACGTTGATTGACTTGAGATGTATGTACTGTACTATGGCCTGAGAATACATCATCTGTGAATACAATTAACTAACCTTCCTTTTTTCCTCAATCCCATATAGAAACTCCTCCAGAAAAATGCAATTTATCACGGTTACACTCATTTGTGGTTATAACTTAATTAAAGATATTTTTCAAAGAGTTAAAAACATACTAAAGTAAGGCCACTCAGCGTCCAACACGTAAACCCCACGCATGTTGGTGTTCATGGATATAGCCTGGGCTAGTATAGGGTTTAACGTTAGGCCGGCATTGTTACTTAGTGGCAGGATTAACGTTAGGCAGTCACGGTAAGCCGTCACGGTAGTAGCCTAAGCCATCACGTTTTTTTTTTGCAAGCCATCACGGAAGCCATCACGTCCCGGGATCCATCACGTATTTTAGACGATCCCAAAATTAGTATCTAAATGCATCATTCACATAACCTAGGCTCCCCACCTTGACTCCATGACTTGGACTCCACCTTTGACTCTACAGTATCTTCAAACAATTTTAGTCAATGAAAAGTAAAGCAAGTTAAAGGCAGTCATTCGTCACCCCAAACGACAGTTTCATTATACATATATCAAAACTCTCAATTGGTACAGCTCTTTGATTGGCATCACATTCAAACAATGCATCATAGCTAAATTACACAGCATGGGCACTGAGAGTGTCTTGATTATACATTATGGACTTGTATGGCCACTGGGACAAGCCATGAAGCAATAAACTAGGACTGTGTCTGGATAAAGATGAGTTTTAGATAAATGTGGGAGGGGCTAGAAGTAAGTAGGTTGGGAGTATTGGAACTGTTTGGGATGATGAAAATATGCCTTTAAAGTCCATTTGCACTTTTGCTGCAGCTTTGAAATAAGCTAGTAGTGGCCTCAACCATTCTTCCCAAATCAGCTAAGAAGAAATGTCAAAAAAAATTGGCATCAGTGAGAATTTTGAGGAATTTGCATTCTAAAAGGAGCATGAAGTTGGTTCATTTCAGTAAAAGGATATATGTAACTTATTTTGGAAGAAAGTTAGTTGGCTAAGGAGGGTAATCCCAAATCTTTTCATGCTTAAAATCTATTGTTCTGGCCATTTCCTTGAATTCAAAACAAATACACACACACTGACACACACATGCAAAAACACATAGATGCACACACGTCATCATGAAAACATGCAGGTAGGTTTTTTTTTCATCAAAACCAATAATCATTCAACAAGTTAACCATACCCTGATGATCACTAAAGTTCTACAGTATTATCACTACCTTTGAGAGGCCACACCCTTCCTTTCTGCTTGGATCTTTAAGGGGCTCATTGAGTTGAACTTAATGAAAGTGTTCAATGGTACTACCACATGAAAGTACTTATAATTAGCATGATTAGTTAAGTATCGTTCTCAATAGTTACCGAAAAAAAAGTCTTCATTTTGGATTTTGTGTTGTCTTACTTATAAGTTATAAATTCTGTATTGTGCATACTTTGAAATTTAAGTGTCTGGTCGCAAATTTTTTAAAACTAAATTCAACCATTTAAAGCTCACTTCACAGTTACTTGTAAGGATATAATGAAGATTGTATATAAGTTTGACTGGTCATTTGTCATTGGTATGTAAAGAAAACTTAACAAATTTGTTGAATTTCATGAACCAACTCAAGGAGCCACTTTAAACCACAGAAGTGACCAGTGTTATCATGTTACAGTACCACATACTGTACTGTACTTATTCTGTTCTTGAAACCTTATCCAACAGACACTGTCATAAGGTTTTCTAGATGGCAGAGGCAGTGAGAGTGAGGGTAAGGTCATCTGAGGGTGACCTCAATAGGTCATCTGGCAGTGACCTGGAGGAACAAACATTTCAAGAAATAAAGAAGAACCATGACAAAACCCACGCTGATGTCAAACTAGCATTAAATTATGACGAGCAAGGGTTGCTAGTTAAGGCAATTGAATTCTACCAACGAGCACTGAAAGCAATAGCCAAGGGATTGTCATTTAACATTGATGGATCTGGACAGACTGGTAAGCATTTATATTGAGTTATGGAATTTTAATGAAAAATGATATCTGAGGCAATGTGTCACATGACATACTTTTCTGTAGTTTTCAGGGAATAATTTATCCAGTATCGTATTGCAATTTGCTACACAAACAGACCAAGTTGCTACACAAATTAAAAATTGTGTAAATAAATTGTTTAGCGATTTTTTGTGTGCATAACCCTTGCATTTTCACAAACAATGTGTGAAAGACCTCTAAAATTGTCAAAACTGCTACACAAAATTTGAATGCTAAATTATTCCCTGGTTTTGTTTAAAAGTGGAGGCAAAGTTCAAACATTGTATGTTTTGGCAGCATCTAGTTTCAAGTTGGTTCTTTTTATGATGTCACATGATGTAGTGGGTTCTAGGAAATTTTTACCCTCTCAATACACTAGGCTCAAGTTTCTCACTGTTTAGATGAGGGCCAGTTTAGAAAAGTTTATGAATGCCCTTTGTGGAGAATTATGTATTCTGTAGCAACATCTTGCACAAGTATTCAGAATGAATTTCATGTCAGAGCTACTTTGAAGTGATAATCCTTGATGACATGAATGAATGACTGAATTACAACCAATGAGTAAGTGAATATGAAGAAATTAAATTTTTTTTTCAATTTTAGGAGACAGGTGGGAACAGGCAAAGAAGCTTCAAGAAAAGATGCGTAAAACTGGACACCAGATAAAAAGCAGATTAGAAGCTTTAGAGAAGGACTTCAGGCCCTCTGTTCATGAACAGGGCAGTCGTACATCTCAGGATGCAAATGTTAATGGTCGCGTTCCTCGAACAAACGGCAGACATAACACTGACCAGCCTCCTCCGTATGAAATAGATCCTGCCACCAGGGGCTGGAGTGAAGGGGAAGCTAGAGAACTCAGTATGAACATGTCTATCGAAAGAGATTTGAATGATATTTGTGAACCACCTTCGTATGAAGATACAATGGAAGATGCCTATGAAATTTATGGTATTGCTGAGGGTGTACAGATTTATTTTATTAGCTCGGCTGGCTATGTCAGTGCTCCAAGCTCTCCTTCCAACTTGAAGATCTACAAATTTTTGGATGAAGAAAAGGTCCGAGCAACTGGCCAACCTCCAGCGTTTCTTCAAGTGGGAGAGTGGTTGTACCCATTGGTGCCAGGCAGATCCCCTGCTCTGAGAAGTGATGATGGTGCTTACATATTTCCTGACTGTGAGTCACCTGACAGGGGTGCTTGTGTTGGGGTAATGATTCCACCAAATTTAAGCAGGTAATTATCATGCAGTAGTTTGCTCTGAAAAAATGGACTGCACCATCCTAGACCTTTTAAATTAAAAGTAAAAAACATAAACATTTCTTTGTCAGATGTATACTGTTCATTGTTTTAAAATAATAATTTCTTCCAAAGTAAGCTTTTGATGCCCGTTCCAAAGTTTACAAATTCAAGGAAATGTATTTCATGTTGAAAAATCAGCAATTATTATTAATCCAATACCCAACTGGATACAGAGATATAAATGTGCAGTAGCATTAAGGAAATGTAAAGAACACTGCTGTATGATTTAGTGTTAATGCACCTTTGCACTAAATCATTACTTCATCTGTACTTCCATTTAAGTTGGATGGTTCAGTGTGTGCACTGACTTCTAGACTGCAGGTATCTTTAAATATTTTCTCCTTAATTGGGCTTCCAAATTTTCAGAATGTTCTTAGTCAAAGAACGAGACCCTTCAAAAATAGTTAGCTAGTTAGTTAGTTAGAGTTTTATGGTCCAGTTTCCAACCAATTGGTTCAAGTCAAGCCAGCCACAGCTTTTTTTCCAGTTGCAGCTCACTTGTTGTTTTCCCTACTCCATTGCTTATGCTGAGCACCAAGCACAATGGCAGTAGGTTCTGTTTTTAAATTCTTCGGTACGACCCAACCAGGAATCGAACTCCCAATGTTCCGACTGCAAATCTGATGGTCTAACCACTTGACCATGCAGTCAGTACCTGAGGCAGCAGTCACATCAAGAGATGTTTCCTTGGGCAGGTAGGTTGATAGGGAATAACCAAGTGTTGGGGCTCGACCATTAAAGGGGCAATCAGAGTTTGACAGAGATATTAACCTTTGGTTCCAGCACCTTGTTTTCCCTTCTAAACTGATTGTTTACCAGAACATAGAAATGTTTATTGTAAAAAACCAAACTCCAATTCCTGCTCTAAGGGCCTTACTGTATATGCAACTTATAGGCAAATCCGGATAGCAAGTGATGGTATGATTTCAGTCGCTCATAAGTGGGGTCTATCACCTATTAAACTTTCAATTTCCATGCTTACCTGTATCATGGATGCTTGTACACTAAATTGTATCTTGATTCCCTCAATTTCATATGAGGGTTTGAAATTCATGAAGACAAGATGATTTAAAGCTGATGGACCCCACTGATGGCTGCCTGCAGTCACTAAACACAAGCATTGATCGGATTCGTCTATAAAATCTTGTATTTCTATGATGAAAAGTAGGTAACCAGTGTAGATTATATAGTTACCGGGTTCAGGCATGTCACCACGCTGGGCGGTGCTACCCAGCTCTGAAAACCTCCGCCCAGTACTCACTATCAATATCAGCATCACCACCCATCACAAATGTCTTACCCTAACTGAATAAAATTCTTAGATGTCTTTAGAATTGAGTGATAATTCCTTGTTTTTTTTGTAAGCACTCTCAAATCTGCAATAATTTTTCAAAGGGGAGAGGGATACCCGGTCCTTAGACCTCTCTTCTAGGACAGTGATCACAATGTACCCTGCTCTCAATATGGTGTGGTGACTGACAACCCTGATCGATTTACATGATAATATTCAAGGACTCCACTGAAGTATTTGGCCTGACCACCATATGTTTGTTTCATCATTTGGCAATTTCAACTTTCAGTACAAAACTTAAACAATTTCAAGACACTATAAAGGAACTCACTGCCTTAAGAACACAGTCATCAGTGGCCTCAGGAGAGATTGCAGCAAGTAGACAGGCAGAAAGGAGACCAGATGTGTCCCAGGAGGAGAGGATGGATGAAGATGAGACAGAGGACAATAGACAGGATTCAGAGACTAGTATAAGTACAACCATTGCTAAAGGAATTGAAACTGGTGAGTCTCATGATATTTGATGTTCAAAGTTTGCAAACCTTTAACCTTGTATGTCATAGTGTCTTAGTGTTATTATTATGTCATAGTGTTGGTATTTAATACCTGAGTGGCTGCTTAAAAACACATTTATGATAAAATATTAACCCCTTTGCTATGCATGGTCTCGCAGCCAAACCATGATTTACCATTGGTATGGTTCTGCAGCAAAACCATTATGTAGCTGCATCCTGGAATGGTTCCTTATAAACCTACAATGTGTAATCATGTTTTGGAAACTGAATAGACTTGAAGAGGAGATATTGTTACTCATGTGCAACCTCTTTGGCAATAGCTCATGCAAATTTCACAGCATACAAAAAGTTAGTATTTGCTGAACCCATACACATGTACTACATATATGTTTTATAAATAGCTCAGTATGGCGGGATGGACCCCCTCCACTAGCAAAAGGGCTAATTTAAACTAAGTGATGTTAAACAATAATACCCACAGAATGTGTCATGCAGCAATTGCATTGTGGTGAGACTTGCAAATTATTTTTGAACCCAATTATTTCAGTGAGTGAGAAATTTATGATGCATTATAGCTGCAGGATAAAGGACAGAGTCATTTTTTGAACCTAAATGTCCCAAGTAATTAGAGTTAAAAACAAAAAGTTAAATCATATCTAGGTTGTATTTGATGCGATACATAAATACAGATGAGATACATAGATTTTGAAAAACAAATCCTACCTTTTTCATATCTATGTAAGAAAAAGAAAGATGGCATATAAGTATTGATGTATACTTCAGTTTTTCACCAAAATTGTCTGTTTACATTTCAGGTGCATCATGGCTGAGTTGGGGACTGGGGAAAGGTGCAGTTTTAGGGGGAAATTTGATCAGTAAAGGAGCAGGACAACTCAAAAAACACATCAAACCTTCAGAAGAACCAAAGGAAGTTGATGAGAAATACCAGAAAGGGGTTCATTATGCTAGAAAGGCCACAGGAGCAGTTGTTACAGTAAGTTCTTTTGTACCCACATTTTTGGAAGCTTGTGCAGATTTATTTTTGAGGAAAAGGGTTTTTGAAGTGGACCATATCATCATTTTGAATAGAAATTGTTAAATGCAGTTGGGCAAGTATCTTATATTCTCTCCTTTTTGTGGTTTCAATGAACTTTCAATCAACTTTCATGGGAATTTGTTTACAGCAGGGATACTTTCCCTCATCCGAACTCCCAGTAGCCCCCTTTAAGATGTGGAGTAAAATTCACAGATCTGCTGTTTCCACTATTTCGACAAGGGCTGGAGGCAGTGTGTCTGTGTTTAGGACTGCACATATCCCTGATATGGTGCAGCATGTTTTACTCAATCCCTGAGCGAGGAAGAGTCGGTTAGTTAGGTAGATGGAAATTTACGGCTTAGTTTCCAACCCATTGGTTCAAGTTGAGCTAGCAACGGCCAGTAAGAGAGATTTTGGTTATGTTGGGTATGTTGTTTGATGAGGTCAAGTTAGGCCTTTCGTTTGGGGAGAATTGCAAATCAAAAATTCATTTGCCAAAAGTTGGGCCGTGTACTTTTCATTAGATAATCATCATATGGGTGCAATAAAGACTGGTGGAAGCTTCTGCATTCACTTTTGAAGGAAATGTCAAGCAATATATCACTTTTACCAATTCATATATAAATAATGAGACTTAACAAAATGTTTGTCCACCCTCATCTATGACAGTTTGTTTTGTCTATGCTGCAAGTGATTCAATGATTAAACTTCAGCAAAGCAAGTGTGCATATCTTATTTGACCATTTGCATTCAAAATCCTTTGTTTTTATTTAAAGGTAAGTGGTGTAGTCATTGATGGATTGTGTTACATGACTACAAAGCTTGGAGAGGCAGCAGCACCAGTCATCAGGGAGCAGACTGACAAACTCATCAAGAAAGGTGACGATGGTCAAGAGACCGGCAAATGGAGCAAAGCAGCATATGGAGTTGCAGAGGTAGCTGGCAGCAGTCTTGTAGGTAAGAATCGTGCATTGCAAAGTCTGCTCTAAATGTTCTTCCCGCATGGATTATACATTATGGTAACAGTTTGTACCAATAAATGGACATTAAGGTGACAGGTGACTTTAAGTCAACACATAACTGACACTGTAATATCTAAAGTACCATTTAGAAGAATTATTTTAGTGTCAGAATAGACTTAAATTATTCCTTATGATCTAAAAGGTATGTCTGCCAAATTTAGTTGGGATTATGTTAGGGATGGGGTTAGAAAATTTGAATTTTTGGTGTGCAAGACAATGTAGCTGCTGTAAGGTACAATCCGCACTTGTTTTTAAAGTTCCTGTTATTTCTCTGCAACATGCATATCTGAGTGCTCTTCTGCAGTTGCACAGGATTGAACACAAAGTACCAGACCTGAGGTGGTATCTTAGCTTTGAAGCTTTCCAAAACACCACATGAAAAGAAGTTGCAGCCATTAGTCAAAAGCTTTAGAAAAGTGTCACCTTTTGCATTTATGCACCTTTTCATGAACAAATATTTTACAAACCTCATCCCAACCTTTTTCTTTGACAATGCCAAAAGAAGAATACAGTTCATTTAAACTATTTAGCTCCTTCACATGGCCTAGCTGCAAAACCCTTATTTAAAATTGATCCATATGTATAGTGCTGCCACGAAACCAATGCTCCATTTCATCCTGGAATGGCTCTAATGAACGTACGGTGTGTAATCTTATTTTAGACAGGGAATTGGCTTTAAAGGAAGATTTTTAATAATAAAGAAAAATTTTAATAAAAATAAATGGTCTTTAAAACCCTTCGAATTGCATCTTACAGGGGCCTTGAAGCAAGCTTTTGTGCCCCAAAACCCACTTAAAACTTTAACCTAGGACAGAATCAATTTGAACTTTGTGTTTAGAGGTAATCAACCCCCCTCCTCCTTTTTTTTTCGTTCTGGCAGAATCCCTGAATGATATGTGACTTTGTATTCATGAGCACTTTTAATATTCAGTAGAAAACAATCTCAGCCAAAACAATAGCATTTTTTGCAGCTAACATAAGTTAACTTCAGAAATTCTTTCTTTCATTCCCTTTTAACAGGATTTGGAGTTGTCTATTCAAGCTTGGAATCTGCTGCCAAGTCTCTTGCCAAGAGTATACATAATTCAACAGTTCAGGTTGTGCAACACAGGTGAGATAAAATCTTAACATCTAACAAAACTAGGGAATACTGTTACCAGTTAGGTCCACAGTATTGTAGCATTCTACATTTCTTAATGACTTGTCATGTACATTTGGTGAGGTGTTACATATGAGGTAAGTTGGGAAATTGCAGCTCGGTTACACATTGGTCTCTCTTAAAAGCTCAAATACAGTTGGAACAAATATAAATCACAGTAATTGCATATGACAGTATATAGCAGAGGCAGTGCCCCAGGAAAGTCTTTTTTCATCAACCTTTAAAAATTCCTTGAAATGGTACAAGATTGTCAGATGCAGGGAGTGTTATTGCCAGTAAGATGGGAAGCACCCATGTTTGCTATTTTTGCTTGATACACAAAACAATAATTTATGCCCTCCCCCCCCCAAAAAAAAAAAAAAAAACTGTACAGAATTGAAAGTGACAGTCTTTAGACTGCAGTTGTTAAACAGCATGGCTGGAAAACATGTTTATTTGGCTGGAAGCAAGTGAAATGTCTAATAATTCTCCCTTTATTTTATGAACAAAGAGAAAAATTTTCCCTTGATTGCCAACTATTACACTCCATATGCCCACATTACTCGAAAGGAGCTCCTGTCTTCCCAACAATTTCCACCCAACAGGTCAAAATGTTTCTTATACCAGAGTCATATAACTTAAAAGTCGAGTTGTCAAACAGCCTGAAATTACAAAAAATCTTTTTATGTCTGTGGCTGCATTTTCATATCTGACTTTCCAACAGTAGTGTAACCTCTTTTTGGTTTCGATGATAAGAGAAACCTATGCAATCATGATGGCGTGTGTATGTATGTGTGTATGTGTGTGTGTGTGTGTTTGTGACACTTTGCTTGTTAGCACGATATCTCAAGATAGGAATGTCTGACAGTTTTCAAACTTGATACATGGATGCGCCATATTGAGAGGAAGAACCCTATTGTTTTTGGCCAAGGTCAAAGGTCATCTGGGGTCACCAGGGGTCAATTTCTGAAAACTTTGTTAGCACAATATCTCAAGATAGGAAACTTGGATAGATTTCATATTTGGTATGTGGATGCATTATGGTCAGAAGATGGTCCCTATTGTTTTTGACGGAGGTCAAAGGTCATCTGGGGTCACCGGGGGTCAAAGCCTGAAAATAGTGTTAGCACGATATCTCAAGATGAGAAACTTGGATAGATTTCATATTTAGTATGTGGATGCTTTATGGTCAGAAGATGGTCCCTATTGTTTTTGGTGGAGGTCAAAAGTCCTGTGGGGTCACCAGGGGCCAAAGACTGAAAATCTTCTTAGCACGATATATCAAGATAGGGAACTTGGATAGATTTCATATGTAGTATGTGGATGTGTTATGGTCAGAAGATTGTTCATATTGTTTTCGGTGGAGGTCAAAGGTCATCCGGGGTCACCAGGGGTCAAAGTCTGAAAATCTTGTCAACACAATATCTCAAGGGAGGAAACTTGGATAGATTTCATATTTGGTTTGTGGATGCATTATGGTCAGAAGATGGTCCCTATTGGTTTTTGGTGGAGGTCAAAGGTCATCTGGGGTCACCGGGGGTCAAAGTCTGAAAACCTTATAAGCACGATATTTCCAGATAGGGAACATGGATGGATTTCATATTTGGTATGTGGATGTGTTATGGTCAGAAGATGGTCCCTATTGTTTTTGACGGAGGTCAAAGGTCATCTGGGGTCACTGGGGGTCAAAGTCTGAAAATCTTGTTAGCACGATATCTCAAGATAGGAAACTTGGATAGATTTCATATTTGGTATGTGGATGTGTTATGGTCAGAAGATGGTCCCTATTGTTTTTGGTGGAGTTCAAAGGTCATCTGGGGTCACCAGGGGTCAAAGTCTGAAAATCTTCTTAGCACAATATTTCAAGATAGGGAACTTAAATAGATTTCATATATGGTATGTGGATGTGTTATGGTCAGAGGATTGTTCATATTGTTTTTGGTGGAGGTCAAAGGTCATCTAGGGTCACCGAGGGTCAAAGTCTGAAAATCTTGTCAACACAATATCTCAAGATAGGAAACTTGGATAGATTTCATATTTGGTTTGTGGATGCGTTATGGTCAGAAGATGGTCCCTACTGGTTTTTGGTGGAGGTCAAAGGTCATCTGGGGTCACCTGGGGTCAAAGTCTGAAAACCTTATTAGCACGATATTTCCAGATAGGGAATATGGATAGATTTCATATTTGGTATGTGGATGTGTTATGGTCAGAAGATGGTCCCTATTGTTTTCGGTGGAGGTCAAAGGTCATCTTGTGTCACCAGGGGTCAAAGTCTGTGAATCTTGTTAGCATGATATTTCAAGGTAGGGAACTTTGATAGATTTTCATATTTGGTATATGAATGTGCTATTGTCAGAAGATGATCCATATGGTTTTTGGTGGAGGTCAAAGGTCATCAGGGGTCACCAGGGGGCAAAGTCTGAAAATCTTGTCAACACAATATCTCAACGGAGGAAACTTGGATAGATTTCATATTTGGTTTGGGGATGCATTATAGTCAGAGGATGGTCCCTATTGGTTTTGGTGAAGGTCAAAGGTCATCTGGGGTCGCCAGGGGTCAAAGTTTGAAAATCTTGTTAGCACGATATTTCAAGGTAGGGAACTTGGATAGATTTCATATTTGATATGTGGATGTGTTATTGTTAGAAGATGGTTCATATTGTTTTTGGTGGAGGTCAAAGGTCATCTGGGGTCACTGGGGGTCAAAGTCTGAAAATCTTGTCAACACAATATTCAAGGGAGGAACTTTGAATAGATTTCATATTTTGTTTTTGGATGCATTATAGTCAGAGGATGGTCCCTATTGGTTTTGGTAAAGGTCAAAGGTCATCTGGGGTCACCGGGGGGGACAACAATATTACAAGGTAGGGAACTTGGATAGATTTCATATTTGGAATGTGAATGGGTTAAAGTTAGGAGACGGTCCCTACAGAGATGCCAAGTATCTTGATTTCGGTGGAGTAATTACCATTTCCACCCTCGATTCCGCAATTACGAATATCCTCCAAAAATTGCTCTTTTCACATGTTAAGGATCTTTGTTGAAATCTCAAAGTGTCTAGCTCCCTAAACTGAAAAGCTCAGGCCAAAATTGTATGGGTCGATTGAGCAAGTGGGCTAGTACTTTCTGCCTAGGCTTAAGGTAGGCCTAAGTTAGGCCTAGCCGACGCTACATCTTTCATAGAGCAGGATCGAGTACTGAAGAGGATCAACAAAAATCCGCTTGGCCAAGAACATAAAAAATATTTAAAATGCATTGGTAAAAAACCCTTCTACAACAATCTGCAGTACTTTTGTGACCTTTAGGTGTAAAGTTTTTCCCTGCGATGTAATTTTCTTCATCATGTCTAATGTCTTGGCACTTTTGCCATTGCAAAATGTATAGCATATATATGTACATTTTGAACCAATTCTACACTTGTATGTTTCTGTGTAATATCCTTAGGCTAGCCTACTGGGAAATTTAGCTTTCCTACCAATATTTTAGTTGTTCTAGAACATGATATAAAGCATGCAGCAGCATATTTTGGTAGCAGGGTGGTATCTGCAGCGGGTGAAAACTTACAAACTCTCCCATATAGTGTTACGAGAAGCTGTTCAAAAGTTCTCCCATATATATTAGTGTTAGGAAGTGTAATTGTAAAATAATGTCTCGACTCTGCAGTATTTATGGGGTTGGTTCAAACCTCTGCACTGAAATCTAACCCTCATTAAAGTCTTAAAAGTATTATTGAACCTTTCAGCTGGAAAGGATGGGGAGAGGGTCCTTAATTTAGAGTGTTGTGAACTCTCAAGACTTTTTGCAGGTAATTATACAAAACCATCAAAACCATCATTATGTCATTTCTTAATTGTACCATGGTTTTTTAGGGTTGCCCTAGCATGAGAGGGGTCCACTTTTAAAGAAGGTTTGCATGATTCCTACTTTTCATTTCTTGAAGTCAGCTCCGAAGCCTTTTGAAATTGCAATATGTAGAGGTTAAAGGTTTTGTAGGGTCACTGGTGGTCAAAATGTGAATGACAACCTTGTTTAGTAGGTGTGAACACATCTTAAAGTGGGAGACTTATAAAATAGATTTCACGTGTGGTTTGAATGCTTATGGTAAGAAGATGATCCCTGTTTTTGGTGGCGGGGACAAAGGTCATGTGAGATAACAAAATTATTTTTTGAACATGTTAGTATAACATTTGATTGAAAGATAATGGTACATGATGGGATTATTTGAAATTGTATATCATCGAAACCTCAATGCAGTTCTGCATTCTGGTTCTGCATCTATTCTAATTCTATTATTTTTCAGATATGGTGATGATGCCGCAAAGCTAACTGACAACTCTATGGCAACAGTCGGGAATGTTGGTGTATCAGTTTACAACTTTAAACACCTTGGGGTGAAAGCTATTGCAAAGAGGACTGCAAAGGACACTGGGAAGGCTCTTGTCAAGGAATACCAGTCAGATAGCAAGCAACCAAAAAAAGATGACTTGAACCTTTCGTGATGATTGAAGTAAAGGTGGAGGTAAATGGACATCAATTTATGTACCTGTTTTAAATAGGGTGACAAGATCGTACCAGTGTTGCATCTTAGACCAGACAGAAGTAAATCGTCCTTAAAGTGTAAGGAACATCAAGGGGGGCCTGTTTTAATGGTTGTGTCAAAAAACATTTTGTTATATTTTTTGGCTTAGTAAAATTGACAACCTTTTTGTCTTCACTAAATTCACGTCTTTCAAAATTTTTCTGAACACTGTTAGAAAGTTTGATCTTTGCTAGTCTTTGAACAGCAATGTGTACTACATCAGTACCAAATCCTTCTCTGTATCATGTTCCTTATCCTGCCTGCACAAAGCCAAAATGGATTGTTTGCCAACAAAATTATGTGATATGGGACCAAAGGACATGTGGCTTTTTTGGGTCATAGGTAAAAGTATGAAAATTGTGTTCACAGCAAATGGGATGCACAAAAATGACATGACTTTGTCCTGTAATCTCTCTCAAGTGTAGTAGCACAAAAATGACATGACTTTGTCCTGTAATCTCTCTCAAGTGTAGTAGTCCTACCATAAAAAAAAAGAGCAGCAATTTTGTGGCCCTTAAGCTCAAAAAGTATTTTGATGTATGAAAGGTGTTTGAAATTCTTCTTTTGACCTTTAAAAATTGTAATTACTCACCAGCTAGCTGGTAGTTTGGTTTTTAATGTGGATATTTGCACTCTTGTATGCTGGTACTTTCAAAAATAAACACAATAACAACCTTCATACAAGTGAAGGTAAGGCATAGGGCAACATAATTCATACTTCATGAGTACCTTTTTCCATGTCAGCTCATGTTTATTCATAATGTAAGTGCAGAAAAGTGTCTGTCCCATGCCTTATCACTCTCCTCAAATCACTGTGAGGAGTGTGATTTTTGCAAACCTATATGTAGATGGAATCTCATATAAATCTATTTAAGTTTAGTAAAACAGCACATCTCCCACACTCCTAAATTTCTGAGGCGTTCAGTTTGTAGCACACCTTGAAAATCTAAAATTAAAGTTGTGCTGTCCTGTGAAATGAATGAATTAGTAAATGAGAAGGTATGCAGATAAAATTCTGTTGCATTTGTGCTTTTTCTCTGAAGGTCTTTCAAGATATCCAAGTTTCTTTCAATTTTTTGAGGAGATCTGTTTAAGATACAATATCAAGAAAGTCAAACTGCATCCCCAGCTTCCCTAGGCAAGCTGCAACAGATGCAGTCATGTTTTGTTGCAATCACATGAGGAGACCAGTTTGTTCCTGCTGTCGGTAGCAACAAAGCATCACTGAGGCAACTGCAGCCTGTGGTTTTAGGTACCTTAAAGGACCAATCCTCTCACCCCAAACTACACTTCTTGTATAGGGTAACAAGAAACTCTCAATTGGCTCAGCCTTTTGATTGACTGCTAATTCAAACAATGCAAAGTACAAAGCTTAAATTAAACAGCATGAAGGTGCTGAGAGTGTTTCGATTATAAACATTGAGCTTTTCTATACTCACCCTTAAGCAATAAATTGAGGTTTTGTCTGGATGAAAATGAATTTCATACAGTTGCGGGAGGGGCATAAATAAGAAGGTTAGGAGAATCGGTACTGTTTGGGGTGAGAGAATTGGGCCTTTAAATGTGGAAGCATTGTTTTCAGTCTCTGACATTTCCTTCTGCATAGCTGGATTACTAAGTAATAGTTAAGGAAACTAGAAACTGCATTCTCAAGAGAAAATTATGGTTGAGTAATTGGAAATTGGTTACTGGTTTCAGCTGGTTTCAACTGTTTGAAGCTGAAACCAGTAACCAGTTGCTCAACTGAAGTTTCCTCCTGGGTTGGAAGAATGTTTTTTCACTATAAAATTTTAGTGTGCAAGCTTTTAGTTGTGGTAAAAAAAAAGAATCTCAGCTCATAGAAGAGAACAGTCAACTGTGGAATAATAGCCATGTCACACATGTGACATCTTATTTTTGCTGATTTTTTTTTCTTTCCCGAATTTTAGGGAGAGGAGAAGGAGAGAAATTAATTGATTGATGAGCAAACAATTGTGCCCATAAACATGCTAAAGTGAATGTGTTTTTTTGTGTAATAGTATGTAAATGTACACATGCAAATAAGGAAATGAATATTCATATGGTAGACTCTTAGGGAAAGACACCGTCACTGTAATGATTGTTCTGTAAAACTTGTTTTATGCTTATTTGTTAGTATCATTAATATGAATCTTAAGATGGTAGAAAAGTTTTGTTTTATGCTTATTTGTTAGTATCATTAATATGAATCTTAAGATGGTACAAAAGTTTTTAGATAAATACTTTAACCATACATATGAGGTTATATAGTAAACTTTGCTTTATGCTAATGACTATCATGACTATCATTAAAATGTCATGCTGGTTGCCAAACAGTGGGACTTGAATGTATTCCAACCTCAGGCAAACTATTTGTGAGAAATGCCCACCACCTCATCCCTTCCTTTCTCACCTTCACCCCACTGTGTGCAGGATTGCCACATTTGAAGAAGAGAAAAATCAGAAGTTTTGGGCAGGGCAATATATACTATAAATTTATGCAACATGATATAGCCAGGCCTGTGTCATGAAACAACCTTTCTAACAAGGTTACAAAAAGTGAAGTATATTTCATTTATTTATTAACTGATTGATTGATTTGCAGATTTAATTTTTAGCAGTGTTAGTGCACCACTCAGTGACTTCTTTGTTGCAATAAAAGCTGTTGATTTGAATGTAATTTTTTCATTTATCAGTGGAATAATTGCCAATAAGTTGCCACATTTTTACTGACATCATTCAATATTTTTACTGATATTTATTTTTACATTATACAAATTGACTACCACCTTCACCTCTACAGGTGTCTGGTACATATACAATAAAGAAGTTCTGTTCGTAAAATTTTGTAGTATGGTGTTTTTGTGGTGCTACCTAGCCCTTTCTGGATTCATAAAGGTCCTGGAAAGTTAGGGAAAAGTGAAATTTGAATTTCCAGGCCTGGAAAATCAGGGACAATGAGCAATATTTCAAAGGGTCCTGGAAAAATGAGGGAATTTTAGGCAGTGCAATTTTTGTTCTGGTTTCCTCAGCGTTCAGGTACATTATGAACATTTGTTTAAAAACTGAAAGTATGGGCTCTGACTGCTTTTAAAAGTCCTGTAAATATTAGTCAGGATCCTTGAAAGTCATGGAAAAGTCATGGAGATATGTTATTTTGAATTTGTAGGAAACAGGCCATTGCAAATATTATCTAGCTTGAATGTCTGAAAATGTTCAATTCACCTAAATTACCACCTTCAGTATTTAAAATTGATTAAATCATATGTTTATTTTCCAGAAAACTATTAACTACCACATTAATTGGTGTAAATAGATTTAGTTCAAATTTTTGTTTTTGTCAGAACCTTTTGTACCAAGTTGTAAGATTTAATTTGTTTTATGAGGCTGTATTAAAGTTATATTTAAAATAAGTTGTATCAAGCACTCTTTGTAAATAAGATGATGATGCATATATGTAGTACAATATGAAATTAAAATATGTGGCGTGTTTTTATCATAAGCTTCCCACTTGTGTGTACAGTTTGAAAGATAACAATAGTAAAAGTTTGATTATCAGGTCTCCTTTTTTCATTCAGAGTGTAGCTTTTGGTTCTTTGTTTCATTTCAAAAGTCGTGACATGCAAATAAATTCTAAATTCAGCAGCACTGCTAATTAAGTCCCTAATTCAGTAAAATTTGCACTTGAAAGAAATGGGAAAACTTGCTTGCCCCCTGGAAAAAGTTTAGCTACATTACTGCATCCTCCCCTCTTCTTCACACATGTACACTTCAAAAGAAGAACCAACATGTTGGTTCTTCCTGATTGAAGTCAGCTCGACTTAAAACTGGTCTTGCAACTGCCAATCGTAGTCGTAAACTCACGCACGTTGCACGACTGTTGGAGATCCGGCAATCGAGTTGACTTGGGGTGTGCAAAGTTGTGTAAGAGTGCTCCTTGCTTAATATCAAGCCTTGAGAATTTGAATCGCTTGAAACGCAGAAAAAAATTTGAAAACCTGAAGCATGTACCCCGAATCCTTTCAGCATAGTCACATGATGTGGGGTGTGGGGGTCACTCGCCCTCCCAATTCGAGATGTTCGGGAAAAAGCAGGTGGTCTATTTGGGCAAACTGAAACATGATAAACGTTGACATTATTTGGGCAAAAAATGCACGTGCCCCCCTCATAGAAAACTACCCTGGTACCCCTATGCCTTTAAGTTCAACTCCATAGTGGTGAGCCCGAAATGCTGAAGTCTAGGATGATGTAGATTCCTCAATGCAGGTATAAAGAAAGCATGTATGTGGCTCTTCGCTGGACTTGTTCTAAAAGAAATGTATCCTTTACACCGAACAAACGGATTCCAACTTAGCTGGAGCGGCATAGACAAGGTGGCCTAGGTCAGAACATTTGCTGACTGAGAACACCTAACCTAAATGTACAGTTTAACCATAAGTTTACCCAATAGAACTTTTGAAAATTCAAGTCATCATGAATCATCAAAAATAAAAATATCTTTTCACAAAATGGTCTAACTCAACAAAATGGCAATTTCTGCAATTTAGCCACTTTGAAGGAGTGAATGGAACACCATTTTAACATTAATCCAGAAATTTCAGATGTCTCTAATTTCATATACCTAAAATTATACACTATTAGTTATCTGAAATAGAATTTAAGATATCTAAAGTTCACTATGAGATATCTAAAATTGAATTTGAGATATCTGAAATCGAATAAGAGATATCTAAAATTGAATTCAAGATATCTGAAAGAGAATAAGAGATATCTGAAATAGAATTCAAGATATCTTAAATTCTTCGTTATTTCGAGATATCTGCAATTATTTATTACAAATTGCAATTATTTCAAGATATCTCCAATTACTTAAAGATAACTGAAATAAAATTTTAGATAGCTGAAATTCTAAATAAATTTAAAACGGCGTTCAATGGGAGCAATCGGACTTGGGACTTGGCAGAATGATAGTTTTCTGAGTTTTGCATGTCTCTTTAGCGCTTCCGTACTTTAGATAGGCTTCCACTTGAGCAAAAAGTTGGACCTAATAATTCAAAGATTGCATGTCAATGTTTGCTTTTTTGTTTTTATGAAGGGATATTTTAAATTTTAAAGTTAAAATTTTTAATCTATTATTTTCTTGCAATTAAAATATGCTCCAATTCGAGACTAGGCTCATTACTAGGGCAAAGTCCATCCAGAAACGAAGACTTGAATTGTGGAATCATTGTGAACCAGCGAAAACAATACACTGCAATGTACATTCGACAGTTGGTAACAGCCAGTCTGCACAGCCACCAAAAGTCGCTTCTTTTCTAATTTGAGTATGCATGACGTCACAGCCTTTGCATATATAATTAGCAAAAACTTACTGTTTTCAAATCCAAATTTCGACATGAAAAACACAAAATCTTACAAAATCATCATTAAAATTAATAGAGAACACATTTTCCGATAGTTTTGCAACATTTTTGAAGTATTTTATACACAAAGCAATGAATTTGAGACGATTTTTCGAACTCGTAAAAACAGTTTTCATTCTGTTCGGAAAATTTGGTTTTTTCTCGAAAACAAGTTTTTTGGCACGGTATGCCAGAAAGAGGGTACATCAGAAATTTCCTTATACACCTAAAAAATCTAACATTACCATGAAATATTTCTGAATACGGTCAGGTATTCGCAAAGTTTAGAGCAGGTATTGGCACTGCCTTGCACCGTATGTAAAAAGCCCAATTTCCCGTACTGAGGTGTTTGCATTAGTTGCGCGAAAATGGAACTACACCGAGCGAGAAAAATATCCTCCACATAAGTATTAATCATGTTAACCTCGTCGAGTCTTCCTTTACGTTTGATTTACATATATTTGGCAGGAAAATTACATTGAGAGTCAATTTTTGAAAACCTTGTAACGATTAAGTGGCTACCGATGCAAGGGTTATAGTGACTGTATCTTGAGTACGTCAGTACCTTGAGTCGATCACCACAGTGTTATACAAGGTACGGCACGATGTACAACACCTATTAATTGACCGACTCATGGTAACCTTTTGACATACATGGCCATAGACTTTGCACGTTACCACATTATACAATCAGTAAATCACAGTTATTGTACTAGACTCATAAATTATTGCAAACAATAACATGACAGAAAAATTGTGGCATTAAACTAGACAATAAAGAGGTAAAATGGAGGGATATTGGAATGTATAGTTCTCTTGTAAGGCTTGTTAGTGAACTCTGGGGTAATAAACGCTATACAGTCAGTTGATCCTTATAGGTGGTGAGGTCAAGAAATGACTAAGTCTCTGATCAGAAACACTTTGTTTAGTAATATAAGTTATGAACAGCATGTGGAACTGGGTGGGTCTTAAGTTTTTTAGGGAACTGGGTACTCAGTACACAACCCCCACCCCCATGCACAACTGGAGACATATCAACTGAGAGTAAGGTAATAACATATGGCCATCAAGTTAATTCAAGTTAGTGACAAAAATTTTGACTGTAATATGCCATTACTATGTGATGGGGCAATTGTTACATTATTCATCTCTCCTCTGCTCAGTTAGTGGTGTAAAATAACAACAGTTTATACTTCAAATGAGAAGGCAGTCTCAGAAGAACATATGAGATTTCATCCATCAGAATTAACAGCTGATGATACAGGACACAAGCTTTGCACAACCAAAATTCTTTAGTCAGTAAATTGGCATTTTGCTTGTGTAGAGAGAAATTGTCCTCTAGGATACACTGACTCAGAATCCCATTTGTGCCATTATACAAGAAAAGGGTACATAGCAATGCAAGCTCTAATCTTGACATTATCCCCCAAATGGGCCTAGAGCACTAGTAGGTGTAGGCTATAACTAGCAATTAAATTTCAACAGGAACAGGCTGAGAACTAAGGCACAATTAATTCATTTGTGTAGAAATATGATTCAGCACAACAGTACAAAAATAGGGTAAGTAAGAAAACTGAGAACAATGGCCCAGGCAAAATAATAAACAAAAAAATCCTGAAACTGATGGAGCTCTTATGGTGCGCATTCCATTATACTCTAGGTATATTCCTCAAGTCATTTCCCTTTTGAAAATTTTTTTGACTTTGTCAGGTAAAACCATATGAAAGAACTGACAGGCTGGTAAAGTGTGTGTGTAAATGGCTATAGGGCCTATATCAATTGTTTCATGTAGCCTGCAATACCTGTAAATGTAACACTTATTTGCTTATTTTGGTTCTTCAGCTTCATCGTTGATACTGCGGTACATTGCTCCCGATTCAATTCACAAGGTGCATATGACACAATAATTTTGTGCTACAGGCCTTTCAAAATTTTTTACAAGCTTTTTTCTAAAATGAAAACTCAGCTCATACAGCAAGCAAGGACTAGTAAAGTAGTATCTGTATGATGATCACAGATCATCAGGACACATTCATACATTCACTATGTACCACAGTGTGCAGTCTTAGCATGCATAGGCCAAGGCCTAGTATAGACTAGGCCTGTCTGTAAAATTTTAATGTTATTTGTTAGTGGTTTAAAACCTTAAAAGGGCCTGTCAGTGGTATTAAGATTCACTTTATTACTTGACATAATGACTAAAATAGTATCCTAGTTAGCAGCCTAGAATCAAAAGACAATGACAATAGTTACCATATGTTACCATATGTTAACCATAACGTTACCGCCTTGTGCGATGCTCTACGTGGCCAAAAAGTGCAAAATTCCAACTTGCAAAAACGTTCATTGCGACTATTTTGTTGTTTTGCTCGTAGTGTAATAGGTATCAGTAGTTAGCTTTATGTCTCAAACACTCGATTTTGGAAGTTTTACACCCCAATGATCCTGAATACGGTCAGGTATTCGCAAAATTTGAGGCCAGTCAAAAAACACCACCAAAAGTTGACCTGTTTTTGATGGAAAATTTCCCTGTGAAATTGCGAAAGAAACAATACCTCACGATATTTTTAGTAAAGAAAAGACTTTCAAATTTCAAATGACCAAGGATACAGCAACAAGGAACGCCTTTTTATGCATTATTCAGAAGCTTGAAGTTCCCCCAGCATGTTAGGTACCTATTCTGCGAAACTCATGATTTTCTCTTGTGGGCGGAGTTTCCATTTTAGAGGATGACGTCACAAGCCTCATTAACGCTTACAGCGAGGCTTGGCTGGTAAGGAAACTACCAGAGAAACCTCAGTTATTTTAGAAAATAACTGGAATGGCGACAGCAACACCAATGGATGTCGATGATGCGCCAACTTCATTTGCAAGCACCAGCAGTGGGAAGAGTGAAAAGAAGAGGTTTGAAGTGAAAAAGGTAAGGTTACGTTCGGATGGTCATTTCCGAATTCCTCGGCGAGGTTAGGCCGAAGTTAGCCTAGCCTAACTTGGGTAAGGTTAAGCCTAGCTAATGTTAGTCTGTAATGTAGCATAGCCTATGCTATAGCCTAAATGTTGCACCAGACTTCAGCTTTCGTCGGTCTATTTAATTTACCTAGCCTAATGCTGAACTTTAGGACATGATATGGAAGGCCTAGCCTAGTACCAAAACGTGTACGCTACGAACAAAGTACTAAACTGTCTCGGCTCTAATGTGGAATCGGTGGCCACAATTCAAGGTAGGCCTAGTCACTGAACGTGACCGTGTAATCCGCTCCTTGTAGTCCCTCCTTACTACGGTCACTGGCCTACATGTACAAAGGTAACAATGTTTTAAGCCAAAACAACAAACCGAGCTCTAATTACGATGGAATGGTTTATAGAACAGATTTGAGTTAATATAATGATTTCGAGCATTCTTAGATACCACTTATACCTTCTGGAATGTTTAATACCCGATAATTCATAGCGAAAGGCAGGAAAAATGTGGTGCCATCCTTCACAGTAACATAAACATCTTGATCGTCTGCTACAGTGCTACTGTATTGCATGATGGGAAGGACTTCCGCTAGACAAGCTGTCGAAGACCAATTAGTACGCGCGGCTAGTCAATACTTGTACTTCATATAGTAAGCTCGCTGTACATTACGAAATTGTACAGTCAATGCGTAGGTTTCTCCGTTTTAAATGAGATCACATGACAAACACTGACTTCTTCAACTTAAAAAATAATCTGCACAGGCTTAACGTTACTCGCAGAATTATCCAGCCAAAATTTCCCTCTTAAAGGTCTTACTTCGTTAAAAGACTTGTGTGGAAGGTGAAGGTGATGACAAAGATCATCTGTGGAAAGTTTGGTGAGAAAAGGTATCTTTTGGGGGACGTGAGGGATGCCTACTCGCGCGTGAGTAGGCAAGTGAGCTGTGTTTTTGTGTATACCGGGCAAGGGCCCAGAAATGAAGTGTATAGCATAAGAACGTAATGCTGGGTCCTGTTCAAGGGCTAGGTAGGCCTAGCCTAAGTGATGATCTTTAGACTGGGGTTTATTTTTGGTAAAATCTAATTGAATTTACTGTAGGTAGCCTGTAGCCTAGTACTAGGCCTGAGTAGTCCTTAGTTAAGTCCCTGTGCTATGCTTTATAGCCTAATAGTGTTCAACCGATCATCTGTTAAGTTATTTCCGTTATCGGTAAATAATCGGCATCGGTAAACTATCTAGCTGCAGTGTTTCGCCGTTTTTTCAAATCCCCAAGCTTAGCACACATATCTGGGCATATTTTGTACACTAAGCACCTAGAATCTTGTGAAGTTGGGCGGTTATTATCTTGCATAAATTAAGTCATTCCCAGCATTCCTACAGTTCCTGACTTAAGCATTGAAAATGAAAACAGTAATGTACGTGGTCTCCTGCAGCAAACTTTGTTTAAGTGGGAGAGTAGCTACAGTACATTACACAGTTACAACCCAGTACAGCAAACGAATGCAATGTTCCGAAATGATTGGGGGATGAAAACTGGACAGAGCATGATGATGGCCTTTGAACTAAATTAAAGGGCATGTGAAATTGGTTCCAGGCCTTAAGGATTTTGCCACGTCTCAGGTATCGGAGGTTGCGTGGTGATATGATTTACATGTATAAGTATTTGGGGGGTGAAGTAACTGGCAATGTCACCCTTTTCCAAAGAGCAATTGATTGCACTACCCGTGGGCCCCTCTCAAGATATGTAAGCCACGTTGTATCAAAAGCATAAGGCAAAGATCATTCTCCCAACGTGGTATTGACATTTGGAACTCGCTTCCAGCGCACGTCATTATGGCACCGTCTCTAAACGGGTTCAAGTCAAGCTTTGACAAAGTGTGGCGTCAAAGCAACATTTATTTTGACCATAAAGCTGAGATTTAGCAAATGGATTATCTAGTGACGAAATGGCCGCTGGCCAACAACATCTGTCTCTTGATGATGATGATGATGATGATGATGTGCCATCGACTGCAAGCAATTATACTGTATTAAAAGAAGGGTTTAAGGTCCAGCAGGATTTGATATGTTAGAGGGGTACTCATTCTGAGCGTTTTAGTGATATTTGCATTGGAATCGGATGAGTGGTTCTAAAGATATGAGCACGTTAAGTTTTCACGTTTTCAACAAAAAGTGAACTTGAAGCAAGCACATATGAACTTACATCCCCACATTATTGGGCAGTCTTTTGTTTTTCTTTAAACTTTATACTGGAATTTCTCCTCAACAATCCCATATTATTAAAATGTGATTGCATAAGTGGCATGAGAATTTACAAACTTTGCATCCCCCATGGGGAGGTCATACTCCTATAAACTATAAGGTCAACACAACAGTCTGATAAGGCACCGTGTCAAAAGTTGGCCGCACTGCGGCCTTAAGGCCGCCGGCAAGGCGGCCGGACGTTGCTATGATAAGCATCGGCACAATGGATGTGTGGCCGCAGCCACACTACACTAATGAGCAACAGTAGCGGACAATATCTATTGTGCAAAATCTTTCAAGCTTGAGCTCATTTCCATTGCAGCGGCCGCCGTAGCGCCAAACATTATAGAAAAAATATTTGTTGCCCCTTCAGTTTTAACTCCGTTGGAATTAATAGTTTTGCCGGTTACTATATACTGTAAATGTACTGTTTTAGATCACAACAAGAAAAACTTCGCAGGTATTTGACCCGAGACTGTGCTTCCATTGCACTTATCAACTACTGCTTTCGGTACGTAACAGATATCTAGCATACAGCAGGGCTTATCGCAACAGAGAGTTGCCGCGATCCCAAGAGGGAAACTCTTCGTCATAACTTTTGAAAAGAAAGCCCCTTTTGACAAAAAACACTAAAAACATTCATTTCGCAAGTGTAAAAGACTCTCAAATCAAAATCTAAAACCTACCCAAAAGATTTTTATCTCCGAGTTTTCCGAACGAGTCATCTTTCTCCAGTAGCATTGTCACTGCCTAACGTGCTTTTTGTATGTAAAGACTATTGGTCGTAACTTTTCAAACGAAAGCCCCTTTTGACAAAAAAATACTAAAAACATTCCTTTCGCTAGTGTAAAAGATGCTCAAAATAAAATCTGAAACATACCCAAAAGATTTTTATCTCCAAGTTTTCCGAACGGGTCATTTTTCTCCAGCAGCATTGTAACTGCCAAACGTGCTTTTTGTACGTATAGGACTACAGCAGAAACCTAACCTTTACCTGTATCTGAAGTTCAGAAAGACTAGTACCAACCAACGGTACTGGTCAGTAACGGTGCCAGAATGTCAGAATTATGGGGGAAGGGGAGAGCACTAAGAGTTAAGGGTAGTGTTGCATTTGGGCAAAAATATTTGGGTGCTGCATGAAACTAAGCACAAAGCATGCACACCTGTGGGTGGGGGTCCAGGGACAAATCCCACAGAAGCTCTGAGGAAGTTTACCCACCTCTGCCTGAATGAGTGGATGAAAAATTAAAGGTTCAGGGAGTGGTATATTTTTTTTGGTTAACCTGACTTGATCTTGGAGAAGAGTCAGGGACAGTTCTGAGGGAATGCCCCCCCCCCCCCTCCCCGGGCTGTAGCGCTGCCATGATAATGGGCCTTGTTTCTGTTGTTTTTTTTTTTTTGGTGCAATGGTCATCATGTAACACAGCTGTGTGTAAGGGGATGTATGGTGCATTATTCACCCCCCCCCCCCCTACACACACACAAATGCACCTATTGTTTTCATGTAGTCGAAAATAAACTGAGACTATGCTTGGACAGCATCTTAGAGGACTGAATTATCATGACCATGAGATGGGATTATGTCAGGGTTACCAAGGTATGCTTTTCCCCAAGGTTCAATGTTCCTTAATCTAACTGGGAAAATCAGCACCTCTGGGAACAATGAACTCTGAGAATACCGAACTTTGTAATTATTGCCAAATAACTTTGCAGACATTAAACTCTGGGGAACACAAGGTAGATTCATAGACATTCCAACCTCCGGACTGTTCAAACCGGAACAATCCCAAAACTAAGTTGATTGCTTTACTCCCGGGTATATTTTTTAACAACCCCAGGAATTTTACAACAATGAAAAGATGTTCTTATTGTCATAGGTTCCAAGGCCAATTCATATTTAAATTTGAAGGGAAGGGGAAAGTATGAGACAGACAGTTACACAGTTTTTAGACCCCAGTGCATGACCAACAGTTGTACTGAGTCCGTTTTGACTGGAGCTTGAGATTTGTTCATCAGCACGTAACAGTAATATATATGGGAAGAAACTTTTTCATTAATCCATAATTTTTTTTTTACAAGGAAAACATCATTCTGTCATAATTGTTTAGTCTTGATACAAACATGTGTGCAGGTGGTTCATGATGAAGAGAAAGGTGATGGAAGAAAGTCATAATCCCCTGACCCCCATCCAAATTAAATACATTGATTATAGTGTACATTATGACCTGCCGCTGCACTGAAACCTCCTTAAAGTTTGTGATCATCTCAACATCTGCAGCTTGAAGATGTCTTCATCATCACGTACGTAATGGTAATCAGGTACTGTATATGGAAAGAAACAAGCATTCTGCAACTATAGGTGACTGCCCTATATTCCGACACCCCTTCCATCACCCTTATGGTCCAACAATTTCTATATGCATCTACGACTTAGTTGTTGAAATATAGGGGTGTGGGAACAAAGCCTGTTTTGGAACGTAATGGATTTGTCAGAACATAGGGCCGGGTGTTGGAATTGAGGGGTGTCAGAAAGTAGGGCTGATGCATTGAACTATGGGTCAGAATGTGAGCTTAAATGAAAGAAGGCAAATGCCAGATGAAAAGTGTGTGCACAACAAATCTGCCACAAGGTATCTTTAATTTCATGATGAAGCATATGCTATTTTAGAGATCTTCAGAATTGACCACAAATCCTTTACTGGTACCAGCTAAAAATATTTCTGATTTTGGCTGGCCTATCCCTGCATTGCATTATTGCTTTGGGAAATCAACAAACAATGATTGCTCTGTACATGGGGCATAATTAATTCAGCACAAGGTCTAGGCTGCATACATGTTCCATATATTTTTTTTTTTATTATTATTTTTTTTTTGGGGGGGGGGGGGGTTCACATGTAGAACTAGTTTTCATTTTGTCACACAGCAGACAATTATTCCAAAATAAAGGTGATGGGATATGCTGACTATTTCAATTCTTTTGAAATTTTGTGCTTGGCCTGGGTTAATTAATTTAGAATTGACCTAGATTGCACGACCAGGGAGCAGATCCCATCCTGGTCTTTCGGTAATTATGTTCGATGGAGTTTTACAGCCCTTTTCCCAAGCAATTGGTTCACGTCAATGTGGCCACCTGACACCCAGTCACAGATTTTTTTCCAGTTGTGGCTCACTGGATTGTTTTTCCCTACTTCATTGCTAACGCTGGGCACCAAGCACAGTGGCAGTAGGCCTAGTGTCATTTCTAAGTCTTCAGTTTGTTTGGCAGTTAAATAGGTTTATTGACATACCGACACTGATGTGTTATATTGTGTCACAAACATGCAACTCGTCCAGGGCTCATAACTCCCAACCTCGGAAAGCCTGATGCTCGAACCATTTGACAATACAGGAGCTTCTAGTGGCTTTTCTTTTCACAACTTAAGACTTTAATGCCTAGCTTCCAGTGCTCCAACTTCCAAGGATTGGGAGGGGATAGCTTGGAAGAAGGCATTAATAACCTGCTTAGTCTAGGCTAAGCCTAGCCTAGGCCCTCGGCCTAAATGAAACCGTATGTTAAGGAACATGCGGTCAAGCCTGTATAGGGTATGTCTAAGTTGGTTCTTAAACTCACAGGGTGCAGACGATCCATAAATTAATTTTGGAAATAGCAATACAGAAAACCTACAACGAGAAAAATAACGTTGGGCCTAGGCTGTAGCCCAAGCACTAACGTAACGTTAGGCAGCCTATACAATGGCATCGTTTGTTAGACTTAGAGATGAAGTTCGTAGGCAAACCGATGTGAAAGTCAGTTGCAAACTAAGGTGAAAATCAGTCGCAGTGGTGCATACTACTGCGGTCCGACTTGCGTATTTTATTATTGCAAGCCCAAGTAAAATTTCTCCGCGCAATTTTCACCTCAGTACGTTTGCGACGAACTTAGAGAAACACAAATGATTATGATTTCAAAGTAACGATAATCAGATGAGCCCTGCCATTTCTAAGTAACGTACGAAAATGTGGAATCATGAGTCGTTCACTTGTAAGGAACGGATAAGTATTCAAGTGTGCATATGTGCTGACTGTTGATATTGGCCTAGACGAGACACCGATCGACTCATGGGACCGTCGGTTTCATCCACGATCTTACGCACATGTATACATGTACGTATGTACTGGGGTATTTGGGGCCGTTGAGTTATGTTATAAATAAGCCCACGAACGATTGAAAAATTGTAACGAGAACGCAGGTGAAAACAATGCGATAATTTTGTAGTGATTTGTGTAGACTTTTTATTTCAAACCTGTGGATGTTGATGTTTGCCTTTTGAGGGTTTTAACTCTCATTTCTATCAAGCAAATGGTTACTACAGTACACAATTTTCTATGATGTTACACGGCAGCCAACAGAGGCGGCGGCAGCCTCCCGGCCACATCTCTGTATTTGAAATCAACGATGCATATCGTGACCGCATATAACGGTACCCCAGCCGGCTGCACAAGCTAGCGAGGTGTTGCTAAGGTTTGTCTATTGTTGTGACTGCTTCCCAGCGGCTGCGGTGGCCTTGCCGGCGGCGGGGAGGCCAAGTTTTGACAAGGTTCCTAAAACACAGGGAAACAAAGCATTCCTTGTCAACCTGAGGAAGTGATATAAGCTCTGCTGCCCTCAAACTCACCTTTGAACACAAATCTGCTGGCTTCATTGACTGATATCTCAAGAAATACATGTCCGATTTGAATGAAACTTTCTCCACTCTGTGCAGATTTTTTTGAACATATGAAAATTAAATTTCTGCTTAAACCTCCCCTTTAAGGGTTGATTTGTGTCTCCACTTTTGAAGTGAAAATATTTCGCCTACAGAAGTGATATCCCATTTGTGAAACAAACGGAACTATTGCCAGTGTTTTCCATCCTGAACTCGTTATGGTAATATGATGTGCACGAAGCAGGGGGCGTGTACTAAAATGACAAACATGTGACTTCCCTCTTTCTAATAATTGGTAATTGGCATCGGGCCGATTGTTAAATTAAATAATTGGTAATCCGATATACTAATTATAGCACAATCGGTCGACCACTACTTTATAATGGTAGAACCATGTACACTGGTCTTGGTCACATGCCAGGGTGCATTCCAAGTAAGGCCCATTGGGAAGGTACGCCAAGGTTTTTGTGATTATACCTGGGGATTTTCTGTGCAAATACAATGCTACATAGCAATCAGCAGGTGTGCACACTCATGCACAGTATACATGTACGTGATGTATACATGATCTGGTTCATTAACAATGCATGTACGTGTGAGTATATGGTACACACACAGTAAGGAGCAATTCATATGCTATTGTACAGTACATGCTAATGTAATATGTATACATGTGTGTAATGCATACACTAGTGTTTGTACGCGGTACTCAACCAACGTTCTTGCTACCCAGGAAGAATATTACTACACGGGTTGCATTTTTCTTTGATTTCCTTTTGATCTTCGCAAAATAACATGGTTATTGAAAGTAACAAATTATGTATTGACCCACATCTCATTCACAATTATTTGAAATGAAGTTGCTTAACTTGTTTGTTTACAAAGATATTACAAGGTTTACGATCGGGTACCCGACGGGTAATGCAGTTCGGGTACCCGCGTACGAATTTCCTACCTGGTGCAAACACTGGCATACACCATTAATTGGCAATACAAATACTGTAGGGCTGTGCATTTTCGGTTAATTTACTATCCGTTTAACCGATTTTATTAACCGGCGGTTTACCGTTTAACCGAAAATGACATAATGTTCACACAACAACAAAAAGTCATCATTTCCAAAGATCGCCATCACTTATGTACAGGAAGGTACAAGTCTAAATATGGCGTCGTAAGTCATGTTCTCCGATGTAAGCACGTGGCAAAAATGTTGGTGTTTTGCGCTGAGTTTATATCATCTTTTCACAGCAAAAGCCCATCCCGCATTTACTGAAGCTTTCTTCAGACCATGTGCACTTTTTAACATTCCACCAACTGTTGTATTTTCCAGCCTGATCCTATGTAATGTGGCCAGTTACTTCATGAAACACTCCAGCACCGCTGTTTTGATGCAGCTTGCTTGCAATGCAGGGTTCAATACATGTACAGGGCTCACGTGTTTTTGATTGTGATGAAAAGAGAAACCTATGCATTCATGATGGCATGTGTGTGTATGTATGTGCGTGTGTGTGTGCGTGTATGTGTGTGTGTTTGTATGTTTGTGTGTTTGTGACACTTTGCTTGTTTACACGATAACTTGAGAAGGGAAGATCTGACAGTTTTCAAACTTGGTACACAGATACCCCTTACTGAGAGGAAGAACCCTATTTATTTTGGTTGAGGTCAAAGGTCATCTGGGGTCACAGGGGGTCAAAAACCGAAATCTTTGTTTACACAATATCTCAAGATAGAAAACTTGGATTAATTTCAAACTTGATATGTAGATGCGTTATGATGTAAGGAAGAACCCTATTGATTTTGGTGGAGGTCAAAGGTCATTTGGGGTCACATGGGGTCAAACCCCGAAATCCTTGTGTACAGGATATCTTATGGTAGGAAACTTGGATTAATTTCAAACTTGATATGTTGATGCATTATGATGTAAGAAAGAACCCTATTGATTTTGGTTGAGGTCAAAGGTCATTTGGGGTCACATGGGGTCAAACTCCGAAATCCTTGTTTTCATGATATCTCATTGTCGGAAACTTTGATTCATTTCAAACTTGATATGTTGATGCGTTAAGATGTAAGAAAAAACCGGATATATTTTCGTGGAGGTCAAAGGTCATTTGGGGTCACGTGGGGTCAAACCCTGAAATCCTTGTTTGCACTATATTTCAAGGTAGGAAACTTTGATTCATTTCAAACTTCATATGTTGATGCATTATTGTATTGTATTGTATTGTATTGTATTGTATTGTATTGTATTGAGAAGATTATTATGATGTGAGGAAGAACCCAATTTATTTTGGTGGAGGTCAAAGGTCATTTGGGGTCACGCGGGGTCAAACCCAGAAATCCTTGTATACATGATGCATCATGGTAGGAAAGTTGGATTCATTTCAATCTTGATAGGTTGATGCGTTATGATGTAAGAAAGAACCGGACCAATTTTGGTGGAGTTCAAGTGTCATTTAGGGTCACATGGGGTCAAACCCCGGAAATCATGGTTTACACTATATCTGAAGGTAGGAAACTGATCCATTTCAAACTTGATATGTTGACGTATTATGATGTAAGGAAAAACCCAAGAAATTTTGGTGGAGGTCAAAAGGTCATTTGAAGTCACATGGGGTCCAAATCCTGAAATCCTTGTTTACATGATACATCATTGTAGGAAAGTTGGATTCATTTCAGACTTGATATGTTGATGTATTATGATGTAAAGAAGAAGCCTATTTATTTTGGTGGAGGTCAAAGGTCATTTGGGGTCAGAAGGGGACAAATCCTGAAAAACTTTTTAACACAATATCTCAAGGTAGGAAGCTTGGATTGATTTCAAACTTGATATGTTGATGCGTTATGATGTAAGCAGCTTGTTTGCAGAATATCTTAAGGCACAGTATGAAATTTGTAGAAATGTTTTGGTTAAAAGAAAAACCAGTTACTTACAGGTGGAGTCAAAGGTCACTTTGGGTCACCAGTTGTTACAAGAAATGTAGCATTTCATTGAAAAGAGCATGTATGTATCATCGCAACCTCAATGCATATTTGCATTCTGGTTCATAGTAGCGATCTGTACAATTGCACTGTAAACAGCCCACCAGCCGCAAACAGCATAACCAAGCCCTATTATCCTGCATAAATTAAGGAATTCCCAGCATACCGTAAAGTTATTTACAGTAGGACTTATGGAATGTCATCATATGACGTCATTACGAACGAAAACAATGATGCACGTGGTCCCATGCATGCAGTAGGGTTGCGTGCATATCACTAAACAAGGGACAATGTTTTGCTCGGTGAGTGGTGACATCATATGCACACGATCTATTGCAAAATTTGAATTGCCTCTGCATTGTGATTGGTTCAAATACGTTGATTCTGAGCCAGTCAATCACAACTCACGCCATTGCCTATGGGATTTAGTGTGTGAAACTACCAGACCTCCGAAGGAATTTCCCCATTGAGTTTGCCTTATGACGATCGCACTTTCCAGGCTTACATAGCTGACCTGTGCAGCCGGCCAAGCCCCATGCTAATTTCACCAAGAAACGGCATCACAAATCTCTGCGTACGTGGATCTTTCGTTGATCTGACTTAAGAGCATTTCATTTGCTGATTATTTTTAAACATGAGGTAGGGTTTTGACAAGAAGTGGCAAAAATACGGGGATATTTATATCTGCAGAAAGGAACTATTAGATACCTTAATCGAGTCCATATTTTTGCTGTCCAGAACCGCTAAAAGTTAGATATTTGAGTATTTTTACTGTAATGTGCATCGTAGGGTGGACTTCTACAATACAGTACATTATCGCAACTCGACCCAGTCGGTTCAACGAACTGCGTATGCTTATTCAGAAAAATCAACATGGAATGTTCCATTTTATATGATATTGGGCAAACAACAAAATGGTGGGAATTATCTGGCGCTTACGATCGTATTTTACGGGTTAAATTTTTTCAAAATACTGCTTCTAACAATGAAAAATAATGAAATTAGCGGAGGTGTAGCAGGATAAAATATTTCGATAAGCTACAGTGGGAGATTTATTCAAATATACTTTTGTTCCCTAGTCATAGTCTCGCGGAGGTTTTATTGCCATAGAAGTACAGAGCTTGGTAACTTTTTCACAGCAGCATTACGCACTTTTTGTTACAGCTCCCTGCTTGTCTTGTAGCTTTCTTCTCGCTTGGTAATCTCTCAAACATGCCGCTTATTTCTAAAGTTGTGCTTGGGTGTAGCTATTGAAGGGATTAGGAGACAAGCACACGAAGTTCTGCCAAAGAAAGTAACAATGGGTGCGCCACTTGTCACTCATCATTATGTACTTAATTTAGGGAGCTGCCGCGGAATTAATCTGTTCAATCGAATGGCCGATTTTAAAACTCTTTTTACAGTTATTGTTCGAGTGATAATTTGTGCGAAACTGACACTGTTTGTTGCGCAATGTTTGTGTAACAATTTACTAACAAAGCCATGCCGCGTCGACTGAGTAATTGGCAATACAAAAACGGTTAATCTATGAAGAGGAATGATGCACGAGTAACCGCAAGTCGGTCGGTTAACCGATTTACCGTCACAGCCCTAAAGTACTGTATAGCACAGTTTACATTTATCATACCACTGGAATTAACCAGCGCGCCAGGAGTACCGCACGCCTGCTGCTACCCCGAAAGGAGTCAGTACTCACACCGAAGATCTTTGTGTTGGAGTGCAAGGAATGCAGACTGGGCCACTCAGCTTAAGAAATCATGGTCCTTAGCAGAATGGTGTCAGCCCGCATTTGCGCTTAGCTTCAAATAATCACTTGTGTCTACCATATAGACCTTCTTGCCATGAATGATCTTTTTCCTAGTATTCAGCTTTCTTGACTACAGTTGTCATTCTTCAAAGAAGGGGAGAAAGAAGCTGAAAAATTTTGGAGGTGAAAATTGACTGTAAAACTAAGTCAATCGCAAGACTAGCATGCACTGTGCCTGCATCTTTGTGCCAATGCAGTCACGAGACCAAGTATAAGTCTAACAAATCACATGCATAGTAGCAATGCAAAATCTATGTAAAATGTCATATTATCATAAATTTCCTAACTTTTAAGAACCACTTTGTGCAATGGAAATCTGTTATCAACATAGCAAGGCAGGAAAGGACTTTTCAATCTGTAAACATTAAAATTGTGACAAAATCTCAAGAAATCCTGAATTTTTTTCCAAGGAAAGTAAATTTCAAATGTGAAAATGCTACAAAACCAACAATGTCAGGATCTTTTGTGCACTGTGGCCAAAGACTCTAGGGAAAAATGCCAGAAGAAAGTGTCAACATCTCAAAGTCTGTCTAAGATAAAAAAAAGTGAGCCCCATTTTTAGGGAAATTTGCTCAGTCTATTTATTATCCATGTAACCTTGGTGATTCCTCAGATGTGACTAAAATAGTGGTAAAATTGTTTAAAGTATTTCTCTGATCTGGCAAAAATATTTTTCCGCAGTTGGAGGATTTTTCTTTATTTTGGCAATATCGTTTCATTGAATATAACCTGGATATCACTCCTGTGGGTGAAGATAAATGTTTGGGTGACTGACTTGAAGTACACTTCTTGAACTAGAGGTATCTGAAACTTGTGATTAGGAATTTGTTTCTAAAATCAGGGATGACATCAGAGTAATTTGATAGGGGGGGAAAAGCATTCCTTGAGTGTTCCTTTCCTTCTTTTTCACCTTTTTTTTTCTTCTCATTTTACATTTTCATGCAAATAGGCCTATAGCAGGAGCAGTCACCCCCTGTCTCCCTTTGATCCTCAACTGTTTTAAATTACAAGAAGTGCAGTAATACTTGAAGGATTATGAGAAGGAAGACTTGTAAAAACATGGAATGGAGTATGAATTAAATATTCCCTTAGATAAGTATTTGTGAAATTTCCATAGAGTGGCCAATTTACAGTATAAATGTGATACCCAAACCTCAATGAACCAGACGAAAGAAACAGTGACTCAGATCTCAAAAAAAGGGGCACTGCAAGATGCCATCCATAATGTTAGGTATTAAAGGCCAAGAAAAGCAGCCTTCTCCTCTAGCCATTTTGAGGATTGTTTATTCATCCTCATTGTTCAAATGGACTGTTTAAACATTCTTTGAAAAGTTTGGTAAGAATAAAGTAATGTATTTCCTTCTTTTCAAAGACATAGAATCACTTTAATAGTACTTAATCACAAAGTTTGTGACCTTAATACAGCATAATCTGAACTTTTTTCTTTTGCAGTGGAATGCAGTTGCTCTATGGGCATGGGATATTGTAGTCGATAACTGTGCCATTTGTAGAAATCACATCATGGACCTATGTAAGTAAAGATGCTCTTGTAGAGCTTTGTTCTATGTATTGTTTTCAACTCCTTGGGATGAGAGAGATTCAAGAGAAAATTTTTCATCGTTTTATTTGGATTTTGGATATGTGCATAAATGAAAAGGTGCATCTTGTTTGCCTTAAAAGTTACTGTAAAGGGTTTTTGCAAGTATTGTTAATAAGAGGGTGCACATTTGCGTGGCATTTAGGGGACTTCAGGCCTTAAATTTTGACCTCAAATCAAGCACACCTACTCCTTATTTTCCTGAGGATTTTGATTTGTAGCACACCTGCAAAATCTAAACTTCAAGGCCTGGGACTTCTAACGTGAGAACAAGACCATGCACTCCTTTGTTCAAGAAACACCAGTGTCACTGTGTTACTAAATAGATTTTGTAGGCCTATTGTAGGAAACATTTTGGAAAATTTCAGAATGTTTTATAGTCAGGTTTCAGTAAACTTTTGGTGTATTTTTTAGAGCTTGATTTAACCTATTGTTTGAGTAGTGTAAGATTGGATGGATTCCTGCTCTTCTTGCTGAGGCTTTTATCTTTTAGTAAGATTGGAAAGATGCAAAATGGTACTTTTTTGCCAAATGGATTTCCTTAGAAAGAACTCTCCACCTCTAGTGCATGTGAAGAAAAATTGCTTCACAAGCACATTTCTTAAATTCTGTGCAATGAGCAGTGCAAAATTGGTTAATAACCTCCATCTACCTGTAATTCTATGTAACAAAAAAAAGGGACCCAGCCTTTTTGAAAGGCATCCTTCTGAATAATGCAATGCAATTAACCACTGGTATAATTAAAAAAAAAAAGTTGAGTAATTAGTTAAGTCAGCAGCTGCAGCCAATAGAATACTATCATGGTATCATACCTTATTGCCAAAACCAAAAGAAAAGTGGAATTACTAGAGCACTCCATCTGTGTATGTTTCTTGAACTAAAGCTTACCATGAACATTTCTGGCCAGGCTCTTCCAATCACTATTGGATATGTTCCTCAAGTGACTTGGTTTTAAGTGCCATTTGTAAAACCAGGATGCTGATAATTTGGATTTGAAACAATTTGAAGCAGTGATATCCCTGGCAGCATTAACATGCTGCTTGTGGTCTAGGAATTTCAATGGTTCCTATGCTACAGTATGCACATTGTTTTAACATTTTAAGGAGGCAAAACTTCCTACACCCATTGGTATTTGTACAAACAAAGAGTCTCTGAATTTATTAATCTAGACAGGCATGGGTGCTCTTTTACCTGTGTTTTGAACCGTTTGAAAATTCGTAGCAGTTTAAAGGGCCAATCCTCTCACCCCAAACCACAATTTTTGTAGGGGGTTATAGAAATTCTCAATTAACTCAGCCCTTTGATTGACAGCTCATTCAAACAATGCAGAGTACCAAAGCTTACATTACAGAGCATGAACTGTACTGAGAGTGCATTGTCTATACACATTGAGCTTTTCCGTACTCTCCCAGGACCAATAAAATGAGATTGTGTCTGGATGAGGATGAATTTCATACAATTGTGGGAGCGGCTTAAGTAAGAAGGTTAGGAGAATTGGTACTGTTTGGGGCGAGAGAATTGGGCCTTTAATGATTGAAGGGGAAATGCATTCATCCCAAATTGTATTGGTGTAGGAGTGTTTTATGATTGACGAGAATCATGTGAAAATATTTTTCTTACTAAATTATGAGATGTGGGGGACAGTGTAAGATTTTGATTTTAGGTCTTATATTTTGGGACAAATATGTAGCTGTTACATGTTCAAATCTGTGGTCATCATGAAAGGCAAAGGCAGCCACTCCAGACCTATTTCAAAACAACAGATAAATTTCTCAAATTTTTATCCTATTACTCAAGTATCTCTCATCAGACCTACCTGTATAGTGTATACATTTTAAATTCAAAACAGCAGATAAATGTCTCAACTTTCGTCCTATTACTCAAGTTTCTCTCATGATATTTTGGGACATTTTCATTTTAAGTTATGCATTTACTCCTGGTTATTTTCATAATTGGGGCGGCAAAATATTGTCACATGATGCTCAAGAACAATTCATAAAATGTGATAATCTACTACACTAATCCAACTTGGTGTGACTGCATTTCTCCAGTAAGAAGAAAAAAAGGGCTAGCATGGTTTGACTGTACAAGTCTTAAAGTTTTAAAGGTATATTTATGGTCTATGTACTTAAGTTTTAAATTTTGGAAATAAAAAAAATTGGTTAAATTTTTTATAGTCATTGTTTTTATGTTAGGAAAGAATTAGGCTTATGTTATGGATAATTCACTTATACAGATTTTATATTTTAGTATGAATATTTGAATACAAGTTGTCTTGTAAAGATTCATATGGTGTTTCATAATTATCCTGATTTATAGTAAAAGAAGGGTTTCAGGTCATATCAAGTTTTGATATGTTAGAGCAGTACTTATTCTAAGCATTTTAGTGAAATTTGAATTGAATCTGATGTGTGGTTCTCAAGATATCATCAACTAAAGTTGTAGCCTTTTCAACACATAGTGAACTTGAAGCAAGCACATATGACATCATATCATCACATTTCTGGACAATATTTTAAAACAGTCTTCACAACAGTCACATATTATGCAAAAGTGGCATGAGAACTTTTAAAACTTTGCAATCCCCATGGGACCTCCTATTCCTATTAAGGTCATGGTCAACACAGCAGTCTGAAAAAAAAAGGAAAACAAAGCATTCCTTGTGAATGTGAGGAAGTGATGTAATCTCTGCTGCTCTCAGTCTCACTTTGGAACACAAATCTAATACCTTCATTTGCTGATATCTCAAGAAATACAAGTTGGATTTGAATGGAAATTTCACAACACTGTGTAGATTTTGTTCTCCTTTCACATGTGAAAATTTAATTTTTGCTTTTATTTCCTCTTTTGTGATGCTCTAGGTATAGAATGTCAAGCTAACCAAACATCGGCAACTTCAGAAGAATGTACTGTTGCCTGGGGAGTGTGCAATGTAAGTTTAAAGTGTTGTTAGCATAATGGTAACTTTTCAAAGACAAATTAACATTTGCTTGGATTTAGGCAACATTCAGTGCCAATAACTTTGAAGGTGATGTAGGGGTCACCATAAAAACATGCAGACTTCACATAATTAGCTAAATTTTGTCTGTTTGCTCTCTTCCAGTAAGGGGCCATAGTGCCCAGTGGACTTCTTTTTTTTTTTCGTGTTCAAAATGTTATCCTCTGGATAATTTGCTGTCCATTTGATGGAGTGATATTAACTGTTCAAACAATGGTGTAATTGTGAAACAATTAAATTCAAGAACCTGCTTGCTAAACTCAGATTTCATGGATGTTTTGTTTTTTATTTTTTTCAGCATGCTTTCCATTTTCACTGCATATCAAGATGGCTGAAGACTAGGCAAGTCTGTCCATTAGATAATAGAGAATGGGAATTTCAGAAGTAAGTCTTTGAGAAATAACTTTAAATAGGAATACAGTATTATGGTAAATGCAATGGGCAGTTTTTCATGGTACCCGCAATCAGTTTATCCAACAAGCTCAAAGATATAAAGTGAAATGATAGCCTGGAGTGTGAAATTTCAGTCTTTACTATTGTGAGCAAATCTGAAACAATATTTAGAGGTTTATAGACAAATATCATCAAGACGACGGTTTTACAGAACCGTGATAAATTTAACAAGCTCTCCTGGTTTGAAATTGGCTGTAACAAATGAGAATATTTTATGCTCTTCTTAAAAATTTGACTATTTCTGTGATTTTTATAGCATTGCAAGTTACATGTTGGTCAGAACGTTGTTACATTTTGGACCAACTTCCATAGTGGTTACATTTTGTTCAGTTGTTACAAAGTGGGTTGTAACAAGGCTTGACATTGTTAATTTGTCATGACCTTAGATTAGTTAGTACTGGAGAATCACACAGCCAACCTTTGCATACTAAGCATTTGTAGTCAGCTTCTGGGCATTTCCTGGTGAGCATACAAGGTCCTAGTGTGTAATCAGAACACTCTTAGTGCATGCTGTGTGATATGAGCTACTTTGCATTTTATTGAATTACCAGTTCAAGACTGGTAATTCAGTCACAGCGAAACCTTGCTTAGCGAAGGGGTTAACAAGAAAGGAACAAATTATTGTAATATTTTTTATTGAAAATGAAGTACAAAAAGGTCAGGAAAGAAGGGATCCTACTTTATTGATTAGGGTGGTTGCAATGTTTTATATTTTTTTGTTTTTTTACTTAGGTCAAATAAAGGCTTTTCACTTTGTAATTCTTTGCTTTTTAATTTGTTTTCTCTTACAGGTATGGACGATAGTAGGTTCTACCAATACTAGCGCCCTTTACTTTTTCTAGCAGCAAGTCAAATCCAGTCATCGAAGGTTTTCATGTCCAGTCACATTAACAAGGTTGTCAAACTATTGTTCTTGTTACTATCACATTAATGGTTTATGTGAGCCATAAAAAACCATGGTTTATGCAAGTTATACAAAACTGGGGTTTATGTTTGTACTTACAAAACCATGGTTTATGTGAGACATGCAAAACTATGGTTTATGTGAGCCATAAAAAACCATGGTTTATGCAAGTTATACAAAACTGGGGTTTATGTTTGTACTTACAAAACCATGGTTTATGTGAGACATGCAAAACTATGGTTTATGTGAGCCATAAAAAACCATGGTTTATGCAAGTTATACAAAACTGGGGTTCATGTTTGTACTTACAAAACCATGGTTTATGTGAGACATGCAAAATTATGGTTTATGTGAGACATAAAAAAAAAAAAATAGTTGTGTGAGCCATAAAAACTGTGGTTTGTGTGAGCTATACAAAATTATGGTTTTTGTGAGCCATACAAACAATGGTTTATGTGAGCTGTACAAAACTATTGGTTTGTTGGTTCAATTTTATTTTACATTTCTAGCCACCTTTTAAAACACTGCTAAATCATATCAACAGAAAAAGAGATTAAAACCAAAAGTTGCAAAAGATAAGGTTTTTGCATGCATAGTGTCCATCATGGTTCCAAGTTCCAACTGCTACAGGAAATCACAGTTGATGGACAGTATTTGTGTTTATGGTATTCTGGCTTAGGGAGACTTGGACAAAGTTGTGATGCAATGGTCACACCTAGGTCAAAGTAAACTGAATTACCAATAGTGTAAAAAACCTGGTAATGAATTAAACCTGCTATAGGATCTCAAAGTTGATGGGCAGTATTTGTGTTTATGGTATGCTGGCTTAGGAAGGCTTGGATAAAGTTGTGATGCAATGGTCACACCTTGGCAAAAAAAGCTTAATTAACAATAGTTTGACAAACCTGCTAATAGATCAAAACTGCTACAGGAAATCACAGTTGATGTACAGTGTTTGTGTTTATAGTATACTGGCTTAGGAAGACTTGGATAAAGTTGTGATGCAATGCACACATTGGTCAAAGTCAAGCTGAATTAACAAACCTGCTAATAAAATTAATACAACCCAATTTTACGGGTTGGCCCAACTTTCTCTTGCAGACGAAGACTGTACCTAAATATGAAAGATGGATTTTGTTTGCGCCAAAGGTTGCAAGCAAGCTTGTTACATTTGGTATGTTGTTTTCATGTAAATGCTGTTCAAAGTTATTCACTTTTAAAGAGAACGCATGAGCATGAGGTATCAAATAATGTTAGATTTGAATGATTGAAAACATTTGTCATCTACACAATGCAGCAATGACATGCCACTCCATGTTTGCAGTATAATTTAAATCTCATAAGAAGACATTGGAGAAAAACTGTTGCTATGGACTTTGTAAATGCTCCTTTTTGGAATGGATTGGTGATTCCTCGTATGTAAAAGAGTTAAAATGGCAAACCAGCTTTCTATGGAAAGGTCCTTCCATCTTTACATCATCTCAGAGAGGTACATATCATGATTAACCAGGAACTTCATAGAATTCTGTTGTGTTGATAATATTAGTAGGATGAATTTTCTTGTGAATACATGTTGTGATAATATACTCCTGGCCAAAAGGAAACCACTTTAAATTGATTTTCTTCTCTTTTTTTTTTTTTAATTTTTGTTTCGCTTGAAGTATACAAACATCAGTTTTAATGCTTTTTAGCTGGCAAGATTCATGAGCATTCCATGAATCTCTAACATCTGATGACATATCACAGAAACCAACAAAACCCTAGTAAATATCAGCATGCATCTAGTGTAACCATCTGTGTTGCCTCTCTGTACAATCTCTTTGCTCTGAAAACTCCTGTATTTTTCTTTGATAAAAGTTCAGTGAAGGCATCAGGATTATAAAACTGGGTGGAGTGGGAGTTAAATCAAGGGTAAAGAGATTGAGATGTAGGTCAAAGGTTGCTAGGTACAAGGTACCTCGTCTTCTTACTTGTCATATGATTTTGTGGTTAAAATCTACAGAGCTCCATGGCTTGGCTTCACATCTCTCCAACATCAAGCATAAAGAAAACTGTAAGAGAATCCTGTGTGGTCTGACCATACGCCGAAGGTTCTGCAGCTGAAATGTGCCCAGTCATTGTCTAAAAGGAAGAAGCCCATTGATCGTTGATTGTGCTTATTACTTAAATTTGTCTGAGAAACTAGACCAAAGTGTCTTTATCTTGTGATGAAAAAAATCCACCAGGGGTAAGACTAAGACCTCACATTGAATTGTGCTTGAGGATCTGTAAAATACACCATGGGTGATATTTTTACCCACCTGTTTTTCAAAGTGTAAAAAAATTTGGCAGGATATCAGCAGAGAAAAAGCTTTCAGCCTTTGAAGTTGTGATTTTCACCTCCATATATTTGAAGAACATAAAAGGTAACATTTGGGAGTGTGGCATCAAACTGTAAAATAGAGAGCAATATCTGCTTTGTTTGGGCCCAAAAGATGTTTAATACTGATCTCCAACTAGCTGGTTAATAATTTCTTTGTTTCAATGTGCTATACAATGATTGCTCTTAATATTACAGTGTCACTTTAAAATTTGTTTTAAAGTATTTGATAATTATATTATGGATAAAATGTACCAGGATAGTAACTTTGCATAATTTCTAAATGCAAGGATTATTTGAATAGCCACATCGCAACAACTATCCTAACTGCACATGTCAAGGACTGTATATGGAAGCTTTGTCTTATGTTTTGTTTTTGGTTTTGATGATAAGAGAAACCAATGCATTCATGATGGCGTGCGTGTGTATGTATGTGTGTCTGTGTGTGTTTGTGACACTGCTTGTTAACACAATATCTCAAGATAGGAATGTCTGACAGTTTTAAAACTTGGTACATAGATGCGCCATATTGAGAGGAAGAACCCTTTTGTTTTTGGTGGAGGTCAAAGGTCATCTGGGGTCACAGGGGTCAAAAACTGAAAATGTCGTTAACATGATATCTCAAGATGGGAAGCTTGGATAGATTTCACATTTGGTATGTGGATGCATTATGGTCAGGAATAGGTTCCTTTTGTTTGTGGCAGAGGTCAAAGGTCATATTGGGTCACCGGGGGTCAAAGTCTGAAAATCTTGTTAACATGATATCTCAAGATGGGAAACTTAGATAGACTGTATAGTTGGTATGTTGATGCGTTCTGGTCAGGAGATGGTCTCTGCTGTTTTTGGTGGAGGTCAAAGGTCATCTGGGGTCACCAGGGGTCAAAGTCTGAAAACCTTGTTAACGGGATATCTCAAGGTAGGAAACTTGAATAGATTTCATATTTGGTATGTGGATGCGTTTTAGTCAATAGATGGTCCCATTTGTTTTTTGCATAGGTCGAAGGTCTCCTGGGGTCACCAGGGGTCAAAGTCTGAAAATCTCGTTAACATGATATCTCAAGATAGGAAGCTTGGATAGATTTCACATTTGGTATGTGGATGCATTATGGTCAGGAATAGGTGCCTTTTGTTTGTGGCAGAGGTCAAAGGTCATATTGGGTCACCGGGGGTCAAAGTCTGAAAATCTTGTTAACACGATATCTCAAGATGGGAACCTTAGATAGACTCTATATTTGGTATGTTGATGTGTTATGGCCAGGAGATGGTCTGCTGTTTTTAGCAGAGGTCAAAGGTCATCTGGGGTCACTGAGGTCAAAGTCTGAAAATCTCGTTAACACGATATCTCAAGATAGGAAACTTGGATAGATTTTAAATTTAGTATGTTGATGTGTTATAGTCAGGAGATGGTGCCTAATGTTTTTCGCAGAGGTCAAAGTTCATCTGGGGTCACCGTGGGTCAAAGTCTGAAAATCTTGTTAACCTGAGATCTCAAGATAGGAAACTAAGATTTCATATTTGGTGTGTTGATGCATTATAGTCAGGATGGTCCCTATTGTTTTTGGCAGAGGTCAAAGGTCATCTGGGTCACCGGGGGTTAAAGTCTGAAAATCTTGTTAAAGCAATATCTAAAGATGTCTGTTTATCTATCTGTGTATGGCTTTTGTGGATGTCAAAAGGGCATCTGGAATAACAAAATTATTTTTGGTTTCGATGAAAAGAGAAACCTATGCATTCATGATGGCGTGTGTGTGTATGTATGTGTGTATGTGCGTGTGTATGTATGTGTGTATGTGCGTGTATGTGTGTGTGTATGTGTGTGTGTTTGTGACACTTTGCTTGTTTACACGATATCTTGAGAAGGGAAGATCTGACAATTCTCAAACTTGGTACACAGATACCCCATACTGAGAGGAAGAACCCTATTGATTTTGGTGGAGGTCAAAGGTCATCTGGGGTCACAGGGGGTCAAACCCTGAAATCCTTGTTTACACGATATCTCAAGATAGGAAACTTGGATTAATTTCAAAGTTGATATGTTGATGCGTTATGATATAAGGAAGAACCCTATTGATTTTGGTGGAGGTCAAAAGTCATTTGGGGTCACAGGGGTCAAACCCCGAAATCCTTGTTTACACGATATCTCATGGTAGGAAAGCTGGATAAATTTCAAACTTGATACGTTGATGCGTTATGATGCAAGGAAGAACCCTATTGATTTTGGTGGAGGTCAAAGGTCATCTGGGGTCACAGGGGGTCAAACCCTGAAATCCTTGTTTACACGATATCTCAAGACAGGAAACTTGGATTAATTTCAAAGTTGATATGTTGATGCGTTATGATATAAGGAAGAACCCTATTGATTTTGGTGGAGGTCAAAGGTCATTTGGGGTCACAGGGGGTCAAACCCCGAAATCCTTGTTTACACGATATCTCATGGTAGGAAAGCTGGATAAATTTCAAACTTGATATCTTGATGCGTTATGATGTAAGGAAGAACCCTATTGATTTTGGTGGAGGTCAAAGGTCATTTGGGGTCACATGGGGTCAAACCCCGAAATCCTTGTTTACACTATATCTCATGGTAGGAAAATCGGATAAATTTCAAACTTGATACGTTGATGCGTTATGATGTAAGGAAGAACCCTATTGATTTTGGTGGAGGTCAAAGGTCATTTGGGGTCACATGGGGTCAAACCCCGAAATCCTTGTTTACATATCTCATGGTAGGAAACTTGGATTAATTTCAAACATGATATGTTGATGCGTTATGATGTAAGGAAGAACCCTATTGATTTTGGTGGAGGTCAAAGGTCATTTGGGGTCACATGGGGTCAAACCCCGAAATCCTTGTTTACACGATATCTCATGGTAGGAAACTTGGATTAATTTCAAACTTGATATGTTGATGCGTTCGGATGTCAGGAAGAACCCTATTGATTTTGGTGGAGGTCAAAGGTCATTTGGGGTCACATGGGGTCAAACCCTGAAATCCTTATTTACACGATATCTCATGGTAGGAAACTTGGATCAATTTCATACTTGATATGTTGATGGGTTATGATAGGAGAAAGAACTCTGTTGATTTTGGTGGAGGTCAAAGGTCATTTGGGGTCACATGGGGTCAAACCCTGAAATCCTTGTTTACATGATATCTTATGGTAGAAAACTTGGATCAATTTCAAACTTGATATGTTGATGTGTTATGATGTAAGGAAGAACCCTATTGATTTTGGTGGTGGTCAAAGGTCAATTGGGGTCACATGGGGTCAAACCCTGAAATCTTTGTCTACATGATATCTCATGGTAGAAAACTTGGATCAATTTCATACTTGATATGTTGATGCGTTATGATGTAAGATAGAACCCGATGTATTTTCGTGGAGGTCAAAGGTCATTTGGGGTCACATGGGGTCAAAACCTGAAATCCTTGTTTACGTGATACATTGTGGTAGGAAACTTGGATTCATTTCAATCTTGATAGGCTGATGCGTTATGATGTAAGAAAGAACCCAATTTATTTTCGTGAAGGTCAAAGGTCATTTGGGGTCACATGGGGTCAAAACCTGAAATCCTTGTTTACATGATACATTATGGTAGGAAACTTGGATTCATTTCAATCTTGATAGGCTGATGTGTTATGATGTAAGAAAGAACCCGATTTATTTTCGTGGAGGTCAAAGGTCATTTGGGGTGACATGGGGTCACACCCCGAAATCCTGGTTTACACTATATCTCAAGGTAGGAAGCTTGGATTGATTTCAAACTTGATATGTTGATGCGTTATGATGGGAGGAAGAACCCTATTGATTTTGGTAGAGGTTAAAGGTCATTTGGGGTCATAGGGGTCAAACTCAGAAAAACTTGTTTTGGATAGCTCAAGGTATGAAAGGTGGATGGATTTCAAAATTAGTATGTAAATGAATTATGGTGAGAAGATGGTCTGTATAAGGTTATTTTTTGTGGAGGTGAAAGGACATCTGGGGTCATGATCGGTCAAACTTTGAAAAACTTGTCAAAATGGGATATCTCAAGGTAGGAAACTTGAATGGATTTCCCAATTAGTATGTGGATGTGTTATGGTGAGTTGAAAGCACTGTACCTGTTGTTTTTGGTGGAGGTCAATGGTCATCTGGTATCACCTGGCATCAAACTCTGAAAACCTTGTTTGCAGAATATCTTAAGGCACAGTATGAAAGAAAAACCAGTCACTTACAGGTGGAGACAAAGGCTATTTTGGGTCACCAGTTGTTACAAGAAATGTAGCATTTTATTGAAAAGAGCATGTATGTATCATCGAAACCTCAATGCATTTTTGCATTCTGGTTTGAACATGCTTGTTAAACATTTGAGTGAGAAGTTAATGGTGCATGATGTCAACTTTGAAACAGTGCATTTATAAGGCACGCCAAAAGGCTCACCAAATATGATGATGTTCTAAAATTACACGTTCATGTACCAAAAATATACGATGATGTACTAACTTCATATGATCATGATGTAAATTTACACCATCATGTACTAAAACCATAAGTTCATCATGTTAAATGTTACGTTGTACATGTAAAATCACACGTTGTACATCTTAAAACACACGTTGTACATGTAAAAACGTAAGATCATCATGTTATATTTGTATCTTCCGCACGCCATACAGAGTGAGCCTTTCGGCGTACCAGAAGTCCGCCAAAAGGCTCACCGAATTTGATGTACTAAAAGTACACGTTCATGTACTAACTGCTTACGATCATGTACATATTTCATACGTTCATGTACTGATTTCATGAACGTGTACTTTTAGTACATCAAATTCGGTGAGCCTTTTGGCGGACTTCTGGTACGCCGAAAGGCTCACTCTGTATGGCGTGCGGAAGATACAAATATAACATGATGATCATACGTTTTTACATGTACAACGTGTGTTTTAAGATGTACAACGTGTGATTTTACATGTACAACGTAACATTTAACATGATGAACTTATGGTTTTAGTACATGGTGGTGTAAATTTACATCATGATCATATGAAGTTAGTACATCATCGTATATTTTTGGTACATGAACGTGTAATTTTAGTACATGAACGCGTATTTTTAGAACATCATCATATTTGGTGAGCCTTTTGGCGTGCCATACATTTATGTATCATCAAAACCTCAATGCATTTTTGCATTCTGGTTATGCCATACAATTGAGATTCTGAAGAGTTGCTGCTTCAGTAACAAAGCTACTTGCCCCGCCCCCTACTGGATTCTACTGCAATTGTGCGCAATGCTCTGCAAAAGCAGTGGAGTAGGGAAAACAAGCCAGTGAGCCGCAACTGGGAAAAAGGCCATGGCCAGCTCGACTTTAACCAATAGGTTGTAAACTGGGCCGTAAAACTCTCACTAACCAACCTAACCTGAGCCCTTGAGATTAACCCGTTCAAGCCAATGTGCATTTACTGTAACAGCACCCTCCTCAGCCAAGAGGTTGAAAACTGTATAGCAATTTTACCTTCCTAATATTATGTTCATGACAGTGAACAAAAACTTTTCAAGATACATAATATTCCCCAAGTGTCTACAAAAGGGTTGATTAACAAAGGAAAGTTGGATATATCATAATAATCTTCAAGTTGTTTTGATTAATCATATTCATTTAGTGGTCTAGTTGAAATTTGCCCCTATTTAAAGGACATCAGAAGGTATTGACCTCTTTAAGGGCACATTGAGCTGATATTGATAATTCCACATGAGTGTTGGGGGGTGCAAACACATGACAATGCTTAATCTTAGCAAAATCAGTCAAGCTTCACATCCAACAGTTATGCAAAAATTAGAAATTATATTGTACCAAGACTTGTCATAGCTTTGTGCATAGTCTGATGAAGTGCCTGGTCAAAAATTTTTAAAAGCTCATTTGAATTGCTAATTACTCACTTATGAAAGATTTATTTGTTTGTGGGATATGGTGGTTGCTAGGTTTGGCCCACTATCCATTGGCATTAGATAAAAATCTTACAGGTTTTTGAAAACTTCGTTAATTTTGCAAACCCACTTAACTGCCACCTTTCTTACCCCAGACAGTTTCAGTTTTCCTAATCCACATATTAAGATGTCTCCCACAATTGTCTAAAAGAAAACCCATCCTCGTCCAGAAAATCCCAGTTTACTGCTTCAGGGTGAGCAAACCAGACCCCCCGAGTGTGTAATCAAATCACTCTTAGTGCAGTGCAGTGCAGTAAATCAAAGAGCTATGCTGGTTTGAGAATTTCTGTGGACTACTGCAAAAATTGTACTGTAGTTTGGGGTGAGAAATGACTGCCTTTAAACATTTGATGATGATATGAGATACTGTGAAGGGCCTATTACAACCAGGTTTCCACAAACAGTGACATGTTCAGGTCTTTGAAGGTGGGGGGTGGGGCACAACCTGTGATTTCCCCAACTGGATGGATTTTGGTGACGTTTTTTTTTTTGCTTTGACAATCATTTTTCTGCCCCCCATGGGTGCTGGTGAGTGGTTCAAGTTTGATTGCTCAGTGGGTCTCTTCAAACTTTTCCTCTTCCTCAAACCCGTAAATTCCCTGACCGAGTGATTTTCCCCCAACTGACTAGGTGGAGGGGCCTGTGCCCCCAGCCTCCCCTTAAACACGCTATTGTCAACAAATATAGAAACTAAGCCCTGTCTTCACTATGTGACTTGATGCAACAACCTTACAAATAAAGAGCATTTTAAATGTTAGAATGTTGTGTGAATCCCTTCATGGGTCTGCGACTTGTTGCATAATGTGGACACTATATGCTCTTTAAACTAATTGGTTGTCAGGCACTCACCACTACATGACAGTCCTGTTGCAATAAGTTGCATTGCATAGTGTGGAAGGGGCTTTAGTTGACACATGAAGTCAAAGTTTGGTTGACTGTAGTTATTTAGTTGGATAAGATTTAATGACACACCAACACAAATGTGTGATATAGTGTTTTACTGTTCAAAGACTAATCAAGTCTTCCTATTTAGTCGCCTCTTACTACAGGTGGAGAATACCGTGTGCATATTCTACAACCCCCAGCCCACAGGGAAGGGGGGGGTTGACTGTAGGTCATGGTCACTCATACATATGGATCAATGTGATCAATATACAGAAACAATACAAAGAACAATCATTCCATAGTTTTCAATTCTCCTTGTACAAAACTTTATTATTGAGTATTCAACTATACAATGATGCCAATTCAAAAAACTAATTCAGAATTAGTGACAAACACAGTTTGATTTGTAACAACCTGAAACTTAGCATCTAATGTATAAACCAAACTACAAATTGCATTAAACCTTTCAAGCAATCCATGTAAGGTATAAATTATTCATTACAAACATAATGGGATATTTAAAATAACCATTCCTTGGCTCCATGCAGATTCTTGAAATTACAGGCAAATTTAACCAGAAAACATGATCCTGATATCAGTCTTAGACTGAGTATATTCTCATATATAAAGTATTTAAAGGGCCAATCTTCTCAACCTAAACATTACCAATTCTCCTAACCTTCTTACTTAAGCCCCTCCCACAATTGTCTGAAATTCATCCACATCCAGACACAGTCTCAGTTTATTGTTTCAGGAGAGTATAGAAAAGCTCAATGGGTGTAATCGAAACACATTACAGGAAATGCCCATTGGCCAGAATTTAGAAAAAGTCCAACACAACTGATCCTGTAAACTCTGTTTAGCCCAACTTCCTGGCAGACATGAACCTCATCTTGACTTCGAAGACCTCACAAGTTGAAAGTCGCCTATGCAGGACACACTGAAAAGCTGTGCTGGGCCAATAGGGTGCCCTCCCCTAACAAATCAATAAGGTTGCCTAATCCTTCTTACCCTAGTTGCTATTGGCAAGTCGGGTAAGAGTAGGTAATGGGGAATTCCTGTCATGACCATTAGTACAGTTCATTCTGTGTAATGTTTGAATTAGCTGTCAATCAAAGAGCTAAGCCAATTGAGAATTTCTGTATACCCCTAAAAGAATTGTAGTTTGGGAGGAGAGGATTGGCCCTTTAAGTGTTGCACAATGGCCTATATACTGTTTGAGTAATTGATTCTGTACTGTTACATGCTTTGACAGTAATCAGTTCATAAGAAGTAATGTAAAATTTTGCACTTGCAATAGTGGAAAGGGGAATGTGTATTTCGTTGTTCTCATAGCCCCAAACACTGTACTCATAATGCTGCACTCATACTCTGAGACATGCCAGATATTTGATTTATTAGCTTCCAGGTCTTAAGCTCAACAAATCAGTCTTCACCTATCACAATCAGATTTCACCTATCACAAATCTCAGTAGTATCCATTGAATCAAAGTATCTCATACTTAACCCAAGTAAAACAACACCATTTCCTTGACAGTACCACATGAACCCCACTAAATTATTATTATTATTAAAAATTATTATTATTAAAAACCCACTTTGGTTCAACTTTGCAGTAGGTCATTACTGTCATTGTAAATGAAGCCAGCATTATCTTATATGGGAACATCTTAAGGTTGATAATTAAAGGCAAGTGACATGTAAGCAAAAAGCGGCCCTGACTTTCCTTGGCAGTTTATGAGTGAGCTTTCCTCAGGAAAAATCTGTTGTACCTATGTTAGTATCTTTTGCTGTTCTAATGATAAACCTCTTCAAAGTTTGAATGTTTTGGGAACAACTGATTGCTTATATAAAGATCATATTGTAGGGTGTTGTGGAGCATTGACATTTTTTCGTTAACCCTATATTAATTATCTCTTAGTTACAATTCAGATATTTTATGTTTTGGTTATTCATACTCATGAACAAGGATACAATTTAAACTTCCACAAGTAAAACTAACCGGACATACTTATGTTACAATTGTCCTTGAAATGAAGATTGCAAAAACAAAGGATAACATTAGCCATATAAGGTATGTACCTCTTCTGACAGCTCATGTTTATCCATGATTGAGTAAAAATAAGTAGAACCCCAAAAAAGGGTAGTGATTCCTTGCTATTGGATATATTGTAACAAACATAGATGCCCACATGATAAAAATGAGTTCCGTCACAATTATTGAGATTTACTAGTAGTAAGGTCAAAACCTTTTGAAATCATGTGACCCAAAATGACCTTTCACCCCCACTTAAAATAATAGGGAACACCTAATATCAGCAACTCACAAGCTGAGTATGAGATCCCTCCACAGTTATCCACCTAAACTGCCATGTCTACAAGGTTTTGACCTTTTGTGACCCCAAATAACCTTTGACCAGAGCCCATGTTTATTCCTAATTGAGTGAAAATAAAAAAATTACCATGAAAAATGGTCAATTTGATGGGAACTGCAACCACATCATAAATTTTTTTAATGCTATTTGATTCAAATACCCGACTTTGTCATTTCCATGTCACTGGTGACCTTTAAACTGCTGTACAATCTGGTTTTACACGTATTAGATGGCATGTAGTACAATTATGAAAACTGAAATAACATTGAGATGCTACAAAACTTTCTTTGTACTAATACACAAATATTCACATAAAATTGGTTGAACAGACATAAAACAGCAAAGGAAATTTTTGATTTAGTCTCATTTTAAGGCTTACGTAATTTCCATTCTTCATAAACGCTATTCCCTTTGTCCATCAAAATTAGAAAAAAATATTGTAAAAGAGAGAGGTGGGAGGTTGAGGTGGGTTCAGGGACTGGGCTTATTACCTCTGGTTCAAAAACCCTCAAACAACCTTGAAAATCAAAATTAGCATCTTTTAAGTTAAGTGGAATCACATTTTCTTAGCTGAAGGGTTGGAAACTGAATGTTAGCCTGAAGCAATTCCTGTCCCAAGTGAAGCTGTTTCCCTGGGGAAATGATGATTTTAGCCAACTTTTGCATTTCAAACCTTTATATTATTGGTCCACTTTACATGGTCCAATTTTTGACTACATGAAAAAAACAGACAACAAATATGATGTTTGCCAAAACATCATTAGCCAAATGTCAAGAAATTGGACAAAAATGGCATTCAGACTGGAAGCTTTCATTAAAGATATTTCAGTTCACAAGGCATCAGAAAGATTAGATAATTAACGATACTAGAAACAGCAACCTGGTTTTTAAAAAAAACACATTTTAAATGTTCTGTTCCATTAAAGGGGAAATGAATGCATTCACTCAAACCTGAAGCAGTGTAATAGATCTACAAGGCAGACCTATTTCATAATTGGCTTTGATGGTAGTTTTTTTCCTCAAATGTGAAATTTAGTAGGAGTTGCTGCTTGGTTTACCTTTAATATGCACTACTGAATTATTAAAATATTTTAAAAGATACTTTGAAGAAGACTCACTGTGAGGAAAAAAGAAAATTGTGAGATTTAGCTGTTGCTTCCAAAGTAAGTTTGGGGTGACTGCCCTTTAAAACCAGACCATCATCATCTCTGAATTTACTTGAAATGCCTTATGAAGAAGACACAAAAGCTTCTGTGCAAAATGTAGCAAAGAAATCAATTTCATTTTACTTGCATATGACGAAAAACCATTGCACTTTGTGAATATAACTTTGACAAGGTTGTATATACCTCCCTTACAAAGCACACTCTTTCATGTTGTTGCACACAACTAAGACATGGAGGTCCAAACCTGTCACTTTGTATATATTCATAACTTGTAAAAAGTATTGGCTGATAATTCTTTCAACAGATTCTGAAATACAATGCTAGAGGTAATGTACCATTTTGAATATTACGTACACTGAGCATGTTAATCTCAATTTTTTATTAATTCCCATCCACACTTTGTGACGAGACTCCCTGTGAGGAATCTGTCTTGTAACCTTACATGACTGGTGACTAAACCCTACTAACTAGTTTAAAGATCAAGGTGTCAAGACTCTGTAACTTGCAAAAGAGCTAAGGTTTCCATCCAAATTAAGAAGTTAAATGCATCCTTTATCTGTTACCTCGAGGATACGAGAAATTCTCCACATTTTGATGAACTGATATTCACAGGCTTCCTTTCAGAAGTCTTCCAAGCATTCAGTTGGACATTTCAAGCTCATATGGCTGAATGCACCCAAGACTAGGTTGCCCAAATGCTTGTAAGTAGTTGCGAAGGCTTCTACACTTTGCGATACATATTTGTCAGGAGTTGGATCCCATCACATCACTTAGTGTGGACGGGCTTTACTGGTAGTAAAATACCTTCATTTTATTGACTTGAAACAATAACTGGGGGTATTTCAGTCAAAACATTTGCAGAACTCGCATATTATTAGCATGCAATGTGTAAAAGATTGCAGACATTTTCAGTTCCTTGGATTACTTAACCCCTACTAACTAAAGTACAAAATTAGGAGACAACATTTAAGTTCCTTTGTTTTAAAGAAGAGAGCTAAATTATGTACCAATTTCAAGTGACATATTTTGTTTATACTGCTCTGTTGGCATAAAAAGCTGTTATGACCCCCCCCCCCCAACTGCCATGCTGCATCACATATTAAAGCATATGGCATAGGGATCACAGAAAGGTGGTGCACCCCTTGACAGTTCCAAAGGGTTGCCAGTTGGGTGCCTTCCGTCATGTCTTCATACTCAACCAGAAGGAACATGATGGCAACACCATCTTCTCAATGATCATCTCACCAAGATTAGAGTATGTTCTAAAGAACAAATGGTACATGGCATGTGTTAAATTGGAATTAACTTAGTGCCCACTTTGACAACATATGGTCATAAACAATTTCACAAGACAATGGCAGTGGGTTCACCTCTGAAGTTTTGTGCTGTAAAAATGAAAATGTTATTTCTAATCTATAGTCAAGTGATGATGGCAAATTAATAACAATTTATAGTGCCCAGATTGAGTTAGACAAAAATTGTGAGAGAAACATGCTTTTATATGGTATTTCACACCACATGTCTTCCAGTTCCAACTTGAAAAATACTTCACTGACTTTTCTTTTTTTTTTACACAAGTGAGTTACTTTATAGCTTTAAAAGAAAGGTTAAAGGTTATATCAAGTTTTGATATTTGACCAGGTACTTATTCTAAGCATTTTGGTTGAATTTGCATTTAAATCCAATTTGTGGTTCTCATGATATGAGCAAGTAAAGTAAACATTTTAAACACGCAGGGAACTTGAAGTAAGCAAATATGACATCTTGTCCCCACATTACTTGACAGTCTTTTGTTTTTCTTTAAACTTTACGGCCTATTTTCTCCTCAACAACGCAAGTGAAATGAGAACTTGAGAACTTTTCAAACTTTGCAATCCCCATGGGGAGTTCCTATACCTATTAAATTCAAGGTCAACACAACAGTCTGAAAAAACAAAGGGAAAAAGCATTCCTTGCCAATGTGAGGGAGTTATATAATCTCTGCTGCCCTCTATTACTTTGGAACACAAATCTAGTAACTTCATTTGCTGATATCTCAAGAAATACATGTTGGATTTGGAGGGAGATTTCACCACACAGAGTAGATTTGGTTCTTCTTTCATATGTGAAAAGTTAATCTTTTTTGCTTAAACTTCCCCTTTAAGAAGCAGATATACTGAGTAAAAATATTGCAAGATAGCACATTCAAGTTTTACATATTGCTAGGCTGGTTCCTCATCCAAACAATATTTGAAAACATTTCCAAATAAAATTTAAAATACCTAAAAATTGTTCTTAACTTATCATGAAAGCCCCAACCTTTTATTAAAACATGCACTTCTGGAAATATAAATATCTTATTCCCCTATCAGGCTATTCTGCAGACTAGCCTGCGGTTCCCTGAGTCTTCCAATAAGCTTGCCTCTGTATTTATCGAGAATCCGGCTGAACTCCATGATACTCTCTGGTTCCTCTGTCAGCCAAAAGTTGTTGAATTCACAAAACACATGACCTACCAAAAAACAAATAGAAAGCATCAGAAAAGAACATGAAAAATTGAGATGATTGTTTAATCAAACAAATTTGATGGCCTTTAAAGCAAATATTTCAGGCCACAGGACACCCCCACAGTTGAGTTGCGACTCAACTCACCAAACCTTTACCATACAGCTAGTTAGCTAGATGGGATTTAATGACAAACCTGAGCATGAATGTGTTATATAATGTCATCTTGATCAAATGATTAGGTCCATCCATTAAGTAGCCCTTTACAACTGATTTTCGAAAAAAACAGTGAGCATATTCTGCACCCCTAGCCTACAGAAGGACAACCATGGAGGCATATGGTCAGTTATGTGGCACTGACAACCTGCCAGTCTTGGAATGATTAAAGGCCCAGTTCTCTTACCCCAAACAGTACCAATTCTCCTAACCTTCTTCTTACTTAAGCCCCTCCCACAATTGTCTGAAATTCATGCTCATTAAGATACAATCTCAGTTTATTGCTTCAAGGTGAATATCTAGAAAAACTCAATTTATACAATTAAAACACTTTCAGTACCATTCATGCTGTGTAATATGAGCTTTGGTACTCTGCATTGTTTGAATTAGCTGTCAATCAAAGAGCTGAGTCAATTGAAAATTTTGGTACCCCCATACCAAAATTATAGTTTGGGGTGAGAGGTTTGGCCCTTTAAGAAAGGCCTTGTATGCATATTTTATAGGCAATCAAGGGGAGCAAACTACTCGCCACATATGACCTCTGCACCCTACCTGGATGCAGTTCAATATCATACCCTGAACCCTTAACCATAGAGCATGATTTGTAAACAAAGTTCCCAAGAGACAGTCAAGACACCCATGAAAAATGAATCTATTGGAGTGAAAAATTTAAGTTATAACAGAGGCTATATCTCTACAAATTTAAGAGAAATACACTTAGTGCCTACAAATAGAGGAAAGAGAAAAACAGCTTACGCCAATGTAAAACCTTCCTGTACATTGCAGTTAAATTAATTTACCTTGGCAATAGTCTACCCCCCCCCCCTCCCCGCCCCACCAGCATGTGCCAATTATAAGACTTATGAAAAACAGCTTAATGCATACTTTGAAATTTCAGTGAACAAATCAATCATTGTTAAACAAAGAGCAATAACCTTTAGAGAACATCACTGCTGTCACCAGACATTTTGAGAGAAGGGTAAATTGTGATCACCATCCTGGGGGAGTGGTCTAAGGGGTAGGGAGTGTCCCCCTCCCCCTTTGACAAATTACTGCACATTTGAGAGTGCTTACAAAAAAATAATGGTGCCGTAAAATATTATGAAAGATACTTTGAGGACAAATAAGAAGAAAACTGTGAGATTTTGCTGCTGCTTCAAAGGAAGTTTGGGGTGACTGCTTTGGCCTTCAAATATTGAATAGTAAACTTATCATGAACAGCCTTTCAACCAGCATTTACAGTAATTATTACAGGATAAAATAACTGCGAGCTTTCTGCAAGTATCATTTTTTTCCTTCAAATTTTTCAGAATTAAGGTGCAGTCACACCACAATGAATTCAGATCAGATTCCAATCCGATTTTTTGAGTTTTTTTTACAACCTTCTCCATATCTTTTCAGAAAAAGCCAAAAATTTGCCAACCCATGTAAATATATGATTTCCATTAGAAGTATATGAAAATGAAAGAGTGACTGATACATTTGTAACCTTACACTCACAGACAGCTTTTAACTGATATGCCTAGTTCCAAAAAAGCTGTCTGATAATGTGATGTCACAAAATAATAAGCATAAATTTTGTTTCCATACAAACCACATATTTACACAGGTTGGCAAATTTTTGGTACTTTTTGACCACAGGTAGGGAAAATTCTTATAAAACCCACAAAAATCAAATCAGATTTAGATCCAAATTCATTGCAGTGTGACTTTGGGATGGTGGATTAAGATGCTATATACTTACAATAAATTCTGTGGAAATGATACAAGGCTGGTTCTCCTGAGACTGTATTGTAGAAATGAGATTTGAGGTAACTCTTGCAGAGTAGATCAAATATTAAACTTGTCAGATTTATTCCCACCACTGCATATGAATACCTTTGTAGCCAGAGAGAAAGAAGCAAAAGCAATATTAATACCTCATGTCTTGTAGGAAATATTGAATGATATTCGAATGACTTCGATTCCTGGCCGGGTCAAAGTAAGGTGGGTTTTTCATCCAAGAGCAATCTACCATTTTCCCATCTGAACTGGCCTTTCCGAAAAATACCAAATTTGATCCAAATTGTTGAACTGGTTGCGACGCAACGTGAAGTTGTAATTCATAAGCCAACAGCTTCTCCCACATTCGCAGTCGCTTAGCATCATAAAACAACTGCCCTACAAGGCCTAATTACTATTATTATATTATAAATAAGTAAAAAATAAATAATGCAAAATTTGCTTTTTCTAAGGAAAAGAGAGATGAATGTTCCTTAAAACATTCCTCCTCAGTAAGGAATTGCATTTTTTTGGAGAATGGCATTTTTTGTTAAGAAGATGATAACTTCCAAAGAAACACACCTGGTAAATGTCTTAACAAGGCTTCTCTTACATCAATGAATGACAGCAAAATGGAATTTATTCTTCTAGCTATTACTACACAACTTAGTAAAGTTAATTTTGAAAGTTTCAGAGTTGCAGGGTTTAAGTCAGAAGGTAGATATTGTAAAAATTTTGGATGTTAATTGAACTTTTAATTCATTAAATTTTGAAAAACATATCACAACAAAGAACACAACCGCTAATAACAACATTAAATCACAACATAAATTAAATATGAGAGTATCTCCTTGAAGTTTCTACGAAGATGTTGATCCACAGGTTAGTGTCTTGTAGCATTGACAACTGCAACAGCCTCTCATATAGCCTGCCTAAAATAAACATAAGGTTCTAGAAGCATCAGATTTTTTAAGGATTTTTCTAAAGTCCTTTATTCAGCTTTCTGGTCTCAAAGTGGCCCTGATAGAATACTTGGTTCTGCTGTAAAGCAGAGGAAATTCTTACAAACAAATGAAAAATTAAAAATTTTCCCTATGAAACATGTCATTTTCTTAAAGTCAAAATGGTCAAAATTACTTCATGAGAAAACTTTCAGTGCTCCTTACAAAGTTTGCATGTGGGTGTGTGTGTTGTTTTGGGGGGGTTTGTTTTTGTTTTTTTTTTTTTTTTTTGAGGCAATTTATCAGTCTCATAAGGCTGTGGGATGACCCTGGCAAATCCTAACACCACTCCTTTGTCTACTAAAATATGACCCACATTAATCACATACTGCAGGATTAAAGTGTATCTCAAGTCAAAAAAATTTAAAAATATATTAAAGAGCATGAAGCATGAATTCCAATAGTCCAACTCCAATCTTCATAGCACACTGAGCTGAGATATAAAATTTTAAAGTTTATTTTTTTAAAATAAATTGGTACATTGTGCAATAATTTTTTGAATTTCTTGTTGTACAACTCACACAACCTGCTTTGTTTCCCTTTAAAATTAAAATTAATTTTATGACCTTGACCACTCCCTGTTTGCTTGCACAGCATGTTGCACAAAGAGGTCTTAAATAATTACATCACCTCATAAGAGTAAGAGTGGTATCATACCTTGGCACAAGGTACAGTACCATCCAGAGAAACAAAGAAATACAAAGATTGCAATTTGAGTCAGTACAACAATAACATCAAACTCTATTGTGCCATATACCATTTTATGTTGAGTAAATAAACTTCACCATTTCATATCTCAGCTAGAGGATTGTCCTATATGAAGATGGGAGTTGGACTGTTAGAATTCATTTTTCATGCTGCTTAGTATATATTTTTTAATTTTTTTCACTTGAGGTACACTGTAAGTACTGCATGTGTAACCTTTAGACAGGCATGTTACCCCATGTGTGACGATAGTGATCACATTATAAAGAAATATCAACCTTTTACAAAATATCTTTGGTCAACATACCCATATTTTGGATGAAGAGATTGTGAAAGTACTTTGCAGGCTATGCTGTTATAATTTTCAGCAAAAAAGCTGTTGGGAGAAAACAAAAAAAAATCAAGTTGAGAATTCTTGTTCACAGCCCAGAGAAACAGAGCAAGGTGCATAACAATTTAGCAATTACAATGGTTGGCTCAGGATAGATATGACCAACACTGGTTTTTGCTGACCAAAACAAAACAAAAAAAAAACAAAAAAAAAACCCATATTACCATAATTCAGAGAGGAATTTACCACCAAATCTCTTTAGGTAATTCTCAAACTGCCTAAGAAAATTTCTGTCATCAGTGCATTTTATTAATGCTTCAATAATGAACTTGGAAAAAAAGACACAAAATATGCCATTTCCAGCCATCTGTAGGACATGTTTGTGCCAGATTTTGTGTGCATGCTGCGAACCAATTGATTGTGTTGCTGCGCTTAGAATAGTCTGCAATGTGATTCGTGTCCTACACTCAAATCTTTCTTGTTATAACCCTGCTGAAGGCTTATTGAAGCTAACATCAAAGGAATCAAAGAATAGGAAAAAAAACTCACATTAAATTTTCAAGTCCAAGTATTCCTGGTGGGAAGGAGAGAAGAAAAGAAAAACATGATTGTTACTAAGATATAGACAAAATTTAACTTTAGACAGTAGGGGCAGTTGGGTACAGGAAATGCACTGCCCTAAAGAAGGTAACAAGCCAGAGGACTGTAAAGGTACCCTAGATTTGAAGCTTGGATATGTAAGCTAAAATGTTAATGGGGCAATCTCAAAAAGTTTGTGGCTGAGGACATAACTGAAATAACTTATTACACCTCAAAGCACATGTCAAAATCTACTTATATCAGGGACCTATGAGAGACTTAAACAGCAACACAATGCCTCATGAGTTAACAGTAAATTAAGGGTGTGAAATGACAACAATTTCACACATTACAGCCAAAACTTGGCCCATTCTGCATCTGTGCTATGTTCCTTACAAAGGCATGTGATTTTTTCTTTGAAATGTGACAACTTAAAAATACATGAACAGCAACTTTCAAACAACAAAATTTGCAATAATTGGTCGTATGAAGTTATGAACATCAAATGATACACAAATTTATACTCAATGCTTTAACACAAAGCATGTAATCTGCAAGCATTTTAATTTAAGATTTACTGTTTATCACTTCCAAGGAATCGGATTATCAAGTAGGCTCTTCTGTAACCATAGTAATTTCCCCAAATTATCAAACTAATGTTACATAAAATTTATTTGCAGATCAGCATTATCCACTGTAATCCTCCTACTGTTAACCAGGAGAGATGCTTAGATTCCTTGTCAGCGGAGAACAGGAAAAAGTAATTTTTAACATAATTCATTTTGGGATAAATTATACTTTTGAAAGATATCAGAAAGCAGGTAACAGGATTTCTTTAACATTTTGACCTCTGGAAACCTTTTGACCTTTGCACAAATACACTATTTTTTTCCCATTACAGGTCGAGAGCAGTGACCACATATCTTTGAAACAACAGCAAAATCTCAAAATTTTCTTCTTATTTCTCAAAGTATCTCTCGTCATATTTTAGGACTTCCATATTGCATTCATTAAACCTAGCAGGCACTCCTAGTAAATTTCACATTTGACGAGGAAAAATATTGTTATTTTACTCTAAACAGCCAATCATAAAACAAGACAGTCTACTACACAATTTCAGGTTGGGATGACTGCATTTCCCCTTTAAATTTAAGACTTTGATCTCCTTCAAGAAGTCACAATAGACTTACCCATCCCCCTGAAATCTGTAGCTGGATCGTCACCTTGGAAACCAAGCTGACCCCATTGTTTTGTTTTCCTTCCTTCTAATGTGGTCTCTGGTTTCATCAAGTTCCACAGCTACATGTAAGGGAAATTTGACATATGAGTAGTTTGCATGACAAGACGGCAGGATGAAATTGATATCAATGATGATCATCCGGGATATTTTACCAAAACCAAAACTCATAAAGCAGATGACTTTCACAATAAAAATTTTAATTAGGCATTTACATTAGACAACACTCTTGGTGAGTTTCCCCCTCAAGGCAAAACATTTCCAGCTGAATTCACAGAACTCTGAAAGTATAAACTACAGATTCCAAGATGAAATCCAAACCATTGCTAGGGGCTAGGGGCAAAATTTTTAAATTCAAAAGATGTAGAGTAGCTAGAATTCAAAAGAATGCAGAGGGATTGCTTGGATTGTACATTATAGTCTTGCATGCTCCCAGAGCTGCTACAGTACTCTAGTAGCAGTTCCCTGGTATGGTAACCAGTTCAGGACTGCAAAAGGAGGTACTTCACACAGTTATAGAAAAAACCTACAAATTGCACAATTGGGAGAATTGGGTCTGTCTGGGATGACAAGAATTTCCCTTTAAAATTCCCAAGCATCTGTATTGAATCAATATCAGTCAATTTTGAGATATTATAGCAGTAATATCATTTAGCAGTTTATCTGTGCAACTCTGGTGCTTCCATCGGTCAGATGACAGTGTGATCAACTGCTGTCTCTTAGCAAAAGTACTGAATTATGAAGTCTTCATAGTTCATTTCAGCTGATACTTAACAATACTGGTGTTTGGGAAAATGGCATTAACACTTTCACCACTAAGTGTGATTGTGTCTGGATGAGGATGAGTTTTAAACAGTAGTGGAATGGACTTTAGGAAGTAGCTTAAGAGAATAGGAACTGTTTGAGGTGAGAGGATTAGAACTCTAAGAGTCTTGCACTCATGTTGTAAAGCAGTTTGTAATTTTGTCATCTGTAGCAACTAAGACACCCAAATCAAAGTCCTGGCCAAAGGCCTGCTTCATTAAAGACAACCCACACTTACTTTCAAATTGTGTAACAATTCCTCCAAATCAAAAAAAAGTTTTCATTCTACCTTTAATAGCTGCTTCTCATGATCTTCTTCTGATGTGGAGTATTTTATTTTCTGAAGGCTAATAACCTGATTGACTAATTTCTGATAGCCACCAATCTGCTGTAAACATTGTAATAATGCTGGCCTAAAGCTGACAGAAAAAAAGAAAATCTGAGTTTGAGTTGTAAGATGAAAAGGCGGCCAGCAGCTTTTTTTTTTTGGTATCTGTACAATATAAATGGTTGTATTTGATATTACTGTGCAGTACTTATCAATACTGCAAAACCAAAGGCTGGCTATCATAATTGATATTATTTTCCATCTAACATTAATACGTAAGAATTTGTACAGGACTTGAAAATGCCGCCAACTCTATAAACAATAGTTTCCGAAAAAGTTGAAATTTTGAATTTTGTGGTTTCCTGACTTGTAACTGTTTTGGGCATAATTTAAAAAGATGTCTGGTCACAAATTTTTGAAAATCTTACCGGGACATCAAGTACTCCCTCATAAAGCAGTTTTTGGTATATAGGATATTGGGATTGTCTAAGTTTGACCATTTGTTATTGGTATGTGAAGAAAACTTAACAGGTTCAGGCAAATCTGTTGAATTTCATGAAGGCCAACTCAATGAGTTGCTTTAAAATGAAATCAGTACTATGCAAAATGGTCTTGTCCCTTGAAAGCTGAATAGTGCATAAAAATTATACAAAAATAATGTGCTTATTAGTTTTTTGTTACTACTAATCAAATTTTGCAATATCAATCAACTTCCCCATCCAAAGGGGAAGAGTACTATTCTCCGTCTTTAGCCACTTTCCCAAAGCTTTGAAGATTGGGAAAGATTTTTTTTTCTCTGCACTATCACCATTGCTCAACAGCTAAACTGAGAAAAGCTAAGACTTCATGCACTAGATAAATTCTTTAATTGGACGTGAAAGCCTACATTCCTTAGTGTAACACCACAAAGTAAAATGGAAATCCTTCTAGTGCTGAAACAGAAGAGTCAAGTTTAAAAACTTCCAGAAGGAAATGCCTTATTTCCTCCAGAATCACTTTAAATGAAATGTAGTCTGCAAGCCTAACTGTTGACCTATTGCATACTACAATCCCATACATGATTAAGCCTTAAGCTGATGTAACATGAATGAAACAAAATGACACTTTTGGACAAAATTTTGTACACTGCAGGTGAAAAATGTTGAGCTCCTTTCAAACTGACACTTGTGCAATATGGTATGATTATAGCCTTACCTCTGATTTCTGTCGACATCAATACTCTTTAAAGTAATAATATTGTTTACAGCATCTACGGCATTAAGATCATCTGCGGTGACAATTTTCTTCAAAGCTACAACTCTGGAGTATTTTAGACACTTTTCTGCAAAAGGAAAGGGGAAATGTTTTTTTTTTTAAAAAATCTTCAGTTACAACAATGGAATCTTGTTAATGTTATCTGCCTTTATCTTAATTTATTCGATAAAAATCTGCACTTCAGAAAATGCCAGATCAATTCTACCTTAGGTGTAGAGAATAATTCATATGGTATAGCATCACATTCTGCTACACAAAATGGTCAAATTGAAATTGCTATACAAACGCAAAATTGTGTAGCAGATTTTGTTCATAAAATCAATGGGTCTTCAAATGATTTTTTGATAGAGAAGCCCCAAAACAGCAATATTGCTATGCAAATATCTTTTACTAAATTATTCCAAATGGTGTATTTTCTTTTTCTACTCCAAGAGCCCTTTTAAGGAGGTTTGAGAGTAGGCATAAGCCAACCAGAGTCCATGCACATGATGGTGTAACAGTTCCCGGGGACTTTTTTTTCCAGATCATGCACTGAATTTTCCAACTTTCAACCCTGATTTATCTTTTTCAGGAGAAACAATGACACACAGAGCACTTCTGCGGGATTTAAAGCTAGCATGTCACCAAATTAATGCATAACCAAACCCGGACCTGTAGAACTTATCTTTTTTCCTTGAAAGAAACTATGAAGCTCAACTTCTACGCAAACATTGACCCCATCTTGTGCCTGACTTGATAAACTGTTGCTACTATGAACTGCATGCTGTAACTGAAAATGTGCATGTAGGTTTTGAAGCTATAAAACAGGTGGACATTGCTGCAGTTTCCTTTGAGGTTAACACAGCTGTAAAAGAGAACCCACTGCAAAAGATGTACCCAAAATGCACCCCCTTCCCCCAAGAATTGACGGCTAGATTAGGTGAGACTTCCATCTAGAAGATTCATGGCATGGGTAGGTGAATGGGATCAAAAAGAGCCTATTTCTTTAAAGGTTTATTTACCAGAGGTAGTTGTTGGGACATTTTCTTTTTTTTTAGCAATTTTTTTTTTGTTCTCTTTTAAGAAGAGGGGGTGAGACAAATAGATCTAAACAATTTTTAGAAACTATTTATGTGTTACTATGTATTAACTGCAGTAATGTAAGATGAACCTGTCAAGGAATCATAAATCCCACATTACCCCTTCTAATTCCTTCCAACCCAGAATAGTTAGATAGAGTTTTACAGCCCAGTTTCCAACCTATCGGTTCAAATTGAGCCGGCCATGGCCTTTTTTCCAGTTGTGGCTCACTGACTTGTTTTCCTTACTCCATTGCTTGTGGGGAGCATCACACACGATGGCAGTAGGTTCCATTTTTAGAGTCTTTGGTATGACTCGACCTGGGAATAGAACCTGCGCCTTCCACGTAAGAGGCTGATGCTCTTACTGTTAGACCAAACATGCTGTCTAACAGAAAATCAAAACGTACAGTAATCCACAGCACTGTGTCTATGGCAAAAATTTACAAGAATACAAGCATAACTTTTCAGAGAGCACTGTTTGACTCAAGAAAGAGGTGGATAATGGGATTTGTTCCTTTTTCGAGATGAAGGAAGGTAAAATCTCCTCTTTTCATTTCCATATAAAATGTTAAAAAAAGTCAGTAAAAAAAAAGTCAGTATCTTGGTTTCTTTTTACAAAGAGGACACCTTTGCAGGAATGTTTGAACTTACATAAGTAAACAGCCTTCAAAACATTTCAGACTGCACCTAATAGGGCCCTTAAAGCAAGCTTTTGACCCACTGAACCTACCTATAACTTTGGCTGAGGGAAGCATTAGTTTGGACTTGGGATTTGGCAGTAAAAAATCCCCTCCCCCCCCCCTTTTATGAGTGTCTGGTAGAATCCTTGGAGTGGGACTGCTCCACAAAACTAACTTACCTACTGCCTTTGTTCTCTCTGCACCTGAAGGATGACCTGAACAGATCCGTTCCAGCTCACATTTACCAGTTGTCCGATGTAACACCCATTTCAACATTCTGTGCAAGCAGCCATAATAGAAGTACCACCAAAGTCTAAAGATCATTTCAGACACAGCAGCTACAGTAATCACCCTTTTTATCCAATACAATATCACTGATCCTAATAAGAAAAGGAGAAAATGGTTGCCAAAAAAATGATATATTTTACTTATTATGTTCAGCATTACTAGTTATGCAGTTGCGGGCATTCAGTTTTAGATTTTCCAGTACTACAGGCCTAAATCACACTCCTCAGGAAATAATTGAGAGTGGTAAATTTTTATTAAAAGGGCAAGAGCAGTCATCCCAAAATGAAGAAGTGTAGTAGACTGTCCAGTTTCATGATTGGCTGTTGGGAGTCATGTGACAACATTTTTCCTCTTCAGATGTGAAATTTAGTAGAAATAACTGCTAGGTTTACCTTGAATATGCAATGGAACAGTCATAAATTGTAATGAAAGGCACTTTGAAGAGAAATAAGCTCGGAAAATTGTGTAACATACCTTTTTCTTCAAAATAAGTTTTTGGGGACTGCTGTTTACCTTTAAACACTCCTTTGCAGAGATTTGATGGGAGTGGTTGGTATGCAGTCGCAATAGCATGCCTCAAAATTCTGAGAGCCTGGCTTATCATATTTGTATTAAGACAGACCATCTGAAATCTGAGTAAGGCCAGTTAAATTCAATGTTTGTTAGGAAGGTCAACCATTTTTATGCATTGACACACCCCTACAGTATGTCCCTCAATTGACCCAGAATTTTATAGACTGATACTTTTAAACCTGCAGCATGTCCCCCCTAATCCTTCTCAGCTTCAAAGTGGTAAGCCCAAGATGTTTAAGCCTAGCATGATAAGGTAAGTTTCTCACCTCAGGTATAAGGCGAGTGGCTCTCCTCAGAACTTGCCCTATAAGAAACTTGTCCTTTTCATAAAAGGGGCTCCAAGTCTGAGCGACATAGTCAAGATGGGGTCTTACCAACTGCTTATAAAAATTAAGTTTAATATCCTTACTAAAATTGATGAAATTCCTCTTGATCAATCCAAGCACTCTATTAGCCTTTGCAGCAGTGGCTGCACACTGCCTTGATGACTCTAAATCCCCAGTTATTACAACACCCCGATCTTTCTTGAAGGTGACATTACTTAAAACACCACCATTCATGTTATAATCATAGCAAAACTTTTAAGACCAAAATGAAGGACTTTACATTTATCCGCATTAAAAGACATTTGCCAAGTCTGAGACCAAGAAAATAGCCTATCCAGATCTCTCTGCAGCAGTAAGGCATCATCCAAAATGCTAATCTTCCTATAAAGCTTGGTACCATCTGCAAACTTACTTATATACAAGATGTAAGAGAACTATCAATATCATTGATGAAAATTAAGAAAAGAAGTGGACCAAGGACAGAACCCTGTGGTATTCTACTTGTGACTTCTTTCCAAGAAGAGAAGTTACCATTAACAGCAAATCAGCAACTCTCTGAGATCTACCATGAAGCCACAAATTTACCCAATCAGCACTATTGCCCTGAACTCCTAACCTACACATTTTAACTAATGGAACTTTATTAAAGGCCTTTGGAAAGTCAAGGCAAATGACATCAATGCCAAACCCAGAATCAAGAGATGAAGAGACATCTTGGCAGGAAACCATGCTGTGACAGATTAAGTAACTCATTATCTAAAAGGTACTTAAGTGAACTATCCTTTATTAAAGATTCAATAACTTCACACAACAGTGGTTAAACTGACAGGCCTGTAATTTCAAGGCATACAGTACTTCCAACCCCCTTCTTCAAAATTGTAGTAACATTTGCAACCCGCCAGTCAGTAGGAACAAAACTTGAATCCAGACACTTCAAAAAAATGATGGAAAGAGGAACTGACAAAATCTCAGAGCATTCACGTAAAATGGCTGGGTGGACCCCATCTGGCCCAGGGGCCTTACTAGCCTTCAAACACTTTTAACTTTCTACTAACCAGTTCCTCTGAAAAAATGACATAACTAATTGAAGAAGAGACATCACAACAAAGATGATTCCTTAATTAATTTTTTTAAATAAGGAATTAAGGAATTAATTTGATTTTTAACTAAGAGTTCCTGCTTCTTATAAGCTGCTAAGTTACCTGGGCTTTTACTGGCCATACAGCGACACCAGCACTTACATTTCTTCTTAGTTGCTCTAAGAACCTCTCTAGAAAACTAACTCAAAACAAATAAGGTCATAGTCAATGGTTACAGTTAGTTTCCGCCCTTGCTACTTTCCGCCCTTCAAAAACAGTGTTTTCCGCCCCCTTTAGTTTTAGCAGAAAACATCTTTTTGGGAGGCAGAAAGTAATGGAATGGAATGTGATATCAGTGATACTTTTGTCAAATGAAGATTCCATCAACTTTTCCTTAAAGTTTCAAACTTCATCGATGTCTTTTACTATTCAATGCGACACCCGTTACAGCTATGTTGACGTCTTTCCAAGCAACATTCTCACTGTAGACTTTAGTATACTTATACGTACTTACATACAGGTATATGGTATTCAGTGCTGTGAACAACTGTTCACACATTCAGCATAGGTCTACCTATAGATAAGCGGACTACTTATACGTAAAAACATACAAGACCGTGACTAGATTTGACGTTTAGAAAAAAGGTTGTAAAATTCTCTGATTATTCTCAGCGCAAGAATTTGGTGAACGGTAAACAAAGACAAGCAAAGGGGTGCCATACTCATTGCTAAAGCTAAGTTCACACCACAAGCAGTTAGCGAACCCACAGGAAAACTTGCTGGTGACTTTAACACAATTTATACTATCCTTGACAAACAGAAAAACCCTTCCACCTCTACCATGGAATATATCAGTCCTATCTTGCCTGAAAATTTTGTACCCAGGAACCAGAGTGTCAGAGTTGCTGACCTCACTATGGAGCCATGTTTCTGTAACTCCAATTAGGCCTACAGTATGTCTGGACTGTCAGAGAAAATATGTGCAAGAAACTCATCCAATTTGTTAAGAATGCTCCGTACATTAGCAAACATAACTTGATCCCAGAAACTGCCCTGTCAGTTGGGATATGATTTAAACCTCTGTGTCTGTGAGCTTGGATAGGACCCTCAACACAACTGACATCAGAGATAGTCATACTCCTAGAACCAAAATCCCTCGCCCCTGAAACTGAACGGTCATTTACCAAATGTAAAAGAGTTACCTTCATGAGTAAATTTTATTGCAACATCTGGGCGATTACCTCTTATGACCCTCACAAATCAATTTTCATGTAAATTTGCATGGTTTTCAATAGGGAGGTTGAAAATGGCAAATTTTCGACCTCTTGTCAACATTTCATATCCCAAAGGAGAAAACTAATAAAGTAAAGGGCTTAGGCCTTGGCCTACATAGAATGTAAGTACAGGCATTGGATGTGTTGACCAGTGGTAGCTACTGGTAGGCCTAAGTTGGTTCAATGACTTCGCTTGATCTGATTTTTTTGATTCCTTGCCGAAGGCAGGCAAGGAATCTATGCGATGGTGATGTCGTGTGTGTGTATGTGTGTGTGTGTGTGTGTGTGTATGTGTGTGTGTGACGCCTGCTTGTAAACACGATATCTCAAGAATGGTAACCCCCAGGGATCTCAAACTTGGCATGTAGATTGTCCACATTGAGTAGATGGTCCCTATTTTTTTTGGTAGAGGTCAAATGTCATTTGGGGTCACCAGAGGTCAAAATGTAAATACCTTGGAAATTGCTTGTAAACACGATATCTCCAGAAGGAAAAATGTGAGCAATCTCATACTTACCTTGCTGATTTTCCATATTGAGTAGATGGTCCCTATTGTTTTTGATGGAGGTCAAAGGTCATTTGGGGTCACCAGAGGGAAAAAGGTCAAAACCTTGTAAACACTGTATCTCAAGAAGGGTAAATGTGAGGGATCTCATACATAGCAGGTGGATTGCCCATATTAAGTAGATGATCACAATTATTTTTGGTGGAGGTCAAAGGTCATTTGGGGTCATCAGAGATGAAAAGCTCAAAAACTTGTAAACACCATATGTCAAGAAAGGTAACTGCCAGGAATCTCATATTTACTAAGTGGATTGTCCATACTGAGTAGATGACCCCTATTGTTTTTATTGGATGTCAAAGGTCATTTGGGGTCATCAGAGTTCAAAACATCTAAACCTTGCAAACACTATATCTCAAAAGAGTATATAACTGTTGAAGTTAATATCCATGAGCGGTTAGGGTGAAAGGGTAAGAATAATTTGGCACGTGTAATGTAATAGGCATAGGGTATATAATTTTTTTGGAACAGTTTATTAACTTCACTATGTAAATTCTTTAGTGAGGTAATTTTGAAAATGCATTTGTAAAGTACTGAAGCAAACTCATAGAAAGAAGGTCTAAGGTGCACAAAAAGGCACATCACATGGTAGTTACTGTACAGTATGTTGATTCTGGCATGAAATTGTGCCCTGTTATTACATTAAGTTCCAAGTATTAATACATGAAAAAGTGGGCAGAGCAAAATATAAAATCTTAAAAGGCAAAATCTGTTCATCAGGCTGGCATACATGCTTCAATACTCATGGGTATGCTGATTTTGCAGCCACAAGTAAATAGATTTTCATGAAACTGATGTGGAACATGTGAGTTTAAACAGTCTGTATATAAGGGTCATTTAGGGACATAGTCTGAAAATATTAGAAGATGCTTCTGTGCACACTAAGTAGATGACTGATATGGAACTTTAAAAGTATAAACTTTGAACAGAGAGTACTCTGTGTGATGCACAAGAATCTCTTTTATAACATACCTACATTGCTTTTTCAATAACCTTAAAGAAAACCTGAAGAAAACATTAAATTTAGTGGCAAAAAGTGCTAATATTTGACAAACCTTGTACCTACTGTGTCCTCATGAGGACATGTGCATGCAAGCATGCATTAATTGGAAGTGGGAATTGATTAATTAGATATACCACAGTTAGTTAGTTTTACAAAAAGAACCTAATTTACACTGATCATTTGGTATCAAATACCCTTCAGCGCACATGAACTGTCATTGCCTAATAGAGTGAATCAAATTGTGACTGACCCATTCTTTGCCATTTGGTCACAGTTATCTCGCCCAATTTTTCACAGTTGACTGCCAGTTATCCCCACAGTGTCCTGAAGGATTACCTCATACAAACATACAGCTCAATTGACTTAAGCTTTTTACTGTTTAAGTGGTGTTAATTGACTCTTATAAACCCTCTGAAGAAAGCTTATTTTTATCTCAGTACATAACCATGACAGCCCATTGTTTGTATATACTCCTATTTCCTGCCATTCCCTGCAGGCATTCAGTACTCTTTTTGTGGTCAAAATGTCAGACTTCCATGAAAGTCACACCTCTGCTAAATCCAGCATAAAATAACTGTCCACATTATCTTGTCTCATCTGACCACAAATAAAAGTTGTTTGCCTAGCCATTGTCTGGAGATGGAGAAGTTCATGTACACTGATCAAGTTTCTAAACTGAAAGTCATCTTAGAAATACTGTAGATTGACACCCTTCAGAAATTAGTGTCCTTTTCATAGAAGCTGGTGGAATTGAACAAATAGTGTGTTTGTATAAGGAATTTTGTTGAACAAACTTTAAACATTGGTGTCTATCTAGATTGGTGTTTCTGCTTTACAGTTTCAATATGCTCTACAGTGATCATTGGTCACTTAGTTTCATTCTAGAATTTGTTTTAAATTTTTGATAGCATAAAATGTATCAGCATACTACTTGCCTCATCTCTGCTTATATCTGGATAACTGCACCAAAAAAGTAACCCCTGTGCAAAGGATTATGTAGCAATGTCAAATATCATCATCGAGTGGGAATTCTTGTCTCACATTTCATTTTTATCCATGTCACTATCCCCCCCCCCCCCCCCCAAAAAAAAAAGTGTACCATAAAGCTTAATGCATAGAACCATTGCTTCAAGATTACCCTTTATGACACTTTTCAAAAGTATTAAGATTTTATTTTGCATTGCTGCTGTCATTTAAAAGTAGTTCAGGTAATAAGAGCAAGCATAATGTTGTATACTGTGTATCAAACAAGGAAAAGTTGTACTGTATGTTATGCTGTACCTACAGTATAAGTAGACAAAAGGCGAATTAAAAGTCTTGTTAAATTATGGATTAATAGGGATATCTGCTTTTGTTAATTTGCAAAGGATACCATAGACAATGGGTGGGGCATTTCCCCCATAAAGCAAAAATTGCTGTCAGTAATAGCCAAGGTTACACATCTCTGTTCAGATGTCTCTTTAGGCTTGGTCTCACATACCCCCCAACACCCAGTGTTAAGTCGTGTTTACAATCAGACAAAACCACAGGCTAACCCCGTGTTTTCCAGTCTGTGTTCTCACATACCCAGTGTTTCGTTGATTGGATAGTGTTACCATAGTAACGAGACCAAATATTTCACACACCGATTACAGCAAAATGTAAGCAAATACCTGTCATCAGTGCTATAAATACCTGTGACCTTGCTTGATTAAAACAAACACGATGTTTAAAACTGCTTAACCCTGCGATTTGAGGTGGATTGAAATTTAAACACTGACCCCGCGTTAACCCGCGTTCCCACGTTACTCGAGCATGAGGTAATACAGTGTTACCTCGAGCGCGGGGTATGTGAGAACACAGTATTTGATCCAATGCTTGTAGGAGAGTGTGTCGATGAGGGCTTGTTTAAACACTAACCTCAATGCAGACTTTTCGAAACATAGAGGCATCGGAACATAGAGACTTCAGAATGGAGAGCTGTCCCCATTGACCAAACTTTGGATAAAAATGGTTTCAAAATACCGCTTTTTCAAGTAATGAGACAGTTTTCTGGAATATTAAAGCTGTGTGAGAAATTCCTCTTGTGTGTGGAGATCAAAGGTTTGAGGTGACAGTCAGATCAAACTTTGTAGACATAATACTTTTAGGGGGATAACTGTGAGGGATCTCATACCATGGTGGTAGTACTTCCATACTCATTCTGTACTAAGCTTAATTTTGAATTACTCATGTTGATGGACGTGTTGGTGAGGTGATCACTATTGTTTGTAAGGGGTCAAAAGGTCATTTTGGGTCACATGAGGTCAAAAAGTTTTCACCCTACTAGTATTATATCTCAATTAAGCAGGATAATTGTATGGGATCTCATGCATGTCATGTTTGTTTCAATGTTTGCTATGATATATCATACAGCAAGGAATCACTAAGCCTGTTGGCTTTCTAGTTTGGCTAGGTCACATTATAACAAATGAATGGCTAGTCGATAGACCTATGCTGGTTCAGTATTTACTTGTCAGTGCTGTGCAAGTTTCCTTCTGATCTTGAGCAAGGCTTAGCCTGGCCCGATACTTCGGCCTTGTTTAACGTTAGGCCTAACGTTCGTTCACACTAATTTGGACAACATACACTAACTTACTAGGCCTAACGTTAGGCCTACAGGAATAGTAACTTGTGTTTTTTTTTTTTTTTTCACAATCGTTAGTAAGCTACTAGCCTGCAAAAAGGTGGTGTATAAATACCTCGCTCAATGCACGAAAATGGTAACGCTGAATTGAATCGAAGGCCGTGGTTGTTGATAAAGTTGAAGCCCTAGGTTGGTACCTTTATCGTTCTACTCTTCGTGTAATACAAGGTTCCACTTTATTCAGGCTAGCTAGCTAGGCATGCAGTGTATGTAAACAACGTACTTACACCTACGTATTGGGCACTGCAATGTGTACGGGCCTAGCCTGGAACGAATTATCCTACTCTATGATTGAATGTTCACAATCGAAATTGTGGAGCTAGTACATTACGGAATAGCGCCGTTGTCATGGAGCGCCTGGTTCACATGAATGTGCTTTGATTTGATTTACCTTGACCGCCATCCCCTATCCTTCTTGAGAAAACTCCTTCTAGATGAGAGAATGGCAATGGGAAAGGAGGCCAAAGGCCCATCATTATCCCATGTCCTTCAGTCCTGTTTTAAATTGGTTCAGTGTAGGTACCTGAATGAGGTTGTCTGGGAGGGAGTTCCATGTTTTTCAGATTCGGCAAAAGTATGAGTTCTTTCTTACTTCTAGTCTTGATGACTTAGGTCTAATTTTCCAACTGTGTCCCCTTGTTGATGTTTTACCTACTACCTCAACCATTTTAGTTAAATCTATTCTAAGAGTTCCTTTGGTCATATTGTAAGCTGTGATCAGGTCCTGCCTGTTATGTCTTTGTTCCAGGGATGTTAGTTTCAACTCTTTCACCCTGACTTCATACGTTTTGTTTTCCATTCCAGATATAAATTTGGTCATCCTACGCTGCACTCCTTCAATTAAATTTATGTCCTTTCTCAAATATGGCTTCCATGCCGAAACTGCATAATCCAGATGGGGTCTAACCAAAGATTTGTATAAGTTAATCATAATTTTACTATCAAAATTATGAAAGTTCCTTTTGATTAATCCAATAACTTGGTTAGCTTTCTTAACTGAGGTTGCAATGCTTACTAAAATTCATATAGTGCTTATGTAAATACCAAGATCCTTTTCCTCTTCTTTACTTTCAAGCTGCTTCCCATCCATGAAGCAATGGTTAGTTGTGTTATTAAATCCAAAATGTAAAACTGCACACTTGTTAACATTAAACTTCATCTGCCATTTTTCTGTCCATTCCATTAAGGTATTCAGATCTTTTTGTAGTAGGCTTTATCATGTTCGCTGTATATAGGACAGGTGCGTGCCGCTAGAATTCAATAGGGTCGTTTAGCCAAACTTCCCCGGGAAAAGGCCATTTTCTCGGGTGAAATATATATACGTCTTATGTCGCCTGATGGCTAAATCCTCCTATTGAATTTTAGCCTCATGTGATTTTAGTGTCATCAGCAAATTTACTAATACCAGAAACAATAGTTAGGTCCAAATCATTCATATATCTAGTGAAACAAATAGGTCCAAGCACAGATCCTTGCACTACTGAGCTAGTTACATCAGTCCAAGTTGACTCACACCCGTTTAACACAACTCTTTGTCTGCGGTCTTTCAACCATTCCTGAATCCAATACAATACTAAGCCATCTATACCGTGGGCTTGAATCTTAGACAACAGTCTGCAATGAGGTACAGTATCAAATGCCTTTTGAAGATCCAAATAAACTACATCCACTGGAATACCCTGATCTATAAATGTTGTCAAGTTATCCCAGTAAAGAAGCATATTAGAGACACATGACATTCCTCTTCTGAAACCATGCTGCGTTTCCAGAATCAATTTGTTTTCCTCAAGATGAGTAACTACAGCATCCCTTATTAGAGTTTCCATTATTTTACCTGGAATTGATGTAAGATTAATAGGTCTATAATTGGTAACTTCAGCATGAGATCCCTATTAATGCAATGGAACAATGTTTGCTAACTTCCAGTCCTTTGGTATATAGGAATGAGCTAAAGACTTCTGATAAATTTTTGTTAAAGGTGTTGCAACCACTTCTGATAAAGTCCTTAAGTAATCAGATTTGACACCATCTGGTCCAGCAGCTTTACCTGGTTGTAAATTACGTAAAAGTTTTAGCACCATCTCTTCTGTTATCTCAAAGTTAGATAAAGTAATATTTCCATCAGAAATCCCGCAGCTTCCTAAAATATGTAATTACATATTTTAGGAAGCTGTGGGATTTCTGATGTTTTCTCCTTAGTAAATACTTGCTTGAAAAATTCATTTAGTTGTTCAGCTATTTCACTGTCAGATGTTATTACATTTCCTTCATCATCTTTTAATGGGCCCACCTTGCTTTTGACACTTTGCTTAGATCGAATATATGAATAAAACGATTTCGGATCTTCTTTTACATTATCACAGCTATCAGTGTTTCAAATCGCTTTTTGGTTAGCAGTACTTTCTCTTTGACTTCCTTTTGCAAGTTTTTATATAATTCCAACAAGGTAAGGTTCTATTATCCCTGTACATCTTCCATGCTTTTCTTTTTCTCCTTATTAAATGTTTCACCTCATTTGTCGTCCATTTAGGCCTTGCCTTTCTTTTGGGGCTTCTCTGTGGTACATATATTTGGACATGATCCTTGTACATATTCAACTATATTTGCCACATTTCATCCACTGTTTTATCTCTAAATAACTCATTCCAATCACTGTCCTTGTAATCATTGATCATACTTCCCCAATTTGCTTTCTCCCAGTCACAAAACTCACACTTAGTTCTTTGACCTAGTCCCCTTGTTAAGATACAATTCCAGGTTATACAGTTGTGATCACTGTCACCAAATTGTTTTCCCACTTGAATGTCTTCCACCATTTCATTTTCTGATGTAAGTAATAAGTTATAAAATATTCTCCCCTCTAGTTGGATCAATTATGTGATGAAACCATAAACTATATCTTGTGTTTGCTGAAGAAATCTTTGTGATGATGTTTTTTCTGCTGTCATGTGTATCCAGTCTATATCTGGAAAATTTAAGTCTCCAACTATCATAATCCTCTTGTTCTGCGCAGCCTCAATTAATGTGTCAGTTAATACTTGATCATCCTCATCATTGCAACTTGGAGGTCTATATACTACTCCTGCGAGTATATGGTCTTCACTTGTTTCAATTTTATACCACAGAGCCTCCCTATACTGACCGATAGTCTTAATTTGTAACCCCTGCACACGCGCATTTACTTAAATTGCTATACTCCCCCACCTTTTTTACCTCGTCTGTCTCCTCTATAACGCTGACAATTCTTTAGTTGGGTTTCACCATCTGAAAGACCTGCATGGAGCCAGGTTTCAGTAATGAAAATTATATCTAAGTCCAAGGTGACTGCGTAAGCTTCCAATAAATCTAGCTTTTTGAAAGCACTTCGGGCGTTGACATAAAAACATTTTAAAACAACTTCCTCCACATTTTTCCATGGTAAATCATCATCATCACAATGAACACTTTTGCCAGGATAGCAAACAGACTTTCAGTTCAGTGGAGTACCCCGCCGAGACCCTGGGCCCATCCCAGAAAACCGGAAATGGCACTTCCCGGCAGACTCTCCGTCTTTCTATTCTCCATGTTTTAGAAAACACTTATGGAAATTTACACTTACACTTTGACACTATGTTGTATAAAGGTGTACAATTACGGTAATTCATGAATATGAACAAGGTCTCACCAGTAACATGCAGCACCGCTTCCAGAGGCGTAATTACCCGGGGTGACTGGAGTCTTCCTTCCCATGGAATTTTCCCCGGCATCCCCACTGGTGATCGAAGATAATGAAAAATAAACATGATAAAAAAATTAAAAAGGAAAATAAAAATGATGGCACACTGTACAGCAGTGGACAATTTGCCTCATTACCCTCGCCTGGATAAAAAAATACCCCATAGATCGCCAGAAATCGTCCTTACTTTTAGGCTTTGCAAACAACTTCTTAAATGGTATTGCCACTTGGAATTTTTGCTTGTTTGTGTCAAATTTGGCATTGAGAATTTTATGACAACTTTTCTCGTGGAATACATTGACAATATGTTAAATTATTATAATAGGCATTTTGGAGTTTTCTTGCAAGTTGTTTGCTGTTAGTTTTTTACGTTCTGGGAACAGACGTTTAATGGAAGGGAACTCCTCCGGGGTGGGAATCCAATTTGAAGACAAACACAATGATCGGGCGCGGATCGAGAAATTTCAAAAACGGGGGGGCTGAACTTAGAGAAAACGGTAATAGGGACGTACGGTGATTCTCTGTCTGAATATCCCAGTGGCGTAGGAAGCAATATGAAAGTGGGGGGGGGGGGGTTACAATTTTGGACCATGCACCTTATCCTACCCCATCGACCAAAGGGTACATTTTTATGCTAAATTTTTTGCTTATTTCTACTAGCAAGAACATTTTTTTTAATTTAAAAAAATCTGATTTTTTTCCTAAGCTTGAACACTACTGTGCTGCTCACGTCGAAAATTTTGGGTCCTCTTACACATTTGTAATATATAAGGAGCTGGTATTGCAAGAAATAGTTAAGATTCAGGTTTTCCTGTAAGGATTTTGGGGGACTATCGAAAGATCTGCGTTTCCTGTTAGCATATATCTGAGATCGTTCTTGTTACATAATGTTATATAAGGAGTGCGGATTGAGGCTTCTCGGCGACATTCAAAAAGCTCCCGAAACTTTGTTATCTTTTTTAGAGAAAATATTCAACAAATGAAAAGCCTGTATTGAAAAAACTTTTAGGAAAATGGCACTGTAGCGGCTCGGAAAAGTTGACTACTGACTGCTTTATGGCAACCACTTACTGCATAAAGGGTTGCAATTTAGGGCGCCCGAAGCGCGCGGAAAAAAAATCGCCTTTTAAAGCTAAAAATTACAAATATGAAGCTTTAATTAGTAAGAATTCGTAATTTTATGAAAAGAAGTAGGGAAACCGCACTGTATTTGACTGGTGCAAAAACGCACCCACCCAGGTTCAGACCAGCCTACGCCCCTGCTCTCACACGGAATGCCCGGGTTCCATTCCCAGGTCGAGTCATATACCAAAGACCCTGAAACTGGAACCCACTGTCGTTGTGCGTGATGATCCGCATAAGCAATGGGGTAGGGGCAACAAGCCAGTGAGCCACAACTGGAAAAGGGCCTTGGCCGGCTCGACTTGAACCAGTAGGTTGGAACCTGGCAGTGAAACTCCATCTAACTCAGCCCGTTCGTATAGGAATGTGAAATGATCATATCAGGAGCACGAAAGACACGAGTATGAATTATTGCATCCCTCGTCTTTGCCCTCTAAGCCCACAAATCAAACAGAAAAGGCAAGTGTCAAAATGTCACACGTGTCCGACATCCTCGATAAGAATGGACCCCCTCCCCGGCATGAAAATGGCTTCCAGGTACCCAAACTTTAAACATTAATGCCCATGATAAATGCGAGGTTCATAATTTATCATCTTGATTTTTTACTCTGATCGGAAGCCAGGACAAATTTTTAGGCATCCTATACCCCGGTTGCATTACTTTGCCGTCTCCTCGTATCTGATTACGTGTATAGCGGTTGATTCTGACTGTCTTTTGATCCGAGCAATTGGTTGAAAAGATTGTAGACCAGTGTTTAATAAATGACTGACTTTCCGTGTCTGTGATGGTATGGGAAGGGCTTCAGCGAGCTTTCGTCATAACACAAGAAGTACCACCATCATATACTTTGTTTCTTTAGCCCGCTTCCAACCACTAACCCCACCCAGTTTCTACACTTAACAATTTCTGAAACTGTCACATTGAGTAAAGTTGCAGACTGATAGCAATTTTGATATGGTTAATCTATGTTCATCGCATTTACTACTGCAACTTAAGAAACGGTGTCAGTTGAGTAATAATAATTTGTCCTAATAAGGTTGTGAATCCATACCTAACCCATTTTCAGACCAATTTTTTTTTTATTCCAGTGGCTATAATGTCGGACTATATGGGACGAGCCCAGTCCCCTTTGATTCCGAGGCAAGTTATCCCCTTCCGGGCCGATTTCGGGCCCGAAGTCCCTCTGCCAATGCATACGCTCCAAAGAAAGTTTCTTTTACTACGGTATATTGCGATTATTTGAGTAGGCTAATATTTGCACTTTTTTTTAGAGAGCCAAACCTTATTACCTCTGTTCCCACTGACAATGGAGCGGTGGTCAACATTCATCTAGTGTGATAGTTATAGACTTTTTTACAGGGGGGAGGGGAGGAGGAGGGGAAGGGCAAGCACCCAAATTTTCCGATTTTTCCCCTAAGTGGGAACATTACTGTATTTGGAATGTGTTTTGCGGAGCGTGGTTCGTAAAATAATATGGAGCTTGTACTGCAGAAAATATTTTAGGAATTTGGGTTTCCTGTAAAAGAAATTGGAAATTTGGGGGACTAATTGAAGATTCTGTGTTTTCTATTAACACATATCCAAGATAGCTTGTTGACTGAAGATAGTTTTGTTACATCATGATATCTAAGGAGTGCAAATTGAGGCTTCCCGCGGACATTCAAAAGCTTCCGAAACTTTTTTGCTTTTTTTTCGAGAGACCAGTAACTGAAGTACCGTAGAGATTGAAATTTTGTGCACGGGAAGCAGGCCGAACATTTTGTAAAAGTTCCATAATTGAAATTATGGAACTTTTATTGGAAAGAATGTGGTATTCTTCAATCGCCCCTGCCCCAGGCCCTGTAGCTACGCCAATGCATTAATCTGTTTAGAAAAGTTCACTCCAAGTCGGCTCCGAGTCCGAGTCCACTGAGTTGTATGCTCGTAGACCTTTCGATTGAAGCTCAATCCGGGCCAACTTCGGTTCCATGCAGGCGAGGATCCAAGGGGGTGGGGGCTTTCACGACCCCAGCACTCCCTTTTTGCCAGTTCAACAATAAAAAAATACGGGAAATTAGCAGTGCAACTCAGCCCTAACTTCCCTGCTTTCTCTTAAGTCAGCCCCAAGGAATGTCTGGATCCCCGCCCTCTTCACATCATCGTACTCAGAGTCGGACGATCCAGCCCGGGCCCCTGGAAAGTATACAAACCACACCGCGTCACGTCAACAAGGTAAGCAAAAGAAAAAAGGAGGACCCAAAACTTATTTGGAAATATTATCCTCATATGACGAAAATGTAAATGTTGCTATAACAATTGCTAAAATCTTTCTCATGTCTCAGAAAATAAACACTGTGCTCCAAAATAAATAAATAAATAAATATATATATATATATATATATATATATATATATATATATATATATATATATATATATATATATATATATATATATTGCGTAAAAGAAAAATCGTGTTAAGCAGTGTGAAAAAAAAAGAAGAAGAAGAAGAAGAAGAAAAAGCTCATAAATAAGGATACCAGGATACACTTATTTAAGTTGGGATGACTGTTCTGAGAACTTGCGATTGTCAATCGTTAAATACTCGGTTGTTTTGGCTTAAAAGCATAACAGTCTGTCACCCCAAAGAAAACTGCTTGGTTAAATTAGCAAACTCGGTCATGTAAATAGCTCCTTTTTATCCCTACGAGAACCTCTAAAGAAGTTTTTGAGCATAACTGTCACAAAAAAAGGAGTGCAGGAATCTGTCTAAAATCATCGTCGAATTAAGGAAGTAAGAAGCAATGGCATCATTGAAATTAAAAGAAGGGAAAGAACCAAAATCTGTCCAGAATGTTAAAATGAATATCTTAATACTTTTTTTGGTAAGATTTGTTAAAAGTATTTTGTAGGAATTGTTTTCTCATTTTTAACAAAACGTATGACATCTAGGCTAATACTTATTCAATCGGCGCCCGTTTTACTCTTCAGTCATCTTGTTTGACTTTGGTTTTCAACAATAATGTCTTGAAATATAATTGTGATTATTTAACATAACATAAAAAAAATCAGATATAAAAGAGCATTGTGACAATGTATTTTATCGTGTTTTGAACTATTTTTTTTACATTGGTGGCCAATATGTTTTAGCACCACTCTTGATTAACCCAAATTTCACCAAACAGTTAAAAAATATGTTTTCAATTTTTGTCGATAAATTATCAACGAACTAAAGATTCGACATATCTTTAATATGTAAAGAATAAGTTTTTGATCTTTACCTCGATTAGTGCCAAATATCCATAAATTTGCAGCCACTTTGTGTTTGGCAGCCATTTTGAATAATTAAGTGGAACCCAAATTAGTTACCAATACACCCAAGTTGATTTCGAGTTCAAGGGACCATATGATTTTCAAATATGTTGGGTCAGGAGTTGTGGTGTAGGGGCCGCCCGTTTATTAGATAAGCTTATGAGCAAAAAATTATTTCCCTTGGCGACCGTTGAAAGTTGTTACCACTAAAAATGATAGTGTTTATTTGGCTGTGATTTTAAATCATGCGTAACGTAGAGCACCATAATGTTCTACAATGAACGTGCAACTCAGTGAAATCGGAGTTTGACCTCTACGATTGCCTTGAATGTTTTAGGTTTGATGCATTTCTAGACAGATTCGGCGTTTGACACCTGGACACCTTGAAAAGCGAATAAAACATAAACCCCAATGGGAGAACGTTCCCGGGCCAAGCCCCAAAATCTGTCCTAACGCTTGTTTGAAAATTAACTAACGAATGGGTCAAATTAGGGTGCAGTCACGCTAACGCCACTTGTTGGCACTGAGCTTGCGCAATCACACATGTGCGCATGTTTTCCGTTGTGCGTGTTAACGCTTGCGCGACTACACGAGGAGAGCAGAATTATTGGAGTCTACCTCTCATTGTGATTTCATCATTTCTCTCAAAGCGCGCCGTATCGTACCTCTTTGAAGCCCCGCAACCGTGACTGGCATTTGTTTGTAAACACTGGATGAACCTGCCGAAATAAGTAAAATGCCCATTTGACCTACGCGGCAGATCGATCAAATAGCTTTTACCAAATAAATATGGCAAATCTTCCGAGGTTAGCAGGTAGTATTTCCATGGTTCAAAGAAGTGTCTAAAAGGCGCAGAAAAGTTGTAGTTGTCGCCGGACGTTCTTTTCCGATGAAGTAGTGTTCTTGGAATGAGAAACAAGTAATGTTTTCATGACGTTTTGCCTATTTCTAAATAACGGTTAGCTCAAACCAATCAGAATTGTCGCTTTCGGTAATGATATGAATATTTATTTCCTGAGAGGTGCGGTGAGATTACAAAGGAAGTAAACTAAATTTTGTTATGCTGCACTCTAAAAACAGAAAATTAAAATTAAATGTACGGCCTTACTTCAAAAACGAACAAGACTCAATGAAAACTCAACGATCTATGAAGCTTTTGAGAAAAAAACTTCTGTCCACGTTTTTGCATCTGCCAAATCCGAAATCAATGAAACTAAAGGCGATACAGTGTTATGCAAATTGCTCAGTGGTGACAATTTAGTTGATTTCTCTAGCTCTGTATGTTGTGGAGAGACCATGCGTTCACGTTCAATCTACAACCCGATATGTCCTGTTGACACTATAAGTCAACTGTACACAAATGTGTGTGGGCAACGAACGGACATGCAACATTAGCGGCAATGCACACTGTACTGTACTGACAGTGTTTCCTTTACCGTACGGTACGACAGAATTGACTCAATCCCACACTGTACATGTGTATTACCGTACTTTACAGTGCCAGCAGTATATAGTGCACATACTACATAGTAACACAGCCTTATACATACAACATATGCACGATATACACACAATCTAGTGTGTATGTAGTACGTACGTAAACCGTATATGATCAGTACAGAAACGAAACGATGGCGGGATGCTCACGATCGGACCCGACTGGCCTCGCTCAAATGTGGCTTACCCTGGCCTTGAGCATATTGCAAGTGATCCCTACACATTTAGACAAAGCAGAGGCCCAGACGCCAGGTATTATATAAATTAATCAGTAATCCATAGTTTCTTTGGTGGATTAAATGAACAAAATTTAAGTCGTGTTAGTGTATTATTGTGTTACTGTTAGTCATTTATATTGGCATGCTCAACATGGTTATACTGTATTGCATACATTCTAGTATGTGCCAACCTATTGCATGCTTACTGGGTAAAATTGTTGTTGGAGTACAGGACTAGGCTAGATTTTGGTGAAAGCCTAACGTTAGGCTCTGCAATAATTTTATAGCAGAACTGTAAAAAAACGCTTCTAAATCCTCTCACTTTGCAGTTAGTCTTTCTGTGTTTGGTTTCTGAAAATTAATATAAAAATTGAAATAGCCTATCAGTAGGATTGTGCTTGTGTTGAAGTTCTTATGGGCCAAAGCGTTTTCTGAACCTTTCGTAGGCTAAATACTAGCAAGGTTAGTCCTAACCTAGCCCTTGAAGAGGGCTGTGTGTTTGTTACATGCCCTAGACTCATTCCTCTCACAACACAGTCCTTGCCCGGATAATGTTCACAAATGTAGTCACTAGCCAGGACAGGATTCACAAAGTTTTATCAAAGCATGGCCGAAATTTCACCGTAACAGTAAGTCAATGGGTCATGTTTTTGAGTTCTCAACAACCTTTCTCAGGAGAGGTCAAAGGTCACAAGGGTGAAACGGGATACTTTACCTGCATAGCTATCTTCATATTACTATCTTTTATTCGATAACAATAAAAAGTGAAAGTTATTCAAAATGCTGCATAGACTATAGGCTTCTGTCACTAGGCAACTGCATTCCAATCCAATCGTACACCAAATGAAAATGGCCACTACAGATGACGACATAATGCAAGGCTAGATATTTCTACATATCTTGCTCCAATAAGAATAAGAATGGACAGATCTATCTTGCAGGGGACTTTAATCTACCTGATGTTGATTGGTTCACTAGGTCTGTCCAACCAGGCTCACAGTATCCTGCTTTATCCAAATGTATGCTTGACATATGCAATGATTTTGGTCTTGACCAAATGGTAAGTGAGCCTACTAGAGTTAACAACATCTTGGATATTTTCTTGACATCTAATCCTACTCTAGTGGATAGGTCTGCCCTGATCCCTGGCATATCTGACCATGATGGTATTCCCTTGATTATGATAAGCACTAGGCTTAAAACAGCTATACAAAAGCCTAGGAAAGTGTATAGCTTTCATAAAGCTGATGTCAGTGGAATCAAGGCGGAGCTTAGTAAGTTCAGCTCTGACCTGGTTAAACGTGAGTGCTCTGTGCAGGTCATGTACTCTGCCCTTGAGAACAAAATCAAAGAGGTAATGGATGTCTATGTTCCAGCTCGGGTTGTTAGAAAGAGGAACCAAACCCCCTGGATTGATAAGACTATTAAACGACTGTTAAATAGGAAACAAAGGGCTTATAACACATGGCGTAAGACGCGAACTCCATCCTCTTTTGAAAACTTCAAAACCCAACGTAAAGCGACTCACAAAACAACAAGAGCCGCTTATAGAAATTATGTCAACACAGTTTGTACTGATTCACCTAAACGTTTCTGGTCCTTTATTAAAAACCTAAGATGTGATAGTGTTGGTATCCCTTCCCTGAAATCTGATGGGATACTGGTCTCTGACAACATGCAGAAGGCTAACATCTTAAATGAGCAGTTCCAAAAGGTTTTCACCCGTGAGAATGTCACCTTACCTCCAGTTGAAGCGAACACCATACCCACCATGTCTGATATTGAGATATCCTTAGATGGTGTTGTGAAGTTGCTCAAGGAGTTGAACCCAAACAAAGCTACAGGTCCTGACGGTATACCGGCTCATGTTCTGAAATTGGCCGCTGAGGAGGTTGCTCCTGCCCTCTGCTTCATTTTTCAAAAATCACTGGACACTGGTCATTTACCTCCCTCTTGGTTATGTGCCAATGTTAGTCCTATCTTTAAAAAGGTGACCGTTCCCTAGCCTCAAACTATAGGCCGGTCTCTCTTACCTCGATTTGTTGCAAGGTCCTGGAACACATTATACATTCTCATATTATGCATCACTTTGATAACCACTCAGTTATCACGAACAGGCAGCATGGCTTCAGACAACGCCATTCTTGTGAATCTCAATTGATCTTAACAACCAATGACCTAGTGCAGTCTCTAGATCTTAGATCCCAGACTGACGTGATTATCATGGATTTTTCTAAGGCTTTTGATACGGTTCCTCATAACCGTCTGCTTTGTAAATTACAAAACTATGGTATTAGAGGCAACACCCTTAACTGGATTGCTAATTTTCTTAAGTCCCGGAAGCAGAGAGTCGTAGTGAGTGGTGATTTTTCTGATTGGGTGGATGTTATCTCTGGTGTTCCCCAAGGTACAGTCTTGGGTCCCCTGTTGTTTTTTGTTTATATTAATGACCTGCCTGATAATATCTCTTCTGAAGTAAGACTTTTTGCTGACGACTGTGTAATTTATAGACAGATAAAGAATAATCTTGACCAGGTTCAGCTCCAAAATGATCTAAACACCCTTTCTGAGTGGCAAAATAAATGGCAAATGCACTTTAATACCAAGAAGTGCTTTTCTATGAGGATTACTCACTCAAGGAAACCCAAGTTTTTTAATTATACTCTAGATAACGATACCCTGGAGTCTGCCGATTGCCACACTTATCTGGGAGTTGACATCTCTAATACCCTTACCTGGAATAGACATATTAATCGTATCACTTCGTCAGCAAATAGGTCTTTGGCTTTTATTAAAAGAAATTTATACTCCTGCCCCAGGAGTGTCAAAGCTAATGCCTATCTCACACTTGTTAGGCCTTTATTGGAGTATTCATCTTCTGTTTGGGATCCCTACACCACTTCCCTATCCAATAAGGTTGAGCAAATTCAGCGTAGGGCTGCTAGGTTTGTTTATAATGACTATTCCCCCCATAGTAGTGTGACTGAAATGCTAAACGACCTAGGGTGGGATAGTCTCAGAAACAGGCGTACTGCCAACAGGCTAGCAATTCTTCACAAAGCCAGATTGGGCCTCCTAGCCTTGCCAATCAACAACCTACAACCGGCCCGGCGGCCCTCTAGGCATCACCATTCTAATAGCTTTACAAATATAGCAACCAATAAGGACTGCTACAAATACAGTTTCTTTCCTCGGACCGTCAGAGACTGGAACCTACTCCCCCAGAACATTACAGATCTCGAGGACCCCAAGCAATTCAAGAGCGCAGCCTTGAGGATCCTCAGACGGGACGACTAACTACATGCACACACTCAACCCTGCACGTTTGACTCCACCAGGAGTGTTGTGCAGTATTTTTCCAGATCCAGATCCAGATCCAAATGATCCCCATTTGCAGTTCTTTTGGTGAGATCTCATCAATAATGCATTTTTCGTTCATTGTATGATACTTAAACTTGTAACAGTAAAGCAGGTCAGTTATTTCATATTTTGTGCATCTTGGTTTGTGACTACGTTTGTGCATGTTATCTGCGCAAGGTACAGTCCAAATCCTTGATTTTCAAAAAATTTCTCAGCCTTCCTTTGGGCGACCATTTCACTTTTTTGTCCTGTGTTTTTAATAAATTGGTTCTTAAGGAGTTTTCTTTTTTCTTCTTTCAGACATAGTACAAAATGAACTCATGCAGCTTATGGAAGAGGTAGCGTTAAAGGTATGTTGAAAAAAAAACGGCCTTTTCAATTTGGTTTCATAAGAGCATTCCATGTACATCATGTTAAGATATATGTACCCAGTCTTACATACATGTGAAATAGGTGCTTCAGCCAAATTTGCCCTTTGATGGAAGTCAACTTTCATCCCAAATTACAATTTTTGAAGTGGTCAATAAAAAATTTCCAATTGACACAGCCCTTTGATTGACAGCAAGTTCAAAAAATGCAGAGCACTGTCGTAGCTCACATTACACAGCATGTTCTGACAGTGTTTTAATTATACATCTGGGTCATTTATACTCATCCTTAAGAAATAAACCTTCCAGGATAAGTTTTAGACAGTTGTAGGAGGGGTCTAAGTAGGTAGGTTGGGAGTATTAAAATTGTTTGTGGTTAGAGGATTGGGCCTTTTTAAAGACAATAGTGTAATTCTGAGCAAAAGCTTAGTTTTGAGGTGGTTCAGTATTTCCTGACTGTTGCCATCAGCCAAGTCTTCATACGGAAAAATTCTCTTTGTGAAAGGATAACTGTGGATCTTACATTTGACATGGATACTTGCATCTAACACCAAGACGTGATAAATTTGCACAGATGGAATAGGACCCTGGAAATTACCGCCTGCCAAATTTTGCAACTTTCAAATATGAGGTGGGCTGATAGGATCGATGTTCCATGCACACACCCATTATATCAGTCACTGCACTGTGCTATGGTATCCAAAAGTTGATACTGCCATAAATTGTTGTATTTAGATGAATAAAGCTAAAATCAATCATAACGAAACTTTGCTCTTCAGATCTGTGCTGGAAATGTGTGATCCATACTCTTGCACTTACACTACAGTTCTGGCTAAAATAATATCCATTTGTACACTAACACATCACCACCTCCAAATAAATTTATGAATGACCAAGGCCAAATGGCAGTGCCATCCTTCAATCTTAAAGGGGCTCATTGAGTTGATATTAATAACTTAATGAGAGTGTGTAGGGATCCCTACCACAGGAAAATATTTGTACTGAGCATAATGCATCAAGTGCCATATCCAATAGTTACAGAAAAAGTTAAAATTTTTGCATTTTGCAATGTCCTGACTTGCACTAGTTTTGTGCACAATTTGAAAAATGTGTCTGGTCACAAATTTTTGAAAACCAGATTGAACCCTTGAGTATTCACTCATAAAACAGTTATTAGTATGCAGGATCAGGGGATTATGTAAGTTTGACTATTTGTCAATACCACGTGAAGAAAACAACCAGTTTGGAAAGAAATTGTGAAATTTCATGAACCAACTCAATGAGCCGTTTTAATTTCAGCCCTGTTACACAGAAAGCACAACTGCCACTCAGAATTTTCCAGCTAGCTAGAGCCCTTAGAATGCAATATTTAGTTTCAAAACATACAGAATCTCCACATGGAAAACACCATGCATAAGTCTGCTACACATTCTTGGAAACGTCTTCCATGGGTGCTTCGTCTGCTTTATTACTTTCCTTTAAAATGTCATCATCTGATGTTAGGGTTCCACTAGGATTGCAAACGGGACTGCCATCAAGAGGTGTGATCATAATTTGCAATTGTGATGCTAAACACGATCCTGATAGTGGAACACACACAGGAAGCTCACTCAGTGTGTGCTATTTATTTGATTAATATTTGATAATATGGTCAATGAGTTCACACAATATGAATTTTTAAAGCCAATTGTTAGTACTATGTAAGCATTTTTTCCAAAATGTGCCTCAGAAAACTTACTCTAAACCAAAAAAAAAGGGGGAGGGAACTTCCCTCATTTAATTTCATTGACATGGGGACAGATCCCCCTTCCACTCTGTGCAACCTTTTCCAAATTGGTAGAAATCCCAGATAATAACTTGGAAGTCTAATACTTAACACTGTAAAAGAAGTATTTATGGATACATTGTATCAAGTTCAATGTATACATTGTAGTAGTATGGTGATTGTGAGGCACCTTTGTGGTTAAGCATGTAGTGAGCTTTGTTTGTACTGGTAGTGGAAGCAACTTTATGAAAACCGATGTGCTGCATGCACTTAAGTAAATAATGATCGTGTTGGGGGATATTCACTGTTTACAATCATGATAATAATGAAACACACCAAAAAAAAAATGAAAATGACAATAGTCTCCCCGCAACAAGTGTCTTGTAAGTTTTGTTTTGGTTTCAATTTAATGTTTGTTTACTTCAAACTTCTTGAGAGATGAATAAAAAGATCTCATGGTGACAGAGTGCATTTTCCCCCAGTAGAAATTTGTAAATGAGAAGACCAAAAGGACTTCAAAAAGAAGGAAGAAAAAATACTAGCCTACTTGGTAGATTTATTTCATGTTTCTTTCATAAGTAATCATTGGCATACGTTTCAATTCTTAATGCATATATTGTCTTCAGCAAAATTAATTGCGATACTAATGTTTGATTTATCTGGAAATAATGAAAGTTGAAAAAATCATTATATTCAATATGCAAGTGAAAGGAGAAGTACAGTAGGATGTCAAGTTTGGTTTACTGGGCTTGGCAGAATGTTTAAAATTAAATTTTATGCAGAGTACTGCAAACTTTGCAAAGCATTTTGAAAAATGTAAAACATGTTAAAATTCAACATATTGTTTGATCATAAACATTGTCAAGCCTCTAATTTTTCCATCTTCAGTCTTCTAATGGCAGAACAAGTTTTCAAAAGTATTCAATTTGGAGAAAACAAACAACTTGCATTGCAGTCTTGCCTACTCTATGCATTAAGAAGCTGCTCCAGGGAACCATGTTAGCCACTCACTGCAGTAAATTAATAAGCAAACACAAAACAATAGCCCAGATGGCAGGACACTTGATCATCCCTTTAAGAAGGTAATTTGTTCAATCCCCAGAAAAGGAGTAATATGTTCCACAACTCTTTCTGTATTTTCATGTACAAAGGAAGATTTCCTCCCAAATGACCAAATTTTCCGTGGAAGGGGTTCTCCCAGCTTTCCAAGTTTTTCTACCAGTGGTCCCTGTTGATGCAAGATAAACTGGCATTGACCTCAAATTTGTTGTATATACTACTACACATCCTGAGGTAATGGAATAAGTGTCACACATCAGTTACTGCCTCAGAATAAGTGCACAGTAAACAGACGTCATGGTTGGATGAACATGCATTAAGGACTCTTGGTGTGCCAAAACAATGGTCCTGCAGGTCCTGCCATTGGAATTGCCATTGGAATTTTGTCAAAATAGACCTTATGACTTCATCTATGCATGTCTTTTGAGACCACGGTTAAATTTCAGTTTTGTGCAACAGCAAATTGAAAGTGAATCTAAAAAACAATGGTTAGTAAATACTGTACATGTGTGTACTGTCTTGGGTCAAAATAAATTAGCCTCCAAACTTAAGGGGGCTACCTGGGTGGCAAGCTTATGAAACAAGGAGCCAAATTAGAAGTCAAGTGGCATGAAAGTAAAGCAAAAATTCCTGCCAACCACACTGTGAGCACTAACCATTTGTCTGAGCGGCATCAGCTTAGTATGGCAGGTTTGGCAAATCCTCTCAGTCTTTGACATAATTGTTTATTGCAATTTTATTTGATATCTGGACAATGTCCATACATACAGTACAGTCAACTTCAGTGATCTACTGTACATACAGTAGCAGAACAGACTGAGAGCTGAAGTCTTTGAGATATTGAAACTGTACACTTTATGCAGACTGTTGATTGTGTGCGTAAATTTCGTGTGTTTGTGGCATTTCCAGTATAAATAACATACTATGTTTGCTGAGGTTCTTTTTAAACTCCATACATCTCAAAATGGGTTGCCCACATTATTTTTCCAAAAATAGAAAGGTTATGACATCACATGCCAATGTGCTACATGAATTACTTCATCCAAAAAAATGGAATTTGTGCGAATGTTTTCCCATTTGTTTAAAGTTACCCTTCCATTTACACCTTATTTACTGAAGAATTTGCTTCCAACCATGCATTCTGAACTGTAGTGTGCTTGCACAAAATCAGTGATGGCGCACAAGTAACAGTGGTACTGCTTCCAGCACAGACTGTGCACCATTGCAATTCTATGTAAATTTTGCTGTGCTAACGGCCACACTGAAGGAACCAGTGTTCGCGCTAAGCTGCGCAATTGCGGAATTCCCGCAACAGAATCAATAATCCCGGAAGAAAAATATTTGTCTGGGGGAAATTCCGGCATCGTTTTTCTTGCATAAGCGATAGGGTTATAATCAAAGCACAACTTATTTACTTGTCCGTTATACGAATAAAAACTCAGAAAATCGATGAGTCACCGTTTGTATAAACGTTTGTGTAAAACGAAGCTCTACACAGTACACCCTTACACCCATACTGCATGGACTGGGTATGCATGTACTAGTGCTACCTATAGTGTAGGGCTGTAGGCCTAGCGTACGATCGCGCAGCAGTGGCAGCTAGCTCAGTGCAGTGTGTGAACTAAAGCTAATCGCTCTGTGTGCAAACATCGGTCGTGTTTTAGACTGTTGTGAAGTGTGAAATGGCCTCCAAGTCAAAGTTGGATTATTTTTCAAACCGCTACAGAGTAGCAATAATAACGTAAATAGTAATACTACTAGTAGGCCTAATACTACTACTGCAGTAGTAATACAGTACTAGTACTGGGCCTAATGTTAAGCCTAGGTCTGCTAATAAAAGTAGTAAAACTAAGAAGAAAAAAGCTGACAAGTTTCAGTTAAATTGGCTGAAAATTTGGCCGTGGTTATGGTACGAGAAAGTAGAAATATTCTGCGCCACATGCAAAGTAGCCAGGCCAACTGATACATCTAACGTGGTTGAAATCTTGTTTACTCATATATCAGTTATTGGCAATGTTAAAAAATGTACTTCATTAATTTCTTTATTGGTAAATGCAGATTGCAGACTCGACTTAACTTCTTAGAACTTAAGACTCCTTCCCCCCTAAAAATGAAAACCCCCCCCCCTAAATTTTTCAGAAGGGGGGAATTCCCCCCCCCCCCCCCCCCCAAATTTCAAGTCCCAGCACTAACACTGGTGGGAACAGAGGTGGGAAAGAGAGTTGTCCATTGATTCTGTGATGTGAGGTTCAACATCACTCATGAGCGACGCCAGTGGACACCTGCATGAGTGGTATATTCTTACATGTTTTGGCATGTATTTCATAGACAACCTAACATAAACTGATCAAAAATGCTTGTTTTGCAGGTTTTTAGTAACTCATAGTATTTTAACCCACATGTTATGTGGTGAATTGAGAGATAAACACATATAGACTGCACAATTAAACTTAAATTTCTAGCCAAGCATCAGATCCATGGGCCCTCATTATTTCAAACCCTGACTTTGTTGCCATCATTACACAAGGGCATTAATTTCAAAGCTATTTGGATTCATTGTTTTTCTGATTATATGTATGACTTATGATTTAAATAATCAAATTTAAAGAGCCAGAGCATAATGTTTTTATGAGATTCTGAAAAGTCAATAGGCTCAAAATAGATTGCTATTTGTCTCTACCTATGTGTGGTTTCCTGTGAAGGCAATTTCCATTCCCTTGCAAAAAAGCTGTTGGCACTGCTAGGTTACAACAGAACATAACAAGTCGAGACAGAAAACTCTCGCAAACCAAACTATTGCCATTGTGCCAGTAAGTAACAACTGGAAAAAAGCTGTGGCTGGCCTGTGGTAAAAACCAGTTGGTTAGAAACCAGGCTGTTAAATTTCATCGAAACAAAGTTAGCAAATCCCCAAAATTTGGACCAAGTTTCACAAATCATTCGCCAAACTTAAAATTATGCATAAAGAAGCCATTTTACCCACCTATGACTTTCTAACATAAGATGCAGTGATAGACTGACTTATGATACAGAGTAGTTGATCCGTTAATGAAGTGGTTGGAATGTAACCAAGGAAAGTGGAAAGGAATGTGGAAAGCTGGGATATTGTTTTGTTGATTTATATGACACAGAACCAAAAAAAAAAAATGAAAAAAAAAGTTACCAAACAGAGACAAACTACTTGTTAAGTGAAACCATTTGAAAACTAACAGAAAGTTTGTTTCAAAGCTTGTCTATTGGTATTGGAAAAGGCCATACAAACTTAACAAATGTTGGAGCTTCTTTTTGATGGGTTGTCAGTATTAAAACCAGATGAAAATTTTGATCCATGGCTGTTATCATTTTACATTTCCCATCCTGTGGGACCCACTGTTTGCAAAGTTCAGTCCTGTGTCTGAGGTTTGACTGGGGTCTTCTGCATTACTAATCTGCCCCAGATGGTGCTATGCATTGGGTCCAGTACACTTGGTGTATCTGAAGTAAACAGCAGGACCATGCTACTGAATAAAGTTGAAACCGGTTTTTGAGTCACATTGTGAAAATTTTGTGCATGTAAATACAATGTCTTTCCATTTCTTTTTGGCTTGTTTTTGTGTTTGATTCCCTTACACACTTCATGGACACTTAACTTTTTGAAATTACTCATGCGCGCAGTTGGAATTGAGCCCAGAAATTCTTACTTGGACCTTTTTTGTCTGTGAAGGAATTTTAAGTTGCAGTTAAACAGGGCAACAAAATAGTTTGATTAAAAGGATAGTACCCTGGGATAAATAATAAATAGGCTCGGTGGAAACTCTGAAAGGAATTAGTGGAGACCCTGCCTGTGTATCATAACTGAAAAGGTTTCCTGTGCCTTATTGAATTAAGTCTTAACCCTGAAGGCAGCATCAGGCTTTAGTTGCTTGGATACACATTAGGATCTCCATAGCTACTTAAAATAAAAGAGTACCTTACAAGGTTTATGAATGATATATTCCGTTAGGTTGGTGCAATGCTCCCAGGCATACTGCAAGGCAGTATGTGGAGCAGTGAGTCTAGGTAACTAACCCTTGCTCAAGGAGAAATTTTGCCTTTTGGTTTCAATTATCAGAGAAGCTAGCTATGCATTCATGAATGTCTGGTTATGTGTGTTTTTGTTTGTTTGTGACACTTTGCTTGTCAGCATGATACAAGAAAGGACTCACTGACTTTTTTTAAGCTTGGTACATTGAGACCCCTAATTGAGAGGATGGTCCCAATTGTTTTTGATGGAGGTTAAAGGTCATCTACAATCACCAGGGGTCAAAGTATGAAAACCTTGTCAACACAATATCTTAAGGTAGGAAACTTGATACATAACATGTGCATTGTGGTTAGAAGATGGAAACTTTTTTTTTTTTTTGGACGGAGGTAAACTTTTTTTTTTGGACGGAGGAAAAATTCATTAAGGGTTACCAGATATCAAGAAGCAAATTTCTCAAGAATCTCTAATGACCATCCTGTGGTTGCAAATTTCAAAACAAATTTATTGTGCAGAATTCTTAAGGCAACATCTGGAATTGTTATGATATCAGTAAACAAAATTTCCCATGAATTTCCAGGATATCAGCAGGAGCCACTAACATTTAGAGGCCAAAAAGCACAATTTCCCAAGCTAAGAATTCTCAAGATTTTTTCCTGTCATTACCATGAAGTTAAAACTTAGGCACAATTTCCTAAAGCATTCCCAATGTCAGACATGAACATATCTTTTTTCAACCACATTCAGATAGAATATGATCTGCAGCTGAAAGCTTTTGAGATTCATGGTATTATCTGGAAACTGGAATAGAGCATACACTGTATCATTTGAATGTTAAATAAAATTCAGCGTTTGATTTACAATTTATACATTTGTGAAAAAATTTCAAAATGTAGGAGGTGCTTGTGGAGGCTGCTTTATGATTGGAAACGAATATCTCTACTGGTAAATTTCATTATTTAGTAAGAAAAATATTGTCACATGATGATTCTCAAGCTTCAGTCATTAAATATGGCAGACTTGCATCACTAGTCTGAATGTGGGTGACTGCCCTTCCCCTTTTAATGCTAGAAAACTGTCCTATTCAGTATGAACACCTGTTTTAATGCATGGTAGTGAAAACATGTCTTTATAAATTAGGATGCCTCTTCATTACGTTTTAACATAAATGTTCTCTTGTTTGATGATGTAAATATTGCTAAGGATCATTCATTTGGAACCCAAGGCATGAAAAAGTGTTTAAATTTCCTGGAAGGGAGTAAAATTATTTACAAGGATTGGAATAAAATTTCCTAAGATACTTCCTATATTTTCATGTTCAGAAAAGGGTAATTTCTCCTTCAATTGCGAAAATTTCCTTCCAGATGCCCAAATTTCTCAGGAAGGAGCTTCCTTACTTCCCACCTTTTTCCACCCCATGCTTGAATCTAATATAATTAACTAACCTTCATAACCTAACCTTATTATTCAATACTATTGTTATGATTACAAGTAACATGGACAATGTATCTCATTATTAGTATTAAATTAATAGCCAGAGTTTACTTTTGCTTCTATTTTTTAGCTCTGACAATTTAAAATGGAACATTAACCATCTTTAAATTGAAACTGAAAGGCTGCAATTGATATGCACACATCAGTGACATTGACAGAACTCTTACAAATGTCTAAGGGTAAACACGATACATTTGGCAGGAGGTTGTTGCAATGAAAGAGTGTCACTGGTAATTTGGAAGAATTTAAGCTGTGACTTCATTCATAACAGCTTTCATATTCTCTTTTTGAAGTGTGGTACTTGCAGTAATCATTTTGCTGTTTGGATATATAAGGGACAAAATAGAGTCAGTGAATTGATTAGCAAAAAATCACTTGACAATTGTAAAAGAATGATTAATATTAGCAAGTACTGCAACTTTTGAAAATCAAAATTAGAATTGGGTTAGAATTAGATTCTTCGGTAGCAAATTGCTGTGCAAACACAGCTATTTTGCCCCTTGGCAATTTTGTTCACATCCAACCATCAGAACTAATGTTCAAACATTGCCAGAGTGTCTGTCAAGGAGGTATAGCCTAAAGCTAGATTTGGCTCCCTTCCCTTTTCCAGGAGGAGAGTAAACCTCTCCCCCTCATTTTATTTCCAGTATGTTGGTATCTTTGTTTCTTATTCAAGAAGAGGATACCTTTACAGCAGTGTTTGTACCTACATAAATTAAAAGCCCTTAAATGGTCAAGTGGTCAGAGCATCAGACTTGCAGTCTGAGGTCTGGGGTTTGAGTCTTGGTGGGGTCTTAGTCAAAACTTAAAACTTAAAAGACTCAAGAAACGAGCTTACTGCCATTGTGTTTGGTGCCCAGCATAAACAGTGGAGTTGGGAAAGCAAGCCAGTGAGCTACAACTGGAGTAAAAGACTGTGGCTGGCTCAACTTAAACCAGTTGGTTACAGACTTGGCCTTAAAACTCCCAAGTCCCATCTAACTATCTAATGATAATTTCTCTTCTGATTTTATGCAGTGTACATTTTGTAAAAATATTATTAGACATTAGACACAAAGGCTAATGTAGGACAGTCACATTTTAGTGAAAGTGAAAAAAACATGGAAAGCATTCAATTGTTTAAAAACCAATAAGTCCAACCACATTTATGGGACAATAATATACCTCATGTCTGGATTAGATTGGGAGCACAAGGACCTGTGTAAACCCCCCACAAAGAAGCTTTTCATTCAAAACACATTAAACAGTGTTTTATCAGCTAATTTAATGACCAAGTAGATCTTCGAAAACAAACAAGTGACACTTCATTCATACCGTAATGTCATGACTACAGGTACACTCACCAAAACCAACCTGCTAATTTTCCCCTTAAAAAAAGGAAGGGGGCATTACACTGTCATCTTGCAGTAGCCCAAATCTGCAGACATTAAACAATAGAGCCTCTATTTTACTCTACCACAGTAAAATGGTAGCCCAAGACCCTCACAGAACAAACATTAAAACAGAATTACAGTAGAAGTAAGCAATGTTTCAAATTGCTTAGCTGTTCCCCACCATCCAACTGTGTATTACACATTTGTACAAATAAACGTGTGTGCATGCGTTGAAAATACAGGTAGTATGTTAAGGCACATAAAATCAAGCTTCACATGTCTATTAGTCAGGGATTCCACCAGAAACTTAAAAGAAAAAGGGGGGGGGGGAAGAATTTACCCTGAACCCAAAGTCCAAATTGATATTCCACTAGGCCAGAGTTACAGGTGGGTTGAGGAGAACAAAAGTGTGCTTCAAGGTCCTTACATGGTGCAATCTAAAGAGTTGTAGCTAATTTATTCATTTTAAGTTTGACCATTGCTGCAAAAGTTACCTCTCATAAGTTCTTAAATACGAAACCAAGATATATTTTTTATTTTAATGACAATGAAAAGGAGGATTTTATACTCCTTCTTTTAGAAAGGGAGACAAACCCCCCTCCCCCCTTCCTTGACAGGAACACTGATAGTTGTGCAGTGTAAGGATAGGACCAAGACTGTAGCTAGAGGGCCATTTGGACTCAGTGTATCCTACAGTAGGTTGTCTATGTAGAGTTTATTTTATCACAAGAATTTCAGTAGGGTTACATTTATTCTATTTATCATGGCTTAAACACTGAGATAGAATAATACAGTGGTACTTAATGCAACTGAATGCAGTTTCTGAGAGCCACATGGGAAGAATCGCTCAAGGTCATTATTGTCATGCCAAACGCATTATGAAACACTAATGGAAGTTTTACTCTGGAGTACTGCCTGAGGACTGTGTGAAATGTATTTAGTCAGTTTCCACTTTCAATTTCCATTTATTGATGTGCTGCTTATGAATGAGGATCCTAAGTTATTAATTTGTATAATTTTCACCAGTGGAAGAGAAAACAGTTCATGTGGTATGTCCATTATCCATCAGTCAAGTCCATTATTTCAAGATACTAGCCAGATGGTTAGCATGTCTTGACTTTGATGTACAGTAAGTGTGAATAGGTATGATGACATTCAGGGTAACAGAGCTGCTTTTTCTGGGCAGTTAAAGACTAGAATTTTTAATTCCCCAAGGAAAGATCTGTTTGAATTACAGACTTCCTTTACAGTACACACGGACAGAGCACAGGGTAAATTGTCGCTATCGTATGTGTGAGTATACATGTAGCAATATGACTGTCTGCTATGGTTTTATGTGTGAAAGTTTGGACTTGCTCAAGTAGTTCAAACAACAGATTTTGCAAGAAGGTTGAAATGTTTTCGAAATAATGCAAGGGATGTTCAAAATCACTATATGTATTGCAGGGATATGATATTCCCCTTCCAAGTTTAAACTTTTGTTTAAAATATTCCAGAGTCGTCATGAAATCATGCAAATTGTAGCTTCACTACAGCCATCATGGTGTGCCAGTCTGCACATACTGTAGGATGTACGCATTACATGCTCGTCCATATGAATAGGAAATCTGTGGTTTGAATCAATTCAGCATGGCTGTAGTTGAGACTGGACTCGGACTTGTGATTTCAGAATTTGAAGGACTTGTCCAGAGAGGTTGGTTTTTCACCATTGAGAAAGTGTACAGGGCCTTAAGTCAGAGACTCAACCAGAGAGGTTGATACTGTTGATTACATGATTTTGAAAATTGCTGGACTCGTGCCTCGCACTCTCTGGACTCAACTACAGCAGTGTCATTCAGTACCAGTAATCGACCCAAAGATACCTTATCAAAGCTTGATTGCTTGCAAATGAACTTAGATGATTGTAACATACATTACTGTAATGTAATAATGTTAAGTCTTAACTAATCAGTGTTGCATAATTTCACTTGTTAATCAGGGTACTTCAGAGAGATGCATGATTATGTACCACAGTATTACTTACAGCAAAACAGGCCATTGAGACTGCCCTGACAGGCATAAGAGGAAGAAAATTCAGTGAAACAGCTACACACGCACAGTAGGCTTGTACTTCTTGATTGTCTTTACAAAGTATGCAGACAGTGACATGTTTAAATAACCCAGTCACACACCATTTTCCAAAATTACATCTTAATTGGTTTAAGTTATTTGCTATTTTCTTACACCGTTTGTCTTATCTCTAGGCAACACCTAAACATGAACACTGAATATAGGCCAATAGGCTACAAATGTAAACCAAATAGAGCATTTGTTGCACACATTTCAGCTTCACAAGAATATCAAGAAACAACAGAATCATGTTAAATTGCCATCTGTCTTATGATGATGTTATGTCAGTGGTACCGACATACAGTGTCATGGTTTGTAGAACTTGAAGATACCTCGTGATTTAGTGTACATAGTTGTGCAATACACAGTTTATGTTCATTAGAGATCAACTACTGTAATCACATCATTATGAAAAAGAAATTGGGAATAGGTGGAGGAATTTCAAACCTTGTTTATTAAAAGTATACTTCTTTTACCATTTCTTATGACCTAAGAAGGGGTCAGCAGCCATTAAAGAAGGGATTGACAGCCACAAAGAGATCAGGGAATGTATCCCAAAATGGTGCTACACATAATGAGAATGGCATCACACATCTGCAAGTTTTGCATCACAAATTGTGGTGTGGTACTGTCTATTTCCATCACTGTAATGTGCTTTAAATTTCATAGTCTTTCAAACTGCACTGTCAATCACAGTGTACTTTGGAATAATGTCTATTTAGCTTCGTTGTGTCCAATAAGGGATCATGCAACTATTTGCACATCTGGTTTTTACACTGACAATTACAATCTACTTCACTCCTACTTACCTCACCTGTTCCACAAATGGACTATTCCATTTACCACGGAATACTAACTGGCAATGTCTTCTGTAGGTGGCGCTATAGCCCAATAGGAACCATCCCTGAACACACCCTTGTTTCATTGCCAGCAGAATGCTAAAGTCACGTTTAATTAGCTCTCTCATTTTTTCGTCTTTTTGGATTTTCCTTTGGACTTTTTTGGGGTGCAGGAAGTTTTTGATCATCTCTGGATCGTTTTCATCGGTTCACCCGACCAGTGTGTTAAGTAAGATTGTTCCTTTAGGGATTTTCGGGGGCCCTTTTCTGGTTACTTTGTTAGCTGTTTTTCATAGCTTAGGCTTCTTGCCTAGTGTGTGTTCGTTAGGCCGCTGGCCTATCGTAACTCTTTGCGGGGTTAGGCTCCTGTTTTTCCCCCTTCGGTTCCGGTAGCCTAGCGGCGGACCGGTTCCAGGTGTTGTTGGTTATTCTCTCTCTTTCTTCCTGCCATTTTGATGTTGTGTTGATGTTATTTTCCGTTTTTATAAGTTTGGGGTTTTATAACTTTGTCTTCAAATTTTTATAACTAGAAACAGTTTGATATTCAGTAATTTATTATTTCATAATAGCATCTGTGTTTACTTTATACTGCATCATAATTGTGGCAATGGAAATAACTTTGGAGGAATCTAGACCTGTTTTGGTGGGCCTCAAAGCAAGATTAACAAGACTGTAAGAACACAATACCCTCATGTTTACAGCCAACACAGCGAAGTATTGGTAGAACTTCCTTGTTCTGTTCAAATCAGATGAGTGTATGCAGACCTTGAGTTTTAGATTTTGCAGGTGAGCTACAAATCACTAAACTAAGGGGTGTGGTAGGTGTGCTATTTTATAAAACTAACATAGGTTTATATGAGCTCCAAATCTTCATCTAGGTAGGTGTGCAAAAAATTGCACCCCTCACAGTAATTTGAGATGAGTGATGGTGTGCAATCTCACTCGCATGCCTCAAAATTCAAGGCCTGGTGTTAGTGTATGTACCTCTTTTTTTTCGATCTATATTGAAAATCCCCTTAGTGTATTCTTGTGTTAGAATTTGTGAGAAAGGTTGGTTCTTCTTTGGTGTTGGCTCCTTTTTTGCATATCAGAAATGAAATTTTCTTATACTCAAGAGCCATGTTCCCACACACATGATCCAGTGAGGTAGGTCAAACTCTAATGGGAACACAGATCAACAGCACTCACTCAAGATCAAGAGGAGTCACTGTTTTTGATTGACACACTCGAGTACATCAGATTGACCTGGCTGGATCACAGTGTGTATTGTGTAAACACAGTCAGTGGATCAAATGACCGTGGATCTCCGGTTTGCAGTATGTGTCCAGCACAGCATACTGTATGCTGTGCTGGATACGTATACATGTTGGGGTACCATGTGTGATGAAATGGCAAACCGATTTGTAAACATTGGTGACCTTTTCAGGCTTGCGCATTGTGTTGGTATCCCAAGTTGATGTACTAACTCACCCACTCACAAAGGAATCCAACTCTGGATCAAGGTAATTAATGTTGATCTACCTCGGTAGATCAAGATCCACCTTGCTGGATCGAGGCAGTGGAAACAGGCTTTTGAGTGATGATGGAATGTAACACTAAAGGCTGAAATAAAGATTAGTTGGAATTGAAACATGATCTCACAGTGGTTTTATTGTTAAGTTTGTCAAGTGTAGTTGATGTGTTCTAGTCATGGTGAAGTGTGTCGAAAGTTGTATAATTTATGAGAATATATAGGGTAAACTGGGGTAAAAAAACCCTTGGGTAAAAACGGCCGGTTGACTTGTTTCCACTACTAGTGAAAACTGGTAAGAGTGATTTTTAAATGTGATATATTTTTAATGAGTGCAATGTAAATACTCCTTGTTGATGTGCACTGTCAGATCAATAAATATTTTTTAATGGTGTGTAGTAGTTGCCAATGAAAAGAAAATGAAAAATAAAGTATTGTAAAACAGGCTTGGGGTAATCGTAATCAGTAATCATAATAGATTGCAATCGATTACACATTTTGAAGCAGTTGTAATCGCAATCTATTACTTTTTTGAAAATTGCAAAGTAATTGCAATCATAATTGATTACAATGGGAAAGTAATCACAAATGTGGTTCCATTTCTGATTACACTGAAGTTAAATTGACCAAAGAGGTAAAGTTACTCTAGAGGTATACTTTTTGCAAAAGAAACTGTTAGAAACAAAATGTAGTTAATTAGATAGGGTTTTATGCCTCAACCTGTATCCTTCTGGGCTTATCTAGAGCAATGTCCATGGCCTTTTTTCCAGTTGTGGACACTGGATTGTTTTGCCTTTTTCATTGTTTATGTGGAAGCAAAATGTAATCACGATTGCAATCATGATTACATTGCAAAGTAATCGCAATCGTAATCAATTACTTTCAATTTTAGCTGTAGTCGTAATCATAATCACAATCGTAACATATGAAGTAATCGCAATCGTAATCGATTACATTGAGATGTAATTGCCCCAAACCTGTTGTAAAATGAGGATTAGAGGTTTGGTCCATTTTGATTAAAATGGTGTATTTAAGTGGGGGCTTGATATTTTCAAAGTTGCTACTTATTTGCAAAAGTCATCTTATAGAGATAATTAAAATAAATCTGTAAAGTGGTATTTTTGCCTAATGAATGTTTTATACGTGGGCGTTTTTATCCCAAGAAAATAAAAGCTCTTGGGGTGAAAATGCCCAGTGTAATTTTCAGCATTGCAGCCAATATTTATCCCTAAAACCTCAATATGAAAGCTATTTAGAGCTACCAATCATTGTGAAGAGCTTATATTTAGCATTTTAGTCCTGTTGTTCCTCATGCAGACTATATAAAGGATACAGGAAATTTTATCCTTCCATTCTTGTCATCATGGAGTATGGTATTCTAACTTGCTCTCCTGGCACAGCCTACTCAAACTGGCATAACCAAATTTTCAGTATTAAACATGTTCCTAAAAACTCTAAAATGCCTCAAACAACCAATATACAGTACAGTACACATTAATTGATCATTTCAGTAAGCTTTCTCCCATTTAATATTTGTTCATTTTGGGCGTCTATAAAATTGAGGGGTCACTGAAATTCTAATTTATCCACATGCTGTAAATCAGGTACCAAACTACCCTACAACACTTTTTTAACTGCAGAAAGTCTCTGTTGCATAAAAGTATTGCACCATTGGCTGAATAAAATCATAAACATTGGAGTAAACAATGTGAATAGCAAAAAATGTAATATACAATACTTTTTCTACACTTTGCTTTTAAGCTACACAATTACACATTGGCTAAATTCATATTTTTTTCATTTAATGAACACTCAAAAGATGGCGTCTCATTCTGAGAACCCCAGAAATCCACAGTTAATGATTCAAGTCCAGAAAATATTGAAATGGAATGACTCTGAAATCACGCATTCAAATCTTCCCTTTTGGCCTCATCTTAATTAGCTAAAAGGGAAAATAAACAAATTTACAATCAAATCTACGAGGTATGGCTATAACATGGTGAATTGATATGGAATGTACATACTGTAATCTATACAACTCTTGGCAGTACCCTAAGCTACATTTGAAAAATTTTCTAACTTAGGCTTCAACCCGGGAAAATAGCCTCGGCATTCAGCAATGCCGAAGTAAATGTTGAGGCAAATCAATTTGACATCGGCTAAAATTTGCCGAAGAGATAGATTGTGTGACATTGTACGGGAATGTAACAGTACAAAAGTGTTGTGTGCAGTATCTTTGATACTCAATTACACACAATACACAGCTTGAAGTTAGTCCTAAGCTTTGAGTAATGATTTGAAGAGATGTCATTTTTTGATAAAATTTCCTCCGTGACAGAAGTTTGATGTATGATAATGTATTCATTATTTTTTCTTTACAAATAAAAATAGGTGCAATTTTGGAAGTTTTAACAGAAATTCTTGATTGAAAAAGTTTGCTACAATCTGTATTTATGGAATGTACATAACCCACCACTGTCAAGTCACTGCAAACAGTAGTGCTGCACCCAACACATGAATGTGACATGACAGAGGATGACCTTTAGATTAAAGAACTAGCCATTTATCCATTTTGATACTCAATTACATGGGTAAAATTCACAAAGGGGCTGTGTTGGTTTTTATCAATGGAATTCCCGAACTTCTGAAGCAAATTATGTTTACCTACAGTATTGTGCCACAGAGTGTGTAAACAATGATTGTTAACCTGCCATACATACACATATAATTGCATGACTTAAACTGTTGTTTGCATTGATAAGTTACCTAATAATAATAATGCCGAGGTAAAGTGTATTTTTGCCGAAGTCAGTTCCCTTTACTTCAGCAATTTTTTTTGCTGTAGCCAACTATCTTGTTTGCAAGGGCTGGGCTTACATTTTTTGTTTTGAATGTACAGTACCTAAAGGTAGGGTGTGCGACATTTCGGCCGACCTGGATTGATGTCAGACATTTAGGTCCATAATGTTTAATTCTAAAATGTTGAGGTAAATATTGATAGACAGGACAGTATAGCCTTAAGTATGTGTCATTCGTTTGGTGGGGGCTTATTCCAACATTCCATCCCACACTTCATTTGAATGAGTGCTACCTTTAAGCAAAGAGTGTTTTACTTTTGATGTATACCTACAGTACATTCCTGTACTGACTGGAACAGCAGAGAATAGTCATTATGTAGCATATATTGTAGTTGGTACAATTTCTTAAAAGATTAGCATGTTTTTGTTTTCAGTGCTTCTGTGGCAGCTACTGTATGCCTGCAACTTTGTTGTTGTCGGTAAACGTTCCAAATAATTCCAGTTATTTTGCTGTTTTCCAGCTACATCTTGTACCTGATTCATAACTGAATGCATTAAAGGTGACTCAAAAGAAAAGAAAAAATAACTACAAAAAAATATGGAATATATATATGTCTTATTTCTTGGAAGTTTGTGGGTGGGCGTTTTTACCCAGAGGCCGGGGTAAAACGCCCACCATTTTCTCCACTAAAAAGGTCGAAAAATTTCCCTACATTAAAAGGTAACCCATGGGTTATTATTTGTTATTAATAAAGCAGACATGTAGCGGAAAAAATCACACATTCATTTGTAGATGTTCCCATGGAGTATCAAAATATTTGGAAAAAATTGATAAAAAAAGGGGCACTTTTACCCCAGTTCACCCTTTATTTGTTATTTGTAGTGTGTAATCAATTTAACAAAATTACAAATGTGCTGAAAGGTGCAATTACTGAGTCTAGTTAAAGACAGCATAGATAGTAAAGATACCATGTTAATATAGGCTGCAGTTGCCCCAGTAAAGCTTCCATTGCCTCTGTTCAGCTGCAACCACCTCAGCCACATTTTGTTGCTACACTCGTTACAGTAGCAGTGCTCACAAGTTGGTCTGCTATTGTGATGCACACTGTACTAGAACAAAGAAATGCTGTGCAGCTAGTCTGATGGAGTTGCAATAAGGCCATTTCTACATGATACCATAAATATAAACAGTAAGAGAGTGGACTAAAAACTGCATGGAACTGTTGAAAGTAATGTGGCTTATTTTGACTACACATCACAGACATACTTTATGGGCATTGCTGCATGTAAACTGCATATCTCATGTGCACCCTGACAGAGTAGTTATTATAGTGTCCGTGGGTGCACCAATCTAGGGGTTGCAGAACAGGCAGGCTTACCGACAGGACTGAGCGGTAAAACTGCAAGTTCCGCACGGTTTTGGTCTGCTTTTCCTGTCATTGTGCAGGTAACTACATGCCATGAATTTTGAGGATTTTCATCACTCACTTAGAACCACTATCATGAGGAGTGTGAACTTTTGCACACCTAGATGAAGATTTGGAGCTCACAAAAATATATTACAGTTTAATAAAACAGCTCACCTACCACACTCCTTAATATTCTAAGGAGTGTGATTTGTAGCACACCTGGAAAATTTAAAACTCAAGGCCTGCAATTATTGTTAAGCATGTCCATGGTTTTTTACGGCTGCCTTGCACACATTGTAAATTAGTTCAGAGGAAGAACACTTTCATAGTAAACAGAGACAGCTTGTAATGTAGAGTGAAATGTTGCTGACTGATGAAATGCCAACAGTCTTTATGTGAGAAAAGAATTCCAGTTGAATTTGCACATGCTTTCTCCTTAAAACAGTAAAAATATGGGTATATTCAAATTGAAAATGAAGTAATCAGCTGATACAGTAGCAACAGTGAGTTTAATGTTATCATTGTTAATGTGCACAGTATAGTATACTGCGTTGTATACTCTGTATATACATCCCCCTGTGAGCTGGGGGTTGTAGATTATGCTCATGGTATTTCCCCCTGTTGTAAGAGGCAACTAAAGGGAAATCAGCTTTGAATTTGAACCCACTTGAAGATAAATTTAAACCTAGTTGACTGACTGTATACAGTACATTGGTGTTGGTGTGTCTTTAAATCTCCTCTTACTACAGTAACTAACTGTTTCTACAGGTCAAAAATTAGAAATTTACATTAAGCTTCCAAGGCCCTTTACTGCACAGAAGTTGCCTGGAAATACCAGTTAAGGACTGTGTATCATACATGGTCACAGAATTGTTATTTGCAAGGATTAGGTGTGGAGCAATTCTGCGACCTTGTTTACAAAGCGTGTTTAGTCCTTTACTGAAACTAGGTTAGACAGACCTATCAAGCAAAGGTTTCACACTCAAATTTCAATGTGGTCTAGCCTACATTTGCCAAAACAAGTAAATGAAACAAACCCCTTTCTCCCATTTCAGTGTTGTTATACTCAGGACTGGTCAGTTTTTCCCAACTAACATTGGAGTGGGGGACAGGGGAGAGCGCTTAGCACGTGAGATGGATAAAAGGCAATGTAACATCTGGTCCAAGCCCTTGACTTTATTTCATTTGTTTTGGCACCAAATGTAGTCTAGGATTAGGTACAATTACACTAGTATTGACCTAGCTTGTCATCTGTGTTGTTTATCAGGACCTTTTGAGTTGGCCAAGCTTTCATTTAGGACCAGCCATCATTATCTACCTTTAAATATTTTGTAAAACCTTGCATTAAACACTGCCTGCACATTATACACGGGCAATACAATTCTGCCTATTTGCAGGCAAATGCATTTCAAGTTTTAGCTCTTTGGACACAATTTAGATGTAACAGGTTAGTTAGCCTCTGGTGGTCACATACATCCACAAAGAAGTTGGGGAAAATTTATGGGGGCACTATATCAACCAAACAGGGATATAAGAGGAATTTTCCTTTCAAATTCTTTCAGAACTAATGGAAAACAGCTGTACTTTCAATGAAACATGGAAATATAGTTAACTACATAGTTTGTGCTGATTGTAATAACTACTAGTACCTGGGTGCTTATGAACACACATGTGTGGCATCACAAAGTTACACCATCTGTAGCCACAGCCTTGGTTGTACATACCATGCAGCACACTGGCTACAGTTTTCACACTTAACCATGCAGAAGAGCTGCCCTGGTTTAATATAACATTTTACTAGCAAAGTGCTTGAGACACTTTATGTACTATAGGGTACTTGTGTACCTAAGTGTGACTGTGAAGGACCATTGACAAAAATCAACAATGCAGAAGTTTATTAAACATAGTTCCTGTTTCACTACAAGAGAACACGGTAGTGTTATCTGTGATCTAACAAAGAAAGTATGTTTGATTTGGTTCCTGTGTGCCTGACTCCATGAAGTTGTGTAATGTTTTAATTTTATGTACTATTTCTTTGATCTTTTCACAGAGTGAATTTTCAAGCCAGGGTTTTCATATAGAAACTGAAAATGAGTAAGTTCATTTCTTTCTTTTTTCATTGAGTAAAACCGTGGTTAAACGAAGAAAGGTTCTTAATGAACCTTGTAAAAATGATCATCAGTTAAAAAAATCTACAGACCTGTGCCCTTATTGACATGTAGATAGGGATTTTTCTGAATTTCCAGAATTATAGAATCAGGACTTGAAGGGCAGATGTTTTACAACACTAAGCCACCACGAATGTGGGAGAAGCCATTGGCTTATGAATTACACCTTCACGTCGGGTGACAACCAATTCAACAATTTGGATCAAATTTGGAATTTTTTTAAGGCCAGTTTGGATGGGATTGCTCTTGGATTGCTCCCGGTTGCTAAGCTTCATCGCTTCAAATGCCACCGCCTTTATCCACTCAGCCATAGCACCATAGAATGCTGCTTTCTCTGACGTCACAAGCCCAGCCCCTTTTTATGGCCAAAATCTTCTGTAGTACGTATTTAGTGTGACCACAGTAGCTGAGAAGCAGCTAACTACCCACATGTTAGCGTTGCACTAAAACACTGTTGATTTAAAACTGCCCTTCAGTCGGCATGGCTTTCCATTTGTGACGTGACATGAAAGCACTTTATGGTCAGCAGTTTGAAGTTCAACTTCCATCTTTTTGTCTCTTGGTTCTCATCTTTTTTTCGTCTGCAAGCTTCTCATTTTACCCGCTGCCTATGTAACGAAGAATGTTCAGAGGGTGTTACTCAGATTCCAGTTCAGTTTTTTACTTGTATAGAGGCTTTTCACATGACGTCATAATACTCTCCGGCGGCCATGTTGGTGTACAAGTAACTACGTAGTTAACCATACGGGACCCGCTTGTTCGTTGAATTTGTATACACCGTGCATGTACAGTGCACACTGTGCAGTGCGCTCGGCACAAAACCACGTGTATTTGGCATGAATGTCCTCCAGCATGGCGGTTGCGTGACGTAATTGCAAAGCCTCTATTGTTAGAAGTTTATACCAGTTTTGTTCTTTTTGTACTTCATAGCTATTTTCGGTATTTGATTCAAATGGACATGACCACACCATCCTCACCATGAAAAGGTCCAAATGTCCAAATGTGCATTGCTTTTCAATTCAATTAAAATATAATTCTGGTACCATTAATGGAAAATTTATGAAGCTTCCCAGAAGAAAAAAAAAAAGACTTACACAAACAAACAGCTTCAAGATTTTCTGATTTCACATTTTGTTCCAACCAATTGCAGTTATTTTGGAAACTTCAGTGTACTTGTACAGCATCCCATTAGGCTATTGTCTGGAAGAAATTCATCCACATAATAATTGATGACATACTGTTAGGCTGCTAATGAGTTTTTTAATTGGGGTATTTTTGCTTATTTGTAGTCCACTCTTAAGAAATCATTCAAATTATGTGATGGATGCCTTTTAATTAGTGCATGATATTAAAGCTATGAGATATAGTGTAGGACTTTATAGCTGGTGTGTTAGGCTATTTGTGTATGCTGAGAGATCATTACAGGATTCAGATTTTTAATTGAGATGGTTGTCTTGCTGTCATTAACTCTCTGGAGACATCATAACAAAAGGAGCTGATTGGTAGTGAAAGTCGTACTGAAGCGAGTACCGCAAATACTACGTTGACACTGCGGTGAAAACATCATTGCTGATGTCAAGTATTAGTCACTAATATTTTGAAAGATACCTTTCAATGAAATTGGAGAGTTGCAAATAGTTGAAACAGTTTGGAATGCTGTGAGTATGAAGTTGACGTGGCATATTGTAAGGTCATCTTTAGGTAGAATTATTGTTTAAGGGTATATTGTGTTAAAAGTATTTGTGGAGGGCTGTCTCATTGCAGCAGCGGCAAGGGATGTAAACTAGGTTGGCAAAATTTGTGGTTAAAAAAAAAAATTAGTTGAGAGATAAACTCAATTCATTAGCTCAAACCAGCTCAAAGAGCTGTTTGAGCTATTGTGATCTGCAACTGTCACTCTGTCTATCCGTCTATCTAGCATGTCTGTTCGCAAAAGCCTTTAAAGCTTTCAGGGTCACATTTGTCAGTGAAATGTAACAAAACTTGGTCACAGTGGTCATTGAAGGTAGGGCTACATGTTGTGTTCAAAAAGTTGAGGTCAAAGGTCATCTAAGGGTCATTACTGGCTATTTTTGGAAAATTTTTTTAAAGTGTATCTTCACCCACATATGGTGCCCTTGTCCTTGAAAGTTGGCCATAATATCCCTTTTGTAGTGGTTGTTGAGTGTTTTAAGTAGATTTCTTTATCCAAGGTCGTTTGAGGTCGAACAAGGTCAAAAGGTGTGACTATTTTGCATTGATTTCCTTGGCATTGGGAGTTATTACTGTGCAGTAATTCAACAGGTTTGAGCTTCAGCACCGATGGTGCTCTAGTATTAATGAGTGTCAGGGTTCACGAACTAGAACAGTAGAACCTGTAAAGTGGTAAAAAGGAAATGTAAAACCAAATCCAGGCATTGACGTAATTTTGAGGTTGAAAATGCATAGATCTGCAACATTACCAATATATGTTTAAAAGGAAATGGAAATGTTTGGATGGAGGCAATTAAACATGTCAAATGTTTCAAGTGTCATGTTCATAACATTTTGTGTCATTCCCTAGGCCTGTTAAAAATGTGAAGAAGAGCTATTGAGCAGATTCCAAGCAAAAGTCTAAGTTCTGTGTTCGGGTGCCTAGTTAAAGTAATTCTGTTTGAATGGCAGAAAAGCTGTGGAACACCACAAGCCTCATGTAGTGCAGCATCTGTTTGATAACATGCTGTCTGCTTGGATGATATATGCCTTCTGCACAGATAGTTAAACTCAACTGTAATATTCTGGGTATGCATTATATTGTTGCTATTATGACATGTACATGAAAGATATCCTAGTATACTACACATTTCACTACATCTGAGCATACAGCCATTTAATATGACAGCATATTTGATGACCTTTTTTATTGTTACTCATTTGCACCAGACCAGCAGGGGGAGGTTAGGAGTTCAAGTCCTATCTGGGCCATACCAAAGACTTTCAGAACAGGGCCAATTGCTGTTGTGCTTGGTGCTCAGCATAAAAAATGGGGTCTACATGGAAAACAAGCCAGTGAGCCACAACTGGATAAAAGCCCTTTGCTGGCTGGACATGAACCAGTTGGTAAGAAGCTGGGCCGTAAAGTCCTTCTAACCTAATCTTTTGCCAAAAGGACCTTGCAAACTTCTACAACAACCAGTTAGGTATTTTGCCATGGCTGCAAACTTCAGTGAATTAATGGCTGAGATGGTATTGTTCGTTTTTATCACTGCCACCTCCCAGTTGTTACAAATTTTGTGATCTGCCATTGCATTCATGACTCACACCATGAATATGCATCATTTGTCATTAATGAATCGATAGGGCTTGATGGGGGTACATTACTTGGACCGTTCTTCAGATACTGAAGAAAGGGTCACACGTATTTTCCGTGTAATGTATTTTGACTTTGGAATTATTTTGATGCATTCCAATAAATTGCAAAAATGATGAAAAGATAATTTGGTGGTCAGAAAATACATTTCTGGGATGCATTTTTCTTGAAACAAAATATCCTTAAAGAGATCTTAACAAACAGCATTTGAAGTATCTCTATGGAAGATAATGAACTGAACAGATGTCAAAATACCATGACCGTTTTGGCCTTCCATATCATGCTTCGCTTTTCTATTGGCCAGTGGCATGTACAGCACGTATCATAAGTGGATCATTGCCAGTAATAACTTGTGTGAATGACTTGGGCCATGTTAACCTCACTGGACACCTTAAGTTTCTGTATTTATTAAATCTGCATTTGGGATTGGCATGTTTTTAAACAAGGAAGTAATTTCTGAAGTTTTAGTATGTTGCAGTCCAGTGAAAAAAAAAACATACATCTACTCATTCACTGGAAGTTATATAAAGGTTCTGTTTTTTTTGTTAATTGCTGCATTTTTGCTCATTATTGGGTTTGATATCATCTTACGTGATCACATCTTGCAAAGGAAGCAAGTCACTTGTATTGTGGATTGTGTATCACATATCATGTACGTTATTGCACAGTCAATTGCCTGTTTAATCACATTAAAAAGGTCACTGTGCCTTCTGAAAATGAAATGGCTTTTTCCTTGCTGATTGGATGATAATGACATCTTATCATGCAGTGTATCCTCAAGGAAAAGTGGGAGATTGAGATTTCTTAAACAACCTTTCACATCTGTGGAAAATTGGGATTTGTTTTTAGTAAAAATTTTTAATGATGAAATATGGCAATCAATGGTCACTGCTGTATTTATACTGCAGAGAGCAGTGCAAGAGGTTTCTTGGCATTCTCTGTTTGCAGTTATTTGTGAAACTTGTTCAAAAACAGCATTGCAAAGAAACTTTTGATTTACTTTTCTCCCGTAGAGTAGTAAAGGAAATTACCAAATTGAATTCAAGTCTGTGGCAGTATTGTTTCAGGTGTACACTACACCATGTATCTAAAGTTCTGAAAGAGAGATATGATTAGTCTATTTCTTAAGATAGTCACTTTGTCGAATATAAATTCCTTCCACCAGGGCTTGAAATAAGCTTTTTGGGGTCGAAAGGGTGCCTTAGGCTTCTGGTTTATGCTTGGAACTTAGGCTTTCTTGCCTAACACTAGCTTATACTTGTTTTTGTGTAGCCTTGTACTTAGCAAGCACTACGTATTCAAGCCATTCTATTCTTTCATTCGTACACATTGTCCTTATTGTTGGCTTGTTCCTCTCTAAGGTATTGTGACCTTTGCCCCAGTTTCTGTCTGGCATTTATTGATCTTTTGTTTTGCTCACTCTCCTTCATTGTCTTGGCTAGGCCTGGTATTCATCCAGCCTGCATAGGTGTTTCTTAATCTCATACTTGCTACTAATGCTTATCATTGTTGTTGTTTCCTCTTCTCCCCTTCTGCCTTCTCTTCCTGCCCATGGAGCCAAACTTGTGTTGTGGTCCCGGGAAGGGGTAGGATTCCTATGCCATCTGTCCCGCCCGTTGTGCCTGCACCCAGCGTTACCCTCGTGAAAGTTACACAGGGTTCTCGATGGACCAGTGGCAGGAAATGGGCTCCTGGCTGCTGGTCAGAAACCATAAGGTCCCCCTGTTGTGGGACCTTATGGTTTCTGTTCATTTCAGTAACTGTCAATTTGGAAAAAATATATATATTCACATTCAGCAGCAAGGAATCACTAAGCCTTTTGAAATCTGGTGAATATTTTTTACAAATTTTTACATAAGTGCAAATAAAGACCTGCCAGTTGCCAGTTGCAGTGAAGTCAGTTCAAACTTCAAAGTTTCCCATAATATTTGTGTTTACTTGCTGGAACGTGCCAGTTTTATTGGCATGGATTGTTTTTGAAATTGCTGGGAAAGTTGTACTATATCCTGTTTTGGAGTACTGCCAAATCTGATGTAGCACTGAAATGTTTGTATTGTATCATGACAGCATAACATTACCTGTAGGAGATGTTGAGTCCACTCTAGACCAAAAATAATAACCTATATTTATTCAGGGGCAGACATTGAATGCCATAAGTACCAAAACATACTTGAGCTTTACTGCAGTCAGAAGATTTATATTGGTACAGAATTTGCATACAGGACAGGTATATAGACAAACAGCTGCTCAGCAGTCTACATCTTAAGTGACCCATATAAATTACCATTGTCCTTGGTCTGTTACCTATTGGTGAACTTGGAAACGTAATAGTGAATATATCCAAATTGTTTTGAAATGAAACTGTACAGTTGGCTAGAATTTGAATGTCTGAAATTTCAGTGTGCTATTATACTACTACGTAGTCATCCAGTACTTGCTATATTCTGTGGAAACCTGTTATTGTAGCCAAGATGTTTTGCTATTGTTAGGAATGAAACCATTACTTCAAAAATACCATTTGTCCCTATAATACGGGTTAAATTTCATAGAAAAAAGTTTGCCTCTACACTCTGTAGCTTTGTTAAGTTTGCAAAAAACAGAGATATTGGTAAAATGCATGAGCCATCATTCACAAATTCTGTAAAAAAAAAAAAAGAAAACTGAACAGTTTATGTGTATAATTGATGTTCCTTCAGTTCTACTGGACTCTCACTACCAATTGGCCAAGTATGATTGTTGTAAAATTTTTCCCCAAAAATGACGGTACAGAACTGCATATTTGTTTAGAAATTTACACAAAACAGTCCCTTTTAGGCACGGGATGAACAATGTACAGCATTACAATCATTACAGAATTACTCACTTCTTTTGGCTTTGTGTCACTTGACAAAAAAAAAAAAAAAAAAACACTGCGGTAATAACAATCACAGCTAAAGCACCATGGATATTAAGCACTGTGTATGAGTGTGTTGTCAATATTTAGAAGTGATGCCACGGTTTGGTCAACCCATGGTTTGTTTCACAACTTAAACCAAGTTTGATGGTACAGTCCCATGTTTGTAGATGTGATGCATTAGTCACTTTTAAGGGAAATAAATAAAAGGCTTCAAAGTCAGAAGTTTGATGTTTCTGTTTTTATTTTTCAGTATTTAATTTTCATTGAATTGTATAGGCTTATCATTCAAGCTGGCAGTTAGCTTTTCTTTAAAAAAAGGAAGAAGAAAATTAGACTTTTTAAGTTGAACATAGATTATTTCAATGTTTGGATGTAGAATTCATTCCATGAATGATGTCATATGTGCATGCTCCAAGTTAAATTATTCTGCTGAAAAATGTGACAACTTTACTGACCTGCTCGTATCTTGAGAACTATATAATGGATTCCAGTCAAATTTCATAGAAATGCATAAAATAACAGAATACTTGCTCACAGCACACTACCTATGCAGTTCTATGTTCATGTACTTTAAAGGTTAATACCTTTTGTGAAATATGGTGTCATTAGAATATTCAATTTCAATGCCGAAGTGCCTTAACTTTAAAATATGTGCAAATTATGGTGTTGAATTGGGCATTTTTTCAGTGCCACAAGGGAAAGATGTTCCTTTCCTTTGCATGTTTATATCTATTCAACTTATGTTGTGCATGCATTACATAAATTGTTGTATGTGTTGTCATATTAGTTTAAACTGTACGCTGAACATTTTAAGTACTTTCCGTTGCGGTGCTGGTATTGGTTTTGTACACAAACAGAACATTACCTTTTGGTCGCTACCTTTGCATACCTTGCTGTTCTTATTTAACTCTATTGACTCTAATGTATACTGTAACTTAAGTGTACCTCTTTAATGCTCAGTGCAATCAGGCTTTTACTGTTGAGTTTTCATCGCAAAACATATACTTACACATAGCGCCCCTTTCTACATGTGAATTTCATTGAATTCTTGCTCACAGCACACTACCTATGTAGTTTCAGTACTATGCCCTCATTTGTCCTGATCAACTATAAGTTCAACCTCCTATCTCTTTCTGCTGCTATAGTCATGGAGGAGTCTTGAGCTGGAGTTTCATTCCTACCCAAGTTTTCAGCCTGGTTTGCACATGTATAGGCAGTCAGCCTATACACAAGTCTGGACAGCAAGTGATGGTGTGATTTCAGTCGGCCATAACTGGGGTCCGTCACCTTTAAATCCTTTGATTTTCTTGCTTACCCCTGTCATGGATGGTTTTAAACTAATTTTTATCTTGAATTCTCCAATTTCACTAAATATGAGGGTTTAAAATTCATGCAAACAATGAATAAAGATGATTAAAGGCTGATAGACCCCACTAATGGCGGCCTACAGTCACTAAAAATAAGCGCTAATCGAATTCGTCTATACATGTTACCATACTATATCAGACGTCAGGACTGATAAAGTACAAAAAATGAATTTTATGTTGATGAGCTGTATATTTTCATATTGCTAAATCCAACTTACATATTACTCGTGCACAGCACACTACTCAGAGAAGTGTAATGAGGGTGATCTAATGGTTGATTGGGGCAAAATGGGGAGTACTGTGTCAGAACCTGTCCAAGTAGTGTGGGGTGTGCCGGGTATGCAAGTGAGATGAAGTACAGTCTTTTGTTAATACACCCACCAAGAAGGTGGGGGGATTAAGTAGGTGTGTTTTTGTTGAAATAAACTTGCAAAATACTGTGTATGCTTTGCATTATGTGGTGGTACTATATATCACGTCCTGATGAGATTGAGTTTGAAGCCCTGGCTAGAAAGCCTAGAATTAAAAAAGGTCACAGAGACCATGACCTTCACGGTTATGGCATTTGCCCCATCACCGTGCAATGTTATGTATGATTCAAGGCCATCTCCACTTCAGAACCATTTGTTGAATACTAGCAAAATGGTACTTAGCATGTACCAGAAAACAGTAAATCTATTTTTGCATCTTTGTGCCCTTTGAGATGCATAAATGCCCAGTAACAGCTGATACAAAAAAGGCATGAGCATGATGCATTGTGTCCTATCCTGGGTATTAGAGTTAGATGCTACAGAAGGGGTCTATCTCATACACTGGGGTACAGAAGTTACAGAATGATCACGCACACATACAACAAAGAAAAATATGGTCACACTGTCTACAATTATGTTGTTAAGTTATAGTATAGTTGAGGCCGCTAGTGGTATACCAATGTCTTCAGCTTTGTGGAGAATGGCTGCCTTAGCCTGCAACAGCTGTCTAATGCTGTTTAAAATTTCCGGACAGTGTGGACCCCAAGTTTTCAACACTCCTTGCAAAAATATGTATGTGGCAGCAATATCTGGCATGTTGCCAAACCAGTGAGAGAAGGGGACCTCTTTGTCCTTGGAATTATGAAGCTGGAGTAGTGCCAATGGCTCCTATATTGCAAACATGTGAAATGCAAATTTGTAGCTTCAAAATTTTACCAAATATAGGGTTGAAGTATATAGCCTATACCTGCAACTTCAGCAATGTGTACTATAAACAGACCTGTACTTCTGTTGTTTGAGAGAAAATTCCAACATAAGTACTGTACTGTACTGTATATATTGGTGGTAGTGTGTTGGTAAACAATGTCAGGTCTGCAGCACTAACACCAACCAGTTGAATTTCACAGGTTAGGCAGGCCTTCTGTGTCACCCCCTTGGTTGAACATCAAAACAAAGGGTGCATCAAGATTGCACCTTTGACTACTAATTCCCAGAAACTTTATATTTTCATAGTAAAATTGAAACATTCCTGTTCGTGTAAGTGCTCACTGTAGTTGAAAGGTCACTGGAGGTTGATGCAGGGAATATTACAGATCCCTGGTTTAGAGTTTGTACAAAGTTCCATTAGGTCTGTTGTAGAATCATTTAAAGAGACTGATAGAGTTGATATCGATATCCTTAATGATTTTCTCACTACCACATAACAATGCCTATAGTTAGTATAACAAGTCAAGTTTCAAGTCCAAAAGTCACAGAAAATGTTAAAATTTTCAATTTTCTAGTTTCCTGACATGTACCAGTTTTACACATAATTTGAAAAAGTGTCTGGTCACGAATTTTTGAAAACCGACTTGAACCGTCAATTTCTCACTCATAAAACAGTTATTTGTATACAAGGTATGGGGATTGTCTCAAAGTGATCATTTGTCACTGGTATGTGAAGAAACCCTAACAGGTTTGGAAAGTATTGTTTAATTTGTTTAATGTGTGAAAAATGAGAGGAAATTTTGCACATAGATTATTTAGGACCTTATGGAAGCATATCTGCCTGTAAAAATGCCACATCTGTAACCTCTCTTTGTTTCAAACTGCTTTTTGTCAAAGTTTGTATGATGGAAGCCAATCAGGTGTGTGTAAAATGTATTTATTTGGATATTTTCATGATTTCATGGCAACCTCATCTAACTAACTAAATGCAGAAATGCCAGGCTGTAGTACTCTTCTGTCAAACAATGAATGAAGTTTCGTTTGTTCTATTCCAGCTATGTATTAGCTATTGTGTGTCTTCAGTATTGCTTCAGAGCTGTGTGGTAAGCACACTTTTTGTACAGGAAAGGAGGTAGACAATTTGAAGTTTGTTAATTATTAAAAAGAAACAAAAAAAAAATATAAACTGCCTTCTCATTGTATGTGATATCATGTATCTTGTTTAAATAAATGCTGTGATTCCTAAAGCTGGCATGTAGAATTGGTTTTCAAGTTTTCAGTGATGTTGATACTGGTGCTAGTTGGCACCATGGTTACTAAGATAGCAAAAATGAATAATTGATCCATTTTGATGTGGCATTTTCCATGGTGAAAAGCATGTCAGCGGAAGCCAATTGATATAACAGTATTGTCAGGAGAATCTTACAAGGAGCACAACTAGCTGATAGAAACATAATTTCCATAGTGTATCTGCTTTGTTTACAGTACTTAGGTAATTAGATGAGATTTTCTGGCTCAGTTTCTAGCCAATTGGGTTTAAGTCGGGCCAGCCACAGCCTTTTTCCAGTTGTGGCTCCCTGGCTCCTTTTGCCAACTCCATTGCCCATGCAGATCATCAAGCACAATGGCAAAAGGTTCCATTTTTGCGTTCTTTGGTATGACCTAGTCAGCAAGTGGTGCAAATTAAATTGGAACATCCCTTGCCCCTTCTTTTCTTTCCATCAAGATGCTTGCCCCCCCCCCCCATGACAATAAGTTAATAAATGAATGCATTCAATACAATGCAAACATTGACCTACATTTTTTTGATCATCGTCAAAACTCTTCTGATACCTTTTCAGGCTGCATTTCATTTTGTTCAGAATCCTTGATCTACAATCTACTATGCCCTTCCTTGGCCTCCTATTTATAATTTTTATTGAACCCTACTCAACTACTTGTAACTTACCAGGGAGATTTTAATAAGTGCATAATGCAAAGAGTTAATTGATATTCGTTATGATAAAATTGTAACATGATGTTCGAACATGTTATGATAAAACATGTTGATAAATATGTTCAATGTCAACATCAACAAAAGATTGAAACACAATATCTGTTTGACAAAGCTTGGGCTTTAAATTAAAAAGAGTGCTTGCATTCCCAGGTGCCACTAGATTAAATATGAAGCTTTTCAACTCCAGCAAACCAAACTTCACCAAATCCAGGCACCTATATAATAAATATGAAGTATTTACAGGGCAATAAGCTTGCACCCTATAACTCCTGTACAGTATGTGGCCTTTTCTCTTATAGAACAGCTTTGAATTTTGATTCCTTACCGAATGGCCATATTTAGTAGATGATTCCTATTGATTTTGGTGGAGAAATGGCTTGTAAACACCCTATCTGCAGAAAGATTAGTGTTAACAATTTCATATTTGGTGTGTGGGTTGGCCGTATTGAGTAGATGATCCTGATTATTTTTGGTGGGGGTCAAAGGTCATTTGAGGTCACGAGAGGTCAAAAAGTCAAAACCTTGTAAACATAGTATCTCAAGAATGGTACATGTGACTTTGCTCATATTTTGAATGTGGGTTGGTCTCATTGAGTAGACAATTTGTAAAAATCTTTGTGAAGGTCAAAGGTCATTTGGGGTCAGGAGACGGCAAATGGTCAAAACCTTGTAACCATGATACCTCAAGAACGGTACATGTGACTAAGCTCATATTTGGTGTGTAGGTTGGTTGTATTGATAGGATGATCCCATTGGATATTTGTGAAGGTCAAGGGTCATCATTTGGAGTCGGCAGGGTTAAAGCCTGACAAGCTTGTTTGTACAGTTTTACAAGAAAGGTAATTTGTAGGGTCCTGATACTTGACATGTAGATGGTGCATAGTGAGTAAATGGTCCCAATGGTTTTTGGTGGAGGTCAAATGTCATTTGGGTTCCCAAGGAGCAAGGGGGGTCTCAATGAAGGAAGCTTGGAAGCCTTGAGTGTGCACTTTGTGGGTACATTAGGGAGCCCTGTCAGTTGAAAAGTATTACAGAGCACTGTCAATGTGAAAAGAAAGTGGCAAGGAATCACTAAGCCTTTTGGCTTTCTGGTTGTCCTTTTGATAATGTAGTACCTATGTTCTCTGTAGTCAGTTTCAGTCCTCACCTACCTCCTATCACCTTACAGTATACCATTTATACCTATGATTACCTTTTGACCCCTCCTGCCCCTCCCCCCTTCAAAAAAGACTAAATTTTTAAGTCAATCATTCATTTTTGAACACAAATGGTTCAATTAAAGATTTCTGGCAGCAGGCAAAGTCCAGGGAATGTGGAGTTAAGAGAATGTTTAACCTCTCATTCTTTTCCTCCCTGCAATTTAGAGATGCTCCAATACATGTAATTTTAAAATTTTCATGTGGCAGCTGCTGCATAAGGGCCTACAGTACCTCCTGTTCTCCTCCCCGCTTTGCCATCTCACACAAATGTCTGCTATTTTATTTGGGAATGTTTTCTTTTTATGTTGATGTATCTAGAAACATTTCTTTAGCTTCCTAAGATTATGAGTTAACTTTGGTTGAGCAGGGTAGTGATTGTGTAGCACAGTCACTGAACATTTTATCCAAAAAATTAGCAATAGGTAATGGCTTATTCTGTAGAACTAGCTCAAAATATCATGTACAAGGAGAAAACATTCTCGCATGACTCTCAAGAGCCAATCATAAAACAGAATAGTGTACTACACTACTTTAGGTTGAGTTGACTCCAGTCACCCTTCAAATAGGGAAACGAGCCAGTGCCATTCTGTATGTTGTGTATTGGGCTACTTGTACTGTGGAAAGTAAGAGAGTGATCCTCGCATAACTTTTTTTCTGGTAATTGTTTAATATTTTCCTGAGGCAGTTGGTTTAGTTTTAACCGCTAATATTTGCATACAAGAAGTGTATTAAATAAACGTATATATTAAACATCGTTTATGAACACCCAAGTTCACCCAAAAGCAAACAAGGGTAAAAAACCTGTTCGCTGTTTGACATGATAGGCAAATATTTTATATTTAATCCTGTATTATTAATTGTTCAAAGTTCATTCATCAGAAATGATTAACAGCTTTACCTGAATTCATATGCAAGACTATTAGATTTGCAAGGGGCAAAGGATGTTTTGAATTGCTTTCATTTTGTATTTTGTATCTTGATGGTGTGTGTACCTGTATGTGGAACATATAATGTTGTTATGCAAATGCAATTGTTTGTTTTCTGAATGGATCTTATTGTCCCTGTTTAGTTTTCTTTAATCATTTATTTTTGAGATAGAAATCAGCAGGGTTTAGATCACAATAGTGTCCATAATCCTGAATACAGTCCCAATATATCTGCAAAATTTGGGAATCACTTGCAACCTTTTGTGAAGAATTTTTCTACTGTTGGATTTAATTTAAAACCTCTTTTGATTTCTAATGTCTCACTGGCTGCCTATCATGTTTGAAAAAGATTTGACTGACAGAGTATTTGCCCAGGTAATGAATAACCAAAGTACTGGCAAACACCAAAAATTTAGCATACCCTATTTACTCTATTAAACGCCCCGGGGGCGTGAAATTTTCGTTAAGGGGGGCGTTTATTAGAGTCAAATTTACGTGATTGTGATAAACTGCTACATATGGCATATTTGTCCATTTGGTTGTCAGCTTCACAATCAGCTGTGAGCTCCTCCCCAATGACCGGTAACCAAACTTAATTCCCTATAAATATGGTAGCCACGAACAGCACTCTGAACTTTGCAAGTGTGATCAACTTTCCCCGACATCTTGATATGTAACGTTACACACAGAAGTGACTTTTTTAAGTGCCCGCGGCATATGCATTCATGCATGCTGTGAACAGTATACAGCCAGGCCTCACGGTACTATACTGACCGGCCGGCTATACGCACGTACATACGGTAATTGCATAATAGTTGCCGTGAGTAGCACCATTAGCAGTACATACGCGTTCACAGCATTTCACTGTTAAACAGTTTTCCTGTGATGAATTTGGATTTTCATGTTAGGCTGTTCGGATAGGCTAGCGAATATTTGTATACCTACAGTATGTACAGTACCACTTTCGAACCGCAAACGAAGCAGTGCAGGTTTGCGGTATGTGATAGTGTGATGGATACCAACAGAAATTAGTTGCAGAAACATGCCTTTTACTTCAGGATACAGTATGGGACTTTAGGAGATTTCGTGGCTTCAAGGCAGGACTATTTCATTTTCCTTTTACCATATTGTCTTTGGAATTCACAATTTCACTTTATGCAATGTGACGAAAAAGTTGGGGGGCGTTTATTAGAGAGGGGGCGTTTAATAGAGTAAATACGGTAACTAATTGTAGATTGCAGGTAAAGGTGGGGCTTATTTTAACATTAACTAGCCACCTTGCTAATTATCCATTAATGGCATGTGCATAAAAAGTTGTATCCCCCCTCCTCCCCTCAATCTTACATTTGTTGTTGGTGGGCTGTGTGGATAACGATCACAGACTTCTTCTGCAGGGGTACTAGTCGGCATGCGCCAGCACACAGTAGAAAAAGTTTCTTGGCATTAGTGGTACTGTAGCTCACCAACCAGTCACAGCTTGTGACACCATCAACACAAAGTCCATTTTGGTTCTCATCTTCATCCTATCACCCTTTGTATACATCTAGAAAACACATCAAAACTTGAGCTAGTCAAAATGGAGTAGGAAGCTGTAGGGTGTATGGCGCCCTCTACTGGTAGGGTTACCACAGTTGTATTAGTTTGCCAGACTGTGAGTATAGGTATAAGTGGTATTTGTAGGGTGATAGGAGGTAGGTATCAGACCTCACAGACACGGCTGGAAAAAACCGGCAATACGGGAAGCTCATTGCCGGGAAATCCAACCCACTCGCGGGAAATTTGCTCAAAGGACTTTTAAAATGGGTGTCGGGCTGATCATCGTATTGTCAGAATAAGTCAATAAAAGCTCCTTGTTAGCTTTCATTCTAAAAATTTCAACACATTCTGCACTCCCCAACTTGAACTACCAGAGGACATTTAAAAGTTTTTCGTTCATTTATACAAGCAAATTCAATTGGGATATCCTGGGGATAAACTACAACTTCCAAGCACTACGAAGAGAAACAGCGTGATGCTGCCATGAGTGGGTCAATTAGTATCGTACATTGTGTATATTCTGCATGTTTTGTACGCAGTCTGTGCTGATAAAACAACCAATCAGAATGCGCGACATTTTCTTCGGCCGAGCTGGCTGACGAATCTACACTGAGTTATAACAGATGAATGAATACACGTGGTTGAACGTTCGCCGTGTGTAGTACATCTGAAGTGATAATGCATGTAGCCACAGTATGAAGGAATCTCCCTGTTCTTAAAAATAAGAGGCGTGTTATTCTCCTTTGTTAAATCGGTGCTCAAAAATCAGTAGTCGGGCCACATGTGTAATTGTTTTTTGATGGTGCAGGTGAATGTCGTGAGCGTTTAATAGAGAGGGTAGTCATTAGCGGGAATAGCGGAGAAGTTTGGTTCAAGAATATGCCAAGTATATAGACCTAGCCTTTATGCGTATCGTAGGCCTAAATGATTTCTTGAATGATTGTTTTACCCCTTTGTGAAGCCTGAGTAACTGACACATTTTACACAACACAGTGACAAAGTTCGTCCCATCCTCATTGCATAGCTGTATTAAACAATCATATTGCCATTCTGTCAGGCTATTCGGGGCGACCAATGAGAGAGATACATTTGGGCTGTTTGCTTTCATTTGTGCAGCACAGTAAAGAACGTGATAGCGACGTAGTACTGTAGTAGCAGCGGTAACTTGCTGCTGTTTGTGAAGGAGTGTTTTATGTATGCACACAACAGTAGTAATTGCTGAGCTGAACGCGATGGCGCTCAATGGACAAGTTGCTTGGCTAGAAAGTTAATTAGTTTGTTTGACAGAAGAGAAGGGTAGGACAAACTTTGAAGGAAGGAGAGATTCGGTAATGGAATTCAAGTTTATTTCGTTCGAAATCTACATAATTTGAAAGCTTTACATTAGCAGTTAATGCACAAACAAGTTTCATTCCCAGTGTTTCATGATTGGGTCGGACTCAACAAAATAGTGTCCAAAGCTATCAAAAAATCCGATGGGCTAAATAATTTTCCAGCCACGACGTTCATTCATCAGGGGCTTTCAGGGCCAGGAAGGGCCGTTTCCTGCAATCTGAGAGGCTTCATTTTTCAAAAATTTTTCTGTACGCTTCGCGCGAACCCATGGTTGCGCTCCGCTTAGATAGTAAATAATTACAATCACAAGGGAAATAATTCTTTCATTGCCGGGAAATTTCGGTTTTTTCCAGCCGTGCTCACAGACTCCCAAGCTAGGGAGTTTTGAGGTTATGTGTGCAGGTCAGCATGTAAAACAAAAATCAGCTTTTGAGTTGAAAGGATTCTTTCCCACAATTTTTGTAACTGTTTTTCTCAATCACAAACTGTCAGCAAGTTCTTGAGCACATGAAACCAGAAAATGTTCTTGGAATTGCTGTGCTGCCTGCAGTCACTCACTGTAGGCTGCATGCATAGGGCTACTGCACATGGGTCGGGATATACTTTCATTCTGACTGCACTGTGACAATGACTTCATCTACATCAAAGGGGAAGCTAAATTTTGTCTTTAAGAGAGGTTACGTGAGAGCAGTTACCATCGTTGGATTTTAAGTATGGAATCCTATAAAACAAACGTTAAAATTGTGAAAAATAATTTCCTTGTTGGATAAAATTAACATTATCTTAAATTATATTGCAGTTAAATGTTGAATTGTCCAACTGCCTTTTCTACTTGTAGTCCCTTTCAAGTGTGATTATATACAAGTTTAGCTGTTTTTAAGCAATTGGAGGATTGTGTATCATTTACAAGTGTGCTTATTATGTTAGGTAACTCACTAAATGGTTAAAGTTGGTGCATTATACTTAAAGGGCCAAACCTCTGACCCCAAACTGCAATTTTGGAACCGGGTACTGAAATTCTCAATTGGCTCAGCTCTTTGATTGACAGCTAATTCAAGCAATGCAGAATACCAAAGCTTATATTAAACAGCATGAATGGCACCAAGAGTGTTTTGTTTATATATATTGAGTTTTTCTATACTCACCTGGAAGCAATTAACTGAGATTGTATCTGGATGAGGATGAATTTCAGACAATTGTGGGAGGGGCTTAAATAAGAAGGTTAGGAGAATTGGTACTGTTTGGGGTGAGAGAACTGGTCCTTTATGTGTATTGCAAAAATCTCATTGATGTTGTTCTCTATTCAGAGTTTTAAAACTGTCCAACCTTTATCTGTCATTTTGGCCTTACTCATTCACCTTTTGCTGCACAGTTGTTTTCTTGGAGGTTTTGGGGTCAATGTCCACCAGTAAGATGGGGGGGGGGGAGGGGGAAAGGGAGGGATTACATAGTATGTAATGGAAAGCCAAGCTCAGTCAAGTGAGAGAAAGGGGATAATGGTGGATGGTTAAGTGGGTGGGTCAGTGAACTAATTGCTGATTTTCTTATTACTTTTACTGTAAATTCTTTGTGAACTCATTAAATAGCGTGACTTCATGTAATATTTGAAGGCACCATATGGATATCATTAGTGCTGGTGTATTTATAGTAGTACAGGGTCTAAAGTACTCAGCATAAGGTGTATCTTGGCTCTCCTGTCGTACATCTATGTGTATATCTCTTCAGTGTACTGTGCAAGTCCAAGGTACAGTTTTCAAAAAGATTAAAATGTTTGTGTGTGCTGTACCTGAAGGCACTCTGTAGTCTCTGTACAAATCAAATTGTAGACTTCCAGGTAAACAGCTACAAACATAAAATTGCACTTTAAGTTAATATTGGGGGCACGGCAATAGGCTTGGGCTTTGCATTTTGCTATCAGATTAAAACTACAGGAAATAGTAAATTAGATTTCTCATCTGATTCGATCCCATTCAAGTGTGTGCGAAATAAGAGCAATCCTTATCAAGTAGGAGAGACCTGCACATTTATGGGGTGTATGACAGTTTATAGAGTTTACATTATAGCATCAGCTAATTTGTATGATAATACAAATATACAATATCTGTTGTAAAGAGTAAGATTAGCTGGTATCTATGAAAACTTTAATGCAAAAGATAGATCAAGATAATAATGTTGTCAGGAAAATTGCTATTATATCCATACAGTACATACAAAGCACAGTAGTTCTGCAGGTTCTTTGCTACTCTTGTGTTTCATATACTGTGTATGACAATCATCATGCAGATCAAATTACTTTCTTCATTGCTGCTCACCTCGTCTCATCTGCATTTGTAACCCTCACTTACCTGTATTAAAAGGAAATATTGGATTGGTTTTAAGGAAAAACTTTCATATTTTTTAAGCAAACAGACACAGAATGTAGATGCCTTCTTTTTAGAAAACTTTTTGTTTCTTGCAGAAAGATTATTTGTTGCTCAAGAATAATTATGTAAACTGTCAGAGTGGGATGAAGTCAGTGGTATTTGAATGAAACCTGTGCAAGTAGGGTGACATTTTTGTACCTCAACATTTCTTGCCTTGAAGTTTCATTGGGTCCCTCCATATTGTTTCTGATGAATTTATGACAAATTTAAGAGGGTAGCTCTTTAAACATGAATTGCTCTCAAGTTCAAGATTTTTTCTGCTCACCAGAAATGTACTTTGGCTTCATAATCGTAAAAATTTTGTACTTAATAACTTCATTTAACTGTGAAACCCTCAGTGTGTGGCAAGTTAACAAGCATGGAGCTGTTGATTTTAAAATCTCATTTATTATCATTGCTATTAAATGGGACTAAAAGCTACACTAGAAGAGACCACAGCTTTGTTTACGTGGCTTTAGGCTTGGTTCACTTTTCATTGCAGGCCATCCATCCTTTATTCACCTTACCTAAATATTGATTTTAGTTGCCACTAATAAAACCGCTTCTATCCATTGTTCTACACAAAACAGTTGAAGACATCAGGTTTCCTTTGTGTAGTAGCATTACAGGAACTTTTCTTCTGAGAACAAAAGGTACCCTACAACAAAGTGGGTATATTGAATGGAAATGTTACTTAGGCAAGCTGTTCGATGTGGTTAATTTTTGATATCAGATGGAATATAAGCCATGTGTTACATGCAATAGACTTAAAACCAGTTTGCTACAATTTGTAATTTATGGCAATTCTGTTGCAAAGTTTTTAATGGAAAGGTTGAGAGTTGAGACAAGCTTGAGAATATTTTCTAGAGTCAGACTATGTTTGCTGATTAGGGTACATCTTTAAAATGGCATCATGAATTTTATGTGGTTACTGTAACCATGAAGTACCCCAAACTATTCAAAACAGGCTTTTTACGTCACTGTGTCACATATTTTCCCCTCCCTCCGTCCCCTATCCCCTCCCCCTCCCATAATGCATAGATTGATACCAAGTTACTATGGTTTTAACAAGGAAAAGTTGTTTTTAAAGAGATGAGATGAGAGGATTAGGCCTTTAAAATACATTTTTGCATCCTGAATGGAATAGATTACAAACTGGCTTTCTTTGGCCCCCATATTTTCATAGAGACAGTTTTCATGTAATATCTGTCATACATAGAATCCTTTCATCCTGCTCTTTTTTCCCTAGATCATATTACATCCATCATCCTCAATATCTTAGCAGTATCCGGGATTTATTAACCTAGAAAAGCTATATAGCTAAAGTGTATGAGGGATATTAACCTCTGCATCCAGACACTTACAATTAACATGAGATTTGCTATTAATTCTCCTGTGTGTAGCTTTGTGTGAGTTAAATGTCCTAGGAACAAACTTCTTGAAGCTGATTGACTGCCGTGTTAAAAGATGACATTGATAGTCGCATTCGCATTCGTGCTCAAAGAGTTGTCAGGCATATTGTGGAGAAATCCCAGAGCCTACCTGTGACAATGTGAATGTGGATGACTCGTAACTTCAACAGTTGGCAACAAAATTTACATGCTAATGATTGTTCAAGCCATTCAAAATATTTCTTGTCACGAACTTGCTGCAGGCCTATGTTTATCTTTAATTGGAGAATTGTTGCCAGTTATGCATGTTTGAAAAATTGTGTTGGTGTGAGGTACAATTTTTTTTAGATAGGAACATTTTTTACCTCTTTTTCAGGGATTGCTTGTAAAATGTTTGGTAGAAATTTGCTAAAGCTGTACAGAAACTATATGGAGGAAATTTCTGGAAATCACTGCATGTGTGTTTGTAAATTATCAGGGAGGAGGGGCTTTGCCATAGCCATGTTCATTTGTTTTTTCCATCATCTTTTTGGGGATAATTTTGGCTGTTACCATGGTGAATTATCTTTAAACCCTGTTTGCTTTTGTCTTTGATGTCTTATATCAGTCTCTTATACTGTGTTAAGTCTACATGTGAACTCGTATAAAAGTAAATGGACCACAGTGAAGACAAGATGTAAAGGAGAAAATGCAGTTGCCCCTACTTAAATTAGTTTATTAGACTTTATGAATGGTACTTGCGAACCATTTTACATTTTTTTCTCTCTCAGTTGTGAAATTTTCTAAGATTGAATGCTTAGATTACCTTGAATTGTCCTTAGGTATCATGAATGATGTACTTGGAAGAGAGAACAGAAGAAAATTAAAGAAGAAAATTGTAAGATTAAGCTATGACTTCAGATCAACTTTGGGTGTGTTAACTTGGGTTGGTAGGACACCTTTAAAATGGCAAGAATAGTCACCCCAACTTGACGTGTAGTAGACTGTGTTGTTTCATGATTGGCTCTGTAGAGTCATGTGACATAATCTTTTCTCATAAAATGTGAAATTTACGAGGAGTAACTGCTTGGTTTACCTTGAATATGCAATATTATCCCTTTACCGTTGTGCCCCAATTGGGGCATATTTGCTGGCCTCCGGAGTGGGCGGAAAAGCGGACGTAGCCCGCCCCGCATCACCTTCCGTAGGAAATTGACTCCGTGACCTTAAACTATTGTCTCTCTCGTTGTTGTGGCCGAATTTTCGGGTAGCTACTCGCAGTTTCAAGCTCCGCATGAAACAGTAAAGATGGGTTACAGCTGCGCTCTCTGTCTGGGGTGGAAAGGACCCAAACAACGGTAAAGGGTTAAGGTAGGCTAAAATATTCTAAGAGATACTTTGAAGAGAAAAGGGAAGAAAGTTGTGATATGAAGCTGTTACTTCAAAATAAGTTTGGGGAGGCTGCTCTTTGCCTTTAAATGGAGAAACTTGTTTCAATTGATGAAAGTTTTCTTTTGTTTTTCTTGCAGTCGTTTAGGTATACCAACACAAGTTAGAATCAGTCCGCTAAAACCGTGGCAAGGAGAATTAAATTTTGATCCACCGTTACTAGACTTTGGAGAAGTGTAAGTATTGAAATGTGTTCATGGATTTGTTATCATAAAATCGATATTTTTAAAAATGTTTAGTAAAAATGTTGCTTTGTTTTTGTACTACTTCCTGGACACTTCACCGCTATGATCCTGGGCATTACATATCTGGCCCTTTTAGAGGGAAATGTTGCATTTGTTTTGCGAGAAATATTCATCATTTTAAAACTAATATTATTGACACAGGGTGATAGATCATCAAAAATAAGGCAGTTTGGTACCCTTCTTTTCCAGAAATAAGTTTCCCACAGGTAGAGATTCAGTTGTATGTTGCCCTAAAATAGTTTTTCACCCAAACTTTCAACATTTCAAATGATACAACATCCATGGTTCTTTTTGCACATAGCATTTTGAAGAGATGTAGCTATTGCAGGGGTTTATAATTAAGACTGCAATGTTGGATAGTGTCTGAGCCATTTTCTTTGTACTCTGTTGGAGCATTTTAATTAAAGACAATATTTCCCCTTTAAGTACTTTCCAATATGCCAGTTCCTTCTTAATGTTGAAAAATCACAGTGCTCATTATTTTATTCAGTTTCCAGTCATTATTTTGTATTTAAATTGCTAGTACATAGAACAAGTTGGGCCATGGTTGATGGTGAAATGTCACTGGTAACTTTTGTCCCAAATTATTAAGAGTGATCAACAGAAATCCACATGGCCCCTCTCTTACTGTACCTCCAATTTACATAATCCCACCTAACCACAACTAGACCCTGGTAATCTCCAATCCAGGAAGTGTTGAGAAAACTAGTAGCACAGTGAAGGAAAGTGTCCAAGAGGGTGCCTTCCAAAGTCCTCACCTTGCTTACCACAGATGGTGCATATGTACCCTTGGCCTTGGTTTTCTTCTTAGGCTTGGTCTTACGTACCATGTGACACTCTGGGGGGGGGGGGCAAAACCCCAGTTAAACCCCATGTTTTCCAATCTGTATTCTCATGTACCCAGCGTTTAATTGATTGGATAGTTTAACCATAGTAACGAGGTCAAATATTTCACATACCAATTACTGTAAAATGTTCGAAAATACCTGTCATCAGCACTATAAACACACATGACCTTGCTTGATTAAAACAAACAAGGTGTTTAGAACCACTTAACCCTGTGACTTGAGGTGGATCGAAATTTGAACACTGACCCTGTTTTAACCTGGATTGCCACTTTACTCAAGCGTGAGGTAACAAGGTGTTACCTCAAGCGTGGATACCATATGAGACCTGGGGCCCGTTCCACAAAGAGTTACGCACGATCTTAAGTATGATTTACTGTTGGCTTAAGTATGGTGAATCAAACTTAAGATTGTGCGCAACTCTTTGTGGAACAGCCCCCAGTGCAGTCCTTGAAGGTTTTTTGCCTTTACCTGGGCTTGCATTTAGTGGGAGAGTTTAGGGGTATTGCAAAAAGGTTTTGCATTGCTGTGTTGAGATAAAAAGTTGGTATGGAATTGGGCCCAATGAGAATATCTAAAAGTTTTCACAATATTTACACTCTTATACCCCAGGAAATTTATCTATTCACATTGCTGACATATACATACACCTTGCTACATCTAAATTGCATATTGATCAATGCAGTGTGTGCTACTCTGAGAAGTTCTAGCACCAAGCCGGATCAACCAGTAGATCACCCTCATGTGTAGCTGTGCTGTTAGTATAGGAAATTCTCAATAAGTGTATTTTTTCATCAGCTTCTAAAAGTTGTTAGGATTTACATTTAGCCTATTAAAAGTAACTGTTTGTGGTTTTCTTTGGTGATTACTGAAGTGATGAAGTTGACCTTTGGTTAAAGAAAAGGATTATAGGAGACAATTAAGTAGGATAGGGAATCCTCTGGTCAAATAATCTGGGGGGGTTGTTTGGAAGTTAACGAGATAAAACCACATGTGAAGTGAAGAGTTAAAGATGATAGTTTATTGATTAGATGACATCACCATTGACAATGTCAGGGCTCATCTAGCTCTCAGCTGAGTGCTTTGTTTGATATGGACAAACAATCTCCAAAGGTTATCTAGAGTTGATTTTGTAAAGAAGATGTAATCTACATCCCCCTCTCCTTACCTCCAATCAACCTTAGTAATCTCACCTACCCACAACAAGGTCCCGATAAACCAATAGAAAACGGTGGAAGGTGTTCCCACTCGGTGGGTGGGCTCCCACATCCCCCCCCGCTTTTCTTTAGACACTCTTGGTGCAACTTTGCTGCTTTAGATTTAGCCAGAGATTGTTATTTTCCAATTTGTTTAAAATGCTTGAAGTGTACTTTAGGGGTCAGATACAGATTGTGGACTTTCTTTGTAAGAATAGAAATTGGGTGGGGCAGAAGGGTAAAGTGGGCCTTTAAATCAATTGTGACAACCTTATTCTTTGAAAATGATTGTGATTTGTCGTGTGAACAGTAAGCTTGATGGACAGGTGCTTTGGAATTGTGATGATAGTATTCCTGGTTTATTTCATGACTTACTCCTTTTGTTAGTTCACTGCCACCATTAATCGTCTGCAGGATAGTGTAAGTTTACCATGGGTGGATTGTGTGATACCTTCAACTTTGCTTTGTTTCCTAAGACTAGCAATGTTATTTGCCGATCTTGTTGTTAGCATTGTTGTTGCTGCTGCTGTTAAATATAAAGCCCTGATGGGGTCTTCATCCAGTACCAGTCCTCCAATCTGATTCCCTCTCCTTTTTCCTGATAAAATTAATTATTGCTCCACTTTCCTCCGGTTAATGTAAAAGAGCTAGCTGGTAGATGTAATGATGCTTAGCTAGTGATCTGTTTGTAGTATTCTAGAAGTGTTGTTTAAATGTCCTATGTAGACCCCTGCATGGCAAATTTTATGACACTGCAAAATACTTTTAAGGCACTTTAAAGATACTCACAGTTAGTGGTACTTTTGGGTAATGCGCAAAATATACTAAAGATAGCATAGAACATTTCTTGGTAATATTGTGAAAGCTGCCGTGAGGTTGTTTGAGGTTTGAGATCATTCAAGTCGTTTGGTACTAGTGAAGACAACCTAGGGACAATGAGTTGGAGGTATTAGCTTCTGTGCCATTGGTGCTCTAGTTATAGTCTATGACCTGGCTAGGAATGGAATAGGTGGTGTGCAATTTGTACTTGCAGTCTCAAAATTCAGTGCCTGCTTATGTCCCTATGAAATGCAGTGATAAGAAACTTTGGTAGGCAAATTTTCTACATGGATTTTGTGAAGTGACGTTGACAATGAACATTTCAAGGCAATGGGTTTGTGTGAACTTTTCGACACAAAACTTTCTATGCCTCCTTGCCAAAATTTTAATGCTTCATGCAAGCAAATCCCGTGTGTCCCTGGGATGCACAGGATTTTGTTTCAAGCGTCTTGAGTCAAAACTCGCGCATCAGAGACCCGGGAGCTCGGGTTAGTGAGAACCCTGGAAAGAAGAACCAAATCTGCAGAGTGTGGTGAAATTTCAGACTTGTATTTCTGAAGATATTTGCAAATGAAGTCCCAAAGTGAGCCCAACGGCAGCAGAGGTTACGTCGCTTCCTCACATTGACAAGGAATGCTTTGTTTCCCATTATTTTTCAGACTGTTGTGTTGACCTTGAAGTTAATAGGAATACAACCTTGTGGTGAATGCAAAGTTTGTAAAGTTCTCATGCAACTTATGCAATCACATTTTGAAAACGTGGTATTTTGAGGAGAAAACAGGCTGTAAAGGTTAAAGAAAAACAATAGACTGTTCATTCATGTGACGATATGATGTCATGTGTTCTTGCTTGAAGAAAATGTGACAACTTTACTTGCTCATATCTAGAGAACCACATGTTTGATTTCAAAACAGATTTCACCAAAGTGCCTAAAAGTACCTCTCAAACATATCAAAACTTGATATGACCTTAAACCCTTCATTTAAAAGCATGATATTCTTTTCCAGAGTTTTATATGATGAAAGTATTACCCTCCTGCTTTTATCTCAAAAATTCTCTCCTTTTTTCTTTCAGTGCAATTGGTATGCCACAAATAGCAACTGTAAGGGTTTTCAATCCTCAACAACAGAGTTCCCTTCGCATGGTATCCATATCGGGAACAACACCTCATTTTCATTGTTCTTTTTTTCAAGAAAAGGTGAGTAATATTTCTACAGAATTTTTAGAATGGTTTTAAAATAGAGGAAATGGCAGTAGTGTACTTAAAAAATTTTAAATTGGTGAGGAAAAAAGGTGTGATTCCTCTATGTCCCCTGTCTCCCTCATTGCTTCAATCCCACATCAGTAAATGAAAGTGGTGGAGTTTGAATAGGTCTGTAACCAAAAAAGGTTCTAAGGGGGGGGGGGGGGGGGTGTCAAAACAAACTAAAATGCATGAAAGCGTTGTTACTCTTTTTCTCCCTGCCCCCCAGGTTTTAAGACCTACAATTGACAGACAGAACTCCCCCCCCCCCTTTAACTTTGATATGGTATGATTAGGTAGAAATGTAAATATGCCTGCTTTTTAAGGTTTCATCTTCCAGAAGGAAAGGCACTATACAGATTGGATTGCCAAGTAGAAGAGTGTCCAGGCACCATTCCAAACCCCCTCATCTTCTAACTTAGCATCTTTGAAATGTGGATCTCTGTCTTCTCAGGTTATCATCAGTACAAGTGATTAGAGTAGGAGCATTAATAATACACTGTGTGAGCATTTGATTGTGAGCAACTTAAATGGTTGACACTTTGTGTATTCCTCAGGGGCCTGTGAACGCTTAGGAATGAAAAGCTGGAGGGTAAAAGTTTGGCTAGTGCTTTGAGATTCTCAGCCTGGTGTGAAGCACCTTTCAAGAGTAGGATATTAATAATACTACTGTATACCTCTACCTACAGATTTGAATTGAAGTATTATCTTGTTCAGGGTATTCATCACCCTTGCCAAGAAGAGTTTGCAAAACAAATATGTACATGTCAAAGGCTCGTAGTAGACTTGTATGAGCTGGAAGATGTTTTGACCTCTGAAATAATTTTGCATGCAAGATGGTTGTAATTACTAATTAAAAGTTATTAAACTGCTGGACAGACATCCTGTTGTAGCTACCTAGGTATGTTGTTAAAATGTCATTATAGAGAGGGAAGACCTGGCTGGGATCTTTGTGCTTATTGGCAAGTCGTCAAAGTGCTTAGATACTTTGACGCTATGCAGTATGATTGTGAGTATTTAGATGATATCACATTGTGCAAGCTTTATTAAATGCAATTTCCTGTAACGTGTGTTGTTGTGTGTGTGTGTGTGAAACCCAGGTGTTTTGGTGTATAACTTCAAATACATTGGAATACAATTGATGAGGATGGAACCAACCGCATGGTCAAGGTGTGAGAGCATCAGTCTTGTAAATGGGAGGTCAGGAGGTCAAGAGTTTGAGCCCTGGTCGGGTCACACCAAAGACTTTAAAAACAGGACTTACTGCCATTTTGCTTTGTGCTCAACATAAGCAATGGAGTGGGGAAAGCAAGGAAGTTAGCCACAACTGGAAAAAATCCCGTGGCCAGCTCGACTTGAACCAGTTATTTGGAAACTGGGCCATAAAACTCCATCTAACCTAACCTATAAACCAAAAAAATAAAAACAAACAATGTTCAATATTGGTTGAACTTGAAGTGATGATTTGCCTTTCCTCTACAGTTTATAAGAACAATAGCCAATCTTTTGAGAAATGGGAGCTTCTCACTACAAATGCTTTATACCAAACTTGCCATAAGTTGAAGCATGCAAAAGGATAAATGATTTTATGTTTGCGGGAAAATTGGTTCTTTAATGTTGTTGATTGTGGAGTTCAGCCTGTCCTTCTTGTGTTGTTTTAGAACACTGTTTATCATGCTTGCTACTCTTGCCTGTCACACATTGATGACAGTACAGACCTGCATGTTGTGTATTGATCTATCATCAATGCACCAATGAAAAGGTTTTCTTCAGACAAAAGAATATTACCCAACATGCCGTAGTAATATTTAAAGCTCTTTCTGTCGAAACATAAAATAAGTAAAGTCCACATAAAAATGACCTTAACAGCCAGTGAACCATTCTGTAAGTGTTTTGCTAGTTGTGAAGTGACTTGCATAGGGAAGGTGGTATAATGTGTTGTTTTTCCTGATCACACCAAAGTATAATGACGGGAAATGAGGGTGGGTCTGAATGTTTTATTATATATTTGCAAGTGGGTAAATTGAATTGAAAATTAAAGAAGCTAGAAGCAGGTGTGAAACCATGAAATAGAAATATCAGGGCAGATAGAATGGGGTTAAAGGGAAATAGGCATAAAGGTGTTAGAGTTCAGAAAACTTCCTTATATCAGAAAATTTAAGCCTTGAGCAAATTCTAAGAAAAATCCATTTTGCACAAAAAACAAAAAAAAAATCCTCTGGACACTGGTGGAAATGGTGGTACAGTGGGTGAGGAGTTTTTAGGAACGGTTGTTTGGAATATCTCTCTGTAAATGTTAGTCTATTTTGGTCTTCACCTACCTCCTATCTTGTAGGTTACATCCCTCACAGACTCCCAAATGAGGAAGGTCTGGGATTTTTACTGCATTAACATACTTGAAAAACAGAAAAAGCCAGCACCATATTGCACCTATGGTAGGCATCAGTGGGATGTGAAGTTTTCTCAGGGGAGAACCCACCCATACGCATATTTCCGAATAGCAATTGCAATGAATTGTGGGATAGAGGTTTGAGTGTGCGTCAATTTTCACCACAGTAAAATGCCATTGACAAAAATGACAAACACCAAAACTCTATCCCACAATCCTTTGTAATTGCTATTTGGAAATAGGTCTATTAGATCCCTCTCCAGCTGACAATCAGGAAGAAGAGTTTCAGGAAATGAATCCCTGCAAGTTCACTTACATCTCTGGTTAATGTCTCTATGTTCTGTCTCTGAATTTGATATAGGAACCTTGAGGGAATTAGAGGCAGTCAACTCTCACCCCAAACTATATTTTTTTTTTTTGTAATAGTCCAGTTAGTCCACAGAAGTTCTCAATTGGCAGAACTCTTTGATTGACAGTAAGTTCAAAAGAACGCAGTATACTGTAGCTCAAATTACACAGCATGTGTTTTACTGAGAGTCTTTTGATTACACTGATTTAGGTCTTTTATGCTCACTTTGAAGCAGTAAACTCAAATCATACCTGGATGAGGAGGAGTTGTATAGGTGGGTGTCTGCAACCTTACCTAAGGATTGATTCTTAAATTTTGTAAAGGAGACATTTAAACCATTACATGGATTATGAGAATGGCGCAAAATACATTCTTATATGTTCTGTACAGTACACATTTGAATACAATGAAATACTGCTGTTTTGCAATACATATCACTGCTTCTGGTGACATACCTGTTGTTAGTAACGTAGGACCTATTGTTTGGCATGAAAGGTGTGAAGGAGTGGGATGCTTGCCATTTAAGGGTGTGTAAAAATTATGAACAGTCATAACCTTGATATTCCCTGATGAAACACCATTTGTATTATACATTTCATTTATAGGGCAAGAGTAGTCACCTCAAAGTTAGTTTAAGACAACCGCTAATTGTTCTTGATGTCCCTAATTTCTCTTCTGAAGACCTTTATATTTCAAGACTTGAATATTGCGTTACGAGTTGCACTCCAATTCAAGAAGAAAAACATGATTCTCTAGAGCCATTTCTGGATTTGTGGAAAAGCATACTTGCTAACTGTTCCATTTTAAGCAGAACTGTTCCCTTTTTCTAATCTCTAAAACCCATAAACATATGACCCACCCATGTACATATGAAGATTGAATTGAATAAAAAATCATGTTTTATTTTTTGTACTTTAAATTTTTAAAAATATACTAATACTTAAAATGACCATAAAAATCTAGATGCAACAGGTTGACAAAAATACAGTCTATTCTTGCAAATACCTTTAATGATTTCCCTATGTATTATGAACAGTTAGAGAGGGAAATGGAATTTGGTCCCCTGGATTTGACCCTCTGTGATGCAGTTAGTGCTTGTGTGCTCACCTTGCACACTGGATCATCTGCTCACATATTATATGCTATATTTTTTGAGATGTCAATGTTGGAAGTATGAAAAAGGATACACTACTAGACTTTTACAGTTTCTCTTTCCCCTTAAGGCCTAATCCCCTCACCCCAATTTACAACTTTTATAGTAGTCCACATAATGTTGCAGTTGGCACAGCTCTTTGAATGACAGCAAGTTCAAAAATGCAGAGTACTGAGGCTCGTATTACACAGCATGTACTGTAGTGAGAGTAGAGTACATGCTGTACATGGCCAGTGTTACTGGTAGTATTTATTTTCAGGTAATTGCAGTGCCTTAAAACAGTAACAGCTGATTTTAACAATTTTCCATTGACAGATATGAGTTTGTTTGATCAAGCAAGTCACATTACCCTTAACTTTTCTCTGTATCTTATGTAAGCTCTACTTCCTGTGGTCTAAATAACCACCTGCAGAATGTTATACCCTTTAAACTAACCTTACTTGGTCTATGCTGTACTGCAAACTCATAAACATATGTACAATTTAAATTTTCCTATTTTCAGTTTGGTGATAAGCTAAGAAACCTGTGCAGTCATCAGCTGTGCAAACAAAATCAACTTTATATTTGGAGATATGAGGTCAGCCATGGTTCATTACCAAGTTTGTAAAAGAACTCAAAGCATGGCACCTTCTGATTCTTTGGTTTAAAGGTCTCCCCATGGCCGTACAGAACTCTTTCTTTGGGCGCGGGGGGAGGGGGGTTTGAGCTTTTGCCCGACTCCAGATCCCTCAGCCAGGGCATAATCTCTTCCCGTCTGAGACTCAGAAGTTTGCCCAGTGCTGCTAGGTTTTGGCAAATTGAGAGGGGGGCTGCATACCATATGCCATGGACCCCTAATCTAATAGACTTCAGATTTCATAAATGTTCACTACAGTAATGTAACATTTTGAACAAAAATAGGTTAGTTCTGTTTCTGATATTAGCAAACATCCCGTATGGCCATGGACCTCTAACCTAATAGACTTCAGATTTCATAAACTTATGTTCACTAGAGTATTGTAACATTTTGAGCAAAAAAGGTTTAGTTCTGTTTCTGATCTTAGCAAACAGTGTAGTTTTGGAACATTATGGTAGTATAGTAGTAATGTGGTTACAATATGATATGCACTCAGTGGGGATAACTTCCTGATTTCAATTGTACTGGAGTTGCCTTTATTTGATCTGGGTTACTTTTATTACCAGTGAATGTCTCGCTCGGAAGATTAAACATATTGAAAAATCGATCCTCGCAGTTGCCTGAATTTACTAGGGCTAAGGGACTGTAAAACGCACCAGTTGCACGGTAACCACTGTTCAGCTGTATTTTCAGGTTTATCTGTTTCTCTGTATAATGGACAAGTGGCATCTCTTGCACTGTTTTGCAATTGTATGTTCACACCAGTACTTCCTGTGTTTAAGTGTCTTACAAGTAGGCCTACTTTTTAGTTCTCTGTGAAAAGTTCCAGTCTTGAAGATATCAAATGATGTACAAAGTGATGCTGTAATGGAAGTAATTGTTAATTTTCAACAGAGCAAGTACACATCTACTTCCACCTACTTGCCTCGCCTGTTTCACAAATGGACTATTCCATTAATGACAGAAAGCTAACTGTGAATGTCGTAAGAAGGTGGTGCTATACCCTATTGAGACTGACCCTTCACCAGCCACACCCTTCAATGCTTAAGTTGTGTAAATGTGTAGCTCTCATAGGGCTCTTATTTCTGCGCTCAAATTTCAGACAATCTAGGGTGCAGTTTGATAAAAGGATTCCATTCATGAGCTACCAGCCAGTGAATGGGAAAGCCTACCTTTGTATTGTTCATTCCTGGACATGCTGCCCTACCACGTCAAAGAATATCTGTGGCATGCTCCTGCATCTTCCTCATATCAGAGCTTTATCAGCAATATCAGATGTAGTAAATTTCCAAGGTGTCCATCGGACAAAATTGAGGACGTCCAAATTTATGAAAATCGATTAGTACCATGTTTTTTCCTTTCACAGTATCTTTCACATTGTCAGATTAGTAGTGGTAGTGATTTTTGCAGTGGGTAAGTTAAAGGTTAAACAATCAATGAACATGCACAGGATTAGTCAGGATGGGATGTTTATGCAAGGTGTTCATGAAGGCATTCATAGACAACAAGGTTTTGATTATGGACAGACTGAAAAGAAGTTTTGCTTGGAAATAACTTCATTAAAAAACACAATCCAGAGTAAAATAGAATAGCATAAGATAGTGCCTACATTAATACCATTACAATAAGTTTATCTTGAGATAATGCGTTCACGATCATCCGACCATAATGTACAATTAGAGGTTGAGAATCACTACTAAGCATGAATGAACAATATATAGTAATGCATCCTTTATCCATCCTGTTGCCATTAACTTGACCCTTCAGTACAACTGTTAGAAACAGTAATAATTGCATCTGTGTTAAAAGTTGAATTAATTTGTGTCTGCAAATGAAAGTTTGATTAGGATCTCTCTCATTTGTAGTGTTGTTAATATTTCTGGTCAGCCATCTTAAAAGGTAAACTGTCTAATGACCTGGTCTTTCCTGGGGTCTTTGTTTGCTTCTGATCAATAATTTTCAGAGGTAATGTTTGAAGTTTGCTTTGCCCTGTGACAGCATTTCTAAAGAAAAAGTAAATTAGATTTATTTGCTTGTTGATTATTAATTATTGGACCTTTCATCTGCACTTAAGTGGACTAAGCAACAATTATATTTGCATGTGTCTTGGTCAGACCAGAGAAAAGGTTCTGGAAGAGTCAAAATATTGAATTGATGTCTTCATGGAGATAATTTAGATGTGCGGTTACTTAGATGTGTGGCTTACCATGTGGTATCATCTTAGAAGTGTTTTTGTCTTCAAAAATATTATTGGTACTGTCCTTCACCTGTTCTGACGTGGTAATCTAGAAAGGCCAAGAAAGTAGACATGGTGATATTCTTAAGATATTTTATTTCACAGTTTGCTACTACACAGTGATAGTGTTAAATTAGGTGAAGAAGCATCTGTACTTCTCTTCCTGATGCACCCATGGCCTCATGGTAAACAGTACAGATACTTCTGCATGCAGTCTTGGCACATGGGGCCTGGACATTGCAAATACCCAACTGCAAATATATAAGTGTTATTGAAACCAAGTGTTCAGTCATACAGGCACGTGTTTGCCTAACACATTTCATTTATTATTTGTCTGTTGTTATGAAACTGTGGAATTGCAAGTAATTAAACTACGAGTTTTCATAATGTTAGAGAACAAATCTTCTAGGCTTAATAGCATTGAAACCTTGATTCTGCTTTTACCATAAGTGCAGTGCATTAAATTATGACATTAAGTCAATTTCTCTGAAAATTTAAAAACAAAGAAACACTGAGGTATAATAAATAGCATGACATTCTCATAATTGGCCTTGCTCGAGAAATAAATGTATATCTTTATAGGTCTATCTTTCCCCAACCCCCCGTTGTTGCCTTCAAGCGGCCCTCAAATTTACGGGACATTTTGGTTCGGGCAAAATTCCAGGACAAAGCCTCAGTCAAGGAAAACAAGGAAAATTTTGGTTGTTCACCTTGCCCTTCCAACTGCAAGACGTGCGCCCTGGTTGATTCCACAAAAGGCTTCCAGAGCAATCAAAATGCACGCACCTTCCAAATCAGACAAGAAATTAATTGTCTTTCCAAAAATGTCATTTATCTCATATACTGCAATTTATGTGGTGTTCAGTATGTCGGAGAATCTAAAAATACTCTTCGAATGAGAATGACACAGCACAGGTCAGCAATTAAAACCAAAAAGGTTGAACGACCTGTTGCAAACCATTTCAATTTGCCTCATCATTCTATCAAAAACTCACGGGTCATTGCTATCGACCAAAACGATACATGGACCAACAAAGCTAGAAGAGCTAAAGAAAATTTCTGGGAACTCAATCTCAAAACCACATCGCCTTTCGGCTTGAACATCAGGAGCGATTTACCAGCTTGCTGATGATACAAACCCAAATAATCCGATCAGGCCATTCCGGCCTAACCCTTTTGGCTGTTTAATTTATCTAAATTCTAGCCTTCCGCTATTTGTATCTCCTCGGAGATCCAGCCTTTCAATTCTGTAGCACCGTTGTTTTACAGTTTCTCCGTCATGTTTATATATATCTTTGTGTATATATATATGTATATATATCTTTGTGATATCTTTTTGTTCTTTCCGGAAAGGTGGAAGTGCGCTAGGGAAAGTTGAAAGTGCTTACCTCTGTAGTTTTTAGAGTGAAAGGAAAAGTGCCATGATCCACACTTATCATGGAAATTGTAGTTGTAGAGGTGCCTCTCCCTCTGAATGAAAATGATAGTTTCATAGGTTTCTGGATGCAAAATTTTGCAATGTTTATGTCTTAACATAATAATGCTCTTAATATAATAATAATAAGAGCATATATAGTTATAAAATTTTTGACATTCTTTAGTAATATATTTTTTTTTTCATTCAGTTCCTAGGGGGTTTCACACTTGGTACCCTTCGTTGCTATGTGCCTGTTGCTGAATGTTGTTGCCTGACATTAAAAATAATGACCTTCTTTGAATGTGGAATAGGAAAACCAAGAGAATGGCAGTTTTTTGGTTGGTGTATTAAGCTTATCTTAATACAGTATAACTGTAACAAGTTTCAAAAGTCTGGTGACAGTAAAAACTGACATTTTAGGCTATTTGATGGAGAAGTAACTATTCCACCAGAAAGTAGTTAGGTTCGTATAAGAATTGAGGCCATTTAGCTATGGAATCACAAATGATCTAACAACAGAAGGACTTCACATTTTTATATTTTTAAGTGTTATTGATTCCTTGCCATAGGCAGGCAAGGAATCTATGCGATGGTGATGTCGTGTGTGTGTGTGTGTGTGTGTGTGCGAGTGTGTGTGTGTGTATGTGTGTGTGTGTTTGTGACACTTGCTTGTAAACACGATATCTTAAGATAGGAATGTCTGACACTTTTCATATTTGGTATATAGATTAATCATGTTGAGAGGAAGAACCCTCTTGTTTTTGGTAGAGGTCAAAGGTCATTTGAGGTCACCAGCGGTAAAATTGCGACAATTTCAAAAATAGCTTGTAAACACAATATCTTCAGATAGGAATGTCCGACACTTTTCATACTTGGTATATAGATTTTTCATGTTGAGAAGAAGAACGCTATTGTTTTTGGTAGAGGTCAAAGGTCATTTGAGGTCACCAGCAGTAAAATTGCGAAAACGCGGAAAATGGCTTGTAAACACGATATCTTCAGATAGGAATGTCCGACACTTTTCATACTTGGTATATAGATTTGTCATGTTGAGAGGAAGAACCCTATTGTTTTTGGTATAGGTCAAAGGTCATTTGAGGTCACCAGCGGTAAAATTGCGAAAACACTGAAAATGGCTTGTAAACATGATATCTTCAGTTAGGAGAGACCAACACTCTTCATATTTGGTATATAGATTTTTCATGTTGAGAGAGAGAAGCCTATTGTTTTTGGTAGAGGTCAAAGGTCATTTGAGGTCAATAGCAGTAAAATTGCGAAAACTTCGAAAATGGCTTGTAAACACGATATCTTCAGATAGGAGTGACCGAAACTTTTCATACTTGGTATATAGATTCGTCATGTTGAGAAGAAGAACCCTATTGTTTTTGGTATAGGTCAAAGGTCATTTGAGGTCACCAGCGGTAAAATTGCGAAACGCCGAAAATGGCTTGTAAACACGATATCTTCAGATAGGATTGCCTGACAACTTTCAAACGTAGTATATAGATTTGCCATGTTGAGAGGAAGGACCCTATTGTTTTTGGTAGAGGTCAAAGGTCATTTGAGGTCATCAGCAGTAAAATTGTGAAAACACTGAAAATCTTGTAAACACGATATCTTCAAAAAGGAGTGACAGATACTCTTCATATTTGGTATATAGATTTGTCATGTTGAGAGAAAGAAGCCTATTGCTTTTGGTAGAATTCAAAGTTCATTTGAGGTCACCAGCGGTAAAATTGGGAAAATCCCGAAAATGGCTTTTAAACATGATTTCTTCAGATAGGAGTGACAGACACTTCTCATGCTTGGTATATAGGTTTGTCATGTTGAGAGGAAGAAGTCTATTGTTTTTGGCTGAGGTCAAAGGTCATTTGAGGTCATCAGCGGTAAAAATGTGAAAACACCGAAAATGGCTTGTAAACATGATATCTTCAGATAGAATTGCCCGACAATTTTCATACTTGGTGTATAGATTTTTCATGTTGAGAGAAAGAAGCCTATCGCTTTTGGTAGAGGTCAAATGTCATTTGAGGTCACCAGCGGTAAAATTGCCAAAACTTTGAAAATGGCTTGTAAACACAATATCTCCAGATAAGAGTAACGGATACTTTTCATATTTGGTACATAGATTTGTCATGTTGAGAGAAAGAAGCCTATTGTTTTTGGTAGAGGTCAAAGGTCATTTGAGGTCCACCAGGGGTAAAACTGCGAAAATTCTGTGCCTAAAATGTAAAGAAAAATCTATCAAGCACTGTCAATTTGAAAGCAGGTAAGGTATTTGATGGCAAGGAACCACTAAGCCTTTTGGCTTTCTGGTGTTAAGGAGAGCGATGATAGCACTTTGCAAACATATAGTTACCCTTAGCTACATCTGTTTTGCATTAATTTGCACTTCATGCTCTGCCTGAGATAGTTTTAGCACTGCGCCCTCTATATCTGCTATCTTGGAATAAAGACTGGCCTCATTAGCTAGTATTGTGAGAATGGTAAAAAGTATTGAAGTCAGCGTTAACAGCTCTGCCATCAAAAGATTTTATTCTCTTTAGACTTGTCAGACAAAAACAGCTCTTTTTTTATGTCACCATTACCTTCAAACTGATAATTAATAGCAGCTGAGGCAAGGCCCAGCTGAAAATAGCCCAAAATGCATCATCACGCCCCTAGGCTAGGTGGAAAATTGCCCCAACTGCATGACACACCTTGTCCATGTCCTCAATGGAACTGGTATGTCAGTTTGGTTAGATAGGTTTACGGCTCTGTTTCAAACCAACTGGTTACAGCTTGTCTCAGCATTTTTCCCATTTATAGCTCACTGGCTTGTTTTCCTAATCAGTTGCGTATGCTTATCACCAACAACTATGGCATTAGGCTCCATTTTAAAATCTTTAATATGACCTGGCCAGTTGTGGAACTCCATACCTCCCAACTACAAGTGGGATAGACTATCCAATTGACCATACAGTCAGTATGGAATACTGGTAGCTGGGTTTGACATTGAACGTGTAAAGGAGCTAAAAATGTCTAACATGGTATGCACAGTAAACAGTTTTAATCATCATTAAGCCAAAAGTTCCAGCCACAGGTTTGTCTCTTCACAATATAGATGAATCTAGACAGCAGGAGGTGGTCTGTTTTCAGTTGGCCATAACTGGGGTGTATCACCTTTCAATCTTTCAATTTCTTTGCTTCCTGGTACCATGGGTGATTGTACACTGTAATGTCTCTTGATTCCCTGATTTTTAATGGAAAGAAGAGTTTGGAATTACATTTAGACAATAAATGAAGACAATTTAAGGCTGATGGACCCCACTAATGGCTGCTTACATTTACTAAACCCAAGCCCTGGTGGATTTGTCTGTAATGCCTTTTAAGATGGGAATTTGCATCATTTGAATTTTTGGAGTTTCAGCATACAAATTATTCTTTAGCGGCAAATAACTGACTTCCTTTCTTCAAGAACCTTATTTTTTGCAAAGGAAGCTCCCCTACTGCTTTATTTTGAATTTATCTGTCATTCTGCATTAATAAATATTTGCTTTATAAGTATGAACATTTTCTGTAAAACAAACACTCTATTTCCCTTTAAACATAATGTTCAGGTTATAAGGAAAGCTGCATTTCCATAAAAAAAAAAGGTTAAATAGCACAAGGACACGTCCCTCTGTTTTCTATGCAAACAAGCCTGATCAAGTCCCCATTGCAGTGTAGCAATACCAGTATTTTGTCATTTAATACTATACTATGATACAAGAATGATGCTCTGCATAGTTCAATTAGCCAAAGTGTACCTTGTAGGAAAAAACACTGGCTCGTTGCATTTTACAAGTTGTAATTTATGAATCAGCGAGCTGGGCTGACCTTGAGCATTCATTTATTATATAAAAGGAATATGATATCAATAGTATTTGTCTGAACTAAATCATATGTTATTAAACCAGTTACTATCACCGAGAAGCAAAGCATACTGCTTTAAGAATAAAGAATCATCCAGTACAATTAAACATGTTATGGCTGCAAGTGTGTTTGAGGTTGAGCTGTACATATTTATCTTCTATAGTCAATTTAATAGACATTTTCCCAGCACAAACAGTCATTTGATCATTATGTAGCTGTACTTATACCTTTAATATTTTTCTATACTACTATTAATATAATCTGTGAATCAAAATTCTGTAAATGGTGGGTTTATTTCTTTGGTAAGGATATTAATTTTGATGATATAGAAACTGTCTTTTGTTTGTGCACAATATCTGTGTATGTCATCACCATAGAACTTCTCTGTAGCACTCACTACGTCTGCTGTAGTCTCCGTACCTAGTTAGAGAGTGCCAACTCTTTGCTGTAGGTTTAATAGTTGTAGGGCGTAAAATGAAAAATTATACAGGCCTGGACATTAGAACTGAAGAGTCATAAACAATGGCAAATTAGCAGTTCACACAGTTGGGAATCAATGAATTAATCTTTTCAGCTCAACAGTTACAAACATGGGCAAGCAAAATTTTTGGTTTTAATAGAATAGGATTTTACTGATATTTTGTTTCCTTTAGTAATTATTTAATTTGTTTAAATAGATTTTTTTTTCTTTCATAATTTGAAATCTTCAGGGGAACAGCAGAAAGTTTCTTTGTAGAAATGATATTTTGTTACAAAATGGAAGTTAACTCATGGATAGCTTTTCATTCTCGAAGATTGTTGTTACCTGCCAGGTAACATGACCCATAACCAAGACAATGGTTTCAGTTGCAATAAAATATAATGTAACAGCATGTGCAGACACATCAACCAGTATGTTTGAAAATCTTACAAAAAAATTATTACACTGACTACTTGGCTAACTGTGATATTAATGTAATACTAGTGTAATGAAGTGGGTATTGATGGGGTTATTGGAACCATGAGGCAGGAATGTTAAGGGGGATAATTTTTCTTGGGTGGGGGGGAGGTGGCTAAAATTGGATGCAGATTTAATGTGCACTTGTATGCCTTAACCATGACTAGCCTTGTCCATGGAAATGGGCTTCCACACTCAAATTGCCCCTGTATGAAGCTAATTTAGCTAAAGAGTCTGGCATTGTGTGTTTTGACAGTCAAGATTAATACAGTTAATATGTTTTCCTTTCTCTTCATCTTTTAGGTTATACCAGCTGGTGGGAACACCACTTTTGAAATTGTGTTTTTACCAAGACTTCCTGGCAATGTAGAAAATACAATATTTATACATTCAAATAAAGGATCTGCTCCTTATCAAGTAAGTAAATTTTATCATAACTTTTTCGCTTATTCATGAAATCTGTGATACCACTACTTTGCAGTAGCAACTTAAGATACCAACTGCATGGTCAAGTGGTGAGAGCATCCAACTTGCAGGAGTTCGGGAGGTCAGGAGTTTGATTCCTGGCTCCATCATAAAAAAGACTTTAAAAATGGAAACTGCTGCCATTGCCCTTGTTGCACAGCATAAACAGTGGAGTAGGGAAAACAAGCCAGTGAACCACAACTGAAAAGAAAAGGTCATGGCCGGCTTGACTTGAACCAATTGGTTTGAAACTGGGCCTTAAAATTCCACCTAACAAACTACAATGGGAATAGAAGTATGCTGTGCATTGCACCAGAATTCAATGGTTATTTTTATTTCTGGACTTTGTGTAATGATGTCTGTCTTTTGTTTTTCTACATGTTTCAACCTGAAAGTGACATTATCTGTAGCATCTTTAGAACATTAATATTTGTGTTTGTTCCTTGTGGCTCCTGCCTTGTTCAAGAAAGTTATAAGGGAGTCCTCTCCCACCCACCTTTTTTTTTTTACTATCTTTGCCCCTTTCTGCACCCTTCTTGATTCTATTGTGGTTTGCCATACATAACAATTGTTTTGAGTTGAAACATATTGACAATGTGACATGCATCAGTGAGATTCTGGATTCAGTGTATGAAAGTGGCCTTAGCAGTCAGGAAACAGGAAGACTGTCCACAAGATAATCTCATAGCTTTGGAAAAGTGTAGTGGATTGTAACATGGAAAGAAATATCTGGGTTAAAGGCTCAAAATCTAGAATTCTACTCCTGGAATCACCAGTGTGGCATGAATTTAATAGATGCACAGTGAGCTCTAAACCAATCTAGTTTGCCTCTAGCAAGCTGTTCATTACCTCTAAATTCTGTATCAGTCATGAGGTATGTTACTTCGCTTATTCCAGAAGTGAATGAACTAATATACTGTTATGTTCTTTTCTTCCTGAAGGATGGGGGTGGGGAAGAGAGCTGGGAAGGAGTGGCTGTCCCTAATGTAATGTAAATTTTACTGAAAGAAAAAAATAAAGTGATTTAGGTGTGAATTGATGCAATCTTAGGCAAAACCTTGAGCTAATGTGTTCAAGGCGAATACCTTGACATCATGCATTTATCAACATCAAACATTAAAACAACTTTCGTAAAGAATTATTTAGAGATGAAGTCGAAGGGGGTGGTAATATTTAATTCATAAACCAGGGAGTCCTGGAAGTTGGGGAGAAAGGATTTATGCGGGGCTTGTGTGGAAATCTTCTTATGGCAGGATAGGTTGATTTCATGAGAACTATGTAGACTTCTTAGACTTGAGAAGTTTCTCTAGTGGTTGTCATCTGTTATTGCAGGTGAAATTTCGCAGCCTGATCTAAGTCACCTTCAAGTTTGTTTTGAACCTTAAATTGCAGCCTTCATACAAAGCAGATTTATGTGTCAATCGTTTAGTTGGACAGCAATTCTAGAAAATAGACCTGATCTGGATTGAGAGTAACAAGCTGACAGTCAGCTTTTAGTTCGCCTTTGAATGGTGAAGTACCTCATATAGTGCTGTTCAGGCTTGTAGCATTTGTTGCAAACTCAGTCATGTATAACAGGTTGGCAAAATGCCAAGCAGTCTTGCAAAAAGACCTCTATGCAACTCTTATAGCAGAAGTTTGGTATTCTCTGTAAAGATAATAACCCTTCCCATTGTGCTGGCATAGTTGACAAATTTTCTGAAGTTCTTTCAAGGAATTTATTGGTTCCCAGCTTTTTCAGGTTTTTCTTCTCTAAATTTGTGAAAATGGCCTTCCTTCTGTCAGATGGGTGAAATCACTTTCTATACACCAGATGAAATTGCAGGTTGACCTTTGTTTATGACAGAACACTTTGGTTAAAGGCAAAAATCCTTTCACCCCAAACAGTACCAATTCTCCTAACCTACATACTTAAGCCCCTCCCACAACTGTCTAAAATTCATCCTTATCCAGACACATTCTCAATTTGTTGCCTCAGGGTGAGTATGTTACACCCCCAATGTGTAATCAAAACACTCTCAGTAGTCAGTACGGTAGATCCTGTGTGTTATGAGCTTTGGTACTGTGCAATTTTGCAACTAGCTGTCAATCAAAGAGCTGTGCCAATTGAATTTTTGTGGACTACTACAAAATGTGTAGTTTGGGGTGGGAAAATCAGCCTATGAAAAGCAGAAAGCACACTGTTTATGGTGTGTTGACATATCATGCCCAGTGCTCTATTGACATGGAGGCTAATCACACAACCCTGCTACCCTGGGAATTTGTTCATCAATTGCATAGTGGATTGTGCTGGTATTACTTGTAATGATGCAGGGATACCTAGGAGATGTAACCAGATTGTTTGATAACATGGATACTAGCCCTAGTTTGTAATCCTCTCTTTTGCCCTCCTTTTGCTGAAAAGACTGTTTGCTGGTTGAAAGTCTTTTGCTGTTGTGCTGTGTGTAGATCTAGTGTACTTGATGTTTGCCAACCTCTCTAAACTTCATTGAGAGTTGGTATGTAGAGAAGAATGGAACAATAACAATAGGTTAAATAAGTGCTGGTCAATGATGTGCAGTGTTTCCCTTTGGCCTGCATTTGCCAACTTAATTGTTTTGGTAGAAAAACTGCTTCAGACCCTTTTGCACATGACAGCATCTACTTTAAATGGCAAGACAAGATCAGTCACCCCTAACTTGTTTTGAAGCAGCTGCTAAGTTTCACTTTTTCTTCAATATTTTTTTCCAGTTCCATGCATATTTTAAAGTTTATACGTCGCATATCCAAGGAAAAGCAACAAGTCTTCATAAATTTCACAATTCATGACAAAAAATGTCACATTATTCTCAAAACCTATTCCTTAATGAGGAAGACTGCTACACTCCTTTTAAGGACCTTGCCGTACCTTTTAAGAAAAAGTTGGATAGACAGTGTTCAGGGTTGAGGCAAAAGATGGATTGCACCTGTTTGGCTTGGGCTCTCTGATCAAAGGGGGATTTTCTTACCTTCAGATCTGTGTAGAACACACTATAAAACCTTGTGTAGAACCACTACATAGACCTATCCAGTGTATGAGTGATGCATACCCCAAATGCCATCAATTGTATTGTCAGTTGATCTGTAGGTCATGATTGGTAAAGGACAGAATATCTTCACTGCACATGTGTGTATGAAAGTTGCATTCATATATTGATCTTAGGAGACTATAGTAGATTGCATGCAATAGCAAATCCGTAAGTGCACTATCTCAGTTAACACCTTCCGTTTTGACAGTCATACTGGCCCTAATCAAAATAGTTTCCTCTCTGGCATTATTTCCCAAAACAGGGGGGGGGGGGTTCATAAACTGAGCATTGATGCTATCAAGTGTAAAATTCAATATTCAGTCACCATTGAAATAACCATGGATAGAATTTAAAAATTGTTTTATAAAGGTAAGTAAATAAACAGCAAAATGGTAGACTCATTAATTGAGAAGGCTAAAGGGAAATCCTAGTTTTGTGTATTTATAATAAATAGAGCAGCAACAGGTTAACTTCAAAGTGACACGAATATGACAGACAGGTAGGCCTATTATTCTGAGTGCCTAGAAAGGTTTCCCATAGACCCAGGAAGGAGGTCGCATTAATCTCCATCCCTCTTCCTTACCTCCTACTTACATTAGGTAACCCTACCTGCCCACGATATTTTTTCAGTGCCTTATGATGACTGCAGTTAAGTATGGTTGCATAATGTAAACATGGGAGTATTGTGGCACATAGATTCCCAAACCAGGGAGATTTGGGGAATTTGGTCTGGTCTCTATCTGGCTATAAATTTGGAAGCAAGTTTAAAAACAACAGTTTAGTGCAACAGATGAAAAGAAAAATTCTCCCCCTTCGAAAAAAAAAGAAAGAAAAATGGACGTAAAGAAAAAGAAATGCCAAGGCCTGTATAGTATCATGCACAGCTGTTAATAAATCATACTTCCTTAGAAGACAGTGTAGAATTTTTTATTCTATTTGCTTTAAAAAATGTCCTCTGGCTGCTAACGTGTTCTACAGGAGTGCATACCTTTTTAGCCTTGTCTGTGATGGAGAGAATGAAGCCTAATTACAGTATATGAAGTTACCATAAATTGTATAATATAGTCCTAGAGTTAAAGATCAGTGGAGGAATAATGGAAATTAATGGAAAGTATGGTCCTCTTACTTTACAACGCTCGGATAAAACTGGAGTTGGAAAACAATTAATTAGAGTTTAACTGTTTTTAAGCAAAAGTTTTTCCAGCTGGTTTTGTAGTTCTTTATAACGTCCAATTTAAAATGGACATCCTGTTGGCCCATTGCCATTAAATGGGATAATATAAGTAAATCTCTTCTGACTCATGCCATCTTTACAAATATTAAAAACAATGCCAGTTTGTCTGTTTTTTTTTTTTTTTTTTCATTCATTAAAAATTGTGAGAAGGCATGCTTAAAATGTTGCAGCTTTCAAAAATAGTTCTTTATGAGTTCACATTGAATGTATGTAATTGTCAATTGTTTTATAATGTATTATTTTGAATAGCCTTATTTGAAAAAGCAGTCCTTTTTCTCCAAATATTGGCATTATGCCAGCATATCTGACAACCTTTTCAAACATATCCCGGAGCCTTTATCAGTATATTATCTGCAGGTAACACTTGCTCATCATTGTGGATATATTCTCATAGTTAAGATTTGGAGGGAATTTTTGGTTTAAATGAAATGTCTTCATCACTTTGTCTTGTCAAAGTAGTAAAATGGGCAGGGATCAGTACTAATTCTAAACAACTGTATTATTTATTAGTGCTATTTCTGATGCATGATGGTTGGCCAATGTGGATTGTTACCATGGAGATTTGGATTCAGGAGAGCAGGGTGTAGAAAACCAGTTTGGGTTTAGAAATGTTGTAATGCCCTGTATATGATAGCAGTCCCCATAATCAACTCTAATACCCAAGCCTGTGCTAATCACATTCCATATTTTGCACCATTTGAAGTGAGCTATTATTGAAGTTGGGGCAATTGCAAACTTGATTTGACTTGTTCAATTGCAAACTTGATTTGACTTGTTCAATTCCAATAAATTCCAAGTGAAGTAGTAATTGTTGTGACGGACATGCATTTTTGATTCCCCTTCCCTCTAGGGTTTCACGGTACCACTGAAAATTGGTACTGTGGGTACCGCCACAAATGGTACCGGTATTACCGTAGTACCGGTACCAGAAGAGTAAAAAAGTAGGATTTTTATCACATGCAAAATATCCGTAAAAATACCATGCATTGACATAAGTGAAGTCTTCTGATAATCCCTGCCTCCCGTTTCAGTATTTTTTATAACATTTAGTCACCCCACACTAAACAAATCGGTAAACAAAAAAAGAAATAACCTCTCTGCAAATTTAGCGTCCGATAATTTTGGGACACACAATAAATCAGCGCCGCACGTCCGCACCGGAGCTAGACCCCACAAGATGACAAGAGCACTCAGGATTGTAATGAAGATTGCAAAAATAATTTCTGCAAATAATAACAACCCCCCTCCTATAGTATAACCAAAAGTTATTAAGTAGAACTTTACAAAAATATTTCCATAAAAGACTGATTCATCAAGCTTTCTTCCCGCCGAGTTATCGCTATCAAAACTAAATGAAAGTTCTTCAAGATTGAATTTACGAATGGATCGTGCAGCAATCCGTTGTACAATAACACTATACTGTTCTTCAGTACGTAGAGCAATACAACAAAGCAAGTGAGTTGATCAGTTGAACTGAACACGCGAGCCAATGATTTAAGCGGGATTTACTGTGTGTTCAGTCCCATTGCTTCACGGTGTTACAGTAATTTCTGAAAGAACGTTCGTTGCGTTCGTACAAAAGTTTTTCTCCCACAGACATAGACAGTGGACGTTATGGAACGGTCCCACTGAATCACTGTGTTAAAATTAGAAATCGTCGATGCAACGTTATGTCAGAGCTTGCAATGCTATGATTCTTTGTCTGCTTACAACGAATTTCGCATTCGTATAATGTTGTGTGCTATCGTAATCAAGGTGAATTTTTTCAATCAACGCATAGTATCTATTCTTAATACACCATGTGAAAGCATTTGCTGATGAGCAGCGATCGTTCGGGGGTTGCGCAGAATGTCAAAAGAAAGCAAGGGCCCTGTTAGTGTGGAAGGTACTAGTTCTGCGAAAGTAACGTTTAACAGCACTTCCGAAATTCGTAGGGGGATTTGTGACTGAAATAGCGCAAAACGATTATCAAGTGAATGTGCCCTGTTTGTATTGCAATCCTTAGAGACACGGCGCATTTATCAAATGGGTTTTTGTTTCATTCAAGTATCATTCAAATTCAATGCTTTATTTTTGAGAAAAGATTTTCGCCGCAAAGTTGACTAATTGTGTCCGTCTAAATACACAATGTGAAGGCGCGGGTGAAGCTAGCGCTGGCAGGGATCGTTCTGAGATTGCGCAGAATGTCGATAGAAAGCAAGTTCCTTTTTAGTGTGGATGGTGCTAGTTCTGCGAAAGTAACGTTAAACGGCAATTTCCGAAATTTTTTAGGGGGGATTTGTGACTGAAATGGTGCGAAATGATTATCAAGTGACTATTCCCTGTTTATATTATAATGTTTAGAGAGTTTAGGGGCATTTATCAAATGGACGTTTGTTACATTTTAGTATCATTCTAATTTAAATGCTATAATTTGGAGAAAAGATTTTCACCTTACAGTTGAGTACCGAGTCCCCACGATACTTCGGTACCTTTAGGTTGGTGGTACCGTACCGTACCGGTACCGGTACGTACCGGTACTTACGGAAACACCGGTATACCGTGAAACCTTACTTCCCTCTCCCCCAATCATGTCAATCATTTTGGCAAGAAAAGTCATCAATTTTCCTTCCTTTGTAAAGCTTGGGTTTGGAGGTTTGGCAGCATTTAAATTTGCTGGCTTGTAATCCAGGGGAAGGAGGGGGGGAGGGGGGAAGGGAGGGTCGACTCCAGCTTTTAGGAGAATTCATGTAACAAACTCAATCTGAGAGAAGAATATTGATTTGGTATTACCCTTTTCAATTGCTTTGATGCCTTTCCTTGAGATCTTTGCAGCAAGCATCAAAGGCACTATCTGCTTGCCTAGCACACAACAAGCAGTCTCTTTATATTCCTCTGCTGTAACTTAAGATTAATTTCTCTCTGAATTAAAGTTTGTTATTGTGTTTGTTGATCTGTCTGTGGTTTAAGTATAAAGCTACAAACTCTTGTTTTCTATAAAAACATTTAGGAACTTTTTGTGTCCTATTTTCTGCAAGATTTCTGTGAAGCCAGACTTTTTTTTTCAAGTTTTCAAAGAAACAGAAAACATAGCCGAACTTTGTCATTTCTTTGTTACTTTAGCCTTTAAAACTTTTTACTTCAGGCCTTAGATGTTTTTACGTCACTGTGCTCATAGTATTTACCATCTTATTTAGTATTGAATTGCCCTATAAATGTTAGGTATGTGGATTGTTTGAAGTCTTCCTCTTTGAAAGGTCATAAATATCACTCAAAACACCGTTCAAATTTGAAATCGAATTGTACTTAAAGGGAGCTGAATTAGGTGTAAAAAATGAGTTGCACCTTGTCTATAGAAATTATTGAATAGACTGGTTCCTACATGGAGTCAATTAGAGGTGCTTTAACACCAGATTGCATGATTCACTGGATTTGTGGAACAACCTATCTATTTGGAAGTTTATGTTTGATCTATCCTTTTATTTTGTTGATACTTTTGACAGCTTTGGTCAAATTTGACCCAGATTAAAAAAAAAAAAAAAAAAAAAAACTGATGAAGGAGCAAAATCTGCATGACATCCGGGACTGCATATCATACTTTGCGTTTTTGATGTGAAATAACTATGTTGGGTGCAGGGAATGCATCAAATGGGAGATCTAGAAAAATCATGACCTGCTTCATATTCATGTGAAAAGATGCCATTATTCCGAGGTGAATTTTCACTTTTCTTCCTTTTGCAGGTCTTTGGCATTGGTGTGCCGAACCCTTTCAGGCTAAGGCCCATTTTAGGGGCCAGGGTTCCTTTAAACACAAGCTTTTCTCCTTTAATAAATATGCATAACCCATACAGCTCTGTGCTGATGGTAACTGAAATGTACTCAAGTGGAGGCGATCTTCATTTAGAGCTACCAACTGGTTCCCAAGAAGCACCACAAAATTTATGGGTAAGTGTTTAGGCTGGTTCTACTCATACATTGTACAGTTAGTTTGTTGATGAGGTCGCATGCCGCCCCCCCCCCCCCCCCCCTTCTTTTAAGTTTTGCTCTATCAGGAATTCACACTGAAGGAAAATTGAATATCTTTGATTGTGTTTTGACACATGATATTTCTTCTTTATAAACTTTTGAGTCTTGCAAATTCCTTCTAAAATAATGTCACAATGTAATCTATGCACTAGGGATGCTCCAACAACATACCAGCCAGTCATTAAACCTCACCTTTAACTGGAACCACCCCAAAGCCAAGGTACTGAAGGGGAGTGGAGAAGTCTTAGGGTGGGGAGGCTAAACATGTTTGAATTCATTAAGACTACATTTGATTGGTTTCTATGGTAGGGGGAGCTTGCCCTTAGTGCCCTGCCCCCTGGATATGGACTTAACTGGGGCCCGTTCCACAAAGAGTTACGCACAATCTTAAGTATGATTTACTGTTGGCTTAAGTATGGTGAATCAAACTTAAGATTGTGCGTAACTCTTTGTGGAACGGCCCCCTGGACCTCATTTTGAGGTGCGGCATATTGTTCTTAAGTTTGTACAGTGGGGAAAAAATTATCAGGACAAAACCTACAAGTCTTTGTGATTCCTTTGGTAATTCATACTCTCCGTAATAGTTTTAAATCTCATTGAAAAAAGGGTTGCTCTTATGTCAGGTTTGAAATATGTCACTAATTCATCATTATTCACACCTTAGGTTTTTGTTTACTTTACATTTCTTCACTTCTCTCCATCGATGCCAAGAGACATTAACTGTGTTTTATGTTCCTTTAGAACTCTTTAATCATCACTGCTAAATGCATTTGACCAGTTAGTTGATTAATTTGAGAGCATTCCGATCAGAAACAAGCTGCCTAGATATTACTATATTTCTTATTTTACCTCATTATCTGATCTTTTATACCTCTTCTTCCTTCTTCTTTCAAACTCCAGGAAATTCCTCCTTACCAAACTAGATCAGTGATGAGAGCAAGTTTTACTGGTAGGGTAGAGAGTAATCATACAGCTTTCATACGAATAAAAACAAATCACTCATCCTCTCCTGGATTTGAGGGTGGAGAATTTTTGATGCTTCCAGTGGAAGTTGAAGTATCGTCAGGTTAGTATTATCAGAAAAGGTGATGACAGAGAAAGTTGAAGGGGGCTTGATTGAGATTTTGTAGGAATGACTGTTTGAAAGCAGCAACTGTTTGAACTAGAGTGACCTGGTGTGAAACAAGTACTTAAGTACCACCTAGTGTGGTATCAGATGTAACCAGTTGGGTCTTAAATTGCAAGTTTTGGATGTTATATGGTGGTGCTTTGTAAAGGCAAAAAAGAAACATCCAATCCTCAAAGATTATTATTATGGCTGTGGTGAAAACTGTTGAAGTTTATTCAGTCAATTTCAAATAGTCTATATTACAATTTAATCTATGATCTGTGAATCACACCAGTGGCATAGATAGGTTTGTAACACCTTGATGTAAAGGGGCTTAAGTGACCTTGGAAATCATGTAAACCCTCAATAATATTGTGGGAGAAGACAACACATGCTGTCAAATCACTCTCTACTAACAAAGAGATAGACAGTGATCACATTTAACCAATGCTCAAGGTGAAAGTAAAATGCATATTTCAAGCTTGGTGAAATGGGCCGTTCTAGAGTGACAGCTGCATTATTGTACTGTCTGCCATCTTTGTGAATAGACATCCAAACAAATCCATTTTTTCACCTTATGTAATCATAATTAGGCCTGGTCAGCAGCAGTTGTTTTACAATGTACTAAGGGCCACAAATGTTGTGGAAGCCTTCATAATGATGAGGCCTTCAGGCAGTTCTTTTACAACACTAAGCGACCACAAATGTGGGAGAAGCCTGTGGCTTATGGATGACATCTTCAAGTCAGGTGACAAGCAGCTCAACAATTTAGATCAAATTGTATGACCTAGGACTCACAATTTCTTGTCATGGTGGCTTACCAACTGAACAAATTAGATCAAATTAAGTGTCACTCTAAACTCCAGCTCAGATGGGAAAACTAAATTGCACTTGGGGTTAAATCTAGGGCTTCGCCAGGTAGCACAGATTTGGAACAAGTTACCCAGTCTCATTTCACGTTGGGCATCAGGTACCTTAATTTTCATACCATCTGGTAAGTTGTTGCGGTGAGAGAATATTTAGTTTTCATGTGCCTGAGTTCCTTGTTCCTGTTGCATTTTCATAACAGCCTAGTACCTGGATTGTTTATCGCAGAATCACGTACCTGTATAGTTGATTGGATACTCAACGAACTGGGGTTCAAACCCTTAACCCTCCCAGTTACTAAGCTTTGTTAATATGGGAATTGTAATTAAAAACTTGATCATTTCAAAGCAAGGCTTGTACTGTGAATATGATATAAGGAGGATGAGGAGCTCATAAGCAGCAGTGCCAAATTTTTCATGAACAGCTAATTGGTTACTTAAAAAATTATTTGAGAAAAATTACAAGTACCATTTGTATGTGATGAGTACATACAGGCACACCCAGTGTATAGAGAACTGTACGAAAACATGTCAACCAATATGCACTTCCTACAAGTCTGCTATGTTGGAAACCTGATAGTTAAACCTGACATGTCAAAAACATGACAACTTCCTGTCTTATAGCTTTTACATACAATATTGTAATTAAATTGGAATGTGATGGCATTTTTATTTAAAACCCTGCTAGGAACTCACCTGAGAGTTCATGTTAAGATGTCTTAAATTTGAAAATGTCACTTTTTTTTTTTATTTACTAAAACTGGCTCGCAATTTCACCTTCTGGAGTTCTTGTTATTCCTTTTGTAAAAGCTTTATGTTAGTCTTTTAGGGATGTAAACCTGGGTGTTTGGAAAGAAGTATCCCCATTTGAAGGGAATTTTCTTTTTTGTGCAGATGGAAGCTTGGAAAGAATTGTGGAAAATGTTACCTCTTTAATAAGACATGCACATTTTTCAACATCTCAATTTAAGGGGCTGCTCATTGTATGTCATTGATTTATTGGCATATCTTCAGTGTTTGGTATTTGTTGCAAATTCCCTGTCTCACCATTGTTTTCAGGCCTTGTGGAGGCGTGCCAGTGCGATCGCACACCACTCACCTCAAATCACTGTGGGAAGTGTTTCTTTAAAACCTAAATGATGAAGGCAGCTCACTAAAATCTTATTTTATTTTACTAAAACAGCACACCTACCACACTTCCTTAGGAGGGTGATTTGTAGCATACCTGGAAAATCTAAGACTCAAGACCTGTGTCCTGTGCATGAATGCTTTTCAGGTACCCTCTCACCCTTGGACTGCTGTGATGGGGTGGTGTTTTGTAAAACTGAAATAAAATTTTGGCACTTATTTCCTTACCTTTGAAATTTTTGTTTTCAGCTCCAGGTCTGTATTCATCTCTGGAATTGATAGACTTTGGAACACTTCGTTCTCTGGATGAACCTAAAACTATTCAATTGTACCTGCTGAATACTAGCCCTAAAGTTGTCCAAATAACAGTAAGTTTTTATTAGTAAATATCTTAAGAAAATTCAAGCAGAAGGTTAAGTGTTTCTTTTGTTTTTTACGCTCCACGGTCACTATGCATGGAAACCCAGAATAGTCATACAAATGTAGAAATGTCCTGAAGAAAATACTTTGAAAATTTTAGAAAAGGTTTGAAATTTTGGAAAATTGTGTGTGGAAGTTTTGGAAAAGTCACAGACATTTTCAAAGAGTGATGTTGTTCCATTCCCACTTGTAACATCAGAATGTGTTTTCTCTTGTAATATCAATATTTATTATTCTCTTCACCTCTAATTTGATGTAATTTATTTAAGATATCTAGAGGAAGGTTATGGAAATTCAAGGAAAGGGTCATGAAAATAAATTCCCCAGAAATTCAGGAACTGTACTGCTTATGTTGTGCATGTTCTTAGCTGGATACAGATTGTGTGTTTGGTCTAGCGGTAAGAGCATCCCTCTCTCACACGGAAGGCCCTGGTTCGATTTCCATGTCCAGTCACACTAACGACTTTAAAAATGGAACCTTCTGCAATTGTGATGCTCTGCATAAGCATTGGAGTAGGGAAAACAAGCCAGTGATCCACAACTGGAAAAAAGGCTGTGGCCGGCTTGACTTGAACAGATAGGTTGGAAACTGGGCTGTAAAACTCCATTTAACTCTCAACTGGATACAGTGCCTAAAGGTCATGTGACATGAAAATGACACATGACCAAAATTGGATGTGTTATGTAAAAAGCATTAAAAACCAAGAAAAAAAGCTGTAATTCCCATCAAAATGCCATAAAAAATTGACCATTTCACTGGGCAATTTCTAATTAGCCCTTAATCATTAATAAGCATGAGCTCAATATGCAAATCTTGTGATGTCTTGAGAGGGACATGCCATATATAGCTAATTTTATCCTTTGATTTTACAATTTTCATTTCCAAGACAATTGTAACATTTGTATGCCCCAAGGGTTTTATTTTGAAAGGTTAAATTGTGTTCTTGAAAATCATCAGAATCATACCAAACCATAAATTATCTGATGAGTTATTAGAGATAATTAGTATAGGGTTAATTAAAGAAATGACAAGACTGTGCAACACTCCACATAATTATTTTTGCATGAGCAACAAGTTGCTTCAGAAACTTAAAAGAGGTGTCTTGAATCTTTAGAACCATAAAAATATTGATACAATTCCAAAAGATTTTTCCTTAGGAAAATTCCCTTCCTAATTGCCAAGTGAAGTCTTGACATTTTTCTGACATGACATACTACCTTTAATCATAAAAATAACAACATCGTGGAATGTGTCAATATCTGTTGGGTTTACTTTTTGTGTGATAAGCACAATTTTAAATAATTAGATTCATCTCATTCAGGGATTTGGCCAGAATGGGGTGGAGGGTTTTTTTTTTCTCCTAAACCCAAGTCCAAATTGATGCTGCCCTTGGCCAAAGTTGCAGGTGGGTTGAGGTGGGCAAAAGCTTGCTTCAAGGCTCCTAGAAATGCAATCTGAATCATTGTAAGGGCTGTTTATGTAAATATGAGGGAATGCTGCTGCAAAGGTGTCTTCCTTGCAAATAAAAAACCAAGATTCAATTTTTTTTTTTATGGAAATGAAGAGGGGGGGGGGGGGGAGTTAGATTTTACTCTTCCTCATGGATGGAAAAATCAGCAATTTGGGAATGTCATTGCAGGGAAATTTTGGTATGTGGAAGGACATTTTACTACTTCTGTTTGTAAACATGTGAAGTCTGTGGGAAATTGCAATTTGCTTGCTGGGAAATTAACATTTTTTCCAGCCCTGCAGTCTTCCTTTTCTGGAAAAGGGTAACAAATCCCCCCCCTTTACCCCTTGACAGAATCCCTGCCATTTGGGTTGGCTTACCCTAACTCGTGAATATTTGTAACTATATCAGCTTATATGTAAAATAAAAACATTCAAAGCTGACGACGAGGAAACCTCTTAAGTGTTAGATTCAGCTTTCACCTCACTCAAACAATAAATGAAACTTCATGTTTATTTGTGTTTTCTATTCTTGAAGCCCAAGACACAGAATTGGATGGCATTTTATTTAATTATTTAGTTCATACGATCCTATATGATGTCATTATATCATTTCAGTTTCATTTTCTTCTTTATGAGACCAGGTCATTATGATTATGATTTGTTTAAAGTTCTTTGCAACAAATGCTGCATACTTTGCATTAGTTACAGACACTCAACTCAACAAGTTCAATTTTGAATGGGAGAAATCAAAATTCTCAGTTGGACACTGCTCTGTGATTGACGTAAAATTCCAAAGATGCAAATTAGTTCTTTTGGCATGCGCAGAGAACTTTCTGATTTACACGTTAATACCTAGTATCCTCACCAGGATATAAACTTTTATACCAGGTAATGGATAACTTTGGATAATTGCGACTGTCTGAAATTAGGAGATTTACCCTTTAAATAAATGGTGACTTTTTCAAAAAAGAGGACGATGAAGTTCTGTTCTATTTGCAATCCTATATCCTCTACCAGGAAGGATTCTTTTACCCTTTTGCATCTGCCATTTGGGTTTTGAAAGAAAAGTCTATATTTCCTGTTTTTTCTGCTAATACGGGACAAAGTCACACACGATACATATTGATGAAAACAGTTGAACTACCCTCTTGTTCAGTGTTCGTTTTGAACTGCAGACTTTCATGGGTCTCAGCTGTTTGCCACAATGGTTAACAATCTGTAATGGATTTAACATAGCCTGCTTGACTTACTTTTTTTTCCAAAAGTCTATAAAAAATTCTCCAAGTGGAGTCTCATAAATAATCTTGTTTCCATGTCTCTTTTCTTCTGTTTGCAGAGCGTGTCTTTAGTTCGAACAAATCAAGCCATCTCAATAGACTTCAAACCAGTGGAGTTATCGTCTACGCAAAAGCACAAAAACGTGGCAAACATCACCTTCCATCCACTGAAAGCCAATTATTCACGATTTTGGGCGGGAAAAATTATAGTCAAAACCAAGGATAAAAACATTAAGTTACAAATCCCATACCAAGCGCATGTTTTACCAGGGTGAGTGTCGGTCAGTCACCTGATCTAGAAAGAGTCATTGGACCATTTTATATATTTCCTGATATTCCATTTAGAATCTAGACGTAAATTGCTTGAAGGATCACCCTGTTGTGAAGTGTTTGGTCTACAGAGTGAAGTTAAGGGATGTCATGCATGTTCACACATCAGCTATGTAATGAAAAGTAACCACATGGGAGAGAGAGTAACCTAGTGAATTTCTTTTTCATCAATTTTTTCGATGATAATTTGAGATCTTGGGAGGGAACACAGGTTATCAGTCTTATTTATTTGCAACTTAGTGTTGGTTTAGGGAATGGGGAGGTTATTACATTGTGATTAATGGAAGAACGATATTATATCCATTCACGAATAGCTGCTTCTCATTCAAGTAGTGAACGCTGCTTAGCATGACAAAAATTGTCATTTGAGCTTGTTAGCTCAACTTATTGAGCTATTGTTATGGCAATGCATGTGTCTGTGTGTCTGTCTGTAGCTTATTGCTACTACAGAGAAAACTTATTTCCCCAATGTTGGTATCAAATCAGTATCTGCCTGTGTGGAGAATTAAAACACTTGTATTGCTGGTATCAACTAATTGCAACATCATTGAAGCTCTTATGAAGCTGTTACAAAGACTGATTAGAAGCCAAGAATATTAATATTGACAGCACTTTGGCAGTCCTGCTTGTTGAATTAATATCTACAATAATGGCCTACATTCAAATGTGATTCATTCCTTAGATGTTATTCATTATGTTAAGGCCCTGTCACACTATACCGGGCAGGCTCTACGGGCTTGTTGCGGGCAAGAATTTGTTGCACGCAGGAAAGGTTCTGCGGGCAAGTCAAGATTTGGGTGGGTTTTACGTGAAAATTGCGTATTTTACCTGTGGTACTTCCGTGGGTTTTGCGTGTTCTCCATGTGAAAAAGCGTGCAACAAGCCGGAGAGTTCCGTGTTAGCTCAGGGACACTTACGGGCTCTGCAAGTTACCGGCGTGCTAGTTACGTGCTGCCTGCAAGGTGCCAGGTTTACGTGTGCCCATTGCAAGCATATTAAACATGGCAGATGTTTTTGCAGAATGCCAGCAACTTGCTCGCCACAAACCCTTGGATTACCAGCAGGGACATAGTAACTTGCTCCCAACATACCCTCAATTGCCTCGCTCCATACCCGCAGAATTGACACTAGGAAGTCAAGTTGTACCAACACCGTTCGTTGCCCGTAGAATGCACGTCCCATGCACGCATCTGACACATGCTCTGCACGAAATCGTCACAGCTTCGCGGCCAACCTACTTCAAGCGGGTTAACTGCTTGTGACATGTGGCCGCTACGGGCCCCCTGTGGCGTACTGCGGGAACCTCTGTGGGCAAATTCACACAATTTACCTGGAATAAGTTTCGAGCATGTTCAAAACTTGGTTGCGGGCAACTCGGACTTGCGTGCGCACCTGCGGGCAAGTACGGGCAAGATCCGGGCGAGATACTGTCAGGTCCGTGCTAAATGCGGGAACCTGCGGGCAGCAAAAGTTGTCACCTGCAACTTGCCCGCAGTGCTTGCCTGGAATAGTGTGACAGGGCCTTTATAAACATAGGCTGTATGTAACTGTAGATAAAAGAGCTTCTTTCTCTACTCAAGAACCCATTCAACTCATCTTTTTTTCTTAAACAGGACATTGAGTGTAATTCGAAATAGTACCTACTTTAACCTGTTGGAACCACCGCTGAGAAAACCAGAGGAGAGGAAACTGCACCTCACCAATTATTTTAATTTCTCTATTGTCATACACCAAGCAAATTTAGTGAACAATGCACAAGGTACCTTTGAGGTAAGAAAAATTTTATCACTTAATAAGTGTTAAAAGGCTAGTGTCAACCCATACTTTTTGTGGTGAATTTTGCATCAAGTCCTTCATTGAGAATTCACATAATTTCACCTACGTTTATTCAGGGTTTAAATTGTAAGAATTTTATTGTAAATGTACTTTGGGGTGGAGAGGTCTGCTTTGTACCCTTCACGGTAGGAGTGTCCCTATCCTGCAATGTACCAGCCATCTACTTCACACTCTGTACCCCCTCCCCCCAAAGGAAAGAAAATTCAAGACGAAAGGTATGCCCAAAAGTTTTGACTCTGAGGGCAGAGACGTTTATCTAACTGGCAGTTACTTCTAAGTTACTTTCACTCTTCCTGTGCCCAACTGCCCATACTGCCCAGTTAGATAAATGACTATTCCCAAAGCCGTTCCGTTGAAGATGGGAGGGGGGGGGAGGGGGAGGGGGTCTTCAGCAGAGTGAGGGTGTCCTCTATTTTCTCTGCACTTTTTGTTTACAAGGGTCTAGTTGCAGTTTTGGTAGGACTGATTACAAAAGGAGGTAACTATCAGAACCAGTAGATCCTCAAGCCGGTGAGTTTTGGGGAATCTATGTTGCCCCTCCTTACCTCCTATTTACAGGGCCCAACCAGGATGCAAAAGCTAATCACCTAATCTCTTAATAATACTATTTCTGACTAGCCGTAATTTCAGATTATTTTTTGTCAATAAACTAATCAGTTGTTAAAATAAAAAGCATATGGTAGTAGCACTATGTAAACTATAAAATAGTTTTTTTGTTTTCCTGGGAAATCATTCATAGCAAAAGACTAATCATTCCTGTGTTTATTTGATGAATTTTAAATGTCATCATATTCACTGAAAAATAATTTTAACCCATTTTCACATTGAATTTTCATCATTTCAGATAAAAAATTTTACCAGTCCGATTATTATACCACCTCACGAGACTGACAGTAGTTTATCACTATCATTCACACCAAGTGATACCCTGTCATCACTTTCAACGATGTTGAGACTGGGAACAAATGCATCACTTTTTACCATACCAGTGCATGCATACACAGGAAAGTTAAAAGTGAGTACGACCGTTTTTCCATATATATGCAGCTTGCAGAAAGTGCATACGTCAGGAACAAACGAAACCCCCGCCCTGCACATTTCCCCAAATTGTCAGGTTCTGGCCTTAAAGGGTAGGGCTCATTGAGTTGTTGTGGATACTTAATGAAAGTGTTAAAGGGTCACTACCACATGACAATGCTTAAAGGTAGCATAATGAAACAAGTTCTGTATCCAATAGTTACAGAAAAAGTTAAAATTTTTGCATTTTGTTATGTCCTGACTTGTAACAGTTTTGTGCATAATTTGAAAAAGTGTCTGTTCACAAATTTTTGTAACCAAATTGAACTGTTAAGTACTCAATCATAAAACAGTTATTTGTATGTAGGATGTGGGGGTTGTCTAAACTTGATCATTTGTCACTGGTATGTGAAGAAAACTTAAGAGGTTTGAAAAACTTTGTTGAATTTTATGAACCAACTCAATGAGTCACTTTAAATGACCATGTATCATGAGTGTTTTTCATTTTGGCCCGAAAGGTTTCGTCCAGGTAAAGTATCCTGCTTTCTGTATCCTTTCCATATTGAAGCCACAGCTTTTCAACTGTTCAATATTGGGAACTTACTCTAAAGTAGTTTACAATATTTCATAATTCAAAGTGAATATCTAATATACATTATTACATTTAGTTGTTCTACTAACAAGCATGATTTTAAAAAGGTGTCTTGAAATGTGATAATGTGTGGTTTTTATTTTGTGGTATTTGCTGTTTTTCTTTCCTTCAGTTTTTCATGCATGGAAAAGAAATTGAAGACAAGATAAACTTAGGTACCGCAGGTTTGACAGACTACAGGGTGATCATGATGATAGCCGTAAACGATAATCCAGTTGAGGTGAGTACTACTGTTCCTGGTACCGACAGGATTTATCAGATCTTTGATAGAAACTATAATAAGAAATTTGTTTGCTTCGTGTCAGCAGAGTCTAGCTTCATCATTTCTTTGACAACTCATGTGGTAGCCTAACGATTTGATTAAACTTTCAGATCCAGGGTGGGTTGCAATATGACACAAATGTGACAGGGAGGTAAAAAACAGTCATAATCATTTCACTCTCTAGAATGATGCTAAAAGTTATTTCCTTTGACCATAGCAAGCTATTTGATCTGAGTCCTCTTTAAACTAGCTATGATTTTGCTAAAATCTTGGTCAATCTCAGTCCATCTAAAAGCTCACTTTAAAAAGTTGTTGTATAATCCGAACTGAATAGCAATTTAGTGATGTCACGAAACTACCCTACAAAGTAGGTATTCAATTCAATTCAATTGTTTATTCAAATATTAAAATTGGCATTGAAAATGTGAACATTCCAAAAGCTCAAAAACAAAGTTAAGAAATATAAAATAATAATAAAATGGGAAAAAATTTTTTAAAAAAAATCTAAAATTGGGAATGCAAAACCTAACATAAAACAGAAATCTAACCAGACAAGTTAAACAATTTCATGGCGGCTGGCTAAAACTATCTATAAAACGCCTGTTTTCAAGAAATTCCATGTATGCCACACCTGTGTTTGCCAACCGTTCTGTTTTAAGCAGAACTTTTCTATTTTCTAAGCTTTAAAACTCATAAAAATCTGAACATTCTGTTTTTCTGACTTGTGCATCAAAAATTATTGTGAAAGTTAACATGATCAGGAAACTGCAAAGCAACAGCTTGGCAAAAGTAACAACAATTTGTATACATCTTAGTGATCTCCAGTGGGGCTGGAAAAAATGAAAAGGAGTAAAATTATATCCCAGGGAGAGGGCAAAATTTCTCACAATTCTCACTATATTTTCACAAGCAGAAAAGATTAATTTTGTTCTAATTGCCAAAATTGCCCTCCAGATGTCCAAATTTCCCTGGAAGGAGCTTCCCAACTTCCCACCTTTTTCCACCTATGTTGTGAACCTTTGAAGAGGTTAAGAAGAGTTTTTCCTCCTGGACCTCTGAGCCCTGTGATTTTGTGCTTTTGTGCTTCAGTAGAGGATGGTACTCAGTTTTCTGAAATGACAATGTTAGCAAGTATGGTAATCCAAACTGTATAACAATTTGATAGTGTTAGATTAGAAAACCATCCAGCAAAGGTATTACTGTTAAGGTTGCAAGAAAATTTCATGTTTATACGTTTGTTGCCAATCTGAAAGCTCTCATTTCAATTCTAACATTTTGGTTTTTTTTGGTTTCGATGATAAGAGAAACCAATGCATTCATGATGGCGTGCATGTGTATGTGTGTATGTATGTGTATGTGTGCGTGTGTATGTGTGTGTGTGTGTTTGTGACACTTAACTTGTTAACACGATATCTCAAGGTAGGAATGTCCGACAGTTTTCAAACTTGGTACATAGATGCGCCATATTGAGAGGAAGAACCCTATTGTTTTTGGTGGAGGTCAAAGGTCATCTGGGGTCACCAGGGGTCAAAGTCTAAAAACCTTGTTAACACGATATCTCGAGGTAGGAAACTTGGATAGATTTCATATTTGGTATGTGGATGCATTATAGTCAGTAGATGGTCCCTATTGTTTTTGGCGGAGGTCAAGGTCATCTGGGGTCACCAGGGGTCAAAGTCTAAAAACCTTGTTAACACGATATCTCGAGGTAGGAAACTTGGATAGATTTCATATGTAGTATGTGGATGCGTTTTAGTCAGTAGATGGTCCCTATTGTTTTTGGTGGAGGTCAAAGGTCATCTTGGGTCACCAGGGGTCAAAGTCTGAAAATCTCGTTCACACAATATCTCAAGGAAGGAAGCTTAGATAGATTTCATATTTAGTATGTGGATGCATTATGGTCAGGAGATGATCCCTATTGTTTTTGGTGGAGGTCAAAGGTCATCTGGGGTCACCAGGGGTCAAAGTCTAAAAACCTTGTTAACACGATATCTCGAGGTAGGAAACTTGGATAGATTTCATATTTGGTATGTGGATGCGTTATAGTCAGTAGATGGTCCCTATTGTTTTTGGTGGAGGTCAAAGGTCATCTTGGGTCACCAGGGGTCAAAGTCTGAAAATCTCGTTCACACAATATCTCAAGGAAGGAAGCTTAGATAGATTTCATATTTGGTATGTGAATGTGTTATGGTCAAGAGATGGTCCCTATTGTTTTTAGTGGAGGTCAAAGGTCATCTGGGGTCACCAGGGGTCAAAGTCTAAAAACCTTGTTAACACGATATCTCGAGGTAGGAAACTTGGATAGATTTCATATGTGGTATGTGGATGCGTTTTAGTCAGTAGATGGTCCCTATTGTTTTTGGCGGAGGTCAAAGGTCATCTTGGGTCACCAGGGGTCAAAGTCTGAAAATCTCGTTCACACAATATCTCAAGGAAGGAAGCTTAGATAGATTTCATATTTAGTATGTGGATGCATTATGGTCAGGAGATGATCCCTATTGTTTTTGGTGGAGGTCAAAGGTCATCTGGGGTCACCAGGGGTCAAAGTCTAAAAATCTTGTTAACACGATATCTCGAGGTAGGAAACTTGGATAGATTTCATATTTGGTATGTGGATGCGTTATAGTCAGTAGATGGTCCCTATTGTTTTTGGTGGAGGTCAAAGGTCATCTTGGGTCACCAGGGGTCAAAGTCTGAAAATCTCGTTCACACAATATCTCAAGGAAGGAAGCTTAGATAGATTTCATATTTGGTATGTGAATGTGTTATGGTCAAGAGATGGTCCCTATTGTTTTTAGTGGAGGTCAAAGGTCATCTTGGGTCACCAGGGGTCAAAGTCTGAAAATCTTGTTCACACAATATCTCAAGGAAGGAAGCTTAGATAGATTTCATATTTGATATGTCGATGCGTTTTAGTCAATAGATGGTCCTGTTTAATTTTGGCGGAGCTCGAAGGTCATCTTGGGTCACCAGGGGTCAAAGTCTAAAAACCTTCTTAACATGATATCTCAAGATAGGAAGCTTGGATAGATTTCATATTTGGTATGTAGATGCATTATGGTCAGGAGATGGTCTGTAATATTTTTAGGGGAGGTCAAAGGTCACCTGGGGTCACCAGGGGTCAAAGTCTGAAAACCTTGTTAACGCGATATCTCAGGGTAGAAAACTTTGAATAGAATTCATATTTGGTATGTGGATGCATTTGAGTCAATAGATGGTCCTGTTTAATTTTGGCGGAGGTCGATGGTCTCCTGGGGTCACCAGGGGTCAAAGTCTAAAAATCTTGTTAACATGAAATCTCAAGATGGGAAGCTTGGATAGATTTCATATTTAATATGTAGATACATTATGGTCAGGAGATGCTCCTGTTTTTTTGTGGCAGAGGTCAAAGGTCATCTCGGGTCACCTGGGGCCAAAGTTGGAAATTTTTTTTTATGCGGTATCTCAAGGTAGGAAACTTGAATAGAATTCATATTTGGTGTATGGATGGGTTATGGTCAGGAAATGGTCCATGTTGTTTTTGGTGAAGGTCAAAGGCAGATATGCCAAGTATCCCTATTTAGGCGGAATAAATGCGATTTTCTACCCTCAATTTAGCCCCATTGTGTTTGGCAGAAATGAAAGGTCATCTGGGGTCTCCAGGGGTCAAAGTCTAGGAACCTTTTTCAATATGATCTTTCGAGATAGTTGTTTGTCCGTCCATATGTCTGTCTGCCTGTTGTTTGCCTGTCTAGCTATGTATGGCTTTTATTGAGGTCAAAAGGTCATCAGGAATGACAATTATTTTTTGAACATGCTAGTATAACATTTGAATGAGAAGATAATGGTGCATGATGGCATTCTTTAAAACGGAACATTTATGTATCATCGAAACCTCAATGCATTTTTGCATTCTGGTTTTCATTTTAGGTTCCAATTACATATTTAAGGTGCACACTTCCTGATTGTGAAGTAGTGATAGTACAAGTCAGAGAAGGAAACACGACCTACTTGGGAGATGAATTTGATCCTTCAGACTATCCAATGTACCGTTACAATAGAGTAAGTTCAGACCATCCTTTGTACTGTTACAATAGAGTAAGTTCAAACTATCCAATGTACCGTTACAATAGAGTAAGTTCAGACTATCCAATGTACCGTTACAATAGAGTAAGTTCAGACTATCCAATGTACCGTTACAATAGAGTAAGTTCAGACTATCCTTTGTACTGTTACAATAGAGTAAGTTCAAACTATCCAATGTACCGTTACAATAGAGTAAGTTCAGATATCATTTGTACTGTTACAATAGAGTAAGTTCAAACTATCTAATGTTACTGTTACAGTAGAGTAAATTTTGATAAATGGATATCTTTGGATTTTTTTTTGTCAAGTCTTGTGGGTGTGTTTCAACTTTTCTTTTGGCTAAAAACCAGTTCCCATTGTTGTCTCTTTGATCATCAAACCGATTTTTTATTGGTGCCTTCTCAACCGTGACCACGGTGTTATAGAAAAGGGTTTACTTTTAAAACGATAATCTGGGAAAACCCTTCAGAGATCAGGGTGTTGTTTTTTCAACTTTGTTACCTAAAAGAGAATTGCCAAATGTAATTTTTTTTGTGAGTCACATGTAGACACAAGCTTGCTTGTCACTCAGTGATTGGATGGCAATTCTCCATAGTCAGTCTGATGCATACGTTTGTAGTAAAGTTGTTACCATATCTGATTGACCGTGCAAATAAGGTGTCATAGCTATTCATGTAGGGTAGGACGGTGCTATTGAAACCGGTAGTTGTAACTTTTATGAAGGGCTACTGTAAACTAGAACTGCATTTGCTTGCAAATACGCAGAATTGTAGTGCGTGTTAGAGATGTCTTTTCAGTTAGTACAGTAGCCCAGTTTTTATTTGAACTTTAGGATTTGTTCATGGCGGGAAGAGGGGCTGTTGTTTCTTTTTGGCCACTCCTCTCAACCCTATTTCTTGATAGTACAAAGATGGACCACTTGTCTCCCAGCTCCTTGGCTGGACGCATAAAGAAATCATAGAAGAGTAACCAATGATGGAGTAAATCCGGACCTTCTATGCTAATAGTCAGTCACTAGCTTTATTTTGAAGCATATTTGCCAACAATGAAGCAAGTGCTGAGTAGTCCTTGAACAAGACCGTGTGCTGCGCTTAACGGTAGGACCTACTCCGTATACAGTCTAGTGTGGAGTAAAATGAAGTGGACGAAGCATAGTCCCGTTCAAGGACTCGTGCTGAGTAGCCTACTTAGTCATACATTATGCTCTGTTGTGTTGTTTACTCCTGCCTGAAATGGTTTTATCGGTTCTCGACTCCTCTTTCACCGTTCTTTATGTTAAATAATGACGCCCTCCCAAGCTCTCTGACTGCACCGCTGCATGCATATGACAACTTTCTCGTGGAAGGCCGAATAACTGTTGACGCTGTGTGTTTTAACATCCGTGTTTCGTTAATTCGCAATGCATGCTATATGCATGCTGTCAAAACGTTTCGGTCAGACTGCTGTCAAAATAGCTTCTGCTGTTACCACTGAAATAAAGCATGATAATAGAACTACAGCACAAGTCGCTTAATCCAACGCAGTAAAGCCAATTCGTTCCGTACAGGGAATTGGCTATACCCTGCTCCGTAGTAGCTAGATGAAGATACTGTACAATAACGTCTTGATACTGTTCAACGATAGTGGACGCAATGGCGCCGTGTTACGTATACCAATTTGGAAGCAGCGATTGATTCTCCAGGCTTATCACTTCAGTGTGAAAAGGCCGAACCACATTACATCGCGTTTTCTGGAAATTTATCCGCAATGCTCTTTCATGAAGGTAACTCCTTAAATCAGCCTTGTAAGTGTAGTATTTGCTTTTCTGAAGTTGATTTTTGTTTAAAGACGGCCACAGATTGCACTTACTGCTATTGTTAAAGGGTAGAGCATGGATATTTGTACGAACTAAGTTACGGTACGCGCAGGGAAATGAGTTGTGGGCCATAACAGGCTTCACAAAAGAAATTGTCAGTCGGCCAGTAAATGCCAATATTGTAGTGCGGCGCACTACAATAATAACTCTTGATGGTTGGGAAAAGATACAAACTAAAGAATGTTTTGATCTTTACAAGACCTGAAAAAGTCACTTTGTGACAATGATGGAAGTCTTTTGTCCAAAATATTTTGGTAATATTATGCACTGTACCAATCTTTGTACTCTGTGTATGTACTATCTCATAGAGGTTATGAACAAGTGAGTCACCAAGACGAGCAAAGAAAAAAATGGTCTCAAAGTTATTAGGTGTGAGTTCTGTGGATATATATGGCCATTCCTGTAGATATATCAAAGCTGCTAATAATTGCATTGCTCTGTTTTGTGAGGATTGTACTTGGACCAAGTTAAGAACAAAAAAAAAGAAAATACCAGTTGGCAGTTGTTGAGTGTTCAAAAAAAGAAAAAGATTTCAGTTGTGACATTTTCACTTTCTATTATCCCTGTGTGTGCTCATCTAACCTAAAAACCTGTACTGATTCATTTTAAATACAAATATCCCCTACCGTAACACACACACAGGGAATGTGAAAATGTCACCCAACACCAATGACAACTAGATTAGATAAAAGGGGATAGTTTAAAAAATTTTAAATATTGTTCAAGTTCATGTTTCAAATCTAGTTGAAATACTTTGCAAGTTCTTCCCTTCAATTCCCTCTTACTTACAAGTTGGAAATGCAGTGGGCATATTCTACAACTAGTCCAGGGGAGGGGGACAAAGGACATTATCCTGAAAAGATTGTCACCCCTGTAACTTTCTTCCTCAGTTCACAGTTCCCCCTCATCACTATGCCCTGATGTTGCTTCGGTTCACCACACCAGAGACAGAGGGACTTTATAGCGGCGTGGTGAAATTGGAGACCAGTTACCATGCAGCACAATACGAAGCAATTTTAAAAGCAGTGGAAGGTTATGTTACCATTAAACCAGAAAAAGTAGAGTTTCCACCAACATACCCTGTAAGTACAAGACTTTACTGTTTTTAAAATTTTGAGAGTGATAACAGCTAGCTCCTTAAAAGCAATTTGATTTGGTTGTGCTTTCAGTAAATGACAGTTGTGCAGCCAGTTTTAAGGGCTACATTCAGTCAAGATTTCAAATTGTTGCTTAACCCCTGATATGGAAGCAAGGCACCAGGTAGTGACATTACTAGCATATAATAATTATATTTGATCCATGTTTGTTGCCCATAAAAAATTTTTTTCTGCTTGAACTTGACTGTAAGTAATTCAATGCCTATGCAAATATTTCTTCTGCTGGAACTCAACTGTTAGGAATGTTTAAGTTCCGGATGCAAGCTGTCATATTCTTATTCGATCCGGTAGAAGATATATCCCATCATGCCCCTCTCTCATGAATAATTAACACTTTTGTCAGAGTCATTTGCTTACTCACATTATTGCCAGTGCATTTATTTTTTTTTTTGCAAAAATATGATGTTTTGATTTTATTCCCATCATGACTTCTTTTTCCTTATCTTAGGGCCTTTTGCAGACTCAGAGTATTACCCTTCAGAACAGTTTTAGTCACAAAATGACCTTAGAAAGTTTAAAGCCGATGCCTCCTGATGAACAGTTTTATTTCAGGCCACTTAAAAAGTTGATGAATGTTGAAATTGAAGCATCAAAGAAACAGAAGGTATGTACGCTTTTCTAATTTAGTGCTCTTTTGTCTGTAAAGGGAAATATTGGGTTTAAAATGGTCCAGCATAGCATCAAAGAAAATAGCTCTGGTCATTATCAAATTAATTGGTCTCAACAATAAACCCCAACAGTAGCTTCATCTCCTCAAAATGTTATGCACAAGAGGAGTTATGGGAGTTGCATCTTTTGAAATGTTGAAAGTTTGGGTTAACTAATTACTCTTGAGAAACAAACAACTGAATTTCTATGTGATGGAAACTTAATTCGTGAAAAGAAGGCCACCCTACTGCCTTATTTTTAATTATTTATCACTCTTTTGCCTATAAATATTGGTTTTAAAAGGATGAAATTTCCTTGTTAAACAAACTCAGTATTTCCCTTCAAATCGGAATGGGTCATTCCCCAAATTGCTGAGTGGAAAAAATTAATCTACATTGCCCCACCTGACCCCCTATTTAAATTATGAAGGGAGCATGTTAAGTGGGAATTCTTTGTTTTAAGAGTAAGATCAGAATGTTTTGTGCATAACACTTATGCATGTGAGGACATGTATAGTGATCCCTGACTTACCTGAAAATACCAGCTAAAGTTGTCATGCATTCTAATACCCCTTTACGCTACCTTTCTGAACATTAACCATACCAGGCATGCATCCAGTGGGATTTTCACTGCCTAGCCTCCCCCTCCCTGTTTTCCCACAGTAACAAATTCAAGTAGACAGAAATTAACATGATGAGAATCTAGGAAAATATTCAAGATGACCATTAGCATTTCCAAACTGGAGCAATTTGTAAAAATTTATCGGTCCTTTTTTGTTTCTTGTCAGGTTGGGAAAATAGTTTTTGATGCAAGAAAAAAGTGCCATCCTGATTGTTACGTCGGATTACCTACACACACACCCGGTATTTAATATTAAATTTCTTTATTCTTCTGTATCTTTAGTCAAAGACTAAGTATTAACTCTTTGCTCTTATTCATTCTCCTGAATTTATATGTTTATTTTGCTCCTCCCTACCTTTTATTTACGTATGTATTTCCCTACTTGCCTAATCCCCATCTGGCAGACACCTAGCCCTTCTCACTATCTCTCCCGCTCTATTGCCATGCTTGCATTTCAGATGCACATGTTTAGAGCTGTCGGCAACTGTCGCTCATAGACTCATAAACCATTAAGTTTTGTAGATTGTACTTGTACTCTTCAAGTTTGTAATGTTGCACCAGGCTTTAAGTGAGTGTTGAAAAGCAAAATCAGTAATTGGATTTGGGAGCTATGCACATGTGCACATCTTGCAAATGGTCTGGATAAATAAAATGATCCCACATCTACAATCGTTCTTTAACAATCTATTCATAATATAATGAGGAATCTTAAGTGAGTTTTATGTAGTGGACTGTATTTAAATTGCCATTTTGGTGTACATTACACGTGTGGCTCGGTTACTTGCCATTTGGTCTACCCCGGGGGAATAAAACGACATTCCACTGTTTTCAGAGATAGCGAAGGCAGATTTGGTGTCTTCGTTGATCACGTAACACTCTGAATGTCGTTTTATTTTCCGGGGGTAGACCAAACGGCAGCTAACCAAGCCACACACGTCATGTAGGAATATGCATTTTAATCAGCCCCAAATTCGGGCAGAGACTCTTATTTGAGCTAGTTGGGCTAGGCACTTGTTAGAATCTTGCTAGGTGTTGTATGTAGGTCCTGCATGAACAAGGGACCACAGTTAACTAGGTGCTTAGCTGGGTATGTGCATTTCCACATTTTGCCCCACAATTCCATATGGCAACAAATTACTGAACTAGTTTATTGATACACACCTCCCTGTGCTCATTTTTGTGAGTTCATATATGGTGTCATTTCCTCCAATCACGATGGAGAAGTGCCACACAGGCTTGTTAGTGAAGACTTGCCGAGCAGAAAATGACAAAATGTTCTCGATAAGCATACATAAACAGTGTTTGAGACACATGACAAAAGAGTACTAAATGGTGATGCTGAGGAATGCTGTGATGATTCCAAGTCTCCATCAATTATTAAGTATGTTAATGAGTATCTCTCCTGTATCATGGTTTGAAGGTACTAATAAAGCTAACCACATTCTCGAACATTTGAAATGTATGTCATTTATCCTATGTTTTGCTTAAACCAACAGACGGTCAAATGTGGCTGTCTTCACTCAAGTTAGATGATCCCCAAGATATTGATAGGCTCTTTTACAATTTTAGAAGGAATAAGTGGCTGAAAGTTCAAGAAGCTGGGGAGAATCGGTAAGATATTACAAATTTTTGAAAAACCAAAACTTCAGTACATCCTAAAATCTTGTCCACACTATGGGACTCGATAGGAGGCAACGCATTGCAATGAGACTGTTCAGACACGTGCTTTGCAACTAATTGCTATCAGATGCGCAACCCAGTTTCATGTGACCGAACGTGTTCGGTCGCATGAAACTGAAATGTGCAACTAACAACCTTACGGACTTCTGGAATTAAGCCTGCGAAGTTCTTTTAATTGAAATGTACAGAACACATTCCTGTCTCTTTAATGAACAAATTAAGAGTATGATAAACATTAAAATTTTGCGTGAATTTCTTCATGGACCTGGGATTTGTTGCATAATGTGGACACTGTGCTCTTAAAACTAGTTATTCGTCAGTCGCTCAACACAACAAGACATTCTTATTGCAATTAGTCAAGTGACATAGTGCGGACGGGACTTAACAAAAACTCTTAATGATCCTTAAAATGAAAATGAAAATTTTCCCAAAATGATTTTCCAAGAATAGTTTTTTCCTTGATTTCAAAGAAACTTTAAATACTCTTTGATGTTTTGGTACATGTTACATTAAAATGCATTCTCGGTTTGGTAAGTTCGAGTCCTCTTCATTTAGTCTTCTGCCGAAGACCCTTATCCAAAGAACAAGTACAAAGGATTGTGGGATAGCATTATGTTGCACATCATTTTAGGTCATGGTAAAATGACGTACACACAAAAGGCTTATACCCAAAAATCTGTCGTGCAATCCTTTTATATCCAGTCATATATAAAGATTACAACTTTTAATCTCCAACAGGGTTAATGCAACTATGAGGCTGGCTACCAGTCTGGTCAGTGATGTTGAAATTTCTGTTAGTGCTGAACTGAAGTGGCCCAAGCTAACATCAAAGGATATTGTGAAGTTTCCGATGACTTTAGTTGACAGTGGAGCGGTGAGTTCTTAAACCATTAACTTTGTCCAGTATGATAAAGTGGGTTTTGAAAGCCCCATTCTAGCTCATATTTCTTCGCTGAGAGGAAAATGTGGGGAAGGGACTCATATTTGTGGAGTAGAATTGAAGCACCCCCCTCTCTGATTGAAATTATGTTGACTTAATCTTTTAGGTGAGCTAGTTGGAGTTGTTTAGATGAGGTTTACCAACACATCAACACAAATATGTTATATCTTGTCTACTAGATTAAAAGTAAAGATGAACTTTGGTTTTGAATGCAGCACAAGATCAAGTTGGGTTTCAAATTCAGTCCAAACAATGTGCAACTCCTTCCCTTGAGTGGCATCTAACAGCAGGCCAGAAATACCATGGACATATTTTACAACACGCAGCCCACAGTGGGATTAATCCTTCAGACCAAAGTGTGGTAGTACCTGTTGCATTGACAGGGAACATATAGGCATGCTCTATAGAGTGCTCTCAGGTCCTGGGTAAGATGTAAAACTGCATCCAGGTGGACTGAGGAGGTTGTGTGTGGCGAGAAGTTTGTCCCCGACTATCGCCTATAAAATGCTCACAGAAGACTGTTATTACTCATCCCATGGATGGCAGGTTGTTGACGCCACAAAACCGAGCAAGTCCCTCCATTTAATGGTTGCTCCTGTGGGCTGGGGGTTGTAGAATATGCCTAAAGTATTCCCTGCCTGTCATAGGAGGCGACTAAATGAGAAGACTTGAATAGTATTTGAACAGTATGACACTATATAACACATTCCTATTGGTGTGTCATTAAATCTTTTCTAACTATCTATAGAGTGCTCTCATTGATGTCATTAGCCACGCCCCTTTTGACGAGCAAAAACTATTGTTTGGCCCTAGCTAGATTAGAAGCAACTGACAACTCATCACTCTATATGTTATGTGTTTGTAATGATGTCAGTATGAATTAATGCTTATAGGTTTCAGTGCTTCAGGAAGATGTGGCTGCAGACCATATGCATTGACGTCACCACTAACATCATTTTAGAGGACTAACAATGTTCACATGGCTGCACCACTGATTTTTGTGTTGGACATAAAGATCTTCTGACAGCATGTGCAGTAGAATTTGCTCCATGTTTGTTCAAACTTACGGGCATATCTCATCGGTTGACCAGTCAGCTTGTCTGCATTTGTTGGTGTTTTTTTGTTATTCCTTCAAAAAAGGCCGCTCTTTCTGCATTGTGATATCTTATGCATAAGGTGTATAGAAAGTGTGGTTAAGGTCAAAACAAATGGATAGCAGTCTTGGATTAGAACTTGCAGTTGCATCTGATGATTTGTATTTTCTTCATGATTCCATAGATTTAATGCAAATATTACTGCCAATAATTTTCCCCTACAGAAGAGCACAGTGACCATCATTAACCCGACAGAGTCCACCATTATTCTTCAGTTAGTCCCCATTACTGCCTACAAGGATCCTGCTGCCATCTTGGACCTTTTCTCTGATAGGTAAAAATCACTTTGTTTGTGGTCTGAATCTTCTGGATCTAAGTAGCTACTTACATGGAGTTTTTATGGCTCTGTCTAACCAATTGGGACTGCGTTGTTTGGTCTAACAGTAAGAGCATCAGCCTCTCACACAGAAGGACCAGGTTCTATTCCCAGGTCTGGTCATACCAAAGACACTAAAAGACACTACTGCTGTTGTGCGTGATGCGTGCTCTGCATAAGCAGTGGAGTAGGGTAAACAATCCAGTGAGCCACAACTGGAGCAAAGGCTCGACTTGAACCAAAAGGTTGGAAACTGGGCTGTAAAACTCTATCTATCTAAGTAACTAATTAAATAACCAATTGGTTTAAATCTGGCCAGCCACAGCCTTTTTACCAGTTGTGTTTCCTATTCCATTGCTTCTCCTGAGCACCAATTACAATGGCAATAGGTTCCATTTTAAAGTCTTTGGTATGACCTGGCCAGGAGTCGAACCCCATACCCTCCGACTGCAAGTGTGATGCTCCAACCGTTTGACCGTGCAGTTGATCGTGTTCTGATTGTAATGTCTTCATCAGTCGTAGTAAATTTCAATGTTCTTGTACGTAATCTACTTCTTCTCACAAACATCTGATGAAATATCTGACATACTACAGAGAAAGAAAAGAGTTGATGATTAGATTTTGTGGAGCAATTGCTCTTTTATACTGTATTGTTTCTTCTTTTGCACTGTTTTCAGGCCCCTTTCATGGAAGGAAATATTTAAATTTGTGGTTTTTCTTTGTGTTTACTTTTTAAAGGTTTAATGCCGAAGCTATCAACTTTAAAGATCCAAATCCTTTCTCTGTGAGAGATATTGGCAAGAAGGTAAGGAATTTGGTTTTTCTCACCTTGCTTACTCAGTTACTGACAAATCTGAGCAGCTATGGTAATTGGCCGTTAGTGGTTCCATCAGCCTTAAACAGCCGTAATTCTTTGGACTATATGCAATTGTGAGCTCTCATACTCTGTTTTAATTGAGGGAATCAAGAGATTTTAAGTGTACAATCACCAATGATTCAACAAATTATTTGAAAAGCTGATGGACCAGGGGGCCGTTCCACAAAGAGTTACGCACAATCTTAAGTTTGATTCCCAATACATAAGCCAACAGTAAATCATACTTAAGATCATGCGTAACTCTTTGTGGAACGGGCCCCAGATATGCCTGACTAATTGAGACCTTCACTTGATTGTTTGGATTTGTCTACAGGCCTTACATTTGATATCAAAAAGCATCATTTTGGATGCAAAGAATGAACAAAGTGTAGACATAATGTAGATGTAGCACACACACACCTAGCAGACTTAATCTCAATCGACACACAAATCAACTGTTTGCATTTTGGCATAGGTTGCAAAATAGTACAAGCCTGCTTCTCATCGAGCATGCATTTTCTGTACTGACATAGTGTAAACATAGTCTGTTGCTTTTACTGGACAGTTACACTGTTGGGCTTCACATGATGGTTGGAGGTTTGGGGAGGGGGGCCAAGGGTTCAATGGTTGGAGGGGACAGGAAAATGTAGTTTTTGCCTTATTATATGTAGGCTTTATTTAAATATCGTGACAACTTGGTCAACACTGTCACACATTTTTGAGCCCTTGACCTAAATGATTCACCTTCATTTCATCTCTGTTCTTATCCAGGACTGTCGAGGTAACTGTGTAAAGGGTCACCTATCAGCTATAGAAGAGACCTATGGTGTGAAACCAGACCCTTTCATGTGTGCCATGGCCCTCAAGCCAAAGCAGAATGCAACGGTTCATCTAAATTTTAGACCATTCGATAACAAAGATAGAATCTCACTTTTTGTAATCAGGTAAATTTCATACTTCGGCTTTTTTTGATTCCTTGCCGAAGGCAGGCAAGGAATCTATGCGATGGTGATGTCGTGTGTATGTGTGTGTGTGTTTATGTGACGCTTTGGCTTGTAAACACGATATCTCAAGAAGGGTTAGTGTGACTAACCTCGTATTTGGTGTGTAGGTTGGTCATATTGAGTAGATGATCCCTATTGTTTTTGGTGGAGATCAAAGGTCATTTGGGGTCACCAGAGGTCAAAAGGTCAAAACCTTGTAAACACGATATCTCGAGAACGGTGCATGTGACTGTGCTCATATTTGGTGTGTAGATTGGTCATATAGAGTAGATGATCCCTATCGATTTTCGTGGAGGTCAAAGGTCATTTGGGGTCACGAGACGTCAATAGGTAAATTCCTTAGAAATTGCTTGTAAACACGGTATCTCAAGAAGGGTAAGTGTGACTAATCTCATATTTGGTGTGTGCATTGGCCATATGGAGTAGATGATCCCTATTGTTTTTGGTGGAGATCGAAGGTCATTTGGGGTCACCAGAGGTCAAAAGGTCAAAACTTCGTAAACACGATATCTCGAGAACGGTACATGTGACTATGCTCATATTTAGTGTGTGGGTTGGTCATATTGAGTAGATGATCCCTATCGATTTTCGTGGAGGTCAAAGGTCATTTGGGGTCACGAGACGTCAATAGGTAAATTCCTTAGAAATTGCTTGTAAACACAGTATCTCAAGAAGGGTAAGTGTGACTAATCTCACATTTGGTGTGTGCATTGGCCATATGGAGTAGATGATCCCTATTGTTTTTGGTGGAGATCGAAGGTCATTTGGGGTCACCAGAGGTCAAAAGGTCAAAACTTCGTAAACACGATATCTCGAGAACGGTACATGTGACTATGCTCATATTTAGTGTGTGGGTTGGTCATATTGAGTAGATGATCCCTATCGATTTTCGTGGAGGTCAAAGGTCATTTGGGGTCACGAGACGTCAATAGGTAAATTCCTTAGAAATTGCTTGTAAACACGGTATCTCAAGAAGGGTAAGTGTGACTAATCTCATATTTGGTGTGCATTGGCTATATTGAGTAGATGATCCCTATCCCTATGGATTTTCGTGGAGGTCAAAGGTCATTTGGGGTCACCAGAGGTCAAAAGGTCAAAACTTCGTAAACACGATATCTTGAGAACGGTACATGTGACTATGCTCATATTTGATGTGTTGGTTGGTCATGTAGAGTAGATGATCCCTATCGATTTTCGTGGAGGTCAAAGGTCATTTGGGGTCACGAGAGGTCAATAGGTAAATTCCTTAGAAATTGCTTGTAAACACGGTATCTCAAGCAGGGATGAGCTTTTTCCGTGAATTCGCGGATTTCCGTGATTTTTTTCCTGCCTCCGTGATTTACCTTTCCCAATTTCCGTGGTTTTCTGACAGCATTATTTTTCAGTGGGTCGTCGCTCTTGTACTGTAACTCCCCGGACTATTACTGGCGTTACCGCTGCAAGCTCCATCATTGCTTATCCTGCCTGCAGGGAGTTGTAATACTCCCAGTCAAAGTGAATCACGTTTATCATGCACCATGCGCACGTACGTAAGTTCAGTACGTAAATCTGTGCATGTGTAAGTTGTCACGATCATCAGCAGTTGACTGTAGCAGTATCATGCATGATGCAGTAACCTGTGCTGTGATCGATCGGAAAATGAGTCGGCCGCTTATAAAGTTGATGTAACAGTTTTTAATATAAATGGAATATTGGTCTTGGATACAGAAAGAACTTCTTTTGATATCGAAAAGTGATAGTCTGAAGTGAATTAATGTGGTGCAATTGTGAGCCATTCTGGCAATTTCATTCGCAAGATGAGCAACTTTGAAACAGCATAGGCCTAGCCTAGGTCTAACGTTAGGCCTAACGTTATACAACATCGTAACGTTAGTTGTTACAACTTAACGTTACAGCTATCCCAAGGTTTTCTAATCGGGATTGATGGATATCTTCACCACTGAGACAAGTTTTACAGCGATTGAAGAACTGTTCAACTTGACATGCTTCAGTGTAGGCTGGGCCTACTTAGGGTCTAGCCTAACGTTAGGCATAGCTTAGGCTAGGCCTAGCCTATGCCTAGGCCTATTTTGACTGAAAACTTTTCTTGGAGTGTTTTATTTTACCAATGTACTGATTAAAATAGGCCTCCAAATGATGTCTTGAATACTCTATTTTCTCAGAGCTTCCGGGGGCTTCGCCCCCCTGAACCCCCACCGGGGCTTAGCCCCTGGACCCCACCAGGGGCCCTAAGGCGGGCCCCTGGACCCCACCCGTTAAAGGGGCACGCTTCGCGCTCTGACCTTCGGCGTCAGTCATGTATGCCCAGCAATGTTCAGTGATTTTTTTATTAGACCAGGCTCATCCCTGCTCAAGAAGGGTTAGTGTGACTAATCTCATATTTGGTGTGTGCATTGGCCATATTGAGTAGATGATCCCTATCGATTTTCGTGGAGATCAAAGGTCATTTGGGGTCACCAGAGGTCAAAAGGTCAAAACTTCGTAAACACGATATCTCGAGAACGGTACATGTGACTGTGCTCATATTTGGTGTGTTGGTTGTTGATATTGAGTAGATGATCCCTGTTGTTTTTGGTAGAGATCAAAGGTCATTTGGGGTCACGACAGGTCAAAAGGTCAAAACTTCGTAAACAAGATAACTCGAGAACGGTACATGTGACTATGCTCATATTTGGTGTGTGGGTTGGTCATATTGAGTAGATGATCCCTATCGATTTTCGTGGAGGTCAAAGGTCATTTGGGGTCACGAGAGGTCAATAGGTAATTCCCTTAGAAATTGCTTGTAAACACAGATTCTCAAGAAGGGTAAGTGTGACTAATCTCATATTTGGTGTGTGCATTGGCCATATTGAGTAGATGATCCCTATTGTTTTTGGTGGAGGTCAAAGGTCATTTGGGGTCACCAGAGGTCAAAAGTTCAAAACTTCGTAAACATGATATCTCAAGAATGGTACATGTGACTGTGCTCATATTTTCGAGTGTGTTGGCCATATTGAGTAGATGATCCCTATCGATTTTTGTGGAGGTCAAAGGTCATTTGGGGTCAGGAGAGGTCAATAGGTAAATTCCTTAGAAATTGCTTGTAACCACGGATTCTCAAGAAGAGTAAGTGTGACTAATCTCATATTTGGTGTGTGCATTGGCCGTATTGAGTTCATGATCCCTATTGTTTTTGGTGGAGGTCAAAGGTCATTTGGGGTCACCAGAGGTCAAAAGGTCAAAACTTCGTAAACATGGTATCTCAAGAACGGTACATGTGACTGTGCTCATATTTAGTGTGTGGATTGGTCATATTTAGTAGGTGATCCCTATTGATTTTCCCAAAGGTCAAAGTTCATTTGTAGTCAGCATGTTCAAAGCCTGACAAGCTATCCTGCACAGTCTTTCAAGAAAGGTCACTTGTAGGGTCCTGTAACTTGTCATGTAGATGGCACATAGCGCATACATGGTCCCAGAAGTTTTTGGTGGAGGTCAAATGTCATTTGGTCCCGACGGGCAAGGGGGATCTCAATGTAGGAAGATTGGATTCCTTGCATGTGTACTTTGTGGGCACATTATGGAGCGCCGTTAATTGAAAAACATTGCAAAGCAATGTCAATGTGAAAAAAGGCCTTACATTTCAGCAGCAAGGAATCACTAAGCCTTTTGGCTTTCTGGTTAATGAATAATGCAACACTCAGACATTTATTCGCGTATTTGAGGCAGAGCCAAATTGAACTCAGTTGAAAGACCTGTCCATCTAATGTCACGGAAGCAATTGCTCGCTACCCTGTGGTGGTACTATAGTGATGAAATCACAGAACCCCAAATTGTTTTCCACCAATCAGTTAACCTCCTATGGATCTTTCAACAAGAATTTTGTTCCTGTGGGTCATCAGGGTGAAAATGGCAGAACCCACAAATGTGTTCCCTGAATTTTTGATATCTTATGGCTTGAAAAAATTAACCGTTTTGGTGAAATTTGACTGCAGCCAATTTTCCACATGAAAAGTGCATCACAAGTAAATGGAAGCTGTAAGTATTACATAGTTTTTATGTATTTTCTTGTAATAAAATACCAGGTGGTACTATGTCTTTTCCTGATTATTGAGACAGCTTTTGTTTTTAGTGCTGATGCTTTTACATACTGCAATAAATTCTATTGGATTTATTACACAACATTTTTCTTTTTGTCTTCTAGAAACAATCTAACAGTAGTGGATGGGTTTCTTGTGCAAGGAATGGGGGCAAAAGCAGAACTAAAACTTAGCAACAGGTTACCAGGCCCCAACAGTAATATTGTCTTTGACATGAGAGCGCATCATTTAAATGATTGTGACAGTAAGTATCTGTTTTTTAAAACATTTGACAAGTGAAATCTTCAATATTTACTGAATTCTTTTTTTTTTTTTTGGGGGGGGGGGGCAAGGCAGGGTTGGAGTGAGAGGAGCCCTTTGAAAAAAGTTTTTACCTGTTAGTAATGTTTGTTGAATTAAAACGTAATTGTTGAAGGCCCTATCCTCTCACCTCAGACACTGGCAGACAGCTCCAATTCTCCTAACCTACTTACTTAAGCCCCTCCCACAACTTTCTTAAACTCATCCTCATCCAGACACAATTTCAGTTTATTGCTTCAAGGTGAGTGAGTATCCAAGACTCAAATGTGTAATCAAACACTATCAGTGCAGTACATGCTGCATAATTTGAGCTACAGTAACTCTGCATTTTTTGAACTGATGTCAATCAAAGAGCCTTTCCAATTGAGAAATTCTGTAGACTACTACAAAAATTGTAGCATGGGATAAGCGTTGACTGCCTTAAACAACTATTTATCAATTGAACATATAGCATACCTAAATCTGTGGTTTCCCCAAGAGAAAAATTCCTGTTGAGACCTGTTGAAGTTCCAACAGGTTTGAACAGGTATGAACAGGCAATGTTCCAAATACCTTTTGGGGTGATAAAGGTCAACAGGTGTCAACAGGTGACACCAAAGAAGCCAATAGGTTCCTGTTGGAACCTGTTTAAATCCTGTTGAAACCAGCTGATATTTTTTCAATTACCTCTAGAACCTGTTCAACAGGTTCAAACTGGAATTTTCTCCTGGGTTGTTTCTTTTTTGACAAATTGTTTACAGCAGTTTTCTTTTCTTCCTTCTTGCAGGGGCTAGTCCCAAAGCCAGGACCCCTCCCCACTTCACAGTTAAAAGAACCTTGACATTGAAAAACACTGGTCAGATAGCCTTACATATTCACTCGTGGTATATCAATGGCCAGCCATGTGAAGGTTATGGGTTCAGAGTCTTACAATGCGAACCTATTTTTGTGCAACCAAACGGTTCTGCCAGACTGGATATCACGTGAGTTTGTGGTTTTTTTATCAAGTTTTCTTTTCTTGGTGCAGTTAATTTCACATTTTTTTTTTAGTATTTTTTTAGTGTATTGTTATGTATTGGAAAATTGTGACTACCAAAATAATTCATTTTTGGTTCCTTGCGGTAGCAAAGGAACCTATGTAGTCAGGTTGGCATGTGTGTGTGTGTATGTGTGTGTGTGTGTGTGTGACACTTGCTTCGGTATGCTCTAACTCAACAAGGGAAGGTTGGATGTAACTTGGATTTGGTACATAGATTTGTCATAGGGAGAAGGTGTGCCCTATCGTTTTTGGTGGAGGTCAAAGGTCATTTGGGGTCACCAGAGGTCAAAAACTAAAAACCTTCTCAACAGGATATTTCTAGTTAGGAAACTTGGATAGATGTCATACATGGTGCGTGGATGTGTTATGGTGTAAGGATGAAATTGGATATGTTCGGTGAAGGTCAAGGGGTCATCTGAGGTCACCAGGGGTCAAACGCTGAAAAACGTTTTAACACAGTATTTTAAGGTAGAAAGGACAGATTTCAAATCAATCTGTGTTTGGTTAAGGTCAAAGGTCATCAAGGTCACTGGAGGTCAGCTGCTGGAAATGTTATTTAGAAAATCTTGTAAGCTAGATAAAGATAGTTTCAATAGATTTTTTATCTCATCTGGTTTTGCATGCTTACGCACTCAAACACCTTAGAAATTTGTCCTTTTTGTTCGTTCAGTAATGATTCCTTCGGGTTGTACACATATTTTGGATCATTCAAAGTTTTAAGAGGGCAATAACTGAAATCTGTAGATTTCACTGAGCACAGGTCACTCTGCATTAAACTGGTCTCTCTGCCAGTGGAAGCAATGCATGGGTTCTACAATATGTTTCTTTAATACTGCTGTGCTCTGTGGGGTAACCTTATCCTCATTCTATTATCACACTTAATTAATCACTTGCTTTCTGCTTGACTGCTGAATAAACCCTGTTTTCTGTGTAGAGGTAGAAACAGGACAAGTGGTAGATTGTTTTAAAGTAACAGCAAGTTTTATTTGAGAGCAGGTAAAAATAACTTGTGAGAGAAATACAAGGGGTGTTTTTCATTCTCTGACCACATTGTGTATCATTTATTGGTGATAATATCAAATTTGATTACAAGCATAAATACGTATGGAAATGAGGTAGTGTTTTTGAAGGATCACCAAGCATTACAAAAGTTGAATGTTAGTAAGGCCACAGAAATTTAATCTTTGATTTCATGTAAAATTAGTACCAAAATACCCCTTGTGAAGATGTTACAAACATTGAGTATGAACTTTTGCTTAGCTCTATTTCACAGACTGACTGTACATTTCTCATAATATCTAGCAAGGAACCACAGTGCCCATTGGGCTCTTGTCTGAAAAGGATTGGTCCATGTGGAACTTGTGGTATTGGTTGGATTTTTGTTGAAATGCTTGAACTTCATTTAATTAAACATGTATATGGACACAAGTTTTTCCTCTTGTTATATTTAACAGAATCTTTAAAACTGTGGAACCTAGGCAACCTGCAGTCAAAGGGGTTGATGGCTTAGAAAAGTGGTTCGGTTCTTAAGTGCCTTAGTATTGTATGGGATAAATTTATGAAAAACTGAGTGCCAAGAAGGGGATTTCCCCTGAAGTGTCTCATTTGACAACCATACAGCTTGGTGAACTTTTCCAACTAGCTTTGTTACAACATCTTGTTTAAGGTCACTGGTACTATTGCTGCTTAATCGAGCTTTCAATTGAGACACATATGTAGGGGTTATTCGTAGCTTTCTTGTAACCTTAACACATTAACACATCCATGTGTTTTTGTTCTTTCAGATTTTGCCCTGACTTTTCGTTGTCCCGTGTTGTTAGGACTTTACAAATCCAGTTAGCCAACAAAGAACTGCTAGAATACAACTTAATAGCATCCCTCCCCCCTTCCCTTCTTTCGACCTGTGCCTCAGCAGTGCCACGCCCAACGTGGGAGTATGCCATGTACTCCGTCTGTGTAGGTCTCATGAGCTTCTTCTTTGTTGTCATCTTCACGGTGGCATACTTGGAGGCTGTGAGATTCATGGAGCCACTTCCACCAAAAATACAGATGGATGGCCCCAAAACAGATGGTCAAACGTGGAAGAAGCTTGACTTGCGGCCAATTGGCGGCATGAAACTAGATGAAACAGGAAAGGTCAAAAATAGCACAGCAGGCAGTAGTGATGGTGGTGGGGGAGGAGGTCTTAGTAGTAAAAATCACAAAAATAGGTAAGACTTGTTTGAATTATTGTATTTTTTGAAGATGTAAGTTAGTGCATGCCAGCTTGGGAAAAAGGGCCACTTTGGTAGAAGAAAAATTTGCATTTCCAACAAACCATTGGAAAAGTAGCAACCAGGATGTCTAACTAGGAGTAGTCGTCTGCAAGTCTATTGTGATCCTCACCAATGTTGTATCCTATGTATACCATTTATGCCTGTACTAAATGACTGGCAAACTAATCACACCATGGTAACCCTACTAGTAGATGGAGGGCGCCATACACCCTATATCTCCCTTCTCCATTTTACCCAGCTCATGTTGTATTATGTTTTATAGCTGTCTGGCAACTATTAGGATTATCCCGGTGTTATTAGTTTGTGAGATGGTGAGTATAGTTACAAATGTTATACATAGGTATCGTCCCTCATAGACTCCAAAACCAGGGAGTTTTGAGAATTTTTTATGGTCATAGCCAAGGAAATTTTTACTTAGACAAGTTGGGTTCAGGAGGGAAGAGTAGGGGAGATTTCCTACTTTGATAAGTTGACCTGAACACTGAGGGCTGTAAATCAGTTATTGTTGTATTTTTAAGACTGATGAGATATATGAAATGATATGATATGATATATGATATATGATATATGATATGATATGATATGATATGATATGATATGATATGATATGATATGATATGATATGATATGATATGATATGATATGATATGATATGATATGATATGATATGATATGATATGATATGATATGATATGATATGGTATATGATATGATATGGTATATGATATGATATGGTATATGATATATGATTATGATATGATATGATATGATATGATATGATATGATATGATATATGATATGATATATGATATGATATGATATGATATGATATGATATGATATGATATGATATGATATATGATATGATATAGGATATGATATGATATGATATGATATGATATGATATATGATATATGATATATGATATGATATGATATGATATGATATGATATGATATGATATGATATGATATAGGATATGGTATGGTATGGTGTATGGTATATGGTATATGAGATATGATATATGATATGATATGTGACAGATACAGAGTTTACAAGCCCCAATATCTGCATCAGACATCAGACCATTGTACACAACTGAACATCAACAGACCATCATATATATGAAGGGTAGCTTGCTTTAAAGTGGCTCATTGAGTTGGTTCATGATATTCAACAAATTTTTCCAAACTTGTTAAGTTTTATTCACATACCATACCCCCATATCCTACAAACAAATAACTGTTTTATGTGTGAGTTCTTAACGGTTCAATTCTGTTTTCATAAATTCGTGACCAGACACTTGTCAGGACGTTACAAAATTCAAAATTTAGCTTTTCCCTTAACTATTGGATATGAAACCTGACTTACTATGCTATGTATAAGCATTGTCATGTTGTAGTGACCCTTTATCACTGTTATGAAGTTATAGATATCAACTCAATGAGCCTCTTTAGAATCAAATTTCATATCTAAATTTTCCTAAAAATTTGTCAAGTCTTCTTTCGAATGTAGCAACAGATTCAGTTTCCAATCTTCAAATCTGAATGACACTGCTGTTTTATGAGTTAAAAACTGTGATCTCTTGAAATATCTCTCCCAGTACTGAGATTTAGCATGGTAAAAGTAATAATAATGTCATAAACACCACAAACGATTTTAAATTTTTCAGTCATATCTCTCCTGAGCTCTCTGTATCAAACAGTAGGCAAATTCAGTTTACCCAACCTTTGACAAACCCTTTAGTGATGGAATAAGTTTTGTGGCATGTCTCTGGACATTCTCTAATAAATCGACATCCTTTTTCAAGTGAGGATTCCAAACACAGGCCGCATATTCCATATGTGGTGGGCTAACTAGAGAGATATGTCACCTGAAATTGCAGGAATAGCTCAGTTTGGAAGAGCATTTCAGTTTGCCTCGACCATTTCACTGGAATAAGTTTTTCTAGACATGGTTACTATAGTGTTTAGTGTTTACTGTAGTGCTTAAGAATCAATTTCCTCATTCTTCTTGCAGTTACCTTGGAAACTTTAGCAGTAAGTTTTCCCTTCGACAACGATCCTCATCTCTGAATAACAATAAACAGGTGGACCCAAGGCATACGGAATCAAAGATAAATCTCTCCCGGGACAAAATGAAAATCAACGATCTACAAAACAGTACTAGCAATAATAGATCAACAAACTTGAGCCGCAAGGAGAAACCACCGCCCTCAACAAGCGAATTATCAAGTAATCAGGAGCCAAAACAAGCTAACCGTATCAAGAAAAGACAAGTCTTGGAAGTGTTAGAGAGTCCAGATTTAAAGGAATCTAACAGCCAAGAAGATCAACAGTCAGTTGTGAATGAGCCATCACAGCTTGACGAAAAAATTTCGCCAGACCGTGCGCAGGAGCCAAAGAGCCGTGTCAAGCGAAAAGGAAAAATAATAAATCAAGGAAAGCAACAACCTTGGAAGGAACTGAAGAATACCCTCAATTCTGCACAAAATGACGAGAGTAAAGAAACCATCGATAGTGACGACATATCCTCAACAACGACAGAAGAGTCAACTGCAGACTCTGAACACGTAGAGAGAGGAAAACGCCAAGTAAGAGCAATTTCCTTGCTTTTGTAAAATATTCCTGAGCAAGTTCATTTGTTTTGTTTTGTAACCTCCTCTCTCACCCCCTTCCCTCACCATTCAGTAGTGTACCATATTTAGAGCTGTGGAAATGTTGGGAGATACCTAACAGAAAATCCTTCTCAAGTAAAGGTTTCTTGATTTAAATTAATTCTGTTAAATGGATGGCTCTATTTTTCTGCAGTTTAGAAGTGGTGTGCTGCCAATGTAACCAGCATGAACATTTGTTTTTCTTTTTCCCTTTTCGTGTGCTTACAGTCTATGAACCAACTTGACGATTTTACAGTGCCTAGCAAGGACAAACATTCAAACAGGAGTGATGCTGTTCAAGGCGATGAAGAAGGAGAAGATTTTGAAGACGTCAAGAGCCGAGGAAGACGCAAATACCTACAAAAGACTGGTGACCTCAACAAGTCAGGGTTAGTATCCTAAATTCTTTATTACTTAAGGTCAAAAGCAGTCCCCCAACCTTCTAAATCTCCAAAATTATCTTCTTATTTCTCCTCAAAGTATCTTTCATAATATTTTAGAATTTCAGTATTGCATATTGAAGGTAAATCAAGCAGTTACTACTAGTAAATTTCACATTGAAGAGAAAATATTGTCACATGACACTCCAGAGCCAATCATGAAACAGGACAGCCTACTACATTACTCCAAGTTAAGGGGATTGCTCTTGCCCTTAAAGCCTGCCAGGGAACCACAACTGGAAAAAAGGCTGTGACCAGCTTGATTTGAGCCAAACAAAAAAAAAAACTAGACCATAAAACTCCATCTAACCTAGCCGTACCTTAAAGCCTGTAGTATAAGATGGGAAATTTAATTCAGCAAAATGCATTGGGCGACACAATATTGTTTTATCAGAATATGTTCATTATATTTTGTACAAATGAGCTGAGTACTGTGTGTTTTTTAATTTGATGTCAGGCAAAGAACTATGGCAATCATGAATTCCTGTTGACGACTGGTAAATTATAGCTTGGGGTGACAAATAATTGTCTTCAAGCTACCAACTTTTACCAAGAGCCACAAAATATGACAGCAACCAAGCCATGCTGAGTTAGGCTTTGATTACGTATTGTCCCAACTGGATTTGAAGTGAACATTCCTAGTTGTCATGGTAAATTTAGGTGAAGGTTAGTGAAGCTTAACTGGACAGAGCTGATGCATTTTCAGTTTAGCTGATATTAATTGAACCCAGCTGAGGATAGCTGAAGTGAAGTAAGCTGAACTGAATTGGACTTGAATGAGCTTCACTAAACTGATCAGAACTCACCTGAGCTGAACTGATGTGGTTTCTTTCAAATGAGCTGAACTGCTTCTTCGAGCTGAAGAACAACTCAGCCTGCCTTTTTTTTTTCAGCAGAACTAGGATATGAGTTTAACTAAATTGATCAGAACTCACCTGAGCTGAACTGATGTGGTTTCTTTCAAATGAGCTGAACTGCTTCTTCGAGCTGAAGAACAACTCAGCCTGCCTTTTTTTTCAGCAGAACTAGGATATGAGTTTAACTAAATTGATCAGAACTCACCTGAGCTGAACTGATGTGGTTTCTTTCAAATGAGCTGAACTGCTTCTTCGAGCTGAAGAACAACTCAGCCTGCCTTTTTTTTCAGCAGAACTAGGATATGAGTTTAACTAAATTGATCAGAACTCACCTGAGCTGAACTGATGTGGTTTCTTTCAAATGAGCTGAACTGCTTCTTCGAGCTGAAGAACAACTCAGCCTGCCTTTTTTTTCAGCAGAACTAGGATGAGTTTAACTAAACTGATCAGAACTCACCTGAGCTGAACTGATGTGGTTTCTTTCAAATGAGCTGAACTGCTTCTTCGAGCTGAAGAACAACTCAGCCTGCCTTTTTTTTTCAGCAGAACTAGGATATGAGTTTAACTAAATTGATCAGAACTCACCTGAGCTGAACTGATGTGGTTTCTTTCAAATGAGCTGAACTGCTTCTTCGAGCTGAAGAACAACTCAGCCTGCCTTTTTTTTTCAGCAGAACTAGGATATGAGTTTAACTAAATTGATCAGAACTCACCTGAGCTGAACTGATGTGGTTTCTTTCAAATGAGCTGAACTGCTTCTTCGAGCTGAAGAACAACTCAGCCTGCCTTTTTTTTCAGCAGAACTAGGATATGAGTTTAACTAAATTGATCAGAACTCACCTGAGCTGAACTGATGTGGTTTCTTTCAAATGAGCTGAACTGCTTCTTCGAGCTGAAGAACAACTCAGCCTGCCTTTTTTTTCAGCAGAACTAGGATATGAGTTTAACTAAATTGATCAGAACTCACCTGAGCTGAACTGATGTGGTTTCTTTCAAATGAGCTGAACTGCTTCTTCGAGCTGAAGAACAACTCAGCCTGCCTTTTTTTTCAGCAGAACTAGGATATGAGTTTAACTAAATTGATCAGAACTCACCTGAGCTGAACTGATGTGGTTTCTTTCAAATGAGCTGAACTGCTTCTTCGAGCTGAAGAACAACTCAGCCTGCCTTTTTTTTTCAGCAGAACTAGGATATGAGTTTAACTAAATTGATCAGAACTCACCTGAGCTGAACTGATGTGGTTTCTTTCAAATGAGCTGAACTGCTTCTTCGAGCTGAAGAACAACTCAGCCTGCCTTTTTTTTTCAGCAGAACTAGGATATGAGTTTAACTAAATTGATCAGAACTCACCTGAGCTGAACTGATGTGGTTTCTTTCAAATGAGCTGAACTGCTTCTTCGAGCTGAAGAACAACTCAGCCTGCCTTTTTTTTTCAGCAGAACTAGGATGAGTTAAACTAAATTCAGTGAAAATGAATAAGTTGAGTAGAGCTGAACTGAGCTGAACAGAATGACAGCTTTTCTAACCCTTGTTGATATTGTTCAAGTCTCATCAAATATTGACCATCTTTTATTTATAGGTCCCTGGAGTTGCCATACACCACACAGTTGGAGGTTGGACGTAAGAGGTATCACCCCGCCTCTCTCCATGCCAACTCCAAGGAACCTACTTCACCACATTCACTGGCTGCCAAAGCAGCTGCGAAGGCAACAAGGTCCATCAAACTAAACAAGCGTAAGTTCAAAGAGAAATGATGATGCTTTCTTTTGTTGTTGTTAAAGAAAAAGTTGCCTCACATAGAGCGTTTCAGGGATTACTTTCAGGTCAACATAGTGTACTTTTAGAGGAGTTACTAACCATTTTGGAGGGGATCCATCGCTATATGCTGACCTTCATATTCAGTATACACAGTATGTATAAGGGTTCCATGAATATTTAGTTCTATGTTGGAATTGCTGATGTTTGTTTACAAATTATCTTTGGAATCGTATTTTACTAAGAATAATTTTTGCTTTCTTTCTAAATTGATCGTGTCTTCTCCCATGTCATTATCTTCATTGACATTGTCTAGGTTTGTATTCAGAACTGCACTTACTTTACACAGATGACTGTATATCCTCTTGTTTTGTGTAGAGTTCAAAATATTTGCATTCCTTATATCCCAAGAGAGGGGGTAAATATATGTAAAATTTCTCCTCTCCAAGCCCATTCCGTACGAAAATATAACAACCCAGTGAAGGGTTATATGGAGGTATTACAAAACACAAGTGCACACTTTTCAGCTGCTGTGTTTTGTCCACGCCTAATTCTGTTTTGTGGTTCATTTTGTGTAAACTTCCCGTGAAATAGTGTAGCAACCAGTACATTAAATTACATTTTCTATTTTACAAAACCAGAAAACCCCTGTTTCAATGTTTAGCTCTTTACTGTATTTTGAGAAGTGTAACATGGCAGGGCCCAAATGTACTTACCGAAATTTGGTCTTGTAAGTATTAACCATTTTGCTACGGAATCAGGTCTATCCCACTTTACTGAGCTTTACATAATATTACATGTACACAGTGTGTACAGGTTCTGTGAATACAAAGGTGTTGTATCAAGACTGCCTTATTTGTGTTTGCTATAGTCTAAGTGGGTGCTCATATGTAAAAGTGTATTCTGTTTAAGCCTTTTCGGTGCCAACAACACAGTTGCACACAGTGGGTTGATGAGGATCTATTCCAGGGCACAGTAGTACAATGATTTCGCAGCAAAACCATACTTAGATAGCAATGGTATATTATGGTTTTGCAACCAAACCACGCATAGCTTAGGGGTTATAATCAGAAAGTTTAAGCCTTGGAAAAAATGGAGGTGTAGGAATGGAGGCTGTAGAAAAAAAAGGGGTGGGAGAAATATTTTCGTAAACAGAAATAGTGATTTAGAGATGCACAGCTTTGTGTAACTTCTGTCATTTGTGTCAAACTCTCAGCCATAGTTGCAAAATCAGAATGGCCAAGCCTTGGAAAAAGAAATGGAGGTGTATGCTGTAGGGAAGATATAGTGGGAGTAGTATTTTCTTAAACAGAAACAGTGCTGTTGAGATAAGTAGCTTTCAAGAAATCTTTGTCAATTGTATTAAAATCTCGACCATCTTTGTTCTCTTTTCCTCTGCAGCAAAACCATCAGAAAGTGACACAACAAGTACTGCAAGCACTGCTAGTAGTGAAAGGGACAAGGACTCCCCTCCTCCACTCTGGGAGCTACCCAAGCCTGTACCTTCCCCCTATCAACACCCTGTGGCTCATCCTCAGAGGGCAACCCCAGGCATCACCACTGGAGGTAACTCGTTTGGTGGCAACCGAAACAATGCTTTGGGAACAGGAGCAACAGGTAACCAGAAGAACGCAAAGGGTTCTGGGAAGGACAAACCTAATAGCTACAGCAGTGTGGTCTCTGGAAAGTCTTCAGACATCAAGAAACCTAAACTAAGCAAGACCACCTCTGCTCCAAATGGAAAAGCCTCTGCCTTCACTACTGTTCAAGGTATTCTGTTGTTTGTGTAGATTTTGTAGCAAAATGAATTTGCATTCTATTTCGTTACTTACCTCCAATTAAGCCATGTCTACCATTTATGCCTATACTTAATGGAGATTGGGGGAATATTTCATTTCACAAATTTAAGCAAAACTCATGAGAACTAATTTTCATCCATATATGTAGTAACATCACGACATTGCATAGTAGCGAAAAAAATCAACCATGATCAATTTTGAATGACTTGTATGTTACAGGTGTTTGCAAAATTTTTCTAGCAGAATACCAAAGTGTTAAGGAGTTGCCCAATTATGCAGTTGAGCCATTTGCTTCTATTAATGTGCTTGGAGTCCAGTCAGTGACTCAGTCACTGTTCTATTTCTGTCAGGAAAATCACTACACAATTCCTCAAGTCATTTCCCTTTTGAAAATTGGTGACACCGGTTACAAATGAGCAGAATTCTTCCGTTATCCTTCTTTTCCCACCCATGGTCAGGTGGTTAGAGCATTAAACTTGCAGTCGGGAGGTTGGGAGTTTAAGTCCTGGCCAGGTCATACCGAAGACTTTAAAAATGGAACCTACTGCCAATGTGCTTGGTACTCAGCATAAGCAATGGAGTAGGAAAAACAAGCCAGCATGCCACAAGTGGAAGAAAAGGCTTTGGCCGGCTCAACTTGGAACCAATAGGTTGTGAACTGGGCTGTAAAATTCCATCCAACTAACTAACTTCTTCTCCCACCCCTTCCCCACTACTCCTTTTTCATTGGAACTGCCCTCTTATCGGAGAACAGTGTGAAGTATAGACGAATCCGGACAGCAAGTGATGGTCTGATTTCAGTCATCCATAACTGGGGTCCATCACCTTTTAATTTTTCACTTTCCTTGGTTATCTGTATCATGGATGGTTGTACACGAAATTGCATCTTGATTCCTTCAATTCCACTGAATATCAGGGTTTGAAATTCATGTAGACAATAGATGAAGAAAATTTAAGGCTGATGGATCCCATTGATGGCGGTCTACAGTCACTAAACACAAGGGCTGATCAAATTTGTCTATAAAGATAGAATCATTAACATTTTTTTTCATATAACAGGTGGAGGAAGCAAGCACAGCAACAGAGATAAGAAGTCAGCCCCATGGACCATGCCTCGGGATGTTGATACAGCTTCCGACACAAGCAGTGGGACCTCAAGCAGCCCACCTATGTAAGTATGAATAGCTTGGGATTGCTTAATATATGTAGTGTGAAAAAAATGCATATCCATGCAAAACGCAGAATGTTTGGAGGGTACAATTTTGTAAATAATCCCTTCAATTTTGTGAATCATCCTATTGAAATTTGCCCTTGCAGGGTAGGATTGGCAATTGGATGTAGGGGGGTGGTAATCATTCTCAGGGTAAGAGTACTAACTATTTCATCATATGGTGCATTTAAAATTTCCAGTTGCACTATTGAGAGTAGTTCACTACAGGCATAATTTTGGGTTGATGCGCACTATTTAACAAGGTGTTTCTTTACTGGCTGTTGCCATTGTATTGTATCGATTGTATTCTTTGTTCGGGTTAGGGATAAGGTTAGGATTAGAGCTAAGGTTAGGATTAGAGCTATTGTTAGCCAGTAAGGAAAGTTTTTGTTAAACAGTACACATGACCCCATAATTTTTGTTGAGGTGGGGTCTGGTGATTATACTCTTTCAATAATAAGTAAGTTTAATAAATTTTGTATTTTCCAAGTTATTATAAAAGCTTACTGTCATTTTAAATAACAGCTTGTATTGTATTGGTTCTTGTATCAGTTGAACCTCAAAGTCTTTTGAGCTCATGTTTCAATGGTTATGTATCAATTCAGAGCTGCCAACTAGTACGTTTTTAACGTATTAATATGTTTTTTAGGGGTAAAATACGTTTGTACGTTTTGCTCTGCAAAAATCCGTTTTTTGAAAGTTCTGGGAATGAGTGTGCGAATCTGGCAGTCTGTGATAACGATCATGTTCATTAATGTGCTATCCCCTTCTGCAAGTGATATCTACAGCTTGCTGCGCGGGCGCACGCACACCATTGCATGATGCAAACCATAAGCTTGACTACAATACTTTGCTACTGTACTGTACTTCTCACACTCTGCATGCACCGTAATCATGCTTGCTAACTTCAATTCGATCTATCGCTCAATGCAATGTGGATATACGATGAAAGAGTAACGTTAACTGTTAGTGTTAATGGCGTCGAAAACTGTGAGCAAAGCAAAGGGGAGGAAACAATCATTAAGACCAGAATAAACAACAAAGTGAGATGTATCAGTGCATTAAAACAAGGATGATGAGTTGCTTACCATCCATCTTCAGCAATTTTCATGTATGTTGCGTTTTCCGTCAGAGTTGTTTGCATTCGCTACTGTGCTTTACTAACAATGCTACCCTAGGCCTATGTATGGAGATTGCTGTCGGAGCCTAGCCTATTCTCGGGAACAAACTCGCGGCTGAGAGGCATTTGCTGATTTGGTTTGAGCATAGCTTGGCACGATGTTGCTTTTCATGCAGTAGAATCATGCAGCGTGGGATCGTGATGTATTCAAGGCAAACATGAGCATGAAAAAAATTAGGAATGAGCAAACCTCACATAGGCTAGACCTAGGCCTATGCCTAAGTAAGGCCTAATGTTATTGTAGTTATGTATAGGCTGCTGTAATTAGCAGCTGGGTATACACTAAGTTAGTGCATAGGCTGAGACCTAAAAATTCTATCTTAGGCCCAGCTACTGCTTACAAATCAAGTCTAAGCACAGGATTAAACTCTGTCGGACTTCCTGACCTAAAAAAGTACAAAATCAAGCAAGAAAGTTGTCATGTTACAAAGTTGCTAGACAAGATTCTGGGAAGAGTGCCAAAAAGCAGCAAGTTCTTAGGCCTAAGCTGAATACGCTGAGTAATCTAGTTTTTCCATTTACATAAATGTGAGCAAAGCAAACGGGAGGAAACAATCATTAAGACCAGAATAAACAACAAAGTGAGATGTATCAGTGCATTAAAACAAGGATGATGAGTTGCTTACCATCCATCTTCAGCAATTTTCATGTATGTTGCGTTTTCCGTCAGAGTTGTTTGCATTCGCTACTGTGCTTTACTAACAATGCTACCCTAGGCCTATGTATGGAGATTGCTGTCGGAGCCTAGCCTATTCTCGGGAACAAACTCGCGGCTGAGAGGCATTTGCTGATTTGGTTTGAGCATAGCTTGGCACGATGTTGCTTTCCATGCAGTAGAATCATGCAGCGTGGGATCGTGATGTATTCAAGGCAAACATGAGCATGAAAAAATTAGGAATGAGCAAACCTCACATAGGCTAGACCTAGGCCTATGCCTAAGTAAGGCCTAATGTTATTGTAGTTATGTATAGGCTGCTGTAATTAGCAGCTGAGTATACACTATGTTAGTGCATAGGCTGAGACCTAAAAATTCTATCTTAGGCCCAGCTACTGCTTACAAATCAAGTCTAAGCACAGGATTAAACTCTGTCGGACTTCCTGACCTAAAAAAGTACAAAATCAAGCAAGAAAGTTGTCATGTTACAAAGTTGCTAGACAAGATTCTGGGAAGAGTGCCAAAAAGCAGCAAGTTCTTAGGCCTAAGCTGAATACGCTGAGTAATCTAGTTTTTCCATTTACATAAATGTGAGCAAAGCAAACGGGAGGAAACAATCATTAAGACCAGAATAAACAACAAAGTGAGATGTATCAGTGCATTAAAACAAGGATGATGAGTTGCTTACCATCCATCTTCAGCAATTTTCATGTATGTTGCGTTTTCCGTCAGAGTTGTTTGCATTCGCTACTGTGCTTTACTAACAATGCTACCCTAGGCCTATGTATGGAGATTGCTGTCGGAGCCTAGCCTATTCTCGGGAACAAACTCGCGGCTGAGAGGCATTTGCTGATTTGGTTTGAGCATAGCTTGGCACGATGTTGCTTTCCATGCAGTAGAATCATGCAGCGTGGGATCGTGATGTATTCAAGGCAAACATGAGCATGAAAAAATTAGGAATGAGCAAACCTCACATAGGCTAGACCTAGGCCTATGTCTAAGTAAGGCCTAATGTTATTGTAGTTATGTATAGGCTGCTGTAATTAGCAGCTGAGTATACACTATGTTAGTGCATAGGCTGAGACCTAAAAATTCTATCTTAGGCCCAGCTACTGCTTACAAATCAAGTCTAAGCACAGGATTAAACTCTGTCGGACTTCCTGACCTAAAAAAGTACAAAATCAAGCAAGAAAGTTTTCATGTTACAAAGTTGCTAGACAAGATTCTGGAAGAGTGCCAAAAAGCAGCAAGTTCTTAGGCCTAAGCTGAATACGCTGAGTAATTTAGTTTTTCCATTCACATAAATGTATGCAATTGTGTGTATCCATTCCTAGGTGAACAACCCATTTCATACTGAAACAATATTGTCATAAACAATTATGGAACTGCGAAAGCAGTTCATTGGGGAAAAAATGCGGCTTTGTCTCGTCGTGCTGAAAATCCTTTTTTTTTTTTTTCAAAAATATGCTTTTTGTAACTGAAAAATACTTTTTTCTGGGGTGACTGGTTGGCAGTTCTGTCAATTGGACCTTAAGTGTTTTAAGGTCCAGTATCAATTGTCATGTTTCAAAGTTTATGTAACAATTGTACCTTAAGTGTCATGTATCAAAGGTTGTGTGTCAGTTGAACCTTAAGTATCTTGATATCAAAGATCATGTATCAATTGGACCTTAAGTGCCATGTATCAATTGGACCTTAAGTGTCATGTATGAAAGGTCATGTAACAAATCAGCCATAAGTGTCATGTATCAATTGAACATGAAGTGTTATCAACTGAACTTTCGTTAAGTGAATTTCAGTGTTTTACAGCTGAAGGTTAATGAAAAACTTTTCTTGCTACATCTTAGACATGCAGTATCGACAGAAACAATGCAATTGCTGTCAGGTGATACAAGGATGAATAATAGAAACAAAAATTAACATTGAGTCATGTTTTTATTTTGTCATGTTTAAGTCAATTTTGATATGAAATTCATTTTACAGCTCTGGAGTGTTTCACACCCCAAGGGCCCATCCTGATCAGGGGCCGGCTAAGCTGCGTGGACCCTCTGGGCTGCCGCCTTATGGATATGGAAATGGTATGACTAGCCTTTTAATTGTAATAAGAATAAGTTAAATAAAATTAATGATAACATTTGATTGTTCAATGATAGGGGTCACATTAAAATAGGCCTATTAATGTGAAATAGCCAACTGTTCAGAGTTCCTACTGGTGATCATCAACATGGTAGTTGGATCCTTTTGTCTTCAAAAAAACAAAAAAACAAAAGCCACTCCCACAGGCAAATTGTGCTTGCATTTGTACCAATGCCTTTGATCCTATGCTACGTTTCAACAAAACTTCCACCCCCCTTTAATTTTTTGGCACCCTTTTCATTTACGAAGGTATCACATCATGCATAGAACTTAATGAGCCTTTGAAAGGTATTTTCGATTTAATTTACACAAAGCATGCTCATGAAGTTCTCCAAAATCGTAATAGTTGTCCTTCTGTCTCCCACAGATGATCTTGGTATTGGTGTCTGGAACCAGGTACCTGATGAGGGGCATCCCAAGAAGGCATCAACCTTCCCTTTTGCTTCTCAGCACCATGCCAATCGTTTTGCACCCAGTGCAAGTGGGGGTAACCCTGGAGGTGGGGGTAAGCAAGCCAAAAAATTTTCAAACATTTTGAAAGAGAACCTTGTGGATAAATTTCTGTGTAGAGAAAAAAATGGTATAAAATGGAGTTAAGATATTACTGTTTTGACACCCGAGTCAAAAAAAATCCGTTGATGTGCATTTTGAATTTGTATAGGAGTCATGGGTTAAGTCTGGAGAGAGAATTTTGTCCTTCTACCTGGTTATCAGAGTAATGAAGCTGATTCAGGCATGCATTGAGAGATTGCAGGTCCTTCACGAGTGGCTGTCATGGAACAATCCCGATAGGAGTAGAATCTTTTGACACACATATGAACGGAGAGGGATGGAGACAGAATCTTGGTGTGACATACAGTGAAGCTGTGGCAGATCATTATGGTGGGCAGAGACTTGAATGGGATGACTACAATTATACTGATATATTTATGCCAAGTCAATGTGACACCATTATGGTGAAATCCCTTTAGCTCTGCTGGAAATAACATTGGTCAACAAGAAGTTCAAAAATGTAAACCAGGAAAGTGTCAATATGGTTAACTTAAAATTTGTATTAGGGATCTATGTATGTTGCCTTTATGACAATTCCACCTCCCCTTATCCTTAAGATATATTATTCTGAACATTTTCCTGCTGATGTCAGGCTGGAAAGATATTTGTTAAACTTTTAGTGCTATTGGCAAAATGAAGTGATCTAATCCACATGATTTAGTGCATTTTTTGCACACTTGAAATTGGGTTTTTACTCACATCAAGTTCTCACAGGAATGTGTCACTTGTAATTATGACACAAGTTTGGTGTTAGCTTCACAAGTCAATGAGTACAAAATTGTACTAAAGTTTTTTGTTACTTTTCCCCCAGCACTTGGTTCGAGTGGAGATGACTGGACACACTTTGGAGTAAGCAAAGCCCCAGGGACCAGTAGCTTGTGGAAGTCACCCCCAGGATTTCCTCCTAACCCTAACCATTCATCATCCTCACAATGGTCAAGTGGACCTGGATCATCTGTTCCGAGCTCACAGTCGGTGAGTTTACCTTACCCTTCACAGGTTTTAGAATCCTTCATAAGATTTGTGGATCACTGGCTGGTAAAATTGTGTGAATAAAGCAGATGAAATACTGCTGTTTTGAACCAGGAAGGGGGAGGTGGTGGGTGAGGTGGTGGGTGAGGTGGTGGTGGTGGGTGAGGTGGTGGTAAACTGTTCTGAAGAAGCAGTGCTTTTTGAAAGTGTATGGGGGAAAAGAATTCGATTGAATTTGTTTAAGTATAAGTACCAGAATATTTATTTTAATTTCAGGTTTAAAATACTAACTGCACAATTTCAAGTTTACACTAAAAAGAAAATGAAAACATGGCAGTGTTGTCTATCACTAGGGCAAGACAGGGGATAGTGTAACAAATAAAAGCCTTTGAAACAATTTGAATGTTTACCAGAAGAAAAAAAGCATTGATCCAAGTGGCAGAGATGCTAATTCTCAGGGAGGCTCCCTGAAAATTCAAGGATTTTTGTCTATTCCAACTAGCAAGTATGACAACCTCCCTGATTGAAGAAATTTTTTCCCTCATTAAGTTCCATATTATTCTTAAAACCCTCCCTTATTCTTGTGTGAAACCTCCCTGATTTCTGGATGTAAATGTTGGCATCCCTGCCAGTGGCCCTGAACCACACATTCCTCACATGTAGTTGGGAGGGGAGAAGGGGGAGGGGGCTCACTGAGTTCTATAATTGGTTGGCACATGGAATTGTGGGGCACAGCATGGGATGCACAAACAAAGCTCAGTGCATAGTGTATATGGCATTACCTTGTTTTTGTGGAGTATGTGCATGCAACACAAAGTATAAGGCTAAGGGTCTAGCCAACCCAAACAAAATAGGGGTTTTATCCCTACTTCACAGCAGGTTAATATGCAAATTTTAAGACCAAAAAGGCAATATAGATAAAGTCCACTTCACAAAACCATACTTAAAATTCCTCCTTATGTTATGGTTGGATTTAAGAAATTATAAGACTTCACCAAATTTTCATGTAAACTCAAAGTTTGGAACTGGCGTTGTAGGTGCAAGATTGGTTTGTTTATCCTGATGATTAAGAGGATGTAATCATGTGCACAGCCCCCAAAATGAATACCAAAACCCACTTATTTAAAGGGGTGTTTGTACCTTGTTTTCCCAGAGCTTCTTCTCACCACAGCAGAGTTCAATCTGGGATCATGGCAGTGGCATGAACCAAGACATTAGCTCTCCTATGGGCACCCTTGCCCCTCAGATACCTATGCCCCCTGCCAGCAGCAGCAACAATAGTAGCGGCTCAGCTGGATGGAACAACTCAGCCAGTGAGCTGTTTCCCAGCTCTATCTGGAACTCTCCGGGATCTAGCGGAAGCTCTCTGCTGGACAGCAGTGGAGGACTCAATCTGAGCAACCAGGACACACCAGTGAGTTAATGATGAATTTATTTTTTAAGGGGCTCAATGAGTTGATATCAATAACTTTATGAAGGTATTTAAAAGTACTACCATAGGGAAATGCTCACAATTCAGCGACAGCAGAAACGGGGGGCAGGCTAGGGGGCTTTAGCCCCCGCACTTTTTTTGCTGTGGGCATTTTTGGACCACCTTAAACTGCATTTTGGGCCACCTTAAACTGCATTTATTTTATTGGACATATTGGGCCACTTCAATGATTAGCCCCCGCACTTCAAAATTGGATCAGCGGCCTCTGCAATTAGCAGGGTGAGTCGCATCCAAAATTTATGGAAAAAAATTAAAATTGAATTGAATTTTGTGATGTCGTGACTTTAAACAGTTTTGTTCATAATTTGAAAGTGTGTCTGGTCATGAATTCTTGAAAACCAAATTAAGCTGTTGAGTACTCACTCATGGTATAAATTGTATAGAGGCAGCCTTATGCCTAATGAGATATTTAAGGTGCATATGAAACATTTAGCAATGTCCAGAACATACCTGATGCATGGAAGGCCGCATGGTTTTACTACGTTACAGAAATTTGATAATATTCTGAATAAATGGCAGGAATCTATTTTTGTTTTGGAATGACATAAATTTTGACATTTTCAGGGAAGGTTTGAAGTAACTGCAAACATTACAACAGCAAAAAAGATGAAATGAAATCATTGTAAAGTAGAAATCTACTTTTAACAATGCCATCTTTTCCTCTTTGTTTTTAGGATCCTCCATCCTCGTTTGGACTCTTCAGTAACAGCATCTGGAGCACTCCATCATCTGGTGGAGGATGGAGTCTTTGGTCCAGCCCAAACAAAAACAACAAAGACTTTTAGGATTGTCAAACACTTAACAATAGAACTGCACACCTTCATTGTAGTATTGACCCTTACTATTGTTGATGCTCATGGCAAAAATTGACCTAGATAAAGAGTAGCCCTATAAATGATAACTTCTTACAACCAAATGGAATTTAAAAGCTTACCCAGTCAGAAATGAAATACGTAACTTTTCACAGAAGACTGCCTGTAATGTCATTCAGGCCTTCTCCTCATTTTGTGCCTTTTAAGCTTTGGCAGCAGCAGTATTGTAGTGTTATACAAAATTCTTCGGAGACAATCTTTGAGAGTGTTAATAGCTTTACCAAGCATGTGTGGATTGAAGTCTCTCAAAAGTCGTATGAGGGAGTTGGTTGATTGTGGGAGGAGAGGGAGGAAGGATGGGGTTCAATTTGAGAGGACCTCTCTTTGAAGAGCAATTTTATAGTTCAAATGAGGTACATTGTTTGTGTGCATATTTTCATATACTTTAACTTTTAACTTAACTTTAAAAGGATCACATGTTCCTGTAACCCTCTATTTCCTGGTTCCGGTGAGTCTTGTCTTTGAATATACTCATGAGATTCCAATATCCTAACATTCCCTCTCTAATGAAAGATTACTGGCTTCCTCTGCCTGGGCACTCAAGCTAAATAAGTTTTTTGACCATGTCTCAAAATTGCTTTGGTATCAGAAAGTAAATTTCTCCAATGATAAATTTCTTGGTGATTTTCTAATACACAGATTTACATTAACAAACTCAAATTTGATAAAACTGATGACTTTCAATCTAAAGAGTCGTGAGGACCGTGTTTAGAACTGGGATTCACATCTTTAAACATTTATTGCCTTCCAGATTTCTGAACAAGATGGCACTTGTCTTTAAGAATTGAAAAGGCTATGGATCAAAAAAAATAATTTAAAAAAAAAAAGAATTTTTGTTGTTGTATGTAAAGTTACAGTGTATCACAGAGTGTTTATTTTTTAAATTTTTTTCACTTCAGAGATGTTAGTATATATTTATAAACCTCAGAAGAATTTTGCAATGAAAGTCAGTTTTTCAGTTTTTTTTTTTTTTTGTCTTTTTATTCCTGGGAATAATCAGACTTGTCTTATGTATATATGCAATCAGATCAATGAAATGCCGTTGCGGAATGACTATTTGTATTCTTGGGTTACTTGGATTTCACAAAATAACAGAAGCAAAGCTGTTTGGAAAACAGTTTGTCTGTTTTTAACCCTTATCATGAGAGTGGAAAAATTGAGAAGCTTTGTGAAGCAGGTCACCAAAGAAATGAATAAAAATCTCAAATTTTTCCCCTCTCGTCTTATAAGTTGAAAGTCATCAGTATGTTATCAATAATTTCAGAAAAATATTCAGTCTGTTTTAAAGCTTAAGAGTTTGTGCCTAGGACCAGTTAAGTGTAATAATTTCCACACTTGTACAAAAATCCCAACTACCACAACCTTCCTTTCCACTCTGTACACACCCTATTCACACATCTCCCCCTCCCCTTCTCCTCCCCCTCCCCTTCTCCTCCCCTCCCTCCCCTTCCTCCCTCAACCCCTCCATTTACTATGCTATATCCAGAAAGTCCAATGTATATATTAAACCTCAGTTGAGGTAGGAGGATTGGGTGTTTTGATCCTAAAATATCAATCATATTTTATGGTGTGATACATTCGTAGAAGTAATTAGACGAGGCCTAGCAATTTGCACTTTCAATGCATTAATGTAAGTAGAAATGCTACCAGCACTGCACATAACAACCTAATCAATGGTTTAGTGAAGGAGAAGTGAAGTTGGCACATCAATACACACACTCTATCTTTCTCTCTCTCCACACAAGCCTAAACATTTTGAGGAAATATTTTTTATTTTTGTGTTTTTTTTTTTTTTTTTTAAAGCATGTGCCATTGTACTTAAATGATATTTGACAGTATTAATTTAGCATAGAACAGTTGGAAATAATTGCTGCCAATTACTTCACATTGGTGAGAACTTTTTTACGTCTGATTTCATTGTACTGTCTAATTTTAGTGGTAGTAGGGTTTCAGAAACACTGTTAGTTGAATTGTTCATAATACTGTAAATATTTGAATTTTTAAACCAATAGAATTTATTTCCTCATAATAAGATTTTAAAGAAATATGTAATTTTGTGTTAAAAGTGTAACATTCTGAATCCCGTGGGAAGAAAGTAATTTTATTCACCATAAGGAAGCAGAGCTATGGGGTCTTTCTCTACTCAAGAATGAAGGGAGATGGGGTTATTCTGGCTCAGGGTGAGTTGAAGGTGTACAGTTCTAATTGTTAAAGGTTTATTGTATTTGATGTTACAGTTCATTGTTTGTGGTGAGGTGTTTGACATTTCCTATTAATGTTGTCTGTTCTTCAATTATTCTTCTTGTTAAATTGTTTTGAACTTGCTTCAAGTCTTCTCACATGTAGAGAAGAACATTAAAAGGACTGGAACAGCTGGTGTGCATACCAGCATGTTCAATAGTCCCATGTCTTAAGTTCACGTGTCCTGCCATGTCTCATTGATAGACATTGGGTGTGAACAATACTAAGTGCAAGGTATATTTTTTTACACTGCATCTTGCCATTTGAGGCCGTTGCTTTTATCCATGCACAGCATGGAACGAGTGACGATCTGGACAATTGAAAGAGGTTGTATCATGTTGCAGCAGTGCCTGTTGGAAAGGGATGCTCTTTTGTGATATTCCGAGGAGCCATCGTGTGGTGTACTGAAAATGGTGCTTTGGTATGTAGGATTATGATGATGTCTCATGGTACAACAGCTTTGCTGCATATGAACCCTTTAACTAAAATTCCTGCAACTTACACCACCTTCATCTATGAGATGTGCGGAGACTATCAGAAATGTTCAACACCGTCTTGCGGACCCATATGTCCGAATGCTGATGAACGTATAAATAGTCAACAGTGGAATTATAAATTGTGTTGAAGGAAACTTTTATTATGAACAGAGACCAATTTGCCAATAACTTCTCAAAGAAGTGTGACTTCCTGCATTAATCCTTCTAGAAAGATTGAATGCAGTGACATATTTTCAAAACTTGACTCAAAAGTTTGACCTGATCTAGACAATTTGCTAAAGGCTAGAGTCTCACGCTCAAGTCTCTAATGCAAGCCATCGAAATTGACATCATTTTTTGTTTGTCGTAAACGTGCAGTTTTGAGGTGAATTTTAAGATGGTTGTTATCCTCTTTTATTCTTTAGTAAGATTAACAAAGAAAGCAATGAAATAGTTTTTCGCTAACAATGCTGCTATTTATCGCCGTTAGATTTAACTTAACCAACCACCAGTTTTTCTCCTATTACCTTGGAGACCTCTAACAAAATAGTCTTTCTATCACAGTTATTGATTTGTAATCGTCAAAAGCGTGTTTCATCTCACAGGAGCATAAAAAACATCACTGTTTGAAAATACCTCCCTCTTGTAAGAAATTTATGCAGACATTTTACCAGGTCTGACTGCTTCTTTCTGCTGCATTTACATTTCATGCAGAAGGAAATTTGATCAGACAACTTCCTGTTTGCAAGCAGAATGGTTAAGAGTCACAAGGATGATCTTTGCTTTACCACAAATTTAACCAAGAGTGAAAAATACAGATAATAGATGGAAGATTAAAAATCGTCTCTGGCATATATCAGTGTTGTAATCGAGTCACTAGATTATTGACTAAGGTCACCAGCTTTCAAACTTTTAAGTGACTCGAGTCGAGTCATTGACGAGTCACTGTACTATTTCAATGGGGAAATTACTCCTGAATTCTATTGAGTTCACTATCATTTTGAGAGGAAGTGACTCAAGTCATGACTTGTTACAACACCAGCATATATATATGCCTGGCATACATTTTGCGCTCCTACTTAAGCTATGCAACCTGAAATTATTTCAAACCAAATCGTATGAGTTTTCTCTGCCACACAATGGTTTTACTCCTGTTACCAAAAATTTTTAGTTTTGACTTCTCTCTCTTTTGAATGTTCTGGTTTTTCCAGTTATGAAAAAATTGAAAGCTTTAGTCTTACAATTGAATTCTTACTATCGTTGGTAGGAGTTAAGTCTCCGGTACTTTTTCTTGATAATACTCGAATGCAGAAGATTGTGATACAGTTGGCTCCTGTTGATCGATGCAACCTGTATGCTTGTTGAGGGTATTAAAATAAAAAAAAAATCATGGAAGTTTATACTTCTGGTTTCAAAGATAAAATGTAGTCATTTGTATTTTCTTACATTGTCTTTCAACACCTATCTTAATTGATGTTCAGAATTGTAGAAAGGAGGCGCTCCATAACTGGTATTTGTAGACAGATGATGCTCTACAACTCGTTTTTGTAGAAAGAGGTTGTTGACACCCTGCAACTGGTACTTGCAGATAGATGGTGCTTTGCAACTGGTTGTAGTAGAAAAAGGGTGTTGTGGATTGGTTCTTATAAAGAGAGACTGCTCTACTACCTTGCTCTGACCAAAAAGAAAGGCTTTGGTATTTGAAGCAATGAAGTTTATGCAGGGAAAGGTCAAATGACAGTATGGTGGGTTTTCCCTAAGTTGGGGAATGAGGTTTTCAAATCTGGGTCGACCCTGTTGATGAAATCAAGATTAAGTTTTTACTGTTGAATTGCCATCCACCTAAATAGAAGCAGTAGAGTCCCTCTTATGTTACTTTAAAAGATGCTCAGGAGAATTGCCCTTGAGTACATACATTATTACCCATTTCATATCTGTAGGTTAACTTTGAAAGATACTTCACTTCGCAAAACCCCACCTTTTTCACATCTTCAACTGTTTATTGATGTAGTGTTCATAATTGTTGGTTAATGAACAACTGCTCAAGCAAGATGACCTTTTAATGACCTTTAGCATGACATACTGAGAGGTGTTAGGTTAGACTCTGCATGTGCGCTTAATTGGGAACAAAACAGCATACACGAGTTGTCATCGACCAGAATGGAAATATTGATTGGGCAAAGGTCAGATGAAGTTCAGTGATTGCAGTATTAGGCTATTCCTTGACCTGTTTGGGGTAATGCAGTGCCCCTTTACTGCAACAAACACTCTTCCAAAGCTCACTTCTAGAGGCCATACTTCCTTTAACAGCTTCCTTTAATTTAACCACCTGAAAAGAGCAGCCTCCAGATGAGTATTTTATTTTAGCAAAACACTTGTACAAAAAGTGTTCAAATAGCTTTCTTTTGGGTGAGAAAGAGCCTATAGCAAGTTTGAATTCTATCACTAGACTGAGCTTACTGATTGTTCTTCAAGGAAAATGTGGTTTCATTCTTCAGGAAACTGTTCAATATTTCCTTTTATCATGTATGGAGGGGAAAAGTCCTTAAAGCAGCTCATTGAAATGGTTCATAAAATTCAACAAATTTTTCCAAATCTGTTTTTTTTTTCACATACCAATGACAAATGGTCAAACTTAGACAACCCCCATGTTTTACATAAACCTAACTGTTTTATGTATGAGTACTTAACAATTCAATTCATTTTTTCAAAAATTCATGACCAGACACTTTTTGGTTACTTGTGTAACAAAGGAACCTATGCAGTCACCTTGGCGTATGTATATGTGTGTGTGTGTGTGTGTGTGTGTGTGTGTGTGTATGTGACGGATTGGAATGCGAGGTATGTGGTGCGATAACTCAATAACCGAGTGATCAATTTTTTTCAAACTTGGTATGTATGTAGATGTTGTGGAGTAGATGTGCCCTATCGTTTTTGGTGGAGGTCAAAGGTCACTGGTGATCACCAGAGGCCAAAAACTGAATTTCTGTTAGAAGCTGTAACTCAGTATCCGTTGTTCAAGCAGTGGCATCATTTTAGCATAAGTTAGATTGGTAGGAGGTGAAAATGTTGGCACATTAACCAAAATAATTGGAAAGGGTCAAAAGGTCAAAAAGTAATGTTTTATTGATATCTTGCAACTGAAACATTTTAGAGGGGTGGTGTAATGGAGATTTGTGTTCGTGTAAGTGAAATGCACGTGATGACCCCCCTTGACCTCACTTGACCTCATTTGACCTTTTGACCTTTGTGACTTTTTTGTGACGTCAAGATTTGTCTTGATCAGACGAACCAAAAAGGCTATTACACTACCCTCCTACAATGTTCGTTACTTGAGTTACTGACATTTAAATGACAGGCTAGTGTGTACATGTAGGTCATATGTAGGCCTATTGCAATGCCAGGTATGGGGTGCAATTACTCAATAACCAAGTAACATAGTGGAAATAATGGAAAGTTGTGTTTGTCTAAGTAAAGTGCACATGAAGACTCTTTGGGTCTTTGTTCAATTGGTTTAAAAGTCCAGCTGAAGTTTAATGCCTTTAGACAAATGCAATGTATAAAAGAAAAGAAGAATTATAACCCCCTCTCAGTCTAAAAGCGGTTTAGTTAACAATCAGGACAGTAATGCAATTATTATTAAAAACAACCTTTTCCTCACATACAGTATTGAATAAAGTTATTCACAGTGCAAGCTAAGATTCCAATTTCAATAGTAAAATATGAAAGCAGTTTCTCTTCTTTACCTCTGCTTTTACCCTAGGGACTACAATGCTGTTTCTAACACCCTCTTTAGGTTAAAAGGTCAAGTTGAAAGTCATTTATTAGATTCTACAGAGCTATGTTTGTTTTTTGGTCTTCCAGCCAAATTGTGAAGAAGAAATTGGTGGTAATAAATCACTATCAGGCTGCCTTTGGTAGCAGAATTGTGGGCTTTTCCTTATTTTTGCTTTTCAGGCAAACACATTGGGTAGTCTAAAGGACAACCATGACATAATTTCTAGTCATCCATCATAAATTTTGGTTGTCAGGAATGACCAGATGACTGTTAAATTTCTTTGGTGCAGAAGAGACTGTGTTTATTTACAATCAGTTTTGATCTACTTTGACTGTATTTGACATTTGTGACTTCTTTTTAAGGTCTGGATTTGAATTGTTGAGATTGACCAAAAAGGCAATTAACTAACCTCCTATACTACCCCAAACTCAAGTAAATGACATTTTAGTGAAAGGTGATGAATGTATTTGTCGCATGGAAGTGGGCAGTGTGCAGTGTGATAATTTGAAAAGTTTAGTGTTCCATTTCTCTCAAACGGCAAGTGCTTATATGATTTTGAAATTTAATGTGCCCCTATGTTTTTGGGTGATGGCCAAAAGTCATTGGGGTTAAAGGTGCAAATTATGCCTTACCTTGGGACTACCTTAATACAATATCATCTTTAATGCAAGGAACCATAGTGCCCTTGGGCTCTTGTTCAGGTAATGCACAAAACTGGTTCCAAGTCAGTCCACCACAAAATTTTAAATTTAAACTTTTTCCATTGCTATTTGTTAGGAAACTTACTGTAGGAGACTTACTATACTAACTATATGCATTGTCATTTGGTAGTAACCCTTCAGTTATCAATTCAATGAGCCACTTTAAGTCATGTTTTTCAACAGATAGTACAGAGCAATGAAATGAAACTTGATAACACACATATGCCTTCTTACAATAGACATAAAGACTTGCTGGCTGAGTTTAGATAAACAGTTTAAAACAGTAATCAGTGTTTGTGAATACAAGTTTCTATGACTTGAATTCTGCATCAATCACACAACAAGTGATAAGTAACAACGAAACCAAACTTTAAACTGCTTTCCAAAGAAGCAACCTCATGGTGCTCAGACCATTTCCATTATTGGTCTGTCATGTATGGCTCGATTCTAGACTGGATGAAAAGAACAGATACTACACATGATCTTAGCCAAAAGGCGGAGAAGTGATCGTATCATTGCTTCCAAACTAGAAGCAATCGTGTAAGTTATAAGCAACAAAAATGCCTGGTCATCATGGTCTAAAGTTGTGAGTGGCACCTTATAGATAAGGCTGCCTAGTTTTGCATCTAAGTGCAATTTTCTAAGCAAACAAAATTGCCATTAAACAGTTATTAACACAGAAGTAACGTTTCATCCCACTTGAAAGACATCTTCAATGTCTGTTGATTCTGGTAAATAATCAATTTAAAAGATTCTGGTAAATCAAAAGTTAAAAAAGGAAAATGGAGGTGCTGGAAAATAAGGTTAATATTTTCTGTCAAACTCTGATTGCCTCTTCAAGAAATGAATAAAATGAGGTAGTCCTGTGATGAGATAGGAGGCATACTATAATTTCATGGCATCATACATATTTCATGACATTATCATAAATATTCATGGCCATACATACTAATTTCAGAATAGTGTGAAAGTGCTGCACAAATGAAAGAAGTAAAGGCAATAAAATATAAGCTCTTGCATATTCAAACATTATAAGCTCTTGCACATTCAAAACAGATGAATAGAATGCTAGCATCCATAACCTCCAACATACCATCCTTTCATCAAATTTACAAATAGCCTACATGAATTGGCTTTCTGAGAAGCAAGATTGGCTACAGGGTCTGTGCAGAAAATTGATATGTGTCAATCTAGTATAAACATTTTAAGCTTTGTTCAATGTGGCATACTGACCAGTTACCTGAAATTTCCAAAAATTCTAAAAACTATCACAGACCAAGACGGTAGCTCTTGGCAAGTGGTACCTTCTGTGCAAACTGCCCTTAGCTTCATTCATTTAATGTGTGATAACAAATAATGCATGAAAGGAATGTTTGTTCTGCCAAAGGGAACAAGTGACACTCCAGTTGAAACTTCCACCGTTTCTGCAGAGTTGGCTCTGTAGCGTGCATTTGTATCTGAATTATTAACCCTTCTGAATTTTACCCTTCTGAATTATTTGCCCTTTTGAATTATTTACCATTCTGAATTATTTACCCTTCTGAATTATTTACCCTTCTTAAAAACAAAAGCTTTTTTCGTAGCCACCAGGGTTGGTTCCTCACTCATTTTACTCAGGTATCACATGCAAGCGTGCATGTTGCATCCATGTTCTAGGGAGCCTCAGCGACATGAGGTGATTTCAACCATTAGATCTAGGTAGCAAATTTAGCTCTTTTAGTCCTTACATCAATTTATTTCTCTCTCTTTTGTCTCCATTTGCAAAAACTGTGAGCCAAGAAGTTTATCCCTACTGCAAATCATTGAACTGTAAAGGCTAATTTGAAACACATTCGCTTTGTATATGCTAAAAGCAACCTGATACAAAGAATAGTTATGTAATAGAAAAGCATAAAGGCAGCCCAAGTGCATGAAAGGGATGTGAGAGAAAGTGAACCGTTTGGTGAAGTAATCAAATGGAAACCATCCCTGGCATGTAAACAGTGGGTTTTGCAAAGCTACTTAGCTTAATGGGGGAAAAACCTGACATGGTATTGAACAAGGATACCCAGTATGCTATTTGGTAGATTCTGAAGGTCTTCTAATTTTCAACAACAGGAATTTTTTCCAAGACTGAAATATGAATTGGATGGAAAAATAATAAACAAATTTGTAACTCTTTTAACATTTTACCAAAGAGAAAACTTATCTAAAAAGACCTATCTTCTGTAATGAAGGTGATTGTGGTGCTCCCCAATACAATATTAACAAATCTAACATTATTACCTTACACTATACCAAAAATGCTACATTGCCTACACAGTGTTTTACAAAAGGTTGTAAAAAATATTTCACTTTAATTGAAAGAGAGTGGAAAAATTTTTTAAACCAACTGAAAGATCAAACAGTCCAGGACACTGCAATTATTACAACCTAAACATGCCAAATAACAAGCTCCGAGTTTTTAATGGGCGTCCTTACACGATAAAATACCACGAAAATAAGATATTTCAAATCTAGAAAACTCACTTGCTCCACACCCTGCATGGCATCTCTATTCTGCTGAAACCATTTACTACCAATAGCTATGAAAGTTAATATGAAAGGGTTGCCATGGCAACCAGCTTATTAAAGGAAAATGCCCTTTACTCCATTCCACACTAATCCATAACATGTATTAAAAGCCACTAGATTGCTTGTGAAGGTCAACTCACAAGAATATTGAACATACTTAAGAAAACTTTTAAGTCTGTAAAATTAAAGAATATTGCACGATTGGAGTTTCATGGCTGTGGTATAAAAATTGTACTAAAAATTTACCCAATTATGATCATTAAACAACTTTTGTTCGACTTAGGAAGAAAATAAATTCTTGCTGCATATAACTATGAGGTATACTTAAAGAAGTTGACTACGTACTCCAAAAAAATCATAGATACCTCATCAGCACATTGTTAAAACCAGTTACGTACTTCATAATGGCTTCTCTTATAATTCGCTTCATGACATATCAGTTTTCTGTGTGTTCTTTCTAATGTCCTCATAAACCAGGCATAGTTCAAATTATGAAGCTACATACGTGCCTCTTCAGTCACATACCCTGCTTGATATATAACGCACTATTTTGATAGGAACAATTTAGTGGTGTTCCACCTAAGGCAGAGTTGGGTCATGCTATGTTCTTACCGATACTCAAATATCTGCCAATTGTTACCTATTGCACTTCAACAGAACAAACTGAGATAGGATTTCTTGTTTCCTGCCTTGCACACCTTGTTCAAACAAATGCATCTGTTGTAGGGCCCACAATATGGCCAAGTGAGTGGACTGCCGACCAGGCAGGATTATCTGACAAATAATTTTACACTTCATTAACAAGAAGCAGGGGATAAACCCTTCAGTACACCTCTTGTAGCCAAAACTGGAAACTGGGTACCAGGAGGGAAACGGATACCCAAAGTTTGAACCGACTTTCAAAATCACAAGAAAGGATAAGTTGCCTATGTGAGAGAGTATTGTGCTTTGACATGGGACATGGGGAGAGGTAGTTCTATATGCCATGCAGAGTGTTCTATATACTTCTGTGATTTCTAAGTAGACATGTAGCCTGTTTTGTTCATTTTACCACCTGGTACTCCTATGTTTGATCAGGTACCTTACTCCATTGTTATTCCATTACAGTTTCATATCAACATTTTACCATTCACACACACCTGGAACAAGATTGACACATCTTTTGAATATCGCACATTTTTGGCAAAAATGACATAGCTGTTTCACAAATCAAATAAATCACACTTGTCAGTAACCTTAGGAGAACTTAGCCAAGCCAGCCTATACCTACATCCTTCACTATCATTCTAAGATTGTCTTTGCATTGCCTCTCTGCTACTTATATTTTCAAATCACTACTAACATTGCCCCTATCCCATATGAGAATATTTCCACGGAATGATGATATATTCTTAGAAATGAGTTACTGTTGAAATAGTTTCCGAATAAAATCAGACCCACCAAAGGTCACAATGGCAAAGGACAATGTAAGGCAAAGACATCTGGGGTCAGCTCCGGAAAATGGTGGGTTCTAGACGGACCCCAGTCCTTGAGATCTGGTCTTGATGACATGCGGTTTTTAGTATGGTGATAGATTGAATATCCAGATTCCACGCACTGAGACAAGATGTTAATGATTTGCCTGGAAAGGTAGAATGATGTATAATGTTGTAAAACCATTACTGACACAATGTCATTGAATCTGTATTTTTATGATACCACCTGGGGATCCAGGAAGGGTGTGTCTATTCCGTATTTCCAACAGATATTCACACACACTGATGCCCCCCTATATGGTAAAAGGGACACACTTTTTAAGGACAAAGACCCAGCTTGACCTATTTTTAGAAAGGTCATTTCTTACAATTGAAGATGTAACCAGGGACAAATGTTGTCAAGGCACTGTCACAAATCTGGGTTAGTTTTGACACAAATCTAAGTTAGTTTTGTGAAATGTCAAGGCTAAATGGTGACAGACCCATGTCACATGGTCTGGTTATTAGCACAACATAGAACTGTGGATTATCACAGGATAATGCATGATGGAAATACATGCAGAGGAGGCATGAATACTTGCAGCGATAGGATTAAAAGAAGGGTTTAAGGTCACATCAAGTTTTGATATGTTAGAGGGGTACTTATTCTAAGCATTTCGGTGAAATTTGCACAGAAATTCCACTTGTGGTTCTAAAAATTTGAGCAGGTCAAGTTGTAACATTTTGAACAAGAAGTGAACATGAAGCAAGCACATATGACATCATATTCTCACATTAATGGGCAGTACTTTGTTTTTCTTGAAAATTCATGACCAATTTTCTCCTCAACAATTAAATATTCAATCAGAATGTGATTGCATAAGTGGCACAAAAACTTTATAGACTTTGTATTCCCCACATAGAGGTCATAATGCTATTAACTTCAAGGTTAACACAACAGTCTAAAAAGCAGTAAAAAAAATAGTTGAGAAGCAAAGGAAACAAAGCCTTCCTTGTCATTGTGAGGAAGCATTTAACCTCTGCTGCCCTCAAGAATACTTTGGAACACAAATCTTGTGACTCTACTCTACTGTATACACTGGTAAATTGAGAAATAAGTCCAGTTTGAATGGAAGCTTCACTACACTCTGTAGATTTGGTTCCTCTGGCACATAAGGAAATTCCAATTTTGCTTAAACTTCCCCTTTAACCCTTAGATTAGTTAATTAGTTAGTTAGAGTTTTATGGCCCAATTTCCAACCTACCAGTTTAAGTTGAGCAGGCCACAGCCTTTTTCCCAGTTGTGGTTCCCTGGCTGAAACCCTTAGAGTGCATTATGTTGTGTTAGTGCACAGTCCTATGGTTTTAATTGATGGTCCAGAGTTATTTAAAATTGTTCATTCCCACACATAAAGATTATCATTTAAAGTACTCAAGGGAAGGGAAATTCCACTAGTTAATTACCTTACACAGCACAAATCATACTAAAAAGGAACAGACTAAAAGCCAGGTCACACTACAGCGATATCAGATCAGATTCCACTTCGATTTTTGTGAATTTTAATTATTATCTCCTCCATCTTTGGTCAGAAAGAAAGAAAAATTTGCCAACCTGTGTAGATATATGAATTGTATCGCAGGACCAAGAAATTCTAAGTAATACCAGTTATTCTGTGACATCACATCCGCAGACAGCTTTTATCGGGTACGCGTAGTCCGAAAAAAGCTATTTGTCAACGTGACGTCACAAAACAAGTAGTTTATATTTCATTTCCGTGGTCTTCTCATATCGATCATATATTTACACAGGATGGCAAATTTTTGGTTCTTTCCATCAATGAATGGAGGAGATTTTAAGTAAAACTCACAAAAATCGGACAGTAATCTGATCCCATATCGCTGTAGTGTGACCTGGGCTTAAGAGTGCATTATCCATTACTATGAGTTTATTCCAGAATAATACACAGTCCCCTGAAAATTATAGACCACATTTTACCTATCATTTTTACTAAGCATGAATGAAAACACCAACAACATTTTCATAGTGCATGTCACAATCTGAATGAATGCAGTCTTACACACACCTGTGTAGAGGAGGAATGCTGTCTATGGTGTTGAGCTGGCCACGGGTGGACACTACATTAAAGCTGCCACTGAAGTCGCTGTCTACATGCATGTAGTAGTCAGGATATCTGTTCTCTGCCACCAGGACAGTCCCAGACCAACCTTGATTCAAAGAGTAGAATGTCACTCCTTCTCTGTCCTGTACAAGACCAAAATTTTCAAGGGTTTTATAAACCTAACTATATGCAGTAATGATGGCCTGCTACATTCAATTCACAACAAAATATTAAAAACTGATTGAGGTATTTACTTGGTTAGTAGCCCAATCAAATTCTTAGCAAATTGATAATGGTCACAAAAGAGTCATAACATTTTACAAATAATTCTCCCAATTCTTTCAAAGAAAAAAAAAACTGGCCACAGAATCAATTAAACTCGATTCTGCCCTTAAAGCGCCACAGTATTCACCCAAATTGTTTTGAAGCAACACTAATTCTCACAAACCACTTTTTCCCATCTTAATACTTTGATTATAATGCAGGACAAAATTTGAGGAAATACCCATTACGTGTGCGGCTCGGTTACCTGCCGTGTGGCCTACCCGCGGAAAATGAAACGATATTCCGGGTGTCACGTGATCCACGAAGACACCAAATGTGCCTTCGCTATCTCTGAAAACACAAAATCACATGATCTGGTGTCGCGATTTTGTGAGAGATAGCGAAAGATTTGGTGTCCTCGTTGATCATGTGACACCTGGAATATCGCTTTATTTTCCGGGGGTAGACCAAACGGCAAGTAACCGAGCCGCACACGTCATGCCTCTCTTCACCCCCACCCCCACCCCCACCCTGAGTATCCCCACTGCATCCATCAAATGTAACTAACCTGGTGTCTTTTCCCTTTCTGTACAACAAGAGCAATCAAAGATTTGGCTATCAGTGTATGATCTCTCATGACAGGAGAGTATAGTACAGGTCTGGAACTATGTAAGGCAAGAACATAAGGCTGACCTGAAGAAAAAAATGAAGAACACACACATATCAGTTAACCATCTTGCTATGTATATACAAATCGGAACCTCAAATGATGGTATGATTCAGTTGGCCATAACTGGGTTCCATCAGCCAAGTCTCCGTTCCTCATGCCCCTCTTTCCATCTTTAGGTTGAGCCTCACACCTGCTGTGTTCAATTTGCTGATTGATCATTTTTAGTGTACGCTCCTAAAATATGTAACAAACTTACTGAACACATAATGGACAGCAGTTATGAAATTTTCAAGTCTCGCCTCAAGACCCATTTGTTTCATGAGGCTTATCAGCAGAAATATTTGTATTTAAGCACCTTAGAGCATATTTATGATTTTGGCGCTCTACAAATTTGATTGACTGATTGATTGATCAGCTTTAATCTTTCAAATAATAATAATAATAAGTCTTATATAGCGCAGAATCCAGAGAAAAACAGTGCTCAATGTGCTTTACAAATGCCGAAAAAGTAGAGAAGTTAAAAACATTGAGAGAAAAGGAAGGTTTTGAGGGACCATTTAAACTGGTCAAGAGAATCTAAAGACCTAAGCTTCAGCAGAAGCGAATTCCAAAGGCAGGGTGCGGCGTGGTGGAAAGTACGACCCCCAAAGGTCTTTGTACGATTCTTTGTACAATTCTTTGCTTACCTATATAATGGATGGTTGCACATTAAAATACCTGTTGATTCCATCAATGTCACTGAATATGAGGGTTTAGAATTGCACATAGATAATACAATTAAGAATATTCACAGCTGATGGACCCCACTAATGGTCATCTTCAATAGCTGCTTGGGTTTGTCTGTACACGAATCTGGATAGCAAGTAATGGTCTGATTTCAGTCGGCCATAACTGGTACCCATCCCCTTTTCATCTTTCATTTTCTTTGCTTACCTGTATCATGGATGGTTTTACACTAATTTGTACCTTGGTTCCTTCAATTTCACTGAATATGAGGGTTTGGAATTCATGTAGACAATAAATAAAGAAGATTTAAGGCTGATGGACCCCACTAATGCCCGCATACAGTCACTAAACACAAGTGCTAATCAGATTCGTCTGTAATGCACTTGTACAGAATAGAATCATATAATGTTTATCTAAGTATTCGATGCAAACTTTCCCAATCAGGCAGAAAAACTAAAAAGCTGAAAAGCTAAAAATGGGAAAGAAAATATTCCAGTGGACAAGTAGACTTAGAGAACAGATTTCACAATGGACATGGTGCATCAGCTGGACTGCACTGGGGTAAGTGAGGGGTTGAGGAGAACGGGGAGGGGAAAGGATGACGGGGAGGTGAACACAGAAACAAGACCAAACAGACTAGCAAACATGACAAAAAGAACCTACCTAAAGTTGGTGTTCTGGTTGCTCCATTCAATGTATTAAAAGAACAACATAATATTATATAATCCCCAGGTTCCATCATTTCACCACAAGACACAAATGCCTTCACTTGACGTCTGGTAAAGGCAACAACTTTTGGTTCTCCGGTCACTTGACCTCCATTGGCTCGAATAACGATCACCATCAGATCAAGAGGATTGCTTGTTAGAGCTTCGTTTTTCCTGAAATGTGACAATACTTTGAGTTTACATTGATGGAGAGAATTGTAGGAAGCACAATGTATCCACAAGTTGTCCTAGCATTATACAGTATATACAGTATATATATATATATATATATAAAAAAAGACAAGGTAGGCAAGGTCGACAAGTTGCCCTATAAGAATCCAGTTCCCCCATTGGATAGTTTTGCTTTCAATAATGACGTATTTACATAGCAAAGTTTAACGGCCTCAACCAACGATGTGGACTCACACAATTCACACAACTTATCCTAACATCATTGACAGATTTGAAAGCAGACTATACAATGGGTGCACCAGATTCTTACAAGGCAATTCAAATAACCCAATGTGACCTCATGAAATTTTGGACGAGTGATCCAGCTCACTGTTAGCACCCAATAGGATGAGATGGTTTTTTGCATTTGATGTGAGGGTTTTTGTTTAAGACAACTCAATGTTTGTTTTGTTTCATCAGAGCAAGATGTAGGAATGTTCTTGAGAGATTTTAAGGAGTAAAATCTAGTGGAAGGTCAGAAATCATGAATACTTTTGTGCGAAGCCCTGCATCGGTGTATGGCGATCTGACCTACCTTATCTTTTTTATATATATATATACTATATACTGTATAACACTAGGACAACCTGTGAATATATCCAGGATAATATTGCATATTGCACAAACTTTAATTGAGTACGTATTCATACTTGCATGTGATACCCTCATCAGTACTGTTCCTCATGGAATTAATTTGTACTATTTATGCTCATAAATTTGGATAGTCAAGACTTGGTGCTAATTCATAATTTTGTACTTAAATAACCAGTATGTTAATATATCATGTCCATGAAATAGTCCTCACATGCACATTCAAACACACACACATACATACATACATATCAACATGAATACACCAGTGTCTCCTTAAATCTAAAACACTAATTTTTTTTCCTTCTGGTGTGTTTCAAATTTTATCACATCTAATAATACCTGGGAGACAAGTCTCTCCAGATGTAAAAATTTCTGTTAATCTCAACTATTAAGGAGTTTGCTAGATGAAATAAGTTGACATTAAGGTATCTGAATAGCTCATCCTCTATACTACCTTAACCCACCAAAGCAAGAATCTGAAGTTTACATCTTTTACATTTCAGCTTTGACAAACTGAAATATTGACACTGACACAGTTTACTTCCATCATCTTACAGTTCATAGCACATAACTGTTAAATTAAGTTAATTACATTACACACACTTTAAGACTATTGTAAGCATATTCATTTATATCTGTACGAAGAAAACTTACAAGCATATTTTGAAACATCCGAAAACATTTTGTTCCCTATAAATTACCATTATGAAGAGTAAAAATTACCAAACACACCAACTGACCTCCATGTTTGGTAGAGGGTTAAGTCCACTTGGGTTGGTCTGTCTAGGGTTAGAATGACCACCTTACTAGGGGTGGAGGCTGATACTGGGAAGTTTCCCTGAACACGAAACTCTGATGTGCCAGGCTGAAGTTTACAGATATCCACACTATCAAAGTATCTGAGAAAATGTAAAATGCAGATTATTTCAAGGTAGGCATCAAACATCTCCCACTATCTACTACTCTCTACTATCTAACTGACAGGAAAAAGATTGAAGGACCAATCCTCTCACCCAAAACTACAATTCTGGTAGGGGTTTACCAAAATTCTAAATTGGCTCAGCTATTTGATTGACAGTTAATTCAAACAATGCAGAGTACCAAAGCTTATATTACACAGCATGAGAGTGTTTTGATTATACACATTGGGCTTGTTCATACTCACCCTGAAGCAATTAACTGAGATTGTGTATGGATGAGGATGAATTTCAGACAATTGTGGGAGGGGCTTAAGTAAGAAGGTTAGGAGAATTGGTATTGTTTGGGGTTAGAGAATTGGGCCTCTAAAGGCAGTTATTCTTCACTCCAGTCAGTTCCAATTCTCCCAACCTACCCTCTCCTAGCCCCTACCACAACTGTCTAAAAATTTATCCTTGTCCAGACACAATCGTAGTTCACTGTTTACAGACATATCCTGGTGAGTATACAAAGCCCTTATGTGTCAGATAGATATTTCATTTGACAATTTGTGACAAAATGTTTTCTGTTCTTTCGTCCAAATTAATCCCATGTAACCATTTTTCATGGTCTTAACCATAATTTTACAAATCAAATTTGTTTTACAGTTACAGTATCCATCTCGGCCGGCCATACATGTCATGATACTTACACAGTTTTAATATTAATGAAAGTATCCATTCAAGAATTAGGCTAAGGGTTTTATGTATCTAAATAGAGCTAATACTAAAACTGCAATGGGCAAACCACTCGCACATTCCTATCTTGGCAATATCCATTATCTTGTGTTTTCCTGACTCAAGTTTAGACCTAAAAAATTATCCAGAATGAGAGAAGGGGAAGTATTTCCCATACAATGGTAAAATATCTCACTTAAGCATGTCATCAAGAGAAATCCAAAATATGCCTCCTTTTGATTCGTGGGCTCCGAGTGCCTCTCTCAAAACTTTTGTCCATTTCGGTGATTCGTCTGACCAATCCCCATTCCAGGAAAATCTTCCCCAAGGATTACGAAGTTTCAGTAGCCTGCAATGTGAGCAAGGAGTGAAAGCAACTTGAGAACTGAAGAGGAGAGAATACTGGAAATTGCTGGCAAGTTAATAGGGTGATGCTTCACATTCCTTAGGTCCTCTTTCCTTAAAAAGGAAATCAAAGTTTGTTTTTACAATTTTTCACAAATTTAATTCTCCACTACATTTGAACATTGACATAAAACTAACAAAAAAATGATCCTTGATCCTGGTCTAATGTCATGACTGGTTTACTGTCCAATCTTGCAGCTGTGTGGAATTTTGTTACCCGACAAATAATCAGAAATTTTTATTCAACAGAAAGTTACACAAAATTTAACATTTCTTCTAACCTGAAAGCATAATTGTTGAAAGAGCACAGAATTTCCCAGACACAATTTAGATAAATAATTTCTCACACAAATTTTCTCTCAGGATTCTGTACGTCCGTATTGTTTTCCAGTTGTGTCCCGATTTTCCTGACTAAAAATTTTGCAAAATATTCAGAAATGTTCCTCCCAAGATGAATAACTCAAGAAAGGCCCACATGGTGGATCCTTCAGCAAAAGCTGGCAGAAGACTGAAAGTCAAATTTTTGTTGAATAAAGAGTAACATACAACTTCTTGGTTCGAGAGCATTTCTTTTAAAAATGCCTCACTTTAAAAAAGTACTTCCCCCCTCCCCTTCCCCATGTCTCATTTCTCTCAAAAACATCAAAAATGATGGAAGCATTTTACCTGTTGTCACAGATATCCTGGACATCTAGAACAGAGTAAGAGTGACGCGGTCTCAAACCGACCGATTCATAAACAGCTTTATCTGCTTTCATGTTTCCTCCACCACAGGATGCCCCCATCAGGTATCTGGATAAAGAAACAAACAGAATAAGTTAGATGAAGTTTTACAGCATAGTTTGTAACCAATTAGTTTAAGTTGGGATGGCCACAACCTTTTTTTCCAGTTGTGGCTCACTGGCTTGTTTTGCCCACTCCACTGCTTATAATAATGAGCACCAAGCAAAATGACAGTAAGATCCATTTTTAAAGTCTGTGGCCAGGAGTCAAATTTCAGACCTCCCATCTGCAAGTCAGATGCTCTAACCACTTGACCATGCAGCTGGAAAAAGAAAACAAGAAAGATTTGCTTACAAATTCAAAGTATTCATGTAAGTTTGTTTTTTTTTTTTTTTCATCTTTCCGAAATGCATTTATAGTGCCATCTATAAATGTGAACTAGGTCAGCATATTTTGACCAATACAACCCTTTCTTTTCCTTTTCTTCCGTTGTAAGCACACACATAACATTCTCCACCCTCCCCCCTTCCCACCTAATCCAACCCTATCCACTCCCCTCTTACCTACACGGATGCTGTAGTCTCAAGCAGTCTTAGCACTACATTCATTATTAAAGGGCCAAACCTCTCACCCCAAACTGCAATTTTGGAACCCGGGTACCGAAATTCTCAATTGGCTCAGCTCTTTGATTGACACCTAATTCAAACAATGCAGAGTACCAAAGCTTATATTACATAGCATGAACAGTACTGGGAGTGTTTTGATTATATAAATTGAGTTTTTCTATACTCACCTTGAAGCAATAAACTGAGATGGTATCTGGATGAGGATGAATTTCAGACAATTGTGGGAGGGGCTTCAGTAAGAAGGTTAGGAGAATTGGTACTGTTTGGGGTGAGAGAACTGGGCCTTTGAGTAAAACCATATTTACCACATACATTGGAACAGACTATAATTCAGGTACCACATTCAAAATCAGTTTCGCTTACAAAACCGGAGTAGTATTTTTTTTTCAATCTTTCCTCAATACACTTCTAGTGTCCTCTATAAAGAGAGACTTCTATAAATGTGAACTAGGTCACCATATTTTAACCAACACAACCAATTCTTTTCCTTTTCTTCCATTGCAATCACACACATACCCTTCTCCACCCACCCCCACCCAAATCTAACCCAAACCACTCCCTTCTAACCTACATTGATGCTGTAGTTTCTGGCAGCCTTAGACGTTCATCAACAAGTAAGGACATATTTACCAGATACATTGGAACCAACTTTAATTCACGTACCACATTCAAAATCTACAATGAGAGGAGCATCATATTTTAGCTCCAAGATATCTACATGCACGATCCTAATGAAAAACCAGAGAGCCAAAAGGCTTAGCGATTCCTTGCCACTGAAATTTGAGCCTACCTTTTTTTTTCAAATTGACAGTGCTTTGACATGTTTTTCAAATCGACAGCTAGTGCTCCGTAATGTTTTTCAAATTGACAGTGCTCCGTAATGTACCCACAAAGAATACATGCAAGGCATCCAAGCTTCCTACTTTGAGATTCCGGGTGACCTTTGACCACCTACAGTAGAACTACGGTTCAGCTCACGATATCACATCCACATACTGTGTGTGAAATTTTGCAGTAAGCAAGACTCCAACCATGGGAAATTGTGTAAATATGATATTGAGACTTTGACCACTTGTGAACCAAAGTGACATTTGACCTCCACCAAAAACTATAGGGATCATTTATTCACTATACATCATCTACATGCCAAGTATGAGGACCCTACAAAAATTACCTTTCTTGTAATACAATGCAAACAAGCTTTTCAGACTTTGATACTGCTGACCCCAAATGACCTTTGACCCTCACAAAAATCAATTGGGATCATCATTTAAATACAGCCAACCCACACACTAAAGGTGAGCTTAGTTACATGTATTTTTGAGATGCAGTGTTTACAAGGTATTGACCTTTTGACCTGTCATGACCCCAAATGACCTTTGACCTCCCCAAAAATCGATAGGGATCATCTACTTCACACAACCAACCCACGCGCCATATATGTGCATAGTCACATGCAATGTTCTTCAGATATCATGTTTTCAAGGTTTTGACCTTTTGACATCTTTTGACCTCAAATGACCTTTGACCTCAACGAAAATCGATAGGGCTCATCTACTCAATTCAACCGACCCACATACCAAATATGAGCAAAGTCACATGTAACGTTCTTGAGATATCGTGTTTACAAGGTTTTGACCTTTTGACCTCTCCTGACCCCAAATGACCTTTGACCTCCACCAAAAACAATAGGGATCATCTACTCAATATGGCCAACCCACACACCAAATATGAGATTAGTCACACTTACCCTTCTTGAGATACCGTGTTTACAAGCAATTTCTAAGAATTTACCATTTGACCTCTCCTGACCGCAAATGATCTTTGACGTCCACGAAAATCGATAGGGATCATCTAATCAATATGAACAACTCACACACTAAATATGAGCATAGTCACATGTTACGTTCTTGAGATATCGTGTTTACAAGGTTTTGACCTTTTGACCTCTCCTGACCCCAAATGACCTTTGACCTCCACCAAAAACAATAGGGATCATCTACTCAATATGGCCAACCCACACACCAAGTATGAGATCAGTCAAGCTTACTCTGCTTGAGATATCGTGTTTACAAGGTTTTCACAGTTTGACCTCTAGTGACCTCAAATGACCTTTGACCTCCACGAAAAACAATAGGGATCATCTACTCAATATGGCCAACCCACACACCACGTATGAGACCCATCACAGTTACCTATCTTGAGATATCGTGTTTACAAGCAAAGCGTCACATACACACACACATACACACACACACACACACAACATCACCATCGCATAGATTCCTTTTGCCTACGGCAAGGAATCAAAAAGCAACGTTTGAAAGGGCTAGAAGGTTGCTGTAGTTTTTGAAACACTACAGTGGCTCAAGTCCATATTATCATTAAATTCCGATGTTCAGACCTATGAGCAACCATGGTTTCAATATCATACTACCATGCAAACTGTTTATAACTGCACCTACCCACAAACAAACAAATTCCAACTTCCAAGATCAGGTCATTAACTGTATATCCTTTATTACGGGTTCATAAACCTAAAGGCTGAATCCTCTCACCCCAGACAATGGCAGACAATTCCAATTCTCCTAACCCACTTACTTAAGCCCCTCCCACAACTGTCTAAAACTCATCCTCATCCATTCAGACACAATCTCAGTTTATAACTTCAGGGTAATTACAAAGACCACAATGTGTGATAAAAACACTCTCAGTACAGTACATGCTCTATAATATGAGCTAAGGCATTTTTTTTAATTTGCTGTCAGTCAATGAAGAGCTGTGAAAATTGAGAATTTCTATAAAACTACTAAAAAACTTGCAGTTTGGGTGAAACTGACTGCCTTTAAATGCTGCAATATAATTCTTAAAATTTTAAATGAAAAACATGCTCACCCTGCCTCCTTAGAGCTAAGTAAAGTTGCCCAGATGAGATTCTTATCCATAACAATGTTATTCTTTTCATTGCCTGTTGAGATCAAAGGGAACCACTGAGGTTATAGCAGACCAGGATCAAATCTGTGGTTACATTACAATGACTTCGGATCAGATTCCAATTCGACTTTTGTGAGTTTTTGTTAAAAGCTTCTACATCTCTGGTCGAAAAGAACCCAAAATTTTTCAGTATCAGTGTTCTCATTAGGCCCCCAAACATAAGAGTCCCTGAACCCTCAACTTTTTTTTCCAAGAGTCCCATCAAATTTCTGAGGGTCCCATATGTATATATCATAATCAGTGATGCTCCACAATTTCCATTCATATGTTCTGCCGTGATATTTGCCACACGCTGCTGAGTAAAACTGATCTGGTATTGACAAGTGATGTTACTCTGACTTAGCTGGACAACAGCACTGCAGATGATCTAGTACGTACGTAGCACCGGTGATATCGCAGAACTGGGCCACATTACTAATATCGGTTTAGTCAGAAAAAGTTTTCTGGTTCAGTCGAATATGAACTGCGGTGATAAGAAACTTCCGTACGCAGATTTCCTACATGAATTTTGTGAATTGACATAGGATTTCGTTTCAAGCTTCTTGAGTCGAACTCATGTGTCAGGGACCTGGGAGCTTGGGTTAGTGAGAACCCTGAGTATGTGATTTTTTTTTTTATTATTTGTATACCTGCGATACAAATATATAATAAGTATCGCAGGGCTACAAAAAGTAAATACTTATTATTTTGTGGTAGCTGTCTGATAAAAGTTATCTGTCAATATGACATTATGAAAAAATTATTTAACATTTCATCTACATTGACCTCTGATGCGAATGATATATTTACACTGATTGGCAAATTTTTGGCTCTTCCCAACCATAGGAAAAGATTTTGATAAAAACTCACAAAAAATGGATTGGAATCTCATCAGAATTTGCTCTAGTAGTTTAATAGCGAACTATAAGCTCAGAGGCTGCACATGACCCACAATAACAATTCATCCAGTCGATGTGAAACTCCAGTACTACACAATTTTAGACTCAAATCAGTATAGACCTTCTGCGTTGATGACACACTGATATCATCCTTTGAGCAGAACAATGGAACATGTGGCCACACGCATAATGGTTTGCCCTGCACCTGTAGCAGACTGTGCATGTATTCGACTGGTTGACAAATCAGCTGTCTGCATTTGTCTATGTTGGTTTGTTTTGCCTCAGAAGGAGGGCAAATTTCTGCCCCGTGACATCATATGCACAAGGTCTATGTGATGAGTTTTTGATCCACAGTTTATCCTACCCACCAATTTTCATTTATTTTACAACCACAACTAAAAGACTACTGTGATCACAGTACGTACAACTTAGCATACACTACATAATGCACCTGTTAATGAATAAGGTGCTGAGTCATAGTAGGCCATACTGATAACTCATTGAAAAATACTTCAGGGGGGAGGATGTTGATTTTAATGGATTTCATGGGTCACAGCTTCTGACCCATCGCATCATTACCATGCCCTTCCCCCTTCTAACATTAATAAAATGCCAAAAACTCATTATTTTTGACAAATCCATAGCACAGTTTTCCATGATTATTTGTTATTACGACTTAGCGCCATCAAATGGAACCAATCATATGTCCAAGCTACATTCAAACAAGTTCATATTACCATTAGGTTTAGTAATCCAGTGTCATTGAGAAATAATGTAGTTCATGATCAGTTCTTCATTTTTATCCCTAAAATTTAAAAAAAACCAGAATGCAAAAATGCATTGAGGTTTCGATGATACATACATGCTCTTTTAAATAAAATGCTACATTTGTTGTAACGACTGGTGACCCAAAGGGACCTTTGACTCAACCTGTAAGTAGCTGGTTTTTCTTTTAACCAAAACATATCTAAATTCAAAAAGCCAAATTTCTATTGTGCCTTAAGATATTCTGCAAACAAGGTTTACAGAGTTTGATGCCAGGTGATACCAGATGGCCACTGAACTCCACCAAAAACAACAGGTACAGTACTTTCAACTCACCGTAACTCATACACACACTAATCTACTAATTGTGAAATACATCCACGTTTTGTACCTTGAGCTGTCCTATACAGGTTTTCTGAGTTTGACCCCCTTTGACCCCAAATTACCTTTGACCTTTACCAAAATCAAAAGAGTTCTTTTTTACATCATAACGCATCAACATACCAAGTTTGAAATGAATCCAAGTTTCCTACGATGATGTATCATGTAAACAAAGATTTTAGGGTTTGACTCCATGTGACCTCAAATGACCTTCGACTTTCACCAAAATTAATTGGGTTTTTCCTTTAATCAAAACCCATTAACCTTAACCTATCAAGTTTGAAAGGAATCCAAGTTTTTTACCTTGAGATATAGTGTAATTAAGGATTTCGGGGTTTGACCCCATTGGACCCCATGTGACCTTAGACCTCCATGAAAATAAATCGGGTTCTTTCTTACATCATAACGCATCAACATACCAAGTTTGAAATGAATCCAAGTTTCCTACCATGAGATATTGTGTAAACAAGGATTGCGGGGTTTGGCCCCCTGTGACCCCAAATGACCTTTGACCTCCACCAAAATCAATAGGGTTCTTCCTTACATCATAACGCATCAACGTACAAAGTTTGAAATCAATCCAATATTCCCACCATGAGATATCGTGTAAACAAGGATTTTGGGGTTCGACCCCCTGTGACCCCAAATGACCTTTGACCTCCACAAAAATCAATAGGGTTCTTTCTTACATCATAACGCATCAACGTATTAAGTTTGAAATTTATCCAATTTTCCTACCATGAGATACCTTGTAAACAAGGATTTCGGGGTTTGGCCCCCTGTGACCCCAAATGACCTTTGACCTCCACAAAAATCAATAGGGTTCTTTCTTACATCATAACGCATCAACGTATCAAGTTTGAAATTTATCCAATTTTCCTACCATGAGATACCTTGTAAACAAGGATTTCGGGGTTTGGCCCCCTGTGACCCCAAATGACCTTTGACCTCCACCAAAATCAATAGGGTTCTTCCTTACATCATAACGCATCAACATACAAAGTTTGAAATTAATCCAATAATCCCACCATGAGATACCGTGTAAACAAGGATTTTGGGGTTCGACCCCCTGTGACCCCAAATGACCTTTGACCTCCACCAAAATCAATAGGGTTCTTCCTTATATCATAACGCATCAAGGTATCAAGTTTGAAATGAATCCAAGTTTCCTATCTTGAGATATCGTGTAAACAAGGATTTCGGGGTTTGACCCCCTGTGACCCCAGATGACCTTTGACCTCCACCAAAATCAATAGGGTTCTTCCTCTCAGTATGGGGTATCTGTGTACCAAGTTTGAGAATTGTCAGATCTTCCCTTCTCAAGATATCGTGTAAACAAGCCAAGTGTCACAAACACACACACATACACACACACACACACACACACACACATACACACATACATACACACGCACATACACACATACATACACACACACGCCATCATGAATGCATAGGTTTCTCTTTTCATCGAAACCAAAAAGAAAAGATCTTCCACGGTTTTCTCACTGGACTCAGAGAGGTTTACCAGAGATAGGACTGGCCCCTATATACATTGTAGGACAAGGGCCATTAGTCCTCAATATGAAGAGCACTACTTGCCTGCAAGTGGTGTAATGACTATCAAAATGACCCTTTGCAGGGAAAGTTCCCCACTGCTGCTGTCCTAAGCAGTACTCCCCTCCTAGAGAGGGAAGACTCCTACTGTGGCCTAAGGGGTTGTGGAATATGCAAGGTAGTCATTGTCTTTCACAAAAAAAAAAGACTAAATGAAAGGACTTTACCATATATGAATTTGAAAGATCTTAAACCTTCCAGTACCTACCTAGCTGACAACATTCAACACATTTGTGTTGGTTTGTTGTTGACCCCCATCTAAGTCAACAGTACTTTAACCCTGTGAAATGTCACACAATACCTAACATGCAAAAATGTTTGATACACATTGTGGGGATAATTTAACAAAATATTGAAAACTTAAAGTCTTAAAGCAGGTTATGCTGTCTGGTGAAAAAAAATAACCTTCATCGTTAATCTTCAATCTTGTTCTTCCATTTGATACCAACCAGGTAGTAATCCTTCACGCCAGGTTTCTTTCCGGTGAAATTTCACTAATTAGAGCATAATTACGATAGAAAGAAACTTCATCTACTTTTTCGGCTAACCTCTTATGCAAAGACAACTGGCGCTTATCTCAATTTGACCAATCACAATGCAAGAAATGAATGACCTCAAATTATGCCTATCCTTTGACACAGGGATGTACGTATTGCCAATGTATCACACATGTTGTGTACATGCATTACGGATCTTCTATCACAACCGTTCAGCTCAATACAGAATAGACAGTTTCACTAGTAGCCCGAAGTTTCTTTTTGAATGCCAAGCCGTAGCAACAAATCAAAGAGAAAGTGAACAGTATCTTGAAACTTGGGACGGATTAAAAATAGCACAATCAGCAACAAAATTAAAAACTGAACGATGGAGCCGAAACGAGTGAACAGGGATTTGTCACTGAATCTGGGTTCGCAAATGAAACGAACACAAACTGCGCAGTCCGTTCGATGCGACGTGCAAATTGGACACGTAAAGGCCATTTGAATAATGTATGTATCAATTGAACGAAATTTCACAGTCTGTTTTTGTTTACGTTTTGCTTGACCTCTTCTCAAAATGACCTTCTGAATATGCATCAAATTCATTAGGCGGAGCTAGAGCCAGATAATAAGGTAGAATAGCGTTTCGAAGAACCGCTTAAATCTTTGCGAAATTTTTGCTTATTTTCCCCCAAAAAAACTGACGTACGTTAGTTTTTTAAAGCTTTTTACATTTGTATGGGGTACAGCCCATACCTTTGATGAACACTGGAAATGTAAAAATAACAGCATAACCTGCTTTCAGCTACTATGATGACATAATAATAATATGACACATGTGCCAGTGGCAGACAGATGGCTCATTTAATTAAACAAGTACGATGGCAATAATTGTTCATTTTGCTGATTGTTACTTTATACAGGTATACCACATGGTACAATAACTGTTGGTACTTGCCTTCGTACTTCATAAAACCCAGACCACGTAAAATCTACTTTAAAATGAGTCCATTTCACCAATGTTGTTTCCATTTGTGCATAAAGGCAACCACATTGGAGAAATAACATGTTTTTAAGATGGATCAGTTTTCCTATTAAAGTGTACCTCAAGTCAAAAAATGAAAAAAAAAAATGTATTGAACAGCATGAAAATTGAATTCTGACAGATTCTAACTGTCCAAATCCCATCTTGATAGGATATTCTTGAGTCCAGATGTAAAATGCTGAAGTAAATTAAAATGGTACATTGCGCAATAATTGTGATGTCACTGTTGTACAACTCAAATAACAATCTTTGTACTTGTTTGTTTTTCTGAAAGTTACTGCAACTTGTACCAAGATGTGATAGCACTCTAACTCTTATGGGCTGATGTAATTAATTAAGCCCTATCTGTGCAACATGCTTTGCAAGAAAACAAGAAGTGTTCAAGGTCATAAATTTTTTTTTTTAATTTTAAAGGAAAACAAAGCCGGTAACATGAGTTGTAAAACACTAAAGTCACAAATTATTGAACACAACTTATCACACAACATGGACTAATTTGTTTTAAGTGAATAAATTTCAAAATTTTACATCTTGGCTCAAGAATGTTCTGTGAAGATGGGTGTTAGACTGTTAAAATATATTTTTCATACTGTTTAACATATATTTTTTAATTTTTTGACTTGAGGTACGCTTTAAGCAAGAATAATTCAAGATTCCTGTACTCTTCCTTACAAAATTTCAACCATATTGCAAGTCAGTAACAGAACGCAGGAACACTTTATACATTCGAGCATATTGGTTGTGGCAAAAATTCACTTCTTATATGGCAACTTTGTGACCTCCTGTCTTTTGAATAAAATCCCCTCACCCTCTCCATTTGTTTTGGAGAAGTGGAGGACAATCTTTCCCCTTATTCTGTTATCTAATTCCAGAACAGAGATGAGCATACGTAAAAAACTGACTAATTTACCCAAGTCAAGCGGTCTTCAGTCAAAAACTACAAAAGGCCAAGAGAGCCATCACGGAGTGTACAGTTATCAGTTCAAGAAGCCAACACAGGCAAAGTGCAACTGGAGCTAAATTGATACACAGAGACAAAACCACGCAACCACAAAGCAACAAGTGCAAGTAAAAACGAATGACTGATGGGCCCGCCGCCCTAAAGAGTTGGCTAGGTGGGGAATCATGTGTTTGCTGATGGGTCTCTGATCCAGCTGAAGGGAAGGATCCAGTGAGAGGAAGTAGTACGAAAGTACAAAACAGCTACACTAGCTAACATACTACACCAGTTTTTGCCGTCAAAAGGGCAGGGCTTGTGACTTCAGTGAAGCACTCTATAATGCATATAAAAAAACATGATTAAACCTGGAACGGGTCTCAAAAAGAATTGTGTAAATAAAACTATAGCAGAAACAAAGGCCATACAAATTATACCACTACATAAGCGTCAATGTTATTGCTACAAGACCCTTCATAATAACTCCAATCTTATTTTGAAAAGAATCAATTCAAAAACCTTACCTACGAGAACAAACTGCATTTAGCTGACTGTTGCTGGTGAACCAACCATTCAGGCTCAAAATGTAGCAAAACATGGGACTAGGCAGAGCCAAATCCATTATTTTACTACATTTGGAGTCCATGTGTTTTCTGAGCAACAAATAAACAGACAGAAAATATATTTAAAAAAATCATTTCTATCTGTTTAAGACTTACTGACATTGCACTGAGGAATAACCCAGTCAGTGTGTGTTTAACCAATCAGAATACAGAATTCTGAATAACCTGTGTTTGTTGGTAATAGAATTCAACTTACTTTGCAGATGTATACTTTCACATGGTGCTCCTGTCAAGGTTGCCAGACCCTCCAAACATTTGCCTGAGATCAAAGCCTCATATGAACCATTCATCTTGGCTAAGGCCTTTTCAATAAGGGGTACCCATAACTGCTTCCTCTCTGCCTGTGAATATCATTGAAAGGTAAACATATTTTGATCAACTGTTAAGTAAAATCTCAGAGTAATTTGAACCTTTTTCAACATGGTTACTGAGGGGTTGGAAGCAATTGATGACAGTCTGTGGAGGGGGGGGGAAGGAAACAATACTATATAAGTGGACTGGGCAGTTGTTATTCAAATCATGGTCGTAAGGCAAATGTAAAAGGGACAATGCCCTTTCTCCAGTGGAGGCACCAGAATGTCAAAATTGGAGGGGGGGCAAACTAAGGGCAAAGGAAAATTTGAAAGGGGGAGGGTTTGAGAGCAGCATGAAATTGAGTCCAAAGCCCAAAGCTGGTGGTTGGGGGGAGAGGCCAAAATCTAGGGAGGCAAATTCCCCCTCTTATCCCACCATAGCACAGCCACTGCCTCCCTCCCAGCCCCTGTCACCAAGTCTGGTTTGTCTGGATGTGATATCAATGTTTTTTTTTCAAAATTTGAATCTCATCCAAACTATATGATCCATCTACTTCCTGCATCATAGCTTAGCCATGAACCTGAAAAAGGAGCAATATCTGTATCTCAGTCCCAGTATCGAATGAAACTATAAGCCCAGTTTTGTAAGAGAGGGGTAGCTCAGCTTAGGTGGAAAAGGGAAACCTTTGGGGATAAACTATTGTTGTGACAATATTGATAAGCCTCTCGTTGTGACAACAGTCAAACACCAATTAAAGGGGAAGTCTAAGCAAAAATTCAATTTCATATATGTGAAAGAGAAACCAAATATATACAATGTGGTGAAATTTCCACTCAGATCAGACGTATATTTCTCCAGATATAACCAAATGAAGTTACAAGATTTGTGTTCCAAAGTGAACTGGGGGCAGCAGAGGTTATATCACTTCCTCACATTGACAAGGAATGCAAGTTGTTTCCCTTTGTTTTTCAGATTGTTGTTTTGACCATGAAGTTAATAGGAATGGGACCTCCATGTGGGGAATGCAAAGTTTGTGAAGTTCTCATGCCACTAATGCAATCACATTTTGAAAATATGGGATTGTTGAGGAGAAAATAGGCTGTAAAGAATAAAGAAAACCAAAAAGACTGTCCATTAATGTGGGGAAATGATGTCATACATGCTTGCTTCAAGTTCACTTTTTGTTGAAAATGTGACAACTTTACTTGCTCATATTTTGAGAACCACACATCAGATTTTAATGCAAATTTCACCAAAATGCTTATAATATGTACCTCTCCAACATACCAACACTTGATATTATCTTTAATCCTTCTTTTCAAGACAGAGGGCATCATTCAAATTTAGGAAATAAAACCCTAAAATTCCATTTCATATCATTCTTTCCCTAGTTCCAGAGCTACTAACTTAGTGCCACAAATTTTTTTCTCACAAAATTTGCACACCCTTGCCTCTCTTCCTTACTAATTAACATTCTTGCGTTCATGGTAGAAAAAATCAGGCCTTTCAAACAATGGTTTGATACAAATGTAGAATGATAGGTTATTTAAAAATAAGTTATCTCATGAACTTTTCTTTGAAGTTTTTTCGACATAAATCCATTCACAGAACTGTAGCTTATGAATAATTTGTACACGTTTCTTTTTATGAAACAAACAAAACTAATTTAAATGGAAAATTCCGTCATCCTAACCCTGGATTAATGTCATTGTCTGCCTTGTGTGATGATTGGCTCTTGAGATTCATGTGACAATGTTTTTCTCACAAGATTGTGAAATTTACCAGAAGGAGAAATTGGTAAACCAACTCCTGAAATCCCACAATAGATACTTTAAAGAGATATAAGAAGAAAATTGAAAGATTTTTGTTTCAGGAGTGACTGCCCTTCCCCTTTAAAACAAATGCATAACATCTCTAGGGAAAGGAGCTGTTGCTAGCTTATATTGTTGACATTTTGTAAGGAGACAAATGATTGATAAAGAGGGAAGGAGAAAAACTTGGAATTTCAGATATGCGAGTACAGACAGATCAGAATAGTCAAGTGATGGTCTGATTTTAGTCAGACATAACTGGGGTCCATTACCTTAAGTCTTTCAATTTTCTTGCTTACATGTGTCATGGATGGTTGTACACTTTAATTGCATCTTGTTTCTCCAAATTTCACTGAATATTAGAGTTTGAAATTTATGTAGACAATAAATGAAGACAATTAAAGGCTAATGGACCCCACTAATGGCTGCCTAAACAAAAGCGCTTATCGGATTTGTCTATAGATCATTTGTCCTATCTGATAAGATTCTCAGATCTGAATATCATTAACATTTAAAACCATCAAACTAAGTTGCATACACTGTAGCTGGCCAGTCATACAGTTCAAATGACACACAATAACTTCTGGTATAGAGATAATGAGACAATAGACTCTAATATAAGACAATGGAAAAGACAGTAGCAATGAACATGTAATGTCAACTTTAATGAACCATTGTGTCTGACTGGAAACTTCAATAATGAATAACAGTTCATAGAGCCCATTCATTAATTAAATTTAGGCCAGGTCACACTGCAGCGATATCGGATCAGCTTTCTTTCCGATTTTTGTGAGTTTCAATTAATATCTCCTCCATCAAACAGAAACAAAAATTTTCCAGCCTGTATAGATATTTGAATTGTGTCCCAGGACTACGAAATTATAAGTTATACCAATCAGTCTGTGTCGTCACATCCTCAGACAGCTTTTATTGGATATGCGTAGTCCAATAAAAGCTATTTTTCAATGTGACATCACAAAATATTTCGTTTCCATACCAATCATATATTTACATAGGATGGCAAATTTTGGTTCTTTCCGACAATGGACGGGGCTGATGTTAACTAAAACTCACAAAAACCGGATGGTAATCCAATCCATTATTGCTGCATTGTGACCTGGGCTTTATGCTGGAAAATTATGTCACAACCATTGATAAAGTAATAACATATAATGTTAGAGTACCAATTAAGCTAAATTGTAAATTGTAAAATGCTCTAAATTTACCTTGGAACAAACCAAGCTTCCCCTTTCAGAGGCAGGCAAAGAATCATCAATCACTATTGTTTCCCAAATTCCATCATTACAGAGTCGCACCTGATAGGCGCCCTCAGAGTTAGTTTCTTTTGTTATCATGATACTTTCTAGAAGTTGGGGCTTCTCCGCTAAAACAGAAAGTGCACTTAAGAACCTGGAATGAAACGTGAAAGTGAGTGAGTTGATAAGTTAGATGAACTAGAGTTTTACCGCTCAGTTTCTAACCAATTGGTTAAAGTATGGGTAACCTAGGCCTTTTTCCAGTTGTGGCTCACTGGATTAGTTTCCCTACTCCATTACTTATGCTGAGCCATAAACACAACAGCAAAAGGTTCCACTTTTAGTGAACGGTGAAAGTCTGTGGTATGAGACATGAAAGAAAAAAATTATAACCATACCACACAATGCAAAATACAAAACATTGTTAAGTGTCATGAAGCAAAACAATCTCAGAAGTATAGTCTAGCCTATCCCCTCTTCTTGCTTACTGACAATTTTCATTTTTCTCAGCTAATATCCCCCAAAACCCAAACCTTCCATGACATGTATTCCCCACTCCCTACTTTGACCCGATCTGTCAATGGCAACTCAGGTAAAAGGATCCAGCTACCTTACTTATTTGCTGGGGTGGGGCCTTCTATTGGCCCAGCACAGCTGTACAGCATGTCATGCATGAGTTACTTTTAATGATACAAGTTTTCAGAATGTCTAATGTGAGTTTCTAAAGACTTTGCTCACCAGCAATCTCCTAAAATACCCTGGGAGATATCTGAAGGGCTGATTGGATGCCGAAACACCTTCCAGGGAGTAGTCGGATTTTCCAGGTGTTGCCGTAGTTCATTTGGTCTTCTCCAAGAAGCCACCATGCCAGCCAGCTGACTACCAGATGAAGCATTACCATGGATAGATCGTGGTGCAGGGGGGAAAGAATCATCCACAAATTGCATCGAATTCTGAAATGAAGTATCCAATGAGGGAGAGTTTATTTGTTTCACTACAGTATTTAGTTAATTAAATGAGGATTTACGGCTCAGTTTCTAACCAAAGTCGGACCAGCAATGGCTTCTGTCCAGTTGTGGCTCACTGGCTTGTTTTTCCTACTCCTTTGCTTATGCTGAGCACCACCCACAATGGCAGAAGGTTCCATTTTTTTTTTTTGTAAGTCATCAGTATGGCCCGTCCAGGTAACTTCAGACCTCCCAGCTGCCAGTTAGATGCTCCAGCCACTAAAATACTGTAGGTGCCAGTGCTAAAGTTGACATACAGCAGGATTCTTGTACATAACCAGTGTCTATGTTCTATAATTACATGATTAAGGCAAATTAAGAGAAAGCATTTTCCAACAGTTAGTTAGTTAGATAGAGATTTATGGCCCAGATTTTCATTTTCCTTACAATTAGGTCTAAACTGTTATCATGTTAAAATTAAGTTGAAGGAGCTCTCCAGCTTTGATTTTAACAGAGTCATGTCATTCATTTCTGTTACATCCAACCCCCTCCAGAAACAATTGCAATAATTCTACTTGTGTGTCACCACAATCTACGACTTAAGTTACATTAGGCTAAGTTACTAAAGGACACTATCTAAGTGGTAGAACAGTTGAAATATTTACAGTTTGATCCTATCCTCAATTTTATTTGAGCTCATCTATTTTAAGACCTGTGCATGTGGGACAAAATGGCTTATACCCTGGCTGAAAAAAAAACATATCATGTGCTTCCCAAAATATTAGCCAGGAAAGTTTCCCGTTAAAATTTTTTAAATTACCAACATTTTGTCAACAAACTGAAATACTCCAGTTTTATATTAATTCATGCCCCATTTGAAAAGAATGCTCTTTCTAAAGCACCTTAATGTCCATTTTCTAATCACCTGTTAACTCAGAAACCTTTTTACACTTGCTATTTATAACAGATTCATTAGCATCACTCTATGGTATTTTTTCTTCATTGCAATAGAAAAATTTCTTTTAAAATGTTTATTCTCCTTGTGGTTCTGCAGTAGGTCAATCTGTGAGGTGTATGATGGTAATTATGGTCATTTACGAGCAGTTACTATGGAAACAAAGTAAGAAGTGACTGTGGTAATGCACAATATTTTTGATTGGTGGAATTAAGAAGAGCATACAATGCATCTAAACAAATCGTATTCAACTAATTGTGTTATGATGTAGAGTATGCATTTTCAATTCCTTAACACCTTAAATTGCTGAGACTACCACAAGCCATAACGGTACAGTATTGGTCATGGGGGGGGGGGATTCCCCCTCCCAGAAGTCAGTTTCTTGGTTTCTTATTTATTTTAGAACAGAATACCTTTGAGGCAATGTTTGATCTCATACGCATAAATAGGCTTTAAACCATTCAGACTGCACCTCAAAGGCCCTGAAGCAAGCTTTTGTCCCCCTAAATCCACTTGTAAATTTAGCTGAAGGCAGCATCATTTTGGACTTTGGATTTGGCAGTAATAAATTCCCCCTCTCCCCCCCCCCCTTTTTTTCTAGTTTCCTGTGGAATCCAAGAAAAATTACATATTTGAATGAAACACTGACATTTATTCATTATGCTTTCGGGTAAAAGTAGAACCTGTCTTGCAGGAAGTTAGTTTCCACCCCAATTTGAGCAGTGGTTAATTGTCTAGAGTGGCAAAGAGGCCTAACCCCCATGGATTCCATCCCCTTTTTCTGCCATATTTTTTGTTTCATTTGTCCCATTTTTATCTTTTCATTTTTCATTGATCCATGTTGAGTTCTTATGTGCTGTTTTTGTTCAATAAGATACCATTCATTCATTATACAAACAGTACTGAAATAATGTTTTGTAAAGTCATAGCCTATCATTTTGTTAATGTATGTTACTGTATATAACTATAATATAACTATCCTGTGGTGATGCCAAGGGGAGGATTTTTGAGGTTGAACCCCCGCCCCATGACCCAACCTTGAAAAAAAATTATTTTTGAGGTTGAACCTGCCCCCCCCCCATGACCCAACCTTGAAAAAAATAATTGCCAAAAAAAAGACCACACAAAAAAAACCACATGACCACTGTAAACTTTATTATATTTGAGGCAAAAACAAAGCACCATTTTGCATCTGGCAACCTTAAAAACCCATTTTTTTTCTCTCCCCCACCTTTCCTCATGTTGGTGTAAGCGGTAAAGTAGTTATCTCAGTCTAGTTTAAAGTTCTCTGTGTTGATCATCTTTGATTTGTATTCTCTGTTACTCACCTGTAGGTTCAGCGAGTTTTGCACATAGTTATGTCTTTAGTTATGAGCGTAGGTTAGTTCTTTTGTAATCTGCATTAGAATAGTTTAGGTGTGTCGCGTATGTTTGTATGTGCGTGTTAAGTTAAAAGTAGGAAAGGGAAGAGTTTAGTTAGCTCACGATGGAATAAGAAGAAGGACTATAATAAATGGGTGAATGTCGAGTCCGTCTCTGTGTACGTAATTTGAACCCGCCTCGAAGTTTCCACGTTACATTTTGGTGGCAGGGGAAGTTTTACACAATTTCTCCGGACATTTTTCGACAAAAGCTTCAATGTATTTTGGACAACACCCCAGAGATATTTTATTGTGGACTTTTACGGTAACTTTTAGTCTTAATTTTCTATTACATGTCACCGCAATATTAGGTAAGATGACAGACAGTAAATTTGAACTGCCTTATGGTATTAAATTGCCTGAAATATTTTATGGCAACCCACGAAAGGAATTATTTTCACAATGGTTTCGGCGTTCAGAAGTTACCCTCGAAGCTGTGCCAGAGAAATCAAGGCCAGAAATAACAGTTGTTTTGCCGTCTGTACTCGGGGGGGGGGGGGTTGGCAGCGTTCAACGTATGGGACGAATTGCCAGACGCCTCAAAAAAAGATGATATAAAAGAAGTAAAAGAAGCCCTTCACAAGGTGTTTGGATTATTCAAAGGACTGTAGATGTGGATGTTAACATTAGAAAGAGAACGCCTGGTGAACCTTTAGAGGTATATTCAGCTGAGGTATCGCAAATTGTAAACCTTTCTTTTCCTGACTATGGAGCAAACGCCAAAAAGGGTGAAAAAATTTCTGAGATTTGTTACAGGATTGTCGCCTTATTTACAATTAAGAATTAGAGAAATGGGGGCAGAAAACATGGAGGACGACCTCAAAGTAGCGCTTCAAGTGGAACGGGCTCAAGAAAAAAGTAAAGTAACTCAAGCCGAACACTTAGGTCAGTCAATTTCCCTACCACCTCTTTCACCTGGAATTAAAGACCCTACACCTTCAACGTACGCCTTTCGTCGAAGTCTCGTCAGTTGACACTTTACAAGGTAATTTGTCACGGATTGAAAGGAGCATTGAAAAAGTAAGTGATAAATTCACACTTCTTAATATGGATGTTCAAAGTTTTGGAAATAAGATTGAAGGAAACGAGGCTAGAATCTCAAAAATTGAACACATGCTTGAACGACATGAATCATATATCAGACGAAAGCCCTCGTAGTCCCGCCAGAGGTTTTTCAGATAGCAGATATCCGGAACGGAGTGAGTATGAACATTTTTATCGCCCCAGTAGATCACCCCTTCGTTATAATGGAAGATACCCGTATGGAAGCCCCTCACCAAATTATCGGGATAGACATTATTCGCCTCATTCTCGTGTTAGAAATCAGTCACCAAGTTATCGGGATAGTTCAAGATATTACGATAGATACAGGCATTCCCCCGTACGTAAACAGAGTAGTAATTCAGTACGATTCCAACTTCCGGAGGAAGAACCCAATTATAATCAAAAGAACCAGGGAAACTAGACGTAGTTGGCGATGAGGGCCAACCGCCAACTATTCAATCCAAGGCCCCGCCCCAAAAAGTTGATGTTGATTCGGACAGAATTTCACAGAAAGAACTGGAAAGTGGATTACTAGACGATTTACCATCAGCATATGTTAATATAGTTCTCGGAGGAACTGAAGTTAAGGCATTAATAGACACTGGCTCTGGTGTAAGTTTCATAAGTGAAGAGGTAAAAGCAAAAATTCCAGAACTTAATAGGAAACCAATTAATAAACTGTTTCAGCCTGCAAAGTCGTTTACTGGGACACCATAGAATGCTTAGGTAAGTGACGGCCAATGTTAGACTTAACAGAGTTAATGTAAGACATGATTTTCAAATCTCAAGAAATACCACTCAAGGAGTACTATTAGGCTGGGATTTCTTGTTACAACATGCTGCTAATATAAACATACCTGAAGGCAAGTTAAGCCTGTGGGGTGAAGATATACCCTTACTTAAAGATAGAGCACACGCCCCTCTGTGCTGTAAGGCTATTGCATACTGCAGTTCAACAGTTCCGGCAAAATCAGAAATTAACATTGATATACAGCTCTGTTCGCCCACCATTGGTGATACGCCACACAATTATGTTGGTTTGCTAGAGCCTGATTTAACGAATGGCCTTGAGAGGTCAGCATTGCATGCACGTTGTCAAAAAGCTGAGAAAGGTATTGCTACTGTGAGTGTAATGAATCCCAATTCATATGATGTACTATTGCAAAGGGGAACCAGAATTGGGGAATTTTTCGCTATTTGCGGCAGACCCGAGGAAGAGTATTCCATCCAAAATGGTAATAACGTGGCCAGTTTCTGTAATCACATTTCAACCCCTGCTAATTTTGAAAATTTGTTATCGTTAGTAGACATAGAAGGTGCTGACCTGACGGCAGAGGAAAAGTTGAAGGTTAATACGTTCCTACAGAAACACCAGGCAGTTTTTAGCAGAGACGAAGGAGACATTGGAAGAACTCACCTTATTCAACACAGAATACAGACAGAGGACCACCCGCCGATACGTCAGAGGGCATACCGGACTTCGCCGACAATGAAACGGGAAATCCAGAAGCAGGTAGACAAATTACTACATGATGACCTGATCTCTGAATCATGCAGTCCATGGTCCTCCCCCATAGTGATGGTGAAGAAAAAAGATGGTAAATATAGATTTTGTGTTGATTACAGAAAGCTCAATTCACTCACAATACGAGATGCTCACCCACTACCCCGAACTGATGATACATTAGATGCATTAGAGGGATCAGTCTATTTCAGTACAATTGACCTCATATGTGGTTATTGGCAAATTGAGGTTGCCCCGGAAGACCGTGAGAAGACCGCGTTCAGCACGGGCACCGGATTGTACGAGTTCAATGTTCTTCCGATGGGGCTGGTCAATTCACCTCCGACCTTTCAAAGGTTGATGGAACTCGTTTTGCATGGTATTCACTGGTCAAAATGTCTGGTATATTTAGATGATATAATTATTATGGGGAAGAACTTTGAAGACCATTTAAATAACTTGGGAGAAGTTTTCGCACGTCTTGTAGATGCAGGTCTTAAACTCAAGCCGGCAAAGTGTCACTTATTCAAGAAGAAAGTTGAATTCCTAGGTCACGTTGTTTCAAAAGACGGTATTTCACCTGATTTGAAGAAGATTGAAAAAGTTAAGAAATGGCCAAGACCAAAGAATGTAACGGAAGTGAGAGCATTTTTAGGACTCTGCTCGTACTACAGACGGTTTGTACACAAATATGCCCTTCACGCCGCCCCTCTTCAACGACTGACGCAGAAGGATGTTCCATTCATCTGGGATGATCAGGTAGAAAAATCTTTTGAATTTCTAAAAACTTCTCTAACATCTCCTCCTATACTTGCATTTCCAGATTTCAGCAAGCATTTCACACTAGCTACAGATGCATCGAATACAGCTATCGGAGCAGTTTTGTCACAAGTGAAGGACGGAAAAGACAGGGTAATCGCCTACGCCAGCCACACGCTCACAAAGACGGAGAAAAGGTGGTCGACCTTCGACAGAGAAATGTTCGCTGTCGTATGGGCGGTAAAGTACTTTCGACACTATCTCAAAGGTACGTCTTTTACGATTATTACTGACCACAAACCCTTGTTAGGCCTTAGAAGATTGGCACTGGAGGATGATGTTACAGGACGCCGGACGAGATGGGTATTACAGTTAGAGCCATTTAACTTTGACATAGTGTACAAAAAGGGAGAAAACAATGCAAACGCAGATGCCCTTTCAAGAAGGCCAACAAATGAAAATGGGATACTGGTAGAAAACAATATCCATAATCTTTCAAAGTATGGAAAGGAATTTGATACATGCGAAAAAGGTTCCCAAACACCTACTGATTTGTCAAATGGAAATTACATGGGGAAAAGGCATACAGACGAACCTGTTGAGCAGGAGAAACACTGTTTTAATGTATCCCCTAATAATGAGGAAAATGAAATTCAGGTCGATAGAAATCAATCTACAGCAGATTTTGGTGCAACGCCTAAGCAAAGTAAAGATGTTGAAACAGGCATAGGCGGTGATGTAAATCCGTCCACGGGAGCACAAGAATTGGCCCAGTTTGATTTGCTACTTGAGCAAGAAAGAGATCCAGTACTATGTGAAGTTAGGTCATGGGTTGAGAATGACAGTAAACCAGGTATAAGGGAAATGAAAGGAAGAGGGAAAACCCTTAAAAAACTCTGGAATCTATTTCCTAAATTAGAAATAAGGGATGGAGTTCTATGTAGGAAATTCAAAAACAAACCTGGAAAGCCGGTTACGTATCAGACCATTATACCGAAGACTCTCATTCCACATGTACTCAATTACCTCCACGGAAATCCCTTGTCTGGACACTTTGGTGTGGAAAGGACTCTAAAGAGGGCTCTTGAACTTTGCTACTGGCCTTTTATGATCAAGGACATTGAAACATTCTGTAATCAATGCTACCCATGTGAGACTAGAAGAAATCCTACCCCACACTTTAGAGCTCCTTTGCAAAATATTGATTCTTCTTATCCTTTTCAGAAAGTTTTTGTGGACATTACAGAGTTACCTGTCACCAGTCAAGGGAACAGATACATCCTGGTCGCAATAGATCACTTTACGAAGTATGTAAATATATATCCAATGAGTGACCAGAAAGCCTCAACAGTGGCAAAACTCTTGTTTTACGACTATGTAAGAGAACATGGTGTACCAGAAGTGATCCATACAGACCAAGGTAGGCAATTTGAGTCTGATATGGTGAAAGCCGCCTGTACTCAGTTGGGAATTGTTAAGAGCCGAACAACACCTTATCACCCTGAAGGAAATGGTTTGGTCGAAAGGTTCAACAGAACTTTAAAAGATCAGCTTTCTAAATTCTTGGTCCAAAACGGGGGTGAATGGGACTGGTATCTCTCTCACATAGAACTTGCCTACAATTCAAGTGTGCACAGTAGCACAGGGTACAGCCCCTACTTCTTAACACATGGTAGAGAACCTAGATTACCGTTGACGATTTTGCTTGGGAATAGTCGGCAGGAACTAGAAAGTAACACAAATCTGAATCAGTTCAGTGAGGAGCTGAAAGAAAGGTTGTCAACCGCAAAAGAGTTTGCTTCACTGCTCCAAGGTGCAGCACAGAATCAACAAAAGGAAATATACGATAGGAAAAATAGGACAGTAGCATTTAAGCCAGGGGACCAAGTCATGATTAATGATCCCGCGAACAGTAGAAGGAAGTTAGAACCAAAATGGAAGGGTCCATTCCTGGTACTAGATAATGACGGCAGCCAATATCCGGTGACGTATCTTATTTGCGACGTAAACCGAAGTTCGACACCGAAAGCAGTGCACGTAAATAGACTTAAACCATATCGAAGCCGTAGATCTCCACAATCTAGAGTGGGACGCCAGTTCAGACAACCTCAATATCTTCAAGACTATGTGCTATATTGAATCATTTATATTCAGATTTTCAAATGCTCAAATTTCAAATGATTTTTTTTTATTAATCACGAACTTTCCGACGGTGCAATATTTTGCAATAGAAAAAATGACAACATTATATTCATAACAACCATTTTCATAGTAGGAAAGTCAAAAAATGTACCTGGCTGGAATTTGTGTAAATTTTCTTAAACGTATTTTGAAAATAATGTATAATGAATAGTAAATTGTACAATTGTACAGGAAAAACGTCAAAAAAAAGATGAAAAATAACATACTGTTCGGACTAATATTGCTATTTTTGTATACTTATAACTATTAGTTAAAATATTTAGCTTTCAGTGTAAATATGTAGGCTTTTGGAATGTTTTGTTGAAATGTGAAGACAGTTTAAATGTTTGCATTGTGGTTGCTTAAGTTGTTGGTTTATTTACATTTAGTTTTCAGGACTGGCCGGAAAATCGTATTTTATACGAACAAGAAATGAGGACATTTCTTTTCTGGAGGGAGAGTAATGTAAGCGGTAAAGTAGTTATCTCAGTCTAGTTTAAAGTTCTCTGTGTTGATCATCTTTGATTTGTATTCTCTGTTACTCACCTGTAGGTTCAGCGAGTTTTGCACATAGTTATGTCTTTAGTTATGAGCGTAGGTTAGTTCTTTTGTAATCTGCATTAGAATAGTTTAGGTGTGTCGCGTATGTTTGTATGTGCGTGTTAAGTTAAAAGTAGGAAAGGGAAGAGTTTAGTTAGCTCACGATGGAATAAGAAGAAGGACTATAATAAATGGGTGAATGTCGAGTCCGTCTCTGTGTACGTAATTTGAACCCGCCTCGAAGTTTCCACGTTACATTGGGTTCAAAAACCCATCCCGTGACAAAATCCTGGCCACACTATAGTACTGTTACTATCCATAACAAAGAAGACACCTATCAGATGAAGACAACACTGTTGTCTGGTATTTAAGGTACTTTGATGAATGTTATAATGAGTTAAATGTTCGATGTGTTGTGAATAACATAAGCATGCATGGCATGTCTACAGACTTTTAGAGGACTAACTTCAGATAAATGCTGACATGCAACTAAGTTTTGGGGACCTTCACAAGCTTGCTGTTGATTGTTTTACCTATGATAAAGTTGCCATGGCAACTTGATGCAAAAAGAGCTACAGCTAGAAACCTAACATTGTAAGTAACATATGTAATTACTGTACATACAAGTAATATGCACAAAGACACTTCACACCTCTTCAAAATTTCTCTTCAAGAACTTTACTCATTTATGGAACTGAAAATTCGTACATTTTACCATCACCTGAACAAAACATTCAAATATATCCAAGTATGTGAAGGGATAGGCACATCTTTCAGAACTACTAATTGTGCAAAGGTTAAGGTAATTGTACTCAACAACAATTCATTTTTCGCAACACTTCGTTCTCAAATTGTTAACTACTCTTTTTTTTTTTTAAATTTACGTTAATATTTTATAAGTTTACAACTGTTCTTATTCTTACCTGTTTACAAAAGAGACTGATTCTCTCAAACTGTTCCTTAGCAGTTTCAGTATCCTTTATTCTTTTGGTTTCTGTGGTAATGCTATGCTCCCTTTGTAACTTTGGCCTAGTCTCCATGGCGTTGCCTTTGTCCCCCTTTTCCATACCGTTTTCCCTAACAGTATCGCAAGACTGACATTTTGCATGATGGACAGGGTTTTCACAAGTGCACAACTGGCATTTCCACATCTCCACACCAGCTTGTGGGAGAGTTCGTCCTTCTTTATTACGTCCACACATTTCACACATATTAAGCAGGTCTGAATTTTTAAAGGTACAAGTTGGACAAGTCCATGAGGAATTTTCACTAGGTTGAACATGATTAAAAACATGGTTTTGCTGGATGACTCTTTCTGAAATTTCCCCGTCATCTTCATCCTCAAAGTAACAGACAGGGCAGTGTTGTCTTTCCCCAGTATCATATCCCATCCCACAAGTTTCACACATAACATGCATGGACTCACTGGTTGAATCATCTGTCGTCACTTCTGAACTGACACCTGACTGGGGTGTGTCCTCCACTGGGGGGTACACAATCTTAAATCTTTGAGGAGCTCCACACATACTGCAATTGGAAGCTACTCCATTGTTTATAAAAGTGCAACGGCTGCAGGTCCAATCTTCCAGTGCCTGTTCCACAGGAGGGGAGGGTGGTGGAGGCTCGTGACTTGATGATACCCGAGGTGGGGACGATTCAGGGGAGGAAGAAACCAAATTTTGTACCGTGGCAACTGCTGAGGAGACCTGATCAGGAATGCTTGTAAAGAAAGAATGAGCTTTGTCCAAAAGTTTTCTTGGAGTGAGTGGTTCATCCACTTGAGGCTTTGGACACTCACATGCACTGCACTTTGTAAGTCTCTCTTCATTAATCAAAGTACAGTTCCTGCAGGCCCACACATTTTCCGATGGTTGAGTCATCGTGCTATGTTTTATGATTCCATCTGACCTACGGAAGCAGTGGTTTCATTCATCTGGGCATGATCTGTATGTATATGGATAAATCAATTGAAGGGTAACTGAATGTAAAAGGAACACCAGCTGAAGCACTTTTTTAAACTATTGATACTAAAGTAATCCCTCAAACAATCTTCTCCAAAATTATGACATCTATGCCATGGCTACAACCATCCTCTTGAACAGATTTGCATCCTCATCTGAAGCCATTTGAAAACACTGAAACATTTTGAAGAGAGAGAGACAGACATTTTACCCCACAGCACAACACAGGCTCTACCAACACTCTGTGCATTGAGCTAAAAATAATACACAGGCATATTTTCCTTGCTGTCCTTTATATTGGCAACTATCAAGCTGTATATTGGTATTGGGCAACAAAAAGTTACTAATTTCATGAGATCGGTTGCCCACGACCGCAAAAAGGCATCAGAAAATTTTCAAGCCTGGATATCACTCTTATTTTCCAATTCCTCCCTTCACTTTCCTATTGAGATCTGCACAATTTCGAGTTGAAACTTCCATCTCTCCTGAACCTACCACACATTCTCATCCATTATCACCTTATCATCCAGGGTCCACCACTAACCCTGTCATCCAGGGTCTATCTCACTGCATCCCCATCTCATTGCCTAACAAAGCCATTCCAACTCATTCATTATACTACATTGTTTGCCTGAAGCTTAGCTATGAGAAAGGTTAGTTTTGTTTTGTACACCTGGCTTGATAGGAAGAAATTTCTTTTTTCTTTTGGTTGAGGGATAGGTTCCTAATTTGGTTTGTTAAGCTAGAGCTGTCCTGGATGTCAGATGTGGGTTCAAAGCCATAGTGTTTGTTTTTGACAAAGTTCCAGTCTTTTGTTTGGGACTTTGTTCTGCTCCTGTTCTAAAGCTTCAGGCTCTTTTCATCCAGTCTTGAATGGAGCCATGCATGACAGACTAATAATGTAGATGGTCTGAAGGCCTTGAGGTTGGTCACCATTGTTCTTCGGGAAGCAGTGAAAGTTTTGGTTTCACCGAATGGCTGTTTGCCAGAAGGTCGGGGGGACTTTAGAAATAGCTTGGTGTTTGGTTTGGATTCTGCTTTGGGATATTTTTTACAAAAAGGAGTAAGCTGATTATATTTTTTATCCTCTCTTGATTTCTTTCTTCTCTTTCATTCCCTTACTTGAAAGTACAGGTTTTAATTTTAAATTATATTTGAGAAACTGTGAAGGTAACCTCTCCTTTGTTACTTGTGGTTTGTACTTTGGGAACTCAAAGCAGGGGGGCTACTGTAACAGTTATATTTTACAGGTCTACGTCTGATACAATCACACACTTAACCAGAAATTTCATGCATAGCTCAAGTTCACACCAAAAGACAAAGTAAAAGGCACAGCATGGTAGAAAAGAAAATTATCTTGTTAGCTAAGATCTCAGTCTTCAAGTGGAAACCTGTCTTTGCGCAGTTCTCGAACATTGTGAGTTCTGAAAGAGCAAATCATATGGGCCTAAAGTGCTCACTTTTGTTGAATCTCACAGTGATAATAGTGGCATGGACTGTTTAGTATTCTTCGGTTGATTTTTGCATCATTTGGCTTCATAGTACATTGTCTCAGACACTTTCTTCACACCTATATGCAAGCATACAGGGCATAGGCTACCGGATGAAGCCTTCACATGCTCAGAGTTATATGTATATAGTCAGTCCCTTGGAAGATGTTAACGGCAGTCAGTTCTCATCCCCAAAACACAATTTTTGTAGTAGTCTTCAGAAAATCTCAATTGCAACAGCTCTTTGATTTTCAGCAAATTAAAAAACACAGAGTACTATAGCTCATATTGCTCAAAGTACAATGTATTGAGAGTGTTCTGAGTAATGTATACTGTACTCACCTATTCACCCTAAAGCAATAAAATGAGATTTTGTCTGGATGAGGATAAGTATTAGACATTTGTGGGAGGGGCTTAAGCAAATAGGTAAGCAGAAATGGAACTGTCTGAGGTGAGAAGATTTGGTATTTAAAGTGATTCTTCATGTTCCATAAAAGGGGAAAGGACAAGGTTCTTTTGCTATTCATGGATGAAACCTTAACTCAATTAACCATGACAGCAAGATTACTTCAACTTAGACAAAAGGCCACAAAATACTGACAAGCTTGCAAGATCTTTTAAAGAAACAAGCTGCTTAACCCTATACTGTTGTTTGAGTCCTTTTGGACCCATGCGGAGAGCTCGGCAGTCACCCATCTTTACTGTTTCACGCGGAGCTCGAAACTGCGAGTAGCTACCCAAAAATTCGGCCACAACAACGGGAGAGACAATAGTTTAAGGTCGCGGGGTCAATGGCCTACGGAAGCCGATGCGGGGCAGGCTACGTCCGCTTTTCCACCCACTCCCGAGGCGCGCAAATATGCCCCAATCGGAGCACAACGGTAAAGGGTTAAACCACACCTATTCAAGTACTTGTGAATGAATATTCAATGTGTCACTCTAGCTGTACTCTATATTTTTTCAGCTTCTCTAGTTTGGTGTACTTTTTACTTTAGTTTTGTGTTACAAGCACATGGATGATGGAATTTATACATCTCAAGCTCATGGGTAGTATTCCTTGAAAGTAGACCTTTCCACTTTTAATGGAAAAGATGTGATGTAGGTTATACTACCCAAGCAGGACAATGGTCTGTTGTTTAGTAGGCTAACTAAGTAAAGGAGAAGAAGAAGAGAGTTCAAATGATAGCAAAAGTTGTTCAATGCTGAAAAGTTCAAATGTTACAATTTGGTCAAATGTTCTAACCTACATGCAAATTATTAATGATATTATTATGGGGGTCTTCAAATTGAAAAAAAAAGTAAACAGTTTCCCCCTTGACATGAATTTCCTTAAGTTCTGATAGCAAAGTAGTTTGGACCTAAAACCTTTATTTAGGCCTTGTGCCATAACTTTTCTTCTCCTGATCTCACAGTTGCACTATGTTTTGGTCACTGAAGTATTCTTGGAACATACAAAACTTTGGAATGAAATCAGCAACATTTTCTGCAGTCAAATTTGCTAGGTGAGTATGGAACGCCGTTTACAAGTGTTGCATCAATGTTGACAACTTGCATGATAACCTTCCCACAGGCAGATACAGCCAGATTGGAATGTTTGACCTGCGCAGGGGATTTATCCCCCACACAAAAACATGAATCTTCAAGTGTCTAGTGGCGCAGTATGACAACTTACAACTGCAGATGAGCAACGCAAGTTTCATAACAGGTACACAATTTATCGGCAAAAAAGTTACCTCAACCGAAAATGTTGAAATCGTATCTCAGAAAAGTCTAAAATACAAATTCTGGATCCCCTGCAGATTGTATTGTGTTGCCATAACACTGTTTGTGTAACTCACATTTAAAGTAGCTGTATGTCCTGTTTCAGTATTGTAACCGTATAGAAGGCATGAATGTAGTCAATCCATGTACGTAAAACTCAATCCATGTACCTAAAAACATCAGTAGTTGCCTTCACCACGGAGCGCACTCTGTTTGCTCCGGCCGTTCATTTGATGCCTTCTCCAACCAAAGGCTGTTGAGTATCAAGCAGTTGCCCTGCCTTGGTGCCAAGCTATATCCATGTACGTAAGTACGTAAGTGTGTACTGGGTACTGTGTACAAAAGTAGAGGCATTTATTTTTTCACTGGCTGTTTTAACTTCTCAGGATGTACATATGTAGGCTGACTGCCAGATAGTACACATGTACTGTGAATACTGGCATATATCCCATGCATCATCGGAAGTTGGTGGCTTAAAAATTTGCAAAGTCGGACTGAGGGTGGAAAGGTAAGCACAATGTCTGGAAAAGGCGCTTTCCAGCAATCTAGGAGGGTAGTTTTGGCCAAAATTTTCTTGGTACACCCCGCACTAACCCATGGTGGTGCTCCGCTTAGATAATATTGGCCACACAATTCTCTTGATCTTTATTAAAATCCCCCGCGCATATTACAAACTGGTACTAGGCTAATTGGGTTTCCATGCATGTACACCAGTGTCATGATTTTGTCCCAATCATAACCCAGTATTACTATGCATACGTAACCCTAACCTCATTACTATGCATACGTAACCCTAATCCAATGACTGTGGGTACAGAATCCCAACTAAGAGCCTGCAAACTTTTCAATCTGGAATTATAGTAGGCCTAGGACAATTTTTGGACCTTTACAGAGGTTTCAAGTAATAAAAAGTGACCCTATTTGCTGCAGGCCTAACATTAGGCCTTGGCTAGGTCTAGGCTAAGTAATAATATTAGGCCTACAGTGCAAGATAAATAAGGAAATTTATGATAGTAGGCCCAGGTGGGCACTTACGTTCGTCCTTACTTACAGTAGGCTAATGATATCATTGCAAAACGAAGAATATAAATTTTGTCCCGCTGTGGGCCGATGGAAGACCCATCATCCGCTATGTATGGGGTAGCAAATTTCGTGACCGTCCCTGCACAGACCTAGGCTAGGCTATGCCTAACTTAAGCTAGGCTAATTTGTCCTAACCAAGTTTATTGAGGACTGCCTAGCAAAATTTCGCGCAACTGGTTGCTACATACATTCATGCAACGCGTCGGCCAATTCCTTAATTTTTGCCTAGAGTATAGGCTTCGTTTCCTGCGAAATTGTGAGCGCAATACCTTAGCAGTTGGATCAAGTTCTGGGCTCAAATTTCCGATAGGATAATCTACAATCACAATTAAAAACGGTCAGGTTCGTTCGGCCAATATGGTAATGGTATACATATTTACACCGTGTAGGTACGTACGTACGTGCGTAGGCAGAATAGACTGTACATGAATATTGCGCATACATACTAATGTATTATACATTTTACTGGTATGTCAGTTGTTACACAATGCATGTTTTTGGCCACCATAGAGAGTTCCTGTATCCTGCTCTATGTTGACCACCGATCTATATAAATAATCCTTACAGGTCGGTGTTTTTGGTATGACTTACGCTCGTCGAGTCGCGTCGATGGTAAATATAACCCATCTTGAAATACATGGGCATGAGATGGAATGAGGCAGCATCGAAATCATTGAAGAGCTTCTTCTATTCGCGGCAAACTGCTCTTGAGCATTACATGTAACTTCTTTCGATAGCAGGGATTTTGTATGACCTTTGAAAATGCCCGAAATAGTTGCTTTCATTTCAAGTTAGCCTAAGGCAGTGGCAAAATGACCCCTTTTTTTCATTTTGGGGACTGGGAGACAAAGTGTTTAAGTGGTGAGGCTGAGGCACTAAGCAATAACAATCATAAGTTATCTCAGCGAAGCGCCACAATCTGTTGGCGCAGTAGCGTATATACAGAGAAAATTATGGCTAAAAATTAACCCCTCAGATCGCCGGCAATGGAATTTGCCAGTTTCTCTGGCATGTTTAGCGGAAAGATTCAGCTATATATTCTTATTTAGAAAACTGGAATGGAATGTTGCACTACAAGCTTTCACGGTGGCACTATATATGATTGTTGTGGTACGTGGGACGGTCAGATGATTCCAAAGGTGTATGGCCTAATTTATTCATGAAAATAAACGATTGAAATGCTATGACCAACTTGTCATTTTTCATATGGGTACAAGTTAAGGGAGCAGTTAGAGTGGCAGCTCCATGGTACAAGAGTGGAAGCTTGCACCCCGAGAGGTGAAAACTTCGAAAAACTTTTGAGGTCAGTTAACTTTTTGGGGTTTAGTGTGTAAGTCAATAATGGAACTTAAAGGGGATATGATACCACATGCGTTCCTGTATTAGGCCGTTAACTTTTAATATAAGCTATTAATTAACATGCTGTCTTTTTGCATGATCTAGGCTATGTTTGCCATTCATGATTCACTTGTCAACACGCGAATACATTTTCTCACAATTTCATCTTCTCTTCAGAGCCTAAATATACCAAAATTTGTGCATTTTTCTGAAACAGAACGCAGGATTTGTTTCCGAATCGGAAGAATTTTTCAATTTGGTTCAATTTTACTCTGTGGTTTCTTAACTATGTTTTCAGTAAGCTTGGTTTCCTCAGAGCAAATACTAAAACTTCATACTTGCAATGGATATTTGATATTTATTCCTTAAAGGGCCAAACCTCTCTGCCCAAACTAGAATTTTAGTACTGGGGTACCAAAATTCTCAATTGGCTCAGTTCTTTGACTGACAGCTAATTCAAACAATGCAGAGTACCATAGTTAATATTACACAGCATGAACGGTATTGAGAGTGTTTTGATTATTTAAATTGAGTCTTTGTTTAATCGCCTTGAAGCAATAAACTGAGATTGTAACTGGATGAGCATGAATTTCAGACAATTGTGGGAGGGGCTTACGTAAAAAGGTTAGGAGAATTGGTATGTTTGGGATGAGAGAACTGGGCCTTTAAAACCATTTCCCCAATATTATTTACCTTCGACTTTTCTTTAGTGGCAAGCGGGAGACAGAGCAAGGAATTTGACTGCTCAATGGGGTCGGTTTAAGTACTCCCGGCCAAGGGCGGATCCGGGGGCGACTGGGCATGCCCAGTGGCGTAACCAATGGGGGCAGGGAGGAAAGTTGCCTCACCTGGAAAATATTTTGAGGAAATTTGTGGAATTTGGAGAAATTTTAAGTTGACGAAATCATACTTCCTTTTCCTATTTCTGTAAATCTTGAAACATTATTCACGTATAACTCTAATTTCCATGCAACGTATTTAATGCGCAGATCTCACTTCTGTGTCACTGCAGCATGAAGCGCGCTTGACATGCGTTCCGCAGAATTGCCCTCTCTGCAGCAGCGTGAATGGTATCTGGTACACATGCAGGGTATTTTAATCGGTTCAGCGTATACTGCGCAACACCGACAGGCTATAAGACCGGAGCAGATGATACCATCATCGAGCTAGTTGCCCTTGGCGAGCTTACCGTTGTCCAGACATAATAACCCCGCATACCTGGAAAACGTATGATGTTTACCTTATTTTTAAAGGAGCTGGTTCGGAAAATTAATCTTTTTAATCTGTTCGGAAAATTAATCTGATTAATCTCTTGGGATGGGGTGACAGCGGGCCCATGATGACATTGTCTTAATCCTATGTATATGATAGTAGGCAGTTTAAGGATCTTGTAGGCCATGTATTAACTTATGTAACATTATATGACGTCATGATAATCTTGTTATTATCATAAATTTACGTATTTTTTATGCAATACATGCACCTTGACCTTGAAAATATACTGAAACTGAAAAGTTTGGGGGAAATTTTCGAGCTTTGCCCCCCCCCCTCCCCTGGAAAATATCCTAGCTACGCCACTGGGGGTGCCGTAGGTCGACCAAGATTTTTTTCATAAATGAAAATTAAAAAAATCAAAAATCAAATCAGGACCACTTTTTTGTACATTTGCGGTATACAGAGTATAATGAGGTGGGACTACTCTCACTTCTGTTTGATGGAAACTACATCTTTCCTGGCGTACCAACTGCTTAATGCTCATTCAAATGTCTATCAACTCTGTGTCAAAGTAAAGCCGCCAATACCTTCAGTTAAATAAACAATCTGCTGCTTCGCCGTATTAAGGGGGGGGGGTCGATATCGAGGGAATGCCCCCGAACGGCTTTCCATCTTTCATGAAGAAATCGATCAGAACAAGTCAATTTTTACCCTAAATGATCTCAAAAAGTGTTCATTTTGTTTTGTTCTTCATTCACGTTTTCCCATAAAGTGAAAAACACTTTTCAAGCGCTACGCACACTGGAAATCTTGTCTTCTTTAATATTTTTTGTATACCTGTTTCAGATATGCTACCAAAGGAAAGGTTACACGCATTATGTTTTTCAGTTTTAAAATTTAAGAAAAAAAAAGTAAATAAAAATAAAAAACAGCTCACATTACGCAACATGCACAGAGTGTTCAAATTACACGGCATTACGGCCGACTTACATTGCGGCTTGGTATGCCCCTCACCAGGTTTAAGTCGTGAATAATAAACTACGTTTGTGTCTGCCCAAGGGAAGGGGCGCATCACAGTTTTAAACAGAGTTTGCTAGGAGTAACTAGGTTGTTGAATTGAAACTGACTTGGATATGGAGGGGAGCAGATTATTCCATACAAACCCGAGTTTCTTTACTCCTGAATAGGCTAACTTCATCCAATTATTTTCAATTTCTCTTTAACCACAATTTCAACTGAATTTTCTCTTCGAGGGCCAACTAACTTTTTAGACATTTATATTATCATTCCTTGGTCAATGTGTCACATCTGATGGGGATTTGGGGTTGCAGTTCCCGTTAACATAGTTTTATACTGTTACACCACCTCTTGTTGAGTCTGCACGTAAACAAATTAAAAAAATGTATACCAAACAACTGGAAAAATCAATTCCTTACAGCCCAACTCCTATCTCCATGGGGAATCCTTGAGTCATTGTATAAAATGTTAAAATTTATTCACTTGAAACAAACCAGTCCATTTGGGCAATAATGTGAGAGTTTCTTGTTGTACAACTCACATGACCTGCTTTGCATGTTGCACAGAAAGGGCTCTAATAATATCACTCCATAAGAGTGCTATCACACCTTGGTACAATTAAGGAACAGTAACTTTCAGAAAAAAGAAATACAAAGACTGTAATTTGAGTAGTGCAACAATGACATCACAAAACTAGTTGCACAATGTACCATTTTGATTTGAGTGAATAAACATTTTATATCTTGACTTGAGGATGTCCTATGAAGATGGTAGTTAAAATGTTAGAATTTATTTTGCATGATGTTTAATACCTTTTTTTTTTTTTGATTTTGTTTTACTTGAGGTACACTTGAAATATCTATTTTTATTCTTCAGACAAAAATTCGTCAGAATTAAAAATGCTTTAATGACCAGCTAAATTGTTAGCTGTGAAGAGCTAGGTATGCTTTGCCATTTGAACTCCCACTGAAAGCTCCATTGTTGTGTTCCCATTTTGTTAATACCTGAACCAAGCCTGCCACGTGGCAGTACTGGAGTACGCTTGCAGAATTTTTGAAGAAGCGCTTCCGTCATTTGCGGCGACTTCCCACGCTTGGAGAGGAATCCCTACTAGAAATTCTGCGCGCTTTGCTCTCACTTTCACACGTTTAAGCATATAAAGCATACTCTACGAGTAGTTCCCGCAAACTCTTTCATGGTGTCATTATATTGACAAAAAAATTAATAATGTCCCGTGGCGTCATCTTTGAAGTGGTAAAATTAAGTCAAGTTGAGCCTTAAAATACCAACAAACAAACCATACTGAGTCATGCAGTTTTGGTTCCGTATTATCAGTCTATATCACAATTCCTAGCTATATCGGCCCTGAATGAAAATCTCCCCGTATAGACGAGTCCGATGATGTGTTTAGTGAATGTAGGCAGCCATTAGTGGGGTCCATTTATCTTTAATCGTCTTCATTAATTGTCTACATGTAATTCTAGCCCTTGTATTCAGTAAAACTGAGGGAATTAAAACGCATTTCAGTGTACAACCACCCATGGTAGAGATAAACAAGGAAATTGAAAGATTAAAAGGTTATAGACCTCAGGTATGGCCAACTAAAATCAGACCATCACTTGCTCTTCGGATTTGTCTATAGTCCGGCCTTGTGGATGTTTTCAAGTGAAGTAGGGTTTTAAGGTACCGTCCAATTGATAAAATTCGGTCCAAAACTTATGCCAACCCGGTGTACGAGAGAGGTTAGCTCTGCAGGAGAGGGCCATAAGATTTATAGTCCTGGAGATATCATCTCATCGGTCTTTAAAACTGTTGAAACTCTCTGGAGTACGAATATGATTTTATGCTCTAAATAAATTATGTGGCAATTCAAGTAACAGACTTTCCTCCAGGTGGAATCAGTGGCGGAGGAAGGGAATTCAGTCAGAGGGGCCAAGAATGGCCTCTAGGGCCGCTTAAAAGTTTGTTGGACAAGAAAATTTGTTCAGAGGGGGCAGAAAATAGGCTGTAGGGGGGCTTTTATTTAGGTGGATACATATGCCTCAACTTACAGTAAAAAGAGTGAAAGGGGCGCTGACAGGCAATCTGAGTCCATCAAGGGGGCGACCGCCCCCTCTGACTATATGGTAGCTCCGCCACTGGGTGGAATATCAATTTCATATCCCTGAACAGATAGTGGAGAACACTGTCACCCCTCATTGCCTTGCAAAGAGCCCCCCCGCCCCCATCATTAAATGTGTAAAATTGAAGAGACGGCAGACTATTTTTCTCTTCTCTTGAGGCATTTGTTTTCAAATTTTCAAATTGTTTCATATTTTCAGAGCTTCCGGAAGCTTTGTCCCTTTGGAATCCCATCAGGGCTCTGCCCCGACCTAGACTCCGACAGGGGCTATAATGGTCCCTGTGACCCCACGCGCTTAATCTCGAGCTATGCGTTCATGGTGGGCCTACGGTGATTATCGATCACCCCTCTGCAGCAATACCTGGATCCGCCATTGCTATCGGCCTGTTCCTTCTGGTAACGCATAGGCCCATGAATTTACTAAGGCCCGTTTGAACCTCTTTCCCATCAAGACGTGCAAAATCATAGTTACAAAAGTAAAGCCATCCACAGTTGCATTCCCCCGCCCTTTGAGTGGTGGAGTCGGTTTTCGAAAAGATTGTTCTGTGGCCAGGAAGGCCTTATTAATAGAAACCACCGTTCTATCTATTGGGACCAAAGGGGAATTGAACCCTCCAGATGTACGTACATGACTACCCTCTACATAATTGTGTAATTATTGGCATAAATGCGTAGCATATCATAGCATCCCGTAGAATTGAATAGTATACCAAAAGACATGACACCACATCACATTAAACACGTTCACATGCCTACCATCGTCACATGACAACATTGACCTACATTGATGTCTAGGCTGACGTCAGCGTGTAGAAGAAGTAAAGAATGTAGCACACTAGCAGACTAGTGCCAGCAAAACTTGACTTAGCAAACTCGCATATGATTACCAGATGTGTGCATTTGTTGGTGGCAGACGCCTGCTTCCATAGCGTGTCATGTTAATACATATGATATAGTCCCATACAAAAGGAAGCGATATAAGTTTATAGGTCAGTCAAACTCGCTAGGAGGAATTCGTGATAATACTTTTTCTTGAAAAAGTACATTCTCCATTCCATCAATCAAAATGTTCAGAAATTTAGTTCACAAAATCCAGTTAAACCTATGATGTGCAAACCTACATTTTCTGTTAATTTCTTCGTGTAAGTTTTCAATATCATAAAAGAGATCACACCTTGGAAGAGAAGATTTATCAAAGTATCCCTCCATCTACATCCGGTGCTCTCGTATAGGGAGCGTCATCATTTTTTATTTTTTTTTTTTATTTGGGGGGGGGGGGGTGGGGGGTGGGAAGTGGTGACTGCCAGAATGTAAGCAGGATGCAGCATCAGTTGGCGACTAGCGTACAGAAAATAATAACCCCCAGACATTCGGAAATGACATTTCCCAGGCTTGTACGTTTGAACTTGCTGGGCAGTCGTTATTTTGAGCTTTGTTTGCGACAAAAATTTTAAGACTTCTTCAATAGAAAATTAGCAGATAATTATCAGAAACTTAGCACATATAGTATACCACAGGAGGAGGAATGTCTTAGCTGCTTAGTGTCAATATGGCTTTCCGAACTCCGGACTATAAATGAGTTTACTTTTAACCCGTTTTAAGTGTCACGCTTTTTTTTTTTTTTTTTTTTTTTAGTGTCAAGGCAAACTTCTGTAAAGACATTCTTAAGCTGTGCCATGCGTGTTACTGGAAAACGGCTTACCCAATATTCGGTGTATTACACCGCGTGTTTGGTCTAACGTTAAGAGCATCGGCCTCTCGCGCGGGATGCCCGGGCTCGATTCCCAGGTCGAGTCACACCAAAGACTCTAAAATTGGAACCTAATGCCGTCGTGCGTGATGCTCCGCATAAGTAGTGGAGAAAAGGCCGTGGCCGGCTCGACCTGAACCGACCACTGCCAATAGGCTGATAGGTTGGAAGCTGGGCCGTACAATTCCAGCCAACTAAATAACCAACTATTGGGTCTATTGGCCTATTTGTATCGGATAGGCTAACGATAGAGGGCTTGTTGATCTTAAAACCACAAAAGGGGAATCGGCGTTCAGATAGGCAGACAGATTATTAGAATTTTTCTGGATAGTTTCTTTCTCCCGGGTCAAACACATAATATCGAGAAAAGACTTAACAAAGTCTTACACACTCCCCAAACCAGTAAGTTTTAGGGAGTATCATTTACCCTTCTTATAATATCCCTAGCCATAGCCCATTGACTCCCAAAACCTGGAGCTTGGGAAGACTATTTCCTTCCTCCTCGTCTCTTATTCATCTATGATTTCATCCCACTGCATGTGATAACCATCTATGACTTAACATGCCAGTGATACCACACCTTAAATTGTGAATTGTGGTACTCCCAAAACTAAAACCAAATTGACATTTTACAATTTCAAAGCATCTAGTGAGCGTCCCTTGCTTCATTGAAACTCTTCTGGTCAAGTGGTTAGAGCTGCGGACTTGCAGTCCGGTAGAAAGTTCCTAGAAACTTCCTTGTTTGAGCATACCCCCTTTATTCTAGTGTAAGCTCACACATCTCCAAACATTATTGACAAATGCTTCCTGGCCTGGCGTAACAGCTTGAATCCATCTCTCTCCAGAACCCCAAAAGTATTTGTTAGCAAAATTCACAATCCCAGCAACTCTCTGTTCCTGCCCTCATTTTTGGAACAGGTTTCCTGATATTATTTCATCCTGTCTGCCCACCCCCTCCCTTCCCTCAACTGACCCACATATGAGAAGATTCGCATCATGTTTGGACGTTTTTTGATACCGGACTTGAACTTGAAACCTTCACTAACATTCACCTTCATATCTAGTTACACATTATCACACATTTGTTTTGGCGTCTCGTTAAATCCCATTTAACTAGCTAGCTAATCTTGTCCATATATGCCCGTATGACTTTTATTTTATTAACTGCATACCTGTTTTGTTGCATTAGCAACCATATTTGTTTCACTAAAAGCAATGTATGACCCATGAGCATGATTTGTGAGCAGTGAAAACTGTAAGTAGTAATTTTGGTTTACACAATAGTGCTAAAGGAGATCATCACCTGTAACCCATATTTGATTTGGTTTTCAAGGAAATCTTTAACCCATGCCTAGTTACCTACTTCTTGGTCTCCTGTGGGTGGGGTTGTAGAACAAGCCCACTGTATTCCCAACTAAAGGGAAGGACTTGCACATTGTATGAACTGAATTTGAAATCAAAGAGGAACTGCATTTGAAAACTTTATTTTCATATCTAGTTGATGCTATATAACTCATACATGACAGTGTGTTGTTACAAATGGAGTACCTAACAGACACTAAACTAAATAAAACTATAAACTGTAACCCTCCCTGCTAAAACTAACCAAAACTGACTAACATACTTTTTGCTGGAGTTTAAAGTCAAACCGCAAGTGACCTCTAATGGTTATATTGGAACTAATGGTACTAGTTTTTCTTATTTATATGGGCAAGGGGGGGGGGAGGGGGGGGGGTGACGACATGGGTCAGAAGTGTGCAACAGTGGAAATCAGAACATTGTGTGAAGTTTCTGAAATTTAACTTTCAACAAAATCATCAAGTCCACAAAAAGAAAATAATGCCAGACCCAGCTTTTACCTCTTTTACTATTTTATTATGTGTCTAAGAAAAATACTGAATAATAAACTTGTTAATTTCACACAAATTCGAATGATGTACAAGTACTACATTAATGATTAATTATTTTAGTAGTGATTAAAATGAAATGAGCAGAGGGTAAAACAAAGGGTAACACACAGCATCATCACATGGAGTTATGAGAGGTTGATTAAAATGAGTGCAACGTCAGTACTGCTGCTGAGCATGCACAGATTGTAACACTCAACCAGTAACAGTTAATAAATAGCCAACTACAGAATAAAAGGTATAAAACAGAATGAATACACATATTTACAACAATTTTTGGAAGTGTCATTCACTTGTTTAAACCTGCAATATTTTTCCCAACTTCCAGGAAGACCCCTGATACACAAGGCTGCCCATTGTTTCATCGCCTCCAAACATATTCCTTTGTACAGAGAAAATAACAACAATCATTGCATTGATGAGACTGAAAGAAATCACATAAGTATTTTTAGATGGAACAACTGAACTAAGAAACATATTATTTGTGCTAACAAATAAATAATTTAAACAATTAAATGAAGCTTAAGCACAATGTGAATGACCTGAGTGTGGTAAGCCAACTAAGAGATGACCCTTAGCTGACCCAGACAGCTGACTGGACAAACACTTCTCAACCAACCAAAAGATCTCACTTTAATCAAGCCAACCATTTCACTTAAAGATCTCACTTCACTATGAGATCTCAATTAACTCTTACACCTTCCACAGAAAAATTTGCAATCCAAAAAGGAATTATTTCCATATGGGATTGATATCTGCTTCACATACATACTTAATCTCTGCCATTTACTGCCTAATCCACTGTATATTTTTTCTACCATTTCTCTCATTGGCATAGTTCACAGGTCAGTACGAAGGGCATGAAAAGTTTGCCTGGCATGAAATTCACTAGTTAAGCCTTCATCGGTGAACAGATCATTCCACTTCCAAAGAAGCAATAATGACATACAAAGTCACTTTACTTAAAGGAAAAGGAAAAAAAGAATTTAACTACTGCTCTTAGGAATCCATTAAATCATGTGGAAGGTCTTAATCCACCTGGCTCACCATTGTTATGACCTATATCAATGGTTTGCATACCAAAGACAAATTAAAGCTGGCAAATTTTGTGATTAAACCCAGCAAAAGCAGGATACCATTTGCAATACTGGCATTTGCAATAACGGCTTGTGGCTGCATGAATAATGGTCTTGAATTTTTATTTTATTTTCCATTTTGGCAGTCCTCAAATGTAAGGTGGGGAACTGGAGAACTTAACATGTGTTAGACTGGTATGTACCAAAGCATGAAAACCCTGGCTCCTAAACAGTCTTTCTGTTTCATTACTGGAAATGATTAGATTAATGCAATTTTAAGATAATAGTTTAGGTAGGGATACTAACATTTCAAATCAAGCATTGGTTGTTAAAAGTCCACTTTCTTCGAAGCAATTGCAAAGGATTGTGGAATAGGCTTTTCGGAAGTACTGTTTTTGTCAATGGCACATTACCATTGGCAAAATACAACACACTGTCATTATATCCCACAATACTTTGCAACAGCTATTTGTAAAATCTGTAATGAACTAATGAGTACTGAGACCCTGTTTCTGTCAAGTCTGAAAGTGAAAACAAATGAATTCTTCAGCAAACCAAGAGTAGTATGCAGAGCAGCATAAATTAAAACTAAAGACAAATTACCTATCAAGTTGTTGAAGAAGGTGTTTCTCTTGAACTTGCAAATCCAGACTACTAAACAAAACCCTTAAAATTTGTCAGGTTAATATCTTCTCTACTTAATTTTACAACAATTTTGTTAAGTGTTAGCTGCAAGACATTCATGTAATACAAAATGTGCACATTTGTTGAACACTACAGATGTCAAAGAGGGTATCAATGTGAGGCTTAAAGGGCAAGAGCAGTCACCACAACTTGAAGTAGAGAAGTAGACAATCCTGTTTCATGACTGGCTGTTGAGAGTCATGTGACAAAAATTTTTCTTTTCAAATGTGAAAATTACTTGAAGTGACTGCTTGTTTTACATTGAATGTGCAAAATTGAGGTTAAAAATATAATAAAGGATACTTTGAAGAGAAATAGTAGGAAAATTGTGAGATTAAGGTGTTGCTTCAAAATAAGTTTGGGGAGACTGCTCTTGACCTTTAACTTCTGCTTTCAACAAAACAGTCAAAATTTTCGCTTCCCTTACGAGCAATGAAATAGTGTTAACTTTCCATCCCACATTAAACAAACAGGATTTCTGTCATAAGCTCATCAGTCTGGCAATGCATTGGGAGGAGTGTCGAAGGGGGATTATGATTTCAGAATCAAAATCCCCTTGCTATTGAATGTGCTAATTTGGATGTTGAATGGAATTACACTAAATATAATTTCTGATGTTAAAATGGTGGTTTTGTCTCCTTAGAGCGGAATGCTCAAAAGACTGCATATGCAACTTTATATATACAATGAAAGACAGGTTTTATGCAAGAGTACGTACTTAAATTATTTAGCCTTCTGTAGAAAAGGGAAAAATTGGTTATTGAGAAGTGCTTTGTAAAAAATTTCTGCCAGGGTTTTATTCATAATATTTAAAAGTAAAAAATAAAAGACTACCTCCTCATATCTACTCCAAAAAAACTTTGTACTTAGTACTTCATAACCAGCAAGTTTGAAATCAGTCGTTAAAATTTACCGACGAATCCAGATAGCTAATGAAGTAGGCAATTAGCAGGGTCCTTCAGCCTTAAATCTATAACTGACATTGTCTACATGCAAATCTAAACCCTAATATTCAGTTAGTTAAGATGGATTTTTCTTGTGCAACCAGTCATTATGTAACAAAGAATACGAAAGATGCTAATGGACCTGTCATGGAGCCCTAAATCAGACCATCCCTTCAATATTCACTCAACTGTTTGCTTCAACTTTTAAGTAGAGCACATATCCTTTTGCAAAAACTTCCACAGATTTAATGTTGTCAGCATTAATGAAATTTAATATGTGAACAACACCCTATAACAAGGTGACTACTTTGCAGTGTTTTACTTCTTAAACTTGAACTGATATTCTAACAAAGTTTACCTGTAAAGTGTACAAAGTGTAGAGAAACAGAGACGGAATTCATACAAAGGGGCTCATCGAGTTGATATTGATAACTGAATAACAGTGTTAAAGGATAATACCCCAAGAAAATGCTTTTTAATTAGCATGACTAGTCAACTTTCATATGCAATAGCTACACAGAAAGTTTACATTAAGAATTTTGGGTTGTCCTAACATATAATGTGCATAATTTTCCAAGTGTCTGGTCATAAACGACACAATCCTACCACAAATTTTGTCAACATGACATATAAAATATGCAGCCTATGCCTAAGTTGGGTCGTAAAGATATTCAATTGGAAGACAGCAAAAGATGAATTTTGGAGAAAATTGCCTTTATGTTAAAATTGCTTTAGGCTTCAATGAGCTTGCAAACAATACCATATATTACATTTTCATTTTGTAAGTCCTTGAAGAAGTACTGCTCACTTACATAAGTCACCACCCGAAAAATGTAGCAGACAGAGCATGGACTCCTAACCCTTCAGGCTTACCTTTCATGGATCTGTTGCACTCAAGACTTTGTTCTTCAAATGTATTACAAAAAACACAGATACATACTAAACCCTATCCTAGAAACAATTCTTCACAAACACACCAGAACAGAAAAAAAAAGAAAAAAAACACATAAGGGGGGTCCAAAACTGGCCCCACTTAATCTGATATGTAACATTAATTCTTCACCATAGACAAAGATAATTTAAAAACATGGCTTACTTCAGTATTAGCATTCTCATGATTAAACATGAAGCTTGACCACTCATAAATGTCCATGACCTCAAAACCAACCCAACAGAGTGAGAGACATACCACCATTGACATCATATGTACCCCAAAACTACACATTCAAGACTAATTCAATCCAACTACTTCTTATACATAAAATTGATGACAAAAATCTCATTTTATGAATATTGATGAATGGTAAAAAATGTCATATGCTTGTAAACGACAAGCACAATACTTTCATCTGCCAGTTAAAACACAGTTAACCACCAAGAGCCATAACCCTCTGCTCAAACAAACATAAGATATCAGGTAAAATATGACATCCTTTTTGTGCAGAAAGTTTGTGAGAGCTTGGTGAGTTTGATAAAGTTTGTAGATTAGTAAAAATTGTGACCTTTTAGGACTAAGCTCCATCACAAAGCAAAACTCCTTCCAGGGTAATAGTCTGATTTTGCCCCTAAGCTCTACCCCAAAGAGAAGTGGGAGGAGAAGGATTATGGACCACCCATCACTTACAATCAAAATAAAGGCTATACTAGGTAAACCACTCTCACAGAAAATTTAATTCTAACAAATGAAGAAAAGGGCTGTAATGGTGTTTGCCTTTTGTAAAAAAGTAATTAATTTTTATAAAAAACTGCTGAAATGTCAATTTGAGAGCAACTCACATTCCTCCAAAAGAGTGGAATTAAGAGCTTTTGCTTAAATCATGCATATATTAACATGATGGGTGCTATTCCTGAAAAATAAAGCATTTCACCCACTTGGTAACATCAGATGATGGACCCCCTATCCCCTACACCCCCCCCACCCCTTCACATATTATTACTGTTCAGTCATTCTTCTTCTTCACATGTCTAATTTGACTCCTTTTTCTATTATGGCTGTACAAGACTCTTTCTCTCAGGAGGGCAGTGACTTTTTGCATATCTCCAGATCCACAACCAGGGCATAATATGTGCGTGACTGAGACACTGACGTCAGCATAATTCAGCAAGGTTTTGGCCAATAGGGGGCTGCATCTGCCCATCCCCCTCCCATATGGCCATGCCACCTTGCCATTGTGAGCTCTCCTTATTTCAAAATTTTTCATCACTAGAAAAGTCTTAATTCACTGCCATGTAACAAAGATTATTATAGCTCCTCAGACAGTAATGAATATACTTTGCTCCATTTTTTACTTACTATATTTTGCACACAATTCAAGGTCAAATCATTCTGAAAGCATTTCAAATCAGGTCTACTGATATGCCTTGAATGTTAATTAGATTTAATGAACACTAATGACTCTTACTGAATTATTCATCAACATGAATAATTCATGACCTATCTTCAGTTTACATAACTTAAAGATCCGTATCATTACATTATATTGCAGCCAGCTTTCTCTCATTTTTTAGCATCAAATGCTAAATTTTTTTCAAATGAGCTACTCATCGCCATACACAAGTCTCTGAAAGCAGATAGTCACCAAAAGTCCCAGTGAGAAAGGAAAAACCCACCAGTGTTTTTTCAGGATCCTTAGTCATCTAGGATTCATCCTGTTCAGAATCTGCTGCAGCATTAGAAGTCGCTCTTGTAGACTGACCTTAGAGACAATTTGCTGTTGGACACTGGCGTCGATGGGAAGAATGGCTACCAGCCACCAGAGCCATTTGGGCCCATTTGGGTTTTCCTGTGGTAAAAATATAAATTGAAAACAGACTTAACTTAGGTTGATACTTCTTCTCTCCTTTTTTTTCCCATTTTTAAAACAAAGGAGACTGAGCAAAAGCAAACATTATGCCCACAAAAACTTTCATACACACAATTAATTCAACATTTCCATGTCCTTCCAGTTGCATCACCATATTTGAGCAGTTTATTGCTTATCCATCTGTCCCTGCCCCCTCCCTCCTTTTTTTTTCTTTCTTTTGTCATAACCACACTTTAACCAACATTACAACTTTGTCTTACCTGAATATCCACCTCTCTATCGGGCATTGCACCAAAGTGTTGTTCTATGCGAACTCTGAGGGGGATTATCAGATCATTGTACCATGTTGCTGCGGTCTGATACACCGAATCATTCAACTGTTGTAATCTGCCAAAGACCTCACCTGCACAAGACAAGAAAAAGGAAACAAAAGTTGCAACACTGAGAAATGTTTCCATCTTCTAAGGAAATAGCATATCAAACATTGGAACAGTTTTAACTCTCTATGCCTACTTACTCCCAGCCCAATCTTGACTGCCTGCATGGTCAAGTAGTTATAGGATTTGACTTGCAGGACTTCATTGTGTTTGGTACTCAGCATAAGCAATAGGGTTAGAAAACAAGCCAGTGAGCAACAACTGGTAAAAGGACCATGGCTCCAACTTGAACCAATTGGTTAGAAACTGGGTTGTAAAACTCCATCTAACTAAATCTAGAACCTACTATAGCTGTGTTTAACTCATTCTTCTCCAAACACAATCCTAGGTTTATGCTTCTGGACACACTGTGGGTGAGCATTCAAAGCCCTCATGTGTGACCAAAACACTCTCAGTGCATATGTGTTATGTAAGCAACTCAATTTTATTAATTTGAAGTCAGTAAAAGAGCTGTGCCTATTGAGAGTGTTGGGTAGACTGCACAAAAGGTTGTAGTCTGTGACCACAAATGGCTGCCTTTAAATTTGTGATTGGTACACACAATTCATTTATTCTTGAAACCAGTACTTCTTAAATTTTTGAACCCAAGGACATGTTTCCTATCACACCCTCCAACAGACCCCTACACATGCCCTCCACCCCACCCCACCTCTCTATATTGCAGAACAATCCTCAGTGGGGTGACAAAAGGCTTGCTTCAGCACTTTGGTATAAAACTATTTCGAAACTGATGAAATCAAAAAACCTGGACTGCTATAAAGCAAGAAAACAAGTAAACAAAGTGGAAGTTGAAGCAAATAAACAAAATGTTTGACAATAAAAATTCCACTTATGATACTATTACCAAATTGCTCTCAACTTTTTGGAACACCAACCCATAAGCCATAAAGCATAATACACAAACACTTCATTTTAGGTCATCTGGCCAACTTAGGATATAGGTTGTCTGATAAAAACACATGATAGTATTACTTCTGAACCTTAATGACTGTAAAGACAGATTGCACCACATTAATTGAATGCCTTATTCCTGCATTAAACATCAAGTTCCATGAGGTATGGAACAACCATTTTTGTGCTCATAACCTCTTTCGTACTAACAACCAGTTTCGTAATAGGTCACCACTTTTGTAGTTGCATAAAGAAAGTGGAGGCAACATTCAGCCATCTGAATCATCAACTTAGATTATTTTAAAGCTGAGAGACGACAGGTTTACAACAGAGAAAACAAGGAGGGTGATATTTTACCTTCTACCCTCGTGTCTTGAATGAATGTAACTTTTGCTGTATTGTACCCATCTTTCATGCCTCTTTCTAGGACTCTGAAGCGCCGTCCCCCAACAGTGTCTACGATGGAGCGACCATCTGGAAGATGCTGGACCTCACGAATTTCTAACATGACACCATATTCACTGAAACTGAAGTAAAGCAGAGCGGCAAATATTAGAACCCAGTCATTTACTTTGATTCAATTGAGTAGCCTATTATTCAAAACAGGGTGTTTTTGTGTGTGTTGAGGGAAGGGCATTTCCTTAAGCTTTAGCAAAACTTGAAACGCCAACCAAAAAAAAAAACACTTCCAAGACTTTGGTGACACAGGAACACAAATAAAGAAACAATCAAAACTTTCAAAAATGAATATCTTTGGGAAAATGCAACTTCCCTGAAATGCAAATGCAAAATAGCAGAATTTTACCAGAAGATTTTTCCACATATGTAAACACGATTAGGCAAAAACAAGAAGGCAGTATCTAGGACGCCGCCCTCCCTCATTAGGTAGGGTTTAAGTACGGTGTTACTAGGTTTTTGCCAGACGGTAATGGCAGGCAATAACAATATACATAGGTAAATAGAGGTAGTGAAGAGTGAAATAGACTGCAAGAACCATGAATATGGTTTCCCTCAGCTCAACTTATTTTCAAACATTATTCTTGAAAGAAGTATAAGGTGCTACCAAAATCTGTTTTAATATGGCCAGGAAGATGGTTCAATATCAAAACCAACAATGAAATAAACCTACCTGTTGCCACTTCCTGGAATGCACATCCCAAATTGCCTACAACCAGACTCCATGCATCGTCGAATCATGAGACGGTATCGAGGCTCAAATATATGCAAAGGACATGGAATGGTAGGGAAGGCTTGGATGCACACAAAGATGGGTATTTCTTCTGCCTCCCTACCCTGGACACTGGTATACAATTGGTTCCACTCCTCATGTTGTTGAGTCTGTCTCACCTGGAATTCTTTCGGTAGGTGCTTTTTAACTATTTCACCAATTACAATGGTCTCTGCTTCGTAACGCTTCGAAATGAACTGAATACAAAGAAATAACACAGTTATTCAAGACAGGCCAAGGATTGTCTAGGTTCCAGGTACAAAAATGACTGCCCTGAAATCAATAGATATGTTACAGGCTGCCAAAAATAAAGTGAAATGAAACATTCATGTTCTTCGATAAGTAACCGGTAAGAATTTTTGGCACTATGGGAGGAGGTTGGGAGAACCTTGTACCACCCAGGGGGAGTCCATCTCTGCATACCCCTCATATTACAACCTTGTAAACATATATTTATGTGTACAACTATGCAATATGTTAAAAAAAGCCAGAAAAATCATCTAAGCTCTTTATCAGTGGAACTTACATCATCATGCAACGATAAAACCAGCAACACTTACCTCTGACAAGCAACCTTTACAAAGTGGGCAAACAAGACTGTAGTCCAAGGACCTGTACAAACAGCTTCTACAAAAAGTGTGACCACATGGCGTTGTGAGTGGATGATAAAACAACCTGTAGGACAATGAGACCATACACACATAAGCAAAGAACTGAGAAATTGATGAAAAGTCCATTACCACTCACATTTCTAATGTAGTTTAGTCAAGTATAAAGCATGAATAAATAGGCTTTGGCATTACTCTTCAACTGGAAAAAAGGTCATGGATTGGCTTGACTTGAGACTGATTGGTTGGAAACTGGACCAAAAAACTTTATCTAACTCAATACACTCTTCTGGAATTTACACAGGATTATGGGATTTTGTTTTGGTTCCCTTCCATTATTTTTGTCAAAAAAATGCTTTAAGATCTTTCTATGACACAAACATATGGAAAAGAAACGTTTGTGCAAAAGAATTGCCCTTAAAAAGCTGCAATATTTCTAAAATTTATGGTACTGTACCTGTAGCAAAGACTGCACTCATAGTCCTCCACAACAACAAGGTCCCTTCCGATTTCTCGAGGTTTGATCCTGCTACGTTGGCAGCCTGCAAAGAGATAAGGAAACACTAATGACATATGTATATCATGAATATTTTATTCTGCTCACAAGACTTATCTCTAAACATGCATGCTGCTCTTAAACCAGTGTATAAATATTCATGCTCTTATAAAACTAGCATTTGAATATTCATGCTCCCATAAAACAAACATCACACTCAAATTACGAAATTCAATCTGATCAGGCTATGGGAAACATTTGCCATAGTGCAGATGCTGACAATGTTTCCTGCCAAAAAGTATTCTCTTTCCTCTGCCAAGATTCTGTATTCCTCATTTTCTTAGATTAAGTTAAATTAAATGATAGAAAGCAGGGCACCATTGAAACGAGTAAAATGCTCCTCCACCTGTTTGGGTAACTCTGTAACACTGTTTTTTTTAAGTGTGTGTACAATACTTACACCAAAGACTGAATGGGGCTTGTCTTGGCTGAGAGCTTCCAGGACACTCCATTGGTGGAACTTCATGCCTTCTATCATTGAGGTCCATAAAATTCATTGCTTTGTCAACTAAGAACAAATGCAGAAAATAACAATGATGTTGACTAATTGAATATCTTCCACTCTGACTTTTAATAGCATTTAACTTGCGTCATTGACGCAGTTGCTATAGAAACCATCCTAACATCTAATCACAAAATGATACTTATTGTGGAAATAATTAAAAAGCTTTTGTTTTTCACAACTGTGACTTCTTTTTTTTTAATTACCTTTTTTTTTCTTTATGAAGTGTCTGTGTTATGCCAAGCATGTTTTTCATGTTAGGGCAAATATTGCTTTACTACGATGTGATACCCTAAGATCTCATCGGCTCTGACCTTAAATACGAATATATGCTGACCATATTTTCCAAATTTCCACACACTTGTCATCTACAAGAACCAAGTCATCATTACCTCTTACTCTTCTGGACAAATCACAGAAGCTAAAACCTGGACATTCATTTTTCACAGCTTTATAGTATTATGCTGGGAGTCTAAACAAGCCTTGTTAGGAGAAAGATTACATGATAACATGAGACCTGGTTCAATTTGTGAATCTACTTACTCATGTTAGCATCTGCATCGGTTATTTCCTGCATAGCAACAGCCATGTCAGAGCACTGCATCTGCAAGATGAGAGGAAGATGAGGTTAAAATTTTACGTAAGAGGATCTTCCAAAGCACCAGCTTATAACTGACATGAGCAGTTAATGGCCTTGTACCTTAAATATCTCCATGGTAACAAGCTATTTACATATGCATAAAGTACCAGTTAATTGCCCTCACACAAGCAGGGAAGAACCCTGAATATGGAAGGGTTTAAGTACTACTGTACCTATTATGTAAACATTTTGTTGATAAAAATACATGAACTGACATCCAAATGTTTCATTTAAGATGGAATCAGTCCATTGCCTGGACGCATGCAAGTAAGTCACACCACAAACTACCTATTACACATATTTTAACATAAACAAAGACACCACTTCCAATCAAATTTTCCAAAGCTCCTTCTTAATACTGAACCAAAATTCCCTTAAAAGAAGCCTTCCACTTTCATCATATTCAACACTGATACACATCATCATGAATGACAGATTTCATCGATATCACAGTTTCACTTGATTTCCTCCCCTCAATCCTTCATCTCTGCTCCTTCTACAGTATTCTTTGCTTCTTTCCCCCAAAAAGGGGCTCACTGAGTTGGTCATGAAATAAAACAAATTTTTCATAACCTTTTAAAAGTGGTGTTTAACTTTGATATGTAAGAGGGGTATTTATTTCAAGTATTTTGGTGAAATTTGCATTGAAATCCCATATGTGGTTCACAAGATATTTAAACAAGTGAGGTTGTAACATTTTCAGCAAGAAATGAACTTGAAGCAAGCATGTAATTTCTTGAAGCATGCATGTATGACAACATATTCTCACATTAATGGACAGTCTTTTGTTTTTCTTTTTACAACCTATCTTCTCCTCAACAATCATTAACTATAAGAATGTGATTGCATAAGTGGCATTAGAACTTTACAAACTCTGCATTCCCCACAGGGAGGTCCTATTCTTAATGGCCAATCTTAGAAAATCCCCGTATCCTACACACAAAGAACTCTTTTATGAGAGAGTACAGTACTTCATGGTAAAACTTTGTTTTAAAAAATTTTTGACCAGACACTTTTTCAAATTTTGCACAAAACCATACCACAATCTTCAAAATTTCACTTTTTTCTGTAACTATTTAATATGAAATTTTATTATGCTAACTATAAGCATTTTCATGTGGTAGTGACCCTTCAACACTCTCATTAAGTTATCAATATCAACTCAATGGGCCCCTTTAGTTCTTTTAGGGTTTCCATATCTTAACTTAGTTTATATTACAAATAATGAATGGGAAGAGATAATGAAAGAGATGTGAAGAAGACGCAATAGAAGAATAAGAGTTTGCAATATTTGCTTGCTTCAAGTTCAGAACTAGAACAGCGATGCTGTTGTGAAGCTCACACAACCTGTTTTGTCTGTTAAAAAGAGAAACTCAAAGTTGAACCAAATTTTATCTGTTAACTGTTTCCTAAACCTCCTTACATTACAACATAAAATGCAAGGAAGTAAAGAATAGTGACGACAAAACATTTGTGATTTTGCTAGTAGATCTACATCCAAAATAGCTTAATGGTAGATCTAAATATCACTGTGTATTTTCTCAAATCATGAAAGCCTAGACTGTGTATTCTTAAAGGCATTAGGCAGTAAGATAAAATTAACAACTTATGTTTGGTGTACCTGTAAACTGCTCAGGTATTGCAAAGTACATTCAGTTGCCCCTTTAAATCCACAAGTAAACACTGCATGGCTCTGTACTGATTAAAAAAACACATAGAGACTCAAGAAGTTCCTACTGTTCTATGCTTATTGAACTCAAACAGTTATGTTGGTATTGCTTGGCTTGGCCAATTCATGATAAACTGAACAGAACAGAGTGAAAGGTATCCCTGCGACAGATAAGCAGGGAGGTGTTATTAACACCTTCCTGAAATTACAACAGGGTCTGTTGTAACTCCCTGGTTACAACTTATTCGCCCCACACTAGCTGACCACAGCTGATTACAACAGGGTCCACAAATTAAATTCCTATATTAGAATGTAAGTAGGTGGGTATGAATGCTCCCTCCAAAGCAATCATACACCAAAATTTCAGCCCCAAATCTCGAAAAATGAGGAAGAGGAAGACTTTTGTTAAAAAGTTGACGCCATCTGCCCCATTTGATAACCTCAAACATGTGTACATGTTTGAGCTAATGAACTGAAAATGTGAGAAGGGTCAAGTGCAAATGTGTCTCCAGAACTACAAATAAGAATTGGATTCACCAGAGTCTTGCACATATTATGCCCCTCACATGCCAAATGTAAATCTAAACCGCTTTAAAATATCTTTGATTTAATTAAAAAAAAATGTCTAGATTGATTCAGGAATGTCATACCATATCTTCATCCTGACAGCTAGCATCTGATGGTCCTGGAGAAGCAGCAGCCACTGTGACAGATTGGCTCTCCATTTCCACTCTTTGTTTGAGAACCTGTATCAACATAGTTATCAGCTCTGAGAGATTTGACGCTGTGAGTATATTTAGAGGAACACATGGATCTGTCTCCATAGCTGACGGACTCCTTGCAAGATAAAACTGGTGATCAGAACTACAGTGTTTCAGGGATAATTGTTGGTGTGGATGCAACAAAGTATGCATAACCTAATAAACACAAAAGAAAAAAAAAATTATGTTTAGGCATTCAATTCACAACTTCATTTATCGTCTAGAAATAAAGGGACATGGCACAAAAGTTATTCATTTGCAATTACTATGATGTGCTGTTATTAGTTAGTAACATGCCATAAGACTATGAAACATTAACTTGTCATTTACCTGAATGCTGCACCCTACTTCTGTTGAAAAATAAATTTTTATCCAATAGAGTCTTCTTGTTTTAGTCCAACTTTGATCTAATGGCCTTTACTTCTAGAAGGAAGTCCCTCATGAAAAATGTGGTTCAACAAGTAGGTTGTTACATGATTTATCAGTTCATCCATGACTGCATTCAGAGTCAAAGCTCTTAAAGCAGTGAGTTATTGACTCCAAAAGGAGTCATACAGGGTTTGGCTAAACCATGAGGAATAAATAAAATACAATGTCTTACCTCAGCAATAGCTTCTTTTGCAGATGTCACTGTCGGGTCAAGGGTAAGACACTGAAGGTAAGCTAGGAGAGCATTGTCATATTGACAAAGACTTTTTAATGCTGTTCCTTTCCTGTAGTAACCCTGTGAGGAGGAGAAACATAATGAATGAACTTCATGACAACATACTGAATGTCCTGATGTCCAAATTAAGGACGGATCTTCTTAAAGCTCAATAGCATCTATTTTTGTCTTTGCATTCATGAATATAAATGATGGACTGCAACTTTGCCCCATAGTGAGGCCTACACCATGTTTGGTTGTCAATATGGTGGAAAAGATCTCTTCCATGAGTGCAAACAAAATTACCTTAGGTAATAACTTCACATTTTGGGGTATGGTGCCATCAGAACTTTAGTACCTCCTGTTAGTGGAGTTAGGTGGGCTGGCCATTTCCATCCTCTTACTTGTGAGAACGACAAACAGATTTTGAGCTTACATGAACAGTTTTGTTATGCTTAGGCTACTCCTGCTTATAGTTAAGTGAGGTATAAAATCAAGGTCCTTCCGATTGCTAGTAGTGCTTCCAAAAATTCTATTTTGCTTTTGAAAGTGAAAACCACATATTTAATGACACACTTACTCAAAATTGAGCCAAGTACTGCTAACTTGAAACCAGGTTCTAATCATATAGCGGACAGACAACACATACATCAAATTTGGACCTTGTCCTCTTTTACGATAAAGATTCTACATTTAAATTCATGCAAAATAGCAAAATAAAAATTTTGCATTTTGAAGTTGTCTACAATACCTTTGCCCAATTTGGTCGAAGCTGGCAAACCATTTCTGCATCTTTCAGGGCCTCTTCATAAAGTTCCATGGAAACAAAGACATGGGACCTGTTGCTGAGGCTGAGATGATCCGTAGGATCTTAAAGAAACGAATAAGAAAGAAAAAAGTCAATTAAAATGTTAATTGTTTTCACCTTGCATGCAGAGAAACTACTGCACCTATGAAATCCAAGCAACTAGTAAAGTCAAACATCAGCTGTGTCCATGAACTGCAGCAATACTAAATTTGTTACCTTCATCCAATCCTTAACCTTCATATTCATTAAAGCTAAAGTAAGATGGGAGTTTTATGGCCTAGTTCTTGGCCTAGTTCTTGGCCTTTTCTTTCCACTTGTGGCTCACTGGATTGCTTTACCTGCACCACTGCTAATGCTGAGCACCAAGCACAGTGCAATAGGTTTAGGTCTTGGGTGAACTTGAGTTAAAAGAGGTATTCCAGAAAAAAAATCATTGAAGCTAAGGGAGCCTCAGTTGTGCCTGACTAAATTAGACCATCACTTGACTGTTTGGATACATCTATACTAAATTGCCTGCAACTTCATCTGAATATTGTCATCTGAATATATACTGTGTGCTTTCAACTCCACCTTTACCAAAGGCCCTACATGTATTCATCAAAAATTCAAAAGCTGGAAAATACTTCAAACATAGCTCATGTATGAATAATGGAATTGAGTGTCTTAGTACTAATGTACAGACTGTTCTGTACTGTAAATTGCAGGGAAATACATGTCTGAGTAATATTTCAAATGGTTTTCAGTCATTGAAATTAAGCATGCTTCATTTTACAAGCATCCCATGAGACCATGTAAGCATTGCCATTGCAATAGCCAATACCTGTTGCTCTCACTCAGCCCTTTTCCCCACTTCATAGAATTTAAAATGGGCAAATGATTACAGAATTTAAGTAATTAAAGCTCCCCTCCCCCTTTTTTTGGGTTTTCTGAGAGGGGATACAGTATCAGCTAGGATGTACTGTAGTCGTACATGACCTTTGCAAAACTACTGTAGAATCTTGCATTTTAGTTTTGGCATATCTTCTATGGTTAGTTGACTTCCTCATTGTTGAAAGAACTATTGTTCACTGTCTGAAGCCAGTATTGTTTTTCACAGAAATTAGTTTTGATAACTTAAACCAGGCAATACAACTGTTTTTGTATTTAGTGGGATTAAAAGAAGCCAAAAGTATTTGTACTATTTGTGTCACAATGTACGGTTCTGATGATAATCTTATGTAACTGTTGAAACTTTGCGGAGCAGTAACTTTTGATGTAAAAAATAGTTTTCCTTTCTTTGAAATGTATCTTAACTTTGTTGAGCATTTAGTAACATAACAGCTATGCAACCAGTTTCAAGGGAGACTAAGAACATGCAAAAGCTGAGAAAAAGCTTCAATTTACAAAAGAAAGGTACTGCATATATATTAGCTGTTTGAGGGAGTCATGTAAGTCCTGCTCAATTTCTAACCAATTTAAAATTTAAGCAGAGCTTTTCTTCAGTTGTGGCTAACTGGCTTGTTTTTCTTACTCCATTGCTTAGATCACCAAGTACAAAGGGAGGAGGTTCCATTTTTAAAGTCTTCGGTATGTTCCAGCCAGGAGTCAAATTCTAGAACTGGGATAGACCTTCCAGCTACAAGCTGGGCGCCGTAACCACTTGACCATGCAGTGGGTCTAGCTATTATTTAAAAATCCCTTTGAAAAATGTTTCGCAATTCAGTTTTGATAGCTTATTGGCATGAACTAACTGACATGCTTCCATCGTTGACCATGAACCTCTTCAACACCATGCTCAAGTCTCTGGAGAATGAAGGTGGTTACCATGAAACTGTAAAAAAGTCATCCCTTCTTACCTACAGTATAAGGACTCACAACTGAACTATGGGAGCACAGGATTCTTCAGAACCCCCACCCCACCCTTCTGCCACATCTTATTAACAAATTCCTAGAAAAATAAAAATCAAGCAGTACACTTGTTCTTTACATAGCTAGGTGTGTAGTAAAATCCCCTTGTAAGCCACTATGGTATACATCCTGTTAAGCCTAAAATTTAAAAAAAAAAATGACAATTCATCATATGAAAATGGCATAAATTCCCTGTTATGCAAACTGGCAGAATATGACATATTCTACCAGTTTGCATAACAGAGAAATTTGCCACTGAACCTGCCTTCAACTTTCCATACCATATTATTAATATAGACTCAGCCTCACTTAATCACCTTAATGAACTAACTCTAAACCATTCCATTACATCATGGAACTGCAACCAAATGTTATATAAAATGCTTGACACAGTAAATATTAGACTTCACTAAACATAAGAGCTCCTCCAACCCTTTCATCACACAGCCCATATTGCCAGACCTTGCAAGCTTCCTTCACTTCCACACACAATGAGGTCACTGGACACTCATTTAAAGGACGCTCTGCAGTCCCACTACCGGCATGTTACATAAAGTAGAGAGCTGCCTAAAGTAAGCCAGGCGTGAGCTTGAGACTTGTGTAACCATTCAATCAATGATTCAGATGACTTACTGTACAGTACCTGTGTGGTGACATGTAGGACTGACTCACTGAGTGAGACCAGTACAATAATAAAGAACCTTTTCCAGACATTATTTTAGTTTTGTCATCATCTGATACCTGAAGGTCACAATTATGTGATGTAACATCTATTTGCATAGAGTGTTGCCCTAGCAACTGGCTGATCTTTATAACTTATGAACCAACTGCAAATATCAATAATAATGCACTGTGACAGAAAACTGGTCTTCACAACTATTTCATAACATGGATGCAGGCAATTTTTTTTTTTTTTTTACCTCTCCACAGATGTACCAAAGGATACTAAGTCTTCATTGAGAGTGATTCTTAAGCATGTTTTAATTAAATTAATTACCAATTGAATACTGTTCTCTGTCTAAAACCATGACCGGAGGGGGAAAAGGGAGTTACAGCTGCAAAATTACAAAATACCTAGATAGTTATCCAATCCAATCCATGCAGCTGAACGCAATGGGAGTTCGTGACTGGAACTTAGAATAAGATACCTTAGTCATGAAATATTTAGTCATAGTCTGCTTTCAGATTTCATAACTGAATAATTTGGTCTACAGGACATACTGGTTTCTTTAGCAGAGAGAGAACATATATATATATGTGTGTTCAACAATGCAGCTAACACACGGAGTGTAGGTAAGGGTCTGAAGGGAAATTTGCTGGTACAGTAATTGCTTTACGTTGTTACTGTATTAAACTATTTTGTTGTTTTTGTATAACCTGATCATCCATTTGCTACTAGACTGGAAATTTATTTGCAACATTGAAGTGATTGGTTAAAGAAATTACAATTTGTTTTTTTATTCCACAAACCCAAACAATTATTATCAATGGTACAGTACCTTGAGTTGAATATTAACTAGCTACTGTAGCTACACAAAGTTCTAAAGCACTACTGATTTTCCGCTTCCCAATTAAAAAATTTCAACTTCAACTTTAAAAATTCCATAAAAATTTCATGCACCATGGGGCTTTTCCATTTTGATGACACAATAACTTACTGTGCTTGTGCAACGTACTGTACCAAATCTTTCACAATATTGCAGTTATGAGGAAATCATTACTGACAAACAACATTAACAAAACTTAAACAAGGTTTTGTCAAATATTGATGAAATTGTTTCTCTTTATAAAATCATAATTTTGAAGGATTTTGACCAAAGGTGAATTGCCAGAAATGTCCTTCTGAAATGTTAAAATATCTGTGCCCATTCAGCCATTTATGTGACATTTTTTCACAAAATAAAGTACAGTAGTTCAAAGCAAATACTTCACCATCACAGAAAATCAGGGTTCTCTGTATTTCCAACTTGGCTCTCAAGGAATTTAAATTTTACCTCAAGTCTAAAATATCAAAGAATGAAAATGAATGCAAATAGCCAGCTTTAAAGCTTTTATCTTAAGACATCTCTGCATTTCTTTTTGTGCAACTCACATTAGCTCTGCTTTGTTTCTGTTCGAGATTTAAATTGTATGACCTTGAATGCTCTCTGTTTGCTTGCAAAATATGTTGCACACAGAGGGCTTGACGAATTGCATCAAACCATAATGAGTTAGAGCAGTACAATGTATAATAGCACCATGGAAATATGTGAAGTAGCTTCATACTTCAAAGGCATACAGGGCAGGATTGGGGAGGGAGGGGGCAAGTACCCCACCCCCCGTTTTTAAAAAGAACAATTGGTCCATTTAGGCAAAACACTGGCAAAACATGATAAATGGTGCCATTATTTGAGCATAAGCTGCTCTCACCCCCCTACGATAAATAACCCACATATGTCTGTGAGTAGCTTTCAGAAATACTGTCACAAAGAAATACAAAGATATGAGTAAATACAACAACAACAAAACATTATTTTTAAGCATACCATTTTAAATTGTCAAATGAACAAACCTCAAAATTTTAAATCACAGCTTAGGAATGTCCTGTGAAGATGGGAGTTGAACTGTTTGAATAGCCATTCCATGCTCTGTATTACAGTATTTAACTTTGTGAAATTTTAGACTTGCTGTACACTTTTAGTCAACTTTGCTCACTGGACCAAGGAAAACTTCCAAACAAAAACCAAAATGAGATGCGAAATGGCATTGCACTTACTGTACTTGGTGAACTCATCAATAACATTTTTGGGGTGCAGCAATGGTAGAGATGTACACAAATGTATGTTAAGTAATGTGCCATAATCTTATCAAAAAGCCCTCAAATTGTGGCTCCATTTTCTGGGATGCAGCATGCTCAGGAAGGAAGCCCAGGAAAGGAAGAGGGAGGATGCAACTCAAATCCTTTACCATAAACTTGTCTCATGATGACAGTGATGTCTTCAGAATTTTCTTTAAATTGTATAATTACACCTTTAGTATGCCTTTTAAATCCATGAAAGTCTGAGGCGTGCAAGTACACACCATCCTTCTCCTCAAATCACAGTGCGGAGGGTGATTCTTTCACAGAACTAGTAGGTGAAGATTGGAGCGGATGTGAATTATCCATGGATGCCCCACCGGGAGGCACCAGGCCCTGATCCCTGGCACTCCCACATTTTAACTGGCACCCATCCCAAAATGGCAAAAAACATCTGGCACTGTTTTCAGTTTTCTAACCCATTAGGAAAATTCCTCAGGAACAATTATTCAAAGTCATTCAGTATCTTCCACAATAGTGTTGAGCCAATAACAGTGAATATCAAAAGATTTTCCAAAGGGAGGAGGGGGCACCCTCCCCTTAGCCTATGCCTGGACCTCTTGAAAATTAGGCCCTAGATGCGCCATATTCAGGGGACCTGGCACTCAGAATCAAATAGGCACATCTCTGATTATCTATTGAAGTTTCATAAAACAGCACACCTACCACACTCTTTATTTCCTGAGAAGAGCAATTTGTAGCACATATGGAAAATCTAAAACACACAGCCAGGAAGGTGTTACTCTTGTTATACATTGCAAAAACAGCAGTGATACATACTATGGGTAATGGAAGCTGCACCATGAAGCTTGTGTCACATAGAGTTCAAATTACACTTTTTTATGCCATCCAGATATATCCTTTGTTGTGACAGTACTTTACTGTAAGATAACAGTATTTGCAGATCCACCTGAACGTTGATTACATAATACCAAACAGGGTCAGCTGACCTGATTAGCCAGGTTGCTAACACAGTAGGCCACAAATGCAGATTTCAAGCATTTAAACTTTCTGTACTTTGTCACTGTGTTTTTTAATAACTGAGTGATGGACAACATGGTACCTCAAATAAAAAAAAAGAAGTCAAAAATATATTTAAATGAATTTTTACAATTCAACTCCCATCCTCATAAGGCATTCATGGGCCGAGAAAATGTGGAAATTTTTTCACCTAAAACCAATCAGTCCATTGCCCAATGATTTGTGATTTTCTTGTTGTACAGTGCAACTTGCGTTACCTGTTTTGCTTCCCATTAAAATATAAAATATTTTCATCACCTCAACACTTCCTGTTTGCTTGCATAGCATACTGCACAGAGCGGGCTTAATTATATGTCATCCCACAATAGTGCTATTATACCTTCGTACAGGTGCAGCAACTTTCAGAAAAACAAAGAAATACCAAGAGTGTGATGTGAGTGGTACAACAATGACATCACAAATAATTGCAAAAAGCACCATTTAAATATGAGTGCATAAGTTTCCACTATTTTATATCACAGCTCAGGACTGTTCTATAACGATGGGAGTTGGACACTTTGCAATTTATTTTTCATGCTGTTTAATACACAATTTTGAATTTTTTGATTTGAGGTACACTTAAACTGTACCAATGCCCAGCTTTGTATGTTATAATAGCACAAAAAGATGGTTGCCTTGAATTGGCAACTTGAAGCTGGAAAGTAACATTGCTCTTTATTTACTGTACCAAGCCCTGGGATAGACTGCACACATGTTGAAGACTTCTCACATAGATGAAGATTGAGGAAGATGTCTCACATAGAAGAAGAGGCTTACCCCAATTTTTTTCTACTACTTTTTAACTTAGTTTGCTTTCCAAGAAAGAAAGTATAGTTTTCATGACAGGAAAAGAAGTCATTAAAAGCTCATTCAGTAAAATATACTTACCAAGTTTCAGTGCTTCAGAGTATCTTTCTAAAGCCTTGTCATAATTCCTTTCCTTGAAAAATCTATTGCCTTCTTGTTTCAGTCTTCTTGCTTCCATTTCTGATTGAAAGTATTTCTCAAAGCTTTTATTGATAATAACATTTATACTAAGCTGTGAGAGTTGTAATAACGGATGATGGGTGTGGCATGTTTGACATGTTCTAAGACGATGAATTTCCTTTAAACAGTCTTTACAAAAGCTATGCCCACATGGCAGAGTAATTGGTTCAAAAAGAATTCCTAGACAAATACCACATGAATAAGGATCAATAGCCTGTTGTTTATAACTGTTGACTGCTTTGCCTGCATTCCTAGCAATATAGTCAACTATAGGTTCCACAAGTATCTTCAAAAGTGTGCTAGGTGGCAAGCTGCCCAGTCTACATGCAAAGTGGATCGAATTCACAGCCTCGTTAAACCGATTTTGTTTGGCAAGGGATGATGCTTTTCCGATTAACCATTCCATGTTCTGTCCATGCTGTTCTAAAAGTTTGTCATAGATTCCAACTGCTAGATCATAATTTGCGCATCGAAAGGCCTCACGTGCCAAGTCAATCATTTCCATTGCATAGGAAGCTGAACCTTGCACTTATAAATACCTTTCCTCACCTGAAATAGAAGAGAAAGGTATTTGAAGTAATGTAATGTAAAAAAAAAAATGTATAAGGCAGGGAGGCAAAAAATTGTTATACCATAAGATAAGGTAAGTTTCTTGAATGAGCAAAGCAGGCTTAGTGTGTGACTGTTTATTAACATGAAAATATAAGATAGACAATTGGCTTTCACATGCATCTAATAGGAAAATGAAACCTTACAGAATTGTGTTATATTGTATGTAGTTTACTACAATATTATGAAGCATATTATGAAATATTTGTTGGGAATCATGGCACAATGGCTATTATTTATTAAATGCATGACATTTTAACGAGTGAAAGACCAACTTCAGCTAACATAGGAAAAATATTGTGTGACAGTCATTACAAAAATTCTGAACAACACTAATGGCCAACAGGTTTCCTACATGTATGGGTGGAAAATGTTGGAATGCTGGGACGCTGCTTCCTTCCAGGGAAATTCGCAGACGTTTTTGGCATTTGGAAGGAAGTTTTGCTTTAATGTACATGACGGTGTAAAGAGGATAGGGACGTTTAATGGCGGGATTGGGACAGGATTGGGAGCTATTAGTACACGCCTGCCTCGTACATCTGAGCACTAAGCGAAAAGAGAAGGTGAAGTTCGCCGGTGTTCATCCCACTCACTCTGGCATTGGATCTTCGAAGAGTTAAATGATTAGGGCCTGGACTTCAGTGCATCTTATGGGGCTTTGGCCCTCCTTTGCCCTTCAACCTGTTATGTTATGTTATGTTATCTCACAAATATATATGAGCTTAGGCCATGTAACGTAACACACAGCCCTGTTCAAGGGCTACAGCCAACCATGAATAAAAGTGCTTGCTTTACTTACCATCTCGCTAGCCAACACGATCCATATCTCTTTGATTTATGTTGTGAGACAAACAAGTATCAACCTTTTCAGGTCTTGTCCACAAAGAATTTACTGTGAAACCAAATATGCCTTTCTATGGCTTAACAATTCAGCCAAAATACTCTTGTTGCAGTCAATGCAACCTGCTGATGCGGACAGTGGTTTTGAAATGCACTTTCCCTATTATTCCTAGCCTTTATGATTCCTCAACCAGACAGTGGTAATGGCTGTGAGTGTAAGACTAAAAATGCTGTTATGAAACTTGGAAGTAAAATACATAACAGTGACAGTGGGTGACAGACATCTGAAGTAGGCCTAGGCTGGCTATGCCTATCACTCCAACAGATTCCTTTAATACCGTAACTTAAGTTTATGGCCAGTTACCTAACGTTACACTGCCTCATAAAATGGTGAGATCTCATTCGAAATATCAGTGCGAAAAGTACTCCTTCCTGCTCGAGATTGCCTCTTCACGATACTACAGTTCGTAGCACTTTTCCACAACCTGTGTACCCTATTGGATTCTCCGAAACCGAATTTATACAAAAAGACAAGTGAGAGTTTCCTTCTCCCAACGTTACGACCAAGGCAGTGGGCCTAGGTGTTGATAATGTTGAATACTACGAATAGTGCACTACAGTCATTGTATTGTGTGTGTGCATACATTGGAAGTTGAATAACCATTTTCTCGCGCTTATGTAACTGCACGTACGATAACTTGTGTATACACTCAGTGTATGTTGCACTTGTTGTGCAATGCTATTTTACAAAATCCAGTGTTTTCTTATAACTCCTTATGTACTTTGACATTCATATTCTTATATTAAGCCCTGTTTGATAATTTTTCAACAGGAAACAGCTTTTGTTGATAAAAAAAAATTTCTAGCAGTAATCAAAAGTCGTTAAGAAAGCGTCGGCACGGTTAAAGGAATTAATGCGTTATAACAAACGACTGCAGATTTTACGTAACTGAACCAATTCTGGCACCAGTCACGTAACGAGGTCTACCCCATCCGTAATACCAAATTAAACCAAAACAATGAAGACGTTACGAAACACGGATGGCAACGATCACACTAGAGGTAAAGCTAACATGGCAGTATGATGGTACAAAAGGCAGATTAGACCACATATTAGAAAAGTTTGATGGCGGAGGAGGCTAAGCAGGCCATTTCCTATCCGAAATTTGATTGGTTGAATTTATTCTATAAAACTTAGTGTAAAAACTACGTTCAAATGCCACTAGCCAACTTATGAGATATTCCCCATGCCTCTATTTGCCTCAATTTTCCAAAAGTTCTGTCGTAGCCACTCGGACCGTCATATTGCCTGTACAAGGAAATTTGGTTGAGGGAAACATCATTTTTCGCAAATTTTGTTTCAATTATAGGGCAAATTGTTTAGAGGATTCTCTTAGTGAGTAAGGCGTGTTCAAGTACATTCTGCACAACGACCAAAATATAGACGGCGGAAGATGTTTTTTATTGGGGGGGGGGGAGGAGGGGGCACAAGTTTTCGGCAGCCGACAAAACGGTGACGCCGTAAGGCGTCCGGATTTCGCGAAGCACAAACCGATGAGGGTCTAGGGGCTGGCTTTAAGGGCCCCTGGTGGGGTTCAGGGGGAAAAGCCCTGGTAGGGGTTCATGGGGGGGGGTTGGATACTTCTGTAGGGGGGTAGCTGGAGTTTACTATCTAAGCGTAGCGCCACCATCATTTGGCGCGGATCGTACAAAGAAAATTTTGGATTTTAAAACCTTCCAGATGGCTGGAAATGGCATTTGCCAGTATATTTGTCGCTAATTCTGGTGAGAAAAATTTGTGATTTTTCTAAGATTAAAACACTTTTGAGATACTGGACTATGTATCCTAGGATCGCAAATCCGGAATCCTGCTGAATGTTGCAAGCAGCTGTTCCATGCAGTGCACTCTTGAGTAAGGTATCTCCAGCGGCGTATGGGAGCATTTCAGTTTGGGGCAGAAGATTTTTGACCGAAAAATGTTATTCTGCACGTAAGACAGTCAAAGCGGAGCGCCACCACTGGTTGGCGCAGAGCGTCCAGAAAATTGGTTCCTCTCAGAGAGTAAAAAATGACATTTCCCAGGCTTGTAAAGGGGATCCAAGCAGTCGCTATTTTGAGTTTCCTTTTGTAAAAAAAGATCACTTGAAACTTAAATTCTGCTAAGAAGCGATCTAATTGAAGCACCAGCATAAGTTGGGGCGAAATGTACAAGGAAATTTTGAAAAATCTGATCACTTCAGACAGTCAAAAGTGTCATTTCCTACGCTTATAGGAGGTCTCGGAAGTCGCTAATTCGGATTTTTCTGTTTGCACGAAAATTTTCACTTGAAATTAAAATGCTGCAAGGAAGACTATCTGCGCGGAGCTTCACAACTGGTTGGGGCGAAGCGAACAGAAAATTTTGAAAAATATAACCCCCATATTTGACCATTTCGGGTAAATTTTTGCAAGACTAGAGTGTGAAGTTGGGATGATGATTTCACATTCTACCCAAATGTGTCGCAGATCTTTTTTATTTTCCATGGAAATTGTACTTTACTATACAGCGTCTTCTGTTTTTCGGCAAAGATTTGAAGCTATTAAAATAATCGGCCATTTCGGGTATTGTGTTACACAAGATTTAAAAACAGTCTCAAGAATAATTGTCTCTTTTCAGCCACAGGCTTCTAAAATGTGTCGCGATTTCTTTTTTTTTATCTCTTAACCTTTCGTAACTATGTTACCCTTACTATGATACTTTTCCATTTTCGGGCAAATGCTTGAAAAAATTTGGATATTCGACAATTTCGGGCATTGTGTTGTGAATATCTGTGAAGCCCCCAGAAGCCCTTCAACCTTTGCACTCTAAAAAGTCATATTTGAGCCAAAGAATAGCCGAAATGTAATAAAAGCAACTTAAATTTGTTTAATTACTTTTCATTTTGCGACATTCAGTTATCGGGGGCATTCCCCCCCCCCCAAATCTCATCAAAAAGTTATTGGGGGTCAGGCCTCCCTGTCCCCTGCCCCCGCCCCCGCTTCCGCCGCCTATGAAAAAACCCTTAATTTTGTGATAGTCAATCGCCGGGAAAAAGCCGTAGAGTAGGTCTAGAAAAACTGTCTTTCATGTAGAGGAAATGGTCAAGCTATCCAACTGTCGGACGATTAACATTTTAATTTTCAGTTGTTGTAGGACGTTTATCGTCAAGAAATCTGATCAGCCGCAAACTTGAAAAGCGACCACCAAGGCTCATCACTTATTTCTCATGCCGGCAAGTTCGAAGATGCAGGGGTCCATGGGTGGCATGAGCGACCTTTCTGGGAATGGGGGAATATCAGTGGCGTGGCCACGGGGGGGGGGGTAGGGGGTCAGAAACCCCACATGACCCAGCATTGCATATGGGAATGTTTAGTGTTCAGTGTACACGCTAAAGCTGTGTAAATCACTATGAAAATATGGCACATTTTCCGACAAACAGAGCCCCTCGATATGTTGTCCAAACACATAATAAATTAACACATTTCACTTACTATCGATTTCCTTCACCAGTTCCCTTTAAGCTGTTATTAGTCGAATTTTCATGTAGTGTGAAAAAGTCTCGTCAATTTCCAGTTAAAAAGAAGTGGTTTTATGATTTTCCTATTGGAAACACCTGCAGAATTTAGGGTGTTTTTGGTTGATAGTAGCAAACAAAACTTGCCATAATTCTTGCCTAGTGTCATTCGTCAAATAATTTCAAGTGATATAAACATTTACATATCTTCCCCTTAAACATTTTTAAGATTCAGTTTGATTGGACAGAGAAACCTTTGTCATTTTGACATTGAAGTGGAAAAAAGTTAAAAAATCTTTCAATTAGATTACGTAATACCGTTTTCACTTGCGAGCTCACAGACCAATTCCTCGAAAGATCTTACTGTGTGCGATTTAGAGGCAAACATTCCCATTTGAATGCAAAAACACCTAAAAGTTTTGTTGTTGTTGTGTTTTTTCTCTCTATCCTTTGACTTTTCCCACACTTTTTAACCCCCCCCCCCCCTGCCATGACACCGCCCACCCTCATGACAAATCCTAGGCTAGTTACACGCCTGGGGAATATATCCCCACCTGAAATTGGATGGGATGACACTGTAGTCTGTAGCATACACTATATATGCCCCATGAAAACAACTTACTTCAGATTCGGAAACTGCTTCTGCTATTATGAAAAATTCTTAATAGAACGAAAAACTAAAAGGTTACAAAAATCCATGGACAGAGTATCTTAAAATAGAAGGGAATGTATGTCATGACGTCGCTCGACAGTTCTGTATAGACCTTCCCTTTGAGTAACTAAAACATGAACATATAACACATATGCACCAGTATCGTCAATTGCCTACCACTTTCGAAATGAACATCCGTATAGTTATTTCTTTGCTTGAAATAGAAGGTAAATATCCATTAATTACATACTTACATATTTTGCAAAAGTGACTTTTACATGCAGTGAAAGCATATATAATATTTACATGTCATCAAAATGGCAAAACTTTTTACATAATTGCCCGACGCTCCGAAACCGGTTCTTATACGGTGATTCACTTCGAAAATCATTGCCATTATTTTATTCTTTCAGTTTTATCGACTTTCTTTCAATCTCATTTAAAGTAAGTATTACAATTATATAATTCAGAAAATGACTGATGAACATCATAAAATAACTTAATATTTAGGCCGGTCATCATTAAGAATACTTTAATTCGGAAAATGACTTATACTTATGAACAATTACTTAAATTAATATTTAGGCCTTCATTAAAAATTCTAAAAGAGACTTTATTAAAAGGTGTACACAAAAATCGAGATTGGTTCATTATAAAACTACAAAGGGCCCGAGGAATGAATGTCGTGGAAACTAAGTTAAAATACCCTGATATGCACCGGTGCGCCTTAAAATTACTAAAAAATTACTATTGAAGTAGAAGAATATCAACGATTTTCAATGATTCTCTTTTCACTTGATTCAGAAGCTTTATCCCCCTAGTAAGACAATGGGACGACTTGTTTTCCTTTACTTTCTTCGACAGGCCTAAGCCATTTTACCTTTTTTATGAAAAACGTTTCTGACAGATGCAATGATGATATCACGTAAGACAGCCCGGAAAGAGCCAATTCCGTTGATCTCGGGCGTATTTTGGGGCAAAATTTTACGCTCCGCGCCAACTGATGGCGGCGCTGCGATTAGATGGCACCGACTTTGTCCCTCCCACTTCCAAAGACCGATCGCCACCCATGACGGGTGGAGGTTTTGGCCTCTGCCAAGCATTTGGGCTTACAGCAAATTGCAAAGTTGCCTGAGCTGGGCGGCTTTTATTTGCGTAAACACTTGTGACCGCCTCTATGATTTTCCCTCCTATGGAAACTGGTTGTACATAAAATTTGCTCATTGTATACGGTAGGCCTACCAAAAATTTTCAAATTACTGTCATGTAGTAAGGCGCACTCTCCATGATCTTCAACTGACGCCATCTTGTTGTTTACGAGCAACTCCCATTCCTTTAGTCCTAGATTCCCAGGGCTCTTCCTGTTTCCCGTCACGTGTTACCGGTTAATGCGGTTTATTCCTTCATCTCAGTTCCATGTGTACGCTGTAACCCATATTTCCAAGGTGTGGCAAATTCTACCCTCTACATCCTCCTCGTTGGTCATTCAGACCAGCACACTCAGTTTTATTCATTTAATTTGGTGCGTCATAACTTTTGACCAATCAGGGGACTGCAATTAGTATTAGGATCTTCCCACAACCCTCGTGGCTTGGAAGTACGAGACAAGCTCCCAGCCCACAAGCTGGACACTCGCACAATAGACCTCGAAGCAGAAGCAGGTAGTCACTGATCAGTCATCTTTGCATCTCAATCAACGAATAAATCATTTAAAATCGATTGGAACCCTCAATCTGTTTTTTAATTCCATGTGTTTTCGGCTACACAAGATCTCCGTACCGCTACAACGTTACTTTGCATTGCTGACACCAATCAAGGTAAGTTTAGTACGGCAGTGCTTCGAAATAATACGTTTAACAAAAAAAATGCCCAAGGCTTTTATTTAAACCAAGCGATTCGCCACTATTTAATGCTGTTACGTCATGCGCGAAATGACAAGTTGGGAAATTTCCAAAAGTTAGTAGAAATAGTGCCCAAAACAGCGCGGTTTATGCACTATAAAACCGTTGACCCAAATACAACCAATTTTCTACTTGAACTGAATCACACATGACACACCTTCTGAGCCGGTGTTTAAGTGAGGCTAAAAGCGCTATCCTCAAAATTATATAAATTTGAATTGAAAATGTTTTTTCTTCCTTTTTCCGTCATGGACATGAGATGATGAGACCAATAAATTGATAAGGAGACAAAAAAGGTGTGTGTCCAACCAAACAAGTATTCCCCGCTGGTGTAATAGTATGAACAGTTGCAAATCCGACCAGAACTTACAGCACAACCCCGATTACTAGATAAAACAGAAACCCCTGAAACACCAAGCGCCCCACACACTGTAACGCAGGCAGGCAGGCATGTGTTACATTTATGAACGCAATTTTTCGATATGCCCCACCGTCCCTCACCCACACAATCAGGGTCCGCGGTCCCTACAATTTGCCAATGATCCAGCTGCAGGAGAGAAAATGTACTAATGATGAATAAAACATAAACCAAAAAATTAGGATAGGAAATTGTAAAAGAAATGATTAATGAGAAAAATAACAAATTTAACATAGATACAATTGCATTATAGGCCCATCCCATAAACCGATTTTACTAACTGAGTGCCCCATGAAACATGATTTATTATAACATAAAAATGAAGTAATTGGATGAACTATTCCATAATAAAAGAGATGTTTAATACTCAAGAGAACACTTGTTGACCCCACCACCACCACCACCACCACCACCATTCTTGGTACTACTAATAAAGTGATTCACAGTGGGATTACATCTGGCTTGAATTCAGCGGCGTCGATTTGGTTTATGGATTGTGGAGCAAAAATTTTCCAACAACAGGAATCTCAGATCGTGTCCATATGCTGCGATCCACCTACAGGAACGCGAGCACTGACCAGCTATACACACACGCTTACCCACTCACACTTACACGCATTATTCACAAAACATAGATTTGTTGGCGCATTAAATGCAGTGGCCTTGCTTTAAAATAGGCTAGGTGACATTTCTAGCAGCTCTTAAGTTATCTATACATTAACATGTTACATTTTGTTCATTTTGCCTGTTGTTTTCTAAAATCCGCCCGAATTATTGGGCGACAAAACGATATGTTTTCCCCCAAACAGGTTCATTGATGGGGCGATTTCCCCCTGCCCTCCATCCCGGGTCGACGCTCCTGGGCTTTGATGATTACATCCTTCTCTCCCATCGTCATCTCTGATAAATAATAAAACTGTGTAAAACATTTGGCCACCTCAGTAACCAGGGAACTATTATATGATACTGTCGCGACGAAAAGGAAAAAAAAACATTGCGTGGGAAGGGGGCTTCATACCAGCAAGACTATCTAAGCGGAGTGCCACTATCAGTTGGTGCGGAGCATCCCAGAAAAGTTTTGACTTTTTGGCTTTCTTTGGCCCCCTGGGGCCGCCCTTGATTGCACATTAACACCTGGATGAGGCCGCCAAATTTACCTCAAATGGTGCGTCAGATTGTATCTAAGAGTACTTATGTAGTAAAAATTTCTTAATAGGGAGGGGAAGCACCCTTCTCCTTCAACCTTTCGTCAATGGTTAGCCATGTCCTTGGGATAGACCATCTGAAGAAAAATCCTGCCTACGCCAGTGTTCGACTACATGAACGGTACATAGAATGAGGTGGGAGTATAGGACGTTTAGGAAAGTTGTAGATAATTTAAGGGCGGTATTTTAAGAAAATTGAGAACCACTGATGTAGGGTCGCTTTGGAATAGATTAATTCCTTGCAGTTGAACTTTACACGAAAGCCAGCATGAGAACAACAGAGTTCCGGGCCCACTGCATCTTCCAAAAAATGTTTTTTTTTTTCAGATAGAATATGCCCCCGTTATTCCCGCCTGCATGTCGTAAGAGACGACTAAACGGGAAGACTTGAACAGTATTTGAACATTATGACACTATATTACACATTCGTGTTGGTGTGTCGTTAAATCTTATCTAACTAAGTAACTTTCATATAGAACAATGTTCTTTGGTTTACATTGAATTTGTGAACCTCTATATTCTGCAATTAGATATCACAAAAGACATTGGACGGGAAACAGGAGGAGAGTTACAAATTCATCGGGCTACAGTTTCACCATAGGTTGAGGAACTGAATTAGTGAAGTTTTGTACCTTATTTCATAAACGGCTCACCTGACCACAATTTTTTTCAGAGAATCGTGAAATTTACGAGGAGTAACAATGAATTTACTATTATTGTATTAATATTTAATATTTGCGGACTGGAACACAATGAAACAAACTTGGAAGAGAAGCATAGGCGTACCGGGGTAATTTTCGATGAGGGGGAAAGAGCATGCATTCTTGCCCATATAATGTCACCGTTTATTATGTTTTGCCCATTTCTTGCCCGAATAAACCAACTTCTTTTGCCCGAATTGGGAGAGCGAGTGCCCCCTACACCCCGCCTCGTACGCCCATGAAGAGAAGTGAGAAAAAATGTGAAATTTGGCTTTTGCTTCAGAATAAATTCGTTGCTTATACCTTTTTATCACTATGCACTCCATGAATTCCAAGTCAAGCATTGGTGGCGAATTGGTGGCAATGGTAAATCTCAAGTGGAGGTTTACATTTACCTGAATAGATTAGACTTAATATAGCGCACGATGTGACAAAGTCATTCACGTGCACTTTGCAAGTAATAAAATTTAATATTGCAAAAAAAAAAAACTGAGATAATACTATTCGTTGAAAAAGTAGGCCTTCAGAGTTTAATAAATCCATTTGTAATGTTTTTTCCCTGTTATGCAAGCAAAATCATGGCATATGACATAACTGCCGCATACCGTGCATTTTTTGACGCATTACTGAATGTTATATTGAATTGACTTTGTATGTGTCCTTGTGACAAATGTCAAAAGATCCTATTCGCAAATAGCAACGTAGCCTGCGTAGCGCCTCTTTGGCGGGATCCCCTTAGGCTCCCGCCCTCCGGGTTTTTTCGTAGCTATGAGTTGGTCGAAAAAAAGTTCGTCCACTCGGCGGGCTAATAGCAATGAAGAATTGTGAGATCTTGGTATGTGTCTCTATTTGCCACCGTAGAAAGTCAAGATGAAGGTCACATGACGCATACCAAATGTCCATCCCATAACCCTTTGTTATCAAGTTAGTAAGCTAGATGGAGTTTTACATCTCAGCTTTTAACCAATTGGTTCAAGTTTAGCCGGCCACGGCCCTTTTTTCACTCGTGGCTCACTGGCATACCCCATGGCTTGTGAGCACCAAGCACAGTGGCAGTATAGGTTCCATTTTTAGTCTTCGGTATTACCCGGCAAGGAGTCGAACTCCAGACCTCCCGATCTTTTCAGTCAAAGGCGTGGGAAACAGGGGACAGGGTACACTGTCATCACTTTCAAATGCCTTCTGGGCGAGTTTATATATTCTCGCCTACTTTTCACACAAACGTAAGGAAAATTCAACTGTAATCATGTGATCAACTTTTATCCATTTTCCAAGATGACGTACGGTACATACAATGAAGTTGGATTTTGGTGCACCACGGTTGGCCCAAACCATAAATTTCTACTTTCCTCAAAGTACCCAGCTTTATTTTTTAATATGCGCTGGAATGGCACAGATTTGTTTATGCTGATTTTTAAATGACTCTTCTTGGTACAGAAAAAAAATTCGAAACAATCAACATAAAAAATGTAAATTGCGGTATACTAAAGTGCAGGGTCCGAAAATCATGCCCCACCGTCATATCGCTTCCTATATACGCCATATGTTTGTCATTACTATACTGACTAGTTGAAAAAGGATGTATAAAAGCGAAGCTTCGTTAATCACGGGTATTGCCAATCGGCTGATCAATAAACTTTAAATACATCTGCTGCAGTTATTAATTACTGAGACTTTTTTGTATAAAAGTCACCTCACTTTGAATATTCTTCAAAATACATGTCCCTGGGTAAAAAGAGTTTTAATGTCTATCGTTATGTGGTTTATTTTCACACGCTTTGTGCAAACAAGGCTATGACAAGAGAGGGGGCATCCCGTTCACAGGACGTGCATGGTAATAACTTCAAAGAAAGGACGTTGTTATGGGCTTGGAAATGTAAAATTATCGTTGTTATGCCAAATATAGCGAGTACAACGTCCCTGGATCAGGCCCAGTGTAAGTTTAATCGCAAATGGCCTACAATTGGTATTAGTTTCAAAAATGGCAATGCACGGCAGTTGATAGGTATTTTTTCGAAGTTTTTATATGTATCTAACACGTGGCCCTTTCAATCGGAAAGGAATGAGTCTAGAAGGGCGGGGCTTCACCAGTGAACTAGGCTTCTAACTACTAAATTTTGATGATGGATCTGACGAGGATTTGAGTATGTGTTTACATAGCTCGCGGGGCGGACGAATTTTTTCGTCCAGCTCATCGCTACGAAAAAAATCAAATCTGAGGGGCGGGAGCCTGCAGGGGGCTGCAGCCACAGAGGCGCTACGCAGGCTAGTGTTTACATGGTCTCACATAAAAACTTTGTGCAATAGTAGTCTGTATTATAATGGTCATGTCGGGCCAAGTCAATGGTCTGTGTAATGTTACCTACGCTTGGGAAACACAGATTATTTCGTAAAGAATAAGGTTTGGGGTCAGCAAAGTGGAGGGGGCATAGATAATCGAGGCGGTAAAAGAAATTCAGCCTTTTCAGCGAAGTAAGTACTTTTTCGGGCAAACATGCATCTAAATTTCGGGTAAAACCAAGGCTGACCTACTGTTGGTAATAGTGATTCCATACGAAATCGGTTCATATCTTACTGAAGCGAACATTTTATAGCAATATCAGCTAAGATTCATGGGAAATGCCATTTCCTGCATGTGAGTAATGCGGTTTTCCAAAAATTTTCTGAACGCTTCGAGTCAACTGATGGCGTCGATCCGCTTGAGGTCACTTTCGAGCAGAATGTCATATTTCGGATTAAAAATTCTCTGCTCAAACCGAAATTCTTCCATAAGCGATACTAATTTTGCAACCAAACACGCCATTGAATTCTTCGAGTTGACTGTTGATATTGTATGAAGTTGTTCTATAAACCCCGGTAAATCCTTCTCACAGGTGATTCATAGCATACAGATAAATGCCAAATAGCTATGAAATTGAGTTCACCAAGCGTGTCATAAAGACCCTGGGTGTAGCCCGGAATGCGTATCGACATACAGATCGCGTTCCTACCTTAGCCTGGTCAGTTCGAGTTATCTTTTATAATCCCTTGCCAGGCTCAGGTACGAAAGCGATCTGTCTTTCGGTAGTCATTCCGGCGGGTTACACCCAAGGTCTTTATGATACGCCCGGTGAGCTCAATTTCATAGCTATTTGGCATTCTGTTTTGTGTTATGTAAATTTGGTAAGTTATGAGCCACCTGTGAGCATGGAACAACTTAAAATATTCTCAACCATGTTGCAAGAAAAAAAATGGTAAATCGCGATACCATCGTGTTTAGCATTTTTTCTCCAAGAGTCCAACATCATGGACGTCCGCAAGGGGGGGCAAGCGGGCACTTGCCCCCCCCCGGAAAATCAAACTTGTGAAAAAATTAATTAAAATTAAAATAAAAATTTTTAAAAAATCATCAAAATATCTTCACTCACAGCGTCAGTTTTTACTCTTGAAATATGCGGACATTTGACCAGGAATAGTAAAAGAGAAGATGGTATGCTGAATAGTGAAATCGTAATTTGGGGACCATCATTGGTTATATATTTGTAATTGTAACAACTATGCCAACATTGTACTAGCCTTGTTGTCAGGTATAAAGTGTCTTTATGGCATCCGACTATTGATGATTGCGTTGGTCTTGGTTTGTTTGGTCCCGTGATGATCTCAAGTGGCGACGCGCGGGTGTAACTGGGATATACAAGGTGAATATGGGGGGAGGGGTATGATTCATAACTAGGTAACGGACATAGACCTATACAGGCTGTTTGAGAGGCAGATTTCCCTTCAATAATTTTTTACATTGAAAATTCTAAAAATCTAAAAATTACAGACATGAAATTCCTGTTTCAGGGCTGGGTACATGCAGCTTAGAACACCCTCCAAGTGTCGTTTTCGGCCATCTGGAGGGTTTGTAAGGCCCAACATTTTCTTGTACGCTCCGCGCTAACCGATGGTGGCAATCCGCTTAGATAGTGTACACAGTTCAAACATCCATGAATGACCTTGCCCCCCCCCCCCCCTTGTGAAAATTTCTGCGGACGCCCGTGTCCAACATGACTGGTCACTAATCTCTATCTTCAGAGAAGAAAACTTTCATACACAACTGTATGTAGCAGAAGTTGAAAAAAATTGAAAAAAATGGCCGTGATTTTTCTCATAACTTTTTGTATTAAACCATATGTTACCACTAACTAGTTTTCGTTTTCTATTTCAGGCTGATATCTGGTACTTAAATATTGAACCATTTGCGACCTAAGTCTGCTGAAGTTACAATTTTTCGCCAAAGGGGAGGGGATGCATTCACCATAGAAGCCTCCCCAAGGCAATGATTAGTAAAGCCCCCACGTTTGCCCCTATCCCCTTAGACAAAAATAGGCCCAATGCACCGCCTTGCCCGAGTCTTGCAACACTGCATGTAAAAACTTAGTCCACTCCAGTGAGTAGTTACTACCGTCCCACTGCTTAACCAAGGTGGAAGTTGAATGACCCTTTAAACTATACATTCTGTAAATTAGATGTCTTATCTTGCCCCGGTATTTTGCCCCGGGGTGTAAAAAAACATTCTTCTTACCTTATCTAATCAATAGCAGTTCTCCGCCTTGAACTTGACAATCAGCCACATTGAATGAACTTGGTAACCCGAAAGACGGTGATTATGAAAGATTTCCAACTGAAAGTTCAAGGGCCAAATTCCGCTTTTACATAACATTTCTAATTGGCAATCATGGCGCTCGAACATGATTGCTTTAAATCTTAACCGGATGAGAGACGTGACTTACTCATGCACTCAGTAAACATTGACTGCACTCGTAATACCAACGAGGAAACAGGATTATATATCCGACTAATGTGAAGCTAACCACGCACGGTAAATGAGGAATTCTTGGAGACAGTTGACTGCACATGGTAGCAAATTAAACTACAAAAATAAGTAGAACAGAGGGGTTACCTGTAGGTCATGTGTTGCATAAGTAACATTTCGGGTGCATATAAGTAACATTTAAGTCGACTTTAACATGAAGTTACGCAGTGAATTCATTTTTATGATTACCGTCTTAGGATTTAGTTTCCTGACAGGCGCGTAGATCCTGCAAAAGGCAGGAGAAATTTTCCTTAAGGAAATATTGGGGATATATATCGTTTGCCCAAATATTTCGGGCAAATTATTAATAATAAACCAAAACAGGCATAGAAAACCAGGGAGCTAGAAGCTCTCTGGTGAAAACAAAATGTAATATTTTGTTTCAGCGATGACTAAACGGCTTTCACAAAACGACCATTTGAGAGTATTTAACTCTTTATGTGAATTTCCCACATTAATACCCCTTTTCCGTGTTGTTTTTGGGCCTATGCCCCCATTATTCCCCGTCTGGCATAAGACAAAGACGACTTTTGACGACTATTTGTGCTGTATTTCAAACTAGTGGCCGCGCCAGACTTTTAATCCTAGGGAGCACTGGAGAGGGCACTGCTAGACTCAATCATGGCAACCGACCACAAAACGAGGCCCTGACATGTGGGGTCCAGACGCAAAACAACCGTTAGGGTCCAGGGTGCGAATCCCCAGGAAGCTCTTGGGTGTAACGGCTTTTGTAAGGCATAAGAGTCGACATTTAAGGGTAATTATATCTAAACCGACTAAAAGCTGGTCTTAAGATTAGTTGCGTAACTTACAGTAATATTTTTTGGTAACTAAACTACTGCCAGGAGGGGATGCGACAGACATTTTAGAAAAGGAGGGAGCCATAAAGGAAGGGCGTTGAACTATAGAGAAAGCAGTCAATTTGCAGTTAAATGTGATTCTCTTAAGGAAACACACAGAAGTACAGACCTTGTGCAAATGATGTCACAGGACGGAAAGTACGCCCTCGCTCGGGGGTTAAACAAACCAGCACCTACAAAAGCAGACAGGTAATTTGTCAACCAGTCAAATACGCGCATAGTCCCTAATGCTGCCGGAAATGGCATTTCCCAGGTCCTTTGGACATTTTTTTTTCATTTGAAGAGGGCAGATATTACTGCCTTTTCTGGTTGACAAGAAGACGCAGAAAACGCTTTTTGAAAAATCCAAAACCTTATTTCGAGGGCGCAAAGGGGCATGAGGTTTCCCAGGGGGCATGTGCCCCTGCTGCCCCTTACACCACTGGCGTAAACATTATTTTTCTCTTGGGTGCTGGTTCCTGCATGTAGTAGACTATTGATGGGTTGATGCGCACTGTTTAACAAGTACACGTTTCTTGATTGGTTGTTGCCATTGTATTGTAGCGATTGTATTCTTGGTTAGGGTTAGGGATTAGGTTAGGGATTAGGTTAGGGATTAGGTTAGGGATTAGGTTAGGAATTAGGTTAGGGATTAGGCTATCGTTTGCCAGTAGGGATATTTCTTGTTAAACAGTGCGCATTGATTGGTTGACGAATTATCTGTCTGTACTTGTTGGTGTTGCTGGAAATCATAAGCGTTCTCCTCCAAATTGGAACACTTTTGCCCTCCAACATTCTACCTATTCTACCTACCTATTTGCGATGCATCCTGGAAAACTCTAAACACTTGAATATTCACAGCTGTGTTACGTTGGAGTTTTTTCCGTATATGTTCTTGTTATGTTCAATTCTCTTTGAGAAGGGCGTACCGTGAAGGGTAATCTCGGGTCGATATCATCGGGGATGAGGGGTCGTTTCGTTGTAATTGTCAATTCTGAAGAAACGAGGGTATATTTGTATATTTACTAAACTGAGAACTGAGAACGAAATCACAAACTTTGTACGTAATAGCTTTATTTACACCCAAGACCTGATCAGTATTGTGTTAAAGAGACTCCTAGTAGTTGGCGAAGATAAATGATGGAAGAAACACGGAGGCGGGCAAACGGAAGAAGCATAGTATAACCCCAAAGCAACCACCATAGCCGAAACGGAGACCAACCCTCAGATGTATCCTCACAGTGGAAGTTCCTCAAGAACAAAAAACACTGAACACTGAATGTGCATGGACCAAAATCGACTGTTCGACGTGATTTAAACATATTTTGGGACTCTTTCATTGAATCCTCCGAAGAAATGCATGTCCTGCGATATCTGCATATGTAAGATTGTTTTTCATAAAAGAGGATTAAGATGCCCTGCAACTTTCAAGACAAAGCTCAAGACCGAATCCACTGAGCTTGGAATATGGGGAGGGCAATGTAGTGATGGACATTACGTGGAGCACTCTATCTTTTTCATTTCAAAAGGTAGCATACGTGGCACCAGGTTGCATGTAAAGACACCCTATTTCTCAAAAGTTTTCAAAGGGGATGGATTTTTCCTCCACGGCCCCTTATACCAGTTGTAATTTTAGTTCCTGAAGGTACAAAAAGTTTTTAACACTCCAAGTTTTACTTCAAAAGGTAGCATAGACCTTTGTGGCACCATATCGCATGTAAAAGCATCCAATTTTTCAAAAGGGAGAGGGAATATCCTCCTTAGACCCCTATCCTTGGACGGTGATCACTCATGATGCTGCACGCCCCCCCCCCCCCGTCATAGAGATCCCGTGTACCTCATAATATGTACACCTCTATATCTACACCATTGAGTGATGTAAGTGCTCCATGTGATTTATTATCTCCATGTTTGCCAATTGTCTGGTACCAGATTTGTCCTTTGGAGTTGGTGTTTTTAGTCTGTGTGGAAACAAACTATTCGTGAAAGTATTTTTAAAATTGGAGACATGAGAAATTTGATGGAAAAGAGTAGTCGTCCCAAAATATTTTTGAACAAGATCTAAATCTCTAGTCCATTCCCTTCCTGCCTCTTTTGAAAGTATCATCCATAATATTTCAACTGATTGCAGAATTCAAGGTTAACCAAGCAGTTACTCCAGTAAATGTCACAATTGAAGAAAAAAGTATCGGCCTGTAGCCACATGATTCTCAAGAGAAAATAATGAAACAGGGCAATCTACTTCACTTTTTCAAGTTGGGGTGACTGCATTTCCAATTATCGTTCTTGCTGATTTCATAATCATACAGAAAAATTCCAAAGTGCGGGTAGACTGCGAAACGCCTCTGTGGCTGCAGTCCCCTTAGGCTGCCACCACTTTCGTAGCGATGAGCTGAACGAAAAGACTTCGTCCGCTGATCGGGCTAGACCACGGGCGTTAGACTTTCTTCTAAGAAGAATCTTACAATCTTGGTACATAAGAATGAATAACATTTCCTTTTACCTTTACAGAACTTGTAAAAACATGGGCTCCAAAGATATGCATTATTCTGCAAATATAGGGTGTGTAACCCCCCCCCCCTCCCGATCCGTCCCTGAAGACGCTGGCATAGTATCCCAACAACAGTTCACCATAAACCAATGTTCCTCCCAATAGCACACTATCAGCTTTATTGTATTTTTCTTTGTTGTATTGCCTGTCTTACGAAATCCCTGTCTGTAATATTTTAACTTTTTGGACTGCGGATGATTTGCGAATCATTAACCGCGTGTCTGGTCTACAGCATACGATTCGCACGCGGGTTCGATTCCCAAGTAGAAGTACACTAAAAAGGAACTTTGTCGATGTACGTGATGCTCCACATAAACAATAGAGTAAAAAGTCCAGTGTCACACAAGTGGAACGAAGGCCGTGACATCGCTCCGAATGAAAAAAGGTTAAAAGTTGAGCCTAAAACCCTATCTACAATTGTGAATTATTAATAACCACTGCAAGTGTTGTTTTTTGAAAACAAGACCGTGGTAGCCTGCATCGCGGCTCTCATTGACAGTTCAATCTCTTCAGGATGGTGCTATCGTTTTGGTGTAGTTTCAGTGCCCGCCTGGGCGCAGGGAGCACTCACAACTTGTAACTGGTAATATTGAGATCAAAATCTGGGATGTTCTACCCAATACAGACAAAATGTCCGTAATATTACAAACGGTTTGAACAGTACAAGAGAGAAAATAAAGAAATATAAAAAAGAATGCATGCATGAAAAGTGCTGTCAATGAGTTGACAGCAGTCATCTTTTGTTTTCCTTAATCTTACTTTCTGTAAATGCACTCTTTCCAGCTTTGGCACAACTTTGCATTGCATGTTTGTTCGTGTGCGTATACGTTACCTCTCGTTAGCTCTCGCTTTCGTATGGGTGCATTAATTGCTTACAGATGATTTAGATGCGGGACACGATCCAGGGTTTGACCGGCTGTTGGAAAAAATCCACCCCCTCCCCTTCCCCAATCCAAATAGTTATTTGGTTATTTCAGAGTCTAAACTCATTTGAAAACCAAAAGTCATAGGCGTACCAGGCAGGGTGCACTCGCCCTCCCAATTCGGAAAAAATAGTTGGTTTATTCGGGCAAAACATGAGCAAAACATGAAAAATGGTGCCATTATTTTGGCAAAAATTGCTCTTGATCCCTCACAAAAAATTACCCCCCGTATGCCTATGCCAAAAGTTATCAGAAACGTTTCATAAAAGGATTTTAGAAAATAAATTGAAGACAGTTCGTCCGAACTTTCTCCTGTCCAGACTTTCAAGTTCACCGTCGGTATACAACATGAGGAAATATAGTGACGACTTTCGCTTCAGGAGCTGGTCGAATTATTGCATTTCACTGATACAATGCAGAAGGAATGCTCTTAAAATATGAAAAGTCAACCCATCATAAGACTCTACTCAAATAAAGTATGTGCTTTCCAATGCAATCACTTCTATAGAGTTTCTTTATTTCTTCCTAACCCCCGTAAACTAAAAAATTAAAAAAGTGAAAAAATATATTGTCCATTGCATTTCGTTGAAATAACCTTAGGACCCAGCGCTAGATCAAAATTGCTCAAGGCCACATCCTACCGGGTAAACTACTGTAAAATTCAATCTGTCAGTTCAAAGCATTTCTCCACATCACATGTCTCCAATAAGCAGTAGAGTATTACAATGACCATTCCTAGTGACCTATACACTCTAAAAACAACTTGTCAAGTGGGGAACAAAGCGGAATCTTGTTGGCAAATGTTTGAAAAGATTCATTCAAAAAATGACTAGAGATAGTTCAAAAATGAAACTATTCGTTTCATTTATGAGTCGAATCTAGAATAGATTTGATAAGATTCGGTTCGTGTCCCAACTGATTAGATACTATTTAAATTTGACTAGATATTTTTAGAGTATAAATGTTAATGTTGTAATTTTTCTTAAATTTATGCAAATCAAAGTGTACAAGTACGATAGCGCGAAAGAGCAATAGCAGATGACCAGACATATTTTGAAGCAACAGCTGAATCTCACAATATTCTTCTTATTTCTCTTCAAAGTATCTTTCATAATATTTTAGGACTTAAATATTACATATTCCAAGGCTAACCAGCTACTCCAAGTATGTTGTCCATTTCAGGAGTCTGAAGTCAATTTAATCATGAAAGAGGACAGTCTACCAACACTTCTTCAGGTTGGGGTGATTGCATTTCCGCTTAAAATGAATTGAAATATACTTCAAGGATTTTTCGTCCAGCAACTTGGCTGGGAACTTCGAGAGCGTTTTCAAGTTTTGGTGGATATAACCTGTTTAATAAGGCGGCTCATTGATTTTGTCTACGAAAGTTAACTTTTTTGCCAAACACATACCACTAACAAATGGTTAAAACTTAATCCCCACATGCTGCATACAAATAACTGTTTCATGAGTGTGTACTTAAAGGCATGTTCTGGTGGCTTTTCACCTCTGTCTTGTAGAAAAAACAAAAATATGCCACACCATGTCCTTCAAACCCTATCACAATACCATTTTCCTAACTCAAGATATCTCACTTTAAAGATGGGTTATGTTTGTTGAAAATACCTCTGCTTAGTTTCAACAAAGCCACAGAAAGTTATGTAATGTGGGCACATTGCTTCAAATTCCTTTTGTTTTTCTTTATAATTGAACATCCTATTTGTCCTTGAAATTTAATACTGTTGGAATGTTTGAATATATTTTCCTGTAGATCTAGCGTTACCCTTTTCCATATGTAGAGCACAACCAAAAATGTTGCTTAATATTGCCTGCAGGGCATCATAATTATAAATAAACTGAACGCAGTGTCAAATTAATGTGCCACAATGACATCACAGATTTTCCATGATGCATCAAATCAAAAGAAAAATTTGCAATACACTCAAAAATTTGTATCTTCTGAACGCTATAAGCTATTGAAACGCAGTTTTCACCTTCTGAAAGAGAAAATCGTTTTGCTTATTTTGAAGTTCACAAATTTTGTCTCCAGATTATGCCTTTAACGGTTCAATTCAGTTTTCAAAAGCTAGTGACCAGACACTTTTTCAAATAATGCACAAAACTGTTACAGTCAGGACACCACAAAATTTAAATTTCAAAATATTCCGTAACTATTGGATATGAAACTAGACTATTATGCAGATTATAAGCATTGTCATGTGGTAGTGACCCTTCAACATCGATATCAAGTCAATGAGCTTCTTTAACCCTTTACCGTTGTGCTCCGATCAGGGCATATTTGCGCGCCTCGGGAGTGGGCGGAAAAGCGGACGTAGCCCGCCCCGCATCGGTGTCGGTAGGCCATTGACCCCGTGACCTTAAACTATTGTCTCTCTCGTTGTTGTGGCCGAATTTTTGGGTAGCTACTCGCAGTTTCGAGCTTCGCGTGAAACAGTAAAAATGAGTGACAGCCGAGCTCTCCGCATGGGTCCAAAAGGACCCAAACAACGGTAAAGGGTTAAGGTCGAAATTGGCAAGGCGAGGAGAAAATTGTATGTATTGTAATATTGCAAGGTTTATCTTTGCGGGGAAGGGGATCTCGAGCATTCTTTACAAGCCATCTAACCTCACACATAGAACCTACCTTTCGGATTAGTCTACAAAAATGATTTTGTTTTTAAAACTCCTCGACAAGAGTGTCCGTAAACTGTTTGCGTACGGTACGACTATGCAAAAAACATTTGCTATTGGAGAAGTTATGCAACTTGAACGTGAAGGTTACTTTTAAGAACCACGTTTAAGTTATAAAATAAGCATAAAATAAGCATTTCAAGTTGTATAATTTTGCATAAAGGAGGCCGACTTGAACTTTTGTTCGTGTTATCTGTGTACCGATACGTGACTTTGACTTTGCCAAGCCCGCAACTTCTTTATTAACTGTCATTACGGTATGCAAACAATGGCAGTTCTATTTGGGGACTGGTACACTTGGTCAGTCATACAATCGTATACAAAATTGTAATTATATGAACTTGAAAAACAAGGATGGGTAGTGATACTTCGGATCCGTTGTCGTTCTCGAAGGCCGGTATATGAATGATATACAGACTTTACGCAAATCATGGTGGTACCATGAGTCATTCAACAAGAGTCATAGTCATCAGTTGCACAACACTTAGCCCGAAGAGAATATTCGGAAGAAAGTTGCAAAAGAGTTCACGATTGTAAGATTACATGGTCAATAGTGGCGGCGCCAGACTGCCAGGATGGTGTTAAAATTGTAAAATTAGGGGCAAACTAAGGGCAAAGGATATTTTTTTAGGGGGGGAAGGATAATTTTTGGGGGGACAATTTTGAGGCGCAGTGCGAGACCGATTAAAAAACAATAGTTCCTGAGCTTGGGGTGCAAGGGGAGAAGCTCCCGGAAGCTCGGAGGTTTTAGCATATCTCTGGATGAAAAATTAAGTCTCTGAAGAGGTTTATTATTTACTTTTTCTGTAAACCCACCTCCAAACTGACCCAACTAGGGGGTGGGCAATTGAGGACAAGGACAATATCTGGGAGAGGGGGAAATGTCCCCTCTTTCCCCAATGGCACCACTACTGATGGTTAAACTGGAGGGGTACAAGTGCGTGAACAATGGTGCTGCTACGGGCCGGGGAAAGCGACATGAAGTGCCCCTGAATCATAGTGCAACCCCAACTATAATTTTACTTTCAACCAGTACGGTGTTGTAGTACTCGAGACCGGTTTTCCCGGTCTCAGTCTCGAAACTCTGTGGTCTCGGTCTTGGACCCTTGCGGTCTCGGAAATTGATCTGGTCTCGCTTAGACCGGCCAAAATTTGTTTGTCCTTAAATAAAATGAATAATGTTTAAAAATAAAAAAAATGAAGTGTTACGTTCATTATAAGATGCATAGGTACCTTCATTTATTTTTTCATTGTTTAAGTGAGGTGCATGTTGTCCATTGTTATTTTATGGTGGGATATCAATAAAGTTTATCCAACCTCACAGTACCTTTATAAACTCATAGTTAACGTTTAACGTTAATTGCTTTGAAAAAAGGCTAATCATTGAGGAAAGAAGTGGTCATCTAATGAGTCCACCTACTCAATCTATAAGGACCTAACTTTCTTCTGTGAGTTGGTGGGTTTTTACCTTGGTCAATGAGGATAACGTCGCACACAACTGCATTGTTCAATAGGCTGCAATCAGTAGTGTCAGTCCGGTATATACTACACTGCATTGCCTGTTCACTTTGTGTGTTGAATTCACCTAAATTATCTTTCTTCAGTGCTATCCGTTTCTGGCTTTTATGGATTTTACTCAATCTGGCTACTAACAACCCTTAAGGATGAACATATAAACCAGTCCTTTACAGTGGCGTCACCAAAGGGGAGGAACAGGGGAAACTCCCCCTGGGAAATCTTGTGCCCCAAACTGAGATTTGAGATCATTTATAAAAAAAACTGCCTCCTGTAGTCACAGTTTGACTTCAAATTTTTCAAGATTTGATTCTTCTATTGTCAAGAAAAGACAGTAATTTTCATGTTCTTGAAATGAAATATGGCAAAAACACCTGGAAAATGCCATTTCCGCCTGTTTGAGGGGTTGCGCTTTTTCAAAATTTTCTGCAAACTTTCGACCAATTGAAGGTGGCACACAGCTGAGGTAACCGTTCAGGCATAATGAGGCCTACATCTTTCATTAAGAGAATCACATTTAACTGCCCATCAACTACTTTCTCTTTCTAGTTCAGCTCCCCTTCTGTAAAATGTCAGCCGGATCTGCTTTTGGTAGGAGTTTCCCTTGTTGCCTAAAAATCTTACTTCGAGTTGCGCTGAGAGTATTTTTAGACCAGTGTAAAGACTAAAGAATTACCCTTAAATAACGTCGTTTATAACTCACAAACACCTTAAAACCCAGGAACTTCCGGGGATTTTGCCCCCTGGAACCCCACAGGGACTTACATTGAACTGCCCATCAACTTTTTCCTGTATAGTTCATCTCCCCCTTTTTCAAAATGTCAACCGGATTCGCTCTTGGAACTATTTTCACTGGTAGTTTTTCTTTACCCGTCTTACTTGAAGTTGCCCTGGAGGTTATTCTTAGATCAGTATTAAGTCACTAGAATACTTTAAATAACGACTTTACTACCTCACAAACACCCTAACACTAAGGAGTTTCCGGGGACTTTGCCTCTGGACCCCTCCGAGGCGCTGCCCCTGAACCCCAACACGGGCTCCAAGGGACGCCACTAAGGGCCCTTATGTGAGCCACATCAACCCATCCGATAAGGCTCCATGAGTCAAGTGTAACAATTCCCCCCTTCAAAATTGTTGTGTCCCCCAGGGCCCTCTAGAATGAAAAGTCTGGTGTCGCCACTGGTTCTCTATCAAAATTTCCCCGCCGCCCGCAAATAGCCAGTGGTCCTACGGTACCTTGCTGAATCGGACAGACTTCGGTGCCTCATTCGGGCGAGATTATGCTCTGGTTGGGCATTTGGAATCGGGTAAAAAGTCACCAACCCCTGAGAGAAAGAGTCCCCTACAGTCTTGTGCGCCACATGAGAAAAATATTTATATTATTCATTAATTCTTTGTTTGGCATATGGCCATGAACGTATGGGACTCTTTTCTCAAAGGAGGCGGTGACTTTTTGCCCAATTCCAGAACCTCAACCACGGTATGATCTCCGCCAGACTCAGAGTCGGGCCGATTCAGCAAGGTTTTTCCCAATTGGGAGGCTACAGCCCAGGCCAGCATCCCATACGGTCATGCAGAGTATAAAATATGTGCTACACGTCATTTTTAGAGCATAAGGTAAATACAGGTAGATGAAAAGGTATTCAAAATTTTTGACAGTTTATTTTCATATGCAATTTGTACATTCGGACTCGGACCTTGTCGGTCTCGGTTCCGGTCTCGAATTCTGCCCCTGGTCTCCGTCGCGGTCGTGGTCTCGACACATTCTGGTCTCGGTCTTGGTCTCGGATATGCTGGTCTCGACGACAACATTGCTTCCAACGTATTTAAGCTACATTTATTTGTAGGGACGGGCGTTGGGGATAAAAAAAAACAGAAGAAATTCAGTTCATTCGAATCATAAATTGACCCCAACTTTAAATTTTCCACGATGTATAATTTATTTTTAGGGGTAGTGTGATATCTAATAAACAAAACAAATCAATTCAAACGGGCTCGGAAAGGTCATTCCCGGTGATTTTTGACCAACCATTTTCGGCTGCTCTCCTCGCTAACTGATGGTGGCGCTCCGCTTAGTTTAGTCCTATCATCAAAATGCAACCCAGTTGGCCTAATGTTGTGATACTCTTTATATAGCAGTGCCAAAAGTTTTGCCCGACAAATGGAAGAAGTATATTTTATCTGGTAATTCCTGATCATTTTACAAGTTATATATACTCATGTTAATTGCTGTGATAATTTTTGCAAACAAAATCTCAAACTAACGATTGATTTGATTCTACTTACACCCTTGGAAATGCTATTTCCGAACGTCTGAAGTTTCGCTATTTTCCAAAACTTTCTGTAGCCTGCGCTCGGTGGCGCCCCGCTCAGTAGATAGTCTTTCCAGCAGCATAAACTTTGTTCTGCCCTAGCCAAAACTGTCCCCTTTCCAAATTGCGCATGCGCCAGAGACAAGATCCACCCACAACCTGGACTCCCTTCGAATACAGGAAAATTGGTCGGCAAACACGTATAGTGGTCTTCATGTGGGCATCGGCATCCCCTTGCAACAAGAAACCCCAGATCTGCCTGATACCGTATAGAATCAAAACTGATTTTTGCAACGTTTCCCGAAAGGATAATTGAAGGTATATTCTGGAGAAAAAATTCATTAACTTCAAGATATGCAGAAAAAATTTCTTTTTTAGGAGGCAAAGAATTCATCTCAATACCGGTAGCATATAGCGTTCGGAAGATACAAATTTATGAAGTAATGCAACTTTTTTCTTTTGATTTGGTGCATTAACTTGACATTACATTCAATTTATTTAAAATTTTTTGCAGGAAATATTAACCAACCGTGGTGGTCGTCCTATAAGTATGGCAAAGGGTAATGCTTGATCTACAGACAAATATATTTAAACATTCCCACAGTATAAAATTTCAAGGACAAAAGGACTTTAACTTTTAAAGAAAAACAAAAGGAATCAGAGACAATCTGCCCACATTACATAACTTTTGTGGCTTTGTTGAAAACCAGCGGTATTTTTTATTTTTTATTTTTTTTTTAAAGGAAGAACTTTATTCCCAGCGGTATTTTTTAACAAAAATAACCAATCTTTAAAATGGGATATCTTGAATTAGGAAAAGGAATTGCGACAGCGTTTGAAGGACACGTCGTGGAATATTTTTTTCCCCTTTTTTTTTAATCCGGTGAAGAGCCACCAGAAAGCCTTCAAATAACTCAGGCTGCTGAGGGAATTATGCCTCCCCCCCAAAGTGCTAGCGCATATGCCTTTCTTCTGTAAACTTTCTCTCTACTTCAATACGTTCTAAATCTCATTTGAAACTCGATAGATACCTATTATGTAACTCGATACCCAATGATGGTTAAAAACATTTTAAATGAGGTAAAAATATTTCTCACGTCAAAAGTTGCTGTTCCTCTAAGTTTGAACTTTGAAGTAAAAATCTGTCATCATAAAATGTATAAAACGAATCAAACAGAATAAAAGGTGTTCTGATTTTTTTTCTTTAATTGCAAACAATACTGTATTTGTAGAAACATGCAGAGCACACAATTGCCCACGTTATAAATGGTCTCGTCTGGCTGAGTCATCAAAACCAATTTTCGATAAAGCCGGTCTTTGGCTTCAAACAGTGAACAATTATGTAGTCGCGTAGTACTTGTGCACCAATGTTAAGAAAGTCGATGAGCCATAGTATACGCCAACACCAAAATGCACGATCCTACTCATGTTTTACAAAAGTCTTGTCTGCATGAGTCCATAGGTTTTCCCTTTCGGGGAACCAAAAAGAAGACACCGTATTAAGTCGCAGAAGTCGCACATCCTCTTTTTTTGTCTGCGAAGGCGGTGGGTGGCGTAGCTATACACGAATCCGGACAGATTGTGATGGTCCGATTTTTGTCGGCCATTACTGGGGTCCATCACCTTTAATCTTTAAATTTCCTTCCTTACCTGTTCCAAGGATGGTTGTGCACTGAAGTGTATCTTGATTTTTTCAACTTCACTGAATATGAGGGTTAGAAATTCACATAGACAATAAACGAAGACAATTAAAGGCTGATGGACCTCACTAATGGCGGCCTGCAGTCACTCAAAACAAGCTCTAATCGGATTCGTCTATATGGGAGACAAGCCCGTGCCCTGCCTCTGAAAAATGAAAAATTCGGAAGTTTTCTATATTTGACACCAGTCATTTTAAGTTGCGATCTTCTCAAGTTTTCTTTCAGAAAATTATCTCCAATGCGACCTCCATATTTGTAGTTTGTTTCTGCCCGTTTTTTCGCGTCGCAACTAACAATACCTAATGCAGAAGTGCTGGCTCTAAGCTTTTCTTGTCCAACCTCTGAAAACGAAACAATCCGAAATTTTTCATAATTAACAAGTTCCTATTTTCAAAATAGATTTTCTACCTCTATGTGGACAGCTCCTTATGCATATGGTAACTTGTTGCCCTTTTTTTTTTACAAAATTGTAGCCCAATTGGGGATCCTCATTCGCCGGACTGCGAGAAAAGGACCTACTGCTTGTCACGCATGCGACAAGAAGTTGGGACTATTTGAAAAAAAATCATTCTCTTTTACAAGGACATACTCCTTGTAAAAGGAGTCTGCCCTGTTTTTTCAGCTTACTTAGCTTACTTTAGCTAACTTAACAAGGAACATTCCGTGCAGCCTGCTACGCAGGTAAGACTCCTTGTAACTGGTGCGGGATGAGCTGTACGGACTAACACTTCTAGCACGTGTGGCAAATATATACTCAAGGGTTATTGTTAAATCAGGGTTAAGGGCCAAACCTCTCACCCAAACTACAATTTTGGTACCCGGGTACCAAAATTCTCAATTGGCTCAGCTCTTTGATTGACAGCTAATTCAAACAATGCAGAGTGCCAAAGCTTATATTGCAGAATTTGAACAGTACTTAGAGTGTTTTGATTACATAGGTATTTACATAGGTATTACATAGGTATGATAGGTATTTTTTCGAAGTTTTTATATGTATCTAACACGTGGCCCTTTCAATCGGAAAGGAATGAGTCTAGAAGGGCGGGGCTTCACCAGTGAACTAGGCTTCTAATTACTAAATTTTGATGATGGATCTGACGAGGATTTGAGTATGTGTTTACATAGCTCGCGGGGCGGACGATTTTTTTCGTCCAGCTCATCGCTACGAAAAAAATCAAATCTGAGGGACGGGAGCCTGCAGGGGGCTGCAGCCACAGAGACGCTACTCAGGCTAGTGTTTACATGGTCTCACATAAAAACTTTGTGTAATAGTAGTCTGTATTATAATGGTCATGTCGGGCCAAGTCAATGGTCTGTGTAATGTTACCTACGCTTGGGAAACACAGATTATTTCGTAAAGAATAAGGTTTGGGGTCAGCAAAGTGGAGGGGGCATAGATAATCGAGGCGGTAAAAGAAATTCAGCCTTTTCAGCGAAGTAAGTACTTTTTCGGGCAAACATGCATCTAAATTTCGGGTAAAAGCAAGGCTGACCTACTGTTGGTAATAGTGATTCCGTACAAAATCGGTTCATATCTTACTGAAGCGAACATTTTATAGCAATATCAGCTAAGATTCATGGGAAATGCCATTTCCTGCATGTGAGTAATGCGGTTTTCCAAAAATTTTCTGAACGCTTCGAGTCAACTGATGGCGTCGATCCGCTTGAAGTCACTTTCGAGCAGAATGTCATATTTCGGATTAAAAATTCTCTGCTCAAACCGAAATTCTTCCATAAGCTATACTAATTTTGCAACCAAACACGCCATTGAATTCTTCGAGTTGACTGTTGATATTGCATGAAGTTGTTCTATAAACCCCGGTAAATCCTTCTCACAGGTGATTCATAGCATACAGATAAATGCCAAATAGCTATGAAATTGAGTTCACCAAGCGTGTCATAAAGACCCTGGGTGTAGCCCGGAATGCGTATCGACATACAGATCACGTTCCTACCTTAGCCTGGTCAGTTCGAGTTATCTTTTATAATCCCTTGCCAGGCTCAGGTACGAAAGCGATCTGTCTTTCGGTAGTCATTCCGGCGGGTTACACCCAAGGTCTTTATGATACGCCCGGTGAGCTCAATTTCATAGCTATTTGGCATTCTGTTTTGTGTTATGTAAATTTGGTAAGTTATGAGCCACCTGTGAGCATGGAACAACTTAAAATATTCTCAACCATGTTGCAAGAAAAAAATGGTAAATCGCGATTTCCCTTCAATAATTTTTTACATTGAAAATTCTAAAAATCTAAAAATTACAGACATGAAATTCCTGTTTCAGGGCTGGGTACATGCAGCTTAGAACACCCTCCAAGTGTCGTTTTCGGCCATCTGGAGGGTTTGTAAGGCCCAACATTTTCTTGTACGCTCCGCGCTAACCGATGGTGGCAATCCGCTTAGATAGTGTACACAATTCAAACATTCATGAATGACCTTGCCCCCCCCCCCTTGTAAAAATTTCTGCGGACGCCCGTGTCCAACATGACTGGTCACTAATCTCTATCTTCAGAGAAGAAAACTTTCACACACAACTGTATGTAGCAGAAGTTGAAAAAAATTGAAAAAATGGCCGTGATTTTTCTCATAACTTTTTGTATTAAACCATATGTTACCACTAACTAGTTTTCGTTTTCTATTTCAGGCTGATATCTGGTACTTAAATATTGAACCATTTGCGACCTAAGTCTGCTGAAGTTACAATTTTTCGCCAAAGGGGAGGGGATGCATTCACAAGCCTCCCCAAGGCAATGATTAGTAATGCCCCCACGTTTGCCCCTATCCCCTTAGACAAAAATAGGCCCAATGCACCGCCTTGCCCGAGTCTTGCAACACTGCATGTAAAAACTTAGTCCACTCCAGTGAGTTGTTACTACCGTCCCACTGCTTAACCAAGGTGGAAGTTGAATGACCCTTTAAACTATACATTCTGTAAATTGGATGTCTTATCTTGCCCCGGTATTTTGCCCCGGGGTGTAAAAAAAACATTCTTCTTACCTTATCTAATCAATAGCAGTCCTCCGCCTTGAACTTGACAATCAGCCACATTGAATGAACTTGGTAACCCGAAAGACGGTGATTATGAAAGATTTCCAACTGAAAGTTCAAGGGCCAAATTCCGCTTTTACATAACAGTTCTAATTGGAAATCATGGCGCTCGAACATGATTGCTTTAAATCTTAACCGGATGAGAGACGTGACTTACTCGTGAACTCAGTAAACATTGACTGCACTCGTAATACCAACGAGGAAACAGGATTATATATCCGACTCATGTAATGTGAAGCTAACCACGCACGGTAAATGAGGAATTCTTGGGGACAGTTGACTGCAAATGGTAGCAAATTAAACTACAAAAATAAGTAGAACAGAGGGGTTACCTGTAGGTCATGTGTTGCATAAGTAACATTTCGGGTGCATATAAGTAACATTTAAGTCGACTTTAACATGAAGTTACGCAGTGAATTCATTTTTATGATTACCGTCTTAGGATTTAGTTTCCTGACAGGCGCGTAGATCCTGCAAAAGGCAGGAGAAATTTTCCTTAAGGAAATATTGGGGATATATATCGTTTGCCCAAATATTTCGGGCAAATTATTAATAATAAACCAAAACAGGCATAGAAAACCAGGGAGCTAGAAGCTCTCTGGTGAAAACAAAATGTAATATTTTGTTTCAGCGATGACTAAACGGCTTTCACAAAACGACCATTTGAGAGTATTTAACTCTTTATGTGAATTTCCCACATTAATACCCCTTTTCCGTGTTGTTTTTGGGCCTATGCCCCCATTATTCCCCGTCTGGCATAAGACAAAGACGACTTTTGACGACTATTTGTGCTGTATTTCAAACTAGTGGCCGCGCCAGACTTTTAATCCTAGGGAGCACTGGAGAGGGCACTGCTAGACTCAATCATGGCAACCGACCACAAAACGAGGCCCTGACATGTGGGGTCCAGACGCAAAACAACCGTTAGGGTCCAGGGTGCGAATCCCCAGGAAGCTCTTGGGTGTAACGGCTTTTGTAAGGCATAAGAGTCGACATTTAAGGGTAATTATATCTAAACCGACTAAAAGCTGGTCTTAAGATTAGTTGCGTAACTTACAGTAATATTTTTTGGTAACTAAACTACTGCCAGGAGGGGATGCGACAGACATTTTAGAAAAGGAGGGAGCCATAAAGGAAGGGCGTTGAACTATAGAGAAAGCAGTCAATTTACAGTTAAATGTGATTCTCTTAAGGAAACACATAGAAGTACAGACCTTGTGCAAATGATGTCACAGGACGGAAAGTACGCCCTCGCTCGGGGGTTAAACAAACCAGCACCTACAAAAGCAGACAGGTAATTTGTCAACCAGTCAAATACGCGCATAGTCCCTAATGCTGCCGGAAATGGCATTTCCCAGGTCCTTTGGACATTTTTTTTTCATTTGAAGAGGGCAGATATTACTGCCTTTTCTGGTTGACAAGAAGACGCAGAAAACGCTTTTTGAAAAATCCAAAACCTTATTTCGAGGGCGCAAAGGGGCATGAGGTTTCCCAGGGGGCATGTGCCCCTGCTGCCCCTTACACCACTGGCGTAAACATTATTTTTCTCTTGGGTGCTGGTTCCTGCATGTAGTAGACTATTGATGGGTTGATGCGCACTGTTTAACAAGTACACGTTTCTTGATTGGTTGTTGCCATTGTATTGTAGCGATTGTATTCTTGGTTAGGGTTAGGGATTAGGTTAGGGATTAGGTTAGGAATTAGGTTAGGGATTAGGCTATCGTTTGCCAGTAGGGATATTTCTTGTTAAACAGTGCGCATTGATTGGTTGACGAATTATCTGTCTGTACTTGTTGGTGTTGCTGGAAATCATAAGCGTTCTCCTCCAAATTGGAACACTTTTGCCCTCCAACATTCTACCTATTCTACCTACCTATTTGCGATGCATCCTGGAAAACTCTAAACACTTGAATATTCACAGCTGTGTTACGTTGGAGTTTTTTCCGTATATGTTCTTGTTATGTTCAATTCTCTTTGAGAAGGGCGTACCGTGAAGGGTAATCTCGGGTCGATATCATCGGGGATGAGGGGTCGTTTCGTTGTAATTGTCAATTCTGAAGAAACGAGGGTATATTTGTATATTTACTAAACTGAGAACTGAGAACGAAATCACAAACTTTGTACGTAATAGCTTTATTTACACCCAAGACCTGATCAGTATTGTGTTAAAGAGACTCCTAGTAGTTGGCGAAGATAAATGATGGAAGAAACACGGAGGCGGGCAAACGGAAGAAGCATAGTATAACCCCAAAGCAACCACCATAGCCGAAACGGAGACCAACCCTCAGATGTATCCTCACAGTGGAAGTTCCTCAAGAACAAAAAACACTGAACACTGAATGTGCATGGACCAAAATCGACTGTTCGACGTGATTTAAACATATTTTGGGACTCTTTCATTGAATCCTCCGAAGAAATGCATGTCCTGCGATATCTGCATATGTAAGATTGTTTTTCATAAAAGAGGATTAAGATGCCCTGCAACTTTCAAGACAAAGCTCAAGACCGAATCCACTGAGCTTGGAATATGGGGAGGGCAATGTAGTGATGGACATTACGTGGAGCACTCTATCTTTTTCATTTCAAAAGGTAGCATACGTGGCACCAGGTTGCATGTAAAGACACCCTATTTCTCAAAAGTTTTCAAAGGGGATGGATTTTTCCTCCACGGCCCCTTATACCAGTTGTAATTTTAGTTCCTGAAGGTACAAAAAGTTTTTAACACTCCAAGTTTTACTTCAAAAGGTAGCATAGACCTTTGTGGCACCATATCGCATGTAAAAGCATCCAATTTTTCAAAAGGGAGAGGGAATATCATCCTTAGACCCCTATCCTTGGACGGTGATCACTCATGATGCTGCACGCCCCCCCCCCCCCCCCGTCATAGAGATCCCGTGTACCTCATAATATGTACACCTCTATATCTACACCATTGAGTGATGTAAGTGCTCCATGTGATTTATTATCTCCATGTTTGCCAATTGTCTGGTACCAGATTTGTCCTTTGGAGTTGGTGTTTTTAGTCTGTGTGGAAACAAACTATTCGTGAAAGTATTTTTAAAATTGGAGACATGAGAAATTTGATGGAAAAGAGTAGTCGTCCCAAAATATTTTTGAACAAGATCTAAATCTCTAGTCCATTCCCTTCCTGCCTCTTTTGAAAGTATCATCCATAATATTTCAACTGATTGCAGAATTCAAGGTTAACCAAGCAGTTACTCCAGTAAATGTCACAATTGAAGAAAAAAGTATCGGCCTGTAGCCACATGATTCTCAAGAGAAAATAATGAAACAGGGCAATCTACTTCACTTTTTCAAGTTGGGGTGACTGCATTTCCAATTATCGTTCTTGCTGATTTCATAATCATACAGAAAAATTCCAAAGTGTGGGTAGCCTGCGAAACGCCTCTGTGGCTGCAGTCCCCTTAGGCTGCCACCACTTTCTTAGCGATGAGCTGAACGAAAAGACTTCGTCCGCTGATCGGGCTAGACCAAGGGCGTTAGACTTTCTTCTAAGAAGAATCTTGCAATCTTGGTACATAAGAATGAATAACATTTCCTTTAACCTTTACAGAACTTGTAAAAACATGGGCTACAAAGATATGCATTATTCTGCAAATATAGGGTGTGTAACCCCCCCCCCCCCTCCCGATCCGTCCCTGAAGACGCTGGCATAGTATCCCAACAACAGTTCACCATAAACCAATGCTCCTCCCAATAGCACACTATCAGCTTTATTGTATTTTTCTTCGTTGTATTGCCTGTCTTACGAAATCCCTGTCTGTAATATTTTAACTTTTTAGACTGCGGATGATTTGCGAATCATTAACCGTGTGTCTGGTCTAGAGCATACGATTCGCACGCGGGTTCCATTCCCAAGTAGAAGTACACTAAAAAGGAACTTTGTCGATGTGCGTGATGCTCCACATAAACAATAGAGTAAAAAGTCCAGTGTCACACAAGTGGAACGAAGGCCGTGACGTCGCTCTGGATAAAAAAGGTTTAAAGTTGAGCCTAAAACCCTATACTATCTACAATTGTGAATTATTAATCATCACTGCAAGTGTTGTTTTTTGAAAACAAGACCGTGGTAGCCTGCATCGTGGCTCTCATTGACAGTTCAACCTCTTCAGGATGGTGCTATCGTTTTGGTGTAGTTGCAGTGCCCGCCTGGGCGCAGGGAGCACTCACAACTTGTAACTGGTAATATTGAGATCAAAATCTGGGATGTTCTACCCAATACAGACAAAATGTCCGTAATATTACAAAAGGTTTGAACAGTACAAAAGAGAAAATAAAGAAATATAAAAAAGAATACATGCATAAAAAGTGCTGTCAATGAGTTGACAGCAGTCATCTTTTGTTTTCCTTAATCTTCCTTTCTGTAAATGCACTCTTTCCAGCTTTGGCACAACTTTGCATTGCATGTTTGTTCGTGTGCGTATACGTTACCTCTCGTTAGCTCTCGCGTTCGTATGGCTGCATTAATTGCTTACAGATGATTTAGATGCGGGACACGATCCAGGGTTCGACCGGCTTTTGGAAAAAATCCACCCCCTTCCCTTCCCCGATCCAAGTAGTTATTTAGTTATTTCAGAGTCTAAACTCATTTGAAAACCAAAAGTCATAGGCGTACCAGGCGGGGTGCAGGGTGCACTCGCCCTCCCAATTCGAAAAAAAAAAAACAGTTGGTTTATTCGGGCAAAACATGAGCAAAACATGAAAAATGGTGCTATTATTTGGGCAAAAATTGCTCTTGATCCCTCACAAAAAATTACCCCCGTATGCCTATGCCAAAAGTTATCATAAAAGGATTTTAGAAAATAAATTGAAGACAGTTCGTCCTAACTTTCTCCTGTCCAGACTTTCAAGTTCACCGTCGGTATACAACATGAGGAAATATAGTGACGACTTTCGCTTCAGGAGCTGGTCGAATTATTGCATTTCACTGATACAATGCAGAAGGAATGCTCTTAAAATATGAAAAGTCAACCCATCATAAGACTCTACTCAAATAAAGTATGTGCTTTCCAATGCAATCACTTCTATAGAGTTTCTTTATTTCTTCCTAACCCCCGTAACCTAAAAAATGAAAAAAATGAAAAAATATATTGTCCATTGCATTTCGTTGAAATAACCATAGGACCCAGCGCTAGATCAAAACTGCTCAAGGCCACATCCTACCGGGTAAACTACTGTAAAATTCAATCTGTCAGTGCAATGCATTTCTCCACATCACATGTCTCCAATAAGCAGTAGAGTATTACAATGACCATTCCTAGTGACCTATACACTCTAAAAACAACTTGTCAAATGGGGAACGAAGCGGAATCTTGTTGGCAAATGTTTGAAAAGATTCATTCAAAAAATGACTAGAAATGGTTCAAAGATGAAACTATTCGTTTCATTTATGAGTCGAATCTAGAACAGATTTGATAAGATTCGGTTTGTGTCCCAACTGATTAGATACTATTTAAATTTGACTAGATATTTTTAGAGTATAAATGTTAATGTTGTAATTTTTCTTAAATTTATGCAAATCAAAGTGTACAAGTACGATAGCGCGAAAGAGCAATAGCAGTTGACCAGACATATTTTGAAGCAACAGCTGAATCTCACAATTTTCTTCTTATTTCTCTTCAAAGTATGTTTCATAATATTTTAGGACTTAAAAATTGCATATTCCAAGGCTAACCAGCTACTCCAAGTAAATTGTCCATATCAGGAGTCTGAAGTCAATTTAATCATGAAAGAGGACAGTCTACCAACACTTCTTCAGGTTGGGGTGATTGCATTTCCGCTTAAAATGAATTGAAATATACTTCAAGGATTTTTCGTCCAGCAACTTGGCTGGGAACTTCGGGAGCGTTTTCAAGTTTTGGTGGATATAACCTGTTTAATAAGGCGGCTCATTGATTTTGTCTACGAAAGTTAACTTTTTTGCCAAACACATACCACTGACAAATGGTTAAACTTAATCCCCACATGCTGCATACAAATAACTGTTTCATGAGTGTGTACTTAAAGGCATGTTCTGGTGGCTTTTCACCTCTGTCTTGTAGAAAAAACAAAAATATGCCACACCATGTCCTTCAAACCCTTTCACAATACCATTTTCCTAACTCAAGATATCGCACTTTAAAGATGGGTTATGTTTGTTAAAAATACCTCTGCTTAGTTTCAACAAAGCCACAGAAAGTTATGTAATGTGGGCACATTGCTTCAAATTCCTTTTGTTTTTCTTTATAATTGAACATCCTGTTTGTCCTTGAAATTTGATACTGTTGGAATGTTTGAATATATTTTCCTGTATATCTAGCATTACCCTTTTCGATATGTAGGGCACAACCAAAAATGTTGCTTAATATTGCCTGCAGGGGCACCATAATTATAAATAAACTGAACGCAGTGTCAAATTAATGTGCCACAATGACATCACAGATTTCCCATGATGCATCAAATCAAAAGAAAAATTTGCAATACACTCCAAAAATTGTATCTTCTGAACGGTATAAGCTATTGAAACGCAGTTTTCACCTTCTGAAAGAGAAAATTGTTTTGCTTATTTTGAAGTTCACAAATTTTGTCTTCAGGTTATGCCTTTAACGGTTCAATTCAGTTTTCAAAAGCTAGTGACCAGACACTTTTTCAAATAATGCACAAAACTGTTAAAGTCAGGACACCACAAAATTTAAATTTTAAAATATTCCGTAACTATTGGATATGAAACTAGACTATTATGCAAATTATAAGCATTGTCATGTGGTAGTGACCCTTCAACATCGATATCAAGTCAATGAGCTTCTTTAACCCTTTACCGTTGTGCTCCGATCAGGGCATATTTGCGCGCCTCGGGAGTGGGCGGAAAAGCGGACGTAGCCCGCCCCGCATCGGTGTCGGTAGGCCATTGACCCCGTGACCTTAAACTATTGTCTCTCTCGTTGTTGTGGCCGAATTTTTGGGTAGCTACTCGCAGTTTCGAGCTTCGCGTGAAACAGTAAAAATGAGTGACAGCCGAGCTCTCCGCATGGGTCCAAAAGGACCCAAACAACGGTAAAGGGTTAAGGTCGAAATTGTCAAGGCGAGGAGAAAATTGTATGTATTGTAATATTGCAAGGTTTATCTTTGCGGGGAAGGGGATCTCGAGCATTCTTTACAAGCCATCTAACCTCACACATAGAACCTACCTTTCGGATTAGTCTACAGAAATGATTTTGTTTTTAAAACTCCTCGACAAGAGTGTCCGTAAACTGTTTGCGTACGGTACGACTATGCAAAAAACATTTGCTATTGGAGAAGTTATGCAACTTGAACGTGAAGGTTACTTTTAAGAACCACGTTTAAGTTATAAAATAAGCATTTCAAGTTGTATAATTTTGCATATACAAGGCCGACTTAAACTTTTGTTCGTGTTAGCTGTGTACTGATACGTGACTTTGACTTTGCCAAGCCGGCAACTTCTTAATTAACTGTCATTACGGTATGAAAACAATGGCAGTTCTATTTGGGGACTGGTACACTTGGTCAGTCATACAATCGTATACAAAATTGTAATTATATGAACTTGAAAAACAAGGATGTGTAGTGATACTTCGGATCCGTTGTCGTTCTCGAAGGCCGGTATATGAATGATATACAGACTTTACGCAAATCATGGTGGTACCATGAGTCATTCAACAAGAGTCATAGTCATCAGTTGCACAACACTTTGCCCGGAGAGAATATTCGGAAGAAAGTTGCAAAAGAGTTTACGATTGAAAGATTACATGGTCAATAGTGGCGGCGCCAGACTGCCAGGATGGTGTTAAAATTGTAAAATTAGGGGCAAACTGAGGGCAAAGGATATTTTTTAGGGGGGGGAGGATAATTTTTGGGGGGACAATTTTGAGGCGCAGTGCGAGACCGATTAAAAAACAATAGTTCCTGAGCTTGGGGTGCAAGGGGAGAAGCTCCCGGAAGCTCGGAGGTTTTAGCATATCTCTGGATGAAAAATTAAGTCTCTGAAGAGGTTTATTATTTACTTTTTCTGTAAACCCACCTCCAAACCGACCCAACTAGGGGGTGGGCAATTGAGGACAAGGACAATATCTGGGAGAGGGGGAAATGTCCCCTCTTTCCCCAATGGCACCATTACTGATGGTTAAACTGGAGGGGTACAAGTGCGTGAACAATGGTGCTGCTACGGGCCGGGGAAAGCGACATGAAGTGCCCCTGAATCATAGTGCAACCCCAACTATAATTTTACTTCCAACCAGTACGGTGTTGTAGTACTCGAGACCGGTCTAGGTCTCGAGACCAGTTTTCCCGGTCTCAGTCTCGAAACTCTGTGGTCTCGGTCTTGGACCCTTGCGGTCTCGGAAATTGATCTGGTCTCGCTTAGACCGGCAAAAATTTGTTTGTCCTTAAATAAAATGAATAATGTTTAAAAATAAAAAAAAATGAAGTGTTACGTTCATTATAAGATGCATAGGTACCTTCATTTATTTTTTCATTGTTTAAGTGAGGTGCTTGTTGTCCATTGTTATTTTATGGTGGGATATCAATAAAGTTTATCCAACCTCACAGTACCTTTATAAACTCATAGTTAACGTTTAACGTTAATTGCTTTGAAAAAAAGGCTAATCATTGAGGAAAGAAGTGGTCATCTAATGAGTCCACCTACTCAATCTATAAGGACCTAACTTTCTTCTGTGAGTTGGTGGGTTTTTACCTTGGTCAATGAGGATAACGTCGCACAGAACTGCATTGTAGGCTGCATTGTAGGCTGCAATCAGTAGTGTCAGTCCGGTATATACTACACTGCATTGCCTGTTCACTTTGTGTGTTGAATTCACCTAAATTATCTTTCTTCAGTGCTGTCCGTTTCTGGCTTTTATGGATTTTACTCAGTCTGGCTACTAACAACCCTTAAGAATGAACATATAAACCAGTCCTTTACAGTGGCGTCACCAAAGGGGAGGGGGACAGGGGAAACTCCCCCTGGGAAATCTTGTGCCCCAAACTGAGATTTGAGATCATTTAAAAAAAATGCCTCCTGTGGTCACAGTTTGACTTCAAATTTTTCAAGATTTGATTCTTCTATTGTCAAGAAAAGACAGTAATTTTCATGTTCTTGAAATGAAATATGGCAAAAACACCTGGGAAATACCATTTCCGCCTGTTTGAGGGGTTGCGCTTTTTCAAAATTTTCTGCAAACTTTCGACCAATTGAAGGTGGCACACAGCTGAGGTAACCGTTCAGGCATAATGAGGCCTACATCTTTCATTAAGAGAATCACATTTAACTGCCCATCAACTACTTTCTCTTTCTAGTTCAGCTCCCCTTCTGTAAAATGTCAGCCGGATCTGCTTTTGGTAGGAGTTTCCCTTGTTGCCTAAAAATCTTACTTCGAGTTGCGCTGAGAGTATTTTTAGACCAGTGTAAAGACTAAAGAATTACCCTTAAATAACGTCGTTTATAACTCACAAACACCTTAAAACCCAGGAACTTCCGGGGATTTTGCCCCCTGGAACCCCACAGGGACTTACATTGAACTGCCCATCAACTTTTTCCTGTATAGTTCATCTCCCCCTTTTTCAAAATGTCAACCGGATTCGCTCTTGGTACTATTTTCACTGGTAGTTTTTCTTTACCCGTCTTACTTGAAGTTACCCTGGAGGTTATTCTTAGATCAGTATTAAGTCACTAGAATACTTTAAATAACGACTTTACTACCTCACAAACACCCTAACACTAAGGAGTTTCCGGGGACTTTGCCCCTGGACCCCTCCGAGGCGCTGCCCCTGAACCCTAACACGGGCTCCAAGTGACGCCACTAAGGGCCCTTATGCGAGCCACTTCAACCCATCCGATGAGGCTCCATGAGTTAAGTGTAACAATTCCCCCCTTCAAAATTGTTGTGTCCCCCAGGGCCCTCTAGAATGAAAAGTCTAGTGTCGCCACTGGTTCTCTATCAAAATTTCCCCGCCGTCCGCAAATAGCCAGTGGTCCTACGGTACCTTGCTGAATCGGACAGACTTCGGTGCCTCATTCACTCTGGTTGGGCATTTGGAATCGGGCAAAAAGTCACCAACCCCTGAGAGAAAGAGTCCCCTACAGTCTTGTGCGCCACATGAGAAAATACTTATATTATTCATTAATTCTTTGTTTGGCATATGGCCATGAACGTATGGGACTCTTTTCTCAAAGGAGGCGGTGACTTTTTGCCCAATTCCAGAACCTCAACCACGGTATGATCTCCGCCAGACTGGAACCGAAGTCGGGCCGATTCAGCAAGGTTTTTCCCAATTGGGAGGCTACAGCCCAGGCCAGCATCCCATACGGTCATGCAGAGTATAAAATATGTGCTACACGTCATTTTTAGAGCATAAGGTAAATACAGGTAGATGAAAAGGTATTCAAAATTTTTGACAGTTTATTTTCATATGCAATTTGTACATTCGGACTCGGACCTTGTCGGTCTCGGTCCCGAATTCTGCCCCTGGTCTCCGTCGCGGTCGTGGTCTCGACACATTCTGGTCTCGGTCTTGATCTCGGATATGCTGGTCTCGACGACAACATTGCTTCCAACGTATTTAAGCTACATTTATTTGTAGGGACGGGCGTTAGGGATAAAAAAACAGAAGAAATTCAGTTCATTCGAATCATAAATTGACCCCAACTTTAAATTTTCCACGACGTATAATTTATTTTAGGGGTAGTGTGATATCTAATAAACAAAACAAATCAATTCAAACGGGCTCGGAAAGGTCATTTCCGGTGATTTTTGACCAACCATTTTCGGCTGCTCTCCTCGCTAACTGATAGTGGCGCTCCGCTTAGTTTAGTCCTATCATCAATATGCAACCCAGTTGGCCTAACGTTGTGATACTCTTTATATAGCAGTGCCAAAAGTTTTGCCCGACAAATGGAAGAAGTATATTTTATCTGGTAATTCCTGATCATTTTACAAGTTATATATACTCATGCTAATTGCTGTGAACATTTTTGCAAACAAAATCTCAAACTAACGATTGATTTGATTCTACTTACACCCTTGGAAATGCTATTTCCGAACGTCTGAAGTTTCGCTATTTTCCAAAACTTTCTGTAGCCTGCGCTCGGTGGCGCCCCGCTCAGTAGATAGTCTTTCCAGCAGCATAAACTTTGTTCTGCCCTAGCCAAAACTGTCCCCTTTCCAAATTGCGCATGCGCCAGAGACAAGATCCACCCACAACCTGGACTCCCTTCGAATACAGGAAAATTGGTCGGCAAACACGTATAGTGGTCTTCATGTGGGCATCGGCATCCCCTTGCAACAAGAAACCCCAGATCTGCCTGATACCGTATAGAATCAAAACTGATTTTTGCAACGTTTCCCGAAAGGATAATTGAAGGTATATTCTGGAGAAAAAATTCATTAACTTCAAGATATGCAGAAAAAATTTCTTTTTTAGGAGGCAAAGAATTCATCTCAATACCGGTAGCATATAGCGTTCGGAAGATACAAATTTATGAAGTAATGCAACTTTTTTCTTTTGATTTGGTGCATTAACTTGACATTACATTCAATTTATTTAAAATTTTTTGCAGGAAATATTAACCAACCGTGGTGGTCGTCCTATAAGTATGGCAAAGGGTAATGCTTGATCTACAGACAAATATATTTAAACATTCCCACAGTATAAAATTTCAAGGACAAAAGGACTTTAACTTTTAAAGAAAAACAAAAGGAATCAGAGACAATCTGCCCACATTACATAACTTTTGTGGCTTTGTTGAAAACCAGCGGTATTTTTTATTTTTTATTTTTTTTTAAAGGAAGAACTTTATTCCCAGCGGTATTTTTTAACAAAAATAACCAATCTTTAAAATGGGATATCTTGAATTAGGAAAAGGAATTGCGACAGCGTTTGAAGGACACGTCGTGGAATATTTTTTTCCCTTTTTTTTTAATCCGGTGAAGAGCCACCAGAAAGCCTTCAAATAACTCAGGCTGCTGAGGGAATTATGCCTCCCCCCAAAGTGCTAGCGCATATGCCTTTCTTCTGTAAGCTTTCTCTCTACTTCAATACGTTCTAAATCTCATTTGAAACTCGATAGATACCTATTATGTAACTCGATACCCAATGATGGTTAAAAACATTTTAAATGAGGTAAAAATATTTCTCACGTCAAAAGTTGCTGTTCCTCTAAGTTTGAACTTTGAAGTAAAAATCTGTCATCATAAAATGTATAAAACGAATCAAACAGAATAAAAGGTGTTCTGATTTTTTTTCTTTAATTGCAAACAATACTGTATTTGTAGAAACATGCAGAGCACACAATTGCCCACGTTATAAATGGTCTCGTCTGGCTGAGTCATCAAAACCAATTTTCGATAAAGCCGGTCTTTGGCTTCAAACAGTGAACAATTATGTAGTCGCGTAGTACTTGTGCACCAATGTTAAGAAAGTCGATGAGCCATAGTATACGCCAACACCAAAATGCACGATCCTACTCATGTTTTACAAAAGTCTTGTCTGCATGAGTCCATAGGTTTTCCCTTTCGGGGAACCAAAAAGAAGACACCGTATTAAGTCGCAGAAGTCGCACATCCTCTTTTTTTGTCTGCGAAGGCGGTGGGTGGCGTAGCTATACACGAATCCGGACAGATTGTGATGGTCCGATTTTTGTCGGCCATTACTGGGGTCCATCACCTTTAATCTTTAAATTTCCTTCCTTACCTGTTCCAAGGATGGTTGTGCACTGAAGTGTATCTTGATTTTTTCAACTTCACTGAATATGAGGGTTAGAAATTCACATAGACAATAAACGAAGACAATTAAAGGCTGATGGACCTCACTAATGGCGGCCTGCAGTCACTCAAAACAAGCTCTAATCGGATTCGTCTATATGGGAGACAAGCCCGTGCCCTGCCTCTGAAAAATGAAAAATTCGGAAGTTTTCTATATTTGACACCAGTCATTTTAAGTTGCGATCTTCTCAAGTTTTCTTTCAGAAAATTATCTCCAATGCGACCTCCATATTTGTAGTTTGTTTCTGCCCGTTTTTTCGCGTCGCAACTAACAATACCTAATGCAGAAGTGCTGGCTCTAAGCTTTTCTTGTCCAACCTCTGAAAACGAAACAATCCGAAATTTTTCATAATTAACAAGTTCCTATTTTCAAAATAGATTTTCTACCTCTATGTGGACAGCTCCTTATGCATATGGTAACTTGTTGCCTTTTTTTTTTACAAAATTGTAGCCCAATTGGGGATCCTCATTCGCCGGACTGCGAGAAAAGGACCTACTGCTTGTCACGCATGCGACAAGAAGTTGGGACTATTTGAAAAAGAATCATTCTCTTTTACAAGGACATACTCCTTGTAAAAGGAGTCTGCCCTGTTTTTTCAGCTTACTTAGCTTACTTTAGCTAACTTAACAAGGAACATGCCGTGCAGCCTGCTACGCAGGTAAGACTCCTTGTAACTGGTGCGGGATGAGCTGTACGGACTAACACTTCTAGCACGTGTGGCAAATATATACTCAAGGGTTATTGTTAAATCAGGGTTAAGGGCCAAACCTCTCACCCAAACTACAATTTTGGTACCCGGGTACCAAAATTCTCAATTGGCTCAGCTCTTTGATTGACAGCTAATTCAAACAATGCAGAGTGCCAAAGCTTATATTGCAGAATTTGAACAGTACTTAGAGTGTTTTGATTACATAAGTTGAGTTTTTCTAGACTCACCCTAAAGCAATAAACTGAGATTGTGTCTGGATGAAGATGAATTTCAGACGTACAATTGTGGGAGGGGCTTAAGTAAGAAGGTTATGAGAATTGGTACTGTTTGGGGTGAGAGAACTGGGTCTTTAAAAGTGACACCTTCTCTGGGTATTATTGACATGAACCCCAATGAAAAGACATATGATAATAATGGTGGGAAGATATGGGTTTTGAAAATCCATTTTGAAATCGGAACTTTTTGATATGTGTCACCAGATTATCAAGCGACTATAACGCTGTTTTCCTTTTTTTTTCATAACATTTCAAATTTCTTCCATACAAACTCTTGATTGTCTAAAGAGGCAGGAATTTTTTTTAAATGTCGCGGAGAGGCTTAATTCTCAGGTGTTAGGCAACAATACGTAATAACAACGACCTCCAGTCTCGTCTAGTCGTTATGTAATAACCTCCAGTCTATAGTCGCGATTCAATCTCATATTTGCTATTATAAAGCGCAGATTCTTGGGATAATCATCGAACTTTTCATCAGTTCAAGCTGCTTACAGGAAACCTAGGATCCAAAGTTTTCTGCAATAAACAAGCTTCATCTTTTCAAATGTTTGATTAAAAATATTTGGCCCCCTGCATATAACGTCTTTAATCCAGTGGATTACACCCTTAAATAAAGTTTAGTATACATGGATGTTTTCTTCCCCTGCTTTCTCAGCGAAAGGATTACTATGGCACGCACTTTACACCAATTAATGTCGGTGTGCCCAAATGATTTGATGGTGTCCACTAATAAGGCCGTAAACGTTATATAGTTGTGTTGTCTCGCATTTCGAGTAATAATCTACGTCGTGGTGTCAATATTTATTTGATCCCATTTAATATTTGGCCACACATGAGCGAATATATAGAGTGACCAAATATTTGGCCGTTTCAACTTGAATATAGACTGTCAAAATATTTGGTATGGCTTTATATTGGACAGCGTCAATACATTATATGGCGTTACAAAATTGGCGTTACAAAATATTTGGCCATGTTAGCACTAGCGTAGCCAGCGGGGGGAGGGGAGGCAAGGGGGCAGAGTCCCCCCCCCCCCCACACACAGAAATTTTGGGGATGGGCGATGTTGAAAAAAATGAAGGAGAGCCAAAAAAATAATTAAAAAAAAAAGGCAAGAGGAGGCAGGAAATCGGGGGTATTTTTTACAGTTTTTCCGGGGGGAAGGAGGGGGGGGGGGGCTCTTAATCGTTACGATTAAGTATGCAGTCCCCGACGACGACTACTAGTTTCCCCGATGGTTTACCTGTTTTTTGCTCTCAAGAGACAATTTCCCTAATAAGAACCCAAAATTTTCGGCGCGCTGTATCACTCACTCCAGTTTTTTCAATATTTCCATTCCACATATCTAGGGAGTGTCTGTCAACCTTACCAAGTAACGGGTAGGCACAGTACACAGGTTATGTAGAGGTCGTAAATTTCAAGTCACCCATATCACAAAGCCTAGTTGCTGTCTTGTGTGTGTCATGCGATAGGTCAGTTGTTGAGCGACTCACGGAGCATAGTTTGGCTATTTTATCGGGTATTCCAGGTGGTTTCGACACAATGTATGTTATCTCCGACGCGATACGGTCTACAACACCTATATTTTCTTTTTGTTGTTAATGATTACCTGGGCTATGTTATTTTTGTAAGCCTACCAAAAATTTTCGCCCTGCAATTTCACGATTCAGACTCAAAAGAACACTATCAGAGAGCAACTCGGCTTTTAAAATATTAAGTGATATTGCGCAAAATGTGCCCCAGGCTGCAATGACATGGGATAGTTAGGCTCCTTTATATTCCCTTCTCATTACCCCCTCGACATAGGGGCTGTCGGAACTTGTGGTCGCTGGCATGGCCCGCCCCGTGTCGGGAATAATCTGTCGCCTTCCCATGGTCGGTTTAGTTATTTTAACTTTCAAAAGAGTTATTTCTGCGATAAAACCCAAAATGTTCGGTACGCTTTGCACGCTCTTCCTCAGTTCCGTTACCTAAAGCTAATAAAGTACAAACCCTTCCCATCTTTCCAAGTAAATTAATAAGTAGAATAAATGGATTAATGTACATGTCGGGAATTTCATCTCATTTCGCTTAACTTAGTTAATAATCTCTTGTGTCAGTCGTGCGGTACGGACTCGAAGAAGCAAGTACAATAAGAGTTGTGCCCGATAGGGCCCAAATGCTGGGACAATTGACCTATATAAGCTTTAAATAAACGCAGATTCTTTTTAGTGTAGGCTAACCCAAAAAAATTTCGTCCGCCTTTCCACGGTTAAATCAGTGCGGAAATATCTTCCTCCAGCAAATTTTATGTCGTATATGACTCGCAATGGTATAGTGCACAGGTTTTCTTCAAATCTCCCTCACCAGCACATCGATGGCATCCTGGCTGTCGGGGCTTGGGGTCGCTACCCACCCTACCCTTCCCCCGTGTGGAGAGTGGCCCTTCATCGGGCAAATCCTGGCGCCAAGCCTGAGGGAAGACACATTTTTCCAGGTATGATTTGTATATGTGTAATGAAGTAATGAACTAAAAATGGAAGCTGCATTTTTTGGCGAGCGGCAACTATTCTGGAGGGGCGGCCAATTTCACTAGGAGGGCGTGTCGCCCCTTTAAAACCCCCCTGTTTAGAACACTAGAATCTAGTATAAAAAGAACAAAATATAGCACCGTATTGCATGTTAGCTCTTCGAGACAGCAAAAAATTCCAAAATTGGAGGGGGACACCCAGGGAGACAGGCCCGTAGCCACGGGGTTAGCACTTACTCCCACCCAGACCTGATTTTTTTTATTTAAATGGAGTTTTGGCGTTTTTTAGGGCAAAATGTCAATTCCGCCGGTTTAGCCAATGTAAGCCTTATGAGTAGCTGTTTTGTTTCAGTGCAACACAATTCCCTAGGGCCCCATTGACTCGTACAGTAACCCTCCTACAGCCACATGCTAACTCTCGAGGGAATAAGGAAAACATTGATACAAGATTGAAAATATCCAAAATTCCAGCTTAGGTGTTCACCAGATCGCTCATTTTAAAGTAAAATTGCAAAATCTCCTTGGGGTAGGGGGTGGGGGTGGGGAGAACAACACCCTCTCCCCGTTCGGTCGTTCGGCTCCTTACTTGGACGCTTCACTCCCTCAAGAAAATGCCGCACCCCAGTGGCGGCGATGAAAAATGGAAAAGTGGGGACTAAAGGTAATAATAGTGGCCTACCAAGATTTCGCGCTTTTTTGCCCCCCCCCCACACCATTTCCTTTTGCCCTCCATTTGCCCCTCCCCCACTTTTTTGATCCTGGTGCCGCCACTGGCTGACAGACACCGTAACAGCAGTGGCAACTGGGCTCTATTTCAAAAAACTTTGGAATATTCCTATCTTGTACTTAATTAGGAACGATATCCTACAGTAAGTCGAGAATTATGCCTAACTGTAAATTTTATTTCGAGATCTAGTGTAAGGTTTCTAGAGGATGTTTTTGAGAACAACAGTTTGCTTAAAGGGGCAAACACAGTTTGTTGTAACAAATTTACGACAAATTTAATTCTGCACATCTACCATACATTGAGTTAAAACTAACAAGAAATGATCTGATATCATGGGTTGATTTTGCGATCGGTCACCGTATGGATGAGGCTGTCTGTTATTGCATCAGTGTGAAATTTTGTTACCCGAACAAAATTACAAAACTCCCATTTCATAGTAATGAAAACAGAATTAACATTCTCACTTGAAAGACCTCTTCAATGCCTGATGATTATGGTAGACAATCAGTTAAAAATGAAAAAGTGAAGTGTCAGAAAAAAGAGTTAATGTTCGCTGTTAAACTCTGATTGACCCTTAAAAGAATATTCAAAAGTAAACTGTTCGTTCTGAGAACTGTTCTCTTACTTTCTGCAAAAAATATGTTAAGAGAATTGAAAAGATTCTCACGAATCAATACACCGTTTCGAGAAGGGAGCAAAAAGTGAAATATTGCTAAAATCACTTCAACACAACTATGAGATCATTGTTTGGAATTTTCAAAATTCAAACCATTTACCGAAACATTAAAATATGATCTTGTCTTAAAGTGTGCCTCAAGTCTAAAAATTAAAAAATATATATTAAACATGCATGAAAAATAAAGTCCGACAATTCAACTCCCATCTTCATAGGACATTCTTGGGCCGAGATATAAAATGTTGAAGTTAATTCACTCATATTAAAACGGTACACTGCGCAATAATTTGTGATGAAATTGTTGTACTACTCAAATTACAATCTTTGTATTTCTTTGTTTTATGAAAGTTACCGCACCTTGTACCAAGGTGTGATAGCATTCTTACTCTTTGGTATTTGCGGTAGTTATTGAAACAAAATAGGTCTAGCCTTCTAGGGACCGTGGCGCCGCCAGAATGTCGACATTTCAGGGGGGAAACTAAGGGCAAAGGAAAATGTTGGGGAAAATTTCCCGGGCGTTATAGCGCGAAATCGATCCTAAAGCGCCCGTCCTGCTGGCACGGCTTACTTCCAGAGTGCGAAGCACCCCAGAGGTTCTGATGTCTCAGTATACCTATGGTGATGACAATTTAAGTCTCAAGAGAGGTATATTTTCCATTTTCTCGGTCAGCCTAACTCGTAACTTACCTAACTTGGGGGGGGGGGGGGGGGACTATGGGCAAGGACTAATCTGACGGGGGAAATACCCCCTCTTGTCCCCTTGTAGGGCCGTCACTGCTGGGGACAGTATTTGCTATTTAAATACCAATGACAGTTTTTCACCCCTGGTCACCCATGTACAGTTAGTAGTTTCATTCAGATGAGGTTTTACCACTCACTGAGACCGACTGCATGGTCAAGTGGTTAGAGCATCAGTCTTGCAGTCGAGTGGTTAGGAGTTTGAGTCCTTGCCGGGTCATACCGAGGACTTTAAAAACGGAACCTACCGCCAAGTTGTGCTTGGTGTTCAGCATAAGCGATGGAGTAGGAAAAACAAGCCAGTGAACCACAACCACAAAAAAGGCCGAGGCCGGCCCGATCTGAACCAGTTGGTTGGAAACTTGGCAGTAATACCTCATCTTATTAGCCACGGAGTTGATATTACACTGACCTAACTTTACCATTCACTGAGTTTCTAACCAATTGGTTTCAGTCTTTCCGGCCAAGGGGGTTTTACTAATAATACCTCCCTGCTTCGGCCACGCCTTTTTCTTCAATTCTGGCGCACTGGCTTGTTCAAGCACAATGCATTCGTTTCCATTTTAAAGTCTTCGCACTACTCAAGATAATATCACAGCTAATGGAAACCCTTGTGATAAGTGAAAGTTGTACTACCATAGCGGAACTAAATGGAATTTACAGGAAATTTTTAAACTGACATCTTTCTATTGTCCTATCATGAAACAGTTAGACAATTTAACCGAGGCATTTTTATTACCATTGCCAGCTGAGAGAGGCTATTATTTCAGTCAAGGCGACAGAAACCAGTCTAGTCTTGTCATATAAACTGTATGCAAGTCAAGCAAATTCAATCCCCCAAAATTTCTTTTAAACGCCCTTTAAAGTATTTTGTGGGAAATCATTTGCGATTATTCCAGGACTGTCCTTTAAATGTGCAAGGTTCAACGACCACTCATGTGACTTCAGATGGTGCACCGCCACCCAGTAACATAACTTGCGCCTACCTTCATGGTAGGCTACTGAGGTAGTTGGTTGGATGGAGTTTTACGGTTCAGTTTCCAATCGATTGGTTGCAAGTCGAGCCGGTCATAGACCTATTTCCAAATAGCAATTACAAAGGATTGCGGGAAAGAGTTTTGGTGTTTGGCATTTTTGTCAATGGCATTTTACTGTGGTGAAAATTGACGTACACCCAAAACTCTATCCCACAATTCATTGTAATTGCTATTTGGAAATAGGTCTATGCCCTTTTTCAGTAGGCTACTGAGACTGATCGTATGTATCACCAGAAAGACCCTGACAACTCCCTCAGCAGGGGAATCGCCAGCGGGGGGGGGGGGGCATGCCTCCCCCGTCGGGGACCACTGCCCCCCTGTCGGGATTGAACATACTTCTTGTTTTGAAATGCTATTATAATACATATCGGAATCGATTTTCAATCACTTCTTATTTCCTCGGTTAAACGTAATTTCATGTACCTTGTCATATCTCCTCCCCTGTCGTGGAAGAAGGAAGGAGGAAGGACGGCAATTTCCTTCGGGGAGGCCTAACAATGAGCGTAAAGGACTGAAGTTACTGGATGGATGGTCATGAACGTTTTATTTTCTTTTTGAACTATTTTATTCTTTTGTAACGGTATTTTTATGCCCATCTGAATCAATTTTAATCACTTCTCACTAGCTCTGTTATCCCTCATCCCCTGTCCTTCCCCCTGTTGTTGAGAAAACCCAATTTCGTAGGGGAGCCTTCATCTGCGTGCCCTCGTTAAACTGATAAAAGGTGCGGGTCTTATTAACTTCAGTCATCCGGACGGTCTTCTTGATTTTGCTCACTAGAAGACAATATTCTTCAAGGAAACTCACAATTCCGAAGTTTCCTGACAAAAACAGACGACAGGTTGTTCAGGTGCATGCGGTGACCAATATGTTCTGCCACCTGGCCTGCCCCGACAGCCAAATTCTAGTAACGGTAATGAAAATCAGACAGGCTGTTTCAGCTACACATAGGCTGATGATAAACAGTAGTGTGAAAATGTCTCCCAATAAGTCTGACTGAAAATTCATTTGAAGCCACCTTGTAACGTGACATATTTTCAGAAATTCAAATACATAGAAAGAAAAATCATTTATAGTCTGGAGTTTGGGACTGTGGGAAGTCACGTAGAAAATCTCATCTTTTTAGCGGGGCCTTGCATGGACTACAACGACGATTCCTAATAGAGGCAAAAACACTAGTATATTTTCAATTCCGTTGCAGAGTTTTCCCCAAAAAAGAGACAAGAGCATTACATCTAATTAATTGCAGCAGTACCCTTTTATCTGGTAAATTTCTGATCACTTAGCAAGTTGGGTTTTTTCTATCGAAATGAAACTTTCCTTTTAAAGGAAAGCTCAAAATAACGACTGCTTCACTACTAGTTACAAGTCTGCGTGGGAAATGCCTGTTCCGGCTGTCTGAGGGGTAAGAATTTTTAACAAATTTCTGTACGCTCCGCGCCAACTGATGGTGGCGCTCCGCTTAGATATAGTGTTTTGGTCGAACAGATTACTTAAAAGAACATTGCAAGCTTGCAAATTGTTCTTCATTTTGGGACAATATTATGCAGTTGAAAATTCCATTGCGAAAGAAAGCTCAAAATAATGACTGATTTGTTTTTAGGTAAGAGCCCGGGAAATGCCATTTCCTGCTGTCTGGAGGTTCTCAGTTTTTAAAAAATTTCTGTGTTCTGCACTTTGATAGTCTTTCGGGCAAAATTACATTTTTCGGACAAAAGAGACAATTCTGCCCCTCTTAAACAAACGCTCCCGTACGTCTATATCAATATATAAAATATAAAACTTCAAATGTATGGGAAGCCAAACTGTTTCGGCGGGAGAATTTTCCATAGGCGTACGGGAGCATTTCAGTTGGGGGGGGGGGGGCAGAGGATTCTATGCCCGAAAAATGTAATTCTGCCCGAGAGACTATCTAAGCGGAGCGCCACCATCAGTTGTCGCAGAGCGTACAGAAAATTTTGAAAAATCGCGACCCCTCATACAGCCGGAAATGGCCTTCCCCAGGCTTACAAGCAGAATGAATGCCGTAGATATTTTGAACTTTCGTTTGCAATAAAATTTTCACCAAAAATGAGCAAATCTACAAAACGGTCATAAAACTCCCAGATGAAATGTACCACTACCATTGGATGACTACATTAAGATATAATCATTGGAAAATGAGCTTGTTTGCGCGTTCTACAAACTATTTCATGCAGCATGAGATTATCATCAATATAATTTTGAAAATTGAAAAACTTCAGAAACCCTCGAAAATCCCAAGGCTTCTCAACTTCGAGGAGGTAGGATAGCATTGCATTGCATTCCGGCTGCCTATTAAATATAAGTTTTGTCGAACTTAACAAGGATCCCGTGTGTTTTAGAGACCTGTTTAGCTCAGATTCAGAGGCCCGAATTACCTGGATGGGGATGCCATGCAACGAATTTGCCCTTAAAACGGATTAACTCAATTTTCGCGCGATTCCCAAGCAAGGTAGCAGCCTGTTTATATGCATTTAATCTAAAATATCTGCACCACTCGGCTAAAGGGTTACGTGCACACACGCAGAGACAGTGGCATCAGCTCTGCAGTAAACACACTCCACAGGCTTATTATAACCCTTTACCGTCGTTTGGGTCTTTTTGGACCCATGCGGAGAGCTCGGATGCCACCCATCTTTACTGTTTCACGCGGAGCTCGAAACTGCGAGTAGCTACCCGAAAATTCGGCCACAACAACGAGAGAGACAATAGTTTAAGGTCACGGGGTCAATGGCCTACGGAGGCCGATGCGGGGCGGGCTACGTCCGCTTTTCCGCCCACTCCCCAGGCGCGCAAATATGCCCCGATCGGAGCACAACGGTAAAGGGTTAAACAAACAAGGGCGCAAATTATTTCCTAGTGAGCAAACGAGCTAAGTCTATATCAACGGTTTTGGCACACTTGATCCCCACAAACCGTACCCACCGAATATTATGTCATTTCGGGCAAAGGTTTGCGCAAGAATATGGAGTGAGGCTGACGAAAAATTGTTTTTACACAAGCTGCCCGAATGTGTCGCGAATTTTGGTATCTTTTAGAGTTTTCATGAAAATTGTACCGTGACTATGATGCTTTTTTATTATTTTTTTCGGCCAAGTGTTTGAAGGAATTCGGGCCCTCCTAGAAGTTTTCTGTGTAAGTAGAAACAAACCAAGTTTTAAGACTCAAACGGCTGCCCGAATTTTTTCAGATCCCAGCCTGAATTTAAGGTCAAAAATTTCGCGCGCTGCGCGCGCCTCAAAATCTGTTAATTCATGTCCCACCGGGACCAACTCAAAACCTTTGTCGGGGCCTTGAAATGCTGCCCCCTGTCGGGGAAATCCTGGCGCCACCCCTGTCCCTCAGACTGGCATCATATTCACGTAGCGACTACTTACTTCTGGGATTGTAGAATCACATTTTCAAGACGCTACATGTCGCTGCGAGAGGGATTTGAATGTTATCCAAACGCGCATGCGACTCAGTGTTCGTGTTGGTGGGAGGTGAGACGAAGTCATGGCAAGTGCGAAACGCTTTATTGAGGGCAGACACTTAGCCAGGAGTTTGTTAAGGAGGGTGAAACTTGTACACCTACTACCGTATCTTAGGCTGCATAGCGTGGCTCCACCATGATGGATCAGTTGGCGCTAATTAATCTGACGAAAAGAAAATTAACGGAAAATACCTTGCAGGTCAATGAAGCCTGCACTTTTTATGGCTAGTTACATTAAGCGTGTTAAAAGAGCTCGGAATGCTAGTGATATGATAAAAACACGTCATGAATACCAAAAATACGGTCTTATTGCGGGCGCTGTGTCCAGAACCATCTGCCATATGGGTTAGTGTTGAAGGGGACCCAGATGAAATTTCCGGATAGGTCAAGAATGCCACGTTCACTAAAACCCTTAGGTATTGAAAAATCTAAACCCATTAATATCATAATATGATGTATTTGGATCATCTAAATTAATCTCGTGGATCGATATGCCCAAAATGGATTGTAAATTCACATTGTGATCATTTCAATTACACACTGACACAAAAGATCATTCACCGTTTTCATGATGACATACTAGGCTAGGTATTTGGATCGTTGCAATATTTGGAGAGTCAATACTGCGACTCTAAAACATGCATGTCAGCTACAAAGTAACATTTAAATCCGGTATGTGCGTACGGTTTTTCGGAATCGAGGATGCTAAAGAAATTTCCGTTGTGATAGTTCATTGCATCTTTATTTCCTATTATCTTTTTCTACATTTCTGATATTATATGATATTTTATTATTATCATCTCTTTATTCTACATGGCAATATTAAGTTATTCACCTTTATTAAAATGCTACGGCCTCTTCAATTACGGATCTTGCTTCATTTCGATTTTTAGTTATTATTTATTTTATTGTCTGGAAAAAAGTGGGGAAAAGTTTCCCTATGCTCTGTTATACCGCCCATGCATGTCCTTTCATTCTCCTTGGTAGCCTATAGAGAAGCCTGGCGGTGAAATGTGGGAAATCGTGCCTGTCTCCCTGGTGTTTGTCGCCCTGGAAGCTAATATTGATGGATAAACGTTTTGGAAGGATGTAAGCACAAGTTTTAACATTAGACTACTAATTTCATAAAATGACTTTGGATTTGACGTGATATGAAGCGTCAGAATAACCAAGAAATGAAAAGAAAGGCAGGGGCGGATCCAGGGAGGGGGCAACTATCAACTGCCCCCTCAATACAAGAATAATGCGCCCTCTGCATCCTAAAAGTAAAAAAAAAAGGTCCCCAGGAAATCGAACCGTATAGCTATATATAACTAGGACAATGGGAGTTTGTCTCCGAAATGTAGTCGGTCAAATTCAAGAGTATGCGGCCCTTGCATGATGTTGGAGCCCACCTTTTCAAACTGCCCCCCCCCCCTTCAGCTAGGGGCTGGATCCGCCCTTGAATAAGGGACAGAAAAGAAAGGAAATTAGGAAAAAAAAGAACAAGGGAATTAATGAAAGAAAAAAGGAAAATTAGGAAACTAGAATATGACTCGGAATTTGAAGAAAAGAACAGAAAAGAAAAAAGAAGAGAAAGGTGAAGAAAAAAAGAAAAGAAGATAAAAAGACAGAATTAAAAAGAAAGGTAATGGAAACGGAAAAGAAGAAGGGAAACTAAACTGCCCCAGACATCTACCCAGCCAACATGCCCAGCTGGGCCCCAACTGGGTTTCAGCTGGGCTACTTACTGGGCCCCAGCTGGGGCCCATCCGTGTTTGTCAGGTGTTCCCACGTGGGGCCCAACTGGGCTAGCCTTTCCCAGCTGAAGCCCAGCTGTGCCCCGCTTTAATAACTGAAGTCTATCTGGGCTTCAGCTGGGCATCAGCTGGGAAAGGCTAGCCCAGTTGGGCCCCACGTGGGAACACCTGACAAACACGGATGGGCCCCAGCTGGGGCCCAGCAAGTAGCCCAGCTGAAACCCAGTTGGGGCCCAGCTGGGCATGTTGGCTGGGTAGATCCCTCCCGACCCTCAGCCTACTACATAGGCCTACTTTTCAGTGCCTCCTCTTTCAGCTGACGTCATGTGACAAATCTGTTTCCAAGATTTTTACTTCCACTGCGTTATGGGCAAATCCTGAACTTTTGCTTTGAGATATGTTTTTCAATAATGTTCAAACCTTATGATAGATGGCCTAGGATAACATTTTCAGAGCTGAAACGGCATCTGTAGGTTACATTTGTCTGGCCTTCCATTATCCGGTACTAAAAATTAAAAATATGGCTGTAAAGCTCGCAATAAATCTGGTTTTTAGGGCGAGGCCAATGCATGCAAGAATGTGATTGTTCCATTCGCAAGATTTGCCCATAACCTCTTGGGGGAAGAAAATACACAAGAACTTTTCCTCTCCTTGCTGGCGGAAGGACAGGCAGGGTGGAAGAATCTTTGTGCATTTTCAAGCGACGTAAACAAGCACACAATGGAAGAAGTCGATAAAATTATTATCCACACATGCCGACAAATAGGGTGGTAATTGAATGTATAATTCTATCCACATACGTTCATTTGCAATCACAGTTATTGGAATAAGTATTGTTGTTTGGCTCAGTTAATATTATTATGTGAGCTCCTCAGTCTTAGTTATAAGTTAGCATCAGTACACAAGCCGATTTAGCGAAATGAAAACTTAGCTAAGCCTAACAGTTAGGCCTAGCCTCGCCCTCGAACAGGGCTGTGTGTTCGTTCCTCTCGCAACACAGACCTTGCGCGGATACACTTCACAACCATAGCCCATACTGGAAAGGAGGGCCTTTCATAGAAAGATCTTTGACGTACGGAAATGTATGCCAACAAATTTGGTGTAGGCTACGGCATAGGCTATCTAGCCCTTGAACAGGACCCAGCATTACGATCCTATGCTGTACACTTCATTTCTGGGCCCTTGCCTGGTATACACAAAAACACAGCTCATTTGCCTACTCACGCGTGAGTAGGCATCCCTCAAGTCCCCAAAAAGATACCTTTTCTCACCAAACTTTCCACAGAAGATCTTTGTCATCACATTTACCTTCCACACAAGTCTGTTAACAACGAAATAAGACCTACAAAAGGGAAATTTTGGCTGGATAATTCTGCGAGTAACATTAAGCCTGTGCAGGGTAATTTTTCAGTCGGAGAAGTCAGTGTTTGTCATGTGATCTCATATAAAACGGGGAAGCCTACGCAGTGACTGTACAATTTCGTAATGTATGAGAGCTTACTATATGAAGTACAAGTATTGACTAGCCACGCTTACTAATTGGTCTTCGATAGCTTGTTGAGCGGAAGTCCTTCCCATCATGCAACACAGTAGCAGACGATTAAGATGTCGATGTTACTGCGAGGGATGGCACCACATTTTTCCTGCCTTTTGCTATGAATTCACTGGTATTTAACATTCCAGAAGGTATAAGTGGTATTTAAGACTGCTCAAAATCATTATGTTAACTCAAATCTGTTCTGTGAACCACACCATCGTAATTAGGGCTCAATTTGTTGTTTTGGCTTAAAATGTCGTTACCTTTGTACATGTAGGCCAGTGACCGTAGTAAGCAGTGACTACAAGGAGTGGATTATACGGTCACGTTCAGTAACTAAGGCTACCCAGCTGCTACAGGGAAAATTATAACAGTTGGGCTTACAATTGCAACAATTGGTGCATGGTGTATTATTCCAAACACCTCCGCCTTGGTGTGATTCTTTGGCGTATGGCGTATGAATTGTTTATTTGGGGACGCAAGAGGTGACATTCCAGGGGCGTCCTGGCCTAGTGACTACAGTTGTGAAGTGTATCCGGGCAAGGGCTGTGTTGTGAGAGGAATGAGCTTAGGCTATGTAACGAGCACACAGCCCTGTTCGAGGGCAAAGCAGCCTGGAGGCTAGACTTTGGCTAGCCCTAACATAAGGCTAGGCTAGTTCAGTGAAGACTGTGAGTTCTAGCCTAGAAGAAGAAGAAGCTAGAATTCTTTATATGCAGCCCTTAATCTGTCTGATCAAATAAGCAAGATGATCGGTGTTTGTTTTGACTGTTAAAATAAGCTTTCTTCTGCTTGTCACTTTTAAGGTAGGCCTTAAAAAACTGAGCCTTACGGAATGCCAGAGGCCTAAGTCAGTAGGCCTAAGCTTCCAAGGCTGGCTACATGACCCACTCTCTTTTAACATATTTACTGCAGAACAGAAGGAATACCCTGCTGCATAAGCATTAGCCTACCCTTGAAATTTAATGGCTACATTGTGAAACTCCCTCATAAATAAATAAATAATTTGAAAGACCCATCATTAGTCCTATGTGCTTGATCTCTATCAAATTTAGTGAAAAAAATTTCAACAAAGTCCCCTAAGTGGTTGTGTTGGCTACACTGGCTTCACAGGAAAGAAACAATGGAGTATTTTGCAGTACCTCACAACTCCCAAGCTTTACCCCTTGAAAATGTATGGCTTCAATATCCTGCGCCCACTTCACAACCACTGCAGAATATACAAGTACTACCCAGATTGAGTTTGGGGGCAAAAATATTGTAAGTCCAACTTGTCTACCTCAGAGTGGCTCGTGGATCCAACTTGGAAATGAGGAGACAGAAGCAGCAGACAATGAATCTTGGAACTGGCTCTGAGGTGGAAATAGCATTTGCAGGGATTCTGAAATTGTGCCGAAATAATTGGGTTAACTGGGGTAAACTGGAATTTAATTCCCAGGACCGAAACTCCTCTTGCCACTTTTTTTAAGGAAAGTCATGGATTTACTCCTAGAAACGTCACCAATTATCAAATTGACAGTTCTCTTCATAGTACTCCTTCCAATCATGCATTGAACTATGTTATTTCCTCTGCTCAAAAAGACTGTTACAAGTACTCTCTCTTTCCCAAACCATCCCCATGTGGAATAACCTTCTCTCAGAGCTGAAATGTGCCCATTGTGTGCTATCCCATAAGCAGTTGCTGGAAAACCACATCTAATTCTGGACATATAAAGGACCATACTTCAACAGCCCCCATGGGTGATTTGTGTGGGTTTACCATCAAGATCAAGATGAAGAACATCAGTCAGAATCTAGTTGTTTGTGAAGGAGAAGCAGAGAAAACTTTCATCAATCTGTGTGCCGTATTTATGCGTATGGCTCTTTTTCCTCCTAGAACTATAAAGAAGTGGGACCAGCTGTCTTCAGGGACTGTCAGTGCAACCAGTATAACCACTTTAAACATAACTAAGATTTTGATTAGTACATTTTCCCTCCCTGCTAACATATGGCCCTTATGCTCCACTATTTTAGAGCCCTGAAGATATTCATTATCCAAGAAGAATTTTTGTGTTATATACACTCATTACACAAAAATTTCTTTAAAAGACTGGTAGTGAACCACCCAACTTTTTCTATAGCCAACACAGGTGTATGCAATTTGTCCCTTCAGCTGACCACTAGTTAACAATGCTTCATCACAGCTTGGTATTAAGTGATAGCCATTTGACCTGTTGAAGTTAATTGAGGGTAATGGCTGCTAATGACTTAGCCTAGGGGAATTGAAGACTTAACAAATCTTTTAAAGGAATGTATATGTAATGTAAATGTGGTCTATATACACAAAGTAGAACAGCTTGCCTTAGTGTAGCCCACGGGGCGGACAGAGACCGTGGAGCCAATGTTGAAGTGCGGGATCTAATCATCGAAGCGGCCCAATGTGTCCAATAAAATAAATGCAGTTTAAGATGGCCCAAAATGCAGTTTAAGGTGGCCCAAAATGCCCACAGCAAAAAGTGTGGGGGCTAAAGCCCCCCTAGTTCCTCGTCTCTGCGGTCCCTGGTGGACTAATTTTTTCGTCCAGCTCATCGCTACGAAAAAATCAACGTCCGCTGGCATTGGACACCAAATCTGTTTAACTGTGTTGAAAACTTACGGAAACTTCATTTACATAACTCTACGTGGATAGGTTGAAGCAAGGCTGTTAATGTTGATTTAACAGGCAAACACTTGTACCGTACCATTGTACAACAGTACATTGAGTCACGGTGATCTATGTTATTTGACACTGGTATTGTGTGGTACCATGCAAGTACTCAGTGCAGCAGTTAATTAAGAACAACTAATCACACAGCCATGGGAAAAGACAGTTCGATATTTTTCAACAAATTATTACTGTTTTCAAATCCACTCTTTGATGAAAGTTGTTACTGTTTGAAAGAAGCTGCCCATGATCAAGACTTCCATCTGAATTAGAAGCTTTAACCAAAATAATAAGCATATGTTTTTGTTTGGTTTAAATGTCTTTGTGTTCAACATAGCACTGCCAAGATTTAGTCGTTGAGGACCGCCTACCTCAGAAATAGACCAATTGTGGTGAGTGCTCATGAAAATTAAGAGGATCAACTTTTGGGCTCGTTGAAAGGAATTTCTGACCATCCCCGGCAGGCTCTGAGGGGCGGCAGCCTAAAGGGGGCTGCAGCCACAGAGGCGCTACTCATGCTAGCTTTAGTGCCATATGTTGTCAAGGGCTTCAAACAAAGTATTCATGATCTCTCATCTTGTACTTCATTTAACCTCTTAATTTGTAGAGGACGTCCTCATCAGATTTACTGACCTAAAGGGTAGTGATCATTCCTTTAAACCTAAAACCTACCTCAAAAGAGGAAAACTTTCTCATTGAAATCCAGTGTAAAGAATGGTCTCATTCCATTTCCCACTGATTTGTGAGGACTCTGGTAAAAGTGTCCAATGAGGGAATCATACAGTAGTCCTGAATGACCATTCCCATTTTAGATTATGATGTCAGGAGTTGTGATGTGAATCAGTAACTTCGTTGACCCTGCATCATGAAGGTGCACTGCTGCATGCATGCAAGATGTCTGTGTAAGTTTGTCAGACTGCTGGTGAGACTGATGACCTAATTTTAGTTTGGGAAGCATACCAGGGCCCAAGTCAGCAGACTGTGGGTAAGGTCTAGCCTAATATTACAGGAGTTTATGCAAGATCACCAACTTCACTCTTGGTTAGCTAGGTAGATGAGGTTCTTTGACTTAGATTCTAAGTAACTGGTTTTTAGTTGGGCTGGCTACAGCCTTTTTTCCAGTTGTTGCTCACTAGCTCGTTTTCCCTACTCCGTCCCTTGTGCTGGGAACCAAGCACAACAGCACTAGGTTCTGTTTTTAAAGCCTTTGGTATGACCCAGCCAGAAGTCAATCTCCAGACCTCCCAGCTGCAAGTCTGATACTCTAACCACTTCACTCTTGGACCAATGCCATGTTTCATTAAGGGTCAGAAAGACAGTGCTCATAAATCATGCAAGCCAGATGAGGTGACAAAGTTTTGAGCTATTTGTCATGGTGTTCACAAATTTCATGAAGATTTCAATGGAATTTGGCATTAAAGCACTTATCAATTGTAAGATGCACCCGTTAATCCCTTTCTAAACTAGCTTGTTCTTATAAGCTTGTTTAAAGAGGGATTAACTTATGCAGTAAAAGCTCTAGACAAAATTTAGCTGGGAAAAGGTCTTTTTCTCAGGTGATATTGGCTAAAATGCCCTTTTCAATTCTAGCAGCATATTCTGTTAAAAGCACAAGGAGCAACTCTACTTCATGATCTTAAGTGCAGTACTACCCAACTTCTGAATGCTATATACTGTATGCTAGTTACAGTAGCCTCATATGACTTTAAAGAGTATGCATAAAGTGTAGAAGACAGGAAATGCTCAGATGGAGAAGGATTGCCCAGTGGTATTTCCAAACACTTGTTCCACTGCTTTCTTTAAAGGGGAATCAGAGTGTGACAGATATTAATATTAACCTTTTGTTCCAGAACTTACTTTTGGTTTCCCGAAAGGGAATACCTATTGAGTCATGCAGATGTATCTTTTGCAAAAGTAGTGTAGGATTGTACATTTTAGCGTTGGTGTATACTATGGTTTGTTGACTTCCTTAAAGTTGGTAATGGTACTCCTAATTTACTGAAGGACCAACACAGACTGTCCTATTGTTCACTGTCTGAAGCCAATACAGTGCCTCATTGAAATTGTATGTGATGACTCACGCTAGGCGAGATCATTTTTTAAGTGGGCAGCTGTGCCTTCTAGTTCTGTAAAAAATAGTACTGTTTGGAATCAAAAGCAGCAAGTGCCGAAAGAATATTTTGCTATTTGTTTTACAGTGGTATTTTATGTAACTACTGTAGGTATTTACTGTATATTTGACACTTTGAGGAATGGTAACTTTTGACAAGAGAAATACTTTCACTTTCTTTGAAATGTATCTAACCTAGCATTGAATGACGTAATAGGTATCTAACAAGTTTCAAGGGAGGTTAAGAACATGGGAAAGCCAAGAAAAGGCTTAATTATAGAAGAAAGGCATACTTACCAGCTGTTTGGGGAGTCAGTTAGTAAAGGTTTAACACCTCTTTTCTAGTTGTGGCTCGCTGGCTTGTTTTCCTTATTCCATTGCTTGTGCTGATCACTAAGCACAGTGGCAGTTAAAGCCTTCGAAATAACCCGGCCTAGGAGTTGAATTTCAGAACTATGGCCACATATGGTGCGTTGTGGCGGATACAAGTCGGATGCTCTAACCACTAGACCATGCAGTGGGTCCAGCCTCTTTTTAATTATTTATTTATTTTCTCAATTCAGTTTTGATTCCCTTTTGAATAGATTGTTTACCAGAATATAGGAACATTTAAGAATTAAGGGATCTTTCAGATTAGAAAAAAAATGTTGATTTTTTGTTTCAATGGAAATTTCTGAATACTCTCTGGACCTGTAATAAATTCCACATAAATGAGGGACTAGGCAGCCTCCACTACACTCTGACCAATCTTTATGTTAGACAGTGATCATGGATCATTTTTTGTTCGTTATAAGTCAGTGTACAAATGTATTGCAGAACTGAAAAATGTGAAAAATGTAAAAGCACACGCTGATTGCCGCTTTAACTTAGGGATATCCATTTTCTCTTACAGTATTTTAGATTCAAGTTCCTGTTCGGGTCTTGTTGGGTTACTGGGATAGATGGTTGTATCTTACTTTTTAGCCATTTTTCTGTATTGATGTATCAATCAAGCTCATTTGCATACTATTTTAAGCAAAAGTTCCTTAAACATCTTTGTTGTTTTGATCCCAAAAGGACTTGAGTGGTTCTGTGAAAATTGGAGAAGAATGGCACTGTTACAGAAGTGAACCAGGGTTTTAGATCCAAAATATGTCAACACAGAAGCAACTGCCCCTTCCCCCTTTATCTTTTGCTTTTTTGAATGGTTGGGTTGGTTAAGGACTATGTTGCTAGTGAGTCCTATGGGACAGCCATAGATCATGAATGCCGGGTGGCACTGTGTGTTGACACCCGGCATTCTTACATTTTGCCCAGCACTCATCCCAAAATATTGAAAGACACCTGACACTGTTTTCAATTTCCTAAACCATTATAAAACTTCCTACAGTTATTCAAAATCATTCAGTTAAATCCACAGTAGTGTTTAGCAAATAACAGTGAATAAAAAAAAATTTCCCCCCTCCGCTTAGCCTAGGCCTAAACCCCGCCCCAATGAGGCATTCAGATTCAGAACATCTGGCACTCAGAATCAAAAAGGCACATTCCTGTCCTTTACTATAAGCAAAGGCCAGACTAACACTAATTTTAATGTTATGCTACAATGAAAGTTACAGTAGTTGTGTACCATGACAAATGACACAACTTTGTTAACAATTGTTAAAATAGCTTTGTGCACAACTTCAATTGCCAAAAATCTCTGTGAAAACTGATTGAACTTTCAGCATGATTTTTGTAGTGCAATTGAGCTAGTGTAAAGTCAAAGTTCATCTGATGTCTTGAAAATATATGTGTGTGTGCAATGATATGCAAATAAGAGAGTCTGCAATTTCTGACATGCATTGTTATGCAAATTGTTACTCCTTCTCCATTTGTTACACTGTTGTGTATTTTATTTGCCCTCCAGGGAGCTAAGGAGCTCATGTACTCTATTGACTTGTATTTTACCTACCGTATATTCTGTAATAAACGCTCCCCCTCTAATAAACGCCCCCCCCCCCCCTCAAAATTTTTAACAACTGCATAGGCCAAGGCCTCCCGCACTACAGGCCCAAACCACGGATTAAGCTAGTGTTTGACCGTTTATGCATAATCAGTATTTAATTTAACAATCGGCCCGCGGGCCGATTACCAATTATTAGAAAGAGGGAAGACATGTGTTTATTGTCCCTAAAGTACGCGCCCCTTGCTTTGTGCATATCGTTCAAGTTGAAAAATATTGGGAATAGTTCCGTTTGTTTCGCAAATGGAATATCATTTTGTAGGCCTAATATTTTCTTTTCAAATGTGGAGATATAAACCAATCGTTAATAGAGTAGGATTGTTTTCAGTCGATGTCACATACCCTTTGATAATTTAATTCTTAGGCAAACATCATGCTCTGTCTAGTTTTCATCCCCCAATCATGTCGGAACATTGCAGTATTTTACTGTATTAGGTTGTAGTTGCGTTAATTTACTGAAGAATCCCGCTTTAATGAGGCCATGTAGAAATACGCAATCATAATAATCTTAGCAGTTCTGGGGCAGCAAAAAAATTGCACTCAATTAACGTATCCTATGGTTCCTTTCGGATATAAATATCCCCGTAAATTTTTAGCAGTTCTTGACCAAAACTTACGTCTTGTTTGAAAATAATCTGCAATTGAAATGCACGCAAGTGAGATCCCCGAAATATCTACGTACACAGAGATTTGCGATGTCGTTTCTTGTTGAATTTAGCACGGGGCTCGCCCGGCTGCGCTAGCCGGTTTATCAGCATAGGAAATGTGATCGTCGTAACACATAAACACTCAATAGAAAAATTCGTCTTTAGGCCTAGTATTTTCACACACTAAATCACATAGGCGATGGCGCGAGTTGTGATTGGCTGGCTAGAATCATCGCATTTGAACCAATCACGATGCAGGGGAAATTTAAATTTTGCAATGGATCGTATGCATATGATGTCACCGAGCAAAACATGATGCCTTGTTTGGCGGTAAAAACGGAAACGCACGTAAGTCTACTGCATGCCTGGGCGAAGAAATCGGCTGCATGAGACCACGTGCATCACTGTTTTCGTTTGCAATGACGTTCACATTTCAAAGTCCTACTGTAAATAACATTAGGGAAGGAATGCAAGGAATGGCTTAATTTATGCAGGATAATAACCACCGAACTTCGAAAGATTCTAGTAGCGTGTTCGACTACTCGCCCGAGTTAACTCGTGTCTGGCACGACTACGTTCGATTAGCTAATGACGTCAGTGTTCGCGCTTACTCGCGCCAGGCCCAAGTGAGCGACCCTCCGAGTCGGTTACTTAGGTAAATATCCCATCGTGCTTTGGGAAAGCATGGCAGCTAAACGAACAACATGCATTCGTGAACAATTTCTGAGCATGTAAATACAGTAGGGTAAACATGGAACTTCTGACTTGTGAAAAGTGGTTCATGTCGGAATTAGTGAAGTCACTCAAGTGCTATTTCTCGAGAATTTTCTAAATGAGCATTGTTTCGAGTCTACGTTCATCGTACAAGCGAACCGCATGTAATACGTACGTACAAGAGTTCGCTCTGCCATCCAGCTACGGGCTCTGTCATTGGCTATTGTGAACCAACTTCTCCAATAATTACCGTAAAACGTTCGTTTATTTCACCCAACTGCGCATGACCATCGTAGCCCTAGCTCGAGGCTCGAGTAAGTCAAGGGAAGCAAATCGAACGCGCTATTTGTGTACAAAACGTGCACAGATATACATGGTAAGCTTGGGACTTGAAAATACAGCCAAACACTGCAGCTCGATAGTCTGTACTTTTGTTTTTGTATGGAACAAATTGTACAGCAACTTACACGGCACTTTTTTCCAGACTGCAAGGAATACAATTCCAGGTTATACTACATTGTTATGGGGAAAATAACGAACGATCGCGCCCATGGCAGGGGTATAATTTATACGTTTGTGCTTATCAATGCATTCCGTTTAAGCGGGAGGGATTGAGTACGCTATTTCCAGGAATTTTAACGAAATTAAGAGCAAGTTTCAAGTATATTTGTGCCCTTTTTTCAGTTTACAAATAATCGGTGGTAATGATGGGTCGAATGGCAGAATTTTACCGATGCCGATTAGTTAATTTTTTATTTAAATATACCCTCAAATAAACGCCCCCCCTTTTCAAAAATGTAACGCCCCCGGGGGCGTTTATTACAGAATATACGGTACATGTATACCGGTGTGTGGCCATGATCCTGCCTTTCCTTGGACTTGAAACTCATGCTGTTTTAGCTTTGAGCTCTAGTGCCTTGCACAGTGCTGCATTAAAAGAGGCCTTTTTTGATAACAAACAATGTGAAATGCCATTTGAGGTTGCAAAGGGTCAGATGGTGACACACATGGTATTGCTTTTCCATAAGACTTTGGTTTTGTGTGATATTGCCATAGGAACCATTTATTGGTTGGCTTGACAAAATGGGGTCTAAATAGCCACTTTTGTCAGCAGAATTACTTACACGAGTATTGCTCAATCATTAAAAAGAAAAGTATTTCTGAAGCTGGGCAAGTCTGCTTTGCACTTACTATAACAATTGATACCCACAGTATAAGCGAGTTCTGTAATTCATTGCTGCATGGAATTGTGGGGCACAGATGGGATATACAAACTAAGCTCAGCATGTAGTGTACAGCATTCCCTTATTTTTGTCAGTATGTGCAGACAACACTATCTAAATGTCTAGCCAATTCTAAGGGGTCTCATCTTAGTTTACTGCAGATTAAAATGTTTACACTAAAAGACAATTTAGACACAATCTACTGCAAAAAACTGCACTTGAGATCCCTCCTTATGTTATGGATGGATTAAGAAAGAATGAATTCACCAAATTTTCATGTAAACTCAAATTTTGGAATATGTGTGGTAGGTGCAGGGTTGGTTAGTTTATCCCAACGATTTGGAGAATGTGCGCATGTGCACAGCGAAACGAATTTCTGAATTGGCTTATTGAAGGTGGTTTGTGGACTTTCCACAGCTCATTGGTTGTGATCTCCAAATATTATAAAAGTGAAAAGCCGTAACTGTGTGTCAGGAATTCAAAGTTCAGGTATGACGTCATTGATGCTCTTGTTTATAAGTTGGAATGTATAATGGGCTGGGCAAATTCTTTATTATTTTGCAAATGCCCTTTCAAAATTCTGCCATTTACCTCATAAAAGTGTCTTTGTTCTGTAATCCTTTAAAGGTTGTACCTTCATCTTCAGGTCTCTTCTTTGTTTTCAGCGATCTTCACGAAGATGTCTTCAGTTTGAAGGAATTTTCGACTGCTTTAGTAATAGAAGCAGTTGTGAGATGTCTTCGTGTAATAGATCCTTCCACTAACCTTGCCCACCAGTTACCCCCAGGGATGTCAGCCAGGTACAGATTGGGGACAGACCTTGCCAATGCCTGCGTGGTAAGATTACAGTTGAATCAACCTTTGACAACATTTGAACAAATTTAAAACTTTATTTGGAAATTTGTCAATTCTTATACCCATTGAATATTTTGTTCATCTTGACAGAGGAGGTAAACAAGGATTTTTTTCTGATCTGTCTTAAGTCATCTGCAATCATTAAAAAATTTTTCTCCAAGTCGGTGGATTCCAAAAATTATGGGAACCCATGTGTGGGTTCTGCCATTTGTCACCACGGTAACCTTCGGTAATTCACTTTTAAATTTTGTGGAAAGATCCAAGGGTGGTAGCTGAATAATGATAACCAATTTTTGGGTTCCTTTTCATCACCACAGAACCACTATGTGATGGAGAATAATTGCCCCTGTGATATCCACTTCCTACTTCCAATGGTTGTATTTTTGGTTTCGATGAAAAGAGAAACCTATGCATTCATGATGGCGTGCGTGTGTATGTATGTGTGTATGTGCGTGTGTGTGTGTATGTGTGTGTGTGTGTGTGTGTGTTTGTGACACTTTGCTTGTTTACACGATATCTTGAGAAGGGAATATCTGACAATTCCCAAACTTGGTACACAGATACCCCATACTGAGAGGAAGAACCCTATTGATTTTGGTGGAGGTCAAAGGTCATCTGGGGTCACAGGGGGTCAAACCCCCAAATCCTTGTTTACACGCTATCTCAAAATAGGAAACTTGGAGTAACTTCAAACTTGATGCGTGGATGTGTTATGATGTAAGGAAGAACCCTATTGATTTTGGTGGAGGTCAAAGTTCATCTGGGGTCACAGGGGGTCAAACCCCGAAATCTTTGTTTACACGATATCTCAAGATAGAAAACTTCGATTAATTTCAAACTTGATGTGTTGATGCTTTATGATGTAAAGAAGGACCCTAATGATTTTGGTGGAGGTCAAAGGTCATTTGGGGTCACATGGGGTCAAACCCCAAAATCCTTGTTTACACGATATCTCAAGATACGAAACTTGGAATAATTTCAAACTTGACATGTTGATGTGTTATGATGCAAGGAAGAACCCTATAAATTTTGTTGACGGTCAGAGGTCATTTGGGGTCACATGGGGTCACACCCCGAAATCCTTGTTTATACAATATCTCATGGTGGGAAACTTGGATTCATTTCAAACTTGATACATTGATGTGTTATGATGCAAGGAAGAAACCCTATTAATTTTGTTGGCGGTCAGAGGTCATTTGGGGTCACATGGGGTCAAACCCCGAAATCCTTGTTTGCACGATATCTCATGGCAGGAAACCTGGATCCCTTTCAAAGTTGATATGTTGATGCATTATGAGGTGAGGAAGAACCCTATCTATTTTGGTGGAGGTCAGAGGTCATTTGGGGTCACATGGGGTGAAACCCCAAAATCCTTGTTTACACGATATCTCAAGATATCTCAAGATACAAAACTTGGAATAATTTCAAACTTGACATGTTGATGTGTTTTGATGCAAGGAAGAATCCCTTTAAATTTTGTTGGCGGTGAGAGGTCATTTGGGGTCACATGGGGTCAAACCCCGAAATCCTTGTTTGCAGAACATCTCATGGCAGGAAACATGGATTCATTTCTAACTTGATATGTTGATGTGTTATGGGGTGAGGAAGAACCCTATCTGTTTTGGTGAAGGTCAAAGGTCATTTGGGGTCACATTTTGTCAAACCCTGAAATCCTTGTTTACACGACATTTCAAGGTAGGAAACATGGATTGATTTCAAACTTGATATGTTGATGTGTTATGAGGTGAGGAAGAACCCTATCTGTTTTGGTGAAGGTCAAAGGTCATTTGGGGTCACATTTTGTCAAACCCCGAAATCCTTGTTTACACGATATCTCAAGGTAAGAAATTTGGATTGATATCAAACTTGATATGTTGATGCATTATTATGTAAGGGAGAACCCTTTTGTTTTTGGTGGAGGTCAAAGGTCATCTTAGATCACAAGGAGTCAAAGTCTGAAAATCTCCTTAATGTGATATCTCAAGTATGGAAAGTTGGATGAAGTTCTTATTTGATATGTGGATGTGTTATGGTTAGGAGATCGTCCCCATTTCTTTTAGTGGAGGTCAAAAGTCATCTGGAGTCACCGATGGTCAAAGTCTGAAAACCTTGTTAACGTGATATCATATGTTTAGGAAGCTTGGATACATTTCCTATTTGGGGAAGTGGATGCATTATGGTCAGGAGATGGTTCCTCTTGTTTTGGGCAGAGATGAAAGGTCATCTGGGGTCTCCAGGGGTAAAAGTTGTAAACCCTTTTAAATGTTATTTTTCAAGATAGCTGCCTGTTTGTCTGCCTGTCTGTATGTTGGTCTGTCTATCTATCTATGTATGTCCTTTATGGAGGTCAAAGGTCATCTGAAATAACAAAATGATTTTTTGAACATGGTTCTATAACATTTGAGTGAGAAGATTAACGTTGCATGATGGCATTATTTGAAATGAAAAATTTATGTATCATTGAAACCTCAATGCATTTTTGCATTCTGGTTCATATTTACATTTGCTTTTTCATCACAAAAACTGAAGGCATGTTTGAAGATATATTTTGGTGAATTTAGATTTACCATGGACAGTCAGTCAGTTAGTTAGATAAGAGTTTTACTGCCCAGTTTCTAACCAATTGGTTTAAGTCAGGCCAACCACAGTCTTTTTTCCAGTTGTGGCTCACTGGCATGTTTTCCCTACCCCATTGCTTATGCTTAGCACCAAACACAATTGCAGAAGGTCCCATATTTTAAATCTTCAGTATGACCTGGCCGGGAGTTGAATTCCAGACCAGACCAGACCAGAGACTGTCTGCAGTATTTTGTATTAGCTGATATAACTTTAGGAGATTGTATTTTGTTGTATTTGCACACTACCTTTACATCAAGATCTTGTGTAACACCAATAATCACCTATAATCATAAAGTGCAGAGACTGTTTCTTTAGAAAAATTCATGTTTAAAGTTAATCACTTGAACTCAAACTGAAAAGAGTGGATCGTATGTTTTTCCTTAAGAAAAAAAAGGAAAGAAAATTAAAAAGCTCCAAGGGTGTCCTTGTACACAGTATGAACATTACCTTAGACTTGATTGCAGTTAGAGCAAAATTCTCAGCATGCATTTTGAAGTCTTAGGTGTCACAACTTTTTATTGTTTTCAGTCCCACTGACTATGCACATACAGAGCAGCATGTGATCTTTCCAGACATGTCCAGAAATACTGCACCTGTTTATTTCTCTTCAGATATATTTGTAGTTTATAAATCCCTTGCAATATATTATTTAAACTATATATGCTAATTATCACAAAAATGAGTGCGTCTTCAGGTATGCTGAAAACATGTAGGTAGAGAGAAATTTTGTTCAGATAGCTACATCAGAGAGCAGATACAGTATTTGGGATGGAGTTAGCCTTGCCAAAACTTGTTTTGAAGTACTAATTGCTTATTGAAGGTCACCAAGTAATCTTTCAAATAAACAACACTTGAGGTTTCTATGAGAACCAAAGCTAGATTAATTAGTTGGTAGGATTTGGGCAAACTTTTTGATTCCTTGCATTAGCAGAAAGGCTCTATGCGATGTTGATGATGGTGGTGTTGTATGTGTGTGTGTGTGTGTGTGTGCATGGTAGTGTGTGTGTATGTGTCTGTGACACTTTGCTTGAAAAAACAATATCTCAAGATAGGTAAGTGTGACTAATCTCATATTTGGTTAATGGGTTGGCCATATGAAGAAGATGACCCCTATTGTTTTTGGTGGAGGTCAAAGGTCATTTAGGGTCATGAGACTTAAAATGACAAAACCTTGTAATGTATATAATATTAATAACAATATCTCAAGAAGGGTAAATGCAACCTATTTCCTATGTAATGTGTGGGTTAACCATAATGGAAAGGTGATCCCTGTTGATTTTGGCGGAGTTCAAAGGTGAACTCCCATAATTTTTCGTTCTTTTAAGAAACACTGACAATTTGAAAAAACAAAGACTTACATTTTCATTTTGGTAGCATGATAGCAAGGAATCACACCTTTTGGCTTCCTGGTTTTATATTCATAATATCATAAGAAGGACAATAATAAAATGGGAAAGGGGCAGGCCTGTGCTTTCCCCACTACGTTGACAATTCACAGGCTTTCAATAACATCTCGTGGTCTCCTAATTTCTAGAACCTTGGTTGGCGTGGAGAGATAGGTTACCAGACATTCTTATATTCGAATGATGCAGACATCCGCAGAATTCTGATGTTCCTCATTGAAAAGCTGCCAAAAGAAACAGCTACAACAACCAGTGAGCCCCTAGGTGAGTTAGACTGGGTAAAAAAAAACCTCAGCTCATAAACTTCTGGATTAATTTAATGGCACCTACAGCCTTTTTTCTCAGTTATGGGGCACATTTAGATTGTTTTTCCTACTCCATTGTTTATGTGGAGAGTATCACCCACAAAAGACAGGAGGTTCCCCGTATAAAGTCTTTGGTATGACTCGACCTTGGAATCACACCCAGACCTCCTGTGTAAGAAACAGATGCTCTACCTGTAAACCAATCACATGGTATTCCGTCTGTTAGAGAAATAGACCGTATGCGTATGGTGTCACAGAGCAAAAGTACGCCATCCTTTGGCAGCAAGACAAACCAACACCGAAAAATGCAGACAACTGATTTGTTAACCAATCAAATACCTGCATAGTCTGCTACATGTGCAGGGCGAATTCCTTTGTGTGCACCCACATGTTCATTTGTTTTGCCCCCAAGGATGACGTCAGTGCATTGTCAATGCATAAGTTCTAAACTGTGTACCTCATCTCAAGCTTGTTAGCAAAATATATTAATTTTGACAAGTCAGGTCATGTGATTGTATTATGCCATGCTGGCATCACCACAGAAATTATCCTAAATTTCATGTTCATTACAATGAGATATTTTAAATGATGCAAGACCCACTTGGCATAACCACTGGTTGTAGTGTTATCAGAAAGATTTTCTTTACTACTTAAATATAGTGGGCTTTTATACAGGCTAGTAGTCTCATTAGCTGGGGTTAGATTTACATCATGAACAGCAGCAGACCTTTAATTGCCATACTCTTTTATTATAACAGGTAAAATTGCACTCTTGAAAAGGAAGATATCTTCTGAATTGTCACAGTGTTTGAACCAGCCCTGGCTTCCCCCAGTTTGTAAGAAAAGAGGACTAAGATGGACCTCCTCTGAGAATTGGCAAAGAGAGGTGAGAGAAATAGTCAACTAGACGCTGTCAGTTTTGTAATTTGATTAATTTGGATTTGTTAAAGCAGCGATCAAATTTTTTTTGCAATTTTTTTCACAACTTTAATTCTGAACCCCATCAATCCAATCTTGTTGCCTCTCAGTTACATGTGCTGTCCTCTCAGCTTGTCTTTAACCTTGAAGAGTACATGGAACTTCCAAAATAATCACCCACTCCCCCCCCCACCCACCACCCCTACCTCATTAAAATGACTTATCTAATTGGGATTTGACCGTGATCAGTCACAACTGATTTTATTGGCTACAGGACATACAAAACATTCCTTAAATGGTTCTCGAATTGATATTACAATATAAATAGAGCAGTCTTCTTGTAATGACACATTTAGAAGCATTGATGAATAAATATTACAATCCGTTTGCATATTTTCCTATTACTTCATAATTTTAGTTGGAACAATTAAACTACCAGAGACAACATTTCTCCCAAGTACCTTTTCCTTAATTCTTTTGTGCAATATACTTTTATATCCTTTCAAAGAAATAAAGGAACCATCAAAGTGTACCTCAAGTCTAGAATAAAAAAAAAAACATCTTTTAGAGGTTGCAAAATGAATCTTGTTCATTCAACTTCCATTGACCCTGTTTTTTCCATTCGTGAAATGTAAAATGTTGAAATTTATTGCCTTCAGACAATATAGTCCATTGAACAATTATTTGTGACTTTTGTGTTGTGCAGCTAACATTTCCCAGTTTTGTTTTCCTATGAGGTTAAAAGTGACCTTGAGTGCTTCCTGTTTACTTGCATAGCATGTTTTTCAGAGAGGGCTTAATTGCAAGAATTATAATTGTAAGAGTTAGAATGATGAACACATTGTTACATGGTGCAGTATTACTTCCAGATAAACAAGGAAATACAAAGACTGTTGTTTGTGTAGTACAACGATGACATCACAAATTATTGGGCAATGTACTTTTTAAAATTGAGTGTATAAACATCAACATTTTATATCTCAGCTCAGGAATGTCCTATGAAATTTGGAGTTACAGTGTTTGAATTCATTTTTCATGCTCTGTAATAGATGTTTTTGATTTTTTAGACTTGAGATACACTTAAACTGTAGGGAAAGTCTTTCTTTTTCTTACAATTAAATTTTTTTATTTTACTTCTTGGGGAAAAAAAGAATTAAATTTTCTTTATGACAGGGTTCTAGCCAGCCCATTTTAACCAGGTGGTGGGCCCGGTTTGAATATAATATCGCTTCTCAGCACCCAGTTTGAAAATTATCTGCTCAGTTTGAAAAGTTGTGCACCTGGTTTAAATTTTTATCAATTGTAAAGCATTACCAGAACATACGGACTTCATTAAAACCAACACAAACATAATCACAAAAACTTGAGATTAATTTTGCTCACACCAGCCAGACTTCAATCAAAACAGAATCACTTTTCTTTTCTCCCAACTCTGTATAATGTAGGAGGGCTAGCACTTCGTGTAAACAGTGCCTAGCCTACATAGCATGCACGTACGACTGTACTTTACTCATGGTAGTTTGGATATTAGTGACAACGTAAGGAACTCACGAGGCCGATAGTCCTGTGTTTCCTTTACTTTGTAGCTTGGAAGCAATGGGCAGGGCTATGAACACAACTTTGATTGGTTCGTTTTGTACTAGGACTGTCAGTTTGCGATTACTGAACTAAATGTTTAATCACATCTTTTTGGGATTACTCGGCAATTAAACGCATTTGCGTATGCATAACCAACCCCTGTAGTAACGTGTAGATATCGGTAAAAACCTACACTGTACATATATGTGTGTGAATCCGTAGTTTAGTAATTTGCAATTGCTCGCCAATACTAAGTTAGCATTAATACAACGCACATGCACGTCCGCCTTGAAGCAGACTCCATTTAAACTTTTTCCCCCATTTAATATCTTTAGTAACAAAACATTTCGTGGAAAAGCAATGTTAATAAAATTACTTCCATTGGAGGTTGATTCAGATAGAAGTTGCGGTTTTAGTTGGATTGTTACTAGTGTTTGCACGGGTACTAAAAATTAGGACCCGGGTACCCGATCGCCATACCCCTCGGGTACCCGGGTTACCCGGTGTTACATACGGTGACTAAAAGATATGAGCATTTTGTAAGGCATACTCCATAAGACATGCATGGTAACATTAACATCTGTATTTGATAGGTATAGCGATCACAGTTCCCAAGTTCAAAAACATTTGATTTGTTAGAAGGTTTAATCGTCTCGTTTTGTTTTAGATCAAAATAACAAGTAAAAAAAAAATGTAACAGAAAACAGTCAAATAAGAAAATAAAACTTCCCAAGGCCTATATCAATTTGATATTGAATTTTGGGATGTTTCCTACTCGAAAAGCCAGCATAGTAAGAGCTTGAAGCTTCTCCTTTTAAACCACTGATTTAAAAATATCAACTAATCAGAGCCCTGTATTATGGTATTCTCTTGCACGTCAAAAATTACTGATTGTAAACAAACGACATCATGTTTGTGAACTTCCCTCATACTACTTTGCAATGTGCGTTGGAGTTATCGCTAATGGGGTATGTACGTTCTTACGTAGCTAGCCTTGTGTCGACATCCAGGCACGGTAACATAACTTTCACACATAAACTTCGAAGTCTGCTCGAGCGCCATTTTGGGGCAAAATAACGTAATACATACTGGCCTATTGTAAAAAAAAAATTTTGTGAATGTTTACGGTGTTATTACATTGATGTCGTTTTACTTTGCAGATAGCGGCAGAGTGTTGATTTGCGTAAAACTAACACCTTTAACCATTAAGAAATATTCGAGGATTATACTCGAGGTGGCATACCATATTGATAATAAGATCGTATATACATGCAAGGCTCAGTTTACCTGGCATGCTGAACGTTACGGGCACTGTCTTTGCGAGCTAAGCGGGGGTGATACAGTATGTCTTGCTATGTCTGCGTGAAACAGTATGATGTGATTTTGAATCGGCCGTCAGATAGCTTGCTTGCGAGTAAGTTTATAAGCGATATATACATGTGATGTGTGACAAGTAAACCACTGCGTGACGATAGTGCGATCGGGCCGCACGCTGATAAAAATTTCAACTTCAGAAACGAAGTACAGACAACTATCAAACTTACACATAATTTCTAGGGGCTCTCTTCATTCTCAGTCTCGGAGAATGTTTACCAAATTGGCAAAATATTTTAGTCCATTAACGTGGGCAATGGCGTAAATGGGATGATCCTTTTGCATGCATTTTTTTTTTAAGATTCGGGTAGTAGATTTGGAACCAGGTAATACAATGGTGGGCGGGTACCCGGGTACCCGAGTTACCCGTGCAAACACTAATTGTTACACCACACACCAGTATTGTAGCTAGATGAAGTTTCTTAACATTCAGTATTGCAAAGCAGCTATCGTTCACGAAGTATAGGGCTAGGTCATGGTACTGTATGTATCCAGGGTGAAAGTAACTGCCGCGCCCCCTTTGCAGACAGGACCGACTCCTATAAATTTAATATAGACACTTGCCCAATTTACCCATTTGTTTCATTTCTAATTGCCCCCTAAAAATAGTGAGGCTTGAAGCCACAATAAAAACTAGACTTAGGGCCTAGCCACCTAAGTTTACAGTACAAAATGTAACGTTGGAGCTAACAATAATAGGCTACAATCAAATCTAGACATTGTAGTGTACACCTGTCATTTATTGTATAAGTTACCACCTGTGTAAATAGACGTACATTCACAGCACATAACCGGGACCGGCTGCTACATGCACAGTATATTATAAACACACACTGCCTTCAGCTGGCTGCTCCGTGTACTTCGTTAAAAGCGCTCAGAGAATGGTTGTACTTCAATTGGCAATAACATGACACCCTCCCTCAATAATTACGTTAGAAGTGAGGAATCCCGAAACTTTTAAAGAAGCTGCTTCATTCATAAACGCAAGCAGCCAATCAGTGAGCACGATTCTTCGTAACAGAAGTTCGTTCAGTTTACAGCATGAAGCAGCAGCGTAATGATTTTCAGCCAACTGTTACCATGTACAACTGCTGCTATGTAGGCTGTTGGTCTTGATAAACAGTGATCCAAACTTTTTTGAAACTTTTTTCAATTCATGACTTACAAACACTCATACATAATACAAGGACAGGAATAATATGGTTCGAAAGCTGAACTTGTTATTTCTTGAAAAATGTTAATTTCAAGTTGAAATTTTTGGAGACATGCGCCAGTAGTGAATTGACAAGTGGCTGTTGAAATTGAACTATTATGGCGAAGTGCACAGTGGTACACAAGATACTTAAAGGGCCAAACCTCTCACCCAAAACTACAATTTTGGTATGGGGGTACCAAAATTCTCAATTGGCTCAGCTCTTTGATTGGCAGCTAATTCAAACAATTCAGAGTACCAAAGCTTATATTACACAGCATGAACAGTACTGAGAGTGTTTTGATTATATAAATTGAGTTTTCCTATTCACACCTTGAAGCGATAAACTGAGATTGTATCTAGATGAGGATGAATTTCAGACAATTCTGGGAGGGGCTTCAGTAAGAAGGTTAGGAGAATTGGTACTGTTTGGGGTGAGAGAACTTAGCCTTTAAAAGACACAATGGTGTATGCATATGTTAATTGCTTTGAAATTTCATTGTAAATTATGTTCATTACAAATGAATTAGTGGTGTTGAGTTGAAGTAAAGTATGAATTCTAGGCCGCTGGCAATTTCATTTAGTAAAGCATTTTAGTAGGTTGTATAAGAATCACTGATTTATGGACAGTGCTTGAATTGGACGATCTTCGTTGCATGTACGTGTGTACTGCACTAATGTGTAGAGTCAATTACAATTCTGTGTCAGTCTAGTGAGTGAAAGCGGGTTTACTTGCATAAAATTGAGGATCCTTTAAGCTTTAGGTAAGTGTCAATTTCTTCCCAAACTTCGAGTGAAACAGTCTTATTTACAATGTAAGCTAATATACTGAAGATCCGTGCCAAAACATGACACAACTTTTAGAGTTTTCCCACCAAAATACCATACTGTTACAGTATGGAGCGACATGCATCGTAGCAGTAGCTGTGTACTAAGACTAGTCAGTCACGTACGTACGGTCATACAAAAGTATCTGTTTACATGTGGAAATATTATTCGAAAAAGAGCCTGAATTTGAACCAGTTTATGGCTCCTAAAAAACGTAAAATTGCAGAGCTTCCGGGGACTTTGCCCCCTGGACTTCCACCCTTGACCCCACGCCGAATGGGCAATGGCTTCATGATCGTGTCGATGCCTTGGGCATCGATGAGGATAGTTTGATTGATGACCGCCTGGTTTGGCAAAAAACCTGGCTAGAACCCTGTATGAGCGTAATCATCCCCCCCCACAAAGAAGAGTAATTTACATTTGAACCTACCTGCTCTCTTAAAACATTCTGAAGATACCTCCACGGTATACTGGTGTTTCATTTAAGAGGAGTTAAAAAAAAAGATGTAATATTCTATTGTCATTACTGATGTGTAATTTTGTTTTATTTCAGGGAACCATCGCAAGTCATTGTTATCACAGTGAATACCTCACTATTCCAGAAGGCTTAGGAGATTTCAGAAGAGAAATTAATGAAGGTGAAACAGGACACTTGTGTCATGAAGTAGAGCTAAGCTTCAGCTTCCAATGCTGTTTTGAAATTTAGGCAGTAATTTTCAGAAACTTTCATTGTGATCCTTTGGATAATCATTTAACTATTTTAAGTTGTCCGCAGGAGAATTTGGTTTGTCCGCAACGTTTTGCACTTTGGATAATCATTTAACTATTTTAAGTTGTCCGCAGGAGAATTTGGTTTGTCCGCAACGTTTTGCGCTCAACTACAAAACAGTGTGTTTTGTGAGTCCCTATTGTGATGTTTTGTCGCTGGAATTCAATAAAGTGTACATGTGTTCATGTTTTATCTGTCCATAGATGCATGTAATGTTTGAGAGGCAAAAACTTTGTAAATACTGAAGTCCAATGATAAAGGTTGAAAGAGTCCATCTTAAAGTAGTAGCCTTGGAGCAGATAAAAGCCAGCTGCCTTGCAGTTCTTATTCCCCTTCCCTGTAAAACCCCATCTAAATAATTTACTAAGCCAAGGATTGTACTGGACTATCCTTTGCAACTTCATCTCCCACCTCTACGGCCAGCACACGCAGTTTAATCCTCTAAATCCCCTTTGCTGCATTCACCCATTCACTTTATAGAACATCTCTTACATAACCTTACATGCTGTGTACACAGTTGATCCAAGAAGATGCCAGTTTCACAAATGCATTCATTGCATTGAATATCCCTTACACAAATGATGTACCACGAAACAATTAAGAATTCTGATCTTTGGACAAAATTCCCAGATTTTCATTGATGTTGACTCCTACAGTTTACAGCCACTTCAAAAGCCTACTTGAAATTTTGTAAAATTAATAAAAATGTGACAAAACCATTAAAAAATGTGATGAAAACATACAAGCACTGGTCAGTTAGTTAGTTTAGTGGAGTTTTTCTGCTCAGTTCGTAACAAATTGGTTGAAGCCAGGGCAGCCCCAGCCTTTTTTCTAGTAGTGGCTCACTGGCTTGTTTTCCTTACTCCATTACTTATGCTGAGTACCAAGCATAATGGCAGAAGTTCCATTTCTGAAGTCTTGTTTGATATGGCCTGGCCAGGAGTCAAACTCCAGACCTCACGGCTGCATGTCCGATGCTCTGACATCTTGATTGTGTAGTCCGTTTCAAGCATTAGAGTATCTACAAACTGTCCATGCAAATATGAAGTAAAATCCGGACATGCTTTCAGAGATCGGGATTTTAGACTATTTAGAAGTAGATGATTTGAGTAAAGGCTATTCATCAAAATGTTTGTTGAATCTCCTGTTAAACATCTCTAGCTTTAACAAGATCTCCACCCACTAGACAAAATCAGATGATTTGAAGGAAAAACAGTAAAACCCAGAAAAAAAATCCTAGTACTCCAGCAGGGGAGCTAATTTGTCATCCATGTAGGTGGTTTAATGTGCCTTAAATTGGTCCCATTGCACAACTGTGTTGCAGTGATTTTATAACAATTTTTTTTTTTTTTTTAACAAAAATGAACCACACAAAGATTACTTTGTGATTTAGTATGGGGAATCAACACTGCAGTCACCCCAATTTGAATTAGTGTAGTAGACTATTCCATTTCAGGATTGGTTCTTTAGAATCATGTGACAATATATATTTTTCCCTAAATTGTAAAATGTTGAAGGAGCCACTACTTAATGTAGCAGGAATATGCAACATTGATGTCCTGAAAATTTTAATCATGAACTGTACTGGAAAGAAAAGTAGGAGGAAATTTCTGAATTGCAGCTGCTGTTTTGAAATAATTATGTCTTTTGCAGATGCTTTTGCCCTTTTTAAAGTTTGACATTCTTGTTGGGTAACATGATAGGCCTGTCCTTGATCAATGTGTTAATTAAACATTTGCCTTTTAATGCACAATTGTTAATCTTACATGAGCTGACTTTCCCTTCATTGTTAAATGTCTGAGTGGCATTATGAAAACAAAGTCTTAGAAATATTTTTCTTATGTTAATTAAGATTTGTTACATCACTATTTTCATCAGGCATTACATCACTTGTCATTTTTACTGCTTAAAATATGTATGTCATTTGTAACTGTTTTGACCTTGTGACTTCACACAGATGTGAAAGAGTATTACATGCGACATCTCCAGCCAGTCAACTTGCAACCAACACATTCAAAGTACACAGCGCCCTCTTTGATGGAAAGAAATGCAGACAGACTTGCAGCTGCCCAGGAATGGGAGACAGAGTGGAATACATTAGGCCTTCAGTCTCAACTTTCAGAAAAGGTTTGTTACCTAATGTTTAAAAAAGAACATTGAAATCTCATAGAAATTGCTTATATAAGGGGTGCTGTTTTGTGTAAGTGTGATTTTTTTTGCTATGTTTTTGTCGAATATTTTGCAAAATATGTTTTGTATGCTCTGAGATGAAAGAATATTTCAGGGATGGAGCAGTCCAAAATGACATGGTTCTGTATGCAGAGTGACCAGCACTTATATTTGTGTTTAAAACAAGACAAGAAAAAAAACATGTAGCCAGCTTTGGGGCATACCTAGTCTATGGTAAGCTTGTATGTTAGGGGTGTGTATGCTGAAAGCAATGATGTCACAATATCACACCCTCCTTCCATCTTCATTAATACCCCCTACACATTAGTGTGTTACACAACACTTATCAGAAAAAGTTAGTCCCTATACTCAAAATATTCTGTGCTCATGATGCCCAGAGCAAGGTCCTCTAGACAAAGTCCACTAGAAGAATTGTTAGATCTGAGGTTTACTAGTATTTAGCCTCTTCATAACCATAACTTGAATCTAAACCTCAATTTTGTCTCTTATCATAACTCATATGGTCATCATGACCCCTGTTTCTAGCCCTAAGTACACTTTTGTTCTAGAACACCTTATATCTTGTGCTTCCCATGTGGTCTGGCTGACTGCATGGCTAAGTGGTTAGAGCATGCTGGTCATACCAAAGACTTTAACGAAAATGGAACCTACTACCATTGTGCTCCGTGCTCAGCATAAGCAATGGACTAGGGAAAACAAGCCAGTGACTGGCAGTGAGCAACAGCTGGCAAAAAAGGCTGTGACCTGCTTGTTGACTTGGACCAATTAGTTGGAAACTGGGGCGTTTAACTCCATCTAACTATTACTAACTTATGCGGTCCTATAATATCACATGATTAAGACTTTAATGGATGTATGTATGTAAAAATATACTTTCAGTAAAACTTTAGAGAGTTCTCTACAAATAAATTTTGATATTTGAAATGATATGGTGAGGTATTCTGGTTCATTTTGTATCCTTTTACCACAAAAAGTTTCAAAGGGAAATCTTGCATTTCTTTTACAGAAAAAAAGTCATATTCATTAAACCAAAATCTATGGACATAGAATGATAGATCAAAATTAGGCTGTGTGGTAGTCCTTTTAAGAGTTTGTGACTCATAGACATAATTTCTGTTATTTGTTGCTCAGGAATAATTTGTTCACCCAAACTTTGGAAAATTCAAATCATGCAGCTTATGTTACTCATGTAATGCATAATGTTTAGAAGTGATGAAACTATTGCTGGTATCAATTGCTGTGTTTGAATGGGTTGAAAATGACCAGAGCTACTTTCTTTAGGAGCCATGTAGACCAACTGCACGGTCAAGTGGTTAGAGCGTCAGACTTGCAGTCAGGTGGTCGATAGTTCAAATTCTGGCTGGGTCATATGCAAGACTTTCAAAAGGGAACCTACTGCCATTGTGCTTGGTGCTCAGCATAAGCAATGGAGTAGGGAAAACAAGCCAGTAAGTCACAACTGGAAAAAGGCTGTGGCCAGCTTGACTTGAACCAATTGGTTGGACACTGTGCTGTGAGACCTTTACGAGCCATGTTGACCTGATGCTCTGACGATTCACTGACATCATTTTGGAGGAATAACAATGAACTGTGTGGTCGATGCACTACTGACCTTTGCGTAGAACATGTTTGGAGCAATTAGCCACAAGCAGTAGAACTTATCCCATTTGTGTAGAAGACTCACGTGCATATCTCGAAAGCTGACCAATTATCTGTTTGAATTGGTTGATTTTGGTTTGTTATTATGGTTTAAAACTGGGTGTCCTTTTTCATTGTAACATTGTTTACATATGGTCTATTGGAGCATTTAAAATTGAATATTTCCCTTAAAACTTTGGATTGGCTTCCAGACATACTTTTTATGAAGAAGTTCCCTGGCAGAGGTAGAATTCTGTAAATATTTTGATATATTTATTTTTTAGGATTATAGAGCAAGAAAAGCAGAGAGACTCCAGAAGAGAATCTCATCTCAGATCCAGGAAAGTTTAAAACAGTCCGAGTCCAGCACATCAGCTGTTTCTGACCTGCTGCAGGTGATAGGTGCATCATCGGAACAACGAGATAAGGGAAAAGGGTCCAGGTTTACTCATACAGAAAAACTCCAGTTTGCCAAGGTAAGATTTGCTATGAACATACATAAAATTCTTCTCAATCATTTTGCCCTTGTAAATGGAGATGATTGAAATGATTGTGGAAAAGCTTTGGTGTAGATGAAATCTTTGATGTTGGTTTGAATGCAAAGTCAGTTTATTAAATTGCATCTAGGGGTAATATCTTCTGCCATGGAGATTTCTCTACAGACAGGTTTTCAGTATAGATCTGTTGTTAGTGAGATGAGATTTAATGACACACCAACAAGAATGTGTTATACAGTGTCAGTCAACTCAACAAAAGGTTCAAAGTTCAAGTATGGTGCAATTGCAAGTTTTGTTTCCGTTAGTTGCCTCTTATGGCAGGCGAGAAATACCGTGGGCATATTCTGACACTGGAGCCCACACGGGGCAGTAGAGATCTGTAAGGAATAAGTTTCTATCTATGCTTCTATCTATGACTTGACTTAATTGTAATCACTTTGCTAGATACATCAGCCTTCTGTCACAGCAAGTAGTGTTGCAGTGATTCCCATTTAATTCCTTAAATTGTATTCTCGGAAAGACCTTTTACGGCAGTTTCTGTCTTCTCCGTGGGGTTGAAGCAGTACTTTCAAACCTTAATTAGCCAAGTTTTGCATTCGGCAGCTGCATAGCAAGTGAATATTTGGAATATTTGTGTGTCCTTGGTTGAAATGGTGTCATGCATATATTTGAAAGAAGAATCTGGTCATAAATTATTAAAGATTTCTGAGTTAAATCATTCATTACTCATGTACTATTTATTTGTATGTACGATATGGGGATTGTCTTAGTTTGATCAGTTGTATTTGGTATGTGTAGAAAATTAACAGGTTGGGAAAAATTGGGTGACTTTCACAAACTTATGTGGCATACCACATTTAAGTGGCCATAAATGTGGGCAAAGCAAATAGCTTATAAATTACCTTTCATTGGGTAGCTTACCAAACTCGCTCACTCTTTTAGATCAAATATGGCTTCCTTTGAAAATTCAGTTCAGCTGGGAAAACCGTAGATTATTTATGGATGAAAACCCACCTTCCTTTGACTTGATGGGGGATCAAACCTCACTTCAAATGCCATCACCTTTTTAACAAGATGAATGTCTAAAGATAGCTTGGACATTTAACAAATAATAAAAAAAACTCTGGGTGAAAAATCCTTAGTGTTTCATGGTGAAGAATATTTACTTTTACTCTCACAGGATGATGACAAGCTGGCTTCAGAAATGTCCATTGGCGAGGGGCCAAAGGTATCCTCTGAGGAGGTGAGTATCAATATAAAACTGAAATTGTCACACATCATTTTATTGCAATGTCCTTAGACATGGTTGTCTTTTTTTGTTTTGGAGTGAAATGAAATGCTATTTTTTTTTGCTTTACAGTCCACTGGATTTTAAAGAAAGGAAAAAAAAAAAAAATTTGAAAAAGAAAATTACTGGGGAAGCCATGTTCCCTCCAAACCCTCAGAATTATCTTGTCCCCATTGTTCTTTTCCAAGAGGTACGACAAGTGAAAAATATAACTCAAACAGAATTCATATTTGCCAAGGGAGGGTTGGATTACCAGAGGTATTAAATAAATGAAAATAAAATTGAGCTTTCCACAAATGCAGCATTCACCATCCTCAACACTCCCTATGACTGGCATGCACAATAAGGGGGTGGGGGTGGGTTTGGGGGAGGGGGCGAGGGAAGGGAGAGCAGACAGGGAGAGCAGACTGGGTTAATCGGGAGTCTATGGTCCCAGCCTCTGGAAGAAGTCTAGGAAAATCAGCTAGTTGGAGGAAATCTCTTCGAAAGTAGTCTGGTCCATATCAGACCAAACAATAGGAGCACACCCCCTGTTGGCTGTCACGCTTCAAAAATGTTTCAAAAGTAGGGCCATTTTTCATCTCAGCACACATAATAAGCTTGAATTTTACAAATTGGAGGTGGATACCCCCTAAGATCCCTCCTTCAGTACAGTGCACACTACTCAAACTATGCCAACCCTCTGTTGGAAATTCTTTATGTTTTCCTCTTCAATAAGGTATTTCCCTAATTTGTTGCTGCATGGAATTGTGGGGCATAAACTGAGCTCAGCACATAGCATGCAGAATTCCCCTTGTTTTCATCAGTATGTGCATACAACACTGTCTATCCTGGTGGAATGAAAAAAGGGGTATCAGTGCTTTTTTCTGGCAGATCAAAATTAAAATATTTACACCAAAAAGACCATTTAGACTCAATTCACTGCACTAAACCCAATTTGAGATCCCTACTGATGTAGGGAAAACAAGCCAGTGAGCCACAACTGGAAAAAAGACAGTGGCTGGCTTATAAACTTGAAGCAATTGATTGGAAATTGGGCCATAAAACTCCATCTAACCTAACCCTCCTCAGGGATGGATTAAGACAGAATTATTTCACCACATTTTCATGCCAACTCAATTTTTGAAAACATGTTGTAGGTGGGGGATTGGTTTGTTTGTCCCGACCATCTGGAGGTTGTGTGCATGTGCATAGCCACCAAAACAAATTGCCAAAGTGGCATCTTGGTGTAACAACCAAATAAATATCATTAACCTTCATATTGGTCTTTAGGACATATCATTTAGTGTTTAGCCAATTTTGATGAAAAAAAAATCCCTGATATACCCTTACTTATTTTGTCAGTCAAGGAAATTCACCACCCCCCCCCTCCCCACTACCTATTAATTCCTGTGCATGTCAGTACTCCCTATTGTTTTTAAAGGTTTCTGCATACAGTTATTATTAATTGCATGTTTCAGAATTTTTGAAAATTATGTAAAAATTGCTCAGATCCATGAGTTGAAAGGTGTTATAATCCCTTCAATTAAAGAATCCTAACAATGTCCTTGAATAAATTGTGATAGTCAGGTGTAAAATAAATAGTTGTGTAAGAAAGTTTTTTTTTTGTATTCAAATTTGTGGAGACCACCTGCTGCTTCCAACAATGCCCCAACATTGTACAACCAAAAAAATGACACTTGATTTATCATAAAATCTTTCAGTCCCTTTAATGCATTCTGGCGATAGCTTACTTTTCAGAAATATCACTTTTAATACTGCAGTAATTTTGGGTGAACAATTGGTTATCTTGACTTAAAATGAACACCTAACGTTGTTATGAAAAAATTGCTGATACTTTTCTTTGAATTGTGTGTCAGTCTGCATCTATCTTTGTTTGACAGATGTTAAAATATACTTCATCACAAACACAATCTTCTCATTACAATGGATTTTCTTCTTAAAAGAAGGGTTTAAGGTGACATCAAGTTTTGATATGTTAAAGAGGTACTTATTCTTGGCATTTTGGTGGAATTTGCATTGAAATCTGATGTGTGATTCTTAAGATATGAGCAGGTAAATTTGTCACATTTTCAACAAAAATAGAACTTAAAAGCAAGCACAAATGACATCATAGCCTTACATTAATGGACAGTCTTTTGTTTTTCTTTGAACGTAACATCCAATATTCTCCCCAACAGTCCCATTTTATCAGAAAGATATTGCATAAATGACATGAGAATTCTAAACTTTTGCATTCCCCACAGGGGGTTCTATCCCTGTTCTTCAAGGTCGACACAACAGTCTGAAAAACAAAGGGAACAAAGCATTCCTTGTCACTATGAGGAAGTGATGTAACCTCTGCTGCCCTCAAGTTCACTTTGCACAACAAACATAGTGATTTCATTTACAGATCTCAATAAATACATGTCTGATTTGAATGGAACTTCCACCACACTGTGTAGATTTGGTTTGCTTAAACTTCCATTTCAAGGGATTTGGGAAGATAGCTCAATAGACAATTGGTAAATGTTTGTAAGCAATGCATCATGGACATTGTCAAACATGAAAAGTACCACAAGTTTTGTGGCAAAAGTTAATTCAGTAGACTTGTACTAAAGATAATTCAGCACAGAAGACAATACAATGGCAGTGTAGGTATACCTGACCTTTTGACCTAGCTGGAAGTGCTTAATTTCCTAATCTGTGTATTATTTTTTAGTACTTGGGTCACAAAGCTCTGAAGACATGAATGATTAAAAATATGTTCATATGACATTATAACCATCACCACATGTAAATTAATTATCCAGACACTTTTAGTTTAAAGGCAGTCAACTCCCACGCCAAACTGTAATTTTTGTCTACGGAAATTCTCAATTGGCACAGCTCTTTGATTGAAGGCACTTACAAGAAAAAACAGATTACTGAAGCTCATATTGCATAGCATGTGCTGTACTGAGAATCTGAAAACACTAACATGGTTTCTCTGAATTTAATGTATTCTAACACTTGTAATTACCTATTTCTCTACCTGAGGGGTGGTGCAGAAGTGTAAAATATGAAGGAAAGAAAGAAATGGCTAAAAGATTTGAAAAATATTGTAGAGTATTACTTCAGGACACAAGGTCTGTCTTATGTAATTTCTACTCAAACCCTCAGTGCTGTTTGCAAAAGACCACACACCTAGTGAAATTTTGATCAAATGTGAGCAATACTAGCATGGACCTTTACTATGATTGAGGCTTGTTTCATAAAACTTGCTTACATATGGCTCAAAAATTAATTTTGTAAGCTGAACTTGCTTAGTACATTTAAGAGTTAACAGAAAAAGCTATTTTTGTTCCCAGTTTTGTTTCATTATGAGATTATGAAACCTTGAACATTTGCATGACAATAACATCTGCAAACTTCAAGGTGGTTGCTGTTATGTTAATTGATGCAAGATGAGATCTAGCTTACATAAAACAAAAGTTACACAACTTATATAGACAACTTATATGAACAGCTGGCTCTGCTTTTACAGTTGCATTAAATATGACTCAAGTCCGAGGATGTGGTTGAAGAGGTCAGTGTGTGTGTGTGTGTGGGGGGGGGGGGTGGTAGATGGTGGGGGAGGGTGGTAGGTGGTGGGGGGTGGGGGGAGGGTGGTAGGTGGTGGGGTATGTTTAGTGGTGGGGGTTCAGTCAAGGGGGGGCTGGCTTCTACTCTTTTCACACTGTGGTATCTGGCCAGAAGTTCACATTAAAGAAAATACATCAAACCTATTGATAAAATTTGCCTTAAATCAGGTTGTCAGGTTTGACACACTGCAAGTCCATTGGCCATTTCCTTTATAGTAGCTATTTTTTCCCAGTCTTAGAGCTTTCATTTCATCCCACAATACCAAAATTTTATGTTGCAAACATTTGAAACACATATACAAGACATACTCAGCTGATAATATAAAAATATATTTTATTTGAGTTGAAAATGAGAGATGCAAATCCTTGTAATTTTTACTTTGATAGGAAATACGTAAGCAGCAAGAAGATGAGGTCAACGCTCTCCGTGATCAGCTGCAGGAGTTAACAACACAAGTGGAGAAATTGGAGATAGATATGAAAAAGTTTAAAGCTGGCATGACAGAGGTAAGCAAGGAGTAGTTTGAGGTTGTTTTTTATATTTTTGGAGTCAGGTATGCTTTAGTAAGGAAGAGTCCTTATTCCACAGGTATTAAGCTGGAGTTGAACTCCTGGCAGGGTCATACCAAAGACTTTAAAAATGGAACCTTCTGCCATTGTGCTTGGTGTTCAGCATAAGCAGTGGAGTACAGAAAACAAACTAGTGGGCCACAACAGGAAAAATGGTCATGGCTGGCCTGACTTCAACCTATTAATCAGAAACTGAGGGATAAAACCTTATCTCACTAACCACTCCATACATATTAGAAACAATGTCGCCCTGCAGCTGAAGCACGTTCATTTAGCCATGATGTCAAAACTATCCGCTGCAGTTACATTTGCTTAGCTGCAGGTGCCTCAGCCATGCTTTGTTACTACGCACACTACAATAGCAGTTAAGGTACTGTAGTAGTTCTATTGTTAAACATAGACGACAAAATTGCTGCAAAGGTGATTGCTGCTAAGACTAAAATGTTTAATTCAGGGTCTCATTGGCCCACGTCAAACCGGGTTTTTAAAAGGGAAAACGTAAGTTCTGTTGTGATGCATAGTAACAAAGCATGGCTGTAGCTGATGCAGCATGGCTGAAAGAGCTGCATCCATGCTATTTTGACATAGTGCCACTAAAGATGTAAATGGATTGTGATTGTATTAGTGTGTGCATGATTCATCAAAATGGTTGCTTTTGTGCCCTGCTGGTAAACAGTGTCTCTCACATTTATGTCTGTGGTGAAAGAAAAGCACCAAGCTCTGAAAATTACAACCTCTGGTTTCTAATTTTGAGTTAAGTAAAATAGCAATTTAAATTTTAAAGTTTGAAACTTCAGACCAAGATTGGGCCGTAAAACTCCATCTAACTAACTAAATTAATGGCAAAACTCATTAGTTGGCTTAAAAATGTTAAAGCATATTTGCAACAGTAAGTTCTAGAAATGCTCCTGCTGTGTACTACAGATGCGTACAATTAAAAACAAAACAGTGAAAGATTACACCATACAACATAGGAACCACCTTTAACACAAAAAATATGATTAACAAAGCATGGTCACAGCTGCTGCAGCTTCTAGAGGGCGCTGCAGTTTGAAGATTTTGACACAGGGCTAAATCAGGAATTGCGATCAAGGTACTCTTTCCAACTGAACTAACAATTGCAAAGGATCCGATTGTGGAGAAGCGTTTTTTGGTTGGTGTGGTTTAATGTAATGGTAAAGTGACATTGACATAATATACACATACCAAAAATCTGTCCCACAACCCTTTGTAATCACTATTTGGAAATTCTTTTTTGGAAGAAAGGAGGAGTAGTCTACAGCCAAGTGCCCGGCTAATCCTAGTAAATCTTCCATAGACTAGGTTCTTGAGTGACTTAGTGGGCCATTGCTGTCTGCAAAATATGTAACAATAGCTAAGGGAAGATTAGAGGAACCCAAAAGCTAAGCTGGAGCAGCAATGCTACTGCCACTCAACCCCTGATGCTAGGAACTGTCTAGTTTGAATAATCCTTAATTTTCAACACAACCATGATCTTTATGGTGGAGCATACATAAACTCATTTTGGATTGGCAATGTAAGGGAAATGTCTAAGCTAGTTTGTCTCTGCTCTGTTACCGTCCTGGGTTCATACACCCCCATGCTTGTAATGCTGCCCTCATAGTTGACAGAGATAGGGTTTAGAAAGTACACTTATGCAATAATGCAACTTTGTGCAAGGAAGTAGGCAGGGAGATTCTCAAGTCTTGTCCCACCCCACCCCCCCTCCAAAAAAAAAAAAAAAAAATGGTAAAGCAAAAATTCAAATCAACTTGATGATTAACACCATACATTTTAAGTCTAAATGTTGCTAAGTTGTGAAGATTTGGGGAATTTACAAATTGAAAGTATTTGAAATTCTATAAATCTTTGTAGGTTAGTTAGATAAAATTTAATGACACACCAACATGAATGTGTTATGTAGTGTCATACTGTTCAAATACTGTTCAAGTCCTCCCATTTAGTCGCCTCTTACGACAGGCAGGAAATACTGTGGGCATATTCTACAACTCCTAGCCCACAGGTGGAATAAACCTTTGTAGGATAACCAACAAATATTATTGCTCCTCAGGCTATTGAAGTAGTAAGGGTTGTGTCCATTGGCAGAGTCCAGGGATTATTATATTACAATGAATTTTAAAACCAGTAGCTTAAAAAAAGTCAGGGAAACTAATGTGAATATTATTAGTTTTATTAACATGATCAGTGTGATATTATTGTGATATTGTGATATCACTGTGATATTAAAATTCATCTTCAAGTTTATATTGTGGAAAGTCCTTCTTTGGTTTATTTAGATGGAGGAGCAACAGAAGCAAGTTGATGCCCAGAATGTTGAGAGTCAGGAGATGTATAAAGTGAAGAAGAAGACGATGGACCTTCTACCAGATGCAGACAAAAATATAGCACAACTACAGGTAGGACCTGGGACATGATTAAAGGCAGATGTTCATCCACCCTAGACCATTTCCATTCTCCCAAAGTACCTTAATTACTTATGGTCCCTCCCACAACTGTCTAAAACTCATCCTTATCCAAACACAATTCTAGTTTATTGCTTCAGAACATACCCTAGTGAGCATAGAAAGTCATATGTGTAATGAGAACACTCACAGTGCATACTGTGTAACATGAGCTACTCTGCATTTTTCATATTTAAATTTAATGTCAATTAAAGGGCCTTGACGACTGGGAATTTTTTGTATAACACAGGTAAAACTGTAGTTTGGAGTGATGAATGACAGCCTTTAAAAGGGACATGTTGAGTTGATATACAGGCTTTTCACATGACGTCATAATACTCTCCGGCGGCCATGTTGGAGTACATGAAACTACGTAGTAAACCACACTGGGAGCGCTTGCTCGTTGAATGTGTACACGCCGTGCAAACCACAATGCACTCTGTGCAGTGCATTCGGCACAAAGCCAGGTGCATTTGGCATGAATGTCCTCCAGCATGGCGGTTCTGTGACGTAATTGCAAAGCCTCTATTGATAACTGTACCATTGCATTGAAGGATACTAACATGTGACAACACTCATTTTTAGAAAAATTAGTAAAACTTAACGTCCAGTAGTTCAACAAAAATTTAGTGGTTTGAATTTTTGGTAATGTTGCCTGTTATGCATTTGTGCATCATTTAAAAAGGGCCTGGCCATGAATGTATAAAAACAAAATTGAATCATTAATAACTCACTCATATAAAATACTAATGTTTATGAGGTTTGTCTAAATTTTGCCATTTTCCATTATTATGGAAAAACTTTATAGGTTTGGAAAATATTGAAGAATTTTTCTAACCAACTGAATGTTCCACTCAAAAACAACAGAAAAGGGCTGTGATTGGCTACTGTAAAAGACATGAGTGATGTCTTCACCATACCTTGATACATCAGCTGCAAACTTTCAACTCTTGTTTCTGATATAAAGTACTAATATGATTGATATCCTCAACCAACAAAATGTTACGCAACCTTGTAGATGCAGTGTACAGAGTGTTGCCTTTCATGAAGTTTAGTGATTGCACAATAGAAGCCCATTCTCATTATGAAGAAGAAGATTATGCAAAGAGAGAATTATTTTTATTCAAATTATGTCTTAAAGCCTTTTGCCCTTGAAAAAGGCTTTAAGACATTTAAAGGCTTGCAATGAAATTTAGAGTAAGGTCATTTTGTTGTCATTTACGTAAAGAAGCTTATATAAATAAAGATGTATGTGTACCAGTTTTGGCCAAAGGTCTTGTATTTGAGTGGATGAAGCAATTAAGGCACTGGGGGTTTTACCTTTAGCCTTGCCAAAACACTGTCGGGTTTCAATCAATAAAATGGGAAAAGACCTTCAATTATGGTTGAATGCCTTGCTGAAGGCATTCACATAAGTCAATGCTGTGATTGTGTGATACACGTGACGTTGCTTGGAAACAGTGTATATCAAGCTTGGGGTTACTTTGTGGGCTGTCTTTACTTGGCAAGAGCAATATTGAATGGCTCATACTGATTAGATGATTCCTATTGCTTTGGATGAAGGTCAAGGGTCATTTCAGATCACCAAAGGTCAAAAGATGAAAAATTATTGTAGATCCTTTCAAGTATGACACAGGCACACTTCTTGAAATATCATGTTTTTCAACTCAGGGCCTTGAAGGGCAGTTATTTTTTGGTTGATGAGTATCATAGCTTTTGAATCGCAATTTCACATTGGTTAGATAACAAACTGAGCAATTTAGATCAAAGTTTGTTGGTCCAAAAAGCCAGTTCTGATTGAAGACTTGATTGCTCTCAGATGAAAAATTCACTCAACTGTGTCTCAGCTGGGAGTTATTTTAAACATCCTGGTTGCTATGGTTCAAATCACTTCAAGTACTAAAATAATATCCTCACAGCAAGAAACACCAATTCTTTTGGATATCTGGCATAGCTGAAATCTTTAAACATTTAATTGAATCCCACCAGTGGTAAGTGTAACCAATGCAAGTTTCTCACATCAGAAACCAGAAATTGTCATTACACAACCATCCTCCAAGGTTTAAATTGAGGAGAATAGTTGATGGAAATGTAATTGTTTGGAACATTATCCATTCACCTTGTTCAGCAAATGACTTCCTTTGTCGACTGTCCAAGTCTTACAAAAGTGCTGTGACCCTAAGGAACTTTTCACTCTTTCCAGTCTCTTGAAAATCCCTTCAAACGCCACAGATCATTTTAATTAAAATACAATAGCATGTTAGGTGGAGCCTATATCCTGACAACTTGGACAACCTATGCAACAAGGTAGCTCAAACTTTTTCCTACTTATCTCAAAGTCTGGATGAAATGCCTTGAGTGGTATAATTTTGGTTTAACTTAAATTTTTTGCAGGCTGTTGTAGATGCCAGTACTCAAAGATTGCAGAGCTTACATCAACAATGGGAAGAACATAGAACACCACTTATAGAAGAATACGAGAAACTTCAGCAGGAGCGGGAAAACCAAGTGGTGAGTTTCTCCAAATCTGAAGTCCTAAAAGGGAAAATGAATATTGTGTTTGCTTTACGAAGAAATTTCATCCTTTCAAAACCAATATTTATCGGCAAGAGTGATAAGTAATTACAAATAAGACTGTATGGTAGCCTTCTTTTCAAGAAATAAGTTCCCCTCAAATATAAATTCAGATGTTTGTTGCTCAAGAATAATTTGTTCACCCAGACTTTCAAATTTTCAAAAGATGAAACATCCATAACTCTTCCTGTGCATAATATTTTAAGGAGATGAAGCTATTGCTGGGGTTTATTGTTGTTGAAAATGACTAGAGCTATTTACCTTTAATGCTATGTTGGAGCATTTTAAATGCAATATTTCCCTTTAAAACAAAAAAAATAAAATTAAACATAAGAAATTTATGTTAAAGAAAGGAAATATGAGCATGGAAAACAAAGCAAAACAGAAGGTAAAACATCAAAACCAGTCTAAAGTAAAAACAAAAACAAAGACAACATTACAAAAACAAAGCCAAGCAAAACAAAATTTAAAGTGAAGTGTAACAAATCAAAAAAAAAGTAAAATGAGACAAAACAAATTTGAAGCAAATCAAAGCAAAAGGCACAAAACACAGATAAAGTTGCCTAAACAGTTATGTCCCAGCTTTGATTTTATGTTTAAAGATGAAGAGTACAAAGTTTTGGTGAGCACAAGTTTTTCCAGGAAAAAAAAATCACTTTTAAAAGCTGAAGAATTTGACAGCCTTCTTTGATGTGAAAGTCAACTATTAATCCTGGCTCAAAATTCCTGTGGATTCTTGATTTTTTTATATATATATGTATATACATTTCTTTACCAAGGAAATCATTTGTGTGTGTGTTTTATGAACAAAACTGTATTGCAGGTGTTCATTTTGCATCTGCTGGTTTAAGTTCTCAAAAGTGATCTTCACTCAGAAACAGTCCTGTTAATAATATGTTCTATAGTTGTATTATTTTAGGGGAGAATCATTTACCCAACTGGCCAGTATGAGTAGTTGGGCACAGGAAATACATAGTGACTTGGCAATAACCCCCAGTTAGATAAATTACTCTGCCCTTACTGTATTTGTCATTGAGATCGGCACAACATGTTTCAGTTATCTTGTAACGATTCTTTTATGCACTAAAAATTCTAGTCTGAAAACTTGACTTCTTTGTTCAGTCAGTTTGCTTCTCTTAGATGAGCATAAGAGGGAAATGAGTTTGTGTTGCCCAGTTTGTAATCTTTCCCCTTTCTCTTTTCCATTTTGATTGCTCAGTGTTACATATATATTTGTGGAATTAATTTCAAATGCAGCACCCGTAGTCTCTCAAAATCATGGGAATTTTTGTATGTAAAAATGGAAAAATGCTTAAATATTTTCTATCAGATGATACTCATAAAATAATATTGTAGTCCCTAAGATATTTGTTAGCTGGAAATATTTCAAATGTTCTCAAATGTAGGATAACATCAACGTAAAAGAGAAACCCTGAAATGAAGTGCTCTTAATGCTCAGTGTTTACACCTGGTACCTGGGTATCCGACCAACGGTTTTAACACCCGGGTAGGAAATTAGTACTTGGGTAGCTTTTTTCTATGATTTCTTTTTGATCTTCATAAAATAACATGGTTATTGAAACTAGCAATATGTATTTACACACATCTCATTCACAGTTATGTTGAAATGAAGTTCCTTCTATTTGTTTCTGTAACATGCTTTTGTTAAATCGCACTTTTAAAGAAAGAGTTTCCGCGATGCGTGTTTCTAACATCAATCCGCTCCTATAACAGATAACAAAATAGCATAGGCCTTCTATGCTGTGCATAGCCTAGCATATCCCTTTGATAAATGATTGTCAAAAGTCAGCCCATAAATAATTTGTACGCAGTGCGTGTGAATCGACAACGTTCCTATACTTATGCCCAGAAATCGCGCGAAAGACCTTTAAGAAATTTCATACCTATCATTGCCATATATAAACACATACCTAAGTGGATATACAATGCGTGGATCGACTTTCCATGTTTCTTGATTTCATATTGTCAAGTTATCACTAAAATTAACATGACATGATTTCATGATTTAAAGAATTAGTTTTTGGTAATACAGTTATGTCTTCATAATGTATGCACATATTTCAACCACAAAAATATTCTTTTGTCTCAAATCATTTGCAAAAACTTCATATTTTGGGGAGAGAAATTTTTTCTGAAGCAAAATTCACTCCATCAGATTTAAAATGGAATGTGTATTTCATGCCCGTGTGCACGAAAAAGTCTTCTTTCCTCTTTCATCTATCATGTTACTAAATTAAACACTAAAATGATTTCTATCTTCATATTGCTCGTAATTTTTTATTGCTATTCAAACTATATGCAAAATTTTTATGCCCAAAATCTCCTAAATATATGGCAAACAGAGCAAAACATTTTCCCCATATTTTCTGTATCCCCCATTTGCTAAAAGTAGAATATGCCAAAGTGATGTCACTGCTCCGGAGCACACTTCGAACACAACAGCACCCAGGGGACAAACGAACGAAAGAACGTTCGTCGGTGTACAACCACTGGCATACATTCTAACGTTACTTTGAGGGTGAAATCTCGGCCATTAGATGCATTAGAAATCTTTACTGTCATTATCATGAACAGACAGATAGTTGATTTTTCATAAACATACCAAGAAAGCAGTTTACAAGAAATTTGAACACTTGCTTGAGGTGGTTCTTTGCTTTAATACAGTACGGAAGTTGCCCTGACAAACCTAAGTTATTTTTTGGTTCGATGCACACATTATGGCACACTGGACAAAAGCAACAGAAGGTAATACTAACGAGGCTGAAGTGTAATCAAATTTTAAATTCCAGTCTGAATTTTAAATTCATGATGTTAAGAACAAACGGCACGTCATAGATATAGAAAAACGTGACAAATTCTTACTGTCAAATCGATCGGATAAGGGGCCGATGGGTCTAGTCATGAATTTATTTGCATACCACTCACTTAAGTAAGATGTCGCAAGGTTTACGGTCAGGTACCCGGGTACCCGATGGTAAACAAGGTTCAGGTACCCGGGTACGAATTTTGTACCCTGTGCAAACTCTATTAATGCTGTTCACATGCCCTGGATGTCAAAGTGCCATTCTAGGAGGTAGGGAAGGTTCTAAGTGGAGCAAAATGCTAAAAAATGCCTTGTACCTGATAGATGTAAATCAACAGGAGGGATTTAATGAGTTTTAAGGAAAGCTGGAGGAAAGTTTGTGTCTGTAGGGTAGGGGTGCCATTGCTAACTCAACATATCCCTTGCCATTCTAATTCATTATGTTAGATCTATCCTGTGGCTACATGCAGTTTGCGATCTGAATCTCGTTAACGTCATGAACATTTGTAAAAAGAGTATTTTCATGTGACGTCCAAATTGATCAACAGCAGCTCCTGTTGGGCAAAAAATGAGCAGTCGTCTTGTTGGACATCAGTTGCTTCTCAAGTAGCTATTGCTCTTCGCTACAGTTTTTGCCTGGCAGTCAGAGAAAGAGGCGGGGCTTGTGATGTCAGCAAAAACACTCTATACAGGGGTGTAGTTAGAAATGGAGGGGTATGGGGGATTTACTTCTTTCATTACCCATCTGTCTGTGTGAGATGACTAAATATAGATTTTCAAAATAAATTTTTCATTGCTTACTCAGCTTTCTCAAAATGTAACCTTACTTTTCAACCTCTTCCCTGCCCCTGTTGCTCATGTCTGAATACTCTACCCAAGAAACTGGAATATTTTTTTCAGGATGAATCTCAGAAGAAAGTGGAAGATATTAGAGCTCTGAGAGAGAAAATGAAAGAAGTTGCCGAGGAAACGAAGGGCAAGGAAGAAATACAAAAGCAGCTGGTAAGCGGGGTTGGGATCGGGGGTGGGATTTAATGGGATGAGGTGGCCGTGGGGTTGGAATAGGGGATGATTTCTTTGAGTCATGGTTGAAACATCCAAGCTACACTCTGTGCAGCTATGTTCGCAGCAAAGTTCATTAAAGTTGTCAAAGAATAGTAGGAAAAATGGGTTGCTCGGGAAAGCAGGGGGAAAATGTAAACTTGAAATTGGAAAGGTTGAACAAAGAAACTGATATCCATTTGTAATGTTCAAGAAATATGAGTACTTGATTAAGATTTTGGTTTAAAGAAAAAGCTTGGTTTTGTCTTTTGAAATACGTGATCCCCCTATTTTGTATTGGCATCTACCAAAACTTCCGGAGGTTCATTGTTCCCAAGGCTTGCCAGGTTTGATGTTCACCATTTTCATACAATTTCAATGGCAGTGTTAACAAGTTCGTTATTCCCAGGGTTTGATGTCCCCCAAAAAGTACTCAACATCAAACCCTGTGAGCAATTAATCCTGGGAACATTGACCTAGCCCCTTTTGTGTAGATTGGACAATCACAGTATGTGAGCATAATTCTTTGTTTATAATACTGTACAGGTTGAAGATTACAAGAAGATGACCAGAGATTTAAACCGGTCAGCATATACTCGTAGGATCATGGAAATTGTAGGAAACATCCGAAAACAGAAGGAAGACATTGAAAAGGTTAGTTGCCATGTTAACAGACCCTATTTCGTCCAAACAAGTTGTTTAGTGATAGTATGATAAATGATGTTTCATGAAAATTAAGATAAAATTAAATTGCATGAAGAAATTATGTATGCCTGCATTTATCAAAAATGTCTGGATGAATCTTTTGTATCTGAGCACTTGCCCCCATGACCCTCCAACCCCTTCCCCTGTTAAGAAAACAACAGTATTTCAAACAGTGGTCTCTCTGTCCTATGTTGCACTAAGGGTATAAACCTGGTATTTGTCATACCATATTGATGAATATTTTGTGAACAAATAATTCTTTCTATTTTGCAGGTTCTGATTGAAACAAAAGGTCTACAGAAAGAGATAAATCAAGCTTCGGGTAAACTTAGCCGGACTTTCACAGCTACGGATGAACTCATCTTTAAGGTACTGTTTTGTGTTGTGAAGTGACCCTAAAATATTTAAGAGAATGAGACATCCTACAAATCAAGATGTCAATGTGTCTTTTGCCAGAAAGGTAGAATAAAATTGCAGTTAGTAGATGGGAGTTTTAAAATGATGGGATTTTTGAAAAATAAAGTTGCAGATAAATACACGAAAATGAGAAAGAATTATATGAAATATCTCGTCCTTAACAATAACTCTGTTGATTGCCTCTGTTATTCCAAAGAGGACACTAGACGACACTGGGTAGACAATGAACTTAGATATAGAGCAAGTGATTGGTGGCACCAGATAAATTCCACTTTATGGAAGTGTTCTTAATCACTCACAGCAAGAGGTAGCATGTAAATATATATTATCATTAGATTTGTAGCCAGGTAAGCATTAAAGAACCCAGATATAACAGTCTGGGCTTGTCGAAAAGAGTTTTCATTTGAGCATTTGGTTAGTTTAGGTTGGATGGAGTTTTATGGCCCAGTTTCCAACCAATTGGTTCCAGTTGAGCCGGTCAGGGCCTTTTCCAGTTGTGGCTCACTGGCTTGTTTTTGGTTTTGATGAAAAGAGAAACCTATGCATTCATGATGGCGTGTGTGTGTATGTATGTGTGTATGTGTGTGTGTTTGTGACACTTTGCTTGTTTACACGATATCTTGAGAAGGGAAAATCTGACAGTTTTCAAACTTGGTACACAGATACCCCTTACTGAGAGGAAGAACCCTATTTATTTTGGTTAAGGTCAAAGGTCATTTGGGGTCACAGGGGGTCAAAAACCAAAATCTTTGTTTACACAATATCTCAAGATAGAAAACTTGGATCAATTTCAAACTTGATACATAGATGTGTTATGATGTAAGGAAGAACCCTATTGATTTTGGTGGAGGTCAAAGGTCATTTGGGGTCACGTGGGGTCAAACCCCAAAATCCTTGTTTACACGATATCTCATGGTAGGAAACTTGGATTAATTTCAAACTTGATATGTTGATGCATTATGATGTAAGGAAGAACCCTATTGATTTTAGTGGAGGTCAAAGGTCATTTGGGGTCATATGGGGTCAAACCCTGAAATCTTGTTTTCACGATATCTCATGGTCAGAAACTTTGATTCATTTCAAACTTGATATGTTGATGCGTTAAGATGTAGGAAAGAACGGGATGTATTTTCGATGAGATCAAAGGTAATTTGGGGTCACATGGGGTCAAACCCTGAAATCTTGTTTACACGAAATCTCAAGGTAGGGAACTTAGATTCATTTCAAACTTGATATGTTGATGGGTTATGATGGGAGGAAGAACCCAATTAATTTTGGTGGAGGTCAAAGGTCATTTAGGGTCACGTTGGGTCAAACCCCCAAATCCTTGTTTACTTGATATCTCATGGTAGGAAACTTGGATTAATTTCAAACTTGATAGGTTGATGCATTATGATGTAAGAAAAAAACCAGAGTTATTTTCGTGGAGGTCAAAGGTCATTTGGGGTCACATGGGGTCAATCCCAGAAATCCTTATTTACATGATACATCATGGTAGAAAAGTTGGATTCATTTCAATCTTGGTAGGTTGATGCATTATGATGTAAGAAAGAACCCGATTAATTTTGGTAGAGGTCAAAGGTCATTTGGGGTCACATGGGGTCAATCCCAGAAATCCTTATTTACATGATACATCATGGTAGAAAAGTTGGATTCATTTCAATCTTGGTAGGTTGATGCATTATGATGTAAGAAAGAACCCGATTAATTTTGGTAGAGGTCAAAGGTCATTTGGGGTCACATGGGGTCAAACCCCAGAAATCCTGGTTTACACTATATCTCAAGTTAGGAAACTTTGATCCATTTCAAACTTGATATGTTGATGCGTTATGATGTAAGGAAGAACCATTTTTATTTTGGTAGAGGTCAAAGGTAATTTGGGGTCATAGGAGGTCAAACTCAGAAAACCTTGTTTACACTATATCTCAAGGTAGGAAACTTGGATTCATTTCAAACTTGATATGTTGATGTTTATGATGTAAGCAGCTTGTTTGCGGAATATCTTAAGGCACAGTTTGAAATTTGTAGAAATGTTTTTGGTTAAAAGAAAAACCAGTTACTAACATATGGAATCAAAGGTCACTTCGGGTCACCAGTTGTTACAAGAAATGTAGCATTTCATTGAAAAGAGCATGTATGCATCAATGAAACCTCAATGCATTTTTGCATTCTGGTTTCTCTACTCCATTGCTTATGCTGAGCACCAAGTACAATGGCAGTAGGTTCCACTTTTAAAATCTTTGGTATGCCCTGGCCAGGAATTGAGCTCCCGATTGTAAGTCTGATGTTCTTGACCATGCAGTCGGATCATTTGAGCATGTGTTACTTTGATTCATGCTTGTTATAGAACAGAACAGAATGACTCCTTCAATTGCAAGAAAGGTAAATCAAAATTGGAGACACATGCAAAAAAAAAGTGGGAAAGATTACATAAAAAATCTTGTCCTTAGCAAGATCTCTCTTGATTGCATCTTTAACATCAAACAGGCCACTTAAAGACACTGCATAGAGGCTTTATATGGGCAACTTCTACATGGAGCAAGTGATCGGCAGCACCAGATTAGCTCCACTTTATGGAAAATCTTAAAAATCTTTTTCTGTTTCTCCTCCAATATCTGAGAATCATATAGGGGGAAACTGTAAGTATTTTCAACTAAACACACACACACAGTTCTTACTGTCAACCATGGATTTTTCATACCATTTCTTAGTGAGAGTCTCATCTTTTGATATGTTTAGGATGCCAAGAAAGACGAATCAGTCAGGAAAGCTTACAAACTGTTGGCAAGTTTACATGAGGTGAGCCATGATGTTTAATGTTTATTTGTAACAAAATTTGCAACATTACTTTGTGTTAATTTCATTTAAACCAATAACATACATTTTTCAGACTTATTTATAACATATATATATATATATATATATATATATATATAAAGAATATTTATGTAACATTAAGTGCAGGGTAAGTGTTGAACATAAAAAATATAAAAAAGTGCTTCCACTTAAAACAGTTCTTGTAAAAAATCATGGAAATGAGGAGTCACGGTAGGTCCAGTATTCAAATATCAGGATGTTTTTGCTGATTACTATAGAAGAATCTGATCAGTGCTTGTGTTTATTGACTGTAGGCCACCAGTAATGGGGTCCATCAGCCTTAAAATGTCTTCATTTATTGACTACATGAATTTCAAACCCTCATATTCATTTAAATTGAAGGAATCTGGATACAATTTAGTGTACATCCATGGTACAGGTAAGCAAGGAAATTGAAATATTAGAAGGTGATAGACCCCAGTTGTGGCGGACTGAAATCAGACCATCACTTGCTGTTTGGATTCGTCTATAGCAGCCATGTTAGATGACTTACTTAGATACTTACTGCACTTTGTTTTCACCTTGGTGAAAAGATGAAGTTTAAAAATGTATCAAGTTCAAATTTGGTTCAAAATTCATTGCAAGAAGGTTCAAGTCCACCCTTTTAGTCAACTCTTATGACCTGTGGGGAAAGGATAGGCATATTCTACAGCCTTCATTCCACAGGGACCACAGTTAAATGACATGCATTCAGGGTAACATCTAGAGCTTGATGAGTGACAACCATAGTGCTTTGTTAGTGTTATGTGCAAAAATCAGGGCGGGCCATTCCAGTCCCTCATGACCATTGTAGCTCCAACAGTGTCAGTATAACAAGGACCTTTCAGGAAGTTTTGCTCTTTACATATTATTGATGGTTTGAGACTGAATAAATGTCTCACTTTCCATTGGTTTTCTGTGGAATTACATTGAATTTTGTTCAGGCCTGTAGTCTGGCAATTTGCTTTTTATAGCTGGTGGCTAGAATCCTGTATACGTTATATTTTCGTTGAAAATGGTATGGTTGGTACCATAACCCTTAAATATTTTGTTTCTGAGCCTAGATGAATACTTCCAGTACTTAATAGCATTCTTAACGATTTTATTGGTGTGTAATTCCTGCCTAACATACTAAGTTTTTTTAGCTGGTATTCATAAAGAAACAAAACATTTAAATGAAATGGTAATTCTAGTTTCAACAATTTTACTAAAGATTTTTGCAGAAGATCATGGGAAAAAAGAGTTTACTTGAGTTACTGAAAACCTTAATAAATAAATAAATAAATAAATAAATAGATAGATAGACAGACAGACAGACAGACAGACAAATAAACAAATAAACAAAAATATCAACAAAAAAAAAGTGATTATAATTAGGAGTGTAGTATGAGCGATTCAATCTTCCCTCACATTTATGGAATTCCAGAATTTCCAGCAAAGAACCAAGTTTTCCACATTGCTTTCTGGATTTGGAAAAATATTGAGCAAAGAAATAATGACTGTTTTCAGTATTTGCTCCGCAAAATAGGACCCTCAGTTAGCAATATAGTGCCCCCAGCATGGAAAGTTTGTCAGTTTTTGCTGGAATACCTGGGAGATGCATGTCACATGAACAGTATCTGTGGCAATAATTGATAAAATAGTGAGACTCATCAAAGGATTTTAAATTTGATTAAATGCTGGGTCCTTTTGTTGTTCAACTAAGGGCTCATTTGTTGGTCACTTAACCAAGTTGAAATGATGTTGTGTTGTGCAAAAGTGATTTTTTTCCAGTTTTTAAATCCACTTTCATGCCAGGGGTGCAGTGAATTAATAAGCGCGGCTGTTCATTGACTGCACATTTGAACATTCTCCAAACCATACCATAGGGATAATGTGAAAATGTTGTAACTACCACATGTTTTAAAATTTCAGCCATTTTGAAAGCTTTGTCTAGTAATTCTTTTTTTAAATCCATCATTAAGTTGAGGAGGGTTCTTATTTGCAGTTTTATGTCAGTGAAAGGACTGACACTTGCAGAATGAAATACAGTACATAGTGTGCTGAGCATTGTCTGTCTATCCCAGTGTTCCCTTTGGCAAAGGAATTTTTGAAGTGGTATTTTTCCAAAACCATTCTGATCAAATCAAGAGAGCAAATGAAAAATAGAAGTCATTCTGTTGTCCATGGTAATAGACAAGATAGCTGAACTGTGTAAATGGTTACCCATTATCCCCCTTGTATAGCTTTGATGAGCTTCTAGTGTAAACTAATTTAAATGGTATTAACATATAGTTCCTCTTGAAGAGTTTGATTAGCTTTTAGTGAAAACTAGTGTAAATGGTATTATCAATCTTTTTCCTCTTGTAGAGCTTTGATGAGGTGATTAAGATGGTGGAAGACACTGGCAGTATTGTGAGAGAGATTAGAGATTTGGAGGACCAGGTTGGTATAACTTGTTGTATGACATTTTTTAGGAAGAGGAGAAAGGGAGGCCATCTTCTTTTAAAACATAACAATTATCCTATTTTGGAACTGTTTTGAATTACAAATTGCATTGTTTCTTGCAGATGTGTTATAAAAAAATGTGCTAACCTATAACTTGTTTGCTGCCCTCTATTTTATCTCAATACATAAAATGTATTGAGATATTTTCACACTAGCTGGTTGCTAGCTGTAAGCTTAAATCCTTTTCAGCATCATGGCTATGTTTGGTAGGGTTTACATTTAGATCATAACATCTTGTAGAACATACTTTTGTACGATTATTTATTTAGTCAGAATTTTAACTCGATAATCTGATAGGTTGATAACTTAGTTATTTTTTCTCTGACAAGTGATCAAAAAGTTGTGCAAAAGAAAAGTTTCTTTTCTGCCCATTGTTTATACTCCTTTTTTTCCCACAGTCCAATTTTTTTACCACAGTGCAATTATGTGTGTTGTAGTCTTCTATTTTGTCTTTTGCTTCAAGCCTCTGTTAAGTCAAGCATAGGGTAACTGTTAAGATGATCTTGTCTGGTCTGACTAAGATGTTTGCTCAGCCATTGTCTTGTAATGGAGAAGTTTATTTACAGTTGATTGAGTTCCCAAACAGGATGCCAGTAGCTCTCAATCTTCAAAAGTTGTGCTCTTCACCAAGAGGTTTCAGTGACATTATAAGAGATATGAGGTTGATGTTCGGAAAACTAGGTAGGAAAGTAGTAGTAGGAAAACTTGTTTTGTTGGAACTGGTCAGAAAGTTTTTTTTTCTTGTAAGACTGATCTCCATCTAGCTGGATAATTACTTGTGCTTTGTAGCGTTAGTGTGCTTTACAAAGATCATTTTTTAGTGTAAAAGTATCATTATTGATTTTTTGTTTTAATTGATGACCTTTTCAATTTTTAGCATAAAAATGTACAGTATCAGTATACTATAAATCTCTGCTATTAATATTGGAATGACAACAGTGCACCACAATACCTTAATCAACCGCACTGTAGACTATGTGATTTAAAGAGTTTGTATCATATTTCATTTTTATGTATGATACTGTACCTTATCATCAAAAGGATGTTTGCTCTTTCCTGTATATCATGAAAAACTTAAACACACCATTCCACTACTTCATGATTACCATTGATCATACATAAAAGTATTGAGATTCTGCAGCATAGCTGCTCTAGTTCTTAACTGTTGTTGTTGTTTGCTTGAATGAAATTGTGAAAGGGAGGGATGGTAAGCAGTAGTTGCTATTTACCAGTGTTCGAGTTGATCAGCTATTACCCTTTATTGAAAAACTGTATTAAATGTGATATTTACTTTATAGTTAAAACATCCACATGTGAGCATTCATAGCATGTGAAACTAATGGGACTCAAGGTTTATTAGATCCAATTTTGAGTTGATATGCAATTGGTTTTATAGATAGCAGACTTGAAGGCAACCTATTGGGTTCTTTATATATATATGTGCAGATTTCAGCTTTGTCAAGACATTATAAACCACTGCTTGACAAACAAGATAGGCTTAAATCTTAAAAGGTTGCATTCTAGTTACCACAAATATTCATCCATGCCAAGTCCAACATAATTGAATTTCTTTGTAACATCTTTTGAATGGAATAGCAAGGCAAAGTAAGAAGCCTTCCTTCTACCATCTTACCCTGCCCTTAAGGTCAGGTTTAACTTAAAAACACTTGAGACAAGATTGAATCTTTTTGGGCTTATTGTATTCTTCATAAGTGGTGGTAGTGCTTTGTTCAATTTCATAGTAAATCTTAAGTATATTACTAAGAATGATCGTGATCAAGTATACCTCTTTGTTAAAGTTCATTGTTATTGATTCATATAGTTTCCTTGCTTGCTTGTTGCCAGTTCATTCAGTTGATTTGTTGTAAAATGTCCAAGAAGTTCCTTTTAGGTGGTTTAACTCTGCTCTAATTAATATTCTTTTCCCCTTAATGTACAAAAGGGAAATATGGTCTTAATTTTTAGTCAAATATAACTGTAGGTTAGGGCTTGTGAACAGTCATTTGGAGGCACATTGTACATGACTTATTGAGAGATTTGTCTTTTTTTTTGGACTAGTGTTTTGAGGGTAGTGGCAGTCATCAGGAATATTTGCACAATTCTTACATGAAGCATCAGCCAAGTATATTTCCCCCAAAGTCCCCAAGATTTATCATATGGTATGCTTAAAAGACATATGGCAAGTTTATATGAGATTTATTATTCAGTACTTCTATTGAAGTCAAAGTTATGATCAAGCATTACTCTTAATGCTAAAGTGTTCAATATGTGTGTTTGTGCCAAGTGCTGCCCACCATAGGCTGAGGGACTAGGGGAAGTTCCTTGAAATTCCTGGGATTTACTTGTCCTTTCTCCTGGACTGTATTAGAGTCTACACTTACACACCACTTAATCGTTGGACTCCCCTGCAAAACAATGAAGCTAGGGAGTCTGAAGGTCCTGGCAAATTGTAAATTAATGAAATTTGGAAACTTTTCTTCTTTACAGAGCACTCAGTACAGAAGTAAACCTTCCTCATCATTACTTCACCCCTCTGTACTACCCTAGGGTTTAAGTCCATTTGGGACCATTTGCAAAAACACAGGCTACCTGAATGGTCTTGAATGGTTTCAAGTGGTTTATGAATGAAGCCAACTGGTCATGAACATGCAAAAGTTAATCTTAACTGGTCTTCGTATTGGTTTTTGAGTGGTAATAAATGGATTTGAATGGAAAGTGGCCAAAAACACAGTCTTAACCATTTGGACCCTGAGTGGTTTCGGTGGTTTCTGTTAAATGAAATCAAACCTGGGACTATAGAGACTCTTTATATGACATCATAATATTCCCTAGCAGCCATGTTGTATTATTGATTCCTTGCCGAAGGCAGGCAAGGAATCTATGCGATGGTGATGTGGTGTGTATGTGTGTGTGTGTGTATGCGTGTGTGTGTATGTGACGCTTTGGCTTGTAAACACGATATCTCAAGAAGGGTAAGTGTGACTAACCTCGTATTCGGTGTGTAGGTTGGTCTTATTGAGTAGATGATCCCTATTGTTTTTGGTAGAGATAAAAGGTCATTTGGGGTCACGAGAGGTCAAAAGGTCAAAACTTCGTAAACACGATAACTCGAGAACGGTACATGTGACTATGCTCATATTTGGTGTGTGGGTTGGCAACATTGAGTAGATGATCCCTATTGATTTTCGTGGAGGTCAAAGGTCATTTGGGGTCACGAGAGGTCAATAGGTAAATTCCTTAGAAATTGCTTGTAAACACGGTATCTCAAGAAGGGTAATTGTGACTAATCTCATATTTGGCGAGTGTGTTGGCCATATTGAGTAGATGTTCCCTAGTATATCTGGTGGAGGTCAAAGGTCATTTGGGGTCATGAGAGGTCAAAAGGTCAAAACTTCGTAAACATGGTATCTCAAGTACGGTACATGTGACTGTGCTCATATTTAGTGTGTGGATTGGTCATATTTAGTAGATGATCCCTATTGATTTTCCCAAAGGTCAAATTTGGAGTCAGCATGTTCAAAGCCTGACAAGCTTTCCTGCACAGTCTTTCAAGAAAGGTCACTTGTAGGGTCCTGTAACTTGTCATGTAGATGGCACATAGTGAATACATGGTCCCAGAAGTTTTTGGTGGAGGTCAAATGTCATTTGGGTTCACGACGGGCAAGGGGGATCTCAATGTAGGAAGATTGGATGCCTTGCTTGTGTACTTTGTGGGCACATTATGGAGCCCTGTTAATTGAAAAACATTGCAAAGCAATGTCCATGTGAAAAAAGGCCTTACATTTCAGCAGCAAGGAATCACTAAGCCTTTTGGCTTTCTGGTTTGATACAATAATATTTCCTAGCAACCATGTTAGACCATGTGTTTGGTCTAACTGTAAGAGCATCCGCCTCTCATGTGGGAGGCCTGGGTTCGATTCATAGGTCAAGTCATACCAAAGACTTTAAAAATGGAACCTACTGCCATTGTGTGTGATGTCCCGCATTAACAATGGAATAGGGAAAACAAGCCAGTGAGCCACTACTGGAAAAAAGGCTGTGGCCAGCTCAACTTGAACCAATAAGTTGGAAACTGGGCTGAAAAACTCCATCTGATCTAATCTAACTTAGCAGCCATGATGGAGGACATTTAACTATGTAGTGGACCACACTCAACAGGCTTGCTTGATGAACCTGTACTTATCATGCCTACCACTGTGCAGTGCATTTAGCATGTAATGATGTGTACTTGTCATAATTTTCCTCCAGCATGGCGGATTTGTAACCTAATTGCAAAGCCTCTATTGAACAAACTGACCACCCGATATCTATTGTCATTCTTTCGTATTCCCTTACAGGTGGACAAAGAGCTCTCAAAGAAAACTGGAGCCAACTTGGAGAAAATCTCGTCAGATTTGAAGCAAATGAAGACAGAAAACCATGGACTCGTGGCCAAAGTTAAAGGAAAGTAGGTTACATTGTGGCAGGATAATAATGTATATATTTGTATACTCAAATCTTCTCAACCATTTCCAATCAAGGTCATTAAATTTGAAGTGGTGTCATTTTACATCTTGCCAAATTCACTGAGTAATTGATCAGATTAAATATGAATAATTTGTGATGATATGATCTCGACTATAACACTATATATATTTTTTTTATTTTCTGTTTATCACCTGCAATGATATGCTTCAAAACAGAGAAATATTTACAATCCAGGACAAAAATATTGGGAAACTTCCATATTTTTAGCATGTTTCCCTGCCACCCCTTATACAATGTTGAGAAAAAGAAGAGTGAGCATTTTGCTAAAGTGCACAACTTTTATTCACCCTCCAAATCAACATTGAGAAGGGATGTGGGTGTTTTGTCAGATATTTTTGTCCAGGATTGTGGAATGGCTCTGATATTGAGTATTTAAAGGTAGTGTGACATGGAAGTGACAGAATTGGGTATTGGACGTAAATAGCATTAAAAACCATGAAAAACCATGAAAATCCATCAAAAATTGACCATTTTACAGGACAATTTCTGATTTATACTTAGCCATTAATAATATCAGCTCAATATGCAAATCTTGTGAAGTCATGGGAGGGGCACATAATATATGGCTAATGTTGTCCTTTGTTTATACAATCTTCATTTCAAGGACAGTTGTGACATTCGTTTGCTTTGAGGGTTATATTTTGAAAGTTTAATTTGTCCTTGAAAATCATCAGTATCGATTACCAAACCACATACTATCTGGTGCGTAATTAAGCGATAATTAATATAGAGTTAACAAAAGAAATGTCAACACTATGCAACACTCCATCTCATTATTTTTGCATTTGCAACAAGTTTCTTCAGAAACATTTGAACTTTGAAGAGGTTTATCTTGAGAACTGTATAAGATACAGAAATAATTCCAGTGAAGTTTTCCTCTGAACAGTTCACTCCATAACTGCTTAGTGAAGTCAAGACATTTTGCTGGCGTGTCACACTACCTTTAACAACAAGATTTAAGCCAGTACCATTTTGGTTTGGGGGTAGTCTTCAACTTGGGAAGCAAAGATATTATAAACGTAGATACCAAACTCCTATCCCAAAACTGTTTGATGCGCTGACTTCTCACGGAGGCTCAATCGGAGGGGCGGAAGTGTTAATTTGACATGCGCACAGTTCTGCTCGGTGATCTGCGGGTATAACTATGGATGCGTAATGGAAAATTCCATTGTTACGAGTTGTCATCGTGCCTCCATTTTCAAAGCATGTTCTGTAAGTGCACAATGCATTTCTTTGTGTGCTCTCCTGGATAAATGATGTGCATTTCTATGTGCTTGTAAAACGAACGCACTAGTTGATTTTATGTTGTAAGCGAGTAAGAATTTAAATGCATGCATAGATGTGTGCTTGTGAAGATATCATAGAAACTGACCAATCAGTTAGCGAATGAACTTCAAACCAGTCGTTGTGTATTAATGTTCAAATGTTCTTTAGTAGAAAAATGGCGAAAAAGCCTAAAACTGTTTCATGTAAGTAAAATTTATTGAAGAACGGTGTTTGAAAGAATAGCAATGTTTTAAAATCACACGTAGTTATACTACCAGAAGATATCAATTAACTGTTAGCTTTCAAAACGACTGATCAGTGATCAGCACTTCCGCCCCTCAGATTCGGTCTCCGTGAGGAGTCACTGCGCCATTTTAAGTTTGGTATCTATGTTTATAATATCTTTGTTGGGAAGTCTGGAGTTTGACTCCTGTTCATACTGAGGATTTTAAAAGTGGAGTCTAATGCCGTTGTGCTTTGTGCTCAGCATAAGCAATGGAGTAGGGAAAGCAAGCCAGTGAGCCACAACTTGAAAAAAGGCCATTGGCTGGTCAGACTTTAATAAACGAGCTGTTTACAAACTGAGCTGTAAAACCTCATTTAATTATGTTCAAGTCGTTCTGACAAATATTGAAATATTATACAAATATGAAGATGTTTTTTTATATATAAAGAAGAGTGAAATGCCCCCTTGCTTGTTCAAAGGTCATGTGGGGTAACCAGGGGTAAAACTCCGAAAACCTTGTTTACACAATATCTCAAGATAAGAATTTTGAACAGATTCCATTTTTGGTATGTGGACATGTAATGGTAGGATGATGGTCCATATTGTTGGAGGAGCTAAAATGTCATTTTGGGTAGCACAAAGTTATTTTTTCCAACATTTGACTGAGAAGATATGGCATTATTTTGAATGGAAAATATATCATCGAAACCTTGATTCATTTTTGCATTCTGATTAAGTTTGAACTCTTGATCAAGAAAGTCTAAAGATAGCTCAGCAATAATATCTCTTGTAGAGTCTGTTTGTGGATTGACTTGTGAGCTAGTCATTCGTGAGATTTGTGAAGCTGGTGAGACTGGTCTAGCAAGGTACTTGCTGGTGGCCTGACTTTCTCAAAGTACAGCCTGTCCTTGCCTTCAATTCAACCAGACCATTGCCTGGGTGTGCTTCCTACAATTCTTGCTCGAGTCCATCTTAAAGACAGCAGGCAAAATGAAAATACCTACAGCTGTTGACCTTATCCTGTTAAGTATTGTATGAGGGGGAGGGGGAGAACGGGAAGGGCATGGTTTGGGATGCCCCTCTCTGTGTTTAACACGCAATGATTGAGGTGTTTCCTTTGCAGAAGAGACACAGTATAATGTTTATCAAGATACATGCCATGTCTTGAATAAGCATAAGGCAGGGAAAGGGGTGTAAATTTGGATGAAATACCTAACATGTTTTTACATTAGTGAGCTTTAGATTGCACGACGCGGACGTCAGCTACGACGCAATGACGTCAGCCATTGTGTTGCCCCTGCCATTTCCCAACTTGGTGTAGTGTTATTTCCCGTTGAGTTCGAAAACGGCATAGAGACAGATGGCGTCATTACGTTGTAGCTGGCGTCCGCGTCGTGAAATCTAAAGCTCCCTATTGACAAAACAGATTACCCATTTGTATGAAATATGTGGTGTTTTGTGGAAAAGTTAAATTGATGGTTTCTGTCTTTGTCTCAAATGAATGGAATTTGTCATTGTATGTTTCTTTATTTGTAGAATGTTAAACTATGCAAGAACACATTCTAAAGGAGGTTGCAATGGGCAGAATGGATTTGGGTGGTAGGGAAATTGCATTTTTTTTTTCATTTTTTGACAACTTCTTTTTGCATGATATAGTATTTTATATTGCATATTTAACCAATTTCTTTAGTTATTTCAGAGTTCAAATATGGCATCGAGTATTTTAAAATTATTTTCAAATTTGTTCAGCCATTAAATACACACCAAATGTTCTGATTTGGGGGAGGAGCTGCTTCCTGGCCCACAGAGGGACTCTGGACCTGAAGCCAAAGCCCTTTTACCATCCCTGGCTGTAGAGTTTATCTAAGTTAACAGAGAGATGTAGACATTCCGTTATTATACGTTTTGTCTAATAAATTGAAATTTAAAAAAAAATCTTTATGGTGTTCAGATTGTTCATTTATCTGTGCCTGTGAAACAGTTGGACACCCCAGGTCCTTTTCAAAATTCACATTGTCCTGTAGGATCTAATTATTTAATTATTTTAATATTTAGTGACCTGAAGCCCTGAAGATAGCGGACCACTAACTCCAATACTCATGCCTAGAAAATGTTTACTAACAGAGTAAGTGCCTTAAAAATTTAATGGGATGTTGTTGCTGACTGTGTTAGTTATAAAATATGATCCTTTCTGCATTTGGATTTTGTAGACAATGAGTTGAAATACAGGCTGTGCAAAATTCAAGGCTATTTGACCAATTTTAGTGCCATTTTATATTGTACTACTCCGCTCCTTAAAATGCCGTTTTTGAGAAGCTATTATGGCGGTTAACACAAACCTATCATTCAAGGCTCTGTAGCTCAAAATTTCAATGGTCATGGTATGGAAATTTGAAAGTGCCAGGAAAGCCGGCATTGTGAGATTCGATCAGAGGGATCCTGGTTGTAAAAATTCTACTGGGAGCTAGGAGGCACAGGAGTAGTCTGATTTACTGTGTAAATCAATGGGACATGTCAATAGTGACCCTCTACCTGAAGAGGAACATCTGCGATCACAGAGGTAAGCCTATGCAATTTCGGGGATTCCTATTGGTAGGTGTCACTGTCGCAAGGTCTTGGTCCTTGCCCTTGTTGTAAATAGCATATGCTAGTGTTTTGTATGTTGTCCCTGTAGGTAGTTTATGTGTTGGTGTTTTTGTCAGTTCAAGTTTTGTTGGGAACTCTGTCCCATTCATGTTTGTTCAAGCATGTAAAAAGTTCCCTCCATTTTAAATTCACCATTTTTTGACTGATGGGTGGTTATACATTTTGTTTTATACTTGTTAAGAATACTTTGTCCCCTTTATGGTCGCATTTGTATGGGAGTATTGGGTACATGTTGGTCGGGGCCAAAAAGTTCAATAGAATTTTCACTAAATGACAAAAGCTGCATACTACTTCCTCCCGCCCATTGCACACACCATACACCCTTAAAATGTGTTTAGCAGTTAAACTTTTATTTTTCTCCACTGTGTAAACACGTTTAAATTCTAAACATGTTTAGCTTTTTAAATAGTAAACGTTTAGAAATTAAACAGTTTAAAAGTGTTTAGGAATTAAATATGTGTGTTTAGCATCTCAATGTGTTTACTGTTGGGGGCAAAAATGGTTTAGAAAGACGTTTAATACCTAAACACATCTTTTAGAGTATAATACAGGTTGTAGGTCCATAGATTCTGTTTAATACCATATACATCGAAAGACTGTTAACGGTTATGTTGCTGGTTGGCATAGACCATGCGTGCACATTAGGTTTTGCGTGCAGCGATCTCGGGACTGCACGCAGAATGAAGATAAATAAGAATTAACATTTTATTGTGACGAAAAGTAAGCAAACCTTATGAACTGTATTTTCAAGTAGCAGTGACGCCATTTGTTCGCGAATGTGGATGAGTTCATTAAACTGTTTGTTATTGGCAACTTTTTATCAATAAGATGTCGTGACTTGTGTGATGGATTTTTTGTCCAAGACAAATTGAGGCAATTAAATTTTTGTCCAGCACATAACTTGGAGTCCTTGAAAGTTGAAAATTGCTGGATTCTCCGGACTCGAGTACAGCGCTGCGGATTTCATCCTTATGCACCAGAATTATTGAAATATTGACCATCGAGAGCCCCAGTAGAATGGTAGGGGCTTTCTCAAAATGCTATTTTGGCTTTCATTGGAAAATACCAAGCAACTTTGTGACTTTGTTAACTAAAAATTAGTTAATTTAATGAGTTCTGTCATTTGCTACAAAAGCGAAACATTAACATTACATGAACCCATTCCGCCACCATCGTGCCACCTGTGGGCTGGGGGTTGTAGAATATACCCACGATATTTCCAGTCCCGTCGTAAGAGGCGACTAAAGGGAAACCAAGTTTGAACTTGAACCATATATACTTGCAAATTAATTTTAACTTTGACCTTTTTATATCGAGTCGACTGACACAGTACAACACATTCGTTTTGGCGTGTCGTTAAATCTCATCTTGTTAAATAACTAACTAGAGAATAATAATAAATCAACTAACTAACCGTCACCATTGTGGTCTAAAATATGCCATGTGTTACATTTGTTGGTCAACATATTCATGCGTAGGTATTCATCTCATCTGTTGCATTATTGGTATCAGTTTGTTGGATGGTGTTTACCGACCAGTTTCTAACCGATTGGTTTAAGTCGGGCCGGCCAAGGTCCTTTATCCAGTTGTGGTCCCCAGGCTTATTTTCCATACTCCATTGATTTTGCTGAAAACAGTGGCAGTAGCTTCCATGTTTTTAAAGTCTTCGGTATGACCAGGCTAGGATTGCATTCTTGGCATTCTACTTGTAACTGGTTGGTGTGCTGTGTGAATAGGTTAGGTTAGATGGAGTTTCACGGCCCAGTTGTACTCTGTGAGTTTTGTGCAGCCTTGCTGACAGGCTTATCTTTACCATGGGGCAGTGTGTAAGAATCGAGAACACGCAATATATTCTCTCTACCAATTTTGAGAAAAAGTATAAATTGCGTCCCTTTTGAAAATGAAAACTGTACATCTAAACAGATGAGTATCCGAAATGTGAAAGGGTAAAAGCAGCTAGGTGTTGTTCCCCTTCCTTCCCCAAATTTTCTTTGACATGTGTCGTTATTTCCTTGACGTGAGTTGTTCAGCAGTACCAATTATTACGAGATGGTGGCCTACATCAAAGGACAGCAAAGGAGGGGTTAATCGACCAGCTTATTTCCGTCACTAGAATTTTGTTAAACCAGTGAGGTGTTAGACCCGTTAGGCTAATAAAACGTGGTTAAAACGAAACATTTTTTGACATGAGTTGTCGTTCCCTTACCATGACGACTTCAGTATCAATATTATTAAATGATAGTCTACAGTAAAGACCACAACACGGGATATTAAACAAGCAGTTCATTCTTCCGTCACCGGAATTCTGTTAAACATGTGAGATGTAATGGGTATATTAGGCTTATGACTATTCCCTGGCCAGCGAATTGCAGCACATTGGGAATTACCCCATCGCTGTACCCACAAAGGGTATATAGTGGGTGGACTTTTATTACGTCGTGAACAATTCAAAATCAAAATTTTAAATTTACAATAAACCTTTTGAAGAAGTTCCTATCCTTGATATATAGCTTTATACAACCAATTGAACAATATGTGGCGCCATCGAACGGTTCAGTACTTCTTTATTGAAAGGTGAATGTTCCTGTAGGCTATGACAATTGTTTCGAGGAGGTTCGAGGTAAAATTCAAGTGTGTTTTTCAAGCACCTGGTTCTAAGTAGTTATTTTCAAGCAATTTTGTATGAGCGCGTCTTATCTGATAGATCTTACTTAAAGGGCAAGTTTACAGCCACGCAGCAAGTATAAGCATGAACCCCTGCAGAAGATATACGATTTTAGAACCATTAGTAACAGTGGCGGCGGAACCGGGGGGGGGGGGGGCTTTGGGGGCTTAGCCCCCCAATGAAAAAGGTGGAGGGGCTATAGGCATGTTTAGCCCCCCCCAATATTTGTAAGGTGCGCTTCAAGAAGTGGAGAATATTGAAGTGAGTGGTGATCATATTTTCCATCAGTCTAATGCACAATATAGGCCTAATAATAATTTTAGGGGAATGTTGTCGATGAAAAAGATACTAGATACGCTAAAGCCTCTATATCACCCCCAACCCAATCTCTGAGGTCCTCGAAAAGTGGAAGCAGTATGGTCTGTTATTGCGTAATCTTGTTAAGTTTTACTGATCGTTTTTCACGAGGTTGAACAACGTATTCTACTACCGTTAGTACACAAGTCTATAGTACGTTTGGAATTTGAGCTGCCATGTGGTCGGGAGGGGGGGTGCATACCTACCAAGTGACCCGCATTTCGCGGGTTGGACCCGCATTTGGACACCCAAACCCGCTGACCCGCCAAGCCCTCTGAAAAACCCGCATTTCAAATACTTTCAAATAGGCTCTAACGGGTTTAATCTTTATCTTCACAAAGTAGCCCATTACAATATTAGAATCTTAAATCGAGACCTGACAATAACACAAAATAAAATGACGCCTTTATACTAGAATGTGAAAGGGAGGGATAGAAACATGGGTATCCGTAGGTTGGGCAAGGGGAAACTTGCCCTCCGTCGGAAAATAAAAAACCTGAAAAAACGAAAAAACATAAGGAAAAAGACGAAGGAAAATTAACATCAACATTTCTTAACAGTTCACTCAGTGTTTTCCCTATTTATATGCGGTAAACAGGCTTTAGAAATGACATTTCCAGCGATCTGGAAGACATTGAGGGATGAAATTTTCTTACGCTCCGCGCCAACTCATGGTGGCGCGGAGCTTTCCCCCATATAGAATTTTGCCTAAAAGAATTTTGTCCCCCCCCCCGGAATTTTCTTCTGCGGAGGCCCACGGAGAGACAATTTAAAAATGTTTTAATAGAAAAACTTGCGGAGGAGAAATGTGCAAAGTAGTCTTCTACCAGGTTCGGAAAATCAAATGGGAAGTCTGAAAAGCTGTGTCCCCGATCGTGCTTAAGTTCAGGGTATTTACTCCTTCGAAGCGCCCCTGTAAACCATTTTCGCCCCCTCTGACTGAAATCCCTAGCTCCGCCACTGGATTTGAGATCGGTATAGATTAGGTTGGTGGTATCCTTGGGAGGAACCACGGCGGGGAGGGGGTGTTTTGGGTACAAATGGTATGATCTAGGGGAAATATAATTGAGTAATTGACATGTATGAGTGGACAAATGTAACAAGGGGTGCAGAAAGTGAATATCAGGGCAAACTGAGTGAATGAAGGGGGATGCATAATTAATTATTGTTCTTGAATCATCTCAATTTATATGATATGTATTACCATTTTGCATAGGCTGAATTTTTTCTTTTAAGTTGAGAAATTGCAAACATGAGACCCATATTTTAAGGCTGGATACATGCAACATAGAACACGCGGGAAGTGCCGTTTCCGGCCACCTGGGGGGTCTGTAAAGTCAAAAATTTTCTTGTACGCTCCGCGCCAAACGTTGGTGGCGTTCCGCTTAGATAGTCCTGCTGGCACTCACCCCCCCCCCCCCCCCCCAATATTTTTTCCGTTCCGCCGCGCCTGATTAGTAATACTATAGTATTGCAGATGGTAACCGTGGTTATTCTATATAGACAGTTCTCAGTGACGTTACAGCTTGGGGTTCAAGTTGGCAACCGTCATATCTGAGGGCAAGCCATGTACACATGACTGAAATAATATACACGAAAAGCTCCAATGACGTCATGTGAAAACTACCCATAGGTACTATTTATGGTACACATAGGCTTATCTATTGTACCATGGCCTTTTTACACATAAAACTACCATAGTACCACTATGTACTACCATAGTTAATTAGATGGAGTTTTGCGGCCCAGTTTCCAACTAACTGGTTCAAGTCGAGCCTTTGTACTACCATAGTAGTAAAAAAATCCAAATTTTCTGTAATGTTAGCTCCAGGTTTACAAATATCTAGTATGCATAGTATATGGCATATATAAGTAGGCCTAAAGGCAAAAATTTCGGCGCGCTTAGCGAGCTTCAAAGTGTGCCGCGTTCTTTCGGCAACCCATTGTCTTTCTCGGAATTTCGAGTTGCGTCCCCCTCTCTCGGTGAAATACTTGCACCACTCATGACCTTCAGCATTAGATAAGAGTGCCTTTGTTTCCTGACGGTCAAAGTGGGTGGGTCACTTGTGGCAAATCGACCACCTCCCCCACTTTCCCTTTCCCCAAAGAAAGGCCAGTTAGTAGTTAGGTCTACCCTAAAATTTCTAATATATCTCTCCTGAGACTTAATTTTTCATCCAGAGATATGCTAAAACAAGATCCTCCGGGGCTTCCCCAAGACTCCCGCCTGCAGCAGGAGAGCGGGCGCTCTGGGTTAGATTTCTTACTGCACCCGAAAATGTGTGTCCCTAACGTTTTCCTTTGCCCTTAGTCTCCCCCCCCCCCCCCCCCCCCAATTTTGACATTCCGTCAGGCGCCGCCTCTGCATACAGTGATTTGCTACATCGTGTAAAGCTGCCGTCTTAGGGAAACTCCTTGTCATGGGATGGGGCAGTTGAAAATGTATTCTTCATATATGGCGACTTGGATACTAAACAGGACTCTCTCTGCTGCTAACACTTTAGACAGTGACAACTTTTGTTACGTCATCATGTTTTTATTCTTAAATCAAGAGACGAATCGAAAAACCATGAAAGAAATTTGTTGTGACAATAAGGTGAAAATGGAGGGATTTCGCTAAGTGTTGAAGTCAAGTTCAATCTCCGCGGACTGTTGGTTGTTAACGTCTTAGAAATGCTCAATAAGTGTTATCCTTTGTTGTACTGCGAGATACGCAATTGAAGACAAGCTCATTTGCATACCTAACTCATAAGGTTGAAAAGGGGTTGTGTTCAGTAGCCTAGTCAAATAGAAGTTAACAACGCTAAAACATGCATCTTAGTCTACAAAGCCAAGTCACCCAAGCAGAAAAAATGTTGAGTAGGGACTGCAAACAGAGTGAGTCTAGAGTTGCATGGAACTCAAACTGGGGCTTTCTAAGGAGCAATGAAGTGAATACTTTATCTTGTCAACTAAAAATGAAGCCACAGAGGACTTTATCAGGCCGACCGCTGAGGGCTTACTTGTGTATATGGGAACTGGGTTATCAGCCGAAGCATAATATGTAAGTCTTTGCATCATTGTTTTCTTATTATTTTGGAAAATAGGCCATAGGTAGTCGTTCACGTGTGAGCACATTTCACTGTGAAGCAGTGTCTAGTTGGCATGGTTCTATATGTATACAGTATGTCGAGAGCGGCGGTGTCGGTGTTCCAAGTTTCGCTGTAAAATAGAAAAGAAGTGGTTGGTTATTTTTTTACAAGTTCCTTTTGCATGTGTGACCTCGAGCTGGGTATGAGAATGATGTAGGTTTTATGTAGGCCCACACTGACCGTAGTCAGTGGAGTTTATGCGATGGTAAAACAGTGCGCGGGCATGTGTATGTGTGTGCGCGAGTTTGCGTGAGCGCGCGGTCAGGTGTGTTACGTTTCCTGACCGTTCACAGGTCTTTTGCGCAACTCGTTTATTGCGTCATCAAATCAAGTTTTGACAGGAAGTTATAGACAATGTAGCTGTTCAGTTATGCTCAATAAAACGGTATGCACCTTTTCCTAGATTTAATCAATGAGATTGATTAGACAGGTTCTTGAAGAAAAAAGGGAAGAGGGGATATTTTTTGCGGACTATGGCTTTAAAGGTAAAGAACAGTCCCCCAAACTTATTATGTCCATTGAGGCTTCCGAGTCATGTTTTCTTTTGAGTTTCACCAGAGGGGTGATGAAGCGTGTTCCCCATAACTCGATCTGTTGGATGTACACATTCAAGGGAGTAGACCTACCTGGGGGGTGGCATTCTTGCAGTACTCTTTTTATATTCCTGATCCATGGGAAACATAGACATCTAGTTTTTAAGGAGAGTCTATTTTTTGCACCTCTGCAGAAGTATAACCAGCACATTCGAAGTCATTTGTACAGCTTGTCTCAAAATAATAGAAAATACACGAAGCAATAAATATACAGCAATTGCTCTCACAAGATATCCACACCTGTGTGACGTCATTTGTACTCCCGTATGTTATTCGTATAAATCTGGATGCTCGTATTACAAACATTACAGCGACAATGTACCTAAAACATTACGTTTCAAATGCAGACGTCATCAATCAACCCAATTAAAAATTCCATTGCTCCTAGCTTGTAAGGGCAATCAGAATTGCAGTTATATCTGCACTGCAAAACCGGTAAGTGTAATTTATGCTCACAAACTAAAATTTCATACCATTGATCAATAATTTATGTAGCCTTATAAACACTAATGTACTCAGCAGAATATGGCCTTGAGCAATTTAACTTAACCTTCTGCTTGGGCCAGTAAGGCCTACCTGTGAAAATGGTGAAGGGGATACAGTCTTTAAGTAACTGAGAGAAATCCAGTTATCTGGAGAATAAGCAACCTTGGCCTTTAAAATAAACTTGCATAAGCTGACCATGTATATATACCATGTCCTAACAAAGGGTAAAGCTCATTCACTGATAGCTATTTACGCATATTATGCCTGGAATTCCCAGTCAAGGTCAATCAAATAACGCCATCAAATGGCTATATCCTGACCAAACTAGCGTCTGTAACCTTGTAACTATGTCCCTTTGGTTAAAATTTATCCAAGTTCATTTGTGTCGACCTTCTCCTGTTTGGGTCTAAAGGGCATGACCAATCGCCCAAACCTATTTTGAAAAGACAGCTAGGCCTAATCCTCTTTAATTTCTTGAATTTGTCTTATAGCTGAATAGGTACTTTTTGTATTTAGCGACTTGAATATTGCGTAACCGAGGTAAAACAATGCGTTACTCCTCATAAATGTTGCAATTCAGAAAAAAGTATATTGCCACATGATTTTCAAGGGTCACTCAAATATGGTAGACTACTAGTAAAATTGCCCCATACGTTCCGATTTAAAAGCAAATATGGTTGATCTTCCACTTTTGGTTTACATATGTTTGTCAAGAGTGCGGTTGCGTCTTTGTGCATTTTGCCGAGTGGAGGTAAGAACAAGTCCACAATCACGGCGATGCTTATTTATATATGGCCGGTTCCTACTATAAGTGCATAGAACTTTGGTCAGTGTATTAAAATTATCCATGGATGTATGATTGCAGTTGCTTCAAAATTGTAAAAGAAAACAAATCCAACCATTTCAAATAAGTTCTGAGCAACGAAATTATGATAACCTGTGAACAAACCTGAGAACCCATGGTTTTGAAAAGAGCATCATAATTGCTGTAAAATTATTCATTGCACTTCACCACCTATTGCGAAAGTTTGATATCATTTGCTTTTCGTTTCTTCATACAGCCCAAGCTCGTGGCCCAGGTAGGGGGGGGGGGCAAGCCCCTGAATGTTTCATTGCCCTCTAAAACCTTCAAATTACCATTGACTTAATACAACCACTCATTCCAGTCCTCTTGAAAAATATGTTGTTCCTTTCAATTCCACTTTCTCACTATGAACCTTTAAAACGACAAAGACAGTATTAAATGGCAGGATAGGATCAAACTTAGTCGCGTTTGTGTCTTTTATTTAATTATGAAGGAGATCCTTTCATATAAAACCACTCGGTTCAACCTTGCCTTATGATGATTATTTTCTCACAAATACTTTGCCTTTTCATTTGCATTACATGATATTTCATTGCTAGAGAATATTAATATTACACATTAAACAATTTAAGGTTAAAGGAGGTAAGAGCAGGGATAGAAAATGTTTTAAGCTGCCAAAGAGACTATCTAGAAGAAGCGCCACCAGTGTTTGCCGCGCGGAGCGTCACAGCAAATTTTGTCAATCCCGATACCTCAGACAGCTGGAAATGCTGTCGTTATTTTGGGCTTTGTTTTCATTAGAAAGAAAATCACTTGCAAAATGTTAAGGAAATTACCAGACAAAAATGAATCAATTATAATTTTGTTCTGAAAAGATTTTTGTTGCGGTACACACCTATACATGACCGCGTCTACCACTGTTATCGGGCACTTTAACATACTCCAGAACGTTTTTGCTTCCTTCGCCCAAATAATCTACCGTTCCGGGCAAAGTGTTGCAAAATACTACGAAGTGAGGCTGTGTGGAAAATGTTTTGCGATGCATAAGCGGTCAAAATTTTTGCTGTCAAATTTTTATAACCCTTTAATTTTCACCAACATTTTACTTTGACTGCCTGGTATTTTTGCCGGGAAGGGGCCGATCAATTTTTTGAAAGCAGACAGGTTTTTGAGTTGTGCGTATTAATACATACCAAATTTATTAAGAGAGAGAGACGGTTGCCCGAGTTTTCCAGTTTCCCCCAAATTTAGGCCTTGCGAAAGTTTGGGGAGCCACGTGCCCTGTGCACCCCTGCTTCGTACGCCTTAGGTTTAGACATTTGGTCACCCTATTGCCGTTTTATCTGAACATATGATATTGTGCACTTAGGAACTGAAGTTTTGTAACAATCTTAAGGCAATACATTACATTTTACAAAGGGCTATCTGTGAATTAAAAAAAAAAGGTCTTTGAAATTCTAGGGCGCCCCCTCTAAATCTGTTCCTGATTAGTAACAATTAAGAGGCAAAATTTTTCACGTGGTGATAAGTACAAAGAGGATAAGTTATCTCATTACAACTGAGGGTAGTTAAATTTACACAACAGTTAAATTTATACAACACGGGCAGGGAAAGCTGCAATTCCCTTCCTGAACTTTTGGAAAAGCAATCTCTTGGACGATTTTTCAAAATTCAGAAAATGTCATGTGGTTGTTAAAAGATTTTAGTTAGGACAAAAACAATCTTTTCGACACTGACAATCATGAATACATGCATGTTGTTGTAATAATATACCAGTATGTTAGCTATCAGTGACAATCCATTACTCTCTAGAGACCACCCCTCTGAAAATCAGGTAGGTGTTAAACCTGTGACGTAACATTTTCTTTCTCGTGTCTGCTTACTTCTTTGGAAGGGGAATTCCCTATGGAACAGGCTGCCGTTCATATCCACATTAAAAATTGAGGGAGTGTTTTATATTTTATTGCACATTTTATATCAAACACATTGCCCATATCCTAGTATTATTTGACCTCATTCTGGAAATGCAAACCATTCTGCAGGTATCTTACATTACATTATAAAAGCAAACATCGACCACAAAATATTACTTGACGGGGACTTACAAAACGCAAAAGAACTTACTGCGTTTGGTAATACACTTGAAAATCATCATACTTTTGAAACCACTGAATTGGCCTCTTCCCCCGCCCCTCAACCCCCCCCCCCCCCTCCGTCCAGTAAAAAAAATGTGCGGAGGTATACTTTCACAGCATTGATGAGTTCAAGACGGATAAACCTTGCTTCTTCCTCTGAACAGCTGAAAATGCGCCACAACCTTCAGTGCTTTATGCCTGTAAATAATAGTCCACATACAAATTTATGTATGATATGTTACAGACGAACATATTCTAAGCATTCTGGCGAAATTTTCATTCATTTTCCATGTTCGGCTATCGAGAAATTAGCAATTGAAGTTGACACATTTTCTGTAAAAAGTGAACTTGAAGCAAGCACTGTGTGACATTATGGACTCGCATTGTTGGTTATTTTTTCCTATTAGGTAGTTACTCCGAATTGGTGACTATGTACATGTTCCCATGCTCCAAATCGTCGAGATGAACAAACCAATCCCGCACCTACAACACGTGTTGCAAAATTTGACTTAACGCGAAAATGTGGTGGCATTATTCTAGAATCATTCATCATTCTAGAAGCACGGTAGTTCCAAAGAACACCGTCAATTTTAGGGCCTCTTAGAGTGTGAACTACTCATGTTAGAACAGGGAGTTCCAATTAGTTGCTGCTTATTTTTCGTGGATATGAAAGAGGGGATGTTAATGTGTGAATGATGCCAAATTGGGATGGATTGAAGGTGATTTATATAGACAATTTCAACTATTGGTGTGAAAAAGAGGTGATCTCCGTCTCCTTGCTGATAAATAGTAGCAGGTCCACGGCCCCTAAACTTCTTCCTTCTGTAGCTCAAAATCTAAATGGCCATGAAAATGGTAAATTTGTATTGCCATGATTGGCCAACTCAATTGGCTTTCATTTGAGTGGTGGCTTTAGTAGAGTGTAAATTTAAACAAGACTGTGTAGCATTTAGTAAAGGGAAAATGTGGTGTACTCCCTTCCGGGTCAATAGTTATATTTTCACCAGGGAGGTGTTACTGGCACCCCTACTTTAACAGACTGTATTATTGTAAATGCCAGGTCCCAAACTCAAAATGTCCAGGACCACCGTACTTCCCTCTTCGCGATCGGTGAGTTCATATATATATAGACGAACCCGATCAGCGCTTGTGTTTGGTGACTGTAAACAGCCATTAGTGGGATTTATTAGCCTTAAAACGTCTTTATTTATTTTGTACATGAATTTCGAACCCTCATATACTGTCCAGTGAAATTGAATGAGTCAAGACACAATTTAGTGTACAACTACCCATAATACGGTAAGCAAGGATATTGTAAGATTAAAAGGTGATATACCCCGGTTATGGCCGACTGAAATCAGAACATCCACTCGCTCGCTGTCCGGATTAATTCTTCTCTAGACGAATCCGACGGCCATGTAATGGTGCAATGAGTGGGATTCACACACGGACTTCTATCGAAAGACAGAGCATTCTGCACTGTACATTGTCGCTACCGTCCGTGTGTGGAAAAGCGCACCAAAATGGCCGTCAGCGATGGTTTTGTGTTAAAGCTTGGCTATTTTGCAAGAAAGTTGAATATTTTTAAAATATGGCAAGGAAAGGTCAAAATCACCTAACGTATTGCAGGAATGTGATATTGTTTCCCATTCAAGTCAAACTTTTGCTTAAAGGGCCAAACCTCTCACCCCAAACGACAATTTCGGTACGGGGGTGCCCAAATTCTCAATTGTCTCAGCTCTTTGATTGACATTTAATTCAAACAATGCAGAGTACCAAAGCTTATATTACACAGCATGAACGGTTCTGAAAGTGTTTTGATTATATAAATTGATTTTTTATTTACTCACCTTGAAGCAATAAACTGAGATTGTATCTGGATGAGCATGAACTTCAGACAATTGTGGGAGGGGCTTAAGTAAGAAGGTTAGGAGAATTGGTACTGTTTGGGGTGAGAGAACTGGGCCTTGAAAATATTACATAGTCGTCGTCAAATCAAACGATTTATAGCCTCACGACGGCCATCTTGGTGCGCTTTTTTTGTCCCAGTCGGTGGAGACCATGTACGGATAGAACGTACACGTTACATGCTCTGTCCATGTATACAAGTCCGTAGGTTCACATCAGCTTTAATTATGGTAATCATTTTGATACAAATGTCGCAGATGGCTGCCAACAACCCCAAACCAAATCCCGTAATAAACAGTTTATTGCAGTTTTTGAATCGGATTTGAATTAAAGTATTCATGGTACAGTTCGACTACAGAAATTGGAGAATGGACTTCAAAAATGATCAACAAATCTTACGATCATTTTGTTATCAGATTCGTGTATAGATTTGTGCAGAAGTTACCTTAAGGAAGGAACGATTTGAAAATTTTAAACTAATATAAAGAAATAAGTCCAGAGTGAAACAAAAAAGACGCGAAGACGTCACGTGATTTGAAAGCTTTCATTTCCGAATAATAATCTCAATATGTACATCAATTTGTGGCCTCTCATAAAATGAAAGATAGCCTTAATTTTATTTACAATATCCAAGCTGCTTCCAGCCAATTAGTACGCACCCTTTTAAGCAGAATTATAGCATATAGTTTACGGTCAATCTAAGCATCCGACGATTATAAAAAGGGTATATAAAGAGACATTGAGCAGGCGCAGATCCAGAGGCGCAGTGGCGACGCTACAACGGGTGGCAAGATGGGGTATTCCCCAATTTTTCCGTGCCCCAAAGTGAGGTCAGCTAGGAGTTAGATTAACCGAAAAAATTAAGTAACATACCTCTCCAGAGACTATTTTTTCATCCATGCTTAAACCCCGAAGCTTCCGGGTGCTTCTCCCCGTAGCCCCCACCGGCAGGAACGGGCGCTTTTGACTCGGTTTAGCGCTGCGTCCGAAAATTTTGAAATTCTGCCGCCGCCGCCGCTGCAGAAGGGGCTTTTCCAGGCTCCACCTCCTCACTCTGTATTTTTTGGCACAACTTTCATTCTGAGACGTTCCTTATTGCTGCCCTGCAATATTTAAAATTTTGCTGATTTTGATTGCCAGATGTCAAACAATAACACTCGAATGTCATGATTTAAACCTTTTCTGCACCCCCCCCCCCTTTATGGAAACTTTGCCATCATGAAATTGGCACACCGTCACCTTCACCCTCACCACCTGTATCAGCCCCTAAAGAGTGTAAGGTGCAACGTTAAAACCTCAAGAGTCTACCATGAACCAAATTTTCAAAACAGAAATGTTTTTATTGATGGCATGAAAGAGACCGATAGCGTCATACGGAGTGTCCATTAATACACTGTCAAAAATATTTTTGATAGAATAAATATTCCTAACGCATATGCCCGACGTCAGTGCGGTAGTGCCAGATAAAGAACATCTAACTTTTGAAAACAAAAGAATGATATAGACGCATCAACAAATCTGGTCGCATGAGTAATACAGATTCTCATTTCAAATAAAAATCCCCTTTTCGGCCTAAGACCTACCGTGTCTCTCAACAGGCTACTCCGCGCAGCGGAATCTTTTTTCAACTCCTGAATTTCCAAGGGATATAACTGAACAAGGAACATACTGCGCATCCTGCTACGCAGGTAAGCCACATGCGTGATGAAACCATTCAGATGAGAATGCCCTGCTACCGTATATGTTATCCCTTTCCTAATAATGATAAGACTAAAAAGTACTGTCATATTGTAATCCACTTTCGAGCACTCTTTGCGATGTAACTTTGAAATTAGTGAACGAATGTTATTCGGCAAATTTTTAATTTCATATATAAAGACAAAAGGAAACAACACAAATCTCATTGTACCTTGTTTAACTATTCTGCTCAAATACTAAAACACAACCATCTTAATTTTTACCCTGCATTCGCATTGCGGAAAGCGGCTTCCGTTTAATTATATATCAACGATAAAAAAAAAGATGCCAAACATAGGCCAACAGAGGTGATTCCTTTACAAGTTAAAGCTAAAGACTAGGAAATTGCCTTCATATCTCCTTAAAAAAAAGCTGAAGATGCAAAAGCTAATAACCCAGTTGTTTTTTTTATTACAGCATAAACATAATAGAACGATCAGGTGCGAATGTACAACTTTTAAATATGAACTCATTACAATAACACTCTTAGTTAATGAGAGTTACATTTATCTGAATGAAAAACAAAAATTTAGACGGAAGCCTCTTTTTATACTAGCTTACTTGAATACAAAGCAAAAAGGATCGGTCATGCACATCTTTATTTTTGCAAAATATGACGCCTCGCACGATCTAAAGGGAATCGTCTATCTGTCGATTTTCCATGAACATCTGTCACAAACTGCTAAAAAATCTCATTTTAACTTACACGTCCACGATAAAATGTGGGCCATATTAGCCCTTGGAATGTCGGTAGCCCCTTCCTACAAAAGACACTATAACTTCACTAGATTAGCCTACACTTATGAACCTGTTTCTGATTTTTTTACGAGTGCTATCAAGTTACAGGGGTAAATAGCATCCGCTTAGCAGTCCTTTAACTACTATATGGCCTTCCGTCTCACCGTCTTTGAGAGGGTTTACACGAAATGTAGTCGAAACCTTTCGAGATGGACAATAAGAAAGAGACTGTAAACAAGAGAACGACCGATAAAAATTTAAATAGGCACAAGTCAGATGCATGTAGGTTACATAAGTACTAAAAATAACTAGAGGCTGCTCACATTTGGTATGCTATAGGGCTTGGCATGGACTCAACATCGTCTTTCTGGGCTTCGCGCTCGAGCTGTGACGTAGATGACTAGTTTTAGATCATTAACAACTGGATTCCCGAAATCAAAATTCTGGGTAAACGGTAAAGGACTGCCACCGAACGAACGGTCAGTACTTACATGGCATCGTGTAGGCCTATGTGGTTTGTGTTTTACCGGCTCTTATACTGAATTGCTTCAGCACTAGGTTTATGCGTGCAACTTTTATCCCTTTTTAACATTGTGTAAAACTTGCATGAACTTTTGTTACCTTTCTGGTCTCTTCTACTCTGGCGATGAGCCAATACAATATGTATAACTTAACGGTTTCCCCCAAAGAAATTCTGCTTTCCAAAGGAAGTTACGTCCTGAGAAATTCTGCCAACTTAACTACTTACCCTCCCGATCACCATACCTATGTCAACTCCCTGCCTCTATATCGCGGGTCTTTCGTGTGTAGCTCCATGCTAGACCGGCGTAAAAGAACAGATACGCTCAATCGTGCATGAATTTCCTGAACAGCTGTACAGAAAATGGTTCACGTTGAACAATATACAAAATTTTTGGGCATTGATCCGAAATAATCTTACGTAGCCTGATGGAGGGCTCGGTTCGGTCGAGTATACTTGTTCGTGAAAGGCACGCTGATAAAAGCAATCTGGTTTAAGGCAGCAACTCGGAAAGTACTAACTTCATGATATTTGTAATGATGTATGAATATTTTACAAGAGAATAATACAAAACACGTTTCAATATAAAAATCAGCTGAAAGGAAACGTTCTGTGACGATGACAATTATTGAAAGACTTGTAATAGGAATTTACATCAATACGCACACACCTTAATCAATGCACGTGTATAGAATCATATATGTATACAAATAAGACCAGTTCATACAAAAAACAGTAAACTACAGCGATCAATCTTGAGGAATCTTGATCAATTCTGCAATCGGCTGGAAAATAGCCGAGGGCGTACCAACATGAAAAGTTCCTTTAATTAAAAAGACACAACAAAGCTTAATGGTACCATTAATTGAAATAAATCTATAAACTAATAACTCGCCAATGACAACATCATCCGTAAACTACCGTCTTTCTCATAGATTTTGCACTTTTAATCAAGCCAAAAATAAAACACATCTCTTTTTTTAGGGGGGGGGGGGGGTACTTAATTATGTGAGATAAGGAACCGAAAAGCTCTCGATAAGTAAAACTCTCAATATAACCGTACATTAACAGAAGAAGAGGGGATGAATTCAACCAAGAAAAGTGTTAATTACCATGGAAACATGTCTCCTTAAATAGAGTAACGTAACCGCTCAACAATTACTGTAGTACCTACACAGACTTCGAAGTCCGGGGTACGTGCATTAATTGATCTGTTCTGGTGGAGAGGATTAAATACCGGCAGCACTGTAGACTACCTTTTCACGTGATATGTACTTGTTTCCTTGGCAACAACATTTTTCCACGCCCAGTTCTGTCTTTTAGACTGTCAGAGATGCCGAAGGTGATTGAACAGTCCACATGCCGAATTCTCCGTGCTCGTTAAATTAATCATTAAAATATCATAACGATTTTTATAGAGGAAGTTACCAAAAACAATGAACATAGCGATTCGATTCATAAAATACTGAATCAAACTACAGATGTGGTCATGTACCTTCGATATTTTCAGACGAAGCGTAATTATGAGCATTCGCACTTACAGCTTTACATGTGTTGAATCTATGTGGAGGACTGTGATAAACCATATTATTATATCAGGTTTGTTTATGGCCGTATCCGCGATCGTGAAAGTCTACTGTATTTCCGGACGGGTTAAAAATTACAGGGTAAAGTACTTAAAGGGTGACAGGATAGCTTTACATAAACATATAACTTTATATAAATGCTGCAGGCTGAAGGGAGATATTTTGTGTAAATTTATCCTCATCACCCATAAATGTCATAGGCGGAAGTATTTGGCTTGCATGTTTCAGTCCTCTTAAAGGATAAAAGTTTGAACATTTTGTCGATTGAACAAACAGTCATTTGAAGTTGACCCATTACGTGTGAGTGCGCCCCCTTCCCCACGTTTCAATGTAACAGTTAAGCAGATATCTACAAACCCATGGCTAGACACGCATGCGCATAAATTATACAACTTTTTCTTTTACACCACTGACCTCTGTAGATCTTCGGCAGAACTTAGACGGAAGTAGCAAGATCACTTTGGTGGTTAAACGGTTAAAACTCGCTGTAAATTTACAGATCAAAAATAAAGAGGGCCGTAAAGATTACAGAAAAATAGTGGCAAACATTTACCAGCATTTTCCTGTAACCTTTATTTGTCTCTCATATTTTTTTTCTTTCTTTCTTTTTCTTTCTTTTTTTTTTTTTGGTTCCGAAAATTTACAGCTATTTTAAATGGTGCCGCTCATTGCTCAGAAGTTGTTACACACATGTTATGTTTACATTGGCTGTGTTATTGTCATGTGTCATTGTCAGATAAGCATGGCATACAAGTTTAACGGAACTACCGAATAAGTTCCGACTAAATAGCGCGATTTTGGGGGGACATAAGAAAGAACGGTTTAATTTCTGGCCAAAAACACAAATATAACTCAACTGGCAAACCATCGTTACCACGCACCTCGCTATCGGGCATTAATTAGAACACTCCAACATTCCTCAAACACCATCTTATGAATTTTTAGACTCGTCTTCGGCTATAACAGATCACATGACTGATTGCCTAGACCATTTGGGTGACGTCACAATATACGTGTTAATCAAAACCTAATACTAACAGCCGAAAAACGCACCATTAGTATGAATATGGACTGAAATAGTTGTAAGCTTACAATGCAAGGAAGTAATGGCTATTTTACCAATCATATTGAAGTCTAGGGTAGATACGCAGATGGTTGCAAGGGGCGACTGGAATTCACTATACGCCCTCTTATATTAAGCCCTTACATAGCATAATTTTTTGTTCCTTTTACACTAAAAAAAACTTAACACATTGACCGTCTTCGAATTCATGTTACTCACTATACATCCGATATCGCACTGGGGTAACGCGGTCCTTTGTCTAGACCTTGCAGAATTATTCCTGAAATGTTTGTATTATGCGGAGGTTCCGCTGCCGTAGCTTGCATCCCTCTGTAATCTTCTAATCCCTCGACATCAATTGCTAGATTGTCCATGCCCGCAGCGATTGGTCCTGAAACGACTGCCAAGTCGGGTTGGCAGGCGTCTTGATAGGAGGGCGGTATTTCGTTTTCCTCATCTTTATTTAATGAGTCGTCCACTTCTTGGACAAAGTGTGCATAGGGTACTTCGATAATGCGCGGTTTTTTCTTGCAAATTCTCGAAACGGAAGAGTTCACCTGCCATGTATTGACAATTCCGCACACTACGAGGCCGACGAAGAAGATAACCATGGAATGATGCTGCATTTTGAACGGCTGGCCGTTGATGATGGAAACAAACAGTAGCCCTAGGGGAACCAAAGCACGGAAAGTGACGGACGCATAACAACCGACGAACATAGTTGCTCTGTAACAAGGGGTTCCTTTGTATCCAAGCTGTCTGAGCAACGTGCCGACGTTAATTATGACAACGTCGCCCTCACACGTAATCAGAATTATAGCCATGATTCCACATTCACCGAACGCAATCACATTGGCCAACACAATGAGGAATACAATGCGGACGATGGTCCTAGCGATTTTGGTGCGGGTGTTTTTCAGTATGGATAGATCCCTGAAAATCACGAATACCTGGACACCGCATACCGCGGTGAGGAAGTAAACATCAACTACCGGTATATGGCCGGTGAACGGTGATTGGAGAGGGAAGGTGGTGAAAGTTAGAATTAACGCATCTGTGACTATACAGGTATGGACGATTGTATCGAAGTAGCTGCAAGAACAAAAAGAAAAATAAACATTAAATTAACATTAAAATTAGTGGTAGGTTGTGATGGTATTCAAAAGTCTTATTGATGTTGCCAAGATTGAACTTGTCTCAAGCATCAGCCGACCGACTGCATGGTCAAAGTGCCGGGTTAGATCATCCCACTTGCAGTCGAGGGGTCAGGAGTTCGAGTCCTGGCCGGGTGATACCGAAGACTGTAAAAATGGAACCTACTGCCATTGTGCTTGTTTCTCAGCATAAGCAATGGAGTATGGAAAACAAGCCAGTGAGCCACAACTTAAAAAGGCTGTGATCGGCTCGACTTAAACCAATCGGTTTGAAACAGGGCCTTAAAACTTCATCAAACTAACTCAAGCATCAAGATCATATTCGCCGCAACTGTTGAAGCGACACTGCAATTTTGGCCGTTTGTTGCGATTTCAAGTCAACTCCGGTGAAATAGTGATGCGGGTATTGTTACCCATTATCTTTTGGTATCATGCATGTTTGAAAGCAACAAAAAAGAGAAAAAAAAACCGATGATGCGCTTAACGATCGATGAAGGGACATTCAGATTGCGGTGTGGGAATACTGTATAAGAGACATGGTGTGAAATGGGTAGAGACAATATCTTCAGGGTTACTGAGCAAGTCTAAGAGCAAATGAAAACAAGTCAAAGACCGTTACGGCCATTAGACCGCGTGTTTGGTGTAACGGCAAAAGCATCGCCTCTCACGCAGAAGACCCGGGTTCGACTCCCAGGTCGAGTCATACCAAAGTCTCTAAAAATGGTACCTACTGCGTGATGCTCCGCATAATCAATGGAGAGAGGGGGAACAAGCCACTGAGTCACAACTGAAAAAAAGGCCGTGGTCGGCTCAACTTTCACCAATCGGTTAAAAAACTGGGCTGTAAAACTCCATGCAACTAACTATGGCCATTCGTCCCACAAACTACAGTTTTACTTAGAGTGCGCCAAAGTTCACAACTGATACAGCTCAAGTTGATTAACAGCAGATCAAGAATTGCAGAGCAACGAATATTTACTGTGTATGCTTACCAGAGTATACCTTGAAGCAAAAGAAGAAGAAAAAAGCTAGGGTTATGTCTGGATGAAGATTTAGATAGGTGTGAGCGCAGCTTAAAGTACGTTAAAAGGGCAAAGAAAAAAGGTCAATTTGGGGCAAGAGCAGTCACCCCAAAATGAAGTAGTGTAGTAGAATGTCCTGTTTCATGATTGGCTGTTGAGAGTCATGTGACAACAACTTTTCTCTTCAAAATGTGAAATGTACTAGGAGTAACTGTTTGTTAATATTGAAATTGTAAAATATGATGAAAGATATTTTGAAGGGAAATAAGAGAAAGTTGTGATGTTTAACTGTTGCTTCAAAATAAGTTTGGAGTAATGCTCTTGTGAGAATTTCTTTCTAAGATGATAGATAAATGCTTCAGAATAATTGATAATTGAGAACGTAACACTAAAAAAGTTAAAAAAAGAAAAACAGAACCATACAGGGACGTTTGAAGCAAGACCGTGACCATGGGGCACCTCCAAAGCTGAGACTGGTCAGTACATCTTGCTTCGTGTGCGTATATTAAGCATTCGACTGTAACAGTACAACAGAATTATCCGTTCTTATCATGTCCGTAATCGAGGGGGCAGCGGTTGAAGCCCCCTCTGACATTCTTTCGCCTATTATAGAGTTTGGAGTTTGCAATTGACTAAGTGACTTTTTATGCATTTGGCACGAATTGAAAAATTTTCATCCCATTGAACATGGTTCGTTCCGTTCCATGTTCCTTGTCAGTCTCGAAAGAAATTATACCTACAGGCCGGGAACCGAAACTACGTCACTAGAGTAGCGCTCCAGGATAGACCAGGTTCCGGGTCAGTATGCCACCCATCAATCAGTCTAGTAAATTTAACCAGATTTTTTTTTTTTCAAACTGACAGAGAAACTGGATAGATACTACAATATTAACCTCATGGTATTTGATTAAATTCACCATTTATTTGGTTAGTTTGAATACGAATTTCTGGTTAAATTGATGAAGGTTGTGGGGGTGACATACTGACACGGAAAGAGGTGAAAATACACCAGGTTTTTTTAGAATGTAGGCTCCATGGTAGCCCCATTCTTGGGTTGGACTATGCTATTATCTTTACGATAGGTTACGCAAATTGGGCCTTGGTAAACTTCTGAAGTGTTGCGACTTTTGATGGGCCCTCGTATAAGGCGGAGACATGAAGAACGGTAATGTAGATGGAAACCTCAAAGTTTGTGCTTTTCATTCGAATGTTGTTAAACGTGTGTTCAATATCGTTTTCAGCAACACCAGACCATTTCATTTCGAAGTGCTTACTATTGCAAATCTACGCCTAAAAAATAATAGCATTGTCAGCATGGACTTTCTTCTACTGAGGACACCTGCAAGTTTGATCAACCTTTAAGGTCTTTTCAGTCTTCCCAAACCTGTTCGTTATTTGGTTAAGTTACTCTGTTTAGACCCAGAAATGAATTGCGTGCACAAAGGCCTAACCACAGCAGAATTGCAGATGGACCTTTTCTTAAAAGTCAACCTCACAGTCTGTTACCTTACACCTATATAGGATATTTGGAGTAAATCCAACAGACTGTAGTAGGTTTTTAGAGAAAACGGAAGGAAGCTGCCCTATTTTGAGGAAGTTGACGTCTGGTCTGTGTGTGATCTATTCGTTCGGTTCACTACACGGCGATAATTATGTTTATTGTGCACGCAGACGAAAATTTTTGAGCCCTCTGACCAAATTTCCTCCAAAAAATACTCGAAGATTTTAAGAATTAATATGGCGTGATTACATGTTGACAAGTTCAAACAAAAAATAATACGTCCCTTTAGAAACACATGACTTCATGTAAACAAACTATGGATTAGTTCCCCGACCTCCGAAAAACTGTTTTCTTCAAATGTGAAAATTGGAATGTGAAAATGGTAATGTCTAATTGTTGTTGCCATAAATTAATTTGACAAAACTTGCTCTTTTGACGTCACTTAAGGGAACGGCTTGGAGGGGGTTGTTAGAACTGCATGGTCTTTTGAGAACCTTGTGACAATTTTGACTTCTCTACCATGGAATTTACTTAAATGAATTGATTATTTTACCCCGTATATGCAATTGAACTCCTAAAATATTATGAAGGATACTTTGAAACAAACAAACAAACAAACAATTGTGAGATTCAGCGGTTGCTTCACAATACTTCTGGAGCGACTGGTCCTCACCTTTGTGTTGCAACACTGTGGTTTAAGTTTACCTCCCACAACAAGTATATCTCAACACTGAGAAAAAAAGTAAGTTACTACCCTAAACATATATTCCATAGCGACTTACTTTATATTAACTGAGTCACTATGGGAACAAAATGACTTTTTTGGACAGCGACTTACTTGTTATTTTCTGTGAATGCTCTTAATTTTCCTCCCTGTCCCCTTTTTTAGACAGTTAGAGGCCGGTTCTACAGCAGCCCAAATTTATTTCTCCTTTTGACACAGAGAACGGAGTCTTGTCGGCTTCATTTTGGGGTCTAGCGACCCAAAAGTTTTCGAGACGAGGCAAATTCTGTCCCAACAACAAAGTTCAGCCAAAGAAAAGGTTTTGTCATTTTCCCCCACACTGTAGGTAAAGATAGCCTACAGTAGCGACTGGAAAGATCCCGTTGGCGGGAAAGGAAATAAACTGTTACCAGTTCCTTTATAAGATACATTGACCAAAACATTGCAAAGAACATATTGTCCGTTTAAGCAACTTTCTTCCCCTCCGTGTTATTTCACACGTTTAAATCTGCCCTGAATTGAGCTGTAAATATCATGGGGGCAATAAAAATACGACTTGATTCTCATGTTTTGTTGTAGATTTGCACAGCTTTCTGCTACTAAACAAAATAAATTTTCCCCTAGTTTGTCACAGATACGTACTACGAGGAAATGCACTCTTAAGGTGCACTTTGAACTTAATATTAGCTGGAACAACTCATTGACACTGGAAGTATCTGAGGAAGGTTTTTCCCTCCATGTTTTTCCATTAAGTATGGTCCTGGGGGGAAGCATGTTGGGACAGGAGTTCCCCCCCTTCTGAATAGATTTGCCTTAAGGGGAGGGGTAGTGATGTAATTTTTCGGGCAAAACAAGAAGCCTTGGAAACAAAAACTCTTAAAACGGCTGCTTATAATTAACTAAGATTGAGATATAATCTAATAAGTTTGAGAAATGCCATTTTTGTCTCTCTGAGACGTCGCGTTTTTTTTGTACGCTCCGTGCAAACTGATGATGGCGTTCCGCTTAAGTTGTTTTTTCTTTTGTGATTACATATTTCATGTAGAGAAACCTCTACCCCCAAGCTGACAAGGAAATTTATCAAATATGTTGTTTTTTAATTAGATCCAACCGAAACATCGTAATATCGCAATTCCCTCTATTTTTTTCGAACATGAAGATCTTTCATCATTTGCAAAAATTCGGGCAAATGTTAGTATTTTTCGGGTAAACTGGGTTTTACCCCTCTAAGCAGAGAGAAACCCATAGGCCTGCTGTGCTCTTCTGTAATCTTGGTACTGTTTCATAAAGATTAAAGATTGATCTTAAGCTTGATTTGCCACGCCTTTTTGAAATTAAAGGTCTGTATATCATCTCACCATAAATAGTTCCAATTTTCCTAACCTATACTTTTTAAAGTGCCTCCAATACCTGCCTAAAATTTATCCTCATTCAGACATGATTTCTCGGCTTATTACTTCAGGTTCTGTTTGCAAAACCCCAATGTGTAATCAATACACTCTCAGTAAAAGTGGATGCTGTTTAATGTGAGCCATCGTACTCTGCATTTTTTTGAACTTGCTGTCAATCCAAGAGCTGTGCCAATTGAAAATTTCTGTGCTTTCTTTTTCCCCTTTTCTTTTTTCCCCTTTTCACTTCTTTTTTCTTTCTTTTTCTTTCTAAGTATTTATTATGTTCACCTTGTTTGTTTACTTTTCGCCGTCTCTTTTACCCCATATTGGGGAGTTATAGAGAATAAATTGCACTTGAACTTGCGGATGCTTCAAAAATTGAAGTTTGGGGTGAGAGTGGACTCCCTTTAAAAGACCCTGCCATCAATAACAAAATACTGGGATTTACCAATCCAAATAGAGATTACTTCATTTCCTCTTTCATTTACGAAAGGGAAAATGAAAGGGCTTTCACGTGACGTCACAATTGATAAGCCACACCCACTGCCGGACAAAAATTAACAGGGTTTTAAGGTAACATTCACACCTGGGTCAGCCTACTACACAAGCTAGCGTACTACGCTACAGTTTTTGCCCGTCGAAAGGGGCGGGGCTTGTGTAGTCAGTAAAAACATACAACTATAGACCTAAGAGGGTCAGCCACGTCTCCTCCGTCAGTCTAAGTAAAGTTCGCCACCCAATTGTCAGCGGTCTTACGGCCAACGAAACACGGGTTACATTTTTCCACCCTCTACAAAATGATCATTTACCTCGATTAAGATGGTGATAACTCTCCAAATAAGTTAATACGTTATCACAAAATTCATTACATCAGTGCCTCAGGTGGCCAATTATAGTTACTTACATATTTGAAGTCATCACACAAGTCATTTCATCAGAGTGTCTATAACTGTAACAGTTATAGATACTTACATATCTGACGCTATTGTCTGAATTTATCTGAAAGTGCAGTCACCAATTGCGAATAAAGATATCCGGGGAACCTTTATGTGTTGAGATACCGATTCAACAGGGCCTTTAATGAAGGCTGGTCCAATGTCAAATGGCGTTTGTTTCGGCTCGTGTGTGTATTTATCATCATATCGTAGCTGCAGTTGCTGGCAAACCATGCGTGTAATTTTAAACTTTGATTAAACTTCGCCCTGTCCCTGGCTGATCGAATACAAGGAACTCCGCTTTACTGAACTTTTTGGCCCAAATATGACTTCCCCATATCCTCCGTTGTCATGGCAACCATGGCCAAATAAAAGTAGAGATTATTTTTTTTCTCTCAGTCAGTAAGTACCTTTTTAAAGTTAAGATCATGTTGAAGCCTGTAGCTGTAAAATATTTTAGTCAGTCTAAACAGACGGCTGTTAATGCGAATATCACTTCTCTTAGCTAAAAGGGATACACTATGCATGAAAACAGAATTTCCTCTGTAAGCAAAACAGTTGGTCACATTTCGCTAGTTAGATCAAATTTTAACGAAGAACCAACACGAATGAGTTGTAAAGTGTCAACAATGTAACGGGTGAAGTTCAAAGGTCAAGAGCAGTCCCCATAAACTTATTTTGAAGCAGAATCTAAATAGCACAATATTCTTTTTTTTTCTCGTCACAGAATCTTTCAAAATATTCAACATTCATATGCAAGGTAAACCAAGCAGTTACTTCTTGCAAATCTCACACAATTTTCACAAATTTAAGAAGAATAAATGTTGCTACATGACTCTCAACAGCCAATCATGAAACAGGACAGTGTGCTATACTACTTAAAATAGGGTGACTGCTCTTGCCCTTTTAAAAAGGGCAAAAACAATCGTCTCAAGTTTTTTTTGAAGCGACAGCTAAATTTAACAGTTTTCTCTTAATTCTCCTCAAAGTCTCTTTTATAGTACTTCAGAACTTCACTAGTGAGCATTCAAGATAAACCAAGCAGCCTACTTCTAGTATCCCGTTTGGATTAATAGCGCGTTTGAGGTACAACCCTTGGAGAACACATTTGAGGAGAAAAATATTGTCACGTGACTCTCAAGAGCCAATCATGAAATAGGACAGTCTACTACACTACTTCAAGTTAGGGGACTGTACTGTTGTGGCAACTGACTAACGTTACTGTAAAGCCTGATCCCGTTTTTTAGCAGTACAGTATGGATTAACATTAGCTGACACTGAATCAGTGGCGTAGCCACGGGGGTGGGGGACCCCCATTACCCAACCTTGCAACGCAAAAAAAAAACACCTAAAATAACGGTTTTTTTCTCTATATCCTTAGACTTTTACCTCATGTCGTGCCCCCCCCATGAAACCACCCCCCCCCCCCCCGACACAATCCTGGCTACGAGTCTGCACTGGTGGCTGCATGGGAGCTTATTTCAAAGCCCTTATTTTTACTTCCACTTGGGCGAATTCGTCCTTCACATCCATACACTTTTTGTTTTCGCCATTGTGTCAGTTCAACCAGTCTATTGGAAGATTTATACGCTACTCTCAAATTGGTATGTTATTGAGTGAGCCCATGGTTTTATAACATGACCTTGATGAAATCGATGCTCAGTGAATAGATAGCGACAACTCCCTGGTGAAATGGCTTTGGGGAGTTTCCCTACTTAACTGCTAAACAGAAAATCAAAACTTGGAAAAGGTACCCTCGTTATGAGCTATTTGGTTTTATGATACCCTGATGAATACTGGAGTCAAAAATGAAAGTAAATGAAAACGTTAGCCTGCGTAGCGCCTCTGTGACGGCGATCCCCTTAGGTTGCCGCCCCTCCTATGAAAACGTTGGCTTACTTTATGTTTTAAAGTACTAAATATTGCAACATTTTACACCTTTGTTTCCAAAAATTTTAACTCATTTCTACATTCATATCTACTCATTTCTTACAATCAGTGATGGATTTCTTATATGTCTTCTCGGTGAATATTTAGCTCGCGGAGCGGACTAAGTTATTCGTTCAGATCATTGCTAAAATTAAGAAAAACCTGAGGGACACCAGACGAGGGGGGGGGGGGGGGGGACGGAGCGACAAAGGCGCTTCGCCGCAGGCAAGTGAATATTAGGCTTCGAAAAATGCCATACAATTTGAAGTGTGATTTAAGACTTAAGTATGAAGGAAGATTGTAGGAAAGAGGTCCAACGGGGGATCTTTATTGAAAAACAAATTTCTTCTGTTAGGGTTGTTTTTGTTTTAAAGGCCAAATCCTCTCACCCCAAACAGTATCAATTCTCCTAACCTTCTTACTGAAGCACCTCCCACAATTGCCTGAAATTCAGGCTCATTCAGACACAGTCTCAGTTTATTGCTTCAGGGTGAGTATAAAAAAGCTCAGTGTGTAATAAAAGCACACTAAGTACAGTTTCTATTGTGTAATACAAGCTTTGGTACTCTGCATTGTTTGAATTAGCTGTCAATCACAGAGCCGAGCCGATCGAGAATTTCAGTAAACCTTTACAAGAATTGTAGTTTGCGGTGAGAGGATCGGTCCTTTAAGATACATTTCTAGATGAGTGGATGAAGTGCAAAGAAGGCTTCATTAATTTTTTAACACACTGCTCCCTGGATGGTCGGGCTTTGTAGAGTATGTTTATAGTATTGCCATCCTGTCGTAAGAGGCAAGTAACTGGACTTGCACCGTGTTTGAAATGTATTTGAAACCAAAAAAACTTGAACCTGTTTGAAACTTTATTTCAACTTTACCTAGTTGGCACTATGAAACACATCTGATTCAGGCGCGGATCCAAGGGGGGGGGGGCGGGGGGAGGTTACGGCCTCATCCTTCCCCTTTTCTTCACATCAACAATGAAACATACGGGAAATTAGCAGTGCAACTCCCTCACACCCCTGTTTTCTCTTAGGTCACCCCCCCCCCCTCGTTGGAATGTCCGGACCCGTCCCTGCCGTGTCGTCCTTAAACCTAATCTAACTTACTAACAAATCGAACACACTGCACATTTTATAAAGTATCTTCTTTGAAAAGGTGACAAACGGGGAAACCGTTTCATATGAGGGTTAAACTGAAAGCCTTTTCGAAAGAAAACTTTTCTTTCATGAAGTAAAAATCCCCTTCTTCATACTTATGGTGGTCTTTGCTGGCACCATTTTGCATTTCTTTGTTGACCTCTCCTTTGAATAAAGTAACTATTGTTTGAAAGGTAAAATACTCCCATTAGAGTGCCAATCTTACTTTTACCAGTTTACATTTCGCTCGTTCACTCTGAAATATTCAACATGAATTTCAAATTGTGAAATAATAGTTTGGATCAGTGTGACATTTATACCTCGTTAAACATGTGTACCTTAAAATAAACTTCTTGGAAAAGGGCCTAACGATTTCATCACCATCTAAGGGGGTGGATAATTCTATACAGTAAAGGTTTATGAGGTAAATGGGGTGACAGAAATGGCGTCATACTCCCCTAGTTGGTAACTTATCGAAGTGTGTAATTATACCCCCGAAGCGGTCTATACTTTTTTGTTAATCTCATAGTCACTGGTAGCATATTCTTTCGCGTGGTAGACTGTGGTGTGTGTCATTCATGTTTCATGACAGAGTCGCGTTTGTTCTAGTGTTAGAGTAAATTTATTTCAAATGTATATGTTTCTCATGTGTGTTTTGCTGGAGTATTACGATCACGGACTTATATACATGGACAAAGCATGTAACGCGTACGTCCTATCCGTAGATGGTCGCCACCGACTGGGACAAAAAAGGCGCACCAAGATGGCCACAGTGAAGCTATAATTTGTATCATTTGACGACGACTTTGTAACGTTCTAAACAAAAGTTTGAATAGCATGGGGAAGAATATCATATTGCTGCAATACGTGAAGGGATTTTAACCTTATCTTGCCATATTTCAAAAATACTTCAACTTGTGCAAAATCTGGGAACTGACTTAATTAAGCAAGTCCAAACTTTTACACGAAATCATAGCAGACAGCCATCTTGATGCGCTTTTTCTCACACGTACGGTAGCGACAATGTACCGTCCAGTATGCTCTGTCCATGTACAGGAAGACCGTGGTTACGTCTCACCAGCTGGGAGTTGCAACAGAACTCCCTTGCGACCACGCATGGTCTCACCTTTTGCTTTAATCTAGGGCCGCCAACAGTTTTTGTTTTTACTATTTTTCCTGGAACAAATGTTATTAACGTTGAAGTGACCCAATGAAGCACCACGGACTGCCGATTGGGCTAGAATTATTACAGGATGGTTATCTGATAAAATTTGCACTCCTCCCCAAACCTCCTCAGTTAACGGTGATAAATTACAGCACATAAACCCGGGCCCTATTAGTGCATGCAATGCGCCCATGTATAATATAGAGGCTTTGTAATTTCCTCAAGGATCCGTCATGTTGGAGGACCTTCACGCCAAATTAAAGTGGCTTTGTGTGGCACGCACTACACAGTGTGCACTGTGGAATGAGCGGGTATGTACACATTCATGGAACCAGCGCGTCGAGTGTGGTCTGTGGGCCTATCACGTCGTTACACGTACTCCAACATGGCCGCGTTGCAAGGGAATATTATGAAGTCATATGAAAGCCTTTATAAGTTGACGCTTTCTTGCTCAGTTCACCATCCTCTCAAAAAACCCCACATCCAATGCCCATGTAGCCATAATATTCCCGTATTAAACAACATGATTTTCCAACGAAACATAGTCTTTACAAGGTGATGCATGACCTTTGAACTTTCGTGGTCCCCAAAAGTGCCTAAATGTTCTGGAAACATTCCAGGTTATCGATACGTGACATTTCACAATGTGCTGACAGGTTCAAAACAATTTCTGGTGCAGTTGCTATGGGATCAACATCGCTCCCTCTCTTGCATTTGGTATAAGGTGTCATGCGTTCATCACGCTTTCATTGTCTAAATAGGGAGATTTTACCGGTTGGTGTCAAATGTGTATGTTGTCACCCACTCACCTCTTCGTTATCTGGCAGCGGTAATTCACCTGGCACTCCTTACTTAATTGGAGAAAATGAGAGTTAATGGAGCGACAAAATTGAAGCATCCAAATAATAAGTCCATGAAATGGAGGTAAATTTGTTATTTTCTTCAACTTGAGTCCAAACCACTCTTTGGCGAAGAGCCAAGGGATAAAACCAAACATTCAGGCCTACTCCCGAAGGAGCCCTGTTAACCGAAGGATAGAGGTCCCACAAAGGACAAAAGCTTAACTCACTTTTAAATGGAGATTCTACAATATAGACTCCAAAGTGGCCATAACATTAAAAGCATAGGCTGAATTAGCTTTCAGACCTCCTGGACGCAATTCCGTTCTAAACTGGTTGAAAAATACAAACAATTTTGTTTGCATTACGTTCATTTTATTATTGAAGATTTGCAAACTATTTTTTCTTCGAAACTTTATACTTAATTCACAATTGACAATTTGCGTTTTGAAGTCACGGGCAAAGTTACATATTTCAATAACACATGGAGGAGAGAGGACGAGACCTAAGGCAATATGGATGGAAGAAGAAAACATCTTAATAAAATCCAAGTACAGAAGTATCTTCGTTTCCCATGTGCGCATAACAGTTCTTTATACGGGCTATGAAGGATCTGGAAAACCAAAAGTCTAGTCTGAACGACTGCATGGTCAAGTGGTTAAAACATCAGACTTTCATACCGACGACTTTTAAAATGTAACCTACTGTCGTTGTGCTTGGTGTTCAGCATAAGCAATGGAGCAGGGAAAACAAGCCACAACTGTAGAAAACGCTGTTACTCGATCTAAACCAATTGGTAAAAACTAGGCCTTCATTAAAACTCCATCTAATTAAACTATCTGTCCCTGAGAACTGATCAGACTCGCACAAGCCAGGTGAAGTGAAGTCTTGGGGAGTGGAGACGGCTTGAAAAGGGGGTGGACTGAGAGTGGGGTTAAACATTTGGGAATCGAACTCAGGCCATCCGCGTGAAGAGCGGATGCTTACCACCAGACCAAACACGCGGTAAATAGAGAGAGGAGACGATAAAGAAAATATAAAAAATAAAAACTTGAAGGGTATGCTACAGGTGAATACCGTTTTGAATGGAGAAACGTTCAGACTTAACAATAGCTATATGGGCGGATATCCTACGTTGCCTAAACCTGCGTGACCATGCTCATTCTACAAACTGCATTTAGTAAATTCCTCACTGAAGTTCAGCCGATAAGTTCTTCGAATGATCCAGGGCATGCAAGGTCATGTTCCCAGCAGGGTGGTGATCTGTCCCACAAAAAGGAGCAATTGTGTGCGGATGCTTGAAAGTACTGGGTATTTCTAGGAACGGATCGAGAGGTCGTCCTAAGATACGTGCAGTTCGGAGAACTTTGAGTCAGAAGCTCAGAAAATTTGAAATTGAAAGATGATGAAAGTCAAATCATTTAACCTTCACAAATTTAGGCAGCAAGAGACTGCGTGGCGATGATGCACGTCCGTGGTACTTGTACCGCTGAACAAAGCCGCAAATTAAATGTAATGTAAACATAGTTATGAAGTAACTGTGTCTGGCAGTTGATTATAAAAATTCGATGTGACAACTGAAAGGAAAAATAAAATGCAATTATTTTTAGGTGTACCCTGGGATTTCTTTAAATTTCTTCATCGGAGACCCGTGGCAGATTTATACGATATAACACTACAAGAGGCGTTCGAAAATAGCGAGGTTCCGTAAATTGCAGAAGGACCGATATATATGTACAACCTTTCATTCAAATTTATTACGTAAAATATTAATAGAACCGTGGGAATTTGGATGAGTCTTCCACACTGTGGATCTTCAGTCAGCGTATCGTTTGGTGTATAGACGCTTTGTATATGACGTCACAAACTCCTGGCGCCATGTTGGAATACATGTACCTTACCTAGATCATATACTTGCTCGATGAATGTGTACAAACCGAATATACCGTATATCACAGCCACGAAATTCCTATATACATGGACAGAGAATCATGGGAAAAATCTGTCTGTACTTTTCAAGCCGAAAAAGGCCCACCATGATGGCAGCGGTTAAGCTTTACTTAGCATGATTTGAAGAAGAGACTGTAATATTTTAAACAAAATTTAAACTTGAATGGGAAAAATATCACTCACGTACACCTACGCCTATACTCTCACGTACGGTAGCGACAATCTGTGAATAGGACATTTACATAGGAAGTCAGTGATCACAGCTCACGAAGTGTTGCACCTTCAACCTACTACTGCACAAAACCGCATTTGTGTAATTGGCATGAGCGTCCTCCAGTATGGTGAATCCGTGACGTAAATGCAATATGGGGTGGGGAAAATTATCTAATCAACCTAGACAGCTCAAAGGACTTCATCAGATGTCCATAACCGACGCAGTTTCAAAGAAAAAATAAGAATAAATTAGTTGGAGATGAGGCTGATTTAGAAATAGTCTGGGGAATATATTTTGGACCTCGGCCTTCTTGGCTTCAGCACAAGGGTCGTCACTTTCGGCACTTTCACAGAAATGATATGATAGTTCAACAGTGTATTTTGTTGCTTAGTATCACAGGATTTGAAACTATTCCAAATATTGGTATTGGGAAAAAATAAATAAATAGCAGATCCAAATAAACCATACCGTGGCTTGTTTTTCAAAATATTAAACATTTATTTTTGTCATAAATTACGTCAGGGCTGGAATTTACATGACAACAGAATTGCTTTTCGTACAACAAGTTCACGGCTGTGGTTTTGCGCTCACCATACTAAACATGTAGCTGCATGAGATGTTAAATCAAGGGCCTCCAAAAATAGAACGCAAAACTTGAAGTTCTCCTAAAGATTTAACCGCACTTTTGGCATCAACATTTTTATCACACCTTTGGGAGCAACCCTGGGGAAAAGTACTAATTGTTTTTTTTTCTCCGATAGGGCCTGTTTAACGACTCGTCGTCATTGTAAAACTTGAACCCAAAGCAAATTGACTCCGAAGAAAAGGTTGCCCCTAAAAATGTCCTGTTTTGTTTTTCTCTTTATTGTTTGCAGCATATGAAAAACTTCCCTGTTTTTTGTTTTGATGTCTCGCTCTCTGATTGACCCCTTTTGGCACGTGTGTAGGTCGTTAAGACACATTGTTTCAAGGTGAGCTTGTACAGCGTGACATTTACATGAAAGTTCATCAAACTTCTTAATATGAGTCAACATCGACTCGGTTAGAGCCGACACCTCTGTCCAAGGATTGGTGAACCTCCCTGGTCTGTCATAGACTGAGGAGGAAAATTGTATAGTTGTTGTGCAGGAATTGTTGATGTACGTAGGTCTATAATTATGATTTAGTTAATGCAGCCAGCCAGCCAGCTAGCCATCCAGCTAGCCAGCCATTCAGCCAGCGCGCGAGCCAGCCAGCCAACCAGCCAACCAACCAGCCAGCCAGCGAGCCAGCCAGTCAGTCAGTGATTTACGCCCCTAGATTAAACCTTCTGGTGTAATCTAGGGGCGTCCTCCATCTTTTTTCCAGTTTTGGGGCAACGGATTTTTCTCCGTACCCCATTGCTTATGAAGAGCATCAACCACAACGGCAGCGACAGTACGTTTCAATTTTAAAGTCTTTGGTAAGATCCGGCCTGGGAATTGAACTCCGGATCTTCCGAGTGAGAGTCCCCCAAAGACTGTCGTCCCTCAGATTTTAGTAGCGATGAGCTGAATGAAAACGTTTAATAAAAAAAAAATATTGCAAAACCTCCTTTAAATTGGGAAGGGTGTTCTATCACCAGAGTCCTGTGCCTCACAACTGCACAATGGACTGGTTAATATGCGTCGTGTGCTACTACCCCAGTAGCCCGCGGAACGGACGAAGTCTTTTCGTTCAGCTCATCGCTACGAAAAACCTGAGGGTGGCAGCCTAAAAGGGAGCTGCAGCCACAGAGGTGCTACGCAGGCTACTACCCCAGGGAACTGTTACACCGAGTAATATCTCCATCATAATGCAAATGATTTTAAAAGATAAAAGGTTGATAAACGGTATCTGCATGGTCCCTGCTTACTTCCTATTTACAATTCAAGTGTTACCTAAAATTTGCCCTCGTTTATGAATAACCAGACCGACAAGCCAAGTTTCACTTTTTATACGGGAGCGGATCCAAAAATGTTAAAACATAGTTGGGCAGACTCGTAGCCAGACAATATACTGTAGTAGGAGAATATTGCCCAAAGGGTGGCCAATGCTATAATCATGCATGCAATGATATTTATTGTATACTTTCTGAGGGATTTTTCTTCCCCTTCCGGCTGAATAAACGGCTTTTGCGGCGAAGTTCGAACCTAGGAGCCATGTCTCCAAGTGAATAAAGCGGAACTACGAGATTGTTATAAAGAAATACTTAAACTTCCAAAATTCGTGATAGCACGAGAACCAGACAGCTGAAGCTGGAAACTCTTTAAGAGGTTCTAACATACTTAGAAGGACAGTCCTAGCTTCTTTGGGAGTAATCTTTGTCCAAAATGCAGTTGTTGAATTCGGTTTGCCAAATGAAATTCGAGTTCTTTCCTGTGATGACCCCATCAGTCAGAAAATGAACCAATGAAAGTAAGTTTGTTTATTGATTATTCATGAATAAACAACTGTAGGTGCCATGCGTACATGTCCAACTGAAATTTAAATGAATCCACGTAGGTAAACAGTACATAAGCATTCGTTTGTATCTTCCACGGATGGCCTATACACAAAAAATATACTCAGATTAGTGCAACGTTAGGCTTAGGCCTGTAATTGCAGTAAGAAACGTTACCCCCGCCTTCGAGATTGATGCCCAATAACATGATAAAGGAGGAAAACCTCACCTTAAATCCTAATTAGAAGAGGGAGAGAACGTTGCCTGACACAATGAGCGAGGCAGCATAGGCTTAGGCTACAGGTATGAACATGTACAGTAAGGCCATGTGGCTATACATTTTTCATACAGCGAGCACATCCCAGCCTAACATCCGACGTTGATTAGTGTTAACCCCCATTTATGTCTTTAAATGTTAACAATATAAATATTTCCAGTTTTTCTAATGTAAAAATCTAGGCGTAATATTTGGTTCTGAAATGTCAATGGGAAAGTTTGTTATGTCTAATAGCATGTAAGAGTGCAATGTACCACCTTAAATCTATTGCTCTGATTCGTCACTTTCTAGACGAGGATGCTACTAGAACTCTTATTCAAGCTCTTGTAATTTCTAGATTAGATTACGCAAATTCCCTCCTAATTGGGGTACATAAAATGTAAATCAGACGTCTTCAGTTAATTCAGAATTCAGCGGCTAGGCTTTATAACTCTTCTAGGGATCATATTACACCCATTTTATACCGATTACACTGGTTGCCTGTTGAATACCGTGTGCGTTTTAAATATTACTGCTCTGTTTAATCCAACTGTTAAATATCTATATGAACCGATTCGTACTTAAAGGTCTTCTCCTAAGTTACTACTAAAAGTGCCCAAATCATTGTCTAATTTTGGAGATCGGTCTTTTGAAGTCTATGCTCCTAAACAATGGAATCAGTTACCGCTTGTAATTAGATCTGACGCTTCTCTGTGCTCTCTCAAAACGAATTTTAAAGACTTACTTTTATAAACAGCATTTTCATGATTTCTGCTGACCTTGTTGGTTCTAATGTTCAGTTTATCATTTACTTCATCTTTTAATTTTTATGTGGCCTTTTGTATTGATTTAAGATTTTAGTTTTTGTTTTAGTTTTTGTTTTAGGTTTTGACTTTGTTTTTATGTTTCATTGTGTTTAATACATTTGTAAAGCACCTAGAGCTTACTTTTAGAATATGTGCTATAGAATCGTAATATAATAATAGTAATGAAAATGTGGTAAGCGATTGCATTCGTACAGTATCGGTATACACTGGCTGCATCTTGACGGTGTGTTCGATGCGATCTCGAAATCGAAAGCAGCCGATACATAAATATTCATAAAGTGCCAATGACTGCCTACACAGAAAACGAATTGCATATTTTATAGTCGTTTGAGTAACTGTAACTGGTTTTCATTGTTTCTGTTTTATACCCTATTAATAGTTCTTTTTCATCCAGAAAGCATACTCCACTTAATATTTATGTGTGAAGAACATAAAGCGAAGCTTGTTCTTTGCCGTTGGGAGCTGTCAGAGATCTCGTAGTTCCGCGTTAAACTCAGAAACTGATTAAATCGTGTTTCCCGTCAGACTGGCAACCAAGATAAGTGTACATAAACCCGTTGCCGTGAAATAGTTTTCAAAACCTAAGGGGGTGTGGTGGAACTTAGCCAACATCTATACCATTATGCAATATGCAGTGGCAACGCGACGGGAGGCAAGAAGGGACATTTGCTCCCCCATATTTTTCCCGGCTTCCCCCGGCTTACCCCTCCCCTAAGTTAAGTCAGATAGGACTGGGTTAACGAACAAAATAACAGTTCACCTCTCCTGAGACTTAATTTTTTCATCCAGAGATATGCTAAAACCTCAGAGCTTCCCGTGCATTCGTCCCCTTCACCCCCAACCCCAACTTCTTAGACATTCTGGCGCCGCCACTGCTTCTATGAATTATACTCTTGCACCTTCAGCTGTTCAGCCGTCAGCACTCCGAAAACTTCAGCTTAAACCGTTAAAGCGGAAATGCATTCACCCGATTTTGGACTTAGTGCGACAGTCTGTCGTATTTCATGATTGAATCTTGAAAGTCATGTGACAACATTTTATGTCTAAATTATGAAATTAATTTACCTTGCATATGCAATATTTAAGGGTCCTAAATATAATGAATTTGCTTGATGAGAAATAAGACGAAATTAGTAAGAATTAGCTGTTCTTCCAATATAAGTTTGGGGTGTCTGCTCCTGTCCTTTAAATAGGTAACTGTGCCTTCATAAAAATTCCTACGTATTTCAGAACCAGAATTTCCTTCCAAACCCTTTTATGTCCACCACTCGAAAATGAACTTTAAAGGGATTAAGTGTTCAGTAACATACAAGATTTATTACCACTTTTGCGATGGAATTTCTATTCCATTCCCAAGTAAATACCACTTCCATAGAATTATAACCGGGCAGCTTAAACTGACACGTGCTTCAAACGCATCCCATACGTTTGCTATTAATGTTTTCTATATATATATTGCAGATATATCACTGTTTGTCTATATCATAAAACTGAACTTCATGTTTACCCTTTTTGTGTGTGCATTTCACAAAAAACAAATAAAAGCATAAAAATCACATAATATAGCTCGGCATGCACGCACCACTCTGAGTTGCCATTCTTTACAAAACGATAACATATAACTGCATAACCACGGTGGGTACATATACCGCTACAAACAGCTTAAATTACTCTGTGGTTTTGAAACATAATTTTAGTGAAATCCCCAGCCCAATCGGTTAACAAACCTTTTTACTTGTAATACAGGAAGAATTGCACAACATTTTGGCGGAAATCACAAAACGGTGAGAGGTTGTATTTAAAATAAAACCATTTGTACGTGATCACGGACGCCTGAGGAGGACTTCAGAAGAAGTAAGAGCCATTGTACAACAAAACAATGTGAGGGAACTAAATCCTGTAATAAAACTTCCTCCCCACAAAACTGGTAAAGTTATATTACGGTCCTTGTAGAACCTTCTTGGTTTTATGCATAAGAACGGCTGGTGATCACTCGTAACGTATTTTTACACATGCATGCAGTTTCCGAGCGTGGGAGGTAACACCTATAGGGACCTTTGTTATGTGATATGCCAATCTTACCAACATAAAAACGGAAAATTGCGCATGCGGGCGGATATCAGATAACTTGCCCATATACCTCAACTTGAAGGCGTAGCTTCCGGTTTCAGGGGACCAAAGGAAATTTGATGATAACGGAAAGAAGCGGGTATATGTGCACAAACTCTTTGTTGAACTTGAATTCACATAAAAATTATGTTTTCAAGCCCTCAATGCAGCTCGCAATAAAGTTTTGTATAACATGAAATTCTAAGGGGCCAACTTCTCATCGAAGTCAGCTTGCTTTAGGCTCAAGTTTTACAAGGACAAAGAGTCGCGGAACAGGCCCTATCGGAGAGAGAAAACAATTTGTGCTAATCCCGAGAGTTTTTTCCAAAGGTATACGTAAGACGTCAAAGGCTATACATATGACTGGATAGTTACCGTACTGAAACACGACGCGTAAAGAAAGACAACTAAAAATAGGCTTACGTAACAGTGGGATTTTTTTTTTTGTATAGAGCTAGGATGATGGATCCAAAGTTTCATTTCACTTTTTTGTTTTTCACATCATCATACATTTATATAAACATGTAACATAGCATTAATTTATTAATTAATGTTTAATTTTATTAAGTTTGTTATTATTTTGTCACAATTTGAAACAACAGATCCCACAGACTTCCTCTTCCTACTCTTCAAAGCCTGTGACTTTCACCATATTTCAGGACCTTAGATCGATGCAATTCCCTGGACCGATTGTGTCTCCAAGGTAAACTAACGAGCTACGCTCTTGAATTTTATGATATGGCCTAATGAGGAGAATAAGACTAGTCACACGACTGACTCTCAAGAGCCAATCATAGCACACAACAGATGACTACACACACTTAAATCGGGTGACTGCAGTTACGAAATTAACCGTTTTCAGAACGAATTGGGAATTTCCCCGTGACACTAGGGAGTAATATACTTCGCACAATTGTTATTTACACAACACACTGCATAACATTCAAATCAATAAGCCTTCTTTGATTTTTCTGTCTTCACTCAATTTGGAAGTTCTTTACAGAGCCCTTGAAGTTTTTTATGTCAGGGAACGACTCTTGTCTTGCAAATTTCCTTGTGATAGCAAAATGGGGGTCCATATGAAGTCTGCGTTTCTTCCTTTATTAAAAACTACAATATTAAAGGCAGTCAATTCTCACCCTAAACAACAATTTTCCCAGTAAGTCCACAGAAATTCTTACTTGGCACAGCTCTATGACTGACATCAAGTTAAAAATTGTACTGTGGCTCATATCACACAGCATGTACTATACTGAGAGTAATCTGATTACACGTTGGGGTCTTGTATAGCAGTAAAGACGAATCCGATTTGTTCTTGTGTTCAGTGACTGTAGGCAGCCATTGGTGGGGTCCATCAGCCTTAAATTGTCTTTATTTAGTAATATTTACTGTCTACATGAATCTCAAATCCTCATATTCAGTGAAATTGAAGGAATCAATATAATATTTAGCGTACAAGCATCCATGATAGGGGTAAGCAAGGAATTGAAAAATTAAAAGGTGATAGACCTCAATTATGGCCGACTACTAGTAAAATCAGACCATTCCCTGCTGTCCGGATTCGTCTTTACTCACTGTGACAGCAGTAAACTGATGTTGTCTCTGGATGAAGATGATTTAAAGGGAAATGCAGTAACCCCAACCTGAAGTAGTGTAATACACTGTCCTCTGTCGCGATGGCCTCTTGAAAGTCATGTGACAGTTTTTTTTTCTTCAAATGTGAAATTTACTAAGAGTTATTGCTTGAATATACAGTATTGAGGTTCTAAAACATTATAAAGGATAGCCTACTTGGAAGAGAATAAGAACATTTTAAGATTTAGCTGTTGCTCCAAAAAGATATAGTAAAGTTTAACTACAGAAGGAAGATTTACTGCAGGACCAACACCCACTCAGGGTTAGACGTGGGCTTGGGATTTGAGTTAAACTTAACAAAAACTGGGTAAAAACTCACAAGTATTGGTCACGTAAGTCAAATTAGTGAAATTGGGTCAAGTTTTCCCCAATATTTTTGTTATAGGCCTATTTGGTAACAGTATAGATTTGACACTCCTAGAAGTAAGTGTTACCTTACCTAATTGGTTCACCTACTAATCTTCAATTATTGGGGAAAATTTAACCAGTTTCAGCAATATAACATACGTGACCAGAGTTGGTGACACGTTTTAGAGCCTAGATACAAAAATAAGTTAAGGATAAAAGGCAGTTGGTCTCCACCCGAAAAGTAAGAAACTTGAAAAAAAATAAAAGAACAAATAACATCGTTTTTATGATACCGCTAGTCAATTTTCAGAACATATTTCAAACTATAAAATGATTATATGTGCAATTCACAACGTCCTGAAAGAACCATTTTACCAACCTGGGAGCTGAGACATGTCGGCCAGAATTTCTTGGCGGTTCTCGCTAAACTATGACAGCGACAAACTTCTACAGTTTGTCTTCAGGGTTAAACCTCCTGTCGTACACACTCTGTAAAATACGCTAACATTTGACAAGTTCTTCACAGAGAGTAAAACCCTGATTTGATAAATGAAAGCCCTAATTATCTCATCCCAAACAGTCAATTCTCCTAACCTACTTACTTAAGCCCTTCCCACAACTGTCTAAAACTCGTGCCCATCCATAATACAATCTCAATTTATTTCTACAGAGAAAGTATACAAAACCCCAATTAGTAATTAAAACACGCTCAGTACAGTGCATGCACATGTGCAATAAGAGCTGCAGTGCTCTGCATTTTCTGAACTTGATGTCAGTCAAAGAGCTTTGCCAATGGAGAATTTTTTATGTGCTGTACAAAATTGTAGTATGGAGGGGTGGGGGGGGGGGGTTGGGGAGAGTTGACGGCATTTAAACGTTATATTAATGTTTTTCTTTTGGCACAGACGTCCGTTGATAGGATTGAGATGGAGTAAGGAGTCTATTTCGCTCCTAACTACCTCCCGCTCCTGTTTACCTACGTATATCGTTATTAACCGCATAACCGTCTGGAAAAAATGGGCACTGGGTAAGAATTTTGTGAAGAATAAGGATATATTATCTAACCATTATCTAACCAAACTTCCATCTTGCGAACTTTCGGTCTACCGTGAGCCCCGCACTCTCGGCATCTGCATGGTCAAGTGGTTACAGCATGAAAAAGATACAGAAATTCAATTCGTCCGGGCAATCCATTGTAGTATACTATCTAGATTTAAAGGGAAATATTGTGTTTGTTTTGCAAAGAAATTTTATCCTTTAAAACCAATATTTACCGGCAAAGAGTGATACATAATTAAAAATAAGGCTGCATGGTAGCCTTCTTTTCAAGGAATAGATCTTCCTCAGATAGAAATCCAGTTGTTTGTTGCTCAAGAATAATTTGTTCACCCAAACTTACAACATTTCAAAAGATGCAACTTCCATAGCTCTTCTTGCGCATAATATTTTCAGGATTTGAAGCTATTGCTGGGGTTTATTGTTGAGACTGAATGATTTGATAATGACTAGAGCTAATGACTTTTAATGCTATGTTGGAGCATTTTAATCGCAATATTTCCCTTTTTTTAGTCACGGTATATAAATTTGATGGATGTGGCCGAACATATATCATGGGACAGGAAAAGTCGTCTCCCAGGTCTACAATTTTTGGGAGTTATCCCCCTACTTTTTTCATCTGGGCAGCCCAACCCCTCCTCTGGTTGCGACCCACAACCACGGTCACGACAGTAGTCAAATAGGCACCAGGCTGAGTAATTGTGCTGACCTGAAAAGGTGCATATATCTCACCCTGACCCCGGCCACTCAACAAAGACCACTGAACCCGAGGATCAAGTTTACTCGAATATACTTTGCATAAAAGAGGCAAATTTTGGAACTGAATCGGACAATCTCCTTCGTGAACACCTCGTGCGTTTATGGCTAGACTACAATGTTGTACTATACTGGAACCAATAACACGTTATTAGTAGTGTGAGTCTATACACAATTTTCCATTTATGCACTGCATATGTGCTATTATACATTGGTGGCTAATAAACCTTCCCATAAGCAACTTGAACCTCATGACATGCTGCAAATTTTAGTGTCAGGTTGCCAGCTTTTTTCAATGTAAGGACAGTTTTTTCATGATGGATTATACCCGCAAAAACTGGAGCATGTAGGTTTTTGTTCGTGTCAAATCTTGAGGTCTGACTGCGCTGAAAAATCAATTTGTGCGATATTCACATTTTCAGACATAAGATAGTGCGAGAACACATTAGCTGAGACAGTCCTTCTTGAGAAATCTGCATGGGTATTTGAAGAAAAATTCCGGGGAAAGAATTCTTAAAAGAAATGGAAGAAATTGTGGACAATGTTATGTTCGTCCCGAAAAAATGTCCAACCCCTTCAACTTCGTAGTTGACTTCATCTTATCTTAAGCTATTGCGAGCATAATCTTATCAACCTGACATACTGAGCACATTCTGCAAAGTACGGTACGCTTCAGTTGCATTTTCAGATCTTACTGTAATCTTTTCTATTTTTACCAGGGTCCTCAGTTACATATACATGTTTGTTTAGTCTAAACCGGACTTGACACAGCCATCCGTCGGTCTATCAGTCTCGTAAAATTCCCTATCACTGCCGACCACAGGTAACGAGCCTTCCGCAAGTCATACTACTCAGTAAAGCCGCCACATCTCAAATTCTATTTTGTCGCTTATTTCCTTTGTATTGACCAGCTGTTTACCTTTAGTCTGATTTGCATATGATACTAACCTACAAACATCCAATAATTTCATTTCCTTCAACCCCGGTCTAAGCGCAAAGACTATGTAGGCTACTAAAAGATTTAATAAAGCCTTCCAAAACTTCACTATAATGATCTGAAAAAGATGCCGTTGTAGAACGGTGACTTGTGAATAATATCTTTATGTGGCATTAGTTCAGTTACTTATACTGTACTTGTGGCAATCGAAGTGACCAATAAATCGCATTAGATACTACTGCGTGTACATCGACTGTACATCATGCTTTTCGACTCACAAATCAACAATGTTAATTACTGGGCATTTGGTTTACCATGTAATTAAGTAAATCTTCATGTAATTACGCCTAGGTTTGAGGCATGTTTCCGAGCCAATATGTTCAAGACACAAGGGGATTTGTTCCGTTGTTCGTGTTTTTGGATATTGTATCAAATTTGTTTACTAAGGAGCACTCGTTCGCCTTAAATACAATTTTTTTCTCTGAAAAAAATTACACAAACGAACGCAGTCAAAGTGAATTTTAAAGATGACGCATTATGCCGGCTATTACACCTTTGTCACTAAAGCCATGCAGTGGAAACTATGATGTCAGCTCCAGGAAGGACGAAATTCGCCTACTTCCAAAGTCTGTCCCGGCAGACTTCTCCGAAATACAATTGTAAATGTTAACCTTTACAAAAAAAATTATAGCAAACAGCAAAAGACCTACTATAGCAATAGTTCAATTACATGGTTTGTCTACTTGGTTGTTTGAGCTCCTTGAATTCCTCAAGGGTCATTTTTGTCCAAACGACATCACTACTCGCTAGTTTTTATTGAATTTTATGACGGGGAAGCAGCCAGTTTCTCTAAAAGTTGAAATTTGTTGCACAGCAGAGTAATGATGATGGGGGAATAACGAAAGGTTCATCACGTTTTCATTCATACTTGTTTACCAAACTTATATTGGTTCATTATACGGTGGTTGTGACCGTGATGCGTTACTCCGAAGTTAACTAGTTAAGGGTAATGGAAAAACGCCCCATTTAAGGTTATGCTATTTAATTCAGGGTTGCGCAATTTTAATGGGGTTACCTACAGATTTTCTTTCACTGTCTTTTTAATTAAAAAAATCGTTTTGTATGAATGGATTATCTTACACCCTTGCCCTGTCCATTAGATCAGGGGAATAAACTCTCGGGTTAATGCGCTCGCTGGTTGCACTCGGGTTGCGCACTTTTGTTTCACTTGAATTGACCACGGTCGTACCGTGCACAAGGCAGATATTTACAGCATCGCTCAAGGCATCTAATGGGAAATTACATGAGTGTAAGACTGAAGTTGAAAGATTATACATTCTGTTCAACGAAGATAATCTGGGTTGAGTATGTAAGTGTTCAGCTTTCCAAGGAATAAAGTTATTCATAATATCGAATGGAAAACATTCGACATTATTGTAAAAAACACCCAACTTCCTAAATGTATTTTGGTCAAACTAATTGTACGCGATGACTGACGTCACCACCGTCGGGAGAATGTGAAGTCAGTCATTATTTACAATCACGTTTTGACCAAAATCTTTGTAGGATTCACGTTTGTTGTCAAATTATTTCAAATAATGGATGTAAATAAAGTAAAAGCATTCATCATTTTATATAAACACTTAACTTCCTAATTAGGTCAGATCTTGATCAAAACTTTAGCCAAAGAGTGGGTGGGACTTTACGCCGAGTGTATGTAACTCTAGATTAACACATGATGAATAACTCGCGGGCATGTGATAGCGCAGAAAACCCCTGCGGTGTGTAAGACCGATGTACAGAAATTGATAAATAGGTTAATAGAACGTTATTCACTCCTTTGATAGTATGAACACTTAAGTATGTCATACATTACAAATACAATTTGGGTAGAACCAGCTCTGCGCACCACCTTTTTATTGAGGGGGGGGGGGTAACCTCCCCCCTCATTTGGTTATGTGGTTTTGCCTAATTACATCTTTCACTGCATCATGTCAAATTCAATCTTGTTGAACAAGTTAATAATTCGGGCAACAGGCCTAACAAGTGAAGAACATGATAGCATGTAGTCTTAACTCATACATTAAAATTCGTGCCAAACTAAGATTTAAAAGCTTCATTAAATCTCAATGTCGTATCATATTTGCTCACTGAGAGCTACAGACTGTCAAAACGATCAAAATTTATTATGGACACGCATTCTGTATGCCGTTTGTAGAACGTGGGTTGTATATGCTTTTAATACATACCGCACAACCGTGCAGTATTGACAAAACGTGTTTTCAGGCTGTCTGATAGGCTTAATTAACTACGACATATCATATAATTCATTTGAAGGTAAAACAGAGCATGCAGCATAAATTATGATTGTATATAGCTCAAATTTTATGGTAGAAGATCCTGTTTTGGAAATTTTGTCTTGAACCTGAATGGTATTGCGGCGCGTCGGTGTGTAGTCAAAATAACACTGCATGCATTATAAAGTTCGTCTGTTGCCCTAACAAAAGCACTTCACACTTAAGGGGCCAAACACATAGGCGGTATAAAATAGCTGTTTGTAAACTGATGGCGTCACATGCTCAGACAACCATTGTACGATTATTATGATTCACTGCTACAAAATAATAGGCCTTCATATTTGTTCTTTTCACACTAAATTTCTATAGGGCAATATTTAGTTTTTGGTGATTGCAAATAATTTGTATGCCTACAGTGCACTGTAGGCCTAACCGGCTTTGAACGACAAAGGCGCCACTTATACTGTATGGTAGGCTCTAAATTGTAGTTGACTGCTACGCTGTGCCTAGGCGCAGTTGAAAGCTGGGTGTGGTGATCACATATGTCTATTCCTACCGAGGATGTAACATTGTAAAACCTTTAACACTCAGACATATCGAAATGTTTTGTACAAAAACGATCATTTGCTAATTCTATATCAATTTTTTTACATGTTCTAATTAAGGTAAGCTGGCTCGATTATGCTTTGGAATGATATGTCAAGGTGAGAGTAACTCATGAAATGCCGATTTTCATTCGAAATACATGATTTTTGACTATTTCAGAGTTTTGTGACGTCATAATTTAGGGAATTTCCTCAAAATATTGGGCCATTTTATGTCTTTACTTCACGCGTTTTACGACAAAAATATAGATCCAAATAAAACCAGTTCTTATCCTCCTGTTACCTGTGACATGCAGCTCCCAGAAACGCGTTTAGCCGTGTCAATATTTGTGGCTTGAAGTGTTAATCCTCTAAATTATGAAAAATTGTGATGAAAACCGTTTTTAGCCCATAAACATCAAATCCGATAAATTAATGATTTACGACAAATGATGTGCAATAGTATAAACATCACAAATCCAGTTTAGCCAGACCTTAACACACAACCCCGAATAGTACGCAAAGCGAAAAACCTAAAAATGCAACTTGCGCCCGCACACTGTAACGCATTTGGGAGGCTTTTGATCGAAATTTTTCGATATGGCACGGTACGCACTAAACGGGCCATTTAGTAAGCTTTATACTGGTTTCATATTTTAGTTGCGATCGACATTAAACTTGCGCTGAGGCTTTGGTCAACATCATACGAACCTTTTAATTTCTGAAAGGCTTTATTTGACCCACAAAGGTCTTTAGAGTCTAGTGCAAATTTCCAACATCCGTGAATAAGTGAGTGTAACTGCATTGTATTTTACATCAATTTTACAGTCAGTAGTGGCATATATGATATAGCCGATCACTGTGTCAACTTCCCTGTCGAGCCCACTTTATGCTCACAGCCAGCCTCCGATAGGACGAGGGGCACCCACCCCGTCCCCATGAAAGCTGGTTTCACACTGAAAACAGGGTAGGGCATAACGGAATGAATTGTATAGGAAATAAAATAATGATTTCTCCTATGATCACTCTTAAAAATCATGCAGGCCTGTAGCCAGGGGAGCACCCCAGATTTTTTCGTTCCCTTGAGACTTTGAAATTTGCTATGATTTAATACATTTGCACTGATTTTGCCCCAAGAAAAAAAAAATCGCCATTGGAAAGGCCTTGCCCCCCATCTGTGCCTCGTCTGGCAAATAGCCTGGTGAAAGCCCTTAGCACATCTTATCGTCAGATTATTGAAGTCTCTAATAGACAAGTCAGACTATTAAATACTAAATACAAAGTTGATATATTTTCTACAAAAAAAAAAATCTAGTATCAAGCAGGTAATGGATCAAGGATTGACATTGACCGAAAATATTTTCTTTATTTTTATATAACAAAACTCATATATTTATTAATTTCATCCTGGGAAGAGAGGTTTTTAAACTTTACATAGATTAGGGGAGAGATAACGACCTTAATCAATAAGCCAATTCATAAATTCGTTGCCGCATGGAATTGTGGGGCACACCGTGGGATATACGAAGCGAGCTCAGTTTTCGTGCAGACAACCCTATCTAAATGTCTCACCCAAGTCGAACGAAAATAGGAGCCTCTGTGCTACTTTACGGCAGATTAAAATACAAAACCTTTTCACCAAAAAGACACTTTAGACACCGTAATCACAAAACCACACTTGAGATCCAGGGCCGTCACCGGGGGGGGGGGGGTGCGGAGGGTGCAAACGCACCCCCTTCAGACCTGCCCGCCAAAAAAAAATTGGGGCAAAAAAATGGGGGAGGAGCGTCGCCGCCGGGTGTGGAGATTTTTTTTTAAAATGCGGTCGAAATTGTGCATGGAACGACCAAACGGCAATCTTTCCTACGTTTTCAATACTTCTAGACTATCACGTGGCGAAGTTTCACGTCCTCGTCGTCGATCTCACAAGAATCTTCGAGAGATCTATCACTATTCGCGTCTGTAAATCCAGGGCTGCATTTCCATCAGTCATTTCCGCTCAACCTTCCTCCCAGCCTAGGCTTCGAGTTCGAAGTATCGCAGGCCCATAGCACAGTTTTAGTTCGCCTCAGTTATAGTCAGTTCGTAGCAGTACGGGTTGGCACTGTTACGCTACCGTATCCTTCTGACCGCGTGCTTGGTCTAACGGTAAGAGCATCCGCCTCTCACGCGGAAAGCCCGGGTTCGCTTCCCAGGTTGAGTCATCAGTGGAGTGAGCTAGCCCCCCTCTCCCCCCCCGATTTTCTTCAGGTCCCCAAGATTTTTTTGCCTCCTGATAAAGTAATTTGAGAAAAAATAAAGTGTTTGAACGGAAAACACTTTGAAGTATTTCCTTCAAAAAAAGTAAATAAATAAAATGTGTAGCAAGTAATAAAACATGCATGAATGTGTGTAAAACACATTATGTTGTGTGCACGTATGAAATCAAGTAATAACTTCAAAATGATTACTTTCACTAAATTAGATACCGTATATAATCTGCACTGTCGTTTATTGCATTACACTTAGAAGGTAAAACGAACGTTTCGGTGGCAAACTCTAATTTGACTTTGTTAAGTTAAGACCCTTTTTGCCTTTCTATGGCTAGTTGATTTACTGAAAACAAGGCAATCATACACTGGAGACTATTCTTACATTACCATTCCTATACTTTATCCTACACAAAATATGTCTTCAAGGCCTTGTTCTCTCACCCCAAACAGTACCAATTCTCCTAACCTTCTTACTTAAGGTCCTCCCACAATTGTCTGAAATTCATCCTCATCCTCATCCAGAGACAATAACAGTTGATTGCTTCGAGTCGAGTATAGAAAAGCTCACTTTATATAGTCAAAGCACTCTCAGTACAGTTCATGCTGTGTAATAAAAGCTTTGGTACTCTGCATTGTTTGAATTAGCTGTCAATCAAGAAGCTGAGCCAATGGAGAATTTCAATACACCCTACCAAAATTGTGGTATGAGGTGTGAGGATTGGCCCTTTAAGGGTAAGGGTGCCTTCGAATAATTCTTCCCATCCATCCCTAGCAAGTAGGCCTAGGTCGTGCCTCACTCCTTCCCATGACAAGTGCCACTGTAGAACGATTTCTTCAAGAAGTCCTCTTTTTACTAGTTGGCACTGGCGTCCGGGCGGATTTGTAAAATGTCCACAAGGTCCGCATTTCATGTGTTTCCCGCATGATCCATACTTTGGATTTGCGTTTTAAATTTTTTGAGAGATTTTAATTTTGAGATATTTTATTATGACTAAGTAATGTACCGATGACTGAACAAATGCTGCACCATTTTCCATTTCAACACCTCTGAAAACCGGAAAACATTGTTTCTTTGGTAGTATGTATGTCACGTGTAAAATCTCTTCAAAGAATAAAAATGAGGATTTTGAAAATTTTCATGTTCCCCAAATAGGAAATTCAAAAACGTAGGCCATAATCAGTTCAAAATTTTGCGAAACATAGCACCATTTTGCATGGAACAAATATAACGCAAAAAAGTTTCTCAGAGGGGGACACAACTAATTTTGGTTTCTCGTTTGAAGCTGAAATCTGTTCAAATATTGCCTCATTTACGATCTACGTTCTCCTGAATTTCAAATTTTTTCCCAAGAGAAAGGGAGATACCGGTTCCATGCAGTCTCATCCTCCAGGCCATGACACAGATTAGAAATGCCCAGATTTTGGGTCCCCAAAAAAGTGTGTGTATTATCACTTTTCATAGATTGATTTTTCATTCACACTATTTGAGAAGTGGCAGACATGAGTTTCGTATTTCAAGGCTGGGCGCAACCGGCTTAAAACACGTAAGAAGTGCCGTTTCCAGCCATCTGGAGGGTTTGTAAAACCCAAAATTTTCTTGCACGCTCCGCGCCAACCGCTGGTGGCGCTCCGCGTAGATAGTCTTGCCGCGCCTGACCCTTGGAGGTACCGCCCCCCCCCCACTTATTACCTAGCCCCCCCCCTCCGGAAATTCCATCCTGGGCTACGCCACTGCGAGTCATACCACATACTCTAAAAAGGAACCTACTGCCGTTGTACGTGATGCTCAGCATAAGCAATGGAGTAGGGGAAACAGTCCAGGGGGCCACAACTGGGAAAAGGCCGTGGCCGGGTCGACTTGAACCAATAGGTTGGAACTGGGCCGTTAAACTCTAACTAACAAGCTACCGAATCCTTCGCAAATTTAGCAGTACAACAGTGTGGCCTAGTTATAGTCTAGCCCATGTGCCAGTATTTCTTTTTACAGGAATCAGTCATTTCATCCAAGTTGTGTGTTAGTGTAAAACAGTTTATAGTCTATAGTCCCCGTCAGGACATTGGTTCATAATCGTGGACAGACTCATTACTGGAGGAGTGAACCAAATTAGGACCGACTAAATTTTGAACCGTGAGTGTTTCATACTTAATTCAGTTGCAATTGTGTTAGGGGTCAAATTTATTTGTGAGTTAATCATTCGTATGTGTTTTCAAGGAGAATATAATGATTACAATTATCAATCACCCTCCCAGAAACAGTTGATCCTACGCCTGAATTTCCTCTCTTGGTATACACAATATTGCGCAATTTTAAGTTGAAAAATTACAAAGCTCCCAACCATATGGGAGGGGGCCCCCTCCCATGCCCACCCCCTTCTGCTACTTCGTGGCCTCGTCCACAACAATTTCCTCACCCACATGCTCGAGTTTCAAAACGCTCCCCCCTTTTAAAAAAGCTGGTGACGGCCCTGAGATCCCTCCTTATGTTATGAATGGTTAAGAAAGAATGACTTCACCAAATTTTCACGTAAACTCAAATTTTGGAATGCGTGTTGTAGGTGCGGAATTGGTTTGTTTATCCCGAAGATTTGGACATTGTGCGCACGTGCTTTACTACCCAAAACGAATTACCGAACTGGCTTATTCAGACGGTAAGTAATACGATGAAAACCGAAGAAAAGCCAAACATTTGGTCATCAATGTGAAACCATGACGAAACATCTGTTTGATGCAAGTTGAATTTTGGTAGCAAATGTGATACAGTCATTCATTGCTAAGTTAAGAACCGAACATGGTTATTGAATTACAAATTTCATTATGACGTTTAGAGTAGGTCCCAGTTTTATTTTTCGTTAATAATTTTGGGTCTGAACTATACTGATACAATGTCAGTTGGTAAACCTAAATGCTGTGTAAGTCAAATAACAGGTGTAGAATACAAATTTCAACAGCTCCTGGCTGAAGTAGAACCGAGAGCAGTCATTTCAATAGCCATATGAATTTAAAGGGTAGGACTATCAGCGCCAGGGAAGATATGCAGGACACGGCCATTGGCACGGCGACTGTAAATCTACAAGACCTCCCTGGTAGGCTAGTACAACAGAACCACCGAGACTTTGTTTACTTAACCATACCTTATCAGGTGATTTTGCACAGTGTAAGGCCGTATACGCCTCCTGTTTTATCAGGCTATCTAACTGGCGGATAAAATTTAAAAACCCTTTTATGAGTTGGAGAGTTGTGCTGTATCGTCACCGCAACGTGGTCTTGGCAACTTCCTGAGGTACCTAGCGCAAAGGCAAAGCTACATGGGTAACTAAATACACCCCATCAAAGTATATGTTGGACGACAGTAACCCTTCTAACCTTTGCTTGAGTTTCCTTCCAGGAAGGGCATACATTAGCCTATAAAATACTCCAAATATCGTATTTGCTATTCCTCGATAAAAAGCCCACAATTTTTCTATAACCAAAATCCACAATAGTTTTAAATTTCCTTCAACATGTCAGTGGCGTAGCCACGGGGGGGGGGGCCTAGGCCCCCCCCCCCAGATTTTTTGCGTCCTGATAGAGTAATTGAAAAAAATAAAAATAAAAAAATGTGCAAAAATTAAAAAAAAAAAAAATCATGGATGAATGTGTGTAAAACACATTTTGTCCGCACGTATGAAATCAAGCAATAACTTAAAAATGCCTACTTTCACTAAATAAGATAGGCCTACCGTTTGTGATCTGCACTGTCGTTTATTGCATTTCACTTTGAAGATGAAACGAAAGTCTCGACGACAAACTTTAATGTGACTTTGTTAGGTTAAGACCTTTTCTGCCTTTCGGATGGCTGATTGAATTACTGAAAATAAGGCAATCGTACACTGGAGACCACTCTTACACGACCATTTCTATACTTTATTATACACAAAATATGCCGTAAGCAGATAAGGGTAAGGTACTGCCTTCGGATAATTCTTCCCTTCCATCCTTAACAAGTAGGCCTATGTCGTGCCTCACTCCTTTCCATGACAAGTGCCACTGTAGGACGATTTTTTCGACAAGTCCTCTTTTTGGTACTTGGCACTGGCGTCCGGGGATTTGCAAAATGTCCACAAGGTCCGGATTTCATGTGTTTCCCACATGATCCATACTTCTGCTTTGAGGTTCAATTATTTTGAGGGATTTATTCGTAGTATTTTAAATTTGACTACGTAATGTACCGATGAACAAATACTGCACCATTTTGCACATTGTTTCTTTGGTAGTATGTATGTCTTTTGTAAAATCTCTACAAAAACTAAAAATATTTTTATATTTTTCATGCTCCCCAAAAAGGGAAAATCCGAAAACTCAGGCCTATAATCAGTTCAAAGTTTTGCCAAACATAGCACCATTTTGCATCTAGGAAATCTAACGCAAAGAAAGTTTCTCAGAGGGGGACACAACTACTTTTGGTTTTCCTGTTAAAGGGTGAGGTGCTGCCTTAGGTAAGCTGAAATCCATTCAAATATTCCCGCATTTGCGGCTGGGTACATCCAGTTTAAAACACGTGGGAAGTGCCGTTTCCGGCCATTTGGAGGGGTTTAAAGCCCAAAATTTTCTTGTACGCTCCGCGCCAACCGATGGTGGCGCTCCGCTTAGATAGTCTTGCCGTGCCTGACCCTCGGAGGTACCAGGCCCCCCCCCCAAAAAAAAATCCCATCCTGGCTACGCCACTGCAACATGTACCCCCCGATTTTTAAACTTTCTGTAAATAGCTTTAAATCTTAGGCGTGCTTAGAAAATCAAAAATTGTTCATTCAACCACCGACGCCTTTCAAGCTTGGTACCTTTTAGGATTGTACCATATTTTACGGCACTGTTAGCTTGAAAAAAATGCATTTTTATCGGACGACTTGGGTTAGCTCAGGCGTCCAGTGTACATTTTTAGTAAGTTACGGTTGTGCGCGCGTATCGGTAACACACTTTGATCAGGGACGTCCAGTACGCCATTATTGAAACGCATTGACGTTACGTGCACGACCTACATGAGAACCACATCACGCCCAATTCAAAGCTGATTTATTTGATAATTGATACGTGCCTTTATTTTAAACTGATTGGATACAATAAAAGCTGAAATCTTGGCCTAACATTTAAAAACAAACCGTGCTTAAGGCATCCCTTTTGTCGGAACAGTTTGCCAACCTACGTCATATCCTCAATTCATCCCGCGGTAGCGCTCATGTAAATTTCATCATGAAAATGTATTATTACCGTGGTCTTCCTTCTAGACAAGTGTGTTACATGTGAATGCAAAGGTCACCGTTTCAACAGTCTGGATTATCGAGTTACGCTTAGTCTGTTTAATCTATATGACGTTGTTGGTCGGAATAAAAATTTTAATGACTTGATTAGTCTATGTAAAAATCCTTTGAACTTTAATACAGGTGTTTATGAGACAACCCGATACCTCACTAAATACATTTACAGAAGGCCATCGAACAATACCGTCGGATTTCTTTAAGTTTTGGGCAGTACTTAATGACTCCAGCTTTCATGTTTGAATGTTGTAAGTTTCTTATTGAGTTTGTGTAAACGTCAGATATGAAAATGTATGGAAAAGGAAAAGGAGCGTAAAGACACTGTTCCATGAATATTTATGAAGTTCTGAAAGTTAAAGGGAAATATTGCGTTAAAAATGATCCTGCATAGCTTTAAAAGTAAATAGCTCTACTCATTTTTAAATCATTCGGTCTCAACAATAAACCCCAGCAATAGCTCCACCTCCTCAAAACATTATGCACAAGAAGAGTCACGGAAGTTGCATCTTTTGAACTTTTATAAGGTTGGGTGAACAAATTATTCTTGAGCAAAAAACAAACAAACAAACAAACAAAAAACGAACAAAACGGTAATTTCTGTCTGAGGGAAACTTATTTCTTGAAAAGAAGGCTACCATACTGCCTTATTTGTAACTGTTTGTCACTCTTTGCCAGTAATTATTGGTTTAAAAAGGGTGAGATTTTCTTGTAAAAGACACGCAATATTTCCCTAAATCTGCTGTCTCCTTCCTTCTCCCCACCCAGCTCACCGAGGTTCAGACGGCGACAGCCGTTATCTTCGCAATTGTATCATGATTGGATGCACCCAAAAGGTCCCTCTTTATCCGTGAAGGTCTGTCGCCAGCTCGACTTCAACCAATTGGTGAAAACCTTGAGTCGAAAACCTCTAACTAACAATAACTAACGAGTTGCATGTAAACAATACAATTAAGAAAATTGAAGCAGATTGCCTTTGTTAATGGCTAACGTCACCACACCGTCGGATTAGCCTATAGTATATAAAATTATCTAGCGGTACTCTATATACAGTCAAATGCCTGAACAAATCGGTATGCATTTTACTAACTGGAATAGTATAATAAACAAGTGAATTGGAACGATGAAGTCAAGTAGGCTTACTTGAACCGGGTGAGCTGTCAGACGCTCAAGTTCAACAGCTCCCTGCTTAGCCCGAGTGGCGGACAGATTTTTTCGTCCAGCTCATCGCTACGAAAAAATCATAGGGGCGGCAGCCTAAAGAGGGCTGAAGCCACAGATGGGCTACGCAGGCTTCTCCCTGCTTGAAGCTTTACCCTAACCGCTCAAACACACATGAAACCGTGGACTAAAAAATTGTGTAAGCATAACTATTTAACTGATGGGCCTATAGAAACTGAGGCATGGTGGGAAGGTTCTAAAGGTTGCCTAAATACAATAGCATTGAAGGGATGTAACACAACAATTGAAGTGTGTGCCCTATTGTTAAATTAAGCAATATTCTTAATAACTAGGTAAGTGATCCGTACACAGAGTAGTACAACCAAGCCTTCCTTTTTGAAAAACTATGCACTTTATATGCAATGAATAGAAAAAATGAATAAGGGTGTCTGTGCAGAGGCTTCCATGCCTACACCATGTTTTGCACCATGTAGCACATAAGGTTCCATGCAATCAACTAACCTACATACCTATACACCGCAGGACAATTAAACACAATTTTTTGGATGATTTTATAAAAAAACTGAACTAAACTGAACGCCTAGCAACCTTCAAGCAATTATCTAAAAGCTCGTGTGCTGTTCTTTTTTGGTGCTCTAAATGGTGGGATTAAGGCGTAGAAAATTTCATTACATAAACTTTCAAGGTCAAGAGCAGTCCCAACAAACTCATGTTAAAGCAACAGCTAAATATCACAATTTTCCTCTTACTTCTCTTCAAGGTATCTTTCACCATATTTTATAACTTCATTATTGCATATTCAAGGTAAAACAAGCAGTTATTTTGCAGAAAATTTCACATTTGAAGAGCCTGGCGTCACATGACTCCCAACAGCCAATCTTGAAATAGGACAGTTTACTACACTACTTCAAGCTGGGATGACTGCTCTTCAAAGGGCAAAATCAGACACCGAAACCTCATTTGGAAAAAAGCAGCTATATCCTACAGCTTTAATCTTATTTTCTTTCTAATCCCCTTCGTGGTATTGCAGGACTTAAACATTGAAGTATCTTAGTTTAACCAATGGCTTACTTTCTTAAACTTCTTATTTTTAATCGAATAATAGACGTCACAAGAACCAATCGTGGCACACCACTATAAGGCACTAGTTAAAAGAATAGTCTCGGGCCAAATTTATTTTTGATATGTTAAAGGGGAACATATTCGCATTCTGGTAGACTTTTATTCATTCCGACTTTCGGTTACCGAGATATTAACAATTCAATGTGGCATATATCTATATAGAATAAACTTGAAGCAAGCAGGCAATGTCATGGATTCACATTGGCCATGTTTTGTTTTTCTTTTTAACTTACCACCAATTTTAAGCAACTTTACTCTGATTTATTGATGCCATAAGTGCATGCTGAGCAATTGGATTTTAAAACTGTGCTCGCCTTATAGGAGCAAAATATCATCCTTATTCAATTTAAGGTCAAATTGATAGAAATGATAAATAAAGAAAAACAAAACTTAAGCCAACAGTGTATACAATGCGTGTCCAATGCATCTTGAAGATGGGGGTGAATGCTGTCGTTCGGGCCCCACAATCCTGAAAATACCATAACGCCACCTATAATTTTATGTTGCATGGAACGATCCCTCTAGACCAGGGCTGTCCAACCTTTCGCGGCGGTGGGCCACATGTAATGGTTATTATGGACGAGGGGCTGCATTCTATACTCGTTTTTTTTTTCAATTTTTCCTGACGCCCAAGGAAATAAAATGCAATCATTGCGCATAGGAAACACTGATTCATTTTCGTGTTTGATTGAATAAATAAATAAATTTTAGCAAAAATTGATAGTTTTGGGGAGAATATTCGGACAAAGTTTTTTTCATATTCCTCCTGAATCATTCTCAACCCGCCCCTGTGGACAACACTCCAATGTAGCTACATGTAGCAGACATTTGAAATGAATTATTTCATTCAAAAGTAAGCATGCCATAGCGGACGGCGAAGCCTTAAGTTGTCTTCAATTAATCTGCTTATTGAATAATTTGGCAATATGGATTATTTCTGACGGGCCGAACGCAACCTTTTCGCGGGCCGGACCGTGGCCCGCGGGCCGTAGGTTGGACAACCCTGCTCTAGACCCTCAAAAGGAGACAAAGGGCCCTCTGTATTGCCCGCCTTTTAATATTGCACTCGTTATTACATAAAGGTGTTTTAAAATTAATTGCTATGGTTGCAGAACGCTACATTTTCTTTTCAAATATATTTCAAATTTTATTTTAGATACTGAGCAAGCTGTGATCGGTAAACAATTTTGTTTTACGAAACAAGATTTCTTTTTTGGGTATAAATTAATTCTTAGCCATCCATACAATTTTTTGATTTTCCATGTAAAGTACTTTATCTTCCAAAAACGATTATTAGGTGAGATTCCCACTGTTAATGAATTTATTTATAAATTTAAGTTTGCTTTACAAGTAGAACAGTATTTGTATAAATGCAAGTCCAGTCAGAAAATTTCTTTGGAGCTATTAAGGAACGCATTTGGGAATTACAAATTCTTATGTGAGTAAAAATTTTTATTAGAGTCCCCCAACACTTCCCTGTTAATTTTATGTTGATTACTGAGTCAAAACTGTTAAATGTTTCGTACACAAATTCATTTTACAGTATGTTAACATAGTCATTATATACAGCCATGGCACAAAAGTTAAACGCATATAAATATGAAGTCTGAAAGTTGAATTTATGTAGCCTTGAAAGTTTAAGTTTGTACGCACAGCATATTGCCATGGTTATGATAATGGTTATTATTTGTAATTATATATGTGAATCAACTAAGTAAACTTTAACATTTAAGACATATCTATATATAGATATGATAAGTATAGACCTGTGCTGATATTGAGCTGTGTTATTCCATTATGTTATGCTATCTCATTATGTTAGAAGCCAACTTTTAAATCATTTAGTATAACGACAATATGACTTAATGCAATTTCAAAATATGTGCCATGTAAATTTGTATATATAATATGATCAATCAGAATAAAGAAGATGGTAAAAAAAAATCTTTTCAAATTAGGGCTTGTGTGGTAGCCTTCTCATCAAGAAATTAGTTTCTCACAGACAGGAATTCAGACTGAATGTTTAAATAATGATGACATCGATTTTCGTTGTATGCCATGGTGGTGCAATATTTCCCGCGTTTCGGCGTCACCTTCGGGTTTGCGGGTATATTGAGGGTTCACCTCCTAACACTGTCAGACTTTAGTTTTATAATTATGATTAATCACATATACTGAAAGTGAACACAGTGTCATATACGTTGGTAGACGAAAGACGGAACAGTCGAAAAGGACATTTATATGTTACCGTACTATGAACATGAGAAGAACAACAATCATTCATTTGGCGTGTACCTTTCGTATTATAAAAGTTAATCAAAAAGTTCCTGTTTCAATTGTCGCGGTATAATTAATAAGACTCTGGGATTTAAATATATATTTCAACCACAACATGTGTTTCCCTGGAAGTTAAGAACATTCTCTGTGAGAGTTTGTACCGTACTGCGTGAAAGTAAACTTCACTTCAAACACATATGAGCTTGTAAATTGTTTTTTTTAATTACTCGGAAAGAAAACGTACAAGGTGAACCATATTGATATCATAAGACTGAAAAATAGAAAAGGAATAGATTGCAAAAGTTCATCTACGAGCCATCTACGGATGTCCAATCCGGTGGACCAAAATTCCACCAGAAACCAAATTTGATCTAAATCAGGGTCGTAGCCAGGTGTTTGGTGTTTGGCAGTCAACTCTTCCTCCCCACTTTTGACGGTCATCAAGGGGTAGGGGAATAAGATAAGGGGTGTCCCTCTCCCCTCCCCTTTTGCAACTTTTTGCTATCTAAAGTTGCTTAGATGCAAAATGGTAAAGTATTTTGCTTCTTTTCTACTAAATCCGTGTGCTGACGATGTCCTGCATGGTATCGATGAATAATAGTAACAAGTATTGTTGACAAGTTGCCGAATGTTTGACAAGTTCCAAACGAGGGGAGTAATTCGAAGGAACCAAAGGCAGGGGGAATTTTCGGCGCGTGCACCGAAACATTTGCCTCTTGAAAGAAATATGGAGGTTCGTCCCCTGCACTGGAAGAAATTTTGGACTATTTCAAGATAATTTGGGTTCTTGTAGTTACGCAAATTTGTAAAAAAATGGGGAATTATTAAACAACTTTTCCCTCCGATTACAAAATTTTAAATTGTTGAGGCGACTGAAGAACGTTGAGGTTACAAGCTGTTATAGGCCTTTAATTTAAGGCTCCTCCGAGAAATTTGAAAATTTGTCAAAAACTTGTTGCCTGTTTCATACAAATATATCAAATGTGAAGCATATTGAAGAAATTTTGAATTCTATGTGAGAAAATTTTCGTAGGGCATATCGAAAACTTTTTACACAAAACAATCATTTGCTCACTTTGCACCAAAACTTTTTAATTGTTACAAATAAGGTAAGTTAAATCGATTATACTTCGAAACAATATGTTAGGTTAAAATCCTAAAATAATGATTCTTATTCAAAGTACGTGATTTTTGACGAGCTCAAATTTTGTGACGTCATAAAATTGGGCAATTTCCTCCAAATAATGCCTCAATTTATGTTCCAAACACGATGTGTGGTCCTAAGTTATACTGCCAGATAATACCATTTCTTTTCTTTCCTGGCTTGATGCCTATAAAACATAGCTCCAGAAAAAAGTTTAGCCGTGTAAATATATTTTTGGCATGGGGTATTAATCCTCTTGACTACGTAAATTTGGAATAAAGAACGACTTTTGTCGCAGACACTCCATAATCCCATAAATTGTTGATGTTCACCCGCATGGGGTTTACCGAATCAAAAAACGTTGTGTAATAGTGTGAACATCACATATCTAGTTTAGTCAGACCTTTAATCACACTACCAAATAAGCCATACAACGAAAACCCTATCGATATTCATGCGCCCACACATTGTAAAGCATTTGCGAGCTTTTTGATAACACCTTCACGGTATGGATCTAGACTCCTACAATTTTAAGATCAACTTAAAACTTTATATAAAGACGAATCTGGAAAGCAAGTGATGGTCTGATTTCAGTCGGCCTTTGTTGGGGTCTATCACCTTTTAACAGGTTTAATCTTCCGATTTTTTTATTTAGCTTTATGGACGGTTGTACACTGAATTGTATCTTGATTCCTTCAGTTTCACTGAATATGAAGGTTTGTAATTCATGAAGACTTTAAATGTAGACGATTTAAGACTGATGGACCCCACTAATGGCTGCCTACAGTCACTAAACACAAGTTCGGATCTGATTGGTCTAATATCAGGGTGATCTTAGTTTGTTTGGGTTACATATATTATTTTATCGTATATGCTAACGGATTAAGGCTCTCTGACAAAGTTGAACAATTTCCCCGAATTGTTTTTGCCCCTCTCAATATTTGAAAATCTGGAGATTAAATTGCAGACGGTTTGGAATTTTATGACAGGAACTTGAAAATGTAAGTTTCTCTGTTAGAAGAAATGGATAGTTTGGTATGATTATTTCAGAGTTTGCCCTTCCTATGAGCGGAATCCGGCAGATCTTCGGGACTCCGATGACTGAATCTATTTGGGGTTGAATCTTCTCTTTTTTTTTTATTGATCTTGACATTTTCTTGTCTCTAAATCACAACAAAAATATACATCACAATAATACAATAAAATTGAAATGAGTAATAAATGAAAATACATAACAAAACAGACCTAACGTAAAAAGAGTTTGCACCATTTTCTTAAGTCTAAATTAAACTCAAAACAATTCCATCCAAGGTAACCAATATTTCTCCCAAATATTTATCAACATGTTCTTTTGGAAAATACACTTTTGCAGGGCAGAATAATTTTTTAAATAAACAATGGCTCCATGAACACTCGGGTGTCTTTTTTGTTTTTTACAATTAAATATATACATTTTAACCAAAATAATAACTAAATTAGATATTCGATCCGAATTACAACCAAACAAAACCGTAAGTTCGTCATTAAAATTAACTTGTATATCAATTTTAAAAAAAAACATTCTGCAAATAAACCCAGATTCTTCGAGAGAAAAAACATTGAAAAAACAAGTGTGGAATAGTTTCAACAAAGACTGAGCAGAATGTGCACATATTTGAGGGGGCAACCTTTATTGTGTATAAATACTTATTCGTAGGGATTATTCTATGCAGTAAGCGATACTGAAACCATTGAACCGATACATCATTGGAACAATTAAAAGGCACTACACAATAGGAATTCCACGACTCCTTTGAAATGGGAATAGTCTCAGACCATTTCAAATACGATTTACAAATACAAATTGATGAATTAAGCATCTCATTGTAAATACCCTTGCATTCAAAGTACCCCTCATTCAACAATAAATTATAATAGTTATTAACAGGGTAACTTAAGACATAATTATTATCTTCGAGAATATGGTTCCATGAAGCCTTAATGGCGTGTATAACGCCATAGTACTCTAAATAATGAGTCTGAATACAAAATTTCTTTGAAAAAGCATAAAAAGTTAGGAAGCCTCCATTTTGTGAAAGCAACACCTCCCTGGTGAAAGTAAATCATTTAAAAAGAAAATCCCTTGCCTCTTCCAATGTGAATAATCTATTACTTTATGCCCTACTTTTATACTACTATTATTCCATAAGGGCTGAGCAAGGAACAAATCTAAACAGTTACTGGAAACTGGTGAGAACAGTAAAGTTTGCATATACTGGTAAGTGCAATTAAAAACATCTACCCAGAATGGATTTTTAACTTTAGAACTAGCAAAATTAATGTAAAAGTCACCATTCTTACAGAATTCACCAACATATATGTTCTCTCTTTCCAGAAGAGCACCTAAAATACTTTCATTAGTAATTTTCAATAATCGTTTGAAAGTGGTTACCTTAATAGCTATGCAATAATTAGCAAAGTCCACCATTTTAAGACCCCCTTTGGAATAATTTTGAGTAATCTGAGTACGACTTATTCGGTCCGGCTTATTTTTCCACACAAATTTAAATAAAGACGAGGAAATCTTCAAAATATAGTTCTTATCAGGGGAAGGAAGCGCTGTTAGATAATATGTAAAATTTGGCAAAATTAATGATTTTACGACGGTGATTCGACCCAAGCTGGAAATGTTTCGCTTACTCCATAAATTAATAATATTGTTCATTTTAGAAAAGGCTTTGTCATAATTTTTTGTAACCATGGCGTCAAGATCTGTATTAAACTCAATCCCAAGCAAAGTAAAGTCTTCTCCAGTATTGCAACAAGAAGCGTTGCGTAAACAATTAAAATGTAAATGTGACCCTGTCAAAGCCCCCAACCCAACATAAAAGGATTTACTCATATTCAACTTCAGACCTGAAAAAGATCCAAAATAATCCAATTGGTGAAGAAGTTTACAAATTGACCTTTCACTAGGTTGAATAAAGAAAGTGGTGTCATCTGCATATTGAACAAGTTTACACTCACTGTCACCAATCTTGACACCATGGATATTGTTATCTGTGCGGACCAAAATATTCAGTACCTCCGCACAAAGAATAAATAAATAAGGGGATAAAGGGTCCCCTTGCCTACATCCTCTTTCGAAAGGGAAAGTCTGAGAAACAAAACCATTTGAAAGAACAGATGAGGTTACTTTGTAGTAAAATGTATCAAACCATTTCAAAATCGAGGGACCAAAGTTAAAAAAATCAAGAACTTTTCGGACAAAACTTAAAGAAATACTGTCAAACGCTTTCTCAAAATCGATGGCAAAAAGAATTCCAGGCTTTTCTTCCTTTCGCAAATTAAACATTATATCATAAATTGTACGTATGCTGTCACCTATATATCTTCCTTTAATTTAACCACTTTGATCCATAGAAGAGATTAAATTGCAGACGGTTTGGAATTTTATGACAGGAACTTGAAAATGTAAGTTTCTCTGTTAGAAGAAATGGATAGTTTGGTATGATTATTTCAGAGTTTGCCCTTCCTATGAGCGGAATCCGGCAGATCTTCGGGACTCCGATGACTGAATCTATTTGGGGTTGAATCTTAGATAAGAAATAAGAAATCTTTGCAAGTTTGTTAATACATAAAATGATTTTGATGTTTGCAGAAACATCATTTGTACTTTACGTGCTAAAAGCACTCGTTTGGAAGTGGAGAGAGGGTCCGAAAAAGGAGTAGGTATTGCTCTCTGTGAATCAGGATCCCTATTACCATCTTATTTAAAAATGTACGAACCCTAAAGAGGTGCGCGCGCTTCGAAAGAAGGTGTGTAGGTGAAATGTCGAAATCCTATTAAATGACGAACGAAGTTGAAGCAGACTTTAAAGGTAGATAGCAGATATTAATATTATCGATTAATTGGCCATCAGCCTTGAAGATACTCCCTGCGATTCTTTTGCAAATAATTAAGTGAAGCTATGTCCTAAAGCAGTTAGGTGCATTCTACTCTGAACGCACGGGGTTCCCCTTTTAGTAGGGGAACAAAATTGGTTCAAGTTTCTCTTCTTTACATTTTGGACATGAAATACCAACGTCATATGATCCTAATTATACCCCTTGGGGTGTCGCACCAGGGGAAATCCAGGGGTCTTGTCACGTCATTCTACTGAAGAAAAAAGGGCACTAGCAGTCGAGCATTTCAAAATAATAGTTTGCAAGGGTCGAGAAATAACTTTTTCTTCAACTTCCGTCTTACAAATGTATAGGAAGCAATGTAAAATTTGGGATGTATTTAGAAGAACAGAAAAAATAATTTGTGACGTTGCTTTTTTACACACTGACGTCACACCCTCCAAAACACTATAGTGAACTATATGCATCAACTTTGGTCAAATTATTGACCTAACATGGCCAAAACATCAAACATCCGATTCGAATATAAAATGGTTACTTTTTACCACAGTTTTGATTAATAAGTTCACCATAATTTGGGTTAGCGCGTAGTTGAACAAATCAATGATCAAATTGAAAATGTTTTTATAGAGCATATGATTGCATTAGCCACACCAGTCCACTTTCTTGAAAGTTTTGCTAGGAATGGCTTATTTTATAAAAAAAAAAAAAATTGTTGCACTATTTTATCAAAATGAGCAACAAGACCTAATGTGAATAGTGCCGGAATGCCGGAATTAAACTCGAAAACAATTAAATTTGCAATATGCCAGTATAATTAAGCGGGATCGTAGTCGGTAGTCAATGGATCTGAGAGGGCGACTCTCAGCCCTTGGGCAATAATCTTCGCATTTTTTCTTTTTTTTTTTTCTTAAGTTGTATCACTCTATTGGAGTGGATCTGAAAGATTTACTTTTAGAACGATTTATTTTAGTTAGTAAAACGAGGTAAGAAATTATCTTAAAAATATTCAAAAGTAACCAGCACATCAACGGGAGCAGCAAGTGGAATACACAAGCTACAAAAGCTTCCCCTAAACAAGCCCTCTGCATCATAATTTCCGACCTGAATTTAGTCGAATAAGTTCATTCATTAAAAAATTTAAGTTAGATTATTATGAAAAAAGTATAAGATTATCATTAAAAAGTGTCTAATAGTGATTTATGTGGTCTGTTTAATGCGTTGTTCCAATGTCCACCAGTGGCGGCGCTACACGGGGGGAATTTGCCCCCTCAGGATTTTTGCTTACCCCAGTTGCCCACCAATTAGCTAGGTCAGTTAGGAGTTAGATCAACTGAGAAAATAAATAGAATACCTCTCCTGAGAGTTAATTTTTCACCCAGAATATTTTAAAACCTCAGACCCCTTGACACCACCTACAAGAGCGAGCGCATCGCGTCTGGTTTCGCCATGGGCGCGAAATATTTTGCCCCCAACATTTTTCTTTGCCCCTGATCCCTTTTTGACATTCTGGCACCGCCACTGTCGCACACAGTTTCGTTTTTATCGACCACCCAAGATTTGGGGCTTCGGTCACTTCCAGCCTGGACTGCATCGGGGCGCTACTTCAGAGTTCATGTCGTAATTAGTGGCCCTAGGACAAACTCGTTATGTTGGAAGGCCGCGTTTGGAAGGCTCTTTGATTGACAGCACATTAAAACTCACGAGTAGTGTAGCTCACATTGCACAACATTTACTGTACTGAGATTTTTGATTACCCATTGGGATCTTGTGTACTCAGGCCCTGACAGCCTGAAGCAATGAACTGAGAACGTGACTGAATGAGGATGCGTTGTAGACAGTTGTAGGAGGCACGGGCGGTGATTCTGTGGGGGTGGGGGGTGGGGGATAGCCTATATTCCCTTCATGAAATTAGATGGGGGGGTACTATATCCCCAATGAAACCAAACCTTCAGATTCGGAAAAGATGTAAAAAGTTTAGTATTAAATTAGGAAAACTTCTTCAATAGAACGGAAAACTAAAAGATTGCAAAATCCCCGCTTTAAAATTAGAAGGGGACGTGGGAACGTATGAATGTGGCTTGAAAGATCTGTACACCATCCCATGGAGTAACTAAAACATGAACATATTACGCATATGCACCAGCATCCTCAATCGCCTATCACCTTCCAAAGTGATCATCCATAATTTTATTTCCCTGCTTGAAACAGAAGATAAACACGGTATCCATTTCTCACACTCATTTTCTGATAAGGTGACTTTTACATGCAGTGAAAGAATATATATGTAAATGCCATCAAAATTGTAACAGAATTTTTACATAATAGTTGCCCGACGCGCCGTAGCGTTTTTCCCCCTGAAAGATTAAATTCTGTTACAACTTGGGGTGTGTGCTTCTCCAGATGAGTTTTATTACACCGTAGTTTAGGCTCCACATGGTTCTTACCAGTGAACTTTATGCTGGTTCTTACAGTGATTACAGCGTTGTTACCCAGAGGCCGGTAAAAAACGCCCATCATTTTCTCCACAGAAGAGGTAAAAGAATTTACTAACATGACTATGTAACCAATGGGTTACTATTTGTTATTGACAAAGCAGACATGTAGCGAATCAAATCACACATTCATTTCCAGATGTTCCCATGGAGTATCAAAATATTTGGCAAAAACTGCAAAACGGGCACTTTTACCCCAGTTAACCCTACAGTATGAAGAAATGAATGGTACTCAACAGTGGCGTAGCTACAGGGGGCAGGGGGGATTTCCCCTGGCTCTAAAAAGGAAAAGTTCGCAAATTTGCCTCTTGTGACGTCAGTCAAGTACCGTACCGTACAGTGCGGTTTTCCCAACTGTTCGTACATGAAATTCCTAATTTTCTCCGATAAAAGCTCCATTTTTGTAATTATTTGTTTCAAATATGCAACATTTCCGCGCGCTGAAACTTTCAGCTACTGCTTGCAGTGGTTTTTCCTCATAAATCAGTTTGGTAAACTTTACCGAACCCTGGAAATGACAAAATCACCAGATCATCATGTGGTGTTGGCAACTACAGTGCTTTTTTCATGAATTTTATATCATTATATTCCAAATTTTCCCTAATGTAAGCTCTTGACTCTTAAAATATCGTCGCACATCCTCAATTTGTAGTTCGTAGATAACGCTGTGTAGCAGCAACGATCTTTGGTAGCTGTGCAATCTCAGACTTGCAAAGAAGAAATGCATGCCCGAACTTTTCACATTTCCTTATATAGGGAATCCAGAATCCTAAAATTTTCTCAAATATGTCCCCAGAGAAATGGCGTTCACAATTAAGTAAAAACTTGGGTGCTCCCCCCCCCCCGGAAAAAAGTCTGGCTTCGCCACTGCTCAATGATTTTCTTTTCTATTGATTCAGAAACTTAACCCCCCCCCCCCCTTACAAGGCATTTAGAAAATTTTACTTTCCTATACTTTTTACGAAAGGCCTTTTTACCTTTCGTGAAATACGTTTCTGACAGTTGCTATGATATCACATTAGATAACCCTTAAAAGGCCATTTCCGGTGATCTCGGATGCATTTTTGGCCGAATTTTTTGGTACGCTCGCCAACTGATGGTGGCGGTCCTCTTGACACCTTCTATATCCCCCACTTTGAAATACGGATCGCCACCCATGGTAGGAGGGGCTTAAGTAAGTAGGTTAGGAGAAGAGAATATGACCTGTTTGGTGTGAGAGGATAAGACCTTCAATAACTCAGACTTCATATTAAGGTTAAAAAGCCGTAGAACCAATTGCCCGAAGTTGCCCGTAATCAAGGGGGGAGGGGGGGGGCAAAAGGGTTGTTGTTCTGAACAGAAAAAGGTTTCCCGACCAAATATTTTTTGTATATATCACATATTGCTTTAACCTCGAAGCACCCTAACATGAATTGCATGTTCCGACTTGCCTCCTGAAAAGTACCCCCAGCTTCAACCCCCCCCCCCCCACACACACACACTAAATTAGCTGAAGAGATTTAAATTAGGGACAAATCGGTGATTTCGATTCTTCAAATTTTCAGTATCGTATTAGGCCTATAACAGTTTGAGGATTTTCTGTCCAAATTTGGAATGTGTCAGTAATTCAGCTTTTTTAGAATGATTTAAAATCCAAGCAATTATGAGAGCACCACAACAAAGTAGTATATATCCTCTTCCCCCTCCCTATGCTGAACTTGGACCAACAACCACATTTTCCGGCGCCGGGACGGCCTGTCTTTGTCTCATTTCTGTATTCAGTGATTACACTTTGTGGTCACTATATTAACTCGGTAAATTGTCATTAGAATGGCAATTCAATGTTCATACTATTACGCAAATTCAAGAAAAATAAGTTATTTACTTAATGATGCTTAATGGCTTAAATGAACGTTAATCCAATGTTCATGAAATAGGAAAGCAGATCTACTTACAAACAGTGCATGAAGTTGGGACTCTTCTTGTGCGCCTTCGCAATTCGATTGTCTCTTCCGAAACATTTTTTCACAAAAAACTTGGCGAATATGAACACACCAAAATACAATGCAGTACTGAGGTTTATAGCAACGGAAAACGTGAAAGCTAATTGCCAGCCATATTCCTCCCAAATCATATTTGCTGTATTTTCGTGTGGTTCCATATTGTACGGTGCAGCTACATATGGTATAGTAATAACTCCAAAGCGAATAGAATCGTCTGCTGCGATCTTCCTTCTATGACCGTGTTGTTGTTTATGATGGGCAGAATTATATTAGTGTTACAAGCACGTTCTTTCTTGCACTGTTGAGCGCTGTCGTCATTGTGGACTAATCAACTTTGTCAATAGGGGGATAAAGTGAAGGTTACACGGTTCTAACAAAGACGATCACCTCAGAGCCTATCACCTTTATTCCAATTCTCCTTTTTTCATTAACATCACATTTAAATGAGATTAAGTATAGTCACTTCTGTCAAAACAATGAACTCACCCTGTAAACAATGAATGAATCAACAGAGATATCAAATGTGTTTGTAGAGAACCGTACTAAAATTAGTCATAGGATCCGACCAATGTTTACCTAAGGGGATTCCCAAACACAGCAGTTTCCCTCTACCAGAGAGTTCTGTGGCAACTCTCTGCCTCTACCATGTTCGCTAGTACAGCAACACTGTATTATTCTGATTCATAAGTTGCAGTGGCGTTACCCAGCATTTTCATTTGTGGGTTGGGGAAAGCAGAAATGGCACCATCTATGTGAGCGCTACCATCACTGGGTGTGGTATACAGAAAAAAATCTTGGTAAAGATTTCCGGATAGCCGGAAATGACACTTATAACCTCTTTCATACAACTAAAACGCATACTCTCCAGGGGTGATTGTAAACTTTTTATCTTTCACACGTTTTGCCCAATATTTTTTTAGTATCTTCAAATTTCATGGGAGGGGAAGCGGGGGAAAAGTCATATATCTGGTGGACTCCCTCCCCCACCCTTCTCTGGTTACGCCACTGATCACAGTAGTAGTAGTAGTTGTCGTGGTGGTGGTGGATGTTCATCAGTGACGGAGCCGTAATGTCACAGGGGGGGGGGGGGGCAAACTCAGGGCATAGGATAATGTTGGGGCAAAATTTTTGGGCGCAGAGCGATACTGAGCCCGTTTCTTGTGGTGGGGTGGGGTCCAGGGGCGAAGCTTGGAGGCTTTAGCATATCACTGGATGAAAAATGAAGTCTCTGGAGAGGTATGTCTTTTATTTTTCCGTTTATCCCAACTCTTAACTGACTTATGTTGGGGAGCAAATGGAGAGGCCCTGCGGGGTATTCCCCGCCCCCCCCCCCCATATCGTGGCCACAGTGTTGATACTGTGTTGTACTTAGTAAAACATCAATACTTAATTCAATTCTGTAAATCTGGCCAGAATATGAACGGACGAATGATATTTTGGGTACGTATATATGAATGAAAGGGAACTTCTTTGACAGTGAAGACCATGAAACCAAGCGAGACTATGTAAATCAATTCGAACGTTATTTTGCTATGCGTCAGGCGTTATGGCTTCTCGGATATAGTTGTTGCTTCTACGAAAATGATAAGCAAAATCCACAATTTACTGATTTTACTGAAATCAGAATATTTAGGCGTAACATTGTTGTTGTGGTGCGTAACTATTATTATCCCAAAGTCGATATATTTCTTTCAGCCAAAAGTGACTTTCTTATACAATGACTGACTGCATGGGTAAGAAGAAAGAGCATCCGACTAGCAGTTAGCCCGCGGAGCAGACGAAGTCTTTTCGTTCAGCTGATCGCTACGAAAAACAACCTAAGGGGCTGCAGCCACAGAGGCGCTACGCAGGCTAACTAGCAGTCGGAAGTCCTAGAGTTCGTCTCCTGACCCGGTCATACCGAAGACTTTAAAAATGGAACCTACTGCCATTGTACTTGGTGCTCAGCATAAGCAGTGGCGTAGGGAAAACAAGCCAGTGAGCCACAACTGGAAGAAGGCCATGGCTGGCTCCACTTAAACCAATTTGTTAGGAACTGGGCCGTAAAACTCCATACAACCTTAACCTAACCTAGTCTTAAAACAAGGATCCCTCCAATGGAACATGGAACGTGAATTCACCCAGAGAGCTGGACGTCTGCCAGCCCTGACCTGATTCGTCAACCTTCCAGTATGTAGGCGATAATGAATCCAAGGTTGCAAATGTAGACTAAGAGTTGTCCTGTTGTCGCCAAAGGAGAGAGAAGCTCACCTTGTAGGCCTCTTTGTATTTTTTTTTTCATATCTGAGGCCTCTGTGATTTTTCAGTTTTATCTCATGTCTGAGAGGAATGTTCATAGCACACAATTATGGTCGGTCGACCTGTCGACGATATACGCCAATATAAGTTTGCTTGATTTTTAGGCCCAAAGAAGAAGTACCGGATGTTCGCTGTAAATTGTAACATAACCATGTAACGTTAGGGGTATTGTAAACACTTCTACCCCTGTTACCATAAGATCCCCTTAAGTTTTTATTGCATATCGCACTAATGGAGGTCAATGCCAATGTCGTTGGAGAATTCTGCAAGGGCAACGGCACTGGTTAGTCATCACTACAGAGGGCGCTAGAAGTGATCACTATAAAACCTAGCCACTAAGCTAAGGTGTGACCAGATGAATGCTATAGTGAAGTACGGTGTTGTCATCAGAGAACGAAAGTTGAAAGACTGATCCGAATGACTTGAAAAAGGGAAAAATTTGCTCAAATAAATTTTCATCGTTTCTCGGTGGAAACATTGCCACAACTAGGAACTAGGTCATCTTTCTGTGAGCCCCGTCGCCTATCTTCACTCATGCTGCTCGTCTGCATATCAGAAAAATAAGTTCAAAAGATTTCTCAAGACGAATTTGTAACTTGCAAGGAATTGACTCTTCGCCGGAGCACATTTTTGTGTGGAACCAGAGAGAACGTTGTTGGAGTAAGACAGGGTTTTACTTCTCAACTTGCTTCTCATCTTCTGGCTTAGTCGAGCGACGCCCGCGACCTTTCTGCAGTTGTGCGGGACTGGCTCTTTTTCCCGACTCAATTTCTTATGCAGAGCATCACAATGATAAGCAAAGGTTGATGGAAAACCGAAGGGTTTACAGGGCCACAATCCGCAAGTGGACTCGTGGCCAGGGGAAGCTGCGGTAGCGAGGCAACTGCAACCCCTGATATGTCCAAAACGTAAATACACCCGTTCTAAATTATGCCCGCTTGGGTAGGTGGAACGACATTCTACAATTTCTCTTAGACTATTCGGTCCAGTCTTGTTTAAGTTCTACCCCCCATCTTCTAACCCCTTGGTTTAATACAGGGGTTTCCACGGCTTCTCCTCCGGTTGTGGGTCAATGGGTTGTTTACCGTACACCTTTTCTTATGCGGGGCATCACGCACAACGGAAGTAGGTGCAGCTTATAAAGTCTTTTGGCATGTCTTGGTCAGAGAATCGAACTGGAACACCCGGAAGATAGCCAAATGCTGTACCACCAGCCCAAACAGTTGATAACATTATAATAAGTCAGTTCAAACTCTCGTAGATATCGTTTCAAGATTTTACCTGTCATTAGAGTTTCATTGTTAACCTCTTTGGAGTAGTTCAATAATTTCTCTTCATTTTCATTTGTAGGCAGTCTTCCACTGGAAGACCCGACCCAAGAAATGTAGAATCTCGATTCTTGATCGTATAATAGAATCATCATATAATTTAGTTGTTGTTATAATTACACTCTGAAAGTAAAAAGAGTAAAATTTCACTCGTTAAAAGAGTGAAGTTTATAAAACCCACTCCAAAAGAGCGGAAAGTCACTCTTGACAGAAAACCTACAGGAACCACTCTTAAAAAAGAGTGATCACTCGAGGCATTCGCTAAATAATGATTTTACACTCTTCTTGGAGTGTGAACTTCACTCCTCTTGAAGTGAGCTTCACTATTTTTGGAGTGAAACAACACTCCAATGGAGTGAATTTACACTCTTCACTCTTTTAAAGAGTAACTAAATTCACTCTTAGAGTGTATAGTCATTTCGTTGAATCGTCTGAGCCAAATATGTCTATGAGGTCTTACCACGGACTTATATACATGGACAGAGCATGTGACGTATACGTTCTATCCGTAGATTGTCTTCACAGACCTGGGGGAAAAAGGCGCACCAAGATGGCCGCCGTGAAACTATAATTTGTACACTCTAAAAACTGTTGGGTAAAAAGTGTTGGGCAAAATACAAAAATGCCCAACATGGGAAATTATTACCCAACAAATGGGTAAACAACTGTACCCATATTGTTGGGCAAATTAAAGTTGGGCAAAATCCAGGTGTTGTTAAAAGGTGTTGGGCAAGTTTTAAAAGTACCCAACAGCTGGGTAAAGTGTAATTGACCAATCAGATGATTAGTTAAAGATCAGTTAAGTTTTACAGATAATTATTGTAATATAAGTGGTTCATTATAAGATCTCATGGTTGAATAAGGTTGTATTTGGTAAATATAAAGCTAACGGTAGAATAGCAGTAAAAATCTGGACAAAAGTACTTAAAGAGCAATGGTGGCATAGAAAAAAGAAGTTTTCATTGCTACATAATCAATGGGAGAAGAAATACAAAGGTCACGATTGGAAATCTTAAACAACACACTTCACTATTAACTTGCCAAGTACATCGTCGCTGGTGCTCCCAATCACTCTTGGAGGATAAACGGTGTATGTGTTAAGCGACTTTATTATATTGAAATTATTGAAATCCAAAAAAGCACACAACACACTGGATAGTGGCATTGCCCAACAGTTTGCCCAACGGTTGGGAAGACACATATATACCCAGTGTTGGTTAAAAGTTGGTCATTCAGTAGTGCCCAGCTACTGGGTAGTTGCATTGCCCAACACCATTTGCCCAACAGTTTGCCCAATTGTTGGGAGGACACATATATACCCAGTGTTGGTAAAAAGTTGGGCAAATATTTGCCCAACATTTTTTAGAGTGTAGGATTTTACGACAACTCTGTAATAGTTTAAACCAAAGTTAAACTTGAATGGGAAAGAACATCATATTCCTGCAATACGTGAAGTGATTTTGACCTTATCTTGCCATATTTTAAAAATGTTTTAACTTTCTTGCAAAAATCTGGTAACTCACTTGAGCAAGTCCAAACTTTCACAAAAAACCATAGCAGACCGCCACCTTGGTGCGCTTTTTCTCACAGGTACGGTAGCGACAATCTACCGTGCCTTATGCTCTGTCCATGAATAGGAAGTCCGTGGGTCTTACCACAACGTCCACCAACATTTTGAAAGAATAGGCTAGAACCAAATATATGTTTGATATGTTAAAGAGGACACTATCTTAGCATGGAAGTATACCTACTTCAATGATCGAAGCATTCTGGTGAAATTCCATTTATTTTCTATGTTCGTTTCTCAAGATATGAAGGTCACACAATTTCTTTAAAAAGTGCACTTGAGGCATGAATTTATATTTTTGGCCAGTGTTTTGTTTTTCTTCATTCTGTATCCTATTAGTTTGACCTTGAACTGATTAGGGATACTACCTGGCCCCTACGGCATGTAAAGTTTTTTTTAAGTTTCATTGCTCAGAATGGAGAAAATTTGTCGCATTCAATTGTTAATAATTCGAGAACCAAGTTTGAGAAATGAATAAAAAAATCACCAGAATGCTTTGAATGTGTTCACCTTTAACATATCAAAAATACATGTGGCCCTGGACTATTCCTTTAAAACACAAATGAGAAAAACGAAGATGCTAAAAAATGACAAATTGCCACAAATTCTAATAGCAATCTATTCATAATTTGCACAATTGCCCGGCCTCTTGAAGTAAAAGTGAAAAGAATACAAGCATGGTCTAATATGTCCGAACATGAACGGAAGTATGCGGGACCTTCCAATCCATGTGACAGGTTTCGGAATACATTTCTGCTGGGGGCGACATTTATAATTAATCTAATTACAATGGATTTTTGACAAAAGAAGCCTATAAAATATAACCGTTTGAGACTGCGTAGGTGGTTTAGCAGATCTTAGTTTGGTTCAACTTTTCTACCTTTCCAATGCCATCTATAGCAATGTCTATGGGTTGAGGAAAGAATATTAGGACACCTGTGCATTTAATCCTATCATGGTCTGGGTGTGAGATTTGGCTTATCCCTGTTTACGTGATAAAACGCCCTGCAAGCCACACTTTTATCTTCGTTTCCTATCGATACAAAAGTGGAGTTTACCCTCCAAACTACTCGTCCAACTCTTGTGCGTAGCTTTTTTATGTGAAAAAATCCAGATACAGGTCCCCTTTTGCATTTAAAAACACAACAGAACGTCTTTAACTTGTCCACTCTTCCCCAAATGACAATCAAGGATATCAATAATCCAGGGAGAGACCGAACGGTCTGTTTGCAGGTTTGGAACTGTGCAACATTATTTCAGTACATGATTCCATTCAGTTCACTTGAGGGGAGGCGTTTAAAGTAGATTCCAATTAGGAAAAAATATTTAAACACCTATCTCAATTGACTTCGTATGTTTGCAATCTACAGTCGTTTTTTCTCTATTAAGTAACTTCTATTGCATTGCATTTTCAATATGTTGGTCACTTAGGCGTCAACACGTAGAGATCCGGCCGGCCAGATATCTCTTATTTCTGAAAGTAAGGGAATTCATTTCGCCTCCCCATATGTGTGTGTTCAAAACCCTTATAAAAACATATAGGGAAATAATTGATTTTATGATTTACGGAGGGTGATCCCAGAAAGTCAAAGTTCAAAACTGAGAAAACCATTATCATTCATATCCGGTATTGAAGATGATTAAAGAAAATGCCTACCAGGACGAATAGAAAGTCCCTTCGTAACGTGGTAGGCACAATGGAAGCACGGGCAGGCAAGCACTGTGTGTGCAGCTATTTTAGTCTAGTCAAGATCAAGCAACCCACCTATCGCTTTTGGAAACCCGTTATCACCAATGTTATCCTCTGCGTAGTGCATTTGAGCTCTTTTAATAACTTACATAGTCATACAGCAATCCTCAGAACGAATGAATCAGTCCTGCTCTCTTACCGAATTATGCTGCGACACGCTTGAGCTTTCAAAATAAGTTTATACATTTTTTTAGAAAAAGCATGCAATTATCTAATTTAGCCAGTTAGTCATAAACCAGAAATTAAAAATTGATTTAAGAAAACGAAACTTCACATTCTACTCGCATCCATCATTGCCCATAATGTACAGAACGATACAAAAGTAGCAAATTATTTACTGAGAAAAATCATTTTGTTTTTTTTTTTTTTAACGCCGAATAAATTCCTTTTTGCTCTAGCTAACGGATCTACACATGATTTAAAAGGTAATCCAAAATTCTGCGTAAGTTAAAATCAGATTGGAGTAATGCTTGTATAATACCATTGACAGTCACTGCTTATTCATCTAATTAAGTTATGTTTACTCTACAGTTAGAAAAGGAAATCGTCAGAGACACACATAAAACCATTTTTGTTTCCTTCCAAAAAACACAACCTGTAAATTTTTGTCAACCAAAAAAATCACTACATGAATGTCAGGAAAATTACGACAAACAGTCGCACGTGTTTCTTTGCACCATTAAATGTGGTGATGTGTACATAATGTTATGATGTGGAAAGGCAGGTAAAATAAAACTTTAATTTAATGAGACTGGATTACATGGTCCCATTCTGCGAAAGTTTAAAACACATACACTCTTAATATGAGAGTTTGTGGGAATAAATAAGAAATAGATAAGAACTAAAATTGACACAGCAAAACAAAGGGCATCCGGAAGTTTACATATGCATTTTTTTGAAAATATACATAAAATAAAAATGACGAGTTTTGCCTCCATGTTCCCTTCGGATCAGCCTTTTGTGAAATCGTTTAGGAATTCAAGTCGATTTTCTTGATGCCGACTCACTACTCGTTGACGTGGCAGTAGGTGATTGGCTAGGGAAAGACCTGAAAAGGCAAAAGGAGTTATACAATGATGGCGTTAGTTCGTATAACAATTAAAGTCATAACTTGCAAGTGTAACAGAATTAAGCTATACACTGAAGAGGGAAGTTATTACGTTCTTGCATTCGGAAAGACTGTTAGCAGAAAGTACTACTCTCCAAGGAAGGGGGACAGGCAAAGCAGAGAGTCGCCAATAAAAAAGCTTCAAGCACACCGAGAAGGAGTAAAGCTAAAAATACTTAACATATGTTGACATGAAAAGTACTTTCGGTTCCTTAAAAAAAGATCCACCTAAGCAATATTTTTTAAATCTCGGAGATGTTCGGCATGGATCGGCGTGGTAAAAGTTTAGCTCTAAAATTTTCCCCTCCCCTTTGTTCCACCCCCTTGTGATGGCATTCACAGTGTTTTCTGTGACAACATAACTGGATATATAAAACTTACAAGCAGGTTTTATTAAAAAAAGGATACTATATGAGTCTCATGCTTGGGCACGATGTAGAAGTTTGCCAATTTACCTTATGCATACGACGTCACAGCAGACAGTGCGCCCTCGTAAAGACTCTCGTGTAGACTCAACAAGTCCTTATCATTGCAACCACGGACTTCCTATACATGGACAAGCATACTACACTGTACATTGTCGCTACCGTACGTGTGAGAAAAAGCGCAAAAAGATGGCCGTTTGCATGGTTTTGTGCGAAAGTTTGGACTTGCTCAAGTCAATTCCCAGATTTTGCAAGAAAGTTGAAATATTTTTGAAATATGGCAAGGTAAGGTCAAAATCACTACACGTATTGCAGGAATATGATATTCTTCCCCATTCAAGTTTAACTTTTGCTTAAAATATTACAGAGTCGTCGTCAAATCATCTGACGATTTATAGCTTCACGGTGGCCATCTTGGTGCGCCTTTTTTGTCCCAGCCGGTGGCGACCATCTACGGATAGGACGTATACGTTACATGATGTGTCCATGTTTATAAGTCTGTGATTGCAACTTACACCAACTAAAGCAGTCGGCAGATTTGTAAATACGCGCTTCCGAAGTCTACCGTTGTGCTTACACTGTGCTTCGTTGTGTCAAAAATGAAGACATGGCGTAAATGCAGACAGTCGTGACATAACAGAGTCATTTTATGTTGTGTTAAATCTGTGCATGTAATTCGCAGCCTATCTAATGGTTTCTTTTCAAAAACTCACTAGATGCTCTTCTTTTCTGCATCTTGACCGTAGCATTCATCAAGCTACTTAAGTTGCGCACAGACCACCTAAAAGAAATAAAACCGTAATCACCAGAAACTGACTCAGTTTTGGGTATAGTCTTGGGTTGGTGGTCTGAGTTTTCTAGGCTTACAAACGACCATTTTGACCTCTAGTGGTCTGTCTGTTTTCCACCCAACCCGAGAAAAATTGAAAGGTAGGCGATTCAATAGTGTGAATTTCTTGCCCTCTACTAAGGCACAACAGCACAATTATACAATCCATCATATAGCATGTCAAAACCGTATCCTATGGGCTTTGTGTATGTTCGTAGTGAACCCTGATCAGTTCCATCTTTATCCCCCCGTCATAGACTCATTCACGGTTACCTCACTGGTTTGGGACTGATTGGCATGGAGAATGCACAGGAACATATGAGTGTTTTTTTTTTTTTAAATTTTCGCCTTGCAGCGAGGGATCCCGTGATTGCACACATAATTAAGACGAATTACCCGTCTTCATTTCATTGTCACAAAAATCTAAGCGCAACTCATCCACTCTTTTGTCAAGCAGCCGTGAAACCATTTGTTTGTAAACATGAATGAGTCTACATCTACCTACTTTGCAGTGCATTTAATACTCCTTCAAGCAATATTTTTATATCATAAACTGTTGGTCTTATGTATATTTTCCCATGTCCCTTCTCCTTGTTGGTTTTGAGAGGTCTGTGAGATTCGCCAGTTTGGGTTGAGATCGGCATCCCCGATACTCGTCCGGCCTCGAGTAGTCTGAGTACGATGCTTCGCCAGAGTTTCAAACCAAAATTTTTACCTTTTTTACCAAGTCGTTAATTACCTCCTCATGTTTGTGAAAAAATATGTTCAAAAAATGGGTAAATTTCACGAACCATTTTAATGCGCCCCTTTAAACTGAACACATTCCTTCGGCAACATGATCTACACACTTCTGTCCAAAATATAGGCCTATTACATTTTGGGGGTTGCAGCAAAATTTTCTGAGTCCCTTTAAGACTTGATCTATTTGTTAGTAACCCAGGAAATTAACCGATTTCCTTCGAAACTCTTCCGAGGACCTTTTTGATTAAAAAAAAAATACTGACAAGAACTTGTCCTCACCCCAGACCATTAAGAAAGGGTAACCTACGGGCCAAACTCCTTCGAGTTTCCCCTCCCTCCTGGAGAGTTTTAGTTCCCCCTAACTCAATACATTTTTTACACATTTGGCCCCTCTAACAAAAATTTCGCCCTGGAAAGTTTTCGCCCTTTCAGAAACTTGTCTCGCTTAACGGTCTGCTTCAACGTCAAATAATATTATCTTAACAATCGATTTATTCCCAACACGTTTCCGCGATGAGATAGAAGAATATACAAATTATCCGAAAAGGAAATTATCTGTTAATATGGAACTACGCATGACAGACCCTCGATATAGTGGTCTGAAGGTCAAAAGTTTGGTCAGTTAAGATTGTTGTCCTTTCGGAGACATAATTTTTGGTAGAGGACAACTTCTTCCGGAGAAAAAATTGATATGGTCCCTTGTTTCTTCACCTGAGAGTTAAGGGAACTTAGTTTGGAACAAGTTTTTCTCATCGATTCTTTGGAAAGGTCTTACTACTGCTGGAGCGCTACTCATCGGTGATGAATAATAGAGAGCTTGACCTTTACGCGCCTGCGTAGAAACAATGCATAAACTCGCTTAGGTTTCTTACCTAGACGAAAGGTCAGGTAGGCTTAATATATTAACGGTAAAGACAATTTTTTTTCTCATTCCATTTTACCCCTCGGAGTGGACGAAGTTTTGCCTTTCAGTTCAAGTTGCTTCAAAAGGACACGACAGTCACACAAACAGGCTCTATGCAGTCTAGTTCCATGGTCGACTCGACGTGTAGTATATTGTTCTCGAAATATACCGAGTTACTATTGACTTCGAAACATAAATTTGTTCTTGGACACGTTCTACGTAAATAACCAATTTCGTCATATTATCGAACCGAAATTTGAAAATAATAGAGGGTGTATTCAGGGTAATTTCAAGTTAATGGGTATGTGTTTTAGTGCCTAGGTTCTCAACCTTTTTTTCATCCGCGGATCCCTTAGGCTGTTCCATATTTTTTGAGGGACCTGTCGGGTCAAAGAAAATCTCTTGCTCTTGCTCTCTTGCTCAAATTATAACAAATGTAAACTGTAATTGAACTGAAAATTAATAATTAAATTGTAAAATTATATAACCACTGTATGCCTATTGGTGAAAATTTAATCTCTTCATCAAGGTATGCGCCATACATACAGGTATAAAATTTGGTATCATTAAGGTCAGTGGCGTAGCGAGACATTTTTCAGGGGGGCTAGCACCCAAATTTTCCGAATGTCTTATTTAGCCTTTTAAACAAATAATTGAAAATATGAAGCTTGTATTGCAGAAAATTTTGAATTCTGGGTTTCCTGTAATGAAATTTGAAAAGTTGGGGATTACTGAAGAATTTGGGTTACCTATTCGTGCTATTGTAAAAATTTGAGACTGCACTGCGACCAACCACCCGATTGCTGCTACATATGCTTAAGGCCAACGAACTGAGGCTCTCCCTTACATTTTAAAAGTCAAGAGCTCATATTTGGAGAAAGTTTGGAATTTTAATAAAGACAATTTATAAAAAAGCGCTCTAGTTGCCGGTGTCACTTTATGATCTGGTGTCACATATGGCAAATTTCTGATTTTGTCATTTCTAGAGCTCGGAAAAGTTCACCAAACTGATGGTATGAGCTAGCACTACTGCCTTAGGAATTTTGCTTTTTTGAAAAAAATAATAACAAAAATGGGGCTTTTATTGGAAGGAATGGGGAATTTCGTGAAAGAAGAGTTGGGAAAACCACACTGTAATTGTCTGGTGTCACAAATGGCTAATTTCTCTCTTAATTTTTTAGATTGAAATTAGGGATCAATCTGAAATTTTGATAAAAAGATTCAATCTAATGGATTGAAAATTTTCAATCGAAATTAAGATTGGTCCCTAATTTTACTCTTTTCGATTGATTTTCAATCTAAGGAATTAAGAGAGAATTCCATTTTTTCATTTTCAAGAGCGAGGGGCATTGTCCCTGCCCCCTGTAGCTACAGCACGGGTTTAGTTATTTTTTGGTGCGAAAATATGGACTTTTGTGTCCTGGACTGACATAGAATGTAAAAGAAGCAAAAAACCAAAACAAGAAATGAGAGCCAATCAAAATGAACCTTTCATCAAGATATAACTTTATGGGATGTTGTTTTGAGAGTAAAGGCAAATGAAACCCTAAATTACAAACAAATAATTTAATGTAATCGGTTACGCTATCATAGCTTGTGATTCATGTGTTAATATCATTTGAAGATACTTCAAACGCACTCAAAATACGTGCATTGCCGTTCATTATTGAACGTATTTTTCAAGTTGAAATGAGATTATTTGTGCATTAAGACTGAATAGAATAACTTGGAGCTTGCATGTGTGAATATTCAGTTTTTCCAAGGGCTATGACGCCTGCAGATCAGAAAATGACGTAGCGGATATATAGGGGCCTGCATCGTATGTAACATGCCAAAAATGGCCGAATGGCCCTAAAAGGGGCTATGGTAGTGTATGTATAAGAGCCTTATTGACCCAATTCGTTTACAGCGACGAAGTTCAAAATCGAGTGAAGCACAGCTTGTTTACCTCTGCTCTGATGTTACAAACTGCTAGCGGTAAATCAAATGGGACACCTACTGTAATGACTAGGAAAATTTATTTCAGCTAAGAGAACGCTTAACTAATTTAGGAGTACGGGTTGCTGTATGATTTGTAATTTTATGCGCCTAAGATTGTTTTGAATTTTTCAAAGCACTTTAGTTTTCGCGGACCCCTAATTTTTCTGCGGACCCCCCAAAAAGGTTGAGACTCACTGTTTTAGCCAGCAATTAGTGATAGCTTTTTATATGGGTTTATTGAGACGTCGCCCAAATTACGCGGTAGTCTTGAAACGGTCTTGTGATCACATATCCAGCAGAACTAACAGTTTCAAGAGATTGTTATTTCTGTTGGAATCAGGCCACGCCTATCTCATAGTTAAAGTTGAATAAAATGCACCCATGTTGAAATGTGGTTTCTATATCTATAGATGAATCCGGGCAGCAAGTGTTGGTCAGATTTTAGTCCGACATAACTGGGGTCTATCATCTTTTTATCTCTCAATTTTCTTGCTAACCTGTATCATGGATGGTTGAACACGGAAATATCCCTCGATCCCCTCTATTTCACAGTATACGGGTATATGAGGATTTGAAATTACATTTTAACAATAAATTAAGGCGATTTAAGGCAGATGTACCCCACTAATGGCTGCCTAGTGCATACTTAACACAAGCGCTGATCGGATCCGTCTATATAACGGTCCTTAACAATATCATAGCATACCAAATTCTGCAGACATCGACCTTTCCGAGAGTTGTCCTAAAGATAATTGATTAAATATAACCTCGCAGTAATATTTGAATGGTTCTCAATGTAATTAAAAACACCACTGTCCTTAAATTTGCCGAACCTGTTTCTCAATATACTAAGTATAACATTTGCCGTTTTTGGCAACGTTCGACGTGTTTGGTCTGACGTTAAGAGCATCCGCCTCTCACACGGAAGACCCGGGTTCTATTCCCAGGTCGAGTCATACCAAAGACTCTTAAAATGAAACCTACTGCCGTTTTGCGTGATGCTCCGAATAAGCAATGGAGTAGGAAAAACAAGCCAGTGAGCCACAACTGAAAAAAAGGCCGTGGCCGGCTCGACTTGAATTAATAGGTTGGAAACTGGTCAGTAAAACTCCATCTTACTAACTAACGCTCGACGGACGCCTTTAACTGTTAACTCATATTTCAGCTACACATGTCATGACAGCCGGGTCAAGAAGGAGTGAGTATTTGGCATCTGCTGTGAAAATATTTTGATGAACGTAACCACTGTATTAAAACAGTCATTCTTAGTCTTAGAACCCACCAGATTAGTAAAATCTGTAGAGTATCTTCGATTTTTTAACTCGAAAGAAAAAAAATCAAAAGGTGAAAAATAAATGGCACCACTCGGCTGTTTCAAATGCATGCAGCTTTGGTGCCGTAATATATGACCAAGTTACATTACATGACAAGGGCGTCGATCCTGGGGGCATGGCCAGTCGCCCCACCAGTTAAAATATTGGGGAAAAACATAGTTCTGTCCAATAACAACAGGCAGAATACTAAACAAAATGTAACATTGCGGTGTACAACCGGACTTTAGGGCTTCTAGAAAACGTCAATGCGCCCTCTATATTTTGTGTATGTGCGCGCCAGTGTGAGTATGGTGCTCGCGTTCGAATGGTTGGATTGCAGAGACGAATCGGGTCAGGACAAAATCTTAGATTCCGGCTGTTGAAAAGTTTTTGCCCGCATTTCACAAACCAGATTTACTCCCCAGTTACATGGGGGTTCTTGTCTAGACCCTTCACCTACATAACCCAACTCTAAGTAACTGTTTCAAGTTAAGTCGCATTTTGAAACCATTTGTACAATCAGTGACGTCATCCTCAATATGCAGCATTCACTTTCACACTTATATAATTATGGAACTGTAGAGGTTTGAAGTTTATTAAAAGCTCATGTTTGTTGTGACTCTAGAATAAAAAATAGTCCTATCCTGACACGATAAGCTATTGTTATTGACAATTATCCAAGGTAGGAAACGTTTTGGGAATCTTATACTAGTAGAGTCTTTTCCAAAATTAAGCTAGTAAGCATGTCCATGGGCGTCCGCGAGGGGGGGGGGGGCAAGGGGGGCACTAAAAAAATAAAAATTAATCATCAAAATATCTTCACGCACAGAGTCAGTTTCTACTGAAATATGCGGACATTTGAATAGGAATAGCAAAAGAGAAGATGGTATGCTGAACAGTGAAATCATAATTGGGGACCATCACTCGTGATATCTATTGGAAATTTGTAATTGTAAAAACCAAGCCAAAATTGCACTAGTTGTCAGGTATGTAGGCATCCGACTATTGATGAATGCGTTCGTCTTGGTTTGGTCCCGTGCTGACCTCAAGTGGCGACGCGAGGATTTAACTGGGATATACAAGGTGAATATGGGGGAAGGGGGGGGGGTGTGATTCATAATTGGGTAACGGATATAGGCCTATATAGGCTGTTTGACAGTTGTAAGTTTTATCGTGCATAGGCGTAAGAGGCCGTGACTGAGAGGCAGAGTTTCCTTCAACATTTTTTTACACTGAAATTTCTAAAAATCTAAAAATTAAAGACATGAAATTCCTGTTTCAGGGCTGGGTACATGCAGCTTACAACACTCGCCAAGTGTCGTTTCCGGCCATCTGGAGGGTTTTTAAGACCCAAAATTTTCTTGTACGCTCCGCGCCAACCGATGGTGGCGCTCCGCTTAGATAGTGTACACAATTTCTGCGGACGCCCATGAGCATGTCAATAGCTGTATTCTTTTGAAGGCCGAGTTTGTTGGAAAGGTAGCACGTCATTGTTTACGTGATTATCAATTTATACAGCAGAGTATGTTTAACATATTTGTGGATGTGATCAACAGAGCCAGTAGTTCGACCGGATCATACCGAAAACTTTCAAAATTGAATCTAAATGAGAAAACAACTTAACCAGTGAACCACCGTGACAAGTGGAAAAAAGCCGCGGCCGACCCAACTTCAACCAATTGGCTAGAAACAGCCGTACTAGAACCCCCGCTTAACTATACTAGTATAGCCTACATTTTACTCTAAAAACAGTTGAATAAAGCTAAATTTACCTTGTGCAAAGAATAAAGTAATTTTGTAACCACGATTAAGGTTGGTGCTGGTAGCAACCGTGGATAAAAGTTAACCCAACCGTTTTTAGAATGCCGCAAACACTATAGTGTAAACAATTATACTTATACTATATACACGTGTTATTGCACAAAATACATCTTTCAATATGACTGAAAGATCATGTAATTCCAAAACTTGAAATTGCTATCAGAAACATTGAAACCAATGAATTAGACTCAATTGGTTCTAACAGTAAGAACAAGAACATAGAGCAACATCACCGACAATAACAACGGTTTTAATAAGAGGAAAAACAAAAAAATCCTTTGGAAACCCCTGAAGTTCACATTTTCATCAAGAATTACATGCAGTAAGTTACTACTATTACGTCTTTTTTTTTTCTTTTTTATCAAAGACATACTGTCGGCTGCAAATTTTTCCTCAGGTTTTATGGGACGCCGTTTAAAACACAAATAAGTTAAATGTACTGGCGAAACCAAATAAGATGAACTCAAAGCGCTAATAGATGAAAGCATCCTTCATGCATTCGGTTGTTTTTTGTAGAGTATTGTGGACATTTAGTACGCTACACATGCTTGTTTCAAACTACATATTGGGAAGTTGATTAACAGCATCACCGCCGAGGAGGCACTAATTCTCTCTACTGAAGAAATAAAAGTTTAGGAAGGGGCTAGGAGAAGACGTTTATATGGGAGGGAGAGATGAGTAAGGGGGCCTGCACATGACTGTTCTTGCATTGTGGCGTCGTAAACTAATGATTAAAATCCGTCTCATGGTCTAATGGCCGATTCGCATTTCAAGGTATGTCATCGCTGTGAAATTTTAATAAATCATATGTTGTGAAAATATTCTTTTTCACTCCTTGAATTCAAACCAATTATGGTTAATTCACATTTACAGCAGCAATATACCTGAAATATGAATCAGTCTTTCACCAGAAATATTCCATTATTTTTCCTCTACGTAATTAGCTTAGAAAAAGAGCCGCAGCCACAAACTGAGGGCGTTAAATCAGCCTATAGTGAATCATATGCACGCCCTCTGTACTCACCAAAGACTAAAATTTTAGTCGGCGTTTTCACTTAACATGTTCCTTTTGAGAATTTCTGCCTCGTTACGCAGATTTGCCACTTCTTGTTCAAGTGTTTGAACTTTCTTGTAAAGATCGATGCGATTGGTCAGCTGTGTTTTCTGTTGTTCTAATTCCTTCACCCTCTTGGAGAGGTCAGCCTCGAACTCCTGGTCACTGGGTTGTCTCTCCTCTGAAAAGTAAAGAAACGCATCCTCTACATTAGCTAGTTTTACAATGTGTCTTCTATGCTTAACATTTTTTCATATTTTAAAGGGAATCGGTAGGCTGCAATTCAATCAGTAGCAACACCAGAATGTCAAAATAATGGTGTGGGCAAACTATGGGTAAAAGAAAATGTTGGGGGATTTTTTTTTCTGTGCGAAACAGAGCCCAAGGCGCATGTTCCTGCAGGTGAGAGTCTAGGAGGCAATATTCGTATATAAGGACTTATGTCAAAGTTTTCTTTCATGCAATGGAATTTTAGGAAATTTTAACTGAGATTTTGATTAATAGAAGCGGTTGAGAGGTAAAGGACAACATGTGAAACATTTTGAAGCGTGTTCAAAACTCTTTACCTTCAATAGAGGGGGATCGAGAGCCTGATTTAACGGTACTTAATGTAACCATAAAATACTATATTAGGTTGCAAACCTGTTTCATTTCCTGCCGAACCCTCCCCCTCTGTAGTTGAAGTTGTCGTAGTGTTACCAGAAGTCTTCTTTCGTGACCACGGCCACTGACGTCTGCCCCTGCTACTTTTCGATTGATCACCATCCTTCTTTTCCTCTTTGTTTTCGTCACCAGCGCCATCTTCCCCTAATTTTTCGTCCTCACCTTCTGCTGTTGTCGGGGTTTCTTCATTTTCTGTTTTTGGTCTAACATGACGACAAAAATAGGAAAACTCTGACGATGGTAGCTGTGGCAAAATAATTTTCTTCTAGGTGTGCCACCCCGACTAAAAAATTATGGGTTACCTAGCTATGACAGTGCATGGTATTGTAAGAGATTCGTCCCGAATGTCGTTGATCTAGTGACCCAGAATATGGCATAGATCTCATATCTGTAAGTCTGTCCATTAGTTACTTAAAAATAGTTCAGAATAAAGTTATGTTTGGAATTTTAAAGAGGAACATATTGTAAGTATTCTGGTGAGATTTTTATTCCTTTACCACGTTCGGTTCAAGAGATGCTGGCAATTGTAGTTGACACATTTTCTAGAAAAAGTGAAGCATGTGTGATGTCATGACTTCACACTGTTGGCCAATGTTTTATTTTTCTTTGTTTCATCATATTAGTTTGACCTTGAACAGATTAGGGATGCCATGTTGCCCCTAAGGCACATGGAGGCTTTAAAATTCCATTGATCGATATGCACGTATGGTATCGATATATCAAAGTTTACTTGCTTAAAATATGTGGTAAATTATAAATGAAAACAAAACATTGGCCAAAAAGGTGAACCCATGACATCAAGTCTGCTCGCCTCAAGTTCATTCTATGTTGAAGATTTGCCACATTTAATTGCTCATAACTCACGAACCATTTCCCATGTTTATTAATATATCAAAAATAAATTTGTTTCTGGATTATTTCTTTAGAAGAAAATTTTACCCCGCGACAGTGATTTCTTCTCAATATTTAGGGGAAATCACCTCATTTAAAAAAATACTGTGTGAAAAATTAAACGTCAATGGGCGATTTTTTTTTCGAGCGCTGGGGGCATGTCCCCATCCCACTGAAATAGCGGCCGCATATCAATTTTTAAAGAAAGAAAACTGGACTATTAAAGGGCCAAACCTCTCACCCCAAACTACAGTTTTGGTACGGGGGTACCGAAATTCTCAATTGGCTCAGCTCTTTGATTGACAGCTAATTCAAACAATGCAGAGTACCAAAGCTTATATTACACAGCGTGAACGGTACTGAGAGTGTTTTGATTACATAAATTGAATTTTTCTATACTCACCTTGAAGCAATACACTGAGACTGTATCTGGATGAGGATGAATTTCAGCCAATTGTGGGAGGGGCTTAAGTAAGAAGGTTAGGAGAATTGGTACTGTTTGGGGTGAGAGAACTGGGCCTTTAAGGACAAACTCGGTTGATGCAAGTAATCTCACTTTAGCTATTAATATAGATTAACAAAATGCATGTTTGAAGTTTCCTTGTGGTAATAAAAAAATAATTTCGTACTCATAAATAAGACTATTATGAAATTCTTTCAAGGGCTGGAAAAATATTTTATTGAGGCATTTTTATGGAACAGTGCCTTCCCTTATCCAAAGGGTAAACACCGCCCTTGCGTGCAGGATATCTGTAAAGACAATAGCTTACGTTTCTTCTGCCTTTGTCTCTGTTGGTTTGGTGTCCTTGGATTCGGGATCAGCGGTAGCAGCCTCTTCCTTGGTCATCTTGGATGTGTACTTAAAAATTTAGTAAAAAAACTGAGATAAAAAGAAAAGTTCATATTGTTTGGAAATATGGAAAAATATTCTTGCTACAGAAATTTTAGTGGTAAAGTAACGGTTCCATAATTATTTTTAATACCTTAGATAAAGTTAATACTCGAATGTAGAATAAACTTTGTTATTCACTAAGAAACAATGCCCAGCGACTTAAACAACATATTTCAGTTCACAGAGTATTTTGTAATTTATAACGCTTTCCAAGTCAATGCAGATTAAGAACTAGTTAAATAGGACATACCCCCTTTCATTTTAATGATATAAAACCCCCTTTTCAAAGAGCCTTATAGAGGGTTGAAGGATAGAGATTTGGTAACCGTCAATTTTGTCAATTGCATTTTACTGTGGCCAAGCAAACTTTCCTGGCCAATTATTGTATACGGAGTGACTTCTACATGTTTTGGTACTTCCGTGTCGGTTCTGCACAATATCTAGCCTGCGTAGCCTCTCTGTGGCTGCCACCTCCTTGGGCTGCGGCCCCTCATATGGTTTTTAGTAGCGATGAGCTGAACGAAAAGACTTGGTCCGCTCCGCCGGCTACACAATATCCTGTTCACCTCATTAGCATTTTTAAACGTAAGACCTATACTTGTTCGTAACGCTAAGTAAGTCTAACTTTCAACCGTAGATTCTCTTCTGAATTATATAAAGTCCATAGCATTTCTATTCATCACCTAAGAGGATGGATCCTGGTGAGATCAATTTCCTCTTCCTCCATGACTTATTCTGATTGTCATCACTATCAGAAAATTGAAGTATGGATAACGTTTAAGAGGTATTACTTTAGAACAGTGGTTCTCAAACTTTTTCAAAATACCGCCCCATAAGGCACCCATGACTGATCCAATGCCCCCTCCCACCCAACATGCCATCATATTTATATAAGTCTTTGACTGTGAGCTTTCAGCTTTCAATTTCCAGCACCAAAATGACCCAGATAAGTTTTATATTGGGTAAATTTTTGTAAGTAGTTGCTAAACCTTTCGGAGAAGACGGTCTGTGTCAACCACTTTGCAACCTCCTAGGCTCCTTTACTGCACGAATGTATGAGAACCTCCAGGGACCCCCTAGTCAATGCCAACGCCCCCTATTGCTTGCAAACTCCTCAACGCCCCCTTGAAACTTTTCAACGCCCCCCACGGGTCGGTAAGGACCACTTTGAGAATCACTGCTTTAGAACCAGTGCCGTTGATTGTTGGAAGAATGCAGTCTGATGCACATCTTCATACATTAATTAAAATACAACTTAGAATTAAAATTTTGTTTGGAGTTTTATCCCAAGGGCTCAAAAGTCCCTTGTTGACAGGAATTGCAAAAGTTTTTGAGGTTTATAACTTCCTCATCCCTTTAATGTATATACCAGAAAAATAGAATATAATATGCGGTATCCTATTAACGTTTGAAGCAAAAACGATTTCACAAGGATCGCCCGCAGCTGATAAAAATGATTAACGAATACGAAGACACCTAATTGATAAATCTATTCTTATAATAATTGTTTAAGGATGAAACAAGTTAATTTCTCATCTGTATTACACTCGTGACGCATGATATTCCATGCAAACGTGGTTTATTGTTTTGGTATGACAAAAATTTTAAAGTAATGGATAATGAAATAAAAAATAATAAATTGAATGAAGGCCTATTAACTATGAAAGTAAAAGGGAAATATCGCGTTTGTTTTACAAGAAAATTTCATCCTTTAAAGACCAATATTTATTGGTAAAGAGTGATAAATAATTACAGCAGTATGGTAGCTTTCTTTTCAAAAAATGAGTTTCCCTCAGATAGAAATTAAGTCGTTTCGTGCTCAAGGATAATTTGCTCACCCAAACTTTCAAATTTCAAAAAATGCAACTTCCGTGACTCTTCTTGTGCATAATTTCTGAATATTTTGAGGAGATGAAGCTATTGTTGAGGTTTATTGTTGAGACCGAATGATTTGAAAATGATTGGAGCTATTTACTTTTAATGCTATGTGGAGCAATTTAAACGCAATATTTCCCTTTAAGCGCATGAATTGTAGGATCCGAAATTTAGGGGCGTCTTCTTTCAGAAAAAGATAAGATTACTAGCAGTGTTCATAGAGCCATAAAGACAATCAGCCATTTAGCCAGCGATACGTCTCGATCTCGCCGTCTTTGAGACGGCCAAAACGTTACGTAGAAGATAAAATTTTCAATAGGCAATTGCAGAGATGGACAATTAAAACGACTGCCAAAACACTACACAGATATAATTTACATACAGGTAGAATACACAAGCTAGTGCTGCAATATTCATTAGCCGGAGGCATGTTTTAGGGGCATGTTTTCACATTTGTTATTTCATAAAAGACTAGGAATCCGCGCTTGCGCTGTGATGTAGAAGGTAGGTTTGTTGTCAGTAACAATTAAGGCTCTCAACATCAAATTTCTGGCAAAACGCCTGGAGACAAGTATACAAGTTTTTCTCTGTGTTTCGGTAGTTTCGTAAAGGATGGAATAGGGCCAAGATCGTCGCATTAAAAAACCGAAGCAAAAACGGACAACAAGACGGGCAAAGCGTCTAAATGAGGGCGCTTTATCCTTACGGAGATTTTTCGATTTTGCCAATAGGCTTAGTTATATATACATAAACCAATCACACTGTTCAGAAATGATAAACATCATTTTATTAACGTCTACAGGCGTATACCGGTACTTCTAGATTTGTCATTTGTTAACAGCAAATAATTGATATCCTTCTGGCTGAACTTAAAACCGAAATTTAGTTGGTAAAACTTGGTTTCCACAATTCGAAAGTGATAATGTATGCTTACTTTTTTAATTTCCTTTTTTTTTGCGAAATATTTTTTATATAATTTTAGTTGCAAGGAACCATCCTTGTATTGAAGAATCGGATACTCGGTTACTCTTATTGCTCTCAAAAATATTTGTAGTTTTTAACAAGAGAATAACTTGAGACTAGACTTTTGAGCTGATTCGGGTAAATAAACAATTCATTAGGAAATTAATAATGGAGCATCACATTTAGAATTTTATGAATGAAGATATACTAAGTTATGTAAAATCAAAGGGAGTAGCCAAATTTACATGATATACTGTGGACAGAACAAGTAAAGGTGGCAGTAGGCATCATCTGACTCGCTTCAATGACAAAGTGAAATTTAAACGCTAAAGCAATAGCTCCCGAAAACGGTGTGTAACTGACAAAACAATTTCTTCCATCTTCTTTATGTTTTCTATGTTTTTCTTTTAACGTCTTGCTATACTTTATTTTTTTTGTTATAGCCTATGTTTTAGGAGGGGGTGTTCGTAAAGGCATTCTGCTTCCCACCCCTCCTCAACTCCTTTGTCTCGTTAATTGTCTTTGTTTTATGTTTTTAAAGGTCTGTATACACGAGCTCAATTTGTAAGACATTCTCAAACCTATAGGTTTGTTACACAGTGTAGACAGAGAAGAAACAATTTGAAAACATTTTGAAAATGTTTTGAGAATGTTTTAAAAAGAATTGACAGGAAATTTCTTTTGCAACATTTCCAAAACATGTTCAAAACATGCTGTATACCCTGTCTACACTGTGCAACAAACCGAAAACAACCATGTTTTGGGATTTGTTGCTAGTGGATTTTTTGGAAATGTTTCGAGAATTTTTGCAAATGTTGCTCGTGTATAAAGGACTTTAAATGTGGAAATGATTGTATTGAATATTATGTGCGGATTGCAATCCCCAGGGCCGTTTTCATCGCACTAAATAATAGCCTGCGAAGCAAACTCTCGGAAATCGTAATACACTCATTTGATCTACCCTATAAATTGTATTATATATTTTCAGCCTTCCCGTAATGAACAGTACATAAGTGGTAAGCCTTCGTTAGAATCGAGGTTGATTAAGCATAACATACCCTGCTTTCAACATGTTAACTGAATAACGGTAAGAGTGATGGGGATAGAGACCCAGTGCATGAACGAATGCTGAATTAACTTGTTGCATTAGTAATGCAGAATTAATTCAGCTCCAAGCCCTGGCGGTCATTGATCCTGCAAACGAGATTTATAACCAATACATCCTGTGTATAGTGACAGTGAGAAAACCTGCGCATCGATTGAGTCATTCCTTGGTCATCTGTAGACAAACCTTGAAGGAAAGGAGTGGAGACAGGTGAAACGGTGTTTCCTGACCTAAGTCCAGATGTTTACATACAATGACATGTGACTCACTGAGAAAATTTTTTGACTTGACTACTCAACAGGCGTGACTTTAATTATGTTTACCAGTAAAATAAAGCGCCCCCAATTTAAGCTTACTTTGTAGATATATCGAAGGCCGACTTGTAAACAGGGTGCAAATAATTTTAGTGTTTGTAGCAAGAACCATTAGCCTTGATGCCCCATTTACATTTTGTCTGTCACATATGCTACATTATTAGCTTACACTGTACGGTACTCGGGATGCTCAATGAAATCTAATCAGAACGGCATGCTGCCGTCACGATTAAACGCCATTCTTTTTGATATAGGGAGATATATTTAGCCTCTGATTTCTCTTGCCAATCTGGGGAGGTTACCAACTGTATGTATTTTTCTCGGCATGAAGCTATGGTACTCTCACATCTGTGACACACGCATTATCTTTTTGTGTAAGCCTGCATAACTGTATCCGAGTTTGACTAATCTGAGGGCGAGCTAACGACAATTTCGCTAGCCTCAATTCCAGGCCAATTCCGAGTCCAGTCAGAAATTGACTATTAAACTCCTTAAATGTGTAGTTGATTAAAAGGTCATTTTAACTGATTCAATTGTCTTTAACAAATCTTATACATACTACTTTGCTTCAATTTCATCGATGATAATTTTCGTTACGGTGAATCCAAATAAAATTAGACCCTATAAGCAAAACCACCCAGGCCCTGATGCTATGCTAGGGTGGCCAATATTTTCTGAGTCAAGTACCGAAAACCTGAAAAATCGACACTCTGAAGCTAGTCACGAATCTTAAAGGCAGTCATTCGTCTCTCCAAACTACAGTTTCAGTATGCGTACATCAAAACTCAATTGGTACAGCTCTTTGATTGGCATCAAATTCAAACAATGCATCATAGCTAAATTACACAGCATGGGCACTGAGAGTGTCTTGATTACATATTATGGACTTTTATGCCCACTGAGACAAGCCATGAAGCAATAAACTAGGATTGTGTCTGGATAAAGATGAGTTTTAGATAAATGTGGGAGGGGCTAAAAGTAAGTAGGTTGGGAGAATTGGAACTGTTTGGGATGATGAAAATATGGCTTTAATCTGTATTGTTCCAGTGACGTCATAACTGTCATCGACACATTATATAGTCACATTTTGAACGCGTTATAACGTCATAGTTTGTGGTCCAGACAGTATTAGTGGGTTAGAATTAAGCTTCTCCACAACAATCTGTTTTCGAACATGTAAGCGAGACCTAACTAAGAAATAAAAAATATATAAATGTCGTACTGTATAAACGGATTCAAAGTTACAAATGCACAGATGGGCAAAAAGTCCCGAATGTTGAGGAAACATAGCTAATGAAAATTTGTTAGCAAACTTCGTTAAATTTATTGGACAAAATTTATATAATAATAGGGCTAACTCGTGATGTACACACGCACCCACCCACGAATCTATTTACTCCCCGCCCTGCCCGCCTGCCGCCTGTCAGCTTACATGCCTACGTACTCTACTCTCTCAAACATACACACCTATAGGTAGATAAGGTATATAAGAAACCCTCGAAGGAACAGTTTTTACATTATCGGTAAATTTTTGTACATTATCGTTCAAAGATTTTTTACATTATCGGTTAATTTTTTTTATATTATCGGTTCAAAAGGTTTTTACATTATCGGTAATTTTTTTTACATCATCGGTTGTTTTGACATTATTTTTACATTATCGGTCGTTTTTACATTATCGGTTGTAACAGCAACACAAATGCAGGCAGCTGATTTGCACAGAGGTAGAATATGCGCGAAGTGTAAGGCTTCGTGGAATTCTACCTCGAGAATGACTTACGTAACGTCAATGCATTCAATCAGCTGCCAGTATTCAATGTACAGACTCAGCACGGTGGATATGCATTGACGTTACGTAAGTCATTCTCGAGGTAGACTTCCACGAAGCTGAGTCTGTACATTGAATACTGGCAGCTGATTGAAGTATATGGGTAAATACAAACTTTCCGATCCTTCTATCAAATTAATATTTAAAAAAAAAATCCGATCTGCTTGTAAATGTTTTAGTGGTACCTTTACCATAGCAGATTTAGCGTACTGCAGTGCTCTGTCATTTGGCCAGAGCTGACCATTACTGGCCACTGACCATGCAAATTGATACAGGAAGTAATCTGTTAGAGAAGAAGTGTAATTGTGGAAATTATTTATCGGTATTAATTTTGTAATCACACGTAAAAGGAGACAAAGCAAATCAAACTTTTCCTCAGAGCTGATACATTATTTGACTCTAGAGACAAATTAATTATATATTTTCCGTTGTGTCTTTGCTTTTAATGTACAAATTGTCACGCACTATTTTAAATCTGTACACCCTGAAAAGGTTACCAAAATGGTGTTAAATTTCAAAAATTGAGAAGGTAAGCCTTCCCCTCTTTTCCATGAGCTTTTCACGACGCCGACCTCACCTATAATGAAATGACCCTTTACCCCAGACATTTCCCAGCTGCGCGTTGTGTTAGTTACTTCACGTTACATTAGAAACTGCATAGACTCGAATGGCGTCATCTTGAGGTGGACTAGACTTACGCTGACATTTTCATTCCTCAGAACACGATCACTGATATTTTATCTTAGACCAACAATTGTAAATTCTATAGAATCGCGTAACGACCCTAACAATATTTTCACCAATTACCTCCACTAAAAGGGAATGAAACATGATGAGCCATCTCACAATTTTCAATTTCTCAGGACAAGCAGAATTATAATCTCCATGAATAAGTCTGATTTTTGTTCATAAATTTTAAGAAGCAAAATACTGTACTGCAAAATGATAAATTTAAAATGATATAATACTTCAAAGGAGTGGTGAAGAATATCATATGTATATTAACCAACTCAATCAAACGTTGATATTCCTTTGCCCATATCGATGCACCTTTGATCTAAATATAACCAAGACTCAAATCTACATTTGATTTAACGCACGCACTCTACAATACAGCCAAGTTTAAAGAATGAGTATAAAGATCCCGCTACACACACCCCTTCTAAGTTTATTACACTTCCCCTCCTAGATACATTCAATGTACGTATAGTTTGATTGAATGATAGACTTAGGTAAGAACTGAGAAGATAGGGCCTACACTCTTAAAAAGGTGATGAGACATTACATGTTTTCTAAACACGTTTTGCCCGCACTTTGCAAACACGTTCAGATGCTAAACACACATGTCTAATTCCTAAAAATATCTCTTTTAAACCCGTGTACTTACTCAAGATTGGGTGTGTAATAGCTAAACATGTGTAGCATTTAATCGTGTTTACAAAGTTGGGGTAAATAAGTGTTTAATCGCTAAAAACCTTTTTCAGAGTGTACATATGTTCGAAGTTTCTCTTCCAGAAATATAACACCAATGAAGCTATGAAAATCACATGACACAGCGATGTTTTGCTATCGGTAATATCGTTAAAGTAACAAGTCAACCGATTGGAGCGATTTCTTAAATTATTAGGAATGACGTAGTAAAACGCATACTTACAGTGTACAAGTTTCGCAATTTAAAACCAGGTACTTTAGGATTCAGAGATCTGAGTAGGTCAAGACTCTACGATCCTCTGTGACGGAAAATTCAAGTTATGCTGATAAACCTTTACATTTCATAAACTTTGCCACGAGGAAGTCAGTTATTAGGATAATTGAGAAAATCCTGCCAGAGAGGGAGAGTAGGGATCTTTGCCGGTGCATTCTAGGGTTGGGGAAGCTAGCTTGAAGGGAGTTTCCTGGCTTGGGGTCAACTTTTTGAAGGATACTAGTACCGAATGCGTATAATGTATATGCGGTGTAGGTTACGTTAAGCACATAGTTATCAAGTGATACGTTTACTGTTCCTCACATTTTCTCATTGAGTGCAAACTCTCATCCTAGTGATTAGGGGTGTTTCCGGAAGATCAGTGGCAGCTTATTAAAAGTTATCAATGAGAAATTATGGATGACAAGATACGTTCGTTATAAATTTTGGTTTATTATATGTTAACTGAAGACTGCATTATATCACAGTATGATTGGAAGACCTTGCTACAGTTTCTTACATTACTGAATGGGATAAACATAGTACGATCTTTATCACTATTAGCTTAAACACATTCTTGTCTCAAGTAACGAAATCAATAAAGAAGTAAACAATAAAGCCTATAATGTACTTTAATAAAATGGTTTGTACTATTGATTGTTAAAAAAGTACAAAGTGGCATATAAACCATGTAATAATTTCAATACAGGGAAGGTTGACTGGTCATTATCTAGTAACGTAACTACGCCGAGGAGGTTTTGGACTACAGCCCCTATGAAAGTGCAAACCCCCAGAAGCGCCCACAGGTGTTCGGATATAATATATTTGACATCAACAAAATATGAATGAAAACAGAGAATAAAAATGTTGTTGTAATGTAGTTGTCCTACCTGTAGATACATTGTCTTATTTCACCTAGACTTGAATCAAACTAGTGGAGAAAGCTGCCATGTTTCGGACTACTTGGGACATGATCCTTTGAATTTTTCTATCGGTTGGTATGGCCGATGGTATATGTCACCAGAAATGATTCTTTCAACTGCTCATGGTATTTAAGTCAATTTTAATAAATGTAGGGTATTTATGCAAGATGATAAACTCCATTTTCCAACGCTCCAGATGCTATACATTTGAATGTGTACAGACGTATGAAATCAATACTGGAAAAGGTCCACTTTGAAAAACTATACAATGGTGTTCCATTTGTTGACTGACTTTGCTGAAATGTGGTAACTTTTTAAGGTTAAACAAAAATTTGAAACAGGGAGGGATATACCTCAGTCCAGAGGCGTAGCCATGACACCAACCCCCGTGACAAAATCCTGGCTGTGCACCTGCCTCGGTCCGTTTAAACCTTTCCCAAGTTGCAGATCCATCAATGGACAGGTCGGAGGCAATTGCCCCAACCTCGCTTTAAAAAATGAAAAACTCGGAAATTTGCTATACGTGACATTATATTATCAAGTAAAACCGGACAACTACAGTGCGATTTTCCCAAAGTTTCTTTCATAAAATTTCGAATTTTCTCCAATTCGAGCTCCATATTCTTAAAAATTTGATGAAAAAAAATCGGCGCGCTTGTTAAAGAAACTATCCCCTTTCTCTAGAAATGAAAAGAATTGGAAATTTGCCCGTTGTAACACCAGATCAAGTGTCACCGGCTTACTGCAGTGCTGTTTTCCCAAATTTTCTTTCATAAAATATTAGCTCATACATAGTTTCAAATAATTGCCTAAAGAGGCAACAAAGTTGAGTGTCGTCTCAGAGCCTCAATCCGCAGGTCCTTTAACCACAGCTACCCAGTGGCAGAGCTTAAGGGGGGGGGATGTTGCAAGTTACCCCGGGCACCTTCTCGAGGGCGCCAAATCGACATCACTAACACATTTTGGATCTGACATTTGCCATGAGCCAAGGGGAGAAGCCATACGAGAGGTGGGGACATGCCCCAGGGAGAAGATCTAATTTCGTCGTAAGCCTGCATCAATACTATAAAAGATGGTAGACCCCAAAAATTCCAGTTCCCTAATGATCTTTTTGATTTTGCTTACAAGAAGATATTAAGTTCAAAGTACATCTCAAAGTCCCCAATAACCTTCCATAAATCCAAGAAACTCTCAACGTAAACTCCAGAATTTCAGACATTTCAAAAGGAAGTCGAAAAATTTTAAATTTTACCCATACAACAAAATATGAAACCTCTATCTTTAACCTCGATTTTGCTCGTATAAACTTGGGCAGATTGATCTTCAATAAAGACTTCAATTTTTCGGGTCTTCCCTATAAAACCGCAATACAAAATTTTTGTTTTCAAATTTTCTGTTATAAAACGTCTTTCATATACAAGCTCCTGATTTTAAGTACATGATATTAAGGGATTAAGAGGGGGGTGGGGGCAAACATTTTTGGGAAATTTTCCAATATCGTCCGAGGGCTTCAATCTGCATGGTGATATTCAGCAACCTCAACACACTGCAAGTAGCCTCGGTGATCTAGGTGATTTTCCTCATGCAAAAAAAGGTCACATTCTTGAGTAAAATCCCAAATTTGTCATAAAATATAATACAACAGAGTTAACATGCTCGCCAAAATAAAAATTCCTAAACATATAATCAGATCAAAATTTTCCCAAAATATAACATCATTTTGCAACCCAGAAACCTTCTAAACAAAATTTCTTAAAGGGGAGGGGGCACCTCATCCCCTTAAACCTCTCCTTCCGGAAGATTTTCAATACTTCTTCATTTCGTTTCATCTCCCCCTCCCTTGTCTGCAGCGGAGAATACTCTTTCAGAGATGAGTTTCAAAACTGGAGTTTTCCCCAAGCCCATCAGACCTCCAAATTGTCTAGCTCCCAATCGCAACAATACTTCAAACGGAAATAGCGTACATGCGTCTTGAGGTTTCGTCAGACACTTTACCGATGGATCTCTCCCCGACTTTCCTTTACACAAAGCCTAATGTATGTGGGCGAGAAACTGAAATTGGCAGTTTCCCCAAATGTTGTATCGGAAGTTGGCAGGAATTAATTTGTTGGGCTCCACCTTTAAAATTATTTGGCTTGAAGTGACGTCTGAAGTCCTAAATTGTGGAAATATACGCAACTTGACCTTTCTAATGGGGTTCAGCTGGCACTAAGTTCAGACTTGAAGGTATCAGACAGACAGATAGAAAGGTAATCGTATATTTGGCATAAACAAACACTTTTATGCTGCTTTTTCACGATTCGGGTGTGGCTGCGGAGTAAGCGGACGAGCGTGGACGCGTTTTTTTTTGAATCGCCCATGAGATCGCAATTTTCCCCCTTGCTTGTTTGATTTTCGTCATCTTTTTCAATTTAGTAGATTTTAACCATTTGGGCAAGCTATTCCCTTGTATGAAAATACTAATAAAACTTATCCTCATTCAAACCATGGAGAAGCTCTCCATTTAGAATTATGGTAGGCGCCTTTTGCCTTCCTCTATTGGTTTAGCGGGTGTACCCACCATTGGGACTTCTTTCGCTCGGCACTCCTGTCGTAGATTGTATATAGGGCAATGATTTGGGGTGTTTTTGGTCAAGTACAGAAATACACCGAAGCAACGTAAAGAGGACAACCATTTCCATGTATGGTAAATAATGCCCGGCAAGTTATAATGAAAGTTGAAACGGGCTCAAGCCCAAACCAGTGCCGAAACTGGCACGTACGTTAAGGAGAAGCACAGCACAAGCCCGTTCCCACACTCGCGCCAGGGTACCCGCACCCGTCTTTTTGAAAAGCAGCTTACTTCTTCTAATCTCGAATAAAAATGAAACGATTTATCATTTACGCCTATTTTTCCGTTTTTGACAAAAGCGCAATTCAGGGGGCGCTTGCTTTTTGATTGTACCTCAATTATGAGATACATGTAACTGTTACCGTTTGTAAGGCAAAAAAAAAAAAAAAAATGCGGAATGAAACCTCACCAGGCCCGTAGCCATGGGTGGGGACGGAGTTCCCTGAAAATTTTGCGATCCTTGAGACTTTCAAGTTTGCCATTAACTAAAAACATCTTTAAACACCCCCTAGAAAAACGGTGCAGTGTTCGAATGTGGTAATTTATGAAGCAAGGGATCCGAGTCCCTAGCTCGCTGAAGGACCATGGAAACGAATGGAGAGCAGAAAATGGATCGTGCAGGCCATTCAACTCTGTAACTGCTAAACAATTTGATTTTCAAAACATTCACATTTAAGTTGATGAACGTCATGTGATATGGGCTTTGTAAGCTTAACACGATAAAAGAAAGTACCTTTTCAGTATATGCAGAGCTGCATGTTTCCCCAATTTGGTCGGTTAAGAAAGACCCAGCCCCCCCCCCCCCCCCTTGGATTTAGGGAGGTGAGAACTTGCTACATTTGCGTCGGAATACAATCACGTGTATTATTGTGCGTATGTTTTGTATTGTTATTTCTATAGCGTTAACGCCTTTGCAAGTGTTCAAAAAGTGTTTACAAGGAGTCACCTTTTACCCAAACTACATTTTTTGCAGCAGTTCACAGAAATTTTGCACAGCTCTCTGATTGACAGCAGATTCAAAACATGCAGAGTACTGTAGCTCATATATACAGGATGTTTACAGTACGGTACTGGGAGTGTTATTGTATATTCATCCTGAACCAATAAACTGAGGAGAAGAAGAGTTAATTTTGTGTAAATCGATATTGGGTGAGGATAAGTTCTAGAAAGTTGTAGGGGCTTAGCTTAGGAGAAATAGAACTGTCTGGGGTAAGAGGATTAGGACTTTATCCTAAAAAACTCCACCCTGTATGAAATTTGTGTATAGCTTATCCACATTATACCCCCTATGATATCCTTTCCTCCTGTCAGGCAACGATCCTCAAAATGATTCCTCCACCATTTTCAGAGACCACGTGTTTGGTCTAGCGGTAGTGCATCCGCCTCTCACGCGGAAGGCCCGTGATCGATTCCCAGGTCGAGTCATACCAAAGACTCTAAAAATGGAACCTACTGCCGTTTTTTGTGATGCTCCACATAAGCAAGGGAGTAGGGAAAACAAGCCAGTGAGTTACAACTGGAAAAAAGGCCGTGGCCGGCTCGACTTGAATCAAAAGGTTGGAAACTGTGCCGTAAAATTCCATTGAACTAACTCACTCCACCATTTTCAGTGTATCAGCCAACCGACCAAAGTGTTTGTGCGCGTGTCTGTGTAAGTGCGTGTGTGTACATGTCCAACTGTGTATGCAATTGTTTTGAATTCAGACATGAGAACCTAAACAATAGATTTCAAGTCCTTCGACGGGAATGCAAAGGATTTCTTGAGCTCTCTAAAATTTGAACAATAAGATAAGGTAAGATCAACTTTAGAGAGTGGGACTATACAATAGAAAACCCGATGAAGCTTGTGTGCTTTGTATGGCTAATAATGTACTCACAAAATTGATCTAGTATGTCAGTTTGTTATCTGTTTAAACTTCCAGCGTCACCGGGACCCGTGCATCAGCACACAATTTTTTTTTATTCTGACAACCTTTGCCTTTAAAAGTCCAAGAGTGACTTTCAAACATGCACAAACATGTGCCAAGGGGCCTACAAATATGTATGCTAACTAGAAAAATCTTTCCAATGTTACAGACACCCTTATTTGGAGTAATGGCCAACCGTCCCTCAGGGACACTTCTTATACTCATCGCTAAACTATGGTGAAATAAAGTACATCCCTCCCAGCTTCCCACGTATCACTGTCAATCGGATCTCTCTCATTTCGAATCAAATTCAATTTGAGTGGCTTCCGCGATGGGTCTTTCAGCCTGACAAGTGCATAAGTTAAGTGATGACGAAAATTTAACTCGAAAACTTACCCTGCCAAAGTAAGTCCAGTATGAACCTATACAGTAGAGTAACTGTAGTGTCAGAAGCGAGAAAGTGTGGATGAAAACGTAAACGTACCCGCAACAGATAGTCAATGTACCAGTACTTGTCAAAGGGGTATCCCTTGATAAGTCGACCCGCGATCCTAGTGGCCGTGATCCCCCATCTCTCCATCCACACAGACAGGCCCGTATACTGATACGGATACTGGTCAACGGTAGCACATAGCGGCACCGAAAAGTACATAGCCCGTCCGTCAGTAGCGACACCATGCAATATCTAGTCTGCTGGAATCACATTCATAGCAAAAACAGCTTAACCGGCGTTGGGTGAATAACGCGACAAAATTCCTCTATTCTGGTTAGAATCTGCACCTAGTCTTTGTCCCCTCCACGTTGGCGAAGCACTACCTACTACATTTGCTTGCGTAGCTGCTAAGAAGCAGCGTTGTGATTGTAGGCTTGCCCCTTTCTCTTGAGGAGACTTTTCAGGTCCGTGTATTGAGAAATGCCTATTAGGCAGCAGTGGCAGCGCTACTGTGGGGCAAGAGGAAGCATTTGCCCCCCCCCCCAGATTTTCCCCTTGCTCCCCACTTGCCCCCAAAGTTAGGTCAGTGTGGAGTTAGGTTAACCAAAAAATAAATAAAGTACCTCTCCAGAGACCCAATTGATATGCTAAAACCACAGAGTCTGCGAAAACTTCTACCCTAGACCCCCACCTCCAGAAACAGACGCTTTGGGCTTGGTTTCGCGCTGTGCCAGAAATTGTTGCACCAACATTATCTTTGCCATTAGTTTTCCCCCAATTTTGAGAGTATGGCGCCGTTACTGTAAGGCGGGTTTGTTGTGGCCCATCAGAAGATCTTGGTAACAAAGAAATAGGATTTCTCCGAATAATACAGGAATGGCAACACTAACATAGAATCTTTAAGTAGAACTATGAATTACAACCAGCGTTCAGATAGTATTGTATTAATTCCACTTCGTAAAAATCCATGACGAGAAAAGTTTACACGGTAAGAGCAGTCCCCCAAACTTACTTTGAAGTAACAGCTAAATATCACAATTTCCTTCTTATTTCTCTTCTAAGTATCTTTTATAATATTTTAGGACTTCAATACTGCATATTCAAGGTAAAACAAGCAGTAACTCTAAGTAAATTTCACATCTGAGTACAAAAAATTGTCACATGACTCCCAAGGACCTGTCATGAAACAGGACGGTCTACTGCACTTTTTCAACTTGGGGAGACTGCTCTTTACCTTTAATTTCTTAGTAAATTCGTGGTACGAGTAAAACTGGCTTCAAATTCGTGTAAACTTAGAGTTATCACTTTAAGCATGTTAATGAAGGATATGGATAGGGTAACCTTGATGATGCAAGGTAACTAACTTTGAGTCTTTTCATAGCATTGGTTACAATTCTCTTGAAGTTTTGCTGGCAAAATAGAACGATGGCACAAGTTCGACTACAACTATTGGACGATTAGTGTCGAAACTTGGAAATTATGACATTTATCTGACATGGTGAAACAGCTGCAAAATGGACCTGGCAATATACAGTGAAAGGATATCCACGTCGAGAAGGCTAAAATTCCTTTACGAGTTCAGCAATCCGGAGTCCGCCACATTGAGCGAAGGCTTGCCTAAAGTATGGCGAACACAACGTTTTGACGCGCGAAACATTTTATGATGTCGCAAAACCCAGACCATACTGTAACGTTTTTCGTGGGTAAGGAATGTAAACAACAGACATGCCAACCTCCAAAATTGCAAACCTTGAGATTTTCGTAACAAAACCTGGAGATTGGTACCTCAAACCTGGAGATTCGAAATTTGTCCTGTACTATACTATGACGAGTTTTTCATCACTGGGAAAATAACAGTTAATGAGGCGGGCAGTAGCGTAAGAAGCAATTTGAAAAGTAGGGGGCAGAGCAATTTTTGGACTATGCACCTCACCCTACCCCATTGACCAAAAGGTTAATTTTTTCAGTATGCTAAATTTTTCGCTTTTCACCAGGAAGAACGGATTGTTTTTAAATAAAAACAATTATATGCTATAGATCATTTTTTCAAATGAAACTGGGCACTAAAGAAAGAAGAATCGTTCCGTTTTTCCAGCCATGCTACAGCAGACAACAGTTCTAGTATATCTGTGCCCTTTACAAACTGAGGAACATTGATAAAATGTTAATTCTTCAAGTTACTAAAGAATCCATCCACTCACAGATTGTTCAACTGACATGGTTGAAAGGTAACTGATGAAAAGTATTTGAGAACACTTACGGTAGGCAAATGATTCCCTGTCTGAAGTCTTGCCCGAAAGACTATAAGCGGAGCGTCACCGTCAGTTTGCGTAGAGAAACTTTTGAAAAATCGGACCCCTCGGACAGTCGAAAATGGCATTTCTCAGGCTTGTAAGTAATAGCCAGCCAAGCAGCAGGGAGGCAAAAAGACTTCCTCAGGGGACATGGGCAAGCACCCCTATTTTCTGTGTTTCTTTGAAGTGTAAACAACGCTGTATTTGGGACGCAGTTTGCCCTTTTGAAACAAATATTTGTGGCTGTGGAGCTTGTATTGCAGACATTTTTGTATTTTGGGTTTCATGTTTATGAAAATCTGAAAAGTTGGGGATTACGCCCCTTGCTTTTTTTTTTATCGCAGGACAGATAAGAAGACCAAAGATTTGAACTATTCGCATGCAGATTAAAAATTCGCGATCCGCTTCGCTCAATGCAGCGCCGTGTTTATTACTATTAGTCTATGCAACGTTGTATGCGCTGTATGTAAGACCGAAAAAGTTGCATGTTGCATGCGCAGGCTACAGTACGTATGTCAACTTGCCGGGCCTATGTGTAGCAGCCGGCCTATACGCCTATATTGCTAAGTGTACGATGAAATCGCAACCCCGTTTTACGGGAGAGCGGGAAAGGAAAGCTGCTTATTTCCTATGTGGTTTAGTGTTAGTAATTCTTTGAATAATGTTATTTCACCGTGAGATTTGAAAATTTGACCGTGAGATGGTGCCCCAAACCGTGAGACTCACGGGGAAACGGTGAGAGTTGGCAAGTATGAAACAATTGTACAGCCTATGCTGTCCAAGGTTACAGCTACCATCATTTGGATCAGAGCACTACATGCGCTGAAGGCAGTTTTACATTCGAACCTGTATCGTGATCTGACTCGAGTATAGCACATCGACAATGGCTGTTCGTTTAGTTTCTTCCTCCCTACAGAAATATATCTTACACTAGCTATGCATTTGCACAGCACAGAGTACACTCACTGCACTGTGCGCGTACAAATGTGGAACGACAATAGATTTTACATGCATTCAGCGTGTATGAAGGTAATGCACATACGTAATAAATACATCTAGGTGCGATGGGTTTCACTGACTTGGAGAACAGACTATTGTGTTCTCAATCGTTGCGCAGCGTGCGGCAGCATGGGGAAGTAAAACACCCGACTAGATCTGCAGTTAAACTCTGACTGGTGCAGAAAAATTGATAAGTCATGGTGGCAACTTCGCGCAGTGGATCGTCCCCATGTAGTAAAATTAGTGGCCAGATATACTTTCTAGATTGCTGGAAATCGGCTTCCCATGCATTTTGGCTACTTTTGCGGCCCTTGGTATTTCAAATTTTTAGCCACAAACGACTGAATATATAAGTGCGATACGCTAAATTGATGCCCGTCCTAGACTCTTATACTTTGTACGCCTACCAGGCTGTAACACTTCTTAGAGTCACGTATAGCTAGCTGGAATCAGTTGCATAGTGGCTACGGCGATGCACTGTAGACTGGTCATCATGTCCTTGGGTTCCCTCTTTATGATTTCAAAACAAAACCTACAGTTACACTTAGATGACTTTATTTTTCCACACTCCTCCCAATCGAGTCCCCATAATCCACCAGTCCGCCGTCGCGATTGACGTGTAATCTGGTATACAAAGAATATGTTGTTAACTTTTCGGCGTTCCATACATCTAGCATTGTCATGGCGCTATGTCACAATGAGTTCATGGTATCTCTATGCATGGCACTGATCTTCCAGATGGTTCATGGTCATCGCCAATTATATTAACGGTAGCCATTGGACGACATTTCGAAGTAGTGAAATATTCTGCTACCCAGTTTAAAGGGCCAACCCTCTCACCCCAAACTTCAACTGGTTCAGCTTTTTGATTGAAAGCTAGTTTAAACAATGCAAAGTACCATACCTCATATTACACAGCCAGTACTGTACTGAGAGTGTTTTTGATTACACATTGGGGTCTTGCATATACTCACCTTGAATGCAATAAACTTAGGTTGTATCTGGATGAGGATGAATTTTAACAGTTGATGGAGGGGCTTAAAGGGACAATCCTCTCACCCCAAACTACACTTCTAGTATAGGGTAACAGAAACTCTCAATTGGCTCAGCTTTTTGATTGACTGCCAATTCAAACAATGCAGAATACCAAAACTTATATTACACAGCATAAACTGTTATGTTTTGATCATACACATTGAGCTTTCTATATTCACTGCTGAAGCAATAAAATGAGATTGTGTCTGGATGAGGGTGAATTTCGGACAATTGTGGGAGGGTCTTAATTAAGAAGGTTAGGAGAATTGGTGCTGTTTGGTACTGAGAGAATTGGGCCTTAAAGAAAGTTAGGAGGATTACAGCTGTTTGGGTGAGAGGATCAGGTCTTAAACCATTTTTCCAAAAGAGGCAGAAACCCCTGCCCTACAGTCTTTCAGTCCTTCAGTCGAAAACAGCTTTCTAAGGGTTTTTTCAGCCCTTTTCCCTCAAGTTGCGATAGAAAATTTGTTATGCTTGCCCAGACAAAATAATATCCTTTTCGGCAGTAAGGCAACCATGGATGACCACCTCAATACGGTTCCTTCACGGTACGAAATAGGTATGGCCAGTTGGAGGTGCGGGGGTCCCTTTGCTAAGTTCTGCATACTCCGGCCAAGCTTTGCTTTTCACTCAACCGGCCAACCCCTGGACTGAGATGGCACTGGTTGGTACCGTGAAGTCTAGGATCAGTTTCTTTGTCAAGCCAGTGTTTTTGGCACATGCCAATGACTGCACGTATGCCAACTTGAGAATCGGTATGATCGAGGCAAGCTAACAGATAAGAGCGTATCTCGCCATTCGTCGACCCAGTCTAGTTACAGCCTTTTATAACACCACACAGTGCATGGCGTAGCCACGGCACCACGACCCAATCATTGGATAAAAAATAATTGCAAAAAGCACCTAAATTTGCCGGGTTTTCTCCATCGCCTTAAAATTTTCCCTCATGTCGTGCTCCATCCCCCATGACACACACTGATTATCCTGTGGCTATGCCACTGACCGTGAAACCACTTGACATGTTAACACCGTTGCGGACCACTGAACCACATACCGATCAGTGTTGCGGACTTACTGTTTACCGACGGTGTCCCCGCGGCCGGTCTAGTACACTAGAATTAGTTAAAGAAGGCTAAGAGCAAATTCCACGTAGAATCATCACGGATGGTTTTACCAATGATCCAGTCCGTCACTCCATGAAATTTCACTAGAAACATACTTATTTACCAGAATATTCATTCATATTTTACTCAATGTTTTTAAAAACCTTGGAAAAAAACTTGAAATAAAAACTTTCATTTCGTGTACAACAACTAAGAAATTGCTAACACACGTCGCACATCGCATCTGCCTTTCAGTTGGTTCAAGAAGCGCCTCAGTACATTGAGTCGGTCACCCAAACGCTACCTACAGCCGTAAGAGTGATCTTGAAATATATGTAATTATTGCACGACTGATAAAGAAAAATCATCAAACCGTTTTTTTACGACATAGTTTGAGTAATGGCTGATATCCTCTCCAGCGTACATTACAGGATCAAGGCTAGTAGAATTGGTTGACGGCGACTCCCAGTCTCTAGTCTGAGGTCCCTGGACTAACTGAGGACACAAACACTATACTTTACAGCCATTTAAAGCTACCATACAGACACAATCGCCATATTGTTGTTCATAATCGATGATGGACCGTAAGTGTATGCTTGGATATGGATATGTGTACAATGCATGTGTATTCTTGTACGTATTGTACATTTACAGCTGCTCTTCTTTGTTGCGAACAAAGAACTTCCTCTCCGACCGTTCGAATTTCGTTGTGACAGATGTCATTACCAGCAACTTATGATCAAGTCCAAAAATGTCAACCAGACAGTGTTAATTACCCAGTTGAAATGGGAGACTTTGGTGCTGAAAACATTGCTTCCCGGCTGTGTGACCGCTTTCCGGTGCATTTCGCTTGTTTCAAGGGTGATACTGGTTTATTGACTCAACTACTTAACAGCGGTAAATTTGACCTTTACGAGGAAGATTCCTACCGCGGATGGACACCTGCTCATTGGGCTGCACATTGTAGCCAGGTAAATACCCATAAATCTGCTTCATTTCCTCACCGATCAAATTTGATCATTGTGGTATTTTACCAAGTGTTTTAGAATGGTTACAATTTAACATTGAAGCAAAGTCGGTAACTTTATAATGCACCGCTGTTAGGCTCAGGCCTAGGCTAGGCCTAGGCCTAACTGTTACGGTATCCAGTCGAAACGTCCCCAGACCATTTAAACGTCCCCAGACCAAAACGTCCCCGCTTTTTTGCTACCAAAACATTCCCGTGATATTATATGGTAGGCCAATACCAAAACATCCCCGCATAGGCTAAATTGAAAATTGTAGGTTGGTAACAAAAGATGGAAACTTGAGAGATGAATTAGAAATAGGGGTGCTAATTTAGAATCCGTGCCCGGAAGTAGACATAATTTTACTCACTTCACAACTTCCAAAAGAGGGCGCTGAAACTGGGAAGTTTTTTTTTTTTTTTACTTTTTTAAGTAAAAAACCCTTTTCTTTTTTTCCTCACTCGAGAAACAGCGCTATGAGTGTGTGCTGTGGAATGAAGTGAATGGTTAGTGCTGTGGAAGAAAGAAAAGCATTGTTAGTACCGGGACCCGAACCCTCGACCCTAGCGGTATAGCGATTCTATCATGAAGACCAGTGCGCATGCCTACTGCGCTACGAGCGCCGTTGCCGGTGGATGGGTTAAAAATAATATAAGTACTGTCTAATAATACTAATTACTATCTATTACATATAGCTATAGGTAAGATATACGTATACCTAAAGCTAACTGTATGTACTTGAAAGTGTACATATATGTACAGTATGTGAGATACGCATACGTAAAGCTTTATATACCCCTACGTATACAGTTCCTATGCATGCGTACACCTGCATATGGCCCACCCTAACCCTATACCTATGCGTACGTAACCCGTATACTATGCGTACGTAACCCTAACCCTATTACTATGCATCCGTAACCCCTAACCCTACAGCTATGACGCAGTTCCGGGCACGGATTCTAAATTAGAGCCGAAATAGGAATAGGGGCCTATAGGTGAAAGATTGGATTTAGGAATAGTCTATTCAACTGTGACGAGTGCTTAACGTTAGATGCATTAAATTGTAATTGAGCTGTGTTTAGAAACTGAGAATCGAGATGATTGAGTCTAGGCTAGGCTATTGTTATTGGATGATTACAAGCACTAGGAAAATAGGCTATAGCAAAGGTTGGATAATTGACGTACCTTTTGATAAGACTTCTATTCTTTTATTTAAAAAAAGAACATTTTGATGCATAGGCTTCATGTGAAATAATATTTATGATCAATTATGTGCAACAGGTAGCTATAGCCTAGGCCTAACTTAAGCAATCTTCTTGTTTTCGATGTTAGGAACATTTCACTATACAGAATAAACGTTCAAGTTTTTACCGAATTTACAAAAAACAACTCAGTCGTTTCAACTAAACTAAACAACTCAGTTCATTTTACAACATACAACGGGGACGTTTTGACCAACGGCGGGGACGTTTTGGTACGGGGGCGTTTCAGCTGGTAAGCACTGTTACATTACAGTGTTGTTAGTGTTACTGTTACAGTGTTAGCCATGCCTCAGTATTAAAGGACTAACAGTTAGCCTATCATTAGGCCTATGTTGGCAAAGGCTAGCCTATGAATGGTCATGTGAGTGCGCCCTATGCACAGTCCTTACACCTTTGATTTTACGGTTGCGGGTCTTTGACCGGCCTAGGCCTAATGTTAGTGCTGAACAACAAGTAGGCCTGAGCAAAATTGTTTTCCATGTTATGAACATTTCACAAAACAGAGGCTCTAATATATGTTCAAGTTTTTACCAAATTTACAAACAACTTGAATTGTTTCAACTAAATTAGACCTAAACAACTCAGTTCACTTTGCAATATATACAACTGGGACGTTTTGACGCTGGGACGCTTTGACCAACAGCGGGGACGTTTTGGTCTGGGGATGTTTCTACTGGTAAGCCTGTAGGGCCTAGTCACTGAACGTGACCATATAATCTGCTCCTTCTAGTCACTCCTTACTACGGTCACTGGCCTGCATGTACAAAGGTAACGACGTTTTAAGCCAAAACAACAAACTGAGCTCTAATTACCATGGTATGGTTCATAGAACAGATTTGAATTAACATAATGGTTTTGATCATTCTTAAGATACTACTTGTACCTTCTGGAATGTTTAATACCAGCGAATTCATGGCAAAAGGCAAGAAAAATGTGGTGCCATCCTTTGCAGTAACGTGAACATCAACATCGTGTGAGCAGTATAACCGAAGAGAATTGGCATACAATAGCATATTATTTTCCCCCAGTGCAAATGAGTGCAAATGGACGCATCAGCCCCTTTGAAAAAGACCACAACCCTAAACCTAAAATGTCACCTCTCGACCTTTTTTTGTAATTCTGACAAAAATAATTCTGATAAAAAAAAAAAAAAATGGGCCAAATATATCTGGTCCAGGTAACCCTAACCCTGATTTTAACCCAAACCTTGATTTTTGAAACAAATTAAAAACTTTTATGGAAAATTGATTTACTCGCAGAATTATCCAGCCAAAATTACCCTTTAAGAGGTCTTATTTCGGTAACAGACTTGTGTGGAAGGTGAATGTGATGACAAAGATCATCTGTGGAAAGTTTGGTGAGAAAAGGTAACTTTTTGGGGACGTGAGGGATGCCTACTCACGCGTGAGTAGGCAAATAAGCTGTGTTTTTGTGTATACCGTACAAGGGCCCAGAAATGAAGTGTATAGTATAGGAACATAATGCTGGGTACTGTTCAAGGACTAGTAGGGCCTAGGACCCTTCTGCCAAATTTTGAACACAATTTAAAGCCCCCAATTTAAATGGTTTATTTACAAGTCTTTTGATAGTACTAAAATACCAGTAAAATACCAAATTATTGTGGCTCCATATGTTATGGTCAAATTGGCAATTATTTTGAAGGATTGGTGAATAAATGGACATTTTAATAAGGTGTTGGAATTTGGAACCTGTTTTGGCTTTGAACCAACTACCATAGGCTTTCTATCATAAATTTCCTTTTTCAAATCATGCACAACTATTGGAACTATTTTTGATTAGTTGAAGGTCAGAAAAGGTGTGAAAATTTGGAATAAATCATCAGCTTTGCTTCTTCCACAAATTTAGTGCAGCCTTCAAAATTTTTGTTTACATTGAAACACCTCATGGATATTATTGTGATGTCACTTGAAGAGCATTAACAGACGGATGTTTGCAGTTAGCGTAAGTCTCGATGTTAAGTTTACAGTGCAAGTTGTCCACACTGATGTAGCAGTTACACCCATAGCCCACGGGTCGGACAAATTTTTTGTCCAGCTCATCGCTATGAAAAAATCAACGTCCGCCGGTGTTGGACACCAAATCTGTTCAACTGCATAGAAAACTTATGGAAACTTCATTTACATAACTCTACGTGGATTGGTTGAAGCAAGGCTGTTAATGTTTATTTAAAAGGCAAACAATTGCACCATTGTACAACAGTACACGGAGTCACTGTGCTCTATGTTATTCGACCCTGGTATTGTGTGGTACAGTGCAAGCATACACACACAGTACAGCGGTTAATTAAGAACAACCGATCCCACAGCCATGGGAGAAGATAGTTCGATAATTTTCAGCACAAGATTACTGTTTTTAAATCCACTCTTTGATGAAAGTTGTTATTGTTTGAAAGAGGCTGTCCATGATCAAGATTCCCATCTAAATTAAAAGCTTTTAATGGACGTAATAAGCCTATGTTTTTGTTTGGTTTAAATGTCTTTGTGTTCAACCACGGTAGAATTGCCAAGATTTAGTCATTGAGCACCAACTGCCTCAGGAATAGACTAATTGCGGTGAGTGCTCATGAATATTAAGACGATCAACTTTTGGGCTCACTGAACGGAATTTCTGACCAATGCCGGCAGCCTAAAGGGGGCTGCAGCCACAGAGGCACTACGCAGGCTATTACACCAATAGCACACTGTACTGTTGTAAACAAAGTTCTTCATAGTAAAATAAGTAAATTCTACCATGTGAAGGAGTTGCTGATTTCATTCCAAATTTTTTACCCTTCCCAGAAGTTTTCAGTGATCAAAAAGTTATTGCTCCTGTGAGACTTGTGGCAGAATAGTTAATGGCATTAAATAAATATTTTAGGTTCAAAATTTGCTGTAAGGAGAAAATTTATTTCAACAATTAAAATGACTACTGATTTGAACAGCTGGAGTAAGTCCTGACTGTGTAAGGCAAATGTAGGGAATGACCACAGCCCTTTACTGAGGGATACTACAGTATAACGTAGCTGGCCATCCTATTGACTGACACACTAAATTAGGCTACTTCCTTGCCCCCCTAGCTCCTTGTAGAAGTTTTCAACTGGGAAATGCCACCTCTCTGTTCGAAGGTCACAATGTGGGCTTTAATGGCACTTTCAAATGTCCATATTATGACCATAAAATTTTTTAGCTAGATAGCCTTGAATAAGTTTAGGCATTTGTTTCAGGCCATAATACAGTACTTGTTACTCAGAGATCAAATGCCTTTGGTTCAGGAAGTGTACTTTGAGTCTGTCACCCAAAAGTACCTTCTGCCATGAGAGTAATTTAAAAATAAATGCAATGAAAAAATTTTGACAAAATGAAAAAAAATCATCAAACTTTAAGAGAATATCATTGTCAGTGAACTAGAGTTACTATTTATTTTTGAAAAATTTTGAGCTGATGTCATTTTCTCCTTGCGTTTCTTGAACAGAAATTGTCCTTTTAAAGGTCAAAGAACCCCAGGCCAATGGTGCTTTTAGTAGGCAGTGACTGATTCAAGGTACAGACTGGCTCAAGACACAATCACTATACAGTATGTGAAGTGTAAGGTTGTAGCTAATTGTTAGCTCAGCATTCAGTTAGTGTTTATAAAATGGTAATGCAACGTTGCCTCCTCCAAAAACGAAGAGGCAAAAACGAAGAAGGAAGTAGCTAGGGTATAGCGCGCCCTCATTAGGTAGGGGTTACCACGGTGTTATTAGGTTTTTGCCAGACGGTTATTGCAGGCAATAACGATATACATAGGTCAATAGGAGGTAGGGAGGAGCGAAATAGACCATTGTGTTACCATGAATTGGTCAATTGAAAAGTGTTGTGTATCTTGTACTGTACATACTAGGCCTATTTTGTAAGCAGTTACATGCCTTAAGTTTTAGATTTTGCAGGTGTGCTACAAATTACACTCCTCAGGGTATGAAGGGGTGTGTGAAGTATGCTGTTTTGTTAAACTCAATAGATTTCTATTAGCTCCCATGTTCATGTAGGTGTGCAAAACATTGCAGTCCTCGCAGTGCTTTGGGGAGAGTGATGGTTCGCACGCCTCAAAATTCAAGGCCTGCAGTGACCAACTCAAGATACTGACAGATTCAAAATACAGTCACTATACTTACTTTTTACTTTTGCTTCCAAAAGGTGGACTGCTTGATACAACTCCAGGGTGTAGGTGTGAATTTGAATGTGGCAACACAGCAGCAGCACCAGACTCCACTCCATGTAGCTGCTGAGGCAGGTAACTCAGTATGTCTGACACTGCTGTTGGAACAGGGGGTGTCTATTGATATACAGGTAAAATCATTTTGCAACTACAGTATCATAACACTGGGGAAGAGTTGTTGTTGCCCCCACCCCAAACCTTCAAATAGTGAGCAATCAACACATTCAATAACCATTGAAGGCAAATAAGCACACAAGCATGGTACCTTGAATGTACTTCAATATAAACTGTTAAAGGCAGTTAACTCTCACCCCAAACTACAATTTTTGTGCATTAGTTAGTCTGCAGAAATTCTCAATTGGCTCAGATCTTTGATTGGCAGCAAGATAGTAGGGCTGTGACTGTGTTGAATAATCACTAAACAAGGGCATGTGGAATAAACGTTTAGTACAAAGTTACTGGCGATTAATGGCAAACCCACTTTTGGTATGATATTCTTCTCAATACTCTGTAAATTTTTCCATCTTTTGCCCACCCTTGTTTGGGAAGCAGTCAGTAGTTTTAATTTGCCAAACAGCTCTTTGCCAGAGAGTCGGGAGGGACTTTAGGAAAAGTTTAAATTGAAAATGTCCCCCAGAGCTCGTTATCGAAATAGCTTACGCATCTTACGTTGTATTGCAACTAATTGCAATTAATCACTAAACAATTGCAAAATTTTGCAATTAAACGTTAAGTTAATGCTACTCATTCACAGCCCCACAATATAGAACACAAAGGAATACTGTACTCATACGTATTTCACAGCATGCACCATACTGAGAGTGTTTTGATTACAAATTTGGGTCTTGGATACACACCCTGAAGCAATTGTAAATTGAGATTGTGCCTGGATGAGGATTAGTTTTGGACAGTTGTGGAAGGGGCTTATGTTAGTAGCATGGAACTGTTTGAGGTGAGAGTATCAGGCCTTTATTATGCAAAATTATAACAACATTATTCATGAAAGATATCAAGCTCTTTCAGTTTTCAAGAAAGGTGGACTAAATGTTTGTTTTCCATTAACATGTAAAATAAAAAAGATTTTACATGTATAGTGTATTGCTGGAGAAAAAATGCTACTTCAAAGTAGGGATGGATGAATCTGAACATATGTGTGTTTTCACCAGACTTGTAGTGAGTTTGGACCACATACTTCTTATACATGGACATAGCATACTGCATGGTAGATTGTCGCTGCAGTACGTGTGAGAGAAAGCGCACCAAGATGGCCATCTGCTATGGATTTGTATGATAGATTGGACTTGTTCAAGTAGATTCCCATATTTTGCAAGAAAGTTGAGATATTTTTGAAATAAGGCAAAGGTAAGTTCAAAATCACTTCACATATTGCAGGAATATGATATTATTCCCCATTCAAGTTTTTAACTTTTGTTTAAAATATTACAGAGTCATCGTTAAATCAGACAATTTATAATTTCATGGCGGCCATCTTGGTGTGCCTTTTTTGTCCCGATGGTGGCGACCATCTACGAATAGTACCTACACGTTACATGCTCTGTCCATGTATATAAGTCTGTGGTTTGGACCCATACTCCAGCTTCAACACATTTGTCTGTTCCCATATTTTAGAGAATGGATTTATACTTGTACTTATGGAAAAGATATGTACTGGTACTGATTGTCATACTGTAACCAGTGCCATAGGTCTAAGGTACTCATGACTGTAAAAATTAGATATGCACTTCCTGTAAGGTGTAGTGGCAGGTCTTACACTGTACCATGTTCAGTGCTTATTTCACACTGTATATTTTTTGAGTACTGTATGAATGGAAGGAGACTGCAGAGGTGAACTTGTCAGTATGATTGGCTAAAAAAACTGACACAGCAGAAGACTTACCAGGTTAGAACTTAGTTACTGTTAACCTGTTATACCTAGGAGGCTAGGATTGAGTCAAAAAAAAAAAACACAAAAGAAATTAGTGCCAGCAACTATTAGGGCCTAAAGAAAAGGATGCTTCATGGATTTCCATTTATTATATCCTCCCTGGCTTCACAAAAGAATTGAATAGATAGGTCTACTTCTCTCTTACCTGCCATAACCATATGTGCAGCATACCAGTTACACCTAAACTTACTTTCTGGCAAATCAAATAGCACTGTCTTTCTCCTTCTAGTTGAGGGTGTCCTTCACCCCACAGCTTTATTCTCCATAAGGGATGAAAATTCCCAAACCTTGGTGTGATAGCACTTGTAATACCTTAGAAGGACATTGACAAATCTATTTTTTTATTTCACAGGACATCCACGGAGAAACTGCTGCTCACAAAGCAGCCAGGCAGGGCCATGTTGAATGTCTTCAATTACTTTGGACACAAGGGGGATGCTTCAAGTAAGCTTATAGTTACACATGACATACAGTATCTGTAAAACTTGAGCCACACTTGGAATAGCTCAGGGCTAAGGATGAGTCTTATACAGTAGGACCTGCAAGGAAAGCCTTAACACCAAAAACCATGGTCGGAGCTGTTTGCAAAATCAAAGTTGTGAACTTGACCTGCTGTACTTTGGTGATTCCAATAGGGTTGAAGTCAAGCACCCATTGTTTTTTGCTTGCATGTTTGCAACCACAATTTATGGTTTCTGCCATTTTATGGTAATGACTGTAGGATCATTCCCCCCAAACTTTTGAAATCCTGGTTATTAATTTTGGTGGAAGTCACAGGTCATCTGGGGTCACCAGGGTTCAAAGTCTGAAAATCTCTTTAATATGAAATCTTAAGATAGGAAACAGAGATGGGTTTCATATTTGGTATGTGAATGTCTGAATGTTTTATGGTCAAAAAATGGTCCTATGGGTTTTGGTGGAGGTCAAAGGTGATCAGGGGTCACTGGGGGTCAAAGTCTGAAACTCTTGTTAATGCCATTTGCCCCTTTCTGACAAAAACAAGTGACCCACATTTTAAATAAATATTTTGAGTTATGATCCAAAACATGTTACTTTAAAGCCAACAGAAATGCTTCTACATGACACAATGACACCTGCTGTAGGTAGCCGAACAATTTATAATTGGTTATGGTCAGAAAGTGGTCCCTATGGTTTTGCTGAAGGTCAAAGGTCATCTGGGGTCACCAGGGGTCAATGTCTGAAAATCTTATTAAATGTGATACAGGTCTCAAGATAGGAAACTTGGATGGATTTCGTATTGGTTTGTGGATATGTTATGGTAAAAAGGTGGTCTCTATTGTTTTTGTTGGAGGTCAAAGGTCATCTGGGGTCACTGGAGCTCAAAATGTGAATGAAAAATTTTACTCCTCAAGGTGGGAAACTTAAATAGATTTCACCTGTGATATGTTGACATGTACATTATGGTGACAAGATGGTCCCAATTTTTGTTGGTGGAGGTAAAAGGTCATCTGGGATAACAAAATTATTTTTTGAACGACCTAGTATATTGTTACATTTGAGTGCCCAAGAAGAAATGGTACATGATGCCATCATTTGAAATGAAACATTATGTACATCAAAACCTCAATGCATTTTTGCATTCTGGTTCAAATCAAAGAAGTCTTTCTCAAGTTTGTATTGAGCTGCATGTTAATGAACATTTACGGAAGGTAGTTTTATTTTTTCTGACAGATTCCCATTCAGTGTGTGCAATTATCAAGGTCAGACTCCAGGAGAAGTTTTCTGCCCTAAGGAAGAGGATGCCATGATGTGCCAGAGCTCAGGTGAAATAAACCAAGGACCTATGAAACCACTTTCTAGAAAGAGGGTTCAGTTCGATGAAAACATCTCTGCCACCAAACGTGCCAAGTTTGATGACTCAGGTATAATTTAATTGGTCTGCTGCTTCTTTTTCACCAAATCTCAAGCTTTTATTCTAGATTTCTGGTCAGAAAGCTGCTAAAATATTCCAGTATGATTAAATTTTGTGACCCCAAATAGTTGACCAAGTTTAAAGAAAAAAATTAAGGGGAAGTCTATGCAAAAATTTAATTATAACATGGGACTCTTGAGGAGAAAGTTGGTTGTAAAGTTCAAAGAGAATGAAAGATTGTTCATTAATGTGAGGATATGATGTCATATATGCTTACTGCAAGTCCATTTTTGTTGAAAAGGTGACAACTTAACCTGCTCATATCATTAGAAACACACATTGGATTTCAATGCAAAGTTCATGGAAATGCTGAGAAAAGGTACCCCCCTATTAAATCAAAGCTTGATGTGACCTTAAACCTTCCCCTCCCATCTCTTTGAAGAACGTAACTCTTTCACAGAACAAGTACATAGGATAAAGATGTCAACTAGAAATAATGTCATTGTGGATTCTAGAGGGTCTCTCACCAGCTTTCTTGTGACAGTTCAGTATATCTTACATTTAGCCACAGGGAAGAGTTGCTGTCTTATGTTCCCACTCAGTGCAACATACAAGTAGACATTTTGAATTGTGCCTGATCTTGCAAGTTCTTTAATTGTGTCATTATGGTGTTAAAACATTGCGATATGGCCTTGAAATAGAAAGACACTAATTTTCTTTACTGTACTTGAAATCATGTTGCTTTGCATATTCACATTGAATAAAATATTGTATACAAAAGTAAAATTCTTTCCATCTGACTACAATAATCTGTAGCCTTCTCTAGTGGAAGTTGCCAACTTGATTCATCAAATTTCAGTATTTTGGAAATGTCAGAGCAAACTAATTCTATGTATTATTGAGCTATGTTTTCAGAGTTGTAGAGTAACCTAAATAGGGAAGTGGGGAAAGGGTAGGGGGCTCTCTCCTCAATGATGAGCAGTTCTTTGCTTTTTGCAACTTTTTCCCTTCTCACAATAGTTTCATCTTAATATCCTTTTAAATTAAATTGTCATTTAAAGAGAAAAAAAACTTATCAGTGTATTTACAGTGTATCACCATTTTCTCACAGGGTCAACAATGGAAGAGGCTGCCCCGTTTCTACCAGTTTCTGGGACAAATGAGTATCCTATGGACTTTAATGAGGAAACTGTTCCAAAGGAATATGCCCACTCGATGATGGCTTCCACAGCCGGTACCTGTCTTCCTTTGTTGCCGAATGCAGTAGAATCTTTACCAAGAGCTAACCCACACCCTAAGTGGAAGTGTCAACCATTTGTGATATAGCTTTTAAATCTCAGCTGATTATAAAAAAATAATTTAATAATACAGCAAATATACTAAAAGGAAAAAAATATTGCTTCTTATTTATGCTAAAAGATGTTTTAATCATTCTTGCTACATAGTATATTATCTTTGCTCCAAGTTTTACAAGAGTTTTTCAGGTGCTGTATTTATCATTGTTGGAATTTTAAGACTTTATCAGACTTGAGTTTACGGTATCTCTGATAAGGCTTAGAGGAACTTGCACTTGTCTTAGATTACTTGTTTGCTGGAAGTGAATGAAAAGCTTCCAAATCCTGTCTAGTAAGGTAGTAAGTGATCAGGGCTCTTAAGGGAAGTTGTTTTCCTATCTTTGTTGACCAGAAAAAAAGGTGTAAACCAAAGGCTTTTGTCTTACAATGTTATGTATCTGGTTAACCAGTTGAACAAATAAGATCAAATTTGGTTTCATTGAAAGACCATATTAAATAGGAAAACTATCATTTCCTCATGGATGAAAAGCCTAAATAACTTAGAACCAGGTGCGGCTCATATCCAGAACTTCATGGGTGCTGATCTGAATCACTTGAAAAATGATGTCGCAGCTACAAGCCACCTACAAATTTTTAGTCTGAATACATTTTTGCATGTTTTGTATAGTATTTTTATGCTAGGCTGTCACCTCCTATATTTACTCATGTAATTAAACTGCTTGTCTGCAAGTCCATTTGGCATATGTCTTTATAGCAACCCTAGAGAACTGTTCTTTCCTCCCTCCAGCTTGCTTTGCTTTGAGCAAGAAGTGTTTTTACCTCTCTCAGGCTCTTGAGAATTAGTTGTATGGGTTAAGTTGTGAACTTTCCCCTGTTCAAGTTGTAGTTGAATATATGGTTAATTCTGGTTGAAGTGTTTTGATAGCTTAACAGAGGCACAGAAGCTGGATAGCAAATTTCTCCAGGTTGGCAAATTGAGTTCCTGTAAAACACATCTCCAATAAATTTTTGTCTTGAGTCTTGACTGTTAATTGCAAGTGAAAGTTTTGATCTTGTGGTTTTAGTGTACTTTGTCAGCATTGCATGCTGGAAAACCATTTGCTTCGAGCACTTGACAAGCAAGTACTCATAAGGGCTTGTACCATCCTGCATGATAATGTAATTCATGAAATGTTATGTAACAATGTGTCAGTGTGGCTATTAGACAGCAGCTTTTATCATCCCAGAAAGATGCTTTTTAGAGTTTCTAAGATTAAATGCTGAAGTAGGTTCAGTTTATGCAAAAAGATGTCAATATACATCAGTGCAGGGCAGTGGAAATATAATACCAGAATTTGACCCTTATTAGAATATACTTTTCTTATTGCATATTTAAATTCAAAGAAAAAAAAATTGACAATGCTTCAAAGAAGGCACTGTGCTGCTCTGACCACTCATTTCCCATCTTTGATTCTTGCAGGCAGAGCTACCACTAGTCACCCCCACCAAATAAACCCTGATTCATCGAATAGTCTCATCTCTTTAGCATGCAGTAAACAGGTCGGTGAAGAAGACAACATGCAGGCCACTGTCTTCGAGAACAACAATTCCATAGCCTACCAGGGGATACAGGACCGGGCCTACCTGGCCCCTTCTAGTGTTGTGGAACACCAGAGTGCTGTGCGTGCTCAGTACGGGTATGAAAAGCTTTGTGAAACTGCCTACGAGACACATTGTTACAGCCATTTCTTTTAAAATATGCCAAAATGTTATCATTTTGACAGTGAAACTGATTTTAAAACAGTTCTCTCAGGGAAAAAACTACCACATTTGATGATTCAGGTGGTATCAGGGTAACCTGAATCTAAAAGATGAAAGAGAAGGATGTTGTCATGGTAACACAGTGAACAACATTGCCTTCAAGTATGTGTAGTGATAGGACTAATGGTTTCAGTTTTTGACTGTGAGAATTTGAGGTCCTACCAGTATCTAGCCTGAGCTCTTTCCATAACCCTTTTTTTTTTCTTTTGCTGGAAAATTAACATTGGAAGATGGCTTTGGCTTAAAAAGAATTCCACAGCCATTCTTCTCTCTAACATGCATGCTTTATCAGTTGTGTAAAAAACTGCATGAAATGTGAAAACAATATGCACATAAATGGCAATCATGCTCGTGACTGTATGCCTCCTGCCTGTATAGTTATCATAAAATGGAAGAACCTCAGTATGAAATTTGGTATTCAGTTTACAAACCACTCTGAAATAGTTCTGTGCTAAACCATATTGCTTTTGATAGCAGTTTTTGTCCTCTTAAGCAGGGGTGTGCAAATGTCTGAAACACTGGGTGCAATCATGTTGCTGTGGCCATCTGGGGGACTACAGTCTGGAGGACCACAAAGGTACAGTATTTGTAAATGAAGGGTACTTGCCCATCCTTCCACCATCCTTTCTTAGTTAAGAGTGACCAATGTGTCCATCTAGGTAGACCCACATGAATGATACTCTAGTATGGGCCTAGTAATTTTTGACAAAATTTGCCCCAGCATGTGACTACATGTCTCGTTTTGCCTTCAAAATGTAAATTTAAATATAAATTGTATTTTACAAGTTATTTATTTAGTTATAGGGCTAAGTAATAACATGGTAAATATTAACATACTGTACCATATATAAAGTGTAAAAAGACTGAAATTGGGCTAATTTAAAATTGTTTCACAGGCCACACTGAAGGAGGTGGATAACTGTAGTTTACACACCCCTGCTCTAAAATTTCATTTGCACTTTTCTCAAATTACAGTTAAAAACTGAGAATACAAGTTTCCATTGAACTTCAAGATACTGTTTTTTTTTTTTATTGTTTTGTCAGAAGAGAATGTATTTAGTAGTGTACTTAATGCCCATGTATTGCAATCCCCAAATCAGCTAAAGTACCTAAATGGAGGTCTTCATGTTTTATTATGTATATAAATAAAATTGTGGTTTTTAGCTATTGAAACTTTTTCTATTCATTTTGTTTGGTGAGAAAAAAATTTTTAGCACAAGTTGTTTTTATTCTGTACATATGATTTTTGAATCTTTTTTTTTTTATATTGGTGTTGTTGATGTACAGTTTTATTTCTTTTTGTACATAAGGTAACTGAGTGTTTTCGAATTATGAATTGTCTAGGAATTTTCCCTGTCATAAGCATCCTATTTTAGGGCTGTTAATGGCTACACAGGTGGTTATCATTTTTCTTCACCCCACAGTATAAACCCAGGTTAAAATTGCTGTAAGTTAATTTCAGTTTTATGAAGCTGATGGAATAGGCATAATTGCTGCCTTCATGCAAGAAGCAATATACTTCCTGCCTTTGGGTGTTTTGTTAAATGTACGTGGGAATTGTTTTCCCTACTGACAGTTTGGTAATGATGTAGGTGATACAGAGAAATAGATGGTCTTACTTTGAATGAGTACTCTTTGAAAGTTTATAGAGTGATCCCCCCCCCCCCAAAAAAAAAAAAAACAAGAAAAAAAAAAATCCAGGAAGCTGGTAATTTTCAGTGGTTAGGAGGATTTATAGCAGCAGTTTTAATTTTAAAGATGGAGGAATTTTCCCATTTCAGTGTAAGGATTCTCATTTTTTTTTTCTTTTTTGCTCTGTGTTCAGTTGCTAGCACTTTCTTTCCTTGAGGATATTTTATGAAAAAAAGTACAAAATAAAGAGTTTATTACTTTTTTATCTTTCTAGAGCAATTCTGACGAAAGGTTAGGGTTTTAAAAGATCTCCCGTCCTTTATCGATGGTACCTGGTGGCTCTAGTGAAACCTCAGAGCTCGTAAATGCCAGGCTTTTCCGTCCTACCATCGACCACTGTAGCGTTAGAAAAGATGCTTAATTGTTTTATGTGCAGTTTCTGCCCCTTCCATAGGTGTGTAACAAATAGTGGCACATCCCAACAATGGTCTGGCTATATTTTATTCATTAGCAGTGGTAATGTTTTGATGCTTTATAAGTGGTCTCTTGTTTTGTTTTTGTGAAACTGTTGGCAACAATTTCTCTGAGGGGTACCCATGTAGCCTTAAGAAAAGAGTCCTATGAGCATTAGGTGAAATATAGGCCTAATAATATTGGCTTGGTCCTTTCATCATTTTGGAACACACTGCCAAAATTTCATGGGAGGATTTTCCGTTGATGTTGACATTGAGTTTTTAATGACAGGCCATGGCCACATACTGTCTGTGAATTGTTTCATCTCTTTCCCTGTTTACTTGAAGTTCTGGCCAGCTACTACTCTCTTGTTTTTAATTGCTAGCCAGATTTGATCCTTTCAATGAAATATTGTTCTAGTCGCTTCTCTGAGTATTTGATTTATTTCTAGATGTATCTTTTTATTCTTATTTTTGTTTTTAAACATATTTTTCTGTTTGGGTTGCATTCACTGCATTGTGAATTTACATGATGTGGTTCTGTAGCCTGTTTTATGATATGATGTAGTAAGTCTTTCCTTGTTTTTTGTAGCAAATAGCACCCATAGGGCTAGAGGTCCCCATGTTAGGGATAAGGAATTTACAGAATAACAAACAGCACAATCTTTCAGCATGGAAGTATTTTACATGAAACACTATGAGGAGAACATAGAAAATGTAGTAAATTTTACAGGAAAGTATGAAATGTTTCTTTTAAATATTTGCCCTTTCAGTTGAGTCATCTTAAATTTCCTAGTGGTGAGATACCTCTTCATTACCCTCAGTGTTCCAAGTTAACACCCACAATTTTGTTGCCATGGCTCTCTCATGCCACACCAACTGCACGGTCAAGTGGTTAGAGCATCCAGCTTGCAGCCAGGAGGTCTGGAGTTTGACTCCTGGCTGAGTCGTACCAAAGACTTTAAAAATGGGACTTACTGCCATTGTGCTTAGTGATCAGCTTTAGCAGTGGAGTAGGAAACACAAGGCTGTGAGCCACAAGTGTTCAAAAGGCTGCTGGCAAGATTTAAACCTGAAACTGAACTGTAGAATCGCATCTAACTAACTGATCCTATTTGGTATAAATCCTATCTACACATTTCACATTTGACCTCAGTTACCTTGCATGAGATGTACTCCGTTCTTGTTTGTTCTGTGAATATTGTCTCATTCTGTCTTTGAAGATTACTTGAAATTTTCTCTTAACAACTTAGGGATGGCTACAAGCATCCTTTTTCAACAAAAGTCAGGTTAAGTTTATTCAGCTGGTGTGCTTGTAGCAGTTGCTAAAGGGTAATATATACTCTATTTAAAATTACAGCCTATGTATGAGTTAATTTGTTGTCTTTTCTTCTTAAATCAACAATATCTGAATGTAAAGTAGAAAGGTTATAGCACATAATTTGAGAATGATATTAAGCTTCTGAAAATATGTATGTATGTATGTATGTTTTGTTCAGAAGAAAAAAAATCCATATTAGCCCTGTTTCTAAATTCTGGTTCACTGTGCTAGAATTACATTGCTGTCTGTGGTATGGTAATGTTTTAATATTTTACTGCAAGTACAGAAAAGTAACTTACTGTGTCTTTGGGTGAAGTTGGGCTTTTTGTGTGGTTTGATCTTCTGAAACTTTGTGCCAAAAGCTTTTACCGTGAGATTATTGTAAAAACAATGGCATGATCATTTCAATGTCATCATAATGTGATTGTCAAATATTTTTTGTATTCCAAATACATAATTACACTAGTTATTGACATATCATAACATCGTTTTACTTTGGTGTGATGGTCATTTTTTTTGGTTTATTTATTCACAAGGCTTCCAAAAAACAATGACAATGCAATAGTTGTGTCAGTATTCTGATCACTGACAATCAATACTGAAAGCATATTCATATGAGATACTTTCTGCATTGGAATGTCATTGGCTGTTCTTGGAGAGAAACTTAATTACACTGGAAGAAATAGTTAATAATCATACCCACTATAAAAGGAGTGTGTTAGATTGTAGCACAACTTCTGTTTTATGGACTTCATCTCGAGTTGTAGGCTAATGTACTGCATGTAACTAAGTAACTGTAACCTGCTTTTTTTTTGTTTAAGCCATTTATATAATTTACACACCCTACAAATACTGGGAAGTTTATAGAGTAATTGGAAAACTTGAAGATAACCCTAAATATAATCTTACCCCCTTCCCGGCATAGATCCAGGCATTTCAAAATGTGAGCGTGAATATTTTTCTTGATTAGCATTATGCTAATTTTGCTTTTCTGTTATTAGTGGTGTGACAAAACAGTTGCCCCACCCATTGACTTCACCCCTATGTTGACGAACATCTTAAAGTACAACCGTATATGAGTTCCTACTCGTAAATTTCTATGTTGAAGTAATCTTTTGCCTGTAGTAGTTATGTTACTGATTTATATGAAGTCCATATTTATTCATACTGCAGTTACTATTATGCCTCTTCTGTCAGGTCTATGTAACTGCAAATGTGTTTACTGTAGCAAGCATCAAATGGTTTTGTATGCATGTTCTGTAGCATGGCTTATGCAACATGTATATGCTTGGTATCAGCAGTTTAAATGTATAATGTTGTATAGTGAAATATTTGTAGTCTTTTTAAGTGTCTTTTGCAAACTTTCTGGTTTTAGAATTAATTTAAAGTATTTTGCAATACCCATATAACTTTTGCAATAAAGGAGTTGAGTATTTGTGTGTCAAGCTTGCTTAGCAACATTCCCAAGAAACTTTTTTACAGTTTTGCATAATTGTATTTAGTTAACAAAACAAAAAACAAACCATACCTTGTGAAAGAATTTGATACAAATTTTAGAAAATATTTATTATTTTAAGGAGAGATGTAGTATTTAGAGAAACCAGCATTACAGATTTTGAGAGTTAATTTTTATGCTAAGAGTAGACTGTTGAGCAAATAAAAGTAATTATTTTCACATAGAATAGGAGATGGTGGAGGTATGTATGCAGTGACCAGGGACATATTTACAAAGAATAGTTACACTCAAAAAGTTGTTTAAGTTTGACACACACCGCATATCTTGCTCAGTCGGTATTTGTGAATAAAAAGATACTTAAATATTTTGCATGACAAAAAGGCCACTGCCATAACAGCATTCTGTACCAATGCGTGTTCACATCTCAACTTGATTGGCTTAGTAAATGTGAATAAAATGTGCGACAAGTGAAACTGCACGGATGATGTGTTTTATACAAAATGTTTTACAATCTGCGTAACTTGTTACTGTGATACCACCTAAGAAAGTTCTTCACAGAGCATAAGTATTTTGATATGTATGCAAATGCCAGCAAATCCTACTCCAAGGGTTTTGGAGGCTAACAGGCTCATATTACCTGCAAACGACTGGTCTTATAGATTGAAGGACCATGGACCAGTTTGTAGTTGGATAAAATATTTCACACGGTCACTCTGTCATATTTTTATTCCTTGTAGAGAGAGGCTGCAGCTGCTTAAAAATGTTTTGCTTCTAGTGTCTCCCAAGGTTTATGCAAAATGAGTGGTTTGAACCGAAAAATGTAGTTTTTATTAAGTGAAAGCAAATATCAATTCCATGTTATATAGAATGCATGTGAAAACTTTGTCTGGTCTTGAGATATGGTACATTTTCTTCCAAAAGTGAACTTGAAGCAAGCAGTGAAGATGTCATATTCTTAGATTTACAAACTTCTCGCAGATTAAAAAAATGTCTTTTCAATGTAGTTTAAGTTAATACCTGATGCTACGGTATAAAGTTGGGAAGGGTTTCTGGCATGTTGCAAACTGCACATGCCCTACCGAACTGACACCCAATAATGTAAAGTTTAAAAAGGTTGAAGAAAGGAAAATATGTGTGAAAACAGTGAAAACTATCCTTAGACTTTTCCCTCATGTTGTGCCCCCCCCCCCCTCCACATGACACAATCCTGGCTACGCTACTGTGTGAAAATGACATCACTCTTGCTTGCTTCTAGTTTACTAACTTGTAATTGCCTGTAGACTACATATTGAATGTGTATTCGACGAAAACAAGGCTTCTGTTTTGTAGCATTTGTCAGAAAATGTTAAATGTCTAATCTTCTTTGAAGAAACAAGAACAAAGTTTTCCGCAATATTTGATGCTCGTGTAATTGTTCCGGTGTGCCGCCAACATTTCTAAACATGTAGATGAGCACAATTTTATTGTATGCATGCCAGTGAATACAGGATAGCTCGACATTTGTCCCGAAAGACAAAGTGTTCGTCTTTTCCTTTGTGAAGAGTCCATTTTGTCACTGCTGATTTTTATTCATTGTATTATAAGTAGCTTAAGTGCAAGTGAAATGCGCGGTAAGAATAAGGCAGCTCATGACTAAAGAAGACAATTTTTTTGTTTTTCTAAGTCAAATTATTTTTGGAAACGATCCTCCAACGTTGGAAAAGTTCTTTCTTATGTCGACATTCCAAAATATTTTGTCTGACAACAATGCGTTTCCTTATTGCTTTGAATGTCGACACTGAGATTGTGATGCGACCATCATCTTAAGGCGTATTCCTATCCCCAACAGGCTTTATTGGCCTTTCATTGATGTAGGCCTAAGTAATGGACCTTATTTAATTCTTCATCTAGCAAGTGAGAAAATTCCCCAGGTCTCGTGCTTCTCGATGTCTGTACATTAAATTCCCGCGCCTTTCATCCAACGTTGTGAACCAAGTTTTGGGGTTGACAGGACGCTAGAGGAGAAAGCTATAGAAATTTTGCCTTTCACATGGAAAATTGCAAGTTGCTATTGATGTAATACATTAACACATACATGCTCTCTCATTGGAAACCATCTCTGCTCCTTCAGTATGTTGTATCGAGGTGATAATGTAGAGGTGTAAAAAGTGGCGGCACCAGAATTTCAAAAGTGGGGGCGAGATGGGGCAATGGAAAATTCGTGCGCAGCGCAAAATCGAGGACGACGTGTCCCGAAGTTTAACCAACTCGGCCCATGTCCGGGTGAAAAGTCAGTCTCCGTATAAACAGTGTCGGACTGATAATCTGTGCCCCAACGGCGTGGGTCCATTCACTAACCTCAGGACCTCCGACAAATAGTAATTTCTGAGTTGAAATGAATCCAAGCTCGTAGACAAGGGAGTATTGGGCAGGGGAGAAGATTAATTTTCGCTCTCCCACAGAAAATTTCAAGTTCCTATTAAGTTAATACTTAGATTTCCCTTGGTTATCTCCCATTAGAAGCTAGCCCGCGGAGCGGACGAAGTCGTTTCGTTCAGCTCAACGCTACGAAAAACCAGCTTAAAGGAGTAGGGTACTAACTAACCAGCCTGAGCGGCGCAGCCACGTACAGAGGCGCTACGCAGGCTAATTTGAAGCCTCGCCCCTTCAATATCGTCAGACTATGAGCCCGGTCCAATCGTTATAGGTCCATAATGTAAAAGTCAGAACAGTGACGAAACAAGGATTTTTGAAGTGGAGCGGTAAAACGGGAGGGGGAGGGAGGGCAGAAAATATAAGGAGTACAAATTGAAAATTTGCGTTCGACGTGCAATTGAACGCGATGATCATTGCAGATCTGAGATTTGAGAATATCCATGGGTGAAACGGTAAAGCGGCAAACTGTTTTACGGTAGTTTTACAACTTGAAATTTGACTTGTAAGTTGTTAGTTGACTTAAAACCAATAAAGAATGATCCATGACCACGGTGTAGCGTCATGATTGGTTACAGTGTAGTGATGGAAAGCTGTTGAGCCTTGCATATGTGTGCAATTTTTTACCCCACAAATATTCAGAAACTTTTCATTCATAGATAGGCCTAATTGACACAAACTTTACGTTTCTTCTAACCTAAAAACCTCTGCAGTGTTTCTATATTCTGGCAGGGAGTTGCTAGAGTCTCTAGCAACTCCCTGATTCTGGTAAGCATTCAGCTCAGAAGTGAAAATGAGGCTCTGGATCAAAAGGGTTTATATTTTCTGATTGTTCCTTCACGTCTCAAGATAGGAAGTGGGCGGGGTTTGCTATATCAAAGTAGAGGACAAAACCTGCCTGGCTGCCAGTCGACTCCGCCAGTGACGTGGATCAAGGGATCCACTTTGTTCCCATAATGATGTCCACATGCAAACTATGTGGGAGTCACAGGATGAGATCATGGAATGATTCTATGATATTTAGGCATCTTTAATAATGGACTGAAATAATGATTTTAGCTTTCAAGTTCAAATGACTTCGGGTAGGCACTTAGCACACCACAAAAATAGCACAAGGTGGTATACATTTTTTTCAAGGCAGATGTGATTGTTTTGAGGTTTCTTGGGGTTTTGACACAATTATTTGAAGAACCATGTGTGATCTAGTTCTCAGACAAGGTTCATAAGGGAAATTTCATTTTTAAGCTTTTACAATTACATTACATAAGCTAGCACTGGTGTTTCACTAAGAGAAAAATGATCTATGCTTGGAACCTGTCAATGGGATATTACGGCACACTCCGAAAATGACATTATCATGCCTGGCAAGCCGCAGTCACACTTCATCGAATTTGGACCGGATTCCGATCTCATTTTGTCGGGATTTTGTCAAAATTTTAATCTTCCCCATCCCTTGTCGAAAAGAGCCAAAAGTTTTTCAACTAGTGTTAACATATTATTTGCATCTGATAAAGTCTATGAAAATAAAATGCCAACTGACTTTTTCATGACATCAATTTAATTTTTATAGTCCTGCTGTGCAGCTGGTATATTTACACAGATTAGCAAATTTTGGCAAATTTCCGGCCAGGTAGGGAGAAGATTTAAACAGAAACTCACAAAAATCGGATCGGAATCCGATCCGAGTTTGTTGTAGTGTGACCGAGGCTTAAGTCTGTGTATCGCCACTGCGTCTGATACAACAAGCTGGGCGAAAATAGGTCGTCTTCTACGCGAGATAGGTGCTTGCAGTGTTACTGTATAACGAGTGACCCTTGAGTCGAATCACAGGTCAAGTCTTCCCAACATTGCTCCAGTCAACTCAGCAACGTTTTTTCAAGTCAAGTTGTAACGAAATCCAAGTCACGTTAAATATTTGCTCGAGTCAACTCAGTTCGACACCTCAGCAAGTCATACCGAGTCACCACTGAGACCCATGGGGTAAGATCTAGATCCCTTTGCCTGCATGTAAATGTATTTTTGGCATTAGAAGGAAATTAATTTCCCATGCGTGCAGACTCATCAAGGGATGGTTCGCGGATATTCCTGACAAGGGGACTAAACTTGCGTGTTGCTGAATTACAGGAGCCGAACGACTGCATTGTAAAGTGGTTAGAGCATCAGACTTGCAGTCAAGAGGTTGGGAGGTCAAGTCATCGCTGGGTCAATAACGAAGGCTTTAGAAATAGAATCTACTCTCATCCTGCTTGTTGCTCAGCATAAGCAGTGGAGTAGAGAAAATAGGCAGTTAAGTGAGCCGCAACTGGCAAAGGTCGTGGGCGGCTCGACTTGAACCAGTTGGTTGGAAACTGGGCCGTAAAACTCCCTCCATCTAACCGACTAGCTAACCGGTCAGAAACAACGATTTACCGAAAGCATGCCAAATATAAAAGCTTGAACACGCGCCGAATATCCGTTTATCCGTTGAAAAACTTGAAGAAAATTTTCAGATCCGCCCCCCAAAAGGTTTTTATACTTTGTAAAGCAATGACCATGAAAGCCCTAAACCAACCTAATAGGACTATGTGCCAGACGTGCGATATATGCTTAAAGACACCCCTTTCCGATATCACTCGATTTTGTCCCTTCTTCACACCCCTAGGCCTTAAAAATTCCATCTACCTTCTTCACACCCCCGTGCTTCAATAGGCTAATTTCTGGTCATTTTGTATACAGTTTTTAATTAAGCATTCATTGCAAAAAGAATTAAGGGCAAATTAACGACTGCGTGAATTCTGCTTACAAGTTTGGTGAATGACATTTCCACCATCTCTCTGGGGGTTCACGATTTTCAAAGTTTTCTTAACTTTCCCTCTGACTGGTGGTGGCCAGGCGCGGCGGAACGGAAAAAATATTGGGGGCTGAGTGCCAGCAGGACTATCTAAGCGGAGCGCCACCATCAGTTGGCGCGGAGCGTACAAGAAAATTTCTGATTTTACAGACCCCCCCCCAGGTGGCCGGAAACGGCACTCCCCGCGTGTTCTATGTTGCATGTATCCAGCCTTAAAATATGGGTCTCGTGTTAGCAATTTCTCAACTAAAAAGAAAAAAATCAGCCTATGCAAAATGATAATGCATATCAGATAAATTGAGATGATACAAGAACAATAATTAATTATGCATCCTCTTTCATTCACTCTGTTTGCCGTGTTATTCACTTTCTGCACCCCTTGTTACATTTTTCCACTCATACATGTCAATTACTCAATTATATTTCTCCTAGATCATACAATTTGTCCCAAAACACCCTTCCCCCAAGGATACCACGAACCGAATCTATACCGATCTCAAATCCAGTGGCGGAGCCAGGGATTTTAGTCAGAGGGGACGAAAATGGTTTACAGGGGCGCTTCGAAGGAGTAAATACCCTGAACCTCAGCACGATCGGGGCCACAGCTTTTCAGACTTCCCATTTGATTTTCCGAACGTGGTAGAAGACTACTTTGCACATTTCTCCTCCGCAAGTTTTTCTATTAAAACATGTTTAAATTGTCTCTCCGTGGGCCTTCGCAGAAGAAAATTCCGGGGGGGGGGGGAGCAAAATTCTTTTAGGCAAAATGCTATAAGGGGGAAAGCTTGGCGCCACCATAAGTTGGCGAGGAGCGCAAGAAACTGTTTACCGCATATAAATAGGGAAAACACTGAGTGAACTATTAGGAAATGTTGATGTTAATTTTTCTTCGTCTTTTTCTTTATGTTTTTTTCGTTTTTTCAGGGTTTTTTATTTTCCAGGGGAGGGCAAGTGCCCCCTTGCCCCTACCCTACGGACGCCCATGTTTCTATCCCTTTCTTTCCCATTCTAGTATAAAGGCGTCATTTTATCTTGTGTGTTATTGTCAGGTCTCGATTTAAGATTCTAATGTCATAATGGGCGACTTGGTGAAGATAAAGATTAAACCCGTTAGAGCCTAATAGCAAGCAAATCTTACACGGGGAAAAGTTATGGAAATTAATCACCGTAAGGTGTACATTTTTGGTATCTGAAAATCAAGGTAATTGCACGAAGAAACATTACTTGACGTACTTTACATCCTGTGACAGCTCTGAAATAGCCATATATTAAGTACATTGCAAGAAATATCCAAGACAAAAGGTCTGCTTGGCTCTCTAGATACCGCATTCATAATAAATAAAAGTAGCCTAAACCTGGGTAAATTAGATGCAATTTTCTGGCTTCAAGTTGAGTCGTCACGTAAGTACAGAAATAAGCATTTTCTTGGGATTATCGCGCAGTGTCAGAAAACACCAAACAATTGCCATTTATCATGGGAATGGTCACTTGAAGTAATGCAAAATGGAGACTGCTCATTAAAACTCTTAAACCATTACCACTATGATGACAGTTTTATTTTAACCTGAATGTTCTCTTCAAATGATTTTTAAAAATGTTGTGGAAGCTATTTTGGTACCTTTATAAACTCTTTTTATTGTCTATGTGGACAAATATCCCCGACAACAAGAGGTCTATTTGCGCTTCAATTATTGTTGCGCTCTTTGTAACATCTGTTATTGACAGGGAGGGTTAATTTAATGTCATTCTGTGTATTTTGTTAGCTTATAAATCAGGCTTGGTGTGGAAGCTAAACATGCCTTTAGCCCCTCCACTTTTTTCATTGGGGGCTAAGCCCCCGAAGCCCCCCCCCCTCCGGTTCCGCCGCCACTGGTGGTGGCTCTCCCCTTAGTCTTTTGGGCAGGATTACAAAATAATGACTGCTTAGATTCTGCTTACAAGCATAACGAATGCGTTTCCACCTGATTGAGTGGTGGCGATTTTTCAAAAGTTTTCTCTGCGCTCTGCATCAAGCAATGGTGGTGCTCCACTTAGATTCTCTAATCTTCCATAATCTATTCTTGCATTTTTCGGCCAGAGAATCTTCTGTCCCCCTCCCCGGAACTGAAATGCTTCCGTATGCTTTTGCCTGTGTATACCCTCTGATGGCGACATAAACAGAAATAAAGCTAGTGAAAAACGGAAAGAACCTTTAAACACATGAGACATAAATATATTTTAGGCATCGTGACATTTTCTTTTTTAAGCTAAGGGACAATTGTAAGTGCTAGTCTCAAAACTTGTGACATTTTCCTTAGTCATTGCGCGTAAAAACCAAAAATAATTGCACGGCCATTTTCATACTTTCTCGTTCGAAAATTCCGGCCATCTGGAGGGTTTTTAAACGGCAAACCCTTTTCATGAGCGAATCGCGCCAACCATAGTTGGCGCCAGGCGCGTAGCCAGGATTGGGGAGGGTTTTGGTGTCATGGGGGGGGGGGGGGCTGAAATGTGGGAAAAGTCTAAGGATAGAGAGAAAAACAGATATTTTAGGTGTTTTTGCATTGCAATGTTGGGTCAAGAGGGGGAGTTCTAACCCCCAAAACACCCCGTGGCTACGCCACTGGCAGGCGTGCTGAGATAGTTCCGCTGGCTACCTCCCATAGTTTTTTTTCAAATACTTTTTTTTTCTATCGGCAACAGCAGTTTTGACCTGGGCTTCCTGCTGGAAAATCCAAGCAGTGTTATGTAGTTATTGTTAAAGACGGTTAAACGATTCGAATTTCTATGGAAGAACGTCCCAAATAACCCTTTACATTTCACACTTTTTTACCTATTGATATCTTGAATTCGAATTCAATTTTGGATCTCTCGAATTCAATTTTGGAAATCTCAAATTTGAATTCATAATATCTCAAATGTGAAATGTAAAACACTAAAGACGTAAAATGTAACATACTAAAGGTGCGTTTCTAATTAGTGGTACTTTTGACAATTTTTGCATTTCACATTATACAATTTTGAGAAAATTACTAAGTCTCCATTTCGTAAATATGAAATAATAATCGCAACAAATGTATTTTTCCAAATTTCTGGATAAGTTTCCAGTTTGTTCTGTACAAGTAAGTTAGTTTTGTAATTCGTTTTGGTGGCTGTGCACATGTGTACATCGTCCAAATCTCGGGATAAAAAACCAATCCCGCACCTACAACACGTATTCCAAAATTTGAGTTTGAATGAAAATTTGGTGAAATCATTCTTTCTTAATCCATCCACAACGCAAAGAGGGATCTCAAGTGTGGCTATGTGCAGTGAATTGTGTTTACATTGTTTTTTTTTGTTTTGTTTTTTGTATTTCAATATGCCGTAAAGTAGCACTGAGACCCAAGTTCATTCGACTTCGTCAAGCACTCTTGTGTTCAAGTGTTTGCACGTACTGACGAACAAGGGAACGTTGCATGCCACGTACTGAGTTTGCTTTCAGTTGGAACCCCACGCTGCGCCCCACATAGTCTTGTTTCAAGACTCTGGTTAATGTCCGTCCACCACACATCTACTTGGAAGCTTACAGAGCCGTATTATGCCTACTTAGCACTGCACCCTCTATCCTGCTAATCTTTTGAACACTCCAAACCTGGTTTTGAGTGTTCAAAAGATAAGGGTGTAGAGGGCGCAATGCTAAGTAGGCTTCAGAGCCCGATGTGTGGTGGACGCAAACTAACCAGAGTCTTGAAACAAGACTACGCCCCACAATTCTATGCGGGAACGGAATTACCGAAATAATCCCTTATTATTGAAACGTAAATATCAGAGAAAAGTAATGTGCAAAAAACAAATTTCAAAATTTTCCCACATTTTTTCAGTTCAGCTGCTCAAAATTATATTTTGCATAATGTCCATGATTTTGGTAGAATTAGTTAAATTTTACCAAATGAGTTAATTTGCATAAAATTTAACTAACTTTTCGATGTTTTTTCCTTATTTGCTTGCGTAGAAATAATGTTAACTTCCAACAGTCAATCGATCGTATATACCAGCAGTTTGGTGAGTGGGTCAGTGGTGGATAAATTGAAACCGACAGAGGACACTGAAACGGCCCGGGAAGGATCAGGCGCTTATCTCAATTATTTAGGGTTTATTGGAGTGAGATTATTTTTAGTCCACAAGATTATAGACATCACGTTATAAAGAGAAGGTAAGTAAATGTTGCTTATTTTGTCGGAAAGGTTAGATAATCAGTCGTGCTGGCCAAGGACTTTTCTCCAGCTGTGGCCCACTGGCTTGTTTTCCCTATTCCGTTGTCATAGACAGGGTTCTCTTGATTGGGTCTGAGGGAAAGTGAATACATTTCTGACATTAGACGAAGCGCCACCATTCGTCTGACCCCTCAGACAGCCGGAAACTTAAGTAGAATCTAAGGAGTTGTTATTTTGTCCCACCACTGTCATATTTTTTACAGGGGGGGGGGTATGGAAATTAATCACCGTAAGGTGTACATTTTTGGTATATGGAAATCAAGATAAGTACATCATGTGACCGCTCTGAAATAGCCATTAATTAAGTATATTGCAAGAAATAGCCAAGACAAAAGGTCTGCTTGGCTCTCTAGATACCGAATTCATAATATATAAAAGTAGCCTACACCTAGGCTTATTTATTAGATGCAATTTTCTGGCTTTTGAGACAAGGAGAGTACAGAAATAAGCATTTTCATGGGATTATCGTGCAGTGGCAGAAATAGCCATGTACCATGAGAAAGGTCACTTAAAAAAAGGCAAAAAACAAAAAACAAAAAACAAAAAAAACAAAAAAAAAAGGCAAAAAACAAAACAAAAAAAAAAACAAACAAAGGGGAACTGCTCATTAAAACTCTTAAACCATTACTACTATGATAACAGAGTTATTTTAACCCGAATGTTCTCTTCAAATGATTTTGAAAAATGTTGTGGAAGCTATTTTGGTATCTTTATAAACTCTTTTTATTGTCCATGTTGACAATTATCACCGACAATAAGAGTGCTATTTGCGCTACAATTATTGTTGCCCCCTTTGCAACATCTTTTATTGGCCGGGAGGGTGAATTAATTTATGTCAGTCTGTGTATTTTGTAAGCTTATAATCACGCTGGTGTGGAAGCAATTAACTTCGCACAGCGACAACATTCATTAGCGCGTATAAAGCAGGAAGATATGGCTCGGCAAAACCTATCTCTATACTACAGAAGATGACCCTTTTCATCAGAATAAAGTGCACATAGTAGAGTTACTGAGTACAGTTACTGGTGGCTGTTTGAGCATTTTGTTATCTGGGCCTTAAAACAACGCTATTAAATTATGTCTTTTGCCAACAGTGATGCAAGAGTGAAGTATTACAAAACCTAAAAAGGGCGCCGACAGACGATTTTTGGTACCTGTCGACAGCCCTCCTCCCCCCCCCCCCCCCGTGACCATATGGCAGCTCCGCCACTGCGCCTGGGATGGCACAACCTTCGGGAAACAAGTTACTGTTCGTAAGATGGCACTAAGAAACACTGAACATAAGTCCCTTACCTTTTACCGTATTTTTAAATTCGGTCACACGGTTACATTCTCATGTGACACAGGTAAAAAATCACACAGGCACTACAATACGAGATACGAATTAATGTCTATTGAAGACTTATTAAAATTCAAGGTCTCATTTTGATCTAGGATATTTGTAAATCCCTTAAGAAGGAAAGTGAGAGAATAACATGATAATTCTACAAAATATTTTTTGAAATTGTTTATTTAAAAATATGAAATAACTTTACAAGTTCGATTTCAATTTATCTTGAAACTTTTACAGGTGACCAGTTTAATAATTACTGATCTGGTTATCGCCTAACTGTGTTGATGACCAAAAACAGACACTCGCTCAGCACGAGCATTGTACCATGCAAACTACGGCGTTAGTCTGAGTACGTGCGTATGACTTGCGGATGCGCCAGAATTGGATGGGCCTAGGTTATGTACCACTCATATAATGTGGGCTATGTATGTAAATAAATATTTTAGACTGGGTTCTGTTTCAGCGCAGTAGCAAAAGTTGGATTCCATCGTTTTGCCCATACCAGTTAACCACCATTTTGAAAAGATATGGGTTGCTGTTTTGGAAAAGACGACAAGCCTTCGGTGGTAATTGATTTTGTTTGATCTTCATTTGTACTATGTGCTGTAGCCTAACGTTAAGTTACACGGCACACAGTGGTCAAACTCACTATACTTGGGCCTACTGTAAGGTCTAACTCACACTGTGCACTGTAGCCTGGCTAGGCTGCAATGAAATTTTAAGTCTCTGCCTAGAGAGGCCGTACAACTCACTCGGTAAGCGAAAGACTAGGCTTATGGGTTATGTTTAAGTTAGGCTAGTGAACCACAAATCATACTCATGGCTTTGAACCCTAACATTCATTAGGGTAAAGCACCTGAACAGCCTAAAGTTAGGCCTTACGAGTTACGTTAAGGTAAAATCTAGCAATGCTGCCTTGATTTTGTTGCCTCCTTACTTGTATAGGCGAGGGGGGTAATTTCTTGTTGTATAGCCAAGGTGGAGGAACTTGATGTATCTAACTCTATAAAAGCTTTGGCTCTAGTCTCTGTACCCACAGTTACAGGGTGAGGGTTACATACCCATAGTAATGAGGTTGGGGTTACGTACGAATAGTTAATAGGATTAGGGTGACGTCTTTCCCAGCATTCCTTCCGTAATTTTATTTACAGTAGGACTTGTTGCAATATTGTCACACGATGTCATTGCAAACGAAAACAATGATGCTTGTGGTCTCTGGCAGCAAACTTCTTGGCCCATGCATGCAGTAGACATAACGCTACGTGTGTGTCCGTTTTAACCGCCAAACAAGGCGTCTTTTATTGCTTGGTGACATCATAATGCATAGAATCCATTGCAAAATTTAAATCGGCTCCTACATCATGATTGGTTCAATTGCATTGATTCTAGCCAGCCAATCACAGCTCGCGCCTTTGCCTATGTGATCTAGTGTGTGAAAATTCTGGGTCTTGAGACAGATCTTCCCATTGAGTTGGTTTATATCAATCGCACTTCACATGCTTATATAGCTAGCTAGCTCAGCTGGCTATGTTTAGAAGGAAAACAAGCCTGTGAGCCACTACTGGAAAAATGGCTGTGACTGGCTCGACTTGAACCAATTGATTGGAAACTGAGCCGTAAAACTCTTCCAACCTAACCCACAAACAGTGCCATAGCAGGTACTGTGCAAGCTGCTCGCAACTCGCAAGAGCTCAAGCCTCGCATGTCTTTCCTGGCTTGTGCGGGGCTTGTACACCACGTACAGGAATAAATGAGTAAAACTTGTCCATTTCAAACGATCGATCCATATCAGTCCTTCCCAAAACTTAAAGCTGAAAGTGTCTCAGTGATTGCTGTCTAGGTTGAACAGTCACAAATCTACGACAGGCTTTAAGCAGGGAATAATTTAAGCCGTATCCCAGATCGCAGTTTGCGAGGCAACGCTGTTTGCGAGGCAAAATGAATGATTCTGCAAATGAAAATTAGCTCTTGCTTCACAGTTTTGCGAATAGAATAGGCTCTATGGCAGTGTTAGCGCTGGGACTTGAAATTTGGGGGGGAAATTCCCCCCTTCTGAAAAATTTAGGGGGGGATTTTCATTTTTAGGGGGGGAGGAGTCTTTAAGTTCTGAGAAGTTAGGTCGAGTCTGCAATCTGCATTTACCAATAAAGAGATTAATGAAGTACATTTTTTAACATTCCAATAACTGATAGGCCTATGACTAAACAAGATTTCAACGAAGTTAGATGTAGCCTATCAGTTGGCCTGGCTTCTTTGCATGTGGCGCAGAATATTTCTCCTTTCTCGTACCATAACCACAGCCAAATTTTCAGCCAATTTAACTGAAACTTGTCAGCTTTTTTCTTCTTAGTCTTACTACTTTTGTTAGCAGACCTAGGCTTAACATTAGGCCCAGTACTAGTACTGTATTACTACTGTAGTAGTAGTATTAGGCCTAACTTACCAGTAGTATTACTATTTACGTTATTATTGCTACTCTGTAGCGGTTTGAAAAATAATCCAACTTTGACTTGGAGGCCATTTCACACTTCACAACAGTCTAAAACATGACCGATGTTTGCACACAGAGCGATTAGTTTCAGTACACACACTGCACAGAGCTAGCTGCTACTGCTGCGCGATCGTACGCAAGGCCTACAGCCCTACACTATAGCTAGCGCTAGTACATGCATACCCAGTCCATGCAGTATGGGTGTAAGGGTGTACTGTGTAGAGCTCCGTTTTACACAAACGTTTATACAAACGGTGACTCATCGATTTTCAGAGTTTTTATTCGTATAACGGACAAGTAAATAAGTTGTGCTTTGATTATAACCCTATCGCTTATGCAAGAAAAACGATGCGGGAATTTCCCGCAGACAAATATTTTTCTTGCGGGATTATTGATTCAGTTGCGGGAATCCCGCAATCGCGCAGCTTAGCGCGAACACTGCTCTATGGCCATTTGAATAAAACTTTGACCAAAACATCATGCAACCTGTATGCCACCTGTATATCATTAAAATCATGAAAAATGCGAGAATGTAGTGTCAGCTAAAACATAAAAAAATTACATTCTGAGCAACCTGTATATCATTAAAATCATGAAAAATGCGAGAATGTAGTGTCAGCTAAAACATAAAAAAATTACATTCTGAGCAACTACGAGTGCAACTGGATCGCGTTCTGGTACTGTACGAAGTCTGTTACATTACGTATTAGCTCAAATAAAGCCCGCTTGGCGGATGTATTATGTGCAGGAACTGCAACTGCACCTAGTTGTAACAAGGTAGACAGTACATATTCTTGAAAAAGTGAGGAAAAAGTTCTTTCTCCAATGATTGATCAATTTGTTCTTTTTTCTTTCCAGGAAACAGAAAACTCAGAGACATCAAGATTACTTGGACCACCAAATGGCAGAACCCCGGATAAACCTATGTATGGGTATGTATCAGTCCTTTATGGAGGGCAACACAATACCACAACCTTGACTGGGTTTTAATCAGGAATATATGTTGAATCTATGTCCTACAAAATAAGAAAATCTAATCTTGGACCCCCTCCTCCATACTGTAGGAAGCTATTATGGTTTTACTTGGTGTTGTAGCGATTTTCTTTCATCACCTGCTATTGAGGCTCTTGTCATTCTGCGTTGATGGGGTGGGGGGCGGCGGTCTTGGATTATAGAAGAAGAGATGCTGGCCTTGCTTACCAAGGGAGTCATCTCCAGGAGGACTGGAGAGGAGGGGACCTTTCGTTTGCATGTTAATCTCCCTGACTTCCTGGAGGCCGATCCTCAACCTGAGATCTCTAAAGGCATTTTCCAGAGACAATGCTTATTTACTTCAAAACATGGAGAAAAATTTTTTCTCTCAGGTGAATATTGCATCTCACTAGCATATTTTGTTTGGAAGATACTAATTTTCATAGTAATGCCATTTATGATTTAATGCATAATGGAAAATTTTTTGATGTCATTGCAGCATATTAGTTTACTATTGCATTCAATCTATTTATAGTTAAGATGCGGCTGCAAGGAATATTAAGCAACATTGTTTGCTATTCCCCACATATAGTGTAGGGTAATGCTACAAGAAGGGTTATTCAAACATTCTAAAAGTGTCAACTTTCAAGGAAAACCAGGGCATTCATTTATAAAGACAAAGCAAAAGGGATCTGACTCATTGCCCCAACTTAACATACTTTTTTGTAGCTTTGTTGAAAAATGGAGACCTGTAGTTTAAACAAAAATAACAATCTTTTAAGGGGTGATTTCTTGAGTTAGGAAAAGGGTTTGGCGTCCAGGTTTAGAGGACGTGGTCTGGAATTATTTTTGTCTTTCTGCAAGACCTTAATGAAAAGCCTTTAGAATATGCCTTTAAATGCTGCATAAATCTGGCCATGGAAGTTCTGCATGGAGACCCTGGGAGTGATCATCCAGTTCTTTGGGTCAGCATGCAGGCAGCAATGTTGAACCTCAAAGACCTGGGTCAGATGTGTTGGAGTGGCCTGGTCCTCACTCCATGAGGGGATGGGGTCATGAACTCTTTTCTTGTAGCCACAGGTTATGATGCAGAAGACCTATCTGCAGAACGGCTCCCAGATGTTGGCTAAGAGCCTCAACTGCCTCCTGCCAGTAATCACCCCTAGGCTTTCTGGGGAGGAATCAAAGTTGGTGTGGCAGTTGCTGACAATTTAATTGTCGTGAAACTCGTGAATGCACCAACCAGAAATGTGGGGGAGTTTATTTCCAATGGGTTACAGGGCCCAGGGAGCGTATCCTGCCTGGACAATCTCTTTGTGATGGTGGCCTGTAATGTTAGTACCATACTCCTCCCCCGTTTTTGGTTGTTTTGAATTGAAGCTGATTTATTTAAACCTTTTCATATTATGTTGGGCCTAAATTAAGCAAGGAATGTTACATTTTTCACTCATCAAGCAACCCATATACCCCAAATCCCCTTCCCCCCTCAATTTTGAGTGTTAACTACTTGTCGCAAAAGCTGGTCTTCCTGGGTAAATAGGGTTGGGCAGCATATACCTGTATTGACGTGAATACCTGTACCAGTACTACCGGGAATAAAAGTACCAGAGATATGTTGTGTGTTACTAATACTGGTTCTTGAAAAAATACTGGTACTTAATACTCATAAAAATGACAGGTTCTCATTTTAATCCCCAATGAGGATGTGTGGATGATTAAAATACAGTAATTTACACAAACATCAATACCCAGGTAGCAGCTGTAACGAAATTTTTCTCTTCGGCAATACAGTATCACTTTATGTCAGCCCACACAATATTTTATACAGTATTCACTGTTCAACAGTGCACACAGGGGCCACACCTTGCTAATTCATTATTGCAGTGCAAATTACAGTAGAAAACCCTTAATTTAGGAGATCAGTCTGTACTAAAATGTGTAAGGCAAATGTGGTAAATCAGGTAAAAACAAAGGTTTTTGCACAGCCATTAATGTAATCATTCACCCAGCTGCATTAACATAATGCACAGGGTTTGGGGTTTGGGCTCCTTCCTGCCAGAATTTCCTTCCCATGAGTTGAGAACCAGCACTGTCCACAATGCTGGTTCTGTGTGCTTTGCCATCTGCTGCCAATGTTTCACGGAACTGCCTAGCAGCACTGGGTTAACTCCCATCTACAGTCTACCAAGCAGAATAAATACAAACAGCAATGGTTTGTGTTTCATTTAGGGCAGAGTCATTTATGTAACTGGCTGTTGTGACCAAGTCACTTATATATTTTCTTTGCCCACCTGGCCAGTTATATAAATTACCCTCCCCTTAGCAGCCTACTGATGTATTGAGCCAAATTATCCGTACTTGATGTTGAATTGGTTTGGTTTCCTTCTTTTCCAGTGATGGTGGCGAGAGGCATCCCAATTTGCTCAAACAGGGAGATGAACAGTCAGCATTAGATCAGATTCTTCACAATACTGCCAAGTAAGTCACTGGAATATACCACCAAAGTACAGTATTAAAATGTTAAAGCAAAGTTAATACTATGTCATTTTCAAGCCCATTGCGCAAGCATGTAATTGGAAGAAAAAGAAAAGTTGAAAACTCCTCACAGGAAAATGTTTCGGGATGTTTAAGGAAATTTTTTTATTAGGGTAGTGGAAAATTTGGCTAGTTTTGTTGTGCTGTGTCTACGGACTTACTATACATGGACAGAGCATACTGCATGGTACATTGTCGCAACCGTAGCATGAGAAAAGGCACACCAAGATGGCCGTCTGCTTTGGTTTTGTGTGCAAGTTTGGACTTACTCAAGTGTATCCCCATATTTTGCAAGAAAGTTGAAATATTTTTGTAACAGGGCAAGTTAAGGTCAAAATCACTTTATGTGTTGCAGGAATATGATATTGCACTGTAAAAAGGGTCTCATATTTGCTGTAAATTTACAGAATAAAAAATAAAGAGGAACATAAAGATTACAAAAAAGTTCTGGTAGTAAGTTTCCAGAACTTTTCTGTTATCCTTATTCATTTCTTTATGTTGTTGTTCTGTAAATCAACAGTAATTTTTGGTTCCTTGTGTAACAAAGGAACCTATGCAGTCACCTTGGCGTATGTATGTGTGTGTGTGTGTGTGTGTGTGTGTGTGTGTGTATGTGACGGATTGGAATGCGAGGTATGTGGTGCGATAACTCAATAACCGAGTGATCAATTTTTTTCAAACTTGGTATGTATGTAGATGTTGTGGAGTAGATGTGCCCTATCGTTTTTGGAGGAGGTCAAAGGTCACTGGTGATCACCAAAGGCCAAAAACTGAATTTCTGTTAGTAGCTGTAACTCAGTATCCGTTGTTCAAGCAGTGGCATCATTTTAGGATAAGTTAGATTGGTAGGAGGTGAAAATGTTGGTACATTAACCAAAATAATTGGAAAGGGTCAAAAGGTCAAAAAGTAATGTTTTATTGATATCTTGCCACTGAAACATTTTAGAGGTGTGATGTAATGGAGATATGTGTTCGTCTAAGTGAAATGCACGTGATGACCCCCCTTGACCTCACTTGACCTCATTTGACCTTTTGACCTTTGTGACTTTTTTGTGACGTCAAGATTTGTCTTGATCAGACGAACCAAAAAGGCTATTACACTACCCTCCTACAATGTTCGTTACTTGAGTTACTGACATTTAAATGACAGGCTAGTGTGTACATATGTAGGTCATATGTAGGCCTATTGCAATGCCAGGTATGCGGTGCAATTACTCAATAACCAAGTAACATAGTGGAAATAATGGAAAGTTGTGTTCGTCTAAGTAAAGTGCACGTGAAGACTCTTTGGGTCTTTGTTCAATTGGTTTAAAAGTCCAGCTGAAGTTTAATGCCTTTAGACAAATGCAATGTATAAAAGAAAAGAAGAATGATAACCCCCTCTCAGTCTAAAAGCAGTTTAGTTAACAATCAGGCTAGTAATGCAATGATTATTAAAAACAACCTTTTCCTCACATACAGTATTGAATAAAGTTATTCACAGTGCAAGCTAAGATTCCAATTTCAATAGTAAAATATGAAAGCAGTTTCTCTTCTTTACCTCTGCTTTTACCCTAGGGACTACAATGCTGTTTCTAACACCCTCTTTAGGTTAAAAGGTCAAGTTGAAAGTCATTTATTAGATTCTACAGAGCTATGTTTGTTTCTTGGTCTTCTAGCCAAATTGTGAAGAAGAAATTGGTGGTAATAAATCACTATCGGGCTGCCGTTAGTAGCAGAATTGTGGTCTTTTCCTTATTTTTGCTTTTCAGGCAAACACATTGGGTAGTCTAAAGGACAACCATGACATAATTTCTAGTCATCCATCATAAATTTTGGTGGTCAGGAATGACCAGATGACTGTTAAATTTCTTTGGTGCAGAAGAGACTGTGTTTATTTAAAATCAGTTTTGATCTACTTTGACTGTATTTGACCTTTGTGACTTCTTTTTAAGGTCTGGATTTGAATTGTTGAGATTGACCAAAAAGGCAATTAACTAACCTCCTATACTACCCCAAACTCAAGTAAATGACATTTTAGTGAAAGGTGATGAATGTATTTGTCGCATGGAAGTGGGCAGTGTGCAGTGTGATAATTTGAAAAGTTTAGTGTTCCATTTCTCTCAAACGGCAAGTGCTTGTATGATTTTGAAATTTAATGTGCCCCTATGTTTTTGGGTGATGGCCAAAAGTCATTGGGGTTAAAGGTGCAAATTATGCCTTACCTTGGGACTACCTTAATACAATATCATCTTTAATGCAAGGAACCATAGTGCCCTTGGGTTCTTGTTTACAGTGTGCTTCCCATTCAAGTTTAACCTTTGTTTAAAATATTACAGAGTCATCGTCAAATTAGGCAATTTATAGCTTCATGGCGGCCATCTTAGTGCGCCTTTTTGTCCCAGTCGGTGGCGACCATCTATGGATAGGACGTGCAGTTACATGCTCTGACCATGTGTATAAGTATGTGGTTGTGTCATATTCTGACCTCATAAACAAAATACTGTGTGACTGCTCCCTTATATTTATCCATTTCTTCCTTATGTAATTCTTTAAGAACTTTTTGAAGCAGGAAATGAAGGGAGGAATGTTATTGGTTGGTTGGGTCATGTGTAGCACCCTGAATGCTCCGTTTACAATTGAAGTATCAATGAACCAAGTTTGTTATCTAAGAATTGTCTTGGCAGAGATCTGGTAGCCTGCAGATTCTGTCTGCTTATCTCCAGTGTGCAGTATTGCATGCAAAATACTTGGATTAAAGATCAGAATTAAATAATTTGACAATCAAAATGAAGTGTTTTGTATTCTTTCTTGATTATAAATTACAACTTCACAACTGGAAAGATGAAAGACCAGCATTTACAAAATAACAAAAAAATTGTGGGAAATTTGCCTTGCTTGCAATGAAATGTATTTCTTCAGTTTTCAGAGAGTCTTGCTTACAATTATCAATATTTTTAATAAAAAGTATTTTTTATCATAATTACAGTACTGTATTGCTTAGTTAACAGGTTGGTGGTTATATGTGTGTTTATGAAGAAAAGAAGACATTTCATGGTAATGCCCTAGTTGCAAAGTAACATGTGATACATTTACAGGTAAAATATAAAACATGTATTGAATACCCTTTATTCTCCCTTTACTTTCAGTAATATAATTGATGTAGCAGCGTTAGACTCTAGACGTATGGAACAACAAGAATACCTTGATAGAGCAAGACAGTATGGGTGAGAAAGCAGTTCCTAATGTGCTTTTATGAACTATCGAAATATTGGAAAACTGTCTTTCATTTGTTGTGTCATGTATAGGGATGGTTTTTGGCACTGTTTGACTTGAAGGTCTTTGTTGTGCAGGGAGGGGGGTACAGAATCATGTGTGTGTGAAAGGGGACAGATTGTATCCCCTTCCTTTCCCCTCGCCTTGTCTCCAAACCCCACACCTTTGGTTATCTGTGGAAAGTGCCAGCTTATTACCTCTGAAGTATTTTGCTGCAAATGTAATGTTGTTTCCCATGTTTGCATCACCCAGTGGGATGGCACCAGCCTTGCACATTTCTCACCATTTCTCAACAATTTTGGAAGAAGATTCTTAATTTGTGGAATATTCTGAATGTTCTGCACCTTTGGGAAAAAAGTTTACTCTTTCTGTCTCAGTTTATAAAAATTCCAATTCTCCGCCCAAAACCCCCAAAATGTATATATATGAGGAGAATTACCCACCTAGTGCATGCCCTGGTTTCTCTTTGTCTCTTACAGTACATTAATAGTGCTACTTACAATATTTGCATGTCCTCCACTCAAACAAACATTCTTCTTTTCCTCTCCAGTTCCAGAGTTAGTAATCTTGTTCCCAATACATCCAGGCTTCCGTCACATATGTTACAGTTACATAATGGAACATCTATGCCTTACTCAGTACTTTCTGCAGAACCAGTTTCATTACATGATATAAATCTGGTAAGTCAGTGCAGATGTATAGACCAGTGTTTTTGGTTTCAATGATAAGAGAAACAAATGCAATAATGATGGTGTGCGTGTGTATGTATGTGTGTGTGTGTTTGTGACACTTTGCTTGTTAACACGATATCTCAAGATAGGAATGTCTGACTGTTTTCAAACTTGGTACATTGATGCGCCATATTGAGAGGAAGAACCCTATTGTTTGGTGGAGGTCAAAGGTCATCTGGGGTCACCAGAGGTTAAAGTCTAAAAACCTTGTTAACGTGATATCTCAAGGTAGGAAACTTGGATAGATTTCATATGTGGTATGTGGATGCGTTATAGTCAGTAGATGGTCCCTATTGTTTTTTGCGGAGGTCAAAGGTCATCTGGGGTCACCGGCGGTCAAAGTCTGAAAATCTTGTTAACACGATATCTTAAGATAGGAAACTTGGATTGATTTCATATTTTGTATGTGGGTGCATTATAGTCAGTAGATAGTCCCTATTGTTTTTGGCGGAGGTCAAAGGTCATCTGGGGTCACCGGTGGTCAAAGTCTAAAAACATTTTTAAAGCAATATCTCAAGGTATGAAACTTGGAAAGATTTCATATTTGGTATTAGGGCTGTCAGCGATAAGGGATTAATCGCCAGCCAAGTAATCATTTAGTAAAATGGTACATGCGATTAATTTCATCTCGTGCCCAGGGACTCTAGCTTTCGGAGCAGACTCTGTAGTAGCCGAAAGATGGCGCTCTCTCAAATTATTAATACACCTTCCTAAACAGTAAAATATACAGAGTCTGCAAACCTTCGTCCAGTTTGCATTTACAGGAATCCTGCATTTTGAGGGACGAATAAGTAAACATGAGATGGTCACGTGGTGCACGAAACAAGTATGACTAGTGTATTTTGGTACATACAACTGATACAAGGAACGGCGAACAACCTAATTAGCCTTTTTAGGTGGAAAATGTGTACCAGGCCAAACGTTCCATGCATAAATATTACCTATTACACAAGATATAATTTAGTATTTTAATTTTTGTGGTGACGTCATATTTGGGGGTCGTAAATCAGATTCGCTAGAAAGTCGGCAGGCTATTGTATACTGTAGGTATATGCCATGTAACTTAGTTGGAAACGTGGGCTGTTCAACAGTGAAGCCGTTGAAAGACTCCTAGTATTATTTATTGCAGCAAAAGTAAGATTTTTGATTTTTGAATGTAACTTTAGTAGTTGAAACGCAAACACAATATAGCCTGCTTACAGCAGGCTACCGGGACTCTGACTTGCGTTAAGTAAAACAGTGTATCGTCCTTCTTCACAAGTTTAGCTGCCTTGGCAAAGCAATCGATGTCTTACAGTATGAACAACAAGCTCAAAAATTGCACAGAGCTATGACATGCACCTTTTATCCACCCAACCCCCATGTAGTTTACATGTGATTGTGTGCGGTGTCATGGTGTACGTTTTAATCCGTGAACCCCAAACACGGAACCCGTTGTGACAGGCTTTACTTCAGCACCACCAATACATTTGTAATGAACATAATTTACAATGAATTTGAAAGCACTACACGTATGCATACACCACAGTGTCTTTTAAGTGCCCTGTGCGCCATTGTGCACTTCACTGTAATAGTTCAATTTCAACAGCCACTTGTCAATTCGCTACTAGCTTACGTCTCCCAAAATTTCAACTTGAAATCGACAAATTTCAAAAAATTATAAGTTCAGCTTTCTAACCATGTTATTCCTGTCCTTGTATCAGGTAGGAGCGTTTGTAAGTCATGAACTGAAAAAAAGTTTGCAAAAAGTTTTGATCGCTGTTTATTAAGACCAACAGCGTACACAGCAGCAGTTGCACACGGTAGCAGCCGGCTGAAAATGGTTTATACGCCACTGCTTCGTGCTGTGCGAACTTCTGTTGCGAAGAATCGTACTCACTGATTGGCCTCTTGCGTTTAATGAATGAAGCGGCTTCTTTAAAATTTTGGGGATTTCCCGCTTCAAACGTAATTATTGAGGGAGGGTGTCATGTTATTGCCAATTGAAGTACACCCATTCTCTGAGCGCTTTTAACGATACACACCGAGCAGGCCGATCAGCAAGCAGAAGGCTGTACATTACACAGTTCATGTAGCTAGCAGCTAGCAGGTCTTATGTGCTGAATGTGAACGTACGTAGGACTATTTACACAGTACAGGCGTTAACTTAAACATAAGATGACCGGTGAAAACTAGATGTCTAGATTTGATCATAGCCTATTATTGTTAGCTCTAACGTTACATTTTGTTCTGTAAACTTAGGTGGCTAGGCCCTAGGCCTAGTTTTTGTTGTGGCTTCAAGCCACTCTACTTTTTGGGGGAAATTAGAAATGAAACAAATGGGGTACATTGGGTAAGTGTCAAAATTAAATATGTTGTAGTCGGTCCTGCAGCTGTCTGCATAGGGGGCTCGTCGGTTACTTTCGCCGTGGAATGGATACTGTATTGTGGCCTAGCCTATACTTTGTGAACGATCGTTGCTTTGAAATACTGAAACTTCATCTAGCTACTGGTGTGTGGTGTAACGATTTATATCAACCCCCAATGGAAGCAATTTGCTAAAAATTGATTGATTGATGGGTCAGGAGATGGTCTGTAATGTTTTTGGGTGGAGGTTGAAGGTCTCCTGGGGGCAAATGGGGTCAAAGTCTGAAAACCTCGTTATCATGATATCTCAAGATAGAAAGCTTGGATAAATTTCATATTTGATATGTTGATTGGTTATGGTCAGAAGATGGCCCCTATGGTTTTTGGTGGAGGTCAAAGGTCATCAGGGGTCAAAGTCTGAAAACCATGTTAATGCGATATCTCAAGGTAGAAAACTTGGATAGATTTCATATTTAGTATGTGGGTTCCTTTTAGTCAGTAGATGGTGCCTATTGTTTGGGCGGAGGTCAAAGGTCATCATGGGTCACCGGGGTCAAAGTCTGAAAATCTCGTTAACATGATATCTCAAAATAGGAAGCTTGGATAAATTTCATTGTTTGGTAGGTGGATCCGTTATGGTCAGGAAGTGGTTCCTTTTGTTTGTGGCAGAGGTCAAAGGTCATATGGGATCACCAGGGGTCAAAGTCTGAAAATCTTGTTATCATGATATCTCAAGATAGGAAGCTTGGATAGATTTCATATGTGGTATGTGGATGTGCTATGGTCAGGAAGTGGTTCCTTTTGTTTGAGGTCAAAGCTCATATGGGGTCACTAGGGGTCAAAGTGTTAAAATTTTGTTAATGCAATATTTCAAGGTGGGGAACTTACATAGATTTCATATTTGGTATGGGGATATGTTATGGTCAGGAAATGGTACTTATTGTTTTTTGTAGAGGTCAAAGGTCATCTGGGAACACCTGGGTCCAGAGTCTGAAAATCTCGTTATCATGAAATCGTAAGATGGCAGGCATGGATAGATGTTATTTAATATAGAGATGCATTATGGTCAGGAGATGCTCCTGTTATTTGTGGCAGAGGTCAAAGGTCATCTGGGGTCACCGGCGGTCAAAGTTTGGCATTTTTTATGTGATATCTCAAGGTAGGAAACTTGCATAGGATTTATATTTGGTGTGTGGATGGGTTATGGTCAGGAAATGGTCTATGTTGTTTTTGGTGGAGGTCAAAGGCAGAGATGCCAAGTATCCCAATTTAGGCAGAATAATTGCAATTTTCCACCCTTGATTTATCCCCATTGTTTTTGGCAGAAACGAAAGGTCATCTGGGGTCTCCAGGGGTCAAAGTCTAGGAACCTTTTTAAGTATGATCTTTCAAGATAGTTGTTTGTCCATCTGTCTGTCGTTGTTTACCTGTCTAGCTATGTATTGCTTTTATTGAGGTCAAAAGGTCATCTGGAATGACAAAATTATTTTTTGAACATGCTAGTATAACATTTGAATGAGAAGATAATGGTGGCTGATGGTACTCATTAAAACGGAACGTTTATGTATCATCAAAACCTCAATGCATTTTTGCATTCTGGTTTTTTTTAAATATTCATTTTGGGAATTCATTAGAATGTTGATGTAGACTAAGGCAAGGACTTTCAACCTGAAATGGAGGGGGGGGGGGACATTTTGCAGTTTCTGGTGGAATATGAACTCATCCAAAGTTGCCTTGAGGTTAAAAAATTTTACTATAGATGTAAATGTGTTTTTTTGAAAAAGATGTAGATTTTTATTGTGCGTTTAATACATTAGAAATATATAGGTATGTAAATGCAAAATGTAGTTCCATAAAAACAAAGTAAGGATTTGCTAAAGTCATGGTACCCACATGTCCACATAGGATTCAAACAGGCTATGATGTCATGCATATGGGCAGAGAGACTGCGGTGAATTCCCTCATTATGACTTTGTAGACCTTCAAAAGGGATGACAGATGACAGATATGTAGATTAATGTGCAGTGGCAATAAAGCTGGACAGTCCAACAAAAAGCTTCCCTTCGTGGGACAGTCCACCCCCACCCATTTTTCTTCCATCAAATATGGCAGTTGCTTTTCCACAGACATTCACAATGAACTTTGGTAGCTATGTTGAGCAAATTGGAGAGGGACCTTGGTTAGTATCTGAAGTAGGTGTTGGAACAAATATTCAGTTTGTGTAGAAGTGCATGCAGTGTATAGATTTTGAGAGGGAGCGTAATTTATATTTCCCTTTGTTCTCAACAATTGGCTTCTAATTTTAGTGGTGGAAAATATTTCACAAGGCAAAGGTAATAGGGATGACTACCATCCCCTCTCCCTCCCAGAAATGATTCTTCTAACTAAAAGGAACTGATCTTTGCGAGTGTCTTTTTTCAGCACTCAATGTTTTGTGGTTTTTAGAAGGGCATAATGTTTTTATAAAGCCAGATTTTCCCTGTACAGAAAAATGGTCAACAGCTATTCTTTGATTTAAGCATTACATAATAGAAATCCATTGGAAAGACTTTAGAAAGAAAGAAATAGAAATATGTAATGTATATGACCTCACCTTTAAAACATACATCCTCTTTGGAGTGATACATGTGTTATATAGGCATCCTATATCCTATTGATTTGTCAACCAAATGGATACATGTGCAAGTCTACTTTATGTAAATTGTTTGGTGTGCTGATGAAAAGTAGGTCAGTGTGATGATGGCAGTGCATAAGGTCTAATGTCATCTGTGAAAAGGGTTTTAAGAGAACAATTATGTAAGATGTGGTTATCCTTATTTCTCCCTTTTTCTTTTCACAATTTTCAGATTAATCATACTGCAGAAAAGTTTTGGAATGCTTGTGAAAGTATTAAGGTAACTCATAAAGAGGATTTGGTGGTAAATTTTGAAATTCCAGAAAACTGAAGTAGAAGGCAAAGACATTTACTTTAGACTTTGTGAGACAAAAGACTCATGTGGTACAGTTTTCTTGAAGGGAAAAACTGCATTTAGTTTTGTAACAAAAGAGAATCATGAAAATGGTCATGACTATCTTGAAGAGGATGCAGACAAAGAAGTCCAAGGACAGGTGCCATTCTTCTTTGTGAGACATATTTTGGAAATCATCAATCAGACGGCATTCCTTTGCATCCCAGTGCCATCCAGAAGGTACTTGCAACAGAAAGGTTGTTGAGAACAGATGCCAAATTTTTGTTAATGCACATTGGAGGGATGGTTTTGAAGTCCAAGCAAAGAGTCACCATGAGGGAAAGGAAATGCTGGTCGAGAGATGTCCATTGAAAGTTCAACATGCTGTAGGTGTTAATGTAAAACATACTTACAAGCACAGAAGTGTTGCAGGTGGGGTGTTTTGAGAGGTTGTACTTTTCCCCACTTTTTTTTTTTTATCTTGCCAGAAGTAGCAAATGTTTGTAGTTTATAATTATTTCAACTTGTCTTTAAAAGACATTTGTTGCTTGTAATTGCTTGGAAGTTTGTCCAACATTTCAGTGCTATACTAAACATTTTGGATAAGATTTTGTGGCATAGAGTTTGTTTTGAGCCAAAGATGGCCTGTCTAATTTCCTCAGGCTTCAAACAGCTGGACATGGATCAGTCTCAACACAGTTGTTGCACTGGTTGTATCAGCCTGTTGCCCATTTGTAAGTTCTGCTGCAAGGGTATTAATCATTGATTATTCCATCTAAAAAATAAACTAGAAATTTAGGGGTAGTCTTGATAGATTCTCAACTATTTGGTTGTGCTATGTCACACTAAGTGTTATGTTGAACCCTTGTCATAGGGAAAAATGAATTTTTCGGTCATAATGTGATACCAATTATAATTCCTAGACACTGCTCCCATTGTAATCTATTCATGTTGGCCTATTGCTGTACCACAAATTTATATTGGACAACTCTTATGAATTCTGACAATATTTAAATGAAGAAGTCATTTTCTGATCATGTCTGGAATAGAAATTCTGTTTTTAAGTTTTTTCAAATTGAACATTGATGTATTTGAAACCTGCAAAACTGAGACTTTTTGAGCATAGTTGGTTAACTCATATTCACAGATTGTGAAATTTATTCAAATAGTGAGCATGCTTGCTTGTAGTCATAGTTTTCTGTATGCATTGTATACTCATACTCTTTCAATCCCTACAGCTCCCACCCCTTCAACCCTCTCAACCCCACTATCTTTCTGACAATCACCTTGCAAGTCTCCTATAAACTTTGACTGTTTATCCCTGGATAGAATTGACATAGGTCATTTTAAATGTCATGGTGGTGTCAGAGGAGGAAATGTCCTTGGTGGACAAATTGTCAAGGTGGCAATTGTCTGGAGGGTAGTTGTCAGTCATTCTCACGAAGGGATATTGAACATAAAACCAAATCTTGTAAGTGTGCCTTTTGGTGAAACACACCCTTTCAGCATTGAATGTATGGGAGCACTTTGATGTCTTTTGGCAAAACTGAATTCCTAAATTGGGATGTCCTCAAGAGGTGAGATACTGAAATTTGATGTACTCTGAGAGAAACTAGAAATTAAGAAATTGGGGTTACTGTGAAGTTGAAAATAAACTTTTGGCAACTTAATTGAATAAGTTTGGCAATGATGCCAAACTATTTGCTGCAGGTTCTTCATTTTGGCTGCAGCTGTATCAGCCATGCATTATGTACAATAGCGGGAATTTGGCAGTGCTGATATTGTGGTGTCTAGGTCTATAGAGCATGCCTGCAGCTGCCTCGGCCATGCATTATGTGCAACGACAGTAATACGGCAGTACTGATGTTGTGGTGTGTAGGTCTATAGAAACAGAGCATGACTGAGGGAGCTGCAGCTAGCCTAATTTGTTGCGTGCCCTATGTAGGATATAAGTATGACTCAATTATATTACAAATGACTGAGAGGCATGTAGGGAATGATATTGCCATTTGCAATGAATTAGTTTTAAGAAAGCAATTCAATCCAATTAAGTCTATTGTTTTTTTTTTCTTTTAGAGCAAATGCTAAAAGCCATTAAATGGTCAAATTATTTTCTTACAAGACTGGACTTGTGTATTAAAGACAATGATTAAGCTAGGAAGGCCTTTTGGTACAAATTACGATGAAAACAAATTTTGTAGAAAATAATTAAAAAGGAAATTAGGATAAATATATGGACAATACATGGTGATTTAGAAGTAATTATTAGGAAATTTTGTTCGTATTAGTGTCTATTGTTTGTGAAGTTTATTTTTCATGAAGAGAAATCCTTGCCTCTTGATGTAAGTTGACAGTAACTAAAAGGTTCAAGTGTTTTGAAAGCAAATTAAATATTTGTGATTTCATCATAAAACTTATGATGGTGCTCACTGGTACAGCAGTGAATTCACAAATAGGTAGGAGGGTTTGGTGAGAAAAGTTATACAATAACATGAGCTTAGTGAATTTGCTTTAGTTTTCACCCCTCTTTATTTCGAAGCACTCTGGGGGAAGAGTAAAGTTTTATCTTTGACAAAGCTGTTTGTGGGGAGATTTTCTCCACAAGAAGTGCAATCTCAGCATATGAAGACCATTTTCTCTCTTTTCCACATGATATTTTGGCATTCCATGAAACCATAACTGTAAGGTTACTTTATACTTAAATTTCTTGCAGATTTAACATGTTTTTTATTGGTCTGTTTAAAGGGTCAACTTAGGTGTACAAGGTGGGGAGTATGGAGGCATCAGCAACTCCCTGTTCCTCCATCCTTTCCTCTGATCAAAATATGTGCTTTACAATTGTGGGCAAAATTGATGCAGCCTCTCTGTCCTCCTCACCCCCCCCCCCCCCCTCCCCCATCAACTGAATGTAATCTTATACAACCATGGCATCCATCACTTTGCCATAATTCTGGAACACTGATTGAAGCTATCAGATCCTCCTCTACCCACCATTATTTCCATAAATTCTACATGAAATTGATATGCATTATTCTACTGTTATTTGATATCAAGGTTAATCCAGACATTTTGTAATGTATACATGTATGAAGTATATAAATTTCCAATGTGTGAAGAGAATGAAAGTTAAGGGGACACAGAGATTGACATGAAACCACTTATAGATGAATCTGAGCAGCTAGTGAAGTCAGCTGTTAGTGGGGTCTTTGATTTAGAGCCTTAAATCTAGTAATCACATTATGTGTGTGCAACTCTAAACCCTCATATTCAGTTAGTTATGATGGATTTTTGATTCCTTGCCGTAGGCAGGCAAGGAATCTATGCGATGGTGATGTCGTGTGTATGTGTGTGTGTGTGTGTGTGTGTGTGTGTGTGTGTGTGTGTGTGTGTGCGTATGTGACGCTTTGGCTTGTAAACACGATATCTCAAGAAGGGTAAGTCCGAGGGATCTCATACTTGGCATGTGGATTGCCCATATTGAGTAGATGATCCCTATTGTTTTTGGTGGACGTCAAAGGTCACTTGGGGTCACGAGAGGTCAAAAGGTCAAAATCTTGTAAACACGATATCTCGAGAACGGTACATGTGACTATGCTCATATTTGGTGTGTGGGTTGGTCATATTGAGTAGATGATCCCTATTGATTTTCTTGGAGGTCAAAGGTCATTTGGGGTCACGAGAGGTCAATAGGTAAATTCCTTAGAAATTGCTTGTAAACACGGTATCTCCAAGAAGGGTAAGTGTGACTAATCTCATATTTGGTGTGTGCATTGGCCATATTGAGTAGATGATCCCTATTGTTTTTGGTGTAGATCAAACGTCATTTCGGGTCACTAGAGGTCAAAAGGTCAAAACTTCGTAAACACGATATCTCGAGAACGCAGTACATGTGACTATGCTCATATTTGGTGTGTGGGTTGGTCATATTGAGTAGATGATCCTATTGATTTTCTTGGAGGACAAAGGTCTTTTGGGGTCACGAGAGGTCAATAGGTAAATTCCTTAGAAATTGCTTGTAAACACGGTATCTCAAGAAGGGTAAGTGTGACTAATCTCATATTTGGTGTGTGCATTGGCCATATTGAGTAGATGATCCCTATTGTTTTTGGTGTAGATCAAACGTCATTTCGGGTCACTAGAGGTCAAAAGGTCAAAACTTCGTAAACACGATATCTCGAGAAACGGTACATGTGACTATGCTCATATTTGGTGTGTGGGTTGGTCATATTGAGTAGATGATCCCTATTGATTTTCTTGGAGGTCAAAGGTCATTTGGGGTCACGAGAGGTCAATAGGTAAATTCCTTAGAAATTGCTTGTAAACACGGTATCTCAAGAAGGGTAAGTGTGACTAATCTCATATTTGGTGTGTGCATTGGCCATATTGAGTAGATGATCCTATTGTTTTGGTGTAGATCAAACGTCATTTCGGGTCACTAGAGGTCAAAAGGTCAAAACTTCGTAAACACGATATCTGAAGAACGGTACATGTGACTATGCTCATATTTGGTGTGTGGATTGGTTATATTGAGTAGATGATCCCTATTGATTTTTGTAGAGGTCAAAGGTCATTTGGGGTCACGAGAGGTCAATAGGTAAATTCCTTAGAAATTGCTTGTAAACACGGTATCTCAAGAAGGGTAAGTGTGACTAATGTCCTATTTGGTGTGTGCATTGGCCATATTGAGTAGATGATCCTATTGTTTTTGGTGGAGATCAAAAGGTCATTTGGGGTCACGAGAGGTCAAAACGTCAAAACTTCGTAAACACGATATCTCGAGGAACGGTACATGTGACTATACTCATATTTGGTGTGTGGGTTGGTCATATTGAGTAGATGATCCCTATCGTTTTTGGTGGAGGTCAAAGGTCATTTGGGGTCACGAGAGGTCAAAGGTCAAAACTTCGTAAACACGATATCTGGAGAAACGCAGTACATGTGACTATACTCATATTTGGTGTGTAGGTTGGTCATATCGAGTAGATGATCCATATTGTTTTTGGTGGAGGTCAAAGGTCATTTGGGGTCACGAGAGGTCAAAGGTCAAAACCGTAAACACGATATCTGGAGAACGGTACATGTGACTATACTCATATTTAGTGTGTAGGTTGGTCATATCGAGTAGATGATCCATACTGTTTTTGGTGGAGGTCAAAGGTCATTTGGGGTCACGAGAGGTCAAAAGGTCAAAACTTCATAAACACGATATCTCAAAAAGGTTCATGTGACTATGCTCATATTTTTTGTGTGGCTGGTCATATTAAGTAGATGATCCTCTCGATTTTCGTAAAGGTCAAAAGTCATTTGCGGTCACGAGAGGTCAAAAGGTCAAAACCTTGTTAACAGAATATCTCAAGAATGGTACATGTGACTGTGCTCATATTTGGTGTGTGGGTTGGTCATATTGAGTAGATAATCCTATTGATTTTCGTGGAGGTCAAAGTTCATTTGGGGTCACGAGAGGTCAATAGGTAAATTTCTTAAAAATTGCTTTTAAACACGGTATCTCAAGAAGAGTAAGTGTGACTAATCTCATGTTCGGTGTGTGCCTTGGCCATATTGAGTAGATGATCCCTACTGCTTTTGGTGGAGATCAAGGTCATTTGGGGTCACGAGAGGTCAAAGGTCAAAACCGTAAACACGATATCTCGAGAACGGTACATGTGACTATACTCATATTTTGCGAGTGTGTTGGCCATATTGAGTAGATGATCCTATTGTTTTTGGTGGAGGTCAAAGGTCATTTGGGGTCATGAGAGGTCAAAAAGGTCAAAACTTTGTAAACACGATATCTCAAGAACGGTACATGTGACTGTGCACATTTAGTGTGTGGATTGGTCATATTGAGTAGATGATCCCTACTGATTTTCTGAAAGGTCAAATTTCATTTGGAGTCAGCATGTTCAAAGCCTGACAAGCTTTCCTGCACAGTCTTTCAAGAAATGTCACTTGTAGGGTCCTGTAACTTGTCCTGTAGATGGCACATAGTGAATACATGGTCCCAGAAGTTTTTGGTGGAGGTCAAATGTCATTTGGGTTCTGGCAGGCAGGGGATCTCAATGTAGGAAAATTGGATGCCTTGCATGTGTACTTTGTGGGCACATTATGGAGCCCTGTTAATTGAAAAACATTGCCAAGCAATGTCAATGTGAAAAAAGGCCTTACATTTCAGCGGCAAGGAATCACTAAGCCTTTTGGCTTTCTGGTTGGTTAATTTCATTATATCATTCAAGATATTAAGAAACAAAGAACTTCAAAGGTTAAAGCTGATGGACCCCAGTTTATGGCCAATGAAATCAGACCATCACTTGACTATTCAGATTTGTCTACACCTGTGGTAGGATGGTTGGAGAGGGTTGTTGTGGGTTTAGCAACGTGTCACAACCTCAAACCTCAGCCAAATCACAGGTTTTCTTAATTGCTAGGCACAGTGCAATGATAGATTCTACTTTTTCAATGTGTATGAAACCAAAGACAAGCAAAATGTAGCTACAGTTTGGCTGATGCAACTGCAGGTTTGTGACTCTCAAATAATGCAAAGAAAGGACTGGGGAAGAAAAAAATAACATGTTGGAGAGGTTGATGAAGGACAGGGTTCATTCTCTACCCTGAAGATTGAAAAGAAACCCTTTAACTTTATCCCTTTGTCCTACCCAAGTATAATCCTAAAGATAGTCACTATTAATCTTATTTTTGTATCAAAACTGAATCCTAACCCTACCTTCCATCCAATGGGTCAGTTTCAAATCAACTTTGAAAATAAACCTGCATTACTGACATACCATCAGGTGGCCGAAAATTTTAGTGTGGTTCAAATGTTAAAATGTATCATTGCACTCACCAAGCATTCATGTTATATGTATATTTGCTATTTATACATACAGTGTATACAATGGTTTTTCTAAGTTTTTAGGGGAGAGTCATTTATATAACTGGGCAGTGTAGGCAGTTGCGCACAGGAAATACGAAAGAGACTTGGCAATAACTGACAATCAGATAAATGACTCTCTCCTTAGTGGGCAAACATACTGTACTTGGTTTAATTCAACCTAACATGTATGCCTGATGATTTGGAGTTTTGCTAAAAGATTAAGATTTAATGTGATCTATGGAGCAAGGAGGAATGAGAAAGCTTCACAGATTATTTGTAATTAAGATGTTGAAAAGTAAGCAAAGGGTTGCATATGCAATTCAATGATCTTTAAGGGTAAAGTGCTTTACAAGCTAGAAAGAGGTTCAGAGATGAAGAAACAGGGCTTTCGTATTTAGAGAGGATGCATGCCTTAAGATCAGTTTGAAGTATGATACAAATTGAATGGTACTGTACTTCAAAAGTAAGAACAGTTAAATAGGGATTTTGAATTTTCCCATTACATGATTACATGATACTCATATTTGATGTACAGTATTGTGTGACTATTAGTCTGCTATAATAACAGGGCTATAGCTTGCTGGTTGGTAGAGGTTTATAAATTAATATTTATAAACCGTACATACATATGACATAGGCAGTGTTTGAACTAGAGTTTCTGCCTGGGCGCTGAATAAAATGTGGTCGGGATTACTTGTAATCATTAGCAATATGATCTGACATCAAATTAGGTCCAATGCAGAAACTTTTTTGCTGAGATGGGAATTTCAGCAGGAAGCTATAGATTTTCAAGACGTTTTCAAAGTTTTTCTCATATTTTCTGTTTGAGAAGTGGTATCAATAAAATTTGGAACTCAGAATTTGAATTTATACTTAAAGATAAATTTTGTTTTGCATAAAGTAAGGGATATATTTGAAGATGGGCTTTTCCAAAATATGAATTAATTTGAGGAAGTATTTAAGATGGCTTTCAACACATTACTTGATTCAAGTTTTGGTTTTGATGGTGAGAGGAACCTATGCATTTATGATGGCATGTCTAACAGTTTTGCAACTTGGTAAAACATAGTTGGCCCATAGTGAAATGATGTTTTGGTAGAGGGTGAAGATCATCTGGGTTCACAAGGGGTCACAATATTTCAAGGTTGTAAAGTTGGATAGAGAAACCTTTGTGGTGGGTAAGTGTATGTGTGTGCACTGCTCCTGAGAGCTCAAGCCTCTCATGTCTTTCCTAGCTGAAGCAGGGCTTGTTACTGGCGTAGCTTTATGAAAATTCAAATGCTACAATAAGGTCTGTCACATGATGTCCAGGAGCCCAGCCTTATTTCAGGCTTTCACATGCTGAATGAATTCACTTGCTAAACGGGGAATTCTGATGATTTCCTTACCAGGAATTGTTATCAGTACCCTGTGCTGTGTTCGTCTGTTTGTGACACTTTGCTTGCTAACCCAGTCTCAAGATATTAATGCCTGAGATGTTTCAATAGATTGCAGATTTGGTATGTGGGTGCATAAAAGTGAGAGGACAGTCCCTATTGTTTTGGGTGGAGGTTGATGGTCATCTAGGTTCACCAGGGGTCAGTGTCTTTATACCATATTCAGGATGGGAAACAGGTGAATTTCATAAGTCAATGTGCTATAAGTGAGAGGGATGGCCCCTTTTGTTTTTGCTGGAGGTTAAAGGTCTTCAAGGTCACCAGGGTGTACAACCCTGAAAACCTTGTTCAATGAATGTGCTGTGTGTGTGTTTGTTTGTGACACTTAGCTTGCTAACATAGCCTAAAGATATTAATGCCTGAGATGTTTCAATAGATTGCAGATTTGGTATGTGGATGTGTAAGAGGACAGTCCCTACTGTTTTGGGTGGAAGTTAATGGTCATCTAGGGTTACAAGAGGTCAGAGTCTAAAAACAGTACCATATTCAGGATGGGAAACAGGTGAATTTCATAAGTCAATGTGCTTTAAGTGAGAGGGATGGTCCCTTTTGTTTTTGCTGGAGGTTAAAGGTCTTCAAGGTCACCAGTGTGTACAACCCTGAGAACCTTGTTCAGGGAATGTGCTGTGTGTGTGTGTGTGTTTGTGACACTTAGCTTGCTAACACAGTCTCAAGATATTAATGCCTGAGATGTTTCAATAGATTGCAGATTTGGTATGTGGATGTGTAAGAGGACAGTCCCTACTGTTTTGGGTGGAGGTTAATGGTAATCTAGGGTCACCAGAGGTCAGAGTCTAAAAACAATACCATATTCAGGATGGGGAACAGGTAAATTTCATATTTAATAAGTCAATGTGCTATACGTGAGAGGGATGGTCCCTTTTCTTTTGCTGGAGGTTAAGGTCTTCAAGGGCTGAAAATTTTGTTACCGTGATATCTCGAGGTTTGAATGGATTTTTATAATCAGGATAAGAATGTATTTATTTGTGTTATGGTCAAAAGATCATGGCCGTCAAAGGTTTACCTTTTCAATGCAACATCTTAAGGTATGAGTTATGGTCCCAACAATTGTTTTTGTGAAGTCAATGGAAGGTTACACGTCTGAAAATGTTAACACGTTATCTCAAGAAAGGAAACTTGGCTATATTTTATCAGTATGTAGATATGTTGTGGTGAGAAGATGGTCCTGTTTGTTTTGGTGGTCAAAGGTCATCTGGGGTCATCAGGGGTAACATTGGGCCATGTTTGGATTTGAACATGTACATACCATCAAAACCTTTTGCATTGTGGGTTATTTTGCTTTTGGTGGAGGTCATGTGACCTTAACCATAAACTCAACTTGACCTTGTGTTTTATAGCCCATTTCTGTAGTTGCAACAATTTGTATAAGTGCACACTCCCATTGGTCATCTTGACCTCAAACTTCACCATAAACTTGAACTTGGCCCTAATTTGAACTCATTGTTCATTGATCTTAAACTTGAATTGTATGGTGTACTCACAGAGCAACTAGAAGGCCTGTTGGCCTTGCAGTAAGTCTGTTTTTCCTTTTTTGGTTTCGATGATAAGAGAAACCAATGCATTCATGACGGCGTGTGTGTGTATGTATGTGTGTATGTATGTGTGTGTGTGTGTGTGCATTTGTGAAGCTTTGCTCATTAACACGGTATCTCAAGGTAGGAATGTCTGGCAGTTTTCAAACTTGGTACATGGATGTGCCATATTGAGAGGAAGAACCCTATTGTTTTTGGTGGAGGTCAAAGGTCATTTGGGGTCACCAGCGGTCAAAGTCTGAAAACCTTGTTAACGTGATATCTCAAGGTAGGAAACTTGGATAGATTTCATATTTTGTATGTGGATGTGTTATAGTCAGAAGATAGTCCCTATTGTTTTTGGCGGAGGTGAAAGGTCATCTGGGGTCACCGGGGGTCGAAGTCTGAAAATCTCGTTAACACGATATCTCAAGGTAGGAATGTCTGGCAGTTTTCAAACTTGGTACATAGATGAGCCATATTGAGTGGGAGAACCCTATTGTTTCTGGTGGAGGTCAAAGGTCATTTGGGGTCACCAGGGGTCAAAGTCTGAAAACCTTGTTAACTTGATATCTCAAGGTAGGAAACTTGGATAGATTTCATACTTTGTATGTGAATGCGTTATAGTCAGAAAATAGTCCCTATTGTTTTTGGCAGAGGTCAGAGGTCATGTGGGGTCACCGGGGGTCGAAGTCTGAAAATCTCGTTAACACGATATCTCAAGGTAGCAAACTTGGATAGATTTCATATTTAAAATGTAAATGTGTTATAGTCAGTAGATGGTCCCTTGTGTTTTTGGCAGAGGTCAAAGGTCACTAGGGGTCACCAAGGGTCAAGCCTGAAAATCTTGTTAACACGATATCTCAAGTTTGGAAGCTTGGAAATATACAGTATTGCATATTTGGTGTGTGTATGCATTATGGTCAGGAGATGGTCTCTATTGTTTTTGGTGGAGGTCAAATGTCATCTGGGGTCACCAGGGGTCAAAGTCTGAAAACCTTGTTAATGCAGTATCTCAAGGTAGGAAGCTTGGATAGATTTGATATTTGGGTATGGTCAGAGGATGGTCCCCAGTGTTTTTGGCAGATGTGAAAGATCATCTGGGGTCTCCAGGGGTCAAAGCCTGGAAACCTTTTTAAATATTATCCTTCAAGACAGCTGTTTGTCCATTTGTCTGTCTGTTGTTTGTATGTCTAGCTATGTAAGGCTTTTATTAAGGTCAAAAGCTCATCCGGAATGACAATATTTTTTGTACATGCTAGTATAACATTTGAATGAGAAGATAATGGTGCATTATGGCACTCTTTGAAACGGAACATTTATGTATCATCAAAACCTCAATGCATTTTTGCATTCAGGTTTTTCCAAATTAACAGTGCTTAATAATGTACCCACAATATAAAAGCTTCCTACATTGAGATATCATGTCAGCTTTGGACTGTGCGACACCCAAGATGACTGACCACCTGGAACTAGGGTTCTGCTCACCATGTGTGAAACTTTACAGTATCCAAAACCATTACTGTAGATATTGTGTAAACATTGACTGCTTGTGAGCCTAAATGACATTTGACCTCCACCAAAAACAAAAGAATTCTCCTCACCAAAATGCATTTACATATCATGTAAGAAATATATCCAAGCTTTCCACCATCAGATATGGTGTAAACAAGAATTTTAGACTTTGAAGACTGGTGACCCCAACTGATCTTTGACCTCCACCAAAAACAACAGGCACCTATCCATTCTTTCCATGCTTCCTACCTTTAGATATCATGTAAACGCCTTCACTTTTTAATGACTGGTGACCCCATATGACCTTTCACCTACATCCAAACCTACAAGGATCATTTAATCAAAATGCACCATCTACATGCCAAATATGAGGACCCTAAAAATGTTGTCTTTTTTGAGATACTGTGTAAACAGGTTTGCCAGACTTTTTGAGCCCAAATGGCCTCCACAAAAACTTGACAGGAACCATCTACTCATTATGGCCAACTGACACACCACATAAGAGACAAGTCACTTTTACTTGAGATACTGTGTTTAAGTTTAAAAGCAATTAAGAAATTTACCATTTGACCTCTCCTGACCCCAAATGACCATTGACCTCCTCCAAAAACAATAGGAATCATCTACTCAATATTGCCAACCCACACACCAAATATGAGATTAGTCACATACCCTTCTTAAGATATCTTGTTTACACGTGTGTCAAACACACACATATACACACACACACAAGACATCACCGTCGCATAGATTCGTTGCATGCCTCGGAAAAGGAATCAAACATGGGTTGGGTTTGCATGACAAACCCCTGAACTCCAAAACATTTACAATTAAATATAAATATTGTCCGAAGTTGGATCCCAGATGACCTTGACCTTCACCAAAAACACCACAAGTAAACTCCTCAAGATCACTCCTTTGACCCCCACCAAAAACAGTAGGGGCCATTCTCTTACCAGACACATCCACAAAGGGAACAAGTTCTTAACTTGATATATTGTGTTAAAAACCAAACATGACCTGTGACCACCAAAAACAGTATGGCCATATTCTGACCATTATGCATCTATATGACATCTATCCTAGCTGTTAACAATGTTTTGGGGGGGGGTTGACCTGAAGTAACCCTAAATGACCTTTTATTTACACCCAACATGATAGGACCAATTTTGACCATAAGGCATCTACATATCAATAATAGAACCAGTTCTATTTCGTTCCTTGAGATATCATAATATGAATCTCTTCTAACCTCTGGTGACAGCAGATGACCTTTGATCACCAATAACAATAGGGGTCATGTTTTCATCATTTCACATCATCATACCAGATATGAAAGGCTTTCATGGTTTGACCTCATCTAAAATAAACCTCACTTGACTTCAGACTGAGATGACCTTTAAACTTTACCAGAAAGGCATAAGGATCAGATGATAACACATCTATATACCAAAATGTAATCTTCTTTACTGTACTTTAAGATATGGTGTTATAAAGGCAGGCATGAGCCTGGCATTTCAAAAAAAAAGACGAAAATTCACTGCCGGGGGGTCACAGCCCACCTCAGCCCCACCATGGTTGGGGCTTAGGTGAGAAAATTTTGAAATTTTGGAACCTTGGATTACAGGGAATGCACTCTAAAACACAACATTTTTGTTAGCATTGCCTTGTAGACTGTGCTTAATTTGTCACCTCATTGATCTGCTCAGGTAAGTGGTTAAGATTTCCTGGTGGGCTAACTTTTTATTGGGCTAATAGTGACTGTAATATTACCGGCAAAATGTTCATTAATTCAATTTAAAAGCCAGGCCAACAAGACTAGGCCTAGCGTTGCTCAGTGCTTACTACTAATACTAAGTAATACTACTGGAGTGGGCTAACGTTTGGCCTAACGTTAGGCTGGTAATAATGTAAACTAGCCTAGCCTATGCCTGTATAACCAAACGTTGGCCCAGGTTATTCTTAACCAAATCTTTTAAAAATGGATTCGATGCATATGGATAATGCAGTAACAACAGACAGAAAGTAACACCCGATTCTGCGCAGCCAACAGACAGACAAAACAACTCACTGTACAAGAAGCTAAAACTTAGTAGGCCTAACGTTACAGTGTTAGGCTAGGCCTAACGTTAGTCGTTACACTACACAAGAAAGACGTCGCAGGACGATGTGTCAAACGGCATTCATATACCAGATTATTCAAATGTTCAGTCCATTCCAGCATTGACTAACATGAGAGCCACTTGTTTTTGGCAATTTTGTCAAAGGCTACACATCGCGAATCTCTTTTATCTTGAATTGATTTGGAAATGTAACGGATGTTCCGTGCACATGCAGCAGGCATGAAGTTCAATGCATGCAATATTACTGTACAAGTTGTACGATACGGCGGACAATCGCGAGGCCCTTTCGATTCCCTGCGCGATTGCAACATCCATGCCTGCACAGCTTTGTACGTTCTATAAATTTGACAACGGTCATGCATAGTATCCATCTAGGAAATAAAGATAACTGCGAAGGTGTACACATTGCTTACATACGCACGTACTGTACGAGCGTGAGTACTATACAGTATCCGTAATCTTCCTTGTTTCATGAGCTTCTTCTCTTTACAGGTTATGTCCGCGATTTTATCGACACAAATAATTTTGATAATATACAAAAAAGCGGAACTGTGATTTTTCCGTGGAACCGCTACTAAAAATAAGCGGAAATCTGCGAAAAAGAGGAAAAAGCTCATGCCTGTAAAGGTTTTGACCCATGTTGACCCCATATGACCTCCACCAAAATGGTAGGATTTCTCAATTTCTCATACCATACATACTTTATTCAAGTTTGCTTCCTCAAGAAGTTGTTGTATTCAGGTTTCAGTTTGACCCCTTTTGACCTCTGAAGACCTTTGAACCCCAGCAGAAAATGCTCTTCTTCCCATAACAATGCACCTGTATATACCAAGTATGATGTTCATCCAAGTTTTTTAAAAGGATCGTTTTTACAATATTTGTTAAGTTTGACCCATGGTGACACCCAGATAATCTTTGACCTCAATCAAAAACCACAGAAATGTAGTTTGCAAGCTGTACCAGTTTCTTACCCTAAGGTATCGTGTCAACAAGTTTTTCAACAATTTTTGTTTGACCACTAATGACCCCACATAACCTTTGACGCCCATCAAAAACAAGAGATAACATAAAGTAATATTCCTCTCAACATGGAGCATCCATGCACCAAATTTGAAACCAACAGACATTCACTTCTGTGTTAATGAGTAAAGCATCATTAATGCACACGCACTCATACACCATCACAAATGCAAATTATCCAAACTTCAAATGCAACTCAGACACAGAACCTTCCACTTTGCCAGACACATACTTGAACTGGAGGGAGAAATCTGCTGTGAAACGCATGTTATGGCATGGTAAGACTCAACCAATGGATTTTGAGATCAAGTGCATGATTCTTCATCTTGGCACAGTGAAGTTTTTAGCTGTACTTGTCAGTGTATTGTGCTTTGTGCCAGACAATAGAGAGTTGTGTTTATAGTGACCTTTCTGTTCAGGTCAACAAAACAGCAAACATCTGAGCTCTGCGCTGGCTGCTAGCACACATTTTTACATGTTTCCATTGGCTGCAAACACACCTAAGTGTTACCCATAGGCCTTTGACCTATTGCACAGCACTTGAAGAAACTTCAAACTGGTCTATTGTGCAGTTTCAAAGAGAGAGGAACCAACATTTCCTGGAATTCTTTCAATTGCTTAAGAAAAGTCTGCTTTGATTTTGTGAATGCACTTAGCCTAAAAATTAGTGTACACACTGTTAAATAATACAACTCACACATAAAAAATAACCAGGAAAGGTGATATGTACAGAACGGCAGAGTATCTTCTGCCTTGAAGTGAATCTTAAAATTCTTACATAATCTTCAGAAAATGAACTACATTGAAATATGGATTCCATTTAGTAAAATCTGTACATAATAATTATAATAAGACTACGCATACTGGGAGACGGATAACAACAGTGGACCAACTGAGGCATACTTCTAAAAAATCAACAGGAACAGAGAGTTCTCCAAACAATACATCTGGAATGCTTGCTCATAACATCTTTATCTTAAACATGAATTGTCATGTGTTGCCTGGTAACATTAATGTAACACTTGTGCAAATGAATTCCAGCTTCAATTTTCTTACAACAATGACGGAAAGTTAGGGCGAACTGCTAATAACATCAATTCTTCAATTCTTTGGGATCCTCTATTTGTAAGTTTGGTATTCATGCATGATCCTTCTTGGAAAATATCTTTCCTTTGTCATCAATTCTGTGCAGTGTGGCAATTGATAAATTAATGCTGGGGAAAGCTGACAATACTTTTCTGCCGAGCTTACACGATCCTTAATTCTGCAGCTTAATGGCAATGGCATGCCACTTTTAGAAACTTGATTCATAGCATTCAAACAAAACCATTGGTTGATACCACATGATCAATTCAAAACAGGAACCTGCATGATTTAGACTCACATGGTGGAACCTAGTCCAGCACCCTGAACATGCTTGAAAGTCAAAAGATGCAGAGCCAATTGCAAGGCATCACACTCATATGCCTCAATATTTACATAAGGAGTAAGAAGGTTTCATGCATGACATCTAATAGTCTGCACCCTTTCTATGCTGCTGCAAAAAGTACAACAGAATTGCATACTGAAGCCCCTGCAGCTTAGCTATGACAAGATGGTGTCAAGTGAACCCTAATGGAGTCAGTGGATTATTTTGCCCCTCTGAAAGATCATAAAATACAACAATCTTATGAGAAGAAAGCCCTTCACCTGTGACTGTGTTGTTAACCTAAAAAGTCCCAACTCATGACTGCCATAGATGTAATATTAAAACCACACTGTGGGTTATTGCACAAGTTCGAAAACCCAATGTTAAACTGCTGGCAACTTTATCACTATGTTAAGTTTCATACATTTGTTCAGATTTCAACAAAATGTAACCATCATCAATTATTGAATTCTTTATTCTATCAATATGCCCAATTTACCACTTCAAACTACCTTAAAAAAGCAACTTCTTCATCATATTATGACTGCTTCATTACAGTCTATGGAAGCAACCATGTCCATTTGTTTTTCTACCACATGAAGAAGATGTCCTTCCCAGTCTACAGGAGAGAGTACATGGAGTATGGATATGAGTTTGCATCAACTTCTAAGACACACCGAATGAAATCATGAACTCTTCACTGTGATGAAATGATGTACTTGACAAATAAAACTTATGTTGGTTTAGAAAGTCCCTTGAGGGATGGGATGTGGGATTAGAGGGGATGATGGGGGTGAAAGGGGAGGCACATCATGGCTTTCAAAGCAGTGAAACCGCCCCCTTCTAGTGAGACTTCCTACCTTTCAAGGGGCCACATATATATGTGGCAAACTCTCCCAGCCAATCATTTGTATTTGGCTGCTGCATAAATTTACCTTAAATGTATAGAAGGATGAATCAAAACTTGAAAATATCCTTATGTTAAAATAACTATACATTTGTGCATTTCAAGGGCATCACATTCTTCCACTCAAATGGAGCTGCTGTTAAAATGAATCTGTAGATACAACAGTTGGCATAATTATATGACATGCACTTTTAGAGAGCATATATTTTGAAGAAAAATAATGATGTATAGCTTGTGCAGACTACAATTTTGATTTCAATACTAAATCAAGAGAGAGACTTTTGCCATTTCAACCACAAGCAAAAATGAAGTTTGGAGAGGTACTCAATTAAAAAACAACTGAATGATTCCCTTGCAACACAATAAATTAGAAAATACTGATTTATAGCTATCATCTTAAAATATTTGTAAAAAAATACAACATCCCTTTCCTTCATTCTTAACTTCTGTGATCTTGCAGGTCTAAAACGTTTCACTCTCCTTAATATGAATTTGAAAATTTGTACACTTCTAGTAAACATTGCTACCTTTCTAAATCAATATTACAGTCTACGGTGAATGAGTATTAATTTGTGTCATTTTAGCATAATTAGTAAAATACCAACTTCATTTCTTGGCAGAGCTGACAAAACAAGGTAGTGATATATAAACGAAAATACATGAAGCCTTCTATTCCATTTCGGATCATGCACAAAATCAGAGAGCATTTGGGTCACTATCTCTTCCCCACTCCCAGTCTCTGGCTGAGAATTTGACCTAATTTACTTCAAAATATCTCTTCTGTAACAGACTAGCATCTCTGCATCTCTGACTACTCAAAGAAGAAAAACTCAATATTCAAGTTCCTTTTGCGAATAACACCCCCCCCCCCCCCCCCCACCCTACCTCATCCACAGTGAACCACAATCATGAACTTATATAACTGAATATTTTATCTTCTACCTCAGTGCCATTAAGAAAAAATTACCCTTCCAGGTGGACACAAAAACATTTGTTAATTCAGACTTGAGCAAATTTATGTAACACTCTTGGTATAATTGGTACTTATTCAACTTCTAGAAGTCCCAGCAATACGTGAAGAGGCTTGCTATAATCAAAGAGCTGTCCATGGCATCAGACCAAGTGTGAAACCTACCAGAGAAACCTGTGCCCATCATGTTAAAGATTATCAGTCAATTTTTATAACATTACAAAACTTCAAAAATGTCAAATGTGCATGCACAGTGCAGTAATGCTGGGTGGTGTCCCTAAGAACTGTGCAGATTATTTATTTTCTGCAAATATCAAAATAACAAAGTTCTTGAAGCAGTGCGTACTTTGACTTAAAAGTTGGACTGGTGGGTGCTGGGTGTAGCACAAGGCAAAATACAATTTAAAAGAACAATACAAATACACAAGAGTTACAGACAGCTATTGTTATCCCAATGTTTATCAAGGTGATTTGTGATTCTAAATGATGCAGTGTCTCTATTCTAGTTCAGAACGTGTGAGGCACCACACAAAATATAACAGATACTTCAAACACAGTACCACCACATCCATTCAGATTGGAAGGGTCCATCTGAGGCATGTTGTTGGAATGCCTAATTATGATGTAAAATTTACTGCAGTACAAATAGTTGTAATGAAAACACTGAAACACCTTCAGCAGTAAAACTTTTTAAAAGATTACAAATCTCCCCACAGGCAGCAAAACATCTTCCTTCCAAATTTGTTTGAAGCACCTTCTCCAATTTAACCACCACACACAATGGAGGAAGGGATCATTAAAAATTAAATCCAGATCTGACTGCCATGTCTTATCAGTACACTGAATTGCATGTACGGCTTGATCCTGGTGCCTTTACACTTGTCTGCTCAGACTGAGAAAATGAATCACCTTGTGGTACCATTTTCAAGGGTCACCTACTGTAGAACACTTGCATGGGTTTGGTCCTCTGCTCTCTACCATAGATCTGATGTCATCATCTGCTGTAACAGAGCAGTGGTTCTGACATTGCAGGTAATCGACCATACAGGTGATGTGATCTGGATCTAGTGTAAGCACACCCAAAGATATTCTACAGACTGCATCAACAATCACTGATCAATCAGAATGCCGTTATTCTTTGAGTTTGCAACCAGAGTGTAGTGTCACCAAATTAAGAGAGGTATATGTTTCATCCATAAATATGCCACAACCCTTTTAAAATAAGCATTTCACAAATTTTGCAAGGAATTAAAATTGGAGCAAATGATTTATGCAGTCTTGGTACACAACTACTAGCTGTAATGCTCCCTGTAAGACAAAGCTAATTAAGCACAAATTCAAAACTCTCTGCTCTAGCATAGCTGTAGCAGCCGCAGCCAAGCTAAGGGTGCTTTCATAATTTACACTTTAAAAAGTCTACAATAATCCTTTTTTGCTAAAAACATTGTGGCAGCTTTGCCAAGGGACCTGCAGCATGCACATACCCATAACCCTCAAGTGCAGTTCAGGTTGGGGCAACCCTACTTCCTTCCCTGGTCACTGTGCTTTCATTGATAAAAAACTAGTCCTGTTTCACATAATAAGTCACTCTTATTGGATAATGATTGCAGCAAAACAATGAGTCAATCTTGTACAGAATGGTAATCTATCTGTCCAAACACACTTCTGCAGTAGGTTCTTGAAGTAATGGATTAGAGGATTTAAACTGTTAAAAACAAGAAATCTGATACCTTAACAGACAAATTGAGATGCTGTTTGACATACAACACTGTTAGTATAATATCATTTAAAAAAGAACTTATGATTCTGCTCTGAACATACTTTGAGGGTTACATCTGACAATATGTTAGGAAAGTTTCGGAGCCCAGTCCGGCTGTTTCAGAAAAAATACACAGTACGACATGATACTACAGTGGTTGGATATGATGTATACATGCTACTGCATATGCCATCGATATTACTCGCAAATAAATGACCATAAGCAATTGGTCAGTTTCATCTATCCCACAGCCTTAGAGGACTGATACTACTACCAAATACATGTGGAAAAGTCCAAGATATCAATTTATTAAGCTATTACAGAGAGACACTGCATATACAGTATACCAATGGAATTATTTTTTTGTATTAAATGAATGTTGTGTACTGCAAACTGTAATGCCTACCAGAAAAAAAAAAACCAAATGGCCCATTTCCAGAATTGTCAGCTGTCTAAGGGGAAGGAGAAAATTTTTCTAGGTTTAGGTATATAATTATTACATTGAAATATGTTTATACAGCACACCCCACCCTTGGGCCAAAACTTTTTGTGCAGCAAGCTGAATTTCCTGAGAATTTTGCTCAAGACTTCCAATTCTCTGAAATCAGGAAATTTCCTAAACTCCTACATCTTTGAAAAATGTCCACCCATTGCAGTGCCATTCAGCTTTGACAAATCCCATTCATAATAACTGGGAAAAACAAAAGCATTACATGGACAAGTACAATGCTTCATGTGGTAGCCAAGTGTCTCCTACAAAGGTAGATTGAGAGTACAATAAAAATTATAAGACGACCAGACTGACAACAAACTAAGAGAACAGTTTAAAGTGTACCTCAAGTCTAAAATTTCAATAATATATATATTACAGAGCATGACAAATGAGTTTTAACAGTCCAAGGAGCTATGACAATGAATAAGACTGATTTTGCAACCTCTAAAGTATATATTTTTTAAAATGCTAGGCTTGAGGTACATTTTAAACCCCATGTTCAAGTTATGAAAAAAAGGATGTCAAAGCCAAAGTGGAACAGCTTTTCATTTAAATATTGTTGTTGGCATCTAAGAAGAGCACACTGAAATCTGTCACACAGTAGGCATATCTTGCAAAAAAGTTAGATGAAACTACTTTTTAATACATTACTTTGACTTTGTTAATAGAAAGCCATTAAAAAAATATTCAAAAGTTTTGCATAATGTTACTCAAATTTATAACGAATGTGCCTAAAACAATTATCACTTATTTCAATCAAGCTTTTTTTTTATACATTTTTTTTTAAACATTTGTTTACTTACATAAACACAATACATAAGAGATCCAATTCATATTCACTGAAAAAGGATTCCTGACCCTGCAAAAATATTTTTTGGACATTGGTATTACACTGTCCAATGATTATTCAAGATAACTTATTTAAACATTCATCTTTTTACTTCATAACATTCACCTTTTACTACAGAACACTCTAAGGCTTGATAATAACTCCACATCTCAGTCAAGTGAAAAGTTGTGTATTACTGATTGATCAAAGTACTTACTACCGACTCTCTCTATACAGTTTATTTCAATGACATGCTACCAAAGGCACTATAGTGCAATTGCCTACAATTCTTGACAAAAATAAAGGGACAAAGCGCATGCAGTGAATTCCCTCACTTCTCCCATTCAATTTGTGGCCGCCCAAGGTATCCTGAAACTTCAAAACTGATGTGAGGAGCGAAGTTTGTCCAATGTATTCTTGTCAAGGATAGTAGACCGGAAAATCCTCCAATAAAGATGTCATTCAGGGCTAGAACAAGCCTTTGCCCACCAAGACTATAAAGGGAAGGTAACAATAACTTCCAGCCAGGGGCTGCAGGCAACAACACAAAACCCCACAAAAACCTTTTTGTGGCGCTTGGAAAGATGAGAACTTCAAAATTTTGATTTTAATTTTACATTTCTTTAGAACTGATGGGTAGAGCTTGGTTTGCCCCATGTACTTTTGTCAAGGATAGTAGACTCAAAAGTTCTCCAATTGAGTTACCATTCAGAGCTGGTACCAGGGTTTGCCCACCAAGACTGTAACGGGAGGGTAACAGAAGCTACTAGCCAGGGGCAGCAGGAGACAACATGGAACCCCACAAAAAACTTTTTGTGGCTCTTGGAAAAAAGGTTTGGTTTTAATTTTACTTTCCTTTAGAAAATTTCAGATTCAGATTCAGCATTTCAAAAATGTGAGGCTTTCAACATTCAAAAAATTGGGTTTCCTTTTGAAGAGTTTGCTTTTTTTATTTATTTATTAACTTATTGTTATTGAGAAACAGTTTTTTAATTTTTTACACTAAATACAAAATTTGTCAGGGAGCTTCTTGAAGGCCTTTGTTTAAGATTTCCAATTGGACCTTCTTAACTTTTTATCATCAAACATTTACCTCAGCTACAAAACTTCAAAAGAGAGCCCTCAATATGTCTGCTCTAGTACCACTAAACTCTCTGACAGCATTCCATGGCTGGATTGTATTCGCTTCATCAGTGTCATATATAACTTTTCAATTATAAAAGGACTGGAATGAAAAAGGTTACATGAATGAGAGCATCCCTAAAAATCTCATTGGACAAACTGTAACCTTAGCATATACTACCAGTATCCATTTCACATGACAGCCACAGCACAATCACTGAAGCATCCTCAACTTCTATTGAAAAACATATCAATATGAAGATAAAACCCTGACTCATTAGCCTAAGAATGATAGTGTTATAAATTATATATGATCCAATCCTGCTCATCTGGGACACAAATAACATTTGGTAGCAAGCAACAGGGCTGCCACAGGACATATCAACCTGCTTGTGATGGCAATGTGAGCTGGTTTCAACCAAATCAACTTTTCTTAACTGACAACATGTTATACTGTATAAACTTCCCCTTTCCTGAGGTCTCACAATCACAGAACATGGCATGTCATCAAAAATTGGTACCAGAGAATATTTTTTTCTCTTTTTGAACAGTGTTAAACTGGTTGTGCTGTGAAAATGATAAAATTCTGAATGAAAAGATCCTTTTCCAGGATCCTGTTCATTAAAATTACTATTTGTTCATAACAGGATTTCTTTTGACTTCTCAAAAGTCACTGTCAAATATCACCATTTTCTACAGTTTGTGCAATAGAGCCACCTTCTTCCCATAGCCTGATTTTTAGGCCAATCGTCCCCTTTTCCAAAATGAGCAATAAGAATCCTACATCTGGTTTAACCGTTCTTCTTTATTATTCCCTTAATATACAATTGTCTCTTCTCTTAAGGGGCTTAGGTCCTAAACCAGCCATCTATACACACCTTTCAATAATCCCTTATATCTACCATATAACAGAACTTCCAACCCCCCCCCCCCCCCATCTTTGCATTTATTTTCTCGACCCTGGTCCTTAAAAAGCTCTTCAAATCATGCCCAATGCCCTGCACTGAGCCTGATAATCATCCTACATAAAAAGCTCTCCAGTAGCGGATCCCACAAAAATTATGAAAAGAACCCAACATAACTACATTTACAATTAATCACTCGAAAAGGAACATTGCCTGCTAGATCACATGCACAATCATGAATAACATGAAAGTTTTTAATCCCATCCACTTAAATAACATAAAAGGCACAACACATACATCCTGATCTTTCTCTTATTTTTAATCCTTACACATCAATGAAAGGATCTCTGGTCATTTATGGGCCAGAGATATTGAAAACATTCATGACATTGGTCTTCAAGCCAAAGTTTGTACAGTATCTCTGTTAATGTTTTTCTGAATTTCATCCTCTCTGCTGTTTTCATTACCTTCAATTGAAAGATTCTGTGTAAATGAGAAAGCTGGTGTTTTTTGTTGATCCAAACTTCCATGGTAGCAAGAAGGGAGATTCAAAGAGTGCTGGGTAGGCAAAAGTACAGACCATTTCACCTCCCAAATCAACAGATACTGCCATCTCTCCGGGATGAAAGTTTTGGCTTCATAGGATAACACAACAATTACTCTCCTCTGTTTTGCCAGTCTTTCTTTGGCCTGCAAAAAAAAAAAAAAAAATGGAAGAATACATTAAAAGAAATTTTTATTAAAATTTGCTACATTAACAGTAGCTGAAATTTTTCGTGGTCAGCATATTTGGTTTATTCTTTATGCCAAATATGGAATGTTTTTTAGACCAAGAAAATAATCTGTAAAGGATTGCAGATATGAAGCCATAGGGTGTTATGAACCCTCTGCTTGTAGGATATCCACGGTGTCAAAGGTTGCCAGAGGGTAAGTATAGGTATAAATGGTATACATAGGGTGATAGGAGGTAGGTGAGGAGCGAAATAGACTTTGCCTACAGAGGTTGTGGATGTGACATGGGGGCATTTCAATTTGGTGTACTTGAAAACACTAATTATGCCCATTAGGAGTGGGATCTACACAGGCTCAACAGTGCCTTGGTAACATTTGTTCTACAATGGAGGCATGGATGCCAAAACAGAGGGATGCCCAACACAGAGACCTTGGTGAAAAATCTCTATACAGCTGATGGGAGGTACTACAAGGTCCAGCAATTAAAAGCATCTTAACAGTAAATACAAACGAAGACACAACTGTGTACAATACTCATCAAATACAATTAAGTCTGCTACTGACACATGTTGACTAACCCAGGCTCCAAAACGAAAACGAAGTACCAGTACTTTGCCCTCTTTTGGGCTTTGTATTACCCCATATTTTTGTATGCTGATTTGCAGAGAGTTTCACCTACACCAACAAGTTGAGTGTAGGGTTAATACCAAACTCTTGTAAAAAAAGCATAGTGGGAGGAAGGAATGACCAGAACTTCTCCTACAGTAGTATGCTAACACATGGTGTTTCTCCAATACTTTCATGTGTTATAGTAAAAAACCTTACTTTTTTTTCTAATGGAACTGGTATTATGGTATAACCAGTGCCACTTGTGGCAGCATTGATGGAATAAATTGGTATCATGGAAGGTTGCAAAATGGCATTGTGCCAAATCCCTGGTCTAGTGTATAAATAAAGAAAGAGTATGCAACTAATGGAGAATGCAGGAAGGCGGGGAGGTGCAGCAGGGAGGTCAAAATAGAACAATTGAGCCATCAACATAAATTTATTTATTTGATGTGAATACCATCTTAAGGAAGCTCCTAAAAAGAAAATAAGGAAAATGTATGGAGGATAAACTCTCTTTGGTCGGACAGAGGCAAAAACGTATACTTTTTGAAGCAGTGCAAAATGGAAACCGGAAGATGGGTTCTACCCCACTACCTTCTATGGTGAGGGATTGTGCCATCTGAGTGATAAATGGCTTAAGGACTTGCAGGTACAGTAAGTTTGAGAATTAAATCGGTGAGAGGAGCTTAATAGACCTACAATTTTCTTTAGCAGTCAAACTGTCATTTTGCTTGTAGCCAGGCAAAATGGAGGGGGAAGATATGTTGTACTATGGGTAAGTTTGATGGGATTTAATGCCATACCAACAACAATGTGTTATATATTGTAAACTAGATAACTAAAACACCGAGGGGGCAGTTAAGCTCATAACTCAATGGGGAAAGGTAAAACCACCAATTCTCTCCTGTTAGACCCTTTTATCAGCACAGTAATTCATGTCCTCCTTGCCAGAAAATAAACATGATAATCCCAGCAAGGGTGAAACAAGATAATTCAGATTGAATTAAGTACTTTTATGTAATGTTCTTGATTGGTGTATGATTGCTAGATTTAAGTATTGATTGCAGGTAACCACAGTTTGACATCTTCCACTGAAACTATAACCTGTGGTTTGCCACAATAGTGCTGGGGTACTTGAAAGGGCTGGAAAAATGTTTATTTCCTTGGAAAAAAGTCAAAATTCCCACAACTTTTTCATGATGCTCTAGAGACTGTGTGTTTGGTCTAATGGTAGAGCACCTGGGCTGTAAAACTCTATTTAACCAACAATCCATGATGCTCTCTGCATAGCAAGCCTCATTTCCTTCCAAATACCATGATTTTCATGGAAGGAGCTTCCCAGCTTTCTGAGTTTTGTTTACCCATATCAATTTCTTTGCCCTTTAACTGGAAAGGTCTTGGATTTAAAATTCTTGGATGTCCTGAGGAAATGCTAACCAAGTATCATTATAATACCGTAAAAAAAAATCAAAACACAGTTTGCAGTGTTTCCTACTGGTCAACATTTTTGCAGGAGATCAAACCTGTTGACTTCTCACTTCCAACCTAATGTTGGCTCAAGAAAGGTAAAGGAGATATTTTTGATGTATTATACTTTATCTTTTTTAGCCCAAGTAAACATTGGATCCAGTGATAAAATGGTTCAATTTGAAATCTAAGTTAAATTAAATAAAATATTTAGGTGATTTAATCATTCCCCCATTTCAATGTAATAAACTTGTCACCAGACTGTACTTAATCATCAACTTGATACACAATTGAATATGCTCAGAGAGAAAAAAAGACCCATTGCACATCTCTCCAACTTTTTGTCACCGACCAGAAGATAAATGACAAAGCCAACAATTATGGCTAACAGATGACTCTCAAGGAAGACTTACTTTTACCCTAAAACAATCTAATTTTTAGGGAAATGAAAAGGAGGGATTTTACACACCTCCTTCTGGAAAGGGGGGGGACAAATCCCCCCCTTTGCCCCCTCTGACGGAAACCCTGCTGTCATTATGATACTGCATCAACACAGTACAACACAATCTGCAGGAGAAGTTGCATTTTGCAGTATTTTTATATAATGGGCCCTAGGGCCCTTTTACAAACTAGAACCACAAATTCCTGAGTACCATGTATCCTCCATTACCCAAACAACATTGTGCTGAGTTTTAAACAAATCCATGGAAGCATGTGGGGAGGAGAGGCATTTTGCAAAATTGTTAACAGACTGACAGACAAACAGATAGATGCCCTGTTATAACAATAGCTCACACCAGCTTGGCTGGTATGAGCTTAAAAAGGTTAAGTTTAATTACAGGTTCAAATGCAGTTCAAATACAGGACAAGGCCTTCCTTTTAGTCAACTCTTACAACAGGCTGAACGAACTAGTTTTCTCGATTATCATTTATGAAATCATAATAAACTATCATTTTAATCTAGAGTGGCGAAATTTGTAAAATAAGTCCTCATTAAAATTTATAATCTTTCATCAGTGATAATTTCCTCAATTTCTACCCAACTGATGCTTATATATATTTTATTTCGATTTGAAGAGGATGACTAAAGAAGACTTCCTTCTTCTGATCCTTATCAACATAGAGAGGGGTTGAAGCAGATATTCATGCAAATCAACAACAAATACGCAATATTCCTTTAAACACTCATAAATACTGTAAATGCTCACCCTGTGAGTTGGGTTCAGGTAAAGTTTCTCTTGGCATTAAATGCATCACTGTAGTTTTACCAGGAGGAAGTTGTAAAGCTGTCAATGATGAAAAATTGTCAAACTGGTTTTAGTTACAATACTCTGAAGGTGTAAAACATGCCAGAATATGAAAAATTTTAGTGCAAAACCTTACAAAAGGCAGATACCTCCTTCAAAAGGAAAGACACAACATTCTTTGTTACAGGAGAAATTGCTGTACAACTGAGAGGGATAAAGTGTGGTTGCCTATTTTAAACGAGGTGTTGCACCTGCCATTCAAAGTCCGTTTGAGGCATATTCTGGTGGCTTTTCACTTGGCCCTTGTAAGCAGTGTTGAGCCACCAATATATCGAAAATTATTATAATCCAATTAATTTTAGATGGAGATAATAAAATATTGATGATTGAAACCTGGAGCTAATTTCCAGTGAAAACAAATGTGAAATAAACATGTGATGTATCTTTCCTCTTAAGAGTATGTGGACTCTTGTTTCACATTGCACTGATCTTACAGTGATGAAAGCAACTGCATCAACATGAGATCTCTCCATCAGTTAAGAAAGGCAATGAAAAACAAAAGGAGACAAACAAAAGATTAATTGATTATCTACTATTCCAGCACCTCAATTTCCTTTCTGAACTGATCATTTGGCAGAATGTAGAAACATTGAGGAAGTTTTTCAGCTTAAAAGAAATGTTAACTTTGAGTGAATTACTGTTCAATTAAAAATTTCTGAATATTTATCAGGTAAAAGACTAGAGCAGCAAAGCTACTGTCGCTCAACCCTTCTGATGCTACCAGGTCAGTTTTTTATTCATCTTGAACAAAATCATGTAGAAAAAATTCACTACAGATGCAAGACTAGACAGTCTTCACTACCCTGTAACCAATCATGAAATTAGACCTTGATCACAGTTCAAGATTTGTTAGCTGAAATTCAATGTACAAATGTGGTGCGGAATCCCAAAAACTCTCTGTTTTGGGGGTCTATTAGGGACGATACCTACTTCCTATAACCCTATGAAAACCATTTCTACCTAATCTAACAGTCTGGTTAATAACACCCTGGCAGAGGTGTACCTACACCCTATATCTTCCTACTTCATTTTGCCAAGAAGGTTGGTGAGGACTGAAACAGACTTGCCTCTCTGATTCTGGGCTGGAATTAATGTGGTGCAGAATCTCGAAAACTCCGTTTTGGGAGTCTATTAGGGACGATACCCTAATCTAATAGTCTGGTTAATAACATACTGGCAGAGATGTACCTACATCCTACAGTATATCTTCCTACTTAATTTTGCCTAGGAGGTAGGTGAGGGCTGAAACAGCCTTGCCTCTCTGATTCTGGGCTGGAATTAATGTGGTGCAGAATCCCGAAAATAACCATTTTGGGAGTCTATTAGGGATGATACCCTAATCTAATAGTCTGGTTAATAAAAGTCTGGTTCATAACATACTGGCAGAGATGTACCTACATCCTACAGTATATCTTCCTACTTAATTTTGCCTAGAAGGTAGGTGAGGGCTGGAACAGACTTGCCTCTCTGATTCTGGGCTGGAATTCATGTGGTGCAGAATCCCAAAAACTCCGTTTTGGGAGTCTATTAGGGACGATACCCTAATCTAATAGTCTGGTTAATAACAGTTTGGTTAATAACATACTGGCAGAGATGTACCTACATCCTACAGTATATCTTCCTACTTAATTTTGCCTAGGAGGTAGGTGAGGGCTGAAACAGCCTTGCCTCTCTAATTCTGGGCTGGAATTAATGTGGTGCAGAATCCCGAAAACTCCGTTTTGGGAGTCTATTAGGGACGATACCCTAATCTAACAGTTTGGTTAATAACATACTGGCAGAGATGTACCTACATCCTACAGTATATCTTCCTACTTAATTTTGCCTAGAAGGTAGGTGAGGGCTGAAACAGACTTGCCTCTCTGATTCTGGGCTGGAATTAATGTGGTGCAGAATCCCGAAAACTCCGTTTTGGGAGTCTATTAGGGACGATACCCTAATCTAATAGTCTGGTTGATAAAAGTCTGGTTCATAACATACTGGCAGAGATGTACCTACATCCTACAGTATATCTTCCTACTTCATTTTGCCTAGGAGGTAGGTGAGGGCTGAAACAGACTTGCCTCTCTGATTCTGGGCTGGAATTAATGTGGTGCAGAATCCCAAAAACTCCGTTTTGGGAGTCTATTAGGGACGATACCCTAATCTAATAGTCTGGTTAATAACAGTTTGGTTAATAACATACTGGCAGAGATGTACCTACATCCTACAGTATATCTTCCTACTTCATTTTGCCTAGGAGGTAGGCGAGGGCTGAAACAGACTTGCCTCTCTGATTCTGGGCTGGAAATAAGGTTCCAGCAGGGCAAGGCCATTTTCCCATCAGTTTTAAGGGCATCTCATGTGAACTGAGAGGGAACCAAGGCCAAACAAGTTATTTTGCACTGATGACAGTGTAATCTCACAGGTAGGGCATGGAGGCTAAATGACCTTGAAGACCATTTACTTCTATAGGGCAGCAAGGCCATTGCCAAAAACTCAAAGGTCATCGCCTACTTGGCCTTTGATCAATTCCTGCCCTGTTAATTGTTGATTTAAAAAAAAACATTTTGAAAAAACTATAGGAACAAGGAAAATATATGGCAAACTTTATACACTTACCTCCCAAAGTCACATTGCCATGTATAAACCTTCCCTGGTATATAAGTCTCAATATATTAGGTGAAGAAACCCTGTCATTTTCCCACTCTGTAATGAAACAAAGGTACAGTATGTTAAGCTGCCATTGTTTATCCCTCATTTGAGGGCAAACTAAACCAACACCGAAAAATGCTGACTGCTGATTTGTCAACCAGTTGAGTATGCCCATAGCCTGCTACCCATGCAGGACAAATTCTTGGGGGTTCAGCCAAGTGTTCCACTGTTTTGCCCAAGGATGATGTCATCAGTGTGCCCTCAATGCATAAGGTTTATTATAAATGCTACATACCAATGGGAAATGCAGTGACTCCAACCTGAATTAGTATAGTAGACTGTCCTGTTTCATGATTGGCTATTAAGATTCAACTATATTTCTTCTCTTCAACTGTGAAATTTAGTAACTGCTTCTTGGTCAAACTTGAACATAATGAAATATTGAGCCTTGGAATATTACGACAGATACTTTAAACAGAAATAAGAAGTAAATTGGGAGACTTACTGTTGCTGTTGCTTTAAAATAAGTTTGGGGCAACTGCTCTTGCCCTTTAAACACATATCATGTACTGTACAGTACATATGATTTTCATATATCAGCTTATTAGGACTGAAAGGACAATTCACATTCAATGACAAATGTATTACTATAAAGCAATAACTGTACACACCATCATGCCACAGTTGGCTGGTCAATGTAAAAAGATGTGCTACAGTATCTTACTGTACGTTAATGAAAGTGGCTGAAGTCAACAATATTCTTTCAGTATGTTACTGTATTGCAGCTTTGAGGATAGAGAGAGATTTTGAAAACATCCTGTATGTTCTTACATCTCTATGTTCCGACAATAATGTACAGTACTTAGGTATCAAAAATGTGTACTTTGGCTCTGACAACAATGAACTTTGGCGCCGACAAAGTGTACTTTGGCACCGATGAAAATGTACTTTGGCGTCGATGAAAATGTACCTTGGCACCCTTTTGTCCGAACATAGAGATGTCAGAGTAGAGAGATGTCTGACCAGGGATGTCGGAACAAATAGATGTAACCATGCAGGGCATTCTTTTTGTGACCAAGCCACACTACAGATTTTGGCTACCACCTCAGTGTGACCTATCAGACCAGAATGCAAAAAATGCATTGAGGTTTCGATGATACATAAATTTCCGTTTCAAAGAGTGCCATCATGCACCATTATCTTCTCATTCAAATGTTATACTAGCATGTTCAAAAAATAATTTTGTCATTCCAGATGACCTTTTGACCTGCATAAAAGCAATACATAGCTAGAATGACAAACAACAGACAGACAAATGGACAAACAGCTATCTTGAGAGATCACATTTAGAAAGGTTTCCAGGCTTTGACCCCTGGAGACCCCAGATGACCTTTCATCTCTGCCAAAAACTATGGAGACCATCTTCTGACAACAATGCATCCACATACAGTACCCAAATATGAAATCTATCCAAGTTTCCTATCTTGAGATATTGCATTAGCAGGATTTTCAGACATGGACCAGCAGTGACCCCAGATGACCTTTGACCTCCATCAAAAACATTACGCACCATTTCCTGACCATAACCCATCCACATAACAAATATGAAATCTATCAAAGCTACTTAACCTGAGATATCACATAAACAAGGTTTTCAGACTTTGACCCCTGGTGATCCCAGATGACCTTTGACCTCCGCCAAAAACAATAGGGACCATTTAATGACTATAAGGGGTTCACATACCAAATATAACATCTATCCAAGTTTCCTACCTTGAGATATTGCATTAACAAGGTTTTCATACTGTGACCCCTGGTGACCCCAGATGACCTTCGACCTCCACCAAAAACGGTAGGGACCATCTCCTGACCATAACACATCCACATACTATATATGGAATCTATTCAAGCTTTCTACCTTGAAATATCGTGTTAACGAGATTTTCAGATGTTGACCCCTGGTGACCCCAGATGACCTTTGAACTACCCCAAAAACATTAGGGACCATCTACTCACTATATTGCATCCACATACCAATTATGAAATCTATCCAAGCTTCCTATCTTGAGATATTGTGTTAACAAGATTTTCAGACTTTGCCCCCTGGTGACCCCGGATGACCTTTGACCTCCACCAAAAACCGATAGGGACCATCTTCTGACCATAACGCATCCACAAACCAAATATGAAATCTATCCACGTTTCCTATCTTGAGATATTGTGTTGACAAGATTTTCAGACTTTGACCCTCGGTGACCCTAGATGACCTTTGACCTCCACCAAAAACAATATGAACAATCCTCTGACCATAACACATCCACATACCATATATGAAATCTATTAAAGTTCCCTATCTTGAAATATCGTGCTAAGATGATTTTCAGACTTTGACCACTGGTGACCCCAGATGACCTTTGACCTCCACCAAAAACAATAGAGACCATCTTCTGACCATAACACATCCACATACCAAATATGAAATCTATCCAAGTTTCCTATCTTGAGATATCGTGCTAACAAGATTTTCAGACTTTGACCCCCAGTGACCCCAGATGACCTTTGACCTCCGTCAAAAACAATAGGGACCATCTTCTGACCATAACACATCCACAAACCAAATATGAAATCTATCCAAGTTTCCTATCTTGAGATATTGTGTTGACAAGATTTTCAGACTTTGACCCTCGGTGACCCTAGATGACCTTTGACCTCCACCAAAAACAATATGAACAATCCTCTGTCCATAACACATCCACATACCATATATGAAATCTATTAAAGTTCCCTATCTTGAAATATCGTGCTAAGATGATTTTCAGACTTTGACCACTGGTGACCCCAGATGACCTTTGACCTCCACCAAAAACAATAGGGACCATCTTCTGACCATAACACATCCACATACCAAATATGAAATCTATCGAAGTTTCCCATCTTGAGATATCGTGCTAACAAGATTTTCAGGCTTTGACCCCCGGTGACCCCAGATGACCTTTGACCTCCGTCAAAAACAATAGGGACCATCTTCTGACCATAATGCATCCACATACCAAATATGAAATCTATCCAAGTTTCCTATCTTGAGATATCGTGCTAACAAAGTTTTCAGAAATTGACCCCTGGTGACCCCAGATGACCTTTGACCTCAGCCAAAAACAATAGGGTTCTTCCTCTCAATATGGCACATCCATGTATCAAGTTTGAAAACTGTCAGACATTCCTATCTTGAGATATCGTGCTAACAAGCAAAGTGTCACAAACACACACACACACACACACACACACATACACACACACACACATACACACACACATACACACATACATACACACGCCATCATGATTGCATAGGTTTCTCTTATCATCGAAACCAAAAATTGCTCTTATTGCCACCTGCATTAGCTACCACTGTTTCCTCTAAGAAGTTATAGATTGGGTCAATATCAGTCAGTATGAGAAATTTCATTTTTGTGGAAAGCTAGTACACACATTAAATGTGGGCAATAAATGAAACCCTCTTTTTTCCCACAAACATCAGTGCATCAAATTGACAGACCATTGAGTCAAAATTGCTTCATACTGTAGCATCTTAAGGGTAAACACTGCTACAGTAGCTACTGAAGGATGGACAGTCCACCCAGCTGGATTCAAAACTGGCATCATTTTACCTCACAACCACTCAGAGTGTGTTCCCACTTGAGAAAGAGCAGGCGATCAGATCCAGTTCAGACCCCCTGCAGGAGACCAATCTGCAAGTGGGAATGCTCTCGTTCCCCGGATCAGATCCCGGGAGCTTCATCTCCCCTTCTGGGAGGATCAGACCACACGCAGGCGATCAAAAAAATGTGGGAACAAAAACAGGGGATCAAGGTGACCCGAAATCAATGATGTACTTCTGCAGCGAAGTTCCTCAAACCACACAACCTTGTGTAAACAAACATGACCTGCACACAAAATTTCAATGAAACAACTCCCTGTTACTTGAACCGGAGGAGGGAATCAGATCTTGCGCAGGGGATCAAATGGGAACACTCATGCAGTTGGTCACAAAATTGTCCAGTTGATTGAGCTTGGGGTGATCAGCATAGGGGGATCAAGTGGGAACACAGCCTCAAACTAAGGGGAAACCCTGCATACTAGAGTTTCCTCCTTGACATCAAACAGTCCATACCTTTGTGATGCACTGCTTTACAGACTGAGAGCCCCATTTTATAAACACTATCACACCAAAATGCAGTACAGTAGGTATGACTTACAGTCCATGTAAATACTGCAGGAATGTGAGACCACAGTACAGTATTACATGAAATTGAAAGATGAACTGTCTGATAAATCCTTTCACTCTTCTAGACATATCTTCTAAACAGTGACCAGGAATAAAGTACTTTTGTACTAGTTATTGTAGATAAAAACATATTCACTACACATACATTAAGCAGTGCTTACCTTTTAATGAGTGCAATCATGATCTACACCTGCAGTGTAACTGTAGACAATATTTAGATGTACAGTACTTATAGTTTCTTTTTGGTGCTTACCTTGTGGCCAATGATCAAAAACATATTGCCCCACGTCAGTGGCTGTATCATTGCTAGTAAAGTTGAATTCTTTGCTGTGCCCATTCATGGGATGAATAAGGCGTAGTATAATCTGTGCAAATATGTAAAAGAAAAATAAGCACATGAATTCATGAATTATGGAGAACCTGACAATATTTAGTACTGTACTTCCATTGCATGAAGTAAGGACTGCACAGAAAGAAAATGGCATTTTTAAAGCGAAATGCAATACGAAAAAATAGCTTGATCTCACTGTAACCCAATGGCATTGGTTCAAATTCTGATACTTGTACTATACCTGTGTTAGGGCGCCAATTACTAACTAGAAAGCCAAAAGGGTATGTGATTCCTTGCCATAAGATATATTGTAACAAACATGAATCGCCCACATGACAAGCATGAGATCCCACACAGATATCCTACTTGAAATATAATGTTAGCAAGGTCAAAACCTTCTCAAATCTTGTAACCCAAATGAACTTTCACAATGGGGATCACCTACCCTACTGTATATGGCCATCAACATGCTAAATATGAACAATTCACAAGCTAAGTATGAGATCCCTCACATTTATCCTCCTTCAAATATCATGTCTACAAGGTTTTGACATTTTATGACCCCAAATAACCTTTAACCTCCACAAACAAGAGAAAACTCCCAAATTGTATTTTGTCGCCTCTAATACTGTAACTTGATAAAGGAAAAAATGTTTATTTCTAATCAAAATAAAAGCACTTTATTTTGTCCAGTTTTAGCTATTGGAGGCAGCTCTTTATATTTAAGTTTTTGACGAATGCCCCTCTCAATGGTTATGATGTCCTTGAAAATTAACAAAAACTGATAACCCTATTAATCCAGATTCTAACAAGACTTGTAACTTTGCTTTTAATCTACTTATAGACACAACACACAAGTTTCTCTGGTTTGATACACAGTAGGCATTAGTATAAAGTAGGGCTGTGCATTTTCAGTTAATTCACTATCCGTTTAACCGATTTTATTAACCGGCGGTTAACCGTTTAACCGAAAATGACATAATGTTCACACAACAACAGAAAGTCAACATTTCCAAAGAGCGCCTTCACTTTTGTACAGGAAAGTGCAAGTCCAAAAATGGCGCCGTAAGTCATTTTCACACATGTAAGTATGTGGCAAAAATGTTGGTATTTTGCGCTGAGTTTATATCATCTTTTCACAGTAAAAACCCATCCAGCATTTACTGAAGCTTTCTTCAGACCATGTGCACTTTTTAACATTTCACCAACAGTTGTATTCCCGCCTGACCCTATGTTATATTGTCAGTTATTTCATGAAACACTCCCACACCGCTGTTTTGATGCAGCTTGCTTGCCATGCAGTGTTCAATACATGTACAGCGCTCACATGTTTGTCATAGTAGCGATCTGTACAATTGCACTGGAAACAGCCCACCAGCCGCAAACAGCACAACCAAGCCCTACTATCCTGCATAAATTAAGGAATTCCCAGCATTCCTACCGTAAAGTTATTTACAGTAGGACTTATGGAATGTTATCATATGACGTCGTTACGAACGAAAACAATTACGCATGTGGTCCCATGCATGCAGTAGACTTGCGTGCGTATCCGTTTTTACCACTAAACAAGGGACCATGTTTTGCTCGATGACATCATATGCACACGATCTATTGCAAAATTTGAATTGCCTCTGCATTGTGATTGGTTCAAATACGTTGATTCTGAGCCAGCCAATCACAGCTCTTGCCATTGCCTATGGGATTTAGTGTGTGAAAATACCAGACTTCCAAACGAATTTCCCCATTGAGTTTGCGTTATGACGATCGCACTTCCCAGGCTTACATAGCTGGCCTGTGCAGCTGGCCAAGCCCCGTGCTAAATTCACCAAGAAACAGCAGTACAAATGTCTGCGTACTTGGATTTTTCGGAGGTCTGACTTAAGTGCATTTCATTTGCTGATTATTTTGAAACAAGACGGTAAGGTTTGGACAAGAAATGGCAAAAATATGGGGATACAGTATTTATATCAGAAAGGAACCATAAGATAACGTTAATCGAGTCCATTTTTTGTTGTCCAAGACCGCTAAAAATTAGATCGTTATTTTTACGTGCATCGTAGGGTTGACTTCTACAGTACATTATCGCAACTACAACCCAGTCGGTTCAACAAACTGCGTATGCTTATTCATAAAAGTCAACATGGAATGTTCCATTTTATATTTTATATGATATTGGGCAAACAACAAAATGGCCGGAATTATATGGTGCTTACGATCGTATTTTTACGGGTTAAATTTTTTCCAAATACTGCTGCTAACAATGAAAAATAATGAAATTTATGGAGGTGTAGCATTATAAAATATTTCGAATAGCTACAGTGGGAAGACTTATTCAGATATACTTTTGTGACCTAATCATGGTCTCGCAGAGGTTTTATTGCCATAGAAATACAGGGCTTGGTAACTTTTTTTACAGCTTCCTGCTTGTTTTGTGGCATTTTTTTCGCTTGGTAATCTCTCAAACATGCCGCTAATTTCTAAAGTTGTGCTTGGGTGTTGCTATTGAAGGGATTAGGAGACGAGCACACGAAGTTCTGCTTACGAAAGTAACAATTGGTGCACCACTTGTCACTCATCATAATGTACTTAATTCGGGGAGCTGCCGCGGAATTAATCCGTTCAATCGAACAGCCAATTTTAAAACTCTTTTTACAGTTATTGTTTGGAGCGATAATTTGTGAGGAACTGACACTGTCTGTTGTGCGATGTTTGTGTAACAATTTACTAACAAAGCCACGCCGCGGTGACTGAGTTATTGGCAATACAAAAACGGTTAATCTATGAAAAGGAATCACGCACGAGTAACTGACGAGTCGGTCGGTTAACCGGTTAACCGATTGACCGTCACAGCCCTAGTATAAAGCTGGCCTTGATTACCTGAACTACTTTAATAGGCCTTGCTCAGAGGACTAAACAGAGGCAGACACTGTTTATTCAGTAAAAGGTTAAGTCCATTGAGCACCTGGTTCAACAAGCTATATGATTTATTCTGTACAGACATGTGGTTTGTACTGGCAGTCAACTGTGATAAATTATGTCAGATTTACAGTGATCAGTTTGAATAGAGGTGCAGGGTCAGTTACAATCTGATTCATCCAATTAAGCAATCACCTTTGATTTACACTCAAGGGTATTTGATCCAATGACCAGTAGTAGTTTAGTTCTTTTTTATAAAACTAATAACCCATTATATATTTAATTAATCAATTCCAATTTCCAATTCATGCATGCTAACATGTCCTTACAGTATGACTATGAAGACAGTTAATAGCATAAGGTTTAAATTTAATGTAGTCTCATGTTTTGTTTTAGGTTATCAAAGAGACAATGTTGGTGCGGCTTAAAAGAACTTCTTGTGCATCACACAAAGCAGTTGATCTGTTCGAAGTTTACACTTATGAAGTCAGAACAGTCCTCTGTTTTGTGTGCACAGAAACCTCCAGTATTTTCAAACCATGGCCCCACATGACCCTCATACAGCCTTTGTTTTAACTCATATGTTACAGACACAGATACTGCAGGAACTTCCATTTAACAGTAGGAAATAAGTTTCATGAAAATCTTGTTATACTTGTGGCAAAATCAGTTTATCCATGCCAAATATCCTTCACAGTTACCCTTCTTGAGTTGGAACTTGTTTAAAAGGTTTTGATGTTTTGACCCTGGTGACCCTAAATGACCTTTGACCTCCACCAAAAACAAGAGGGATCATCAACTTTATATGGAAAATCCACATGCTATGTAGGAGATCCCTCACAGTTACCCTTCTTGAGATGCAGTGTCTACAAGATTTTGACCTTTTTACATCTGGTGACCCCAAATGACCTTTGACCTCCACAAAAACAAAAGGGATCAGCTACTCAATATGGGCAATCTGCATGGTATGTGAGTATGAGATCACCCACTGGAGATCACCCTCTGGAGATATCATGTTTACAAGCAATTTTGAGGTATTTACCATTTGACCTCTGGTGACCCCAAATGACCTTTGAACTCTGCCAAAAACGATAGGGATCATCTACTAAATGTGGGCAATCTACATGCCAACTATGAGATCTCTCGCAGTTACCCTTCTTGAGATATCATGTTAACAAGGGGGCATCACACACACACATACACACGCACACATACACACACACACAGCACATACCCATAGTTAACGCCTTACAGGGTACAGAGAACAGTTCCCCGTAAGGAAATGGTTGCAATTCCCCTTTAGCCATTTAAGTCATGCAGCACTTGAACACCGCCAGCGAGGGCGGGCTCTTGCATATCATGTGACAGAGCTCATTGCAATGTCCAAATTTTCAGGTAGCTACACCAGTAACAAGCTCCACGTGAGCAAGGAAAGACATGAGAGGCTTGAGCTCTCGTGAGCACCTTTTTCTTGGCAAGGTAACGTTTATAGGTTCACACACACATACTTGTACCTGCACACAACATCACCATCACATAGATTCCTTGCCTGCCTTCGGCAAGGAATCAATTAATGAATAAATCCCATATTTTTTTATGAATTGACCATTAATCGCCAATTTGTGCTCCCATACAGGATGTTCCTCCAAACTGTGCAATTGTTTCATGTAACAGTTACTGTAGCAGTCTAACCCAACTACTAAGCCCACAGATTTAATCATTTTGCAAATTCCAAAATACTGTATGTACAGTACAGTAGCACATATTAAAAAATTTATTGACAAGAACATAGAGACGGTTTGGAATGTTCAATCTTGTTTTGAAATGTCTGTTCAGAACATTAACAGTATCAAACTAGTAAAAGTTTACAGTAAAACTGCGACTAAATAAGTCAGAGCTCTCTAATTATCCTCTCCTGTTCACCCCATTGGTGTAAAGCTCACAGTATACTGCAGTAGCCTGCAGTACAAAAGCTGTAACGTGATGGGCTTTGGTCCATCCATTAAATGCAATGATTCTCTGTAACCTGAGAGGCCCAGACAGTATACAGCCAAATACACCAACCTTGCGAAAAAATACTAAGTGTTTCAACCTCCCTCTATTTCTTTCTTAATTCTCCTAAAAAAATATCCATAATATACATAAAATGTTTACTCTATGTCTATGATGTTAAAAGTGACATATGATCCCAGAGCTTGCTTGACTTGTTTTCTACTACAGAGCTCTCTGCATGATCCATACACTGTAGGTTTAATACGCACAGCATACGGTAGTGCAACGCACACTGTACTGGCACAGTGCAGAAAAATATCAAAACAAGTTGTACTGTAGGTCTAAGAGTTTACGTACGCCAGTATGAATGTACATTTAGAACATTGAATAGAATTGTACGGTTGCTGGGAATAAGTTAGTATTCAAATTTTGCGTAGCAGTTTTGAGAATTTTTTCCTTCCTCAGTATAAAATTACTAAAAACTCTACAGTTGTGCACAAAAAAAGTGCTAAGTATATATGTGGTGAAGGAGCAAAAAGGTCACTTTGCACAGAAAATTGCAATGTGACAGGGGGCAAATTATTCCAAGTTGCATATAAACCTTATGTACGGTTGTGTGTGTACAGTACTACTGTTTAAGACCCACAGTATTGGGCATGGACACATATTTTTCTTCCACTATTACAGTATGGAAATGAATGACACTCTTTATGCATAAAGTTTTAACCTAAATCTATTAACTTGAAATGCTCTGCTGGATTGCAGAAATTAAATTTTGGAAATTTCTGTCTTTTCAACTTTCTTTTTCAATCTGAAAACTGGTTTTTAACTTGGAGATACAGTACCTGTCCCAATTGAATAAAGCAAAATAGCATAAAGCAAAATTGTCTTTCGCTAAATGATTATTAGATCCATGATTAATCATTGGTTAATCACAAATGGCCCCAGCCCTAAAGTACAGAATATATCATTTTTGCCCAAAGCATCGTCTATGGCCAAAGGGTAAGCACCACCAAACTCAGCCTACTGTAGTAATCCTTCATATTTAAAACAACTGGCAACTGAATCCAATAAAATTAAGCCCTGTCCACACCATGGGTGGAAAAAGTTGGGGAGCTGGGAGGCTCCTTCCCAGGAAATTTAGACAATTGGAGAGAAATTTCCCATTTCTGTACATGAAAACATGTGGGGAATTGTGGGAAATTTATTTTCCTTGTAGGGAAATAATTTCACTCCCTTCCTGGGAAATAAACATTTTTTCCAGCCCTGGTCCCCACCACAGTATGCGGCTGGATGCGACACAACTCATTGCAACAAGATTGGTCAGACATATTGTATCAGACTACTGTAGTTTCAAGCAGATGAGCAACCCAGTTTCATGGTACCAAACCTGTTCTGTCGCATGAAACTGGAACAAGCAACTGACAACAATGATGGAGTTGTGGAATGAAGCTCATGAAGTTCAGTTAATCGAAATGGAGAGAACACATTCTTGTTTCTTCAACATAAAGTGTAACATTTAAGAGTATGTTAAACGTTAGAATTTTGCATAAATTGGCTTCATGGACCTGTGACTTGTTGCATATTGCATAATGTGGACACTATGCACTTAAAACTAGTAAGTCTTCAGTCCCTCACCACAGCAAGACAGTGTTGTTGCAATAAGTAATATCGCATAGTGTGGACGGGGCTTTAGAATGACCAATGAAACAAAAAACTGCTTTCATTTGAAGACACACTTTTTGTCTACTTTGTTCTCATCTCTATAGATGCTTTCTCACTTTGTTCTACTACTACTGTACTGATCATCACACCTCCTTCTTAATACCACACATATTACCCACATGCTGATACACTGTACAGGCTAACGGTACATTATACCAAATGTTCTACTGTAAAGATAATTCTCAGTGACCCAATAATTAGGCATTATTAGCTGCCATATCTGAGGGCAAGCCTGTGCATGCATATAGGCGTCAGTGTTAGCACTAAGGAATTGAAACTGGGAGGGAATTCCCTCTCTAGAAAAATTTTTGGGAGGGATTTCCAAAATCAGAGAGGGATCTCATCCCTCCCATAAATTTTGTTTGCGAGGGATTTTTAAAACCAAGGAAGGACCTCATCCCTAAAATTTGTGTGGCTTCTTTACCCTTAGAACGCTTTGCAAGAACTGCCGTCGCAAAACTACTTGCATCCCTACAGTGCTTGGGGTAATGCTTGCAATTTGCTGTTCATGTGTGTACATGACGCTAAACGTGACTAGCAGGTTCCTCAGATGCAAAACCACCGTCCTCAATCCTCCTCATCAATGTCCAGATTGTCATTCAGTGGTTTTCTCCCCCCCCCCCCCGATTTCCTCTATTGGCTAACCACTTGAAACAACATAGAGTATTGACTTCCAGTTACCCATTATTTTTATGAATCAAAGCCCCATTCCTACCCTGTACAACCAAGCACAGAATACTGGCTTTCAATGTGCAGAATCAAGTTCATCATGTGCCTTTTGGACAGAGATTCACCCAAAATGTCCCAAAACATTCACTCCCTTTCACCTGATATACAGCAAAGAAAATAGAGGTGGTCATTAGATTAATACCTTTTAAAACTTACAATAACCAGCAAGTTTTGAAGCTTCTTAAACCTTTACAAAGCCGTCCAAAATGTGAGCCTGCAATCTCCCTGAGTTCTTTAAAATTTGAATTCAAGATAGTGCACTGGTACATACTACTCTACAAGTGTTTCCTTCTCAGGGTAGCCAGCTCCAAACGTAACTGATAAGCATCCAAAATTATCAAGATGACATTCTCTTCACTAAATACTTTCACAGCATGTGTTAATTCTAGCCCTGTCTAATACACATACTTTCAAAAACTTTTCGTCAGCAATTTTCTTGTATGATATGTTTTCCTTCAGAGTTGCTTGCTTTGGCTCCTATGCTATCCTAACAAGGTTGTATATGAAGACTTCTGAGCATAGCCTAGTCATGTGAACAAACTTGTACTGAGAGGGAGTTGCCGATTTGGATTGAAGTGCAGCATGGTACTAGGTTGCTTTGCATGCATGTAGAACCATATAGCGACGGATAGTGAGTTATGCAAGGTGAAAATAAGCATGACAAATTTATGCAGAAATCTATAATTTCAAACGATGTGTAAGGCCTGAAATATTCACACGTTTTAGGAGTTAAGGCATGCTGTGCAGTGTACACAAACAACGTTGTAGTGCATGTAGATGGCACTAGGACAGTGAATGATCAATCGAACCAGTCAGATTCGCTCTCTGTAAACACAACCAGTAGATAGTACAGGTATATACCGTACGAGCGGTGCTGTGAATAATCTACGATGATATTTGCTGCTACGATATCAGTGCTTATTTTCGATCTGAATTCAAGGCAGTTTAGGAGTTACCGCTCTGTAAATATTCTGTTGCAATTAAGTGTGTGTCTCAGTTTTGGAGAAGTGCGTAGTATTTCTCCTTCATTAGATTTATTTATGTGCGGGATTCCAAATTTCAGCTACCCGCATTAGATTTATTTTTGTGCGGGAGCAGAGATGTGTGCCGGATTTTCCCCCAATAGATTTATTTGTGTGCGGGATTTGGAAAACAACAGCGGGATTCCCGCAATCCCGCACGTTAGTGCGAACACTGATAGGCGTTGCCTTAAACATGGCTGAAATACACCATGTGAAATGCTACTATGACGTCATGTGAGAACTATCTATCCTCTTATCAAAGGTAGTGCAACATGTCATCAAAATGACCGGACTTCACTCATTTCCAAGGAAAAATCTGTTGGAATTATTTCAAAATCTTTTACTGTACTCAAGATGATATACTGTACAGTACCCCATCACAGTTGGAATGTTTCAAAAGCAACTTGTTGCTTAATGCAAAATTAATGATGTGGAAATGTTGCTGCACAGTGTTGACATTTCTTTTGTTAACCCAATACTAATTATCTCTCAATAACTCAATAGATAGTGTACAATTTGGTTACTGATAGCGATGATTCCCCAAAACTCCCTGGTTTGTGAATCTACGAGCCCCGATACTTACCTCCTATCTACAGTTGTAACCCTCACTTACCTGTAATAAGGTCCTGGCAAGTCTTGATCACCAAGTAGGGGAGGCCGGCCTCCTATAGAGGGCGGCCTACAGCTTCCTCTCCGCTTGCAAGTCAGACAGACCCAAAACTTTGACCCCCTATGACGGACATCTACCAAGTGTCACAGTGAGAAGTTAGCATTAATACTACAATACATATAACACAAAAACATAGGAAGACACTCAGTAATAAGGAGATGGTCAGAGACCTTTCTCACCTGATAAATCTGTCAATTAAGGCCAGAACGCCGGATCGGTAAACCTCTCTGTCTTCAATATGGGCTAGCTGACCCCCTGCAATAGTGTTTGTGTTAACTGGTGAGGAGCACACAACACTGCCATGGTCAGAGAGGCCAGCGTTCGGATCTGTCCAACATCCGCGGGGCCGGGAGGCGGGTATGTAGATAGGAGGTAAGTATCGGGGCTCGTAGATTCACAAACCAGGGAGTTTTGGGGAATCTACATCGCCCCTCTCTTACCTCCTATCTACAGTTGTAACGAGATTAGCACCGTGACTGAGGAGGGAGGCCTGGTCTCCGAGCGCTGGAACCCTGGAGAACTGCCCTGGCAAAGTCTCCCTCTGTTGACATCATGTCTGTTAGATATGAGGACACGAAGGACGACAGTGTCTTCCACGAGGTCGCATCCATAATTTGCTGGAGAGGAATGCCCTGGAACCACGCCGAGGACGAGGCATGTGCCCTGAGATCGTGAGCCCTGACGTCTTCACCCGAAAGAGCATGAGGCAGGATCAGGGAGACGATCCATCTGGAGATAGTGTCCCTGGAGGCAGGCGAGTAAGGAGCCTTTGGCAAGAGGAAGAGTGCTTCCGACAGCCGTAGGGATGAGGTTGTCTGTAGATACCACTTCAGCGCTCCTACAGGACAAACAAAGCGATCTTCGCGGATGGAAGATGTGGTAGAGATTGATGGCAAGAAAATCGGTTTCGGTGTGAAGGACATTGTCTGATTTTTCGGCAGGAAGTCCGGATCTGGGAGGAGGAGTATCCCTTGTGGGGAGAATCTGATGAAACCACGTTTTGTAGACAGGGTATGAATCTCGCTCCTACGTCTGACAGAGGCGGCTGCTACCAGGAACAGCGTCTTCTTCGTGAGTGCGTCGAGCAGTGCATCCTGGATAGGCTGGTAAGGTCGAACCTCCAATGTCTGTAGCACGTCATTGATACTCCATGAAGGGGCGAGCTTCCTGGTTGGTGGCCTCTGGTAAAACCTTCCCTTTAGCAGGCTGGTAATCACCGGGTTGGAGCCGATGAAGGAGCCGTCCTCAAACCCAGCATGCATCGCCGCAATTGCTGAATGGTAGTTTTTGATTGCGAAGATCTGCTTCCTCTCATCGAAGAGGGGCACAAGGAAAGAACACACCTGGTCTAGTGTCGCTTCCACGGGACGGCAAGAGTTAGCAGCTGCCCACTGTGAGAACTTCTCCAAACTGGAGTTGTAAGTTTTAGAGGTGGATCCTCTTCTAGCCCCTGCTGCAAGGTCAGCAGCTCTCTCAGAAATGCCCTTCTCCTGTAAGCGTCTGGTGACAATTTCCACACTGTCAATTTTTTGTCCCGCAGATGACGATGGTGAATCTGGCCGTCTTCTGAGTCAGAAGTCGGCTGTCCTGAGGGAAGGGAAACGGAAGGTCGACGAGCAGCCTCAGGATGAGCGGGAACCACGGCTGGTTCAGCTAGTATGGGGCTACCAGCAGCATCTCCCCTGATGACCTCTCTAGCTTCAGGAGGACTGCTTGAACTAGACTCCAAGGTGGAATGCGTACATCATGAGACTGCACCATTCGAAAAACTGGGCGTCCACTTTCCACGCCCGGGGGTGGAAGAACCGGGAGCAAAACGTAGGTAGCTTCCCGTTCTGGTAGGTCCCGGATAGATCCACATATGGTCAGCCGAACAAATGAAAAATTAGGTTGGCCTATGGTTGATCCAGTTCCCATTCGTTCTCTGTCCACGATCCCCTCGAAAAGAGCGTCTGCCTGTAAGTTGTATTTCCCCGCAAGATGACAGGCCCTGAGGCAGCTGTCAGCTTCGTGGCAAAGCAGGAGTAGGTTCCATGTTTCCTGACACAGGCGTAGTGGCTTGGTGCCTCCCTGGTGGTTTATGTAAGCTACTACTGTGGAGTTGTCCGAGAGAACGGTGAGGTCGACCCCTTTCAGGTCCTTGGCCCATGAATGAATGGCCTTTGCGACCGCCATCAGCTCCAGCAGATTGATATGGAGGGACTTCTCTGTCTCAGACCACTTTCCTGCTATTGAACTTGAGTCCCACATGGCTCCCCATCCGAAGAGGGAGGCGTCTGTTGTAACTGATGTCTGCGGTCTTACTTGTCGAAACAATCTCCCTTGGAGCAAGTTGTCGCCGATGGACCACCAGGCTATGGACGGCTGAATGCTTTCTGCAGCTGGGATTAGCCTGGTCATTAGATCGGAGTCTGGACGGAAGTGGTTTAGTGTGTGAAAACTGGACAGGTCTCAACCTCATCCTGCAAAAGGGGAGTACTTCCCACTAGGCTGGCCATCAGACCCAACAAACGCAGCCACACCCTGGCCTGAACTGACGTTCTCGACAGGATTTGATTCGCCACCGAAACCAACGACTGGACCCGTTCCTCTGTCGGGTATGCCAGACCGGTTGTGAAATCCAGGAGAGCCCCCAAGTAGGTGATCGTCTGACAGGGGGAGAGAGACGATTTTTCCCAGTTGATCACCCAACCTAGTTCCTGTAGTGTCCGGACCACGAATGACGTGACTGCAGCCACCTGGCTATCGGATTCGGCTAGCACCAGCCAATCGTCTAGGTAGGCAAAAACCATGGCGCCGTTTGCCGCAAGAAGGCAAGGACGCACCTGGTGACTCTTGTAAATACTCTTGGAGCCGTGGCTGCCGAACGGCATCGCGTTGAAGGCGTAGTCTACCCCCTTGTACCTGAAGGCTAGGTAACGTTGATGGTCTCGGTGGATGGGCACGTGAAGGTACGCGTCCTTCAAGTCGATTGACGTAGCCCACATCCCTTGACTGAGTGTTGAAATGATGGTGGCTAAGGTCTCCATCCGGAACTTCTCTGGCCTGATGAATGCCTTGTTTAAGGGCTTTAGATTTAGGATGGGCCTCCACGTGTTCGGCTTCTTCGGCGTCAGGAAGAAACTTGATCGGTACAACCCGAGGGCTTCCTCGGCTGGAACCACATGAACGGCCCCTTTAACCAAGAGGTCCTGAATCTCCTTCTCTAAGGCTAACCTCTTCTCTCTCTGGTTCGGCACAGGGGTTGTACGTAGCAGACCTCTCCTTGGAGGGGGGCTGGTAAATTCTATGTGGTACCCCTCCTGTACTACCTTGCTCACCCACAGATCCGGATGGATCTTGTTCCAATTGTTGCGGAACATAAGAAGTCTCCCCCACCGTCGGTGGCTGTACGGTGGGGTGGGCATCCCTAGGGCCTCGCCAGGCCCCGACCTCTGCCGGTTGTGGAGCCTCGCCGGGGAGTGCCTCTGGAGGGAAACGAACTCCTCTGACTTTGTCTCGGCTGGTGGGATACCACTCAAGTTGGCCTTAATCAGGTCTTTCTTCCGCTTCGCCTCCTCTTGGGCAACGAACTGCCCCCCGAAGAAATCTTCTCCCAAGATCGGAAGATCCATAAACCTTCTTTTGATATCTCTTCCTGGGAGGCGCATCCCCTCTAGGACCAATTCTCTCTCCTCCAGGATAGTCTTTACCGATACTCTGGCGAACTGATCGTATACTCGCCTCGCAATGGGGCCCACCAAACTCGCAAGAGTGGCTGTGGCCTTCCTTGAGACTTCTGAAGGCCCTGACTGGCGAAAAGATTTCGAAAGTACTTCCACAATGAGAAGGAGAGCTGAGGAATACTCCATGCCAACTCTGGAAGCCGTGTCAACCTGTTGGAAAGACTTCAGGATTCTCCTGGAGGAAAATGACTTCAACTTCCTTGCAGAGTCCGCTGCCCCCACTGAACGTAGGTAGTCTTCGGCTGCCTGTGGTACCATGGGAGCCCTGAACAAGTCCTCCCAAGCCTTTTCTCGACCCTAAAGGCCGTGCTTTGCTTCTTGGGAAAGGCAGTCCACTTCTTGGCCACCGCCTGCCTTAGATCGATCCTCACACCCGCGTCCACTGGCATGGAGGCTTTTCCTGAGGAAGAAGGTCTATTGAGGGTCAACCTAGATTTTGACAAGACCTCGATACCTGTACCTGCCGGAAACCCTAACTGCCGGCGCAAAGTTCACTGCTGTCTCAAAAATATCCTGCGGGATGTCAGTACCAAATAACGGCTCATCCTCGGAGCCCGAAACATTAGAGTCCACGTGGGAATACACAACATCCACAGAGGGTAAAATTCCACTGGAAAACCCTTTCCTGGTCTGATTTCAGATTATCCTCCACACTAGAACCCGGAAAAGTAGTTGGGGCCGGGGTAGCTGCCGCCGCAGCTGGAATCTTATCGTTACCCGTGGCAGGAGGACCGGCCATACTCGCCAAACCCTTGGTCAAGTTAGTCAGAAGAGACAGAATCTGGGATAGTGCCTGAGAACTATCAGGACAACCATGGCGTGTACGCTTCCCTCGACTGGAGGATCGAGACCGGGAGAATGAAGATGAGGAAGAAGAATGTCTCCAATGTCGCTTCTTTTTACCCTTATCGGGTTCCTGGCCTTGGAGCGACCCCGCTTCCCCAAAATATTATCTTCTCTGACCTCCGTCTCCTGAAGGCCTGAAAAATCCCTGGATTGGGATTCTGAATCCGAAATGGTATTACCCCTTCGTGATGACTCCACAGAGCGGGGAAAAATGGATCTTGAGGAAAGTCCTGATGGGCCTGGTAGGGATGGGTCTACCAGATAGGCCGTAATGTACTGACCCTCTGAACGGGGTCCAGAGTCTTCCATTGCCGAGCCTTGGGTACTCGGGACGGTCTGGGAAGGCTGGAATGTCGTCATAGTCGGAGCCGTGGATGTAGCGGCCGTCAAGGAAGTGGGGGCTTCCTGGCCCGAAGGCGCTGTCCCCAAGATTGTGGTCACTGAAGATGGAACCAGAACGGGTAACGACTCCGATGAGTGGCTGGAGGAGGGTTGGCACGTTTAATCCGTAACCTGTACGGAGGCCTCATTGCCCGGCACAAATGCCATTGGTTGCAATATACCCTCAGGGGAAGCCATTGTGGGTTCCTTCCCCTGTCCAGAAATGGCTTGGTCCGCCTTTCGTTTGGCTTTTGCAAGTATGACACTTGTTCCTCTGTCTAGAGGCTTGGTCCGCCTTTTGTTTGGCTTTAGCCTTCTCCTTTTCCGTTTTCCATTTTGCCAGCCACTTCCACTGGGACCAGAACGGGTAACGACTCCGATGAGGGGCTGGAGGAGGCTTGGCACGTTTAATCCGGTGAACCTGTACGGAGGCCTCATTGCCCGGCACAAATGCCATTGGTTGCAATATACCCTCGAGGGAAGCCATTGTGGCTTCCTCCCCCTGTCCAGAGGCGGCTTGGTCCGCCTTTCGTTTTGCTTTTGCAAGTACGACACTTGTTCCTCGTATCTGAAAAGATAAAAGTACAAAACAGGTTGAGGCAAAAAAATTCCCAGTCCTTCGACACGGGAAAAACCTGAGAAGAGAAAAACAATCAATGCATAACCTGAATACCAGAGCAGCCCCACAGCACGCAGTCTAGCTCTGTCACCTAACAAAGGGCTGCACACCGCGAGACAAAGGACGAAAGGCTAATCCAACGGACTCACCCAAAACGGGGTGGCTCCACACAATAGCTATAGAACACACAGCAAAAATAATACTACAAAGGAAGGAATGCGGGAAGCAGCCTAGACCTAGGCCAAACAAAAGGGTCGCCAAACTACGACGGCAAAAACCCCTAAAGGCATAAACCCAAAGGGAACAAACCTCCCATAACTAACAAAGAGCTTCTGAGGACCCCAAGAAGACATGGGGAAGGGAAGGCAGACGAACCCCGTCCGCAAAAACCAACCCAGTCCCGAAAACCTGAGCCTAACCAAACTCCGGAAAATTTCGCGGAACAGGTACCCATGCTAAAGCAATGGGAGAAAAAAACATGTGAAAAATTCGCGGAACCGGTACCCATGCTAAAGCAATAGGAGAAAAAACGTGAAAACAAACGGAAAGGCGGGAATCCTAAAGAGACCCAAAAAATACACCAAAGAAAAACTATACTCATCCAAAACCACTGTAGATTGTCACAAACAGACTTCTAAGGAGTTCTCTCAAAAACCAGATCCAGAAACCAGAAAAAACCCATACTTTTGAGAGAAATCCTGACCAGAACCAAATTACACGTCAAAGTTTCTCTGACTGGCAAGTGGGAGAGGAAGCTGTAGGCCGCCCTCTATAGGAGGCCGGCCTCCCCTACTGTGTGATCAAGACTTGCCAGGACCTTATTACAGGTAAGTGAGGGTTACAACTGTAGATAGGAGGTAAGAGAGGGGCGATGTAGATTTTCAAGGACACGGTTTGAACTACCAAAATAAAACCCACTGGACAAACTACTGTAATGTTACCACTGTCCTTGAAATGAAGATTGTAAAAACCAAGCTAACATTAGCCATATATGGCATGTCCCTTTAATGACATCACAAGATGTGCATATTGAGCTCATATTAATTAATCATTTTAAGCACAAATCAGAAACTGCAGTGTAAAATTGGCAACTTTTGACAAATTTTGATGGGAATTGCTATTTTCATGACTTTTAATGTCTACATCAAATAGGCAACCCAATTATGCCATTTTCATGTCACACGACCTTAAAAGAGAGATATGAAATGACATGTTTTGATGTATTGTATTCTGACTCTACTATTGTATGCCCTTTTTTGATCCAGATTTGTATGATAGAAAATGCAATACGTACACAATTTGCCGCCAATGACAAGACTGCATGCTATTTTCAGGACAAAAATGTGTCTTTTATCTTGAAGAACATTACTGTATATTCTAAGCATTTTGGTCAATTTTTCATTCATTGCTACTGTACAGTATGTTTCGTTAGAGATACAGTATTGGTTGATCAAAATGTGAGCTGAGCCTGAGCAGGGGTTATTTCATGGATTCACATTTCACACTGATGATCAATGTCTAGTTGTTCTTAATTTTTCATGTTATTGTCTTGACCTTGGATTGATATGGGATGAGAGACATAAGGCTTGGTCTCATGTACCCCTCAGCACTCGGTGTTACCTCTGTGTTTACAATAAGGCAAAACCTCAAGTTAACCCTGTGTTTTCCAGTGTGTGTTCTCACGTACCACATCCTTTGTTGATTGATAGTGCTACCATGCATATACAGTAGTAATGAGGTCAAATACTATATTTCACATACTGTACGTACAAAATACTGTAAAATGTTAGAAATACCTGTCATCAGCGCCATACTGTAAACACCTGTGACATTCCTTGATTAAAACAAACACAGTGTTTAAAACCAAATAAACCTGTGGTTTGAGGTAAATTGAAATTTACCTACTGTACCCAATGTTAACCAGTGTTCCCACCTTACTCGAGCAGGAGGTAAACAGTGCGTTACTGTACCTTGAGCGGCTGAGCATGTGGTAACACAGTGTTACCTCAAGCGCACTGTTACACGGTGTTACCTTGAGCACAGGGCACATGAGACTGCAGTCATATCTTGCTCCAAGGCCTAAACCTTCCAAAAATTCCACTTTCACAGATAACTGATAACACAATACCAGAGTTCTTTTGTAATTGAGCTGGTGGTGAATTATAGAGAAGGGCATATACTGTAATTATTCATACTGTAAATTTTTTCCTCTACAATCCTTCTACAGTATTTAACTCCTAAGTAATTTTTCAGTATATAGTGAATATTCATAAATAAAAAAATGCTCAGGTGATTCTACGTGCACAGGTGTTCTCACTTACAATAACAAAAATTAATAACTGTGATTGTACTGATGTAACACATTTGGTTAAAACCCTGAGCTGTCTGGTCAACAAAAGACTTTAATAATCAAAACCATTCATGACAACAGACACATGTCACACAGCAGGAAAACAAAATGAACTGAAAATGAAAGACGCACAGAGGCACAATTTGCAGCATGAATGATGTCACTTAGACACTGCATTTAAGTGTACCTCAAGTCAAAAAATTAAAAAATATACAATTAAGAGCATGAAAAATAAAATCTAACAGTCCAACTCTTATCTTCATAGGACATTCCTGAGCTGAGATATAAAATGTTGAAGTTTATTCACTTAAAACAAGTTGGTTGATTGCACAATAATTTGTGACTCTCTTATTGTACAACTCACAAAATCTGCTTTGTCTTTCTTTAAAATTAAAAATGTTTTTATGACCTTGAACATTTCCTGTTTGCTTGCACAGCATGCTGCACAGAGAGAGAATTACATCACCCTATTAGAGTAAGAGTGCCATCACACCTTGGTACAAGGTGCAGTAACTTTCAGAAAAACAAAGAAATACAAAGATTGTAATTTGAGTTTTACAACAATGACATCACAAATTATTGTGCAATACACCATTTTAAGTTGAGTGAATAAACTTCAACATTTTATATGTCAGCTTAGGAATGTCCTATGAAGATGGGAGTTGAACTCTTAGAATTCATTTTACATTCTCTTTATATATTTTTGAATTTTTTGACTTGAGGTACACTTTAAAGCTTTGATACTGTACTATGTACTGAGATCAACTGAAGATGACCATCGTCCTTTTTCTAATAGCAAATAATACATATCTATATCATAAACAAGGGAATTCAACTGCAAACACTGCTGAATGCAACAGGTTGTTGGGAGCAAGACAGTTCCCAGAAACAAATGTACAACTAGCTAAGAGAACAAGGCCTTACCCCACAGGGAGCTGCTTACTGTATGTGAGTTAGTATAAAGTTGCTGTTGATGGAGTTTTATGGCCCAATTTCCAGCCCACTGTATTGCTTCAAGTTGAGCTGGCTACAGCCTTTTTTTCAGTTGTGGCACACTTGCTTGTTTCCCCTACTCCATTGCTTATGCGAAGCATCACGCACAACAGTGTGAACTCAACCTAGGAACTGAACCGGGGGGAGCAGTGTCCGAACTACTCCAGGTTGCACGCAGCATGCGAGATTAATGCAAATAAGATGTACTGTAGCTGCACGGGGTAAGTATATGTGTCAGTGAAGTGAACTGACAAAACCAGCGAAAAATTTCAGAACCCCCAGGGACTAATGAGGAGCCTAAAGGGGAAATACAATTTAAGAAATTGAAAGAAGAACAATAATTAGACACTTAACATAAAACCACATAATTTCAACAAAAAAATGGCAGTTTGCGGGCTTCAAAACCCTCCGAGCTGTAGAGAAGTGCGCAGAAGGCAAATGAGGATGATCTTCACTCCAAGGTGGTAGACATACCATCGTATACGTAAGGGTGCTAAAACTATCCCAGGCAGCTTGTAAAGCAGGCATTAATGCAAAATAAATGTAGCAAGGGCTACAGTAAGTATATGTCTGCAACATGAACTCAAAAGTCAGAAAATGGCAAAAACCTTGCCTATTTTGACACATTCAACAGTCAAACCATTCACATGGTCTTTTTAAAACCTCATTTTCTGCTTTCTCAAAATCGATTGCAAGTGATCGTTTTGTGACCCTTCCAAGGATCAACAGGAGTGTCCTTCTGAGCAAAGCATTGTCATCTAAATTCACTTAAAGCTGAAGACCTATAATGAACTGGGGTACAGTTCCTCTTTCCTTATCAGTGACACTGGACTTGGTTGACTGCATAAAACTTAGGTACTGTACAAGGCAGGGTTTGCATTAGCAGCAGGGGAATTCCAACACAGATTTTTGTGTGGACCCATCCTGTTTCTTCCTTGCATTCAGAGTAGTCAAGTTCACCACCAATTGCACTCACTAAGTCAGTGCAGTAATGCACTTATTAATGGATGTACGTTTTGTACGTAAATCCCACGAACACTTCTTGCCTGTGCTGACTAGTTAGTTTAAACAGTAGTTACAGTATGTTGTGCTGAGAGAGCTTGACACTGGTGTTACAACATAAACTCTGTGTACAGTTTGCATGTGGCTGCTTGCAAAGTGACGTTTAATGTTACAGGCTAGGCTTTCCATGTATTCATTTTAGACAATATGTTAGGATGGCTTGTGAGCTGGTGCCAGCAGCTCTAAAGAAAAAAGGATCGTACGTCAAAAGTGGTGAAGAAAAATTTTTGAAAATATTGGAAAGGGATAAGTATTTTACACATGTTTCACACGTTTTGAGAAAAATATGCCAACTAAATAATTTCGGACACCAATAAATTTCACGATGTGGTTTGCTTTTAAGACTGCGGTCTTACACATTTAGTGCGTACCACAGTGGCATTGAAATTTGGAAGGACTTGAATGATCAGAGGCATGAACTTTCTGGACCATAATGTCAGAATTTTAGCTGCATGTTAAACTGGCAAAACCTTAACCAAAATTAAAAAAAGAGTTGAATAACTTGGAGGTTGTGTAAAATTTTAGCTGTTGCTTAATGATAAAGGATTAGGCAAGGCCTATGTGGTGACAGTTGATACAAACTCTAGGCTTGGGACCTCAAGTACAGTACAGTATATAGCCTAGGCTTATTTGGATGCCTTGAGTCTGCCCAATGTTCAAGTTCAGCTGCAAAATAAAGTCTTTGCCTAAAACATGAGCTTTCCTTAGTAATCAGTGCTCAATAGACAAGGTCTGGTTGTGATGATTACTTAGTACAGTAAATGGTCAAAACCGGCTAACTCGATTGTACATGCAGTACGTACAGTACTAGAAAGAGGTGAATGAGGGGTGGGGTATGATTGGGTTACAACACCTTTGGTTGATGCCCTGGGTGGCACATGCCATTTTTTTTTTCCAAGATTTGATTTCTCGAGTCTATTCCCCCCCCCTCCCAAGATTCTCACTTTCTCAGATCCCCCCCAAAATTTTAGACCAAGGGGGGAATTCCCCCCTTCAATTTTTGAGCTGGCACTAACCCTGGTACAAGTCAAACAGGCTTGTACACATGAGCAAAGGTTACTGAAAGTACAGTACTTAAGGTTTAATACAAATTCCCCAAACCTCCCTGGTTTAGGACTCTGTGAGGGATGATACCTTTGTACACGTAGGTGAGGACCAAAATAGACTTACAATTATTACTTGCATGTCTCACACACAGTTCACAGTAACTAATGCAAGATGACCAAGTTCATGTACAATTGTCCTTTAAAACAGAATGAAAAGTAATGAAAGCAAAATAAATGATATTTCTTGCACTCTGCAGCAAAATCATTGTCTTGCAATTACGCTCACTGCTTGTCTTTTCAATGTCTTTAATGTCAAGGTCAAATTTCACATACACATGTTATGTGCATATATACCTGAAGTACTGCATATGATAAAATGTAAATCTTGTGTAGAGCAGTGAATACAAGATGTATTGACAGAATTTTCATGTAGGCTATTGATGAAAAATTACAAGTGTGAAGCCAAAAGCTTTGTATCAACTGGAAGACATATGGATTTAAGAATATGTACTGAACAGTTCATACAACTGTACTGTGAATGTATCTATGCTCTCTCCTTGTAAACAAACTGATGGAACTACATACAGGTAGCTCATTTACTGTTAGTAACTATTGCATATAGGCTAGCAACAGTTTGGGGAGAAGGGAATGATATCCATCTACTGTACATTTATGGTGCCAGATTAGGGTTGGGTGGTTGACTGGTATTGATGTGAATACTGTAGGCACAGGTAATAACAATACCAAAGAAATTTGGTGTGTTACTACTGTACTTACTGTACCAGTTCTTGAAAGAATTACTGGTACTGGAAAAAATTACCGGTACTCATTTTAATCCCCAAAGAAAATAACTGTTAGGATGTGTGGATGATTATATATGTTACACAATCCTTAATACCAGGGTAGAGCCTGAAATAGTTTTCCCTTTTCTGTTCTGCAATATCAATGTATGTCAGCCCACGCAATATTATAGACAATATGCAATGTTCAACAGTACATGCACAGGCTGCGGACAGCAAATTCTGTGGGTTTTTGAAAAAAAAAAAAAATCCAAACAAGAGCCCAATGGGCACTGTGGTTCCTTGCTGGATATACTATAAGAACTGTTCAGCCAATCTCCGAAATAGAGCTAAGCAAAAGCTCATACTCACTGTTTGTAACATTGTCACAAGGGGTATTTTAGTACAAATATTACATGAAATCAAAGATTAAATTTCTGTGGCCTTACTTACATTCAACTTTTGTAATGCTTGATGATCCTTCAAAAACACCACCTCATTTCCATATGTATTTACCGTATTTACTCTATTAAATCAAACTTGATATTATCACTGATAAACAATGCACAATGTGGTCAGAGAGAGAAAAACACCCCTGGTATTTCTCTCACAAGTTACTGTATTTTTACCTGCTCTCAAATAAAACTTGCTATTACTTTAAAACAATCTACCATTTGTCCTGTTTCCTACCTACCTCTACACAGAAAACAGGGTTTATTCAGCACTTAAGCAGAAAGCAAGTGATTAATGGGGTGTGATAATAGAATGAGGATTAGGTTACCCCCCAGAGCACAGCAGTATTAAAGAAACATACTGTATAATCCATGCACTGCTTCCACTGCCAGAGAGACCAGTTTAATGCAGGGTGACCTGTGCTCAGTGAAATCTACAGATTTCAGTTATTGCCCTCTTAAAACTTTGAATGATCCAAAATATGTGTACAACCGGAAGGAATCATTACTGAACAAATGTAACAGCCAAATTGCTAAGGCGTTTGGGTGCGTAAGCATGCAAAACCAGGTGAGGTAAAAAAATCTATTGAAACTATCTTTATCTAGCTTACAAGACTTTCTAAATAACATTTCCAGCGGTTGACCTCCAGTGACCTTGATGACCTTTGACCTTAACTAAACAGATTGATTTGAAATCTGTCCTTTCTACCTTTAAATACTGTGTTAAAATGTTTTTCAGTGTTTGACCCCTAGTGACCTCAGATGACCCCTTGACCTTCAATAAACATATCCAATTTCATCCTTACACCATAACACATCCACACACCAAGTATGACATCTATCCAAGTTTCCTACCTAGAAATATCGTGTTGAGAAGGTTTTTAGTTTTTGACCTCTGGTGACCCCAAATGACCTTTGACCTCCACCAAAAACAATAGGGCACACCTTCTCCCTATGACAAATCTATGTACCAAAATCCAAATTCCATCCAACCTTTCCTTGCTGAGTTAGAGCGGACCGAAGCAAGTGACACACACACACACACATACACACACACACGCGCCAACCTGACTACATACGGGTTCTTTTGCTATTGCAAGGAACCAAAAAGGGAATAAAATTTTCCACAATGAACAATTATTACACCAGAGCTCCATTTTCTGGTTGTAGGATTGTATGGGACAACTTATATTCCATGTGGACAACCAAAATATGTAAATTTCTGTCAACTGTCAGATGAACAACCATTTTTCTCTGTAAAAATTGGAAAGCAGCTTGCTTTTATCTACTGTACTGTAGTTGAAGACTGTACTGCTGCCTCAGCTGATCAACTCTTTCAACTTTTTCCATCATGTAATATTTCAGACTTCAGTGCTTTGTCTACACAACATCACATCATTTTATTCTTCAAAACCACTTACACATGAACACACTCACTGCTTCGTAGTTGCGTGAAAAATGTTTGGGACAACCAAATTTCCTTGCAGACAACCAAGAATAGTGAAATAGTGGCCCAAAGGAGAACCATATTTCTGAAAATTGAGGCCTGATTAAACCCTGGTATTTATCATGGCTGTAGACAAACTGCCAAAGGTGTGGATAGGGAGTGGACCACTAGAAATATTTCTACCTTTACAAAATTCAAACATACAGTACTGTAGAGTGTCACCATACCATCGACTTTCTGCAATTTTACACATTTCATCCCACAGGAAATATTTCACTCACTAATACAATTCCATTTTTAATTTGCATAAAGTATACCTCTCACATACAAGCAGAGTATACTGTATATGATGTACTTTGTCCTATTACGTATCAAGGTGTATTTGAATGAACAAGTGTGTATTGACACTTTTTTTTCCCACTATTTTTTTTTTTATCTTTGTCATTTGCACAATACCACTCAAGTTTGGTTTTGATGAGTACAGTAGAATACTAAACTGTAAAGATGCTACAGTATAATGGCAAGCATAACCCTAAACAGTAGCAATCTATTGACAAATATCTATGGTACTACACAGTACACTTAGTCACACACAATGACCATGCAAAATCTGCAAAACTTTGTACCCATGCAGTGTTCTCATTTGGCCCCCAAACCCGAGAGTCCCTGAACATTCAACTTTTTTTTCCAAGAGTCCCATCAAATTTCTGAGGGTCCCATATATACTGTATATATATAATAATCAGTGACGCTCCACAATTTCCATTCACATGTTCTGCCGTGATATTTGCAACACGCCGCTGCGTAAAACTGATCTGGCATTGACAAGTGATGCTACTCTGACTAAACTGGACAACAGTGCGGATGATCTAGTACGTACGGAGCACCGGCGATGTCGCAGAACTGGGCCACATTACTAATATCGGTCTAGTTGGAAAAAGTTTTCTGGTCGTGTCGAATACGAACTGTGGTGATAAGAAACTTCGGCAGGCAGATTTCCTACATGGATTTTGTGAAGTGACATCGACAATGAACATCTCAAGGCAATGGGTTCGTGTGAACTTTTCAACACAATACTTTCTATGCCTCCTTGCCAAAATTTTACATGCAAATTTGCAAGCAAATCCCCTGCGTCCCTGGGACACACAGGATTTTGTGTCAAGCGGCTCGAGTTGAAATCACACGTCAGGGACCCGGTAGCAAAGGTTAGTGAGAACCATGCCATGTACAGTACTATAGGGAACAAGCACTGTACATATAGCCTTGTATACTCAGACAGTTTTCACTTTTAGGATAAAAGGACTCCTTGAACCTCAAAACCACTAGTTTAAAAATTTTGACGAACACAGCCGTAAGTACTTACAGTACAGTAGAACTAAATATATTGCTGTGACAAAAGTTGCTCAGTAATTTACACAACAAAAAGCAGAGCTACTGTACAGTCTGTACTGTACAGTACAGTACATTTGCCACAGTTTACTGTTACAAGTGCTTTATGTAATAACAACACACAGACAAATAATCTGTTCATGTTTCAATTGCAAAAACTACAAGATACTATGAATATTACAGGTTTTTTAAACCTACAGTACAAGTGCCTAATGGCACTTCTCTGTTCAGACCTGTCTATAAAGAGTCATGATTAAAGAAATCAGCTGATAAGAAGTCAGCTATACTCAGTGTACTGTAATGAGGACATTACAGTACAGTAGCTTCAGTGATTCCACTCTTCCTCTTTAAAATGACCCTGTTTCTCCAGGATTCTGTTTTCACTATGATTATTTTAATTATCTTTTATTTCGCAAACCTGCTCTATTTTCTTATCTTTTCATATTTGCAAACCTGCTCTATTTTCTTATCTTTTCATATTCATGACAGTACAGTTCAACAGCAGCACTGTCAGGGTAAAAAGTTGTCACTCCCTTGCAGCATAATGTAGAAAGTACAGTAGCACTATTGGACTTTGATACTTTACTGGTCAATGTGATTATATATTACTGTACAGTAATGCACAGTGGGCAGCATACAGTAAGTACTTGACTGTAAGTAAAGTGATTATTACAGTACTTTACTGTAGGTACAGTAAACTACAGTATCTAGATGACGTTTGAACTTCAGCAACCTACCTACAGTACAGTACTTTACCCATAAAACTGCAGGAACGTACTGGGAATCTTTTAAGTATATGTTGCCCTTACTGAACATATTATGACATTATAGTGGCTTCTGTAGATATCCCTTCTTTAATGATCAGCCACATTGACTCCCCTGGACCCATAGCTTTATTGCTTTACATGGGCAGCCTCTAACAACTATGTCAGACTCACCCATATCCAGACAAAATCTTAGTTCAATGCCTCAGGACTTACCCTGGTTACTTATAAACGTTCTACAGTACAGTAGTGTGTTAAAGGTACAGCAGTCTGACATGTATATCAGCAAAATCACCTGACTTCACTTTGCAATTACCAAGTAAATTTTTCTAAGGAAAAATCCGTTGGAAATGGAATTATTTCAATATCTTTTGGGTTTCTCAAGATATGCAGTGCCTCTTCAAAGGTGTTTCTGAAACAACTTGATGCTTATGCAAAAATAATGATGTGGAGTGTTGCACAATGTTGACTTTTCTTTTGTTAACCCTATGTTAATTATATTTTAATTGCTCATCAGATAGTTTGTGGTTTGGTACAATAGTTGATACTGATGATTTTCAAGGACACAGTTTAAACTTCCAAAATAAAACCCTTAGGACATTCTAATGCTACAACTGTCCTTGAAATGAAGATTGTAAAAACAAAGGATAACATTATCCTTACATGGCATGTCCTTCTCATGAAATCACAAAAATTTGCACACTGAGCTTGTATTTATTACATATTATTAATGATTAAGTGCAAATTATACATTGCCCTGTAAAATGGTCAATTTTTGATGGATTTTGATGGGAATTGTAGTTATTTTCTTGTCATTTAATGTTTTTTTAAATCTAGTACCCAAATATCATTTTCATGTTACATGATCCTTAATGTTCACTCTTTTGTGCAAGATGTGTAATATGAGGTCCTCTGCATTTTATTGGCCTACAGTAAATTGATGCCAACTAAAGAGCTGAGAATTTCTGTAGAGTATCTGCAAAATCAGGCCTTGAATTTTGAGATGGACTAGTGTGACTGCAGTCTATCACTCACCTTACTGTAAATCACTGTTAGGGGTGAAATTTTTACTAAGCACACCTAAATGAAGAAAATTAGCTCATAAAATATATTGATGTCAGTAAAACAGTACAGCTATTAACAGTACTACACTCCTTAATTTCTTGAGGATTGTGGTCTATGGCACACCTTGAAATTCTAAAACTCAAGGCCAGGAAAATTGTAGTGTGAGGTACAGTAGGACTGCGACGGGTATTGCTACACAATTGAATAAGCCATAAAAGCTACTCATCATTAATCCCCAAACCTGTTGGTCCAATTGTTTTTATTCATGTTAGCAGAGATTGAGATGAACTGTGCATGTACAGTATAATGTACAACACCTCTATTAGAGTATGAATATGCAGTAGTTGCATCCAGTTACCACTGACTATATGCATTTGAAGTACACAATATGTAGGCATTGAGTAGTGCATACAATACAAATGGATACAGTAATATTTTTCTCTAATGTACGTAGATATGCATGGTGGAAAAAGTAAGGGAGCTGGGAGGCGCCTTCCCAGGAAATTTGGGCATCTGGAGAGAAATTTCCATTTCCTGTTCTGTACATGAAAACATACTTTAGGAAGAACTGTGGGAAATTGTACTCCCTTTTTTTTTCTAAACTCCTTTCTAAGAGTCTTTTGTTGTGATCGTTTGCCCATTTTCTGCTTTGGCATCGAAATTAAACAAATTTATGATAAAAGCAATGTACATGCAGCGTGTGTGACAGTGTACAGTACTGCAGGTCCATAATAGAATGCAAGCACCATATTGCACAATGCACATGAGGCTACACATGTCCTACTACATATGTACAGTAAGTACTAAGTTGCTAGTGTAGGTTCCTATTGGACTGTATACAGGAAGTACTGTACAAGTCTAAAATGCCACCGTTTTCATGTTGGCTGGTGTAAACACCCACTAAAATGATTTATGGCACCCAACATGTGGCAAAAATGTTTGCATTTTGTGCTGAATTTATATGATTTTTTCACATGAAATAAAAAAAAAAAATAAACGGCACTTAAATATGGTACTGATTCAAACTTAGGATTATGTGGACTTTTAAACAATCTACCAACTGCTGTATTTTCAAGCCTGATTCTTGTCATGCACTAGGAATGAAAATTCATCAAAGACTAGAAACGGCTGCTTTGATGCTGCTTACAGTACTTGTGATGCAGCATGCACGTGTTTGTCACGGTAGCAGCACTGCAAAGTAGTAAACAGCCGCTGCAAACAGTAGAACTAAATGTTATAGTACCTTGTGTACTGTACTGGTAATCTGTACACTTCTCTTCTGGTGCTGCATGCACACTGCTGTGTACATTATAGTATATGCATTCTTATGAGTGTGCTCTCACTGCTCTGAATGTCAAACACTGGCATAGCAATGTTTAAATTTTATCAAAGTCATTGCTGCACTTGCCTCTGTTCAATACCTTAACACTTTACTTTAATCTACCTGCAATTGCATACCTTTTTATGGAACTGGTGAAGTTTCTCTGTGATTATGTGGGAGAAACTTTTCCAAAGTTGAAAGACAAAACCTTGAAATGTTAGGAAAACAAAGTGCCTCCATATTGTTGGGTTGATTATGTACAATGTTAGTAAATACAATACCCAAATGTTGTACACTGTACCCTGCAATCCTTTGCGTACACAGCTCAACCAGCCATCAAACTGCACGTTTATTCATGAAACTCAAAATAGAATAATCCATTTTACATGATCATTGGAAAACAACAAAATGGCAGGAATTAATTTGTCATTGCAATCACATTTTTATGAATTTGCCTTTTTTCAAATACCTCTATTGACAATGCAATTTACAATGGTGAAGCATGGAAATATACTTTTGTCAGCAACATTGGGGAGATTTGTTCAAACTTTTGTTCCCTTATCATGTTCTAGTGACATAGTTGAAGTTCAGAAAATTTTGCGTAGAGTACATTTGAGCAGATAGACTTGCAATGGAAACTCGTAAAAATCAAGCCAGATTCTATCCATTTTAAAGCCTTTTATGTTTGCCAGGACATATCCTGTAAATCCAGCAGGGTTCTTTTTTTCTCAGTGTGTATCACTGACTAATTACAGTAATAATTGAATGTCTGACCAGACACAAAAATTAATGACAAGAATTGCAAATTCAACTATTTGATTGAATTTAAATGATTTCTCAATTAGGTAGGGCTTTTCATACATGCCAGTGCTAATCCCAGGCTTCAGTAACACAAAGTTTGCTATGTTGTGTTGAGTTCCTTCAGTGCATCTCTTACACTGTACATGCACAACCAATTTCTAAGGCTGTGCATAGAAGTTACGCACACGAAGTTTGGCCAGCAAAATTATTGAAAGGGACAATCCTCTCAACCCAAACTACACTTCTATTATAAGGTAACTGAAACTCTCAATTGGCTCAGCTTTTTGATTGACTGCTAATTCAAATAATGCAGAGTACCAAAACTTATATTACACAGCACGAACTGTTCTGATAGAGTTTTGATTATACACATTGAGCTTTCTATATTCACCCTAAGGAGCAGGGTTAGCGCTGAGCTCCGAATTTAGTGGGTCCCAGCCTTGGTTTTTGGACCCCTTAAAAGTATGAAATATTAAATTTAAGGGGTCCACCAGGAATTTTAAAGGGTCCAATTCCCTGCCGTCTATTCTTTTCCTCATGTTCAACCCTATTCTCCCCTGTAGGTACTTGAGTTAAATACTACAATGTTTAGGTGCTAAAAGTTTAGTCCATAGTGCTAAGTGAGAGTGAATACAATAATCTCAGAGAAAAATATGTGACACCAATGCTTCTGTTTGCTTTCCTGGTAATACTGTGGAGTGAAGGGTGCTGATTCCACAAATTTCAATTTTTTTTTGTAGTATCGACCGATTATACTACAGCCTAATAGTTAATACCCGATTACCGATTTTTTAATTAAACCCGATGCCCTTTACCTATAACAGATTATTAAAAAGAGGGAAATCACGTTTGTCACTTTAGTACGCGAGCGCCCTTGCTTCGTGCATATGGTATTACCGTAACCAGTGCAGGATGGAAAATACTGGGAATAGCTCCGTTCGTTTCACGAACGGGATATTATTTTTGTAGGCGAAATAGTTTCACTTCAAAATTGGAGATACAAATCAACCCTTAATACAGTACATTTGTTTGCAGTCCATGTCACATGCCCTTTGATAATTTCGTTCAAAGGCCAACATCATGCTCTGTCTAGTTTTCATCCCCCAATCATGTCGGAACATTGCATTCTTTTACTGTACTGGGTTGTATTTGTGTTAATATACTGTACAGTAGCTGCTACTCTCCCGCTTTAACGAACCCCATGTAAAGCAATCAAAGTAATATTATCAGTTCTGGCCACCCGTATAACGTATCTTATGGTTTTTTTTTTCCGATATAAATATCCCCGGATATTTTTAGCAGTTCTCGTCCAAAACTTACGTCTTGTTTAAAAAGAATCTGCAACTGAAAATCTGAAATGCACGTAAGTTCGATCCCCGAAAAATCCACGCATGCAGAGATTTGTGATGCCGTTTCTAGGTGGATATAGCGCGGGGCTTGTCCGGCTTTGCTAGCCGGCCAGCATTACAAGCGCGATCGTCGTATATAACACAAACTCAACGGGAAAACTTGTCTCCAGACTGAGTATTTTCACACACTAAATCACATAGGCGAAGGCGCGAGTTGTGATTGGCTGCCTAGAATCAGCGAAATTTAACCAATCACGATGCCGGGGCTAATTTAAATTTTGCAATGGATCTTATGCATATGATGTCACCCATCAAAACATGATGCTTTGTTTGGCGGTAAAAACGCAAGTCTAGTGCATGCGTGTGCTAAGAAGTTTGCTGCAAGAGACCATGCGCATTACTGGTTTCGTTTGCAGTGACGTCATATGACAACATTGCTTTAGTCCTGTATTACGGAAGGAATGCTGGGAATGACTTAATTTATGCAAGATAATAACCACCGAACTACACAAGATTCTAGGTGATTAGTATACAGAACGTGCACAGATATGTATGCAAAGCTTGGGGATTTGAAAAATCGGCGAAACACTGCAGCTAGATAGTCTGTACTATGTGTTTTGTGCAGAACAGTTTGTACAGCAACTTATGCGGCTCCTTCTGCGAGACAGCAAGGAATACACCTTGAGTGCTCATCTAAATCGAATTCCATTTAACACTACCGCGTTAACGTTGTGGCGGAAAATGTCACACGATCATTCCCACTGCAGGGGTAGGGATCGTTCTTCGCATTTTCGTCTGTCACAGAAAGTGTTTACAACATGTGGTCAGTCATTTCGTTAAAGTACATTAGTTTTGTACAGGGATCTGAAGCGATAAAACCACACAGTTAAGTCAATGTGTTTTCTGAGAGAGCGTTGGTTCGAACGGTGCACTGTGAATGAAGCAATAAGCCCCGCCCTTCACAGCGCAACAAGCAATATTTTTTGCAGGTTGCCTTCTTTGTAGTATAACATCAATACAGTTCCGTATCAGGTTACGCTGGGGTCATAGCGTTTGGTTCTGACTGTCAGAGAACTCCGTGCTGATATGGGGCATGAGGCCATGTGTATATATGTGCACACTGCATAGTGATTTTATGTGTTTTTGTAGGGATATCGCGGAGCCAAACCGTCTTTAGTAAAGGATTGAATTGAAACCAGAACTTTCAAAAAGGAAGCCTCGTGCATCAGCCCATAGAATTTTTCGTAACAGGGAATATCCATGCTGGCTGAAGCCAAATTTCTTTGCGTCCAAGCTTATTTCTCAGGACGCACGGGAAGAAGCCTAATTTATAAACTGCGCGTCCAGAGACAAAACCTTGCGTCTATGACGCGCAGACGCACTAAAACGCGAACCCTGCTAAGGAGGGTGAATTTCAGACAATTGTGCGAGGGGCTTAATTAAGAAGGTTAGGAGAATTGGTACTGTTTGGGATGAGAAAATTGGGCCTTTAATACTGTAACAGAAACCACACCTGTCACTTATCATTTGATATTATACCTTTTTATGAACTACTCAGTAACCTGGAAGACCTGTTCAATCATGCTGTAGGACTAAGTACTGTAATTAGCATTTTAAAAATGTAACTGCAAAAGACACCTGTTTAACCAATGGATCAGTTGGTTAACCATCTAACCAGACCACCCTACTGTAAGCAATGTGATGATGATGAATTTTTCATTCAAAATCTCTACGTGTACAGTACAATTCTCCAGACAAACACCTTAACTTTCACTTACAATATAAAGTGATGAAGTGAACATGTAGCAAGCACAGATGTCATAGGTTTACAATAGGTTTTAATTTTACGAGTAACATTCTCCTTACCAATCCCAATACCCAAATGTTTAATGTACATGAGAGACACAGAAACTATACAAACTTAAAATTCTTCATGGTGAGGCCCTATACTGTAGATACTGAGCTCAACACATCAAAATGAAAAACACAGGAAACAAATTTAATGCAGCATTCCTTTTTTCATCTGCAAAACAAAGGAAATGAACTTAAAACACAGCACTCTTATTTTCATCTACTGATATTGCAAGAGTTTTCATGTCCAATTTGAATGGAAGGAATACCAAAATATGTACCATTAACTTTCCTCTTTCAGTTTCACATGTACTGTATGTGGAAATTAAATTTCTGCTAAAATGCATTTCTTCAAAACACACTGTCCAATTGCTTAAAGGGAAACAACTGTCACCCAAACTGTAGTGTAGTTCTGTTTTATGATTAATACTTAAGGATCATGTGATAATATTTTCCCACCTAAGGCTAATTGTGAAATTTGCTACTGTAGGAGTAACTTCTTCTAGGTTTACCTTGAACATGCAATATTGAAGCCCTTTAATAGTAAGAAAGATACTTTGCAGAGAAAAAAGAAGAAAATTTGAAAATGTAAGTGTTGTTTTGAAACAATTTTGGGGCAACTGCTCTTGACCTTCAAATACTGGTAATAAACAGCAACTAAATGTATATGCTCACCTTTTCATTTCTTCTGTTTGATGACATCTTAGCTGAGTTTGCACATGGTTTGTACGAAAATAACAAGAAAGCTTTCTGGTGAAGAACCGAGTCCTTGACTGCTCAGTATACTTTTGACAATGGAAAGTTAGCACAAAGCAATTCTTGGCACTTACAATCAATGTTAATTTTCCTTCAGTTTTAGATATTGATGTTGTATGACTTATTTGAGAAACAGCTCATTCCTTAGGACTGACAGGTTATGTGGGTTGGTGTTAAGCATTTATGAAATGTCAAACAGGCTTTTCACCATCCTGTTTACCCTTGTATATTGTCTCAAAATTCAAATGTTCTGCTTCCTTTGCAGTCTTACTATAAACAAAATTCCAAAATAGAATGCTCAAATTTTAATAAATGGTTCACACTTTTAAATTAATAAGGTGGGTATATAACTGAACCATCAACATATTCTACCAAAATGCACAGCCCTGAACACTAGCACAACAGGCTTTCAAGAATCACATCCCAAAGTAGCCTGTGCTACCCATGCAAATTATGTAATTATTTATGAGGGTCAAGAAGGCTACTGCCACAATATCAGGGATCTTGCCCAGTGATTAGACCCTGCTAATGCAATTTGGCAGGTACTCAACCTCGGTTTAGCTTGCCCTATGACTCAACGTAAGGGCTATTTTAGTATTTAGTAAGCGAGCAGTACTTCGTACGTTGTAATTACTAACTGCGTATGCTAGGCTAGGTTAACACTGTACTGCAGTAAGAATCTGTTTACAATTACCCTAACATAAGAACACAGTGCTGACTTTTATAACACTAGGGTAAAGGCTGAAAGACAACATTCACGGCAATTGAATAATACTGGAGAAAGTTCTTTGTCATAGAAAACCAAACGAGTCGTAGTGAACACCATGGAATATTATAAGAACTGGATTCGTCCAAATCGATGATTTCCACTTAGGATGGTCGTAAAGTCTTCGTCACAGCAACAGCAGAATATTAGCGGAGCCCTATCTCCAAACAAACATTGGGCAGATCATCTTGCAATGAATCATGGGAGCTAGACGTACGTATATATCGAGTTGCTCCATGACGTCATATTTAAATCCTTTGCCTACATTCTAGTGGTGTATCAGATCTGCATTACTGTCAGCGTTGTTCAAAGTTGCAATTCACTTCTGCAATACACACTGTAATTGATTTCATGTGTTAATCTTTGAGTAATTGTTAGACAATGAAAAAGGCTCATATCATGGTGTTGGGATAGCAGCAAAGCCAAAAAGTTTTTCAACATCCGTTTTTCTTTTTAGATCGCAATTCAAAACAATGCAGGCCTCAGCCATAATAAATAACTTGACTTCGGCAGTAATCGAGGCTTTTTGAATCACTCAAGTTACTGAGGAACGAAGTCTCAAGTTGCATTTAGTCTACAAAAATTCTCAATCGCACAGTTCTTTTATTTGACTAGCCTATGGTTTGTGTTCTTCCCACAAAATACCCAAGATTTATCTAGTAAAACAACTACTAGAACAAGTTCGAATGTCCGCCGGGTGTAGCAGATTGGCCCGACTTAGCGCTAGCTGGGGCACTCCACCGGGGGCTGCTTGGGTAATCAGTATCATGTCGGAATCTCAAGCGTTACTCTGCTTGCCACGACCGAGTTTCCGGGTGTTGGCTAATGGAATCGCAATAATTGGCCTGGAGTGGTAGAGCAGGACTGGGGGACCAGCAATTACTCGACCCGGATCATGCAGACAGCTCGACCCGCAGTAGTTGCTTACTAGCCTGATTCCAAAGGTGCCAACGCATGATCAGTTGTGAACTCGAAGAGGGCTATCTGGAACCGACCGTCAGCTAGCGTAACTCCCAGTGAGGAGGGGACTAGAGCCCCCAATCAACCGCCAGTGTCCCTCGCCTTGCTTGCCCTCCCCCAATAAAAGAAGGAAATTGGAAGGCCCAAACTATATTGTTTCCAGTTTGTCTAACAGAAAAACCTCAAAATCAAGACTTGAACTGAAGCATAGATTTTCAGAAAAGAGAGACTGAGAAGTCTCATTTCCTGCTCTGATCTGAGAGATACTGCTTTTCCAAAGCTTTAGCTACAATCTGATGATAAGACACAATTTTGGAGGAGAAATGCAAACTCAACTCGGCAATTTTCGACAATTTTTGGAGTTAAAAACATTTTTAATGTTACTTTATTCGACGACTTCGCATGCAAAATTTCCCGACCATTTTGTTCGTTCATTTTTATCGCTGTAGTGAAGTTTCATTGCAAACGAAAACTCCAAATAAAGACTGCTTAGATTCTACTTACAAGTCTGAAAGATGTCATAAGTTCCGGCTGTCTGAGGGGTCGCAATAATTTCTCAAAACTTTCTGTTTCTTCGGCAACAACCAATGGTGCATGGCGCCGCACTTAGATAGTGGCAGTTCGTGCCCCATCAACTGAACACTTTCCCCTCCTCAGCCCCCACCCATAATGAAAAAATATGGTAATGCCACTGGCACGATCTGAAAGCGCGAAAAACGTGGAATATGAAGGGGTGGCATAACTTGAGCCGGGGATCCCCGAAGAAGCAAGCCTCTGCTCAAAATCAGAATACCAATCCTCTTTCCACGAACAGGTTCCGCAGATGCTAGATGCAGAATTAAGCAATGGAAAGCTTGTGTTTTAAATCATCATTTTCAACACTTTGTAGTCTACGTTTGGATGCCAAAAGTTTCTCTTGGTGCTCGGTGATGACATTCTATTATGAAAGCATACCTGAAGTCAAAACATCCAAAAATATTTGTTAAGGAAAATGAAAACAAATTCTAACAGTCCTACTCCCATCTTCATAGGACATTCCTGAGCTGAGATATAAAATGTTGAATTTAATTCACTTAACTTGTGCAATAATTTGTGATGTCATTGTATTTCTTTGTTTTTCTGAAGGTATACTGAACCCAAACGCGTTGCCAGGATTGTGTCATGGGAGGGTTTGGGGCACGATAACCTGGTAGCATTCCCATATGGGCCCCATATACGTCAAACCATATGGGTCCCATATTATTTTGCACCCAAGACCCATATGGGGCCCATATGGGCCAGCCCAGTATGCCCTTATGCCCATATGGGATAGTACTGGGGCCTATATGGGGCAATTGCCCAAATGGGTCCCAGCACTATCCCATATGCATCATATGGGTTATCTGGGCTGGCCCATATGGGCCTCGTATGAGTCTTCGGTGCAAAAGGTATATGGGCCCCATATGTTTGTCAACATGGGGCCCATATGGGGCCCATATGGGAATGCTACCAGTGAGCTAGCTAGGGAAAGTCTAAGGATAGAGAGAAAACCGCTATTTTAGGTGTTTTTTGGCATTGCAAGTTGGTGTCATGGGAGGGGGGGGGGGTTGAACCTTGCAGCAAGGTGTGATAGCACTCTTACTCTTATGGTGTGATGTAATCTTATCACACCTCCCTGATGTAATTAATTAAGCCCTCTCTGTGCAACATGCTATGCAAGAAAACGGAAAGTGTTCAAGTTCATCAAAACATTTTTATTTTAAAGGGAAACAAATCAGTTAATGCGAGTTGTACACAAAAAGTCACAATTTTTTGCGCAATGGACAAATTAGTTTTAAGTTAACAAACTTCAACATTTTATATCTAAGCTCAGGAATTTCCTATGAAGATGGGAGTTAAAGTGTTAGAAGTCATTCTTTATGCTTTCACTCAGTTGTGACGGTTCTCTCATACTCACCAATGAGTGGCCAAATATTCTTCCTTAGTTTGTTGGCAATTACACTCCAGTCTATTGCCTGAAGTTCTGTTTTCAGGCAGCAAACCTACATTTTCATAAACATATAAGGCTCATTAAAAAATTTTGCACCCTTGATTATTAAGGCCACCCGTACGGGTAACTCTTATGAATGAGCAATATTATTGAGTGGTCCATATTTTTCCAACATATCGTTCACCAGAACTATTCCATTTGGGCCAACAAGGTGTCCATATGGATCTTTTAATAACACTGAACAGCTGAATGCAAAACTGTATTGGGCCCCTTGAGGGCAAAGAAATGGGAATGTTACCTGGATTGGGAAGTTCAACCTATTTCACCTTTTAGTTTTACACTTTCTTAGCCTTACAAATGTCAATTGTGTGGATGACCTGTAGGCGTGGATGAAAAAAATGGTATAGGACAGATCTTCCAGCTGACAATAATTTACAAATATATAGAACGAAACAGAAGAAATTGACGAACAAGAAACACAAAAGAAACACGAAAAACAATGAATTTTAGCATCGGTACAAAACAGGGTTATTGCCTTCAGCCATACTGCTGCAAGTTTCATAAAATTCAAAACTTTATCCAATATAAGCTCTTGACTCAAAACATTTCGTGAGAGAGCCTCATTTCGTAGGGGTTGGAAAACGTTATGTAGCAACAACGATCTTTGGTTGCCGTTCAATCTCAGATTTGCCAATAGGAAATGCAAATTCGTTCTTCAGTAATCCCCCACCTTTTCAATTTTTTTTACAAGAAACCCAGAATCCAAACTTTTCTGCAATGCAAACTTCAAATGTTTGAAAATGGCAAAAATTTCAGCGCGCTTCGCCGCAAATTACTGCCCGAATACATTGGTGTTCACACTCAAAACATTGTAAAATCTTGATCCCCCCCTCTTCCCGAAAAATGTCTAGCTACGCCGCTGTATACACAACTTACCAGGAAAGGAGAAAAAATTTAGGCCAGATGTTCCCCCACCCGCAAACTTTGAAAATAAAATCGACGCCCCTGCGTGCAACACTCCACAACATTACTTTACAAGTTGGTCCAGAAACATTCAAACTTTGAAGAGGTATATCTTGAGAAACGAAAAAGATATTGTAAAGTTCTAACAGAATTTCCTTAAAAAAGTTACGGGTTCTTTGCTGGCATGTCAAACTTCCTTCAAAAATGGGAAAAATAGTCAAAACTTTTCAATTTGGGTACCCGTACAATAAAAAAAGGCAGACCACCTACTAGAAACCCAATTCTTTCAATTTTCCAAAAAAATTCCCTCATCAATAACCCAGTTCGGTAATTAGTTTTGGTGGCTGTGGTGAAAACAAGAAAACAACTTCATGGCTGCACATGAGAACTTTCTTCAAATCGTCGGGATAAACAAACCAATTCCGCACCTACAACACGTATCCCAAAATTTGAGTTTACACAAAAATTTTAAGGAATCATTCTTTCTTAATCATCCATAACGTAAGGAGAGACCTCAAGTGTGGTTTTGTGTAATGGATAGCCTGGAGTGGTAGAGCAGGACTGGGGGACCAGCAAGTACTCGACCCGGATCATGCAGACAGCTCGACCTGCAGTAGTTGCTTACTAGCCTGATTCCAAATGTGTCAACGCATGATCAGTTGTGAACTCGAAGAGGGCTATCTGGAACCGACCGTCAGCTAGCGTAACTCCCAGTGAGGAGGGGACTAGATCCCCCAATCAACCGCCAGTGTCCCTCGCCTTGCTTGTCCTCCCCCAATAAAAGGAGGAAATTGGAAGGCCCAAACTATATTGTTTCCAGTTTGTCTAACAGAAAAACCTCAAAATCAAGACTTGAACTGAAGCATAGATTTTCAGAAAAGAGAGACTGAGAAGTCTCATTTCCTGCTCTGATCTGAGAGATACTGCTTTTCCAAAGCTTTATCTACAATCTGATGATAAGACACAATTTTGGAGGAGAAATGCAAACTCAACTCGGCAATTTTCGACAATTTTTGGAGTTTTAATTTTACTTTTTTTACATTTTTAATGTTACTTTATTCGACGACTTCGCATGCAGAATTTCCCGACCATTTTGTTCGTTCATTTTTATCGCTGTAGTGAAGTTTCATTGCAAACGAAAACTCCAAATAAAGACTGCTTAGATTCTACTTACAAGTCTGAAAGGTGTCATAAGTTCCGGCTGTCTGAGGGGTCGCAATAATTTTTCAAAATTTTCTGTTTCTTCGGCAACAACCAATGGTGCATGGCGCCGCACTTAGATAGTGGCAGTTCGTGCCCCATCAACTGAACACTTTCCCCCTCCTCAGCCCCCACCCATAATGAAAAAATATGGTAATGCCACTGGCACGATCTGAAAGCGCGAAAAACGTGGAATACGAAGGGGTGGCATAACTTGAGCCGGGGATCCCCGAAGAAGCAAGCCTCTGCTCAAAATCAGAATACCAATCCGCTTTCCACGAACAGGTTCCGCAGATGCTAGATGCAGAATTAAGCAATGGAAAGCTTGTGTTTTAAATCATCATTTTCAACACTTTGTAGTCTACGTTTGGATGCCAAAAGTTTCTCTTGGTGCTCGGTGATGACATTCTATTATGAAAGCGTACCTGAAGTCAAAACATCCAAAAATATTTGTTAAGGAAAATGAAAACAAATTCTAACAGTCCTACTCCCATCTTCATAGGACATTCCTGAGCTGAGATATAAAATGTTGAATGTAATTCACTTAACTTGCGCAATAATTTGTGATGTCATTGTATTTCTTTGTTTTTCTGAAGGTATACTGAACCCAATCGCGTTGCCAGGATTGTATCATGGGAGGGTTTGGGGCACGATATCCTGGTAGCATTCCCATATGGGCCCCATATACGTCAAACCATATGGGTCCCATATTATTTTTCACCCAAGACCCATATGGGGCCCATATGGGCCAGCCCAGTATGCCCTTATGCCCATATGGGATAGTACTGGGGCCTATATGGGGCAATTGCCCAAATGGGTCCCAGCACTATCCCATATGCATCATATGGGTTATCTGGGCTGGCCCATATGGGCCTCGTATGAGTCTTCGGTGCAAAAGGTATATGGGTCCCATATGTTTGTCAACATGGGGCCCATATGGGGCCCATATGGGAATGCTACCAGTGAGCTAGCTAGGGAAAGTCTAAGGATAGAGAGAAAACCGCTATTTTAGGTGTTTTTTGGCATTGCAAGTTGGTGTCATGGGAGGGGGGGGGGTTGAACCTTGCAGCAAGGTGTGATAGCACTCTTACTCTTATGGTGTGATGTAATCTTATCACACCTCCCTGATGTAATTAATTAAGCCCTCTCTGTGCAACATGCTATGCAAGAAAACGGAAAGTGTTCAAGTTCATCAAAACATTTTTATTTTAAAGGGAAACAAATCAGTTAATGCGAGTTGTACACAAAAAGTCACAATTTTTTGCGCAATGGACAAATTAGTTTTAAGTGAATAAACTTCAACATTTTATATCTAAGCTCAGGAATTTCCTATGAAGATGGGAGTTAAAGTGTTAGAAGTCATTCTTTATGCTTTCACTCAGTTGTGACGGTTCTCTCATACTCACCAATGAGTGGCCAAATATTCTTCCTTAGTTTGTTGGCAATTACACTCCAGTCTATTGCCTGAAGTTCTGTTTTCAGGCAGCAAACCTACATTTTCATAAACATATAAGGCTCATTAAAAAATTTTGCACCCTTGATTATTAAGGCCACCCGTACGGGTAACTCTTATGAATGAGCAATATTATTGAGTGGTCCATATTTTTCCAACATATCGTTCACCAGAACTATTCCATTTGGGCCAACAAGGTGTCCATATGGATCTTTTAATAACACTGAACAGCTGAATGCAAAACTGTATTGGGCCCCTTGAGGGCAAAGAAATGGGAATGTTACCTGGATTGGGAAGTTCAACCTATTTCACCTTTTAGTTTTACACTTTCTTAGCCTTACAAATGTCAATTGTGTGGATGACCTGTAGGCGTGGATGAAAAAAATGGTATAGGACAGATCTTCCAGCTGACAATAATTTACAAATATATTGAACGAAACAGAAGAAATTGACGAACAAGAAACACAAAAGAAACACGAAAAACAATGAATTTTAGCATCGGTACAAAACAGGGTTATTGCCTTCAGCCATACTGCTGCTAGTTTCATAAAATTCAAAACTTTATCCAATATAAGCTCTTGACTCAAAACATTTCGTGAGAGAGCCTCATTTCGTAGGGGTTGGAAAACGTTATGTAGCAACAACGATCTTTGGTTGCCGTTCAATCTCAGATTTGCCAATAGGAAATGCAAATTCGTTCTTCAGTAATCCCCCACCTTTCCAAATTATTTTTACAGGAAACCCAGAATCCAAACTTTTCTGCAATACAAACTTCATGTTTTCAAATGTTTGAAAAATGGCAAAAATTTCAGCGCGCTTCGCCGCAAATTACTGCCCGAGTACATTGGTGTTCACACTCAAAACATTGTAAAATCTTGATCCCCCCCTCTTCCCGAAAAATGTCTAGCTACGCCGCTGTATACACAACTTACCAGGAAAGGAGAAAAAATTTAGGCCAGATGTTCCCCCACCCGCAAACTTTGAAAATAAAATCGACGCCCCTGCGTGCAACACTCCACAACATTACTTCACAAGTTGGTCCAGAAACATTCAAACTTTGAAGAGGTATATCTTGAGAAACGAAAAAGATATTGAAAAGTTCTAACAGAATTTCCTTAAAAAAGTTACGGGTTCTTTGCTGGCATGTCAAACTTCCTTCAAAAATGGGAAAAATAGTCAAAACTTTTCAATTTGGGTACCCGTACAATAAAAAAAGGCAGACCACCTACTAGAAACCCAATTCTTTCAATTTTCCAAAAAAATTCCCTCATCAATAAGCCAGTTCGGTAATTAGTTTTGGTGGCTGTGGTGAAAACAAGAAAACAACTTCATGGCTGCACATGAGAACTTTCTTCAAATCGTCGGGATAAACAAACCAATTCCGCACCTACAACACGTATCCCAAAATTTGAGTTTACACAAAAATTTTGAGGAATCATTCTTTCTTAATCATCCATAACGTAAGGAGAGACCTCAAGTGTGGTTTTGTGTAATGGATTGTGTCTGAAGTGTCTTTCTGGTGTAAACATTTGCATTTTAATCTAACGTATAGGAAGATTGAAAACCCGTTTATGTTCGAGTTGACTAGACACTTACATAGTGTTGTATTCACGTACTGACGAAAACAAGGGTAGCTGTACGCTTCGTGCTGACCTCGGTTTGTATATCCCACGCTGTGCCCCACAATTCCATGCGGCAACAAATTACCGTACTAGCTTATTTCGAAGTCTCTTCAATAAAAGCCTTAACTTTCAAATCTCTTTTCAAAAGAGGTAAAAGCTTTCCGGGCAAGTTTCCAGTTTCTTCTGAACTGAAAAGCCGCTCATATAACTTTTTCATTTTGCTCATATGAAGGGCACTTTCTTCCAAAATAGCACGAGTTTGTAATGATCCTTTTAAAGAAAGCTCGGGAGTTTTAAATATTCGGTAAGAAGCCAAAATCTGAAGAGCGCCACGCGCGTCTCAAGTCCTGCCTTTCACGCCCCCTCATCGGCAACTCATCACCTTTGGTGGGACCTCGAATAGTTCCCCCCGTGGAGCTTGGCTCCCCTGTCCTCGGGTCACCCTTATTATTGACCCCCCCCCCCCCAACCAAAAACACAGAATTGCTTCCTATGAAAACTTCGTGAAATAGGGTAATCTTACAGCCTTATTTTGAATTATCTATCACTCGGTGTCTACATATATATAGTCTATATATATATATATATATATATATATATATATAGTGAGCTTTTAAAAGAACATTTGTTGCACAACTAATACAGACGACAGACAAAGACAAAGATCGAATAGGAAGTATAGTAAAGCTGAAAGTAATCAGCTAAATATGCACGAGAAACACCGCATGCATGTAATATTAGAATGGCAACCTCTTTGCTACGAATGTATGAAAAATTGTCTTTAAAAGGGCCAAACCTCTCACCCCAAACTACAATTTTGGTACGGGGGTACCGAAATTCTCAATTGGTTCAGCTCTTTGATTGACAGCTAATTCAAACAATGCAGAGTACCAAAGCTTCTATTAAACAGCATGAACGGTACTGAGAGTGTTGTGATTATATGAATTGAGTTTTTCTATACTCACCTTGAAGCAATAAACTGAGATTGTATCTGGATGAGAATGAATTTCAAACAATTGTGGGAGGGGCTTCAGCAAGAAGGTTAGGAGAATTGGTAACTGTTTGTTGGGAGAGAACTGGGCCTTTAAGGAATACTTTTGTAAAATATGCACACCATCCCCTTTAAAAAGTGCAGAGGGGTGACTTATTCATAGTACCAAATGCCTAAATTGAAATAATTACCTTTAAAGGCCCAGTTCTCTCAAAATTAAAAATATTAGCTGTCTATCAAAGAGCTGATCCAATTGAGAATTTCGGTACCCGGGTACCAAAATTGTAGTCTGGGGTGAGAGGTTTGGCCCTTTAAGATGAAGGGAGATGTAGTATTATTGGTTTTTGGGTGCCTTCGGTCGGAAGAGAATTGTTATCTTTTACAATCAGTAGTTTCAAAATTTTAGTAATATCCTAATGGTTTCAAGGGGGTCATGTACGGTGATTTTAGGCTTCATCATGCACGTTTCTTTTTGATCAAGTGATATCATATATCAATGAAGTTTTGTATTTATATGCAAATAAACTACTTACGGGTCAGGAGACCTGGGCGCCCAATGCCCAAAACCTTGGTGAGTCGGGCAGACTATGGTACTTCAATCTTGCAGACGTTACGCCCTGCCGGGGGTGGAATCCGGCAAAATGTCACAGCCCCCTGAGAGAAAGAGTCCCATACGGCCATGATTGGAGTCACACATGATAGACCAATGATTTAAATTGTTTGAAGGGGTCGAGGTCGGTCAGGTGCTAGGTATGTATAATGTCCTTTGAAGACCGTAGCTTCCTTGGGAAGCAGAACTCCTTCGGAATTGAACGTTTGATTTCGGCGAATGACTTTTTGCTAGAGAATCGGGGGGGGGGGGGGGGCGCTTTATAGAAAGAGAGTTATTATGAACGAGCTAGCATGAAGAAGAGACTGTTTAAAGGTGCCTCAGTCCAACGTCCAACCGTATATTTTCTACGTGGGCATCCGACTTTGATGGTATGGTGAGCCAATGTAGGGGACACGATTTGTCGTGAAATTTCAAACTCGGTGAGTTGGGAGCTTATCATTGGTTTATGTATTCGCATAGATGGGCATATCTAAGAGCTTTTCATGTTACGAATCGGTCTTTTACCCTTAAAGAACTTTCCCATTAAAATTAAGAGTTGGGAAGACACGCATTTTTATTTTTTCTTCTTTGTATTTTTTTTTTTTGCGTATCTGCGTATTTCTGTGAACATAAATATTGCGGTGCCGAGAAAGTGTCCTGCGTGACAGGCGCATGTGAAAACAGCTCCTGGTAATGTTTCGCCGTACCTTTATTCCAGCCCCTTCACTGCGACTGTTGTAGTAGTCCTATTGCTCTACCAAAGACTCTAAAATGGAACCTACTGCCGTTGTGCGTAATACTCCGCATAAGCAATGGAGTAGGGAAAACAAGGTAGTAAGCCACAACTGGAGAAAAGGCCGTGGCCCGGTCGACTTGAACCACTAGGTTGGAAACTGGCCCGTAAAACTCTATCTAACTAACTAACTAACCCATTGCTCTGCGTGAAGTCGCAGAAACAGACCGAGTCAAAACCAGTTTGTCGTACAGAAAGAGCGTCTCGTTGTCTCGGTGGGTTGTTGAACCAGGGAGTTGCGAGGACTCCCTGGTTGAACATATAGCACACTCCGAAATCGGTGAAAACTTGGGTGAAATTTTCAGGGTCGCATGGATTCATCATTTGCCAATTTTTTAAGAAGAAATAATGAGACATGAGAAATTTTTACTAAACTGAACTCTGAAAGGTAACAGAAAGGCTTTAAAGGTGGAACGGATATATGATATTGGGATGGTGGAGGGTGAAGGGTTAGGGGACGCAAGATTTGAAGCCAGTCACATGTCAGGTAATCAGTGGCGGCGACAGAATGTTAAAATTGAGGGGGAAAACTTAGCGCAAAGGATAATGGCGGGGAAAATTTTGCGGGAAAGCGCAAAACTGAGCCAAAACCTCCCGTTCCTGGGTTGGGGGCACTAATCTTCACACCTGAATCATGCTGGGTGTAAGGTGGTGCCGAAAATTTCAAACAACAGAGTCGCCATATTGTGTGTGGCAAAAGCGTCGTGCAACAGCGCCACTCTCCACACAGTTGGATAGGCAATTTGATATGATGACTTGATATTTTGAGGTTTTGGCTTAAAATAAGGCCAAATATGTTGTGGAATGCTCTCATTTTCAACACAAAAGTCAATTACTTTGAAAACTGAACAACATCATGTTATATTGAGTGCAAAACTTTCACTCAGTGCAGTTTGACCGAGTGCATGGCTAGGGCGTCTCAGTCCTCACCATGACAACAAAGTGCAAGTTCAATAAAAGGGCCCACAAAGTCGCCCACACAAAATAGCCCCCAACAAAGTCTCCCCTGACAACTCCACCCCCAGTTCATACCGGCCCTGCGACTTTAAATATTCCTTTTATGAAAAGTGAATTAAGTTTCACTCCATAGGTAAGAGCGTTGAATTAAGTCAATAAACCACGTGGCTTAATCAAACCTTTCTCAGAGATACTGTTTAATCACAGTATTTTACTATCCAAGTGAAGCCTGCAGTTATTTAATAGGACTAGCCGAATACCGATGCTTCATAAACCGAATATGGCACAGTACGTGGGGCAATGCAGTCGGCTCAAGTCGCCCCTACAAAGTCACCCATGACAAAGTCGCCCGCTTGGCCAACAAAGCCTCCCGTAACCTGGTAACAAAGTTTTCCCTGACAGAATTGCCTCTACTCGTGACAACGTCGACGGTCTCTAAAATGTTAAAAAACGTGCCATCAAACATATAGGTCGTAAACCTATATGGGTCACATATGGGTAAGGCCCCCCTGTGGGGTGGGTTGTAGAATATGCCCACGGGTGTTCCCTACCATGTCGTAAGAGGCGACTAAACGGGAGGACTTGTACCGCATTTGACCTATATGACACTATACATTAATGACACATTCGTGTTGGTGTCGTTAAATTTTGTCTAACTAACCCTTAAGGGTAAGCCCACACTGGAGGGGGAATTTATCTAGATTGATAAGGGTCCATATGGGTAGCCCACATGCACGAGAGATAGTAAGGGATTGGCGTTGACCCATTTTCTCGCACACACTTTCAGTTGTTTAAATGAGCCTCAGAACTAGTTTCCCATATGGGTCATTTGAATTAACTCCCCAATTGAAGAAGGGGAGTAGACTGTTCAGTTTCATTATTGGCTGTTGGGAGTCATGTGACAACGTTTTTATCTTCAAATGTGAAATAAACCAGAAATAAGTGTTTGGTTTACCTTGAATATGCAATAGTTAAATTATAAAATGTAATAAAAGATACTTTGAAGAGAAACAAGACGAAAATTGTGCTATTTAGCTTTTTCTTCAAAATAACTTTAGTAGGGGATCTGTTCTTTACCTTCAAGGGGCCATCCATGGGTCTCTTATCATAAATACCGTGTTTAAAACCATATGGACCCTTAAAGGTTATAAAATGGGTCCCGTCAGATTCCCTTATGAGAATTTTACCGTAAAATTGTTATTTTTGTTTGGGGGGGGGGGGGGTAAGTCTATGGGAGGCATAGAACAGTGTAATCTTGTCGGTCGGAGGCGACGGACTTAGTTAGCCTCTGGGAAACTTGGTTTGTTCGGCCGGGGACTTTTTTCAAGGTCAGACTGTGTTAACAGGCATATTTATCAGAAGTCACTTTGTAAGTGGGTGTCTTAATTTGTTACTAGGGAGATTGTGTATAGGGGACTTAAGTTGTGGAAGACTTTGCCACATATATTCCTGCTGGAAAAAAATTATTCTTCTAAATATATTTTTAATGCAAACATATTTTTGTTGGGAATATATTTTATTTGCATATATATATCTTGTTAAGAACATACTCTTTCTACAAATGTATTTTTATTGCAAACCAGATTTATTCATGCAGCATTATATTTGTGTTGCAAATATAATGTTTGATGCTACTAAATAAATTTCGTGTTTTGTCACGTAAATATTTCAATTTTGATGATATATTTCAATTTTGGTTGGTAATATATTCCACTTCTCGCGCCATAGTTTTGTATCGATTGTTTTCGTTGTTCATTTAGGAATAGACTTGGCCAAGTCTCCCGTGAGTGTTCCGCGGGGAGCTGACAACACTTTCTATTCAAACTCCCCCCTGCAGCATACATAGTACAGCATATCGCATTTTTCCTTTTGTCTAATACGCCCTCTATTGGTCTATTAATTGCATCGTTTTTCAACGTTGAGAAGCGATACCTTTATAGACAGGTAGAGGGCGTATTAGAAAAAAGGCAAAAACAGTACTGTGCTCGGGGTTGAAGTAATGGATTTGTGTAGAGGTAGTGTTGTCAGCTCCCAGGGGAACACTCACGAGAGACTTGGCCAAGTCTAGGTTAGGAATTACGTTAGGGATTAAGGTTATCGTTTGCCACTTAGGAAATTTCTTGTTAAACAGTGCGCATCGCCCCAACTTTTTCTTTCCTGCAAGGGAGAGTTCTGTGTAAGTGTCCCGTATAGGGATCCACGGAGACCAATGAGTTCACAGTTTCGGCAAAGTGCAATCCTGACTCCGTCATGGAGCCGTTCAAATTGCATAAGCCTGCCGAAGAGAGAAGACGAAAGCGTTTGCAAATGCAGCGCTCAATATACATATCGAATGTAATTTTGAATGCTCACAAAAGCTAACGAAGACAACCGTCAAGTTGGAATGATTACCCATTAAATCTGTATATTTCCGTTTAAAGGATAAAAACTATTAGCATTCCCGTTATAAACATGAAAATCCTTGTGAAAATCCATGAAAAGTCTTGAAAAGAATTTATCCATTATAAGATGTAAAAAGAAGTCGACAAGTTCAAAGTCCTTCTACAGTTTCTCGTGACGGTCACATGAGAAACTGTTTTTGTTCTCTTTTCCCGTTTCTTGGTGAGTTAATGTATCGAGAACTTTTCGATGTCGTTTAAAAGGCTGAGTCATTGTACACAAGGACGGATATAAGGAAATTTGTTTGGGGGGCAAACTCAACTTGAGACCAAGACGTCTCAAATAGTATCAAAAGTGCAAAAATATTTTTTTGGAGGGGGGAGGGGCAAAGGCATGAGAAGTGGTGACTGACTGCATGAAAGACTATCTAAGCGGAGCGCCACAATCAGTTGGCGCGGAGCGTACAGAAAATTTTGAAAAATCGCGACCTTTCAGATAGCCGGAATTGCATTTGCCAGGCTTGTAAGTAGAATTTAAGCAGTCGTTATTTTGAGCTTTCCTTTGCAATAAAATCTTCATTTTAATAAAAACAAAATCAAATTGCAAAATGATCAGAAAATTACCAGATAAAATGTATTGGCTCCTTTTCAAGACGATGTGACATTTTATCATTTTCTTTGTCGCAAAGTGAAATCTCCATTAAAAAGAATAGCCCACAACCAAATTTTTGTTTAATATGTTAAAGACGAACATATTCTTAGGAGTCTGGTGAAGTTTTCATTCATTTCTCATGTTCGGTTCTCGAGATATTAGCAACTTAAGTTGACACATTTTCTACAAAAGGTAAACTTGAACCAAGCAGGTGCTATGTCATGTATTCATATTGATGGTCAATGTTTTGTTTTTTATTTATTTTTGATCCTACTGTTTGATCTTGAATTGGTTAGGGATGCTATCTTGCCCTTAAAGCAATTAAGTTTTTAAACTTCCATTGTTCGGGATGCATTTATGGTTACAATATATCACATATGAATTGTATAAATATGGTGTTAAATTTTAGAGAAAAACAGCTAAACATTTCCATCAATGTGAATACATGACATCACGTCTACTTGTTGCAAGTTCACTCTTTGTAAAAAAAATATGTCAACTTCAATTCTAATATCTCGAGAACCAAACATGGGAAATGAGTAAAATTTCCGAGTGAGCTATGTCTAGAATATGTTCCTCTTCAAAATATCAAACATAAATTTGTTATGAACTACTGTTTCAAGGATCTGCACACCGTTGGAAATAAATTTAAATCATTACTTTTCGAATCATATTTACTCATATGACCAGTGGTCGAAAGAACCTGTAAACCTGAACCGGCCACACAGAAGCATTGGTAGCGCTACCAGCACCAATAACAGTACGGATTCAGTACTGCGCACAAATAACAGTACTGATTAAGTACTGCTATTGATGCTGGTAGCGCTATCAACGCTTCTGGGCGGCCGGTACTGGGTTAAAGGTTTGATACAATTACGAACTATATCCTTGACAATTACATTAGTTTATACTCAATAAAAATATATGACATTTGTATGAGATAGAAGGCTGCGATAGTGTGCCCAGATTAAGGAAAAGGCTACTTTTTTATTCATGTCATATCGAATTACGTTATTTTTTTTTGAAGACCATGCTTTGGAAATGTTTGGGGGGGGGGGGGGGGCAAGTGCCCTTACCCGTGCCCCTATGGCGAGCCGCTAATGATTGTACACTCCTAAATTGATTACAGTGTGGCGTTTGTTCAACAGTTTACGATGTCTACATGGTCGCGTAATAGCTTACAAAAACGATCATTTTAAGTTATGGTTAGATAAGTATTTTTATATTATGCAGATCTATGCATCATGCAATGGTAAATCTACGTCGACAATGAACGGTGGTTGTACTGTCTCACGCGCGGTACATCTCCGATCGAGGTAAACCCTCAAGCTGGGGCTAGTGCTTTCGCTTACGTCACTGAAGCCACCCCACCCCCCTTTGACGGGCAAAATTGAGTGTACTTCGCATTTATTTTAGCTAGCTGAAAACAGTTGACGACCAACGTGTGACTGTTGCACTGAAGTACTGTTAATTTTTGCCCCGCAGTGGGCGTGGCTTGCCAGTGGCGTAGCTAGGATTTTTTCCAGGGGGGCAAAGGTATGAAATTTCCCCAAAACTTTTCCCGGTCAATGTGTATGTATTTCATATAAAATATGCAAACTTACAAGTATCACAACATTACCATGTCCTTTCGTAATATTACCTGCATTTTAATCTTAAAGTAAAACAGAGCAATCGGAAATAACAAAGAATATTATTTTGGTAAACAATATCTGGTTTATTTGTATGTACTAACGCAGTGGCGTACGCAAGATTTCTCTGAAGGGGGGGGGGGGGCATGCAGTATGGTCTAAGGGGAGGGGTGTCCGGAAATTTTTTGACGTTTTCAACTGAAGGAGCCTAGATGCAAAATGGTGCAAGATTTTCGACTTTGACAGGAACAGTGTTAAAAGTTGAATCGTGGTGGTTCATGAGGATAAAACTGAAACTTTTGTGACTTGACATGCATTACTTTATGCCATTTATGCTACCTTACGAAGAAAAACTTGTCATTAAATTTGCACACTTTTAGGAGTCAATATAAATGAGCATTGATCGGTTTTTGTGGTTTTTCTTGGCCCAAAATAGTTATTTTGTCATAAAGATTATCTAAGCGGAGCGCCACCATTGGTTGGCGCGGAACGTAGAGAAAATTTGGAAAAATCAGACCCCTTATATGGCCGGAAATAGCATTTTCCAGGCTAATAAAGAAGAATTTAGCTAGTCGCTTTCTTCTTTTGTCCTTTGCAATAAAATGCCCCCTTCAAAATATGTTCGCAAACTGCAAAGTTATCAGAGAGTTAAGAGCTAATTTTACCCCAAATATGTAATTTTGCCCAAAAGACCGAGCGAAGCGCCACCATTGGTTGGCGCGGAGCGTAAAGAAGATTTCGAAAAATCAGACCCCTCAGACGTTCAAAATAGGGTATTTATGCTTGTAAAGAGAATCTAAACATGAAGTCATTACCCCAAATATGTAATTTTGCCCAAAAGACCGAGCGAAACGCCACCATTGGTTGGCGCGGAGCGTAAAGAAAATTTCGAAAAATCAGACCCCTCAGATGTTCAAAATAGGGTATTTATGCTTGTAAAGAGAATCTAAACATGAAGTCTTTTTTATCGATGCCACCAGTGGGAAACAGAGTCTACCTTTTTAAGTAAAAATTGGAATTTGGCAGAATTTGCTGAAGTCTATTTGTAGGAATTAAAAAAAAAATGGCATCACTGAAAGACCTTGCAGCCCGTACAATCCTTCCCCTTTGAAAATTTTTGAAAAATTGGGCGTCCTTATAGGAAATCTGGTGCCACATATGCTATCTTTTGAAGTAAAATCTGTGTTAATAAAGTTAGACTACGTATTTTTAAAAACAAAGAAAAAATGGCATCTGTGAGGGGGGCATGACCCAATGGTCTCCCCTTTGCACGCCACTAAGGAGGCCTAATAGTGGCTCGATCACACAGGATATCCTGTTAGAAAAGTAGTCTGTTAAGTGAAGAAGGCTACAAGGTACTCATTGTCCATTTATTGTTACACTCAAAGTGAGCATAGAGCTATTTTCCCGAACTAGCTTGTAAGCCTCCAAGGATTAGGCTAAGTAACAAAATCTAAGTGTGCCAACGGATCCCGTTAATTCTAATTTCTAGATTAACTTTAAGTTTATCGTTGGCCATGGATTGTTTCAGCCCCATCCATCGTCATGTACACAGAGTAAAATCGTACTGCTAGTGCTAGCTTGTAGAACATAACAACCTCGGGGGTATACTGTAGTGGCTTGTCAGTTTTCACATCCTTTTACCAGGGAGCTGCCATTGTCAATGGCAGCTCACTGCTTTTACTGAATTCCCCGAGTATAACCTGAATAACAGCTTCCTGTGCACTGAAATGCACTGATCATAACCCCGATGCGTATACAAGCACAAGAGAACATTCAATCTGCTACGCGGCGATGACATTTCTGTGGAACGCGAATTGGGCCGGTTCATGCGACACTGACGAATGTCTGATTTAATTTGTTGCATGAAAATACGAATTATGTATGAGAAATATCTCACAATTTCTTATTCTAACAAAAATTTTGAGAAATTTTTGTAATAATAAGAAGATGCGTCAAATTTCCCCATTTTCATCAAATTTCCCAAAAAGTTTTTCCGGGGGGGGGGGCAACTTGCCCCCCTGCCCCCCAGTAGCTACGCCACTGTGGCTTGCGTGCCAATTGTGACGCAAGATGAAGACATTCTATAGACAGCAGGCGGGACGGAGAATTCGTCCACTCCAGGGCGATGCAAGATAATCGTATATACCGGTGTACGATAGCCTTTGCAAATCAATTGGTTGGAAACTGGGCCGTAACAACTTTGCAAATCCAAGCTTATACTGAGGAGACTGTCGCACTTTTCCTGGCCTAACCATTGCTATGTATACAAGATAAACTCTCCGACAAAAGTTGGATACCGTTTTATAACGATCGGTTAGGGCACATTATTGAAAGGGGGTGAACGGGGGTGAAAGGAGGTTCCAGGTTGAGTTTGAGAAATAATGAGTGCATTTTGTCACTGTTACAGCGATTTTGTTTCATTTTTTTTGTCAGGGATTGTAGCCTATCTGATTATGTGGAAGGCCTACTACGGAACGACAGTCTTATTTAGGGGCTGTGCACAATTCTTTAAACAGATTAAGGACGAGTGTGTGTGTGTGGGGGGGTATGTGTGTGCGTGTGCGCCTATGGGAGGGCCTAATTCTTTTGGTGAAAATTGCTCTTTATGAGAATATGTGGGGAATTAATACACATTTAGCAATCGAACACAGGACTCAAATCTACCCCAGGGAGACAATACGTCACGATGACGTCAGAGACCTATACCTGATTTCATTATCATGTCTTCTTTTTGATGAGCTGCATTCATTATCTCTTCGGTAAAGTTGCGACCTTCAGTAGAGTTGTACTCGTTCCATGCGATAGATTCATTAGGAACCTGAAAAATAAAAACGAAGTTGTATAATTTATTTTAAAGTAAAATAAGAGGGGTCTGGAGATATCAAGGAACATATAGCTTACCACAATCCGTTGAAACTACAGTCTATGTGTAAATAAAACATACAATTATAAGACAAAAATACAATTTGTCCACTTTTGTGTACCCAGACATTTTCATTTGCGAGGGCTGAGGGGGGGGGGGGTGTCCGGTTGGTGGGGCAAGAAAGGAGAAATGACACCATCAAGGCGGAGAGCCAACACCAATTGGTATGGAACGCACAGAAAATTTTTAAACAAAGCCACTGATCTCGTGACCGCGGAAGTAAGGTAAACAACCATTAATGGCAGACAGCTTCCCCCAAAACTACAATTTTACCTGTAGTCTACAGAAGTTCTCAATTAGCACACCACTTTCATTAACATAATTTTCCCCCAAAAGTAGAGAAGCTCATGTTACACGTGCATGTTACACATGCTCTGAGAGTGTTTTGATAAGACCTGTTTTTATGAAAGTCTAAACATAAATACAATAAATGGCCTAATGTTTCTATTGGCTAACGTAGTTTAATAGTACAGCTACTGCACCCTCTCTAAAAAATTTTTAAACGAAATACTTTTTCCAAAGTCCCCCGACCCAGGCTCTGACAAAGGGCCGTTCGGTGAAACCAAACTTTAAACTGTTTCCCGAAGAAGCTACGAAGTAGGCCTACGGCCCACATTGTCGTCAATGACAGGTTGCTAACTGAAGTTTGTTTGTTATACGGAACTTTTATGGACTTTGTTACTTTATCAAGTTGCTAGAAAAGGGGAAACACTGTTCTATAGTCTCTTTGAGACAATGTTAGTTTTAGTAGGTAATCTTGCTTTTATCTGCCAAATTCTTATCTCAGAATGCTTTGATCAACAAGGATTAGAGACACATTATCAAAATTCTAGTAAAGAGACGCATTCCTTGCACTATACCCGTTATTTCGCTGCCAGCCGTCATGCAGTAGTTGTTTTGTCCCTTTTATTGGAAGGCGAGCCCAGTGGCGCACCCGTTTTAAAACCGTTTTTTTACGATATATACAAAATTAAACAATACATCAGGATCACTGCACAAATGAAGAAAAATTAACCCAGTCAAAACATCACGTGAGTTGTGTCCAACTTAAAAACGACAGGAAAGTAGAAACCCTTCTACATAGCACATTGCTTGTCAAATATATATTCATAACTACAATCTTCATGCCGTGTGAGGATTACGGACATTTCACCTTGGTCGAAAATACCCCAAATTTGTGGAGTTTATGGATCTCCTTAAAATAATGGTAAATCAGGTTGAGTTTCTTTTTCAGGCTAGTGTGAAAGAACAATGGAATATCAATATTACAATGGCTGTTGTCGCTTTTCAGAATAGCAATTCTAGTTTTCCAGATTGTTTTTTGTAAATATTCAGAATAAAAAGGACAACCTCACAGTTTTTTCTTTGGTAAATCAAGACCAAGGAGAGTGTCTTCCTCCCAACATGAAACAGAAATAATGGTACCAGCTTTTGATGCAAGCGTTGACCAAAACTTATGAATGATTGGGTGAAATGAAATGAAAAAGTGGCTCACCGTTTCCTCTTCCGAATTACATAAAGAACATAATGGTGAACCGATCATTTTATTCTTATAAAGACGGTCGTTTGTGAAAAGAATGTTATGAAGAATCTCGAAATCGAGATCAACATCGAGATTTTCTTGAATACCACCATACACTCCCGACCACCTACTCTTGCAATGTTATGCAAAGTTATGCAATTAATGTCATTCGACACTATCCGAGGTTAGGTTAGGCGAGGTTTAAAAGCCCAGTTTCAAACCTATTGGTTGACAGCGCCGTTGGCTAAGTTTAAGCATTTGATGGCCTCTCATCCTACAAGCTAGTACCGGGCAGGGTTATAGACTGATCTTACTCTGTGTTAGTCATGGATGGAGCTAAAACAATAGCTTACCGTTTCTCGACATAATAACCCTGCAAACCTGGGAAACGTATGACGTTTACCTTATTTTTAAAGGACTGGTTCGGAAAATTAATCTAATTAATCTATGGGGATGGGGGTGACAAGTGGCCCATGATGACATTGTCTTAATCCTTTGTATATAGTAGGCAGCTTCAGGATCTTGTAGGCCATGTATTAACTTAGGTAACATTACATGACATCATGATAATCTGGCTATCATCATTAAATTTACGTATTTTGTATGTAATACATGCACCTTGACCTTGAAAATATACTGAAACTGAAACTGAAAAATTTGGGGGAAATTTTCGAGCTTTGCCCCCCGGAAAATATCCTAGCTACGCCACTGGGTGAATTGATACTTTTCACTGAATAAGAGAGTGACTGAGATCATTCTTTTGTTTTTATAGTGTGGGAAGACAATACAGGTACATGAAAGTCAAACTTGTGAAAAAATTAATTAAAATGAAAAAAAAATAAAAATAAATCATCAAAATATCTTCGCTCACAGCATCTGTTTCTACTGAAATATGTGGACATTTGACCAGGAATAGCAAAAGGGAAGATCAAGATGGTATGCTGAATAGTGAAATTGTAATTTGGGGACCATCATTCGTGATATCTGTTGGAAATTTGTAATTGTAAAAACTATGCCAAAATGTACTAGTTGTCAGGTATGTAGTGTGCACATGGTATCCGACTATCGATGAATGCGTTGGTCTTGGTTTGATCCCGTACTGCTCTAAAGTGGCGACGCGCGGATGTAACTGGGATATGCAAGGTGAATATGGGGCGGGGGTATGATTCATAATTGGGTAACGGATATAGGCCTATATAGGCTGTTTGACAGTTGTAAGTTTTATCATACATAGGCGTGAGAGGCCGTGACTGAGAGGCAGAGTTTCCTTCAACATTTTTTTACATTGAAATTTCTAAAAATCTAAAAATTAAAGACATGAAATTCCTGTTTCAGGGCTGGGTACGTGCAGCTTATAACACTCGCCAAGTGTCGTTTCCGGCCATCTGGAGGGCTTGTAAGGCCCAAAATATTCTTGTACACTCCACGCAAGCCGATGGTGGCGCTCCGCTTATATAGTGTACACAATTCAATCATCCCTGAATGACCTTGCCCCCCCCCCTTGTAAAAATTTCTGCGGACGCCCATGTACATGGGTGGAGCTAGTATATATTTTAGGGTATTGACTTTCGTCTCATTTCCTCCCCTATACATTTTGCTCCATTTACAAACATTTATTTCATATTTTCTGTCGCATGGGTTTCCGTACACCATGAATTAACACCTGGGAAGAGGTGAAGAGGTGAACAAAGGGGTTACAAAAGCCCATGTGCAATAAGCTAGTTCGGTAATTCGTTGCCGCATATGGAATTGTGGGGCAGAGCGCGGGATACGTAAAGCGAGATCAGCATATGGTGTACGGCGTTCCCTTGTTTTCGTGAGTACGTGCATACAACACCAAGTGTCTTGCCATCTCAAACGAAAATAGGGGTCTCTACTTGACGGCAGATTAAATGCGAATTTTTGCACCAAAACTCGACTCTATTTACACCACGGTCGACATCCTTCCTTCCGTTATGGATGGATTAAAAAGGATGATTTTTTTAAATTATCATGTTAACTCAAATTTTGGAATACGTGTTGTAAGTGCGGGATTGGTTTGTTTATGTTGTCATGAGAAAATTTGTCCCCTTGAATCTGGGCGTCATGACTTACCCGATAGCGCAATGACTTGGCCGATATTTTTACGATAGAAAACCGCAAAAACCGACGGCCCTTGAGATTGCTATCAAGTGTTCATAGCCCAAACAATGACGAGGAGATGTACGTCACTGCTAAAAATCAAGAAATAATGCTCGTTTGTAATCGTTAACACGCTTTTCGTTGATTTTGGATCAAGTAGTACCTATTTGGTATGTTTTCCCCCAAATATCAATAATTTGACAGATTTGTCTAGGAATTGTTTATTGTGTTCCTACCTGGGGTGGCCCCAGAGGGGGGGGGGAGCGGAGGGGGTATGCCCCCTCCCCCGATTTTCTTGTAAGAAGATTAGTTTCTTTCATAAAATCCATAATCTGTCATAAAATTACAATTTTTCTCCAGTATTAGTTTCAGATTGCTAAAAGTGGCAAAATTTTCCAGTTTCAATGGATAGTCCGTACAATAAATAACCAAAGCCAACTCTGTTAATAACGCCAAAACTCTACCTTATTTTGCTCTTGAAAGTCATATTACTTAATGAAAAACCCAAATATTTCATAATAAATATACCACCAAACCAAATTTTCTTCAATTAAATTCCAAAATTTCTCCAATAAAATAAGCTCTTAATTTTCAAATCTTCGTTCAAAAAAGGAAAAAACCTTTTCGTGCAACCTAGTCTCGTGTTGAAGCGTTAGTACGTAGGCCTAGTACGATTAGATACGTAACCCGCCAAAAAATTTACAGCTCTCGCCTATATAACGTTTTTAATTTTTCCCATATGGAGGACAGATCCTTCAATGAACACCCCAACTTTTTAATGGTCGTCACAAAAGCAAAATTTCTTTGAAAATTTTTTAAATTTTGTCTTCAAAATAAACTCCAGATTTTTAAGTATTTGTTGGAAAAGAAGGCCAAATATTTCGCGGGCTGCACGCGCCTCGAAAAGTTAAGTCACGTCCCACCTGGACCAACTACAGGCCTTTGTCGGGGCCTTGAAATGCTGGCCCCCCTGTCGGGAAAATCCTGGCGCCACCCCTGGTTCCTACATTTTTAAATTTCATTTTCGTGCATAACTTTACTAAATATGAACCGATTTGCATGGTCCGAGATTCATTTGGTAACTAATTTAGCCCCTGAAATAGATTCTAGTCACGTTGTTCTTGGAAAAAACAAATCAGTCTTTTGTAGGTGGATGCCCAGTGTCTTAAGCTTAACCGCAAAAATACGTCATGTTACTACTTGATTCGGAAATCAAGGGCAAAGTATAAATGTCCACTGTTCAAGGGACGGGATTCCCTAATGGCAGAATGTGCGCTTGTTCAGAGCCACTAAAACGAAAATGACCGAACTTACTAATTGTGTTTATGTGCTCGAAGCGGGCGGAAAAGGTCTTTTAGTGAAATTAATTGTCATGTTTAATTTTTCATTGCAAAGTTTTTTATTACATTCAAACTCACGTATAATTTCTCTTGACTTAGGACTCTCTCACCCAAGGGCGGATATAAGGAAATTTGTTTGGGGGGGGGACTCAACTTGAGACCAAGACGTCTCAAATACTATCAGGGGATGTCGTGCAAAAATATTTTTTGGGGGTTGGGGCATTATAAGTGGTGACTGACTGCCCGAAAGACTATCTAAGCGGAGCGCCACCATCAGTTGGCGCGGAGCGTACAGAAAATTTTGAAAAATCGCAACCTCTCAGATGGCCGGAAATTGCATTTGCCAGGCTTGTAAGAAGAATTTAAGCAGTCGTTATTTGAGCTTTCCTTTGCAATAAAATCTTCATTTTAATAAAAACAAAATCAAATTGCAAAATGATCAGACAATTACCAGATAAAATGTATTGGCTCCTTAACAAGACGATGTGACATTTTATCATTTTCTTTGTCGCAAAGTAAAATCTCCATTAAAAAGAATAGCCCACAACCAAATTTTTGTTTAATATGTTAAAGACGAACATATTCTTAGGAGTCTGGTAAGTTTTCATTCATACTCATGTTCGGTTCTCGAGATATTAGCAACTGAAGTTGACACATTTTCTACAAAAGGTAAACTTGAACCAAGCAGGTGCTATGTCATGTATTCATATTGATGGTCAATGTTTTGTTTTGTTTTTTATTTATTTATGATCCTGCTGTTTGATCTTGAATTGATTAGGGATGCTGTCTTGACCTTAAGGCAAATTAGGTTTTTAAACTTCCATTGCTTGGGATGCACTTATGGTTACAACATATCACAAATAAATTGTATAAATATGGTGTAAAATTTTAAAAATTGGTAGCGCTACCAGCGCCAATAACAGTACTGATTCAGTACTGCTATTGGTACTGGTAGCGCTATCAACGCTTCTGGGCGGCCGGTACTGGGCTAAAATATTGATACAATTACGAACTATATCCTTGACAATTACGCATTAGTTTATACTTTATAAATAATATATGACATTTGTGTGAGAGAGAAGGCTGGAATACTTTGCCCAGATTAAGAAAAAGGCTACTTGGTATTCATGTCATATCGAATAACGTTATTTTTTGGAAAATAGGAGACCATGCTTTGGAAATGTTTGGGGGGGGGGGGCAAGTGCCCCTGCCCCTATGGCGAGCCGCTAATGCTCTCACCCAATCTTACGGTGGTAGTACACAACTGGCGTTTTCACATTCTCTGTGACTGAAAAATAAACATATGCACCACAAAACTGATGTAAAACGTCCCCTTTTGACAGTGGTGAAAAATTAAGAATCTGGACGGTGACGTCAGCTGTCTTCCATCCCTCTTTCTCATTCACAACGTCGGACTTTTATTTGTTCCTTTCAATCCTTTCTGTTTTTATTTTCTCTCCCTAAACTCTGTCTAGTTTCCTTCCTGGTCAGCTCTTCCCGTCTGATACTCTTACCCACGCAGTTCTAATTACCCCAATCGTTTTACTTAAGCCCCTCCCACAACTGTTTAAAATTCATCCTCATCCAGACACAACCTCAATTTCTTGTGTCGGAGTGAGTATAAAAGACCCCAATGTGCAATCAAAATACATGTGCAGTACAGAGTGTGGAGTAATACCAGCTAAGGTACTTTGCATTGTTTGAACTAGCTATCAATCAAAGAGCTGAGCCGACTGAGAATTTCTGTAAACCACTACAAAAAATTTGTTTGGGGTGAGAGGATTGACCCTGTAATGTTCCCTTTCCTTGCCTAGTTTCCCCCATTTTCCTCATCCTTTTCCTCTTTCCCATTCACTATCTATGACTGGTTTCATTCCTGGCATTTTCCGTTGAAATCTTCCATGGTCCTGCCCGTTATACCTCTCGTCGAAATGATAGACCTATTTGGACCAGCTTATATTTGGTCAGCCGCTCTTTTCTTTATGAGGTCCGTAGAAAAAAAAATGTTTTTTTTTTTTGGGGGGGGGGGGCACCGGATATATTGAAAGTCCATTCTTGGGGGTTGGGAGGTAGGCCTATGGGGGGAGAGGTTATCTGAAGAATTAAAAAATGGAACTCTTCTCTGATATTTTTTTTTTTTGGGGGGGGGGCGTTCCTCCCGTACACCCCCGTAGCTACTGGCTTGTTCTTCATCCTTCCCTCCATCAGCATAATACTCATTCTTATTTTCCTTTTCATTCTATATTTATAATCAATGTTCTCTTCCGCCCCTTCCTCGTTTTTCACAACCTATTCACTTTCTTTTCTTTCTTTTTTCGTAGTTCCGATTTTTTTTTGTCAGGATCCGGAGTGGGGGCAGTTTGTCTGTCTCCCTTTCCTGGATACGGTACTGAAGAATTTCTCCAGAAGAGTTCAAACGTTCAAGTTTCTCTTTCCTAACAATCTGAGGAAAAACCAACAAGTGCCTGTCTCTCAACTTCAGGGAATTTTTCTCCAAATCTGGAGAAAGGTTGTGGCCCGGCTCGGCTTAAAGGCTGATCCTCTCACCCCAAGCAGTTCTAATTCTCCTAACCTACTAACTTAGGGCCCTCCCACAACTGTTTAAAATTCATCCCCATCCAGACACAATTATCCGCAGTTTACAGCTTCATCGCGAGTGTACAAGACACCAATGTGTAATCAAAACACTCTCAATACAGTCCAGTCTGTGTAATAAGAGCCAATTGAGCCAATTGAGAATTTTTGTAAACCCCCACAAAAATTGTAGTTTTGGGTGAGAGGATTGGCCCTTTAAACCAATTGGTAAGAAACTGGGCCGTAAAACTCCATCTAACCTAACCTAATCTTCAAAATTGACATAAGTCAACAATCCTTAAAAAGTTGATAGTTTCATTGGCAGTCATCGAATTTGAAACCTGGCAAAATCTCTTATTGCTTCGCGAGCGAACGATACGATTTGAATTCACAAGTATTATACAAGTGAACAATCTTTTACCCATGCAAGTGTTCATTTGTAAAATTTGTCGTCTGAGCAAGGAGGTCCCTTGTAGAATCTTCTTGTTCTGAGTAATAAAACATTCATTGCCAGCGGTGAATAAAAACTCTGTACACCGCTACGCAGGCTGTTGGAATTTAGATAGCAACTCCCTGCTCTACAAATCCCAATTAAGGTCCACGTTCACACAAGTGGCAATATGGATAGCCCGCCTATACACATATATCTTCAAGTGGTTCAAGTGTTGTCACTTGGACGGAACAGATCGGAATAGTTAGTTTGTTTAGTAGCAAAAAATGTTCTCATTTAATCATTACCTTAATTCCGCGTTCGTGCTTCGCGCTCAGTATTTATATAAGTTTAAGTCACGGACATGATAGCTTGATCAGCATAGGCTGATAATTTCCATGCCAACCTATCAACACTGATTTCGCATCAGTATAACAAACTTCCTCGTTACTGTGACCACAGCCTCATTTCTAGTTGAGTCTTAGAACTGTAGAAAGTGAATACTGTAGTCCATTTCAAGGGTAAGGAAGTTTCAAGAAAACTTTACTTTTCCTGAAAAAGAAAGTAGAATTGGCAACTTTCGCTCAAATATACCCGGCAGTACTAAGGTAAGATAAAAAAATATAAATAATGTGTATTTTCTGTAAAATATAGCGTGCACCGTGAATTGATCTTTTACCGTCAGCATGAGTTCATTCAGCCTATTTGAACAATCGATGGTGCAATGAGATGTTGCATATGATCAGTTAGTCTAGGCGAAATTAACTTTTGACATGCGCAATGTGAACTTACTAGGAGCTTAATTTCTTTAACCAAAGTTTTGTTTCAAATTGCTGTGCGCTATATAGGGGGCGTCTATAAAAAAAAAGACCGAAGACCTAAGACCTATAAAACGAAGATCCTAGCTGTGAAAGGAAGACCTTACTAGCTTTAAAATGAAGACCCGGAAGTATTTTTTCAATATTTGTACCGAGCACTCGAACATTTTCCTCTCACGCAAACTTTGTTCCCTGAACTATGCAGAGGCTATCACTGTACATTTTTTCTAGCAATTTTACCCGGGCAGCAACGTCGAGAGTATCATCATAACTCCAGTAATTGTTGCTGCTACATACAAGAATGCGCGTGCAAATTCAGCTATTGTTACGCGCATAGAACAAGATCCGTGGACGCACACAGTGGAATTTGCCTACGTGTGTAGGAGACTACACGCGGTATTCCCCGCCTGTCATACGAGGCAGCTAAAGGAAATTACTTGCGCCGTATTCGAGCTGAATGTGTTTAAGTCACGTAGCCACAGGGGTAGGGGAATTTCGGGAAAATACCACACCTAAAAACATTACTACCCAGCCAGATGAAAATTGAAACTGTACACAGGGTGTTAAGAGAAAACTTTATGCCCCTCACAGTTCTTGCCCCTCGATTCACACACTTGCCCCCCCCCCCCCAATGGTAAAACTGGCCACGGGCCAGAACCAAACCGAACTTAAACCGTGTTTGAAACCGTGTGTTACACTTTGTTTTTGTATACTTGACACTATGTAACACATCATAGGCATAGGAAGCTTTTCGAGACTGGGGATGCTGAACCTCGTTTCGGATCGTCGGCCTGGGGGAAGGGTCTAAGGGGAGAGGGAAACCCCTCCCCTTTAAAAATTTTTGGGGTATTTTAGGGTCTTCAGATGCAATTTGGTGCAACATTTTGGACAAATTTTAAGGAAAATTACTGCAAATTTTTAACTTTTTTTTAAAGAAGAGACGAAGGATTTTATGGTGTTGAATCTTGGGGGGATGGAAGCATACTTCAGCCCTCGCATTTTTGACTGGGGGCTTTAGCCCTCTCCCCAAGCCCCGCTTCCTGCGCCTATGTAACACATTCGTGTTAGGTGAGTCGTTAAGTCTGATATTTATATCTTACTGTACACCTTTACAAATTATTTGCAATCAATTTGAACGCATACACGAAAAGAGAGAGCGCCATGATTGAAGAAACGTCAGTACAGATCAGTGGCATACCCATGATTTTTGAACAGGGTGGGGGTATCGATGGTCACAAATCTTTCCTGGGAGGGGGAACAATTTCTGAATTTCTCTAAAGGATTAATAAATAGGACCAACACTTATGGTAATATAAAAAATGGCATTTGACATTAGCCTAACGCTGAAACCTTGCAATAAGCCTTTTTCTTCAGGGAACCACATTTTAACACTGATTACCAGCTTTTCCTGATTCCGTAGACTCTGTTAAGTTGTTGGCTACCAAGATGAATAGAGAATAACTTAAAACTGTTACTCCTGAGGGACCATCGTACGTACGGACAAGAGTGCATTATAAAATTGGGCAAAACTATAGTCGTAGGAAGCTGTTCGATGTGAGGGGGAGGGGGCGGTTGCACTTCGTTCTTGTATGACGCCCTGGGGGTTTAAGTGAAGGGGATTTCTCAACCCCCTTTTGTAAAAATTGTGAGTAAATGAAGGAGTATGCAATTTGGTGCAAAAAATATTACGAAAAAGTTTTTGGAAAGTTTAAAGGTTTTACACACAGAAGTAACAAAAAAGTTTTTAATCTTGGATGGGGCGGAAGCATCCTTTCGCCAGTCCACAATTTGACCGGGTCGGGTCCTAAAGCCCCCCTCCTAGGGGCTTTAGTAAAAAAAGAAATTATAAAATGTTGTGTGTTGTTCATTGCTACACAACGGGTAACCTCAACCATCACATTTAGATCAATCTATATTCTTATTCATGAATGTATTCTGCCCTTCCAAAAGTACCCCTGTTGAGAAAAGAAAAACGTTTGGCCACATCTTACATCTAAGAGATGCTTTCTTTGTTAGCCACTACTTATCGCTTGCCAAAGAAATATACTGCTTTGTTAAAAATAAGGAGCACCAGGAGATGAAAAAAACAGAGTTGTGTACACTGAAAAGGCCCATCTATTCACTTGGCAGACGAGAACTTAAAAACTGAAAAAAAAAATATAAAAAAAAACAGAAATGATTTTCGCTGCCCCTTTAACGGACTGCATGTGAAAAGTTTCAAAATTGAATTCTTGAAGCTTAAAGTCAGAGATGAAGGTGAAAATATGTAACGAAACACACACACATACGGTGCTTATCTCCATGAACATCTACATTTATTAACAGAATGAAAATGTAAAGGTTGGGAAACAAACTCCATACACTAGTTTATTGCAACACTGTAATTTGCCCGTCTCACCTAGTCATCCAACAAAGCCTAGCCTAGATGGCAATAACATACAGTCATCCAAAAAAGCCGCCTAATAGATGATAATGAATGGTCTGCTTATAAAAGTATAACTACAAATGAAACGTTTGATCACTGGCTCGTATGTATGGAATACCGTTTTAACATTTATTCAGGAATTTCAGATATCTCTAACTAATTTCAGATATCTAAAATTATGCACTATTTTAGATATCTAAAATAGAACTAGAGATATCTGAAATTGAATTAGAGATATTTGAAATTGAATTAGAGATATCTGAAATAGAATTAGAGATATCTGAAATTGAATTAGAGATATCTGAAATAGAATTAGAGATATCTGAAATTGAATTACAGATATCTGGAATTAATAAGAGATATCTGAAATTCCCGAATAAATGTTAAAACGGTGTTCCATACGTCAGTACGTGTGTGCGTGAACGTTCTCGTCCCAGTGTGATCTTGGCAACCACTGAAAATTTCCAGTGGTTGCCAAGTTGGTTGGTTATGCGCCTCCCCTCTAATGAAACATTCTTACATTGCTCAAAACTGTTAAGTACAGCAAATAATACGTAAGGAGCTAGAGTGCAATGCATGCATACTCGCGAATGTAAAAAGTTAACACGGGAGAAAGAAAAAAACAAAACAAAATAACAAGCGCTGTGCAGGTTCGAAGAGTGCCCTCTACATGTTAACTTATGAAAGTCCAACGCTTTTTTTCTTTTATTCTTTTATTGGTAGGCGAACCCACTGGCTCGCCCATAAGAACTCAAGCAATATGTACAATATTCCACTAGGCCACAGCAACTGCTCACATGAAGTTCTTAAAAATAATTATTAACTCTTTTTACCATCATGCGTACTTGCAGGTAAATGAGTAATGTTTACAAATGTAATGGGCGGTACTTTTTGTTGTCTCTCAGTTAGGCAAGTTCTCACTCGAATAAAGTATGACTTCAATTCTTTAACCGGGGATCATGTTGCAGTTTAGGGATTTTGTCCCAGTTCTTGCAGTTTTTTTTCTGCAAACAAGAATTACCATAGGGCCGGAAGTGACGTAAAGATTAGGTACGCATACACATAGAGAAAGGGTTATATACGTTGTAGGCTTACGGATAGGGTACGCAGACACCGGTCACGACGAATTGGCCTCAACTATTATATAAGTAGGGGTGCGGCCGCGTGAAAACCGGAAAAGGAAAAGGGAAACACAAAGGGAGATACAAATTTCAGTTGAACCCCCGGGCGCAAAAGATACACGCAGTGCTTATTGCGCAATTGCTTCTTACGTTATCTTATCCGTTCTCTGTGCATACACCATTCGACGTAGTCTTCGATTCTGAAGTAAACAAAACAAAAGTCAATAGTTTGTAGCTCTTTTTCCAATAATAGTGAGGCTATTTTCGATTGTGAAGAGGGTTTAACCGTTCAATGTAATGCTTGTAAAAAACCGTAAACTTTGAATTCAGCAAAACGCTCAGATGTTTCAAAATATGAGCAATGAAGGGTAAGGATCTCTCCTATCAGAACAGCTGTTGACAAACACTATATGAAAGAGGGCGGTTAAGAACGTTATACAGGCGTTTCAAAAACCGTAAAATTTAACTGTCTCTCAAGTAATATACCTAAAAGTGTGACAAAGTTAAACACATCCTTAAACATATCAGTTCTATTTATAGTTAACATCTATTAATCTGCAACTTACTTTCAGACACAAAAACAAGGCACAGAATAAAACTCTGTGACAATTCCATAAACAGACTGTTGTACTTCGCATTCGTTCGTAAAAATTATCCAAAGCTTACACACGCTCATGTAAGATTCAACGATAACTGACTCGTTGTAAAATGTGTGAGAAATCTAATGACCTTTGTAAACAAACTCGGAGCACGGTGTCCCGAGCAAATCCTTATATCAACCAGGTTGTTTGATTCCAAGATAAAAAAGATGGAAATCTTATTACAATCGCTTCGAGACAGCTCATTTGAATGTAATTTATCTTCATTTCTGAATAAAACGTAACGCTACTGTACGTTAGAACTTGAAAACATTAATCCATGATGACAACTTTAAACATATTAGTGCTCTATTATTGTTCACGAGTACAGTTAAAGTGATATGAGATACTGATTGGAAATGAAGCACAACCAGCTGCTTGCAAGCTCCTTAGATAAACCGTTTCAAAAACTTACTCAAGAAGTAGCTGTTTGGCTAAGTCGTAGCTGTTTGTTGAAAAGATTACAATTAACGAAGACCTGTATTAAGAATCTTTCAAGTAAGATGCTAACGGACTCCGTCATCAACAGTCTGTGTTGCACCATACTTTCGTAGATTCAAAAGTAATCTATAGTTGAATAATTTCTTAGCAAATTCAGCAATTGAGGGTTGAGGCTGCATGAACTTCATATGCTTCTTGTCACTAAAACGTTCTAGTTAGCGAGCGTATGAAAATATTCCCGTCCTCGGTGTTATTAGCTATTTGGTCGAAGACATACATTCCGACGTCCCTTTGTTCCATATGGCAAGCCGTTTTAGCATTTACCTCGCAATTCCACCTAAGCGAAAAACATTTCACTTAAATGGAATGCAATTCCACTTGAGTGAAATGCATTCCACTTAAGTTGAATTGTATTCCACTTAAGTGCAATGCATTCCACTTAAGTGAAACTGTATTCCACTTAAGTGGAATTGAATTCCACTTACGCCTGAGTCGAATTGCGAGGTAAATGTTAAAATGGCTTGCCATAGTTCCGACATCTGTGGCCTATATCCTCCAAAATCCTCATTGAGGTTGGAGTTCAGTATACAAACCCTCCAACTTTCATGGACACGTTTGGGCGATACTTGGGACGTTGGAAAATAGCTTACAGTGTAACCCGCATGCCCGGTATACATATTGAAAAATTCCCTGGGTCTTCGTTTTATAGCCAGTAGGGTCTTCGTTTAATAGGTGTTCGTTTTATAGCTAATAGGGTCTTCGTTTTACAGGTCTTCGCTTTATAGCTATAGTACTGTGTCTTCGTTTTATAGTTTAAGTCTTCGTTTTATAGCTAGCACTGGGTCTTCGTTTTACAGGTCTTAGGGCTTCTGTCTTTGTTTAATAGACACTGACCCGCCACACAAGCCTGTTAGTAAATTAAATCACTACAATTATCAACGGAAGAGAGCCTGGAGCAAGAGTTACATCATTTCCTCACATTTATGAACATGCTTCCTTGTTGCTTGCTTTCTTTTTTATTTGTGGTTTGACCTTGAAGTTTAAAAGGATTTAAAAGTTTTCGAAGCGTGTAAAATGTTTTCTGCTTGCATTCACATTAATGGCCCATCTATGTACGGTGAAGGTAAACGACTTATTGCTTTACTACTGACACATTAACGCGTTATTGGTAAGACAATTAACATGTTCGGGTGTTATTGATGTAAACACATGAATGTCTTAATCCCATGCCTTAAATTACCTCTGTCTGACGTTAAAAACATTTGCACTTGAACGTGTTAGTCGTCTTATCTTTGATGCGTAAGTGTGACAATAAAGTAACAAACCCTTTACCGTAACTGGGCAAGATTACGGTGCACCTATTAACACGTGTAAGTGTTACGTGTTTCTTTGTATTTTTACGGTATATTGGTATATAAGATTTCGCATGGTTGTAAAGTTGTAAATTTAAAGGGAAATGCAGCCACCCCAACTTGGATTAGTATAGTAGTCTACCGTATTTCTTGGATGAAACTCGAGAGCAGTGGCGGCGCTTCGGGGGGGGGGGGTGGCAATAGGGGGATTTCTCCAAAGATATTATAAAAATAGATACCAAACTTAAAATGGCGCGATGACTCCTCACCGACGCCGATTCGGAGGGGCGGAAGTGCTGATCACTGATCAGTCGTTTTGGAAGCTAACAGTTAATTAATATCTTCTGGTAGTATAAATACGTGTGATTTTAAAACATTGCTGTTCTTGCAAACACCGCTTTCCAATAAATTTCACTCATGAAACAGTTTTAGGCTTCTTCGAGACTTTCTGCTGAAAAACATTTGAACAATAACGCACAACGACTGGTTTATAGTTCTTTGACTTACTGATTGGACAGTTTCTATGGCATCTTCACAAGCGCACGTCTATGCACGGAGTCACATTCTTACGCGCTAACAACGCAAAATCAACTACTGCGTTCTTTTTCCAAGCACGCGGAAGCACGCGTATATTATTTAGGACTTCACACGGAGAAATGCATTGCGTGCGTACAGAACTCGCTTTGAAAATGCACGCTCGATGCCATCTCGTCACAATGGGATTTTCTGTTACGCATACGACATTGTGCACGCAGATAACCGAATACAACTGTGCGCAAAATGAACATTTCCGCCCCTCCGTTTGAGCCTCCGTGAGGAGTCAGCGCGTCTAACAGTGTAGGGATAGGAGTTCCACGTATTCACGTTTAAAACATCTTTGGATTTCTTCCCCAGAATTTAGCCTTGCCCCCTCTTGCTCCCCTAGTTCCCCCAATTTCAGGTGATATGGTGGGTGATATGCCGGAGGGTGCATCTCAGCTTATGCTAGCTAGGCCATCAACTGCTTCAGACTTGTTCAGAAAAATGTACTGCATTTCAAGTATGATAGCATTGTTTGCAATATAAAAGATGAAGGATTTCTCTGACAGAACATTAGTCACGAAGAAACAGTAGTAAACACGGTTGCGGTGCCAGAATGTCAAAATTGGGGGAAGGGGCACTAGGGGCAGAGGATAATACTGGGAAAAAATCTTCGGGATCTAGTTCAAAAGCGCCCCTTCCTGGGGTGGGGGCAGGGGGTGAAACTTCCGGAAGCTCGGAGGTTTCAACATATCTGTGGATGGAAAACTGAGTCTCTGGAGAGGTATATTATTTATTTTTTCGGTTAACCCAACTCCTTACTGACCTAAGTATGGCAGCAAGTGGTGGGAGGCCAAATTCTAGGGGGAAATCCCTCTCTTGCCCCCCCCCCCCCCGTATGTAAGTCGCTGCCAGTCAGTTGTACAGAAAAGAACGTCGTGTGAGGCACCGCTAGTTACATATCCAGCTGGGTCTAACTAGTAAGAAAACTAAAAAAAAAAAAAAAAAGAAGGACGTACCCACGATTAAAACCTGACCCCAACCCCCTATAATTTCATACATGTGACTAGCATGCAAGGGCGCCAATTGTTATCCTTGAAAGAGTTGTGAGGACATGTGAAATCAATCCTGATATGTACGTATCGACGTGTAGTAACACATGTAAAATATATGATCCCGAAGTGGATTTTGGGGGGCCATGCAGAGGTCCAATTTAAGACTACCATTACTTTCTAGACAAGCACAATCCTCTCCCCATTCATCAACCTAGCTGTCCGGCGTGTTTCACTGGAATATCTGTTATTGTTTCTTAACTTTAAAACTGACATCAAAGCACCATATAATTTCACATTCAAGCCTACTATCTTCAACATTACATCAGCTATGGACAACTTCAATTAGGGAACTTCTTAGAAACCCATTCAAGTTTAATAATTGTGATTGCAAACCTACCAACTGAAGAAGAAAGTATCTTTCATTGGCCAAAAATTAATCAAATAAATTTTTGTATACGACAAACAAATCCATCCTCGCGTTTCCTTCATTCTGTGACAATGGAAAAGGCGCAGACGCAGGTGACGCAAATTTCTTGTATAGAAGGTTTGTGTCGTGCAATAGCTCCCTACTGCAGCTGGTTCACCCACTGTACCTAATTTGCGTTATGCAAATTAACCTTTCGCACATGAATATGCATTTGTAAGTCATCAGGAAACAATCACCAAAAAATCAAAATCAAAATACCAAAAGAGTGGTTCAAAATGTTTACAAGACAAAACTAGAAATGCAGTTATGGGGACCGTAACTACGGCTTATGGAAGCGATTGGGCACTGATATGGCAGTAGATCTAGTCTATGCTGACATGCATGGATTCATCTGATGTTCCCAGGGTTCACTGCGCCCAACGTTCTATGTTCACCGTTTGGTACTATTTCAACGGTTGGCAATGATTAAAAAGCTCGTTATTCCCAGGATTCAAATTCCAAGAAATGTGTTCAATGTTCCCAGCCTGGGAAGGATGTTGAGCGGTGCAAAAACTGACCAAACTATATTAGTTGGGCCTGATTGGCCATCGATAATTGCGAACCAATGTTAAGCTCAGCTGACCGTGGTGCCTCTCGTTATATATAGGTTACAATAATATATAGGCTGCAATAATATCCTTTGTTCAAGAAACGTCACTGACACATTGCAACAGTTGTCAACAATTATATTCCTCGTCAGCCAACGGCCTCGAGAAAAAGTGTAGGCCTATGTTTGCGTAATTATAAAATAATATTTGCATTTCAATGTGGTAATGTCTAAGGAAGCCTAACATAAAAGGCGCGGGAATATATTACGGCTGCTCATGACATATTGTCGCACAAAAAACCCGCAAGTTACCTTACATACACCATGACACAACCTGGGTGGATAAAAACAATTGGCAAACCATCTAAAGGACACAACGTAATATATGATACAGGTAGGAGTCGAACCGGGCCTTCGATCACAAGTTCAACACTTTATCCCATAGGTCACGGTGGTCTCATAACACCAAGGTGACTGAATACAGCAATGTCAAACGTTACGGGGTTAAAAAAATAAGTAATGAGTTTACTTGTTTTAGCCTTTGTTTTCAATGAACATGGTAGTGATACTATAGTAAACGTCTAACAGGCCGTACTTCGTTGCGCGGTGTTCGTGCCTCATGGTTGGTCAGAGAGACGGCTGAGTAAAGTGATAATTGTGCACATGTTCAACGGTGTTGAAAGGGATTACTAAGAGGTTTTCGGCGTTTGACCACTGGTGACCCCACATGACTTTTGACCCCCACCAAAAATGATAGGGTTCTTCCATTGACAATAATGCATCTACATACCAAGTATGACATTCATCCAAATTTCCTTTCTCAAGATATATCGCCAAGAAGCCTTCGGGTTTTGACCCCTAGTTACCCCAGAGGACCTTTGACCCCCACCAAAACAGTAGGGTTCTTACCTTGACAATAATGCATCTACATACTAAGTATGACATTCATCCATGTGTCCCTATCTCAAGATATCATGGCAATGAGGTTTTCAGGTTTTGACTCATGGCGACCCTTCATGACCTTTCAGCCCCACCAAAATTATAAGGTTCTCCCCTTGACAATACTGCATCTACTTACTAAGTATGACATTCATCCAAGTTTCTTTTCTAAAGGTATATTGTAAACAAAGTTTTTGAGGTTTGAACTCTGGTCTTCCCACATGACCATTGACTCCCACCAAAACTAATAGGATTCTTTCCTTGACAATAATGCATCTACATACTACGTATGACATTCATCCAACTTTCCTATCTCAAGATATCTTGTTAACGAGGCTTTCGGCGTTTGACCCCTGGTGACCCCACATGACCTTTGACCCCCGCCAAAAACAATAGGGTTTTTAACTTGACAATAATGCATCTTCACACTACGTAACGCATTCATCCAAGTTTCCTGTCTCAAGATATAGTGTTAAGGAGTCTTTCATGGATTGACCTCTGGTGACCCCAGATGAGTTAGACCCCTACCAAAAACAATAGGGTCTTCCTCTGACAATAACGCATCCACATATCAAGTGTGAAATTCATCCAAGTTCCCTTTCCCAAGATATCGTGTTAACGAGGTTTTCTGGGTCTGGTCCCCGGTGACCCCAAATGACCTTTGACCCAACCAAAAACAATAGGGTTCTTTCTCTGAACATGATGCATCTACTTAGTAAGTATGACATTCATCCAAGCAAGGTTTTCAGAGTTTGACTCCTGTGATCCTATATGACCTTTGACCCGCACCAAAAACCATAGGGTTCTACCTCTCACTATGGAGCATCCATGTACCAAATTTGAGAACATTCGGACTTTCATTTCTTGAGATATCGTGTTAACGAGCAAAGTGTCACACACAAATCATACCTCCACACATACACACGCGCACCTACACCCATGTTGTTTTTACACACACCCTGAGGACCTCATTGTGTTTTCCTTTGTTCCTACTTCCTTAACCCTAACCTTAACAATAGACTGTCTATTATTTGAACAAGAGAGAACTCCAAAATCTATTGAATTTCCACCAGAGGACCTAAAATCCATTGTTCGGGTCCTCTGTTTGTACTACAATACAAGTTCACACATACATACACACGCCATCATAAATGCATAGGTTCTCTTTCATCGAAACCAAAAATCTTTCCCGTCTAGTTTTCAATGCAAAGACTATCATTGCCTTAAAATTAAAGCCCCGTCCACACTATGCGACTCGATGTTACGACACTGACTGAAACGAGATTGTTCAGACGCGTTGCAAAGTGGTGTGGAATACTTCTCAACTAGTTGCAGGCAGACGAACCAACCAGTTTCATGGGGTGTCTATAAAACAAAGACCGAAGACCTAATACCTATATAACGAAGACCCAACTAGCTATAAAACGAAGACCTATAAAACGAAGACCCAACTAGCTATAAAACGAAGACCTATAAAACGAAGACCCAACTAGCTATAAAACGAAGACCTATAAAACGAAGACCCAACTAGCTATAAAACGAAGACCTATAAAACGAAGACCCAACTAGCTATAAAACGAAGACCTATAAAACGAAGACCCAACTAGCTATAAAACGAAGACCTATAAAACGAAGACCCAACTAGCTATAAAACGAAGACCTATAAAACGAAGACCCTACTAGCTATAAAACGAAGACCCTACTAGCTATAAAACGAAGACCTATAAAAGGAAGACCCAACTAGCTGTAAAACGAAGACCCAACTAGCTATAAAACGAAGACCGAAGACCTTGGTGGGACAACTTCGATTGTAAGAATTGCTTGCGACGAGTGCTGACATTTTGAAGAAAATTTATTTGTAATGGTAAAAATGCAAGGGGACTCAGCAAGGGGTTGTGAACGGATATGCCGGAGAGGAATAACTACGGTAGCTCCCGTTAATGGATACAACAACCCGAATCATAGCCAGAAGCGAAGGTTTGCCGAAAGGATGCCGAACAAAAGTTTCGACGAGGGCCGAAAAATTCGTGGTTTCGTTGAACAAAATTTGGAAATCTTTTGTTCTTTAATATTGAGAAATAGGACATTTGGTTTTGTGGAAGACCATTCAACTCCTCATTTCAGACAGTTTCAATTTTCTCAACAAAGTTACTCCTATAGCCCAACCACCGAAAAACCCTACTTCATTATTCTCATGCCCGTAGCCAGCCCATGTGGAGGGGTGGGTCTTTTTTCCAAGATGTGGACCTTTTCCAAATACGGAGGCGACTGGCGCGTGCCGTAAGCATGCAGTTGCTAAGGGTCCGGGATGCTTCCCCGGAAAAGTTTGAAATCGGCAGATCTCCTGGAATCTGGAGCATTTTAGAGGACTTTTGAGCACAACAGAAGTCCTTTTTCCCCAGGAACTCCACACAGTACACCACTTTATGAGAAGTGAACGGAAATTCGTCCTCAATATGTCAAGATCAAAAATATTTCATAGCTGACCCTCCAAACACAGTGCTGGAAAATGGACCTCCCTCAAGTTGGGGTGGGTCGTTCGAATGCTCCGCCCCCCCCCCCCTGGCTACGGGCATGACTCTGACATGTCTAGTAGGGGCAAACAATGCTTTAATATGTAACCAAAACAATTTCTGTGTATGTATAGTTTTGAACTACTCTGCACCTTTTGATTGTGATGTCAATTGAAGATCATTCAGCAAATGAGAATTTGGCTTTCTATCTACCAAAATGCACTTGAGTGATGAGTCTCTGTCATTAAGAGCAAAACAGAGACACTGGGTAACTGGTCGAGGGGTTAAATCATTCCCACTACCCTGCATGGACTCAGCATTGAAACGCTTAGGAACAGTTTTTTTCTTTATGTTGGTGTTGAGCCTGAGTAAAGAATCTTCCAAACAGTAACAAGAGAGAACAGAATTACTTCTTATCGACTCAGCATTGTGTTTCTTAAGAACTAGTCACACACAGAAGAACAACAGCTTTCACCTTTATAGCCCTACTCCAATAAATCTTAAATGGGTGTTTTACAGTTTACTGAAAACGAACTAAAGCGCACGTTCCGAAAGAGACACATATAGGCTATGCATTATTACTGGGTTCACAGTTTACATGATGTATTTTTTTTATTGATTTTCCTCATGGGTGGGTGGTGGGGGGTACAGCCAGTGTCGGAGGAAGGGAATTCAGTCAGAAGGAGCAAGACTTGCCTGAAGGGGCGCTTCAAAGTTTGTAGGGCAAAAATATTTGGTCAGAGGGGGCGAGAAATAGGATGAAGGGACGCTTTTATGTAGGTAGATACATATGTCTCAATACGGTTAAAAGAGTAAAAAGGGCGCTAACAGGCAATTTGAATCCGTCAAGGGGGAGACTGCCCCCTCTGACTATATGGAACCTCCGCCACATGAGCATAGCGGCCCGCACGGGTGGGGTCAGGGCCCCGTTCCCCCGCATGGCTACCGGCCTGCCATGACGCTTCTCTAAAACAAAGTTCATCCCCCATTCTCGAACATCTGAGGGTACGCCAATGGGAACGGGTCACGCGAAGCACACCGTCCTTTTGTCGATACCTAATTAGTTACCTCCTAAACTGACGTTTACGCACCGATGGCGTAGCTGTCTTCATGGTCGCGCCAATTTGACCACGTGTCAGATCATAACACAGTCGACACATTCACTCATGCAGCATTATCAACCGGTTGTTTTTTGCTTGTCTAATAATAAAGCATATATACTTCCTTTCCGAATAGCGATACATACAAACATTAGTTTGTTGCCCAATTACATTTTCATTCTGTTAATAAATGTAGATGTTCACCATATGCACCGTTTGTGTGTGTTTAGTTACACATTTTTATCTTCTTTTCTGACTTTAAGCTTCATGAATTCAATTTTGAAACTTTTCATATGCAGTCCGTTAAAAGGGCAGCGAAAATCATTTCACTGTTTTGTTTGTTTTTTGAGTTTTTAATTTCTCGTCTGCCAAGTGAATAGATGAGCCTTTTAAAGTTTTTCATCACATGGTGCTCCTTACTTTTTGTCTTCACCAACAAAGCAGTTTATTTCTTTGGCTATCGATAAATGGTGGCTAACAAAGGAAGCATCACATAGATGTAAGATGTAGCCAAACTTTTTTGTTCACCAATGATACTTCTGGTAGGGCAGAACACATTCATGAATAAGAATATAAGATTGATCAATAAATTGCTCTAGCTTAGAAGGGAATGGTGGAGGAGTTACCCGTTGTGTAGCAATAGACTGTATTGAACACACATTTTATAATTTCTTTATTTACTAAAGCCCCTGGGGCCAGGAGGGAGCTTTGGCCCCGACCCGGACAAACTGTGGACTGGCGAAAGTATGCTTCTGCCCCCATCCAAGAATAAAAACTTATTTGTTACTTCGGCGTGTAGTATCTTTAAACTTTCCAATAATATTTCGTACTATTTTTTGCATCAAATTGCATACACCTTCATTTCCCTCAAGATTTTTACAAAAGAGAGTTGGGACATCCCCTCCACTTAAACCCCCAGGGCGTCACATACTAGAACAACGTTCACCCCCCCCCCCCCCACAACGAACAGCTTCCTACGACTGTAGTTTTGCCCTATTTTAGAATGCACTCTGGTTCGTACGTACAATAGTCCGTCAGTGGTAATAGTAAAACGTTATTTTCTATTGATCTTGGTAGCCAACGACTTTTCAGAGTCTACGGCATCAGAAAAAGCTAGTAATTAGTATTAAATTGAGGCTTCCTGGCGGAAAAGGTTTATTGCAAGGTTTCAGCGCTAGGCTACTGTCAAATGCCAAGTTTTTATATTATCATATGTATTGGTCATATGAATTAATCCTATAGAGAAATTCAGTAATTGTGCCCCCTCTCAGGAAAGTTTTTGACCATCGATACCCCCTCCCTTGCTCAAAAATCCTGGCTATGCCACTGATCTGTACGGACGTTTCTTTAATCATGGCGCCCTCTCTTCTCGTGTATGCGTTCAAATTCATTGCAAATAATTTGTAAAGGTATACAGTAAGATTTAAGAATATCTGACTTAACGACTCACTTTAACGAAAGTGTTTCATGCGCGTAGGAAGCGGGGCTGGAGTGTGAAACCCCAGAAAAGAATGTAGGGGCTGGTAAGTATGCTTCCGCTCCCCAAGATCCAACTTACCCGAAAACCCGTTTTTGTCTCTTCTTCAAAAAATGTCAAAAATTTGCAGTGATTTTCCTTAAAATTTGTCCAAAATATTGCACCAAATTGCATCTGAAGTCTCTAAAAATACCCCAAAAATCCGACATGAGAGGGTACACCTCCCCTTAGACCTCTCCCCAGGCCGGCGATCCGAAACGAGGTACAGCATCCCCAGTCTGGAAAAGCTTCCTATGCCTATGGTGTGTTATATCGTGTCAACTGTACAAAGACGAAAGTGTAAACACGGTTTCGGACACGATTAAAGTTCGGCTTTGTTCTTGCCAGTGACGAGTTTTACCATTTGAAGGGGGAGGAAAGTGTGCAGGGGTGGCGCCAGGATTTGCCCGACAGGGGGCCAAGCTCCCCGACAGAGGGCAACATTTAAGGCCCCGACAAAGGTGGTGACTTAGTCCCGGTGGGACGTGACTCGGCAGAATTTGAGGCGCGCGAAATTTTGGACCCTCTTTTTAACAAATACTGAAAAATCTGGAGTTTATTTTGAAGAAAAAATTAAAATTTTCCAAACAATTTTGACTTTTGGAAGGACCATAAAAAAGTTGGGGTGTTTATTGAAGAATCTATCCTTCATATGGGCAAAATCAAAAATGTTTTGTACGCAACAGCTGGAATTCTGATGAGGTTTTGCATGTGACCGTGCGAAGTTTACGTACTAGGGTCTCAAGACGAGACTAGAACTCTGCCCGAAACGTTTTTCCCTTTTTTAACGAAGATTTGAAAATTAGGAGCTTATTATATTGCAGAAATTTGGGGATTTAATATAAGAAAATATGTTTTTTGCAAGGTTAAAATAAAAAATTTGGGTTCTTTATTAAGTGATATGCCTTTCAAGAGCAAAATTAGGTAGAATGTCGGGGTGATTTAAAAAGTTGGTTTTAAGTGCTGTACTGAATATCCATCGATATAGGAAAATTTTGTCACTTTGAACAATCTGAAGCTTATATTGGGGAAAAATTGTAATTTAAGACAGACCTTCTTAAAAGAAAAATCAAGTAGGGGGTGATCTGTAGTTTTGTTGGGGTTACTGAATATCATCAGGCAGATTAAGGCCCTCGGACCATATTCGAAAATTTTCTCCCGCGGAAAAGTTTGGCTTCCCATATATTTGAAGTTTTATATCTTATATATTGAAATATATAGGCGTACGGGAGCGTTTCGGTTTGGGAGGGGACAGAATTTGTCCCGAAAAATGTAATCCTGTCCGAAAAAGCACATGGATTTTTTTGAAAAATTGAGAACCACCAGACAGCAGGAAAAGGCATTTCCCGGGCTGGTAAGGTAATTAGAAACAAAGTAGTCATTAATTTGAACTTCCTTTCACAATTAAAATTTCACTTTATTATACTGTCCCAAAACGAAGAATAATATGCCAGCATGCATTGTTTCGGTAAGTAATCTGTTCGTCCAAAATATCTAAGCGGAGCGCAACCACCAGTTGGTACAGAAAATTGTTAAAAAATCTAGTCCCTCAGACTGTCAAACAGACGGAAATGGCATTTCCCAGACTTGTAACTAGAAATGAAGCCATCGTTATTTTGAGCTATCCTTTGAAATGAACGTTTAAATTCAACAGAAAAAAGGTCCAACTTGCTATAAGTGGATCAGAAAATTCCCAGATAAAAGGTACTGCTACAATTAGATGTACTGGTCTTGTCCCTTTTTCTTTTTCTTTTTTTTTGGGGGGGGGGGGGACTGTGCAACGGAATTGAAATCATACTAATGTGTTTGACTCTTCTAGGAATCTTCGTTGTATTCAATTACAAGATCCAAGTTGAAATTTTCTACGTGACTGCCCTAACCCCAGACTAAAAATGATTTTACTTTCGACGTATTTGAAAATATGTCACGTTACAAGGTGGTTTTAAATGAATTTTCAGTCAGACTTATGGGGAGACATCCTCACGCTACTGTTTATCATTATGTGTAGCTTAAAACATCCTGGCCAATTCTTATTACCGTTGCTAGAATTCGGCTTTCGGGGCAGGCCAGATGGCAGATCATTGGACACTGCATGCACCTGAACAACCTCTCGTCTGTTTTTTGTGAGGAAAATTCGGAATTGTGAGTTTCCTTGAAGAATATGGTCTTCTAGTGAGCAAAACCAAGAAGACCGTCCGGATTACTGAAGTTTATAAGACCCGCATCTTTTATCAGTTTAAGGTGGGCATTCAGATGAAGGTTCCCCGACGAGATTGGGTTTTCTCAACAAGAGGGGAAAGGGCAGCCTTCCCCGACGGGGGTATGACCTTGAAAATTGAAGATACGATGAGGGATAACAGAGCTTATAAGAAGTGATTAAAACAGATTCATATAGGCATAAAAATACCGTTACAAAAGAATTAGTTCAAAAAGAAAAAAGTTCACCATTATCCTCCCAGTAACTTCAGTCCTTATCCTTCATTTTAGACCTCCCCGAAGGAAATTGCCGTCAGTTCCGCGACGGGGAGGAGATAGGACAAGGTACATGAAATGAGGTATAACCGAGCAAAGAAGAAGTGATTGAAAATAGATTCTAAATGTGTATTAAAATAGCATTTCAAGACAAAATGTAATTTCAGTCCTTGTAGGCTTTTTTCTTTTTTTTATTTTTAGGCCTCCCCAATGAAATGGCCTACCTTCCCCGATGGGGGGGCCAGGGGTCCCCGACGGGGTGAACCCCCAGGCCCCCGCTGGCGCCACCCCTGGAAGTGTGTGAATCGAGGGGCAAGAACTGTGATTGCAGGGGCACAAAATTTTCTCTTAACATCCTGTGTACAATTTCAATTTTCATCTGGCGGGGAAGTAATATTTTTGGTGCAGCATTATCCGTAAAGCCCCTCCCCCTGTGGCTACGTACCTGGTTTGGTCCTTAACACATCCACTCGAATACGGCGCAAGTAATTTCCTTAAGTCATCTCTTATATTATGACAGGCGGGAAATATCGCGTGTTAGTCTCCTACACACTGCGTGAGGTACACTGTTTTATCCCAGGCCTACACAAAATTCAGTGGTCCGTCTGTATGTTGTTATTCCTCCAAACATGATAGTGTGTCGTCAATGCATAAGGTCTCATCTAGAAATCCCAAAGGTTAGGATTTCTTTGTAAGGTCTATGACACGATTACGGGCAATACAACTTTTCATGTCTCCAGGAAGTGACGTTTCTTCAACCGATCCGGTCTCTTTCTTTGCGTAACTATAGCTGAATTCGCAAGCGCATTATTTTCTTGTATGTTGAAGCAACAATTACTACAGTAACGTTTTTTTAAAATTGCTAGAAAAATGTACAGTGATAGCCTCTGGATAGTTCAGGGAACAAAGTTTACGTAAGAAAAATACTTCCGGGTCTTCGTTTTATAGCTGGTTGGGTCTTCGTTTTATAGGTCTTCGTTTTATAGCTAGTTGGGTCTTCGTTTTATAGGTCTTCGTTTTATAGCTAGTTGGGTCTTCGTTTTATAGGTCTTAGGTCTTCGGTCTTCGTTTTATAGACACCCAGTTTCATGCGACCGAACATGTTCGGTCGCATGAAACTGAAACGTGCAACTGACAGCAATGACGGATTTGTGGAATGAAGCCCGCGAAGATCAGTTAATCGAAATGGACAGAACACATTCTTGTCTCTTAAACGTAACGGATTAAGAACTTTGCCTGAATCGCTTCATGGATCTGCGACTTGTTGCGAAATGTGGACACTATATGCTCTTAAAACTAGTTACTCTTCAGTCGCTCACAACGACAAGACAGTCTTGTTACAATAAGTCCCTTCGCGTAGTGTGAACGGGGCTTCAGTGCATGTGATAGCAAATACAAAGTACTTGCAACGGTTCTGGTTACGGTCTGCCTCTTAAGATAATGTTGGACAAAGAAACTGAAGTCAAGGATCCTGAGTAATAACAACTTGTTTATGGAAAGCCGTCGCTTCAATAAAGATAGTAATCGAGCAACCAATCGTGGTATTTGAAATGTGGGTTAAGTTCGACATTTACAAAGTTAAACAGGCTTTTAAGGATGGGTAAGGGGGACGCTAAAGCACTTCTTACTCAAACAATTATCTATACTTATGGTTGAATTCATGGCAATACCCATGTAGGGATTTGAAATAAACCTCTCAAACGTATTTAATTCTGCACCTCAATAGAAATGAAGCCATATATTTTCAAAATTTTTCGTACCGTATGTTAGAGGCAAGTGTGCAACGCAAGTGATGCAGTTTTGACAGCTTGGTTTGTTCATTTTTCAGAAATTTGACAGTTATGGCCTTGCTGAAGTTGTCTTCCATCGTACCAGAGTGGGGAATTCTGTTTGTACTTTTTGCCTCACCATAAGTCAGAACACTCAGAATTACTTCGAGGGAAGGGACAACAACTGTTGGTGAGACATCAACTGCATCTCCTGGTGACCACACTTCCCACATCGTCACCACTAAACGCATCACGACAAGCAGTGGAACCATGTTGCCAGCAACGTCTACAGGCGGCGTAGTGTCATCCTCATCAGATGCTCAAACCACCCAATCAAATGTTATGACTACAGATTAAATTCCAACAAATAATCCTTCCATATCGACAGAGGACAGTGAAGCATCAACGTTAGGACCGAGTGAAGCTACGTCAGCTCAAACTGACCACGCGACTATCCTAACTACCACGGAACCAGTTGGTACTAATAATGGCTTTACTATCACAAGTTCAAATGCAGGTGACGGTACGAATTCACTAACGACATCAATGTCAACCAGTGTTATTTCTACAACAGATCTTGGTACCAATGGTGTTACCCACACTGTTGAAAAGTCCACTTCACTCACCACCAATGATGAAAATTTGGTTTCGACTGTGTTATCTGGGAGTGTCACAACGAATGACAGGCCCACTACTACAGCTGGTCATGTCACGTCTTCGACATCATCAGAAGATGCTACTTCGAGGGAAGCGACAACAACAGTTGGTGAGACATCAACTGCATCTCCTGGTGACCACACTTCCCACATCGTCACCACTAAACGCATCACGACAAGCAGTGGAACCATGTTGCCAGCAACGTCTACAGGCGGCGTAGTGTCATCCTCATCAGATGCTCACACCACCCAATCAAATGTTATGACTACAGATAAAATTCCAACAAATAATCCTTCCATATCGACAGTGGACAGTGAAGCATCAACGTTAGGGCCGAGTGTGGCTACGTCACCTCAAACTGACCACGCGACTATCCTAACTACCACAGAACCAGTTGGTACTAATAATGGCTTTACTATCACAAGTTCAAATGCAGGTGACGTTACGAACTCACTAACGACATCAATGTCAACCAGTGTTATTTCTACAACAGACCTTGATACCAATGGTGTTACCCACACTGTTGAAAAGTCCACTTCACTCACCACCAATGATGAAAATTCGGTTTCGACTGTGTTATCTGGGAGTGTCACAACGAATGGCAGGCCCACTACTACAGCTGGTGATGTCACGTCTTCGACATCATCAGAAGATGCTACTTCGAGGGAAGCGACAACAACAGTTGGTGAGACATCAACTGCATCTCCTGGTGACCACACTTCCCACGTCGTCACCACTAAACGCATCACGACAAGCAGTGGAACCATGTTGCCAGCAACGTCTGCAGGCGGCGTAGTGTCATCCTCATCAGATGCTCAAACCACCCAATCAAATGTTATGACTGCAGATAAAATTCCAACAAATAATCCTTCCATATCGACAGTGGACAGTGAAGCATCAACGTTAGGACCGAGTGTGGCTACGTCAGCTCAAACTGACCACGCGACTATCCTTACTACCACGGAACCAGTTGGTACTAATAATGGCATTACTATCACAAATTCAAATGCAGGTGACGGTACGAATTCACTAACGACATCAATGTCAACCAGTGTTATTTCTACAACAGACCTTGATACCAATGGTGTTACCCACACTGTTGAAAAGTCCACTTCACTCACCACCAGTGATGAAAATTCGGTTTCGACTGTGTTATCTGGGAGTGTCACAACGAATGGCAGGCCCACTACTACAGCTGGTGACGTCACGTCTTCGACATCATCAGAAGATGCTACTTCGAGGGAAGCGACAACAACAGTTGGTGAGACATCAACTGCATCTCCTGGTGACCACACTTCCCACATCGTCACCACTAAACGCATCACGACAAGCAGTGGAACCATGTTGCCAGCAACGTCTACAGGCGGCGTAGTGTCATCCTCATCAGATGCTCAAACCACCCAATCAAATGTTATGACTACAGATAAAATATCAACAAATAATCCTTCCATATCGACAGTGGACAGTGAAGCATCAACGTTAGGGCCGAGTGTGGCTACGTCAGCTCAAACTGACCACGCGACTATCCTTACTACCACAGAACCAGTTGGTACTAATAATGGCATTACTATCACAAATTCAAATGCAGGTGACGGTACGAATTCACTAACGACATCAATGTCAACCAGTGTTATTTCTACAACAGACCTTGATACCAATGGTGTTACCCACACTGTTGAAAAGTCCACTTCACTCACCACCAATGATGAAAATTCGGTTTCGACTGTGTTATCTGGGAGTGTCACAACGAATGGCAGGCCCACTACTACAGCTGGTCATGTCACGTCTTCGACATCATCAGAAGATGCTACTTCGAGGGAAGCGTCAACAACAGTTGGTGAGACATCAACTGCATCTCCTGGTGACCACACTTCCCACGTCGTCACCACTAAACGCGTCACGACAAGCAGTGGAACCATGTTGCCAGCAACGTCTGCAGGCGGCGTAGTGTCATCCTCATCAGATGCTCAAACCACCCAATCAAATGTTATGACTACAGATAAAATTCCAACAAATAATCCTTCCATATCGACAGTGGACAGTGAAGCATCAACGTTAGGACCGAGTGTGGCTACGTCAGCTCAAACTGACCACGCGACTATCCTTACTACCACAGAACCAGTTGGTACTAATAATGGCATTACTATCACAAATTCAAATGCAGGTGACGGTACGAATTCACTAACGACATCAATGTCAACCAGTGTTATTTCTACAACAGACCTTGATACCAATGGTGTTATCCACACTGTTGAAAAGTCCACTTCACTCACCACCAGTGATGAAAATTCGGTTTCGACTGTGTTATCTGGGAGTGTCACAACGAATGGCAGGCCCACTACTACAGCTGGTGACGTCACGTCTTCGACATCATCAGAAGATGCTACTTCGAGGGAAGCGACAACAACAGTTGGTGAGACATCAACTGCATCTCCTGGTGACCACACTTCCCACATCGTCACCACTAAACGCATCACGACAAGCAGTGGAACCATGTTGCCAGCAACGTCTACAGGCGGCGTAGTGTCATCCTCATCAGATGCTCAAACCACCCAATCAAATGTTATGACTACAGATAAAATTCCAACAAATAATCCTTCCATATCGACAGTGGACAGTGAAGCATCAACGTTAGGACCGAGTGTGGCTACGTCAGCTCAAACTGACCACGCGACTATCCTAACTACCACAGAACCAGTTGGTACTAATAATGGCTTTACTATCACAAGTTCAAATGCAAGTGACGGTACGAATTCACTAACGACATCAATGTCAACCAGTGTTATTTCTACAACAGACCTTGGTACCAATGGTGTTACCCACACTGTTGAAAAGTCCACTTCACTCACCACCAATGATGAAAATTCGGTTTCGACTGTGTTATCTGGGAGTGTCACAACGAATGGCAGGCCCACTACTACAGCTGGTGATGTCACGTCTTCGACATCATCAGAAGATGCTACTTCGAGGGAAGCGACAACAACAGTTGGTGAGACATCAACTGCATCTCCTGGTGACCACACTTCCCACGTCGTCACCACTAAACGCATCACGACAAGCAGTGGAACCATGATGCCAGCAACGTCTACAGGCGGCGTAGTGTCATCCTCATCAGATGCCCAAACCACCCAATCACATGTTATGACTACAAATAAAATTCCAACAAATAATCCTTCCATATCGACAGAATCGTCAGAAATGACCGAGACGTCGATAGGAGTTTCAACTTATTTCGTCACAGCAATAGAGGAAAAAACCACCGTCAGCGAACAACAAACGAATTTTACTGTCACAGAGAAGAATCAGTCCGCACAGCCGACAGAGCAACTAGTATCGCCGTCTGGAGAATCAACGGCGAGTGAGGCACCCACAGAGCCCAATCCGTCGGGAGACCCCGAAGCACTGAGTGGGGGTCAAATAGCCGGAATCGTCGTCGGATCGGTGGCCGGGGCGGCTCTAATTGTTACAGGGTCAGTAGGGGGCTATATTTACTTTAGGAAGTTAAAGAGCATGCGCACAATAACACCTGCGGGAGGAGACACACAAGAACTTAGAACTTACTTGAATCAAGACGAAGAGGCGCTCGTTGATGGGAAACAGTCTCTCCAACCGGTCGAAGAAGCACATGTCAACGACTCAGTAGGGGACGGGGAGTGCAAAAACAGCTTTTAATTTTAACTAAATTTTGTATGCCCTTTGTAGTGCTACATCGGAGTTCACGTCACAAGCTGATCGCCTGCCCACTTGACCTTATCGACATCCATTCCATTGACTGATTCTGAAGTTCAACGCCTTTCTTCAATATTTAAATATAAGGTGTTAATAAATCAGTAAGCTTTACTGTCATTTTACAAGCTGTCAACGCTACATGTTTGGACTAGTTAGCATATGAAGGAAAAAGACTAGGTAGGTTTTTTTTTTTTAACTTGATGATAGAGCATCCTTAATTTCTATTTTGTTTATACATTAAAGTTGTCTTTGACGTAACAAAACAGACGAGCGCCCTCCGCAAGGGTAATCGAGTATATATGACAACTGTTCTCAACACAAAACGCCGATAGCTAATAAACGAGTTGGGGAATGTGCTCATTACATCATTTAATCGTTTAATGGTTCAAGGGAGAAGCGTCCCACAGGCCTTTGCGGCAGTCGCCGGATATCGACTTCGACTACCAGACTGCATATTGCAATGAACGTTCTTCGGGTGATTCAGTACTCTGTTCGGCTGATCTTGTTATCCAATCGGAAGTATCGAAGTTTCCTTTTCGTTTAAATGTCGATGAAAGACGAGCCTAAGTGAAAAAAAAACGTCTTGAGCACAGTGTGAGCAGTTATATACCTTTTAAATTTGTGGGATGAAACCGTAATCTCGGTCATACGCCAACACATAATTTATGCAATGATATGGTTGACTAGCATTTCAAATGATATCCCGTCCATTGTTTATTCGCTTACAATTAGAACACCACAAGCGCCTTTTGCGTTGTTTCACATGGGCGGCGATCCCTGGAATGGAGGAACGTGGTATACCAATATTCAAAAAAGAAAAAAAACGTCCAATGGCCTTTATCTTTTCACACAGTATTAATTTTTTAAATAATGTGGCAATGCCTCCCAAAAATTGAGAGCAAAACGCCGTCTTACCTCTTTAAGAATACTAAACCTTTAATAATTGTGAAATGTTGATATACGTCACCAGGCAACGGGGGTTTTGAATCATGTCCTACCTTCCCCAAACTAAAAAGCTGTATACATTTCAACAATTTGCAATAATAGGCCTTGGAAGTGATAACCCACATTTTGCCAAATCAGTGTATTTCCATGGATAGAGTAAACTTAAAGCCTAATGAATGTTATATGCCTTCAATACGCATTGACCTAGCTTCCTACCTCCTTCAATTTGAATCGTAATTCAAACTGCACTTACTATTTTAAAAATCTACAACTCTGCTTTATTCAAATTTTTTCGGTCTATATTTTGCCAGTTTACATAATATTCTGAAAGCGTTCCAATAGTTATTTGAATTTTATGTGAGCACTAATTTATATGAATGATGATATATTTTTTTCAATTTGAATATGGTAGTTTATTTGTAATGAGTTTGTGGATTTCTGTCTAAGAATTTGTGCAATATTTTAATTTTGGGACAAATATTTCTCACTTGGCAAGAAAGTGGACGAGAGACTCTGAGGTTGAAGCATAACTGGGGGTGATGAAATAAAGTGTTATGATAAGTTACGCCTTGGTTCAGGGGCCAAGTGGGGGAGGGCAAAGCTTCTGACTGAGGAGATTGTTTTCCCCTGCACATAAATATGCCACTACATCTGAGACATTCTCACGGCTTTAATACTTTATTGAGTTTGACGTTTTTTAAGCTATAAATCAAACATGGACCTACTTTACATTAGAAACCATACATTCACTTTTCTAAATGTGTGGTACTCGGCGATTATTACTTTTTTACATCAATAAATTTATTCTTTGGCAGTGTTCAAGCTAAGTCAATCTTCAAGATGTATTTTGCACTACCATTTACAGCATATTCAACACTGTGTAATGAATAAAAGAACATCAGTCCAAGGAACAAATTTATGTTTGATATGTTTTTAGATATGAACATTCAATAGCATTCTCTAAAATAGTCCTTCATTTCCCATGTTCAGATGAAGGCATATTCCGGTGGTGTTTATTACGGTTTTTCAAGAAAGACAACAATATTCCGAACGATTTCCTTCAAAACTTTTCTTTAAGCGGCTCATTGAGTTGGTTCATGAAATTCAGCAATTTTTTCCAAATTTGTTAAGTTTTATTCACATACCAATGACAAATGGTCAAACTTGGACAATCCCTATACCCAACATACAAATAAATGTCTTACGAGTGATTACTTAACGGTTGAATTGGGTTTTCACAAAGTTGTGACCAGACACTTTTTCAAATTATGCACAAAACTATTACAAGTCAGGACATCAAAAAACTCAAAACTTTAACTATAAACCATAACTATTAAAATATGAAACTTGACTAGCAATGCTAATTATAAGCATTGCGGTGTGGTAGGGACCCTTTAACACCTCTTTAAGTTACCAATATCAACTCAATGAGCCCTTTTCCTGACTCAAGGTCCTCACTTGAGATTATTTCTCCCCCAAAATCTCCCGATTCTTCAACAAAGCCACAAAAAGTTAAGTGTTATGTAAGTGCGCACATTGTCTCCTGTTCCTTTTACTTTTCTTAATATTTGAATTTCCTGTTTGTCCTTGAAATTTGATACTTTTGGAATGTTTAGATACCTTTTCTTGTAGGTCTAGCAGTACGTTACACCAACGGACTTCCTATACATGGACAGAGCATCCTACACGGTAGATTGTCGCTGGCGTATGTATGAGAAAAAGCGCACCAAGATGGCCGTCTGCTATGGTTTTGTGTGAAAGTTTGGACTTGCTCAAGTCAGTTCCCAGATTTTGCAAGAAAGTTGAAATATTTTTGAAATATTGCGAGGTAAGATAAAATCATTTAATGTATTGCAGGAGTATGATATTGTTTCCCATTCAGGTTTAGATTTTGTTTAAAATATTACAGAGTCGTCAAATCAAACGATTTACAGCTTCACGGCGGCCATCTTGGTGCGTCTTTTTTGTCCCAGGCGGTGGCGACCATCTACGGATAGGACGTACACGTTGCATGCTGTGTCCATGTATATAAGTCCGAGGTTACACCGTATGTAGAGTATTGCAAACAATTTTTGCTTGTTTTTTCCCTGTAGCAAGATCAAAATTATTAATTGAATGCAATTTTAAATGAATGTGCCGCAATGACATCACAAATTTCCCATAATGCACTAAATCTCAAGAGAAATTTGCAGTATATTTCAAATTATATTATCTTCCGAATGGTATAGGCTGTTGAGATGCAGTTTTCACCTTCTGAAAGAAAAACATCCAGCATATTTTTGAATTTATTGAATTTTTTCTCTGGAAAATGTCATTAATCAGAAATAAGCAATGGAATAGACACATAGTGTAAAGAAAATGACTTAAACAGGTTTTGGTCATCCTATGTTTCTTCGATTGATAATTGACGATATCTTGCTCCTAAAAGGGCAAATCAAAGTTTTCAAAATTCCATTGCTATGGATGTATGCTTTAGTCTCAATGTATGGGAGTTTTGTTGCATAAAGTTTACGAAAAATAAACCAGAAAGCCAAAAGGCTTAGCGATTCCTTGCCATCAAATACCTTACCTGCTTTCAAATTGACAGTGTTTGATAGATTTTTCTTTACATTTTACGCACAGAATTTTTGCAATTTTAACGCTGGTGACCTCAAATGACCTTTGACCTTTGCCAAAAGCTTTAGGCTTCTTCTCTCAACATGTCAAATCTTTATACCTAACATGAAGATTATCCTATCTGAAGATATCATGTTTACAAGCCATTTTCGGCGTGTTCGTCATTTTACCGCTGGTGACCTCAAATGACCTTTGACCTCTACCAAAAACAATAGGGTTACGCATTCAGGTCATTTCTAATGAAATAAATTCTGCAGAGTCTTTCTCTCAACATGACAAATCTATATACCAAATATAAAGAGTATCAGTCACTCCTATCTGAAGATATCATGTTTACAAGCCATTTTCGGTGTTTTCGTCATTTTACCGCTGGTGACCTCAAATGACCTTTGACCTCTTCGAAAAACAATAGGCCTCTTTCTCTCAACATGACAAATCTATATACTAAATATGAAGAGTATCGGTCACTCTTATCTCGAGATATCGTGTTTACAAGCCATTTTCGAAGTTTTCGCAATTTTACCGCTGGTGACCTTAAATGACCTTTGACCTCTACCAAAAAGAATGGGGTTCTTTCTCTCAACATGGCAAACCTATATACCAAGTATGAAAAGTGCCGGTCACTCCTATTTGAAGATATCGTGTTTACAAGCTATTTTCGAAGTTTTCGTCATTTTACCGCTGGTGACTTCAAATGACCTTTGACCTCTACCAAGAACAATAGGGTTCTTCCTCTCAACATGGCAAATCTATATTCCAAATATGAAAAGTGTCGGACCTTCCTATCTTAAGATATCGTGTTTACAAACAAGTGTCACAAACACACACACATACACACACACACACACGACATGACCATCGCATAGATTCCTTGCCTGCCTATGGCAAGGAATCAAACATTGGCCATCAATGTAAATACATGACGTCACCCCTGCTTGTTTCAAGTTCACTTTATGTTGAAAATGTGTCGCTTCCAACTGCTGTACTTTCTCGTGAATCGAATGTTGGAAATGAATGGAAATTTTACAGAATGCTTGTGATGTTTTAATCTTTAATATATGAAACATTAATTTGGTCCTGGGTTATAAAGTGAAAGTACATATAGTTTCTGATTAAACATTGTCAAAGGTCGAAAGAGTAAAACTTAACTTGAATTAAAAGAATGAAACAGAAAATAGAATTCTAAAGAAAAGGTATAATGAATACTTGAATATAAATATGCGTGCAATAGGATGAACACGTTACCCAAAAGCAATTTATCAAGCAACTGTATACATTCTCATTTAGAGTAATTTTCTGTTTAGTTGAAATGAGTTTAAGTTAGTGCAGTTGTGTTTGATGTGTGGTGAGATGAGTTCAGTCGTCAACTTGAAGTTAGTTGTGGCTTAGTTCTACTTTGGCCACTTCAGCTTTAGCAAAGTTAGTGCAGTTTAGGTTAGTACGCTTCGATGAGTATATGATTATTTTAATTATGTTCAACTAAGTTCAGTACGGAAGCGTAGAAGGGACGTGCAAATGAAAAAAACCTCTCTCAGCAAAATGACAATTTTCGTAGAATTGACATTTTGACGACTGAAAATAAGTCTTCAAAATAACAAAAATCCGAAATTTGGCGTTTAAATGAACTTGTCAAAACGTTAAAATTCCGAAAGTTGTCATTTTGCCGAGTTAAAAAATCTCGACAAAATGACAAAATTCAGAAAACTATGGAAACGTTAAGGTGCCGTCAAATTACAAACTTATATCCTATATTATCTTAACATTTTGCAACAAAATGATGAAATATTCACTTATTATCGTAACATTTTGCAGTTAAGTGATGAATTACAAACTTACCATATTTCAACAATTCAACATTTTGCAGAAAATTGATGAATTACCTACTTATCACAAGTAATCAATTCAACATTTTGCAGAAAAATGATGAATCACAGACTTAACGGATTTCGACAATTCGCCATTTTGCAGATAAGTGTTTAATTGCACATTTATCGGATCTCAACAAATAACCAATTTGTAGAAAAATCACGAATTCCACACTTACCAGATGTTAGCAAATCAACATTTTGCAGAAAACTGATGAATTACTCAGTTATTGGATCTAAGCCATTCAACATTTTGCAGAAAAATATTAAATTACACATATTAAAGATCTCACCAATTCTACATTTTGCAGAAAATTGATGAATTACACAGTTAGTGGATCTTAACAATTCTAAATTTTGCAGAAAATTGATGAATTACAGACTTAACGGATTTCGACAATTCACCATTATGCAGATAAATGTTTAATTACACATTTATCGGATCTCAACAGTTAACCAATTTGCAGAAAAATCACGAATCCCACACTTACCAGATGTAAGCAAATCAACATTGTGCAGAATACTGATGAATTACTCAGTTATTGGATGTAAGCAATTCAATATTTTTCAGAAAAATATTAAATTACACATTTAAAATATCTCACCAATTCTACATTTTGCAGAAAGTTGATGAATTATCGGATCTTAACAATTTAACAATTCGCAGAAAAATGACGAATTACGAACCTGCTTAAGATTCTATTTCCACATTTTAAAGAGGTAGAATAAAGTGTGCTGTCATTGAAACTTATCAATTACACGTTTTCATAGCGAAACATTTTTGTGTATCTGTGTGTTAGGGGCAATCCGACCTCTTGAGGCGGGGGCGTAAAACTTGCAAAGAGCCCATTTGGGGTTGTGGCAATCCCCTCTTGTAATGCTACTGGTTTGATATGTGTAAAAGGTGTAGCAGCATATCAGACTCTACAATTAAATCGCTTTCTTTCCATTCTCTGCTATCTTTTCAAAAGGACCCATATAATTACTTGTTTTCGTTGTTATTGGGACGTTAATGTCAGCAAGGTTTAAACACCCTAAAAATTCAACACAACAGCTACAAATCTAAAGTTTGTTATAGTTTTCACTTAAAGGCTGTACTAATCCGGGCTTGGTTTAAGACAAAAACAACAACTGGCATTTAATTATCCTTTTTGAAGCAGGATTCCTGAACCTACTTGTACCCCATTAATTCTTTAAGGCCGAACCATCGAGCAAAATTTCGTTTACAAAGTGCAGTCAACGATTATCACCTCATTTCATTCGGACTAGTTTAAAGGAATAACTAAAAGATAACAACCTTTAAACACGTAAAGAGTACAGGTATGAAGCCGTTTTCGACAGAAGGGTGGAGAGGGAAGCTGAAAGGTTTTCTTCGGACAACATTTATTGCCACGGGTCTAAAGAAAGAGGGGCGTCGATTTGATCCTCAAAGGTGGGGGAGGGGGGAATCTGGCCTACATTTTTCTCCTTCCCTGGTAAGGTATCAACATGTTCGTAGCTAGACATTTTTACGAAAAGGGGGATGGGCAAACATCCAAATTTTACGGTTTTTAAGTGTGAACACCACTGTACTAGGGACGTACTTTGTGACGCGCGAAGCGCGCTGAAATTTTTACCCTTTTTCCAATATATAAAAATATGGAGCTTGCGTTGCAGAAAAGTTCGTCGGAGAGCCTCATTTCGTAGGCTTTGGATAACATTATGTAGCAACAACGATCTTTGGTCGCCCCTCAATCTCAGATTTGCCAACAGGAAATACAAATTCTTCAGTAATACCCCAAATTAATTTTTCATGTCAAGGGCTTATATTGAGGAAAATCTGGAATTCTATCTATGGAAGAAAATTTATGAAAAGCATTGTAGTTACCTTTGTTAGTTGATGGTCTGGTGTCACATATAGCAAATTTCCGTTTGTTTCACTTAAAGAGCTCGCAAAATTTGACCAAACTGAAGGTATGAGTGAGCCATTCTGCTTAGGAATTGCGATTTGCGGCATGCGAAGTGCCTGGAAATTTTTTGCCGTTTTGAAACAAATAATAACGAATAAGGAGCTTTTATTGGAGAGATTTTGGAGTTTCGTAATTTCATGAGTTGTCAAACCACACAGTTGACTGATTTCACAAATAGAAAGTTTCCCAATTCTTCATTTTTCAGAGCCACCTGCCTCCTGTAGCTACGCCACTGGGTGTCTAAGAGAGGGGGGGGGCAAATGCAAAATGGTTGTAAATGTTTCAATATTTTCAGTTACTGGGAAACACCAAGCAGGCAGCACGACTATCTAAGAGGAGCGCCACCATTAGTTGGCGCGGAGGGTACAAGAAAATTTTTGACTTTACAAACCCTTCAGATGGTCGGAAACGGCACCTCTCGAGTGAGAAAAATATGAAAAATAGTGCAAATATGAAATGACTACATACATCTAAATAGAAATGTCACATTTTGAAACTAGCACTTACAATTATTCACTGTAAAATCCGGGACGTCATATGACATCATTTACTGTAAAATTTATATTTTTAAAGTATTGTTAAAATCCCTTAGTCGAAATGTTGTGGAGGAAGTATGCTTTCGCACTATTTAAGATTGAATACCCCTTAATATTTCCTTTTTGAAAAAATGTAAAAATAAATTATTGTAATTTCCCTATAAATATTACCTAGTAAAATATTTCACTACATAACATTTGGGGACAATCAAATATTATTTTTTTCAAAAAAGAAAGGGGATACTCCCTCTCGCTACCATGGGCGTCGATTTGTGGGGAACAGGGGGACATGTCCCCCCACTTTTTTGAGTGGAGGGGACACTAACGTTAAAGTCCCCCTCCCTCCGTTTTTTTGTGACCTGAAATTTAAAAGTTAGATACAACCCAAAAATATATACATGTAGGTTATGAAAGGTGTGCTCTGCCGATTACGATCGATTTTCTGTATCAATAATTCCACATGTTTACTTTACAAATCCCCAAAATTTTCGGGCGCTTGCAGTCTCATTGATGTTCCTTTTTCACTTGAATATCAAACATACATTATTCATCGATCTCAATGATTATGTCGATTGATTGTGTGCATAGGGCAGCAGATGTGGTTAGGAAGGATTTAGGAATTTGAAGAAGAGGAATCGTCCACTTCTATGTTTTAATGAAATCTGTAACCTAGTGAATAACCAGCCTGGCAGGCTGAAATTGGCAAACACATTTTAGGGAAACTGAAAATGCCTCGGTGCACAGTCTGCATGCAACTTTTTCAAAAAATAAATGATTTCTAATGCAAATTAATTTCGACACGCGCACATCACACATTCGTATAACGATTCGACCATTTCGTATTTAGATCATTATCAGAGAAGAAAAATCACACTGATGTTTGCTATATTAGAGAAGGCAATCTGGAATTAGAGGTACACCTCCACCCTCTGTCTGTAGATAGTGTATGATGAGGTGTCGTTCGAAAGGACATATTTAAATTTTTTTTGTATCAGCAATCTTACACCGGTAGGCCTATGCAACGGTGTCTCAGTAGCACCAGTGGGTACCACCCCCTACCCCATCGATCTGTGATTTTCCCGCAGTAGACTGAAGTGTGCTTTTCATCAGTTCATGGATTTATCTAACCTTCTTTTAAAAATTTTTCTTTACTATTAAACTTTTGCAAAAATCCTTCGCAAACTATCACAATTTTCGTTGTGATTCTATTCACTTATAGTACACCAGGTAAATTCACATCGACTGTATAGTTGGGGGTAATTACCCACACCATCAAGATCATGTTTTTAAGACTTTGGAGTTTCCTATTAACTCAAAATATTGAAATATTTAGCACCATTTTGCATTTGGACCCCTTCTCTCAGGCACCCAGTGGCGTAGCCAGCGGCGGCGCCAGAATGTCAAATTGAGGGGGGGGGGACTGAGGGCAAAGGAAAATGCCGGGGAGCAAAGATTTTCGCGGCCAGGGCGAAACCGAGCGCAAAGCGCGAGGTCTTGCGGGTGGGGTCCAGGGGCCCGCCTTAGGGCCCCTGGTAGGGTCCAGTGGCAAAGTCCCGGTGGGGCCCAGGGGGCAGAGCCCCCGGAAGCTCTGGGGTTGTACCATATTTCTGGGTGAAAAATTATGTCCCAGGAGAGGTATATTATTTGATTTTTCGGTTGATCTAACTCCAAGGTTAACAACTTTTTTTCTTTGAGAGTATCATTATATTTGCGCGGTGCCACCGAGTACCACTATACTAGTCAGTGGCTAACCAGACTTTTTCATTTGGGTGGGGTGCTGTGGATGGGCAAAGAGTTGAAGTAGTGTTAAGCTGTAATGACACCATCTAAGCAGAACGCAATCATCAGTTGGCGTGCAGCCTACATAAATAATTTATGGATGTATAAGGGAGAATAAGAAACAACAGAAAAATAAAAGAAGCACGCTATGTACCAAACCGCGAACTGCCAAGACAAGGCAACTTTATATCATAGGTGATATGCGTACCACATGTAGATTGGAAACACTTTACCCTAACCCGGAAGAATGATGTAGGCCTACTTCAAGAGCATGTAATTAGAAAAAATTTTCGTCAGTATCAATTGCACGTTCACCCAGGAGCCAGTGCACTCCCACCCCCAACACACACACTCATAGGCCACATGCACTTCCATTCCATCAGTTTTACTTGGGGGAGCAACTGGGGGCAAGGAAAGAATTTGATGGGGAAATCCCCCTCACCCCCCCCCCCCGTAGCGCCGCCAATGGGCGTAGCTACAGGGGGGAAGGGGGCTCTGAAAAATGAAGAATTCGGAAATTTGCCATTTGTGAAACCAGTCTACTGTGTGGATTGACAACTCATGAAATTACAAAACTCCCAATTATATCCAATAAAAGCTCCTTATTCGTTATTATTTGTTTCAAAAAGGCAAAATTTCCCAGGCGCTTCGCGTGCCGCAAATTGCAATTCCCAAGCAGAAGGGCTCACTCATACCTTCAGTTTGGTAAACTTTTCCGAGCTCTTGAAGTGACAAAATCGAAAATTTGCTATATGTGACACCATGCAGATCAGTGGCGTAGCTACGGAGGGGGCTGGGGGCTCTACCCCCCCCCCCACTGAATCGTCTATCTCACCCCCCCCCCCAGCAGCCCCCACTGGCGACCTGGGAAAAAATATATTCACGCTGGCCGATGATAATATTCAATCCGAGCTACCTGGCTACTATGACATAGGTACACTTGCGATAGATCCACTCTGATTGTCGGAATAAATACAGGTAGACTGTGACAACTCGTCGGGTTTCTGGATGGATAATTTCCTAGCAGATTTGGAGTGGCTGAAATTGGCTACGGTACCTTGGTGTGGATTAAAGTGTGCTCCTAGCATCTAGCCTGTTTCTATCTCCTGTAGGGATTTTTTTTTAATTCCTGGGGATGCACAAATTTGTTCCAAAACCATACCTAGTGCGGTGGGTAGGATATTTGAGTCAAATTAGGTTGGAAGGAATTTGCACTTTGCACGGCCATTGCTGCCACTCATAGGCCAGTGCAACAACCAAACCCAAGTTGGGTCAATGCAGTCTCAAGGGTCGCAACTTTACCACTATTACCTCATAGGACATCACTTAGTCCTTGGGAGGAGTGGACAAACCCAGTGGCGCACGAGACGGGGCAGGGGGAAGACTGCCCCAAATTTCCGCAAAATCTAAATTCGGGCAGGAATTTGGGAAAACTTCGGGCAGCAATTTGGAAAAAAAATGGACAGCGCTTTAATTTTGGAAAAAAGGGATGCTTTTTCAGAAAATTCCTAAATGTGTCCGAAATCTTAGATTGCCCGAAAAAAGGAAAGAAACGTCATATAGTCGCTTTCATATAGTCGTTTTCATGAAAACCCAAGTCGAGATTCCAAAAAATCGCTACACCTTCGGGCAGTGCAAAAAGCTTTTATTAGTGACTTTTACTTCACTTATAATCACAACACAATGCCCGGAATTATCGAATACCGAAATTCTTTCAAGCAAATTTCCGAAAATGGAAAAGTACCATAACTAAGGGTAACATAGTTACGAAAACTCAAACATATCAAAAAATCATGGCGCGTTTTGGAAGCCTGTGGCTTAAAGGAAACAATCGTTCTTGAGCATGTTTCCAATGTTGTGCAGCACAAAACGGTACCCGAAATGGCCGATTATTTTAATAGCTTCAAATCTTTACCGCAAAACAAAAAAAGCTATTTTTAAAGTGACATTTTCATGGAAATTAACAAAGATCTGCGACACATTTGGGTAGAATGTGAAAAAAAGTTTTCACCATTCCCACTTCATACTGTAGTCTTGCAAAAATTGCCCGAAAGGGTCAAATATTTGGGCACAGGTTAAAAAAGATACTGAGACGTTTTCAAATGCCAAATTAATTCAACGCACGGACAGAAGGGTGTTTAGGTGCAGTGCCCAAAAGTTTGCCGTCTATCCTGCTCTAGAGTCGAATACGGGCAATGGTTATGAAAATCGGGTAATTTGTTTTTCGATACTTTAAAAGCAGTGTGATAATGTCTTCCCATAAGTCTGCTTGAAAATTCTTTAAACACACCTTGTAATGTTACATTTTTCAAAAGTAAAATCATGTAAAGTCGGAATTTCTTGCAGTCACACAATTTTATCAATATATATTAAATTAGCCAAGAGACGTAACAGAGTAAAATTCATTACCATGTTTTCAATTCCATTTTATGGTTTCCCCAGATAATATGCGGGACCATTTCATCGATTGGTAGTGATACATTTTATCTGGTAATTTTCTGATCAAATAGCTACTGCTTAGATCTCCCCCTATAAGCCTGGGAAATGTCATTTTCGACTGTCTCAGGGGTACGATTTTTCAAAATTTTCTGTTCGCTCCGCGCCAACTAATGGTGGCGCTCCGGGTAGATAGTCTTCCCAGCAGAATTTTAGTTTCAAGTGGACATTATTTTCAAACGTAACCTCGAAGTAGCGACTGCTTAGACCCAATATAAGTATAGGAAATGCCATTTTTGACTGTCTGAGGGGTCAGATTTTTCAAAATTTCCTGTACGTTTCGCCCCATCATATGGTGGTGCTCCACTTTGACCGCTTCATTACAGAATTTAAGTTCCAAGTGAACATTTTTTGCAAATGCCATTTTCAACTGTCTGAGGGGTCGGATATTTCAAAATTTTCTGTACGCTTCGCGCCAACCAATGGTGGCGCTCCGCTTAGTCTTTCCGGCTGAACTTTAGTTTGGAGTGAACGTTTATCTGCAATTGAAACTTACAATAGCGACTGCTTGGATCCCCTCTATAAGCCTTGGAAACGTCATTTTCGACTGTCTGAGAGGTATGAATTTTCAAATTTTTTGGACGCTCCGCGCCAACCAGTGGTGGCGCTCGCCAACCAGTGGTGGCGCTACGCTTAGATAATAAACTCCAGGCTTCCCCCTACAAAAGTATCCCGCCTCCCCATAGCCTCCCCACGAAAAAATCACAGCTACGCTACTGCACCAGATCATCAACTGACAAACGGTAACTACAGTGCTTTTCATAAGTTTCATAAATTTTCTTTCATTAAAATTCCAAATTTTCCCCAATTCAAGCCCTTGACATGAAAAATTAATTTGGGGTATTACTGAAGAATTTGCATTTCCTATTGGCAAATCTGGGATTGAGCGGCGACCAAAGATCGTTGTTGCTACATAATGGTATCCAAAGCCTACGAAATGAGGCTCTCCGACGAACTTTTCTGCAACGCAAGCTTTTATTTTCATATATTGGAAAAAGGGCAAAAACGTAGTACAGTGGTGTTCACACTTAAAAAATCGTAAAATATGGATGCTTGCCCATCCTCCTTCCCGCAAAAATGTCTAGCTACGAACATGTTGATACCTTACCAGGAAAGGAGAAAAATGTAGGCCAGATGTCGCCCCCCCACCTTGGAAATCAAATTGACGCCCCTGCTCTCTACCCCTCTTTCTTTAGACCCGTGGCAATAACGGTTGTCCGAAGGAAATCTTTCAGCTTCCCTCTCCACCCTTCAGTCGAAAACAGCTTCATACCTGTCCGCTTTACGTGTTTAAAGGTTGTTATCTTTTAGTTCTTCCTTGAAACTAGTCCGAATTAAAGGTAAAGAGCAGTCCCCCCAAACTTATTTTGAAGAAAAAGCTAAATAGCACAATTTTGGTCTTATTTCTCCTCAAAGCATCTTTCATTACATTTTATGATTTAACTATTGCATATTCAAGGTAAACCAAGCAGTTATTTCCAGTAAATTTCACATTTGAAGAAAAAAACATTGTCACGTGACCCTCAACAGCCAATCATGAAACTGGACAGTCTCCTACATTACTTCATTTTGGGATGACTGCTCCTGCCCTTTAAATGAGATGATAATCGTTGACTGCACTTTGTAAACGAAATTTTGTCGATGGTTCGGCCTTAAAGAATTAATGGGGTACAAGTAGGTTCAGGAATCCTGCTTCAAAAAGGATAATTAAATGCCAGTTGTTGTTTTTGTCTTAAACCAAGCCCGGATTAGTACAGCCTTTAAGTGAAACCTATAACAAACTTTAGATTTGTAGCTGTTGTGTTAAATTTTTGGGTGTTTAGACCTTGCTGACATTAACGTCCCAATAACAACGAAAACAAGTAATTATAGGGGTCCTTTTGAGAAGATAGCAGAGAATTTAAAGAAAGTGATTTAATTGTAGAGTCTGATATGCTACTACACCTTTTACACATATCAAACCAGTAGTATTGCAAGAGGGGATTGCCACAGCCCAAAATGGGCTCTTTGCAAGTTTTACGCCCCCCCCCCCCGCGCCTCAAGAGGTCGGATTGCCCCAAAAACACAGATACACAAAAATGTTTCGCTATGAAAACGTGTAATTGATAAGTTTCAATGACAGCACACTTTATACTACCTCTTTAAAATGTGGAAATAGAATCTTAAGCAGGTTCGTAATTCGTCATTTTTCTGCGAATTGTTAAATTGTTAAGATCCGATAATTCATCAACTTTCTGCAAAATGTAGAATTGGTGAGATATTTTAAATGTGTAATTTAATATTTTTCTGCAAAATGTTGAATTGCTTACATCCAATAACTGAGTAATTCATCAGTATTCTGCAAAATGTTGATTTGCTAACATCTGGCAAGTGTGGAATTCGTGATTTTTCTGCAAATTGGTTAATTGTTGAGATCCGATAAATGTGTAATCAAACATTTATCTGCATAATGGTGAATTGTCGAAATCCGTTAAGTCTGTAATTCATCAATTTTCTGCAAAATTTAGAATTGTTAAGATCCATTAACTGTGTAATTCATCAATTTTCCGCAAAATATAGAATTGGTGAGATCTTTAATATGTGTAATTTAATATTTTTCTGCAAAATGTTGAATGGCTTAGATCCAATAACTGAGTAATTCATCAGTTTTCTGCAAAATGTTGATTTGCTAACATCTGGTAAGTGTGGAATTCGTGATTTTTCTGCAAATTGGTTATTTGTTGGGATCCGATAAATGTGCAATTAAACACTTATCTGCAAAATGGCGAATTGTCGAAATCCGTTAAGTCTGTGATTCATCATTTTTCTGCAAAATGTTGAATTGATTACTTGTAATAAGTAGTTAATTCATCAATTTTCTGAAAAATGTTGAAATGTTGAAAAATGGTAAGTTTGTAGTTCATCATTTATCTCCAAATTGTTAAGATAATAAGTGAACATTTCATCATTTTGTTGCAAAATACTAAGATAATATAGGGACTATGTGTGCAATTTGACGGCACCTTAACGTTTCCATAATCTGCAGAAAAATGAAAAATAACGAACTTGTTAAAAGTTTTAATTTTCACGTTAAAGGGATGTACGGATATGTTTAGTGCGCTTTAATTGTAACCAATTAAATTAACTTTTAGCAACTAAACAATGTTCAATGACTGTGTAGTGACAGCTGTCCAAACTTTTAAATACTGTCAGGGGGCTGTGCCGGCATGGGAAGAAATCTATATAAGAGATAGGACCCTCTCCTTTGAAAATTGTTGAAAAAGCAAGCGTCCTTTCATACAGTTTTGTGCCACATAGCTACCTTTTAAAGTAAAAGTTGTGTTACTTACAGTAAATACGTAAATTAGGATCTCAAGAAAAAAAAAAACAATTGGCATCCGTGTGGGTGAACATGGTCCAATCCCCCTCCTGGTGCGCCACTGAGCTGATGCATATTACCAAAACCTGTCTTGGAATTGTAGGAAGCCTCTGAAACTGTAACCTCAAACCTCAGCCTTATTTTAAAGTTCGAAGTACCGTTAGCACACCATTGAACAATGTTTGGTAAGTAACATATATTTATTTGACTAGTTACAGTACAATTTAAACACTTAATTATACCCCTTTAAAATGTTGAAATAGAAGTTCGTTATTTGTCACTTTTCTGCAAATTTTTACATTGTTGAGATACGATTATTCATCATTTTTCAGCAAAATGTAGAATTGGTGACATTGTGTAAGTGAGTAATTTATCATTTTTCTTCAAAATGTTAAATTGATGACATCTGATTAGAGCGTAATTTTTCATTTTTCTGCAAAAATGCAAGTTTCTTGGGATCCGACAAATGAGCAACTCTTCATATTTTCTGCAAAATGTCAAATTGATCACATGTGATAAGTATGTAATTCATCAATTTACTACTAATTGTTAAATTTTTGAGATCTGGCAAGTAGGTAATTCATCAATTTCCTGAAAAATGTTAGGATAATAAGTGAACAATAAAGGAATGGGTCATTTTTGTAGCAAAATGTTAAGGGTCATTTTTGTAGCAAAATGTTATTATAATGTAGAGACTAAGTTTGTAATTTGATGGAACCTCAACGTTTCCGTAGCAAGAAGATGAAATATGTAAACAGTGAAATCATTAGGTAACTAATACAATTATGCTAAAAAGTATTCAAAATTTTGGACAGTTTATTTTTCTATGCAATATGTACATTCGGTCTCAGTCTCGGTATTGGACTTTGTCGGTCTCGGTTTCTAATTCTGCCCTGGTCTCGGTCTCGACACCTTCTGGTCTCGGTCTTGGATATGCTGGTCTCGACTAAAACACTGGTTCAGATACCCTGCTTCTAAAAGGATTATTAAATCCTAGTTGTTGTTTTGCAAGTGCCTTAAACCAATTTGTATGGCATTCAAGTAGAAACTATTACAAACTTTAGACTTGTAGCTGTTCAGTTATAAGGGCGTTCAGACTTTGCTGATATTAACGTCCCAATAACAACAAAAAACAAGTAATTATAGGGGTCCTTTTGAGACGGTAGCAGAGAATAGAAAGAAAGAAAGTGATTTAATTGTAGAGTCTGATATGTTGCTACACCTTGTACACATATGAAACTAGTAGCATAGCAAGAGGGGAAGAGGCAATTTGTCCCGGGAAAAAGACAAAGGTATTCATGACAGTAAAATGAAAGGGATTTCCCCAAACCCAAATTCGAATTTGAGGGGCTCTCTGAAATCTGGAAGTTTTACCCCCGCCTCCTGCCTCAAGAGGTCAGATTGCCCCAAACACACAGATAAACAGAAATGTTTCGTTATGAAAACATGTGCATTTAGTTTTAATGACATCACATTTAATTCTACCTCTTTAAAATGTGGAAATCTAAAGCAGATCCATAATTCGTCATTTTTCTGCAAATTGACAATATGCTAAATTTATCACATGCAAAAAGTGAGTAATTCATCAATTTTGTGCAAAAAGTTTGAACTGTTGAATATTGTACGTTTGCATTTTATCATTTTTCTGCAAAATGTTTAGATAATAAGACTCATTTTGTCATTTTTTCGCAAAATGTTAAGATATAATGCGATGACTTAGTTCGTAATTTGATGGCACCTAAACGTTTCCATAGAATTTCGTCCTGAACGTTTTGCCTAGGCGAAATGCCAATTTTCCAAATTTGGCCGTTTTGACAAAATGTTTTATCTTGCCAAAATGGCATATTTTCCAAATCTGGCCACTTGACGATGTGCTCTGACTCTGCAAAATGACCAAATTCCAAATTTTGCCATTTTGACAACATGCTGTTACTGGGCATAATGACAATTTTCTGAATTTTGCCATTCTGACGAGATGTTCTATTTCGGCAAAATGACAATTTTCGGAATTTCGCCATTTTGACAACGAGTTCGTTCTCGGCAAAATAACAACTTTCTGAATTTTGTCATTTTGACGAGGTGTTGTTTGGTCGGCAAAATTTCAATTTTTCCGAATTTTGCCATTTTGACGAGATGTTTTATCTTGTCAAAATGACAATTTTCAGAATTTTGCCACTTTAATAAATCGTCAAAATGTCAATTTTACGAAAATTGTCACTTTGCCGAGACAGTTTTTTCTTTTGAATGGCCCTTCTACGCTTCTGTAGTTCAGTCCAGTTGTGTTTAGTTTGCTGAGATTCATGTCGAATTTGTTGTGTTTTGCTGTTCGCAAATATTTCCCGACACATAAACCACTCCGAAAATAAATGAATTTGGAAAACATTTTTAAGGTCTTGAAATAAAAAAGCGAAAGTTGCTCAATGTGACAGCAGATTAACAAGTAACAGCACTCAACTACAGCCCCGTTTTCCAATTTTTCATAGGGACTTCTTTGCTAAATGTTTGCAAATGGTTGTAGCTATAGATTTGCCATGGAAACAGACCTGTCTGTGAGCTATGTAAGTGAAGCGCCATCATAATTTGGAACGAAGAATATTTTGGCCCAAATGCCTTCCAGATGGCTGAAAATGGCACCTTGTACAGGTCTTGAGTGTGAGTAGCATCTAATCATTTCTTTTGGAAAGTCATATCATGGAAATTTTGCTAGTGACATTAAAAAAAATGCAATATGCACACCCTTGTTAAGCTCCCAACTCACCAAGTATGAAATTTTACGACAAGTCGTGTCCCCCACATTGGCTCACCATACCATCAAATTCGGATGCTCACATAGACAATAAGTCTTGTCTTTCGTCGGACTGAGGCGCCTCTAAACAGACTCTGCTTTCCTTATGCTGGCTCGTTCATGACAACTCTCTTCGTATAAAGCCCCCACCCCCATCTCTGACAAAGAGCCGTTCGTCGAAATCAAACGTTTAGTTCCGAAGGAGTTCTGCGTCCAGAAGAAGTGCTACGGTCTTCAAAGGACATTACTTACTGTACCTAACACCTGAGCGACCTAAACGCCTTCAGAAAATTTAAATCATTGGTCTATCATGTGTGACTCCAATCATGGCCGTACGGGACTATTTCTCTCAGGGGGGCTGTGGCCTTTTGTCCGACACCAGATTTCCGACCAGGGCGTAACATATGCAATATTGAAGCACCATAGTCTGCCCGATTCAGCAAGGTTTTGGCCATTTGGGGGCTACAGCGCACCGGCCTCCTGTCCTGGAAGGCGGAAGGCTTTCCCCTTGGAAGTGAGGCCTGGTTTAACATGTGATATCCCTTCAACAATCGGTGCTACATCTGTTTTGATATTTCTCAACAGAAATTAGTTTATTTGCATGTAATTACAAAACTTCATTGATATATGATGTCACTTGATCAAAGAGAAACATGCATTATCAAGCCTACACGTACATGAACCACTTGAAATCATTCGGATAATACTTCCTCCTTTTGAGGAAATGTTCTTTTATATACAATATAATTTTCACAACTACTAATTGTAAATTATAACAATTCTCTTCCGACCGTCCACACCAAAAAAACAATAATTCTGTACTATATTTCCCTTCATCTTAAATGTAATTATTTCAAGTTATACAGATTTGGTAAGAAATATACTCTGCCACGTTTTACAAAGGTATCGCTATGTAGGCTACGATATAAGAAGGACCGTACGCAGATAACCTTTCAGTTCCATGACCGGCAAGAGAGGCATAAATACGCCCAAGGTACGTCCACTGTCCTTTTAAATCTTCGGTACTGACTTCAATGCATCGGTTATATGGCCTAGACCTTATAGACTAATTCACGCGTAAGTCACTGGTCACTGGAACGTGCGCAGGACAGAGAAATTCTAAGCTTTAGAAAGCAGTTCTACGGCGCAGGAACATATAATACGTGCACTTGCGGTTTTGAGTGTGCAGTTATTTCACGATTGCATTTACATTTCACTGGGACTAAATGAAAGCATACGCGTACATTATCAACTCTGTTGATAAGCAGCGGCGACGTCATTTGTTTGTAAACATGGACGATTCTATACCGGTAGATATTGAGAGATGATAATGTTCTCAACACTGAGTCATCAAAATTACTTTTTTGTTACATGAAGTCTTCCTTTCATGGAATAAAACAAGGTTTGGAGTAGACCTATAAACGTTATGATTGAATGATTTCCATTGGCGTTTCCTAGACTTGTCGAAAGTATTTGATACTATACACCATTAAATTTAATTTAAAAACTTCTTCATCAAGGTATAGAGGCATCGACTTTGATTGGATTCAAAGTAACCTTATTACAGAGTCCAGCTTACGCAATGTGAATTCTGATCCCCTCAATGTACCGTGCTGTGTCCCACAATAAGAGAGTTAGGTCATTTATTCGGGTTATTCACAATCGCACATCCTCCACATCGTCGAAATCAATCCCGTACCTACTGGTCCAGTACTTGAGTTTGAATGAAAATTTGGTAAAATCATTCGATCTTAATCCACCCATTACATAAGGGGTACCTTCAGTTCGGTCTTGTTCAGAGAATTGGCATAATTACCTTTTGGGTGTACAAACGTGCCTTTTAATCAGCCGCAAGGAGTGCTGCATGTGATTTATACCTGTAAGTGTCATATGCAAGTTCTGCACGAAATCAAAAGGAACACCGTAAACTACGGTATGTACTTAGCCCGGTTTGTGCACCCCGCGCTGTGACCCACAATTCCATGCGGCAACGAATTACCGTACTCGCTTAGTAGGCTCCATTTTAGGAATCACCCTTTTTATAAACTATTTATTCATATGTTAATGCTTTTTTATCAAGTTTCAGAGAAATGTTCTACCATATAAATTGTTGATGACACTTATATTTTCCTTACTGGTCGTGAAGACAAGTTACTAAACAACATAGTTTGTCAAGAACTTACAAAATTTTTCACCTGATTTTAAGCCAATAGACTTTCTCTCAATATTAACAAGACCAATCTTATAGTTTTTAATAATAGTGACATTATGAATCTCTTTATATTGCAATAGATGGTTATTCTCCCAATAAGGTACATAATACAACTTTTCTAGGAGTAAAAATGACTCTGGGTTGATGTGGGGAAATCACATTAAAGCTTTGTCAGCTGAAAATTCGTTGAAATTTTCTCTAAATTGAAGCATTTTCTCCCTAAACACATTTCGCGTTCCTTGTACAAGGAAGCTGTCCTCACAGTTCCCTGCTTGTAAACTTTACTCTTGTTCACCCCATCTAACCTGATGTACGACTGCTTGATCAGGTACATCACCTTCTAGTATAAAGAAAAAAATTTCCTTCAAAAGAAAACAGTCTTTCACTCACGCTTTTCTTCTTTCAAAGACCGAGCACACCAGTAATCTTTTTGTTTCTCTTAATTTTCTTAAATTCCCTGATTTAATTTGTGTTCACATTGCTATAGGCCTATATATTCTCGTACTGTTCTATTAAAGGTTATAAACATCTTGCATTTAAAAATGATTTTACAACCAATTAAGTTATTTATGACCATGATACAAGGCAGGCCGGTAATATTCGTAAGTCTCGGACACGTGTAAATATTTTTAAACAGTGCTTACTTTACAAACAACCAAAATATGGAAATCTTTCTCAAATTCAGTTAAAAAAAGTTATTGATCTTTTTCATTAAAAGACGACTTCAGCGATCAGTATTTAAAGAACCATTCTTGTGCCCCTAAGGGTTTCACAATGCTTCACTTACTTGTGTTATATTTTGTGTTGTAATGTTTTCTCTTCATTAATACTTGTTTTTTCGGGGAGTGGCTCCGGTTGGTAAGCCCAAGCCGTTTGAGGCCTTTAAAAGGCAGGAAGAGTCATCCCAAATTAAAGAAGTGTAGTAGACTGTGCAGTTTCATGATTGGCTGTTGGGAGTCATGTGACAATGTTTTTTCTCTTCAAATGTGAAATTTACCAGAAATAACTGCTTGGTGTACCTTGAACATGCAATAGTAAAGTCATAAAATGTAATTTAAGATACTATGAAGAGAAATAAGATGAAAATTGAGTTATTTAGCTTTTTCTTCAAAATAAGTTTGGGGAACTGCTCTTTACCTTTAACTTCCTTTCTCTTTGCTCATTACTTAGGTAATTGAAAAAAACCTGTCTGTTTCTGAATATATCAATAAGGAAAAGAGAAGACGCAATGATCGAAAACGAAACCTTTAAGGACACACATTTTCTGGTCGTCAGTTTGTCCTGCCCATGCAAGAGTATTGTAGTTCAGTATGTAATCCGCTCTAAGGTTATTAATCTGCTGAATCAGGTTCAAATGATATTTTCACGTGTGGCCCCGGATGTACGTCATTAACATTACGAGCAGCGAGTGGACGACCTTGAACTTACTGTACGTTACTAGAAATGAAAAGGTTGTGAAGGTTACTTCTTTTTCTTTTGAACTGTGACTTGTTGAAGAATATTTATGGCACCGCATTGCCAACATACCACATATTTTTATTTCTCGAAGCTCCGTGTGAAATTGCCCATATTCTGAAATAAACCTTTCCAAATTTGTGTATCATTAACGATAATATTTTGAGCCGCTACATGAGCTTTTGTAAACTTGAAACAACATATGGTGTTTCTTGATTTGGGATCACTCGAAATACCATTTTCTCCTCACTTTTGGATAATATGCGAATGTGCAGTCTACTTATTTTGCTGACGGAAATTGTGGGATACACGCTGCATAAGCAAACTGTTTCTTTTTCATTTGATGTCTCTTTATCACTTTTCTATAATGTGTCCCAGGATTCAGCATTTTGTAAACAAACAATCCATTAACAACGGAAAATCCCGTGAAAACATTGTCAGGCTAACCGATACGAATACACATGTGAGGGAAAGTTATTTAGTGTTATTTAATGACATGTTATTGGATGCTTCGTTACTTTCACTAATTAGGGGCGATGCACAATGTTTAGCAGGGAATTTCCTAATTGCCTAACGATAACCCTAATCCTTAACATAATCCCTAACCCGAACAAAGAATACAATCGATACAATACAATAGCAACAGCCAATCAAGAATCACCTCGTTAAACCAGGGAGTTGGAGGACCTCCCTGGTTAAACAGTGTACACCTACCCACTAATTATGCTCTAAAATAAATCTATTCTCCTTTGCTGGAGTCTGAACTATTTCTAGGCATTGTAACTGATTGTAAATTAAGTTGGTCACATGATTCTATAAGAATAATTCTAAAACTTAGTCACTTTTCACCTTAAAGGATTCTTAAAACTAAGCACGATTTCCTTTTCATTCTCTTCATACCGTATTGTTAAGTCTTATGTTCCAATGCCCCTGCAGTCCACATGCAGTTATGAAATAAAATGTCATCCTTGAAAAAAATCCAAACCGGGCCCAGCCAATGATCGTAGTTTTCCATTCAGGCCGATATGCCTTAATATGGACAAATCTGAAAAATCAAGTGATGGTCCAATGAAGTCGACCTTAATTGGGTCAGTTAGCTTTAATCTTTCAAATTCTTTGCTCAAATGTATTATGGATGATTGTACACTGAAATATCCCTTGATTTCCTCAATATCACTGAATCTGAAGGTTCAGTATTGGCTGAAGGAATCCAATTATGACCGCCTTCACTAGCTGCTCGGATTTGTCTATACATTCATGTTTCAATAAAAATCATTTTAATAAGTTGCTTAAAACAAATTTTTTGTTTATTGTTGTTGGTTTTAAAATAAAGAGGCCTACTTGAAGAACTGGTTCCTTGAATTTTCTATAATATAAAGATATTATAATTCGTTAATCTTCAAACAGCTAAATAGTATCATTCTACGACTAGTTCTTCTGAGATTTTCATTTCCAAGATTTACTGAATGTTATGAATCTTTTTTACTTAGAAAAATTGAAATTGAATAAAACGACCTGCGAGTTGAATTGAAGGAAAATGACTCTAGGCTTTGACTTGACATGAGAAAATGACTTAGTTAAACTCTACCGAGAAGTGCCATAGGGCTATCCCAGTTGTGGCGCTACGAGGTGGGGGGGGGGGGATTTCCCCTCTCAGATTATTTCATGTCCCCCTACCCTAAGTTCGATCAGTTCAGAGTTAGGAATAACCAATCAAATGAATAATATACTTCTCATGTGACTTAAGTTTTCATCCAGGGATAAACAAAAACCTCAAAGCTTCCGGGAGCTTCAAACCTTGGTCCACCACCCACATGGGCGGGAGCTTTGGGCTCAGCTTCGTTCCACGGCCAGAAATTTTTGCCTCAACATTATCCTTTGCCCCTAGTTTGCCCGTCTAATTTTGACATTCTTGCGCCGCCACTGTCGTTATATGCCACTTAATTATGGCTTTCCCTGAGATAAATTCACGAAAGGGATTATTACCATTTCTAAAAAAGCATCGCTCATGGTGCCATGATTTACTCTCATCGCATTGTACATCTACGTCAATGCTGTTCGGATGGAAAGACAAAACTAATTGGTTAGGAACTTGGCCGTAAAACTCCATCTATCTTCAGAAAAGACCTTTTCCATACTTGATATCATAAAATCAAAAGTGCGCCATTCTACGGCGGCAAGCACGTATCATTTCATTACTTCACCAACGAATGCATACATCTGATTTATTTATCTCAGATATCCGCGTGCCTGAGTCTTTTACGCATTTTGAGTCATTGTAATGAGTGCCGTGTGTTTCCTTGTTTGCCTACAAAATGATGTCATGTGACGTCAGTGCACAAGGTTTACCTAGTTCTAGCCTACTAAACGTATGTATTATAAAGAAAGGTTCATGACCCCCGTTTGATTGTTGAGGCCATTAAACCAATTACGTGTTAGCCGTAATGTCAGGGTAACTCATAGTGTTGGGTGAAACACTTCTCTGCATTTTCTTCTCCTTGTACCATTTATACACAGATACAATCAAGAAATCAAAGAATTCGACGATGGTTATCAAACTTGCCCCTACAAGTAGACCCATGAATCCACCGACATCTCCTGTATAATAAAGAACAATGAAGCAGTATTTTAAGATCGAAATTTGGTTTTTAAAATAATAATATAAAACACTTAATAAAAAAGTCAGTCTTGACTAAATGTAGCAAAGATGGGGGAAAAGGGAGGCCCCAAAAATCATCGGTGCCATAGTTCCTTTTTTTAAAATAGACTTTTCTTAAACTTTACATAACTCTCTCCCCCTCCCCCCTCCCCCATCCCGGTGGGATACTTTAGTCTTTTTAAGGCTACGGGCATGTATGTTCGGTGCTAACTGAGCTACATGGATTATAGCAAACACTCAAAACATTTCTCCGACAAAGTAGTGTGTAGAATGTCATCTATCTGGGTTCACATCGAAGAATTTTCATCAAAATCAACAGAGTAAGCAGATAATTGTTAATTGAGCCTGGTCAACCCCTTTAATGAGAACATTGAATTCTTACCTATAAGTGTTGATTTATCGTATCCAGCGACTTGGCGAATTTCCTCAAAATTAAGTTCTTCAAAATACAACACCACCTCCAGCAGGTTTCTCCTGAGAGAGAGCAAAACACGTAAACATATAACACATATACATATATATTTACATGTAAGAGCCGTCACACCTATTAGGCCCACACAATTGCATTAAGTGGAGGCTTCGGGGGCTAAGGAAAATTTTTGGAGCATAAAATTTCGTGCGGGTATTGCAGGTGGGGTCCAAGGGACTTCCAAAGGGCCCCTGATGGCCTTGGTGGTTTCTAGGGGTTGAGGGGTGCAGGAGGCAAAGCTAGTGAATTTCTGAGGTTAAAGTGTATTTCTTTGTGATAAATTGAGTCTCAGGATAAGTACATTTTGATTTAGCAGATGTCAAGGGCCTGCTAAGGTATCCTGTTGGATTCCAAAAGGGGGAAGCTTTGATGGGATCCAGGGGCCGAAATCTCGGGAAGCCCTGGAGTTTTAGCATGTATATGGGGGAAAAATAATGTCTCAGGATAGGTATATTTGGTTCAGGAAGGGGGTACCTGATTTTCAAATACTTTGACTGGTGCCTACTATCAGAAGCGTGTTTATGGGGGGGGGGGGGTGGGGGCGGGGAACACCCCTTCTCCATCTCCGAAGTCATTCGGAGCAAAATCACTCAGTCAGGAGATGTACGGGTTCGAGGAAGAGGAAAAGTTCGAAGGGACGCGCTGAGCATTCAAACCGTACACCAGCCCCCGTGGGGAAGAAAAACGATTGTCGAAGCGAAAAAATGGGTCCTTGAAAATTTGGATAGCACAAGTATCGTCACTAAGAACTGAAGGGCAGAAAAGTAAAGAAAAAATGGCACCAAAATCTGTTCCAGTCGGGGAAATCACAGGTTGTGCCCCCCACCTTCGAAATCCTGCACACGCCATGCTTAGTATGCCCCTTGCAGCGCTACTAATAACAGTAGATGAAAATTTTACGCGGAAGACCAGTGATCTAGCAGGGAGCCTTGTATCCCGCGTGTGACATCTCCGTGTTTGGGGTTACTCATGTCAGACTCATGACGTAGAAATCTGAAGGTTGATTAACTCTGGGCCGGTGTTTTCTTTTTGGGGAGGAGGGGGGGGGGCCCGCTGGGAAGAGGAAATTCTTTTGAAGGAAACATTTGGTTTTCGCCCTGAGGCTCTTTGCTTAAGCAGAATTGTCAGCGGTCCATCACTTTTGTTAACCGTAACGTTCCTCCGAGTCTGTCAGAAATGAGTATTAGGGGAGGGGGACTTTATTTTAATTGGAGGCGAAACACAAAGTAAACTTAGCAGTGAAAGTTTTATCGTCTGTGTCAGATTGATCAGCATTTAAGAGCAAATACAGTTGTCCCAGATCATTTTCAAAACCGTACAGCTCAATTTCAAATATTTTCTGGTATTTCTCTTCCAAATATCTTCCGACCGCGTGCTTGGTCTAACAATAAGAGCATCCGCCTCTCACGCGGAAGGCCCGGGCTCTATTCCCATGTCGAGCCATACCAGACTCTAAAAATGGGACCTTTGAGCGTGAAGCTCCGCATAAGCAATAGAGTAGGGAAAATAATTCAGTGATCCACAACTGGAGAAAATCGTCCGGCTCGACTTGAACCAATAGGTTGGAAACTGAGGCGTAAAACTCCATCTAACGAACTGTAAGAGTCTTCCGTAAAGTTTCAGAACATAAATATCGCATATTCAGGGTAGGTCAAGTATAGTTACTCTGTGTAAAATTGCACAATTAAGTGAACTGCAGTAACCCATACTGGGGTTATTTCATCAGTTTCCCTTTAAAGATATAACTCACAGATACTCAAAAATGTTGCACTTAGTTTCCTTTTTCAGTTGCACAACATAAAAGTGTTCACACAGAACGAAGAGCAGTAATTAAATTACGGGATCAAGAGAAAAATTGGAGCCGGGAGATGAAGCTTTAGTCCTTTTTTAAGGGTATACATACATTACATTCAGAAAGGCTGATATGAAGTATATATACCTTTTTAGGCTGGTCTTACACTCTAAAACAATTGGATCAAAAGTCCACCAACCGCTTGCCACGTATCTGACAATACTGAAACTGGGTAATTTTTCCAGTAAGTGGTCAGCCAAGTGGTTAGTTACCCAAGAAAGTTGTATCTAACATAATTCCCCCGTACAGTCGACAAGTTTTACCCAATTTCGGTATTAAGACATATGTAACCTAGTGTTGGTGATTTTCACCCAACTATTTTTAAAGTGAAAACAGAGGTTATCGTTACTAATACTAGGAAATTTTTCATATACCAGGAAATTTTTCATATCTACAGCCCCTGTTGCCTGGGGGTTGTAGAATAAACCCACGGTATTTCCTGCCAAAGGAAACCAAAGGTGAACTTGAACAATACTTGGAAAATAAATTTGGACTTCGAACTTTTTATCCAGTTGTCTGACACTACATAACACAGTCGTGTTGGTGTGTCGTTAAATCTCATCTAACTAACTAACCAACTAACCAACTAACCAACTAACCAACTAACCAACTAACCAACTAACCAACTAACCAACTAACTAACTAACTAACTAACTAACTAACTAACTAACCAACTAACTAACTAACTAACTAAATAACCAACCAACTAACCAACTAACTAACTAACTAACTAACTAACTAACTAACTAACTAACTAACTAACTAACTAACTAACTAACTAACTAACTAACTAACTAACTAACTAACTAACTAACTAACTAACTAACTAACTAACTAACTAACTAACTAACTAACTAACTAACTAACTAACTAACTAACCAACTAACTAACTAACTAACTAACTAACTAACCAACTAACTAACCAACTAACCAACTAACCAACTAACTAACTAACTAACTAACTAACCAACTAACTTCAACTAACTAACTAACTAACTTCAACTAACTAACTAACTAACTAACTAACTAACTAACTAACTAACTAACTAACTAACTAACTAACTAACTAACTAACTAACTAACTAACTAACTAACTAACTAACTAACTAACTAACTAACTAACTAACTAACTAACTAACTAACTAACTAACCAACTAACCAACTAACTAACTAACGAATATTTTCCAAATGAGAGGTATCAGATTAGTGTATTGGCCAAAGAGCAAAAGCCAAACGTCACTTCCTTCGGTTGAAAAAGATCGAATTGTATGGCAAAAATATCTTCTCAAACTTGATATACCTGATTTCATCCGTTGTGAACTTTGTGAGATTCTGGATTTGTTCCGTCACGTGATCGGCAGGCCAAAAGACTTCAGAAACGCGAACCTGGTAAACAGAACGCTCGCAAGGGATTGGACAATTGCAGGGCAGATTCTCGAACCTGAAAGCCTCTGGAAGAGAAAGATAATGCTCAGCTTTATATATATTCGTATCCATAGCAACTATCATGCCACGTTTCTGTAAAAGTGCACATGACAAACTACGGAATCCGTAAGAGGACATACAAAGAAAAATATTCCGTTCACTCGAAGATTATTTCGTGACCTATATTCGAATTATTTTTGGAATACACTAAGAATTGTTTTATACATTTTTATAAGAAATGTTTTTAAGGAATAACTTTTTCGAATGTTCCAAATATTTTTCTCTCGCATTTCCCGGGATAAACGGTGCAATCAGATACAAATTTGCATCTGCGTGGCCTCACTTGACAATTTCTATTTGCCGGTTGGTCGAAAATCTATGTTTGCGGTTGAATTCCTTTCCCGATTCTCCCCGAAGCATTCCTACTATAATTGTATAAGAAGAAGAAGAAGATACTCCTGAGTAACTGAGATAATGATGCAAGCTGCTGCTCATATAACCATGATTTGAAGTGGGCTTCGGAGCTGATTCCAATTCATTTTTTTTTTAAATTACGTTATTTTCTAATATTTTTTAGTAATCTAATAAATTCCCTAGCTTGTACTTGTATTAATGTTTTAATGTCAACTGGTAAACATTTTCTTGCAGAGTGCTGCTATTTGCAGGAAATCAAAATGGTTCTTCCCTTGACCAAGATGTCGTAGATACATTTATACTTTTTGCATTTTTTACCTTCAGAATAACTGCAAAAGCTCGAAACTTTTGAAAATGTTAAGCCTTGCAACTTGACGCAAATGTTCAACGTCGCAACTTTTACATCAAGAAAAGTTTTTTTTTTCAAGAAAGTTAATCCAAAGCAGAACTTTTTTAACCACCTGCTCTTTCATTTATTAGTAAGACTTGGGGACTTGCAATGTACCTCAAGTCAGAAAAAATGAAAAATATGTATTTAACAGCATGGAAATGAATTCTAACAGTCCAACATTCATCTTCATAGGACATTATGGGTCTGAGATATAAAATGTTTAAGTCGATTCACTCAAATTAAAATGGTACTATGCGCAATAATGTGTAATGTCATTGTTGTACTTCTCAAATTCAAAATCTTTGTTAGTACTTCTTTGTTTCTCTGAAAGTTACTGCACTCTGTACCAAGGTGGGATAGCACTCTTACTCTCATGGGATGAATTAATTAAAAGGCCAAACCTCTCACCCCGAACTACAATTTTGGTACCGGGGTACCAAAATTCTCAATTGGCTCAACTCTTTGATTAGAAACTAATTCAAACAATGCAGAGTACGAAAGCTTTCATTGCACAGCATGAACGGTACGGAGAGTGTTTTAATTATATAAATGAGTTTTTCTATACTCACCCTGAAGCAATAAAGTGAGACTGTACCTGGACGAAGATAAATTTCAGACAATTGTGGGAGGGACTTCAGTAAGAAGGTTAGGAGAAATGGTACTGTTTGGGGTGAGAGAACTGAGCCTTCAAGCCCCCTCAGTACAACATGGTATGCAAGCAAGCAGGAAGTGTTCAATGTCATAGTAACAATTTTAATTTTAAAGTGGGACAAAGCGGGTTATGTGGGTTGTACAACAAAAAAGTCACAAATTATTGCGTAACGTTTTAAGTACATAAATTTCAACATTTTATATCTTGGCTCAATAATGTCCTATGAAGATGGGCGTTGGATTCTTGGAGTCCATTTTTCATGCTGTTTACTATATATATATTTGAACTTTTTGACTTGGGGGTACACTGTAAGGAATGTTCCGGTTTCAATTTCATAGGGTCTTAAATGAAAGAGACTTGAATAATTTTGATCGCACGCCCTTCAACCCCACACCTAAAGCATGTCCATAAATCAAGATATCCCTGTTGAAAGAAAGTCTTTTGTCAAAAACAGACTTCCAGTTGCTTCAAGGTTACAAAGTGTCGGCAGGTTACTTCCAAAATCTTCTGTCGTTCCTTAAAATTGAAGCAATTAATTTGACCTCAAAACTTAACACCAGTGAAACATTGAGTAATGTTCGTTTCAGGTTGAACTGAAAATTTTATGAGCACGAAGTGTCTGCATATTTCATTTGCATGTGTAAAAACGGTAAAAAATATATACAAAAGATGCTCAATTAACCTTCCGATATGACATCACAGATTTCCCACACTGCAATGTGTAACTGTGGTTTGGATATTTTCTTTCGAAAGTTATACTTTTGGATACAACATGTTATTTAGATGGAATTTTGACCAATGAATGGACACAAATGTGCCTTGATTTTTTGAAGATGTTGAAATTTCTCACCGGAATATCCCTTTAAACTGCCCTTTAATTTTATTTAATATCTCGCCCATAAGAAAAGTCAAGCACCAAATTTATGACTCATCGAATGTCTTACATTCCTTCTCTGTGTGGCTCATTTCCAAAACTTGTTATTGAAGTCAAGTCACATGAATGTTTCATAACATACAGGGTTGACAGGAACATGAATGTAGGGAATATATCTTGTTACCATAGCAACAGGACCTTTCCGGTGATGATGCACGATTTTATCGTGATTATTAACAGTCTTGCGTCTCGTGCGTAATGTGTCCTTCCATTTTACTGGGGACGGTTCCTGTTACTATAAATATTTCTCGAGCTGCTCGTATATCATTGTGAGATCTACAAATTGTGCCTTGAAAGTTTTTCACTGTACCTTCAGCAGGTTGTACACAGTCAATTATTACAGGTGGTTCACACACTGGAGCACTGCCTGTGAGGAAAAAGGTGTAGATATCGAAGGATAATACGATCAGCATAATGTTAAGCAGTTAAGAATAGCAAAGTAGGATACTAACAAAATTATTTTAATCTGCACATCAGTAAAGCCGTTGTGATGGAGCGGCGTGGAGTTTAGGCCCGAACCAAATATCGAGAACGGGCCATGGGCCTACATAAAGAGCACATCTAGTGTAGCACTGACATTTTAATAATACATAGTTAAGAGGTTGCAAAGGGAATGTTATCCATTTAATTCCCATTGTCATAGTTTGTTCCGTCGTTGAGGTACTGCAATTTATCGACTTAAAACAAAATAGTCTATTGTGCAATAATTTGTGACTTTCTTGTTATACAACGCAGGCAGCCTGCTTTGTTTCCCTTTGACAGTAAACATTTTTTTGAATGGCCTTGAACGCTTCCCGCGGTTTGCCTACATACCATGTTGCACAGAGGGGGTTTAATTATACAAATCACCTCATCAGAGTGAGGCTGCTATCACACCTTGAAAAGGTGCAGTAACTTTCAGAAGAGACAAAGAAATACAAAGACTGTAATTTGAGTAGTACAACAATGACATCACAAATTATTGCGCATTGTACCATTTTAAGTTGAGTGAATAAACTTTAACATTTTATATCTGAACTCAGGAATGTCCTTTGAAGATAGCAGACGAACTGGTTGAATTTACTTTTCATGCTCTGCTACATACATTTTCAAATTTTTAACTTGACGAACACTTTCAAAATATTCAGGAGTTTTCACAAAGGCAAGGGGATCGTGACCTTTTATCATTTCATTACGTCCTCCTTCCCTTGCTTTGTGTGGTTGTAGAATCTACCATATCCGGAACTTATTTCACCAAAATGAGAAGTTGACATGACCTATTCATTTTTCACATTAATTTATGGTATTCTCTGCAAAATAGTCCTACATCTCAGTTTTGAATGTTATTCCAAGTTAAAGGCAGTCAATTCTCACCCCAGACTACAATACTTGTAGAAGTCTAAAGAAATTTTCAGTAAGCCAGTTCGGTGATTCGTTTTGGTGGCTATGCACATGCGCACAGTGGCGGAGCTAGGCAGAGGGGGCGAAAATGGTCTGCAGGAGCGCTTCGAAGAAGTAAATACCCTGAGCCTCAGCACCATCGAAGCCAGGTTTTCAGACTTTCCATTTGATTTTCCGCACCTGGTAGAAGACTACTTTGCCATCTCTCCTCATCAAGTTTTCTACTAAAAGATGTTTAAATTTTCTATTCATGGGCCTCTGCAGAAGAAAATTCGGGAGGAAAAATTCTTTAAGGGGGGAAAAGCTCCGCGCTACCTTGCGTTGGCGCGGAGCGCATGAAAATTTGGCCCAAAATGCCTCTCAGATCTCTCGAAATGACATTTCTAAAGCCTATTTACCGCATATAAATAGGGGAAAACACTGAGTGAACTGTTAAGGAATGTTGATGTTAATTTTTCTTCGTCTTTTTCTTTATGTTTTCTTCGTTTTTCAGTTTTTTTTTATTTTCCAATTGAGGGCAAGTTCCCCCCTTGCCCCTACCTGCGAACGCCCATGTTTCTTCCTCTCTTTCACATTCCTAGTAAATAGCAAGCAATCTTGCAGGGGGGAAAAGTTATGGAAACTAATCACCGTTAGATGTACATTTTTGGCATCAGGAAATCAAGATAAGTACATGAAGAAACATTAACTAACGTAATTTACATCATGTGACCACTCTGAAATAGCTATTAAGTAAGTACATTGACAGAAGTACCGTATCCAAGACCAAAGGTCTGCTTGGCTCGCTAGATACCGAATTCATACCAAATAAAAGTAGCCTAAACCTTGGCTTATTAAATGCAATTTTCTGGCTCTTTAGGCCACGAAAGTACAGAAATAAGCATTTTCATGGGAATATCGTGCAGTGTCAGAAATAGCCATTTATCATGAGAATGGTCACTTAAAGAAAAGCAAAATGGAAACTGCTCATTAAAACTGTTAAACCATTACCAGTATAATAACAGTTTTTTTTTTATTTTAAGCTGAACGTTCTCTTCAAATGATTTTGAAAAATGTTGGAAGCCATTTTGGTATCTTTATAAACTCTTTTTATTGTCTATGTTGACAATTATCCCCGACAACAAGAGGGTTATTTGCTCTACAATTATTGTTGCGCCCTTTGCAACATCTTTTATTGGCCGGAAGGGTGAATTTAATGACAGTTTGTGTATTTTGTAAGCTTATAATCACGCTTGGTGTGGAAGCAATTAACTTAGCGCAGCGACAGCATTTATTAGTGCGTATAAAGCATGAAGATACGTTTCGGCAAAACCTATCCCTATATCACAGAAGATGACCCTTTTCATCAGAATAAAGTGCAGATAGTACACTACTGGTTGGTGGCTGTTTGAGCATTTTGCTATCTGGACCTTAAAACAACGCTATAAAATTATGTCTTTTGCCAATAATGGTGCAAGAGTAAAGTATGTTAAAAACCTCAAAAGGGCGCCGACAGACGATTTTGGTCCGTCAGGGGGGGGGGGGACCGCCCCCTGACCATATGGCAGCTCCGCCACTGCATGCGCATAACGTCCAAATCGTCGGGATAAACAAGCCAATCCCTCACCTACAACACGTATTCAAAAATTTGATTTCATATGAAATTTTAATTTGAGTTTATATGAAACTTTCGTGGAATGATTCTTTCTTAATCCACTCATAACATAAGGAGGGATCTCAAGTGTGGTTTTGAGCAGTGCAGTATTATGCCTAAATTGTCTTTTTGCTGTCAACATTTGCATTTTAATCTTATTTTTATCATAAGAACGGCAAAGATATTATAAACGTAGATACCACTCTCCTATCCCTACACTGTTAGACGCACTGACTTCTCAAGGAGGCCAAAACGGAGGGGCGGAAGTATTGATTTGACATGCGCATAGCTCTATTCGGTTTCCATTTTAAGTTTGGTATCTATGTTTGTAATATTTTTGAAGAACAGTAAATATTGCGCCCTCAACTTCAAACATTGACATTTGCCACCCTCTTATAGATAACTTGCACAAAATAATGACAATTTTTAATCTCTAAAGCTTTGAACATAATATGTATAGGATGTAAGTATTAGTAGAAAACTGTATAAGACCGGTGTTTTGTGATTTTCTGATATCAGTTCACAAAAACAGGAAAATTGATTTGAGAGGTAGAATCATAAATACAGCATCTTTCAATTTTTTCTGTTGTTGATAGCTTATGCTATACTTAAGCGAACAGTTCTAGAAATTATCCTAAAATGCGGAATGCTCTTGTAACCCGATGGGGAGAAAAAGGGTTATGTGCCGCCATTTTTTCTATTAACCCACAATTCCACATGTTGTGTATATTTTCAATGACGATAAGATTTAAAAACCCCTTGCAGACTTTGCAGGTCTGATGTGTTGAAACTAAATTTTTAATGTACATTTGGTAAGTTTATCGCAACAGGTACTGCAAGGTCATTTCCTAATCGTCGGTTCACCACGCTTCCCTATCATTTTGGGGTCTTCTATATCAAAACCTTGTCTTTGTTAGTCTATGAAGCCTATACAATGTGTAACATAAGTTTAACCCACGGACTTCCTACACATGGACACAGCATACTGTACGGTAGAATTGTCGCTCCCGTACATGTGAAAACGAGCGCACCAAGATGGCCTTCTGCTATGGTTTTGTGTGAAAGTTTGGACTAGCTCAAATAGATTGCCATTTTTGCAAGAAAGTTGAAATATTTTTTAATTATGGCAAGGTAAGGTCAAAATCCCTTCCCTTATTGCAGGAATATGATATTTTTACCCATTCAAGTTTAACTTTTGTTTAAAAAATCAGACGATTTATAGGTTCACGGCGGCCATCTTGTTGCGCCAGCTACGGATAGGACGTACACGTTACATGCTATGACCATGTATATAAGTCCGTCCTTTAACCCCATTTCGGGAGAATTTTGTTTTTCTCCCGCATGAACTAGCCACATGAGACCAATTAGCAACAGGAGTTGAAGATATCGGTACAGTCACACCCTGATGTACCGTAACAGATATGTCTTACGAATCAACCCAGAACCGTTAGTATCATCAGTGGCGTTTCACAGACAGAGAAAACGAAATATAATCACATGTTGTTGTCACTTTGCATGCGATTGTAAATGTGGGCCTACTACTGTACTAGGTCTATTCGTCGTACCTTGATAGGCCCCTCGTGTGACTGCTGAGAAGATTGGGAAGTAATTATCATACGATGTTTCAAACTGAAGATGGTATTTACTACAGTGTAGTGCAGTAGCTAGTCAATCTCATGGACGTTAGAAGGGTGTTCCAAAAGTCGAAAAAGGATTTCTTCTGCCCTTGCAAAGTATAAATCTTTTTAATATTTGGAATGCCTAATCTCGCTGCAATTACAGATCGAGTCCCCAAATTACTATTTCACCCCTTACTGTTTGTACAGTGCCGTACGCTATACATTATGTAGCTACACCTTTCCAAAGTATTATAATCATATTCCTAATAGTCCTTTTCATGAAATACCTTTAAATGATATCCTTTTTTTAAAAGAACAATAATTTTTATTGCAAATTAATAAGAACGATGTGTTCTTCTCTTGAATTCTGTTTATTTTGGTGGGTTAACTGCTTCATGTCAGTAGGCTCAGTATACTTTGATATCAAAAAAGGGGGTGCACCTGCGGGTTTTTCAAATTGATTTAAAATCTCAATGTAAAAGTAGTTCCAAGAATGATATTATTGTAGCTGTCTACTGTTCTGAGGGATTTAAAATTGCTACACACAGAAAAACCTGTCAAGTAGGAAGCCCTCTTTAAATTTCGATTCCTGTAGCTTACTGAACGCATACCATATGCTTATCTAGCTGTGTTTAGTATCCACCTTTGACTCAACGGTGCTATATGTCAGTAATGAGTTGTTTTTACCTGTTTACTTGATCGGATAGAACTACGAACAGGTAGTTATCCCACCAAAACCTGCCGAGTCAAAAGGCCCTTTAAGTATAGGAAATGATGGTATCGATATTTAAGGAATAAATCTCATTTAGTTGACTATTATTATGGTGAATAAACCGTCAAGACTCCAAATTGGCAGATTAACGGGCGAGGCGAAGCAGAGTCCGCTATGTTGCTAATTTGGAGTCGAGACGGGTTATGAGACAGTAATGATCAGACAAATGTGGTCTTTTCCTATTCTACAACAGAAAATGTTTGAAAAACTTCCCCTTAATCACTATTTTAACATTTAATGAATGTGTGTAGTGAAATAACAGGTCCGTTTTCAACCAATCAGAATTCACAGATTCTCAACAATGAATGGTAGAGGTGGTACAATTGAAAATTATCTTCCTTTAATCTGTGCATACGTATCAAACTGAGTCACGGGTCAATCATTACTTTAAATCTCAACTAAATTCTTCTGTTCTTTCTCAAAATTTTGCCTTTCCATTACCTTTTTTAATGGAATAAGTGATACTATTTTCTAGCTCTTGAAGGAAAAAGGTTGAAAGTAAAAAATAAAGCACATTGGTAAAATCACATTGTGTACAAATTATTGTTCTGTTCTATAGGGCCTGATATTTTAAGTAGTTTGATAGACGCTGTTCATTGCAGATTTGAATGATTTTCTTATTGCAGAGTTCAATTCGCTTAAAATTTCCTCATGCTTTGTTATTTGAGGTTTGCTATTTCCACCTCATTTATCTTGAATACTTCATTATATTCTACGAGCTTAAAAGGGTCTTTGTCCTGCGAATCTTCAGTTGCCTCTAAATGCCACCACTCCAGTTTATTCTCTTTTCTGAGCCATGGATCTCACAATAGCACCCCGACTTTACTAGAAAAAAGTTCTGGTGCCATTGCAATTTTAAGATTCAAAGCGTTCCTTTGATCCCCATCCATGGGTTCATGTTTTTCTCTGAACCTTTATGAAATCATAATTTTGACTGACAAATTAGCAATATTGACGATATTTCACCGCATTATAGGCATTTGAAATGTCTGACTACTCAGAGCTTAAAGGTAACGAGCAGTCCCCCAAACTTATTTTGAAGAAAAAGCTAAATAGCACAATTTTCATCTTATTTCTCTTCAAAGTATCCTTCATTACATTTTATGATTTAACTATAGCATATTCAAGGTAAACCAAGCAGTTATTTCTAGTAAATTTCATTTGAAGAGAAAAAACAATGTCACGTGACTCCCAACAGCCAATCATGAAACTGGACAGTCTACTACACTACTTCAATTTGGGATGACTGCTCCTGCCCTTTAAGCCGGACCCTGGACCCCATGCCGTAGTGCTCACGTTATCGAGCGAGCATTGCCGCTAACGCGGCAATAAATTCCTTCGCGCAAAAGACGACCCCCTTTAAAAATGTCTGGTGACGCCTATGAATCTGGAGAAGATGTGAGACAAGAACGTGATCTTTCTTGTCAAGAAAAAAAAAACATAAATAGAAAATAAAAAGACTTGAACTTTCAGAGCTCATTGGATACAAAAATATCCAAGTAGCCAGTGTTTTATAGTTAGCATTTTGCCCTTGGCTGCGGAGTGATGAGCCTTCACTCGTGTAAGGTAAAGTAAGAATTCGTCTTATAACGACCGAGACCGCTGGATATTTATCATCCACAACCACAAGAAGAGAAAAACTCAGCTTGCGCATGAATCTTGAATCTTCTATTTTGGGGGAACGGAAATCACCTCTGATAGATCTCAATCAAGAGGCGTGGGTATAGCCTATCCAGAAACTGAAATAAGCTGCGGTTTATACTCCGGATATATGTGATCTTCCAATGCCTGCAAACCTAGGCAGTTTTGACAGGCATTCCGTCAAGGAAGGAGAGGAAGAAAGACTGAAAAGAAAGCTGTAGAGAAAGAGCAGTTAAGACACGTCAAGCAAGGGTAATCTTGCTGAACATTCTTGAAGGCCTGTTCGTAAGTTCATACTGGATTACGATATACGTGCGGTGACTATGTAGTACAATGGCTGCCACGCTGTAGATGGATACTTCCCAGACCAACTGGTTACACTCAAAACAGGTAATGTGGCTTTTAACATTGGGTGTTCATTTTTTCATTACTACTAGTTGTTAATTTGTTGTACGATAACATACGGTTTACTTCACAGGAGAATTGGCGAAGAGTGTATTACGTACGTCCACCCAATGAGGCATTGTAGAGAATAGAAAACTACCGTTATAAAAAAAATCGAGACCATTAATACAAATAGTTTTGTTAAACGAGGACATTTTTGAATGTCAACTAGCTGTATTACAAGTTAAAAAATTATATTGATGAAATGCAATTAATGTTCTTCTGAGATTCATCTATAATGAGTAAGAATCACTTATTCATCTGTACAGACTATTGCCATCATGTGTTCTTATGTAAGAATCATTTAAATTGATAAAGTGTGAGTCAAATTCCACTGGATTCATTGACCATTTTACGTACACATTTACTGAGTTTTATAACACTTGAATAAATGACCAGTGACCAGTGACATACATTTGGTAAGAAAGTAGCAAGACCAGGAACACTACAAACGGTCAGCACGCCGCAGGCGCAGATCCAGACATTTAAAAAAAAAAGGGGGGGGGGTGAACTTAGAGAAAGCGGATAATGGGGAAGTACGGTGGTACTCTATCTGAAGTATCTAATTCTGCCCGAAAGACCAAGCAGAGCGCCACCATATGTTGGCACGGAGCGTACAGAAAGTCTTGAAAAATCACGACCACTCAGACATTTCCCACCGACTTGTAAGTAGCATCGAAGCAATCATTATTTTGAGCTTCCGTTTGCAATAAAATTTATACTTCCATAAAAATAGAGTAAATTCTAAAATGATCAGATAATTACCACAAAAATGTATCACGACCATTGGAAAAAAGGGTAATGTAAACAAATTAATCTTTGGAAAATGAGTTGGTATGCGCATTCCACAAACTATCTGACTACCTTGCGACATAAGATTATGATGGGTATAAATTCGAGCAACTTCATTGGTCGGCGAAAATCCCTTCTGAACTTCAAGTGAGGATGACAATACATCGCACACCGTCTACATAGCCTTAACAATTTTCATCGAACTTTACAAGGATCCCAAGAGTTTGAGAAGCCTTATTAGCTCGGACTCAGAGGCTTACATGCCCGAAGTTTACATGAGTGGGAAATTGCATGAGAGCGGTTGGCTCCTATAAAACCGACCTAATTTTCGCGCGTTCAACGCGCCAGATAGAAGCCTGTTTATGCATAATTGATTATATGTATCCCAAATAAACAAGAGGGCAAATTATTTTTTAGCCAACGAACAACCAGTCCATATCACCGGTTTCTGCACACTTGATCCCTACATACCGTACGCATCAAATAAAAACATACCGATGTTCGACGAAATAGAAATCAAAATCAAGATTTAGCCATATTCTTTGTTGTCAGCATCAACAACTACAAGAGTACAACTATACAAGGGTTTCAATTTTTACGTGTTGCATCGTAATTAACACTTAAAACATACTTGAAAATTGTAAGATGCGTTTTGTGTTTTTCCGACTGGACATGATCGTTTCTGATCGTTGTCCCTCTATACAGGGCCGTCGGAAGCGGGGGGGGGGGGGGCTTCAGCCCCCAATAATTTTGCCATACATATTTGTTTTTTTTGAAGTGAACATTTTATTACAACGAAAGGTCAAAATAACGACTGCTTAGATACTATTAACAAGCCCGGACAATGTCATTTCCGGCTGTCTGAGGGGTTGCGACTTTTCAAAATTTTCTGTACGCTCCGCGCCAACCGATGGTGGTGCTCCGCTTAGATAGTCAGCCCGAGTCAGCCCCCCAATCGAAAATACCTTCCGACGGTACTGCTATACCAAGGGTTGTTACAACCGATAATGAAAAAATTAACCGATAATGTTTAAACGACCGATAATGTAAAAAAAAAAAAAAAAAATACCGATAATGTAAAAAAATCTTTGAACCGATAATGTAAAAAAATCTTTGAACCGATAATGTAAAAACTGTTTTAACGAGGGTTTCATATGGTCCTATCAATAGGTATGTATGTGTTCGAGTTTATGTAGGTAGGTAGAAGGCAGGCGGGCAGGGCGGAAAAGGAAATAGATAGGTTTATGCGTGCGTACGTGTGTGTGCGTATGTGCGCATGTAACCTGTGTGAATTTATCGGCCTATGTAATTGATTATGTTGTGTCTGATTGTAGTCTTCATCACGGTAGTAGCAAGGACTTTTTATTGGGTGGCTAAATACTGGGCCTGATTTACCATGGGGGGTGGGGGGATTTTCGAATATTTAAGTACCTTAAGATGTAATCTGGTGTTAATATCATTTGCATCATAAGCATCGTTTGAAGTAATTCTTTCTGCACCATTACAAAATATTTTATTCCAGAATTCGATTGGGTGCATTATCCCCTGGCCTCCCTCTAGTTATGCCAATGACCTATACGTGGTTTATGAATTCTCACATGTCGCTCAAGAAAATGCAGCCCGGAAGAAACGTTGAGAAATCAATATCTGATCAGAAAGCAGCTTACTGGTCTGATCGGACAGATAGCTCAGTACATGAGTTCTCAGGCTATACGCTAGTTAATATCACACTCACTTAGCCTGCCCCAGATTCAAACCAAAAGGTCACCAAAGTCACCTATCACACCAGTTTGCACCAGCTGTCATCTACATGAGCGTGTCAATGTGTGTGTATCATTTGCATGTACGAGAATATATGCATTTTCCATTTAGTTATTCATTTTCTTGTCCCCTTCGTAGCGCCACGGCTGCTCGAGCGACAAGTGCAAATTTTATGAACCCAGTCATAAACTACGTATAGGCCATTGTCGTATCTGGAGGGAGGCCAGGGAACATATCCCCTATCGAATTCTGAAAAAAAATATTTCGTAAAAGCACAAAACATAAGACTTCAAATGATGCTAATGATGCAAATGATGTTAGCACCAGTTTACATCTTAGGTACTTAATTTTCCAGAAATTAGTAAACTGTAAATTGGCCACCCCAATAAAAATATCTTGGTTACTCACCTGATGAAAACTTTCGTCAGACACAGCATAGTCAATTATATAGATCAATAAATTAAAACTGTAAGTCACATGCTCATATACGCACCTACACACGCGCACATCTACGAACCTACCTGTTCGCTTTCCCGCCCTGCACATCTGCCACCTGTCAGCTTACCTGCCGACTTATATATGTAAGCTTGCGCACAGACACACCTGTAGGTAGGACCATATGAAACCCTCATTAGGACAGTTTTTACGTTATCGGTGAGTTTTTTTTTTACATCATCGGTTCAAAGAATTTTTACATTATCGGTAATTTTTTTTACATTATCGGTTAATTTTTACATTATCGGTTGTAACAGGTGTGTGCTTGTGGGTCTCGGCACATTGGTAAATCTAACGGGGAAGGATAGGGGGAGGGGTTACGGTAAGACACCATCTAATGCACACCTATATTTGCTCCACTTGGGCCACCCAGATGGTCATAGCAACATGATTTGGTCCAAACGTTTGCACACCCCTGCTCTTTACCATTGAAACTGCGACAAGACTAACGTGCCGACCGCTCAATGCCACTACATTGTACACGTGACTGACGTGCGTAAGTAAGTGAGATGAGATTTAACGACAGACCAGCAAGAATGTGTTGTACAAACTGTCAGTCACCTGGATAAAATGTTCAAAGTTAAATTTTTAAGTTCAAGTATGGTTCAAGTACAAGTTTGGTTTTCCTTTAGTCGCCTTTTAGGACAGGCTGGCAAAATTGTGGGCATATTCTGAAACCCCAAGCCCACAGGGGACGGCTGACGTGCGACTGTGTGGATATAGGTCAGTCGGTAACGCTCATAACCTGATGACATATTGGCCGACAGCTATTCACATTATTCAAATTTTGTTGCTGTGGCTAGGGAGTTGAAGCCCCTGTTGGGGCGAAGGCAAGGCGGCTAGAAATCAAGTAGATAGCCTATTCACCCAGGCTTGATATCATAGGAGGTTCGTGTATATGGATTTCTGTTGTGAGGGAAATAAAAGAGCATGAAACATCCAACTTGAATATTCTCGTAGATAAAAACTATCCTTATTTTAGTGTATTTGTTATTGTTGAAAGGGCGAAAAAGGGGTATCTGAGGTCATACCCCCCCCCCGATTGAAACCGCGCCTGCGCCGATTAGATTACATTATTCCTTTGTTGCCGCGTAAATTATGCAGCTCACTGTTCTGCATAAATTCATGTTTTATGAATTAACAAATTAAAGGGTTTGTGTTTACATTTTTCACAACCTTGAAGTGCATATCAAGTAAAAAATTCAAAGAGTAATGTTAAACAGCATGAAAAATGAATTCTAACAGTCCAACACCCACAGCGGAGGCGCTACAAGGGTCATGAGGGGCATTTTCCCCCTCAGATCCCCCCCCCCCCGTTTCCCCCTCCAAAAGTAGTTGCTTGAATGGGAGTGTATGTGGCCTATGTGTGTGTGTGTTGGGGTGGGGTGGAAGTGCACTGGCCCCTGGGTGAACGTGCAATTGATACTGAGGAAAAAGTTGCCTACATGCCCTTTGAGTAGGGCTACATCCTTCCGGGTTGGGTCAGGGGTTTCCACACTACATGTGGTACGCATATCACCAATGATACGAAGTACGTGTGTGGTACATAGCGTGCTTTATTTATTTTCTGTTGTTTTTATTCTTCCTCATGCATCTATCAATTATTTCTGTTGGTTGCACACCAACTGATGATTGCGTTCTGCTTAGATGGTGTCATTACAGCTTAGCACCACTTCAACACTTTGCCCATCCCAAGCACTCCACCCAAATGAAAAAGTCTGGTTAAACCGCTGACTAGTACAGTGGTTCTCGGTGGCACTGCGCATATGTGAAATGATACTCACAAAGAAAAAAAGTTGTTGACCCTGGAGTTAGATCAACCGAAAAAGTAATATACCTCTCCTTGGAATTAATTTTTCACCCAGAGATGTGCTAGAACCTCAGAGCTTCCGGGGACTTTGCTCCAGGGCCCCTATGGCGGACCCCTGGACCCACCCGCAAGACTGCGCGCTTGGTGTCGCGCTGCCCGAGAAAATCTTTGCCCCCAGCATTTTCCTTTGCCCTCAGTTTGCCCGCCAAAATTTGACATTCTGGTGCCGCCGCTGAACACCCATCTACATAGGACATTATAGAACCGAGATATAAATGTTGAAATTTGTTCACATAGAGGGACAATCCTCTCACCCCAAACTACGCTTCTAGTATAGGGTAACAGAAACTCACAATTGGTTCAGCTTTTTCAGCACGAACTGTTCTGATAGTGTTTTGATTAGACACATTGAGCTTTCTATATTCACCCTGATGCAATAAAATGAGATTGGGTCTGGATGAGGGTGAATTTCACACAATTGTGGGAGTGGCTTAATTAAGAAGGTTAGAAGAATTGGTACTGTTTGGGATGACAAAATTGGGCCTTTAAAACAAATTAGTCCATTGCGCAATAATTTGTGACTTTCTTGTGGTACAACTCACATTACCTGCTTTGGTTCCCTGTAAAATTACATCTGTTCTTATGACCTTGAACACTTCCTGTTTGCTTGGGTAGCATGTTCCACAGAGAGGGCTTAAATATTTACATTAACCCATTACAGTGAGAGTGCTATACCACCCTGGTACAAGGTGCAGTAACTTTCAGAAAAACAAAGAAATACAGATTGCAATTTGAGTAGTACAACAATGGCATCACAAATTATTATTAAACCGGTACCATTTTAATTTGAGGTGAATAAACTTTAACATTTTTTTTTTCATCTCGGCTAAAGAATGTTCTATGAAGACTGGAGTTAGACTGTTGGAATTCACTTTTCATGCTGTTTATACATATATTTTTGAATTTTTTGACTTGAGTTACACTCTAATTCTACACCACAATTGTACATTGACTTAAAGGCCCAGTTCTCTCACCCCAGACAGTACCAATTCTCCTAACCTTCTTACTTAAGCCCCTCCCACAATTGTCTGAAATTCATCCTCATCCAGGTACAATCTCAGTTTATTGCCTCAAGGTGAGTATAGAAAAACTCAAAATCAAAACACTCTCATACCGTTCATGCTGTGTAACATAAGTTACACATAACTCTGCATTGTTTGAATTAGCTGTCAATCAAAGAGCTGAGCCAATTGAGAACTTCCGTACCCCCGTACCAAAATTTAAGTTTGGGGTGAGAGGGTTGGCCCTTTAAAGCTAAAGAGAAAATGAGCTGTGCTCAATGTCTAACATCGTGATCGGTTAAGTGTAATGGAGGCTGTCTAGTCTTGCAACTGTTGGGAAGAGTGTGTTACCCGACAAATAGAAGTTTTCGTTCAACAGTAATTCACATGAAATTAATATTTCTCTTAACCTGAAAGACCTCCTCAATTTCTAAACAATCAGTTCAGAAGTGAAAACGAGGTGGTGGAACAAATGGTTAAATTCTCTTTGAAACTCTGATTGTCCCTTTCATTAACAAATACTGTAATCTCTTCGATGAGGTTCAATCAATCCTCATCATTATCGGCAGTGAAGTCATGCTCTTGTAGTACTTAAAATAAAAGACTCTTGTATCGAAGCACGCTACCTGTAGTCCAAACCTTGTATCAAAACCCCAATAGCCTACCAACTCAAAATATGACTTCTTGAAAGTAGGTAACTTTTGACAAAAACTACATTGTTTCCTCAAATTCTAGGAGTACGGAAACCGAGAACGGCGCGGTAAGGAGAAAACGCAAATCGATTTCTCTGTACCATGAATTCCAACAAAATGGAACAGGGCGTACTTCAAGACCGTTTTGTTATAGCATGTAAAGTATTGAGTATCCTCAAAATAAATGGACGAGTCTCAATGCTACTAGAAAACAGAGCCGTTTAGACAAGAACAGTGTATTTCTACCCGTTTTTGTCTACACCAACATGAAGATAAAGGCGTAGGCGTTTTGGTAGTGGTAACCAAATGCGAGAACACCAAGTCTCAACGGCTCAAAAAATTATAGCATGTAAAAAAAAAAATCATGCGAAGTATCACCTAAACCACCTTTTGGCTCCTTTACTTTTTTCGGGGTCCATATGCTAACAATAACTATCTGGTAGTATGACATTTTCTGTGCATGGTGTTCCTCTAGGATCTTTGTATTTGAACTGTGTATTTTTTGGCAACTTACCTTAGGCAAGTTTCTGACGAAAGACGTCAAGATCCACAGTAGAGAACAGTTATGTTTCAACTTGTGTGTGCACTCAGTGTATGACTAATAAAATAGGTAGGCGGCAGAATAATCTGATATTACCTATGCCGTCCCTTATTTCAAGTTCTGAATTTTACTTCGATCTTAACGGATATTCTGTCTTTTAATTACAACGGCAGCAACTTTGTACTGTGGGGTAGGATTACCGTAGATAGGCCTACTTTAGATTACTGCCCTGTTAAGTTTCTAAAATAAAACACTGAAAGGCGGTTATCCAGAACGGAGAACTGTCGGGAGGGGTGGTGAATGAGAGCCAGAGAAAGGACTGAAAGAAATGGGAAGAGAATGGGGGGGGGGGGGGGAGTAGAAAAATAATAAGTAGAGGCGATTAGGAAAGCAGAACCAGGAAAATGGGAAGGAAAAGGAAAAATAAAACAAAGCCGCGGCCACACTAAAACGAGTTCGGATCGGACTGCGATCCTTTTTTTTAAAACTTCTCAATCTCTGATCGGAAAGAACTTAAAATTTGACAAATTGTGTAATACATAATTTTTATCAGAGGACTGCGAAAACGAAATGCTAATTAATTTGGGACGTCACACCGACAGAAAGCTTTTATCGGACACTCGTGGTCTGATAAAAGCCGTCTGTCGGTGTCACAGATTAGCCAACCAGGATTTACGGGCCAAAATCAACATTACATTGGGCAAAATTGATAATTTGAATTGTGCTCCAATATTAAACATTTTTATGGTAAATTTTAACCAGTCTCCCTCGGTAATTTTAACCAGGAAATGGTTGGTTACATGTTGTTGTTTCTTTTTTTCCAAATCTTCCTTAGTCTTTTCTTTCTGTTTCCTTTCTTGTTTTCCTTTTTTATCTTCTTCGATGCGTGTGTGTTGGGGGGGGGGGGGGGCTTTGACGCCACGGACAAACGCTTGCACTGAGTTACTTGTTAGCCATAATGATCGTAAGGTTGTACCTAACCCACTATACCTATATAGGTCTCTCATTTATTTTAAAATTCTTTACAGACAAAGCTTACAACTTAATCCTCTAAACGAATATGGAATCCTTTTAAAATATGCTCCGATTAGGTCAAATGCATGATAATAATTAGGGGTCACTTTTTTTTTTTAGCAAATTAGAGCTGTTAAGATTGAGGTACGTGATTTTTCTTCCGTGACGAACTTAATTTTCATTCTTTTTATTTTCATTTCCTTTCTCAACCAGAAGAGCTCATGCACCAACAATCTCCAAATAAATTAATCCCTAAAATAATCAATTCCGCGAACCTACAGAAAACGTTCAGGCCTTGGTTATATGTCGCTAGTCAGTCAGTCAGTCAGTCAGTCAGTCAGTCAGTCAGTCAGTCAGTCAGTCAGTCAGTCAGTCAGTCAGTCAGTCAGTCAGTCAGTCAGTCAGTCAGTCAGTCAGTCAGTCAGTCAGTTAATTATTCTCCTTTACTTGAGTTCTTATGAAATCGACAGCGGGATATTCTTTTAACGACGCACCAAAACGAATGTGTTATAAGTGTCAGTCAACTCGATAAAAAGATAAAAAAGTTTAAATTGATTCTTCAGTATGGTTCAAGTTCAAATTGGTTTCCTTTAGCCGCCTTTTACGACAGGCGGACAGGCGGGAAATACCGTGGTCATATTCTACAACCCCGAAGCCATAGGGGCGCCAAGTCTATAGGGTAAGCAGGTAGTCTCGCTAGGGCTCTTCTAAATTGATAAAACTTTATCTCCTTTTCAAGGAATAGACTGTCATTAGCATGATAACTCTCGAAAAGTGAATACCGTACTCGAGCAAAAAGGTTTAGTAGATTAAACCCTTTTTCGAATACATTGCTCGTCAAGTTATCGTTACCTGGAATAGTTTTTATAAACCATTGAGTCCCTTGCTTTTCGCACTAAATTCATAATCATTTTTCTGCCTGTATTTCTCATGACTTTCTTGCTTGTTCTATAAACGTCACATATAAACGGAACCAATAACATTATTCTTGTCTGAAAGGCTCTGTTTTCTAGTAGCATTGAGACTCGTCCATTTATTTTGAGGATACTCAATTATCTACATGCTATAACAAAACGATCTTGGAGTACGACCTCTTCAGTTTTGTTAGAATTCATGGTGCAGAGAAATCGATTTGCGTTTTCTCCCTACCGCGCCGTTCTCGGCTTCCGTAGAACATAGTCTTGGTCAAGACCCTAATACGATGGAACTCTCTTTTGAGTACGCCCTGTATAAACTTCAGAAAATTTCAGCTCTGTACTGTTATTACTGAAGCGAATCTCCCTGCAAAATAGCCAAGTTCAAAGCCCGCTCTCTATTTCAATTTTGGGGAGAAAAGGTAAAATATTTTGTTCCATCTCATTTTATTATTTTTTAACTATAATCATGTTTACAAAAACAATGTGTTATTTATACAGATTCAATTAACTTGAGTTTTTAAATATAAAAATACATATAAATGAATATTTTGCTTTAGCGTTACTTAACGTGTCAATTTCATTTCCATACATTTTCTACGATACATTCTGGTTTTATGTAGAAATCAACATAGGTGAAGAAATTTACATCTCAGTAATTTCTCCGCAACACTCCTATAATAAAATACACCACTTTCCGATTTAAAAAAACATGCCGAAACGGCAACAAAAAATAAAGAATAGAAAAAAAAGAAAAAGGAAAAAAAGGTGGAAAGGGGTAATGAAGTCTTGACCAAGACTAGGGGTGACAGATTGTATGAACAGAGAGCAAACTGCATCGGATTTCTGGATACTTTAAATATTTGTTTTAATCCTTAAAATCTTATACCTAATTTGAAATGTTTGAAATTTTCCATTGTGTAGATAAAGTATGAAAATGGACTGATCTTTATCTACAGTATAGGGAACGAAGCTGTTTGAGCTGTATTTTGGCAAATTTTACTTTCTTAGTGACCCCAGTTTCTCGAGATTACAGTAACTACTGAGGTGGCAACAAGATTGGTGGTTTTGTGTTTTCGTAACCGGCCTATTGAATGACTGATTATGCTTTCTCGAAGAGGCCTGTTGCTTGTTTTACTGATATGCTATTTAGGTTGCTGTATCAACTATTGCAAATAGTAATATTCCAAACAGTAATATCAACTTAAAAGTATTAAGGAGAAAAGCTCCGTATGGTTCAAGTTAACCAGGAGATAATCCCCAAATCCCATCATACACAGGGAATCTTTGAAAACTTCAATTTCTTTGAAATAGTTTTCAAACAACTGTATTTATTTATTGAATAACATTTTGGCCAGAGAACATCAGTTTGCCACCGAGATATGTTTTTAATTCATCAAGGGAAGACCACCAGTGTTTTTGCAAGTTTGTATTATAAACGTTACATGTCATTGGGGACCGACTGCATGTTCAAGTAGTAAGGACGTCGGACTGCAACCGGGAGGTCTAGAGGTCGACTCCTGGCCGGGTCATACCAAAGAATTTGAAAACCTACTGCCATTGTGATTGGTGCTCAGCAAGAGCAAATGGGTAGGGAAAACAAACCAGTTAGCCACAGCTGAAAAAATGCCGTATCTGGCCCGACTTAAAAAAAAATTGGTAAGATACTGATCTGTAAAACCTACTCTAACTACCTGACAGCCTTACTCTAGTTGTCTAGGGGCCACTCTCCTGGAACTCCCATAAGTTCGTTTTTTTAACTTATTAATTATGTGAAATACCTTCCTAGTATATAGGGATATTAAATGGTGAGATAATAATTTAACTCGTTTCACAATATAGTTTATGAATCTTCGTGATCGTAAAACATTTTATGTTTGTTATCTTTTAAAATATTTTTAACTCTATTTATTAACTTACCATTTCCGCAAAATTTAATGCCAAGCACAAAGCGAAGCCAACTCCACGAAGTTGGAATCTCCCACGTTCGTTTACTTTAAGTGACTAAATCATCCCACATATTTGTCAATTTGGCAAAACAAAAATCTATCCACACAGTCAAGCTAATCATTACTTACAAAATGTAATTGGTGGCAAATTGAAACACGGCTTCCGCTTTTCATAGGTTAAATATTTAAAGAAAAATAAACAAAAGTCAATTGACAGGAAACTTAACTGTATCAGGACCATATGATTCCGCTATATTCAAGTGCACACTGAAAGTTGCACTGAAAGTAACACCGTGTATTTCGGATAAGATAAATAAAAATGTAGCTTTTTCAACTAGAGGAGAAAGGTAATATTTTCGTATTAAATAACCTTATTGACGAAGTTAGTTCTACGGCTCAATTTCTAACCAATTGGTTTAAGTCGGGTTTGCCAGGCTTTTTTCCAGTCGAAGCTATTTTCTCCCAATCCATTGCTTATGCCAAGCGCCAAATGGCAGTAGGTAGCAGTAGGTTCTAATTTGAAAGTCTTCGGTTATGACCTGGATAGGAGTCGAACTTCAGACCTACTTGCTGCAAGTCGAATGCTCTAACCATTTGGCCAAGAAGAAACGAGTCATTATCAAACGAAATAATTGCAGGAATATGAAGGGGCGTATATAACCGTCTTCAAAATGCGCATGAAGTGAAAAAATGGTAATAGGCTTGTATGTATAGTTTTGGTTTCAAAAACTTTGCTTGGTGAAAATTAGGGTACATACGCCCCATACGCCATTGATCGGGTGCTGAATAAGACGATCCTGTATCGACACCGCACAGGATTACAGGATTATATTGCGTGATCTGTCGGTGCACACGGTCAACGTCGTGAATTCAATTAAGTTTTCGTCATGATATTGGGGTTGTGGAAATGACCCTTGACAGGTTTTGCAGGTTGAAGGTGTTACAATTTTGACCATCTAATAAAAGAGGGGACATAAAGTAACTCCTTTCTCAGGGATTAACCCCTCATAAGATTTGTTAAACCCTTGCATCGTAACTCTCGAAATAGAAATGCCATATTTCGCCAAAGACGTAGACAACTTTCGAACACACTAACGTAACACTGAGATTCTTTGAAAGCAGTCGTTATCACAACATATTCTTTTATCAATGTCTTGCTTTGGTGCGTGCAAGAATATTTTATTCGGTTTCAAGGATTTTATAGTAGAATTTGTCGTTTTAATTTTTCATACTTCGATATATACACTCTCATCTAAAAATTTCATAGTCTTACCGGGAGTATTAAATTTCTTACAACCGCATGTTTGAATGATGTGGTTCGCCTCACATAACGTTTCGCACAGTTCCACTGTATAATGATAGTCGGTGTACTTTTTCTCATCGGGTTCTTGCAAACACTTGTTAATGTACGGTTTTGGCAGATTTATCACCTGAAATAAAAAAAGAAAAAAAATGGCGAATATCTCCATGGCAACCGTGTAGCGTAAGACATGTAAAAGGCTATTCACCTAAGAGACAAAAATTTCGACTTAATTAGTTGGATCTGGGAGTTGCTATTTGTCAAATGGAGACTCCCAGATTGACTCTACCAATTTACACCTATTCCTCCGTGGAGTTAGCCTGCAAAGCGTCTCCCTGTGCTTATCCGACGGTACGGTCTCATTGCCGTCTCTTGGGCATTCGTGGAAGAAAACGTCCCCCGTTCCATGGAATGATAATTAACGAACGGCTTGAAGGGAATCAGCTGTTGCCCTAACTTCAGACAACGGCTAAATCTTAATTTTCACCATCAGTGTTTTTCATTGTCTCTGAATAACGATAAGCTAAGGAACCAAAATGTTATATATGAATAAACAAATATATTGTCAAATGATTGAAAGAGCCAATCTTAAAATTTGAACAATACAGTGGCGTAGCCACGGGGGTGGTTTGGGGGTTAGAACCCCTCTCCCCCATGACCCAACCTTGCAATAAAACAAACACCTAAAACAGCGGTTTTTTCTCTCTATCCTTAGTTTTTTCCCTCATTTCGTGCCCCCTCGCCAGACACCAAAACCCTCCCCCATGGCACAATCCTGGCTACGCGCCTGGAACAAGAGGGATCCTTATCCAATAGGACAGACAGTATTTCCCATAAACATAAATAGATGCATGAGAGAGACTTAATGACTTATTGTATGTGTTATAGCAAATAGGTTACTATATTCAATACCTTGGTGAGTTTGAGGCCAACCAAGCTTTGCGCTCCCGGCGAAACCGCAAATCCAAGACGTTTAACAAACGGGTATTCATTTTGTCCATGTACCATTATCTGTGGGTAGGAAAAAATTATGAAAATTGTCAAACTGTATTATGAGTGGTTGCAGTAGTTTTAAGGGCAAAACATGCCACAGGCCATGCAAGGTCATGCAGACCATTCAAGTCAGTAGTTTTCCCATGGTCAGGATGACACTTGGGTATTGTGCCTCATCGAAAATAGACCTTGTGCACTGACGACACACTGACGTCATCCGTTGGGGCAAAACAATGGAACACGTGGTGGCACGCATAAAAAATCGCCCGGCAGGTGTAGCAGACTGTGCGCGTCTACGACTGGTTGACAAATCAGCTGCCTGCATTTGTCTGTGTTGGTTTGTTTTGCCCCCAAAGGAGGGCGTACCTTCCGCCGTGACGTCATATGCACAAGGTCTATTAAGCAACAATAATTTCTACTATTCCCATGCTGCAACTGTGGAAATAGTTTGCCATAACTGCAAAGGTCCTTAATGTCCACCTCTATTTTAGGCTTACACGCATACGGATATTAATACCGATTTTCCTTTTATTCAATATTAATTCCGGTTTAATTCCGGTTTGTAGAAGACGAAGATTTTTCACTGGACGTCAAACCCTAAGGTCGAAAAAAATCAAAAACTTGAAAACATCGGTGAAAGTTGAAATCAAAGATAAACATTTCAATTCGGCAAAGGAGAACAGATTTACAAAAATTAAAAACAATGGTTTTAATTAAAAATGTTTGTGCACATCAAACATAGATATTTTATATAAGCAGCAGCACAACGGATAGACACTTATGCCAAACTAGTGATATTTTCCAGTCTTTACTACTGCAAACTTGCAAAGCAAAACTTACATTGGCTGTGGTTTTGAATTTCTCCCATACGTCTAAGTTCTAGATGGATTCTCAGACTGCGAGTAAAAGAATGGATCCAAACGCCCTTTTACTGCTTCATCTTAGAGTGTTGTGACTTAATTTTTGACAGTGGGTGTCACAACCGATAATGTAAAAATTAACCGATAATGTAAAACCAACCGATAATGTAAAAACAACCGATAATAAAAAAAAATTACCGATAATGTAAAAAAATCTTTGAACCGATAATTAAAAAAAATACCGATAATGTAAAAACTGCTCTAACGAGGGTTTCATATGGTCCTATCAATAGGTATGTATGTGTTCGAGTTTATGTAGGTAGGTAGAAGGCAGGCGGGCAGGGCGGGAAAGCAAATAGATAGGTTTATGCGTGCGTACGTGTGTGTGCGTATGTGCGCATGTAACCTGTGTGAATTTATCGGCCTATGTAATTGATTATGTTGTGTCTAAGTGTAGTCTTCATCACGGTAGTAGCAAGGACTTTTTATTGGGGGTGGCCAACTACTTGGCCTGATTCACCATGGGGGGTGGGGGATTTTCGAATATTTAAGTACCTTAAGATGTAATCTGGTGTTAATATCATTCGCACCATTAGCATCGTTTGAAGTCATTCTTTCTGCACCATTAGAATTTTTTTTTTTCAGAATTCGATTGGGTGCATTATCCCATGGCCTCCCTCTTGTTATGCCAATGACCTATTCGTGGTTTATGAATTCTCACGTGTCGCTCAAGAAAATGCATGCTCGGAAGAAACGTCAGGAAATCAATGTCTGATCAGAAAGCAGCTTACTGGTCTCATCGGACAGATAGCTCAGTACATGAGTTCTCAGGCTATACGCTATGTAATATCACACTCAGCCTGCCAGATTCAAACAAAAATGGTCACCAAAGTCAACTATCACCCCAGTTTGCCCCAGTTGTCATTTACATGTGCGTGTCAATGTGTGTGTATCATTTGCATGTACGAGGATACATGCATTTTCCATTTAGTTATACATTGTTCTTGTCACGCCACTTTCTTGTCCCCTTCGTAGCGCCACGGCTGCTCTAGCGACAAGTGCAAATTTTATGAACCCAGTCATAAACTACGTATAGGCCATTGTCTCATCTGGAGTGAGGCCAGGGAACATATCCCCTATCGAATTCTGAAAAAAATATTTTGTAGTAGCACACAAAAGAAAGATTTCAATGATGCTAATGATGCAAATGATGTTAATATAAAATAATAATGGAAATTTATAATGCGCACACATCGGCAAAAAGCGCTCATGGCGCATGCAAGGCTCAAAGAGACACAAAACAAAAACTAAAAGAATTCCTAAGAAAAAGCAATGTCCATCAAATGACTTTTAAGTCTAGATTTAAATGTCTGCAAAGTTGAACTAAAACGAATATGTTCGGGAAGCTTGTTCCAAAGGTGAGGAGCAGCAGCAGAGAAAGATCTGTCACCCCAGGACCTCGAAGTTTTCGGTTCAGCCAAGGGATGTTGGGATGCTGATCTCAAAACGGGGCGTGTTTGGGAGAAAACAAGCAGTTATGTATGGTGGAGATAAGTTGTTTATGGCACGATAAGTGAGGAGAAGTATTTTAAACTGAATCCTTAAACGAACAGGAAGCCAGTGCAGATCAGACAGGACGGGGGATATGTGTATGGACACCTTAGTACGAGTAACAAGACGAGCGGCGGTATTTTGTTTCATTTGAAGTCGACGAATTAAATCATTGGGGAGTCCGAATAGAAGGGCATTTCCCATGTCGAGACGGGAGGAAATGAAAGCGTGAACTAATTGCTCCGTAGCTTGTTGGTTGAGGTATTTTGTGATTTTGCCCAGGTTCCTAATATGGTAGCTGCACGATTTGATAGTCGCATTGATGTGCGATTCCATAGACATTTTGTTATCCATTAGGACACCAAGGTTACGCACTTGGTCAACCGGAGGGATATCTGAGTCTCCAACTCTAAAATGAGGGATGTTGATCTTCCCTAGCTTCACCGGGGAACCAAAAAATAATGAACTTAGTTTTATTGTCATTAAGTTTTAGATAGTTAGATTTCATCCAGTCACGCATCTCATCAACACGTTTCTCCATGCGATGAAGGCAATTTTCTGCCTCCTGCTGTGTAGCTTCCAATGACGAATAAATTTGAGTGTCATCAGCATAAACATGATTGTTAAGCCCATATCTTTTAATGAGATTCCGAACAAGGGATGCATACACAACAAACCATTGGGGGCCCAACACTGAGCCTTGCGGCACAGAATAATTAAGAACAACTGGTTGTGAGGAGTAATCACGAATGCGTACACATTGCGATCGGTTATGAAGGTAAGATTTGCACCAATCCAGAGCAGTACCACCAATCCCTATGTGGTATTGCAGCCTGTGAAGAAGGATTTTATGATCAACCGTGTCAAATGCAGAGCTGAGATCAAGTAAGATCATTGCAGTAATTTTGCCACGGTCCATTTCACGCAGTATGTCATTTTGAACCCGTAATAAAGCGGTCTGAGTTCTGTGATGGGGACGGTAGGCAGATTGGAAAGGGTCCTGTAAGTCATTCTGAGTGATTACAGACCATAGACGAGGTGAAACAATACGCTCTATCAGCTTTCCAAGAAACGGTAAGTTTGCACTGGTCTAAAATTTTTGAAGTCCTTTTTTTCAAGACAAGGCTTCTTTAGAATAGGTCTAATATATGCAAGTTTCTAATCAGTGGGAAAAACCCCTGAAACAAGAGATTTGTTTATAACGCATGTTTAAAGCAGTGTTTTATTAACGAGGTAGGTATCGAATCAAGCTCGCATGATTTTGTTAGAACTTTCATGAGCTTTCTTTCAACTTCTTCATTTGTTGTTGGTTGGAAGTTGAGAATTCGGGGACAACAACCACCGCCTTCAAGAATAACAGAACCAGCACAATCCTTATGGAAACTACGACGAATTCGGTCAATTTTTTCCACGAAGTAATCAGAGAATTGGTTAGCTAAATCCTGCTCAGAATGACAACTTGGAAGTATAGAGTCACTGGGTTTATGCAGCAAATTGCTAACGATCCCGAAAAGACGTTTCTGATCGCCATGGCAGTCGGCTACAGCGTTAGAGTAAAAGCTAGATAATGCTGCCTCAATCAACCGATTAACAATTTGCCGTTGTTCACAATAAACCTGGCGGTCTACTTCAAGTTTCGATTTGCGCCATTTACGTTCAAGTTCCCTTCTTTTAGATTTAGCCGACTGTATTTCCTCATTATACCAGGACGTGTTTGGTCTAATGACAATACTTCGAGTCCGAGGAGGCGCATGTTTGTTCAGCAGCTCTTTTAGTGATCTGTTGTATTTTCCGACACATTCATCGAGATTGTCGTTATCAAAGTCAATTGAAGAAAGTTCCTGGACGATATCATGAACCAAGATGTTAAAGTCGATTGAATTTAGGTTGCGTTTCACCAATGTTTTCCTTTGTCGGGGAGGCTTCTGAAGCATTAACTTTCAAGTAACTGCTAGATAGTCTGATAGGCCAGTCTGAACACAAGTTTCAGACACCATATTGGTGCTGTTAGCACCAGTTAACATCTTAGGGTACTTATCCAAAAATGACTAAACTGTAACTGGCCACCGCAATAAAAAATATCCTGGTTACTCCCATGATGAAAGCTTTCGTCAGACCAAGCTTGGTCAATTATATAGACCAATAGATTAAAACAAGTTACATGATCACATACGCACGTACACACGCGCCCACCCACGGACCTACCTGTTCGCGTTCCCGCCCTGCCCATCTCCGCCTGTCAGCTTCCCTGCCGACCTATATGTATAAGCTCGCACACAGACACACCTGTAGGTAGGACCATATCAAACCCTCGTTAGAACAGTTTCAACATTATCGATTAATTTTTTTTTACATTATCAGTTCAAAGATATTTTTACATTATCAGTTAATTTTTTTACAAAATCGGTTCAACGAATTTTTACATTATCGGTATTTTTTCATTATCGGTTGTTTTCACATTATCGGTAATTTTTTTTTACATTATCGGTCGTTTTTACATTATCGGTTAATTTTTACATTATCGGTTGTAACATGGGGTAAGTTTTAAACGTTTATAGCCAGTTTCAGGCACAACAAAGCACTTTGTTTTAAAAGTAACGGTTGACTGAAATTAATCAAAGACGCGCCAAAGCCTCCAACTCCGTTGGTATTGTTCACTTAAATTCCTACATCAAAATTATTGTACGTACCGGTGTAAAGTGCTTGACAAGTGCCGGTTTCTCGGTAGAAAATTAGCTGAATCACAGTTTACTGCTACGGTATATATTTTGTATATTGGTATTCTTTGATTCATGTATTCGTATAGAAAGGCATGTCTAAGAGCTTTTCATGTTACGAATCGGTCTTTTACCCTTTAAAAACTTTTCCATAAAAATGAAGTATTAGGAAGACACATATTCTGTTTAATTTTTTTTTTTGCCTCGTATATCTGCGTATTGCTGTGAACATCAATATTGCAGTGGTACCGAGAAAGTTTCCTGCGAGACTGGCGCATGTGAAAACAGTCTGGAAAATTTTTCACCGTACCTTTATTCCAGCCCCTGTATTGCGACTGTTGAAGTACTCCCATTGCTCTACGTTAAGTCGCAGAAACAGACCGTAGTCAAAACCAGTTTGTCGTACAGAAAGAGCGTCCTGTTGTCTCGGTGGGTTGTTGAACGTATAGCACACGCCAAAATCGGTGAAAACTTGAGTGAAATTTTCAGGGCCGCATGGATCCATCATTTGCCAACTTTTCGAAAGGAAATAATGAGACATGAGAAAGATTTTGCTGACTTGAACTCTGAAAGGTTGGAACATTCGTTGCAGAAAGGCTTTTAAGGTTGAACGTATGTACTTCGGATGGTGGGGGATCAGGGTTTATGTGAAGCAAGATTTGAACCCAATTACATACCAGAAGCTCAGTGGCGGCGCACGAATGTCAAAATTAAGGAAAACAAATTAAGGGCAAGGGGTAATGATGAGGGAGGCAAAAAGTTTTCGGTCGCAGCGCGAAACCGAGCCAAAATCACCCATTCCTGGGGTGGAGTGCAAGTAGCGAAGCCCCGGGAGCTCTGAGCTTTGAACATATCTATGCATGAAATATTATGTCTTTGGAGAGGTATATAAGTTATTTATTTTTTTTATGGTTAACCCAACTCCATAACTGACCTTACTTGGCGGGGGGGGGAGGGGGGAAGTTGAGGTAAGGGCAAAAACCAAAAAACAGAGTGGGGCAATGCCTCCTTTTGGTCCTCGTAGCGCGGCCATTGCAGGTGCTTGTTATTAATTTCCTGGTCTTAGAGTAAGCAGGACTGTAAGAGTTCGACAAGAGACTTCCCGAGATCGGCCAACACTCTCTTATCCCCTCCTCTCTTTAATGTGATGGAGAAAGCAACAAAAGCAAACGAAAAATATAAACTGAAGAAGACCTAGTGTTACAGTTTCGAAATTGCCTTCCCATTGTTTACTTGTGTTTGTGTGCCCTATTATGAAATAACGTTTGTTTCAATATCGATAAAATAAAACTTTAAACCACTGAATTAAAGTCCACTAAGATTAATCACATTACAATCTTTGACAATTTGGTGACATCTTCTGAGTGAAGTTGGTCATAAAGGGTTAGCATTCCTTTGACACCTTAAAAATCAAACAGGTAAAACGACAGTCTCCACTTGGCAGTTACACAGAACATTTCACAGAACTCAGTATTCAAATCAAGTGGTGACGGCAGTGGCGGCACCAAGGGGGGGGGGGGATAGGGGCGTCCCCCCAGTCAGAACCTTTGTCCCCTCCAGTTTCTCCCCAGTCAGCTCCGGAATAATAGTGGCCTAACAAGAGTGTCTAGCTCGGTTCGGAACGACACAAACAGGACCAGAAAACCTTTAGGTTTGGGAAAACGAGATGGACCGAGTTATATGGTGGAGTAGAGAAGAAAAGGTTAAGTTAGATGGAGTTTTACGGCCCATTTTCCAACCTATTGGTACAAGTCCAAATTTTTCATGTTTTGTTCTTAGAGTAATACCCTAATACATTAAAATCATTTGGAATTTTTGCATTGAATTGTGCATGATGAACCAAAGTATACTTCTACCCCGAGACTTATTTTTCCCTATAAAGATATGCTAAAACCTCGGGGCTTCCGGGGGCTTCTCCCCCTGGACCCCACCAGTGGCCGTAAAGCGGGCCCCTGGCCCTCACCCGTTACAGCTCGCGCTTCGCGCGAAATTTTTTTACCCCCCCCCAGTATTTTCATTTGCCCTCCATTTGCCCCCCCCCCCCACTTTTTTGATCCTGGTGCCGACACTGGGTGGCAGCAACAGCCTAAATTCTCCCAAAAATACTACAGACGTTGGAAAACTTGGTGAAAAATGTTCTAAACGCATGATGAAAATTACACTAATCTTCTCCCATAGCTGACGACGAAAAATAGCATTTTTAAATCCCTTAAAACTTTTGAGGCGATTTCTGCCAGAACATTTCAAAAGAAACCCGTCTGGTACAATGAGATTTTTCTCACTCGGTTCAAAGTGCAATCCTTATCCATGGTTGAGCTGTTCAAGTTGAATACGACTGCCGTAGAGTGCCGACGCGAGCGTTTATAAATGCAGCGGTCTATATACATATCCGATGTAGTTATTTGAAATGCTGATAAAAAGCTCACGAAGATATTGCTGTCAAATAGGAATGTTTACCCATTAAATCTGTAAATTCCCGTTTCAAGGATAAAAACTATTATTCAGCCATTCCCGTTATAAACATGAAAATCCTTGCCAGTCTTAAAATAGAATTTATCCATTATAAGATGTAAAAAGAAGTCGATGAGTTCAAAGTCCTTTCACATTTTCTCATCCCAGTCACATGAGAAAGTGTTTTATTCTCTTTTTTATATTTCTTGGTGATTTTACGAGAAGTGCATGGAGAACTCTTCGATGTTGTTTAAAAGAAGTCATTGAACAACTCCTAAATTGATTAAAGTGTGGCGTTTGTTCAAACAATTTACGATGTCTACATGGGTCGTTCGAGTTGATTAAGACGAATAGCTTACAAAACGATCAGTTTAAGTGATGGTTAGATAAGTACTTTACTATTGTGCAGGTCTATACATCATGCAATGATATAGATCTACGTCGACTATGAACGGAGGTTGTACTGTCTCACGGTACATCTCGAGGTAAACCCTCAGGCTGGGGCTTAACTACTGGTATAGGGTGCTTTTACTTACGTCACAAGCCACTCCCCCTTTGACGTGCAACATCGAGTGTAATACGCATTTATTGTAGCTTACTGAAAGGCAGCTGACGACCCACGTGTGACTGTTGCACCAAGACACTGTTAATTTTTGCCCGGCTTGGACGTGTCGTGGCTTGCTTTCCAATTTTGACGTAAGAAGAAGTCATTCTGTAGACGAATCCGATTAGCACTTGTTTTTAGTAACTGTAGGCCGCCATTAGTGGGGTCCATCAGCCTAAAACCGTCTTTATTTATTGTTTACACGAATTTCAAACCCTCATATTTAGTGAACTTGGAGAATATAAGAAAGAAATTATTCTACAACCATCCATTATAGAGGTAAGCAAGGAAATCGAAAGATTTAAAGATGATGGACCCCACTTATGGCCGACTGAAATCAGACCATCACTTGTTGTCCGGATTCGTGTATAGACAAAACACGAGACCGAGGCCACGCCCACTCGAGGGCGATGCAAGATAATCGTATTTACCGATGTATGGTAGCCTTTGCAAATCAATTGATTGGAAACTGGGCCGTAAAACTCTAACTTTGCAAATCCAAGCTTATACTTGGAAGGCTGCCGCACTTTTCCTGGCCTAACCATTGCTATGTATACAAGCTACACTCTCCGACAAAAGTTGGCTACCGTTTTGTAACTATCAGTTAGGGCACAACATTGAAAGGGGGTGAACGGGGGTGAGAGGGGGTTCCAGGTTGAGTTTGAGAAATTATGAGGGCATTTTGTCACTGTTACAGCGATTTTGTTTCATTTGTTTTGTCAGGGATTGTAGCCTCTCTGATTACGAGGTAGGCCTATTACTGAACGACAGTCTTGATTAGGGGCTGTGTACACTTCACTAAACAGATACCTAAGTACGTGCGTGTGTGGGGGGATATGTGTGTGTGCGCAAGAGAGGGCGTAATTCCTTTGCTGAAATTTGCACTCCATGAGAAGATGTGGGGAATCAATACACATTTAGCAACCGACCCCAGGACCCAAATCTACCTCAGGGAGAAAATACGTCATGATGACGTCAGAGGCCTATACCTGCATTCCATTATCATGTCTTCTTTTTGATGAGCTGCATTCATTATCTCTTTGGTAAAGTTGCGACCTTCAGTATAGTTGTACTCGTTCCATGCGATAGATTCATTAGGAACCTGAAAAATAAAAACGAAGTTGTATAATTTATTTTAAAGTAAAATAAGATGGGTCTGGAGATACCAAGGAACATATAGCCTACCACAAACCGTTGAAACTACATCCTATCTGTAAATTTAACATACCACTTTAAGAAAATACAAATCGTCCTTCTGAGTGGCGTACCGGAATTTTTCATTTACGGTGCTGAGGGGGGAAGTCTTTCAATTGGTGGGACAAGAAGACATGACACCATCTGAGCGTAGCGCCATCGGTTGCCGGTGGTGAAGGCATTCCTCAGGCTTTTAGAAAGAATCTAAGTAGCCATTATTTTGAGCTTTTGATTGCTTTAACTTCAACAATAAAAGTGAGCAAATTGTAAAATAGTCAGAAATTTAAAAGATAAAATGTATAACTGTCATTGGATAAAATGCAACTATAATTATTTGAAAAAAAACGAGTTTGTATGTGAGGTCGTTGCAAAAATGAACTTTAAAAATGTTCCTTTCTCGAAAAACTGTCAAAAATTGTAAATTGCGTCTTACGTTTCTTCACAATTGTTTCCAATCGCCAGATTGTAGCGTTCAGAGAAAATGTTGGCTCAACTGCCCCTCAGATTGCAGGCAATGATACTTTTAGTCTCTCTTTATACTAAAACTCCAAACTTTGAAGGCTTGATTTTGAAGTTTTTGTCTTAAACACACTTTGCCGGCAAGGTATTTGTCGCCCCTCCCACCTCAAGTTAAGTCACTGGTCCTTTGGAAATTGTCGTAGCAGATTTGTCATCCCATTACAAAAATGAAAAAATAATAATAATAAAAAAATACTTCGTGGTAGGGACTTTAATGGCAGTACTGAAAACTGAAATATATATGTTCTATGTGATTACGTGCTTCTCTCCCCCCTGAATTACAATATTACCTGTAGTCTACAAAGGGTCTCAATTGGCATACCACTTCGATCGACATCAATTTCCGTAACAAGTAGAGAAGATCATGTTATAGATGTTACACATGCTACACATGAATGTTACACATGCTCTGAGAGTGTTTTGACAACACCTTAGGACCTGGTCTTATGAACGTCTGTACATGAATATAATATATATATATATATGGCCTAATATCTCTAAAAGCTTACGTAGTTTTATAGTACAGTTACTGCAAGCTCGTTAATAATTCCTTTAAATGAAGTAAGACCTACATTGTCGTCAATGACAGATTGCTTAAAGAAGTTTATTTGTTACAAGGCCTTCATGAGCCGGGGGATGTCTCCCCCCCCCCAAAAAAAAAAACATCGTCAGAGCGACGACAGTTGGAAAATATATAATTCCAGTTGGAATTTTCCCTCCTAGCTCTAGCACGCTGTTTCCGACTGGGCCCATATCGACTTTTCCAAGTAGATCAAGTGCCGTAGACATTTCTTACTTAAATTGGCACCATTTAGCCCCATTTTTGCAAATTTTTCATAAACTGCTAGAATATCATCGATTTAGTAATTTTCAGTCTCATCTCAAACATATCAAAATTATGCACCAGTCCAATAATGTTTAATTGTTCGTTTGGATGATGGCCCCTCGATTTCCAGTTTTCCACCAGGGGCATTGACCTATATTTTTGAAGAGGTAGGGTGAGATAGGTCTAGAAGGGTTGTTCGACCAAGAATCACTTTACTTTTGGAAAAGGTTCTCTCACAAGAGTTAATCAAATTATCGGATTTTTCACGCGCTCCGCGAGCTTCGGATACTTAGAGGAGGCTTTAAATCTCTATTTCTAACCAATTAGTTTAATCGGGTCTGCCACGGGTTTTTTCCGCGTGCTTCCGACCTTTCTCAATGTTCTCATACATACCAATATTCCTATTAGTGATATAACAACGCACGCCGACGTTTGGTAGAACAAGTAAATAGCATTTTTCGTATTCGGAAGAGAGATCGCCTCGTCACCTAGTGATTTGCAGATAGGTTTTATTGTGGAATCTATCTACCTGTCCATGAAGATTCTGAATCCGCCAACTTTCTGATATGGGAGCACGAGCCTAGATTTGTGGTCCTGGACGTTAAAAAATGCTGTTAAATGTACGAAATTTTGCACTGTTGAAACTTCATGTATACACACGCGACATGTGGGCGGAATACACACATGACCACCTGTATTGGTCGTATGACAGATTTAAAATATCTTAAGTTAGTCTGCCTGGGTGTTTAGGTACATGGAGTACAGGTTCTCAAGAACTAGCGTAGCCGGAGCAAGGCACTGCTGTAACATCCCGCCTCACAGATTTTCCAGTTCCTTTCAATTTGCTGAATATGTAACACAAATTTTAATTTAAAGGTAGCTTATGGTACAAATCTTACATAAGATACACAAAAAATCCACAGGGAGGGTGAAAGCCTTTCCCCTCAAACCCTAGGCCCATGGAGCAGGTTGAAGACTGCCATCCAAAATTTCGAAAGATCTGAATTTCGGGCAGAAGTTTAAAAAAATCTGGCAGCCATTTAAGTCTTAAACAACCTGTCATGCTTTTACTCACTAAAACCTGTTAATGATGCCCGAATTCTTTGCGGAATTTGCTCGAAAAAAAAATAATAAAAAATGCATCACTGAAAAATTTTCATGGAATATTCCATAACAAAATGAAACTTGGCCAAACATTCTGGGTGTCTACATACCTCAGTTTCACTACAAGGTTTGGGCATGATTTTGCCCTATATGGTAGAATATCGTTCCGACCAAAAGCTGCAAAATTTTGTGGGATGATTCTGACCAGGGAGGTGTAACAAGTTACAACTGCCTGTTTTTAGATTACACATGCAGACAGGAAAGTACCCATGCAGGTGTATAAAGTAAACTAAGTTTTGACCGGAAAATTTACATTTTATCCGGTAATTTTCTGATCGTAATGCAATTTGTTCATTTCTTAAAGTAGTGAAAATTTTATTGCAAACAAAAGTTCAAGTGACGACTGCTTCGAGTTAACACCTCCGTGGAGTTACTTACAAGTCTGAAAAATGCTATTTTGAGAATTCTGAGAAGTCGCGATTTTTCATTTTTTTTTTTTTGTTTTTGTTTTCTCTGCGCTAACTGTCGTGCTCCGCTTAGATTTACCATGCAATTATTGCATATTTATCCTCTGCCCATAACCTTCAGCGCAGCGTACTGTTGATGTGATTCATAGCAATTACTTCACGAAGTTTCTTCTCGATTTTTACATGGGAAACGTTCTGCCCCTTTACTTTTGACCACCTCATCCATGGCCTATAAAGCACCTCCAGGATCATTTACGGGTCCTGTTTTTCTGTCGATGATTTCAACAAGGGCCATATCACATAGTCCAATACCGGCTATACAAAATCGTTGAAAGCCATATATGTAACTGAAAATGTCATGTTTATCTTACAAATTTGAATCTCCTGTAAAAAAATGAGTTCACGAACTTAACAAAAAACAGGAAAATGGAAAAAGGTCCATAAAGTTAACTTTGTTTGGGTCACCTTTTCCAAATTGGAACACCTCTGGTGACTTTTAAATTATCGGGAACAACCCTAGTCGTTAAAGAAAAGTTAAAAATATAATATATAATGGAGTGAATAAAAAATAATGAGTAAAAACATGTAAATATGGAGAGAACCCCCCCCCCCCAAGAAAAAATAATGAGATAAAAACAGATACATAGGGAGTGAACCATAAAAATAATGAGGTAGAAAAGAACCAACCCGAACATAAAAGGATATGCATGATTTCATCAAACCTATCGGATTTGCCTGATTTTATCAAGCATTTTCATACACTCATGAATTTATTTGCTCTCATTGCAAAATACCGAAAAGGTTTGCCATCAGAGAGATAACTAGATGAGGAAGTCTATCAAGACATCTTTTCATGCAGCTTCCGACGGCCAACATTGACAAAAACAAATTAAAACTGTTTACAATAGCAACAGGGTTCGTAAGTTCCTCACCATTTATGACAAAGAAAATGCTATTCGTTTCTTGTTTGTCCTTTTTTGCTTTTCAGTAAATTTACAAATTTCATTCCAGTTATGCTTGAAATCATACTTACAATTGTTTTCTTTAAGTAAACTTTTCTTGGAAATGCGACTGTCGTGGAATATTTTTTTGGAAAAAGTTTTTGAGTCCAGATTTGTTTTGCTAAGAAGCGTTATTGAGAATAGAAGTAATATAACGTTTTATTTTCCATTAAAAAAAGAGTGATGATACCAGTAGTGATCCAACCATGACCGCTGGGAACGGGTAGGGGGCGGGACACTACATCCCCCTATTGGCCAAAACCTTGCGGATTCGGGCAGACTTCGGTGCCTCAGTCGAGCAGAGATTATGCCCTCGAGTGGGGGAGGGGGTCTTTAGTCGGGCCAAAATTCACGGCCCCTGAGAGAGAGAGAGAGGGAGAGAGAGAGTCCTATGCAGTCATGAATTCAAGATTACTTATCGGAATACACACCCCTTTGTTTCTGAGGGACAGTGGTGAAGGTTTTGCAAGTACAAAGGATCTTGAGAAGGAATTTTGGTAGATATTATTTTTTGTCCATGGCGGTCTACTGTAGCGAAAGAGATGAACACCAAAATTTTATCTCACAACCCTTTGCATTCCTATTTGAAAAGGGTCAGTGTGTAGGTATAATTCCAATTGGTACTGGACTTATCATGATATAAAGATGGAGTTTTACGGCTCAATGGATATATCAGGAATTACTATTACACTTGGAATAATTACTCGAATTAAGTTGTGATCATGAAAATGGACGTCGAAATTGTATTCGGAGCCAGAGTGTTGAGGTTGCTTCTTCCACTTAGCATATATTTCACATCCTCGGGCGAGAGGTTGGCAAGAAGAAGCTGAAGCAGTACATAATTTTTCTAAAACGAAAACGGTTGCCCATCAAAAAAAATCTCGTTTTCCTTCTATAATTATATAACCATGAGCACTCCTTCTCTTGAATATTTGCAAAACTTTTATGGGGTAGAGGTGGGGTGGGTTTGGCAGTTGGAATGGGAAATTAGGGCTTACGTAAATGGACCAGGTTTTAGCTAATTTTAAGGGTGGCCTGTAAAGCTTTATAAGTCTGCGAGGAGTATAACAATTGAGCAATTATGAGGAATGACGACTTACATGAAGTGTTGGATATACAAGAGTCAATATATTCATTTGGTCTTCTGTGAGATTCGATTTCCTCCATTGATTGTAATTACAGACTGTCACAGCTGGAAACGTAACGTTGTCAACGTACTGCAGGGTCACGAGACTGGAGACCGGAAACTTGAAGAATTTAGTAAGGTTATCGATGACGCCTTGTAAAAGAATAGAGATAGATACCAGCAGGAAGATAATCCAAAAACACCTGAAATTTAAAAAAAAAATGAAAACGTCATAATTTGAAGTAGATTATTTTTCGGGTCACACCAAAGACTTACAAAAGTGTAACCTATACTGTCACTATGCTTGGTGCTTAGCATAAGCAATGGAGTTGGGATAACAGGCCAGTGAGCCATGACAACTGGCATGAAGCCGGTGGCCGGTCCGACTTAAACCAGTTGGTTAGAAACTGAGCCACAAAACCTCATCCTAACCAGCTACACTTGGTAAGTAAGATATCGTTATGACCAAAGGCTACTAAAGGTGGGGTACTCGCGTGGGATAATTATCATCACCCCTCCAGTTGCCTACAGCTCATTCCTCCAACAAATCTCTTCCCCAATGTTTTTCCGTATGGTGTAGGATCTAAATCTGAAAGTCGAGGAGTAAGGTAGACCTTCTGTGAGTGTATAGTTCCGGTCAGTCCACTTGGAAATATATTTACTTCAAAATCACAGAATTTTCAGCACCTCCGCACCTTAATTATTCAAAAGAATCTCAATGTTTAATAAAATGAGTAAACAACAACCCGCACATATGTTAATGAGCTACAAAAATCTACATGGCGTTACTTTGCAATACAAACAAAAGCGACCCTTTCTAATAGAGAATCTAATTTTCGAGCTAGCCATGCAGTAAACCTTCACGAATCTTCACAGAACGCATAATTCATCAGAAGCGGTAGGCGTGATATAGAACTGAGTCCCAGTGAAACTTTTTCACTTGAGAAAAAAGGTGAATCCAAGAAAAATTTAATCAATGTTATTCGGTGGTACTCTGTGCGAATTTCGGGTTTCCGTATCTCTCGCACTGTGTATGTTGTTTACAAGAATGTTCAAGGGCAACTTTGCTTTCGTTCAAAATATTTTTTCTTCCGTTCGAATTCCATTGTTGTGTTCTTTTTGTTACCAGGATGACTCTGGTGTAGTAAAGATTCTGGTTTTCGGACCGTGGATGAAATGTAACGAAGTATTTAGTTTGTTAGTTAATTAGTTAATTAGCTTTTACAGCTCCCTGGTTAGATGGAAGTTCTTTCAGCCCAGTTTCCAACCTATTGGTTCATGTCGAGGCCTTTTTCCAGTTGTGGCTCACCGGCTAGTTTTCCCTACTCCATTGCTCATGCAGAGCTTCGCGCACAACGGGAGTAGCTTCCATTTTTAGAGTCTTTGGTATGACTCGACCTGGGAATCGAATCCGGGCCTTCCGCGTAAGACTGTCTATACGGTTAGACCAAACACGCGGTCCGTAACGAAGTATGTAGCTTACACATGTAGCGTTGTGCTATTACAATGTTGCATGCAGACTTGCTACCCAGTTTCATGCAACCGAACATGTTCGGTGGCACGAAACTGGAACGTGCATCTGACAACAACGACGGACTTCTGGAATGAAGCCCGTGAAGATCAGTTCATCGAAATGAACGGAACACATTCTTGTGTCTTCAACGTAACAAGTGAAGAGTATGTTAAACGTTAGAACTTTGCGTGAATCGCTTCATGGTCCTGCGACTTGTTGCATAATGTGGACACTTTGCTCTTAAAACTAGTTAGTCGTCAATCGCTCAGCACGACAAGACAGTCTTGTTGCAATGAGTCGCGTCGCGTAGTGTGGATGGGGCTTTATTCCTGCAACACTTGCAGCATAATCAAAATACCATATACTATTAGAACCGGTATGTGTTACTTTACACTCTTAACTTTTGATTTTACTTTTCGTTAGGTGGATCATTTCTGGAAGTCTATACATTTGATTCTTGCCCAAGATAGGCCATATTCTCAACGTGATGTGGTGTTCAGTTACTCTTTTAATTTCAAAAGATTTAAAATTAGACTAATAGAGTTAAATTAAATATGTTTGCAATTTCCAATTAGTGACCAATCGAACGTCCGATTGGTCACTAATTCCACTCTTTTAGATTTAAACTCAAATATTTTAAATCTTACGATTTAAGAAAGTACCAATACAGTAACCAGAGGAAGAACTCAACTGAACGGGTTATACCCCGGTTTAAAACATTTTTTATATAAAATGAATAACTTAAGAGAAAACAGTTACACTGGAAAATATTTTTATTCCAGCCAGTATAATATAAGTAATTAAATTCATATTTCTAAATATGGAAATTTTTATCTTACTGTCACTAAAAAAACTTTTTCATCAAATATCATCGTATAAAACCTGGCGGCTACTTAAACTTTTAAACAGTTTTAGTGAATTAAATATCTTAATACCCATTTTAAATGTATAATATTGTAACTTTTTGACGTTGGGTATTTTCTCTTTTCCTTAACAGTAGTGTAGCCATTATTCACCTTCTGAAAATACCGGTGGATGGGTTGGTCACATATTTCATTCCATGCAGTGTCGCAGTCTGTCCAAATTTCTGCCAACGAAATCCCAAATAAGTTCGCCGAGCACATCCGCACCGTTTCTCATTTTCTGTCTTTTCGTTCTTCTTTGTTTTCTTCTGACGTTTCCTCAAATTTAACTCGAATCTATTCTTCTTTTTCTTGGTCATTTTCTTACCTTCATCTTTTAAGTCATTTTTACAGACCTGGCGATCTTCAGACGCAAATAAAAATTGCTGCGAGGCTATCGTGGACAAAGGCGGCTTAAAAGCCTGTGAATCTGTCTCCGAATACGTCCAACCTTCCATTGTTTTAAGAAAGTAGTCCCACAAAATGCAGAATAGACTTGGCACTACTAGGCCAATGGTCCCTTACGAACTACACCAGATCTTCCTAGTATACCCCAGTGAGCCACAACTGGAAAACAGGCGGTGATCGGGCCGACTTAAGCCAACTGGTTAGAAACTGGGCCGTAAAACTCCATCTAGCCTAATATAGTATACCTCCCAAACCATACTATATACTATATCCAATCTAAATGTCTCAAGCGAAAATATTGTCATCCCACTCGAAGCCATTGAAGGTAACTGCCGGTTCTGGTGACATAGGTTACATAACGTTGCTGCACCATCAGAAGCAAACGCAAATTTCGGATTAAGTTAAAAAAAAAAAAAAAAAACAAGTCGTTTTTGACATGAAAAAGTTTCCAAAGAGCTGTTCTGCAAAAGAGTCAAATCGTGAGTCCTTGGCAGCTTGGCGTCATAAAAACTAAAAGAAAACTTGTACGAAATGAAACCTTCTTTCTAAAATTACGAAAATTTCACTGATTTGTCGATGAAATAACACTCTCCCCAGTTTAGGATTCTTTCAACTGGTGTGTCGCGCTGTCAGGATGATGTCTTTAAACTGATGGAGTTAAGTTATTTGGGCTGTATGAGAGTTTTATCACATAAAGTGTTTCATCACCTTTCGCGCCATCGACAAGAACCTCTCGTGATGTAAAGAGTCATAAATTTTGGTCATGACGCGAGCGGGAAGCGCCTTTCACGAGTGTTTGATTTGGATTCTTTAAACGCATTAGGCGCTCGTTTCTATGCAGTTTACTCCTATAAAACAATCAGTGTATATTGCCACGCAAGGGAAGTGTTAAATCGGTCGGAACCGCTCATTGTAAAGACTTTACACGACAAGAGGGCCACGAAAGAGGAAATTTCGAATATGATTGATAATCGTCACGACCCTTGCGGCTCCGTCACTCGGGTTAAAAGAGACGGTTGGTCGTGTATGACAACATCCCGACATCTCCGATTGTTTATTTCCAATTGCCGATGAACCTTGTGCTATCCAGTCGGAAGAATATACACGAATTTTCGCGTAAATAAAGATTGAGAGTAGGTAAATTAATTCGGTTTATTAAACCGTTAAAAAGGTATGAAATAGACAAAGTCTCTAGCGAAAGTTGTGATCGCAAAATAAGCCAATATTTGCTTCAAATTAATATCTATAGATCGTGAAAAGAATTTTTACATACACATTTCCTCTCCTCTGCTAATAAATCAAAGCCAGCATTTGGAACAAATAAACAAGTCTTCATTCAATGATCATGTTTTAAAAATAGTTAACGGCACTACACGAGCAGAGTTTTATATGTACCACTGAAATTAGATCTCAAAATATCGCTTCAAGCTGTTAGATTTATCCAGGGTTGGCAGTTTTTCCATAGGCGTTTTTAGCCATGGTTTTTACCGATAAAAACCGTCCTGGTAAAAAAAGATTTTTCCAAATTGGTGGAAAAAGTGGTAAAAAGTGGAAAAAACATATCGTGCTTCACAAAATTGAATAGAGACAATTGTTAGCTTTACAATGTTAAAAAGTCTGCATGAATCAGTTGTCCTCATAATAGGCTTATCTAGGGACCGAACTATTTGTTGAACATTTTAAAACCTCATAGTGTTTGTTTGTTCTAGTACTTTGAAAGTATGGAGTTTTTATCATCATTAACTTAGCTTTTAGCTTTGGTTCATGTTTGTAAAGTTGTTAAATTTAAAAAGTAGACTATTAGAGTAGACCTCAAATTATTTAACTCTGTGAAAAAATTTGTTCAATTTCCGATTACAATGCCACAATTTTGACAATACTTCATTAGACAGTAGCAGTAATTTTTTTCATTGTGAAAAACTTCTGTATAAACATTGTTATTTTTTAATGTTCAGTTTCTGATGTATTACCTGTAATAATATAATAACACAACGCATTTACGGACAATACTCCCCCAAGTAGCACTGAACTGTTGAACACCATCTGGGAAAAAATCTTCAAACAGTGATGTCAACCTAAGCACTATACTTTTTGTCTTTACTTCCAAATTAAAAAACAGAACTTTGAAAATCATTAGACAGATATCTAAACCCACTCAGTGTTTACTGGTATCATCTGCATTATTCGTAATATGCTAATTTATAAACAGTGTTGTAGTCGAGACCGGCATATCCGAGACCGAGACCGACAATGTCAGAGACCGAGACCGAATGTACATGTTGCATAGGAAAATAAACAATTTTGAATACCTTTTTACCTACTGTAACCTTAGTTACGTCTCTATGCCCTTAAATGACATGTAGCTTCAAAAGTGCATCATCATTGATTTTTTACACGTTTTATCATATGCATGACTGTATGCGACGGGAGGCCGGTGGCCGTGACCCCCAGTTGACCAAGACTTTGCTTGTTGAATCGGGCAGACTTCAGTGCCTCAGTGGGACTGTACAGAAATTATGCCCTTGTTGGGGATCTGGAAAAGCGCAAAAGGTCACCGCCCTTGAGAAAAAGAGTCCCTTATGGTTATGGTCATATGAATAATGCATAGAATAAATAACTTTCAAACACTAATCCAAGTTTTTTTTCTAATGTGGCCATCATTGCCGTATAGAACTCTTTCTCACAAGGGGAGGTGACTTTTCCCGACTCCAGGTGCCCAACCAGAGCATAATCTCTGCTGCCTAACTGAGGGACCAAAGTCCACCCCATTCGGGAAGGTAATGTTCATTTGTGGGGTGGCAGCCCCTACCCCTCCCCGTCCAATACGGCCCAGGTGGCCATGCTCATCAAATCAGAACCAGTGAGTGCTACATGTCCTAACTCACAGAATAAAGATAAAGGGCCTTTCTTCTCACCCCAAACTACAATAATCGTATAGTAGTCTGCAAAAATTACCTATTGGCTCAGTTCTTTGATTGGCAGCTAGCTCAAAAAATACAGAGTATTAAAGCTTATATTACACAGCATGAGCTGTACTGTGAGTTTTTTTTTTCATTTATACACATTGCTCTTTTATAGTCACCCTGAACTGAAACAATAAACTGAGATTGCGACTAGAAGAGGATGAATTTTAGACAATTGTGGGAAGGGCATAAATAAGAAGTTTAGGGGAATTGGTGGGAGATTTGGGCATGTAAGCCCTTACAGATGAAGTGAGTGGACTCATTACATGAATACTTCTTTCCTCAATGATTAGCCTATTTTTCAAAGCAATTGGCATTTTTGAAAAGTGAACTTAAGTCTATGGGTTTGTAAAGGTAAGTTCAAGGTTAGGATCAGTGAAGTAAGCAATTTTTTCTGTGGGGGGGGGGGGGGGCATGTAGTATGTTGAGTGATTGCCGGTAGGGAAGGGGTTTAAGGGAGAGGGTCTCCAATTCCTCTTTGGAAATTCTAAGTTGGCCTTTTCAAGGAGCTTAAATGCAAAATGGTGCAAGACTTTTAATTTTACAGGAATAGTCCTGAAAGTTGAATTGTGGTGGTTAATGGGTTAAAACTGAACACTTTGTGTACTTACATGCAATCAGATACCATGTACGCTACCGGTGCCTATTCGAAGTTAAATTTTGTTTCTAAATTTACATACTTTTAGGAGTCAAAATAAAAGCGTATTAGCGATGGGTTTTAAGGGCATGGGAGCATGTCAGTTTTTTCAGGCGCGGCGGAACGGAAAAAAATATTGGGGGGGGGGGGCTGAGTGCCAGCAGGACTATCTAAGCGGAGCGCCACCATCGGTTGGCGCGGAGCGTACAAGAAAATTTTTGACTGTACAGACCCCCCCCCCCCCAGGTGGCCGGAAACGGCATTTCCCGCGTGGTCTATGTTGCATGTATCCAGCCTTAAAATATGGGTCTCATGTTTGCAATTTCTCAACTAAAAAGAAAAAATTCAGCCTATGCAAAATGGTAATACATATCAGATAAATTGAGATGATACAAGAACAATAATTAATTATGCATCCTCTTTCATTTATTCTGTTTGCCGTGTTATTCACTTTCTGAACCCCGTCTTACATTTGTCCACCCATACATATCAATTACTCAATAATATATTTCCCCTAGATCATACAATTTCTCCCCCCCCCCCCCCCGGGTGGTTCCTCCAAAGGCTACCACCAACCTAATCTATATCTATCTCAAATCCCAAACGTACTATAGACTTGTGTACTAACGGCAGTAGCCTACGCTGTTCAACCTCGCGAAAAACGATCAGTAAAACTTAACGAAATTACGCAATAACAGACCATATTGCTTCCACTTTTCGAGGACCTCGGAGATGGGGTTGGGGGATGATAAAGAGGCTTTAGCGTGTCCAGTATCTTTTTCATCGACAACGTTCCCCTAAAATTATTAGTAGGCCTATATTGTGCATTAGACTGCTGAAGACTATGTTCACCACCCACTTCAATATTCTCCCCGCCATCGCCGGTCACCACTTCTTGAAGCGCACCTTACAAATATTGGGGGGCTAAATATGCCTTTGGCCCCTCCACTTTTTTCATGGGGGAGGGAGGCGGCTAAGCCCCCAAAGCCCCCGGTTCCGCCGCCACTGTTTTTTTTTATCATAATATCTTGTAGAGCATACCTTTGTACAATTACTTATGCAGTTAGAATTTTAACTTGATGATCTGATAGGTTGATAATTTAGTTATTTTTTCTCTGACAAGGGGTCAAAAAGTTGTGCAAAAGAAAAGTTTCTTTTTTGCTCATTGTTTTATACTCCTTTTTTCCCACCATGCAATTGTGTGTGTTTTAGTCTGCTGTTTTGTCTTTGGCTTCAAGCCTCTGTTAAGTCAAGCATAGGGTAACTATTAAGATGATCTTGTCTGGTGACTGACTAAGATGTTTTCCAGCCATTGCCTTGTAATGGACAAGTTTATTTACAGTTGATTGAGTTTCCAAACAGGATGCCAGTAGCTCTCAATCTTCAGAAGTTGTGCTCTTCACCAAGAGGTTTCAGTGAGATTGTAGGAGATATGAGGCTGATTTAAGGAAAACTAGGTAGGAAAGTAGTAGTAAGAAAACTTGTTTTGTTGGAACTGGTCAGAAAGTTTTTTCCTTATAGGACTGATCTCCATCTAGCTGGATAATTACTTGTGCTTTGTAGTGTTAGTGTGCTTTAAAAAAAAATCATTTTTTAGTATGAAAATATCATTATTGATTTTTGTTTTGTTTTAATTAATAACATTTTCAATTTTTAGTATAAAAATGTATAGTATCAGGATATTATAAATATCTGCTATAAATATTTGAATGACAACAGTGCACCACAATAGCTTAACCAACCTGTACTGTAGACTATGTGATGTGGAAAGTTTGTGTCATATTTCATTTCTATGTATGATACTGTAACTGATCACCAAAAGGATGTTTGCTCTTTTCTTATGTATCATGAAAAACTTAAACACATCATTCCACTCCTTCATGATTAACATTGATCATGCATAAAGGTATTGAGATTCTGCAGCATAGCTGCCCTAGTAATTTTTATGGACGAAAAAAGAAAATTGTGTTATCATGCTTTTAAAAGTGTATCTAAATAAGTTTTTATTTTTAGCTTTCCTTTGCAATACTAAAAAACCAGCAACTTGCTAGAGATCAAAAAATTCTCACAAAATGTACCCCTCCATCTGTACTTCACTGGTAGGGTAAGATAAAATTTATTGATGTCCATCATAAAATAACAATGGACGAAAAGCACTCCCTTACAAAATGAATAAATATGTATCCATCTATGCATCTAACAATGTACGCAACACTTCAATTTTTTATTTTTAGACATTATTTATCTCATTGAAACAAAAAGTAGAACAACAAATTTTTGGCTGGTCTCGAAGGGAGACCAGAACAATTTCCGAGACCGCAAGGGTCCGAGACCGAGACCACAGGGTGTCGAGACCGAGACCAGGGAAAACCGGTTTCGAGACCGGTCTCGAGCACTGCAACACTGTTTATAAATACACCTATACATTGCACGTTTCTTGGCACTCGCATGGAGGGTTTTTTTATTCTTTTTACCAGTTTTTATCGGCAATTGCCAGTTTTGAAGGGTTTTTACCAGTTTTTACCACTGTCCAGGTAAAAACAGGTTTTTACGGGTAAAAATCCAACCCTGGTTTATCACAGAATTTATATCCATGTGGGTCAGCTTCATTGCCCCTTAAAGTGTACCTCAAGTCAAAAAAATCAAAAATATATATTTAAGAGAATGAAAAAAGAATTCTAACATTCCAACTCCCATCTTCATATGACATTCCTGAGCTGAGATATAAAATGTTGAAGTTTTTTACTTAAAACAAATTGGTCTATTGCGCAATAATTTGTGACTTTCTTGTACAACTCACATAATATGCTTTGTTTTCTTTTAAAATTAAAAATGTTTTATGACCTTGAACACTTCCTGTTTGCTTGCATAGCATGTTGCACAAGGAGGTTTTAATTAATTACATCACCTCATAAGAGTAAGAAAGCTATCACACCTCGGTACAAGGTGCACTAACGTTCGGAAAAACAAAGAAATACAAAGATTGTAATTTGAGTAGTACAAGAATGACATCATAAATTATTGCGCAATGTACCATTTTAATTTGAGTGAATAAACTTCAACATTTAATATCTCAGCTCAGGAATGTCCTACGAAGATGGAAGATGGACTGTAAAAATGTATTTTTCATGGTCTTTAATATGTATTTTTTAATTTTTTGACTTTAGGTACACTTTAATTAATCAGTATCGTTCTTCAGTGAGTCAAAAGGCTATAAAACACTAAGACTGTTCGACTCTGAATTCGAATTGCCGATGTAAAGAATTTCAAATACAAATGTTTGAAATTGAATTCAAGATATCCAAAATTTAATTCCAAAATACCAAGAATTCGAATCGCAAATATCCAACATTGTTTATACCCCAAATTCACTTTCAGATATCTCGAATTCAAGTTTGAGATATTAATAATTTCAATTCGAAATATCCAAAATTAATTTCAAGATAATCAAAATTCAAATGCCAGACATCCAAAATTCCTAATGACTCGAATTTAGGTTTCGGATATCTAGGATTTAAACTGTTTTATATCTGAAATTCGAATTTGAGATATCTCAAATGAACGTTTTGTGCACCTCAAATTTGATTACTTGATAGATCGTCTTCAATTTCGGACATCACCAATTCGAATTTGAAATATTTGAAATTGAATTTTGTTAATCTCATATTCGTGTTTTGATATGTTGAATTCGATTTCGGATAACTCGAATCCGAGATATATGAAATTAAAGTTTGGATTTTTCGAATTTAACTTTGAAAAGTCGAATTATTTTTTGATACCTCGAAATGCATTCAAGATGTCTCTAATATCTTCCGTTTCTTGATATCTTTTATTTATTTACCGATATCGGAAATATAGTAAGATGTATAAAAGATATAGACATTTTTAGTAAATACAAAAGGGAATTTGGTGCCATTTCATCTCATAAAACAAGAAAATACTAAACTGCTACAAACTTGGCAAAAACGCACAGAACAATCAAAATAAGGTGGTAACATGCATTATAAATAAACTGCTAAACCTACCACTACTGAGTACGCAAGAGTTCTGACTTATTCAATTCGACATATAGAGCTTACCCCTACCGATATCTAAAATTTAACTTAAGTTACTTGTTATTTAATTCCAGATATCTGAAATAAGTTTGAGATATCTCTAATTCTGGATTAAATGGTAAAATGGCGTTTCGCACGTGCACTTATAGCTCATCCAAATTTGATGACTCAGTTTTGCACTCTCTGGAATACAATGCTCAGAAGCCAGGAAACTGTAGAGAACGCAGCTTTCATATACTTCAACCGTTAAGAGGGGACGTTTGTCCTGAGAGTTAAAAAAATAACAATTAGAACCATGCGGAGAGCGAAAGACTCAGCGATTTCCTGTCGAAAGTAAACAAAAATTTACCCCTCTCGTGGTATCATGTTTTACTATCTTTTTACAATTTGACCTCTACTGTGACTACATTATGATCTCCACTAAAAAACTTGAATAAAAAAGAAGTTAAATAAAAGGTATTGAATTGGCTCGAGCAGTGTGTGTGTGTAAAAACCGAACATTTTATCCTTCCGGCAGGTGAGCTCATTCATTACAGTATTTACAAAATGAACCTTAGATAAAAACGTGTACCATAATTTATCTCTTAAAAGTTGCCATAAAAAGCCCTCTTCAGATGTCAAGATAACCAGTTTGTTTCATTCGAGTAAGTTGTTACCAACACAAAATGCAGTTTTTTAATAAAGGTACAATTACAATAAGCGAACTGGGTTTTAGGATATAGATCCATTTTCAGTACGGCAGTCATTCATAAACGGTATCCGTTCATTTCGACGTAACTACAAACATAATTAACAAGTTGGTTGAAAGGCCACCGCAATTTACCTTCAAGTTGCAACTATGATTAATATTGGTGTAGCATACGCAGTTGTCAGAAAACAGTAAGAAGATTGTGCCAAAGCAAATGTCAAACTTGCATCCCGGCGACACTACGCAGTGTTCTGCTTGACCCGTGTTCATTTGCGGCAACATGCGGTCACCATACGATTGTAAAATACAGCGCTTCCTACAACTGCGCTCGATTCGGTGCATAAAGATATGACACATCCCATAAAACCACATTCCCGGGGCACGTGACCCTCTTGTTGCGTATATTTTGACTCGCGCGTTTCCATTGGCGTGTTTCTTCCAGCTACAGCTTAGGATTTCTATAGCTGAGAAGCAGCTGACATCACACGTATAACTGTTCACTATTGATTTTTGCCCGGCAGTGGGCGTGGCTTTAAGAATTGTGACGTAACCTGAAAGCACTCTATATACGTATACTACAGTCAGTGCAAGGACGATAAATCGTTCTCAATATTACTTCGTTTTCAAAAAAAAAATAACCGTGTGAAATATTAAATTTAATGAGCGATTTCTCAAATATTGGTGAGATCTACCCTTACCGCCCAGAATCACCACCTATGCCTTACAGTGCAGAATCATTCTTCAGAGGAAAATTGGAGGCCAACCTAAATATGGAGTGAAAACACGATTTCAATTCGATTTCGGAAAAGAATCATTAAATTGATTATTCAGTCTTAGTTTTTGGTCAGTTATCCTTCACACATGATTATGATTATAGAATTAGAGTTCGATGGGGTTTACCGGGTTTAGTTTCTAACCAATAAGCGAGTTCGGAAATTCGTTTGGGTAGCTATGCGCATGTGCACAACTTCCAAATCATCGGGATAAACAAACCAATCCCGCTTACAACACGTGTGCCATAACTTGAGTTTACATGAAAATTTGGTGACATCTTTCTAAATCCAACCATAACAGACAGACGAATCTTGGGTTTGGTTCTGTGCATATACCACTTAATCTAAACTGGATTTTTGGTGCAAAACATATGCATTGTAAAATGAGAGAGTACCTATTTTCGTTCGGGATGGCTTTTGAGGTATATGCTTTTTGTTGTATGCACGCACCGCACGAAAACAAGGGAAATCCGAACATATGTGATGAGCTCGGTTCGTGTACTGTGAGTTCGGCAATTTGAAGGAACATGCCAGCATCCATCAAATCGTATAGTACTGAAAAGAACTGGCTGCAAAGAACAGATTCTATGATATAACCACACTGAGACCAATAAGGGGAAATATAGTCAATGAAAGGGGCAGTGAACTAAAAGCCCATAAAGATGTTTTAGCAACTTAGAAGTTGAAAGTTGTCATTGATTCAACACATAAACATTTCCCTCAAAGTTTTCGTTTCCACCTGGAGGATATTTCACTCCTTTCCTGCATAACCTGATCCAATTGATAGTCTTTACTTAGTTCAGAAATGTAGGCAGGCTCGAAGCCAACTTTACAGACCGGGGGGATGATTATTGCCCTGATTTCATTTTTTTTTAATTAACAATAGAAGTGAGTCCCCGGATGGTGTGGGTCCAGATCCCCCTTTTTTTTGAGGCAAGGGGGAACCCCGGAAGCTCCTGGGCAGTAAAAAACTTCGGGCATTTCACAAAGAATATTTTACCTCCTTTTACCGGTTGAAGTTTAGTCACAATAATCACAACCTAACTAGTAGTGGGGGCGCTACGGGGCAAGAAGGGACATCCCCAACATTTTGGCCTTGCTGCCCCAACTTTTTCCCAATCTTTAGTTAGGAGTTGGGTTACCGAAAAAATAGATAATATACTTCTCCACAGACTTAATTTTTCATCCAGAGTTATGCTAAAATCTTAGAACATCCGGGGGCTTCGCCCCCTGGACCCCCATCCCCAGTAACGGGCGCATTGGGTTCGACTTCGCATTGCGTCTGAAAATTTTTGCCCCTCAAACATTATCATTTGCCTTAAGCTCCCCCCTCCCCAGTTTTGAATTTCCGGCGCCGACACTTATAACTAGGATTAATGACGATCGATGAGATGACATCCGGGTGCCTTAATTGCGCAGGGGAAGTGAAGTAAGACCAAGGAAATTTTCAAGAGGATATGATCTTTTTTCTCAAAGTTCAAAGGGGCCTTCGAGACCGGCGGTGCGCCACCACCAGTTGGTGCGTTGTAAGTTGCACATAAAGCTGGATCTTGTTGTCCGATTTTACGAAGGATGGTTGTCACAGTAGGCCAAAACAAGGGATTACCTAAAATATATTTATTACTTTATATATCAACTTCACTCTAAAAATAAACCAGAAAGCCAAAAGGCTTAGTGATTCCTTGCCATGATGTACCTTACCTTCTTTCAAATTGACAGTGTTTGATAGGTTTTTCTTTACAATTTAGGCACAGAATGTCAAGGATTCATTTAACAAAGATCAAAACACACTTATATCATGTTGATAACCTACAAATCCCAACAACACTGACCCCCCAGTTACCCCAGATGACCTTTGACCTCAACCAAAGGGTTCTTTCATTCTCTCACGACCTTTGAATACCTGACATGACCTCTGGTCTGTATCAAAAAACAAGAAGGTTCTAAACGTGTTTACAAGCCATTTGAGAGGTTTTGGAGTTTAACCTCTGGTGACCTCAAATGACCTTTGAACTTGGCCAAAAAACAATGGGGTTCTTCCCCTCGACATGACAAATCTATATCTTAAATATGAGTGTTGGTCACTCCTATCTTGAGATATTGTGTTAACAAGCCTCTTTTGACGTTTTCGCAGTTTTACCGCAGGTGACCTCAAATGACCTTTGACCTCTACCAAAAACAATATGGTTCTTTCTCTATCCATGACAAATCTATATACCAAATATGAAGAGTATTGGTCACTCCTATCTGCAGATATCGTGTTGACAAGCCATTTTCGGTGTTTTTGCAATTTTACCGCTGGTGACCTCAGATGACCTTTGACCTCTACAAAAAGAATAACTTTCTTCCTCTTAACATGACATATCTATATACCAAGTATGAAAAGTGTGGGTCATTCCTATCTGAAGATATCGTGTTTACAAGCCACTTTCTGTGTTATTGCAATTTTACTGCTGGTGACCTTAAATGACCTTTGACCTCTACCAAAAACAATAGGGTTCTTGTTCTCTACATGACGAATCTATATACCAAATATGAAAAGTGTCGGACATTTCTACCTTGAGATATCGTGTTTACAAGCAAGTGTTACAAACACACACACACACACACACACACAGTCGTGTTTTTACACACAACTGAGGACTTCATTGTTATCTCCATTGTGTCTGCTTACTTAACCCTAACCTTCACAATAGACTGTCTATTGTTAGACAACCGAGGACTTGAGAAATCTTTTGAATTTACTACCGAGGACCTGGAAGTCTATTGTTTAGGTCCTCTGTTTTACACAAAGACAAACCCACCCACACACACACACACACACACACACGACATCAACATCGCATAGATTCCTTGCCTGCATATGGCAAGGAATCAAAAAAGTGAAATCTAACTCGTTAGAAGATTATTAAGTGCACTCAAAAAGGGCGGAATTTCACTACATGAAAAGTGAAATTCACTCAAAAAGAACGAAGCTTCACTGTTCATGGAGTGTCTCACATGGACCACTCTTGAAACAGAGTCACCGCTGGAGGCACTCGTTAAAGAGTCAATTTCACTCTTCTTGGAGTAAATTCCTCTCTTCTTGAACTGAACATCACTCTTCGTGGGGTGAATTGACACTTTACACTGAATAAGAGAGTAACTGAGTTGACTATTTTGTTTTTAGAGTATGGGAACCCCATACAGGTACATGGGTGGAGCGAGAAATATTTTAGGGTATTGACTCCGTCTCATTTCTACTCCAATACATTTACTTCACTTACAAGTATTTATTTCATATTTTGTGACGCATTGGTTTCTGCACCCCATGAATTAACACCTGGGAAGATCGATGAGGCTTCGAAAAATCTGATCAATCCATCCTGAACAATTGGGTAACAACAGCCAATAAGAAATAAGCTAGTTTGGTAATGGAATTGTGGGGCACAGCACGGGAAAAACGAGGCGAGATCAGGACATGGTTTACGGCGTTCCCTTGTTTTCGTCAGTACGTGCATACGACACTAAGTGTCTACAATCCTCGAAAAAATACATGGGACAAACCTCGCTCCCCGTATCAATGTTGAAGTTTCAGGACGCCTTATAAGGCTGCCGCAACATTGAATGGGGGAGTGGGGGGGGGGGAGGATGGTGTTCCGTTCATTGCTTGTTTCGCTTGTTTTGTCCCATCATTTTTGTCGAGGATTGTAGCCAACTCGACGAAAATAGGGGTCTCAGTCCTTCTTAACGGCGGACTAAAAAGCGAAGTTTTACACCAAAACTCGACTCGATTTACACCACACTCAATAACCCTCCTTCCGTTATAGATGGATTAAAAAAAAAAGATGATTTTACGAAAGTTTCATGTAAACTCAAATTTTGGAATACATGTTGTAGGTGCGGAATCAATTTGTTTATGTTGTAGAATGTGCGCATGTGCAGAGCCACCAAAACGAATTACCGAACTCGCTTATTTTGATTAATGAGTTTGAAGCGCGCCGAAAAGGCCTTTCACTGGGCGAAATCAATTCCTTGGCATGTTTAATTTTCTATTGCAAAGTTTACATTACATTCAAATTCATGTGCAATGATTTCTCTTGACTTAAGACTCTCTCTCTCCCAATCTCATTCAGTTGCTACACAACTGGCCTTTTCACATTCTGTATAAGTGAAAAATAAACATATTCACCACAAAAGTGATGTAAATAACGTCCCTTCTTGATAGTGGTGAAAAATTAAGATCTGGACCGTGACGTCAGCTGTCTCCCATCCCTCTCCCTCATTCACAACGTCGGAATTTTATTTGTTCCTTCCAATCCTTTCGGTCCTTATTTTCTCTCCCTAAACTCGGCCTTCTCTCCTTCCTGGTCAGCGCTTTCCGTCTGAACCTTAAAGCCCGATACTCTTTAACCAAGCAGTTCCAATTCTCCCTACCTTCTTGCTTAAACTCTCCAACAACTGTTTAAAGGGTCAGTTCTCTCACCCCAAACAGTACCAATTTTCCTAACCTTCTTACTTTAGCCCCTCCCACAATTGTCTGAAATTCATCCTCATCCAGATACTACCTCATTTTATTGCTTCAGGGTGAGTATAGAAAAGCTCAATGTGTATTTCAAAACACTCTCAGTACAATTATGATGTGTAATATAAGCTTCGGTACTCTGCATTGTTTAAATGAGATGCCAGTAAAAGAGCTGAGCCAGTTGAGAATTTCGGTATACCCCTACCAAAATTGTAGTTTGGGGTGAGAGGATCGACTCTTTAAAATTTGTCCTCATCCTGACACAACCTCAGTTTATTGCTTCAGGATGAGTATACAAGACCCCAATATGTAATCAAAACACTCTTTGTACAGTACAGGATGTGTAATACGAGCTAACGTACTTTGCATTGTTTGAACTAGCTATCAATCAAAGAGCTGAGCCGACTGAGAATTTCTGTAAATCACTACAAAAAAATTAGTTTGGGATGAGAGTATTGACCCTTTAATGTTCCCTTCGCTTTCCTAGTTCCCCTCATTTCCCTCATCCCTTTCCTCTTTCCCATTCAAATGCCTCTTTTCATTCCTGGCAGATTTCATTCCTGCCTTCCACACCCTTCACTTTCTTTGGTCCTTCCGTCTTTGACATCCTCCATGGTCCTGTCCGTTTCAAATCTCGTCGAAATGACCTATTTGGACCAGTTCTATACTTTTTCAAGAAGATAATCTCGTCTTTTCTTCATCAGGCCCGTAGAAAAGATTGTTTTTTTAGTTTTAATTCTCCTAACGTACTAACTTAAGCCCCTCCCACGACTGTTTAAAATTCATCCTCATCCAGACACAATTATCGGCAGTTTATTGCTTCAGCGTGAGTATACAAGACCCAATGTGTAATGGAAACACTCTCGGTACAGTACAGACTCTGTAATAAGAGGTTTGGTCAGATGGTACTTTGCATTGTTTGAACTAGCTGTCAATCAAGAAGTTGAGCCAACTGAGAATTTCTGTAAACCCCCATAAAAATTGTAGTTTGGGGTGAGAGTGTTGGCCCTTTACACCAATCGGTGAGAAACTGGGCCGTAAAACTCCATCTAACCTAACGTAATCTTCAAAACTGACATAAGTCTACAATCCATGAAAAGTTGATAGTTTCATTTACAGTCATTGAAGTTGAAACCTGACCAAATCACGTATTGCTTCGCCAGAGAACGATACGCTTTGAATTCTCAAGAATTATGCAAGTGAACAAATCTTTTACCCATGCAAGTGTTCATTTGTAAAATTTGTCGTCTGAGCTAGGAGGCTCCTTGCAGAACCTCCTTGGTCTGAGTAATAAAACATTGCCAACGGTGTATAAAAACCTATATACCGCTACACAGGCTGTTGAAATTTGGGTAGCAACTCCCTACTATACGTATCCCAGTTAAAGTCCACGTTCACACAAGTGGCAATATGGATAGTACACCTATACACATATATTCTCTAAGTGAATCAAGTGGTGTCGCTTGGACAGACACAGATCTGAATAGTTAGTTTGTCGAGTAGCCCACAATATTCTCAGTTAATCATTAACTTATGTCCGTGTTCGTGCTTCGCCCTCAATATTTATATAATTTAAAGTCATGGGCATTATAGTATTAGCTTAGGCTGATAATTTCCATGCCAACCTATCAACAGTGACTTCGCATCAGTTTAACAAACTCCTCGTTACTGCAATCACAGCCTCATTTCTAGTTGTGTCTTAGAACTGTAGAAGGTGAATAATCCATTTCAAGGGCAAGAAAGTTTCGAGAAACTGTACTTTTCTGAAATAGAAAGTAGAATTGGCAACTTTCGGTCAAATATATCCGGGATTACTAAAGGTAAGATAAAAACATAAACGATGTGTATTTTCTGTAAAATATAGCGTACACCGTGAATTGATCTTTTACCGTCAGTGTGAGTTCATTCAGCCTGTTTGAGCAATCGATGTTGCAATGAGATGTTATATATGATTAGTTAGTGTCACAAAACATAGAAATTAGAAACTTATATACGATTTGCTACTTCCAAGCGTTAAATTTGAAGAAATCATTTCAACATGAAGGATCCTCCGGACAGAACTTTGTACAGAAGTTTGTACATAGTCAACAATTTGATGGAGAAAAAGGGGCCCGCAGGCTTCTCTTTCCATATTTAACTATGAACAAAAAGTTGTAAAAATTGACAACTTGCTTCTTTTAAAGAATAGTCTGGGCGAAATTAACTTTTAACATGCGCAATGGGAACTTAATAGGAACTTCTTCAACGCAAGTTTTGTTCTGTTTCAAATTGCTGTCCGCCATATAGGCCTGTTAGTAAATTAAGTCACTACAATTATTAACGGAACAGGGCCTGGAGCAAGCAGGAGTTACATCATTTCCTCACATTTATGAACATGCTTTTTTGTTGCTGCTTTGTTTTTAGTTTTTCTTTCGTACATTTGTTGCACCAATTTTGCGAAACTTTTGACAAAAATAAGATTTTGAAATGTACCACTTTCTCACAAGAAGTCGAATTTATGAAGTTTTTTACCCGGTATAACCTACTCTTCTGATGTGAAAGGACAGTGTGTGCTGTCTCTTTTGGGAGCAGGGCAAATTTTCAGTTCACAGTACAGGGATGAAGCCAGTTGTTAGTACTATAATCCCGTGTATGCAAACGATAAGCTTGTATTGTTTGTTAAAAGCGTTGAGGTACTGTAACTATAATTTCAGGTGATAGGGTGGGTGATATGCCGGAGCGTGCATGTTAGCTTAGGCTAGCCTATCAACTACTTTACACTTGTTCAGAAAAATGAACTGCAATTCAAGTACGTTAGCATTGTTTGCAATATAAAGGAGGAGGGATTTCTCTGACAGCACATTAGTCTCGAAGAAACGGTAGTAAACACGGTGGCGGTGCCAGAATGTCAAAACTGGGGGGGGGGGGGGAAGGGGCACTAGGAGAAGACTCGGGATAATGTTGGGGGCAAAACTTTTCGGTGCCTAGTCCAAAAGCGCCCGTTTCTGGGGGTGGGGACAAGGGGCGAAGCTTTGGGAAGCTCGGAGGTTTCAACATATCTGTGGTTGGAAAACTGAGTCTCTGGAGAGGTATATTATTTATTTTTTCGGTTAACCCAACTCCTTACTGACCTACGTTGGGGAACAAGTGGTGGGAGCCCAAAATCTAGGGGGCAAGTGCTCCCTCTTGCTCGCCTCCCCGCAGCACCGCCACTGAGTGAATATGATATAGGACTGAAATCCTTCGGCATTAATCAAGCTATAGACTGCTTGATTATGTGGTTTATACGGCATCCGTATTGCAGTCGAGAGGTCTGGAGTTCACTAGTCTTGTCTTCGTTAAATCGAAGAGTTAACCAGAAAGCCAAAAGGCTTAGTGATTCCTTGCTGCTGAAATGTAAGGCCTTTTTTCACATTGACATTGCTTTGCAATGTTTTTCAATTAACAGGGCTCCATAATGTGCCCACAAAGTACACGTGCAAGGCATCCAGTCTTCCTACACTGAGATGCCCCTTGCCCGTCGTGAACCCAAATGACATTTGACCTCCACCAAAAACTTCTGGGACCATGTATTCACTATGTGCCATCTACATGACAAGTTACAGGACCCTACAAGTGACCTTTCTTGAAAGACTGTGCAGGAAAGCTTGTCAGGCTTTGAACATGCTGACTCCAAATGAACTTTGACCTTTGGGAAAATCAATAGGGATCATCTACTAAATATGACCAATCCACACAATAAATGTGAGCACAGTCACATGTACCGTTCTTGAGATACCGTGTTTACGAAGTTTTGACCTTTTGGCCTCTCATGACCCTAAATGACCTTTGATCTCCACGAAAAACAATAGGGAACATCTACTCAATATGGCCAACACACTCGCCAAATATGAGCACAGTCACATGGACCGTTCTTGAGATATCGTGTTTACTAAGTTTTGACCTTTTGACCTCTCGTGACCCCAAATGACCTTTGATCTCAACGAAAATCGATAGGGATCATCTACTCAATATGGCCAATGCACACACCAAATATGAGATAAGTCACAATTACCCTTCTTGAGGTATTGTGTTTACAAGCAATTTCTAAGGAATTTACCTACTGAACTCTCGTGACCCCAAATGACCTCTGACCTCCACGAAAATCAATACTGATCATTTACTTAATATGACCAACCCACACACCAAATATGAGCATAGTCACATGTATTGTTCTTGAGATATCGTGTTTACGGAGTTTTCACCTTTTGACCTCTGGTGACCCCAAATGACCTTTGATCTCAACGAAAAACGATAGGGATCATCTAATCAATATGGCCAATGTACAAACCAAATATGAGATTAGTCACACTTACCCTTCTTGAGATACCGTGTTTACAAGCAATTTCTAAGGAATTTACTTATTGACCTCTCGTGACCCCAAATGACCTTTGACCTCCACGAAAATCGATAGGGATCATCTACTCAATATGACCAATGCACACTCCCAAATATGAGCATAGTCACAAGTACCGTTCTCGAGATATCGTGTTTACAAAGTTTTGACCTTTTGACCTCTCGTGACCCCAAATGACCTTTGACCTCCACCAAAAACAGTAAGGATCATTTACTCAATATGAACAACCTACACACCAAATACGAGGTTAGTCACACTTACCCTTCTTGAGATATCGTGTTTACAAGCCAAAGCGTCACATACACACACACACACCTACACACGACATCACCATCGCATAGATTCCTTGCCTGCCTTCGGCAAGGAATCAAAAATGGAACCCACTGCCATTGTGCTTTGGTGCTCAGCCTCAGTGAACCACAATCGTAAAAAAAAGGGCCTTTGTCGGCCCGACTAAAACCAATTGGTTAGGAACTCTACCTAATCTAACCTATCAACCTTTATCAAGCCCGTTATCAGATAATATTATGGATTGATGGAGGGACGAGTATTTTCCAGGGGAGAATTTTTTCAAGGGTGGATAATTGTGAAAACTGTATTTCAAGGGGCCATCTGAGTTTGGCAGAGGGGGACTGATTGTTTACAAGAATATAAAAATATTGAAGAGGTCTTTCGGGTAAAAGAAACCTTAATTTTGTGTTAATTGCCGTGGAAATGGAAAATTTCTGAACATTTTTTGGCTAAAAAGCTCAACACGGATGAAAAACTATGGTCAGTTATTTCTATACATTGTAACCAATAACGACTTGAATAACGGAACATTTTTGCTAGTTTTAAGTCAATTTGAAATTGCGGTGCAAAAATAAACTTGTGAAAAAATTGTAAAAAAAAACCCTTTTGGTGGCATCTCAAGTAATATCGGTTTACTAAAATATGTGTCTCTCTTAATGGGGTATGTTCTGATTTGCCCGCCATCAAATCTTTAATTCATATATTTGATTTGCTTTTAGTGCTGATGTACGTTTATACATATGCACCACTGAACATTAAAACTTATGATTTACTTATGTTAATTTTCCTGCTTAATTGAAGCTTCCCGCTTCTTCTTGTTTTGGACATTTTTCGTTTTTCTGAATATTTGAGAACATTTAAACGCAAATTCACGTTACATTTGTAAGTGCATTTGTACGTTTTAAAACATTTGATCGGTTTCATAAAGTGAATAAATAAATTCAAAATGCCCTTTTGATAAACGTGTAATTTTAACCACAGTGTCCCATCTGATGAACGCTGTTAGCGTTAGGAATTTCTTGATTGGCGATTGTCATTGGGGTCATTTAATTCTTTCTTAGGTCATATGGATGAACGTCATTGTAAGCCAGTTAGGACATTTCTTCTTACACAAAACCCAGCCTCTTCACCTTCGAACTCTGTCCCAAGTCCCTCAGACAAATTAAAGGGCAGGAGCAGTCATCCCAAATTGAAGAAGTGTAGTAGACTGTCCAGTTTCATGATTGGCTGTTCGGAGTCAAGTGACAATGCTTTTTACCTTCAAATGTGAAATTTACCATAAGTAACTGCTTGGTTTACCTTGAATATGCAATAGCAAAGTCAAAAAATGTAATGACAGATACTTTGAAAAGAAATAAGATGAAAATTGTGTTATTTAGCTTTTTCTTCAAAAAAAGTTTGGGGGACTGCTCTTTACCTTTAAGACTTCTAACAACAGAACAAAGTGAAAGAGAATAATTTACTCCAAGCTAGAGTTTCTACGTGGTTTTAAATGTTTCAATAAGCTTGCCTTCAAACTAAAAATTAGCACAAATATCCGATCGTCACACGTCAGGAAAACATTACATGACCCAATCTTACTCAACTGAATGATTCTTAGTTCTCAGTGTTTGAGGGCTCGCCACATACTGGACTTGCCCTCAAACGTAGCCGGTGAAATACACCACGTGAAAAGCTCCTATGTCGACACGTGAGAGTTATCTATAGTACTGTAGCCTACAGATGTCGTTAGGCTTTGTATATAAGTCGCCGCCAGTCAGTTGCACAGAATAGAACGTCTGGTGAGGCATCGCTAGTTCCATATCACGCCAGGTCTAACTTTTTTGTACAATGAAAGAAAACTAAAACAGACAGGGGGACGTGCGCAAGATTTAGGCCTGACCCCAACTCCCTATAATTCCATACACGTGACTAGCATGCAATGGCGCCATTTGTTATCCTTGTGAGCCAGTGAAAAATTTGTCAATACATGTGAAATCAATCCTAATATGTACGTATAGACATGTAGTAACACTCGTAAAATATATGATCCCGGGGTGGTTTTGGGGGCCATGCTGAGGTCCAAGTAAGAACTATTATTTTCCAGACTAACACAATCCTTTTACCATTCATCAACCAAGCTGTCAGGCATGTGCTTCATTGTAATGTCTGTTATTGTTTCTTAACTTTAAAAATGACATCGAAGCACCATATAATTTTACATTCAAGCCTACTAGCTTCAAAATTACAGCTATGAACAACTAAAATGAGCGAACTTCTAAGAAACCCGATCAAGTTTCATAATTGTGACTGAAAACCTACCAATTGAACGCCGGGGAAGGAGAAAGTATCTTTCATTGGTCAAAAAATTAATCAAACAAATTGTAGTATGCGACAAACAAATCCATCCTCGCCTTTCCTTCATTCTGTGACAATAGACTGCTATTGAACCTTGTCCTCTTCTTTATTTGCTTAGTGTGCTCATTAAGTGAGTGATCGTGATGAAATCGGGACCTTCGTTTTAAAGTAAAGGGGTGAGCGCTCTTGCCTACGTCAACATGTACTTGAGTTGTTGCCGTGATATCTCAGTTCCTTACTTGATTGGTTCAAAATATGAAATCATTTTTAGTTTGTTTGACTGGACTCACTGTAGGTAGATACTGTCTGTAATGGAAACAGAGCAGGTTGCTAAAGACTATGGGAAGCTTTAGATTTCAGGACGCGGACCTCATCTACAAAGAAAAGACGTCATTTGTGCCTATGCCGTTTCGAGGGCAACGGGAAATAACGCTACTTAGAGTTGTTAAATGGCATTCTGGGCAACGCAGGAGGTGACGCTATTACATTGCAGCTTACATGTTTCTCATCCACAACGAAATGACGTCAACTGTTATGTTGCCCTGTGATATTTCACAACTGGTTGAAGCGTTATTTCGCGTTGCTCTCGAAACGGCATAGGCACAAATGACGTCATTTCTTTGTAGATGAGGTCGGCGTGCAATAGCTCCATACTACAGCTGATTCATCCACTGTAGCTAATTTGCATTATGCAAATTCACCTTTTTCCGCCCATGAATATGTATTTGTAAGTCCTCAAGAAACAATAACCCCAAAATCAAAATATCAAAGGAGTGGTTAAAAAGTTCACAAGACAAACTAGAAATGCAGTTACGGGGACCGTAACTTCGGCTTATGGACGAGCGATTGGGCACTGACATGGCAGTAGATCTTGGCTATGATGACATGGGATTCATCTGATGTTCTCAGGGTTCACTACTGCCCCGGCAATGTTTACAAAAGCTCGTTATTCTCAGGGTACAAAATTCCAAGAAATGTGTTCTATCATTTCTTTGTTCCCAGCCTGGAAACGCCGAACCATGGGAAACAATGAGTATAACCCAGTTGAAATTGAGGCACGTGATTCACAAAAAAAGAGGTTGAGCGGGGCTCCGAGTGAAAAAACTGATCAAAATATATTAGTTGGGCCTGATGGGCCGTCAGTAATGAGAAAATTACTGAGCGATGTTAAATTCAGCTAATCTTGGTGCATGCTCGTTATATGTAGACTGCAATAATATATAAGATGCAATAATGTCCTTTATTCAAGAAACGTCACTGACACATTACATCAGCTGTCAACAATATTATATTCCTCGGAAGCCACCGGGCCCCGAGAAAAAGAATAGGCATACGTTTGCGTAATTATTAAATAATGTTGCATTTCAATGTAGTAATGTCTAAGGAAACCTAATATAAAAAGCGCGGGAATATATTACGGCTGCTCATGACATATTGTCGCACAAACAAACCCGTAAGTTACCTCACATACACTCATGACACAACCCGGGTGGATAGAACCAAATGAAAAAGCATCTAAAGGACACGACGTAATATATGATACAAGTGGGAGTCGAACTGGGCCTTCGAAGTCCAACACTTGCTCTCGTAACACCAACGTGACTGAATGAAGCAATGCCTAACGTTACTGGGTTAAAACATTAGTAATGGGTTTACTCATTTTAGCCCTTGTTTTCGATAAACAGGGTGGTAATACTGTAGTGAACGTCCAACAAACCGTACACACCACAGGGACAACTCCCTGCTTCAACGTAACGAATAAAGAGTATTTTAAACAACGCTTCATGGACCTGCGACTTGTTGCATAATGTGGACACTATGCTCTTAAAACTAGTTAGTCATCAGTCGCTCACCACGACAAGACAGTCTTGTTGCAATAAGTCGCGTCGCATAGTGTGGACGGGGCTTCAGTGCATGTGAGAGCAAATACCCGGTAATTGCGACCGTTCTGGTTACGGTCTGCCTGTTCAGATAATGTTGGACAATTTGTTTATGCCGTCGCTTCCGTAAACATAGTGATAGAGCAACCGATCGTGGTACTTTAAGTGTGGGTTCAGTTCGACATTTACAAAAGTTAAACAGGCTTGTTCGGATAGGTAAGGGGGACGCTAAAGCACTTCTTATTCAAGGAAAAACTGCAATTTTTGCAAGTAAAATGTCGCAATTTTTGGTTCACAAGATTTGCTACTTTTTGCAAGTACGTTTCAAAAATGTCAGTCTTTAAAGTTGAATGTTGTGCCATAAATTTAAGCGCTCAGGAATAAAATCGGTTATAGTATGAAAATCGAAATCAGGCAATGGTGTCATTTTCTAAATTTTTGCAGCTATATATACTTAGGGTTATATTTAGAGCAATATCCATGAAGGAGATTCTGATATAAACCTCTCAAGCTTATTTAATTGTGCCCTTCTATAGAAATGAAGCCATATATTTTCCAAATTGTTCGTACCGTACGTTAGAAGCAAGTGTGAAACGCAAGTTTTGTAGTTTTGACATGTTGGTTTGTTCATTTTGCAGGAATTTGACAGTTATGGCCTTGCTCAAGTCTTCGTCCATCGTACCAGAGTGGGGAATTCTGTTTGTACTTTTTGTCTTACCATACGTCAGAACACAGACAACACTCGAAGTTGCTACGGATGAAATGGTGACGACCGAAGTCAAAGATGTAACCACCCTAATACAATTGATCACCAATGGCGGGACAGAGGATGTCACAAATATCCCTACGACAGTGGACCATACCACATCAGTGGACAGTGGAGCATCAACGTTAGGGCCGAGTGTGACCACGTCAGCTCAAACTGACCAAACCACTTCACTAACTACCACAGAAACAGTTGGTACTAATAATGTAGTAACAATAACAAGTTCAGTTACAGGTGATGGTACGAATTCACTTAAGACATCAATGCCAACCAGTGTTATTTCTACAACAGACCTTGATACCAATGGTGTTACCCACACTGCTGAAAAGTCCACTTCACTCAACACCGATGATGGAAATTCGGTTTCGACTGTCTCACATGGGAGTGGCACAACGAATGATGGGTCCACTACTACAGCTGGTGACGTCACGTCTTCAACATCATCAGAAGATGCTACTTCGACAGAAGAGAGAACAACGGAAGGCGTGACATCAGCTGCATCACAAGGAGACGCTACTTCGATAGATGCGAGCACAACGGTTGGCGTGACATCAACTGCATCTTCTGGTGACCACACTACCCACGTCGTCACCAATAAAAGAATCACGACAAGGGGTGGAACAGATGATCAAACCACCCAATCAAATGTAATGACCACAGGTAAAAATCCAACAATTGATCCTTCCATATCGACAGAATCGTCAGAAGTGACCAAGACGTCGAAAGGAGTTTCAACCTCTTTCGTCACAGCTATAGAAGAAGATACCACCGTCACCGAACAACAAACGACTTTAACGGTCACAGAGAAGAATCAGTCCGCACAGCCAACAGAGCCACCAGTATCGCCGTCTGGGGAATCAACGGCAAGTAAAGAACCCACAGAGCCCAATCCGTCGGGAGACCCCAAGGTACTGACTGGGGGTCAAATAGCCGGAATCGTCATCGGGTCGGTGGCCGGGGCGGCTCTTATTGTTGGAGGGTCGGTAGGGGGCTATATTTACTTAAGTAAGTCAAGGAGCATGCGCACAGTAACACCTGCTGGAGGGGACACACAAGAACTTAAAACTTACTCGAATCAAGACGAAGAGGCGCTCATTGATGGGAAACAATCTCCTCCACCGGTCGAAGAGGCACATGTCAACGACTCAGTAGGGGACGGGGAGTGAAAAACAGCTTTTAATTTTCGTATGCCCTTTGCAGAGCTAAATCGAGGCTCACCTCACAAAGACACAAACTGATCGCGTGCACACTGGACCTTGTCGACATCCATTCCATTGACTGATTCTGAAATTCAACGTCTTTTCTTCAATATTTAACCTAAGGTGTTAACAAATCAGTTACTGATTGACTTTACTGTCATTTTACAAGCTGTCAACAGTACATGTTTGGAATAGTTAGCATAAGAAAGAAAAAGACTACGTAGGGCTTTTCTAACTTTGTGATATTTTGAATGGAGGACATCCTTAATTTCTATTTTGTTAAAACGTAAATGTTGTCTATGACGTCACAGAACAGAAGAGCGCCCTCGGCAAAGGTAAGCGAGTATAAATGACATCTTATCTCAACACAAAACGCCGATAGCTAAGAAACAAGTTGGGGAATGTGCGCAATACATCATAGTTTAATGGTTCAAGGGAGACGCGTCCCACAGGCCTTTGCGGCAGTCGCCGGGTATCAGGAGACCTACTACTTTTGGACTACCAGATTACATATTGCAGGCGTAATGAATGTTCGTCGGGTGATTCAGTATACTATCCGGCTGATCTTGTTATCCAATCGGAAGCATCGAAGTTTCAATCTCGTTTAAGTGCCGATAAGATACGAGCTAAAGTGAAAAGACTAAACGTCTTGCGCACAGTGTGAGCCTCTCACCGTAATCTCTGTCAGACGTCAACATAAAATGTATAATGATATGGTTGACTAACATTTCAAATGATATTCCGTCCAGTGTTTATTCGCATAGAATTAGAACATCACAAGCGGACAAGCGCGTTTTGTGTTTTTTAACATGGGCGGCGATCCTGGGGGACGGAGGAACGTAGTATCCCAATATTTGAGAAACGTCAAATGGCTTTAATTTTTTCACACATTATTTTTTGTAAAAATGTGGTTATGTCCCGCCTAAAAATTGAGAACAAATCGCCGTCCTTCTTCTTTAAGAAGAGTAAACCAATAAAAATTGTAAAATGTTGATCTACGTTAAAATGCAACCGGGGTTTTTAATCATATTCTAGCTTCCTCAAGCTGAAAAGGTGTTCACAATCAAACAATTTGTAATAATAGGCCTTGAAAGTGAATGCCTTCATTTTGCCAAAAGCAGTGTATTTCCATGGTCAGAGGAAAATAAAGGTCCCAGGTATGTTACATGCCCAGATTCTAGCATTCAATACGTATTGACCTAGCTTCCCACCTCATTCATTAATTTGAACCGTAATTCAGACAGTAATTTGCCGTCTAAGTCTCCAAGTCTTTCATGAGGTATATTTGACTGCACAAAATTGCCATGTTTGACAGTAGTCACCGAGTTTTTTTTTTTTTTGTTTTGTTTTGTTTTTGTTTTTTTTTTTTGTTCACGCAATTGTCTGGTTTTGGGGCTCGGCTTTTGTCGGGGCTCTGGTCATCGTTGGTTTCTCGGCGTCAGTTGACCATTATAGGAAGGCGCTTAGGAGTCGGTCACTTACATGACAGTAGCCTGTGCGGAATTCTCCCTCCCCTCCCCTCGGTATTTTGGCCAGACAACGGCCCTTATTATGGTAATGATACCATTGCAGCACAAATTGCTGAGCAATTTCTCTAAATAGGCTAATAGTCAAAAGCTCAACATCTCTTAATCCCAGGGTAAATGTGAGAGCAGTGACAATTGCATTTTTAAACGCCTGTAACAACTGTATTTTTGTAGATTTAGAGATAGCATCCCTGCTTGAACTGAGGACATATCAGGCCTGCATAGCCAGACAAGCTACTTGAGGTGACGTTAGCAAGAGAATTCTTTTAGAAGGGGGGGGGGGGGTCGATACGTTGAAAAAATTTTGTGTATACACTTGTACAACCTTACACTGAACAAACAAACGATCGAATTCAATCCTTTTAATCCTTTTCATGACAACAGAATACATGACGTCACGTAACATGGCTCCCGATTTTCATGAGAACTCAGTTTCCTTCACTGTAAACACAAATTAGTCAAAACGTACCTGAACTGAGTAATTACGTACTAGCCAATAATATCTGACCCAGTTGAATTAGTTTCTAGTAAATATTTAGCTTACTTGACTAAGTCTTGACTGTTATTCCTTAGTCCATTACTACGAAATTAGTCAGATATCATCACAAACTTGTCAAATATGAGTGACTAACGAGGTTAGTCAATTCAGACACCGCTTGACCAATTTGTGTTTACAGTGTTGTTATTTGATTCGGCTATGTCTTCCCTTAACCGTGTTTATAGCCCTAGTCCCAACCGAGGGTACCAGCAAACACAACAGAAGTACCTGAAAAGCAGTTTAGACAATTTAAAAAAATTGGAAACCACTGATAAGGCCTTTATGTTTATCGCGTAGTAAATGCACATGCACATGCAATAGAACCATTTAAAATATTTCTCTTCTGACAGTCTTGAGTGTGTTCAGTGGCGTGTATAGATTCTACGTTCACATTTTTGTACTGAACTTCATTGGCCTTTACAAAGGGTTATCACAGTAGCTCAAAGTGCCTTGAGAAGATCACTTTTTATCTTTTTTCGTTGGCATTTTGCTTTGTTGAGTAGTTAGTATTACTACACTGCGTTCTTCTCACTGTAAATACAACTAGATTTATCTGTATGTTGCATCCATATATCGCATAACATTGATGTTGCATGCAGGTGGGATACTGGCGTTCATTTCATTGAGCCTATACCTTCTCCCACCGTATTACTACACAAATGTTTGGTGATATATGTATCCAATGAATAAAAATTATATTTGTACATGCGCAAATCAAAAAGTGTTTCTTCAATAGGAATTTTTAAAAGCAATTTTGCTCTGTAATGTTTTTCTCGTATTGGCCTACATTCCAATTTCCTCCCTTTATTGCCGTAATCATATCTGCAATTCCTTACAAAGAAGGTTGAAATGGTTCGAACCATGGAGAAAACTTTCCAGTGAGTAGTTACGTGACTGTGAGTACGTTTGTCCGAAATTTATGTACAAGTTACTAAAGAATTTATACAACAACATGCTGCAAAAACTTAAGACCAACGTTTAGAAGTTTTAATGGCTTACACTACACGCACAGTGCAAACAATACCAAAGACTGATGCAACAATCTTAATAACTTATCGTGCTGCATAAAGTACCATTCAAAGTCTTATTTTCTTGCTGTTGTTAAGTTATTGTTTTTCAAAAATATTAGCATCATGTCTTGGAGTTTGGTTTCTGACGCAAATAACAATAAGTTTGTGGCACAATTTAACTTGGTTCTAATACTAATTTTCATTTACACATTTTCGACCTTGAGTGCTACGATGTAGGCCTGTAGAGTTTTTTTTTTTTTCAAACGACGTCATAATTCTCATGCGGTGACGTCGCTCCTTATTTAAGCAACATCGACATCCCAGTAGATCAAAGGCGGTGTGGGGTGTTACTAGTATCTGAGTTTGTTACATGATCTGTGCCCTAAAATGAATTATGTTTTCATTGTGTTCACACTGCGGCATTTAACACATGCTTGACTGGCCTCTTGGCCAATGCCAACTGTTACGTAACTTTTTGTGCATTTTAATGTATCTGTTACTGTCAATAATCAATCAGATATGAACATTGATTATATCAAGCGTGCGTGAAGTGATCTTCATTTCTTCCCTGAAGCGATAAGGGGTAATCAGACAGAGGAGTATGTAACAGCAAGTGACAGGGGTGTTTCTTTATGTTCCCTAAGTGGGTAATGGTTGGAGTACAAGTAACTACGTAGTAGACCACACTTGACGCTTGTTCGACGAAATGTGTACACACCGCTTATACCACAGTGTACACTGCGCAGTGCGTTCAGCATAGCATAACGAGTACGGTACTTGGCATGGTTATTTTCCATGCAGTATGGTGCATTTGTGACGAGATTGCAAAGCCTCTGAGTTTTAATAGAATAGGGGTTTAATAAGCAAAAACCTATTTTTGATATGAAGACCAAGTTTATTCTATAGTGCCCTTATTGTACTCCAACGTGTGATTTTTTGAAACATCAGCAGATGACGTCGTTTCTTTTGAATTTAAATGATATTGGAGCAAACAGTGTACTGGATCATATTTGCTAATATTGAAGATGTTTTTTTTTCTTTTTTCCTTTTACTGTAATATATTTAGTCTTGAGTTAAAGTGTACCTGAAGTCTAAAATCTCAAAAAATATTATTTCTGAGCATGAAAAATGAATTCAATCAGTTTATTTTGATCTTCATGAGACATTCCTGAGCTGAGATACAAAATGTTGAAGTTTATTTACTCAACTTAAAATGGTACATTGCGCAATACTCTGTGATGTCATTGCTGCACCAACTCAAATTGCATTTTTTTTATTTCTTTGTTTTTCTGAAAGCTACTGAACAGTATCTTATGCCAATATTTGATATCAATCGAACTGTCACGGAGTGACGTCATTAAACAAACTCTCTCTGTACAACATGCTATGTAAGAAAACAGGAAGCGTTCAGTCTTACCAACATTTTTACTTTCAAAAGAAAACAAAGCAGGTAGCGTGAGTTGTACAACGAGAAAGTTGCAAATTTTTCTGCGCAATTAACTATTTTGTTTAAGCAGGCGCGTAGCCAGGATTGTGTCATGGGGAGGGTTTTGGTGTCATGGGGGGGTGTCGAGGTTGGGGCACGATATGAGGGAAAAGTCTAAGCATAGAGAGAAAAACCGCTACTTTGGGTGTTTTTTGCATTCTACCCCCCAAAACCCTCCCCGTGGCTACGCCATTGTGGTTAAGTGTATAAATTTCAACATTTCACATATCAGCAGTAGAACCAGTCATGGTAATGGGCGTTGAAGAGATAACCAATAATTTGCAACCTCTTAAATTTAATTTATTTCATTCTCATGCTTCCACTCCACGATGGCAAAGTTTACAATCAGCAAACCAATGTTGACTAATCGGAGTACGTAATATCATGTAAGCTCCCTTACTGAAAATTACAGACGCCTTTGTTCGCTTTGTTCGCTCGATAGCAAAATTAGTCGAAAAGGCTTAAATAAAGTTATGCCAACACTGAACTCCACGATGATCACTCCTCTAAGCTGCATAAAATGCGATGCACGCTTTATGCAAAACTATAGAGCATCGACAGTGTGTGTTGATATGCGAATTGAAGTGTCGTCATTTTAAAATGAGTGCCATATTTGTTAGGAAGTGCTGACATGTGTCAATATGCAAATCAAAATGACGTCCAAGTTACGTAGGCTAGTTTGCGATGAATATTTGTAAAGCTCAGTATGGCATTGCTGCTGGTAATCACAGGTTAATATTTACCACACAAGCGATTGAAACTTGGTTGGGAATCGACATTTGCTGTTAAAATAACTTTGACCTCTCGTGGAGATTGACATTCTTTAAAACATGACTTTGTTATTGAACAATGCATTTCGGGAATTGTTGATCATTTACTGTACCCGGCAACGATGAAGACTCCCGGTGGCATTTTGAACAAGAGCATTCAATCAGTTAATCCTGGGATTAATATCACTACAAATTTCTTCATCAGTTGCGGAAAAGGGAATTTGTTTTCGAAGCCAGGTGTCCTTTTTGGAGTGTACAATTTATTAATGTCGGCGTAACATGATTGAATTTGTTATCTTAATTGTAGTGCTGAAGTAAAGTACGCTCGAAGTGTGTGTATCTATGCGATGAAAATTCGCAGATTGACTAAGGTGGAGCCGCTGTGAAATTCCCGGCATGCATTGCAAGTCTTACACGTGAAACTCCTATTTTTATAGCTTGTATTGCTTGTATTTCGTCTCAAAATACATTTAAAGCAGCTGCCACATGATTTTGGTTGTGTAAATTTCGAAAAATTGCAAGTTAATTTCTTTTTAAATGTACAACTTTGCTATATTCAAAATTTGTCGGTTTATATTTTGAAAGTTTACATTGTAGTCTGGAAGCGTTCTACTGGTCATTTGAATTTTAAATGAACACTCATTAACATCAATAATGATATTTTTTTCACTTTGAATATTGTAAATTATTTGCAGTGAGTTTGTGAATCTCTAAGAATTTGTACAATATTTTCCTTAATCTTTTTTTTTTTCAAATCTCTGTTTTACCTATATTCACCTTGATAAATCTCTGTTTCAACTGTTTACTTATTCACCTTGATAAATAAATTTCCGTTAAATTATAGACAATGAAAATTCAAAGATATTCAGCTGTGCCTGGAAAGTACAGTTAGCCTGACCTTTATTGAAATCATGGTTTATGTTAAGTGTGTACAAAAATGGAACATTTATATATTTATATATGTATATATAACATGTAAATTTAATTTACGAAAATGGCAGTGGGCACTGATTTATGGATTTAATTGTTTGAGATGGGTTGGAATAGGGCAGCAAAGGTTCTACCGGTCCCTAAATACATGTAGCTTAAGATAGAACGATACCTAAAATTTACCACGCAAATAGTACTCAATAAAACGGTTGGGCAATTGGCTCACTGTGTTCCCTGAAAAAAAAAATAGAGGCCATATTGACTTTGTTTTGATTTGAGGAATGCAGCTTCAGAATTTCGAAAATGTGGGGGACTGAAATCTAAAGAATGTTTGGGACAAATATTTCTCGCTTGGCAAGAAATTGGACGAGAGGCTCTGAGGTTGCAGCATAGTACCTCTAGGTAATAAAACAAAGTCTTAGGATAAGTTACGCCTTAGTTCAGGGGCTGAGAGGAGGAGGACAAAGCTTCTGACTGAGGAGATTGTTTTCCCCTCCGCTTAGTGATGTCACTGTATCTGAGAAATTCTCACGGCCTAAACACTTAACTGAGTTTGACGTTTTTAAGCTATAAATCAAACATGAACTTACTTTAAAGTAGATCCATTGACATTTCAAAGTGAAGGTGATTTGTTCCCATCCCATTTCCTACGCACCACTTGGTTTGTGACGCCCCATTCGTACCGTATGTGCAAGGGGTGTGATTATATCACACCTCCCTGGTATATGCATGTGTGTAAATATTGTTTACGATGTATAGGGTGCTGTATGCTTAACATTTTATACCGCGAAGCCGTGGAGTAAAACGTAGAAAATGTCTCTACATTTACAGGAAAAAAAGAATACACAAAAACCGCTATCAACTCATTGAAAGCATTTTTGATGTATTCTTTTAGCAGTTCTTTATTTTTTCTGTAACTGTACAAAATTTTTGTCAGTGATATTACCGGTATTTACATTTTTACAGTGCACATAACCCACAGTGGCAGACTGCCGTGAAGTAAACACCTCATGGATGAAACGCCCTGACCGAACTCTGCATATTTAGTTTGTTGAAAAAAGTGAGCAATGATGTATGAATTCATGTGCAACGTTACAGACCCATTAATATTTTGTATATCATAAAACAATGGAACTGACCGCTTATGAGAACCGTGGAAAAAAACTTACTGTCACCTACCCATACGCACTTTCAAATGGGTGCCATTGGCGTTTTGGCCCAAGTTCTTATAAAATAGTAGGCCAATAAGTAAGCAGGTTTACTTGTTCGTTATGATAAACAGCCTGTTCCTTCCATTTTAAAGTATGAGATATCAATTGCATAAAATAAGCCATTATCGGGATGTAAACTATTTGAAATATATGTACAGAAAATCTCCCATTAATATTACTGTGTCCGTTACGTCACTTTTATGACACTTGCCTTCAGTCTGGGTCTGGGCGGATGGCCGGGTGAGATGCCGCAATCACTTGACCGTGTACAGAGTAACGCAATCTGCAGATGTGTATTACTAAATTGCCTGGTTACTATATCATCGGAACTTTAGAACAGTATTATCTCCCTTACATTCATCGATATAAGGACAAATTTCGACCCATCCACATACGGCCATGCGCCATCATCCGCAAAACCGTCGGCAAGCGTCTATAGACATAGGCGGGATTACGGGGGGGGGGGGGCACGGGGGCAAGTGCCCCCAACTTTTTTCCAGAACTTAGTTTTTTTACGCCTTAGTCTGTTTGCTTTTGCTACAAAAATAAAAACTGGAGCTGACGGAGCTATGCGAGTGATACTTAATTAAGTTGTATAATGTTTATACAGGTCATAAACTGCATTGAAAACTAAATAAAGACTATATTCTTCCAATAAATGTCTCAACCCTTTTTTTTGACACGCTTCGCGTGCACCAGTTTTAAATATGTCAGGATTCGGGGTTACGTCTTGTAGAACACCTCTCCCATTATCACTGAAACTTATCACCAGTGCCCGGGCCGTACACAGCTGAAGGTCTACCGTAACTAGTGAAAGGGGGCGGCAGGGAGGCGGTCGTCTCCTGGTCCCCTTCTCTGACCAAGTACCCCCAAGCTTTCGGAAAGGACGGTGATCTTATTTGACCCTTATCTGGAGCTCCACTCTTTTTCGGCTGAAGTGAAAAGGGGCCCACCCTTTCTCTAATTTACATTAATTTCTCTATCGAGATTCTCAAAAGTCCATTTTCCGCGTCTTCTGCGCGTCCCATCACAAGTAAGGACTCTATAAAAAAAATCTCATGAAAGGACTCTATAAGAAACCAACGGTACCTTTTGCTTAGTACAAATATCCTCAGGGGTTACTCTTATCCAGCTGTAGTGAAAAGGGATCACTCTTTGTCTAATTTTATTTCAATATCACTATTAAGATGAAGTAAAAATTCATTTTTTCGGCGCGCTCCGCGCGCCCCTTTACAGGTAATGGCTCTGTGAAAGTCACCTGAAAAAGGCTATTAAGGAAACCAGAGTACGTTTGTGCTTCAGTAAGAATGTCTTAAGGGGACCACCGTTATTCAGCTAAGGTTAAAAGTGACCCATCCTTTTTATAATTTCCATCCAGTTTCATTTCTGAGATGTCTTTAACGTTAAATTCGCGCGCCACATCATAGACAAGAGCTGAATTCACATCACATGGAAAACCCCCTAGCTTTCTGAAAAGAAGATCTGGGGCACCAAGGAGGGACCCCCTAAAGAACCTCAATTTTAAGTAATCCATTCTCTCTCCCCGCACCCTCTGCATTATCGATTCCGGCCGACTTTAATCATACGGAGTAAGGATATGATTGAAGAAAGTCAAATTGTGATATGTGTGTTCTGTTAAGTGACCATCTTATGTAATTTAAAGTTGAAGATAAAATGCATCGTTTTAATGCCTAAAATTTCGTAAATACCCAGGAGCTTCCGGGGGCTTCGCCCCCTCGACCCCCACCGGGGCTTTGCCCCTGGACCCCACCAAGGGCCCTAAGGCGGGCTCCTGGACCCCACGTCGTTACGGGGAGCTCTTCGCGCTCCCTCGGCACCGTTTGTTAGTCTGCCGAATTCCCCCCCCCCCCCCCCCACACTTTCAGAGATCAAATCCCGTCCCTTTCTATAGAGGTTAAGGGCGAAGCCACTGAAGAATTGAGTTGTGTCCTCTGAAAAATTCAAAATGGCTAATGACTTATTGCATTTTCTTCTTCATTTATTTCATCATCTATTTTTCCACAACAATCATAAATAATAGGAGCACATATAAAATAACAGAAGACGGTGGAGGAAACCTGAAAAGGCAAAAAAGCTTGTACTAAGCAGGCCACCTTTACGAGAAATAGAATATATAAAAAAGACAAAGAGAAGATCAAAAACAACAAAAAAGAACTAAGTAACAGCCAACTTCCCCTCCCAGAAACCGTAAAAAAACCCACCTATGAAGGAGTAGGTAAGAATCACATCAATACTTATCAATTAGACATAATTTAAATTTCTTGATAAATGATGAAAGTGAGGAAATGCTTTTTAGCTTGGGATCAAGGTAATTCCATAATTGAGACCCGGAAGTAACAAACGACTTTTTATTAACCTCAGTGTTAACTCTCTACAGGTGAAAGTTTTCTGAATGCCTGGTACAGTTGTTGTGGACAGATTTATTAAGATGAAAGATACTCTGAAATATGGAAGGTAATAACTCATGACTAATTTTGAACGTAAAGATACCCATTTGTTGTTTATAAAAGTCAAAAACACTCAGAATATTTGGAATATATATTGCCCCCCTCCCCCAAGCTTCTCCTCTGACGTTTTGGGGACCCAACTCATTTCAGCAAGGGCGTCTTGCAGAATTAATTTGAGGAAGTTGGAGACTAAGTGAAGGTGTGGAAAGCTTTCGTAGGGAGAAGGATAAAAAGCAGCATGATCTATGCCACAAGTGCGAGTTACTTCCGCACATTTGGAACTGGAGGTGTTTTCATTTTCAGTCAAAACCATGTCGCCCTTCATAACTCCCACGTTGGGGGGAGGGGGATCTGCAAGCCCTCTGGCTCAATTGGATACGACGCCCCTGAGCTTAGTATATTATCCTGCTACGGCTTGTTTTCATGCATGCTTCCCTTAGGTAGGGTCTTCAGATCCAGTGATACTTTCCTTAACATTTGAACCCCCTCGACATGATGACGGGAATGAAACCTCTAAGGATGGGTTACCGAAAAAACTTCTTTAGAGTTGCTAATCATAAATAATATGCTATCAGTTTTGGTTGACCAGAGAGTAAATGTTCCTTCCATATTTTTCACAAATACAAGCTTAATATTTTCAAATATTTGTTTAAATAGGGCAAAAATTTCGGGCGCGAGTGGTGTTCACACTTAAAAAAGAAAAGTCGGCGGGAAAATGTGGGTGCTTGTCCCTCTTGACAAAAAGTCTAGCTACGCTTCTACCTACAACTGAGCCCAGTGAATGCAGGCGTATTCCATATAATAAGTCTCTGATGTACTTTCCTATCAGTAATTGTAACAGTTCCGAACTGTCATCAAAACATGCCATAGTATACGTCATACATACACATAGCTGCGTCACAATAAGCCAGTTCGATAATTCGTTTTGGTGGCTGTGCACATGCGCACATCGTCCAAAACGTCGGGGTAAACAAACCAATCCCGCACCTATAACACGTATTCTTACATGTCAGTTACCATGAAGATGTGGTAAAATCATTCTTTCTTAATGTTTTTTTAATGTAAGGAGGGATCTCAAGGTGTGGTTTTGTGCAATGGATTGTGTGTCCATCTTTTTTTTCGGTGTAAAAATCGACATTTGACCTGCCGCTAGGTAGCACTGAGACCCCTATCTTTGCTCAACTTGGGCAGATGCTTAGAAAGTGTTGTATGCACGTACTGACGAAACAAGGGATCGCTGTACGCTACATGCTGAGCTCGGTGTGTATCATCCCACGCTGTGCCCCACAATTCTATGTTGCAACCAATTACCGTACTAGCTAATTGGTATGCCACGCCAACTGCCGGACAAATATCAACCATGTTTCAATGCAACAGTCACACGTGAGCAGCAGGTGAGTCGTCAGCTGTTTCTCAGCTTATCACACTAAATGCCTATTTTTTTTCTTTAATTTTAATTTAACGTTTTGAGGGTCAGGAAGCAATTTGGCTCATAGAGAACCCCATGCCAGAGTGGGCATTTACGATAAGTTTGCCTGTCAAAAGGGATGGGGCATGCGACGTAGGTGAAAGAACTTAAGCACTCTATACATTCCAACGAATTTCAACCCACTGGGTTTTTTTGACATTTACCAACCTTTCAAAATAGGTTTTTTTCTTATCATTCCTTATGGATAGGTAACCTACACGTATTTTAAGGTCACCAGTTGCCCGAAACTTATTTTGACGCTACGGCTAAATTCACAATTTTCTTATTTCTCTTCAAAGTATTCTTTCGTAATATTTTAGGAATTCAATATCGCATTTCAAGGAAAACCATGCAACCTGTTACTCCTTTTAAATTTCATATTTAACTTTCACATAAGAAGGAGAAAGTTGTCACTTGACTCTCAATAGCCAATCATGAAACAGGAAAGTCTATTAAGTCTATTAGAATTATTGTAGTGCGCGTGCTCGCTACAGTCTTGGCGTTGCACGACATGCAGGAATACCTACATGACTGAACGTTGAAACTGGAAGACCCACACTGTTTCGGACCGTTTTTTACTATCGATACCATCACTGTGCAGGCAGCTAATGTTAAGCCTGTCCATGATTTTTCACCGTTTTCTTGCACACGTACTAAATTAGTCCCGACGAAGGACTCATACATAAACAGACACAGCTTGTATTGTAGAGTGTAATGTTACTGATTGATGGAATACCGACAGTCTATTTCAGAAAAAGTTTCAGTTGAATTTGCGCCTGCTTTCTTTTTGACAAGATAAGAATATATAACCTTAAATTCTCAAACGAAGTAAACAGCGGATGAATTTGTTGTAATGTTTAGTATGATGAGAGCACATGTGGCGTCACCTATACACGAATCCGGACAGCAAGTGATAGTATGATATCAGTCGGCCTTAACTGGGGTCTATCACCGTTAAATCTTTCAATTTCTTTGCTTACCACCATGGATGGTTGTACACTAAATTTTACTTTGATATCTTCAATTTCACTGAATATGAGGGTTTCAGATTTATCTAGACAATGAATGAAGACAATTTAAGGCCGATGGACCCCACTAATGGCCGCCTGCAGTCACTGAACACAAGCGTTTATGGGATTCGTCTATACGTGCACAATGTAGACAGGTAGACTGCACTGTATACCAGTACTTCCATGTGTATACACTGCATGTACAAGTCAGGACTTGAACCATGGAACTTGAAGTACTACCTCGGAGGAAGTACTTCCATGCTTGAACCAATTGGAAACTGGGCCGTAAAACTCCACCTGACTAACTGCCTGATCAAAAGCAGCTGGCTGTAGGGTTGTACGTACGAAATGTACTGCCACTGGGTTAGTTAGATGAGATTTAACGATCTGCCAACAGTTATACAGTTATATAGTGCCAATCAACTCTACAAACTTTAAGCCAAAGTTTAAATTCATTTTCAAGTATGTTTCAATTTTAAATTTGGTTTCCACGTCGCCTCTTACGACAGGCGGGAAATACTGTGGACATAGTGAACCCCCAGTCCACAGGGGCCGTCCTGCCGTTGAGACAAAACAATAGCATGCACAGGCCTAACAAAACGTTTCACACTCAAATTTAAACCCTCCAACCTAGTAGCTTACGACAGTATTGCCCAAGCCATCCGTGTTGTTTATCAGGGTTTTCCGTTGACCGAGCTTTCATTTAGGCTAGGACCGCCGCCAGTCGAAGATCCACATCCAAACATTTTATAAGTCCCATCCTCAAAACCCGCCCACACACGGGCACTACAATTCTGCGTATTTGCCGCAGGAAAATGCAGTTCTAGTTTAATGTTGGGGTGACTGCATGTCCTACCGATGTGAATTATTTTTAGTAGATTGTGAAATGACATAGCGCCACCCACTTTTCCAAAAGACTCTGACAAAGCGCCCTTCGGTGAAACTAAAATTTAAACTGCTTCCGGAGGCAGCTATTACGCCATTTCTTACATAAACTGCCCCACTTTCAAAGAGCTGTGTGGATGGTAATTTTATTACATTGACGAGAATTTTCATGAAGTTTTTGTTGGATGGAAACATTTTTATTTGTAGCTAAATTTCATTTTTATGAGTTGGCGAATATTGATATTTGTTGAGTAGTGGTAGTGTGTTTTATCAAGTTGTCTGGTTATGTTATTTTTGTTATTTTTAATTTTGAAATAATCTGGAGAATATTATAATGCCTAAGAAAGGTCGTTCAAAGATTTCTAAATTAGACAGGAAGGGTTGGCAGCAAAGAAAAAGAAAGTATGGGGGTCAATTTCAAGATAAAAGTTGTGAAGGGGAAAGAAATGATGATATCAGAGTAGGGAGCAAAAGAAGTTTTAGTGAATATAAAAAAGTCAGAGGTGCAATGATGGTGGAAGTAGGGAACATGACGATAGTGATGTAATATTTATACGTTCCGATAGCTCTACATGTACATTTTATTTTTTCGTTGTTGATAGCTGTTGGAGAGATGAAACGTTTAGGAAACTTGTGTCGATAGATTCAAACAAGTTTTTTGTGGAAACTGTTGAATTTGATTTGTCGCCCAATAAAATTGGAAAATGTGTTTCAGTTGAGAGTAGGCCGATTTGTGTAAGAAAAGTGCGAGGGGATGGAAATTGTTTCTTTCGGTGTTTGGCAGTATTGGTTACAGGTGTAGAAGATGATCATTAAAAGTCACTGTAATTTCATTATGTAGGAGTGATTTACCGGTCTCATTTATGACTAAGGAAGAATATGTGACTTCTACTGGAATGGACAGGAATGGTGTATGGTCTACAGAAGTTGAAATGCAAGACTTTTGGAAACTGACATATATACTTTTATAGAATAAAATGATAAATGGAAACGCAGTGTTGGAAATCGAAGATAATGAGTCTGTTCATGACAGAAGCGTTATAGAGAATTGGTTGAAGAGGAATTGTGTTACTAAACAAAGTGAAGAATTTTCCGGTGTTGAACGTAAAGAGTTTCTAAAGACTAATGATTTTTGAAAATTTCTGTATGCTCCGCACCAACTAATAGTGACGCTCCGCTTACAAAAAACTATAAGACAATTACTCTTACATCTCTAACATTTATTTCTGCCCCCCCCCCGCCCCCCACCTTGTTCGTACACTAACGTACCATCCCGAGACCAGTCAAAGAGAACACGCCAGGATTTGCCCAACAAAAAGGCCACACTCTCCGACAGAGGTGAGGACGGACAATAAATCCCCGACCAAGGCAATGAATTGGAAAGGAAACATTTTCGAACGCGCAAAACGTGTCATAAAATTTTTTTGCTTGCTTTACGAAAATATTGAAAATCTCAGTTTTATTGAAAAGATCCTGGAAAAATTTCGATTTTTATAAAGACAAATATAAAAAATTTGGGTTGTTTAAGGAAAATTTAGGTTCTTTAAACAAAAAAAACTTGGCCTGTGTATGAACAAAATCACTCATTTGTCGGAGACACTAAGAATTGTTGTAACAAATATCATATAATGACGAGTTAATGAGAATCGAAAGAAATGCCGATATCTCAGATTTACCACAATCTTTACAAATGATGAAATAAAGCAAAAAAAAAAAAAAAACGAAAAGTAAAAATTCCTTTGTCAGCGTTACACCTACATTCTCTCACCATAAATGTTAATATAATCTTTAAAGTTTAGTACAGGCCTGTTATCACTGTTTCCCAAATGTAAATTAATCGCGTACACATACGTCACTGCTATTCCTTCTCCAGTAACTTCTTATTTCAGTAATGAATAGGAATTTATACGATGTTGTCCCACACAAATCGGAGAACCGAATAACCCAATAGCAAATCATAAAAGATAAACTGCAACATCTATACGTCCTATCATGAAAACTGAATATACAAAATAGCGATGTCTATAATTTATAGCTATTAGCTGCGATTCGTCTGTCATCACATTATCAAACAGACATGCTTCTTACTACACTCTATAGCAAGGACTTCTTTTCGCCTTTTTGACGGTGACTTATTACTACGGAAGAAAACTGTTGTCATTGTACTACTGCATTTAACCAGAAAGCCAAAAGGCTTAGGGATTCCTTGCCGCTGAAATTTAAGCCTACCTTTTTTCAAATGCTTCGTAATATTTTTCAAATTGACAGTGCTCCGTAATGTACCCACAAAGTATACATGAAAGGCATTGAAGCTTTCTACAAGAACTAGGGTTCTGCCCATGATATCACATTCACATACTTTGTGTGAAATTTTGCAGTATCCAAGACTCGAACCATGGGAAATTTGTGTAAATATGATATGGAAACTTTGACCCCGTGTGAACCAAAGCGAGATTTCATCTCCACCACAAACTATAGGGCTTTTTTTTTTCACCATGCATCATCTACACGTCAAATATGAGGACCCTACAAGTTACATTTGTTGTACAGTAATACTCTGCGAGCAAATTTGACACTGCTAATCACAAATGACCTTTGACCTTCACGAAAATCAACTGGGATCACCATCTCAATATGGCCAACCCACACACTAAACATGAGCTTAGTCACATGCACTTTTCTTGAGATACCATGTTCACTAGGTTTTGACCTTTTGCCCTCTCATGACCCCAAATGACCTTTGACCTGCACAAAAATCGATAGGGATCATCTACATAATACAACCAACCTACACGCTCAGAGATGACATAATCACTTGCACCTTTCTTGAGATATCATATTTACAAGGTTTTGACCCTTTGACCTCTCGTAACCCCAAATGACATTTGATCTCTATAAAAAACGATAGGGATCATCTACTCAATATGGCCAACTTACACACTAAATATGAGCTTAGTCACATGTACCGTTCTTAAGATACCGTGTTTAAAAGGTTTTGACCTTTTGACCTCTCGTGACCCCAAATGACCTTTGACCTACATAAAAAACAATAGGGAGCATCCACTTAATACGGCCAACCCACACACCAAATATGAGCTTATTCACATTTACCTTTCTTGAGATACCGTGTTTACAAGCAATTTCTAGGGAATTTACCATTTGACCACTCCTGATCCCAAATGACCTTTGACCTCCACAAAAATCGATAGGGGTCATCTATTTAATATGACCAAGCCACACACTAAATATGAGCATAGCCACATTTAACTTTCTTGAGATATCGTGTTTACAAGCAATTTCTAAGGAATTTACCTTTTAACCCCTCCTAACCCACCTTTGACCTCCATAAAAACAGTAGGAACCATCTACTCAATATGGCCAAACCACACACCAAATATGAGATAAGTCCCACTTACCCTCCTTGAGATACCGTGTTTACAAGCAATTTCTAGGGAATTTACCATTTGACCCCTCCTGATCCCAAATGACCTTTGACCTCCACAAAAATCGATAGGGGTCATCTATTTAATATGACCAAGCCACACACTAAATATGAGCATAGTCACATGAACCGTTCTTGAGATATCGTGTTTACAAGGTTTTGACCTTTTGCCTCTCGTGACCCTAAATGATCTTTGACCTCCACCAAAAACAATAGGGATCGTCTACTCAATATGGCCAACCCACACACCAAATATGAGATTAGTCACACTTACCCTTCTTGAGATATCGTGTTTACAAGCCAAAGCGTCACACACACATACACACACACACACACATACACACGGCATCCCCATCGCATAGATTCCTTACCTACCTTCGGCAAGGAATCAAAAATTGTTTTTTATAATTCCCATACACTTCCTTTTCTAATATAAATAATTATGTAGCAAGTTTATGTATGGTCAAGACTCGCTACTGATCAAACGATAACCTAAAATATATAAAAGCGATAAGTAAGACAGGTCTATGTACAAGACTGCACTGTCGAGTAAAAAAACTCCGTAGAAGACAAATTTGATCATTTCAACAACCCATCTGCAATAGCCTAACAAATCACTTTCAAGGCAAAAACGGACTTTATGATGAATAAACGGTTTTCTAATAACACCACAGCTCCCTGACATAACTATATCAAATCAGAGAATAACTAGCTTATAAACAGTGGCGTAGCTAGGATATTTTCCAGAGGGGCAAAGCTCGATATAATTTCCCCAAAACTTTTCAGTTTCAGTATATTTTCAGTTTCAGTATATTTTCAAGGTCAAGGTGCATGTATTACATACGATATACGTAAATTTATGATAATAACAAGATTATCATGACGTTATGTAATGTTTCCTAAGTTAGTACATGACCTACAAGATCCTGAAGCTTCCTACATTATACATAGGATTAAGACAATGTCATCATGGGCCCTTTGTCACCCCATCCCCAGTGATTAATCAGATTAATTATCCGAACCAGTCCTTTAAAAATAAGGTAAACATCATACATTTTTCCAGGTTTGCAGGGTTGTTATGTCTAGACAACGGTAAGCTATTGGTTTGAGCTCCATCCATGGTCAAACACAGAGTAAGATCAGTTTATATCTCTGCCCGGTACTAGCTTGTAGGAAGAGAGACCATTAAACTACGTCACCCTAAACTACAGTTTCAGTATACATATATCAAAACTCTCAATTGGTACAGCTCTTTGATTGGCATCACATTCAAACAATGCATTATTGCTAAATTACACAGCATGGGCACTGAGAGTGTCTTGATTACACATTATGAATTTGTATGGCCACTGGGGCGAGCCATGAAGCAATAAACAAGGATTGTGTCTGGATAAAGATGAGTTTTAGATAAATGTGGGAGGGGCTAGAAGTAAGTAGGTTGGGAGAATTGGAACTGTTTGGGATGATGAAAATATGCCTTTAAATGCTTTAACTTAACTCAAGGCGCTGTCAACCAATAGGTTTGAAACTGGGCTGTTAAACCTCGCCTAACCTAACCTAACCTAACCCAGGGCGTTGTCAACTTTCAGACTTAAAAGAAGGGTTTAAGGTCATAACAGGATTTGGTATGTTAAAGGGGTACTTATTCTAAGCATTTAGGTGAAATTTGCATTGAAATCCGATGTGTGGTTCTCAAGATATGAGCATGTAAACTTTTCACATTTTCAACAAAAAGTGAACTTGAAGCAAGCACATATGACATCATATCCCCACATAAGTGCCCAGTCTTTTGTTTTTCTTGAAACTTTAGAGTTGATTTTCTCTTCAGCAATCCCATATTATTAAAATGTGATTGCATAAGTGGCATGAGAACTTTACAAATTCAGCATTCCCCGCAGGGAGGTCCTTTTCCTATTAACTTCAAGGTCAACACACCAGTGTGATAAAACAAAGGGAAACGAATTCCTTGTCAATGTGAGGAAGTGATATAAGCTCTGCTGCCCTCAAACTCACTTTGGAACACAAATTTACTGACTTCATTTACTGATATCTCGAGAAGGATGTGTCCGATTTGAATGGAACTTTCACCACACTGTGTAGATTTGGTTCCTCTTTCACATATGAAAATTAAATTTTCGCTTAAACTTCCCCTTTAAGTGACGGGAAAGAGTGATACGCGGAGCGCGATCATTGGCTCGCGCGGGGCGACCCGCCAGGGGAAATTTCGCTAAAAAACACCTCTAGATCGCAGGAAATGACACTCCCTGTGCCTCATTACTACATACTTTGAATGCCATATTTTCCCTGTCCTGAAATCTTTTAAAGAGACAATTTGTTCACAATATATATAAAAAGGAAAAATTTGGAAACTCTAAGGCCTACCGGTATGTATTTCTGACAAGCTTAAATCGAATATAAATTTAAAGGCTGTGGAACGAAAACAAACGGAAATTGTGATAATTAAAAGAGGGAATAGTTCGTTCACGAGGCTATGATTATGTTACTATTTATTAGCAACGTATTATCCAATTGTGCATCAAGTTGATGAACATAACGTTAGCTCAACAATACGCAGGGAACTAGCTCGCTGATTGTATCCTATGCTCCGGTTTTACAGCCTGTCAGTGTTGCGCAGTATACGCTGAACTGATCAAAATACCCTGCATGCGTACCAGAGAACATTCACGCTGCTGCAGAGAGGGCATTTCTGCGGAACGCGAGTCAAGCGCGCTTCATGCTGCAGTGACACAGGTGATATCTGGAAAATCACATTGCATGGAAATTCGAGTTACGCATGAAAAATGTTTCAAGATTACTTATAGTGAGAAATCTTTCAAGAAATGGGGAAAGGAAGTATTATTTCGTCAACTTGAAATTTCCCCAAATTCCACAAATTTCCCCAAAATATTTTCCAGGGGGGCAACTTGACCCCCTGCCCCCCTCCCCCATTGGCTACGCCACTGCTTATAAATAAGTGTCTTGCTACTTTACCATTTACGTTGAAAGGCAAAGGGATGAAATGAACCACCTGGCTAAAAATTTGCAGTTACGAAATTTCTTGTACCTGTTCAAAACTTCGTTCTGTAAGCCAAAAATCCAAACCCTCTGCAAACGGTCCAAATTTAATGTCTACGTCTCATTTAACATAAATTAAAAAAAATGATTAGGCAATCATTTTGGTGATTGCTTTACAGTGACGCAAATCCCGAAAAGGGCAAGGGGGGCCTTCGCCCCCTCAAGTAAAAAAGTAGAGGGCCAAACCCCCATTTGGACCCCAAAATTTTCAATAATAATTTTAAAAACAAGACGTTTTGGACATTAGATAGGCTATCCGTGGCCTTTAAAATGCACCAAATCACTCGGTTTCCAGGGGCTTCGCCTCTGGTCTCCAACAGAAGACCCAAAGCAGTCCCTGACCGATTGTACAAAACCTTCTTTCGTGCAGATCACTCTCCAACATCTCAAACAGATCACCACCCTGCGTAATAAAAAAAAAATGGTTGCTCTTATCAAATACAACTATGAAGCGAGATTGGCATGAACATGTTAAAACCCTACCGTAACTAGTCCTTGAACTGGGCTATGTGTTTACGTTAACACTTTTACATCTTATGATGTGCTTTCCTCCCTAAATGTATAAATATACTCAAGAACATTACCTCTGCATTTGCTCTTTTTAAACAGTCTTCCTTAGTGGGGCTTCTGAGACATAAATACCCATGAGCCTCCAAGGGGCTCCCCCCCCCCAAAACACTACCAGGGCTTTACCCCTGGACCCCACCAAGAGCCCTAAGGCGGTTGGAGGGTGACGTTGAGGGGAGCATTAGCTTTATGACTTGGGTTTTGAGATTTGGTTCAGAATATCCTGTTAGGCTTAAATGTAATCCTGAAATAACTCAACTCTAACCGATCTTTAGTTTAACCTTGACATCAACCCTAACCCTAATGGATGGGAAGAATCATATTGGAGAGGTCATAAACTGGAGACCTTTGAGAATCGATTGTCATAAATATATTTTGGTCTTTCAATAAAAAAGAATATTTCGTACATTTGAAACGAGTTAAAGTTGGAACACTTCTTTCTCTGTCTTATGTTTTGGCAGTAAGTTGGGGTGAAACTTGGCATGGGGGTATTTTTTACTTTAGCTAAAAAATCCTTCACCTGCCCGACTTGAATAAAAAATTCAAAAAAAAAAAAACAAGAAAAAATAAAGAAAACAACGAAGAAAAATTAACATCAACATTTCTTAACAGTTTACCCAGTGTTTTTCCTATTCGTATTTATTAAATAGGCTGTAAGAAGTGCCATTTCCAACGATCTGGGAACATTTTTTGCCAAAATTTCTGGCACTTGGGCCTAATTTTTTTCTGTGGACGCCCACGTTTACTACCACCATTAGTTAAAAAACTTTTTTCCACCATGGCCTATTAAAAGTTTATGCATAGTGATTTAATCTTGCCATGCTAGCCCCTTGGCTACGGTATAATACCTGTGTGAGTTGCTATGGTTGGGGTGATCCTAACAGTCCCCTGCCCCCTTCCAGTTTTCTTAAAGATGATTGGTAATGATTAAATAGTTATAAATTACAACTACCCATACATTGAATTTGAAACACCCATAACCTAAAAAAGTATTCAACATCTCTTCTTAGATTTCTTAATAAAAGTTGACGCTTATAGTCATTTAATACCAAAGGACCAAAACAAAACAAGACAGTAAAAGAGAGAGCACCGTAACTGGTCCAGGCGAACCCGTCAGGGTGGGTGCCCCCTACCCATAACCAATGACGTCGTCAGCTTAAATTTACGTACTGATAAGCAAAATGTAACGTCATCGAAATCTACATATTCTAACCTCCAACAACACAAAACAAGATTAAATATCTCTCCTAAAACTATAAAACATAAGTTAAACCTTATTACTCATTCAATACCAAAAGAAAAAAATAACCATGTGAGTTGCATTGAAAGGCACCGCAACTAGTCTAGACGTTTGTCTTGTTTACTGAACTAAGTATCCACCGAAATTGGAAAATTTGCTAGAAATCTTTTGCTATTTTTAACAAATATTTGTAATTTTGAAGCTTACAATGGGGAAAATTTTAACTTGTGGCAGATTTGGGGTTTTTTATCTAAGACTGACCTTTTTAAGAAAAAATCAAATAGTTTGTTGGAGTTAATGAATTCCATCATGCAGATTAAGGCACTCGGACAATATTGGGAAATTTCCTGAAAAGTCTGGATTCCTTTTAACATATATTTGAAAGTCTGAAACTTATATATTGTAGAAATTTGGAGTTTTAGAGTTTAGAAAATTGGGGATTTTAGTCTTCTAGATGAATATCTTATCGTTAGCAAAATCAAGGAGATCGTTAAGGGGAGGCTGAAGTTTATTGGGCTTCCTTCTTGAACCGTATAGATGAAGGCTCCCTCACAAAATTGGATCTCCTCCCCGACGGATGGCAGCCTTCCCTGATGGGTGGGTATCCCCATACTCCGCTGTGCCACCCCTGGCTCCTGACAAATGGTAGGTCCGACATTGTTTTAAGTGATCTCGATTTGATGCCCCCTTGAGGTGGCACTTGTAGGGCAACTTTCCCCCTAGCTACGCCACAGCCAACACAAAAATTGTGGGCTAGACCTATTTTACCATTTGGAACAAGCTTGGGGTCGTCATATTTAGCTGTATTCATGCATTGGGACTAAGGCCGTACAGGACAGGTGGGTTGGGTAATGGGAAAGGAGCGGGGTCTGGAGTCGGGCGAAAAGTCACCGCCCGCCCCCCCTCCCGAGATAAAAAGTCCCTTACAGACATGATGGTAACTTATCTATATTGGAATGGGACTGACATTTTTTCCAAAGGGGTGTTCGAACGGACCACTTGTACCCCACCAGCTATGGACAACTTGTACTCCACCAGCTATGGACCAGTTTAAGAATCAAGGCAGCCCTTTGTGCATTTGAAGTACCAGCTTATAGTTTGGTACTGCTTTGTGTGAAACAAAGTATTGTGATCACTCACAAATTTTCCTTGGGGAATATTTGTTGGTTGACAAGTGTCCGCCTCTATATCACTGGTGTATAAAGCGCGGGTCACTATGACAGCGATATCGGAAAGGGTTAGATCCAACTTTTGAGTTTAATGCAAATCTCATCCATCGATTGTCGGAAAGAACGAAAACTGCTACTAAATGAAACTATATGATTTGTATGAGAGGACCATGAAAATGAAATTTTAACCAATTATTTCGTGACGTCACGTTGACAAACAACTTTTATGGTTTACTTTTATGGTTTATCTGATAAAAGCTGTTCTCGGATGTGACGTCAAGAAATAATTAGCGTAATTTCGGTTTTCGTAGTCATGCGATACGAACCATCTATTTCCACAGATTGACAAACTTTTGTTTCTTTCCGACCAAAGATAGATATTTGAAGAAAAAACTCACAAACATCGGAGCGTGATCCGATCTGATACCGCCGTAGGGTGACCTATGCTTAAAGGCCCAATTCTCTCATCCCAAACAGTATCAATTCCCCTAACCTTCTCAATTAAACCCCTCCCACAATTGTCTGAAATTCACCCTCACCCAGACACAATCTCATTTTATTACTTCATGGTGAATATAGAAAGCTCAATGTGTATAATCGAAACACTATCAGAACAGTTCGTGCTGTGTGATATAAGTTTTGGTACTCTGCATTGTTTGAATTAGCAGTCAATCAAAAAGCTGAGCCAATTGAGAGCTTCTGTTACCCTATACTAGAAGTGTAGTTTGGGGTGAGAGGATTGTCCCTTTAACACAGGAACATACCTTATCAGATGGGTTCACAAAACAACGAATATGTCTCGTTATTATATTTATGTTACAAAATCATGGTTCAGGTGTGTGTGTGTCATTGGGTTACCTGGAATGCAACCCCCACAAGGGGAGGCTATTCCCCTGTAAGGAAAATCAAGTCACCTATCCTGCCAGGGTGTTGTGATGCATGGGGAGAAGACACAACCTTATCATCCACAGTACCTAGTTTGCTTAAACTAAAAGACTACAATTCCCTGGCGCAAAAGTCAACAAGAATTAAAAGGAGTGATCAAATTTTACAACAGAGGGAAAGGGTTTTAATGGAAGGGTTCAATTTCAGAAAAATTTTGGTTGATAACAATGAATTCTTTACAATTAGTGTTCTTTTATTCTTCTATACTATACTTAGCTACACGTACCTTGGCTTTGCAAAGATAACACACAGCCATTATATTGAAAGAATTACAGTCTGTGTCTTCAATAAATAAATACAGAAATGTTACCAATAGGGGTTGGGGAAAAGGATGTTTTGTAGACGGTTACTGCTGAGAGAAAAAGATACCCACTCTATCTATTATAGACCTTGTGCACGTGATGTCACAGAGCGGAAAGTACGTCCTCCTTTGGGGGCAAAACAAAGCAACACAGACAAAAGCAGACAGCTGATTTGTCAACCAGTCGAATACGCGCATAGTCTTCTAGTGTAGGGTGAATTCTTATGCGTATGGCCACGTGTTCCATTATTCTGCTCAAAAGGATGACGTCAGTGTGTAGTCAACGCACAAGGTAAATTTTTATGCCATGTAAAAATAGGTTATCAACCACGCAATAAGAATTCCAGTTATTCTGAGATAGATGCCTTCATTTCCAATCTTTGTCCAGAACCAGAGAAAAAACAGGGCCCTTGTTATGACAGCAAAATGTATATTCAGTAAAGGAAAACTTAACAAGCGCATCAATGGTCTTGTAACTCAACTATAATTTCCCTGGCACCATAGTTATTATACTATACCCTGGTTGAGAAACTCAACGTGTGAAGGCAGTATGTTGGAACCCACATAATTTATAATTTAGTGGTCACGCGACTGTGAGATGCACATCCCGCTAACACAGCAATAGGCAGTACTGTATTATACAATATACACTACAGTTCTCATCATGTCAAAAGCAGTCGAAAGGCTTTTAAAACACGTTTGTGACCCACCCGAGGGGAAGGGGTGAAATTTGCACATGATGTTGGTACTAATGTCGAAAATAAAAGAAATAAAGCAGTCCAGCTCATTGAAAAATGACAGAAATAGTCCATGTCGCAATGCGCGAGGTTGCCGTACAAACGGTACAGCGAGTATAGAGTTATACAGTGTAGTCTTGTCCTTACTACGTAACGTAATATGCTAGCCGGCACATAGCAGTCTCTAAACAGCAATGAGCTAATTCGTACTTATTCTTAGTTAACTTAACATGCAGGGTATAACTCAGAATAAGGTTTTTTCAGCCCTTACCTTTTTTTGAAACACGGTCCTCCCTCTTACGGAAGTTCCTCTGCGACGAACGCTGGCTATTTGTTTCGTTAAACCCACACAGGCTAACACATATATGATAACATGGTATATTCCGATTGCAAAGGAATCTCACAGGCTCGTCGCGGTGTCTGGTATTTTAGAATCGGCCCAACACAGCTGGGCAAAAGAACTTGAATGATCTCTTTGGGTGCATGCGAAGGTGACCACTTACTTTTTGGGTACTTTCACTCAAACACCAATCTATTCGTCCTTTTTTGTACTTTTTCTGTTGGTTGTGTTAATGCAGTGTTTGCACGCGTTTCGATCGTGTGCACCATCACTGTCACGTGACGAACTTTTCTGAAGTTCTCAACATAACTGCTCAGGCTTGTACGGGTACACGTTAAGTTTCTTAACCAAGGAAGTATATATTAACTATACTAGCACACAGCGACTGCTTTGTTGTGATTCAGTATCATCAAGGGATCAGAACCAATGAGCTGTGAGGAGTATTCTCGGCATTTCCAATGCTGTAGATTACAATTGTTATAGCCGAGGCAAACCTACGAGAACTTAATACAAAGCTAAAATCTGATAAAAGAGCAAAGGACAGGTGACCTTTGTGACCACAAATGACATTTCACATCAGCACAAAGTAAAACTGATCCACTATCCTTTGAATACTTTGGCCCAACATTGATAAGATTCCAGCACAGCTCGGTAAATGCTTTTCTTGATTCAGGATTTGATTCCTTAAACAAACACAAATTGGTGCCCCAACATTGGACTTGGTACGGTACCACTGCAAACTTCAAAAGGTTCCGACGAATTTCCAAGAAGTTGACAAGTACTGCACGATTCAATTGTGCAAATGACCTTTGACCTCCTTCTTCCAAAGGGCAAAAGGATAACCCATCCATCATCTACTGAATAGTCAGTCAAACTCCAGCTTTGGGTAAGATTTGAATACTACCATATTAGCTTAGGCAAAAGAATGATTTCACTGTTTGACTTCTCCATCATTAAAAATGACCTCTGACCTACTTTCAAAAAACAGCTTTCATGGTCCATTATCACCTTAAGAAAGTCCATATAATTTATATAATACATTAAACCTAGGAATGAGGGGCCTTTGCAAAATTTCAGTTTGACCTGTGCATGATCTGAAGGACCTTTGACCTTCACAAGTAAAAATTTGATGACCTGTCATCTATTGAACAACTTTAATAGGATTTGATTTGGTGTTAAATACCATGAGTTGAAAACACAGTTATTTTACAATTTGACTTCTGTATGACCCTAAATAGCCTCTGGCCACATCTGATCTTCACTGGAGCAACCACTAAACACTGAAACATGAAACAAGTGCATAACCCCTATGAGTTTGACACTGTTTTTGGCACTGCATAATTATCTCATCGCTCCACGAGGAGGATGAGATATTGTAATCACTTTGCCCGTTGAGCTATAAATGGGAATGCCAGCTGAAATTGGCACTGTTGCCATGGTAATGGCTGGTGCCCCCAAGTCACTAGTCCAAGGGTCTAACCTAAGGTGGGGTCCCCCAAGGTAACCAAAACTCCAATTCTGTGTGAGGGGTCAAAAAGTGTCCGTGTGTGTGTGTGTGTGTGTGAATTTTTGTTTTGCTATACATCTCCTAAACGGCCCAGCCGATTTTCTTCAAATTTTGTAGGAAGGTACCCTAGGTGGAACCACTGTACATATTGCATAACCGGAAGTAAAGGTCAAAGGTCAGAGGTCAAAGGTCAAACTTGGTGAAAATCACATTTTTTACTTTATTTCTGTAATAGAACATCGAACTTGCACGTGTCATGAGGATATATGAACTACCAAAATATATGGTAACCATGGCAACAGGTATCAAAGGTCACGTGATGGAAGGGGAAGTGTCTATTTTTAAGCGAAAAAAGAGGAATTTTGTGTCTCTAACTCCTCCTAATGGGCTGGACCGATCTTTTTCAAACTTGGTGAGACGGTACTCCAGGGTTAGAACTTGTGTCTCGCAAATTGCCGGAAGTGAAGGTCAAAGGTCAGAGGCCATATTTCGATAAAAATCATTTTGGGGGGATTTTTTGCCTGTATTTCTGGTCTTTTGGCGTATTTCTGTAAAGGAACATCGCATTGACGTGAAACTTTGCACATGTCGTGGGGATATCTAGAACTACCAAAATGCATGGTTACCATGGCAACCATGGCAACATTGGTCACGTGATGGAAGTGGAAGTGTCTATTTTCAAGTGAAAAAAAAAAACAAACTTTTAACTCAAACTCCTCCTAGTGGGCTAGACCGATCCTTTTCAAACTTGGTGGGAAGATACCCCAGGGTCGGAATCTGGATCTGGATCTGGAAGAGTACTGCACGACACTCCTGGTGGAGTCAAACGTGCAGGGTTGAGTGTGCGCATGTAGTTAGTCCTCCCGTCTGAGGATCCTCAAGGCTGCGCTCTTGAACTGCTTGGGGTCCTCGAGATCTGTAATGTTCTGGGGGAGTAGGTTCCAGTCTCTGATGGTCAGAGGAAAGAAACTGTATTTGTAGCGGTCCCTATTGGTTGGTATATTTGTTCTGACTTTGTGAAGAATTGCTAGCCTGCTGGCAGTACGCCTGTTTTTGAGACTATCCCACCCTAGGTCATTTAACATTTCAGTCACACTACTATGGGGGGAATAGTCATTATAAACAAACCTAGCAAGTCCTACGTTTAATTTGCTCAACCTTATCGGATAGGGAAACGGTGTAGGGATCCCAAGCAGAAGATGAATACTCCAATAAAGGCCTAACAAGTGTGAGATAGGCATTAGCTTTAACACTCCTGGGGCAGGAGTATAAATTTCTTTTAATAAAAGCCAAAGACCTATTTGCTGACGAAGTGATACGATTAATATGTCTATTCCAGGTAAGGGTATTAGAGATGTCAACTCCCAGATAAGTGTGGCAATCGGTAGACTCCAAGGTATCGCTATCTAGAGTATAATTAAAAAACTTGGGATTCCTTGAGTGAGTAATCCTCATAGAAAAGCATTTCTTGGTATTAAAGTGCATTTGCCATTTATTTTGCCACTCAGAGAGGGTGTTTAGATTGGAACTTGTGTCTCGCCGATTCCCGGAAGTGAAGGTCAAAGGTCAGAGGTCAAATTTAGGTAAAATCATACTTTCGTCTGTATTTTGGTAATGAAACATCATAGTGACATGAAACTTTGCACATGTCATGAGGATGACTAAAACTACCCAAATATATGGTTGCCATGGTAACAGACTCAGGAAGTGATGGTCAAAGGTCAAATTGAGTCAAGATCGTTTTTTTGTAATAATTCCAGGGGAAAACATTGCACTGACATGAAACATGTAACGTATAACAGGAGGATGTTCTGCATGCCAAAATATTTCATTGTCATGACAACTCAGGTTTGACGTCGCGTAACAGGTTAAATGTACGGTTTTACTTTAAAAACTGCTGGTTGTTGGCTTTTGTTTAAAGGTGGTGAAGATGTGCCCCAAACTGACACGTTTTCGCTAAATACTGTTACCATTAACAGCTCGGTTTGCGCGTCTGCTACTCACTACTCACTGCCCCGTCCGAAAAGTTACTAAAACGAAATACCTACGTAAGTCTCCCTGGATTACAAATGGTATTTTAAAGTCGATATCTACGAATAGTAAACTTTTTTACAAGTATAGATCTATAGCCCCACAGCAGAAAATTCAACTGCCTATCGAAATTTCAGAAACACCCTGACCCTGATTAGGTATGCCAAATCAATGTATTACGTGGATTACTTTGATAAGAATAGTAGAAGAATCTGGAGCGGTATTAGGCAAATATTAACTAAAAGCACTAGCGTAGCCAGCGGGGGGGGGGGGGGTGGGGGGCAGAGTGTTAACATTTTTCATAGATAGTTTGTTTGTTTGTTTTTTTTGCATTAATTGAGAAATATCAGAAATGAGATCCATATTTCTAGGCTGGGAACATGCAGCATAAAACACTCGGGAAGTGCCGTTTCCTGCCATCTGAGGTGTTTCTAAAACCAAAAATTTTCTTGTACGCTCCGCGCCAACCGATGGTGGCGCTCCGCTTGGATAGTCCCGTCGGTCAAGATTGGGGACTATGAGTCGACGTTGCCCCCCCCCCCCACAAGAAAATTCCTGGCTACGCCCCTGACTAAAAGTGTAGGGAACCCAACTCAAAGCTATTTTTCGATTGACGGTGGTGAAACAAGTAATGCTTCAGACATTGCTGAACATTTTCATAGTTACTTCTTTACTATTGCAACTGACCTAGCGAGCAAAATAAAGCCAACAACTAAACCTTTCTCTGCTTATCTTACGAGTCATGTACCAAATACATTTGCTTTTAATCCCGTAATGCATGAAGAAGTTCTCCTTGCAATTTGCAAACTCTCAAGTCACAAGTCTCCTGGTTATGATTATATTTCTAGTGAAACATTGAAACTTGTCTGCGGTGATATTGTAGCACCTCTTTCATACATAATTAACTTATGTTTTACAACAGGAATTTTTCCAGATGATCTTAAAATTGCCAAAATCATTCCCATTTATAAGTCTGGTGATGCTAGCTGTCTTTCCAATTATCGTCCTGTGTCAGTTCTACCTGCACTATCAAAACTCTTTGAAAGATTTGTGTATAGTAGACTCTGGAATTTTCTTGATAAGTATAATATTATTGTTAGTGGGCAGTATGGTTTTCGAAAAAATCACTCAACTTATATGGCTTCACTTAAATTTGTGGATGATGTAGCAAATGACTTGAATAGTAAACTAAAAAGAGTAGCTTTATTTATAGACCTATCTAAAGCGTTCGATGCAATAGATCATGGCATATTACTTTATAAATTACATTATAATGGTATTCGTGGTATAGCCCTAAGTTGGTTGAAAAGTTATCTCAAGAATCGTAAAAATTATGTTTCATTTAAGTTTAACGATTCTTCTCTAAAGGTGACTAATATAGGGGTACCTCAAGGATCTATTCTAGGCCCACTTTTATTTTTAATCTATATCAATGATTTATGTAAGGCATCATCTAAACTCCAGTTTATCCTCTTCGCTGATGACACGACTGTTTACACTCATCATAAGAATGTGTACACTGCTCTTAAAATTGTCGCCAAAGCATTTCAAAATATTTGCCATTGGCTCGCTGCCAATAAGCTATCATTAAATGTTGGAAAGACTAAGCTTACAGTTTTTAGTAATATAAGAGGCCCTACTCTATGTTATACCCTATCATTCAATGAAGTTACTATACACAGTGTAAACAGTACAAATTTTCTTGGGATTACAATAGACAACCAATATACTTGGCGAGATCACATACGGGAAGTTAGCAAAAAGGTATCCAAGATAATTGGAATAATCAGTACAGTGAGACACTATGTTCCCAGTAAGGCACTAAAGATTATTTATAATGCTGTAATACTCCCACATTTGAAATATAGTTTATTTTTATGTGGATCTGCAGCGAGTTCCTACCTTGATCATTTATTTGCGCTCCAGAAACGTGCTATTCGTCTTATTTGAAATGCTGCACTCTACAACCATACAAAGCCACTTTTCATTATCATAGACTGTTAACTCTGCAGGACCTTTATAACTATCAGCTTGGTATTTTTTTTGTACAAACACTTCCACAAGTCCCTGCCTATCGACCTCAGTCATTTCTTTCAAACAAATAGCCACTTTCATTGTTATTCTACCAGGATGAAAGATAGTTTATCCCAACCCCTCACCAGAACTCAACTTGCCCATTCCCAAGTAAGAAGCTCCCTATGGAACTCCTTGAGCAATAACATTAGAAATGCTGCCAGTTTAAAAACTTTTAAAATTCAACTGAAATCTCTGTTTTGGGGTAACACTTCATAAGTTTCTTTCTTCTTTTTTTCCCCCTTTTTGTATTACTATTATGATTATCATTTTTGTTTTTTTTCCTTTTTCTAAGCCTAATCCTACGTTTTGTGTAACTTCTCTTCATATTTCTGTACTTTTAGGGGTCAGACTAGAAAAGTTTCCCAACTTACTTCTGGTCCCTCTCCCTTCTCATCCCTTCATGTACTATAAGTACTGACAACATTCTTTAATATCGTTCTGTATATGTGTTATTAAATATTGTATCAATTTGATTGTACTTATTTTTTGTAATTCTGAGAAGGAAGAAATAAACTGAACTGAACTGAAACGAAGTTCGAATATCACCACGCGACTTTCATGCCGCGTCGTAGAAATCTAAAGCGCAATATTTTCAGGACGCGGACGTTAGCTCAAAGACGTAAACTGTGGGCTAAAACGCCGCGTCGCCCTGGCCACGTCGTGTAATCTAAAGCTCCCTAATGACGCGTGTGGCCGCACGCAGTAGACTTCGTAATGCGCGTGTGGTAGGCTAAGCACGCGTATCTGATTGGTTAATCAGCTGTCCGAATCTGTTGGTGTAACATGCAATGATAAACGTTTTGTTCGTCTCAGTCTTACTTTAGGGAGCTTCCACACGTGTAAAAGCCAACTAAACCAACCACCTTCTGGAGGTAAATAACACACACGGTAAGTAATGTAGCGCGTGGCGGGATGTATTTTAGAACAACTAGTGCGTCCGCTGAATTTGACCTTTTGACCTTTGGTGCAAGCTCCTCACAGAGGTCATGTACCGACGTCACTGCGTTGCGCGTTTCTCTTTTTCCATCCAGGCGTACATTGTGTAACAACTGTTGCTAAGGTTCTATCGTGCGCGCGTATCGGTAACACACACCTACTGCGTATGATCAGTAACATCCAGTAAGCCAAATTAAATCATGCTGACGTCATTATTTTCACTTCTGGAACGCGTTTCTAGCACATCAAAATTGGCATGACGTTTTTGTAGCTAAAATCCCCAAAGGAACTGAAAACTCACTGTTAACTACCTCCCTCATGAAATACTTGTACCTACAAATCGGGGCAAAACTGTTGGAATAACTTCGACCATTGTGTCATATTTGATGCAAGGCAAAGTTTAGAACACCGGCCTTAGTTCCGATAGTTCAATTCCGAGTTCCCAGGTACAAAACCCACATCCCCCCAGAACAATGTTAGACCCCAATTAAAATGGTTCGTCCCGAGTTAGCCTTATTATCCCCAACATTGAGCGGGGGAGCAGGGTGAAGGGGGTGTTCCATCAAGTTTTGTCCAAGTACGAGCAGACTTCATGTCCGGTTGGTTGACAAAACAGCATTCTGCATTTTGTTGGTGTATTAACTCAAAGTGATACGCACTTTCCTTCAAACAAGGGAACACATTTTGCTTTTTGACATAAAATGCATGCCATGCGACTCAACCAGCTAAGCATAGGCCTAGGACAGTTAATTTTGGAATGTGGGTCTGGATTACGTTTTGGAAATACGCCCATTGACTTTAGATTTTTACACAGTAATTTTTTGACGGAAATGGCCATGTCCCCCTCACACAGAGTAAAGACTGGCACCTATGCTCCCACGGGAACACCATGGGCAATTTTCGTACGAAAACAATGAGCTTGATAGAATTTAGTCCCGCGTTTGCTGGCGATGAGAAAGGCAACTCCGCGGATTGCCCTCTTGTTTCACTATTTCACCTCTACATGATCCCCCAAATGATTTTTGACCTTCTTCAAGAAGGTGCAACACTGATGACCCATCCTCTACTAAATACACTTGCTACATCTGAGAAAATCTGAACTTACCATAAGGAGTTGCAGAAATTAGCATATTTACACTTATTGACCTCCTTTCATCTGAGCTCTTTTTGAAACATGAAAGTCCATTAACCTTTAAAAAACCAGAATGCAAATATGCATTGAGGTTTCGATGATACATAAATGTTGCGTCTTAAAGAGTACCATCATGCACCATTATCTTCTCATTCAAATGTTATACTAGCATGTTCAAAAAATAATTTTGTCATTCCAGATGACCTTTTGACCTCAATAAAAGCCATACATAGCTAGACAGGCAAACAACAGACAGACAGATGGACAAACAACTATCTTGAAAGATCATACTTAAAAAGGTTCCTAGACTTTGACCCCTGGAGACCCCAGATGACCTTTTGTTTCTGCCAAAAACAATGGGGATAAATCAAGGGTGGAAATCGCAATTATTCCGCCTAAATTGGGATACTTGGCATCTCTGCCTTTGACCTCCACCAAAAAAAACATAGACCATTTCCTGACCATAACCCATCCACATACCAAATATGAATTCTATTCAAGTTTCCTACCTTGAGATAACGCATAAAAAATGTCAAACTTTGACCCCAGGTGACCCCAGATGACCTTTGACCTCTGCCACAAATAACAGGAGCATCGCCGACCATAATGCATCTACATATTAAATATAGCATCTATCCAAGCTTCCCATCTTAAGATTTCATGCTAACGAGATTTTCAGACTCTGGACCCAGGTCCAGAACAATAAGTACCATTTCCTGACCATAACATATCCACGTACCACATACAAAATCTATGTAAGTTCCCTACCTTGAAATATTGCATTAACAAAATTTAAAGACTTTGACCCCCTAGTGACCCCATTACAGCTTTGACCTCTGCCACAAACAAAAGGAACCACTTCCTGACCATAGCACATCCACATACCACATATCAAATCTATCCAAGCTTCCTATCTTGAGATATCATGTTAACGAGATTTTCAGACTTTGACCCCCGGTGACCCCAGATGACCTTTGACCTCCGCCAAAAACAATAGGGACCATCTACTGACTATAATGCATCCACATACCACATATGAAATTTATCCAAGTTTCCTACCTTGAGATATCGCATTAACAAGGTTTTCAGACTTTGACCCATGGTGACCCCAGATGACCTTTGACCTCCACCCAAAAACCATAGGGACCATCTTCTGACCATAACGCATTGACATATTCAAACATGAAATCTATGCAAGCTTCCTACCTTGAGATATCGCGTTAACAATATTTTCAGACTTTGACCCCTGGTGACCCCATATGACCTTTGACCTCTGCCACAAACAAAAGTGATCACTTCCTGACCATAACGCATCCACATACCAAATATGAAATTTATCCATGCTTTCGATCTTGTGATATCATGATAGGCCTAACGAGATTTTCAGACTTTGACCCCTAGTACCCCCAGGAGACCTTCGACCTCCACCAGAAACATTACAGACCATCTCCTGACCCATCAATCAATCAATTTTTAGAGAATTGCTACCACTGGAGGTTGATATATATCGTTACACCACACACCAGTAGCTAGATGAAGTTTCAGTATTTCAAAACAACGATCGTTCACAAAGTATAGGCTAGGCCACAGTATGTGTCCACGGCGAAAGTAGCCGACGAGCCCCCTATGCAGACAGCTGCAGGACTGACTACGATATATTTAATTCTGACACTTGCCCAATCTACCCCATTTGTTTCATTTCTAATTTCCCCCCAAAAGTAGTGTGGCTTGAGGCCACAACAAAAACTAGGCCTAGGGCCTAGCCACCTAAGTTTATAGAACAAAATGTAACGTTAGAGCTAACAATAATAGGCTATGATCAAATCCAGACATCGTAGTTTTCACCGGTGATTTTATGTTTAAGTTACCGCCTGTTAATAAACATACTGTGTAAATAGAGGCTTTTCACATGACGTCATAATACTCTCCGGCGGCCATGTTGGAGTACATGTAACTACGTAGTAAACCATACGGGACGGGCTTGCTCGTTGAATTTGTATATACCGTGCATGTCACAGTGCGCACTGTGCAGTGCGTTCGGCACAAAGCCACGTGTATTTGGCATAAATGTCCTCCAGCATGGCGGTTCTGTGACGCAATTGCAAAGCCTCTATAGTCGTACGTACGTTCGCAGCACATCAAGACCTACTAGCTGCTAGCTACATGCACAGTGTAATATACATACATGCCTTCAGCTGGCTGATCGGCTCGCTCGGCGTGTATCGTTAAACGTTAAGCGCTCAGAGAATGGGTGTACTACAATTGGCAACTAGAACTGCATTTGCTTGCAAATACGCAGAATTGTAGTGCGTGTTAGAGATGTCTTTTCAGTTAGTACAGTAGCCCAGTTTTTATTTGAACTTTAGGATTTGTTCATGGCGGGAAGAGGGGCTGTTGTTTCTTTTTGGCCACTCCTCTCAACCCTATTTCTTGATAGTACAAAGATGGACCACTTGTCTCCCAGCTCCTTGGCTGGACGCATAAAGAAATCATAGAAGAGTAACCAATGATGGAGTAAATCCGGACCTTCTATGCTAATAGTCAGTCACTAGCTTTATTTTGAAGCATATTTGCCAACAATGAAGCAAGTGCCAAGTAGTACTTAAACAAGACCGTGTACTGCGCTTAACGGTAGGACCTACTCCGTATACAGTCTAGTGTGGAGTAAAATGAAGTGGACGAAGCATAGTCTCGTTCAAGGACTCGTGCTGAGTAGCCTACTTAGCCATACGTTATGCTCTGTTGTGTTGTTTACTCCTGCCTGAAATGGTTTTATCGGTTCTCGACTCCTCTTTCACCGTTCTTTATGTTAAATAATGACGCCCTCCCAAGCTCTCTGACTGCACCGCTGCATGCATATGACAACTATCTCGTGGAAGGCCGAATAACTGTTGACGCTGTGTGTTTTAACATCCGTGTTTCGTTAATTCGCAATGCATGCTACATGCATGCTGTCAAAACGTTTCGGTCAGACTGCTGTCAAAATAGCGTCTGCTTTTACCACTGAAACAAAGCATGATAATAGAACTACAGCACAAGTCGCTTAATCCAATGCAGTAAAGCCAGTTCGTTCCGTACAGGGAATTGGCAATACCCTGCTCCGTAGTAGCTAGATGAAGATACTGTACAATAACGTCTTGATACTGTTCAACGACAGTGGACGCAATGGCGCCGTGTTACGTATACCAATTTGGAAGCAGCGATTGATTCTCCAGGCTTATCACTTCAGTGTGAAAAGGCCGAACCACATTACATCGCGTTTTCTGGAAATTTATCCGCAATGCTCTTTCATGAAGCTAACTCCTTAAATCAGCCTTGTAAGTGTGGTATTTGCTTTTCTGAAGTTGATTTTTGTTTAAAGACGGCCACAGATTGCACTTACTGCTATTGTTAAAGGGTAGAGCTTGGATATTTGTACGAACTAAGTTACGGTACGCGCAGGGAAATGAGTTGTGGGCCATAACAGGCTTCACAAAAGAAATTGTCAGTCGGCCAGTAAATGCCAATATTGTAGTGCGGCGCACTACAATAATAACATGACACCCTCCCTCAATAATTACGTTCGAAGCGGGGAATCCCCAACCTTTTAAAGAAGCCGCTTTATTCATTAAACGCAAGCAGCCAATCAGTGAGTACGATTCTTCGCAACAGAAGTTCGTTCGATGTACAGCACGAAGCAGCGGTGTATAAACGATTTTCAGCCGGCTGCTACCGTGTGCAACTGCTGCTATGTACGCTGTTGGTCTTGGTAAACAGCGATCGAAACTTTTTTCAGCTCATGACTTACAAACACTCCTACGTGACACAAGGACAGGAATAACATGGTTGGAAAGCTGAACTTTTTGAAATTTGTCGATTTCAAGTTGAAATTTTGGGAGATGTACGCTAGTAGCGAATTGACAAGTGACTGTTGAAATTGAACTAATACGGTGAAGTGCACAATGGCGCACAGGGCACTTAAAAGTCACTGTGGTGTATGCATACCTTTAGTGCTTTCAAATTTCATTGTGAATTATGTTCATTATAAATGCATTGGTGGTGTTGAAGTAAAGCCTGTCACAACAGGTTCCGTGTTTGGGGTTCACGGATTAAAACGTCCCCCATGACACCGCACACAATGAACATGTAAACTACAGGGGGTTGGGTGGATAAAAGGTGCATGTCATAGCTCTGCGCAATTTTTGAGCTTGTTGTTCATACTGTAGACATCGATTACTTTGTCAGGGCAGCTAAACTTGTGAAGAAGGACGATACATTGTTTACTTAACGCAAGTCGGATTCCCGGGGCATGAGATGCGATTAATCGCATGTACCATTTAACTAAACGATTACTTGGCTGGCGATTAATTGGCGATTAATCGCTAATCGCTGACAGCCCTAATACCAAATATGAAATCTATCCAAGTTTCCTACCTTGAGATATTGCTTTAACAAGGTTTTTAGACTTTGACCCCTGGTGACCCCAGATGACCTTTGACCTCCGCCAAAAACAATAGGGACTATCTACTGACTATAACGCATCCACATACCAAATATGAAATCTATCCAAGTTTCCTACCTTGAGATATTGCTTTAACAAGGTTTTTAAACTTTGACCACCGGTGACCCCAGATGACCTTTGACCTCCGCCAAAAACAATAGGGACCATCTCCTGACCATAACGCATCCACATACCACATATGAAATCTATCCAAGCTTCTTACCTTGAGATATCGTGTTAACAAGATTTTCAGACTTTGACCCCCCGTGACCCCAGATGACCTTTGACCTCCGCCAAAAATAATAGGGACCATCCACTGACTATAACGCATCCACATACCAGATATGAAATCTATCCAAGTTTCCTACCTTGAGATATCGCGTTAACAAGGTTTTTAGACTTTGACCCCTGGTGACCCCAGATGACCTTTGACCTCCACCAAAAGCAATAGGGCTCTTCCTCCTAATATGGCGCATCTATGTACCAAGTTTGAAAACTGTCAGACATTCCTATCTTGAAAATATCGTGTTAACACACACACACACATACACGCACACACACACGCATACACACACGCACATACATACACACATACACACACGCACATACATACACACATACACACACACGCCATCATGAATGCATTGGTTTCTCTTATCATCGAAACCAAAATCTTTGATAGACCATCCTCTGCTTAACATTTCTGCTAAATTTGAAAAAGATATGGCCATAACTACAGGAAATTGAAGGTTTTTGAGCTGATACATTTGACCTTTCACCACTAGATGTGACCTTTGACCTACTTGTTGCTTTCATAATTTACAAGCTCTTGATACTGTATGCTTTATCATCTTTGAAAAGGATTTGTTAAGATACCTGCAAACAGTAGCCACTTGCCATTGCGAACAGACAGTCAGACAGGTGGACAGACAGACAAACAGTCAGACACACAGAGTCAGACAGCCAGATAAATGCATTCCTATGACAATAATTCAACTTCAGTGGTTGAGTTCATTGTGAAATTGATCCTCTTTCTTGGGAAATCTACTCCTAGACAGAGAGTATCAAGCACTACTTCACATGAACATAATTTATAACAAAATTATTTAAGAAATTGTCAAGCCCAATAAATGAGTGAAGGGAAAGCAAAACTTAGGTATCATTGAACATTTGAATTCATTTTATTAAATTACTATTTCTTTCAATTCATTTACAATTTTCATCTTGAATTATGACATTTTTATAATGAAAACTGTATACAGTAGTCAGTACAGACTCTTGGGAAAACTCTTACAAAAAAGTGCAGCCTAGCTGGGTGCACTATCTTCTGCTATAAAATACATGTCATAGACAATAGTATTTTCAGCAAAAATTTTTGTGGTTAGATACTTAGATGGACTTTTATGGCTCAGTTTCTAACCAATTGTCCAGCTGGCACAACCTTTTCTCCAGTCGTGGTACACTACTGGCTTGTTTTCTCTACTCCATGACCACACCTTTGCTGAGCAGTATCAATGGTGGTATGAATGAAATTCACAAAATATTATAGACCTTTTGTTCATGATGTTGCTGAAAAGAAAGTCCATTCTCTAATATCAGCAGATTCATATTATTGAGGCTTTCCAAACAAATGCACACAGTTGATTTATGTAATGGTTGGATACACAGGTTATATCAGCTCTCTTTTACAAGAGCATGCCAAGTTGTGAATGTAGCTTCACTATTTTTCCTACAAAGTACAAAATGTTTCATAATGTTAATGAAGAAATTCTTTAGCATGTATATGTATTAGGTAGATGCCAAAAATGTTTAACAGTAGCAACAACTTTACAATCATGACTAACCATGTATTTACAAGGAAAAACAAACACCATTTTGATAATAATAAATTATGCATCAGTCATACAATCTTCCTCCTCAAAAACATTACACCTTGCATTCCCAAGGAGCCAACATGTCTGAGACTTATGCTCTCAGTAAGCTTCTGCTGCCTACAAACATCATTAACAGGTGTCCAGGTGTGGATCCAGGTGGGGGCTGGCAGTGGGGCACCCTGGGCATGCCCCCGGCCCATCTTTTGATATAAACTGACTTTTGTTTTTTAAAAAAGGAAAATGTGCTGCCCAGATGCTGGGAAATGGCATTTAAAAGCATCTAGAGTTGAAGTTTCAATCCCCCCTCCCGTGGCTCTGCACCTTCCATGCTCGCTTGTTGCACTTCCACCCACAGTATGTGCAGCTCCCCCTTTCTCAAATCCTGGGGGCCGTTCCACAAAGAGTTACGCACAATCTTAAGTTTGATTCACCATATTTAAGCCAACAGTAAATCAAACTTAAGATCGTGCGTAACTTTTTGTGGAACAGGCCCCTGGATCTGCAACTGATGTTAGCAATAAAAAACATTTTTCCCACAAACACCACAACATTGAAAAAGGATACCACCAATCACACGATGAAAATCTAGGGTGCTTTGGTAACCAAACAGAATGTTAATAATAAGCTATTGTAACCTGAGTCTTTTGATGAAAAGTGCATTCAATCATTGACTTGTGATCATGGTTTGATAATACTGCAGTTTGTTGATGTACATGACATTACATGTGAAGATAGTTTAAATCCCTGCCAAGCTGATCATTCAAACTAATTGTAAGATGCTTCTAAAAGGGTATAAATAAACCACAAGCTCAGAAGATAACAACTGGGGAGGGTTCAAACATTTTTTGTGGCATACAACATAGTACAAACTTTTACATATAGATAGCAGCTCATCTGCAGTGCACAACACAGAACATGTATCTTTAAATGACATTAAAATGCCCCACAAGATTGCTATGAAAATGAAACAGACCTTGAAATAAAAGTTAAATAAATTAAACTCAAATTTTGAAATACTTGTTGTAGGTATGGCTTTGTAATATTTATTTTATCCAACATTTTTTGACAATGTGCATGTGCAGGCAAATTATTGAGCACATTTATTTGTAACCTGGAGACTATATCTGTTAGATAAAATGTACTAGTTTGTCAAATCTGTGCAGATCCTTGTAAGACCCAAATTAGTGGCTTAATGTACCAAAGTATCACATTTATTGGTAGTTTGACTTCTTATAGATGAATCTGATTAGCGCTTGTTTTTAGTGACTGTAGGCCGCCATTAGTGGGGTCCATCAGCCTAAAACTGTCTTTATTTATTGTTTACATGAATTTCAAACCCTCATATTCAGTGGAATTGGAGAATTTATGATACAAATTAGTGTACAACCATCCATGATGGAGGTAAGAAAGGAAATTTAAAGATTAAAGGTAATGGAACCCATAATGGCTGACTAAAATCAGCCCATCACAATCTGTGCAGATTCGTCTATATGGTCTTCAGAAATGACCACAGACACTCTATGAATTTGAGAAACATGACGATAAATGCTATATGTGTAAAGTACTTTCAATGAGTTGGGGATTACTACAGATATTTTCATAATCCCCCCCCAAAAAAACTGTCCATTACACAGTACATCTAAACATGCAAATAATGATTTGTAGCATGTTTCACTCAATGAAATTTTTACTAGTGATAGTCCCAATGTTAAACTGTCCAGACTAATTTGGTTACACACATGAAATGGTCCCAGCAAAACAGATCTTTCTGTAAAATAGAAGTATAGAATCTTGCCATGTAAACGTGGTTCGGTGCTCTTTACACATGACACGGTCCCAGCAAAAGTGATCCTTCTCTGTCAAATTAAAGCATCCAATCTTACCATGAAGAATCAATTAACTGCAAAATGTTGTTATACACAATTGATGGACATTTTATATTTTTTCAACATCTTTCCTTCTGTCCAGGAAAATAAAGTCCAGTTTCATGTTGATACAGTATGATGCCCTCTGTGTTTATCAACTTTTTACAGAATTTGGTGTCTCTTCATCTCACTTTAGATGACCTCAGTAAGTTGTGCATGAGTAACGTCATGTGCCATTTGCCGGGTCCATAGACATGTTGATACCTGCTGACATTTCCTTAACTCTTGCCATCAGCTCTGGCTGGTATCTGTTAAAAGAGCACATTGTATGAAAGTAAACCAACGACTTGGTTGTAAAGGATGGTAAATACGTCACAGAAATGGCAGTCTGCTCAAAAATGTGTTCTTTTTTGCCATTTTCATGTTGCATTTCTTCAAAGGTTGACCATTTTTTAAATTTCTCCCCAACTATGCAAAATTGCTGATGTGAGGTGCTGTTTTGGGACTGTATTTCTTTGGTTTAATGTTTGTAAATATTTAACGGTGCTAAATAACCACACAAGTGAGACAACGTCACAACCCTATAGATGGCTTACTGTAACATGACAATATGAAGGAGGAGTGGGATTTTTTTATTTCAAATTGCTGCATGGTGGGCATGTAGCGTGGGTCTGTTTTGTTGTTGTTGAATCTTCTTTTACAGTATCTGTACTACAGTATGCAGGCTTTGAATTTTTTATTTTCCAGGTATGCTGTAAATCACACTCCTCTGAAAATTAAGGAGTATGGTGCTGTAGATGTGCCATTTCAACTTTACTAAAATTTGAAACATTTACTTTGACTTTAGCTGTTCATCTCGGAGTGTGCTACAAATCACACTTCTCACAGTGATTTTGGACAAGTGATGAAATAAGATCAAACTTCAAAATTCAAAGTCTAAGTATGTGGTGCCTTTTTATACACAGTATGTACTGTACTGATGGAGGAACAAAATCTGTGACATACTGTGACTTTCATTGAAAAGGAGGAACTGAGAGGAATTTAGAGATTAGTTGTGGGAATCATTTGACCCTGCACCTTTAATTCAAAAACAGACACTGATGCACAGAACATACACAGCTTGTGGCATGAGTTACTGTAGTTACTTAGGTGGAGTTTTACAGCCCAGTTTCCAATCAATTGGTTTAAGTCGAGCCGGCCAAGGCCTTTTTTCCAGTTGTGACAAGAAAGTACAGTACACAGCTTCGCTAATCTAGAATGTTCCAGGTGGAGGGGTGTTACAGTACATGTTCACATACTTGTTGTATTTGGTGCATACCATTTTGCCTTTGATATTTGTACCTTGTAGTCCTTTTATGAGCTGGAAGTTCTGCTGCCCATGTACTGTAAACTTTAATTTCCTAATTCTAATCAACTCCTAATTATGCACAGAACACAATTCAGAAAAACCACTGAAATCTTTCACAATATAAGTTTTACTTTCCAATTACAAATCCCTTAAATCATTAAACCTTTCAGATGCACCTCCTGTGCCCACTTTTAACTTTGGCCAAGTTAGGGCAGTTGATTTGGACTTTGAGTTTAACCAATGCCTCCCCACCCCCAGCCTTTTTCTGAGTTTCTTTGAGAGTCCCTGTCAACTGGGTCAGAGTGAAGCCCTTTTGAGGTACAGTGTTTAGGATTATGGTTCAAAATGTCCCTTTAGTGCCATGTCTATGGAATTTCATGCACACCAGCTGATATTGTGAAGGGATTAGATTAGGTATACATTGCCACAGCTGGCAACAGAAGCCAGAATTTGGAATGCTGTCAAGTTAAACAGGTCTCTGCGCCCCACATCCAGGGGTGCAGCACATAATTCTTCGGCACACAATTTCAAACTTACACTACTTTCATATCATCGGGGAAATGGAGTCACCCAACTTGAATTAGTTTGGTAAACCACCCTGCTCATGATTGACTCTTGAGAAGCATATGACAATACATTTACTCCTAAACTGTGACATTTACTTGGAGTAACTGCTTGGCTCCCCTTCAATATGCAATACTGAAGTCCTAATAATTATAAAAGATACTTTGAAGAGACTGAGAAATAAGAAAATTGTGAGACCTACTGTACAGTAGCTGTTGCTTCTATATAAAGTTGGGGTGACTCAGACTGCTCTTGCCCTTTTAATCTCATGTGCAATTAATTAACTGCAATCTGACAGTTGCTCATAAAAAGAATAGAAGGATAATCCAGAGTCAAATTTATTTTTGTTATGCATTCATTTCCCATGTTCAGTTTTCGAGATATAACTGTAGCAATTGAAGTTGACACATTTTCCAGAGAAAGAGAACTTGAAGCAAACAGGTATGTTGTCATGGATTCACATTCTTGGCCAGTTTTTTGTTTTTCCCTATATTCCATCCTTTTGTTTATACTGTACATTGAATTGATTAGGCACGCTATTTTGCCCCTAGGCATATGAAGGTTTTAAAATTCAATTGCTTAGGATGCACATATGGTATCAACACATTAAGGTTTAGTTGCATAAAATTTGTGGTAAATTATGAAGAAAAACAAATATTGGCTAAAAAAGTGAATCCATGACATCAAGCCTGCTTGCTCCAAGTTCATTCTATGTTGAAAATCTGCCATATTCATTTGCCAATATTTCGAGAACCCAACATGGGAAATAAATAAAAATTTCACCAGAATGCTTAGAATATGTCCCCGTTTAACATCAAAAATAAAAATAAATTTGGCTTTGGACTATTCTTTTAATGAGAATAGTGTCAAGATTAAAAGACCATCAAGTTATAAATAAATCCAGGTGTTGAACTACAAATCTGCTCATTTTAACCTCACCAGACCAGTTTGCTTCAACCACTTTGTTCACCTCCTGGCCTTACATTTGGCCTCAAAGTACTGTAGTTGTTTGTCCCCGAATAACAGTAGTTTACAAGTTTGTCATGGAAATAAACTGAACCCAAATGCAGTTGTGATACTTGTCAATCACAGTTTTTATGACACTGTCACTTAAAGTGTACCTCAAGTAACAAAAAAAATAAATAATATATATTAAACAGCATGAAAGAGAATTCTAACAGTCCAACTCTCATCTTCATAGGTCACTCTTGAGCTGAAATATAACATGTTGAAATTATTCACTTAAAACAAATTAGTCCATTGCACAATAATTTGTTGCATGCCTTCTTGTTGTACAATTCACATACATGTAACTTACTTTGTTTCCATTTAAAATTAGAAATGTTTTTACGACTTTGAACACTTCCTGTTTACTTGCGTAGCATGTTGCACTTAGTCGGCTTAATTAATTACATCACCCAACAGAGAGCTACAGTATCACACCTTGGTAGGGGAAACAGTAACTTTCAGAAAAACAAAGAATACAAAGGTTGTTATATGAGTAGTGCAACAATGACAACATAAATCATTGCACAATGTACCATTTCAATTTGAGTGTATAAACTTCAACATTTTACATCTTGGCTGGAAGATGGGGTTTTTTGCAATACTCATTAGAAACTAGAAATTATTTTTAGTTCTGAAAAATTAAGTGAATATGATTTACAGTAGGTTGTACTATACTTGCTGTCTTTACCTCTTGCCCTAAGAAAATGTAAGGAAAAAGATGAGTAACACAATCTCTTTAGTTACAGAGATACCACATAATAGTGCATGAACATATGAGTTGGTACAAAAAACCAACTTTTGTTTGCCATGAATGAGAATTTCGATTCATATTGTTCTGTAAATGAAAATCCCTTTTTGAAAGAAAATTGCCACAAATACTTAAGGAGGGGAACTGGTCAGAACTTGAAGATACTTGGCAGGTCTTTGGGGGCAAATTGGTCAATGTTTGGGGGGGAGGGACCTGGTAGGTTGGGTGTAACTGGTGGGGGGCAAACTGATAAGGGGGCAAAACAACCTTAAACCTTTACAGTACCTGTAGGTCTAGCCTGTATAGCAAACGTATCTTGAGTCAGTCAGTATAGTAAATACACCAGATTTCTTGCACTCCCAAATTCAGTGCACCAGTGAAAATTCTTCCCTTTCACTGTAGCAAAGAACCAGCCTTAGCTGTTGAACGGCTCACTAAACCAAATGCATTGTTTTCGTTCCCACTGAAAACAAAACAGGACTGTATATTTTTATCTTTACCCAAATTACTGTCGTTGCATTTAATCCTCACTTGAATAAACGGCAGGCAAAATCACACTTTTTGCTCCATTTATCTTGGCTGTTGTTAGACCGGAGCATGCAAGCTTACTCAGTGGTTGATTAAGGGAATCCTAATAATGTCGGAAGTCATAATTTATTTTGCACTATCCCTTTTCTTGCTTGTGATCTCTGCCTAATGGGCGAAATTTGGCAGTTAAATTACAGTACAACTAACAACAACATCCCGTTCCAGTCAACATGATATCACCAATTTAAAGCAAAGTTTTGAATATATCTGATTGAAATTTCAACAGATTCAAGTTAGGACATTACAAATTCAGCATACCTAGCTTCAAGGGACATTTTATCTTCAGGTCTACAATATTTTCTAATTTGTTAAGTTGCATGCAGGAAATATCACCTAGCCTAGGACTATCCATGCTATCTTGAGTTAGTCACGGCAAATAAAACATACAGTATAGGCCTATGGCACGTACACAAAGACAATGTACAACACTTCTTATTGGGATAATTTGCTGACTCATAGTAACACAAAGATACAGTGCTTGCAACAGGTAGGAAATTCATACCCTGGTACCCGACCTGCATTACCCGTGGGGTACCCGACCATAAACATTGCAACATCTTACTTAAAATGGTATGCACATATACAGTAATTCATGATACAACCAATCTGCCCTTTTATTATCTCTGATCGGATCGATTTGACAACAACAATATGTCACGTTTTTCTATATCTGCAATGTGCTGTTTGTTCTTAACATTGTGAGTTTAAAAGTCAGACTGGTATTTAAAAGTTGATCACCCTTCAGCACTGTACGGTAAGTATTAACTTCTGTGTTAGTATTAACTTCTTTGACCAGTGTGCCATAATGTGCGCATTGGAACCAAAAAATAACTAACAGTTTGTCACAGCAACTTCTGTACTGTGTTCAAATTTCTTGAAAAAACACTGATGTAGACAGTGTGCAGTTACAGCTGTTGATCTTACAGTCTATTGACCACAATTCTGTGTTGATCTTATGTCTATTGACCACAATTTTGTAAATATAGAATATTTATAAATGAATTTAACGAAAATCTTGATGTTTTGGGGAACTTTGGATTACATTGGCAGGACATTTACTGAAAAGTGTGGCAGTGCTGAACTGCACATCTCAGCAGCATTCATCAACTACCAATGATGAGATGTTACACAAGTAGAAATACAGTATGCAGATTTTTCAGCAATTTGTAAAGAAATTCGGGAGAGAGGATTCCTTAAGGAACCTAATGACGGTAAATTTTAATGCAGACAAATTTTTTCATAAAAGTGGGGCAATTATGTCATAGGCCTAAACTTCAATTTCAATTTTCGAGCTTGGAGCTTACCTTTCCATGTCATATTATGTAGTGATTGGTATATGGGTCATTCCATCAGGTTGGGACACAAAGTGTGACATAGAAGTGAAAATTTCAAATTGCTTGAAATATCATTAATTCACAATAGAGTATACTATACAGACATTACTTTCAATATAAAACACTTTCATTACTGTAGAATTACTGAGTTCTTCATAATGGTCCATAAAAGGTAGGTGTGTCAACTATTTGTGCTGATGTAACATGGACACCAATTTCAGGTTTGAAGTTGGGTAATCAGCTTGGGTCACATTTAGTATTGCAGTTTCTTTCCCAAAAATATTGCAACTGATTAGTTACTTTTAAATAAGGTATTTCCATGAAAATGGGTTTCTACAAAAATGTGAAAATTGCAAAAAATAAACTAGGCAAAATACTAAGATTTTTGTGTAGCTTAAAAACTAGAAAACTTTTTGAAAACTCTAATAATGGACAAGTTGTGTGCTATAAATAACATTATATTTAATTTGTTTATAGCCTGGGATAGTACAGATTTAATTTAAGCAAATATATTTTCCAACTTCACCTAAATCTTCAGAAATGAGTCAAAATATGGTGGAGTGCAGTTGTAACATGGACACCGTGTCCATGTTACATCATGTGTTAAATATCGATAAAACAGACACTTATTTTAAAAAGAACAGCACTATTAGGCTACTCTAAAATCAGGTGGAAAGTTGTGTAATATGTTTGTACGCAAAACATGTCACGTCAACTGTATACAAGGAAAATGTCAAACAAAAGTGTAGTTGTTATAGTGCAGATGTAACGTGGACACCGTGTCCAATCTTACAAACACCAATAAAAGTTATCTTTAACATAGTTAAAACACAAATCTTTTCATATTTTGTATCCACAGTGTAATTGCACTCTATTTTAATTGATATAAGCAGGTTTATATTTCGAATTGTGTTCAATTGTAACATTTATCCAGCTAAACCACAGTTCTGATGTAACGTGGACACCGAAAATCTAAAATGGCATAATTAACACACAAAACAAATTTAAGTCTATTTTGTGCATTTTTTGTAACTCTTGTGTCCTAATATTTGTTAGAGGAATAGTATAATGTATCTTGTGCAGCTTGTTTAAAAGTTATGGAACAAAATTGTCCCAAAATTGCGCTGATGTAACGTGGACACTGTGCTGCAAAATGACCCTTTTTTGCATCATATTTGAAAAAATTTAGCCGTCTCCCATCTCTTTGCATTATTTTTCCAGAAATCAAGTCAGATATGAGAAATTCAACTCAATTCAGGCTTCTTTTGAAGAAAAGAGAAAATACTACACCTTAAGAAAAAATGTTACAAAAGTGGACACCGTGTGTTACATCATCACACTCATGTTTGATGAACTCAAACATGAATTTTAAAGTTAACAAGACACACTTGACTTACCATGAGCATTTTCCATGGTCTTTTATTCTACTTTATCAGTAAATTGGTGATGAATACTTATTTTTAGGTTTTCACATTTCATGCTTAAGTCTGCATATTCAAATGTCACACATGTTACATCTGAAAAAGTCTTCTCTAAGGTCATGTTTTATGAAATATCACCAAAATATGATGAAAAATCTCATTACATTTAGTACCAAAATAAAAGTCTTTCTGTGCTTTTTAAGTTGCAACCATAAATTACAGGGAACTTTCTTTGCATTTTCTAAGAATATTAAATCTTATCAATGAAACAGCAAAATATGCACTGTGTCCCAACCTGGTGGAATGACCCATATATGAACCAACGGAGGGGGCGCCTGTGGCAAGCCTAGCCCTTGGTCTTTTCCTGCAAGTGCAACACTAGCCCTCGAACAGGGCTGTGTGTTCGTTACATGGTCTAGGCTCATTCCTCACTCCACAACAGATTTGTGAAGTGTATCCCCGCAAGGGTTGTGTTGTGAGAGAGTCTGGGTTACTGTTAGTTTCCGCCCTCATTTCTTTCCGCTCCTCAAAAACGGTGTTTTTGGCCCCTTTCATATTTAGCAGAAAACATCTTTTAAGGGGGCGGAAAGGAATGGAATGAAATGTAATATCAGTGGTACTTTTGTCAAATGAAGATTCTGTCAACTTTTCCTTAAAGTTTCAAACTTCATCGATGTCTTTTACTATTCAATGCGTCACCCATGTTGACGTCTTTCCAAGCAACATTCTCACTGTAGACTTTAGTATACTAATACTTACTTACATACAGGTATACCCTATTCAGTGCTGTGAACAATTGTTCACACATTCAGCACAGGCCTACCTATAGACAAACGGACTACCTATACGTAAAAAATAGAAGTCTGGGATGATACTTGATGTTTATAAAAAGATCATACAATTCATTTTCCATGATAATGCTGAAAAAGTTTTAGGCCTATTATCAATTTCATTGTTGTTTTGTACTTGGCATTGAAATTTAAAATTAAAAGTTATTTTTAACACATGTAAGTTCAAACATTACTTTCCACCCCAAGATTTTTAGGGGCAGAAAGTAACGGGCAGAAACTACTGAGGGCGGAAACTAACGGCCCCGAATGAGCCTAGGCTAGGGTAGCTGTGAAGTGTACTGTATCACTGCAAGGGTTGTGTTGTGAGAGGAATGAGCCTCGGCTAGGGTTGCGAAGTCGAAGTGTATCCCCGCAAGGGTTGTGTTGTGAGAGGAATGAGCCTAGGCTATGTAACGAACACACAGCCCTGTTAAAGGGCTAAAACTTGGGGGCCTAGTATACTAGGCTTATCATGAGTTGATCACCTCATTACCACAAAAATATGAAAACATTGACAAAAATCGATCAAACTTGACAGTAATATTTTGTAATATATCTTCTTCTTTGTGCTATATTTTGGTGTTATTTGGGCTGAGTAATCTTTAGAAAATGAATCTTGAAATGTAGGAGGCAGTGCAAGTAGCAATGCTTATGAAGTAATCATGAGTCGATCACTTCATAAAACAAACAAATAAAATCCTACAAATTACTACATTTAGGGCCAGATTTTGACATAATGAAACAGAACAATCTCCTTTCTATCAGAATTCTTACTTACAACTTCATAAAAGACATTCTCATCATCATTTTTACTGACTTTTGCAAATTTCTGGTTCACTCTTTTGCTGAAACTTGAAAATTTGGCCGTGACTAACTTTTTTGCTTTAAAAATCAAAAACATGATGACAAATAATTGTTTTTGAATTTGCATCGCAGGTTATTCTAGCATTGCAATCTCATCGCACCTACTCGCTGCAGTGGTGCTTAGGAGGCAGTGATCGACTCATGATAACTTACTGTACTATAGCCTAGGCTACTTGTCTACGTTAGCTGCTAGGCTAGGGCCTAGAGCTGCTAGGCTAGGGCCTAGCCTAGGCCTAACGTTAGGCCTTGCCTGCCTACCGTTAGGCTACAGCAAAGGAAACTTACACACAACCGTCGAAGTAAACATTGCTCCACACCATAGACAAGGAAATTAACTGCATCTCTCCGTACAAACTCCAGTTATTCAACAGGAATTGTCTCCGAAGCTGCCAGTGTCGGTCATTCTCATGAGTTTGTCGTAGCTTTTCCACTTCTTTTTCTGCCATATTTGGGTCCTAATCTGCCAGCGTGCAATGTTTGGTGTGTTCTAAGTATTTCCACATTAAGTGACATAACATAAGTAACTTTTCCTTTGATAAAAGGTAAATATTCCTTTCATTTTGTCATTTTGCTCATTTGCCAAAATAAGTTTTTCATAGGCCTGTATAGTTTCACAAATCAAATCCTTACATTTTACGTTACCAGCCCAAACATCCAAAAGGGTGTTCCTGAGAAAAAAGGAACTGTATTTGAGTCCTCCAACTGTGGTTTATAATCCTTTACCCTGTTTTGTTTCATGCAGGGAGAACGTTGTCCTCCTAACAATTCTCTGTTTCATGCCTCCTCGTTGGAGTCAAGTGGCATCATGTTTCTCCCCAAGTTTGCAATTGACTAAGACCCGGGTTAGTTGTGAGTATTTTTCAGTCATCCCTGGGCGCAAAACAATTTGCTGGGGCAGATGAGGGCATGCATTTCCCCTCAGGCCCTCTCATGTGGCTGAGTGGTCATGTAGCAACAGGACCGATTGGCCGGCCAATGCCTCACCTCTGCAGCTCTAGCTCTCCACCTAGGCTATCCCCATCACGGTCGTTTTCTCTGCTTAATGTATTGAGCAAACAATCTCCCTGAGTAAGTGCCCATTAAATTGGGCGGATTTAGGGCCGGGCCCGCTTCCCAAAAATGTTAAAGTTTTTTTACTTCATAAAACAATTTGAAAAATAAGGCCCCATTCCAAGTAAATCGGCCTGTGACGTCGGGTAGGAATATGGAAAAAATTGGAGAGCCAGTTGTACTTCCAAAAATACATTTTTAAAGAAAATTCTTAGGGGTGCCCGAAATCTTAGAAAGATATGTGCCCGAAAAAAAAACGTCATAGCCGCGGTAAAATTTTCATGAAAGATATCAACAAGATTAAAAACATCAATACACATTCAGACACCGCAAATAGCTATTATTCATGAGTTTTACTGCACGTTTTTTCCACGACAAAATGACCGAAATGGTCGCCGAATATCCAAATTCCTTCAACCATTTGCTTTAAAAACAGGAAAGTATCAAAGCTAGGATATCATATTTAGTAAAATTCTAAGAGATAAAAATTGCCACACCTTTTGGAAGCCTGTCGCTTAAAAGAAACAGTTATTCTTACAGCCTATTTGTCTTGAGTAATCTGGTAATACAATAACAGAAGTGGCTGATTATATATCTCAGTACTTTCTAACTCTGCCCGAAAAACAGAAAATGCTAATTAATGAACTTGAAAACAAGGATTTTCGACACATTCCGGTAGCTTGTGAAAAGTTGTTCCTCAGTCCCACTCAAGTCATACTGCAGACTTGCAAAATCTTTGCCCGAAATGGTAAAATACTCGGGGAAGGTTGAAAACAGTTTTGGGATGTTTTCATTTTGCCAAATTAATTATACTGACAGAAGCCGGTAGGTGCGTCCAGTTACAGTGTATAATGATTTAAAATCTATTACCTATCCTACCATAAACGGTGAAGAAAATCGCGTCTATACGTTGTGTTTTCATTACATAATGATACAGTGTAAGAATGTCTTCCCATAAGTCTTCCTGAAAATTCATTAAAAATCATTTCGTATCGTGACACTTTTTTTTTTAAAAGTGTTACAAATAGAAGTAAAATCATTTATGTCGGGAGTTCAGGAAGTCACGTAGACAATTTCATCAATTCAATATATATTGAATTTAGCCAAGACTTGCAAGGGAGTAAAATACATTAACATGTTTTAAATTCCGTTTCATAGTTTTTCCCTTGAAAAGTGCAAGGCCACTTCATTCAATGGTACACTTTATTTGGTACTTTTCTGATCAAGATACCAATTGCTTGGACCTTCCTCATAAGCATAAAAAATGTCATTTCCGGCTGTCCGATGGTAACGATTTTGAAAAAAATTCTGTGCGTTCCGCGCAAACCAAACGAAGCGCTCCGCTTGGTCTTCCTAGCAAAATTGTACTTTCAAATGGACATTTTTTGCAAACGGAAACTCAAAATAGCGACTGCTTATGGAGCCCCTAATAAAGCCTGGGATATGCCATTTTCGACTGTTTGTGGGGTTCGATTTTTCCAAATTTCCTGTACTCTCCGCGCTCACTAATGGTGGCGCTCAGCTAAGACAGTACCCCCATTGGTGACTGAACGGCTTACTGGATATGCCCTGCATGGATATGTCATACAGTCTGCTACGGCACGGTACCGCTGGGCAAGTTCAACAAGGGAGCAAAACCGACAACGGAGCAAATCCGTGACGGATCGAATCTGACCACGCAATGATTCCTACAACGAAATGATTCCGACAATGGAACTCGACGATCCCGTTTCTAATCTTTTTCTGAGGACCCGACGTTCAAGCAATATAAATATTTATAAAAAAAATGACTCAATATCGTCGTATCGTTGATAGGTATAAGTAGGCCTAATGAACAAAACACTGGCCTACGAGGAAAGCTGTAAATTCCGAAAAGGCGTGAAGTGCATGGGGCTGTCGAAGGTTTCACTGTCCAGATTAGAGATAAAATTTAAAAAGTCCACCTCCAGCTGCGGCGACAGGCATACAGAATTAAATGAACAATGAACAGGAAAAATCTTACAGACCTGTTTTCTTTTAGCGGTTAAGGAAACCATAAAATTTACTTAGCTATACGGCTCTGCTTAATATATATGAAGGACGCCACCGTCAAAAGTGAGACACTTCAATTTTTTGCAGGAGGCGAGCATTTCGAAAATAACGAGGGGAATTTTATTCTTCCGGACCAATCAGCTTCTTGGTAAAAGGAAACACCCCATATTCCAAAACGGTGTTTTCTAATCCTTTTTTGAAATTCTGATATTTTATTTGACTAAATGAAAACTTGGGTCACTTGTTCACCTAACCCTACGTCTATACCGCGACCAGTTGAAGCAAATTTAAAAATTTTTGAGTAATGGATTTTTCCTCCCTAGGATACAAAAGAAACGTATGTATGGGTAGTCAGGCACAGTTGCAACCGGATATCTCTAAATCGTGAATGGATGTTGGCCCACTTAAAGAAAATACTGATATGCTATATTTCGTTGTCCAAAATATGCTTTCAAGGTTCCGAAATCTCAGGAGTTCCCGTTTCTTCAGTTAGTTATTTATGTGTAGTTTTACGGCCCAGTTTCCAACCTATTGGTTCAAGTCGAGCCGGCCACGGCCTTTTTTCCAGTTGAGGCTCACTGGCTTGTTTCCCTACTCCCCCCCCCCCCCCTGCTCATGCGGGGCATCACGCACAACGGCAGTAGGTTCCTTTATTAGAGCCTGTGGTATGACTCGACCCGGGAAGCGAACCCGGGGCTTCCGCGTGAGAGACGGATCTTCCCCCAGGTAACAACCGTATATGGACCCCATGTGAGAAAACCCACAAGAGCCACATATGAGTAGCTCACATGTATAGGGCTGACCCATATTTACCCCGCATATCAGATATATGCAAGGTCCCCTGAACTATCCCGGATATGGGTCATGTGAGCTAGCCCATATGGGCCCCTGATGAATTCCAGGTACAAACTCATATGAGCCCCTTAAGGGCCAAAAATTGGTCACATTAAAGCCCCATATGGGGATGTTACCTGTGACCTGGAAGGAGACAGAACTCATTTTAAAGCAACAACTAAATTTCACAATTTTCTTCTTTTTTCTCTTCAAGGTATCTTTCAGAATGTTTCAGGACCGCAATATTGCAAATTCAAGGTAAACCAAGCAGTTACTCCTAGTAAATTTAAATTTCATATTTAAGGAGGAAAAATGTTGTCACATGACTCTCAAGAGCCAATCATGAAACACTGAAAACGAGAGTGTACTGCGTTTATTCAATTTGGGGTAACCGCATTTTCCCTTGAGTTGAGGCTCTGCATACATGCTAGCCGGCGAAACAAAGTCTTTTCGTTCAGCTCATCTCTACGAAAAACCAACTAAGGGCGGCAGCCTGAAAGGGACTGCAGCCACAGAGGCGCTAAGCAGGTTACATACATGAGTGCCTGTGAAAGATAGACAGCAAACAAAATCCTTGTTGGTTGTAAGTTGTATCCATGGAAGGAGAGAAGTTGAAGCCATATGTCTCCGCTCCCCTCCCTCACTTTCAAAATCAAATCGGACCTGGGAGCATATCCTGGTTTACAAGTTTTACCAATAGCCTTTGAATTTTAAAATGTTTAAAACAGACGAATAAATATACAAATGGATTTTGCATTTCTTTAATTTTAAATTACAAACAAAAGGTCAGAAGGCAGCTTGGCGACTGGACAAAGTGGTCTTAGACGAATTTATTGACAAAATTTGAAAAAAAAATCAAATGGAATCATTCATGTAAAACATAATTTTTACTCCCTGGAAATTTAAAACTTCTTAAAACTATCTGATAGAGAGTCGTCACATTCAAGGGCAATGTACACTGGAAATTTTAACATATCATATGTACAATGTTCCATTTCTTCCATCATGTCCGTACACATTGACGTCACCCAGACATTTCCCTCTAGATAGGGCCAAGCACTGAAGGGGCGCGGGCATTGTGCAGTTGTGCAGGTAAGCAATGTTAAACATATCAATGGCACCGAAGCCACCACCGAGCTCGAAGCGCGAGGGCCTTGACGAGTGGGGTCCAGGAAGCTCCTGGGTTTTAGAGGTTGTGAGGTCGTCTTTAAAGGTTTTTTCTTTTTAAATTTTATTGACTAAAAACTGGCCTAAAAATTACTTGGGTAACTGGAAGCAAGATTTCATTGGTAACAGTAACAAAACTGCTACTAAGAGCTGATGAAGCAGACATTTTGAAAAAAAGATAAGGGGGGGGGGGGCTGAACTTTAGAGAAATCTCATGATTGAAACTTAGATTTGATTCTCTTAAGGATACATGTTATCCTGCTTGAAAGACTACCTTAGTTGAGCGACGCCCTCAGTTGATGAAGTGAGCACAGAAAATATTGAAAAAACGCAACCTCTCAGACAACAGAAAATTTCCCGAGGTGTTTTAGGCGTTTTTTCGCTAGAAGAAAATAAAAATTATTGCCTTTCCTTGTCCGAAAAAGGATCAGTTTACATGAAATTTGGTAAACTACAGGAGACTTCTTTTTTTTAAATCCCAAGTCTCATTGGGGGCACACGGGTGACAAAAATTTTCCAGAGAGCGCCCCTCCCATGGCCACACCAATGTCCGTACAAAACACGTTTCAGCTAAACCTCTTTATTTCAGAAAACATTTTCTACAGCAAAACTTCATAGTTTATGGGTCTATGTGAGAGATACTTACCTCTTATTTAAATATACATTTCCTTAATTGCCTAACGATACCCATCTGGCAGACTCTGAGTACAGGTGACGCCCTGGCCCTTCTCTCTATCTCTCCAGCTCATTCCATTGTCACGGTTTCAGTTCAGACACACTTGCTCGGAGCTGCTACCTTTCCATTTAGGAAATGTTTATCCCAAAATTTTAGAAAAGTTTAAAATCTTCTTTTAGACCTGTTTTGGCACTGATTAAATAGTATTTCCTAGAGGCATAATTTTCTCCGCAAAGCTCAGGACACAGGTGCCCCTCTTGTTGATTCGAAACTTCATTTTCTACGTAAAAAATTACCCCCCGTCCCATTTTTCAATTGTTTTGGTCACGCTTAAGTGTACTTATTAGTTAGAACTACTAAATTCGAAGTTGTTCTTTGTTCATTTCAAATTTAATTGACGGTTTCCACAAATATTTTCATAATGGATCTACACTGCCAAGTAAAAAACACGTCCTCACGAAGTTCACGGGTTTGTTTTATGAATATAATTGGAAATAGCTACTAAGAATAAATCCTTAGAAATTAAGAGTCAATAAAAGTAGGACGGCGTTAAAATGCTACAAAATTTTTGAGAATCCCCGAGGTTCAGGTAAAAAAAGCTTTGTTCTATAATTTGATTTCGGTTTGAACTATCAGAGATTTCAATTTGTTATAACAAAACGTGAAGGTTGACTGCATTTTCTGTTTTGGAAGTTTTTGGAAGATCGGTCAATCCGTTCTTTGTGGTCCAACAATCGTCTAGGGACCGTTTTCAATTGATAGGAAAGCCGAAGGCGTCTTTATCGGCGGTATACGACTGTTTTGATGAATAAGACTGCTTTCTAATTTTTACAAGAGACAGTTACTGAAAAGAGTCGATGAACATTCCAATTCCCACGTACTACTGTTTGAGGAATCTTGTTGGTCTCTGTGGTTTTACTATCATTGTGTGATAATTGGGCTATCGTGGCACAGGTTGAAAAGACGGCGTGCTGGGCGCTTTACAGATAAACTCAACATTTCCAATCCACTACGTTTAGGCTTACTTCGAAAGTGTGCACGTTAAAGTTGATTTCCTTTAACTTAGCTTTTGCCTAATTGCGATGAAGCCGGCGTTCTAAAAATTTTATTCTCTTTATAGAGAAAATATAGTCACCCCCAATTGAATTTGTGTAGTAGTCTTTTTTGAATGACTTAGTTTAAAGAATAAGTGTGGCATTAGTTTGGTCTCCTCGCTTGTGAAATTTACTCGAAAGTAAAACTGTTTGGTTTACCTTGAATATGCAATATTAAAGTCATGAAAAATATATAATAGGCCCTTTTGAAGGAGAAATAATAAAATTTGTGAGACGACTCAAGACTATTTTAGATAAGGGTGGGGCTATTGTCTTTTAAACTGAGAAGGGCTGAATTCCACTCTTATGTACTGTGCATAGGACTAACGATGAAAGAAAACGTGGACTAACTTACGTCTTAGTCAAATTTGAATAATTTGAATCTAATCAACTGGGACACGAACCGGAACGTTGTCAAAACTTTCAATAGATACGGCTAATAAATGGAAAATTTCTGGTTCGTGTCCCATCTGACTAGATGTTTTTAGAGCGTAGGCTAGTAAGGTCGTTCGAACGCCGGAGTTTCAGAGTGGCCGCAGTAGCGGAGCTAAGGATCAGAGGGGTCAGAGGGGGCGAAAATGGTCTGAGGGGCGCTTCGAATGAGTAAATACACTGAGCCCCAGCACGATCGAAGCCACGGCTTTTCAAACTTTCCATTTGATAGTCCGCACCTGGTAAAAGGCTACTTTGACATTTCTCCTCAGCAAGTTTTTCTATTAAAACATGTTTATATTTTCTAATTTTTTATCCATGGGAATCAGGGGAAGAAAATTCCCGGGGGGAGGGGTTAAATTCTTTTAGGGGGAAAAGCTCCGCGTCACCATGAGTTGGCGCGGAGTGCAAGGAAAGTTTGGCCCAAAATACCTCTCAGATCGCTAAAAATGACATTCCTAAAGCCTATTTACCGCATATAAATAAGGAAAACACTGAGTGAACTGTTCAGAAATATCGATGTTAATTTTTCTTCGCCTTTTTCTTAATGTTTTCTTTGTTTTTTAGGTTTTTTATTTTCCCGGAGAGGGAAAGTTCCCACCCTTGCCCCTACCTGGGGACGCGCATGTTTTTAACGCTCTCTTTCACATTCTAGTATATGGAGCAGTCATTTTATTTTTTGTGTCGTTGTCAGGTCTCGGTTCAAGATTTTAATGTAATAACGGGCTACTTTTTGAAGAAAAAGATTAAACTTGCGAGACTAGTAAGCAACCTTAGAAAGGGAAAAAGTTATGGAAATTAATCCCCGTTAGGTGTACATCTTTGGCATCTGGAAACCAAGATAAGTACACAAAGAAACATTAGGCCTACTTGACGTATTTTATATCATGCGACCACTGAAATATCCATTAATTAAGTACATTTAAAGAAATAGCCATGACAAGTCGAGGTGTGCTTGACTCTCTAGGTACCGAATTCATGATAAATAAAAGTAGCCTAAACTCAAGCTTATTTGATGCAATTTTCTGGCTTTTGAGACCACGGGAGTACAGAAGTAAGCATTTTCATGGGATTATCGTGCAGTGTCGGAAACAGCCATTTATCATGAGACTGGTCACTTGAAGAAGAGCAAAATGGAAACTGCTCTTTAAAAAGTCTAAAACCTTACCGCTATGCTTTATTTTATTTTAACCTGAATGTTCTCTTCAAATGATTTTGAAAAATGTTGTGGAAGCTATTTTGGTATCTTTATAAACTCTTTTTATTGTCTTTGTTGACAATTAAACCCGATAACAAGAGGACTATTTGCGATAAAATTGTTCTTTCTCCCTTTGCAACATCTTTTATTGGCCGGGTGGGTCAATTAAATGTCAGTCTGTGTATTTTGTAAGCTTATAATCACGCTTGGTGTAGAAGCAATGAACTTAGCACAGCGGTAACATTCATTAGTGCGTATAAAGCATGAAGATATGTTTGACTGAAAAGGCAAGAGCAGTCACTCCAAACTTATTTTAGAGCAATGGCTAAATCTCACAATTTTCTTCCTATTTCTCCTCAAAGTATCTTTCATAATATTTTAGGACTTAAATATTGCATATTTAATGTAAACCAAGCAGTTACTGGCAGTAAATTTCACATTTCAGAAGAAAAAATATTGTCACATGGCTCTCAAGAGCCAATCATGAAACAGTACACTCTACTACACTACTTCAAGTTGGGGGACTTCTCCTTCCCTTCAATGGTCAGGTACTGCGCTCCTACTTTTGGGGGGACAAAAATTACTTCTTTGATTATGGCAGTTCATAACTGAAATAATAAAAGCCGTCAAAATAGTATAAGATTAGACTAAGAAAATCTTAAAAGTAAGCCAACACGGAGATTCTCATCTATTTGCCACGTTCATTCCAAAGTTGCCATTGTTGAGTGCGCCCATTAGGCAGCGGGCCGTACACGAAAAAGTGCTTTCGTTTTTAACTTTCGTGACGCACATCTGAGGGTCGGCATAAAAATTACCCACGAAGGTCAATTTTAACCTTTTGAACATAATATCAATTACCACAAGCGAACGAGTTGGCCTACGAAGAGAAATTTGAGGTTAAATTGTTGGCTTTTTTTGGCCAACATTCATTGTAGATACTAGTTCCACGAATTTTCTGACACGTACAAAATCTGTACATGCCGGGTATAGTGCACAGTGCAGTGGTCAGTGAAATTGATAGGGATGAACTTTTATGTCAATTAATTGACGGGAGGGGGGAAAAGGGGAGTAGGACGACTTTCCCCTCATCTGAGGAAAGGTTGAATAAATCAGGAACAGGAACGAGAGATGAAAGCGAAGGGATAGCGAAGAAGGAAAATGAAATAGGACAAAACAAGAATAAGAATTTGGAATAGAAAAGAGGAAGAAAATAAACACACATGACATGAAAACCAAGAAACAGAGAGAAGAGATGCGTTCAGTAAGAAGACCAATAGATGATTCACATGATATTGTTTAGCCAAGTGTGGTTTGCAGTTGAGTTATGAGAGAGTAAATAACCGACGACATGGCCGTCAAGTGGTTAAAGCATCCGACTTCAGGCGCGGATTAAGGGGTGGGGGCTTAGGGCCCAAGCCCTCCCCTTTTCGCCACATCAACAATAAAACATATGAAAAATTAGCAGTGCAGCTCCTTCTCACCCCTTTTTTCTCTTAGGTCAGCCCCCCTTTTTTTGAATGTGCGGATCCGCGCCTGGACTAGCTTGCAGTTGGGAGGTCGGAAGTTCGAGTACTATTGGCCGGGTCACACTGATCGAAGACTGTAAAAAACACCCACTGCCATTGTACCTGGTGCTCAGCATAAGGCAATTGAGTAGGAAAAACAAGCCAGTTAGTCACAAGTGGAAAAGCTAGTCCGTGGCGGCTTGACATAAACCAATTGGTTGGAAACTGGCCATATGGGTCGTCACGTAAAACTCCGTCCATCTTACTAACTTGAGAGGATAGGCCTAAATGGACAGGCTTTACGGCCGAGCAGAACTTAATTCCCATTGAGATCTTTTGTCCAAATCAAAAAAAGGTTTCAACGGTCTCCAAATGGTAAAGGGTTTTCAAAAGGGTTTGGTTTATGAAAAGGGTAATTTTGTAATTCCCTTTGAGTTTTGACCAATTTCCATCATCTACCAAAGGGACTGCCCAAATGCATAGGGTATTTACAAAAGGTATCACTTGAAACCCTTTGGGTTCAAAGGGTCTAACCCAAAAGGGTTCCAAATGGAATTTTCAGCTGGGCTGCCAAAAAACTTTGACTATACCTAAAGCTGTAAAGTATAACCTTTTCTAGTGAGCACGCCTGCATGATTTGAACCAGCGTCGAATCTCCATGAAGCCTTGGTCGTTCACTCCAAGTATAAGTTCAAACTATATGATCGATCATCAAAGAACCAATCTCAAATTTCCTGCGAGTAACTTAGCATCATGTAGTACGTAGAACTGATCGCCAGCATCTCTACCAGGAAAAAAGGGAACCGGATCGTGGGCTAAAGTTTACAAAATGTGAAAATCCGACCGGGGTGAGAGCTGTATGAATATATTATCTTCTGTCAGGTGGAGAGGGGCACAAGATTCCTGGAGATATTATCACAACAACCAGTGGTTCGAACCTGCCACTCATTCATATGCTTGATATTTTGCATGTATTTTATAGGTAACCATTCCATTTGGAACCCTTTGAGCACAATTGTTTTGAAATGGTAGGCCTACCTTTCGAAAAGTAAAAAGAAAAATACTTTTTTAAGCATAGGGGTAGGAAGCGGGGGCTGGGGAAGAAAGCCTCCCCGGCCCCCAGTGAAAAATGAGGGGCGGAAGCAAGATTCCGCTCCCCCACTTCCCGTGTCAGAAACCCCTTCAAAATCTCAAAAAACAGCGAAATTTCCGGCGCGCTTTGCTCGCCGCATTATGCAGCATAAGCACACTAGTTCTCCCTAATAGACCAGTTTGGTAAACTTTCCTGAGCTCTGGACATATCAAAATCGGATATTTACCATTTGTGTGACACCACATCATTAAGAAACCCCGGCAGCTATATTGCTATTTTTGTGACCTGTCTTTCATAAAATTCCAATTTTTCTACAATTAAAATTCTTGATTTTGAAATATTTTGTCTAAAAGGACAACAAATTTGGGAAACTTTTGAAATGTCATCGGGGTCTGCGGGGTCTCGATTTTTCAAAATTTTGTATACGCTCCGCGCCAATTGAAGATAGTCTTTCGAGAAAGACTTCATATTCCAGGCAGGGAAGCTTTGGCCTACCGTAGTCAAATGTTCTCATACACACCGCATGCGGGACATCGAATCCAGAGTAGCGCTTGCAGTGACCTTCCGTACATCTTTGTCGCACCCGCACCAAGTTCAAACGAGTTTCAAGGATTGATTTGTATCTGACTATTGACGGAATCCAATTCAGTCATAATTAGATACCAAATGATCATCGGTCCAACTTAAGTAAAGTTATGCTCAACTGAGACTAAGATTAAAAATGCGGAAATAGAATTAAATTTTTTCAAGTTGATATATTTAAAAAAAAAACATATCAGGTACCGTCATTTCAAAAAATACACAAAGGCGTACGGGAAGAGGCGGATCCTGTTTGCGCGAACTGAATATTTTTCAAGTCCTATTTTGCCCGGCCGCATGTCAACACGGTCCGCTGCAGGCCGAACTGACCAACTACTACATACTACCCCCTTGCCCTAAAATACATGTAAGTGTCACTGCCCTGAAATAAGCACTTCCCCTGATCTGGGAGGAATGCAGTCCCCCTATCCCTACCTGAAAGGTCTACGCGCCTAATAGCATGAAAGATGCCAAGGTCTGCTTGCGATTTTCTATTGAAAAACCAGCCCCTGTCTAAAGCTATTGGCCATGTCATGACACCAAGTCTCCAGGAGCAGGAATTTCTGATGAGATTTTCTGCCAGAAAGATCAAAATTTTAATACATGGCTACTTTGTCGAGTGTCGCAACAAGCATTTCATTGGGAAATGGCTGATCGCTTTTACAAAATGTGGTCAGTGTACCATATTCAGTTTGGCACTAGTACTGAACTCGGGGGCTGATATTGGGACCAGAAAATTTAGTACACGAATTCCGATATTTTTCGGAAGGGAAACCGTTCCCAGCCGCTAATAACAGTTCGACCACCAAATTTTAAGTAAGTTTGTAGCGGTTTAGGATTTTTAGATAGCATGTGAGTTATGGCTAAGCCGAATGAAAGCTACAACTATTCCCTAATAACTTGAGAACCAACACACCCCAGATGCCGGTGCCTATTAGAACCTATTACACGAAATACAGCTTGGTGACATTCTCGCCCGTATTCGTATTGTTAACCTTTCAGATTTCGTCGTTCCTCGATACAAAAATGATACTAGATGGGTTGAAGGGTATAATTCTTTTTTCAGAGATCGCAGTGACGCAGATTATACAATTTGGATCGGTATCCAGCTCGAGTTACTCATTCGCAGTTAACGTTACGCGTGAAACCGACGTAGCAGGGACATATACAGCTCCTCGTTCGCGAAAAAGTGTCCTTTTTCTTTCCACATCTTTTTACCGTTTTTTATCCCAAGTACCAAAAATAGCATTAAAATTTGTTTAATTTTTCAAAAATTTAACATTAAAGCCCATTTCAGTTAATTAAAGTGCCTTAAGAACATGATTAGAGGCTGCAGCTGTAGTTTTAGTACTGTTTGAGGAAAAGTTTACTTAAAACGTGGAAGTTGTGTGTCTATCTCACCTTCGCCAGATTTTGAATTTAAAGGGATATTTTTACTTATTTTTTCTTGATCCATAGGCCAAACGGATCGCTTGTGGTAATTGCATGGGTTATTATTTCATCTTTTACCATCGATTCGTATTTTTTCCAATCAGACCCGCCGAAGTGCGTCACGAAGTAACACGAAAAAGCAGGACAGATTTTGGTCTACATGAACTGTGGTTCTATATCGGCATTTTGAAATAGAAAAAGGCAAAAAGCGTTGGCGTATCACTAAGAATGAGTATAAGAATAATAATCATACCTATTGTTTGAAGGGTTAATTGTCTCAATAATTGAACAGCCTTGCTGAAGTTACTTCAAAATGAATACTCGTTTTAGGAATGTTTCTTGCAAGTACTTCATGCATGATTACGACAATTGCACGCTAAATATCTTTTCTTAAGTCATCTTTGGGACGACTGATTGTTACAAAAGTTTGAACTCGCGAAAGGACACACATGAGCTCCAATCTTATTACGAACCTTTTATATGACAATTAATAGATTAGATTACTCAGCTCATTCGTTTATTTTACCGTGTGACAGTATGTTTTTGAACAACGTTCCATCAATTTCAACAAATGGCATACCGTTACGGCTTTGTAGCAAGTGTAGAGTACTACAACCTATACCGACTGCATAGCAAGTGTATAACACTATACCAGCATCTACTACACCTGTATCGACTGCAACAGCCCCATGTCCCTAATGACCCGACTTCCGTGAACAGTGCTGCAGTCGAGTCCGGAGAGTCCGAAGTGACGAGTCCTGCAGTTTTCAACATTCAAGAACTCGAGTCCGACCTCGTACTCGAGTCCCTGTACTTTCTCAATGGGGAAAATACGGCCGAGTCCTTTAAATTCTTAAATCCCGAGTTCGAGTCAGGACTCGACTACAGCCTGTCCATGAGCAGGTCATACTCAAAACTTTAAATATGCAACCTACGGTCTCCCCCCCCCCCCCCGACGGACCAAAATCGTCTGTCGGCGCCCTTTTTAGGTTTTTAACATACTTTACTCTTGCACCATTATTGGCAAAAGACTCAAATTAATAGCGTTGTTATAAGACCCAGATAACAAAATGCTCAAAGAGTCATTAGTAACTGTACTATTTGCACGTTATTCTGATAAAAAGGGTCTTTTGTAAAATAGGGATAGGTTCTGCCGAAACGTATCTTCATGCGTTATACTGTTATACGCATTAATGAATGTTGTCGCTGTACTAAGTTAATTGCTTCCACACCAAGCGTGATTATGAGCTTACAAAATAAACTGACTGACATTAAATTCACCCTCCCGGCCAATAAAGATTTTGCAAAGGGCGCAACAATAATAACCCTCTTGTTGTCGGGTATAATTGTCAACATAGACAATACAGAGAGTTTATAAAGATACCAAAATAGCTTCCACAACATTTTTCAAAATCATTTGAAGAGCACATTCAGGTTAAAATACAATTAAACTGTTATCCTAGTGGAAATGATTTGAGGGTTTTAATGAGCAGTTTCTATTTTTTGCTTCAAGTGACATTCTCATGATAAATGGCTATTTCTGACCCTGCACGATAATCCAATGAAAATGCTTATTTGTGTACTTTCATGTTCTCAAAAGCCAGAAAATTGCATCTAATAAGCCTTTATTTAGTCTACTTTTACTTATTTTGAATTCGGTATCTAGAGAGCCAAGCAAACTTTTTGTCTTGGCTATTTCTTCCAATGTACTTAATCAATGGCTATTTTAGAGTGATCACATGATGTAAATTACGTAAATTAATGTTTCTTCGTGTACTTATCTTGATTTCCAGATGCCAAAATTGTACACCGAACGGTTATTAATTTCCATAACTTTTCCTCCCTTTAAGATTGCTTGCTATTTAGCTCTAGCAGGTTTTATCTTCATCTTCACAAAGTAGCCCATTATTACATTAAAATCCTAAATCGAGGCCTGAAAATAACACAAAATAAAATGACCGCCTTTATACTAGAATGTGAAAGAGAGGGATAGAAACATGGGCGTCCGCAGGTAGGGACTAGAGGGGGAACTTGCCCTCCCCCTGTAAAATAAAAGACCTGAAAAAACGAAGAAAACAAAGAAAAAGAAGAAGAAAGATTAACTTCAACATTTCTTAACAGTTAACTCAGTGATTTCCCTATTTGTATGCGGTAAGTAGGCTTTAGAAATGCCATTTCCAGCGACCTGACAGGCATTTTGGGCCAAAATTTTCTTGCGCTCCGCGCCAACCAGTGGCACGGAGCTTATCCCCCTAAAAGAATTTTGTCCCCCCCCCCGAAATTTTCTTCTGCGAAGACCCATGGATAGAAAATTTAAACACGTTTGAATAAAAAAATAACTTGCTAAGGAGAAATGGCCAGAAGTCTTCTTCCAGGTGAGGAAAATCAAATGGAAAGTCTGAAAAGCCGTAGCTTCGATCGTGCTGAGGCTCAGGGTATTTACTCCTTGGAAGCGCCCCTGCAGACCATTTCCCCCCAACCCCCGAAATCCCTAGCTCCGCCACTGTCATTCAAATTATTTTGAATTAAAAGTACGGTAAGGCGTTAGGCATCATCTGCTTTGAAAACTGTTTCAGTTGACAACAATTTGTTGTGCATTTTCTTTATAAGATATCATGCGGGAGGTTTGCCTACGTAGCAAACTAGGATGCCATACGGGTACACTCTTTGGTCAGCAATATCCTGTCACAATCTCTTTTGAAAAGCCTTAATGAGGGGCCGATTAAACGGTCCTCTCTGCGGGGTAGTGAAAGACGAACATCACTGAACAATGCTAGTTTAGCTTGGTGTCACGTTCTAGTTTCGTCGGCTCAATGCACCCACTCACTGCTTTACCTAGAAACCGTGTGATATAGGCAATATTCCAATATACATCCATGATTCAATTATGAAATCGGCTTTTATAGTCGGGCATGCACAACACAAACAGATGCTTGCAATCCCTTACAAGCTGAATCGACTATGTTCCAAAGTCTCACACAGGTCCTTAGCGAGATAAGGTCCCGAAGCTGGGCCAAAACCTTTCAAGGGGGGACTTTTTCAGGGGGAAAAGGTGCATGTACAAATGTGTTAAGTCCATAGACCTATTTCCAAATAGCAATTACAAAGGATTGTGGGATAGAGTTTTGGTGTTTGTCATTTTTGTCAATGGCATTTTACTGTGGTGAAAATTGACGTACACCCAAAACTCTATCCCACAATTCATTGTAATTGCTATTTGGAAATAGGTCTATGGCAAACTTCAAAGCCTCTTGGGGGCAAAAAACTTTTCAGGGAACTTTGACCCTGCCTCTCCCCCTCCCTTGGCTACGGGCGAGCTCTCAAAACTTTCAAAAAGTCCACAGGATAGACAATCCAGTTCTCAAAATGCTCACGAAGAACTGGTCAATATCATAACAGTAAAAAGAAAGCTTATTAACCTACGAAATCAATATGGAAGAATAGACTTTGAGCTTGAAAAAACATAAAAACTACACGCTACAATTTGTGAAAATGTTCCTTCACCCCAAAGGTACACCTTTTATTGTAGTGCCAGTGTTGTAACAAGTCACGACTCGAGTCACTTCCTCTCAAAATGATAGTGACTCGATAGAATTCAGGAGTAATTTCCTCATTGAAATAGTACAGTGACTCGAGTCCATGACTCGACTCGAGTCACCTAAAAGTTTGAAAACTGGTGACTCGAGTCACTAATCTGGTGACTCGATTACAACACTTTGTAGTGCCTTGTTTGAATAAACATTTTGCCGTAGGTCCCCTCTGTAGTTTTCAAGGGGGAAATGCAGTAACTCCACCTTGAATTAGAAGCAGTAGACTGCTCTGACTCATGATTGGCTCTTGGCTTGAGAGACTCATGACAAATACTCTTCTCTTCAAATGTGAAACCGACTGCATGACCAAGCGGTTATAGAGCACCATACTTGCAGTCGGGAGGTCGAGGGTTCAAATCCTGGCCGGGTCATATCGTAGACTTCAAAAATGGAACCTGCTGTCATTGTGCTTGATGCTCAGCATAAGCAATGGAATAGGAAAACATGTCAGTACGCCACAACTGGAAAAGGGCCATGGTGGGCTCGACCGAAACCAATTGGTTAGAAACTGGGCCGTTAAACAGCATCTAAGCTAACATAATCTCCTTTTTAAATGAGAAATTTACCAAGAGGAACTACTGTTTGGTTTACCTTGAATATGCAATATTGAAATCCTAAAATATTATGAACGATATTTTGAAGAGAAATAAATAGACTGCGAAATGCAGCTCTCAGCTGTTGTTTCCAAAAAAAAAATTGGGCGACTGCTCTTGCCCTTTATTTTGGAATTGGGCGCGTCGTTAATTCAAAGAAGCTGATTGGTCCATAGGAATTAAAGGTAACTCGCTATCCTACGAAAATGGCATGCTTTGTAACCTAGCCAATTAAATACAAAACGAGAGAAAAATCAAGCATAAAAGGCATTTTGTTTATTATTATGTGAGATGTTCAAAAGGGGTGTTCCACGATGTATTAAATTAAGGCCCACTGCTAGGTTATTGTAAAAACGGGCTCTAGATGTCCCAGCATTTCGTATTTTTTAGGCGGATTGAGAAGGAATCGTGAAATGGTCCACTTGGTTGAATCAATCGTGTGACTAATTAAGCTTCGCAGCTGTGGAACTGGGGCACATGGGGGAATGAAATACTTTTTCTAAGGTTCTCCAAACTCTCTTGTCGTTCGGCGAAACCAAACTTAAAACTGCTTCCCTAAAAGAGACGTCCACTTAAGGACAACACTTGACCAATCTCATGGCCCTTAAACCATTAGACATCATTGGTCTGTCATGTATGATATTTCTTTTCTTTTTTTTTGAAGTCCTCCCGACTCTCTGTTGAAGAGCCGCTCGGCGAAACCAAACTATAAACTGCTTCTCAAAGAAGCTATTACGTCCACGGAAGGGCAAAACTATCTTGACCAACCTCACGGGCCTCAGACCATTTACATCACTGGTCTGTCATGTATGGCTCTATTCTAGACTGGATGAGAAGAACAAATACTACACATGATCTTAGCCAAAAAGGCCAGAAGCCTGATATGCATTCAAATAGTGCAACGCCCTGAGGCCTGGAAAGGAACGGGGCCCGGGGGACCTCTTAGTCCCCAAAGAGTTCAACTCTTTTAATTAAGTTATTCCTATACCCCTCCTCATGCAGAAACAAATCTAGCTATATTGTTCAATGCCACATCCTAATGAGTGCACACGAGGCCTTCGATGGCAGCCACCAGCCATTTCTTCGAATTCTACCGACCTACTTACTTCCAGCTCCTACCATAAGGCCAAAACTGTCTCTTGAAAAGTTCCCATTGTGAAGACGTAATCGTACAGCTTATAGCTTAACCGGAACAGTTTACACACAAGACCCTTGGTGGGAAAGTTAAGTAATCTACTCTACATTTTTGAAATTTATATCAATTAAAGAGCAGAGAAAATTGAGAATTATGTCCGCCCCGTGGAAATGGTCCACCTTCTTGTAAAACAGTCCGCATCGGCCCATTCTAGCCAAAATGTCGATTGATGTGACGAGTGCAGGCGCGTAGCCAGGGTTGTGTCATGGGGGGTTTGGGGCACGATATGAGGGAAAAGTCTAAGGATAGAAAGAAAAAACCGCAATTTTAGGTGCTATTTGCATGTCGAGGTTGGGTCATGGGGGGGTGTTTTTTAACCAGGGGTGGCGCCAGCGGGGGCCGGGGTCATGCCCCCGTCGCAGAACACTTCCCCCCCCCCCCGCCCCGTCGGGGAAGGTCGGCGGTCTCGTCTTGGAGGCCTAAAAAACAAAAAAAAAAATTAAACAAAAAAAACCCACAAGGACTGAAGTTACTGGATGGGCCATCTAGAACATATTTTTTGTTTTGTAATGTTATTTTAATACATATCGGAATCGATTTTAAATCACTTCTAAACTCTGTTTAACCTCATTCTATGTACCTTGTCCTATCTCTTCCCCCATCGGGGAAGGACGGCAATTTTTCTGGCAGGCCTAAACATGAAAAACGAAAAGGACTGAAGTTACTGGATGGATGACCATGATTCTTTTCTTTCTGAAGTTTTTCTTTTGTAACGCTATTTTAAAGCATATCTGAATCGGTTTTAATCACTTCTTACTAGCTCTGCTATCCCTCATCCCATCTTCAATCCGTATTCGCAAGGTCATGCCTCCGTTGAGGACGGGCTACCCACCCCCTGTTGTTGAGAAAATCCAATTTCGTCGGGGAGCCTTCATCTACAGACTCACGATAAAAGATGTGGGTCTGTATTCACTCAGACGACCTTCTTGATCTTGCATTTTAGAAGACCATATTCTTCAAGGAAACTCACAATTGCGAAATCTCCTTACAAAAACAGACGAGAGGTTGTTCATGTGCGTGCAGTACCCAATGGTCGGCCATCTGGCCTGCCCGGACGGACAGCCGAATTCTTACAAAGGTAATGAATATCGGTCATGTCGTTTACAGCTACACATAATGATAAACAGTGGTGTGAGATAATCTCCCCATAAGTCTGACTGAAAATTTATTTAAGGTCACATTGTAACGTGTTATATTTTCAAATACGTTGGGAGTTAAACCATTTATAGTCTGGAGTTCCGACTGTCACGTTAAAAATTTCATCTATTTAGTGGACCTTGCAATTACATTCAACAAAGGTTCTTAGTGCAGTCAAAAACAATGTAGTATATTTTTAATTCCTTTGCATACAGTTCCCCCTTCCCCCCGAAAAGGGACAAGGCCACTACGTCTAATTTTATCAGTACCTTTTATCTGGTACTTTTCTGATTATTAGCAAGTTGGTTTTTTCTCTACTGAAGTGAAACTTTCATTTTAAAGGAAGGCTCAAAATAACGAAGGCTTCATTAATAGCTACAAGTCTGGGAAATGCCATTCCGGCTATCTTAGGATTTAGATTTTTTAACAATTTTTTGCACGCTCCGCACAGAAAGTGTTTTAGTCGAACAGATAACTGAACAGAACAATGTGTGTTTGTAAATTATTCTTCGTTTTGGGGGCAGTATTTTGAAGTGAAAATAGTTTTATTGCGAAAGAAATCTGAAAGTAAGGACTTCTTTAATTCTAGTTACGAGCCCAGGAAATGCAATTTCCTGCTTTCCGTGGTTCTCAATTTTTCAAAAAATTCTGTGTGCTCGACTTAGATGATCTTTCGGGCAGTATTACATTTTTCGGACAAAAAAATAATTCTGCCTCCTCCCTAACTGACACGCTCCCGTACACTTATGGCAATAAATAAAATATAAAACTTCAAATATATGCGAAGACAAACTTTTTCCTCGGGAGAATGCTCCAATATGGTCCGAGGGCCTAAATCTGCATTATGATATTCAGTAACCTCACCAAAACTGCAGATCACCTGCTACTTGATTTTCCTCATGAGAACGTCAGATTCCTCCATAAAACCCCAAAACTGTCATAAAATTACGACCTTTCTCCATTATTAGCTTTATATTGTTAAAAAGGGCAAAATTTTCCAATTTCGATTAAAATAAATAGCCAAAGCCAACTCTGTTAATCACCCGGCATGACCTAATTTTGCTCCTGAAAAGCATATCACTTAATAAAAGAAACCAAATATTTCATTATAACCTTACCAAAAAACAAAATTTCTTCCATTAAAGTCCAAAATTTCTCCATTATAATAAACTCTTAATTTTCAAAGATTCGTTCAAAAAGGGGAAAAACTTTCCGGGCAAACTTTTAGTCTCGTCTCGAAGCCTTAATTCCTAGGTCTTGTACGATTCAATGCGTAACCCCAAAAGAATTTCAGCCGTCGCTCATATAACGTTTTCGATTTTCCCTTATGAAGAACAGATTGTTCAATAAACACCCCAAACCAACAAAAGCCAAATTTCTTTCAAAATTTTTAATTTTTACTTCAAATCAACTCCACATTTTTAAGTAGGCTATTTGTTGAAAAGAAAGCCCAAAATTTCGGCGCTCTCCGCACGCCTCAAATTTTGGCAAGTCACATTCCACCGGGACATAACATCGCCTTTGTCGGGGCCTTGAAATTCTGGCCCCCCTGTCGGGGAGCTTGGCCCCCTCGATGGGCAAATTTTGGCTCCACCTCTGGTTCTAACCCATCCTTGACCCATCCCATGACCATCCTGCCCATAAAGACGCGATTCTCTCATCCAAAACAGTTCCAATTCTCCTAACCTTATCAAGCCCCTCCCACAATTGTCTAAGATTCATCCTCTTCCAGACGCAACATCAGTTTATTGTTTCAGCGTGACTATATAAGAGCAATGGGTATAAATCAAAACACTTGCAGTACAGTTTATGCTGTGTAGGCTAATATAAGCCTTGATACACTGCATTGTTTGAACTCGCTGCCAATCAAAGAGCTGAGCCAATATAGAGAGTTTCTGTGGAATACTACAATAATTGTATTTTGGGGTGAGAGGACAGGCCCTTTAACAATTAGTCGATTTATAGAGCGCATATATCCATAAAGCTCAAGGCGCTATATGTAAATGATTTCCAATCTGCAATCCAAAACTCTCTCTCATGCCCCTGAGGAACACACAAACCTGGGTGCCTTTTCGGCGCTCACTGTTTTAACACTCGATATGTATTATTACCTTGCTCCAATCTTTTATGTTTACCACCAAAAATGACGGCAACAGGTCCCATTTTTATAGTCTTTGGTATAACTCGACCAGGATTTGAACCCCTGAGTTCCGGCTGAGAGGCGGATGCTCTAAGCATCAGGCCAACCGTCGGTAGGATCCTTGCGGATCCTAAGTTCAGTCACAGAGTCCAGGTTGAAAAACTAAGTACCGCTCTGTGTTATTTTAGTGTACGTTTGGTTGTCAATCGAACAATCAGTCCTGAACAATACAGGTAGATTTAAATTTATTTACATAAAAAATTTGTGTGGGTTTAGTAGCTATAGAAATGAATTCATTGGTGGAGAAATCAGTCAACTGTCAAGTTTAAACTTCCTTGGCAACAAGTTGTCGAAAAATCCGTCACCAAGGTTACCGCATATGAGTGTGTACACACTCTATTTCCGCAAAATTGCTACCTTCCGTTTATCCGTGGTTTAGGTTTAGGCTGTTCTTTAAAGGCCTAATCCTATCTCATCAAACAGTCCCAATTCTATTCTAACAACCTACTTACCGAAGTCCCTCCCACAGACATTTAAAATTCATCCTCATCCAGACACAATCTCAGTGTATTGCTTCGGAGTAGTACACAGGACTTTACTCAGCACGATACATCAAAAACACTCTCAGTAAAGTACATACTGTGTAATATGAGCTATAGTACTCTGCATTTTTTTAACTTGCAAGCTGTCGATTAAAGAGCTTTGCCAATTGAGAATTTATGTACACTATTACACTAAATTGTAGTTTGGGGTGAGAGTTGACTGCCTTTAGCAGTGACCATTATGAAATATTTTCGTATAATACACGGATTTTTTTTTTTGTATTCTTTGTCTTCTACTTATAGACGTCTTCAACGTTCCCGGTGAAATCTTACATTTTCTTTGACCTTATCAATTTTGGAAAATTTGTGCCCAATCCACAATTACCGAAAGAATTTCTTCCAAAAAGGACGGACATACCAATGGTACAATTCAAAGGATAACAGTTAGAAGTTATGCTATTGTGTATAAAGGAGATTTTCCGAGCAAACACTGCAGAGTTAAACCATTAGCACTTTGCATTTTTTTTTGTTTGTTTGCATGACATACTAACTTCATTATTCCAGAAATGACCACATGATTTTAAAGCAACCCTCAGTTTTATGAACTTCCCGTTATCCTTCAAAATTTTTTACCCGTACATTAATTTCATTTGCATCTTCATACGTTCTCGAAAATGTTATACTGCTTGTGTCTTACAGATCGTACGACGATTCTAATAAACGAAATTGAAGAATGCAGTTCAGTTAGGTTCGAAAGATGATTACCTTTATTCTGTCGTATATAACTGAGGTCATCACCCCTAATCTTTCTGATTCCTTGTTTAAACCTGCATCATAGATGGTTATCACATACCAGTATACAAAAATCGCTTAGTTGAAGAAAGGGTATAGGTTCACATTGAGTTTTGATATGGGTACTAATTCTAAGCATTTCAGTGAACTTTGCAGTGAAACCAATGTGTGGTTTTCAAGGTATGAGTAAGTGAATTTTTACATTCATTACAAAAAGTGAACTTGAAGCAAACACATATGACATCATATCCTCACGCTAATGGGCAGTATCTTGTTTTTCTTTAAAATTTCCAGCCAATTTTCCCCTCAACAAAACAATATTATCAGAATGTGCATGCATAAATTTCATGAGAACTTAACAAATGTTGCATTCTTCACAAGGAGGTCCTATTCCTGTTACCTTCAAGGTCAATACAACAGTACGGAAAATCAAAGGGGCACAAAGGATTCCTTGTAAATGTGATGAAGTGACGTAGCTACGAGGGGAGGGGGAGCAGTGGCGTCACCAGACATTTCATTCTGGGGGGGGCACTGAGGGGGCACAACGATTTTATGGGGGGCATTGCTAGACTCCACTCATGGCGTCGGAGGCTCCACCGAGCGCGAAGCGCGAGGCTCAACGGGTGGGGTCCAGGGGCCCGCCTTAGGGCCCCTGGTGGGGTCCAGGGGCAAAGCCCCGGTGGGGGTCCAGGGGGCGAAGCCCCCGGAAGCTCCTGGGTTTTAGCGTGTTTGTGAGGTATTAAAGACGTTATTTAAGGGTAATTTTATTGACTTAACACTGGTCTAAAAGTTACCGCCAGGGTAACTTCAAGTAAGCCTCTCGGTAAAAAACCACTGACTCAACTACTAAGAGCTTATCCGGCTGAAATTTTGAAAATGGGGTAGATGATCTATAGAGAAAAAAGTTGATGGGCACTTCAATGTGAATTTTGGTGGGGTCCAGGGGCGAAGCCCCCGGAAGCTCCTGAGTTTTAACGTGTTTTTGAGGTATTATAGACGTTATTTAAGGGTAATTTTATTGACTTAACACTGGTCTAAAAGTTACCTCCAGGGTAACTTTCAAGTAGCCTAAGACTTTCGGTAAAAAACCACTGATTCAACTACCAAGAGCAGATCCGGCTGACACTTTAAAAAAGGGGTAGATGATCTATAGAAAGAAAGTTGATGGGCAATTCAATGTTAGTCTTAGTGGGGGTCCAGGGGGCGAAGCCCCTGGAAGCTCCTGGGTCTTTAGCGTGTTTGTAAGGTTTTGAAGTTGTTTTTTAAAAGGGTTGTTTTAACACTGGCCTAAAAAATTACAGGGCAATTTCGAGTAAGATTTTTTGGTAACAACACAAACGTTAGTGAAACTACTCTCAAGAGCGTATCAGGCTGACAATTTGAGGGAGGTGAGCTGCACCGTGACTATAAAGAGAAAGAAAGGCAGTTGATGGTCAATTAGATGTGATCCTCTGAAGGAAAAATGTAGGCTTAATCCTGCTTGAAGGGTTACCTGAGCTGTGCGCCACCTCCAATTGACGTAGTCGGAAGTGTGAAGAAAATTTTGAAAAAATGTAACCCCTCGGACAGCCGGAAATGACATTGCCAAGGTTTTTTGGGGGGATATTTTAATTTGGAAAACATGAAAATCTACTGCCTTTTCTTTTCAACAGAGGAATCGAATCCTAAAAAATTCATAGTCACACTCTGACTACAGAAGACATATTTTTTTTGGAAAATCTCAAATCTCAGTTGGGGGGGGCACACGGGGGGGCACACGGGGCCCCCCTTGGTGACGCCACTGAGGGGGAGATGTCCCCTGGCTCTGAAAAATAAAAAAAAAATCGGAAATTGGTCATTTGTTATACCGTTCAAGTAGCCTACAGTGTGGTTTTCCAGACTCTTCCATGAAATTCCGAAATCGAGTCCAGTAAAAGCTCGGTATTTTTCATTTTTTGTTTCAAAAAGGGAAAATTTTCCGCACGTTCCGCCCCCAGCAAATTACAACTTCTAATCCAGTAATGCTTGCTCATAAATCAGTTTTGTAAACTTCTCCGAGCTCTGAGAATGACAAAATCGGAAATATACCGTATGTGACGTGCACCAGATCATTGAAAGAAAAGTCAAAAGCCAAAGTTAATTTAGATATGTTAAAGAGGAACATATACTAAGCTTTTTGGTGAAGTTTTTGTTCATACCTCATGTTTGGTTCTTGACTTATTAGCTAATGAATGTGGCAATTTTTGGCAGAGAATGAACTTAAAGCAAACAGGCATGATGCCATGGATTCACATTGTTGGCCATTGTTTTGTTTTTATTTATAATTGAATACCAATTTTATGCAACCCAACTCTAATACATTGATACCATATAGGTGCATTCTGAGCAATGGGATTTTTAAGACTTTATATGCCTTAGGGGCAAGATAGCATCCCTAATCAATTCAAGGTCAAACAAACCGGATGAAAAATAAAGAAAAAAAAAACAAAACATTGGACAATAATGTGAATCCATGACATAACACCTGCTTTCTTCAAGTTCACTTTTTATAGAAAATGTGTCAACAGCAATTGTTAATATCTTGCGAACCAAATATGGGAAATGAATGAAACTTTCAGGAGAACAAAAATATGTTCTTTTACATATCAAACATGAATTTGGCTCTGAACTGATCATTTAAGTGTGACACCTAATCATCGTTTTCTTTATTGAAATTCCAAATTTTCTCCAAATTATGCTTTTGGCTTTTAAAATGGCTTCGGAAAGTCTAAAATCGTAAGCCTTAGATAACATTTTGTAGCAACAATAATTTTTGGTCGTCATGCAATCTCAGATTTACAAAAAGGAAATGCAGATTATTCAGGTTATTCCTACAACGAAATTACGTTATCTGCGTCTATGCTGCTTCGAAGGCAACGTGAAATAACGTTACACCAAATCGTGAAATGTCAGGGGCAACGCTGGAGATGAAGTCATAACGTTGCAGATGAGGTCCAAGTCGTGCAATCTAAAGTTTGCCATTAACTTGCTGATTAGAACTCGTAACCCCATTGGAAGAGATATGGACATGTTTGGGTCTGCGTCTTTGCAAGTTTAAGCAAAAAGTTATCCATATGTGAAAGAGGAACTACATATCTTTAGTGTGGTTAAACATACATTCAAATCGGACAAGTACCGTATTTCTCGAAATGAAAAGTGAATTTAAGGGCAGCAGAAGTTATCACTTCATCACATCGATAAGAGATGCACTTATGCAATCACATTCTGATAATAATGGATTGTTAAGTAGTAATTTGGTTGTAAAGTTTACAGAAAAACAAAACATGACCTTTAATGTAAGGATATGATGACGTATGTGTTTGCTTCAAGGTCACTTTTTGCTGAAAATGGGACAACTTTAATGACCTACATCTTGAGAACCACAGATCGGATTTCAATGCAATTTTTTTTTCAGAATGCTTAGAATAATAAGTGCCCTTCTAACATACCAAAACTTGATGTCACCTTAAAGGGCAAGAACAGTCGCCCCAAACTTACTTTGAAGCAACTGCTAAATATAACAATTTCCTTCTTATTTCTCTTCAAAGTATCTGTTATAATATTTTAGTACTTCAACATTACGAATTCAAGGTAAACAAACAGTAACTCTAAGCAATTTTCACTTTAGAGAACAAAAATATTGTCACATGACTCTCAAGAGCCAATTATGAAACAGGACAGCCTACTACACTACTTCAAATTGGGAGGACTGCTCTTTACCTTTAAAACCCTTCTTTTTAAAAATGCCATGATCTGGGCATGGACATGCAATTATAATAGTGAAAGAAATGTATACTACTGTATTTATGTCGAAGGGATCACGCTTCTATTCCTATATTGGAAAGGAATAGGGCCCCTACATTATGAACAGTTATCTATCTGGAACTGCAAAAAGCAACGATATAGAAAATCCCACTCAAAGTAGCCCAAAGCAATTATGACAATGGACGCCTGAGATTAGAGGGCCATTTGTAACAAATTTAGCTTCTTCGACTAAAGGAATGATACAGGGGGTCTTCTGACGCTTTGATTTCCTTTAGCAAGAAGTGTTTGTTACGGTCGCAATCGTCCGAGCGTGCACAGATTCTCCAAAACTTTTGGACAAGAGTTCAACGAAAACGATTGCAAACCACTCGGTTATGTATAATTCACGACATGCATCGTATTCAAAACACCCACTCTCAACTTCGGACCGTTAAATTTACTTGTCGGAAGCTAGTTCCCTGGATTCAGACAAACATTGGAATAACTGATCTCCAATAAGCTGGAGCAACGCCCTATTATACAATACGTTGGGTTAGTACATTCACCGCGAAACAATGCCTTCACCTTGTGACTTCAACCATAACAAAATGCCCTCAATAGTGGACATGAACTATATGCTCTGTGGGTTTGTTCGACAGTGGGAACATAGAAATGAATAATAAGAAAACAAATATACTTAAAATACAAGTAAACAGTTTTTTATGTTTAGTTAACTTCGATGTTGAGTTGGATGTAGTAAAGCGATTGGAGCCCACGTAGTATATTATATAGGCCTACAGCGGCAAAGCACTGTAATGCCTTTGAACGCCTACAAAGGATATAAAAAATCGATCTGGAGGTTATAACTTGTGGCTACACATTGTTCCCTTAACTGAATATATATGCTTTCAAACTGAAGTCCGTATTGAGAAAGTTATTTTTCCTTAAAATTATAATCCGCACTGTCTGACCTGACTCATAGCAACAGTTGCCAAGGGAAATAAGAAAACTTATTTACGCCTATACGTATCTAAGATATATATCAGGCTTTCCCAGTGGCGTAGCCAGGATTATTGAACAGGGGGCCAAACATACCGAAAGACTATCTAAGCGGAGCGCCACCATCAGTGGGCGCGGAGCGTACAGAAAATTTTGAAAATCGCGACCCCTCAGACAGCCGGAAATGACATTTCCCAGGGTTGTAAGCAGAGTTTAAGCAATCGTTAATTTGAACTATCTTTTTCAATAAAATATTCACTTCAATAAAAAAAAAGGGGTTAATTGCAGAAACACCAAAAAGTTTCCAAATAAGCTACAGAGACGTCACAAGGTTCTTGGTGTGGGGATGGGACAAAGTCGACAAATCGTCTCCATTCTTAACCGCCGTCTTAGTCGCTGGGAATAAGGTGAAGAGGGTTTGTATGAGGGTAAATTTGATAAATTTAGGCCGATTAGTGGGGATGATGATCAACTGCTGGTAAAGATTTATCAAAGGGAACATTTTCTACACGCACAGCTGGATAAAATTGAGAAACGTGAAAAAAATCTCAATCATGACTGTAACCTGAGAAAAAGTATAACCATAGTTACAATCGAAAAGTCTTAGCTGAATAAGTATGGGCTGATTCTAAAATCCAAAGTCGAGACTTCAATGCGTTTTTCACAAAAAAAGTTTCAGAACCTCATCAGTATCCATGGTGCTTACCACCTCCCGTTCAACAGAAAGAAGCATGAGGGATATGAACCGTGTTTGTGCCATAGTGGAGCGGAGCTTAGATTTAATAATCCCCTTATTTTAAAAATGCTGTTTCTGGTGAAGCTGAAGTAACTGGCATTGAGGCAAACCCTATCAATATTTTAGAGAGACATTTGTACATATCGTCACGTCCTAATGTTTGCAAGTGTTTTAACAGCCCTAGGCCTGGTAAGGATAGTTTTGCTTGCTATGTACCTTCATCGCTTTCATAAAGTTCAAATTCTGTTTTTAGTTGTCAGCTGGCGAAACATCAAATTCAGTTACGTAAATAGGATTTTCCTCTTTTGTGTGGGGCTGTGGGAGGGGGATACATTTGTAGGGGGCTGGAGCTTAGGATCTAAGCGTAGCGCCACCATCAGTTGGCGCGGAGCGTACAAAGAAAATTTTGGAATTTAACTGCTCCCAGATGGCTGAAAATGGCATTTGTCATGCATGTTTAATTGTCTCTCATTCTGGTGAGAAAAAATTGTGATTTTTTCTCAGATTCAAACAAGCTTTTGAGATACTGATCAGCTCAGTTCATCACTCCACTGGACTATGGATCCTAGGATTGCAAATTTCGAAATCCTGCTCTAAGTTGCGAGCAGCTGTCCCACTGCACGGGTGAGTGAGGTGTTTCCATAGGCGTAGGGGAGCATTTCAGTTTGGGGCAGAAGATTTTCTGCCCGAAAATGTAATTCTGCCAGAAAGACAATCTAAGCGGAGCGCCACCACTAGTTGGCGCGGAGCGTACAGAAAATTTTGAAAATGGGACCCCTCAGACAGTCGAAAATGGCATTTCCCAGGCTTATAGAGGGATCTTAGCAGTCGCTTTTTGAGTTTCCGTTTGCAAAAAATCTTCACTTGAAACTTAAATTCTGCTGAACTCAAGATGTTATTCTGGATGTCTGGTGAGGTATATCTGGTATTTCTTGCAGAATGCTCGAGATGTTTCTTTATGTTGTCATCATTTCTCACTAAAGTTTCAAGAATCTCCAGGGAAAGACCCTTGGTCAATGACTCACCTCTTTCATTATGTCCCCTCAAAATATACTCAGTATATATTGCCCTTGATCATCACTAGTTGGCGGTGCTTTTCACTATTTTCCATTTTTCATTACGTATTTAGTGACTGCTAAAAGGCAACAAACTGTACGTAATCACTGTCTAGAAAAGAAGAAAGTAAGATTTCCCTCAATGGCAACTTTAGCAAATGTTGAATGACTGTGGTTTTTCACAAATTTTACACTCCCCGGACATTGATCAGTTAACAGCCCTATTTTACTATTTGTAGTGGAATTTTCCTTACTTTCCTAGATATTTTTCCTGAAATTAAGAATTTCATTCGATTCTTCTAACATCATATTTCCATTACTAGATCACTACCCCACTGCTTAACGGTAATTGTATTTTGAATATTGCTTGTAGCCTAACTAATTATCCCAGCCAGCCAGGATTATTTGATAGGTCATTTGACGGCCCATTGTCGGCCCATCGTCGGAAAATGTCTGGTTCTACGGTTCGCTGACGGGCGTGAGGATGATTGGCAAAACTCTCTACCCATCATGCACTTTTCACGGTGTTAAGCCAGCGGACCTCTGATGGCTCTCGGTCAAATGGCTGCCGAAAGATCTCCTGCTTAGAGGGTATGATGTATCAATTTACTCACGTGACATTTGGTTGATTAGTTTCGGCGAGCGATCGATCAACTTTCGATATTGGGTAATTGTAGTGCTATAGATTATTACAGTGTTGACGCTTACGTCACTGGTTGGCACTGGTTGGCATAGAGCATGCGCAAGAACACATGGGTGTATGTTTGGTGTTGCGCGTTTTAACGCTTGCGCGGTTGCACGCAGAGAGTAGACAAATTGGAACCTACCGTCCATTGTGACGACAGTGTAAGCGCGCCCACTGAGCATAGAGCTCAGTGAGCGCGCCTTACCAACTCTTATGACGCCCAGTCGTGTTGGCATTTGTTTGTGAACACTGATTGAGTCTATTGAAGTAGTGTTCGCGTTCAGCGTGCGTGCATCGTTGGACATCAACGGAAATGCGGAACGAACCCTGGAATATGGTAACTAATTGTACAGTATGACCCTTGAAGTGCATAGGGCCAGTCTAGGCCAAGACGAGGGACGTACCTTTTACTGTCGTAATTTATTTATTTATTTTTCATTCGTTTTTTGCGGACATGAACAGGGGGGCATGGGCCCTTTGTACCCCCCTGTCTACGCCAGTGGGCTTTCCCCCTTAATTATTCATATGTGATTATGTGTGCCTTGATCTTGATCACTCAGAAATTGACCTGAACAAATAGCACGGCTGCGCGGCATAGTAATGAAAATCGAAGAGGCACAGGATATTTTATGGGCTCCAAGAGCCGTTTGCAAATATCTCAATACCCAAGCAGGACTTGAAATTTTCCCCTCCATTTTCGTAAATTCTCAGCGGCTTACGGTAACCAGACCTGACTGTCCGGGGGGGGGGGGGGGCGCAATAGCATAGAGGTTTCCCGATTTTGTACTAGTTGAGCTGTGTTAGTTGGTGGGTGTCTTAGGGCCTTAAGAAAAGTGGAGGGCGGGGGACGCAATAGTTTTGGACCATGCAACTCACCCTACCCCATTGACCAAAAGGTACATTTTTATGTTGAATTTTTTCAAGAACAAATTATTTCGAATAATTCGGATTTTTTTCTTAAGTGTGAACACTACTGCATAAGATAAGTACCGAAAATTTGGGTCCTTTTACACATTTGTAAATATGGAGCTTGAATTGCATAAAATAGATTGATTCAGGGTTTCCTGTAAGAAAATTTGCATTTTGGGGGGACTATCGAAGAATCTGCGTTTCCTATTAGCATGAATCTGAGATGGCATGTCGCCTGAAGATCGTGTTATCTCAGGAGAGGGGATTAAGGCTTCTCGACAACATTAAGAAAACTCTCGAAACTTTGTTGCCTTTTTGGACAAAAATGAAAGCCTATATTGTAGAAAATTTTAGGGAAACGGAACTGTAGCGGCTGGGAACCATTATCCACTTACTGCTTTAAGAGCGGTCACTTGCAGCTTTAAGGGTTGCAATTTAAGGCGCGCGAGGCCCGCGGAAAACTCTGCCTCTTTTAAAAATAATTATTTTGAATATGGAACTTTTATTAGAAAGAATTCGGAATTTTATCAAGGAAAACTTGGGAAAACCGCACTGTAGTTAACGGGTGTCTCAAATGGTAAATTTTCGAATTTTTCACTTTTTCTTGCAACGGCACAATCGCCCTGCCTCCTGTAGCTATACGCCACTGCTCTGCAAATTGATCATTTATAAAATTTTGACACTTCAATAACTAAAGAATCCATCTACAAAGACTAAACAACTGACAGGGTTGAAAGGTATCTGATGACAGGTGTGTATGAGAGCATTTGAGAACGGTAGGCCAATGGTTCCCCTGCCTAGAATATGAAGTCTTCAGCTGGCGCGGAGCGAGCAGAAAATTTTGAAAAATCGCGACCCCTCAGACAGGCCTGTAAGTAGTAGCTAAGTTTTTCGATTTTTCTTGCCAAGTGAACACCACTATGTTAGTGATTAATTGCGGCGTGAAGCGCGCCGAAATTGCGGCCCTTTTGAAACAAAAATTTGTTGATATGGAGTTAATATTGCAGAAAGCTTTGGATTCCGGGTTTCGTGTGAGGAAGTTTAAACAGTTGGGGGGATTACTGAAAAATCTGCACTCCCTTCAAATATTGATGGCAAATCTGAGAATGATTGCTTTTCTAAAGTCCTCCCGACTGTCTGGCAAAGAGCAAGAGAGGAAAGTCTTTTCTCCGATAAAGTGGACCTCAGATATTATTTTGTTAACTTTAATCGACTAAATGAATGTTCATATATTTTCTAAATGAATGTTCATATATTGACGAAAACAGTGTTCAATGAATGCAGATTAATCTTGCTTTTGATACTATAGTTGGCCCACTTTCTTTCTTTTCTCATTGCTCTCTTTTTTTCTTTCCCCCCTCTTTCCTTTCCCTCTTTTTTCCGTTTTCCTTTTTTCTTCTACCTTTCTTTCCTTCCCTTCCCATTTTTTGCGTCAAGGGGGGGGGGGCAGTTTTCCCCCTGCCCCCCCCCCCCCGCTGGTTACGCTACTGTAAATTCTACTCATAACGTATGCTATACCTAACTCCTGGACTGCAGCGCAACCGCATAACCCACGGTTTGTAGGCATGTGCCTATACACTCCAAATTAAAGGTTAAAGGGAAATGCTCTTGGTAGGATTGGCTCTTGAGAGTCACGTGATTATATCCTTTCCCGATTGAACGTAAAATTTACCATGAGTAACTGTTTGTTTTACCATGAATATGCAATATTAAAGTCTTAAAATATTATGAGTGATACTTTGAAAATAAATAAGAAGAAAATTGTGAGATTTGGCTTCTGCTTCAAAAAAGTTTGGGAAGACTCATCATGCCCTTTAACTGGAAATATACCTGGCAGTTGTTTACCAAAGTTTTGGTGTTTCGCGAGCAGAATCGGAGAGCAATGCGAGAATGCGTACACATTACCAGAATGGCGCAACAATAGGGCCCTTTCCACCATTACAAATGACTTGCTCCAATGACATTTTACTATGTGCCGAAAAACAACGCGTCCCAAAACATTATCACATTGTCCTTTGTAGTTACTATTTTGGAAGAAAATTATCTTTGAAGCAATTTTATCACGGTCTTATACCGCGAATCGCTTTATCATCACCCTTCAGTCGGAGCTTACTTCCGCAGTCGTATTTTATTTTTTAGTAATTACCGAAGCTAAACGATCCTTTCACTGATCGATTAACAACACGAGGAAGAGTTTTGTAAGGCCTGATGTACGTTTCTAGCTCAATGTCCGGTTGAAAAGATGGACCGTTAAAGTAATGGACACTGGGTTGGAATCAAGGTCCGTGTGTATAGCAGGAGAAGGTATAGAAAAGGAAGGAACCCTTTCAACGTTTCAACTCTTTTTCTGACAATTTTTAGGCAATTATCACTCTTACAACAAACGATTGAAGTTCGCTCCAAAAGAGTGTTCTAAAATATCACACCAAAAAGAGGGATATTTCACATACATGAAATAAAATATCACTTTCCCTTCACTCTTACGGTACTAATCCAAAAATTAAATGAGACTTACCTGGAAGTTGATATTTGATTGGGATTCTACCGACTCATCACACAGGTGGAGGGACAATCTCATGGGATGCCGACGTCTGCGTGATGGATGAGGAGGTAGAATAGTTGTTAGCCAGCACACTCTTAAAGAAGTGAATTTCATCTTTTGTTTTTAGAGTGATATTGCGTCCTCTAGTTTTTTCTCCAAAACCCAAAGAGAAATCATACTCGGGATTGAGTGTACTTTCTACTACGAACAGCCTATTTTTTCTTATTTTCACAAAATCCAGTGATAACGCAACCTGGAGGATTCGACAGAGCGAGATGAAAGTTATTTGGCACAACTGTCCTGGGATGGATGTAAGGAAGGGGATGGAAAATTTTTGAAGATATATTGGTCCTCAGTTCAACGGTTAGTTAGATGGGTTTTTACGGCCAGGTTTCTAACCAGTTGGTTTAGGCCGGGCCACGTCATTTTTTCCAGTTGTGGCTCACTAGTTTGTTTCCCCTATTCCATTGCTTATGCTGAGCACCAAGCACAATGGCAGTGGGTTCCATATTTTTAAAGTTTACGGTATGACCAGACCAGGACTCGAACATGCAAGTCGGGTGCTCTAACCACTTGACCATGCAGTCGATCTTTAAAAGTGTCCTCAGATGCAATTTGGGGCAACATATTTGACTACATCTGCCTGAAAAATTACTCCTTAAGCCAGAGGCAAGAATTTTTGAAAAATTAAGAAACAGGATTTGAAGTCAGGGGTTGTGTTATGGTAACCTGTTACAACCCCCTTATGCAGTTATGTAATGTTGGATAAGTCGTTGTTCCATAAAATTGAAGAAGTCCAACGCCCACTTCGGTGTTTGCTGAACTCGGATATCATGCATCGGACCAGAGCGGAATTCATGATTCACCTCTCAGTCTTTAGATGGAAAGTTGTTGATAAAGCTAAGACTGCTAGCTGGCGTCCACTTATGGCTGTACGAGACGGGGATGCACCCTTCCCCGAAAAAAGGCTAAAACCTTGCTGAATCGGGCAGAATCCGGACCGGCAGAATTCATGCCCTGGTAGGGAATCTGGATTCGGGCAAAACGCCCCAGTTTCCTACCTATTGGTTTGAGTCGGACCGACAACAACCTTTTCCCTCTTTTAGCCCACCGCCTTGCTCCCCCCTCCATTGTTTATGTCGTGTACCAAGCACAATGGAAGTATGTGCCAGGTTATGGACATTTTGCACCCAAGATTCATAAGGGGCCATATGGGTCAGTCGATATGACTACATACCCCATATAGGATCTTTGGCACATGTGGGCTACTAGTATGCGGGTACTATGGTTTAAGTACACAGGCGCGAACACAAGGGCCCGGGGGTCTTTAAGGCCTTAGCCCTCCCGTTTTCGCCACATCAACAATAAAACATTCGGGAAATTAGCAGTGCAACTCCCTAAACCCCTGTTTTCTCTTAGGTCAGCCCCCCCCCCCCTTTTTTTTGAAATGTCTGGATCCACGCCTGGTAGGCCACATCTCAAATACACGTTTTCTGATTCTGATTTCTTCAACATTTATTCGAGTCACTTTTTCAGAAAAAAAATCGATATACAATATTAATGAACATAACACAGTATGACAGTACTGAAAAAGACTCAGGAGGAAACCCAAAGAAGCTCTATAGAGCTTGTAGTATGAGCCCTCCTTAAACAAACAAAAACTTACGACAAAAACGATTAATTAACATGGATAACAACAACACGTAGAATCTAAGCTTCCCATGAAATTCGGGTACAATTAAATCGGTGCGGTACCAAAATGGGTTTTACCATATAGGACCAACGTCTTTCTACCATGGAACCGGTAAGCAGTAGGTCTTCACTTTCAAGGAACGTTCTACCCCATCATATACCCAAGATCATATACCCAAACAAAGATAGGCAAGCATAGCTAAATGGATCCATAATATAATGATCCTCAAATTCCTTACCCATGCTCGTAAAGCCCACAAAAGTCCATTCTGTGCCTTATGATGCATAGGCGTAGGAAGCGGGAGAGGGGCTGGAGCGGGTCGGAAAACCTGTTTTCATTTTCCAAATCTCAAAAAAAAAAAAGAGCAAAATTTCAGAGCGCTTGGCGCGCCGCAAAATGTAATACAGAATACATTAGTGCTGACAATGAATCAATTTGGAAAATTTCCCGAGCTCTCAAAATGACGAAATCGGATTTTTACTATATGTGACACCACATCATCAAGAGACAGCAGCAGCTATATTACTACTTTTGGAAACTGTCTTTCATAGAATTCCAAATTTTCTTCGATGGAAGCTCTTGATTATGAAATATTTTGTCTAAAAAGGACAAGCAAAGTTTGGGAAACTTTTGAAATGTCATCGGGGAGTGTCAGTTCGAAGGTATTAGATGACATTATATATCAACAACGATTTAGTGCAATCATTGCAACCATTCTCAGACTTGCACATATTAAGTGCAGTCTTCAGTAATGTCCCAACTCTTTAAATTTCTTTACATGAAACCGAGAATCCGAATCTTTCTGCAATACAAGCTCCAAATCTACATATATTTGTTTAAAAGGGGCTATAATTTCGACGCGCTTCGCGTGCTACACCCTGATACAGTTGTGTTCACACTTGAAAGAAAAAATCGGAAAACTTAGCATCTACTTACAATCCAGAGACATGCAATTTCCGGCTGTCTGAGGGGTAGCGAGTTTTCAAATTTTCTGTCCGCTCCGCTCCAACTGGAAGTAGTCTTTCGAGCAAGACTTCATATTCCAGGCAGGAAACTCAAATATTCTCATACACACCCATCATCAGATACTGTTTTCAAATCAATCCAACATCAAATAGTCGGCATCCTACCCTGTAACTAATTAGTACAAAGAACTTCCGTCTGAATTAAAGTCCCATGCTAAATGTTTACATCACTTTGTCAAAATTGCCTTGGAAATTGTGAAAATTGGACAGGGTAAGGTGCAACTTCATCAATGAATGAGATTATGGACAGAATATTTCTTTCGTAATTAGGCTTAACTTTCTGTTAAGAATTTACTTTAAACGCGGGGAACCACTTGGGTGCTACTAAGGACGTACCGTACTCTCTAAAATCAAAAGAGTGAACTTAGTCACTCTTTGATCGAGTGAAAAGTGTTAATTCACTCCATTAGAGTGATAATTCGCCCCAAGAGGAGTGAAGTTCCCTCCAAAAAGGGTGAAGTTCGCTCCAAAAAGAGTGAAATTCACTAGAGGAAGAGGGAAAATTCACTCTTCCACGAGTGCCTGCAATGATCGCTCTTTTTTAAAGAGCGATCACTGTGGGCACTCCATCAAGAGTGAAACTTCGCTCGTTTTAAGGGAATTTCACTCTTTTTGGAGGGAATTTCACTCCCCTTGGAGTGAATTATCACTCCTATGGAGTGAATTTATACTTTTCAGTCGATCAAAGAGTGACTAAGTTCACTCTTTTGATTTTAGAGTGTAAAATCGCTCCCCTCGCTTACCGACGGTCTGTGTCACCTTCGCGACTGAGCATTTAGCAAGTTACGTATAAATGATTCTGTTATAAGTCCATTAACTAATTAGTTGCAATTGATACCGATTCATACTAGTCAGTCCCCTCTAGAGGTGTGTCTACTAGAACACATACCTCTAGTACTTTTGTGAAACTTTCATCCCACAAAGATTGTTATAAATATTCACTGTTCCCTAGGCTAGGACTTTTGCTGAATGGAATTGCCTCCCACTCAGTGTTAGGGATGCCCCCAACTGTGATTGCTTTTAAGTCTTGATTGGGTTCCATACGACTTGATGAATTTTTTAGTTCTTTTTAAAACGTACCTAAAAACGGGCACGTTGTAACAAATAGACAACTAAAACCGGCCGGACAAAAACACAAACTCTAACCATTAACCATCCACACACAAAACAGGGAACCAAAAGGTTTGTAACAAACGAAAAAGACGCTCCAACCCTATCCCAACACCCAAACAACCCGCCAACTCATCCAAAACCGCTTTCAACACCAACCCCACATCAACCCCCAAGACAAAAAAAACAAGTACATCCCGCATGCAACAACAACACCCCCGAAGGCAACGACAAGCCCGAAGGCAACGACACGCAAAAAGCACAAGGCAAACATACAGGTACACCTTGCCCAAGGGTGCCCCGGAGGCACTTGCGACAACGGCTAACCTCACTATTCCCACGTTTAAACAAACTCCACAACCGGATGCAGACAGATTAACGTCCTACCCAGGAAATTTTTTAGTAGAGCTCATTTTAATAATTAGTTTGCTGCCCAGTCTTCTGCATGGGCGTCCGCAGAAAAAAAGTCAGGGGGGGGGGGCAAAATATCTAGGGAGGGGCAAAACCTCCAAGTCACCATGAACTGCCACAAAACATGTGAAAATTTCAGCCCAAAATGCCTCCCAGATCGCCGGAAATGGCATTTCTAAAGCCTATTTTTCGCATAGAAACTTGGAAAACACGTTTTGTTCGGGTTTTTGCTTTGATTTTTATACGTTTTTTCAAATTTTTTTTTTTTTCCAGGGGGGGGGGGGATGTGCCCCCCTTTGCCCATACCTGCGGACGCCCATGGTCTTCTGTGCCTGCATGTTACATCCCGTTTTGTGGAGATTATGCAGTAACTCACCAGAACCAGAACCAGAAATATAAGGCAACTTCAATTATAAATACCTGGTAGCAGAAGCGGTTTAAGTCAGAAATACTTTTTTGAGAAAATATTGTAATAATTATTCGAATTCAAGATTTCTCGGTCTGCTGAACAACGTTTGTGCCCGTCAGTAAATAGTCTGTTCAGTTTTCAGTTTCACAGTAGGCACCGCCTACTATTGAATATTCATATTAAATTTTGTACACGGCACACGGTGGCATTTAAAAGTGTTTGTAAACTCTATGCCCACTCTATCTCCTAAACCAGCCACCTGTGCATGTGACCGAGCGAACCAGACACACACAGATGTGGTTGTACTGTAACTTGTAAGAGGATTATTCTTGGTCTGCTCAAGCTCCAAAACTGTCGGTCGTTCACCGCAGGGAAGTTACAATAATATACCAAAATTTTCTCCACTTGTAGAGTGCGGAAAACTAACATTTCGAAGAGAGGAGGTATTCCGAAATAAATATGGCGCAGACGATGGGGATAGAACCAGAGATATCCTCACTCTTGTCGCATGTGCCGCTGATGGTCGAGGAAGATTTGTCCTTACGTCTTAGTCCTCTCGGAGACTGGCATGATGCAGACGTAAGTTTTAATGTAAACATGGTAGCCTAATGTGGCGGTACAATCTTTATCATAATAAGGTACAGACCTATAGCATATCCTGGCAAAGTTAGTTATTGCATATAGCCAGCCGGACCATTAAGATTCTGTGACAAATTTGGAGAGTCAAAAGTCACTAGCACAGCTCGTTTTGCAAAGTTTCCCGTGATAGTTAGGCCTAACGTTAGGACTAAAGTTAAACCCTATAATGCAATTGGCTTGTGACCCATACATTTTTGTGTAGGCGAACAGCAACATAGGCTAATCAATCTCTCTTCACCTTTGGTACTTGCTCATACCCTTTGAGCTTCCCATAGCTTGGTGATGAAGTATGATGCAAAATGCCAGGAATGACAGTCCAGGCCTAGCCTTTCATTCATTCAGTTTAGTTTACTATATAACTCAGCTTAGGCATAGGTTGAGTTACTGACAAGTAACCATGCATGCAACTCAGGCCATCTTTAAGTTTGAGGAATTGGGTGTGTATGATCTTATTAGCAACCAACCAACAATGTCATGATCTAGTAAAGCGCAACAAAATGACAGTGTGTAGAAGGCCTGTAAAGTGTTGGATGCAGAAAAAAAACAAACTGCTTTGGCTAGCGTAATTCCAGTTTGTCTGGTACAGTACCTGGCACGGTACTGAAGCTATGATGGTATGGTACCATACCATCATGCAAGGTATGTACCTCGCATGGCATGGGTGGCTATCCCAGGAGAGGGCAATCCCTCCAATATTTTCACCATAATTATGTTGGTATAAAAGTTGTACTTTATGATTCTTACGAAAATCTCCAGCACATGCAGTACATGTATGAAGTACTCAAGTGTGTGATTGATGATTGGTTATCATGGTTTTATCCTCATGGATAAATTATGATCTGGCATACCAGCAAGAGTGCAACTGTACATATTCTGATAGCCTATATGATATCCCTTGACCCCACTTGTAAGCTTGTAATGAGTCTTTGAAATAAGGCAGCTAGTGCTCTCTGCTCTCTTAATCATCCTTCTGGAACAATTATGAACCTCTGAAGTGAAGCAGGCCACAACCTTCTTTCAAGTTGCAGGCCTTGAGTTTTGAGGTGTGCAAGTGCGATTCACTGTGAGGAGTGTTATTTATATCACTTCACCTGGAAAACCTAATACTAAAGGCCTGCATTGTGGTTCACTGGCTTATTTTCTCTATTCCATTGTTTTAACTGAACACCAAACACAATGTTAGTAGATTCCATTTTTAAAGTCTTCAGTATGACCCAGCCAGGACTCAAACTCCGTACTTCTGGACTGCAAGTCGGATACTCTAACCACTTGACCATGCAGTCAGTTCTGATGACAGGAAAGGAAGACATTCTTAGCTGCTGTCTATGTGCAATTCCACCATGGGTTGGACTGTAGTGCACCAGAAATTTTGGACTGCCAATAAACAGACCCTTGGATTACTAGACATTTCCTTCCCAGTATTCTAAGTTGTGTGATTAGAGATGAGTGGAGCAATTAGGATGTCTGAAAAAGAGATCACCTCTAAAGCTGCAGTAGACTGATACGTATTAAGAGGCCAGGTGCAGAGTGAAGCTATGACTTAACATTAAATTTAACTGAGATGTTTTGCAGTGTTACAGTATATAGCATACCACATGTACCACTGTAGTTATCTACAAAGTTATCACAGCTTAGAATACAAAAAGCATTTCATATTTTGCTCTCAAGATTGAAAAGTAAATGGCAATGAAATTTGAGTAAACACTGCTATCTGGAGTGTTTTCCAAAGCCTCTTTTGTATAGCCAGGTCAAGTACTGCCATTAGAGACTTGACCTAATTTAGACTTGTCCCTTGCATCATATAAGAGGAGCTGTTCACACAGTTAAATTTAGAAGCTATGCTATTGCTAGCACCTACTGGTGTTCACCAAATAAAGTAATATTAGGGCCAGCTTTAAATGCTGATTATACCAATTTGTTGGATAGTTTGAACTGAGCTGTCTGTCTTCACCCCTTTATGGGGACCAGAGTGGTTGGATGAAGTACACAGATTGGTGCTTGACTTGGCAAACACTGTAATTTTGTAATTTTGAAAAAAGTGCTGTGGTCATGGTAACTTAAGCCCCCATTCAGGAGAGTTGAAAACTTGACAAGTACTTGCAAAGTGTAACTATTGGTGTTTTGGTTACCTTGAAGGGCCAAACCTCTAACCCCAAACTACAGTTTTGGTATGGGGGTACTGAAATTCTCCTTTGGTTCAGCTCTTTGATTGACAGCTAATTCAAACAATGCAGAGTTCCAAAGCTTATATTACACAGCCTGAATGGTACTGAGAGTTTTTGATTAGTTTTTGTATACTCACCTTGAAGCAATAAACTGAGATTGTATCTGGATGAGGATGAATTACAGACAATTGTGGGAGGGGCTTTAAGTAAGAAGGTTAGGAGAATTGGCACTGTTTGGTGTGAGAGAACTGAGCCTTTAAAGATAAGATTTTGTCCAATAGACAGCACTCTTCATGCTCATACCATACCAAGAAAACCCCACATATGGCATAGGTAGAGTGGTAGCACCAGGATGTCAAAAAAGGGTGAAAACTAGCGACAAAGGGAGATGTCAGGGGCAATAATTTCTGTGCACAGAGTGAAAAACACATGAAGCACTTGCTCCTGCAGGTGGGGACCAGGAGAAAACCGCTCGGTGGGTTTCAAGGGAGCTAAGCCCCCAAAAGCTCTAAGGGTTTAGCATTTATTTCTGGTGAAAACTTATATCTCAGAAATTCATTACAGATGGGAGGGGGGGGGGGATCAGAAGGTGTAAGAGGTTGTGCTGCCATGTGGAGTTCTTACTGCAGCCCCAGCAAGAGTTATTTTACCAAATTGAGGTGGGTAGACTTTGAGTTTTTGACCCCTGGTATTCAAGACATGCATGAATACAGTATCATGTAATGTAGGTTTAAGTTACACACTTTTCTTTAATACCCTTCCTGCCAGTGCTAATGCCTTTAATATAGAAACTCCATTTGACAACTTAGATGATACCATCTGTACAAATTTTTGAAGATTAGGCCTAACCTGTCAGCAGAGCTATTTTAAGATCTTCTTTTTCAAACTGCAGTTCCATTCTGCTCTGAGCAATTTTTTCATTCCCTTTTGGCCTACTGTACCTTTTCATCAGGAAATGATGAGTTTTAAGAGCTCTTAAAACACTTTTATTGCTTTAGCTGTATTGTTACAGTACTGTGCTTACTACTGCGTTCTAAGTATTTACTGGCCGTCATGATTCCCATATAATTCAATGTTGTTCATTTCTGGGACTTAACCAAGTTCACAGTAAAGGAGTTGGGGTGCTAGGAAATTACCTCCCAAGTAATTGGCATTCACTTTTGAATAAAAAAGGAAGGAAGAAAGGAAAAGAAAAACACTTTACAAGTTTAAGTACTTGGTAAACAGCAAATGCATCTTTACTGGTCTATGCTCACCAAAGATGTTTGTCCAGGGGATTTACATACTGAAGCACAAATCTCTGGCACCAGTCTCTAAGGAAGGAAAACTTCAGTGGGTATTTTAAGCTTTGAAGGGAAGATTTGATGAGGACAGTGGGGACTGGAGAGCTCTATTGTACATGTCTTTGCAGTTTCGAATATCCTAAATTTAGGCTGGACATTTCAAATCTTCTTACCTTCTGTGACCACTTCCAGCTTAACTGTGATTTAATCCTGTTGCTTCCTAAACAGGATTTTCTCAAAATTGCCTTGGGTAATACAGGTTAATGTTGTAAACTTGGTGGAACTAAAAATAAAAAACGAATTATAGTATGATTAAATTAAGGATGGCCTTCTTCCACAGTTCTTGATTGTTGTATGGTGATTGTGGATGGTTGCTATTTTAAATAAATGAAACAAAAATACATCCTGTGGGATGGTGTTTGTGACATTTTAAATTGGGAAGGGGAGGAAAGGGGCTAATTGCCAAAATCTTCCACAGCAAAAAACATAGGCCTATTGATTTTGCTTGAACATTTCTACAGATTGTTTGGTTGTTGAAAAATAAGTGGGAGGGGTAGTCAAAGTCCTATTTGGTGACTATTTGTATGAATGATATACAATGAATGAAAAACCTTTGTGACCACACATTCTTACTGCTTGCATGAGTGTTATGCCCATGGTCACTCCTCGTAGTTACTGTTCCAGGAACTAAAGAGGTACAACAGAATGAACAGAACTTGAAGAATGTGACTCTTCGATTCCAACATTAAGTTTTACATTTTCCCCTGCCCCCCCCCAGCCTGCACTTGAGGAGAGGGAAAGGGAAACTGCTCCTTTGAGAGTTCCAAATCACACATGCACCATGTGCTTAATGATTTTGGCACTCTGTGTAGGCTGTTAGTGTTTGTCAGCTGTCCCTCTACAGTCTTTGCATAGGCTACAACCCTTCACATCACTTTATATTTTCATTGATGTTATTCACATAAACTGTGTGGATATATTATGTATTGTCAAAAGTTCAGTTAGAACAGAAAAAAGCACTCCCTGTTGTACAATTTTATCTTGGACCTTTTCTTTGTTTCCTCCTGAAGTTAATCAGCATGGATGACCCATAGCATCTTATCTTATCAAACAGTATGCCTTTAGTTCTTCCAGCGAACACCCCATGGCAACCATTGTTTTACAGTGATTATGATCTCTTTTGTTAGGTTTATACATCTGTAGGAGTAAGCTTTTTTTTCCAAAATAGTCCATGGACTTTGTCAATTTTTGAAAAGAGTAAAGTACAGCACTCACTTCTCAGTCGTACAGGTATACTGAGAAATCATTTTGACATCGTAGAAGTAATTTGTTCCCACAGAAAATATTGCCATAGGGGTGATCACTGGTGCATGTCATGGGGGTTAAATTGTAAATTACTGCATTCAATTGTTGCACAATGTATGCCATTGGTCCTTTTCTCTTTATTTTACATGATCATAAAACTCAAAATCACCAATTGCTGTGATTATTAATCATCATTGTACGTTGAATAAATTCTCAAAAACTTGTGGGTGTAAAGTGTATGACAAACGGCACAAAAAGTGGAAGCTGCCCTCCTTTCAACTTCGGTTGCAACACATCTGAAGTTTCTATGGCAATTTACTCACCTTTCAAAGATTCTTATCTGTCGCTGGAATCAAAGCTATTAACTTTTGGTTTATAAAGTAGATGGGTTATTCAGTCTTCTTTCTTTTGTGTGTTTCAATAAACCAGATATTGGGATATTGTTATCCTAAGGCCATCTGCAGTATACAATGTTTGGTAAACATGTTGGCTGTGCCTGGATGATGACAAAAGTTGAAAGGTAAGAAAACAGAACATTTCCCCATGAGCCACAGGGGCATCATGCAAATTTAATATAAAAATATGTGAATAAAAATATGTATATCTTTTTTTTTTTTTTTTTGGGGGGGGGGGGAGCCAATCTAGGTTGGATAAACTTCAACATATGCAATAGTTAACTAATTATTTTCCATGTCATGTGTTACAATCATGATATTAATTGTGACTGTATTTAAAATGACAATCAATTGTTAGGACACCTTTTGTAAAGTTTGGGTGGCCTATTAGTGATCTCCCAGGACCCAGAGTGTATGACACCTGTGCTTATGAGTCTGCTGTTTTAGAAAACAGTACTCTCAAAAAGGAACTTGTGTTCTGTATGAGTTTTGAAACAAGTTGACCCACAGTATTTAAACTTGGACACCAGTAAAAAGAGGACATGAGTCAAATGACCTGGTAAAACTGGACCTTTGCTAACACTGCCTGCATCACATTTTCAAAGTAACACAAACAAACAAACAAACAAAACAAACAAAATTCTGTTAAAGTTTAGAATGCGTAGGGGAGGGGGTGATGGTGGTTTCTGAATGGCAGCGTTAATTGCTATGTCCCATTCTAGCAACAGTTTTACCTATTTACATTTCCCACTGAAGAATTCCTTCACTGTAAAAGCTTAACGATGAGCTCTTTTAAAAACCCCCGCTGATGAGGTGAAAGAGAAAGGGAGATTGATTTCTTTTTTTGTTATGTAATGCCTGGTGACCCTTAAAATGTCTCTTTCATGGAGAAGCAAGAATGGAGCTGGAGTGACAGGTAGCATGGAGGATGTTTTTATGTCTGAAAGAAATGGAACAGAGGAAGCAGAGATGGGTGATTCACTGGGACCCAAAGAAGCTTTTCCACTTCAGATCTTCCCAAAGCTTGGAGTGTAAGAAGCTTTGCTATTGTTATACACTCTCTTCATCAAGGTCTCAGTCTTTTGTTGGCCAAACAATCACTGCAGTGGACTTATTGAAAAGATAATAAACCTTCCTCTAGACCTGGAAAACTGCTATTGTTAAAAGAGGGATTTTGTAAATCCAATGCACTGATTTGCTCCATGGCATGCTGCCTGTGAAACCCTCAAAGATATAAAGGACATATTTTAGTAGAATTGAAAATTTACCAATCTCACTTTTTTTTTTGTTTAAGGTTTTAAAGAGAGTCCCAGAATCATTAGGAGTAGTGCAGAGAAGGAAGAAAAGGCACGTAGGGAGAAATAGGTCTGCGGTTTAGGGTACATGCTGGGAAAGGATTGAGAAACTCTAAGGAATCTGACACCCAGCATGGACAAGTAGCTCCTTTGACAGTTGTGTGTAGGCTTGGGTATTCTGATATTCTCACACAAAAATAAACCAAAATCAAGGACAATACAAGGTTAATTATAAGGCTACTTTGAAAACCAAATATTACTCTGGTTGGGAAGTCAAACTTAGGTTATTGCAAGTGTCTGAAGTGACACATGCATGGTGACTTCCCCCAATGGGTCAATGGAAGACAAACCTTAAAGGAGCGAAGTCAAGTGCAACACGTATTGTCACCACGGTGACTTGAGCACCATGCAGTGTGAAATGAAGGTCTTTATCGCCTTGTAGTTGTTATCATAACTGGTAGCAGGGGGATGGCACCATGCCAAGTTCATTCACGTAATTAAATACTCGTTTGATCTGGTATAGTGTGAGGAGTCAAGACTGGGAATAACGAAATATAGGTATGCCATTGAACTTCATTCTTGTGTGAATTTGTACTCCTACATAACACAGTCCTATTAGTGGCAGCCAACAGGTTGTCAGAATATTTTTACAACATTTTAGTCAATAGTCACCTGTGTCATTTAACCTTGTAGCAGGTATGAATCATGATTTAGGGTTTTGCCAGAGTGTGTACTCTAGAAATGGTGGAAAAGAGCTGCAAAAATTTGACCACTCCCTGTGATGAAGAATGAATATTTTAGCATTAATGTATTCTACACACAGCACTAAGGCTTGAAGAAAAACAGTAATATTCTGTCCTGATCTCTTTATCTTTATATTACCGTACCTATCTCTGCCTACTGTAAAACGTAAGAATTCAGGCACAATGTACTGTATGCAGTATTACATGATATAACTAGCACTGTACTTACCTTACTTCATTTTTGAAGTATATCCAGAGTGTTCTAGCCAGCAGCGGCACCAAAACGTCAAAATTGGTGGAGGTGGGTGCAATAGGGGCAAAGGGTAATGTTGGGCGGGGTAAAAATATTTTAGGGCGCAGCATCAAACCGAGACCAAAGTGCATGTAAGCCCTGGGAAGCTCTGAGGTTTTAGTATACCTCTGGATAAAAATTTAGTCTCTTACATTATTTATTTTATTCAGTTAATCCAACTCTTAAGTGACCTAACTGGGGGGGGGGGGTGAAGTGGGGGCTTACGTTTAATGGTTGGGGTGATTTGGGACAATGTTTTCATACAAAAACCATCAGAAACATTGTCAGAGATGAAATGTTTTAAAAAAAGCACATGGAGATGATTACGTGGGAGTTTTCTATCCATTGATAAAAATTTTTTTAAAAATCCACCCAGCATCAAAAATTGCCCTGGCTGGTGATAAGGATTTGGCTCTTTTGTTTTTATGGTGTCCTATGAAAGTAGAGTCAGTTAAATATATACGACATTGATCTATAAATGCTATTTGTTTGAGTTTAAATATCAAGCTAAAAAATGCAGTGTCTTACTTTACTGTATGTACCAAGGTATCTGATTATGTTTCAGTCTTTTATTAGGGTGTGGGGGTAGTTATAAATATTTATTTTGGCAGCTCCATGGATGAAGGTGTCTTCTTGAATATCATTTCAAATATCATGTTCTCCGCTGGAGACTCGTTTAGATTCTGCAGGAAGGGAAAAAGTGGTATGAAAACTTGTTGAGTCTAGGCATTATGGTAATAGTGCTGCTTGTGATTTTTTTTTTTGATCAAACTCAGTCTCTCAGAAGAAAATTTTCTGTTAAATTCTGTCGAATGGGAACTTATGGGATTTCCAAACATTCCTATTGAAATTTTATTGAATTCCCATTAATACCCATTGGATTCAGTTTGGAATGTGGAATTTGGACAGTCACAACTTGAAATCCTGTTGCATCAAGTAACTTGAGTCAGTGGAAAAATTCATCAATCCATTGGTCAACATGGAAATTGGAACTTTTGGGGACTAAATGGGGACCTGAAATAAACTTGGAAAATACATAAAGTGCATAGAGGTAAAAATCCAGCTGACAATACACATTTGGGTTGGAGTGTTGTGAAATCCCCTTTAAGGACCAATCCTCGCAACCCAACTACAATTCCTATAGGGGTTTACCAAAATTTTCAATTGGCTCAGCTCTTTGATTGACAGCAAGTTCAAACTGTAATGCAGAGTACCAAGACTTACATTACACAGCATGAATTGTTCTGAGAGTGTTTTGATTATATACCCACTTAGAGCTTTTTTATGCTCACCCTGAACCCTGAAGCAATAAACTGAGACGTGTCTTGATGGGGATGAATTTTAGACAGTTGTGGGAGGGGCTTAAGTGAGAAGGTTAGGAGAATTGGTACTGTTTTGGGTGAGAGAATTGGGCCTTTAAAATCCATAACAAATACTTAAAAACAGCCATTACTTGATTGCATCCATGACTTAAATAAGACTACCATAAAGAAGGCAGGAAGTCTCAGAGACTATATGTGCCGTATGGTATGACTTATTGAATTTATGGTATCATATGGAACCTTTGATCTTTAAAACTGTACAGTTGAGTAAGAGATAATGTAGGTGGAATATTACGAGCATAGAACTGGAAAAGACTTCTTACTCAACTGCTTTTTTTAAAGGTGGGCAGTTGATGTTTCAAATGTTGAATGCTGCTTGAAAGGGCAAAATGCATACTCCCCCAGTAAAAAAAAAGGAATTTAAGAATGGCATTGGAAATAGTCACATGACAACATATAATATAAGTCAGTGAATTGACAAATCCCTTTGGTACTGTCTACATGGTCAAATGGTTACAGAATCCAACTTGCAGCTGGGAGGTCCGAAGTTAAATGCCTGGCCAGATCATACCAATGATTTTAAAAAATATCACATACTGTCATGGTGCTTGGTGCTCAGCATTTATAAACAAAGAAATAGGAAAACAAGCCAGTGAGCCGCAACTGAGGAAAAGTCTGTGACTGGCCTGACTTAAATGAAACCATTTGGAGCTGAGCTACTGTATGCTGAGCTACTGTATGTATCTAACTAACTAGCTATTACAAACTGTAATTCAAGTCCTTCATCTTTTTTCATGTATGCAATGAGTATGATCTAAGACATAATGATAGCTTCATCTTTAAAGGGGAATTAGAGGATATTTGTAAAAGATGACCCATGTTCTTAAGAAAGATGGGTTTGGAGTGTATTTAAGTTTTGCAGTCACAGATTTATCCAGTATTATACTCAGGTGATCACTTATAATGTGTAAGGAGATCATGGCGTCTTAGGGTTACCCTTGTCACGGAGGTATATTAGCTACTTAGCTGTGATCACAATGATGGTTGTTACTTCAAGTGAACTGGAACTAACATGCTTAAATCAGAAGAATTTTTCCCAGATGAAGCTTGAAATAGACTGGCTCTGGATAAAAAGAAAAGAAAGCCAGTTGTTTCCAGGCCTCACCATTGAGTTTTTAAAAGGAACCGAAGCTTTACAATTCTTAATGTTCTGCATGGGCACACATGTAGAAACTGAACGTAGGCGGCTTTTCCAGTTTGGTAGTGATTTAAATCTGTTTTGGACATTGAAAATCATCAAATGCTTTTTATGTTGGGTTGCTGTTTAGGCTGTTAAAACCCTTAGTATACTAAGTATACTAATGACTTTCTGTCACCATCGTAGTCTATTCTTCTAGGATAATTTTGTGAATCTTTATTGGTGATTTTGGGAGTCATGGATTATAGCCAGAAGTTGGTAAACACAGTAGCTACTCACTGTCACCACTCTATATTCTATTGGGAGGTAAGTTTGTTTGATGGAGTATTACGACCCAGTTTCTAACCAAATTGGTGCAAGTCAAGCTGGCCATGGCCTTTTCCCAGTTGTATCTCCCTGGCTTGTTTTCCCTTATCCATTGCTAATATGCTGAGCACCATGCAAGACAGCAGGTCCCAGGTTTAAAATCTTCGGAAGGATTGAGTTTAAATGAATGCCAAATGAATGTAGTGTAAATTTTTAAAAATCAAAAGGTGAATTTCAGAATTTCAGGGGGCAGAGAAACATTTGGAGGTGGGGTAATGAAAATGTTTGAGTGAATACAATTTTCACCATCCTTCATTACCTCCTATTTACCTTATGTAACCCCAACTTACCTACTATAATCCCTTGGCAAGATAACAGTGAAGTTTTGGCGAGGAAAGAATGAGGGACTGCTGGTAACTTGCCAAAGGATTACCAAGGTCAGTAGGGTTACATAGTGTAAATAGGAGGTAAGTATTGGGGCTCATAGATCCCCAAACCAGGGAGTTTGGGGGACTGGGGATTCTTTCACTAGTTTGGACAAATGGTCGCATGTTGAGGGAAGACTGTTGAAGCAAAAAGGGGTGTTTTAGTGCAGGTGTGGAATGACGCCCACTTTTTTTCTCTCCCTACAATTCCTCTTCCTTCATAATCTCCCTCCCTGGGCCGACACCCCTTCCACAGTTTGGTATTGGGCATAGAGGTTTCCATACATGCTTTTCGGAAGCTTTATTTAAGATGTACAGTACGTCTTGCATGGGATAAAATGAGTTCTCTTTAAACTCTCATTCATTACAAAATTTAAGGGTACCCTTATAGAAAGTAATGAAATGACTGTTACCATCTGGTTCATACGAAGTTAGCTGCAGACAGAGGAAGTACTTAACCACTCAATCCTGTAAATATCTGTGCTTGACCTGATCAAAGTGTGCTTATGTTGTGACTAGCATATTAAGTTGTTAGCAGTCAGGATGATATCTCCCTAATAGCTCGTTTGTGCTGTCTAGTCTAATTGTGGGTTATCGCACCAAAAGTAGTCTACATAGCAGGTGATGGGACAGTTTTATCCCTAAGTTAACATGTCGTTTGCATCTGAAAGGTACTCTGCTGATGATTTTTTGCGTATCTATTCTATGAGATTTTCAGATGCTAATGATGATTCCAGATTTACGGATACTTGGTGGAAATAAAACCTGCATAGCCAGCCACACAATATGAAATCCATTCGAATGGCATTTTATCAGTGCCCAAAATTTTTTTTTTTGTTTTGAAACATCATCTAAATTTTACAAGTGAACTAATGGATCCCTCTCCATTTCACAAATCAGTGAGGAAAAAAAATCTTTGCATGCATTCTGAAGAGCCTTTCCCTCCTCCCATTTTTTGCTAAAACAAACTAAATTTCACAAAGACTGTTCGGGTATTGCATATTCAATGTAGACTGTGTTTCTCCCACGGACTTCCTATACATGGACGGAGCATACAGCAGGTACATTGTCACTACCATTGTGTGAGAAAAAGCGCACCAAGATGGCCGTTTGCATGGTTTTGTGTGAAAGTTTGGACTTGCTCAAGTATACAGATATTTTGCAAGAAAGTATTGCAGGAATATGATATTGTTTCCCATTCAAGTTAAACTTTGCTCAAAGTATTACAGAGTCGTCGTCAAATCAAACGATTTATAGGTTCACAGCGGCCATCTTGGTGCGCCTTTTTGCTCCAGCTGGTGGCGACAATGTACGTGATATGACGTACACGTTGCATGCTCTGTCCATGTATACAGGTCCGTGGTCTCTCCTCATTTTACAAATCCGTGAGGAAAAAAATTGTTGCACGATCCTCAAGATCCTTTCTATCCTCACTTTTGTTTTTCTGAAACAAACTTAATTTCTCAAATACTGTACAAGTATTGCATCAATGTGAACAAATGCATCTCTCATCATTTCACAAATAAGTGATTAAAATTTGTCACATGAACTTTTCGAATTTGAGTTACTGCATTTTCCTTTCTAATAGTGAGAAAACAGAACTGTAGGAATGATTTAAGTAAATGTAGGCAACATAAAAATTTGTATTTCTATCCTTTTATAATTCTGCATTTCCTGATCAGAAATTAATGTAGCTTTCCTCATTCATACTGCTGCACAACAGTATGCTTGCCTGTGTATTATAGTTACATGTATGTATAATTTTACTGCAAGTACTAGGGATCAATTATTTTGTCAAATTATTCTGTTGTCAGGTAACAGGTGTTAAAACATGCAACACCTGCTCATCATTTGCAATTGAGACAAGAGGAAGTTGCGACATCAACAAAAGATTGCATTTCACCACCAACACTGGGTATTACTGTTTGATTCAAATGAGGGATTCATACATGGGGAAGGAAACCGTAGAAGGCCATAGAAATGATTGATTGGGTGAAAAAGTTTGAGTTTATATCAATATTTTCACTGAAGGGAATTTTTTGAAGTGATGTCTAGTAAAATTTACTGCGTGTTATCCATTCTGGTTCTTGAAATATTATACTATAACTAGGAATTCTGCCGGAAACTCTTGATCAAGAGAGGGAGGGGGATGGGGTACTGCCAAACCCCAAGTCTGAACTGTTGCTGATCTTGGCCAAATTAGTTGGGTTTTTTTTTTGGGGGGGGGGGGGGAGGAATCAAAGCTTCCTTCCACATCCAGAATGGTAAGGTAAAATCTGAAGGGTTTCAAAGGCTTCTTTCAAATGTGACTTGAACATTGTCACAAAGGTGTCCTCTTCTTAAATTAGAAACCAACATACTGACATGAATCTTTATTTTTATGGAAATGAAAATGAGGGATTTTCCCCCTCCTTCTGCTGCAAGCCAGGGGGGATGCCCTCTTTATGCCCCCCTTGATGGAAACCCTGATGATGGTAGCAGAAATTATGACATTTTTTCTTGCAAGAAGTACCTGCTGCATTGTTTCCTTTAGTTTCTAATGTTAACTGCATCAATCACACTTGTCCAAAATCCAGTGAGTTCCATTTTGTAGCATGGGAGGGCTTGTATTGTTGGATGAGGTTTTACAGCTCAGATTCTAACCAGTTGATTTAAATTGGGCCAGGACTTGGGTGGATGCAGGTACTCTTTCTGAAAAAAATCTGCACATTTCTGATTAAATTTGCATTATTGTAATATATCGTAATTGCAATAATATTTTAATATATACTCTAGCTTGTTTCAAACTGAGTTTGGTACTGTACAACTAGTTTTATAAATTTAGAATGATTAGGGTGGTGTAAAGAAAGGTTATGGGAGACTTGGTTGGACCCCTCATTAGGAGCTTGCCCACATTCCTTTTCACTTGCTGAACTTCATGATTTTAAATTCTAAGGAAAGGGGGCAGAAACCCACATTTTTCCAGTTTTCTGCAGTGAAAACCCCCAAACTGCCCCAATATTCATTAGATAAGGACCTCAGAATGCTTGGTACTCACCATGCATTTTGTTGACATCATGTCAGCAACATGTCACCGCTATAAGGGTTTTTAGCCAGGAACTTAGTCCTCCAGAGGTTTACCCCCTGGGGTAGCATCAGGGGGTGACAACCCCCTATATTCACCAGAAAATGTGAAAAGAGAAGGAAAAAAGAAAAGGAGCACTCAGCTCATGCTTTTCCCTCGGTCAAAATACCCTGGCACCACCGCTGATTATCCCTGCAGGTTTTGGGGTCCTCTATGTCTGCACCCTTTGCTGCCAGCTCTGCAATCAATCCATAATGTGATATGCAGAATAGTACAGTATGACAATACATGTGAGGAATACTGTCCCTCACAGTAGTGTCCCAAAATGTCTCAAAGAGAAAACTTCACTATTTTGTCTCTCTGAATTCATTTGGGCCCCAGTGGTAAGAGTATGACAGAGGTTTGCTGTAGTAGGTCTCTTGTGAATACCAGTTTAATGGGGGACATGATTTATTCAAAGATGGTACTGAAAAGTGCAGATGTACCACTGTGCCATGGTTTAAGTACCTAGGAACTAATAATAATTACAGTCATTGTGTAAAGCATATGTTGTCTACATATTTCAACTTTTGAAGTAAAGTTCAATTGACAGGAAGTTTAGAATGCATACAAGTGTAATGGTGTCTGCAGTACTATGAACAGTGCTGTATTTTACATTTAATTAAGTGAAGTCAAGTGTGACAAAACATCAAAAATGTAGGTTGTGTGACTTCATTGTTCTGTACTTTAAATAAACCTGCTACCAATTTTTGTTGTGAATTCATATCCTTCTTCTGCAGTGGATGGGCCAGAATGTTAAAATTGGGGGATGGGGAGGGTTACTAAGGGCAAAGGAAATGGGGGGGGGGATATTTTGGGGCACAGTGTGAAACTGAGCCAGAAGTACACCCTGTTGTAGAAGGTCTATAGGAAAGTCCTCGGACGCTCTGAGTTTTTTCATATCTCTGGATGTAAAATTAAGTCTCAGGAGAGGTATAGGGTATGATTTATTTTTTCGGTTAACCTAACTCCTGCATATCATTACTAGGGGATGGGAGTGTGTTGATGGGGAGGGTACAAGGGCAAAATTTGGGGGAAAATGCCATAGATCTCTTGCTCTTCATTGGATGTTTATCTGCACTTAACATGCTTTGTAAGCATAGAGAGAAAGATCAACATTGCCCAGCAAAAAAGTGATTAGCCAACCCCATCTGCCAATATATTGCAAAACTAACATTTGATTGTAAGAATAGGGAAGATTTGACATCTCCCCCCCCCCCCTCACGAAAAAAAAAGCTGCAAGAGGGTAAGTGAGCAGTGTAGAATCACATCTCTTTTGCTGTCTTTTTTATGCTTTTTAGCAGTGATTCCTATTCTGGTATCTTGCTAGATATGGATAATAATTTAGGTTAAGATTAGGCTGTACTGTGGGAGGGGGCAAGAGGATGCATTTTACCCCAAGATTTTGTCCTTTACCCCTTCATTCCCCCTCCCCAAGTTAGGTCAGTTAGAATTTAGGTTAACCTCCAATAATTATAATAATATAGTTGTAATAATATAGTCTAGAGACTTAAATCTTCATCCAGACATATGCTAAACGTCAGAGCGCCTGGGGCCAGGGATCTTTGTCCCTGGAACCCTCACCTGCTGCAACAGGCACTTCAGGGTACAGTACTGTAGCTTATGTGCTGTGCCAGAAAATTTTTGCCCCTCGACAGTTTTTTTCCTTTGGTTTTTCCCCTTCCCCCAATTTTATATTCTTGTTCTGACACTAGGTATAAAGTTGTTACCTGGTGACTAATAAATACAGGTACAGTATTCATATCACAGATGAAACAATTTCTTTTGGAAAGATCTACGTCATCTACATAAGCCATACTGTGCATCTGTGATTTTCAATATGCTTTAAAGTACATTATACAGTAGTAATCATCTAGAGATTGTGTGCATAATACACCTGTGTAAGCACCTTCTGTGCTTTTTATTGCCATTTCATGCCTTTGATAAGGTCCTAATATAAAATCTAATGTACTGAACATGTTTTAAGCATGGCATAGCTAGGCCTCAGAATCTATTAATACTTTGTTAAATTTGGAAGCAGAGCAGGGATATAAATTTAGCTTGTTTGTTTACAGATCCCCATGTGTTGAAAGTTGTGTTGCAGACCACTGTCTGTACCACAACACTACTGTTTTTATTATTTTACAATTTTATATTTGGATGAAAGATAGTTATCAGAGTCACTGCGATATATTTCCGGAGTGATTACGGAGTGTAGGCCCAGATCTAGGTGTGATAAAAATTCATTTTTGGAAACACCTGAGTGGTAGGTTATTAAGAATCTAGGAAGCCTGCATGTTTACTTCTCAAAGCAGACCTATCTTTAAACTGTGTATCCTTTCTTCCTAAAGTACAATTCTTGTAGGGGGCTATAGAAATTCTGCATTGGCTCAGCTCTTTGATTGCCAGCTACTGTAATTCAAACAGTGCTGAATACGAAAGCTTATATTTCAGAGTATAAACTGTACCAAGAGTGTTTTGATTTTACACATTGAACTTTCCAAGATTACCCTGAAGCAATGTGCTGAGAATTTGTCTGGATGAAGGTGAATTTCAGATAATTGTGGGAGGCTCAAGTACAGTATTAAAGAAGGTTGGGAGAACCGTTGGACATTCCCATCTACTGCAATGATCACAACTCCCCCCCTCCCTCTCACCTACCCATACCCTATGGGGGAACCCTAATGGGAAAATCCTTTTGTCCCTGAATGTTCATTTTGCCTTAATTTTTAAAGAATGAAATTCACTCCAAAAAAGTAAAGTTTCACTCTTGATAGAGTGTCTACTGAAACCACTCTAAAAAGGAATGTTCCTTGCAGCTACTCTTTATGAATAAATTTTCACTCTTCTTGGAATGTATTTTGCTATTCTTGGAGTGAATTTCACTATTCTTAGAGTGAATAACACTCTAATAGAGAGAATTCACTCAACTAGAGAGTGACTTACAGTAGTTCAAAACTTTTTTACGTTTTAGAGTGTGCAAGTTATAGTTTTGATTTTGTGAAAGATACATGGTTTGACACCATCTTTAAGCCATTATTCCCTACCAGTGTACAGTGTTGATCAGAATTCGTCAATTTGCATCTCTACAGAGTTGTTTGCGGTTGTTTGGTTACTGGATAGGTGTCATTTCAAAAAATTGATTTTCTGAGTGAGACCTGCTTGTTAGGTGTCAGTACGTGCAATTGTCTGCTGTGGTGACGATATGGACTGTTTGTTTTGTGGTTTATTCTAATGCATATCATTTTGTACAAAGAATCAGGGTAAACTGGATGAAAGCAGAGAATGCAAACATTTAGAAATGTAGACAGGAAGTTGAAAGCAAATTTGATTTCTGTTTTACCTTTGGAATGGTCCCTCAGTTACCAGAGCTTTCTTGTATATTTTGTAAGTAGGTCATGCATTGCATCTACTGTACTGTACATTACTTCTTTAAAGGGCCAAAAATCTCACCCCAAACTACAATTTTGGTACAGGTGTACTGAAATTCTCAATTGGCTCAGCTCTTTGATTGACAGCTAATTCAAACAATGCAGGTACCAAAGCTTACAGTATGTAACACAGCAGGAACAGTACTGAGAGTGTTTTGATTATATACAGTACACTGAGTTTTTCTATACTCGCCTTGAAGCAATAAACTGAGATTGTATCTGGATAAGGATGAGTTTCGGAAAATTGTGGGAGGGACTTAAGTAAGAAGATTAGGAGAATTGGCACTGTTTGAGGTGAGAGAACTGGGCCTTTAAGTTGCTGTTACATCTTTTAGGAGGAAATCTTTTAGTCCCAGACAGTTCCAATACTCCCAACTCAATCACTCAGTCACTTTTGTGTGAGCAACTCCTTTTGGAGACACAGAATCTTACCACAGACATATACAGACTCGTTGTCATAAGAAAGGCAGTCAACTTTCACCATAAACTACAATTTCTTGTAGTAGTCTACAGAAATTCTCTATTGGCACAGCTCTGTGATTGACAGCAAAAAAAATGCAGAGTACTATGGCTCATATTACACAATCTGTACTAAACTTTAATAGAGTTTTTTGATTGCACATTGGGTCTTGTTTAATACTCACCCTGAGCAATAAACTGAGATTGCGTCTGGATGAGGATGAGTTTTAGAGAGATATGGGAGGGGCATGGGGTAAGCAGGTTTGGAAAATTTCAACTGTTTAGGATGAAGAAGATTAGGCCTTTTATTTATTGAGCAAATGGATCAGTTTCAAATGTGTTTATGCAATGCTTCACTACTCTAACCTGATTGTGTCTGTTTTCTTTTCATATTTTGGCCAGCAGCTAAAATATTTTGCTCAAAAAGTTGTTCAGGCATAGAATTTACAGTAATTGCATCTTTTTTTTCAAACATGCACAAATTCTGCTACAGTGTTTTTTCACAACAATTTGTGGTGGTAATAATGATTTATGTTGTTTTGCATTTTTTTCCCTTAGCCTGAATTTGACTTGGATCCCTACTTCAACCATGAACTTGAAAGCCCACCACCATCAGAAAACTCTGGCAGTCCTCACAATCATACCGTATCATTGTTGGAGGACATTTTAAAAGAATCAGAAGAGTTGTCACAAATATGTGCTTCCCCTCCATCCCCAGAGCAACAACCCCTAGAAGTAACCATAAAACAGGAGCCTGATAGTACCACGTCCCCTCCATTGTGCTTAAAACAAGAACTTCAAGTCAAGAAGGAAGAAGGATTATCTGCCACACCGACCGAGGCACCTTTAGAACTACAGCAGGCTAATAATTTTTCAAACCTTACAAGCTTTAATGAAATTCGCATTAAGAAAGAACCAGAGCCAGTTGATCAGTTTGTTAGTCAAATTCCAATATCGTGTCCTTATTCCATCCATGCGGGAGACGTCAAACCCTTAAACCTCATCGTTACTACAGCGGATGAGAACAAGAACACATTACCAAGTTTGCAGTCATTTATGAGTGCCAACTTAAGGCCCCTTTCATTACAAACCATTCCAGTCACATACCCATTCACAACGGACGGCAAACTGCCCCAGATCTCACACCAAAATTTGCATAATAGTAACTTAACAACAGTCTTGCCCCCGACACCTCCAAGTTCTCATCCTGGTTCTCCATCAGACTTTCCATTAACATTGGATATCAGGCCTCCCCCTCCACCGTATCAAGTGGCTGTGGCAAGCAAGGCACGTCAGACTAGACCGATTTTGCCTGTAGTTACAACATCAAACAGTCTGCACACTAACAATGTAAGCAGCACAACGATCCTCACTCAACAGCCTATCAAGTATAACCGCAGAAATAATCCTGATTTGGAGAGAAGACGAATTCATCATTGTGAATACCCAGGTAAATATTTTTTTGTTTTATTCAGAAGGTGTTTCAGTAAAATTAGATTAATGTTCTTTCTGTCTTTCATATTTCCTGTTAATGTTTGTTTCTCTAAATTGCCCCTCAAATTCTTGTCTGGCAAGTTAATGCTAGCCATGATGGAAAAGTAGGGAAGGTGGAAGGCTCCTTCACAGAAAATTTGCACATTTAGAAGGAAATTTTGGCAGTTGAAAGGAAATTTCCCTTTACTGTTCATGAAAATGTAGGGAGAATTGTTGGAAATTTTGCTCCTTTCCTGGGAAGAAATTTTAGTACCTTCATGGGAAATGCACATTTTTCCAGACATGTTACTAGCACATAGAAAGATGGGAGGGGGGCATGCTTTATCACCCTATCACCAACTACATTCATCCTTACAGGTTCATTCTGCTTTGCCTTCATTTCAGTGTAAAGAGCTCAATTGTTGTGGAAACAATGAGAACAAATTTTCCTCAGATATGGTTTGTGATAGAGTCTCATAATATAAAACCATGTGACATTTTGTGAAATATTTCCAATTTGTATCTAAATGCAAGTACAGTTTTCACGCAATGAGTTAAAAGTCAAGGTGTTCCTTTTTAAAAGCACTTTCTTCTTTTCTGGAGGTGTTTGATGAATATGTTGAATATGGCCTTGTTTTTCAGTTCTCACACTCACTCCTATACATACAGTACATGTACATGATTTCAGTTTATCTACTGCAATTGTGGGCATACATGGGTGATGGTTTTTTGCCTGAGCAAAATTAAAAATATAAGTTGGAATTCAATTGATATATACACCAGATATTGGTCCTGTTGGCTGATTGTGATGATTTGAAACCTTTAAAAACCAAGAACAGATGAAAGTCAAAACTCAAATTAACTGGCTAGGTTTAATTTTCTGTTCATCTTGTCCCTTTTTAGGTGAGTCCCAAACTCCCTGGTTTAGGAATCTATGAGTCCTGACGGTTTCTGTTATTTACCCTAGGTGTCGATCCTTAACATATTGATACTATTTAAGCACATGACTTTTGCTCATGTGCAAAACCCTGTTATTTATATTTCATATCTTGTTGACAAGTTTGGTAGTTTGTTTTTCTTTAATTTTAGAAAAGGTAACCTGATGATAATCTGCATTTCTATAGTTGGTTGTTTTTCAAAGGGGATCATAACTTTGATAAACTTTAGCTGGTGAAGATAGATATTGCTGCACATGGAAGAGTATACTGACGTAGTACAGCAGGGCTCGAAATAATATTGGCTTGCCTCAGACTAAGTGATTTTGCCTGGAGCAACTAAAATTTTCCTCCTGGTTATCCATAGGACAATCACTTACACCTGTACATACCTGACTACACACATCATGTCTATCTGCTTCATTTCAAAAAAAAAATATGTGGGGAAGAAATTCCCCTTTAAGCAGGATTTAAGCCCTGTGTACACTAGACACATTTCAGGACACGTGTCACAACATGATGCCAAAACACCTTGTGTGCGAAAAACATTGCCAGTGTGTGCAGAGCATACGCAAGTGGCAACATGGGATGTAGCTTGTATCTGCAACATGTGTCCAGTGTATATTGGCAAAACATTTGTGTCCCGTTGTGGCGGAAACATGGTGCAACTTATGCCTTGAAATGTGTCCAGTGTCTGCAGGCCTGTACTTAAAAATGTAAATACTCCACTAGACTGAATTTGAACAAATTTCAATGAAACCTCAAGATAAGGCCATGGCAGGGCAACCTAAAATCCAAGGGACAAACAACAAACCAGTTTTTTTAAACCACTTGTCCGGGAAACAACTGACTTTTTTACCATCATTTTGGGTCCTGGTACAGTAAAAAGGAGATGCAGTTCAAATTTAATGTGAGAATGGTAAATTCAGTTTATTCCCTTATTTTTGAATTATCAAGTAACCCATTTGCATGATTCATTAATGTTCCATATTTTTGAAGGGTTATTAAAATAAAATGTTGAAAGGATTTAGCTATTGTTGAAAATTTTGGAAGGTTAAAGGCCCAGTTCTCTCACCCCAAACAGTACCAATTTTCCTAACCTTCTTACTTAAGCCCCCTCCCCTTCCCCATAATTGTCTGAAATTCATGCTCATCCAGATACAATCTCAGTTTATTACTTCAAGGTGAGTATAGAAAAACTCAAATTTATATAATCAAAACACTCTTAGTACTGTTCATGCAAGCTTTGGCACTCTGCTTTGTTTGAATTAGCTGTCAATCAAAGAGCTGAGCAAATTGAGAATTTTGGTTCCTCCATACCAAACTTGTAGTTTGGGGTGAGAGGTTTGGCCCCTTAAGAACTTGAGGTACAGTACTGTAACCATCATCATGGAAAAAAACAGCAATTTGGAAAGCTCATTGTAGGGAAATTTTAGTATTTGGAAATTGGAAGCTAGTTTGACTACTTTAATATATGAAAACATGTGAAGTCTTTGGGAAATATTGATTTGCTTTCAGGGAAATTTACATTTTTTCCAGCGCTGGTAATCATTATATGGTACATTATTTTTACTGTTTGTGCTCAAAAAGAAAGTGGTGGGCTACAGTTGCAAAGCAGAAGGGAAGTTCCAAAACTTGATATTAAGTATCATCCAAGAAGTACTTGAGGGTAGCCAAACTTGCCAAAGGAATAAATCAATCATTGTTTGATATTATGTGTCAAAAAACTGAATCTGCTACAAAAACAATTTTTTTTAACGTTTTGAAAAAATGCAATCATTTGAGAAAGCCAATGTTTTAAGTATTTCCTGAGGTGGTTGGTACAGTACCTCATCATGACACTTGGCTAGAGTAGCTGAAAAGTTGGTGATTGGAATGCACATGATGCCGTACCAGCATTGTGACTGTCTGTTTGTGGTGCCTCTAGGACAGGCCAAAGTTCATGTCAAAGATTGGGAAAAATCTCACCATTTTCTCCAAAACTGAAAATTGCGTAGGTCCTTGGGCAGTTTGATATCTGGATAAAATGTTACAATTTATGGAATGGAACAATCCCATATTTCTCAGCCTGGAGTGGTAATGAATTTTACAGAACATTGCAAATGGTAATTTGTTTTCATTTGGTCTGGTCATAGGGCGAGATTTGTCTTGAAAATTTTCAACACTTTAGGAGTTTGTCTTTTATGAAAGTAGTGATACAGTATGCGTCAGCAGTTTGGCGTTACAGTGCTGCTAATCGTCATAGGTCCCTACCCAGTTATGATTAATGTAGCGCTGAGGAGAGGGAACTGAAGAATGGGAAGGTGTGAGGGTAAGAATGGGAGTCAAGAGAAGAATGGAAAGGGGTAAGGGGGTATTAAGGATGGGGGTTTTTAGGAGGGGAGGATTGGCAAGGTGACACTATCTCAGGCAAGATAACATTGTTATTTACAGTAATGCAATACAGTGGAGCTTACAGACTATAGCTACAAGCAGTGAAGTGGGGGGGGGGGGGGGGAGGGGGAGGAGGTAAATAGTCGTTGCAGTCAAGGAGGTCAGCAGATAAAGTTGGCCTGTAGAGATTTTGAAGTGACCCCACAATGTCTTCATTAAAATTCCACAAGACTGATGTTACAATGAAAGCTTTCTTGGGTGTGATGGGGGAGGAGTCATTGTACAGTATTTGAGGAGATCAGTAGTAAGTTGGAATCATTACCAGTGAGCAAAATAATGAGCCTGCAAAGATTATGAAGTGACTCTTAAAATGTCTCCATAAAGATTTCCCAAAAGAATGATGTTAAAATTAAATCCCACTTTTAAGAGCTGGAATTTAGATTGTTTAGGAAGCATAATTAGTGGGGGAGGGGAAGGGGAGATTGAAAGGGGGAGGGACTACGAGTAGTATTAATTGTACACTGTATGTGGGGTGCATGGTGGGAAATTACACAGGACCTCATGTACAGTACACACACACTCACATACACAGTATCTCAACTAGTACAGTATTACATTCATGTTATGAATTGAGAGGGCAAGACTGGGGATGGTGATTTCCCATTGAAACTATTTAAGCTTGACTCAGTCTGTCGGACCCTTAGGCGTCCTTTTGCCTACTTGCCTGTCATTCAGGTGTTCAACCCTATTACAACACAAACCATGCAATATAACATAAACATGTTTTTCCCCCTCTCCCCCTGAAGATACACATTGTATGCTGCACATTACGCATTCCTGTAAATATTTCACCCAACCTCCCACACTTCTTTTACAAGCCAGTTGAACATACACACCCCTGCCCAGTAATAGTGACTCACTGTATTGGGGAGTATAGCTGCAATAATGGTTTGTACTACTGTACATCAAATCAGAAATATTTGTTAACTTTTATAGGAAGCCTATATTATAGCCTAATTACTGTTTTTCTTTCTTTGCTTGGACATTTCAAACCCATTTGTCTTTCAAGTTTACCCAGATCACATTTTGCAATGTATCCACTCCTTTTCAAAAGAAGTAAATGTGAAATTCCATTTTTGTTTCATTTTTTTTTATTCCTTTTGGCAGAACTTGATTTAACAGTGTACTTTTAAAGAAAGTCATCGGTATTAGTCAATGTATGATTCACAAATTTCTTTTCTAGAATGTTACATTGCATTCCAGTTGCAATGGAAAGCAAGTACAGTAGAATTGCAAAGTTGAAAAAACTTGGTCCATTGGGCAATAATTTGTGACTTTGCTTGTTGAACAACTCACATTACCTGCTTTGTTTCCCTTTAAAATTAAAAATGTTGATTATGACCTTGAACACTTTCCATTAGCTTGTGTAGCACTTTGTACAGAGAGGGCTGAACACATCACCCTATAATAGTTAGAGTGCTATCACACCTTGGTGTAAGGTGCAGTAACTTTCAGAAAAACAGAGAAATACAAAAATTGTAATTTGAATAGTATCACGCAACAATAACATCACAAATTATTGTAAAATATACCATTTTGAGGGAATAAACTTCAACATTTTATATCTTGGCCCAAGAACATCCTATGAAGATGTGAGTTGGAATGTTGGAATTTGATTTTCATGTTGTCTAATATATATTTTTGAATTTTTGGTTTCGATGAAAAGAGAAACCTATGCATTCATGATGGCGTGTGTGTGTATGTATGTGTGTATGTGCGTGTGTATGTGTGTGTGTATGTGTGTATGTGTGTATGTGTGTGCGTATGTGTGTGTGTTTGTGACACTTTGCTTGTTTACACGATATCTTGAGAAGGGAAAGTCCGACAGTTCTCAAACTTGGTACACAGATACCCCTTACTGAGAGGAAGAACCCTATTTATTTTGGTGGAGGTCAAAGGTCATTTGGGGTCACAGGGGGTCAAAAACCAAAATCTTTGTTTACACAATATCTCAAGATAGAAAACTTGGATTAATTTCAAACTTGATATGTAGATGCGTTATGATGTTAGGAAGAACCCTATCGATTTTGGTGGAGGTCAAAGGTCATTTGGGGTCACGTGGGGTCAAACCCCAAAATCCTTGTTTACACGATATCTCATGGTAGAAAACTTGGATTAATTTCAAACTTGATATGTAGATGCGTTATGATGTAAGGAAGAACCCTATTGATTTTGGTGGAGGTCAAAGGTCATTTGGGGTCACAGGGGGTCAAAAACCAAAATCTTTGTTTACACAATATCTCAAGATAGAAAACTTGGATTAATTTCAAACTTGATATGTAGATGCGTTATGATGTTAGGAAGAACCCTATTGATTTTGGTGGAGGTCAAAGGTCATTTGGGGTCACGTGGGGTCAAACCCCAAAATCCTTGTTTACACGATATCTCATGGTAGAAAACTTCGATTTATTTCAAACTTGATATGTTGATGCGTTAAGATGTAGGAAAGAACGGGATATATTTTGGTGGAGGTCAAAGGTCATTTGGGGTCACAGGGGGTCAAAAACCAAAATCTTTGTTTACACAATATCTCAAGATAGAAAACTTGGATTAATTTCAAACTTGATATGTAGATGCGTTATGATGTAAGGAAAAACCCTATTGATTTTGGTGGAGGTCAAAGGTCATTTGGGGTCATGTGGGGTCAAACCCCGAAATCCTTATTTACACGATATCTCATGGTAGAAAACTTGGATTAATTTCAAACTTGATATGTAGATGCGTTATGATGTAAGGAAGAACCCTATTGATTTTGGTGGAGGTTAAAGGTCATTTGGGGTCACGTGGGGTCAAACCCCAAAATCCTTGTTTACACGATATCTCATGGTAGAAAACTTGGATCAATTTCAAACTTGATATGTTGATGCGTTATGATGTTAGGAAGAACCCTATTGATTTTGGTGGAGGTCAAAGGTCATTTGTAGTCACATGGGGTCAAACCCCGAAATCCTTATTTACATAATATCTCATGGTAGGAAACTTGGATTTATTTCAAACTTGATATGTTGATGCGTTAAGATGTAGGAAAGAACGGGATATATTTTGGTGGAGGTCAAAGGTCATTTGGGGTCACAGGGGGTCAAAGACCAAAATCTTTGTTTACACAATATCTCAAGATAGAAAACTTGGATTCATTTCAAACTTGATATGTTGATGCGTTATAATGTGAGAAAGAACTGGATATATTTTGGTGGAGGTCAAAGGTCATTTTGGGTCACATGGGGTCAAACCCGGGAAATCCTGGTTTACACTATACCTCAAGGTAGGAAACTTTGATCCATTTCAAACTTGATATGTTGATGCGTAATGATGTAAGGAAAAACCCAAGAATTTTGGTGGAGGTCATAGGTCATTTGGGGTCACATGGGGTTCAAACACTGAAATCCTTGTTTACATGATACATCATGATAGGAAAGTTGGATGCATTTCAGACTTGATATGTAGATGTATTATGATGTAAAGAAGGATCCTTTTTATTTTGGTAGAGGTCAAAGGTCATTTGGGGTCAGAAGGGGACAAATCCTGAAAAACTCTTTAACACAATATCTTAAGGTAGGAAACTTGGGATTCATTTCAAACTTGATATGTTGATGTGTATGATGTAAGCTGATTGTTTGCGAAATATCTTAAGGCACAGTATGAAATTTGTAGAATTGTTTGGGTTAAAAGAAAAAAACCAGTTACTAACATGTGGAGTCAAAGGTCACTTCGGGTCACCAGTTCTTACAAGAAATGTAGCATTTCATTGAAAAGAGCATGTATGTATCATCGAAACCTCAATGCATTTTTGCATTCTGGTTTAACTTGAGATGCACTTCAACTACAGTACCAAGAAAATTCAGAGCTTTTTGTTGACATGTCACACTACTGTACCATTATATTTTCCCTCAAATACTTTACCATGATTTTCCTTTAAGGAGACTCCCAAACTGGTGGTTTTTCTGCCCATGTTCTTGTATGGAAAACCCTCCTCACTTTGACCTGGCCAGGATTTGAACCCCTCCCCCCCCCCCCCATCTTTCAGTTGTTTCATTCACTCTGCCGCAACAACTTCTGGTATTGAAGCTGACTAAAAATTCACATTTCATATAAATTTATCATGCATACATCATGTGTTACTTCGATCCTGTTGGTTATGTGCTCTCCATTTAATTTTTTTTCAAACACCTGTGCATTGCATAATTTGCAATTCATTCATATCATTGGACTTGGCTCATTACCAAATTGTGGAAAAATCAATAAAAAAGAGAGAGATTACATGTACCATTACATTTTCCCTCAAATACTTTAACATGATTTTCCTTTAAGGAGACTCCCAAACTGGTGGTTTTTCTGCCCATGTTCTTGTATGGAAAACCCTCCTCACTTTGACCTGGCCAGGATTTGAACCCCTCCCCCCCCTCCCCCCCCCCCCCCATCTTTCAGTTGTTTCATTCACTCTGCCGCAACAACTTCTGGTATTGAAGCTGACTAAAAATTCACATTTCATATAAATTTATCATGCATACATCATGTGTTACTTCGATCCTGTTGGTTATGTGCTCTCCATTTAATTTTTTTCAAACACCTGTGCATTGCATAATTTGCAATTCATTCATATCATTGGACTTGGCTCATTACCAAATTGTGGAAAAATCAATAAAAAAGAGAGAGATTACATGTACCATTACATTTTCCCTCAAATACTTTACCATGATTTTCCTTTAAGGAGACTCCCAAACTGGTGGTTTTTCTGCCCATATTCTTGTATGGAAAACCCTCCTCACTTTGACCTGGCCAGGATTTGAACCCCCCCCCCCCCCCCCCAATCTTTCAGTTGTTTCATTCACTCTGCCGCAACAACTTCTGGTATTGAAGCTGACTAAAAATTCACATTTCATATAAATTTATCATGCATACATCATGTGTTACTTCGATCCTGTTGGTTATGTGCTCTCCATTTAATTTTTTTTCAAACACCTGTGCATTGCATAATTTGCAATTCATTCATATCATTGGACTTGGCTCATTACCAAATTGTGGAAAAATCAATAAAAAAGAGAGAGATTACATGTACCATTACATTTTCCCTCAAATACTTTACCATGATTTTCCTTTAAGGAGACTCCCAAACTGGTGGTTTTTCTGCCCATGTTCTTGTATGGAAAACCCTCCTCACTTTGACCTGGCCAGGATTTGAACCCCTCCCCCCCTCCCCCCCCCCCCCATCTTTCAGTTGTTTCATTCACTCTGCCACAACAACTTCTGGTATTGAAGCTGACAAAAAATCCACATTTCATATAAATTTATCATGCATACATCATGTGTTACTTCAATCCTGTTGGTTATGTGCTCTCCATTTAATGTTTTTTTCAAACACCTGTGCATTGCATAATTTGCAATTCATTCATATCATTGGACTTGGCTCATTACCAAATTGTGGAAAATCGATAAAAAGAGAGACACCTTTTAGAGTTTGTGCATCATAGCTGCATTTTGCGTTTTGCTGATAATAATTTGATCACGTTTTTATTTTTTTCAAGGTAATGATGTTGTCATTGGAGTAATGGCAATGATAGAAAGTTGTTTTGGGTTACTAACTGCTATAGAAAAGGTCAATTTTAATACCATGACAAATTCTTAGAAAATAGCAAGTTGGTGTTACAGTAGGGGGCTGCTGGACATCTTGCAACGTTGTAATTGCAGTTGATGGGCTGCTAAGGATTGCAATGCCTACAGTAGTTCAGCTACAGTCCTAGCATTCATTCTGTTTAAAGGCCCAATCCTCTCACCCCAAACAGCACCAACTCTCCTAACCTTTTTACTGAAGCCCCTCACTCAATCGTCTGATATTCATCCTCATCCTGACACAATCTCAGTTTTTTGCTTCAGAGAAAAGCTCCATGTATATAATCAACACACTCTCAGTTCAGTTCATGCTGTGTAATATAAAGCTTTGGTACTCTGCATTGTTTGAACTAGCAGTCAATCAAAAAGCTGGGCCAATGGAGAGTTTCTGTAACCCCCTATAAGAAGTGTCATTTGGGGTGAGAGGATTGGCCCTTTAAAGGTAATGTGACATGTCAGCAAAAAGTCCCAGCTTTACTTGGCAGTTAAGGAGCAAGGTTTTCTAAGGAAGAATCTGTTGGAATTATGCTGTTATATTTTTCAGTTCTCGAGGTATACTGTACCTCTTCAAAGTAGGTTTGAAATTTTTGGTGTACCTGAAGATTTGTACCTTTGTGAAATCAATGGGAAATTTAGGTCATAGTTGTGTGCCTGTCACATTTTTAAAATCTATGCTGCATCAGGGGTAATGTGGTCTTTATTTGGAGCTTGGTAGGGGGGGGGAGGGGAATGGAGGGAATGCTTCCCCTTTTTGAAAATACTGCACACTTATAACTTAAAGTGTACCTCAAGTCAAAAGATATAAAAATATGTAATAAAGAGCATGAAAAATGAATTCTAACAGTCCAACTCCCATCTTCACAGCACATTCCTGAGCTTAGATATAAAATGTTGAAGTTTATTCACTCAAAACAAATTTGTCCATTGCGCAATAATTTGTGACTTTCTTGTTGTACAACTTACATAACCTGCTTTGTTTCCCTTTAAAATTAAAAATATTCTTATGACGTTGAACAGAGAGGGCTAAATTAATTACATCGCTCCATTAGAGTAAAAGTGATATCACACCTTGGAACAAGGTGCAGTAACTTCCTGAAAAACAAAGAAATGCAAAGATCGTTATTGAGTAGTACAACAATGACATCACAAATTATTGTGCAATATAGGCCTACCATTTTCATTTGAGGGAATAAACTGATTTTATATCTTAGCTCAGGAATGTCCTATGAAGATGGGAGTTGGACTGTTAGAATCCGTTTTTCATGTTCCTCAAAATATATTTTGGTATTTTTTGACTTGAGGTACCCTTTAAGAGTTTTGGTGTAAGTGGTCATGTCCAGAGTGTGCCTGAGCAAATGTTTGTCCTTCAGTTTGTGAGGAAATTGTTCAAAGCAAGAGCTGATTCATCCAACCAATCAGCCAATGCATAAAAAATCTTCAAATCAGGTTAAAAGTGGATAACCTTTCTGATTATTTTGCAAGTGTTCTGCTGAGTACAGTATGTCTATCAGTCTAGAGGTGACCATAATCAATACTTGTTGTGAAAGTGCAGTAAATCCATGGCAAGGCTTTGTAGTACAGTAGTTTCCAGCATACAGGTACATCAATTCTCTTGCGATACTGTACCTCAACTGTCACTTCCATTCATGGTTTTTTCAGGACCCTTGTTGTTAAAGGTCTCTACTGTACTTGTACTAATATGGAGATCCTAGTGACTGGCCCTCCCGCTGGGTCTTTCTGTTAAAGAGCTTCATTTGTGCCATATTTTAAGCTGAAGCATTGGTTGCATGATGTAAAGAGTTGTGAAGGTAAACAGTGTTTAGCATAATTGTGGTTGCACCATTTCAAAAGCAAGTCAATTGCATGGTGGATTTAACTCTTGTGATGTTGTATTATTTAACACAATTGTAACTAAATAATTAGCCAACTGGTACAATCAGTGTGATTGAATATACACATAGATCTCTATGAAGGATGGTCTCTAAAGATACCTCATTTTGTGGTATAGCCCAGAGAGGTTTTCTGTACTTTTTGTATGCAGTTACTTTATTTCAAAAACAAGGACTTCAAGGCAGTCAATTTTCACCCCAAACTACAAATTTTGTACTGTGGTAGTTACAGAATTTTCAATTGACAGAGCTTTTTGATTGACAGCAAATTAAAAAAAAATACCTAGAGTGTTCTGGCTCTGTACTCATTTCTAAATAAATGGAGATTGTGTTTGGATTAGGATGGCTTTCTTCATTACTTATACTGAGTACCAAGTACAATGGCAGGAGGTTTGGTTTTTAAAGGTAGTGTGACATATCAGCAAAAAGCACTGAATTTACTTGGTAGTTGTGGAGCAAAGCCTCCTACGTAAGAATCTGTTGGAATTATGTCAATATCTTTTACTGTTCTCAAGATATACCTCTTCAAAGTTTGAATGTTTCTGAAGCAACTTGTTGGTTATGCAAAAATAGTGATGTTGAGTGTTGCACAGTGTTGACATTTCTTTTGTTAACCCTATATTAATTATCTCTTAATTACTCATCAGAGAGTTTTAAGTTTGGTGATTGATACTGATGATTTTCAAGGACACAGTTCCAACTTTCAAAATAAACCCTTCAGGAAACACTAATGTTACAACTGCCCTTGAAATGAAGATTGCAAAAACAAAGGATAACATTAGCCAGATATAGTATGTCCCTCCCATAACATCACAAAATTTACATGTTGAGCTCATATTTATACATGACTAAGTGCAAATCATAAATAAACCTGTAAAATGGCCAATTTTTATCCGGTTTTGATGGAAATTGTGGCAATTTTCTTGGTTTTTAATGCTTTTTACATCAAATACCCCAACTTTGTCATTTTGGTGTCACACTACCTTTAAAGTTGCAGTATGACACAGCCAAGAGTCAAACTCTAGACCTCCTGACTGCAAGATGGATGCTCTAAGTACTTGACCATGCATTCTGTACTCAAATTTCTATGGACATTCACAATAGTCTGCAGTAGGTCATGATGAAAGCAACATGTAGAGTTGGCATAATGACCAGTGGCAGAGGAAGGGAATTCAGTCAAAGGGGGCAAGAATGGCCTGTAAGGGTGCTTCAAAGTTTGTAGGGCAAGAATATTTGGTCAAAGGGGGCAAAAAAATAGGCTTTAGGGGCGCTTTTATGTAGGTAGATACATATATGCCTCAATTGGATGAAAAGAGTAAAAAGGGCACTGACAGGCAATCTGAGCCCTTCAAGGGGGAGGGGACTGCTACCTCTGACTATATGGTAGCTCCACTGCTGATAATTACACCTGCCCCTTACAACTGCCTATGGATAGTTTTCCAGAAACAATATGAAATCACTGCAGGCTTTGGTAAGTTTCTTCTATCCATACTGGCATTTGTCTTTAACCCAGGGGTCCAGGTCCCCAGACTGACTCATACTAAAATTTTGAAGAATGGATCTACTGTCATTGTGTATCATGCTCTGTATTTAAGCAATTGAATAGGAAAAATAATCCAATGGCTCAGAACTGGAGGAAGGCCATGGGCAACACCAAATGAAACTAGAAGGTTAGACGTTGGGGCATAAAATGCCAGAAACCAAATCCATCAACACTTCTTAAATCAGTTTATGGCTGTATGACAAAAAGGAGATTGGAAGATAAGGTTTAAAAGGTTTAACACAACAATTTTGGGGATGTAGCTTTTCTCGTGGGAAAAAAAAAAAAAATAGTGGTTCGGAGATAGGAACAGACTTAAGTTATTGGGGTAGCCTGGAATGCTTATGCCACTAAATGTTTGTAACAGATCAAGTTGGAAGAAAAATTTCTATATTTTATAAAATGAATACTTTAGCACCATAAAAACGAATATAACCACTAATTTCATCCTAGTGCATGAGATGTCTTGAACACATATAACACTGTTTTTGCCATGTACAACCAAGCAAGTTATGTACAGTAAGATGTTAGAACTTGAAGGTCAAATCTACCCCTTTCTAACAAAAAGAAGTAATCCACAATTTTTCCAAATTGATTTTGTCTCGTATTCTTTTGTCATATTGAAGCATAAAATTTTCAGATACCAAGAATTCTCACATGTACGGTAGTCTTAGATAAAAACAAGAAAAGAGGTAATCTACATGGAAACCTACTTCCTTTCCAGACCAAAAAAAAAGCAGCAGCTTGTCCTTCTTTCTGTCAAAAAGTAGTGAGTAATATTTAACTGTTCCTGAGGTAAAGAAGCAATGACTTAATTTTATTGCTCTGTCAGAAAATGTTATTTCCTCTGAATTGTTTCTGACAAAATCGAGCCTTGGCTTGTCCAGTATTTCATTTTAGACATTGTAACAAAGATTTTAACCATTTTTATCTTACAGAGGTGCAATCCACTTAGAAATTCTTGGTGATCAGTGTTTTTCAATATCTTCCATGTAAAACAAACCAAAGTATTTCCTCTTCAAAAATATGACAGAACATTGAATTAAACACAAAAGGGAAATATTGTGTTTAAAATGCTCCAACTTGAACAAAGAGTACAAAGAAAATGGCTCAGACACTATCCAACAATTCAGTCTTAATCATAAACCCCTGCAGTAGCTGATCTCTTCAAAGTACTATGCGCAAGAAGAGCCATGGATGTTGCATCATTTGAAATGTTGAAATTTTGGGTGAAAAAATTATTCTTGAGCAACAAACAACTGAATTTTCATCTGCGCAAAACATATTTCTTGAAAAAAAAGGTTGTCATACTGCCTTATTTGTGACAATCTATCAACATGTATCAGTAAATATTGGAGGATGAATTTTTCTCGCAAAACGAACACAATAATATATTTTCCTTTGAAGGGGCTCACTGAGTTGTTATCAATAACGTAATGAGAGTGATAAAGGATCACTACCACATGACAATGTTTATAATTTACAGCATGATGATTCAAGTTTCATTTCCAATAAATAGTGATGAAAAACTTACAATTTTGAATTTTGTGGTTGTCCTGAATTTCACATGGTCTGGTCATGAATTTTTGAAAACCGAATTGAACTGTTAATATCCGTTTTACTCAGTCATGAAAAAGTTATTTGTATGTAGGGTATGGGAATTATCTAAAGTTGAACATTTATCATTGCATGGTATGGGAAGAAAATTTTCCGAGGTTTGGAAAAATTTGTTGAATTTCTAAAACCAACTGATTGAGCTGCTTTTTATGGGGCTCATTGAGTTGGTTCAAAGATCATCAGAGGTCAAAACCTACAAATTATATAAATTTATACCCACAGTAATGTTTGTTTACACCTTATAAATGGTAGATTTTCTGTATTAGAGTAGCTTTATAGCAGACTCAAATGTTATTAGAGGTCAGTATACTGTAGGTTGGAATATTTGCAGCATGCCCTGCAATAGGGATCTAGACAGACTACTGTTCCGGGTCACGTAGAGTTCATTATACGAGGTAGCTCAGGTGGAAGAGTTTGTCTATTGCAATCTGTTTTCAGCGAACAGTTGGTCTAGGTAGTGTCTGAATCTCACTGATTTAATAAAGTCAAAAAACAAAGTGTTTTGGTTAGATGCTTTTAAACCATTACTTTTAGAATACAGTAGCTTGAGTATTGGCATGCCCTGAGGGGTCGACTTTGCTCATAACAGCCTTATTCTTGATAAATGTATTGATCACATACCAAACTTCAAAGTAAAATTGCTGAAAAGGAATGTGAAAGAAATATATATGTAATGCTGACTAAAAGTATCTGACACCAGGGCAATAACTATTCCTCACCGATGGGTTTTCTGTGTTTGTGATCACACCCAAAAAAATTTTCTTACAGCTACAAGCCAGAATTTTTTTTAAGGTGAATGACTGTGTTTTTTTTTGGCTTATACTTACAGAAATTGATGTCCAAAGCACTTCTATGATGCTAGCATTTGAGCAGATTACTAAATAAAAGCAATTTGCATTTTTAATTTTACAACTCAGAACCAAAGTCTGTGAATTGGTGCAAAAAATTCAAATTATTGTATCCTGCCAATGTTATATGGACCCGTTAGTTTTAGAATCTGGACTGCGGCTACCAACACCAAATTTTTTTCCAATTGGTTTTCAAAATTTACTTGCTAAGATTAATACCATATGTTGTTTCAAGAATGGGATGTGGATGAGGGGATGAGCCATCTAATTCTACACCATTGACATTTTCAAAGGTCTGTTACAACAGTTCTGTACTATTTAAGATGTCAAACTATTCAACAAAAAATAAATTACAGCAGCTGCCCCCTCCCTTTCTGTGTGCTAAATTGTGTAAAAATCCATATTATTGAATACGGCCATGTTCACTGTGCCCAGTGTTTGTACTTTATAAATGTGGATATGAACATTAAGTCTATTTCGCTCCTCACCTACCTCCTGTCACCCTATGTATACCATTTATACCTATACTTACCGTCTGGCAACCTTTGACACCTTGGATATCCTACCAGCAGATGGCATATAACACCCTATGGCTTCATACCTCATTTTGCTTCACTCGGGTTTAGTCATGTGGTTTATGTGTGGTGACTTTGTGAGTGAGGCAAAATGCAGTATGAAGCCATAGGGTGTTAAACCCCCTCTGCTGGTACGATATCCATGGTATCAAAGGTTGCCAGACGGTAAGCATAGGTATAAATGGTACACATGGGGTGATAGGAGGTAGATACCATCCCTCACAGACTCCCAAACCAGGGAGTTTTGGGGAGTCTCCGGATATTCATACATTCACCAGAATCCATAGCTCTACTTTTGCTTGCTCTGAACAGTAAATATTGTAGCTTGTGTATTTTCCAATATTGCCACCACTAAAAGTGCCACCCCTAAAAGACATGTACAGTGATACTGTATAGAATCACAGTAACCCTCATATTAGTATTGAGAGATGCTCTTCTGGCTAAACACAAAATACAGATACTGGTAAACCCCTGTCTTGTAAAACAAAACCACGTGTTCGTATTTATACCATGTAAATTATCCTTAACTTGTTAAGCTCTACATAAGAACACAAATGTTGAAACCACATCCGGGCACATCACAGTAAATGGAAATTTTGACAACATGCAATCCCTTTATAAATGTAGAATATGACTCAGTTTTCAATTAATTATACCAAGTTCACAGACAAAACTTGGAGGCAGATCCCCTGTGGAAACATTTTAACTCAAACATTAAAATTACCATTGAGTTAATGCATCTTACTTTGCCTTCCTCTCATAAAGAATATTCAACCTGATTGCCCACACTCACTCCCCTCAGTACCATTCCTGCATTGGACCACTCTCTGACTTCATCTGGAAAAAAGGCTGCGGCCAGCTCGACTTGAACCAATTGGTGGGTTGGTGAAACTTCATCTAACCTAACCTCTGACTTCATCTGAATACCATGGAAACACACACTACTATGAAATTTTAGTTGTACTTTTCAGTAGCAATTATTTCTTAGGGTTCCCATCACGTTTACTTCAATCAAGCCCAGTCACAAGATGCTTACCGTTAGTTTCCAAGATTGGTTCCTTGGCAAAAAAGTACAGTTGTTGTCTGTCTAAATAAGATGAATGTTATTGAAGCTTTAATTTCAAAATGTAATTTCCTGCTCAATAGAGAGATGACATAAACAGAAGGTAGAGTTAGTGAAGAGAGATAATCAATGCCTTTGAAATATTATTTAAGAATATATGTACATACTGTAAGTGTTCAGGTTGTTATTTTACACATTTTCTTCTTCTAACTATAAATTTCAAATTAACCTTTTTAAGGATGTAAATTAAAGGCTATTATGTTATGCAGCAGGAGTTGTGCAGTGGACAGAGACATATTGGGTTACAGTAAATCAGTAATTAAAGGGCCAATCCTCTCACCCCAAACTACACTTCTTGTAGAGAGGTACAGAAATTCTCCATTGGCCCAGTTTTTTGATTGACTGTTAATTCAAACAATGCAGATTACCAAAGCTTTTATTACACAGCATGAACTGTACTGAGAGTGTGTTTTGATTTAACACATAGAGCTTTACTATACTCACCCTGAAGCAGTAAATTGTTGAATTTCATGAACCAGCTCAATTTGTTGAATTTCATGAACCAACTCAATGAGCCGCTTTAAAACTAACATTCAACTATACAGTAAGCTACATGTGCTGGCATGTATTGCATTTTGTATGTACTTACACCTTATGGTACTACCATTTTGAATTTTGTCAATATAAAGTAAAACGATCAAAATACACTCTTGGGGTACATTATGCACAACGCTAGATTGAATTACAGAATCAGAATTTTTGTATTTTGTTAAACTTCAATTTGTTCTATTTGTATTTAATATTTTGGCCCATGTAATATTTACCTTGTATCAGTGAGGAGCTCTGTACTGTATATGTATCATTAGGCTGCATGCATACTGCATTCCAATCTCATCTGTCTGAAGTCTGGTGTCAATAAACTTTTATGTGGCTCCTAAACCCCTAATGAAGTTATAAACCAGCCTTTTATGTACTTACAAAGTCTTGTCACATAAAACTTTGCCATGTTGCAGGTTGAAATTTTTCTAAAGAAGGTGCTTTCATATGCGAAAGTCATGTCTAAACTGGCGAACAGGATGTATTTCGACATTTCAATGGGTCATGTTGAGTGTAAGAGTATTAACTTTTAACCCCTAAAAAAGCTTTCATTCTGCCCTGTGTAAGTCAGATGCAGTTCAATGAATAAAATTTTTTTTTCTCTTTTTATTTTTGTTTGAATTATGAAGGCAACCCGGTCGCCGTAAAGGGAACTAAACCTGTATCGTGTGGAGTGGAATCCTGTCAAATAATACTACACTATGACTTTTACAATGGTGCACCTTTTTTAGAAAAGTACTTTCATACTTGAAAAAAGTATATGCAGTTGTGTATCTACTGTAGAGGGTTGGTTTGCAGCCCTTCCAAAATGTAGAGTCTGTTGTTATATATACAGACAATAGACCCATTGGGAAATTTATTTTGAGTATTACACCAACACAGACAGTCCCCCCAAAAAGCCAGTATGGCAGTCATAGTTTATGATAACAGTGACTGTTTTCCTTCCTAGCCAAATTTAAATGTCACATGATTCAACTTTATTTTCTGAAAAATTTCAAATTTAACTCATGACAGATTTATTTCCTTAGGCTTTAAAAAAGATTTCTCATCTACCTTTAATATCAGCAGACTTTTGCTTTTTTTTTTACCCCTAAATTGCACTCTGAACATCAAATCACTATTTATTTGTATGGAATCTTTCCTTCCCAGCATGCATTACATGCACACATTTCTCTATTTGTATAGAAACTTGATATGAGTTAATACATGTAAGTGCTAGGGATTTATCAGGCTTTTGTTGGACATAGTTCCTGTAGAGCATTGTTTTATCAAATTTCTACCAAACTGAAACTGTAAATGAAACTCTGCCCTTTAAATACAGTCCACAAGAAAAAGTTGAGAATAGTACAATGTGCAAAATGCTTCAGTGTAGTTACAATAGAACTACAAATACTGCAACATACTGTCAGGTATTCTTGCAGAAACTCTCTAAAGTGGGGGGGGGGAGGGGGCCGGGGAGGGGGCCAAACCCCAAGTCCCAAGTCCAAATTGATGGTGTCCTTGGCCAAAGTTAAGAGGTTGATATAGGGTGGCAGAAGTTGGCTAAGTTCGACCATTGCTGCAACCATTGGTGTCCTCTTCTTAAATAAAGAAACCAAGATACTGACATTCAGTATTTTTCTTTTTGTGGAAATGAAAAGAATGGGGTGTACTTATCTCTGGAAAGAGGGGGGGAGGGGGGCACTAAGAGAGAGATTGAACAGTCTTTATGTAATCAGCATGATATGGGAAGTGTAATAGGCCCTATTAAATGCAATCATTTGTCACTGCAAACTACAATTTTTGCAGCAGCCTACAGAAGTTCTTATTTGGAACAGATCTTTGATTAACATTAAATTGATAAAGTACAGAGTACTGGAACTCAATTTGCTTAGTGTGTACCATACTGATAATGTTCAGATTTCACATTAGGCCCTTGTGCAGTCACCCTGAAGCAATAAACTGAGATTTTTGGGGGATGAGGATGATAGTTAGTTTGTAGTTGTGGGAGGAGCTAAGAGTAAGTACAGGTAATAATAATAATAATAATAACAACAAGAACAACAACAATAACAATACGGTTTTTATAAAGCGCCATACACAAAGAGTCTCAAAGGGCTGAAGACTGCCCAACAGGGATTCAATATGAAATAGTAAACAAATGAGTTTCAAATTAGTTTTAAATTGTTCCATAGAGGAAGAATTCTGAACAAAAGGTGGAAGATCATTCCACAATTGGGCAGAAATAATAGCAAAAGCTCAATCACCATAAGAGTGGGAAACAGATGATTGTACATTTAGAAGAGATTGAGAACTGGAACGAAGGTCACACAAAGGCTTATAGTTGGGTATGAGTTCCTGTAGATAATAAGGAGCAAAACCATGTATGCACTTGTAGGTTAGTAGAAGGACTTTATACGGGATACATTGCTGAACAGGAAGCCAATGAAAACTGGTAAGGACAGGGGTAATGTGGTCACTAGATTTTGTTAAAGAAATTAACCAAGCAGCTGAGTTCTGAATACACTGGAGTTTTGAAATTTGACGTCTGGGTAAACCAGAGAAGAAGCTATTTCCATAGTCAAGGCTGCAAGTAACAAATGCATGGACCAGCTTTTCTGTATTGTGGGTGCCCAAGAAATGTCGTATTTTTCCAGTTTTATGTCAAGAAAATAAAGCGGAGGCACACATTGTTAATATGTTGGGTAGGGAGGATTGGAACAGTCTGGAATGATGAAGAACTGTCTTTAAATGTGTACATACAGTAGATGGAATTATGTACACCACGTTGAGTTGGCTGTGCGGTTAAATATTGTTCAGCACTAGGGAGCTGTGTACAGTAAATTTTTACTTAGCAATTTACACAGACATTTTTTGTTTGCATAAGTTGTAAAATGGTTCTGAGAAATTAAAACATGCATCAAGACAGCTGTAGCGCTATGTGGCATCATTTTCAATGAAAGTATTCAAGTATAATTTCAGCGGCCTTTTTTTCAACAGTGTTTCTATTGTTTGGAGTTTCTATATGTAGAATATGAAAAGTTCATAAATTGTTCTGTGATCCTATCAGAAAAAGAATGAACAAAAATAACCATGCACCGTTTGGTCCTATTCATGGTGTCGGTATGAAAATGTTAGGAGGAGAGAGAGATAAATCTCTTTGAACCCCTTCCCTGGCGTTCGCTCCATGATCCCCCAAGCAGTGGCTGTCCTCCATGCTTTTTAACCTGTGCAGAATAGCTACATCACCCAGATACCTGAAAGAGCTGTTCTTTAATATCATTGTATATCAGTTGAGTTAGGGGTCAATGGGTCATCTTTGAACTCCATTAACTCCAATGGTTTCAAGAGACCCAGAGGTTCAGAGGCCACCATAATATTACTAGCCTCTATTCGGAAGCTGGACTGCCAGGCCCTGACTGAAACTCTTACCTATATGTCTCTCTGTATTAACAAAACTGTAGAGGAAGTCATTAGACAGACTGTTTACCTTAGGGTCATCATTATTTGATTGACCTGTGAAATATCAGACAGGCAAGATCTGTTCTACTGATTATCCACCACCTGCTCTCCCGTGAGGTTACTTCTATTGCACTTGTCAATATTTCATCATCTGTTTGAAGGGCAACTTATTCAGCCACTGCCAGCTGATATTGGGATTACCCGACTTCTTTCAGAGAGGTCGTGTAGATGACATCATTCTATCATTCACAGTGTTGACTCTGACCGTAGCAATTTTCTTGTTGGGTACTGTATATACATATATTATTATCATAGGAAATTTTTTTCATATCCCTGCACCCCCACGAAAAACGGTTTGCAAGCTTTATTAATACTGCTGTTGTATCGTCTCTTCAAGTTTTCCCACAGTACTTATGACAGACCATTGAGAGGGGAATGAGTGTAATGAAGCCTTGTCATTCGCCTCTCATGATATAGTTTGCCATAGAGGATTGGCATATTTGTTGTAAGGGCCTCACTGCACAACCCTTAAAGTAGGTTTTAAGGAGGATAGCTCCAGTACATTTCTTCAGGACCTTCAAAAGCAGTCAACTCAAATTTATTTTAAAGCAGCCGTTAAATCTTTCAAAGTATCTTTCATAATATTTTATGAATTTTAAGGGCCAATTCTCGAACCCCAAACTACAACTTTGGTACTGGTGTACTAAAATTCTCAATTGGCTCAGCTCTTTGATTGACTGCTAATTCAAACCATGCAGAGTACCTAAGCTTACATTACACAGCATGAGCTGTACAGAGAGTGTTTTGATTATAAATAAATTGAGCACCTTGAAGCAATTAACTGAGATTGTGTCTGGATGAGGATGAATTTCAGACAATTGTAGGAGGGGCTTAAGGAAGAAGGTTAGGAGAATTGGTACTGTTTGGGATGAGAGAACTGGGCCTTTAATATTGCATGTTCAATGTAAACTCAGCAGTGACTACTAGTAAATTTCACATATGAGGAGAAAACATGTTGTCACATGATTCTGAAGAGTCAATCATGAAACAGGATAGTGAAGTAAATTCACAAATTTCTTCAAGTTGGGCAAGTAGCTGCTCTTGCCAAAGGGGGTTAAAGGGGTAGTGTAGTCACCCCAACTTGTAGTAATATAGTAGACTGTCCTGTTTCATGACTATCTCTTGTTTAGTTAATTACAGTAGTTGGATGGAGTTTTATGGCCCAGTTTCCAACCTATTGGTTCAAGCAGAGCTGGCCATGCACTAGCTTGTTTTCTGTACTCCATTGCTTATGGGGAGCATCATGCACAACGGCAGTCAGGGCTTGATTTTCATGGTTGTCAGAAGGACAACCATTTTTCTCTCAGATTGAAGAAGTATACAGCTGACTGATTAAATCTTTCAACTTTTACCATCATACCATGTTTCATACTTCAAGTGTTTCTGTCCTTCCCAAACATCACATCTAATACATGAACCCAATGACTGTTTTGTTATGTGTGAAAAATTTTTTGGACAACCAAACTTGCTTATGGACAGCCAAAACTAGTGAAACGGTTGCACGAAGGACAACCATAATTTTTTCTGAAAATCAATGCCTGGCAGTCATTTTTGATAGTCATGTGACAATTACAGAAGTTCTACTGCTTGTAACTGCTCGATTTACCTTGCAAGTACAAATTGAAGTCCTGTAAAATACTGTGAAAGATACTTTGAAGACAAATAACTTTGTTAGATTTAGCTGTTTCATCAAAATAAGTTTGGTGTGACTGCTCTTGCCCTTCCAATGAGTGAAAATATAAAACAAATCAAGATTCTCAATTAGCAGCTAAGACTGCACTAATGGAAGTCTTGACCACTGAGAAAGTACTTCCACATTCAAACTAGGGCTGCAATATCCATGGAAAAAGAATGGATTAAACAGTTACCCTAAAACTTCTTGCAGTTGCTGTTTGCTGTGGTTGCAGTATTTTGTAAAGGGATGTGCAGCTTATTCATGCAATGCCTATTAGACTAACTTATCTCAACTAGGTTTATGCCATTGAAAATTGCCTTAACCTCAGATAGGCCTATTCCCATGTGGTCATACTGCAATAAGAAGAGTTCAGTAATAAGCCTATAAACTGGCATCATTTTCATGCTGATAATATCAGCTCAACAACAGCATTGTATGCCTTTGCAGTGACAGTGAAATACAGTGTAGTACAGCCCTGGTTTAAATTCCAGTTATACCCAGTTAAACTGGTTTCAACTAGATCTACTATAGCTGGATTTCAGTAAGAACCTAGTTGAAAACCAGTTAAATCCAGTTGACCTTATATAGAATTCAACCAATTCAACTGGGGTGAAAGTGATCCCAGTTGAAAGCTGAAGAACCCAGTTCAGCCCAGTTAGTTTAATATGAATTTGGCCAAAACCAACTGGAATCAGTGAAACTTGGTCTTTATCTGAGCTGGGCCTGCTCAATGGACAAATTTGAATATTGCATACATAGTTATCTAGAGGAATCAAAGAAGGAAAATTATGAATGGAAAAGCTGATGCCAAAAATATGTGTAGCAATAATCATCAACTAAGCATTGATTCCTGCAAGATCATTTTAAGTGAATTGTGTTTTGAGAATACTTTAAATGTTGACTCTCCAAAACTATATGTATCCTTTATTGCCAATTTGATTATTCCTAAGCAAATGAACTTTGAAACATTGGATGTTTGGAGCTAGGGGGACAGAGGCTATGCAGTGTATATTCCTGACACATGTTGTAATGTTTAACCTAAATGTAGCCTGGCTAATGCAACTGTACTGTACAAGACATGTTGATACCAGACTCAGCTGCATATTTTACTGTGTCCCACTAGCTGTGCCAGTAAATGTACAAATGATTTACAAACCCAGCTAGTTCTATATACACCTGCCTTTGCTATGTTAGCTTATGTGTGGGCAGAATCAAACAATGTTAATCCTTGTGCAAATATTTCATTTTTGTGTAATCATACATGGTATACTTCATGCTATGGATTTATCTTTTACCATGGTGACATAGACAAGGACATTTTACTCGGTTGTCTTTATTCAAGGAATACAGGAAACAATGTATGAACAGTGACAGATTAAACTAATTCATAATTTATCATTATGATAGTACTTATGGAATGTCTTTGTACAGGATAGGGCATTTATTCTGTTGTCCAATGAAACCGGGAAGGGGGTGGGGGAGATATTCTTTGTTCAGGCAAAGCCCCCTCCTTGTTTAAGAGTATGTATTAGCATATACAATAGCATACTGAAATTTGCCAGAAAGTTTTTACATTAAATACTGTACATTAGAGTTAGATCTCTGTATGTATGACCTCCAAACCTATTTCAATTGATCTTTCTTTATGTGCATTTTTTACGTGGGTTCTACTCAAACAGGAACTCTATTCATGCTCTACCCACAGGCCTTGAAAATCCAGCAATGTAGGCTGTTCACTGCATGAATGGATGGAACTGTATTCTGTGGTCTCACCACAACAAATTCTGATCAGATTCCAATTCTGATTTAATTTTTTGGAGTTTGTGATACAATCTTCTCCATCTTTGGTCGAAAAGAGTCAATCCGAGTTCCGTGTACTGTAGTGTGAAGTTTGAAGGGGCAAACCTCTGAATTTGTTCACCCTCTGTGGAAAGGTTGCTATTGACTTCACATGTTTTCACACATTTGACCCCTATCTCTCCTGAATTTTTTTCCTCCTCTGGAAAACACTGTCCTCTCTTCACTATGCTCTGCTAAATGAGCTCACAAGCTTGTCCACACCATCATAATCTACAACCCCCTCCAGTAGCATACAGTAGTCAGAATTTTGCCATGGGAGGTGGGGGCATGACATGAGGAAAAAGTCTAAAGGGAGAGAGAAAAAACTGCTACTTTTGGTGTTTTTTGCATTGCAAGATTTGGTCATTGGGAGTTTCAACCCCTGTAGCTATGCCACTGGCCCCCTCTGTTGGTCTATCTATATTAGTGCCTGTCATCTTGTACTGTACACTGGACATGAGCCTGAGTACCTACTGTACTATACCATGGACCAATTGAGATTTCAAACCTGCATTTTTGATCCTCACCAGGTTTAATAGAAGGGGAGGGGGAGAGGGGCAGGAGAAATTGTAAATTTGAAGGTGGGGGGGGGGGAGGGCACAACCTATGAATCCTCCGACTGGATCGGATTTTGATGACCTTTTTTTTTGGCTTTCCTGCAAATCAGTTCTTGGCGACTGACTCTTTTTGCTTTGACAACCATTTTTCTGGGGACTGGTGTGTGGTTAAGGTTTGAATTCTCGGTCTGTCTCTTCAAACTTTTTCTCTTACTCTAAGCCATAAATCCCCAGACTGTGTGGCCATGCCCCCCCCCCCCCCCCATTAACCACACTACTGCATACTCCCTTCAGGAATTAAGCTGTCAACACAATGTTGGTATCTGATGAGCTCCCTGTGGTAAATTTAGAAATAAGGGCAGAAACAAAGGGCAGAAACATTCTTAATTCAAAGAGCTCTATTTGGAGGGAATTTCTCTTTTTTGATTGTAGAGTACATTATATATTCAGTTAGCCAGCTGTCATGTCAGTCATGTAAGAAATACATAATGTTTAATATTGGTTTATTATTTTATTTTCTTATTTTTTTTTAGATCTTCCACATTACAGTCCCTCAGTATTTTATTAAAAAGTGGAATTAAGTGATCCTCTATAGTTTTGCTGGAAGATGAACTGTACCTATACTCTACAATGAAAACAGTTGTTGTTCATTTGTAATTTGTTCAAGTGTAAAAGGTATGATAATTGCATGATTGAAATTGGTTTGAAACAAATTTTTTTCTTTGAAGCTACATGGTTTCACTGTAGGAACCAATTAATTATTGTATCAGTGCTTGCACTCTTTAACAGGGTTTTTTTTTCCCTGAAGTGGAAATGGTATAACTTTAAAGGCAGTCATTCATCACCCTACACTACAGTTTTAGTATACATATATCAAAACTCTCAATTGGTACAGCTCTTTGATTGGCATCACATTCAAACAATGCATCATAGCTAATTTACACAGCATGGGCACTGAGAGTGTCTTGATTACACATTATGGACTTGTATGGTCACTGGGACAAGCCATGAAGCAATAAACTAGCATTGTGTCTGGATAAAGATGAGTTTTAGATAAATGTGGGAGGGGCTAGAAGTAAGTAGGTTGGGAGAATTGGAACTGTTTGGGACGATGAAAATATGCCTTTAAGCACACAGTACAACTGATTTAGTGGTCTATGGAAGGGTCAAGAGCAGTCCCCCAAACTATATCATATTTGGAAGCAACAGCTAAACCTCACTATTTTCTTCTAAAATTAGATTCTCTTCAAAGTAGATTTCATCATGGTTATGACTTTACTATTGCATATACATTCAAGGTAAAACCAAGGATAGTAAATTTGAAGAGAAGTTTGTAAAGAAAAGATGGCCTCACATGACTCTCAGCAGCCAATCATGCAAGAGGACAGTCTACTACACTGCTTCAAGTTAGGCGACTGCTGCAGCAAGTTGGGAGACTGCTGTTGCCGATTAGAGTAATTTGTGGATCACCGTAATTGAATTTTGTCATAGCAAAGTCTTAGCATATATGCACATTATCTGTGAAAAATTAGTTTTGCTTATTACGCACAGTAGTGCCACTCAGTAGAAAATGATCTTGTGCATTAACACCATTTGTAGACCAAATCCACTGTCTAGCAGCTTCCACTAAAAGAGTTGTTAATAGAACTGGAGGGAGGGCTGTTGAAGTTAACATTAAAAGTCATGAATACAGTAGTACCCTGTTTGCCCAAATTACAAATATGTGTGAAAATATTTCAGAATAGAAACGTTGTGTATTGAAAGTAAAAAAAAAAAAAACAAGCCATTGACCTGCATAAAGTTGACATTGTCATGAAGGAAAATATATGAACCCAGTATTTGATGCTTTATTTGAAATGAGGACAATTTACAATTTTCCTCTAAATTTGAATCAGGGAGAACTGAAACAGTTTTTAATTAGAGAACTAGGCATTTTATCTTATTTTTAAAGAAAGCACTCTGAGGTTGTCAGAATAAGAGAGTACTGTGTTACCTGGGTCCATAGAAACTAGCTAATTACAAGCTTTTGTTCTAAAAAATGTTATGCATGACAGTATATCTTCTTCTAAAAGCCCAAGACATGCAGGGACCACTGAGACCCGGGAGGAGGTTAGGAGGGTTTTAGCCCCCCACCTTTTCTTCTGTAGGTATTTTGCACCACCTTACATGCTTTTATATTATTGAACATATTGGGCCACTTTTGTGATTAATAGCCTCGATCCCCATCCCCCCCCCCTTCCCACCCCCGCCAGTGTACCCACACATCAAAATTTGCTCTATGGCCCTTGCAGTGTAGATACAGGTGAACACAATATTAAATTTTGAAATTTTATGAATTACAATAACCCTTCTTCAGAAATTAGATCTTAGAATCTTAGAAATCAGATATTAGTCGAATCAAACTGATCATCATTTGAACTTTCTTCTGCAAATGTACAGTATTCTTGTTTGCAGGAGTAAAACTATGAAAAATCATTTTATTGCAGGCATATTGACTCTGCATGGACCATGACCCTGTGAAACTACCAGTAGATTGTCTAAATGGACTCTGTATATCTATCTAGTTCAATTAAGAAAACTCCCCACCCACTTTTGCATAAATGTTGTACCTGACAGGATGTAAGCAGTGGTATTTTACGTCAATGCATCACAAATTCCCAGAACAGAGTTTCAAGTCCAGACCAGACGTGTCCTATATCTAATTCCGGTCTTCAGAACGCCTTCACCACAAAGCAAACATTAGCAACCATTTTCAATCCGAGTACAAAGGGCTTGTGGGGGTTATTGTACTCTTTATGTTTCAATTTAATAATAATAGTGCACTCGTACCAGGTTTGTCACTGGACTGTAGTACGCGTGTCATGGTTTCATTAATTACTAATCATGAAATTTATTTCGTTACATCAGTCAGTTAAATTGCTGGAATTCTAAGACTTTTGACCACATAAATTTACTATTTACACTACTTGAACTGAAGCCTGTTTGCTTTATGCTTTAGAATGTGTGATAACAAAGCATGTTTTGTCTGAACATATGTATTTTTGTGTACATTATGGTGTGGAACTTCTGTAGGTACTGTATCTTGCTAGATGGATATTGCCTGACCTCACTCCCATCCCATTTGTTGTCTGATTAACACGTATTGTAGTCATTATCCAACATGTTGCCATTCACTGTCCATTGATGGCATCACCAATCATCACACCTGTAGCATGACCTATCAATAGACCTTTTTCTAAATAGCAATTACAAAGGATTGTGGGATGCAATTTTGGTATGCATCCCTTTTGTCAATGATGTTTTACTGCTGCAAGATATGACGCATACCAAAGCGCTGTTCCGCTGAAGTAGCGATTTGGAAATGGGGTCTAAGGAATTAAACTCGACTATATAAACAATGATATATAGGCTTCCTGGGAGGTTAGTGTTAGTGCCACACCCACTTGTAAGGCTAATGTACCAAATGTAGGACTTAGTCATGTACGTTGGACATTTACAATTGCAGACCACAGCCCCAAAAATTTAAATGTGAAAAAAGAGCCAGTTATAGCGTTCCCAAATCTTAATTTTTCAGTGAATGAAGCATAGGCATACAGTATGTACCTCCTTTTACAAAGAGAAAATGGGAGTTGCCCTTGGTATTTCAAAGAAGGACCATGGACACAAATGGGGTTCAAAAGGGGTAGGGTGGAGGTATTGGGGAAGGGGTGAGATATATGCTTCTGTTCATTCAGTAGCAGTATTGGTAACTTGGGGAAATTTCTCAGGGGTTACAGAAGTGCTCCTTCTACCCCATGGCTGTAGTCTACTCTTGGACTGATTCTAGTAATAGAAAAAAATTCTAAATTGCAATTTTTACGTGATAGGTTTGTCTTCATGTAGACAACAACTCTTTTAATGAAGACTATGGTAACCACATACTGTACGGTACTTGCCAAATTTTGTATTTCAGTCGGTACCCTTGAATGGGATCAACTACCAAGAGCAGATATCGAAATCAAGCAAAGATAAACAATTGCTCTTCTACCCTGCTAAAGAAAGCCATTTTCCAGCTAGATGGGGGAAAGTGCAGTACAGTAGACAATAACAGAGAGCTATCACTTGGATCATAGTTTTAGACTGAATAAATCATTTATTACAATTTTTGGTTTCGATGATAAGAGAAACCAATGCAATCATGATGGCTTGCGTGTGTATGTATGTATGTGTGTGTGTGCGTGTGTGTGTGTATGTGTGTGTGTTTGTGACACTTTGCTTGTTAACACGATATCTCAAGATAGGAATGTGTGACAGTTTTCAAACTTGGTACATAAATACACCATATTGAGAGGAAGAACCCTATTGTTTTTGGTTGAGGTCAAAGGTCACCTGGGGTCACCAGTGGTCAAAGTCTGAAAACCTTGTTAACGCAATATCTCAAGATAGGAAGCTTGGATAGATTTCATATTTGGTATGTAGATGCGTTATAGTCAGTAGATGGTCCCTATTGTTTTTGGGGTAGTTCAAAGGTCATCTGGGGTCACCAGGGGTCATCGCCTGAAAATCACGTTAACACGATATCTCAAGGTAGAAAGCTTGAGTAGATTTCATATTTAGTATGTGGATGCATTATAGTCAGTAGGTGGTCCCTATTGTTTTTGGCATAGGTCAAAGGTCATCTGGGGTCACTGGGGGTCAAAGTCTGAAAATCTCGTTAACACAATATGTCAAGATAGAAAGCTTGAATAGATTTCATATTTAGTACGTAGATGTGTTATGGTCAGGAGGTGGTCCCTATTGTTTTTGGTGGAGGTCAAAGGTCATCTGGGGTCATCAGGGGTCAAAGTATGAAAACCTTGTTAGTGCAATATCTCAAGGTAGGAAACTTGGAAAGATTTCATACTTGGTATGTGGATGCCTTATAGTCAGTAGATGGTCCCTATTGTTTTTGGCATAGGTTAAAGGTCATCTGGGGTCACTGGGGGTCAAAGTCTGAAAATCTCGTTAACACAATATCTCAAGATGGAAAGCTTGAATAGATTTCATATTTAGCATGTGGATGTGTTATGGTCAGGAGGTGGTCCCTATTGTTTTTGGTGGAGGTCAAAGGTCATCTGGGGTCATCAGGGGTCAAAGTATGAAAACATTGTTAATGCAATATCTCAAGTTAGGAAACTTGGATAGATTTCATATTGGGTATGTGGATGCGTCATAGTCAGTAAATGATCCCTATTGCTTTTGGCTGAGGTCAAAGGTCATCTGGGGTCACCAAGGGTCAAAGTCTGAAAACCTTGTTTTTGTGATATCTCAGGTTAAGTAGCTTTGATAGATTTTATATTTGTTATGTGGAAGGGTTATGGTCAGGAAATGGTACGTAATGTTTTTGATGGAGGTCAAAGGTCATCTGGTGTCACTGCTGGTCCAAGTCCTAAAATCCTGCTTATGCAATATCTCAAGATAGGAAACTTGGATAGATTTCATATGTGGGTTTGTGGATGCATTGTGGTTAGAAGATGGTCCCCATAGTTTTTGGCAGAGATGAAAGGTCATCTGGGGTCTCCAGGGGTCAAAGCCTTGAAACCTTTTTAAATGTGATCTCTCAAGATAGCTGTTTGTCCATTTGTCTGTCTGTTGTTTGTCATTCTAGCTATGTATGGCTTTTATGGAGGTCAAAAGGTCATCTGGAATGACAAAATTATTTTTTGAACATGCTAGTATAACATTTGAATGAGAAGATAATGGTGCATGATGGCACTCTTTGAAACGGAACATTTATGTATCATCGAAACCTCAATGCATTTTTGCATTCTGGTTCTTCAAAGGATCTGTCTTCCTAATATGCAGTTGCAATGCCAGAGTAACACATATGTTAAAATCATTTTGTTTTATTTTGTTGTTGCAAAAGGCTTTATTTGAAGAATACCACACATTTGAAAATCTTCAGATTTTACTATAAAGCCCTTTTGGGACAAAAGAAAGCATGCAACTGAGTCCTGACTCATAGGGATGTATAGTTGGTTTGTTTTGCTTTGATTTGTATGCATTTTAACTCCAAACACTAGCCTCAAGTAAACCTGGACAATGCTTCATATAGTCTGGTAAATGTACAGTAATGCACAGGTTGACAACCACTTTCACAGGGAGGTAATTTAGTGTACTGTTCATACATTATTGGTGTTCCTGTTACAGTGTCAATATAACCTAGTCACACAGATTATCTGTGCTACTGTCCAAACAACATATACCTACTGTATTGGAGGTATGGACTACTGTATATGCATATGTACTTAACGTTAAGCTGAGACATACAAAGTATTAACCAGAAAATGGATTTAGTCGGCCTTAGATGGATCATTCTATATTGATTGACATTTATTCAGCCAATTGTAAAAATGCAGTGGAAAGGTGTAGGAAAGGATCTCACAAAGGAATAGGAACAGTTAAACTGGTGGCGTAGGTATCTTACCCCCCCCCCCCCCTTCCCTAGGTCAATATGTACAATTTTATTGAACACTATTTTACTTCAAAAGGCAAAATCTGTGAAAACAGATTGCATATCAGAGCACTTAAAAATTTTCAAAAGGGAGGGGATACAGTACCCTTGATAAAAGTTGATAGAACTACTCTGTTTTGTGTTTTAGTCTAGTTGTTCCAGAACGGAAGGCATTTTTTACTTTTCTTCTTCAAGTTTTTGATAAGCTGATTAATTTATTATAGTAAGGATGGAAATTATTTAACCTTGAAAAAAGAAAACAAAAAAAAATTGTATTGTAGAGTGCCTCAGAACATTTTAACATTTTAGGAGCTTGTAGCATTAAAGTGGAAAGATGTTGCCAAAGCAAAGGTAAACACATGCACAGTACATGAGGTACTACAGTATTTGTCAATTCATAAATTTATGCTCTTGGTATTCAAGTTGGTCACTGCAGCACAATGTACTGTATGTAATGAAGTTCGTACAATTTGAAAAAAGCTGAATTTTAAGAAAATATTTGCAAATCCCTTGCTTTTTTTTTATCCATGTTAATATTAGCTATTTTAATATGCCATGTATGATTAAACAGCTGCAGTGTTATTACACACGGTATGTATTTAATATTCCTGTTGATTGTTTTAATGCAGTATTTTTGTAGAGACATACATTGACATGTGTACGGTTTTTACTTGGAAAAGTGGATTTCGATGACAATTTGATGGTGTTATCCACAACTTTAAGTGTTTGTGCACCCTGTTGTATGTGTGAATAGGTAGTCTGTTGTCCTGTTACTAGTGCTGAATGAGTTTAAAGGTCAGGAGGAATGCATATAGGTGGCAGCAGAACAATATCTTAAGTGATAGTCTCAGTAAAATATACTATAATAAACTATTGGGTACTTATAAAGAAAAGAGAAAAATGAGTTCAAAAGAAAAAGAAGGGGGTCGGGAGAATGTAGGGGGAGAGGAAACTGACCCATGCTAGTAGCCAAGGGAGAAATGTTAAATTCCCCTATAATAGATTTACTACCCTACGTACCATTAGGCTTCACCACAAACACTCAAGAGCAGTAACAGATCACTGTTTGTCCCACCTCGTTCACCTTCACATGAGGAATTACCCCCTCCCCCTGTGAAAGAAACTCGTCATTAGCATCCCAAATGCTGTAGTTTGGCTTACTACTTGAAGAGGCCACTTTGGAAATTTCCCCCTCCCCCGTTATTTTTGTACTACCCTGTGAACATGCATTCACTAGCATTTCAGTCAGTTGGCATGTTGAACAGCAAGTATGGTGAAACTACCAGTCTGATATCACTTCTTCTTAAAGGGTAGATCTCTTCACTCCATTCTCCTAACCAATAATTTACAGCACTTGTAGCTGCTCAGACAGCTTTCTAAGTCTCCTTCCCAGCTGAAAGTTCCCCTTACAATCCTTTGGGGTAGTACCCTTTGAACCCAAAAGGTTTAAAATGGTACCCTTTGGAAAACCCCTTTGCATTTAAAGGGTTCCCTCTGGTTGTTGATGGAAATTGGGCAAATTTCAAATTATAAAATTACCCTTCGCATAAACCAAACCCCTTTGAAAACACTTTAAAACAATTTGGAACCCATTTAAACCCCCTTGGTTACTGGAATTTGGACAAAGATTCTCAAAGGGAATTTTCTGCTCGGTTGTGCAGACAAAATTAGTTTATTGCTTATAAAGATGAAATGCAGTCACGCAATTTGAAGTATTGGGTTAGTCATTAGTGTACAGTAGTACTGTAGATTAATAGTAGACTATTTTACAGTTTTTCATACAGGAAAGGGCTCTTGAAATTTGTAGGGCAATTAATTTTCTCACTCAATTTGGAAATTTACAAAAATTTAATCTCTCGGTTTTAATACCCAAAGTGATGTAATATCATCTTTTGAAATATAAAAGATGCTTGGAAGATTTATGAGATATGATTTCAAAAGAATTTTGGACACAAAAAGTGAACTTGAAGCAAGTACATGTGACATCATATCCCCACATTAGTGCACAATCTTTTGTTTTTTGGGTTTCCCGAAAGGGAAAACATATGGACTCACTGCAGACAAAGACTTTTGCAAAAGGTGTAGGATCGTGCATTTTAGTGTTGGCGTATACTGTGGCTCATCGACTTTCGTAATATTGGTGCACAAGTACTACGCGTCTACATAATTGTTCACTGTCTGAAGCCAAAGACCAGCTTTTTCGAAAACTGGGTTTGATGACTCAGCCAGACGAGACCATTTATAATGTGGGCAATTGTGTGCTCTGTTTCTAGAAAAGTAATATTGTTTGTAATTGAAGAAAACACCCGAACACTTTTTATTCTGATTCGTTTAATTCATATTATGATAACAGATTTTCGCTTCATAGTTTTATGATAACAGATTTTCGCTTCATAGTTTAAACTTTGAGGAACAGCAACTTTTCACGAGAGAAATATTTTAACTTCCTTTGAAATGTTTCAAACCTTCACTGGGCATTGAGTTACGTAATAGGTATCTATCGAGTTTCAAATCAGATTTAGAACGTATGGAAGCGGAGAGAAAGCTTCAGAAGAAAGGGACATGAGTTAGCACTTTGGGGGAAGGCATCATTCTCTCGGCAGTTATTTGAAGGCCTTCTGGTGGCTTTTCTCCAGGGTTTTGTAAAAAGATCCACTATGTGTCCTTGAAACCCTGTCGCAATTCCTTTTCCTAACTCAACATATCTCATTTAAAAGATTGTATACTTTTGTTAAAAGACACTTCTGCTCTTCAACAAAGCCACAAAAAGTTATGTTATGTGGGCACATTGTCTCTCATTCATTTTGTCTTTCTATATAAGTTAAAGGGCCAAATCTCTCACCCCAAACTACAATTTTGGTACGGGGATACCAAATTCTCAATTGGCTCAGCTCTTTGATTGACATCCAGTTCAAACAATGCAGAGTACCAAAGCTTATATTACACAGCATGAACTGTACTGAGAGTGTTCTGATTATATAAATTGAGTTTTTCTTTACTCACCTTGAAGCAATAAACTGAGATTGTATCTGGTTGAGGATGAATTTCAGGCAATTGAGGGAGGGGCTCAAATAAGAAGGTTAGGAGAATTGGCACTGTTTGGGGTGAGAGATCTGGGCCTTTGAAGTCCTTTTGTCCTTGAAATTTTATACTGTGGGAATGTTTAAATATCTTTGCCTGTAGATCAAGCATTGCCCTTCACCATACATAGAATACAACTACTGTACCAATGTTAGTTAATATTTCCTGCAAGGGCATCAAAATTAAAAATAAATTGAATGTAATGTCAAATTAATGAGCCGCGGCATCACAGATTTAAATGATGCACGAAATCAAAAGAAAAAGGTGGATTACTTTATAAATTTGCATCTCAGTCCGAACGCTATATGCTTTTGAGATGAAGTTTTCGCCTCCTAAAAAAGAAAACTTTTCTGCATATCTTGAAGTTCAAGGAATTTTGTGTCCAAGAATATGCGTTTAATTATCCTTTTGGGAAACATTTCACAATTAAGTTTTGATCTTTAAACTTTAGGATCCATTTTCTCCTCAACAATCCCATATTAGGAAAATATGATTGCATAAGTGGCATGAGAACTTAACAAACTTTGCATCCCCCACAGTGAGGTCCTATTCCTATTAACTTCAAGGTCAACACAGCAATCTCATAAAACAAAGAGCAGCAAAGCATTCCTTGTCAATGTGAGGAAGTGATGCAAGCTCTGCTGCCCTCAAACCCGCTTTGGAACACAAATCTACAGACTTCATTCACTGATATCTCAAGAAGTACATCCGATTTAAATAGAACTTTCACCACACTATGTAGATTTGGTTCCTCTTTCACATATGAAAATTAACCTCTTTCACATATGAAAATTAAATATTTGCTTAAACTTCCGCTTTAAAAGGTTCTAAAACTCAGAGAAGGTGAATGCCATGTTTCAGCTGCCTTCTTTCAATCTTAGCTTAGATACCTACTAATGGCATTGCTTAAATCTGCATTATTAGAAACAATTTTCCCCTCCGTGTAGATTGGGGGTTGCAGAATATATATATCCATGGCACTGCCATCTTATCATAAGAGATGACTAAAAGGTAGAACTTACATTGGATTTGAACCATGTAGACGAATGCAATAAGCGCTTGTTTTAAGTGACTGTAAGCAGCCATTAGTGGGGTCCATCATAAGCCTTAAATCTGAAAACCCTCTTCATTTATTTTGTATGTGAATTTCAAACCCTCATTTTCAGTGAAATGAGGATTACAATCAGACCATCACTTACTGTCCGGATTTGTCTATATGAAACCAAGCTTTAACTTCAACAGTATCTGAAACTGTATAGTATTTAAACTTTGCTTTTTTTATTTAGCTTCACACTATAGCATGTAACATGTTCATGTTGCTAAAAGCATGTGTCTTTGCACCATGCATAAGGGCAGGATTATACCCTGTGTTTATGGGGAGTATTGTATTTAAAATGTTCCAACATAGCATTAAAAGTAAATTGTTCTAATCATTTTCAAATCATTTGGTCACGTCAATAAACCCCAGTAATAGCTTCATCTGCTCAAAATATTATGCACAAGAAGAGTGATCATGGTTGCATCTTTTGAAATGTTGAAAGTTTGGGTGAACAAATTATTCTTGAGCAACAACTAACTGAATTCTATCTGAGGGAAACTTATTTCTTGAAAAGAAGGCCACCGTACTGTCTTATTTGTAATTATTATCACTCTTTGCCAATAAATATTGGTTTTTAAAAGGATGAAATTTCCTTGTAAAACAGACCCAATATTTCCCTTTAACTGTTCTTATATGTTGTATCTTCCTACTCACGAGTAATGTATCAGAAGCAATCATTTGAAAGCAAGTAAGAAAACTGTTTTGGTTTCCCATTTTATCCATGAATATTACTATCAAAGAATAAAACACAATTAGCTTTGCGTGTTTGGGGTCTACCTTGAACAGATAACAGTAGTTATATTAGGAGAGTCACCCTGTCATGGTACTGTACTGTATCTGTTGTTATTTGTTTTTGAATAAATAGCTTCAATTGGAAGATTTTTTTAAATACAAGTAGGCAGAAGTATACAAGAATTGATGTGATTCAAATGTCTGAAGGTCATCTGGAATTGGTTGTCTAGCTTCAAATACAAACCTAATGGGCATGACACAGAGAATGGTCCAAGTTCATGAATCATTGATTATCCATTCTACAGATCATCAAATGGCAAAGTCAAAACGTTAAATCGCTGTGTCGCATATTTTCCAAACAAAATGAACCGTGATGAACTGAACTTTTACCGATAACAATAAGATAGCCTGGTAGTTTAAATGTGGGAATTTGTTGCAATCTTGCTTTTCTGATCAATGGATGAATGAATTCTTCATTACTTGGCAGGGTAGGTAACAAACACATTGCCCTTGGGTTGTTGTGTCTGCCATTTTAAGGAAAAGGTTTTTAATTAAGGCAGGGACATTAACCTTTTGCAAATAACAATCATAAAGGGTATTAGGATAGAATTTTTGTGTGCATTGCCTCTCATCATGTGCAGCCAAATGCTTTTGACAAAATAAGGCTTATCTAAATTTTAACCCACAATCTTTTAGGAAAGGACCTATGAGAGAAGAGTTTCTACTGGCTGTCTCAAGAGTTTAGGAAAAAAAGAAAAGAAAAAAAATGCAGAACCTTGAGCCAGCAAATTAAGGATGAGGGTCTCTCAGTAGTATGAAGTTTTTTCAAATTCATTCCTTATTTTGTCATATCTGTCTTTGTCTCACCCTCTTTAGGTTGTACCAAAGTGTATACCAAGTCATCACATCTGAAAGCTCATGAGCGGATACATACTGGAGAGAAACCATACCTCTGCTCTTGGCCTGGTTGTCTGTGGAGATTTGCCCGATCAGATGAGCTTACGAGGCATTACAGGAAACACACTGGAGCAAAGCCCTTCAAGTGTAAAATATGTGGACGTTGTTTTTCGAGATCGGACCATCTAGCTCTGCATGTGAAGAGACATCAAGAGAAAATGCGACTGCAGGCCCTCCAGGCACAGCAGGGCATGGAATTTAGTCTTCCTTACGTGAAACAGCCGTTAGCACTCACTTAGGGAGAGGTCAAAAAAACATCAAACAGTCATCTACGCAGAGGAAATGGGTCAGAAGAAATACTGCCACCGCAAAGGCTCAAGATAGTCAACTTGGAAATAGGTGTTGATGTTGAAATATATGGATGGCAATAAGGACCAGAATCGCAAATGTGATGTCATCTGTCTTCCTATTTTACTTGGTTCTTCAGTTCATCTGTAGTTTTCATTGTCTACCATCTTCACCTAGGAAGTAAACTGCACTACCTCTTTAAAATCAGTGGTATCTGTAGTTTGTAATAGTCAGTTCTGGCAAGCAGAGTTTGCTGAGCAGGCTCTTGTCTCCCTGTCAATCTGCTACTGTATTCTTTTAGGGCATTTCAGATATCTTTAGGGCCAGTTGCCCCATTTACATGCACAAATCTTATCCAGCATAAAGTGGGTAGAGGTGACATATGTTTAAGTGGTCAGTGTCTGTAATGCAGAAGAACTGGGACCTTGGGTTGGGTACAGGTAAAGTCCAGTAACTAGATGAGTTGAGTCCAACATATTTTTTTCTGCCAGACATAGCCACATAGTGGGACTTTGTTCTACAGGCTACAGTGCTTTAAATGTAGGTTTAAAGATTTAGGTATGTGTTTACAAAAACTTCATAGACATAAAAATAAAGGGGAAAAAATATATAAATATTTAGCTCATGCATTGTTCATTTTGTGTGTATCCTGCACAATCCCTTTTTTTATTGCAGTGATTTCAAATGTATGATATTGAGAAGCATGTTCTAAGCCTTAGATTTCCCCACAGCCACTCATTGCAATGTCAACCCCCCTCCCCTTCTTTTTTTTAAGAGGCACTTTACTACATCCAATTGCAATGTTTTGCTCAAAGATCATAACAATGCCATTTCAGGCATCAAAGTAGAAGTTTTAGAAACTGCACACAGGGTATTCATCCTTCAAGAAAAACATTGTACTTGAAATATTGTAGAATTGTGTTATTAGAGCATTAACTAATCCTGAAAGAAAAAAAAGTCTTTACATAAATGATTTTAGCTGGTTAAACTAACCCTTAATAGAAATGCGACAACTTAAATATTTGCACCCATGGTGTACTAGTGTCCTGCCAAAAATATTTTTGATGCCCTGGATTACCCTATTTTCTCACTTTCATGCAAGAATCACTCTTTTCTCAGCTAACATGAATATCCCCAAAATTGATAGCTATTGGCTTCTACTGTTTTGACATGTCAGTGTCATAATGAAACGTAAAATTAATTGCAGCAATAATGGGAGCTGTTTATCAAATACTGGCATTTATCTATAATGCACGTTTTTTTCTGTGTAGTGTTCTGTTTTGTCAATTTATTATGCTGCCACAGCACTATTAATATTGAAATCACTATAGAGCTTTATTTTTCCAATACTGTACTACCGGTATGTAAAATATTAAAAAAGGAGAAAGCTACGATGCATTTCAACAGTGGACTTCAGTAAATGAAAGTATAAACGCGTTGTGCCTTTATATCTGTGGACAAACGTCTTATTTTGCAATGACTTCCTTGATAGTGAACTATGTAACCATAGCAACTCATGTAACTTGTGTAATTTGCATGTCTTTCTTTGCCAGTGTGCACTTATGACGAGGGAGGCCTATTCTCCTGGAAGACACCATTGTATCTCAAAAACAGTCAGAATATTACCTCTTAGCATTTCAAAATAAAACAAAAAAATTGTTTGGTGTACATAATTTCTATTACTATGATTATTTTGTTCATTTATTGTAAATTGTCTTTCATGTATGCTAAAGGTGCATACAAGTCCTGGGACAAGGAAATAAAGTGTGAAGGGTTTGGATTTTATTGAAAATCAAAAGATGAAGTATTTCCACTCCCCTCTTTCTGTTAAATATTTGTAGAGTATCCATCGTTCTGAAATGACAATAATTAGGCTTTCTTATATGTGTTGACATCAGATACTAATTATGATAAATTTAAAGGGTCTATTGGTACTCCCCCCCCCCAAAAAAAAAAAATCTAACAAAAGATGGTAAGTTTAACATAAATTGAAACAATTGTATCTGATAGGTGTTTCACTGATGTACTTACGCATTTTACCCAGTCATTGTGTGCCCAGACAACCTGTGTGGATATGGCCTTGGGCAATTGAAACTCAGCACAGGATGTACTGCTGCTTGCTTGGATTATGACATTTTCTGATAGATGTTGTGGAAGGGGCTGGAGGTAGGCTTTTGTTGGGAGAAATGGTCAGGTTGAAGACCCTGTTAGATTGGCTTGCAAATGTTAGATTTCTGCCTTATGAGTTGAAAGGTCTGTGGCAACACTGCAGACATGTTAAGGGTTGCACTCTGATTGGCATGACTTCCACAATTGCATCACACTAAATGGTCTATCACTGACTTAGCATGTTCAAATTATTCAGTGGTTTACTAAGGCAGTTTACCCACAGCCAGTGTGGTTATGACCTTGAACAATTCCAACTCAACACAATGTATTGCTTGGAGATGTACTAAATACATACTCTTGTACAGTAGATTTGGGAAGATGTGCTAGAAGTAGGGTTTTGGGGAGATTCCTCACTGTTTGGAGTGAGACTTTTTGACCTTAAATACAGTATGTGTTGGTGTATTAAAGGCCATCTACTCTCACCCCAAACTGTAATTTTTGCGGTAGTTTATAAGTTGAATACTCACCATTTCGCATTTTTTCCTGTGCTGGTGCCGGGTGAGATTGTATTTGCCTGTATATTGTTCAAGTGAGGTATATCAAGTTTCCAAACCCACTGCTGGAGGCATATTATTATCACTTCACCAAGCTTCTAGTCCACATAAGTTGCAAAAAATTTCACAGTTCTTTGGGCAGGATTGTAATCAAAACCCCCTCTGCATGCTCTGCATACTGTGGCTAGGGTTTCTTGACTTGGATTAAATGTCTTTGCATGGTGTATTACTGTCTGTCAATCATCAAATTGTGTTATTGGGCAAGGAAGGAAATCAAGTGTATATTTTTACTGTGACCAATTCATCATGTACTCATTGAAAAGACTTGTGTTGGTGCTTTCTTGCAACCAGAGCCCCCCTCCTACCACTTTATGGAGGAATCCAAATAGGAAAGTGATGGTCTGATTTTGTAGGGCATACCTGGGGTCCATAGCTTTCATCTTTCAAATTCTTTGCTTCCCTCTATCATGGATGATTGCAAATCAAATTTCTCCTTGATTTCCTCAATTTCACTGACCTGAGTGTGATTAGAATTGTGTGTAAACAATAAAAATAAGAGTAAACAATAAAAATAAGAGGATTTACAGCTCTACTGGGATTTGTCTACACCTCTTGCTTATGGTTTATTACATAATAAAAATATTAAGTAGGTATCGACCTATCACATGCACCGTGATGGATAAAAAAATGCCTTTGTTCTTCTTATGATCAGTTGAAATTGTACATACATGGTAGACTACAACAAGTATATTGCCTATTGGCATATATTGCGATGGATTCCTGTAATCCTTGTCTTCTTCTCTCTTGCATATAGGTATGGAAATTAGTGCAGTTGTGCCTGATTAAATTTACTGGTTGAAGCAAGCCTATATGTACAACTCCACAACAGGGAGATTCATAATACTTTACTTGGCTGTTATCTACATTCCAAATTTTGATTAGTCTAATACTACAAAGGGTAGGCTTGTAAGCCCAAGTCCGGGCCCCTATCTGATTTCACTCTTCTACGTGCCCCTTCCCCCTTACTCTCTATTTTAAAGGAAGGATGTTTGGCTTTCTTTCTTGCAAAATAGTGCAGACCTGTTCTTTGTCATGTTGGCCATTCCCTAACGTCACAAAAGGGGGATAGCCTTACGGTTACTACTGTACCAAAGTGGAGGGTCATCATTCGGTTAGTGTTCAGTGGTGTCTACTTTGTGCTACTCCAGTGAGATGAGGAGGTATGAGGAGGTTGATTTGGCAATGTGGAGGCTTATATATAGGCTTAAAAGGGACAAGGGGGAGGTGGGGATTAAAAGTGGTAAAACTTCTTTTATTGATAATGCAAAATTAAAGTGCCTGATGAGAATATTTAGCCTCCTGCCCAATTGAATGACCTTGCTTGTTATACATCTCATAACAAAACTAGTGCCCAATCATGAAATAAAAATGGTCTTCTTCTACATTGAAATGTCCACTTTTTAACATTCCATCTGTCAGTGATGTTATCCATTAATTTATTATTTGTACAAAATGGACCTTGTTTTAATTGTATTATCAGGCATTTTCTCATTCCAGGAAGCATTCCCACCTCTGCCACCAGTGTATAAGGTAAACACTGTGTGTGTGTGACAAGCAGATAGAAAAAATCTCTACTAGCTTCCAGCAGAGCATTGTGAAATGTTTCATCTTGATTTTTTTCTTCAACCAAGTTGTCTTTTCTAAGTAACATCTTGAAATAAAGAATTAAAGCAATTTGCCCTTTCTGAATTGTGGCATGTAAATATTGTCAACAACTTGAGGCTATCTGTTATAAACCAATGTGTGTAAAAAAATGCTCCAAGCGAGGTTGATACTACAAATAATTTGTAAGTTAAAGGGAGGACCGTATATTTGGAATATTTTCTTAAATCCATTGTGCTGAAAATAATGTTCTGTGGCTTTTCTGTTGGAAAAGTGCTTATTACAACTCAGTAACTTTAGGTTTTCTATCAACTCTCAAAGCACTCATCATGTGGACTTCAATGGATTTGCTGCCATTGTTTTTGTTTCATAGAAACATTTTTAAGGATTTTGGGGATTTAATAGAGTTTGTTCCATATGAAGTGGTACTTCGGTCACAAAATCCTTTCCAATTTAATACCCTTGCCTAATCGTGGATCAACTAGGTTTTGATTTTAAAAAGACTTGAAGGTAGTTCCTGAGAATATCCTTATTGAATAAAATGTCCTTCATCATTAACCTCCCGAGTTTCTTCCAAGATGTGCCTTATACTTGGAATAAATGTATTGTATGCTTTATTTTGCCCGGCCAGCTTTACAGATTACATTTAATTTACATATTATGTATTTCACCTTATTTCATATTTTGAAGGGTTGGCATTGGCCAGTATGTTACATATAAAAATATGAAACGGGATTGGGAGGGGAGGGTGGGGTGGCTTCTGCATGAATGTGAATTATCTCAGTATGAAATTCATCACATACATTTCTTGGTTTAATACTTACGTATCTTCTATGAAGTATTTGTTACATTCACATTGTGTTAGGGAATTTAGCACCACCCCCCCCCCAACTTTGGTGGCATCTGTGTGTAAGTGTCTAAGGGGATACTTGCATTGGTTGTTTAAAGGCAGCTGAAAATTCACCAGAAAGGAATACCTTCATTTATACTGTTATCATTCCATCAGAAAAGATAAGTTCCTTTTCACTTAAATTTAATGATGGTAAAACAGCTGTATGATTTAGAGGGCAAGAGCAGTCACCCCAACTTGAAGTAGTATAGTAGACTGTCCTGTTTTATGATTGGCTCTTGAGAGTCATGTGAAATTTCTTCTCCTCAGAGGAGAAATGAACTAGAAGTAGTTAATTAGTTAGATGGAGTTTTTCAGTCCAGTTTCCCACCAGTTGGTTCAAGTCGAGCCAGCCACTGCCTTTTTTTTCCAGTTGGAGCTCACTGGTTTATTTCCCCTACTCCATTGCTTATGCTGAGCACCAAGCACGATGGCAGTAGGTTTCCTTTCTAAAAGTCTTCCATATGACCTGGCTAGGACTCAAACTCCCAACTAGAAGTTACTGCCTGGTTTACCTTGCATAAACAATCCATTACGATTAAAGATACTTTAAGAGAAAGCAGGAAATTGTGTTGTTTAGCTGTTGTTTTAAAATAATTTTGGGGGCCCAAAACTGCTCTTGCCCTTTAATAACACAGACAAATATTACAAATGCGACAGTTTTCTGTACTGTGGAACTAAAAGATTGTGATGTTATTATTGTAACATATGTTATTATAGTTTGAATTTAAAAAGTTTCTATTGCTTGGGTTTTAGAAAGTCATCTTCTGTTTTGCATTTAGGTATAAATCATAACTTACTTTGTATGGCCTTTTAATTTGGAATGTATTAAAAACAAGGTAGGACATTGAACCTTAGTAAACAAAATGTTTCATCATTTGGAATGAGAAAATAAATGGGCACCCAGTAGGTGTAAGTGTAAGCTGTTAGTACTGCTTGGCAAGAAATTCGATATAACAAAAGTACTTTAATTTTCTGAAATTGTTTCTTTGGGGACACCTTAAATAGTAAGGCAGTTTTTCTTAATTGTCTGTCATCTGTAAGAATAATTCCATATTTTACAGGGATTGAACTTCCTCTATTTAAATGTAACATTCTATGAGGCCAAGATTTTGTCCTTATATACATATGAAACTATTCTATCATTATTTCTTTCAAATGTTTGGAATTGTCATATGGCATTTTCAGTACTTTTTAATATTTATTTAAGAATTATTGTATAGTCCTTGATATTGGGAACAATTCACTCTTCCACTCTCTACCATAAAGAAAAAAGACTGCAATAATAGAAATAAGAGCACGACAATATAAGATAAGAAAAATAGTATATACGAGAATGAGAGGTAGGGCAAAAAAGTTACTATCATATATAAAATGACACTTTTCTGAGCAGATATGCCAGGATCAACCACAATATGCTAATGATCGGCACTGTATGAGCAGAATAAACTATTGCTGTTTGTAATTTATCGTTTGCACATTCAGCCATTTGTAATATATGTATTGGAATCAGAAGCAAAAGGGCATATCTACAGTTGCATTCATAGGATATGAGGCAGGTTGTAGAGGTATTGAGGAAGAGAGATGGCTTATTGTTTCCCCCTACCCATAGTAAGTGGGGGATTAAAAAATGAATCCTTTAGGGTAAAATTGTTGCCATGCTTGGCAATTGATAAAAAAAGACACCCAACCCCCTTGAAAAAGGCTAGCTCATGTGCTCAGTGTGGTTTTGCAATACTAAATCTGGTTGACATGGCTTTTTGATGTTATGACTCAGGTATGATCATTGATAGTAGTGTGTGTGTTTTGGAGGACTGCCATCTCTATTTGGCCTTTGCCATGGGGATTTTGGAAGGACAAGCGCCTTTTTTTTTGGCATTTTTTACACAGGAGTACTTGGTGGGGTCAATCACTCCATCTTTTTTGGATCTTGGGGGACACATACCTGCAAAAGGAGGAGATTCCTGTGTGGGTATCTGTTGGTTATAAGATTTCACTCCAGATTTAAGGCACTGAAATGTTAAAAAAGTGATTAAATCTTGTGGATAGTTCCATGAAAGACAAGCCTGCAGAAAAAGTGTGACAACTTGAAATAAAGTTGAAATGATTCCAGTTAGATATTTCACATAGATCGAATACACTGTGTTATGCCCTTTTTGAAGCTGGTACCTGATTAATGGATTGGACTTTTGAACTCACCAGCTATTTGAACAAATAGTATTGACTTGTTATACAAGTTGTGTGACAATTAGTGCAGCTTTTCATTTTAATAATCCTTGAGCTTGACGAAGCAGACGGTAACAATCTGAATTTGTTAAACAGTGGTAGCAAAGTTTTGCTTTTAAAAATGCTGTAATACTAAACACTTTACATGCTTTCACAAGCACAGACATCAATCATGGGTGGTTTTTCTGAGTCCATCCATTTGTACAGCTGTTTATTCTTAATCCGATAGACCATCCATTGTCGGCTGAACAACGCACCGTGCTATGGGCTTTCAAATGACTGTAATCAAATGCATTTGCAGTGAAGGATAAAGGCAAATGGGTTTCTAAGTTCATATTCTATTAGACAATTTTAGCTGTATTTATTTTCTCAAATAAAAGATAGCTGTAGATATATAATATTTTCCAAAATTATCTCTCTTTGTCATTTTTTTCTTGTGTTGTATATTTTACAGTTTGGAGTGAACTTGTGATATATAATGCCACATTGTTGGCACTGAAAAGGTTTTGTGTATAAAACTGAGCCCCATTACTCTTTTGTATAAGTAGGGGGTGTATTGTGTTATCAGTGAAATAACTAAATCTGTTGCAATTATACTGCTTTGGAGTACATTTCCATAGAAGATGTTTGTATCTATCACATTGGAGGTCAGTTATGCATGGCTTGCACCTCTCCTTACCGATTGCATGGTCAAGTCATTACAATTTACAGCATCCAACCTGCAGCTGGGAGATCTGGAGGTCAACCCCCTCTCTAGATCATTCTCAGTGAAGAACAGAACCTACTGCTATTGTGCCTGGTGCAAGGTATCAGCAATAGATTGGGGGAAAAAGCCATTGCCCCCCCCCAGGCATGCAAAACTAGTAACTCTTCTTGGGGTGCTGGTTGCAAGGTGCCTGTAGGATAACTCCCATGTATGTATTACATTTCTTTCCAGAGCAGCTTGTTCACAAAAAGGGCATGGAGGGAGGTTTCCCTTCAATGAATGCAAGTTGAAGCCAGAAATGAACATACAATCGATCATGTCCATAAATAGTAACTCTTCATGAGGTGCTTGTTGCATGGTGCCTGTAGGGCCACTCCCATGTAGGTATTACATTTCTTTCCAGAGCAGTTTGTTCACAAATGGGGCATGGAGGGAGGTTTCCCTTCAATGAATGCAAGTTGAAGCCAGAAATGAACATACAATCGATCATGTCCATAAATATCACGTTTTTGGTCCGTTTTTGGTCCAAATTGGAGATTAAATATCCACCCTAGGCTAGTTGGTAGGGTTATAACTGAACATTCTACAGCACATATTGATTTTCAGGAGTAATTAGTGACCAATGGATTACAGTAATAATTAAAATGCACTTAAGATAGGAACAACCACCTAATCAGTATTAGAACAGGTAAATACAGTTGTACAGTGGCTGTGTCAATTAATTTTGTGCAATGAAGGGTAAAATCCTATTATCGGCAGAACTGTTAGTACTTAATTTGCGATCAAGTGTCAAATCATTACATCTCCCATGAAATTTAGGACCAGTCTTCAATGGGCTAGAATGATCCTCATGAATTAATGTGGTACAGAATGTGAATTCTGCCAGAGATCAAAGGTCCACAAGATGGGACAAAATCTAAGCCCACAGTTCACAAGTCCAAAGGTCCACAAAATCCAAAATCAGTGAACATTGGAAGACCCAAGGTCCACTAAGATTAATACAAATGTACCCCAAAAATATTGAGAATTGAAATAAAAGCATCAGTTACATTATAGTCAAATATCATCAGAACGGTACAACATTAATATTCCTACACTATAGGCAATTCTAGACCACATGCAATCCTGCTTGACATTTAAAGGACTAAGATGATCAAACCGTCTTTGTTTTCTGAGGTTTTCACATCACACTGTCAAATCAAGCAAGAACTAGATTTTATACTGGATAAAATGGATTAAATACTTATGTAATACAGTTTATCCAGTATATCATGAGACTTTCAATACCAATTTATTGTATCATAGAGTGAGTAGGTGTATATAGATATATAGCTGGGCATGCCATCATGACACTGGTATCATTTCAAAGCCACTAGGTGACTAAACACAATACTGGGTGCCATTTGTCAGAACTGAATTTCTGGAGATGTCTGGGTCACACAGTACACACATGGTTCATACAGTACATGCACAACCTTGAATTTTAAAAAGGTCATTTATAAGGCCTGGAAATTTTGTACTTGAAACTTTATCTCACAGATTATCTACTTTTATTACTATTATTGTACTAAACATTAACTAAGATGAAACTTTTGCAACACTGATCATAGCATTTGCTACAAGCTCATCTTTGTGTAGGGAGCAATTGATTGTTTCTTACCAATCTCAGAGGGGCTGTTGCATGTCTAGTCTCCCAGCACCCAACCTGTAGTGGCAATATTGCTATAGCTCTGTAAAATAATAGGGGATCCTTTACATTTCAGTGGCATGGCTAGTATGTGCCCTATGCGTGAATTCCCTGGCACTTGAGAAGGCACCCAGCAAGTCTGGCAACCAGCCCATTCTTGCCCACTGAGAACCTTAAACCACACTACTGTGAACTTTCAACATAAATTCTCTGTGATGCAATGGCCAGTGATTTGTGGAGATCACTTAGCTTAGAACAGAATGGACAAAAATGTATGCACTTGGTATATATTAGGACTTTTGGCTGTTGGGGGCCCATGTATGGACAATTATATCAAGGGGATCACCACACCAATGATATCACAAACACAATTTTTCCACAACTTCTCCAACCTTCATGTGGACATATGGGGTGACAACGAGACCTTGCACAAAATTATCTCTAGTTTGTTGAGACACTGAACCCTCGGGGTCCATCAGCATTGCCAGGGCCAGTCCAATTCACTTGCTCCAATAATACTGGATGTATGGAAAGTGTGGCTTTTGACTGAGGGGACCCCAAAACCAATGATATCACAAACCCATTTTCTTACACTTTTGCAATCTCCAAAAGGTACACACAGGCAATTGGTCTGGAGGTTGAATCTCAAGGGGCCCAGGGCATTGTCTTGGCCAGTCTACCATCCTGCTCCAATGCTGGATGTATGGACATGAGGCCCTGACAAAGCTATACTAAGTTGGCTTAAACTGTTGTCCCGCAAGTGCATTTCATGTTTTTTTTCCTATCCTTTCCTTTGTTTAAATGGGAGAAAGGGCTAGAACAACAATAAAAGCTGTTTGGAGCAACATTCCTTACCCTTTGAAGGTTTGAGCCTGATGGACAACTTGGTCACATGGTACAATTGAAAGGAGAGCAGCATTTAAAACTGAAACATGAGGTGCCTATGTAGTGAAGAACATTGCAGATATGAAATTTTTTTTGGTGAATGTGGATCACCTAGGATGACTCAAGCACCACAAATCCATCACTACAGTATATAGACACCTGTGATGCACCATTTGAAGGGCATGTATCCATGCCCTGCCTCCTATGTTGCTCTCATACCCCCACACTTTCACAAAATGAGCAGATGGTCCTAATTATACTGTAAGTGCAGGTGTCTGTCTTGCATCAAGCTAAGCAATCATACTGTCTGTATACTGTAGGCTGTCAGCATATGTCAAACTGTCTAGCTGTGAAATAAATATCTTTGAAGTTCAGGAACAATAGATGTAAAGCAGGAATATCACCTCGATATACTCAAGTGAGCCCTTCATTTTTAAGGTTTACACAGAAAAGATATGTAACACACTTAATTGTTCAACTTTCCCACAACAATCTAAAAAATCCTTCTTCATATCTTAACATTCATTCCTTAACCAATTGTCTCCCTTAAGTCTGCAGTCAAGTTGTCTGCAGTCAAGTCACTGCTCAAGTCAAATTGAGCAGATGAAATTATAATTCCATTCAGAGATGACCTTTAACATATACTTCTGGAGTCATTCTTTAAAGTCACATAACTCATAGAGCAAGTAATCTCTGTATTGAGAAGATAAGAGGTTTAGGGGTAGAATGTCAAGGAAAGCTCTCATGCCCTTGATTACCTGGAACAAGACACAATACATAGGAAAACACAGGTAAGCTATGGTATTGCTACACATTTATTTCATTCTCCAAAGTATTTTGAGTGAAATCACCCCAAACCACTCAAAGGATCCATTGCATAAATTTTCCAATTTCTGAAATGATACGTAAAATGGGACTAACATGGAAGGGGGCATGGGTTTACGGGTCCTTGTAAACTTCAACAATCTCCTCCAGAGACTAGGTATGGTAAGCAAACCCAGTGACTGAAATGGAACTAATACCCTTCGCCCATGGACAAAGAAAAATACTCTCAATCAAGTGTGTCCAAGCACATGAGAATATTAAAACCTTCAAAAGCATGTCAAGTGATTTGCAAAAGGTGTACATAGCTTCGACAACTCCACACTTATAAACATTAATCAATGATTGTTTCCTTACTACTGCTGATCATCAAGTTCAAGTTTTATCAGTACTCCCACACACACACACGCTTCAGGGCAATGATAAAATGATACACAATATCTACATCTGTTTACAAAAGTTTAATGCCAGGGTGTGTTAAACAACTCCATGAACTTTACAAAAAGTCAAAAAGTTGAGATAGTGTGCAGCTGTTGTGTCTGAATTCATGTACTGCTAAAAAAGCACTTCTATGTCAGACTTGCTATAAGTCCTCTCAATATTTTCCCAGGTATTTCCATGACACATCAGTAGTTTCCCCTCCCAATGATATGAAATACTGGCAGCAAACCTGACACGATGAAGCCTTTAAGCCTGACGTGTTTTCCTTAATCCTTTGCTTCCTACTCCCCCCACTCCCCTCCAATTTTTCATCTTTATCACAAAAGGGAAGACCTTTCAAACTATAACCTACCAGATAAATCTACATGTAACAAACATACTTTGGCATCATACAGTTGTACCAACCTCCATTTTCACAAATTGGCTAATCTAGCTGCTTCCAATTGTTCAGAATTTATTTACTCTTAAAATACACATTTATTGTTATCAAAGTCCCACAAAAATAGAACTTTCACTTTTCTATAATTTGCTATATTTTTTTACACCAAAGTAAGAAAAAGAGAGAAAAAAACCCATATTTCCATTCATAACATCTGTTTACATAGTCACTTCTTCATTTTCTACCAAACAAAAAAAAAAAAAAAGAAATTAATGAAACCAGGATATACATATGCAGCATAAATAATATAAATTACTAATTCTGGACAAATCCCCAAAGAGCAAAGTTGTTAAAGTTTTTCAATCAAATATATTTATAAGTACCAAACAATTGCATGTACAAACAACATTAGTAAACAACGTACACAACTGATAAAAACAAATATTCAAATGCTTTCCCGGATTAAAGATATCTTTCAATTCTTTATTCAAAAAGTCATGGCAAAGTGATGTCAAATAAGCTTAAGTTGCAGGAAAATAATTCACTGGATACTTTTAGGCCTACATACAAAATTACCTCAAGAAAATATATGCACACACAGACACATACAACACAAAAAATAATAAAATAAATGGCAATTTTGGTATGATCGCTGCAAGACTTTGTTTCATTGCTTTGTTCCAATGACCACAAAATAACACCAATATGAAACCAAGACAATTGAGACTCGATAAGTCTGTGAGGCCTGAACTAACAGAAAGTGAAAAATTGAAGAGCTAGCAAATGCAAATTTTATCAAAGATATATGGGGTACAACCAAAAGACAGGAAAATGGAAATCCTGTCTCTACTTCATAAACTGCCAATAAAATAGCCCCATGGACTGCAGTCAATTTTTCCAGAAAGGACCATTTTCCCACCCCAGAAAAAACTCCTCTTCAGACTAGCCATTCTATTTTTGAAACCCAAGAAGTTTCCATGACAGGAAACAATAAGGAAATTTCTACCAAATGTAAAGTAAGTCCAATCACTAGCACTTCCTACCTTTTCTCTTACTATTACTTTGAATGCCTCAAAAAGACAAATGTGGATATCATTTATATATGCTAGATACATCAATAGATGCATATATGCATTCATAGATGCTAGATGTATCCATGAGAAGTTTCCATGACAGGAAACAATAAGGGAATTTCTACCAAATGTAAAGTAAGTCCAATCACTAGCACTTACTACCTTTTCTCTTACTATTACTTTGAATGCCTCAAAAAGACAAATATGGATATCATTTATAGATGCTAGATACATCAATAGATGCATATATGCAATCATAGATGCTAGATGTATCCATGAATGCTAGATGTATCAATACATGAAAGATACATCCACAGATGCTAGCTAGATACATCCAATAAATGCTAGATGCATCCATAGATGCTAGATGTATCCATAGATGCCAGACTGTTACAAAAAAGCTGTTTTTAATATTGGGGGGGGGGAGCTGGGGACTTGTACTGAAGATTTGAAACATTCTGCTCTGTAACATTCAGGAAGACTGTACTAATTACACAGCAGTTCTTCCTGCTACATTTTACTATTTACTACTGCAATACTCTTCCATCTTGGTCACCCTCATCAAAATTACAGATTACTTCAGCAAGTACCACAAATGAGCACTTTTGCCCTGGAGTTTTAATCCAAATTTTTTCAAAAGTAAGAATTTAATTAGTCCCAAAATAGCAAATATTTTGTTTTAATGGAGATGGCTCGACTTATCACCCCTTCTCCCTTTCACACAAATATTTTCCAACAGTAATAATATTTTTCTGATCTGGGTTACTCAAATGCGCAAATAGTACACTTTACTTTTTTACATACAGATCTGCTTCCCTGTATACTGGCAGTGATATTTAAATACTGTAGTAATGAAACTATACTAATTAATTCACAAAATACTACCTTGGGAAGTACTACTGTCATTGAGGTTGCATTAGTATATTCCTCAGATATGCCCCATGTCTTTTACAAATCATTTTACACATCTGTCATAATCATAAAGCCACTGGAAAACTATTGGAGATATTATTACTCTTTTCCTCATGTCATATGTAAACATAAACATAACTTTTATTAACAAGGTGCTGGTAATCATGCTCCATTAATCACCTATTTAACAAGGGCTACATAGAGTGGGAACAACCGTTAAAGGCAGCTCTTGTGCCCTGCCATACACATCCTACAAACCCATGAGCAATAGCCACAGAGTCCTTTTCAAATGACCGCCAAATTGTATACTTTATTTCCGTGGGTTACTGCCTGCTAAACAGTGATACAATGTGTGTTGGGAGTATTGCTTCTTCCTCTATAAAAAAAGTAAAAAAAAAAAATTCAAAACTTCCTTTTCTTATTCAGCCAATTGCATCTTGACCATATACATGAAATTAATCATTTTTATGACCAATGAAAAGCTTAGCTTGAATGCTTATGGAAGCTGGATTTTTGACAGCAATATAAAGCAGAATAGAAAGTTTGTCTTGCATTTATGGAGGTAAGCCAGTTTAAACTATGGGGACAGAAGTTTCTACTTAAAGTGGAAATTTTACTAATCAGTGCCAGTGTTGCACAATTTTAAGTTTAAAAATTATCAATGTTTGTATAACACATAATTCAATTCCAATAGGTGCTAGGCTAGGATGAAGAAAGGAGAAATGTTCCAGCCTTAAAGTTAATTTGGTATCAGCAAAGGAGCATTTCATTGTTTCCTTAAATATGAGTAACTATTCAACAATAATGGAGCACCTGTACACATAAACATACAGCCTGCAATGAATTAGTTATAATTAGTTATAAAACTAATCTACGACTAAATGCTACATTGGTGCTTCTCTGGAACCTCTCCTCTACTAAAGATAAAGTAATTTCAATATTTGATAATAACTCTGCCTCTGTACAATGTTGCACTTACTGTTAAGTGATTGGTTATGCATATTCAAACACTCATATGTTAATAAGGGTATATATATATAAAAAAAAAATAAAAGTTGTCAAAAGTAAATATACTCAATCCAAACAATTACAGCCAAATAATCTCAAAACATATTTCTCCTCATTTTGTTCCTAATGCACACTAGTTTTTTTTAGCATTTTATCTGGCATTTTTTCTGCTGTTTTCATTAAACATGTGACTTCTTACATACATGTTTTTTGAGGTAAGCCATCTCTTAACAAGAGGCATTTAGGTAAAAAAAATAAACTAGAGAGTCAGAAAGTTCTCATACCCACTTGATTGAGTAAGCAGTTGCCTTTAAAACCAAAATTTAACTTCACAGTGTTATGGCAAAACTGTTTCAACTGAGGAAAGTTCAGAAATAATGAGCTCAGTGCTGGTTTAACAATGGAGTTAGTTTGGAATCCCTGTATTTAATACATCCCTTAACCTTCTCTCTCAAATATTAAGAGGAAACTCAACCTTGCCATCAGTCACCTTTGTACATCCCACCACAATTTTTATCCTATACTATAAGACCATGTCGAATGCAGAAGTGTATTATTTTTTTGGCAAATTCCATGTAGATTTTTTCAATAACAGAGATCAGCTCAAGTAATGAAATAACTTCAGACCGTTTTGTACCGACCAAATAAATTTTGCTGGTACTCTGAGCTTCTACGACAGGATGTCATGTCATGACCATCTTGAATTACCATAGAACTTGCTCTTCGTCAACTTCAACTTAATCATATTAGGTTCTACACACTTACTGGTATCATGTGGGCAAACATAGGACACAAATGAAAACTTATTTTGTCCTTAAAAACGAAAGGATCAAAAGGCATGTAAATAGGTTTTTCAGTTTATCCTATGATGTGTTTCCATGGCTTTCAAAGGCTTTTTCTAACTGGTCCAAAAGGGTAGTGTGACAAGGGGTCATACAAAAAAGTATGTCCTTCATCAAACATGGTATCTCCCCCAACTTTTCAAATCTCATTCTATTTGTTTGTTATAGCCTATTCCTTTTGATGTTGTTTCCTTTTTAAGCCCTTCTTTTCTGGTGGTAGCGCATTCCTTAGACATTGATTGGCCTCATCAAGTACATGGTTCATATATGTTCAAAATGACAAAATTTCTTCACTTTTCCATGATGTTTTTAACAACCTGCCTGAAATTTCCTTGACCCTGTAAAAACAATTAGATCCCACATCTAAGTCTTTTACCACAAAAATAATGTATCTGAGCATTGAGAACATTGAAACAGTAAGTCCACTTCCCCAAATTCCCTCACTTTTCCAGGACCTTTTCAATTGCTGTTCATTTCCCCTTTCCAGACTGAGAAATTTAAATTTTCCCTAGCTTTCCAAGATTTCCATTATGCTGTTTCAATCCTGAAGTACTAGGAAGCAGCTGCACACACCAAAAGCAAGTCCATTAATATTTCAATGAAACCAATCAAGTAACTGTGTTCAAGAGCACACATTCACTGACTCTCACATCCTTTCATTCCCCCTAATGAAGGGTTGATATAGCGTTATGTCGTAACCTGAAGTCAAATATTGTAACATCGACATTAGCATCACAATGCTGCAATATAACAGGAATTCCAAACATCCAAAATTAGCGATATTAATACATACAAATTAATGACTTATCTTCATCCTGTTTTGAGGATATTGTCGGTCCCACTAACAACACTCTCATGTACCCTTCTTTCCATTTTCCTTATTTTCAAAGTTAGGAATTATGATCCAATAAACAAACACCCCTAACTTTCATCTGGGGATGTCCCAGTGAATGCTCAAAGCCTCCGGGAGGCTTATACATGTAATCATGCAATTTGATAGGCGCAGGAATTGCAAGCTTCCAGTCCTGGTATGCTTTACAAAAGAAGCCTTAGGAAACTTGACAATACCAACTGTTGTGACATTGAGGTGATCGTGTTTGGAGACAAACTGATATGTGAAAGTGACAATGTCAACCTAGCCTTAAAGGGAAATATTGCGTTTGTTTTACAAGGATATTTCATCCTTTTAAAACCAATATTTGTTGGCAAAAAGTGATAAACAATTACTAACAAGGCTGTATGGTAGCCTTCTTTTCAAGAAATAAGTTTTCCTCAGATAGAAATTCAGTTGTTTGTTGCTCAAGAATAATTTGTTCACCCAAACTTTCAACATTTAAATAGATGCAACTTCCATAACTCTTCTTGTGCATAATATTTTGAGGAGATGAAGCTTTTGCTGGGGTTTATTCTTGAGACTGAATGAACTGAAAATGACTAAAGCTACTTTCTTTTAATGCTATGTTGGGCCATTTCAAGCGCAATATTTCCCCTATAATTCACACCATATTTTTCAAACATAATGGAAACATCAACTTTTGCCTTCTTTTCTGGTTGCAAACTTTATATACATTTGATGTGTGTCTTATATTGATGAATGTTTAGGGGTGTATCAAATAGAGAAGCCAAAGAAAAATGGACAAATGGACAGTTCCAAGATAAAATACTCACAGACAAGACAGTTTATAGGATTCCCCACTTGCAAAAATTGGAATGAGTGGTATATGTAAGATCACCATGTAATTAAACAAATTTCTTGGATACAGACATTAGAAAAGACTTGTCATCACAGTGCTGACAAAGATTTAAAAAGTTGTAATAAGCAAGAGCAGACATGTTAAATTTGAGTGGGTAGGGAAAAGGGCTGCTTGAGTTTTATTCATGTAGGACTAGGCAAGTAATATATTTCAATTCATTCCTCCCTAATCCACTAATCCACAAGAAGAATGGCACATAGTATTCACCTCAGGCAGGGTGGGGCATCCCTTCTTTTCATTTTACTCCAGTATTCATGAATATTTCTTCAAACCTCACTTCCTACCAAGGGTTATTCTGTTAAGATTACAAAAATCTAGTTTTTTAAAAAAATCACTGCCGTTACAAAAGTCGAGTTGTTACTTCCTTGCCCCCCCCCCCCCCACAACCAAATAAACTTTTTGTACAATTGTAACAATGGTTATTAAAAGATGTTAGTCTGCTTGGATCAACCAGTTGTAACAGATAGCTACAATTGTAGAAATTACCAGTAATTTTCCACTTTGCAAATTTCCTAGGTAAATACAGGAAACAAAATAGCAGGAAGGCAGAATCAAATTACAATTAATGATGAGCTAGATTCAAGACAATGACCTGGGGGTTTAACCGCAACTTTTATGACAGTTAGGAAGTCTTTAACTAAAATCTCCATTGACGAGATTGATTAAAAAATTTGGTATTAAACCAAATTCTGATTCCTCATTCTCCGTTCCTGTACCTGCAATGATTCATAAACAGTCAAAATAATAAAATCCTATGAATTTTCCATTACTTTCTGAGGACCTCGACTGATATTTCCAGCCCCTATCAAAACAGTCAGATGACGTTCTTACACAAACTTTTGATTCTGAAAAAACAACGAATCCAACTTTTGTGAAGTCACCAAAACAACACGATGGAGACTGGACTGGTACAAAACAGCTTGCGCCTATCAGTAGCAAGTAAGGTGCAAGGGATACTATATGAAGCCCATCAGAAATTTGATTCATTCCACATGAATTAAAATCCAAACTTCAGTTTTTCCCTGTATTTCCAGGACGTGTACACACCATCTTTTACCCTCTTTTTTACCCAACATAAGATTTAAAGTCTGACTGAATATGTCTACCAGAATATGCCTTATTCACTGAATAGGTATAAATGTGTTTAACCCCTTTGCTATGCATGATTCCACTGTGAAACCATAATTTACCATTGCTCTACACATGCGACTTTGCTGAGAAATCATTTTACAGCTGCACCTACTTATAACTTCTTATAAACCCATGGTGTGAAATCGTGCTAAGGACAGGATATAGGCTAGAAGAAGAGATACTTCCACATATGTGCACCCTCTTCTGCTATGGCAAAAGCTGATGTGGTGGCCTCCATACAAAAAATTAGTTTACATGAAACCAGAACACATGAAGTAAGTATACCTAATATGTGTATACCTCTAGTATGGTACCATGGGCCACTCCCACAGCAAAAGGGGTTAATTATGGTACAAAAAAGTTACATCTGTCTATCTGGGTTTCCTCTATGAACATTTCCCCTCTTTAAAAACATTGCAGTACTTATTTCAACTTGAGTGACCTCACTCCATGGCTGCAGAATTGGGTATCAAACAATAATAAATCAACCCACTTACTTTTGCACACAAAATTTTTTCACTTACTTTGGACAACGAAGACATGAAATACATTTCTCTACACAATTAGAACCTTTAGCACCAGCAATCTGGATAAATGCCACACAAAGTGTGCACAGCATTAAAAGAAATAAAACAATAAAATGATTTGCTATATATTTCAAAGAACTGAGAGAATAAATGATGAAACTAATAATGTACTTACACTTAATCTTTTCATGAATCAATACAAAAATGATTCACAACACTTCCAACTTTATACAGCCTTCGCCAAACTTATGACACTAGCGGGGAATCTGCCCTGAAACAAATTTGATTTAATAGAATTTTGCCAATATATTGCATGACTTACATCACCCAAACATACTTACACCAACCACAACTTACATCATCTTAGTGGTCTTACATTATCCCAAGGGTATTAACATCACCTGAGTGCTCGAGTGTACTTCACATCACACCCATGTGTACTTACATAACCCAAACATACTTACATCACCCTACTTCAGGTTTGTATCCTAGGGGAAAAAGGGGGCTCTTAAAGCCCCCTGGAAATTATCTTTTGTCTACTCAGAGTTGAAAGTTTGTCTCTGACTTAATACACTTTTACATATTTGAACCCCTAAAAAAGATTTTCCTCCCTGGAAAATTCCCCTCCCACATCTTCAGAATCTGGGCTGGTTACGGGTCAGTCTAAGTGTATTCAACATCACATTACCATCACACACTTAGCGATAACCAAGAAACAAGAAAAAGAGTTGCATTGATTGTGCAGCTATTATCAGGGAAACTAAATACATGATATTAATGGTAAGTATTATTTTAAATGCTTTGGGGATATTGGTTTGAAAGGCTATCTTACAAGAAAGGATTGAAATGATGTAAGTAGTGATGTAAGTAGTTGGTTATCGTTTTCGTTTATTCAGCATCTGTCAGTCTTTTGTATTCTTCACATTGAATATTTCTACAGGGTACTAACACTACAATTGTGGCACATGGCTATAGTGTCATCAGCTGTTAAAGCTTCTCTGGTCGTATGCATGCATACAAGTGTCATTATTGAAAATCATATTTTTTTTTGGCAAAGTACAAAATTCTGCATAAACTTTAATCCTCACCTTACAAACTGAATGTGTTCAAGTACAACTGCATACTCACAAGTCCATGCATAGGTACTTGAAAACGATGGAGTGAGAATGTTATCAATACAGGCCTGCACTTCCATACTTTTTCTAGTATTCTGGTTCCTTCCTTAAAAACAGCCTACTCACACCCCTAACAACAAATTTTGTAGTAGTCCACAGAAATTCTCAATTGGCACAGCTCTTTGATTGACAGAAAATTCAGAGTATGCAGAGTACTGTAGCTCATATTACACAGCATGTTCTGTACTGAGAGTGTTTCAATTGTACATTTGGGTCATGTATAACTCCACTGTGAAGCAATAAACTGAGACTGTATCTGGATGAGGATGAGTTTTAGAGTTCTGAGAGTGGTTTGAGTAAGTAGTTTAGACACCCCATATTCACAAACACTAAGACAGACTTAAGTAGCACATCATGAATATGGGCAAAAGCTGCTGTATAACCCATTCTTTTTAAGAATTGCCACAAGTTGCGACACAACCAAACCACAGATAAGGAGTGATCATGGCAAAGGTTAGCCTGTAATCAAAAAACATTTTGGAGAACACATTTTACGCATTCCCCTCAAATGACTTAACTGATAAGGTTCTAGTGCTTTCTTACCATGAACCCTAACAGACTCCCATGAAAATCTATCTCAACAATGACCCATGCACACACAGTTTCCCCTACGAAAGTTGGGAAATGCTTTCAATTTTCCAAAGCTACATCCCACTTTTGAAAATTCTGAATAAAATTGTTTTTATCCTAGGAAAACTAAATGTTCTCTTAACTCCTCATTGAACCCCTTCAGGGAATCACATTTTCATGTTGCAACCAGGGTTGTCACCACACTGGGACGCACTGGGCAGTACTACCCAGCTCTCAAAATCTCTACCCAGTACTTGCCATCAATGTCAGCATCACTGCGTGGCACAAATTTCTTACCCTACTGAAAAAATTCTAAGATTTCTTTAGAACTGAATGATAATTCCTCATTTTTTGTAAGCCCTCTCCAATCTGCAAAAATTTTTCAAAGGGGAGGTAGGACGGGGACTCCCCTTAGGCAGCTCCCTCAGGTGGTGACCCCAAATGACCTAGCTCTCAAAATGGTCTGGTGACAACCCAACACCACAACACTGGTAATTTCAGATGATTCTTGGAGTAAGATCCCAAGGTTCAAATACATGTTTATCAAAGTGGCTTTTACTTGGAGAATACCTTTCTTCACAAAATTAGAGGGCGCTATTTTTGAAACATAATTCCATGTCCACTGTAAGATACTGTTTGCTCATAACCTCCAAAAAAGAAGAGCTTGCACACCAATATTTTAACTGACCACACAGTCCAAAAGTTAAGATGTCCTTACTCCTACAAGAACTGGCTTAAGAGTCAAACCAAGAGTGATGATAATAATCATGACCATGTATTATATATGAATCCAAACAGTTGAGTGATTGTCTGATTTAGTGGTCATTCATAACTGGGGTCCATCAGTTTTATAATCTTTCAGATTATTTGCTTATCTGTATCATGAATGGTTGTACACTTAAGTACCCATTGATTCCATTAATTCCAGTGAATATGATGGTTTAGAGTTGCATATAGACAATAAAACTAAGAGAATCTAAGGATGATGGACCCTAACTAATTTCTCCTCACTTTATCAGCTGATAGGAATCATCCTCAAAACAGGTAAAGTTTTAAAGGAACACATCAAACTGTTCATCCCTTGGCTAATAATGAAACAAGTTCAAATACAAAAGACTATTAAAAGATTTACACTTGCTACAGAACATTATCTGGTAAAATAAAGTATGCAGGGTCAAATATCCAACAGTTCGATGTGGGATCAAACATCCCAGAGTTCGATGTTCTCAACTAATCTCAATCCTGTACCACAGTTAAAAGTTGTGTATGTGGATCTAAAAACAGTTAATACCAAAAGCACTATAATGTTTTTGCTCACAAACTTCATACTAAACCCCCCAAAAAGTACAACAACATCCCAGGCATTGTGATGAATAAGAATCAAACTTTTTCCTACAAGAGAGGAAAAGATAAACTGTATCATCACCTCAAAATTAACACCAACAAATGTTTCAAATTTGTCCCTGTTTACGAAAAACTAATGTTTGAAAAATACTTTCACCACAAATAATGCTGAAGTGGTCACATGCTACCCATGACTAATATGGTCATGAGGGAGCCCTGGCAGTGACAAATATCTTAATAAAGGGTTTTACTAACTTTTTTTTTTTATTATTTTATGACGACATATAATTTTCAAAAAATACAATACTTTACTTTTGATGTTAATTACTTGAATTATTACCCGTTTTTATCCATCAGAGTTATTCGCTACTGTAACAATCACCGCTCACCTGTTAGTAGAAATATTGCCTATGATTGCAACTGCTCAAAATCAAACACACAGCTCTCCTTAAATTAACATTAATTATCTTCTTTGTCACTCAAGATGTGCAAATTCCCTTAAGCAAAGTTAACTATTTGAATATAGATGACGAAACTTCTGCCCGAAACCCTAGACTTGCATTCATACTCAAAAAGAAGTCTAGTATATTTACAAACAAATGCCTTCACAGTTGGACATCCAAAGAGTTGGTACAGCGGGCTTACAATGCCAAACACAATGACAGGTAGATCCCAATTGGTCTGCTTTTTGCCTGCAATAGGGCAAACATTAACACACACAACACCTGACATACATGCATGTGTTCTTGTGCATGCTCTATGCCAACCAGTGACTAAGCCTGAACACCCTAATCATTAACTTCACCTTGCATTGCTCAAACATATTTAAGTTGACAGCTAGAAAAAAAGAAAAACCTTTCCTCACAAGAGCTACTGGTGACAGGCTAGGATTGCTCAATGGAGAAATGGCTGTTGTAACCGAACTACAATGGGTAAACCATTGCACATTATCTCGACCATACTGGTTTGAATTTTAAAGAATCCAAGGTAGGCAATGAGGTTGCACAATGATATCAGAGAACTCTACCACAGCTTCTTAAACCATTTACGTGAGTGATTCAAGCACAATACATGATTCAGAGGGCACAGTTAAATGTGCCATGTTGTACAGGTGCCACAATTAACCTCAAAATTTTAAAATCTGAAAATATACAAGAGAGATGGTATAACATCCTCTTGTATCATATTATGTTGTATCACTCCATAGGACCACTGAAAAAAAACTGAACCATGTTCTCTGGTTCTAGCCACACCACACAATAAAGATATCCCAAACCCTTTCACATTTCAGGTAACTTCTTGGCAATATTCTGATTACTCATCTCTTCTTACATCACACAAGACAAAGCCCAGTGTGAAAGCATCTTCAGTAATTTACAATGGAAATCTATTTTTATCATAATGTGTCTCATAATGTCCCACCAATTGTAAGAGGTCTGAAAGGCTTTGAGTACCCTGTGACTTCAAACAAATTACCTCCATCCAGGGCTGGAATTAAGGTTCCAGCAGGACAAGGCCATTCCTCATCAGTGTTAAGGGCAGGTCATGTGAAGTGAGAGGGCACCAAGGCCAACAAGTGACATGTAGGGCATGGAGGCCAAATGGCCTTGATAGTCATTGAATTTTATAGGGCAACAAGGCCATTGCCAAAAATATGAAGGCCATCAGCTTTGATTAATTCCAGCCCTGTCAATCTTACATATACCTTGCAACTATGTCCATGTGACAAAAATATGCATAACAGCCATCCAATGAAACCTGACTTGAAAGCTTTTTCTTTTCCAGATAATGGATCTGATGGTGCTAATACATCAAGAGAAATGCCTTAACAGAAGATATGGTTTCTTGCTTAGGTTAATATGCAATTCCATTCCAGTGCCTTGATACTTATGACAAAGAAGTCTGTAGGATCAAAGCATTCTTGTTAATATGGAGATAAGAGACAAGTATTTTGAATTGAATAAAAAAAATTTGTAGTTATTTCTGGACAAAGTGATCTCTTACACTTAATAATGGCTTTCTTGATCACCTCCCATCTTAGGGAGATGAAAACCCTTTATCCCCACATATGGTCATGACAAAAAAAAGAAACCTTGAAAGGAAAAGATGAACATATAGTTGAAATCAAATGAGACACAGGATTAAAATTCATTTTGCTAAGTAAGTAAAAATATATCCACTGTTACTTATATTTGGTGGGTTTTGAAGCAGTCATCCATTTACTCTATCTTTCAACATAGTTGTATTTTGAGCTGCTTGTGCAATCCCACATTTTCTTATACCTCAATTCTGTTCCCATGGCAACATGATTTCCTTTCTTCCTCCTTTTTTTACTAATAGACTTCATTAATTTCAAATGGCAATGTCTGGCAAACATTTCCTTGCAGCAATCCCTTCCTCTTTCAAATCCATGAAAATACCAACAACAGGGTATGTCCCCTCTGTGAGAGACTAAAAGCCATGGACTTCCTCCCTTGGCACCATAAAACTGCTCCCTCTCACAACTTATAAATCCCTTTTCTCACACAGCAGCGAGTTCTACAATTCCTTCTGATGAGGTTTGGAATTTTAAATCTACAGAACTGGCAAGACTTCATCAATACCATTCAGTGTCTCTTCATATGTAGCGAGAGGTGATCTGACCTGGAAAATGCCCTCTCACAATGAGGGCATTTAAACGGTTTGGCCCCAGTGTGCTTGCGATAATGTCGGGTTAGTTCATCTGACCTGGCAAAGCTCCAACCACAGCCCTCCCAGTTGCACTTGTAGGGTTTCTCTCCTGTAAGAATAAAACAGCAACACAGATATTTAGTTCTGAAAAGTTTTGGACTTGATATTTGATAGTATAAAAGCCAAAATGCAACATGCTACCCTAGCATTTATCAACCATGCATAGTCATGTGGCTTGCAACAAAGTAAGAGCAATTTACATTCTACTCTGTTTCTTCTATCCCTTCCTCTTTTTCCAAGTTACTCCCTCCTATTACTTAGGACCATAGTCTCATTACCTCATCACGTACTGAAGGGGATGAAATAGCTTGCTGGTGTCCAGACAAGGGGAAGCTCAGTAAAAAATTTCGAAATAGGAAACATACCAAAATGCATTAAGTCAACAGTGCTCTTTAATTTTCCATGGGTTAGTTTAGGTCAGACAGGGTTTAACCTCTCAACCTTATGATTTGTCAAGCAGTCTCCAGAAGTTTTTTTTTCCAATTGTGGGGCTGTGGATTGTTATCCCTACTTAGGCTACTTCCACTGTTCATGTGGAACATCACACACAGCAGCAGTAGGTTCCATTTTTTAAGTCTTTGGTATGGTCTAGCCTGGGAATCAAACCACGGACCATAAATGTGAGAGTCAGATACTCTACCAACTAGACCACACACCTGGTAAATTTCAATGGCATGTCGGTATATTTACTGGGGGAGGGGAATGTATGACAATTCCTTTTATTTGGTTTTCCTTTTTACAGAATAATAGCAACTGCTTTGCTCTTTTCTTTGTCCTCAATAATAAGAGAATTCAAACTTTTTTGAGCTTTTCCAATTAGTGCAAAATGATATCTTTTCCTGAATCATATGTGTCTTTCATTCTTGATGAGAAACCATCTAAAACTTTTCAAAACTTAGATGAGAATTTTTAAAAGACGATTACTGTAAACATCAAACACATCGCACTCCATAGGGAAAGAAAAAGTTCACACTCAATCACACATTCTGTAATACTCAATCCCCCCCTTCCCTGTAAAAATTTACATGAATGTCTTTTGACAAATGAAAACTAGTCAACATCAAAATGTTCCCATAGATGCCAATCTGCCAGATAGATTATCTCATCCTAAGTCAGCCCCAACATGGTTGGGGGCTAAGGAAGACAATCTTTGAATTTTGACCACCAAGACAACAGGAAATCAACTCTAAAAGTGTCATTTTCACAGCACAGGTTATCTTCATTACTGACCTGTCTCTTTATCTATTGTCACAAATGACTTTATACATAGCTTTTGCTTCATTCATCTTTTATGCAATACATTTGTAATACATGCCTGTCTGTCCAGTAATTGACTATTCCACCATGCAGTGACTTATGCAGTTGGTAACTTTGGAAAGCAAATACGTTTGCTATCACAGATTTATACTGGACAACTTTCTAAGTGTGCAGAGTTTTATTTCCTTTATTTGACCAGAAAATTCTGCTGTCAAATTGTTTTCTGAAATCATCAAAATCTGAATTGAATCAAAATTAATCCGATTTCAAATTAAAACCTGGAAAGTGACACTGCAATGCCTCCACTGTAGCATTTTGTGAATAAAACAAATCTCACACCTGTTAACTTACATTTTGCTAGCAATCATTACAAAAATACTTAGATTAAACAAGCAATTTCAGGGTCATTTCTCTTTTCAAATAAACTCTTTATACCATGAAAAATAAGCTGATGAACTGTTGACTGGCCTGAAATGAAAGATTCCCATTGAGCAGACGGGCCCGTCCTGGGACTGGGGGTTGTAAAACATGCCAATAGTATTTCCTACATGTCATAAGAGGTTACTACAGGGGAGAACTTGTGCCATATTTGGCTGCACTTGAAACTAACCTGGATACTGAACCTTATTTGATACAATTCTTAAATCTTGACCTTCCATCCAGTTGACACTTCATAACACATTCATGGTGGTGTGTCATTAAAATCCAATCTTACTAACCCACTGGGCAAAAAAAATATAACTAACATAATTGCAAAGAGCGCCACCAGTCTAGCAAAGGTTAAACCTCTAATTTTCTTCTCCTTGCCATACATTTCCAATCAAATTTGCAGCTATCATATCCCAACTAATTATCAAGAGCGCCCTCAAATTATAGTTTTAACTAAAGTCCTATTTGCACTGTAATGCACATGTCGATGTACCCCACTATACAGTTTATGTACAGTCAGTTTGCCCAAGTAGCAATTGTCCAAAAATGAATGATGACCTACCCTTCATTAACTTCTGTAACTGGAAACCTTATCCTAAAAGGACACACCCAGTTGATGTACAAGATTTTTACAGACATGTGGGTCACCACATTTACTAACAACTCAACCCTAGTTCACTACAGTGACTGACAATTGAGGTAAAGTGTGACTCAACACTGGTGGTTAATAGGGAAAAGGGAGAAATGAGTGTCACTTTTTCATAACTAAATGATCCACATCTGACTGACCATTCAAGCAGGGCAAAGGGGTGAACCATTCATGTTTTGAGCACAAAACACATACAACCCAACCTTAAAAGGAGTGTTCTATTTCTCAAAGCTTAGTCCTGCCCTATACGGCCTTCTTGTCTTTTTGACATCAGTTTTACAACATGACATCATAGCCTTGCTGCAAGTCCTCCTTACATCACCTAATAAAAAGACAGCTCCATGGAAACCAAAGATAACATCTTCATTTGCTACCTGCAAGGGGCTTCTCTCTTGAAAACATCTGCCACCTGAAGAGATGAGGTACGTAGGACTGCAATATATCCCCCCAGTTAAAACTTGATGAAACATATGTACCAACCTCAACCAACTCAGTGAGTAGATCCACTGATGTCCCCTGTCAAGATACAGGGTCCCAAACCAACCAGGAGCTTGTGCATGCAAGGTCTCACTCTTACCCTATAAGCCCATAAATATTAGAGGGGTCTTGAAATGGGTTTGGGGTCCCTCTCTGTCTCTTGCCCACGGATCTCCAGGATATTGCCAGACTGCTGTGACCCACTAAAGATGGTTTCCTATGTGACTCACCTGTATGCGTACGCAGATGTGCTTTTAGGTGTGAGCTTTTTGTGTACATCTTGCCGCATCCTACAAAAGTACATTGGTGAGACCTTTTACGAGTGTCAGCAGTCCTGCTCCTTGGCTCCCTTGTCCTAGGTCTTCCTTGCCAGACCTGTGATGGATAGGAATTGACAGGGCTAGGGAAAAAAAAGAAAGATAAAATGTCAATGACGTTCATAAGCATCTGCTTTTGTTGTAATAAGGTAGCAGTCTTAATGTTAATGACTGACTTGGGTGTCCTGCTTTGCAGACTCTAACTTTCCAGTTCCGAGCCCTTAGGCCTAAAATAAAAGAATCTTTCAATGTCACCTTCATTGGGGTCAACTACAGCTGGAGTATATCACTGCTGCTTCTCAGGAAGACCTTCATACAACTTGCCAATAAAGCTTTCCACCAAATTTTCAAACCATCTTATTTTAACTGAAGAATCTTTGGACAAGTTGGATGGATGCACTACCAACATCTTCCTTTTTTTCTCTGGACAGGAATTTATTTCCTCCTTTGCGTGGAGTCTTCATCCAAGGCCCTGCTTTGCCTTTCATGCTCTTCTTACCAGTGCTGCAAACACTCCATGGCTTCACTATATTTGTTGCAGTAATTTTAATGAAATGAGGCCCTATTTGCTTACAGCGTCGCCTACGTTTTCTGTAGTGTTGTTGCTAAACAATGTAGCGTTGTTGCTAAGCTCACTGGATAACTTCTCTGCAATTTTTCCCATCCTTCACAATATATCCTACTACTTTGTAGCAGAAAAAGGTGCAAATATCATAGTTCCAACAAAAATAATCGAATCACTTTGATTATCATACAAATTAAACAGACAAAAAAATGACCACAGTCGTTATGTTAAACAATACAACCCATGGGCAAACAAAATCTCATGTTACAAGGAACATATTGCAAAACAAAATGCATTTGGAAAGGACAAAATCAGAACAAACTGAATCAAAGGTATTATACAGTAAAAAAATGTAGAAATAGGTAACATCAAAGTCAATATTATGGTTCAAAAGTTTTTGCTGACAACAAAGCAAAAGGCAAAAAGAGCAGTTCCAAGAATTTCAAACTTGGTCTGGGACAAAATAAGGAACAGAAAGATAGTTTCAAAGGACTCGAGAATCAAAGTTTTGAAAAAAAAAAAAGATCAAGGCACTACTAAGTATGGATGTCTCTCAGGACAAATCACTGTTGTACATATAGATCATACCTCTGATCAGTCCACACATGAATAAACAAGCCTTGGCTTTCAAAAATTTTTATGGAACCATTCCCCTGATTTTAGTTGTCTGCAAGGAAAATTGGCATTGGCTAAACTATTTTTGTACAAATGTATAGAAACAAAAATAACAACAAATTTCAAAAACAGTTTTTGTCACAAATCTATTTATTCCAGCAACATATTTGTAGTGCACAACTTGTTTTATATGGAGAATGAATAGACCCCCTAAACTGTAAGAGTCATTCCACATCTTTAAAAATCAAGAGTCTTGATCTGAGCAGCATGAAAGTTGATGTGTATGTGATTAGGCAGGTCATCTTATCCATGGCCAAACAACTCCTCCTGTCTCATTTGACCAGCTTCATTCATCAAGCTGAATCCTCTCTCACAGTCCACAGGTGGAGCAGTGATGGTAAGTATGAGGTCAATGAGGCCTATGGAATAAATAGAAGCATATTTGCAGCCAATAACACACCAGTTGGACTTGTTGATATTGATTTGAAACTGTTGAGAAATAAAAGAAAAGATGCACATCATGGTAAGATACTTCTTTCTTTCTTCATATTTTTGATTAAATAAAATGTAAGAAAAGTTGGCTCACTCATGGTACATGCATGTTTATTTTGCATCTCAATCTTGTCAGGCTATTAGCATGCTCCTTTCAGCTGTAGCCCAAAGTGCTTGGCAGGCCAAATGACTTTAAGTCTGTTCACAAGACAGGCAAGAAGTACTTGTTAGGAATATTATAGTAGTACCATATTGGAATTAAGCTATAGTTGATGATCAACTGTATGTTTAGCATTTCACTCACCATTTTCCTTCTCTACTGGGCAGGTATTCAGTTCCACCAGTGTTGCAGTTGCTCTTACAGCTTCTGGTACAAACATCCTGGCTCTCATCCAGTCTAGCAGGTTGCTGATGCTTTCATCCAGCTTCTTGTGACCTACTGGGTTTCCATACAACTGGATACATTCAAGTAATCCTCTAGACTTCTGAATGCTTTGGAAAACTGGCCCAGGTCCAAGATAGAGATGAAAAGATATGTTATAACATTTACTTTAAAGTTATATCTCTCCACTCTAAATTCAGCATGTCTACATCCCATTATCTTGTTTTCGACTTTTTGAGGGAGGATACTTCATCACTGACTAGATCTGAATCTACTCCATTGGAGATGCTGTCCTTCTCCTGCGAAAAATATCAACAATTTCCATCAGCTTTCCAGATCTGAGAATTTTGAGGAAGCTGCTTTTACCCTTGCTACCAATGTTGGTTTTATCATCATCTTTGTTCTCTTGTAAAAGATGAAAAGACAAACATATAACTCTCATATTTCTACAGTTTATTTCCTTGTGTGTGGTTCTACTTGAGTATGTAAGATCCTTTCACTACAAATTTTCTATCTATTGGTCACATTTCTTATCGGCTGGGCCTACCAGTATAAAATTTGTCCCAAATGTAGAAGACAAGTCAAGAATCAATTTCTTAACTCACCCCAAAGTAAAGTGCTGCACTATGGACTCCCAGGTATCCATTTAATTGATTCTTGGGGCCTTTCTCTGTATGAGTGACCCATCTTGTTCTTGTCACTCTGGTGGGTAGTATCTGGAGACCTCCAACACTTTCTTTAAGTTGAAGTAGTCCACTGTTAAGGCTTGTATTGTTGCATAAACTGATGAACGTAGTTCCAACTGGTGAGCTTTAAGTGAATTAACTAGTGAATCACACCAGGAGCCACCATTAGATTCTCCTGATGTTTTTCAAGTCAATTCATCAACCCAAGATTTTACACCTTGTACATCTGCTGCTCCACTGCTAGCAAACTCAACCAGCTTTGCAACAATGTCCTGCAGTTCAAAGCCAACTTGCTCTTCAAACCATTCAAGCAACTCTGTGAATCACCACAACTTTCCAGTGATATGAACTTTGGCTGGACAACTGCACCATTGGAGCACCTACAAAATGAAATCGAAAGGTTTAAGAATCCATTAAAAAGCTGTTGGAACTGTAAAGGCTGTCTAAATTAATTCTCTTATGATACTTCTACTCTGATCCGTCATCATGTTCAACTTGAATAACTCCTGCTTTTCAATGCCATCCTCTCTGAATTTTTCAACTGTTCTCCCCCATCCTTACTCCTATGGTTGTGTTCACACTTTCCTGACCGCCCCCACCCCCACTGGTGTCTGTAAGTCAGATCCTCATCCTGCAGGTAGATTGAGTGTCACAGAATAGATCAAGTGCATTTCACTGCCTTTCATAAGAGGAGTCTTTCAGGCAGAACTTTCACTTGCTTAATATCTTGTAAAAGAATGGACGTGTTTGTAGTACACTTCTACTGCAATCCTAAACAGATATATATGCTAATATAAACTTTGTACTTTAGAGGCTAACTGTTGAACTAAGGACATAGGGCTCATATTAAATTTACCCTGGAATTGTTTTGGAAGAAAGGAGAGAAGCAGAACCAAATTAGAGTTAGCAAACAAAACTTACCTTTTACATATTATCTGCTGTCCAATGAGAGCTCTGTATGTTGTCTCCTCACAAATTACATAGATGAATTTTGCAGCTTTCACCCAGTTTTCAAGCAAGTGTTATTCCAACTCTCTGATAGCATCACTAAGGTAACTCCCTGCACTCCTGATCACTTCTGAATCGGGTCCAATGTTGAGCCAATCTATCTTGTTTCAGTCAAAGTCTGTAAATGGCCTATTTGATATTGCTAATCCATGTGTATTGTAGAAGAGAAGACCATAGAGCTCAAGCGTTACTTTTGCGCAACGTAAGCTTTGCTGGTGCCATGCCCAGTGCAGCAAGGCCGAGTTTCTAGATTTCCTTCTGGACAATCATGAAATAATCTGAAAATCAAAGGCCCACTAAAGGACGCCATTTGCATCAAACTAGTGTTCATGCTAGGCTTCAAAATAAAGGAGAGATATTCCCTCTTTCAAAAGACATTTAGGACGGGTTCTATTTTTAAAGGATGGATTTTCAATAACCTGAATGCATTGGCAAGTAAAAATGATGCAGAAATTTCCCTCCTAGATATTGTAAATTTGCAGGATTTTGGAAGCAAGGGGCAGGAACTGCATGCACTTTAGTGCAAAGACTAAATTAAACCAGAAATGAGAACTGGTCATTTCTCACATCAAGGAGGTGTTTTGAAGAAAATTTTTGAAGGAAATTTGTCAGATGGAAAGTACTTAACAAGAGCCCAAGGGCACTATGGTTCCTTGCATTAAAGATGATATTGTATTAAGGTAGTCCCAAGGTAAGGCATAATTTGCACCTTTAACCCCAATGACTTTTGGCCATCACCCAAAAACACAGGGGCACATTAAATTTCAAAATCATACAAGCACTTGCCGTTTGAGAGAAATGGAACACTAAACTTTTCAAATTATCACACTGCACACTGCCCACTTCCATGCGACAAATACATTCATTACCTTTCACTAAAATGTCATTTACTTGAGTTTGGGGTAGTATAGGAGGTTAGTTAATTGCCTTTTTGGTCAATCTCAACAATTCAAATCCAGACCTTACAAAGAAGTCACAAAGGTCAAATACAGTCAAAGTAGATCAAAACTGATTTTAAATAAACACAGTCTCTTCTTCACCAAAGAAATTTAACAGTCATCTGGTCATTTCTGACCACCAAAATTTATGACGGATGACTAGAAATTATGTCATGGTTGTCCTTTAGACTACCCAATGTGTTTGCCTGAAAAGCAAAAATAAGGAAAAGCCCACAATTCTGCTACTAAAGGCAGCCCGATAGTGATTTATTACCACCAATTTCTTCTTCACAATTTGGCTAGAAGACCAAGAAACAAACATAGCTCTGTAGAATCTAATAAATGACTTTCAACTTGACCTTTTAACCTAAAGAGGGTATTAGAAACAGCATTGTAGTCCCTAGGGTAAAAGCAGAGGTAAAGAAGAGAAACTGCTTTCATATTTTACTATTGAAATTGGAATCTTAGCTTGCTCTGTGAATAACTTTATTCCATACTGTATGTGAGGAAAAGGTTGTTTTTAATAATAATTGCATTACTGTCCTGATTGTTAACTAAACTGCTTTTAGACTGAGAGGGGGTTATAATTCTCCTTTTCTTTTATACAGCATTTGTCTAAAGGCATTAAACTTCAGCTGGACTTTTAAACCAATTGAACAAAGACCCAAAGAGTCTTCACGTGCACTTTACTTAGACGAACACAACTTTCCATTATTTCCACTATGTTACTTGGTTATTGAGTAATTGCACCGCATATCTGGCATTGCAATAGGCCTACATATGACCTACATGTACACACTAGCCTGTCATTTAAATGTCAGTAACTCAAGTAACGAACATTGTAGGAGGGTAGTGTAATAGTCTTTTTGGTTCGTCTGATCAAGACAAATCTTGACGTCACAAAAAAGTCACAAAAAAGTCACAAAGGTCAAAAGGTCAAATGAGGTCAAGTGAGGTCAAGGGGGTCATCACGTGCACTTCACTTAGACGAACATAAATCTCCATTACACCACCCCTCTAAAATGTTTCAGTGGCAAGATATCAATAAAACATTACTTTTTGACCTTTTGACCCTTTCCAATTATTTTGGTTAATGTACCAACATTTTCACCTCCTACCAATCTAACTTATCCTAAAATGATGCCACTGCTTGAACAACGGATACTGAGTTACAGCTACTAACAGAAATTCAGTTTTTGGCCTCTGGTGATCACCAGTGACCTTTGACCTCCACCAAAAACGATAGGGCACATCTACTCCACAACATCTACATACATACCAAGTTTGAAAAAAATTGATCACTCGGTTATTGAGTTATCGCACCACATACCTCGCATTCCAATCCGTCACATACACACACACACACACACATACACACACACACACACATACATACGCCAAGGTGACTGCATAGGTTCCTTTGTTACACAAGGAACCAAAAATGATGTAATTCTCTTTAGTCTCCAAGCACTCATTTTTTGTAAGACTGCTGGTAATGACAAGTAAAGGACTTCTAAACAAGGCGTGTTCATCTTCTCTCACTTAGTTGACAATACATCACTACTCCTAGTTTATCTAGACATTGGGACTACAACCTTGCAAAGAAAAGCCAGATTACCACCTGAAATGAAACAAATGCTTTGATATTCACATCACATGTGAAATTATACTCCATCCCATTTCCTACCTCTGTGACTTTTAAAGTGGAATTGATGTGTAATTTGAAGTAGTTTTGGATTAACAAGCTCAAGTGACCTTCCACTGCTAAAGGGAAGGTTTAAGCAAAAATTTAATTTTCATAAGTGAAAGAGGAACCAAAACTACACAGGATGGTGAAAGTTCCATTCAAATCTGATGTGTAGTTCTCGAGATATCAGTAAATAAAGTCAGTAGATTTGTGTTCCAAAGTGAGTTTGAGGGCACCAGAGCTTATATCACTTCCTCACATTGAAAAGGAATGCTTTGTTTCCCTTTGTTTTATTAGACTGTTGTGTTGACCTTGGAGTTAACTGGAAAAGGACCTCCCTGTGAGAGATGCAAAGTTTGTGAAGTTCTCATGCCACTTAAGCAATCACATTTTAATAATGTGGCTTTTTGAGGAGAAAAGCAAGTCTAAAGTTTAAAGAAAAACAAAAGACTGTGCACTAATGTGGGGCAAATTTCACCAAAATGCTAAAAATAAGTATCTCTCTCACATACCAAATCCTGTAATGACCTTAAACCCTTCTAGAAGTGCACAACCCCTGGGTTTCATGGGCTTTCAGTTTATCACAATACTATACATGAGGTCTAAGGAGACTTTTTTGCTACGGTTGTATTTGGTGCTTCCTGCATTACAGAGTAAACACACCTTGAATGAGTTACATACCTGTGTGTCTCAGAGGTACTGACACACTATGATACTAAGATTGTTAAATATTAATAGGCTATCAGTATATCTTACATTGGGCCTAGTGTTATCCTTCACTCTACGAGACACCATCATATAAGCAATGTTTACTCCCTTCACCAGCTTAGTGCAATACAACTAGGCTTTTCCTTGTAGGAAATTTTTTGGGAAGTAATGCCCCTTAAATTCTACCCTCACAACCAAATAAAGGGGTTGGGTATATCATCCATGAATGAAATGGGGAGAGGGAGGGTAGGGGATTAAAACTATTGTTTGCAATGACTAGGCCTGCATGACGTACAAGATCTAGGCAATCTATTATAGCCTTGAAATTGATGATACCCTACCTTCCTCACTACATAAATGATGGATGTACTCACTCTGCCTGTGCAAACCTAGGGCTTGACTGATGTTGTACATGGTCCATGGAAACTCTGTTGTGACTAGTTGTGCTTGAGATGGTCGGTGGTTTTGGGATGGATATGATGGCTGAGGAAGACACCAGTTTGTGTATATTCATAGAATCAGCTGAAAAAAAGACATTAAATAGTTTTTCATTTCATTTGGCTATCACAGAACTGTACATCAACACATACATATCATGCCCATGGGGAATGGAGACCCATTATGCAATATTCAAAGCATGGTATCTTAATCCCTGCAAAGGAACCAAATAATTGATGTAAAAATTCAACGTGATAGTTGCCATTTTATTCTACATGTTACAGTGAAAAAGGACAGCATTGAGAGGGGATTAGGGAATTGCTCAACCCCCCCCCCCTCCCCCAGGTGGGAGCATCTATGAGCCACTATACTTAACCCTTGCTACATCTAAATTGTAAGGACACAGTGCTTAACCTACTACTGATAGCAAGCGGTGCATGGATGACATGTATTTTAGATGTAGCAAGGGGTAAGTTTAGGCCTGTGATGTGAATTTGCTAAATGGTAGGTAGATAAAGGTAGAGGCAAAGGGCATAGCAAGGTAGGATAAAGCTCAGCAACCTGGACGTTGAGGGTTTGATCAAAGTCAGGCACATTTTTCATCCAAGGAATCCTCTATGCAAATGTGTAGTTTATACCATGCAACCAATATGCTTGACTGTTTTGCTTCCAAATGGATATCACTTGATGGCCATGCAAAAGGTTTACGCAGTACATGGGACAGTCACTCATTTAATTGGCAAGTAAAATCAAAACACAGGGGCACCTGAAGTTAGAGACAAGTCACGAGATTCCAGAGAAAAGAAATGTTGTCTATGTGACAGAGTGTTGTGCTTTGATGTATAGGAGATGGAAAAGAATTACCCTGGTGTTGTCTCATATGACTGTTTTGTGACTTTCTTTACTGACAGGTACCCAGTTCGTTTATTCTAGATTACCATACTCCTTTGTACAGTCGGGTACAAGGTACCCAACTAAGGCCTAGTTTTGATGCAATTTGTAGAATTTGTAGGATACAAAAAATACCATTTCCAGCAACATGGAAAACATTTTTGTATTTATTTTGTTTTTGTTAGTGCACCAATGCTAGCTAGTTGTCATGTCTGCTTGGCATGCAATTTGCCCTAGGTAAAGTTCTGCATACAGCCATGAGCGCCACTGAATTCAAGGGCAAGAGCCGTCTCCTCAAACTAAATTTGGAACAACAGCCAGGTCCAACAGATTCCTTCTTTGCTTCCAAGTATATATCATGCATGACATTTAAGGACTTGAACATTGCATATTCAAGGTAACCAATGAGTTACTCTCCTCAATTTCATAATTTAGTGACAAAAATATTTTCACATGACACTCAAGAGCCAATCATGACAGACAACAGCTCCTAAACTAATTCAAATTGGGGGGATTGCTCTTGCCCTTTAATACATTAGAATATATTCCTCCTGTGTACTTTGCTCACATTACTTGTCGCTTACCCTCATAAAATCATCATTAAAAAAAGCTGCATAAATGAGAAGACTTGATCAAGGTTGAATTTTACAGAGCAAGCACTTTCATAGTTCCAAATTCACAGCAGGTCAGCTGATGCAAATTAATCAACAACTACAGATATAGTACAAGGACAATAATTTTTCAATGCCAATGACAAGAGCAAAGATATTTATAACCCCTTTAAAGTGTGGAACAACAGTGCATACATTATGTGAACTACTTTCATACCCCATACATCTACCATTACTTGAAGAGCAGGCTCCCAAACTTGTTTTTTTTTTTTTTAAATTCACAGAAAATTCAAAAACATTTGTCTGAAATTTTATGATTATGTTAATGGCAATTATGTACAAGTTATGCTATTTTTGTCTTCTTTGTTTCTATGTCAATGAATGAATGTGGATAATTTAGTACTTTCTGCCTGGGTGGGCTTTGTAGAAATACAGTAATTTATTTTTAAGGAGCCTATAACTATGTTAATCACTGACAGTTAAAACTCTGAGGAAGCAAAAAAGGTAAAAGAGTACTGTCAAAATTGTTTAATTATGAACTTCTAGAACAGATAACTAACAATGATTTATGAGGAAATTTTGTCTCAGCTGATAAAAGTGAGTTTCAAAATGTATTTCTATCACCTACATGTGCGCAGTGCTACACTTCATAGTATAACTTGGCTTCAAAGATAAAATATTAAGAAACCAACATTGGTTTGATCCTGCCCCTTGGTACAAAAAAGGGGTGTTTGAAAGGCAAAATGGAATTAATATCGAGACTTAATTGTAAAATGGTCCCTCTGATTCCCAGACAGTGCTGAGTCAAATGTACATCATGCTTTATTCAGTTGTGACCCTCGATTGTGTCAAAGGTTCTTCAAATTACACAACTACAAAAGTGTGTCACATTCTACAGAAAACGTGTGAAAGTCCATAAAATGTTGGGTCGATTACATGATGGAGATGCATCAATGCACATAACTTGTTTGATGCTCCTGCAAAAAATTGTTCAACCTTGTGGTACAATTGATGTGCATTATTCTATTTTCAAAGAGGGGATTGGTGAGGTGGGTTAGAGGTTTAAATCCAGTCACTTTTGCTGTATGTTGAAAGAACACAACAATTTTTTTTTTTTCTTTTAACCTGAAAACCTTCACTGTATTCTCATGGTCCATACTCTACTGCATGTCTAGGATCTCTAAAATTTGATAATGAAACTACTTTACATTTTGGATGTTTTGACTGTTCCTTCTTTACATTGTCAGGCATGCACTATGAATTCCACCCTTTTCTTTTCTGTATATACTTTCTGGTTCTCATGATTTTGTTCAATAAATGGTATCTCAAATTTAAGCTTCAGTACTGTATCACAGTAACCATGCTGCTTGCTGTTCCCTTAGCCAAGCTGCAGTGACTATAGCAATAATTTGTTACTATACAGGGAAGAAGCAGCTTTTGAACCTCCAGGTTCAATCTTATCACAATGGATTATGTTATGCAAGCAGCATTATGTATGCCACCAATGGTGACCTATATTTGTTCTGATAAGCTTAACAGAGTAGACAGAGATAAAATCCTTGCTATTTATTTTGGAATCTTCAGATGCAGGTGTGAGATATGATGGCAGCTCAGACATGACACTTTAGTGTACATGAATACAAATCAGCCTCAAGACCATGCATGACTAACTGAGCATACAAACACAAATCAGCTGACAGTCTGCTCAAGTTCACATGATGATAACCTGACAATAATCTACCACATAAGTCTGCCAACGACAAAGTTGAATAAGTAATGTGCACACTAAACAACTGATCAGCTTCTCAATAGGGGTGCACCTAGGGATGTTAGCAAGTTACATTTTCATGTCGGCTTAACTTTAACTGATTTCACAGCCATTATATTGACATAAGCCAATTCTGAGATTATCAGTCATTTTCTAGGGTAAAATAGTTAATTTGATGGGGTTTTATAGTTCAGTTTCTAACCGATTGGTTTAAACTGTGCCAGCAACAGTCTCTTTTTTTTAGTTGTAGGCTTGTCGATCAGTTGTTTTCCCTACTTCATTGCTTATGATGAGCATTAAGCACAAAAGCAGTAGGTTCCATCTGTCATTATCTGGGGGAGAGCCTTTGTCATTTGTTAAAGTCAACAGTTTGGGCAAATTCAGAAGAAAGTTAGCTAGTTAGTTAGTTAGAGTTTTACGATCCTGTTTCCAACCTACTGGTTCAAGTCGACCAGGCCAAGGCTTTTTATCCAGTTGTGGCTCACTGGCTTGTTTTCCCTACTCCATTGCTTATGCAGAGCATCAATTACAAAGGCTGCAGGTTTCATTCTTAGAGTCTATGGTATGACTTGACCTTGAAATAGAACCCGGGCCTGGGTTAGAGGTGGATGCGCTTACCATTGGACTAAACTGAAGAAGAGGCAGTCGCCCAGCAATATTTCAAATGAGAACTATACTGTGTCTAAGTTAATTCAGGCCTTGCATTTCCCATTATCTAGGTGAGCTACAAATCACACCTCTCAGGGAACTAGGGAGTGTGGTAGATGTGTTGTTTTAATAACTCTAATAGATTTACATGAGATTCCATGATTCATCTAGGTGGGCAAAAAATGACACTCCTCACATTGATTTGAGGTGAGTGATGGCATACGATCGCACTAACACACCTCAAAACCCAAGTCGTGATGATGAATAAACTGGAAAATGACCATCAATGATACTTACCTGCTTGATAATGAGTTGTTGATGAGGATCCATGTGTATTTATTATCCTCTTTGGACTGTTGGACTTTCTTTTGCGATTTCTTGCATTTATGGAAAGATCCACTGGTTCTGTCTGATATGGTTCTATATGCACTACCCCAGATGTCTAATAGGTAGAAAAAAAAGAAAAAATGCACAGCTGTTAAAAAATTGACAAGATTTAACATGAAGATCAGTGGTAGTGACTGCCCCCTATTTGTAGCAGGTAATCCAAAAAGCCCTTAGCAATCTGCTCAGGCCCATAACTTCTACAGGAAAGGGGCCCAATTGACCTAATTGTAGAGTACTAGAATCTCTCTTTGTACCATACATTTTGTGTACTAGTACTAAGCACCACATCAGGAACTTTGTAAGAAAATGTTGACAAAAAACTTGTAAACTTGTAGAAATATTCTTTGTTCTGTTCAGTTCTGGTCTAAGAAGGTGTGGGCTACTTCCATTTCATTTATTTTTTTCGCTCATGTACAGTATTTCTCATTTGGCGCAAAGATTCCATGAACTAGGCCCCAGTTGGCCACCCCAAATTTTGAAGGCTTATTTTGACCCATGTGGAAGAAAAGCAGAAATTTGCTAGCTTGTGTTAAGAAAAAAGGTATCCTAATTTAGAGGATTTATGCCTGAACTTAAAACCTTCTAGTGCAGTTTAGTGGCACTACCCACTGCCCTTCTTTTCTGCAGGGCACTGGATTTAACCTAATTTAGTGACATAAAAGGGAAATATTGTGTTTTACTTTTCAGGAGACACTCATCCTTCTAACTAAAAACAAACTTTTATTTACAGTGTGACAGATTATTAAAAGTAAGGCAGTATGGTAGCCTTCTTTTGGAGAAATGACCTTCCTACAGATCACAGTTAGAAATTCAGTTATTTGTTGCTCAAGAATAATTTGTTCACCCAAAATGTCATAATAGATTTTCAAGAGTTCAAATGATTCAACTGCAATAACTTGCTTTATGCACAATATTTCAAGGAGATAAAGCAATTACTATGGTTTATTGTTTAGACTGAATGGTTTGATTGTGACTAGAGCTATTTTCTTTGTAAACTAATCACACAAACATCTTCAAACTTAATTTTGTTACAAATATCTTCCTGGACAAATATGCACAGCAAAGGTTAAAAAAGAAATTATTCTGAACCAACCTGGAAATTCAGTGATAACAAATTGCCTCAAGAATGAATCATAGTAAAAGAAAGCTAAGGGGACCTGATAGTTCTAATTCGAATTTGGGTGACCTCTTTTCTCTTTTGAATAGTTCTAATTGACATTAAAGAATAATTCACCCAGGATGAATCGTAGATGCACCATGCTTACTTTTGTATTCATAGCACTATAGTGCAATAGTGCTGTAGTAGGAGGTCGTGCACTGATGCCGTATCAGCTAGCATGCTACACCATGCTGAACAATAAACTATAGTTACAAGTGAATAATACTGTTTTTGTTTTTCTTCCAATAAACCATGATATCCTAATCAAAGTTTATCCCTCAGAGAAGAATTTCTTGGAGAATATTATTGTAATAACAGCATAAAACACATCTTTGAGAAGGTAGGGACAATTAGAAGATTGCCCTTACAGCAAATTTGCATTTAGGTACAACATCACCTGCATCATATCTTTACATGTTCTTCTACCAAATCACTGCAAAGTTGCATGCATTCTTCTGACTTTTACACAAATTGGTCAACACAATCCTCTTTGTCTTCAGAGTCTTGGTAGAGAGGTACCGAAATTCTCAATTGGCTCAGCTCTTTGACTGACGGCTAATTCAAACAATGCAGAGTACCAAAGCTTTTATTACACAGCATGAACGGTACTGAGAGTGTTTTGAAATATAAATTGATTTTTTTCTGTACTCACCTTAAAGCAATAAACTGAGATTGTATCTGGATGAGGATGAATTTCAAACAATTGTGGGAGGGGCTTCAGTAAAAAGGTTAGGAGAATTGATATGTGTTTGGGGTGAGAGAAATGGACCTTTAAATACCTCCTACTTGGGTTGGATACATGAGTCACTTACCCACAGCCAGAAGTGCATTTAGTCATTGGAAACTATGTGTCAAGGTACATGTGACTGAAGAGCAGACTAGTAACACCAAGCACTTTCAGATGGTGTAATGCAAGATGGCTTCTGTTAGCTGAAAGCACTGTTATTAACTGACTGGGTTAGTTCCCTTCTTCTTCCCATAGTGCCAGGGTGGTGAAACCTCCACCACCACCCTACCTACCCCTGACATACAGTATATCTTGGTACATACCTCTGCTCTCCCATCATAGACAGTGTGATGGTTAGATAGCCCTGAGGATTCTCCTTCCTCCATCTCTGTCTTGATGTAAACAGGGCACTGAAATAACAAAAGAAAAATATTTAATATTAAGCTAAATGCATTGCTCTTTTCTACATGACAAAATTAAATACTGCTTGATAAGAATAATCCCTCCATCCTCAACTTAGTTATGTAACTTAAGGTTTTTAGTATCTTTCAAATGTTCTGAATACAATATACACACTTTTTAGAAGAAGTAAACTAGGGACTTGAATAAAATGCAAAAATAATAAAAAAGTCACACGAATAAAATTAATAATTATGAAACTAGAGTCTTACTTCACAAACATGTATGACCAATTTTACAGTACTTTTGCTCTATCTTGTAATTACATAACAATATAAAAACAGATTTTCATATAATTCAATTTTATAATGTGAGGTGACTGCAATTGTACTGTAATTCACCATGCTTTACAGACTACTACAAAGACAATAATTCAAATGAGATATAATGACACAACAACACAAATGTGTTTTAAAGTGTAGATGGTATCAACTAGATAAAGATTAAATACAGACAAAAAGTTAAATATGGTTTTGAATATGGTACAAGTTCAAGTGTACTTTCAAATACAGTTCTAACATGGAGCAAGTCTTTTCCTTAAGTTGTCTTTCATGACAGCACCCATGAGCAAATTCTTTAACCCCCAGTCCTTGGCTGCACATTGGTAACATGGCACTCAGATTCATTTTGAACATTACCAGGTACTCACACAAGGGCATGTCTAGGGAAAGATAATCATATTTCCCACAAAATTAAACACTGTACACCATCTACTGTACTTGTTAACACATTTTCATGTACCAGGGGTTTGCCTTCTGAAAGCAGATTCTAAGCTCTGTCTAGCCACGGGCCTCCCCGATTCACTGTGTCTTCAAGCAAGAGTGCTGTAACTGGCAATGAAGATATTCTCAAACTATACTGCTGTGGGTATCCTGGATTTCATAGGTATTAAATTGCATTCAGTTCAGGGGATAGTCATTCACCTCTATTGACAGAGCTAAACTAAGGACATACAAGTTCATTGGCCATAAATTTCTCACTCTTCTGCCAAATACTTGGGACCAACAAAATAAGTCACAAAATAAACTACAGCACTGCCAAAAAAATCAACTTTGATCAACTAGTTTGTTGGGAACTTCAATAAAACCATGGTAACAAGTCAGTTATGTTAATCCAGGATGGTTCTTAATCCAACAGTGTAAACTAGTAGATCAACTTGACCCATTCATCATGTACCTGATCTTCTCTGTATCCTCCAGAGAAATTTTTTATCATTAATGATTGAGTATTTAAGGTCTAATACTCTCACCACAAACTTCAATTTTGTCCACTGAAATTCTGACTCAGTTCTTTGACTGACAGCTAGTCCAGACAATGCAAAGCACCATAGCTCATATTAAATGACCTGTACTGTACTGAGAGTCTTTTGATTACACATTGGGGTCTTTTGTACTCACCCAGAAACAATAAGCTGAGAATAATTGTGTATTGGTGAAGATGAATTTTGATTTTATAATTCTCCTACCCTGCTTATTTAAGCCCCACCCACAACTGTTCAAAATTCATCTTCACCAATACACAATTATTCTCAGCTTATTGTGTATTGGTGAAGATGAATTTTGATTTTATAATTCTCCTACCCTGCTTATTTAAGCCCCACCCACAACTGTTCAAAATTCATCTTCACCAATACACAATTATTCTCAGCTTATTGTGTATTGGTGAAGATGAATTTTGAACAGTTGTGGGTGGGGCTTAAATAAGCAGGGTAGGAGAATTATAACTGTCAGGGGTGAGAGGATCAAGACCAATGAATGATGTTCTTCCCTTTCACAGAGGGTTAATCTTGTTATATGGACTGATTGTTAGCCTTGAGGAAGAAGTAGGGAGGATATGAGAATGATTTCTGAACAGTAGTCCTGACTTCAAAAGGAAGCCCCACCAGTGGGAGGCACCAACTCAGTTAAGTCCAGATAAAAATTTTATTGATCAAAGAGCATTGAGCTGACAGTCTTGTAGTATGTGCGAATCTTTTTGGCAGTAATGTACCAATTGAGGATATTCATCCTGATCATCCTAGATGTTTAACAACTGATTACACGGAATAAGTTTAATACACTGAGTAGACATGACTCATACAGAGCAGAGGCCAATTAGACCAACTTACCCCCCCCCCCCCCCTTGTGGGCTGGAGATGGTAGAATATGTCCATGTTAATTCCCACCGGTCATAAGTGGCAACTAAATGGAAACCAAACTTGAAGTTGAACCATACTTGGGAATAAATTTAGACTTTAAACTTTTTATCTAGTTGACTGACACTATGTAACACACTTGTGTTGGTGTGTTGGAAAATCTCATCCAACTAACTATTAGACCAATCTGTATTTGCTGTGCAAATGAACCTTTATAAAAGGTCTTTTCTTTCCCAATTTAAATTATTACACATTGCAAGAATTTACAGTGTTGCATCATTTTAAACTGGTATCAATTTATGAGCTACAAACCAGTGGCTTCCTTTTGATGTGGCTTCCTTTTGCTTACCCATTCATTTAGTACAAGAACCATGCAGCTGAAAACGAATTGCTAATACAACTAATTTCAACTGTCTAAATATATTCACTGAGCATGGTTTAAAGGGCAAGAGCAGTCACCCCAACTTGAAGCAGTGTAGTAGACTGTACTGTTTCATGATTGGCTGTTGAAAGTCATGTGACATTTTTTCTCTTCAAATTTAAAATTTACTAAGAGTAATTGCATGATTTACCATGCATATTGAACAGTGAAGCTACAAAATACAACAACAGATACTCTGAAGAGAAATAAGGCAAAAAATGTGATATTAGCTTTTTATTCAGAGTAAGTTTGGGGGACTGCTCTAGACCATTAAAGGCCAAATCTTCTCATCCCAGCTCCAATTATCCCCACCTACTTTAACATTTAAGCCCCTCCCACAACTTTCCAAAACTAATTTTCATCCAGACATCAATCTCAGTTACTTAATTGGCTGCCGATCAAAGAGCTGTGCCAATTGAAAATTTCTGTAGGCTATTACAAAAGCTGTAGTTTGGGGTGAGAGTTGATAAACTTCCTTTAAAATGTTTAAAAACTGTTTTGCTTCATACAGTACAGGTCATCACAAAACTTCTTAGATTCAATTTTTTTATATATTGACTGAAAGTAAGCAAGACTCTGTTTTAGCACTGCAGGTATGTGGGAGTTGGAAGTTAAGTTACAATGGACACTGTCAAGTTCAAGAGATACTGTATTAAAGGGTGGGTAATGCCAGTGTGATTCCAGCAACTATTCACTACCACATTGTAAACAATGAGACTGTAATAAAAACATCATGGTTAATGTAAATATGTACCTCTCTTCTAGCAAAAACAACCTATTTCCTTCCTTCAAGTATAATAAAACACCTTCAGATGGACTAGCATTACTTTGTAATTCAATCTACAGCTATGACGAATTTTCTGACAACTCATCTTCCCCAAGAGGTATAAGTATTGTATTTGCTTTGACCTTGCCATACAGACACAACAATTGCAGTTCCTAAGTGTACAGTTCACTACTTACTGTAAAAGCCAGCACTCTCTTCACATTTTGAAAAGGAAGTGACCAGATAAGACAAAATAAAGTTTTAAAATTATGACATGTGCTTTTTCAGGGTTTTAGTGTTTTTCAAATTTTTTCCAGTCTTTGGACTTTAGGTCCTACTAAAAGTGCAGAAATACAGAAGTAATAACCATGTCACATATTCAACAAAACTGATCCGTGGTTTGTGAATTTACAAGCCTTCCTTACCTCACCCATTACACAAATGGACTGTTCCATTTACTGGGGATTCATGGAATATTATTTAAAGTGATTCCATGTGTTTCACATGTGGGAGATTTAAGCACTGCCAAAAGTTTTCGGGGAATTCTTTAAAAGGTCTACGTCTCTCAACCCACTTTTGTAGGAGTCCATAAAAATTCTCAATTGGCTCAGCTCTTTGATTGACAGCAAGTGAAAACAATACAGAGTATGAAAGCTCATATTACACAGCATAATATGTATTGAGAGTGTTTTGATAACACAATGGGGTCTTTAATACTCACCCTGAAGCAACAAACTGACATTGTGTCTAAATGTGGATAAGTTTTATGCAGTTGTGGGAGGGGCTTAAAAATCATGTGGATTAGGAGAATTGGAAATGTCTGGGGTTATGAGTAACTGCCTTCAAATTGTCCAATAGGCAATTAAATTTCATTTTTTTAGAGTAGGAATGTATGGCAGCTTAGGACAGTTCGTAAGACCATAGGGTTTAAATAGATGGGATTGAACAAAGCACTTACACAACTGAGTTTAAGCCTTGAGTTTGTAGTTTTTCCATGTGTGCTCTAAATCACACTCCTCAGGAAACTAACAAGTATGGTAGGTGTGCTGTTTTTTAAAGCTTCATATGAGGTTTCTACAACTTAAGGTCCTTAACATAAAGTGCAATTCTACAGCAAACACAGTGGCAGCACTAAGGGTAGGGGAGGGGGGGGGCTAGAGGGGGTATCCCCAAAAATTGATCAGTAATGAAGGATATGGAGAACTGAGATACTAGCACCATTAGAGATAAGATCTTTCTCTTTAATTACAGGTACAATTACACTCACCCTGGGAGTTTGATTTAAAAACTACATGCTCAGAAACCAGTTCAACACTGTAACCCAGTTAATTCATGAGGCTTTGGAAGTTTAATCTCTCTATCCCTTAGTACTGTCCTAGACACACTCAATTAAAGATCCATTTTTTTCAACAGGAGACTCCCTACCAACAAGCATAAGATAACTAAGTCTGAATGGTTTCTAATAACCACTAAGCTTTCCACAGGAAGTTTCATTTTTAAAGTTGTGAAAACTGGTACCAAACAGGTGTGCACAGTGAACTCCTCCTACCACTGCACCACTTTCTCTATGGACATGGCTTACATCAAAACAAGCTCACACCCCCCTACAGAAGTGTAACTACTGCAGTTCTATTTTTAAACAACAGCAAGTCTATACTCAGACCACAGGAAATAGGTCCTATAGTGCACCGATTTTGAAACTAAATATCAAATCTGTAAGCTGCCTGGCTCTGCTAGGATGCAGCTGCCTCTGCCATGCATTACAGTTTGCAGGATTTAAGGATAAGAGCAGTCTCCCCAATCTGAAGTAGTGTGGTACACTGTCCTGTTTCAGGATTGGCTGTTGAGAGTCATGTGAAAAAAAATTTCTCTTCAAATGTGAAAACTACCTCAAGTCACTGCTTGTTTCACATTGATGCAAAACTGAAGTTATAAATATGATAAAGGATCCTTTGAAGAGAAGTAAGAGGAAAATTATGAGATTAAGGTGTTGCTTTGAAATAGGTTTGGGGGGACTGCCTTAACCTTGAAATAAAGTTATACATGTACCACAATTCACCATTGAGACTCATTAATAAAATACAATTTGCTCATTACCCATTTTGCTTTTTGAACAGTGCCCTAAATAAAAGCTCTCCAGTATTAATAAGTACAATACTACAATGTAAGCTTCCCTCCATCACTAACAACTGGTCCTGAGTTTAGCATTGCATTATGAGCATTCATAAGATACAACAAAACATACTGAGAGTAATCACACCATATGTACAAGCTAGGTTGCAACTTACAGCACTAGTGTTTCACAGTAGCCTACACTCCATTTAGAACCTTGTTGAACCAAGCACACACAGACTTGATAGGGTTTAAAGGTCACATGGACATCTCTTCTGTTGCTTAGTTTCAAACAATTTGATACAGGAAGTACATAGTTAAGTGTGTTACTGGCCAAGATGGGAACTTTTCCACTGCAAAGCCAGTGGAACTGAAGTTCAGGATATTGAACCTGTTCTTATCAAGATGGATATTGTGTTGGCTTTGAACTAGACATGGTATAAATAATATAACATTGAGAGATATGCACGAACCAATGGACCACTTTAAATAAGGCACTATAAGTGTTACACCCATACTCTGGGGTAATGAATCCACACAACAACATGTGTGCATGGTATACTCACAACCTCTATACATGGATGGCATTCACTCCGAACATGTTTATCGCTGAGGGAGAGACAAAAAGAGGCATATGTTAAAACTCTTTGCAAGATAGAGTAAAATACAAAGTTCAATGAAATGAAATCCTCTTATGATGAATGTATTCAAATCACTTCATAATCTCAGTGTTCTCCACAGAAGATTTTGATGGGCTTCCTGCCCATAGAGTGAAAATAACCCCTTCTCCTACAGTATGATTGCCTAAGAGTGTTAGAGTTAGAGAGTTAGAGTTTAACGGCCCAGTTTCCAACTCATTGGTTCGAGTCGAGCCGGCCACAGCCTTTTTTCCAGTTGTGGCTCACTGGATTGTTTTCCCTACTCCATTGCTTATGCGGAGCATCACGCACAACAGCAGTAGGTTCCTTTTTTTTAGTCTTTGGTATGACCCGACCTGGGAAGCGAACCCGGGCCTTCCGGATGAGAGGCGGATGCTCTTACCGTTAGACCAAACACGCGATTGCCTAAGAGGTGATAACTTATACCATGTGTGTGTTGCCATGATGTGACAACAAGCCACATATTACACACACACTGTGGTCCTATGTAACTTTAAACCCAGTGTAGGCTACTAGCTGCAACTTTGGGGCAGTACTACAGTACTACATATGACTTGTTCTAACTGGAGGATATCAGCAAGCTTATGATTATTGAATAGTTCAGAAGTACAGTGGGCTTGGGTGAGACTCAAATCTACGTCAAGAGCCCCTACTTTTGGACCTTGCTACTGTACTGAACTTCACTTTCCTTGGAGTCACTAACTTCCACGGAATTTTCAAAACAGAAAAAAAATCATCCATGGAGAACATTTTTGTGTGCTTGTAACTTTGAAACCATTAAACAAATCTAAGTACAACTTTTTAGTTCTTCTTTTCATTTGGCCATGCTTTATGTATGACAAATATTTAGTTAGCAAGAAAGTCCAACCTTATCCCACAACACAGTTTGAGGTGCTACAAAGTCTATCAGGGCTCAATTTTCTTGGTTGTCAGATTGTCCGGGACAACTAAAATTCCATACAGAAAACCAATAGCTAAAGGTTGCTTGTCCGATGGACAACCATTTTTCTCTTGGATTGAAGAAGTATACTGCCGACTGATCAACTCTTTCAACTTTTTCCATCATCATACTTCAGACAGTGTTTTTATCACTCATGCAACCACCACGTCGTCTTTTTATTCTTCAAGACCAAATAATACATGAACTAGGGCTGTGCATTTTCAGTTAATTCACTATCCGTTTAACCGATTTTATTAACCGGCGGTTAACCGTTTAACCGAAAATGACGTAATGTTCACACAACAACAAAAAGTCAACATTTCCAAAGAGCGCCATCACTTTTGTACAAGAAAGTGCAAGTCTAAAATGGCGCCGTAAGTCATGTTCGCCCATGTAAGTATGTGGCAAAAATGTTGGTATTTTGCGCTGAGTTTATATCATCTTTCTACAGTTAAAACCCATCCCGCATTTACTGAAGCTTTCTTCAGACCACGTGCACTTTTTAACATTCCACCAACTGTTGTATTCCCGCCTGACCCTATGTTATATTGTCAGTTATTTCATGAAACACTCCCACACCGCTGTTTTGATGCAGCTTGCTTGCGATGCAGTGTTCAATACATGTACAGCGCTCACGTGTGTGTCATAGTAGCGATCTGTACAATTGCACTGTAAACGGCCCACCAGCCGCAAATAGCACAACCAAGCCCTATTTTCCTGCATAAATTAAGGAATTCCCAGCAAGTCCTACCGTAAAGTTATTTACAGTAGGACTTATGGAATGTTATCATATGACGTCGTTACGAACGTAAACAATTACGCACGTAGTCCCATGCATGCAGTAGACTTGCGTGCGTATCCGTTTTTACCACTTAACAAGGGACCATGTTTTGCTCGATGACGACATATGCACACGATCTATTGCAAAATTTGAATTGCCTCTGCATTGTGATTGGTTCAAATACGTTGATTCTGAGCCAGCCAATCACAACTCGCGCCATCGCCTATGGGATTTAGTGTGTGAAAATACCAGACCTCCGAACGAATTTCCCCATTGAGTTTGCGTTATGACGATCGCACTTCCCAGGCTTACATAGCCCGCCTGTGCAGCCGGCCAAGCCCTGTGCTAAATTCACCAAGAAACGGCAGCACAAATCTCTGCGTACTTGGATTTGTCGGGGGTCTCACTTAAGTGCATTTCATTTCATGATTATTTTGAAACAAGACGGTAAGGTTTGGACAGGAAGTGGCAAAATTACGGGGATATTTATATCGGAAAGAAACCATAAGATAACGTTAATCGAGTCCATTTTTTGCTGTCCAAGACCGCTAAAAATTAGATCGCTATTTTTACGTGCATCGTAGGATTGACTTCTACAGTACAGTACATTATCGCAACTACAACCCAGTTGGTTCAACGAACTGCGTATGCTTATTCATAAAAGTCAACATGGAATGTTCCATTTTATATGATATTGGGCAAACAACAAAATGGCGGGAATTATCTGGTGCTCTCGATCGTATTTTTACAGGTTACAATTTTTTCCAAATACTGCTACTAACAATGAAAAATAATGAAATTTACGGAGGTGTAGCATGATAAAATATTTCGATTAGCTACAGTGGGAAGACTTATTCAAATATACTTTTGTGCCCTAATCATGGCCTCGCTGAGGTTTTATTGCCGTAGAAATACAGGGCTTGGTAACTTTTGTTACAGCTCCCTGCTTGTCTTGTGGCTTTCTTTTCGCTTGGTAATCTCTCAAACATGCCGCTAATTTCTAAAGTTGTGCTTGGGTGTTGCTATTGAAGGGATTAGAAGACGAGCACACCAAGTTCTGCCAACGAAAGTAACAATGGGTGCGCCACTTGTCACTCATCATAATGTACTTAATTCGGGGAGCTGCCGCGGAATTAATCCGTGCAATCGAACGGCCGATTTTAAAACTCTTTTTACAGTTACTGTTCGAGCGATAATTTGTGAGAAACTGACACTGTTTGTTGCGCGATGTTTGTGTAACAGTTTACCAACAAAGCCACCCCGCGGCGACTGAGTTATTGGCAATACAAAAACGGTTAATCTATGAAGAGGAATGACGCACGAGTAACCGACAGGTCGGTCGGTTAACCGGTTAACCGATTAACCGTCACAGCCCTAACATGAACACAACCATTATTTTGTAATTGTGCAAAAAATGTTTTTGACAACAAAATTTCCTTGTGGACGACTAAAATGAGTGAAATGGTTGTCCAAGGACAACCATGAATTTTTCTGAAAAACGAGGCCTGTAATAAAGCCTGTTCAAAATATAATGTTATATTCACACTACAGTATGTGTCGGTGGCAGTTATGAGGTCACTGAAACCAATACAAAGTAGGGCTGGCACTAGCTTGAGATTTTTTTTTCAGGCAACATGTACCTGACTCCAACAATATCAGAATGCCTTACTTGAATGTTGTAATACAGAAGAACTTCTTTCCATTTATGTTGTACAGTACAGTAAAAACTCACTGTATATTTTCATAAGCTTTCTGTACCTGTTTATTAGAGAAGTGCACATACTGTACTGCAGACTTGATTCAACATAGCTGACAGGAAGGCAGCCAGACATCTACACAAACTGTACAAAGTCTACATGCATGGGGCCATTTTAAATACTGTTGGTACATGGTTCTGTACACACAACTCTGATCTTTGAGAATCACGTACTGTACTGGCCCTTTTGGAAACATTTCATTACACATGTTCATGACTCAAAACTGCTGCAAAGCATCAAAAAAAAAAAAAGGGGGGGGGGCTAGGCCCAGAAATACCCAAGTTCTTGTGACGGATTGTGTACATAACTCTATAGGCATCAAACCACAATCAGCCCAAATGGCATAGTCTGCAGTCTCCCAAAAAATATTTAGGGTACAATTGACTTTTGGAAGATATGGAAGTGTATTGGAAGCACCATATTACTGAAAGTGACTGGGGTGTGACAAGTTTGCACAGAAATTACGTTCCCTTATGCCAACTCAGTCTTCGACACCTTCCCATAATTTTACTTACTGTACAAGGCATATTTCATGCTTTAGAATACACAACATGACATCAACAAGCAAGGACCTCATAAAATGTATCCCTTTACCCCTGTTTCCCTTAAAATTTGTACTTCAAACCATCCTGCTTGAACTATGGGCTCCAAGAATTATGATGCACAATACTAATTTGGGGCACAATGCCCTCATATTGTATGCCACCAAAATTTGCACAAACCCTCACAATTTCTGAAAAACAAAATACATTTTTCCAAAAATATTTCAATGTTAAAAATGTCTGCTGAATTTTGTTTAAAACTGAAAATTGGATTTTGATTCAATATAATTTTCAGCTTAAAGGTAAAACAAACAGTAATCATGCATGTATTATTGCATGAATTGGAAAATTTAGTTAAAATGATTTTGTCACTTGATTAATTTAAAGACTAAGAATTAAGATATCAGGGTAAACTAATGCATATCAGCCACAGCTGCATTTTTTCCTTTAACATAACAGGTTGGCCTTTAAAGTGGGGATCTAGAAATACAGCACAATAACTTCCTCCTACAACACTGCCAGGTCAGTATATTCCAAACATGAATAAGCATATCTTTCCACCTTTGACCCATCCTCTAGGCACTTTGTTTACATAGGTAAAACATTAAGTATATACAAAGAGCCTCACAGAAGGTTCACTAGATATGACTACATGTGTATTTTGGACGAGCCTGGAAAAGCTCTCTCTCTCTGATCTTCCTCTCTTTCTCAACATGTTAATCAATAAATCTTTTCACAGAACTGTAAAGCATTCAACATGTACAGTACACAGTATACTGTACATGCCACTTTCTGCAAACCATGGACATTTTACAATGAGAGAGGAAGATCTTTCATGCATGAATGAATGCTTAGAATGAACCAAATAACTGAAGAATGCATGCTTTTTGTTCAAATTTATAAAGAATTCCAAGCAAAATTCACACAACAATCCACAAAACTAGCTTGATTGAAGGTTGTTTTTAGGCATGTGTCTTTAATAACATTTTCAATGTACAACATACTAGTATGTTCCATACCGCACTACTGTACAAGAGCCTTTCATAATGACTTTTAATACTAGGGTAAATCTTCCATGCAAATACACAGAAAGTGATGTACTTTGTCTTCAGCATGTGACGAAAAGAAAGGAGCACTGGTTAGTCCCCATAATAAAAATGTAGGAGTGTGTCTTGCACAATATATCAAGCAAAATGACATTATCATAAATGTTTTCAAAAAATAAAACAAAAGGATTATTTTAAAACTATATTGCCCTTCCCCTGCCAATGTTGAAGGTAATGTGATCTTACAGAATGGCAATTTGCTAGAAGAAGAAATTCATTCTATAAGACTGTGGGTACAATTAGTTTGTAATCATGATTTCCATGTACCATGATTGACTATATGAATATATTCAAACTGACATCCCAAACCTCCAGATGGGTGATTGGCATATTTTGTTTCACCTCTGTAGACACAAGGCCATATTACACTGTAGAGAGGGTGCATGGTTCTAGTCTGTGTCCTAGAGCCTGGAGAGAGCTCTTGGCATAAGAAAGTTTACAAAAACCCAAGTTCCAAGAACCTTTATTTTCACTGGTTGAGATTCTAACCAGGTAGCAATAATACTGCTGTACATTCATTGGCAAGAAAAAGGAAGTGCATCCTAGGACCTTGCCAGGAAGTCTAAGTATCCTTGGGGGTGGGAGAACCAGGACTTGTACAGTTTTAACAACTGGAATAAAACTTGACTTCCCTGACATGAATACACAAAATTTAGACAAATGTGGCCTCCTCCCAGCCCAGGGAAATGAACATATTGCTGCTTAGTTGTATTCAGTCACAAACACATTGTATGAACTCTCCCCATTGAAATGTATACCTACCAATATGTTTTCTGACACTGTTCACAAGCAAAGTAAACTTGATCTGTAAACAAAAAGGGGAAAGTAAAATAATTAACAACGAAGTACATTGCTACAATTTTGAAATAAAAAGTTATCGTTACCTTTGTTTATGCACATTTTGTTTTTTATTTTTTTCTTCTCGCCTCTCTAACAACTCAACTCATCCTCATATATCCAGAAAAAAAACCCAGTTTATTGCTTTGGGACAAGAGGTATACTGTATAAAGGCCCAAACTGTAATCAATCAAACCACTCTCAGTACATGCTGTGTAATATGAGCTACTTCTTTTGTTTTTAATTTGATGTCCCATCATCTGTATTGTGCTGTGACAATTGAGAATTTTTTGTACACTTCTAGTAAAATTGTAGTTCGGAATTACGAGTGACGATTCTTCAGATCACTATGCATTTGGCATGCATGTATATCGTACAGTACCTAGGTCAAGTGAAAATTTCACAAATTTTGCAAAGGGTTGATTCAGTACTTTACTGTACCACCCCACTCCCTGAAATACTTGACAAACACCATGTCCATCATTTTAACATTTTCATACACAGGTCTGTAGTTAGCCAGGTACTTGCAACTGTAGTGTAAGTGGGGGTAAATGTCATATTGTTGCAATGTACTGTGAGTGTAATGCTGTGTGTGTGTGTGTGTGTGATCATAATCACTTTTAATGATTTACTTAATCATAAGTTTACAAAAAAGGTACAAAGGCAAGGTCTCGTGATTAATAATGAAGACATCCGATTTAACCAAGTTAAGTTCAAATCTGCACCTTTAGTTAAGTTCAATTGGAGGTCTCCCTTGTTTGCTTACACCTTACCTTAGTACTGACATCATAAACCTATGAATGTGTGATCATTCTGGTTGTTATTACACTTACTGTACATGCAAACATGAGATTTATGTACCCAAGTTCAGAGGGTGAATGGCAACACACTGAAATACACTGGAAGTCTAACAACTGCACTCAGCTGCTTACTGAAGCCATTGTTTTGTATGGGTGGCAGCCAGAGATCGTCCATTGTATGCAAAATTATGATGAGCGTACTCTACATAGAGGAAATAATACGCTCACCAGCTACTGGTCAAATTTGCAAAATGAAAGCTGAGTGTTACGGTGTTGTGGTTGGAGTGCTACAGTATACTATGCACATTCACTACTGTATGTACCATATACCATACTATGAAGGCATAGAGGCAACTGTTGATAGTTGAAAAATTTTAAAACTATGCAAAATCTCTCTTTTTAGCAAATTCACAGCAGTAACAACTAAACATACAGTACTGAAGCAGTTTTTTTAATGGTGACAGTCTTCTTTCCATTAGAAACTCAAAGTTAAGTAAAAATAAAGATGAACTTGGAATTAACCAACAGTTGTAGAGCTACAGATTTACATCAATATGATCCCCACATCGTTTTTTACAGTGACAAGCACAGGAGCAAAATAATCCAAGAGGCTTACAGTAGGGAAGCGATGGGGTGCATGGTTAGGGGACTCTGCTCGCATTTTCCAAGGTGAACTTTATTTTTCCTTTCACAAATTTCCTAAGACTGCTCCACCCCACACTGCTTGCATTTACCATGGCCATGGCATCACCAAGGTTCAATGAAATTGTGACAACTTAAAAGTGGTATAGTAAAGGAAGACAAGATTTAATTCCTTTTAAAGGTAGAAAGTAAAAGGATGGAATTTAAGCAATTTACTAAACTCAGGAGATACATGAAGGGTATAACATCAATCAGTAATCACCAATACCTCAAAGTGTCATTTTCTAGTTAAATTTGCACCACTGATGATAAGATAGAGAGGAGAATACTGGTGAACTTGGCAAAGACTCTATTTATAAAATCCTTTGGTTGTTTAAAGTGCTGACATCTCAGTACAGAAGAAAGTAAAACCCAGGTGATTCAATGAGGTTCCAGGTCTTGAATTTTGAAGAGTGGGAGTCCAATCTCAATACATCACTTGCTTCAAATCAATGTTAGGAGGGTGATTTTTTTGCACACCTACAGTAGGTGAAGAATGGGAGCTCATATAAATCTGTTAAGAGTTATAAAAACAGCACACCTACAACAATCCTTAATTTCCTGTGATTTGCAGCACACCTGGAAAATCTAAAACTGAGGCCTGAGGTTCCTCTGGCCCAGTATTGAATGCCCTTGACCAGCGTTTGCACCGGGTAGGAAATTCGTTCTAAACCTTGCAGTATCTTTCGTCCGCCCTGCGGGCTAGGCTAGGCTATGCACGGTATAGTACGTAGGCCTATGCTGTTTCGTGAAATGGTATGGAGGGGATGTTTGAAACACACATCACAGGAATTGTTTCTGGAAAAGTGCAATTTAACAAAGCATGTTACAGAAACAAACAAGTTAAGCAACTGCATTTCAAATAATTGTGAATGAGATGTGGGTTAATACATTTGTTACTTTCAATAACCATGTTATTTTGTGAAGATCAAAAAGAAATCATAGAAAAACACTACCCGGGTAGTAATTTTCTACCAGGTAGCAAGAAAGTCGGTCGGGTACCCAGGCACCCGGTGCAAACACTACCCTTGACCAACTTGGTCAGTTTGGTAAACTGCAAACAGACCAAATTTGGGGGGCAACTGGGGTGGCAAGGAAAAATCTGAGGAAGCAAATGCCCCCTCATGTCCCCCTGTAACACTTCACTGTTTCCAACTGAACTAAGAACTGCATGCTCACATATATAGATCAACCATTTTACCAACTACACAAATTTTTCATACTGTACAGTAAATATATACAGTATTGTACATGATTTTTACACGTTTCCAGGCCTGTGGGCAAAGCTGGCCAATTTCCTTTCAAATATTTGTTCCAAGCATGCAGGGAGCTGCTTTCTACTTTCATATTACACTCCACCAGTGTTAACAGGGTTAACCCCTCCTTTTGGAGGTCATAGAGTTTAGACATGACTACGGTATAAATTGCTTAATGGGAGTTGAATCATATTGGTTACATACAACTGATAAATTTATGCTATTCATACAATAGCAATTTAACGCCTTACACCAGAGGCTAACCATGCCTATTTTATGTGCTGTAAACACCATTCCAACTGCATCGATCAGAAAACTGAAATTTAACTTGATCTTTTGTTAAACACTGCTTACAGTATGTACAGTAGTTTCCACCATCAGGAACCATCATAAGCCAAAAGCTGTGTTACAGTATATTTGCCAAGTTAAAGGGCTCATGGATGAAAAATTTGAACATTTATGGGGAAAGGTGAAGGGTAATGAAAACTACTGGAAGTCAGTGAAAGACTACTTAAGTTGAAAATTACCCTACAGTAGGTTTTGCAGATTTATAATGCACTTGATTCACAGAATATCTTCTAAATTTCTGTTGGATAATTAAGTGGCACAATGGAGGTATATTGATGTTCCTAGGATTGAAATGGTTGGGGATGATTACAAGGTTAGTCATTTTAATGGATCAATATTCCCAAAAATATGTACAATGTTTAGAACTAGCCAAAGAACACTGAAACCAATGTTTCCTCTAAGATATACATTGTGTCAATACACTCACTATGAGAAAATTTGGCTCATTTGACATTTCAGTTTTGTGGAACTGTACACTCATCAAATGGGGGAGGCCAGAGAAAAATTCAATGCTTTTTTTTATTTTTGATACAAACATCAGTGTGTCAAATAGACAAGCCATTGAGTCAAAACCTTTTTATAGCAGCTTAGCATTGCCAAAGCAATATTGTGCTAATATTGTACATTAAGTAATGTTCCTTCAGTGCAAGTGGCAAGGGCTAAAAAGAAAAAATCTGTGAAAGGTTATTGCAGTCACCACAACTTGAAGTAGTAGTCCATCCTGCCTTATGATTGGCTCTTGAGAGTCATGTGACAACATTTTTCAATTCAAATGAGAAATTTACCTTAGGGAACTGCTTGGTTCACCTTGAATATGCAACACTGAGGCCCTAAAAAATTATGGAAGATATTTTGAAGAGGAATAAGAAGATAATAGTGAGATGAACTATGTTGTTTCAAAAAAAAAATTGGGGCAACTGCTCTAGCATGTTAATGTTCCTGCACAAATCAAATATCCCAGCAAGCAAATCAAATTTTCCCCCACATTTTATGTGGTTAAAATTGTAAACACAAGACTACAGCACACAAATTTCTCAGAAAACACCAAAATTTCCTGCCAAGGAGATTCCAAAATTCCTGTCTTAAATTCTATTAATGCACACATGTATGTGACTCACAACAATATTGATATTTTGAGCTCCCACAGTAACTTATTGACAATTAACAGTACAAACAGCAAAACTTGTCCCGTCTGCATGCATGCTTCTTTGGCTCTTAAATTCAAATACTGTCTAAAATTCCTGGTTACAAAGACAGGCTTTGATTGTGCTTATTCTGTTCTAAAGAAAATTTCTTGTCAAAAGTTCCTACAGTAGGCCCGAATCAGGGCAGAGTCATTTATCTAACTGGTTATGGCCAAGTTGGTTATGTACAGTACTTCCTTTGCCCACCTGTCCATACTGGTCGGATAAAAAAATGACCCTCCACTAAAGTGATTCTACTTGTTTCACAAAAGGGAACTACATAGTTATTCTTCCCACATTAATGTTTGAACAGACAACAGGAATAATGAGGATTCTAAGTAAGGAATCCTCAGTGGGGTTATTCTGCCCAAATTTGGTCAATTTCAATAAAAATGATGACAAAAATATAATGTTGATGATGTGCTGCTATCTTAATTCCAAAAATCCCACCGTTGATTGCCTCTTCCAATAAGATTGGATGACCTGTGTATATGAACTTTTAAAGGGCAAGAGCAGTTACCCCAACTTGAAGTAGTGTAGTAGACTGTCCCCTTTCATGATTGGTTATTGAGAGTCATGTGACATTTTTTTTGTCTCCAACTGTATAATTTTTTAAAAGTAAAGTTCTGCTTGGTTTACTGGGCTGGATATCATGCAATATTGAAGTCATAAAATATGATGAAAGATACTTTGAAGGGAAAAGTGATGATAAGAGATATTTAGTTGTTGTTTCAAAATAAGTTTGGGGCAACTGCTCTTGCTCTTAAAAACAACACAAGTAGGGCTGTGAACGATCGCATGTGGAATTAACGTTTAGTACAAAGCTACAAGCGATTAATCGCAAAACCTGTTTTGGGGAGTTTTTTATCTATTTGTATACTCTGATGATCCCTGGTTTTTGTTAAATGGAACATTCTGGGCATATTTGGACCTTGTAGGCTTCAAAGTTTTAGAATAATTTGATTTAACCATGCAAGATAACAACCATTTGTTATTTCTGCATTACATTCAGTATCAGTCACTACATACTGAAATATTTTTTTTGTGATCAGATAATTGCGATTAATGGCTAAACGATCATAAATTATTGAGGTTAAACATTTAGTTATTTTGCTAAACGTTAACAGCCCTAAACACAAGCATAGAGCCAGTATCTAGCACTGCACAGAATCTGAGATGACATTGCCACCAGCTCAGTTCACAGTACATATTAGTTCGAAGCTACTGGGCCTTCATGCAGGCCTTGTGCTTCAGCTTAAGCCTTGGCTGAATTTGGATATTTTAGGGCATAAATGCCATCAGTCAAGGCATTAAGGCCATTCTCATTTCTGAACAAAAGCATCAAGGTGATTTGCCAAAAAATGCATAGATCTGAAAATTGCAAACAAAACAAAACTACACGTTGTAAACATACTTAAAAATAAGTAAGGTATGGAGACCATGAACTGAAGGCAACGACGTCAACTTTGGCCACAACTTTTGAGTCATTTTAACAGGGCATTGTTTCTAATAGGGAATGTAGTCCTGATGGCACTGGCCACTGTGGCCACGGACAGGCTTGGGGTAATCGTAATCAGTAATCGTAATCAATTGCAATCGATTACACATTTTGAAGTAGTTGTAATCGCAATCGATTACTTCTGCAAAAATTGCAAAGTAATTGCAATCGTAATCGATTACAATGGCAAAGTAATCGCCATCATGGTTTCATTTCTGATTACATTAAGTTGAATTGAACTAAGAAGTAAAGTTACGAAACAAGTTTTTCAGTGCTTGGTTCTTCTGTTGGAATGACAAAATTTAATTGTCCCTCTTTCTTGGATGTTCCAGCTTAAAATGAGTGAGAAGTGCATGGGTTCAATAATCTCTACTTTGGGAGGACTTGGTTCTGTCTGGGCTTATTTAGAGCAATGTCCATGGCCTTTTTTCCAGTTTTGGGCACTGGATTGTTTTGCCTACTACATTATTTATGTGGAAAGAAAATGTAATCACGATTGCAATCATGATTACATTGCAATGTAATCGCAATCGTAATCAATTACTTTCAATTTTAGCTGTAATCGTAATCATAATCGCAATCGTAAAATATGAAGTAATCGCAATCGTAATCGATTACATTGAGATGTCATCGCCCCATGCCTGGCCACAGATATATTCAAGGCCCATTCATTTGAAGGAAGTTCATTTGAAGTGAAAAACAAAGGCCTATTTTTCAAATCCTATTCAAAAAGTCCACAGGACTGTTCATCAAAATCCAAGTGCCCACTGGATAGTACCAAGGTTACAGTACTAGTAACACAAACTCTCTCAATGTTAGTGTGGGTGATTCCAGTTTTTTCATGGCTACACCACGAAATAAATAGCATCAATTTGAATTGCTTTATGTGAGACTTGAACTGTTTTTTTTTTTCAGAGTGTCATTACTTCAGGCTTTAGTGCTTCTTGTTGCTTGATATGAGGCTGCTTTTGGGAAGAGAGCATTTCAATTTAGTGCAGCTAAACATTAATGCTTGTAACTAAGGGACTGAACGTACAGTGAGGATTGACAGTTTTTCAGTCTGAACCTAGGGTTCAAATTGTTACATAACAAACACAAATTAACCATCCCTTTTTACTTAGTTTCTAAACCCAGAGATGCCAACATTGATCAAACAAAATCAGGGAGGATTTACAGGCATGGGGGAGCTAGGGTGAAAGAGGAGGACGTTTGAAATTTTTTTGAATTATGATAGCCTTCAAATGCAAAATGGTGCCATATTTAAGGTCAAATGTTGTTTGGCAGAAAGTAAAATTTCTATGAACCTACCACACAAGATCCTGCCACACAAGATCTTACACCCTTACTTCAAAGTGTACAAAATCCATACTTCATATACTGTAATTTTGTAATACAAAGTCATTCCGCCATATACTCTGACTTAAATTTCTGCCCTTTTTTCCTTCCATGTTCGCCTTCTGCACTTTTTTCCTTCCATGTTCACCAAAGTGAAAAATGCCTAGGCCTAACTGCTAACAGCCACAGCAAAACAATTTACAGTAGTGTGGTACAGTATACAAAGTGTTAGGCTATGCACTAATTCACGGCTTACACTCACCTAGAAGCTGTTACTAGGCTAGGCCATTGTTACAAGGGCGGATCCAGCGGCGGGGGGGGGGGGCAACTAGGGTCAACTGCCCCCCCCCACCTACAATACAAGGAAAATGCGCCCCCTGCGTCCTAAAAGTAAAGTAAAAACTGCCCGAAAAGTTAAAAAAAAAAAAAAAAAAAAAAAAAAGGTCCCCAGAATTTCGAATTGTATAGCTATACATATCTATGGCAATGGGAGTTGGTCTCCGAAATGTAGTCGCTCAAATTCAAGAGTATGCGGCCCCTGCATGATGTTGGCGACCCCCTTTTCAAACTGCCCTCCCTTCAGCTAGGGGCTGGATCCACCCTTGCATTGTTATGTATGCAGCCTATCACAGTTCTAGTAGAAGTAGTAGGGCCTAGTCCTTACCTGATCGATCGACAAGCTGAGGTCAATGCTTGTTCAACTCATCAGGCTAAATTTGTATCTCTGTTAAACCCCAGGTGTAAAACTACTTGGTTACTATTCAACTACAGTCAGACCTTTCCCATCCAAAACAGGGATGGTCTGGCATGAAATTCAAAGATGCTAGGCAGTGGGCTACTTCAAATTCCATCATCTATGGGCTTGCACAAAAGCCATATACACATACAGTACTGTACTTGCAGTATTTGTACTCTAGTTCATGGACAGTGCAATGTGGTGGGAAAAGTTGGGTAGCTGGGAAGCTCCTTCCCTGGAAATTTGGGTATCTGGAAGGAAATTTTGGCATTTGTGGAAAAATTTCAATTTTCTGTTAATGAAATGTTAGGAGAATTCTGGGAATTCTACTCCCTTCCTGGGAAATAAACACTTAAACCATCCTTGAAAACACATTGAATATTCATTTGTACTCCCAAAGGAGTGATTAAAGCAACACATAATTAGAAAGTATTTACCAAAAGTAGCTACAAAATTTTTCAGTTTTTTGTACTTCTTTTCATTTATCAAATTATCAAAGGTGTTTTTCATGCAAAACAACAAGACCATAAAATTTTCACAGTATTATTTTTTCCCTCTGGTGAAAAAATAGAATAACTTAAAGCTTCAACCAGAAATATTGAATAATACAATATTATGTTTGTTGGATTGATATGGAGTTTTATGGCTCAGTTTCTAACCAATTTTCTAACCAAAACCTGATTTAGTGACGTCCAGCCTTTTTTCCAGGTATGATGGCTCATTACCATGTTTTTCCTATTCCATTGCTTGAATGCTGAAGACATGGGGGATTCTAAAATTCTTGACAACGCAACATCCGTGATGGATGGAATTTACCATAAATGCTGGCCGTCCTGTCATGCACTGAATTATGCCTTGCTGTACTTTTTCAAATATACATTCAGCTATTTAGGCTAATGAGGGTTGTAATAGGCCTACTGTCTGGTCTGTCCACAGACTAAATATACATGGAGAGAGCATGTGACGTGTGCATCCTATCCATAGATGGTCGCCACCAACTGTGGCAAAAAAGGCACACCCAGATGACCGCCGTAAAGCTATAAATCGTCCGATTTGATGATGACTCTGTAATATTTCAAGCAAAAGTTAAAACTTGACTGGGAAAGAATATAATATTCCAGCAATGTGAGAATTTAGTAATTTTGACATTACCTTGCCATATTTCAAAAATATTTCAATTTTCTTGCAAAATATGGTATATACTTGAGCAAGTCCAAACTTTCACACATAACCATAGCAGACAGCCATCTTGGTGCGCCTTTTCTCACGTGTACTAGCAACAATGCACCGTGCAGCATGCTTTGTGCATGTATAAGAAGTCTGTGGGTTAGTCCCTGTAAGTTACTTGACATGTAGTCATCGGCATATTCATATAGCAGTGTTAGTTGGAGTTTTACCGCCCAGTTTCCAAACAATTGGTTCAAGTCGAACCAGCCACAGCCTTTTTTTCAGTTGAGGCTCACTCACTGGCTTGTTTTCCCTACTCCATTGCTTCCATTGCTCCATCGCACATTCATAGAAAAAATACTGTGAATAACATTATTTGCTAGTGAGCAGTGTTCCTTAAATTTATTGAACCAGCAGGTTGGAAACTGGGCCATAAATCTCCATCCATAGGCTGATGCTGGATTTTTCAAAAGGGGGTGAGGGGGTCCAAGTAATTATTGAAAACTTGACATCTACGTGAAGTGCCATCCCTGGTTGGTGTCGGTGTAGCTTACCAAGAATTTTTTTGTCTAAATATACCTCGTAGATTGCCGGAAATGACACTTCTTGGGTCTTCACTTCTGCATATTGCGGATAAACATTCATTAATAAAATTTGAATTGCCTTTAGTATCAGCTAAGGTCATAGATTTTCAAAGGGTCTCATTTGTTCGTAGAATCCACATAGTCGCTAAGCACAGTGTTTATACAGTGCCTGTTCAGTAAACAAGCCTGTTCATGATATTCATGCATTACAGTTCCATTGAACCCTGCATATGCAGTGCTATAACATGGAAAGGCAAATACAAATTTAGCAGAAACAAATTATATATACCAACATTTTAAAGAACAGACAGCAAAAAAACTCTTTTGTTGACAAAACTGGCTTAGCCTAAGTACCAGTGTGCAGTACATTGTGGAAAGTACGCCCTCGATAATGTCAATATTTCAGTCTTCAAAGAACTTTTGTAAGAAACTGGTTACTTACTGTTGGGGGTTTATGTAGACCTACTGTAGCCCTGGTTATTATTACAACACGACCAGAATACAGGCAAAATGATTACTTGTGCACGAGCTTGCAGATTGCTGTCACTTATATCACAACTCACAACAGTAACCTATAGGCCTACTGGTCTTTTTGCCAGACCTTTAGCTAGCAACATGGAAACGGGGCTGGCTGCACTATACCATATGGCAGTTATTTACCAATTTGCAGTGGGAGCCAGGATAGAAAAGGCACTTCCCACATGTTTTAAGATAGATGTACCCAGCCTTGAAATACGAATCTCATGTCTGCCACTTCTCAAATAATGAGAATAAAAAATCAATCTATGAAAATGGTAATTCATACTCTTTTTAGGGACCCCAAAACTGGGCATTCTGATCTGTGCCCTGGGGGAAGAGACTAAAGGGAACCCATATTTCCTTTTCCCTTGGGAAAAATTGTAAACTTCAGGAGGACGTAGATCGCAAATGCGGCAATATTTGAATGGACCTCAGCTTTAATAGGAAAACCGAAAGTAGTTGTGCCCCCCTCTGAGAAACTTTCTTAGCGTTAGATTTTCTAGATGCAAAATGGTGCTATGTTTGGCAAAAGTTTCTACAGTGGCACTTGTCGCGGCACAAATCGTTCTACAGTGGCACTTGTCATGGGAGGAGTGAGGCACGACAGGGTGGAAGGGAAGAATTATTTGAAGGCAGTACCATACCCCTACAGCATATTTTGTGTATGATGAAGTATAGGAATGGTCGTGTAAGAACGGTCTCCATTTTATGATTGCCTTACTTTCAGTAAATCAACCAGCCATCCGAAAGGCAAAACGTGTCTTATTCTAACAAAGTCACTTTCAAGTTTGTCATTGAGACTTTCATTTCATCTTCGTATCATGACTGGCAGAGGCTGCATGTCCGTGTACCATGACGTATAAAACCCGTCGCATCACTCAGACAAATCTTATGGCAGGCCAATGGGTTGATAAGCAGCAGTAAAGCACAGACAGCATTGAGATTGTAAGAAGGTGTTTTTAGGGAAGGCAACAGATGAAGTAGAAAATTGCCAAATTTTAAATTTGAATAAGTTTCTGGTTACAACGCCATTTCAGCAGGCTACTTCTGATGAATACGGAAGAGCAACTACGATTATCTTTTCTCTGGAATATATTTTTTACTAATGAAAAAAGGGGGGGTTCGGACCCCTTTGCACGTCTTATTTCGAGTGAAAAGGGGGGTCTGGACCCCTTGGACCTCTCCCCTGTATCCCCTCATGCCATCTAACTAATCTAATCAACTAACTAACTACCTACCTTAACCTTAAATTTATTGCATGGGGCTCCATCACAACAACTTACCACCGTCACATCATGGAAGGTCAAACCAGGGAAATCCTAAGCTTAGGATTTTTATGGGTCAAACTTTGCATTTACATGCAAAGTAGTTGTAAATGTCCATTCCAATCTCCTATTCCCACACTGTTAGACATGCTGACTCTGTACCGAAACTCAAAATGAAAGGCAAAAGTGCTGATCTGGCATGCCCTCAGTTCTATACAGTGATCTGAGCGCATAAGTAGGGACGCGGAAAAGAGAGTTACTTAATGACGAGAGGTCAGCCTGAGGGCATTTTTAAAGGTATTCTATACATACACAGTACATTTTTCTGTGTATGATTGCCTGAAATCATACTTCTGTGTGCCAGTGCCTGTCAATGGTGGCAAGCTTAGCCTTCAGTAAAGGACTATGGTTGTTCCTTTCATTCACTATTCACAGTCCTTACTCCAACAGTTTAATTCACCCAGATGATTGGTGGTCATTTTAATCATTGCAATAACTTTCTTCTAAAAGCAGATTTTGGACAGGTCTACTACAAAACTCTGATTTTATGCAATGACTATTCCACAGGAGCACTCAAACACTCTCTGATCACCAAAATTTTCTGGGAAGAGTCAAAATTTCCCAATGAAATCAGCAACTTTTTCAGGCAGTAGGGTTTACTTCTTTTTGTATGTGACTATGGAACTTTGTTTACTACAGTGTGCCGATGAGAGTTAACTATTGCATCAGTGTGGACAACTTGTTCTGTAAACTTACCATAGGGACTTATGCCAAAGGCAAGCATAATATGTTTTTAGTGACATCACAACAATCATATGCATGAGGTGTTTCACTATAAACAAATATTTCAAATGCTACAGAAAATTTTCATAAGTTGCAAGGTTGCCATGATTTTATTCCCAATTTTCAGACCTTTTCAGAGGTTTCAAGTCATCAAAAATAGTTGCATAATTAGTTGAACAAGATTTGGAAATGGTAATTCATGGTAGTAAATTAAGATTTCATGTCCTACCTTTGCTATACAAAGGAAATCAATTTGTCTGGCTTTTGGCCGGTCGAAGACCAGCAACCGCAAAATCACGGGAGTAAGGAATATGTATAGGGAGCAAATATGCCACCATTCATACAAAGTCCTTTACTGAGGCCTATGGCCAGGGTAACACTGATCAGAGCCAAGCCTCATGTTGTCAAAGTTGTGGTACCGATTTTAATGAGCTTTAAAATTCTTCAAACTCCACCTCATGGGGCCTTGAAGGAAGCATTTGTCCCCCTGAAGACACTTGTAACTCTAGCCAAGCATCAATTTAGTTTTAGCAGTAATATCCCCCCCCCCCCCTCGACTGCCTTTCTGGCCAATATTGACGGAAATGATAAAAAAATGCATTTCTTATTTCATTGTATGGTAGTCATACCAATGAGAATAATTACATTATAAAATGCAGTCAATTTTCTCATTTTTTTGTGCAGAGTCAGAAGAAGCATTTTGAAGTGCTTTGGTGATATGTCGTGTTCCAAACAGAATTGAGCTTATGCCTCACAATGTACAAGACCTACTTATTGACTGACTCATGGTAACACAATGATGCTAGGAACACACTGTTAGTTAGGCCTAGCCCCGGTTGAGGGCTAGCATGATGTTCGACACGGTTACAGTTAGTTTCCGCCCTCGCTATTTTCCGCCCATCAAAAACGGTGTTTTCCGCCCCTCTTATTTATAGCACAAAACATCTTTTTGGAAAGCGGAAAGCAATGGAATAGAACGTGATATCGGTGATACTTTTGTCAAATGAAGATTCCATCAACTTTTCCTTAAAGTTTCAAACTTCATCGATGTCTTTTACTATTCAATGCGACACCCACTTACTGCCATGTTGACATCTTTCCAAGCCACATTCTCACTGAAGACTTTAGTATACTTATACATACTTACGTACAGGTATATGGTATTCAGTGCTGTGAACAACTGTTCACACATGCACCATAAGTCTACCTATAGACAGGCGGACTACTTACACGTAAAAAATACAAGTCTGTGACTAGACTTGACGTTTAGAAAAAAGGTCATAAAATTCATTCTTTGCGATGATTTTTGATGAGGATACTGAAAAAGTTTTAGGCCTAGCCACAAATTTTACTGTCGTCTTGTACTTGGATTTGAAATTTGAAGTTAACAGTTATTTTTGTCATATGTTAGTTCAAACATTACTTTCTGCCCCAAGATTTTTAGGGGCGGAAAGTAACGGGCAGAAATTACTGAGGGCAGAAACTAACCGACCCCGTTTCACACAGTCCTATCCTTTAAGCAGTTGCTAGGAAACCACATCTAATTCCAGACATGTATGAAGGACCGCATGTCAACAGCCGTTAATGGGCGATTTGTGTGGATTCACTATCAAGATCATGATTAAGATCAGTGTTAAAACACACAGGCTTTAATGCACAGGATTTGAGGCTCCCTATCACTTGAAAAACTAATATGATTGCTGTAAGTTTACAACAGTACTGCATATAACCTAACTTAGGCTTGTCTACATTTCATGAAAACTCAGGACCAATGTATGTAGGATGTAGGCTAGACTACAGTGTATCTCATTACATCATACAGTACCAAACTCAAGCTTTTCTGGGCCCTCACAAGTGAGTGCACTAGAGAAGTCATTACTCAACATTAATTGCAATAATACTGTGTAATGTTTACAACTATTGAAACCCACACACTACGAAAGTCATCAAACTGTCCAGTGTCTGGTATGCACCTATAACTATAGCCCCCGCATATATTGACATGTAGGTAGTGCAGTGTGGCGAAGGTTTTGCAAAGCTTGCACATCGCGTTCATAATTCTGTATTGTGCAAACCTAAATGGTCTACGGTAAATTTAAGATTGTCAAGTCGATGGCCCGACAACGAATCTTTCGTAATTAGCTCTAAAGTTATGGGAAAATGCTTAAATTTCCTAGGCTGCTATTGGGATTTTGCAGGTGAATAGATTAAGGTGTCCGATCAGGTGCAGAGGAACAACATAGATATTGTACACTAAACCTATGCATAATACATAGCCTTCGTTATTCGCCCAATACCTACTCGCTGTGCTGGGTGTGTGCGTCACAACACATGGGCGTTGTTCTTGGGCATGGCAGGGTGTGTACACAGTACATAAACAGTATCGCTACGACGCAACAACTTTTCCACAAGTTTATGAGCTTTGAAACTTACCTTTTTCCACACATTGGTCATAATCGCAATATTTATTCTTCTCATCGACTTCTACGCCGCCATTATCGTGGGATGAGTCTTCCGAGGACGGTATAATGGCCCAAACTGATTCTGGTGTTTGGGACACCGAAGTCGCCATATTACATTCTCCAAACTGGAGATCCTAGGCTCGCCCATCAGAATATTGCCACACCCACTAAGCATCCGGGACACTGAAGCGACTCCGCCTCAAGGTCATATAAGGTCATGGACAACTAAGTATCAAAACCCTGTGTAATTGTACCAAAAAAGTCATGGGATCTAAGAAATTTGGAATTTGGAAGCTTTTCACTGTCATGTTGAAAAGCAATTGCGCATTATTTTGTGGAAGAGCAAGGTTTAGCAAGTTTCGGTCACAGTAGGACCTTTCCTATCCCGGCGGAGTTAACCCGCCCTGTCTCATGACTCCAGTCGTGGCTTTGGTATGCCACGGTAAAATTTTTTGTTTTCAGTTTCCAATAATCTACAGTGTAATAGCGAGGCATACAGGCTATAAGGGCTGGGGATCGCTTCGAAAGATAAACCATTACGATGAAAGATTTCCAATCAAGTCGATTGGAGAAACCATCATTTCGACCCGACCTTGACCTGAATTCAGTTCCGTCCGTCAACAGGACAATTGGCGTACACAGGATTTCTCTGGAGGCGGAGGGGGACTCGGGGGAGGAAATCAGTGCTGAGGGATCGCTGTAGCCCGGGGGAGGACTTTAAAGGAAGGGGTATTCCCTCGATCCCCTTTGAAAATTTTGAAAAAAATGAAAATTTGGCTGTCCTTTGATGCAACCTGGTGTTAGGCCTACTAGTGTGGTATCTAATTCTGAAGTAAAATTTGGAGTGTTACAAAATATGTGTGCATTCAGAACTAAAACAAACGGTTTAAGTACATCAAGGGACCTTGGAAGACAATAGCTCCCCCAGGAGCGGGATTTGATCTCTGAAAGTGGGGGGACAAATTCAGGCTGACTACCAAACGGCGCCGAAGGTGCCACGGGAGCGCAAAGCGCCCCCCCCCCCCCGGTAAGAATTCCAGTTGGACCCAGTTGAAAAATTCAACTGGGTTCAACTGGGACCCAGTTGAACCCAGCTGGTATTGTTCCAAATCCCATGTAAAACCAACTGGGTTGAACTGGGTTACCAGCTTTCAACTGGATTGACTACATTCAACCCAGTTGAATTTGTTCCAATTCCCATATTACATTAATTGGGTTTAACTGGTTTATAACTGGGTTCTGACTGGATCCAGTTAAACCCAGTTTAATTGGGTTAAACTGGAATTTTGACCAGGGCCCTTAAGGGGGTCCAGGGAGCGAAGCCCCCAGAAGCTCCTGGGTATTTGCGAAATTGTAGGCATTAAAATTATGCATTTTTTCTTCAACTTTAAATTACATAAGGAAGGGCACTTAACAGAACACAAATACCACAATTTGACTTCCTTCAATTATATCCTTACTCCGTGTGATGTAAGTCGGCCGGAATCGATAGTGCACAGGGTGCGAGGAGGGAGAATGGATTACTTAAAATTGAGGTTCTTCAGGGGCTCCCTCCTTGGTGCCCCAGATCTTCTTTTCAGAAAGCTAGTGGGCTTTTCATGTGATGTGAATTCAGGCCTTGTCTACGATGGGGCGCGCGAAGCGCGCGGAAGAATTTTACGTTTAAGACATCTCAGTAATGAAACTGAAAATAATTAGAGAAAGGATGGACCACTTTTAACCTTAGCTGAATAACGGTGGCCCCCTAAAGACAATGTTACTAAAGCACAAACATACTCTGGTTTCCTATACAGTCTTTTTCAGGTGACTTTTACAGAGCTGTTACTTGTAAAGGGGCGCGCAACGCGCGCCGAAAAGATGAATTTTTACTGCATCTCAATAGTGAAATTAAAATAAAATTAGACAAAGAGTGGTCGCTTTTCACTACAGTTGCATAAGGGCGACCCCTGAGTATATTTGTACTAAGCAAAAACGTACCGTTGCTTTCCTTTTCATGAGATTTTTATGGAGTCCTTGTCTGTGATGGGACGCGCAGCACACGCCGAAAAATGGGTTTTTGAGACATCTCAATAGAAAAATTAATGGAAATTAGAGAAAGGGTGGACCCCTTTCCACTTCAGCCGAAAAAGAGTGGAGCTCCAGACTAGGGTCAAATTAGATCATCGTCCTTTCAGAAATCTTGGGGGCACTTGGTCAGAGAAGGGGACCAGACGGCGACCGCCTCCCTGCCTCCCCCTTTCACTAGTTACGGTATACCTTCAGCTGTGTACGGCCAGGGCACCGGTGATAAGTTTCAGTGACAATGGAAGAGGTGTTCCACAAGAAGTAACCGCGAGTCCTGACATATTTAAAACGGGTTCACGCAAAGCGTGTCGAAAAAACAGCGTAGAGACATTTTATGGAAAATATTGTTTTTATTTAGTTTTCAATGCAGTATATGACCTGTTTAAACTTTATACATTTGATTTAGTATCACTCGCGTAGCTCTGTCAGTTCCAGTTTGTATTTTTGTAGCAAAAGCAACCAGTTAAAGGCGTAAAAAGGTAAGTTCTGGAAAAAAGTGGAGGGTGGGAGTGCCCCTCGTCCCCACCCCCGTAATCCCGCCTATGGCTCTCCCTTCTGAATTTTTTGAGAAGTAAGGTGCCCTACATGGAACCCTACATGATTTGGTGCCATATATGCGCTACCATTTGAAGTAAAATTTTTGTTACTAAATTGCGTATTTTTAGGATCTTAAGACGGCATTCGTGGGGGGTGGGGGGGGTAACCCAATGCATGCCCCACCCTCTTTGTTCGCCACTGCACTAATCATGCAGGACCAGTAGGTCCGTGACCAAGTAAAAGCCGGAACTTTGTCCTATTTCCAAACCCAGAGTATAGAAAATGATACATCATAGTAACTATACATATCATGCTGTAGAACTCGAGACTGTCCACTTCTGAGCCGAGACCCGGACTTGCATTATCATAACATTAACATAACAGGTTAAAAGGCGAAGGAGGACTTTAACTTAAGGCCCCATAAGATGCCCTGTGGTCCAAACCGTAACCAAAAAAGAGACAACCAAACCAACACCAAGCGAGACCAGTACAATTAGATTCTACTACAGGCATGAAAAACTTTTCAATGTTATCCTTATACCAGTGAACAGTGAAGTGGAGTTGACCAATCCACTTAGGCAGACTGTTCAACACATTCACAACTCTATGAGAAAAACTAAACTTCCTAAAATCAAGCCTATAGCAAAACACTTCACTAGCTTCTCACCATAGCGACGAACCCGAGAATTACTTTCAACATTTAAGAAGCTACAAGAAGTCAAAGGGTTTCTATCATAAAGCAACTTATAAATCTGGTGTATGCCCCCCCCCCCCCTTCTCAGGGAGCTTCTCTTCCAGCCCCCTGCCCTTCTTAACTCCAAAGTGGTAAGCCCAATATGCCTAAATCTTGCATGATGAGGCAAATTTCTTACTTCACGGATGAGATGGGCGGCCCTCCTCGGAACTCTAAGGCAAAACTGATCTTTTGCATAGAAGGGACTCGTACCAGTAACCCAGAGCCACTAAGAGCATGAAAACATGATATCCACTAGAATACTGAACAAAAACAAGGCAAGAGGCGAGGAATCCTTAAAGGGGCAACCAATACTGCAATGAAGGGAGAGGAGTCCCAGACCATGCAGTATAGGACCACAATACTGAGCGTTGGTAGGGTTCTGGTAATAAGAGAGACATTTTTAAGCTCACTGAATACAGTTTCAGGAAATGTACCTGCATACTGCAGAACCGTGTTTCTAAGCAAGCAATGAGGAGGATGGCTGCTGATTGGCCGCCTCGGCGGCAATAATGGTAGATAGCCTGAGGGAGTCGTCCGAGATTCGCTTGCTTTGCATGATGGGGTAGGCAGTTCAGAACCAATCAGCATCTTTCCACCGGAGAGGCGCCAGCGAACCACCGGACATTTCTCTTATAGACCACCGAAGTGACCGATGAGAGCCCGTCAGATGATTGACCAAATTTTGCTATAAGGGGAAATCTCGGCTCTCCAATGGCAATTTAGCTTCTTCTCGTTTTATATTCAAAGGTACGTACAATTCAAGTACGACATGGTGATTCTTCTGTAGCTCAGCGCCATGTCGAATAGTACGTTTGCTTTCCTCGGCGACAGGGTTGAGAGGTGCATGGGTTCACGGTAATAATTATGCGCGGTCGGTCTTGAAAGAGTCCCCTTACATCTCTAGAGAATAAGCTAAAAGGGACAGTGTTGGAATGGCATTGCAGACTTACGCCACATGAAACAGGTGTAGGTGGCGCTATACTTTTCCGATTGGAGGTTAAGCTCTTCTCAAGTAGCATAACCCTGTTCTTGACAGTTATACGGAATATGCGTGCGTATACGTCATATCAATTTATCATTTGCATGTTTTTCTATGGAGCCGTCCTCACAGGACGCTTTGTGTCTCGTCTTGATCGATGACGCTATGCCTTCCGGACGCATCAGTTTCGGAAAGAGTCGACGTGCGTTCAGAAACAGAGTTAACACGTCAACCATGTTGGTGTATACATTTGATTTCTTCCACCTGTCTCCCTTTTTTTGTAAAATCATGTGCTAAAAAGTAGTTGATCTAGTAAAACCTGTTCAGGGTCTAATCGAACAGTGCCATCATATTTCACTCAGTGGTAAAATTTAAATAAATTCTAAAAAAAGCTAAATATATAGCCAGAGATTTCTACCGTGAGAAGGGGAAGGTGTCCCCGTGCGCGAAAAATGGAAGTTAAAGGCATCTGGATGCGAAATAGTGCATTTATGGGGCTCAAAATCACAGTGAAAACCCCTAAATTGGGCAGGGGTTCTCATATTTGAACTAACACCCCTCCTTAAAAAGAGCGAAAAAATAAATCTACATTGAGAATGCTATCCGCCTGTTTTTTAGAATACCATCTCCTCGCAATATTATTGACTTTGGAAAGGGTAAATCAATTGTGTTCATGATATGTGAGGTCTGGGCACTAGACGTATTATTTTGCTGGAAAATTTCTCGGTAAGCCTTCAATACCGAGGATCAGCCAGCTCTATCATTAATCAGTAAATGAATTCTAAGACTTTTTCGTCAACCAGCATGAATTGCCAATTCACAGTGCAAATATACTTATGTATTGACAGTCTTGACATATCCGCGGAAGTATGCTGAAAAAAACTGGCGTGACGAATAAGCAACGGCATATCGCACCCTTTGTGAAAAGACCTTAAGCCCCTTCCCCTTCCTCCACCCAACACACACACTTACGTTCAAAAATTTAAAAAAACGAGGCTTTAAAGGACCAAACTTCTCACCCCAAACTACAATTCTTGTAGGGGTTTACCGAAATTTTCAATTGGTCCAGCTCTTTGATTGACAGCTAGTTCAGACAATGCAGAGTACCCAAGCTTATATACCACAGCATGAACTGTACTGAGAGTGTTTGATTATACACACTGAGTTTTTCTTTATGCTCACTATGAAGCAATAAACTGAGATTGGTGTTTGGTTAATTTGTTGAAGTTTTAACCCTCCACTTGCAATCTTCTGGTTTATCCTTAGTAGTCGGCCACGACGGTTTGTCTAGTTGTGGATCACTACATTTAAATCATGGACGCGGCTTCTGCTAGAGAATGTTCATAAAATTTGGATCAATACAGAAGAAAGCTTTAACCATCTTGAAGAAGACTTCGCGAACGGTATTAAGATAGTCATCGTTACCATTTTGGTTCCCGCGATGATACTGGACAATTTTACCAACATAAGAGAGTCAGGTTGTGTTCCTCTGGATTCGGGAGGCCACTTTTCTGACTACAAGTGCCCACGGCTCAACTGTCATCCTTGATGCCGATCATGACAGAGAGTACACCAATTTTTAATTTTAAACCACAGCTAACTGAAGAAGACTCCAATTTAGAAGACAATTTATTTTCCTCTAACAAAATTTGCCTGAACAGCTTCAGAAAGAGGGAGCAAAGAGGGAAGGGAGGAGAGGGTAACACCAAGTTATTTCTTTTGAAATCTTTTATATAGGCTAAATGTGCAATTACATACAGACACAGGTTCAAATTTTGTAATCATTCCACAAACGTGGCTAATTTCATGGTTCATTTAATTTTAACGATAGTCTGCACAAGCAGTGGAGTAGGGAAAACAAACCAGTCCCCCATCACCGGGAAGGGGCCGTGGGTAGGTCTATTCACCGCTCAAACCAAGACGCCACAGACGGTTACTTGACTGAAGTTAATAACTCATATCTAACTAACTAAAACATACAAAAACTCGTATCCAAGGCGTCATATTTGCTACACGTGGAAAGCTATGTATGCCGGGTTTCTTGCTTGGTCGGAAAATACATCTAAGTTTTGACAAAATATAGTTCTTCGGGGCCAGTGTAAAATTGGAGGTGCAATCTCCTATATAATATGTGGCAATATTTTCACGATCTTAATCCAACATTACGTGTTTCACTTCTGAGACAGTATTTAATTTCATTGGACCGACTAAATTAAATAACATGTCCTCATATTTTGTCATACAGCGTTCCGGGAGAAAAAAAAAAAACACTTTCTAGGGGACCATCTACCTCCACTTTCAAAATTTACGGAAATACCCCATTGCGATCTCTAGAATTTTGATTCACATGTCTACAAATGGAGCCATTTCATCCCGGATTGAGAAAACCTCAGAAACTTCAAGGTCATCCCGAAAAAGAAGTACTTATTCTGCAGTGGAATTTCTAATTTATGAATAGCGCCCAACTTCATTTGGAAACTTCCAAAATATTGCCTGCGTTGTATATCCCTTTAGGTGGCGCACCACCATTAATTGTTGCCATTGACTTACACACTAAACATGCTTGGTTATTCTGCCTCTAATTCCTTGTCAAAGTTTTCAATGCCAGTGAGTGTACCATCAAAGCGAAGCTGACGAGTTGTTTATTAACGGCACATAAGAATTCCCATAGCATGACCATTGACTTTTTGACCAACAGGCGTATGAATAAAAAAGTAGTGATTCGCCCCCCTTGTCACTACCCAGCATATGAGATAGGTCCGCTGACATCCCAGAGCCTCTCAGTTAGCTCAGGTGTAACCAATTTCCACCATTTTCTCACAAAATAATCTCCAACTCAACCACTACCAAAAACATGCATCAAACCATTCACAGCTTTCTTTACCGTTGGAAAATTAACCCAAACAAAATTTTTAGGGACTAAGGCCAGATGGTTCACCTTTTGCCCAAAGTGCAATTTTAGGTAATGGTGGTGCGCCCCTTCACCGCTGTGCTCCAATCGGGACATATTTGCGCGCCTCGGGAGTGGGCGGAAAAGCGGACGTAGCACGCCCCGCATCAGCTTTCGTAGGCTATTGACCCCGTGACCTTAACCTATTGTCTATCTCGTTGTTGCCGAATTTTCGGGTAGCTACTCGCAGTTTCGAGCTCCGCGTAAAACAGTAAAGATGGGTGACAGCCGCGCTCCCCGTCTTGGTCCAAAAGTACCCAAAGAACGGTAAAGGGATATGCCGTTGTCACCAAGCGTTCGAGTCCGAAAACTAAGTTCACGGTTGCAGGTGAACAAATTGAATGTCCGTCTGTGGCGTCTCTTGTTCTTAAACTGAGGGTAAATGGTTCAAGAATGCCTGGGACAGGGACTTAATCTAGGGGAGGGGGAAGAATTGCCCGTCCCGATGAAAATGAAGTGGGACAAACATATCGTTTTCCCCTCCCCCCTCCCCAAATGATTCGGCAAATTAATTAAAAATAAAACAGGAAGAATAAACGAGCTATGACTTAACGGTATACATATAACTTAATGGCGGAGAAACGTAGTCTTGTTTCAAGACTGGTTAATTTGCGTCCACTACACATCGGCTTGGAAGCCTACAGAGCCGTATTTTACCTACTTAGCACTGCGCTTTCTACCCTGCTTATTTTTTTAACACTCCAAACCAGTGTTTGTGAGTGTTCAAAAGATAAGCAGTATAGGGGGCGTAGTGCTAAGTAGGCATAATACGGCTCTGTAGGCTCCCAAGCCAATTTGTGGTGGACGCAAATTAACCGAGCCAGTCTTGAAACAAGACTAGGAGAAACGTCTAATTGAGTCTATTAAAGTAATGATATTCCATCTATATATAATGCACAATCTATCAATATCTTGTCTTTGTGCGTGTAAATTGTGAGTGAACACTGCGTGATTTTGTGTGCGTGTATACGTGTGCACTCGCGTTCGTGTGGTTAGATTACTATTTTTATAAATTGTCTTTCATAAAATTCAAACTGTCTCCAATGTAAGCTCTTTATTTTGAAATATTTTGTCTAAAGAGGACAACAAAGTATGGGAAACTTTTGAAAAGTTATTGGAGAGTGTCAGTTCGCAGATTTTAGATAAAATTATATAGCACAAAGATGTACAGTCGTCGTGCAATCATTCTTAGATTTGCCACTAATACAGGGAGTGCAGATTCTTCAGTAATCCTTAACTTTTTCAATTTTCTTGTAGAAAACCCAGAATCCAAAACTTTCACATTGGGCGATGATTGTTAGAAGGGTCCGTCCAGAATGCAATTTCTTGAAAACAGTCCAGAATGCAATTTCTTGAAAACATGAATGTGCATAAAGTTGGGCCGACCTTATGGATTTTCTAAAAGTGGTTACGTTACAAATAGTCTTTTCCAGTGCCACACCCTTGTCATCAAATTTTGACATTGCCTCTTTTGACCCAATGGACCTCCACCAAAAACTCAATGGTTCTTTCTCTCAGTATGGGGAATCATGTATCAAGTTAAGATACCATATCAAAGGGCAGTGCAACAAACACACACACACACGCACACACACACATGCCTCATCATTAATGCCTAGGTTTCTCTCAATGGTTAAATGCATAGTTTTAATGCTCACAATTCTGTGGAAATTTTGTACGGTTCAAGGGTCTCCTAAAGCCTGGCCCTACCAGGACACTACCGATAGATCACACCACTTTCCCAAATCAGACCCCCAAACACTTCCAAGGATTTAGAGAAAGGGTCCATAGGGTCTTCCAACCAATTCATTTTTCCAGCATGGATGTACATGATGTTGGCCCTCAATGGCCCAAAGTCAGACAAGGTACTGCCAGTAGGGGTTCAAGAATTTCCCAGGGGGGACAAAAGTCAACAGCAAACTTTTAAGTCTGCATGAGGACAAAAAAAAAATGACTAAAGCACCTTCTAGGCCATTGTTCAAGGTCTGCATAATTGTCCAAATCAATGCATTAAGACAACTGAAAACGGGACATGCTGACCTCTAGTACATGAATAATCAACAGGATTTAGTTTCCATAATAAGGTAAAAAGAAAAACACACCAACAAAAGAAAAGGAAGAAATGAAAATCAACAAAAAAAAAAAGAGACTGAAAAATGTTCATCAAATTATTACAAGGAAACTTGTATTAAGGCATTTTCCGTTATCACTATTATACAATACCAAGTTTTGTCACTACTTACAATTTATTGCTAGTTTTTCACAATTAAATAAATTCCTTTCCATATTTGACAGTGGTTATTCCAATAACCATATTGCTAAGTATTAAAGCTTTCTACAACATAAACCTCCATGCCTGGTGTGGGTGATTTGGCCATAATGTACCCAAACTACTCCTGAGCCCTTCTTTAAAACATATCAAGCGGCTACTGAATGGGCAATCCAAGTGGGGAGATTCTTATTCTCATGCTTACCAAAGTTTTACTTTCACCACCAGCTCTATTGCTATGAAGAGTAATTTAATTCTTTCAATTGGGCAAGAAATAGTTGAAAAAGATCCTGGTAAATTTAATCTTAAATGAATAAAATACAAACCAAACTGTGAGGCTCAAAAATTACAGAATGGATCAACAACTGTGACATTCACTTAACAGCCAACACATGGAATGTATTTCAGAAAAAAAAAGACTTATGCAGCTTTAAAATATGTGTTTACCTTTTTGACATATGTACAACCAAAGAAAATATTCGAAATAGGTTTGTAAGCTCTATTTATACATGTAAATAGTCTCGAGTACTACATTACACTATATTACATGTACTTAGTCCCTAGAACTAAATAGTACTACAACACAAGTAATTAGTCCTTAGAATTACATACCACTATTCTTATAATGCATGTAATTTTAGTTTTCAGAGGTATGTGATACTATTCTACCTTTCTACCTGTGGTTGTAGTTTTTGAGCCATACCACATCTAAATTAGTCTTGAAAACTAGTTTTAATTATGTTACATTGCCAGCAATGCCAAGAAAATGAGACTAATTACTCCTTCTAAAACATGCTACCCCTCAATTACATGATGCAATGAACAAACAAAATAATTACATCATTAATTTACTTCAATGCATTTCAATTTTTTTTCATAACCCAACTGTTTTGGATAAGATAATTAAAGACAAATCAAGGTGAGAATGTTATTTTACAGTCACACTTGTTTCAAACTGAATTAAATTACAATCAATTTCTGAGATTGTTTTTCTCAGCTTGCCATAGGCACTACTGTCACCAGGCAGCATAAAAAAATTCTCCCTGAATGGAAGGGGAGGGGGGTCCAGGCAGTGTGATTGTGATTGCCGGTTTCATCTACTACATACAACCTGGATACTTAAAATATTGAAGTTAAATTCAAGTTCAATTTTCTTCTTACATATTTTAGAATAAATTACAGAAAAAATTGTATCAATGAGGGTTCAGAGATGGATGGCCCGATAGTCTCCACCCTAAGGAAGCAACTAACTGTCATACTGGTTGATTACAATATCATCAACTACCACGAAATTGAATCGGGTCAATTTTTGGGCAGTTCTTATTAAAGTAAGCACCAAAGGAAGAAAAAAATAATACTACCAGCCTGTTACATATTCATATGAGGTGGCACTGTAATCTTTTAAAGTCCACATGAGACATACCTGGGTCATTCTCCAAAGTGAATTGACAGGTAAATGTCACAGATTCAAATGAAATATCAAAGAACCACAATAGGTTTTTTTGTTCAGTTTGTGTCATTTCATAATGATTATATAAAATTGTTTTGCCATTTCAAAAAAGTCAAATTTGATTGTTGTCAACTGACTGCATAGGTAACTTCCCCCCAAAAGATGAAATGACTGTTTTCATCTGAGAAAATGTCAAGCAACTTAAAACGAAATGAACCTGTTGTTTCATTTCACTTTAGGACAAGAACGGTTGTGTCATCTGACATAATTGAATGAAATGTTCAGTTTGCAAAATGATTTTACATGATTGTGTCATCTAAAAGAAATACCAGCACTCTTTTGTGTTTTACAGTTTCCTGAGAAAATTCTAACATGAGTAAGCAAATGAATAGTTTCCAAAGCAGTATTAAGTTTAATGGTTACTAACACAGATTTAAAGGACTAAATAGTACAGCAATTTATTTTCACTTTTATGAGTACTACCCCAAGCCCTCCAAGTTTTTTTTTTTTAAACAAACACATTCCCATGATGTCCAGTCAGTGTTCCTTAACTTTTTGATTATTGTCCTCTTAAGAAAAGCAACAACCAAATGATAACAGTCTTTGTTGACATGGAATATTATAGTCTGCATCGATCAATAGACTACTTTCCAAATAGCAATGACAAAGGATTGTGGGACAGATCAGGGCTTCATTTTTGTGGTTGTCCGGGTCAACTAAAATTCCATGTGGACAACCAAATGTTCAAAGTTGGTTGTCTGATGGACAACCATTATTGTGTGATAGATAAACATTTTTCGGGTAAAATTGAAAAGCAGCTTGCTTTTATTTGATTGAAGACTCACTGCTGACTGATCAACCCTTTCAACTTTTTCTATCATAAAATATTTTAGACTTCAGCGATTTGTCTCTCAAACATCACATCTTTTCATTCTTCAAAACCACTAACACATGAACACACTCTCTGTTTGTAGTTGCATGAAAAATGTTTTGAACAACCAAATTTCCTTACAGACAACTGAGAATAGTGAAATAATTGCTCAAAGGACAACCACAATTTTTTCTGAGAATCAGGGCCTGCAAATGTTTGGAACATGTTATTTTGGTCAATGCCATTTTACCATTGCCAAAAACAACATACATGAAAATGCCATCCCACAATCCCCTCACTGAAATCAACTCTAAGGTCAATCTCAACTATTCATGAAACAGGACCCTGGTAAACTGATGTTAGTTCTTACCAAAACTGTTTTTTTTTTTCCAAAACTTGGAAGTAGGTAAAACTAGTGATTGTTGATATTACATCAAAAGCTGATGATATTGATATAGTCTTGCCAAAGCAAATAAAGATTACAACCTGCTTCCATCCATACAGATTTGACCAACTGCATGGTTAAGTGGTTGGAGCATCCGACTTGCAGCAGGGAGGTCTGGAATTCGACTCCCAGCCAAGTCATACCAAAGACTATAAATATGCGACCTACTGTGTGGTGTTCAGCACATATGCAATGGAGCAGGGCCAGGAATGGAAGAAAAAGGTTGTCTGATCCAATTTAAACCAACTGGTTAGAAACTGATCCATAAAACCTCATCTTACTGATTAAATTCATCCATAAAGCTGCTGATGTAATAACAATATATGACAACATCTGAAATGCTTATTATATCAACCATATCTGTTACCCAATAACAAGCACATGGTATTAAAAGAATAGCCCAGGATCAAATTTATGTTAAGATTTGTTGAATAGAAACATGTTCTAGGTCTTCTGGTGAAATTTTCATTCATTTCCAACATTCAATTCTTGAGATATTAGGTAAGTTATTATATTTCCTTTACAAATTTAATGTTTAAACATGATATAACACCTGCTTGCTTCAAATTCACTTTTTGTGGAAAATGTGTCCTCTTCAATAACTAACATGATCTTGGGAACTGGACACAGAAAATAAGAAAATTTCACCAGAACGTGTAGGATATATTTCTCTTTAACATATCAAACAATTTTTTTCCCCAGAATTTTCTTTTAACATAATCTCGCTCAATAGCAAACCACAAGGCATAACGTCTTAAGCCTCTATGGCACTTCCTATGTTACTGTACACACCAGTAATAGACAAAAAAGAAATGTATTCTCCAATTGTTGATTTAAGTAATTCTTAATTTGCATAGAATATGAACAAAACCATGGCTAGGAATGTCCCTGACAGTGCTGGAAGATTGAGTAATTTAAAAACTTACAATTTCAGTCCCAGTTAATAATAGGTTTGTCATTTTTTTTTTTTCATGTGAGATCCAAATTGTGTCATAAAAATTTTTACATGTTTTCATTGTAAATCTGAGCAACAATATATATATATAGATATATGTACCTCTAAGGAAGTTGGTATTTACAAGGTATATGATGGTAAGTTTAGAATAAAAAGACTTGCTCTTACAAATGCTTCTTTTTCATAAACAAAGGAGAAAATCTACACACATGCTCATTTATGTCGAGTTTCAGCTCAGTCGCTACTTTCAGTTAATTAGACATCAAAATTTATAAATTCTTGAGCTGTTTAAAAAGGCAGTGTTGGTGAAGATTCATTCAAACAATTAAGGGGTGGGAAGATAATAGGTCCCTGAGGCAAAATTTAGAGTAAGGAAGGAAAAATGTGAAAAAATTGTATTTCCAAAACAAAAAGGGGGACAAGGAGTGGGGACACATTCTCCCACTTGAGTGTGAGATTCATTCCGACAATCCCCAGCATGTCTGAATTCCTTTGGAAAATTACATCAACATATTGCTATTCTGTGCCAATTTGCTCTCCAGCACACGGAATTTACACGTGATTCATTTGAAATCACAAGCGCATTGACTGGCAGTTTCTAAAAGTCTTTTAAAATTAACTCATTAAGGCTGTTACCATGAAAAAAATTGATCACCTTTGCTTATGCTTAAGTCTAATGCAAGATGACAAAACTCAATGTTCCGGCCTCCAAAAATACAGTGAAATGTACCTAAAATCACTGTTTTGTGCCAGCAGGGTGCACTATGAAAAAATGAAAGTTAAATGTCCTGGAGCTGTGGCAAACTTTTGTTCATTAGATATTTTAGCATTAGTCTAAATGCAGCAGATGTGTTGAAGACTCATCAAGGTGACACATCTCTATTCAGTTTGCCTACCTCTGAGTCTTTCACCAAAATTGTTTTTTTTAAATATTTTGTCAACATTTTCATCTACCATTTGCCATTTAAACCCCTGTACTGTTTTCTTTTCCTTTTTAAATTAAATTTTGACATGTGACAAGTGTTAAAGATCTGATGTCAGCCTCACCCTTCAGCAGGCCCATAGTCAAACAAAGTATGGAAAGGAAGGAGGGGGGGGGGAGCTTTCAAGTGGGCAAAATACTTTTCATGGTAATAAAGCGTACTTATATTAAAGATTTTAGAGAAGTAGCTGTCTATTTCTTGAAATTTTTTGGCACTCAGGGTTGCTGGCCTGGGAAAGAGCTCCTCCTTGAGAAAATTGTTTAGAGATGAGGTCTGGGCTATCTTTTTCCTTTTTTTTTCAAGTACTTACAGACTTATATTTATATGTTTATTTAAAACGATTCCCAAAACCCCAACAAACTATCCCTACCTTTGGCCATTGCAACTATGGTGACCCTGACAAAATTCTTTTGTCTAGCAAAAAAGGTTTCAGGAGGAAACTTATTCAAGGTGGGGATGGGGGTGAGGGGTTGGTTTTACAAAAGTGCTCCCTTCTCTTTGCTATGGTTTGTTCTTGGAACAAGTTCTGCATCGTCACGCTTGACATGGGATTTGGTTACTCTCCAAGTCTTTGCATTGATAAATGGAGACAGTTGCCATGATAACAACACTTCATATATTTATATATATGTATCTTGTTTCTACCCTACTGTAAAAATTCAATTTTACTCAAAATTTAACCAATGGGAGATTTATTCAAACCTCTGGCATTGAAAGCAAAAAATCATGGCTAGTAAAATTCTTTTCTTTTTAACAACTGAAGCAAGTTTATAAATAATAGGAAGACAAAAGTACTCTAATTTTGCTGAAGAAGCAGAATTTGTCTTTTTCACAGTAATTTATAAAAATCAAAAGACTTTTTGGAAATTACAATAGGCTAACCATATTGTATGCAAGGCTCTCTGAATGCAGTATGGGTTATGCCTGCTTGTAAAGAATTTTATTAAATGAATCAAAAACTTGGGACAACCATTTTACTACTTATCTTTACTTCCTCAACTATACAGAAGCCTAGCGGAAGTTTAAATCCTTTACATATTGCAAGGAAAACTCTGAGTGAAACAGAGGAATTTTGGTTGTGTTCTAGAAGTAAACTATCAGTTTCTTGTGTATTGATCTTCATAGGTGTTCATTGTTTTCAAATACATATCATGATTGCCTGACTTCCCCTTCTCTACTTCAGAGTCACAAATCTTGATGAAGATTCCTGAAAAAACTTCCTTGGATTTGTAACTCCTGGGGGCAGTTTTACTACCATAAAAATACTTTGCACATGGTATTCAAAGTACAAACTACAGGGCAGCAAAAAATGTGGAGGGAACAGAGGATAATAAAAGTAGTCTTAACGATGCATTGTACAAACTCAACTGAATCAAAGCACGTCAACTAAGGAATTTCATACATGTGCAGTTACCAAATTTCTCCATTTCACTTAAAGCGGCTCATTGAGTTGGTTCATGGAATTCAACAAATTTTCCCAAAGTTGTTAAGTTTTCTTCACATATCAATGACAAATGGTCAAACTAAGACAATACCCATATCCTACATACAAAGAAATGTTTAATAAGTGAGTACTTAACGGCTCAATTCGTTTTTCAAAAATTTGTGACCAGACACTTTTTCAAATTATGCACAGAACCATTTCAAGTCAGGACACCACAAAGTTAAAAATTTCGACTTTTGTTGTAACTAGTGGATCTAAAACTTGACTAATCATGTTAATTAAAAGCATTTTCAAATGGTAGTACCCTTAAAAACTTCCATTAAGTTATTGATATCAACTCAATGAGCCCCTTTAAATACATGAAAATTATAAGAAAGCACATGATCAGATTTTGGAGTTTCTGTTTGGTTTTATGCAGCAGGTTCATATTAAAAGCATGTGTACCTGGCTAGTTGATCTATTTTATGGATTCAACTGAAGTTTTTAGACCTCTGTAATGCCGAGGTATTCTCAGGCTGATAGAAATGAGTGGAGAAGTTCTGTGAAGGTCCTATGTGACAGAAGGAATTCAGAGGACAGGGTATTCTCAGGCATTAGTGGTTCTGCAGCTCTTGTTTTAGGAAACCTACAAATGTAGGCCTACTAGTGCATTAAGGGCTAGATATTGTCATCAGTTACCAAGATGTGGGGCTCCTGAGTCAATTATTATTATTTCTAGGAGTTGTGAATGCATTTTTGGCAGTGACTGTTACCTGTCTCCAAAAATATTGCAGAGGCCGAAACTTCGACTTATGTATGTTTGTAGTTCCTATACTGAGACATACTTGAAGATATGGCTCTTTGCCATGTTTTCCCCAATGGCTGTTACACACCTTGAATATATGCCACAAATGTTGAGTGTAGCAATGAAAATGCAAACACAAGACTAGTTTGAATGTCCCATGATGCTCGGTAAGTGTTGCCAAAACACTGCTACGAAACTTTAACGATTTAGTGAAAGTTTCATCTCGATGTGCATGGCAGTAACTAAGTAAACCCAATCGCCAAACAATTGGGAGATCATGAGGGCGTCAGCAGAAACTATTAAATTGATCTTGAAAGTGACAGAATGATTGATTCAAAATGTCTTGTCACCTTGGAAACTGGAGATGTAACTGCCTTTTTCATTAGCATCTATCTGAAAGCATTTCTATGGTATCAGCATCTACTTCTATCCATACCCACATCAGATCGGTGGCTGACGGAAGGATCGGATAACTAGAGAATTGTTTGGCTGCCTTTCTCATTCTCGGGATTAAATGCAGGATTGCTGTGTCCTACATCACCATTAGCACGGCTGTTCTTTTCTTCCAATGGAGTGTCAAGAATTTTGTTGAGAGGTTCGTAGCCAGCTGCGATACGGTCTTCATCAAGGGCTGGTCCCCATTCCCTGGCCGGGGTGGTGGCTGCCTTCAGTCTCTGTGAAAAAAAGAGAGAAAAGAAAAACTTAAATTGGTATATTATGCAAGATGGATGAGAAAGAGTCACCAATTCTCTAAAACCATTGAAGAAGTTACTGATTTATGTATAAGAAGAGGTTCCAGTATTCAAAACTTCGGTTGGTTCCTTCTGCAGTTGAATCTGTAGATGGCTTTTTTTTTTGGGGCTAAACATGGGGCAGTTTCTTAGTTTGTGAACAGTCATGTCATTCAGGAGGATAGGAGAGGAAAAAGAGAATACATTAATTTTAAGTCATTCTTCCAGCCCACCTCAGCAACTTAGCAACTTTCAGAGGTGGAAAATTGCCTGTCACTCCCTTTAAAATCTGAATGCTCATTAAATTGCAAAGAGTGAGTTAAAATCCCAACCCTTGGCTCTAACCCTGACACTGAATCTGTACCTATAATGTTCATTGTTCATCACATTCTGTTTGCTTTGTTCTGTTTTAAGACTTATTTAAAACATATCTTGACTTTCTAGACTCACTTTGAACCTGCCTATCTAAAAGATTCCAAAATTTATCTTCCTCTGGAAGTAAACACAAGTGATAAAATAAAAGAGACCACTTTTCAACTTTATCTATATTTATCAAGCTGTTGATGATTTGTACACAAAAAGGTTATTGGTATGACACGGACATTTTATACACCTCTTCTTTAGTCAAGGGGTTACATAAAGGGGGGGGGGGGGGGGGCTAATAACCAACAACTGATAGAATAACAATTGACCAGTGGGAAGGAAGGTGTGTTCACAACCTATCAAAAGTCAAATGGTCATACAACAATGGACAAACAACTAAATCAATCTATCCAACAATACTAGCCATGTTTCCATTTGTGCCTGTGGACCTGTAAGGAGTTTGGCCAGCGCATAAGTGCTTACCTCATCAGGTGGGTTAGCGTAGGTAAAAATAGAAAAACTATAACCTTTTGGTTAAAAGGCGCAAGAGCAATCACCCCAAAATTAATACTTTGAAGCAATGGCTGAATCACACAATTTTCTTCTTATTCCTCTTCAAATTATCTTCATAATGTAAGACTTCATGATCTCATATTCCCAATGGAAACTAAGCTCTAACTCTGAGTAATTTTCACATTTGAGAAGAAGAAATGTTGTCACATGACTCTCAAGAGCCAATCATGAATAAGAACATGGTGCAAACTGGGGTGACTGCACTTTACATTTAATCATTTTGTGGGGTCCAAGGGGTAACCACTTCTTATCCAATACATACAACATATGTGTAAATCACTATTGGTTTACTATGTAAAAAGTGACATAAATATTTCTCTTCTGTTGCTTTTCAATGATTTTGATCATATTTTGTAGGATGCAGTATCTGTTTTGAATGCCAAAAATCTGATTGTACTACTTCTATGCATTTTAAAAAGCTCCAAAAGAGAACAGTGCTACTAATGACTGGGTCACAATGCTGCAAATCCCCACGACACAACCGCAACCACCCACTTTGTTCACTGGGCTTTTGGCGGTGTGGTGTGAGCACTTCCACCGCTACAATTTCTTTGAATTTTGGATACATCCTTTCTTAAAATTTGACAATTTCTCAAAATTCTAATAGTAGCTTAGAAAAAAAGCTATGATGTGAAGTGTTGAAATATTCATGTTTTATTTTTTCAATTCTTTCCCAGTTATTTATTAATTATTAATCAGCTGGTTTCTAGGTTTGGTGCAAAATGTGGACATTTTCAAAGTAGCACACAGCTACTGTAGCAGGCACTTCAGGACATTCCAGCATTGCAACTGTTACTGAAATGAAGATTAAACAATAAACACATACCTAGATTTTACGTAACTCTCTCCAGGTCAGAGCATTTAAAATTGCCTTTAAAATAGTCAATATCAGATGAATCTGAAGGAAACTGGAACCGTTTTCAACAGTTAATAGGCATATATCACACTATGTGTACACAGATCTTAAAAGACCAGTGTTGTTGCCAAGTTGATTTTAAGGCTGTGGCATCTAAAGCAATGAAGCTTAGCAAATGGGAGGTTCTAGGTTTACCCATCTGACTGGTCTTCCAACAACAGTACCAATTTTGATTCCAACTGTTGTGTTGGTTGCCACCCATATGGTTGTCAATTAGCTTCACAAATCAACAGTCCTTTGAGATCTTACTATTATTTTCACTATAGGTCCATCTTTGAAAAAAAAACAAATCTTCAGTACCTTAATTAGATAATCTAGTATGCTTCCACATTCTTTAACAAATTGCTAGAGCCATCAGGTCTCTTAAGAGGAATTCTGGTTTCTTGAGACAAAATTTCTATTTTATTTCAGTATTCTGCCGCACTCACCTCTTTGAATGTACCCTCTTGGAGGTAGACAAGATTATATATAGCATAGAAGATAACACAAGCTACTGATGTGAAGACTAGGAACCATCCAATGACTTGCGCCCATACAGGGTAGATGTAATCACCGAAGGATGGAGGGGTATAGTCGATGAAAGTAAAGAGAAGTACAACCTAAATTAGTGAACAAAGAAAAAAAGAATGATTCACACAATATAAATTTATTGTTAGACTTGACATTTCGTAAAATCTGATTTAATATACAGGTTGAAAGTAAATTCTACTACAAAATAATTTTTCCAACAAATGCACTTGAGTTCAACCCTTTATCCATTCTGCAAACACAATTAGTTCAGAGTTTTGTTAGTTTATCCCTTCTGCAAACACAATTAGTTCAGAACTTTGTTAGTTTACTGCAGAGACTGTTCAACTTACTAGTAACATAAAACTGATGAGCCTGAAGGTATGCATACAAGTTACAAATGGCCAGGTCAGTAGCCAAACAAGGCAATGAAGGGGCCAAATATCTTCTGTGGGGATGATGATGTTTCTGGGGTGGTAGGACAATGGGGGCAAGATATTCTAAAATGCATTTAAGGTGATGGTGATACTTTGTCTTCTCCAAAGATTACATTTTTTCCAGAGACTTTGCTATCCTTTACCCTTGGGGTAGGAAAGAACATCAATCATCATTGAGTCCCTTAGCCAGAGGGTGATTGGAAATGACCTATGGATGAATCCTTGCAGCCAGTGAAATCAGCCATCTGTAGGGTCCTTCAGCCTTAAATTGTTTCAATTTTATTGTCTATATGCAATGCTCAACCCTCATATTCAGTGAAATTGAGGGAATCAAGAGGTATTTTAGTGTACAACCATCCATGATACATTTCAGCAAAGAATTGGAAGAATTAATCCTGAAGGACCCCAGTTATGGCTGACTTAATCAGCCCATCACTTGACTGTTTGCATTTGTCCATAGCTAAAAGACCATTTGCCTGCATGGAACTTTGCAAAATTTTGTTCGACAATTGATTTCAAAGGTTCCAATCTCTCAGCATACCACCACCTGACTTTTGAGCTGTTGTTTATTGTAACTTTAAGAAAAAACAGGCAAGTACAGCTCCCATCTCTGGGACAGCCAAATGATTGCTGTGCACACTTTCCACATTTTGGTATGAAACCAATGTTTTTCATCTTAGCCATGAATTCAAAATTTTGACAGGATCTCCCCTTGGCACTCTTTTTGTGAGGCAGTTAACTAACACATTTAAGCCACCCAAAAAATTGCTCCAATTGCCACCTACCATTGCATTGTACTAGCTACTAACAAAAAAAAATGATGGTTCTCCTTCCCTGATTGTGTCAAAGCTGAAATTATGCCTTCTTACATCCTCTTAAACCCAGCGGAAATGCTGCTTGAGATATATGAATGAAGCTGGTCATGGTACAATTGACAATTTGCAAATCATTCAAACAGATAGAATCACATCGAAATCTATTTTTAACTGTGTGACAGAAAGCATGTGATATACAACACCAATGTCCTGAATCAGAGCTTAGGCTTTGTTTGCAAACACCAAATAGAATTCACTGCGTCCAAATGAACTCAAAAATGAAATGGTGTCAATGTCACTCAAATGGTGTTTTTGCCACTCAAATGCTACCACTTTCACTCAAAAGGTCCTAGTGTTATTCAAATGTTGCCAATGTCACTCAAACGATGACAAAGCCACTTTATGCACAGAGGGCCTCTCCCTAGGGCCACTAGTTTCCTCTGTTTGTCTATTTGTCCTTCATATCTAAATATCTTTTTTAATAATTTGCATCACTGAATAGTATAAAGTTGTAAAACATGGGAAATTGAAATTATATGCATGATCTAACATCCCTTCTTACTTTTTGTTACATCTCCTTCTCTGCCTGATAACCTCTTATCGCTTCAGGGAGGAAATGAAGCCCACTACATGCACACTTGATGTAGTCATGTTTAATATCTAATTAATTGATTGAGAGTAACAGATATATTAAAACACACAAAAAGTTATGTAAAATTTGGGTTTAACTAAAAGGCCAGTCAAGCATGTGTTTATTGCTTGTCACATAGTGTCAAGACAATGAAAGCATAGAGCATTTGAGGGCACACATCATGTGACAAATTCAGAAACCAATTACACCCCACACCGCCTCTGATCTGCTGGGGTGTCTGTGTAGCTTTCTAAAGAAGCAAAGGCACGGCATGTGCCTGCAACATCCTTTACTACTATGAACACTTTATCAGTTTCAGGTTCTTGTCATTTGACAATATAAAGCAATTATATCCAAACAAAAATATCTTTCACAGTTGAAAAATTATCAAATTCTATGTTAAGTCATGCTTTGCCCATTAATAATGTTTTTTTGTAAAAACACTGATGTGATCTAATTAGGGAGATGAGATTTAACAACACACCACCATGAACCTCGGCGTCATGACTTGGCGGATATTTGAACAATGGGAGACCACAAACAACAAACAGACCTTGATATCAAGTTTACATCAGGTGTTAACAGGCCAAACAATGACCAAATTGCCTACTACTAAACAGTCTAAAACCCGACCTTAGGGTGGTAAGTTGGGTTTTTATTTGATTTTAGCACCCACGTCTAAAACCACCCAAGACTTATTGAATTTTGTCATATTTACTTGTATTTTAGGGTTAGAGAGGCTGTAAACTGTAAGTGTGAACATCAAGTAAAAAACCCGACTTGCAGTCCAAAATTCGGGTTTTGACTTTTTAGGGGTAGGCAATTTGAGTACGAACTACTTCACATAATGTGTTCCTAAAGAATAGAAGATATTTGATGAATAGAATGTTACTTACAACTAAAAGTCCTGGAGTGAGACCTAACCAACAGATTACCCAATATATGCCGGGGTAGTAGCCTAACATGCTGTATATATCTCTCCTGAAATTTGAGTAACCTGAAAAAGGAAAAAACAATATGGTTCAATAATCTCATAGATGGCATGTAAGCTCTTACCAAGGAAGAGAACACATCCTTTTAATTTTTTTTTTCAAGATAATATTTAAATAAAAGTTGTGAGAGACTTAATTTCTCGTCAAAAACTTATCACTGGACCCTAATAGACTTATGCCTGTAGCATAACATGAAACAGAAGGGACCTCAGAGGGGTAAAAGGCATTTCAGAAGGATAGATATACTAAAATTCATAAAGGTATTGGTTACACGTTACATACAGTCGTAATGCTAACTGGTCAAAATCGGGATTACATTCAGTGATTGCAATTACTGTAGGTATTGGCATCTAAAGGTTCCCTAATCTTTCCCAGGACTGTAGTCAGTTAGTTAGTTAGATGGGGTTTTACAGTTCAGTTTCTAATAAACTGGTAAAGGTCAAGCTGGCCACAGTATTTTTCCCAGTTGTAGCTCAGTGGCTTGTTTGCCCTAATACATTTCTTACGCTGAGCACTCTCCCCACAAAGTAAACTTAAGCATCACAACCTCCTCCTTTCTTCCTCCCTCCTAACCATTCTATTTCTCCCGCCTCACCTCCATCTTCCTCCCGCCTCACCTCCCTCTTCCTCCCGCCTCACCTCCATCTTCCTCCATACCCTCTTCTCCCCTCCCTCCAAGTTAGACCAACTGCAAGGTCAAGTGTTTAGAGCTTCAGACTTGCAGTCAGAGGTTGGGAGTTCAAGTCCTGGCCGGGTCATACCAAAGACTTCAAAAACAGAACCTAATACCAATGTGCTTGGTGCTCAGCATAAGTGATGAAGTAGGGAAAACAAGCCAGTGAGTGACAACTGGAAATAAAGGCTGTGGCCAGGGCTCTTTAAACCAATCAGTTGGGAACTGGGCCACAAAACTCCACCTAACCTAACCTAACCTAACCTAACCCAACCCAACCCTTTCTTCCAGCTAACAGTAATTGGGAACACAATGACTATACAAGTCATTATTGGCAAACTAGAGTGCGAAAGTATCGTTCGAATTAATTTCAATCAAAGTATACTTACCAAATACATGTAAAGCTCTACGGCTATACTAAAATATGAATGGGTAGAGAGTTGCTGACAGCATGGGGAGATGCTACACCCCCTTTAATTTAAAGCCATCAGTTTCAGTTTGTACTTACCATATACGTATGATATAACTAACACTTCCATGAGTCCCATTATCATAGGTGAATACCCGGCTGGATACCAATCTAATAGCGTTTGTAAATAAATACCTCCCTGGTGAGAAGAGAAACAAAGTGAAATGTTATGTTGTCACACTGACATCTTCTACATTTCAAGTAAAAAAGAAAAATGATCCTTCTTAAATGCACTATTTCTACATTTTGTAGAAATGAAAAAGCTCCTTAAATAAGTGTCAAGTTCTTGATACAGAAACAAAGAAGGTATTCATCCTCAAATGAGTTATGACAAAATCATCATTGTTGCTCCCAGAAGCTAACTGAGAGACCTCATGAGGAAATGAGAGCAGGTCTAGAAGGAGGAACAGTACAACAAAACAGTAAGGGCAGAATCATTCATCTAGGGTCCCCTCTATAGTTCCCCGTCTCATTGGTCCCCCCGTCTCATTGGTCCCCCATTTAGCATAATTCGTCCGTTAGGGTACCAATGAGACGAGGGACCAATGAGACGGGGGACCAATGAGACGGGGGGACCAATGAGACGGGGGACCAATGAGACGGGGGACCAATGAGACGGGGGACCAATGAGACGGGGGGACCAATGAGACAAGGGACCAATGAGACAGGGGACCAATGAGACGGGGGACCAATGAGACGGGGGACCAATGAGGCAGGGGAATATAGACATTATCCCATTTACCTAACAGGCAGTTATTTCCAAGTAACTTTCACTCTTTCTTTGCCCACCTGCCCATGAAGCCCAGTGACTCTTTCCTAATAAAAAAGTTTGTGTGATGTCCCAGGTGGAAAGGTTTGCAAACGACTCTAAGTCCAGCACTTGGAAAACCACTAGGCTGAATGCAGCAGTTTGTGAGGGAGAGTGATGAGGATGATTTACTAGTCCAACAGGGTAACATGAGAGTGCAGTGCTAAGACTACTCTGGAGAGAGGGTGGTGCATGAGTAATATGCAATTTTGATTAAGCAAGGGGTAAACACATGTCAGCAATTTGAATATCATGATTATTACTATGGTTTTTTTGAATACACCATCATTGTACAAAATAATAGTTTTAGGAAAATCATAGTGAAATATTAACCTTTAAGGATATCCGTCATGACAACTGCAGTTTTTTGGGAAAAACTGCGGTTCCCAATTATAGCACCCAACCACTGGTTCATTACATACACCGAACAGTTGTTTCAATGAACAACGGCTTTGATTACCATTCTTGTTCAATAGAAGCCCAACAATCACAGGTTCAAATAGGTGCTGGCCAAACTAAGTGCCGGCGGAAATGGGATCAAATTACTCATGGTGCATTGAAGGGTAAGATCCCCTTTCAGTTTCATCGGAGATAAACTGTGATCAAGTGTCAACCTTCCGGGCTGTTGTCGAATGCTGGAAAAGGTATCTAATTGGTACTGATAACAGTTCTTGACAAGATCAAGTAAAGGATAAATTTTCGGAGATGAAGCAATTAAACAACAGCATTAAGAAAACAAAATAAGAGCTTACCTGGAAACACAGTGGAAGACCAGCTACAGATAAAATAAGACACGTTCCAAGAATGATCCAGAAACGGTATTTCAAGACCCAAGGGAATCTGCCTTTCAGTTCATCAACTCCAGCTGTTATAACAGTTTCCAAGGTAACAAACTAGAGGACAAGGAGGAAACAGAAATATTCATAATTGTGATTAAATATTCATAATTGTTAAATATTCATGTGTAAGAAGATAATTGCAGGCAGTCAGGGAGCAAAATTTGGAACACATCTCTGCTTAAAAGGAGAAATTGTCAAACACCAAGCTTGTAGTGGTAAGTTAATACCACCTCTTATGTTCTTTATGATGAATCAGTCATACTTTTACTGGTAAGGCATATACTTGAGTTCCTTGTTGGCACAAGTAAATAATTCGATTGTAGGCAGACAATAATATTCCTTACATAAACCATCCGAAGAAATCTCAACCACAGCTGCATGAAGAAGAACCCAATATGAAACTCCCCATACGTAGGAAAAGGACCAAGAATTTAACTAATGTGAATATCTCACTGATTTTATAAACAGGTCTTTGACAGAAAACGAGACAAATACAAAATCCACCTAACTATTTCACACACAGCAAAGTGGCACCCTACTTCTTTTCATCAGAAGCTCAAAGCATGTAAGCACTATTGTACACCACACTTGTTATGAAACAAAAGCTTCATTATACAAATTTCTTGTGATGGTCTTCCAAGTCTTCTGCCATGAACACTAATGATTTAAATATAGCATATTCAGTGTAAACCAATGGGTTTACATCTCATAAAGTTCACGATTGAGTGAGAAAAATATTGTCACATGACCCTCAAGAGTAATTCATGAAATAGTGTAGACCACTACACTAAATTCAAATTGGGGTGACTGCTTTTTCCCTTTCAAGGGGTAATGCAGTCACCACAACTGGAAGTACTGTAGTAGACTGCCCTGTTTCATGATTGGATGTTTAGAGTCATGTGACAATGTTACTCCTCAAATGTGAGATTTACTACAAATAATTGCTTGGTTACCTTGGATATGCAATGCTGAAGTCCTAAAATATTCTAAAAGATACTTTGAAGAGTAATAAGGAGAAAACTGTGAGATTTAGCTGTTGCTTCAAAATAAGTTTTGCCAATGCACAACTGCTCTTGCCCTTTTAGGAATGGCATGGGGGAGGGGGTCCTGAAGCTATTCTTTCAACTCACCTGGCTATCCAAACCCAGAGTAAGCAGCATGAAGAAAAAGATGAAAGACCAGAGTTGTGGCAATGGTAACCGTGACAACGCCTCGGGATATGCAACAAAGGTAAGTCCAGGTCCTTGAAAAGTAAAAAAAAACAAAGATTGAATTGTTAATTTTAAAACTGCATTATGCTATAGCTCTGCAAGCAGCTTTATTGGTTTTTATAGAAGCCACATTACAGGTAAGATTTCATTGACTTGTAGACTATGAGGTCAATCAATATGTTACAGTCACATAGACAAGATTATGTTTCAAGAGTTGGCATTTAGCCAAAAAATACAGATAACAGTCTTCTCTGTTACTTAAATATCCAAAAGATTATCATATCCATTAAAAGAACATTTTAGCAAACATGAGGACATGTACAACTGGATGGAAACTTATCGTATGGTTTCGTAATTGTTCAACACAGCACCAGTATGCTTTGGGTTTGAAGGGGTGCACTGGAGTGGAGGAGTGGCTGGGTGGTCCTCTATTAAAGACAGCCAACTATCAACCTGAACTACAAATTTTTGCAGTAGTCCAAATTCCAAAAAGTCCAAAAAGTAGAAATTCTCAATTGGCCCAGCTCTTTGAATGGCAGCAAGTTAAAAAAACATGAGTACTGTACATCTGCATCTTACTAATGTAATTAAGGGCAAGGTTCAGGTTTTTTCTTTGTTTGCCTTTCAAATAAAACTCAGGGTGGGTATTATTGTGGCTTACAGAAGCTTTTGTGATCTACAGAAGCTCAAGGGAGAGTTCACCTTTTAGAAATGATGCCACTGAATTCCACTTTTTCACAAGGTAAATTTGTCACAAGGGTCCACCTGGTACAAGGGGCTATGTAAGGGCATCATGCCACCTAATTCCTCTTCTTCCTAATCAAAGTCTTGGAGTTACACATGACTATAATGATGATAATGCTGACACAGTGTACTGTATGTAGATCAAGAATGTCATATAATTTATTGGTGATCTAGAACCATTGTGACACCTCACCCCAAAGCAGGAAGAGTCAAAATTATTAAGAACCAAAACCAATAAATTAAGTCTGTAGATAAATAGACAATTACTGTAAAATATTGTATATACAGGCTAAATTGCAAGTAAAATATTGTGCTACTTTTGTTGGGAAGTCCAGAGCAGCTAAGTATATCTTAAGTATGTTGAGGGGGTGGGGGGATAGTGGGGTGAATAGTCAGTGTATAGGAGACCAGTAGGTCATGAGGTTATCATGGGTTAGTTCCTTAGATCAGGCTTAATGACAAACCAACACAAAAGTGTTATACAGTACAATGTCAGCTAGATAAGAGAAGTAATGGTGGGTACAAATAAATTGAAAAGTAAAGATGGAGTAAAATTTGGCTAAAATGTCTAGACAACAGTGACAGCACTATGGAAGAGGGGGGAGGGGAAGGGGGAATCTGTTCCCCAGATTTTGTCCTATTCCCCCCGACCACTTACACTCCAGGTCAGTTAGGAGTTAGGTTAACCAAAAAACTAAATATTTTACTTCTCATGAAACTTTATTTTTCATCAAGAGATATGCTAAAAGCTGAGAGCTTCAGGGCTTAGCCCCCTGGTCCCTCACCTATGAGAACAGATGCTTTGGGCTTGGTTTCAGGTTATACCCAAAATTTTTGCCACCTTAGTTTGCCCGCCAATTTTGACATTCTGGTGCCATCACTGCTAGACAAAGAGCATTTATCAGTAGTCCTGACTAAAATTCCTGTAAAGGTCAATCTTTTTGACAAAGCCCAGAATATGAAAATGGTTAGTGCGCTGGTTTCCAGATCACTTTACAAGAATGTAGCCGAAGGTAGTGACTTTGTGGTTTACGGGGTAGGGGGAAGATTTGTTGTGTAGAATCTCTTCAGACTTGTGACTGGTATCTTACCTGCCTGAACTACATCTTCAATTGGGACACCAGCATCTTTTGACATAAATCCAAGAACAGAGAAAACCACAAAGCCAGCTAAAATACTTGTGAACACTCCAAGGATGACCAGTATTATACAATCTCTGTATGAAAAAAGAAAACATATCAAAATTACAAAAATGTAATGAAAAATAGAACAATTTACTGAATAAATACTTTTTCATCAATGAATGCAAAGCTTACTTTTAAACATGAACATGTTTTTTATCTCATTGATTTTAAAATTACCCTCGCTTTTTTCTATGCAGGAATACTGGTAGCAGGAAATGATCATTTACACTGAAAATTCTTCTCCGACCCTGAACAAATGTCCCCCCTCCCTCACATCTAACCACAGAAATTTCACAAACATTATAAGGCACTACATTTGGGAAAACTGCAACAAATAGTACTGTCTGAAGTCCCTTCTTTTCACAGCTGTCCATCTACTATGGCATTTTTTTTTTAAGACACCTGGTACTTTTGTCAGTGATTCTCATTGAAAATTAGTTTTTCATGTTCACCCCATGACATTTCGTCTTGAGAATGCAACTTAGAAACCACAGTAGGTCGAAGGCGGTGTTGGGTGTAACTGATATCTGAGTTTGTTACATGATCTGTGCCCTCAAGTGATCTATGCTTTCATTGTGTTCACATTGCCTGAATAGCAATTAAAACATACTTGACTGGCCTGCTTGCTACTGTAACCTCAAATGTAGGGTTGAGTGGTATACGGGTACTGACTTCAATACCGGTACTAGAGGTACAGGTAATGAAAATACCGAATATATTTGGTTGGTTTCTAATACTGTTACTTGAAAAAAATACCAGTATTTGAAAAAATTTGCGGTACTCATTACATTTGCTGACAAAAATAACTGTAAGGATGTGTGAATAATTAAAATATTTACACAAACATATAGAGCAGAGGTTCCTGCATGGTTATTAACCCAATTAAACACCCAATTGTATTCATGTGCAGGATAACATGGGGGCCATGCATGGCTGAGGTTCTTTCCCACCCGACTTCCCAGCCCGAGAGTTGAGAACCGGTACTGCCTCAAAGCCGGTTCTGTGTGTCTTACAATACCGGTACCAATATTTTCACAGTATCGCCCAACACTACTCAATTGAAATCTAAATCTGGTAAATTTGGTACTGCCAAATCCGATGTGAAACCTGGTGATATCAAGTGTACATGTGGTGTGCTTCATTTTTTCCTTCAGGCAATAAGATTTAATCAGGCAGAGAAGACCAATGTTTCAAAAAGTAAGGATGAAAGTTTCATCATGCCAATTTGTTTCAATGTGTGCCCATTTACAAACTGCAACTGTTCCCCCAAACAGATGAAAGTAGCCGAAACCCTGATGCTTATACACTGAATACAATCCAAGTCTATAGAAGAATCCGATTAGCGCTTGTGTTTAGTGACTGTAGGCAGCCATTAAAGGGGTCCATCAGTCTTAAATCATCTTCATTTATTGTCTACCTGAATTTCAAACCCTCATATTCAGTGAAAGTGAGGGAATCAAGATACAATTTTAGTTTACAACTATCTATGGTTCAGGTAAGCGAGCAAATTGAAAGATTTAAAGGTGATAGACCCCAGTTATGGCTGACTAAAATCAGACCATCACTTGCTGTCTGGATTGGTCTATATGATAGAGTATCCTTTAAAAACTAACCTTATGCAATTGTTCTTGTAGTTATTGTAACTAGCAAGTGTATGGACAGCACCCCATCCAGCACCGAATGAAAAGATGACCTGATTGGCTGCAGCAGTCCATAACTAATTGAAAAAAATTATGCAGAAAAGGAATAGAATGGTAATAAAATTTTGCCTGTTATGGGTAAGGCTGTATCACATTCAACTCACACTCAAGTACATCAGTTTGAAAGAAATCTGGGCATTTGTAATCATTATGATGATCCAAATTAAACGGATGCAAGTAAGTAAAATGTCAATTAATTGAGTTCACATAGAGTGTGCATGTGTGTGCAGGTGCAAACCAAGGGGGGGTTGTGGCTGAAGCCCCCTCCCATGAACAAAGTTTGAAAAAGACAATGGCCACAAATTGCAAACAGGGTGATCACTCCATACAAGTTACTAAATTTGAATTTGATTCTTTTCTCCAAAAGGGAGGGGGGTTGAAACTTGTCCTTACACCTGCCCATGTCATGCTTGAAAACCCCTTCCATGACAAAATCCTGGATAGGCACCTGGTTGAGGGTCAATATAAATATATAGTTTCAATCAAATTGAGACTCTGAGCAGCCTATGAACTTCAGTTCTGTCCTTATATGGGAGTACGACGACCATATTTCTGTTACCTGAAATTTAGTCGGACATCTTATCGTATTGAAGAAAAATATCAGAGAGGAGCCAAGGAGAGGGGTATCCCTTTGAAGGAACTTTGGATTTTGGTACATGCCTGGACACCAAATGGTGTAATAGTTATGAAAAGTTTCCTTTGTCTCAAGTTGTTTGTCCCAAAGGCCTATGGGGACAACTTCAGGGATGTTGTAATGCTAAGTATGTTTGCATCACATTTACTACATCCACAGACGAAAATCACAAAGTTAACCTTGGGGCATTCAGCATTGAACATTATGACAAATATTTAGAAAAGGAGCAAAAGTGACACTCAGTCCGGATCAATCAGCTATTCAACCACAAAAGTACTTGTTGTCATGCTGCTTGCACAGCCTTTATTAATTTTTGAGCAAACAGGGATGATTTATCTTACCAGCTGGGGCATTCACTTTTCCTTTCAAAAATGGGACAGTCCTGATTAATCTGAATGGATGGTAACACTATATGGGAGGAGGCACTAGAAGACTGTCTGCAGAGTGGATTAGAGAGCCTTTAAGCCCCTACCATGCAATATATTACAATTTACAGCAGTACCAACTGTGAATAGCTTAAATGCATAATCCTCTCACCCCAAACTACAATTTTTCTTGTACAGTCCACAGAAATTCTCAATTAGCACAGTCCTTTGGATTTATAGCAAGTTAAAAAAAATTCAGAGTACCTAAGCTCACATTACACAGCATGAACTGTGCTGAGAGTGTTTCAATTGTAAATTGGAGTCTTGTATACTCATCGTGAAGCAATTAACTGAGATGTGTCTGGATGAGGATGAATTTTAGACAGTTGTGGGAGGGGCTTAGCTAAGTAGGTTACGAGAATTGGAAATATTTGGGCTGAGAGGATCAGGCCTTCAATGTATGGAACCATGTCATAATTCTGTCCTACCTATTAAAAACACTAAAATGTTTCCTTACCTGAGCACTTGCCATAAGCTTAAAATCTGGCTTGATGAAATAAAGGATTCCATCTACAGCTCCATCCAATGTAGCTCCTCGAATAAGAAGTATAACAAGTACAACAAATGGAAATGTAGCTGTAAAATACACCACCTGGAAAAAAACATGAAAGTTTTGAAAAGTTGCAACAAAATCCAAAAAAGCAAACCCACCCAGACAGTAACACAAAAAGTTATGTAACATTTTAGGTTAGCTAACAGGTCAGTCAGTACATGTACATTGCTTTTCACACAATGTGAACATAATGAAAGCATAGACTTTTTACATACAGGCTGTCCATGTTGTGAGTGAACAAGGGCCACAAATTATGTGGACATGGGTCAAGGGACACATGACAGCTCATGTTTTGAAAAAGGACAAAATATGCATTAAGTACCAATGAGAGAAATCTCTTGTCTCTTGAGCATCTGAGAGATATGTTGATAGAGGGCAGTAGAACTGACTGAAACATTTCACAGTTCCCACCAATCTTTCCTTCTCCAAACTCCTCTTCCACTTCTGCAACCCTTGTCAACAGAAAGGGAGCAGGGAGTGAAGAGACTGATAAAAAAAATAACTTCATGAAGATCAGCATGATGTTCTTGTGATATTGTTTTGATTTGATTGTTTATCATCAACATACAGAATTAAGGAAAAGTTGCGACGTCACAGAGGTAATCCAGAGGTTTATAGGCAACCTTCTACCTACTTGGTTGTCAACTCAGAAACAATACCTCTCCTCATCAATGTTCCCCTACAGGAATAAGACCACCTATGTTTAAATATTCACAGATATAGTATGACAGCTACTATAGATAACCAACAATGCAACTTCTCCATAATATATCATGTATCACTCAACGCACCCTCTTAGATTTATGGGCCTTTAAAGGGGAAGGGAGAAATCCGATATTCACTTCTGAAAACCTTCCAGATCTTTCATTCTTCCTAGTATCAGTTTCTTTCATGTCATCACAGCACAACGAAGTTGAAAAAATAAAATAACTATTTGACATAAATTTGATAACTCAGCAACAAAATTAAGTACTGCATGACTTAAAATTGACATTATCCTTGAACTACGGTGCCAACTGCCATGGTTTGCAGAGTATATTAATTCCAATTGAAATGATTGCACCACCCCTTTAAATATAACCCACAACACTGCAAAAGTCATGTGCAGGGTAGAACACATTGTTTGGACATTTTGTAAACACTCCTTCACATATCCCAATAAAGTTTCTAATTCATTCATGAATGAAAGTACTTAGGTACAATCCCTGTATACAGTACTATAGACTTGTTGTGTGAGTAAAATCCCAGGCAAAAAGGCCCTGCAAAAAATCTTGCTGGTATTTGGCAACAAAATTACTCACTTTTCCTGTATAACACATTCAAAATTGCATGACACCTGCAGGACTTGAACATAACAAATGCAGAAAATTGAAGAACATGTCCTTAAATTTAACTTAAACACAGTTGAAAAGGTACATGGTTCCTACATGGTTTTGGAAAATCCAGTAAGCCTTTAGGAAGATTCTTTTAGTTTTGTGGCTGGATTTCTAAAATGACTTTTCATCTTGGATACCGCAGTATACTATCTCTCACCTATGGGTTTCAATTCAGCATGTCTTTAAAAGAAATGAATACACAGTGAAAAGTGCCATAAGTGGCTCCAAAAATGACCACTTTCCCAAAAGGGAGGTCAAATTATTCACACTCACTCTCATATTGTCACCATTTACAATGAAAGTACAGTTCCCTTCAATTGCCAAAATTTCCTTGGGAGAAGCCTTCAAGCTTCAACAATTTCTGATCTCTGGCTCAATTAAAAACTGAGTCAAAATGTCACCAGAACATATGACTCATTACTTAAATTTGTGTTATTGATAATGACAGTTTACTAAAGGCCCTTATAAAAGTTGAGGTCCATGCGTGGCCTAATTATGGACTTAGCTCTTTTGCTACATATGTACCCCTTTTGGCACCCCTATAGAGGCCTTCAGAGTCTGTATGTTGCTATTACCTAATTTTGTATATTTTTTAGCATTATTTCAAAAATAAACTAACACTTTTTTATTTTTGTTTTAATTTTCATGAACATCAACATGTAGAATTGGCAATTGGTCAACTGACCTTTTGAATGGATAAAAAAGGCTTTACAAGAGCTTAGCTGAAATACTCTGTTGGCATCATTGTCTACAGTAGCAGACAATCAAGAGTATTGGGTCAAGGTTACACTGAGTTGTGTTTAAGTTATAAAAGATGGCACTCCATTTTTATGCCCATGAATGCACATGAACAGTGTGTGTATATAAGTATGTCCCAGTGCTAAATCATAACTAACAGAAATATATGAATCAAGATGATTTCAATTAAACTTGGTCGACATTGAAATCATTTGTTTTGTTGAATGTGTTAATGTTTGTTCCAGATATGCTCCATTTTGGGGAAAATGGACTCCTTATTAAAACTGTACCCCAAACCATTAAGTTTTTAATTCAAAAAGTATGGTGGACTTGGGCTGGTTACTTACAGCTTCATCACCTGCTCTCAATTATACAAGTGAAAATGATCCTGGTAAATTGTGAGCCCTGGGGTTGCAAAGGGACAAAAGTAACCCAAAAAAGGAGGGGGGAGATTGGTGGCCATCTTATGGGACACATGGGGACATGTCCCCCCCTAGTATTTGTAAAATTGTCTGCTGACTTGCCTTTTTTTTCACATAGTAATTATTTTAGATCATGAAGTTATGCCCCACACCAATTTGAATTATGCAGTTACCCTGACAAGGTTTTATGGCTACCTTTGTAACCAACTGGTTCCAGTAGGGCCAGCCACACCCTCAAAAATTTGACAACAAATCACCACCCTTGTTTGGGACATTAATATCACTTATTTCTCTAATTTAACTATCAATGTCAAACATCAAACAGATTCTTTTTACATATATTATGTGGAATCATGGCCCCATTGCAAACCTCAAAACATTTTTTGTAAATATTAATCCAACAGCAAAGTTTGGCAAAGTTTTAAAAATGGTTTGTCAACAAATCTTTCATTTCAAATACCTTCATGGCTAGACAATCACTTGAACATCACTTTGAAAGACTTTGAACTCCAAAATAAGTTGCAATTGACAGGTGTTATGTATGAGTTGTACAGACAAAAATGAGTAGCAAAGGGTACAAATGGAATCATTGTTTGCCTTTCTCTTTAACAGGCTGGTGTCATTAAACAAAAAGATACTTATCAATGGAAAAGCAAAGGGACGATGAATTAAACCTCTTAATTTTGATGGTTTGTTGATGGACTTAGTGTCAGGAATTAGTGATAAAATTAGGTCTATTTGGAAAGCAATGGGGAGCAACAGGTTGAACAAAGTGACACTAGGAATACCTCTTCAGCTTCCATACTATATGGAACCACTGGTTAGGAAATTTACCAAAACTTTAACTGTTGATAAAAGAAAAAGGTGAAGTTCCATTTGTGTGTTTATGTAATTTATACTCCACAAGAATGATCAAGGAAGTATGTTAAAGTATTTTACAGAATTTATTCTTCCAAGCCAGATTTTGCAAAAGACCCACAATTCAATTATTTTGTTGGTTGATACTAAAACTGAGTCAATTTTATTAAACCCACAAGAGGGTGAAAAAAGCTACACTTTAATTGTTAATTGAAATTCATCACTCAGAACAGCAATTCTACCAGTAGTTTACTGAAACTTTCAGTCCATTGGCACAGCACTTTGATTCACATCAAATTCAAAAATATGCAGAGTAGCTCATATTATACAGCATGTATTGAGAGTGTTCTCATTTCACATTAAGGCCTTGTACAGTATACTCGATCACCAAGGTATGACCTGAAGCAAAAAACTGGGGTTGTGTCAGAAAAAAGGATGAAAACTCTCTGAGCAAACTGTGTAATGCCAGCCACTCTGTATATTTTAAATTTCATGTCAATCAAGCAATCACCAATTGAGAATTTTACTACCCCTAGAGAAAATGTAGTTCGGGAGAATGAGAATCTGTCTTTAAAGTCAATGTATACAGATATGGAGGATACAACTACAAATGAAGACAACAAGCACCTAATGAAGGTTACTGACCATTAAGATTGTTGTTTTCTGTCTGGCCTTACACCATAATTCTACTTCATGTTTATTAAAACTTAACACTTTAAATTTAAACCTCTCTTGAGAAGATAGTTGAATATTAATCTGTCCTAACATGTCATGCATCTTTGTATAAAAAATATTAAAATATTATGAATTAGTAGTTCCTACTGTACTAAGAAAAATGTATCACTTTCTGTACAACACTAGAAGCTCTTAACCTAATTTTGTTACCTGTGCGCGCATGCACCCGTGATCAGCTGACCAAATATTCCACGGAATTTTCCACTGCATGATCTTACTTAAATCTGTGCTCAGTACGTTTTACAATGGAAATTTCCTTCATCCAGTGATATAAGGCTATTTATCCAGTATCAAAGGGCGTTGATAATTAGATACAGATAAGGATGTAAACAAAGAACTGAGCATGTACACAGATGTAGCGAGATGTGTACGCAAAACAACGTGTTGATTCTTCTATTTATCATTGTGCAAATAAATGCAGTGTACTACACTCTGATACAAGTCTACGGATTCTTTTAATACGAGCTGTTAAACTGGACTGCTTCAAATCTTTTACTGCTTCTTTATTTCTTCAAAGTGTTACTTGTTCCTTCAATCTAAGAAATATGTTAACTTTAATTGCGTCTTTGAGTACAGTTTATGATGAAATTCAATGGTATAATTATATTTGATAAGCACTATAAAGAGGCAACACTTGAAATATGCAAGCTTTACATAGGGTACATCAAAGTTTTATTAAAAAGATGTCATGGAACTAGCAGTGTGAAGGACAAACATGAAGGGTCATACTTTGCAGGGTTTTAAATCTGGGCAACTTTTTGACAACATGCGCCATTAAAGTTAGACAGCAGTGTGACATCAAACCTGAGGACCCAAAGCCCCTGAACACAAATGGCCCTTCTGTCAGGATGACCTATTTACAGGGTCCATTTTACAAGAATTTATTCATAACAAATTTTGAATGGCAATTCTACCTAGGCCCATTACAATAGGTTGTGGACCAGTTTTATATCCAAATGCAGATTAGAAACTTATCTGCTCAACAATTTAGATCCTATTTTGGAATCATCTGAATCCAATTGAGCTTGGTCTTGGACATCCTGAGATAACCACAAGTAAAACAATTTTAACTAAACTGGAAGTTTATTTGTTGTCTAAACAACAGGACAAAAGTTCCTCACTGCGCAGCCAGAGATTAAGTGTAAGTCTACAGGTGACAGAGGAGTGATAATGGTAGTACTTTCTTACAACATAGAATTGTTGATGAGAAGTACGATTTTATTACACCCAACCTCCCCTTTGTGAGGTCTGGTCAGATTGTTCAGATTTTCAAGCAGGATAGTTCTCTAACTTCTCAATGCAAATGTTAATACTTTCTTTGTAAAAAAAGCAGAAAAAAATTTATTTTAGACTAAAAGGGGACCTTCCTACCAACAGAGGTATACCTTCTTCATGGCTTCAGAGTATGTGGCTACACAAAGTCTGAGTGCATAGGAGACAGCGAGTTTGGTCTAACCATAATAGCACCAGCTACAGTTGACCCAATAGGTTGGAAACTGGGCGGTAAAACTCCATGTAACTAACTGAGTTCATAGGAATGATTATGCCACTGTAGTTACAGTAACAATAGGAAATTGACTGCTGCTTGATACTTTTCTAATCCTGGAAACAGCATATCTTCCTAGTTCTGATAAATCCTTTTATGGATAATTGGAGTAAGTTTGAAATAATTAATAAAATTACACCAAAAGATAATAGAGGAGGGTGACCAGGAGAAATAAATTTTCAATAGCATTGTACCTTAACTCCAAGCAAATATGATGATTATTTTATGTCAGCAAAATTATGTCACCACTATCACATAAACCACATCCATTTTTGTCTGTTTCTGGCACTGGCATGCTGCCCATCAACCCCTTCCCCCACCATGTCCCCCCACAATCCTCCACACTTACAACTTATTACACCTTTAATATTGACCAAGCAAATAGTAGCCAATAGTTATCAAAGTTAAGAGTCTCTATCTGTAAACTTCATAATTAATGGGCATTTAAAACTTTGTCCCCTCATCAACAGCTTTAGGTATTTTAATAACACCTTTTAATAATCATAACTTAAACTACTTAAAACTGATGACAAACAAAACAAATGATGATTTAATATACACTGGACACTCTTACCTTTCTGTTGTGTCCATTACAGTTGAGGTTGGTGTTTTCAAAGTAAATATTATTAGGGTTTAACAGATAAACTGCCACAAGATGAGTAAGCATATTACTTGAAACTTTACAAATATTTAGAAAGAGCAGGAACTCAATGTTAATATGCAATGCATCAAGCACAACTGCAGTAGGTTCCATTTTTGATGTCCTTGGTATGACACCTACTGCCTTGGAATTGAACCCCAGACCTTCTGGGGCATTATTGCCACTGCACATGATGCTCTGCATAAGCAATGGAGTAAGGATTGCAATTTAGTGCCCCACAACTGGAAAAATTGTTGTGGGTTCAGAAAGACAAATTCAGAAGCTTTCAAGTTAAGGTGTTAAAGAAGGAAGAACAGTCACCCTTAACTTATTTTGAAGCAACTGCTAAATCTCACAATTTTCTTCTTATTTTTCTTCTAAGTATCTTTCACAATATTTAATGACTGCAATATTGCATATTCAAGGTTAAACAAGCAGTCACAGTAAATTTCAAATTTGATGAGAAAAACAGTCACATGACTCTAGAGAGCCAATCATGAAACAGAATTGTCTACTTGAAATAATGGTGACTGAATTTTTCCTTTAAACCCCATCTAACCTAAACTTTCCATGCTTTGTATTATCTGCAACTTCTTTACCTTGACATATTATTCAAGTCTAAGTTTGTAACCGAAATGGAAAATTCTGTGGTTAAAATTTCATTTAAAGGCAATCAATTCTCAAATCAGACTACAATTTTTTTAGTAGTCTACAGAAATTCTCAATTTACACAACTCTCTGATTGACAGATAATTAAAAATGCAGAGTACTATAGCTTATATTATGCCGCATGTACTGTACTGAGAGTACACAGGCACAAATACACACAAGTAGATGTACAGTATGCCAAAGTATGAGTTACATACTCACAGCACATATGATTTTCTATAGAAAAATCCAGACAGTCAAATGATGGTCTGATTTTAATTAGACATAACTGGGATCTATCACCTTAATTCCTTCAATTTCCATGCTTATCTGTATCATGGACTGTTGTACACTAAATTGCATCTTGATTCTCTAAATTTCATGGAATATGAGGGTTTGGAATTAATGCAGACAATAGAGGACAACGATTTAAGCTGATGAACCCCACCAATGGTTGCCAACAGTCATTACAAATAAGTGCTGATTGGAATTGGTCTATACTTACTTTCCCTGATGTTTTTATTCCTTTGATGATGCACAAATAGACGATGACCCATGCAGCCATGAAACATCCCCAAATCTCCCAACGAATGTTTCCCATGTCATGCAAACCATCACTAATATCTAATACATGATATCTGGAAGGATAAATATAAAACAGAAATGGTCTCAGAAATGACTTGCAGAGTTATCATTCAAGACTAATATAAATCATTAAACACTTCAAAGCAGTATATTTGAGTTGGTTTTGTGAAATTAATCAAATTTTTTCAGTTCTGTAAAAGGTTCTTCATATAGACCATTTTAAAATGGCAAATTACAAAGACTTGTGGGATATCAGTTTGGTGTGCATCCTGTACCAAAAAACCATCCCACAATCCTTTGTAACTGCTATTTGGAAAAAGGTCCATACTAATGACAAATAGTCAAACTTATACATACAGTGCTACATAGTACAAATTAATGTTTCACAAGAGAGGGAAAAAAACCCGACTCAAGTAACTTTTTAAAAATTTGTGACCAGTCAATTTTTCAAATATGCACAAAACAGTCACAAGGCAGCAGGTTACTTACAAATTCAGAATTTTAACTTTTTGAAAAAATTTTTGGATGTGAAACTTGTAATTATGCTAATAATAAGCATTGTTTTGAGGTAACACAGGTCTTCCAAAATCCTCGTTGAATTATCGATACAGTTCAAGCAATGCATTAAATGGTACATAACATGTTTAACACCTTCTCTCAACTCTTAAAAAAGATAAACAAGAAGGCCTTGAATTCTGATGCATCCTATTGCAATTACACACTATCACTCTCCTCAAATCACTGCGTGTGTTTTAGCACACCTTGATGAAGAAGGGAGCTTCTAGAAATCTATAAAAGCTTGATCACACCACCTACCACACCCATTAATACAATGAAGAGTGCCATTTATAGCAGACATGGAAAATTTAAAACTCAAGGCCTGACAAGAACAGGTTTGTGTAACTCCCTACATAAACCACTCAATGGAACTGTTCATGTATATAAATAAGGGAAACACTTACAGGATGCATGAACACCACAGTATTCATCATATCAGAAACCTTGGAAAAATTTATGACACTGATAATAAAATCCTGATCTCAAACTGATAATAAAGTCATAACAGTTCACATGAACCTGCTCAAGATGATACTTTCCCTGATACCTGTAAGTCTGACAACATTTGCAACCATGGAGTATGTTTCCTACCACACAAATGACGAAGCTCAAGTCCTGGCTTGAGTAAAGCTGCAAAAGACTTGGCAACATTCCTGTGGTTACCACCTCACACTTAGAGAAATAAGACATTTTGCACTTGTCTCTGATGACTTCTATAATATCTTGGTGCTCTCAGATGCCAGAAGTTGAGACATGGCCCCACTTAAACTTTCCTTGGAATGAGGACAGCTTGGGAAGCAATTTTTAAAACTATGTCCAAAATCAATTTTTGTAGTGTTCATTAGCTATTTTGCAGGTTTTAATGAAGTATTTAATACAAGTTGCCCTCTTGGTGTTTATTTCATTTCAGTCTCAAGTTTAAGGCCACTTAAATTCTCAGACATTGGAGGTTGGACATCTTCACACATTGAGAAGAGGAAATGTCTAATGATGTATTGATATTCATTGGAATGCTAGTGATTGAATGTCTAGCTGATCAGATATAAAACATGAACATAATTTCAAAGAACAAGCCAGTGAATCACAACTGGAAAAGAGGCCATGGCTGGTTTGACTTGAACCAGTTGGTTGGAAACTGGACTGTTTAACTCCATCTTATTAACTAACCAACTTCACAGAACACGAAAAGATATGATTGCCAAGGAACTTTAACCAAGTTGTTCACAGTGGCAGCAGCAGAGTATTAAAATTGAGGGGGGAGGGGTAAACTAATTAACTTGGATGGAAGCAATAAACTTGGTCACTTGCACTTTCATATGTGCCCAGAGATGCATGAGAAAATTTCCTAACAGAGTTGTACAGGCTGTGTCTCAATACCAATGCATAGAGTCTATATGTTTCTGTTTAAGTTATGATATAGTATTGGGAATTTTAACTCCATTCGGACAATCAGTGTGCCAGGTATCTGACTTTAAACATAGTTGAGTCTCCCAAGCTTCCTGTATATGGCCCTCAACATTTTAGCATATCCTTGTATCCTTATTCATGTATAACTAATTGTACTCTCATGACAAGATATTTTCAAATGATATTGAGGTGAATAGGCCGAGTGGTGAATATTACTTCCCTTTAGAGTACATACCCTGCAAACCCTAATCTTTTCCCACCTACCTCTGATATTTTCTGATAAGACAATGGCAACAATGCAAAATGTCAAGGTAAAGTTGACTTTGAGCAAAGTAACTAACTTTTTTTTGAAGTTGTAAATTACACCAAAACTGAATAAGTGTAAGTATATATAAAAACAGTGGAGAGTGTGTTGTGTGTTTAATATGCTTAAGGTCATACATATAGGAGAAAGCCATTTTGTAGGTTCAAATGTTCTCTGATAATGAAATATAAACAAACGCACCTCAATACCCATGTGCACTATTACACCATACACGTAGCTAACACACTAGAGAGGTATACATTGAAAAGGGTAATGATTTAATATATCATGATTCCTGCTATCCCTGGAAATGGATCAACAGTGATAATAATAAATAAGTCAAAGACAGGTATCATGATGTGGGAATCAGTCCTATAGGCACGTGGTATTATAAGTTTTTTTTTTTTCAATATGCAAGGCTGCTATTTATTCTGTTATAAAAGAATCATCTGAGTGTATTAAATGTAGAGGAACATGTCCTTAACCGAAGACTTCATTAAGTAACTGACTCCTCTGGCATCATCATGTGTGGTGTTTGTTACATTAGGAAACAAAACAATGGCAGAAAACTTTTCACATGCTGCAAGTTCATGTTATTCATATCTAGGGATTCTGCCAGGTACTCAAGAAAGGGAATTCATTAATGCCAAACCCCATGCCCAAATTGATGGTGCCCTTGTCCAAAGTCACAAGAGGGTTCAGGGGGTCAAAAGCTTTCTTCAAGTCTCCGGTAAGGTGCATTTTGAAGGGTTTTTAAGACTAGCTGCAAAAGGCATCCTCTTCTATAGGACAACAAGACATTTTCTAATTCAAAGATGTAAATGTCTTACTTCCAATATTCCTCAGAAGCCCAAACTTTCCCACCAAGACCCTTTACAGTAGTCATAACCTCTGTTCCTGTCGGTGTAGATGCTGTGGAGTTGACTTCTTTGTCATCTGTGTAACATTCATCAGTATTCCAATCGTTATCACAGCTTGCCCAAGGTAAAGGATTTTTACAGGATGCTATCATATAGTATATTGTGTACGCTATAATGATGTTGTAGTACAGACAAAAGTATGTGGAAAGTAGCACCATGCCATAACCTATACCTGTATACAGAGGAAAAAAACAACAGCAATCAGTGTTTAGTGCACATATTAAAGGATGGTTAAGACAATCAGAGAGCCCAAAGGTTTTTTAGTGATTTTGAAACTCTTTGATATATTTTTTTTTTCACCTCTGGTGACCCTGAATGGATGATTTTTGACCTGTGGTGAGCTGACATGACCTCCAATCTGCATTAAAACAAAACACTCTACTCTCATGGTGTCTACAAGCCATTTAGATGTTTTCTCAGTCTTACAACCAGTGAGCTGCAATAAACTTTGACCTCTACACTAAATAGGGTTACCCCTCTGACCAGTGCATATCTAAACCCCAAATACGAAGTGTCTGTCATTGCTATCGTGAGATATCATTTTTAGAAACCATAAAAGCCTGTAGCAAGGCAAGGCACTGAAGGGAGAAAATGTTTGGGGGGCGGGGGAACAAAAGTTTTTTAAAGGGTCAAATGAGTAAAACTATTTAATAGAAAACTTTAAACTCTCTAGCAGTATATTGCAGCCAATAACAAATCTGAGGTTTTTGTAGTTTTATCTCTGGTGACCTAAAATGACCTTTAACCTCTACTAAAAACAATAAATATCAAACTTTGGTTTTATAACTTTGAAATTTAAAATCAATTTTTTTGCTTTAAAAGTATGCATTACCCCTATTCTGGAGGTATTGTAAGCATTAAAAGATTGATGACTCTATGGTAATTATATCACTCGTTATTTAACAATATTTCCTTAATAAATTCCATACCTTAGCTGAAAAATCTCACCTTTAAACATTGGACTGACTGTCCAAGCACTAATGGCTCCTGTGCTTGTAAACTGGCCAAAGACCATCTCAAGCACCATAATAGGAAGAGCAGCTATGATAAGCAGTCCACAGTACACCATCAGGAATGCACCTGGAAGAGAGAACAGTAACAATAGATAGTAGTTTCAACAATGCTTTAAAAATAAATACAGAGACTGAAAAAATTCAGACAAGCCTGTGGAACTAAACTTCCTTAAAAGGACTACTACTTTTAAGGGCAAATGCAGTCACCCCAATTTGAACAAGAATAGTAGTCTATACTAGTTTGTGAATGGCCCTTGACAATCATGTGACAATGTGTTTTTCACTGAATTGTGAAATTTACAAGTAGTAATATCTTGGTTAACCTTGAATGTTGAATGTTTACGCCTTAAAATAATTCCGAAAGCTTCTTGAAAAAATGAAAGCTTGGAAGAATGAAAGCTTCTTGGGAAAAATGACAGAAAAATAGCAAAATTTAGTAGTTGTTTCAAAATAATTTGGGGGTGACTGCTCTTGACCTTTAATCAATGGTAGTGCATTTTGACTGACTGGTACCATGCAGAAATACCCTTAGTCTTTTTAAAACTTTAAAATAACATGCACAAACTGATTTCACAATTCAAAATAGAGACATTAAAGCAATGTTATTTACTATGTTATTGCCTGGTGATGCATTAAAATGCCCAATCAAGCAAGAAGCCCCCATGATTCATTTGTTCTGATGGCTGTTGTATGGTCTGCAAATGACAGAAATTAAAGTGAGATACATAAAGGTTATTTCCTAATTAGAAGATTTTACCCTTGCATAAAATTAAAAGAACAATGTAAGTATCTTGGTTTCTTATCTAACAAGAGGACTTTGTAGCAATGTCTCTGACTTACATAAAAAAATAGTCTCTATTAAAAACCTTTAACATTGCACCTTATAGGGGCCTTGATGCACATTAAGCAAGCATTCCCCCCTGATTCCACCAGCAACTTTAGCCAAGAGCATCATCAACTTGGCCCTGGGGATTGGCAGTAATACCCCCCCCCCCCCATAAGTTTCTGGCACAATCCCTGCATTTTATCTCCAGGTATACATTTTTACAATAATGTGTAGAACCATGCCAGTTATGTGAAGGTATAGCTCATGAGAAATCTTAAATGAAATCTCATTTTCTGAAACATAACCTTCAGTGCATGTCACTGAATAGCAAATTGTTTGATACATTCCAGAAAAAAAAGGCCTCTTTTGATATTAAACACCACATTTAATTAAAGTCACACAAAGTACACCATTGTGGGGAAGGACCCCAGTAACATGGCATAAAATTAAGATAAACTTAATTAAATAGAAATGAAAGTCACATTTGTATTCTTTAAACAATGCATTATTCATAGTCAGCATCATCATGAAACTGATATAACTGTCCCATTAAATTCTGTCGATAATCCTTAAGCTTTGAATGAAATCACATTTGTAAACCCAATATATTATTATTGTCCCTCAATTAAAACAAATTTTAACAAGTTTTCTGTGATAAACTCCCCACCATTGAAACATTACTATTCTATTCATCCCCTGTTCTACATAGGGGAATAAATTGCATTGTCTGTAAAAAAACAAGTCGCCTTCTATTAGACATTTTGATCCATCCAAACGAAAAGGGTTAAACAAAGCAAGTGAAAAATTTATCAGGACAAATGAAAATTGGAAGCTATACTTGAGTTGTCTGACTGGGGAAGTTGCTAAATAAATGTTTTCTACTGCCATTGTTCTTGGTGCTCTGCATAAGCAATGGCATAGGTAAAACAAGCCAGTCAGCCACAACTGGTATAGGCCATACACTGCCCCACATCAACCAATTGGTTAGAAAGTGAGAAGTAAACCATCATCTAGGGTAAACTGGAGTAAAAAGGCCCATGGGGTAAAAATGCCCCATTGACTTATTTCCACTACTAGTGAAAACTGGCAAGACCAATTTTTAAATGTGATATATTTTTAATGAGTACAATGTAAATCCTCATTTGTAAAGTATACATTCAGATCAATAAATATTTTTTAATGGTGCGTAGTTGCCATAGAACCAAAAATGAAAAATAAAGTTTTGAAAAACAAGGGTTGGAGGTTTTGCCTGTTTCACTTCCATTTCAAATAGATATAAATAATTACAAAATTCTGTAAATTAATATATTTGCCAAATGAATGTTTTTTACATGGGTGTTATTACCCAGAGAAAAACAAAGCTCTCAGGGTAAAAACGCCCAGTGTACTTTTCACCATTGCAGCCTTATTAACTTTTTCAGAGAAAATGCTTTGTTCTTTTTTCTTTTATATAAAAGGTATTTTACAAATTGATTAGCAAGATTTTACAAGTGGATTGCTTTTTGTTGTAAGAAATAAATCTGTTAAAATATTTCTCACAATTTCTGACAGAAAGAAGTAACAAGTGACTATTTCTTTTTGTCTGAAAAGAATGCAGTTTTGGATTTGGGTTATTTCTTTTCTTGGGTAATTATCTCAGGACGTAGGTGACACATGAGAATGCTTGGTATCTGAAAATGTAAGTTTTAGTAAGACAGAAAAAATATGACATAAAATCAATTTTGAAAAATTGTGGATTACTTCTTTTTGTCAGAAAGGGGCAGATATCCCTATCAAACATTGTGAGGAGCTGGTATTTAGTATTATAGACTGTTGTTCCTCATGCAGACTATAAATAGGGATAATATACAAGAAATTTTAGCCTTCCATTCTCTTCATCATTAAGTATGGTATTCTCTTTCAGCACAGTCTATTCAAACTGTGGCATAACCAAATTATCAATAAACAACCATGTTCCTTAAAAACTCTAAAATACCTCCAGTAACCAATAATACATGATTATAATACATATTAATTGATCATTTCAGTAAGTTTTCTTCCATTGAATATTTGCGACTATTTTCCTACTCATGACCATTTTGGGCGTCTATAAAATTGAGGGGTCACCGTAATTCTAATTTATATACTTTGTAAATCAGGTAGTACAAACAACCCTACAAAACTTTTTACTTCATAAAGTCTCTGTTGCATAACATTATCCCATTATTGGCTGAAGAAAATCATGCAAACATTTTTAAACAACTCGAATAGGGATATTTGACTCCCCCCCTCCACCTTAAAATCTAAATGACCTACAGTATGATGACGGACCAGATACTTATTCTACACCTTTCTCTTTATCTGCACAATTAAACAGTGGCAAATTTCAATATAGTTTTCACTTTATGAACACTCAAAAGATTGCATCTCAATCTGAGAAAACAGTGGCAAATTTCAATATAGTTTTCATTTTATGAACACTCAAAAGATTGCATCTCAATCTGAGAACCCCAGATTTCTTGATAGAATAGCTTGTTTTTGTTGTCAGTGCTAATGTGGCAGCTATGCCTGCAACTTTGTTGTTGTGGGTAAATGTTCCAAGTAATTCCAGTTACTTTGCTGTTTTCCAGCTACAGCTTGTACCAGATTCATGACTGAGTTCATTCTAGGCAACACAAAAGAAGTGCAAAAGTAACTACAGAAAAATATGGAATATGGCCTTCATTTTTTGGGGGGAAGTTTGAAGGTGGGCATTTTTACCCAGAGGCCGGGGTAAAAAGGCCCACCATTTTCTCCACTGGAAAGGTCGGAAAATTTCCCTACATGAATATGTAACCAATGGGTTATTATTTGTTGAAAATAAAGCTGATATGTAGCTAGTAAAAGCACACAGTCATTTCCAGATGTTTATGGAGTACCAAGATGTTTGGGAAAAACTGAAAAAATGGGTGCTTTTACCCCAGTTTACCCTATAGAACTGACGAACTCCTTTGGTTGCACAAGACACTTTCTGCAGATATATGTTTAGTGGCCATACTGCAAGAAAACTAGGGAACACAAGTACATGATGTGCTGAGCTAGGTTTGTGTATTCCATCATAAGCCCCATAATTCCATGCCTGCTGCAAATAAGTGACATCACTTATTAACATAGGGTTCCTGCATCTTTGAGAAAACGAAAATCATGACTTTTCTGTGACCATTTTACGACCTTAACATCACTATATCTACCTTATGGAAGAACACATGAAAACTGATGCTCCATGAATTAACACAAAGTAACTTTTTTATTTTTAAAAATTAACAGACTTCTCTAACAGAAATTTAAAGACTTTCTATAGGCTGTGGGAACCCTACTTACAAACATCTGACTGTATGGTAACATACAGTACAACCATTGACCATTAGTAAAAATTAAGGAGAGAAAATTCTTGTACTTACCTCCCCCATTTTCATAGCATAAATAAGGAAACCTCCATACATTGCCAAGACCAATGGCATAGCCCATACATGACAGCAGAAAATCAATTTGACTTCCCCAGTTCCCACGACTCACTCCACCTTCACTTTTGGCATCAAGGTTTTCAGGGTCTTTGTCCTCAGGTTCATATTGTACTGTGTCAGCTTCAATGCCATTGGCAATCTGCTCTTTGTCTGAAAGAGAATTTAAGTATAAGGTTGATGAATTGATAACACGAACATTCAAAATTATTTTCATATTTTTGAGAGAGGCCTACACAAAAGCTTTGACAGTCTTGGTGACATTATGCAAATCAGTTGAATGCAGACATCCATGCAGGGTCATCATGTCAGTCTGTACGTAAAAAATTTAGGGTTTGAGGGTGCAACTCCCACTGACATTCAGTTTCAAGGTTTTTGAGTATGAGTATGTTGAAAATGACTGTCAAAAGTCTAACAGGGTCAAATACTGCACAGCTCTGGAGTGTTCTGCTAAATGCCATACTGGAAAGTATGTGTGTTGCATCAGGTGCTACAGAGTGTATTTTGAAGTTGAGGGGGGGGGGAAGGGGGGCTAAGCACAACAACAGCCCAATATTTTCAACAATGTTATAGCAATGGAAGGTGGTCCAAAATGCCTACAGCAGAAAAAGTGGGGGATGAAGTCACCCCAGCACCCTGTCTCTGTGGTTACTGTGGTGAATATTCTCTGGCATGTAATTATGATTTTTAACACTACAATTTGATGATGTGATTTTATTCCTAACACACTATTCCTAGTATGGGCTAAGGAAGTTTGGGGTGTTGTAAAAATAAAGAAATAGATATCTAGCATAAAAATTCAGCAGTTCTGATATTAACTTTCCAGTACATGTTCTGATGAGGCAGAAAATTTTCTGTTTCTAATTAGGGTTGGGCGGTATACTGGTACTGACATCAGTACCCGTACAAGAGGTACAGGTAATGAAAATACCGTGTTACTTATACCGGTTCTTGAAAGAACTACCGATACTCATTATATTTGCCAACAAAAATAACTGTTATGATGTGTGGACGATTAAAGTATTTACAAAAACATTAAAACCCAATTAGAAACTGAAATGAAATGATCCCCTTTTCCGTCCCACAATATCATCATATATCAGCCCACGCAATAATAAATACAGTATGCACTGTTTAACAGTGTGCACACGCATGGGCCACAGACAGCAAATTCTTCATCGCTGGGGAAACCTGGACAACCCTTAGTTTAAGAAATCATTCCTTACTGTGATTTCTTCCCGAGTTCTATGTAAAATTTCGATGTGACTGTTTATGTCCCATATAATCATAATTAAGGTGAAGGTTGTGTTAAAAATGTTGGAATTGATCTAAGTAAAAATGGATGGATATATTTCGGTAATTGTACAGGAGTATTAATTATCAATGTGCATGACTGTAAAGAAATGTAGTAATGAAGTCAGAGCAGAGGTTCCTGCATGGTAATCAACCCAATTAAACACCCAACTGCATTTAATAATGTGCAGGACCAGTACTGCCTCAATACCGGTTCTGTGTGTTTTACAGTACCGGTATCATTTTCGTGGTTATACTGCCCAACCCTAGTTCTAATTGCGTTGCCGTACCCAGTTATAGGGTTAGGGTTACGTATGCATAGTATTGAAGTATGGGTTATGTACCAATAGTTAACTGGGTTAGGGTTACGTAGGCACAGTAGTACAGGGTTAGGGTTAAGGATGGGATATATAAATGCATGTGCATACTTATGCATTGGTATGTCACCTCCCAGTAAGGAAACCCAATTAGTACTAACTGTCTCGTTTTCAAGCTACTGTCTAGGCCTAGTGCTTTTTGGACAATCTTGATAGGCGGCCTAGTTTAGTGGAAAGGAAGTACAAACATCTGAGGAGTTACCAACATGATTTTCTTTGTCGTACATGTGATGATTTCAGGGTTTTTGTCCCAATCCTTATAATGCTAACTGAAATTTGGTTGGTTGTGACCAACTGTAAATTAATGCTGACTCAGAACTCCAAGTAGGCTACTGTAGGCTAGTTAGAGTTTGTATTCTTGCCCTACAACTGCAGTGTTCAGTACAACCCTTGGATAGGACTATGTGTAAAGGTAGAAACTACTCCATCTAGGCCTAGTTCAGGGTAAAAGAAAATGGACATAGCATAGAGTACTGTTCAGGGATTATAGCGTGACTTAGCTCAATACTTACACTGAAAGTGAAACGTTATTAACGTTAGGCATCGTAGCCAAATATTTTCGCGGAACTGTTAATGGGCCTACATTGTTACAATATAGCGTAGGCTATTCCTCGCGCTCACTAACGTTAGACCACAAATTTAATTGTGTGTTGAACGAGACATAAAATTCAGATAGTAAATTGTTTGTTACTAAAAGATTCCCACCACTATCTACTTAGAAGATATCAAGTAGGATCTCCAATTATAGCGTTGATCCGAAGTTTGCTTAGGCGACTGGCGAAGAAAGAACTGACGTTAGGCTTAGTACCGTTCGTAGAACTTTACAAGATTGCCCATCTATGTAGCTAACTCCAATCGTACTAAACATTGACTGCTTTGCTGGTACTATCTAAATGCACTGAATTGTGCAATCTAAACAGAGGTATATTTATCCCACCTGTATGTCAGGCTGAAAGAATGTAATGTCATCATATGAAAGTCTCTCTGCTCATTTTTGACCTCTGACCTTTATGATGACCAGGTCAAGAAGAAATTTCTGGGGTATCATGTAAGGGCCGGGCAGAGATGTCAGTTGAGTCACAGTCACAAAAATTTGCAAAACATATGTTTACTGTCAAATGCGTTCAAAATGGAATAGGACATGCATAGCTGGGCCTTGAAAAAGTTCTAGCCAACGGCCGGGGAAAACATGCGCAATGCAGCATTGTCGTTGTATGATATTCAGATTTCCATTTATTAATTATAATTGATCCATTCATCCTCCGTTTGCTACTGCTTTGGCCTGTTGCAATTTTTAGACATTCATATCTCTTGCGGCGCTGTCCATGCACACTCTACATATGCATATGTTAGGGGACATGGGACGATGACTATCCTAGCTAGGAAAGTATAAGTCCCGATCCGATACATTCACCCTGAACTCTTAGATGATATTTTGATAAAATTGAACAAAGAACTTCATACACAGTTACTCATGGATTGGAAGGCAGCTGTATGTTAGTATCGAGAATTTTATGGTTGAACTCTTAGTGGGCCTAGTATTTGTATTACACGGCTTAATTTTTACTATAGGAGGTAGTTTATACCATCCTCCAGTGTGCAAACGTCCGACTTTGTAGCCTACTTGACAGGGCAATGTGATAAAACGAGAATTGTCTAATTTTCCGTTGGTCCTTACTATCACGATTTAGAGTTCCCAGACTTACAGCACCGTGGTTCCGTAACTGATCTTTGTATGTTTTTCAAAATTATTAACAACTTTTTGAACATTCCATTGCCTCCTATTATTACCCCTTCCGTCAGGAATGCTAACTGTTATCATATACAGACAGGCCTTGAACGCTGAGGCGTTCAAATACCAGTTCTTTGTTAGAAGTGCCAGTCTTTGCAATATTACCCCCATGTAATTAAAATTATAACTGAATTGTTAACCATTGTTTTCATCCTTTCGGACTGCTTCATCTAACTGGATCCTCCCCTTAAGTTACATTAGAAAGACCAGACAAACACACGGGTCTCACCCAGCCGAATCTTTAGGGCCCATTTGCCGTTTGTTTTACTTTCACTTGTTGCTTGTGCCGGTTTTGTCTCTCTACGTGAATTTAGCTCCACTCAGTTGCATTTTTTGTTTTGGTTGTTTCGCCCTTATTGGCTTCTTTTCAAGGGGCTCATTGAGCTGATATAGATAACTTAATGAGGATGTTATAGGGTCACTACCACATAAAATGCTCATAGGCCTAATTAGCATAATGAGTCCAGTTTTATATCCAAAACTTACGGAAAAAGTTCAAAATTGAATTTTGGTGTGTTCTGACTTGTAACGGTTTCTTGCATAGTTTGAAATAGTGTCTGGTCGCGAATTTTTGAAAACCTCATTGGACCATTAAGAGCTCAACCATAAAACAGTTATTTGTGTATGGGATATGAAGATTATGTCTAAGTTTGACTATTTGTCATTGGTATGTGAGGAAAACTGAACACGATTTGAAAAAGTTTGTTGCATTTCATGAACCAACTCAATGAGCCGCTTTAACATTCTGCAGGGGCTCTCTTGGCCTTTTGGAATTGTGACGGGACTGAAGACGACAGAATATGTTTTACGACCTCTATACGAGTTTCTCTCATAGACTATACCCACTAGGAAAAAGTTGTTCAGCCCATGCTGTTAGGCAAGTTAGGTCCGTTCCTAAAAAGTCCATTAATCAAAGACAACAAGGACCCGCCGTCACGCAAGTCAGACGCACTCTTACTAAGACAGATTTGCTGTAGTAAATAGAATAGTATACCGAGTGCCGTATACTCTCCCAATTTTCACGACTTTTTCACGTTTTTTTATTTTGCCAGCTAAATCCATTGTATGAAATGGGTTGGGTATCATTCAGGTTGTCATCAGCCTCTGAGACTAGTAAAAGCATCACTTTAAACATGTTGTGGAATTTTGTAAAATAATTCGAGAATGTGTGACATTTTACAGGACTGGAGGTGAGGGGAACGTGTTTTAGTTGATAAAGACCTTACCTTCATAGCAGGTGTCGAACATGTACTTTTCTTTTACGAATAATACACGCCAGACAGCCAGAGGAGTTGGTAAAAAAAACCAACTAGTGTCATTTCTTAAACACCAAATCATTCGAATTTTCAGTTAAAGCCGGATTGTTACCCCTTTCCTTCAAGCATGTCTGGACATAAATTTTTCAAATTTCTATCATTTGATGGAAGTAAGAGAATGAAGCTGGGGTAACGGATTGCTACGAGGTCAAATTTCCGATATGTGGGTCATACTCCCTTGTGGTTTTCAGAAGCTTTTGGTGCTCCTATAAAGATCCCCTATACGTTATATACCTGAGCATGTAATGGATGGTTGGTGAACATATCTTAAAATGGATTAAAATTCATTTGTCCTGAGTCACAATCATGCAATGCACGAAAATCACGTATGTTCTTTCGCAGAACAGTAAGAAGTCGTATAAAGTTTGTTGACTTGGACTCCTAATTCTAGAAATAATCAATAATTACCACAGGCACTACATCCTTATAATTCAAAGCATTTTGCATTTCGCCAAATTTTGACAGACAATATTGTAGTTCCCTAAACACTCGAGGAGCAGTGAAAAGAGCTGAAAATGTAAAATGGATTTTGAAGCACTTGAATTGATATACGAGCACAAATACCGAAATTTGATGAAGTTGCACAAACCTTTTTTTTGAAACAACAGCTACATCTTACTTCTCTTCCAAATATATCTTTCATTACGGTATTTTCCAGGACTTATATTACATAGGCAAGTTTAACGACAGAGGTACTACTTGTAAATTCTTTTTCTAAAGTCCTCCCGACCCTCTAGCAAAAGGCCGTTCGGCGAAACCAAAACAATAAACTCCTTCCCGAAGAAGCTATTACGTGTACTGAAGAACAATGCGTGATCAACCTTACGATCCTCAGAGTCTTTTCATTATTGGTCTGTCATATATGGCTCCATTCTAGACTGGATGAAAAGTATAGCTATTACACGTGATCTTAGCCAAAAGGCCGAGAAGGTACAACTTGTAAATTACTTTTTCTAAAGTGCTCCCGACCCTCTGGCAAAGGGCCGTTCGGCGAAACCAAAACATTCACTGCTTCCCAAAAAAAGCTCTTACGTCCACTGAAGGACAATATGTGCAACTTCTAAATTACATGACTGTTACTGAGAAAACTATATAGTTGCATGATTTTCAAGAGCCACTCATGACACATAGTAGAATACTACACTGATTCAAATGGGGGGGGGGGTGCATTTCCCTTCAAGATGTTCTTTGTTGCACTCAAAAAAGTTTGTACACAAAACAACAATTTGCTCAGTTTATACCGAAATTTCTAAATAGTTCCAATTAAAGTAAGATTTTTTATTTATGTCGTCAAACGATTGTTTTGTCTTGCCTGAAACCAACCCATGAAAAATTCCGATTTCAATTCAAAATACATAATTTGGGAAGATTTCAAAACTTTGTACCAGCATAACTTGGAAAATTTCGAAAAATAATTGGCAATCAGCTCCTAGAAACATTTTAGCTAGGTTAAAATATATTTGCCACTGCAATTATTAAATCTCTAAATTGTGTTAATTTAGGATGGATAACGTTTTTTTTTCTTTGCCCATAGACATTAATCGCGTAAATTTGAAAACTTATGACACAAGTGAACACTATGACCAATCGAAAAATATGTTTTCTTAAAGGGCCAAACCTCTCACCCCAAACTACAATTTTGGTACAGGGGCACCGAAATCCTCAATTGGCTCAGCTCTTTGATTGACAGTTAATTCAAACAATGCAGAGTACCAAAGCTTATATTACACAGCATGAACGGTACTGAGAGTGTTTCTATTATTAAATTGAGTTTTTCTATACTCACCTTGAAGCAATAAGCTGAGATTGCATCTGGATGAGGATGAATTTCAGACAATTGTGGGAGGGGCTTCAGTAAGAAGGTTAGGAGAATTGGTACTGTTTGGGGTGAGAGAACTGGGCCTTTAATAGTAGGAACATGATAAATCCAGCTTAGTCAGTTCTTAAGACACAACCCTAAGTTCCGAATAAAATGAAAACCCTAAAGGCACGCCTTCACTGCACGCATTAGAGAGATTTATATATTTTCTTTTAGACATGAGTGTCAGAGGGGAACCCTACCACCATTACACAATTACAGAAACCCTTGACGCAAAAATTTTCAATGGCAATGATACAAGAATAGGGAACGGTGTGAAAGGCTCGCTCGCAGGCTGCCATAATTAGGAGAGGTGCCTGTTTAGCGTCTATGCATATCATGTGACCTTAAAGTCACCAAGCGTAAAAATAATAAGTGGAGTGCTACCTAAATAAGGCTGATGTAATTGACCTCATATTTACTATTACTTATTGCAGCAGAATACCTCAAAGGACCGTGGACAACATTTCAATACACATTCAAAAAGAGTCAAAAGTCGTGCCATTCACATATTTATTCCGCTAGTTCATAATAATCGCTGCCGACTGCGTGAAGTCCCGCCTCGCAGTCAGAAAGTGACATCCGATCGGTTCTCTCACATTCGGGTGGTGGGAGGGATTAAACGCTTAGACATGGATCATGATAAAATTTCAAGCATTTCAGGCATTACTCTACGGTACATTTATGCGTCTGCGAGAGTTCTCTGACTGTCTCCAAATAGCCATGGTTTCAATTAAACTGGCCAAAATTTTTCCATGGAAAATTTTTGGGGGAAGATCTTTGAAATCTTAACCACCAAGAATATACAATCAAAGTAGATGTCATTGTGTTGTAAGACCGGTTACTACCACCCAGAAAATGAGAGTAAGACCGAGGGAGGGATGAAGGGCAAAGGGTAAAATATATTAACTGTGTCGTCCATTGTTTTTGGCTCGTATACACGCAATGCCGATATATTAAACGATATGGGGGAAACCGCAAATTGGTAATTTTGTCAACATGAAAATGAAACATGTGGTTCTCGTATACAAAGGAAAAGTACTATATCACGAAAATATGGAGCTACCCCTGCAGTAAAATTGAAATAAAGGTCTTAATTTATCGAAGGGATAGAAAGTTCGATTGGCGGGAAAATGGTTTAATATGCACATATACATATAAACAATTCGCAATGTTCCAAGACGTTGTTGTATTTTACATATCGTGTTAACCATTATGTTTAGTGTTGTTTTTTCCTTTTTCATAACATGCTGTCAATCATGAAACCTGTGTTCTTTTTATCAGAGCTATTCATGTTTCCATTTCCAAAACATTAAAGTGGATCTCATACCACAGCTCAATCTCCTTCTATTTGATTGCGTTTGTTCTGCAAGAAAAATTAATCCTTTTTAAACTAATATTTATTGACACAGGGTGATAGATTATCAAAATAAGGCATTATGGTAGCCTTCTTTTCAAGAAATAAGTTTCCCATAGATAGAAATTCAGTTCTTTGTTGCTCTAGAATAATTTGTTCACCCAAAATTTCAACATTTCAGATGATGCAACGTCCATGGCTCAAGTTCTTGCACATAGTATTTTGAAGAGATGTAGCAATTGCTGGCGTTTATGATTACGACTGAATTGTTGTCTGTCCTAGCAACATATTTCAAGCAAGCTTTTTTTAGGAAATCACTAGTTGTGAGCAATTTTAAGTTTTTAGAGAAGAAAACGTTGGCATAGGCCTATTCTTTTCTGCCTTTTTTGAAAAGTGCGTAAGTTTATTATTTCATTTTGACAACACTTTTGGTATCGATGCAGCTGAATATCGCCGGTGTTTAAATGACCTATTTATGACCCTTTTCTATAGCACTATTAAAATTCAAGCTTATTTCATAGTTCACATTGTATTTTACTTACAAATACAATTACAGAATTTAAATGTGATATTATTATCCTTAAATTATAATAATTTAAACCATATATTCCCAACGTCTTTCCAATCACTCTTTGTACACGTGATCTCTAGGCCTCCTCTGATAGTATGTCCATTGAAAATGTAGTACAAGAACGGAAACGTCTAATTGAAATTACAAGCAGACTGCTTTGTAGATGTACACTATTAATACATAACTGTATGACGTCACAAATGGGTTCTATTTAATGATATTGCCACAATGGATGGCACGCTGAGACTCCCGACAAGACACGCCATCCCACAAGCACAAATTATGGATGACATTCCCGCCTGCCAGGGGGGATTTCGGTTACAAGAATGCACGTATCCACGAACCTGTCAGACAAGCAATATGTCCTACTGTTAAAACCTGCTTGACATAAATAACGGTTATGAATGTGTATAGATAAGTGTGTAAAGGGGCGCAGGTTTCAGTGGCTTCTACTGAGTTGTCTGCGAAGCTGGCGGTTGACATTTTTCTTGATTTGGTAAGTACCTTGAGAGGTTGGTCATGTTAAAGGGGAAATGCAGTCACCTCGATTGGGATTAGAGCAGTTGTCTGCCTTGTATCATGATTGGGCTTCTGAGAGTCATGTGACAAAATTTTGTCACTAAATTATGAAATTTAGGAGATTAACTCATTGGTTTACCTTGAATACGGAATGTTTAAATCCTGAAATGTCAAGAAAGTTACATAGAAGCCAATTCGGAAGAAATCTGTTATCAAGCAGTCGTTTCAAAATAATTTTGGGACGGCTGTTTTTCCCCTTTAAGTTCTGTGTCCCTTCGGGATAGCTCCTCCAAGGTGTGTGTGGGGGGGAGGGGGGGGGGGGGTCCAAGGATTCAGAAGTGCATTAATGTTCGGTTTTGCCATTCGACTCTACTCCAGAGAGTCCCCAGAGTCGATAGAAGTGAGAGTCCAAGGGACCAGATAAAAAAGAAAAATCATTCATGGAAAAGAGAAACGGCTCACATCGCAATGATAGTCTTAATATCTTTAATGGCTTTGTTTTATGTTAAATGAACATACTTTACAGTTGATGCATAAGTGAGTAATATGTGTACACTTTAGAGCGAGTGTACAGAGAATTTTCCCTCCACAGATCACTTTCTTTCGCGACTGCTTTTATAAAGTCCCTCAATTGAACCATAAATTTGTGTTTTATTTATGGATTGTCAAATACAAGGAAATTTTATCTAACAAGCCTCCAGTTCTCGCAGTAGTGGGTACTATAAGTCCTTTTTGTAAAACCATGCTGTCGGTCACTAGAGTACAAATAGAACCCCTCTTCCTTCAAGCCATAGCTTCAAAACAACGAGAAGACCACATTGGACTGCTAAATTAATTATTATTATTATAGACCTACACAAATATAACATTACCGTACGTTATGCTTGTAATTCTAACTGAACAGTCTCATTGAAAATCACCACATTTTACAAATGTATAGATCAGTCCCTTGCGTCACTGAAATAGGATTAACCTATGCCTACATGAGGGAAGGTAATTAAAGTTTTGTTTCCCATGTGACGCGCTTCTAGGTTACTAAAGTAAAAATGACTTATTTCATCGATAACATATGGATGTGTAGCCTACTTGAAGAAATTCTTCGAAAGTCGATGTACTCTTTCGCTTTTAAAATAATAACAATTGCACTTGATGAACCCAGCAATTAATAAATCATTATTAAAGATACAAGGAACTGACACGCGTCTCATAAAGCTGTAGACGATGGTCTGAATTTACGCATTTTTGTAACCGACACACGCATGCTCTCACACATTGGAACTTAAACAATCACCAAAATTCTTACAGAACAATGATTCCTTACCATTTTTGAATCACGGGTCAATGGAAAATCCCCACAGAAGTTTTATAAATCCAGAAACGTATTGTGGCACTGTCACGAAATGAATGTCTAGCCTATATCATTTCTTTATTTTATACAAGCCTAACAAAACGGAACAGCGGGGAGGAAGTCTCATCAGCCGTTCTGGCATTCTCTCCTCAGTAGACAACAATGGCAGGAGATCGGGAATATTTGGATCTCAGGGTTTCAGTGGTTGAATGTCGTGCATTACAGCACTTTACCGAGAAACATAGAATTTAATTGTGTTATTTGGGAAAACAGCTCCCCGATTTGATATTTCTTGAGGAAAAAGTCTTTATAGGACGTGCTAACATATTTCACAAAAACAGGTCTAATTTCAAAACAATTTGATTGTGTTTACTGCGTATGCAGGTCGCGGCGTTAAAGTCCGTCAGTTGCTCCAATCGACAGAAAATAAGAGTTTCGAAAAACTACAGAATGCCATCAGTTCTTTATATTTAATTTCTGTATATCTTATCATTTTAGTCTAGTGTTTGCACCGGCTACCCGGGTACCCGGGTACTCGACCGACGTTTTTACTACCCGGGTAGAAAATAAGTACCCGGGTAACGTTTTCCTGTGATTTCTTTTTGATCTTCGTAAAATAACATGGTTATTGAAACTAACAAAATGTATTTACCCACATCTCATTCACAATAATGTTGAAATGAAGTTTCTTTTATTTGTTTCCGTAATGCACTTTTGTTAAATCGCACTTTTCCAGAAACAATTCAAACACCGTGCACTTAAGTAAGATGTTGCAAGGTTTACGGTCGGGTACCCGACGGGTAGTGCGGTTCGGGTACCAGGGTACGAATTTCCTACCCATAATTGTGAATGAGATGTGGGTAAATACATTTTGTTAGTTTCAATAACCATGTTATTTTACGAAGATCAAAAAGAAATCACAGGAAAACGCTACCCGGGTACTTATTTGCTACCCGGGTAGTAAAAACGTCGGTCGGGTACCCGGTGCAAACGCTAATGTATACCCATATATACATGTTTACACATATCCACGGCTTTGACAACGTGCCATTCGTATGTCCTGTCGCCCTCACTTTTGATTCCTTGCTGATCCCTCATACCTATAGTCCTTGAAGTTTGCTGAGCGATGGACTAGCGCACCCTGAAAAGAACAGCTAGAGTGCCTATAATTGTTTCAAATTAGTACTTTAAAGAACAAACTGAATAAATTTTGCCCAAGCGAAAGTCACAACTCACAAGAATAAAAAAGATCAAAGATTTGTCATGGATTCACATTGTTTTGGTAAATTAGCAAAAGTGTACTTTGTGGATTCAGAAACCTACGCTTAAATCGCAGCCAATGCACACGAAACTTACGTAAGGTTTTAGGTTTTAGGTAATTCTGTGTTAATTAATTCCATTAACAATCATAACTTTTCTGCTAGCGTGTGGAGCAACAATTTACTTTTAACTGTTATCGAATATTTACTTAATTTTCAATTTTATAAAGGTCCAAAGCTCAAAAAGTGTACTTTTTGAAACTAAGAAAAATGCACTTGTGAATTAATTAAAGCTGGGTTGATTTGTTTCAAATAGTCTGTAGTCAATGATTTATGAAACGCAGAATGGGACTGAAGTAAGAAGTTTTATCTTGCAGCCGTGAGGTCTGGGATTAGCGTGCTGGCTGAATCATACCGAAGACTTTAAAAATGCAACCCACTTCAATTCGGCTTGGTGCCCAGAATAAGCAATGGAGTAGGGAAAAAAGGGCGTGAGCCATAACTGGAAACGGCTGTGGCCGGCTCGACTTACATCAGAAACCGGGCCAAATCCATTTTGAAATGGAGTTTGTTTAATGACTCTCATTCGTAGAATACACTCGTAAAGGTATGACAATGGTTACATCATGTCAGGTCACAAAAACATTCCAACTGGTGTCAGAATGTCACGTTTTGCAACTTATTAAACTAAAGTTGTGCGGCGATTTAAGGCTATGATTCCTGACTCTCACGAACGTTTCATGAATGCACCAAAGACAAACTCAGACATCTAAGACACAATGTCTTTATCTCATTCAAACATTACTTCCATTAAAAGAAGGAACGACTTTGACCTGTATGTTGATTTTAGATATCAAAACGGATAGCCAGCTTTGTTATAAGGGGTCACCAGATTCCATTGTGCAATGTTACCTTCAGCGCGACTTCGCCCTTGGACCCAACGTTCTGTGCTTGTCGTTCATCATGCACGCTAAATGTGCACACGACCCTACCCCTTCATCTAACGTCCCGTATTTAAATTCTCTGTCCGATCAACCTAGATATATAGCTATCATGTGAAAACCTACTGTCTAAGGCTCAACATGGCTGACAGGTTTGAACCAGCCCGCAGTTTGGTGAAGCAGTGTCGTGAGTCACACCGGGTAAGCACCCTTATCAACGATAAAAAGTTCCGGATTTCAATAAGAAATTAACCATTAAAGGTATCCCGGTGAATTGAAATCCCCCCCCCCCCCCCATGCAACTACTTTTTCCCATTTCTTTAAATTCAAGACTTCATTTTCTCACACCAGAAAGTACCAATTCTCTTAAACTTCTTACTTAAGCCCCTCCCACAATTGCCTGAAATTCATCCTCATCCAGACACAATCTCACTTCATCGCGTAAGGGAGAGTATAAAGAAAAGCACGATGTGTATAGCTTTGGTACTCTGCATTGTTTGAACTATAGCGGCTAATCAAAGAGCTGAGCCAATAGAGAGTTTCTGTAGACTACTACAAAAATTGTAGTTTGGGGTGAGAGAGGACAAGTCCTTTAAGGTTATTTTTATGGCCCAATTTAGTGATACACACATCAACAGTATGATGTGCTTCAAATCTGTGAGCGAACAGCTAGCATGGAGGGGACGAAACGTCTACTTCAGCACCTTTTGGTACACAAAGGGCTCTCTCCTTTGTAAACCATATTGAATGGTGGGCGTACTAATATTGACAACAGATGCAATAAGCAAATATTTATTACACGTTATAGTGCCTCTCAAGGGATAGCGAAAACATTCATGATGTAGGCTTATGTATGGTGGGGGCTTAAAAATTCCAATTTACCTTAAAATATGACGTCATCCCAACAATATTCATACAAACCACTACAAAGCAAGGAAGTTATCATCAATTTCCTTTGGTATTATTAATATTAAATTAATAAAAGAAATATCTCAATTGTGTTCTTCAATTGGTTCGGTTTGTTGGATTTTTGTACGTTCCAACTTTTACCCTGATTTAATCCAGCTGAACTCACACGGTATTTTCCAGTTGTCACGATTGTAGGGCTATGCATGATTGTTTCCGTACTCCATTGTATGTTAATTAGGCTAAAAGGAAAATTCTACAATGGGGTAGTTTGCATATTTTTTTCTTTTTGGTTTTCTTTTTCTTCATCGGCAAACAATTATTACATAAAATTTTATCCACATTATAGAGAACCAGTGTCCTGTAAGTTGCATTTTATGGAGAACTTCAGCAGCCCTAAATGAAACCTTATTTCATAGGCTAATTTTTCAATTCCTTTCATATTAGCAACTTGATCAAACAAAGAAAATTATTGAGGGAAAATAATAGGAAGAAAGAAATGTAATATTTTTATTTTTATGTCACGTGAAAAATATTTTTTCAAAAAACTCAAGAAAAGGAAAACGTGAAACAGAAACTGGGAAACGAAAAATCACGTGAAATAAGTTCTGTTTCTATGACACTATTACTAAAATAGCCGACAGGCCTACACGTTTGAAGATGTCGTATATTTTACAGTTGTAAATACAGAAACTAAAGGGAAAATGGCTGGAGAGAATAGTCTAGTGACAAATTTATGTTTGATATGTTCAATTGGAACATATTCTGAGTATTCTGGGGAAAGCTTCATTTGCTTGCAACGTTCGGTTCCCTAGATATTGGCAATTTGAAACAAGCAAGTGTGATGTCATGGAATCAAGTTGGTGGCTAACGTTTTGCTGTTTTTCCTTAAAATTTATCACCCAATTTTGTAGTCTACAAAATACCATAAGTGCATCCCTAGCAATGAAATTTTGAAAATTATGTGTGCCTCTGGGGTCGAAATAGCATTCTTAATCAATCTTAGGTCAATACAGTAGGATGAAAAATCAAGAAAAACAAAAACATTGGCCTTCAATGTGAATCCATGACATTACACCTGGTTGCTTCAAGTTCACTTTTCATAGAAACTGTGTCAACTTCAGTCTCTCTAGGACCAAACATAGATTTGAATGAATAAAAATTTCACCAGAATTCTTAGAACAAGCAATTCGCGAGATTTTCCGACGGGTAGCTTTTGTAAGGTTTTGAACAGCAGTGAGTCCATGAAAAATTGGGGAAAATTCCTTAGCATATAGTAGCTACAATTGATCGAACAGATATGGCCTTTCAACATCACGGCATTTCTGTATGTCAACGAGACATTCTTACATACACCTGCGCGGAGGTAAAATCAAGCAGCCATGGACTGTTATTAAGCAGCTTCCTAATGCCGCTAATGAGGTACCCTCCAAAGGGTATTTACGTTATGTTTGTATATACTCTGATTTTATTTTCTTAGGAATCGTTGGTTTTATCCCTTTTTGGCATGATTTTCAAATTGTTTTCACAAAATATCAACGTTTTTGCCTGGATGTTTCCGACAGCATCCGAGACCGACTGCATGGTCAACTGGTTAAAGTATTAGGCTTGCAGTGGGGGTGGTTATGAGTTCGACTCGTCTCCAGGTCATACCGAAGACCGTGGAACCTACTACCATTGTGCTTGGTATTCAGCATAAATGATGGAATAGGAAAAAACCGGTGAGCACAACTGGAAAAAATACAGCAGTCGATACGTCTTTAACCAATTCGTTTCGTTTATTGATTAGAAACTGAGCAGTGAAACTCCATGTCACCCAGGAATCTGTTGCAACTGCCTGATCTGACTAACCGAGTGCCCGAGTGCGTCAGAAAACGGCTCCTTCGGACGTGGAGGTGGGGGTGCAAACTCTGACAAGGGTTGACAAGTTGGTGGAAGAATGGGGAACGAGAGAGTTTTAATTTTCTGCTGAAGGAATTTAAAATGTAGTATTTTTTATGTTTACAAAACTGTGGGTTTTCAATGATGATAACCTAATGGAAAAAATAAAGATGTTGGCTTTTCATTGAAGAATTTTGTGCTATTCCGGGACAAAAGTACGTGAATCATCTGGTCCTCCGTAATTCAGTAATTACGGCAGTGAGATCTGCAGAATATAAAAGTTTGTACTATTCCATGTATGCATGTTCTTGGACAGCATTTTTATCTCATTAATGCACTCTATGCATAGCCTTCGTTGTTTGTTCTAAATACCACGAAGCTCTAGGGAAACCGGAGGATATCATGATCGTCATACAAATTAGTCCTCCGGAAGAGTAGACGTCGCTGAAAATAGTAAATGTTTAATTCATATTTATCCCTCATCCACTGTGATAGAAAAATTATGACTCGCGAGTGTTTGGGGTTAACGACCCTCTTTTATTCTCCGTGGTAACCCGCGGAGGAGTTCTTTTCGTTCAGCTCGTCGCTACGATGAGGGGCGGCAACCACACAGGCGATACGCAGGCTATCTCCGCGCCGACTTGAGACTGTGTTTGGGTATATACATGTTATACATGAACTATTACCTGCGCAGCTGGTCACATAAAAGTCTTTCTTATAGTGAGATGATAGAATCCTTGTCTACTACTTGTTGGCAACATTTCAAGTCTGCCAAGGAGCAGATTAAGGTTACGACTATCACTCTTCAATTAGTCGTAAATAACGTCACGCGTATTACAACCCATCAACGTATTATCATCATACTTGCAGTTGTATCGGCATTGTTTGTATAGATGACATGATAATAATGATTTGGGAAAAATTTCCTTTTCATATTACTGAGAGTAAAGTATGGTTAACACCTACATGAAAACTGAAGGGGTATTTCCCGTGTTTATCGTGGGAATATTCAGTGTATCCCAATGTAAAGATGAAGTGACCATACTATGCAGGCAAGTAAAGTCGGTTACTCGAATAAGTGAGTCGTTAGGGAACATCTAGCTGGAATTTTACTGTCGTTTACCTAGTTTTGCACGTTAAGCTTCATCTTGCACACATCTGTAGTGCCATGCCTGTGACTGCTTGCCACTTCTACCAAACCGGATAAATGACATTCCGAAACATTGAGAGACTTCCAAAAACTCATTAGATTGATTTACAGTGATTTGTTGATCGAATTTGATCGTTGATCTTGTTAAATTTACGGTGTTATACTAAAACGTCGGACACAATCCATTACAGTTCAACTTGCGGTCATAGAGCCGTGGAAAGAATAATCAAACCGCTTAGATTGGATATGGGATATCGCCCACATATGCTGCCTATTTAACCGCCTTTTGGGGAGTTTTACATCTCTGTTTTAAGTCTGATAACCACAAAAGGTGATGAGGTTTACTGCTCAGTCGTAGAATTTGTTTAATATGGGTAATATGGGTAGTTGTGTAGAAAGCAGTAGATATAAGGGTCATAGCTGGAGTGTACTGTGTGTAGAAATATATACAGGCTATATTAAAGGGTTTAATACATATGCTGGTCACATGTATATTTCACATGTTACATAATAATAATAATAATAATAATAATAATAATAATAATAATAATAATAATAATAATAATAATAATAATAATAATAATAATAATAATAATAATAATAATAATAATAATAATAATAATAATAATAATAATAATAATAATAATAATAATAATAATAATAATAATAATAATAATAATAATAATAATAATAATAATAATAATAATAATAATAATAATAATAATAATAATAATAATAATAATAATAATAATAATAATAATAATAATAATAATAATAATAATAATAATAATAATAATAATAATAATAATAATAATAATAATAATAATAATAATAATAATAATAATAATAATAATAATAATAATAATAATAATAATAATAATAATAATAATAATAATAATAATAATAATAATAATAATAATAATAATAATAATAATAATAATAATAATAATAATAATAATAATAATAATAATAATAATAATAATAATAATAATAATAATAATAATAATAATAATAATAATAATAATAATAATAATAATAATAATAATAATAATAATAATAATAATAATAATAATAAAATCACAATAAAATATTTCATATGTTATATGTATAGGCCTATTGAGACCGCATAAACGCAATAAAATTTTGTTATTGTATTTGTGTATATCTAGAAAGGGGGTATATCCTTAGAACCATTTAAATTCAAAAACGTTCCGAATGGTTTCTTCTTCCACTTTGAATAGAGGGATGTCAAACATTTACTAACATTCCATCCCTCACAGTTTTAAAATCCTTCAAATTTTACATTAGACTCCCTTGGGAACTGCTATGCACAGTAAGTCTCTCTCGGTGCGGACAGACTTACTCAGTTATGTGCAGAACGTAACTCACTATGACATACGTAGCTATAAAAGGAAGCTTTACTAGGACACTCGTGAGTAATAATATACCAGAGTTATTAGTTAATGTTGCACATTTATCAAATTGTCATCAAGGTTCTTGTAAAGATGCGATATATAGCCTACACAAACATCTGCTAAAACAATCCACTCAAAAATGTCACATCCGGCTTGCTGTACATCGATAGTTTTAGACGGCCAAATTTGTTAGCAATATGGCTAATGAGATAGAGACCCACAACGGAGAAGGAAACATATTTTGTTTAATTGGTCACTTGACGAGTATAAAGCATCCACACTTTGATAGGCTTCCTCTCTGCTCGTACGGCGATAACGTTACACCATGCATGGTATCTATATAACATTGACAGTTGTATTGCCGTATTGCCGTGTATACATATAGCCTAACTACGGTATAGGTCAATATTTAGGATTCTCATACAATGGTTTCACACAACACCGGCCTTCTTACAGAAGCCAGACAAAAGAAGAACATGATGCATTTAAATGTTTTAAGGTTGAAGAAATTGCACCTTTAATTACTTCCTGTAACCCCTTTCGCATTCTAATATTATGATCAAAACTGCCCATGGCAATTAAAAGTATTTTCACTGATCAGTACGATGCAATTTATAACCTTTACAAATATAAAGGGTAATTGGGATGACAAGATTCCAAAGAGGTGAAGAAAGTAACATATGACTCTTTCTATTTACGTCTTAGGTATTGAATATGCTGGCTTTGGGGTGTGATACATCAGTTTACAAGTCTGCCATTAGGACCTCATAGCAGTGCGTTCCTTCAAGGGAAACCATGTGGGAAGACGCAAACCTTGAGGTACTCCCAATGGGAGGTTTGACACCAAAGCGCAAGACAGGCTCCCAGACGGTTGAAGTGAAGTAGACAACTGTCTTGAAAATCTTAAAGGTCTGATGACATGAAAATGACAAAGTTGAGATTGATTTCCAAGGAACAAAACCAAGAATATAGTAGTCGCAATTCCCATCAAAATCTATCAAAAACTGACCATTTTACAGAGTAACTTCTGATTTACATTTGATAAAAATTTGATAATTTGATGAATAATCATGAGCTTAATATGTAAATCTTGTGATGTCGAGAGAGGGACATGCCATATATGTCTAATCCTATCCTTTGTTATCTTGCGATCCTCATTTTAAGGACAATTGTATCTTTAGCTTGTCCTGATGGTTTTATTTAGGAAGTTCAAATTGTGTCCTTGAAAATCATTAGTATTGATTACCAAACCATAAACTATCTGATTAGTAACTAAGACATAATTAGTATAGGATCAAAAAAAGAATGCCATCACTGTGCAACACTCTACTTCATAATTTTTGCATAAGCAACAATTACCTCGCGACCCTCTGGCAAAGGGCCATTCCGTGAAACCAACCTTTACACTGCTCCCCCGTTGAAGCAACAACTTGTTTCAGAAAGTTTCAAACTTTGGAGAGGTATATCTTGAAAACAGTCAAAGATACTGACAAAGTTCCAACGGATTTTACCCAGGGAACACTTAGATGCTAAGTCAAGACAGAAATGTTTGCTGACATATCACACTACCTTTAAGAAAATAATTTTGAATGATGTATGTCGATTTAGACTAAAGGAAAATACAATGTTCAATCCAAGCCTTTGTGAATAAAATATCAGTCGACGGTGTTTCCCCGAACACATTCATTCGAACTAGGCCAGCAGCCAAACTTGGGATAGGATCGTAGGAGGGGCGAAATCCGCCTAAATTTTCCTCGTCCCAGACCCATACGCCATAGCAAGTTTGAAGGTTTCATTGACCTCATTTTTGTGAATTTGTCTCCTGAAAACATTTTCTTCCACTGGGGCCATATTTCCACCATGTCTGTTTACGGACCTGTTCCATACAGATCCCAAGACCCCCCCCCCCCCCTCTCAATTTCACCCTCGATAATTCCGAATAGGGGAGTAGGAAGTTCTTCACGCAAAACGTCATGGAGTAACATTTGTCTGGGTTTATAGGAACGGTCATCGTCTGTGGGGATCCTTAAGGGTACCACCGGTGGTAGTTGTCCTTGGGCGTTGGAGATTTGTCATGGCACGTCGAGGTAGGAACTATCCAGAGGGCGGACTCTGTTTTCTTAGCTACTCAGTTTCCCAAACCAGGAATATCGAAAACTCGGGACTGATCGGGGATTGGTGGTGTACAGCATGCTACGCAGGTAAGGTAGGTACTTTCTGAGCATGGCAGTACCCTGTCAGTGCTTCCATGGTCTGAGGTGGGGATTGTCCACTGTTACCGGTAATCGTCCTTGAAAGATTGGTCGTGCGTTGTCAGGTGGTGAACTGCCAGGAGGGGGGGGGGGGTCTTATCGAAAACTACGATACACATTGAAACACTTTGGAACTTTCCCAGTTGTTATGGTTGTGTGAACTCAAATAGCTTTCGTGAATGACTTGCAACCACGGACTTCCTATACATGGACAGAACATTCTGCTCGGATGTCTCTACCGTACGTATGAGAAAAAGCGCACCAAGATGACTATCTAATATGGGTTTGTGTGCAATTTAGACTTGCTTAAGTAAATCAACAGATGTGGCCAGAAAGTTGATTTTTGTTGAAACAATAAAAGATACGGTCAAAGTCACTACACGTATTGCAGGAATATGATATTGTCTCTCATTCAAATAAAAATTTTGTTCCAAATATTACAAGGTTGTCGTCAAATCATACAAATTATAGCTTGACGGCGGCCATCTTGGTGCGCTTTTCTGCCCAGTCGGTAGAAACAATTTACGGATAGGACGTGTGCGTTACATGCTCTGTCCATGTATATAGGAAGTCCGTGCTTGCAACCCAAATTTATTGCCCAGTAGTGAACCGAAAAGAAGATAAATGGCGATAACGTTTAACTGATCTCTCTGCCATTAATTCTGGCCTTATCGATTGTAAACTTTTGAGTTACTGTTTGCTTTCGGAAAGGTGTTTGAAGTAGGTCAAATATGGAAGGTACTAATGTTGACATGTGGTCTTTAAAACCATCCCGAGTTTGATCAGCAAAATCAGGTTCTAAACACGGCTGATTAAGGGAGAGAATATCAAAATAAAATCAACGATTTTCACCGCCTGTCTTCAGACGCTCTAAAATAAAAAGAGAGAACAGTCACTCTAGCGAAAAGTGTGAGTTCTCTCTATTAAAGTGTTAATTCACTCCATCTAGAGTGAAATTCACTCGGTGGAGAGTGCCTGCAATGATCACCATTTTTAAAGAGTGATCACTGTAAACACTCCATCAAGAGTAAAACTTCACTCTTTTGGAGAGAATTTCCATCTTTTTAGAGTGACATTCACTATTCTTGGAGTGAAATACACTCTAATGGAGTGAATTTACATTTTCACTCTATTCTGCTATTACAGAGTGACTAAATTCACTCGTTTGATTTTAGAGTGAACCCTCTAGTTCCCTTCATCATCATGATTCAACATATTCTTGCTCCTTTTCTCAAAGGTCACAAAAAAATTATGTCATACCAACTGGTTGTTTCTAAAATCTTTCCTGATTCTTCAAATGAAAGTTTCTAATTTTACCATGGAACCTGGCACCGATCGAGAAATTGAACATCATTATTTGAGGAAAAATTTTAAACTTGTGGAAACAAATGTTTCAACCCAAAACTTTGTCCGTATTCTACATTTACACTTGTGAAGACTATAAACAAATGTAAAAGATATACAACACATTTGACTGTGTGTAATCATGCATATATCCAAAATGCAATACACTGCAGGGCAGTTTCTTAGGCTTTCGTAACTTCTAAAATGCAACATGCCATTGGGATGAAATCTAAACCAACGAGGAGCCCAATGAGTTTAACTACTTAAGGGTCCCAATTTTACAAAAGGCTAAAGATTTTGAAAAATTTTGATTTTAAGCCTTGAACGTAAATGAAACCAAATTGTCCTTGAAAACTCCGTAGACCAGTCGCCTAAAGTTACTGAAGGGGGACGAAATTTTTCCAGGGGTCTAAAAGCTTTTCATTGGGCCCAAGTGTATCATTATTCACCGACAAACTTCACAGGGAAGGAAACATTTTCAGGAAAATTTACCATTTCGCTCCACATACCCCATGCTTCAGGCCTTGAAACTGCGAAACACTTTTCGTTCACTAACAATCCCATGTATAGTAAATAAATAAAATGCATACACACAAAGTCGAATTACATTTGAAATGAAATGTTAATCTATCCATGCCCTGAATAATTAATCATGTGATTAATAAATCTAATTAATTGCAAAGGCATGCATCTCTACATATTTTTTCCAGGAAGTAAAAATTATCAACTTGTGAAAGGTTCACGTGTATTGGATACTTTTTTCTAACTTCCCTATGGTCCCCGTAGAAGAAGAGAAGGGATGCGTCGAAACCAAAAGTGTATTTAATAAGATTCAACCTGGTCCAGTGACTTTTGCCAAAGTCCAATGAAATCTTTTGCCACTTACGAGGCTAATCCAACGTCAATTATTCTTGAAGCTCTTCCCCCCCCCCCCCCCCCGAGTTCCGTCCCAGGCTGGGACGCCAATTTCAAACTTCCGACCGTCAGACATGTGTAATCCACGGGTCTGTGGTGCCTGCGTTGCGCTATTCTAGGGTGACATTGAACAATGCTATGGTTGTTACAGAGCGATCGCCAGTGAAAGCCAGTGAACGCCAGTAGGCTTATAATAAAATATTGTGAGACGGACATGACACGAGCAGCACCTTTGTTAAATAATTCAAATGCATGCCATGCCCGGCATGGCCTGAGTACACAAGTACTACAGACGGCAAAAGAAATTAACTCAATGAAAACGGGAGACAAAAACTTCCGTAGCGTATACGTTACAGATGAAGCCGGGTGTTTAATGAGTTTCCTGTTGCCATTTGAAAAGTAACTCTAAATTGTATAATTCTTTCAAGCTAGTATAAGGCCAAGTGAAAGTGGTTAGAAAAGTGCATGACAGGTATACATATTCCATAAAAAGAAAAGATTTAATTACCGTATTCTCTTTTGTCCTCCATGATTTAAGGAAAGAAAAAATCCAGTCTTGTGTTTCTGAAGTACGAACGCAAAAATAAGTCTGTTTACCAACCAGCAGCTTACCACATTTTTATCGGTAGCTTGATCTCATGAATTGACCTAGAGTAGTGTGTGAGAATGCAGCAGCGCACCACGTGGTTAAAATTTTAAGGGAGCCTAAAGGTGCCACGTTGAAAACATGGTATGAAAAATATGGTGAAGGTGTTATACCGATGTTTACTTTTTACATAACTTGGTTTGGAGATGAAGGTTAAATGTAAATAAAGATTAAATCCGTTATGTCTTATCCGTCTTGACTTACGTAGGGTTTGTCTTATCATGTAACGGAGGCATTCCGTAATACCTCCATGGTCTTATTATACTAGCGGTGATGACACAAGTTACGTCAAGATATCACTGATGCCTTTGCATAGATCATCGCGATTGACAATTCGGGGGTGAGATATCCAAAGCCTGAGTTCGTTACATGAATATAGTAAGGCACGACTGGGACAACTGTCAGGCGTAACAGGCACAATGTTGTCTCCACAGACTAGAGTTACTTTTCGATACCGCCAATTCTGCTTTGCGTGCTGTAATATGATCTCCTTCCGAAAAAGAGGATGGTATCTTTCGTGCAGTCAAGTTACTCACGTGACATGTAACGAATTTAGCCTATCAGTACTTAAGGGGTAATCCCCTCACCCCAGAATACAGCTTTTGTTGCAGTCTACAGAAATTCTCAATTTGCTAAGCTCTTTGATTGACAGCTAGTTAAAAAATGCAGAGTACCGAAGCTCATATTACACATCATGTACTGTAGTGAGAGTGATTTGATTACACATTTGGGTCTTGTATGTACTCAGACTGAAGGAATAAACTGAGACTGTGTCTGGATGAAGATGAATTTTAGACAATAGTGGGAGGGGCTTCAATAAGTAGGTTAGGCAAGAATTGGAGCTGTACAGAGGGAGATGAACAGGCCTTTAAATCATTCAGTCAGGCTAACGAGCTTACTCCTCTGGAAATATTATATGCACAACACTAGTTGCGAAGGAGAAATAGATGCAATATTTCAAATTTTTGGAGTTTTGGATAACAGAGAATTATCGAGGTACAGATACGTGGATTTCATTCTTATAACTATATTTTATATGCTGTCTTTGACCATCCTTGTGCATCTATAACTCATTTTTTGAAATTGTGAATATTCTGTGTCACAAATAAAATACCAAACAACAATACTAACCCCACAAAATCGCCCGGGTGTTTTGGAAAACTTAAACGACAAAAATTCCACACAATCAGAAAGCACGAAAGCGATAGGGCAGTGGCGTAGCCACGGAGGCGGGAGGGGGTCCTGGGAGCCTAGCCCCCTCCCCCAGATTTTTTTCAGGCCCCCAGATTTTTTGCGTCCTGATAAAGTAATTAAAAAATTAAAATGTTTGAAGGGAAATAAATTTTGAAGCATTTCCTTCCTTTTCATTTTGAAGCAAACAGTAAATAAATAAAATGTGTAACAATTAAAAAAACATGCATTAATGTGTGTTAAACAAATTTTGTGCGCACGAATGACATCAAGTAATAACTTCAGAATGCCTACTTACACTAAATTAAATATTATATATAATCTGCACTGTCTCGACGACAAACTCGAATGTAATTTTGTTACGTTAATACCCTTTCTGCCTTTCGGGTGGCTGGTTGATTTACTGAAAAAGGGGCAATCATTCACTGGAGACTATTGTTACACGACCATTCCTATACTTTATCATATACACAAAATATGCGGTAAGGGTAAGGTACTGCCTTCCAATAATTCTTCTCTTCCATCCTTAACAAGAAGGACTATGTCGTGCCTCAATTCTGCACCTGACAAGTGCCACGGTATAACGATTTTTTGACAAGTCCTCCTTTTACTTCTTGGTGCTGGCGTCCGGGCGGATTTGTAAAATGTCCACAAGGTCCGGATTTCATGTGTTTCCCACATGATCCCTACTTCTGCTTTGCGGTTTAAATATTTTGAGAGATTTACTCGTAGTAATTTAATTTTGACTACGTAATATACAGATGACTGAACAAATACTGCACTCCATTTTGCATCTAAACACCACTGAAAACAGGCAAACTTGTTTCTTTGGCACTATGTCTGTCACTTGTAAATCTCCAAAAATACTTAAAATGAGTATTTTGAAATTTTTCATGCTCCCCAAAAAGGAAAATCCTAAAACGTAGGCCTACAATCATTTTAGAGGGCCAAACCTCTCACCCCAAACTACAATTTTGGTACACGGGTACCGAAATTCTCAATTGGCTCAGCTCTTTGATTGGCAGCTTATTCAAACAATGCAGAGTACCAAAGCTTATATTACACAGCATGAACGGTACTGAGAGTGTTTTGTTGTATAAATTGAGTTTTTCTATCAGTCTATACTCACCCTGAAGCAATAAACTGAGATTGTATCTGGATGAGGATGAATTTTAGACAATTGTGGGAGGGGTTCCAATAAGAAGGTTAGGAGAACTGGCACTGTTTGGGGTGAGAGAACTGAGCCTTTAAAGTTTTGCCATATATAGTAGGCCTACCATTTTGCATCTAGAAAATCTAACGCAAAGAAAGTTTCTCAGGGGGGACACAATACTTTTGGTTTTCCTATTAAAGCTGAAGTCCATTCAAATATTGCCGCACTTGCGATCTACGTCCTGCTGAAGTTTACAATTTTTCCCAAGGGAAAGGGAGATACCGGTTCCCTTTAGTCTCATCCCCCAGGCCACTGATCAGAAATGCCCAGTTTTGGGGTCCCTAAAAAGTGTATGTATTACCATTTTTCATAGATTGATTTTTATTGTCATTATTTAAGAAGTGACATACATGAGATTCGTATTTCAAGGCTGGGTACTTGCAACTTAAAACACTTGGGAATTGCCGTTTCCGGCCATCTAGAGGTTTTGTCAAGCCCCAAATTTTCTTCCTCGCTCCGCGCCAACTGATGGTGGCGCTCAGCTTAGATAGTCTTGCCGCGCCTGACCCTCGGAGGTACCAGGGCCCCACTTGTTTTCTAGCCCCCTCCCCTAAAAATTCCCTCCTGGCTAAGCCACTGCGAGAGGGAGTAGAAAGGAAAGCGCTCCCCTGTCTCAAAATTTTCGAAGTATATTTGTAGGCCTAAATCAATATCAATGTGTGCACAACTGAGGCAAGATTTTAGCATGGAAGTACTACCTCGGAGGAGGTAGTACTTCCATGATTTTAGCATATACATTCTTAACAGTTACCTTGTCAACACGTCACGCAGGGCTAGTTTCGGCAATGCGAGGAGCCTTGTTTGCAATCTGTTCGTAGAAGTTAATATCAAATGGTGGTGGCGCTCTGCTTTGCAATGGATAAGAGTATTTCTGTGTTAAGGTTACTCTCAGTTTGTTTGGCCTTGCTCCAAATTTTGTATGAATGAACATGCAGGCCTCATTGCGAGACAGGAAACCCTCACTACTGCCTATTTTTTTCTTCTTCTTTACGGGAAGACTGGAGCCTGTTGAAGAAATTCGAAAGCAAACACACGCATAAGCTGATTGCGTATAAAGGAGATTTAATTTAGTCAAAAAATTAAAGGTGTCAGAGTAAGAGTCTGTCTGGCAAACTGATTTATTATCATAACATGTGATTCCTTATGGCAATTTAAGTGCGTTTTCGGATCATTTCTCTGTGTTTTACTCTCCGCGAATAAATGCTTGTCATGGAGAGAACGTTCCTCTTGTATGAATATTCATATTGTTGTGAATTCTAAGCCAATGAGAAGCACTAATGGATGCAAAATGCAAAACAAAGTAGGCCTACTTTTCCGTTGAATTTGATCCTAACCGAGACATTTCACACATAAAATAATGACTGCATACGCTTTATACCAATTTGAATACCTTGCGTTAACATTGTCGTGGATTACCTCTGAAATATTCCGTCAGAATGAAGCAGTTCAGAATAACAAAAGTCTAGAGAATTAGTAACGGTATATAAACTTATCTTGAAGATTTAGAATAGCTATATTCAGTAATGTTACGAAATACCTTTGATTTTAAAATAGCACTGATTTTTAGATGACCAATGATACCATAACTTTGGACAATTATAGATCTTCTAGCTGGATGCTCCACCCTTATTTGAAGTCAAAATTAGCGCTACCTCCACCCTGACTTCGAGGGGCATGAACAAGTCAGAATTACTCATACCCTTGATGGAAGGGTTACCTTGACTAGGTCAACCCTGGTCAAGATCAGCCTCTTACACCTGTGAATAGCCTATCACGAGGGATTCTGGGATGAAATTAGTTTGAAAATCAAATTTAGTTCCAACAAAAGCTTTGTGACAACCACCTGTTTAAAGTTCAAATCACTTGAGAAAATCATGGAGATATCTGGCACAGAATTTTTAAAAAATAGCAGAGGAGAGTAACGTTTTTGCACCCACTTATACTTACCTACTTTAAGCCCATCCGACAACAGTCTAAAACTCATTCTCATCCAGACACAATCTCAGTTTGCTTCACTGAGATTGGGCCCACAAGACTGCAAGACCCTAGTGTGTAATTACAGTGCACATGCTGTGAAATATGATATTTTTTTCGAACTTGCTGTTAATCAAAGCGCTGTGCCACTTGAGAACTGAGGACTACTACAAAAAAATTTTAGTTTGGGGTGATAGCTTAATGCCTTTAAGTACTTTTAGACTATTAGTAAATGGAATCATGAGTTTGCTAAAAGTTCAGCCGGATCTTCATAATATTGGATGTTTGGGAGGGCGCTCGTAAATTCAGTTAAGTTCAGGAGTAATGAGAAGCATGTCAAATATAATGTGCACTCCTTTTATGAATTTAAACTCGCAAACTTTTAAAGCTTTCCCCGGGTCCGCAGGCTTGTGTGCTTCTCGGGCTTTTGGCTAAGATCATGTGTAGTATCTGCTCTTTTCATCCAGTCTAGAATGGATTCATACATGACAGACCAATAATGTAAATGGTCTGAGAGCCGTAAGGTTGGTTACCTATCGTCCTTCAGTAGACGATATAGCTGCTTCGGGAAGCAGTGAAAGTTTCGGTTTCGCCGAACGGCTCTTTGCCAGAGGGTCAGGATTACTTTAGAAAAAGTGTGCTTTTAAAGTGCTTGGAAACGGACACGGTCAAAACAGAATTGACTCAAAACCAGACCTGACAAAACAAAGCAATGAACTATTTACAACTATTTGCACCTAATTTAAATCAGGCTGTAACATGAAACTTTCATGGAAAGAAAAAGATACTAAAGTTAAAGGCCTAACTCACTCACCACAAACAGTTCTAATTCTGCTAACCTAACTTAAAACCCTCCCATCACTGTCTAAAATTCAACCTCATCCAGTCGCAATCCCAGTTCGATTCGGGGTAACTATAAAAGAGGAATCTGTATAAATTAAAACACTCTCAGTACAGTTTTCAGTACAGTTCTCAGTGCAGTTCATGCTGTGTAATATATGACCTTTGATACTCTGTATTGTTTAAACTAACTGCCAATCAAAGAGTTGAGCCAATAGAGAATTTCTGAAGACTATTACAATAATTGTAGTTTGGGTGGGAGGACAGATATGAATCATATCGAAAATTTATAATGCCAAAGTAAAATGGAAAGGATTTCCTTAAAATGCCTATGGGGATTTTCTTCGTTTTTAACAATGGCACTATTCAGCCTATGTACGATCATTTTACAGTTTAATACAGTACTGCCTGTTGAAAACTGTTTAAAAATTTCATTTAAAAATTATATTAGAACTTTCTTCATAATTATGGCCGTTAAAAGTAAAACCACTTAGGACTTACTTACCCCACCCCTCATCCTCACCCCATTGTCAAACTTTCTGTTGAATTGAATGAGATTTACACTCCGTACATCAGATTTACAATAAGAGTTACATTGACAGATTTCAGCCTTGCAGCACATTCAATGTTGCATGTACGATGATTATATTCTATTTCGTCAATTTTGCACAACTTATGAATGCATGAGTTGTCCGGGTTCATGCGTGACTCGCTGTTGAAGGAATATTTGGTTATGTGGATAATACGGATGTCGAGTTAATTATATGTCAATTTAAACTTCAGTAAGTAGTTAATTATAGATTTCCTCTTTCCTTAGACTCCACTGTTATAGTTCAACGAACTCAGATATTTTGTTATGTAATCAGCATCGTTTCTCGATTGATTTTGGTAGATAATGATTGTAACAGCCTCAGGTTGGGTTGCACAGTTGTAAGGGGGGGGGGGACCAGACACAAGTGTTGTTAAAGTCAACTCCACCTTTCATGGAAAGATAGGGATCCACGTTAAACTTTTGTGAGACCTTCCTTTAAAGGAAATTCTGGTTAGCTGCCTCAGTAACGAGAAACAAGAGTACTGGGTACGTGAGGTAACTTCAAAGCGGAGAAATAATAGCGCATACAAATCCCATCAACGCTTGTGTTAAGTGACTGTAGGCAGCCATTAGTGGGGTTCATCAGCGTTAAATCGTCTTCATTCACTGTCTACTTGAATTTTAAACCATCATATTCAGTGAAATTGAAGGAACCAAGATACAATTCAGTGTACAACCATCCATTGATTCAGGTAATCAAGGAAATTGAAAGATTAAAAGGTGATACGCCCCAGTTATGGCCGACCGAAATCAGACCATCACTTGCTGTCCGGATTCGTCTACTTATGGGAGGGGGAAAGATGCGTAAAATTACATTAGGGCATTTTTATTTTAACATTTCAAAGTGCTTATTTCCTCCTCTCTTTTAATCATGATTTTAACACCTCTTTACCTACGGCTTCGTCAGAAGGACAAAAAGGGCACTTTCACGCATGGGCCCACTCTATGTTATAATCAATTTATAATATATTTTATCTTTTCACCGAACAAAATTATACAATTCCGAACTCTTTGTCAAGCATCACAGAGAGATATATCTACCTTTAGCCCTACCCCCGCTTCCGGGACATTTAGAACATGGACGAAAAGTGTATATCTTTACTGAGTCTTGTAAATCAAGCCACGATCATTTTTCAGCTTTGATATAAAAATAGGTTCATAAAACCCTAAAATGATTACCTACCCACTCTCCTACTACTAAACCTATCTTATTTATTCGCCAATGTAGCGGAACCTTTCTGAATATTTACATAGAAACTGACCCCAACTTACGTCACATAACGCATTCTCCCAAAAGATTCTTTCCTCAAATAGCAATCGGGTCTAAGGTGGGGGTCTTACGGTGCGCCTCGACTTAGCCAATGATATTTTGCTTTAGACAACACCCACCGGTACAAAACTTCATCCCACGATTCTTTGTTGTTGTTTGTTCTTGAAAGGGGTCTTTAGACAAAAAAGGTCAATAATTTTAATCGGCAAGAGTAAGCAAAAATGTTTTGAAGAGTAAATATGCGTTACAGTTTGTAACTGCTTTTGAGGCTAGAGAATTGTTGGTAATCTTAGGCTAATGATGTCACGCGACAGTGAATGGGTACGACGTTTCTCCTTTTCACTAAGGAACACTAGGGTTAAACCAGGAACCTCCCTGGATCATGATGGACTCACCGTTCTACAATTACATCAAGGACTACTGCACTGATAATAAAACCTGTTCTAGCTTAGAAGTAAGCATAACCGTGAGAATTACCGTGTTTAAAAGACTGAGACTTTAATCACGAACTTCCTAACACGCTAGTGGAATTTTTAAAATACAATAAAAGACGCATATAATTGCAAATCTGTAGGAGTGGAAACATCGTGAGACCTTGGAACATTGGCTAGGATTCTCCTGATGGATGGCGCACTGTAAATAAAAGGATCCCTAACATTCTAAATATTTCAATTTCGGGAACAACACATTTGCAATTGCTGTTTACAGTTTCATTCACTTGCAAACGACTGCGTGGTTAGTTTGCATCACGTATGTTGAACTTTGGGCCACCAATATCGGTTTACACCAATTTGGCTGCCCACAAGTACGGCATCGCTTAAAAATATCTAAAATTTCTTGCAAGTACTTTTGTTGACGATCCGTTGTTGTCACTGTGATTCTGATCTTAAAAACTTTAGGCCATTAAATTCGAAAGCGAATCATGACGCATGCTACAATGTCATCAGCCCAGTGGCGTAGCTACTGGGGGCAGGGGGCAAGTTCCCTGGGGAAGTTTGATGAAATTGGGGAAATTTGATGAATTTTCTTACTCTAACAAAAATTTCTCAAAATTTTTGTTAGAATGAAAAATTCTGAGGCATTTATCATACATAATTCGTATTTTCATGCAACAAATTACCCTAGATTTGAGATTTCGTCAGTGTCGCATGAACCGGCCCTACTCGCGTTCCACAGAAATGTCCTCGCCGCGTAGCAGATTGAATGTTCTCTTGTATACGCGCGGTTTTTATGATCAGTGCATTTCAGTGTACATGAAGCTGTTATTGAGGAATTTAACAACAGCTGATACAGTACAACGAACACTGAAAGGCTGTAAACCCGAACTTATCCCCTTGCACACAGTCTCTGCGTTGTACACTTTGGGAATTCAGTAAAAGGATGTGAAAACTGACAAGTCACTAATGTAGACCCCCGAGTTTATTATATTGTCATGCAAGCTAGTAGTAGCTATACCGATTTTACTCTGTGTACATAACGATGGATGGGGCTGAAACAATCCATGGCCAACGATTAACTTAAAGTTAGTCTAGAAATTAGAATGAACGGGATCCATTGGCATACTTAGATTTTGTTACTTAGCCTAATCCTTGGAGGTTTACAGGCTGGTTCGGTAAAAAGCTTTCTGCTCACTTGGGGTGTAACAATAAACGGGTCCATGAGTACCTTGTAGCCTTCTTCACTTAACAGACTGCTGTTCTAACAGGACATCCTGTGTGATCGAGCCACTACTAGGCCACCTTTTAGTGGCGTACGAAGGGGGGACCATTGGGCCATACCCCCCTCACAGATGCCATTTTTTCTTTGTTCTTAAAAATAAGTAGTTAAACTTTAGTAACACAGATTTTACTTCAAAAGATAGCATATGTGGCACCACTGAGGACAACCAATTTTTCAAAAATTTTCAAAGGAGAAGGATTGTCTCTGCAAGTACGTCCCTCAGTGATGCCAGTATTTTAATTCCTACAAATGGGCAAATCCTGTCAAATTCCAATTTTTACTTTAAAAGGGTAGACTCTGTTTCCCACTGATGGCATCGATAAAAATAAAGACTACATGTTTAGATTCTCTTTACAAGCATGAATACGCTATTTTTAACCATCTGAGGGGTCTGATCTTTCGAAATTATTTTTACGCTCCGCGCCAACCAATGGCGGCGTTTCGCTCAGTCTTTTGGGCAAAATTACATTTTTGGGTCAGATTACCACTTAACTCTCTGATCACTTTGCAGTTTGCGAACGTATTTTGAAGGCAGGATTTTATTTGCAAACGACAAAAGAAGGTAGTGACTGGGTAGATTCTTCGTATAAGTCTGGAAAATGCTATTTCCGGCCATCTGAGGGGTCTGATTTTTCGAAATTTTCTCTACGCTCCGCGCCAACTAATGGTGGCGCTCCGCTTAGATAATCTTTATGACAAAGTAGCCTTTTGTGGCCAAGAAATACCACAAATCCTATACCGATCAATACTCTTTTATTTTGATTCCTAAAAGTGTGCAAATTTAAAAGTTTCAGTTTTATCCTCATGAACCACCACGATTCAACTTTTTACACTGTTCCTGTCAAAGCCGAAAATCTTGCACCATTTTGCATGCACCAATCTTGCACCAAATTTTTGGGTCAAAAAATTTCCGGACACCCCTCCCCTTAGATCATACTGCATGCCCCCCCCCCCCCTTCAGAGAAATCCTGGGTACGCCACTGCGTTAGTACATACAAATAAACCAGACATTGTTGACCAAAATAATATACTAAGAGCTGCTCATTCCAATTGCTCTATGTTATACTTTAAGATAAAAAATGCAGGTAATATTACATAATGACAAGGTAATGTTGTTATACTTGTAAATTTGCATTTTTTTATATGAAATACCTACATATTGACTGGGAAAAATTTTGGGGAAATTTCATACCTTTGCCCCCCCCCCCCGGAAAAAAAATCCCATCTACGCCACTGCATCAGCCCATCACTCAATTACAGTATTCTTTAGTCTTTAACGACGATTCAAATAAAACCAAAATACTGTTACTTCCGACTTGGCCACAAGGTCATCTGTACTATAGTAGTTACCTTTTCATGCACTGCTTGCAAACTCATTTCAAGTTCGTTATAGAACGGCCGACGGAGTCAGTGTGCAGAATAAAATATATATTAAGTGTATATACCAAAATATATTGAAGTTTTATACCATTTCAAATTTAACAGTTACATTTGAAATTTTACTTGACTCGGAAGGTTTAAACTACTGTCTTTGTATTAACCTTTTGCCCTGCTTCTACATTCTTTCACACACAATTAATGTCGATATGGTGGTCCTGCCTGAATAGACCAAATAGGAAATGTTGAACTTCATGTTGAATCAACAGGTTAACCGTACCTGTTCGTTGTTTAAGCATGCGCATATGCTGTCTACCTACCCAGCGAACGTTTATCCTCTGTGTTCTCTATAACATTCCACTGAATTGACAACTTCACCGAGGACTAAAAAGTACACTTCACACATTCCCCAATTGGCCGGTTGGTCTCTGGATTCATGTCATCTACAAACCCACTTTACCTACTGACCTAGTAACCTCAGAACCTTTCAAGGGGATTTTTTTTTTTTTTTTTGTTCGTTGTTGACCCTAATTATCCACGAAAGATTTGTGTCCACATTTTGCAATCGACCCTGTAGAAATTTCAAACTGCTTCTTTTCGTGAAAAAGTAGAAATGTTTGTTCCGTATTTAATAAAAACAAATCTGGGAAAGAAACAATGAACTGACACTAAGTAAAAAACCAATGATAACCGAGGGCATCACAATCTCACAGGTGCTTAGCCAATGGGATGCTTTTTCGGAATCTCCAATGACCGGAATGTGAAAAATGAATGGCAAAAAAATGCGAAATAGCTGATCCCTTCAAGCTTAACAACTTTTTGAGGCCAAAACTTTTGCACCATTTTGCATCTGAAAAAGCAACACTTTCCTCCAAAGGTCCCCTCCAATTAGGTGATTCAAAAAATGACCCTCGACAAACACATAATAACAAAATCCTGGCTACGAGCTTGTCTCCTGATGCCACCCTTTTTCCTTCTGGACTATCCCTAATTACATCTCCTACAATTACAGCTTTTGTTTTATCTTCATTTTTTCCTTCTGGACTCACCCCTAATTACATCTCCTACAATTACAGCATTTGTTTTATCTTCATTTTTTCCTTCTGGACTCACCCCTAATTACCTCTCTCACAATTACAGCTTTTGTTTTATTTTCATTTTTTCCTTCTGGACTCACCCCTTATTACATCTCCCACAATTACAGCTTTTGTTTTATTTTCATTTTTTCCTTCTGGACTCACCCCTAATTACATCTCCCACAATTACAGCTTTTGTTTTATCTTCATTTTTTCCTTCTGGACTCACCCCTAATTACATCTCCTACAATTACAGCTTTTGTTTTATCTTCATTTTTTCCTTCTGGACTCACCCCTAATTACATCTCCCACAATTACAGCTTTTGTTTTATTTTCATTTTTTTCCTTCTGGATTCACCCCTAATTACATCTCCTACAATTACAGCTTTTGTTTTATCTTCATTTTTTCCTTCTGGACTCACCCCTAATTACATCTCCCACAATTACAGCTTTTGTTTTATCTTCATTTTTTCCTTCTGGACTCACCCCTAATTACATCTCCTACAATTACAGCTTTTGTTTTATCTTCATTTTTTCCTTCTGGACTCACCCCTAATTACCTCTCTCACAATTACAGCTTTTGTTTTATTTTCATTTTTTCCTTCTGGACTCACCCCTTATTACATCTCCCACAATTACAGCTTTTGTTTTATCTTCATTTTTTTCCTTCTGGACTCACCCCTAATTACATCTCCCACAATTACAGCTTTTGTTTTATTTTCATTTTTTTCCTTCTGGACTCACCCCTAATTACATCTCCCACAATTACAGCTTTTGTTTTATTTTCATTTTTTCCTTCTGGACTCACCCCTAATTACATCTCCCACAATTACAGCTTTTGTTTTATCTTCATTTTTTCCTTCTGGACTCACCCCTAATTACCTCTCTCACAATTACAGCTTTTGTTTTATTTTCATTTTTTCCTTCTGGACTCACCCCTAATTATTTCTCTCACAATTACAGCTTTTGTTTTATCTTCATTTTTTCCTTCTGGACTCACCCCTAATTACATCTCCCACAATTACAGCTTTTGTTTTATCTTCATTTTTTCCTTCTGGACTCACCCCTAATTACCTCTCTCACAGTTACAGCTTTTCTTTTATCTTCATTTTTTCCTTCTGGACTCATCCCTAATTACATCTCCCACAATTACAGCTTTTGTTTTATCTTCATTTTTTCCTTCTGGACTCACCCCTAATTACCTCTCTCACAGTTACAGCTTTTCTTTTATCTTCATTTTTTCCTTCTGGACTCATCCCTAATTACATCTCCCACAATTACAGCTTTTTTTTATCTTCATTTTTTCCTTCTGGACTCATCCCTAATTACATCTCCCACAATTACAGCTTTTGTTTTATCTTCATTTTTTCCTTCTGGACTCACCCCTAATTACCTCTCTCACAGTTACAGCTTTTCTTTTATCTTCATTTTTTCCTTCTGGACTCATCCCTAATTACATCTCCCACAATTACAGCTTTTGTTTAATCTTCATTTTTTCCTTCTGGACTCATCCTAATTACATCTCCCACAATTACAGCTTTTGTTTTATCTTCATTTTTTCCGTCTGGACTCACCCCTAATTACATCTCCCACAATTACAGCTTTTTTTTATCTTCATTTTTTCCTTCTGGACTCACCCCTACTTATTTCTCTCACAATTACAGCTTTTGTTTTATCTTCATTTTTTCCTTCTGGACTCACCCCTAATTACCTCTCTCACAGTTACAGCTTTTCTTTTATCTTCATTTTTTCCTTCTGGACTCATCCCTAATTACATCTCCCACAATTACAGCTTTTTTTTATCTTCATTTTTTCCTTCTGGACTCATCCCTAATTACATCTCCCACAATTACAGCTTTTGTTTAATCTTCATTTTTTCCTTCTGGACTCATCCTAATTACATCTCCCACAATTACAGCTTTTGTTTTATCTTCATTTTTTCCTTCTGGACTCACCCCTTCTTATTTCTCTCACAATTACAGCTTTTGTTTTATCTTCATTTTTTCCTTCTGGACTCACCCCTAATTACCTCTCTCACAGTTACAGCTTTTCTTTTATCTTCATTTTTTCCTTCTGGACTCATCCCTAATTACATCTCCCACAATTACAGCTTTTGTTTTATCTTCATTTTTTCCTTCTGGACTCACCCCTAATTACCTCTCTCACAGTTACAGCTTTTCTTTTATCTTAATTTTTTCCTTCTGGACTCATCCCTAATTACATCTCCCACAATTACAACTTTTTTTTATCTTCATTTTTTCCTTCTGGACTCATCCCTAATTACATCTCCCACAATTACAGCTTTTGTTTTATCTTCATTTTTTCCTTCTGGACTCACCCCTTATTACATCTCCCACAATTACAGCTTTTGTTTTATCTTCATTTTTTCCGTCTGGACTCACCCCTAATTACATCTCCTACAATTACAGCTTTTGTTTTATCTTCATTTTTTCCTTCTGGACTCACCCCTAATTACATCTCCCACAATTACAGCTTTTGTTTTATCTTCATTTTTTCCTTCTGGACTCACCCCTAATTACCTCTCTCACAATTACAGCTTTTGTTTTATTTTCATTTTTTCCTTCTGGACTCACCCCTTATTACATCTCCCACAATTACAGCTTTTGTTTTATCTTCATCCTTTACTCACCAAAACGGGTAAAGAACATTATAGTGGGCACAGGACGATGGCTGTCAATAATTTCTTAGTGTTTGCCAGACAGTCATCAATTCCTCCTTTATATTTCTCAGCTTTCCAATAATTCCAACTAAACTCTTGACGGACTTTCCAGGTTTGCATTCGAAGATATATTCCATGATATCCCCATTTTTAGAAAAAAGGCCGCATATTTCTGGAGGACGTAGGCTACGACTGGCTAATGGAAGGTACATTGACTGGACGTTCTTAAGACTGAAAGCAGAGTGAAACTTTCCTGAAAATTTTGGTCCGGTGAGAATAGGAAGTCCCCACTTTCTACTCTCACGACGGAACTGACTGGAAATGGTTTTCCCATGAATCCATGCTTGACGGGGTGAAATAGAAAAAAACGGGATGCCCCAAAATTACCCTATTGATTACTGGCCTGAGAGAGAAATGTCGTAGCTTATACCAACTAACTGATTAAAAGAAAAAACAAATAATTTGTCAGAGCCATCCATTGTGTTCGATCCCATGCTTTTGTTTTAAAAATGCACACAATGTAGTTGTACAGAAAATGAATGTTATCGATAGCAAACGTTTTTTCTCATATAAACACATTCTTTTTATACAACCAACTTATTGGAATACCACCTGAAATATATATTTTCTATTCAATGAAAAGTGCCTTCTTTCCAATTTACAGTAGAGCCATTTAATAGTGAGTAATATAAGCGAAGAGTTTTTCGCAACCAATCTGACCAACCAGCTCAGGAGGGTGACGCTAAATAATTAAACCACCTCCTGTTACGCAGGTGGCAAAAATATGTGGGCCTCATACTGGTAAACCCATTTGAGGCTCATTTAATTTTGCATCCAGGATTAATATGGGCCCCACATGGGTAGTCCATATGTACGAGGGATATTATTTCCCCACATATCAATCGTTTACATGGGTCTCAAAACTATTCCATATGGTTCATGTGGGCTGGCCCATAAAGGTCCTTGTTAATCCCTGGTTCAAAATCAAATAGGCCTCACATGGACCAAGAAACGTGACCCAAAAGATCCCGAATGTGAATGTTACCTAATTAGATGTTTATTTAGCTTAATCAGACAACCCAAAAACTGCATTGGCAGAGTATGCAAATAGCGTTCAAAGGGTCCACACCCGTTATAGTCCATTTTACTACTAGCGTCGGTTTTTGTCGGATTGTCTTTCAGAATATATTGCACAGCATCAACGTTGTGGCAACATGGGCATACATGATATTATATGGTTTTGTTATCGTTGCTGTCTACAGAGTCAATTCAGAAAATAGGCCCTGAATGAAATAAAATCCCTCAATAGAGTTTTGGGGAATTCAGCATTTCGTCGCACGGCTAAAAGCACCGTGACGTCCGTTTCGGTTGTGTGCGCACGCGCATAGCAGGTAGTTGCCACAAGAGTCCGCTTAGCGAATGTTATTATTTCTGCCCTTACATGGGATACATCGTAAATTACAGTGTGCACATTCGAAATTTTGCGTAAGCGGACAAATGCTGCGAAGGTGTAGGTACAATTTCACCTCAGTTGACCTATTCCCATGATGCATTGCGCATAAACGTTCCCAAATCGTCTGTTACTTCTCTTTCACGGGGATACGTTTCCCTTTCGGGGCCTCCTTTTCCAGTCCGATGGACGTAGACATAAATACTAGATAGAAGTTGAAGTTGGGAGCAAATTGTGAAAGACATTTATAGAGGTAGGGACAAAATATGAATGAATCCGCCGAAAGAATTCTCAAAGTGTAGTCACACACTGTTTTTGTCACCCTAGAATGACAACGTTTGGATGGACATGTTAAGCACCATAAAAGAGAAAATATATGGATTTATAGTGCGCGTTTTTTATCTCTTCTTCGAGTTGGAAGCGCCATACCTGAATATTGTCACTATCTGTTCACCCAATAAACCAATCTCAAGCTCTAAAAGGCCATATCGTACTAGTGAAACAATCAAATAGACCTATTTGCCACTTAGCTTTACAATGTTGGCCTAAATATGTTAATTCTGTTCCAAACTCAATGATGAGCAGTCGAGCAGGAAGTTTCCATTTTGAAAATCTTTCGTTCCACTCAACGTAGATTCGGGTCTCTATCACTATAGCCTATACATGCAAATGTTGTAACCATGAGTCAGATCTGGTTGGTGTCCGTCTGCGAACAGTGGCATTTCTGCCTTGTGTTTTGGCGGTTGGTCATTGTGTGGCGGTATGTCTGTCGTCTTGCGTCACATTTAGTCCGACAGTAACCAGGAGACTCCATCTCTAGTAAAGCAGTCAGAGAGGGAAAGTGGCGAACGTCGGCTGGTCAACGGTGCATATTTGCAACCTATTGTTTTGAACTTGACAATTGGGCACTGTACTGGTCGAGATTTGCATGTCTTTTCAAGGATCATTTTACATAATTGTGACGGTCGAATTACTTTTAACCGTAAGATACTGTGAAATTTGACAGCCAGATGAACCAGAATAATTGATATGATATAATATTAACTTGAAAATCTTGGTTTTGTGCAACTGAGTATCCCATTATTTCATTGAATTTCATTGAATATAAAATGATCAACGTCTTGTTTATTTTACAGCTATTATACATGTATCCAAATGAACCATTTGATTTCGCTTACCCTACTATCAATAATCACATCACACACTAAAAATGAATGAACGCGTTGCAAACGTGGAATTTGGTACCGTACTTCAGGTTGGGTCACAAAGTCGACTGTACCTTGGGACCGTGTTGTACCTGATCGGCGGACGTATATGACCAACGTCTTTGACATCCCCTCGCAATTTCACTTAAATGAAATTTAATGTCACTTAGTGGAATGGAATTTCAGTTAAGAGGAATTCGATTCCACCAAGTGGAATTGAATTTCTCTTTATAGAAGTTGTGAGGTTAATGTTAAAATTGCTTGTCATACGGAGTTTAAGTCCCAAGCAGGGAGGAGTCATTAACACCTTTGACCCATTGTCTTGGTATATTACGCACAAACATTTTCAAACTCGTCTGTTCTGTGCAGCACCATTAATTTATTTGTAACAGAGTTAAGTGATACCTTGCTTACGTGCAATTAAATTTCTAAAAAATTCAAAGTACATGATGAAAACTAAAATAATCAACTCTTACATTATCTTCATTTGTTTACCCTGTCAAGAATATGGAGCATAGATGATAAGCTAAAATTTTTAAACACTGAGATTAAAACTTCTGTCGCAACCATAGGAATATTGCTTTGAGAATAAAACAACATGAGCGAATACGTAATATGTCCTTTTTCCAACATTTTTCGATCTTATATCTAACTCGTAGTCTTCGCCAGAGCGAAGAGCTATTTCAAATATTTCACAAAAGTTTATACAACTTTATTGCCGTTTTACCGTGTTGACGAGGGAAGTTCCGAGATTCCGGAATGTTCAAGCAGGGAGGTGTGATTAGACACCTCCCTTGTTCAAGAATGTCAGTAGCTGCGAGCTTTAGAAATATTATCATGGAATCTTGTATATTTTTATGCAAATGTTATTCTGGTTTTACAGTGTTACTATGACGACTTGACTGGAAATGTAAATTGGCAATTAAGTGACGAAAAATGGAGACCAATCGCCATGATTTAATTACCTCTTTGTGACAAGTCTACGAAATAAATCCTACACACCATAACATACAAACTAATCCTTACCATGTGGACTTCGACCCTGATTCGGGTCTTTTGCAGTGATCATATTTTGATAAAAATTGTCAAATCTCAATCATTTTTACCTCAATCTGATGAAATGGATGCTCCGGATTCTTGGTCGTTGCTTCTCTGTCTCAGACATTTTAAACAGTTCGTAACTAGCAGAGTGACATGAGAGAACCGGATACGGGATCCCCCCGTCAACATTTTACCCCGTTTACCCCAGTAATATTCCAAGGTAAAGAAAAACATTGCGTAAGAACTCCAAAAACTTTCCTTGAGAGTAGAGATTTTTTAGCATTTGCAATAATTGGAAATATACTGTAGTTACTGACAATACAAAAGTAAGTGTTTCATAAGAGAGCAACAAAAGTTTTGAAAACTTCTCTGATGATGTACATTTAAGGACGATGCATAATTGGACTGGTTGGCACGTGAACAACGATAAATTAAAAATAGATCATGAAACAAATTAACGTTAATTAAAAAGGGCACCGTATGTACAGTGTAGTAAAAGCCTGTGAGTCAACTTGTGCATAAAACAGAGCTACATATGATACAGTGACATAATTGTGAACCTTTATGACCAGTCCACAAAATGTCCCTTCGTTGCCTCTTTGGCACGCAGCACAACTGATTACATGTCATCATAGATCGATGAATTATTTAGAAATTTGTTTCTTTTCGCTCGTCAATGACATTCGTATAATGAAAGTTTAAACTTCCACACTTGTACCCGTATATTATACGGACCAACTGACGGTGAGACTCTGCTCAGAAGATCTCATAACTGTTTGTTCACCCCTACACACACTCATTCACTCAAACTTCTACTCCCCCTAATACCCTAAATGAAAACTTCCGGTAGCTCCATTGATTTTAAGAATGTGACCAATAGGTCCCTCATGTAAATAGCAGCGAGCCTTGAACAAGATCCGCCGGGGAGAGTATAATCAGGGAGGTGTGATTACACCTCCCTGGTATAATGGCAGTCTTACCAGGGAGGTGTAACGACCCTACCTGGTCTTACAAGGGACCTGTTACTGCAAACTTCAGCAAAACAATAAACGAGTTCGCTAATTCGTTTTGGTGACAGTGCACATGCGCATATCCTCTAAATCGTCGGGATAAACAAACCAATCACTCACCTACAACACGTGTTCCAATTGTAAGTGTAATTCTGTGCAGTGGATTTATCTAAATTGCCTTTTTAAAGTTAATACATGCATTTTGATCTAATGTAAAGTAGGACTAGTCCCTTTTTCTTTCGGGTTGACTATTCAGATTTATGTTCCGTGTTGTATGGGCGTACTGAATGCCTTACGCTTTGTGCTGAGCCCGTTTTGTGTCCTACGTTGTGCCCCACAAATTCATGCGCCAACGAAACTTGCTTTTTAGTCGACTCTGTTGGACCGAATGCGTAGGTTGGAGAATAGAAGACGAACGAAGGGACCCAGGATCGCTTCGTATTGCTCATGTCTTGGAGTTATGCGTGATTGTCGCCAGGTCGTAGCAACAGATTATCAAAGCAAGGGTACAAATTAAGGCCACTCGATATTTTTTCTTTTCTGTTTTGATCCCGATATGAAATGTTCTTTGGTATTGGGAAGGGGACTTGTAATACAGATATCCTATGCAGTTGTAATGAATTCTACTCAGGATCAGGGAGTCTTTGTAATGTCAGGCACTAGAATGGGGGAGGGCGCGAGGCTCGGTTCATGGATGGTTTGTTAAAATTTCGTCATGTTCTCCTTGGATAGATTTACATGCAAAGTTAGAGATCATCCTGCTATACTTTTTTAGGTTTCCCTCATCAGGTTAATTATAAAAATCTTCGATATCGTTGTTAATTAATTTGATTCTTTAAACTAGTAAACAAATGCAAACCGACCCTAAAACTATAATAACGATTTGGTAGTTAACCTGGATTTAAATCCTTCGTAGTGTCATTTAGTGGGGGGGCAACATTTCAGGGAAGGAAAATGTGAACAATGTATCAAGTCTATAGTGACTGGTAAGTTTCTTGTGGGGTGAATTAATGTGGGCCAAAGTATCTCGTTTCCATATCGTACTCTACACCTGTCCTTACAATGGTTGATCCCTCAACTGTCCCCACAGAAACCACACCACGCCTTGAGGGGTAAATCAGCCCTGTGGGTTTTGTATGAGATATTGTGTACATAGTATTCCATTTGGTGCAAGTCTGTCAACACCAGGAAATGATCTCTTTTCTTTTACCATTTCACATACCCATATAAGCGAGATCCGGGCAATTTGTTGCCTAATGGAATCGTGGGACACAAAGAAGTGTACACAACTCGAGCTCAGCACGTAGTGCACTGTGTTCCCTTTGTTTTTGTGAAGTATCACATAGGCCTACAACACTAAGTTATATCTAAGCGTCTAGCTCAACGGAAAGAGGGGTACCAGTCCCCACTACTCCTCGGGCTATATTACGGCAGATTAAAAAGCATTTTTTTACACCAAAGATATCATTTAGCTAAAGTCTACCGCACAAAATCACACTTAAGATGCTTCCCCATGTTTGCAGATGGATTAGAAAAGAATGATTTCAAGAAATTCAAATTTCGGAACTCGTGTTATGGACGCCGGGGCGTTTTGTTCATCCCGATGATTTGCAGTATATGCGCATGTGCATAGCCCCCAAATCGAATTTCCGAACTCGCTTATTCACGCGACTGTCGGACTCGTAGATTCACTATCATCTTCCTGAGAAACCATGCATGATGCTCTTATGGTGTTACTTGATCGTAAAAATTCTATTTCAAGTTAATTTATCTGATACCGTAAATTACGAACACGCCAGAAATATCTCCTAGAGGCTAGTCATTTCTCAACATGTTTTGTAGCTTTCTAGGCAATAAATATTGAAGATTTGAATGAAAGTAGTATAATAGACCTATGCACGCTGATGGAAATGAGTATCGAAGGGAAAACATAAATAGGCACGTGATTATTTAAAAAAATCTACAAAATATGACACAGTTAAAAATGTGGAAAAGAATTCAAAGATAAATGCAAGGCTTCCATACGTCGTTTAGCAGAACACTTGTTTCCCTGTGTTTTATAACTCCTTGCAATAAACCTTTTGTATTCACGTCACTGCTCTGACGTCATTTTATGCGGAATACATATATATTATCATGTGGCCTTTCTCTGTGGACTGGATTTGCCTTCGGGTGTAGGAGACATGCGCATAAGTCTATACATTAGCTGACAAATCAGCTCTATGCATTTGTTCATGAAACACTTGCAATGATAGGCCTATGCGCTCTCCTATTTGTTGTGACATTCTATGCATAAGGTCTATGCACGACATATTTATCCAGAAAGGTGTTAGGCTTCTAAGCCTATCCATATTGTCGGTTTCCCGCATTCTACATTGTTCATTCAGGGATTTGAACCCTCTGTCGTTCATCAAGCAATTCTATTCAGAATAGCCTCCGTCTGTGTGCAAGGTCGTGAGATTAAACGAAGAACGAAATCCGTTGGCGTATCAGTGTAGGTTTTGGGTAAGGGGAACTTGACAGGATCGTCCACATACGGAAAGTCTAGCCTACATTATAACAAATCCTACTACAATTTGAGCGTGAATAAGGAAGTCTCATATTTGGCACATCTTAGCAACTGGCTATGGTTCCGTCAGCAAGGAACAAAAGGTTCCGTTGATGATAACTTACAGATACCAACAGTTTTGGCAACCTTAATGTATGTTTCAAATGATGAAAACATCCAACCGGTCCATCACGCCCAGACTGAGTTAAACATTCACCGTAGTCTAAACTACAACGCTAATGACGAGACTTCCGTGGTAACGATCGTCACATTTACCGGTTAAAGGAATCATCTAACAGCTTTGCATAGCGATATCTTCGCTTTCTTTTGGACCTCTACCTGGCAGAATGGAATATCCAGCTTCCACACGATGTTTGTTCAAGGATGGACCCCATTCGGGGGATGGACGAGCTGCAGTAACGATTCTCTAAGGATAAGAATGTTAAACGATCACTGAAATGAAAAATGTATCTCATGCAAAACCCAAATCACCGCTTTTTATTGTAATGGATATAGCCTACATGAAAACACAACACTGCTCTTCTTAGTCATTATTTGACCTCTATGAGACAACTACATTTAAATTTCTTTTATGAGGTGCATGGAGTTTCTTATTTATGGATATATGAAATTGACTTGATGAATTCACTGAGTAAATAGAAAAGATGTAATCAGCTTTGTAAATCAATTTTTAAAGAAGCAATATCTGAAGAACGTCTCTTATCTGATTTCATTTTTTTAGGCACGGAGCGATCACTCACTTGTTGAAAATGAAAAACGCCATTAAAGTATAATTTCAGGCGCTGATCCAAGGGGTGGGATTACGGCCTCAGTCCTCCCTTTTTCGCCACACCAACAATAAAACATACGGAAAATTAGCAATGCAACTCCCTCACACCTCTTTTTTTCTCGAGGTTCACCCCCCTCTTTGGAATGTCTGGATCCGGGCCTGAATTTCATTTTAGATCTTATGGATTGACGACAAAGTGACGTCATCCTTAGGGGCAAAACAATGGAACACGTGGCCGCTCGCATAAGGATTCGCTCTGTACGTGTAGCAGACTATGCGCGCATTCGAGTTGTTGAGGCTGTGTACTTTTTGCTCTGTGATATCGTATGCAGTCTATTGTTGTTGCGGCTTTCTCTTATTGGTTAAGAAAGACTGGTTTCTTTGTACTTCCTTAAATTGAAAGCAATGCTCATTCCTAGATCAAACTTCACCACAAGTTAAAACCTATGGTACACAAAACCTTTCCTTGAAAAATTTTATGTTGGCGTTACGCTTTGATAGTCTGTGTCTACAGGTTACGCCCTCCTAATTGACAAACTCCTAGCTACGTGTCAATCATTTTGTTTTAGAAGGACCAATTCTGCCTTGCCGTTTTTTCCAATGAAGTCGAGACAATTCAGCACATTATATGCAACTTTCCATCGGTGATTAGCGATTATTCTCACATTTTGAAAAGAGAGGACATTTTTAAAACAAACCTTCCAGGCGTTCCCTCAGTCTACCTTAAAGGGGCAATCAGAGTTTGACCGAGCATATCAAACTTTTTTCCATAAACTTGTTTTCCCTTTTTGAACTGATTGTTTACCAGAAAAGAAACATTTAGAAGGTACTTTTGGTTAGAAGGAGAGTAAACTTTTCCTTAAAATTGATCACCGTGATCACTGACCATTTTTTGTACAATGTACAAATGCGGTGCAGAATTGAAGTTGTAAAAAAACTTTTAAAAACATACTCTGCACAGAAAATAAAAAGTGAGGTACTATCCCAGAACTGAGTCAAGTTGTCCCCATAGTGACTCACTTTATATAAAGTGGGTCACAATGGGGACAAACTGACTCAGTTTTAGGACAGTGACTAGCTTTTTATTTTCTGTGTTATTGCCGCTTTAATGGGTTAAAAGAATAGTCCAGAGAGCCAAATTTATGTATCATATGTTAAAGGTAAAGAGCAGTCCCCCAAACTTATTTTGAAGAAAAAGCTAAATAACTCAATTTTCATCTCATTTCTCTTCATGGTTTCTTTAATTGCATTTTATGACTTTACTATTGCATATTTCAAGGTAAACCAAGTAGTTATTGCTGGTAAATTTCACATTTGAAGAGAAAAAACATTGTCACATGACTCCCAACAGTCAATCATGAAACTGGACAGTCTACTACACTTCTTCAATTTGGGATGACTGCTCCTGTCCTTTAAAGAGGAACGAATTCTGGTGGAAGTTCCTTTCATTTCCCATGTTTGGTTCTCAAGATATTAGCGATTGAAGTTGGCTCACTTACTATAAAAAGTAAACTTGAAGCAAGCAAGCGTAATGTCTTTGGCTCACATTGTTGGCTTATGTTTTGGTTTTCTGTATTTTTCATCCTACTTTCGTTTGACCTTGAATTGATACAGGATGTAGGCCTATCTTGCCCCAAGGCACGTACAGGTCTTAATGTCCCATTGCTCAGGATGCGTTTGTGGCATCAATATATCAGAGTTTAGTTGCACAAAATTGGTGGTACATTATAGGGAAAACAAAACATTGGCCAACAATGTGAATTCATGACATCATACCTGCTTGCTTCAAATTCATGACGTGGCTTATCTTTGCTTGTTTCGTTCAGGGAGCTGAAAGAACCGGGCTAATGCGCACCTTTTAACAAGGTGTTTTCTTGATTGACTGTTGGCATTGTATTGAATCAATTGCATTCTTTGTTAGGGTCGTGAATTAGGTTTAGGGCTGCCGTTAGCCAGTAAGGAAATTTCCTTGTTGAACAATGCGCATCGCCCCGAAGAGCTCACTGCTTCATTATTGTAAGTTCAGCAAAAAGTTGTAAGCTAAGATGATTTTTGGAATGAGTGACGTTTTGACTTGGTGAAGATGGTTTCCAATCGAAGTTAAAGGGACAAAGAAAAGAAAACAAAAGTTAGGATGTTGTGGATTTATCAAAAAAGACGGGTCTAAGATCACAGGGCAAGTATCGATTTGTTAGATGCGTACTTTCTCTAGAAAATTTGGTGAAGTAACCATTACAATGAGACACGTGGTACTCAGTCAAGATATCTGAAGTTAAAGCGTCTTATATTAAACATTAGTGAGCTTGAAGCAAACGTATTATGTTATCATATTCTCACATGATTGCTGAGCAGTCACTTGCTACCTTTAAACTTTACAACATGACCAGTTTTTCCCTCAATCTCATGTTATGGAAATACGATTGCAAGAGAATCATGGGGACTTATAAATTTCACATCCTCCACTGAAACATTCCAGACCTATTAATTTTAATTTCAACCCAAAGGAATAAAAAACAAGAAACAAAACATTCCTTGTCCACCCGAGGAAGTGATTTGGCCCTTATTTGCCTCAAGCTTACTTTGTGTCACAAAAATTAAAACTTCCTATACTGATATTAAGAGTAAATACAAGTCAGATTTGAATGGAGCTGGTTTCACCAAATTAGTTTATCACAAAACATTCAATTCTTGGTGTAACTTACTCTTCCTTTTCACATAAATGAAGCATGAAGAAATGATGCGACTGGCATAACATTACCCCAAATTGTTTCGTTACAGAATGTAATAATTTACTTATAAAATCAACTTCAACAGTTCCGAAACATACCTTTTTCAAACTTCCGGTTTGAAGATGAATGATGTTGTAAAATGCATACACTACGATACACAGGAGGCCCGTCACGGTCAATGTCCAGCCGATAGCTTCAGCCCACGGAGGAAACGTGTAATCGCCAAATGACGCGGGAACGTAATCGACGAACGTATAAATAAGTACCACCTGACATAACAAGATGAACTTTTGTTGAACTGGATCAAATATAAGACGAGCGCCCCTATTTAGTCGAGCGTTTCTAAGTATACCGGCGAACTCACGCCCCTTACTGACGTCTTGATAATTACAACTGCTATGAAAATCATTACATTTTGTGAAGAAGCGACAAGAAGATTTTACAAAGGAATGAAAGATCTGAAGATGATCAAGCTGTGTTTGTTGATGTAATTAATGCGTTGATACTCTGAAAATACAATAACAACATAAAATCCAAACCGACTGCCCACTTAAAAGACCAATCCTCTCACCCAAACTACAATTCCTGTGTGGGTTTACCGAAATTCTGAGTTGGCTCAACTCTTTGATTGACACCTAATTCAAAGAATTCAGAGGACCAAAACTTAAATTCCATAGCATCAACTGTACTGAGAGTGTTTTGATTATACACCTTGAGTTTTTAAATGCTTACCCTGAAGCAATAGACTGATATTGCGTCTGGATGAGGATGAATTTCAGACAATTTTGGGAGGGGCTAACGTTGGAAGGTTAGGAAAATTGGTGTTGTATGGGTAAGAAAAGTGGGCATTTAATAAGCAAATCATGATGCGCCTGCCACCCTACGACCTACAAACAAAACACATATTGGTCAATTGTTGCTCGTGAGATTTGTTAACATGTTTAAAAATCTTGCGATCATAACTAGCGAGCTACGACCTATCGCGAGCGACATTTTCCCTCAAGGCGTTGTTTTAAGGTCGCAAGGGCTGGTTGCAGATAAGTTGGCAGCCGTCTTAACAAGGGTGAATGACTGCTACAATGTTCAAACAATGTCAAATGTTGCCCTCTGGCTTTGTGAAATCTCTCCAATGAAAATGGAAAAAATATTGCAGACCCATTTTAATGTGACGTCACATTTTTCTGAAACCACCATATCGTAACCTTGTAACGTATGCTATTATTACTGTACACCTTTACATGTAGGAGTGATATTTGCGCACATGCATACATTTACGCGTATATACCTTATATACTAAAATGCTGTGTACCGGTACATACCGCACATACTCCACAGACTGCTACAGTAACATGGACAATCATAGCTACTTCTTTCTTCAAATTTAAGGCGTAACATATACAAAGTATATTGTATCACATCATAGATAAATGTCATCTCCATGTTCAAGGAGTAAATGAATTTCTTTATGTTCTCAGTTTGAAGAAGTTTAAAAAATGAATCGTTTTCTTGTAGAGAAATAAGGTTTTTTTATATTTGAACTAATGATCAGTGTTTATGTAATGTGTGAAATGATTGGAAGATGGTGAATTTTCAAATAAATTAATAACTACATTCCTTGATTTTATAATGAGGACTATTTTATATAGGTTTTTTAAAATATTTGTGGTTTTCAAATTTCAGTGTCAGCTTGAGAAAGTCAGTCGGCAACACAATGTGTTTAGGTATTGCGGCCAATAATATCAGTAAGCAATTTGATCTATAGAAAAACCGAGGTTAGTTCGTTAGTTCAATGGAGTTTTACGGAACAGTTTCTTAACAATTGGTTTAAGTTGGGCCGGCCACGCATTTTTTACAGTTGTAGCTCTCCACCTTGTTTCCCCTACTCCATTGTTTTGCTCAGCACCAGACATAATAGCAGTATAGGTTCCATTTTTAAAAGTATTCGCGGTATGACTCCGCCAGGAGTCGAACTCCAGACCTCCTGGCAGTATGTCAGATGCTCTATCCACCACTTGATCATGCAATCGGGTAGTTTATGTCTAAGTAATATTCATACGAAGTAAATTTTGAGTTAACATCGTAAAGATCGCAAACATTTTTTTTGACTGGTATTTCTTCTTACTGGGCTGGATGCTTTATGATAACAATAATGGGGACGTTTCGGTGAGTTCATCAAAAGACGAAGCAATATTTTTTCATAAATCAATATTTTAACACAGAAAGTACATTTGATTACATAATTCTCCCTTAGTCTTCATTTTACAGTCAATCTAATGAACATTGCAACTCACCACTATAAGGAGTGGTGCAATCACCACCCAAGCGACGGTCCAGTAGTGACTTGGATAGTATCCTAACATGCAATGCACATCCCTTCGGAATCTTCGCCAACCTGAAAAACGACCAGAAAGCTCAAATGCTTAGTGACTTGGTTACCTTGGGAAATCTTGGGAAAGTTCGTTTTGGAAAGGCTCGTGACCCCAGAAGTGAACTTTGGGAATTCTTTGCAAATTTTTCCACTTGACCGATTTTTTAGAATTCTTGGGGAAATTATTCGGCTATTTGACTTTAATCTTAAACCCAGGTGGACAATCTTTGACCCCTGGTTACCTGGCATAACTTCTATTCACCTTTAAGGCCCAGTTATCTCACCCCAAACAGTACCAATTCTCCTAACCTTCTTGCTGAAGCCCCTCCCACAATTGTCTGAAAATCATCCTCATCCAGACACAATCTCAGTTTATTGCTTCAGGGTGAGTATAGAAAAACGCAATTTATATAATCAAAACACTCTCAGTACCGTTCATGCTGTGTAATATAAGCTTTGGCACTCTGCATTGTTTGAATTAGCTGTCAATCAAAGAGCTGAGCCAATTGAGAATTTCGGTACCCGGGTACCAAAATTATAGTTTGGGGTGAGAGGTTGGCCCTTAAAGGTTAGGTTTGTCCCCCATGGTGTATAAAAAGCCATGTTTCGTTTCGCTGTTCGTTACTGAGTTTGTTGCTAAAAACGTATTGAAAGCTGTAGGGTAGTCGAAAGCTTTCTGAGAAAGTGAAGGCTGAGAGTAATTTTCTCTTAGTGTTTGTTAACTACCCCTTCAAATATTAACCACAACGATTAACATTGTTTTAAAATAAAACATCTGAACAGGTGCTAAAATTTCTCAGTACCCTTAAAGAATTTCCCTAAAACACTTTTGGACCTGCACGACCATTTATGTGTAATGAGGGCAATAAAGGAAGTGGGGTCTGATGATGCAGAGACGAGTGGTCTTACCGTACACATGTGCTATGACCAAGAGTTCTGTTAATCCCAATATAATTGGCGTAAAACCAGCTGAATACCAATCTAGTAGTTGTTCAACGTATATACCACCCTGTAACAAGGGGAAAAGAAAACTAATGTGAATTATTCACGTTAACATCACTGGTAAAGAAACATAAAACAAATTATATATAAGTTAATACCACGGACTTATACATGGACAGAGCATATAACGTGTACGTCGTATCCGTAGATTGTCTCCACCGACTGGGACAAAAAAAAAGGTGCACCAAGATGGCCACCATGAAGCTATAAATCGTCTGATTTGACGACGACTCTGTTATATTTAAAAAAAAAGTTAAACTTGAATGGGAAAGAATATCATATTCCTGCAATAAATTAAGTGATTTTGACCTAACCTTGCCATATTTCAAAAATATTTCAACTTTCTTGCAAAATCTGGAAATTTATTGAGGAAGTCCATACTTTTACACAAAACCATAGCAGATAGCCATCTTGGTGCGCTTTTTTCCCACTACGGTAGCGACATTATACAGTGCAGTATGCTATGTCCATGTATAGGAAGTCAGTGGTTTAATCGATAGGATTTCTCTCCACAACTTAAAGCCTTCTGGTTTAGTCTAGTGATCGTGCGTCCAAGACTCGTTTCCAGTTTTGTCGTAGCACTTAAATTGTTTTCCCAATCTCTTACGGTTAGCCCAGCCCACACTATGCGATGCGACTTCCTGCAACAAGACTATCTTGGGGTACATGCGCACTGTATAACAAGGTGCTTTTTGTTTGGCTGTTGCTGTTGTGTTATATGGGTTGTATTCTTTGTTCGATCGTTAGCTACTTAGGAAATTTCTTGTTAAACAGTGCTCATCGCCCCTATCTTGTCGTGATCAGCGACTTACAACTAACTAGTTTTAAGAGCACAGTGTCCACATTATGCGACAAGTCACCGGTCCATTAGGCGATTCACGCAAAATTCTAACGTTTAACATACACCTTTCTTTTATTACGTTGAAGAGACAAGAATGTGTCCTGTCAGGCGTGTAGCCAGGATTGTGTTATGGGGTGGGGGGGGGGGTTGGGGTTGGGGTTGGTGTCATGGGGGGATGGGGAACGAAATGAGGGAAAAGTCTAAGGATAGAGAGAAAAAACGCTATTTTAGGTGTTTTTGCATTGCAAGGTTGGGTCTTGGGGGTTCTAACCCCCCCCCCCCCCCGTGACAACGCCACTGTGTTCTGTCCATTTCGATTAACTGATCTTCTCGGGCTCCATTCCAGAAGTTCGTCATTGTTGTCAGTTGTACGCATGATACTGGGTTGTGTGTCTGCTTGCAACTAGTTGCAGAGCATTCCACACTTTGCAACGTCTGAACAATCTCGTTGCAATGGGTTGCGTCGCATCAAGTCTCATAGTGTGTACGGGGTTTTACGCCGAGCATGGTATACAACGGCTTTAGGTTCCATTTTTAAAGGTAGTGTGACATGTCAGCCTAAGCAAAATGCCCTGTCTTCTTTTGGACATTTATCCTTGGGAAATGAATCCGTTGGAATTGGGTCCATATCTTTTACGGTAAGATATACCTCCTCAAAGTTTGAATGTTTTTGAAGCAACATGTTGCAGTGATGTGGAGTGTTGCACAGTGTTGACATTTCTTTTGTTAATTATCTCTTAATTACCCATCAGATAATTTATGGTTCGATTGATACTAATGGTTTTCATATCTGATGATTATCGTATGTGCCTTTTTTCGCTTCTCATTGATACAGTTTATAGACCTTTCAAACAATTAAAAATTGAGGATGAAAAAAAGAAGAAACAATGTATTACCTCAAAACAAAGGGGTAATCCAACTACAGCCATGAGAGCACAAGTGCCTAAAATAATGAAAAATCGCCTTTTCAAGATCCATGGAAAGGTACCGGACAATTCGTCAACAAGGGCCGTGATGACTGTTTCCAAGGTAACGAACTACAAAGAAACAAGAAGAAAAGACTATCTCAATTAAATAGGGCTCGGAAGTTTAATTGAGCCAAAATTTCATGTACATCTACACAATTTCAAGTTGGGCATTCAAATTTTACATGTATTACTGGAGATATCAGCAAATAAAATTAAAATATTGTGTTCCAAAGTGAGCTTATATCCTTTCCTGTCGATGATAAAGAATGTTTGTTTCTTTTTGGTTTTTCAGACTGTAGTGGAGTTGACCTTAAAGTAAAAAGGGACAACACCTCCCTGGTGGGAAAGCACAATTTGTTAAGTTTTAATGCCACTTCTGCAATTGTTTAGCAAGGGATTCTTGAGGACAAAATTGCCTGCAAAGTTTAAATAGAAGCAAAAGATCGTCCACTGATGTTAAGATATTATGTTCACATTTTGTTGAGAACGTCACAACTTTAATTTCTGATATCTTCAGAAGCAAAGGAAAGCTTAGAACACGTACCACCCTAACATATCAAAACTTTATTTGATCTTGGACCTTTCTTGTTAGTTTTTCTTTTCAGATGCGCCTTTATGTAATATCCAAATTTGATATTTCGATTTGTTATATTGTTCCGCTAAAAAACTGTTTTAACCACACTTCGGTCTATTTTCTGTTGGGGTAATTTTTCCAACATTTCACCTACGGCTATTTACACCACGACTCAGGAATTACTTTAAAGTCCCAATCGCCAATTCACTCACCTCAAACAGTTCCAATTCTTCTAACTTACTTACTTAAAGGACCAATCCTCCGTCTCATCCCAAAGTTTACCGAAATTCTCAATTGGCTCAGCTCTTTGATTGACAGCCAATTCATACCATGCACAGTACTAAAACTTACATTACACAGCATGAACTATACTGAGAGTGTTTTGATTACATACATTTACCTTTTTTTTATAATTTCTCTGAAGTAATAATAATCTGAGGTTGTGTGTGGAAAAGGATGAATTTCAGAAAATTGTGGGAGGGGCGGCTTAAGTAAGAAGGTTAGGAGAATTGGTACTGTTTGTGGTGAGAGAAGTGGCCCTTAAGCTCCTCCCACGACTGACTAAGGCTCATCCTTGTCCATGCAGACACTATCTCACTTTATTGGGTGAGTATAAAGACTCAATGAGTGACCAAAACACTGTCTATAAAAGAGCTAATCCTATTGAGCCTGTGTGGATTTTTACAAAAAACTGCAGTTTGTGGTGAGCGTTGACTGCCTTAAAATATCCAATTATTGCCAGTAACAAAGCAGTTGTGTACACACATCAAAGTGTTTACTTGCGTCCTGATAGATTGTTGCAGTAAAATGAAGATTGCTCTCTAGAAGCCCCGTTCCCGTTACATGGTTCCAAAGTTGTTGTGAAAGCCTTTAAATCTCAAAAGTCTCTTTAAATTTAATAGAGCGGTATTGTATGACATTAATCGGTTCATAACGGTCCTACACGCTAAGTACTTTTTTGTGATTAAATGGTTTACGTTTAGTATTACAGGGTTGGCAATTTATTGGGGATCGACTTTTGATGATACTTAGGCCACAAGTTTGAAAAATCAAAAGAATAACAAAACAATACCAGCATTCTACGGGTCTGTTTTATTCAGTGCACTTATCTTTTCTGAAGTACTATCGTTCTTCTAGTCCAATTTAACATTACAAGCTTCCAAAAGTTAGCATCGTAGTTTGTAATCAGACGCTCTCCCTGCTGGTGGAACATGATTTATTTTGTTTCCTTTGAACTCAAACATCATTCCAGTCAAAGGAAAGGTTGACAATGATTCAGTGGAAATTTGTGCCCCGAAAGCGCATTATTTTTGTGAATTTGGGGGCGCGTTTGGGGACGCATTTGTCATCTCAATGCTAATACCAACTCAGTCTTCGAAGCAGACTCTGCAGTAGCCTTCCAACAAATGGCGCTCTCTCAGAAATCATCACATACCCTTTGTATTCATTCTATTGAGAATAGCATCACTGTTCACCCGTAGACTCTTTAATAGTGGTTAGCAAATGATAAGAAATGACTTTATACTTGTATCTGATAAAACTCAACAATGCCCTGTCTACAGCAGGCTAACACTGACCAGGCACACTAAGTGAGCAACTTCAAGGCGTGATTAATGTGGAGAATAAAAGGATGTGCAGGCCTGCTACGACGGGAGGCCCGAATGTGTGTGTGGGGGGGAGGGGGATACCGCGTATATTTTTGAGGGGGGAGGACATATATTTGTCAGGAAGGGGAAATATATTTTTCAGGGTGAAAAACATAATAATATGCATTAATCTAGGCAATGGTAACTTTTGATGTTCTAGGGAAACAAAATTTTCCGAGGGCCATCCCTTGTTCCCAACCCCATCCTTGGCTACTAGTCTGTAAAATGTCATCAGAGTACTCACCTGGCTGTCGAGACCTAGGGTGAATAACATAAAGAAAAACACCACAGACCAAAACTGGGGAAGAGGAAGTCTCGATAATGCTTCAGGGTAAGCTATGAACGTCAACCCAGGACCTGAAAATAAAATAAAAAAAATGATTTCCTCCACAATAAAAACTTCAGGTTTCCAAATGATACTTAGGTTTTACGATATCTTTAGTTTAAAATTTTGCTCTTTAGATTCATCTGGCTAATGGACGTTTAGTGTTGAAATAATTGTCAGCTTAATGTCTAAGTGGAAAGAGCACGTTTGTTTAATTCCCACACTTCCGTAAGCCTTGTTTTGAACTATGCAAAATTTTCATGGAACTTTCTTTAACTTTTCAACCTGTTTCATAAATTTGTTTCAACTTTCCAATTTCTTCGAATTCTTCTTAGTCTTAACTGTCGATTGTTTTCAATATGAGGACATTTTCCTAGAAGTAAACAGTGGAATTCTTTGGCCAAGAGATATTGCCCCAATCCCATCTTGCTTGTAATCCATTCAAAACGGGCAATAACCATTGTTCCAATCTCCTATATAAGTCAACGAAATTATTGCTGGCGTCCTGTGCCAACTCAGGAGGCAAGGAGCGCTGTGATTCTGTTTATGGATTCCTGATGGATACGGATTCCCTGACAAATGTCTGGCCATGTCCGCAAATTTGGCCTCAATTGACACCTGCAGACCATCAAGTGACACCGGTTAAATGCAGAACGGTTTATTCAAATTTTCTTTCATAAAATTCCAAAGTGTCTCCAATATAAGACCCTGATTTTTTTAAAAAAAGAAAAAAAAAGAGAAAAGTTACATTTTTTGGTTAATATTTTTTTTTGTTCATATGTAGGGATCAGATAACAACATGTGAACCTAATGATCTGAAGTTACCGCGACAATCTGTGAAATTAGTGGGAGGGGCAGATTTTTCTGTAATCCCCAGACTTTTCAAACTGCCTTATTTAGCGCCATATTTTCAAATTATAAAATGCATGAGCAGAAATTCAGTTCTCTCATTCAGTTATGCTCACCCTTAAAAATCGAAAATTTAGGTGCCTTCCCTTACAAAAAAAGGTGCGTCAACCTGTGTCTGCACCATGTGTGATCACGTGTGGAAAAACAAAGGAAATCACGCGTGTTCTTGGGTGACAAACCTGCGTTTTTGGAACCTTCTACTCACAGGTTTGACACGGGTTTTGCACACATTTCCTTGCCTTTAATATCAAGCCACAGGTTTTGTGGAAGATTTCTTTGTTATCCCTAGTTTTTATCACCACACGTTTTGCACATAAAACCTGTGTCAAACCCGTGGCAAACCTGTGTCGAACCTGTGACAAATGATCAACCTGTGTCAATGTCAAGGGAAATCACAGGTTTTCATGCAAAAACCTGTGATAACCCCTGGAAAAAACCTGTGAAAACCTGCGAATTTGGAACCAACTGCCACACCTTTTTTTGTAAGGGTTTCCCTCAGAAAAAAATATAGCAGCGCCATCAAGAAAAGCGTAACTAGTATTTGGTTTCCTCTGCAATAAATTTGTTCGTTCAGATATCCTGATTTACTCAGATTTCCTCTAATTTTGTTTGAGCTACAATGTTGTAAGTTACATATATAAGAATTGAGTGAATATGGAACTTTCATTAAGTCTAAAGTGTGACCAAAAGAATAGAATATTTCCATCTTTAATACAGAAAGTTAAATCTCACTTACCCGCCCTGACAACTTTTTCTATTGGTAAACCAGTGTCATGAGCCATAAATCCCAGCACAGAAAACACCACAAATCCCGCAGTAACACTTGTTAAAGCACCAAGGATCACCAGGATAATACAATCCCTGCAATAAAAAGTAAATAATAAAAAGCATGTCGTTATATTTATCTTGATATAACAATTACGTGTACTAAGTGACAATTCCAGAATGGTTATCGTAATAAGTTTCCAGAACTTATCTGTAATCTTTTTTATCTCTTTATTTTGCTGTTCTGTAAATCTGCAGTATTTTTATAGTGTAGTTATTGGTGTGGCTAGACTTTTTCTGGGGGCAAGCACCCATGTTTTCCGTTTTTTTTATTTTTATTACTCTATTGGGATGCGATTTGCAGCGCGCGATGCCCACCAAAAACTGGGACTTTCAACAAATCTAAAAATATATGGAGCTTGTATTGGAGAGAATTCGGAAGTTTATGAAAGGAAAGTGCAAAAGTCATTTTTGTTGACAGGTGCCACTTGAAGATATGGTGTCATGTAAGGTAAATTTTTTCCTTATTTTTCATTTTTAGAGCCAGAGAGGCAATCACTCCTGCCCCTTATAGCTACGTCACTGCGAATTCCAGTATGTGATTTTTGGTGTTATAGAGGAAAATCAATGGTATAATAAACTGGCAGTCATGTAACAGAGCAATCAAATTAAACATCGACATTTTGCCAAATGAATTCACACTTTTAATGACTACCGGTAATATATGAATACCATGCAACAGACCATCACATATGCTCATAGGAGCATATCTACTCTCGATCTTTCTAATGTGTTGATATTGGTTTGCTCTGGCAAGTTTTATCAAAGTTGAGTAACACCCAAAAATGAATCGAATTTCACACGTTTTTCTTCCTTCGTTTCCTTTTAAAGATGTAAGGTCGTCATGAAAAAAATTCTTGAAACACATGCGTTCGGTAACTTTTCCAGGGATTACGTAACGACTGTGTGACTTCATAATTAATATCTGGTTTATGAATATTTCAGATATTAATTATGAAGTCACGTGGTCGTGACGTAATCCGTGAAAAGGTTACCGAAGGCTTGCGTTTTTAGATTATTTTTTCATGACGACACTCCATCTTTAACTTCATAAGCGAAATACGATACACCCCTAGGACACGGACAAAATATCTGAAGTGTACATATTTTTCCTTACGAATTTCCTTAAAGCTGCAATTAGACTTTAGTTTAACAATTTTTTAAAATTTTAATTTTGCACCATATTTGTACATTGACTAAAAACTGACAAAAAATTATCCGTGATCACGGTCTCAGAACATCCTGATTGGCTTCAGTGTAGCCGAGGCATAGTTAATAGTTTTGCACCTGTGTGAAATTTTGTTTTACCCAACAAATATTCAGAAATTTTTATTCAACAGTAGGAATTAACAAAGATTTTTCTTCTAACAGTCTAACCTGAAAGAATTCTTCAATGTTTCTATATTCTGGTAAACAATCATTTCAGAAGGGAAAACAGGTGCTAGAATAAAAGGTTAACGTTCTCTGTCAAACTTTAATTGCCCCTCTACGTGATCAGCCTAAGTAATCCAAAGTGGGCGGGTACAAAACACATGAGTTTAAGAATTTCCAAAGATATCTCTGTAACTTTAAGATATACCCTCAATGTACTCCTGAAGTAGGAACTTTGACCTTACATTCAGCAGGGAGTTGTCCCTGAAAACATTCAGTGCATTCAGTGACTACACAACACAGTGGGGTTTAATTAATTGATTATGTAACGGGGCACATTATTTTCCCATGACTCTCATTATTGATATATACCCTGAACTGAGTGAAGATGAAAGTTTTGAGACCAAAAACGATGTATCGGAAACGTGAAAAACCTACAACACAGTGGGGTTTAATTATTAGAGGATGTCACGAGGCACATTATTTTCCCATGACTCTCATTATTGATATATACCCTGAACTGAGTGAAGATGGAAGTTTTGAGACCAAAAACGATGTATCGGAAACGTGAAAAACCTTCGGTTTCTTACGAAGAACATGAGAGATGTACTAGCGGGTTTGATATGACCGTGGATACTTCGTTTTGGACTGTGGATTCTTCTGACTGACGATATTGTGCCACCCACTAACAGAAGTAGCACAGTTTCCGTCTTACTGCAGGTTTCACTACCATACTCTGCTGTTCAATGTTGTAGCCTCCGACAGGTTATTGCAGATACAATAAGAATACACGACAGTACTAATCCCTTACTTTGCACCATTTCCTTTCTGTAATAACACAATCGTGATATGTTTCATAAAATCCCATCTAACTAACTGCCCGTCGAATCATTCACGTGTTACTACATATTATCTCATGAGACATCACCTATTGTGTGAGATTTCAGCGAACATTGAACCCCAAAGATACATTCTACGAAAAATAGTCATTTCTCAAAGTTACAGCAGCAGGTGATGAAACGTGCTTAGCCGACCACAGTATGGGGCCAATAATGTCAACAGGAAAATCTCCATTAGATTACTAAAGTTTAAGCTGCATTGTTTCTAGTCCATAGGTGTGTATGCATGCTTCCAAATAAAGAATTCCTCGGAGAGGGGCTTCCCTATGGACTCTTCAATGTGAGCTGTGTAACAGTGAATTCTATTGGTCAAATGTCCAGGCTTATCAAAGCTCTAGACAAAAGTGGGATCCTATTGATTGAAAAAACTTTAAGCTGAGGAAACTCTTGGTGGGCTTTATACATTCCACTCTGGGAGTTTTCTTTGCTCAGTTTTTTTCTACATTGAGCAGGGTTTTAGTGCATACGTGCCCACTGAGATCCTATAATTTATGATTTGAATATTCAGTGACGCCAGATGATTGTCATACTAACCACTGCAACGATGTCCACATGTTTGATTTGTCCCTTAAATAGTTGGAGACTATCAAATCGTTTTACACCCTTCATTCTTCACCCATTCCTGACATAAAAATTTCGATCCCCCCTTCCTAATCGTCCTGGCTGAAAAAGAAGAATTTTGTTGTCCTGATATGGCCGAGATTTTGTAAAGGCACTCTAACTGTGGGAGACTTAAAAATCGGAACCTACTACCATTGTGCTTGATGCTCGCATAAGCTGAATGGAGTTGTAAAATAAACCAGTGAGTCTCAACTGAAAAGGGGATGTGGCCGGTCATTCAAGCAGTCCCCCGAACTTATTTCAAAGCGGCAGCTAAATATCACAATTTTCTTCTTATTTCTCTTCAAAGTATCTTTCATTATATTTTATAACTGCAATATTGCATATTCAATGTAAAACAAGCAGTTACTTCTAGTAAATTTCACATTTGAAGAGAAAACCTTCTGTCACATGACCCCCAACAGCCAATTATGAAACAGGACAGTTTACTATTCTAGTTCAGGTTGTGGAACTGTTTTTGCCCTTTACACCACCAATTGGTTAGAAACAGCCGTAAAACTTCAATTAAATAACTTCAGTTGGCTTTCTTTCACAATTCTAGTATCAACCAAAACTTGACATTCAAATTTCCGTTTTGGAAGTGCTGTGTTCAGCGGGTGTCCAATAAACTAACCTTATGCAATTATTTCTGTAGTTGTTGTAACTAGCTAAGGTGAGCACACCTCCCCAACCAGCACCAAACGATATGAAAACTTGATTAGCAGCCGCCGTCCACACCTGAAAAAAGAGCAAAACAGGTAAAAGGGTAAAACAGGAAATGTGGCAAAAGAGGAAAGAGGGTAAGACAAACTAAATGAAGGTCAACATTTGGTATAATGAAGTATCAATATTTCGTCAAAACGCGAAGCAAGGATTTGATTGAACAGTTGAAGTGGCGCGTTGTATATTCTTAGAACACCTGCACCAGCTGGGGGATGATGGAACAGAAGAAGAAAGGGCTCCCTTCCCTTTCAAGTAGAAGGATGTTCATATTTTTGAATTGTAAACTTTAACTTGGTGTAACTGTTTTAGTAAAATAGGAACATTTTGGGGGATGCCGTTTACTTAAGTACGCTTTTTCACCATCGATGGACTTTCTAACCACTAATGTAAGAGATCGCTCTTTATTTGAAGTGCTCAAAAAATAAAGTTTCGATGATAGCGCATCTGGTTGCATTTTTTTTTTTTGAAACATTGTTTTTGAGGGGGCATAGCGGGTTACTGGTCTGATCTATTATATGTATAATTAAAACTGAAACCAGAGTTCAAAAAATGTGGGATGCAAGGAAAACTTTGATAACTTGACCCAAATTTCTAGCCATTGCTGTTAGCAAACTGCAATGATTCGGTGAGATGAGATATAAAAAGGAAGATGTTTTGTGCATAGTTCTGTACCGTACTAAGGAACAATTTTTCTGCCCATAACCAGAGAAGGTGTTGAAGCTTAATTACAACACAACAATACTTTTTTATCTTCCAAAACTGTCAGAGGTCGAAGTATTTGTCTAAGAGGTTTTGTTTCTTCACTGCAAAAATTTCTGCAGATTTACAAAACAGCAAATAAAGAAATACATAAAGAAAAGCGCTGTCAACTTGTTTCCAAAAAATTAGCGGCGCTTTAACCATATCAGCTATGAATTTTTTATTTTTTGTTCTGCAAATCTTTAGCATGTCTGAGTCATTTGTTACAGTGTTGACTGTATTGGTCTATTGTAGTGGCACACGATGCCAGAGTCAACTTTAGGTCATAAAATTTCTGTTTGAGGTTTATACAACGCTAACCTTTCCTCAAACATCCATAAAGTAATAATTCGTACCCGACAGAGATCTAATTAGCCCATATAATATAGGTTGCTGAATGACTATGCATTGCTTGAAGTTAGTCATGGGAAACTCTATTAACAGGTATTGCAGGGACGCATTTAGGGGGAACCCAGCGCATGCCCCTTCACTCTAAAAATAAAGGGTGAAATTAATTTCACTCGTTAGAAGATTAAAAACTACAAAGTTCACTCCAAAGGAAGGCCGGGCAATTCACTCCAAGAAGATAGAAATTCACTCCATGAAAACAGCAAAGTTTCACTTTCATTGGAGTCCCTACCATGACCACTCTGGAAAAGGGCGCTCGTTAAAGAGTGAATTTTTACTCTTCTTGGAGTGAATGTCACTCTTCTTGGAGTGAATTAACACTCGAGCTAATCCACACTTTGGGCTCTATTTGACAGCCACTAAGTTCACTCTTTTGTTTTTAGAGAGTAACCTGCTATCCTTGGGAAGAAATCAAATGTGAAACTGAAGGACCTGAGACGATACAAGTACAAGATAAACACGACTATGTCCACCAGGCACCAGACCACGTTTTTCGTTAAGGCTGCAAATGTCTTTCACTTAAAAGTTTTTATCTTCATTAAACTGTCCTAGTAAGTTCAATAAATGCATAAATCTATACAATTGTGCGTCGTATATCAATTGTAAATCTTATTTATAAAAATAATAAAATATCGAAAGAGAAACTCTGAAGGGCACTGAGAAAGCGAGGACAGCAAGGGAAGGGAGATACAATTTTCCTAGTTTTTGAAAACAGATTCTTACAGCGGCTCCCGTGAAAAATCAGTTTATAATATGATCTCACGATTAACCTTGCGAAAGAGTATCATTTAACCCTGTAAGCTCTTTGATGGAAACTCCCAAATGTAAAAAAGGAAAAGTTACTCTTCAAATCTTCTTGCAATAAAAAAGAGACGCAGGACCGTAGCCCGTACCCCCCCCCCCTGCTCGACTCCCTATGGTGGAAGCCAATAGGTATTTCCCCTCTACATAATTGCTGTCATTGACCAATACCGGTACATTTTAACACCCTGCTCCCCCCCCCCCTGCATTTTTTCGCCACCATTCCTAAACCATGGACGTAGACAAACGAACCCTGATGTGCCTTCTCCTACAACGTACAAAAATTTGCTTCTACAGGGCTGGCTTCAACGTACATCACGTTTAGCTCTCCCACAACTGTTTAAAACTCATCCCCATCCAGACTCAATTTCAGTTTGTTGCTTCAGAGTGAGTATACAAGACACTAATGTGTAATTAGACTCATTCTTAGTACAGGACATGCTGTTGCAATATGAGCTTCAGTACTCTGCATGTTTCTTTTTTCGCTGTCAATCAAAAAATGCTGCCAATCGAGAATTTCTATAGACTACAACAAAAATTGTTCTTTGGGGTGAGAATTAGCTGCCTTTAAAAACGAATTTTTAGACAAAGTTTTATGAAATCCTTGAAAAAATTTGGGGGTGCGGCCGATGGTCCTAATGAGCACGACGCCTTTGCTCTTTACTGAAGGAAGCCTGACCTCAACATTAAAAGTCAACATTAAAAGTCCTGACAAACTCCGGCGCTCGACTTGATGAAGTCGGAAGATGTGCTTTAACTTACACATTGAAATGAAAATAAACTTTACCCTGGCATTGAGAAGTTTTGCGAAGTCTGGCTTTATGAAATAAGTGATCCCCATGCCTGCTCCTTTTAACGTGACCCCTCTTATCAGTAGAACGAAAAGGACGACAAAAGGAAACACAGCAGTGAAGTACACAACCTGTGAAAGGGAAATAGATAAGAATTCTCAACAACAATATAGACAAATTCGATAGTAAAGTAAAGGTGAGAAATTGCTGGAATCCATCAGCCATAATATGTTGATTACCAATTTCATGCTGGTACTGAGGGTGGCTGCAAACAAATCATTACCCCAAAAGAAGCAGACTTTATCGGTTTTTGAATTAAGGCAAACTATTTGTTGTACAAGTAAGATGAAGGGAATGAGAAGAAGGAAGAATTTAGCAACATATACTGTTTCATCCTTGTCTCGACACCATGTTGTCTCCAGTTAACAATTTTAGAGGTTTAACTATGCTTCTAAGGAGAGAGGTTACTGAAGAAAAGTATGAAAACTCACCTTCCCAGATGTTTTCACACCTTTAATGATGCAGCAATAAACGACCAGCCAAGCCAACCAAAAACAGCCGAGAAGCTCCCACCGAATACTGCCGAGATCGTGCAAACCGTCTGTCATACCAAGCACTTGGTGTCTTAATTAAAAAACAACGAGTTCTTTGAGTTTATCACTTACATTCCGAAATACTACCTGTAAAATTAATTATCAGTGTATAAACCAGAGGTTCAAATATTTAGTGATTTCTTGTCCTTTATACCCAATAATTTACGTGCCAGTTTCAAAATGACACGGTTTCAACTTTAAAAGGCTAATTCCTCCCACCCAAACCTACAATTTTTGTAATAGCCCACAGGAATTCCCAATGGGCCCAGCTCTGTGACTGACAGCTTGTACAAAAAATACAGAGTACTGAAGCTCATGTTACACAGATTGTACTGTACCGAGAGTACAGTAGTTCGATTACACATTGTAGTCTCGGAAGTTCACTCTAAAGCAATAAATTGAGATTTTGTCTGATGAGGATGAATTTTAGACAGTTGTGGGAGGGGCTTAAGTAAGTAGGTTAGGAGAATTGGAACTGTTTTGAGTGAGACAATCAGGTCTTTGAGCTACAGCTGCACACTGATACATACAACGGTAAAGGCTTACAAGAATGGCATATGATGAGTGCGAACGATTAATCCTATCAGGAAGCTGGAAGAGCTCATCACCTCTCTGATCTCATTATTATTTACACCCCTGAGATACCATGTTCACTAGGTTTTCAATCTTTTGCCTCGCGTTTGTGTTTTCTCTGACAAAAAGAAAAGAAAAAAAAACAGGATTTGCTGCAAAATTATTCACTACGATGAAGAAAATTGAACTTACTTCCAAAATTCTTCAGCAGCCCATACCTTTGGACCTGGCTCTATCGTTGTTGTAACTTCGTCGTACATCAAAGTCTGCGCTTCTTCTGCTGAAGGAACTACATGGCTATCGTTGCGGCTGTATTGGTCAGTGTAACAACTCTCACTGTTCCAATCATTTCCACAGGTGGACCAAGGGAGTGGATTTTTAAAAGATGCCACCATATAATATATTGTGTAACCAATTACAATGTTGTAGTATAGGCAGAAATACGTGGACACCAACGCCATTGCGAAACCAATACCTTGAGTAGAGAGATGAAGAAGAATTAAAACACTACTATCACATACTACCTTTTTTGATAATACAGAGTGCCTAAAGTTTCATTGCTTCAAAACGTGTAACCATTTTCGTCTTTATTTTAAGCTATGTAAATTTGAATATTTCATCCACGGATTCTGAAAACGGAAAAGCTACTCATTGGCGAGCCAGATCTGAGTCAATCCAGGTAGCAAACCTATATGGACCCCACATGGGTAAACTAGTATGGGGCCCATAAGGATATCCCACATGCATGACGGATCTTATAGGACTGACCTAAGTTTTCCCCACATATCAGACGTTTACATGGGCCCAGAATTATCCCATATGGGTCATATGGATCAGGAATCATGGCTTACCCATATGGGTCCCTGTTTTATCCCGGCTGCAAAATCATATGGGCTCCATATGGTTCTAGAAATGGGGTCCATTAGAAACCTACATGGGAACGCTGCCTAGGGAAGAATCATGCGCAAGTAACAATAACCTAAGCTTGAAAAACAAAACAAAACATCAAGACGTGGTCACTGTAAACGTTTTTACCTTAAGGCACAAATGTTATTCCGTGCCAAGATGTGATTTCATGCTGCACGGAGATGTGTTATTTAGATGGTTTTTGAGCCTTGATTCGATCACGGTAGTAATATCTTTCCCGTAAGATATTTAGCACCAGGGAGGCAGGGACCTTTCACTATGCAGGGAACAAGTACACTCAATAACTCCAACTACGCAACAACAGCTTCAGCTATTCATTACCGTGGTCAGAAGAATGTGTTTACTTCCCTGGGGACGATTTTCAGAGGCTAGACTCACAAAAATGCACTAAGGCAATGATCTTCTGTGCGACTTAAACTTCAGGAGGGGGGCTTGTAGCACTGGCTCCTTTGGTCATGGACCCTCAAACATGCCAGGACAACGAGTCTTTCCCTAGCTAGACGCAGAAATTGAGGCTTCTGCTATCTGACTATGAGAAAGAACACTGATGGCTTCCTTTCACAGTTTCATGAACGATAACTTAATTTCATAAACGATAAAAAACTTGAAGTTGGTTTGTCAATGCATACGATTAACATTAACTACATTTTGATTAAAAGTTACCTTTGAAAAGTGGACTTATCCTCCATACGCTGATACAACCAAGGTTTGAGAATTGACCAAAGAGCATTTCTAATACCATGACCGGAAGTGCAGCTAGACCCAACATCAGACAATAAACCAAGAGAAAGGCACCTTTTTAAAGGAAAGAAAAGAGAGTTCGGTAAGACTTATTAAAGCAAATATTATACATTTATACCATTCATTCAGTAATTTCCTTGTGACAGTGGAAGGAATGATTTTTTCTTAAATGGTCAAATGATTAAATTTGCTACCTAAAGAGAAACCTTTCCAGTTTAACCGAACTCTGTGATCTTTGTTTTGGGAAAAATATTTATCGGTGTTCGTACCAAGCTGTGGCTCTCTTTTTCAAGTTGCAAGCACTTAAGAAGATTTCAGTTAAGCCTGTTGTGTATAGAAATGACTCTCTCCATCTTGTGTGACTCTGCTAGACGTTTTCATTTTTCGTCTCGTGCTACTTAGCATCGGTGAAGGCGCCAAAATGTCAAAATTGGGGGTGGGGGCTAGAGGCAAAAGGAAAATGCTGTGTTCAAAGTTTTCGCCGGCAGAGTGAACCGTACGCGTAGCACGCTTGTGGGGGTGGGGTACAGGGGGAAGCTCCCGGATGCTCCGGTATTTTAGCATTTCTTTTTGGGGAAAATATGCCAGCCTCCGGAGGAAGATATATTAAAAGGAGGGTTTAAGGTGCCGTTAATTTTTATTTGTTAAAGGGGTACTAATTCTAGGCATTTTGATGAAAATTGCATTGAAATTCGATGTGCAATTCATTCTCAAGATATGAGCAGATAAAGTTGTGACATTTGCAACAAAAAGTGAACTTGAAGCAAGCACATATGGCATTAGATCCTAAAATTAATTGCCAGTCTTGTTTTTTTGTTTGTTTGTTTGTTTGTTTGTTTGTTTGTTTGTTTGTTTGTTTTTTTGGAACTTTGCAACAAATTTTTGCCTCAACAATCCCATATTATCCGAATGTAATGCGAAGGTGGCATGAGGAATTCACAAAAAATGCATCGTCCTTAAGCAAATAAGGGGCTCTAGCTCTATTAATTCACGTTCAACACAGCAGTCTAAAAATTGAAACAAAAGCATTGCTTGCCAATGTGAGGAAGTGATATATCCTCTGCCTCCTTTAAGCTCATTTTGGAACACGAATCTGGTAACTTCATTTACTGATATCTCGAGAAATACGTGACCGATATAAATGGAAGTTTCACCACACTCTGTAGATTGGTTCTTCTTCCAAAACTGAAAAATGAAATTTCTGCTTAAATATCCACATTACGTGTAAGTATTTTTCGATTGAGCTAACTCCTAATTGAACTTATTTACAGGTAAACGGGGGGGGGGGGGGGGGGCGAGGGAAAAGTCTGACGGGCCAAATGTCCCCCTCATGCCCCCACAGGGCCGCCGCTGCACACCATCAATTGCACTGAGGCAAGTACTATGGCACTCTTATTGCACTACAATGGCTGAGTGTTTACATGGTTTACTCCCAATTGTTCGTTGTATCATTTATTACGTTTGTCACCTGATGTTCGGGTCTTGCCCGTGAACTGGAAGTAGCGGTAAAATATGCATACCTCACACCTGTTTATTGGGCTCTCATATCACATACACACATTTATTTATTTATTTGCCTAATTCTCACCTCAGGGGAAAAAGTGTAAGAAAAATGTACATTTAGCGGAAATCGTATTAGGAAGAAAACACGGTTGTACCTTAGCGATATACTTAGTGCATTATATGGGAATACGTAACTTTATACGTCAAGTCGTATTATAACCACATCAACTACATGCAATAACGTCAATGTATACCGCCTTTTTCAACAACACTTTCAAGTTTGCAAAATCTTTACTTTGATTGGAATAGAAAAGCTATACCGTCAACAACAGCAAAAAGACGCGGAAAGAAGTAGAAATATATGGATTCACCGCCTGCATACTTTTGACCGCGTAGGGGTGGATGTAACAGATATTAGTCATAGCACTCACATATTCTTGAAGAATTTTGACTGGGTGTACATTTTACACGTGACCAAGAAAAGTTTATTTTTTGGAAAATTCGTACATTTAGCATGCATAGTCATCTTCTTACGTTTTAACCTGGTCCTATCTTATTGTTTTACTGCATTTAATACCGTAGTTTTAATGGTCCAGTTGAACTTCTGATTTAAGAGCCCCCTTCACACTGGAGATACGTCAATGGAAAAAGGACCAAACATGGCGAGAAGTCCTGGAGCCATGTGAGGACTCATATAAAGGTGACGTCATCCCCATGGTCTTCTGAGATTATTTTCCTGCTACGTGATTTTGAACATATTCAACCAGGACGCAGTTACAACTTATTAACAAGGATGCCACGTATGTAACGTAGAGGTAGTAAGCACGTAGTTAAGACAGAAAGCAGCATTAACGCACAGGTCTACCGCTCAGTAGGCGTGGCTAGTTCGCGATACGCTCTCCCCGCGTCAGGGCTTAGTCCTTTTTAGGTTACAGAAGTCGTCGTGACGTCAAGGTTTTGTAAACCCTGCGCTGCACAAGTATATTGCATGTTCTCACCACGGCAAAATAGTTCTCTGACAATAACACTGCCACTGACGCTCGGTCTGTCGGTGGGGCGCAGTCTTTAAAAAGTTTAGATTCCTCATCGGCTAATGTTTCCCGCTGGTTTCCCCTTTAGCATACCCCGCTCATTTGTGCCCCGCCAACCCCTGCCTCGCAGCTTTCTTGCATGCTTAACAAGTTTTTTTTCCCTCTAATATTAGCCGCGTTGTACGTGTAAGAAGGAGGAAGTGGTGTAGATGCCCAAAAATGACTACAGGACGGGAGGTGGCTGAAATTTCGAGAGCTTTTCCGGCCCTCTTCCCGTCCTTTCGTAGGTTCTGTCGGACCTGTTTCTAAAGAGCATAATCAGACAATGCTGTCAGAGTGCCAGCAGTTTACGTGATTTTCCGCGCTCTTTACTCAGTTACTAGGAAAACTTGTAAAGGGCCAGTGTGTATATAACATTATGAGAAACGGGATGGTATAGAACTTTTCTTATATGTGCACATTTTGAAAAATGCATGTTAAGACATGCATTACTCTTTTTCGGTGGGTGGGTTGTTAGGAGGGGATGATCAGGCGGATATCCTTTATCGAGGTAAGCATCTGAAGCGCAAACTAGGCAAACAAAATTATGGTACTTGAAGAACCATTTGTCGATAGAAAATGATTAAATGCGCAAAGCGAACTACGAATTGGGTAAAATTAGGAAAGATTTTGGATAGGAAAATTTAAAAATGGGTCAATTTTTAGTTCGAACAACAACTCACCCTAGGACTCTAAGAAAAAAATACAACCGATACAGTTAGTTAGCTAGTTTAAAGGCCCAGTTTCCTTCAAGTTGAGCCCGCTAAGGCCTTTTTCCCAATTGTGGCTCACTGGCTTGTTTTCCTTTAACTCCATTGCTTATGCCGAGCACCAAACCCAACGGCAGTAGGTTCCGTTTTTAAAGTCTTCGGTATAACCTGGCCAGGATTCGAATTCCCAACTAATACAATACAATGACAACATCTTATGAAGAAATTCCCTGTTAAACACTGCGCATGAGCGGATTAATATTCCAAAGATGAATAGAGCGAAAACGCAACAAAATTTTGACTATTTTAGAAAATCCAACAAAAATGTGAAATCAGAAAATCAAATACTTTATATCACACGACAAAAGTCGAATGCAGACTTTGCATCGTGGCTTCTTCGGTTTCCTAATAATGTGTTTTCCATTCAAAATTAGGTGCATGAATCTGTTCATAAAATGAAGCTTTCATTTTTCATCACACATGACTGTTTAAATGGAGAGGGAAAAAAAGAATTCCCTGTTCTGCATTCACAAATGTTGTCTCCTTCAAAGTTATAAAATAGTCTGCGCAGCACACTATCTTATATCCTAATTATTGAAGTAAAGTGAATATACTTGAAAAACTTTGACAATAAATATGTCAATAAGACTGAACTGTTATTTGTGGATCCTCGTAAATGTTGGTCTTTTGCTAAAGGACAATGAAAACGAAATCACTCTACGGCACATGATCATTTGTGTAAAATTTACACTGGTATCCATGGTCAACGTTTTTGTATGACAGGAAGATTATCTGAGAACATTGGCTTAAACGCGGGAACCAACAAAATTTATCATGATAAGGTTTTATTTCAGTAAAATTACTGAAAACTTTTCTTCATAATACCCAAGTGTTCTTAGAAATATTGTTCAGAAGGGGCTGTAGCGCCCAGTCACGAACTTTCTATATACATGGACAGAGCATGTAACTCTTACGTACTATCCGTAGATTGTCGCCATCGACTGAACCAAAAAATTGCAACAAGATGGCCGCCCTGAAGTAAAAATTTGCATGATTTGGCGACGACTCTAAAATATTTTAAACAAAAGTTTAATTGAATGAGGAACAATATCATATTCCTGAAATACATGAAGTAATTTTTACCTTAACTTGTATTATTTCGAAAATATTTCAACTTTCTTGAAAAATCTGTTGAATTGAACTACTTGAGCAAGTTCAAACTTGCTCAATTTAAAGTGCAGTACTCTTTTAAATCGTTACAATGAAAACATTGGAGTTTTCATCTAAAGGGGTGGAATTAGTGACCAATCGGACGTTAGATTGGTCACTTATTTATTTAAACTCTATTAGACTAATTTTAAATCTACTGAATTAAAGGGAGTATGTTCTGTTCATCAGTTCATGTAAATATGAAGTCCGTGCCCCAAGCACGCCGCGCCTCCTACTTGGCTGTAAATGTCCATCAGATGTATCCATAAAATATTGCTGTATTGCTGAAGATTAGATACAATCGGTGGCGTTGACACTCGGAAGAGGTACTATTGACGTAGCAACAAGGAGTCTTTAGCGGCGGTAATGTAGCGGAGACGTCCCTGAAACGTCAGAGACGTCATACGCCCAGCATCTTGTGGGGTTGAAACCCAGTGGGAAACTCGCCAACGCAGAAGAAAATTTGTGAAAGCAGCAGAAACCTAGAAAAAGCTTATCACGAACATAGCGACCTTGAATATTTTTATGGATTTTTCGGAAATCAAAAAGTTCTCGAGACATTGTAGTGATTTTTCAGGAAATCGGAGGGCGTAGCGTGATCTTCGTCCATCATAATGTAATGGCGTAATAGTCCCTTTTTATTTCTATTCGTGTACTGGTATACCACATGTTCTCTTTCTGAAATTGAGTTCAAAGGTACTATTCAAGTTTTTGTTTGTAATGAAAACAATAACATGAAAGTAATGCGGTTCGCAATTGCTACAGTTATGTACATTTTCTTAATGGAAATAAATCATAAATCACTAAGATGGGCAAGTTTGTTTAATGAATTACAAGATCCAACAGGATTATCAACATTTTTCAAAATCTAACTTGCTCCCTTCGACTTCTTCATTTACCCTTAACCACCCTTGATTTATAATTAAGTATTAGTCCGAGACTTGTTGAAACTCTGCAGGGTATTGTTTACAAGCAATAACAAATATTTATTCTTAATATGTAAGCCAAGCCGTCTAGACTGAAAATGTATTTGAGGATGTGGTCCTTTAAGGATCAAAATTCCAAAGACACGAATATTATCACGATTATTGTCAAAACAATTCACACTCACGCAGTTAATTTTCCTTTCTCAGATATTGCCAAACGCTCTCAACCATTTGGCCAAAGGTTTCGAGAGATTTATCTTTACTCTGTTAATTTTATCTTGAATGGGAATCCTGATAATGTCAAACGTTTTATAATTCTAGATACGTTCCCTAATGGTGGGTTAAAAGAAACAAATAAATTTACAGTTTTTTATTTATAGTTGTAAATGCACATTAACGCATAGCACACGGAATTTGAACACTAGAGTGCTAACATTTGGGTATTCGTGTTCAAAACTTGAGCACTTAGCGTTTAGAATGTGAACACTAGAAGCGCCAGCCGTTCAAATTAGCTAAGCTTTCACGGAAAATCTCGCCGTTCAAAAATGAATTAGCAAGTGTTTAGATGAGCGTCCGGGCGCTCAAAATGGTTGTTCATTATGTTAACAAGAGCGTTCTGAAATATCCTTTGCACGTCAGTGGGCTCTCTTTATCGGTTACATTTTGAAGTTCTGAAGTTGAACGAAGACTGAGTTAGTGGTGTATAGTTAGTTAGTTGGTTAGATGGAGTTTTACGGCCCAGTTTCCAATCTATTGGTTCAAGTAGAGCCGGCCAGGGCCTTTTTTCAGTAGTGACTCACTGGCTTGTTTTCCCTACTCCATTGCTTATGCGGAGCATCAAGCACAACGTCAGTAGGTTCCATTTAGCGGTTCGTGTATAGGTAAGACGTTACTGCTTATCACTGAATGGGATTTGATTACTTTCTGCCAAGTTTTTTTTTTTTTTTGAAAACCCGAAGTTTTCAATCAATGACGAGAGTATTGATAATATATACTGCGAATGTAAACCATAAAGAAACTTAGAAAAAACAGTAGGCCTACTTTATTGAAGGCAACCCAAATGTTTTTTTATTTCATATGTATTGTTTAACTTGCGAGTTCAAGAGACTTGGTCGAAAACCGCGATAACAGAATTAGAATTTAAATTCGCTGTTCGCAATAAATGATGCTAACACTGTAAAAGTATGTCCATGCAAATTGGAAAAAAATATTACATTAATCTCCTTGAGGGGTTGCCCTGGGCAATTTTATTTATGTTTACCCGATATTTCCGGTTATCGTATATGTGTACCGTCATCGTCAGACGTTATTCGCAACCATGTTCAACAATGTCTACGTTAGTTCCTGCCCTTTTATTCCTCTGTGCCTTCTTAGGAGTAGCCTACATCATTTATAACAATGTCAGTTCGTAATTTATGACATGTTTACCTTATGTGAGTAGCAGGTTGCGTATGAAGGGGCAAGGGCAGTCCTCATAAATTGTTTTAGTTCACAGTTGATTTCATCCTATATCATGGATTGGTCTTCATGCAGTGAGAATCAAAGGGGCAAGAGCAATCCTAGTAAATTATTTTAGTCTAGTTTACAGTTCAGTCTATCCTATATCATAGATGGCTCTTCAGTGAGAATCATGTGACAATATATTTCTCACTGAATTATGAAATACCATGGGGTTTAAACTCATTGCTTTAGTTTGGATATAAAACAGGCCTACTTCAGTTCTGTAATAGAACGAAAGCTAAGTGGAAGAGAAAGAAGGAAATTTTGTTTGAGAACTAGCTATTGTTTCAAAATATGTTTCCCGACTTTATTTAAAAGTCCCCTGACTCTCTGGCAAAGAGCCAGGGGCGAAAACCAAACAATACTCCCAAAGGAGTTCTGCTCCCAAAAGGAGCTACGTCCCCAAGGACAACTCAACTCAACAAACTGAACGACCTGACGTGCAGAGTCTCGTTCTAGACTGGCTGAATAGAACGGCCTCCGCCAGGTATCCCGGGGGCAACTGCTCTTTCCCTTCATAATTGTGGGCCTCTGTAAAATGTGCATGTGCGACTTTCTAAGTAATTGTAGTACAGTTATGAATAAAAATGTTACTCATATATAGCGACTCCAGATAATTTATACAGAGTGCTTATTACGTCACAGTTGTAAGCCACGCCCACTGTTGGGCAATAATAAACAGTTTTTTAGTCAAGTGACATATGGGTTATCAGAAGGTTTTCATTAGCTACACAAGCTAGCCTAACCTACTACACTAGTTCTGCCCGTCAAAAGAGAAAGAGCCAAATTAGTCGAAAACTTACCTCCTCCGTTCAAATAGCACATGTAAGGAAATCTCCAGACGTTACCCAGTCCTATAGCATACCCGAGACAGGACAGTAAGAAATCTAATTTATTCCCCCATTTTCCTCTCTCCGGTTCTGTTTCTGATGTGTCATCAATCATGGATCCATCCTTCATTTTGTCCATTTCTGTTGAAAAAGTAATTGTCGGAAGCTGAAAACACATGGATGAAATAGCTGTTTAAAGACCTCCATGATCCTTTCAACCCGAACAGTTCAGATTCTCATACCCTGCTTACTTAACTCCTGCAACAACTGCCTAAAAGTCATACTCATTCAGACACAATCTCAGTTTATTGAGAATTTCTGTAGACTACTTCAACTTCCGTGAGAGAGTTAAATGCTTTTTAGCAAACAGGACGCCTTGGTTATCGCTTATTTATCTTTAGGTCCACTTGGACCGAACACCTGTCTATACAGCACCGTACACTTCTGCCCGGGTGCGAACCCTTGCTGACCAAGATTTGTGACAAGAATAAAGAGAAATCAATCGAAGGAGCGACCGTCTAGGAATCACATTTTTTCAAAATTTTCTGTGCGCTCCAAGTTATTTGATGATGGCGCTCCGCTAAGAGTCCTTTGTGAAACCACCACAAATTATTTTTCACGACGCCCCTGTAATAAACTTGAACTTATCCCACAAGGTGCGTATAGAGCCACATTGTCTTCCACAAGACTTTTACCGTTTTTCCGTCTACTATATAGTCAGACAATTTTATTGGGACTGATTTGAGACTCGACTCAGACGACCGTGAGGCTCCTAATTATTTTACCGCACTGGTCCCACTACAGCCATACAGATAGGGTCGGTTTACGATCCGACTGATTTTGATTCTCCAACACGTTTAAATATATGATTGGTATCCATAGGATAAGAAAATCGAAATTATACTTATTATTTGGTGACGTCACATCGACTCGGAGCTGTTATCGGACAAGTATAATCCGATAAAATTTGTCTATCGGAGGTCACTTAATAATTGTTGACACTTTACAGAGAAAATCATGGTCTTTTGCCAATGTTGCTTTCTCTGGTTTACCCGTTAAACCCTGTTCGTCCAGTAACTTGTACCAGAGGTAAATACTTGTACCATCACATTCTTACCAATAAACAATTCTTTTATCAAATATTCCGTTACCCACGATCTATGTACCTAATAATTTATTACCGTACCAGGACAGGTTCGCTGTGCCCTATCTGAAAATTCTTTCCTCTGACCTAGTAGTTTGACGACCTTTTTCATCCAAGATCTACTTTTCAAGCACCCAACCTCCAGAGATCGTCTATGCTTCGCGATCCCACACACGCATGTTTTCAAACAGCAGTACTAACCTCACAAAAACACTTTTTCTTGTTGGCACACAAGCATTAAAATGTAAACTTAAAAGTTTATGTGAGAGGGGAATGGGCAATTGCATGGTTTTAACTATCAAAGCAGAGCGACGCCATTAGTTTGCGCCTAGCACACGGAGAAATATAAGCCAAAACGACTATCTGAAATGCAGAAAATCGTACCCCTTCCGTTCTACGTGCTCCCAAGTTTTGAGCCTCCGAAGGCATTTGAGGACACCTGAAAATATATGCGATATACCACAGTAGACCATTCACAGACTTGACAGTGTAGGATATGCTGCACCGTAACCCACTAGATTGTAAACTTTTAAAGTAGCAAATGAAATAGCTACATAGTGACTACGGAGCCTATATAGGGACAGCACTGATGGTCTGTTCAGAGAGCTGTTAGTTGATGGAGTCCTGACTGCACAATATGTTCTTTAAGGCCAACCAGTTGTCCACGGGAATCTCATGACTCAAAAGTATATAAACGCCGTCTGAAACGCCTAACATTCTGTTTTCACTATTCCTTTGACACTGTCAACCGCTTTTGCAAATTAATGTACTAGTTTGGTCGCATCCGGTCGCTAGTAAAAGTTGGTCAATTCAGGGAATGAACTCTTCATGTTTTACACGTGCTTAGTGCTCAGTATAAGCCTGAATGAAGCAGAGAAAACAAGCCAGTGAGCCACAATTGGAAAAAGGCCGTGGCCGGCTCGGCTGGAACCAATATTGTTTGGCAATTTGGCCGTAAAACTCCATCTAACTTACCACTTAACTAATTACACCCTCTGCAACTTCCAAAATAATTAATTCAAAAAGTAATCAATACCTATCACCAAAGTCTAGTCGTAAACAAAGTTTTGTTATTTGTATATAGCTTTCGTATTAGTTTATCATTGCCACAATCTCATCATCAGTCCTTGGGGATAAAGAGTCGTTTAATCAGCTAGTGGCTGATGTTTGAAAGACCGTTACTTCTTTGATCTCAAATCATTGTTTAATTAATCCTATCTGTCTATTGTTGTTAGAGTAACGAAATCAGTATGGACATGGAAGTACTACCTCGGAGGTAGTTCTTCCATGGTGTGAATAGGGTAATACAAGCTGACTCTGGACAAACTAAAAGATTTGAATGAATTTAAATTCCGGGACCGTTATTGAGGATTTTTTCTCCTCATACTTTTCTGAATCTTACAGAATTAGCAAAACTTCAAGTTCGAGTCCGAACTTCATCTTATTCCCACCTTCCGGGTCTAATGCATCTGCTATGTTGTCACTTTATTTAAATATTACAAAACAAACAGATAGATACAGCCTTAAAAACTTTGTTTTCATTTTCCCTTTCGATCTACTTGGGATCCTGAGTCCGGAATAGAAGATCGCTATCGACAGGTTGGGCACTCCTGCGGTCCGGCCATAGATCATTCAGTGTAGCCTGTGTTTTGACATCGTTTTCCCGTTATCGAGGCAATTTCTACCAAAGCAAACCAATTAACATGTTTACCAAATAGTTCTCTTTGTTTTGATATGACCATTTTAGTATGTTTGCAAAAGACTGAAAGACTGCCCCAACACCTTCCATAGGGTCAACGTTACTCCAGAAATCAGAAATCATAAACTTCATTCATCATAAGACCCATATGGGCAACATTGTAGAACCCATTTTGGTGGTTCATACGGGTCCAAGGCTAGTTCTGTGGCGAGAAAAAAAGGTAGCCCGTGCATGTAGACGACAAATATGGACAACATTGTAGGATCCATATTAGTGGCTCGTATGGGTCCAGCGCGACTTCTACCGCGAGAAAACGATAGTCCATATTATATAGAGGGACCATTTAGCCTAGGTGGAAGACTTTGAAAGGGGTTTGTATGGGTTATTTTTGAACCCATATGAGACCCCCCCCCCCCCTTTAACAACCCTCACTGGTCGCAGCTTTTGAGACGTGGGTAAACATGCATCTTATTAGGAAACCAGTGAAGGATTCAATGTGGGCTCATGTGAGCAACTTATGGGAAGTGGTGATATTCTAGGGACCTACATGGGCTTCATTAATAGTACACTCATTATTGTTATTGATGGTATGCAGACAACCAAAATGTGTTAATGCTTTCAATACGGCAAGGGATATGATATGGTCGTAGCATCCTTCAATGAAAATGATTCAAAGACATCTGGACTCTAAACCCAAGCGTTGTATGTATTTTAGGTAATTGAAAGAGATGTCTTGCATGTTATTTAAAAACTATATATACACGTATCTTTGCGTCTCTTTCCCCATCACCTCAATTGCAGAGTCTTCCTTTCTATTCTGTGACATCATATTCATGAGCAGATGAGGTCTCTACAGGGATTTGGCAGATCCAATGAATTAACATGTACATTTATTGTAGAACACTACGAGAAATTGGCATTACATCAGCATTCAGCGTTGATGAATCAAGTTCATCCATTCATTATCTACTGAACCAAAGTTTGCAGAGGGCATGTGTTACACATTTGTGAATGATTTAGGAGCAGATATTTTACATAAAGGTTATGCCAGGTGAATATACCAAGGACGCTATGGAAAAGGTGAATCGGTGATCCACCATTCGCCAAGAGTTGTAATTATGTTTGTATTTAGGTCGTAACATCTACTTGTAAGCAGATCCCATCTTTCACAAAAGTCATTCAGTGATAACAGTGAGTGTGCTACGCCATGTTGGACAGGCAAGCTGTCGTTAAAGACTACATTTCATAAGGTTTTTGTTTCAAATTCCCATCCATTCATTCCATCACGATATTCAATCAAAATCTATCATCTTTAGGGAACTTCTTCCAGAGAAAATCTTTAATAGTTGCATTAATAAAAAAAATAATAAAACACCTTCGCATACAGTAACGGGCAAATGAGGAACATTCCCATTGGTATTTATCGGTCTCCAAGCTAAGGTGCGGTGTATCAAAGAATGCTGATACGTGCACGACCCCTATACACGAATTCGGTTGCAAAGTGATCTTGAGATTTAGCAGCCTTTTGTGGATCCATCTTTTATTTTTATTGTATGTCTGTGTGTGTACCGAGAATAATTGTATCCAAATCAAAACCTGACACCCATCATCTTATTTTGGGACTTGGGGTTGTTTGCAGCCATCTGTATAATTCGCAATCAAATTGATTACAGTACTTAAATTAAGGCCGATGAACCCCAATTTCTCAACATTTCTTTGACTGCCAAATTCGTCTTTAGAAAAAGGCTACTGCAACCATCTTTGTAAGCGGACAATATAGAGTGCGTATACTGACGTCACAAGCCACGCCCCTTTTGACAGGCAAAATTAAGTGTAAGCTGGCAAGAAATGAGAGTATAGCTAGATGAGAGGAAGCTAGCTACACTAAATGTTGGGAGAAGAGCGGGCACATGACTTCTATTCGTAGAAGACTACCCCGACCTTTAGCAAGCGTCTTTGAGGCATCCCAAACATAAAATGAAAATGGCCAAAATTACAAAGGGATGGGTTCAGAGATAGCCCGGGAATACGAAGTGATGGTTAAGATAAAAGATCGATAAATATACATAGACACAAGTCACATGCAGGTAGGCTGCACAAGTGCAATAAACGACGTCAACTGGGGGCATGTTTTTTTATGCTAAGTTTGTCTTCTACACTCTTGCGTTCAAAATTGTTGAATTTACGGGTGTAATATGTGGTTAAATACAATTTTCTTGGGTGATCCATAACTTGACTGACCAATTATTGGAAAAAAAAAACAGATTTCAGTATTGTCACATACGTGACCAGCGATTGTTGAACATTTTACCCAACTGTTTTCAGACTACAGAAAGCTTCGTTACAGACCCTTGGACACTTAGAGGCGGGCCAATGGACCACAAGCGTGCCTTTCGTGCTTCATAACGGGTGTTTCTCATCAGTAACAACTATCAGAGAGAGGCTCTCAAAATAAGATACTAAAATTCCTGGTTTAACACCTGTCCCCCTTCCGCCCTAGAGGATTTTGTATCTAGTCTCAAAGCCCGGTATCTTTACCTATGGGGCCTCTGATGGTCCGGTGGTTCCTCCATTGTTGCATTCATCAGGACTATGCCATGTTTGACGAGGACTGAAAATGTTCTGCTCATCAAGTCCGCTGTATTCCTTTTTTAGTTTCCACATACATAGGAAGGACAAGACCTGACCGTAATGGCATGCAGATTAATATCAGGTCAGGGTATCTGGCCCAGACTGTGAATTCTCCAGACTGAAATGAAGGTGTCTAAATGTTTTGACGTAAAATGGTGCCTCCGATACGTTCTTGCTTACATTTGTAATAAATTAAAAGCTAACCGTTTATTAAGAACTTCTCTTTGACTAGTGGTTAGCAATGGACACTGAAAGTTCAGAAAGAATTATTGAGGGGTTTTTCGCTCTCCTGGGAGAGTCCAAGGGGTGCCGCTTTAAGAAAAGGTCTGAGATGGAAAATGTTATTGTATTTGAAAGATATTGGAATACATTTGACATAAAATCGGAGTTGGGAGTGCGCGTTTGTTGTTCGAACACTCTGTCAGATTGCTTGTGATTTCCACCGACAACCTGATTTTTCGGGACGATTCGCACTGTTTAACAAGAAATTTCCTTACTGGCTAACGAATAATACAATCTATACAATACAATGGCAACAACCAATCAAGAAACACCTTGTTAAACAGTGCGCGTCAACCCGATTTTCCCCAACCTTACATAGAGGTTTGGGTTCATTTCCGCGGGTCTCCGTTGCACACTTTGTGTCTGCACTGTAAAAAATTACGGTAGATTTACAGAACATCAAAATAAAGAAACATCTAAGGATAACAGCAAAGTTCTGGAAACTTATTACCAGAACTTTTCTGTAATCTTTATGTTTCTCTTTTTTTTTATAAATTTTGTAAATTTACAACGAATTTGAGCCTTTTTTACAGTGTGTCCTTCATGCGAAGGAACAATGTTATAGCGTTGTTTTCAAATTGGGATTTCATCCAGTACCGTACGTCATAGCCTAAATGATATTTTATATAGGGAGGAAGTTTGGGAGGAAGTTTGCCCATTTCATTGGTATAGACCAGATACTTTCGACGCAATGATTCCCGTTACAGCCAACCGCCCTACTTGAGCATATTTTTGTGGAGGCCTTTAGCTATTACATTTGTTTGCTTGGTGTACTTTGCAATAGACGGATATAAATTCAAATTAGTGAGCGACTTTAAATACAAAAAAATGTGATGTGTGTCAGTGATTTAGCATAAAAGTTCTCAATTTTTTAACTGCCCGCTTCACGTCCCCTCGTCTTCGTAGACACTTCCTGTCGCTGGATCCTAGCCGGGAAGGTATGGTTTCTACAGGCGTCTATGACAAGCCGAATGTTCAATCAATAGAAAATCTAATATTTTCCGGCGATAACCTTGGATTATCTACGGCACTAGTTATAACGAGATAAGCCCAGATTTTCAAAATAGCTTGGACTATCGACCGATAATTAAACATAATTGACCAAAAGATACTTCAAGATTATCAAATAACTTAGTATTATCCGTCGACAATCATGGATTGTCCACTACTTTTAGCGTACTTAATGTGATAATCCTGAAAGATTATCAGTCAATAATCCAAGTTTAATCACAATTGTGCTTGATAATCCTGGTTTTACCTTAGATAATCCGATGATTATCGATTGATTATCAAAGATCATCCAAAATAATTTTCTTTACATACCGGAATATATTAATATTGCCAAGGTAAAATGAGACAATCTTAAAATGAAATGTTGCGTTTGTATTACAAGGAAATTTCGTCCTTGTAAAACCAATATTTATTGGCAATGAGTGATAAATAATTACAAGTAAGACAGTAAGGTAGCCTTCTTTTCAAGAAAGAAGTTTCCCTCAGATAGAAATTCAGTTGTTTGTTGGTGTCAAGAATAATTTGTTCACCCAAACTTTCAACATTTCAAAAGATGCAACTTCGATCACTCTTTTTGTGCATAATATTTTGAGCAGATGAAGCTATTACTGGGGTTTATTGACGTGACCGAATTGTTTGAAAATGACTAGAGCTATTTATTTTTATTACTATGTCAAAGTATTTCAAATGCAATATTTCCCTTTACCAGTCCGATTATATCTGTCCGTTGCGTAAGGATGGTATAATTAATATGTGGATCATCTTTTCTTCTCGACTGATAATCTTGGATTAATAAAAATATATTGATAATTTTGGAGTATCGTTTGATAATCAAAGATTTTTACCCGAAAATCGTGGATTATCATGCCGTTTGTGCGAAAAAAGTAATAATCCAAGATTCTCGATTGATGAACCAAGTTTGACAAATAAAATTAGATTCAGTTTTACGGCCCAGTTTCCATCCGATCGGTTTAAGTCGAGCCTTCCACGGCCCTTTTTCCAGTTTTGGCTCACTGGCTTGTTTCCTCTATTTCATGTGCTGGGCACAAAGCAGAGAGGCAGTAAGTTCCGTTTTTAAAGTTTTCGATATGACCCGGCCGGGATTCGAACTCCGGACTGCAAGTCTGATGCTCTGGCCACTTGACCATGCAGTTGGCCAAGTTTGAAAAGGTGAATGTTTGATCAATAGCGAATCCAAGATTATCGTTTGATAAACATGGATTTAAGATTGATCGAGACTCCACGATTATCACAATAATTTTACATCTCGGAGAAAAATCTGGACTTTCATGTGATTATCAAAAATTTATCACTTGATAAACTTGGTTTATTGCCGATAATCTTGCATTATCTTGAGTTGTACCTTGTTTATCGTTGCCAATCAAAAACCCTTGGGTTTTCTAGTTATTGAGCAGCCTGCTTCTAATAAGCGTCACCCCTCTAGAGTTACGTATGACGGTACGAGGTGAAAAGTTATTAATAATTGGGCTGACAAATAACTTATAAGTGATACGTCATAATTCTAAAATTGCAAAGGGGATATTCTCTTATGAAACTTTTCTGGAACGCTTCGAACGGTTTTAATAATGTGTTTCTTTTGCTACATAATACGTAGAATAAGGTTGAAGCACTTTTTACACGTGTTGCTTTTTCAGGCCGGGGCAAATTACCCCAGGTATAAATGTACTATTTGACGAAGTGAGCGCTTTTTATTCTAAAAAAATGGGCATCACTGGCGCCGATTGCCAATGTAGGTCTTGTGACTTCATTGTGATAAGGACAATCAGCTATTTAGCTTGGCCACCTGTTGCTTCCACTCATTGAAAATTTCTTCTTTTTCTATCCCTTTGTCTGATTCAATTTATCATTATTCTGATTTATTTCTAAAATCTTCTACTGTCCCTTAGGGACACTTATTAACTTCTTTGTAGTGCGAACAACTTTGTGAATATCCCAAAGCGTTACAAAGGTTACATACCTGAAACATACATTGTCTACGTAATTGGGCGTATTTATTTTTTTAAAGCATTCATGTTTGTGCAGCCTTTAAGCTCGTAGCTCCCATTTTACGAGGTAAATCCTACCTTACTAACTGTGCCCCTTTCACTTGGTAGGTAAACGCATTCTATATTTCCCTACATTCAAACAACAACCGCTTTTTCTTTGTATCTGGCTAAACGAAACTGGGTGCGTTTACACTTGATCCGGATCTGATCGCCTGCGCGAGGTCTGATCCACTGCTCGAGATCAAATTTGTAGTGTAAACGCAGATCAGATAGGGATCTGATCGACCGATTTTGATCCTAGTAAGGGGGGAGGATCAGACCCGCACAGGCGATCAAATCTGTAGTGTAAATGCTCGCCGGATCAACGGTGAGGCAAGGTACGGTATGCATGGTACATGTACAAGGTTAATTTTTTGGTTACACTTTGGTGCGCACGCGCGTGTACCTGTATTTCTTAATGCGACTACCGCTTAAGCATAGAGGAGGATCAGAGTACGAGAAAAGTGTAAATGCACCAGGATCAAGCCATACACGTAATTCGATACGCTGATAACATCGGGCGATCAGACCTGGATCAAGTGTAAAAGCACCCTAATGCGACTTTAGGACCTTTAATATTTAAGTTACGGGTAGACAATAGACCTTACCCTCTAAATGGGTAAAATGGGGAAAATGGACGTCGTGTTTGGGAGATCTCGTCGAGATCAAACCATGCTACACACATGTTTGGTCCATACTCGTGTAATCATCTTGCGTGTTGTGGCCAATTGGCCCTCCTATTCGGGTAGGACCCTACAAGAACGGAGTCATTTTCTCAAATATCGTTCTCAATAATTTGGGCATATTTGGGAAGACTTTTTCCTCATTCTCCCGCCCCCCCCCCCCCCCAAATGTGAGATCTCCGTCCGACCATTAGAAAAGAAAGGGAATGTCTTTAAATGATTTGCACCTGCCATAATATAAAAGATAAAACATGAATTTAGGAAAGGGAAGCAAATGAAACGACGCCATATCCTAATTGTGAATAAAGACAGACGATGAAGTCATCACCGAATCTGACAGACTAAAGGCGAAAACCAGGGATTTTCTTTTTTTTTCTTCATTTTGATAAACAAGAACCGGAAACTCACGAAACGGACTGTATGATATTACCTGATATCTGATTAAATGAAATATTATACATCGGACTGAGTCTCAAACTCCCGAATTTATTTTTTTTGGTTTTTCTGGTCATTTCCGGCCCACTTAGACCCAACACCATAGCCGTCGATTTGGGGGCGACAGGGGGAAATGTCCCCCACATTTTTGATTGGAGGGGGCACTAACGTAAAAGTCCCCCCTCCCACACACACACACACACACACACACTCTTTGTGTGACCTGAAACTAAGAAGTTTTATACTAACAAATAAACTACACATATGAAAGGTGTGTTCCATCGAATACGATCGATTTTCTGTATCAATAATTCCACTTGTTGACTTTGCAAATCCTCAAAATTTTCGCGCGCTCGCGATTGCAGTCTTATTGATGTTCTCTTTCGCTTGCATATCAAACATACTCATATTATTCATTGGTCTCTATTATTATGTCGATTGTTCGTGTGCATAGAACAGCAAGTGTGGTTAAGAAGGAGCACAACATTTAGGAATTTGAAGAAGCGAAATCGTCCGGTGCTAATTTTTAATGAAATCGGTAATCTAATAGTGAATGACCATCCTGGCAGGCTTAAATCGGTAAAGACATTTTAAGGAAACTGAAATGTCTCGGTGCACAGTCTGCATGCAACTTTTTCAGAAATTCAAATGATTTCCGATGCAAAATTTCGACGCGAGCACATCACACATTCGTATAGCGATTCTACCATTTCGTATTTAGAGCATTATCAGAGAAGTAAAACCAAACTGACGTTTGCTAAATTAGAGACTTCAATCTGGAATTAGCTGCACACCTCCATCCTCTGTCTGCAGATATTATACGATGAGTTGTCGTTCGAAAAGGAAATATTTTAATTGTTTTTGTATCAAAAATCTTACATCGGTAGGTCTATGTAACGGTGTCTCAGTGGCGCCAGTGGGTACCACCCTCCGATCTGTGAGTTCTCCGCAGTGGAATGAAGTGTGCTTTTGATCAGTTCATAGACTTATTTTACCCTCTTTCATCACAAATGGTTCCTTAGAACTTTTTCAAAAATCCTTCGCAAACTTTCACAATTTTGGTGTGATTCTGTTACTTAATGAGTACACCCGGAATTTAAATTCACATTGACCGTATAGTCCGTTGAGTAATTACCCACACTTTCAAGACCATGTTTTGAAAACTTTGGAGTTTCCTAGCAACTCAAAATATTGAAAAATTTAGCACCATTTTGCATTTGGGTCCCCTTCTCTCAAACACCCAGTGGCGTAGCTACAGGGTTCAGGCGGCCAAAAATGAAGGATTCGGAAATATGCCGTTTGTGAAACCAGTCCACTGTGTGGATTTGACAACTCATTGAATTCCGAATTCTCACCAATAAAAGTTCCATATTTTTCATTATCTGTTTCAAAAAAGCGAAATTTTCCGTTCGCTTCGCTCGCCGCAAACTGCATTTCCTAAACAAAAGTCCCCGCTCATAACTTCATAAACTTTTCGGAGCTCTGGAAGTGATTAAAAAGTGACAACTGTAACTAAAGTGCTACTTTCAAAAAATTTTCTTCCATAAAATTCCAAATTTGCTGGAATATAAGCTCTTGACTCCAAAATTTCGTCGGAGAACCTCATTTCGTAGGCGTTGGATAACATTGTGTAGGAACAACGATCTTTAATAGCCTCTCAATGTCAGGTTTGCCAATAGGAAATACAAATTCTTTAGTAATCCCCCAACTTTTCAAATTTCCTTACAAGAGACCTAGAATCCCAAACTTTTTTTGAAATACAAGTTCCATATTTTCAAATATTTGAAGAAGGCAAAAATTTCAGCGAGCTTCGTGAGCCGCAAATTAAGTCCCTAGTATAATGGTGTTCACTCTTAAAAATAATCGTAAAACTTGGATGCTTGCACATCCTGCCTCCCCCCAAAATGTCTAGCTATGCCGCTGTAGAAACCTTACCGGGACAGGAGAAAAAATTAGGTCACATGTGCCCCCACTTTGAAAATCAAATCGACTGCCCCTGCCAAACACTACCATAATACTATTCTAATGCTAAGCGTCAACTGCTCCTACTGATTAAACGAGTTTTGTGCTGTCGGAGTAACGCTACTGGATAAAAGTTACACAGTTGCGGATTGACGTCACTTGAACGTAAAATTACACAAGATAAAACGAAAATACATAAAAATATTATTTCTTTACAGAAACATTGGCTTATTATCTATTTTCATTACTGTGTATAGAAGACTATACGTCGTACTTAAATGTAAGTTTTTTGTTTGTCTTTTCGTGTAAATGTGAAACAATTAAAAGTACATACCTGTAGTGTTTTCGTTTTCGGCAGATGCGTCCTCCTTCCCGTCGACGGCGTAATACTTCTGATCGCCAACGGACGGCTGTTGTCGTCTAAATCGATCCAGGAACTTCATGTTGTGTTGAACCCCAGTCAAGTATCGCAATCCCTGGAAAATAAATTACGACAAAGTTGCAGGACAAATTCCTGTGGGATGCTTTTCATTGCAATGGGAAATGTGATTGTTTGAATTTTCGTGATGCTAAGGTCACCGTTGAGGCAATTATTCATGAGACTTTTTATATTGATTATTTATGATTTATTTTTAAACAGTATGTGAACAGACGGATCATACTATGTGTTTAATTATGAGGTTGTATGTAAAGCCATCACACATGAAGTTTTCATGGAGGTCAAGAAGTCTGTCGATTCCACTGCACGCTCGAACGTCTAACCAGGGACAACCTTTTCGTAACGCTCCTGGGCCAGTTAGCTGCGATTATGGTATAACTATTGTACGCACCTGCCTCGCAGGTTATTTCTGCGCGGAACAGCTGGTTCAGGCGAACCTGCATGTTTCCAGTATGATGCCCGCTGTTTTGAATCAGTGTGTCTGGTCGTTGAAAAGGATAATTTTGGCAACAGGTGTGAAGAAGTAGCTCCATGTTCAACTTTATCGTCATGAATGTCTAATGACCTCATTTGACTTCATTTGGAGAAGAGACAAATTCAAAAAGTTGACCCAGAACTTCGAAAGTACTTTTTCCAGATTAATCAAGACGCTTCATTCGGGTCTCTTTTAAGAAAAGCAGCCAGTGGCGTAACCAGCGGGGGAAGGTGTGGCAAACTGCCCCCCCCCCCCGTGGCGTAGCTAGGATTTTTTCCAGGGGGGGCAAAGGTATGAAATTTCCCAAAAACTTTTCCCGGTCAATGTGTATGTATTTCATATAAAACATGCAAACTTACAAGTATAACAACATGTATTAAAAGTGTTAAAACAGTGTTAAAAGTTGAATCGTGGTGGTTCACGAGGATAAAACTAAAACTTTTGTGTCTTGACATGCATTTCCTCATGCCATTTTATGCTACTTTGGGAAGAAAAACTTGTCATTAAATTTGCACACTTTTAGGAGTCAAAATAAGACAGCATTGATCGGTATTTGTGGTGTTTCTTGGCTACAAAATGTTATTTTGTCATAAAGAATATCTAAGTGGAGCGCCACCATTGGTTGGCGCGGAGCGTAGAGAAAATTTGGAAAAAGCAGATCCCTTAGATGGCCGGAAATAGCATTTTCCAGGCTAATACGAAGAATCTAGCCAGTCGCTTTCTTCTTTTGTCGTTTGAAATAAAATGCTCACTTCAATATATGTTCGCAAACTGCAAAGTGATCAGAGAGTTAAGAACTAATTTTACCCCAAAAATGTAATTTTGCCCAAAAGACCGAGCGAAGCGCCACCATTGGTTGGCGCGGAGCGTAAAGAAAATTTCGAAAAGTCAGACCCCTCAGATGGTCAAAATAGCGTACTTATGCTTGTAAAGAGAATCTAAACATGTAGTCTTTTTTATCGATGCCACCAGTGGGAAACAGAGTCTACCTTTTTAAGTAAAAATTGGAATTTGACAGAAGTTGCCTAGGTCTATTTGTAGGAATTAAAAAAAAGTTGGCATCACTGAAAGACCTTGCAGGGACAATCCTTCCCCTTTGAAAAATTGTGAAAAATTTTGAACAATTGGGTGTCCTTATAAGCAATCTGGTGCCACATATGCTATCTTTTGAAGTAAAATCTGTGTTAATAAAGTTAGACTACGTATTTTTTAAGAACAAAGAAAAAATGGCATCTGTGAGGGGGGGGGGGGGATGGCCCAATGGTCTCCCCTTCGCACGCCACTAAGGAGGCCCAATAGTGGCTCGATCACACAGGATATCCTGTTAGAAAAGCAGTCTGTTAAGTGTAGTAGGCTACAAGGTACTCATTGTCCATTTATTGTTACACTCAAAGTGAGCAGAAAGCTATTTTCCCGAACTAGCTTGAAAGTCTCCAAGGATTAGGCTAAGTAACAAAATCTAAGTGTGCCAACGGATCCCGCTAATTCTAATTTCTAGTTTATCGTTGGCCATGGAATGTTTCAGCCCGATCCATCGTTATGTACGCAGAGTAAAATCGTACAGCTACTGCTAGCTTGTAGAAGAACATAACAACCTCGGGGGTCTACGGTAGTGACTTGTCAGTTTTCACATCCTTTTACTGAATGCCCAAAGTATCACCTGAATAACAGCTTCCTGTGCACTGAAATGCACTGATCATAACCCCCGTGCGTATACAAGCACAAGAGAACATTCAATCTGCTACGCGGAGAGGACTTTTCTGTGGAACGCAAATTGGGCCGGTTCATGCGACACTGACGAAATCTGAGTTAATTTGTTGCATGAAAATACGAATTATATATATGAGAAATGTCTCACAATTTCTTATTCTACCAAAAATTTTGATAAATTTTTGTAATAATAAGAAGATTCATCAAATTTCCCCATTTTCATCAATTTTCCCAAAAATTTTTCCAAGGAGGGCAACTTGCCCCCCTGCCCCCCCCCCCCAGTAGCTACGCCACTGCCCCCCCCCCCGACACAAAAAAGGGAAACGAAGAAAAAACGGGAAGGGAAGGAAAGAAAGGAAAAAGAGAAAAAGAGAGGTGAGAAGAGAAAAGGAAAAGGAGAAAAAGGAGGGGAAGGAAATTAAAGAAGGGTAGAAGAAAAAAGGAAAACCGAAATGAAGGGGAAGGAAAAAAGAGAAAAATGAGAAAAGAAAGTGTGCCAAATATAACATCAAAAGCAAGTTTGATCTGCAGTCGCGTTTTGCTTAATATATGAACATTCATTTACAAAAATATATGAACACTCATTTAGTCGCCCAAAGTTAACAAAATAATATCTGAGGTCAACTTTATCGGAGGAAAGACTTTCCTCTCTTGCTCTTTGTCGGACACTCGGGAGGACTTTAGAAAAGCACTTATTCTCAGATTTGCTACCAATATTTGAAAGAAGTGCAGATTCTTCAGTCATCCCCCAACTCTTTAAACTTAAAGCCTTCTGCAGTATAAGCGCCATATCAACAAATTATTGTTTCAAAAGGGCAGACATTTCGGCGCGTACACCCCTAATGCAGTCGTGTTCACATTTGCAAGAAAAATCGGAAAACTTAGCTACTACTTACAATCCCGAGACATGCTATTTCTTGCTGTTTGAGGCGGTCGCATTTCTTCAAAATTTTCTGTAAGCTTCGCGCCAATTGATGATAGTCTATCTAGCAAGACTTCATATTCTAGGCAGGGGAACCATTGGCCTACCGTACTCAAATGCTCTCATACACACCTGTCATCAGATACCTTTCAACCCTGTCAGTTGTGTAGTTTTTGTAAATGGGTTCTTAAGTCATTGGAGTGTCAAAATTTTACCAATGTCCAATGTTGCAGAGCAGTGGTGTAGCTACAGTACAAGAGGCACTGGGGCGATTGCGCTCTTGCTTGAAAAAGTGAAAAATTCTAAAATTTGCCATTTTAGGCACCAGTCAAATACAGTGCGGTTTTCCAAAGTTTTTCCTTCAAAAACTTCCGAATTCTTCCTAATAGAAGTTCCATTTTTGAAGTTATTAGTTTTAAAAAGGCAAAATTTTCGGCGAGAAGCAGTTCTTACAGCTGTAAGTGATCACTCATAAAGCAGTTAGTGAATAATTTGTCCTAGCTGCTACGGTGTCGTTTCCCTAAACTATTCTTCAATATAAGCATTCATTTTTGTCTAAGAAAGGCAACAAAGTTTCGAGAGTTTTTAATGTCGCACAGAAGTCTTAATCCGCACTACTTAGATAACACGATCTTCAGTCGACATGCTATCTCAGATATATGCTTACACAAAACGCAGAGTCTTCGATAGTCCCCCGGATATGCCAATTTCCTTACAGGAAACCCTTAGTCTAATCTATTTTCTGCAATACAAGCTCCATATTTACAAATGTGTGAAACAATCCAAATTTTTGATACGTACCTTATACAGTAGTGTTCACACTTATAAAAAAAATCAAATATATTTAAAAAAATGTTCTAGTGCGTAGAAAAAGCAAAAAAAAGAAGACGAAAAAATTAGCATAAAAATGTACCGTTTGGTCAATAAGGTAAGCAGTGGCGTAGCTACTGGGGGGGGGGGCAGGGGGGCAAGTTGCCCCCCTGGAAAAATTTTTGGGGAAATTTGATGAAAATGGGGAAATTTGATGAATCTTCTTATTATTGCAAAAATTTCACAAAAATTTCTCAATATTTTTGTTCGAATAAGAAATTGTGAGACATTTCTCATACATAATTAGTATTTTCATGCAACAAATTAACTCAGATTTCGTCAGTGTCGCATGAACCGGCCCAATTTGCGTTCCACAGAAATGTCCTCGTTGCGTAGCAGATTGAATGTTCTCTTGAGCTTGTATATGCACGGGGGTTATGATCAGTGCATTTCAGTGCACAGGAAGCTGTTATTCAGGTGATACTTTGGGAATTCATCAGTAAAAGGATGTGAAAACTGACAAGTCACTACCGTAGACCCCCGAGGTTGTTATGTTCTTCTACAAGCTAGCAGTAGCTGTACGATTTTACTCTGTGTACATAACGATGGATCGGGCTGAAACAATCCATGGCCAACGATAAACTTAAAATTAATCTAGAAATTAGAATTAACGGGATCCGTTGGCACACTTAGATTTTGTTACTTAGCCTAATCCTTGGAGACTTTCAAGCTAGTTCGGGAAAATAGCTTTCTGCTCACTTTGAGTGTAACAATAAATGGACAATGTTTTGAGTACCTTGTAGCCCTCTACACATAACAGACTGCTTTTCTCACAGGATATCATGTGTGATCGAACCACTATTAGGCCTCCTTAGTGGCATGCGAAAGGGAGACCATTTGGGCCATGCCCCCCTCACAGATGCCATTTTTTCTTTGTTCTTAAAAGTACGTAGTCTAACTTTATTAACACAGATTTTACTTCAAAAGATAGCATATGTGGCACCAGATTGCTTATAAGGACACCCAATTTTTCAAAATTTTTCACAATTTTTCAAAGGGGAAGGATTGTCCCTGCAAGGTCTTTCAGTGATGCCGTTTTTTTTTAATTCCTACAAATAGACCTAGGCAAATTCTGTCAAATTCCGATTTTTTACTTAAAAAGGTAGACTCTGTTTCCCACTGGTGGCATCGATAAAAAAGGCTACATGTTTAGATTCTCTTTACAAGCATAAATACGCTATTTTGACCATCTGAGGGGTCTGATTTTTCGAAACTTTCTTTTCGCTCCGTGCCAACCAATGGTGGCGCTTCGCTCGGTCTTTTGAGCAAAATTACATATTTGGAGTAAAATAAGCTCTTAACTCCCTGATCACTTTGCAGTTTGCGAACATATTTTGAAGTGAGCATTTAATTGCAACGACAAAAGAAGAAAGCGACTGGCTAAATTCTTCGTATTAGCCTGGAAAATGCTATTTCCGGCCATCTAAGGGGTCTGATTTTTCCAAATTTTCTCTACGCTCCGCGCCAACTAATGGTGGCGCTCCGCTTAGATATTCTTTATGACAAAATAACATTGTGTGGCCAAGAAAAACCACAAATACCGATCAATGCTCTTTTATTTGGACTTCTAAAAGTGTGCAAATCTAATGACAAGTTTTACTTCGTAAGGTAGCATAAATGGCATATGAGTGCATGTAAAGACACAAAAGTTTCAGTTTTATCCTCATGAACCACCACGATTCAACTTTTAACACTGTTCCCGTCAAAGTCGAAAATCTTGCACCATTTTGCATGTAGGCTCCTTGAAAACGTCAAAAAATTTCCGGACACCCCTCCCCTTAGACCATACTGCATGCCCCTCCCCCTTCAGAGAAATCCTGCGTAAGCCACTGCTTTAGTACATACAAATAAACCAGATGTTGTTCACCAAAATAATATACTTTGTTATTTCCGATTGCTCTACGTTATACTTTAAGATTAAAATGCAGGTAATATTACAAAATGACATGGTAATGTTGTTATACTTGTAAGTTTGCATATTTTATATGAAATACATACACATTGACCGGGAAAAGTTTTGGGGAAATTTCATACCTTTGCCCCCCCCCCCGGAAAAAATCCTAGCTACGCCACTGAAGGTAAGGTAAGGTGAGTTGCATGCCCCCCCCCCCGTTTCCCCTCCCCTTAAGGCCCTAAGACACCCACAAACTAACACAGCTCAACTAGTCTAGTACAAAATCGGGAAACCTCTATGCTATTGCCCCCGGACAGTCAGGTCTGGTTACGCCGAATTTTACAGTGAAGATGACTTAAAATAAGCACGGAATCTTAGATGGAACTTTATCTTCGGTTGATCTTAATCCACCCATGCATCGTCATGGTCAAGAATAAACTAACTGAACCGACCCATATTCCCAACAATCATTTCGAATAACTCAAAATTCATCCTAAATTTCAGTGTTCTCAGTGAAGGCCATTGGTCACCACTTTCAAAAGACCAGAAGGATACAGTCAACAAGCTAAAGACACTTTTATTAGTTGAGAAGTTTGCTCATTTACATAATTGCTTACTTGGCCTATGAAAGCTTAATCGACTGATAGCTCCAACTTACCAAATTGGTAAAACACTTAAAATACCTGGGACCTTAAAAGTTTTTTCTTATAATTTTGAAATTTTTAATATTATGAGAGAAACCTACGCATTTATGATGGTATATATATATACGTGTGTGTGTGTGTGTGTGTGTACGTTTTTGACACGCTTGTTAACATAATATCTCAAGAAGAGGACATTCTGCAGATCCCTAATTAGATACATGAATTCCACTTATTGTGAAAAATACATATTGATTTTGTTGAAGGTCAAAAATTGTCTGGGGTAATCAGGGGTCAAACTCTGATAAACGTTTTAACGAGTGTCCTCATGCTAGGAATTATGGATCGAGTTCATACTGTGTGTGCAGATGCAAATTATTAGGAAATGATTCCCTTCGTTTTTGTAGAAGTCAAATTTTCAAACTCCGAAAAACTTGTAAACACAATATATTGTGCAGAGTTCGTATTTTTAGAAGAAGATGAATCATGGTTAAAAGGAGGATCCTAGTACTGAGTTTGGTGAAGAAGTCAGTGGTCGTCTGTATAAAGGGAGTCACATTCTCCCCTCTCTTGCTAGAGGTGTAACCGTTGTCCTAACTTTCTAAAAAGTGCCTAATTATTTTACACACTCCCAATCTCTTCCAATTTGGAGCCTCAAAATCCGTCACACAGAGCACATGTCTCCAGCCATGAACTTCTAGGCTATATATATATTTATATATATATATATAAATCAAATTGGTAAAGCTGGAAAATCTGGCTGAGGTGAGCCACTGAGCCATGAAGCCAAGTTGATTTGGCCTTTGTTCAAATAACAGATGAAGCAACTCGCAATTCACCTCCTGAGCAGGCGCCTAATTTTTTGGAACAGCACTAGTTCCCGTTTGACGCAAGCCCAACCAAAGATCAAAGTTGATGCCATCCAGCTGAACACAATTGTTTATTCGCCAGCGGATCTCCGAAGAGATACAGAAACCTGTGAAAGCAGAGATGAAGTGAAAATAAACGCTGACGACAAATGCGTGGAATATATAGATGAAATTGGTAAAGCTGGAAAATCTGGCTGAGGTGAAAAAACGATGTTGACTCCACCGGGATTCGAACTCGGGATCTCCCACTTTCTAGTGCGGACGCATATATATATATATATATATTGATATAGATATAGATATATATATATATATATATATATCTATATATATATATATATATATATATATTTATATATATCTATTTCTATATATATATCTATATATATTTCTATATATATATATATATATATATATATATATATATATAAATAATAAGAAAGTAAACACTATTGCATTTCAAGATACAAGCTTGTTTCGTATAGGCATACGTTTGTAGCCTACACTCCTCAGTCTACAAATGCGAAGCATAACGGTTATAAAATAACAAAATGAAAATGAGACGCGCGTGTTATAGACACGTCATAGAGGTTAAGCGCCCATTATGACGTCCACAGAAGAAAGTATTATCTGCAGAACTAGAACGCGCAAAATAGCTTAAGAGTGCGCGGGTTATTAAAATACGCACAAAATCTAAGTGTTTTACAGATCAGTAAGGTAAGCACTCTATGCTGCATTATAAAAAGTTATTATAAGATAACAGCTTCTTCTTACGGTGCCTACAGCTACTAACAAGTTCATTCCTATTATTCAAGGAAGACATATAAGGTTTGTGGATGATGTTATTTTATCATCCACAAACCTTATATGTCTTCCTTCACTTGTGCCACATGAGGGGTGACATGTTACCATTATGCACAGGGGTCGGTAGTTACTATTTTCTGATTGAAAGTTGGGAAATAAATACCTCCTTTGTTAAGAGATTCCGCCTTAAGTCTCAACAGGGAGCTGTTGGGAGAGTTCCCCGATCTCAACGATATATTAAATAAGCCCACGCTTGTTTACACGCACAAGCAATTAGATGAATGAACGATACATTCCTTCACATGTGACTCATATGCGCAGCTGGCACTATGTTATTAAAGGGGTTGTTGCATCGTCCGAATAATGCCCAATATCACTGTGAAACGAGTCGTAAATACATTCGATTGAAAAAAATATGACATATTGGCTGACTTTGTCAGTTGCGCAAAGTATCAAAGCCCGACAGATAGTCCACACACTATTGTGTAGATTGTGATACAGGATAATTATTAGAAAAAAAATTACGGACGAACCACTACAGGTCTAGCTTTGTCTAGAACTGCAATGCACAGTGGTTTTTCTGGGGTTCTAAAAGTGCACTTAGGGAAAATGATTTCAATGCAATGCAATCTTTAGATCTAAAATGATGAAGATTATTCAAGTGCTTCAATGTGGCGGATTGCGCAATAATCTGCCATGTTTTTGTTGCACTGCTTTGGGAGGTTATATATATATATATATGATTTTGGGTGCACTTTAAATAGCGCTTTATATACCGTATTCAATCATTCCCAGCCAGTAACTTTACCACGTTGTGAGGTGAGCGGATGAGTAAGTGCATGTGTTAGCAATTGACCGAGGTTTTCAACGCAGTACCATCCCCAGCGATCTTGCGTATATACCCCATCTGGAAAATAATTGCTGTTCACCTGTCTACAGGTATTGATCCAAGCTCACATACTCAACGCGAGTCCATTGGGACTGTGGCTTGACCATTTGCCTCATGTTAGGAGGGCTCTGCCTTTACGAGAAATCCAAGGTCATGCGCGTTCACTGTAAAACTATGGGGATCCAGTGTCCAAGTTATGACCTTTCATAGCCTAGTGCACGTGGAAAAGACATGGAAAGAACGAAACATTTAAATAAGGTTGTAAAATACCACATGTGTCCTTCATTTTTCAAGCTAGGTTGCACTGAGTGCCAAACCGTTAAAGGTATGGTGACATGCCATGGCGCCCTTGTCCCTTGGCACATCTCCTGTGAAAGGTCCGCTGGATTTATTTCAAGCTCATTTATTGTTCTCGAGGTATAACCGCTTCAAATTATAAGTTAACTTATGTGACAAACGGTCTAAGCAACAATGACGATGTTAATGATGTTTAGGGTTGTTGCAGTTTTATTTTTGCTTCTGTTTAGCTTGTCTTTTGGCTACAATACACGTGTAATTTTTACTGACACCATGACCAGGAGTAAGAAGAAGATTTCTTAGAACAAGGAGTCGTAACAGATACAACGAAATAATTTTAAATAACTGAAGGAATCCTAGTTTGGAATAAACATTGTCAAGGAAAGAAGGAAAAGAAGGAAAAGAAGGAAAAGAAGGAAAAGAAGGAAACGAAGGAAACGAAGGAAAAGAAGGAAAAGAAGGAAAAGAAGGAAAAGAAGGAAAGGAGGAAAAGGAGGAAAAGGAGGAAAAGGAGGAAAAGGAGGAAAAGGAGGAAAAGCAGGAAAAGGAGGAAAAGGAGGAAAAGGAGGAAAAGAAGGAAAAGAAGGAAAAGAAGGAAAAGGAGGAAAAGGAGGAAAAGGAGGAAAAGGAGGAAAAGGAGGAAAAGGAGGAAAAGGAGGAAAAGGAGAAAAAGGAGGAAAAGGAGGAAAAGGAAGAAAAGAAGGAAAGGAAGGAAAGGAAGGAAAGGAAGGAAAGGAAGGAAAGGAAGGAAAGGAAGGAAAGGAAGGAAAGGAAGGAAAGGAAGGAAAGGAAGGAAGGAAGGAAGGAAGGAAGGAAGGAAGGAAGGAAGGAAGGAAGGAAGGAAGGTAATGTAGTGGGAAATTTTTAAACAGTATCGACAATTTCCTACACAGCGCCTCGTTCGTCACACTTTCGATATTAATATCCCTGCTTGATGAGTTAAAGGAGCTGAGTAGCTGCAAAAGTAAAATTTAATTCTCAGACCCGCCGACTTCCTTTCGTTTTATCCGATTATGCCTCTTGCTTTATCGATTCGATTCGATATCGGTATTTATCACGCCATGCGTGCAGAGTGTCTGATGTAACGCTACACTCGTTACTGTCGTTAGCAGTACTAATGTTAGCATATACTTATAGATAGCGTAATAGAGTCTAGCCTACTGCGAAAAACAAACTCATAGATCGAATAGCAGTGTCGATACCTGCAAAATCGACAATATTTTTCATGAATCTCCAACAGATGATTCGCGAAATATGCGTGTATCTTTCCATTAGTATAGCACTGAAACGCGCAACTCTGATAAACTACACACGTACTGACGTACTTTGTGAGTTGCGTGTACTGCCTCTGCCTGGATAGATGCATCGACCAGAACCGATTCAAGTGGAAAAGGTGAGGTTAGGATAGATGTATTTTTACGGCCCGGTTTTCTAACCAATTGGTTTAAGTCGGGCCGGTCATGGCCCTTTTTCAACATTTGTTAAAGTGAAAAAGATTTCAAATTGCCGGTGTCAGCAGAAAAAGTTGCGGACTAAAAATTCAAAAGCAATTTGTAAAATATCCTGCAATTGTAAAATCAAATATCCATAGAGGTAATATGAGGAACATTGATTGCACTCCATACATGACCATTGTTGTAATATTATCCTAGCAAGAACTAAGTGTACAGAAAACAGTGACAAGTTTAGCCTCAATAATTGCAACTGTCAACATGGGTCAACTAAAGCCCGGTTCACACCGCCACGACGACCCAAGACACGACGGCGACCACCCAACGCGTCGGCTGGGGTATGGGCGGTGTGAACACTCCCACGACTACGATTCCGTCGGGTCGTATGCCGTCGGCAAGATTAAACATGTTCAATCGTAGTCGGGTCTAGGCGGTGCTCGTTGTGTTGGTGTGAACTCGTCTTCGACGCGACAAACAGGCCTCATGCGGTTTGTCCAATCAGAGCGCAGCATTCACCCATGGTACACAGTTCCAGTTACGGCATGTTTTTATTTCGCAACACCGAGAGCAGGTATTATCAGGATTTTATTAGTTGATGCAAACTTCTGCGTGCTCGGAAAACGAACGCACTTATAAAAGTGCGTCACTTGAAGATACTTTGCACAGAAAAAGACGGAACAAGTCCGTTAACTTCAAACCAGTCATTGTGCGTTCATGTTCAAGCATTCACGTAGGCCTAGAATACCGAGCCAATTAGAAATTACTTCCTTTTTAAGGGGAATATTTTTCTTTTTATATTTATTTTCAAAATAACAAGTGTTAATACCTTTGTAAGACATTCGTTCGCCTTCGAAGGCTGGCAGATAAATCTGCAATAGCCAACTTGTATTCTTCTTCTTGCATGTAAGCACAAGCGTGCTGGGTGGAGACGGCGGTCGGAGCAGGGAGGTGTTAGAGGTCCTAACACCTCCCTGGTCAGGGAGTAGCACCGTAGTCTTCTTGAGCTTCTTTTTTCGCCTTATGTTTTTTGAAGAATTCTTTTGCCTCATTTTTAGCGGAACTCCAGCTGGTGCTGGGAGGTGCGTCCGCACGCACCCCCTCCTCCAGCCTACGTCCCAGGGAAATCACAGCCCTTAAGAGAAGCAAGCCAATGAGCCACAACTGGAAAAAAGGCCGTGGCCAGCCCGATTTTGACAATTCGGTTAGAAACTGAGCCGTTAAAGCCCATCTAACTTACTAATTCATATACCGAGTTCAATCTTTTAAAAGACACGATACGCAAACTTTGGACAGTGTAAAAGGCCTACTTTAGAGTCTGTACACGCCAATAATTTCTTAATTGCGACCCAGAGGCCAAAAAATGAACCATTTCAAATTTATTGTAGGGCCTAAACCTCAAACCTGGAATAGCCTGATTGATGGCGCGCCACGTGCAGCGTCGCTCCATCGGTTAGTGTCGGAGCGGTGTGACATGGTATTTCCGTGGGTTTAGGAAGGCGCAAGAATGTCTACGATTTATGCAGATTGTCTACGACAGGTGAAGTCTTGTCGCGTCGTAGGTTGTCGTGGCGGTGTGTACCGGGCTTAATAGGCCCATAATGAGCAACATTTGTATAATTAGTGGGGTAGCTACAAGGGGGGGGGGGCAGGGGGGACCATTTCCCCCGGATCCTAAAAGTAAAAAAAACTCGAAAAATTGCCTTTTGTGACACCAGTCAACTTGAGTGTGGTTTTTCCAACCCTTCTTTCATGAAATTCCGAATTTATTCCAATGAAAGCTCCAATTTTTGTAATTATTTGTTTCGAAAACACAAAGTTTTCCTCGCGCTTGGCGCGCAGGAACTTACGGTTCCTCCTACAGTAGCGTACGCTGATCGTCCGTTTGGTAAACTTTCCCCACCTCTGGAAATGTCAAAATCACCAGATTATCAAGTGCAATCGGCAACTGAAATGCTATTTTAACGAAATATCTTTCAAAAGATTCCAAGTTTTCCTCAATAAAAGCTGTTGACTTTTAAAATGTCGTTGGTGAACTTCAATTTGTAGCCCTAAGACAATATTGTGTAGCAAAAATCTTTGGTCGCCGTGCAGTCTGAGACTTGCCAATGAGAAATGCAGATTCTTCATTAATTATCGAACTTTTCACTTTTCCTTATATAGGACACCCCAGAATACTAAATTTTCGTCAATACAAGCTCCATATTTTCAAATTTCAAATATTTGTTCCAAAAGGCCAAAAAATTCGGCAAATAACATTCCCAGAGAAATGGTGTTCAAACTTTGAAAAAAATTGGAAAATTTGAGAACTTCTCAGCACTTCCCAAGGAAAAATGTCTAGAGCTACGCCATTGTGTGTGTTGATAAAGTCCTACGTGGTTTGAGGTTCGTTGCACAATTATGATCAAAAGTTCGTTAGGTACTTATACAGGGAATATGAATTATGAAACGTAATGGAATATTATTGTATATGTATACCTTTTATTCTCACGCTTCTGTGCGGCCGGCCTAGGTCATTCTCCTCCCCCATTGAAAGCAAAAACGTAGACCTATAGACATTTACTTGAGTAGAAAAAGTTCTCTATATCTGGTTTCAAAGTAGTGGTTTAATCAGGGATAGGCTAGGGGATAGGGTTATGGGATAAAGATCATAAGGGTTATCCCAGTGGGTGGGCAACAGGTTCGGCGCCGAGTTAGCTTGATAGGGGAAAAGTATGAGTTAGGTGCTCTTTTTCTTCTTTTACCCTTCTTTTCCTTCTCCTTTCACATTTTCTTGCAAATATAGGCCCACTGTCTCCCTTGACGCCGCCCCTGATGGATCATAGGGATGATGGAATACGGTTAAGAAATAAAGTTTGGGAATGGAAATAAAGAGTGACGTCAAGTCACGACCATATAAAAAAGAAGACAAATAACTTTAACTAAGAGTGCATTTTTGAGCTAACGAGACATTGGTTTGAACCTAAGTGGGCACAAAAACTCAGTTTTCGACACCTAAAAAGACTCCTTTTCAGTAACTGCTAGTTTGGTTATTGTATTTTGAGGCTATTTCAGGTAGGCTGAAAGGGCAAGAGCAGTGAACCAATTTGAAGTAGTGTAGTAGACTATCCTGTTTCATAATTGGCTTCTGAGAGTCCATGTGACAGTATTTCTTCTCCTCAAATGTGAAATTTACTACGAGTAACTGCTTGGTTTACCTTTAGTGAGTCATATTGAACTCCTAAAATATAATGAGAGATATTTTGATGTGAAATAAGAAAAAAACTGTAAGATTTAGCTGTTGCTTCAAAATATGTTTAGGGCGACTGCTCTTTCCCTTTCAGAACATGAAGACGAAAACAAAAAAGTTTGCTGGTGCTCGAATATGACGAGACTCATTAAACGCGATATGAAGTGTGGGTAGACGTGATGAAAAGTAGCATTAAAAGCCGTCTTCTATTTCCTTGAGGAAGCCGGGTGAACTTAGGGGCAACTTACCACGTAATATCACTGCTCAGTGCTCACGCAATGGATTTGCCAACAGAGAGAATTCCTTTCCACACCGTCAATGCTCTAGACAACTCCAGTCCAGTCAAAATAACTAACTCATATTCTTGACAACTGCCAATATTCCAAAGCATCGAGTTGTAATTTGCTTGGTAAATATTGTTCGAGGGACGTTGCAAAGAAACTTGACCGTGCAAATCGCAGTTAGAACAAACTGAGAAGTTTCTACATGCTCCGAAACGGACACGAACAGAACAAAGTCCCAAACAAAAACCGTAATAGGCGTTTAACACAATTGTAAAAACTATTTACATTCGCAGTTAAAGACAAGGCTTTGAATTAGTACTATTTTTTATGTCTTCACACTGTGTAATTAGGGAATCGTGTTAGGTTGTCAAGCAGTAAATTCGTTGTTACGTAATATTTTGCGAAGATGGTCTCGATCAATTCCCCGGTTCAAATACTCATAGCCATATAAAATATTTGCTCACACTAAGTCCGAAGAAATCCTGCTTGGAATAGTCCAACGGGTCAAGGAAAGGTCACAGTTTGAAACCACGGTAAACCTGCATGTGTAAAATATGGTTTGCTTTCGGTGTTTTCTTTGGTGTAAAATATTTATCCACATTAGGTCCTAAGAAAACTTGGATGAAAAAAGGGTACGACGGGTCAAAGAAATGCGATAATTATTTTGAAACCACTGCAAACAGGTACGCATGTATTTCTTCTTTCCAACATATTGTGGTTTGACCCTGCATATACAGTACTGAGCTATTTAATTCAAACAAACTAGTTCTACTGCAAGACTATGTCAATATCACATTCTACGATAATCCTTCCACGATGGTTTAGTCGAGATAAGTGTGTTTATATCAAATCGATCACGAAACTGGAACTACGTAGTTGCAGCTACAGTAATGGTTCTGAGGCAGGTGGACAGGGCGGGGCTAATTATCGAAACAGCCTTTTTTGTTCAGGCAAAAAACGTCTCAGTTTCCAATTCAAAATGGCCCCAAATTCCCATTGCAGACAAGCTTTAGTCCGTCTTCGCGGTCCCTGTAAATACCATGTGCCTTAGTTCTACTCAACGCCCAGGGGTGATCTGGTGGGAAGAGTCGATCAGCCAGCCTGCCAGCCAGCAAGCCAGCCAGTCAGGCAATTAATTAGGATATTAAGTCTTAACTTATTGCCTTCTGGTTAAATCTAACGGCGCCCACGGCCCCGTTTTCATACAATTGTATGTGGGGAACTGTGTTGATTTCCCTACCCTACTGCGAAAGCAGAACATCAAGCGCAATTGGCGAAAAGGCAGTAGGTTCCATTTTAGCGCCTTTGGTATGACTCGGTGGAGAGAGACTTGGCCAAGACTACACACTTCTGAACCCTTTGAAATTGAGTTGAGTTAGTATGGATCACGGACTTCCTATATACATGTACAGAGCATGTAACGCGTACGTCCTATCAGTAGATTGTCTCCACCGACTGGGACAAAAAAAGGCGCACCAAGATGGCCGAAGTGAAGCTATAAATCGTCTGACTTTACGACGACTCTGTAATATTTAAAGAAAAGTTAAATATGAATGGGGAAGAATGTCATATTTCTCAATACGTGAAGGTGACTCTGACCTTACCTTGCCATATTTCAAAATTATTTCAACTTTCTTGCAAAATCTGGGAACTGACTTGAGCAAGTCCAAACTTTTATACCAAAGCACAGCAGACGACTATTTCGGTGCGCTTTTTCACAAACGTACGTTAGCGACAATGTACCGTGGAATATGCTCTGTCCATGTATAGGAAGTCCGTGGTATGGATAGAGTCAGGGGGTGCAGGCTCGTAGTCAGGATTGTTTCTGGGGGTTGAGAGGAAGGCTTATAGGGGAGAGGTAAATTGAAGAATTGAAAAATGGATCCCTGCTCTGATATTTTTCCGGGAGGGGGGCACGTGCTCCCATGCCCACCCCCTAGCTTCGGCCCTGAGTGGGGTGACAAGACGTAAATGCAGAAATGAGCTAAATGATGATTACCAACAGAGAGCATGGGGCAGGGCTGCGACTGCCTCCCCTATATTTGCAAGAAAATGTCAAAAGGAAGGAAGAGAAGGAAAAAAGAAGAAAATGGAGCACTCAACTCATGCTTTGCCCCCTATCAAAATATCATGGCGCCGCCCTTAAGATTGGAAAACACTGAAATGTACCTGAGTAGCCTCATGACACGAGCATAGAGATGTTATAATGACAGCTGTGCTTATATGACTGGATTATGGACTTAGAATTTAACGTCCGATGCACAGGGGGGATCTCCCCCTGTCCCTTCCCTGTAGCTACGCCACTGACCCATGTTACATATAAGTTCCTACTTGGAATATAGGACAAGGTTCTTGAGTAAGAAGAAAGCTGGGAAGACTGAGCTTTTGTTTCATAATTTATTATTTTTTTTTTTGGCCTACCGCTCTTGCCTTTTTAAGAGCCGGCTGGAATATCTATGAAGTTGCAAATCTCATTAACCCCATATTCTCAAGTTTACCATGAGTTTAAACGAAATTCCCGACATAGTGATAATCAAATCATGACAAAAGTACACTTTAAGGTCATTTAAACTTTGATCTAGTTTACAAGCAACAAAAATGCACTTTGTTAAAATATCATCCGATTTTTTCTCATCAATTGAACTTCCCTTGGTTTTTGAACGATTACGCGCATGTATAACTGTATCCTTAGCTACCGAATTTATGTCACAACAGCAGCAACACCGACCTTTTACGTGTTAAGTTTAGACAAATAACGGTGAAAGAATATATTTCAGCAAATGCCAAGGTCGAGATCTGACAAATACTGACGATTAGCGTGATCAATCATGCTTACAAAAGTTTCATGGTCAGATATCTACCTATCAACCTGTTCACATTGTCCCCAAAGCGGGTGTTCTACATGCGCCTTGGGCCAATTCTATCCTAAATACAATGAGTGTCAACGCTATTCGCCTAAATGTATCTTAATTTATCATAACATGTGGTAGGGTAGTAGACTGTCCTGTTTCATGACTGACTCTTGCAGGGTCGTCGATCTCATTTGTGGATTAAAATTTCCAAAAACTGGAACCCTGGGTCGTTTCCCGGACCGGACTCGTCCATAAGCAAGCAACCCACACGAACGAGAGTACATGCGTATGAACATGTACAAAAAAAATCAAACACGAATACACATTCACGTTGAAGAGCATACGCACAAAATGGATAGATGGCGCATTATGTATGCAGTATTTTTTTTTTAAATTTTCATTAATTCAATAGGCTCAAAGTGACGTTTTATCGCCATTTTTAAAGCCATTTGTGTACCACAATGTTATATTGACAAGCCAATGATGTAAATGGTGTGAGGGCCGTGAGGTTGGTTAAGTGTTGTCCTTCAGAGGACGTATCACTCCTTTGGGCCGAACGACCTTTTGCCATAGGGTCGGGAGGATTTTACAAAAAGTTTGTTTTGCCTGTAAGTTTTCTTAATCTGAATGAATTATTGGGATGGCAAAATGATATGTTGGTATGTGCTCTGAAGAGTCATGTGACAAGATTTTCCTCCTCAAAAGTGAAATATACTGGGAGTAACTGCTTGGTTTAACTTGATATGTAATTTTTGAAGTCCTAAAATTTTATGAAAGCCTCCTCGGGGCAGAAAATCAAGCAAACCTTGCGCCTCCATCTATTGAAACCTTTCGATACGCCCCTGAGTAGAATGGTAACGATAGAGTACTTCAGGTGTCGTCACAATTGACACTCATCTCCGGGTATCATTAAAAGTCATTACCAGGGGCTTAGCGAGGATATTCTTGTGGGGGGGGGGGGGCAAAGCCGACTCACCGTCCCCAATCTTGACCGACAGGACTATCTAAGCGGAGCGCCACCATCAGTTGGCGCGGAGCGTACAAGAAAATTTTTGGTTTTTAGAAACCCCTCAGATGGCAGGAAACGGCACTTCCCGAGTGCTTTATGCTGCATGTTCCCAGCCTGGTAATATGGATCTCATCTCTGAAGTTTCTCAATTAATGTTATAATAATAATAATAATAATAATAATGATAATGATAATGATAATGATAATGATAATGATAATGATAATGATAATGATAATGATAATGATAATGATAATGATAATGATAATGATAATGATAATGATAATGATAATGATAATGATAATGATAATGATAATGATAATGATAATGATAATGATAATGATAATGATAATGATAATGATAATGATAATGATAATGATAATGATAATGATAATGATAATGATAATGATAATGATAATGATAATGATAATGATAATAATAATAATAATAATAATAATAATCTATGGAAAAAGTTAATACATGTTTCTAAGTGGAGCTCTGCCATCGATTGGCGCGGAGCGTACCAGGAAATTTTTGGCTTTACAAACCCCTCAGATGACCGGAAACGGCACTTCCCGAGTGTTCTAAGCACGAATATGTTCAGCCCCACTTCGAAATTCTCCCCGCTTCTGGTTGGAGCACTTGACAAATAAGTTGAGGGGCTTTAGCCCCCACTTTTTCATTTTTCATCGCCGTTACTGGGGAACGGGCATTTTCTTGAGGGAGCGAAGTGCCCAAGTGAGGAGCCGAGCGACCGAACGGGGAGAGAGTGTGGTTCTCCCCCTCCTACCCCAAGGAGATTTTGCAATTTTACATCAAAATTGAGCGATCTGGTGTACACCTAAGCCAGGATGCCGTCGATGAGTTGGTGAGGGAGATTTGAAAAAACCTGTGCACTATACCTGCCATTGCGAGTCTTATGCGACATAAAATTTGTATATGCTAGAGGAAGATATTTCCGCACTGATTTAACCGTGGAAAAGCGGGCGAAAAATTTTAGGGTTAGCCTACACTAAAAAGAATCTGTACTTATTTAAAGCTTATATAGGTCAATTGTCCCGGCATTTGGGCCCTATCGGGCACAACTTATATTGTACTTCCTTCTTCGAGTCCGTACCGCAGGACTGACACGAGAGATTATTAACTAAGTTTAGCGAAATGAGATGAAATTCCCGACACTTACTTATTAATTTACCTGAAAAGATGGGAAGGGTTTGTACTTTATTAGCTCCAGAAAACGGAACTGAGGAAGAGTGTGCAAAGCGTACCGAACATTTTGGGTTTTATCGCAGAGGCAACTCTTTTGAAAGCCAAAATAACTAAACCGACCATGGGAAGGCGACAGATTATTCCCGAGAGGGGCATGGCCATGCCAGCGACCACAAGTTCCGACAGCCCCTATGTCGAGGGGGTGGTAACAAGGGGATATGAAGGAGCCTAACTATCCCATGTCATTGCAGCATGGAGCACATTTTGCACAATATGACTTAATATTTTAAAAGCCGAGTTGCGCACTGATAGTGTTCTTTTGAGTGTGAATCGTGAAATTGCAAAGCGTGCGAAGCGCGCGAAAATTTTTGGTAGGCTTGCAAAAATAATATAGCCTATGTAATCATTAAGAACATAAAGAAAAAAAATAGAAAAAATAGAAACTGCAGAGGTTGTAGACCGTATCGGGGATAACATATACTGTGTCGAGGAATACCCGATAAAATAGCCAAACTATTCTCAGTGAGTCGCTCACCAACTGACCTATCGCATGACACACACAAGAGGACAGCAACTAGACTTTTTGATATGGGATGAAGCTTACGACCTCTACATATCCTGTGTACTCTGCCTACCTGTTACTTGGTAAGGTTGACAGGACTTACACCCTCTAGGTATGTGGAATGGAAGTATTGAAAAAACTGTAGTGAAAATTTGGGGTTCTTATTAGGGAAATTGTCCCTTGAGAGCAAAAAACAGGTAAACCATCGAGGAGACATCGGGGACTGCATACTTTATCGTAACGACCCCACCCCCCCCCAACCCCCATCCCGAAAAACTGTTGAAAAATGCCCCTTATTCCCTCCCTCCTCTTGCCGTTTATCTTTTTTTTTATTTTATTTTTTTTTGGGGGGGGGGGCTCTTCTTCATTTTTTCAACATCGCCCATCGCGTCCCCAAAATTTCTGTGTGGTGGGGGGGGGGGGAATCTGCCCCCCTGCCCCCCCCCTCGCTGGCTACGCTAGTGGTCATTACTCCGTAACCATAATGTAACAATAATGTGTTAGAATGAAAACAAAGGGTGAACCTTGAGCATTTGAAGTCAAGGAGCAAAACGCTAATCATTTGGAAATTACGCAAGTTGGATACGCCGGTCAGTGGTCAGGATAACCCACTTTCGAGGGCATGCTTCATTTATTTAGGCTCTAATATCTCGACGAAAGGTATGAATGTCACTCGAGGGATAACTGCAGAACGTGTTACGGTCGTCGTGCAAAGAAAATTTTTTGGCACAAACCTGGGTGGCTAAAATTTTGGAAAAATATGTGGTGACCCTTTAAGTCTTAAATGCAATTTCAAGGTTCTGTGTACCTGGACCAGGACCAAGACCACGGTCATAATGAGTCTTAAATTGCCAGCACATTCAGTGACATCTACGGAGGCTAACTTTAAAAGTAGTGTTACATGTCAGAAAAAAGCTCTGACTTTACTTGGCAAATACGGAGTAAGCTTTCCTGAGAAAAAAAAACATTTGAAATCATGTCAGTACCTTTAAAAGTTTTCAAGATACACCTCCACAAAGTTGGAATGTATCTAAAGCAACTTATAGCTTATGCTAAAGTAATCATGTGAAGTGTTGCACAGTGTTAAATTTTGTTTTGTTAACCCTGTATCAATTATCTCTTTAGTACTCATGAAATAGTTTAGAAGATTTCGGAATTGATACTGATGATTTTGAAGGACACAATTGAGACTTTCAAAATAAAACCTTCAGGAGTTACTAATGTTGCAATTGTCCTTGAAATTAAGATTGTAAAGACAAAGGACCACATTAGCCATATATGACACGTACCTCTTTAGACATCACAAGATATGCATATTGAGCTCATGTTTATGCATGATTAAGTGCAAATCAGAGATTAATTTGTAAAATGGTCAATTTTTGACGGATTTTGATGGGAATTGCGGCTTTTTTCTTAGCTTTAAATGTTTATTATATCAAATACTCATTTTTTCATTTTCATGCGACACTACGGTACCTTTAAATTTAGGGTTTTTAAAAGTTGGGATGTAGACTGAAAGAAGTCTTGTGTTAAGACGGTGGTTTTGCTCTTCCAGGAACTAGCTATATCCTATACGACTCTGGACACCTGTACTTGCTGCATACCTTCATTTCAATTTCCCATCATTGGTGCATTTTTGTAGTCGTTGAAAGGGTATATTTGTGACGTCAACAGAATGGCGTGATTATCAAGCCAAACAGTTATGTGATGTTTTCTAACAAAAATAACAAGCTCTGAAGGAAAACATAACAACCTCTGAAGGTTCTCAGTCCTGTTAGAATTTGGCCACGCCTGTCTTACACACGTAGCCTGTAACATATGGGTTGCATACACCCAGAACATCTGGCTAGGGAGCCCTGGCCGGGTAAAACCGAGGACTTGAAAAATGGAACCTACAGCCATTGTGCTTGGTGCTCAGCATTAGCAATGGAGAAGAGAAAACAAGCCAGCGAGCTACATCATCTTCGAAAACAAGGTCATGACTGGCCCGACTAAAACCGATCGGTTAGAAACTGAGTAGTAAACTCCATCATAACTAACTAACTAACCAACTTCACACACTTTATTTGACAAGCGCCCTCAGTTTAAAAGTCAAGAATTGAAATTTGTAAACGCCTGGATCAAACCTAGTTAAGAGGTTGCCCTTTTCCTCGAATTGCCCCTGACTGCACCCCGTCACACCTTCTGATTTCACGTGAAAGGGTGATACTACGATAAAGACACTCCTGCGTCCTGAGTTACTCATGTGTGGGTTTTTCAAGTCATGTGACAAACGTATGTTCTTTGATTGTTAAATTAGTACAAATAACTCCATTAGTTGTTTGAGCTCTTTAGAACACAATAATTACAGGCTTACGATGGGCAACATCATGGAAGATGCTGGTACTGTCTTAGGCAAATAATAAGAAAAATGAAAACATTTTTTATGTTTGAAATTTCATAGCAAAGTTTATAGACTGTTTGTATATACCCTTAAGGAACATTGATTGCTGGTATTGAATAACATACAGACTATCTGTTGTTATCTTACCTGTATAAATGAAGAAATGGCGGATGATCTTCTGATGTAATTTCTTTGAAGTAGATAGCTTTCCAGGACTTCCAAGGCGATAAGCTATAAATAAAAAAAATGAATAAAATAAAACTATAGCTGACGGAAATTGCTAAGGTAGACGTATGGTAAGAGGTATGCGCCTTAACATTTATTTATAATGTACCAAAACTTAGAGATCAACACTGTGTTTAAACTCTCCTCACGTATAAGCCTATCGACATGTCACTCGTGACCCCTTATTTAAACAAGCCAATGGATAGGTGTAATAATAATCAGTGCGCACTCGTTGAACTGGTGGTGACCGATATTTACATCTGAACAACCTTTTGAGGGTAAATCTTTAATAAAAGATCTATATTCTTCGGTTTAATGTCTGTAAATATATAAGTTTAACAGTCTACAGGTTATTGTATCATCAAGTTGTATACTGTACTTTTGTGTAAATATAAATAAAGAGGTTGCTTAGAACAAAACAAAGTGTTCTCATACTATCGCGTTTACAAAAGTACATTCCACGAACAAGAAGGTATAAATGACAATCCCAGAGGATGCATTGTACCCAACAGTATACTGTTTTACAACAAAATTGCATGCAAACTCTAAAGTCTAACTACTTAAGCAATTATACAATCCACGTGATCCCCTTGCTCAACACTACTGCATTTTGCAAAGCATGCCCATAACATGTGAATTGAACTGCCACCGTCAGAGTATATATATATTTTACACATTTGTCATCAACGGGTATGGTAGGGGGAGCGGTGGAACCTTTGTGGGAATTTTAATTAAAAGGCAACAGCGGTCGCCCAACCTAAACTTCTTTTGAAGGAACAGCTAAATCTCAACATTTTCTTATCATTTCTCTTCAAAGTATCTTTCGTAATATTTCTAGACTTCAGTATTCTGTGTTCAAGGTTAATCAAACAGTTATCCTAGAAAATTTTGAATCTGAAGAAGAAAAATATTGCCATCATATGACTCTCAAGAGTTGAACAGGAAACTACACAACAACAAAAACGATCCAATTAACTGTTAGAAAACTGAAAGGCGATGAGAACCTCTCCAAAATGTGCCTTATACACCCAATATTCACTCTCTCATGTGCTGAATTCCGCATATGTTCACCCGTTAGATTAAATCAGTCGCGCTTTTCCTTAAAATTTGTTCAAATATTACCCCAATCGCATCTAAAGACTCTCATAGAAGCACCAAGTATGCAGCGTCCTTCCCCTTAGACCCCTCCCCAGAACAGTGGGCTAAACATAGTTCTTTCAAGTAAAAGATCAGCTCTCCACGCCCAGCTGAAGAATGCGTACATGCAGGGAAACACATTCTCAGTAAATCCCAACAAGCGCGATTGGTATTGCTAGAGTAAGGTTCAGCTTTAGCTTTGGGGTTTTTATTTTTTATTATTTTATTTAATTCATATAGCACTGTGGTTTAAAGGGCCAATTCTCTCACCCTTCTTACTAAAGCCACTCACACAATTGTCTGAAACAATCTCAGTTATTCCTTTAGGGTGAATACAAAAAAGCTCAATTTGTATAATCGAAACACTCTCAGTACAGTTCATGCTGTGAAATATAGGCTTTGGTATTCTGCATTGTTTGAATTAGCTGTCAGTCAAAAAGCTGAGCCAATTGGAGATTTTGGTAAAAACCCTATAAGAATTGTAGTTTGGGTTAATCTAGCTAGGCCCACAGCCTTTTTCAGTTGTAACTTTGTACGGAAGGAAGAACTTTACCAGGGGATATTAGTTTCTTTTAAATCAATGACAAACTATCTAAAGAGCGACAAAGTTTCGGGGGCTAAGGTGATTTTAGGGCCTTGCCTTAGGTTCTGAAATCACAGACCGCCCTGGAAATCTAAAGAGTTATTAATTTACCCCCTTCCCCAAAGCCCTTTAAATAATTTGTAACTGTTCAGTTGCATTCATTCAAAACTGTGTTAGAACAGGGAGCTGTTAAGAAAGAGACACAACTGTGATATCTATCTGCCCGGTTAGAATCAGCCAAGCTTCACAGACTTTTGTTTTGAATGGGTGCGCTATGGATATTCAAGTTGACAGGAGGCTAAGTATTTTTCACTGATTTGCGTAGAGTCATCAGTTTTGGGGCGGGAGTTCTGCCGGTATGGGGCGGGGACTAAGGGAAGCGGGTACCCTTAACTTTTAAAAGTTTTGACAATTGCCTTCTTATACTATATAAAATGGGTCTAGATTTTGACTTTCACAGAATTAGTCTTGAACATTTACTTTTAGTTTATTTCGAGAATATTTTAATACTTCAGTGCAACGCTTTTATGGAAAGAATTTGGGCACACTTATTCCCTCGTTCCCCCGTAGCTACCTGCCTGCTAGACCAATGTATGTTTCTTCGTTGTGGTTGTCGTGGCGTGTTACAGTTGCTTGATACACAATGCTGTTGGTGAGGCAGTTGCACTCGCTTTGCTTGCTGCACTGCTCTTTGTGCTGCTGCTTTGTACTACTGGTCTGCTGGTTATATATATATATATATATATATATATATATATATATATATATATATATATATATATATATATATATATATATATATATATATATATATATATATATATATATATATATATATATATATATATATATATATATATATATATATATATATATATATATATATATATATATACATATACATACATACATACATATATTTTATGGAAAGAATTTGGGCACACTTATTCCCTCGTTCCCCCGTAGCTACCTGCCTGCTAGACCAATGTATGTTTCTTCGTTGTGGTTGTCGTGGCGTGTTACAGTTGCTTGATACACAATGCTGTTGGTGAGGCAGTTGCACTTGCTTTGCTATATATATATATATATATATATATATACATTGCATATATATGTATATATATACATTGCATATATATGTATATATATATATATATATATATATATATATATATATATATATATATATATATATACATATATATATATATATACATATATATACAAATATATATATATATATATATATATATATATATATATATATATATATATATATATATATATATATATATATATATATATATATATATATATATATATATATATATATATATATATATATATATATATATATATATATATATATATAAACTAAGTGGTGATAGCATACCTTCATAAGGAGGAAGAGTACGTGCACGAAAGTCCTATACTTGCGTTGCGTTGCGTTGCATTGCATTGTATTGCATTGTATTGAAACAGATTTCCACAACTTATACTTCTTCATGTTTCAATATTGTGCACGTTAACTCTAAATTATGGTGGTGTCAAAAAGCTTAAACAAACCCCGTGGCGGACCTTCGTTATCATTAAGGGTATGATGAGAACAAAGATAAGCAATTGAAGGATATATATTAACAAGAAAAGAAAAGAAGAAGATCAAAGTCAAGCATACACTTTATATAATTCCGTCTCATCACCGACTAATCCATGGCTGGGTTAAGCAGATGATCTTTAAAGCGCTTAAAGCGTTTAAAATTGATGAACATGGATTTTTAGTAATTTGAGAGGCTGCTCCAAAAATAGTACCTGTGCATGGAAGGGACTATACCATGGCTTGAAATATTAAATTTAGGAATCTGAATTCCAAATACCAGAACAATATGTTAATTAGACTTTCAATGTAGTCAAATTATGTTTCTTGTGGTCTGTTCTCCGTTCTCTTTCACTTAAAAATGGTTAAATGCTTCATTCGTAACTACGAGTTAAGGAGTCTTTCCCCTCTCTTCCTCTTAGTATCCCCACAGGACTCCTCCAAAGCATATTCCGGTGGATTTTTACCAGTGTTTCATTTGAAAGGAAATTATTCCCATCTATGCTTTCAGATCCTGTAGCGAAATCCTTTAAGTAACTCAAGGTATTTCATTTTAAAGATTGGATATCTGTGTAAAAAATACCTCCACTTCTCTACGTAAGCAGGTAAGTAAATATTATGTTATGTGAGCGCATTGCCTCAGATTCCTTTTGCTTTTCTTTATAACTGGACGCCTTGTTTGTTCTTGAAATTCCCAAAGTGGACAAAAAGTGCATTACTGTGAAAATCTTCCCAAACTCTTTTTGCTATTGACATGCAGTTTTCAACAAGCCTTAAAAAGGAAAAAATGCAGGTTTAGAAGTCAAAGAATTTTGTCCCCGGAATACACCTTTGAAGAGACAATTGCACCCCTTTCCATGCACAACTAAGCCCAATACTTTCCCTCAGAGCGCTTCAGTTCTTTCGATGGTGAGCTCTCTAAGGGAAATGTGTGTCCCTGAACTTGGAATCGAAGGAAAATTTGCGAATGGTTCCATGCGGTGATCGTTTCAACCATTGAGCTAATGCCCAACTTTTAGCTCAATGTTTCAAATAAGCATAGTCTCTGAGCACGTACTTAACTACAACTGTATCAGCTAGTTGGTGGAATGTTATCCACGAACGTGTGTTAGTTCTCAGTTAAAGGGCCAAACCTCTCACCCCAAACTACAATTTAGGAACCCGGGTACCCAAATTCTCAATTGGCTCAGCTCTTTGATTGACAGCCAATTCAAATAATGCAGAGTGCCAAATCTTATATTACACAGCATGAACTGTATTGAGAGTGTTTTGATTATGCACTTGAGCTTTTTTATACTCACCCTGAAGCAATAAACTGAGATTGTGTTTGGATGAGGATGAATTTCAGACAATTGTGGGAGGGGCTTCAGTAAGAAGGTTAGGAGAATTGGTGCTGTTTGGGGTGAAAGAACTGGGCCTTTAAGGCTAGTCAAGGTCGCAGAATTGCCCTCATACAAATATGTGTAGGCTACAGTGCGCCTAGTGAACGACAGTTTTGACTGAGGAATAACGTTAGTTTTGGGTAGGAAACGTCTTTCTTTTCAATTATAACACATGGTAACGTGATTATTTATATGCGAATCGCGAGGATCGGAGTGCACTAACAGAAGTTTCCGTATGACTGAAGTGGTTCGTAATCGAGGTTTCGAGTTACACACGGCGTAAATTGTTTAATCTCGTGATTCTTGTGGGTTATATCCCAGAAGATCGCAACAGACATTGAGGACCTGTAGTATGAACCTTTGGAAAGTATTTACACGGTTTTGAATTAAAAGAGAACTTCACTTCACACATCTTGTACAGTACACGCAAGCAGTGCTGTAGTCGAGTCCGAAGAGTCCAAGTCACGAGTCCGTCAATTTTCAGCTTTCAAGGACTCGAGTCCGGACTAGGACTCGAGTCCCTGTACTTTCTAAATTGGGAAAAATTAACCTGTACGGCCGAGTTTTTGAAATTCTGAAATGCAGAGTCCGGGTCCGGTCTCGACTACAGCCCCGCACGCAAGTAACGCCAAAGCTGGCAAAGAGGTATTACATTCACAAAAAGTACAGCGACATTTGTCAGTCGCGTCTGGGTCGTGGCGGGTTCATTGCAGGCTCAACTTTTGAACTTCAACTATGGTTGTAGTTCACTACTACCGCCCCTCATTACTATATTTGTATTTAGTTTGATCCAAACAGCGCTTGAAACAGACCGACTTCATGAACACGTGGTTTTATGTGTTAGGCAAAATGGTTGCTTATACCGAGATTCATGCACTTGCACAACCCCAGTCTCAATAATGTCATAATTTATGTACAGAGGCAGCCATCCATGCAGCTAATGTATTTTTCATGTTCTGAAGCGTTACACATATCATTTTGATGAACGTCCCACACAGCTTTGTGCGGCCAGACGTACCAGTTTAAATGTGTCATGCCTGACGTCTTTTTTTACGATTATACCTTGACTCTCGGGCAAAGAGCCATGATATAACATTTAACGTTTACACTCGTGACGAAGTTCTACTTCCTACAAGGAGCTAGTAAGTCTCCGTGGGGACAACAAACTTTACTGACCACCATCTTGACTGAATTATGGGTTTGTGATGAGTGTGAATGTGATGATTGTGTATGAAGAAGTTGTGCAACAAACACTATACTACACTTGATCTTAAAGGGCAAGAACAGTTGTCTCAAACTTATTTTGAAGCCACGGCTAAATCTCACAATTTTCTTCCTATCTCTCTTATTGGTATCTTTCATATTATCTTAGGACTTTAGTATTACATACTCAAGGTAAACCAAACAGTGACTCCTCGTAAATTTCACACATAAGGGGAAAAGTATTGTCACATGACTCTCAAGAGCCAATCATGAAACAGAATAGTCTAGTATACTACTTCAAGTATTGGATGACTGCATTTCACTTTAACCAAATGTCCGAGAAGCAATATCATTGACTACGATATCGCCTCTGAGCAATGGTGAATTGTAACTCCTTTTTGTCTTTTTTCTTCAAAGTAAAATCGTAAACAATTATTCTATGACGTCATAACGACCTTTCCATAAACCTCACTTTGTTTCAGTAGAGGGCGTACTTACGACAGTCGCATACTCTGAACTATAACTATAGAGCCAAGATTCAAGAGCCATATAAACAAGTTCAGCTCTCCTGAAACAACTTTGGTCACTGGACGTCATAAAGAAATCATATACAAGGCCGTAGAGTAACTCCTACAATTCTAAAATTACAGCTAAGATATAGTTTTACTTTGGAAAATTTAGAAACTACAACTTCTTTTGAAATCTTAGTCAAACAAAATTGTTAATCTTGACCTTTAATGTAAAGAGTTGCAGTTATTGTTATTCATACTGAAGCCATGTAACCCGAGGAGCGGTGAAAGATTTTGCCTTCTGCTGGTCGTTACAAAAACTATCTGAGAGCTACATCTTCACTGGATGGCAGTCAATGAGGTGCTTGTAGGATGAAGGGAATGCCGGTTTACTTCATGGATTCCTTCTCCCGGTGAGAAATTGAGACGATTTTGCGCATGGAGCGTGAAACCTAATGTAGCGACATAAAAATGGGTACCATGGGTACATTTTAACCAGACTCACACGCACACACGTACACACACACACACATATATATATATATATATATATATATATATATATATATATATATATATATATATATATATATATATATATATATATATATATATCATATTATATCATATCATATCATACAAATACGGAAACGGACAAAGAGCAAGCTACCAGTACTGTAACGAAACTTCACGGGGCTCAATACACAGGCCCAAGACTGATGGAAGGACCAAGCAACATAGAAAATTGAAAAGAGGGCCGCACGTCTTTCACATTAATGCCTAACGCAGGAAGCTTTATACAACCATTTGAGTTCAATAGCCTAATGTTTTGCATTTGTTATTTTACATTTAAAAGAATAACGAAGACATTTGTAGTTCATAACAGCCAACACTAGCATTTGAAGTGGTAAAGAAATTTTCGAAGCCTTTCTCAACGTCTAAGCAGTAAACGCACTACCAAAACGTATGCCAGGAAAACCTGGTAGTTTCCTTATTTTCTCCATGTTACCTACCCTCGTTGAATCTCAGCCTTACCAGGTAACTCACCAAGTTATCATCCTCACTCCCTGCTTTGCAAGTACCATGTTACGAACAGCATGTTGACCCTAATGCAACAATGTTAGTGTGTATCCGGGCTCCATGAATCGCGAGTCGTTAAATAGGGTTTCCTTTTCTATTGCGATAAATAATGGAATGTTGACGAGACTAACACTCTACATGGCCTGTCTCCTGTTCAACAACCACAAACAGACAATTCGTATTAAATATGAACACCACTCTGCTTCATTCCACTTTACCGTTTCAGACCATGTACTTGAAAATCTACAACGTTGTCTGCTACGATCAAGAAATCCCGTTCCGAACTTAGAGCATATGAACTAGAGGTTATCAATCAGTTCAGTATGCTGGATCATGAATTTGGATGGGAACATCAGCTCTCACTTGCTTCCGGTGAATTCACATTCATGTTGCATAGCTTTCTGGTAGTGGGTTCACTGTACTATATACTCCTAGGAAACAGCACGGCTTCAATGATTTCAACGCTCCCACTGTCGGTACTTCAGGGAAATATCATTGCTTATTTACAAATCATTACAGTGAGGACTAGCAATACATATATATTGCTGAACTTAATACTAGACATCTCTCATGACACATTGGCTATGGCCGAGGTTCATATTCTTCATCCTTACGGAACCGTAACCAGTCATGGTAGCAAAAAGATGATCAGGAAGTTGAACCCAATGGTTCAAGCTAACAGCAAAAATAACCAACAGGCACTGGAGCGGGGGGACGGGGGGACACGTCCACCCCCCTAAATTTCTTACCGAGGGGACGTCCCCCAAAAAATCAGAGAAGAAGTAAAAGAAGCTTGGGAGCCTTGAACCAATTCAAAGTTGAGACTATGGTTAACCCACCACCGAACAGAGCAGCCGAAATTGACTTAGTCTATGTTCTACCATTGTTTGGCTGATTCTTGTCACTGTCCCCTGCGACCATGCTCTATGCCTGTGATCTAGTATTTAATAAAGTGGTAAAAAGTCATACTCATAATTAAATAAGCCTAGTTTAATTGTACTGGCTATGGTTCAGTCGGTAAAAGAGCCAGAGACTGCATTCACAAGCAGTGTTCATAAGACGGCTATCACAGCAGTTTTCATTTATGAGACTCTACTGTGATCGTTCCCATAGGCGTATATCGCGCCGGGGAGGGGGATAATGCGATATATCCCCCCCCCCCGATATTTGACTTGGGAATGACCTATGTAATCACCCCGCCCCCATGATCTGGAGGTGTATTATTTTGAAGAAATAATAATAAACAGCCTAAACGTTGGAACAAACAACGATCTGACGATCTAGATTCTAGACTATGCTATTGCAATAAAAGGTCACAAACAGTCGAAACCTACAGAAACCTGCGACCTAATTTTGAAATGTGATTGCCAAGAACCTCAACCACAAACCTAGTTATTTTAACAGATTGGAATCCGGAATCCGCCAAAAATGAGCGAAAAGTATCATCTATGGAAAAATCGCCGAATGGTAGCTCCGTTCGCATGACGTGTGCGTACGTACATGACCGTCCGGTTGGAACTTTGGAAGAGTAAGCTACCTCGGTATTATACCGAGGTAGCCTACACATTGTTCAGAAGTTCGGATTCATCCTGATCAGATAGGTCTGCATAGGCAGATTCAGGCTTATTCCAAGGTATATATTAATGAATTTACACCAGATTGAATGTTGAAATGAATCCCGGTGAAAGTATAAGAATTTCAAGAAATAGACCTTCAATTAAAATACAAAATCAAAACAAACTTACAGGTTCAGTGCCAAACCAAGGGCGAGTACAGGGGACCAACTGATTTTAGAGTAGTTAGGTAACTGCGCCTCTTTTCCTTTGGATTTCAAAACTAAATGTATCGTATCTCTTTTCAGGACCTACAAGGTAACTAGAAGCATGAAGGTGCTCACATCTAAACATCGCTTTTGGAAGGAAGTACTTGTACATGGGAGATTAACGACCAAACTTAAAGAACAGATATTGATATCCTACGATACCATGGTTCTTTATACTGATTGAAAGTTAGATTTAAATGGGCTATCTTTATCTATATGAGTGGTCGGCAAAGTTTTTTGCTTGGTGGTCCCAGTTCTTTCCAAGACATCTTAGTGGCCTCGTAGGGAACTTAGTAGCCCTCATTAACTGGTTGTTGAGAGCAACAGATGTGTACCTATGGAGAAACTATCTATACGTAGCCCCATCATGAGAACTCAGAAATTCGGACCTAAAATGCCTCCAAGATTTCTCAAAATGACACTTACATGGCCTTTGTACCCATATAAATTAGGGGAACACTAATGGGATCATGAGAAAGAAATTATCATTAGAAAGACAGTTGCTTAAGACCGATGTTAACCACGTACACGGCGATTGAGGCATTTGGACGGGGACCCTGGATCTGCATCAATTACCAAATGCAGCAGGAAGCCCCACAAGCATAAGCGAAGGTAGAAAGAATCAATTGTTTTTCTGGCTGAATCAAACGATCTTCTCGTTTGTCGCTGGAAGAAAGTAGACGATTACGGGGGACTATTTTAGATTAATAACGGTTCATAATTTTCAAAATATTTGTCCATCTCATGACAAAAAACCAAAAATATGTTCTTGAGAGGGGGGCTAAATATTTTTCTTTCTTGAATCTTTTTACGACCTCCGAAATGTTCTCGTGACCTCTTGAGGATTGTGAACCACAGTTTTCCGACCATTGAGCTTGAACTATGCAGGATTGTTGCATTGACTTCAGTGATAATCACACGCGTAATTTTGCAGCAACCACCAGCACTACATGCACGTGATTTGAAAAAATAAAATGACAAAAGTGCATTCACATATTTGTAATCTCTTCGGTTACATTAGTCAGCCAGACATACATACTCGCAATTTGTTCGTCTCCTTCAGCCGATTTTGTGTAATTAAAGAATCCACATTGCCAATGGTCTACACTGGAACTCAATGTTGACAACATTGAACCTATATGCAGTGTTGTTGTTAATTGGAAAAGGTTTCCCCCCGAGATCAAGCGAGGAATTGACTATAAGGTTTACCAGACTGCATGAACGACTGCCACCTGATTGGCGACTGTGGGGGTAACTGCTGTGGGCTTATAGGACAGGGGCCACCGAGCCAATTTTGAAGTGGAGGGGTGGTTACCAAAGGGGCCCAATATGTTCAACAATATAATAATAATGTAAGACGGTTCAAAATGTCTACGAAAGAAAAAGTGGGGGAGTATGCCCACGTTGCTATCCGTCTTCGCGGTCCTTGTAGGGAGTGAACACCCTGCACAGAGGTTTGATTGCAATGTAAGCTGCCAAACAAAGAGTGCTCACCATGTTTTAATTGCATTTGCTTACAGCAGGGTTCCGTATCCTATAGCAGAAATGTGAGCACAACAAAACTGTAAACGACAATCAGAAGGGGAAAAATGTGACACGCGTATAACAAGCTTGATTCCCACTAATTCGATAAACCGAAAATGCACCATGTTAATCGACCAAAGAATCAAGTTTATCATCAATAAACATAGTTTATCAGTGAAAACTTGGATTTTGGTCGAGAAATATGGTGATAATCTAGGTTTCTGCGTGGAAAACCATGTTGATTGATTGAAAAACTTGGATTATCGCTTACAGATAATAAAACCGAAATTTCTGTCGATAAACATGACTGCATGATGTCTCGGTCGATTATCCATGTTTTATTGAATTATTGTGCATTTAGCTTGCCAAAAGCTTCCTAAGTAGAGAACAGCGGCGTGGAGACCACCACACTTTTTTACGACTTATGACATTAAAATGGAGTTTTTCATGATCTCTATATGTCACATTCTGATCCAAAAATCACAAAACGACTATTTTAGCATATGTTTGACCAGTTGGAACGATCAAAAAACGTAAAATACAAACCAAAAAACAGAAAAATACGACAATGTGATCATGTAACCATTGAAACATAAGTCTTCAAACCCTTTAAATGATTAAGATAAGAAAAAGTTTAACGTATAGCCGGTAGACTGATCCAATTTCTGGGTGCCTAATTTTCCCTTAGGACCAGTGAGGGCTTTTTGTCCAATGTATGAAAGAGCTTCTTGGAATAGGTCACACCCCCAAATTGACACATTCCAAAATGACACAGAGAAATCTGCCCCTTGAAAAGTAGACGTTATAACTTGTTCGATGTCATCACTTTCCGATTTCTGAACAATAGAATCCGGCAAACAACAATAGGCGCCCAATGAACCATGTAATCACTGACAATGTGGCCTTTTGTCAGTTATTCAACAAGCAAGGATTTGAAGGACATGAAACTTTTGTCCAGGTTTCAAGTAAGCTAAATCTTATGAGCCTTTGACCCCTTTTTTGCAATTTTGAAACCGAATTATGGAAGACAGGACAAGGAACTCTCGTCCACGTCGGTCAAGCCTGTGCTTCATTTTGAAGAAGTTTATGTTTTTCTGGGAAACCGACGTATGCGTTTGTACCCCATCTCTGCCACGGCTCATAACCCACTGGTGTAGAGCTCTCATTTGGTTTAGATTAGAAGTACACTATTGTAGTCAGCGCAACTCTCGGAAGGTCTTAGAAATATGCTCATGCATTTGATTTCGTTTCCGGGCAGGCAACGTATCTATGCTATTGTGATGTAGTGTGAGTTTGCGTGCGTGTGTGTGTGGGGGGGGGGGGGGTCCTCTTTTCCTTGCAAACACGATATATGAAGAAGGGTTAATGTGACCGATGACATACTTAGTGTATGAGTTGGCCATATTAAGTAGATGATCCCTACTTGTGATGGTGGTCAAAGGTCATACGGTATTTCTTGGGTCAAATAGAAAATACCTTAGAAATGTCTGTAAAAATGTTATAACAAGATTGCTAACCACGAGGGAATCCATACTTAGCATGTAGATTCGCAATATCCAGTAAATGAACTCTTGTGTTTTTGGTGGAGTTCAAAGGTCAGTCAAAGGCTAAAACCTAGTAGAAACTATATCTCAAGAAGGGTTATTGTGATGGATCTCGTACTTAACGTGAGCATTGTACATATTTAATAGATACACTATACCATTCTGGTAGCGGTAACAGGTCATTTGGGGTCACCAGAGGTCAGAAGAACAAAACCTTGTTAACACAATATCTCAAGAACTGTGAGAGCATGTGTGATGCCGTAACATGTGCATTGTCCATTTTGAGAAGATAGACCGTTTTGGATTTGGTAATTAACGAACTATAAAGATTAAAAACATTTCAGAAACAAAGAATCACTTAGTCTTTTGGCTTTCTGGCTATGAAGAGGAACTAATAGCCACAGAGTTGTAGGCTACAACATGTAACTTTGAAATCTGGGTTAAATGGAATACCATACAGTATATTCTAAAATTACGTAACAAAACCATTCACATGGAGCTCGTACGGTTTGATTTGCCGTTTTAGATATTTTACCAGTTGCGAGTGCGCGTGCGCATTGTCCCACAAAGAACGGCTGCAGAAACGACGCTCCTTCATTTGTAATGTATTATCCATGGTGATTCCAGTAATACCAGTCTCATCAATCGAAACCATTATATAGGTAATGTTGGTTTTTCAGTAAATTTGTAGCATTTCTACTGAAGATTCCTTAACATCAACTTAGGCTACTGCATTTTATTAACTTAATGAAATACACGAATACAGAATTCTAAACGTGAAACTACAACTATGCTTGTAGATGTATATTTTGCAACTTGAGCTGGCTTTTTTTATAAATTGTCAGGAGGGTGTAACTTGAGGAAACGTGCATATCGTTTAAGTCCTTTTCCGAAATTTTCTTCGAATATTCCGATCAATAGAAGTGTTTGGTGCGTGTGGAGCACGATCGGACATTCCTTTTGAGGTACGGGTTGGGGTATCCCTTATGAAAACGGTTGGTGGGAATAAATATCTCAGTTCGCGACCAAAAGTAGTTTCAAAGCTATATATAAATATATATATATATATAAATATATAATATAAATATATATATATATATATATTTATATATATAAACTGAAGAAATGGTGGGATTCGGACACAGTCGTATAATTTTTTGTAATATATCATATGTATGTATGTATGTATGTATGTATGTATGTATGTATGTATGTATGTATGTATGTATGTATGTATGTATGTATGTATGTATGTATGTATGTATGTATGTATGTATAATATACCGATCCCAGAAAGAGTATAAACCCTCATCAAAGAAGGAACGGTTTTTGAAGAAAACACCAGAGAGAAAAATTGACCCGCACGGGGTGGACCGAACCCACCATCCTTCACTTTCTGGGCATAGTCTATGACCACTACGCTATTACAGCTCGTGATTCACAGAAGCGACTGTAATAGCGTAGTGGTCATAGACCCTGCCCAGACTCTGCTGTGGACTTTTTCTAGCCTGTGCTATGGGCGAATCCATGAATATTTTGAAAATTAATACACATCTCCCCCAAAATAATATTTTCAACCAAATGATCAATTAAAAATTTTCCGCCGAACACACCACCATTTTGCATCAACGATACCTTACATAAACAAGAAACTCTCCTCTCTTTAGACCCTCAGATTCGTGCAGGGGTAGTCCAATGACCGGGTCATCATTGCACATTTCGTATCATACCCCTATCTCCTCACACACTCTCGAAAAATATCCGCCCTTGATATGCAGTGTTTTCAGTTTCGAGTTTCGTTAAGCGTTCCTTACAAATAAAGCGAACTCACATAAAACAAGAGCAATGAGCCTTTGGAAAACGACTAGCAAATTTAAGGACCGATTTTCCCTCTAAATAAATGACTCAGTGAGTGTATATTTACAGGAATATGGGATGTTCATGTATATATAGGAATATCTTTAAGACACCGGTTACCTGTGATCGTTTTCATCTGTGTTGACAAAGGCACTCATTAAGATAAGACTGAACCCCCATTCACTCTATGCTACTTATACTGCGACGACTGTCTTGCCTCGGTGAGCAACTGACACCTAGCTCGTACCATCCAAATTAAAAAGCAAAGGTATCTACGTTATTCAATTAGAAGCGATCTCCCCGAAGTTCTGACGTTTAATAGACTCCCTATCTATTATGTTAAAAAATAAGGGTATGTTTTCCACACATCGATTAACCGATCGTCACGGGCTTTATTCTGACGTTCACCAATGTTGTCAGTTGCACGTTTCAGCTTCATACGACCGAACATGTTTCGTGATTTGCGAGACTGCTTGTAACTAGTTGCAAAGATTTCCAAGCTTTGCCACGCATCTGAATTATCCTGTCGTAAGGAGTTGCGTCGCATTGAGTCGCACAGTTTGGAAAGGGCTTTTATAAATCTTTAGTTGGTTAAATAGTTAGATGAAGTTTTCTTCCCAACTTCCAACCAATTGGTTCAAATTGAGCCAGCTGCGGCTCACTGGCTTGTTTTCCGTACTCCTTTACTTCCGGAGTATCACGCACAACGGCAGTAGGTTCCATAGATCTATAAGCACAAAATATTAGTTACAGTCAGTTAAAAGCCTTAACATCAGGTATTTATCACCCCTACAGGCACTTGCAGTTCCCTAATCCACTTACGTCTATGTGTACGGGGTCGTTTTTGTGGGAATGGCAAGAGCAATTTTTGCCCTAATAATGACACCATTTATCATGTTTTGCCCGAATAGACCAACTACTTTTGCCCGAATTGGGAGGGCGAGTGACCCCCCCTGCACCTCGCCTCGTGCGCCTATGCGTCTAGCCTCCCACAGCTGTCTAACACTAATCCTTAGAGACACGATCCTAGTTCATTGCTTTAGTGCATACCCTGGTATATAAACGGACAAGGACTAAACTTGAAATCAAAACACCCTCTGTACATACTGTGTTATATGAGCTGTTCTGTATTTTTCTGATATATTGTCAATCACAGAGTTGTAGAAATTAAGAATTTTTGGTATACTCAGGGTAGCACTATAGTTTCATGTGACGAGTGAATGACTTAAACTTTAATTGCCGAATCCACCCCATCAAATAACAACATTATCTGCAAATCCAACTTATTTTGACGGCATTATTACGAAATAAGTAAGAAATTCTAACGTCTGAGGACTGTCTATTTGGAAACAATGTGTTTTTACAGGCACAATTCCATGACATTTTGGGTAATTTTTTCTACTTCTGTAGTAAGAGCAAATGGACGTCATGCCTTATTAGTTAGTAAGGTAAAGCCTTCCTTGAAAGTCTTTTTAAAGGTACTGTTTGTACTGTTTTTATAGGCTCGACTTGGACCAATTAGTTGGAAACTTCTTCTGAAATTTCATCTGACTAACTAACTGTATTTCTAGGAGATTATGTATTACATATTATAATTTATTTTTCGCAGTGTATTGCATTGTATTGCATTGTTTTTTCTTTTATATTTTGCTTTGTAAATTGTTTTTATATCGTGTTGATTCAATCGTTTAAGGAAAGTACAGTACTTTGATTTTATCATTTTGTAATAATATGATGTGCGAGATGTGAGAGAAAACGAAAATCTTAAGAAACAATTAAGAAACTTGATCTGAAAAAAAACACTAAATATGCCTGTCCCAGACATTAAAATCCTTTCAACTATACTATTTACAGTTTTGGAATATAAGAGAATATTACTTTACTTATTCATTACTAGAATTAAATTCGCTTCAAAAAAGAGATATGTAAGTAAAACATGAAAAGACTTACAGTGAACTCGGCTAAAACTAAAAGAAGAAGGAAGCATCCAACCATCCATTTTTTGTACACCATGCCAGACTACTGAGACAACATGCTGTGAGCTGAAATGGCCCATTAAAAATGAACTTTGATTTACCATGGTTTAACCATGGTAAGTCTGTAGTTGTACCACAGTTTTACCATGGTAAACTATGGCTTATCATGGTATATTTTTGCTGGGCATGTTTTGGAATCTTTGTTCTTGTCAAAGTAACAAATATTGAAGCATTTACTACCATTTTACATTCTGGGCCTCGTCTTCTCAGACACCTTACCATCAGAGAAAAGTTTTAGACAAACGTTCTTCTCCTAACACCTACTTTCAAAAATCATTTCGACGTCCATTCTATGCCCCATACAACCAGTGGCGTAGCCAATGGGGGGGGGGGCAAGTTGGCCCCCTGGAAAATATTTTGGGGGAATTTGGGGGAAATTTCAAGTTGACGAAATAATATTTCCTTTTCCTATTTCTTTAAAGTTTTCTCACTATTAGTAATCGTGAAACATTTCTCATGCATAACTCCAATTTCCATGCAACATATCCCCCCATATCTCATCTGTGTCACTGCAGCATGCAGCGCGCTGGACTCGCGTTCCGCAGAAATGCCCTCTCTGCAGCAGCATGAATGTTCTCTGGTGCGTGACATGCAGGGTATTTTGATTAGTCCAGCGTATACTGCGCAACACTGACAGGCTATAAGACCGGAGCATAAGAAACCATTCGAGCTAGTTCCTTACGTATTGTTGAGCTAATGGTATGTTTATCAACTTGATGCACTATTGGATAATACGTTGGTAATAAATAGTAATATAATCATAGCCTCGTGAACGAAATATTCCCTCATTTAATTATCACAATTTCCGATTGTTTTCGTTCCACAACCATTATATTGATATACGATTTAAGGCTGTCAGCAATACATACCGATAGGCCTCAGAGTTTCCAATTTCTCCTTTTCTATATATATTGTGAATAAATTTTCTCTTTAAAAGTTTCCAGGACAAGAAAAATATGGCACTCTAAGCATGCAGGAATGAGGCACAGGGAGTGTCATTTACTGCAATCTTAGGGGCGTTTTTAGCGAAATTTCCCCTGGCGGGACGTTTCGAACCGATGGTCGCGCTCCGCGTATCACTCTCACTCGTCACTAAAGTTGACAACGCCCTGGGTTCGGTTAGGTCAGGCGAAGTTTAACAGCCCATTTACCAACCTATTGGTTGACAGCGCCCTGAGTTGAGTTCAAGCATTTAATGGCCTCTCATCCTACAAGCTAGTACCGGGCAGGGTTATAGACTGACCTTACTCTGTGTTTAACCATGGATAGAGCTAAAAACAATAGCTTGCCGTTGTCTAGACATAATAACCCTTCAAACCTGGAAACACGTATGATGGTTACCTTATTTTTAAAGGACTGGTTCGAAAAATTAATCTATTAAATCTGTTCGGAAAATTAATCTGATTAATCACTGGGGATGGGGGTGACAACGGGCCCATGGTGACATTGTCTTAATTCTATGTATACAGTAGGCAGCTTCAGGATCTTGTAGACCATGTATTAACCTAGGAAACATTACATGACGTCATGATAATCTTGTTATTATCAAAAATTTACGTATTTTGTATGTAATACATACACCTTGACCTTGCAAATATACTGAAACTGAAACGTTTGGGGGAAATTTTCAAGCTTTGCCCTCTGGAAAATATCCTAGCTACGCCACTGCCATACACTCTTAAAAAGTTAGGCAAACTTTTGATCAGCGCTGTGCAGCTATGTGTCCGATCCTATTGGTTAAACATGCCCATGAGTTGGTTTCTAAAAAGACATTCAAAATAATTCTTTGTTAAGAAGTGCCCATCAGTTGGTCTTTCAAAAGCCACAACGCATTTTAAGAGACCAACTGTTAGACACCTTTTCACCAACAGTTGGTTGGACACATAGGTTCCCAGTGTTGGTCAAGGTTTGCCCAACTTTTTAAGAGTGAATACCCGTGTACATTGGTTGGATAGGACTTTTTCCACCACATTTGTCAATATCAAGCGGTTGGGAAAATCATGCAAACAAAGCGAGGAGGGATTAAAGAGCGTTTCCACTGACGTCACAGGCCCATCCCCTTTTGGCGGGCAAAATTTAGTGTATTGTGGCAGTTAGTACAGTTTGCTGGGAAGCAGGTGACTACCCACGTGCGAACTGCTGCAATAAAACACTGCTGATTTTTGTCCAGCAGTGGGCTGGCTTACAATTGCGACGTCACGTGAAAGCACTTTAAACAGAGTTTGTATACAAAATGGATATGACTATTTTTAACATACACGCAGACAGCTTGGCTGGCTTGACATAAATGAAACAATCTTTGGAATCCTTCATTTGAAAAGACTAAAAACATACTATCATATAATGAGATATTTGCATATGCACATTTACAGGCCTAACGTTATATTTACAAAAGTAAATAGGAACAAATCAATGTCGGGAAAGATGACATAAAGTTACCATGTGGTCCCGTGTAAAAGATTTGTGATGTTTACACAAAATGTGGGTAAAATTTCTTTATGAAAAGATTAGTAAATTAAAAAATACCTGGTAGATTGTGGGGCTTTTGATTGGTGGAGTTATTCCCTCCCCATCTTATGAGAGCCTAGGTTCCCTCGCACTAAGAGATAGCAAAATTCGTCGCATTTCCCATATGACAACACTTACTTCACCTGCATGCATGAATAGAACTGAAAACTTGAGTTTTTACTGGAAGTTAGACAGGGGCCCTTTTCAGAGCATAAGCAGAATGCACCGTCATCTGGTTATTGTATGAGATCTACGGTGTTAATATCGTAATATTTCCCTGACAAGATATTGAAGATATTTCAGTCATGTATTGTAATATACCAATATTTACGCAAAAATATCAAAGGACAGGAGCAGTCACCCCAACTTGCAGTAGTGTAGTAGACCAGACTGTGTGTAATGTTTCATGATTGGCTCTTCAGAGTCATGTGACAATATTTTTTTCTCCTCAAATGTGAAATTTAATAGGAGTATTTGCTTATATTGAATATGCAATATTGAAGTCTTAAAATATTATGAAAATACTTTGAGGAGAACGAGGAACAAAACTGTGAGATAAAGCTCTTGCTTCAAAATAAATTGGGGTGACTGATCTTGCACTTTAAGATGAAGGGATTTCGGGTATCAACACCTCCATGTTCTACTGACAACGATTCGGAAAATTTACATAATATATTAAGATCTGCATGACACCTCCGTGGGATGCAATGATTCGTAGGCCATTCTAACGTCGCGAAAAAATCTGCGCTGACTTATGAAGTAGTATTTCCAAAGTCATTGTATTTCTTATCAAATTAACCAATACCGCTGTAAATGAAATTTTTCTTTTAATGCAATGCAACATGCTATTGCTATGGGACTGAAAGACAAGAAGGAAAGTTCTTTGATTTGAAACGATCGTATTTTATCAACGTTTATGTACATTTAAAGGTAAACTGTAGTTACCCCAATATAATTACTGTAATAGGCTTTATCCTGTTTCATGAAAGGCTGGTGGGAATCATGTGACAATATTTTTCTCATTCAATTGTGAAATTTACTAGGAACAGTTTAAGTTTACCTTGAATATACAAAAGTATTTGCTAAAATACCCTTACAGATAATTCGAAGAGCCAAATGAGAAGCAATTTGTTAGATTTAACTTTCGTTTCAATATAAGATTGGAATGACTGCATATGCCCTTTAAAATTAAATTTAGCCTTTAAAATTACGACATGGCATTCTAAGAAAATCAGTGGCGTGTTTAAAGGGGTGCAAAGTCAGTTGGGGGAGAATAACTCAGTCGGGGGATTTACGGGTTTGATGAAGAGGAAAAGTTTGAAAGAGACGCACTGAGTATTTAAACCTTAACCGCACACCAGCCCCCGTTGGGCAGAAAAATGGTTGTCAAAGCAAGAAAAAAACAGGTCCACGAATATTCGGATAGCACAAGTATGCCGAAGTAAGTCGGTCGCCAAGAATTGAAGTGCAGAACAGCAAAAAAAAAAAAAAAAAATAGTCATTAAAATTCGTGCCAGTCGGAGGTTTCACAGGTTTGCCCCCACCCCACCCCACGCCACCATCGTAATCCTGCACCCGCCACTGAAGAAAATAGCTTGTATCATTATTAAACCATTCGTCACGAGGTGATGTAAAAACCTCTAATTTAACATGATAATGTATGGTAATGCATTTTTAGTTGCTAAGATGCCAAGTGGCTTAGTGAGCGGGAAAGCATTGTTTGCTAGATCCAAGCATGTGTGTTACAATTCACACTAGGAATTTCAGAATTACGTAACAAGAGTGTGTAGCATAGCGTGGGCTTCCTCATATATTCAGAACAGTCTATCAAGAGAGACGATGCGCTGAGGTTGTCCTAGGTCTATGGCACGGTTGACGTGACGACTAACGCCGCTGAGGGTATGTATCCCGGTGGAAGAAAAAATTAAGTTGAGGCACCGCTGAGGGTGTACCCTTTCTTATGGGTTCCCACCGAGGAGAACGTGAAATTATGTCGTTCGACCGATGAGAGCCATGAGAGGCAAACCGATGGGATGCCTTATCACCGTGATCGATCGTGATAGAAAGCAATCTCTGAATACAGGGTGAAGAACCAGATTAAAGAAATCTGGTTTTCCCGGTGGGAAGTTATCGTGCTGACGGGATTATAGCCAAACTAGCGACAATCTAACTTTAGCTCCACGAACAAGCTGTGACGAGCAAGAAATAGTATTCATTCGCTTAAATAAAGACGATGAGTTCGAGTATGATTTAGAACCAAAATGAACGTTGATGGAACTGATTATAAGATGTTCATTTATGAACTGAGTCTATGATATTCTGGGCACAGACACAGGATGACAGCCAGTCAAAGGAAATGAGCGAGGAATGGATTTGAGGAATTAACATTAAGTTAATTTTGAGGCCTCCTTTTTTGTTTTGAATAACTGACCCAGACTGCTGTTAAGTTAATACAAGAATTATAAGTTAAAAATTTTGTTTGTGTAGTTTTTTAAGTTGTTTGGGAAAGTGCTACTCACCAAAGCTAGTTTTCTTGAAGGGTCGCACGCCCTGTGACACCAATAAACTACAGTAAAATGAGTTACCCATGCGCCGGTCCAATGGGGAGGGGCTTTTACGGCCTCAGCCTACGTTTTTCGCTAAATCAACAATGAAACATGCGGGAAATTAGCAGTGCAGCTCCCTCGCACCCCTGCTTTCTATTAGGTTAGCCCCCCCCCCCCCCAACCCGGACTCTCTTTTTGGTGCCTGTTACCGTAACTGGGTAGATGCGCACTGTTTAACAAGGTGTTTCTTGATTGGTTGTTGCCATTGTATTGTATCGATTGTATTCTTTGTTAGGGTTAGGGATTAGGTTAGGGATTAGGCTATCGTTAGCCAGTAAGGAAATTTCTTGTTAAACAGTGCGCATCGCCCCCCGTAACTCATCCAAACAATTATGCTTTGCAGGTCTTACAATAGTTGCACCATTTAATTTTTTTGAAAGTTTGAGCCAACATATTATTCTTGAGCAACAAAAAACAGAATTTCTTTGTGAAAGAATCTTGGGAATGACAGTTACCACGTTGCCTTAATTTGATTAAAAGCGATAATGCTATTTCGGTGAACATTGGTTTAAAAGGACATTTTTGGACTCACTTAGTTTACAAAAGAATCGCGGTACGGCTGCTTGACAAATAGAGACCTTCCTACTACAAGGAATATCTACCTGGCAACAGAGTTGATGAGGTGCAATAACATTTTGGTCGCATTGAAAATGTAGATTCTAATTCGTCATACATTTTGCGTGCAATCGCGAGATCGCTGCACGATCAAAACCTAACATACACGCACAGTCTCCCTGCGCATCGGTTCTGTGCCAACCTGTAACGTAACCGTGAATGGTCTAATAACAAACTCCATTTTCCCTCTTCTGTACCTTACCATTGAATTTCTTGTCGAAGTAAAAACCGCGTCACAATTACAAGTGCCACCCTTTCGACCGTCGGTGTAATGGTTTAAGACCTACCAGAAGACGAACAATATGAGACGCTTCCTAGGAGACCAGGAGTTACCATATAGGCTGATGAAGTCATCCACAAATCGTACATTGGCAACAGATTTGCATTTGTATGCGCAATTGGTAGACCTGCCTGTAGTTGACTATATGTAATGGTGCTGAATTAGCTCTACTTGTGCAGAATATGTTAAACACGTGACAATGGGTGCTTCGCATTTTTTGTTGCACAAAACGAATTACAACGTGTACTAAAGGTGAAGGAGGGAAACTCCTAATAAAGAATGCCGAATCAAGAATGTTTGTACAAGGAACTATTGTATAACGAGTCTATGAATAGCCATATGGGGGAAAATACGGAATTGGTTTTTGCATAAATGAATGAACAATTGTCTATAAAAAGTCAACCTACCGTGAAATTCGATACGTTTTATCTATGAGCATGCTGGTATTTGACACGCACAGACCTGTATGTATGAAGGCCTATGAATGTAATGATGAGCATTATTTAATTTGCATAACACAGTTCTGGAAAGGTATTTTGAGAGGGACCGAACTGACACTATACTATCAGCTGTCTTTGAAGTGTTCGAGATACCATCAAAGCGAAGCCCCATCTTGGGTTGGCGCGTAGTTTACCAAGAGTCTTTAACTTTAAATGGGTCACAGACAGGCCCATAGCCAAGGGGTAGTTGAACCGTCCCCTTCCCGCCATGGTCCAAGCTGGAAAACAATATAGACCTATTGACAAAACAAAAGAATCACTATAAAATTTATTACGTTTGAAGCAATAACATCCCACATGCGATGGCCCATCCTCGAGGAAACCTCAGATGAAGTCTTTCATCACCCCAGCATGTGGCACTTCAACAACCCCTCCCGTGACCCATTCTTGGCTACACGTCTGGTCCTAGCCCGCGGGGCGGACCAACTTTTTGCGTTCAGCTCATGGCTAAGAAAAATCAAATCTGATGGTGGCTGCCTAAGGGAGCGGCAGCCACAGAGGCGTTTCGCAGGCTAACCTGGTCCCAGATGGCAAGAATTGTCGCCTCCCGCACACTGACAGTGACCTTAACGTTTTTCATTTTGATGTCTAATGTTAACATAATATTATACACTTCCTAAAAGGAAAATAAATAGATTTACTAAAATAATGGTCCAACCTTCTCATCCCAGACAGTTCAAATTCTCCTAACATTCTTACCCAAGCCCCTCCTCCAAATGTCTAAAACTCCTCCATACTCAATCTCAGTTAATCTCTCCAGGTGACGGAACAAGACCCATTGTGTAAACAGACTGTCAGAACACTCGCAGTAAGCTACAAGCTGTGTATCATGGGTTGAAGTATTCAGTACATTTTTTAAATTTTTTGTCAGTTAAAATGTTTTTTCAACTCGCTAGCATGCTTCGCGATTCAAAAAATATGTACCTTGGTATTAACTGTGTGTGTTTGGCAAAATAATGCTGACTGCATGTTTCCATATCCTGTCCTACTGGTGACTATATTTTTAAATTGCGTCAACCGGCTATGGAATATCTGTGTTTCGCGCTGTTCAGCATTTTGTAGCATATAGTGCAAATTACGTGACTACCGCAGGATGTTGGAATTTGAGAGTGCCTTCTATTGTTGGTCAGCAGACGATCAGTGGAATGAACGAGTTCGGTTATTCAGAAGAATGGGAAAACACGCATAAAGAATAGAAGCATATAACAAAAGATGAAGTAAGTCAACATTTACTACATATAAATTGTAAAAAAAAAAAATTAAAAAATCCTGAAAACCCCCTCAAATCACTAAATCCTAAAATGATTCAGAGGGTTTCTTAAAGGCCTAATCCTCTCACCCCAAGCAGTTCCAATTTTCCTTACTGTCTTCAGCCCCTCCCATAACTGTCTTAACCTTTTACCCATCATCCAGACACAATCTAAGTTTTTGCATCAGGACGCAGAGTGCAATCAAAACACTCTTCAGTTCACTGGTACACATGCGTGCAGGAGGTAATTTCTTTGAGGGGCAAGAGCAATTTTTGCCCTAATAATGGCACCATTTATCATGGTTTGCTCGTATTTTGTCCGAACGGACCAAATGTTTTTCCCGAATTTGAAGGGCGAGTGCCCCCTGCACCCCGCCTCGTACGCCTATGCACTAGTACATGATCTGCATTTTGAAGTTGCCGTCAATTAGACGGTTGTGCCAATTGAGAATTTCTGCTGCCCCTTTATCCTTTAACCATGATTGCCAACAGATTAAGGGTTTTTATTTGTCAAATAGCAATTCAGATACAGATGTTGACAGATGAATTCACACCTTTTCCCTGAAGAAACCATATGCAAATTAGAGCTTTGTTGCAACTCCCCGCTCTCAGTGAGTACTACATGAAGAAAGGTTTACCGTTTACGGTCACGACAAGTTTTGATATAGGTTACAGGGTACATACTTTAAGCGTTTCGGTGAAATTTGCATTGAAATCTGATGTGAGGTTCTCAAGATATAAGCATTTAGAGTTACCATATTTTCAACAAACACTGAACTTAAAACAATCTTTTCTATTCCTCCAAAGTTTGTTGCCAAATTTCTCCTCAACGAATCCGTGTTACCACAACAAAATTGCATCATTGGGACGAGAACTTTCCAAAGTTTGGATTCCCCACAGGGAGGTTCTGTCCCTGTTAACTTCAAGTTCAAGTTCAACACAGCAGTCCGAAAAACAAAAGGGAACGAAGCATTCCTTGTCATGTGAGGAAGTGAGACAACCTCTGCTGTCCTCAGCTAAAGCTCACTTTGAAACACAAATCTGGAGACTCGGTTCATTTACTGAAATATGGAGAAATGCATGTCCGATTTGAATGGAAGTCACCACACTGTGTAGATTTGGTTACCCTTTCACATGTGATGACTGAATTAATGCTTAAACTCCCCCTCAAATTTCCCAAAAGAAGAGCGCAATGTAGTGTTTTTTCTCGTCTCGACCGCAAAAATGATTAGAACAAATTTCACCTTTTAAAACTGTACGTCAAGGAGCATCTCGCCAACAAATCGCTTTTAGGAAAGGCAAACTTCCTCATTTAGTTATTTATACCTTGTCCAATATTCTTAAAATCTAAGGAACGTGTTTAGGAATTAAACGCTTGTCTAACTGCCCTTTTTGCCCACACTTTGCAAACCCAGTGTTTAGAAACTAAACACGCGTGTGTTATTCCTAAGCATTTCGTTTTAAAGCATATTTAATTGCTAAACACTTAGGCTAATCAGCTAGAGCTTACTTGCTACAGTAGACATGTTTAGAATATAATCTTGTTTACAAGGTGGGGGCTAAATAAGTGTTTTAATTGCTAAACACGTTTTTCCGCAGTGTGTGTACTTCTTCTCCTTCCATGTAATTGGTTCTGGTTTCGTCTTTAAGGTCCGCATGTAAAATGTGATCTTCTTAAGCTTTTTGATTTCCCTAGTACCAGTACTCTGTATTGCATCTCTCTCCTCTTGTTTCTTGTCTTTTGTTTTTTATTGTTTTTTATCATCTTAATTTTCTTTGATATGTGTTGCCTATTGTATCAAATAAATCAAATGTTCCCTAATTTTGGTTACCTCACACCCATCAGCTGATGAGTCTCGAAAGAGAGGTTTTATATGGTAAGAAATTGGTCAAAATGTTTGTATAAAATATTAATTATAGATGGACAAGCGTAGTAATTAAACAAGGCGGCCATTTACATCAGTAGTTGGACAACAAATGGAACATCCTTTTGTTATTTAAACGTCGATAATAGTATAAAAAAGTTGCCCGCGAAAGTAAAAAAAAATGTTTCATTAACTTACCTGGAAATTAAGAACTTTCGTGAAAAATATGACATCACAAGATGCAAAAAGGTTGCTACAGAATTCTTTTTAGGTTATCTGATAGTAAAAGAAATTTCCCCTCCACTTACACCCCTCTCTACACACCCTTTCCCAAAATATAACGCTTACCCACTCCTTGCTTTTTCTCCCTCCCTTCATCAAAATACACTCTAAAACTATTTGGGTAAAATATTAAATCACAAACACTGATCACGTATGTGGCAATATTGATATTGGGTAAAATTTGTCCAAATTTGTTGGATTAACGGGTGAATTCTGTGGAGTTAAAAACCACTTTCTTGGGTAACCCACCACTTAGCAGACCAATTATCGAAAAAATACCCAATGACAGTATATTGTCATAAACATGACCAGCGAATGGCAAACATTTTACCCAACTATTACTATAGTAAGACCTAAAGTAGACCTAGTTCTCGGGAAAGGTTTAAATTATATTTTTTAAATTTTAACGCATACATGTTCTTATTATTCAAGTCCGGCGCTGGTCCACTGTGATCTGTTTCTTATGTAATTAACAATTCACACTCATTTCCTGCACCTCGTAAGCCATTCTATTGAGATTCAAATGTGGGCGATAACCAAATTACATAACCACAATGGTCCAGGTCTGTGCTTTTTCAAAACTTAAGAAACACATGGCACTGTTTTTGTTGGAAATAGTGAAAACTTTCAAATTCGTTCGAGTAAACATGACAGATTTTCGACCAAATATACAATTCCTCACTCAAAATCAAGTACTGAAAACTTTTCCAACGGGTGAGAGGGCACATACGCCATTAAGATTGCAACAACATTTTTCAGAATTCACCCAGCTGGTAATAGAAGACGTAATTTGCAATTTCCATTGGAAATGATAAAAGCAAAACATTTTGAAACATTCAAACTGAGAACAATGATGGCACCTGTTACTGTTTGTCAACGTCTTTACTACTACTCTGTCAGAGCTGAGCAACCTGTAAAATACACGGAGCTATATAAACACTTATATATTATTTATTTATTTATTTAAACGGAAAACGCGGAATCCACAAGTACACACAGTTCAGTAAAACGTCATCAATCCCCCCAATGCCAAACCATTGCGTACGGCTCGCTACACATATCAATATGTTATTCTTTACCAAAGTTTACCACATTCCTATCAAATTCCAACCCATTGAAAAGTACCCTTCAGCAGTCACGAAAAAATCACATTTTCCATCACGAGGTCAAATTTGAGAGTGGAAAATTCCCAACGAGTTTAAGCGGCAGTGTAAAGGGTTTTTCCACATAATCAACCGAATAGAAGAACTCAAAACGAGAACTCCCAAATGACTTGGCATTTTTGTTTATGTAATACAATGTTTATGTATACTAGAGGATACACGTAAGATGAAGGGGAACCTGGGGACTTTAAAGGCCCCGTACATAATCGTTTTTCCGTCAATTAATTGATGTCAATTTACTCAATTAATTGACATCAAACAATTGACGGAAAGGTGATCGTGTGTGTGTGGGGGGGGGTATTGACGGCGAATTAATTGGATCAACTTCTCAGCTCAAAGTTTCCTTGATATTTTCTTAATGATTCGTCACTTTTTTTGGACCACTTTCTCTTCTTTTTACGATTTTAGTATGAACCAGGGCAAGAACCAAATTTCTAGAACTCCTTGCTTTTTAAAGATTTTGATCAGAATGAAAATTTACACTACACTGATCGTGTGTGAGAAACGTTAATTAATTGAAATCAATTAATTGACAAAAAATGTTCATTTATGGGGCCTCAAGATTACCAAATAGCAAGCAAGAATTAGGCTGAGTAACAATAGAAAAGAGCTGCTCACAGTAATGATAGCTTTTTACATTGTTCTGCATATCGGGGTATGATGACGCCATCATCAAAACGCGTAGCATTGTAGGAACATACACCTTAAGCCCCGTCTACAGGATCGACTGCGTGGTTAAGTGGTTAGAGCATCCGACTTGCAGTCGGGAGGTTGGGAGTTCGAGTCCCGACCGGATCATACCGAAGATAGGTCTTTACAAACGGAACCTACTGCCATTGTGTCTGGTGCTCAGCTTAAGCAATGGAGTAAGAAAAACAAGCCAGTGAGCAACAAGTGGAAAAAAGGCAATGGCCGGCTCGCCTTGAGCCAGTTGGTTGGAAACTGGTCCGTAAAACTCCATCTAACTAACTAACCACACGGTCATACATTTTGTCAAAACCATCACCAAACGTTTGTTTGCCGATGCTAACTGACAAAGGTATGATTGTGTTGACTGATTCACCAACTAACAAATTTGAACTACGTCCAACATGTGTGAAGGTGTTCAAAAATTTAGCTGCATGTTTCATCTATCCAACAAATGTTCAAACATTTGCATGACCTTATTTGTGAACAAACGGATGATCTTTGCATACAAAGATCAACTTGAATATGGTGCTACTCTTGGATAAAGTGCGGCATTGCAAGTGCTCTTAAGCGACCAAAATTGCATTCTGGAAGCATTATATGTATTGTTCTGTGTCTGACACACCGGAGGTTGATAAGTGAAATTTGGTTGCCTTTCGATGAAGTAGCTTCCTTCGGAAGACGAACTCCGTTCGCCCCTTGGCTCCTCTCCAGGAAGTCACATTTCTCAGATGTCATTCTATTGACATAACCCACCCCCCATAAATCTGCTGAACCGAATTCATATGTTTGTATCTACTCGCATGTGACATAACATCATTTCTACTGCCATCTAGCTACTCTAAACACACCCCCATCTACAGCCTGGCAAAAGAACCCAGTTCAACCAGGCCAATTATTTAAAAATCTTATAAAGCGCCAACTACAGAAGAACATAATCAAAGGCGCTGTGCAAACTTGATACAAGAAATGACAAAGAATGAGAAACAAAAGTAACAGAAACAAAAGAATAAAATACAAGATCGAAGAGAAAGGAAATTTGAAACTTCTACCCCCCCCCCCCCCCCAAAAAAAAGAAAAGACAATGAGAAGAGCTTCCAACCTCTTTCGTAAAAGTTGTACGGCTGCTATGAGCAAATGACCGTACGATACGGGAGGACCAGGGGTTCTGCCACCCGCAGCTGGCCAGAACCGTGCTGAATCGGGCAAACCTCTCTGTCTCAGTCGGAGATTAAGGACTGGGGTCTGATCTCAAGTCGGGTAAAAGTCACAGCATGGGCCGCTGAGAAAAGAGTCCGATACGGCCATTCATGTAGATAAATGCGAATATCAGTCGGCAGATTATTTCAAAGCCTGGGACCAGTAAAGGACCAGCCTAGTTTTGAAGGCTAGTAGATCCATGGTAGAACTATATCCTGATAGTCAGAGGGAAAGACCTTTTATCGCTAAAACACTAATTATTTGTAATATTGATGTAAAAATCATGAACACAAGTTTGGGATTTTCTTTCATGATATCAACATTCTTTTAAAAGATTCGTATAGAGTATCGCACCCGACTTTTCCTACAGCCACCGCGGGTGTATGCAACTTGTCTCTTCAGCTGTACAGCTGCAGATAGATCTATTGTTTACAAATTACATATCATTGTTGCTGCTCTTACAAATGATTCGACACAACTTGGCGTGGTATCAAGTGATGGTCATTTGACATGTTGAGGTTAATTGAATATAATGGTTGTTGATGGCTTAGGGGAATTGAAGGTTATACGGATCTTTCAAGGGAATGTTTATATAATGTTTCATCCTTCGTTCTTCATTTCTTCACTCCGTTTCTTCTCTTACTATCCCCTTTTCAGTTTTCGCTCTCCTACCTGCTCGGTACCAGCTGTGGGTAGGGTGTAATATTTATCTGCGGTATCCCCCGGGTGTAAGCCACAACTAGGAAAAGGCAGTGACCGACTCGAATCAAACCAATTGATTAGAAATTGTGTTGTAAAACTCTATCTAATCTACTGGTCGTAAGAGTACGAGTGTCCAGTCAGGACATTATCTGCCGGAGACATTATCTGCCGGAGAGGACCAACCACCCTCCTAGGGTGTCCCCTCCCCTAAAGTTTTGTCGTACCGGCGGAGTGAAGGGCTAGATTGAACGGTAATACATTTGATGATGAGGACGCTATCACTTCCCCCCTCTTCCCTGTGTTTCCTCTTTTTTCCCCTTCTCCTTTAAAGTCTCCTTTCTTTATTCCCTCATTTGGGGGTCAACCTCCTTAATCACCCCTGACTACGCTGTTGTAAGAGGAGGCTGAACGGCAGGGCTTGCAATAAATTTGAACATTATTTCAAACCCGAAATTGAACATCACATGAAACCGTATTTGAACTGTACATTTTCATCTAGTTGACAGCCTGACACTATATAGAACACATTCGTGATTGTGTGTCGTTAAATTCTATCTAACTAACATACATGCTGGTAGCCCTTTTATAACCATAGCCACTTCTTGGGAGCGCATTTTATTGTATGCAGCATAGAACATAGAACACAGTAAATGTACAACAATAACAATAATAATCCCATCAGGATATTCCACATCAGTTTAGTGATACTAGCACATTAGTCATCAAAGCTCAAAGGTCATCGTGAGCCTAGAGCGGAATTGAAGTTCAGCACTACATGCCTATGCTACTTCTAAAGATTGGCGGCGCCGGAGAAGGTGTTGCAAATCATTGGATCATGCTTTGGATTTTTCATGAAAATGTTCCCATGACTTTGAAGCCTTTTTTAATTTGCCCGAAACTTTTTTCAAAGAATTCTGGCACGCATAGGATGTTTCTGTGTAGCTTAATTAAAAGCATGCCTGAAAAAGGCATGCATGCGATGATGGGGACCCATCCACCACACGCTGGTGGGTGACATTAAAGCGTAGGGTGTAGGCCTAAGATGCGAGCATGGCAGGCCGAATGCTTGCTCTAGAAAAGTTTTATGATCCTTTTCTATGTAAAAATGGAACGAGAGACGGACAGACGATACAAATGATTAAAAACCGTACATAAGAGTAAAGAAAAAGTAGAGGCGAAGACTTAAGTGCACGAAGCGCACGACACCTCACGATACCCCTGCTTATAGAGAATGGACATATTAAAGTTCCAGTTCTCTCACCCCAAACAGTACCAATTCTCCTGACTTTCTTACATAAGCCCCTCCCACAATTGTCTGAAATTCAACTTCATCCAGATACAATCTCAGTTTATTGCTTCAAGGTGAAAATAGAAAACTCAACTTATATAATCAAAACACTCTTAGTACCGTTCATGGTGTGTAACATAAGCTTTGGTACTCTGCATTGTTTGAATTAGCTGTCAATCAAAGAGCTGAGCCAATTGAGAATTTCGTTACCTGCGTACCAAAATTGTAGTGTGAAGTGAGAGGTTTGGGCCTTTAATTTTCGGATGTGTACCTCACTTGTTATCTCTTTCGAGTAATTGTTTTTTCTAAGAAGTGATCATTAGTGAAAAGCGTGACGAATTAGTCACACAGGCCTACACTAGCTTCAGCACAAAGAACTGTCAAGGTCATGAACGATCAACTTATAATCGAGCTGATGTACATATATTAAGTTAGATATATTTGGGATGTCCAGCTTTAGTAATAGACAGATAAATAAAATAAACGCGCGATTCGGGTGAAAGTTTTGACAATTTGCAAAGGGGTCCGCAAAAATAGGATGCTATTGTGTTGACTTAAATAGAGAAACACAGAAAAATTCATGGGGAACTATACCTTAAAAGTGAGCACTAAGATGAGGTAGGTTCAGCTGGAATATCCAGTCCTTGTAACTATCGTCGCTGCACCATGCATAAGCAATGGAGTAGGGAAAAATATTTATTTAGTGGCTCACAACTGCAAAATGACCGTTAAGCGCATCTAAATTAAACCAAATGTTATAAGTTGAAGGCATGGAACTCCATGGCAAACCAAACCAATTGACTACACTGCTAGAGGACAGAAAATTGGTAAACAAGCCTTAAGACCACTACAAGTGTTATGGATTGTATTCAGCATCAATTATATCTTCAATGAATTATTCAAGTGTATCCATTGGGAAATGCATTATTCCCTACGTTTTGCCACTTAAACTTTACAGCTCAAGAAAATAACTTAGCAGGGAGTTGCAGCAGACTCCCTCATAGACATACACAGGGATTTATAAACCCTTAGTACAAGACTCTACGTTCCTACAGGGTTAAATTCATATCCACAGAGTCTGAAAAGACAGATTCGTGTAAGTCAAACAAGGTACTAAATTTAGGGGAAAAATATTTTTTTTTTGGGGGGGGGGGGAGGACACATAAAAATATATTGCTGGCATGAGATATTTAGGAAAGCGCCATCTTTTGGGATACGGGCGTGGGAGAAATTAGGAACCGTAAGACGACCTTCACCTTAACCAGGGACTTCGACCTCAGCAAAATGAGTAAGGAATTGAGTAAGGAGCGATTACAACGGAATAAATGTCCTTAATTGGACGTAATAGCTTCTTCGGGAAACAGTGAACGGCGAACGGCCCTTTGCCGGAGGGTCGGGAGGACTTAAAAAAAAAGGAATGAAAGCGTTGAAACGACTTTGGATTACTTTGCTTGCTGAATATGACTGCAGCAACTATGTTTGGTGACTTTTAACATTATATCAAAAATTTGACATAATCTTCAAAAACAAAAAAAATTCTGTTAGACGTTTTACAGAATATTCTTGTAAAATAATTAACTGAAAAAAAATTTAAAAGAAAAAACATTTTTCCTAGTTAAATACTGTTTACAGTTCGTCTGTAAAAATAACAGGAAACGACTGGATTTTTTCCAATAATTTTCTGTTATTTTACAAAAACTTTTCGCAGTGTAAAACTCGAACTAACTAACTAACCAACTAACTAACTTCATCTGAAAGCTAATGCTTATGCCATGAGGCTTTAACCTATGTGGCAATTTCATTTCAAATGAACTGGAAGTATGGAGTCCACCATATACTGAATGGTTTTATTCATATTTAACTCAGATTGCCACAGTTTTGTTAAATTACAATGTAAAAAAAACCCAGAATCGACGTAAATTTGCAGAAAAAAAGAAACAGTAAGGTTCCCGAAAAGTTCTGGGAATAAGCTTCCAGAACTTGTCTGTGATCCTTATTTATCTCTTTATTTTGTTGTTCTGTAAGTCTAGTTTTTATATCGTGTCATCTTGAGGTTTATTTCACTCTACATGTCTTAGCAGGGAGGTGGAAGACAGCTCCAGCCCCATGCTGGGATATACAGTGTGGTACTTGTTATCAGCAACCCAGCACAATGAGTCATTATTTCAGGCCTATGTTAAAATATATACTCTCCTACGTGGTTGCATAAACTTGCCTATAAAACCCATCTGGAGCACTGCCTCTGTAATCACACCCTCCCAGCCTGCTTGCATATAAACAGGTTTTTCCCTGAATCAAGTTATACTACTGGAGTCATAAAGCGTTAATTCATGCACAGTACTTACAGTTGGAGAGAACGATGCCAAAGCTTTTCATATCACGTTAACTCAAGAGTGTAAAATTTGTCGAGTCCTTCAAATCATGATTCCTTTTTATGTTTTGGTTATCAAATGACGTCACGTCCAAACAGTTCAACCCCGAAGCGGTTCCCTCTGAGAAGTTTTACAAATTCCTATAGGATCTTTCTGCCTATGGAAATATATCAAAACAATAGTATTTCCTTTTCTAATCTCATTTGAAGCCTTACTTGATAAGTCTGTTTTAAAAGATAAAGCTGGACTAAGCACCACGTGTACGGTGTACATGTATAAATATCACTGCAGCCTAAACGGTTAATGTTCTGTGTTAAATCTTCAGTGCCGTACTTACACTCTTGAACCTTAAAAGTGTTCAGTGGTATATTTTAAATCACCGGTGCATGAGATACGCTGATCAATGTTGACACGGCAATTTAAGGACCGTGATTTTATTAGGCCTAAACTTTAAGCCAGCATAAGATACAAACCATATGAAAAGGAAAATTCCTACCAACTGTGTAAGTTTATGGAAGTCTCACTGATGGAAGTTTACACTGTCGAAACGAAGTTTAATTTTGCTTTGCTTTTGAACTTTGTGACAGGGCTCTTATGTATTTAGTCTTGGACTCTTGGTCAAACATACTTGACTTGAGACATTTCTTTACATCGTTGTTAATGAGGACGCATAGGTCAAGTGAATTCTGACAGCGTTAAGTTTTCGTTGCACAACTGAACCTAGCTAAGTAGCACCGGTATGTAACAGATATGAGTACCCAGAGGCGCTGACCACAATTTTGGTCTGTTCATCCATGGATGTACTACCTCGGAGGTAGTACTTCCATGGTTCATCGATGCAAAACAACGAACGAAAAAGTAAAAATTTCGCTAAGAAGGCCTAGCTTTGACCAAAGAGACTGGTAGTCACAGAAGGTACTCATGCTAGTAGCTTATATCCAAAGCGTCAACACCAGGCATTATGTTTAAAGAACGTTCATTAACCCCCCTCCTTCTGACAGGTGGTCCTAACTTCAGCCGAACCAAGCAGAAAATTGATGGTAGGTTATTGCTGGGGGCCCTGTGTAGCCTAAGTTCTTTTTTTGGCACAATGGAGTACATTTCTTTTCCTTCACTGATGATAGCCTCCCGCACATACACACACAGCCTCTGAATCACTTTAAATATACCTATCAAAAGACTTTATTTTCACCTAGAAATAAGTCAAAAACCTCTGAGCTTGAGGGAACTACGCCTCTGGGCCACCCCCCCCCCCCCCAACAGGGGCTCTAAAACAGACTTATAGCCAACAAGAAAAAACTATTGCGATTCGCACTCGGTTTCGCCTCACACTCTCAAAAATTCCTTAACCCCCAACTTGTCCCCACCCACTTGTGAAATACAAGTGATTCCACTATAGAAGGATGTATCAGTTTAAACGATCTGAAACGAAAACACATGCAAATTAAATGTTAGTTTTGAATTATGCAACTTTAAAAGGTAAGTGTAGAGAAATAACAATGAACCAGAATGAAACGATACTTTGAGGTTTCGATGGTACATAAATGTTCCCTTTCAAATGATGCCATCATGCACCATTATCTTCTCACTCAAATGTTATACTATAGCATGTTCAAAAGATTATTTTGGTATTCCAGATTACCTTTTGACCTCAATAAAAGACATAGATAGATAGATAGACAGACAAGCATACAGACAGACAGACAGACAGACAGACAGACAACAGTCTTGATCACATTTAAAAAAGTTTTCAGGCTTTGACCCCTGGAGATTCCAGATGACCTTGGATGATCCGCCAAAAACAATGGGGACCATTTTCTGACCATAACGCATCTCCGTACCAAATACGAGATCTAACAAATTTTCCTATCTTAAAATATCGCGTTAACGAGGTTTTGATCCCAGAGACCCCCAGATGACCTTTGACTTCTACCCCAAAACAATCGGAACCATCTTCTGGCCATAACGCATCCACATACCAAATATGAAATCTATCCAATTTTCCTATCTTGAAATACCGAATCAAAGAGATTTTCATACTTTGACTCCCAGTGACCCCAGATAACCTTTCACCTCCGCCAAAACTATAGGGACCATCTTCTGGCCATAACACATCCACATACCAAATATGAAATCTATCCAAGCTTGCTAACTTGAGATATCACGTAAACAAGGTTTTCAGACTCTGACCCCCGGTGACCCCAGATGACCTTTCACCTCCGCCAAAAACAATGGGGACCATCTTCTGACCATAACTCATCCCCGTACCAAATACGAGATCTAACCAATTTTGTTATCTTGAAATATCGCGTTAAGGAAGTTTTGACCCCAAAGACCCCCAGATGACCTTTGACTTCTACCCCAAAACAATCGGAACCATCTTCTGGCCATAACACATCCACATACCAAATATGAAATCTATCCAATTTTCCTATCTTGCGATATCTCATTAACGATATTTTCATACTTTGATCCCAGTGACCCCGGATAACCTTTCACCTCCGCCAATATATAGGGACCATCTTCTGGCCATAACACATCCACATACCAAATATGAAATCTATCCAAGCTTGCTAACTTGATATATCACGTTGGTTTTCAGACTTTGACCCCTGGTGACCCCAGATGACCTTTGATCTCCACCCCAAAACAATAGGGTTCTTCCTCATAATATGACTCATCTACGTGCCAAGTTTGAAAACTGTCATATCGTGCTAACGAGCAAAGTGACACAAACACACACACACATACACACACACGCACACATATATACAGCCCCCCCCCCCCCATACATACACACACACACACATGAATGCTTTGGTTCCTCTCATCATCGAAACCAAAAATGGAAGGATGACCCTAACCCTATCCCTATCCCAAATCTAAAAATCACTCGGCTGCTGGATTCTTTAACTTACTTGAGATCGGCCTAGAGCCCTATAGCTTTGAGGTCATTTGCGCTACATGTCCCCTTGCCAAATTTGTAAACCTACGGAGGTAGAATAGCAGCAAATATACACCTCTGAGCAAAGCTAGAGAACTCACAGAAAGGTGTGACACATAGGCAGCAGACGTGAACGCATACTGTGGGTGCTTGATCAAGCCCTACTGCAGGGGTCATTCCCCTACTAATTTTCCCATTGCAAGCACTAAATTAGCTTTGTTTCGAGGCTCAGGCGGCCTTAACAAAGTTCACTGCAATTCCAAGCTACGCTTCGCGTGAACGCTGAGAAGTTTAAAAATCATGGCAAATTTGAATTAGTTTTTGCTAGAAGAAGTCGAAGTTTTCATACAGAACCTAGCCCCAAATTCTCCTCAATATAAAAGGAAATATCCCTTTTTGATATGAAGGTCTAAATCACCCTCAACCTACCTCAAATCTTCAGCATCCACTTTGACATATCCTCTTCAGTTCAGATTCATATTGTTTCATTTAACCGCTGGACCATTTGACAAAATTTGGTCGAAACAATAGTTTAAAGAACTACGATATTGAGGGTGTACTCATGACGCGGTCGAATACTATGCCAACTAAGTGGTGGGCCTGCAAGGCCTTATAACGTACCAGTCAAAACGCTTCTTAAAATATAATATTTTAATTTAAATGATGTCTGAAATAAACTTAGGATGTTACTTCAGTGCATTGTTACGGTGACCTGTCAAAATTTGTGAAACATAATGTTGTTCAGGTGATTTCTCTACCCCAGGCGCAAAGTGTGATGATTTCTAAAATTGCAATTTTACTAGCAGATGAGCTATAGCTCGTGATTTCTTTAACCGTTAACCATTCGAGATATGCTGCCCCCCCCCCCCTTTAATCCAGTCGTGGTCTTCATATACCCGGTTAGTTCGGAGTTTACCATTTGCTGTCCAACCTATCACACAAATCTCTTTTTCATCACTTAAAGTCAGTCCAAACTACAATTTTATCCAGTCTATAAAAGTTCTCAAGTGGTCCAGTTCTTTGATTATCACCGTATTCAAAAATGCAGAGTAGTTCATATAACCATAATTATACCTTTCCCTGGTTGGGAAACTCCTTACGTACACTGTGTATGCACAGACGTAGAAGCTGTAGGTACGTTCATAGTTTTTTGTAAGGTGCGTCCGTAACTGTCCGTAAAAGCATATTGAGCTCTTCAAAAAAGTTCACCACGTGACTTTGAAGATGCACACGATCGATCGGTAGCGATATGGCTCCATTGAGTGATGTACTGTTTCTGCTGGGAATTAATTAAGTCAAATTTAAGTTGACCCAAGGGCTAATAGGGAACTGCAAAAGGCCTCCTAAGCAGTAAGTTTTTTAAATTTTTGAATAAATGAAGAAATCATATATTCTATGGTTTCATTTTCTCTTTTAAGCGTAAAATACGGGTTCCGAAGCCTGGCGTTTGGAGACCTTCGCTGGGGACGTTCAGTAGGCCCTACAGGCGTATCATACCGCAGTTAGTGTGCGGTAAGGGTGAAGTACACCTAGGCTACTTCATTACGCTAGGTAGGCTCCCTAAAATTTTGTACGACCATAGTTACTGATAAATATTGTATAATACACTCGACTGATGAACCGTTACACTCGTTTGTTAAAATGGTTTAATTCAACTAGTCTAACGTTATACAAGGCGATTGCTACGTGCTTCGCAATTTCGCGGGATTGTTGAGTGTGCTTACCAAGTTACTGTTGCTAGCCCAGACTTCGACTGACCCGCTATTTTAGTTTGGGTACAATTATTCTCGCTTAACGACCGTTCTAATTAAAGACAGAAATCTTAATCAAACCTTTTGCAATAATATACGCTCTAATGGAAGTCATTACAGTTTGATAATTGTTCACAAGAGACTCTCGAAGAAATTGGTTTACCCTGTCTGCATGTGTACAGTACGTATGGAGAGTCCGACAACAAGGCCCTCGTGTACACTCTAAAACCAAAAGAGTGAACTTAGTCACTCTTTGACTTTGATAGAGTGAAAAGCGTGAATTCACTCCATTAGAGTAATAATTCACTCCAAGAAGATTGAAATTCACTCCAAAAAGATAGAAATTCCCTTAAAACGAGCGAAGTTTAACTCTTGATGGATTGCCTACAGGGATCACTCTTAAAAAAAAGAGTGATCATCGAAGGCACTGGTGGAAGAGTGAATTTTCACTCTTCCTGTAGTGAATTTCACTCTTTTTGGAGCGAGTTTCACTCCTCTTGGAGTGAATTATCACTCTAATAGAGTGAATTTACACTTTTCGCTCTATCAAAGAGTGACTAAGTTCACTCTTTTACTTTTAGAGTGTACTATCAACGTCACGTGACTGACGAAAACAGGAATCTCAACATAAGCAGTCAGTTCGCGGAGTTTCCAAACCAGGGAAAGGTATAATAACACAACTTGCATTGAGTGTGTTCTGATCACACATTAAGAGCTTGTGTGCTCATCAGGTTATGTCTTGAGACGATAAATTAGGATTGTGTCTAGATAACGATGAGTTTAGCAGTTTAGACAGCTGTCAGGGAGGTAGAGGTATAGTTGGTTAGTTAGATAGAGTTTTACGGCCCAGTTTCCAACCTATTGATTCAAGTCGAGCCGGCCACGACCTTTTTCCCCATTTGTGGCTCACTGGTTTGTGCAAGTTAGAAGTGTATAATTACGTAGGTTAATAGATGTGGAATTGTCTGGGGCGAAGCATGCGGACCTGTATTTGAGAGGTTTTTCCTTCCATACTCCCCCAACAGCATGGTCAAGTGGTTAGAGCATCCGACTTTCAGTCGGGAAAATTGAAGTTCGAACCCTGTCCAGGTCATACAGGAGACTTTAAAATGGAACCTAAAGCCGTTGTTCTTGGTGCCTAGTATTAGCAATGGAGTAGGGAAAACAGGCCAGTGGGCCACAAACTGAAAACAAATCCGTGGTCGGTCCGACTTGAACCAACTAGTTATAACTGAGTCGTAAAACACGATCTACACTGAAAAAAATTTTCGGCTAGAATTACTCAAAAAACGCGAGTAAAGCTGTCCCCTATAGTATGCACCATTTGCGTAAGTTTACTCTGTTATGGTGAGTATATTTACTCATCCAAAGCTTTAAATGCTCAGCACGTGCGTTTCGGTCACTTGTCCGCTATAGTATTCACTTGCCACTTATTTTACGCACATGTGTTAGACACGCACGGAGTATTCATAGCTATAAGTGAGTAAATGTACACACTGTAGTGGGATAAACTTATGCAGAATGTGCATACTACAAGGGAGAACTTTACTCGCGTTTTCGGAGTATTTTTAACTAAACATATTTCTAGTATAGACACACGCATAAAAGTGTCAGCATTCATCCATTTTGTTGAGCCAATCCATCTACCATTACGCCTTAATGCCGTATTACATAGTCATGAATGTCCTGTGAAGCTGAGAGTTGGACCATAAACATGAGTGTTAAAAGCTTCAGAAAATATACTATAACTTTAAGGTTTGCCCAGTGAGACCTCACGCCCCTTCTATATGCAAACAAAATTCATACATCTGTCCTTGATCGTCTTCATAATGTTTAAAGAAAATGGGAAGATGAATAACGTTCCTTCTCCGGCCTAACACCGCCATTATCTGTTTTGCCACATTTATGTTGTATAGAACTCTTGGGAATGTCTACATGGGCTAGCATACCACATACACTTATTTACGTTTGCCCTCCCTGGTAGAATTGCTATAATAAATAGGCTATGTTCATATGCCTAGCCTAACGCCAAGTTAGCGGTAGGCTATCAGGCTTACGTATGTCTAACGTAAGGAGTGTGATAGCCTAAGCTTAACAGTGATCAAAGTCCTCGCATTCGTGCTCTCCCAGTGTCCCAAACATTCACATTTTAACGCCTTAGCCGCTCCATGAAGAGGTTGTTCTCAATATTACACGGAAAACATGTAACCTTCTTGTTATATAAGTAAATATTAAATGGAAAAGGATGAAATTGTTTAGTTTCGTACGATATTTACCTGTGAAAAACAGCAATGTTTTGGTCACTTGAAAGACAGCGGGGCTGTGTGGTACACGCGTTCGAGTAAATGAATACCATTATGTGTAATATTACCCGGGAAGAGTTTAGTTTTATTTGGTTAAGGCATAGATATGTACACAGGTTTGTGTTACAATAACTCCCTTCTGAGTTTTTTATTGCGTCAATGAAATACTTGCAGTACTCACTTTGAGTAACTCTAAACATATGGCACGCCAAAAGGCTCACCAAATATGATGATGTTCTAAAAATACACGTTCATGTACTAAAATTACACGTCCATGTACTAAAATTACACGTTCATGTACCAAAAATAAACGATGATGTATGGCACGCCAAAAGGCTCACCAAATATGATGATGTTCTAAAAATACACGTTCATGTACTAAAATTACACGTCCATGTACTAAAATTACACGTTCATGTACCAAAAATATACGATGATGTATGGCACGCCAAAAGGCTCACCAAATATGATGATGTTCTAAAAATACACGTTCATGTACTAAAATTATACGTCCATGTTCTAAAATTACACGTTCATGTACCAAAAATATACGATGATGTACTAACTTCATATGATCATGATGTAAATTTACACCATCATGTACTAAAACCATAAGTTCATCATGTTAAATGTTACGTTGTACATGTAAAATCACACGTTGTACATCTTAAAACACACGTTGTACATGTAAAAACGTAAGATGATCATGTTATATTTGTATCTTCCGCACGCCATACAGAGTGAGCCTTTCGGCGTACCAGAAGTCCGCCAAAAGGCTCACCGAATTTGATGTAGTAAAAGTACACGTTAATGTACTAACTGCTTACGATCATGTACTGATTTCATACGTTCATGTACTGATTTCATACGTACATGTACTGATTTCATACGATCATGTACTGACATTTAGTACATGATCGTAAGAAATCAGTGGCGTGCCATAATGATGTACTAACTTCATATGATCATGATGTAAATTTACACCATCATGTACTAAAACCATAAGTTCTATGGCACGCCAAAAGGCTCACCAAATATGATGATGTTCTAAAAATACACGTTCATGTACTAAAATTACACGTCCATGTACTAAAATTACACGTTCATGTACCAAAAATATATGATGATGTACTAACTTCATATGATCATGTTATATTTGTATCTTCCGCACGCCATACAGAGTGAGCCTTTCGGCGTACCAGAAGTCCGCCAAAAGGCTCACCGAATTTGATGTAGTAAAAGTACACGTTCATGTACTAACTGCTTACGATCATGTACAGATTTCATACGTTCATGTACTGTTTGCTTACGTTCATGTACTGATTTCATACGATCATGTACTGATTTCTTACGATCATGTACTAAATGTCAGTACATGATCGTATGAAATCAGTACATGAACGTATGAAATCAGTACATGATCGTAAGCAGTTAGTACATGAACGTGTACTTTTACTACATCAAATTCGGTGAGCCTTTTGGCGGACTTCTGGTACGCCGAAAGGCTCACTCTGTATGGCGTGCGGAAGATACAAATATAACATGATCATCTTACGTTTTTACATGTACAACGTGTGTTTTAAGATGTACAACGTGTGATTTTACATGTACAACGTAACATTTAACATGATGAACTTATGGTTTTAGTACATGATGGTGTAAATTTACATCATGATCATATGAAGTTAGTACATCATCGTATATTTTTGGTACATGAACGTGTAATTTTAGTACATGGACGTGTAATTTTAGTACATGAACGTGTATTTTTAGAACATCATCATATTTGGTGAGCCTTTTGGCATGCCATATTAACAATGCCGAGAAAATTTACCAAACTGACGAGTAAAGAAATTTACGGTTGTGTCAATACCTTCACGGCAGGTTAAAATTACTCGACAGGTACTAAATTATGGTGATGGAGTTGTTAAATTAAACAAGATATGAATTAAAATACTACAGAAATTGAGTTCCTTGGAGGTTCACTCGTGGTTTGTGCGTTAAGACACTCATTTCAGCTAAAAAATTTTTACAGTGTAGAAACCAGCTATAACTTCACTACTCTCCGGTCTCAATTGTGCTTGCAAAAGTAAAAACAATGCATATTTATTGTTCTTAAGCAGGCAAAAATTTCACATTGACAAAATCACATATCATGTAATCATATACAAACTGTCTGGCTATACCATTCTCCGCAACAGAAGCTAAAAAACAAATATATATTTACCGCGCTCAAGAAGAAAATCTTTTACGTCCCTTTTGCTCCGCCTCTTGGCAATATACCAAATGATGTCTGTTATAAATTGCAGAATTGATTATATCAGTTATTAAAGTGTTTAATCTTCTAGAGTTAATATGAATAATCTACGCGCAACTTGTTCACTTTATGTACTTCGTTGATAACGATGCCCATGTGGGGCCGTCGTATACCATTTGTTTATGTAAAATAATAGCAGGATGATGCTGATGCTTTACCTCAATTTCTCTGCGGTGGATTCACTACTGGGACTAGGCAGGTTTCATGAAAATGACCTGTTTTGGCACTTATTCCAGATGTCTGGAAGTCTGACCGCACACAAGCAAGCCGCAGTCCCTGTCACTAAACCTTTAAACTTAAACCTGACCAGTTTCGTAGTAATGGACAAAAGAATGTCAGTCAAAACTTAGTCAAGGCTCCTTAATATTTGTTAGAAACTATCGGTGATTCATCTGGGCCAAATATTGGTCAATATTGTTAACTAACGAGATTATTCTGTTTGGGCATTGTTTTATGATATGTGTTTACAGTGAACCCAGGAAATCATTGTGTCACATAGCCGTAAAATAGGATGGAACCACTGTTACAAAAATTAGTCAATACAATGCCTAAACTAACTAATCACTTAAGTCAACAATATCATTGACTAATATCTGAACTAGATGAATTAATTTCTAAAAAATATCAAGCCTCTTTGACCAAGTTTTAACTGATATTCTTTAGTTCACTTTTATACGGAACTTGAGATATCTTCACAAATTAGTGAAATATGAGTGGCTGGTTAGTCAATTCAGACACCCCTTATACTAATTTGTGTTTACGGCAACGACGTCTGAGAAAAATCGCTGTAAACTCAGGTCCTGACCTTTGTTTCATATTACACCTACAAAACAAAACTAAACAAAACATGACCCTGTATAGTTTTCTAAAACTGATACCTTCGTTTCAAACTATTCAATCAAAAAGGTATCGAGTGGGTCACCATCAAGTACAACTCAACAAATGCAGCTGCCGATCGAGTAAACTCCGCGGAGAGTACTCTGTTTTCTTAGCTTCATATCGAAAAGTTTCGATCATAAACCTCACAAAAGCGTTACAGTGTGTGGGCGCATGGTGTATTGTTCGGTATTTCACTTTATAATGTAGTACTCGGGGTTGTGTTTTAAGGTCTGACTAATTTGAATTTTTGATGTTCGTACTATTGCACACCCAGTGAATACTTTTTTGATTGAGCACACCCTTTAATTTTGTCGTAAATCATTAATTTATGGGAATTGATGTCTATAAGCAAGAGTGTGCTTTCTACACCCAAATTGACATTATTTAGAGGATCAATACTTCTAGCCAAAAATATATCGAAATGGCTAAACGCGTTTCTGGTAGCTGCATGACATAGGCAGCAGGAGGAAAAGAGTTGGTTTTATTTGGATCTTTAATGTTGTCGTAAATGGCGTTTGTGTGACCAGAAGTGAAGGATTATTTTGGGGGAATTCCCCCAAATTATGACGTCGCAAAATTTTGAAAAAGTAAAAAATCATGTATTTTGATTGAAAATCTGCGTTTCATTGGTTGCTTTCACCTAGACATATTATTTCGAAGCATAAGTGATTAAGCTTACCTTAAGTAGAACAATTTAGAAATTTTGGGGTTAAATATGAGCAAATGGTCGTTTTGTACAAAACTTTTCGATATGTTCTGCTCCAGAACCACCCCTGGGGATATCACTGAACAAGGGAAATGTCGCACAGTCTGCTACGCAGGTTACGGATAGAGACGAGTTGTTGTACAAATATACGTTAGACTTGAAACAAAATTTTGAAGGTCCGCAATTACCAGAATCTCTCTGTTGCGGGGGAGTGGGATTACGTTTGGTCTAACTAAAACTAAAACTAAATAGCCCATAGTCAAGTGCGTGTTAGCTTGGGTAGCGTCTCCGTGACTGCAGCCCCCTTTAGGCTGCCGCCGCTTTTTCGTAGCGATCAGCTGACCGAAAAGACTTCGTCCGCTCCGCGGGCTAAGTGTGTGTTGCCCTCACGAAAGTTTCTCCTTTTAAAATATATCAAAAAGGTTGTTATTGTCTAAAAAGCTATGCTTGTCCTCATTCGTATTTCTGATTTTAAAACCTGCAATTAAGCCGACACAACGATTACCTCCCTAGAGCCCTAGCTTCCACTCCACAACTCCACCTTGTGACATCCCTATTGTCCAACACAATTTGTTCCAACCCCTATATTTCGACATCCTTTAACTCATGGTCAAAATACATGGTCAAATGGTTAGAGCATCCGTCTTGCAGCCGTAAGGTCCGTACTTCAATTCGGGCCGGCTGAATCATGACGAAGATTTTAAAATGGAACTACCTACCGTAACAAACCTCACGTAGACGAATAAAGGGGTGCCATAATATAGGTGTGCCATAATATAGGTGTGCCATAATATAGGGGTGCCATAATATAGGGGTGCCATAATATAGGTGTGCCATAATATAGGGGTGCCATAATATAGGGGTGCCATAATATAGGGGTGCCATAATATAGGGGTGTCAGACTGTCAGAACACAAACTGCGGGAAAATAAGGCAGTGACCTGCGTAACAGTGGCCCCCTTTTAGCATTGTTTAGCTGCTTGTAGCTCGACGACGGTAGCTCACCGTGAAGTCGATGGCCTTTCATCCTCAACTCTATATGTTAAGAAATTATCGGGTGGAGTGCAGCGGAAATCGCACGGCACGGAGATATGGATTGGTAACATGCTGTTCCAAAGAAAACATGCCATGGCACGTGAAGCACCATGACCCCAGCTCAGGAACAACTGCCTAAAAGGTCAACAGCAATTCCCCCAAACTTACTTTGAAGCAACAGCTAAACTGATGTCTCAATTTTCTTCCTTTTTTCTTTTCAAAATATATTTCATCATATTTTATAACTTCAATATTGCATACCGTATTACAGGTAAACTTATTTCAGTTATTTCTAGAAAATTTCACAATTGAAGAGAAAATTGTTGTCACATGACCCTCAACAGCCAATTTCTACTACACTACTTTATGTTATAGTGATTGCTCTTGCCCTTTGAGCAAAACAGTTTTGATTACAGTTTCGCGTAACATACCGGTAGCAGTAAGTTACTAATAATTACAAAGTATGTGGATCAGTTATATGTCAGTGACATGTGATTTTTTATGTACACACAGGGACATAAACACCAATAGATGTGTTGACTTAACATGTAAATAATTTCCTGTCGAGTCACCTAAACAACTTAATAAATGAAACGTCACAAATAAAGGTAATAAGATCAATGCTACGCACACAGCGGGAAATTCCATGCTTATAATCAGGACTACTAAAGACATAGTAGTGATGAATACTTTGTGTTGGGGCGTACGTAACAAAAGAGGCTTAATTTTTTTCTTTGCAATGAATACAGTACGGTACGTCGCTAAAACATGCCTCGGTGAGCATCGGTGAAAAATGCAGTTACGTTTCGAATATAAGTTAGTTGAATCTTAGTTAATATCACTATGATTGAATACAAGAAAGTGGAATCGAGACCTAAGCAAGCTTGGACTGAGGTAGCCTGCGTAGCGCCTCTGTGACCGCGCGCAGCCCCTACTAAAGCTGCGTTGGTTTTTCGTGGCGATGAGCTGAACGATTAAAAGACTTCGAGTCCGCTCCGCTGGCAAGAACTGTGAAGCATTTAGGGTGGGTACATTTTCAAATAAAGACGGCGAGATTTCACAGTTTAGAATTCTCTATAACCAAATCTTGGCAACACTGAAGTGATGCCCTCATTTCAGTCGGCCATTACTGTGGTCTATCACCTTTTAATCTTTTAATTTCCTTGCCTCCCTGTATCATGGATGTGTGTTAACTAAATTGTACTTTGATTCCTTCAGTTTTACTGAACGTAAAGGTTCGCAATTTATTTAGACAATAAATGAAAACGATTTAGGCTGATGGACCCCACTAATGGCTGTCTACAGTCACTAAACACAAGCGTTGATTGGATTCGTCTATTGGGCAAATTACTTAAGGGGACCCCACCTCTCCCCCCTCCTTGAACAAGATATGCTGACGAAAAACGAAATCACAAAATGTAAGGTTGTAAAGAGTAAAAAGGCATTCCCTTGTATTGGACAGCGACTTCTATGGCTACTCAGAGCGATATCTTACATCATGCAGAAGTACATAAGCCAGCAAAAGTGGTGGCAGTATTGCTTTTTCACAGTCAGGAAAAGTAAGATTACGTACGCAATACCTTTGCGTTTTCCATAGGTGAGGTCAGCCTGAGTATGTCAGTGAAATCATGGAGGTATCATCCATCCATGGTGGGAGCTAAAGGATCCGAAAACTTGGAGGAGTTGGCTTGGATGTGTATAGTTTTTAAAATGGAGTTTTGGGGCCTAGTTTCCAACCTATTGGTTCAAGTCGAGCGGGCCGGTGTGGCAGTTTTTTCGGTCCCCTGTCCGACGGGACCAAAAAAAAAGGAGTTCTTCAGTGTTTTTGGTCCTAGGACAAGAAAAGCTAGTTTTTTTGGTCTGGGGTAGGACAAAAAAAGCTAGATGTTTTGGTCCGGGTCTAGTTTTTTTGGTCCCATGAAATAGAAGCTTTTTTGGTCCGTTTCACTGATCGATTTTGTACGGTGGCCGAGAGGGGACAAGAAAAAATGGTGATTTTTTTGTTTTTGTGTCGCATCTTAGTTATCTCAGGATTCTGAGTTATTTAGTCAGAATTCTGAGACAATTAAGATGCCGACAAAAAAAATCCAAATTATTCTTTTTTGGTGGTTCCCTCCCGGCCAAATACTATAATAACAAATTGTATGACCAAATACAAAATATTACAGGACCCCAATGACGCGATTCAGGCGAATCTTGAGCGGACAAAATAATTGTAAGGATAGGGGGGCGGACCAAAATTTATCCACATTCTTTTGTTTTACAATGAGGCTGTGGCATTGGGGAAATAAATAGGGAACATCAGTTTATGCAAAAAGAGAGAACAAGTGGCGTACCCCTGATTGATAGGTGACACCCAGGGTTAATTACCGCCTCTTTTAGTTCAGAATGAGTGTCATCCTGGTGTGGGGATTAAGGTTGCCGTATAGGATACATGGAAGGTACGGGTTACTGTGCTATCAGAGATTATGCGAACTGATTTATCAGTATCATTGTCATATTGTCATTCCTATTTCTGGCTAAAGATAAAACAAAAATGCTTTCTATGAGAAGGCAGAATATATTTGTCTATGCGGAGGGCTGTTCCTTCAGCATGTGAATGGGAACCGCTTTCTCACTGTCAAAAGTGCAAGTAAATTAATTAACAACACAAAGAAATGCGTGTGAATACCTGTTGCATATGCAGCAGGGATCCACGTGTATCCTTTTTTATTTGTAGTTTGTTACTGTCATTTTACAGGCATTTTTTAACAGTTTGGTTTGCCCATAAAGGGGGGAGTATGCATGGGTTGTAGGGTAATTCCCTGCGTAGGCTAGTAGGCAATCCTACAAAATGTTTCAGTGGCTAATTTAACATCCACAGCTAAACTTGAAACAGTGTTCACTCTTTGAAATCACTTTGCAGTGAAATAAAACTGGAATACGATGCCCATATGTATAGGCTACCGGTAATTTTAAAGTACTAATCGCAGGCTAAAGGTCCTTTTTAAAGCAGGCGAACGCAACGCATTAAAATGTATAAAGTTTTCATACCCGGAAGATCCATGGACGTCACCAAGCGGGAGGGGGGCGGGAGTTGCGAACGACCCTCCATGTTCTTTTTTACATAAACGTTTAAAAGAATGTACCAAAAGTCGAAAAAGGATTTCTTCTGTCATTGAAAAGTGTAAATTTCTTTTGAAATGTTAAATTCCTAATCATGCAGCACTACATGTAGATCGAGTCCCCCAGATGACTATTTTACCCCTTACTTTTTGTAAAGTGCCGTCCGATGGCGGTCCTATTGGATGTATGTAGCTATACCTTTCCATAGTATTATGATCATATATCTAATAGTGCTTTTCATGAAATACCAATAAAATATGTTTTTTAACAGAACAACCATCTTTATTGAAACCATATAAGAGCGACATGTTCATCTCTTGAATTCTGTTCATTTTGGGTGGGTAAACTGCTTCATGTCAGCACAGGCATGGGCGTCCGTAAGGGGGGCAAGGGGGAACTCCCCCCCCCCCCCGGAAAATCAAACTTATGAAAAAATAAATTAAAAATTGAAATGAAAAAATTAAAAATCATCAAAATATCTTCACTCACAGCGTCAGTTTTTATTCGTGAAATATGCGGACAGTTGACCAGGAATAGCAAAAGAGAAGAAGCCATGCTTAATAGTGAAATCGTTATTTGGGGACCATCATTCGTGATATCTATTGGAAATTTGCCATTTTAAAAAACTATGCCAAAATTGCACTAGTTGTCAGGTATGTAGTGTGCATATGGCATCCGACTATTGATGAATGCCTTGTTCTTGGTTTGGTCCCGTCCTGATCTCAAGTGGCGACGCGCGGATGTAACTGGAATATAAAAGGTGAATATGGGGGTGGGGGGGGTGGGGATATGATTCATAATTGGGTAACGGATAAAGGCTGTTTGACAGTTACAAGTTTTATCGTGCATAGGCGTGCGAGGCCGTTACCGAGAGGCAGATTTCCCTTCAACAATTTTTTACATTGAAAATTCTAAAAATCTAAAAATTACAGACATGAAATTCCTGTTTCAGAGCTGGGTACATGCAGCTTATAACACTCGCCAAGTGTCGTTTCCGGCCATCTGGACTTTTTGAAAGGCCCAAAATTTTCTTGTACGCTCCGCGCCAACCTATGGTGGCGCTCCGCTTAGATAGTGCACACAATTCCATCATCCATAAATGACCTTGCCCCCCTTGTAAAAATTTCTGTGGACGCCCATGAGCATAGGCTCATTATACATAAATACAAAAACGAAAGTGCACTTGCGGGATATTTCAAATTGACTTAAAATCTCAATGAAGTGTTGGTACCGATATTTAAGGGATAAGTCGCATTTAGCTGACTATATCATGGTCATATAATAAACCGTCTAGACTCCAAGTTGGCAAAATAAGGGTCGAGGCGAAGTCGAGTCCATTGTGTTGCTAATTTGGAGTGAAGACGGCTTATGAGACAGTAATGATCAGACAAATGTGGTTTATTCCTGCCTATCCATTTTCATTCATTTTTTCATTCGAGGGGGGGGGGCTGGGGCAAGTCATTTCACTGGGGGTCCCACCCTACCCCCATGCTGGTTGCGCCACTGCAGTTTTGGATGATTCTCTAAAATTTGTTTGCATTGCAGAAGTCATTTCGCTTAAAATTTCTTCACGATTTGTTATTTAAGCCTTCGCTATTTTTACCTAATTAATCTTGAATACTTCATTATATATTCCACGTGATTTAAAGGGGTTTTCTTCTGGGAATCCGTTGCCTCTGTATACTACCACTCCGGTTGCAATTGGATCCACTATAGCCGCACCTCAACTTTAAGAGAAAAACTTTCTAATGATATTGTCATTTCAAGATTTAAAGACTTGCATAAGATTTCTCTTTGATAACCACACATGGATTCACGTTTTGCTAAACCTTTATGAAATCATTATTTTGTCATTACCAAAAAGTGGCAATATTGAAAATATTTCACCGCATTATAGGCATTTGAAATGTCTAAATCCTCAGAGCTTTCGGGGGCTTCGCCTCTGGATCCCACGCCGACGTCGTAGTGCTCGCACCAACGCGACAATAACAATTTCTTTTTTTTTCGCGCAAAGTACGACCCCCTTCAAAAATATCTGGTAAGGTCCATGTGATCGGCCAAGTTGTCTGCATGACTTGCAGGTTTTGAGCTATCAATGCAAGTGAGGAAGTTCGACCACGTTGCCATGCATTTACCAATAAAAGAGTTGTCTACGAAGAAACCCAGTGAATATCCACACAAAATAATTAAATGAATCTTATGCAAGCGATTTGTCAGGTCTTTGGGTTTTCACTTAGCCTACAACTGAGAGTTTCCACAGTTTAGCATTTTCATTTGTATGCCACCTTTGGGTAATTGTGAGCTCGGAATCTCTGCAAGTGCCCTGTACACACATCGCAAAACCGGCATGCCCTTACGGCAAAACCAGGATAATATCTGAGTTGAGTTTGAGTTTGTTTCCACAGTTCAAATACAAAATGATACAACATTTAAACAAGGCGGTGGAGGAGGACTGAGAAAGTAAAGCTAATGCTAGTAGACCCCTTTACAAAAAGAAAGAAAAAAACAGAAAGCAGATACAAACAAAAAACCCAAATCTACACGTCCCATACACACATAATATGGACGACGTACCATGGAGGCATTATTTTTCCCGCCCGTCGTTCCTTTAGCCCGCATGGGTACAGTGCACCGAAGTACACAGACGACAGAAAATAGCTCTATTGTTCCTGACCACCCTAAGGTGGAATAAAAATGAAACCACACGGAAAAAACGAGAGTAGAGAACATGAGAACGAATTACCCTAAAAGTTTTAGTGGTGCCCAATTTGACTGGCATTGTTCTGTTAAGATCGAGCAAAATGTGGGTTCGTTATTACTTCAAAACTTTACATGCGAAAAAAGTTCATTATTTCATTTTTATCGTAGTAAAGTTGGGAACATATGGAGGGTCCCGGTCCTACGAGAATGCCATCCTTGCAAGTAACGTACCCATCCCAACCCCAGCCCCACCTTATAAAAATAAGTTACCTGACCTTTTGGGGGCTTTGGAGCCCCCTGTGACAATTTGCCCCGGCTCATCGGAAGCATGGTGATAGAATGGACCAACCCCTACATGAATCATCCCCATAGTCCGGTGAAACATTGTTGAAATATTTACCATAATGGCCGTTGAAAGTCGCAATGCCAAAATGACCGTTGAAAGTAGCAATTCGAACGCTATATATATATGTATATATATATGCTACGCAAATTATCGGACCTTTTCGGGGCTGTGGTGCCCCTGTACCAATTTCTCCCCGGTCAGCAGAAGCATGGTGATAGAAAGGACCCACCCCTACATGAATCCCCCCCCCGTTATGTTATCCCCCAAAACATTTTCGAAATGTTTGCGAAAATGACCGTTTAAGTTCGAAGAACGCTCCGACCGCGGAGATGGCATTTATCAACTTCCGTACAGCCGTTATTTGGTTCCCTCCACAGCGTTATTGTTTGCTGTACACTGAGTAGGTTGCGGTGAGTTGTATTGGTACGTATTCACGTGCATCTTTGTTCGCGGTGTCAACTCTCTGCACTTACGTGCGTGTATAGTGTCCGTATGCGTCACGGACTATTTCAGCTAACATCAGACCAAAAAAAACCGAGTGCTTAACCAGTGTTTTCTGTCCTAGGACAGCTTCCCAAAAAAACTACGTCACCGGCTTGAATGTAAACAGGACGCAATGCAGTTGTATGTCAAGTTACGGTACGACATATTGCTACTCAAATCCTACTGACCAGAGCGAACACAATCAAGTCTGCTCATGACAGCCCATGGTTATCCCCCCCCCCCCCCTCCTGCCGGTGTCGTTCACAAAGTACTCGACATCCCCACCTGCCTGCCCCAGCTCTTGCGTTTACGATGAAGCATTATTGTGGTTTATATCCATACCAAAGACTTTAAAATGGAAGCTACTGCCTTGGGCTTGGTGCTTAGTATTAGCGATGGAGTAGCAGGCCAGTAGGCCTAAACTGGGAAATAGCCGAGATCGGTCCGGCTTGAACCAATTGTTAGAAACTGCTGACAGACTGCAGCCTGCCTGGATGAATGAATGAACACATGAACGAACGAACGAACGAACGAATGAATGAATGAATGGATGAATGAATGAATGAATGCATGAATGAAGGAACGAACGAACGAATGAATGAATGACTGGACGAACGAACGAACGAACGAACGAACGAACGAATGAATGAATGAATGAATTTCTAGGCTTCAACAATTTTGGTTTCTTTCACCTTTTGTAGCTCTTTACAAGTACTGAATGTTTCTCATTTCCAAATTTTTTGTATAATTACGACGTTCCTCATTAGGTTTCGAACAGATATAAACCTAAGGACGTCGATCCTGCGAAGTTCAAAAGAAATTACGAGTTCAGTATTTTCACGCATCGTCGCATATGTGTGCAATGCAACAATTTCAGTCAAAATTTTGAACGAAGATGAAGTCCACCCAAAAGAAGTATCGTACATGCTACAAAAGAAAAAAATATATTCAGAATCAGAGAGCAAGTTTACGAAACCATACTCTTCCATTTTTTCCTGTGGTAGTATGATTTAACGACACACAAACACGAATGTACGTTACCGCTACATAATGTCATACAGTTGAACGACGGCTCAAGTCTCTCGTAATGTCACCTCTTACGACAGGCGCGGAGTACCGTGAGCATATTCTACAACTCCCAGCCAACAGGGGGTCAGCCATGGAGGGACTTGCTTGCTTTTGTGGCACCGAAAACCCGACATACATGGTGTGAGTAATATGTTCCTATGTGCTCATTTCATAGGCGAAAGTCGGGGGATAAACTATTCGCCACGCACAACCTTCTCGGCCCACCTGGATGCGAAACAGGTTAACGTCATACCCAGGACCGTTTTCTAGTTGAATGTGAGTGTGTGTGTCACGGTACGTGTGTCTGTGTGTGAAAGTGAGTGGTGAAACCATACCATATAAAAAATGCAAACCGCCAAGTTGTGCAATAATAATAGAGAGACATGCGACGCAGCAAGCTTGTGACAGTGGACCGTCACGATCGACCTACTAAGACTTAAGCAGGAATCGTTTTGCATGCAGCATAACTCAGGGACGAAATTCAGTATGATTCATAATTGGGGGTGAAAGTATTTTGGTCCTGCGAAATTAGTGCCCCGTGACTTAACAATGTTCAAAGGAAGGGTAGGTAAAGGAAGGGTAATTATCAGTAAATTCCTCTTCAACTTTGTCGACAGCCATGCCGACAGTGAAGTAGTCAGGATTGCCTTGGTGGGGTCTGCATGATTTTGTGGGGCTGCGTGGATTTCTGACCTGATTGGTCAAGTATTTAAGCTGAGAGCCACCATCAGTTGGCGCGGTCAGGATAGCTGGAAATTAGCATTTCTCATGTCTGCCTTAAGTCGAATGTATAAGATGCCATAAAATGTTCGCTGCATTGAAATTAGTAAGCAAATCCCCAAAATGATAAGAAAATTAGCAGATCAAATGTACCACTACCATTTGTTTCTCTGTGGCCCTGTACATTTTTCCCGTGAAAAATGTGATATTCCAGACAACTTTTTAAAACCGATATGCAACTTTGTACCCTTGAATTTTGAGAGAAAATAAGTAGGCAAGATGTTAATTCAACATAAACCATCAGTTCCTCGCCCAAGACAAAATGGTGGAAGCACAAACAAAACCAGTTTGTTTTTATATCGATACCTCTCAAATCAGATTTCACCTTCACTCATAGGCAAAAACACTTTTTAATTGTTTGGCAGACGCTGTTGTAAAATAAGCATATTAAATAATAAGTCCCATAATGGACTCATATTATATTGAAATTTAAAGGTAAAGGATAAAACGGCCTGCCATAGGAAAAATACATATCACCTGATTATCAGCTGACATTCCACGAATGTTTCGATTAGGCTTGCTTTTAATTTATGCAAATTCCTATATATTTATTACTAACTTCGTAATTAAAGTGCTCTTTTTAAAACTAATACAATATTTAAGTAAATTAAATATATGTTTAAAGCTGTTATAGATGTTCGTCATTTTTTCTAAATTAACTGAATGAGTTTATTGGAACTATTAGTCGGTCAATAAAAGGCATCTGGCAAATTCTGAAGGTACAGTCATTCTACAAAATCAGTGAAAAATGGCGGCAGTCGAACTGCTCAAGGAGCTCTTTCTTAACCCTATAAATGTTGCCTTACTGTCAGTTTGTGTCTTTCTACTTTACAAAATATTCGCAGGAGGTAGAAGGAAACCAGAACCACCAAAGCAGCCACAGCTCCCTCGAATGAAAAGAAGAGATTTCACTCTTCAAGATCTGAAAAAATATAACGGAGTCGATGACGAACGAATCCTCATTGCTGTTAATGGACAAGTGTTTGATGTGACGCGTGGTAAAAATTTTTACGGACCAGGTGAAAATAATCTTGAAATGTTTTGTAAAAGTTTGCATACAACACGAAATTTTGATGTCGTCTAAAGGAGAGGCTTTACCTCTAATTGTAGTAAATAAGGATAATTGATCCAAAATATGCCGTCCGAAGAAAATGGGTTTTGACCACAGGCGTTCTAAGCGTTCTATTGGTTACCGGTCCGTTACAGTAGTTTCCGCCCTCGCTACTTTCCGCCCCTAAAAATCCTTGGGCGGAAAGAAATGTTTGAACTAACGTGTAATAAAAATAAGGTACAACTGCAGAATACCCTGCCCCAAATCTAAACTCACCGAGACTCCTGGAGTCGCAGTTGCGGTCAGCATAGACCACGACTGCGAGTCCAGGCCAGAATGGAGACACACACGCTTATGGACTTAAATAATTTATGCGAAGGTATACTATAAAAAAAAAAGAAACATTTTTTGATAAACAACCACTGGGACTACGACTGCGACTCCACGTCAGAATGGAGGTACAGTGCACTTGGAATAACTAAAGTATACAGAAAAATCAAACATTCTTTGATAAACAACCACTGCTACTGCGACTCCACGTCAGAATGGAGTAGTCACTGAACATGACCGTATAATCCGTTCCATGTAGTCACTGAACGTGACCGTATAATCCGTTCCATGTAGTCACTCCTTACTACGGTCACTGGCCTACATGTACAAAGGTAACGACGTTTTAAGCCAAAACAACAAACTGAGCTCTAATTATGATGGTATGGTTCATGGAACAGATCTGAGTTAACATAACGATTTTGAGCATTCTTAAATACCACTTATATCTTCTGGAATATTTAATACCAGCGAATTCATAGCAAAAGGCAGGAAAAATGTGGTGCCATCCTTCCCAGCAACATCAACATCTTGACAGCTTGATCGTCTGCTACTGTGTTGCATGATGGGAAGGACCTCCGCCTGACAAGCTATCGAAGACCAATTAGTAAGCGCGGCTAGTCAATACTTGTATGTCATATAGTAAGCTCTCTGTACATTACGAAATTGTACAGTCACTTCGTAGGTTTCCCTGTTTTATATGAGATCACATGACAAACACTGACTTCTTCGACTGAAAAATTACTCTGCACAGGCTTAACGTTACTCGCAGAATTATCCTGCCAAAATTTCCCTTTTAAAGGTCTTATTTTGTTAACAGACTTGTGTGGAAGGTGAATGTGATGACAAAGATCATCTGTGGAAAGTTTGGTGAGAAGAGGTATCTTTTTGGGGACGTGAGGGATGCCTACTCACGCGTAGTAGGCAAATGAGCTGTGTTTTTGTGTATCCCGGGCAAGGGCCCAGAAATGAAGTGTATAGCATAGGAACGTAATGCTGGGTCCTGTTCAAGGGCTAGAATGGAGGTGCAGTGCACTTGGAATAACTTATGCAAAAGTTTACAGAAAAATCAAACAATTTTTGATAAACAACCACTGCGACTGCGACTCCACGTCAGAATGGAGGCGCAGTGCACTTGGAATAATTTTTCAAAAGTAAACGGATGATGTGTGTTGGATCGTTCTCAAAATAACCATGCCAATCATGCAGATTAGGAAAACTGCTTCCTTGCAGCATTATTCCATTTAGCTACTGTTGGACTGCGACTCCACTCTTGAATGGTACTTTAAAATTGACCATGGTATTCTGCAGTTACTCCAAAAATAACTGTTAACTTCAAATTTCAAATCCAGGTACAAGACAACAATGAAATTTGTGGCTAGGCCTAAAACTTTTTCAGTATCCTCATCAAAAATCATCGCAAAGAATGAATTTAATGACCTTTTTTCTAAACCTCAAGTCTAGTTACAGACTTGTATTTTTTTAGGTATAAGTAGTCTGCTTGTCTATGGATAGACTTGTGCTGAATGTGTTCACAGCACTGAATACCATATACTGTACCTGTACGTAAGTACGTATAAGTAAACTTAAGTCTACAGTGAGAATGTTGCTTGGAAAGACGGCGACATGGCCGTAACGGGTGTCACATTGAAAAGTAAAAGACATCGATAAAGTTTGAAACTTTAAAGAAAAGTTAAAGGAATCTTCATTTGACAAAAGTACTACAGACATCACATTCTTCCATTCTATCCATTACTTTCCGCCTCCCAAAAAGATGTTTTCTGCTAAAAATAAAAGGGGCGGAAAACACCGTTTTTGAGGGGCGGAAATTAGCGAGGGCAGAAACTAACTGTTACCATTGCTTTCCGCCTTCGCTACTTTCCGCCCTCGCTACTTTCCGCCCCTCAAAAATGGTGTTTTTTACCCCTTTTATTGATTACTTGCCGTAGGCAGGCAAGGAATCTATGCGATGGTGATGTCGTGTGTGTGTGTGTGTGTGTGTGTTTGTGACGCTTGTAAACACGATATCTTAAGATAGGAATGTCCGACACTTTTCATATTTGATATATAGATTTATCATGTTGAGAGGAAGAACTCTATTGTTTTTGGTTGAGGTCAAAGGTCATTTGAGGTCACCAGCGGTAAAATTGCGACAATTTCAAAAATAGCTTGTAAACACGATATCTTCAGATAGAACTGACCAACAATTTTCATACTTGGTATATAGATTTGTTATGTTGAGAGGAAGAACCCTATTGTTTTTGGTAGAGGTCAAAGGTCATTTGAAGTCATCAGCGGTAAAATTGCGAAAACGCCGAAAATGGCTTGTAAACATGATATCTTCGGTTAGGAGAGAGCAACACTCTTCATATATGGTATATAGATTTTTCATGTTGAGAGAGAGAAGCCTATTGTTTTTGGTAGAGGTCAAAGGTCATTTGAGGTCAATAGTAGTAAAATTGCGAAAACTTCGAAAATGGCTTGTAAACACGATATCTTCAGATAGGAGTGACCAACACTTTTCATACTTGGTATATAGATTTTTCATGTTGAGAAGAAGAACCCTATTGTTTTTGGTAGAGGTCAAAGGTCATTTGAAGTCATCAGCGGTAAAATTGCGAAAACGCCGAAAATGGCTTGTAAACATGATATCTTCGGTTAGGAGAGACCAACACTCTTCATATTTGGTATATAGATTTTTCATGTTGAGAGAGAGAAGCCTATTGTTTTTGGTAGAGGTCAAAGGTCATTTGAGGTCAATAGTAGTAAAATTGCGAAAACTTCGAAAATGGCTTGTAAACACGATATCTTCGGATAGGAGTGACCGACACTTTTCATACTTGGTATATAGATTTTTCATGTTGAGAAGAAGAACCCTATTGTTTTTGGTAGAGGTCAAAGGTCATTTGAGGTCACCAGCGGTAAAATTGCGAAAACGCCGAAAATGGCTTGTAAACATGATATCTTCAGATAGGATTGCCCGACAACTTTCATACTTGGTATATAGATTTGTCATGTTGAAAGGAAGAACCCTATTGTTTTTGGTAGAGGTCAAAGGTCATTTGAGTTCATCAGCGATAAAATTGCGAAAACACTGAAAATGGCTTGTGAACACGATATCTTCAAAAAGGAGAGACAGATACTCTTCATATTTGGTATATAGACTCTTCATGTCGAGAGAAAGAAGCCTATTGCTTTTGGTAGAATTCAAAGTTCATTTGAGGTCACCAGCGGTAAAATTGGGAAAATCCCGAAAATGGCTTTTAAACATGATTTCTTCAGATAGGAGTGACCGACACTTCTCATGCTTGGTATATAGGTTTGTCATGTTGAGAGGAAGAAGTCTATTGTTTTTGGCTGAGGTCAAAGGTCATTTGAGGTCATCAGCGGTAAAAATGTAAAATCACTGAAAATGGCTTGTAAACATGATATCTTCAGTTAGGATTGCCCAACAATTTTCATACTTGATGTATAGATTTTTCATGTTGAGAGAAAGAAGCCTATTGCTTTTGGTAGAGGTCAAGGTCATTTGAGGTCACCAGCGGTAAAATTGCCAAAACTTCGAAAATGGCTTGTAAACACAATATCTCCAGATAAGAGTAACAGATACTTTTCATATCTGGTATATATATTTGTCATGTTGAGAGAAAGAAGCCTATTGTTTTTGGTAGAGGTCAAAGGTCATTTGAGGTCACCAGGGATAAAATTGCGAAAATTCTGTGCCTAAAATGTAAAGAAAAATCTATCAAGCACTGTCAATTTGAAAGCAGGTAAGGTATTTAATGGCAAGGAATCACTAAGCCTTTTGGCTTTCTGGTTTTAAGCAGAAAACATCTTGGGACGCAGAAAGTAATGGAATGTAGGGCTGTGAACGTTTAGCAAAATAACTAAACGTTTAACCTCAAAAATTTGCGATCGTTTAGCGATTAATCGCGATTACCTTATCACACACACAAAAAAATAATTTCAATACAGTATGTAGTGAGTGATACCGATTGTAATGCAAAAATATATAACAGTTGATATGTTACATGGAAAAAACAAATTATTCTGAAACTTGAAGCCTACAGTACAAGGTTCAAATATGCCCAGAAATTCCATAATATTTCATTTAACTAAAAGCAGGGATCATCAGAGTATACAAATGGATTAAAAACTGTCAAAAACATGTTTTGCGATTAATCACTTGAAGCTTTGTACTAAACGTTTATTCCACATGCGATCGTTTAGCGATTAATCGTTACACGTTCACAGCCCTAATGGAATGTGATATCAGTGGTACTTTTGTTAAATGAAGATTCCATCAACTTTTCCGTAAGCTAAGTTTCAAACTTCATCCAGGGTTCGATTTATAATTTTTGATTCCTTGCCGAAGGCAGGCAAGGAATCTATGCGATGGTGATGTCGTGTGTGTGTGTGTGTATGTATGTGTGTGTGTGTGTATGTGACGCTTTGGCTTGTAAACACGATATCTCAAGAAGGGTAAGTGTGACTAACCTCGTATTTGGTGTGTAGGTTGGCCATATTGAGTAGATGATCCCTATTGTTTTTGGTGGAGATCAAAGGTCATTTGGGGTCACCAGAGGTCAAAAGGTCAAAACCTTGTAAACACGATATCTCAAGAACGGTACATGTGACTATGCTCATATTTGGTGTGTGGATTGGCCATATTGAGTAGATGATCCCTATCGATTTTCGTGGAGGTCAAAGGTCATTTGGGGTCACAAGAGGTCAATAGGTAAATTTCTTAGAAATTGCTTGTAAACACGGTATCTCAAGAAGGGTAAGTGTGACTAATCTCATATTTAGTGTGTGCATTGGCCATGTTGAGTAGATGATCCCTATGGTTTTTGGTGGAGATCAAAGGTCATTTGGGGTCACGACAGGTCAAAAGGTCAAAACTTCGTAAACACGATAACTCGAGAACGGTACATGTGACTATGCTCATATTTAGTGTGTGGGTTGGTCATATTGAGTAGATGATCCCTATGGATTTTCGTGGAGGTCAAAGGTCATTTGGGGTCAGGAGAGGTCAATAGGTAAATTCCTTAGAAATTGCTTGTAAACACAGTATCTCAAGAAGGGTAAGTGTGACTAATCTCATATTTGGTGTGTGCATTGGCCATATTGACTAGATGATCCCTATTGTTTTTGGTGGAGATCAAAGGTCATTTGGGGTCACGAGAGGTCAAAAGGTCAAAACTTCATGAACACGATATCTCGAGAACGGTATATGTGACTATGCTCATATTTGGTGTGTGGATTGGCCATATTGAGTAGATGATCCCTATCGATTTTCGTGGAGGTCAAAGGTCATTTGGGGTCACAAGAGGTCAATAGGTAAATTCCTTAGAAATTGCTTGTAAACACGGTATCTCAAGAAGGGTAAGTGCGACTAATCTCATATTTAGTGTGTGCATTGGCCATGTTGAGTAGATGATCCCTATTGTTTTTGGTGGAGATCAAAGGTCATTTGGGGTCACGAGAGGTCAAAAGGTCAAAACTTCATAAACACGATATCTCGAGAACGGTACATGTGACTATGCTCATATTTTGTGTGTGGGTTGGTCATATTGAGTAGATGATCCCTATCGATTTTCGTGGAGGTCAAAGGTCATTTGGGGTCACGAGAGGTCAATAGGTAAATTCCTTAGAAATTGCTTGTAAACATGGATTCTCAAGAAGAGTAAGTGTGACTAATCTCATATTTGGTGTGTGCATTGGTCATATTGAGTAGATGATCCCTATTGTTTTTGGTGGAGGTCAAAGGTCATTTGGGATCACGAGAGGTCAAAAGGTCAAAACTTCGTAAACACGATATCTCAAGAACAGTACATGTGACTGTGCTTATATTTGGCAAGTGTGTTGGCCATATTGAGTAGATCTTCCTTGTTGTTTTTGGGTGGAGGTCAAAGGTCATTTGGGATCATGAGAGGTCAAAAGGTCAAAACTTCGTAAACACAGTATCTCAAGAACGGTACATGTGACTGTGCCCATATATAGTGTGTGGATTGGTCATATTTAGTAGATGATCCCTATTGATTTTCCCAAAGGTCAAAGTTCATTTGGAGTCAGCATGTTCAAAGCCTGACAAGCTTTCCTGCACAGTCTTTCAAGAAAGGTCACTTGTAGGGTCCTGTAACTTGTCATGTAGATGGCACATAGTGAATACATGGTCCCAGAAGTTTTTGGTGGAGGTCAAATGTCATTTGGGTTCCCGACGGGCAAGGGGGATCTCAGTGTAGGAAGATTGGATGCCTTGCATGTGTACTTTGTGGGCACATTATGGAGCCCTGTTAATTGAAAAACATTGCAAGCAATGTCAATGTGAAAAAAGGCCTTACATTTCAGCAGCAAGGAATCACTAAGCCTTTTGGCTTTCTGGTTTTTCTACATGCACTGGTGTATGTAGGTCAAAAAATCTACATGCACAGCAAAATTTCTACATGCACCAAATAATCTGAAAATTTAAAGAAAAGCCTACCAGAAAAACACCTTAAACACCTTGCTATACTGTAGGCCTAGGAAGGGTCAAAAACCACAATTTGCATTTTTTCTGTTTTGAGAAAAAACAAAAGTGCAGATTTTATTGAACCCTTTTCTTACGTGGCATATGTTCCACCAGCCTGTTCCATCAGCAAAACTGATGTTCGCACGCTGTGAGCAATATTAATGGGCCTTAAGTGTGTGTTTTTGTCTGCTTCAAGGGCAAATTGGAACGATGTGACGATGGAAATCCATGATGAAGGAAACCGTGACGCCCAGCCATTTACACTATAGGATAATCTAGCCTAGGCTAGGCCTAATGTTAGGTCAAGCTCGAATAGCAATGGTTAACCTCTGTCGAGTATGTCAAGTCAAGTTATGCTCAGCTCACAACTCACAAGTGCCTTACCACCATGACACAGTCGCCCGTGACATGTACAACACTCTTGAGCCTGACAGTCTAATTGAAAACGATCGATGAATCGGCCTATTAATGTTAGACAGAACTTGCGTAATAGGTGCGGATGTCCTAGCTTATGGCGTACACTGCACGCTACAGTATGTATATATGGCACACAGGACACGCACGCGCTTTGCATCAAAACAAGACTCAACTACCGTGTCTTTTAATGACCATATATATTTTCGAAACTTCAAATATTACTCATTTGCGGTATCTGGAATGAAGACCGTGACATTCTCCGGATTTGTCAAGTAGTACAATATGCTTTTCTCTTCCTCCTAATCATTTCTTCTGTGGTACCCCGGCAGGCCGGGTGAAACCAAAGGTGGCATTTATCACATTGAAATTGAAAGCCTGACTCTTGAGTCCTACAAGAGCAATGAATTTGTACTCTTTCCGTTTTAATTACTTTTTTTATGGTCAACCTTTTCTTCCTGTGAGGGAACATTTCTATCTTTTTCTCATGGAAGCAGTGTAACAAATGCTTTCTCATATCTTCATGAATATATTCCATATGAGTAGGATCTTCTCCAAAGGCGATGGCCGTAGCATTAGCAATGGAATGTACTCCACAATCATTACTGTTTTTCTGCTTATCTGTTTTCATGAAGATGAAGTCAATGTAATCATCTCTTACGGGCGAAGTTCCTTTTCTCAGTAGGCTGCACACCACTTATGTACCGTCATGTGACAAAGTGTCCTAGAACGAATCCTATATCTGAACCTCATGTCCAATATTATTGGCTTTTACTGTAGACATGCACAGCCAGTGATCCCCACCCGTTCTTGGCGATCTACTTATGATTTAAATGAATTCTGATTTCGCCTTGGTTTCAAATGATAAATTCTCTGACAGAAGTGTGCTTTCAAGGCCAAGCAAGTTGGGGAACCTTTGGTGAATGATTCCCATAGTGGCATCAATAATTTTGTCATTAAACCATTCTGCTTGGGACTCCATAATGGCCTTTTCATTCATTCCAAGGGAACATCCACCGACATTTTCCCAAGGATTCCAAAAAGGTTCCTTTCCTTCCGTGACAGTATGTTGTGCTTCTGCATCAGGTGCAGGGACAATGTCGTAATCACCAAGTCTCGGCCTCTTTCGACCTGACTTACCCTGTTTCTTGCCCTTTTTTTCTCGTAAAGTTGTTAGATTCACTCTCTTGTCTAGGGTGACATTCATCCCAAGGCATTTCTTGCTTGCCAAGATATGTTGGCAATTGTAACAGCCACACGAACATGTTTCTTTGAGGAAAAGGGTTACACAGTGTGCGGTTTTGTTGTCGGTGCGGATGGTGAATGTTCCTAACTTTGGGGAAAATGCCACCTTGTCAGACTTAATCAGGTATTCAGCCCTAGAGAGCACAGTGTTCACCATTGCATCAGTTGGCTCAGCTGGTGTGAATGTGTTTTGCTTTATATCTTCAACGATTGCTGACGGCTCGGCGGCATGCTGTACTTCAATATCTTCATACTCAATTTGGGCAGAAAGGAATTCTCTCCTTAAAGTCCACTCTCCTATCCCTACCATACCTCGGGAAATTTCGTTTAAAAAATACACTTGTAACCTTTGGGAAGACAGAACAATTACATCAGTGGGAACTTCCTTCCAGTTCTGGAGATTTTTTAGTACAACATTAAATGACTCACTTTGATTCTGAGTAACACCACTGTAAGGATTGAAAGATGTGTATTTTTCTATTGAGAATCGAGCAAAACTCTCCCGTTTGTCCCACACTGTCCTATTAAAATAATTCAAGAATAGCTCACTCCACAAAGAGGACATGGCTTGGTATTTTTCCTGGCATTCCTGAGAGGTTTCACAACTTAAAATGTCTATAACCATCTCTTTGTATGCGTTGCATTCGTTTCGTTGAGCTCCACGATCAATAAGCCACCATTTTATATCTTGGAACAAATGGTTCCAACAACGTAGGTCGGCAAGTGAGTCTATTGTCCCAATTGCTTTAATAATACCTGCCTCGCCATCTGTGACAATCGGTATCCTTCTTAATCTTGGGAATGTAACAAGGTTTTCAAGAGTCTTAAATAAAACTTGATGATGTTCAGACAGCTTCCGTTTATGAATAAGGAACAACACTGGTATGATGGGCCTTTTTGTAAAAATTTTTTGCCTATACAGAAGGACCGATACGTAAAAGTTTCCCAGTTGGAAAGTAGTGTTGTAGCATAACAGTTGCTCTTTGCTCTCCAGACTGACATTTTTATCAAAGTCCTTTATCAATTTCGTATTCCCGCAAACCACGACAAGGTCTGGATAGGTATGAATGAGGTGAATAAAACTTTTATTCTCATAGGCTATTTCATGCAAATTGTACAAACCGTCACGGGATAACCTCTGCTCTGAAGAAATGTTCTGTTTTACTTGCAAAACAGACATGTAAGACTACTTAAGTCACTCAGTAAGTCTTAAGGACTTGTGAAGTTGTGATTTGTAAATTAATGGCCTGAAGCCTTGGTGTAACGTTACTACGTTAGACAGGATAGGCCACATGATTGCAAATGCCATTGATAGACCTCTCAATAGAAATTGTACATCGACAAACTTTCTACAAAATATGAATGAAAAAGGTCAAATTGTTACACTAAGGATGTTGTTCTCAAAGAAATATATATAGTGTTGGGCCTATCAAAGGTGTATCACATCATTCCTCATTGAAAAAAGAGCAGGGGAGGAAACTAACGTTTTTAGGAAAGGAAACTACAGTAACGTTTCGAAGGAGAGGAAACTAATAGGTCAGGAAACTAACAGTAACTGTACTAGGTTTGCAGCAAGGCTAAAAATGTCAAAGGAAGCCCAGGTGTGCTCTCTTTGTGTAGGTTTCATGTGTGGAGTGTCCGACCCTTAGAACATTTCGAATGCCTGTGGTTTTGACGCTAATTACTTAGCCTACTTCACAGTGTTCGAAGCGTTATGCACTTATGGTGGTGGAACTGTGTACAGGTCGTCCTATTGGGGGTCCATTAGTTTCCGCTCTTGGTAGTTTCCACCCCTTACTGTCCACCCCTAGGATAACATGGCATCACATAACATAATGGGAATTGCCTTCATGAATCTTAGATGAGTGATCTTGATTATTGTAACATGGAATCGGACCATTCGGTTGAGCAGATGTTTTGCATAATTCTGCGAGGTTTTTAGCTTACACATGTACACAGTACAGTGTACATGTGTGAGGTTATCTAATGGGGCAGATGATGTCAACTTTTTTACAAAAGTCTTCTTCTTCCTCATTTTTGGAGATTTAGGGTTGAAATTTTGGTGTATGATTGCGTTGGAGGACATCATTTATACCTACCTTTTTCATTCTAATGTAGGAACTTTAAGTTGTGTTTTAAAGCTGTTCATTTAGGGCTGAGTTCATTTTGCCTGCTGAGCAGTTGGTTGTTTATTTATTGCACTAATAGGAGTCTGCTTGGTTGTATGTTCAGTTCTTATCTTGCACATACTGTACAGTACATGCAGGCTATTTAATCTTCTTGATGATACAGCTAGTTGAACAAAGCATGCATTTACAGACAGTACTGGCACTGTATGCTTGTCCAAGTGGTTTCAAAAGGGAGGTGTCAAATAACACCTCCCTGGTCTCATAATCAGCTGGTCAGCTAGTGTGGAGAGAATTAGGTTGTGAGGATGGAGTTACAACAGACCCTGTTGCAACTTATCTGTTGTGGAGATGTCTTTTTTTCTGTTCTGTTCAATTTATCATGCATTGGCCTAGTGAAGTAATACCAAACTGTTTGAGTTCAATTAGCACAGTACAGTAGGAACCTCTTGAGTCGCCATTTTATTTTTATCAGTGCAGAGCCATGCAGTGTTTACTGGTTGATTTGCAGTTGCAACTAAATGTAATTTGCAATACTTGAGAAGTTTACAGGTACACCATAATATATACAGTACAGTAAGTTATTAATTTTATCTTACTGTCAGTCTAATGCCTATAAGAATACACAGGCCAGGCTTTCATGATATGAGAAAATATGCAGTGATATTTAAATCTACCATAAAACTATATCAGATGTACAGTACTGTAGGTTTACATGCAAAATCACAAATGTTTAGCCATTTTTACTTCCTTGCGTCTAATTTTGTAATGTAAGGAGGTTTAGGAAACAGATAACTAATAAAATTTGGTGGAACTTTTGAGTAGGGATGCACCGGATATCCGGTCCGGCCAGATAGTGAAAAAATATCCGGTTCCGGTTCCGGCCGGAACCAGATTTTTCTGTAAACATGGGTAGCATAATGTACATGAGTTAAAACAAACATGAAAACTGTGCAGTAACTCTCTCAGAATTAATTTAAAGCTCATAGATTATAGCTTATCAGTGCATGTTACAGTACTGTATACAACATTTGAACACCTTTATTTAGCCCTTAAAAATGACTGAACCAAACAGTACATATTAGCTTTCCATTCAGTAATCACTATCCAAGGACTCTCTTTGCCAAGTATTCATTTTTTTTTGAACAAGTGGTGATGTACTCTAGTTCAAAAAGAACAAACTGATATGCCAAACAACTTTCAAGATTCCCTCAGGAGTTTTCTCTACAAATACTCTTTTAAGGAGGGAAAATACAAAGAGCTCTTACTTGCCCTGCTTTGCAACAGTTTTGCTGTACTTCTGCAGGAACAGTTGTTCATGCCTTTTTTCTATTATATTGCATTTTTTGGTTAAAAAATTTAGTTAAATACACTTGAACAACACTTGAAGACAAATTTATAGACATTTCCCATTAGTCCTTCACAAACATTACGTCACAAAGCAGTAAACTCCTATCCCAGAGTTTCTCTGCTTTTCTGGATTTCACATTATTCATCTGCATTGCAAAAATCCGGTTCCGGCCGGATTTCAAGTTGGTTCCGGAAAAATCCGGTTCCGGCCGGATCCAAAATTTTGGTTCCGGTTGCATCCCTACTTTTGAGTTCCTGTTTTTAACAGGCAAAACAAGTTGTGTCAGCTTAAAAACAGCGTTGCTGTTCTAGTTTTGTTTTGAAAAGCAACCTTTATTGTATTTCATCAGAGAAGGTTATGAGAACCGTCTGAAGAACTATTACAAGGTTTAATCAAGTATAAAGTAATAAAATATAAATACTTTTCTGATAAGCCCTATGGCAACGAACTGCAAAGCATCCTGCCGTTTTTTTTTTTCTTTTCTACGTGTACTATTTATACTGTATAACGCTAGGAAAACCTGTGGGACTGTGCAGTGTTGATGGTACTCAAAATTTTTGCAAAGCCGATATAGGCTACGGAATGAAATAAACTGAATTTCTTCTTTACCTTATCCAAATACAAAGTAACTGATGGAATGATAGGTTTATTGCTACCCACATTTTCCATACTTTGATTCAGAAATGAGGGGCCTAGTAAGAAAAAGAAAGCTTGAATGATTTAGGCTAGGCTAATTACAAATTTAGTTGGTGACACTGGAGAGTGGGACATTTGCCATGTGCATAATGTGCAACCATCTTCACTGACTTGTAAAAAGTTCAGGAAATAACTTAACTTTTTTCAATAACCTAGAGGAATTGTGTAAACTGATTTGCCAAAAAATTAATATAGAGATACCCACTAATGCAAAACAATTGAAATCTCTCCAAATCTAAATATGCATTGGTTATTATTGTAATTTTTGGTGCAGTACATCTTAAAGTAAAGATAAATCTTCTGAAATGTGCAAATTACTGTCCTGCAGTCAGTGTTTACTGGGCCTATTAAAATCATTTCCTATCATGGTGACAACTTTTTTTTTCCAAATGTTTTCCACAAGACTGGAAAGTAGTGAACATTTAAAGAGTCTCTGACACGTCTGTTAGTAGAATTGTTAATGTAAGCTGCTCGAAAAGACACAGCCCTGCGCAGCTGTCAATGCCTCCTTTATAATGTAGCACATGCAGTGTAACATTCCCTCCAAAAAAGGAATGCAATTAGGGGGGTGCAGGTGTAGTGAGAATGAGAATGAACTGTTGTTTGAAAGGAAAATAGGGGTGACTGGCTCTTTGCCATCTAAAGCATTGAGCAAGGAGAAAACTTCAGTACGGGGGCCTGTTCCACAAAAAGTTACGCAGGATCTTAAGTTTGATTAACTGTTGGCTTAAGTATGGTGAATCAAACTTAAGATTTTGCTTAACTCTTTGTGGAACGGCCCCCTGGTATTGTATGTCACTGAGAGTAAAGAATGTAATGACCAGGGGCCCATTCCACAAAGAGTTACGCACAATCTTAAGTTTGATTCCCCATACTTAAGTCAACAGTAAATCATACTTAAGATTGTGCGTAACTGTTTGTGGAATGGGCCCCTGATGTAGATATGAGACATATATAGTGTTACTTCTTTGTTGGGAACTTTTCTTTTGTTCTAACTTTTTGGAATCCTTTTCCTTTGTTTATTAGATGGACCATATGGTATCTTTGGAGGCCATGATGCATCTCGTGCTCTAGCCACTTTCTCTCTCGACAAAGATTCTCTTCCCGAAGAATATGACGACTTGAGTGACCTTAATGCTGAACAGATGGGAAGTGTTAGAGAATGGCACATGCAGTTTCAAGGCAAGTCTCTTAGATGTTTCATATTATGGAGTGTGCTTCTTGATAGGCTTGTGTGACATCAGAAAAACACCCACTCTCCAGCCCATTGATCATCACGTAAATTACAATATGGTGTTTTGTGTGTCTGTATGTGGGTTCTCGTCCATATATATATTTATTGTAAAATTGCTGCAAAGAGATTTTATAATGGCAGAACTTAAAGTAATAACGGAACTGATTATGTAAAAGTGTACAATTCATTTGGCCTAAAAGTCTGACAAATGTTTTTACCCTTGTTAGGAATGTCTACCAGTTTTCAAACTTGGTACATAGATGCTTCATATTGATGGGAAGAACCCTTTGGTTTTTGATGTAGGTCAAAGGTCATCTGGGGTCCCTAGGGGTCAGACTGAAAATTATATTAACTTGTTTCTCAAGATAGGAAACTATGTATATATCATATGGTATGTGGATTCATTATAGTGAGAGGATGGTCCAGTCAGGCCTCGCTGTAAGCGTTAATGAGACTTGTGACGTCATCCTCTAAAATGGAAACTCCGCCCACAAGAGAAAATCATGAGTTTCGCAGAATAGGTACCTAACATGCTGGGGGAACTTCAAGCTTCTGAATAATGCATAAAAAGGCGTTCCTTGTTGTTGTATCCTTAGTCATTTGAAACCTTAAAGTCTCTTCTTTACTAAAAATATCGTGAGGTATTTTTGCTTTCGAAATTTCACAGAGAAATTTTCCATCAAAAACAGGTCAACTTTTGGTGGGGTTTTTTGACTGGCCTCAAATTTTGCGAATACCTGACCATATTCAGGATCATTGGGGTGTAAAACTTTCAAAATCGAGTGTTTGAGACAAAAGCTAACTACCGATACCCATTACACTACGAGCAAAACAACAAATTAGTCGCAATGAACGTTTTTGCAAGTTGGAATTTTGCACTTTTTGGCAACGTAGAGCATGGCACAAGGCGATAACGTTATGGTTAACATACGGTAAACTATTGTCATTGTCTTTTGATTCTAGGCTGCTAACTAGGATACTATTTTAGTCATTATGTCAAGTAATAAAGTGAATTTTAATAAGACTAACATATTGTAGGCCCTTTTAAGGTTTTAACCCACTAACAAATAACATTAAAATTTTACAGACAGGCCTAGAGCCTATACTAGGCCTTGGCCTTTGCATGCTAAAACTGCACACTATGGTACATAGGCCTAGTGAACGTATAAATGTGCACTGATGATCTGTGATCATCATACTATACTACTTTACTAGTGCTTGCTTGCTGTATGAGTGAGTTTCCATTCCAGAAAAAAGCTTGAAAAAAATTTTAAGAGGCCTGTAGCACACAGTTATTGTGTCATATGCACCTTGTGAGTTGAATCGGAGCAATGTGCAGCACCAACGATGAAGATGAAGAACCAAAATAAGCAAATTAATGTTACACTTATACAGGTATTGCAGGCTATGAAACAATTGTAGCCATTTACACATACACTTTACCAGCCTGTCGGTCCTTTCATATGGTTTTACAAGACAAAGTCGAGAATTTTCAAAAGGGAAATGACTTGAGGAATATACTTAGAGTATATGGAATGCGCACCTATAAGAGCTCCATCAGTTTCGGGATTTTTTTGTTTATTATTTTGCCTGGGCCATTGTTCTCAGTTTTCTTACTTAGTTTTTGTACTGTTGTGCTGAATCATATTTCTACACAAATGAATTAATTGTGCCATAGTTCTCAGCCTGTTCCTGTTGAAATGTAATTGCTAGTTATAGCCTATACCTACTAGTGCTCTAGGGCCATTTAGGGGTTAAGGTCAAGATTAGAGCTTGCATTGCTATATACCCTTTTCTTGTATAATGGCACAAATGGGATTCTGAGTCAGTGTAATAGCCTACAGGACAATTTTTCTCTACACAAGCAAAATGCCAGTTACTGACTTAAGAATTTTGGTTGTGCACTTCTGTCCTGTATCATCAGCTGTTAATTCTGATGGATGAAATCTCATATGTTCTTCTGAGACTGCCTTCTCATTTGAAGTATAAACTGTTGTCATTTTACACCACTAACTGAGCAGAGGAGAGATGAATAATGTAGCAATTGCCCCATAGTAATGGCATTTTACAGTCAAAGTTTTTGTCACTAACTTGAATTAACTTAATGGCCTGTTGTTACCTAGGACTCTCAGTTGATATGCTTCCAGTTGTGCATGGGGGTTGGGGTTGTGTACTGAGTACCCAGTTCTCTAAAAAACTTAAGACCCACCCAGTTCCACATGCTGTTCACAACTTATATTACTAAACAAAGTGTTTCTGATCTTCATTTATTCGACCTCACCACCTAAGAATAAGGACTGACTGTATAGCGTTAATTACCCCAGAGTTCACTGACAAGCCTTACAAGAGAGCTATGCATTCCAATATCCCTCCATTTTACCTCTTTATTGCCTAGTTTAATGCCACAATTTTTCTGTCATGTTATTGTTTGCAATAATTTATGAGTCTTGTACAACAACTGTGATTTACTGATAGTATAATAATATGGTAATGTGCAAAGTGTATGGCCATGTATGTCAAAAGGTTACCATGAGTCGGTCAATTAATAGGTGTTGTACATCGTGCCATACCTTGTATTACACTGTGGTGATCGACTCAAGGTACTAACCTACTTAAGATACAATCACTATAACCCTTGCATCGGTAGCCACTTAATCGTTACAAGGTTTTCAAAAGTTGACTCTCAATGTTATTTTCCTGCTCTATATATGTAAATCAAACGTAAAGGAAGACTCGACGAGGTTAACATGATTAATACTTATGTGGAGGATATTTTCTCGCTCGGTGTAGTTCCATTTTCGCGCAACTAATGCAAACACCTCAGTACGGGAAATTGGGCTTTTTACGTACGGTGCAAGGCAGTGTCAATACCTGCTCTAAACTTTGCAAATATCTGACCGTATTCAGAAATATTTCATGGTAATGTTAGATTTTTTAGGTGGATAAGGAAATTTCTGATGTACCCTCTTTCTGGCATACCGTGCCAAAAAACTCGTTTTCGAGAAAAAAACAGATTTTCCAAATAGAATGCAAACTGTTTTTACGAATTCAAAAAATCGTCTCAAATTCATTGCTTTGTGTATTAAATACTTCAAAAATGTTGCGAAACTGTCGGAAAATGTGTTCTCCATTAATTTTAATGATGATTTTGTAAGATGATGTGTTTTTCATGTCGAAATTTGATTTGAAAACAGTTAGTTTTTGCTAATTATATATGCAAAGGCTGTGACGTCATGCATACTCAAATTAGAAAAGAAGCGACTTTTGGTGGCTGTGAGGACTGGCTGGGTCCCCATCGTTTTTGATGGAGATCCAAGGTCATCTCAGGTCACAGTGGGTCAAAGTCTGAATACCTTGTTACAGTAACACAATATCTCAAGATAGGAAACTTGACTAGGTTGTATTTGGTATGTAGATGTATTATAAAGAGAAGATGGTTCTGTTTGATTTTGGTGAAGGTCAAAGGTCATCTGGGATCAAAAGTCTTAAAACCTAATATCTCAACTTAAGAAATACGATAGATTCCATATTTATCGTGTAGATGCAATATGATTAGAAGTTATTCCACATTGTTTTTGTTGGTCAAAGGTCATCTGGGGTCACAAGAGATCATACTATGACAACCATGTTAACATGTATCTCAACTTTGTGAATATGTTATGATAGGAAGATGGTCCTTATTGTTAGAGGTGGATGACAGAGGTCATCTAGGGTAACACAAACATGCTGCCAAACATACAAGTTCTATACAATGATCAGTTGTGCAGTCATGTGCACATTGTTAAATATCCTTCAAAAAATTGTTAGTGGTGATGTACTGTAATGCACAAGGTCTATATGTGTAGTGCAGCGTTTAAATTAGTTGAATGTATTACATTCTGTTTATTCTGATGGCAAGAAGTTTTATTAAGAATATAATTTAGGCAAATTAGAAGTCATGAGTGTTAAAACCAGTATGGTTCAGTATGTCATTGTGTCCATTGAAGCAATTTCTGCTGCAAACATGCATTACAGTACTTTTATTTTCCAAGTTATGGTCATGTTTTTAGGGCATGTTGATAAGTTATGAAGTTTTATGCCTCAGTTTCTAATCAATTGGTTTATTAAAGTCAAGCCAATCACAGCCTTTTTTTCCAGTTGCGGCTCATATTGCTTATGCTGAGCACCAAGCACAATGACAGTAGGCATTTTCAGAATCTTTGGTACTACCCGGCCAGGACTCAAACTCCCCACCGTGGTGAAAAGAAAAAGTTTCTGAAAAAAGACTCCTTTATAGCCTGTAGCTTGCTATGTATTTCCTAATTTAAATCAAAATTTAGTGGAAGACGACAGTACCATTTTATGAAGACTTTTCTTTTACAAATACAATGCTACTCACTTTACCCAAACACCAATGGATTACATTAACTGCATCTGTATGATGTGTTGTTTGTTTAATGCTTTAGATGACTGTTTACTAAATTCTACAGTGTCACAGTGTACTGTAGTGTAACAGTGGTCAATTAAATGCATTCATGCTTGTAGTTTTAGTTTCATTTTAGATATTGCTGCAGGCATATAAAACCAAGGACATAGTATTTGGTTCAATTGACCCACAGTACAAATGAGCATTTCTTTTAAATGCTTAGAGACACATTTAGACTCTTGATCTGGTCTTCATGCAATATCAAATACATACTGTACAGCTAAAATATAAAAGTCAGGACAAAACTCAGAAAAATTCCACCGAGCTCAGTTGTTGACAGAACCCCTCTGCAAATAGTACATTAAAGTAGCAAATATACATGTTCATGTAAATATGCAAAACCGTCAGTATCAGCACAGTGTCACATGACTGCCTTCCATTTACAGTGCTTGACACGAGCCCCTAAAAGGACACTCAGCTACAGTACCAGTATTACTATAATTGCAGTACTGGAAAACTGAGTGGAAATGAGGGTATGCACACTGTGCAGAACAGTTACCTTAAAGGGGGAAGTTCATTAAAGCAAAAAAAGTAATTTTCACATATGAAAAAAGAATTAATTCTACTCAGTGTGGTGAAATTTCAGTTCAAATCAGACATGTGTAATCAGCTAATGAAGTGACTAGATTTGTGTTCCATAGTAATATTGAGGTCAGTGCTCAGAAATTATATCACTTCCTCACATTGACAAGGAATGCTTTGTTCCCCTTCGTTTTTCAGACTGTTGTGTTGACCTTTGGGTAAATAGGGATAGGATTCAATGCTACTTTCACCAAAATGCTAAGAATAAGTACCCCTCTAACATATCAAAACTTGATGTAACCGTAAACCTTTAACCATTTCCTTGACATCTTGATGGAAACTAAGCCCTGCAGAACAGAAAGGGCTTTTTCCATTGATTCTGTTGTTTACGTCCAGTCTTTCTCACAATGCATACATAACAATTTCTGAAATTATTTGTGCGGCACATGAAATGTTGTCAGATGTTGTTTCCATTGTTTTACCTGCAGAAAAGTATGATTATGTTGGAAAACTGTTGAAGCCAGGGGAAGCCCCCACAGATTATTCAGACGAAGAGTCCAACGCAGAAGGTGACAAGAAGGACAGCTAGTCACAGACAATGTCAGTTTCAAGCTTGATCTAATTATTTGGTGATTTAAGGCAAAGCTGTGACCATGGAGAACAGACCACATGTATTAATTCAGACTACGGCTCTGGATATCTGAAAGATGGTCCATGCATTCAGCAATAGCACTGCAGAGATGCGGTAATGCTATGGTTTTCATAGCGTGGAGGGATAGGCTTTAAATTTAATGTTTCCATCAGTCGGCCCAGCAGCAGTGTGGTTTAAAGCATGCAAGTCTGTATTTAAACACATTGTTCATGTGTATGTGGTATAAAGAAATCATCCTTGATGGAAATTTTAAGTTTCATTTTGGCATTTTTGCATCAAAGGTTGAGGAGACACTTAACAGAATATTATCTTTTTGAAAGATTAAGACTTACAAAAAATTGTTAAAGAATTAATAATTGTGTTCAAATCGTAGTTTATTGGTTTTGGCGCACATAATTATAATGTGGTTGACCCACACTAAAAATGTCATCTCTGCAGTTATTCAAGGTACTCTGCTGTTGAGATAGTGTAGAGTAGTAGTATTGTGTCACTCACTGGTTGTACTGTAGTTTGATCAATAACGTGAAAGGTGATGGAGAAGAACATTTAAATGTTACCAATGGTTACCACTTTTATGCTGCCTTTGAGTAGATACAATCCAATTTTCATTCTTGGTATAAAATGGAATAGCAAGTTGTATTTCTCCCCTGAATTAGAAAATTTAATGGGACTTGATAAAGCAGTTTAAAGTGTGTGGAAATTCTGGAGTACAGGGTTGCCACTTATAGTGGCCTTTGATACATGTATGTACTGTACTGTATTTCATAATTATAAACCGTTATTGTAACTATAGGAAAAATGCAAACTGAATGGTACACCTGTTAATTCAGTACTGTATATCATGTCATATTAATTTGTGTTACAAAACAGAAACACAAACAATGAATGCATTGTTCTTCCAAAGGGTTCCAACCAGGGAAAACCGGACCCTAGTTGGACACCATGCTCTCTTCAAAGTGTAATTTGTCTAAGAAACCCTGTAGGCCATTAAAGTTGGAGTAGCCTGGTTGAATATGCTACCTACAAAAGCATGTTGGCCAAGGCTAACTGTATAGTAAGTAGGCTGTGCTGTATGTGAGCTCAACATTTTTTCAACTTTGTTTGCATAGGATTGAGATGAAGAAATATGAGTTGTACATTCTGGAAATTAATTTTCCCCTTAGTCTGAAGTTGAGGTAGAAATCAGGAATTTCTAGTTAAATGGCATTACAAAACTAGTGTTGAAAACACAGTTTCCCCTATGAAATTGTACGGACATTGGGTCGATACAATCAGTATGAGGAAATTTGACTCAACGTAAATTTCATTTTTGTGGAACTGAAAATTAATAGATAGATTGGTTATCACTATGTTAAATGCCAGTTGCTAGATTAAAATGCATATCTTTTCTACAACTGAATCAGACTTGGCCTACAGACACATTGGCTACTACAACAGTACTGTTGCAGTGTGATGCCATTAGTACATATCACTTTAATGTAAATGGGCTATGAGGTTTTTTTTCTGTCCCTGTTCTTTGGAATTCTGCTTACAGTAGCTGTGGCACCCATTTGCCAAAGAATGTCCCATATAGCTGCAAATGTCATGCATAAAGTACTTGATATACTTTAATATTTTCATACAGCAATGCTGCAGAAACTTAAGAATTTTGAGGGATTATGATTTACATACTGTAGAATGTATCCAAACTGCATATATTAGAATACTGTTGATGAAGAAAGAAATCCTCTCTTTGGAGGGCCTAAATATGTGAATAGATATGGACTAGGTACTTGAATTGAATACCTGAATCTAATGGTTTGCTTAAAATAATAATAAACATTGTTATTTTTGGAAGCCTTCTTTGGGCTAGAATAAAACTGAGCAGCTGGGACTTTTGACCTGTTAGTTTTAAGTCTGTGGTGTTTAATGATGCCTTACAGTATATACTGTATACTTGTCAAGGCCACTTTGGCATCAATACCATCCTAAGAAAGTACAACTCGTGTCATACTGCACACTACCATTAAATTAATATTCATGACTCTGAATTGATAAATGAAGTGTAGGCTTTCGCTGCTCTAAGTTTCCCACCTCATACATTGATGTTGTTTGAGTGCATGTACATCAGTAAATCATCCTCTTCTAAGTATTGGTTTCTGGCCCTCCCCTTAGTATGAATACAGCCCACCAGTGATAATTATTACAGTTAGTGAGAATGATTTCAGCTTACTAGTGAGAATGAATACAACCTACACAGGAGAATGAATGCAATGTACCCTGGAAAATGAGTACAACTTTCTTGTGAAAATGAATACAACCTACCCATGAGAATGAGTACAACTGACCCAGGAGAATGAATACAACCTTCTTGTAAGAACGAATACAGCCTTGTAATGAAAATGAATGAAAGCTTACCTGTGAGAATGAATACAGCCTAGTGAGAATGATTTCAGCCTATCGGTGAGAATGAATACAGTCTACCCAGGAGAATGAATACCACATAGAATAAATACAGCCTTCCAATGAAAGTTAATACAGCCTACCAGTGAGAATGAATGCAGCCTACCAATGAAATGTATATGTATACACAACAGGCATTTGAGCAGTTGAGGTGCAAAGCTTTTAACAAGGGAAACTTTTTGGCAGTCGATCAAAAAGGAAAACTTGTGCAGAATACTTAAAAGTTATTATTTCTTGTTTGATTTAATAAAACCTGCATGGGAATACGTTTAATGCAATTATAAAAGATAAAGTATGGCAGTGATGAAGGCTTCTTCGCAGTTGAACCCCCAAAAATAGTGGAAATACTACCAATATTCTTGTGAGGAGTCCTGAGTCTGATGCTTGGCATCAGCTTCAGTTAGTGTGGACTTTGTGTTCTGTGGAATGCTTATGATGCTGCAAGGGCAAATAGAAAACAGCCCTTGCTGTCATACTGACTTATTCCAGCCCTGAAATTGGAATCAATGTTTCAAAGCTGTCTCACAAGATAATGTTGACCAAAATACACCTTGAATGTTAATATTTCCTTTGAAAAAAAAAATGTGTAGATGTAGGGAAGGAACAGACTTAGTGTACTGCTATTGCCTAAGGTCTAATTAGTTTCAGAGAAAGCATTTTATGAAATGTGTCCAATTTTTTTTATTCAATAAATTTGGTTCAAAACCTGAAAAACATAACATTGCATCTATTCTGTTGTGAAAGCCCAAGTAGTGAAAAATGTTACCAGGCAGTATGGGGGGTGACCCCTGACCCTAGACAACAGTTGGGGAAACATTCAGTTTACCCCTTCCAATGGAAAACAGCTTCTTACAATTACTGCATAAATTTTACACTCAGTATCACTCATGAACCAATCACACTTGTTAAATTTGGTTTCAATGTCTTGTTTCATTTTGCCATTTTGACTCATAGGTGCTAGATCATGACTTTTTTATGTTTGTTTTTTTTTTTTTGGACGGGGGGGCGGTGGGAGGGGAAAAAGGATATGTAGGTTTCTTGTTTTGTTCTTTTTTTGCCCTATACTTCTTGCAACATTTAACTTTTTTAAAAATATTACATTGCCTATGGACAGCAAAAAGTGAGTGTATTCACATAATTTTATTTCAGTAGCCCTTTTCCATCATACTGTATTTGCAATGTGGAAACTTTCTGTTATTTTTTTTTTTATGGTCCACAAAGTATCCATTTCATGCATCCAGACATTAACTATGTTTATGTTTTTGTAAGGTGCAGAATAATTTAGTGGTTTGATAAATGTCAATGCTCAGTCACCCCAGATGTATGGCAGATTATATTTCAATATGTTTTTCAAAATGGTTTTATTTGTGCAGTGAATCAGAAGTGTCATTCAAGGCTGCAAACAGTCTGTAATCGTGATTCACATAGCCGGGTAGGATTGTTAAAACTGATGAATGCTTGCCCTTGCATTAAAAATATTAAAGTGCTTTGGCTACTGCCTGGGTTTCAACACAATATGTGCAAAATATATGATTGAAATGGTTTGACAACAGTCATATGCCACGGTGTGATGATTGAAAGTACCACACTGGGAAGGTATGCCTTACACCCCCACATGGAATTCCAAAGCCCACAATGTAACGGTAATGTAATGGTATATTAATGTAGTGTTGATGGAGTTGATTTGATTATAGCTGCTGCAGTACAGTGTGGCACATTGTTAACATAGATGCATTTATATGTTGAGCAGTTAGAGCTTAAAGGCATATTTTCATCATCCTAAACAGTTCCAATTCTCCCAACCTACTTACTTCTAGCCCCTCCCACATTAATCTAAAACTCATCTTTATCCAGACACAATCCAAGTTTATTGCCTCATGGCTTGCCCGAGTGGCCATACAAGTCCATAATGAAATCAAGACACTCTCAGTGCCCATGCTGTGTACTTCAGCTATGATGCATTGTTTGAATGTGATGCCAATCAAAGAGCCGTACCAATTGAGAGTTTTGATATATGTATACTGAAACTAGTTTAGGGTGACGAAAGACTGCCTTTAAAGGAAAAAGAACATATCCCTAGATAGTTCCTCAACAATCCCTGTGTAGTTAACTTCTAGCCATTCTTCAATTGCAAGGGAAGAAAACTTTCTGGTAAAGTGCCTGGAAGAAGTTACAGTAGTTTTTTTTTGGAAGTCAAAACTATTCAACTTTAAGCACAGCATTACACTGTGTGTGATGACCCACTGGCTGATATGGAATTGAACCTGCTATGCATTATACATTACTTTGAAGAGACGTACAGACTCTTAAAGTGTGTGTTGTCTCTGTATTACCAGAAAAACAGATGAAGCTAGTTTTTGCTTGTAGGCTTCAAGTTGTAATGTGTGGTGACTTGAGTCCGCTATCTTTCAAAAGGAAAATGACATGAGAAATTGTATTGTCATTCCTTCATAGAAATGGTACAGCGACTTGTCATATTTAAAGTAGCAAGTAGCTTGATTGAAAAATTGAGTGACTTGTTACAGCTCCTAGGCTTTACTACAGAGCTTTTCACTTTCCAACTTCTCTGGAATCTTCAAGGAATTCTTTATGAAGAAAAGATAAGCAGAGTCAGCTGTATAGACATGTATATATTATGGGTGAGACTAAACGTGTGTGGGGTGTCTTGTACATTCTGGAATCTGTCACCACGTTCAAATAGCATTTATGGTATCTTTTATTGCTTCTTAGTGCTAAAAGTAGTATCACAAATAAAATTGGCCATGTTTATTGCTGTAGGCAATTTTTATAACTGAGAAAGAAAATACTCCCTGATATAAAATGGTTTCATTTACTGCATACTACATGTCAAGTGTACGTAATGTAAAATGTTTCTTTTAGGAGTACAGGTACCCGTTATGTGTAAGGGAAGCTTGCATGCTGAGCCAGATTAAGTCTGGTACTCAAGTCTTGAATTTTGATGCATGTGAGTGTGATTGCACACCATCACTCCCCTCAAATCACTGTGAGAAGTGTATGTTTTTGCACGCCTAGAAAAAGATAAGAGCTCATATAAATCAATTTAACTTAAATAAACAGCACACCTATCACACATGTATCTTAATCTTCTGAGGAGTGCAATTTGTACCATACCTGGAAAATCTAAAACTCAAGGATACTTTGTTGAAACTAGGAAATCAAGTCTTAGATGTAGAACAATAAAAGCATTCACCTTCTCTGCATCGACCTAATCGTGTTGAAGTACTTATATACATACTTATATATATTGGCTCCCTGCCGTAAAGCATGTTTTAAAGCCCAGTTTTTGGAGTAGTTGTAAGATTTGCTACTTTTGTATTTGAGTGCACTATGAGTTTAGATTGATGATTCAGACACAGTCATATCTTTAATTGTATGTCATGGGTGCTATTTCCCAACCTATTATGGAGACAGCATTTTGCATTTACACTCAATATTTGCCTTTACCACTCATATCACAAATGCCAGGTGTTTTAGTAATAATCTGAACTAATTTGAACCACAGGCATGGACCATTATGCTCACCATGGAAACAACTTCATTATGTTGAACAAGAAACTCATTAGGTACTCTGGTTTTGGCAGCATGTTTCTACTTTGCCATGAAAACTCACTGCAAAGGTGCTTCATTCTTTAAAGGGGTACTGTATCCTACACTATATTTTCCATTAAAGGTATACTGCATTTTAAGTGCATACAAAAAAAAATGTAACAAATGGATGGGGTGTGATTTGAAGGTGGCAAATTTTTCTGCATCTCATGGAAAGAAACTTTAATTTTAAAAATAGAGGTTATATGGCCAACCAGTTTTGATCTGCTAATTGTTCTATTCATATATTTCATGTTTTTGGTTCCTTGTGTAACAAAGGAACCTATGCAGTCACCTTGGCGTATGTATGTGTGTGTGTGTGTGTGTATGTGTGTGTGTATGTGACGGATTGGAATGCGAGGTATGTGGTGCGATAACTCAATAACCGAGTGATCAATTTTTTTCAAACTTGGTATGTATGTAGATGTTGTGGAGTAGATGTGCCCTATCGTTTTTGGTGGAGGTCAAAGGTCACTGGTGATCACCAGAGGCCAAAAACTGAATTTCTGTTAGTAGCTGTAACTCAGTATCCGTTGTTCAAGCAGTGGCATCATTTTAGGATAAGTTAGATTGGTAGGAGGTGAAAATGTTGGTACATTAACCAAAATAATTGGAAAGGGTCAAAAGGTCAAAAAGTAATGTTTTATTGATATCTTGCCACTGAAACATTTTAGAGGGGTGGTGTAATGGAGATTTGTGTTCGCCTAAGTGAAATGCAGGTGATGACCCCCCTTGACCTCACTTGACCTCATTTGACCTTTTGACCTTTGTGACTTTTTTGTGACTTTTTTGTGACGTCAAGATTTGTCTTGATCAGACGAACCAAAAAGGCTATTACACTACCCTCCTACAATGTTCGTTACTTGAGTTACTGACATTTAAATGACAGGCTAGTGTGTACATGTAGGTCATATGTAGGCCTATTGCAATGCCAGGTATGCGGTGCAATTTCTCAATAACCAAGTAACATAGTGGAAATAATGGAAAGTTGTGTTCGTCTAAGTAAAGTGCACGTGAAGACTCTTTGGGTCTTTGTTCAATTGGTTTAAAAGTCCAGCTGAAGTTAAATGCCTTTAGACAAATGCAGTGTATAAAAGAAAAGAAGAATTATAACCCCCTCTCAGTCTAAAAGCAGTTTAGTTAACAATCAGGACAGTAATGCAATTATTATTAAAAACAACCTTTTCCTCACATACAGTATTGAATAAAGTTATTCACAGTGCAAGCTAAGATTCCAATTTCAGTAGTAAAATATGAAAGCAGTTTCTCTTCTTTACCTCTGCTTTTACCCTAGGGACTACAATGCTGTTTCTAACACCCTCTTTAGGTTAAAAGGTCAAGTTGAAAGTCATTTATTAGATTCTACAGAGCTATGTTTGTTTCTTGGTCTTCTAGCCAAATTGTGAAGAAGAAATTGGTGGTAATAAATCACTATCGGGCTGCCTTTAGTAGCAGAATTGTGGGCTTTTCCTTATTTTTGCTTTTCAGGCAAACACATTGGGTAGTCTAAAGGACAACCATGACATAATTTCTAGTCATCCATCATACATTTTGGTGGTCAGGAATGACCAGATGACTGTTAAATTTCTTTGGTGCAGAAGAGACTGTGTTTATTTAAAATCAGTTTTGATCTACTTTGACTGTATTTGACCTTTGTGACTTCTTTTTAAGGTCTTGATTTGAATTGTTGAGATTGACCAAAAAGGCAATTAACTAACCTCCTATACTACCCCAAACTCAAGTAAATGACATTTTAGTGAAAGGTGATGAATGTATTTGTCGCATGGAAGTGGGCAGTGTGCAGTGTGATAATTTGAAAAGTTTAGTGTTCCATTTCTCTCAAACGGCAAGTGCTTGTATGATTTTGAAATTTAATGTGCCCCTATGTTTTTGGGTGATGGCCAAAAGTCATTGGGGTTAAAGGTGCAAATTATGCCTTACCTTGGGACTACCTTAATACAATATCATCTTTAATGCAAGGAACCATAGTGCCCTTGGGCTCTTGTTTAATGAAGGTTTAAAAATTTTTCCATGCTATGACTGGACTATAAATCAACCTGCTCTAAAGCAAAAGAAATTCCACATGCACTATCATCTTTAGACCTGCAAGTAATGTAACAGACACACAAGTGAAAACCAGTTATTTGCTGATTGATTGTATTTATTTTTTTTTTTTGGTAGATGGGGTGGGGGAAGAATGATTTTCAAAAAATGTCATTGAGAGTAAAATCACCAATTGTCAATAAAGAAAAAGGATTTCCCAAGTATATGATATTATGCAGTTTGTATTTTTAGAGTCTCTGGTATGGTGATGTTGTTGTTTTGAGATGCACATCATTGTGGGGATGTGGTGTGGTCGGTGGTAAAGAAGGCTCCACTGTGCTGATGGTGAAGCATTGGTTTGATTCATGGATGATAATGACAAAGATGAGGCATGAAATTATTATTTTTTCCAGTCCGGATGATAGTTCAGTTGATTTTAGAAGTTGTTGTAATGGAACAACATGTAGTAAGAATACAGCCATGGACCAGATGGCTTGTACTGTTACATTTTACCAAAATGTTACTTCTAGTGGTGTGAAATGTTGTATGGTCAAGGAAGCACATAGCAGTTTATAGCATTTAGCAGTTTATAACAAAACATAGCTGGGACAGTGAGGATCACGTCATTGTGAGATACCGAGTTATACAGTAGAAATAAGAAAGCTTGTTTCATTTTCTTTTGAATGGTATTGCCTTTATACAGTTTCCTGCTCGTGTTTCCTGGATACCAGCAAATTTACGTAAATATAGGTGTGAAGAGTACTGTCAACTCATAATGAGTTTTTTCCCCTTCAAAACCTTTTGAGTAGGGCTTACTATGTTTTATAGCTGGATTTTACATGAATGAACATGTATTGTTCTCTTCCTTATATGAAAGTAATTAAAGGCAGATAGGTATTTTAGATTATGACATGATAGCCCTCCCTGCATTGCAAAATATAACAAGTCAAGTGATAGTCTACAATGTATCTTTCAAGCCTTCTCTTCAAAAGTTTCCTCTCCTACCCATGCAAACAAGCAAAAAAAAAGGCTCTTGCAAACCTCCCACATCTTTGGATAAGGGCACATGCTGGGAGAAGAAATGTCTTTTATTGTGATTGTAACTCGTCTCTACCCCACAGCGTACATCCTGGGAAACGGAGCACTCTCCCATGTGTCATTATCTAGTATAACGTCAGCATATGTTTACCAGCAAATTGTGACAAAGGCGCCTAATGATATAAATTTATTGATCTGATCAATTCTTGAAATTCTAGAAACTTTGTTAAGCGGAAGGTAAAAATTTGTAGGACAGTAATTTTGTAAAAAAATATGAAATAAGAATTTGCCACCAATGTAATACTAGTTTTTGAGTTGGTTATTGTACAATGGATGAAATGAAATAACCCATGCAGAATACAGGTTGGAATGTTAAACTAATAAAAATCATCTCTCGTAAACAATTGTCATTGAGTTTTTTTATTAGTGGACTGATCCTACCAAATTCAGTTCCAAATTAAGGAAAATTGACATGGTATGACGGGCTACATTATTCAGGGAGCACACCACCATCAATTTTTCCATTGACTTATACACTATTTTGCCTTCATCAAATGCCCCCCACAGCATTGTCAAAGTTCACACCCCACTTAAGCTACCCCTCACATGAATGCAAAGGAGTTGGCCAATCATGGCATCACAAATTACCACAGCATGAATGTTTTGGATTTTGAAGTAAAGGGGGAAGATGTTTATGGTCTCTGCACCTCCCCCTATTAATCCGCAGTTTGATCGAAATTTATCCTTTTTTGACACCCAGTACTAAAATGGTCTAAATTACCTTCAATCCACCCCAATTTGGCCTCGCTTACACATTAACATCTCCTCTTTCATATCCATGAAAAATAAGCAACTGATTGTTCTAATGATTGTGAGCAGTTCACACTCAAAGAGGACCGTTCCTCTAATGGTGGTGTGCTCCCTTCACTTGTTCAGGCCACTGATCTACATACCTGGATGTAAAGTGGTGCCGAAAAATTGAAGCAACAGAGCCGCCATATTGTGTGTGGCAAAAGCGTGGTGCAACAGCGCTACTCAGCACACAGTTGGATAGGCAATTTGATATGATGGCTTGATAATTTGACGTTTTGGCTAGAACAGGGTTGTCCAACCTTTCGCAGCGGTGGGCCACATGTAATGGTTATGATGGACGAGGGGCCGCATAGGCCCCCTACTCGTTTTTTTTTTTCAATTTTTTCCGACGCCCAAGGCAACAAAATGCAATCATTGCGAGAAGGGAAAACTGATTCATTTTCGTTTTTGATTGAACAAATAAATAAATTTTAGCAAAAATTGATGTTGTTGGGCAGTATATTCGGACAATTTTTTTTTTCATATTCCTCCTGAATCATTCTCAACCCGCCCCTGTGAACAACACACCAATGTAGCTACATGTAGCAGACATTTGAAATGGATTATTTCATTCAAAAGTAAGCATGCCACAGCGGACGGCGAAGCCTAAAGTTGTCCTCAATTAATCTGCTCATTGAATAATTTTGCAATATAGATTATTTCTGACGGGCCGGACGCAACCCTTTCGCGGGCCGGACCGTGGCCCGCGGGCCGTATGTTGGACAACCCTGGGCTAGAAATAAGGACAAATATGTTGTGGAATGTGCTCATTTCCAACAGAAATGTCAATTAATTTGAAAACTGAACAATATAATGTTACAATGGTTTGACTTTTGATTAGGGTTTGGACTTCAGGGCATCTTATTGGGCCTTGGTCCTCCTATGACCTTCAACCTGTAGTGCGGTAATTTATGTTAAAACTGTCACTTAGTGCAGGTTGACTGAGTGGCTAGGGCATCTCAGTCCTCTTTCAAAGTGAAAACTAAGTGCAAGTTCAAAGAAAGGTTGGGGTTTGGGGGGGGGGGGAGGGAGGGGAGTTGTCGAGTCTCACCCTGCAAATTCGATCCCCCAAAGTCGCCCACACAAAAACGCCCCAACGTCTCCCCTGGTAACTCCACCCCTCAGCTCATACCGCGACTTCAAATTTATGAACGAAAACGAAAAGTGAACAAAGCTTCACTCCATAGGAGCGTTGAATTATGAAGTCAATAAACCCGAATCCAAAACAGTCACCACTTTTTCAGAAATGAATATTTTACTGTCTAAGTGAAGAGAGGCATACAGTTATTTAGAACTAGCCCCAATGCAGGCGCATATCCAGGGTTGTACGTCATGGGGGCACGAAATGAGGGAAGGATAAAGAGAAACATCCACTATTTTTAAGTGTTTTTTGCATTGCAAGGTTGGGTCATGGGAGAGACCCATTAGGACCCACTGGATCCTGTTGGAGGTGACCCATTGTGTCCTATTGGACCAATTGGAAGGGGCCCATTTGTTCCCATTTGTAGGGTCCCGCTGTGACCCGTTGGACAGGACCTATTGAGGCCCGTTGCATAAGTTTCTTCCATTGAACCCATTAAATCCCAATTGCACCCCATTAGAGCCCATTAGGTCCTATTGACAGTGTTCCAAAATCCATGTTGAAACCCATTACATGGGATTTAATAGGATCCAATGGGATCCCATTAAATAAGGGCCTAATGGGTTTTAATGGGAATTTTCTCCTGGTTCTAATTACCCCCACCCCCGTGGCTTTGCCACTGCCCCAATGTCGAAGCTTCATTGGGGTCAATAAACCGTATATGGCACAGTGGGTGTCATTAAATCTTATCGAACTAACTAACCCTTATGGGTAAGCCCATACCGGGTGTGGACATTTCCCAAGATTGACAAGGGGAACAGTGCATGCATGGGCGTCCGGAATGGGGCACTCTCCCCCCCCCCGAAAATCAAACTTGTGAAAAATTAATTAAAAATTGAAATAAAAAAAATTAAAAATAAATCATCAACTTAATATTTTCACTGACAGCGTCAGTTTTTAATCGTGAAATATGCGGACATTTGACCAGGAATAGCAAAAGAGAAGATGGTATGCTGAATAGTAAAATCGTAATTTGGGGACCATCATTCGTGATCTGTATTGGAAATTTATAATTGTAAAAACTAATATATTTTATTATATATATTATATTAAAGGATTGAAGTCGACCCATGTTTTCCCCACACGCCTATGCACAATACAACTTACAACTGTTAAACAGCCTATAAAGGCCTATATCCCCTCCCCCCCCCCCCCCCCCATATTCACCTTGTATATCCCAGTTACATCCGCGCGTCGCCACGTGAGATCAGCACGGGACCAAACAAAGACCAACGCATTCATCAAAAGTCGGTTGCCATATGCACACTACATACCTGACGACTAGTACAATTTTGGCAATTTTTACAATTGCAAATTTGCAATAGATATCACGAATGATGGTCCCCAAATTACGATTTCACTATTCAGCATACCATCTTCTCATTTGCTATTCCTGGTCAAATGTCCGCATATTTCAGTAGAAACTGACGCTGTGAGTGAAGATATTTTGATTTATTTTTAATTTTTTTTTTATTCAAGTGTCCCCCTTGCCCCCACCCCTTGCGGACGCCCATGAGTACAATACTCTTAGTGGTTATCCATGGAACAAAATCCTAGAAGAGCGTTTGCCTGGGCCCATAGATTGGAGCATTTAACTATCTCCAAATGGCACTGGAGTGGCAAACCATAAATAAAATTAGCAATGTGACCGTATTTTATACCCTTACCTAGTACCCATCATAACAATTCTGTTTGGGTGACTGGTCATGTCATTAGGCATACAATGGTGGCTTTTCACCTGGGTCTTGTAAGAAAAACACAAATATTCCCTTTCTCAATACCCTTTTCCGGCCTAACTCAAGATATCTCACTTATTTTTGTCAAAAAATAACTCTGCTTCTCAAGTCACAGAAATTTATGTTCTGAGGGCACATTTCCTCAGATTCCTTTTGTTTTTCTTTATAATTGAACGTCTTGCTTGTCCTTGAAATTTGATACTGTTGGAATGTTTGAAAAGTTTTTCTTGTAGATCTAGCATTACCCTTCACCATACGCAGAGAACAATTAAAACTGTTGCTTAATCTCGCCTGCAGTGACATCAAAATTTTAAATAAATTAAATGCAATGTCAAATTGTGCCGCAATGACATCACAGCTTTCCCATGATGCACCAAATGTCATTGCATTACTATTCAATTTGTATCTTCCGAATGCTACATGCTATTGAGATGCATTTGTCACCTCACTAGAGAGAAAATGTTTCTGCGTATTTTTAAGTTATAAATTTTGGCTCCGGAATATGCATTTAATGAAAGGAATGACAGAGGCGGAGCGAGGGATTTTGGTCAGAGCAGGAACTTGCAACTCCCTGGTCTGAGAGAGTACGAGAAAGTCCTGTAGGGGGTCGTTAAAACATGACGTGAAAACCTTAAAAGGACGCCGGTAGGCAATTTTGGTTCGCCATCTAGAGGTATGCTAAATTACACTGAAAACAAAAACTTAGTCAGAATGGTGCCCCTGCTAACTAATTTGACTGACACAGAGTGTAAATTAGTCGGTTGACTGGTCGGTGGTCAAAAGCTAGTCAATGAATTAGTTCGGAGGTCACAAACTAGTCATTGAATTAGTCAATGCGGTCCTGACTAATCAACTGCCTAGTCTGTGATCACTGACTCATCCGCAGACTAATTTATATTCTAGTCAGTCAAATTAGTCAGAGGCATGCACCATCCTGACTAGGTTTTAATCTCAGCGAAACCTCAGAGCTTTCGGGGGCTTCTCCCCTTGAACCCCCACCCCCAGGAACAGACTGCGGGCGAAAATTGTTACCCCAGATTTATCCCTCCCATTTTGACACTCTTGCGCCGCCACTTGGGTACATCCTTTAGCTCCCTCCCAGGCTGACATAGACCTACGGGACGACCTTTGACGATGATGCTCTTTTATTTCGACTCCTAAAAGTACGCAAATTTAGAAAAATTATACTGTAGCCACACATGGTACGATTGCAGGTGGTAAACACAAAATTTTCAGTTTTATCCCCATGAACTACCACAAATCAACTGTTAAGATATCAAAGTCGAAAATCGTACACGATTTCGTTTATAGGCTCCTTGGAAGAGCCAAAAATTTTCAAAGGGAAGGGATTCCCTCCCCGACCTCAACTCAGGGGTGGCGCCAGCCGGGGGGGGGGGGAACGGGGGGGCCATGGCCCCCCGTCGGGGAACACTGGCCCCCACGTCGGGGAAGGTCGGCGATTTCGTCGGGGAGGCCTAAAAATAATAAAATTAATTAATTAGTTAATCAATTAATTACTTTATTAATTTAAATTAATTTGAATTGATTAAGTAATTAAAAAACCTAAAAGGACTGAAGTTACCAGGTGGGTGATCTTGAACACATTTTTTTGTTTTGCAATGCTATATTAAAGCATATTGGGAATCGAATTTCGATCACTTATTCTTAGCTCTGTTTATACCTCATTCCATGTCCCTAATTGTCCTATCTCATCCCCCGTCGGGGTAGGGCGGCATTTTTTGCTGAAGGCCTAAAAATGAAGAACGTAAAGTGCTGAAGTTACTGGATGGATGATCGTGAACTTTTTTTTTCGTTTGTAACCCTATGATGTATCGAAGTTAAGACCAGTACACACTACAGCGATATCGGATCGGATTACTATCCGATTTCTGTCAGTTTTAGTTAAAATCTCCTCCATCCGTTTTCGGAAAGAACCAAAAATTTGCCATCCTGTGTAAATATACGATCGGAATGAGAGGAATACGGAAGTCAAATATATACTGCTTATTTCGTGACGTCGCATTGTTAAATAGCTTTTATCGAACTACGCGTATCCAATAAAAGTTGTCTGTGGATGCGGCGTCATGAAATAATTGGTATAAGTTACTTAGAATTTCGTATTCTACACTGTTTGGCAAATTTTTGTTTCTTTCCGACCAAATATGAAGGAGATATTAACTAACTCTCACAAAAATCGGAGCGAAATCGGATCCGATATCGTTGTAGTGTGACCTGGCCTTTAATCGGTTTTAATAACTTCTTACTAGCTCTGCTATCCCTCCTCCCATCTTCAGTCCGTGCGCGCAAGGTCATGCCCCCGTTGGGGAAGACTTCTCTCCCCCTGTTGTTGAGAGAAAATCCAATATCATCGGGGATCTTTCATATACAGGCCCACGATAAAAAAAAAATGTGGGCCTGATAATCTCAGTCACCCCCGACGATCTTCTTGATTTTGCTTACTAGAAGACCATATTCTTCAAGGAAACTGACAATTCCAAATTTTCCTTACAAAAACGGACAAGTGGTTTTTCATGTGCAGGCATTACCCAATGGTCCTTTTCTAAAGTCCTCCCGACCCTCTGGCAAAGGTCCGTTCGACATGCATTGCCCAAGTGGTCTGCCATTTGGCCTGTCCCTACAGCCGAATTCTAGAAACGGTAACGAAAATCGGCTAGGCCATTTTGGGCTACATATAATGATAAACAGTGGCTCGAATATGTCTCCCCTTAAGTCTGACGGAAAATTCATTTGAAGCCACCTTGTAACGTGACATTTTTTTCAAATACGTTGGAAGTAAGATCATTTTGTCTGGAGTTCGGGCAGTCACGAAGAAAATTTCATCTTTTTAGTGGATATTTGCAATTGAATATAACAAAGATTCCTGGTAGAGTAAAAAATAAACAGTATGTTTTTGCATAGTTCCCCCCCCCCCCCCCCCCGAAAAGAGACAAGTCCATTACATCTAATTGTAGCAGTACCGTACCTATTATCTGGTAGTTTTTTGATCACTTACGAAGTTGTTTTTTTTTTCTACTAAAGTGAAATTTCTTTTTCAAAGGAAAGCTCAAAATAACGACTGCTCAAGTCTGGGAATGCCATTTTCGGGTGTCTGTGGTGTTAGTTTTTTTTAACAATTTTCTTTACGTTCCGCGCCAACTGATGGGTGGCGCTCCGCTTAGATAGTGTTTTGGTCGAAAAAAATACTCAACAGAAGAATGCATGCTTGCATATTATTCTTCGTTTTGGGGCAGTATTACAAAGTGAAAATTTTATTGCGAAAGAAAGCTCAAAATAATGACTATATCGGTACTTTGTTTCTAGCTACCAGCCCGGCCGCGGAAAAGCCTTTTCCTGCTTTCTGGAGGTTCTTACTTTTTCAGAAATATCTGTGCGCTCCACTTGTAGTTTTTCGGGCAATATTATATTTTTCGGACAAAAGAAAAACAAAACAATTCTGTCCCCTTCCAAACTGAAACACTCCCGTCGGCCTATGTCAGAACTTGAAATATATGGGAAGCCAAACTTTTTGCACGGAAACATTTTCCAATATGGTCAGAGGGCATTAATCTACCTGATCATAGTAACCCCAACAAAGCTGTACAAAACTGCAGATTACCCCCTACTTGATTTTTCTTATAAGAAGGTCAAATTCTTCCACTAAAAGACCAAAATCTGTCATAATATAAGTTTCAGATTGTTGAAAGTGGCAAAATTTTCCAATTTTGATGGATACTCAGTACAACAAATAACCAGACAACTCTGTGAATTACCCCGACATTCTACCTAATTTTGCTCTTGAAAGGCATATCACTTAATAAGGAACCCAAATTTTTTATTATAACCTTGCCAAAAACCAAATTTCCTTATATTAAATTCCAAAATTTCTGCAATAAAATAAGCTCTTAATTTTCAAATCTTGGTTCAAAAAAGGATAAAAAACTTTTCGGGCAAAAGTTTCGTTTTGAGACCTTATTACGTAGGACAAGAACGATTAAATGCATAACCCCAACAGAATTTCAGCTGTCGCGTGTAAAACGTTTTTGAATTTGTTCATATCAAGGATAGATTCTTCAATAAATACCCCCAATTTTTAATTGTCATTACAAAAGCCAAATTTCTTTCAAAAAATAAACTTCAGTTTTTTTCAGCGTTTGTTTAAGAAAAGGCCAAAAATTTCGGCGCGCTGCGCGCGCTTCAAATTCTGTCAAGTTACGTCCCACCGGGACTAACCCATCGCCTTTGTCGGGGCCTTGAACTGCTGCTCCCCTCCCCCCCCCCTCCGTCGGGGAGCTTGGCCCCCCTGTCGGGCAAATCCTGGCGCCACTCCTGCCTCAACTGGGCTGCTCGGATAATCTGCCTTTTTCGTGTTCAAGATATTGTGTGTGAAATGCCTGTACATGTAGCTCTCTACACGAGAGCAGGAAATCGGATTTCTAATGTGGATGTGCTGCTACTTATCATAGGAGGCGGTCGTTTACGCAGTCCAACGGTCCCAGGAGTACGACGTCGGGAAGAAAAGGATTTATATCCTGATTTTCTACCTCCAGAGACTTGAGAAAGAAAAAATGTAATACGTAAATCGTAAATTTTTATTGATGCTCATACAAAACTACTTTAGTGTCTTAATCGGGGAGTGTTTATATCACAGATCATGTCATGAAGCCACCTCAAGCTTTTTTAACCTTGAACTACTTTAGGTCTAGATCTGCGAAATACAATGGTGGGCAACTGTACACTACAGACTGTACAGTCTGCTACTGCTAGGCCTAACTGTGTAGGGCTAAGGCTAGGCTATTTGCAGACACCAGTCTGAAGCAGGCACAGGATTCAGCCTCACATTCAGCCCCACATTCAGCCCCACATTCTGAAGCCAGCACAGGATTCGGCCCCACATTCGCCCAGCACAGGATTCGCCATACATTCCCCCAGCACAGGATTCACCTTACATTCAATTAACGTTAGCACAGGATTCAGCCCCACATTCTGAAGCCAGCACAGGATTCGGCCCCACATTCGCCCAGCACAGGATTCGCCATACATTCCCCCAGCACAGGATTCACCTTACATTCAATTAACGTTAGCACAGGATTCGGCCCCACATTCGCACAGCACAGGATTCGGCCTCACATTCGCCCAGCACAGGATTCGCCATACATTCGCCCAGCACAGGATTCAGCCTCACATTCTGAAGCTAGCACAGGATTCGGCCCCACATTCGCCTAACACAGCATTCGGCATTGCATTTACACACAGCACAGGATTCGTTGTTACAATTAAATCTGCCTAGCACAGGATTCGGCTTGTAATACCCAGCACAGGATTCAGCCTCACATTCTGAAGCTAGCACAGGATTCGGCTTACTTTCACATACTATAGCACAGGATTCGTTGTATGATGGACGTACGGTATGCAGTGCATATCAAAAACGAATCCTGTGCTAGCACAGGATTCGCCCAGCACAGGATTCGGGTTCGGCCAATAGTGTGAAGTCAAATCCTGTCCTGGGCGAATGTGAGGCCGAATCCTGTGCTGTGCGAATGTGGGGCCGAATCCTGTGCTAGCTTCAGAATGTGAGGCTGAATCCTGTGCTAACGTTAATCGAATGTAAGGTGAATCCTGTGCTGGGGGAATGTATGGCGAATCCTGTGCTGGGCGAATGTGGGGCCGAATCCTGTGCTAGCTTCAGAATGTGGGGCTGAATGTGGGGCTGAATGTGAGGCTGAATCCTGTGCCTGCTTCAGACTGGTTTTGCAGACCTGCCAAGTCTCACGCGATTCGCGTAAGTCTCACGCATTTGGATTGGTTCTCCACAACTGTGCAAGCTCTCTGTTTTCTCAAGCACATTGTGCCAAATAAAGCTATCATTATGTTGCTGCAAATTATGGCACTTCACAGTTTGGGCAAAGTTCAAAATGCCTCCGCAAATGTCAATCATCTGGAACACCGGCCCACACCGGGCTACCAAGAATGGGTTAACACTCTTTACCATAGTGTAAAACCAGTAATTTATTGTGATAAAAATCAGGAATCAGAGTTGGTAAATCCTTGTACACAGTAAGTCCTTGTCACTCGATAGAATTTTGTCGTTTGATTGTACTACTGACAGTTTTAGTGTGTAGTAAATGTACAATTAGGGTTTCACAGTACCACTGATAATTGGTACCGTCGGTACTGCCACAAATGGTACCGGTATTACCGTAGTACCGGTACCAGAAGAGTAAAAAAGTAGGATTTTTATCACATGCAAAATATCCGTAAAAATACCATGCATTGACATAAGTGAAGTCTTCTGATAATCCCTGCCTCCCGTTTCAGTATTTTTTATAACATTTAGTCACCCCACACTAAACAAATCGGTAAACAAAAAAAGAAATAACCTCTCTGCAAATTTAGCGTCTGATAATTTGGGGACACACAATAAATCAGCGCCGCACGTCCGCACTGGAGCTAGACCCCACAAGATGACAAGAGCACTCAGGATTGTAATGAAGATTGCAAAAATAATTTCTGCAAATAATAACAACCCCCCTCCTAAAGTATAACCAAAAGTTATTAAGTAGAACTTTCCATAAAAGACTGATTCATCAAGCTTTCTTCCCGCCGGATTATCGCTATCAAAACTAAATCAAAGTGCTTCAAGATTGAATTTACGAATGCATCGCGCAGCAATCCGTTGTACAATAACACTATACTGTTCTTCAGTACGTAGAGCAATACAACACAGCAAGTGAGTTGATCAGTTGAACTGAACACGCGAGCCAATGATTTAAGCGGGATTTACTGTGTTCAGTCCCATTGCTTCACCGTGTTACAGTAATTTCTGAAAGAACGTTCGTTGCGTTCGTACGAAAGTTTTTCTCCCACAGACATAGACAGTGGACGTTATGGAACGGTCCCACTGAATCACTGTGTTAAAATCAGAAATCGTCGATGCAACGTTCATATCAGAGCTTGCAATGCTATGATTCTTTGTCTGCTTACAACGAATTTCGCACTCGTATAATGTTGTCAGTTATCGTAATCAGAGTGAATTTTATCAATCAACGCATGGTATCTATTCGCAACACACCATGTGAAAGCATTTGCTGATGAGCAGCGATCGTTCGGGGGTTGCACAGAATGTCAAAAGAAAGCAAGGGCCCTGTTAGTGTGGAAGGTACTAGTTCTGCGAAAGTAACGTTAAACAGCACTTTCCGAAATTCGTAGGGGGATTTGTGACTGAAATAGCGCAAAACGATTATCAAGTGACTATTCCCTGTTTATATTATAATGTTTAGAGACACGGGGCATTTATCAAATGGACGTTTGTTACATTTTAGTATCATTCTAATTTAAATGCTATAATTTTGAGAAAAGATTTTCACCTTACAGTTGAGTACCGAGTCTCCACGATACTTCGGTACCTTTAGGTTGGTGGTACCGTAACGGTACCGGTACGTACCGGTACTTACGGAAATACCGGTATACCGTGAAACCTTATGTACAATGGTCATCCTGTGAAGTTTTATCTTGTAGCGTGGAGTTGGCAAGCAGATGCACAGGCTAAGGTAGCTTATTCAATGGCCTATCCACCAGGGAACAGAGGAAGATTGCCCCCCTGGTGCTGAAAAAGGGAATTTAATTCAGAAATTTGCCATTTGTGGCACCAGTCAACTACAGTGTGGTTTTCCCAACTTTTCTGCCATGACATTCCGAGTTCTTTCCAATAGAAGCTCAAATTTTGTAATTATTTGTTTCAAAAATTCTTCATGTGCAGCAATTGACAGTTGCTAAATTGCAGTGTTTGTTTATTTATAAGTCAGTTTGGTTAACCATTCCAATTTCCGTACTCTGGAAATGACAAAATCACAGATTATCAAGTGTAATCAGCAACTACAGCATAATGTTTGAGTATTTTCTTCCATAAAATTCCAAATTTTCTCCAACATAAGCTCTTGACTTTTGAAATGTCATCAAAGAGCCTCAATTTGTAGGCCTTATGTATTAGATACATTGTGTGGAAACAAAGATCTTCGGTCACCTTGCAAGCTCAGACTTGCCATTAAGAAATGCAGATCAAACCTTCATATCCCCTTTTAGAAAGCCCAATATCTGAAATTTTCTCCATATAAGCTCCATGTTTTTCAAATATTTAAAAAGGTCAAAATTTTTGGTGTGCTTCTTTTGCACATTACATCCACATAGAAATGCTTCACACTTAAAAAATGAGAAAATTTGGGTTTTTGCCCCCCCCTCCCCCCCCTTCGTCCTCCAACTCCCAAAACTGACTTACTTCGCCAGTGAGCTTATATGAATGTTATTGTTCCATTGAAAATTCCTGGTTAGTGAGGTCAGGAAATAGAATTTGAAAATTCCTTTTCCTGTGCATAGATTTAAATAAGTAAACAGACACCAAAAGCTCACCCACTTTCTTGGTAATCTTTTCTGTTAAGTTGCATGAATTTTACAAATTATACTGGACAAATGGCAACACTGATTTGATATGCATAAAATGTACAGAAAACAATATTTTGGGTATGTTTCAAACTGCCAGCTGATGGTTGTTGTGCTTCTCAGAAGTTCTGTGGCATCATGGGTGGGTCCAAAATGAAGACCTCCAAAATGAAGACTGAAGACCGGGAAAATCTCTGGAGCAAAGACCTCCAAAACGAATATGGAAAAAAGAAGACCCTGAAGTGAATGGTGCAACGGCCACTTCATCCTTGAAGCAGTGTTCTTAGACTCTGTTTGGCTACTTTAATGGCCAAACTCAGTATGTAGGTGGATGTTGTTGAGTAAGATGTGCCCTATCATTTTTGGTGGAGGTCAAAGGTCACTGGAGATCACCAGAGGCCAAAAAGTGAATTTCTGTAAGTAGCTGTAACTTGGTATCCATTGTTCAAACAGTGGCATAATTTAAGGATAAGTTAGATTGGTAGGAGGTAAAAATATTGTATTGTTACCCCAAAAAATCTGAAAGGGTCAAAAGTTCAGAAAGTAATGCCTTATTGATATCTTGCCACTGAAACATTTTAGAGGGGTGCTGTAATGGCGATTTGTGTGTCTAAGTGAAGTGCGTGTGATGACCCACCTTGACCTCATTTGACCTTTGTGACTTTTTGTGATGCCTGGATATGTCTTGTTCAGATGAACCAAAAAGAGAATTCCACTACCCTCGTAGATGTCCATAACTCTAGGTATTGACATTTACGTGACAGGTTAGTTAGTGTGTAGGTCATATGCATTCGAATGCGAGGTACGGTATGCGGTGTGATGCTGTAACTCAATAACCAAATAACATAGGGGGATGGCAAAATGGAAAGTAATGTTCGTCAAAGTGCACATGTTGGGCTACTTTTACCTCACTTGACCTCAATTGAACTTTTGACCTTTGTGCCTTTTTTGTGATGTTTGGATTTGTCTTGCTGAGATAAACAAAAAAGGCAATTACACTACCCTCCTGTAATGTTTCTAACTTGACATTTCAGTGAAATATTAGTAGTGTGCATGTGTGTGTGTGTGTTATATGCAGTGGAATGTGAGGAAGATGTTGCGATAACTAAAAAGTTTGAATTGTACTGAAGTAGGCAAGATCTCTCCAGTGCAGTGGATGTTTTCAGGAGCTCTTAATACTTGGGACTGAAAACAGTTTCTAGGAGTGCAAAGTGCCAACATGGAATAGGATACCGATGTGAAATAAATCTTAATTTACATCAAACATCTGCATTGATGTTATTTTTACATGTACTGTACTGTAATATTCCAAAGTTTTCCTTGGATGGGAGTCAAGTTAGTCAACCAAGCTGAGTTTGAAGCAGTGAATGAGACTGAATCCAAAATGGCAGTGTAATTTAAAGGCCTAACCTTCTCACCCAAAACAACAATTTCTGTAGTAGCCCACAGAAATTCATCCTCAAGTGGCACAGCTCTTTGATTGACAGCAAGATCAAAAATGCAGAGTACCAGATGAATTTTAGACAGTTGCGGGAGAGGTTCAATTGAGTTAGGAGAATTGGAAAGTTCTGTTTGGGTTGGATTTTTTAAACGATTGGCCTTTTAACTGTTTAAAACATCATGTCATGTTGCCAATAGATAATTTTTCAACTCTGCTTATTCGTAAATACTGTATTTATTTCTGCAGTTAAATGTTATACCATTGATAGTATATTTACTGTTCACACAGCAATCAACCTGCAAAGCTGTTTTACAGAACTGGGCAAAGAATTTTGAATTTCATGGTTAAAATGAGGTATTTTGTTTAAAAAGGAAAATTTAATTTGACAGGAAAACAAGTTGCATGCAGGCACAAGAAAACACCATTTATCATTTATCTATTTGGAAATGTCATTTTCAATTTCACACACAGGACAGAATTCTGGAAATCTAATGCCAGGAAGTTTTGTGAATTTTGCAGAGTTTGGTTTGCGGACAATAAATCAGTAAGTATATTTAAGTTTCATTTGTAGATGCTAGCTCACTAGTAAGCATGTTCATTCATTGTCTACAGGTTGGTCTTTTACTCTTTGAAGTTAGCTTATTGAATAAATGGGGTAATGGATTTAGGGGGTAACAGAAAATCCAGTTATATACTATATACTAGCAGAATTGTGTAGAGCTCTTAAATTAATCCCCTTTTTTGGGCAAAAAGTTTGTTCTTCAATGCAAAAAGAAGATTGAAATTAAATGAAGTATTACAGTAGAATTCTAAAACCTGACAGTATGGTTTTGAAGGTTTTGCCTCCAATGTGCAATTTTCCCATACTTGAAGATTACTCTCCTCAAGGCAGTTGTGAAAGTCTTTTTAAAAACTGATTTACGTAGAGTATATCCTGTTCATAGAGTAGTTTTAAGGAAAACGTGTAAAACTGTTATGAAAAGCTTTTACACCTCAGTTGTTTTCATATTAGCCCAAAATGAGGAGGGTAGTTCTTGGCAGTTCCCCAAGTGTTTCTGGCAGGGAGGGCAAGGGGGGATTTGCCCCTGCCCTTTCCAAAAGCTTCCAAAAGAAGGTGGGTAAAACCCAACCGCCCCCTCCCTTTCATTTCCATAAAAATTAGAAAATTTTCAATATCTTGGGTTTTTGCCCTTGGGCCTTCTTGTAACTTTGGCCTAAGACAGCATCAATTTTGACTTGGGGTTTAGGGGTGTTAAACCCCCCCCACTCACTAGCGTAGCCAGCGGGGGGGCAGGGGGACAGAAATTTTGGGGACGCGATGGGCAATGAAAAAAAAATGAAGGAGAGAAAAAAAAAAAGAAAAGATAAACGGCAAGAGGAGCGAGGGAATCGGGTATTTTTTACATTTTTTTGGGGTGGGGGTCCTTAGTCATTACGATAAAGTGTGCAGTCCCCGACGACGACTAGTCTGCCCAATGGTTTACCTGTTTTTTGCTCTGAAGGGACAATTTCCCTAATAAGAACCCCAAATTTTCGGCCGCGCTATAGGACTCACTCCATTTTTTTCAATTCCTCCATCCCACATATCTGGGGAGTGTAAGTCCTGTCAACCTTACCAAGTAACAGGTAGGCACAATACACATGTTATGTAGAGGTCATAAATTTCACACCACATCACAAAGCTTAGTTGCTGTACTCTTGAGTGTGTCATGCTATAGGTCAGTTGGTGAGCGACTCACGGAGCATAGTTTGGTTATTTCATCGGGTATTCCAGGTGGTTTCGACACAGTGTATGCTATCCCCGATACGGTCTACAACCCCTATAGTTTCTATTTTTTTCTTTTTGTTCTTAATGATTACATAGGCTATGTTATTTTTGTAAGCCTACCAAAAATTTTAGCGCGCTTTGCAATTTCACGATTCAGACTCAAAAGGACACTATTAGTGCGCAACTCGGCTTTTAAAATATTAAGTGATATTGTGCAAAATGTGCCCAGACTGCAATGACATGGGATAGTTAGGCTCCTTCATATTCCCTTCTCACCACCCCCTCGACATAGGGGCTGTCGGAACTTGTGGTCGCCGGCATGGCCTGCTCCCTGTCGGGAATAATCTGTCGCCTTCCCATGGTCGGTTTAGTTATTTTGGCTTTCAAAAGAGTTATTTCTGCGATAAAACCCAAAATGTTCGTTACGCTTTGCACACTCTTCCTCAGTTCCGTTACCTAGAGCTAATTAAGTACAAACCCTTTCCATCTTTTCAAGTAAATGAATAAGTAGAATAAATGTACATGTCGGGAATTTCATCTCATTTCGCTAAACTTAGTTAATAATCTCTTGTGTCAGTCGTGAGGTACAGACTCGAAGAAGGAAGTACAATATAACACAATTCCCTAGGGCCCCATTGACTCGTACAGTAACCCTCTTATAGCCACATGCTAACTTTCGAGGGGATAAGGAAAACATTGATACAAGACTGAAAATGTCCAGAATTTCCAGCTTAGGTGTCCACCAGATCGCTCAATTTTGATGTAAAATTGCAAAATCTCCTTGGGGTAGGAGGGGGAGAACCACGCCCTCTCCCCATTCGGTCGCTCGGCTCCTCACTTGGGCACTGAAAAATGGAAAAGTGGGGGCTAAAGATATGTTCAGCCCCTCAATATTAGACAAGTGCTCTAATTAAGAAGCGGAGAAAAATTCGAAGTCGGGCTGAACATATTCTTGCTTAGAACACTAGGGAAGTGCAGTTTCTGGCCATCTGAGGGGTTTGTAAAGCCAAAAAATTCCTGGTACGCTCTGCGCCAACCGATGGTGGCGCTCCGCTTAGATAGTCGTGTCGGTCAAGAGTGGGGAAGATGAGTCGACTTTGCCCCCCCACAAGAAAATCCTGGCTATGCCCCTGCCCCGACTTCCCAGGACTGGAATTAATGGAAGGCCACGGAGGCAATAGCCTAATTGCTTTATAAAATTTAATGACAATCAAGGCCATTTGGCCTCTTTGCCCTACCTGTAAGAGTACATTGTGGTCAGTTCAAAATCACTTGTTTGGCCTTGGTACCCTCTCAGTTCAAATGACATGCCCTAAATCAGTAGTTCTCAAAACTTTTTCAAAATACTGCCCCCATAAGGCATCCATGACTGATCCAGCGCCCACCTCCCACCCAACATGCCATTATATTCATGTAAGTCTTTGACTTTGAGCTTTCGACTTTCAATTTCCAGCACCAAAATGGCCCAGATGAGTTATATTGGGTAAATTTTTGTCAGAAGTTGCTAAACCTTTCGGAAAAAGTCTGTGTCAACCACTCTGCAACCTTCTAGGTTCCTTTATTGCACGAATGTATGAGAACCTCCAGGGACCCCCTAGTCAATGCCAATGCCCCCCTATTGCTTGCAAACTCCTCAACGCCCCCTTGAAACTTTTCAACGCACTCCAGGGGGCGGTAGGGACCACTTTGAGAACCACTGCCCTAAATACTGATGCAGAAATGGGCTTGTCCTGCTGGTACCTTATTTCCAGCCCTGCCCTTCCCCCACCCCCCTTTTTGGTTCCTTGTGTAACAAAGGAACCTATGCAGTCACCTTGGCATATGTATGTGTGTGTGTGTGTGTGTATGTGACGGATTGGAATGCGAGGTATGTGGTGCGATAACTCAATAACCGAGTGATCAATTTTTTTCAAACTTGGTATGTATGTAGATGTTGTGGAGTAGATGTGCCCTATCGTTTTTGGTGGAGGTCAAAGGTCACTGGTGATCACCAGAGGCCAAAAACTGAATTTCTGTTAGTAGCTGTAACTCAGTATCCGTTGTTCAAGCAGTGGCATCATTTTAGGATAAGTTAGATTGGTAGGAGGTGAAAATGTTGGTACATTAACCAAAATAATTGGAAAGGGTCAAAAGGTCAAAAAGTAATGTTTTATTGATATCTTGCCACTGAAACATTTTAGAGGGGTGGTGTAATGGAGATTTGTGTTCGTCTAAGTGAAATGCACGTGATGACCCCCCTTGACCTCACTTGACCTCATTTGACCTTTGTGACTTTTTTGTGACTTTTTTGTGACATCAAGATTTGTCTTGATCAGACGAACCAAAAAGGCTATTACACTACCCTCCTACAATGTTCGTTACTTGAGTTACTGACATTTAAATGACAGGCTAGTGTGTACATGTAGGTCATATGTAGGCCTATTGCAATGCCAGGTATGCGGTGCAATTACTCAATAACCAAGTAACATAGTGGAAATAATGGAAAGTTGTGTTCGTCTAAGTAAAGTGCACGTGAAGACTCTTTGGGTCTTTGTTCAATTGGTTTAAAAGTCCAGCTGAAGTTTAATGCCTTTAGACAAATGCAAAGTATAAAAGAAAAGAATTATAACCCCCTCTCAGTCTAAAAGCAGTTTAGTTAACAATCAGGACAGTAATGCAATTATTATTAAAAACAACCTTTTCCTCACATACAGTATTGAATAAAGTTATTCACAGTGCAAGCTAAGATTCCAATTTCAGTAGTAAAATATGAAAGCAGTTTCTCTTCTTTACCTCTGCTTTTACCCTAGGGACTACAATGCTGTTTCTAACACCCTCTTTAGGTTAAAAGGTCAAGTTGAAAGTCATTTATTAGATTCTACAGAGCTATGTTTGTTTCTTGGTCTTCTAGCCAAATTGTGAAGAAGAAATTGGTGGTAATAAATCACTATCGGGCTGCCTTTAGTAGCAGAATTGTGGGCTTTTCCTTATTTTTGCTTTTCAGGCAAACACATTGGGTAGTCTAAAGGACAACCATTACATAATTTCTAGTCATCCATCATAAATTTTGGTGGTCAGGAATGACCAGATGACTGTTAAATTTCTTTGGTGCAGAAGAGACTGTGTTTATTTAAAATCAGTTTTGATCTACTTTGACTGTATTTGACCTTTGTGACTTCTTTTTAAGGTCTGGATTTGAATTGTTGAAATTGACCAAAAAGGCAATTAACTAACCTCCTATACTACCCCAAACTCAAGTAAATGACATTTTAGTGAAAGGTGATGAATGTATTTGTCGCATGGAAGTGGGCAGTGTGCAGTGTGATAATTTGAAAAGTTTAGTGTTCCATTTCTCTCAAACGGCAAGTGCTTGTATAATTTTGAAATTTAATGTGCCCCTATGTTTTTGGGTGATGGCCAAAAGTCATTGGGGTTAAAGGTGCAAATTATGCCTTACCTTGGGACTACCTTAATACAATATCATCTTTAATGCAAGGAACCATAGTGCCCTTGGGCTCTTGTTTGTGTTTCTTGGAGAATCCCTGGTTCCTCCTGTATTTATTTCTGGCATAACTGCCAGAAGCCTTGACAGTGAAACTCTAGTATTTAGGACCGCCCCCCCCCCCCATTCTGGTAGAAACATTCAGTGACACTGTAGAGATTTGAGATTATTTCTCTAATTACAAACTAACATCCCATGTTGGTGATATCTGTGCTGCCATTATTATTTAGTAATTGTAATTAATATAATTCAAACTTTTGAACATTTTCACAGGAGGAAATATGCAGACTGTACTTGAAAATGACAATATGATGTACTGTGTAAGATTTTATAGGGGATCTTAAATTTTGTAATCTTTAATAGAAGAATTGAAACATTTTAGGAAGAGAAAAGGAGGTAGGGGTTAGAAGGGGGAGGGGGGAAGAGTGCAGGAAGGGGGGGGGCAGGGAGTGTTGGAAACGTGAGAATGGAGTCAGTGGAGGAAATGCATATTTTCCTGTTATTTAAATACCATTCATTATCATATGTTACCATGGTTCCCATTTTAAAGAGCATCGACTTTCATGAGAGAGGGAAGAAACATCAAGAGAATGTCAAAAGGAAGCTTGGAGAATTGAGAAAGAAGGGACTGAAGCAACATGAAGAACAACAACATACAAAGAGCTATCTGCAGCAGATGGAAGAGGTAGGTGCGGTACATAGAAGACTAAGGAAAGGTTCAGTTTGAAGTGAAAGGTTAACAGGGAGGGGACACAGTCACTTCAACTAATATTGTATTGAATATCTGGACTTGATTTACGTGGTTGTAGGATTGCCCAGGACAACAGACTAAAATTCTATACGGACAACCAAAAGTGAATTGTTGGTCGTCCGATCGACAACCATATTTGTTTCAGTTTGAAGAAGTATACTGCTGACTGATCTACTCTTTCAACTTTTTCCACCATACAATGTTTCAGATTTCAAGTGTTTGTGTCTCTGAAACATCACATCTAATTTAATCTTCAAGACCAACAATACTATACAGGAACATAATAACTGTTTTGTAATTTAAGTGTTTTGGACAATCAAATTTCCTTGTGGACAACTGAAAACAGAGAAATAGTTGCTGAAGGATGGCAACAAATTTTTCTGAAAATCGAGGCGTAAAGATAATATATAAGTATTAGGTATTGTTATGAGGTAATATTTTTCCTTTTAAAATGAACATTTAAAATAAATTGGAATACTATTTTGAAAGTTGCAATAGATGTTTAATTTGTGAAACTTATGCAAACTTTTCACAAAACAACAAAGGGGGAGATGGAGATACTTTCAAAATTTGTTTTTTGTTAAAGAAATGTTCAAATTTTCTGTTATTCTATGTTACTGCTTGCTTCTTGTCTATCTTTCTTCAATACTGCTAGCTCTTGATTCTAAATGTGCTTTATTTAAAGACTATTTTATGCTTGTTTTGAGGAAAATGAATCTTTAAGTATGGTGACTATCTCATCAGTATAAACCTTGCTTTTGCCTTTCAGGATGCTTTGAAAGCATTCAAGAAAGATGCCCAGAAAGACAGTACATTAGTAAGCCAATACAACGAGGCTGCTGTAGAATATAAAGTCAGACAGTATCAAGGTAAGGAAGTCAATTTTTTTTTTTCTTTTTTTTTGAGAAGATTCAAATAAGAAAATTAAGTGTAAGTGTAGTCTGGTTTTACCAAGCTTAGTACAGTTTGGTTTAGTTGGAGAGGGTTTTGCAAACATTAATTTCACTTTTTAATTACTGGTGAACTGTTTTGGCTCTTAAGCTGTCTCCCAGGGTACTCATTTGATAAAAGAAATGCCTTGAAGGCCTCTTCTTAAGTTCTGAGTAAGAGTTAACTCTGATGTGGAGTGTTCGAGTTCTTGAGGCTGGTGCCAGTCTATGACAAACTGGTAAAATGAAATCTAATTATTTCCCACAGATTTTGTGCAGGGATTTTTTTTCTCCAAAATTCAAATTGCAAATACCCATTTCACCTGTTTCAGAGTCTCTCTTGGCAAGTCTGGCATTCTGTATGGGATGAATTTGTATAGGTTTTATGTTTTAAGTTGCATTTGGTGTGTGGTCTCTATTGAGAGTGGTGGTACCAGGGCTTGGCAGGGTGGGGTGTCGGAAGGGGGCAGACTAAGTGTAAAGGAAAATGTTCTGTATCTGACCTAACTGAGGGAAAACTGGGGAGAGGGGGGGTAAGGAAGCAATTTGGGAGGCAAATGCACCTACTCAGCCTTCCTTTTCTAGGAATGCCACCACCGTATATTGGTGACATCATTTAAAATTCGTTTTTCTCAGAGCAACAACAGCAAGAGCCCAAGTCAACTAAAAAGCAAGAGGGTACATGGTATGAAGGGAAGAATGAAGATGGCTACTCCTACTATTGGAATGATGTTACTGGGGGTAAGCCAAGGGAGCGTAGCTTTTTCTTGTCTCCAGCCGTCAGCAGATTACTACTCTTCCCACTGTGCTCCTACTGAATATTTTGAGCAGCCCAGTGACCACAAGCAGTCCACTGGGCTAGTTAATAAGTCTCTCCCCATGGCTGTTCAATTAATTCACCCTGTTGCAGCCACATAGCCAGGATTGTGTCATGGGGGGGGGGTTTCATGTCATGGAGGGGTTGGGGGCACCGCATGAGGGAAAAGTCTAAGGATAGGGGAAAAAACTGCTATTTTCGGTGTTTTTTGCATTGCAAAGTTTGGTCATGGGGTTCTAACCCCCCCCCCCCCCCCCATGCTCCCTAAATTCACTTTTTACAGTTAAAGGTAGAACATTGAAACATTTTGTTTATATCTTTATTGTACATCAGAAATGAACATTTAGTACTACTGTTAAACATTAAATGTCACACATGATGAGTTAATTGCAGCACCTCCATTTTGGTGAGATTAACAGATATCAGCTTTTTGTGTGGAATAATCAAGAAGTCTAGAAAGCTCTTCAAACATTTTAGGAAGGACAATACTACTACTTCTAGAGATTGTGACTAAATTTTCTGCAAAAGAAAAATATCAGTTCAAAGAAAATGAAAACAATTTCCATCTTTTCTTTTAATGCAAGGAAAAGTTTCCCTCGGAGTGGAAAAGGTTTTGTCCATTTATATGGCAGTTGTAAACTACTACAAAGAAATGCAGGAAAACAAAGAACAAAAATGGTGCATACTTTTTGTTTACTATGTAATTATTTCAAGTGCCATCAAAGGCTTTTCCAAGATCTCAGATTTTTTAATCTTTTTGTGCAATTTTTGACATTATGGGACACAATAAAGTTCATGTTGATAATTTTTTGTGTTTGCAGCCCACCTAGTTGCAACAGCCCTAATACCTTTTTTGCAATGTCAAACTTTGTCACTTGGCAAAATTTATTATTACCTCTATTGAATTGTATTTTATGACCCTGGGTTATTGCTAATTTAACTGTTAATCGCCACTTTCCTCTCTCATCAGTATCACAGTGGGAGCAGCCAGTTACATTTGTACCGTTGCAAGAGGCAGCAGCGGCATCATCAGAAAAAGAAAGCTCAGAGGAGAAAAAGGAAGCAAAATCTGAAAAGACAGAAGATGAAGATACAGATGATGAAGATGGAGATAAGAAGAATGGTGATGATGATGATGGCAGTGACAAGCAAGAAGAGAAGAAAAATAAGGAAAACACCAAAGTGAAAGAAAGTGCACAGAAAGGTCAAAAGAGGAAGAGTGATGCATATGGAGGATGGACAGAAGTCATTGAAGAGGAAAGGTAGGATTCAACAGTAAAGTGCTTTAGTTGATAAGTATGAGAGTATAGGAGGATGTATAAAGGGCTACTGTACTAGTTCTTAAAAATTGTACACAGGTGAACTCTCTGCCTTTTAGAGGAATAATACAAAATGAGTCCTTTTAATGGGTAACATGTAGGTACTGTATGAATGGTGTCATCGGTCCCCCCGTTCCCCCCCCCCCCCACCCCTGTCTCCTTGAAACAGAAAGGTGTGTGTTCATAATGGTAACTGCAGCCTAGTTTGAGATGTCTTTATTGATTTTTTATTGGAAGAGTTTAACACAATTTGCTTATATGCAACCAACAAGAGGGAGTTAGAAAGCAGTTGCTGCTACCTGAGATGTAGTTGAAGGGTAGAGGAAGGGGGCCAGCAGTTTAGATTTCTTTTCAATTTTGGGAAGATGGTCTTAGTGAATTATGTCAATGGGGAACCGTGCATGCTTTGCCTGCCTGGCCAGCACAAAGCTCACTCCTGGTGGGGTCCAGAGGCAAAACCTCTACACCCCTAAAAGCTTCTGGATTTTAATTTATCAGAAGTCCCAGGAAGACTGTTTTGATAGGTCCATTTCAGATTTGATGTTCTTTAGTATTTTCCTATTCATACATTTCAGAAAGATGCAATAAGAAAGGTATTGAAAATGTGGATAATATTGAGGAAAGGTCTGAAGTGTACAAAATATGCAAAAATTTTACTAGTGTGTGAAATCATTCATTATGACTCAATATTATGAAAAGATACCTAAAATTCGTTCAAACACACTCCTCAACCAGGCTCCACAGGAATATATACAAAATGCCTTTTTGTGTTTGTGGAAATGGGAAGTTGATTTATATGGACATGCATAGCCCCACACCTGAGCTTCTAGTACCATCGCTTGCAAACTGAAAATTGCTAGCAAAGTGAACCAAGGTTTTGCATTAGAACTGCTGTAAAACCTACTCTTGTGGAACAATCTAAATACAATTGAGGTGGTGGTATTTAAAGGACTAAACAATTGAAGCAAAGATTTATTGGATGGCACAAAAATTGGTAATTAGGAAAAAATATTGTGAAAAATTGAGGAGACACATTTATTCCTATAGTAATGGTTCAATATAAATTGGCCTATCCCTAAACTTATCTGTTAAGTACATTGCATAGGAGGTGTTAAAATCTTAAGATACTGCCCATTCCTCATATCATTGGCTTCTTGTTTCAAGACTTAATTTTCTCCTAAGTTGGATAGCTCTAGCCTGCTTTTTGTGTAATGCACATGGTACTGAGTGTCTCGCAGTGGCATATGCAGGATTTCGAAGGTGGGAGGCACAACCTGGAATTCCCCGAATTTTGGAGGACCCCTTTTTTTTTTGGCTTTGGCAACCATTTTTCTGGTGGTGAATGTTCAGTCTATCTCTCCAAACTTCTAACTTCTCACCTTCCTTTAGAAAACGTTAATTCCCCAACTGAGTGATTTCCCCTGACCGACTTTGGAGGTGGGGGCATGTGCCCCCCAAAACTCCCCTTTCCCCTGCCCCTTTAAACACCCTACTGGTGTCTCATGCACCTTGTAATGTATTGTTGCATGTCCTTTGATTTACAATGTATAATGTGTAGCCATTCCTAACTATCCTATTACTGTATGTTGTGTGTACGCAAACCATTTAAAACACTTGATACTGAAATTTAATACCATTATCAAGAATGATCTTTAATAAATTGTGTGATTGGTTTCAAGGAAAGAGAAACCTATGCATTCATGATGGCGTGTGTGTGTGTGTATGTATGTGTGTATGTGCGTGTGTTTGTGACACTTTGCTCGTTAACACAATTTTTCAAGATAGGAATGTTTGACAGTTTTCAAACTTGGTACATAGATGTGCCATATTGAGAGGAAGAACCCTATTGTTTTTGTCAGAGGTCTTTTGGGGTCACTAGGGGTCAAATTCTGAAAATCTCGTTAACACGATATCTCAAGATAGGAAACTTGGAATGATTTCATATTTGGTATGTTGATGCGTTATAGTCAGGAGATGGTCCCTATTGGGGTCAAAGTCTGAAAATCTTGTTAAAGCAATATCTCAAGATGTCTGTCTATCTATCTATGTATGGCATCTATCTATGTATGGCTTTTGTGGAGGTCAAAAGGGCATCTGGAATAACAAAATTATATTTTGAACATGCTTGTTAAACATTTGAGTGAGAAGTTAGTGGTGCATGATGGCAAATTTGAAACAGTACATTTATGTATCATCGAAACCTCAATGCATTTTGCATTCTGGTTTTGGTACTTCTGTAGCAAGTTAATTTCAGTAAATCAAAATCTTTAGAGTTTGATGCATTTTTTTTCTCATTTTTGCAGTGCCCCAGTAGACCTACAGCTACCTGAAAGTGCCCAGAATTACATCAGTCAGTACCAGCCACAGGTGGAACAGAGACAGCCAAAGGAAGAGATTGAGTTTGGGACAAAGACCATCACATCACTTGGGTCTGCTTCAACATCTTCTGGAGGACCGGTAGGATTCAAAAAGAGAAAGGTCAAAGGAGGAGCAAGAAGTATTAGACAGAGAGATGGGTCTTCTTGAACTAAGTGTACTGCATTCATTGGGACTCACTGATGAAATAGCTATCATGCTCTGTCTACTGCTAACAGATGCCTTTGTGACAGAATTGTAGAACAAGTGGACTTGCTGTACAAGCAAAAGGCCCTACGATCCTCTGAAATATTTGGACAGGAAGGAAACAGATGTTTAATATTTCTGAGAGCCACTTGAGTCAGAAAGTGCAGTATGAATAATCTGGGATCAGACCCATAGTGTCATCAAAAAAGCTGGACCTTATAGAATTAGTTAAATGATAGATGTGTGATTTCAACATGTTGCGATTCTATGTTGTGGACCTTGCATGACATGCACAACTTATACACGAATCTGGGCAGCAAGTGATGGTCTGATTTCAGTTGGCCATAACTGGGGTCCATCACCTTTAAAAATTTCCATTTCCTTGCTTACCTCTATCATGGATGGTTGTACACTTATTTGTATCTTAAATTCTCCAATTTCACTAAATATGAGGGTTTGAAATCCATGTAAACAATAAATAAAGAAGATTTTAGACTGATGGACACCACTTATGGTGACCTACAGTCACTAAAAACAAGTGCTAATCAAATTTTTCTATTCCTTTTTGAACACGGTGACTGTATTTCTCACTATGGTTGATCATTCGCAGTCTCTCTGGACCAATAATACACATGATCTGCTTCCATAAGTGTGTTTTTTTCTTAACATAGCTCAGTGTAATTTATTTACACATATAAAACCTATGGATTATTGACAGAGGGACAAAGAGAGGGGGAAGGGTGCGGCCAAATGGGAGAAAGGGGGCTGTGTCACAGTGGAGCTGTGCTGTCCCTGTGAAACAACATTGGACTATGGAAATGCTTGAAAACTTTTGTAAGTCGATTACCATGCATTGTTGTTGTCTTAGTGCTTATGGTTGTAATTTCTAGGAAACAAAGCAACCCATGAATATGGGAAAAGTTATATGAGGTTTTAAGGCTTAGTTTTGAACTAAGTGGTTTAAGTCAGGCCTGCCACACAGCCTTTTTTACCAGTTGTAGCTCACTGGCTTGTTTCCCCTCCTCCATTGCTTATGCTGAGCACCAAACACAATGGCAGTAGGTTCAATTTTTAAAGGCTCTGGTATGATATGGCAGAAGCCAATGACTAAAGAATTACAACTTCACACTAGGTGTCAACCAACTCAACGATTAAGATCTAATTAGGTATCTCTTGAAAGACTAGTTCAGATGGTGAAACTGTGGATTTCTTTTAGGATCGAAAACCCACCTTACTTTGACCTGGCCAGGAATCAAACAACCATCCTCCCACTTGCTAAACTTTATCGCCTTTATGAAATCAACCACATAACTCGTTAAGCCCACTTTCAGCTATGAAACAGCCAGAGATGTCAGATTTATTTCCTAAGGGGGACACTTATTAACCTGCCACCCTGGATTTTTTTTTTTTTTCAATTTTCTACCCTCCTTGTGGTTATTCTGGTTAACTTTGGAGATGTCCTAAAATCAGGTTGAAAGAATGGTGATGATTGGTGTAATTTGGTCAAATTTTCAGTGAAATTTCAAAATAAAAGGAAACCTCCATGGTCCCTTCCACCTTGAAAATTCATAGCTATTTTTACTCTAAAGTTGTGTTAAGATGCAGGAATTCGTACTAAAATACTTTGCAACTTCTTTGGAATGTGTACATAGTGTGAAATGTTATTCGAAATTATGTTCTGATGTACTAGTTAAATTATGAATTGATTTATTTCTAGGTCATGAGGAGATAGGTTGTGGAATGTAAGTACGTGTAAGATGCTGAACCATCAACATGGGTTGGTTCAAAAGCAATGTTCCCACATGATCAAGTGAGGTAAATCTTGATCTACTGAGGTAGATCAAAATCTATCGGGAACACAGATCAACAACACTCACTCAAGATCAATGTTCAACAATTTTGATCAATGCATCAGGGAAGATCAGATTAACCTCCATGAAAGGAGGTCTAAATGGCAGCATTTTGAAGTCTGTAGTTGAAGGTGCGGTTGACATGAAATGACAAAATTGGTGATTTGTGTGAAAAGCATTGAAAACCTAGGAAATAGCCATAGGTCACATAAAAACTGGGCTATCTACCGTATAATTTCTGACTTGCACTAGGTCATGCATGCAGCATTAGCTAAGTATGCAAATCATGAGATGTCAAAAAGGGACTTGCTAATATATATGGCTAGTGTATTCCTTTGTTTTTACCACCTACATTTCTAAGAAATTTGTATTATTAGTATGTTTTAGAGATTTACTTTGGAAGCCAACATTTTGTCCTGGAAATCTATCACTATCACTAAACAAAATCATAACTATCTGATGAATAATTAAGAGATAATGCAGATTTCACAAAAGAATTGTCAACACTGTGCATCACTTCACATCATCTTTTTTGCATAGGCAACAAGTCATTTCAGAAACAGTCAAGAGAATGGTAAAAGATATTGAGATAATTTTAAAGGATATTTCCTTGGGAAATATTACTCTTTCATGTCAGTTCAATTCAGCGTATGTCACCATACCTTTAAAAACCAGCTGTGTTCATGCAACATGATCTTTATTAGATCTACCAATCTTCAGGTTAATCTATATTTCACTCAGTGTTTAGTAGATTCCTTTATGCACCTTGTCATAACTGAAGAAAAGGCTGTCAAGAGAACTTCAGTAAGGTACAATATAACATGTACCGTATATATATTGATTTTGTGGGAGTTCTGATGTAATCTTCAGTTTAAGATGTTCATCATGTGAGTTCAAAACAATTTTAGTCGCTACACTGGTTGTCACAGCACACTTAAAAGTAGTCTGTTTTGTGCCTGTGTACAGCAGCTCTCTCAGAGAAAATGCTTTTTCTAAAGTCCTCCCGACCCTCTGGCAAAGGGCCTTTCAGCGAAACTAAAAGTTTAAATGCTTCCCGAAGAAGCTATTACGTCCACTAAAGGACAATACTGACCAACCTCATGGCCATCACACATTTACATTATCGGTCTGTCATGTATGGCTCCATTCTAGACTGGATGAAAAGAACAGGTACTACACATGATCTTAGCCAAAAGCTGAGAAGCTCTCAGAAGCCTTAGTTACGTTAAGGACTATCTGGACATCTCTAACAGAGAACATGCACCCTCAAAAGCCAAGAATGTTCACCAGAATGATATGGGACTCAGCTTTGTGAAAGTAGGTCTACATTTGTAATCTAGCATTTCATATAAGGATTTCTTGAGTGACAATGGGAGGGGGTTCATGAATCTTTCCTATGGCACGATGTCTGATTTTGCTCCCTCTCTTACAGGATAGTAATTATTTACCTTCCAAAATTTCTGGAAGGGGGCTGGACTGAGCCCTTTAACCCTTTACCATTGTTTGGGTCCTTTTGGACCCATGCGGGGAGCTCGGCTGTCACGATGACCCATCTTTACTGTTTCGCGCGGCGCTCAAAACTGCGAGTAGCTACCCGAAAATTCGGCCACCACAAGGAGAGAGACAATAGTTTAAGGTCACGGGTCAATGGCCTACCGAAGCCGATGCGGGGGGGGGCTACGTCCGCTTTTCCGCCCATTCCCGAGGCGCGCAAATATGCCCTGATCAGAGCACAACGGTAAAGGGTTAACGTTGGCACAACAATATGTTCACCCATCCATGGCAGTGCCACTTGTTAGTGCAAGTGGTGTCTGAACTTCATAATGGCACAGATTGGATTTGATATGGATAAGTCACAAGGTACTTACATCAGAAATCTCTTCTTTGCATTAATAATGACTAAGTGATCAAAATTGTTGTCTTGACTCGGCTATGGATTTGAAGTCCCGTGTGCTGTAGCTTCTTGTCAAATTATGGTAGAATTAAGGCTTTCAGATTTTAAGTGTATTTCAAGGTCAGAAATTTATTTGCAATACAATGAAGCAAAACTGAGGAAAAAGCCCTGTAGAACTGTATGTTTTTCTAGAAATAAAAAGTCCATGTAAACAGCCAGAAACACTTGTTGAAAGTCTCCACCCCCTTTCCCCTCATGAAGGCACACATTGCTCACTGTTGACTTCCTAAAATACACCTTCCCCAAATTTATCCATTGCATGAATGTGGAGAAAAGTAACATATGTAACCACATTACACATACTGACTTTCATAAGAAGGATTTATCTGTCCTAACTTCACGGTAGGGCTGTGAACATTTAGCAAAATAACTAAACGTTTAACCTCAAAAATTTGCAATCGTTTAGCGATTAATCGCGATTAGCTTATCACAAAGAAAAATAATAATTTCGGTACAGTAAGTAGTGAGTGATACTGATTGTAATGCAGAAATAATAATATATAGTTGATGTGTTACATGGTAAAATCAAATTATTCTGAAACTTTGAAGCCTACAGTACGAGGTTCAAATATGCCCAGAATGTTCCATTTAACAAAAAATAGGGATCATCAGAGTGTAAAAATAGACAAAAAACTGTCAAAAACAGGTTTTGCGATTTATTTATCACTTGTAGCTTTGTACTAAACATTTATTCCACATGCGATCGTTTAGTGTTTAATGGCTACATGCTCACAGCCATACTTCACGGCCACTGCAAAAGATGAAAATATTTGTCCTGTAGGCCTAATGCATGTACTGAACTACACCAAATACACCCCTCGAAAGATTGTTACCTGGCCCAGCAAATGATGTGGCCCACTATATATTCCCATACATGATGAATGGACATGTGTCTTCACATTGGACATCGAAAAAGCACCTGGGATTGGAAGTTTTCTTGCACTGCACAATGTGAAGAGTCAGTAGGCCAAAAACAACAAGGCAGAGAACCACAGAAATTGAAAGGAAGGAGTTTGGGTGGAGAACTTGAGATAAAGCTAGGTTTCAGGCAAGGGTGTAGAGGGCTTTATGTGCCACTCAACACTAAGAGGATCGGTAAGGTAAGACACAATGTGCAATCTGGAATGCTACTCTTACTCTATATTATAATAGCTTATTGGTGTATTTCATTTGCCATTTCACTACTGCAATGGCTGTGTCCACATTTCAAGGGCAAGAGCAGTCACCCCAAATTTTAGAAGTGTAATAGACTGTCATGTTTCACAATTGGCTGTTGAGAGTCATGTGACAACAATTTTCCTCTTTAAATGAGAAATTTACTAGAAGTAACTGCTTGTGTTACCTCTCAATTGACATATTGAAATTATAAAATATAATGAAAGATACTTGTGAAATTTCCCTGTTATTTCAAATTAAGGTTGGAGGGACTGCTCTTGGCCTAAGTGTCTAACAAATAGGAAAAGAGCATGTCATTGCAGTGTTATTTGATTCCGATGTTGTGTCAAAAAGAAAAAAGATATTTTTTCCAAAACTTAAAAGTCTGCTGTGGAATTAAAGCTACAATATTTTAATTCTGACTTAACTGTTCAGACATGGAACATAAAATTTTTGATTTTTAATTTATGTACTATTTGAACTGACTTCTTTTGATGCTGGGATTCAGGGATTGTTCCACTTCCAAGCTTGAAAATGTTAGCTTTTTATTGTTTCTTCTACCTTACAGATTTTATGCATAAAAATTAAATGAATGTAAGGGATTTTGCTAGTTGATCATACAGTTGGATATATCTGGCATGGTTAATATAAGCTAACATTTCTTCAGGTTGAAAAACTACCTTGTCACCAACTTAACAGAGCTTTCCAATGTACTTTAAAATCAATGTTTATCTGTTTTGTAAATTACTCCAAAAATTATAAGATGGATAAAGAAATACAGCAAAAAAAAAAGAAAAAAAAATACTGAAATTTGTTGTTCATAAACTTTTCTATTTCATTTGGATGTGTTATATACAAGTCACAATTAATGAATATAAAATTGCAAATGAGAAAAAATGACTTCTGCATATTATAAATTAATGAAATATTTTCTTGTACAATGTTCTCCCTAACATAATAGTCAAGGCACACACCTGATACAGTCATATATTATTTCTCAAGGTGTACAATACCTTTGTTGGGCTTTGTATATACTTTCCATGATTATTTAACACCTTGGCAATAAGAGTCACAAATATTTTTTTCTATTTCATCAGAATAACATAGAACATAAAATCTAGAACCACAAGTATTGCAAAGTAAACAGCTGAGTGCTGAAGTAGTCATGCTAAATTCACCTGAATGTCAAGTGACTACTACCATCCCCTGACTTGCATCCAGGGACTTGGTACAAAAATCATGATTCCATCAAGACAATTTAAACAACATTACAATATCATTCATGCAAGCGTCACCAATCCTGAGCACAAGTTTGAATGAATATTCATTGACAGTTAAACACCTTGTAAATGGCACTTTTTTCCCCAAATTGGTTGAACAGAACAACCTCACAAAATCTTCATTTACGCATCAGGTCCCTTCCTTTCCAAAGGAACATGTTATTCAAAGCATTCCAGGAAAAGTTACACTTTCGCTATGAGTAACAACTTCCAACGCAAAGTAAATTTACTTAAATAGTATAAAGCACTATACCCTGCATAGCCCCTCTGTGGCCACAGCCCCCTTAGGCTGCTGCCCCTCAGAGCCTACTGGTGATTGACAAAAACAAAACAAGAATTAATAACTATATATAAGCCTCGTATTGGACAAAAGCAGTTGGTCTAAATTTTTATATGAATTGGGTTAGTAAGATTCTATAAAGGGAATTGTATTGAATATTCATGTATGAAGATATAGTGTAACTTGTGTCTAGTAAAACATTTCATAGAAAGGTTAGAACAGCAGTTTTTACAATACACTTAAACAGTGCTTTATCCTAAAGTGTGTGATACCCTAGCATATTAATGTGCACCGTAAATTGGTTGAAAGCTTGTGGATGTGAGTCAAATCTAAGAGGTCTTAGCTTGTAACTAATGATGAATGGTCTGTTTAAGATATTCCTAGTGAGCAAAACAAATATTTAAATAGCTTTCCAACAATTTGAAAGTATATTTGATGATGAGAATTTTCAGAAGAAACTGTCGAGTATGCCTCGATCCTTTCTTCACAGGTGAAGACTCTTAGTAGCACTAAGAGAGATGTTGAATAATAGTGAATACTCATATTTTAGAAGAACACAAATGCAAATGCTCTTTGAGTATGTGTATGTGAATGAACTTTCTGAAAAGTTCTCAACACCGTTAAAATGATTTGGGTGGGCGTAAGTTTTTTCAGAGTGATTAGCCAGGAGAAAAAAGTGCCATGGCTCTGCTTACATTCACAAACTTCCAAAAGAGTGCAATAACACATTGCACAGATAAGAAAATCTTTTGTCCCTAAAATGGTTACGTGGTAACATGGCCATACACTGAATTCTGCCAATGTATCACTTTACCAAAAGAAAAACAAAAAGAATTGCAAACTTAAGAGATCCTTGCAATGGTCTTCGATTTATGCATTTTTTTACCCTTTCGCAACCTCTTGTGTAATATTACCTAAGTTTCTAGGTGCATGTCCCCAACAATACTATAAGGTAAAATTACTATGCAGTTTTCAACCTCTTGGTCGAAATGGGTGCTGTTCAAGTAATGGACACTGGCTGTGAAAGGGTTAATGAGTTTAAGAGCAGATTGTTTACCTTCAATTTGGAATCAACATAGAATTCCACTCTTGTGGATTACCACTACACAGACTATCCATCTCACGACACTAAATATATCATTTCCGACTCAACCAATGCAACATCATTCTTAAACTATAGTTTGCACTTAACACAATTATTATTGAGCAATTTTTTACAGAGATGCCAACATTTACATCCAGAAATCAGGGAGGTAATCACATTTGCTACCTGTAGTGGACAAAAATTCTTGAATTTTCAGGAGGAATCACTGAGAATCAGGGAGGACTGGAATCTCTGCTGTTAACCTTGTACTATTCAAGCAACCATGGCATGCAAGAAAGAAACGAGATTGGCTGTAGGCATGAGATGCTGGTAGATAAATCTCCCTAGCCATCTTCCCAAGCAGTACGTTAGATGGGATTAAAGGATGCATCAACGACAAAGTTCAAATGTGGTTTCAAATTCAAGTTTGGTTTAAAATATGGGGCAAATAGGTTCAGTCCTCCTCTTTAGGCTGCCTTTTACAACAGGCAGGGAATATCATGGGCACATTCTCCTGGCTTCAACTCCTGGCCCAGAGGTACCCACCCTTATGCAAGGATGAAATAAAAAAAATTTTGTTTCCTCTGTAAAAAAAACGTACAAAAATGTTACAATTTATACAATATGTCAAAACAAGGTGAAGGATCTTCATACATTCAAATTTTCCACGAGGTGGGGTGGGGGGGGGGGGAGGGAGGGGGGTGTGTGACTTCTACCCCAGGACAACACATTTGTCATCTTACCCAAGCAGATAACAGCCTCCTACACCTGCAAAACCAACTGGTTGGGACAACTATTAGTAAGATGATTCCATTTGTAAATATTAACACACACACACACATTAACCCTGCATACTGATCACACAATGCTGCATTTATACCAGATTCACAACCTCTAATAAGCTAGTTTGGTAAATTGTAGGCAGATGGACTTGTGGGGCACAGTATTGAATAAACAAACCAAGCTCAGCACATAGTGCAAAGTTCCCTTGTACTGTGCCCCACAGTATGTGCATACAACACTGAGCATAAATCTGAACAGACAACCTGAATGAAAATAGGGTTGGGCCCTATTTCACAACAGATTGAAATACATATTTTTACACCAAAAAAGCAATTTAGGCACAATTCACTTCACAGAACCACAATTATGATTCCTCCTTACACTAAGGATGGATTAAGAAAGAATGTCACCAAATTTTTATGTCAACTCGAATTTTGGAACACTTGTTGTAGGTGCAGGATTGGTTTGTTTATCCTGATGATTTGGAGGAAGTGCGCATGTGCATAGCCACCAGAAAGAATTACCAAACTCGCTTATTACACTAAAGGAATGCGCTACACCAACCATTTCATTGACTTCAAGACAACCTGCTGTAGACCTGCCACGACATGTGATAAACAACATCTCCAGAGTCCACCTTGAATTACTATACATGAGATGTATCAAATTAAGGCACCATGTAATTTTCCTCCTCCTCCTCCCTTTGCCAACCATTATCCTTCCTGAGGCTATACACAATCAGGGAGGAGTGACTAGAGTCTTCTCTAAAACACAATGCCATAAGTATTGTTAGTAACCACCAACTCACTATTAGGAGAAATTTATCTAAAATAAAGATATAGAACTTTCACAGCTGGAATGAAAATCTTCCAACACAATTCTGTGCCAAATGAACAGAAAGTACATTTCTTGAGAATTTTTTTTTTACTTTGAAACTGCCAAAACGTAGGGAATTTTCTGTTTGAATGCAACAGGCATGAAAACGTGAAAAAGTTATGATGAAAAAGGCTGCTTTTTTAAAATGTAGTATGTTGGGACAAAAAATGAAAAAATTAAATTATTGGTTATTTTTACACCAAACATGAACGAGACTGTAATTACTCTCTGCATATTGTGACACCAATATCAATATGTAGCATATAGAACTTTCACTGTGTTCTTGTTTTTGATGTGACCATTTAAAGCATTGTCAGGCAGTAACAGCCATGATGCAGAAAAATAAAATTGCTCACACACAGTACACAGTCAACCCAAAGTAATATGACACTGAACAAGCCTCTTGGACCAATCACAATTCTTCTGGTTTCTCTAGCAGTGTCACCATGTGTGGTCCCTAGTCCAACTAATGGTCTCAAAAATAATCATGGTTGCCCTGTTTGGCATTGAGAAAAACATTTTTTCCATGCCAACTATGCAACCATTTATTCCAACATTACAAACAGGGATTGCAGAGAGCACTTCAGTTCCCACACTTTTACTGTCTTGGGCATTCAGGGCAGTGTTAAGCTGCAATTTGGGCCACCTTAAGTTGCACTAATTTTATTGAACACGTTAGGCTGCTTTGCAGGTTAGCCCTGCACTTCAAAATTGGTTCTGTGGTCTCTGATATGTCAGTATATGCAAATGTCTCATTTGATGACTAAATCAACACATTTATCTGTACCAATAGAAAAATCCTATGGTGCAAGATTCTTCTTCCTGGGCAATTAGGATTTAAATGAGTTCCCTTTAAACGTTTTCTCCAGTTAAAATGTTTCCTTTTAACATTTTCTCGATTCAAATATTATGTCTTTGACATATCCAAACAAAAGCATGGGATCACAGTGACTTTTTCTACAGCTTGAAAATTTTAAACATTACTGTATAACCAACAGGCTCTACTTTTGATGAGCCAATGTAGTTTCCTGAGATGGTATTTCACTCCCAGGATAAGCATTCAAATGAAATTTGCACTGAATACATAACTTTCAAACAGGGTTCTAAGTGACAAACAACAGAAATTCCACTTGGTGAAGTATTGGTCTAGATATCCTAACTAGAACCCTGATTGTGACACAAGTTTCTTTGACTCTAACCAACCCTAACCTAGTCAACCTAATAGTCACTCAACTAGTAGCTGAATTTGATGATTTTTGTGTTGACTCTGTTGATTCTTTAGATTGCACATCTTCCCCTGCTGCTTTTTCCTCCTCCTTCACTTCTTCTGCATCTTTCTGTTCTTCCGCCAAAGTTGCTTCACTTTTAGCATCAGTCGATGGGATGACCTGTTCTGATTTGACCTCCACCATCTCCGCTGAGGTTTTCTCCTCTGCAGCCACAGAAACAGAGGGTGCCTCACTAACTTTATTTTCAACAACTTCTGCTACAGAGGGGTGCTTATTCTCTTCACCTTGAGGCTCAGATGATTTAACTTCAACTGGTTCTAATTTAACATTTGCACTGATATCTTCCTCCTGAGATGTCTCCATTGGCTCTGCAGGGTCCTGAGGGGCTTCAACAACACCTACTTTGACAGCAGGTTTTACATCCTCCTTAGGTAAAGGATCTACTTCCATTTTCTCTGGTTCCTGGGATACTATTGCACTGGCTGAAACATTACAGACACCTGTGTTATCTAGTCCTTTGGGTGTGGCAACTGGCAGTTCCTCAGGATTACTCTGAGCACTGTCCATGGGTTCTGTTTTAATTGTAGCTGACAAGTTTGTATCTGTCACACCTTCCACCCTCTCATTTTTGACTGTTTTATCCTGTTTAATGCTTTCACCAGCAGGTTCAGATTTCAACTCAGTTTTACTGACCACTGGTTCCTTCTTTACTAATGCAATCTTATTCTGTTCAGAATCTAATTTTTCTTCATTTTCCATTTCTACTTTCACTGTTACTGTTGCCTCTGTTCCTGGTTCCAACTTTATTTTGGCTTCTTTCTCTATTTGTTCTTGTTTTATTTCAGGTTTAGGTTTTAAAATTTCAGCCAGTTTCTGTTTTGCATCCTCAACCTCTGCGACATTAGGAACTGTCTCTGCTACCTGTTCCTCCTCCTCCATATCATGGTCTGGTGACCCCAAACCAGGAAGAGTACCATCATCACCTACTCCTGGTATACCATGGAAGCTACTTGAAGACTCTCCAAAGATAGAACTCTGTTGGGGAAGAATTTTATTTGATTCAATCAGCATCATATTCACATGATTTAATCCAAGCAAGCACGTTTCATGAATTTTTTTTCAAGTAGTAAGGTCCATAAAGACTAATGCCATTAAAAGAAAAAACAACAAGACAGATGTCAAATCTATTGAAATGTGCAGAGTTGCCAAGGAAGACAGCTTTGCAAAACTTTTATGCAATTGAAATCACTCAAAACTTAACTACAACCAGGGGGACCATGCATGCCATTGCAGATACATGGTTTTCCACTTTTGGTATATGTGTCTATTTCTTGTAATGTCACTGCAATGTTTTGAGATAGCAAATTTGGCTACTGACCAGTGATAACCTTAAATAATTATCCCTCTTCCTTCACTTGGTCACTGCCCCAAGACCTAGGGTTCCTCCCTCCACCACAAAGTATCCATAGTATGTGTCATTATCTTACAAAGTTAAACCTCAGATCTGAGGGTTAGCTTTGAAGTGTCCGATGGGTATGACTGCATAATTCCAATGTTAGTGCCCTCTGTAAACATGCCACCCCACTCTGTGAAACCCTGATGAAATTTTGCAACCCATGCAATTAGTACCTTAACAATATTTGACCCAATTGATTTATAAAGTAATATTTGAAGCCTGAGAAACCTGTAAAGGAACCTCATAATTGTTTATGAGGCTTGTGTAGCATTTCAAAAACACTCAAACCAAGTTTACATGAACTTCATAAAAGGAGGACACCAACTGATTCAGAAACCCCAAAATTATTAATTCCAAGATTCACATCTACCCTATCTTCTCATTTGGGAAAATGGTAGACTAATAAATTTAGGTGTACTCACACTTTTTAGATCCTCAAAGCAAGTCGGGTGGTAAGTCTTGTTATTAACTTTCATAGCATCTCTTAGCATCCAGGTCTCATCATCCTCATCCCAGTACTGTTCAAATGGCTCTTGACAAATTTTGCAGTACTAACAAGAAAAATGTGACCAATATAGTAGTATTACTCCAGGTGACTAAAAAGAATGTATGTTAGCCTACTAGGGAGGGAGGGAGTGAAAGATGGAGATCAAACTATGTACATGCTGCAAGTAATTACATCTAAATCCATTATGAACACAAGTACTGCTTTACAGATGTTTTTTCTTAATTTGAAAAACATCTTTAGAGAATTCTATACAGAACATAAGGAGATCATCACAGCTAAATGTATTATCTCTTGAATTAAAATCAAGACTCTAAAGGTTTTAGGGGAACCAAGATCAACCCTCCTCCCCCTCCCCCCCCCCCCCCCCTTGCTTTTTGTTTTGACTAAGAGTATACAATCCACATAAAAAAATAACATCTTGTAAACAGTATTTAAACAAATTTTAATTTACAGAACCTCTTAATCATGTTTATGTTACAGAAGTCTGCTCCCTGCTCACCCTGTCTACCATTCCATCCTTTCTATCAAACATACTAGTGTACTAAATGACCACACACTTTTCTTAACAAAATGCCTCATCTCGCCAACATACCTCATCTTCCTCGATTCCAGTCACAGGTACCCCTCCTGCCCCTTCTTGCTCAGCTAGGGCAGAAGCTTCCATAGCTTGTTGCTCAAAAAAGGCACTGCGGTCTAGAAAGGGAAAAGAACATTTATTATATGACAGAATAAAGACTTAGCAACTTATATTCAACTTTGTCTTACTTACACCAGAGACCAGCCATCTTATTCTTACATGAGCACATTAATGGCCACCAGGTTATCTGTACCTAATACTAATATTGCATTTAACACCTAGTCCCACCAAAACAACCAAGCACTGTTTGTTTCACAGTTTGCTAAACTGAAGAAACATGAACTCAAACTAAATCTAGTTTCAAGTTCTAAGATCACAATTTATATAACAGAATAGACAACTGGCAACTAGCTTCATTTCAATTTATAGCTTCTACAATATGGCACTGTTTTGTCTGCTGGATATTAAAAGGGCATTGTCTTCTGCTGGACAACCTGCTACTATTTAGGACTACAACCATGTGAACAATGGGCAACTCCAATGCTCCCAGATAGTCTAAAAATGGCCATGCCCACAACCTTACACTAACTCTATTGCAAGCACTTTAGGATGCTTACTGCTGGGGTCAAACAAAGTGATTCATGAATGTAAATAGAGAGCAACCAAGGAGCCTGTACACAATAGTCTTATGCAATGTGTAATGAAATGTAGCAAATACCTCTTGCGTGTGAATGTAGGATAGGTATAAATCAGGGTTGCCCAACCTTTTGCAGCAGTGGGCCACTTGTAATAGTTACGAAGGAAAAGGGACCACAAGCTTTACTTTTTTCCTTGCGTTTTCATGAGAAAATGCAAATGGACATTTATCACTTTAATGTAGGCTACACAATTTCATAGAAGACTGGAATGGTTCCTTGCATGCTGTAGCAGACAACATAGCCTAAAGTTGTCATCAAAGAATCTTCTTACTAAAAAATCTTGCGCTGTAGGTCATTTCTGATGGGCCAGATGCAACCGTGTGGTGGGCCAGTTTGTGGCCTGCTGGCCATAGGTTGGGCAACCTAGTTATAAATAGAGCATGGGTTTGATTGCCTTCCACCACTTGGCTGCCTAGCAACAATTATTAAATCCCAAGAAATGTGGTGCAGAGTCTACTTACATCCTTCCTCAGATGCATCAATTTCTTCAAACAGCAACCATTCGTCTACCTCATAGTACCATTTCCTGGATGTAGCTGACTTGATACCATCCTTATCCTTCCTATTCTGACGGAAATGCCAGTCGAGATGTTGGCGGTAGTCACTCATCATATCTATGCTGAACCTCATACCACACGATGAGCACTGCGTTCCTGATATTAGACTGTAGATGACTCCTGCATAGCGCCTACAATGACAAGAATTTTGATTTCAAGTTGGAATATTCACAAGAAAGGTACCAGGGTAGGGTTTCCTTTTTCAAAAGAAACATCTACAGATCAATTTGAATATATACTATTTCAATGAAGAAAACTTTCAAACAACTTACAAAAATGAACCTTTACATGCTTTTTCACAATCAACTACCTTTCTCAACAGAATAGCAATTTCCTGATAAATGGGGATGGGTGCCAGAGAAACGGACAAAGGGGGAAAAGGGACATCACAACAAGTAGTGCCACAGTTAGTGCCTTAGATATGGAAAACAGCACCTCAAATTGAACAGTTCTTGTTAGCCCCCCCCCCGCTTCTCATTAGAATATCAACACTACGCCCTTCACATTGGAGATCATTAGTTATTGGTACCAAATTGGAAATTCCCATCTTCTTTTACATTTTCCTAAAAGCTCTCATACCTGCATGTCAAGCAATTAAATAAATACTGGCAACCAGGATTTGTTGATTTATTTAATTTGAAAAAAAAAATTAATGATTTAAATCAGTGATTTTAAATCACAGGCACAGAGAAGGCATTAGCAATAGCAAAGTACAACTGACCTTCCGAAACCACCAGGCATATCTTACTCTGTGAATATATAAAATTCTCATCATAAATATCCAAATACAAGAATATGTTAATATGTATTGTAAATGAAAATTTTCCTCTAATCATAATGCTACATATCACTTACTGCTTCAAGTCACTAGAATCCAAAGAGAGAGGGGGTACCATTCTCTTCTCCCTTGGCAGGGTCAGTTCTTCTGGTAGGTTAACCTTTGATTTCCTGGATGGTTTCTCATTCTCCTCCGGAGTTTTCTCCTCCTTGGCCTCCTTGTCCTCTTTGGCACTCTCTTCCTTAGGCTTAGAGTCATCAGGTTTTTCCTCCTTTTCAGTCAAGGGAGGGGTGTTCCTGGCTTCAGGTGCAGGAGACTGTGGCTTGGCTAGGATGCCTGATGACATCAACTTGCTTAGAAGATCATTTATGTCCACTTGTGACTTGAGTGGTGGAGCAGGGGTTGGCTCTGTAACAATGACAAAACACATTTTGCAGTTAACCTTTACAATTCTAATTTAAAGCTGAACACATTTGTCCACTGATCAACAATCAAGCTCTACAGCTAGCAGATGCCACGCCATTTTTCCACATGATACCTAAAATAAGGTACCTGGAGATTTTTAAGCCATTTCTTACTTTCAAAAAAAGTGTTGGATCATTTTCCCTAACTTATAAAATTGAGATTTGAGTTAACAGGTTATGAAACCATTTTTCAAATTTCCTTATTTGCACACACTGGCACATTGCCATGGATTCATCCTGTTACATGTTGGGACAAAGGAAGTAAGCTGCAAAATGAACTTGATCAACAGACATGTACTCCTGAGATCCCAAACCTAACCCTGAAACAAATCTCCACTAATCCCATAAAAAAAGGCAGAGTGTAGTTAATGAATGAGTCATCACAAGAAGAATGTCCTGTTACAATGGATACACATTCAAATGCCTGGTAACAAAAATGACCATCAGACCTGTCACTCAGTGAATTTCAACTTTTCCAGTTGGAAACAATAACTAAATTTTTTAAGAATAACACCCAAGCCATATAAATAAACTTGACTGTAAAAGAAAATTTGAATGACAACATCAATAGTTTTTAATCACAAGTTTCTCAGATTGTCTCATCTATCCCAAGTTATTTATTTAAGGCAAAACTTCACATGACTTCATTTTATTCTCCAATTTATTATGATTCCACATTAACAAAGATGCCAGGAACTACAATCCCTCAGTTTCAAGTGGGACACGTACCTATGTACCTACCCTGTCAATGGCGCACCATTATACATCCAGTTCAGTAACTCAAAATACATTCTGTAAATGTTTTAACTCCCTTATAACTTTGCCAAAGCACACTTTTCAAAAAGCTTGTACAAAACCAGCCACAATTGACATTGTCTTCCCCTGTGCTATCATGCATTTAACTAACCTGGTTCTCCTTGAGGAAGATTCACCATGAAGTTTGCACTGGTGACCGGACCACTAGTTACTGGCTGTGGTGTGGGCACATATGAAGGGAAAGGCTGTAGTAGTCCATATGGCTGTGGCTGCTCAGAAAGTTCTGGTGGTCCAACAAAGCTTGTTGAGGGCTGGACAGGAGGCATGGAATGTGGTAAATTGTACTGAGCGGGACCTTGTCCTAGATTCACAATGGGTTGTCCTGTCGGCAGTTGTGAGGGTAATCCAATTATACCTTCCTGAGAAACTGGGGCATTTGTAGCCAGAACGTTCTGATAAACTGAACCAACAGTTGGAATGCCAGGTTGATAGGGATCATAAGGAAGGGCACCCCCTGGATTGGGGGGACTGGGCTCCCGTACTCTCAGTGGCCCTTCTGGTGGAGGCCTTCCATCTGGGGGTACACTGTAATGGGCACCATGATCAAAGTCTGGTCTATTCAACCTGCCAGGCTGTAGAGGAGGCTCCTGAAGATGTTCAGGAATATGAAGTGGAGATCCATGTGGGGAATATTCTTCTGGTGGAAGACCAACCACAAACTCTCTCCTCCTTGGATCTGCTGGACCCATCATCCTTTGTAGTGGTCTCCTTGGATCCATCTCCCGGTCTAAGTACTCCTGTGGAGGGTAACGTTCCTCGTCATATCTTTCCCTTTCCTCAAAATCTTCAGGTCTCTCTACCCTCCTAGGTAACCTATCATCAAACTCTGGTGGTGGCAGATGTCTAGGTCTTGGTGGCCTTTCTAATGGATCATACCTGCCTTCAAATGGACTTCCTTCTTTGCCTCTCCTTACAAGGCCCTTCTGCCTTTGCATTCGTTCCACAAACATTCTCTCACGATCTTCAATTGGAAAGCCCCTAGGTCCATGGTGATCATACAGCTGATGCCTAGGGCCCCTCATCCTTGGTCCTCTCATCCTAGGCGGATGTCCCCTTGGACCAGGTCTCTCTCCAAAATCTGGGCCTCCAAATTCTGGGGGTGGACTCCTTCTCCTTAGAAACTCTGGCGGAGGGGTCCCCCTCCTGTGCCTCCATTCATCATCAATAGGGCCATACTTTCTTTCCTCCTCTTCCATCCTGCGATAGTAAGCCTCGTCCTCATCCCTAAACCTTTGCACCAAATTGGGGTCCTCCCTTCCACCTCTTCGTCGTGGTGGTATAGGTTCCTGTCCTGGAGGACCTTTTTTACCCCTCTGAGGATGTTCAAAGGGATCTGGCAATGATAACAATGATGGAATCTGAGATGGTCTTCTAGGTCCAGGTCCTCCTTCCAATCCTTGCAACCTCCTACCAGCTCTGTAATTTGAATGAGAATAGAACAGAAAGTTAGTTCCAAATTTCCATGTCACCCACTAAAGACTGTAATTCAATGAGTGGGAAAACATGTAGAAACAGCAAAAAACTGAATTTGCATTACCTTTATAACGTAAATGGGTTAGAAACTAGGGCGTAAAAAGTCACCTACCTAACTAAATAACTACAATTAAAATGTTGATGAAACTTGATGACTTTAATAACAACCACAAACTCTTTTGCAACTGCAAGGACCAACAGATATTTCAATGTGCTCCTAATTTCTTTGCCATTAGATTACTTGAATTATCCCTAAGGCTTTGCCTAAGAAAAGTCAAAGGTGCTTTGGTCCAGAAGGAAATAATGATTTAAAATGCCATTTGCTATGTAAAAACTCAAACAACTCAAACCACTTTTTGGTTACAATACAATGATTCTTCAGTATCCCTTAATGTTAACCACAAATGTTCCAAGACTAAATCCATTTATGTATCTAATCACTGATCAACCTCTCCACTCTCAGATTTTGAAATCTTGAATAACCCCCTCCCCTACCTCTCAAGAGAAATGGGCTTTTGCTACTACTCAAAAAATAAAACAAAAGACATCACCTTGGGTCCCTCGTGCTTCTCAGGTCAACATCATGTCTTACTTCCTGCACGTCAGCCCCTCTTTTCCCCTCCGCATCAAAGAAATCTGTGGGCACATCACTCCAGCTCCTGGCCCTTAACAGCTCCCCTTCAGGTGGCCTGTGGATGTTCCGAAGGTCCATGTCCCTTAGGTCTTGGTCCACTAGGGCTCCCTTTTTTACTTTGTTTGGATCTACTTCATCTCTGAAAGCAGCTGGTAATAGATCATCTTCAGGTGGAGTTTCCTCTTTCTCCTTCTCTTTACTTTCACTTTTCTTTTTTTCACCAGCTTCCTTTTTCTGGATCGCCGCTTTGGCTTGCCGGGTTTTCCTCTTCTTCCTCTCTCGGGCGGATTTCTGTTTTTTATTGCTGCCAGCAGCAATTTTCTCCTTGCCTGTAGGCTCTTCCTGTTCGACCTTGGCTTTTACTTCCTCTTTTGTATTTTTCTGTATTTTTCTTTGATCGATGTCCCCTTGTACTGCTCTTTCAGAATCTTTTGCTTCTTCTTTGTTCATTGTTTGTTTCTGGACAGGACCCTGAGGTAGCTTCTCATCTGTATCCATGGAAACTTTGCCAATTTCCTTTTCAACTTCATCAACTTTCTGGCTTTTAACATCTGAATTTTCAACCACATGTTTGTCACCTTTTGCTCTTTCATCTATGTCTTTTATAACTGGTTTCCTCTCTACAACATGCTTTTCTTCATTTTTCTTCTTTTCCTTCTCTTCAGGTTTCAATTGCCTCTCATCTATGTCTTCTTTTTCACTCTCCCTGAGGTCAACGTCTTTAGGTTTAACTTCCCTTTCATCTACATCATTCTTCACCACTCCTCTCCTCTCATCCACATCACTCACCTCCATTTCCACCACCCTGTCATCAACATCCTTGGACAGTGTCCTATTCTTTTGTACCTCATTAGATGAGTTACTCCCTGCAGGGTCAGTGGGTTTCCCCTCATCAACCCCCTTAGATGGACCACTTTTAACATCTGAAGCAGCTGTCTCTTCCTCATCTGGAGGTTTTTCTCCAACGACAGCTGTCAGTCTCTCATCCCTGTCTTCTGGAGGAGGAGACATTGGCGATATCTGAATAGGTTCTGAATCTTTCACCACTTGTAATGAATCTTTTGTGTCCTTTTCATCTTTACCACTGGATGGACTAGACACTGAATCAGTTTCCATGGGGACCAGCCCTGAATCTTTTGTTGTATCTGCTTTTTCATCTGACGATTTGGCAATTTTGGCAAGACTCTCCTCCCTGTCTGGAGCTTTGACTTTGTCTAAGCCAACTTCTTGGCTTACAGTTTCATCTTTTGCAGGACCCGGCACCTTTGGGCTCTGCTGTTTTTCTTCTGCACTTGCAGCACTCATATCCTCTTCTTTCTGTTGTGTGACCATTTTTTGAAAGTTAGGATCAAAGACTCTCAAATCAACATCCCCGGTGACAGAGTCAACTTTTTCTTGGGGTGTTTCTTTCTTCAACGGTTCCACTGGTTCAATGACCCTGGGCCCTGCCATCCTCTTTTGGTATTCCAATTTTCTAGCAATTTCTATCACAAAAGAATCATCAGATTCTGGAAGATCTTCTCTGTCTACTCTGGGTTTTTCTCTTTCTGGTCTACCACCACCAAGCCTATAATTGTACTCGTTTCTCTCTCCAAATAGAAAGTGCATCCTTTCTGGTGGGCTGGATTCTTCTTCCTTATTCTTTTGAAACTGGTTAAGTTCCTCCAACTGGCTCAAAAGCTCCCGGTGCTCCTCCGGTGTTATTTGACCTGAGTGTAATTGTCTATCAGCCTAAAAAAAAGAACAACATGGAATTGGTGATGCATTTTACAAGGATTGAGAAATACTCCACGTTCACTTTATGAAATTTCAAGCTAAAATGGCTTTCAAGTTTGACATCAGATGAGCCTTGATGGTCACATGATGTTGAGCTCCTTGTCAACCAAATGTTGCACATCCACATGAACAGGTACAGAAATTCTCAATTCCCAATACCCTTTCTTAGCACACCTTTTTATTCAAAAGTGTTCAGAATTGAACTACAGTGTTCTTCACAGATCTTTTGACTTTCAAACACCAGTCAATTACTTCTCCCCAAAACAAGCAGCAACTCATAAAACTATAATAAACTATGATAATTTTGGACTCAGAAATGTGTACCCACAGCCTTTAAAAAATCTTTGAATGATCCAGTGAACGAAAATGTGTGCAGTTCAACTCAAATAAAATAGTAATGGGATTCATTACATACACAAAACAATAAAATCTTGACATAACCATGTTATACTGTTTTGCCCATATCAAGAACAAGGTTCATTAAACAGCTCTGACAGAACAAAAGCTAGAGCCCAAAATTACATCAAGATTCCATTTATGTCAGGACCTAAGCCTTTACAAATGTGCATTAATTAAACTGAAACATACATCTACAGCAGGCTTCCTCAATTAAATTTTCTGAAGCACCACATTGACAAATGTAACTGATATAATGTGCCACTGACCGCCGTCCTGGGGGAGGGGTATAGGGGAGGGGGTGTCCCCTTCCCCTTATGAAAATTTTTGCATTTCAGAAGGGGCTAACATGCAAAATGGGACAAAATTTGTTCAATTTTCCCAGCCAAAATTTTGCACAAAATTTACAATTTTTACTGTGATTCTAACGAATGTAAACAGTGACGGTGATTTTACTTTCTTGTGAAAACAAATAGGACGTTTTTATATCCTTGACGGTATGTGACATCAGTCTGTGGGAAGTATAAGATTTATTTACAGTACCTTTTTTTGAGACAGAACAATTCATGTCAAAAAAGTTATGAAAAGTTTAATTTTTTAATATTCTCCCAGTAAGTTTTGCGCCACTCCAAACCACGTCACGCGCCACAAGTGGGGCGCAACGTGGTTTGGCCAATATGTAGTTAAGTTTATGCATTATTTTTAAAAGTAACTGAAGTTCACATTTTTTTACAAATTGTAATGATTGCCAATGCAACACACTACCCTGCACACAGTGTACCAGTACTGTGAATAGATAGTTGGCTAGAATGTACATAGCCAATATGACATGGTTCAGCTGTGTCAGTGACGGAATCAATCACATGCATATTTAGGTAGTAGGTATTGCTTGCTGTTGCAGTCAGCAATAAAACAGCATTAAGTTTTGAATCAGTGGCAGCACTAGAAGCGAGTCTTGGAAGAGATGGACATTTTGCATATACACCTGGGTCAACCAAAAGTATCCCCCCACGTGCACTTTTGTCCTCCAACAAAAAAGGTGTACATGTATTGAATGACAGCTGAAGACCAGGGCTGGCAAAAATGTTTATATCACGGGAAGGGAGTAGAATTATTTTCGTGGAAAGGAGTAAAATTTCCAACAGTTCTCCCTATATTTTCATAAACAGGAAAGTGAAATTTCCCTCCAGATAGCCCGGGAAGGAGCCTCCCAGCTTCCTACCTTTTTCCACCCATACTGAAGGCCTTGAACTGAATGAAAACCTATTACCTGAGGACATAATAGCAAGTGGAACCCAAATCCTTGCCCTTAGGTTAAATAAGCTGCACTGCATTTGAAACAGCTCAATCATGCAGGTGGATATGCATAAAACACCACCAAACACAGGTCCTCCGTTTGTGATCGATACCAGCATGGGTGAGCTAGAGTGAGGTAGTGGGCCATTTGTTTAATACAGTGTATCAGTATCTTCATTAAAAATTTCAGTTCTCAGACATTCAATTTTTGAAGTTTTATATCACACACCTGTACAGAGACAAACCATCATGACTGCATTTGTTTGCATTCTCAAGCATGCCACAAATATAGGTAATGTGACCACACGATCACCCACTTGTGAAGATGCATGCACTAAATAATTTCACTCTTGCCATCCTATCCTTGCAAGCAATTATTCTTTCATAAAATAATTCATATGATGACAACTGGATCTTAAACCTGAAAAATTTTCAAGCCCTGATAATTACCTGAGTTAATATAGCTGACATCTTGTCTCTTGAAAGTTCTTTCGGTATCACAACTGACGGGTCAATGCTACTTCTCCTTCGCCTCATATGAGGAGAAACCATCTCACCATAAGGTCCATGGTAGGGGTGTATGTCCCTTTCATAGAATCCTCCTCTCATAGCACCTCTACCACTGCAAACCAATCAACAAAACAGATCATTATGTTTTGAAAGTAACACATATTTTGCATGAACATGGTCATAACTATGATGTAGGGCATAAATGGTCTTGACAGAATGGGAAGCTTTTATTTAGACTGAAGTATTCCAAATACCTTTCATTACTATTTTGAGATAGCAGCACATTCATCACAAACACACATACTGATGCAAACCAGTATGACTGCATAGATCCTTTGCTGACCTTTGGCAAACCATCGATAAGAGACTGCAGTGGATTTAATCATTGCACTCTTTAGAAATACTCACCGTCTAAACCTGCCACCTCTGACAGGAAAACCATCTGGATAATCAGGTCTCTCGTACCGGGGCCGTTTCATCAGGGGTGGATCTTCTAAATCCCATGGCTTCCTGATGTCCCTTTCAATTGGCCCCCTTCCTTCACTCTTCCTCTTTGACCCCAAGGCAGGTTCATTATCCTCATCCCTTTTGATATCACTCTTTCGAGGAATACGACCAAGTTTTCTAATGTCCCTGTTCTCCCTGTTCTCAATTTCATCCTTCCTGTCTCTAAGTTTGGCTTTATCCTCCTTTCTCTCCTTATCAAACCTTTCCCTATCATCCTTCCTATCTTTGCTACGTTCTTTTTCATCGCTTCCCCGTCTTCTGCTGGACCTCCCATATTTAGAAGTCCTTCGTGGAGGTGGAGACCTTGATTTCAGAGGAGAGCGAGACCTGGATCTAGACCTTGTGCTACGAGATGATCTTCTGCTAGATGTGGAAGTACGTTCATTTCTACTCCTTGATTCTGTATCTTTTCGTTTTTCACTATTTCTACTAGTTTTACTCCCTCTTGGACTGCGGGAACCATCTCTAGAGCCTTCTCTATCCCTGGGACTATGAGAGCCATCTTTTTTCTTTGGTTTACTCTCCAATGTCACACTTTTGGGAGCATCATCTTCCACAGTCAAATCTATTTTCACCTCCTCCTGTAATTTTTTACTTTCCACATGTGTTTTGGTAAGAACTTTGTTATTTTGCTTGTCTTCAATTTTTTTCACAGGGGGCACAACTGCTTTAACCTTCACCTCTTGTGCAGGTTTTTTTTGTGCTTTCGTTGTTGATTCAACTGTTTTATGAATTTGGCTTTTGTTCAGCCTTGGATCCTGTAATTTCTTGGGTGGGACAGGTGTTGGTTTTGTTGGCGCAGGAGCAGACACAGGCATGGCAGCAGACACAGGCACGGCAGGCTTACTTGCAACAGGGAGCTTCTTTCCCACTTGTGCAGGTTGGGGTTGGGAAGGAGGCTGCTGAGCACGAATTCTTGGATCCCTACTGGCAAGTCTGGGGTCTCTCTGTGAGGCTGCTGTTCGTGGGTCAGCTCTTTTAGAAATTACTTCAAACAAAGATGGAGGCTGAGAAATAAAAGGAAAATGACCACAATGTTAGACATTCACACATAAGAATATGGCATTCAAAACTGGTTAAGCTATGGAGAAATGTTAGAATATTCTTAGATGGTAATTCGTAAGATGACTTGTTTAAAGTATTTAACTTTATCCCCTCTACAAGACTGGAGAGGTGACCAGTCTGCTTAGTCCATCTATATATACATTCAGTAAAGGCATGTTCAATTGTCAGAACAAAGTAAGACTACTTCTGCATTAAAAATTTCAACAAGGGGACAGACAATGTGTCTCCTCCAGGTCCTACTTTCATACTATTCTTTTTTTTCCTATGGAAAAAGCAAATAACAAAACAACTAAACAACCAATTGACAACATTTATGGAAAAAAATTGAAAACAAAAGGCAATGAACTCAAAATGGTAAATCTGACACATGAAATTGTTGACAACCCAATAATGGCTGTCATTCACATATACCACACCAAGTGCTAGACATCCTTCACCACAAGCTTTCGTAACTGTTGAATTGGCATTTGTAAACAATACACATCATGAATAACACGATATCATGAACATGTTTTCAGAAAGAGGAAATTCAGATAAAGCCTCCTGCCCGTGCATACAGGCTAGAACATATTTAACTACAAAGGAATGGTTTAAGCAAATGTAGAATCACGAATCTGCCTCCCTACGTCCATCATTTAATCCAATTTTTAAGCATACAAGGTCAGTGTATATACCTGATCAGAGCCTGGTTGAGGAGGTGTTATTTGGGTGCTTCCCCATCCAGCTGAAGCCACATCATAGCTGTTTTCTTTAGGTGCCACACTAGGGATAGCTGCTGGAGCACTATTGACTGCCTGGGATGGGGGTGCTGCAAGTCTCGAAGTTGGCAAGACTGAAGCTACTGGTGTGCTAGCATCAGCAGTGGCCATGGCTGCTTGCACAGCCAACACCTGGTGCTGTTGCTGTTGAAGAATCTTCTGCCTCTGAATTTCAAGGTTCTTCCTCTCAAGCTCAATAGCCTGCAAGATTTAAAAGAAGGGTTTAAGGTCATTACAGGATTTGGTATGTCAGAGGGGTACTTATTCTAAGCATTTTGGTGAAATTTGCATTGAAATCCGATGTGTAGTTCTCGAGATATGAGCACATAAAGTTTTCACATTTTCAACAAAAAGTGAACTTGAAGCAAGCACATGTGACATCATATCCCCACATTAGTGCACAGTCTTGTTTTTCTTTAAACTTCAGAGTTGATTTTCTCCTCAAAAAACCCACATTATTAAAATGTGATTGCCTAAGTGGCATGAGAACTTTACAAACTTTGCAGCCCCACAGGGAGGTCTTATTACAGTCAACTCCAAGGTCAACACAATAGTCTAATAAAACAAAGGGAAACAAAGCATTCCTTGTCAATGTGAGGAAGTGATATAAGCTCTGCTGCCCTCAAACTCACTTTGGAACACACATCTACTGACTTCATTTACTGATATCTCGAGAACTACATGTCAGATTTGAATGGAACTTTCACCACACTATGTAGTTTTGGTTCCTCTTTCACATATGAAAATTTAATTTTTGCTTAAACCTTCCCTTTAATAGAATAAACCCTTCGATAATTTAGTTACATTAATTTTGTATGAATTACTGGTATGGTCAATCATTACCACCTGGAACCTTAAACAAATCCAATGAAATTATAACTGCATTTTTGACTCAAGAGATGCATATGAAAGCAAGGAAATTCAAAGGAAACACAATGACAGGCCTTGAATTTTGAGGCATACAATGCCCCTGGAAGGGGTATGGTTGCTACTTGACTTTCAGTATTCCATCCTCATTTACATTTACTTTCCAAAAACTGAGAATTCACCAATAAATAAGTAACATTACTTTGAAACGTTGGCTAACTCTTAGAAAGCCAATCCACTGCCCCTAGCCCCATCTCTTTTTGCACTAACCCAAGCCTCATCCCTCTTTTTCTTTGAAGTCTAAGGCAACCTCCAATCAGAATGCAAAAAGCCCCTTTAAATGTAGCTACAGTACAATCTGCTACTGCACTCTGACTGACATAAATTTAGAAAAAGTTAAACCAATTTGATTGGTCTGTAAATGATGACTTGCACAGTCACTCAGTACTAGTAGACAAAGATCTCACTTACAACCTTTGTGGAAATGACCTTCAACATTTTAATCTCTGTGCAGGGAATTGTTGCTTTGACTGGGTAATGCAGAGAATGTGTTCTTTCTTTCTTTAAACTCGAGGAAGACCTTGAGACTTAGTTGGAAGAATTTTCCTGTTTGGGATAAGTTTTGTTGCTGTTTAGGACAGGCCATGGGTTTTAGATTTTCCAGGTGTGCTACAAGTCACACTCCTCAGGAAACTAAGGAGTGTGGTAGGTATTCTGTTTTGCTATTAAAACTTAAATGTATTTATATGAGCACCCATTCTTCATCTTCAACAAGGCACCCTTGACTTACAGTTCAAGGTCCTTAACAGTCATATCCTACATTTACGCCTTTTTTCAACAAAAGCGATGCATCTGAACATCAGGAAAACCGGAGCAACAAGTTCAATTCCTGTAATTTCCCAACTTTTTCACATCCCTCTGCAAAATTGATCATTTTGCCCATTTTCCCTGACTTTCCAGGCCTGGAAATTCTAATTTCAGTTTACTATAACTTTCTTAGATTTCCAGAATCTCAGCAAATGCTAAAGCTGCTGCGTCGCTCACACAAATTATTGCGTGTTTAACTTAGAAATATATACGAAGACACTGGTGTTTTTTTGTGAGGGGGGCAAGAACAATTTTTGCCAAATGAATGGTACCATTTATCCTGCTTTGTTCATATTTTGCCCACATGGACCAATTGTTTTTGCCTGAATTGAGAGGGCAAGTACCCCTTCTTGTACGCCTATGCTTAGAAACTGCATTGGCAGGCAAGCTTTGTCACCATTGACACTTTGAATGGTTTCAAGCAAATTTCTTCTACCTCTTCCCAACACACAATTACTCTTTTCCAAACATAATATGTTTTAAACTACATCCTGAAGAGTATGTAAGGTACCCAAACAGTTCTTACCTGCTCCTGGAGCTTTGCCTTTGTTTGTTGAAGTTCCAGTTCCAATCTTTGCTTATGAATTTGTAAGAGTTCTTGCTGCTTAGCAACAAGGTTTTGCCTCATCTCGTGCTCTTTCTGCTGGAGATCATTTACGTCTGGTTTCTTTTTAGCAACAACAGCGGGAGCTTGAACTTGTGGTTGCTAAAAAGATGGAGGATAGAGACAGACCAAACCTTTAATTTATGGCACATTTTTATATATATAGCTGGGTTTGGTGCAATCAATCCATCTAAAAAGTTAGCTCTGTGCCTTCCCTTCTCCATTCCTACCACCACACTAAAAACGTTAAACCCCAACCATGCATTCTAAAAAGTGTAATCCTCCCCCTTCTCTTACACAAAATCATGCAGAATCTGCAGAAGTTCAGACATGATTATTTAGAACACTGAAGATGCTGATTCTTTTAACTTCCTTTCCCTCACCAAATCCAAACAATTCTTTTTAATTAGCTTATATCTCCGATTGTGTGGCCTTAATAATTGTGTACAGCATTTAACGCGGCTCATTGAGTTGGTTCATGAAATTCAACAAATTTTTCCAAAACTGTTAAGTTTTCTTCACATACCAATGACAAATGATCAAAATTAGACAATCCCAATACCCTACATACCAGTCGGTTTTCAAAAATTCGTGACCAGACACTTTTTCAAATTATGTACAAAAACCGTTACAAATCATGACACTAGAAAATTCAAAATTTAAATTTTTTCTGTGACTTTTGGTCTTGAAACTTGACTTGTTAATGCTAACTATAAGCATTGTTATGTGGTAGTGACCCTTTAAGACTCTCATTAAGTTATTGATATCAACTTAAGGAGCCTCTTTAAAGAAGCATGCTGGAGCAGTCCTCCTTATTAGAAGCAACTGTTCAACCATCTCAATTTTCTTGTTTCTCTTCAAAGTATCTTTCAACATTTTTTAGGATTTCAATATTGCATATTCCTGATAAACCATGTAGTAACCTTGGGTAAATTTCACATATGAGAAAGAATATTGTTGCCACATGATTCTCAACAGCCAATAATGAAACAGGACAGTATATACACTACTTCAGTTTAGACTACTTTATTACATCAATTCCATTTAATTTTTTAACTGCATGACTTCTGGCACAACTTTTTGATTTGTTAAAATGAATTAGGGTAAACAAACTAGTCCAAAAAGAAAACTGGCTCTATGAAACTGCATGAAAAGTACCAAAATAAAATCCATACCTTTTTGATAAATTTGGGGTTAACATGAATGCTGGTAGATGTGGTTGGAGTGACCTGCTGGGGTGGGGCAGCCTGAATGGGCCAAGCTGGGTCTACCTGCTTCACTTTCATATCCAAAGCATAAAGCTGACTGGCCGAGAAGTAATCATTCCAAGTTGAACGAAGCTTGAAGAGGGAAGTGCGTATCTTTTCGTCAACCTAAGTTTTCCAGTAAAAGACATTAATGCCAGTTATTTCCTATTGATTCAAGGAGTAACTGAGACTTGAAAAAAAAGCATGGTAATCAAGCCCTCCATGGAGAATAACAGACTGGCATATGATTTAATTAAGGTCAAACTAAAGCCATGCATTGATAAGCCCACTCTGAAATGTCTAGGAATTAGTACTGTTATTGACAAATTTTACTGACTCACAGTTAGTTTAGGCAGAAAATTTGCACTTAGGAAGGAGAAGGTGCTTCAGCCTTTAAACTTGAAACCTAGCAAGCACCATCCTGGTTACACCTATATGTTCAAAAACGTAATCAATTTTATATGATTTATGCACACAAGCATACAACACAATGTATGCTTTCCAGATCGTTGTGATGTTTGAACAAATTAAAGAAACAAGAGTTGGAGCAGACAGCTGTTCCACAAAATCCTTGCAGTATAACTTTTGCTTCTGTGTTAAATAATATTTAATTATGCCTATTTGCGACTGGTCCATTGTAGGCCTGTAGCCACAGAGAAGGAACAAAACTGGGGATGCAATGGTTTTTTGGGGGTGGGGAGAGCTACGAACTAGGCTTACATACCGCCTGCACGCCTGCTGATTTGTATGGGCATTATTTCATGGCAATTGTCAATGTCTGCACTCTGCAGTGACCTTTTTCAGGCAGCACAATGTGTATAGTTTTTCACCCTTTATAATCCTACATGACTCTGATGTACACCTCACCTCCTTCTCACCATAATGCATCCACATACCATGCATGAATATCATACATGGCCTCTTGTCTTGGAAACCCCTACCAAACAAGGTCATGAGCCTATAGTCCTTAGTGAACCCAGAGGAACTTAGACCTGTATGTATCATTATGAATTCTTCTCTTCATTATGCATCCACATACTGTACCAAACATGATATTTTGCAGGATTTCTGCTTTGAGGCTGTGTGAATAAGGTTTTGAGATAAAAATATTGGGCTTATGTACGTAGGTACTGTGATGAAAGAAGGCTGTACGGGTGTACATTTTTGTGCTAATTGAATTGACAACTAGAATTTCAGTGAAGTGATACATCCAAAGCTTTTGTGTTTCAAATTTTTGGAACTTTAGGCAAATGCAGTCAAATAACAGCTAATTAATTTCCCTTAAAAAGTATCTTCCATTTTGCCAACTTGTTGAAGGTTAGCTAAACAGTTACAACTGAGGTAAATTTCAAATGCCAATGAAAAATAGTGGGTCACATGATTCTCAAGAATCTCTCATAGCTAGGACTAGAAGTCAGTCCACAACACTAATTCAGACTGGATGCTTATATTCCATTCAATTTCGAACATCATGATCTTAATTTCACCATGTCAGCGATAGATTTAAGTTGGCACCATATGGCATGCATGTAACTTGCACAAAACTTTTACTTCCTGTTTAGTTGTTTTGTTAATGCAAGGCATTTTCCAGTAGTTTCCTCCTCCTGTACCAATTGCCAGCTGGCTAGGCCATTATACAATTGAGACCACACCCAAAACAGTTTCAATAGCTACAAAGCCAACACTTTTGTATTACAATATGCGCGTCAAGTAGTTAACTGTTCCATGGAGCAATGGTGTACTAATTAAGGGGCTGTGGTGGGTCAGTTCCCCTAGGAGTCTAACCGATGTTCACGTGGGGTTCAATTTTCCCTGAACAAAGGGTAGATCCCTCAACTTCAACCCCTTTGTTGGACAAAATATGGCTCTGTGGGTGATCTAAGTACAGTATATGTGTGCTGTGTTAATTAACACTTAAATTTAACTCCTTTTCTGCCAATAGTTAATTTAGGGAGACACATACATCACACCCTAACCAAAAAGCACTTTCAGAATTTTGTAGTGTTGAAATTTTTTACTTGTGTTATGATTCTTCGGAAAATGACAACTTAAATTAAAGATTTCAGTTAGTCAAATCCTTACCAATCAGGCCCTGTGTTTCAGATTTTCCATGTGTGCTACAAATCTCACACCTCAGGGAAGTTAGGGAGTGTGTTAAAGCTGTGCTGTTTTAGAAATCTTTAATCAAATTTTTTTTTTTTAGATTTTTTTTCTTATCTATGTGTTGCAAAAACCACACTCCTTACAGTGATTTGAGTGCGATGAGCTGTGTGGTGTGACTACCTCCTACCTCTGAAACTTCAACTTGTGCCCAGGAATTTAACCAATTAAATTACATGTTGGTCAAGAACCAGGAAAATCTTTTAGTACTGGCTAGGAAGGTCACATTCAACTGTTTTGAAAGGCAATTGATAATTTTTTAAAGATGTGGGTGACATTTTGCTCATTGACATTGAAGGTCACTGCAATAAAATCTCTTGGAACTATAACAGCATGAAGAAATTTAATTCTACCTTTAACCTCCTGTTTGGCTAAACTTTATTGTTTGGATCTGACGATGCACCTCCCGATCCCTGCCAGACAGTAAGGGCCGACAGCAACTAAGGCTTACTGAAGCTCCTTTACAACTCAATCAACTGTGCACAGTGGTTAGAGTACAAGAATATCCCAAAAATGTAGGTTTTGCCAACTATTTTTCATGCTGTTACATACTTGAACAACTTTTTTCTATTTTTCCTCCACACGAGAAACCAGACCAGTTGAGCTGTGCGAGCTAGTGTGAACATTTACCACCACTTGCCTAAAATCACTGCCAGGAGTGCAATTTTTGGCACACCTCAATCAAACAAATTTAACTGTACTAAAACAGCACATCAACAACACTCCTAAAACTTGATGGGGTGAGAATGTTGGTACCATACCTGGAAAATTTTGGACTCAAACTCAAGGGTTGAGATACCAAATCATGTCATCTGATAATTCTTCTGGAGATGTTACCTTTTCTCATACTCATGTTAGCTCTCACATGAAACTGAAAAATTCTGCAATGGGTTTTCGTTACCAGACAAGGAGAGGATGTACATTCCAGCAGCTCCCTGTGCACCTACTGGGACTGCCTACTTTCTCTCTCTTATCAGGGTCTATCTGATGTTCCAGAGGTTTGCTGTTCCTGTTTTCATACTATTTCAATGGCTGTTCAAAGTGTTTGTTGTTCCAACAAATATGTTTAATACTCCCAGCTTGGTAACATGTCACCCAGCCTGGGAACATGGAACCCAGCTGGGAGCAATAAACCACGGGAACATTGACATACTCTTATCTTACCATACTTATTCACAGCAGTGAACAGGAGCTCCCATATCCATGCAGACTACATTAACTTCACCCAATATTTTCAAGTTCTTTGAGATGTTGCTTTTTTACCTTTTCAAACACACCACAGAAAATTTGGACGACATTCTTTGAGAACAAGCCCAGGTATGGTCCGCCTTTCACATTCTTGATGATCGAGTCCATGAGATAGATGCTGGGTAGCTTCTCTGCACCTTGAGCCTGTATGAATGGAAGAAGACTGTTGACCATGTCTGTGTGTTTTTTTTTTTTTTTTTGTCACAGCTTGACACTAATTAACACTTCTCCCAATTCGATTTGCTTCTTTGGATTTATTTAGTTTTTTGTTGCACCAGTTTTCCTTTAACTGGAGTTAGTAAGATACCAACTTGAGTATTCCAAATATTTTCATGTTTGATGATTTACAACTACAATATTAACCATCCAGACAAAATGAAAAAAAATGCTAGGTTTTGAAATTTTGATGCAGACCAGACAATGAATTGAGACAGGGTTAAATGCCAAAATTTTTGGAGTGAAACCTATGCATAAAACATGAAAAGTGATTAAAATGTGGCTGGAAGTTAAAAAAGTGAATAATGATATCTCTATGAAAAAGGGGGAACCATCCTGCTCCAAACATTAAAATGTTTTTTAAGTAAAATCAGTCCAGATGTTAGGATTAAAGGACAAGAGCAGTGGCCCAAAACTTATTTTGAAGCAGCAGTTATCTCATAACCGACTTTATTTTAGGACATAAATATTGCATATTCAAGGTAAACAAAGCAGTTACACCATGTACATTTCACACTTGGGGAGAAAAAAATTGTCACGATTCTCAAATCATGAAACAGGACAGTCTAATACACAACTTCCAAGTTGGTGTGTCTGCATTTCCCCTTTAAATTGCCACTTCATTGGTTTTGTTCAATCCATGACTTACAAGGAGATTATTAACAATATTGGCATTGGGATAGAATATCACCAGTTTTTATTTAAGGCAGGGAAAGCAGAGATAAAGTCTGAGGTCAAGCCATTGGAAACTATATAGGAAGTGCGCAATCCAGTCATGGCATGGTATGAAGTCAGTGGCTACTTCATGTTGCATAATGTGCGGTCCTGGCATACAAGGATTAGTTGATTATGCCTTGTACATTTTCTAGGGTAACCGATGACATCTCGATCTGCAATTCTCCTCCTGCAACAACTAGCACCGTCATGTTTACTGCAGTACTGAGCATTTTTGTCGAGAATGCTCAGACACCACTGGATATGGATTCTTCGCTACTGCTTTGGAAACTGACACTTGTGCCAGACAGCTGTGTGTATGTTCACCACTTCACTTCAAATCTGGGATGTCCCCATTGCCACTTTGCAGCCATCATGTTACAACTTCGTAAGTGGCGATTCCAGCCTCCAGGATCTGTTTGTTGTCTTCATCTGAGAAAATTAGCTTCTTATCACCCAGTGCATGAGCAAGTTCAGGAGGCATGTGAATGCAGTTAGGTAGTACTGAATATTTCTTGCAATTATCTGTGATGGGATGGGGACCTAGGGAAGTGGACTTCCTTTGCTTCTACAGTTCCCTCTCCTGAAAAGGTGACACTCCCAAGGGGTCCCACACCTACCACTCTCTAAGGAACCAACTCTACCAGCAAGTAGCAGAGAATGGAGAATGCAAAAGTAGAGAGGTAACATTTCTTGTATTTTTTTCACAGCAAGTAAAGTGACAAAAAGAAAAGTAAAAAACAAATAAGAAACAGGAGGAACACATACAGGTTATACAAGCAGTCTTCCAAAATTCTGGGTCTCTCATTCTATGTAGGAACAGACCACTCAAACAAATTTTACATTCAGCTTTCCATACGTCACATTTACAACATAGCATGGCAAGAAATGCAATCTGTAATAAATAATCATACCATGCCATAAAACCATACAAGGGGTCGCTAAGGACATTACCAATGACAGATGTATTGTTGTGCCCAACCACAACATAACACCACTCTGAAAAGAATTATCACCACATTGTTCTGTACTCACAAAACAGGCAGAATTTATCTGCTAAAGGTTGTAAGTAGACTTATGTCAGTATGAATTCAGCCATTTCACATTTTCACTGACACTGATACTTCAACCAAGTTCTTCCTCACTTTAAGTAATCACCCTCTGCCCTTCATCATGCTTAACTTGCCCACAGGTCACAAGAAAACTGGACCACATGACCACTACCCATTCTGATATCAGGCATGGTTTCATTGTTTTTAAAGGGCAGCCATACTTGCCTTGATACCCATTTTTATAGGGTTAGCAACTCTGAAGTAACATACAAAGTTGAATTTTGATTCAGGAAGGAAAAGTTAACCACTTAACTATGCTGCAATCTGCACACAAAATGTGAGCACCATAAGTATTTATATTAGTTATCACATATCAATTTCATGTGATTTTGCTTCTGAACTTCAAAGGAACATGAGCCCTAATGAAAAGCAATGACATCCACTAAACACTTTAATTGACTTACTGTATGTACGGGGGAAATAAGCAAAGACCTTCCAGAACTGACAAAGAGGAGAACCTTTACCAAAGCCACAAGCAGTTGTAAAAGTGTTGTACACATACCCAACCATACTATTGACAATGCAAATCATTTCACAAAATTTTAGCCATACCAACTTAATCCATCAAAATCTTTACTTCTGTTCTTTATTCAATTCATTGTTGTTACAAAAACATGGTGTCTATTTTCATCTTTGCATTACATTCTTAAGTATAAATTATGAAGTCCCAATTTGTGCCAAAGTTGTATCACATTTGGTTGAAAAGATATGGACCCTTGAATGTAATGACCAGCAAAAAATGGGTCACTCTGTGAACCCAAATTGGGGGGGGGGGGGGGGGGGTTAAAACTTGAAAAGAAGAAAGCACAGAGCATTCAAATTTGTTCTGACTTTTTTACATGATCTCATGGTATGAGGGCAAGCGAAACCATCTCCAATGAAATATTCTTCAATCAATAAAATTCTGTGATACAGTGCCATAGGACCCATAGTACCTTCTGTAATGGGTTGAGGGGCCATTTTTATCCTCCCTCTTGACTGTGAAGGAGGTCCACAGAAAATTTTGTGAGCATTAAGATCTGACTTGTCTCCTTCTTTGATGAAAGTATGAAATCAGTGTATAATTGTTCACAGGGTCAACAAACTCTCTAATGGGGGGTCCCTATTTGAAAAATTTTCTGGACATTAAGTTCACACCCTGCCAAATCCTTGCTAACAAATCAATATTATTATGAATTCTCTTGTCATCAGACAAAATATTTGCAAATTTAACATTTAGGGCTCTCAGGACCACCTGTGCCCCCCCCCCCCCCCCCCCCCCCAAATTAAAAACATCTTTAAATGAAAAGTTGCACTTTCCAAGGCCAACACATATATCAAAGAGGAAGGTCTGCTAACTTGAAACCAGATTACAATTTATACCTTGTTATAACATGTTGGCACCAGAAATCAATTTTCTGTAAAAACTTATCAGCATCCAAAGTTTTTAAAAATCACAAGGCAACATTTGGCATGGTATCTGTGGTATTTTGACAATTTTGTGGTATTGCACAATACTTGTTAGAACTTAGAAGGTCATAACATCATAACCACTTGAACTGTCAGCCTCAAAATTTCAGTGTGCACAACTTGTCTCTATGAAAAAATCACAAAAATCTGAGATGGGTCACATGGGGATGATTTGTTGATTTGGAAAATATTGAAAAAGTTGCAGGAATTCTCCTATGCTGCACCTTAATGTAACAGTGCAGAATGCACCATGTGCCTATGAAATTTCTACAAGTCATCTAACTGCCATCACATTTTTAAGCCTGTCTATCGACCATTCCTAACATGTAGTTCATATTACACAATGGTCTTCTGAAAGTGGTCAGGCATTACTGTAAAAGGTCCGTTTTCCTACTCCTAATCTGCTCATTTTGTCCCACATTTTTGAAGCAGTACTTTCAAGGAACCCAGCCTACCAATTGTTTGTTGCTGCATGGCCTGTAAAGGTAGAGACAACTAGGCATGTCATATTTGCTGATATGCCATTCTTACAAACAGACCTATGGAAGAAACTTTCATCTAGCCCTAATGTTATGTTAGAAATTAAGATTTTGATGTGCATGAGTTGGGACTTGAATGATGTTAAGATAACTGATCTTGCCCAAAACACACAATGGAAAGACTACTCACTAGGCTCCTAGGGGCATGCAATGTAGGTGAGCTACAGCTAGGCCAGATTGGAATGCTTGCAAAAAGCATGACAAATTTAGGTGACCTATATACTACATGAGACGAGCACCACCATTGGTTGGCACTTGGCATACCAAGATACTGTCTGCGAAAACAAAGACTGCCAGAAATGGATTTTCCAGGAGTTGTGCTTATCTCTTTTGCCCTCCATGTTTGAAAATTTAAATCTGCCAAGTGAAGATTCATGTAAAATGTGCCTGTTGTAGAATGTATACACTACACTGCAGTACAAATGTAAAACTGTGGTCAGCCTATGCATGCAGGGAAACTCAGTGTATGTACACGTATGGATTTTGGTATGTAACAATCATTGAATTGGAGAATGCACTGTAGTGGTAGTCCTGACTCCTGTAGAGTCACCTTCACAGGGAAGACAGCTGTTAAAATACTAACTGACATACATGGATACAGTCCATCTGTCCAGGCCTCCTAAGTGGTTGCAATTAGAACCAATACAGAGAGTACTGATCTGTATGCAAGTGCAGTTGCAATAGTTATGTTTACTGGAAATTTTGAGACTCCCTTATGTTTCCCTTATGGGAAAATCCCCTGTGTAAACTTTCCAATCTGGCTGAGCTAGAGTCTGACATTGATTAATGTTATTTGGTAAGTTGGACTATGGAAAGGTTGGCAAGCCCTTTTAGTTTGGTCAGAGCAATGACATTTTTGATGATTTGCCAGATTTCAATATTTGGAAAAGGGAGTGTACCACCAATCACTAACTGCTTACCACAACCGGTGTCAAGACAACAGGGTACTTCCTGTACAACCAAAATAAGCAGGCTGGAGTTGTGTTACAAGTATGACAAAGCCTAGGCATATTTCCCAATTTCAGTTGTTGCCCATACACGGTGACACTAAATACATGCTGTGGCTACAACACTTTCCTCAGTACAGAAATTCACATCCACTCATAAGCCATACTGGAAAGTGGGGTCTTTCACAGAAAGATCGTTGGTATGTGGAAATGTACACCAACAAGCTTGGCGTACGGCGTACCTGGCTGCCACAGGGAAAATTACAACAGTTGGCAAACAACTGCAACAACAGGTGTGGCTCATAGTTCCAAACACCTCCACCTTGCCAGATTCTTTGGCGTATGGCAAATGTACTTTCCGGTGTGGCTCATAAGTCATGGTCCATGAATAATACGGGTAATTATACTCAACATTTATCAACATTTACCCAAACATGTGTCCATTTCTCACAGTGTCATCTGGGTGGAATTTTAAAACTGCCCAGACTGTCTTACTGCTAACATTAGGCCCATGGTAATAGGCCCTTGGGTAATTGCAAACATTTCTCACATGATATTACTGGTTTGGGCTAGGCCTATGCTTATTTTGCTTTAAACACAGCACCATTTTGCATCTAAAATTAGGCTTAACTTCCTTAGGAACTGAAATATCCTTGGTTTGTTCCCATTTGTAACCACAACCGTGTAAGGCCTACATCCAATTGCCAACCTTCACGCTTAACAAAAGTAACCCAGCCTAACAAATGATCTTAACGGCAGCCAGTGACTTGGCGTTAGGCCTAACGTTACAGTATAAGACGGCAGCTTTCTTATCATTAATCCAGGTAACATGGGCGTTTTTTGACAATGATAATGCATTCCTTGCCATTGAATTGACCCAAAACTTAATCCATTCTTATCGAAAGAACATTATAGATTCGATTTGAAAAAGAGTTCAAAATAGGAAACATAACAGAAATGCATTTCTTTCGTGGAACTTCAAGCAACCTTGAGAATTCTCTTTTCTACCAATCGCACAATATGGACGGCATGTTCCCTGTTCTCGTCGGCCAGCATCGTCAACATATTGATCAGAGGTTTGCTGTTGATTTTAAGGTCTTCCAGAGACGCCTCGTAATCTGCACATACATCAGAGGCCATCTTCGGCTTGTTGTAGCAACGTTCTTATTCTAGTTTGTGGCAGATGTTACATTATTTTCGGTATTTCAAGAATCTTCAAGTATTCGAAGGCTCCGGAACCGGCTGGAATAATTTGCTTCGCAATATTACGTAGTACGCACGTACGTAGTTATATACTACACTCACTACAATACTACATTGTGCCCAGTACGCGCGGTTATACTCGTGCAATACGTGTGGTTGTGTGTGTACTACTCAGTCTGTCATTGCATTCTTGGATGTAACATTACAAATGGTACGCAAGATGTCATTGGCTGTTTATTAAAAAGAGTAAAAGCCCAATCAGCAATTTTATTGCATAAACAGACCTTTTCATAACCTTTTGAAATTTAAAAATCAAATTAATAAGATAAAATTGTCAATTTTTAGAATTTTGATGATATTTAATAGCTAAACAGGTTTTCACTCAGGTTTTATTGTTTTAAAAATTGCCCAATCAAAGTACTCGTACATTTCGATGTATAATAAGGGTGTTTTACGTCATCTGAACTTTACTCCCTGACTTTACTACGGTGGCCTGTTAAAGGCGTAACGAAACAAACGTGATAAATTTTCAGTTCAGTTCAGTGTGTTTCGTTAACAAATACATGTACATACATGTATATAAAAAAGATGCAATGGGTGAAATATAGAGTTATAGACAGGAGGCTAGAAAATCAGGAACATTTTTATCGCAGCCACCTTGAAAGTAAGAAAAAAGAAAGAAAGGAATAAGAAAGCAGAACACCACAGAATACCATATGTTAAAGCCAAGGCAAAAGGCATATTAAAAAATATAAAAAAATCCGTAAGGACTGAAGTTACTGGATGGGTGACCTTGAACATATTTTTTCTTTTATGACACTATATCAATACATATCGGAATCGTTTTTCAATTACTTCTCATAGCTCTGTTTAAACTCATTACATGTACCCAGGCACGTAGCCACGGGGGGGGGGGCACAGGGGGCACGTGCCCCCATACAATTTTTCAATAAAAGGTCTTGCACTGAAGGAGAAAAAAATTTATCCCCATTAAATCACCACAACTTCAAAATACCTAGACTGAATTCTGTCAAAATATCTCCCACTTTCGAACAAAACACACTATAACTCGGGTAAGGAGCGTATGAACGGCGTACACAACTATTACTGTCAATTATTAGTCATGGATGGCGCGTGGAGATCCCTTCCCTGAAGGTCGAGGAGGTTTCGCTTAGTATTGTTTCGAGCCTAATTTCGCACGTCAATGTATCATTCAGCTGTCATATAAGTTCTTACGTGAGAGTAATGTACATTTTACCTGGTTTCTGGGCCGGCGTTGTAGGCAGTGCAAAAAGAGAGACTTCAGGCACAAAATAATGTAGTGAAGTTATCATAAAAATTTATTCCTTAAGAACAGCTTTAGGAAAAAGTGTCTGGAATTACCGTATACCGCAAAAAACAAGTAAGCAGTTAAATACAAGTAAAATCAACGTCTTTCTGATTTAGGAGTTATTTATGTGTCCGGGGAACGGGGTAAGCAAATGCAGATCAACCCAGTTGAAGTTGTTTCGAAATTTTCTAACCGAGAAAAAAGAACCAGAATCAAATTCTTTTAGGCAAGAAAATACTTGATAAAGCTACAGGAAAGATTGATTTTCATGATTTGTTTAAGTAAAGTTTGACATCACCAATTAGCCTTGACAACCTCGTTGGCAACTTGTTTTTTATAATATCCATATTTTTCTATTTCATTTTCACTTTTAGTGTAAAAAGGGTCAAAGTTTTGTTATGAGACCAGCTTTTTCGGAGTACAAATATATCAAAGAAAAATGCAAAATTCCGCACCATTTTGCATCTAGAGTCCTCGAAAAAGGCAAAAAATTTTCAAAGGGGAGGGGGACACCACCTCCCCTTAGACCCCTCCCCCAGGCCGGCGAAATTCCAATATTGATGTGCCCCCCCCCCCCCAAGTTGATTATTCTGGCTACGGGCCTGCATGTACCTTGTCTCATCTTAAATCCGTGCGCGCAAGGTCACCCATTACCAAGACTTGTGTTAGGGACCTGGAAATTACACGTGCAGACGTAACCAAGGGCGGCACCAGCGGGGAACCAGGGGTCATGCCCCCTTCGGATAAGGCTGCCCTTCCCTTGTCGTTGAGAAGACTCAGTTTCGTTGGGGAGCCTTCATCTATAGGCCCACGATAAAAGATGAAAGCCCGATAAACTTTAGTCCCAGGACGATCTTCTTGATTTTGCTTTACGGTAGTTTTCCTTACAAAACGGACGAGAAGTTGTTCAGATGCATGCAGTGCCCAATGGTTTGTCATCTGTCCTGCCCCGACAGCCGAATTCTAGCAACGGTAATGACAATCGGCCAGACCGTTTTCAGTTATACATAATGATGAACAAAAGTGTGAGAATGTCTCCTGATAAGTCTGACTGAAAATCCATTTGAAGCCACCTTCAAGTTGTTTTTACGTGACATATTTTCAAAGACGTCGGAAGTAAAATCATTTAGTCCCGGGTGTTCGGATAGTCACATAGAAAATTACGTAAATTTAGTGGACCTCGCATTTGAACAGCCTATAACGATCGAGGAGTCTCAAAAGAGTAAAAAAAATAGTATGTTTTTAATTCGGTTGCATAGTTTTCCCCCGCGAAAAAGACAAGACCATTTCATTTAATTGTAGCGCTACCTTTTATCTGGTTATTTTTTATCACATAGCAAGTTTCTTTTCTATTGAAGTGAAACTTTCATAAATAATGACTGCTTCGTTTCTAGCGTACAAGTCTGGAAAATTCCGGCTGATGGTTAGATTTTTTTAAAATTTACTCTACTCTCCCCGCCAAGTTATGTTGGCGCTCGGCTTTGATAGTGTTTTAGTCGAACAGATTACTCAACAGATTAATGCATGCTTGCAAATAATTTTTCGTTTGAGGGCAATATGAAGTGAAAATTTTAAAGAGAAAAAAGCTGAAAATAAAGACTGCTTTGTCTCTGGGAAATGCCATTTTCGGCTGTCTGGGGTTTTCAGTTTTTCAAAAATTTCTGTGCACTTCTAGTTGGTTTTTCGGGCAGGATTACATTTTTCAGACAAAATAGACTATTCTGCCTTATACCAAAATGAAACACTCTCGTACAAATATGTTAATATACAAAAAATGAAACTTGAAATATATGGGAAGCCAAACTTTTCCTCCATGAAAATTCCGAGGGCCTTAGTCTCAATGATGTTATTCAGAAACAACAACAAAACTACAAATCACCCCCTACTTGATTTTTCTCCTAATAGGTTCAGATTCTTTCATAAACCCCCAAAATCTGTCATAAAATTACAGGTCCACCAATATAACCTTCAGATTCTGTAATATTTGTTAAAAATGACAAACTCTTTCATTTTCGATGGATACTCCGTACAATCAAAGTAAAACACCCAAGCCAACGCTCTTCATCACTCCCACAATTGCTCTTGACAGGCATATCACTGAATAAAAAGCCCAAAATTTTCATTGTTAACTTACCCCCAAAAAATTTTCATAAAATTCTAAAATTTCTCCAATATGATAAGCTGTTAATTTTCAAATCTTCGTTCAAAAAGGGAAAAAATTTTGGGGCACATTTCCAGTTTCGTCTGAAAGGTCTTAGTACCTAGGCCTAGTGCGACGAAATGCGTAACCCCCAAAGAATTCCCGCTGTTCCCTATATAACGTTTTTGATTTTGCCCATATGAAGGACAGATTCTTCAATAAACACCCCAACTTTTTAATGGTCCTTACAAAAGTAAAATTTTGTTTAAAACTTTTTCTTCCAAACAAACTCCAGATTTTTAAAACATTTGTTGAAAAAAGCCAAAAATTTCGGCGCGCTACGTGCGCCTCAGATTCTACCAAGTCACGTCCCACTGGGTCTAACTCATCGTCTTTGTCGGGGACTCGAAATGCTGGCCTCCCTGTCGGGCAAATCCTGGCGCCACCCCTGTTATAAGTTGCATAAAAATCTAGAATGTTTAATATCATTTGGAAAATCACTTCAGATTTTGTAACAATATAATTATTCAACAGTATTCCCATGTTTAGAATTGTGCCTAGTAACTAAAAAGAGTGTACCTTTTCTTATGGGGCTATCGTGGGATCCATGGGCTCGGTTGAGGGAACCAACTGGAGTGGTAGCTTCTAGAGGCAAACTTGAAGGATTCACAGAACAAAAATCCTTTGAAAATCGCGGAATATAATGAAGTACTCAAGATAACTGAGGCAAACAGCGAACCTCAAATAACAAATAATAGAAAAAAATTTGAGCAAATTGAACACTTCAATGCAAAGAAATTTAAGAAAATCATTTAAAACTGCAATGAACAGCGTCTATTAAACTACTTAAAGGTTACGAACAGTCTCCACAAACTTATTTTGAAAAAAAGCTAAATAACTTAATTTTCATCTTATTTCTCTTCAAAGTATCTTTAATTACATTTTATGACTTTACTATTGCGTATTCAAGGTAAATCAAGCAGTTATTTCTGGTAAATTTCACGTTTGAAGAAAAAAACATTGTCACATGGCTTCCCAACAGCCGATCATGAAACTCAACAGCCTACTACACTTCTTCAATTTGGGATGACTGCTCCTGCCCTTTAAGATATCAGGCTCTATAGCACAAAACATCAATTTTTGCATGATGTGATTTTACCAATGTACTTTATTTTTTAGTTTCAAACTTTCTCCTTCAAGACCTTTATAGCAAATAGTTTCATTTCTTCCATTAGAAAAGTAATGGGAAGGTAAAAGTTGAAAACGCCGAGAAAAAATTGGAGGGAGAACAGAAGACGCTAATGGAGATTTAGAGTCTGATGATTGACTCATCACTCAGTTTGATACGTATGCATAGATAAAAGGAAGTTTTCATTTCTGCCCCCTCTACCATCCGTTTTTGAGAATCCTTATGCATTCTAATTGGTTGAACACTGATCCAGCGAGATGGATCTTGATCTACCGAGGTAGATTAACATTAATTACCTTGATCCAGAGTTGCGTTCCCATTTGAGTGGGCGAGATAGATCAGCTTGTGATATGAACACGAAGCGTAAGTGCGAAAAGGTCACCAATGTTTACAACTCGCGATGAATAAATAAACCGGAGATGCGGGTTCACTTGATCAACCGATCATTGCCATTTCCTAAGTATTACAAACTTTGATCCAGCGAAATCGATATGATCTACTTCGGTACGTCGATCAAAATTGGTGGATCTTGATCTTGAATGAGTGTTTTTGATCTGCGTTCCCATAAGAATTTGATCTATAAGTCTCTTTCCAAGCATGAAAACGCAATTTTCGGCCATCTAAGGGGTGGCAATTTTTCAAAATTTTCCCTACGCTACGCGCCAAAGAAAGTTTTGAGGGTCTAATAACATTTTTCGAGTCAACGTATTTCTTAACTCTGTAATGACTTTACGGGCAGTTTTTGAAACTTACTTTGAGGTGAGCATTTCATTGCAAACAAAAAAAAGATGGTGACTCATTAGAGTCTTCGTGTAGGTCTGGAAAATGCTATTTCCGGCCATCTGAGGAGTCTGATTTTTCGAAATTTTCTTCGCACTTCGCGCCAACTAATGGTGGTGCTCCTCCTAGATAGTCTTCTAAGCAAAATGACGTTTTGTTGTCAAGATAATAATCGCGAACTGAAATGCCCCCGTTCACCTATGCCGATTGATGTTCTTTAAGTTTTGCTCCTAAAACTATGCATATTTAAAACAAACTTTATTTCGAAAGGTAGCGTAAATGGCACTACATTCCATGTAAAGACACAAAATTTTTATCCTAAAAAGATTAAAGTTATCCTCATGAACCACCGCAATTCAATTTTTTATAACATTGTTCCTGTCCAAGTCGAAAAATCTTGCACCATGTTGCATCTAGGCTCCTTGAAAGGTCAAAAATTTCCAGAGGGGGAGGGGCCCTCCCCTAAGACCCCAAGACGGCGATCACTCAACATACTGCATGACCCTCCTTCAGAGAAATCCTGCGTTCGCCCTGGTTTCTTCAAGCCATAAAATTTGCCCAATGTAATAATTCCTCTCCTCAGGGGCGGGATTTGATCTCTGAAAGTGGGGGGAGGGGGCAAATTCGGGCAGCTTCCAAACGGCGCCGAAGGCGTAAGCGGGAGCGCTTCCGCGAAACGCTCCCCCCTTACGGCGTGGGATCCAAGGGCCCGCCTTAGGAGGGCCCCTATAAATACCCAGGAGCTTGGGCCCCACCAGGGGCCCAAGGTCCTGGGTATTTACGAAATTGTAGGCATTGAAATGATGCATTTTATCTTCAATTTTACATTAAATAAGATGGGCACTTAACAGAACACAAATTTCACAATTTCACTTTCTTCAATTATATCCTTACTCCGTATGATTAAAGTCGGCCGAAATCGATAATGCAGAGGGTGCGGGGAATGAGAATGGATTACTTAAAACTGAGGTTCTTCAGGGGCTCCCTCCTTGGTGCCCCAGATCTTCTTTTCAGAAAGCTAGGGGGCTTTTTATGTGATGTGAATTCAACCCTTGTCTATGATGGGCGTCAAAAACCTTAACCGACGTTTAAGACATCTCAGTAATGAAACCGAATGAAAATTAGAGAAAGGATGGACCACTTTTAACCTTAGCTGAATAGCGGTAGTCCCCTTAATACATTCTTACTGAAGCACAAACATGAAACTCTGGTTTCCTATATAGTCTTTTTCAGGTGACTTTCACAGAGCCGTTACCTGTAAAGGGTCGCTCGGAGCGGGCCGAAAAATGAATTTTTACTTCATCTTAATAGTGAAATTGAAATAAAATTAGACAAAGAGTGGTCCCTTTTCACCACAGCTGAATAAGGGTGACCCCTGACGATATTTGTACTAAGCAAAAACGTACCGTTGGTTTCCTATAGAGTCCTTTTCATGGGATTTTAATAGAGTCCTTATCTCTGATGGGACGCGCAGAACACACCGAAAAATGGACTTTTGAGACATCTTAATAGAGAAATCGATGGAAATTAGAGAAAGGGTGGGTCCCTCTTTACTTCAGCCGAAAAAAGAGTGGAGCTCCAGACGAGGGTCAAATAAGATCATCGTCCTTTCAGAAAGCTTGGGGCACTTGGTCAGAGGGAGAATAGGACTAGAAGACGACCGCCTCCCTGCCTTCCCCCTTTTACTAGTTACGGTAGAGCTTCAGCTGTTTACGGCCCGGGCACTGGTGATAAGTTTCAGTGACAATTGAAGAAGTGTTCTACAAGAAGTAATCCTGAATCCTGAAATAGTTAAAACGGGTGCACGCGAAGCGTGTCGAAAAAACAGCGTTGAGGCATTTATTGGAAGAATATTGTTTCTATTTAGCTTTCAATGCAGTTTATGCCCTGTTTAAACATTATACAACTTAAAGGGCCAAACCTCTCACCCTACGTCTCTCAAACTACAATTTTGGTACGGGGGTTCGGAAATTCTCAATTGGCTCAGCTCTTTGATTGACAGCTAATTCAAACAATGCAGAGTACCAAAGCTTATATTACACAGCATGAACTGTACTGAGAGTGTTTTGATTATATAAATTGAGTTATTCTTTACTCACCTTGAAGCAATAAACTGAGATTTTATTTGGATGAGCATGAATTTCAGACAATTGTGGGAGGGGCTTAAGTAAGAAGGTTAGGAGAATTGGTACTGTTTGGGGTGAGAGAACTGGCAGTGGCGTAGCCAGGATGGGATTTGGGGGGGGGGCTAGGTAACAAGTGGGGGGGGGCTGGTACCTCCGAAGGTCAGGCACGGCAAGACTATCTAAGCGGAGCGCCACCGTCAGTTGACGAGGAGAGTACAAGAAAATTTGGGTCTTTGAAACCCCTCCAGATGGCCGGAAACGGCACTTCCCACGTGTTTTAAACTGGATGTACCCAGCCGCAAATGCTGCAATATTTGAATGGATTTCAGCTTACCTAAGGCAGTACCTTACACTTTAACAGAAAAACCAAAAGTATAGTTGCGTCCCTCTCTGAGAAACTTTCTTTCCGTTAGATTTTCTAGATGCAAGATGGTGCTATGTTTGGCAAAACTTTAAACTGATTATAGGCCTAAGTTTTATGACTTTCCCTTTTTGGGGAGCATGAAAAATATCAAAATATTTTAAGTTTTTGTAGAGATTTTACAAGAGACATACATACTACCAAAGAAACAATGTGCAAAATGGTGCAGTATTTGTCCATCGGTACATTACGTAGTCAAAATTAAAATACTACGAATAAATCTATCAAAATAATTGAACTGCAAAGCAGAAGTATGGATCATGTGGGAAACACATGAAATCAGGACCTTGTGGACATTTTACAAATCCCCCGGACGCCAGTGCCAACTAGTAAAAAGAGGACTTGACGAAAAATTCGCGACCTACAGTGGCAGTGCTGATCACAAATGGTATCTAATTTAGTGAAAGTAGGCATTTTGAAGTTATTACTTGATTTCATACGTGCGCACAAAATGTGTTTTACACACATTCATCCATGTTTTTTTTTTTATTTTTTTTTTTTTAATTTTTACAGACATTTATTTTGTCTACTGTTTTGAAGGAAATACTTCAAAGTTTATTTCCGTTCAAACATTTTATTTTTTTCAATTACTTTATCAGGACGCAAAAAATCGGGGGGGGGGGCTGAAGAAAATCTGGGGGCCTAGTCCCCCACCCCCTCCCCCACCCCACCCCCGTGGCTACGCCACCGAGAACTGGGCCTTTAAATTATCACTCGTGTTAGTCGTGTAACTCCGAGTCTGTCAGTTCCAGTTTGTATTTTTGTAGCAAAAGCAACCAGACTAAGACGTAAAACAAAACTAAGTTCTCCAGTTTCCTAATTTGATGCCTGCATTATATATAATTGCCTCAACTCCAATTTCGAAGTTGGGAGACTCTGCAAATGGCACCCTCTTGCCGCTATGCTTATTTTTTAGAGTGACTGTGTGCTGGTCTGGTGACGACGCTGGCTTTTCACACGCCCCGATTCAAAATTGAGGGCGTGTTTTAAACTGAACAAATCTGCAAATTTGCTTCATTCAGCTAGCTGCAGAGAACTTCAAGTGTAGGCCTTCACACTTTAACGTTACAGCTCAAGTCAGAAGAGGGTATCAAATGTTGTACTTACTGGTTGAGTGACTAGGTATATTGAACCATTCTTTGAAAAGAGAGAAGAACGTGGGAAAAACTAGGCTAGTGGATCGGTTGATAGCCTAGAGAGTCCTGAAAAAGAGAAAAACCCCAAAGTAAAGGCTGGAGGTTAACGATAGCCTAACGTGACTTAGCGTTAACGTTAGGACTAGGCCTAACTTACTCTAGCCTAGGCCTAGGCCTAGGCCTTGCCTAACGTTAACAACAGTTAGCTAGGGTAGTCCTCAGTAGGCCTAGGCCCTAAGTTTGTCACTAGTATTAGTCTTTAGTGAAGGACTGTGGTCGTTCGCTGCATATTGATCCTTTACTGAGGACTAGGGCTGTGACGGTTAACCGACCGACTCGTCGGTTACTCGTGTGTCATTCCTCGTCATAGATTAACCGTTTTTGTATTGCCAATAATGAATAACTCAGTCCCTGCGGCGTGGCTTTGTTAGTAAACTGTTGCACAAACATCGCGCAGCAAACAGTGTCAGTTTCTCACAAATTATCGCTCAAACAATAACTGTAAAAAGAGTTTTAAAATCAAAGTCCAAAAATCACTAAAATTGGTTGCCCAGCGGAAGAAGTCGGTTGCGCGCTGGACTGAAGCACCTTCGGGGTGGACCAGTTAACTAGCCGACTTTGCTTGCTTGTAGAGTTTTCATTGCTAGTCAAGACCATGATTAGGGCACAAGTATATTTGAATAAATCTCCCCACTTTTAGCTAATAGCAATATTTTATCATGCTACACCTCCGTAAATTTCATTATTTTTCATTGTTAGTAGCAGTATGTGGAAAAAATTTAACCAGGGTTCGATTTATAATTTTTTTTCTACATGCACTGGTGCATGTAGGTCAAAAAATCTACATGCACAGCAAAATTTCTACATGCACCAAATAATCTGAAAATTTAAAGAAAAGCCTACAAGAAAAACACCTTGCTATACTGTAGGCCTAGGAAGGGTCTAAAAGCACAATTTGCATTTTTTCTGTTTTGAGTCAAAACAAATGTGCAGATTTTTATTGAACCCTTTTCTTACATGGCATGTTCCACCAGCCTGTACCATCAGCAACACTGATGCTCGCACGCCGCGAGCAATGTCAATGGGCCTTAAGAGTGTGTTTTTGTCCGCTTCAAGGGCAAAATTTCAGCATTACCTCACTGTGTGAATTGAAAGGATCGTAGGAGCCAGGGTTAGAGGCAGCTCAAAAATTTCAGGGGAGTATCCCCCCCCCCTTGGTTTAAAATTTTGAATCTTTGAGTGGGGGAGGGGGCAGGGAAACTCAAGCAAAGTCAAATCTTGGAAAAAAATGACACATGCCTTCCTGGGCATAGACAAAGAGTGTTGTAACACATGCATACCCCCATCCCCCATTTCTTCCTACTGCATGTAGCTATAATTCCAAGTTAACCAGTTTGACCTTTTGCCCATTTACTGGTAATCATCACAAGTTCACAACCAGACCTTGTCTATCAGCACTGATTCTGAAGGAAAGCTCATGTTTTCTGCATATACTACGTATATTTAGCAGAGCTATGCTTGAAAATACATTGGCCCGACAGAAGGCAGCAAGTGAACTTACCCAAATAAGCCCAGGCTATATACTGTACTTGAGGTCCCAAGCCTAGAGTTTGCATCAGCTATCGCCAAATATTCCATTATAAGCTACAGCTAAAATTTTACACAATCTTTAAGTTATTCGACTCTTTCATTATAAGGTTTCGCCAGTTTAACATGCAACTAAAATTCTGACATTGTCGTTTAAAAAGTTCAGGTCTCCGACCATCCAAGTCCTTTCAAATTTCAATGCTACTGTGGTGCACACTGAATGTGAAAGGCTGCAGTCTTAGAAGCAAACCACATCGTGATAATTACAGCATGCCTAAATTATGTTGTTGGCATTTACCTCTCAAAACTTGAGTGAGACGTGTAAAATACTTAAAATTTGCCCTTACCAACATTTTCAAAACTTTTACAATGCTACTTTTGATGTACCATACTTTTTTCTTTAGAGCTGCTGGCACCAGCTCACACGCCATCCTAACACATTGTCTATATGAATACTTGGAAAGCCTAGCCTGTAACGTTAAAGTCACCTTCAAGTTGAAAGCAACATTACTTGGAGAAGTACATGTGCGGAGTGATGATGGTTGACACTGTACTGATGTTGCGGTACGAAAGGAGACACGCTAAAAAATTTTTTTTAGCAAAATGAGGCTGCTTGTCTAACTAACAGTATGCAAGAAATAACGATGCAAGGGACAGTTGGGACGGCTATATTAGGATAACTTTGTGCTGCAACTTGACTTGTAACATGTATTTGACCATGAAGTTTGTAGGCTAGGTCTGAAGTCTACATGCACGAAGTGCACGTAAGCCTGCACAGTTACATGCACGTAGGAAATTCTACATGCACTCGTGCACACGTGCACCCGGGTAAATCGAACCCTGAATTTAACCCGTAAAATACGATCATAAGCACCAGATAATTCCCGCCATTTTGTTCTTTGCCCAATATCATATAAAATGGAACATTCCATGTTGACTTTTATGAATAAGCATACCCAGTTCGTTAATCGACTGGGTAGTTGCGATAATGTACTGTACTGTAGAAGTCAACCCTACGATGCACGTAAAAATAACGATCTAATTTTTAGTGGTCTTGGACAGCAAAAAATGGACTCGATTAACGTTATCTTATGGTTCCTTTCTTGATATAAATATCCCCGTATTTTTGCCACTTCTTACCGTCTTGTTTCAAAATAATCAGCAAATGAAAAGCTTTCACGAAAGCTTTCACGAAGGTATAGAGTTGTCAACCATTGTATTCCTGGTATGACACTTCAGAAGCTTGCCCAGTTTGTGCCACTTCTCATTGGTGATGAGAAACCCAGTTTTGTAATTGTTCATTGTGGAACTAATGATGTTTCATCACACAACACAACTCAAATAATGAACCTTTTTCGGAAGCTTCACACCATCCTCATGTCCCTGAATAAAGATATTCATGTGGCCTACTCTGGACTCACTGGTAACCGAAACTGCCTCCAGGCTGATATCTATGTGTGCTATGTAAACAATCGTATCCGTCAATTCTGTGAGGAGTATCGATGTACTTTCATTGACAATTACAAAATAACCTTTTCTCACCTCTCATATGATGGCATCCACCTTAATAGAAGGGGTCTTGTTCAATTAGCCAGGAACTTTATATCATTTCTAAGGTCTACATATTCTACTTCATCGCCTCCTTTTTGGAAAAGCCAAAACCCAGAGGTGGAAAGGACTTAAAGTTATCTCTTTGTGCTCAACCAACACAAGAATGTACAAAAAATGTCAGTTCTGATAAAATTTCATTTGCCCTATGGAATGCTCGTTCCATAAAAGCTAAGATCCCTATAATTTGTGACTTTATCATGTCTGACAAAATCGACATCTTGGCTATTACAGAATCCTGGCTGACAGGTGATCAACGAGATGAGCCTATTATTGCAGACCTGAATAATACACTACCTAATTATTATTTATTTCATGTGCCCAGGAGAGATCGATCTGGTGGAGGTGTTTGTATTTGTCTTCGTAAAGGTTTTAAAGTTCGTGAGATGCATGCAAGACAGTTTGAGTCATTTGAATATATGGATTTGTTTTTAACTGCCAAAATGCAGCAACCTCTATGTTTAGTAGTGGTTTATAGACCTCAGCTAACTGCCAACAAAAAGTCAACTGCTTCAGTATTTATTCATGAGTTTGCATCATTTATTGAGGACATTGCATCCACTCCTGCTAACTTACTCATTACAGGTGACTTCAACTACCATGTTAATGATTCATCAGATCATGAAGCTTCAGTTTTCTTGGATCTTATTGACTCAGCTAATCTTGCACAACATGTCCCTTGCCCTACTCATCTCAAGGGTCACACTTTGGATCTAATTCTAACAAGGGCATCTGATGATTTTGTTTCTGGTGTTTCAACTACACACTTTCTTCCTTCAGACCATGCTGCTGTAACTTGTTCTGTATCAATAAGCAAACCTCCTACCACTAAATTGGAAGTCAAATTTAGAAGGTTTAATGACATTGACCTTGATAAATTTCGCCAAGATATTCTTAATTCAAAATTATACACTGCTCCTTGCTCTGAGGTGAACTTACTGGTCCGACAATATGAAGCTGTCTTGAGTGAGCTTATTAATATTCATGCTCCTCTCTCTTGTCGTAAAGTTACTGCCCGTCCTCATGCACCTTGGTATAATGACAATCTTAGGAAAGAAAAACAGAAACTTCGCGGTGCTGAACGCCTGTGGTTGAAAAGTAAACTTGAAGTCCACAAACAGATCTTTCGTGACCAAGCATACTTATATAAGAACATGATTCTTGATTCTAAGCGTAACCATTATCAACATTACTTTGAAGAGTGTAACTCTCGTCAACTTTTTCAAAAGGTCAACAGTCTAAGTGCTCCTGATTCTAAACATGTTCTTCCTCATAGTTTTAGTTCTCAGCCATCCCTTGCCAATAATTTTAGTAACTTCTTTGCCAATAAAGTGAAATGTATTAAGGAGGATCTTCATAATATGCCAGCTAACAATGATCCACATATTCCTTGTGAGCCTTGTACTAGTTCTTTTAGAGGATTTTCTCTGATTAGTGTGGAAAAAGTCTCTAGTATTATTCAGAACTGTCCAACAACTTCTTGTTCTATGGATCCTATACCTACTTGGCTTCTCAAGAAATGCATCAAAGAACTGGCTCCGATCATAACAAAGATTATTAATGGTTCACTACAGACTGGTATTTTTCCAGAGTCGCTAAAAGTTGCGCACATTACTCCTCTTATTAAAAATGCAAAGCTTGACTGTGAGAATCTCAAAACTATCGTCCAGTAGCTAATCTCAAATTTCTTGCTAAGTCAATTGAACGTGCTGCTGTATTACAGATCCAAGATTACCTCTCGCATAATAACCTTCACAGCAAGTATCAGTCTGCTTACAGAAGCCACCATTCTACAGAATCTGCCCTTCTAAGGGTTTACAATGACTTGCTGCTTTCAGCTGATAAAGGAAAGGAATCTGTTCTTGTATTATTGGACTATTCTGCTGCTTTTGATACCATTGATCATACTATCCTTTTACAACGCCTTTCCAATAGATTTGGATTTTGTGAAACTGCACTCCGCTGGTTTACATCATACTTTACCAACCGATTGCAACATATTAATATCAATGGTCACTTATCTGAGGCTCATGTACCTGAAGAGGGAGTCCCTCAAGGATCTGTTATTGGTCCTCTTGCTTTCACTTTGTACACATCTCCTATTGAAAACATAATAGAATCATATGGTCTGTCCAAAATGATTTATGCAGATGACACTCAAGTGTATGCTATAGTTGATAATAGAAACTGCAATTCAGTATTACCGCAACTGGAAACTTGTGTTAAAGACATCCTTTCGTGGGCAACCACCAACAGTTTAAAACTCAATCCTGAGAAAACTGAAGTACTACACCTTGTTTCTCGCTTCCGTGATACTATACCACTCACCAGTATTTCCATTGGAGACTCTTTAATCACGCCTGCCCAGAGTGCAAAAAATCTGGGTGTTATTTTCCAGAATGATCTTAGCTTATCTCAGCATATTAATAATGTGTGTCGCTCTGCCTCCTTTGCTTTGCACAAAATTGGTCAATTACGACATTATTTGGATGCCCAAACTACTGAAAAGCTTATTCATGCATTCGTTACCTGCCGTCTGGATTATGGAAATAGTCTTTTCTATGGTTTACCTAAACACCAAATTTCAAAACTCCAGCGAATTCAAAACTCAGCGGCTCGACTTGTTGCATTAACAAAATCATGTGACCACATCACCCCTGTTCTTCGTAATCTTCACTGGCTTCCTTTGCAGCATCGTATCAACTACAAAATCCTTCTTCTTACATACAAATGCATCCATGGTTTTGCTCCATTATATCTAAAGGATCTTATATCTAATTACAAGCCTTTACGTGAACTACGTTCCAGCTCTCAATCTCTTTTAAATGTGCCGTCATCTGTTACCCATTCTTATGGTGATCGTGCTTTTTCAACAGTATCTGCGAAACTGTGGAATGACCTTCCACCTTTTGTCAAGAACTCTTCCACTGTTGGACAATTTAAAACTAACTTGAAAACTCATTTGTTTACTTTGTCTTATTGACCGCATGTTGTATAGTTTTAGCGCTTTGAGACTTCTTGTGTAAGGCGCTATATAAGAACTGTTATATTATTATATTATGAAATGCACTTAAGTCAGACCCCCGAAAAATCCAAGTACGCAGAGATTTGTGCTGCCGTTTCTTGGTGAATTTAGCACAGGGCTTGGCCGGCTGCACAGGTCAGCTATGTAAGCCTGGGAAGTTCGATCGTCATAACGCAAACTCAATGGGAAGTTCGTTCGGAGGTCTGGTATTTTCACACACTAAATCCCATAGGCGATGGCGCGAGTTGTGATTGGCTGGCTCAGAATAAAGGTATTTGAACCAATCACAATGCAGAGGCAATTCAAATTTTGTAATAGATTGTGTGCATATGATGTCATCGAGCAAAACATGGCCCCTTGTTTAGTGGTAAAAACGGATACGCACGCAAGTCCACTGCATGCATGGGACCACGTGCGTAATTGTTTTCGTTCGTAACGACGTCATATGATAACATTCCATAAGTCCTACTGTAAATAACTTTACGGTAGGAATGCTGGGAATTCCTTAATTTATGCATGATAATAGGGCTTGGTTGTGCTGTTTGCGGCTGGTGGGCCGTTTACAGTGCAATTGTACAGATCGCTATTATGACAAACACTTGAGCGCTGTACATGTATTGAACACTGCATCACAAGCAAGCTGCATCAAAACAGCGCTGAGCAGTGTGGGAGTGTTTCATGAAATAACTGACAAAATAACATAGGGTCAGGCGGGAATACAACTGTTGGTGGAATGTTAAAAAGTGCACATGGTCTGAAGAAAGCTTCAGTAAATGCAGGATGGGTTCTACTGTGAAAAGATGATATAAACTCAGCGCAAAATACCAACATTTTTGCCACATACTTACATGGGCGAACATGACTTACGGCGCATTTTTAGACTTGTACGTTCCTGTACAAAAGTGATGGCGCTCTTTGGAAATGTTGACTTTTTGTTGTTGTGTGAACATTACGTCATTTTCGGTTAAACGGTTAACCGCCGGTTAATAAAATCGGTTAAACGGATAGTGAATTAACCGAAAATGCACAGCCCTACTGAGGACTATGCGTAGACTAGCTGGCATTATCTTGAAATAGGCTAGGCCATGCTATGGAATTTTCAGTGCAGGCGGGACTTATTTCGTCCACTGCTCTGCAGGGTTAGCGCTGAGCTCCGAATTTAGTGGGTCCCAGCCTTGGTTTTTGGACCCCTTAAAAGTATGAAACATTAAATTTAAGGGGTTCACCAGGAATTTTAAAGGGTCCAATTCTCCCGCCATCTATACTTTTCCTCAAGTTCAACCCTATTTTCCCCTGTAGGTACTTGAGTTAAATACTACAATGTTTAGTTGCTGAAAGTTTAGTCCATAGTGCTAAGTAAGAGTGAATACAATAATCTCAGAGAAAAAATATGTGACATCAATGCTTCTGTTTGCTTTCCTGGTAATACTGTAGAGTGAAGGTTGCTGATTCCATAAATTTCAATTTTTTTTTTTTTAGTATCGACCGATTATACTATAGCCTAATAGGTAATACCCGATCACGATTATTTAATTAAACAATCGGCCCGATGCTGAATTCATATAACAGATTATTAAAAAGAGGGAAATCACGTTTGTCACTTTAGTAAGCGCCCGCCCTTGCTTCGTGCATATCGTATTACCATAACCAGTTCAGGATGGAAAATACTGGGAATAGTTCCGTTCGTTTCACGAACGGGATATCATTTTTGTAGGCGAAATAGTCTCACTTCAAAATTGAAGATACAAATCAACCCTTCATACAGTACATTTGTTTGCACATGCCCTTTGATAATTTAGTTCAAAGGCCAACATCATGCTCTGTCTAGTTTTCATCCCCCAATCATGTCGGAACATTGCATTCTTTTACTGTACTGGATTGTATTTGTGTTAATATACTGTACAGTAGCTGCTACTCTCCCGCTTTAACGAACCCCATGTAAAGCAATCATGATAATCTTAGCAGTTCTGGACACCCGTATATATAAATATCCCCGGATATTTTTAGCAGTTCTTGTCCAAAACTTAGTCTTGTTATGAAAGAATCTGCAACTGAAATGCAAGTAAGTCTGATCCCCGAAAAATCCACGCACGCAGAGATTTGTGATGCCGTTTCTAGGTGGATTTAGCGCAGGGCTTGTCCGGCTTTGCTAGCTGGCTGGCATTACAAGCGCGATCGTCGTACATAACACAAACTCAACGGGAAAACTTGTCTCGAGACTGAGTATTTTCACACACTAAATCACATAGGCGAAGGCGCGAGTTATGATTGGCTGCCTAGAATCAACGCAATTTAACCAATCACGATGCCGGGGCTAATTTAAATTTTGCAATGGATCTTATGCATACTATGTCACCCAGCAAAACATGATGCCTTGTTGGGCAGTAAAAACGTAAGTCTAGTGCATGCGTGGGCTAAGAAGTTTGCTGCAAGAGACGACATGCATTACTATTTTCGTTTGCAATGACATCATATGACAACATTGCTTAAGTCCTGTATTACGGAAGGAATGCTGGGAATGACTTAATTTATGCAAGATAATAACCACCGAACTACACAAGATTCTCGGTGATTAGTGTACAAAACGTGCACAGATATGTATGCAAAGCTTGGGGATTTGAAAAATAGGCGAAACACTGCAGCTAGATAGTCTGTACTATGTGTTTTGTGCAGAACAGTTTGTACAGCAACTTACGCGGCTCGTTCTGCAAGACAGCAAGGAATACACCTTGAGTGCTCTTCTAAATTGAATTCCATTTAATACTACCGCGTTGTGGCGGAAAATATCAAACGATCATTCCCATTGCAGGGGTAGGGATGGTTCTTCGATTTAAGTACATTTTCGTCTGTCACGGAAAGTGTTTACAACACGTGGTCAGTCATTTCTTTAAAGTACGTTAGTTTTGTACAGGGATCTGAAGCGATAAAACCACACAGTTAAGTCAATGTGTTTTCTGAGAGAGCGTTCGTTCGAACGGTGCACTGTGAATGAAGCAATAAGCCCCGCCCCTTCACAGCGCAACAAGCGATATTTTTTGCAGGTTGCCTGCTTTGTAGTATAACATCAATACAGTTCCGTATCAGGTTACGCTGGGGTCATAGCGTTTGGTTCTGACTGTCAGTGAACTCCGTGCTGATATGGGGCATGAGGCCATGTGTATATATGTGCACACTGCACAGTGTTTTTATGTGTTTTTCTAGGGATATCGGGGAGCCAAACCATCTTTAGTGAAAGATTGAATTGAAACCAGAACTTTCAAAAAGGAAGCCTCGTGCATCAGCCCATAGAATTTTTCGTAACAGGGAATATCCATGCTGGCTGAGGCCAGATTTCTTTGCGTCCAAGCTTACTTCTCGGGACGCGCGGGAAGAAGCCTAATTTATAAACTGCGCGTCCAGAGACAGAACCTTGCGTCTATGACGCTCAGACGCACTAAAACGCGAACCCTGCTGCTCTGCCAAATCCTTGAATCTTTACGACTTGCTGATGCCTGACAGTGCAACACGACTTTCATTGAAGGTTCAGTTGAAGCCAGCCCTGCAGGGCTTATTTCGAGATATTGTCGGCTAACTAAGTGGTAGCAATAACTTGCATGTTGATTGTTATTGGTTTAACTAAGTTACGTCTAACTTTGGCTAGCCAAACTTACAAATCTTGACAAAATACATTGTGACACAAATGGCCTGCTCCCCACATCAATGTTGAACTTGAAGTTTCTGGATGCCTTGGGCTGTCATGGGGCAACATTGATTATTGAATGAGAGAGTGGGGATGGTGATAAGTTCAAAGTTCATTGCTTATGTTGCCTGCTTTGCTGAATCAATTTTGTCAAGAATTGTTTATCATTGTTGGAACTTGGAAGCCTGTAGGCTGTACAAAGGTAGACTGTATGGAGAGTTTGGAGACGTTTTCAGTCTTGGTCAATGCCTCCTTTTTTGGGGGGTAGTGTTTCAGTGACAAATGTCACAGTATAGGGATAATGAAGAATAATTGCTGAATGCAACAAGACTACATATCATAACCAGGTGAATAGGCAAAGGAGGACTAAGTTCCCATAAGATTCCCCATAGTCCAAACTCTAAAAGCAAACAACTAACCCAAACCTACTGAGACCAGCCCAGAACAATTATTTTCTACCACAGATGAGGAAGAACTGGCTTATATTAGCCTTAAAGTATTTCACCAATGGGGCGTGTACTCTAGGAGACTATCATTCCACTGAACTTGCCATATTTATCAAGCCTTGTGGAACACTTCTAAAGCTTTCCGTGCAATGCTGAATCCTCTTAAATTTTTCTGGCATCCTCAAAAGTCACCTGCATTGTAACTGAAGATAAGTCATTGTCAGAACTAAGCTAGACCTGCTTGAATGATGCATTGCAGTCCTGAAAGTAGAAATATAGTGCAACAATGTAACCCTCCTTTTACCATTTCTACAGAAAAAAAGAAAACTGGACACTCGAGAAGAGAATGGCCCTCTGCTGACCATTGGCAATTGTTGGCCATCACTGGCACTTCAAACTGGGCCCAAAACAGAGTCTGCAGCTGTAAATATTAAAATTGCTGTGATGGAAGATTACAAGTATCTCTTCAAGGTGGTACTAATTGGCAACGCAGGTGTAGGAAAGACTTGCCTTGTTCGCAGGTTTACACAGGTAAGTACATCTAAGGAAGCTGTAACAGAACAGGTGAAATGAACATTACTTCAATTACCATTAGGCTTATTTCCCTGATACTTCAAAAAACCCTGATTTGGGAGCCTTTTTTAGGGTGTTATTACTTTATTACTTTTGCGAATGAAGACAAAAAATCCCTGGTGCAGTGGACCATGAAGTTGCAGATAGGTTGCCAGAAGATATACTGTAGTGTGACAACATAAGGAAGCTTTGTGTTTCTAACTCAGCATAGTCAGTAAAGAGCAGAGGGGGTCAGTGGTACATCCATGAGAGCATTATTTACACTTCACTTAATCAATTGTGAAGTAGCTGCTGTATATGGAGAGCATTAGGCTAGATTTCTTCATGTGCAATAAGGTATTAAATTATCATAGCCCCTGAGGAAAGACTTGTATTCAGTTTTGCTCTCACATGGGTTACTCCAGTGTAGCTTTCACATTGTGTCACCTTTAGTTTAATCAGCAAAAATACAGCCCTCTAAAATAGCCTCAGCATTTGGCAATACCCAGGCAAATTGACCCTGACTTCAGCAAAAATTTTGCAGAGGCGTTAGATTGCCGAACATTATACGGGGACTTAAAAGCACAATAGTTGCGCAACACATGGCTTGAATTTAGGCCTAAGCTTCAAGTAAATGACTTTTTTTTCTATGATTGAAATTTCAGCAAATGCATTCAGTATTATTTCTTGACAAACAAAACATAGTTGCAAGTGTTCAAGTTTTTATGGAAAATCTTGATGGCAAATGTTTACTACGATGAGTATTTAAGGAATGTACCTGACTCACCACCTGCTCTCAAAAAGTAATCTCTGCCAACACATGAATGTGACATGGTAGAGAGTGACCTTTAGATTTAAGAACCAATCATTTTATGGTTTTGATATGTAATTTAGGGGGAAAAATTCCCAAAGTGGCTGTTTTGGTTTTATCAATGGGATTCTGGAGCTTCTGAAAGAAATTATGTTTGCGCACAGCTAGTACTGTAATATCAACTTTGTAAATAACTTTCCCTTCCGCTCACTTCATTAACTGTTGTTTGCATTGGACAGTTACCCCATGACTTGAATGCTGTTGTAAATTGTTTTCGTGCCAAAGTCACTCCTTTTTACTTCAGTCATTTTTTTGCCTTAGCCAATATCTTATTTGCCAGGGCTGGAAATGGATACTACCTTTGGCTAGGTGGGGGGGGGGGGGGAGGGAAGCTGTGTACAGTGTACACCACTGTTATGGAGATAATGTTGCAACCTGACTCATACTACACTGACAAAATATTTTTCCTGTTTTCATTATCTCCCAAAGGGTCTCTTCCCACCTGGTCAGGGAGCAACAATTGGTGTGGACTTTATGATAAAAACTGTAGAAATTGGTGGTGATAAAGTCAAGGTATGTAGCATAATAGTTCTTAGATATTTAGAAAAAAATTATGATTTATGGAGGTTTTTTCATGGTTGATCCATGCCCCAAACTCACTCTGTCCAGTAAAATAAGTTCCTATCAACTACCTTTTGCAAATCATAAAAATATTGTAGCTTTAAGTGTTTGGACAATAGCAGTATGTCAAAACTGAATTTGATGTTAAGCTCTAATTAGGCAGCAGGTTTTGATTGGTCAGGGTTGGAAGGTACAAAGGCAGATATTTTCAGTGACAGAAAGGGGGAGGGCAGGGGTAAAAAGTTATAGAGTAAACAATTTAACTATCAGGAATGAGATAATTGGTCTTTTAACCAGTTCTTTGACAATTCTTTCCAACAAAATTTGCAACAATTAGTAGTTACCTATCTGAATCAAGAACTTAGAAATCTCAGGAGGGGGGGGGGCATTACATGATCAGCTAGGGGTCTTTTTGCCTTGCAACAATCACCCTAAGAATGTCCTCCAATCAGAAATAAAGGGAAAGAATTTTGCATGTCACCTAAATCTAATAGTTTTCTCGTTAGTTTTGCTCCAAAGTATTCATCAAAATATTTAAACCTTCATTACTGCATATTCAAGGTAAACCAAGCAGACTTTACTCTTATTAAATTTCATATTTTGGGAGGTCCTGGGTAGGATGTGAAACTGCATCCAGGTGGGCTGAGGAGTTTGTGTGTGGCTTGGAGTTTGTTCCTGACTATGTTCACTGTATATCGTTTAAGTTAATGTTCATATTTTCCTCTTTGTACTTCCCACTGGGAGTGCTCTGTCCCATAAGCCTACCAAGGTTTTTTAGAGTCCTTCCTTTCACAACTTTCGAAACGTAATTTGTTACAACACTGTACATATGTAAATATTGTGATTATTGGTCGTTACGATGAAACAAATGAATGAAATGACTATCGCCTGTAAAATGTGCACATGTGGCCGTTACTACTCATCCAATGACTGGCGGGTAATAGGCACCACAAACCGAGAAATTCCCTCAATGGTTGCCCCCTGTGGGCTGGGGGTTGTAGAATATGCCCACAGTTTTCCCTGCCTGTTGTAAGAGGCCACTAAATGGCAGGACTTGAACAGTATGACACTATATAACACATTCCTGTTGGTGTGTTGTTAAATCTTATCTAACTAACTAATTCACATTTTGGGAGAAGAAACGTTGTCACATGACTCATAAGAGCTAATCTTAAAACAAGAATATACTGTATTAATGTAAGTTAGGGTTGCTGCCTTTCTCCATTAGTGAACTTCAAATGTTAGTAGCCTTCCAGTTAGTGTGACTGTTATTCCAATGGGTACAGCACATCCCTAGAATACTGGTGTGTGTGTGTACAGATAGACAACAGACACATTCAAAGTTAAATATATGTTTTTAAAAAGTTATATACCCATGTGTAGGTGGGAAAGTTTTGGAGTGAAGAGGCGCCTTCCCTTTTGTATTTTGGTGCTTTGTGAGAAATTTTAGCAATTGAAAGCAGGGACCATGCAAATACTTATGGCCTTAGGCAAGCTCACATATTGATAATACTCAGCCTAGCTTCAGTTCCCTACCAAAGAGGACTGACTGCATGGTCAAGTGGTTAGAGCCTCCTTGCAATCTGGAGGATGGAGTTTGAGTCCCAGCCGGGTCAGACCAAAGACTTAAAAAACGGAACCTTCTACCGTAGTGCTTGGTGCTTAGCCTAAGCAATGGAGTAGGGAAAACAAACCAGTGAGTCACAACTGGCCAGCTCTACTTGAACCAATTAGTTGAGAACTGGGTGGTAAAACTCTAACTAATCTATAAAAAATTCCCATGGGCTATTACTGTATAATTGTACAATAGCTAGTGCTTTTTACAAGGATAGTGCAAATGCCCTTCAGCAGAAGAAGTTTGTCAAATTCACCCTTTTAAATTTACCTGTAAAAGCTGTGAAAGTTGCTCAAAGCCATGTTCTGCTTAGTACACAAACTGTGTATGATTTAAGTGTTAATTGTAACCTGACAAGTGTTACACTTTATCACATATCTTTGCCCACACAAGTAGGCACTGGCCAGTCAGACCAAAATTATAGTGTAAACCTAAGGTCTATCAAGTACAGTAACACTTCTCAATTGTGAATAGAGACACCTAGGGTTTCCTTCAGATGTAGATGTTTATGGTGATGATACAACCCTCCCCATAAAAGATGTAAATGTTTTAAATTTTCTCCTGACTTTTTTTTTTCGTTTTGTGATAACTGAGATTTAGAGACACTACAAATACTTTATACTTTTCACAGTTGCAGGTATGGGACACTGCAGGGCAGGAACGGTTTCGCTCTATCACCCAGAGTTATTACCATAGTGCTGATGCCTTAGTCTTAGTTTATGACATCACTTCCAGAGAAAGCTTCAATTCCCTCCCAGGCTGGGTGAAAGAGGTAGAGCAGTATGCCAGCAGAAAGATCATTTCAGTGTTAGTGGGTAAGGAAAATTGTCTCAAATTTGTGTGATGGTTGGTTAGTATTCATTTATACTTTGTAATAATCCTCAACTGCTATTGGTCTGTTGTGGCCAGGTGACCATGCATTATCCCTTTATAAACTCACGGTTAAGGATAACTTATCTTGAACTATTCCTTATTACACATGGTGGTGCTATTTCAATGTGGTTATTTGCAGAAATAATTTCCCCATCTTTTAAGTCAAAATATTGAACATTGTGTATAAATGAACAAGGATGAAAAACACCACTCTTGACCTATGTAGACTATAACAGGATAATGCTATGGCTGGATGCATTAGGGCTGCACCCTCATATATTTGCATTAACACCAATCATGCATTATCCAAGGCTAAATGCAAAGTCCAGTAGGGTTGCCAGGATTGTGTCAAGGGGAGGGAGGGGGGGGGTGGAGCACGACATGGGGGAAAAGTCTAAGGGGAGAGAGAAACAACCGCTATTTTAGGTGTTTTTTGCATTTCACGGTTGGGTTATGGGGGGGTTTAACCCTCAAAACCACCCCAGTGGCTACACCACTGGCACAGACCAACTGTGTTAGATATGAACCATTCTATCAAAATCAGGGACATGTCTCCACACTGATGATTTCAGTTACATCCACATTTGTAGCTCTTTGATAAGCTTCAAAATAATACCCGAGTTATCTGTGTAAAGTGCAAATAACTCATTTTCTAATTGATGGCACTTTTCAGAATTTTAAAATTTTGCAGTATACAACTTGGAGGGAGTAAGCATTTTAAGCTGCTATATTGTACACAAAATATGGAATAATAGTCAAAAAAAGTGTATTTTTTCAAAACTTTTCAGCTTGTCCTTACCATCATATAATAATAACATGCAAGAAATAAAATGTTTGAAATTTTCCCACTTTTTTACAATTCAACCACTCTTTCATGACGACATTTTGGGACATGTTCCTGATTTTTGTAAATGGGTGAAATATTTTCTGGAACTTAGTGATTGGTTGTGCCCTAAGTTGCAACCTCTTTTCATGCTTTCTGTGTCATAGGTAATAAACTTGATCTTCACACTGAACGTGAAATTACAGCTGAGGAAGGAAATAGTTGTGCTGAGTCCCATAATATGAGATTCTTAGAGACCTCAGCAAAAGACGCAGATAATGTGGACAGATTGTTCTTGGATATTGCGGTAGAGTTGACCAACAATGTACGGAATGTGGAAATCAAGAATGGACCAATTGAGGAAGAAATAAGAGACCACGGGTCAGTTCAAGGATGTTGTCGGTGACTGGATGGATAGATTTATCTGTCATCTTTCATATATATAAATATGCAATAGAATTGTAGCATCAAATCTTTATGGCTTTCTCATGAAATTTGAATTTCCCAACGCATCTTCCTGTCATTTTTGAAACATGTTTTACTATGCCATTTTAAGTTCTTTTTTCCTATTTTGCATGGCTGGATTGAGTTTCCTTCCATTTGACAATTTTTTGCAATGTGATCGTACCATGCAAGACAATGATGAGTGGGCCGTTAAATTCTTAACCTTGCCCAGGGGGTATTTGGAAGAAACAGGCACAGTGGTGTGTATTAGTAATTTAGGTGAGTTTCAAAGCATGTGTAATTAGAATATTTAGTGGTGTATAGAATAGATATTTAAGTGAAAATGTGAAAAAATAGTTACCCTCCAATATTTGATGTTGTTTTGTTTATATGATATCATCGGCACCTTAACATGATATAGGTGAATACGAGCAGCTAGTGACGTCAGCCATTTGCGGGGTCTATTAGCCTGAAAACTTCCTTACCCTATTGTCCACATGCAATTCAAGATCCTCATATTCAGTGTGAACTAGGAGGTATTTTTAGTGTGTGACCTTACATGATACAGGTATTGAACAATTGGAAAGATTCAAACTGATGGACCCTAGATATGGCTGACTAAATCAGACCGTCACTGGACTGTCTGGATTCATCTATAAAATTTGCTCCTATCGTCCTTATTAAGTGATGTGTACACAACTGAGATTGTTTCAAAATCAGTATTAATGTTCAGATTTATTTTAGTTTTTGGTATTCAATACAATTTACCCCAAGTATTAGGTCACACGCTGAAGTTAATGCCAGTTCTGAATTCTGTATTCCATTTTGAAAATGCAATCTCTTGTTCAGCTTTATATAATATTTTTATGTCATATTTATGAATATTCATAACTTGTTCTTTGGAATGACTGTGAAGTATTTATTGAGGTAGCAGTATAATCCAATTAGATTTTAAGCATAATTTTTTGCCAAGATGGTTCCACCAGCTTTCACAATAGCAACTAAAGAAACAATTACTGACCCATTGTAAGCAGAAGAACAGGAGTGGGGAACCTTTTTACTCTCAAGCAGTGTTGTAGTACCCGTACTCGAGTACAAGATTCTGTACTCGTACCCGTACCCGTACCCATGACCTGGTACCCGTACCCGTACTCGTACTCATGGCCTGGTACCCGTACCCGTACTCATGATTAATTTTTCTTGGGACTCGTACCCGTACTCATGACCAGGTACCTGTACCCATACCCGTACTCATGACCTGGTACCCATACCCGTACTCGTACTCACGACCTGGTACCCGTACCCGTACTCGTACTCACGGTCCCATACTCACACTACAACACTGCTATCAAGGGCCATTGCTCATATATATTTTACAAAGAATGTGCATAATTAGCAGTTGTCCTAGCACTTAAGTTTAGCATTTCCAGGTCACATTTATCTGTTTCAAGTTTTTTTTAATATTTTTGTTATACTTGACAACCTGTAAATAATGTGCAGAATACTCTCAGGCTCTTAGCAATCCAAAAAACCTGTGAGAATAGTTAAGAGAGTGGTAATACAATAGTGTGCAATGAGAAAGATATCAAATTGTAAGAGTAGAGCGATTTTTTGTATTTTATTTAGTCATATTGACATACATAAAAATTTCTTCATGTGGCAATGATGAAATTGTAGCCAAAGTTTGTGCTTCTTTTTAAAAACTATTTCTGTGTGCAATATACTTACCCTATGTCTTGCCTTTGATTGTGCAATGAGTTGTTATGAAATGGAGGTGTATTCTTACTTTATTTTCAACTTCATTGTTGTTTCTATATGTTTATCTGCAGAAGTTTTTATGACATTGTGCTGAAATTACAGCATATTCAGTCATTCTTTGTACTATCCTCAGTGTCTATTGGTCCCAATTACAGTCATTGACTTTTGTATCCAGCATAAACTCACTTCATTGGACAAACACTTTCATCTTAAGCTACTCCAGCTTCCTCGAGGTTGCCCGTTTTAAATTGACACATTTACAAAATTGATCGCAGTCCTCTTTTCCATCTTTTAGTTACTACTCTGCATGAATGAATAAGTTCAATAAATGCAGAGCTGTACATTTTCAATAGAATAATGCAATCTTGGTTAATGGCAAGATGCTCTAAGAAACCCTCTGATCGTTCATTATCCTGTGCCAATGTATGATCCATCATTGTTTAACATTTAATTACTGCAAACAACTTGAGTTGCATGACTGAAAGGCTTTAAACAAAACACCTTGTCCAGCAGTAAGCACTTCGAAGGAATCTCTCTAATGCAATGAGATCTCTTTTTCTGTTTCTGTTTTGGTTCTGTGTGTCTGAATATTATTTTACTTCATTTCATGTAAATTTTTTTCTTTAAATACGTTTTGAAGAAAAGCAAATATCGGACTGATCTTTTATACCCTCTGTGTTTGCTAGTACATGTTGTTTGCAAAGTGATTGCAAGAACTTCTTCTCATAAATTTTTCAATTTTAAAAAACATTTTTATCTGTGTGTATTACATACAAATTTTGTTAATTCTTTTTTGCATTGATATGGTGGTTACTAGTAGTAAATTATTCTGCTACAACGTGATGGCTTGTTTTATAATTTTGGTGCTCATTTTCCCTATATTGAAGATAACTTAATTATTTTCAGTTTTGCAATAGCATTTTTCCTAATTTTCATTGTGTTGTATGTATATTAAAAATCCCATGCTTCATAACGTTAACAAAGTTGCTTGGAAACAGCTGTATAGACGAATCTGGACAGATTGTAATGGTCTGATTTTAGTCGGCCATTGCTGGGGTCCGTCACCTTCAAACTTGAAATTCCCTTACCTGTTCCATGGATGGTTGTACACTGAAGTGTATCTTGATTTTCTCAACTTCACTGAGTATGAGGATTTGAAATTCACGTAGACAATAAATGAAGACCCCACCAATGGCTGCCTACAGTCACTAAAAACAAACGCTAATTGGATTCGTCTATAGACTGTTTTCCAAACATCAATTACAAAGGATTGTGGGATAGGATTTTGGTATGTGCCATATTTGTCAATGACATATTACTGCAGCCCAAAAATCACTCCCACCAACATTCTGTCCCACAATGCTTTGTAGTTGCTATTTGAAAAAGGGTCTGTTGAAAGAGACGATGCAACAATAAGAACCGTTTACAAAAACGTTTAAATATTTAGTTCAGACAGATGCAGGGGGGATTGCAATCAAGTCAATGGAGGTTTGTGTCTAGAGCTTTATTGCCTGTTTTAGAGGTTTGGGATTACATGGTTTCTTTTACATTTCTTGAATATTTATTAGTTATTACACTGGTGCTTTTTGATAGAGGTCAAGGTTGTGTGAGATGGATGTCAATGAAACAGCAAAAACCTTGGAAATAGCTAAGAAATGCAAGCAAAGACTGGCAAAATTTGATTTCCTTTTGGCAAAGAATCACTAGTAAACCTTTTGGCTTTTTTTTTTTTAGCTTGCCCTCGTACCTTCAGTACAACTGTTGTCACAACTTCTTATAAACTTGGGTATGTCATGTAATAAAGTTTTGCGAGTTTTCTATTAAAGGAACAAAGCAGATGTATTTCTTTGCCTTTGGTGCTGAGCATATGCAATGGAGTGGAGAAAACATGCCATTGTGCCGCAATTGGTAAAAAAAGGGCGTGGCCTGCCAGACTTAAAACAAAACTGAGCCATAACACCTCATCTATGTAACTTCTAACCAACATCTTTCGGTTTGATGACCATTAGCACTGATATATCCTCATGTATGTAGCATCTAGAACCATCAATTCATGTACCTCTGACAGTATTACTCACCATAGTTTAATTTATGAGCCCTGAACTTTATTATCCAGGAAACTTTGTTACCAGCAAAATAAATCCCATTGCTTGCATACAGACTATATATCCTCTTAACTACACTCTCTGTGTAATTCTTGCATTCAGAGCGAGGTAATTTATTATGACAAGAGCTAATATATTACAAGCACCTGTTGGTGACTCACTGAGGGTAACAAGTTTAAGCAGCTCTGGTTCTATTGAAACAATACTGTAGGTCCAGTGGCAGAACTAGAGATTATTATGGATGGAAAACCTACCTACTGTAACTTGGCATAGGATTGAACCCAGAACCTCTCAGTTGCTAATGCTTTATTAGCCAGAGGAACCCTAGAATGCAATACTGCAGTGTTGGCTTTAATATCATTGAAAAAGTATATAAAATGACGAAGTTTCCAACCTTTATGAAAGTTGTGTGAAACTTGCCTCTTCCCACTGGAATACTTTAGTTGATATCCCAATACTTGCAACAGTTTGGTTCTTCCAACAAAATGAATACTTTTTTGAAACATGTTCTGCATGGTTATAGTGCTTAATTAGGCCCTTTACTGATAAGGACTCTAGTACATTGTATGTCAGCTGAAAACATTTTGTGTCTTGACCTTTACACTCATGGTGGTATAGGGTCCTTCATGATCCTTAAACTTTAAAATTACGCTTTTATTGAATAATGTTATGTTTTGTGAAGCATTGTTTACTCAAATGTGGTCAAACTTGTGTCTTGTTTAATTGGAGCAATTTTCAAACACTTTTGTGTAGTTCCATGAAGGGGTCCACTCTCCATAAATTATGGAAAAAGCTGCTTGTGGGTCATCAAATTTGAGTCTGAAATGGCTGTTTCTCCCTTTTGAATGTCGACATTAGAAGTGTGATGGCTCTTAAAAGCTCATCTATTTTGCCACAATTTATAAAAAGGACAAAAGGTAGCCTGTTTGTCATTAGTCCCCTTGTTATGTCCAAAGCATGATTCTGATTTTGGGGTTAACTTTGTTGTTGAAGAATACTCATAGGTCTTTGACTCATCACCCTTTGACCCTTCCCTGTGTAATGTTGTTTAAGACTACACATGTTTTTAAATGATGCAAATTGAATGATTCAATAATTTAATATACTGATGTGTCAAATGTGCTTCATTTGTAGTAAAAGTAGTAATTATGTAAAATTGACATCATTTGATAAAGAGAATTCACCCTTGCAATATATATACTATGGTGGAGGAACTCTTTGCTTTTGAAACTTGGACCCAGTATTTTGTGCCTACCTAACATTCGTATAAACTTTGATTCTTCCTCAAAGGGCTTTATTGTTATATCAAGTCATGACTCATGTCACAATGGATTTTGGTTTTTGATTAGTTGGGCACAGGAAGTACATGACTTGGCAATAACTGCCAGTTTAAATAACTGACCCTACCCTAAGTTAGTAGAATCAGTTTCAGGTCAAAATGTTACATGGGACAGATTCAATATGGATAGACTCAGAATGACTTGTTACAACTTTGGTGCAATATTCTTTAGATCTTTTAAACCAGGAAGTCAACTATTAAATGAGTGAATGTTAGGACAGGGTTGCTTAAGCATGTTTTAGCTAGTGATGACAAGTTGCCCTAGGTCAGTGCTACATTTAGTTTGTAACATAGCATGTAATTGATGCTGTGAATCAGGAACACCAGCCTTGGATGGTAATGTACACTGCTAATACCAGAGGCTGCAGCTAGGCTGCAGCTGCCTCAGCTAGGCTGCTGCTTCCTCGGTCATTCTTTGATGCTCCAAATATTGCAGTAGCAGAACTAAAAAAAGCTGATGTGCTGTTGTAATGTGTGTAGGAACAAAGCATGACTGTAAAATGATTGCTGTATCTTGGCTAACGGAGCTGCAGCTTAGCTATTTTGATGTTGTGCATAAACCACTACACTGTAATTAAGAAACTAAACATGGCTGCTTAGCCATGTATTGGACCAAGATTAGATGGGAAACCATGGGTCAGGCTGGGATTATAAATCTACCTTTAAAATATGATATTTTGATTAAATGAAGACCATTTTCTTTTTCAGTTGCTTCAATACCACAGCTGCTTTTACTATCTCTGAACCAGCAGTGAACAAAGATTTCTACCATGTTTTACTGGCTGGTACGCTAGTATTTACCATCTGACCATTTAGCATGGGTCGTGGTTGTGTTTTTTTGTGGTCACATCTTCATTCTTGACAGTTTTGTATTGTGTGTAAAGTTGATATTATTTACCCATTTTATTCACAGAATCATGATCGAGTACCTTATTTTTACTGACATTAAAAATGAATTTTGAATGAGAATTCTACAGACATGAGAGAAGCCAAGCAAAGGCCTCTCTTTAGCCATGTCTTCTTTTTATTTGTAATTTTTGAAAGAAATTACTGAAACCTTGCCTTTTGATCATCGTATTTTAACCCAGCAGTGGTGCTTTCTTATTTCCATGAAACACTACTTACAAATTAATATGTTTTTTCCTGAAATAATTCATTCAAAAGTGTTATCTTCTGCTGTGCAATGTCAAAGGATTTTTCAGGAAATTTCTTCCAGTGTTTATTGTGAATGATGCAGGCACTTAATGCTCAATAAATAAATGTGCATGTGATTTGAGTATAAAAATAGTTTCATTGGATTGTTGATCATTTGGTTTGATTTCTTCTTAATGATCTTAAGAGCTGAGGTTCCGACAAGATTCACTGGCAAATGCAGAATTATGAAGGGTTTAGGAGACTGGGGTTACCACTAAAGGGATACCAGGTAAAATCTGAATAAGTGATTTAGGTAATTTGTTGGCCCATGGAATTGTGGGACACAGCATCGGATACATGAACTGATTTCACTATAGTGTATGGCATTCCCTTGTTTTCTTGCAGTTTGTGCCTACAACATAAGCCTATAAATCTACAGTATGTGTCTAACCAACTGGAACAAAATAGGGGTCTCAGACCTACTTTACACAGATTCGAATGCATATTTTACACCAAAAAGGCAATCTGGACATTGTCCACTGCACAAAACTAGACCTAACATTCCTCTTTATGTTATGGATGGATTAAAAAATAATGATGTCACCAAATTTTCATGTGGACTCAGATTTTGAAACGTGTTGTAGTTGAGGATAGGGTTGTTAATCCTGACAATTTAGAGGATAAGCGCATGTACATAGCCAAAACCAATTTTGGAACTCATTTAGTTACCTCCATCAATCTCAGTGTAGGTGGTAAGGAGGTCAGAAAATTGTTATTCCATGTCCCTTGCCTCTTTCCCCTCCTGTGAGTTCTAAATAAACACTTCTTCCCACAATGCCTTGGTTAATTTGATCTCTTTGTAGGCAAAATGCATTTACCCAAACTTAATGTTTTTAAAAAGTCTATCCTATTTCATGATTGGCTCTTGGGGATCATGTGACAATACTTTCATACCTAAAATGTAAAATTTCCTAGGAGTAGCTGCTTGGTCTACTTGAGTAAGCTATCTCTAAATCCTTAATTTTAAGAAAGCTATTTCAAAGAGATTTGGACAAATTGGAATTAAGATTTTGGTCGTCATCCCAAATGGCATTTTAATGGGGGCATGGGAGCAGAAATTCTCAATTGGTACTACTGTTTGACATAAATATAAAAGATGCAATGTAGCTCATATTGCACAGCATGCACCAAGGGTTTTGATTACACATTGGGGACTTGCATGCTCATCAGGATATCCCTTGAGCAATAAACTTAAGGATTGCATCTGCACAAGAAGTAGCTTCATTCAAACAGCTGTTGGAGTGGCTCAGAGAAAAATGCTCGGGAAAATAGGAACTTCATGTGGTGCAAAAATTTTCCCTGAAAGTCTGCTACTTGAAATTTGCAAGGTCCTACACAAGGTTGGACATAACACCCAAACCCAACAGAGGTCTGTGTGACAGTAAACTTCCTGCCATTTTGTTTCAATTGACAAGAAATGGAAGGTAGTTTATATATACCAAGTTATTCACATCAAAGAAATAGAAATGTTTGTGCTATTGTTTTGCATATATATTGCACTTTTGTTAGGAAATACAATAACAATGTGAGGACTTACAGAAATCATTCACAAGGTCAAAACGCAGGATAGGATATATATTAGTCAATATTAAAACTTACACACACAGGGTTACGTAACTGGAGGGTTCTACAAATTACTTCTTTTTCAGAAACTTTTCAACATTCATTCAAAATGAACCTTGGGGTGGCCATTCCCTGATGACAGAAAGAGGACAGCTTAAGATATAGCTAAGAAGAGCCCTACCATGGGTTGGCACATAGTGTACAAAAAATATTTTGATGGCCAGACAGGCCCTTCTTAGTGCTCTTAGCTTTCAACTCTAAAAATGGAACTGAGAAACATATAATCTTTGTTCAAGTGTAAACTTAAATTGTCCAGGAGAAGACCCAATGAGTGGCCACCCTACTGACTGAACCATGCTCCATAATGACACACTTCGTTAATACAACTTGTGTGGGGAATGGCAAGGCACTTAAAACAGTGCAACAATTTGCTTCAGTGGACAATTGATACAAAATGTTTGATTTTCGAAGGATGTGTGATTGATATACCCTAGGTCACAGTCTAGATTTTTAACAATGCCACTCAACAAGAAAGATTCTTGTCCCAGTTTCTGGAACCTTGGTAAATATGCTGGATAATATGTGACCTTTGCAACCAAATCAAAAAAGTATCTTATGACCAGGAATGCATTATGGTATTGACATTTTCAGTGACTCGGCACTTACTATAAAACCTATTGTTAGAATTAATGCTCAATGTAAAGGTACTAAACCATGGTACCTACACTATACATCTGTCACCATTCTTGCAAAATAAATTTCTTCTATATCAAACCTACATCAGCTCTCTTACACATTAAGCATTTTATTATGGAAGACTTTTCTTAAAGCAAACAACACATGCCCTTTAAGAGGCAAAGCTCCAATTATATCACCCCTTCCTCACAGAATTCTTTTCAAAATTAAATTGAACAAAATGAAAAAAACTTCATGGCTTTAGATATGCTTTATGCAAAACAAAAGTTTTGCATGTCGAAGTATCTAGAACATTTTCTGATGTAGCTAGGATAACTGTTACCCATACTGGTTATAAAGAACGGCAGGGTTTAAATACTGCAAAAGCCATCACCTCTTGAGAATCAATGAAATTTTTCAAAACAACCTTGAAACGACCCAGAAAGATTCCATAAGTCTGTTATTTAGCACAAATTCTGCCAGTAGATACATTGTAATTAAAATAAACACCTCCAACCTCCCTTGATTCACCGTTTAATTCCAGCTTTTATTCCATTGCAGAACTAATTTTTACAAAAGTGTCCTTCTTCTTTCTGACTCTAATCTGAATCAACTGTCACTGAAATGGCTCCTTGCCTCTTCAGTAGAAATTTTGATGTGGACACAGCCACAGTTGACAGTGAATTGGAGAGAAAACACACCACAGTGAGGCAGGTAGCTGTACTGGATTAAGAGATTTTACAGTATAGCACAAGTATAGCACTTCCAGGTTCCATGTGCTACTTCCACATCCAATATGAACATCATATGTATTTGAAAGGCAAATTCTCTCACCCCAAACTACAATTTGTGTAGTAGTCCACAGAAATCCTCAATTGGCTCAGCTAGGTAGATTGACAGCTAGTTCAAAGGATGCAGAGTACAAAAGCTCATATCACATAGCATGTGCTGTACTGAGAGTGTTTTCAATACGCAAAGGGGTCTTACATACTCATGCTGAAGCAATAAACTGAGATAGTGTCTGGATGAGGATGAATTTTAGTCAGCTAGGGGGAGGAGCTTAACCATTTCACAGCCAGTGTCAAGAAATGTAGCTTCACCCTTTTCAGCAAAGACGCTGAAATTTTTGTAGCAATTTTACGTAATAGTCTGTACGTAGCAGTGAACAGAATTTATTCTATACTATGTAAGTGGCTGTGAAGGGTCTAGTAAGTATAGGTTAGGAGAAGTGGAACTGTTTGGGGTAAGAGGGGTAGGATCAGGTCTTTAGCAAAAAAACAGTAGGGCCAGAAAATTCACTGTGAACAGTCATTTAAGGGGGTACAGTTAATAGGCAGCCTGTGCATTGTGTAACATATTTCAGCATGTATTTTACAGGGCCGATATCATCTTACACAGGAGCATGGAGACAGGACGGACACATCTGTCTTATGCAGGTAACTGGTTTAACTACAGATTACTTCTAATGTGTGCTGCATAGATACAATTTGTTAGTACAAATCCATTCACACAGAATTCCCAGATAACTGTCCTTCTATGTATATCTTAATATATAAGTATATATTCATTTCAGTTTTTAGAAATAACCAATGGACACTTTTTGAAAAAAGAAAAACAAAACAACACAAACTTCAAAGAAGCATACGAAGGTTCAGAAATGGACAACAAGATTAATATTAAAATAGTTCTCCACTTTCAAAGTATTTTTTCTTCTAAATATGAAAAAGTTAGATACACATTGATACCATTTCCGGATTCAAATGGAGCTATCCTTTTACATTTTACTGTTTTAGATTATGGTTGATTTCAGAATAAGGTGTTTGACTTGCATCTGATATATGTTGTCATACACAAATACCCTGAATTATATATAAAGCAAATACTAGGAAATATTTTGTCTTCTCTTTCTATTTACCTCTCTTCCTGATAAATATTTCAATACCTCACAAAGTAAATTATACATAAAAGAAACTTTATTGCTAGCTGATATTTCATCATCATACATAATGTATGCAAACCATTTCCTATACTTTACTATTAAACCCATCTGACCATTCTGCCACTATTGGCTATTTTCATAGAATTTTCCAATTAAACATGTATTTTACTCCAAATCTTTATCAATTCCAAATAAAATTAAAATTTTGCAACTGTAGTCATAGATATCATATCCAAAATTTACAACAACACATTAGACTCTTGTCAACAGTAACTTGTCCTAAAAGAAATCTCTTCAGCAAAGCACAGATCCTACTGAGTATTTTGATGGAGAGAGAGCAAATTCTTAAAGGCACCTTGTCCGAGGTACAGCATTGACCACCTGGCAATTCTTGGATCATATTAAAATCTTCCAATTTACAACTGCTTGTCCGCAATTCCACGTGTTAATGGGGACTATTTCGCATACGTTGTCATATCAGCAAAATCACATAGAAAAGTTACTTCTTTTCTTGCCCAACAGCCCCTTGTGGGCTGGGGGTTGTAAAATATGCCCACAGTATTTCCTGCCTGTCATAAGAGGCAACTAAACATAAATCAAATCTGAACCTGAAATATATACTTGATTATAAATGTAAACTTTGAACTTTGTATACAGTTGACTGACACCATATAACACACTCGTGTTGGTGTGTCGTCAAATCTCATCCAACTTAATTCTTGCCCACCATTACCAAATATTTTTCTCTTTCAAGACTTTCAGGAATGCTAATTACAAATCCAATTTGTGTGTAATGAAGAATACAGGCGGCACATTGAAGTCTTAAATGGCAGCTTTTTGTAAATATTTTTTAAAGTGCAGGTGATTTTAAATCTTTTAAGGAGAAAGGAAAACCGCAAATATCTTTTACAATTATAAGCCGATTTTACAATTTTTAATAAAATGCCCATTCTGGTATTCCTGATATACAATACAAGCTAATGACAGTTAAATGCAGCATCATAAATATGCTTCATGACTTCTCCCTGCCATTCATATTAATGCTTTGCAAAAAGACACTGAATTACAAATGAATGCAATCTTACAACAGAAAACCTATTCATTCAGACCCATAATGATCACCATGGTTATCATAATTTACAAATAACAAGGTCTTTTGGCAACAGTCACATGAGTCAAATGAAGTTGCAGAGGTCAGAATGGGTTCAAGGGGTCCCCCCCCCCCTTTTGTTTTTTTGAAGATCGTCAGGAACAATCTTGTAAAATATGCCTCACTGATCAACATTGACTCAAATACATTGATTACAATGCTGGGTCAATCTTGTAAAATATGCCTTACTGATCAATATTGACCCAATACATTGATTACAATGCTGGGTCAATCTTGTAAAATATGCCTTACTGATCAATATTGACCCAATACATTGATTACAATGCTGGGTCAATCTTGTAAAATATACCTTACTGATCAATATTGACTCAATACATTGATTACAATGCCCTACCACTCTTAACCCCAATGCCCAACCTTAGCCCTGCCTTGCACTGAATTTTACATTTTCAAGCACATACAAGACACCATTATTAAAAGAAAGAAGTACTGGCATGAAAACACTATCCCTACTTTTACAAACTGTTCAAAATATAACTTTAAATTTATCACTTGAATTAGCAAATATATGGACCTGAATAACATCTTTTAGTGAGTACTGAGTATTTCAAAAAAGGTGCTTGAAGGGGTCACTCAATTTTTCCTCACTTTCAAAAGAAAAAATGTGCAATGTCTTCGGATCCACTAACCCAAACAGATGTTCCTTACAAAAACATAAGGAAATGAGTTTGGAGGGACAAACTTAATCATTTCATTTAATCTGTCAGAGTGCATAGGTCACTCTTTAACATACTCGAACCAATATACATATTTTGCACCCTTATGAAAATGACCAAAATATAAAAACGTTTGGGAATGTACCTCATGAGGTAAGGAGTTCTTGTAGTATTAAGATATTTTTTCCTCAGTGGCTCATTTCCAAATATTCTTTTGCTAGCTGTTGCTCCACAGATCTACAAACTTTACAGAGGACAATTAAACTTATCCACTTATCTTGAAAGAAGTAACTTATTACAGGAGAAATTTTGAAAGCAATTCCCAAAGCTTGTTTGAAGAAACCTTCCATTATCTTTCCATGCCTTTGATTTCTTTTATACAGATACAGCATAGCGACTGGCTTTTATCACCACTTTCTACCTCCAACTGGGAAAATCTAAAATCCAGTACAAAAGTAGCAGGTAAACCTTGTAAAATTAAAACTTGCCTATCCTGGTGATTGGGAATGGGTGAGGCACATCATGATAAGATGACAACTACCAGGAACAATGCCACAAATCTTCATGTCCGTCTCTCACTTACTATATTCATGATTCCCTCCTGCCTCTTGACTCACATGACTAAGTCTCAGTGGTTCTTTCTTTTCCTTCCCTTCCTCTGATTTGACTACATCACATTTCATCCTGACAAAAACATCTGTCCTCCTTCCATGCTTCAATGAAAGCTACCTCCTGTACCTCATCTTGGAAGTCCCTAAACCCAACCATTTCATCACTGGCATCATCTGTGAATAACTCCTCCTCATCTTTCCCTTCAAGTCTTTCTTGCATTCTTCTCCTCCTCTGTGCCTTCATCCATCATCTTTAGCATCTCCCGAACAATCAATGACACAGTCAGGTCGCTTGGGTCCATCACCCCTCGTTGGATCCATTTTGGAATAGTGGTACGAGCATGCTTGAAGCCAAGCTTGTTAAGAATGTAATCTGCTCCCACCGGCTCTATCTGCTTTCCACCCCACGAAAGAAGCCTTTTGCAAAAAAAAAAAAAAAAAAACAGAAACAAAATTTGAATTTAAAAAACTAGAAAACAAAACTGTATTGATATTTTGATGAACTCACAATGACATGATTCAATGCATAAATCTTTTATTCTGTTACCTAAAAAGAGTTTTTAATGTTGGGTGTTTGGGAGTTAATCTCCGGTGACCTCCAACCTCCATCAAAAACAATGTCCTTATTCTTGATATACTGGACACTTACAAACAGGGCCAGTTATATGGTTAACTGAGATATGTTTCTAGAGCAAAGTGTCATAACCACTGACATGACAAAACACTCCAAGTATGAAAAAAGTTTTGTATATTTCCCTTCTAGTGTAATGTCCACATTGAACAGGCTTTATATCTGACCGATCAAAAATGCCACTTTTAATGATTACGAATTAAGCCTCAAACACTTGAAACATAAAGTTGGACCATTTTGTTTGTACTCAACATTGATATAAAGCCAATATCCCATATTGTTTAACATCAGCGAGCCTACTAGCTCATCAAGGATGTCATACCAGTGATGAACACCAGTAAGATTCCTCTTCTCTGACATGTCCTAATCCTGCTCCCCCATTAAACCTCCCCAACTGACAGATGTGAATTCATTTCCAGTCTACACACACATCCCAAGACTGGGAGGGGTGGATAGTAGTTTGCTCTGCACCAATGCTCAACAGCTGAACTGAGCAAAGTGGACAAATTCCTGAATCAGACAACCTCCTGAAACGGACAAGCAGAATCTAAATGTGTAATTCACCAATCAGAACCCCCCTCAGCATCACTGTGAACAGCTATGATGAGCAAATGAAGTAGTTCCACAGACATGTAAGCAGTAGACCTCAATTTTCAAGGTTTTCAAGTATGTTTATGGAGTCAAATGTACTGGGATTCCAAACCTTTGAACAGACTGTGGTTTCTAGAATAAAATTTGTGATTAGCTACAACATGCCTCTAACCCCATGTTATCATTAAAAAAAAATCTGCCATGCTCCCTTCTTCAAGAGAATCCAACCTTTATTTATGAAATATTTTGATCAACAATACCTGACTGTAGGCTCTAACTGCCAGGTAGAGCAGTTAAACTCCCGTTTGTCCCGTGATGGTGACGATGGACTCTCTGTGTTGCCATCTTCCTTCTCTTTCTGATCTGCATTGGGCTTCTTGGATTCAGTTTTAGCAGGTGTTGACTTAGGAGGGGGTCCTACAGCCCCTGCAGATGACTGCTGCTGTAGACTCATAGCTGTAACAAAGAATAAAATCAACATTATAATTCCTTTGGCTTAATAATCCCAGTGTTTCTTTCAGCGTATATAAAACTTCAATCCTGTGAACCAATCTTGTAAAAAAATTAGGACTGTAATATTAGAACCATTTAGATTACCACTCATAGAGTTCAATGGAGGATTTTTCTAAAAAAAAAATGTGCTGGGGGTGGTTCCCCAAGGGGAAAGCAGTTAATAGCCAAGTACCTTGCAGAGCAAAGGTTTAAAGAAGGTGGGTCACTAATAAATGAAAAATACTGATGCTGTTGCCGAATGGATAGAGGCAGTGGAATCTGAAGCGATGAATCTTAGCAACCGGGAGGTCTGGAGTTAATTCCTGGTCAAGTCAGAGTAAGGTGGGTTTTTCATCCAACAGCAATGTACTGTCTACCATCTGAACTGGTCCTTCCAAAAAATACAACATTTGATCCAAATTGTTGACTTGGTTGCCCGCTGATGTGAAGTTGTAATTCAATAAGCCAAAGGCTTTTCCCATATTTATGGTCCCTAAGCATTATAAAACAGCTGCTTTCAGGGCCTGATTATTCCTCTTACTATCCAAGTAGTACATGTATTAATATTTCCATACATTTCATTCTTTCCATGCCTTCTTTACTGCTCTTTATTGAAAAGATGGCCAAACATGCTAGACATCTATAGCTTATCCTCAAGGTCTTTCCCAAGCTTAGATCATTCTAAAGTGAGTTCCTTTCAAAGAATGTTTTACCTTCCCCCCTCCCCCAGCAGCTCCCTGATAAAACCCCCTGCAATGTACCTACCTTTGTCCTTGTATTCCATGTATGCAATCACCAGGTCATGAAGAAACAGCAGTAGCTCCACATCCATGCTGACATAGAGGTGATCCGTGAATGTAGTCACAAAGGTCACTTGCACTTTGCGAGGTTCAACTAGATGGTCAAAACAAAACAAGTAGAAATATTTTCATAGCGACTTACACTTTGCTAATAAAATCAAAACTGATATTAGCTTTTGTAACATATCTTAATCTACACTTGACATGATGGGAAAAGCATGGATTCCCCAAAACTCCCTGGCTTGGGGATGTACAAACCCCGATACTTACCTCCTCCTAAAAACACATGTAATTCCTGCTTAGCCTCTTTAGGCAGGCAAGTAGGAAAGAGGATGTCATCGGGCAACCTTTACTGGAGGTCACCTGGTGCCACTGTGCTATTAGAAGCTTGCCAGGGACTTACTGCAGGTGACTAGGGATCTCTTATTTGAGTAAGTAGGGATTACCTCTTATTTGTAAATAAGAGGTAATGAGGGGCAATGTAGAATAGGGGTACTTATGAGGTGACACTTGTCAGTCTTTCAAGAATTATACACAGAGAGTGCATTATCCTGTTCTCATGCACAGGTCTAGAGTTACTTAGCCTAGTGCATTCATACACAACAATATTTTGATTTTAAAAGATGGACAGGAAGTAAAGGTTTGTTTGTAAATAGCCACATCAAAATGGCACATGATGAGTGCATTTATGCTTTACTGTGAGTTTATCATGGTATAAGACACAGTCATCTGACCATTATGGGTCAATACAAGTTGAGGATATCACAAAGTAGGGACGAAACATGCTTCAACTGTTTTCCACAACTGAAAAGTGTCTCGTTAGTAATTTAAAGCAAGATTCTTAAGAACTGCGAACCTGCAACCCATCCCATCCTCAAAAAAAAAAAAAAACATAAAAAAAAGGAAAAAAAAGGGAGGTTCACAAACCACCCTTTCCTCAAAAAATAGGCGGAAAAAGTGTGAGTTCAATTCTTACCATCATCACTGACATTGGCCTGGAGAGTCTGCTTTGACTCCATCACTACTTGCAGTTTTGGAAGAGCAAAGATTGGGTCAGCTTTGTGCTTGTAGCTTGAAGACTTAACTGGAGGGAAAAACTTCTGGTTCTGCATGAACTGTTCTATTTCTGTGAAGAGGCAGATAAAAATGACAGATGTAATGTACATTGCCAACAGTGACAATGGAACAAACGGGATAAAAGGTTCCTGAGAGTGGTCCAGATCAACCATAACAGATCCATAGCAATTGTCAAGGATTACATAAAACCTGTTGCAAAGAAACTACTGGACCGAAAATGAAGGACAACTCACCGTCAGGACATTTAATGGCTGAAACATACTGGAAGCATTCATCGATGGTCCCATTAAATGGAAAATGGCTTTTTTCATTCCTGTATACACGATTGATCATAGCCAGCCAACCATCTTCTCTCTGGGTCTGGTTGTGACCCAAGTCAAAGAGTAGATTCTGGACCACCAGGGTCTTTCTTGAGGTTTGACCCTGCTCAGGAGGTAACTCAAAGGCATTGGTTTCAAACTGGATGTGAGGTTCCCTCAGAGTGAAGAGGGCCCACGAGCTGGACCTAAAATTGAGCCCATGGAAGCATGTGACTACTGCCTTCTTGCCTTGAAGGGTTATCTGTCCACCAAGTTGCAATCCCTGGCAGAGGGATGAAGTTTGTCCACCAAACACCTGACTGCACCACTTGAATATAGTCTGCCAATGGTTGCCCTCACTGATGGTCTCATCTGAAAAAGTAAAAGGTATCTCCCGGTCAGCTCACATACAATGCCTAATCTCTTAAACTCTTCAGAGATAATACATTCCATTCTTGACAACTGTAATCATGGGACTACATTTCTACTCTTTCAAATAAATGGAAAACTTTCTCAAGTGAAAATAACGCTCTGTTTGCGAAGGGGAAGCCTAACATCAAGCATTGCAATACAAATTTCATGGTAACAAATACATTCATTTCATGTTATACAAATGAAGAACAAATTTTAGCTTGAAGGCTCCTCTTAGGAGAAACAATAAAACAATGCAATGAATTCTCTTCAGCCAAGGATTAATCTCTAGGACTTCTTTCAACACTTTTCTACAAAGTTGTGAAGGTTTTATATACCACATCTAAGACTTCCCCTGTGATGATTGTAATTGTGACAGATACCACAACTTTGTACACTCATTGGCAAATGGGAGGGGGACCAAAGGTTCATAATGCCTCAACCCCCTCCCTGAAAACATCTTTCCCCTACTGTGTTTATGTCTCTGCTCCATGTAGGGAAAATCCTACTTCCTAAAACCGTTAACACCATTTCACTCACAACCTGAACCAAGGGTTTTGCTACTACACTTGCGGTAAGCTCAACATTCCAAGGCTGTGCCCAGTGGATAAAGGCTGTGGGATCTGAAGCAATAAAGCTTTGCGACTGGGAGTTTCAGGATTCCAGGTCAAAATATGGTGGGTTTTTTATTCTAGAGCAATCAATGGTTTCCCATTTAATTTGGCCCTTTCAAAATAAACCACATTTGATCCAGAATGTTGAGATGGTTGAATGGTCAAGCAATGTGAACTTGTACTTCATAAGCCATAGAGGCTCTTACCACTTTCATGGTCGCCAAGCATTGTAAAATGACTGCCCTTTTAGCTCTGGGTCAAGATCTGAAACTCAGTCAACTGATATCAAAACAAACCTTCAGGGTCTACTTTTGATGACTGCTGTCGTTTCAACTTTCGTTTCGTTTTTGGTGTTGTACTAGATGTCTTGACAGTAGACGTGGTGCGTCGAGAGACATTGGCAGATGTCTTGCCACTGGTAGAATCCTGGGCCGGACTTGATTCCAGACCAGGTGGCTTCCATGAAGACAACATCTTCTTGCTACTTTGCAGCTGCTGAGAGATGAATTCCTCTAGACGATTGTACGATTTCAGAATGTCGGGGGTAGTGGATCGGCAAATGATAAGATGCATGGAATCCCAGATGATGACTGTGTTAGTGTACATGCTCTCAAGTTGTCTGTCTTTGCCCCTATAAAATAAGTTGACATCTTTAAATTTGTGATGTATTTTCCCTTTATAATTGAGGAACAAAATATTCAAACATTGAACTTAAAAATACTCTTGGAAAATAGCTCCCTCAAGGAGCAGATTTTCAAGAGTGATGTTGGTTTTTGCCATTTGACTCTTCAACAGAGAGCCAAAGTTCACTTGTTTACATGCTTCAGTACAGAAAGGAAATGCATCATAAGTATGTACCCATTTGCCTATTTTAACACATTTGATTGTAAATTTGTTAATGAGACTAGATCTGCACTGCAACTTAGACAAAGCTTTCAAGCAGAAACTAAAATGATAATTTTTTTTACCTGTGGGAAGAAAATCAATATCTGCCCAGACTTGCAACCAGATAAGTAGCACAGTTATTTTTGAGGTACTCAAAGTCACAGATACTATCACCTTAAAGTGCAAGAGCAGTCACCCCAAACTTATTTTAAAGTAACAGCTACATTTCACAATTTTCTTCTTATTTCTCTTCAAAGTATCTGCCATAATATTTTAGCACTTTACTATTGCATATTCAAGGTAAACCAAGCAGTTACTTGTAGCAAATTTCACATTTGAGGACAAATACTGTCACATGACTTCAAGAGCCAATCATGAAACAATACAGTCTACCTCACTACTTCAAGTTGGGGTAACTGCATTTAAAACACCTTGTAGCTGATACCTACCCCTGCATGGTACACTTCCACTCATCCTTCTCTGATACCTGTAGTCCAGTGAGATTAGCAAGGAGACTACTGGATCCCATGTAGTCCAGACGACAAGCAAACAATTCCACTCCAACTTTAATGTTATGGTGAGGCTCTCTTTCTTTCAATTTCTTCTGAAGTACTACAGTAATAATGAAAGTAAACTTGGTTTGCATTTGCACCAATAGAGGCTTTGCAATTGCGTCACGGAACCGCCATGCTGGAGGACATTCATGCCGAATACACGTGGCTTTGTGCCGAACGCACTGCACAGTGTGCACTGTGATACGCACGGTGTGTGCAATTCAACGAGCAAGCGCGTCCCTTATGGTTTGCTACGTAGGTACATGTACTCCAACATGGCCGCCGTAGAGTATTATGACGTCATGTGAAAAGCCTCTATAAACCTGTTACCCTCTCCTTATAGACAAAACATCCACAATTTCTCATCCACCGCAAGGAAGATCATTGTCAAACTCTTCTCTACAGGACTCCACAAATCCCTGCCAGCCTGACATTCAGCGGCAAGAAAAAGTTCTGTCAAGTTCACTAATTGATATTGTAGCCCACAAGGCAAGCACCCAATTAAAGCCATGTCTTCTCCCAAAATGAATTCAAGAGCATTTAAGGCAGATTCAAGTAGATAATTAAGCAGAAAAGTAAAGTAAGAGAACACTTAATCCAACAGACAATTAATGCTAAAAGAGTCAAAAGAGTTAAAAGAATGCATTTATTATTACACAAAAATGGACCATGCAATAAACCAGGACAATGCATAACAGGAAGCACAGGTTCAGAGCTGTTAAACCTTGTTCTTTCATACCCAACATATTTTGAAGATGGAAACAAAATAAATTTTTGCTCGTGCATACCTGCATTAAAACAGCACATGCACTCATTAAATACAGTAGTCCAAGATGAGTGTGTTAATCCATCACTGTGAGTTCAACTCAAGATAATGCATGGTCACATGATCATAATGGACCAATAGAAATTAAGGACATTAGAAAGTCTGCACTAACCTTCAACATGGAGACCCTTTGTATTGAGCAGTCCTCCAACCACCCCTCCTTTTGACTCTAGTGAGAGGCTGGCTAGATTACTGATAATGTGAAGGTCACGCTGGTTGTTACTGTCCATCAAAATGTTGCTCTGCCCTCGGAGTTCCTGGACTGTAAGCCTGAAATCAGAGGCAAATGCATACTTTGTTTGACACAAGCCCATCTTCTCACTTCCATTCATATTTCACACAATCAGGAGAGGTACAATTCCAACTAGTAGTGTCTCAAAATGTGACATAATATAATATTTACAAGACAATCTCATATAAGTAAACCCAAGGATAAAGGGTAGGTCACACTGCAATAATATTATATTATGATCCGATTTTTGTGAACTTCAGTTAAAATCTTCAGCTAAAAAAACCCGAAATTGCAAACTGTGTAAAGAATTATGTGTACAGGAGGACTATGAAAAATGCAAAGAATACTTATTATTTTGTCACGTCATACTGGCAGCAAGCTTTTATCTGACTATGTGTGTCTGATAAAGCTGTCTTTTGGTGTGAAATCAGCGAATAATAGACATTTCTTTTTTGCAGCCCTCAAATACAAATCATTTAGCAATACAATTTGTCAACTTTTTGGCTCTTTTTGACCAGAGATAGGATTATTTTCACTAAGAGTAAAAAAATCGGACTGAAAATATCCGATCCAAAATCACTGTTATATGACCAAAACCTTGTGCCAATAAATTCTGCTCACTGAGAAGAAGTAAGCTAACAATGTTTCATGAATTTTGATATGTAATAGACCATCAACTAACAATGTACAGTGGATGTGGCATAGACTCTTAGCCGATGTAAATTTGATGCAATTCTGTACAGCAATCTTGTGGAGACACACATTCTTAATCATCAAGAACAAGTAAGTGACTCAAGTAGGGTTAAATCTGCAAATTTTTCATGTGATGTTTTGGAAGGAGCATTCAAAAGGGAGTCTCGGAAACACCTCTGCCAAATTTTGGAATTTGTCAAAGGATATAACTAAGACAAGTCCTATCTTGACACAGTGAGGAATGCATATCCTCACCCCGGCCGAGACTCTCAATGCTGTTAAAACTAATGTTCACCACAATACTTCCTTAAATATGCACAATGCTTAACAAGGAATATTTCTCTAATACACCTAGCAAGGGACAACGATGCTCCACTTACTGCAAGAAAGCACCACTAAACACAAGCCACATTTCTACAGTAACAACACAATTCCACAAACTACAATGCTTTCAATGCTACAATGCTTTCAACACACAGCTTCACTCACTTTGCTGTACCCTTTACAACACAAAATCAAAATTACTAACCACACTGCTTCCCACACTGACCACCAGCTACACTTATAACAGAGAACCCTTGATGACACAACTCACATATTCCCTAACATTTTAATTTCACTTCTCCATTCTCCATACCTGTACATACCTTATGACACTTATCTCACTTGCAACAGCACACCACTAACACCTATCTGCCACAAACCACACCTACAATCAACTAACAATACACTACCCAAACAAACTGAAACTTACACTGTAGTGCCCATGACGTTACTCATGTTTATATTTGTGTCAAGCTTGTCAACATTTATGGCAATAACAACCACCGTCTTCCACTTGGGGGCTTTGTCTTGCTTTGAAATCTGAGGTGAATGAGGACGAGACTCCCTCTTCAATGATTTGGTTCTTTCAGCACTCTCGAATCCTTTGTCCTGGATAGATCTTGTATGAATGGATTCTGAAATGATGAATAATAAGCTATCAAGGCAGTCCAAAAGCCAAAGAAGGTATTGAAGTGGGGGATAGCTTCCAAAGTTGAGGGGGGGGGGTGGAATAATATACTAAAATTCATTCAGGCAATGGCAAGTTTTGATCTTTTAGTATGAAGGTAATTGTTTCAGGTCTCTACTCATTATCTACCCATTTAGCTAAAGACTTGCATCACTCACTTCTATCTCATTCACAGCAACACCTTACACAAACTAGCCAAAAGGTAAACATGCAGGTTTTTCAAGTCATTATGACTGCATCCCCCATTTTCCTCAGTTATAATGGATCTCTCATGTGATCTGTCATGATATGGTCCTACTGAAGTAAAGCTCAAGATCAGGCATGAGTCTGTAAAACAGAGCCCAAGTGACATTCTCAAAATAGTTGCTGGGAAACAATATTTTAGAGGTCTCCAGTTAATGAGTCTCTTTCATAATCCAGACATGCAAACTCTGCATTCCTTAATTTCTACATTTCTGAATTCTAACACAGGTTTGATTTTCTTCTATTTACAGCCTCTAGAGCCTTGCATGAATTTTTCTGATAGCATTTAACATCTTCAACATGCACATATACTTCCCTATGGCGAAAACATAATTGTTAACAAGACTTCACTACAGCTGGACATTATTTTCTATCAAATTTAAATTGTCATGATTTTCCCAAGTTTAAAAGAGAATTTAAACCTTCTGCCTTACTCTCTTAGTTTCAAGGTCTGGAAAAGAAGAAAAGTATAATTCCAACCAACACTTTCTCCATTTCCAATGATTATTAGGACACAGAAAGAACACTAAATTAAATGATACAGTTGCAATTAAAAGATACCTTTAAAGGCCAAGCTCTCTCACCCCAGACAGTATCAATTCTCCTTTCTTCCTTAAGCCCCTCCCACAACTGTCTGAAATTCATCGTCATCCAGATAAGATTTCAGTTTATAGCTTCAGGGTGGTTATAGAAAAGTTCAATGTGTATTTCAAAACATTCTCAGTACAGTTCATGTTGTGTAATATAAACTTTGGTACTCTGCTTTGTTTGAATTAGCTGTCAGTCAAAGAGCTGAGTTAATTGAGAATTTTAGTATACCCCTACCAAAATTGTAGTTTGGGGTGAGACGATTGGCCCTTTAAAAGAAACAGTTTTGCCCAGTTGATTGAATTGCACTAAGAAAAAGAGTTTTACCCAGTCTTGCTCTCCTGGAAGGAAGTACTGCCTTGCGCTTATGGGAAATGCTTGGGGAAGCATCCTCCTCGTCACCACTAGAGACAGCATCTCTAGGTCTCACACCAGATGTTGGAGATGGTGGCGTGTGGAGATACGAACTTCTTGGGACACTAGATCCACGATTAACTGTCCTTGATGGCAGATGTGAGAAGCTGTCTTCTGAATCACTTGATGAAGTACTGCTGCTCAATTCATCATCTGTGTAGAAAGGAATTTTTTCTTTTTAATTGAACACTGTTTAAAACTTTGCACCGGTAGACTGCTTGGCTTCTACTTGTGTAGGTGATTAATACTACCTAACATATAAATTCTAGAAAATCTTAACAAACCACTAGTTTAATTCAGGTCTTGTGCAATGACAACCATATCCTTCAACTGTTCACACATATACTCCACAAAACACTTGTGTCCAAACCGCAAGAAATGAGCTAGTGAGCCAGTTGCAAGGGTGCGGGTGACTAATGTCTCAACAGCCTTTCACTTCTGCGAGTCTTTTTTTAAGATATGTTGCAAGACACAGACCTGCTTAGCCTAGCAAACAAAAATCCTGTGATGTGTTTCCATCTAAAGGTGACAAGAGTAACCTTCTCTGATGGAAGGTAAGATAAGGAGTTTTAGGACCAATTTTGCAACCAAACGGTTCAAGTCCAGCCAGCCACAGCTTTTTTTCCAGTTGTGGTTCACTGACTTGTTTTTCCTACTCCACTGCTTACGCTTATCATCAAGCACAATGGCAGTTGGTTCCACTTTTAAAGTCATCGGTGTGACCTGGGCAGGACTTGAACTCCCAACTTCCGGACTGCAAGTCTGATGCTCTAACCGTTTGACCATGCAGTTGGTTCCTTCTCCAATGGAATTACTACACTGAAGGTACACATACTTCTTAGTGGCCATTGTCTCAAAGCTACATATGCTAGGTCTGTCATGTTAAAACATTGCAAATCTGTATTCCAAACACCATCCATATGAAAATACTGATGTCAATTCCCAACACAACGTTTAGAACGGGTGAAGATTTCGCTAAAAGCATTAGAGCAAGATGCAAAATGGTGCTCAATCTGTTGGCAAAGCAGACTAGTGAAACTTCACCTGAAAACTAAAATGCTGTGGAGTCAATTGGTCTCTCTCTTACCCTTGCAACTTTGGAGTAAAAACAATCACCAAATTACACTTTAAACACAATATATGCAATGCAGTTTTCAATTCAGCACATTCATATGGTAGACTTTTTTAGAAATAGCACTTTAAAAGAATTGTGGGATACAGTTTTGCCACACATTAATTTTAGACAATGGCATTTAATTATGGCAAAAACTGGTGCACACATAACAACTATTCCACAATCCTTTGCAGTTGCCATCTGGAAAAGGGTCGATGGGGAAATGACATATTTCACCCCCTAATCTTACCTGTCTGTGAGCCAGAGTGGTCACTACTCTCCTCTTCATCTGGTGACCGCGCCTCTTTTCCAAGAAACAGTCTCTTGGCCAGACTTTTACGATACCATGCTTTTGGGAATGCCAGCATTTCTGTCAGTCTTCTCATGTCATACTGGAATGATGCTGATCCCATGTCACAAATAACTGTTGGGAAAAAAGTACTCCAGTTTATTGGTAAATGATGAAAAAATTTTTATTCATTTACAAAACAATACTTTTTAATTAAAAGTCAGACAGAGTTTAAAATTGCAGATGGTTCCTAAACTGCCAAGAAGACCACCAATTGCTGCAACTAGAAACTCCTGTGTTATTAAAAGCCAATTCTATGAATATTTTATGGATCTATCAGTAGTATACAAGACTGAAACATTTCTGGACAAAAATATTTATGATGCATATGAGAAAATAATTGACTGAAAACCATAACGTTTGTTGCTTCCATTTTTGGCTTCACTTTTATATGTTTCTCTACTTTGTTTTCTACTAAAGGGAGAAAGCTTTAAAAACCCTCCAGGGCTTTTCTTCTTATATCCTTCGCAGTGCATTGTGCATTTTCTGATCTGGTTTAGTTAGTTAGATGAGGTTTTACAGCTCAGTTTGTAACCAATCGGTTTAAGTAGGACTGGCCACTGCATTTTTGCCAGATGTGGCTCACTGGCTTGTTTTCCCTACCCCATTGCCTCTTCTGAGCACCAAGCACAATGGCAGCAGGTTCCATTTTAGCAGTCTTCCGCATGACCCAGCCAGGATCCCAATTCCAGGCCTTGAGCTGTAAGCCGGATGCTCTAACCACTTGAACATGCAGTTGGTACAACACTGTGTTACATTTTCATCACATAATGGACCAACTGCATGGTCAGGTAGTCAGAGCATCCAACTTACAGCCAGAAAGCCTGGAGTTCGACTCCTGGCCAGGTCTTACAAAAGACTTTAGAAATGTAACCTGCAATTGTTTGGTGCTCAGCATTAGCAATGCAGTAGGGAAAACAAGTCAGTGGCCACAACTTGGAAAAAGGCGATGACCAGACCAACTTCACCCAATTGGTTAGAAACTGAGTTATAAACTTCATCTCCTTAACTAACACATGGGGGAAAACAAATGAAACACCTAACTTATTTACTAAAATCCACCGTTCCCATCAGATCAGAGTTTCTACATGGAATTTTCCTTAAGGAAACCACTCACTTGAAAATTTGTTGATTATAGTCTTGGCTGGTGAGGTTGAGGGGCTCATGGGGGATCCATGGGGTAGAGAGATGTTCATGTGAGGGAACTCCCTACTCCGCTCACTGGATATATTGACCTTTATCAGACTGACTTCCAAAGACAGGGCATCTCTACGGCTAGCAGCAGAGACTTGAGGCTTCTCACCACCTTCTGAAGGATCTGCAAAACACAACCATCGATGTCATCTATCAGCTTAAAAGTGGATTTTTTAACCCAGAATAACGTTTTGTTACAAACTAGTTTATTCTGATACTGTCATGACAATGGTTGTCAAAAGAACACAATGTTCAAACAAAAAAGTTATAGAAGAAACAAATTTCTCACCTACGGACTGCTGCTCTGTGATTCTCTGATTTAAATCTTTTCGTAGCTGCTCACCATAGGGGTGGAAGACCACCAATGAAAAGTTTGAGAGGACGATGGAGCAATGAAGGCCAGAATTGGTGGATTTTCTTACTTCCAACATATCATCACCAGACAACTGTCTTATCCTTGTTGGACTTTTGAATCTTTCTGCAAAATATTAACAGAGACCAATGGTGGAGGCACTTTTAGTTAAACTTAAAACAACAAAAGGCTCTCTTGAAGAAAAATTTTTACCTTCAAACAATTTGTATATTGACATTCCTCAACCAAAACAGGTTTCATGTACATACCTTCACAATACTAAGTTTAAAAAGTGAAATGGAAGTTTGTTCGAAAGCACATGTAGTGGCTGGAAATTAAACTTCTAGATAATTGAGTTTTATCTATGGAACAGTTCTTTTACAGAATGATAAAGAATTGGTTTACAACAGTCACTCTTGACAGTTGAAGTTTATAACTACCAACTTTTTGCAAAATCAAACAGACTCACATAAAAGTTTTGATACCAAAATGTAAGCAGAACCATTTCAGCTTCTTCACTTCAGTCCTTCTGTTTAGAAGGACTGCGTAACTTTGCAATTAGTGATGCTGACATATGCTTCTGGAATGTTACTTAACTTTAAAATTCAGTGCTGTAGTCGAGTCCAGAGAGTCTGAGTCACAACTCAATTTTCAACTTTCAAGGACTCGCATCTGGACTTGGATTCGAGTCCTTGTACTTTCTCAATGGGAAAAAATCAACCTCCACTGCCAAGTCCATCAAATTCTGAAATCACGATTCCGAGTCCAGACTCGACTAGAGCCCTGTTAAAATTATGGATCTTGATATACATTTCAAACATAACCACTTTACAAAAGCTGTAGGGACAAACCTCCAGAATCTTTAGCAATATCATCCGCAAATTCTGTTGATGAAAATGACAGCTCAGTGCAAGGGAGCTGGAGAAGACATTCCACTCGAGAGGCAGGAAGACACGTCAAATGAATCACTGAGGGCTGAACCAGGAAATAAACAACCACATCTACAGGGAATGTGGTGTAGTCAACTGCCGAGGATGACACTAAAGAATTGGTGGAGGCATCGATGTCCCTCACTTCTTTTTGAGGAGAAGCTGGTTCATTTGCTGTGGAGAGAAAAAGTTTAACTTAATTCCAAGAGAATGTCATAGATAGAGGCCAAAATAGATAAAACACAAAAAAAAATTCTTCCCACAAGTGAAGAACAACAAACAATGCTTTTAACCTATTGATAGGCAGGGAACTAGTCTTCTTCTAAGTGATCACTGAATCCTTTTTTTTTATTTTAAAGAAGGGAACAACCAATCAAGGATATCTTCATGATGACAAGGAACAAGCAATCAGATTTTTGTACCAATTGATAAGGTACATAAACTAATACTCTCTTCTTAATATTAAAAGAAAGAAACAACTTTAGTTACCAACTCAGTGAAGAAAAAAAAACACTTTCTGTTACCTACTGATGAGGAATGGGCAATCAATGTTCTACCTGTGGTTGGTGAGCAATTTAGCTAGGTGAAGATTTACAGCTCAATTTCCGATATCCAATAACCAATCTCCCCTGTGGGCTGGGGTGGTAGAATATGCCCACAGAATATACCACCTGTCGTAAGAGGTGACTAAAAGGAACCCAAATTTAAACTTGAACCATACTTGGAAATAAATTTTAACTTTTCATCGACTTGACTGACTCTATATAATACATTCATGTTGGTGTGTTGCTAAATCTCATCTAACTAACTTACTAACTCAATAACCAACTGGTTTAAGTCAGGCTGGCCACAGACCGTTTTCCACTTGTGCCTCACTAGCTTATTTTCCCTACTCCATTGTTTATGGTGAGCACCAAGTACAATAGCAGTAGGTTCCATTTTAGTCTTCAGTGTGACCCTGCCACAAGTCAAGCTCCAAACCTCACAACTGCAAACCGAAAATTCTAACATTTGACCACACAGTTAGTCAGATTAGGATTTACACCTCAACTTACAAACTTCTGGTTAAATCTAACAAAGCCCACAAGCTTTTTTTTTAGTTGTGGCTCCCTAGATTGTTCTCCCTACTGCTTACTCTCGTGCAGCATCATGAACAATGACAGAAGGTTCCATCTTTAAAGTCTTTGGTATAACTCACACTAAGGTTTCACGGTATACCGGTATTTCCGTAAGTACCGGTACGTACCGGTACCGGTACGGTACGGTACCACCAACCTAAAGGTACCGAAGTATCGTGGAGACTGGTACTCAACTGTAAGGTGAAAATCTTTTCTCAAAATTATAGCATTTAAATTAGAATGATACTAAAATGTAACAAAAATCCATTTGATAAATGCCCCGTGTCTCTAAACATTACAATATAAACAGGGAATAGTCACTTGATAATCATTTCGCACCATTTCAGTCACAAATCCCCCCTAAGAATTTCGGAAATTTCCGTTTAACGTTACTTTTGCAGGTCTGGTACCCTCCACACTAACAGGGCCCTTGCTTTCTTTCGACATTCTGCACAACCCCCGAACGATCGCTGCTCATCAGCAAATGCTTTCACATGGTGTATTAAGAATAGATACCATGCGTTGATTGATAGAATTCACTTTGATTACGATAGCACACAACATTATACGAGTGAGAAATTCGTTGTAAGCAGACAAAGAATCATAGCATTGCAAGCTCTGACATGAACGTTGCATCGACTTCTGATTCTAACACAGTAATTCAATGGGACTGCTCCATAACGCTCATTGTCTATGTCTGTGGAAGAAAAAGTTTCGTACGAACGCAACGAACGTTCTTTCAGAAATTCACACAGTGAAGCAATGGGACTGAACACAAAGTAAATCCCGCTTAAAACATTGGCTCGCGTGTTCAGTTCACCTGATCAACTCACTTGCTTTGTTGTATTGATAGCTACAGTACGTACTGAAGAACAGTATAGTGTTATTGTACAACAGATTGCTGCGTGATGCATTCGTAAATTCAATCGTGAAGCACTTTGATTTAGTTTTGATAGTGATAACTCGGCGGGAAGAAAGCTTGATGAATCAGTCTTTTATGGAAATATTTTTGTTAAGTTCTTCTTAATAACTTTTGGTTATACTTTTGGAGGGGGATTGTCATTATTTGCAGAAATTATTTTTGCAATCTTCATTACAATTCTGAATGCTCTTGTCATCTTGTGGGGTCTAGCTCCGGTACGGACGTGCGGCGCTGATTTATTGTCTGTCCCATATTTATCGGACCCTAAATTTGCAGAGAGGTTATTTCTTTTTTTGTTTACCGATTTGTTGAGTGTGGGGTGACTAAATGTTATAAAAAATACTGAAACGGGAGGCAGGGATTATCAGAAGACTTCACTTATGTCAATGCATGGTATTTTTACGGATATTTTGCATGTGATAAAAATCCTACTCTTTTACTCTTCTGGTACTGGTACTTCGGTATTACCGGTACCATTTGTGGCTGTACCGACGGTACCAATTATCAGTGGTACTGTGAAACCCTAACTCACACCCAGGCAAACTGTATGAGAAGCAAATGCTCTTCCACAGGACTAAAACCACCTTGGGTAATTCCACCTGTGGGTAATTGGGGTAGAGGTACATGCTGCCTACAGACTGGTGAGGAACAAACAATAAATAACCTCAACCTCTATTAATGAGGTGAAGTCTTTCCTTCAACAATAAGTACACAATTTATGTTTCCTACCTGTCGGTGAGGTAGGTGTAGGAGACAGTGGTGCTGGGGGTATGACCTTTAAAGCTTGTTCCATGAAATCCAAAATGCTTGTAGTCACAATGATTTCCTGAAAGGTAAAAAGAAAAGTGAAACTTCATCCTCAAGAGATTTCTCACAGTAAGGGATTTTAACCACACTAACTAGTTCTTATAAATGTGATTTCACTAAATTTAATGCAAAAAGAATTTTAACTTTAAAAGGTATAAATACAGAGCAAGAATGCATAAAATACTATCTAAAACATGTTTTGGCAGTGGCTCATTCAAACAGCTCATAATAGCCTTTTGCATATAAGACATTTTTAATACTTTGTCAGGTAGCCTCACAGTCACATACTACTACAAATTCTCATAATTCCTTTCATTCAAACCTGAAAACAAAATGCTGTTTGTATTGTAGAAAACTGGTGGAGTATTTCAGTGAGTTGTAGGCCTAAACTCTCTCCCTCCCTCCCCTTCACCCACCACTACAGGCATACCATTCTGACTCCCACTGCTACCCCCATGCATGGCTTTTGCAGAGCCCAAGATTTGCTTACATTCAAAATGACAAAATGCCATAGCCTTTTGGGACTTGACTGACATTTTTAGAGCATTTTAAAACAATCAAGATTCTGTATCATTTCCATCTTTTTTCTATAAAATAATGTGTCTGAACATTGAGAAAATCAGAACATTAAGTCCATTTCCTACAATTCCCTGACTTTTCCAGGCCTGGAAATTCGAATTTCAGTTTTCCTCAACTTTCAAGGATTCCAGGGCCTGTACCAACCCTAGAGCTGCAAAGGTAACTTTTTTAAGCTGCATATTAACTTTGCCTACCATGATGGGTCTGAATTCAGCCATGTATAAATGCCAAGCAGCAGCAACCCCTAATAGACCATTTTCCAAATGGCAACTACAAAGGACTGTGGGACTGATTTGTGGTACACATTGTTTTTTTTTTTTTGTCAATGCAATTTTACTCTGGCCATGAACAAAAAAACACCAAAGTGCTGTCCCACAGCCCTTTGTTATTATAATTTAAAAGAGGTTCAATGGAAAGACTCCATGCATAATGAGTACATTTATTTGTCTGAAAGCCAAAAGAGGAGGAGGAGGGGGGGGGGCATTACTTACATCTTCAGGTGATTTCATCTGTGCCCAAACATACATCACCCCCCTCTTCTGTTGGCCAATCTCTTTCTTGGAGGTGTTAGGAGACATTAGGGATGATTCTGGTAGCACTAGAACAGATCTATCTCCATCTTGCTGAGAACTGTAGTGGGCCTAACAAGTGAAGTAGAAACGAAACCATTAATTCTATGATTATATGACAAATATCAAAATACAGCAAAAATATAGTAGGACATCATAAAATGACATTTTGAGTGCAATGTCATTACATCATCCTTTGGCCAAAACAGTTCCAAATTCACACTCAAGTTTGGTTTCAAATACCATGCAAGTCCTCCCCCTTTAGTTGCCTCTTACAGCGGGCTGGGAATACCGTGAGCATATTCTACAACTCCAATGTGTTTTACAGTTAGTCAGATAGAGTTTTACAGTCCAGTTTCCAACCAACTGGTTCAAGTTGAGCTGACCACTGTCCTTTTTCCAGTTTTAGCTCACTGGCTTGTTTGTCCCTACTCTATTGTTTTTGCTGAGCACCGGGCACAACGGCAGAAAGTTCCACTTTTACAGAGTCAGATAATAAAACATTAAAGGGCCAATGTAAAATCCGATTTTTAAATACAGATGAAGCTCAAGTTACCTCAGTTTCAAAAAAGGTTCAAGTCATTCCCATTAGTCATCTCTTACGACAAGCTCGGAATATCGTGGACATATTCAACAACCTCCAGCCCACAGTAGACGGGTAGTTAGAAGACTTGGACAGCTAGGGAAGTACTGTCTCTTGCTTTATCCCACTGCTTGAACAATCACAAAGGCACAACCTTGCAGTTTTAAGTATTTAGGCTGGCAAATTCAAAATTAACACACTGAAAAGACCATTTAAAATTTACGAGTTCCACATTAGTTGTCCATAACCCTTACCTTAACATCAACAGATGGGATGGCAAAGAAGGTGATCCCCTGGGGAGGTTTCACCTGGGTAGGGAAGGGTGCATCAGGCCAGGCAGATGATTTACCAATCCAAGCGGGCATTGTCCCTGCCTTTTTGTCACCCATGCTGTTGCGAAAGAAAAATTCTGGATTTTCTTCTGCCTTCTGGAAGCATATGAAAGACAATTTGCCTGAATCAATATTGATGATGACATCAAGATCAAGATGAATATCTGGTTCCAGAGATCCAGCTTCTGCCTCAGTCCCTCCATCCTGTCCTGTGTCTCCAAATAATCTATCTTTTTCGTCATCACCGTTATATTTGGAGGATATCCTGAGATAATAAAAAGTTACGTTCTTATAGATAAGATGGTTTTAGCTATTAAACCATTGATACATGCAAATCAATGCCAATCCCACCAACTCTGTCTGCCCAGGTAGTGAGTATAAAATTACAGGACCAATTCTTCCGGATCTCATTTAATTTTAGCTGCAACAAAGGAGGATACTTTTCTTCAAAGAAGTTCAGGCTTTCTTTTAAGAAATGGAAATACTGCAAACATGAGCTAAAAAGGTCAACTTGATATTCCTATTTATGGTTCTTTAGCAATACTGTTTCATTTCCCCTCCAATGGTGGCATTCAAGGATCCTTAGTTCTATTATGAGTACATATTAAACTTCATCTTTTTAAATGTTTCAAAGGGTCAAGCGTTTTTTGGAGTGAATCAGCCAACAATATGTTAGAACTCAAACATACGACATGCAACATTTGCAAACTTCATCCCTACCCTTGCAAGAGCATGGAATAATTCATATCACATGAAACAAGAGACAAGTAATAGCATCTATCATCTTGAAGATAAAATTTGATCCCCAAATGTTTATCCTTTCACCCTTATCTCCATTACAAATACACTCACCCCCCATCAACAGCATCTTTGTCATCCCCTGAATCTAACTCACTGCCACTGCCACTGTCGCTTTCATCATACGTCAGAGTAGACTGGAGGATGAACCTTCTCCTACGCACCATCAACTCATCTTGAAACCTGGACGGATCCCCGACTGTGATGTTCAGGTCATGACCTTTGCCACGACTGTCAAGAGTTACACTCTGCCTCTTGGCTTTGCGTTCTGTCCACCAATGACCAAACTTATCAGATGGGGTGAATGGGGTGGAAGGTGTGTAAGGCGTGGTGGGTATGCCATCTTTCAAGTTCGGACTTTCTACACTAGACACCGTCCTCTGTTTACCTGCAGTACTGTTCTTCATCTGTAGCAATGTTTGCCTTCTTTCAAGAAGAGTCTTCCTGTATTACAAAAATATCACAAAATTTTCATCCTTCACAATAGATCTGTGGAAAATGTATGTGACTTTCATACTTAAATTAATCAAAAATACAACTGTCATCTGCTCAGACTACTCTCCATACAATCAGACATTGTTAACTCATGATCCTATTTTCCCACTTCACAAGAGTAAAAGAGGTTTGCAGTGAAGGGAAGAGTGAATAGAACCAGGTGTGGGCAAGAATGAATGTAGCCTTCAAGCAAGCAAAAAAAGTATTTTTCAACAATCCTAAATTCATGTTTCAAATTCTTCCAAGATAAGTGGAATGGAATGGGGTGAAGGACAATATATATTTACTCTCTTCAGAAGACTATGATATGAACAGATGATCCTTTTAATGCTATAGTTTTTCACCTCATGTTACCATAGAAAACACATTTTAAACAGATTAAAAGCACTACTGTTAAATCCACTTGAAATGGTCTTTGGTCTCAAAATTCAAACTCCCTGAAGACTTCACTACTTACGAATCATCATGAGAAATTTTAATGAAGAATTCCTGTCCAACATACTTGCAGGTGGGATATCAGACAAAGGAATGCATACAGACAGTCTCATTATAGACATGAAACGTTTTGATAATGTACCTTTGCACAAATTTATAAATGTAAGCTAAAATAATCCAACAGGAATCACTCCAGTTTCCTCTTTGGCCATACTCACCCTCCACCTTCTTCTGTTGGTGTCAATTTTTCTCCTGGATCTTTCTTTTTCTTCGTCATGTCATCCCTTCGAGCCATCTGTTAAAAGAAAAAAGAGCATTAGTTCACAAGCGTTAACAATGACAGGTCTCACAAGCATACAAAAGGAAATTTGTACATGAGTCTTCTTGAGCTAATTTATTAAATATGCAGCAAAGAACTTGGCAATAAAATTAATATGCAATAAAAGAGATCGTGAGAGTATTCAATTGAAGTACCCTTTGATGAAAAGATCTCCCAAAAAACTTGGAAACATCTCCTCCATGACAAGCATACCTTAGTAGTTTCTGGATGACCATGCTAGTACATTTGGCATGAGCATCTTGTTAAAGATTCACACCTGAGAAATAATCATTTATGAGGAGAAACAAAGAGATTTTTCACATTTCCACTCACTGATTTGCCCATCTCAAAGAGTTTCTTCCTCATTGCTCGTTTTGCATCCCTCTGGGCCTCTAATTCAAGCTTGGCTAACCTTTCTGTTTCTTCTTTGATGGTGCCAGATTTAGCTCCCAATGTTCTGATGGCGGAGTTGAAAGGTATGTTAACTTAAGGTTAAACAATGATGAATCATGTATTTGCACTGGATAATGCATGATTGGAAGGTTATTGCAAGTGATGCATGGGGACACAGCCAGGGGTCACCCAACAATAGCATTAAGCCCCTATTGTACATTGGTCTATTCTAACCCACAGGTCAAGAGTTGTTTAACTCTGCTTCTTTATACATAATAATAATATTTTAATTTAAAAGACAGAAATAAATATACACTGTCACTTGTAAATAAATGATCATTAAAACAGCACATCCCTGAGAAAAACTGAATGGCTTAAAATGAATTTATTTCGGAATAATGCACATTCACCTGACCATTATGGACGAAACGAACTTGAAAATAATTACCAAGTATGAATGCAATACTGTTGAGGAAATATTTTATTATCTCAGCATTTTCAGCAAAAAGAAGTTATCAAAAGAAAGCATGAATGACAGAAATTCATTTTAAGAGATGCTAAAATGCACTTTTTTTTGAATAAGTGTGCTTTTCATTTTATTCAAGGAAATATCTAGTTAAACACTGCAAGCAGGGTTCTAGCCAGGAAAAATGTCAAACCGGTGGGAGTTACCGTAATCGACACTGTATTATTCTCACATGGTGTTGGCCGTATCTCAAGATCTAAATGACATTGTATGTTGTCAGTTGCCTGATTTTTTATTGTTCCCAATATCAGCACAATCATTCAAATGAATGTTTATGTGTCTGATACTGTGCAGTGTAGCTTACGTTTAGAGTGATGAAATTCAAACTGGGCAGTGAGATTCAAACTGGTTGGTGAAATTTCAAACTGGGTGCCACCTTAAAAAAGTAAATTCAAACTAGGTGCAGCCCCCAGTTTAAACGGCCTGGCTAGAACCCTGACTGCAAGCAAGGTACAATGAAGGCCAAAGTCGTAAGTGTCATTCTGATCTTTCCCATGTGAACTAATTTATTTAAGCAATCAGACCTTCAAAACAGCATTGTTTCCACCTGTAGATACAACAATATAATTTCACTAGCAAGAAAACAACCATTAACAGGTAATCTCTAGACTTACTTCAAGTCACTGACAACTTTGGCCTGTTCATTCAGCTCTTTGATAATTTCAAAGTTACTTTTCTTGACCTCCTCTTCTTTCAGTTTCAGTGAACCTGGTCTCTTAGTTTTGCCCTCCTACAAAAGAAGATTACCACAACAAATCAGAGTAAATTATGTTTTCTAATACAAAAGTTATGACCCACCTTTGCATTTTTATATCTGCTACAGTACGTTATTACCAAGTTAGCTGTTCTCTACATAAGCAGTTTAATTCTACCAGGTATTAACTTGATGAAAGCAGGTGTTATGCCATCTTATTAGCTGAGCACCAAGCACAATGGTAGTAGATTCTACTTTTCAAGTCTTTGGTGTGACCTGGCCAGGAGTCAAACTCCATGGGATGCTCTAACCACTTGACATGCTGCTGGTTGTTGTATTGAAGCAATGTTCCTATGAGGCTGCAGGATCTCATGACTGGCCCTCTCTTTCTAAAGTCCTAAAAGATTTTAAACTATCTGCAGAATTCATTGCACCTACTGGGGGAAATCTGTAGGGTAAACATGGACTTTTAATTTGCAGCTTATTGATATCTCCTTCAGCCCTGTTGAACCAAATCAACAAAATGTTTTGTTAAATCCTGACACCCTGTGGGATCTAATGCCTTGGTAACAGCTAGCACTGGCTGCTGGCTGGCTCACACATGCCACAGCTGCACTAACACAAATACTGAAGCATGTTAAAACTTGGTAAAGATACTCTTGTAAGGAAAAGTGTAAAAACCATATCACTCATCCAGAAATCTTGGAATACCTTTATTTGGAACTCCTGATACAAGGTCATCAATTTCACCATAGCCAAATTTGATTTGTGTTCATTATTTCAATTTAACAAGTCCCATCCCTTCTTCCACCCCCCCCTCCCCCCCCCCCCCACACACACACACAATAACAAAATGTGCAAGGTTGCTCATTCTAGCTGACAAAACATGATTGAAAAACAAAGAGGTGTGATTTAAGACAGTGTCTGTGTGTAAAATAAACCTCAAAATACTACACTGAACCACAAATGACTGCAAAAAAACTTTAGTACAGTAATTATTTTTCATATCTTCAGCATAAAATTCAAAGAGGTTATCTTGCCTTTTATCCCTGTTTCACTTCTTTCCTCACTAGTTTCTCCCATGTGGGCTTGAGGTTGTAGAATAAGTCCATAGTATTTCCTGCATGATGCAAAAGGCAACTACAGGGGCAGGGGTTTGAACGGCATTTGAACTTGGAAGATATGTTAACTGCCTACCTATCTTGCTGACACTATTAAGCTGACACATTCATGTTGGTGTGTTTTTAGAACACCATAACTAACTCCTCACTACTTACTGACCACATCCACATGTAATCCAAAATTTCATTACAAGCTTTGAAACTCAAATGAAATTATCATCAAAAGCATATTTCCTTATCACATGATAAGGATTGCATCTCCTCTCACCTGGTCAGACAAAGCATCATTTGAGCTACCCTCTTGTGTTTCTGTGACAGAAGTCAGGTCAGCCACATCCTCAGATCCAGTGATAGATGTCATTGTATTGGCCAAACCTGAGAGGTAGTGACCGATGGATGGGTCAACTTTTATATCGACTCCCTTCATGTGCCATCGGAAACCGACCTTCCACTGACCATGAGAGGGATCTGATGCTGTAATGAAATGTGATCATTCATATTACAAATGAGCAGAATGAACAAACAAGAAACCACTGAAGTTAAGGTAAGGGTAAGGGAGTAGGAACTCCTATACCCATAAAGAAAGTTACAGGAGTACTTCACAAAGTTCTTGCACCCTGGGTCCAAAATCTTACAACTGTAGTTCAGCTATCACTAGTTTTAGTTTTCTTGTTTTTAGTAAATGTCTGAAAAAAAATCTTTTGGAATCACATGATTTTGTAAAATCTGTTAGACTCATAATTATGCACTCTATTATGGAATTGTATAACCTTACTTAAACTATTACTTACCAACGTCAACTTTTGATCCCACTTCAAAACTTCCATGAGGAACACAGCCTGAATATATAAAGATGAGAAAATTGTCAACACTTTATTTCTCAAAGCACAAAGTTATTTCAATCAAAGAATAGTAATGAAAAAAATAAATACATCACTCATTGATATGATCATAATGCTCAATGTTGATTTTTTGGATGAGTAATGCTAACATAATCCTTTCAACTATAACAAATAAGCTTTGCACTCCATTTTCAAATTCTTTCACTGCTTCATTTTGAACGCCATGGTTTTGCTGCGAAATCATAATTTACCATTGCTATATACGTATGTTTACATATGTTACAAGCCTATGGCGAAACCATTGTACTCACTGCATTCTGAAATAGCTCTTTTTGAACCTTTAGTGTGTAATCATGTTTTGAATTTTAAGTCAGCATGAAGAGGAGATTATTTTTACATATGTGCACCCTCTTGGGCTATAGAAAATGCAAATTAGTGGCCTCCATACAAAAACTTATAACTCACAAAACATGTACATATGTACTGTGTATACCTACAATAGTGTATAGCTCAGTGTACCAGGGTGGACCCCGTTAAGTAGCAAAAGGGTCGATATTTTTAACAAAAACATTTCACATCAAAGAATGAGTTCAAGAAGCAGACACTAAAAAATGTCTTCTTAAAAAAATAACCATCAGAGTTAGCAACAGTTTTGAGATAAGTGTTTGTTTCAATTAAATAAATACATCATCTTCAATTTCACATTTACACAATTTTTTTAATATCCAATTTATGACCTTTTCCCACAAAATTGAAACCTTACTCCTTTTGGAGACTGGCCATAAAAGAAAAAGCTGTTAATTCACATATGCCTACATAATTGTTTTCTGATCATGCCCCATGTGTATACTGCTAAAATCCAGACCATAAGAAACCTGATACTTACATGCATTGTAAAGATCACTTGTCATGTCTGGCAGCCAGTCATCCATTGCAGACTGAAAATTCTCCGTAAATCTCAGACAAAAAGAATTGAAGACTCCTTTTGTGACAAGAGAAGTCCTGAAATGTGCACTAACCAACGAAGATTCCAGAGAAACGATCAAGGCAGCTGGATTCTCCAGATCAGACTTGCTGGCTGAGGCTGACATCATCTGAAGCAAAACAGAATTTATAAATATAGATTGGTCTACATGATCATACATTTGTCCTTGAACATCGTAACATAAATATCATTTGTAGGGGAAGAGGAAACATGAAGCTGTAAGTTTTAATCCTGTACCTATCTTTCTAAATGAAGCATTTGAGGACAACACAATAATACGAATAGGACACTGTTGAAACCTCAAATTGTCACAAAGATTAACGGAGATGAGAATTCTCCAATCCATACTAAAATTATTTATGGATTTATATACATCCAATGCAGCCTAGGTTCAGGGGCACTTGGCACTGTGGTGAAATCACTTGGTAGGATTTGGGAAAGTACGGTTGCATCTTTACCCAGTTTGGTCACAGCCACAGCACTGATGCAGAGTGAAGGTTTCAGATGGATATACATGAGGGGCACTGGAAGGGTGGGGGGCAATGGACCTAATGTGGAAGCAAAAGAATTAAGTACACAGCATGCATGACATCTATGTGGTACCCATGCATAGAACACTGTCAGGTTGGCTGGTGACACATCACTGCCCCAAGGCAACAATGTGCTGGGGTGAGAACAAATAACTGTGCATTGTTTGCAAACACTGCAGGGATTATCTTCACTCCAGCAGTGTAGAGTGTAAATGAGTTTGCATATACTGCTGTCAGAAGAGGTTTTCATGTTTTCATGTTGCTAGGGTTAATGAAAAGACCCAGATGACAGAATGACCAGTAAAACATGCTCAAATGTCTGCTCCAGAAATCAGTTGAATGCATTAATTTGCTAATGGAAGCTGCATTGATACCTGATGACCTAAATCTGAGGGTGCGCATTGCATTTGGCATTGATACATTTTATAAATACATAAGGTATCCACCACCTACCTGATGGGTTTGAACAAAGGGAACACAGATGGCCACTTCCTTAACTATGAGTTGAAACAAGAAAGTAGTCTGAGTAGGGACTGGTCTTCTTCTAACCATGGGTAGGTGTGCTTGACTTGATGAGGTAGAGGGGGGTGGACCTATCAACAAACCCTCATCATCTGCATCCTGCCATTGTTGAATAAACTGTTCATAAGCTCCCTTGTAACTCATCCAAACCATCAGACCTTAAAATAAGAGCAAAAAAAGGTTTGACATGTGACAACTGAAAATGCATCTCTAAACATTTCAATTTTTACAAAGATAAACGTGCAAAGACCATTAGTTGAAGAGACTGATCCCCCAACCACCCCAACTATATGTATCCAGTCGTGAACAGTCTCTAGCATAATAACCTGCCCAATCCCTCAATCCCCCTCCTCCTGCATTGGCATGTTCAGATATGAAGGCAGACAAAAATTGCTAAGATATCAGATTTTTTCCACTAGTTCATGACAGAGCTACCATCTTCAGACAAAATCCAGACACAAAATATGACAAAGATATGCGTTGATAGTATTTGTACCTTTGTCTACAGCATGCGGTTGTATGAAGAGTACAGGTTTGATCAGAGACACCAGGAAGGTCTGTTTACCGGAGCTTCCACTTCCACTGATGTTATTAGCACTACCTTCTGATGACTGGCCCTTTGGAGAGAAAAATAGACAAATATTTATCCATCCAAATTTACAGTTAAAGATTATCAAACCCTTAAAGGGGAAATGCAGTTTTTCCAAGTGCAGTAGATTGTCCTATTTCATTATTGGCTCTTGGGAGTCATGTGACAATAGATTTAATCCCTTTCAACTCTATATATGCATTTATGACATTAACATGATCACAGAAAGGTTACAACCAACACAACTGGAGGATGTGAACATGTAGACAGCCCCAAAATCATTTTACGGAATTCACTTGCAAAGAGGCAACAAACACAAATGAAAAGCTGCAGAGTTTTACAACATGCTATCAGATGCAAGTCAAGCAGGATTACAAAGGAATGAAAAGTACTCTCACCTTTGGTGAATTTGTGAGACCAATCTTTGTTTTGAAATATGCTACTTCTTCAAAATCTGGTTCAGCTTCTAGATATACTGGGTTTCTGACCAATGTACCCAAAGACAGATTTAGCTCTATCAATGCCTTGGCATGAATACGAATACTCTCAATTACACCGTCTATGGAAGTCAAAGACAAAAGAAAGCATTAAATATTACATTAAACAGGACTGCTCATACACAGACAGCAGAGACGTGCCATTTAGCGATGTTGGTGAAAACTTCCATTATTTACAGCTATGAAAATGGCTGAAAGAGGCTAACTACAAGAAAAAACATAGTTGATGTAAAATCTTAGGTTCAGCATTAGAATTATTAAGTTTCTTGCCTAGCAAAAAAAGAGGTGACCAAAATTGATTCTATGAGGTAGCTTCACACTTTGCATAGTTTTTGGTTGCTTTATTGACTTACTAGTAGTTGTGTAGATTGACAACGGGAGTGATTGGCAGAGACAAAGTTTTCTGATTTTAGTAGAACCAACATAGTTTTCATTTAAACAAAGGATATGAATAGCGATGAAAAGATTTTAGGAGAAATACTGGGGAAAACTGTCTCTTACAAGACACAGAACATACCCACTTAATCAACAATAATTGGCCAAGTGCACAATCATACAAAAATATAGACATGAAAATTCACCCCAGTGTTGCACTAGGCAGAAAAAAGAATTTAAGTTGCAATGTAAATCAGTCAGTTTACACAAACCAGAATGCAAAAATGCATTGAGGTTTCGATGATACATAAATGTTCCGTTTCAAAGAGTGCCATCATGCACCATTATCTCCTCATTCAAATGTTATACTAGCATGTTCAAAAAATAATTTTGTCATTCCAGATGACCTTTTGACCTCCATAAAAGCCATACATAGCTAGAATGACAAACAACAGGTAGACAAATGGACAAACAGCTATCTTGAGAGATCACATTTAAAAAGGTTTCAAGGCTTTGACCCCTGAAGACCCCAGATGACCTTTCATCTCTGCCAAAAACTATGGGGACCATCTTCTAACCACAATGCATCCACATACCCAAATATGAAATCTATCCAAGTTTCCTATCTTGAGATATTGCATAAGCAGGATTTTCAGACTTGGACCAGCAGTGACCCCAGATAACCTTTGACCTCCATCAAAAACATTACTTAGCATTTCCTGACCATAACCCTTCCACATAACAAATATAAAATCTATCAAAGCTACTTAACCTGAGATATCACAAAAACAAGGTTTTCAGACTTTGACCCTTGGTGACCCCAGATGACCTTTGACCTCAGCCAAAAGCAATAGGGATAATTTACTGACTATGACACATCCACATACCAAATATGAAATCTATCCAAGTTTCCTACCTTGGGATATTGCATTAACAATGTTTTCATACTTTGACCCCTGATGACCACCAGATGACCTTTGACCTCCACCAAAAACAATAGGGACAACCTCCTGACCATAACACATCCACATACTACATATGAAATCTATTCAAGCTTTCTATCTTGAGATATTGTGTTAACAAGATTTTAAGACTTTCACCCCCAGTGACCCCAGATGACCTTTGACCTATGCCAAAAACAATAGGGACCATCTACTGACTATAAGGCATCCACATACCAAGTATGAAATCTTTCCAAGTTTCCTACCTTGAGATATTGCACTAACAAGGTTTTCATACTTTGACCCCTGATGACCCCCAGATGACCTTTGACCTCCATCAAAAACAATAGGGACCACCTCCTGACCATAACACATCTACGTACTAAATATGAAATCTATTCAAGCTTTTTATCTTGAGATATTGTGTTAACCAGATTTTCAGACTTTCACCCCCAGTGACCCCAGATGACCTTTGACCTAGGCCAAAAACAATAGGGACCATCTACTGACTATAAGGCATCCACATACCAAATATGAAATCTTTCCAAGTTTCCTACCTTGAGATATCGCACTAACCAGGTTTTCATACTTTGACCCCTGATGACCCCAGATGACATTTGACCTCCGCAAAAAACAATAGGGACCATCTACTGACTATAATGCATCCACATACTAAATATGAAATCTATTCAAGCTTTCTAACTTGAGATATCGTGTTAATGAGATTTTCAAGCTTTGACCCCTGGTGACCCCAGATGACCTTTGAACTACCCCAAAAACAATAGGGACCATCTACTGACTATAACGCATCTACATACCAAATATGAAATCTATCCAAGCTTCCTATCTTGAGATATTGTGTTAACAAGGTTTTCAGACTTTGACCCCTGGTGACCCCAGGTGACCTTTGACCTCAACCAAAAACAATAGGGTTCTTCCTCTCAATATGGTGTATCTATGTACCAAGTTTGAAAACTGTCACACATTCCTATCTTGAGATATCGTGTTAACAAGCAAAGTGTCACAAACACACACATACACACACATACATACACACACATACATGTTTTGACCGTCAATCGGGGACACATTTTTTTAACCATGAAACTGTGGATATCCCCACTTTGGGTGTATCGACAATTGACTAGGGGAAAAAACGCTCATGTCCTCGATTTACTGGTACTACACAGATACACACACACCCATGCATCAGCCCATGGTTTGTCACCCAATGTTAGGTCCATCACATGGAAATTGGGGAGAATTCCAAAATGCTTCAAACTTGCTGTGGTACATCCTTGAAACGTGAAAAATTCAATTTCATGGCTAATTTTGCATTTGGCAAGTGGGGATATCCCCACTTGCAGGTGTATCCACACTTGCCTGGAGAAAAAAAGGCTCATGCATACACACGCATGCCATCATGATTGCATTGGTTTCTCTTATCATCGAAACCAAAAACAGTACCCTGGGCCATTAACATTGAGATAACTTTTGTGAGATCTAGCTCTCAAACAAATTACAACCAACATTATGCAAGGTTTACTTTATTTCTTAATTTTATTCCTAACTTTATTAAGCACAATGGAACATGGCACAGGTTTACATCCAACTCGGTAACTATCAATGATGCAAATTTAATATTCAATTTCTGAATGCAATGAAGCTGCTGTAACTAGAACTATGTATACAATGACTCTCACTGCCCTATCCTTTTGGAAAATATAAAAGAAAAGAAAAGAGAGGTCAGGTGAAACTCCCTGAGCATTACAATTAAACCAACATACCATCTATAAGGCTATCTGTATCATCATCCCTGCCTTTCTCTTCCTTCTTGTTTGATAGTTCTAATTCAACCACTCCTGTCTCCAACCTCACAGCACTTGATGATGGACTACTGGCAGTTAGTTGAAGGCCCTGTAAGATATATCAATCAAGCTTGTTAGATGAGGCTTTACAGCTAACTTTCTAACCAACTGGTTTAAAGATGGGCTCTCCATAATCATTTTTTCACTTGTGGCTCACTGGCTTGTTTTCCCTACTCCACTACTTAAGTTGAACACCAAAGCATAATTACAGAAAGTTCAATTTTGAAAGTCTTCAGTATGACCTGGCCAGGATGTATCAATGAAATAGACTGTTGCAGGCAACACTCTCAGACAATATTTTAAGCAACATGCATTGTAATTCTCTATGTCATATTTACAGTTCATACCCAGACTCAAAATTTTGAGTTGTAAAGAAAACAGTTATGCTCATTAAAATTTTGTATTTAAACATTCTTTAGATAAACAACTGACAGCTGCTCAGATGCACACTAGACCCAAGGCTAACCAGATAGAGGGTTTACAGGTTTGGCTTAGGGGTAACTGGTTACAATCCTTTTTAGTTACAAAGTTAAGATAGGGATTAGAGATTTGACTGTAACAAACTAACGACCGTAAAAGACCTTTGTGCTAACAACACAAGTATATAAATTACAACCTAGTCAGTATCCATCATGCTCTCAATCATGTTCTTTTTTTTTTCAAAAAATCTTGCATATGTTTAGAAAATTATGCATATTCTTAATGTACATTTAATTTCAATTTTCTTAGTCTTTAACACATGCACACTATCAGACCATCTGTGTGGAAAGTGGAAAGTGCTATATCCCCTACTTTTTAGAAATGTTTCCACTGACTTTGACTTCCCCCAATGTAACCAAAACCTCAATTGCCCATTCCCCTCCCTGCCCCTCACCCATACCTTACAAAAATTTTCACACAAATATCCACTTGCTGAAAGGGGAATCCCCCCAATGCCAAAGGTACTACTTGCTACACAGTAAAAGTTTTCATAAAGAGACTCTGCCACTTATAAACTAAATACATAAACACACACATTGCACATTGCACTTCTTCACTGTATCAAGAATATATAAGATAAGCAGGGCTTCCTAGAAGCCACATTGTTGTTTTGCTTTTAACAAAATGTTCTTCTTAGAATAATATTAAATACATAGCTTAAGTTTGTTGACCTTTCTTTAGTCTGTTTGATCTTAGGTGGATGAATAATCATAGCTACAGTCACAACAGGTGTTTCTATTTACAGCCACAGGTGCAACAGGTGCTCTCTCCTTACAAAAAATAACAGGAAATGAAAACAAAGGCCTACAAAGAGAAGGAAACCACCCAGGTAGTGAAGTTAACAAAAGAGACTTCCTTCAAGTAAGACTTATAAATAGATGTAGGTCAGGAGTGAAACAAAAGAAGAAATGAAAATAAAGGATGTAAAAGGACAGGTGTTTGAAACATGAATGTGAGCACCTGGAGAGTGTATGTATGGTGTGATAGTTTTTTATCTTGGAAGCAAAGACATGCACATTTAGGTACACTTCACACCCACTGCATATATGAGCATAGTGCTGAAGGTAGTATAAAAGTAAGTTCATGCATATGCATGAGCACAGTAGGTCATCATCATAAGATTGACAGGATATGATCAAAACAAGCAGCTGCAAACTTTCGAGGGATGAAGGGCAGGGGGGTAAGACTCAACAATAGATGTATGAAAGTAGAGAACAAAAGGGTGGGCTGAGAATAAAAGATATGAGAATAAAAGCAAAGGCAGGTGTTTGAAACATGAATGTGAGACCCTGAAGATTAAATGGGAGGTGTGATCATATTTTGATCACTGAATGTAAAATCTATGATTTAGGTAGTATTATCTATCTACTGCAGATGGCCGTAGTGCTGTAGGTAGTATATAGAAGAGTCCATGAATATATATTAGCACAGAAAGTCTTCATGAAAGGATAGAAAGGATATGATCAAAACAAACAGCTGCAATGTTCCAAGGGAGGGGGAAAAAACTATCTGGGGGTGGGAATTAACAAAAGGCTTACTTAAATGTAGGACTATAAAAAGATAAGGGTCAGGCAGGAAACAAAAGGAACAATTCAGAATAAAAGACGTATAGACAGATGTTTGTGACAACAATAAGATTAACTTGAGGTTGACTTGATTAGGTATTGAGAGTCTTGAACTATAGAAGTACAGTGTGGGTCATTGGGTGTAAATAACTTCCACACTGTGAAGGACATTAGTGTTGATGGTACTCCACAATAAAATATTACTTATTAGCATACTACATATTCAGAAGCCTTTAAATACTATAGTGCTAAACATACTATACAAGAAACTTAATACATATTTATTAGCATACTAAATATTACTTAATATTCAGAAGCATAAATGTAGCTGATTACATGTGTCCAAAAATTACAGACATGGGAAGAAAAGCCAGGAAAATTGAAAACAGGAAACAAAACAAAGGTTTCGGGAGTACTGAACAATCGGGAGAATCTTACATATTTACACATGAAAAGAGAAACTGCACTTTACACAAAGGTATGCATACATGTATGGAGAAAGTATATAGTAAAGGCACCGAAAGTGACGCGGGCCTGGGGATGACGCATCCTCAAAAATTACCAAGTAGCACATTAGTACTGTAAGTATATGAGCCTAACCCTGTTGGAACTATCCAGTGGTTCGTTTTGCACAATGATAAATCCATTTCAGGTACGTTTGTATCTAAATGTGATTAATTTTCAAGGTTTTCCCAACTACTTCCTACATTTATGTTTATTTTTAACATTTGGAAATACTACTCCACCAAAACAACGAAAATTACCTCGTTCTGGTGTACACTCCTCGAAGTACTCCTTCATCTGACGTAGTTACTCGTGTTTAATGTGATGAGTGCATAAACTAAGTTGTTAGGTTATTTTACTGTGTTTATAACTTGACCAAACTTAACGTCTTTCTTAGGCAGGTATAGGTCAACAAGTGAAACAAGTTTGCACGGTATTGTGTGTAAGACTCCAAAACGCCTTACTGCTGAGCAGACTCTGTTGCTCAACACTTCTGTGCTACACTGTTGATTCGCGCCAAGGACTAAACCATACGGCTTGCTACGTAGGTACCTATACGTAACTGTGCAAAGTCAATGTAAATGGTTACACACTTCATATATGGAAAATTTGTCACTATCGGTGCCATTTCGAGGTTTAAGACGGAGAAAATTTCGAATTAAATCGATCTCTCTTTACGTAAATTTTGGATTGGGGATTGAGAACTGTGGGTAAAAATACATCCGTGGGTTACTAACCATTTGAAAACGGCAAGCAGAAGAGTGTTAAGGTTTGTGTCATTCTGTATAACCATTTTGAAATGGTCGGGGCGTCATTCAGGGACCCACCATGCTACATAACAGGCAGATATAGAAAGTGGAGGTACATTAATTTATAGGAACTTTTTAATTGCTCTTAAAATTTGAAATAAGAAAAGAGGAAGAGCCCATGATTTTGATGAAGAGAAGGTCACATGGTAACTTTATTAGGTTGTGACTTTTGAGAAGTGAAGGTGGAGTCAAACAATACCAAATATTTATAGTGAAGCATATGAGATACAATGGAGTGGCCGTGATGTTACAAAAAGTTGACCTCAAATATTTGGAAGGAGCAGGGTCATCAGGAAGTAACTGAAGTGTTTATCAATGAAAAATATTTACAAGCAGAACTAAGATTTCAGAAAGTGCATAAAACCTCTGATTTTTATTCAAGACTTGAGAAGACTTGAGCAAAAGTTAAAAACTTCTGATATGACTGAAGAGGAGGCGGGGTTCACTTCTCCCATAACAAAGCTCCCCTCCTTTCACTAATATTATTACTATGCTAGACACTTATTTCATCATTTGAAAGGTACACGATATACAAACCTTGAAGTGAATCAGCAATGTGTAGACACAGAATGGTCTCTTTGGTTGGTCTGAAGGTTTGTTTTTTGATGGGAGATCTTCAAGGCTGGGCCAATTGAAATTCTGCAGCTCTTTGGTAAGAACACTCAGCTCCTGAAAAAAAATAAAGAATAATTATTTAACTTGCACTGCTACAGTGCAGTCTGAAATAAATGATACTACCACAAAATAGCTGTTTTTTTTTACCAACAAATACTGGCAACATGTAAACTTATCAAAATTATCAAGAATTTATGTTTGTGGGTTTTATCCATTTTTTATGAACAGCAAATTTTTATGAACAGTGGAGAAATAATAACCACAAAATGTGATGGAAATGCAGTATTTTACAGTTGACTCCCCTCCCCCCGCCCCCTTCAAACAGAGATCACTCTAAATTTTGCTAAAGCTACAGCATAAAGGGATTACTTTTGTATATCTGATGTTATTCATTAAGTTAATGCTACTTTTTTGGGGGGAGGGGAGGGTCATTTTGAGAGATTTTTCAACTATCCATTAGCTACTTCATTGTCCGCCAGTACGACTTAAACTAATAAGCCAGTTTAGAGTTCCACTTTTTGTTCTAAAGGTCAAAGTTTATAAAGGTACGCACTCTTTCAATAAGCCACCGCTGCCTTAGTAATGCATAGTGCACAGTGCACAAACCTATGCATAGCGCGTGACAAGACTCCTCAGGTCGTAGGTCATAGAGGTATTGAACTCATCAAAGCACATAAGCAGTACCAACTCTGAACTGGCTTATTAGATACAAACTGAACAGTAAAACTCCATCAACTAACTATTTCATTCTCTTTGAATATGTACTCACTTGAGCTAGGATACGCTGGACAATAAGAATGTAGTTCAGTAAGTTGGATGTAAGATTGTGGTTGAATGACTCCACTTCGAGCACAGCATTAAAATTCAGCAAGTTTTTCTGGCTAGTGCGACTGGCAGTGGGTAAGTCTGGAGTACCATTGCTTGGATTCTGGACATCAGCTTTGAAGCTGATTTGAGGGAAAGACACTTCTGCAGAGGACTCTGTATCACCACTCTATGAGAGCATTGAACAAGAAAACTTGATTCATATTGTACATTCACACCAGGGTTGTTGGATTTAAATTATGTCCATTTAAATAATGATTAAAATCATGATTTTAATTCAAATATTTGAGTTTAATCAATTTATTTGATTTATAGCATGATTCTTTTTAAAAAAAAAAATCACCAACGCTGATTCACAAAACGTCTTTTGCCAGAAATTCCTACTGTACTATAAATAGCAATGTTTTTTCTACTACTGCATCACCACCCCTAGCTAGTCATTACAAAACCCTTGCATACCAAAACTCCCCTCTTTATTGTTATAAGCAAACTTTCAATCGCCACAACTTCTTTGGTAAGATGTGACTATTCCTTTTACTATAGCTACAACTCCAAACCTGAACTTTGTGCCATTATCACAACTGCAAAAGAATTTGTTAAGCAACTCTTTTCAGGTTACACTAAGACAAAATCTTTCATATTTTTAGAACAATAACATTCACCACCATAAATGTTTTTTAAATTTCTTATCTAGACTGATGCTTGAATAAACTTTAAACTTTGTAAAAAAAATACAACAGTGATGTTTTTGGAAATTTCAATGCATTTAAGTAACTTTTTTTCAGTAGTGCTATTCAAAATAAGTCATACCTTAGCAAGAAACTTAAGAGTGTGTTTGGGGACAGTAGCATACAGCATACCTCCCCCCTTCCACTTCAATGTGCACGAAACATCTTCAATCTGAAAAAATAAAAAGTTACGCACGTAAAAATATTTATGTCTCATGAAAACTGACATTAGAGCTTAAAGAAAGAGTACAAAACAAACAAACAAACAGCTAGACTGTTAAACCACCAGCAAAATAAGAAAACAGCAGAGGTTGTGTTACACTGTATCAAAATATGAAAATTCTATTTGTCTTAAATTAACATAACATTTCCTCATTAAATATTCCATCGTAATATTTCATCATGAATATTCCATCCTCCCACCCCTCCTTCTACAAACACAATTTCTGCTTTGTGTTAAAATTCCCTCTTGCCTATCTGTTCCCCTCACCTGAAATCTGTTATCTTTCACAAAACTTACCTCACCTTACCTTACCCTAACCTCACTCACTTAAATATTCCCTTGCACTTTCCAACACATCATCAATACCAATAATTCATACTCCATTTTGATGCCATCCCCTTTGAACTTTCAATCCACTCCTCCTATTTATCTGGCTAATTGTCTATTTCTCAATTCTTGAGAATAAAAGTAAAACCACCACATACTCACCAGGTACTGGGTAAAAAGTTGTGGTAGCAGAGAAGCTTGTATGCTGATAGAATCTATCTTTGCGACCTTTGACACAATCCAGATGTTGTTCCTATTTGAGAACGGATCCACTCCACTGTTGTCAGAGGCCATAGCATCAGCAGAGTCAACAATGGGAGGAATGAAGTCATCATTGTTTGTTCTGAAATTTTATGAAAAGTAGACACTTCAAGGTGGACCACACATGACCTCTAAAAGTAAGTCAAAACTAAGCAATTCCATGCAATGCAACTCTTTAAGACCAGAATTTTTGAATGAGTACCAAAGTGTGGAAGACTAGTGGCAAGCAGTCACACAAAACCATCTCATGAAACCCAACATGTTCTGTTGCATGAAACTGAAGAATGCAACTGACAACACTGGTGGACTTCTGGAATGAAGACTGTGATGATCCATTAATCAAAATGTGGAGAACATACTCTCGTTTCTTTGACATAACAGAAAAGAAGTATAGAAAAGGTCAAGATTTCGGGGAAACCCTTCTAAAACCTGCTACTCCTTGCTTAGTGTGGACAACTTGCTCACATTTGTGTCACATAGTGTGGATGAGACTTTGGACCTTACTATGGTTGTTTATCCAAATGCGATGAAACTGCAGGTGGTTTGCGTATGAAAATGTTTGGGCAAAGTGGATTTTATGTTTTGAATCGCAGAACAGTGCTCAAAGTTCCTACAAATAAATTCTAAAATTTCCCACATAATTTCAAACTGGTAACCAACATTAAAGAAAATACTGCAAAATATTTGGTCATTACACTTATAGAGACCAGACATGCACTGAAAGGGCCTTACAATGGCAGATAGGCCAAAAGTCAGGGAGATTTTGAAATTTGCTCTCTTCTTGGCAGCATCATACCACAGAACGAAAATTATTACTCAAGCCGTATTTTAGAAGACAACCAACAATTGTTAAAATGAAGGAACTCTTTCAGAGTAGAAATAGGGATATTGTGTCCAACTCGTTCAAGTTTTGTAAGATAACAAGGGATAAGTTCTCAGGTTAATTTTAATCTTAAATTTATAGGTAACTGGTGTCTGGTTTGTCTAAGTTTGCTAAAAGCAGTGTCAGATGGTGCTATCATTATGTTTATTATTACATTTATTTTTTTTCTTCTTTTTTTTTTCTCTCCTTTTGTTTTGTTCTTTAAACCGTTCTTTTTTGTATTCGATGCATTTTGTTGTATCACTTCCATTTGTTATATTCTTTATGTCTATTTGTGAGTCTCTTATACCTCTTTGAGGTGAAATAGAGGATATATGAAACTGAAACTGAAAGCAAGTAAAACTGAATGCAAGGTCACAGAAAATGATAATCTCGGTGAAGTTAGAGAAGCCTGTGAATCCCCTTCAAAATATAATGGCAGAAATTTCAGGTGTTTATAATGATTTAGACTATCTTTTCTCTTAAATTAATGAGAAGGGCTCAAAGTATGAAAAATTTAAGGAAACTTAAGATGAATGTTAAAGCATTATAAAAAGGGTGTCAAAATTTATCAGAAGGACTGAGGGTAGGTCTAGTTCTAAAAAGTCATCAAGTTTGTCACAGAGAACAACAACATCTAAAGGTAAGACTGGTTCTGTTGCAAAGGCAGCGGCCTTGTAGACCAAATTGAAGTATATAGATAGTGAAGTGAAATGTAAAGCACAATCGGAAAAGTTAAGAGAAGGCAAGAACTCGAAATAGCCGAGGCAGAAATTGATGCCATTGTTAAAATTGAGAAACAACAATTTAGTATTCTTGACGGATTTCCAGATGAATGTGCTAAATTCAAAGAAAAGTATGTAAAGACTCATACTAAACTTGACACCTTGTTGCAAAATTTGCCAAATTCTGAATATGAGTTGAGAGAAATAGGAGGCTTGGGCAAATGGGAAATAAACCTAAGTGTACCTAAAGACTTTGAAGCTTATAATCCAAGTGTGAGGGAATTTGTACCTAGAACTTTTGTTATGCCTCAGCGTATTGGCATCACTGGAAACAAATGGGCTCATCCTGATTTACATCCAGCACATGTCCCACTAGAAGTTTCTGTACCATTAGCTGGTAGTTACTCACCATTAGTAGGTTAGTTAATTAGTTAGATGGAGTTTTACGGCCCAGTTTCCAACCTATTGGTTCAAGTCAAGCTGATCACAGCCTTCTTTCCAGTTGTGGCTCACTGGGTTGTTTTCTCTACTGCATTGCTTATGCGGAGCATCACGCACAATGGCAGTAGGTTCCATTTTTAGAGTCTTTGGTATGACTCGACCTGGGAATGGAACCCAGGTCTTCCGCGTGAGAGGCGGATGCTCTTAGCGTTAGAACAAACACACAGTTCACCATGAGAAGGTGTATCCTCAAACTTTACATCTGCCAGCTATGCTCCCATTGGTGGAAATAGGCCGAGTTCCTCTCATGCACTTGATTCAAAGCAAGTAGACACCTTTGCAAAGGTTTTGGCAGAACAAGTGTATCTGAATAGACTTCCTGTACCTGGTATGTTTGATGGAGATCCTTTAAAGAATTGAGGTTGGAAATGTGCATTAGATTCATTGATAGGAAACAAAGGTGTACCCCACTCGGAAAGGATTTATTATTTGCCAAAGTGTTTGATTGGCACCCCAGAGGAAGCATTAGAAGGGTATTTCCTTGCCCCTAATAGTAATAGTTATAAGGAAGCTAGAAAACTCTAAGAACAGAAATATGGTAATCCTATAGTTATTATTGGTGCATTTAGGAGAAAGTTAGAGGCTTGGCCTGTAATTCAAGCAAATAATGGGTAAGTCCTACGATATTTGCAGATTGCCTTGGTCAATGTGAAAAGGCCAATACATAAAGTCATTGTGTTAGTGGAGGATCAAGATGCCTAAATCCATTATGAGGTGCCATGAAGTATTTTATGATTATGTTGTTTAACTAGTTCATTTGGGTCAATAAGTGGAATGGTTGCATATTTAGTACATTTTGTGTATTTAAGTATTACGCAGTACTTTTTCTCATCTTTGACCTTTTGATAAGAACTTCTTATGAAATTGTAATGTGAAATGTTTTTTGTTGAGTTGTCACAATGCTGATATGCCATGCTACAAGTATATTGGACTTACAAAATTGCACTGTATTTATAATGGTGTAACAATACACTACAGTTTTGCCATATTAGATGCTTAGTACTGTTACGGTATTGCAGTGTATTGCGAGACACTAAGGTCCGCAGTATGTCCGATACATGGCATTGTTGCCATGTTGTAATGCTTTGTGATGTAGGCTGCTATGGTTGTAATGTTGCGACACACATGTGCTTCATGGTTTTTTGTGGTTCTATGGCACATATAATGTGACAGTGGTCTCATACCACATTCCACGCCTTTCCTGGTTGCAAACTACTACCTCACATGTCCTTTACTTTATGTTTGCAAATTTAAATGTTTGTATGCCTTTTGGGAAGATGATTAAATCCATTTCAAAGGGCCATGTAAATGTAATGCTTAAGGTTGATATAAGCATCCATCATCGATATCCGTACAAACAGCTACAGACACTCTGTGCCAATCAATGGTTCTGTCCGGCTTTAGATTGTGTTACAAACAGGATACCACGTTATAACTCATCATTACCTAGGGGTGACTGATGTCTATTTCAGGTTGGAAACCACTACTACCAGTCAACATATACCCATTCAAGTTAACAAGCAAATAGTGCAACAGCCACTTGACAACAGAATTTATGAGGTGTACTTACTTTTTTTTGTCACAATGAAACATGGATTCCACTTTATCTACTTTCTGTATACAATTCCGAGATTGCTGTACATGTAAACAGCAACGTGCACACATATGTTCCAGTGCACTCTCTATACCAACCAGGGATGCAACTGTGTGTAGAAAGGTATCTCTAAGTGCATTTCTATCAATTGTTACATGATTTATTCAATGCGATGAAATCCTTTCTATTAAATACTCACTGGTAACTCCTATCTGCTTGCTGCAGTTGCCGTATCCTAAATGCCAGTTTTTTGCTACTTTCTGCGGCTACATCTGTCAGCATGGTGATATCTAGTGGTACCTCCAGCACAATATCTTTGATGCTGAACAAACTGGTGACATGTATTGTAGTGAGTTCTTCACTTGTCATTGCACCAGACAGCTGTGGGGTTTCAACAATAAGAGAAGCTATTGTCCTGTGGGGAAAAAGAGAAATAAAAGTTTGGAATGTAAATTAGATCTGGTTTACACCTTTATTATGAATAAACATAAGCTATATATGCAAATTAATGACATGGAAAGAGGGACTCATGAGAAACGTGTTTTGCTAAAATTCATGTTTAGCGTTTCGCTCAAATGACAGTTGTAATCTTGGCATGTTTTTAAATTCTGGTAGTAGCTATTTACTTCTTGGTAAGTGCCAACATTTACTAACAAACTAGAAACTGGCTGGTAACTGGCCCTTTTAACTGATAATTTGTAAAGGAAGACAGAGGAACAAAGAAGAGTCCAACACTTCACATGACTTTTTGCATAGCTGATGATCAATTTCAGAAATGATCAAACCTTTAAGAGGTATACTATGAAAATAGAAAATCACATTTAAAGTATTCCAACTAATATATCACTCATGGAATTTTTATCCAACCTTATTGAGTAAACCATTTGCTTTGCTAAAAGATCTTTAAAAATGGTGGTCAGTGAAGAGAAATAACTTGTAACCAAGATTACTAGTTTGAAATCTATCAGTGGAGGTGTTTAAAAGATGTACATGCTAATTCCTGGCACACTCAAATGGGATACTTCATGTAAGGCTGTCTCAAACTCGGATGAATAGATAACTGAAGAGAAATGAATAGACCTTGTGCATTGACGACATACTGACAGCATCAGAACATTGGAACACATGGCCATATGCCTTAGAATTTGCCCTGCATGTGTAGCAGACAATGCACGTACTCGACTGGTTGACAAATCAGCTGTCTGCATTTGTTTGTGCTGGTTTGGTTTGCCCCCAAAGAAGGGTGTAATTTCTGCTCTGTGACATCATATGCACAAGGTCTCTATAGTCTGGAGCAAATAGGATTAGAAGGCATCTATTTAACTCAGTTTGAGGTTGGCTTACAAGAAGTATGTGCCATACTCAAGGTGATAAATAAGGATAAAGTTGACTGTAATGAGTGGAATGTGACCCTTTCATCAAAATGTAGCATGGGTCCTTACATGAGATCTGCCTTTGATGTTTTGGAAAGAAAAACAGAGATAGATGGACTCTGCAAAGATGCTGACACATCTGGTAGTTTCTTCACAAAACCAGGGTAAGCTGGAAGAAATGGAAAAAAAATGGCAAAATTGTGACAAGAATGAGCACATCAATCTCTTTCCAATTTACTACATGCTAAGGAAACACTCTATCCTCATCAACATCACCAAACAAAATTTAAAGTCAACTCTGAGTCCAGTTAAAAACTTCCCACAAAATTTTGTACCAAAACTAACATCAGGTAGCTTAATTTCAAATCAAATTTTCGTTTGTACAAATTATGACAGAGTTCCTTTTCTGTAGGGGATGAGTGTGTGTGGAAATTTGTTTCATATTTTCTTTGTGATCACAATGGCTAACACAGTTCATTCATTCACAGTATATCTTGGTGTCAATTTTTCACTAACATTGAAAGAAAAGGTATTTATCTATGGTTGCCTTAAATAGTTTCTTCCGTTTCACACATTTAAATTCTCCATACAAAATTGGGCTTTTCCTTGCCAAAAAGGGCTTGTTAAAACTTCAAAACTCATTCATGAACAAGTGAACCCTAGTCAAAGCCAGTCAAACCATAGAATGATCTAATTTAATCTTAGCATAACTCATTCACAGCACTCACCTTGGTTGAGCAAACTTTGGGTAGCTGTCAGCCCTAGGCAGATGTCAAAGACTTCAACCTCAAGATGCAGTCCAGCCAGCTCAGCGAGCACACAGACTTCATCCACTCCAACTGTACAAGTAACTGAGAGACCTATACTGCTAGAAGAACTATCCAGCCCAGTGGGGCTAACAGCAGCATCTGAATCAACTGGTGAATGGTTGTCCTCAGAAATATGTCTGTATTATCAAAAAGATGAACTGTATGTAATAAAGGACCTTTCACCTCACCATATCTTCCTACCAGTTGATAAAATTTGTAAAACATTTTCTGCAAAATTTCAATAGCAATATTCCTTACCTCTTCTTTATATTCCATTTTAAACATTTAAAAAAATTTTTGCAACACATTCTTTTTACAGACAATACACAATTGCATTTTTAGGATTTTTATTTCAAATCATTTCTCTGACAATTGAGCCTTTTCCAAAGAGCAATTACAAAGGATTGTGGGATAGGGTTTTGGTACATGTCATTTTTGTCAATGGTATTTTACTATGGCTAAAACAACATGCACCACCATTTTATCCCACAATCCTCTGCAATAACTATTTGGAAAAGGGTCTATGCTTTGAGTTCTGTACAAAAATTTCAAACAGTATTAGATCAACATTACACAATCTGCCTTTCTAGATTTCAATACCTGTTTCTGAAGAATGCCACATTGTCACCATTTTCATTTTCAAACGTGAGAATTGGGTTTTCGTAGATATGCAACTGGCCATCATCCTCTGACTCTGGGGTATTGTACAAATTCAAGAGATGGTACATGGTCTGCCAACACCTTGGAATAGTTTCACTTCCACTTCGGGAGGACAAACTCTCAAGGTCATCCTGGTCCATTAATGTCTCAACCTTGTTTGCATGTTCATCAATGTTACTCTTTCCTTTAGAGTCACTGATTTTTTTGTGAGGGGAATGATCTGGGCGCAAAGATGAACTCTGACCTTGGGATCGTTCCACATCTGTGTGTAAGCTGGACAAATATTCCTTCAGCATTAGGTCTGTCTTGGCACGCTGAAAATTCTTAATCACTTGGGCAACCTGAATGATAAGTCTCAATATGGCCATATTTACGATCTGAAGGACTGTTCCAAAATGGACGCTGGTGACCACTTCAATGTTGCCACTAATCTCACCTTCTTGCTTTACTCCAGGGGATGAGCTCATTCCGAGTCCATCGCCAGCATTTATGGTCGGAATTTCCCTTAGCGATTCCTGAATGGAAAGGCGGAGGCTTATGTTCTGGCAAGAAAAGGCAGGAGAGTCTCTCCTCTGAAAGGTCTTGCCCCTTGACAATTTCTTGGCATGTTTTTCTTTCATTGCCTTAGAGCTTGTCTTGGTGATACAGATTTCAAATTCTTCCAATGTGAATAGAACAGACAGTTGGCCTACAACTTCTACAATTTGCTTTAAGGCTGAAACTTTATCATTAGTGTTCAGATTGAAGTATTTCAAGACAGGTTTGAAGATGACCTCAATGTCCCCAATCTGGGTGGCTGATGGTGACATGGTGGGTCCAGGTGAACTAGTCATGGGTACTGCAGGGTACCCACTATTGGCTGGAAGATCGTTACCCTTGATAACATCATCATCTAGAATGTTCTCATCCATACTGGACATACTCCCGGTGCTCAATTCAGCAACCCGCTCCAAGTCCGGCAATGGCAGGTAACCTTGGGGAGCTTTGCCACTAAAGACAGAGCCTTCCATAGATCCAGTGCTGGAACTTGTTTTCATGTTAGGAAGACGAGAGTATGACATGTTACTCGTCCTAGCCGCACCGTCAGTCTGACTACTCATCCCAGAAGTAGTCCTTGTTCTCTTTCGGTCAGAAAATTCATCATACATACTGACCTGAAGCTTAGAGTAGATTTGACTCCTATATCCAGACATATCTCCTTGGTCAGAGTGCTCCATGCTGGTACGGGTACCACAGAGGGCGGAACCATCTGATGGAATGTCATCGAGGATGGTGGCATCACTGGTTTCCATGTGACCTTCAGTATCAAGGGTATCCAATTTATTTATGTCTTCCACTGAGTAGCCTGGCTGTTTGGTCAAGAAGTTCATGGTGGACAGTCCAGGGTTCAAGAGAAGGAGATTAACCTTCCATTGTCTAAGCAGTACCCTTGCCCCATTTTCCAGGGTGGTGATGGCAGGGATGTTATCGATGGATGTGCTCTCTTCTGCCTCTTCTTCATTCATTTGGATCATGTAATTCCAGAGGACTAGCACCAACTGACATGAAAGATCACTGATGATAGCTTCACCAAGTTTAGAGTAATGGTTTTTATTCTGGAAGTAAGAGATCACAACATGTTTAAGTGGGGCTGCCAATTAAGAGGAGTTCTTAACTGACCCATATTACAAGTTTTAGAGAGATCTACATATGAGCTGAATCAAAGTCCACGGAAAAGGATTAATACTTATAACTATGTGAACATTCACAAACATCTCCATAAGAGCCAACTCAACACATAAATCTAAATTCATGTGGACTCCTTATCCCCCCTCTTGGGGATGGGGTTTTACGGCTTGGATTTTACCCAACTGGTAAAGTTGGCTGAACACAGCTTTTTTTCAGTAGTGGCACACTAGCTTGTTTTCCCTTACTCCGTTGCTTAAGCTGAGCACCAATTACGCACAATGGCAGTAATTTCCATTTTAAATGTCTTCGATATGACTCAGCCAGGATTCAAACTCCAGACCTTCCAGCTGCAAGTTGAATGCTCTAACCACTTGACCATGAGGTAAGTTATACAAAGTCTGGTAAGCAATGTGCACAGTTTATGCCTGGTTTAGTTGGTCTGTTGTCCCTAGCAATACAGAATTGCTAAAAAAAAGGGCTGCTTATATTTTCTATTGGAGAAACACAAATTTTCAAGTTCTTTGGAACTAGATCAAGACCCCACAATGGGTGCTCAATGACCCTAATTGGTTGGGAAACCATGCTCCATATATTCTTGATCTTGATTTACTGACAAGCTTGAAACATTTTCAATCATCAAATAAACAATCCTGCATACTGAAACACGGATTGAATTAGTTAGAGTTTTATGGCCTAGTTTCCAACCTATTGGTTCAAGTCGAGCTGGCCACAGCCTTTTGTCCAGTTGTGGCTCACTGGCTTGTTTTCCCTACTCCATTGCTTATGCAGAGCATCACACAAAATGGCAATAGTTTCCATTTTTAGAGCCCTTGGTATGACTTGACCTGGGAATAGAACCCGGGCCTTCTGAGAGAGAGGCGGATGCTCTTTCCGTTGAAAAATAAAAACATGAAAGGTTGAATTATACCTTTGGCAGCTCAGGTTTGAGCAATGATTCATGGGATTCTGCCATAAGGAAGGTCATAAGTGCCATATTCCTCTGATGTCTGTTTCTCTGAGTCTTCTCCATCAGGAATTTGAGATTACTGGCAGAATTTAGCCAGCTGTCTAATGCTGGTGATGCTGTTGTAAGAAGATTGAAATCCAGCCTGAAAGAAGGAGAACCATGGTTTTGTTTAATTCTATAAATTTTGATGTTACTCATGAAAAGCAATGGTGTGCATGTCTCTGATGATGACATCACGTGACTTTCATATCAAAATGGGGGCAATCACAAAATTTAAACGGTTAAAGTTCCTGCCATATGTTTAGTAAACATCAGTCAAACTCAATGCTTACACTGTCATAATAGCACCTTGCCTACCTTACCACTTATCACTAACATCACCATTGCTACCACCCCAACCACCAGGACAATGTAAACATGTCTGACTTTGAATCGTTCTGAGTCCAAAACTTGTTTGTTTTGCCTCATGACCATTCTAATTCTGGGACAAACCCATCCAACTACCAACTGCTATTAAATTTTACCTGCTCCCTAATCAATTCAGTTCTGAACAGAGATGCTCAAGTCTACATATATTCAAATAAGATGCAACATATCCGTCAAGAATTCTTTTTTCCCCACTTAGTTCTAAAGTTCAATCTGAAATTTCGCAGGAATGAAGATTCTGTCTTCAATATCTTGGACAAAAGCACAGGGGCTTGTTTTTTATTTAGCCTGTATAAAATTGACAGAATCTTTCCAGCTGAGCAGTTGGGATTGTATTGAATTAATGGTAGTCTTTGTTAGTGTTAGGAATTAGGTCAGGGATAAGAGCTATTGTTTGCTAGTTAGAAAATTTCTTCTTTAGACAAAGCATTTGGTCCATCTTTTCCAGTGTAGCCCTTCTTACAAATGCAAGAAATTCTATAGCTTTCAAGACTCATCCTCAACTGTTGGCAAAACATATTTTGAGAGGGCTAAAGGAATCCACCGTTTTCAAAGATTGTAGATTTACAACTCTCAACTCATGAAATTATTTTATGACAAAGCAAATTCTTACAGAGAGGCTGTCTGTTCTCTTCTTGGATGGGGAGGTGTTGGAACATGATTCCAGAATGAATCTACACTGATGGTGATACTTGTAGCACCTTTACCAATCTTCTCTCCTTGTACCTCCCCATTCTTACTCTTGCCCTTCTTTTGAGGAGATGGACTCTCTTCCCTCGACAGGCTCCTCAACAATTTTCTCTTGCTTGATGGAGGGCTGCCAGCATATTCCTTCGACAAGGCCCTCACTAATTTTCTCTTGCCTCCACTCAGTCGACCCATTTTCTCCACACCATTTCCCATGCTGAACACAATGTCCTCCACACCACCCTCTGCCATGATAGTGGTGGTTATGTTCAGTGGTACCATGTCCTCACTGATATTCATAGAATTATTGGTGCCCCTTTTCAGGGACTCAAAATCCAAAGGGTCCAAACAGAAACTGACCCTTGAGTGTTGTACAGGAATGGCAGTGGGACAGTCAAATTCATCAAAAACATTTCTGCCCTCCTGAAGCCGTCGCATTTGACTATGAGCTTGGGAGAGGGTAAGGGAAGACACCATTGAGTCTAAAAGTGGCTGACAACTGGCATCGGTGGAGGTATGTCCTGGTGAAGCATCTTGATTAGGACTGGGTGTGAACTGGTCCTCGATGGGCTTGGATCTCAAAGTCATGAGATTGAAAGTAAGCAGTTCAAGGTGAAGTACAAGAAGAGATGCATGATTGGCTTCAGACTCTGGCAGTGTTGGTTGGGCTTGCACCATGCACAAGTTTATCTGCAGAGAGAACACAGATTTTAATTATTTTGAATGAATATTTCTTCACTGTGCATGACACACACTGCTGCTAAAAATCTGACTTTTTGAACACTAAGAATAATTCCAAATTTTGCGGTGAGGGTATTCATTGTCTGTGGGTATTGCCATGGGGAATCTGTCTCGAATGCTAGTGGTGGTGGTGCAAGGAGGGGTTTTCATATGAAACTGTCCCTGTGAAAATTGTCAGACAGGCAGCTGCCTGGTCATAAAACTGTATTCCCTGTGAGACGGGACATTTTTACTTCTACAAACCGATCTAAATGGTCAATTGATAGTCTGATTTGGTTGTCCATAATTAGGGTCAATCAGATTTAATCGATCAAATTCTTTGCTTACGCATATAATGGAAGGTTGTACACTAAAAGATCACTTGATTCCTTCAATTTAACTGAATATGATCGTTGCGAATTACATGTAGACAATGAAACTCAGACATTTAAGGGTGACAGACCCCACTAGTGGCTGACTTCCTAGCAGCTCAGATTCAAAAATGGCCCTGCAACTTCACCTGCACAAATATCATACACAGGAAATGCGAAAGATAAGAAGATTGTAAATCAATCAAATATCACAATGCTGAAAGTTGCTAGACATAATTACACACATTAAATCCAGCTCATTTTCAGTAGTTTCCAAATGAGGTCAACACACTGATGGATTTTCCATGCCTTCATTAAAGGCCTTTGAAATTTAAGCACTATCAAACTGTCCACATTTACATATCAGTCCTGGGGCCCATTCCACAAAGAGTTACGCACAATCTTAAGTTTGATTCCCCATACTTAAGTCTACAGTAAATCAAACTTAAGATTGTGCGTAACTCTCTGTGGAACGGGCCCCTGGAGAGGATTTGCACTCTCAAAACCACATATAAAATTATATAAAAGGGGCACATTGAGTTAGGTTGGGGAATTCAAAAAATTTTGCAGACCTGCAAAGGTTTCCTCACATACTAATGGCAGATGGCCAAACTTATACAATCCCCACATCCTACAAACAAAAAAATATTCCATGAGAGTGTAATGAATAAATTTACTACTTGGTTTCTAAAAATTTGTAACCACCGCACCTTTTTTTCAAATTGTATACAAAACCACCATTGCAAGTCAATACACAAACAACTTCAAACTTTAAAATTTTTTGCATAACTTTTGGATGTGAAACTTGACAAATTATGCTAAAAACAAGCACTGTCATGTGGTAGTGTCCTCCGAACACCCTAGCTAAGTTTAAACTCAATATGTCCCTTGAAATGCAAACTTAAAAAGCTAAAGTCCTGCACAAAAATGATGGGACACTATGTTTTTCAAAATGTAGCTTCACATATGCACAGATTTGCTGGTCTTTCAAAATCCCTTTTCCCTTAATCAAAAATGTTGGTGTAAAAATATACTCCACATTTCAAGAAATTCAACACTGAATGGGGTATCTTTGTTTAGGGTTGTAGGTCCCTGTGATATGGACACTAACCGCTATGTCATAAAATTATTTGACTGACCTGGGGGATTATAACTGTGACCTTTGTCTCTGATGGTACAGCATTGACCAGTTCACCTTTCTTTTGCACTTTCTTGGCTGTTTTCAGAGCATGAGTTATAGAATTGTGATGAATGGACTCCAACAGAGCACCTGGGTGTTGACTGGTCAAAGAACCCACAGCTGACTGAAGAAGCCTTGACAAGAGACAATAAGATGTATTTTAAGAACAAAAATATTAATTCAAACTATGTTTTTATTTCTACTGATTGCAATCTAATTTTCCATACTTCAAATACAAATATATTCAACTACATTTCTGTTGTACTGATCATTACGAATTAAACTGACATGGTTGGTGCAATTCCTTTCAAGCTGTTTGGACATTTTATCAACATTATACACAGATTTTGCCACAATAGGAAAAAATAGACACACAGTATTCTACTAACTACTACATATATGTTGTAAAATGTCATGTTTTCATGATGTTAGTTCATCTAGAGGCTAAAGGCAATAAAACAGTCCACGACTATGACTTATAACAGTAAGTTAAAATGATTCCCAAAGGAAACACAGTCCTACATAATATTGCCATCTGACAGTACACCACAGAGAGTATCAAGTATTAAAAATTAGTCTATCATAAAATAGCCCTAGTCTGTCAGTTTATTGAAGGGTATATGCAGTCACCACAATTTGAAGGATAGCAGTCTATACTAGTTTGTGAACGGCTCTTGACAAACATGTGACGATGTGTTTTTCACTGAATTGTGAAATTTACACGTAGTAATATCTTGGTTAAACTTGAATGTTGAATGTTTAAGCCTTAAAATATCCCAAAAGCTTCTTGGAAGAAAAATGACAGAAAAACAGCAAAATTTAGTAGTTGTTTCAAAATAATTTTGGGGCCACTCCTCTTGACCTTTAAAGAGTAAAACAACTTCAACACTTCATCACACGTATTAAACAGAAAGTCCATTGCAAAGATAATCCAACAATGAGTCCAGTCAGAGCCCATCATACACAAAACACCCCATCATACAGTTACAATTTACAGAACAGTCACACTCAAGCCATTTTCAATCCCAATCATATCTGATTTATTTTTTCTAAATTGGACAAACAGTTTCCTATTCAGACTTTGATCCAACAATGGCTATGCTAAATTGAGAACAGACCCCATTACTTCACTGTAAACCGTTCTGACATCTTTATATAAATTCTCTCAACAAAGCAATATTTGTATCAAATCCAATCTGATTTTTGACCATGTGTCTTGTAAACACATCCATTTGATGCCACAAACCAATAAGTGCACATTTCATTTTCATATATTTACACAAACTGGCAGTTTTGGCTCCTCCCACCCCCCCAAGAAATCAGAAAGCCAAAAGGCTTAGTGATTCCTCGCCGAAAAGGGGTGCTTTGTTGTCCTCATAAACCACTGAAAATGGTGACATCAAATGACCTTTGACCTCCACCAAAAACAATAGGGTTCTTCCTCTCAACATGGCAAATCTATATACCAAACATGAAAAGTGTCGGTCATTCCTATATCAAGATATCCCAATTACAAGGTTTTCGGTCTTTGATCTCCGGTGACCTCAAATGACCTTTGACCTCCACCATAAACAATAGGGTTCTTCCTCTCAACATGGCAAATCTATATACCAAATATGAAAAGTGTCAGCCTTCGATTCTCAAGTTATCAGGATTACAAGGTTTTCGGTCTTTGATCTCTGGTGACCTCAAATGACCTTTGACCTCCACCAAAAATGATAGGGTCCTTCCTCTCAACATGGCAAATCTATATGCCAAATATGATAAGTGTCGGTCATTCCTATCTCAAGATATCGCGATTACAAGGTTTTCGGTCTTTGACCTCTGGTGACCTCAAATGACCTTTGACCTCCACCAAAAACGACAGGGTTCTTCCTTTCACCATGGCAAATCTATATAAAAAAAAATGAAAAGTGTCAGTCATTCCTATCTCAAGATATTGCGATTACAAAGAGCGTCACAAACACATACACACACACACACACACATACACACGACATCACCATCACATAGATTCCTTGCCTGCCTTTGGCGAGGAATCAAAACGGATGGAGAAGCTTTTAACTAAGACTCACAACACAGAAATCAACCTAATTCAATTCTATATTGTTTAACATGACCTGTGAATTTCCCTGCAATTACCTGTTAGCTGCATCAAGAAACAGAGGAGTCATCATTATGTTGATTGGTCCCTCAATGTCAGCTTTGATAGCTGTTCCAACAGCTGATGCTGAACTGTGAACTAAAGAATGAATAATAAGTTGATTAGATTAAGTTTCACTAACAAAAAGAAAAGCTCACTTTCTAACCAACTGGTTTAAGTCAGACAGCCAAAGTCTTTTTCCAGTTGTGACTAACTGGCTGGTTTCCCTTATTCCATTCCTAATGGTGAGCATGGAACACAATGTCAGTAGGTTCCAATTTAAAAGGAAAATTCATAAAAACACCACTTTACAAGTCTTATTTAATAGACTACACCAACTTTAGTCCACAATCACTGACACTTCTCTCCCAACCCACAATGATTTTCTTGAAGCAGTGTGGTAGGGGTAGTACTCTAAGATGCCCTGATCATGACTAGGGCTCAATTCTGAACTCAAGTCCAGTTATCACTAGAGTCAGAGTTGGTCTGGATGAAAGAGGGAAAATAAAATATTGGTCCAGAATAGACTGACATAGTTGATCTAGAGATTTGGCCATGGCAGGCTCGACTTGAACCAATAGGTTGGAAACTGGGCCGTAAAATTCCATCTTACTAACTAACTAACTAGAGATTTATCTTCCAGTTAATTATGCAAATAACTGTAGCCAAAGGAATATTGGCGAGCCAAATTTTTTCTAACACTAACAGCCCTACTAGTAATGCCATCCACCCTCCATAGTATTTAAGAAAACATACCATAATAATAATGCACCACACATAAAAAATCATTCATTGTAAATATTGAGTTGATACTTCAGTTTTCAATAATGTACTTCAACTGTGGAAGTTTTTACAACAAAGCAACTGAGAGGTCTTGGTAGCAGTTTCACCATAGACATATTATGTAGAAGAATACTATGGTCAGGCAATGAATGTATGCAGTATACAAAGGTTTATGCATCCATCCCATTAATTTACAGCAGGAATCCAATTAAAAGGTATAGAGTAAGACTTTTTTATACCAATGGCATCTGAATTCCTTGTTTCTATAAAACCTTGCACCCTAACCATAACACCCCCCCCCCACCAAGTTCAAATAATACAAATTAATCAACTTTCAATCACATGATTACCAACTAACCTTTGACCTTAGAAGTCTCTTCTTCATCTTCATCACTGCTAGCCTCCTGCTGCTGGAAATCCTCATCCATTTCTTCCAAGTCTGAGTCTCTCGGCCTCTCAGCAATCATGTTGGGACCGAGGCCTACCTGCAGGACATGAAACTGTGGAGGACTCATGATACCTGTCCGCAAAAAATTACCACAAAAGGGCTGAGAGTATGGGTCAGTGGTTCTCCAACTCTCAACAGCCGATGGGGATGTCTTCAGCCATTCCTGGCATCTGTTGTGATTCAAGTATGGCAGATATCCAGCAAATGTACTGGCAATGACTTCCTTTTCAATCAAGCGCTCCTTGGAGCCTTTCTGCCCAGATCTAACTGATCTGTATGAAATTGTTGAAGAAGTGGAAACTTTTCTACTGGGACTTTCTACCTTCAGGGATGAATTAGTTGTGTCACCAACTGGACTCTGTGCAGAGCTATAGGTAGATGTCACTTCTGTCGTAGTGGGAGATTGCGTGACCTTTGATACACTTGTTGTGTCAGAGACACTTTTTGTCCTTTTCTTGGCACTCTTTTCACTCTCAGCATCTTCTTCTGCTGAGTAATATTCACTATCTGATATGCTATCAGATGAACTTTGTGCTCCAGATGATTTGGCTCTGCTTCTTCTTCTCCTGCTTCTCTCATCACCATCATCAGGTTCAACTTTAACCTGGAATGTTGAAGTTGGGAGGCTGTAGGAGCTCCCCATCAATTTTTCAGCTTCCCCTTTGACAGTTGATCTCATGTTGAGACTTGCCGCTCTTTTGACTGTGGTTCCCTTTCCTTCAGAGTCTTCCACTTCACCCACTCTTACCTCGTCATCATCCTTTTCTTTTTCCCCATCCTCATCTACATCTCTGCTCTCACTTTCTTGAATACTATTCTTGTCAACTGACTTGGAAGCATTGTCTACACTATCTTGTTGATCATCCTTTCTCACCATGGGCTGAGTGTCAACTTCATCTGGGGATGATGATGGAGAGGAGTGAACCCACCCTCTTGTGAACTTAAACATCTTTGTTGGAGAGTCATCGGGGGTCCTATCACAGGCATCAAAAGCTACCTGACCTTTTTGTAAAAGACTCTCCCCAAAATGGCTACCGCCATGAAGCGAATCTGGCCTCCACATGAGTCCAGGCATGGCAAGGGGGTCTCCATGTCGCAAAGATTCTCTACGTTTCATGGTGAAAAACATGCAACCCCCGTGACAACCACACTGGTCCTGGGTACCTCCTGGAGTTTGAAGAGTTAATTCATCATGGCCCCAGAGGAACCATAGACGTTTGCTCTTTGCATCATGTTTCTTGAGGAAATGTTTCTTGGCTTTGTTCATACCTTTATCACGAATAAAATTGACCAAATCAATGTTCAAGGGGCCAAACCAAACTGACCCTGCATCTAACCAGACAGTTCCGCTCTGTGGATTACAGACATACTGATGGACTGAGATGTCTTGCACTGTCACAGTTAGACCTTCCTTCACCCTTCGACTGTGGGCATTGCAGGAAGCCAGACGAACATCTTCAACCTTCATAAATAAGAGGACAACAATAGTGTCAAATGTTTTCCAGATTTTTTTACTACATCGTTCCATACAAAATGAATTTGATATAACTTATTTTCAAAAATAAAAAGCAATCCAAAACTGAAGGTGTATTATTCACCAGTCTGTGCCAGATATATATCACTTTCAAATAATCTAAACATTAAATATACTTTTTCTAACAATGAAAAAAAATGATTCTTCATCTTCATTTGTGAGCATTAACATGCAAATCTAACATCATTTTATAAAAGTGCACAGCTTTAAAAGCCTTCTTCTCAAATGTAATAGAAATTTTTTCTGTACACAAAGGTATATTCGTCTCTACACATATAATTAATGCATAACCATTTTGAAGCTCTTGAATTGTGTAGATTTCTAAATTTCATTACCATTAAATACTCCCTAAAAGCTAGGTAACGTAAGGGAACCCAGCTAAAGCTAAAGGGAGAAGCCTAAGCTACAAAAACCTAATGCGAGAAGGATAGGCTAGAGGTAACAACACCTTCCCCTAGACCCATGGGAAAAAAGATATTCATTGTGAGAGTAGCAGATCTTGGAAAGAATGTCAACTCCTTCATGAAGGAGGCCAGAATAGTCAAAGGCAGGAGTAAAGAAACTTCGGTAAGGGAAAAATCTGGTCCTAACTGCATGATATCTTCTGGGCAGGCAAGCAGGAAAGATGATATCATCAAGCAACCTCTACTGAAGATCACCCAGTGCGACTGTGCTATTGGAAGCTTGGCAGGGACTTACTGCAGGTAAGTAAGGATTACATGTAAATAGGAGGTAAGGAGGGCGATGTAGATTTAATACGAAAATTCACTTTACATAGAAATCACCTCAGAGTTGACATGAGTAAAATCACATCATGTACGACCTGGCCCACTCAGATCAGATAATATTACATCTTACTGGGTCAGTTCAAATCAATTTCAAGCTAACCTTCAGATCCAGAGCACAGTCAGTCTCCACGATTTGTAATTGCACACCAGTGAGACGTAACCTTGTCATGCGGTATTTCAGATCAGATTCTTCTGGACACGGGGTGCCGTATGGAGCCTCCCTCAGGTTGCACATCTTCTGGGGGATCATATGGACGCAATATTTGATAGGTTCAATTGGCTTGAGATCATCCATATCATCAATGGCAAGGTGTAGAAACTGCTGAATCCCTTCAACAAGACAGAGGGCCTGGAAGAAAAAAGAATGAGAATGAAATGACTCCAAATTAATGAACCAACATGAAGGAATCTATGTATGTGTTTCTCAGATAAGACTTTAAAAGAGTGTTTTAGCCATGTTTGGTTTGTTGAAATTTTTATGTCTCAACTTCAAACCCTCTGATTTAACATAGCAGCCCTAACAGAGAGCTTTCACTGGACATCATAATTGGCAAGCTATGCCAACTGCCAGGCAAAAATGAAAGGCATTTTAGTGCAACAGTCATGTATGGGTCACCAGCTGCTTCCCACATAGGTACACTAATCAGCATACTAAACTAGTTTTTGCCAGTCAAAAGGGGCAGCTGGCTTGTGACGTCAGTGGAAGCACTCTATAGCCTAATCTTTTCCAGTTGTAGGGCACTGGGTTAGTTTCCGTTCTCCATTGCTTATAAGAAGAACCACACATAATGAGAGACTTGTCACTGTACGTGTGGATATGAACCCCATCACACTCTAAAAAGAGAGTGATGGGTTCGTATCTGTACATACTTACACTTTGTAACAACCTTCTCTTCTTACATAAGGGAGTACAGTTTGCAAACATACATCCAAATGTAACTATTTTTGTTTTCTTAATCATACCGATGGATTTGGGAAGTTAGGAATTCCAGGTTTATACTTCATGTATGCCAGCATCAAACTGAAATAAACAGACACCTACTAATCCTATTCAATCTAGGCTATTCAGTCTATTCATCTACCTTCAGATGTCTATTCACCTCAGTTTGAGATAGCCTTACATAAAGTATCTCCTGGAATTCCTGGGGGTGTAAAACTCAATGTGAAAATCTGCTGAAAGACCCTGTGAAAGATTCCTAAATTGGTGTGAGTAATAACACTGGAGTGTCCATCATTTCTAAAATTATAACAGGATGGGGTCAAGACTCTGTACTCAGAGTTACCCAACTGACCCTCCCCCCTCCCCTTCCACAAAATTATACAGAGTAGCTGGTCCTAACCCTTTTCCATTTCAGCATTTTTTCACAAACTATGGTTTTTTAATGCTTTATTGTAGCAATAGCCAATCAATAGCACTATCATGCCATGATGTGTTCAGACATATTGAATCACATTTGATGGCCTCTGCTTGACCTTGACCTCCTGGTAGTCCAAACTTCCCCACCTCGAATGATCACTAAGTCCACCACTCATGGAAATCTTGTCATTAATGAGCATTTGAGAAGGCATTCACTAACAATTTTCTGCAGATATGATAGATGGAATAACTTTGACAAACAACACAAGCTAAGACTGGTTTGAACTAAGCACTTCAGTTGCAATAAATACATGAATCCCTGAATATTTTCATTACAGAGGGCACCATTTCACATTTATAACATTAAAACCTCAGAAACTTATTAGCTGCTTACCTGTGAAGGTGAAAGTTTGCCACAAAGAGATCCTAACTGTAAATCCACCAACCAGGCATACTCCACAGTGGTGGCATCAGGTGGCAATCCTGTACCTGAAAACATAGCATGACAACGAAGCTGCAATCCAGACAGTCCCAGGTATCCTTGATTTAAATGCCTGCCTGGACCTTCCCTCTGAAATAAGACAACCAGACAACAAAGAATCCTTTAACCTAACACCTTTTTATTTAGAAAAGTTGCCAATGACAGTATACATATTTAAGATTACTGAACAACAAGAATCTTTTATTTCCTTTCCTATACAGTTTAATTTTCAGGTTTCATTCTATAAACTTTTCTTTCTTGTTTTATGAAAAAATGCACGTCTCACAATTTGAAACACTGGAGTTTTTTCCTTTCTGTTTGATATGTTTATAGAGGTAAAACAAAAAGTAGGAAGGTCAAACAAAAAATAATAAAACAGGAGGAAGAGCAAAGGCAGTACAAATGATACCACAGGGCAAACCTCTTACCAGGTTTGTATCAAGAACAGTAACTAAGATGGGTGACAGCAATAGTTGTATTCTAGTCTGAGTATACGTCTTCTGAAGTTCCATGCACAGTTGCTCCATCAATATTGTTGGACAGCCTCCATCAGCTTTACTGCAATGCTGCAAAAACAGATATATTAAATTTAATTCAAGCCTTGAAGCAAGCTAATTTAACATTTTACCTCAAAAATTTGATTCAATCAGTAATATTCAATTCCTTAAAAGAATGTCTGTTTCTAATTAGTGAAAGAAAAGACATTTGTACCACCTTGGCAAAGGCTGAACCCACAACCTGTTGGTTGTTTAGCCATGGAGTAAGATATACCATGGACAAATATCAGGCGAAAACATTTCCATTTTCATAAATAGTTTTATTTCTTAATCATATCTCTTGAACATCTCAAAATGCCACATCATGTCAAATTTGATAAACTACACTACATTACATGTTATTGCCTGCTTTGAAGTGCACACTGAAATTTCAAAGAATGTATGTTGCAAAGCTTTGTAAATTCAAATAAACCAGTAACTCTGCACTTCATCGAAACTTCCTGCACTTAGATACAAAATGATGTTACACCCAATTTTAAATGACGGATTGGGCAATATTTTGCAATGTCCTTTTGTTTTCCTCAGATACGAGTGTTTTTCTTTGTTTTCTCTATAAAATTTGACAATGTCACCTTGTGCACAAATGTGATCACTGTTTTATTGTGATAACATGACTAAAATAACCATATAAGCCATCTTCATACACCATTCCAGGCAAAAGGATTGTGACTTTTCCAAGGTCTTTCAAGCACATGGATTTTAAAAGGATGTAAAAGTAGGTCATATGCATTGTACAAGAATGACATCACGAACTGCTGTGCAACTGAAAGTTGCAACTTTGGTAATAATTTTTTCTTTTTTCTTTTTTTTTTTTTTTTAGCAGTGGAACAAGCTATGAAGATGGAATATGAATGAAAAAATGTCATTATCAAATGTTTTAAACACATTGTTTTCAATGCCAGACTATTAGTACATACTAAGAGTCAAAAGTTCAAAACTTCTAAGGGAATATGCCACTCGTTTTTCCTTGGACAAATGAATTCAATTCCATAAGTTAGGTGCTGTGATCTGAATAATGTACATTCCATAAACTAGGTTCCCACAATTTAAATTACTGGTTTCAAGAATTTTTTTCACACTTTCAGAAGAATGGAAATATTCAGTTCTGAAAAATAGAGAATTTTGAACAAAATGAAGGTTTTTCCACATCTACCAATCATGGACGCATATTTAATATGGTCACAACTACCAAAAGTACAAGGTTTCAAATTTCAAGACCATTTAGCATAATTTTCAGACCAAAGATCCCAAATTTAAGGATTTTCAAGACTGTGATAAAATTTCAGACCTTTTACCATTTTCATACTGAATGAGAACCCTGCCTAAGGAGTCATTTGTTATGGGAAAAATTTTAAGCCTTTGAACAAATAATTTCACAAATGTTCCAAACTCTATAAGGAAATTCAAGCACAAATGGTTGTAACTAATTACAGAATACACATACCACTGGGAGATGACCTTTTATGCCATCAATATTCAAGGAAACTGTCACATCCAGATGTCGCAGACCAAGAGGATTTATTTTCTTTTCATCAACATCAAAATCTGTAGGAATCTCTTGGTAAGCTTTATCATCAAATCTTGTGATACTTTGGAATTCTCCCAAGATATTTTCCTGCAACATATGAAGTAGGATTTAGCTTTATTGTCTTACAGACTGAAGACATGGAGAATGAGAACCAATGCAAAACATAACTATTCATAACATTTTTTTGAAAATTCATAACTGTAGCATTGTGGGTTACATTTCTATCAGGCAATAGAGCAAATGTCAGTAAATCTCTTACATTAGCAAAAGTATCTTTTTAACATAGTATTCATTAAATGCACTAGATCATGATTTGAAACATTTAAGACAAACGCAGGGCTTGAGTTTTAGATTTTCCAGGTGTGCTACAAATTACACTCCTCAGGAAATTAAGGATTGCAGTAGGTGTGCTGTTTTATTAAACTGTAATATATTTATGTAACTCCCATTCTTCATCTAGGTGTACAAAAAACTGCACTCCTCATCCTGATTTCAGGTGAGTGGTTGTTTCCAATTGCACTCACATGCCTCAAAATGCAAGGCCTGCAAATGCTGACAGCAAATTATGTATCAGGTAAAACTATGAAATAATCATACCCTATAACACCCTAAGCAGATAAAAATATGTATTTCAGTGGCATATCAAAAACATCTCATATGAAAAATAATACTAACTGATTAACTAACTGACACTCACCTTGATAGCTAAAAATGCTTTGACAATGGATCCGTAAGCCATGACACTCAGAGGTCCAATGTCAATCTCTAGATGTAAGAGATCGGATGCCAATTCTGCAGCTGGTTCTGTGACTAGTTCACTCTTCCTGAGGCCTCCTCTTGGCTGTTCTGGTGGCAGGGTGGTATATTTATGTCCCCTTTGACTCTTCTTCCTAATCATGGTGGGAGCTTCAACATCCAGGGGAACCGGATGGTACTGGTAGAGGATGGTGATGGCCACCACTGGTGCACAGGCAGCTTCTATCCAGCCAGGTCTAACCAAAACAACATTAAACAATACTCAGGTATTGAACTTTTAAATTCTCCAGGATTGCTACAAATTACACTCCTCAGGAAATTTGGGAGTAGGGTAGGTGTGCTGTTTTATTCAACTTAATGTGCTTTATATCTTAGCTTCCTTTCTTTATCTGCAATCTTTGACAAAACTAGATGGAACACCCCCGCTCCCCCGTGCAATGTTGGAGATGATGAGGTCAATTCGGGACACACTATTTTCTTTGGGAACCAACATTGTACTGGGGGACAGGGGTTCGTAAATCCCTATCTCCTGTAGGACACAACATTTTAAAGGGAGATAGAGGTCGTGCAAATAGCACTCAGCACAATAAACAACATAAAGACATGAGGTGTTCCAACAGTTTTGTCCAAGATTGTAGGTATGTGAAAAAATAGCACTCCCTACAGTGATTTGAGGTAAGTGATGTTGTGTGGTCACACTTGCATGCCCCAAAGTTCAAGGCCTGAATTTTACTACTTTTTATTTCATTTTAATAATTGTCTCACTATTTTAAACTTGGGAACAAATTATCAGAACAAAAACATGTAAAACGAAGTAAACGGGAATGCAACTTCAAGTTTGAGTTTATTTCCACAATTTAAAAACACAAAGTTCTTCAAGACAACACTCCCAGAAACAGAGCCGAAGGTTCAACAATGATGCACCATGCATTGAAGAGAGGCTAATGCATGATTAGAAATTAATGCACTGGGGCTGAGAGTAACTCATGGACTTCTTATATACATGGACAGAGCTATCTATGCATAGATTATTGCTGCTGTATGTGTTAAGTATAGGTGTAGCATGATGGGTGTTTGCTATGGTTTTGTGTGTGAAAGTTTGGACTTACTCAGGAAGTTCAAAACAATAGATTTTGCTAGAAGTTGCAGTATTTTCAGAATAATGCAAGATGAGATCAAAAACACTACGTGCATTGCAGGAATATAATATTGTTCCCCATTCAAGTTTAAATTTTGTTTTAACTATTACAGAGTCACTGTCAAATTATACAAATTATAGCTTCACAGAGGCAATCTTGATGCTCCTTTTTTTGTTCAGACGGTGGCAACAATCTACAGATAAGGTGTACATGTTACATGCTCTGTCCATGTATATAGGAAGTCCTAGGAGCAGGAACATCCAGCACTAGCATTTACATCCAATGGACAACGGTGCATTATCCTTATTTAACCCTCTACTGCCCAGTGTTGCACTTCTGCTACAGACGGAGAGCCCGGCCCCCACACGCCTTAACTGTTTCACAGAGAGCTTGAAGCTGCGAGTAGCTAACCGAAAATTCAGCCACAACAACGAGGGAAACAACAGATTAAGGTCACTGGGTCAATAGCCTATGGAAGCCGGGACATGTTACATCCGCTTTTCCGCCAACCCCCGAGGCGGGCAAATACGCCCCGACTGGAGCCGGGCACTGGAGGGTTAATACACGACTCTGAGGTTGTTTGACCTTGTTCATTCATACGCAACATTTTCATTTAAAAAGACCAAACAAGAGAAAACATGTAGTTTGTCAATAGCAACACTAAAATAGCTCAATTTGAGTAAAATGGAGTATCTTTAGATGATTTCGTTTATCTATTGTGTATACTGCATGATGACACACAGTCACATGACAGTAATGGACCAATCAAAGCTGAGAATTCTTACTAAATATTACTTGAACAGAATACGAAAATTATTACATAGTATGAATGACCAGAATAAAATGACTTCAATAAAAAAGGAATGAAAACCATCCTTTAGAAAATATTACAGGATGCGGAATATCAGATAATAGTTAACAATAATATGATGTATATAGCAATGACATGAAGTTGCAAATATATTTAGGCAATCTTTTAGAAAGGGCAAAGTTTCACAACAGCCTTGAAAAAAATACACTTCCTGTAAACAATGACAATCATTTGATATGGTTTGACATATTTTGTGTCATAACAGCAACCTTTAGCAATTTGAAGCAAGAAAACTTGGCAATCAGGAAGTGGTGGGTTCAATTTCCAGCACATGACTTTTCACCCAAAAACACTCTGCAACTTTCCTGTGTAAATTGACCTATAAATGGAATGAAACTGAAAGGCAGATGTTTTACACCTAAGACAGTTACAATTCTGTCGACCTACTTATTTGTAGCAAGACAGATGCTGGAAAGTTGTCTAATACTAATCCTTATCCAGACACAATCCTAGTTTATAGCTAAAGTGCAAATACCCTGGTGAGTGTAAAAGCATTAATGTGAAATCAGAGCACTTTCAGTGCTTTCAGTGCTTTTTTATTACCTTCAAGCAAAGAGCTGTTGCAAATTCATGGTTTGTACACATTTAAAATTTCAAAATTTTAAGACTTTTCCATGACTTTTAAGAACCTTGACTGATATTTCCAGGGACTTTAAAAATAGTCTTATATCATACTTCCACTTTTTTCCACAAAAGAAAGTATTTGAACATTGACAAAATTGGAACAAAGAGGTAACTTTCTACAAATTTCCTGTCTTTTACATGTCCTTTTGAAAAATTACTCAATTTCCCTGACTTTCCAGGCCTGAAAATTCAAATTTCATTTTTCTCTGACTTCCCAAGATTTCCAGGATTTGTATGAAACCTGCAATGAGGAATTTTGAGACTCTCGGTATAACTATATTTTAGGGTGGATGAATAAGTGCCTTTAAACCCTTCAGCACCATGTAATTTGGCTAGACAATTAGTTAAACAGAGTGCAATGGCCCAGTTTCCAACCTATTGGTACAAGTCGCGCCGGCCACGGCCTTTTTTCCAGTCGTGGGTCACTGGCTTGTTTTCCCCACTCCATTGATTATGCAGAGCATCACGTACAACGGCAGTAGGTTCCATTTTTAGTCTCTGGTATGACTCGACCTGGGAATAGAACCCGGTCCTTCCGGATGAGAGGCGGAGGCTCTTACTGTTAGACCAAACACGCAGTCAGTAACTTGGATAGAATATAACCAGGCTTATTTTTAATTTTTTATAGTATTTATACACATCAATCCTACTCACCTGCTGGTATTATCTTTCCACATTTCTCTTGGAATCTTCATAGCATCTCTGTCCCCCTCCCAAGAGCTGCTTCCCTTCGCTGATTTGTCCAGGGCAGCTAGGCAAGGTCTGCTAACATAGCTGTCTGGGAGGTACAGCATGGCAACTGCTGATTCAGCCTGTGAAATTATAGGGGAAGTTGAAATTATTTCATTTTAATAGAGGAGCTTCTTCAAATACCCTGGCATGTATCATCTCCTGACTCCTGTATCTTCAGGGGCTAATTTTGGCCTCACTGAGGGGATTTTTATATATTTTTATTTTAAAACGATTGATATCTACAGGGGAAAGTAGGAATATTGTTCTCCACTGACTTCAGAAAAAGAACCTTAGTCTGCTTCTTTATAAGAAATTTGGATCTGTCCTTACAACTGAAATTTGATCCCTTGCTTTGGTCTTTACAAAACATGCACTATCCTTGTATAATTTAGTCATTCTCATGCCATTTTCTGCATTTTGTTCTGAATGTGTCACTAAACGCTGACTTAAGCTGATGTGTAATATAAGGGGTAAATTTCCTATCAGTGTTGCACTAACATAAGACACATACACAAATGCATGGAAAAACTACTGATGTTGTTACCTTGTTCAATACATAATGGTTTCCAGTTTCCCCACATTGTCTCACTCTGATATCTACTTGACCCATACACAGGAAATAAAATAAATAAATAAGAAATAGAGTGGGGAGGACAAATGATTGATACAGTGCCTCACAACAGAAAAGAAGGCTGTGGGCTGAGCTCAGGCTCCTACAGACCAAACCTACTAAGCACAACATATACAGATGAAAAGTGTGAGCTTCAAAATGACAAGAGCGCTGAAATGGCAGCCAGGTTTGTATGGTTCCCAGGGGCCTGAGAAGAGGTGTTTTGGAATGAACAGATTGTGAAAGATTTATGTACAGCCCCTTGACCACTATGGATATGTGCGCTATATAAATCCCAGGTATTATTTTCATTATTATAACCATTCGACTCTAGGATCATCATCAAAAAGATTTACACATTCACCAGTACTGGATCAGGAGTCCTTGTGGCCCCCAACAAAATGCCCCTTTTCCCCCTCCCTCCAATAGAAGTCTCCATCCCATTAATGGAAATTCACACATTGCCCATGAAATATGTCCAAAATAGTGGTACTGTCACCCTTCACACTTGAACATAGATGCACACAATTTACACTACCTGGATTCCACTACATTAATTCAATCTTTCAGTCCACAAATCATAGTACAACCACAATAGTTATGTTTAAGTTAAGTTTGTTGACCTCCTTTTCCAGCACCTGTACATTGTTTATATGGAGTGAATATTCATGACCATTGAAACAACAGGTACTACTTTTTATAGATGCAGGTGATCTTCTTTTGAAATTTATAAGCAACAACACAAAAGAAGCATTAGGAAATTCTCTGGGGTGGTCTGGCCAAAATAAGACATGACTCATTGTTATGAATTAATGAATAGACCAGGGAGGTCTCTTTAGAAACTTCTTGGAATAGATTTAGGGCATCGGGGAAACAAAAGAACTGAAAATAAAAGATGCAATGCCATGTGTCTTTTACAGGAATGTCAAATTTAGGATGCACCAAAGTGCAATGCTCCATCTGATAGAGTGCAGAGATATGTGGTATACATGACATGTACTGAAGATAAGTGTGCACTTAGTGTTGAAGTTACTGTAGGAGGAAATCATGAATATTCATCAGTACAGGAAGTGATCAAAAAGTACATGACAGGTGTTCCAAGTTAAATGTTCAAACAAAATACACAGGAATCGAAACAAAAAAAAAAGCATTAAAAACAAAGCTGTCAGGAAGCTTTTGGAGGTAATTGAATTCAGAGCTAATTTACATATGAAAAGGAGTACACCTTGAATAGAAATGCAATTATGCACACACATACACAGATATTGAAGAGAGGCATACAATCTGAAATAGCAGTCACTAAAAGTACAAGATCAACTACCTTGAAGTTTTTGGACATCAGAATAGCCACATTCCTATGGGGACATCTGCATTTCTAATGATTTTCAAATGCATACAGCACATACAGCAAGGAGGTGGGAGGGAAATGACCCATATGTTTCCAAACTGTTTTAAATAATGAAGATTTACTGCCAAAAATGAACATATCTATCACTTTTAGAGAATGTTTTGTGTGAAGTTAGTTAGTTAGAGTTTTACAGCCCAATTCACAACCTATTGGTTTAAGTCGAGCCGGCCACAGCCTTTTTCCCAGCTGTGGCTCACTGGCTTTTGTGTGAAGAAGGGCATCCTAAAATGATGGCCTTAAACACTCCTGAGAATATGGTACCAAAGCCTGACAACTCCTTCATCAGAATTGAAAAATACAATGGGATTTGAAGGATTTTGCTGAGTGAAATGTAGCGGACAAGTCAAAAGTTGTCAAGATATGAAATTCTGACTTACCCTCAGCAGGACTCTCAAGGGAACAATTTCAGGACGGAATTCAGAAAATGGCAGTACAACAGAAAGGTCTAATGTATCACCAATGATACCAATACAAACTGAAAACAAAAGAAACCATCAAATTTATCATTACTGCACCTACAATTTAACAATATTTCAGTGAAATATTCTCTATATTAAAATAAAACATTTAGACTCAGCAAATCATTGTTAGCTGGCATCTGGGTAGACCAGTGAGTTAGTTAGTAAGATGGAGTTTAATGGCTCAGTTTCCAACCTACTGGTTCAAGTCGAGCCAGCCGCTGCTTTTTTTCCAGTTGTGACTCACTGGCTTGTTTTCTCTACTCCACTGCTTATGCCGAACATCACGCACAACAGCAGTAGGTTCCATTTTTTAAGTCTTTGGTATGACTCGACCTGGATATGGAACCTGGGCCTTCCGCGTGAGAGGCAGATGCTCTACTGTTACACCAAAGATCAAAGACCAGTGAGATACAATAAGAGATGGGAATGTAAAGGGAAGATGTATGCCAATAGGAACATTCCTAGTCCACTTAACATATTAAGCAACAGTACTGAAATACTCCTCCTTCTCACTAGGGGTGTCTTATGGATGCAGAGTTGTAATTACAGGTGAACAAGGGTCACTCCCACCCCTCCCAGCCTCCCCCCCCTCCCCTTTTACTTATTACTTATTTGTTACCCTATAGAAAATAGCAGAATTTCATTTTGAAATAAGCATCTTCATTCATAGGGTAAAAACATACTAATGTACCACAAAGCCTTTTGTAGGATTTATTAAATCTCCATCCACTTATTGCTATGCCAGGTATGCCCCTATGCTCTGCTCTGTCAAATATCACTTTTAGATATTTATTCCAGCCCGTGACTAGATATATCTTCCAACATACCATTCTCTGGCTGATGTGTGCTACAATCAATCCAATTGTACTGGTTGATGGGAAGGAGGATCTCAAAATCCTTTAGGGCAATGTTCAAGTTGACAGTGTATGGTACAAAGGTCAAAAGGTCAGACTCTTCTTTTGATGACCAATCAGATATAATATCTGTGAAAACATCAAGTAGAAAAGGAAAATACGAATTTAAAATCAAAATATTTAGCAAGTATCTTAACTTCAAAAAGTCTTCACGACATACCTTCATTTTAATGTATTTATTCCAAAGGGAGTAAAGTGAATAACAAAATCCAAAATTCAAGAATTTATAAAATTCATAAAATCAGTGACCCTCCACAAATCCTTGGTTTGGGAATATACAATCCCTGAAACTTACCTCCTAATTACATTATGTAAACCTCTTTACCAGCAGTAATCTTCTGGCAAGTTATTGGCCTGAAGGGATGGACATGGGGAAAGCCTGAAGGGCACCACTTCATTCTTTACATGATTTAAATATGAGGTAAGGAGGGGCCATGTAGATTACTCTCTCTCTTTGTACAAGTAATTAATATGCAATTCACGAGGTAGGAGAGCTAGACAAGTTGTATTATCACAGCCTATACTGGTATACTATCTTTGCCAGTTTGCTCAGTTGCCCTCCATCACTGAACTGTAATAACAAACGGCAATGGGAGTTGTCTAAGTCAAATTGGGATTCACAAACCAATGACCCAGCAAACAGCCAAGGGTAAAAGCCAAAAGAATATTACCAAAGGAGTTCTTTTCCTAGAGGGAGAAACATCCCCATGGGTTAGTTAATTAGATAGTTACATGAGGTTTACAGCCCAATTTTTAACCATCTGGTTCAAGTCGAGCCAGCCACGGCCTTTTCTCCACTTACGGCTCACTAGCTTAGCTTCTTTTCCCTTCTCTATTGTATATGATGAGCACCAAGCACAGCACAAATGTTCCATTTTAAAATGTCTTTGACATGACGTAGTGAAGAATCAAACCCAAGACCTTTCTGCTGCAAGTGGGGAAGGTCTGACCACTTAACCAAAGATAATTGTCATTTCTGTATAACCCTGTTTACCTTTTTCTTCTCTAAACATATTACTCCCATTTTCAACAAAACATTCATCAAATAAATAAATTTTTAAATTGAAAGTTTATCCAAAATTTTCAAGGACATACCTGCTAGAAAATCTTTATGGTCATATATGAAAGACCAGTTAGCTTTATTAAAGTTGAGTGATATTTCCCAGTTCTGGTGGTGATTCCATACTAAAGGATAGTGCATACTAACATCAAACTACAGAGGAGAAAAAAAAATATCACATATACCAAAACATCAGGTTATCAGTTACACTGTATACTTTGCATCAATTGTTTTTCATTTTAGTCAAACAATACTTGATGATATGTATCCAGGGCAGGGGAACATTTAAGAAAGGAAATGTTTATAAATATTTAAGGTATTTGGTTCGACCATTCACTGCTACATTATCCTTTTTAAAGGGCAAGAACAGTCGTCCCAAATTAAAGTAGTGTAGTAGACTCTCCTTTGTCATGATTGGCTGTTGAGAGTCATGTGACAACATTGTCTCTCCTCAAATGTGAAATAAGATAGAAGTTACTGCTTGGTTTACTTGGATATGCAATATTGAAGTCTTAAAATACGATGAAAGATTCTTTGATGAGAAATAAAGAAGGACATTCCGAGATCTATCTGTTGCTTGAAAATTAAATTGGGGTGACTGCTCTTGACCTTTAATGATATCACATTTGCTTGTGGGGTTGGTGATCACATGCTATGGTTATTCAGAAACCCAGGGTTATGGTTTCTTCCTGATGAACTTGCTGTGGTGACATCAGTCATTATGGCAGTACGATCACATTGAGATATCTACAAGAAATTATTCCCTTCACAATACATCAGCCCTCCGTATGTTGGGCAGCAGCTGGCAGCTCGACTATTATTACCCAGGACTGAGGTGTTGTGTGCATCAATAATACCAATTCCACTACATCCCCGAGCACGAGCACAAGGTCTGGTCTGTGACACCATCTTGCTACGGCCTGAATTTTGGAGTTTTTTTTAACTAGAGGTAAGACCAAATTACTTACATCTATAGACTACTACACACAAAAATATTCATTATTTGTAAAATAAGCAACCATGAAAAAGTCAACACCTCATTGGTACCAACAGATCACTATCATTAACTTTTCCCTTGTGGATTGAGAAACCGTAGTTTACATTCCAATCATTTCATATGTTGACTTGTCCTCAGACGGTTGTTTGTCATATTCTCAGACTCTTGTTTGTCTTAATAAAAATTAAAGGTAATTCATATCTCAGAATAAATTAAAATTAAACAGTTTTATTCATCATAATAAAACAAAAATGGTGAGATATTAATAAGGGGTACCTGTAAAGTTTCACTTTTGATAAAAGGTGTATAGGCAAGGTTTGTAGCACTCTCAAGGAAAAAAAGTTGACCTTCGATCTTGTTGATGTAGCCATTTTGACCGATAACAAATGGAATGCTAGCTTCCACATAGGATCCCTTGACAATCTCCACGTAGCAATTATGAGTTTCCTGTGACATGAAGAGAAGATATAAGAAGGAAAGGAAAACTACTTTAAAATAAACCAATAAAAACACATGAGAAGTGTTTACAAAAGAAAGCCATTTGCATTTCAATCTCAAAAATCATAACCTTTGCATATGGAATGAAAGCAACTCAAAAGTAGTATCTGTATTATTCAGAAGTGGGGAAAATTTATTCTTTATTTCTTTTTTTTTCCAAAGTACACACTGCTATTCATGTTGAAAACAGTTCAGTAAGTAACTAATGGAAAAGTTAAAGCCATCATTATAGAATATAGGATGCTGACATGATTACTGAAAAATACACTCAGTTTCAAACATGTTTCATTGAATTTTTTTCCATGTTTGGAGGTGAACATGTTTCAACTTTTTTTCTTTTTTATTGTTGGAGGGGGGATCAGTTACTCTAACGGCATGCTCTCTTGTGCAGCATTCCAACCAGTCTGACTGTACACTTATTTCAGTGCCTAAACCATTCGAAGAAACTCATTTTTGAGGCATCCAACATAGAACCATTCAATTGCTCCTCACTTTGAAGCTTTAAATTAGATCCAAATGAAATTTAAAAATATACCAACACAGAGGGAATGTGTCCTTCCCATTACAATAAAAGCCAAAAAACAGGAAAAACTGCAAACTACAATGGCATCATTAGTCTCTGCTGATTCTTCCTTTATATCTTAATTGAGGAACAACATCTTGGCTATAATCAGTCATGTTATAAAAAGTATTCAACAACAAGGACATTATTACACAATGTTACAACAACACGAAAACAAAACAAAAACAAATCAATGCATATCAATTACCAAACGAATTAAAATGATTACTTTACCTCATTCTTTATAAACAGCAATTCTAAGCTGGCCTTGCTGACTATATTCAGACGCAAATCAAATTTTTCATACTGCCGTTTCTGACCAGGAAGTAGCTTATCGGTGGGCGTCATCGTCTTGTAGTCTTGAGGATAGAAAAACTTGTGTAAGCAACCTCTGAAATAGATGAATGAATGAGTTTAGCAGAGATGATTACTTCCAAAGTTTTATTTCATATCTGCTTCCAAATCAATCTGACCTTTCATTTAACTAGATCAGGTGCACTTGTTGACTTCTATTTGGCAAGTCTGGCAGTCTCACTTTGATAAGACCCAGGGTAAACCAAACTGCTCACACAAACTCTACCATCCCACCTAATGTCCCGTCCCATAAATCTTCTGAACATTTGAAATGATAATAATCACAAATTAAGATATTTTTAATTTTCTATGACAAAACACTTTGGTTTAGTAAACGGTTTTCTAACTTTTAAACAGATGATATTGAATATCTGGCAGCAATTGATGGGGGATTCTCATCATCCAAGATAGTTCCAATTCTTCCAACTGTGCAATTTACAGGTCCTCTAATTGAAAAAATAAACCACCCTCTTATAGAGTCACAAACCTATTTAATTGCCTCAGGCAATGTCCTGGTGAGTGATACAATGCTATAATGCGTAATCCATGCGCTATCTATGTATTATGTGGAATGTACACTATTTTGATTCTTTCCAGTTTTCAAAGTTGAAGTCAACCAAAGGGAACTAGCTCAGAATTTTCACACCTCTTTTCCTCCCTTGGGGTGATGATAAATTGGCTTCAAATGGGAATACCACAATAATGCAAAATGTGCACCAGAGTAAAACTTTGGCTTCATTTTCAAAAGGCATGTATTAGGTTGATAATGGTTAATAATTCATATGTAAGTTATTAGTTTAGATAACATTTAATGACACACCAACACAAAGGTGTTATACAGTGTCACACTGTTCAAATACTGTTCAAGTCCTCCTGTTTAGTTACCTCTTACGACAGGCGGGGAATGCTGTGGGTATATTCTACAACCCCCAGTCCACAGGGGGAAATAATTCATAGGAATCAATATACCCATTCTTGTTTATAAGGGGCATATTGAGTTGATTATCTATAACTCAATAAGGGTGTTGGGCATCCATGTGACTTGCATAATATTAGCACGATTAGTCAAGCTTCACATCCAAATGTTACATCAAAAGTTCAAATTTTCAACTTGTTTGTATTCTAACTTATAACTGTTTTGTGCATAATTGGAAAGAGCGTCTGGTCATGAATCAAGTTGAATTGCTAATTAATCACTTACTTGTGAGTAGGATATAAGGATTGTCTAAGTTGGACCATTTAAGTTGTTAAGTATGTGGAGAAAACTTGAAAGGTTTAAATGAATTTGACAAAACAACTCAATATGCTGCTTAATGACTTTCAAGCATACAACTACACTACCCATCCTCTTTCTATATCAGTTTTTATCTGAATGACCATAAAATCCCACCTTTGTCTATCAGCCCATGGACCATACGTGATCTGATTACTTTTGTCACAAGTAATGTCCATAGCCCAGCATGGTGCATTCACATCCTCTCCGTTAATCTCTTCATCTGATGGCTGAACTCCTGTCAGAATGAAAACAAAAAGCAAGAAATGACAAGGTTTTACAAGAATATTTTATGAACCACTAGTTAAAGTGTCTTTAGAGTAAAACAAAAAGACCAACTGTTTGTTAGTAATGAACGAGGATTGCAGACACATAGCCTTGAGGCAGTCACTCTTAGCCTCAAACTTCCAACCTCCCTGGAAGAAGGGTTTCATAATGTATATCAGAGGTGAGGAGGGGCAATGTAGATTACAATTTTTCCTTGGACATACCAAAAATTCTCACTTGGTGCAGCTCTATGATTGACATCAATTACAAAAGATGCAAAGTAACTCATATGACTTAGCATGCACTGGGTGTGTACTGGTTAAACATTAGAATGAGGTATTTGTGTGCTCACTTGGATACAACCTAGAGCAATACTAGGATTATGTACAGACAAATCCAATTAGCGCTTGTTTTTAGTGACTGTAGGCAGCCATTTGTGGGGTCCATCAGCCTTTAATAGTCACTCAACTTCCTTATATTACATGCAAAATATTCTATTATTAATTGCAAACTAAATGATAAATTGCCCAATGTTTCTATTTTTATTCAAAAGTTCAAAATTTAATTAGAAGTGTAGTGCTTTATTCTAAGAAAGAACAATAACCATGCACCTGCATTATTATTTCAAGAAACGTTTTGCTTTCCTTAGTGTAATTTTTTTAATGCATGCCTTTTGTGAAGTACAAGCTTGATCATTTATGATCCTGATGTTCAATCATACCAACTTGGTTTGATTTAATTCCTCTCTAGGTATTTACTCATGCATAAAAGGTAATTGTAATTAAATTACAAAATATATGTACAATGTTACAGATGCTTCCTGGAAGACAGTCATGGTACCTTTACTATCTCATGTAATATATAGGGTTAGTTTCCTTTATGGGTGTATTCATGGGAAAGACTACAACATCTACATTGCTGTAAAAGCTGTGTTCTACTGTATAAACTACAAAGTATGATCTTATTTGTTATTGTTATTGATTAGGGTTAATTGCCATATTGAAACTCAGTTTTATTTTACTTTCCGTTTTGTCTATGCATTATAACTTTAATGATCATTTTAAAAAATTGTGATACACTCAATAAACGAGATGACAAAAAAAAAGTGAAAAGAAAAAAAAAAAGCCTTTAGCCATCTTCATTTATTGTCTACATGAATTTCAAATCCCATATTCAGTGAAGTTGAGGAAATTAAGATACAATTCAGTGCACAACCATCCATGGAACAGGTAAGGAAGGGAATTTAAAGTTTGAAGGTGATGGGCCCCAGTAATGGCCAACTAAAATCAGACCATCACAATCTGTCCAGATTTGTCTATAGATAAAGGTGGGTTTTAGAAAGCCCTGAAAGGGCTAAAAGTAAATAGGTTGGGAGAATCACAACTGTCTGGGGTGATGGGTACCTGCCTTGACAAACTTGGTCTGTTATAAACAATCAGAAAGTGCAACCATCCTGTCTATTATATGCATATAAATATGCAAATGCAAACTAAACTGACAGAAGATAGAAAGATTTTTGTGTCCATAAATATTCTAAGAAATTTGAATGCAGCAAGAAAAAGATAAAAAGAGATGCAATTACCAGGTTCATCATAGTAGTAGTGGATTGTAGCTTTGCTGGATTTGCAGACAACAAATCCTTCACCCATAAATCTTGGTGGTCTGAAAATAAGAACAAAATTACAAACAAGACTAAGAGAACAAATGGAAGGTCAGTCAGTTTTGGCATACTCTTTTCCACAAACTCTTTTCCAAACTGCAGTTACAAAGGATCCTGGGGATAGGGTTTTGGTGTGCATTTTCTTTTGAAATGGAAAATACCATTGACAAAAATTGAAGATACCAAAAATGTATCCCACAATCCTTTGTAATTGCTATTTGGAAAAGATGCTTAGGAATGAAATAGCACAATTTTTTTTCGTTTGTTTTTTGTCAATTAAACAGATGAAATGGTATTTTTGCAACAAATAAAACTATCAGCAACATTAATTTTATCAGGCTGGTGCATGTCAAAAGACCTTGTAAATACCACACCTTCAAGGATGAAATTTTTTGGGGAACTTTCACGCAACAACTCAATTGTGTTCGTTAAACGTTTCAATATCTTTCATTAAAAAAAAGGTATTGTAATCAAAAATAAAATATTCAGTACATTTTTTGCTTTGTTTCTGAAAACACTGTAATGAGCAAAAAAAGTTACCTCATCCTTCCTTAAATCTGAGTACAACATCCCGCTCAATTTCCTTAGAAGTATATTTCAGATGAAAGCCCTAATAGTTCCACCGATATAAATATTTTTAATTTGTAATTATGGATTAATAATTTGTTAATACAAATTAATAATCTGTACAAGCAGAATAATAACCTGTTATTACAGATTAATTATGTATATTTATAGATCAATAATTGACAGTTTGAATAATTTGTAATTACAGATAAAAAATATTTTTTATAGGTGGCACTAATAGGCTTTCTTAATTTCATGATGTTGTATTACATCAATATTACATATCTAAGGGTACACTGAAGGGTTATCTTACTGTACAAGAATTTAACATGTCATGTAACACAAATATTGAGGCTTGTATGAGGAGAGCCACGTGTGCAGGGTATGCAAATATATATTTCCTCAGGATGAAGGCCAAAATTTTCACAACTCCTCACATAATTGCAATTGCATGTACCAGAACATTCATTCCAGCCCGAATATCCTGGAAGACACCACCGCACAGCATTCCAAATTTTTCTGATGATCCATAAATTAACTATTCAAGACAGAACAAACTTGAGTTTGGAGGGTGACTGTACTTTAAAACATTGAAAGTATGTCTACTTTACAGTTCACCTATCTTTTTCAAACTAAACTTTCAACTTACTTGTCAACCCTTCCCATGTAATCTTTGCTGGGTGCGAGCATGACTCTGAGCTCATCCACTGAGCAGTTGATGTCATGAGTATAAAGATCCCATTGGTAGGTTGGTGAAATTGTTGTATATGTTCCTCTTAGCTCTTCAACTCCAATTACTAGGACGGTTGGAACGAGGGTGTTACCAAATACCAAACGACCCTATGAGAAAGAAGTATCACGTGAGAACATGTGGTGTAAGATCCATTGCTCCTAGGAGGTAATCACAACAGTGGCATAGCCACAAGGGCAGGTGGGGGTTGGTTGGGGGTCAGAACCCCCAAGACCCAACCTTGCAATACAAAAAACACCAAAAATAGCAGTTTTTTTCTCTATCCTTAGACTTTTCCCTCATGTCGTGCCTCCAAAACCCTCTAATGATTCCAAACCTTCCCCCCCCCCCCCATGACACAATCCTGGCTACACTCCTGATCAGCACTGGGAGCACAAACTTTGCTTTACAATCCCTTGCCCGACAACCATGAAAAAAATCTTTCAGACAAGTACACTGTATGATGTTGGATACAATGTTTTAGGTAGGTTACGTTGGATGCAGATTTACAGCTCAGTTTCTAACTAATTGGTTTAAGCCAGGCCAGCCACAGCCTTTTTTCCAGTTGTGGGCTCACTGGCTTGTTTTTTCCTACTCCATTGCTCATGGGGAGCACAAAGCTTCATACCAGTAGGTTCCATTTTTAAAGTCTTCAGTATGGCCAACTGGCTATTGGTCAAACTCCAGACCTCCTGGCTACAAGTTGCATGCTCTAACCACTTGACCATGCAGTCCAAATGTTTTGGCCTACAAAGCTGCAGAGGGCAAGTACCAAAGTGAAGTATCCCCCCCCCCCCCCATAGGAGTTCAGAGGAACATTCCATGAGAAAAGTTGATATTAATACAGGAAATAAATAAGATTTTAAGAACAGCTGGACCATAAGACAACTCAGGAGAGAAAATCTGAGAAAGCAATTGCTTTTAAAAAGCTGTGTCAAAGGAAAAGCAGGCTTTTTCTCCGTCAATCGACAATATGCACGTAAACAATTACAATTGCCCACTGATAAGTGAAATACTTTCCATATCAACCAAAATAAGTGCAAAGAGCAAAACAACCCTATTCATTACAAATAATCAAAGATTTAACAATAAATGGAGAAGACACTTCATTCCAATCACTGCGGCAATAAATTGATTTAACATTGTTCAATATTCAGCAAATTATGTCCTCAAGCAGCAATCATGATTTGATTTCACAATTTTTTTTAACAACTGCAATTCTGCACCACATCTGTCCATCAACTTAAAACTAGCAAAACATGATCCATCAAGACTGGTGTAAATATTGCAAAACTAACAAAACTAACAACACTGATTTGCCCAATACTATTGGAATAAAATGTATTTGTCAGAGTATTGTTGGTGAATAAATCGTCAAGACTCCAAATATGAGTTACTTCAAATTAAGTTTATTCACCAACAATTGTCTGCCGAATGTGGATTATTCCTTTTCTACCATGTATATGATCTGCATCTATATGCTCTATATGATTTATATGCCATATATGATCTATATGATCTGCACGCACACGTCCAAGCACTTTCTTTGTGTGTGTTGTGGGTGTAATTATACAAGACATGACATATATGACTAAGACTGACTTGCATAGGATTAGAATAGACAGGCTCAGAAAAACATTAAACTCATACGGATTGTGTACAGAATAAAGTAATGAGGGTTTAAACAATGCATATTTGACATACATTGCAAAAAGTGATAAGCAGAATGACTCTTTGCTGTCATACTCAGATGCGCATTGACTCTTTACACCACTTTTGTCAAGCATATTACTTCATGCATAGGACTTCTCAATACGTGAAATCACAACTACACAAACTAAAGAAAGTCCTGCAGGCAAGCATCATTAACAATACAAAGTCTGTGAATAGGAGCAGTTGCAAACCACATGCACATAAGCACATGCAAAAATTCACAAGCACATGGGAATAACCAGTCAGTGTTTCCCCAAAACTCCCTGGTTAGGAGATCTACAAGCTTGAATACTTACCTCCTACTTAAATTATGTAACCCTACTGCCTGAGGTAATACTTTGGCAAGTTATGAGCCTGATGAGATGGACATAGCAAGAGCCCAAAGGGGGTCCCCTCATTCTTTCTTTACTTGCCACAGAAAGTTTTCTCATGCAGAAATGAGTGGTGATGAAGATTAACCAATCAAAATGGACAACTCTAAATAACCAGTGCTTTGAGGTAGTAGAAATATGATTAATGGACTCACGCTGGTTATTTCAAATTTGACGACACCAAAAAAATCCCTCCAGATGTTTTCTTGACTTGATGTGTCTTGAGATGCCGCCTCACTGAGTAGGAAGAAAAATGAATGCTATCTTAGTTAAATAAACAGTTTAGACATGTGGGATTCAGGAGGGGTTAAAGGAAAGACGTCTCAATGAACCAAACTCTAAAATTATTCAAATGCAGTCCTTTTAGTATAATTCTTTTATAGTTTATAATTGGTGCTGCATCACATTTCATCTTAACTTATAAAACGACTAAAAATAAATTTCAATAAAACAAATTTGATTTTCTTTTTTTTTGCACACTTTACACTGGCTTTCAAATCAGTAACTTAAAATCTCCCTGGTTTGAGGATATACAAGCTCCAATGTCCAATCTCATATCTAAATACGCAAGTATGCCAAAGAATCACCTGCCACAAACAAAGCTGTGTTTTGTCCTTTGGACAAGAAAGCAGGGAAGTGGACTACACAGGCCACCCTCTACTCGGCTATTTGAAACTTGCCAGAGACTGACTGCCGGTACGTAGGAATTATGTGCAAACAGGAATGACAGGCGAAATAGATTCTGTGACTCAACAAAATGCTAGAACATGTTTAGTTATTCTTGAATTTGTGCTTTTGCCAAAGTTGAAACAGCCTTGTGTGAAACATTGTTTGAATGATTAAATGGATAAGATCAAATGGATAAGACACCTTAACATCAAACCTTTTCAGCAAATATGTCCAGGGAGACTGTTACTAAAGGTAGCAAGCAACACAAAACTTACCTCACAGATATATTACCCTCACTTGATTGATGAGATTGTGATTTTTCATTTGATTGTGGGATCATCTGGGACGGTAACCCAAATTTTTTCTCCATCTCAGAATACAATGCTGATCTGTTGTAACAGTGGAACTCCATACCGAAGAGGAATACATTGAGACGGGTAGGACACTGAGAAGCATCTGTTGAAGAGTATTTAATACAACGATACAGAAAAGCTGACTGTTAGAATTCTTGAAGAATGAATGATCATACATTTCGTAACTGAGGGACTGTTGGATCAACCGTGATTTCTGAAAGGGGCACATTGAGTTGACAATGATATTTTAAGAATATTAAGGAATACTACCACATGGCAATGCTTATATTTTAGCATAAAAACTCATGTTTTACATCCAATAATTAGCCAAAAAGTTTAAATATATTGATAGACCATGGGACAGAGGCCAAAATTCTTTCATTCTATGGCAAGTGTCTGGGGACTACACAAAATGTCACCAAAAATGTTCCTTAAAATATTTACATTGATAAAAGGATGATTCCCAATCGTAATAATTGCACATTATTGTGAAAAGAATTAAAATCCAATCACATTTTTCGCCAAAAGAAACAAAAGTATTTCGTTTACAAAATACTTATGAAGTAGTTACTACCCAATCACAGACCTCCATTCAGGTCACATTAGGTTCACATGACAAGATCTGCCAGGTACCTCCCAAGATATCATGTCCTTAACAAGGAAAGTTTGAATATCCAAACATAAACAAACGATTCAGGTGCTTAATTCATTGCATGGGAAAGTCTGCAAGGGATCTGTTATCATTCATAAGAATGATGGAATCTTAAAATTTATCCTGTACCAAAGAACTCTTTGAATTGTTAGCTAACAAGAGAGATTTTGTGTGCGCAGTTAGATGATCAGAGATGGTGAATTGTATCAATGTCAATTTCCAAGGCTCACTATTGGTTAGTGTTATTGTTAGTCACCACAACTTGAGAAGTCAAGCAATTTACGGATGTGTTTTAAGATGATCAGAGCAAGAAGCAAGATACAGAACACAGGTAGGGGCCAAGTTTTCATTACTGTATAACATAATCATGAAATCTTGGTCGAATTATCAGTGTCCATGGTCTTAAGACAGTGTAGTGAAACTGTGCAACCCTAGGCATGTTACTTAGTACAGAATTGCCATTGACTTCATAGTCATACTCATAGTGTATAGGAATCCCTTTTTAACCATTTATTACTGTATTACCATTTGTTATTAGGCATAACATTATCCTTACTCCTTAGCAAGTTAGTGTGTATATACAACCAGCATCAATGATCTTTCTAAGATAGCCTCAATTCACAATCAAAGTTGCTAAATCATTAGCAACTAACAAGTAGGCCTAGGCCTAGTACTACACTACAGTAACTTTACGAGTACCCAGGACTATAGTTAGAAACAGTATGGTAATCTGTGTCATACATATGTGATGGTTGAAAATGAAATGAGCTAGACATGAGTTTTTAAATTAATGCTTGCAGTTAGGAACTGATTGACTGATTGACTAACCACGAGTTACTCTGCCTGTCAAAGGGCTCAAATTTTTCATGGGCCATAGCAAAGTAAGTGTTTTGGGGGGTATTCTAAAAACCGTGACAATGTCACGGCCATGATGCGTTGAGTTTACCATCATGTCTCACAATCATGTCACATCCTGAATTGTGTCCTGCTGTACTTTTACAATGTTGTGGATAAGTTCTTAACGTTAGGCTCACACTCATGGATCAGTCTCTGTAAATTAATCCATGGAACTTTACCTATGGTCCTCATCACAGATTTAAATCTCGGTCACATACCTCACATCACTGAGTCGTCACGGTTTTTAGACCATCCCTTTTAGGGGAATATTGCCACAATGTGACCTTATAATATCAGATAGCTTAGCCATATTTATATTTGCTTTCTACTTCATATTCCAGTCTTTGAGTAAGAAGAGCTAAAAAGGCATGATGGGATGGCAACCTCAAGATGAAAATCCAGCAAGGACTTGTCTGGTAAGTTTTATTTAAAGGTTGGCTCAAAAGGACAAATTACCAAGGACTCTCCTTTATTGACCACTTCCATAAACATATACTTCTAGAAGTAGTGGGGGTGTATCCTGTAGCTGATGGGATGTCTTGACACTTGATCTTGTTGACAGTATGACTCAGCTTAAGTTTTTCACTGCTGTGATGAATTAATACATTTATGACCATAAGTTAAAGGCATATTTTCATCATCCCAAACAGTTCCAATTCTCCCAACCTTCTTACTTCTAGCCCCTCCCACATTTATCTAAAACTCATCTTTATCCAGACACAATCCTAGTTTATTGCTTCATAGCTTGTCCCAGTGGCCATACAAGTCCATAATGTGTAATCAAGACACTATCAGTGCCCATGCTGTGTAATTTAGCTATGATGCATTGTTTGAATGTGATACCAATCAAGGAGCTGTACCAATTGAGAGTTTTGATATATGCATACTGAAACTGTAGTTTAGGGTGACGAATGACTGTCTTTAAATCTTTGGCGATGACGCTGCAAATTACCACAACAGTCACATGCAACCTTGTCAAAAAAGTTTTAGGTTGGAGAGCGCAGTATGCTTCTGTAGGTCATATAACAGACTTCAGTGATGGTATTCTCAGATACTTCATACCCTCTTAATGTGGGTCAAGGTCAGTTTTAATATGCCTGACTTACTTGGATTCTCTGCCATTCAAATTGCTTAGTCGAAAACACTTCAAAATTATAGATTTATTTAAATCATATTTAAAATTGTGATCTGCCAGTGAGTATTTTTTATTCCAATTTCTTTTACTGAGTAAATTGTCAATACAGAAACCATCACTGCATTAAAATTGTGTTCATGATTATTAGTTGCAAAGTTTGGCTGAATGATGTAATAGCATCCAAGTATGATGAGATGGCAAGGCCCCTGATATCTCAGTGGTCAATGAGATCTTTTTAATAATTTATTAAATGCACTCACTGCCACTTGGATAGTTTTTGTTGAAGATCACAGGGGAGGGGGAATCCCCTCCCTTTAGACCCCTCCAAGGAAAGTTGTAGGTTCTGGCAGTGAAATTAACACAGGAATTTAAATTTGAAATTATTCACAACTTGATGTGTGCAGAAAGTAAACAAAGAGATAAAATGAGGTTCAATCATTTATTTCAGTTTTATTCTTTCCTTCATTTTTTTCAGAACCCACAGATACAGAACCAAAGCTGACACAGTCCGAACAACAACAACTGTTGAGTTATGGGGTTTTCATTTGCAATGTCATTTGTCTTCTGCAATCTGCAACCTATGTCAAACAGATATACAACAACATTGCTTACTTGAGTATTTACAGTAAACCTGCCAAAAAAAATTATCAGTGTTTGCAAAAAGACTTGCTTGTGTACCCATATTTGCTTGAACTGACTTTTCCAACTGCATAGACAGGCCTTGATGATGCTGTGATAGGTTATGTAAAAGAAATGAAGAGATTCCTGGGTGTGATTCTGTGGCAAAGTAAAAGTAAATTTACCATTGAAATCTCATAGACGCTCTGTAACTTGCTGTAACGTTAATCTGTTAACTGTAATGTTAATCAGAATTGTAGTGGACGTGTTTACCATAGTACTTTTATACCCTGTTACATGTTCCTTTCTTTGCATATTTCTTTTTAAAAAACTCAATGAATTATTTCACCTTGAAGCCAAGGTGTAAAGTTGATATTAGTAAAGGAATTCCAAAAGAAAATGTGGCATTGCCTTCTACATGATAAAGAAAAATGAGATGGGGTTTTAATGCTTACCGTGTTTCCAACTTTTTGTAACTTAGTATTTTCAAACACAGTGTATTTTTAGCTCAGCCAACAAAGTGAGGGTACAGCTTACGTTATAGTAGAGGGCAAAATGTCTGTCTCATTTTTCTAAAGGTTTCAGCCTCTGTAATTGCCAGTGGATTTTTCTGAAATTTGCTGTGCAGGTGCCATTTTAGGATGGCAATAGATTTCCTTTCTAGCTACATGATAGACCAAAGAGAATTGGTACTGGTTGGCCAAATTTTGATAATTTTTCAAGGTTTATTAGCCTCAGGGCAAGTCTGTATGAAGCAAGTTCCCAATCAAGGCATTTTTAGTGTATACACAGGCTTATTCTAATAGTTGCCTGTGTCTATGAATTCACAGTCAGCATTTTTTAATTCTACACTTCTGTAGGAATCAATATTTAAATGAAATGTATTAATACAGGAGAGAAGTTTTAGTATGCCAGAAAACTAATAAACTTTTTTGTTAATCATTTACATCGGTGAACTAGTAATCAGGAGCTGTGGTGCACATCACTTGACCTCCAGTCATTCGTGTAATATTTGTTAATCTATCTGATATGACAAACCAAGCTGCAAGTGTTCTACAGTTGTTGCTGCATCCCCATCCTTCATGAATGAATCCAGATTCCAGACATTATCATTGCATTTGGACCTACTGTCCACTCTCCTCAGTGGTGACACAAGGATATCAAAAAGGTTTGAGGGGGTGGGGAGGCAAAAGAGAATGTTTGGAGCATAAAATTTCCATGCAGAAACTGAGCAAAAAGGGCTAGATCTGCAGGAGAGGTATAGTGCCTGTTTTAGGGTCCCTGGTGGGGTCCAGAGTGCAAAGGCCTTGAAAGTTAGACCCATAGCCCCCTTAAATTAGTTTGACCCTAAAAACTTTGAAGTGTGCCAATGAATTAATACACCTGTGCAAATGTGCCCCCCTTAAATTTTTGCCTCTGGAAAGATTTTAGCCCCCCTTCGATACCTTGTCAGACTATGGACCTCAATGGAAGCTTAGGTTTTTGCACATCCCTGGGTAAAAACTGAAGTCTCAGGATAGGTGTATTTAGTTTGGGAGATGATTGGGGGACAAATGTTCGAATTTGGGGAAGGAACATGACTGATCATGCCTCCAGGCAATGCTTTTTTCTCATTGACCCATCCCCTCCATATACAGTATTGATTAATTTGATTTAGGTAACAATACTGTGTGTTGATTCACTTACTTCCATGAAAATGAATTATTAAATCAACCTAGGCTGGTATAAAAAGGAAGCTGAAATAGAGGGGGCACAAGGTCTGAATATTTGCTGACCTGGGTGGGGTCCAAAGGAAGGGTTTCCCTGTCCACTTTGAAAATATTTGCTTTTGGAAGTGGGCTGGACCTAAGATACATTATGGTACTTCATATATGACACATTGTGAAGCACATTAATTACACAGACAGTCAATGGGGGAGGGGGTATGTTCCCCTTCCCTGCATCTACCACTATCATGTGATATCCAAATAAAACAACCCAACTTGAGAACTGAAGAAAAACCAGGCAAGCCCAACTAGCATCTACTACATTCAACCCAAGGAGTTTTACCATTTATTATTCCCTATAGGGTAGGGTGGGTGTGGTCTTGTGATTAAGGTCAAGGTGGCTGAGTGAGCAACTAGCCACCAAATTCCCTAAAGGCAGAATGAACAATTGAGCATGCCATAGAGAGATATGATGGTTTATCTGCATTTAAAAACTGCATTATTGTTGCCTATATATCATATGGGCAGCACCCTCTATTAATATCTGTTGGGAAAAAGTATGCAAATGTTATGTAAAGGACTATCTTGATGATCCCATATCTTCAAAACCCAATTTTCAAGTCTACTTTGAACACAGAAAAAAATTGTTTTGTTTTGTACACATGTATATGGGAATGTGTTAGCCATTTTGTCTCATTAATCATGAATGTGCAACTTTTGAGTATGGGAATCATTCTTTTCACTAAATTTGATCAATTTTCTCCCAATTGGTCACAATTTTGTGTAGTCCTCTTGATGTTGCCACGAAAGTCAAGATTTAAAGCCTTTTTTGGACTCTGTCCCATGGTCTTGATTCTTTTTGTACAATTTGAAAGTGTATGGTTTAAGATTTTGGAAAAAGATATTGAAGTGATAATATCTTTCTAATGATGCAATGATTTGTGTAGGATATGGGGATTTTCCAAGTTTGACCATTGTCATTAGCATGTGAAGGAGATTTTATACAGATTTGGAAAAGTTTTTAATGGATTTCATGAACCAACTCAGTGTACCATTCTGAACCTCAGTCAACCTTCACTCACATAGGGATACCTTATTTACTTTTTTTCTGAAAAGTAGGCAGGGATTGCCAGCCTGGAGGATCTAAAGAGAGGTTTCCCTTCCCCTTGGTAATCTTTATGGTTTCCAAGGGTGTCTAGATGCAAAATGATGAAATATTTAGAGTAAAATTAGGAAAAACCTGACAAATTTTGTGAGAAATGTATGAAGTACGAAGTGTGAACATTCTAGGCCATTTATTTATCTGCCCAGATGCCAACATGATCTGGTAAAAGGAGGATACATGCGGGAAAATCTGGTTGCCTGATAATCCCCCCAACTCCCTGGTTTGGTAGTCTGTGAGGGGCAAACCTACCTCCTATTCACCCTATGTATACCACTTATACCGATACTTACCCTCTGGCAAACTAATAACACCATGGTAACCCTACCATCAGAGAGAGCCCCACACCCTGTAAATTCCCACTGCATTTAGCCTAGCTCACATGATAGGAGGTAAACAACTAAAAAAAGACCACAAGTCCTCTACACTCACCTGCATTGGCAGGTAATGGTTTGTAAAGTTGCCACCATCTCATTATAATTAGGGCATCCTGACACCTGAAAAAAACCAAAAGAAAATGACAAAAATTAACTGATTTTATTAGTTCATCAGACAAGGTCATTGACAAACTTGTGCTTTTTCACTTCAGTTTAAGTGATTACAAAAAATTGGATGACACAAATTTTAGCTTTACCAATCCCACATTAACAGAAGATTATTCATACAGTATTACATCCAATTTTGCTACACAAAATGGACAAATAGCTATTCAAGCAAAATTGGGCAATAGATTTTGGACATAAATTTAATGATTTTTAATAATTTTGTGATAGAAGAACCCAGAGACAGCAAAATTGATATGTAATTGCTATGGACTACATTATTCCCTGACCAATCCTATACCAGTATTCCACAAGTACTGCACTGTACGTACCAAAGGAGGGTTGTTTTGCACTTTATACAGACTTTATGACACATCCCTACCTTGTTTACCACAAGAGCTGAACAGTCCAAACATTCAACAGCCAAATGAGGAACATCTTGTTGACTAACAAAACATACAGGGCTATAATTTTAAGTTGTACAGTATAAACCATGATGTGACATTTTTTATTCACATGGAGTAAAATGTTGGACTTTTAATACAATGGGGAACTAAAAAATTGCATATTTAAAAGGATGTATTAACTGACCCAGCCCATACAGGTATCAGCATTTTATGGAAAACATAGTATGTATAGATGCTGTAATAATGCTGTATGCCAATAGTCAGTCTAACAAATGATTACATGTATACACTAAAAAATTTCACTCATTCAGTCATCACTTCATAACTTTCTTGAATAGCCTGCAGTACAATGTTTACATATGTGCCCATCTTCTGCCAGTCAAATATACCTCCCCATCATGTAATTTCCTTCCTTTAGTTTATTTACCCCATAACCCATGAAAGCCTTTATTATACAAGAAACCTACACATGACAGATGGTATACAGAACTCACACCATTTCCATTGCTAGCCAACTTATCCTGTACACACCCACACCATGGGTTGAAGTTCTAAGCAAAGTGATTATGGACAGAACTACAGTATGCATCCCACTTTTCTCAGCAATGGCCATGCATAAAACAATACTTGAGCAAATTTGCACATATGTACATCCAGAGCTGCTTTGGTAAGAAGTTATGATTGACCAGGCAGTCCCACAGCTACAGTTGTGGTCAAAAGCTAGTAACAAGGTCAACAATCCCTTAAGGCCACATTCTGAATAGACAGCCTGGGTGAGAGGCCATCAGGTCTGAAAAGGGAAGAGTGTAATATCAGTTTTAGATGTACAGTACAGTGCAGTATTAGCTAGATGGCAAAGGGTGCAATAGGTGACCCAAGTTTACTCATAAATAAGACAGAAATTATAGTAAACTTTGACATTCCTTTGTGTTTGTGCAACCCACATAATACAGCAAAAATGTACAGGTTGGCTGAATCATTGATTCTGGTTATCAAATTTTCAATTCTGATAGTATTTTTCCCTTGACAGTTAGTTCAATACCAGCAACTTTGTGTATGATATAATATTAAGAATTTTGAAATTGATTAAATGAGTGATTAATCCCCTGTATATAGTACAAGTACTTTATTATATGTGCAAAGTATGTATTGGCTAACTGGCAAGTACAGTACCAGTACCATAGTTTGAGCTGGAACAACTCCCTGATCTAATGTCACAACCTTCCTAAGCTACAGAATTGTGTGTTACCTTTAAAAATACAGTGCTGTACTGTAAGCTTAACTTGTGTCGCACAGTGTGTTATGTGCACGGAACATTTCACAGGCTACTTTTCTTTGTTTATTATTATTTACAGCAAAATTTACTTTTTTTATGTTTATTATTATTTATAGCAAAATTTGGCTTTCTTAGTAGTGATCAATCTTCCAATTAATGCATGTTTAAATTAAGAGAAAATATTTGCGGACGTAGTAAGTACTGCAATTGATTCAAGGTTCACTATATTAAAAAACATGTAAAATCAATTAACAAAATGAGAGCATGTTGTACAGTAACTGCATGGCCAGGTTCATAAAATTATGGTCTCCCCCTCCTTCCCACCACTCCACAGACTTGTACCAGCATACTGTACAGTGACCCTTCACACAAATTTCTCTCTGCTAACCTTGTGTAACAATGTAAGCCATACAGTATTTGGAATAATGTCTGCAGTCCCTGTCTCAATAGTGCTCTATTTCAATAGTCCTCCATGTCATTGGTACACTGTCTCATAAGTCCAGTCTCAATGGTTCTCTGGGTTAAGGGGTGACCATGTCCCTGACCCTAATCCCTAAATCTAGCCCTTTTTCCTACAGGTACCTCTTACCCTAACCCATGACATTAACCCACAACCCTCACCCAATGAATTTTGGGACCAATGGTACACAGGATTAATGAGAGGGGGGCTCAGTGAGAGAGTATGACCCTTACTTAATTCTTGAGCACTTAACATTTGCTTCTTTGCAACCTCCTGAATTGTACACTGTGTCGGATATTTTAGAAATGAAGAAATTTATGGCAAAAGGTGCAGCACATGCATATGGCCTAAAGCAAAAATAAAATTTATTTTGAAGTAACCATTTGCTGCACACATAACATACTGTATATGGCAATGCATATAAGGCCTGAAGCCAGGCAAGGTTAAGGGTGAAAAAAGCTTTAAGGGGACAAATATTATTTATTTGGGGTAAGGGCCCATGAGGCATACTAAACTGAAGAAGGGCTGTGGTACCTTTTTGTCTTCCATGGAAGCAAAAAGTTATCCAGGGGCCTTAGCCACATGCTCCAACTGATTAAATGGGGTAGATCGATGCATGCTTTCATTCAAGCTGACAGGAGTTGATCAATTATGTTTTATAGCCACAGCCTACAGGAATGTTTTGTCTTTTTTGTTAGCTTTGTTTCAACTGACTCAAAGAACACCCACTATATTCTGCAAAGAACTATCTTAACAGTAGTGTGGTAACCTGCTGTACTGTGGTATATATTGCACAGTATCCAATGTACCTGAGATCATTTGCACACACTGTACGGCCATAACTGTAGTTGCATTTGCTGATTGGTAAATTGTTTAGAGTATGTACTGTAGGCAAGGTCAATCCCGAAAAAGCAAGATTTCTGAATCACTTTGAAGCAAGAAATGTTCAAAGCTTGTGTTATTGTGAATAAGGGGCAAGGAGTGGGGATGTAGATTACTCTGCTGTGATGATGAACCTGGAAAAATAAAGCCAGTCTCATTGTCAACTCTCTACAATAACACTAGCACTACTCTACTGCACTAGCTTCTCCACAGTTTTTTTTTTCATGGTAGTCCCCTGGCAAAGTGCAGTATAAAGTATACAGTATAAAGTATACAGTATGAATGGCTCCATGTTTATGATGGACCATACAGCATACAGGATTGGTACAGTAGTTAAATGTGAACATTTATCACAAGACACAGTAATTTTCTGGCATCTTCTATCAAGGGCATGGGTATAGTTGGATGGCCTTGTTTTGTTGGACAATTTTGACATTTTTGGTGAATAAAAAACCCAGAATGCAAAAATGCATCGAGGTTTCGATGATACACACATGCTCTTTTCAATGAAATGCTACATTTCTTGTAACAACTGGTGACCCAAAGTGACCTTTGGCTCCACCTGTTAGTAACTGGTTTTTCTTTTAACCAAAACATTTCTACATTCAAAAAGGCAATTTTCACACTGTGCCTTAAGATGTTCTGCAAACAAGCTGCTTACATCATAACGCATCAACATATCAAGTTTGAAATGAATCCACGTTTCCTACCTTGAGATATAGTGTAAACAAGGTTTTCTGAGTTTGACCCCAAATGACCTTTGACCTCTACCAAAATCAAAAGGGTTCTTCCTTACATCATAACGCATAAACATATCAAGTGTGAAATCAATTCAACTTTCCTACCTTGAGATATTATGTTTGAAAGTTTTTCAGGATTTGTCCCCTTCTGACCCCAAATGACCTTTGACCTCCACCAAAACAAATAGATTTCTTCTTTTACATCATAGTACATCAACGTATCAAGTCTGAAATAAATCCAACTTTCCTACCATGATGTATCATGTAAACAAGGATTTCAGGGTTTGGACCCAATGTGACCCCAAATGACCTTTGACCTCCATGAAAATTTATTGGATTTTTCCTTACATTATAAGGCATCAACATATCAAGTTTGAAATGAATCCACATTTCCTACCTTGAGATATAGTGTAAACAAGGTTTTCTGAGTTTGACCCCCTATGACCCCAAATGACCTTTGACCTCTACCAAAATCAAACGGCTTCTTCCTTACATCATACCACATAAACATATCAAGTTTGAAATCAATTCAAGCTTCCTACCTTGAGATATTATGTTTAAAAGTTTTTCAGGATTTGTCCCCTTCTGACCCCAAATGACCTTTGACCTCCACCAAAACAAATAGATTTCTTCTTTACATCATGGCACATCAACATATCAAGTCTGAAATGAATCCAACTTTCCTACCATGATGTATCATGTAAACAAGGATTTCAGGGTTTGGACCCAATGTGACCCCAACTGACATTTGACCTCCCAAAAATTTACTGGACTTTTCCTTACATTATAAGGCATCAACATATCAAGTTTGAAATGGATCAAAGTTTCCTACCTTGAGATATAGTGTAAACCAGGATTTGGGGGATTGACCCCATGTGAACCTAAATGACCTTTGACCTCCACCAAAATCAATTGAGTTGTTCCTTACATCATAAGGCATCAACATATCAAGTTTGAAATGAATAAAAGTTTCCTACCTGGAGATATAGTGTAAACAAGGATTTCGGGGTTTGACCCCATGTGACCCCAAATGACCTTTGACCTCCAAGAAAATAAATCTGGTTTTTTTTTTACATCATAATGCATCAACATATCAAGTTTGAAGTTAATCCAAGTTCCCTACCATGAGATATCGTGAAAACTAGGATTTCGGGGTTTGACCCCAAATGACCTTTGACCTTCACCAAAATAAATAGGATTTTTCTTTACATCATATCCCATCAACATATCAAGTTTGAAATGAATCCAAGTGTCCTACCATGATGTATCATGTAAACAAGGATTTCAGGGTTTGGACCCAATGTGACCCCAAATGACCTTTGACCTCCACCAAAATTTATTGGATTTTTCCTTACATTATAAGCCATCAACATATCAAGTTTGAAATGGATCAAAGTTTCCTACCTTGAGATACAGTGTAAACCAGGATTTTGGGGTTTGACCCTATGTGACCCCAAATGACCTTTGACCTCCACCAAAATCAATAGGGTTCTTCCTTACATCATAACACATCTACATATCAAGTTTGAAATTAATCTGAGTTTCCTATCTTGAGATATTGTGTAAACAAGGATTTTGGTTTTTGACCCCCTGTTATCCCAGATGACCTTTGACCTCAACCAAAATATATAGGGTTCTTCCTCTCAGTATGGGGTATCTGTGTACCAAGTTTGAGAATTGTCAGATCTTCCCTTCTCAAGATATCGTGTAAACAAGCAAAGTGTCACAAACACACACACATACACACACACCCTCATACACACATACACACGCACATACACACACCAGCCATCATGAATGCATAGGTTTCTCTTTTCATCGAAACCAAAAATTGAACAAACTTCAAAAGAGACAAACTGCACAGCAAAAATGGCCCAGACATCTAGGCCTATCTCAAGTGCAATGTTGCACACTAATTTCATGTATGTACACAATCTTTATTCAGTCAAAATCAAAGGAATATATGAACACACAGTAGTATCCTAACAACTGACTCATTATGACTGGCACTAAGCATAATCCCCTGTGAAAAATTTATGCTTGTTGAAGTCAAATACTCAAACCAAAGTGATCTGTCAATCAAATTTCATCACTTGAAGATAATAATTATCTTCAAAGTTCAAGTATATATTGTCTGAAGAATTTTCCTCAAGCCTTCTCACACCTCTTATAGCTCCCTGTATCAGCAAAACTGAAAGTAAGGAAGATATCCTAAACCTAACAAAACAACTGAGAATGTTTGAAAAATACCAGCACAGAAACAAGCATGGACAGTAAGTGGTTACTATTTCCATTACCACATTTCCTTGTCTATATCTAGGTTACAGTAATTCTACAGTCAAAATGTTGGTGGCACATAAGGGCTTTGAAATACATGATGTTAGATTAAATGAGAAGGGTTCCTTCACCTCAAGATTCACCTTCACGGTAGAATGTGGTAAAAAATTCCATTTTGGAAGAATGAAAGTGTAGTCAAATAATTCAGTAAGTCAAATAAATTCACAGTCCAACTCCCATCTTCACAGGACATTCTTCAGCTGAGATATAGAATGTTGAAGTTTATTAACTCAAATTAAAAAGGTTCATTGTACAATAATTTGTGATGTCATTGTTGTCCAACTCAAATTACAATCTTTCTACTTCTTTGTCTTTCTGAAAGTTACTGCACCTTGTTCCAAGGTGTGATAGCACTCTTACTCTTAGCGGCTGATATGAATTAAAGCGGCTCATTGAGTTGAATCATGAATTCAACAATTGTTTTCAAACCTGTTAAATTTTCTTCACATACTAATGACAAATGGCCCAACTAAGACAACCTCCATATCCTACTTACAAATAACTGTTTTATGAGTGAGTATTCAACAGCTCAATTTGATTTTCAAAAATGTGTGACCACACACTTTTTCAAATTATGCACAAAACCTTTGTAACTACAAGTCAGGGCACCACAAAATTCAAAATTTTAACTTTTTCAGTAACTATTGGATATGGAACTTGACTCTTTATGCTAGTTTTAAGCATTATCAAGTGGTAGAGACCCTTTGCCACTCTTATTAAAGGTAAAGAGCAGTCCCCCAAAACTTATTTTGAAGAAAAAGCTAAATAACACAATTTTCATCTTATTTCTCTTCAAAGTATCTTTCATTACATTTTATGACTTAACTATTGCATATATTCAAGGTAAACCAAGCAGTTATTTCTGGTAAATTTCACATTTGAAGAGAAAAAACATTGTCACATGACTCCCCACAGCCAATCATGAAACTGGACCGTCTACTACACTTCTTCAATTTGGGATGACTGCTCCTGCCCTTTAAGTTATTGATATCAGCTCAATGAGCCGCTTTAAGCTCTCTCTCTACAACATGCTATGCAAGTAAACAGGAAGTGTTCGAGGTCATAAAAACATTATTTAATTTAAAGGGAGTAAGGTGAGTTGCACAACAAGAAAGTCACAAATTATTGTGCAATGGACTAATTTCATATAAGCAAATCTCAACATTTTATATCACCACTCAAGAATGTCCCATAAAGATGGGAGTTGGACTGTAAGAATTCATTTTTTCACCCTGGCTAATATATATTTTTGAAACTTTTGATGTGAGGTACACTTGAAAATGATTGGATGGAATCATGGAACCAAGGTGGCGGTATGGGGGAGGGGCAAACTCCCTTGGAGTTGAGAATTTTTTTGTGATCCTTTAGAAGACCAAACAATTCAACTGACTTGAAAAATTTTATGTCCCTCCACCCCAAAAGTATCTGGCCTCAAAGTGAGGCTTTTTGTCCCCCTGAGGTATCTTGTTTAAATAAAATGTTGGAGAATCACGGTGACTCATTAAAGTGTACTGAATGGAAAAAAAAGAAATGTTGTCACATAAACCTGCCAAAATCTCTAATTCATGCACATCTAAAATATTGTTTTTTATTGCCTATTTTTCAAAGAATTGGACATAACCTATGTTTGATCCTAGTGAAAGTGGAATCAAAACCCAATTACTCGTCACAGCTTTTAACTGAAATAGAGACTGTTAATGCATTAACCTTGTCCAAACCTTACTAACACTATATAATTTCATCACTGATGCTCAAGTTTAGACTGGACAGCTGGCAGACTTTAGATCTATCAGCCCAATAGGTTCGACATATGTCAAAAGACATTGAGTTCTCAAAATATAGTCCCAATAAATATAAATATTACCAACTTCATTTTTTACTGCACCAAGACACAGTGTTTGTGTGAAATATTGATATCTTGATATCTTTTCCTTCATTTACCATTCAAATCCATTCAATCACTTCACACTCCAGCTTACAGTGGCAGAAATTCCAGGGACTCCTAAGCTTATTAAATTCCCAAGCATGTCAAGTCTTGAATTTATGTCCATAAAATTTGAGGGACGTGTGGAATACAATAACAGAATACTGTGTATAGTAGATCTCTGAATCCTAGACCAAGACTAAACACAGACTAGGTGAGGCAACTTTTCAGATCAAATGTTATCAATATTGTGCTAGAGGCAATATATTAGATTTTAACCAAAATACTGCTGTAGTCCACAGATATGATAAATTGCATGTGAGGAATTTCTGATCAATTTCTGATCAACACAAAGTCCAGTTCTGCAGGTGTAGAACAACCACACCAACCTAAAAAGTTCTTTTAAAAATGCCCTGTACTTCATACATTAATACAAAAAGGAGATTACTTGAAAAGCCCAAATTAACTGTGACTCAAGACTCATTCAAATACTATCCACCATGAACTTCATATGGTATTTGCCAAAATACATCAACATTATGCCATTGATCAATTTTTTATACTTCTCAAGGTAAAAGCTGTGTTGTACTCTCATTTCACAATCATGCACCTAAATCACTTAAATGGTAAACTACAGATACTTCCTCTTGGTTTCCCACCATGGGAGTGAAGGTGGATTACCAGTACCTATATTACCAAAAGAAACTCTCCCACCTCTCCCCCTCCCCTCCCTCCAGCCCTTTTTTTTTTCTTTCAACTGGAAGAAAGCATAATTGCCACCACTCTAGGCTGTTGCTTAAGCTAAGACAAATTTTTCTAGATACCACAACATTGTCTTCTTGCATACATGAACATGCATGCCAAAGCCATCAAACTCCACCTTAGATGAAGTCAAGGTCCCCTTAGATCACTTGAACTTGGGCTGAGAGACAGGAGTCATTTTTTCACAAATTATTCCCACACCTGCAGGTAATGTATCAAAACTTGTGGCTATCATCAGAGGCAACTTTAACACCCATGCATTAATGCATCGACCTAAAATGAAGAGGAACACTGTGTGCTCTAGAATGGGCTATTAAGGGCATGTACATACAGTAGATTGCAAATGGAATATCAAAACAAAACACAGCAACCTCAATTTCCCCACTATGCCAAACAATCTGAGAAAAAGGTGACTGCAGATTTGTTTTATTGGCATATGCACATACTGTACAATACCATACGGCTGTACAGTTCATATTTAAGTACTGCACATCATGCCACAGGGGTCTACATTGTTATTGTAAGAATGACAAAGATAGTATGTACCCTTGATATCAATATGAAACAAAAACTCAATTTTCAAAGATAGAGGGTACAAGCAAATGTATTCATCAACATTTCTTTTCGTTTTCCTATGATTCTTTTGTAACAGGAAGAAACATAGATCTATGTTATCTGAACAATGATTTCCTTACAGACACACATGCACCCCTAGACAGACTGATTTTAAAATCAGACAAAGGATGTTGTTTTGCTTACTTGAAAATATTGGAATTTCTGTTCAACTGTCCTACTGTAAAGTGGTCTAAAAAAAAACACTTTCAACCTCTGATGATCCAAACAAGTGCACTATTCAATCTGATCAAACAAATGCAGTGTAGTATTATGTATAATTTACTATTAAAGAGCATGAGCAACGGGTATAAGGTACATTAAATTTTTATGACACCTTGAATGGGTGTACCACTAATCTGCTACAAGAAAAGTAATGCTGCTCTCTCTAGCTAAAGATTCTCTGTTAACACACCAGACAACTCATACATATAAGGAAATTTAACAATTTTTTTATCTTAATCCTGTGAATTTTTTTTTTTAATCCTTAGCCTGTGGTTCTCATGGATCCAACACATAGCACAGAAACCACACAATTTGCCCTTTGATGGAAGTGACTGAAAGCAATGGCCAGCCTCGTATTATATATTCCCAGTTTGCGGCAATGCCCTTATAAAATGACCAAAATAGGGCCAAAGTTGCTGCTACTGCCTTCAGTGTATGGCCTCCATGCCTTACTCACCGTTTTAAGTACACAACAACATAGTTTTGTTGCGTTTGCTAATTTTCTGATCTATTTTTTTTCCAAATGGCCTTAGTGCCCTTGCTCAGCAATAAGAATGGCCTAAATGCCCTAACTGATGGCATTGGTGCTCTTAAAAATCCAAACTGAACCAAAAACGGATGGCCTTGCCCCTTGAAAACTGGAGCATGCAGCCTGCAATGACTGATAAAATTAAGAGTTGTTCTGCACACAACCATGAACAATCTTTGCTATAAAGCAAGGAATCCTATGAACCACTTCAATTTGTCACATTTTTAGCTGTGCTGCCATGCAAAAAACATTTTGATTTACTGTAAGTTACATTTTTTAGCGTAGTCTTTCGATCACTGACATATACTGTATGTGCTTCAATGAATATGATGCATGCCTTAGCCTGTACTTTTGGCTTAATACCAACTTCTTAATCCGGGATATATCTATGTGAACAGCAACTGATGGATGCACAGTACATGAATGATTCCTAAGTATTCCCATTCCACTATCAACTGAAATGATCTTTTCAGTCAATAAGACAAAAGAAACTTTAATATTTGACAATCTCAAAGGAAAAATTGGTTGTCTGATGCAATTTTACTTGTTTCTAACTATACCAATGTACTTTATAAGACAGAGTACAATAGAGTAGGGAAAACTAAGCCAGTGAGCCACAACTGGAAAAAAGGCCGTGGCTTACTTGGCTTACTTAACTTGAACTGATTGGTTGGAAACTGGGCCGTAAAGCTCCATCTAACCTAACCTTCAGCTGTGACACAGGTGTTTGACACTTGGTAGCTGCTGCTGCAAGATGTAGCAACACGGTAACTCTATGTTAACTTGAAGACCTCACTTCTTTTGAATCTTGACAGTAGGGAAGCATCAGACAACCTTTATTTTCAGTTAAATCTATTCAAGCTTACATCAACAATATAAACCATGGAATGGCCTATAACAGTCCCTTAGAATATAAACATACCCAGGGTTCCACTTGTCCAACATGTGCACTTTATTTCTTTGAAAGGCATTGGTGGGTGCAGTGGAGCAAAACATACAGACACCATACAAATAACTAGAATTCACACAATCCCAAAACTCAAATAAAATGTTAAAAGGAATCAGAATTTATATGAACCCTTACTAGGGCTGTGACCGTGTAGCGATTAATCGCTAAACGATCGCATGTGGAATAAACGTTTAGTTCAAAGCTACTGGCGATTAATCGCAAAACCCATTTTTCGTCCGATATTCTTCCCAATGTCCTATGAATTTTTGCCCACCTTTCCTTCTATACAATTCACACAGATCGATCGTCTTGTGAATTTCCCTATGTAAACTTTTCGGGCGCTGTAAGCAGCCTAGAAGTAAACTGCTGCCTAGCCGTACAACGGAGCAACTCGTAGTACTCCCCGCGGATTGCGGAACGGAGGTTGTACAACCTGTGTTATAGCCTCGATGTGCCGCGCGGCCTACATCTTACAACATTCATTCAATGCGTATTTAAAAGCTGCACAGAGTAGTCATTGCAACACTTAACAGTTTTGAGTACAATGCACACTGCTTGTTTACTTTGCGTGAGTCGACCATGCAGGCAACAGTGAACTAGTTCGATCCGGTGCTCAAGCGACCACGTGCGTTCGTATATCATGTACTTACGTAGTGTAATGAAGAGTGCAATGTTTATCGTCTCGATTTCGTACGTACGGTTTCACTTGCGATGAGCACGGAATTACTGTCGTAATAAATACGTTCCGAGTTCACTGGCAGTTGCAGAATGGTTTAACCGCAGTTGCTTTGCATCAAATCCGATATAAGTACAGTAGTACAGGATGGGTGTGGGATTGTTTCGATGTTGATAAAGCTGACAAGATTGCTAAATGTCGCATATGTAGTGCCAAATTAAAATACATCGATAGGTCTACTGGGAGCATGATGAACACAATATAGTTGTAAGCATGTTGACTTCGTGAGGTTAATTAATCGTGATTAACCGCTAAACGATCGCAAATTTTTGCGATTAAACGTTTAGTCAAAATGCTACACGTTCACAGCCCTAACCCTTACCCTTGTAAATTTTAATCAACAAGGTTAAAGTACAATGTACTACTTAAAATGATATCCATACTAGGCCTCATTGAAACTGGTTCTTACAGTACTGTAGCCTGGAGGGTCTTGCAGGGTATTAGAATGAGATGATAGAAGTCACAATGAAAACCGTGACAATTCTACAAAGTACATACTTATGCTGTAGTGATCAAAGGGACAATAACAACTTCTACATTTCAAACAATAGGCATAATTAGACAATTAAACAAAAATTGCAGAAGAGCCAAAAACTTACTTTAATACAGTTGTTGGGGTGGGGAATTTTGTTTAAAATAACATAATGAAATATATTGTTTATATAATGGAATAGGCTACAGTACCAGGTCAGGGTTAACAGCAAAGACATAACTTTCTACAGACTTGTCATTATTTCCTTTCTGTTGGAACTCCCTTTTCCATGTTTTCTACTGAGGACGAACAAAACACCACTCACAAAATGCAAGAACTTCACATTGATTTCAAGTTTCACACTCTAAAATTGCACCCATGCCCATAATAAGGAAAATAAACAATATATCACAAAAAAGAACAATATTGATCTTCTGGGTATTAACTGAATGGCACATCTTACACTACAGGCCTGATTTTTAAGGCATTTTGAATTTTAAGGTTGTCCATCAGACAGGCTGCAGGCAAACTAAGATTGTCCTAAAAAATTTTTGGGTTGTCCAAATGAAATTGAAAAATGATACATAAACAATTGTCAGTTGTATTTGATATCTCTGTCAATGGTAGTTCATATTACTGTCTAAATATCACTTAATACGGGCGTGGTCACAACATTCTTTCTTGTAGATTAGTAGAAAAGCTAGGCAACTATTGGAAGTAAAACTAGTTGTGCATGGAACAACCTCAAATTGAGAGAAAGTGGTTGTCTGAAACAATTTTTACCTGTCTCGGATGATCGGACAAGCGATGCACCATTTGTTGCAAAAGTTAATTCCACAAAACTGAAATTTTTAATATGTCAAATACTCAAATTTTCTCGTATTCAATGTATTGACCTAATGGCTAATTTCTTAGAGGAAACACTGGACACTATTCTTTTCCTTCCTCTATTGTGTTTATACACAGGCATGAAACAAAATAATTTCTCCCACTCCACCTACTTCTTCAGGACTTCTTTGTTTTTAAAAGACCGTCTTTTTAACCTGTGAAAAACTAGATATCTTTGCAGTACATACTGAGCTATACACTGATTACCAGATACCAGGAAATTTCCTGTGGATGGCAGTAAGATATCTTGAGGACAAGGCCATTTTCAAAATAGCTTTTAGTTCAAGTTTAATTGTGCATCTCAAATGACTGTGTGCATCGAGGCAATATAAGATATTTTGCTTTCTGGTATTTGTTTGCTCATTTTGTTTGGGAGGGCTAGAAGGGTAAGCTGGTTTAGAAGGAATTCCATTTTGAACAGCACCCATACCATTACCTAATATGAAGCATATGCCATGTCCTACATGGCCTTCATTCCAGCCTTCTGTAATCTGTCTGAAACAGTACTAGTGTTTACGTTTACCAGCTGTGAAATTGAGATCTACAGTACCAGTGTGTTATTTTACATACATTCACTGGAGAGTTTCCACACACAATTCATGCACTTTGTGTAGATTGTCAAATTTGAAGGTTCTATGCTTAAAAGCAGGTCAAAGTCATGATATGTACAGCATAACAATTCCCTAGCTCTCCTTTCTTTGCAGCACTATGACTGCTGCGAAAAGGCCACAGAGAACGTCCTATCCTACTGTGAAAGCCATTTTCCTCTCGCTCATTCTCAGCCATTTTAACAGCGATCAATTTCATGTCTTCTATACTATGATATAAAATTCATTGGGATTGGGAAAGGTTTAGGACCGTCATTTTTAACATCCAATGGTAATGTATTTTACATCGGCACCAAATCTAGCTGGCCATTGTGTAACATAAATAGGCCTACACCATGTTCTACAAAGGCTGGAGACTCATGACACAAACCTTTTTTTAGGCTCAAATTTTTCATATTTTGGCCTAAAACTTTATTTCAAACTTAAGTATTTTTGAAAAAGAACAGTGAAGGGACCACAGGAAATCATTTCTGTGGACAAAGAGTAAATAAAAATTAAAGACATAAAATCCGGTTTGTATTCCCAAACACTTTGTGGGGAAACAGCTTCTAGTCTATTTGCATTGGGCTAGCGGATAATTTAAAGGGGTTTTTAATTTCATTAAACGACTAGTAAAGACTCTTTCACAAAGTAACTTACTGGTTATTGTCATTAACATATTTTAATGCAAAGTATATACCAAAGGTAATAAAAGTAAATGAAATATTCTACATAAACAGTAAAAATTATCAAAAAACATTTTTACCTACTCCAAAATGAATGGAAGAGTCCGTACACAGGTTTTCGTACTCTCACAATAGACGTTCGTGCATTGTGTACACAGCGTGAATAATCTCTGATAAGGCATTTCAGATGCCTATTTTTTGGGCTTTTGAAAGTGCCGATTTGAGACTAAAGAATTGTTATGTTCAAGCCAGTACCGTTAGGTGTATATTTGACGGTCATCAGCTAGAAACCATGCATTCCCTGTTGTACTGTATGAGTTGGGTGCTACATGCCCAATTTGTGCATGCACTGTATACGACTTGTGGAGGTTACTTCAGATGGAATATTATGGCTTCATTCCTAACCAGATGGTTTACAGTAAGTCAGGCTGGACACAGCACTTTTCCCAGTTGTGGCTCACTGGCTTGTTTTCCCTTCTCCATTGCTTATGCTGAGCACCAAGCCCAATGGCAGTAGGTTCGGTATGACCAGGCCAGGAGTAAAACCTATGGAGAGGGCCCTCAAGCATGACATACCGATACACAAACTGAGGAAAATTTGTTTTGTATCATTCTCTAGATTACAGAGTATCAGGAGATGATACTTATCGGTTAAATTCAATTTTTCTTTTCAGTAATTTGAATTTCTTTTCAGATGAGGAGCCAGTGAGCCACCTTGAGCAGGCACCCTCACCTCCTTTAAGTTTTTGAATACTGGATGCTAGACTTTCCAGGTTTTCTTTTCATACACACTAAGAACAATAGGGCTTTTGGTGTTTCTGTCAAGGGGAGTAAGAGAAGATTTGTCCCTCCCCCACCCCCTTCCCTTCCAGAGGAAGGAGGCTAAAATCTCCCCTCCCTCCCTTTCATTTCCATTGAAACAAATTAAAATTTCCAAGCTTCTGCCCCTATGAACCCACCTCCCCACTTAACAAACCTTTTTTAGTCTCTGGCATTATCCCTGCGCAGTATTTGACTTTGAGACATGTATGATTGCTAGTAAAATATATACATTTGTCTTTACATTTAAATACAACTTTATGGCTACTAATCTACAAACCACATCTAGTGCAAAGAATCTACTACAGTGAAAAATCACTTTTTTTTATCTTTTCTTTTGTTTTGTAAGTAAACTGTTCCTCCTAAATATGTTTGCCATACGACCATATGAACTGCACTGGAGCTGATAATGAACTGCATAACAGTAATCTGAGTTACATTACAATATGGCAGCTAATAAGTATGATGATGGGCTTACTCAATGAGTAAGGTGTAATTACACAAAATAGTATTTAAAGCCGTGACTGCTGAAAATCATATGAGAACTTGATCCATCATTTTAAAGCAATATTTTACAAGCTATGTGTAATCTTTCTGTGCATTCTATACACTGTTCAGCATCAAAAACACAGTGAGAGAAAATATAGTATGGTTTGCACCTTGCATTATTCATCACGTTTTAATTGATGAGACATATCACGCATACTCAAAGGGCAAATAACTTAGGCAAATTTGAACAAATACTGTGGCAGGTTGAGACTGTCATTGCCAGTGAGACGCAGTATGGGTTGCTATGTAAAATACAGTCATTCAAATAAGAAATGAACAAACAATTTTAAGATGGCTGGTATATTACCTGCAGGGCCCTCCAACAATTGTGAAGACATAACTCAAAGAGATACCTGGATTGAAAGGATTCTAAAGTTTAAAGGGCAGAAATGCTTCTTTTCCCTGATAGATTATACAAAGGAAAACTTATCTTGCCTCTAGAGAAGATTCTCAGTTTCAAACATTTCAGAAAAATACTGCATTTTCAAGATACTGTTTGGAAGTATTGATGTATTGCATACAAGGTTTTTTGAACAAATGCTCAGTCTGCATTGTCAAGTATACATAAGATTTAGTTGGGGAATCTAAGATGGGCAGTATGGATTGGATATGCCCCTAACGCCACTACTGTTGCAGACCACATTAACAAAAAGAGCACAGAATTTAATTGGCAGTGGCAATTCAAAATTTCAGTTGGAGGTCATTTTAGGCTGCGCATGGTGGGCCAATGTTGACCTCTGCCCCAATACTATTGAGGAACTGCATTTTACTCCAAAAAAGTACAAATGTATCACTATGGTTGGGAATCTTCCTGCATTTAGCACCATTTACAATGTGTAACCTAGATCAGGGTGGCTGTTCCAAATGTGGATTTCATACTCGGCAGTTAGACCCTTCCTTCCCTGTGATTTTCGAAACCAGTGCTGCCTTTTGTTGGTTATGACTGAAGCAATTCGGCTACTTCATATCTTGTCAATATCCAGAAAACCAACATCCCATAATAAATCTTACTGTGAAATACTGTATTGTTATATGTGTCACTTTCCAACTCTGAAATTTTCTTTTGTTTCACTGATTTTCCTTAGTTTGTGGGTGTCCAATCAGCCATTTTGGTTTAATGCACTGTACTTCAATGATTATAGAATCTTACATAAGGAGCAGTATTCTGACATGCATGATACCAGCAGTTTGCTAAAGGTCATTGATAAATAGCTGGTACTTCAAAGCAATGCATAACAGGCATTTACTTACTGTAGTATTCATTTACAGCACTAGACAGACAATGTATGGCCTTGGAATTCATGAGGCTTATCTGCAGCTAAATCTAAGCCTTTCATAATTCTAAGTGTGCAGTGCATGGATGCCTACAAAATGCCCACAGCTACATAATCAGGAAATATACAGTACTAGTGTGGAACTAATTAGTTTATCATCCCATAATTAACCACTAAATAAAGAAAAAAATACTAAAATGAAGCAAAATGAACTGCTGCATGTCTGGTACAGTATTACTGTATGAACATGCAGATGAAGTGGCTCTCTGGCACCTCATTGCTTTAAAATTATGAGTGGACAAGTTACAAAAGGTTAAGAATTAGAATAAAAGATCTTAAGTATCATAATTGTGAACAGTTTGATAGAGAACTATATACTGTGAATGCCGTTTTTTTTAAATGTTATTGCCAGTTATGGTATATCCAATTGTAAACTTAATTGTGCTATAGCCATATAGGTAGGTACAGTAAAACCTAACATTGAAACAAACTCTTTACAGAACAGGGTTCTGCTATCTTCAATGTTAGGTTTAATCATATGTTTGATTTCAGTAGGACTGACATTACATTGTGGTTCAAACTTAAAGGTGAAATGTCTCCTCACAAAAATGAACTAAAAACATGATGACCTCACAGCATACCCTTGTCTTGACTTTGATTGCAAATCAATAGCATCACATAAGGGAAGGGGGTCGGGTGGGGGTTACTGATATTGGTTCTTTGGTCATGTATATCCATCACTCCTCTTCCAGAATTTCCATCTTATTTGTACTCCAGACCCGTGGTGCTGCAGACCACACAGGCCTCACACAGGTCTGGACTACAAATAAGATGTAGCAAGGGGTAAGTATATGTCAGCAAAGTGAATCCACATGCTCATTCAAAAAGTCAAAGGTTCCATAAATCAAACACCATACATCTGTTACAGTATACCAAAGTATTACAAATACTTTGCAAACACATGTACCAAACAGATATGATGGTAGTGCTATACAATAAACAAACCTCTGCTGGAGATTTTTTTTTTTTGAAAAATTTAATCACAAATAATACATGATAACAGGAATTTTCCACACTGACCTGAATGTGTAGTCTTCTGTGATGTAGGCAACATCTCGCACCATGATCTTTCCAGAGAGTACACTGAATGAGAATGAACCTAAGTAGGGGAATGAATGCAAATAAAAGACTACAAGAAAGTTGAAAAACTTACTGCTTCAAACAATTGGTTGGAAACTGGGCCTTCTGGCATCACACTCCATCTAACTAACTATTGCTTAAAAATTGCATCCAGTTTGGGGATAACATTAAACATACATTTCCCAAAAAAAGTTTGGTGGATGGGTTAAGATAAGTCAACCAAGTAAAGTAGCAACCCCCCTCCCTCCTCACTTTTAGGTCATAATCCAAATATGCCTCAGGACAAAGTGTATGTGGTACCATACTACATAAATATATAAGAAACCTATTGAGCTACTGATTAACAAAATCATAGGTCAATTTGGAGGGAAGAGTAGGTACACACCTTTTCAGAAGGAAACATTACAACTGACACTTTCATCACAATCATACTTTACGTTGTCAAACTTAAACAGTCAACACATGCACAAATTTCCCTCCAATATACTCCAAAATAAACACCAAAATGTTTAAAAGAAGCATCATTTTTCTCTTAATAGTTTATAATTACCATATCACACACACAAACACATTAAATAATTCACTACCAGAAGATTGTAATCTAGACAAATAAAACACTTGCTCTGGCTATGGAATTCCTAAGTTGGCTATAGAGTTAATCAAAGATGTAATTGAAAAAAAGAACAAAACAAAAAGATCAATTCAGTTGACACCTTTGCCAAATTCTGGAAGTATGTTTGTATAATGCACCTTTAAGTAAAGTCTTAAAAACTATTCAATTACAGTGTAGTACACTGAAAAATTGCCAAACACTGCATACAGTATCCTGTCACTGTAAAAACACAAGGCACTTCCCGTTTGCTTATTTTTCACATTACTTGCATTGTTTCTAAATGCTTAATGCTGAACTAAAAGAGCTGTACAAAAACGGGCAAGTTAAAAAGGTTTCCTGACATCTTCGAAAGACACCTGGACTTTTTCTGAAAAGTTTAATTCCATTACAAGAAAACTGAGCACTGAACAGGGAAAAGATTATTTTGCTTTGAAACATAGTTTCTTTGTCCAAAGGGTTGCACATTAACAGTAAATAAATGTCAGCTGGACTATCATGTCAGTAATGATGTCAACTTCTTTTTGAGATATGATATGCAAAATCCTGAGTTTCCCCATGGCCTTCTCTTCGGGAGGCTTCGATCTCACAGATTAGCCATCAACTCATAGAAAATGGGTGTGCTCTAATTGCTACCGAGGGCCGTTCCACAAAGAGTTACACACAGTCTTAAGTTTGATTCACCATACTTAAGCCAACAGTAAATCATACTTAAGATCATGCATAACTCTTTGTGGAATGGGCCCCTGCACTAGCTAGAGAAAGAGTATAGTTCCCCTTCTCTAAGTAGGATCATCAATCCCCCCTCCCCTCATGGATAAGTAGCACCTCAAAACCTAGATAAAAGCCAGTGTCAACCCTGGAATTCAAAAGGATTCAGAAGAAATCTCAAATTGCAACCATCTTAGATACGAAAAGGTGCAAAATGCTGTGCTTCTTTTTATTTGCTTTTTCAAAAGCTAGATGTGAACACATTTTTTAACTTTGTGCTTCACTGCTTAGACTGTACAATGCATATTCCTTAATACCTTACCGATGTGAATGTGGCCTTTAGCACTTCCTGTCAGTTTGTTGACTACCCATGTTAGGATGCTACCAATCACTCTGGAATTGTAAAATGTGATGTAAGCGATCCAAACACACATTATGAGGGAGGTCAGCATAGGCCATATTAGGACTGATGTCACAGTCGAAAAAAAGCTCCCATTTCCGCCATCATTTTGATCACCAGCTACAGGTGGAGATAGGCTGCTCATTTTTAGCTGATGGCTTAATGAATCTGTTGAAAAAAATCAATAGAAACACACTTAAAATTGGATAATCTGCAGATCAACTACTTAGGCCCTAGATCTCCCATCTGGTCCCAGCTGGTAACCATAGGACAACACCTCTGACAATATTTTAAATGAAGTTAGAAAGGCCTGTAGACCAACCCTAATTTTTTTAAGAGATTGTCCATCAGGAAATCTAAAGCCAAATTTCAGTAGTTCAAAAATATTTTAGTTTAACAAATGAAAGTAAAAAAATAGTAACCAGGCCATGCCCCCAGGTTGAAATTAGGCCTAGATCAATTTTCATTAAACAATAGAATTTATTGTGGCACATTTCAGCACAACAGACATTAGATTTCCTTTTCTTGAAAATTAAATACCTGTAGTATCTTATATTCAGGATACCACTGTGATGAAAAATTGAAGAGAGTACAAACATTTGAAACACAATGGGGCAGTTAATAAAAAAAAAAAACATTTACTTATTTTACTTTCCAGTCTCTTTCCATAAAATTTGCACAAAGCAATGCCAGAAATGGTCAAATGTGTACCAATTCTTCCGAAAATTTTCCCCCAAAATAAAGGGGCAAGATAGACAAGGTAGAGTGTTCAGGAAAAGTTGAAACAAAAAACTTGCAATATATCTGGGTAGCTTTATGGAGAAGCAGTTTCTTCTTCTCATCCCAACTTCTTGCCATTGAACAAAACTGCCTGAAATAAGGGCAAATATTTTGGGATGTTTTCAGTAAAAGTCTGATTACACTGATGAATGAAAGGGTGTATGGCATATCCAGTGCTCAAAATTTTGGCTGAAGAAATCAAAAGCCATTATTAAGAGCCATCAGGTTACATGCCAAACTTCTTAATGACATCCCTTATATCCCTCCCCCCTGGATGGCTGTCAACCTTTGGTGTGGTGCAGAGATTTGCTTACAAGAACAAGCCTAGTAAATGCCAGTTGTGGCTGTCTGAGGGGTCATTATTTTTTTTTTAAATTTTTTCAGGGTTGTTTGATTTAAATCACATTGATTAAAATCATGATTTAATCAGAAAAATTTGATTTAAATCGATTATTTTTAAATAACTGATTTAAATCATGTTTTTTTATTAAAAAAAAAAAAATTACCTAATTTTTTTCATGTTCCATGTGCCAACAAATGGAAGAATCGGGCACTCTTCTTTGATCTTTTGTTTATATGTCATTTGGTCAGGATTACAGTACAAAATAGGGACTGTTTAGATTTTGCTCACAAGTCCTGAGAAATGCCAGTTCTCATTAAAGGACTATGTTTGTTCAATGGACTCACTATTTCACAGTTCTTATTCCAACTGTGGTGGGTTTACTGATAGTTGTTTTAACCAATAAAATTACCTTTCTTCTAACAGCAAACTTTGTACCTAAAATGCTGATTTGATGTCAAAACTATCCTTCTCCAAACCTTACAGCAAACCCACACACTTTTTGATCACTAAAATCCTCTGGGAAGGGTCAAAACTTTGAAATGAAATTAGCAACTTTTGGAGGAAATAGAATTTACTGTGTGACCATGGAACTTTGTTTTTCAACAGTGTGCTAATTAGTGTAACTGTTGCTTTAGTGCAGACAATTCCTGCACAGTAATCTTACCACAAGGACTTTTGCCAATGGCATACTGTAGATCAAATTTCTTCAGTGACATCACAATGTTACACATGTATTGATCTAATTTCAACAAATATTTTGAACACACTGTAAATTTTCCAGAGTTGTAATGATGATGAATTTTTTCAAATTTTCTGACATTTTCAGAAGTTTCAAGTTAACAAAAATAATTGCCTCAGTGTGTACGGTACACACAATGCAGTACACACATCACATCACATCAACTTTGATGTTCCTGGCCAAAGGCCAATTCATCGCTCCAAGTACTGCTTAGAAATTAATATAACTTATAATTAAAAAAGCCAGGCAATTTCTTCCAATAAGTGTCCAATCTACCTTTAAATATGTTTTAGAGGTTACTACATCATTTGGTAAGGTATTCCAATGATCGATCGATCGCTGAGTAAAGAACTTTTGCCGCAATGAAGTTTTAAACCTGGATTTACCAATCTTATATATGCCCTCTTGTAACAGAACATACCGGTATTAATTCAAACATCTTGTGGTCAGTAGTAATCAGTCCATTGAAATACACAATGCATACACAGTCACAAAACATTGGCAATGCAAGTACAGGAATATAGTACACACATAATAGAACTGGTCATGCAGCAATCTGTAAGCAATTGTGCCTACGAATGTATATGTACAAATGCATACACCATTCACTGGCAAAACAATGGGTATAACACAGAACATGCACAGTACACTGTACATGATTATGGTATGGGAACTGACTGATCTGGCTTAAAGGCAGTCATTCGTCACCCTAAACTATAGTTTCAGTATGCATATATCAAAACTCTCAATTGGTACAGCTCTTTGATTGGCATCACATTCAAACAATGCATCATAGCTAAATTACACAGCATGGGCACTGAGAGTGTCTTGATTACACTTTATGGACTTGTATGGCCACTGGGACAAGGCATAAACTAGGATTGTGTCTGGATAAAGATGACTTTTAGATAAATGTGGGAGGGGCTAGAAGTAAGTAGGTTGGGAGAATTGGAACTGTTTGGGATGATGAAAATATGCCTTTAAGCTGCCACGCTGGGAGTAACATTTAATGTAAGGCCTAGCCTAGATTCTACCACTGTCATGGAAAAGATGGGGCCTATTTATGCAAAAATTTCGTGTGAATTAGGGCATGTGGAAGCACTGTTCACACGAAAATTTTCATACGAACAATGGCACATGGGAGGCACTATTCATATGAAGATTTTAGTATGAATAAAGGCCAGTATCATACGAGAATGTTTGGATCAATAAAGGACAGTGGAGGCACTATTCATACGAAAATTTTGGTTTTAATAACTTTTGTTGGAAGCAGCCAGTAGGAATTAAGGGACCTGTCTGCAATGTGATGTGTACAGCAGACCTACTACGCGTGTATAGCTCCAAAGTTGCAAGAGGCTAGATGAGGGTCCCATCTCTGATCGACCTGTTCGTTGGTGGATGGCCAGTCTAGGGAGGTCTTAGGAAAGATATCTTTTGAACAAAAGGAAGGAAATCTTTCTTTACAGCTCTTCAAAGACTTTAAACTCTGTTACTCCTATATCTTCCATGTTTATAACGGTAACAGTTACTGAGTCTACATGGTCGGCCCAGTCATTGGCTAGGCCTACTTGTTCCTTGAGCAGTTCTAGCCTAGCCTAGGCTAGGCCCATAGTAGGCCTACTACTAAGGTCGTAAGGGTAGACTATGCAGGGGTCCGTTAGTTTCCGCCCTCACTATTTTCCGCCTGTTACTTTCCGCCCCTTAAAAATCTTAGGGCGGAAAGTAATGTTTGAACTTACAAGTGTTAAAAATAATTGTTAACTTCAATTTTCAAATCCAAGTACAAGAAAACAATAAAATTTGTGTATAGGCCTAAAAATTTTTCAGTATCCTCATCGAAAAGAATGAATTGTATGACCTTTTATTCTGAACGGCAAGTCTAGTCACAGACTCGTATTTTTTTACGTATAAGTAGTCCGCTTGTATATAGGTAGGCTTATGCTAATTGTGTGAACAATTGTTCACAGCACTGAATACTGTATACCTGTACGTAAGTACGTATTAGTATACTGAAGGCTACAGTGAGAATGTTCCTTGGAGAGATGTCAACATGGCAGTAACGGGCGTCACATTGAATAGTAAAAGACATCAATGAAGTTTGAAACTTTAAGGAAAAGTTGATGGAATCTTCATTTGACAAAATTACCACTGAAATCATATTCCATTCTATCACTTTTTTGCCTCCCGAAAAGATGTTTTCTGCTACTAATAAAAGGGGCGGAAAACACTGTTTTTGAGGGGCGGAAAGTGGCGAGGGCGGAAACTAACTGTAAGTTTAACCAGCTATGCACATTGCACAGGGCATTGGCCAAAGCCACGTGTACACCCACATATGCATCGATATCACACCGTATACCTTTATCTTACTATGGTGTACGTACACACAAACGGTAGATACGCAAGTTTTACATTACATGTATGCAGAGCCGTCAATGGCTATGCTAGTGCCGCTAATCGGCTCAAGTTTTTTTCATGTGAATTGTGACTACAGGTAGGCTAGGCCAAGGCCTAGTCTTGTTTACACAAAAATTTTCGTGTAAATCGTGACTACAAGCACTCTTATTAAGGCTACACGAAATTTTTCTTGTGAATAGTCACAACGCATGGAAAAACTGTAACTTGGCTCAGTTTCCTTACCCCTTACCTTAGTGTACAGTAGCCTAGCCGAAGCAGGCCAAGTCGTCCCCAAACCAACTCGTCCCTAACCAACTCGTCCCCATGCCAAGTCGTCCCCATGCCAACTCATTCCCAAGCTAAGTCGTCCCCAAGCCAACTCGTCCCCAAGCCAACTCGTCCCCAAGCCAACTCGTCCCCAATATGAAAAATGTGATTTTTATGGCGCGAGAATTACCAACCAAACGAATCAAAACTGAAATATTTATGTGACAAAACACGAAATTTATTTAGTAGCTTCAAACATTAGGCCTATATTTGTAAAACAAATTTGCAATAAAAATACAATTGTAGAAAGATATATATTTAGAAGAATATTTTTTTCCAACACTTGAAATATATTGGTAAAGAAAAAAATGTTTACACCAAAATATATTTGCAAGAAAATATATCTTTCTTGAAAAAGTTACCATGTTCGCCGCAAAGTGATATTTGCAACAAAAATATTCTTCCAACCAGAATTTATATTTTCAAGAAAAAGAAATAAGTTATAAATGTATCTGCAAGAAACATTACTTTTGCCAAAACATTTATTTGCAAGACTAATTATATTTGCCAAACTAAAAATATGTCCCCATCAGTTGTGTTTAAAATATATGTTATCAAACTCCAAAAATTTATATGTTATTGGTTATGATGGGTACTTAGACAAATGGCGACAATAAAGTTATCATGCCGTCACGGTATTTTAAACCACTTGTCATTCTCTATATATGCATAAATCACGTACGGCTTCAAAAATTAAAAAAAATTGTGTGTCACGAAATCTCCCTTTTAACTAGCAAAAGGAAGGAAAAGTAATGAACAAACAAAAAACAAATGCAAAGTCGGTGTTAGCTGGTCTCTTGAAATGAGATTTTATTTTCCACTAATTTTTCACTAATTTCTCATATTGGGGCCGACTTGGCTTGGGGACGAGTTGACTTGGGGACAAGTTGGCTTGGGGACGAGTTGGTTTGGGGACGAGTTGGCTTGGGGACGAGTTGGCTTGGGGACGAGTTGGCTTAAGGACGAGTTGGTTGGGGACGAGTTGGTTTGGGGACGACTTGGCCCGAAAGCAGCCTAGCCTAGTATAACACTACTATTATCCCAAGCTTAGTTACAACTTACAAGAAAGAATATAAATTAGGCTATTTGAGAGTTGTACCTAATGTTTGGTTTAACTAGCTGTAGTGACTGTAACGTTACTCTAGTCTATGCTAACGCTAAATGGCCTTGGCCTAGGCTAGGCCTACGCCTAGTCTAGGCCTACCTGGTAAATTAGTGTTGGCCGCAACATTAGCCACCGCGAACGATCGAGTGTTGTCATCTGTAACTCGCCAATACCTGAAACATGTGTCTGTTCGTCAGAAGATCATGACTTGTACCTTGAAGAAGTGTTATCCTACCTTTTCTGGTCAACTAAAATTTGGTCAACTTTTGACCGAGAAGTAACTTCGAGCTCAGCATGTCCCTTCCATTTACTAATTAAAAGTGTTAGCAAAGTTCACCTCACAACTTCCAGCAGGATCAGAGTATAGTAGTAGAGTAGGGTGCTGTGACTGGAATATAAGTAACATCAACTATGATTTCGAGTAACTATGCTAAGTACTAGTGTGTGATTGTGTGTGCGTTCTAGCGCTAGTACGTGCCAGCTGCAGCCGCGGTGGTATCGTGTTTATCATGTCCCCATCCTACTCTATGCATGTCCCAGATTCTTTCCGAACCACATTATGGCAAGCCAAATGACTGACTAATTCGAGAAACACACAAACTTTTCATTTGAGTTTATCAATTGATCGGCCAGGTTTTGAATTTCTTACTTTAATATCTTAATCTATGTTAGGTTATCAATTATAGAAAACATGGATTTTCTAATGACTAATTAGATCCGTCTTTTACCAGAGTGATCAATCATCTGTGAGCGGGTGATCCAAGTGTTAGAGGTTAGAGTGTATAGGCGGCGGAAGATGTTTTTTATTGGGGGGGGGGCACAAGTTTTCGGCAGCCGACAAAATGGCGACGCCGTAAGGCGTCTGGGTTTACGCGAAGCACAAATCCCCATCGGCGTGGGGTCCAGAGGACCGCTTAAGGGCCCCTGGTGGGTTCAGGGGGAAAGTCCTGGTAGGGGGTCATGGGGGCTGGAGACTTTTGTAGGGAGTGGCTGGAGTTTTACCATCTAACCGTAGCGCCACCATCAGTTGGCGCGGAGCGTATAAAGAAAATTTTGGATTTTAAAACCTCCCAGATGGCTGGAAATGTCATTTGCCAGGTATATTTGTCGCTAATTCTGGTAAGATTAGAACACTTTTGAGATACTGATTAGCTCAGTTCATTACTCCACTGAACTATGTATCACAGGATCGCAAATCCGGAATCCTGCTGAATGTTGCAAGCAACTGTTCCAGTGCACGCCTGAGAAAGGTATTTCCAGAGGCGTAGGGGAGCATTTCAGTTTTGGGGTAGAAGATTTTTGCCCGTAAAATGTAATTCTGCCTGTAAGACAGTTAAAGCGAAGCACCACCACGGGTTGGCGCGGAGCGTCCAGAAAATTTGAAAATTCGCACCTCTCAGACAGTCAAAAATGACATTTCCCGGGCTTGTAAAGGGGATCCAAGCAGTCGTTTTTTAACTTTCGATTGCAGATAAACGTAGGTTCGTTCCAAACTAAAATTCAGCCAGAGAGACTAAGCGGAGCGCCACCATTGGTTGGCGCGAGGCGTACAAAATATTTTTAAATATCCGACCCCTCAGACAGTTGAAAATGGCATTTCTAGGGCTTATATGGGGATCTAAGCAGTCGCTATTTTGAGTTTCCTTTTGTAAAAAACATGATTACTTGAAACTTAAATTCTGCTATGAAGCGATCTAATTGCAACACCACCATAAATTGGGGCGAAACGTACAGGAAATTTTGAAAAATCTGATCACTTCAGACAGTCAAAAATGTCATTTCCTACGCTTATAGGAGGTCTTAGAAGTCGCTAATTCGAAGTTCTGTTTGCACAAAAATGTTCATTTGAAACAAAAATGTTGCTAGGAAGACTATCATCTGCGCGAAGTTTCACCACTGGTTAACGCGAAGCGAACAGAAATTTTTTAAAAATAGGACCCATGAGATAGTCGAAAATGACATTTCCCAGGCTTTTAGGGAGATCTAAGCAGTCGCTATTTGATCAGAAAATTACCAGATAAAATGTATCGCTACCAATCGATGAAATGGTTCTGCATATTATCGGGGGAAACTACAAACCGGAATTGAAAACCGTGCTAATGAATTTTACTCAATTGCGACTCTTGGCTATATTCATTATATATTGAAAAAATTTTGTGTACCCGAACTTCCGACTGTATGTATATGATTTTAGTTTTGAAAAAATTAGGCCTATGGGGATCTTAGCAGTCGCTATTTTGATCAGAAGAATCAGATAAAATGTGCCACTATCATTGGATGAAATGAAGTAGCCTAGATGTTTTTTCTTCTTCTTGTAACACTTATTGACAGAATTGTCACGTTACAAGGTGTGTTGAAATGAATTTTCAAGCAGACTAACAGGAAGACATTCTCACCCTGCATCATTGAAGTATCGAAAAAAAAATAACCCGATTCTCATAACCATTGCCCATGTTTGGCTCTAGAGAAGGATTGATGATAAACTTTTGGGCAGCTGAATACCCTCCTGTCTATCCGTTGAATTAATTTGGCAATTGAAAACACCCCATCGTTTTTTAACCTTCGCCCGAATATTTAACCATTTCGGGCAAATTTTTGCAAGACTGCAGTGTGAAGTTGGGATGATGAAAAGCTTTTTTCACATTCTACCCAAATGTGTAGCAGATCTTTTTTATTTCACATGGAAATTGTACTTTAAATATAGCGTCTGCTGTTTTTCGGCAAAGATTTGATTTGAAGCTTTTAAAATAATCGGCCATTTCGGGTATTGTGTTACACAAGATTTAAAAACAGTCTCAAGAATAATTGTTTCCTTTAAGCCACAGGCTTCCCAAATGTGTCGCGATTTTTTTATCTATTAAACTTTCGTAACCATGTTACCCTAACTGCGATTATTTTCCATTTTCGGGCAAATGCCTGAAAGAATTTGGATATTCGACAAATTCGGGCTTTCGGGTGTTGTGGTTATCTACGGTCAAAGCTTTTTGAGCTAATAGACCCAAATAGGCTACCCACCACACCAAGTATGATTTTGGAACGATTTTGTGCATCCCCAGGAATTGAAAAAAGAATCCCTACATGAGGTAGAAACATGCCAGATGCAAGGAGCACATTTTAATCCACACCAAGGTAGCCAATTTTAGCCACTCCAAATCTGTTAGCAAATTATCCATCCTGAAACCCGACGATTAAAAAGTCAGGAGATTCCGAAGACGTGAAGCTTGTCACAGTCTACCTGAGTTTATTCCGAAATTTAGAGTGGGGCACAATTGCAGCATATCCTGCAACTGTTTGAAGGGCAAAAATAAACTTCCCTACAGTTATCGTTTATGTGGGGTTCAGGGGGCCCAGGAAGCTCTGCAACTTTTGCACTCTGAAAAGTAATATTTGAGCCAAAGAATAGCCGAAATGTAATAAAAGCAACTTAAATTTGCTTAATTACTTTTGAATTTTTTTTTTTTTTTTTTTTTTTACTTATTTATTTTTTTGTTTTTGTTAGTAGTTCGTCGTACCATGTCAGTACGCCGGGGCCGCGGCGTACGTCATGGGGACACGGGGCAATCGTCCCCATATTCGCAGGAAAATGTGAACAGAGAAAGGAAAAAGGTAAAAGAAGAAAAGGAACACTCAACTTATGCTTTGCCACCATCAAAATATTCTGGCCCGCTTGAATAGGCTATTGGTGCAACGTACGTAGCCTACAAATGGTGTCACCTTTGGGAACTGTTTTGTCAAGTGTCGAATTGATTGTTTATGAATCCTTATCGTTTAGTGACGACTTGCTTTCTATTTTGGTCGGATGAGATGAAGTGGATTTTACCGGGCTAATTAAGGGAGGAATGGCATAATTAGCTTGACATTTGATTTCGGTCGGAATCACATTTTGTGAAAGCTAGGTGGACGAATAAGGCATTATTGAAGCCTTCACAATGACAAGGAAAATTAAAAAAAAAAAAAAAAGACGACAGAGTTTGTTACGTTTCGTTTCGTTTATTTGTTTTATCACTTCATGCATAAACAGAAAATAATTTCAAACATTAGATGAAACTTAAAAGGGGAATAGGCCTATATGCATGAGGTGAAGGGAAGTACACGAAAAACCCAGTGTTGGCCTTGGAATATGGACTCCCTAGCATAACAAAAAAAACAAAGCAACGTACAAAAGCAGTAAAAAATATTCAACAGATAAGAGACAGAGAAAATAACAGACCAACCCTCGGAGAAACCTAAACCACTAAAGCAAAGAGGGTAACAAAAGAAAACACCACACCGGTCCACCCCTGTCTGAATAGTGCCTTGATGCAGGAATGTTGATTGACGATTGGCGGGTATTGTGATCATGGATTGAAGTGTTTTGTGTAAAGAAGTTTAGAGTTTCAATGCGACTGCTTCATTAGAGTCAGAGAGAAATATTCCTTCTCTGAACGTCAAACGAATCAGTTCCCTTCACTTCATGTTGTTGATTGGGTACTAAGTTTCCGACTGAGACTCCACTCTAGCTGGGGCGTTACCGATTTCTCAGGTATTCTCTCTTCTAAATGTCAAATTCAGTTCCTCTTAAATATCGTACTTCAAAGTTTGAAAGCAAAAATTAAATTAACTTGCGGAGTCCAGCAGACATGTCCCACTCGATGAAAGTCGCGGAACATATTTTTTTATCTAATTTTATCCTCCCTGTCCTCAACTCTACCCTTCAAGGGAGCATGCCCGAAGCCAGGGGTTCAAATGTTGTGAACGACCCCACCCCGCCTGTACCCCTGCCCAAACCTACTCTTATTTTTATTCGAATGGAATTTGGCGTTCTTCAGAACAAAATGTGAAGTCCTCTGGTTTAGCCAATGTAAGCCTTATGAGTAATTGTTTTGGTTCAGTGCAATACAATTCCGTCCGGCTCCATCGTGATTCGTACACTAGGCCTACCGGTAAATCTCATACAGCCTGCAACTGAGCTTAAAGTTGGCTTCGGACCTAAGGAGTTATCCGAAGTGGTTCCAAAAAGGGGGCGACTTAAGAGAAAGCAAGGGTGTGAGGGAGTTGCAATGCTTATTTCCCGTGTGTTTAATTGTACATGTGGAGATAAAAGAAGGGCTGATGCGGTAAAAGCCCCGTCCCTTGCAACCGCCCCTTGAATCCGCGCTTGTAGTTTCTAAACGGCGTTGCCTATAGGATTTGGAATCTTGATTTGACTTAATCCTACTCGTGTTTAACCAGTAGCGTGCGCAGGGGGGGGGGGGGGGCTTGGTCAGCCATAATCCCTTCTTCAAAAGGTAGCACATGGCACCAAATTGCATGTGACGACATCTACTGTTCCAAACATTCTAAAAGGGGAGGGCCCATTCCATGGACCCATTCACCACCATACGACATAGACGTATGAGACGACATAGACGTATATACGTTTGGGCAGGCACGTAGACAATTACATCAATTCAACAGATCTTGAATTTAGTCAAGAGTCACGGAAGAGAAACAATTAACATATTTTCAATTATGTTGTACAGTTTTCCCCTAAAAGACTCAAGACCATTTAATCTAATAGTAGCGGGACGATTTTATGTGGTAATTTTCTGATCACTCAGCAAGTAGCTGTTTTTTATGATTGCAAACGAAAGCTAAAAGAAAAGACTATTTAGATTCTCTTTACAAGCATGGAAGCGCACTTTTCACACCATCTGACAGGTCGCGGTTTTTCAAAATTTCCTAACTTATGGTGGCGACCCACTTAGATAGATAGTCTTTTGGGCAAAATTACATTTTCTGGTCAAAATATTTTTTACTAATTTTTTTTATTATTCTGCAGTTTGCGAACTTATTTTGAAGTGGGCATCTTATTGCAAACAACAGATAAGGTAGAGCCTGCTTATTTATAAGCCTTGGAAATACTTTTCCGGCCATCAGAGGGGGCTATTTTTCAAAAAATTTTGTTCTCTCCTCGCCAACCAAAGTAAAGGTAACGCTCGGAGTAAATAGTCTTCCTGGCAAAATTACATTTTCGGGTCTGGGTCAAAGTGTTTTTTAATAATTTTCTGATCGCTTTGCAGTTTGCAAATTTATTTGAAGTGAGAATTTTATTGTAAACGACCCCCCCCCCCCCCGAAAAAATAAATAAATAAAATAGCGACTAATTATATTATATTATAGTCTACGTAAAAGTATGAAAGAATTTATTTCCGCCGATCTGAGGTCCCATTTTTCGAAATTTTCTGTATGCTCCACCCCTACTAATAGTGGCTCTTCACTAAGATAGTCTTTGCTGCAGAATTACGTTCTTTGGCCAAGAAAACCCGTAACCTGAAATGCTCCTGTAAGCATACATGCCTATCACTAATGCCCTTTAATTTTGACAGCTTAAGATGGGCGAAATTTAAATACAAATTTTTCTTCAAAAGGTAGAGTATACATAGCATCGGATTGTACGGGAGAGTATTGTTGTCACGTAGAAAAAAAAACTAAACTTTTCGTACGTTCGAAAAATGTTTTCGTACGTACAAAAAGATTTTCGAACGTACGAAAAGTTTTTTCGTACGTACGAAAAGATTTTTGAACGTAAGAAAATTTTTTCGTACGAAAGAAAAGACTTTCGAACATACGAAAAGTTTTTCCGTACGTACAAAAAGCCTTTTTGGACGTTCCAAAAGTTTTTTCGTATGTTCGAAAAGATTTTCGAAAGTACGAAAAGTTAAATTTTTTTACGTGACAACAATAAGCTTCCGTAAGATTACATGTAAAGACACGGAATTTTCACTTTTATCTCCATTGTCATGTAGTATGGTGCACTCTCCATGACCTTTACCAGACGTCATCTTGTTGTTCTAGATTCTCAGGGCCCTTCCTGTTTCCCGACACGTATTACCGGAGGACGTGACATATTACATCGCCCTAGTTCCACGTACACACTGTGGCCTATGTTTTCAAGGTGTGGCCAATTTTCCCCTTTGCAGCCCCCTGATTGGTCAAAAGTTATGACGCACCAACGCAAACGAATGGAATGATATAGATGGCCAATTTCCCCCTTTGCAGCCTCTTCATAGATGATCGTAACCATGCAGGTAGTGAGGAGCGACCGGGTAATGTTTGGCCCAAGTACCTGCCAGATCACCGCACTTCACACCACCCCTACAATTAAATGTCGCTTAAATAAATTTCAAGTAAATTCATTTCTAAGGTCAAGATAACATGTCTGTCTTGGATCAGGGGACTTTCCTGCATGGCAAATAGGCTTATGTACAGTATACATGGCGGTTACCAAGACCTGCGTTCCATTTTGCCGGGTCTGGAGTTTCAATGCGAAATTTAGGCTCAGATGGTTTTAAGACACCGCCCTATGTGATGGCCCGCCTTAAAGAAATTGTTCAAAATAGTTTGTGTCTAAGGTGCAAAATGGAGCTATGTTTGCCAAAATTTGAACTGAATATGTTTTAAAATTTTCTATAGCACAGCAGCAGCGTTATCTTATGCATAATCGCGCGTGCCGAGAGGATTTTTAGAACGTATGTAGTTAGATGGAGTGGACGGACCAGTGTCCAACATAATGGACCGTTTTTTTTTTTCAATTGTGGCTCACTGGCTTGTTTTCCGTACTCCATTGATTATGCGGAGCATCACGCACAACGGCAGTAGGTTCCGCTTTTAGAGTCTTTGGTATGACTAGACCTGGGAAGCGAACTCGGGCCTTCCGCGTGAGGGGCGACTGCTCTACCGTTAGACAAAACACGCGATTGATAAAGATCTGTAAAAATAGTGAAAGATAACTTGTGCTCGCTCTGTGTTGAGAGCCAGTTTCAGTTTATTTTGTTTTCATCCTCCAAAGATGTATGGGGACTATAATGGTCACAATTGCATTACCAAATATTTACATCTAATTTCATATAGCAATGAATCAAACAAAATGAGAGAGAATAAATAAAACAAATAACAAAAGTACATATAAAAATAACAGAACCAATAATAGTAAAATAATTGTTCAAATTAACGTAGGCCCCAACCTAAGACTTAAACGCTATCCTTAACTTTTCACAAACTAAACTTAACTTCATTAGGTAGCCTACTGATGCAATTCATTGTTCCAAACCCATGGTATAGTATCTTTGATATGTTTGCGTTGGCCTCAATCGACTGATAGGAGGATCTTCCACAAATAGCTGTCGCTTTCACGTGCAATTGTCACACCTGGGATTCTTTTTACTCCGATAAATGATGTCTTCAAGAAAAAATAATGTTTCATGCAAGCAGCAACAGTAAAAATGATCTTGAATTTTCCCAGCTGGTCGGCTGGGACGTTTCCAAGAAGAGAGTTGATTCCACAGAATATTTCTCGGTCACAAAGACAGACTAGTTTTATTGTGTTTTCAAACGATTCTGGAGTGACTGCCCATTGTTAAAGACAGGGGCGGGATTTGATCTGTGAAAGTGGGGAGGAAATTCGGCAGACTACCAAACGGCGCCGAAGGCGCGACGGGAGCGCGTAGCGCTCCCCCTTTACGGCGTGGGGTCCAGGGCCATGGCGGAGCTGCCATATGGTCAGGGGGCGGTCGCCCCCCCCCCCCCCCGACGGACCAAAATCATCTGTCGGGGTCCTTTTTAGGTTTTTGACATACTTTACTCTTGCACCATTAGTGGAAAAGGACATAATTTAATAGCATTGTTTTAAGGCCCACATAACAAAATGCTCAAACAGCCACCAGTATCTGTACTATCTGCACTTCATTCTGATGAAAAGGGTCATCTTTTGTAATGCTTGATACTCACTAATGAATGTTGTCGCTGTGCTAAGTAATTCCTACTATGTATTATGAATTCGGCATCTAGAGAGCCAAGCTTACCTTTTGTTCTGGCTATTTCTTACAATGTACTTAATGGCTATTTCAAAGAGATCATTTGATGGAAATTACGTCAATTAATGTTTCTTCGTGTACTTATCTTGATTTCCAGATACCAAAAATATACGACGATGATTAATTTCCATAACGTTTTCCCCCTGGAAGATTGCTTCCTATTTGGTTTTAGCAGGTTTAAACTTAATCTTCACAAAGTAGCCCATTATAACATTAAAATCTTGAATCGATACCTGAAAATAAGAATATAATGACCGCCTTCATACTAGAATGTGAAAGAGAGGGACAGAAACATGGGGCAAGGGGGAACTTGCCCTTCCCTGGAAAATAAAAAACCCTGAAAAACGAAGATAACATAATGAAAAAGACGAAGAAAAATTATCATCAACATTTCTTAACGGTTCACTCAGTGTTTTCCCTGTTTATATGCGGTAAATAGGCTTTAGAAATGCCATTTCCAGCAATCTGAGAGGCATTTGGCCCAAAATGTTTGTCGCTCCGTGCCAACTCATAGTGGCGCTTTCCCCAATAAAAACACCCCCCCCCCCCCGCATTTTCTTCCGCAGAAGCCCATGGATAGGAAATTTAAACATGTTTGAATAAAAAAAAACTTGCTGAGGAGAAATGGCAAAGTAGTCTTCTACCAGGTGCGGAAAATCAAATGGAAAGTCTGAAAAGCCGTGGCTTCGATCGTGCTGAGGTTCAGGGTATTTATTCTTTCGAAGCGCCCCTGCAGACCATTTTCGCCCCCTCTGACCCAAATCCCTAGCTCCGCCACTGGTCCAGGAGCCCGCCTCAGGGCCCCTGGTGGGGTCCAGGGGGCGAAGCTCCTGTGTATTTACGAAATTGAAGGCAATAAAATGGTGCATTTTATTTTCAACTTTAAATTACATAAGATGGGTTCTTAGCAAGTCGGCCGGAATCGATAATCTGATAATGCAGAGGGTGCGGGGAGGGAGAATGGATTACATAAAATTGAGGTTCTACAGGGGCTATCTCCTTAGTGCCCCAGATCTTCTTTTTGGAGAGCTAGCTAGAAGGCTTTTCATGTGATGTGAATTCGGCTCTTGCCTATGATGGGGGCGCGCGAAGCGCGCCGAAAAATTTTACGTTTAAGAAACTGAATGAAAATTAGAGAAAGGATGGGGCACTTTTAAACTTAGGTAAATAACGGTGGCCCCCTAAAGACATTCCTTCTTAAGCACAAACATACTCTGGTTTCCTATATGTCTTTTTCAGGTGACTTTTACAGGGCCGTTACCTGTAAAGGGGCGCGCGGAGCGCGACGAAAAAATGAATTTTTACTTCATCTCAATAGTGAAGTTGAAATAAAATTAGAAAAAGTGTGGTCCTTTTTCACTACAGCTGAATAAGGGTGACCCCTGAGGATATTTTTACTAAGCAAAAGCGTACCGTTGGTTTCCCAAAGAGTTCTTTTCATGAGATTTTTATAGAGTCCTTATCTGTGATGGGATGCGCAGAACACGCCGAAAAATGGACTTTTGAGATATCTCAATAGAGAAATTCATGGAAACTAGAGAAAGGGTGGCCCCTTTTCACTTACGCCGAAAAAGAGTGGAGCTCCAGATTAGGGTCAAATAAGATCATCGTCCCTTCAGAAAGCTTGGGGCACTTGGTCAGAGAAGGGGACCAGAAGACAACCGCCTCCCTGCCTCCCCCTTCCACTAGTTACGGTGGACCTTCAGTTGTGTATGGCATGGCCACTGGTGATAAGGTTCAGTGACAATGGAAGAGGTGTTCTATGAGACGTAACCTCGAATCCTGACGGGTGCACGCGAAGCCTGTTCATAAACCAAAAAACAGTGTTGAGATATTTTTTGGAAGAATATTGTTTTTATTTAGTTTTCAATGCAGTATATGACCTGTTTAAACGTTAAACAACTTGGTTAAGTATCACTCGCGTAACTTTGTCAGTTCCGGTTTGTATTTTTGTAGCCAAAGCAACAAGACGAAGGCGTAAAAAAACTTTAAGTTCTAGAAAAAAGTGGGGGGGGGAAGTGCCCCCCGTGCCCCCCCCCCCCCCCCGTAATCCCGCCTATGGTTAAAGAGTGTTGGAGATAAAGAGAATCAAATACACACTCACCAGGAGATATTTCAGTATTCTCGGTATAGAGGTTATGGGCCGACATCATCCACTGCGTTGCGCAACTCTCTTTTCATCCAGCCGTCTATTTTACAACGTGTGTTACTAATGTGCCGTTGTGCGCGCTTTTCGGAAAACACAACGACTGCCTTTGATCATTTCCATCCAGTATGCCACATTGAAACGCGCTGACGTCACGTGCGTAATCTCTATATAGTAGATTATGTCCAGTCATTTATGCAATCGAAATGGTTCAAAATAGGCTGGACTGGGTCACCATATCAGCCTCTCTGGAGATACCTCTTCTCTGCGTGTTTTCCCGTTTTTCGGTGCTCTTATTTCGTTCCCCCGTTCTATTGTTTCTTTCCCTTTCGTTTTCTATCATTTTCCTTTCTTCCCTCCTCCATTATTTTCCGTTTTTTCATTTCATTTCCAAATTTTTATTCTTAATTTCCCGGAAGAGGGAACACTTCCCCCACCTGTCCCATCCCTCTGTTTACGCAACTGGGTGCACAACTGTATAAACTATAAAGTGCCCACAATGTGACAATTTTTCTGAAAACATCGAACAAAACTTATAATCCATCTTTAAAGTGTCATATTTCGTAATGGCAGTACAATCAGTATTTAAAAAAATGAAAATTGGAAATCCATTTAAGCAGCCTGGCTGTTTTCAATAAGAGCCACCAGAAGGTTGTAGGAAACTTGCTAAAAACTATTTCGAATGCAATGCTGTGGAAGGACTCTCAGCTTCTTAAAGGCCTGATTACATATTTCGGATTGGGAACCCTCCATCCCTCTCTCCCCCTTAAAGGGCAAGAGCATGCAGCCGTTCAAACGTATTTTGAAGCTGCAGTTAAATCTGATTAAAATTTTCTTGTTATTTCTTTCCAAAATAAAAGGGAAACCAACCAGTAACTCGTTATCAATTTTACATTTGAGGAAAAAAATACTGTCACATGTTGTATCAGTGGGCACATTACGACGTCACAATCCATGTTGGATGGGGCGCTTGCGGGACTTGAAATCTATGACTATACGCGGGTGTGTTTTGGGGGAATGATTTTGGAATTAAAAATAAAGCATTTGAGGAGATCGACTCTGGACCTCTCAGCACGTGCTTGCGCCGGGGATCTCTCGTCGTGAACAAAGTTAGATTTAGTGAATGTTGTGAATGGCTTATAGACGTAATTTATGAGACTTCACAGAAAATAAAGATCATTCGGAAAACAAGAAAAACGTTGGTTGTTTTTTCCGTTATTTCTTGAGTCCGTACTGCTAATAATTCAAAGATTCACCAAAGATCCTTGATGTTTTGAACCGGCGAGGGAATCACCAATCTTCATCAAAGAGAACTCACCTTCGTTACACATGCCTCCACAAGAGCCAATTATAAAACACGACAGAGTACTATGGCATCTCATACGCTTATGCCTCGTTCGTGTACCTTAGATTCGTCGTAACATCATGCTATTGTTTTTAAGTTGAAAATTGATCAATTGTGCCTTTAAAAGAAGGGTTAAAGGTCACATCAAATTTTGAGGTCTTAGAGGGTACTTGTTCTAAGCATTTTGGTGAAATTTGCATTGAAACCTGATTTGTGGTTCTCAAGATATGAGCAAGTTAAGTTGTCACATTTCACCAAATAGTGAACTTGCAGCAAGCACAATTAACAACATCATATCCTCTCATTAATGGACAGTCTATTGTTTTCATTTAAACTAGTTGAGCCAGCAGCCAATTTTCTCCTCAGCAATCCCGTATTATCAGAAAATAAGAGGCATGAGAACTTCACAAACATTGCAATCCCCACAGGGAGGTCCTATTCCTATTAGCTTCAAGTAAAACAACACGACAGTCCAAAAAAATGAAACGAAACATTTATTGTCAATGTGGGGAAGTGATACGTCTGTTGCCCTTGAGTTCAATGTGGAACATTAATTTGTTAACTTGATTTACTGATATGTCGAGAAATACATGTCTGGTTTGAATGAGAATTGCACCACACAGTGAAGATTTTGTTCTTTTTTCATAAATGGAAATGATTTTTTGCTTAAACTTCCCCTTTAATATTTTATTGCAGACATCTCACTGCTGTTCTCTTCGTTACCCTCTTGATGTAATAGAAACTCGTGCACTATATTGAGACCATCATTTGTTCTCCTAATTCTTTGGATGGCCCGGAAGACACTCCAACAATGAAAATACCTGTTGTAACCTAATGAACAGGTATAAGCAGGTTAAACATGTACAAAACTGGGTTTTGAAATTGGAAATCAATAACTTGTGTGGACTTTTACAAAAATTGTAGTTTGGGGTGAGAGGATTAGGCTTCAAAGGTATGTTGGAGGCAAAAATCATTGAATTAACATTGCAAAATAATTTTCTCTCTAAGGAGTTGAAAATGCATCTTAATTGCACATAACGTTCTCGTAGACTAATTTTCAAATTGATCCTTTTTTTACTGAGTCTAAGTGCATTATTAGAAATTTGAAATGTCATCGAAGCACGTTATTGACATTGTTTTCTGCTTATATTTTTGTGCCATCTGACTGGGGATAATTAAGCAACATGTCATACGTTGTATCGTAATGCTAAATGTACAGGAAATGCTATTCAAACATCCCAACAGTTATCAAGTTTCAAGGGGTGAGTCAATCCTGGTTGGGAGAAATTTCCCCACCAATGAAAAGATTGAGGCAAACTTATCGTTATGTCCCCAAATTGTTCAGGCAGACTAAAATAAATCAGACGCAGAATAAACAAAATGATGACTTCAGGGCTTTGATCACAGGTTAATTTGAATTTATCAAGTTATAGTGGTAAAAAAACTGCATTTATGATGCGCCGACTATCTATGTTTTGTGTATTTGCCTATAAATGTGAGTGTGTAAGCGTTTTTTTCTTTTCTTAAGGACGAATCCGGTCTAGAACAGGATTCCAGCTGTTGGACCCCCCCCCCCCCCCAATCCACAAACCAGATCGAAGCTCCTGGTTGGTTGGTGTCAAGGAGAAACAGGACGTTCAATTATAAAGAAAAACTTAACAAAGGGAATCTGTAGTAACGTGCTTTCCTGAAACTAATTTCTGTGGTTCTGTTGAAAAAATATGATTTTTTCACAAAAGTAACCGATCCGAGGGCATTATTGCTACAGGGTTTGTGGTACATAGTCTGGAACATTATTCTATTCCCCACCGAGATAAAAAAGGTCCAATTTTGTTAACGAGTTGTAGAAAATCCAAAATCCCGTGATGTTGTTTCATTTTTTTTTTTTTTTTTGCGTTTAAAAATTACATTTCACAAATCAAAATTAAGTATTTTTTGGCCCTTTACTTACTACTCCGTACTACCTTTACAGTTGAAAATGTTATTTTCTCACATTTATTCACATTAATCTTTTTGTCTCACAATTTCATTTTCCCTTAAATTTTACTTTTATAGTAAGTAAAAGTGAGTTTTTCGTAAACTTTCCTGTTTTCGGTTTTATTCTGCAGTTCCACTCTATTTTCCTTAACACAGGAAAATTGCCACCTTGTAGAGTAAATATTCAAGAAGTTGGCTTTTCTTTTCATATCTAGTTATCTGGTCTTGTCTTGTTTCCCAGTGGCAGGTGTCTATTCCTCTTAATTCCTATTTCATTTGTCGCTTTTCCATCCTCCTTCTCATTTTCCCCCTTTATTTTAAGCACATTCTTTCTTACTGTTTATCTTATTTCACTCGCTCACGTTGCACTCGCTCACGTACCCCTCCCACCCCCACACACAAACCCCATCCCAAACACCCTTAGTCCCTCTTCTCAAGAACATTTCTCAGCCAACAACCTGTACAAATGATACGGTAATTCCATAGAGCAGGATAATTCAGACGGCGGGGCAGAGAACGATATTGCAGAAAAGTAAGTGAGGTCTACGACACACATTTGGTTGTCATAGAAACATTTCTTACAAGTTGTAAACAACAAGTGCACACAATTTGACAATCGTACGCATGAACAAGTTGTGTGGCACAAACCTGTTCAATGTTTGATTATTGTGCTCTTTTCACCACAGCAAGTTTAAGTTAGTAAAACTCAATGCCGTGTGACTTCTCGCATAAGGACAGTGATTATACCCTACAGTTAGAGCTACCATAATCGAACCAGGCAGCACATGCAGTGGCCATTGTAGCTCTAAGTCAAACTCCTTAAGGGCCTAACGTAAGGCCTATGTGCATAACTATAACGTTACATGGAAGTCGGAGTTAGCTTTCAACGAAACAGGCAACCGAGACAGAACGTTTCCATTAATGCACCACACGACCGCACATTTTCTTTCTGCCGTAGGCTACCCTGTTTGAAAATTGAGGAAGCAAACTAGTATGGCGAATAAAAGACCATTCGAGCAAACTGACGAAGAGAGAGACATGGAAAGACTGCAAGCAGAGCTGGACCAAGAGAAGCAAATGAAGTAAGCCTTTGGCCTATCCTAGGCCTAGGCTAGGCTTTGGCTTGGCTATCTCTGATAATGTTGAACTGGGCCGGTATCTTTTTAGTTTGATCATGCGCTGGCTGTCAAAATGTTTGGCTAACATTAACAAATGACTAACGTTAGGTCCTAGGGCTAAGTAACACCAAACAGGTAGACCTGTATAACCTGGAGCACAACAATATTGAATTTCCATAGGCCTAGATTCTTGAACAGTTCGATCAGTGTCAAAATCCAAAGTTCATAGCCTAACGTACTGTACAGTGTCAAGCCAGGGGTGTCAGTCATGGGGGGCGAGAGGGAGACAGTTACAATCCCCATGAAATTTTGGGGAAATCACTTTGCCACCCCTACTCCCCAGACCCCTCAGTTATTCAGGAAAACTATGTTACAAAAAAAAAAAAAAACAGGCAGAATAGGTCCAAACAAAATAAGGTTGGCCCTAGGTCTAATTACATTGTACTATTATACAGGAGACAGTTCAGGGCTCAATTTAATGAAAGTCCAAGGCATTTTCAAAGGATTTTCCAAAGGCAAAATTCATTGTTTTTGATATGCACAAAATTTTTCTCTTTAAGAAGGTGAGAACTCCATCTCATTATCAATATCATGTAGTGTTCAGGAGATATTTATTTTCAAAGTAATGCAAATTTTTCTTGGAATTTTCAGTACTAGCCTAGAGCATTATGGGAAATCTGTGATGTCACTGCTGCCCATTAATTTAACATGCATTCAAATTATTTATAATTTTGTTGGTACTGCAGGGAATATTAAGCATATAAGCCTATCCCACATGTGGTGTAGAGTAATACTAAAAGATCTATTCAACTAGAAAAGGTGTTCAAACACTCGACAGTATCAAATTTCAATGACAAACAGGACATTTAATTAAATATTGAAAACCAAATGGAATCTGGTATAATGTGCCCACATTATCATACATGCAACATTCTGTGGCATTGTTGACAAGTGGAGGTATTTTTTTTAACAAAAATAAACAATCTTAAAAGTGAGGTAGCAAAAGGTCATTGCAACACACTATGAAGGACGTGGTTTGGAATATTTTGAATTTTCTTGCAAGACCTCAATGAACAGTTGATGGAATACTCTTCAAGTGGACATGTGCTGGTTAATGTGAGTGTGCATGTATGCATGTTTGTTTGTTAGTGTGTATATGTGCACTAGCTCTTGTATGGGTGGATTGCTTATAGACAGTGTTGTGCAAGGTCTATGATCCAGGGTTGAATGGGCAGTTGGAAAATCTCCCCCCCCCCCTCCTATAAAAAAAAATACCATTGAAATGCCTATATTTTTCTTTTTGGCATGTGAATGACTATAGATTTTAATCCTCATTTGGGAATATGCAATGCAAGATCAGCAAAAGAAAGTAGATCTGGCCTACTTTTTGTTGCAGATGTACAATTTGTCCTCATTTGCTAATATTGTGTGGTGGTTGTCTTAATTTGAAGACAATTTAGGAACTTACTGTCTTCATAAGTATTATTTTATTTATATTGAACCTTTACTTTTTTATTTAGAGAAATGCTGAGCCATTCTATCCAAGACCTCCAGCAAACTATAGCAGAGTTGGAAGAAAAGTATAACAGTGTGATTGATGAAGGTAAAATTTGAATTACATTACTTGTGTCTAACAATGAGAGAAAGTGTACATTAAAAGTGTTACTTGTTTACCATTGTTAGGAACATATTTCCAATACTTTTCCAATCAGAAAGTATAATTGGCACTCCAGTTATAGGCCTATGTGCTGACTAATTTTAGTTCAATGTTTTTGACTTGTCACTGTTTATATTTTTCTTTTAAAGATGTATTTAAAACTTTCTCAATCACAGGAAATGAGTGGAAAACACGGTTTGAAAATCAAGAAGAACTGAATCAACTTTGGCAGAAGCAAGTTATTGTCCTACAGGAAAGGCTAGAGAAATGCAAGGAGAGTGCAAAAGATAATTATGAAAATGAAATGAAGACATATGATGAATTGTCTGAGGTATTTTACTTCTTTTATTTGATAATCAATTGCTATGCAACGAATGATTTCCTTCTTTCTGATTTGATCTTTTCATTGGCCAGTCAGAGTAAAATGATGCATTTCTTTACATTACAGGAAATGCCCATTAGCCAGAATCTAGAAAAAGTCCAACAGTACTGATCCTCTTAACTCTGTGTGGCTCAACTTTCTGGCAGACATAAACCTTATCTTGACTTCTGAGACCTTGCAAGTTGAAAGTTACCTATGCATGACACACTGAAAAGCTGTGCTGGGCCAATAGGATACCCTCCCCCAACAAATCAATATGGTGACCTAATCCTTCTTACCCAAGTTGCCATTGGCAAGTCGGGTAAGAGTAGGTAACGGGGAATTCCTGTTTTGGATAAATTTTGAACTTGCACTCTTCTCTTCACAGGCCAGGTATAGAGACCGACAGGGATCTAGCTGGAGCATATTTAGTGCAAGGTGGGATTTGGTATATGAAATGCTGGAAGGGGATGTCACCTTTGAGAAAATTTTTGTATATTTCAGGGGGCTTACATTGCAGATGGTGCTAACTTTTTGACCTGGAGTATGTGTACTGATAGCATGAATCCTGTAAAATTCCCTGGTATGCTACAACTCACATTTGTAGCGACTTTCCATACCAAAGACTTTCAAAATGGAACCAACTACCACTGTGCTTGGTGCCCAGCATATGCAGTAGAGTAGGGGAAACAGGCCAGTGAGTCACAACTGGGAAAAATGCCATGGCTGGCTCAACTTGAAGCAATTGGTTGGAAGGCACTGGGCCATAAAACTCCATCTAACTTCATCTCCCATTAGGGATTCTGAATCACTTCATGTTTTCCAAAAGATGTGTTGTTGTTTATTATTTATTTCAATGTTGTCTGAAAGACAAAGTGTTTATGAATGGGCCAGAACCATTTTGATAAGCATTTTCAACCCATTTTGTTAAACTTCTCAGGAGAATCCTTTTAATGTGTTCCATATGCTAGTGGAATACATACTGTGTGTAATTTCATTGAGTTAATGTTTACTTTTTCATCATCATTGTTGGTGCAAGAATTTCCAGCAGATGAATGTTTTCTTTGTGCAACTTGGATTGAGTGTGGGAATTACACCATTGCACCAGTGTTTGCTCCAACACTGTTGTATTATGCTAACAACCCCATAGTCTCAGGTCAAGGAATTGCAAATGTGTGTGCTGTTGAGAAAGATATTTGTATTTATCAATTATTTCTTCACGATAAAAAAGCTTTACCAGCACTGAAGTAGGAAAGTAACTTGCACTGTTGTAAAATAATGTTCCTCTATTTTTCATGTGCTACAGGCCAGTTTAAGAAAACTTGCTAAGCAGTTAGAGCGAGAGAAAGCAAGCTTAACAAGTCAACTCAAGGATTATGAATGGAGACTTGATCAAGAATCAAAGGTTGGTTTTCTTTCAAAAAGGATACCTTTTTAGGTATTTTTGCTCCATTTGGTATGCTACCTGTTGCACCAATGAGATTTTTATCCCATTTGTTTTTTGCAAGTTTTCTGGGGAATTTTTTTCTACAGGGACATATCATATGAGTCAAAACAACAGTAACCCAAATCAAACCAGTGGGTTTAAGGAACTTGGGCGAAACCAAATGGAACCATTTGAATTGGGCAACTGGTCTTTAACTGAAATTTGTAGGAGGGGAATACTTCATGTTTGATTTGAAATTGTTCCGAAATATATGGTGAGTGATCCAATGGGATGCTGCAGTATGTCATCTTGACAAAAGTGGCATCCAACTGTAGTTTGGTCATGGCATATTCAGTTTGAATTTGAGACACTGTGTTAAAGCTAACTTGAAGAAAAAAACATTGAAAATGTCTACACGACCTTGTGACCTCCTTTCCAAAATGTGAACTCTGTTGGCCCTACTGGTAGCAAAGAAAATCAAGTAGAATGTGGATGGCATGAGGTAAAAAGATAGCAAATGACTTTGCATTTTACAATAGGTGGTAGTGGATGAATTTTTGTGTCTGTTCACAAGTGCTGTAGAGCATCTAATTTAGGAAATTTGGAGTTAGGATTATATATCTCCCCCCCCCCCCCTCCCCTTTGAGAGATGCTTTGATTGACCATTGCTTTTCCACATAGAAACATAGCAAGGGTCCTTAATTTTTTTACACAAACTTCTGCTACTGGATGGACAAGTCAGTTTACTTTATTCAGTCATTCATTTCTTATTCTGTTTACAGGCTTTTTATAAGGCAAATGAAGAGAGGAAGAATTGCATCACAGAACTGGAACAGGTAAATGATGTGTATTATATTTTCCCTATGAGCAACAGAGGCTTTACATATGACATCATAATACTCACTGGGAGCCAAACCCACGGACTTCCTATACATGGACAGAGCATACTGCTCTGTAGATTGTCGCAACCGAGCGTGTGAGAAAAAGTGCATCAAGATGGCTGTCTGCTATGATTTTGTGTAAAAGTTTGGACTTGCTCAAGTCAATTCCAAGATTTTACAAACAAGTTGAAATATTTTTGAAATATGGCAAGGTAAGGTCACTTCACATTTTGCAGGAATATGATATTCTTTCCCATTTAAGTTTAACTTTTGTTTAAAATATAACAGAGTGGTCATCAATTAAGACGATTTATAGCTTCACGGCAGCCATCTTGGTGCTCCTTTTTTGCTACAGTTGGTGGCAACAATCTACCGATAGGAGGTACACATTACATACTCTGTTAATGTATATAAGTCCGTGAAGAAAACACTCGACACACTTGCTCGATCAATGTCTACACATCACAGTGCACTGTGTGCAGGATGTTCATCACAAAGCTGTGCATACTTGGCATGAGTGACATCCAGTATGGCAGATCAGTGACATAATTGCAAAGCCGCTATACGTACCTGCACATTTTGGGTTTGAAAAATTTAACATCTTCAAGTGTTTGGTTGGAGTTATGCTAAAGGGAGCCAACAAGAATTTGAAGTATTGATTTGTATTCTTTTAATTTTTATTCCTAGATATGACAAAATGTCAGTTTAGCTGCCTCTGAATCGGAGATCGTTCATTCAAAGAAACCCTGTGACTGTATTTCTTTTTTCTTTTTGGTAATATTTTTTTCAATATTTATATCATTTTACTTCCTTCTCAAGGCCCAACAGAAGCTCGGAAAATTGAAGAATGCTCCCAAACCTCAAATTGACACCTATAGAAAAACACCTAGAAGCAAGGCCTCCATGCAGTCCCCTGCATCAAGGTCTTTGGATGGAAAGTAAGTTATGTATTAAGTCATAAGCTCAGGATGTGACTTAGTGAGTCGTAGCTCAACAAAGTTTATTTAAGTTGGAGCTAAAGTTGTCTAAGAACTAGTTTATTGCAGTAGGGATGTTAAACACCAAATATTTTCAAAAAAATTCATATATGTGTGGCAGCAACTTCACTTAATACGTACAGGTGTCAGATTTCATCGTTCTTAGGCTAGAAAGAATGCATTTCTTAACAGTGATATGTACCGTTCAAGCTTAGTACTTTTAGGAATGTATCATATTTGACGGTGCTAAGTTAGAAAGAATGCATTAATTTCCTATTGTATGCATTGGGTGGCAACTTTTGATTTGAAATCCCCATTCACATACTGCAAAATATTGAAGAAGTCCTTAGTCCCTTGTCACATTATTCTGGACAGGTTTCACAGGTTTGTTGAAAACATATGGAAAATTTCAGCTGGCAAGCCAATATTTGTGTGTGATTTCCTTCTCTTTCCCTTGGCTAGCAAATTCTTGAAATAAATCCCACAGGCAATGCAAAAATTTTGTTGGAGGATTCTTTTACACAGCCCTTCAAAGGAATTGGCAACCAAAGAGCACTTTGCAATAGTCTGACTTATTTTGGGTTTAAGCAGTTACCATCCTGGATAGTGAGTCAGCTAGCCAACGTGTCTTTTGAAATGAATTTAAGTACAATTTTGGAAAACCTCCAGGCATACAGAAATAGATTTTTATCTGCTGGAACCAAGGCCAACATCCTGGACTTAGCCAGTGGCTGCACCTTCTTTTCACCTTGGTCATGACTCTGTATCAACAACTCATCAACTCATGTTTTCATTGTGACTTTAATACTTGGTACTTATTTCTATTTTTCAGTGTCCCTGACAACCAGCGGGTAATAGACCCTAGAAAAGGACCAATCAAGAAGACCGCTGCTGTGAAAAAATTACCCAAGCTGGATTATCATTCCAGTTAACTCCTCATGCTTACAACTTCGCCTCAACACACAACTCAATATATGCATCAAGAGTTTGGGTTTTGAAATCAGCTCTCTAGCAGAATAGCATGGTCAGTTGTCTTGATTATGCCATATAATAGTTCATGATGTTGATGAGTTAATGAAAACAGTGTAAAGACTGACTGGTGCATGCTTCATGGCAGTGTTTAGGCTACGGGGTGCTATTGCCCAATTCCCGTTCACCATTTTAAGTCCTGCAAAGAAAATATTTGCCTGCAGGAAAATACTACACTGTTTTCTATGTACCATCTGAAATTTTATCCCCCCAAATCTTTTGGAAAAGGTGAAACTCCTGCACATATTTTTTAGTCCTGGAGCCCGTTCCACAAAGAGTTCCTTACAATCTTAAGTATGATTTACTGTTGCGTAACTCTTTGTGGAATGGGCCCCTAGTGTAATCACTGCTTCATTGGCCCAACAATACTGAATCAGTGCATGCTTAGTATTTTAAATCAGGCAGAAGTGTTTATATTTGCTGACACACAAAAAAGTCATAGTTCCAGATATGCTCTGCATTTACTGCTGTGAGTGTCAGATCCTGAGCCCCTTGGTCTAGAGCAGTTATCCCAAACTTTATTTTGAAGCAACAGCTAAATCTCGAAAATTCCTAATTTCTCTTCACCTTACCTTTTATATTTTTGCACTTCAGTACTGCTCATTCAAGGTAAACCATGCTGCAGTAATTCCTTTTTAATTTCACACTGGAGGAAAAATACTGTCACATGACTCTCAGAGCCAATCATGAAACAGGACAGAGTACTATGTTACCCCAAGGTTGGGTGACTACATTTCCCTTTTAAACTAAACAATCTCATGCCAGAGTCCTCACGGTGATAATTTGCCATGCTTGGCTCTGCACCTAGCTAAACAATGCTTGAATAATATTTCCTAAACATCTGGCATCCCATCAAGCTGTCTTTAAAGAGCATAAAACTGCTGTACTATATTATATATTACCTCAAGAGTCATTTGATGTAAACTTGTTTCCCATCAAAATAATTCATATGGGAGGGGTCGGAGAAGATGGGTCACTCATTCTTTATCTGATGAGTAATACTTTTGTGGGTAAATGTGTATACAAAATAAGGAGAATTCCACAAACAAACAAAGGTGATCCTGGAAGCAACACCCTACAACCCATGGTGAGCATGATTCTTACAAGTTAAAAATATTATGTGTACGTTGTGCGTAGTGTATTTTTGGCCATTATCAAAGTAGAATGTCTGTGTCAGTTAAATAATACATGTAAACCAATAAAACTTAAGTGCAATTTTGAATCCTTTGGTTCTCTTCTGCATGTGCTGTGTGTAAAGTGTGCTATAAAAAGTGGAAAAAACAAGTGTATTTAAACAAAATGTTAAACTTTTGACAAAATGGCTCAGGCTTTTCATAAAAAGGTCATTTGTGAAAACAAAGATGCATTGCTCATCCCCAAACATTGCAGTATTTAGGCAGTAGATGAGCAATTCCAACTTCTTAGCAAAAACCGAGAGAGATGGATTGCAGATCCAAACCAGGCACTGAAAGATATTTATAATAAGTAAACAACAATTTTGGCATGAGCGGCATCAGAGAGGTGGAGATGAAAGAAATTCCTTCTTTGAGTGGAATGATGGAAGGATAGAAAACAAAATGAAAAAAAAAAAAAAGACCTGGCAAAATTTGTGGAACATATTGTACTTTCTTGAGGGTGAAGGGCAGAAAATCATCTCTTTTTCATTATTGCTTCATGAATTTTACAAGTAATACCCTTTGTCTGTTTCTGATGTGCGTGTTGGTACATTTATTTGGTGTGTATTATTTATTACTGCCATTCATGGGCACTGTGAAAAATTACGAAAATTGACATCTTGCAAATCTTGCCATTTTGCCTTTGCCCTATAGGTTTTAGTTATGTGTTTGATATTTTTTTTTTTAGATTTGTGAAAGTAGTAATTTCATCAAAGATAAGAAAAGACCAAACTTGCGTGAAATTAAATAGACACAACCTACTGTAATATTACATTCATCTGATGCAAGGAATGGATGGATTATAAGAGAAACAAATTTAATTATTGACATCATAAATTAGTGTTTCTTCTGGCAAATTCCATCAAAATAAGATATTTTTCTTTCAATGGTGGAACAGAGAAGGGTTGGCCAGGGTAAGTTAGGTTAGTGAAAAGGATTTTATTACAAGAAATTGATGTAATTTTGAGGAATGCATGTAACACAAGGTATACTACAGTATGTTATGATTAAAGCATGTTTTGATGGCAGGAAACATCCAGAGAAACAGAGATCACCCAGACTGAGTGGATCCACATTTCACCTAAACATTCTTTGTAATAATGATATTAAAGGGATATGTTAGTAGCTGAAAAAGAGGCTGATATTAGGAAGCACTTACAAAGGACCTTAAACATTAATATTTGTGACTGTATGTGTATTTTGTATTTTTTCACAATTGGTTTTGCCTGTGGTGTAATTTGGTGTAAGTCATATGCAAAGTTTTTAATTGTCTGATAATTCTGAATTCTCAGTCCACAAGCTGTTTTACTTGATAAAACCAGTTTTCTTCACAGGCCAGATTTGTTTCTCAAATCAAAACTTTGTCATGGGACCCATAAACATGGGGTTTAGCATTGTACTGGGCATTTGTTTGCTGTGAGAGTATCAAAGATTTTCAGTGTGTTTCAAGAAACTTTATGAATATCATACAGCCTCAAATTAAGCAGCCTATAGGACTCCAGCCAACCATAGAAAAATTTACCTCTTTCTATCTCTGCCTCAGTTCAAGATACTTATAAGTGAGTATATGTTGAAATTATATTATATAGACAAATTCAGCAGAGGTAGAAAATGGATGGGTCCATCAGTCTTAACTATAGCATTCAATTTCATTGTCAAAAGCACAGATGACTGCAAGCAACCCAAACCCCATAGTAAGCAGATGGAGTTAAGGGTTTTATTTTAATTCAACTATTCTTGGTTCAGGCAGATGTAAGAAATGAGAAGATGGCCCCCACAAATGGCCAACAAAACTCAAGACTACTTACAGTAATAACTGGATTGGTATATGCATAACATACTAAATTGTATAAACTATGCATTCCCTGACGTGCTGGCCAAAATTTCAAAAGTGAGTCCATTGACCCTTCAAAAAGTGGAAATTCTAGAGGACCATATGGTATGCACACAGTATTAATAATGCTGAAAAATCAACTGTGCATGATGAAGTGGAGATAATTAATCTTAAAAAGTTCATGGAGCGTGATGGTGTGATACACATGGATAGTTCCACAAAGTTATTAATCATTTGAGATAAATTTTAACAAGGTGAAAGTATTGACATGTATAAAGTCAGGTATGTTACAAAAAGTATTGAGTAAAGTCTTGTATGAAATAGATAAAAGTTTAATTATTTTAGTAATTGTGATTAAATTTTATGGTTAGCGAATAGGTGCCTTGAGTCTGTCTACATTTGAAGTACTTTTTTAAACTTGAGGGAATACACTATTGCAATAATGCATTCCCTCAAGTTTAATAAAGATACTTTAAATGTATACAGTATAGAGAAGATACTTCCAAACATCAACCTTTTTAGCACAAAGTGCTTGTCGTTTCCCAGAAATGTTATGAGTAAATTCCACCAATTGGGAGGGGGGGGGGGGACATTACTGCAATTCTGAAGATCTTGTCTGGGATTGAATAAAGAAAAGATATCATTTTCATCTTCAAGGTACTACATTACTTAAGAAGCATGTTGCATTAGAAACATAACATCCATCCATCATAAATACAACAAAACTTGATTTCTTGTCATAAATTTGGGAGTGCCTCAGAAAAACATAAAATAACTTAAGTTTAATCTTATTCAACACTTGAGATTCTCCTGCAAAAAGTTTCTTTTCGACAGCATAGATATGGGAACTTTTATGGGGCTACACAACACTGAAAGCCACCATTGCTTAACAGAAAGACCTTTCCTGTTTTCTACATGATTTTCTATGGCACCATGGCAGACCTTTAGGACATGAAGGCTTTTGCCATCAGTTTTGTGAAGCCCTGAGATGACATTTGTGACATTTATAGATAGATGACTACTCCTCTTGTTGGACAATGGATATGACAAAAATCAAAAAGTTCTTGTTCCATTTACCAGTTTTCAAAACTAGTACAGAGCTCCACCAAATTTTTCTTTAGATGCAAATAGGCAAACTTGTATGAAATAGAAAAATTCATAAAAAAAAAAAATAAGGGGTGTGCAATATACATTAAAATTCATTTTTCTTCTTTTGTGAACAATTTTGTGAATTTTATATGGTTGTCAATAGAGTGTTCCAAAATGATTGTCTCATGTTTATAAATTTTTGGTTGTGGATTCGCTGACTCATGACAAAGCATTGAAAATACAACGATTACCTTTAAAAAGTGGTTCATATATCTCACTCCAATTTATTTCATCTCAAGTCAAAGAGAACAAGTACAGTCAACTCCCTTGCTGGCTTTCTTACTACATAATGTTGTAAATTTCAAGTTAAAGGAACAAGCCACTTTTTGAGACATTATATTGATAATCTTAAGTTATCTGTGGACAATTCAGTGTTAGAATTACTGTATAAAACTACCACATCTGCCACCATCAAACAATGGATAACAAAGGTTTTGAAGACAACTGTTCTTCAAAACAAAAAAGACACATCAGGATGAGATGCCATCATACCTGTGGTTGGTTAGTTGGTTAGTTTCCAACCTATTGGTTCAAGTCGAGCCAGCCACAGTCTTTTTTCCAGTTGTGACTCACTGGCTTGTTTTCCCAACTCCATTACTTATGGGGAGAATCACAAACAATGGCAGTACGTTCCATTCTTAGAGTCTTTGGTAAGACTTGACCTGGGAATCAAATCCCGGCCTTCCGCATGAGAGGCAAATGCTCTACCGTGGGCATCTCTCTCTACTATGAACTGTCATTGGCCACATTTTAATGTCTGAACCATTGAAAGTGGCAAATGTACATTTTTTCACAAAGTGTGGAAAAACAATGTAACACAACCATTGTATTTTTGAAGAAAAAAAAATACTCCAATAGTTCAGTGATAGGAGAGGTTACCAATTGTTTAACTGAAGGAGAAAATTACCAACAATGGCAATTTACTTTATGGACAGGTCCACTTGAGTGGCCCACATTGTTCTGAACAGCAAAGTGTGATGACCCAACATGTTAATGGCATGCTGGTCCTGTCATGGTGAGAGTTTGATGGATGACATCCCAAGTTCATTGAATCTCCAACTACCAAGATTACACAATATCCCAACAGTACTTGCTCAATGATTCTGATTAAGAAATTTTCTGACAATATTCCAAATTCTTTGAAGAGACGGTGAATTTCATCTTGTCCAAAGACCGGTCCAATGAAACAAACGGAGACTGCAAAGCTGACCTAAAATATTTTTTGTATTCAACAGTTTCTGCACAGTCCACAAATCGACAATTGTTCTTTCCTTCCCGTTATTTTTTTTTACCTAGTTGGTGAAAACTCCTTATAGACTTCTCCCTTCTTTTTGACTGGTTCTGCAATGAAAAGAAAGAAAAATACCGTACCATAACTGAAGGCAAAAATGGAAGATTTCCTCATTTTGTCATAGTCTACAAACATACTAGGCCTGTGTGTGCAATGTATACAATGTAATTATCTCAATAATGCAGGTCTGCACCTTGCAGATGTGCTCCAAAGTTATATTCAGTTTAAAAAAACTTCTCAAAGTCATAAAATTGTGAGAATTTATTGCACATACTGCCATTAGCACTAACAAATGTAACTTGGAAAATTGATGGCCATCAAATTTAGTTAAGAAAATCAGTGAATTAGTATTCATTATTTTAAATCAAGAGACATTTAAATAACATGTAACTCCTCAGAAATCAAACAAAGAAGATGTTACAAGAAGTTTTGAACTTTATTCCAACCCCTATCTCAACCCTTGAATTATCTGGCAACTCTGCAAGCATCCCAACCCCACAAGGGTGTAGGTTTGGGTTGCAGGTAATTGTATGATCTGGGAAAAGCACCTCACCCTACCCCATGGCATCTGCTCCATTTTTCAGCCATTACTTTTTCGTTTTTACATCATTTTACTTTAAGAAGTAAATCAGAGATCAATATTTCTAGGTCTCATTAGGCAGATTTGTAATGGGTGGGAAGAGGTGTATTTGCCTGGAGTCTGGGCAGCACAACCCAATGTAGTTACACTACTGCAACCCCATAAAGAATCAGATGGTTCATTAATGGATTCCTCATTCGATCTCTCTGCACTACCCATTAGTGCTGAATCTCTCTACATGAATGAATGACTCTTTGCCATAAAACTGCCCATAATTTTATTAAAAAGATATTTTAAGTCCCCAACAAGGTTACTCCTTGTATGTAGCATCCATAATTTTGCAATTAACAGGCTGATCAATTACTCAAATAATGACTGAAAACAGCAAAACTTAATTGACTGACCTCAAGTCATGACTAGGAATGAAAATATTGCACAATACTATAAGAAATTCTATCTAGATCAAAGGGTCACTTGTCAAAGATTTACTAAATCAAAGATTTTTTGACAATTTAGCCTATTTAGGAAGGGTTCACAAGATGTCAAAGGGACTAGTTTGAAGGTTTGCTAGGTTGAAGTTTGACAAGATCAACTACTGAACTAAACCTTGAACTAGTGAATACCTGGTCTAAAGAACTACCTCCTTCCTAGTAAATGTTTGATTAGCAGACGTTTTGCCTACAGTAAAATGACTTAGATCCAGTAAAGATTCAGCCCAGTGAACCTTCAGTCTAATGAACCTTCAATCTAGTGAACCTTCAGACAGTTTCCATCTAGTGAAACTTCCATCTAATGAACCTTTGACCTGGTAAACCCTCCATCCAGAGAACCTGGCCCACTCAATAGATGTCAATGACCCATCATAAACCTACATGTCCTATCCTTCAACCTGTTGCATAAAAAGTTGATCCCTCACTCAAATGCCTAAAATCAAACTTACAATCTGTCTTGACTTTTGCAAGTCAAACAGGCTTAGAGAAGAAAACATGAGTATTGTCATAATGGGTGACCTGAATTGTGTTTGTACTGACATTGCAAAGTAAAGGTAATCATAGGCTAACTCCTCACAAAACTGCAACATTGTAATGAACTAACATCCTCCTTGCTAATATATTTTCAAGGAACAACATTCACTATGTTGATGTTATATGATAAATGATGTTATACTTTACCATCTTCAAATATGTGAGCATTCCTCTTCCTATATTCTTCAATAATATACTGTTTCTCTGCCCATTTTCGATCTTGAAACTGCCCAAGCTTGTATCCAAGATATGATCCAATAAGAATTCCTAAAAAGTGTCTATGGACACCTAGATGTAAAGGGAAAAAAATATCTTGTAAGTAAATTCCAACACAATCAGTGGTCAGTAATAAAATGAATTTATCCTCTCACTCAAAAAGTTCCAATTCTCTTACCCTACTTCTTTAAGCCCCTCCCATAACTGTTTACAATTTGACCTCATCCAGACATACTCTCTCAGTTTATTGCTTCAGGTTGAGTATACAACTACAGTAGTAAAAGGTTCCAATGTTTGATGCTGTGTAATATGAGCTTTGGTGCTGAATTTTTTAACTAGCTGTCAGTCATAGAGTTGTGCAAACTTGGAATTTCTGTGGACTACTATAAATAATGTAGTCTGAAGTGAGAGGATTGGCCATTTAAATTAAAGTGACTCTTGAACTTCATGCATATTGCAATGTTTATTAACCTGTAATGTAAATAGTAGTATTCAACCAATAATATGTTAGATAATTGGCATTGGGCCAATTTTCCCACACATGGCAAGTAATTGGCATAAGTAAAATTACATCATTCAACCAATCACCACAAGCATTTATTTGCTAACTGAAAAGGGGGGCCTCAAATACATTTGCAAAGTTGCTGAAGACTTGCCCATGGCATTAAGTAACTGTAGAAAAAACTTTAAACCTGCCAGAAAGGACTTGGAAATATTTTATTAGCGACTTGCTAGAGAAATTGTGACAATTGTCAAACAATTGTGACAATTGTTTTGTATGCATTTTTTTAGTAACATGCACAATTTAACAACTTCATCAAGCTGATTTATTTGCATGTAAGATATGTAGTAGGTACGAACCAAATCAGCACAGTCATACAACACTACAACAAAGTGCAAGGAGTGCACTCACTTCTACAGCTTGCTAATAACCCAAGACTTTGCAAACTGCCAAACTTTACACACCATTGAACCTTCTTTCCTTTCATCACAGTGAAGCACCATCCCAAGCTGTAGGGTTCTGTAGAATGATCTCCCAAATACAGCACTTAGCTTTGGTCCACATTGGCATTGCAGCCAAAACAGGATGGTGCCTTATAATCTTTACCCAAATTAGGCCATGTGAAAAAAGAAATCATGCTCCCTGTCCTGAATTTTTCAGAAAAGGTGGATGAGGATGAGGACTTTTTGCATCTTTTTTTTTCTAAATTTCTTTTATGCATATGACCCCCATGTACAATGCCAACCAGGCTGGCTCTGTACAGGTAGGTAGGTATGTACATTCACAATGTATCATGATACATTCAAAATGTATCATGTACCAAGGCAATGGGTGCGTGTGACCTTTTCAACACAAAACTTTCTATGCCTCCTTGCCAATATTTTACATGCGTTTTGCAAGCAAATCCAGTGCATCCCTGAGACGCACAGGACTTTGTTTCAAGCATCTCGGGACGAACTCGCGCATCAGGGACCCAGGAGTTTGGTGTAGTGAGAACCCTGCAACTATACACACAGACAGACAAACATGCATACCCACTGCCACTCACATTGCCACATATATACACAAAATGTAGAGGGATGGTACAAGCTTAAATGCAGTATTATTGCTTTAAAATAGGCTCAAATTCACAATTTCCTGAAGCCTTTAAGTCATCTGTATACCCCACAATGTTACACTTTCTTTATTCATTGGTGGGGATATGTTTGCCCACTAATATTTTCATTGGTGGGGCAACCACCCCTTCCAGGATTGACCCCCTACCTTCATTCTAGCTAACATTCATACATTGAATTATCATCAATGGAAATCACATTGTCCGCTACGTATCTCAATTGTTGTTCATGGGCGTGAGTAACCTTATTCTGTCAACATTTAAAGAATCCTTTTCATCATAAACCACATTCATGCTGTGACTTTGCTTCTTAAAGGGAAGTATTGTTTTTAAAATGCTCCAACAAAGGGTACAAAGGAAATGGCTCAGACACTTTCCAACAATTCAGTCTGAATCATCAACCCCAGCAATAGCAACATCTCTTCAAACTACTATGTGCAAGAAGTGCCGTGGACATTTCATCATTTGAAATATTGAAAGTTATGGTGAACAAATTATTCTTGAGCAACAAACAAAAAAAAAAAAAAAAATATCTATCTGTGGGAAACTTATTTGTTGAAAAGTATGCTACCATACTGCCTTCTTTTTGATAGTCTATCAACCTTTGTCAAAAAATGTTAGTTTTAAAAGGATGAAGTTTCTTGCAAAACAAATGCAATATTTCCCTTTAAGGGCCGAACTTCTCACCCCAAACTTTACTTTGGTACGGGGGTACCGAAATTCTCAATTGGCTCAGCTCTTTGATTGGCAGCTAATTCAAACAATACAGAGTACCAAAGCTCATATTACACAGCATGACCAGTAAGGAGAGTGTTTTGATTATATAAATTGAGTGTTTCTTTACTCACCTTGAAGCAATAAACTGAGATTGTACCTGGATGAGGATGAATTTCAGACAATTGTGGGAGGGGCTTCAGTAAGAAGGTTAGGAGAATTGGTACTGTGTTTGGGGAGAGAGACACCTCATGAGATTGAAGGTCGGGTGTAAAATGTAATTGGTATGTGAATTTGTAACATGATCTGGGGCTAGGCCTACATGTGATCCAGTCTGCATTTCGTGCACTCCAACATGAAGATCTTCGGTGTGAGAGCCAACTCTTTCTCAGGGTAGCGGAGGGCAAACAGTGCAGTACTTGTATTGCCAATGAATGGTGTATGCATGCATTACATACATGTATACATAAGTATGTACAATATCATACAGATTGCCAATTACTCTGTGTGTACCATATACTACATGCATTGCCAAGGTACGATGATCCTGTAGGCTACATGTATACTGTACATATGTGCGCAGGCCTGCATATTGCTATGCAGCATTGTATGTGTACAGAAAATACTGGCGTACCATCATGAAAACCTTGGTGTTCCTTTGATGTGAGCTTTACATGAATGAACCCTGGCATGTGATACATGCTGTCATTGTGTTCCACACTGTGTGAAAAGCAGTAACTGCCAACTAGGCTAACACACTTGACTGGTGTCCAAACTGGAAAGTAGGGCCTTTCACAGAAAGATCTTTGGCGTACGGAAATGTACGCCAACAATATTGGCATACGGCATACCCCGCTGCTACAGGAAAAATTACAACAGTTGGCAAACAATTGGAACTATTGGTGTGGCATATAATTCCAAACACTTCCACCTTAACGTGATTCTTTGGCATATGGCAAATGTACTTTCCAGTGTGGACTGGTGTATGATGGAGTGACCATCGAGTGCGCACCTGCATTAACATAATGTACAAATCATGAAATGAAAGAGTTCTTATGTGCACATTCGAAGGCACACTGAGTACACCAGATGAGCCGAAATGTTATCTAGCCTAGGCCTTAGTCCTGTGTACCTGGGTATAGGCTAGGCTATAACCTGGCTTATCTAGCTGCCTTGGCTATAAACTGTTGTAGGCCTAGGCCCAGCCTACAATGCTAGTTAGGCCTAGCTAATGCTAGTTAGGCTAGCCAAGGCTAGCATAATTCTGGTTATCCTGTCCCACAGGTTAACTTAGCCTAGCCTAGGCTAGGCCTAGGCCTAACGTTAGGTCTTGTCTACATTGACTAGTTCTATTCCTACCTAAGCTTGTTTGGATAAGTGTAACGTCCGAGTAGAATTTTGGGAAATTGCTGCATGGGAGTCAAGAATTCAGGCAATGACCAATGCGGATGACTGTTGCCTAGGGGGCCTAGGGCCTAGCCTAGGCCTAGGCTACGTTACGTTAGGAGGATTGCCAACCAACAATGTTACTCACTAGCAATTGCTGGTCGTCGTTGCAATCCATTGTACGTCAAAGTTGATGTCACACCAAATAGGGCTCCTATGAATGTCCATTTATTCATCGCCGGGATGTCACCGGCTAATCTATCTGGTGCTTTAATCTCCATAATTCTGGCACTTGTCACATTGAACCTGGGTTTTGAAGGACAGACTAGTGGTGGCTGGGCTCACAAGGGATGCATGCAGTATGTTATAGTTAATTGTTATGTGCAAACGACGTGAAGCCAAAATAATCAGAAATGCTGAAATGATCACTGAAAAGAAGATGGCGACATGCTACAACGATTGAACGACGTGAACAATACAGTGATCGACAGGTAGCACAATCATATGAGAAAAGAACACACCATTGTACATGGTGGCAACAGGATGCTTTGGCGGGGGAGGGGAGGGGAAGGGTGGGGGAGGGGAGGGGAGGGTGGGGGAAGGGTGGGGTGGGAGGTGAAGGGTGGGGAGGGTAAGGTGAGACGAGGGGAGGAGAAGGGAAGGGAAGGGTAGGAGAAAGGAGGTGATGGAAAGGGAAAAGGAGAGAGGAAGAAAGGGAGTGGGAAAGAAGAGGAGGGGATACAATACTACATTACCCCTTAAGTCTCTGGGCTAAGAATATTTTCATGTCTTTATCAATGATCACAACGCACTTTCAGTTCTATTTGATTTCATTCAATAGTCTTCAATTCTAAAATATCTCATTGGTTCATTCATGAATAATTTATAAACCAGTGTTGCTACTGTGTTATCCAGTGGCGAAGCTAGGGATTTCGGTCAGAGGGGGCGAAAATGGTCCGCAGGGGCGCTTCGAAGGAGAAAATACCCAGAGCCTCAGCACGATCGAAGCCATGGCTTTTTAGACTTTCCATTCCATTTTCCACACCTGTTAAGACTACTTTGCCATTTCCCCTCAGCACGTTTTTCTATAAAAACATGTTTAAGTTTTTTATCCATGGGCCTCCGAAGAAAAAAAAATCGGGGGGGGGGACTCTTTGAGGCAAAATTCCTTAAAGGGGGAAAAACTGCGCCATGAATTGGCGCGGAGCGCAAGAAAAATTGGCCCCAAATGCCTCTCAGATCGCCGGAAATGGCATTTCTAAAGCCTGTTTAGCGCATATACATAGGGAAAACACTGAGTGAACTGTTGCGAAATGTTGACGCTAATGTTCGTTGTCTTTCTTTTGTTTTCTTAGTTTTTCGGGTTTTTTTTATTTTCCAGGGGAGGGCAAGTTCGCCCCTTCCCCCTACCTGCGGACACCTATGTTTCTATCCTAGGTCTCCATTAAAGATTCTAATGTAATAATGGGCTGCTTTGTGAAGTTAAAGATTAAACCTGCTAGAGCCAAAAAGCAAGAAATCTTACAGGGGAAAAAAATTATAGAAAATAATCACCGTAAGGAGTACATTTTTGGTATCTGGAAATCAAAATAAGTACAAGAAGAAACATTAATTGGCGTAATTTCATCATGTGACCACTCGGAAATAGTCATTAACTACATTGCAAGAAATAGCCATGACAAAAAGTCTGTTTGGCCCCCTAGATACCGAATTCATAATAATGGCTTATTAGATGCAATTTTTTTGCTTTTGAGACCACGAAAGTACAGAAATAAGCATTTTCATGGGATTATCGTTTTATGTCAGAAATAGCCATTTATAATGAGAATGGTCACTTGAAGAAAAGCAAAATGGAAACTGCTCATTAAAACTCTTAAACCATTACCACTATGATAACAGTTTAATTTTATTTTAAATGTTCTCTTCAGATGATTTTGAAAAATTGTTTGGAAAAAAGTTTTGGAATCTATTTTGTTATACTTATAAACTCTTTTTAATGTCTATGTTTACAACTATCCCCGACAACAAGAGGGCTATTTGCGCTACAATTATTGTTGCGCCCTCTGCAGCATTTGTTATTGGCCGGGAGTGTGAATTTAATGTCAGTTTGGGTATTTTGTAAGCTTATAATCACGCTTGGTGTGGAAGCAATCAACTTAGTACAGCGACAACATTAGTGTGTATAAAGCATGAAACATTATTCGCGGCAAAACCTATCCCTATATTACAGAAAATGACCCTTTTCATCAAAATTAAGTACAGATATAATACAGTTACTGATGGCTATTTGAGCATTTTGTTATCTGAGCCTTGAAACAACGCTATCAAATTATGTCCTTTCCCAATAATGGTGCAAGACTAAAGTAAATTTAAAAACCTAAAAAGGGCGCCGACAGACGATTTTGGTCCGTCAGGGGGGGGGGGGAGACCGCCCCTGATCATATGGCAGCTCCGCCACTGGTATTATCGGTAGCTTCAATAATAGATATCTTCGGTACTTTGGCTTCCCTCAGAGCATGTACATTCCTAATATTAGGCTCTGGCTTCACTCCAGTTTTTTAATTGACTCAAAGTAGTATGATGGTGTTAAATTCAATTACTAAGTAATGTAAAAGAAGATTTCTTGGGCTTTTCGAAGTTGCTAGAATTTCAAGTTTTATAATCTTTACTAGTCTATCGGCTATACGGTAATCCTGTTGTACCACACATCATTTCCACATGAACTCTTACAAGTTGGTGTCGGACATTTTTGAGACTTTTGCACCGTGTGTTATTGAAAGTGTTGATATGAGAGAGCTTTTACAATGAGGTTTTGGTTCCTGTTTTGTACGCTTCTCAATTCACATAAGAGCCTCTTTTAATGATACAAAGATATAAAACAAAAGAGCGTTAATCAGATTCAATGTTCTTTCTTTCGTCACTTCAAGTTCTTTCCTATCACATACACTTCACAAACAAACACTTCATCACCTCAGCAACATAGCTTTTCGATGTTGTCATATTCGTAAGGTAACGATCTGAGCTGAAACAATTGAATTAGTGGGGGGGGGGGCTACTTCAAGTAAAACACACATGTAACTTACTTGTTCAAGTTAAAAGCAAGTAGTGCAATATATTCCTCCATCGAAACAGAGCACAATAAAACAAGTAAAATAGTCACCTATTGATGGTCTGAGGGGAATGAGGTTGGTCAAGTATTGTCCTTCAGTGGACGTAATAGCTTCGGGAAGCAGTTTAAAAATTTGGTTATACCGAACGGCCCTTTGCCAGGGTCGGGAGAACTTTAGAAAAAGTATTGTTGGAAGCTGCTTACGGGTACCCTTAAGACGTTTTATTCATAGTTGCAATAAAAACTTGAGAACTACTGTTTAGTTTACAAATCAGTCTACCATACAACCAGCGACGTAGCTAGACGTTTTTCAAGGGGGCAAGCAACCAAATTTTCATGTTTTTCTCTTTTAGTTTGAACACATTTTTTAAGTGTGAACACAATATTTGGCGGAAAATTTTGCCCCTTATGAAACAAAATTACAAAAATGGAGCTTTTATTGGAGGGAATTTGGAATTTCATTAAGGAAGAGTTGGAAAAACTACACTGTAGTTGACTGGTGTCACAACTGACAAATTTCCGATTTTTTCACTTTCCGGGGCCAGGGGAAAATATTGCCCCTTTCCCCTGTAGCTACGTCCCTGCATGCAAACAAGACAATACACATCTCCTGCTTAACAGGGGTGGCGCTAGCAGGAGGGGGCGGGGCCATCCCCCCGCCGTCGGGGAAGGTCGGCGGTTTCGTCGGGGAGGCCTAAAAAATAAAAAAAATATATATATATAACAAGACGAACGTCTAGACGAGTTGCGGTGCCGACAAACCAAGTCGTCGTATACTTTTAAGGTGATTTGACGACTGTTAGCTACTAATAGCTTTTGGACTTTGGGCATGGACTCTACTACTGTAGCAAAGAAGTATATTTGTCTTTTTAAACAGGATATTCAAGGAGGTTTCCCTTCATGGGCTACTTCATGTTCTGTACAATTCGCGCCAACCTATGGTGACGCTCTGTTTAGAATAATCATCCTCCTTTCAGAGAGTTTGAATCCAACTCAATACCACAGAGTGCACATACTCTAAAAACACTATGGTCAACTATGCACCGACTCAATGGTATGGTCAAAAAGTGACCAATTAATGGTTAGATCTGGCCATAAATTAGTAAATTTTGACCAAAGTTGGAGGTCAATGGTTTGACCATTGTTTAGGTCGGTGCATAGTTAATTAAATCAATGGTCAATTCGAGGCAAAGAGATGAAATGAACGAACGATTTGGCTAAAAATTTAGGAAAATCGGCCCATGTTTGTACAGGGTTTAGACTGTTGGCCCAATCAGCCTGGGGTCCAGGGGGCCGCTTTAAGGGCTCCTGGTGGGGTTCAGGGGACAAAGCCCTGGTAGGGGTCCATGGAGGGCTGGATACTTTTGTAGGGGGTGGCTGGAGTTTACTATCTAAGCGTAGCGCCACCATCAGTTGGCGCGGAGGGTACAAAGAAAATTTTGGATTTTAAAACCTCCCAGATGGCTAGAAATGGCATTTGCCAGGTTTATTTGTCTCTAATTCTGGTGAGAAAATTTTTTATTTTTCTAAGATTAAAACACCCTTTTGAGATACTGATTAGCTCAGTTCATTGCTCCACTGAACTATGTATCCTAGGATCGCAAATCCGGAATCCTGCTGAATGTTGCAAGCAGCTGTTCCAGTGCACACCTGAGTGAAGTATTTCCAGGGGCGTAGGGGAGCATTTCACTTTTGGGCCACATGATTTTTGCCCGAGAAATGTAATTCTGCCTGTAGGACAGTCAAAGCGGAGCGCCACCACTGGTTGGCGCGGAACGTCCAGAAAATTTGAAAATTCGTACCCCTCAGACAGTCAAAAATGACATTTCCCAGCCTTGAAAAGGGGATCCAAGAAGTCGCGTTTTTAAGTTTCAATTGCAGATAAACGTACGTTCGTTCCAAAATAAAATTCAGCCAGAAAGACTAAGCGGAGCGCCACCATTAGTTGGCGCGAAGCGTACAAAACATTTTCAAATATCCGACCGCTCAGACAGTTGAAAATGGCATTTCCCGGGCTTATATGGGGATCTAAGCATTCGCTATTTTGAGTTTCCTTTTGTAAAAAATGATCACTTGAAACTTAAATTCTGCTATGAAGCGGTGTAAGTGGAGCACCACCATAAGTTGGGACGAAGCGTGCAGGAAATTTTGAAAACCTGACCACTTCAGATAGTCAAAACCTTTGCTTGTAGGGGGTCTTAGAAGTCACCAATTCGAGGGTCTGTTTGCACAAAAATTGTTCACTTGAAACTAAAATGCTGCTAGGAAGACTATCTGCGCGGACCTTCACCGCTGGTTGGAGCGAAGCGAACAGAAAATTTTGAAAAACCGGACCCCTGAGACAGTCGAAAATGACATTTCCCAGACTTATAGGGGATCTAAGCAGTCGCTGTTGATCAGAAAATTACCAGATAAAATGTATCACTGCCAATCGATGAATCCCGCATCATTTCGGGGAAGCTACAAACCGGAATTGAAAACATGCTAATGAATTTTACTCTATTGCGACTCTTGGCTAAATTCAATATATATTGAAAAAATTGTGTGCCCCAACTTCCTACTATATATGATTTTACTTTTGAAAAAATTAAGGCCTATGGGGATCTTATAGCAGTCGCTATTTGATCAGAAGAATCAGATAAAATGTACCACTACCATAGGATGAAATGAAGTAGATGATTTTTCTCCTATTAGTAACACTTATTGACAGAATTGTCACCTTACACGGTGTGTTGAAATGAATTTCCAAGCAGACTTACGGGAAGACATTCTCATCCTACATCATTAAATTATCGAAAATCAGATTACCCGATTCTCATAACCATTGCCCGTATTTGGCAATAGTTGCAATAGTTGAACAAATCACTTTAAAGAGAAAAATGGACTTTATGATGAATAAGTTAAACGTTTTCCTGATAACACCACAACTCCCTGACATAATTATAACAAACTAGAGAATAATTAGGTCATAAATATCTTGCGAACTTTCCATTTCCGAAAAGGGCAAAGAGATGAAACGAACGAGCCACTTAGCTAGAAATTTACAGTTACGAAATGTCTTGAAATGTTCAAATCTTCGTCCGTAAACCAACAATTTGACCCTCTGTGCACGGTCTAATTTAGTGTCAACGTCACATAACATAAGCTGATAAGGGTCAACTTATAGTAAGCAGAAAGTTGCAACTTCCCGTATTAAAGGGCCAAACTTTTCACCCCAAACTACAATTGTATTGCAGACGGGTTGTTGGAATGATGAAATTCGTCTTCTACGGAATCTTTTACTCGACAGTTTATTTGTATTCGTAGAACTGTCTTACTTATTACTTTCATTAGGTAATCGTTTCATCAATTGCAAGTCATGGCCATACATAAACTTACTACAATGACAATATTTTCTTCCGTAGGAAAAGGACATCGTCAAAGAAGCGACAAAAAGTCCTTGCTATAGAATGTAATAAGAAACGTGTCTGGTTAATAACGTGATGACGGACGAATCGCAGCTAATAGCTATAAATTATAAACATCGACATTTTGGTATTCAAGTTTCATTATAGGACGTAAAAATGATGCAATGTATCTTTATGATTGATTACTGGATGGTTCGACACTCTGATTTGTGTAAGACAACATCGTTCAAGTTTGATTAATGCTGAACTTAGAAATAATTGGGGAAGGGATACTAGTCAGCTAGTGACGTATATGAACGGGGCTAATACCAGGGAGCTGCTACTAAAGGCAGCTCCCTGCTGTGACCTTTTTTGGATATAGTTCTTCTGCCAATGCAACCATGGGACGACCCCCATGGTTTTTCACGGACACGGATGAGTGATATGTATGACTTTGCAATGAAGACAGAAGGTAGCACACCACCAATTCAAGGGGAATCCCGACGAAGGAGGTTACCCTACCAATTTAACACCCTAGAAAACTTTTTTTTTTTTTTGGGGGGGGGGAGATTAGACCATGTTAGTGAAGAGATGTGTTCAATTTGTGATCTCTATGTGGTAGGAAAGTAGTTGAAGTAATCATTCAAAGAAAATTGAAGGTATTTCAGGCATTTTTTGCAATATATCCTTCCGCGATGCAAAACGGCATTTTGAATGAGTCAAAAAACAGGAACCTGACTACTCTATTATACAGGCCCTCCTAGCGCGAACTCAACATCGTGTAGGCAAGTAATGGTGGTGTTAGTAAAAGAGGGGCAGCAGACCCACTTACCAGAAGTTGTTCATCCTTTTCAAAACGTGTCTTCCTTTCCTAAGTCATTGTTGTGTATCTTGATATCCTCATTTTCTATCAGCCAGCGAGCAGCAAGAACAACACTTCTAGGCCTAACATTTTCAGAAAAAAACAGCCGTTTTATAACTTAATTTCCTCTTAAATTTGACAGGAATTACTTGGCTCTCTTCAAGTCTTATAGGTAAAGTTTTAATTGTTGCCACCACATCAGACGGGACATTAACAACATTTCCCTTAATACTAAAGTGCCCTCCTCGAGGAAGCTCACGTAACTGAATAAAAGGTGTTCGCAAAGCGACCAACCTTTCTTCAAGACGATGTAATTTCAATTCTTCTGGTATCTCATACATTTTCATATTATTATCTCGACTTAATAACGGAACTCTGCCTTCTTTTATATATTTTAAACAGGTTTTACAGACCCATCCTTTATCTATACCTTCTTCCTGCTTACAAATACAAGTAGTTCCACTAAATCTAACTAAATTCACCCACAGTGCATATTCTTTATACCATAACAGCTCACAATAAAAGCAAACATATGTAGGCCCCTCCATAATTTTATTCCAAAAGCGATGTTACAATTCTCTAATTGGACTCTCCTCTTCTTTTCTAAATTGACGCTTACGTATTTGTTCTCAAAGCATCATTTTAGTACTATCACTTGCAATACCCACACTGCGTTTTATCACAAAACCTTTATTTTCCCAACATTTATACCTATCTTCAGTCACTCCCATAGACCCTTGCACTAATATATGATTACTCCCCTCATTTAAACAAACATCTGCTCTCTTCACATAACTTTGCATTGACATTTTATTACGCTCCTCTTCAAATAAAATGTCTCCTCTTTTCAATATGTTACATTTAACACCGAAAAATTCTTCACTATGTTCATTAACACAACCCCTCTTCAACCAATTCTCTATAACGCTGCTCTCATGTACAGACTCATTATCTTCTATTTCCAGCACTACGTCATAATGTACTCCACCTGTATTGACTAAATAAATGGTACGTTTTTCCCGATTAACTACACAATGAACCTACAATGACTTGTCTTAAATAAAAATGATTATCTTCTACCCCTGTAACCAGTAATGCCAAACACCGAAAAAACAATTACCATCTCCACGTACTTTCCTCACACGAATCGGGCTACTCTCAACTGAAACACATTTTCCTATTTCAATAGACGGCAAGTCAAATCCCCCAGTTTTCACAAAACCATGTTTGAATCTATCAACACAAGCTTCCTAAAAATTTTTCTCTCCAACAGCTATCAACAACGAAAAAATAAAATGTACATGTAGGTCTTTCGGAACGTATAAATAATACCTCACGATCGTCATGTTCCCTACTTTCCCCATCATCACACCTCTGACTTTTTTCACATTCACTAGAACCTTTTTTTGGTTTGTTCCCCACTCTGATATCATCTTTTTCTCCTCTTCATAACTTTTATCTTGAAAATCACCCCCATACTTTCTTTTTCTTTGTTGCCAACCTTTCCTTTCTAAATTAAAAATCTTTGAACGGCCCTTCGTAGGCATTGTAATATTCTCCACATAATTTTAAACTTTAAAATAACAAATTTACCATAACCAGACACCTTGATATAACACAAATATTAATACTCGCCAACTTATACAAATAATATTTACCTACCAATAACAATGTTTCCCTTATACAGAAACTTACTTTGTGAATATTGTCGTTAGTGTGAGAAATTCACACAACCCTTTAAAGTCGCAAAAAAGTGAACACAACTCCTATAAACTATCAAACTTTTTACTTCACCGCAACCCCGACCATGCCACTTGAGAAGAATAAATTCCTACAAAGAAATCCTCATATAAATACTCAAAATTCAATAAACACCAATCTGTAATGAATTAAAAAAAAAAAAAACAACCAAAATGATGGCGCTGTGTTAAATTAACAAACAACCTTTTCCCCAGAGTACATACGGACCTGGTTTTTAGTTGCGGTGCCTGCCTTGCAGGCAACCGCAACTAATGCAGTTACTATCGAGATGTCAATTTCTGACTTTTCCGGCACTTTATTTCTATCTCCTTCTAGATGCTTTGTGATATCGAAATACGGTTTAGTGCAATTTGTAGGGATGGTACTTCTCTTTCGTGTTTTTAAGTTTTGGTGGAAATATGATTTTCGTGAGAGTGTAAAATTGGGGTTTTTTCACGTAAAATTTGCAAACGTGTTCTATTTTTAGTAACAATCTTGCGGAAAAACCAGGTCCGTGTGTACTCTGGGGAATCATATGTTGTTTAATTTAACACGGCGCCATCATTTTGGTTGTTTTTTAATTCATCGAGGTGTTTAGTGAATTTTGAGTATTTATATGAGGATTTCTTTGTAGAGATTTATTCTTTTCAAGTGACATGGTCGGGGTTGCTGTGGAGTAAAAAGTTTGATAGTTTAGAGGAGTTTTGTTCACTGTTTATTCATAAAGAAGTTTCTGTTGGAGGGAAACATTGTTATTGGTAGGTAAATATTATTTGTATGAGATGGCGAGTATTAATATTTGTGTTATATCAAGGTGTCTGGTTATGGTAAATTTGTTATTTTAAAGTTTAAAACTATGTGGAGAATATAACAATGCCCAGGAAGGGCCGTTCAAATTTTTTTTTTTTTTTTTTTTTTTTTGTAGAAAGGAAAGGTTGGCAACAAAGAAAAAGAAAGTATGGGGGTGAATTTCAAGATAAAAGTTATGAAGGGGAGAAAAATGATGATTTCAGAGTTGGGATCAAACAAAAAAAGGCTCCAGTGGATATGAAAATAGTCAGAGGTGTGATGATGGAGAAAGTAGGGAACATGACGATCGTAATGTATTATTTATACGTTCCGAAAGATCTACATGTACATTTCATTTTTTCGTTGTTGTGGGTGGTAATTGTTTTTCTCGATGTTTGGCATTATTGGTTCCTGGGAAGATGATCATCTTTATTTAAGACAAGTCATTGTAAGTTCATTATGTACCCCTCCACATATTTACACCACGAGTTGCCATTGTTCAGAAGCTCCACTAAAGAAGAATACTTAAAACCAAATTCAGGGAAATGTTCTTGGGGATATTTATACATTTAGGGAGAAGAGCACATCATAAGATGAAGTGTTAACATGAACAAATAGTTTAATGTAAAGAGTAGTCACGGTAGGGTTTTAACATGTTCATTCATATCTTGTTTTATATTTGTATGTGATGAGAGCAACCATTTTTTATTACGCTGGGCGGTGATCTGTTTGAGATATTGGGAAGAGGTCTGCATGAATGAAGGTTTTGCACAATCATTCAGGGACTGCTTTTGGGTCTTCTGTTGGGGGCGTCTTTTTAAAGGCCATGGATAGTTCATCTCTTGTCAAAAATGTCTTGATTTTGAAATGGTTATTTAAAATTTTGAGGGGGCCATATGACAGTTTGGCTTTCCTTTTTTTACTTGAGGAAGCAAAGACATCCCTTGCCTTCTCCGGGATTTACGTCACTGTAAAACAATTAAAAATGATGGCCTTATCATTTTTTATATTTATGTTAAACGAACGTAAACATTAAATTTGGACCGTTTGTAGAGGGTTTAGATTGTTGGCTTACACAACGAAAATTCGCAATTGTAAATTTTTAGCCAGGTGGTTCGTTTCGTAAATGGTAAAGTAGCAAGACACTTATTAATAAGCTAGTTATGCTCTTTTTTGTTATGTCACTGGCTGTGGTGTTATCAGCGAAACGTTTATTTTTCATGAAGTCCGTTTTTTCTTTGAAAGTGATTTGTTGAGCTATTGCATATGGGTGGTTGGAATGATGAAATTTGTCTTTTACGGAGTTTTTTTACTGGACAGTGCAGTCTTATTCATAGACCTGGCTTTCTTATTGCTTTTACATATTTTAGGTTATCGCTTGATCAGTTGCGGGTCGTGGCCATACATAAACTTGCCATATTATTATTTTTATTAGAAAAAGAAATGCATGGAAATTATTAAAACAATTTTTATATATTTTGCAATGGCAACAGTTTTGTTCCGTGGTAAGAAGTCACTGTCAGAAAGGCGACAACAAGTTCTTGATATAGAGTGTAGGAAGAAGCGAAACTGTTTAATGATGTGATGACAGACGAATCGCCGCTAATAGTTATAAACTAGGGCCATCGATATTTTTGGTATTCGGGTTTCATGAAGGGACGTATAGATGTTGCAATTTACCTTTTATGATTTGTAAGTGATTTATTCGGTTCTCTGATTTGTGGAGTTCAACGTCGTTCAAGTGTCTATACATTACTGAACTAAGAAGTTACCGGCGTAGGGTTAGTAGTGACGTATGTGTGCGGGATTAATATAAATTGGAGAAACAGTGACAATAGGCCTAAGGCTTGAGTGAAATATCATCATATTAACATTTATGTTGAGGGAATGTAGGTGAAAGTAACGCTGACAAAGGAATTTTTACTTTGCTGTTTTATATTTTTTTTAATTTTATTTCATCATTTGTAAAGATTATGGTAAATCTGAGATATCGACATTTCTTTTGATTCTCGTTAACTTGTTATTACATGTTACTTACAACAATTTTTTATTAGGAAAACTGAGAGTGAACTTGGTGCGGAGCGTACAGAACTTTTTAAAAACCATTAATCTTTAAATATTCTTTATGTTCAACATTGGAATTTTTTTCCTTTTGTTCATTAACATAAATCCATCTTCAACCAAGAGACTACAACGTTACTGTCATGTATATACAGACTCAATATCGTTTCCAACATTACGTCATAACAGTGTACTCCACCTGTATTCAATGAACAGCTAAACAAATGGCATGTTTTTCCTTATTAACTGCACTACTTAAAATACAATTTTGACTAACGTCTGTATGGTCGAATGGTCTGTCTTGAGCCTTTGGCGCTTTACCATCTTTTATCAGAAACCCTCATGCTGTACAAGGAGTTACTAAGGAGCCGGGACATTAGGGATACCTTATATTGAATGCACAAGAAACAGCTTGTAAAGAACGTTTGAAATGTTATCTGATGTGACATTTTGCTCTTTCTACAGTTCTAAAGCAACTGCTGAATCATCTTTTCCTGATTTTCTGTCAACTATGAGTTCAAAATGAGCACACCTCATTATACCGGCAATCGAGTATTTCTTTGGTGTGTTACACGTTCCACCTCAACCACATTTCTAAAGTGAATGAACAATGTTCCTGGATTACAAGTGTGGAACTTAACTTAGCTGCTATTGGGAAAACACAATACAAGTATTTTGGAATGGTATTTTTGTCCCCCTAAAATATAAAATCACCTTTAAAGTACTGTACAAGACGACTTGGTTTGTCGGCACCGCAACTCGTCTAGACGTTCGTCTTGTTCTGCAAGATTGTTACTAAAAATAGAACACGTTTCCAAATTTTACATGAAAAAAACCCCAATTTTACACTCTCACGAAAGTCATATTTCCACCAAAACTTAAAAACACGAAAGAGAAGTACCATCCCTACAAATTGCACTAAACCGTATTTCGATACCACAAAGCATCTAAAAGAAGATAGAAATAAAGTGCCGAAAAAGTCAGAAATTGACACCGCGAGAGTAACTGCATTAGTTGCGGTGCTGCCTGCAAGGCAGGCACCGCAACTAAGAAACCGCAATAACTGAATTTACTGATTGGGTGATTTTGAACATAATTTTTTCTGTTATAAAACTATTTTAATGCACATCGGCATCGATTTTCAATTACTTCTCATGGCTCATACTTCATAGCTCGGTTACCTTGTCCCGTGCGCGCAATGTCACCCGTTACCAAGACTTGTGTTGCAGACCAGGGAGCGGGAAATTTCACGTGCAGACGTAACCAAGGGTAGCACCAGCGGGAAACCAGGGGCCATACACCTTCGGGGAAGGCTGGCCTTTCCCCTGTCGTTGAGAAGATCCAGTTTCGTCGAGGAGCCTTCATCTATAGGCCCACGAAAAAGATGTAAGCCGATAAACGTTAGTCACTCTCCGGACGATTTTTCTTTACTAGTTTTCCTTACAAACGGACGAGAAGTTGTTCAGGTGCATGCAGTGACCAATGGTCTGACATCTGTCCTGCCCCGACAGCCGGAATTCGAGCAACGGTAATGACAATCGACCAGGCCGTTTTCAGTCATACATAATGGTTAACAGAAGTGTGGGAATGCGTCCTGTCCTGATAAGTCTGACTGAAAACTCATTTGAAGCCACCTTGTTGTAACGTGACATATTTTCAAAGACGTCGGAAGTAAAATAATTTATTGTCGGGAGTTAGGATAGTAACATAGAAAATTTCATAAATTTAGTGGTCCTCGCAGTTGAATACAGCAAGGAGTCTCAATAGAGTAAAAAAATGGTATGTTTTCAATTCGGTTGCACAGTTTTTCCATGGGAAAAAGACAAGACCATTTCATTTAAATGTAGCGTTACCTTTTATCTGGTTATCATGGGCGTCATCAAGGAAGGGGGCAAGAGGGCACTTGCCCCCCCCCCCCCCGGAAAATCAAACTTGTGAAAAAAACAATTAAAAATTAAAATAAAAACAAATAAGAATAAATCGTCAAAATATCTTCACTCACAGCGTCAGTTTCTACTGAAATATGCGGACATTTGACCAGGAATAGCAAGAGAGAAGATGGTATGCTGAATAGTGAAATCGTAATTTGGGGACCATCATTCGTGATATCTATTGGAAATTTGTAATTGTAAAAACTATGCCAAAATTGTACTAGTTGTCATCAGGTATCTAGTGTGCATATGGCATCCGACTATTGATGAATGCGTTGGGCTTGGTTTGGTCCCGTGCTGATCTCAAGTGACGACGCGCGGATGTAACTGGAATATACAAGGTGAATATGGGGTGGGGGGGGGGAGTATGATTCATAATTGGGTAACGGACATAGGCCTATATAGGCTGTTTGGCAGTTGTAAGTTTTATCATGCATAGGCGTGCGAGGCCGTGACCGAGAGGCAGATTTCTCTTCAACAATTTTTTACATTGAAAATTCTAAAAATCTAAAAATTACAGACATGAAATTCCTGTTTCAGGGCTGGGTACATGCAGCTTAGAACACTCGCCAAGTGTCGTTTCTGGCCATCTGGAGGGTTTGTAAGACCCAACATTTTCTTGTACGTTCCGCGCCAACCGATGGTGGCGCTCCGCTTAGATAGTGTACACAATTCAATCATCCATGAATAACCTTGCCCCCCCCCCTTGTAAAAATTTCTGCGGACGCCCATGCTGGTTATTTTCTGATCACATAGCAAGTTGGGGGGGTTCTATTAAAGTGAAACTTTCATTAACAACGACTGCTCATTTCTAATAAAAAGTCTGGGAAATGCAATTTCCGGCTGTCTGAGGGTTACATTTTTAAAAAAAATTTCTCTACGCTCCGCGCCAACTTATGATGGCGCTCCGCTTTAACAGTGTTTTGGTCGAACAAATTCCTCAACAGAACAACGCATGCTTGCAAACTATTCTTCGTTTGAGGGCAATATGAAGTGAAAATTTTATAGCGAAAAAAGCTTAAAATAAAGACTGCTTTGCTTCTGGTTACAAGCCTGGGAAATGCCATTTCCGGCTGTCTTGGGTTTTCATTTTTTCAAAAATATCTGTCCATTTCTAGGTAGTTTTCGGACAGGATTACATTTTCAGACAAAATAGACTATTCTGCCTCCTACCAAATTAAAACTCTCCCGTCCGCATATGTCAATATACAAAATATAAAACTTGAAATATATGGGAAGCCAAATTTTTCCGCAAGAAAAAATCCGAGGGCCTTAGTCTCCCTGATGTTATTCAGAAACCCCAACAAAACTGCAAATCACATCCACCTTGATTTTTCTCATAAGAGGGTCAGATTCTTCCATAAACCCCCCAAGTCTGTCATAAAATTACAGTTCTGCCAATTTAACCTTCAGATTCTCTAATATTTGTTAAAAATGGCAAACTTTTTTCATTTTCGATGGATACTCTGTACAATAAAACACCCAAGCGAACACTCTTAATCACTGAGACAATTGCTCTTGACACACATATCAATGAATAAAAAGCCTAAATTTTTCATGGTAACCTTACCCCAAAAAACAATTTTCATAAAATTCTAAAACTTCTCCATTATGCTGTTAATTTTCAAATTGTCGTTCAAAAAAGGGAAAAATTTTTCGGGAAAATTTCCAGTTTCGTCTGAAAGCCTCAGTACCTAGGCCTAGTATGATGAAATGCGTAACCCCCCAAAAATTCAACCTTCGCCTATGTAACGTTTTTTATTTCCCCCATATGAAGGACAGATTCTTTAATAAACACCCCAACTTTTTAATGGTCATTACAAAAGCCAAATTGTGATTAAAAACTTTTTCTTCTTAACAAACTCCAGATTTTAAAATATTTGTTGAAAAAAAAAAGCCAAACATTTCGGCGCGCTTCGCGCGCCTCAGATTCTACCAACTCACGTCCCACTTGAACTAACTAATTGCCTATGTCGGGGACTTGAAATGCTAGCCCCCCTGTTGGGGAGCTTGCCCCCCCCCCCCCCGTCTGGCAAATCCTGGCGCCACCCCTGCTGCTTAAAGCCTGTTTAAGCGAAAGTATAACTGTTTTTTAGTGAGCGGTGGCCTTTCCCTCTTGATTCGGCATTTTGCTTGAAACACAGTTTTTTACCGGTGTAACATGCACTTAATTTCCAAAGTCACCATAATTCACTTCATAAATACAATGAAAATCTTTAGCCAAGGCCACACACGTCCTTACGTTTCCATACCTTCAGGCTCGTCCAGCTGATTCACGTCTGATCAAGGCAATACACATCTACTGCTTAAAGCCGGTAATTGCTATAGAAAAACTAACTCCTTTAAAGTTGAAAAACTCTTAATATTCATTCCATACCACTTTCCACCAAAACCAAGCCAAGAGTTGCTTTGGGAGGATATAGCCTACCTGTATTCAGTCTCATAGTATGATTAGAATACCTTCAAAGCAGGGGCCTTTGTTCTTATGTAGAAATTTCCTATCAAATGGCAAGGACATGGAATATAGAATCGGATTCATCTTAAACAAAACATTAAAAATTATTTCCAACTTTAAGCGCGAAACAGTTTATGTACGGGCTAGGGGTAGCGTTGCTCAAATTTTGCACTTTTGTGAGGAAAATTAGGAATTCTGAATGTTTCCATGAAGAATATGGTCTTCTCGTAGACTCGTAGGCCAAGGAACAGGCACGGGCAAGGCAAAAACTGCAATGAAAACCAGTGAACTAGAATGGAACACAGGGACTGAAGTTTATCGGACTTACATCTTTTATCGTATGGATAAAGCCCCACCCCCGACGGAATTTGATCTTCTCTCCGACAGGGAGCAGCCTTCCCCGAAGTGGGTCATGGCCCTACCCCCTCCAGCTGGTGTCACCCCAGCGACATTTCCAATGGCGTTATATAAACCTGCTATTTGCTTATACGCAGTTGAAAACAGGGATGTCGCCAATAGGGTTGGAGGAAAGGTAGGCTTCCGTTGGATTTCTCCCTTTGGATGCGACTGCCCTTCGGACAAATAATCCAATGTATTTGGGGAGCCTTAATCCGTAGGATAAAAGACACAGATCAACTTCCGTCCTCTTCCCCATCCCCTTTACGATCTTCAGAAGGTTAATTACAGGAAAGCCATACTCTTTACAATATCAAGTTTCTGAAATGAAATTCCACTTTTTCGTTTGAAAATTTCGGGAAACATTTTAAATTTGAGGGATAGTCGTTATCCGTATGATAAACTGACTCAAACAAGTATACACCCAAAGTTTTCAAATTCGTAAAAATTTTCTTTGATAAAATTTAGAATTTTCTCTTTTTCAAAAATTTGTCTGTTAAAGCAGACAATACACTTTGAGGAAATTTTCACAATATAACAGCCTCTCCCTTCTCCTTAAAACGTAAAAGTCGACTCGGTTGTGAAGGTATCTATTTTTTCAATGCGATCTGTGTGTCCTTTCTCTTTAAGAGTGACGTAGAACAATATGTACAGGAAAGAAGTTATTTGAAGCATGTATTTAAACCCAAACACAATACGGAAACTCTGAACCATTTAAATTACCAGGGCTCGTCGGACATAAAGACGTTACAGATGAAGATGGGTCGATCTCTCCAAAACATTCTCTCAGTTTAGTTTCATTCTCTGCGTATGTTTTACAAGGACTGCATCTGGAGTACTCTGTCTGCCTCTCATATGCAAGGGCGAGGTGCAGTGTCTCCTCATCTTAAAAATTAAGAACTATATATCCAGTAATCTGACAAGTAAAGAAGTGATTTCTTTTACAAGGTGAGTGCATGTTTGTTTCAAGGGTACTTGATTACAATCAGTTCCCGGAAGTTAAGTGAGTTTTCATAAAATCTTAATTTTGGCCTCATCTCACCATAAACTTAACACTAACTTTCAATTTGAACATGATTTTGAGTAACTCGCCCTTTCAAAACCTAAATTTGGTTTATTTTTACCAAAATCGTCGCTAAAATGTGACTTATGGGAGCTAATTCTCAATTAGAACCTTTTAATTCTTGAAGCCGTCCAAGACAGGTTTTTCTTATGCTAGGAATCCTTGTTAGTTAATAATTCAGTTTTTGTCTCCGTTCGATATAGTCGTTGAAAAGAGTGATTGCAGGTCAAACTTATCTTAAAGGCAACCATTCCATCACCTTAAACTACAATATAAAAATAATAAAAATATGCAAAGTGGGTCACACTACACAGTATAAACTGAAAGTGTTCCAAAGACACACCGGGTCCAGCATGTCCAGCAGGGTATGCCTTCAAGCAATAAACTAGGAATGTGTATGAATGAAGATGACTAGATGTGTTTTAGACAGTTGTAGGAGTCTGGATTAATTAGGAGTTGGAGATGTATGGAATGATGACTATCTGCCTTTAAACATGAAGAAAATAGAAAAGAATTCGGCCAGGACATGAACCGTGAGAAGTGTTGGGTTGATGGAGCTTCAGAGCAGGATGGCACCACCGCTATTATGTGATGGGGCACTGCGATTAGGTGATGGGTTAGAATATTTACCAAGGCCAGACGCGGATACAAGGGGGGTTTTTACGGCCTCGGCCCTCCCTTTTTCGCCACATCAACAATAGAACAACTCCCTCACTTCACTTCCCGTTTTCTCTTGGATCAGCCCCCACCCCACCTTTTGGAATGTGTGGATCCGCGCCTGAAGGCTTCTTAAATTGGGTGACTTTGCACCTGTGATTGTAGGAGACTCTTGCTTTGTTGCAACGTGGGAGGTGTGTCTTAAGGGGCTGAATGCCCCTCTCGATTAAGATTGTTGTTTTTGTTGTTGTTTCGGGTTTCGGGTGGCATGGATGAAATGGTATGTACCTTTGGAATAAAATTAACTATTAAGACTCCAATTTAGAATGGGTAAATTTAGAAGTGACATCATAAATCAAAAAGCAAGACTTATAGGTCTAATCCTCTCACCCCAAACTACAAATTTTGTAGTAGTCCACAGCTCTTTGACTAACAGCTAGTTCAAAACAGAGTACGAAATTTCATATTACACAGCATGTACTGTAATGATTGTTCCGATTACACATTGGGGTCTTGTATACTCACTCTGGTGCGATAAACTGAGATCGTGTCAGGATGAGAATGAATTTTAGGCAGTTGTGGGAGGGGCTTAAATAAGTAGGTATATAGGAGAATTAGAACTGTTTTGGGTGATATGAATATGCCTGTACTGTTTAATTTTAACTGTTTCACTCCTTTTAACCCTTATATATAGGATGAAACCAGAAGTGGCAGTTGTAGCGGTGACGTTTTTCGTAGTTCTGTTCAGGACACTGTCGTGTGATGATTCTCAAGGCCGCAAAGAATATGAAAAAAGACAGGCGACTGAAATATCACAAGGTAACTCCATCTTTTAGAGGTACTCTCCTAATTATTTTTCACAAGTGGGATAAACCCTGAAAATAGACGAACCAGCTTTTTGGTAAAAGGTCACACCCCGCCTTTATTACAAAATTGGAGTTTTCGACCTTTTAAATTTGGACACCGGCTTACGAAAGAACAGACCAAATAACCCTGCTCCTCAAGAAACTAACATGAGAAATTCCCTTTATCTACATTTTCAAACAGAGTTGCTATTTTTTTTTAATTTACCCTCATTCGCAGTTGGAACAAGTACCGCTCAAGAGAGGGAGTTGAAAAGTCTCAATTCACTTCAGAGGAACAGTGATTTCATAGCCTTTCGGCTATAGATCATGTGTAGTATCTGTTCTTTTCATCCGGTCTGGAATGGCCATGGATCCAAGCATGACAGACCTGTTATATAAATGGTATGAGAACCGTAATGTTGTTCAATTAAGTGTTGTCCTTCAGTGGACGTAGCTTTCTTGGGAAGCAGAACTCCTTCGGGGAATATGTTTTTTTGGTTCCTCTTATATGGGGGCTCTTTGCCACATAGTGTGTGTGTGGGGGGGGGGGGGGAGGGAGGGGGGACTTTAGAAAGGGATGGGAGTGGGTGGCTAGAACTTGGAAACCCTCAGTGTGAATATGCACATAGCCTGGCCATAGCTGTCGATGAAAGTCCATGAATTAATAGCTTCTTCACAGGCGGGAAGATGCAATTTAATCTAGTTTACAGACAGACAAGGCGTTGGTGGAGTATTCGAGACAGACTGTTTTGGTATTGGTCAAGGCTTAGATTTAGATGAGCGAGTAGCCTCGGGTATAAAGCTAGATTTTTAAAAGGGCCAATGCTCTCACCCCAAACTCCACTTCTTGTAGGGGGGGGGGGGGGTACAGAAACTCTCCATTTGCCCAACGTTTTGATTGACTGTTAATTCAAACAATGCAGATTACCAAAGCTTATATTACACAGCATGAACTGTACTAAGAAGGTTTGGTTGTACACATAAGGCTTTTCTATACTCACCCTGTAGCAATAGACTGAGATTGTGACTAGATAAGGATGAATTTTAGACAATTGTGGGTGGGGCTCAAGTAAGAAGGTTAGGAGAATTGGCACTGTTTGGGGTGAGAGAACTGGGCCTAAAAGTAGTTGGTTAAAGCCGGGCCGGTTGTGCAAGACCTCTTTCCAGTTGTGACCCCCTGGCTTATTTTTACCACTCCACTGCCTTTGCTGAGCACCATGCAAGCGCAAAGGAGGTTCCATGTTTAAAGTCTTTGGTATGACCCGATCAGGATCTAAAGACGTACGGTAGTGGTTAAAGATCATTTAAAGTAACTGGAGGTAAAAGTACCGAATTCTTAAAAAAAAAATTACACGAAAAAATTTTAAAAATAGCAAGAAAACAGTTACGGACAATTTTAAGAATGAGCACATGACTTTATTTTAGAAAGAATCTTTGTTTTCAGTTGAGGTCATAGTTCATTTGAGGTCATCCGAGGTCAAAAGCCGAAACGTTGAAAAACACAGTCTTTAGAGTGTCGGAATCTGTAATAGATACATTTCACTGCAATGGCTTAGTAAGTATTCTATTGTTTGGAGGCAAAATTTCTCACATTTTTTTAACAGTTGAAGATGCAGTTTGATACAGTAATATCTGAGAAAAGAAATCAAGGTTAATGCTGCAAATTTTGACATATGCTATTTTATGGGACAGGAAACAAATGAGACTCCTTTCGGAAATTTATGAAAATTTTTGGGACCTTAGATGAGATTAGGTGCAATAATTGAGCAAATATTTAAGAAAAATACTGCAAAATGAATGCTTGAAGTGTTTTAAAGAAAGGCCGGGGCAAAAATAGGTGCACTATGTGTAGTAATAAATGTGGGTAAAAGCATACTTCCAAATACAACACTGCAAACACACTTAAGCCTGCCATCCATTCGTCCGTGGTGCGTGTCCGCGTCCGTGAAAAATCGCTTACACAGAAAAAACATAACCAGCCATCCATTTATCCGTTCCGTGTCCGTGTGCGCATCCGTGAGGAATCGCTCGATGAGCGATTTTTCACAGACACGGATGCGTGATATGTATGACTTTGCAGTGAAGACAAAAGGTAGCATACCACTAATTTAAGGGTAATCCCAGCGGAGGAGGTTACCTTACGAATTTAATACCGTAGAAAAACTTTTTTGGGGGTGGGGGGAGGAGATTAGACCATGTTAGTGAAGAGATGTGTTCAATTTGTGATCTCTGTGTGGTAGGAAAGTAGGTTGAAGTAATCATTCTGCAAAAATAAAGAAATTGGAAGGTATTTCAGGCACTTTTTGCAATATATCCTTCCGCGCTGCAAAACGGCATTTTTGAATGAATCAAAAAACAGGAACCACTACTCTATCATACAGGCCCTTCTAGCGCGAACTCGACATCGTGTAAGCAAGAAATGGTGGTGTTAGTCAAAGAGGAGCAGCAGAAAATAGCATTCTGCTTGCGACGTGGGTGGTCACGGACAAGTTTTCACGTATGAATGGGTTTTCACTTCACGCATGCACGGACGCGGACACGGATCACGCATCACGGACGAATGGATGGCATGCTTTATTTGGAGGGGAGGCTGTAGTACAGAGCAAATGGGGACATTGCCCTCAGAAACTCACCTGACTACGCCACAGTTCTATTCTTGCCATACAGATGTATTTTTCTTTTAGAGGCGGTAAAAACCCGAATTATTTGGAGGTCGGTTCAAGATCATTTGAGTATAATGTCGTAAACTAAATTACCCGTGTGGTACTGCCTCAACATTTGTCCAACGTGTTACACCCAAAGAAAAGTGAAGGCGGAATATTTTTTTCTTTGAAGGAAGAACTTCACTTACTTCTTGCACAAATTTGCATACAAAACAAAAATTGAAAAAGAAACATAATATCTACAAGTATTTAGTTTTTATAACTATTATGCAATAATTGTAATTACACAATAATTTATAATAGGGCTGATTGTTACTACTATCCCAAAGACACAAAGAGTACAACAAAAATGTTTTCACGAGCCAATTACCCATCATAATCACGGTTGTATAAAACGCCTTTTACTAACAATTGTATCAGTAACAGTTCTAAACGGGCCATTCTGGACCAAATCCGACCTCATCACCGCCATAACCACATGCGTAGGAGGCGGGGTGCGGGGGGGGGGGCGCACTCGCCCTCCCAATTCCGGCAACAACGGTTGATCCATTCGGGCAAAACATGATAAAGGGTCCCATTATTCGGGCAAAATTTACTCTTGCCCTCCCCACAAAAATTATCCCCGTACGTCTATGGCAATAACCAAAATATAGTGTCGTAGACTATAACTGTCTTATTTCCTGAACCGTTCATGGGAATCTTTCGAAAATATTGTCACACTGACTGAAATTTAGCTTATTTACGAGGGGTCACTGCTTGACCTACACTGGAGTCCTGCAATATCATGAAAGATACTTGGAGGAAATTTGTGAGAATGAGATTTTGTTTAGAAATAAGTGTGGGGAAACTGATTTTGCCCTTTATGGGGAAACGCCGAAGTCGGTAGCCATTCATTCATGGGAGAACCCGATTCTGGTCCCTTTCCAAGTCCGACAATTTACATCGTATATATTAATAAAGTTAATTAAAAGTGTAATTCCATCAAGGACTCGGTTATATATTGTGCCCAACCTTTTAATTTAGCTCACTCTGTGCTCTGTGTCACCATTCATGTCACTACGCATCAGTTGTTACATATGAGAAATCGTCTGCATTCGCCTCAGAGTCCTAGATCAGCTTAAAAAACTCAGATCGTTCCGGCCTCGGTCTCGTAAAATGCCGACTTGCATTGAGCACGAGTATGCATTCGTGTAAGTTGTGTTCCTAATATAGACCATTTGAAAAATTGGGAGTTTAGTTAAAGAACCCGCATCTCTGGAAGGCAACAAGATTGCCGGGAAACTAACTTCCGGCCGACGAAACCGGAACAAGTTCCTCAGTGGGCAGCCATGGTTTCTTCTGCACTCCCTGTCCCCGTTGGCGGTAGTCTTGAAAAAAATAGGCCTATGTCGAAACTGGCTCGACGCAAGATTGCTTTTCCAAATGACCAATATGAAGCTATAATCCTCGACAAAAATGATGGGACAAAACAAGCAATGAACGGATCAATCACCACCCCCCACTCCCCATTCAATTTTGCGGCAGCCCAAGGCGTCCTGAAACTTCAACATTGATACGGGGAGAGGATTTGTCCCATGTACTTTTGTCGAGGATTCAGTCCTCGACAAAAAATGATGGGACAAAACAAGCAAAACAAGCAAAGAACGCATCACCATTCCCCGCCCCCGTTCAGTTTTGCGGCATCCCCGTCCCCCCTCCCCCATTCAGTTTTGCGGCATCCCAAGGTGTCCTGAAACTTCAACATTGATACGGGGAGCGGGTTTGTCCCATGTACTTTTGTCGAAGATTGTAGATAATGCAATGGGGATTTTAGGAACTGACGTTTGCTTTGTTGATACCAATTGGAAACTATGTATGTGGGAAGTTACAAGAAAGTTGGAACGTTCTGAGTATTCGCTGTCTCGGGGACGTCTAAGGGGATGGGTGTTCTGCCTTTAGAAGGAAATAGTTACAAAACGGAGCTACTTTCGAAACATTTTGAGGTATATTCAAAAACGTATGAGTGATTTTCCCGACTGCATTAGGAAGACAGTTGCTTTAAGACTGGTAACCACATACCCGTCAAATCGTGTAAGAAAAAGTGTTTGCTTCTAACTGAAGCAAACAGTCCTACTGCTCGCTGGTAGGAGAAAGCATGCAGAGGATTACAGGAGACTTTTTGGACTGTTACCCGTACGGTACGGTACGCCTTTTGGCGACTATTTGTGACACTTTTACTATGTAGGTCCTACATTTAACAGTTTACGGGAAGTTCAGTTCTGTAGTTGCTACTCAATGGATTACAATTTTTTACCTCAAGACGAGATCGGTCAGATTATCCACAACACGGTAGGATGATTTTTCTCCCGGCTTAATCAATCACTAATGTAATATTTAATTTCTTCAGGGAAAAATCCCAAAACATGATAAATGGCTCCCACTTCTTTTTTTTTCTTCTTTTTTTCCAAAAGAACAATTGGACAAATTTCGGATGGGAGCCAAAAAACTTATGCACGAGAAGCTGGCGACGATGAAGGAAGTCTTAGATAAACCGAACGAAGAACGGCGTGCTACAAGAAAGAAAAGGCAAATCATCACTGTCACAAGATTAGAGGAAGGTAAGTAACAAGGGATTTATATTGCTGGTGTTTTACTTAGGTAAGGATCATAACGGGAGGTCCGGCATGTTGGAGCGTGCATTTATTTTTGCATGGGGATACACAGGGGCTCTATAAGCAGTGATCGGGGAGGGGGAACGTGGCCACGGTATACACTAATGCGTATAATTGTCAAGGATATAGTTCGTAATTGTATCCAAATTTTAGCCAAGTACCGGCCGCACAGAAGCGTTGATAGCGCTACCAGCACCAATAGCAGTAGTGAATCAGTACTGTTATTGGTGCTGGTAGCGTTATCAGCGCTTCTGTGTGGCCGGTTCAGGTTTACAGGCTCATTCGACCACTGTTAGTATGAATTAACATGATTCGAAAAGTCATGATTTCAATTTATTTTCAGGCCGGTGTGCAGCTCCTTCAAACAAAAAAATGTTGAGAACCAAATTTTTGTTTGATATTTTGAAGAGGAACATATTGTAGGCATAGCTTACTGGTGAAATTTTTACTCATTTCCCATGTTTGGTTCTCCAGATATTCGAATTGAAGTTGACATATTTTCTACAAAGAGTGAACTTGCAATAATTAGACGTAATGTCATGTGTTCAAATTGATTGATGGACAATGTTTAGTTGTTTTTCTCGAAAATTTAACACCATATGTATACAACTTAATGTGATATGTTGTTACCATAAGTGCATCCCGAGCAATGGAAGATTAAAAACTTAATTTGCCTTAGGGGCAAGATAGCATCCCTTATCAATTCCAAGGTCAAACAGCAGGATCAAAAATAAATAAACAAAACAAAACATTGACCATCAATATGAATACATGACATCGCACCTGCTTGGTTCAAGTTTACTTTTTGTAGAAAATGTGTCAACTTTAGTTGCTAATATCCCAAGAACAGAACATGGGAAATGAAATAAAACTTCACCAGAGTGCTTGGAATATGTTTGTCTTTAACATATTAAACAAAAATTTGGCTCTAGTCCATTCTTTTTAATGGAGATTCTACTTTGCAACAAAGAAAATGATAAAATGTCACATCGTCCTGTAAAGGAGCCAGTACATTTTATGTGGTAATTTTCTGATCACTTTGCAATCCCGACGACATCCCCCAATTCTATGTGAGACGTCTAAGTCGCAAGTTGAGTTTGCCCCCAAACAAATTTCCTTATATCCCCCCTTCATGTGGGATAAACCAGAGAGACAGTTGTCCAATACTCCATCCTCATTATTATTAAAACTTGTGGTCCAAATTAGTTTTAACACTACTGACAGTCTTTCAAAGGTGCATATAAACAAGATTTGACTTACTGAACACCCTGAAAACCCCGCTATAAGCAGCGGTTTCAAACAAAAGGCAGAAGAGGCACTGAAATGGGAGTGGGCGAGACGATTCAAGATAGTGGGGCTGAGAACAAAAAACCTGGCACCAAGGTACATGACAAATACATTGGCTTAGTTGTAACTTGAAATTTTCTTGGGAAATATTTTAGTATAGTTTCTTCCTGAAAACAAACCCTGAAAAAAGAGACAGATACTAGCTTTTGCACCTGGTAACCTGCTTATTATTTTTAACATTTTTTTTTTCAAGCAGGTTGCTTTCACATCTTTCAAAGACATAAAATCTGAGAACAAACATTGTAATGTTTAATGTGATCCCTCATAGAATATTTTGGATCTTTGATGAAGATAAAATATGTGAATGAAATTTGCAATTTATGTGAAAGAAAAGCAGAAATCTCTTAAAGCTTAAAGATTCCTTGCTTCAGAAATGTAATTTTATATTCCAAATTGACATATAATTTCTGGGAAGCTTGAATGGCTCTTGGCCTCCATCAAAACAATAATACTCAATATGCGCCATCTGCATGCCAAATATGAAATTCATTAAGCCTTCTCTGATCATAGATGGTATTTACTAGTACAAGCAAGCTTCGCATAATGTGACCTATGGTGACCAAAAATGACCTAACCAAAAACAATACTAGGATTATGTACTGAATAAGGGGTATCCACATACTTAGTATGAGATTACTCATGATTACCCTAACTTCAGATAGTGTGCTTACAAGAGAGCACTACCCACACAGAGATATGCACACAAATACACACACTCATGCTCACACAAGCTCATACAATCTGAGGTCTTCATTGTGTTTTCTTTTGTATTTTCTTCCCTCACCCTAACCTTAACAATAGACTCTGTTTTGTTCAAACTTTAGAGGGTCAAGAAATCTATTGAATTTCCTTCAGAGGACCTTAAATCCATTGTCAAGGTCCTCAGTCTGAATTTAAAAAAAGTGCAGTGCAAAAATGACATCAGCACCATTTAGACTCCTTTTTTTCTTTGGCAAGGAATCAATAAATCCTGGAAATGAATAAATTAAACATTTAAATTATCATTTAATTTAGCAAACATTACATGTTGGCAATCTTAACAGTTTCTAAATATTTTCAAAATTATGAATTGCATGTGTCATTTCAAAAATGCCAATTTGTGTAAGTCTCTGAGAACCTACCCGTAAAATGGAAGAACAACCAAATACATCTTTGGTAGAGACCTTGTGCATTGAAAACACACTGACTTCGTCCTTTGGGCAGAACAATGGAACATGCGGCCACATGAGAAGGATTTGCCCTGCATGTGTAACAGACCATGTACGTATTCGACTGGTCGCCAAATCAGCTGTCTGCATTTGTCTGTGTTGGCTTGTTTTGTCCCCAAAGGAGGGCATACTCCCACTCTGTGACATCATATGCACAAGGTCTATAAGAATCACTTCAATTTATTGGAAAATGCAGTCATCCCCAAAATGGATTACAATAGACTGTCCTTTTTCATGAATGTGTCTTGAGAAACATGTTACAATAATTTTCTCCCTCGGGTAGAAATTTGCAAAGAATCACCAGATAAATTACCCTGAATAAGCAATATCTATGTCCTAAAATATCAAACGATACTTGGAAAAGAAAAAAAAAAGGAAATTCAGGAAATTCAATGGTTATTTTGAAATGATATGGGCTCACTGCTTTTGCCTTTAAATTGTCAAAGAATAATATACCCCAATATCATAAAACTTGCAATGTTCATGTTTCCTTGATTGGGCACAGGGTCCCTTTCAACATTTTCTATTTGCAATGATTTTAATCATTCATGATATACTGAATACCACCTGAAGTTAAGATTGTTTACTTCAACATTTTCTATTTGCAATGATTTTAATCATTCATGATATACTGAATACCACCTGAAGTTAAGATTGTTTCAGGGAGGGGGCATTGATGTACCTAATAATGTCAAAGTAACACCTTGTCTAATAGGTCTCACTTGGCCAAAAAAAAAAATAGGTCTCACTTGGGCAAAAAAAAAAGTCATGTCCTTTTGTCTGACCCCTACTTGACCTTGATACCTTGATACATTTAATTATGCTATAACTTCAAAATACAAATATTCATTTGGTAAGCTGTTGACATCAACAGTGTTACAATTCAATATGTGCAGTAGCATATCCAGGATTGTGTCATGGGGAGGGTTTTGGAGCCCCACATGAGGGAGGTTCTTAGTGGAGGGAGCAGCTATTTTAGGTCTCAAAATGCAAAATGGTGCAATGTTTGTGCCTTAAATGTAATAAAAGTTTGTTGTGATCACATGTTTTTTGCAATTTCTCCTTTCAAGGTTGGGTGGCTATGTGACTGAATAAGTGAGACTGGCAAACATGTAAAATAAAATTTGGCAATGACATAAATCTCACTATTTTGTCTTACAAAACAGTGTTCAAAAATTCATATTTGAGGATATCACTAATGCCTTTTTTCCTCAAGGGATTTCCAAATTTTCTCTATACTGAGATGATTAAAGAATCAAATCCCACCATAACAAATAAAATCATAGGATATATAATATTTCTCATTTCAATATGTCTCATAACTAATTAAAACAAAGCAATAACAATTAATATTTTATATATTTATATTTAATATTTTACTTCATAACCTTTTTTGTAGGCACCCAATTTTCTCCTTCTGGTACAACTAAACATTAGAGACTTTGGCTTCACATTAAGCTTTATTTTCCAATTCTCAAAGTAATTTTCTTTAATTACAAGTTTACCCTGTTTGGTATGAATATTCTTTGCTACATAACAAAAATTTTGTTCCAAACAAGATGCAATAACTAAATTTCAACAAAAGCCTATAATAAATTTTTATAACATGCTTCCATTTGGGTGAGCCATAACTGGAGAAAAGGCTGACTTGACAGACTTAAAACAATTGACAATTGGTTTGAAACCAAGTCATAACACTCCTAACTAACTAACTAGCTATATAACTAACTAGCTGACTTAAATAATATGCTCCCAAGCAAATTGTATTCCACTAGCACCAAATACTTCCAAACAAAAACAAAATACACCTCCTTCCTTCCAACAAAAGTAAGACCAGTGAAAAACATAACATAAAGATTCTTTACTACTTAGCAAGCAAAACATGGCAACTTTAATAAAAAAAAACTTAATAATCATTCATTAACTACTATAGTCAATGAGCAGAAATTAATAAAAACATTTCACTTTTGACCATACATCTGTGATTCAGGAAGACTATTAATTCTGAGCTGTATTTTGATATATATATATAAAAATAACATCACATTTCACAAAACAGCAAATATTGCTCCACTTGTAATGCCCATCATCAAAAAGAATCTTGTATACCTGAGGTTGAGACTTTATCTTGGTAAAGCCTGAGGTACCCAACAAATACTTTGCTGGATTCAGCCGGGAAATAGGACAGAAGTGACTCTTCTGAAGAAAAAGTTAGTAGACTAAAAGTGTAAAAAATATGTCAACAAGGAACTTTTAAAATGACCAGGATGTACCTGATAGATTTTGGAATGAGTACAACATGATATTGACAATTTACTTAGGAATTTGCAAATTTACCGCAGACTGCAGTTGTTGTAAAGCTGAAAAATAGTTATACAGTAGTTTCTTCCTTATTTTTTGAAAACGAAATTACAATGTTTGCTTTCTTAAGATGTTACCCAACTTTCCAAATTACTTGCCCCATCATGTATCTTACAATGGTGGTTCAAATGGTACAGTATGAAAATATGCTGTAATGCCACTTTTCCCACAGAGAAATCCTAGACCTAGATATTCCTCAATGAGACACCTTTCAGTGCAAGTGAGGGTCAATCCAGGTCATTGATAATGTGTCTCATATTCACTGGAGGAGTAAATAATCTGTCCCCCAACCAACCTGGTTACTGTAAATTTAACCCTGGTTTAATTAGTGTAAGTATTGTTGAACCCAGTCTGTATTTTCTCTGTATTTTTCTTGGAAGGTAATTTACGGCTGTGTTAGAATAGATTTGTGCAGTTAGATCATTCAATAGAGCGAATAGGCTTAATACAAATTTGGGAAGATCAGCGAGCTTTTTATTTACAGTTCTCTGGGTAGATCATTTTCATCTCCCATGTGTTGGCCAAAATTAGGGCTCTCAATAAGGTAACTTGTTGTCGCCTGGAATTGTGGGGCACAGCGTGGGATATGCAAACCGAGGTCAGCACGTAGGGTACAGCGTTCCCTTGTTTCCATCAGTATGTGCATACAACACTATCTAAGTGTCTTGCCAACTTGAACGAAAATAGGGGTTTCAGTGCTACTTTATGGCAGACAAAAAAGCAAACTTTTACCACATAAAGACAATTTAGACATAATCCACAGCACAAAACTGCACTTGAGATCCCTCCTTATGTAATGGATGGATTAAGAAAGAGTGATTTCAACAAATTTTCATGTAAACTCAAATTTTGGAAAACTTGCTGTAGGTGCAGAACTGGTTTGTTTATCCTGATGATTTAGGCGATGTTGGCACGTGCATAGCCACCAAAATGAATTACCGATACAAAACTGGATGATTGGTTTTCTGTAAGGGTGAAAATACCACATTTCCCACAGAGAAATCGTAGACCTAGATATTCTTCAATGAGACGCCCTTCAGTGCAAGTGAGGGTCAATCCAGGTCATTGATAATGTTTCTCATGTTCACTGGAGGAGTAAATAATCTGTCCCCCAACCAACCTGGTTACTGTAAATTTAACCCTGGTTTAATTAGTGTAAGTATTGTTGAACCCAGTCTGTATTTTCTCTGTATTTTTCTTGGAAGGTAATTTACGGCTGTGTTAGAATAGATTTGTGCAGTTAGATCATTCAATAGAGCGAATAGGCTTAATACAAATTTGGGAAGATCAGCGAGCTTTTTATTTACAGTTCTCTGGGTAGATCATTTTCATCTCCCATGTGTTGGCCAAAATTAGGGCTCTCAATAAGGTAACTTGTTGTCGCCTGGAATTGTGGGGCACAGCGTGGGATATGCAAACCGAGGTCAGCACGTAGGGTACAGCGTTCCCTTGTTTCCATCAGTATGTGCATACAACACTATCTAAGTGTCTTGCCAACTTGAACGAAAATAGGGGTTTCAGTGCTACTTTATGGCAGACAAAAAAGCAAACTTTTACCACATAAAGACAATTTAGACATAATCCACAGCACAAAACTGCACTTGAGATCCCTCCTTATGTAATGGATGGATTAAGAAAGAGTGATTTCAACAAATTTTCATGTAAACTCAAATTTTGGAAAACTTGCTGTAGGTGCAGAACTGGTTTGTTTATCCTGATGATTTAGGCGATGTTGGCACGTGCATAGCCACCAAAATGAATTACCGATACAAAACTGGATGATTGGTTTTCTGTAAGGGTGAAAATACCACATTTCCCACAGAGAAATCGTAGACCTAGATATTCTTCAATGAGACGCCCTTCAGTGCAAGTGAGGGTCAATCCAGGTCATTGATAATGTTTCTCATGTTCACTGGAGGAGTAAATAATCTGTCCCCCAACCAACCTGGTTACTGTAAATTTAACCCTGGTTTAATTAGTGTAAGTATTGTTGAACCCAGTCTGTATTTTCTCTGTATTTTTCTTGGAAGGTAATTTACGGCTGTGTTAGAATAGATTTGTGATGTTGGCATGTGCATAGCCACCAAAATGAATTACCGATACAAAACTGGATGATTGGTTATCTGTAAGGGTGAAAAGATCATCTAATAGCACACACTCACATGTCAACTTGGACATCTCACCAACAACCTGTCACAGGATGTGTGAGACTGTTTGTGCTATTTACTAAGCCTGCACAACAAAGCATACTGGTGCAGGTCAGTCTCCAGTCTTATCTGGACATACAGTGGCCCTACATACTGGGCCTTCAATACACAGTGCTTAATGCATCAAATGTGTCTACCAAAGTTGCAAAAGTAAATGAATGGAAATTGATTGGTGGTAATACTGTATACCTGTATATTATTGCATGAAAAGGCACTGTTGATTTGCTGCTAAGATCTGGCCTAAAATTGATATTAAAAGCCAAATTCTCTCACCCCAAACAGTACCAATTCTCCTAACCCTCTTATTTAAAGCCCCTCCAACAATTGTCTGAAATTCATCTTCACTAAGACACAACCTCAGCTCATTGCTTCAGGGTGAGTATAAAAAAGCTGAATGTGTATACCTGAACACTCTCAGTACAGTTTATTCTGTGAAATATATGCTTTGGTACTCTGCATTGTTTGAATTAGCTGTCAGTCAAAGAGACAAGCCAACTGAGAAATTTGGTAAACCCCTACAAGAATTGTAGTTTGGGTTGAGAGGATTGGTCCTTTAAGTGCTGCTAATGTGAGCAAGTCATATAGTGTGAGCAAAGTTTAGAACAAATTGGCCAATAACCTTCACCTTACATGAAATCAAAGAATATAGGATGCTTTCATCTAGTCCTGCTTTGTTGATGCCTTACCCTCCACCCCTAGTAATATTTTGAAGATATCTGTGAAACCTTTCTCCTCCAGAAATTTCTGCAACATCCCAAGATCCATGTGGTACTCTCTCCCAGTACCATAACCCCTTGCATTAAAATTAAGTTCTTCAAAATTTTCAAAACAATAGCCCTTTCTTTTTTCCTCCAAACTTTTGGGCTTCCAATTTACATTTGGGAAAGGAAAATCTTCTCTGTGCTTGCAAGAAATTTTCTTCCAATTCAGTCTGCGGAGACGATTCCAAAATTCCTCTGCATCTAAAGTTGGTCCCTCAACACAAACAATGCCTGGTTTACCTGGAAGCGAAAAGCCTTTCAGTTTGAGTTCAGAAGACCAGTCCAGAATATCCCTACGTTTGAATTTGCTGTATATGTGATGACTTAATATCCACAATCTTGAAAATTTTTCCAGTTTTGCATTTTCATCTTTTCTCTCTTCGCCTTTAATAGGAATTGGTGTTTCCTCTACATGTTTGTAATTTGCTATGTTTTCCTGAACCCACTGTATGGCATTCAAGACACAAACCTCCCCCCTCTCTGTTTCTAAGATGAACTCCTCCAAATCCTCATTGAGTTTTCGCTGGCTGCTCCGATGAAGTGTGTCCACTCTGATAAACACATCAGGGGATTCTTCTGGGTATTCCAAAGGTAATTCACAGATGGCAGTAAATTTAACCTGCAACAAATGAAAAGCCACGATGAATGTCACTTGTTCTGGTAGATATAATACTAAAGGTTCGAGCAGTCTCCCCAAATTTTTTTTGAAGCAACAGCTAAATCTCATAATTTTCTTCTTTTTTTCTCTGCAACGTATCTTTCCTACATTTTCTAGGACTCCAATACTTCATATTCAAGCCTTCAAGGTCTTTTTAAACCAAGCAGTTTTTACTTGTAAATTTCACATCTGAGGAAAAAAAATGTCACTTGACTCTCAAAAACCAATCATGGAATTGGAGAGAATGTCATTAAAATCTCCCAAATGATTACTGGTCTTTTCATCTGCAAAGTTTCTTATTTGTGTGGATTCCAATGAGTGTAATGTAAAACTTTGCATCTTTGGTTCACCTTCTTCCTGTTTTGACAAGAGTGAGCTGACCATCTTAAACTGTTGGTGTCAATACTCAATAGAACAAACAAGCTTTTGGGATTACTTATTCACCTAAGGTATCTAGTAGTGTACAGTAAGAACACAATACTGGCTTACAAAAGTGGGACATTTGGATCTAAACCAAAAGATAAGAATGATTAATGATTTAATTGCTGCAATTTGTTGATAAATGTGCTGGAAAAAGTCATCAAAATGTAAAGCATCATGTTTGTTAGAAGACAAAATTTTGTATGTCACAAAAACTGGTTGTAATGTTTCGTTAGTTACATAAGACACCAAAGTAGAATTAGGTATCAAAAATAAAGTTAAAAGCCTGAAATTGGTTCAATTTAACTGTGAATTTGTTTATATTACAAGTTGCAATAATATCTTAATATCTCTTGACTAAAGATCCTCACATTCTGCATCCCTGGCCATGTATGCACCAAATCTAATGTTAGTTACATAAGACACCATTTTGTCCCACTTTTGGTGTCCTTGTAACCAACGTTAGATTTGCATATTTAACCTTTCCTGGTCAGCCACCCATTGTAAAATATTAGGAAGGAGTAGTTTATAAGCATTTCAAATTTCTATTCCAACATATTTATGAGCAATTCACATCTAATTAATTATTGATTAGATTTTTGGTGCATAAATATGATTGCGGGCATGTTTTGGTGTCTTCGTAACTAATGTTAACATTTTGTAGCCATCCAATACAGAATACAAAAGGAAAGACAAACATGTTTAATGTAGAAGTATAGACCAGCATATCACCAAATAACAACATCTAAAATGAATAGTGTTCTTGCACAGCAACAGATTTAGCTTGGGCTGTGTTTAATTAAGCAAACAACCTCAAATTAGAAACTGGATAGTGCTTTCATTGGCAAGAATTAAAGACTTATCTACTACACCACTTCAAGTTGGAATGAATGCCTTTCTGTTTTAGGAATTATGCAGACCAAGTGGCTACACTTAAAGGCCCAATTCTCTCACCCCAAAGAGTACCAATTCTCCTTTCAGTTTTTACTTAATCCCCTCCCACAAATTGTCCGAAATTCATCGTCATCCAGAAACAATCTCAGTTTATAAACTCAGGATGAGTATACAAAAGCTCAATGTGTACGATCAAAACACTCTCAGCACAGTTCATGCTATGTTATATAACTTTTGGTACTCTGCATTGTTTGAATTAGCTGTCAATCAAAGAGCTGAGTCAATTGAGAATTTCGGTAAACCCCTACCAAATTTGTAGTTTTGGGTGCAAGGATCAGTCAGGGAGCTGTTACTTGAACAGGAGCTAGAAACCCTGTGAAACTGACCATTAAGTTGTAAAGGTTACGATGTAGAACAATGACACTTATTCTTCCCCCACTTCAATTCATTGAAGATACAATGACAGTTGTTTAAGGATCCATGGGGAAAACATTGGGATGTTGGGAGGTTCTTTCCTTGGAAATTTGGGCATCTGAAGGGAAAGTTTTGTAATAAGAGGGAGATTTCTCTTTTCAGAACATGAAAATATAGGGAGAGTTGTGGAAGTTATATTCCTTCCCTGACGAATGATTTCACTTCATTCCTCACAAATAAACTTTTTTCCCATTCCTGGTTAGGATCTAAGAACAATCAGTACATGTTGTATGCTGCATCTTAAAGTATAGCCACCATCAAATTTCCTATCCACTTTAGAATTGGCATTTATTTTTAGTGCAAATTTCAAATTGCTTGTTTCATCAAAAAGTGTTGCTTGTAATCTAACAACAGACAGAGCTGTAGGTTGGACATCAAAAAGTAATGTACTCATTTCGTCAACCTGTCATTTCTGAGTAACCTCCCTCTTGAAGCTGTCACTGCTGAAAGTGGCAATTAAGTTAAACCAAAACCCAAGTTTTTCGACAAATCCTTCAACACACCAGCAATAAGCAGAAAGTTTCCATTAAAATAGTGTGAAATGCCTTATCAAAGTAAAATTTGAAATGGAACAAAAGTCATGATCGGTTACTAACCAAGTTGTTCCTAGTATCCAGTTTTCCGTTTTCTTGAAAATTCCAAAAACTAAATCAAACGGAACCAGTTTTAAAATCAAAACCAGTTTTCGGAACAGCCATAGTTATTAGTGATTTGTAAAAACAAAATTGATTCCAATTTTGATGACAAGAGAGAGGCTTTATACAAGCCATAATTGGCTGCTTGCCCTAGTGGTCAAGATCCCATCAGCTTCATCTGCCTATGGGAATCGGTGAGTTATTTGAACACAGGCTACTGTAGACCTACAATCTTGGAAAAAACTCCTTGGGACCCCCCCGTTCCCCTTCGCAATGTTGTTAGCCTATTCACGGCATAGTCCTTCTTTTAGCACAACATTGAAAGGGGGAGTGGGGGAGGGGATTCATGTAAGCCTTTGAACTGAAATTCAAATATATTATGGCAAAGTGTCCCAACAGTTTTGTCCAAGATTGTCTGAGAATTTCGAGAAGTTACAACTACTTGTGTCACACAGTGGAAAGTGTCACTTTGTCTTAATGGGTTGATTTGCGAAAGGGAATAAGTTTAGGTGCCTGATGGTTCAGGTAGCTGTTCTCAACAGTGACCTGTTTTTGGTTTACACTGTCTTAGCAGGTAAAAATAAAAAGAATATTGAAAAGATGTTCGTGTTTATGTATTTAAATTTGTTCAAAACAGTGATGTGTTACCTGATAAGTGCATTTTGGAGAACAGAGGCACTGTTGTATCCTGCCTATTACTTCATTTTAAAGTAATTTACCGTGTTCTCTCAAGGAAAAATATGCCGTACATGCGAACTTGACGAGACCAACAGGGAAAGATAAGTTTAATCAAACGGTCTACCATTAATTTTGAAAGCAAATTTAGAAGCAAAACGAAATGAAAATGCTTCGATTTAAAGAGGGAAAAAAGCATGCGTAACCAGTTTCATGTAACGTGAAAAATGGAGTCACCAGGGTGTAATTTGCCTCAAAATATGCCAAAAACAAGCCTTAACTAACAATCTACCATCGTTATAATTAAAAGCTTGGCTCTCGGATGTATTTTTAACATTTCATGGTAGATCATGGCCCTCTTTTAGTTAATATCCCGTCTCCTTATTACCAGTTTGCAATAGGAGTCAGACGTTTCTATCCATGGAAGAAATTGTTTTTGCTATAGGCCTATATATGTATAGTATCTATCGGAATAGAATGCACCCTGGCGATTACCTGGGTCTGAAAAATATTCAAAAGTCTCCTTCCGTATTTCAAATGTTAAATCTTTGGCTCTAAAATTGCCTCCTCCAAGTTTAAACATGTTTTTAATTGAGTTTGCATCTGGATTACGAGGTGGAATTGCTAGAGGTTCTGCCGGTATCGCCGCGCCCATGGCTTACAGGCTGCAAATTCCCCCCGAATACCTGCAACAGTCTTTGCAATCTTTATTATCGCCTGACTCTAAATAAATGTAAACAAATGAACCAAACAACACATTAAAAAAAAAAAATTAACCATTAGGCTATCTACTGAATTTGTTCTTCTTCTTCTTCAATAAATGTGACACATCCAAAGGACATTCTTTCACCACGCATGCGTCGAGAGGCTAAATATGCCCAGTAATATAGGTAATAGGGTCCTTATGGACAGAGGCAACCCTCATTACATTCAAGGGGAGATGATTCCAATCCTTAATGGTTCGAGGCAGGAAGCTAAATTTATAACAGTTAGTACTAGTATGTGGGAGACAGACATGAAGGTCATGCATTAAACGGGTTCTACGAGTAGGCCGCTGGAGACAATCAACAGGTAATTGAGCCAGGCTAAACATACCTTTGGAAAAAAGGATCAATCTACTTTTCCTCCGCCTTTCAGTTAAGGGCAGAAGGTTTAGTTCCTTAAGGAGCCTGGTCATTGATCCTGGCTCCCTTGAATAGTCAGAGGCAATGAATCTAGCAGACCATTTTTGTATACTCTCAAGCTTGTCGCGCAAGTAAACCTGGTGGGGGTCCCAAACACTACTTGTTCTCGCAAATAATACGCGTGGAGCTCAGACAATCTTGGACAAAACTCCTTGGGCACCCCCGCTCGGCTTTGCAATGTTGTTAGCCTATTCACGGCATAGTCATTCTTTTAGCACAACATTGAAAAGGGGAGCGGGATTCATGTAAGCCTTGGAACTGAAATTCAAATATATTATGGCAAAGTGTCCCAACAGTTTTGTCCAAGATTGTAGCCTTAGCCGGGCTATAGCCTACCACGCGGCCCTATTAAAATCCCACTGAAACACCATGGAAAACATCAACAGTTTTGTCACAACAAATCTGAAGCCACTTAGCCTATAACGTGCAAATTTTAAGTTGAAATATACTTACCTCAACGCTGGTCACTTGAAGAGCAAATGAGATTTTCCTAAGCACGACGGCTGTGTCACCATTTGCCTCGACGAATTTTCGCGCATCTGCTATTATATTGCGATCATGCACAACAAGCTCTCCGGGTTCAGGGTAAATGCTTTGAAGCATTTCAAGCTCTTCCAGCTGCATAGAAATATTGGCAACATGTTGGGCATGATCCATTTTTCTCCCCTTATTTTAACTCATGGAGGAAACAAGCTGTGTCATTTTCCAACAGCATATCTCGCCAAGGTTGGTTGGTAGTACCAGATCTCCCGACTTACTTGGCACTTGTGGGAGAGTCGATTATAAAGAAGGAAGAAAATATTCAGATAATTGTTCAAATTTGATTTTTCGATTTTTACCCTACCTAAAACATAAACATTGCTTCGATGTTTATCAAAAATTATTTGGAAAATAGTGTTTGATCTTATTATTGTGTTTTCGTGAGGAAAAGTACAGTAATCCACCATCTTATCCTTTCAAATCCCCTCCATCACTTTATCGTAGAGCTCGAGTGAAAAAAGAAGTTGCCACGGGATTTCCCCCTAGGATGGCCTGCACATTCATGAGAGCGTGAAGTTGAACGTTCATTCGATCTTTCGTATGTCAAACCAGGAAAAGTGGAAATTGCGGCTCTTAATACTAGCCTTTTTGGAAAGGAGGTTTTCCATATTTCAAACAAGTAATATTGATTTTAATTTTTGACAACTAGCCCTAGGCTGTGAGTAGGCCTAGTGGTATGAATAAATGTTCGACTCGAACGTTACGCTAAGTTAGTGCTTTGTACAGCCTGTCCCAGCATTTTGTAGGCCTAGGCTATATAACGTTAGGACACCCTGCGAAATAGCCTTGGCTAGGCTAGTCCTAGCATGCATTAGCTCGTTATAGCCACAGGCGCTCATCTAGCAATGCAATATTTTTCTAGCTTACCGCCAAAAATTCATTGCCATAGTGAACTTTGGTGATGGTAACCTAGCGAAATTGTGTTGACTGATTTGCCAAAAGAGTGCCACCATTTTGCATGTAGGCTAGACATTTAAAATTCAAAAATTTTCGAAAAAGGGAGGGCACACCCCTTCCCCTAGGCTTATACCCCTCCCTGGCCAGGTTGCCAATTCCACCAAAGGACAGCTCAGTTGGAACCTCTCCCAGCCACCAGAACTTGGAAGTTATACTTTTAACTCACCCACCGTAACTCACCGGAGCCCACCGGCATTATTTTGCTGATGGGGTCGTAAAAACTGGGGCGGACAGCCGTTTCTGGCTTATGTAAAGCCCCCGTCTCTTCTGCAGAATGGGATCAATAACACTTGTAAATCCATTGACTGGTGTAGCAGTAATAGCCTCCTGTGGTAGGTTGTTCCACTCATTAATAAAACGTTGACTAAAAAAATACTTTCTGATATCTAATCTGCAGTGACGCTTCTGGAATTTGAGCTGGTGGCCTCTAGTTCTACTGTCTTCAGACAGATTAAAAAAGACTGACTGATCAACATTTTCTAGACCTTTCACCATTTTTACTAGCCAAGGCACAATTAAGGGGAAGACCTAGCCTAGGACAAAACCAGATTAAGAAAATAAGGTATAGCTACAGTTACAGTGTACAGTATATCTAGCCCTAGGCATATCTGTAACACAACATTAAAGGCCCAATTCTCTCACCCCAAACAGCACCAATTCTCCTAACCTTACTTAAGCCCCTCCCGCAATTGTCTGAAATTCATCCTCATCCAGACACAATCTCAATTTATATTGCCTCAGTGTGAATATAGAAAAGCTCAATGTGTGTAATCAAAACACTCTCAGTACAGTTCATGCTGAGTAGTAAAAGCTTTGGCACTCCTCATTGTTTGAATTATATGCTGTCAATCAAAAAGATGAGCCTATTGAGAGTTGCTGTTACCCCCAACAAGAACTTGAAGTGTAGTTAGGGATGAAAGGATTTGCCCTTAAAGGGCCAAACGTCTCACCCCAAATTACAATTTTGGTACTCAGGTACCGAAATTCTCAATTGGCTCATTTCTTTGACTGACAGCTAATTCAAACAACGCAGAGTGCCAAAGCTTATGGTACACAGCATGAACAGTACTGAGAGTGGTTTGATTATATAAATTGAGTTTTCTATACTCACCCTGAAGCAATAAACTGAGATTGTATCTGAATGAGGATGAATTTCAGACCATTGTGGGAGGTGCTTCAGTAAAAAGGTTAGGAGAATTGGTACTGTTTGGGGTGAGAGGAATGGGCCTTTAAAATTTGGGTTGTGCTATCTATCTGATTGGGATCTGCCCAGGGTTGCCAGATGGAAAGAAAGCTATGGGAAAGCTAAAGAAGATCGAAAGCCAAAGTATGTCCAAAAAAGTCCCAAATAGAACCAAAAGTTGCCAAAGGTCATAAAAACATTTCTACTTCCAAAGGAGAACAAAGCATATAATTTGAGTTGTACAACAAAAAAGCCGCAAATTATTCTGCAATGGACCAATTTGTTTCAAGTTAATAAACTTCAACATTTTATACCTTGGCTCAAGAATGTCCTATTAAGATGGGTGTAAGACTGTTGGAATTCATTTGTCATGCTCTTTAATATATATTTTTTGGTTTTTTTTACTTGATATACACTTTAGTAAATGTTCTTAGCATAGGAGCATGTGCACACTTGCACACACTGCCTTCTCAGAGTCCATGCAGAAATGCCTGAGGTTGAACGTACTGTTATAGCCTATGTACTATACTGCAAAAATTTGTCACTCTCTTACATGCAAACATAAAGAATGGGCAACAACCCTACCAATGAGCAAGAAAGGATGTGAATTTGAGTGAAACAGCATTTTGAAGAATGTATTGCAAAAATCCAGAAAAGCCTCAAATTCACAACCAAAAAGCGCCAAGCCCCCACATGTATTTTTCTGCTGCCAACCAGTCTGAAAAAGGTGCCAAATTTTAGGAACTTGGTGGAAAAAGTGCCAAAATGGTAACCCTGGTAATGCCTATTTAGCTAAATTGCACTACAGATGGGAAAATTTGTCCTAAGCATTCATGTGCAGGCTCTTGCAAATTGCTTGGAATATATTTTCCCTGCCACTGGCAGAGCAAGCGCCTGCTTGTCACTCAATCTCACTGTGCAAGAATGGTCTCAGCCATGCATGACCTACTGTAGAAATCCCTAGCCACTAACCTGTGCAAAATGAAAATTTTGGGGTCTGCTATTAAATAGGCCCACACTGCAGACTTCTGTTAAATTCTGTGCACTATTGAAAATCCTTCCCTTTCACCAAAGTATAGCTTTGACCTAAGCTATAGAACAATCTAAATCAAACACAATGTTTTTGTCCATACTGAAGCTAGAACAGGTTGATATTCTTTTGACATTTCCCAAAGAAGGCATAGACTTTGCATTTACACCTCACTCTAGTCCATGTTTTATTCTTGAATTATGGTCCATGGACATTACATTGTTTGCCCAACTTTTATCAGCTGTTGTTAGCAAGAGTGCCCCATCTTACTCATCAGTCATTATGGACATTGCGTCCTGACATTGATTGCTGACAAGCTCCACTCATATTAGTGCATAAAATTTTAAAGCTTTTCATCTAACATAGTATCAGCAACTGTTGTTCCAGTAAATATGATTTGAAAAATGTAAGGCAAAGTTCTGAAGAGTTCTGATTGAAACTTCAAGAGTCTTTATTGATTCAGTATATGTAGCTTTAAGTATAAGGGTATAAGGACACCTATGGCAGACCACAGTAGGTAGTACTTGTGGCTTACTGGGCTGAGAAAAAGAGGCAGAAGTAAGATCAGTGTCCTAATTTTTGTCAAAAATTTTTCCAAGGTGGAAAACTAACACTAGTATTTTTTGGTGCTGCACATCCTCTGTTGGTAGGTTCTGCCCAAAAAGTGGCCCAGGGACCATTTTCAACTTGTATGCAACAAATGGATTTTGCAAGGAAATACACCAATATTGAAATAGAAAAGCTTACTTTTAAAGGAGGTTCTGTCTACTGCAATTTTAAAAGAGTGCAAAAAACTGAATTGGAGTAATTGTGGACCCCAGCTTGATATATCATGCAAGATACACTGCTACTAGACCAGACAATATCACAACACATCTGCCACTTACATGTAATACTGGTGATGTAAAGTTCTGCTATGTGCTCAAAGGGGAAACTTTTGGTAAACCTGGCATGAGGAGTGGGGGGGAAGGGCACCCAGTGGATCTAGAACCCATGGTGATACTGTACATGTTGTTGGCAGTTTTCAAGGGTTCACCCCAGGCACCATGAACCAAAGTTATTCTACTGTACACCAACGCTGGGAGGGCAAAGGTAAACTCTCAACCCGACTAGTGCATATTTTTACTGACCCAGAACTGAGTTAGCTCTTCATGAAATTTACTTCAACTAAAAATGTCAATGATGTTTCTCTATTTGCTGCAGATATCTATGAATTTACTGGAGTTTCTCCCTTTGCCTCACTCAACTTGCCATTTTTCAAAGATGTTGAAGTTGCAGCATACAGTAACTTTCTTCTTGTCTCTGTTGTCACTGGGGACACATTTGGACTCCAAAATAAGACTATTGTTTACAAAGTTTATCAGGTAATTAATTTTGCCTAGTTAAGATTAAAACTAATGTGTTAAACAAATCTGTGTTCACTAAGCCTTCAAGATCACTGAAAGTTTTACTGAAAAGTTTATCAATTGATAAAGTCATTCAGCAGTGGTTATGGAGTTTTAAGGCTGGAATTAAAAAATCAAATGCCATGGAATGTTAGGAAGTAGCTCCATTACAATTTCATCATAGACAAATGGATATTTCAAGAAGACCTTTTGGCAAAGCATCATTTCTTTCCCATCAAAATATCAAAGTGTACTCAAAATGTAGTTTGGGGTGGTTTTCTTTAGCCTTCACATGAGTGACAATATCAGCTTTGTGTACTTAGCAGTACTTGAGTTTCATGTTGGAAAAAACACCCTTAGAACAAGCTCATCAGGAACTGTTCTCAAAACTAGTTAGTGCCCATTTAAGCATTTGAAAATGACCATGAAGGTTGACATTTGATAGAACTTTATCTCAAAATAAGCTGAAAGGGGATGTAGCCCTTCAGTGCAGTAATTTGATTCCCTTTTTGCCAGCACTTATTTCAGGATGTGTTGTAAGTTGTACCAGAATGGTAATCAAATCTGCTGCTCATCGAAGCAGCTAATAGGAGTAATGAACCAGTGGTCGAGTACTATAATTGAGAACCGCAGTTTTTCCTAAAAACTGCGGTAGCCATGACGGATCTCCTAAAAGGCTAATATGTTAGCACTATTAAAGCTTTTATAACTTAGCATTAGGCTTGGGATTCCTGTTATTTGGAAGAGCAAATTGTCTGAGTTATTTGTAATGCACATTCTTATGCTCCTTCTGCTCCCTTTTTCTCACATTTGAAGATTCTAATTGTATTCGATATTTATCAGGTATCGAATTGCGGCTAACACTTATGCTGTTGTATACATACTGATGGTTTGCTCTCCCTCAACTAACAAAAAATTCTTCAAGGAACACACTTGTAATTATGGAAAGAAGCAAGAAAGTGCTAAATGTACCCTATTTTTATAAAATGTAGCCATCATTATGTTAAATATTCTGGTTTAAAAATCCAGTATGACCTCCCCACTAGAATAAGAAATGACTAGTCCCTTAATTGCTTTAAAGGTCATTTACAGCTTTTCCTCATTACCAATTATGGCCTGCAAATTTAACTTATGGTGTCTTTTAATTGTGTGTCGTAGCCTTTACTATTCATCAAATGATTTATTACTACCTGTATTTATAATTTTTACAAACATTATTGTGTATCAGTAATGTGTATCTTTGTGTGTCATTTTCTTAGAGGACCATGCATTAGCTTTTTAAGCTTCCCCTCCTTACATTGGTATTAATAATAGTATAAACTAAGTTAAATTTCTTTTACAAAAGCCATCCATTTAATTGATGGTATCCTGTGCATTGTGTAAAGTATTGGCTGAAATAACTTTGAATAGGTATATAATTGGAGTAGAGTTCATGTAGCCTAAATATAGTTGTGACTGAAGAGCCAAGTCTGGTACAGTACTTGGTACTTACAAGTTAACAATGCCACCATAATTGCCACCTCCACATAATGATGTTAGATTTTGATATTGCATTTTAAATTTTGATGTGATGTGTACTACAAAGGACATGTACATGGTTTGGATGACTTATAGTACTAGTGTACTGAATAAAAGATTTTGTACTGGACCTCACAAAGGAGTTGCAGCACCAGGTTGTTTTAGAGATTTTATTTATTATACTTGTGAGAGAACATTAATGCAAAAATATTAAGCGCACAAAAACAATCTGCCCAAATCATTTTTACATTTTTTCAGCACATCTTCATGAATCTTTTTTACAGTTTTAAAAATTCCACAGGAGTTGTGGCTCCAAGAAAGGAGAGTCAGGTCTGCTATTCTTGCCCAAAAGTTGCAACTCTGAATCACAGTTGAGTAACCCACATAAATACTGAGCACATGTAAACAAACTACTATCATTTACTGGTGAATATACATTACAAGATGATTCTGAAAATAAACATATTGTGTGTTTCTGTTTAAACGTTAAAACCAAGAATGTAGTTAGGGATAGCATGCAGAGCTGTGCATCAATGACCCGTTTGGTTCATTTTTATTGGTACATGAGACTTTAGTGGTCATAATTTTTAACAATCTTTCATGCCATGAAAAAGCCCCTTTCAGAAGCCTACACTTCCAAAATCCCAATATGTGGGCCTTAGATTGGGTTTTCAGTATAATGGTTACTATGCATGCGAAGATGTTTCCACATTCGAACTTGTCGTATCGTCGTCTGACGTGTATCGTCGTCTGACGCTAGTATAGCACAACAACAATGGCTGTTTATTAGTTTCTTCCTCCCTCCAGAAATATATCTTACACTAACTATGTACTAGTACAGCACAGTGAAAATTCACTCGACACTGTCTGCTTGTGCATGTACGCATGTGGACTTCTCATGCATTCAGCGAACAATGTGTAATAGACCTAGCTGCATGCAGAATATTGTGCTTTCTTTAGTTGTGCAGCCTGCGACAGCATTGTAGCTATCTGGGGAGTAAAACATCCGACTAGATCTGCGTTTTAGCTTTGGATGGAGCAGGAAAATTGATGAGTCATGGTGGCAACTCCGCAGTGTGGATCGTCCACTCATGGGCTAATTAGCACCTCCAGCACATAATGCAGAGATGCTTATTGTATTTGTGTAAAGGAGCTATTATCTGTCGGGGAAAGATACAAGCTGTTGGCAGGAAATGGAAGTAACTGGATAGAGACCTCAGAAAATGTACATTACATGCATGGTGTACAATTTCCATCAAAATCTGTAAGGAGCATTGTTTGACATGCATGTTAGAATCAAAAGAGTCCTGCATATTTTTTGATGGATACATTTGAACTCTTTTCCCAGAATGCAACTGTTGAATATCTGCAATTGTTGGATCCTGTTAACCTTGCTGTCAAAACAACTGCCATTTTTAAAAATAAAGGAGAGGTCCAATTGGCTTTGGCTGGTGAGTACTGTTGATTTTGTGATGAGAGTTCATCTGTAAAATGCATTAAACCTTATAAACTTTATCACAACTGGAATAGTTACAAAGACAGTTAAGGATTGTAATTATAACCCAGTTATTAAAAGAGATATTAATGGGGTCTCAGAAAATAAGCGTTACACCCTGGAGAAAATTCCTGTTGAGGCCTGTTGAAATTCCAACAGGTTTTAACAGGTATGAACAGGCAATGTTCCAATTACCTGTTGGAGTGATGAAAGTCAACAGGCGTCAACAGGTAACACCAAAAAAGCCAACAGGTACCTGTTGGTACCTGTTAAAATCCTGTTAAAAATCTGTTGATTTTGTTCCAATTACCTGTTGTACCTGTTAAAACCTGTTCAACAGGTTTCAACTGGAATTTTCTCCTGGGCATGCATTGCTGCACAATTTCTGTCAAAATCTGTTTGGGGCAATACTTGAAATGCTAATATCTAAGTTCTGTAGCACTCTAGTTTCTGTTATGTGTTCACAATTAGGCAAGAGGGGAGGCTAAAGATATCACTGGGCCTTTAAGTAGAGACTTACATCCAACAGGACAATAACATCTTTTACACATACTTGTCTTGTGTTCTTCAGGAGATACTGGCGTTTACATCTTTGAGTACCAACATGCTGATGGTCAGTTCAACCAGATTCAGCAAATTTCTGCAAGCAATGTCTTCTTAGTGGAACAAGTTGTACTTAGAGAACAGACTTTCATGATGGTAGGACTGACTGGATCTGAAAACATGACATCTGGACCAGATTCTTCCTTTGCTCTGTATAGATGGGAAGGTTTGTATAAATTTCAGGGTTCTTTAAAATTGAGCCTGCCAAGCAGCTGCAATGGAAGGTTTGAGGTTAAACTTTTAGGTTTTGTGTTAGTCAATTTTATCATAGCCTTGTAGTTCAGGTGATTATCTTGTCCCTCTGTAATCATATACTGCATTGATTGTTTTAAAATAATGTTGTTCAAACCTCATCAGTGTGTTGTTAAAGTGATTTATACCATGATTGCCAGATCTTGTTGCTTTAGGTAGTGGCTGTAATTGCAATGAGTTCTAACACATAAAATGGACAAGTCCTTTGAAGTTTTCAAACTGTTGTTAATCTAGTCCTAAAACCAAAATCCAAATGATAGTCTTCTGTAATCCTCTGTTCCATAATCTTTGAGAAGTAAGATTGTTGCCTCTGCTAACAGAATAATGATTTCCTTATCTTTATTTATGCTTGGGTGACTTGCAGCTGCATTTGGTAATTGATATCAATCCATGGTCCCTGTCCAAATGTCTAATTTTCTGGGTATATCTGAGATTCTGGGTAAAAGAGTCTAATTCAAAGCAATTGTCTACCTAATGATTTTTAAAGATTTTTCAATTTCCTCAACTTTGATGCTTCACCAAATATGTGTTTGATAATTTGATTTGCAGATGCTGTCATCTTTTAAGCAAGTCATGATAAACATTTTACAACTGTACCTACAAAGTGAATTTGAATTTTCATGAGTAATTTGTTACATAATTGTATTTTAAACCCCCACAAATTAATGAGCTGTTCCTATATGTTGCTTTGTATGTGTCCTGGACTACTACACAGTTTCATTGGAATAAAACCTTGTCTTATAGTTTGCCATGAAATAGACAAATGCAGCTGTGTTAAATATGGCAATAAATATTAGGCAGTTCAAAGGGTGAGGAGATGAAGATTTTAACTTTTAATTCCTCAGAAAAATATTTTTAAAATGTATCATAATTAAATTATTGATTAAATAAATATATTATGTAAAAAGTGCATTATTAAAAAGTTAAATAAAAAAAATATATTTTTTTAAAAAAAAGCAGCAAACCATTTGATGGTTTGAAAATTTTTGGTTAATTTTTTCTTTGGATACAGGAGGTCATTTTGACAACTTCTTTGAATATTCAGTGCCGTACCTATCTGACCTTTGCCCTTTCCGGATTCATAGTCACTACTTATTGGCTGTTGCAGTTCATGATCCGAGTAATGTGGAATACCCCGACTTATCTATGATCATGAGATATGATCATCACACAGATGCCTTTGTTCTGGACCAGTACATAACTACACATGGGGCTCGTGATTGGGAGTTTTTTGATATATCAGAGGAGAAGGATCAAGAGCATTTCCTGGTTTTAGCAAGTGATAGAAAGGATGGTTGGTGTTAAATTTTTTATTTCATTTGAGGGATATTGGAAGAATTCAGTGAACTAGTTTTTATAATTAACAGTAAATACTCATCAAAGTTCTACAAAGGAAGTTTTGGAGCTGTGAATTGGTAGGTGAAGAAATTGGGTAAGCAATTGTCCATTAAAAACCATGCAAAAGTTTACCTGTCCAAATGATTAAGTTTGGTAATTGGTCAGAAAAAATTGGCTTTTAAATTCTTCCTGAGCTCTGCACCTTACGTATCTCAGTATGATGTATAACACATACTGTATGCATAATGTTCCATCATTAAACGATATGTCATAGAACACTAAAAGGGCATGAGCAGTTTCCCAAACTCGTTTTGAAGCTGAAGCTAAATCTCAATTTTCGTCATTTTTCTCTTCAAAGTATCCTTTATAATATTTTAGGACTTCAATATTGCCTACATTTAAAGCAAATTGAGTAGTTATACTACTAGAAGAAGTTGGGTGATATACTGGTACTGACCTCATTACCAGTACTAGAGGTACAGGAAAGAAAATACGGAAGATATTTGGCGTGATAGTAATACCGGTTCTTGGGAAAATACCGGTACTTTAAAATTTACTTGTACTCATTATATTTGCCGACAAAAATTCCTGTTAGGATGTGTTGATGATTAAAATATTTACATAAACATAAGAGCAGAGGTTCCTGCATGGCTATTAACCCAATCAAACACCCAGATGCATTAATGTGAAGGATAACACTGGGGCCTTGCATGGCTTAGGATCCTTCCCACCCGACTTCCCTACCTGAGAGTTGAGAACAGGTACTGCCTCAGTACCACTTCTGTATGTTTAACAACAGCGATACCAATATTTTCACTGTTTCTTCCAACCCTAACTACTAGTACATTTCGCATTTTAGGAGAAAAAGTGCTCTTACATGACTCTCAAGGGCCAATCATAAAACAGGACAGTCTACTACACTAATTCAAGTTGGGGCAGCTGAATTTGCCCTTTAAGGGAAAGCTTTACCAGAAAATTGATTGACCCAATAAAAGAGGTCAGCAGAGATGCTTGCCATTTTGTAAATTATATGGTAGGCCTACTATTATGTGTGCAAACAGGTGTCTCTGCAAATGAAGTTAGTTTAGAGTTTTACGGCCTAGTTTTTAACCAATTGGCTTAACGGTATAGAGCAGTCCCCCCAAACTTACTTTGAAGAAAAAGCTAAATAACACAATTTTCATCTCATTTTTCTTCAAAGTATCTTTTATTACATTTTATGACTTTACTATTGCATATTCATGGTAAACCAAGCAGTTATTTCTGGTAAATTTCACATTTAGAGAAAAAACACTGTCACATGACTCCCAACAGCCAGTCATGAAACTGGACAGTCTACTACACTTCTTCAGTTTGGGATGACTGCTCCTGCTCTTTTTTGAACCAGCCATGCCTTTTTTCCAGTTTTGATTCATCTCCAATGCATTTAACTGAAAAATGAGTTGGGGTGAATTAACTCTTTACAAATACCATAATCTGATGTGTACAATACAGATTAAGGAATTTCATTTTGCAAAAACTTTCAGAGTCGGGCAATGAGAAGAGTATAATTTACAAGTACATTTGGCATAAGTTTGTACCGTTCCAGTGTATAAGCACAAAAGGTGCCAAAAAGTGGCAGGTCATCACCCGAGGAACTGATGTCTTGGTCGTCCTCTCCAGCAGCAATGGGATCGATTTCTTCCAGTACGATGGGTGGAGGTTTTCCCTAGTTACAATCAGCCCAATTGATGAAACCTTGAAGAGACCAGTGGAGAGTTTTTCCTCCGCCAAAGTGAATGACACTGACTTTCTAGCAGTGGCATCAACTGTCCCTCTCAATGATTCCTCTAGTTATACCATCTTTGAAGTGGTTTTCAATCAGACAAATCCATTGAGTGACTTTCATACTATCTTAGAGGAAGCATGCAAATCGGAAATATCAAACTTGGAGGAGATATGGGTACAACTGTCACGCATGAGGGTATTTTTCTCAGACTTTGTATATGTCAACACCAATGAGACACAGATCATCAAAGGAAATATAACTTTTACAGGAAGTGTGAGAGCAGATGAAGCCGATATCTTTGGAGAACGTGAGTTGACAGTTTGCTTAATTGTCTTAAATTTCATAGAGTAAATTTAAGGAATGAATAGTAACAACTATCTTATTTTATGACATAACTATTATTATTGAATTTATTCAGCACCTTTAGTAAAACATTACTCAAAACCTCTTTACATAATGCTTTACGTAACCCTGTCTTTACTGGCTGATACTGGCCTTCAACTTAAACAATGCAGAACTTCCAAAGTTGTTTTGCATGATCAGAAATTTAAATGCCAAGAAAGGATTTTACTTTGAATTCCAACCTTTTACGCTCCTACTTACCTTGCCTTTAATTAGTACTGGATGAAAAAAAAAGAAACAAGAGTCAAGTAAACATGCAAATTATAGACCATTCCACTGGGGATGAAACAAGGATGGGTTAGGATAGCACTTAATGGGAGGTGGCATAGTGCTACCAGATACATCACTAGAGATTATTCTGTGATGGATGAACTGTCCAATAGTACTTGTGGATAAGCAGAGCTTATAGGTTTAGAAAACAAGGTAGGTTTTGGGTAAATTTGAGATCTAGAGTCCATGGCAAGAGCTTTTATTTACTATGTGGTTTCGTTAAATTTACTTAGATGGAACTTGATAACAAAACAGTCCTTACAGAAATATGTAAGGAGTCATGACCTTAGTTTGGTATATTTTATTTTTCTAACCATAATACTGTAACTCAAGGAGTTTTATCACAATTTTCCTTAAAGAAATAGTACAATGATTAGACTCACTGACATGACTTGGGTAAGCTGAGTCACATGAAAAGTAACAAATGACTTAGTTTGACTGCAAAATTGAGTGACTCATTACAACTCTGCACTACAGACATTGTACTCATTATGAAGATGAAGAAGATTCCTTTAATTTGGCAAATTTTTGAATGTGAAATGAGTCATAACCTATTGCCATGTTTCATCATTTTTCAAATTTCCTAGGGGTCTAGGAGTAGTGTGGGGGGATGGCCAAAGGGTAATGACCTGCATGTTAATTTGTATGTGAAAATATGAAAAAATGTGTCCCGTAATATGGAAGCTTACTAGTTTAAAAAAGTTGTCTTGCTTTTTAACCTGTAAATTCTGTCTTGATCCAGAAATTCCAACATGACATGAACGGTTCTCTCTAAATATAAACAGTGAAACAACCAACTGTTTTATTGTCTACCCAGGTGTCTAGTACTTTACTTTCAGCTTTTAAACACCTACCAACAGTTATGAATCTTTTAATTGGATATTGATCTAATTATTTGTTTCTTTCATGAATCCAGTCTCTGCTGAAAATGGACATATTTTCAATGCAAGTGAAGCCAAACAATTTCAAGAAATGCAGGAGCAAGTAGGTGACCAAGCAGAGAGCATTGATTGGCTAGAAATCAGGGTAAATAACACCATGAAAAGAGTCGGTGATACACAGGTTGTGACTGGTAAGTTTTTACAACAGAAGCAATTGTCCTATGCTCTTTAAAAGGCACGAAGCAGCTGCCCCAAACTTACTTAGAATTAAAACCTAAATTTCGTTTGTCTTTTCTTATTTCTCTAGCTAGTATCTGTTGTAATATTTTAATATTGCATATTCAATGTGAACCAAGCAGTTACTCTTAGTGAATTTCACATTTGACGAGAAAAAATATTGTCACATGACTCTCAAGAGCCAATCATGAATTGATCAGGACAGAATACTACACTACTCCCAAGTTGGGGTGACTGCATTTCCTCTCCAAAGGGAACAAACTCTGTGATTTTTGAGTTACCTTCCAACATCATTTTAAATGCCCTTCATGCTCACTTCAGATTGTAATTATTCTGTTAACAAAAACTCACAAAAATTGAATCGAAATCTGATCCAGATTCGTTATAGTGTGACTGCAGCTTTGGGGTTATTTGCAATTTCTTGAATGTTCATGTAATTTGTATTGATTGCAACTCTTGCCAAATTTTGACATAAGTTGATTTTCAGAAGGGATTTGTGATGAAGGAAGTAATGATTTAAAGGACCAATCCTCTCACCCCAAACTACAATTCTTGTAGGGGTTAACCAAAATTTTCAATTGGCTCAGCTCTTTGATTGATAGCTAATTCAAACAATGCAGAGTACCAAAGCTTATATTACACAGCATGAACTGTACTGAGAGTGGTTTGATTATACACATTGAGCCTTTTGAACTCATCCTGAAGTAATAAACTGCGATTGTGTCTGGATGAGGATGAATTTTAGACAGTTTTGGGAGGGGCTTAAGTAAGAAGGTTAGGACAATAAGTGTTGTTTGGGACTGAGAGAATTGGGTCTTTAAGTGTGGGTCTTATCCACCCTAAACTTTTCAATGCTGGCAATTGCAGCTGTTTTACAGTCATGAAGAATCTTTGAATTGAAGAATGATGGAAATGTCAGAGAATCCAAATTTGTCATTTCATCAATGAAGGTGGTAGAAAATGTGTATTTGACAAAACAGGAAGTCATGGTAAAGTCATTTTATGTGGCACAGTCATGCAAAAAGGATCCCAGGGTAGTGGGATTCATGTGGTATTTTAATAAAAAAAAGACCGCTGTGAGAGATTATGAAGGCATATCTTGTCGATGGTGATTCATATGGCCCTGGGGGTCCACAAATAAAAGGAACCTTTCACTAAAAATTCAAGAAGAAACCTGTAAAACATTGTCATATTGAGAATTAAATTTAAACTTGAATAAATTTATTTTAAATTTAACTAATGTTTTGTTTTCCACTCTCTTCCTTATCACAGCTGAGAAGACGTTTAAACATTTGACTTCCTCAAGCACTTTCGAGGCTGGTGCTGTTATTGTGACATCTGACCTTGTGAATGGTTACATAAATATCACTGACTTGAATGAGAATGTTTTCATGAAGAACAAGAATGCGGTATTATTTTTTTTTTTAGAGAAGATACTTTTTCCTGAGCCTTTTAGAGGTGGGGCTCACTTTTGTGATAGCTAGACCATTTTATGGAGGGATTTAAGAAAAGCTAAGGTTTTTGGTTTTGGAAATTGGCTTCATGTAACATCAAGGCATATGTGGTAAAACTTTGAAATCTTTAAAAATTACGGTCAAATTCGATTAAAGGTAATATTTAAATGTTAAAGGAAGGTTCAAAAACTGATTGAGGGAGGTTACTTCACAAGTGGCAAGTGGAATAAACTGCAAATTTAATCCAAACCTTGGACAGAGTTGGGTGCAACTGATGTGGGTAGTTAGATATTTATTAGTACACAGAGGTTACAGTATTTTTGCAGCTAGAGGTTATAGCTGCAGATCAGAAAATAAAATTAGTCATCTGGTTTGAACACTTTTCTGAAACATTGCCAGTTTTGTCCATGTGTTTGTAACTTTAGGAGAAATTGTTAATTAGAAAAGTTTGACAAACCTTTTATGGACCTTTTTTGCAAATTTTCCACAGTTCTGTAACATAAAAGTAATGGTTTTGTGTAATTAACATTGGTCATTATATGACACATTAACTTTGGATGTAAATTTAGTTTCTTTTCTGGTGCAAGGCAGCAAAACGGACTTATCGTGCATGCTGCTGAGAAGTTGGTCACTGAAGGTTAAGTCTGTTTAAGTTTCATAGGATGTTCAGAATGTTTAAGAATGCAAGACATACAAGTCAGGAGTTCCTGAGAGCTAGGCCACATCACCATGAACATCCTGTGAGAGCAGTGTAACTGCAGAGAGTTTATAAATATGCCTGATACGAGTTACAGAAATAAAGTACTATGTGGGATAACTGAAGTATGTTATAAGTCAATGTCCTGGTAGAAAATATATGCCCAGCATAGGTATATCCCTCATTAATTTCAATAAAGAAAATGTATTTAGTATCCACCCTTTCAAGGTTGTTGTTTTTCTAGATGGAGTTTCTTCCAATGGTTAGAGACACTTGTTACCTTGCAGCTCAGCTGGGGATATTGCATTTCTTTCCCTGTGGGCTGGGGGTTGTAGAATATGCCCATGGTGTTTCTTGACAGTCAAAAGAGGTTACTAAAGGGAAAAAACTTGAACTGCGTGTGGACTGTGTGTGAACTGTATTTGAAATCAAACTTATACCATATGTGTGACCATATTTTAACCTTAAAGAACCAGTTCTCTCACCCCAAACAGTACCAATTCTCCTAACCTTCTTACTTGAGCCCCTCCCACAATTTTCTGAAATTCATCCTCATCCAGATACAATCTCTGTTTATTGCTTCAAGATGAGTATAGAAAACTCAATTTATTTAATCAAAACACTCTCAGTACCGTTCATGCTGTGTAATAAAAACTTTGGTACTCTGCATTGTTTGAATTAGCTGTCAATCAAAGAGCTGAGCCAATTGAGAATTTCGGTACCCCCGTACCAAAATTGTAGTTTAGGGTGAGAGGTTTGGCCCTTTAAACTTTTTATGTTGTTGGCATTATGTGACAAACTTGTGTTGGTGTGTCCTTTAACCTCATTTAAATAACTATTTGTCAAGAGTCTTCTTGTCTTACAGACTGTACAAGCTCCTATCATTTTGAATGGTTCTTTGATAGCAGAAGATGACATGCAAGTCAATGGTTACAAAGATGGTGTTCTTCCTGCAAACCTGGTGTCATTGCAAGGAAATCATACAATAGACAGATTAAAAGTATTTCAAGACTCCACTAATTTTACAGGTAGGCATACCAAAATATTTGAAAAAATAGATTTAAGCACCCATGAGAAAATATTTGCCTTCACGGAATCTGTGATGGCTACTGCAGTTTTTACAGAAAAACTGAGATTCCCAAGTTAAGTACCCAATCGCTGGTTCATTACTCCAAGTAACTGCTTCTCAAATGTCAATCTTCAGGGCTATTATCAATTGCTTGAATGAACCTCTAATTGGTATTAATAACAGTTTGTGACAAGGTTAGGCATAGGACGAATTTTTCCTAATGCATTGTTGCAAGTATTTGATCTTTTAACTTATTGAAAGATACAAGGCATTCATCTTTTTTCCATCCATGTTTATTATCTTTCATCAACAATTGATAAATTGCAAAACAAAAATACACACCTTGTTAAAACATTAATTTGAATAGCAAACATCAGATTTCATGAACATCTTTAAAGCATTCATTCAATTTCGAAGACAAAAATTTTGTCTCCTTCTTTACTCAAAATATACTTTTCTTCTTTTAATTTAAAACAAAATTTAGAAGAGATGCTTTCCACACTTGGTTTGTCATTATTAATCTTACAAGTGAAAATACAACTCTTGGCATAAAATACTGGAAAGTTACCTGGATTAAATTTGTCACTGAATAAGCCAAAAAAAAAAAATCATACTCTATTTTGGTGTGAAGAACAAATATTTTCATGTTGAACTTTTGATTGAGCAAAAATAATCCCCTAAAATCTCCCAGACAGTTTTGTGTTTTTGTGTTTGGAGAAGATGGAGGGAGGAATAATTTTATTCTTTGTCACTGCACTCTGATACTTTGAGGGATTTATTAAGCTTTTTTAGTAAAGTGTTGAATATGTATGCTGATCAATTTATAGTTTGTTTGAATCATGACTAAAGTGTTAAACAATTCTCAAAACTGTCTGGATTTTCTCTCATGTACAATACTGATGTTCAGATGCATCATTTAAGAAGCTGTTGAAGGAAATATGAACAGGTTTCAACACCTGTTTATCTACTTACTCTTTAATCACATAGACTAGTAGAAGCATAAACTGACCAAGGATTTTCTTACTTTATTTTTTGCTCAAATCTATATTTTCAGCAAATTTGGATGTCCAGGGCCTGGTGGATGGGGTCGATATCTCAGAAGACACAGTTCTTCTCACCAGCACTAACCAAACTGTAACTGGTGCCCTCACTTTTAACGAGGCAGTAAGATTTGAAGGTGATGTCGCTGTGGATGGTCTGGTTGATGGCATTGACATTTCAGAGCTTGTTAATATAGCTGTCTTCAAGAACCAGTCCTACATTATACAGGGTGAGCCTTCTTTTGTTTGTAACCTTTGTCTTGCTTCTATGGTAACTTTCTTGTCAGTATTGTGTAATGTTAATGGATATTTTTCCTCATAAAAGTTGTCATTGCCTACAAAAATGAAGCTTTATTTGTGACCAGATGTTTAAATTTTATCACTAATAAAATGAGATTATAAAGCAGGCTACACTATGCCTCATAATAGTAACATGCTTTTAATTAATTCAGCTAGATTCTCATTGATATCTGAACACAGGAAGATGACAAACAGTGCCACCCTGGACTGAAATAGAAAGGTTGATTGCTGGCCTAACCAAAGCTGAAAATCACAACAGCGCTTAAGTTTCAGGGCTTAATTTTGTAACCAATGCATGTCCAATCTAGTGTGTCTTCTCTGTGTTTAAGAATTTTACTGACTTGATGTGACTGTTAGAAAGACATAGTGTGTGCCCAGTAGGTGGGGAAGGGGGGTGCAAGTATGCAAATGTAATGACGTGTGGCTTAAGTTTCTTTTACTCCTTTTAGTTTACATCTTCTCAGGCAACTACAATTTTCAAAACATCACTTGTCACTGGCTAGGGAAGCAGATGAAGTGATCATATTGGCAAGATTTTTTGAAGTGTTCAACTTTGTTTTGTACCTATTTCTTTTTCTGCTAACAAATACTGTTTTACCAATACTGTTTTAAAAGTAATGTTAATGATGTGCACATCCTTAAAAAGTGATCTTATAGTCAAATCTATCCAGAAATTCATGCAGTGCAGATTTTATGTAAATCTGGCCATAAATTACATGGGTATTGTTTTATGGCATGTACAATTCCATTAGGGAGGTGAGGAAGCCCTCACTGGAATTTCCTATGACATCTTGTGGAGCTTATGTGGGCTCATCTGTGCCTCCATTCGTGCCTGATATTTATCATTTACTTGCTTGGTCAGGTGGTTGGCTGCTCAATATGAAATGGGAGAACTGAGCTAAGATCATGCATGATCACCATATCCCTGAGCTTTTGAAGTCAGGTAAATAATTGCCAAATGAACTGTGCCCACAGACTTCCTATACATGGACAGAGCATACTGTGTGTTAGACTGTCGCTACCGCACGTGTGAATATAGGCGTAGCAAGATGGCTGTCTGTTGTGGTTTTGTGTGTGAAAGTTGAGACTTGCTCGAGTAGTTCAAAACAACAGAATTTGAAAGAAACTTGCAATATTTTTGAAATAAGGTAAGGTCAAAATTACTACATGTATTGCAGGAATATGATATTGTTTCTTGTTCAAGTTTAACTTTTTGTTCAAAATATTGCAAAGTTGTTGTCAAATCATACAAATTTCAGCTTCACGACAGCCATCTTGCTGTGCTTTTTTTGTCCCAGTCTGTGGCGACAATCTACCAATAGGACGTAGGCGTTACATGCTCTGTCCATTTTTATAGGAAGTCCATGGCTGTGCCCAAATAAAGAATTCAAAGGATGGAGTTTGGTGATTGGCAAAATGAAGTTTACTTTCAGACCCTAACAGAGATGTTGGCCCTATTTTTTGTTGTGATCTATTGAAATATATTTTAATTTTGAATGTTGAATGTTGAATTTTCATCAACCTGCTGAAGTGTTAACCTATAGATACTCCCTGACTTACCTCCCCCACACTGGTGTCTGCCTTATATATCTTGAAAATTAAATTATCCTAACTGCTGTCACATATTGTGTCTTTTACGAAGGTGAGAAAACTTTTGCAACTAATGTGAGCAGTACATGGGGGTTGTCTGTTGAATCTGGAAAGACTATTGATGGGGTGGATGTGGAAGATTTGGATCGATATGCTCTCAAGATATCTGAAGAACAAAATATAACAGGTAAAAATGGTTTTACTTGAGGTGTGACAAAATATCAATATTGAACAATGCAATCTAGGTAACCATGTGATGCAAATATAAGGCAGACTGGCCCTTTGAAGAAATTTGCAAAACATTTATTTAGTCCAAAGGTGCAGTCCAAACAATAGTCTTCTGTAATGCTCAGATTATGAGTGAACTGGAAGCAGTAGCATAGCCAGGACTGTGTCATGGGGGGTTTGGGGGCATGGCACGAGGGAAAAGTCTATGAGGAGGGAGAAAAAAGGTTAAAATTGGGGTGTTTTTTATTTATTTTTCTTCCAAGGTTAGGTCATGGGGGTGTTTGAACCCCTAAAACCACCCCTGTGGCTATGCCACTGGTTGGAGGATTATTTGGCTGGCAGCAGAGCAATTAATTTTCTTATTTTGCCTTTATCTTGGATCAACTTCCAGCTTCATTTGGTAATTGATTTTATTTAAGGATCTCTTTTGAAATGCCTGATGCTGTGTATGTAGTTGAGTCTTAAGGAAATTTAATCCTCTTCAGCCAAGTTGGCAGTCTCTGATTGACCAACACCTCTGTGTGAATCTCTGTTTCCTTTTCTGCTCAGTTGACTTTTTGGTCTACTTACACTGTCATGTGACATGGTTGACAGAGGATTTTGTTCATCCAGGAAATAATGGATTTGTTGCCTGGATGGCTAAATCTCTGATAGACTTTCTAGGATTAATTTACACACTCTTATAACAACTTCAGGAGTCTCACAGCATGTGATAATTAAAGATCATTGCATATCATTAGATGAAACTTTCATGCAAGGCTTACCCTACATGTGTATTGGATGATTATCATGTATGCTTGTGAGTTATACTGAAATATATGGGAATGGACATTTCTGAATTCTTGCAAAGGCAGGCAAGGAATCTGGGTGAAGGTCCATGTTTTTCTCTTTTTTTGCCTTTGAAGGTCACTATACTTTTGACGGTGATATACAGATAGATGGAAATGTTTCTGTCGAGGGAACAGTAAATAATCTTTATTTACCAAATGATATCCTGTTAGTTAATAGCTCGGAAGAATTTACTATTTTTGGACCAATAACATTTACAAGAAACCTCACTGTATTGGACCTGAACGTGGGGCAAGCTATTGATGGAATCGAGGCATCAGGTGAGGTCTGGATAGTTTTAAACTCTCAGTCAGTTCTCACTGCTTTTCACAGCTTGCGCTAAGTTTGACATAGTTTAAATTATGTTTGTTCCTGAAAAATATTCCCAGTTCATGTGGCACTTGATACTGATTGTAATATTTAAGCAGTGTTAAAAGATAAGCACCTCTTTGAGATGGTTATTTTGGAACATTTCATTTAATCTAATTTAATTTCATTTATTCACATCAGCAAAAAAGATAAATGTGCAATTTGGTTAAGTTAATTTGTTACATAATCTTTTAATAATGTTTCTAAGTAACCACATTATGACAGCTTAACCCAGAGTGAAATTTTGTAGCCAAAGATGAATGCATTATCCATTACTGTGAGTTTATCACACAGTCATCGGACTGTAATAGCTTATAGGAGTTGAGTATTGTTGATAAGTATGAATGAGTTTTAAGGAGGTACTGTTGTAAGCACATGTGGGTATCACTCTTACTGTATGTGATCCGTGATAGCCAACTTAAGGGTTCAAATAACAACAGATATCAAATTCTGAAAATTCTTTATTAGTGAAATATGGCAATAACATTGAAAAGAGGTGGGGAACGAAAATATCACTTAAAATAGGAAATTAACAAAAAAGAACCCTTGATGAAGAAATATGCAAAATTGATATGAGTATGTTTCAAATTTAGGAGTAAGTTAAAGGAAATTAAATGTGCATTCATACTTGGTAATAATTCTCATCTTCTATTGGTTTATTACAGTCAGGTGACCATGCATTATCCTGTTACAATCTCTCGGTAATAACTCGCTAATCCTAGGCTACTCCACTTTACTCAATTATGTCTTCTTTTAATGCAGTTCTTTACAAATGCAATTACCCTTCTTTAAATCTTTTTAAATATCGTTGTGTATGAATGAAAAAGGTTAAGCAACTCTGGACCTGTGCATTAAAACATCATACTGCATTCTTGGGAGTTACCAAACCGACTGCATGGTCAAGTGGTTAGAGCATCAGACTTGCAGTTGGGAGGTCGAGAGTTGGACTCCTGGCGATGTCATACCAAATACTTAAAAATTGGAACCTACTGCCATTGTGCTTGGTGCTTTGCAAAAGCAATGGAGTAGGGAAAACAAGCCAGTGAGCCACAAGTGGAAAAAAGGCCATAGCCGGCTCGACTTGAACCAAATGGATGAAAACTGGGCCATGAACTCCATCTAACCTAACCAAATCTCAGGAGATATGGCTGTGGCTGAATCAAGAGGGCACAGCATTTTTCCAATTGTGCATTTTCTTGTGCTAAACCTTAGTCTGTCATTGCTTTGAGACTTGAAAAATGTATTTACATCCATACAAAGGAATCACCAGAAGTTGTAACCCTGGTTCAAATTCTAGTTGAAGTCAGCTGGATTCAGCTGGATTTCAGTTAGAACCTAGGGAAAAACCCTGTTAAATCCAGTTAATCGTATGTGGAATTTGGACAAATTCAACTGGGTTGAAGTAGTTATCCAATTTGAAAGCTGTAGAACCCACCTTGACCCACTTGGTTTAATGTGGAATTTGGGCAAAACCACTGGAACCAGTTAAACACAGTTGAATTTGTCAACAAGAAATTTGAACAAGGGAATGGGATCAATGGATTTAATACCAAGATACTTAAAGCTATATTTCTCTCTCACCAGATGGTGGTACAAATCTGGATGTTCTTTTGTTGTCTCCTCCAAGTAATGGAGATCAAATTGTTTCTGGCAACGTAACCTTCATGGATGATATATACTTGAAACAAGATACACCAGCAGAAGGACTGGTTGATGGAGTTGATTTGAGTGAACTTTCTCTGGAAACAGTCAGGAAAGATGAAGATAGCATCATAACAGGTTGGTTGTCATCTTCCTGTCTCTTGTCAAGTCAAAGCTGAACAATAAAGGTCTAATCCTCTCACCCTTAAGAGATTCAATCCCCCTAACCTACTTGAACTAAGAACTATCTAAAACTCATCCACATATCCCAAACACAATCTCAGTTTATTGCTTAATTGTCAGTACACAAGACCCCAAGGTGTAATCAAAACTCAGTACAGTACATGCTGTGTATTATGAATTACAGTGCAATGCATTTTTTGAACTTGCTGCCAATCAAAGAGTTGTGCTTATTGAGAATTTCTGTGGAATTCTCCAAAAATTGTAGTTTGGGGTGGGGAAGAGCAGTCACCTTAAACTTATTTTCAACCATTTTGTCACTAATTGATCTGGCTTTGTTGGGAAATGGTTATGTAGAGAAGCCTCAACAATTCTGTCTGCGCATAACTGAAATAAAAATATTCCTGTAAAATGTCTGGGTAGATAGTCTATGCTTTTTTCAAGTTCAACATTGACAACATCATTGTGTATTTTTATATATATCTATATGTCTGTATTTTTATATGTGTCGTTACTTCTCAGGATTCAAGATTTTCCAAGATCATGTCAATTTTCTGCAAGATATTCAATTGGAGGGTACCTTGTCAGATGTTAACATCACTGATGTGGATGCAAGGGCCTTGAAAACTTCAGATGATGCTTGGAGTGCCATTGGAGAGCTTGTATTCACTGCTCCCGTCACAAATGTAAATATTATGTAATTTTGAGGTCAATCATGTCACAGTTGTGAAACTGCAACTACATTAGACTAGATACAGCTCCTGCAGCCATGCCTTGCTGATGTATGTTACATATGATGGAGGCACCTTTTATTTGTCTACATTATTAAATGTGTACAGCCACAAAGTACTACTGCAGTCCAAAGACTAAATAAAAATGCAACCTACTGCCATTGTGCGTGATGCTCTGCATAAGCAGTAAAAAGGGAAAACAAGTCAGTGAACCACAACGGGAAAAAAGACCATGACCGGCTCGACTTGAACCAATAGGTTGGAAACTGAGCTGTGAAACTTCATATAACTCACTACTGCAGCTGATGCAGCTTGGCTGAGCCAGCCGCAGCTTGTTTTCATATTTTGCTGTAAATGAATAAGGAATTTTGTTGTCAGAAATCTTCAAATATCTGACGGATTTATTTTTGGTTGACTATAGGAAGCTCTTTTGATTAAAGAGTTTATTTTCAATACAGCTTCAGTTTTACTACCCAATGCATATCAATTGAAAATGTTTACGTTTATTATTTATTTTTCATTTCCTATGTACAAATGGTATTTATTGGAGTCTGAGGGTTGCTATATGGAGTGATGAAGTAAAGGAAATATATATTTGCTTCTAGTAGGGTAGGGGCTTTCAACAGTTTCTTGCTGTTGTTTCAAATTGGCATTTACAAATGTAACAAATCCCACCATGTAGTCAGAACTGGAAAAAACCTGTGGCCACCTAGACTTAAACCAGTTGGTTAGAAACAGGTCTGTAAAACTTCATCTAACCTAACGTAATCCACCATTTAGTAAGTAAACATAATCGTTTGTTGCTTTCTGTGAAACTTGGGTGGGGCTCATGTCCCACCAGAAAGTGCCAAAAGTCCTGCTGGTTGAGACTTATCCCTTAGGTTGAAATTCACTGTAGCAGGGATTAGGGAAAACTATACACTGACCCATAATTGCAAAAAGGCCATTGTTGCAGTCAAATTGCCATTGTTGCTGTTAGATTGGCATTGTTGCTGTAAGATTGCCATTGTTGCTGTTAGGTTGCCATTGTTGCTGTTGGATTGCCATTGTTGCTATTAGATTGCCATTGTTGCAGTTAGATTGCCATTGTTGCTGGTAGATTAAACCGGAAGTTTACAGGTTGAGGAGTTGAGCTTCAACAAACCAAACCAAACCCAATTTGGTTTATTTCTCTCTTTAATAGTTTGAAGCTAATCTGGAGACAATTAACCAGCACTCTTTTAGAGACACCTCATTAGCTGATTTGGCCTTACAAGGCGTAGAAGAAACAATTAATGGTCAAAAGGCTTTCCAAACCATCTCATCAGAAAAATCCATTAATTTTACAGACCACTTAAATGGCATTTCACTGGACAAAATTTGTGAAGAGGCTATATTGTTAAATGGAACAGATGCTGTTATCTTCTCTGGAAGCATAATTTTTCAAGATGAGTTGCAAATCTTGGGGGATATGAATCTGAATGGAACTATTGATGGTAATGCTTTTGTGTTGTGTTGTTTGGAAATTAACTACTATGAGAGGGGGTTTCTGCCTTTGAAAAATACACATAGGTCATTTATCAGATCTGGGATGACTTAAATCTGTAAAGCGTTTTTCTTACTTTGTGTAATTTAAGATTTAACATTGATGGACTAAGCAGAATTAGCACATGATTATTCACGATCAGAGTGTTAATCCAAGTGGTGCATGAGGGTACGTCCCAACAACCAGGGATAGCAGTAACCCTTGGAGTGCATTATTCTGTGCTATTGCATATGTCCAGTGTTGTTAAAACCTTGCTCATTCAAACACAAATTTTTTGCTTGAAAAAAAGATGAAAAGGGGTGAAATTTTGTTTTCATAAATAACCACATTAAAACAGCATTACCCAGAGTTAATACGAGTAGCCCAAGATTATAATTTTAGTCATTACTAGAGATACTGCTGGATAATCCACAATCACCTGATTGTATTGTGACAATAGAAGTTTAGGATTATTACCAAGTGAGAGAAGTGGTGGTAGGTTTCTAAAATGCTTGAGTAGCTTTTAGCCATAAGATATAGGTAGCACATTTTAGCTCTTTTTGTCCGTATATCATTGTACCTTTGTCTCTTTTGCATCTTTTGCAAACACACTTAGCCAAGAAATCCATCTCTTCTGCAAATACACCATGCTTATAGAACTTAGTAGTTTATTTAAGCAACAATTGCTACATGAACAGGCATGCTTAATGCAACCTTAGACAACTGTATATGGATAGAATACATAATAGGCAAGCAGCTCAAGTGAATGATTGAGATGTGTGAGGAAGGGAACTGTTTAGCAACCTAACCAAGTGAAAACCTGCGTAAATATGGGCAAAGTTGGGTAGTAGCTTCCAAAAACCTGCATTTGGAAGGTTTTTGGAAGCTACTACCCAACTCCGCCCATATTTACGCATGGAGACATGTTTTCTGCATCTATATCTCTTCAATGTTCTTTTTTTCAGTATTCAAGATATGGGAGCATACTGCTTTTATGTGCTGTATTTCATTGGCTTCAAGATGCCTTAACAATAAATTCTTTGCCCAGGCTATTCCATGAAAGATTGCTTTGGTGAATTGTTATTGCATAATTAGAGAAATTAAGTCCGAGAATTAGTTATTTGGCATTGGCAAATTTTACCTGTTTCCTTTTCATTGTTGCACATCTGGAGGGATGGCTTGACCGAGATTGACATCATAGAAATAATTCTGCTACTTACTATGTTTAAAGTGCCATTTTGAGTTGGTTTGTGAAAGTCACCAATTTAGTTTTATTCGCACAATGGAGAATGGTCAAAGTAGGACAGTCCCCAAATCCTACTCACAAATAAATGTATCCTGAGGGAGAAACTTGTTTCATTTCAATTCTTTCTTCTTTTTTTCACGTGGCAGTATCCTCCCTCACCCTTGTAAAGTAATATCAATATCAACCCAATTTTACCCTCCAGTAAAATGAATATCTGATTGCTTGCCTATTGTAACAATATGTCAAAAGATTACTTTAAAATGTTACTGTGTTCAAAACTTTGAAATACTTATGCTTTCCTTTTCCAATATTTTGTGACAGGACTTGACCTGAAGGATGCAGTTACTGTTTTTGGAACCCAAGTCATCAGTTCCATCACAGAGTTTCGTTCACCTGTCTTTGTTGATGACTTTAATGTAAATGGAGATGTTGAAATCAGTGGAAATGTAAACGGCGATAATGTGGCAGAGATCGTCCAAGACACGCTGTTTATATACGGTGAGTAAAGTTTTTTTTTTGCAGTGTACTTTGAAAACCTATTGCAGAGCAGAATAATATGTTTGGCTACATTTCATTCTTAGAAGAGTTATAACTTATTTTTTCGTGAGGAAATTTTTAGGGGATGTTTGTGAAGACTTAGGTGGCACTACATGGGGATTTCAAAGAGTATCAACATCCCCTCCTGGTTGTGGGAAGTAGTCTCATTTACAATTTGAATTTAAGAAAGGCAACTTGTTACAAAAAATTAAAAACAATATCATCACTTTTCAAATTTTTTTTACTGAAAATCATTGAATGAAAATTTTACCTTATAGAAAGCTGGAACTTGTTTTATAGTTTTTTTTCTCAGTATTGGAAATCTTGGAATGTACAGTGCATTGCATTGCATAACATTACTGCTCGCATTTAATTAAATTATATTACTTGTGGTTATGCTCAGAAAATCATGTTATAAGAATGGAGCTTTTGTTTTCTCAACAGGTGACCAAACTGTAAGTGGGAATAAAACATTCATCAATGATTTAACATTTGGAGGTGATTTAGACCTGGATGGCTCTATCAACGAAGTTGATATTTCAGACCTTGCTCTTGACGCTGTCTACAAGATAGGAGACTATACTATATCTGGAGGTAAAGTCTTCACTTCTGAAGTTGGAATGGATGATATTACTGTTGGAGGTAAGGAGCTAATTATTACATAAATTTTATATTGGCTGGGAAGTATCAGTCTACCTCTGGAACTATAATGTTTGTGGCTTGATTTATCCTTCTAGTACATTGATTCCCACTGATTTTTGAAGTTACCAAATTTCATGAATTGGAATTTTTCGGTGATTCCTTCAAAGGGTTGCTGGAATTGATTTGCATATCATTTTTTGTTGCTATAACAGTTGCTGATGATACTAGAAGCAAATAGCAAGTTTTAGCCATCTCAAGCTGGCAACTAATAATCCAGAATGTATCAGAGAACTTCCTCTTCAGGTATCTTGAGATCAATAAAGATAAAGGCATTTGGCCCCTTAATTATAATTCAAAGACTATTTGCTCTATGGAGCAAGAAGGTTGGTTTTAAGGGGTTAACTGCTGCAAATACAAGCTACGCCTGAGAAAAGGCCTTTTCCTCAGGTAACATTTGCTAAAACGTCCTATTCAATTCTAGCAGCATGTGTATGCTGCACACCTTCAGCTGTACTTTGTTAGCTCTCTCCAGGTGTCTCCGGGTATATATGTTTACTATCTGTGCCCTAAATCTCTCCAATAAACAAGCCTTCGGTTGATTCTGCACTGCAAGTATTGCTTTGTGCTGATCGTAGCTGTACTGCGCCATGCCACCTACTGGACTATATCAGAAATAAAGCATAGTGCATGCAGACGAGAGCTTTGTGACTCATGAACAAGTAAAATAACACAACTACATATTGATGTTTGCAGGAGATGCAACATACCACTAATGGCAAATTTAGCAGCATGGTACCTCAGCCATGAAGCTGTATTTATTTGGATGTGCTTCTTAGTGGATTTCATTTGTAGCCAACAAACACATTTTTTGTCAAATGCATGAGAGACACAACTATATCTTCCATGGATTTGTAAAATGGCATTATGGCACAGGTGACAGAAGAAATCCTGATGGAAAGACACCTCAGCTTATTTTGAAAAGATGCTGACCACAACTTCCATATCAAAGACTGGATCTAAAATGGCCTTTTTGAGCCAGCATACCCTGGAAGTGACATGATGACCAGCATCAAGAATCTGTTGTGTGGACTTGACAGGTGATTAATGCAGGAATGAGCTAAATGATGATTACCAACAGAGGCAACTGGGGGCAGGGCTGCAACTGCCCCCCTATATTTGCAAAAAGTGTGAAAAGAAAAGGAAAAGAAGGGAAAAGAAATAGAAAAGGAGTACTCAACTCCCTATCAAAATACCCTGGCAATCGTCCCTGAATACCAATGGTGTAGCTAATGGGAAACCTGTTACCAGACTAGTAGGGTAGCCAGGATGGTGTCATGGGGGTGTCATGGGAGGTTTAGGGCTCGACTTGAGAGAAAAGTCTTAGGATAGAGAGAAAAATTGCTACTTTAGGTGTTTTTGCATTGCAAGGTTGGGTCATGGGGGGTCTAACCCCCAAAACCACCCCTGTGGCTATGCCACTCTACCGGCCAGTATTTTCTGCAAAGATAAGGTTATTTGAATGCCTTGGTGACCATATTTAATTTGAAAGTTTCATTAACTAACAATGTGTATGTCTTCAACTCAACTCAATGATACCTCGTCCTTTCAACTTTGATCGATGCCATCAAAATACTGTAGACTGGAGCCACTGTTTGACCTAGAAGAGACTAAACTCAAAACATGCATCTGTAGTGATTGGCTGGACTGAGATAATGGAAAAGGTTCCAGACCCGAGACTTGCAATCCGGAGATTTCATGCCTTTCTGCAGGAGTAATTCCCCACCTTTCATTTTAAATGTGAATCCTTGTTCTTTAAATATTTTGATTAATTATTTTATTTATTTTTTCATATTTACTTTATCGAATTACGTATTGTTGTTTTTATATTTGTTTATGTACATTACTATATGTATGGATGTTTAATGCTCAGTTTTACATGCACATTTATTTAATTTTGTCTGAAATTGATAATCTCACTTTTTTCCACACTTCAAATATTTGCTTTTTTTTGTATATTGGCTTATGCAATGTCACTGTTTGAAGTAAGTCCTGGTGAAATACATAACTATTAAAAACGCATTGCTGATACTGCCAGTTAGCACAAATAAGTCAGTGAAATGGGCAGGTATAACATCAATTCAAGGTGGCATGTTTCTTACAAGATGGTCCCTTTTGAATTACACCTTCTAACTTTCTGTTTCATAGTTTGAATGAAGGAGATGGCAATTTTTTTTCAAAAAAAAAATGATGAATCTAAGCAGTTTATTAGGGTGTAGGTATGTGTGCATTAGTCAGTTTCCCTTAGCAGAGAGTATACAGGGTGGTAGGAACTAGTATTGTTGCCTTTGGAAGCTATTGCTTCCAAGGGGTGAAATTCTAAAAATGATTGGGGGAGGAAGAGGGAACATGAAGAGGAGCTGTCATATATAGTTATAGTCAAGTTATATATTATGTTGAATTCCTTATGGGTCCCATATGAAACAACTGTCAGATTTGCCTTCTTGTTTTCTTTTTTTTTTCCTCTCTTTAATTTTTTTTTTCATTTTTATTTCTACCAGTTGATTTGGCTCCTTCTTTTTCTTTTTTTGTTCGTTTATTTTCTTCATTTTAGTGCGACCAGTTGTAAAGTCATGCAGTCCTGTTTTATCAGCTGTTAAGTCAAGCAATCTTGGTCTCCATCATATAAGCAAGCCACGTTTTCCTGCACTTACCCCAAGTGATACAATTGACTCAGAAATGGCTACACCAATTACATACATCACAGAAACATATGATTTTCTTGTGACTGATTTGGGCAGTACTCCTATTACTTCAGCTGCATTGGGGGATGAAGCTGAAACAGAAATTGCTACACCAACTATTTATATCTCAGAAACTCAACTTGCGACTGATTTGGACAGTATTCCAATCAGTGCAGCTGCTTTGAATGATGCAGTTGCAACAAATATTGTAATGCCCAGTATTTATATCGCAGGAACAGAATTTGTAACTGATTTTGGCATTACTGCAACCAATGCAGAAATTGCTACACAAAGTATTTTTATGACGGAAACTGATCTGGCCACTGATTTGGGCAGTATTCCAATCACTGCAGCTGCTTTGAGGGATGCAATTGAAAAAGACATTGCCACACCAAATGTTTATATCGCAGAAACTGAATTTGTTACTGATTTTGGCATTACTCCAGTTAATGTAGCTGCATCAAGGAGTGCAACCGATGCAGAAATTGCTACACCAAGTATTTTTATGACAGAAACTGACCTTGTGACTGATTTGGGCAGTATTCCTATCACTGCATCTGCTCCAAGGGATGCAATGGAAACAGAAATTGCCACACCAAATATTTATATTGCAGAAACTGAATTTGTTACTGATTTTGGCAATACTCCTATAAATTTAGCTGCATTAGGGAGTGCAACTGATGCAGAAATTGCTACACCAAGTATTTTTATGACAGAAACTGACCTTGTGACTGATTTGGGCAGTATTCCTATCACTGCATCTGCTTCGATGGATGCAATGGAAACAGAAATTGCTATACCTGGTATTTATATCTCAGAAACAGAATTTGTAACCGACTTTGGCAGCACTCCTATCACTGCACCCACATTAGGGGATGTAACTGAAGCAGAAATTGCCCCACCAGGTACATTAATTCCAGAAATGGATCTTGTGACTAATCAGGACCTCGTTTCTCTAAAAGCATCTGCCAGAACATGTGTAGATTCTGTGTCAGGAAATGTTGGGCCAGAGGCACCCACTGGTAAGCTCTGAGCAAAAGTGGACCGATTTGTTTTGCAAATGGTCAGGTTTTGAAAGTATCATTTGAATTAGTAAAGATTCTATATAGCATTATGGTGAAGTTTATATTTAATATATCCATATGGTGCTGAGATACTGTAAGCAGTTGAAGCTCTTGTAGACGAATCCAAACAGTCGCATAATGATCTGCTTTAGTCATAACTGGCCAGGGTTCTCATCTTAAGAATCTTTTCAATTCCTTTTTTGTCTGTACCATGGATGGTTATACATTAAACATCCCTCTTAATTTGCTGATTAGGAGTGTTTAGAATTTGCATGAAGACAATAGCATTACGAAGAATTAAGGCTAATGGACCACACCAATGGCCAAGAGCAATTGTGGCCTTTGTTGAATTGGTTAGCTATTCAATGTGAAGTTGCAAATTGTAATTGGTTATCTTCATCCCCCACATTTGGAGTGGCTGAAATAGCATCATAAAAAACACTGCAACTGACCTGAACTGAGGACTGCAATTAAAACCGTTATGTTTTTTTTTTTATGGTGACACTTGAATGTTATAATAAAAGATCGAACAATCAGCTAGTATGGATAAACTCTTATACACACATGAAACAGGCTCAGAATAATGCACTGATCAATTGCAACCCCAATTCCTATAGACCCAGGGGTGGTCGGGTCTTGGCCGGGAACTTCATTTTTGAAATTGGTAAATACCCAGCCAAGTCCCCACACCTGACTGTCGGGCACTTGGCTGTCCCCGCCCAATTTCTCCAGCCTTCCAGATTGTGTGAAATCCTGGCACAAGACCAGGCCCTGTGGGGTCAAAATTTCTCTTAAGTCCCTGGCCAAATCCCCGCTCAAATCCGGGGCGGGGGTCAGGGTTGCAATTGATAAGTACATAATAAGTTTATTAGGAACAAGACAGAGAGTGGAGGGTGGAAGCGGACTCAAAAGTTGCTGTAATCTGGTAAGACATTATTCATTTGTCAACTTTGTTTTGTCTTAATTCTCTTTGTACTTAAGGTTTCATCAATGGAGCCAATTTTCTGGAATTTGTGGAAGATATTGTCATTCAACATGAAAATCAGACCATTTATGGTGATGTGAAATTTCAGGGCTCTTTAAGAGGTAACAGCAGCCTCACACTGAACGGAACTCTAAATGGTCTCGACTTGGAGGATTTCAACACATCTGTCCATAAAATATCTGATGAAGAATTCACAGGTAAGTTAATATGAGGAATACGTCTCAGTTAAAATGAACAGAATCACTCCTTAATGCCATCTAATTGCAACAGAAGCCTTAGACTTGCAGTAATGATGACCCAGGCAGTATCATAAAATACAGCGTAAGGGTGTAGAGACCATGGATCTGCTTACAAATTAGAAGTTAAAAGTATAAGACAAATGAGTAAGTTGCACATTAAAGTAACTTCATAGCTGCATGTGATTAAAAGTAACAAATATTACTGTCAGCAATGCATAAAACAATGACTCATGACATTGTTTAAATTATCCTGTATGTGTTTGGGGAAAGGGAAAAAAAGCAACAAATTGCTGCTTTTTCCCTGTCACTGATTTTGCAAAATCAGTCAATCAACTTTGCCAAGAGTAAAGGAGGGATTTCAGTTTCCCAGTTTACTAAATCTCATTTAGATGGATTCATGATCACCACCTGTAACACTGAAGGACTAACTCTGGAAAAGGAAGCTTTTCACATCCAGACCAGATCCCTCCTCACCCGTAAGGCTCCCCCTCTGTCTCCTCTGGAAACACCGACAACAGTACAGTCTAATTAATACTGTCTCAGAATTAAGTTGAGTACCAAAAACTTAAAATACAAATTTTTTTGTAAGAGCAACATTTTTCCCATCGATGAAAGCAATATAAAGATATGCTGCAGAATTGTCACGGTTGAAGAAAAAGTGATCGCATATCATCTATGTCATCTGAGATACTGAGAAGTCATGGTACAATTTGGAGAACTTAATGCATTGATGACATCTACTGCAATGGTTTTGGTAGTAACCTTTGGGGGTTGCGAACGTGCCCCTGCCCCCCCCCCCCCTCCAAATATTTGCCTGCCTTGAATAAAGGGGAATAAAGAACTTATTTACTTTTGTTTTTGTCATTTTAAATTTGCTTGGAACAAGTTTACATGTATAATTTTGGTGAATTCATGTAACATATAGTTCAGTTCAAGTTTCAGTTAATCAAGTATAAAACGGGTGTCTTCATGTATAAGGCATATCATACTTCATTATCTAGAAACATTCAAAATTATTTCTCCTTCTTGTCAAACAACTATAGTACCACGCAAAGTGGGAATCTCAGACAAAATCATGTCAATACAACAAAAAAGCAGCTTTGTATATCATGTTGCGGGGTAAACCTCTGGAATTCCATTGCTCTGAGTATAAGAGAAAGTATAGAAGCATTAACTCATTTAAATACAGTTTCAAGAAGTTTGTAATTTGCTCAATAGACTTTGTTAACTCACAGTTTTCATGTTTGTATCTCATTTTATGTAACATTTTTCTAGCATAATGTCGTCACTTTTTTGTAGTTATTCTGTAACTACAGCACCATTTGAATTATTTTAGGGGGAAAATGTTAATAAGTCTTGACCCTTCATCCTTTTCTAGTCATTCTGATACACTAATTAAATGTATACAAACTGCATGTAATATATTGTACAGAGATGCTAGAAATAAACATTGAATTGAAAATTGAATTGAATATATAGAAACGAAACTGGAGTTTATTGTAGCTGTGTTTAGAGAGATGCTGCAGTTCAGCCCAGACAGCTGCAATCTATGGCTAGTGACTTGGAATGTTGCTTTAAGTGGTGAATTGCTCTGTTTTAATGATCCAACTGCATAATTTTGTCTTCTAAACCAGTTATGATTACTAGTGCTCAACCAATTAGAATTATAAATTTGGAGGTATAAAGTTGAAACTTGCCTTGATTTTCTGCCAATGAATCAAACAATTTTACGAGTATGGCAGATTTTAAGTTGTTCTCTGAATTGATGTATGATCACAGGGAAACAAAGATTTCCTTAATATTCCAGGTTTGTTTGTTTTTTTTTTTTTAGGGAGCCTACATTTTGCAGACATCTATGCTAATGACAGCATTGGGGTGGAAGAGTTTGTCAATGAGATAGATATTGGAAATGATGTACTACTGAAAAGTAAAGAGGTACAACAGTATCATTATTATTTGCAACTCTAATTGTTTCTAGTATTAAAGCCCTAATCCTCTCACCCCAAACTATAATTTTTGTAGTAGTCTACAGAAATTTTCAGTAGATAGCACAGCTCTTTGATTGACAGGAAGTTCAAAAATACTGAAGCTCATTTAACACAGCATGTACTGTACTGAGGGTGTTTTGATCATGCATTGGGGTCTTATATAACGTACCTGTAATAAACTACAATAAACTGAGGTAATTTTTGGATGAGTGGATAATTTCAGACAGTTGTTGGAGGCTTAAGGAAGAAGAATAGGAGGATTGGAACTGTCTGGGGTGAGAGGATTAGGCCTTTAATTTCTTTCCAGCAGTAAAAGAATGTAATATTCTAATATTTTCACACTGCATACTGGAAATTTGCTGGAATAAAGTCAAAACCAAAATGTTTCCTTCTTTGGTACAATGAATAGAATAGACAAGCTAGAAGATGTTTCACTTTCTCTCAACTGACAGACCACTTGGTCCAGTGGTTAGAGCATCAGGGGTGCAGTTGGGAGGTCGGGAGTTTTAGTCCTGACCAAGTTAGACCAAAGATTTTAAAAACAGAACCTACTACTAATGTTTGTGATGTTCAGCATTAGCAAGGGAGAAGGGAAAACAAGCCAGTGAGCCACAACTTGAAAAAATGCCTGTCCTTCTCGACTTGTACAAATTGATTAGAAATTGGACCGTAAAACTCCATCCATCCTAACCTAACCTTTCTCTCAACAGTAATATCGCATCAGACTTAATCTTTGCTATCCAAAAAGGTTTTTTGAAAAATTTTCTTCAAAAGTGTTCACTTTTTCCTGCTCAGTGATGTGGAAAAACAGAAAGAAAAATGGTGGATCATGGGGATTGCAAACATGTCGCCCCCTCCCTGGACTGTGTGTCTGCCTTTAATAAATGGAATAAATTTGTTAATTAATTTTGCATGTTTTTTTTTGTTTTTCTAACCTTAAGTCTGCTTGAAACAAGTTTACATGTATTTTGGTGAACAAGTGTAATCTGTTTAGAAACAAGCTGCAGTTAATTGCAGCTGTTCTAAGATTTGCTGCAGTTGAGCTGAGACAGCTGCAACAATGTTAAGGCAGCTGCAGCTTTACTGAGGTAACTACAGCTTGAGGCTTGATGTATCTCACATCTACCTTGCATAATATCCCTTCTAAACACTCCATACAATCCAGTGATTCAGGGACAAATGGAAAAAAGCCTGTGGCCTGCTCGACTTGGAACCAATAGGTTGGAAACTGGGTCATAAAACTCTATCTAATGAACTAATGATCTAAACACTCCATATAGTGTTTAAACCATCCTTCAGATATAAATATGCCTTTTTTTGTTTTGCAGAATCAAACTGTTATAGGAGAGAAGACATTTTCTTCCTCATTGTCAATTGAAAAAATTCTCAACAGCTCAACTGTCAATGGTCTGGATATTGAAGACTTAGCAGACAGCATCTTGAAAAACATTGGAGACCAAATTGTGACTGGATATTATAAATTCTGGGGTACGCTTTTTGCAAGTTAACAACAGCTGCTATTGTTATAGTAATATGCCTCAGTACTGTGCTTCAAAACTTGCATCAGCCTTCCTCCATGTTTCATAATATCACTGGTTACATCTAGCTGTGGTATCAGAATTTTAAAAAAATTGCAGAAAGGAGGGGAGACAGGTGTTAGTTTAAAAATAGCCAGACTGGGGTGATAATACACACTCCTAATACAAGTTGAGCGGTTTGTCACTAAATGCTTACATTCATATTGTAAGATGTCAATTGGCAAAATTAGTGGCACTTTTACAGGATGGGGGGGGGGAGTGAGGGGTGGGAGGCACAAGGTAGAAAAATTTCCTGCTCAACCATATGGACTGGTCTCTCTATAGTGCATATGAGATTTACTGCAGTTAGCATGGGACCAGTTTCATGAGGATTCATGGATCTGCACTTAGAGGGGGCTCAGTGGTGATAAACTTCACTGGAGGATAAGTTTCTTTTTGAGAAATGTCATTTAAAGACATCATTTAAAGCCCTGTCCACAATATGAGATGTGACTTATTGCAACAAGACTCTCTTGATGTGGTGAGCGACTGACGACTAATTAGATTGAAGAGCATAGTGTTCACATTATGCAACAAGTCACAGGTCCATGAAGCGATTCACAGGGATTCACTCAAAATAACATTTAGCCTACTCTTTGAAGAGACAAGAATGTGTTCTGTCCATTTTGGTTAACTGATGTTCATGGGCTTCATTCCAGAAGTCTGTCAGTGTTGTCAGTTGCACATTTCAGTTTGGTCGCATGAAACTGGGTTGCGTGTCTGCTTGCAACTACTTGAAAAGCATTCCACACTTTGCAACGTGTCTAAACATTCTTGTTGCAATGAGTTGCATCGCATCAAGTAGCAAAGTGTGGATGGGGCTTAGGAATACATATCCTTCTTGAAATTTTTGCCTTGTTTTTGCTGATCCTTCAGTACTTCAGTATTTACCAAATAGTGCTGATTTCTGTTATTCAAATCCAGTTGTTGACTTTTTCTGCACATCTTGGGAAAACAAATGCAGCCTAATTTAAACATTTGTTGCAGGACCTGTTTCATGGTCAAGTGAGGAGTTTAATTAACCAGACAGAAACATCTGACAGTTACCTAATGCTTTACTGAACGTAAGTATGAACACAAGCAAGAGTTGTGAACCTGGTCCATTTCTATAGCAACAGCCCATGTCATTTAACAAACAGGCAAGCCCTAGTATCCTCTTGTTTAATTATTATCAATCACATACATGTTCAAAGAATTTAGACTTTCATACCTCAGTTTAAATGGAGCTAATAAATGCATTAATTTCTGCTGCCATACATTTAATTTTTTTAAAGTATAGGCCTTACTCACTGTTTTTTATTCAAACTTATACAGAAGGAATCACTCTCGACAGCAATATGACATTAGGAGGTTTAATTGATGGGGTAGACATCGTGGAACTTGCCAACCGTATCTGGAGAACTGATTATATAGGGGAGATCACAGAACTGGTTGTTACTGGCAATGGCTCTTTTAACTTGCTGAACACTCACCAGGTAAGAGGTTAAGTAAAAAAGGAAAGTATGAAGAAACCAAGGGGCAAAGCTGGAATTTTTTCCTTTTTTGTTTTGCAGGACATGCTGGCTCATGAATGAGGGGGCCTCAACAAGTCGCATTAAAATATCACTACCTTTAGTCTTCATGAGTTTGGGGGAGGCAATGAATTTTTTGGTCTTGGGAGGGTTGGGCCTCCTTAGTCCCCTTACAGCTTATGCCTTTGCCTAGGAGCCTCTCTTAAGAGAGTCTGACTTCTCCTTGTGATGTGAAACTTTTGAGCCTTTTGAATTTTAGACCCCAACTGTAGCTACCTTTCTTTATATCACTCTTTGTCATGATTGCACTTTTTTGCTAAAAGTAACATTTAACCTGCTGCATGTCAAGTGGTTAGAGCACCAGACTTGCAGTCAGGAGATCTGGCTGGGTTATACTGAAGTCTTCAAAATGGAGCCGACTACCCTTGTGCTTGGTGCAAAGCATACACAATGGAGTGGGGAAAACAAGGCAGTCAGTAAAGCACAACTGGATAAAAGGCAGTGGTTGGCATGACTTGTTGGAAACTGAGTAGTAAAACCTCATTGGATATGGCAAAATATTAACCTTTAAGGATATCCATCATGACTACCGCAGTTTTTTTGGGGAAATTGTGGTTCCCAATTGTAGCTGCCGACCATTGGTCCATACACTGATTAGCTGCTTTAAAGAACAACAGCTTTGATGGCCATTCTTGTTCAATAGAAGCCCAACAGTTTAGGGGTTTAAATAAGTGCTGGCCAAAATAAGTGCTGGCAAAAGTGGGATCAAATTATTCATGTGGTGCATTGAGGGGTTAGATCCCCTTTGAATTTTATCAGAGATAAACTGCTATAACAAGTGTCAACCTTCAGGGTATTGAAAAATGCTTGAATGGGCATCTAATTGGTACTGGTAACTGTTCTTGATAAGATGAGGTGGAGGATACATTTTCCGAGATGGACTAATATCTGACTAACATATTATCTTGCTGATGTGCCTTCTACATTCTCTTACTCGAAACAGGAAATCTATTATAATGGCACCCTAGATGGTGTAGACCTTCGTGAACTCAATCGTACCTATGTCAGTCTTACAGAGGACCAAGTCATCACAGGCAGTAAGCAGTTTCTTGAGAAAGTAGTCATTGACGAAAGTTCAAACTTGAGAACACCTTACATTGAAGTGGAAGGCACAGTTGAAGGACTAGATCTGGAAGATATATCGGACCATGCTTTAATCAGTGGAAACTCGGGACAGGAGGTGTCAGGAGTACTCACATTTTTGGAAAATGTCACATTTGAAGGTTTGTTTCAGCCAGTTAGAAGTTATATGAGTAACTTTCAAATATATCATTAACCTGAACTGTAGTAAGTCCATTTTTGAGGTTATGGTTAAATATATTTATGTTGTACCTTTTGAGGTAATTTAAGTGTTATACTCTCGTTAGTTTTGCATTTTTAGTAAACGTTTTTAGCTTTCAGAGACTTAAATACAAGTTGCTGAGTTGAACACTGGATTCTCTAACATTGAGGATGGAGGTTTTTTTTAATGTTACATTTTCTGGATTCACTGATGGGTCCATCCTGACCAATATCCAAAGCATATCAATGTTATGCACTTATCAGTTGTGAGATTCACCATCTGAACCTCAGTCGAATGTGCATCATATTTGTTCAAGTTGTGACACAGTGGTCTGTTAGAGTTCTCCGAAAGTAATTTCAAAGCCTCCAAATAGGTAGGGCATAGGTGTGTCATATTCCAAAGTAAACATGTGTTAAGATTTATGCCATGTTGGGTCAGTAGCTTGACAGAGGAGTGTTGTACCACAATGCACAAAAATGTGCAATGCTCCAAATGGTTATTGGCCATTCCTATACATTGGACTTCATGGATTGAGCATACTACACGGTAGATTGTCGCTACCGTACGTGTGAGAAAATGGCACCAAAATGGCCATCTGTCATGTTTTGTGTGAAAGTTTGGACTTGCTCAAGTATATCACTTTGCAAGAAAGTTGAAATATTTTTGAAATATGACAAGGTGAGGTCAAAATCACTCTACGTATTGCAGGAATATGATATTGTTTCCCATTCAAGATTAACTTTTGCTTGAAATATTACAGCATCGTCGTCAAATCAGACGATTTATAGATTCACGGCGGCCATCTTGGTGCGCTTTTTTGTCTCAGTTGGTGGCGACCAGCTACAGATAGGCCGTACACGTTACATGCTCTGTCCATGTATACAAGTCTGTGTTATTGGCCAACCTTGCACAGGAGTTAGAGGGTGCATCTTACAATTTAAAAGCGCATTTAATTTAGTTTCCTCTGAGGTCTGAAGTAGATGATTTTTGTTTTCACATGTCTAGCAATGACAAATTGATCACCCCCTTGGCAAGCAAAGAATTTAGGGGGTTACTGTGTAGAGGGGTAACTTTATGGGGTGACCATTTGCACAAAAAGTTTGTTAGGGGGAACTTGAGAAGGGAGAACTTTGCTCACAGAGGGGTGACTGTAAGTCTAAGTTTGCAGAGGGAAACTTTTGGGGGTGACAAAAGTGGCAACCATGTTTACACTTCCCCTCTTCCTGCCCTAGTCAAATCAATATATACAACTTTTACTGCTAATATTTTTCTCTGCTTTCATGTCCTTCACAGCTGATGTGGATGTAGATGGTACAGTTGATGGAATCTCCATTTCAAGTAATGTCATGCGCACTCATAAAACAAACATAGTCAGAGCTCACAAAAACTTTACATATCCGTTGATAGAAATTGCTTCGTCTCTATCCATGCAAAATGGGAAGAAAGTTCAAGAAGTGGATGTCTCGGAATGGAAACAGCAGTCAGCTGACACACTCAATAATTACTTAATTGATTACGATACAAGATTTGCAGAAGTAATTGTTCTGGAAAACCTCAAGTGAGTATTACTTTTCATCAAGTTTTTGTGGAGTAACTTAATAAATATCACATTCTCTGAAAAGTTTGCAACTTATAGTTTGCATAGTCATACAGGGATAAGTTTCTTTGAGGAGGTAAGAGCAATTTTTGTCCCAATAAAGGAACCAGTTATCTTGTTTTGCTCATGTTTTGCCCGAATGGACCAACTGTTTTTTCCCAAATTGGAGGGGGGGGGCAGTGCCCCCTTGCACCCTCTTCTCCTACCCTTATGCTTGAGAGCAAAAAGATGTTTAATAAGATGTTGACAAACTTTGTGTGCCTTGTTAGGAATAAAATGTCATTAACACCATTACTAGATGTATTTGATAATACCAATGCATGCATCACTTACCGACTGCATACAACTGTTTGTCATAGTGATTAGAGCATTCACCTTTCAGCAGGGAGTCCCAGGATCAAATCCCAGCAGATTCTAATCACAGATTTTCAGTATTGAATCTGCTGCCCTCATAATTGGTGCTCAAGTAAGGAGATTACAAATGATCGACAATACATAGTGTTGTTTAAACCATTGACATAGTCGGGGGGGCAGGAGGTTTTTCCAGGGGGCTGTGCCAATTAAATTTTTAAAAAAGTCTTTTTGTAATGGAACAAAAAAAAACAAATGGTAATTAACGTTGCACCAGATTGAATCATTACATAGGTGGACCAGCTGCATGTTTGGTCTATGGTAGGGAAAACAAGCCAGTGAGCCACAACTGGAAAAAGGCCATTCCTGGCTCTACTTAAACCAATATGTTGGACACTGGGCCATAGGACTCCATCTAACTAACTTACTAACAATATAGGTGGACCACCCCCAGGCAAGCAATCAGGATCTGCTGTTGGCCACCCCATGCAAAAATCATTGTTACTCCAGTGATTTCACCATGAGTATCAAATTAACAGTATCACTGGACGTATTTTTTCCAGGGGTATCAGTTGGATCTAAGTTGGAATGAGAAAATTGTTAATGATTTATGTGCAAATGCATTTAGTGCATTGGGCAGAATGGATATGTATGTTCAAGAGGTCCAAAGTATTTAAATTATTTTTTTGCCAGATTTTTTGCACTTTATTGAAACAGTACACTGATGTTGCAATGGGTAGGAAAGGACCGTATATGGAGAATTGGGGAAGATTACGAGAAAAACATGTGACTTGTCATTTAGTTTGTATTGAAGGATAAAAAATACTTTGTTTAATCAGTGCATGAATACTTTTTCTAAAGTCCTTTCAACCTTCTGGCAAAGGGTCGTTCAGCCAAACCAAACTATAAACTGCTTTCCAAAGAAGCTATATGTCCACTAAAGGACAACACTTGACCAACCTCATGTCCATCAGACCATTTACATCATTGCACAAATATGTCATACACAGAGATGGCTTTAATTATTGAACAAGTGAGTTCTCAGTCTCCAATAACCTCCAGCAATATCTTCTCTATCTACCCAAAATGAGTTCCTTTCAAGAAGCGGTGTGTGCTTCTGCTTTGAATGGAAATACCGTTTTTTATTTTGGATTGCAGTGTTGATGGGTTGTTGAATGGCGTCAACTATAGCACCGAATACCTGCTAACCATTCCACATGACCAAACGGTTTACGGTGATTTAACTTTTTTCACTGACACTGTATTTGAGGGAGATATGACTGCTACCACTATAAACGGACTTGATATGGTTGACCTAGCTACCAATACGGTAAGTCAAAGGTCTTGTAACATCCAGTCTCACAGGGTTTTTAAAGCGCATTCTCTGTAAGTCCACATGGATTTTCTAAAGTATGGGACATTAATCTTCCTCCTATCAACGAGAATGCTGATGAGACATACAATGCATTTCTTCAAAGGGTTCAAAATTATGTCTGTAAAACCTTTTTGTAGTAATAAAGAGGAAGCATGCTCTCTATTTTGCACACTGTAAGTGAGGCCTTATGTTCAGGGAAAGTACCTTTGTGTATATATGTGACAGTTAAACTGCAGAGAATAACTGGTTGACATGTGTATATGCTTCAGTTGGACTGAATGTGTTCATACAGACATTTTGCATATGATATCATAGTGCAGCAAAATGCATCCTCTAATGGAGGCAAGTCTATCGGGATTTGCATGAAGTTTACATGGTGCCTGCATGCAGTTTGCTTCATTCTTTTGCCTCTAAACTGATGTGCCATGATGATGTCATCAACACTTGAGGTCTATTTTGCATCAATGTACAAACCTGCTGCTAATTATGCATAGAGTGGACATTGTTGACATGACAGCAAATAACATTCTGAGTGGAGTGCATCAAGCAAAAGACATTGGACCAAAGTCAGGGAAACAAACTGAACAGACTTGGTGTATGTTGTCTCATTAACCAAGACACAGAAATCTTCACAGCCATATTGCAATATGATATTAAGATTTGACACGGAGAGAAAATTTTGACTGGTGCCATCCACTCTGGTAGGATTCAGCAATGTTTTTAATTTGGGTAAAAGTCAGTTCTTTTATACTTTGTAATGTTTTCAACCTCTTTGTGGTCATGTTTCCATTTGTGATTCCACAATAAACTCTGGTGCATATGCATTGTCTATCATCGTTTAACTCATCATTCATCATAGAGGCAAGCCAGTATTCCAAGGGAGCCAAAGGGGTGGATTCCATATAGAAAAATGTCCCTCACCCTCTGCTCAATGTTTTTAGAGCAATGTTTACTATTTTCATAATTGTATTGTAATTTTCTTCTTGATTTATAAAGTTTCTTGTCATTTCTGTGGAGGCTATCTTGTCCCCATTCAATAAAGGTTGCATTGTTGCCCTGGTGTTAATGTGTGAGGGTGTTGAACTTGGGTGTTATGAATATGCACCCTTTTAATAAGGGCTCAAAATTTTCATCAGTACCAATACCTATCAGCTGAATCTGTAAATATGTACACAACCATATGTAGAAAATTTTTAGCTAGGGTAAACTTGAAATAAGCCTAGGGTACGTAGGCCTAGTTCTCACCTATACTTTGTTCCCTGAATGAGGCTTAGAATTGTGCCCTACAAATCTTTTTCAGCAACTTAATTGTTAGAGTGAAATTGCCTGCATTTGATATGAATCAGTTGATGTGGTAGCTGTTGTCAATATGACCACACAGGTATAGCAAACATATCAACTGTGGATACTCTGGATACAGGATGCTCTTGTATAACTGCTCAAGTCACCTCCATGAGGGTGTTTGTGGGGGGTTCATCTGTATCATGTTTACTTCCCACATCTGGTGTAAACTGAAGTTTTTGTATTTTCAAAATTTACAGCTGTTTACAACTGGAGAGCAGACTATTGCTGGCAGCCTGACTCTTGCATCAGAAACATTCTTCAACCATATAACCACACATGGTAAACTTGGTGGGGTCAGTGTGCCAGACTTTTGGCGACGCATTCATATTTATCCGGAGTTGGATAGCTTTGAAAAGATTATACAAGAGCAATGTGGAGTCCTGGATGAACTGTACAATTCACAGCAAAGTGAGTTTAAAGTCTTTTCAACCAATTGTTCAAATTTTACCCCTTCACTTGTAGGACATGTTTCCAAGAGGTAAATGAATGGTTCAAAGGTGGTTTTAGATCATTAAATACAACTTTTATGCAATCTGTCATCTGTCTGGATCAGATCTCATCGTTTGGGTAGTGCGGTCTGAGATTGTTACGCTCGAAGTGTACAAATGCTGATGTTTGGACTCATCACTTTGTATTGGAATTAACCCTGCCAGCACACCATATTGGGTTCCAATTTGGAGCCAAATTGGGCTCCCGATTGGGGCCCAATCAGTTTAGTCGGTGGGCCTTCATTAGGTCCCAATTGGGCTAACTTAGCCCAATTAAGCCCCACTGGGTCCCAACTTGGCCTCAAAGAGTTTACAGCATTTCTCCCATCCCTCTGGCAAGCCCAGTTGGGCCCAATTGGGACCTGATGACAATACCAACTTCAGCCCAAGCCCAAATAAGCCCAATCTACCCAAGTAAAACCCACTTGGGGCCCAACCAGGCTTGCTTGCTGGGAAAGTAGGAAAAACAGACATCACACACTGGCAGTATTCATACTTAATTAGTAACGCACAATACAAGTTACAGTTGAGAAGCTGACCTCTGGGTCACTGAAATATATTAAGCTCCGATGACTTCACACAATTTTGACTTTGAAACTTACCAGACAAAGTTGGCAAGTTACCATATAACCAATTTCAGGCAAAATTGTTGGCCAAAATGCCCAAGAATCACCGGGAGATTTCATGGCATCTAGGCTGAAGGTTGCAGCGAATGGTCACAAATTTGTCCCAAAATAATGCCAAAGTTCACAACAAGTCCCAAATGTTGATATTTGGTCACGAAAAAATATGCTTTACCACATAGGTTTGTTGATGAATTATTCAATTTTTCTGAAGACGGTCAATCCCGCTTTGTTTATGCTATGGATCTGGCGCAGTAAGGTAGGCATTATCTCGTAGTCTGAGAATAGTTTTTGGGACATAGTGCCTCTTGGAGTACTACCTCACACTTTCTTGCTAGTGTATTTATTGAAACTTTTGTGTGACTGGAACACATAAAGCTAAAGGCAAATGCACTCTGTGTGACACTTTAGCATGCTCAAGGCGGGGAATAAAGATGTAATGTTTGAAAAAATATGGCAGTTGGATGTTTTGAGAACCAATATTTTCTTGTCTTAGATTCTTGTCTGACTAACTGCTCTTTGGCTTGGATAGAATTTCAGGGGTTAGATCATTCCAAAATTTTTAACTTAAAAACAATCTGTTTTTATAGTCAGGCTGTGAGAAATGAGGGTTGAAAGTAGATACTATGGGTTCCTTAATGTCAAGTTTGGATTTTAAGGCAAAACTTGGAAACTGAAAACAAAGCATCAAAAACAGATTTCTTTAGTGGATACTATTATGGCCCAAATGAAAGCATAATAATAAAAATTGTAAAAACAACAGGTGCAATCAGATATTTGGACAAGTTTCTTGTAAATGACAAACACCTTCTGCCTATCAGAAGTTCATTTTTTTTACTTTCAGGACAAAATTTTTTCATTTCATTTCATTTATTTAATATTCATACTAATACAAATGCAAAAAGGTATTGTAAACATGAAAGTAACAGGTACTAGAACCTACTGCCATTGTGCATGGTGCTCACCAGAAGTAACAGAGAAGGGAAAACAAGCCTGTAAGCCACAGCTGGAAAATAGGCTGTGGCTGTCTCGACTTAAATCAGTTGGTTGGAAACTGGGCCTTTAAACTCCTAACTTGCTAACTAGAACCGTCACATACGTATCTAACAAAGCTTCTCATTCGTGTGGAAATCATTTTCTAGATGGAGCTGTCATATTCAGAGGACTGGAGCCAATCCAAGTGGAGGTCTCTGTAGGAGACGTCTTATGGGTACCGTATAGGAGTGAAGGGGAACAATGGGTGGCGCTGTCCGTGTCACCAGTCTATGATAACTACAGAGGTGTGGTTCATCCAGATACATGTGGTCATGTGTTATTGAAGAAATGGAATGCCAGCAACTGGCAGTACCAGGATGAGGTGGTAAGGACTAAATATCTTTGTTCATGGGAGAAGGGAATGTTAAAGTTTAAAGCGGAAATGCAGTCACCCCAACTTGATTTAGTGAAGTAGATTATCCCATGTCATGATAGGTCGTCGAGGGTCATTTGACCATTTTTTTCTCCTCAATTGTGAAGTTTACTAGGAATAACTGCTTTGGTAACCTTAAGTCATATAATATTATGAAAGAGATTTTGAAGAGAAGTATGAAGATTGTGAGATTTAGCTGTTGCTTCAAAATAAGTTTGGGGCGAATGCTCTTGCTCTTTCACCACTGCTAATGGAAATAGAGGTAGTGCTGCTTTGAAGTATTATCAATAGCTGTACAAGATGAGAGGTGGCAATGCACGTTGGTATTCAAGTACAGGGATGTCACCAGATTTCGAGAGCCAGGTAAATTGTAATCACCGTCCTGGGGCAGCGGTCTAAGGGGTAGGGAATATCCCCCTCCCCTTTGAAAAATCATTGCAGATTTGAGAGTGCTTACAAAACAAGACGAACGTCTAGACGAGTTGCGGTGCCGACAAACCAAGTCGTCTTGTACTTTAAAGGTGACTATTTTAGGGGGACAAAAATACCATTCCAAAATACTTGTACTGTGTTTTGCCCAATAGCAGCTAAGTTAAGTTCCACACTTGTAATCCAGGAACATTGTTCATTCACTTAAGAAATGTGGTTGAGGTGGAACGTGTAACACACCAAAGAAATACTCGATTGCCGGTATAATGAGGTTTGCTCATTTTGAACTCATAGTTGACAGTAAATCAGGAAAAGATGATACAACAGTTGATTTAGAACTGTAGAGCAAAACGTCACATCAGATAACATTTCAAACGTCCTTTACAAGCTGTTGCTTGTACATTCATAAGGTATCCCTAATGTCCCGGCTCCTTAGTAACTCCTTGTACAGCATGAGGGTTTCTGATAAAAGATGGTAAAGCGCCAAAGGCTCAAGACAGACCATTCGACCAAACAGACATTAGTCAAAATTGTATTTTAAGTAGTGCAGTTAATAAGGAAAAACATGCCATTTGTTTAGCTGTTTAGTGAATACAGGTGGAGTACACTGTTAAGACGTAATGTTGGAAACGATAATGAGTCTGTATACACATGACGGTAACGTTGTAGTCACTTGGTTGAAGATGGAATTTTGTTAATAAACAAAAGGAAAAAATTTCCAGTGTTGAACATAAAGAATTTTTAAAGATTAATGGTTTTTAAAAAGTTCTGTACGCTCCGCACCAAGTTTACTCTCAGCTTTAAGTAATAAAAAATTGTTGTAAGTAACATGTAATAACAAGTTAACGAGAATCAAAAGAAATGTCGATATCTCAGATTTACCATAATCTTTAAAAATGATGAAATAAAATAAAAAAAAATATAAAGCAGCAAAGTAAAAATTCCTTTGTCAGCGTTACTTTCACCTACATTCTCTCAACATAAATGTTAATATGATGATATTTCACTCTAGCCTTAGGCCTATTGTGACTGTTTCTCCAATTTATATTAATCCCGCACACATACGTCACTACTAACCCTTCGCCAGTAACTTCTTAGGTCAGTAATGTATAGACACTTGAACGACGTTGACCCCCACAAATCAGAGAACCGAATCAATCACTTACAAATCATAAAAGATAAATTGCAACATCTATACGTCCCTTCATGAAACCCGAATACCAAAAATATCGATGTCCCTAGTTTATAACTATTAGCGGCGATTCGGCCGTCATCACATCATAAACAGTCTCGCTTCTTCCTACACTCTATTATATCAAGAACTGTTGTCGCCTTTCTGACAGTGACTTCTTACTACGGAACAAAACTGTTGCCATTGCACTATATAAAAATTGTTTTAATAATTTCCATGCATTTCTTTTTCTAATAAAAATAATAATATAACAAGTTTATGTATGGCCACGACCCGCAACTGATCAAACGATAACCTAAAATATGTAAAAGCAATAAGAAAGCCAGGTCTATGAATAAGACTTCACTGTCCAGTAAAAAACTCCGTAAAAGACAAATTTCATCATTCCAACCACCCATGTGCAATAGCTCAACAAATCACTTTCAAAGAAAAAACGGACTTCACGTAAAATAAACGTTTCGCTGACTGATAACACCACAGCCAGTGACATAACACAAAAGAGCATAACTAGCTTATAAATAAGTGTCTTGCTACTTTACCATTTACGAAATGAACCACCAGGCTAAAAATTTACAATTGCGAATTTTCTTGTACCTGTTCAAAACTTCGTTGTGTAAGCTAACAATCTAAACCCTCTACAAACGATCCAAATTTAATGTTTACGTTCGTTGAACATAAATATAAAAAAAAAAATGATAAGGCAATCATTTTTAATTGTTTTACAGTGACGTAAATCCCGGAGAAGGCAAGGGATGTCTTTGCTTCCTCAAGTAAAAAAAAGGAAAGCCAAACTGTCTTATGGCCCCCTCAAAATTTTAAATAACCATTTAAAAATCAACACATTTTTGACAAGAGATGAACTATCCATGGCCTTTTAAAAAGACCAAATCAGTTGGTTTTAAAGGGCTTCTCCCCCAACAGAAGACCCAAAGCAGTCCCTGAATGATTGTGCAAAACCTTCATTCATGCAGACCTCTTCCCAATATCTCAAACAGATCACCGCCCGGCGTAATAAAAAATGGTTGCTCTCATCACATAGAAATATAAAACGAGATATGAATGAACATGTTAAAACCCTATCGTGACTACTCTTTACATTAAACTATGTGTTCATGTTAACACTTCTTCATCTTATGATGTGCTCTTTTCCCTAAATGTATAAATATCCCCAAGAACATTCCCTCTGAATTTGGTTTTTTAAGCATTCTTCTTTAGTGGAGCTTCTGAGCAATGGCAACTCGTGGTGTAAATATGTGGAGGGGTACATAATGAACTTACAATGACTTGTCTTAAATAAAGATGATCATCTTCCCTGTAACCAATAATGCCAAACACCAAAAAAAAAAAAAAAAAAAAAAAAAGAAAAAGGGATTACCACCCACAACAACGAAAAAATAAAATGTACATGTAGATCTTTCGGAAGGTTAAAATAATACATCACGATCGTCATGTTCCCTACTTTCCCCATCATCACACCTGTGACTTTTTTCATATCCACTAGAGCCTTTTTTTGTTTGATCCCAACTGTAACATCATCATTTTTCTCCCCTTCATAACTTTTATCTTGAAATTCACCCCCATACTTTCTTTTTCTTTGTTGCCAACCTTTCCTTTCTACAAAAAAAATCTTTGAATGGCCCTTCTTGGGCATTGTTATATTCTCCACATAATTTTAAACTTTAAAATAACAAATTTACCATAACCAGACACCTTGATATAACACAAATATTAATACGAGCCATCTCATACAAATAATATTTACCTACCAATAACAATGTTTCCCTCCAACAGAAACTTACTTTATGAAAAAACAGTGAACAAAACTCCTCTAGACTATTAAACTTTTTACCCCACAGCAACCCCGACCATGTCACTTGAAAAGAATAAATCTCTACAAAGAAATCCTCATATAAATACTCAAAATTCACGATGAATTAAAACACAACCAAAATGATGGCGCTGTGTTAAATTAAACAACATATTATTCCCCAGAGTACACACGGACCTGGTTTTTCCGCAAGATTGTTACTAAAAATAGAACACGTTTGCAAATTTTACGTGAAAAAAACCCCAATTTTACACTCTCACGAAAATCATATTTCCACCAAAACTTAAAAACACGAAAGAGAAGTACCATCCCTACAAATTGCACTAAACCGTATTTCGATACCACAAAGCATCTAGAAGGAGATAGAAATAAAGTGCCGGAAAAGTCAGAAATTGACATCGCGATAGTAACTGCATTAGTTGCGGTTGCCTGCAAGGCAGCCACCGCAACTAAAAAACAAGGAATTATCACTCAATTCTAAAGAAATTTAAGAATTTTATCAGTTAGGGTAAGAAATTTGTGCGGGGCAGTGATCCTGAAATTGATGGCGAGTACCAGGCGGAGATTTTCAGAGCTGGGTTGCACCCCCGACACCACCTGGTGTGGTGACAGCTGTGTTCAAGAAGTATTGTTTCTTAGTTATCAATGATCTGCACTCTCGAAACATTTCTACATATTTTTAAGGGCAGGATGAATAATACATTGTACACTGTTGTGGCTTCATAAATTTAATATTTTGGCCATTTGTTCAACACCTGTTAATATGCATTCACAAGAACCTCAGACAATGTAGTACTGTACCATGTTCCCTTAATATTGTGTACCTCCAACAGACAACTGCGGTTACAGACATTAGGTAAAATAGCCCTTACTAGAACTGCCTACCACTAAACAGTCTAAAACCCAACTTTGGGGTGGTAAGTTGGGTTTCTACTTGGTGGTAACATCCACAGTTTATAGCCACTCCAATTTTTAATGGGTTTTACCATTTAGGGTTGGAGTGGCTATAAACTGTAGGTGCAAACATCAAGTAAAAATCCAACTGAACTGCCCAAAACTCTGGTTTTAGACTGTTTAGTGGTAGGCAGTTTTAATAAGGGCTATTTCATGTAATGGAGGTGGCTTAGTCACACTGAATCTATGGAGGAAAAATTCTAAACCCAAAGAAATGCATGACAAGAAATTCTAACATTTGTTTAATTTTGAGGGAGAAAGTTCTATAGATATGATTACTAGCCTTTAGAATTTTGGGGAAATGGAAAATAAATTTTATTTTTTATCTTGATATTCCAGAGAATTACCTTTGATGTGATAAAAGACATGAGATTTTTTGAAGCTGACAATGTGACAGGTTTTGTGATTGCAGAGCAGACTCTTGGTAAGGGATGTGAGGACATCACCAACTTAACAGATTATATCACAGAGTTACCCACTGGTAAGAGTTTTAGATTTTAAAATTTTCAGGCAGTCCAAGACAATGACTTAAATACTTTTTATGAGGATTACATCATCAACACCACAAATTGACCTTTTCTTCAATTTAATAATATGAAAAGAGGCTTTTTTGATTCCTTGCCGAAGGCAGGCAAGGAATCTATGCGATGGTGATGTCGTGTGTGTGTGTGTGTGTGTGTGTGTGTGTGTGTGTGTATGTATGTGTGTGTGTGACGCCTGCTTGTAAACACGATATCTCAAGAACGGTAACCCCCAGGGATCTCAAACTTGGCATGTAGATTGTCCACACTGAGTAGATGGTCCCTATTTTGGTAGAGGTCAAATGTCATTTGGGGTCACCAGAGGTCAAAATGTAAATACCTTGGAAATTGCTTGTAAACACGATATCTCCAGAAGGAAAAATGTGAGCAATCTCATACTTACCTTGCTGATTGTCCATATTGAGTAGATGGTCCCTATTGTTTTTGATGGAGGTCAAAGGTCATTTGGGGTCACCAGAGGGAAAAAGGTCAAAACCTTGTAAACACTGTATCTCAAGAAGGGTAAATGTGAGGGATCTCATACATAGCAGGTGGATTGCCCATATTAAGTAGATGATCACAATTATTCTGGGTGGAGGTCAAAGGTCATTTGGGGTCATCAGAGATGAAAAGCTCAAAAACTTGTAATCACCATATGTCAAGAAAGGTAACTGCCAGGAATCTCATATTTACTAAGTGGATTGTCCATATTGAGTAGATGACCCCTATTGTTTTTATTGGATGTCAAAGGTCATTTGGGGTCATCAGAGTTCAAAACATCTAAACCTTGCAAACACTATATCTCAAAAGAGTATATAACTGTTGAAGTTAATATCCATGAGCGGTTAGGGTGAAAGGGTAAGAATAATTTGGCATGTGTAATGTAATAGGCATAGGGTATATAATTTTTTTGGAACAGTTTATTAACTTCACTATGTAAATTCTTTAGTGAGGTAATTTTGAAAATGCATTTGTAAAGTACTGAAGCAAACTCATAGGAAGAAGGTCTAAGGTGCACAAAAAGGCACATCACATGGTAGTTACTGTACAGTATGTTGATTCTGGCATGAAATTGTGCCCTGTTATTACATTAAGTTCCAAGTATTAATCCATGAAAAAGTGGGCAGAGCAAAATATAAAATCTTAAAAGGCAAAATCTGTTCATCAGGCTGGCATACATGCTTCAATGCTCATGGGTATGCTGATTTTGCAGCCACAAGTAAATAGATTTTCATGAAACTGATGTGGAACATGGGAGTTTAAACAGTCTGTATAAGGGTTATTTAGGGACATAGTCTGAAAATATTAGAAGATGCTTCTGTGCACACTAAGTAGAAGACTGATATGGAACTTCATATGTATAAACTTTGAACAGAGAGTACTCTGTGTGATGCACAAGAATCTCTTTTATAACATACCTACATTGCTTTTTCAATAACCTTAAAGAAAACCTGAAGAAAACATTAAATTTAGTGGCAAAAAGTGCTAATATTTGACAAACCTTGTGCCTACTGTCCTCATGAGGACATGTGCATGCAAGCATGCATTAATTGGAAGTGGGAATTGATTAATTAGATATACCACAGTTAGTTAGTTTTACAAAAAAGAACCTAATTTACACTGATCATTTGGTATCAAATACCCTTCAGCGCACATGAACTGTCATTGCCTAATAGAGTGAATCAAATTGTGACTGACCCATTCTTTGCCATTTGGTCACAGTTATCTCGCCCAATTTTTCACAGTTGACTGCCAGTTATCCCCAGTGTCCTGAAGGATTACCTCATACAAACATACAGCTCAATTGACTTAAGCTTTTTACTGTATAAGTGGTGTTAATTGACTCTTATAAACCCTCTGAAGAAAGCTTATTTTTATCTCAGTACATAACCATGACAGCCCATTGTTTGTATATACTCCTATTTCCTGCCATTCCCTGCAGGCATTCAGTACTCTTTTTGTGGTCAAAATGTCAGACCTCCATGAAAGTCACAGCTCTGCTAAATCCAGCATAAAATAACTGTCCACATTATCTTGTCTCATCTGACCACAAATAAAAGTTGTTTGCCTAGCCATTGTCTGGAGATGGAGAAGTTCATGTACACTGATCAAGTTTCTAAACTGAAAGTCATCTTAGAAATACTGTAGATTGACACCCTTCAGAAATTAGTGTCCTTTACATAGAAGCTGGTGGAATTGAACAAATAGTGTGTTTGTATAAGGAATTTTGTTGAACAAAACTTTAAACATTGGTGTCTGTCTAGATTGGTGTTTCTGCTTTACAGTCTCAATATGCTCTACAGTGATTATTTGTCACTCTTTTCATTTCATTTGTCACACATTTTTCATTCTAGAATTTGTTTTAAATTTTTGCTAGCATAAAATGTATCAGCATACTACTTGCCTCATCTCTGCTTATATCTTGATAAGTGCACCAAAAAAGTAACCCCTGTGTGAAGGATTATATAGCTATGTCAAATATCATCATCGAGTCGGAATTCTTGTCTCACATTTCATTTTTATCCATGTCACTATCCCCCCCCCCCCCCCCCCCAAAAAAAAAAGTGTACCATAAAGCTTAATGCATAAAACCATTGCTTCAAGATTACCCTTTATGACACTTTTCAAAAGTATTAAGATTTTATTTTGCATTGCTGCTGTCATTTAAAAGTAGTTCAGGTAATAAGAGCAAGCATAATGTTGTATACTGTGTATCAAACAAGGAAAACTTGTACTGTATGTTATGCTGTACCTACAGTATAAGTAGACAAAAGGCGAATTAAAAGTCTTGTTAAATTATGGATTAATAGGGATATCTGCTTTTGTTAATTTGCAAAGGATACCATAGACAATGGGTGGGGCATTTCCCCCATAAAGCAAAAATTGCCGTCAGTAATAGCCAAGGTTACACATCTCTGTTCAGATGTTTCTTTAGGCTTGGTCTCACATACCCCGCAACACCCAGTGTTAACTCGTGCTTACAATCAGACAAAACCACAGGCAAACCCCGTGTTTTCCAGTCTGTGTTCTCACGTACCCAGTGTTTTGTTGATTGGATAGTGTTACCATAGTAACGAGACCAAATATTTCACACACCAATTAGAGCAAAATGTAAGAAAATACCTGTCATCAGTGCGATAAAAACCTGTGACCTTGCTTGATTAAAACAAACACGATGTTTAAAACTGCTTAACCCTGCGATTTGAGGTGGATCGAAATTTAAACACCGACCCCGCGTTGACCCGCGTTCCCACGTTACTCGAGCGTGAGGTAATACAGTGTTACCTCGAGTGCGGGTTATGTGAGAACACAGTATTTGATCCAATGCTTGTAGGAGAGTGTGTCGATGAGGGCTTGTTTAAACACTAACCTCAATGCAGACTTTTCGAAACATAGAGGCATTGGAACAAAGAGACTTCAGAATGGAGAGCTGTCCCCATTGACCAAACTTTTGATAAAAATGGTTTCAAAATACTGCTTTATCAAGTAATGAGACAGTTTTCTGGAATATTAAAGCTGTGTGAGAAATTCCTCTTGTGTGTGGAGATCAAAGATTTGAGGTGACAGTTAGATCAAACTTTGTAGACATAATATTTTTAGGGGGATAACTGTGAGGGATCTCATACCATGGTGGTAGTACTTCCATACTCATTCTGTACTAAGCTTAATTTTGAATTACTCATGTTGATGGACGTGTTGGTAAGGTGATCACTATTGTTTTTTAAGGGGTCGAAAGGTCATTTTGGGTCACATGAGGTGAAAAAGTTTTGACCCTACTAGTATTATATCTCAATTAAGTAAGATAATTGTATGGGATCTCATGCATGTCATGTTTGTTTCCATGTTTGCTATGATATATCATACGGCAAGGAATCACTAAGCCTGTTGGCTTTCTAGTTTTTCAAATTTTTCACTTTGTTTCAAGTTCTTTTTTTTGGCCCACTTTGTATTCAGTTTCCATTCCATTACTAACCATATTTGCAAAAATTCATCAAAATTTCCTTGAAATTCCCAAAGGTGTATGTTAACATTTTTGATTCTATATTCTTTACAGCTGGTCCAGCTGGTATACCTCTAACAGGATCATTCTGGGTGCATGTCATTTTGACAGATAACGTCACCACGTACCACCAACGATTGCTTGGTGTTGGCACATCAACTGTAGATATATTCAAAACTCCATCCGATGAGATCTGTGTCTTTGTTGGTAACATGTATGACTCAGTGACGTTCACCTCAGCCATAGATTCATTTATCTATTGTACAACCAACTTGTCAGATGGGTTTACCTTGTCATCAGCAGTACCAACATTTGGCGTTTCAAAGGTTTGTTTGTAGCTTAATAGATTTTACATCAAAAATAGAAAGCAAGAAAGAAAGGGATAGATAGTTTAAATTAAGGCTGTGTGGAGAACCGGTTTCATTTGATTCGGTTTTTGGAATTTTTGAGAACCTGAAAAACAGGTTACTAGGAAAAAAATGGTTAGTAATAAATCATGACTTTTGTTCCATTTCAAATTTTACTTTGATAAGGCATTCCACACTGCAGTACGTAAGTGCATTATGCATATGGTCAGGGTAATTTTGAAGAAAACGGTTTTCGTGGCCACCAAAACCGGTTTCCAATTTTTTACTAACTGACACAGCCTTAGTTGAAATGTCATCACTAATTTTACAAAACTGAATGCATCAAAGAATTGTATCATGTTCTTCATAGATATATGTGTATGTATGTGCCATGGCATAATTATGTGGTATTTAGCCTGCTGTTTTGTCTTTGGCTTCATACCTCTCCTGAATCAAGCATAGGGTAACTGTTAGATGATCTTGTCTGGTCTGACCAAGATGTTTGACCACCCATTATCTTATGATGAAGAAGTTCATTTACTCATTTACAGTTAATTAGGTTTCTAAACAGGATGTTAATGATGCTCTCAACCTTCAAAATTGGGTTCTCTGCGAACATTATTGTTGGTACCCTCTCTCGTTTAAATATCCTGTCTAGCAGACCCTCAGTCTTGTGAACCTTCAGTCTCCTGGGATGCCCCCCCTGCAACCCATGTATTTGCAGGCATCAGTGACAAAGTATGCATTAAAAAGAGGAAAGGGGTTTAAGAAACATCACTGTCGTTAAAGATGATGTTTCAAAGCTGATAGTTCCCTGAAAAACCATAGATCACCAAGTTTTTAGTGAGAATATTCGATGTCATTTCAAAGCATATGCATGGTCTAGTGGTAGAGCAATCGGCTTATCACCTGTGGTGCCTGGGTTTGATTCCAAAGTCAAGTCATACCAAGATTTAAAAAATGGAACTTACTGCTACTGTGCATGATGCTTCACATAGAGAGGGAAAACAACCTAGTACCCCACAGCTGGAAAAAAAGGCAGCTGGCATCACTATGTATTAATGGAGGAAGTATAAGTTGGGGTCTAACCCCCAATGTAACTAACAAACTAACACATAGTATTTAAGAATAATGTTTAATGCAATTACTTAGAAGATGCATTTTCATTCCTCTAGACTGTAGCTGACTGTTATTTGTCTGCCAATTTTATCAAAAGTATGTCATGTTCTGATACTCATTATCCTAAAAAAAATGAGTACTTAACTGGTTCTTTTTCATTCTGTCTACCATTCTCTTACATCAAAGGTTACCCATTTCACTTTTAATGGATTGACGCATATCATGGTAGGCAACCGTTTAAACTCTGTTGAGCAGACATTTCATGTAAACTCCAGTCTGTGGGTGTATGATCAAGGCGTGGCTACTGCAGTAGATAGTATCCCCACTAAAGCTGTGGCTGATGTTGTGACAGGGGTAGTGAATGGTCAGCTGCTTCTGGTCTTTGTAAATGAGTTTTTGGGAGGATGGATGCATGAGGACTTTCGTCAGTCAGTAGATATTTACAGGTATGATTTTATTCTGGTGAAATGAAGACTATGTTCTTTAAGGGAATGAAACAGTCCCCCCAAATTTACTTTGATATATATATAAATCTAACACCTCTCCTACCTCTTCTGTAACTTTCCTTGGAAATGCCTTTCATTATTAAAACAATATTTATCATCTGGATATTAAATGTTAACTACGAAGTTGTTCAGGGTAAGTGTAACAATAAAGCTACAAATGCGTCGTCATATAAATCAGAAGAGCAATTCTTTGATTAGATACCAAAGGTTGGCTCATTCATTGGGGGCAGGTATGTAGCTACAGTGGGTGGTGCTGGGTGGTTCTGGGGGGCACTCCATAATTCCCACCCAGCACTCCAGGCAAATACACCTCCCCCTCACCCACCACAAATTTTCCTAATTAGACCTAAAACTAGCCACAAATTGACTCCCTAAAATGTTAAAATGAGGTGAAAAAATGAAAAATTAATGGCAGAAAAATGGGGTAGATGCCATGGGTGGGGTGAGGTACCTTTCCCAGATAAGACAATTTCCTGACACTCAAATTTGGCTAGCTACATCCCTGTTTGGGGTGGCTGCTTTTTTGTTTTTGAATTTTCCTTTGAATTTTTATTATTTATCACTCAAAGAAAATTTCTTTACCTAAACTTTCCAAATTCAAATGATGCACTCAACTAATCAAATGCAAAATGTTTTATAGAGGAAAGAAATCTGTTGCTGAATGGTGTAATAATGAATTAGTTATTAGATTAAAGATTATTTCTTTTGTATGCCTTGGTTGTTCATGTCAAATGCAATATTTCCATTTCAATTCTTTTCCATCTTGTGTTTTTAATTTGTAAAAGATTTTCTCAAGATGGAATAGAATCGTATCAGAAGATAGACACATTTGGTGCTAAGAGTGCAGTATTCTTTACTTTGGAGAGATTGGATTTCCTTGCAGTTCTTGACAGGAATGAACTGGTGAAGATCTATAAATATGAAGGCATTATGCAGTTTGAAGAGCATTATTCTGTTCATATACAAGGTAACAGAATAATTTAAAATAGACTACGAAATTTACCATATTTTTAAAGGGAAAATGTACTCACCCCAACTTGAATTAGTGTAGTAGACTATCCTGTTTTATGACTGGCTCTTGAGAATCAAGTGACTTTTTTCTCCTCAGGTGTGAAATATTCTAGAAATAAATGCCATGGAAGATACTTAAAAGGGAAATGAAGAAAAACTTGTGAAGTTTAGCTCAGTGTTGTTTCAAATCAGGTTTGGGGTGGCTGTTTTTGTCCAAGTCCATTTCCAGTGATTTTGGAAGCTTGGCTTTTATAATGGTTGCAATTTTGAAATAAGTGGACAACATATTCGAATTTAAAAGCAGCTCATTGAGCTGGGTCATGAAATTCAACAAATTTTTCCCAACTTGTGTTAAATTTTCTTCACACACTAATGACAAATGGTCAAACTTAGATTATTTCCATATCCTTCATACATGGATGTGCCATATTGAGAGGAAGAACCCTATTGTTTTTGGCAGAGGTCAAAGTCATCTGGGGTCACCAGTGTCAATTTCTAAATAATCATGTTAGCACAATATCTCAAGATAGGAAACTTGGATAGATTTCATATTTGATATGTGGATGCGTTATGGTCAGAAGATGGTCCCTATTGTTTTTGATGGAGGTCAAAGGTCATCTGCGGTCACTGGGGTCCAAGGCTGAAAAACTTGTTAGCACAATATCTCAAAATGGAAGTTTGGGTAAGTTTCATATTTGGTATGTCGATGCATTATGATCATTGCCTATGAAAGCTGATGCGGGGCGTGCTACGACTGCTTTTCCACCCACTCCCAAGGCGCGCAAATATGCCCTGATTGGAGCACAACGGTAAAGCTTTAAGGACCTTTGTCGAACACTCAACATTGCAAAAAGTTTAAAAGATTTTAACAGATGCATGCTGAAACATAGCCTGCTTGGGGAGGTATTTTGCACAAGTACTTGCACTGCGCTCGTATATTTCGCATTACCCAATAACAAAGGATAGTACACACTTGATACCTGCTAAGAAGACTCTCTTTTAAAACCTTGTGATTGGTTCCATGCACCAATGATTACATACTTTCAGCCAATCACACCTCGGGACACATTCAGTTTTAGTGTGTATTGCTTGTCATAGGATTCCCCAAATTTCCACAATGGAACATCGTAAAAAAGTTCACCATATGATGGGTGGAAAAGTAAATAAATTGATGGTATTCTACAGTGACAATTCTTGACTTTGGAAAGAATTGAAAACTCAAAGTGTCTAGCTCCCTAAACTGAGAAGTTTGTGTTGTGTTGTGTTGTGTTAACACATCTTAATTATTTCTTGATCATGTTAGAATAACATTTGAATGGGAAGATAATGGTACATGATGGGATTATTTGAAATGGAACATTTGTGTATCATCGAAACCTCAATGCAGTTTTGCATTCTGGTTATTATTATATCCATAAACATTTATTGTACATTCCACAATAAATTTACCCTCATCTTTTGATCTACTGTAAAATATTGTGCTCTCGTGTTTTACTTTTCTCCTTGTCTAGGAGCTACTGGGCTATGGGTAGATTACCTGCCAACTACATCAACAGCTCAAATATTTGTCGCCACCTATCAAGGAGAGGTCAATCTTTTTCCATGGCAGCCAAGCAGGCCAGTGGCATCGCCATCCCAAATATTTGACGTAGTATCTTCAGGTATGTTTTTAATCTAATACAGTATGGGATAGTACTATTAGTTACAAATATAACAGAAAAGTATCATTAAGTATCATTAAGTATGATACTGAAAGAATATCATGTGCTTGTAACCTTGGTGACTGCTGAACCCAAGATTTACCAGAGGAGAGCATGTTGAGGCCAACAACAGTTCTATATTGTGGGAAGGATGAATTTGAAATTTTGTGTATTTGCTCAAGAAACTGAATATTGTAACTGATGTATGAAAGCATTACGGTAGACAAGGGGGAAAATATGTTTAATGTAAAATTATTTGCCAAGAAGGAAGTAAAATTTCCCACAAATTTTCTTTAAGTTTTGTGTACAGAGAAGGGGAATTTCTCTCCAATTGCTGAAATTTCCCTCAAGATGCCCAAGTTTCCCAGGAAGAAGCCCCCATCCCAAGCTTCCCAAGTTTTTCCACCCATTGTAATAGAAAAAAGGTCATTATTGGCCGTAATTTAGTCTTATGGGATGGATTTTGGCAGTGTTTTTTAACACTCTTCCTGATGAGACTGTTGTTCTTCCCTGACTGGGGCAAGTTTTGCATCAAAATATAACTTGTTAGATCTGCATTTCTTTTGACCTCTGTAGGAGTCTTAAGTGAGGTGTCACCCACCTTATCCCCTGAAGGCCAGGTTTGCTTTTGATGAAAAGAGTCATGATTGAGTGTACGTGCATTAATATGACTGGTTGCAACATGATTTTGATATCAAGGAATCACACTAAAATATTTCTATGCTCTTCACAAAAGTATACCAGAGCAGAGACATTTTATTTCATTCACAAGTAAATACAATGTTGTCTTGTAAAATTTGTCCAATAAAAATTCTTCATCAAAATATAGTACAATCATGACATGCTATCATTTTCCATCCACAGGTGAAATTTACCCAGCCATTGGGTGCACTGCGGAATAATTAATTGTACAGAAGATGTTACTGCTCAAGAAGAATCTGGATTTGGCATGCATGGGGGCTGGGACGTTGTGGTAAATTTCAACATAAAATACCAAAAAACAGTCACAGTTGTCCTTTGGAGTAATAGCTTATCCATGAAAAAATCTTCATGTGCCTCTCCACCATCGTCTCATTAACTATGTAATAACTTACTGTCATGATCCCAAGTGTGAAAATTGATTTTCAGTCAGCATCTGATACTTTGTGTCTTTACTTAATGCCCCGTCCATACTATGTGAAGCAACTTATTGCAACAAGACTGTCTTGTGGTGGTGAGTGACTGACAACTTACTAGTTTTAAGAGCATGGTGTTCACATTATGCAACAAGTCACAGGTTCATGAAGTGATTCTTGCAAAGTTACAACATTTAACATACAATTTACATGTGAAGTTGAAGAGACAAGAATGGGTTCTGTACATTTCGATTAAGAGACCTTTGTGGACTTCATTCCAGAAGACCGTCATTGTTGTCAGTTGCACGTGTCAGTTCCATGCAACCAAACATGTCCCGACACATGAAACTGGGTTGCGCATCTGCTTGCAACTAGTTGCAAAGCACTCCACACTTTGCAACTCATCTGAACAGTCTCATTACAGTGAGTTGCGTGTCATTGAGTCACATAATGTGGTTGAGGCTTAAGTGATTACACTGAGCTATATGGACAATTTGACTGTGCATCTTGAAATATTTGGCATGAATGCAACAATACCTACAACATGTTTCAAAATTTGAAAATGTCTCTTGGAGAAAATTGAAAAATCATATTTTTTTAGATCTATTGCAATAATAATAGTAAGGGAAGATGCATATGGTTTAGCAAGCTAGATTGCATGTTAATGGCCTATTCCATAAAAAAAAATTGTTGTAATCTTTCATGAAGAACAGGATCTTCCTGTCCTCCTGTTTACCTTACAGTTATCAAAGTTACATATCATCTTTGAATGATAGCTGCTTTTGTTGGAAGTGTGGTGAAATGTGTATCACTTAAGAGTATGACTCTAAGCATAGGTCCTATATAGACATCTGTCAGTTTGGAAGTTACATTCTCATAAGTACAAATTAAAGCAGTGATGCTTGCAGTTTGAAAAAATCTGTCTTTTAGAAACAGTAGAATATTCTAAAATAAAATGAATGTCATGACTACTTTTCATCCATGGAAGAATGCATACTGTATGCTTTATCAAATACCAGAGCCTTTAGACTTGCTAAAGTTGATGACAAATTTTAACAATACCACATACATGATTACTTTCAAGATCTTGTTTCAGAGGAAAGTAAAATATATATTAAGATAATGATAATTTTATGACTTGAAACTGCTAAGATTGAAGGTATTAATTGCATTTGGATGACAATTATTGGTGAGTAAACAGTCAAGTGCTCAAAATTTGGCTGAATAAAAGATGAGGCAAAGTTGAGTTTGTTTTTTGCCAAGTTTGGAATCTCAACTGATTTTGAGTCAACAGTGGTCAAATAAATGTGGTTTATTCCTTTTCTGACTCTGAAAATGATGTGGAAAGACATTTTCATCTGTTTGAGAATCACTCAGTGTGTCAGAGAATATCTTGTCAGTATTTAACCAATCAGAGTGCAGAATTCTGAATAACTAGTTTCTACAGTGGTAACAAGTTAGAAACTGATTTTTACACATGGGTAGTTTTATTACCCTTTTTATACCAAGTATTTTCACAGGCAGAATACCAGCAAAGCTGCAGCAATATCTTTTCAAAACTGAAAGCTGATATTTAACGAATGAATGTTGATTACAAAAATAGTTTCATACTTTTATTAATTGAGGTCAAACCTCAAAATGAAGATGTTTAAAACAAAATATGACAAAAATAAACTTGTATGGTATTTTCCAATGAATCAATGCATTATTATCACTAATGACAGTTGTGAATTTACTGTGTATTTCAAACATGTTTGTTTGACAATAGACATCAATATATAAACATAAATTTTGTCATTACTTTATTTGGACAAATGTGCTGAAACTACTTTTATAGTTTTTAGGATCTTGTTATAATTTTGATCAACCGTTTGTTTTAAGATCTTAATTAAAGGAGTCACCAAGGATACTAAAATAATCCTTTACCCAATTTGGATTAAACAGAGGCAAAATGGGGTTGCAGTTCTTTTAACAATCCAGACAGCATTTGTTTTTCTAATACTAACTTTTAACCCGACATAACAAAAAAAGATGTCTTAAGATTTGTAATGCTCTACACTGTACACCGTAAACTCTCTAAGTGATCAAGTATAAGAAGTGTATGGTCCACATATTGACTTATAAATTCCCTTTCCCAAATTATTCCCTTCAATTTATGATCCTTCCTTGCCTAAAACCTCCACACAAAGGAGAAATTGGTATGGAGATGGCAGATCACCTTGCTGACGTCCCCTTTGTATATCAAAAAGGGAGTAGGTGACCATTTATCAAAGTACAGGCTTTACTGCTTGTCAAGGAAAGCCTCACCCATCAAATAAAAGTACCAAAATTGTAAGTCTTAGAAACATTTAACAAAAAGTTGTGATTTACCAATTCAAATGCATTTTCCAAATCCACTGAGACTGGAAGGTCATTACAATCAGTGTGAAAATAGCCCCAACATTCATAAAGCAAATATTACATGCAGAAAGGGCTGCCCCCATTCTTTGCTCTAAAAATAGACAACCCTAAATCCAAGCAGAATGAGTAAACACTCCTACCCTTTTTATCTAGAAGGTTCAGAGATCAGGAATTCCCTGTCAAAATTTAACTGTGGAGAAAAGTAAGCCTTTTTACAATCTTGACTGAACAATGACAACATAAGTCTTTGAAAAGCCTCCTATTGAGTCCCCTTACAAGTGAATGTCAGGTGTAGGCACATGGCTAGGTATAACTTTTGATAACTGTAGAAATAGCCTGTTTTGTCTTCAATTTACCCTTAAGTTACAGACTAACACCTTAACTAAATTTATTGTTAGGGTCAAATAGGGATTTATCTCCTTTTGGAAAATAACAGATATTACAATGTTTGGAATCTCAGTGGACACATCTATTGACCTCTTTGTCCATGTCATCTTCATCTGCACCATTGGCAACTGCAGTAACAATTGAAAGCTATGGGTGACTGTCATACGAACCAGCTAATTAAATGTAGATCAGTCTTATAGGTACACAAAATCTCCTGGCCAGCCCAAAACCTTTCCAAAAACTCAAAAATAGTAGAAGCTGAAACTACACTTTCAGGTTTTCCATTCCAAATGTCACAACTACCAGCAAAACTGAATTCCCTGATGCAAAGTCTACAAAATTTCCAACTGTGACCACTGGTATGAGTAAGAGTATTAAATATGAGAGACTCTTTAGTAACATCTCTAACTTACCCACCTGAAACAATTTTAAAAACCGCAGTCACATCACCTCTAGGTCCTTGATATTTTAGGGTTGGCAGTTCTTAACCTTTCTGGACAACTTGGTCAAAGATGGAATCAACTTAGTTGTTCTCTTAACATTGTTAACAGCATCAATGTCATGTTGATAATAAGGCAAATAAACAGAAGCATTATATTCCAAATGCAGTTTTACTAGTACCTAAAAAAATAGCATAAAAAATTGCATACATATGTTTAATAAGGCCCATGATGCTGTTTACTTGATCACTTGATACTGACTGTGCTCTGAAAAGGCAAGGCACGGCCCGTCTACAAGAACACCTATATCCTTTTCACACTTATCCCAACTATCATTGAACTCTATTACCAACAACCTTTGGGCTTTTTTCCATTTTAAATATCCTTGTTTGGGTAAAACGTCCTGAGTGTATCCATATGTCTTAAACTCATCTGAAATATTTCATTTTTGAATTAAAAGATATACTGATGGCAAACATGCAGAGTGCATTTGATTAATTATCTCAACATAGAAAATGTATTTATTGATGTTTGTAGAATAGGGCGTCTTATAATTTTGGAGTACCAACTGATGATTTTGGAAACCAGTTTGCTAAGAATAACTCTTCTGCCCCCACCCATTTTTGACATTTAAGCACCACCACCAACTGTCACTGACTCGCGTCACATTAACAAAAAGTATATGACCGCAAAACTGAGTGACTCCTTACAACTCTTCCCTCCAGAAAATTTCCCCTGATCCCCTCCAGAGTTATGTGAGATCATAAATAGTATGATATATCATGTGGAAAGAGGATTTTCATGGGAGTTGGGTGTTGTTATCGGTTTTGGTTAAAGGGCAAAAGCAGTCTGCACATCTAGAAGTAGCGTAGTACATCGTCCTGTTTACCATGAATATGTAATATTGAAGTTGTAAAATATTAAGAGAGAGAAATACCTTTAAATACTTCAAATGTTTTAATACTTCAAAATGGAATCGGGGACGGCTGCTCTTGCCTTTTAAACTGTGGCCACTAACCCTTCATCATCATCATCATCATCAAGACAGACGTTGTTGGCCAGCGGCCATTTCGTCACTAGATAATCCATTTGCTAAATCTCAGCTTTATGGTCAAAAGAAATGTTGCTTTGACGCCACACTTTGTCGAAGCTTGACTTGAACCCGTTTAGAGACGGTGCCATAACGACATGCGCTGGAAGCGAGTTCCAAATGTCAATACATGTTAGGAGAATGATCTAAGCCTAATGCTTTTGATACAATGTGGCTTACATATCTTGAGAGGGTGCCCACGGGTAGTGCAATCAATTGCTCTCTGGAAAAGGGTGACATTGCCAGTTACTTCACCCCTCAAATACTTATACATGTAAATCATATCACCACGCAACCTCCGATACCTGAGACATGGTAAATCTAATCTATGTAACCTTTCTGGATAGGCAAAATCCTTAAGGCCTGGAACCAATTTGGTGAAACGCCTCTGCACAGACTCAATTTCATCTATGTCTCTCCAAAGAAATGGAGACCAAGCAGGAACACCATACTCAATAATTGGACGCACCATAGCTTTATACGATAAAAGTAAAGAAGACTTATCCAAAAATCAAAAAGTTCTTCTTATTATACCTAAGACACTATTAGCTTTAGTCACACTACCAGAAATATGGTCACGAAAACATAGCTCATTATCTACCAGAACACCAAGATCTTTTTGGGATGAGCTGATCAGGAGGTTGTGCCTGTCACCACCTGCATAATCCCCCATAGAATAGGTAAAAGATGGAGCTGATCTGCCAAGTCTTAGAATCTGGCATTTGTCAGGATGGAAACGAAGCTGCCAAGCCACCGACCAGTCAAACACATTATCAATGGCTGATTGTAAAACCTTACAGTCATCAACAGAACTAATTTCCTTATAAAGTTTAGTATCATCACCAAAAATCTTGGTCCGGCACCCTGATAAAACATCAGGCAAGTCATTAATGTAAACCAGGAATAGGGTAGGGCCCATAACACTCCCTCGAGGTATACCACTCTTAATATCTGCCCAGTCAGATAGACATCCCTCCACATGCACACGCTGCTTACGTTTAGACAGAAAGGACCTAATCCATTCAAGACAGTTCCCATCAATACCATAGCTTTGACGTTCGAGCAACAACCGTTGGTGAGGCACCGTATCAAAAGCTTTCATAAAATCTGTGTAAACCACATCAACATTGAAACCCTCATCCATAAATCTCGTCCAGTCTTCAAATGTGTCAATTAACTGTGTAACACATGATTTTCCTGCCACAAAACCATACTGATCAGGAGTCAGAAGGTTGTTCCTAGTCAAATGCTGTACTATACAATCCCTTACTAATGATTCACAAATCTTACACAAAACAGAAGACTGACTGGTCTATAATTTGAAGGGTCCAAACGTCTCCCCTTCTTAAAAAGAGGAGTAACATGGCCCACTTTCCAGTCCCCAGGGAGGCATGAATTGGTAAGGGTTTTCTTGAAAATTTCATTCACAGCATCACAAATCACAAATCGGGTTTCATAAAGAACCCGTGGGTGAATTCCATCAGGTCCGGGTGATTTACTAGTATTTAAGCTTAATTTCTTCAAAATATCATCCCTCAGTCTCAATAATTGAAAGCAAGTCACCATCGAACCTATCAACACATTCCCATATTTTGCAACATTATGAAAGCACAAGTCGCTAACTTGTATACTGTTTTTATACCACCGCCGTCTCAAATTACGTCATCAACAAAACGACAAAAGCCATCGCTGAAAGCTGCGGAACAGCGGACAAAGAACGTTAAAGATAGCTCTTTGTTTAGTTTATAATTGCCGTTAACGATGAAACAGTTAAATCACCAAATCTAACACAAAAAATTGTAAAATTTTGGTAAGATTTCTTTGTCTGTGAACATTCCAATCGTATTTTAAAGTGTAATCCCGTTTCCAGTCGGAAGTTAATCTTTGTCTTTGCTTATGAAAATGTAAATACCTGTTGCGCGAAGTGTAAATGTGCGTCACTCACCGTAAGTGGCAGGCCAAGTGTCCAAGTGACAGGCCAGAGTCCAAGTGACCATTGTGAAAGTTGAGCTCCTGATGCCAAAAAGGAATGTCCGATTTGCTTTGGCTGCTATTTTAGTTGTGGCTTTTCCTGCTCCTGTTTGAAGAGAGTTCTACACCTAAGTATTAGGATAACGATGTCCTTGTTCCAAAGTGTGAATGTGCTTTTGAATTAGTCCTATGGGTAACCCTCATTGTGAAACATTTAGACTCATTTAACCCCATCTGCCAAGTCAATTCCCATTGAAACAAATTGTCAGTGACCTGCTGTAGGATAATGGATTCACTAGGTTTTGTAATTACACCATTCAAGATACAGTTATCACTCATCAGCAAATAGCAACTCAGTTGATTTAAGGTTTTTGGCAAGTTGCCTATATAGATAAGAAATAAAAGGAGTCCAAGTACAATCCTTGCGGGGTACCAGAAATGACTTGAGACTATCTTCATTAGTCACGACAGAAGTTGAACCTAAAACAGCATACCATCTGTTCCATGGATAAAATTTTTCCCTTAATATCACTTAAAAATGGTTATAATTACTAAGAAAACTTTGTTGTAGGGAACCTCATTAAAGCTAATATAATAATAACCAGCACAGCTGTTAATGCCTTCTCTCTTGCATCATGTATTTGGTGTTAGGTAAAGAAACCCCCAAAAAAGGGGGTATTCAAAAATCTGTGACGGCCTCACGGCCCTGATGCGTACAATTTGTCACAGTATTACGGTCACGTCGCATACTGTAACTTGCAATTACAGAAACATTCAGCTATTCTCTTTTCAATGTAGCCTAACCTAGGAAAGAGCTATGTTAAAACTTTTGCGGTCAGGGGCTAACATTCATTAATGCCCAGTTTACGCTAAAGCAATTACGATCCGATTTTTTTTTTTATTTTTAGTGAATATCTTCTCTGTCCCTGGTCGGAAAGACTTATTACGTACGTAGTTGAGTACCAAAGATTCTTCAGCGCCGCAATGCGCAAAAACCCTCGAATACACTGAGTGTAGGGTGATATCACGACTGGATGTACCAAAATTAATGGTTTGGGAACTGTGTTCCTACAAATACTGTACCGTCACAGGCAAACACTTACCGTCACAGCGTCATGTCACCAAATGTTAGAAATATTTCATTTAATAACTGTTGCGGCCATAATTTTGGCTAGAAATCGTAACCATCACAGCAGCATTTACTGTAACTATTGCTACACAGTAACAGGCCCTAGACATTGCTTTCTGTGAAGTGAAAAGCCTCCTCACACCAAAAGCGTCGGCGTGTCGGGTGTCCAACGCTGGAGTGGGACTCAATCAAACCGTTCGAGATGCTTTGCGTGTTGCTCACTCACGCTCAGATGGTGTGAAACCGACGTGCGTTTGACTATTGTTTTCCATAGGTTTTTAAATCGCTTTGCTTTGCTCGTGATTTGAAAGCATCTTTTGCTGAGAATGTACTACTGACTTACTGTTAAGGTACTTCTAGCCTAACGTCACGTCGTCACAGTTAAATCACGGATTTTATTTTTCGTCACGTCGTGAGTGAGTGAGAGCCAATGTGAGAGTGAGAATCAATATGAAATTGAGAGTCCATCCCCATGTATGCCATGTTACGCAAAGTGACCCCAGAAAAGTGAAGGGAACTGCATTAAAGCTGCTCAATTGACTCTCGCCATTACAATTTGTAAACTTATACCTCATTGTGGAAGTACTGGTGAGAGTTAATTCCAGAGAGGTTGCAATGAGGCTAAAAATGTGAAAGTAGGCCAGATGTGCTCTCTGGATGTTAGGTTTCATCTGTTTAGTTTCATACTTTTTTAGCATGTAGATGTATTTAGTGTACAGTATATGTATATGCTTTAAAAACCTGTGGTAGTAGCCTATAGCTGGCTAGCCTTAGTTAGCCTAGATGCCTAGAACTGAAATAGTGACAGGATGGTGGTGTAAGTGACTGACTGGAAAACTTGATATTGAATGGTAAAATTCACAACAAAATTCACCAGACAAACAAGGAAAAATTGTGCTCTATTTTCAGGAATTTATATGTATCTATGGAAGACATCATCTCATCTTCACACAGGTGTGATTAATTAGAGACCTAGAATGAAAGTAACCCTAGTAGGAAAAATTTGCTGCAAATTTTTGAAAAAGAGCTGAAGACGTCCTACAATATTAAGAAGTACTTATGTGTGAACCAGAGAAATGTCACTGTGCTTTTCAGTTGAGGTTAAAAAAACTCCCCAAGTGTTTTGTAGAATGGATTGTTATGAGCAAAACTTTGTCACAGAGCAGATAAGTGTCTTACTGTATATACCTTTCTGTGTTATAGTGGCCAAGTGACCAACCATCACTAGGCGCCAGCATCTTTGATATGGGTTACAGTAATAAATGGTGAGAGTTAGTGAAAATTGATAAGGTTTGGTTCATGGAACCAAACAGCCTAGGATGCACATGTATCATGGGGTGACCAACTGCCCATTACTGAAGAGAATCTCAACTAGAATTGTCTAGCTCAATCATATTTAGTCTGTTTGTAAACAATGAACAAGATTCTTTTTTTTTTTTTGTGTAAGCAGGAACCTTTAATTTGCTTCAAAGAATTCAAGTTGGCTGTATGGTGGCCATTTGTCTGGCCATCCTCCAGACAATCAAGGTTTTACTAATAGCATGCATACACACAGTCTCTCAGTCGGTGGCAATCCCTGGGTATGCTTAAGAACGTATACATTTAGGTGCATGATGCACCTAGAATGAAAGTAACCCTAGTAGGAAAAATTTGCTGCAAATTTTTGAAAAAGAGCTGAAGACGTCCTACAATATTAAGAAGTACTTATGTGTGAACCAGAGAAATGTCACTGTGCATTTCAGTTGAGGTTAAAAAAACTCCCCAAGTGTTTTGTAAAATGGATTGTTATGAGCAAAACTTTGTCACAGAGCAGATAAGTGTCTTATATACCTTTCTGTGTTATAGTGGCCAAGTGGCCAACCATCACTAGGCCCCAGCATCTTTGATATGGGTTACAGTAATAAATGGTGAGGGTTAATGAAAATTGATAAGGTTGGTTCGTGGAACCAAACAGCCTAGGATGCAAATGTATCATGGGGTGACCAACTGACCATTACTGAAGAGAATCTCAACTAGAATTGTCTAGCTCAATCATATTTGGTCTGTTTGTAAACAATGACCAAGATTCTTTTTTTTTTTTTTGTGTAAGCAGGAACCTTTAATTTGCTTCAAAGAATTCAAGTTGGCTGTAGGGTGGCCATTTGTCTGGCCTTCCTCCAGACAATCAAGGTTTAACTAATAGCCTGCATACACACAGTCTCTCAGTCGGTGGCAATCCATGGGTACATGCTTAAGAACGTATACATTTAGGTGCATGATGCATACACTAAACATTGTAATATATGTGCCATATCTTGTACTCTGTAACTATTTAATGATAACTTTTCAGTGAAACATCAACATCAAGAATAACAAAGAGCAATCTGCTGCTTAAGTGAGGAGTAGAGAGGATGGAGCTTGATGACTCGGCCAGTGACTGGGAAGAAGATGATGAGCTTCTGGATGTCTCTAGTTTTGGTGTTGCTAAGTGGCAGAGAAATGAGGGTGAGAATTTTAAAACTTAATTTGGAAAGTTCCATGTGCTTTGCCTCAAATGAATATTTTATTTTAAAAAATGTACAAAACATGATTAAGTAATCCCTCTCTGTAGACTGGGGGTTGAAGAATATGTCCATGGTAGTTCCTACCTGTCAAAGGAGGTGACTAAAGTAAAGAACTTGCCCAGTTTAAAGAGAACAGTTCAAGGAAAGAGCTGTGTTTGAAACCAAGCTTGATCTTGAACCACATTTAACCCAGTATGTCAACTTTACCTTTTCATGTTGGTGTGTTGTTATATTTCATCTAACTAACTACTGTAACTAACCAACCAACCAACCCTTAGGATACAAGAGTAGCAGTCTCCAAAATTGTTGGCATTCACATCAATCATGAGTTTTGTAGCAAACACACAGTGTGTATTATCAAAAAATAAAATGTATTTCAGGTTTTGCACATAATGATTCGGATTTAAGTTCTCACTTGTACTGTAAACAGAGATTGAGAAGGTATCCTACTGTACCCTTCACTTTTCCTCCAGCAGTCCCTGGTAGACATCTTTTACAGAATAATTTCTGTACTCTTTAAAGTTTAATTATTTTTGGAGCTTCCATATCAAAATTTTCTATCCACTATTTCCCTACCACTGTTTTATCTTTGCTAATGTTTGTTGTGTGTACATGTGTTTTGTTTGTTTGTTTGTTTGCTTGAACTATAGGTGGCAGCACTTCAATGCAGCGACGGCAGGACGTCTTCCATGATATCTTGTCCATGGATTCCTCATCCCAATATGATGATTTTCACACCATAGACTGGGTACGGGACATACAGAAATACCGTAACCAGAGAAAGGATGTACTTAAAGCCAAAAAAGACTCCCGTAAAGCTCTAATCTATTCATACCTGTATACAGGAGCAGGGTGGCTTGTCATTTCTTTGGTTGGTTTGGCAACAGGTATGATTTCTTATGTATTACTGCCTACTTACACCTATAACCTTGCAGTCAAATCATTTCATTTCTTTACTTTATAAATAACCACACAAAAATTTACAAATAACAATAGTAGACAATTAGCAAATTGTGTGATAGGGAGTGCACTTAGAGACCCTTCAGGGCTTATCAAGATGTGTCACCCTCTATAAAAAAAAAAGAAAGAAAAAAAACACACCAAAAAAAAAAAAACCAGTTACATTAAAGAATGTAAACCCTACACTAATTTAAACAGTGTTTGGGCATTCAAATGAAAGGAGACTTGGCCTGACTGTATTTTTGCTAGTTCAAAGTCAGATTATTTCATTTAAACCAGAGTTTGTGCACTCGTTGATTGTAATTTAAATTCACCCTTCAAACCAGGCAGTGGTGAGCCAAATATTGGTCAATCGTATGTCAAGGCAACATAACTTTAATAGGTGCAGCATTGATATGTCATATTCTACAGAAACATGCTATACCCAGATGGCCTAGTGCTGAGATGATTTGTTACCAGTTGAACTGAACGAAAAGGTCCTACACACACCCGCAGATATGAACTTTGAACTCATCTTTTGGAAGTAATGGGGAGACCCAAAATGTGGAAGCAATGGAGCAAAGGAGGACCCTCTTCTGCTCTCATATACTATTAGAATCAATATTGCTCATTTGCAGTGACTTTATATGAGGTATCTTAATGAAATTACAAATCACTTACTTTTATTCCTTTTAAACAGGATTTTGTGCTGGAATCATTGACATAGGAGCCAGTTGGATGAGTGATGTTAAACTAGGAGTTTGTATCAATGCCTTCTGGTTAAATCAAGAAGAATGTTGCTGGGTTCAGAATAATACAGCATTCGGTGAGGAGGGCTGCAGTGAATGGTACACTTGGTCTGAAGCGTTTGGTCATTCAACCATCGATGCAGGCAGCTACATTTTGAATTACATTTTCTTTGTCATTTTGTCTGTCAAAATGGCCTTCCTTGCTGTCATTTTTGTTAGGGCTTTTGCTCCATATGCCTGTGGATCAGGGATACCTGAGGTAGGTTAACCCAATATTTGGGCAACATCAGATTCACTTATATTCAGAAATAAGCTTTCATAAAGCCATTCTGTGTTTTGCGCAATGAAGTTTACAAAATGTAAGGGATTTTGTCTTCCTACACATGATTGTTACATAACTGGTGTATGCCGTTATGAAATTTTATGTTTGGAAATTTCCCTGTTGCAATGAAGAATTGAACTTTTATTCAGCAAGCTTTACCAAAGTTAATTCTTAAATTTAAATTAAAAGGAGGTGCTTATCAAATTCTGGTTTGTCCTGTTATTTGGAGGTTACTGTACTTGTAAAATATCACAAAGATAAATAAACCATGATCCTGTGTCTTGTTTCATTGAGGTTATGTTTGATATTTAGTTTGCCTGACAATTGGCATAATAAATTGAACACAAGATGATGAGTGGAAATCTTTATGCAGCACAGTCAGGTTTTTGTGATTACAAATAAATATTTATGATATATAAACTAGTTGAAAGAAAGTCTATCATAGGGATTCTCAGAAATTATTTTCCATCAAACAATTGCATAAATCTAATACATGCAATGGATCTTTCTTAATGAGTATTCCAGCAGGGAATGTACATACATATTTTGTGTATCATTGTGCAAGCTTAAGAGGTAAGCAATAGAAGCTGTGGCAACGCTTGCTGAGGTAGGCTGTACCTAAGATCTGTGCACCCTATAAACGTTAAGTAATTAGTTAAATGGAGTTTTACGGCCCACTTTCCAACCTATTGGTTCAAGTCAAGTGGGCCATGGCCTTTTTTCCGGTTGTAGTTCACTGGCTTGTTTTCCCTACTCCATTGCTTATGCTGAGCATCACGCACAATGACAGAAGTTTTCCGGAAACATTTACCATCATTTTAAATGATTGAATAAAGTATAATTGGCTTAAAATTTGACAAAAGATGACGAAGCCGCACACACAGTTGGCCAGTGTCCATTTATTGTAGTGAATACATTGTGTATCTGTATGAAGAGTGTAAGCTGTTTAAAATGTGAATACCACTTAAGAATGCTCGTACCTGATATGTCAGCATTTTAAATCGAGTTTTGACTAAGGTTGAAATGTGACTTACTGCTGTGTCATCTTTGTGAGTGACTCAGGAATTACTTTGTTTTTAGAGTGATGTGTCTGTACTATGCAAGACAATAGATTGAAGAAGCCATCCTAGTGAAATCGTTAGGTTTAACACAGTTTTTATTCAAAGAGACAATGATATATGCTTCACATTTCTATGGGACCAAAAATGTGTGGTAGCATTACACTGGGTTGCAACTAGTTGCATAGGCTTCCACTTTTGTCATGAATCAGTCTGTCATGATCTTGTCACAAGGAGTTGTGTTGAGTCACATTGTGTGGAAGGGGCATTACACAGCACCTCAGCTAAATGTTCATGAATTCTGCCTTGGCTCTTTTTAGGATATTTTTATGTAACTGTTAAAAGTGCTGCTGAAATTAGTTCATATTCAAACAAATCCCATTTCATATGACAGTTGTGGTTGTAAAGTAGTTTTAAACTTCTAAAATAATTGAAGATACAAGAGTAAAGCCATCATTTCTAAGATACAAGAGTAAAGCCATCATTTTCTCTCAGATAAGTCCATCTTCCATTTTTTTTTTTTTCTTTTTTATTCTTGTGATTCAATGTTTTCTGTGAAGACTATGTTGTTTTAAACAGAAATTTTTTCACAAAGTGGCATATAACTGTTTTGTCAAAACTTTTCAAATGATGTTGTTTACTCAAACATTAAAACATAACTTGTTGTTTTCTGAACATTAATATTTGTGTACATATTTGCAGATTAAAACCATCCTGAGTGGTTTTATCATCAGGGGCTACTTTGGTATTTGGACGCTGGTCATCAAGTCTATAACAATGGTCCTAGCAGTGGCTTCAGGGTTGAGTCTTGGTAAAGAGGGACCATTAGTCCATATAGCCTGTTGCTGTGGTAACCTGTTTGCAAATCTTTTTCCAAAATATCATCAAAATGAAGCCAAAAAGAGAGAGGTGAGATTGGATTTCAAAGACTACAAGCTATTTTAACGAAGGTTGAATGGAGTGTACATTATTAGTGTGATAGTACATGATCAGGGTAGGACCCCTTTGCTCCACATGGTTTCTCTGTGAAACCACAATTTACCATTGCTATAAAAGCTTTGTTTTGCCGTTGCCTTGCTACACCTTAGAACAGGTCCTTTTAAACCCACAGTGCATAATCATGTTTTGGATATGGAATGGGCTTTTAGAGGAGATATTTTTACAAATGTGCTCCCTCTCGGTCTGTAGAAAATTTAACTATGGGGGCCCAATACAAAAACATAGTATTCCTGGAACATGTGCATACATACTATAATGTATAGCTCAGTATGACAGGGTGGACCCCCTTCTGTAGCAAAAGGGTTAACACAAGCGACACATGAGGGTACAGTCTGAGTGCAACCAGTGACAGCATTGACCTGAGAGTGATGTATTCGATATTTAATGTATTAATTTAAAAGGAGAAAAGGAAATGGAATTGATTTGTAAATAACCACATTGAAAGAGTACAACTCTGAATAAGATGAATGCATTACCGCAAGTTTATAGTTTAGTTTGGGATAATGCACAACCACCTGACAGTAATAGACCTTGAAGTGGAAGATTAAGAAGCTCATGTTTTGTGTTTAAACATTTTAGGCAGCTTATTTGATGTTGTTTTTGTCTTTTCTCTCTTACCTTTTGTCAATTGCATGAGCTGCAGGTAAAAGCTGCATGATATGGTTTCATGACATTTTTTTTATGTTTTTCCTTTCTTTGTAGATCTTATCTGCAGCATCAGCTGCTGGAGTCTCAGTGGCCTTTGGTGCTCCCATTGGAGGGGTACTCTTCAGCCTTGAGGAGGTAAGATTCAGAAAATCATATGAACAGGGCATCACCCTCACTGGATTCCTTTGTGTGTCCAGGGGCCCGTTCCACAAAGAGTTATGCACGATCTTTAGTATGATTTACTGTTGGCTTAAGTATGGTGAATCAAACTTAAGATTGCCCGTAAGTCTTTGTGGAACGGCTCCCAGGTCTTACACTTCTAAGTCTCCCTTATACCGTGTAATATCAGGGATTATTAGATGAAACAGGGAAATCTCTTGTATCTTTTTAAGGGCAGGTCATATATCTAACTGTCAGTTATGGCCTAGTCACTTCTGTATTTCCTTTGCCTGCCTGCCCATACTGGCCAGTTAGATAATGATGCTCCCCTAAATCTACCCAAGCCAGGGGGTTAAATTTGTCCACCAATTTGAAAATCCTGGGCACACATTCCTGAATTAAGTATAAAGGTACGTTAAGGCATTATGATGTTCTGTTTAACTTTTAAGAGCCATATATATATATATAGCCATCCCTTGTTCTTCCAAGCTTATCACAAACATAGCTCAGTGTTTAACAGTGTTCAACTTTCATCGCTTTACGGCACTGTTACTCAGTTTGTACAACACTTAATGGTGAGTGAGTGCAAAACATTCTGAAAAATGCCCCAGATCTTCATCTCTGAGAAGTAGGTAGGAATAGTACTGTAAGACTGATGCGAATTATTTTGACAGAATGCAACTAAATGAAAATTGCTCTTGAAAACAATTTTCATTCTGAGATTCCAGCAGATCTGGAACACAATGTAGCATCAATATCAAATCTTTGTTCAACAAATTACAGAATAATCCTCGAATTTCAATCTTTTATCTTTCAAAAACAGGTCAGTTACTACTTTCCTCTAAAAACACTTTGGAGGTCTTTCTTTTGTGCCCTGGTGGCAGCCTCAATCCTTCGGTGGATCAACCCGTTTGGCACCGATCATTTAGTAATGTTCTATGTGGAGTATGATACTCCTTGGTCTTTCTATGAACTTGTTCCATTCAGTGTCCTTGGTGTTCTTGGGGTGAGTTTCCATTGTTTTTATTACTTCTATACATATTCATAATCTAGAGTTGCTTACAGGGAAAAGACATGGAAAAGTCTCAGCATAAAACAGAAGCCATGTACCATTTTGATATTGATTTGCAGCTGTTTTCTGCAATGGTTGGAATCGGTAAATTTCAACAATTGAAAAATTTTTTCTTGATATTTTTATTTTGAGACCTTTGAGTCTCAAGCTAGCCGCACACTACACGACTTTGCAAGCTGCAACTCAACTCGATCGTCAGATCTCCAACAGTGGTGTAGTGTGTGTGAGTTTACGACTGGCAGTTTTAGGACCAGTTTTAAGTCGCAAAGCCTTTCGTCGGGAAGAACGAACATGTTGGTTCTTCCCGAATCTGTACGGCGACAGTCACAAGTGACTGAAAAATCTGACCAATCAAAATTACTGATTTATATGCACATGATATAAAAACGGTGATGCTTGTTCCTGTGACAACTTTTGACGTAACTTAGTCTAAATACTCAGTTGAAAAGATGGATATATGGACCAAGTACGGCAAGTAAAGGTAAGACAAACCAGTAGAAATGTGAGAGCAACGACCTGTACTTTATTACTTTGAAGGCAAAAGCTATTTCTATAGGAATGCTTGGAAAAACCCGTTGAAGAGATTGGCGAGGCAGTCGGCATCACTAGTGAGCTGTAAACTTGCATAGGCCTAGTATGCTAGCTACACACTGAAAGTATAGTACTGTTGCAAACTGTATGCTGTTCTGTGCTGTTGTACCATATTATATGTATAGCAGTAGTGTGCACGTGTAATCGTTCGACTGACAATGGGCGATAGCCAGTCGTATAGTGTACATGGCCCTGTCGTGCGGCTTAAAATCGTGAAGACAATTTAAAACTAGGTCATGACGATTTAGTTGAGTTGCGATGTGCAAATTCGTATTGTGTACTCCAGGCTTTACTGCTTGGAAGTTGTTGCATGCAAGATCAGGATGAAGGTTGTAAGGTGTTAACTGATTTAGTTACTTGCAAACAATTTAATGAGCCCTGTAGAATAAAAAAATCCTATTGTCTTCAACAGTTGTTACTCAGTCTTATGAGTAACATTATGGAATTCATGTGGTTTGGATTCTAATGAGCTTCACGATTTGCTTCTGATATGCAGTATAATATTTCTTAACAATTAATTGCTGAGTCTGATATAAAACAAAAAAGATAGAAAATGCGATCATGGCAAATTTGTTTAAGTTCAGCTGATATTTTTCAATGGTCTCCTTGGACAAACCTGACCTGGAAGTACTAGGGTCAAACCAGTGTTGCAACTAGTCAAGTCATTGACTCAGACTTGAGTTGACTCGAATCACACTTTTGATGACTTGACTCAAGTTGGAAACCTAAAATGTCTTGACTTGAGTTATGACCAAAAATGACATGACTTGACTCAGCCTCAAGCCCCTGATTGCTGAATAGAAGCTTGAGTCACATAAATAGACTTGAGTTACAGCATATTTGACCCTAAAGGCTTGTAAGGAGTGCAAGTGTCATACTGTATACCAGACTAATATGAACAATTCATTGTTGTGGGCAAAAAACAAATCCAGGCATGTGGCCAAGTACGTATGTTGTTATAGGCTATGCTGGAGGAAATAAGAAGAAACTTTTATTCCAATTTATGCAACATTTTGATCCTAGATAGACTCCTTCAGTTCTAATGCTTGCATGGATTTGTGAAACTCTACTTAATACAGTGTTGCTTACTTCGTGGCCAGAGAGGGGTATGGGAAGGGCTGTGCCTCCGGTGGTGGCAATTTCCCCATTATGTATAATTGAAAGAAAATGAAATTTTCTATTTGTAGTCTCAGTGTGAAACTCAAGACAATTTTTGACCCAAACATGTTTAGTAATGAAAGCATTTTGTTTTATATGACATTATCTTCTAAAATTAAGAAAGTTTTTGCCTGCAGTGTGCATTCACCTGTAGTATGTTATGTTTTGCTTAAATTGATAGGTTGGTTGTAGAAGCCTCTTGGTATTGTTCTTAAAGGCAGATACTCATTACCCTATTTACATCTTTGTTAAGGAGAAAGCAAATTTCTCCATGGCTGGATGATGTTAGATTGACATCAAGCCAAAGATGAAGAGTAGTTAGCTTTATGAAACATGCGCAGAGAGTGCTCTGTTACGTAGTATTGCCTGGTGCACCCCTTAAGGTTTTAGAGCAATGTAGTATTTGGCATTCTGTCAGCAAATCATTGCATTTGACTGGCATTGGGTCGCTGAATCTTAAATGGAAGCTTAGTTTCTTTGTTGGGTATATCCTAAAACCATCCACTATTAGGCTGCTTGATGGGAAATAAATTTCCGTCAAATGTCTAAATTAAACGTACTGGCACACTCAGAGATCTGAATTTTGCCCTATGACTGTCCATGCTGGCTTGTTTTGACTTTTTAAACTATGGTACTGATGTGACTCCACTTGTGGAAATATTTGACTTGACTTTTGTTATGACTCAACTTGGACTTAAGCAATATTGGGAATGACTTGTGACTCAACCTCACTTGACTTGACTTGACTTGTGTCTTTAATACCCAAGGGTGGCTCATTTAAACACTGGGTCAAATACTTTAACCGTTCCAGTACAAGTGAGTTGATATTGCAGTCGATAGAGCTGATAGTTGGTTTGTAGTGGCCTCCTAGGGTGGTGTAAAGTGCTGCTGCATAAGGAAGCTGTATATGGGTACCGAAAAATATTGCACGTACAGTGAATGTTACTTATGAATAAAATCAAATGTTAGTTCAGTCTTTGAGATGAAATGTAGCTCAATTTTGAATACTTGATGTATCTTCTGAATCGATAGCAAGCAGATTCTTTCATGTCTGGCAGCACATTTTCTTTGATTTTCGTGGAAAAAGTATCATATGAAAATAACCTGGTGGTTTGACACACATTTTTCATTTTAACTAGCTTGTGAATAGTTTGTGCATGTGATTTTGCAGCTATTTGATCACTAAATATACTACACATGTATAGGTATCGTTTGTTTTAGGGCCATTCTTAAAGCTAATCTTATATTCTGTGGTTATAATATGTTACATTTTATTCCCATTGCAGGGTTTGTATGGAGTTCTCTTTATCAAACTTAACCTTTGGTGGTGCAATTATCGGAAAAATTCAAACCTCAAAAGACACCCTGTATTAGAGGTATGGGATAGATGTGTTATTCTCAAATCAGTTTTGCTTCTGAAAGTAGATAAAACTGGTGATTTGACTTATTTTAAGTCACCAGTCACTTTGAAGTCATTTTTCCTCACCTCAGCGAGCCAGTGAGCCACAACTGGAAAAAAGGCCGTGATTGGCTTGACTTGAACCAGTTGGTTAGAAACTGGATCCTAAAACTCCATCCATCTGACTCCACACCTCAGTTTCTTTCCTTTGGTGTAAGTGTTATAACACCATTGTTTTATTTTGTGATTGATAATTTATACCAGTTATATTGCATAAGGATACACTGGCACCACACAAATGTATTCCCTCATGTCTGCTTAGAAAAAGTTCTATTTATGGGTGATGTGACTTTCCCCTTAAAAAAACAAAACAAAAAACACATTCCTCCCCCTCTTCTGATTCTGAGAATTCGAACCCATGCAATTTCCCTTCGAAGAATTGTTGACAATTTTATCACTTACAGTTTCCTCAGGACCTTTTCACTTGTATCCCAATATAGACCAATCAGGACAGTCAAGTGATGGTCTGATTTTAGTTGGACATAACTGAGGTCCACACCTTTAGTCTTGCAATTTCCTTGCTTACCTGTATCATGGATGGTTGTACACTGAATTGTATCATGACTCTCTCAATTTCACTGAATATGAGGATTTGAAATTCATGTAGACAATAACTAAAGATGATTTCAGGCAGATGGACCCCACTAATGGCTGCCTACAGTCACTAAACACAAGAGGTGATCAGATTAGTCTATACATAGAGACATTTTGCAAACATGCCAATTACCCCCTCCTCATCCCTTCAGACAACTTTTTCTCCAGAAAATTTGGATTGTCCAGGGGGAAGCTGTGCAGGATAGAAATTTATGTGGGTGGGTGGGAATTGCTTGGGATATGGTTTGGATAACTGTTCCAACATTATATGTCCCTCCGAGGCAAGGAAGCTTTGGGTTGTACCATGCATCCTGTGTTACAAAATGAGATATGGACTGTTTGGGTTTGACTATCAGAAATGTGTTTGATATTAGGTTTGGTCCAAATGCTTTGATATGCATGATTTTGCTTTGAACTCTAATTTACCATCCATGGGGTTCGTCCTGTAAACCATTGTACTGTCTCGCCCTGAAATAGCTTGTTATAAACCTACAGTGTGTAACTGTGTTTTGGGCATGGAATAAGTTTGAAGAGGAGATGCTTTTTACATATGTTCACCCTTCTTAGTTATACAGAATGCAAATATGTCGGCCTATGTACAAAAACTTAGTATTCACGGAACCTGTAAATATGTACTCTGTATACAGAACATAATGTAGCTCAGTATAGCAAAAAGTTTAAGGAGCTATTGCAGAAAATAATACAACTAGCAGAGAGTTGCAGAAACTTATACAGCTAGTGCGAGTTCAATTAATGATGTTCAAAACATATTAGTAGGGTTTTAGTTATTCCTCACATTTTGTACATCACGAATATGATAATATTTAAATATTTAATTAAACTTCCATAAAAGTCTAATGAAGAAATTGAAATAAAAGTATACAAGTTACACATTGAAATGTGCAAAAAAGTCTGAAATGTTTTCCAATATAATCGTCTTTATGAAGTTTGAGGTATCCTTTAAACATATTTAATATTTCTCAAAAATGATTTGACACAGAAACACTTTTTGGCAGTATGCTATTAGTGACTGACCGGTGACTCTTTCAAGTATAAATATATGATAAGAGTATATTTTTTTTAGTAATTGATCCAAAACATTTATTTTTTGACATTTTATTTGTTTCAGGTTGTTGTCCTAGCACTAATTACTGCAATTATCAGTTACCCCAACCCTTATACCAGACAGAGCTCTAGCCGTCTGATTGCAACTCTCTTCAAGGAGTGTGGTCCTGAAGATGATATTGATTTATGGTAAGAACAATCTTTACCTAGGATGTCTTTTCCCTATGTCCCACCTAGTTTAGTTTGAACTTTATGAGCAGTGTTGGATGATTTTGAAATGGTTTTGATGGCAATTGAAAGATGAGTTCCTTTGAACTGAAGAACCTGAAAGATCCGAGGCAATGGTCCACTTTGAACGGAAAAAGTCCCCCCCCCCCCTCCTAAGGCCAACCCCAGGAATTCAGGAAATTGACTCTCTTTTTTGGCATAAGGGGTGACCTTGATTTTGGTAACATGCATCCTAACTCCAATGCTTGTGCCGAGCAATTCGTATACATCGGCAGTTAGTACCATTTCTTAAAGTCTTCTGTATGACCCAGCCAGGGACTGAACCCTGGACCTCCCACATGGGAAGCGAATGCTCTACCACTAGGCTATCTCCACAGTTCTTTACGTAGGATCATTGAATAAGTAACATCATAATTATACAGTAACATTGTCTGTCATAGATCTTGTGCATTGACGTCATCCTTTGAGCAGAACAATGGAACACATGGCCACATGCATGAAGAATTTGCTCTGCATGTGTAGCAGACTATGTGCATATGGTTAATAAATCAACTATCTGGATTTGTCGGTGTTGGTTTGTTTTGCCCCCAAAGTAGGGCATACTCTCCGTTTTGTGACATCATATGCACAAGGTCTATTTTTCTGTGTTGGTTTGTTTTGCCCTCAAAGAGGGGCGTACTTCCTGCTCTATGACATCATATGCATAAGGTCTATACACAGTGTAATTTTTGCCCTCCTGTGACTTGAGATTTCAATAAAAACTTGCTGATGAAGATTATATCTCTTTTGTTTGTGACAGTGATTACAAAAGAAATTTTACAAGGGTTGACCAAACTACGTATCCAACCGCTGAGGCAGGACCAGGTGTGACAAATGCTCTTTGGCAACTTTCGTTGGCTCTGTTGGTGAAGGCTGCCCTCACTGTCTTTACATTTGGAATAAAGGTAGGAAAATAGATTATACTGGGAAGATGTCTCAAGGACTTCGGATGAAGGGAATGGGAAGTGATTTTTTTTTTTTTTCTTTTTTTTGTAAATGATATTAAATGAGGTTCTAATCTCCCCTGTTATGGAGGGATGAATGGAGATTGGGCTAAAATGTCAGAAAAAAGGTTTTGTTTCGGATTTTTCATTTGAGCCCACATACTTTAAAAGGAACCAAAAGGAAATGGGACATGCTCACATGATATTACTTTGGTATGATTTTCTTGGAATATTCAACAAATATTGCAACTGTGTTTCCTCTTGTAGACAGAGGTTGAGAAGATTGAAGATGGGTTAGTAAGCCAAGATTTGTGTAGGTATTTTATGTGTACTATAAGCTATTGTTTCGGAGAACCTTCAGGAAGCTTGGACTTTCTCTTGGGTTTGCTAGTTGGTGCTAGGCAACCACAGAGGAAGTATTCATCAGGATTCTGTACACTTGTGCATGTAGCCTGGCCTTTTTTTAAGTCCTCCCAACCCTCTGGCAAAGGGCCGTTTGGCAAAACCAAACTTTAAACTGCTTCCCAAAGAAGCTGTATGTCCACTGAAGGACAACACTTGACCAACCTCATGGCCCTAAGACCATTTACATCATTGGTGTGTCATGTATGGCTCCATTCTAGACTGGCATTATTTACCATCCACAACAACCATCATTCTGTAGGGTGGAGGGGGAGGATGTCAGATGGATCACAAGATGTGTGGTGACCCAAAACAATAACCCACTTAAAAATTGGTATGAGTATTGTACTTTATTGTACACCACAAGGTTGATACATGTCAACATTTCTTTTACATTTCAGGTCCCAGCTGGGTTGTTTATTCCAAGTATAGCTGTTGGTGCAATAGCTGGAAGGATAGCAGGTGTGGTGATGGAGCAGATAGCTTTGTAAGTAAAAACTTTAGTGCCTTCAGTTTACAAAGAAAGAATAAAAGTCATTGTTCATGATCTTAACTCTTTTTTATAAAGCACCAGTACAAGAACTGAAAATGTAGTGTGGAGCCTGTCATGGTCCAACAAATAAATGAACAAAAAATGAACATCACCCTTATATCATCTGTATCTTTTTAGTCATCTGTATCTTTGGAAAATATTTCAAGTTTGCTCCTATCTTCTGACCTGTAGTCCTCGTATTGATATGTCTCAAGGCACACCTCTGGACCCTAGGCCCCAAGAGAGGACTTTATGACTCAGTGTGCCCTGAGAGAGCTATTGGCAAACTGTGGTTTTAAATTTCCTATCTCAACAAAATCCTGGCTATGTGATAGATTTTTTATTTAAAAGTCATAGCATTTAACGTGAAGCAGGAGGAGGGGTCTGGGGAAAAATTTTGAAGCTGGAGAGATGGTGATGTTCATTATGATGTAAAAACATAGACAAGAATTAAAAGATGACTGAAGAGGCAAGTAAAACATAAATGAATTTCATGACTTGATAACTGAAAGATGATGACTGAATCATATTTGATAGCAATAAAACATAATTCACTATGAAAATGAAAATGTAGCATGGGTTTAAGTTCCATAAGGATGGCGGGAACATGGCCGGGCACTTGTCAAGTTAGATCCAAATCAATTAAGATATGAGGAGAGTACATGCTGGGCGTGAGCAGCAGCTTTATTGGTACGAGCTTCTCAGCTCCCTCAAGGACAACTATATATACACAACAATATCACGAATGAAGAACGTATAACAATTTACATAACAAAGCATAACAGAAATTGTAGACTCACTAATTTGCATATGCAACATAACACAGATAATTGTACAAAACAGACATGGAATGAACTTTGACCTTACAATAACTAACAAATGTTACAAGTGTAATTAAGGGTAGTTTCCAATTATGTCATCTTGGCAGTAAAGAGGAAGTTGATTCCATTTTTTGCAAGTACATCAAAAGAAAAATGGGATTTTTTTTCATTGAAGAATATTGTGATATTTGTCTTCATGAACAGTTCTATGGCTAGTCTGATGAAGGATTCATACACAGTGATTATTCTTTAAGAGTGTATAATTTTATCTCCCTTTTCTCTGTGTTATATCTTTCATTTAAAAACAACTGATGGAAATTGTAAACATTACTCAATTAAAATACAGACCAACTTTAGTTGCAAACTCGTAACCCTCTGAGCATTGTCATCATTGCCAAACACAGCATTGTGATCATGTAGAATAATTAGCATGTAATATAAAATGTATCAAAATCATTCAGGAAAAAATCATTAAAAGCATGAATAGGATTGCATGTCAGTCTCAAAAATTGTCAAGCCCTTCAACCTCAAGATTTCCTGTCAATGTAAATAAGTACAAGGTTGGGGATGTTTGTAATGAGAGGTAAAATGATTTCAATCCACACTGCCTCAATCTTGTCAACCTTTTAAGTTTCAGAGCCTAATGTAAGAGAATATTGTGATTTGCATAAACAGCAACTCTACTGACATGTTTCCCAAGATAATCTTTTTTAATCAAAAACAGAGAATTTAATCATAGAGATCTGTAACAATTTAAAGGGAAGCCGGTCAAAAAATTACTGTTTACATGGAAAAATGAGTGCAATCATTCTGTAGTACTTTTTGAATAAAAAGAGGGTGGCATTTTCAAGACCAGTGGCTAGGTTGTAAGCTGTCTTCTTCTTTGACTTTGATGCAGTGCAAATTTTCAGAAATCCATAGAATGAAAAATGGCAACTTCATTTAACACCACAAAGACACCAAATTTCTTGCAAAGTATAAAATTTGTTCTCATTTTGTGATAAAGTTACTTGCAGAATTGGTCTTAAACATATGGAAACTATGTGATGTCATGTTGAATTTCGCTGCCTAGAAAAACTCTTTGCACACCTTTTTGCTTTAGTGAACAAAGGTCAGCAAAAACCAGATAAGAAGTTGACCTACTGTTTGCCTTTCACACCTCACAAACAGTGGCACATCTGGACTGTATCATTCCACCTCTGTTAACATCTTCTGTTAGCTGTCTCTTATTAAGCTTGTGGTTTCTTGGAACATGCTTGAATGAGTTAAGCAGGAAGTCAGGTCTAATTTGATTACCCCACCAAACCTTGCTTTTGGTGGGGACTAGGGTGAAATATCCAATAGGGTAAGGAATTCCTCATGGTGGCAGCTTTATTGTTAGAATGTGAAATATTGGTGGTTTTGTGTGTTAGTACTGTCCAGCACTGACCACCCTCTTGTCTAAAAATCTCTGAGGGATTAGAAGTATCACTGCAATTATTGGCCGTAGTGTCCAGTCAGTTACATTTATTTGTTTCTGCTTGACCTTTTGGCTGGTAAAATAATTTCAATCCATACTGCTTCAGTCTTGACCACCTAGTGGTTGAAGAGTGTAATAAATCAAGTGTTGTGGTTTACATAAATAGCAACTGCGCCACCATCTTTTCCAAGTTCATCTTTTTTAGTTCGATACAGATATCTTGAACCTTACAGCTGAAGAGGCTTATATGAAAAGTGGTTTGGTTTACATAAACAGCGACTTCATGCCATCATTTCACAATTAATCTTTCTGAGTAAAATGTAGAGAACTACAGCTGAAGGGGCTAATATGTGAAGTGTTGTGGTTAACATAAATAGCAACTGCACCACCATCTTTTTTAGTTCAATACAGAGAACTTGAATCTTACAGCTGAAGAGGCAAAGAGATGAAGTAGATTGGTTTACATAAACAGTGACTTCATGCCATCATTCCAAAGTTAATCTTTGGGAGTAAAATGCAGAGAACTTGAATCTTATAGTTAAAAAGCCTAATGTGTGGAGTGTTGTGATTTGCATAAATAACAATTCTGCAACCATCTTTTTTAAGTTAATATTAAGTTAATCTTTTTGAGTTAAATTCAGAGAAGTTAAAGACAGACATCTGCTACCTTTTAACATTATACAGATTAAAAAAATACTGTTGTTATACAGAATTGACTGCAATCTTTCTATATTAGGATAAAGTTGGTGCCTGCTTAAGAAACTAATTGCTGGCTTACAAGCTTCCTTCTCCTTTAACTATAATGCATGGCAATTTTTTTGATTTTGATGGAATTAAGAGTGGTATCTTTTAAAGCAATCTTATGAATTAGACATGGAATTTTGCATAACAGTTGTTAAATTTGTTAACATCTTGTAATAATCATGTGTAGATTGTTGTAGAAAATACTTGTGCTTTGTGTGTCAGAACACAAGCATAGATAGTTAGTTAGATGGAGATAATGGCCTAGTTTCCAACTTATTGGTTCAAGTCGAGCCAGCCACTGTCTTTTTTCCAGTTGTAGCTCACTGGCTTGTTTTCCCTTCTCCATTTTTTATGCCGAACATCAAGCACAGCGGCAGTAGGTTCCATTTTTAGAGTCTTTGGTATGACTCGACCTGGGAATATAACTTGGGCTTTACGCGTGAAAGGCAGATGCTCTTACCATTAGACAGAGCACAAGCATAGAGCCAGCACTGTTCAGCAGTGTCCATTCTCATATGTTCTAAAAACTTGTTGTTTGCTTTCTCATTGACTACAAGTATTACGTACATTATTGGAGGCAGTATGGTAGATGAACACTGTTCATGGCTTTGTAATGTATCGGAGGGGGTTGTTATCATAAATTTGTATTTGCTGGGTCTTTAAACAGTTCATGTGATAAATCCAAGATTCTGTGCATGCTGCAATGTGTCTGAGGCATGTTTTCTGTGGTACAAAGCATCTATTTCCCAGTGGCTTGCAGGAATCTTGGAAGTCTAAGGCCAGAGTGGCAGAATTGTCTTATTTTTTTTCGATCGGTTAGCTATTTTTCCAGATATGTACAATTTATGTGGTCATTCTCAATATTGAAATTGCTCAGCATGGCTTTGAAGTCTTCATCTAGATTTAAACAAGGGTATAAAGCATTTTAATCACTGCAAAATCAGTGTAGATGTGTTTTTTAAGCTTAATCTGTGGCAATGAATGCATGGCACTAATAGCTGTTACATGATGCTAAATGATGATTAAACTGTGTTATCACACCAACATGTACAGCAGGTAGTGTAGTCTATTAAACTGCTTATGTCTATTTGTGGTTTTAGAAGATTAACTTCCCCTCATAGACTTGTACTTCATGCCAGGATGTCAGGACATGGCAATTTCACAAACTTGATATGTTGTTTTTGTTCTTCTTCCTTGAATTACGTCAATAAAAGAGTTATAGACAAGCTTGATGTATGCATGTTTGCTTTACATGTATATTTCTTGGCCTCCTAAGTTGATGATATTAGTTTTAGTTAAGTATTGGCTTAGATGTGATTAAACAACACCCAAGCACGAGTGTGTTATATAGTGTCAGATAGGTACCGTTCAAGTCCCCCTCCGGTCATCTCTTATGACATGTTGAGAATAGAGTGGGCGTATTCTACACCCCAACCCATAGAAGGCAGTCAAGTGGTAGGATGTTATTGTCATGATCTCTACTTACTGGTCAAACCACAGCCATGCAACAGAGCCAGCCTTTGATCACCTGACCAGTACAAAATCTGCAGGTGTTGGACTGGCTGAGCCAAGGAATGAAATAATTGTCTCATGTAAAATATGATAAATGACGTAAAGAACATGGTCAAACACCATGTAAGTAATGAACATTAAAACATTAAAAAGCCTAACATAATAAATTAACAAGCAGATTGGTATTATCAGTGGAGACTATTTCATTCAGTTCGTTCGATTGGTCCTTTTGGCAGTTGTTTTCAGGGAAGAGATTTTTAATGCATTTAACTTTGTGTGCATGGAGTTCTGCTTGTACACTTTGTTTACACTTTATATATATGTGCATATGTGACCATGTCACATTGTGGCCTTTTCCTCATGCAGATGATGGCCAAGAAAATTACAGAACATCAGTGTCTGTTCCACTCTCATTACCTCCTATTTATCAGTGTATATCAATGTTGCATGCAATAACCACCTAACAAAAAACTTAAAGAACCCCTACTGACAGAGGGTGCTCATAACCTGCAGAACATTTGTATCTCAAAGCAAAATGGCTTGTACACATTACCCAAAGATTGTTGGTTCAATTTCTGTGTAGTTGACATTTCGTCCTTTGGCAGATAGGTTATCTCCATTGCCTCTCTTTTCTTGCTTTGCATAACTTTTGAGAGTGAGGTGGCTTTGTATTTATTATAGGGCTTGATTTGTAATTGTTGGCTTAATTCTTCAGAGGTCAATACTTTGTGTCCTTGGGCAAGTGCTTTCTCTCAGTGGCCTGTTTCCACCCATGGGTGATATGGGTATCCGTAAATACTTAGTCATTAGTTGACCTGTCAGAGCTGCTTTCCCCCTAGAAGATAATCTCTGGCACATTTTATCTTTGAGCAGGAGTAATGAACATGTTCTGTATCTTTCATTTGAACCTGTCTTGTCATCCATGGAATGAAAATACAAACACTTTTGTTGATATGAGTCAAATGTTGTCTTCTTTGCTTTATTTTGCTAGACAAATGCATTAGGACAAACTGGATATGTCATTAAATTATACATATTTCATGGCCTCTGTATTGGTGAAATTTATAGCTTGTTGCTGATTGGTTAATAGGTGTGCTGTTGTTGCATTTGTGACAAAGAATTGAGGGTATTAGTGGCAGGGCTATCAATTGGTCTTGTTTGTGGCTAAATATTGTCAATTTAGTCATATTTCCACATTGAAAATGGGTCTTTGAATGAAAACTAATGGCTTGGTTTTAAAATTTTTTCACTGTCATGTTGTATTTATAGCAGATGTTCAATGTGGAAGGACAATTAATTGTTAAATTTTTGGGTTTTTTTGCTATGTTGAGAACTTTGTTTGGAGGGATGCCCATAAAAAAAAACATAACTACAACTGATCCTCTTATTAAATTTGTGCAGCCCAACTTCCTGGCAGACATTAACCTCATCTTGACTCCTAAAACTCTGCACTGAAAAGCTGTGCTCTTGCAATAGGATGCCCTCCCCCAATGAATCAGTAGGGTGGCCTGATACTTCTTCCAAGAGTTGTCATTTCAAATGAGACCTAGGTAATGGGGAATACTTTTGATGTTTGTTGGATGGATATTTTCTCATATGATGAATAGTATCAGGCTGAGGTTACATCTTTGCAACATCCTTGTTGTAATGATGAGTTTTGCCTCTTTTCTTGTCTGGCTATCTTGAAGGATGTTGTTTATCCATCTGGTGTTTAAACGTGTGCGGAAATGTTGCGTTTCCTCATTTTCAGTAGTCTTCATGTCACATCCTGGCAAAGACCATCCCAGTCTTTTATAAAGGCAAACGTTAACCTTATCTAAGGTGTGTCTGTTTATTTGTTTTTTTTACAGTAATAACCCTGGCTGGTTTGACTCATGCAGTGCTACTGGGAAATGTGTGACAGCAGGATTATATGCTATGGTTGGAGCAGCAGCCTGCCTTGGAGGGGTTACAAGAATGACAGGTCAGTTTCAAGATAGAATGTAAACTATCAATATAGTTACCATAGAAACAACATAAAAATTTGAGCAGGGATGATGATGATGTCATGGTTTGTGTTGGTTGGCAGATACTAGAGCCTGCGCACAATTTTGCTTCCACAATTGTCCTCATGAAAAATCATTGTGAATGCAGTGCAGAGAAATTCACATGACATAAATGCAATGCAAATAAAAGTGGCAATTAGTTTTGCCTTACTTTTAACTTTTTAGAATATTGAGCAAGAGGTATCTGATCACAGAAACTTCAAGAAATTTTAACATTTGTCATGCATTTGTAGTATCATTCAGTTTTTAGAAATGGAAGGTGCAAGGATTGTCTGAAATTGTAAAATAATTAAATCTGGGAACTTTACAATATTTGAAAGGAACACATGATTGAATAGATTGGAAAACCATGCAACAGTTGAATTCAAGAAGGGATTACTCTAAAAATGGAAGATCTCTTGCTAAAACGTCTTCATCTCCTTAATGATACTATGAAAAAAAGGACACAACTTCTTAAAATAAGGGTCTTTGGGATTCCCACAGGTCATGGCGGCATGTAAAAAAAAAAATCTTGCAATTATGTTTGGATTTCAAAAGTGTGGAAAGTCATAGACAATGCTCAATCTGCTGGAAAGTTATTGGAAATCATGGAAAATTGTGATAATTTTTGTTGAAAAACTGTGACATGATCAAGTTAGGCACTGCTGGGATATGCATGTCTACAAAAGTCAGAAACAGTATGATAAACAGTATGAGATGTCATGGAATTATGGCTGGAAGAAGTTTGAGATGTTTTTGTGTTCAGAAAACTGTGTACCAATTTTGGTCTGACCCAAAGCTCACTTAAGTTAAATTATGTTTATATTCTAACACTGACCTCCGTATAGACTTCTAGAATTTGGAAGAATTAGAACAATGAGATATGGAGCAGATGTTCAGGTCAGTTTAAGTTTATTTTTATATTCCATTTGCAAAGGCTTTTGTACAATAGTTATGTTATTTCATAGGACAACAGAGAATGTTTAATAATATTACAATAATAATAATTGTCTTAGCGAGGCAATAATTGTATTAACAGAATAACAGAGAACGTTTAGTGATATTGATAATAATAGTTTTTATGGGGAGGAAAATAACACATATGGAAAGATGAAAGTAGATGAACCAAAATAAGTTTAAACTTTTCTGGTCTCATCCCTAAAATAAATGTGATTGTAACATGGACAAAACACACACAGTAAAAAAATAATTGACAGTGTTCAGGTGGAAAGAGAGAGTTGAAAGAGAGAGAGAAAGAAAAACAAAAAGCTGTCTCATTTGCTAAATTTGTGGAATATTCAGTAGGAATTGTTTTAACCTGCATTTGAATATATTTAGTGAAGGAGAACTTCTAATGTTATAGCTAAGAGATTTCCAAAAATAAACACCTGTGCTTTGTATTTGAGTTTGAGAAGAATTCAGACGTGTTCTACAGTTAGGATGGTATAGAAATGCTTTAGAGCAAGTGTAGTAGTCGTGATAGTTTGTGTTGTCAGAGTAAAAGTAGATTGTATGTAAGACTTGCATGGTAAGTTGTATTCCCAATGTAACTCAAATACAGTCACTGCATGCCAATATGGCTTCAAGCAAATGAAAGGAAGGGCTTAAGGTAAACTTTGAGGGAGTTTATTTGTCTAGGGTGGACTGGAGAGCCTTGAAAGAGTATGCACAGCCAGTAATGAATCTATATTAAAAGGATGTATTGTGTTGTTAGAACTATTACAAGGAGATGCAAATGTAAGCCTTTGGTGGTGTTTTTCCCTTTTGGAACATAAATGACAAATAACTTGCAGAACAACATTAGTTTGACAAAATAAAGACAAAAAGAAGCAATTTTTCCCCCATTGAACAGGTTCATTATTGCACAGTAACCCTTACCCCATGCAGCATAGGAAATGCTGCATATTCATTTAGGAAGAGGACATATTACACTAAACACTTATAACACAATATGACGATCCTCCCAACTAACTACCACCACCTTGTCTATACCTCCCTGTGCTGTGCACCACCTGCCTTGTGATGTCAGACTGTGGGTTATGTTTCAATACACCTGTTCACTATGTGTGTTATTAAATATTAATCATTACTTTTTACAGGACAGGATGGTAGGAATATGTCTGCAGAAAATTTGTTTATAATCAGGATCATGGATAGTTTGTTTTTTCCTGGTTAGGTCAGGTCCTACACCAATAGCAGCAGTTGTTTGTACACTAACAATCTCCACATCCTGCTATCCCAAAAGCAAAGCAATCTACTACCACCCAAGGGCTACAATTCAAAACATTTTCTCTATAGAATAAATAGAATAATATCAGAGGTGTACCCTCTTAGTATATGTTACTAATGTTAAGTTTAATTAGTGTGTCAAACAGCAACTCCTGGATCAGCAGAGATATAGTGTTGTAATGATTTTCAGTAGCTTGTTCATATTCCATGCACCATGTTGTGCATGCTGTGGGAGGTGTTTGTTGTTGTCTGATGCAATATGATAGAAATGATTTGATCGGTGGAGCTTCACATGCATTTTTGTTTGGGTGAACAAATTTTTCAGATGGTACAGAAAGGAAAAGCACTCATTGATTCCTTGCCATAGGCAGGCAAGGAATCTATGCGATGGTGATGTCGTATGTGTGTGTGTGTATGTGTATGTGTGTGTTTGTGACACTTGCTTGTAAACACGATATCTTAAGATAGGAATGTCCGACACTTTTCATATTTGGTATATAGATTTATCATGTTGAGAGGAAGAACCCTATTGTTTTTGGTAGAGGTCAAAGGTCATTTGAGGTCACCAGCGGTAAAATTGCGACAACTTCAAAAATAGCTTGTAAACACGATATCTTCAGATAGGAGTGACCGACACTTTTCATACTTGGTATATAGATTTGTCATGTTGAGAAGAAGAACCCAATTGTTTTTGGTAGAGGTCAAAGGTCATTTGAGGTCACCAACGGTAAAATTGCAAAAACGCCGAAAATGGCTTGTAAACACGATATCTTCAGATAGGAGAGACCAACACTCTTTATATGTGGTATATAGATTTTTCATGTTGAGAGAGAGAAGCCTATTGTTTTAAGTAGAGGTCAAAGGTCATTTGAGGTCAGTAGCAGTAAAATTGCGAAAACTTCGAAAATGGCTTGTAAACACGATATCTTCAGAAAGGAGGGACCGATACTTCATATTTTGTATATAGATTTGTCATGTTGAGAGAAAGAAGCCTATTGCTTTTGGTAGAGGTCAAAGGTCATTTGAGGTCACCAGCGGTAAAATTGTGAAAATTCTGTGCCTAAAATGTAAAGAAAAACCTATCAAACACTGTCAATTTGAAAGCAGGTAAGGCATTTGATGGCAAGGAATCACTAAGCCTTTTGGCTTTCTGGTTAATTAGTTCTCATTGGGTAGAAATTTGTTCCTGTTTACCTCTCATTAAACTGTACCCAATTGTAGGTAAAAGAAAATAAGTGCAGTGAAAATTCTTACAAATGCAGTATTTCCTGCATATTGCAACAGATTATTTCCTTTTGCCATGAAATCATGATGCTTGTATCCTTTTTGGTTAATATAATGTATTCTTAAAAAATAACAAAGACATTAGCACTCGGCATTTCGCCAAGAAAGAGATATCATTTACCGCAAGTTTGACTATAAACCTGAAACATGAGACGGTACTTCGTTATTGTGTACATGTACAATACATAAGGTATCAATGTTGATTTATAAGCATTACAGCTTTCCCGACATGATTAATGTAACCTCATATTTTATCTAATTTTCCCTTTTTAACCCTGGCTTTGCTTCTGTCTTTTATATATTGTGCAGCAATAACATCAATTTACCATGCAGGATATTATCAATATCAGTTCTTTTTATGTTTTTTTTTTCAGTTTCTTTGGTGGTTATAATGTTTGAATTAACAGGTGGACTTGTCTACATTGTACCTCTAATGGTTGCCGTGGTGATAAGCAAATGGGTTGGAGATGCCTTTACAAAAGGAGGAATGTATCCTTTGTACTGATAAGGAAACCTCTCATTCATTTGTTTGCTGTCAATATGAAGCAACTGTTTTTATGGAGACAGAAATCTGTTTGACCTACCTTGTGATATGCAAATTTATCTTACCATAAGGGATAATTAACTTAACCTTTTAAGACTTGTACTGGGATTGTTAGTTAGTTAGATGGAGTTTTACGGCCAAGTTTCCAACGTAATGGTTCAAGTCGAGCCAACCACGGCCTTTTTGGTTGCGATGAAAAGAGAAACCTATGCATTCATGAAAGGCGTGTGTGTGTATGTATGTGTGTATGTGTGTGTGTATGTGTGTGTGTGCGTGTATGTGTGTGTGTTTGTGACACTTTGCTTGTTTACACGATATCTTGAGAAGGGAAGATCTGACAGTTCTCAAACATGGTACACAGATAACCCATACTAAGAGGAAGAACCCTATTTATTTTGGTTGAGGTCAAAGGTCATCTGGGGTCACAGGGGGTCAAAAACCGAAATCCTTGTTTACACAATATCTCAAGGTAGGAAACTTGGATTAATTTCAAACTTGATATGTAGATGAATTATGATGTAAGGAAGAACCCTATTGAATTTGGTGGAGGTCAAAGGTCATTTGGGGTCACGTGGGGTCAAACCCGGAAATCATTGTTTATACGATATTTCACGGTAGGAAACTTGGATTAATTTCAAACTTGATATGTTGATGTGTTATGATGTTAGGAAGAACCCAATTTATTTTCGTGGAGGTCAAAGGTCATTTGGGGTCACATGGGGTCAAAAACCGAAATCCTTGTTTACACTGTATCTCAAGGTAGGAAACTTAGATTCATTTCAAATTTGATATGTAGATGCGTTTTGATGTAAGCAGCTTGTTTGCAGAATATCTTAAGGCACAGTATGAAATTTGGCTTTTTGAATGTAGAAATGATTTGGTTAAAAGAAAAACCAGTTACTTACAGGTGGAGTCAATGTTCCCTCTGGGTCACCAGTTGTTACAAGAAATGTAGCATTTCCTTGAAAGGAGCATGTAGGTATCATCGAAATCTCAATGCATTTTTGCATTCTGGTTTCCAGTTGTGGCTCACTGGCTTGTTTTCCCTACTCCATTGCTTATGTGGAGCATCATGCACAATGGCAGTAGGTTCCATATCCACAGAGAAATCCACAGAGAAACCAATGCATTCATGATGGCGTGTGTGTGTGTATGTGTGTGTGTTTGTGACACTTTGCTTGTTAACACGATATCTCAAGACAGGAATGTGTGACAGTTTTCAAACTTGGTACATAGATGCACCATACTGAGAGAAAGAACCCTATTGTTTTGGGTGGAGGTCAAAGGTCATTTGGGGTCACCAGGGGTCAAAGTCTGAAAATCTTGTTAACACAATATCTCAAGTTTGGAAGCTTGGATGTATTTCATATTTGGTATGTGGATGCATTATAGCCAGAAGATAATTTCTATTGTTTTTGGCCGAGGTCAAAGGTCATCTGGGGTCACCAAGGGTCAAAATTTGAAAATCTTGTTAACACAATATCTCAAGTTTGGACGCTTGGATGTATTTCATATTTGGTATGTGGATCCTTTATGGTCAGGAGATGGTCCCTATTGTTTTTGGCGGAGGTCAAAGGTCATCTGGGGTCACTGGGGGTCAAAGTCTCAAAATCTCATTAACACAATATCTCAAGGTAGGAAACTTGGATAGATTTCATATTTGGTATGTAAATGGTTTAAAGTCAGTAGATGGTCCCTATTGTTTTTGGTGGACGTCAAAGGTCATCTGGGGTCACAGGGGTTCAAAGTCTGAAAATCTTGTTAACACAATATCTCAAGTTTGGAAGCTTGGATATATTTCATATTTTGTATGTGGCTGCGTAATGGTCAGGAGATAGTGCCTATTGTTTTTGGTGGAGGTCAAAGGTCGTCTAGGGTCACCAGGGGTCAAAGTCTGAACACCTTTTTAAATGCAATATCTCAAGGTAGGAAACTTGGATAAATTCCATATTTCCTATGTGGATACGTTATAGTCAGTAGATGGTCCCTATTGTTTTTGTCGGAGGTCAAAGGTTACCAGGGTTCAAAGTCTGAACACCTTGTTAACAAGATATCTCAAGGTAGGAAGCTTTGATAGATTTCATATGTGGTATGTAGATGTGTTATGGTCAGGAGATGGTACCTAATGTTTTTGGTGAAGGTCAAAGGTCATCTGGGGTCACTGCTGGTCAAAGTCTGAAAATCCTGTTAATGCAATATCTCAAGGTAGGAGGCTTTGATATATTTTGTATTTGGTATGTAAATGGGTTATAGTTAGTAGATGGCCCCTCTTGTTTTTGGCAGAGGTCAAAGGTCATCTGGGGTCACTGGGGGTCAAAGTCTCAAAATCTCGTTAACAGAATATCTCAAGGTAGGAAACTTGGATAGATTTCATATTTGGTATGTACATGGGTTAAAGTCAGTAGATGGTCCCTATTGTTTTTGGTGGAGGTCAAAGGTCATCTGGGGTCACAGGGGTTCAAAGTCTGAAAATCTTGTTAACACAATATCTTAAGTTTGGAAGCTTGGAGATATTTCATATTTTGTATGTGGCTGCGTAATGGTCAGGAGATAGTGCCTATTGTTTTTGGTGGAGGTCAAAGGTCGTCTAGGGTCACCAGGGGTCAAAGTCTGAACACCTTTTTAAATGCAATATCTCAAGGTAGGAAACTTGGATAAATTCCATATTTCCTATGTGGATACGTTATGGTCAGTAGATGGTCCCTATTGCTTTTGTCGGAGGTCAAAGGTTACTACGGTTGGAAGTGTGAAAACCTTGTTAACAAGATATCTCAAGGTAGGAAGCTTGGATAGATTTCATATTTGGTATGTCGATGTGTTATGGTCAGGAGATGGTACCTAATGTTTTTGGTGGAGTTCAAAGGTCATCTGGGGTCACTGCTGGTCAAAGTCTGAAAATCCTGCTTGTGCAATATCTCAAGATAGCAAATATGGATAGATTTCATATTTGGTTATGTGGATGCATTATGGTCAGAGGATGGTCCCCATTGTTTTTCTCAGATATGAAAGGTCATCTGGGGTCTCCAGAGGTCAAAGCCTGGAAACCTTTTTAAATGAATATTATCTCTCAAGATAGCTTTTTTCTCCATTTGTCTGTCTGTTGTTTGTATGTCTAGCTATGGAAAGACAAAATTATGTTTTGAACATGCTAGTATAGCATATGAATGAGAAGATAATGGTGCATGATGGCATTCTTTGAAACGGAACATTTATGTATCATCGAAACCTCAATGCAGTTTTGCATTCTGGTTAGAGTCTCTGGTATGACGTGACCTGGATATCGAACCAGGGTCTTCCATGTTAGACCCAAACATGTGGTCAAGACTCTTACTGGGAAGATAATCTTCTGTATGTGAAAAATGACAGTGATAGTCAAATAAATACAGGACGAAAAATTGGAGAATTTCAAATAACAAATTACAAAATTACTTTGTAACCCTGTACATTTTGTAATCAGAATTTTTAGTTTTTAGCTTTGATTTTTTTATTTCTAGAAAGTTGACAATACTCTGAAATACCTCTTTGAATTGATATTGTATACATTGTTGGTGGTTTTGCCATGTTTAAGCTCTCTGTTTTAATGAAGAATACTCATTGCTCACACTGTTGTTAATATCATGAAATTCTTGAAATATTAAACAAAATGGAAAAAAACAATCAATTTCTTCAACACAGTGGTTTCACAACTCAAGGACTTTGATATGTACTTGCCTGCAAGTTCAAATTATCTAGTTCCTTCTGTGATTCTTCTTTTATGCAGGATTTTGCAATATGAAGAGAGGGGGGGGGGGAATTTCCTTGTTTCAATTGGGTGCACAAGGGGCATGTAGAGTGGAACTTTTTTTTTTTTTTTTATTGCATTATTCTAACTGTACAATATGGCACATTCTTTTCAGTATTAATACTGGCAGGTGCACAAAAGCTGCAGTATATATTGCATGAATTATTGACTCCATCCATTTTGCGACTAGCTATGGATGGGACCTTGTAGAGTTTTCTTCAGTAGGTTAGAGATGATTAATTAGCTCTGAGATTTACTTGGAGCTGAGCAGTAGAAAATAACCTTTAAACAATGAAGGGAGGATTTCTTTTTGAATTTATTTATATTTTGAGGGGGGGGGAGAGGATGGGTCGAGAACTATCACATAAATCCTGCAAACTTTCACCTTTAATGGGAACACTGACTTCTCAAAGTGGTCAAAATGAATAAATGATAAAACATAAAACTTGTAATGAAATATAATCGTTTGTCATAAAAGAAGCCTGCATATTTTCTTAACATTAAAATCCTTTTAGATATGATGGTCATATAGAACTGAATGACTACCCTTACTTGGACAGCAAGAGAGAATTTATTCACAATACTCTGGCTTCAGATGTCATGAGACCAAGGTGAGTTGTTATGAAATTTGAATTTATTTGGACAAAAGAAAATTGTTTGATGAAAAAGAAAAATTCTTTTTGTTATCCTATCTTTTAGGAAAACAACTGGAAAGTGTTGAGGAGAGGACTGAAGAATAAGTTGGTTGGAAAGACAATGCTTTCTGTAATTTTTGTGTTATCATTAAATGGGGGGGGGGGTTGGCTTGGGAGGTACTGATTATTAATACATTCAGGAAGACCCCCTGTCTTCAATGAAAGCAGCTTGTTTTGAGGAATTTTAACTAGCCATAGTGTGGTTGTTCAGAGGGAAGGGGTTTGTTGTCTCCAGAGAGATGTGACATGTGGACTTCCAGCTGACTGCAGCCCATTATGCTTGATGGTTAGAAAAGATTGCTTCTCATTGCCTAAATTTGCAGGAATTTTCACTCTATGACACAATATTTTTACTACAACTCTACCTTCTCATGCTGAAGGCATGTATAGAGTTTAGCATTCCAGATATGCAACAAACATTTCATTGAAACCTTTGTCCAATTGCATTTTGGTCAAGAAAATAAACATTGTGAGTGACTGACTCTGAGACTTGCCAACTGTTTTTCCTCAAAAACTCTTTCCTCTCAGATCAGTTCTTACAGGGTTTAGATTTCATACCAATTGTAGAGTTTTTTTTTTTTTAATGTGTGTTCAAAAAATTTAGTCATGTCCAAACACAACTGTACCCTACATACTAAATATTCACAAGTCACGTAATTGAAATTTGCATTTATAATTTTTATGTGATAGGAGAGGATCACCTGAGCTGACCATTTTCACTCAAGACACTATGACAGTGGAGGACATTGGTAAGAATCTCAACATTTATTTCATAAATACGCATAGGATCATGAGACACTAGATGTCATTACACCATATTTTGTGTCAAGATATAAAATTGACTGTTTATGTCATTTTCTATGTATGCTCATCAAACAAGACCTCACCCCTTACCCTATTTTACCTCCAATCTGTTTCTATATTCTGCATTGTATCCATTCAGTGTTAAAAAGTGCAAGAACAATGCTTTTTTGGTCCATGTATAATTTGCATTTAAAGAACTAATCCTCCTACGCCAAACAGTTCAAATTCTCCTAACCTACTTACTAAGGCCCCTCCCATAATTCTCTAACACTTATGCTCATACATAGACCATCTCAGTGGACTGCTTCAGGGTGAGTATACAAGACCCCATTGTGTGATCAAAACACTCCCATTACAGTACATGCTGTGTAGTATGAGCGGTAGGTTGGTAGGCTGGATTTTTTTAACTCCGTCAATCAAAGAGCTGTGCCAATTGAAAATTTCTGTGGACTACTACAAAAATTGTAGTTTGGTTTGAGAGTTGACTGCCTTTAAATATTTTAATGCAGTTTGCTAAAACCAAATTACATAATTATGTTATTGTTATCTGTGACCCCATGTTGTTTATGTTCCTTACTTAAAGTGACTTACAAATCCAGGCCTTGAATTTTAGGCATGCAAGTGCAACGGCACACCATCACTCACCTCAAATTACTCTTAGCAGTCTGATTTGGTGCACAAAAATAAAGAATGTTAGTTAATATAAATATATTGAAGTGAAGTAAAACAGAACACCTACCACACTCCTTCATTTCTTGAGGAGTGCGATTTGAACCACACCTGGTGATTCCAAAACTCAAGGCCTGCAAATTTACAACATTCATAAAATTGTGAACAACAGGGCATTACACTGCATCTAAGAAAGAAAAGTACTAAAACAACAAATCAATTGTAGAAAATTTGACTTCCTTCCTAGCAACATTGTTTTTTTCAGCTGTCAACAAATCCATCCAGATTTTAACATTGAATACTTTTGAAAAGGCTTACATTTTTTAGAGTAAAAGCAGAATCAGTGCTCATCCATCCAAACTTTGAAAAACCCACCTGTTAAAAGGCCATGGCCGACTTGACTTGAACCAATTGGTCGGAAATTGGGCCTTGAAACCCCATCTAACCTAACCTAAACCTGATAGATGATTTGTAGTGAATACATATGTAAATAGGTGATAAGCATAGGGACTCACAGATTCTTAAACTAGAAAAGTGTGGTGATTGTGGTGAGCATGCCTTAAAAGAACATTCCACAATACAAATATTGAATGCCACAATGTAACAAAAATGAAAGTGTTCTGTGAAGATTTTGTAAAAATTCCTCATCAGAATGATTTCAGTTTGAGTGGAGTTATAGTGGTCACCTTGTTAAGAAAGGACTGTACCTCTTGTTTTTACTTATGTATCAGTTTCACTAAAAGGAGGTTTTTTTCATATTCATGTTTGGAAATACTCATATTTCAATAACAAATTGTGCACTGTGAGTCAATGACCCCCTTCAGCGTCAGCTGGATTTAGATGTCAGTAGCATTTTTTTTTTTTAAATTTTGCTCATTTTATTTATACTACAACTTTCAATTTTCCTCTTCCGTTTTTAGAAATGCTTGTGTCTGAAACTACGTTCAATGCATTCCCAGTCGTTGTGAGTAAAGAAAGTAAAAGACTTGTTGGTCTCGTGTACAGGAAAGAATTAGTGCAAGCACTGAGTGAGTAAACATGCCAAGACAAATTTTTTTTCAATTCGTTATTTTAAGTATTTTTAGTTCCAGGTTGTTTTCGTTACCGTTAAAATAAGGGATGGGCAGTAATAAGAGTGTACTAATTTAGTATGACTCTTAACATTTTCTACATTTCAAGCCAAATTAAAAGACCAGATTTGTTTGAGTTTGCCGTTTGCTGCAACATTTAGTACTTCCTTGTAGGAGTACAATGTGTGTGTATGAAACAAATTTGACAAGGAAAGTGCATAGCTATGACAAATTTGTTAATAATGATAACACTGCTATTTTTGCTCATTTATGACAAACTATTTGATTGTTCTTTGTGGGGGAGCATTTTAAATCAGTTCAACAACTTTAAACTCAATTGAAAACAACAAATTTTGTGCTATTTAAAAACATATCTGTCAGGTGAATGAAACTAAAAACCAACCATTTGTTTTTTGCTCTTTCAGGAAAATCAAGAAACAAGTACAATGCAGTCAGCCAATCAAAAGTATTCTTTACAAATGAAATGCCTCTTCACCCTTCACCAGATTCCCCCTCCCCTATCAATCTACTGTACATTGTTGACCAGGTACGTTTGATTTGACTTATTGGAGTTTAATGTTGCAATTTCTACCGACTGCATGGTCAAGTGGTTAAAGCATCCAACTAGCAGCTGGGAGGTCTGGAGTTTGACCCCTCCTGGCTGAGTCATACCGAAAACTTTAAAAATGGAACTTACAGTCATTGTGCTTTGTGCTGAGAAATGCAATAGAGTAGGGAAAACAAGTCAGTTAGCCACAACTGGAAAAAAGGATGTGGTTGACCCAAATTCAACAATTGGTTAGAAACTGAGCCATAAAATCTTATCCTACTGACTAACTAGCCACAATTGTTAATCTTCTGGGGCCCATTCCACAAAGAGTTACGCACAATCTTAAGTTTGATTCCCCATACTTAAGTCAACAGTAAATCAAACTTAAGATTGTGCGTAACTCTTTGTAGAACGGGCCCCTGGTTTAATCCAACAAAGACCAACTACATGGTCAAGTGGTTAGAGCATCAGACTTGCTGTTGGAAGTTTGAGTCCCTAGCAAAGACTTTAAAAATGGAACCTACTGCCATTGTGCTTGGTGCTCACCATAAGCAGTGGAGTAGAGAAAACAAGCCAGTTGACACAATTGGAAAAAAGTCCTTGGCCAGCTTGACCTGAACCAATTGGTTGGAAACTGGGCTGTTAAACTCCATCTAATCTTATCTTAATCTGACCGAGCCTTTTTTCCAGTTTTGGGGTACTGCATTGTTCGCCATCAGTTATGCAAAGTGGAACCCTTGACCTCTCGGGAGAGAGTTGGATGCTCTTCCACGAGACCAAACAATGTTAATTAGGTAAGAGCCCCCTCCCCTCCCCCTCCCTCCCCCTCCCCTGCCCTTGCACAGCACCATTAAGGCACTCTTTAGATTAGATGACAGGATAACACAATTCCTGCAATCTTGTCGACAATCCTGCAAGTTAAACAGTTTAATAGATATGGGGATTTCCTGCTCTTGTTGGGAAAGAGTTTCTTTGCTCTACCCTATCATGATCCTACTTTTGACCCTTTATTGTCCCCTCCATACCCCTCCCCCTTCCTTAAATATTTTGAATGAAGAGATTTGTCAGTGTTTTTATGAGATCTGGTGCCAACACTTGACCAGGTATTGTCAAGTTGTCTTAAATGTTGCAGAAGAGTTGTATCAAATGTATGTGCTGGAAACCAAAGCCAGCCTAAGTATTGACCATAAGAGAATTTATAAGATAATCCTTTTGTTTTGTTTTTTTTCATAATAACTGCCTTTGAAATGAACCTGGCACTTTTTTGCAAAGAGTCAAATTCTCTTATTCTCTTTTTTGATCAACCTAGACCTATTTCTTGATAAACTGAAATTAATATTTCTATTATAAGCTTAATGAAGTAGGGTCCTCATTCCAGTAAATAATCTTGGAACAGACTGCACCTGGCACATGGTGATGTAAATGAATGCAGTTAGTTGCTTGTACGGTAAGAAAATGTACAGGCCAAGCTATACATATATATAGAAATTTTATAGAAGTTTTTTTATGAAGTAAAAAATATGCAAGTAACTGATTAATCAACCCATCCTTGTGGTAATTTGTATTTAAACTTCTTTTTTTTTTTTGTTTTGTGTATGGCACACAGAGTCCTTTTCAAGTCACAGACCAAACTCCAGCAAGCACACTGGTGGAAATATTCAGCAAGTTAGGATTGAGAACGTGTCTTGTTACACAAAATGGGTATGGCATTGTTGTGGCATTGTATGCTTCAGTTTAATTCATTTCTCATCAACAAATTATGTTTCAAAGACTTAGTGTATATTTATATGATGGACACCAGAACAAATGTTTCTTTGCATCAGAATTACTGATCTTGAAAATAATGGAACAAAACAAGTAAATGATAGCTGTAATGATGTTATTGAGTGAAACAGATTTGTAAGAGCCATGTCCAATTATGTGTTACAAAATAATTTTAGATAATATTATGACGATCTTTCAAGGTAGCAAGGTTGTCTGGTGTTCAACTGGTTTATAACAAATAGACTTGCTACTGCGAGTGAGTATGTACTCATATTCATAGTTTGACATAATTGTATGTACTATGAAATGGATTTATTCATAAACTCAAAGGTTTACAAAGTCATGTACTTGGCATTGGGGCTAATGCAAAATTTTATCCTTGTACTTTTCTCAAATGTGCGTTCCCAAACTCATTCTCACAGAGACACACTTCTCTAGCCTTCATGCATTTTAGCCTATCTGCCCCCAACCCCCCCACCACAAAGCTATTTTCACCTTTCTGTACCTTGTTCAACTGGGAGAATTTCTTCAGCCCATAGTTATGATAGGGTAGAATGATGTGATCCCTTTCAAATGATCATTTTTCCCTCTTTTCAACAGAACATTGCAAGGTATAATAACAAAGAAGGATGTCCTTGGACATATAGGTGCCTTAGAATCTATCCATCCAGAGTCTATGCTCTTCCAGTGAACTTTTTGAACACCCAAACCAAAGCTGAGAGAAGCAGATAAAAAGAATCAGAAAACAGTTGCTGTGATATATTTTGGCAAAGTTGGTCATAAGACTCATCAGTTATAGACGAATCCAGAGAGTCAAGTGTTGGTCTGATTTTAGTTGGCCATAGCTGGAGTCTATCACCTTTAATTTTTCATGGTTGTACTCTAAATTGTTTCTTGATTCCCTTTACTTTCACTCAATATGAGGGTTTATAATTCATGTAGACAATAAATGAGGACATTTAAGGCTGATGACCCCACTAATGGCTGCCTGCAGTCACTAAACACAAGCGCTGATCAGATTCATCTATATATTTGCTTCCAACGATAGAAACTGAAGTCTGTTTGAAGATTAGAGACTGTTGGATATATTCCATGATATGTCAGTGCCTGTATTATGTTTGTAACAACATTGCGGAAGGTACACTTAATGTTGTGGTTCAAGTGAAGAATTCTGTATATAAATGCTATTGACCTGGCAAGTGTGTGAAACTGTTGTGTTAGACAGAATTTAGACCCGTAGCCAGCCATGCAGATATTAAGATTATATATTTTTTTTTTTTTTGAGGTTGGGAGGCCCCGCATGGATTTGTAGACATATGAACTATATGGGTAGAGGGATGCAGTTACCAGGGTTCAGGGAGAGTGTTGGTAGGGCAGAGTATTGAAAAAGTGTGGGTGGGGGGGGGGGGATATATCAAACACAACAATTTGGTTTGTAGTGTGCTTTTACCAGCAGCACAAGCCTGCACCTTCTGACAGGCAAACGTTAGTGTAGTACAATAGCTAGTGCAGCTAGCAGAGAAGCCTCTTGGCCTTTTGGCTAAGATCATGTAGAGTATGTTCTTTTCATCCAGTCTAAAATGGAGCCATACATGACAGACCGATAATGTAAATGGTCCAAGGGCCACGAGGTGGGTCAAGTGTTGTTCTTCAGTTGGCGTAATAACTTCTTCGGGAAGCAGTTTAAGTTTGGTTCCGCCCAACGGCCCTTTGCCAGAGGGTCAGAAGGACTTAAGAAAAAGCTAGCAGAGAAGCAACTGATGCCTGTGTATAACTGTTGCGCAGAAACACTGTTGATATTTGCCTGGCAGTGGGCGTGACTTACCAATTGTGATATCATGTTGCACCGAAACACCGTTGATATTTGCCCGGCAGTGGGTGTGACTTACCAATTGTGATATCATGTTGCACCGAAACACCGTTGATATTTGCCTGGCAGTGGGTGTGACTTACCAATTGTGATATCATGTTGCACCGAAACACCGTTGATATTTGCCTGGCAGTGGGCGTGACTTACCCATTGTGATATCATGCAGCACAGAAACACCGTTGATATTTGCCCGGCAGTGGGTGTGACTTACCCATTGTGATATCACATGAAATCATTCTACAGTGGTATTGTGACTCCTTTTGACCCTCCCTTCCAAGAATTTTTGTCAACCAACTCATATTTTCCTAAGTTTCACACTGTACAACCACATGAATGTAAAATTTATTTGATCTGTGTATGAATCTTTCTTTTTATTTTTTTATTTAATCAGTCAAAATGCAGTTTAACTGTCATAGTGATTTCCCTTCCTTTCTCACTCCTACACATGTGCAATACAGTATGGCCGTACAATGTCATGATTAAATCTGAAGATAAGGTGTTTGTTGATGTGATTTCTTCCTGGAACACCACCAAAGGGTAAGAAGGTCATATTGATTAATAAAAACTTGAACGGAAATATTGATATCAAACCAACCAAAGGTTGTTTCATTAGGTTTTTTTTACATTTTTTTGTATATACCAAATGTGAGAGATGGTTATTGTACCACACTATTCATTTTCTTAGATCTATTTTGAGTGTTGAAATTGTTGAAAAATTTGCCGCTTGTTTCATGTACATATTGTTTGATAAGGGAAGCAGTGGGAGGGGTTAAGTAAGGCAATGAGTTCAGGAAAGAAGGTGGGTGATTGGAAGTGAATTTAGATAGTTTGACAAGGGGAACACAAGGAATGGGGATGATAAGGGAAATATCCTGATAAAGAGACAGCATGAGAAGGTGGAAGGGAGATGTGTTAGAGGTTGTACCCCTTGGTAAAATTACAACCAAAGAAAATAACAATCAAGCATAAAATATTGACGTACAATTTACAAAGAGAAGTGACTTGTTAGTACTATGCAATACTGTCAATGTGTGAAAGAATTTGAGTGCCTTTATTCTAACCATTGAAATTTTGGAAGCTAGATTAAGGCTTTTACTGACTTCATTCTTTTTAAAAAACCAATAGTGCCAAGGTAACTATGTGTCATTTTGGAATTGTGAATCATTAGCAGGAAGGCATTAGGCTGCTTGTTATGGCTACATTTTTCCCAGGTCTGTGAAATCATGTGCAAAAAAATCTTGAATGTTATTTCAGCCATTTCACTTGATAAGGTTTGATTTGCTCCAACTATTTCCCGATGTAATTTAATGCCGATACATTTTGTTTTGTCAAGGATATTGAGAGTGATTCTTGATTACTTTTACAAGAGCACTTCACGGAATTTTGACACTTTGCAAGGTGATGACTCATTGGCTAGTGTCTTTTATGTCGGTGTCATTAGAGTTATGTTACAAGGATGTGACCTGGGGTTACAAATAACCTAGATTTTAATTAGTTACTCCAAAGGCATGCATGTATAGTGGTTACTAGAATTGGTTTGGATAACAGACACCTAATACATACACTGCTCTCTGTGTAGATGTCTCTTTGCAACCCTATCATAGGCCATTTTAGCAAATTGTAGGGAGCAGGATTCATAGACAGGAAAATGGAGACATTGTGGGTCAAGTAGTTCAAATAGAAAAAACTGTTAAAAACTGAAGGATGTTGAAGGACCTTTGCATATTCAATATTTTAACAAAGTAGATAGGTACCCCCTAATTTTAAACCCCCAAGGGAGTGGTCCATAGAGCACTACGGTTTGTATAGGTATATAGGTTCTAGCTTACATCTAACTTTTATGGTTCAAAATATAATACACAAGACATTCTCATTCTCTAGCCACACATGACTTTTATTAGGTTTTGCATACCTTGGGTTCAGTTTCACACAAATTATTGGACAGGATGTTGGTACCCCTGCTCAATGTATGATTCCTCATACCATACTCAACTTTTTAACTTTTTTAAATATCACTCATATTCAGCCATTGGATTTACAAATATTACTCATGAGACCATTGGATCTGGCCAGCTAGGCAGAGATTAATCAGTAGCCATTTTGTTATGCCTAACTTACTTGTATCCTAAATGGTGACTTTGTCATGGAAGTCGCATCATGCTTTTGCTCAATATGCGCTGCTATGATAATGATTACTTCGCAGCACTTCTTGCTTCCCCATAATGTTTTCATGAGGCCATTTTTGCCTTTGGGGGTTTGCCAAAAGGGTAAGCAGTGTGTGTCACAATTACAGTGTGAGCTGCAATCATGGCCTACCAGGAACTATGTTAAGTGTTAATCTGTGGTGTACAAAGTACATCAACATATGTATACATTGGCAAATGAGATGCTCTCTATCTCTTTTGGTGTTACATCTAGGCAGTTAATGAATTTGTTGAGGTATACTTTTATTTGCAGAAATTCAAAGAAATCATTTTACTTGAACAAGTTCTTGATTGAGGTAAACATCAAGGCAACCTTGGTTACTAAATGCCTCCTGAGTCATTTTTGTGGGAAACTTTTCTGAGCAGTGCAATAGGATTGCAGCACTTCTCTTGTTTCTTTTAGAGGTCACATGATTTTCATTCTATTACACAGGATGAAAAGAAAGTTTACCCATTGCTGTAAAATACCTTGCCTTTGAAGGGCAATGTCATTTACCCATAAATGTTTGCCACTAGCACTCCACATCATCCCATTCTGCTTTTCCTATAGGATTGTTTTGTATGAATCATTGTTGGTACACTTTTCTGGGTACACACCATGTTGGCTTTTGGGTGCTTATACCTTTCCTAGTATCCTTTTCGATTGTGGCACTGTGGTGGGGGGGGGGGGGGTGGAGCTGGCTTGGTGGGGGGCAGGCTTGATTTTGTCCTTGCCCTTCTATCAAGTTAGGTCAGTTAGTAGTTAGGTTAACAAAAAGAAATGTATACCTCTCTTCACACTAAATTTTTCACAGCTTCCCTAGATCCCCACTTGAGTGGGCTCAGTTCCCTCCCCCCCCCTCCCTTCACCAACTTTGCCCCAAAACTTTTGCCTCCAACCATTTTCCTCTTCCTTCCCACCTGCCACCCCCTCACCACCCAACCATTTTTGACATTCAGGCACCGCCACTGTGCCTTGCAGGAGTTGTCAGGGCTTAAGACCCTTTGATATTAGTATGGTTCGTATAATGTAGAATGAAGCGTAAATACTGTTGTAAGAATGTCTTGTGTTGCTCAGTAATATGGGACAAATAATGTGCAATAAAAATCAACAACCATGTAAAAGGGATTTTCAGTTCTTGGTAGTTGAAACTATTTTTTTCTAAAGTAAATGAAGTAAAATTATAAAATTTTGTCATATTCCTTTTTAGTTGACTCTAATTTTCTTTGTGTAAGATCCCCTTTCGATATATCCGAGGGAAACATACTCTGCCTGTTTTGAAATCAGCCTCTGTACATTCTTTCCAGTGAAAATTTGTTCTTTCTCTCCCTCCCTCTGTAAATGCCACTGGCTATTACCTCATAAGTGTCCCACCCCTGTAAATTGCCACACCCAGGCAGATCTGAGGGCAGACAGATTTGCAAGGCCACACAGGTCGCATGTAAGGATTCAAAGTACATAGCTTATTATCATAGTAGGGTGTGCAGTGTAAACTACATAAGAGATATACATAGGCCTAACTGTTGGCTGAAAGGGAATAGCAAGTGTTAGCCATCTCAAGCTGGCAACTAATAATCCAGAATGTATCAGAGAACTTCCTGTTCAGGTATTTTGAGATCAATAAAGTTAAAGGCGTTTGCACCCATCGAAGACTATTTGTTCAATAGAGCAACAAGGTTGGTTTAAACAGGGTTAACTGCCACAATTACAGAGACAAGCTTCACCTGAGGAAACGCCTTTTTCTGGGATAACATTGGCTTACACATCCTATTCAATTCAAGCAGCATGCCCTGACAAAGGCTATGTCAGAAGGGAACCAAAATGAGCAAGTACTATAGGTTGAAGGTTCTAATTGGTGAAAGTTGACTACTATGTTTGAAATTTTAAAAAGTTGTTTTGACTTTGGATTTGTACCCCACACCCATCTTTCCCAGACTGTTGAAAAAATCACCCCTAGATCTGTTTTTGTAGAAGAAATGTCAGCTTTGAAAAAACTGTCACCTGAATGATGTAGGCATCTGTTTACTCATTTTCCAGCAGAAAACTAGCAAGTCAGATCAAACAGGGTATTAAAATGGTTCGTAAAAGTCACACACCCAACATATCATGATCATAATTTCACAGGTTTCTCTTTTGCTGAAACCAAATACAGCCAAAGGAATTTTAATTTTAAAGGTAAAGTAAAGGAATTGCAAGCAAGACATCATGTTGTCAATCCATGGTGAGTTATTTTGCATTGTTGTATGTTCACAGGATGTATGCAAGTTTCATTTTCATTTAACTTTGAAAACAAACATCTTTTAAAAGTTTATTGCCACAATCCTTTGTAGCACCTGGACTTCATATCAGATGTGATACGAGGAGAGACCTTTGGGGGTCTTCCTCAGAATAAAGGTGTTGTGCACCTTGTTTTCAAGCCCAGAGAGATAGCAAATTTTAGATTGGCAAGTCTGATTAACTGTGTCAGGTATACATTCACAAAATGCAATATCACCAATCTGAAACTTCACCACTCTTTGTCACTAGAGACAATCCTCAAGTATGCCTCAAACAATTTCCCCAGGCAATTTGTAATTTCCATAGGTGAGGGGGAGGGGCACATGCACCCAGTCTATTAACTTTGAAGAGAAACGTAATTTTCCTAAAGATGCATTTATGTGTTATTATTTAGGGGAAAGGATAAGGTGAAATTATAATTGGGCTTGGAAATGCCATTTCCAGTGACCTAGAAGGTGTCTTGGAGGCCAAATCTTTTCCAATATGATCTGCAACAATTGATAGAAGTGCTCAAGGTTAGATAGTATATAACCTAATCTATGAAAGGTGTTGCATAGCATAATAGTCAGTTGAGGTGAGGTTCTTTTGACTCAGTTTTCTAACCAGTTTAAGTTGGGCTGGCCATGAATCAAAAGTACCTGCAACTGTAGGCAATACTCAGTACCAATCAATATTCCAACTTTAGTTTCCCAAGGTTATTCCATTTTTTTTTTACTTTTCCACGATTTCCAGGACCAATGAATTTCCATTGTCTACATCTTGAATTCTTCCATAGCATAAAATCTGAGGTCAGAATAAAAAAAGTTTTGATGTAAAGAGTCATAATACATTTTAATATTACAAACGATTGTGAGTGAGAAACACTTACTTTGTGAAAATTTCCATGAGTTTTCTCTAGACTTCAAACAATTTCCCCGAGTTTCAAAACTTTTCCAGACCTTTGATTTTTTTTTTTCAAACTTTCATGACTTTTTCGGGGTTTTCATGACTGCAGGAACCTCAACAATAATGGCCTGGACAATCACTTGGTCTTCTGGTGAGGGGATGGAATAGCAACATGTCAAAATGTTGGGAGGGGACATTTTTCTTTGCAAAAGGGGCACATTCTACCAACTGAAGAAAGTGTGGGTAGCCTGGGTACATGTCCCCAGTGTTTTTCCTCTCCCCATTGTTTCTACAATGGTTGAATTCACATGTCAAACATAAAATACCACAATAATTTCAGAAACCAATGTTTCAGAAAATGTATTTTGATGAAACACAAAATTAAAGTACAATTTGAGCTACATGAAATGTGAATAAAACTTCAAAAAGTGTTAACTTTAACATTTCAGTGAAAACAAATACAATTCCTCATTTTGCCAAGCTAATATTTGACAATTGAAAATTCTTGCAACAGCCAAAGAACTGCCAGAAACCACTCACATATTTGGTCTATAATTAAGGGGTAATCTACAGTTCAGGCCATAAGTGGTTACTTGGCAAATATCACAAGGCAAATATCAAAATATGATCAGCCTCACATTTACAATACTAAAGAAATAGTTCTTTTTTGAGTGCATATAAACTATTTTCAATTTTACAGTGCTATTGTACAATATAAGCTTTGCCATCCTTTTTTCAGGATTTCTGCTCACAAAGTCAACCAAAAAAATGAATTGTCAAGCCACTCTGCTCTCACTCTTATGCAGTACAGTAAGGTCACTTGAAGTTCAACAAAATGATATAAAATATATTTTTCACCTAAATCATCTGTTTTAAAGTTTCCATACCAACCCAGTTTTACATCCAGCCCATGCCCTCCTTCCCCTTCACACCCCCCCCCCCCCTCTTCATATAAACCCTTCTGTGCACTCACTTGAGCTATTACATTTTATAACAGCATGAACATACTTAAAATGACAGACCCCACCTAATTACATTAACATATGGCACCACTTTCAATTGGGGAGCTGAGCACTTTTGTCCAAAATTCTAGGCATATTTTCCTACAAGATAGCACACATAGCATAAAATGGCTCCCCCCTCCCCCCCCCAAAGGCACACAGAAATTATATAAACACTCTTTCAATAGGCATGTTATGTATTATATGGTCTATTCTGGAAATCACAAAATTAGATAAAACAAAAATCACAAGGCATTCATAAATAAAAACTGAAACCACATGAAAAAAGTTTATCTGAAACACAGTACTACGGAAAAAGACCCACAATGCAGCCAGTAGCAATTAACATAAATGCCACTCAACTAATATATCTTATTGCATTATCTTGAAATGTCAAGTTTCCCAAAAACTGATAACAATAAAATGACACAAAGCATTTCAATCCTCTAACAGAATCAAATCAATTGGGACACACCCAGAGGAAGTGATTTCAATGATATCTGTTTTACATAAGCACCTGATTTGAAATCTATTGTTTTTTTTTTTCCCCTGACAGAATGCATGATGTCTTTTTCTGCTGGTATAATTAGCTGACTATCTAGCAATACAACAATTCAGTAAGTACCATAAGAGGCAATTACTCTTACATGAAAACAATCAGTCGCATTTACAGTGCCACTACACAAGAAAGCCACACAAAATTGCAAGTATTTTTACGTGGAGTAAAAATCTGACTGACAATTGCAACTGCCTGCCATAACAAAGGAAACTTAGGAGAAATAGATTTAATCATACAATATTTATAACTGTACAGGGACTGAGAAGAGATGAAAGAAAATGGGGTCTGCTCAGTGACAGCAGTTATTTTACTAGGCATGGTTCTAACTGGGGAAAATCATGGCTCAAGGATTTGCCTGACTCTAGGGGCAAACTTTCCAATAGGAGGACCAGCAACCCAAGTCCATAACAAAGAAGACAGGTTTCTAAGAGGATCCTTTAATGAAAATTCATGTGACAAATCTTTTGGGTTGTTTCTGTTGTTTTTTTTTACAAATGTAAAATTGGGTTTGTTTGAAAAAATCAGAAAATTTAGATCAATGTTCAGAAAATTGATATTTTTTAAAGGAACTAACTTTTTTAGAACAAAATCAAGCAGATTGTTAGGGCAATCGATCTGTTCTCAGGATTACAATTTTTATTGGCTCCCTGACAAAATGTAAAATTTTCCACACCGGAGAGAAGCTGAGCATTTCACCCTGCTGGGAAAAGAGGGATATATGCTTTGCATTTGTCTAAAATAAAAGTGTTTTTACCTAAATATATGTTTTCCCTCAAAAAAAAACAATTTTTTTGCTCCAATTGGAAGTGGCCCTACAGTCCTCCTTCCCACTTCTGCTCCAACCCCCACCCTCCACCCCATGGCATTGAATGCCTGTAAAAGTAAGTTACAGAAATAGAATAGAAGTTGAGCTCAACATTCCCAGGAAATTTATTGGTGCAATTATCAGTTATCACTGATGCATGAAAAACAGTCTTCACATCAGAATTATAGGCCTACTGTGTCACAAAATGATCAAAGGAAGTTTCTCCTGTTGGAGTATGCCCCACCAATTTACAGTAACACTGTTTTCCCTCTTGTCAAAATAAAATATCCCTGAAGTAGAGCAAAATAAGGTGACGGGCATAACAAGAAACCTCTTATCAAAATATCACTAAATTTCAGTCAGGTTGGCAATGCTTTATGTACAGTACAGTATTCAATTAAGACCATGACCTTACCAAATATTAACAGTTTCCATGGAGACAGAAAAAGGTAGTTTTCAATTACTTTTTGCTACTATCATAATGCTAGCAGGGGTGCATGCCATACTGCCAGATACCTATGCATGGTATCATGAATGACTCACAAAGGAAAACCATTTCCATAAATTTAAACTTTGTGCCCTGTGGGCCTTTTCCATATTGACTGTGTACAACCTGAGGATATGGGTGACTTTTTTGATGGATGTATGCTCAGGAAGATTAACACTGATGTCTTTAAGATAGTTATTGGCATTGCAATTTGGAACCTCTTTCTATGGTGTGATTAAGGCAGTCCCACCTACACACAATCCTCTTTAGAAAAAATCTTTCCCCGTTGCATGAAATTATGTGTGGGTGGGTAATATGCAATACCAGGTATTAAATATGTCAAATATGGACCAAAATACAAGGGTGTGGTAGATTTACAGCTTCCTAAACTCAAGGACAGATTAATGATTCATTATATGATTCTACATATGTATACACTGATGCATTCAAATAGGCTTCATTAGAAGTCATGATATAATTAAGAAGACTTACAAACTGTCTTCACAATTTAATCAGTCATTTTTGTTTCATATTCTTTACATAAAATGAAAAGACAGCTGCTATAATGGTGCTACAGTAGGTAGATTTACAGTGTGTTGAACTGATACTGTAGTAGTACTTGCTGTGTATAAAAGTACTAGTGTACAGTATATGGACAGCAGGTATGCAGGCTATGGGTCATTTTTTTGTTTAAGGAGAGAGATCTTTCTTACTTGTGAGTTGCAGATGCTGCAGCGCCTCAAAGAAACAGTACCACACAGTACTACACACTGAGTATGAGATAGCAGATATACTGCTTTACAGTTCATTACACAACAAATTACCCATCATGCATTGCACTGTTATGAAATGAATTTTTTAAGACAAAATTCATAACATTTGAATAGCGGCATCACGGCTGGTAAAAATGTTTATTCCTAAGAAGGGAGTAAAATATTTTTCAAGAAAGGGGGAAAAACTTCCCACAATCATTTTCCTGTACCCAAAAAGAAAAATTTCCTTTCAAATACCAAAATTTCCCAGGTAAGATCCTCCTGGCTCCCCCCTCCTCCAACTTTTTCCACCCATGAGAGACATATTAAAAGAAAAAAGTTTTCACCACTGATGAGAGAATAGTTCCACAGGCTTAAAAACTTCCAAAAATTTTTCATGGTATAACATAGTAAAACTGAAAGCCAGACAAGAACAAAACAAAAAGTGAAACAGACAAAAACTGAATGTTCCTCAGGCTAGCGACAAAATAATATCTAACAAATAACAGTAAGGATGAGATGAATGGCTAATCAGCAAGTAAAAACCAATACAACGTAACAATTGTTTGATTCTAATTTCTAAAACTTGATATAAGATGGCAAGGTTCACTTTATATGCACTGAAAAAAGATACATAAATGTTGATGAAAACAAATTACTCAAGGAAACTTTTTTTTAAATGGCAAGGTGCTGGTATAATCATAGCAAAAAAATGGCTTGAAGGACAGTACTTATAAATACAAATTTATATTTCATGAACAGATGCTGTGCTACCATGAAGTGTGAGCTAGATGTCAAAAATAATCTTAAAAATTCAAAACTTTAAAAGTAAAGTGAATACGATACTGACAAAAGATGGTTTGCTATACATTTTGTAATGAGATATAAATCAGTCTACAACTATATTGCAAAAACATGGAATGATGGTAAGGCTGCCTTTGCCAAAAAAATAAATTGTGCAAAACAAAAAGATAACTGTTTAAACCTTAAAAGTTTTCAGCCAGTAATAAATCAGTTCAAAAGAAAAAATATATGTTGGATGGATATAAAGCTTATTAAATTTGATAGAAAGTACAGCATGTTTTGTCCTGACCTGGCAAGAGCATTAACAAGTAGAGACAAATTTCAGAGGACACTATACATAATATCTCAAAATGATACTGCAGGCAAAAAGGGCAATTAAGTGGTCCACCCGAGGGTGTGTCAGTCTGGCATGCATTCAAATTTGATGGCTAGGAAACCTCTTTTAGAGGCAAGCTCATGCAAAGTGGCAGGAAAGCCGGAGGACCCGGTGAAAAACCCACATACATTCAGAGGGTTTTGAACCTGAGCTACTCACAACCGTGAAGATTAACAATGGCTTCAACTGCAATTAAATCATACAATATATTATTTCAAAAGAGTGGTACCATTTATACCATGAACACACGAACAACACATACATTTCCTCGACTTTGCAGGTTATTATGCAATGTGTACATAGATAATGTGTATACTTGAGTGTGTTCTTGCCTACACCAATGTGACTGTGAAGTATAAAGGTACTGTATGATAAAGAATGAAATGTAAGTGTTACGTTGTGGTGGGGTAAAGAGGACTGTAAGGAAATAATGGCTACAATATAGTTTTATATTACAAAAACCCTTTAACCATTTGGTATAGAATTACATACATTGAAAGGTTGACCAATCACCATGGTAACTGTAAGACACACACATAGCATTATTACATGGTCTAGTCTTGTCCTTTTTTTTTAATCATAGTATCAGGTGAGAAAATTCTGGCACGATACCTACACACACACTCAAGTTAAAAGGCAGCCACCCCAAAAACATGGAATAGAATAAATCTTAAGAATTTGCTAATTTCTCACACAATTAAGTATTTGCTGTCAATCAAAGAGCTGTGCCAATTGAAAGATTCTGTGGACTACTACAAAAAACTCAAAATGCAAATTCTGATCAGTAAATTATCCCCTGCATGTGATCCCCATTAACTCTTGATAATTGCATCTTGTTTTTGTATGCATCTATGAAAATGTGTTTATAAACAAAATACACTGAACTGAACTGGTACTTTGTCATGAATGCTTCAGTAAACTCCCAATGATGATTATGGCATGTGACAATTGGAATGTTGTTTAAGTGGGGTTGGTGCAACACTTTGAACTATGCTTCAGGAATGTGTTAGAATGTTGTTTCCTTCATAGCACAATCATAAAACAAACCATTCTCCATTCTGTGATAAATAAATATTGTGTCAAGGCCACTGTCAGCTGTATCGCTTTCAATTCCTACCAAATGTTGCAGTCTCCCAGACTAAAGCATTGCCATCATTAAAGTGTCACAAACACATTCTGAATAGTACCACAAAGCATAAATTCATCAGTGAGCAATGATATTCATCACTTTTTAAATTTCAAGCACAAATTACCCAGCCACCCCAAAATTTTACATTGTATATCCTAGAAGGCTCAATTGGAGAACATGTAGGTGAATATTTGTAAGAAAAAGGTTTTGTTTTAAGGCAGTCAACTCTTACCTCAAACTATAAGTTTTTTAGAAATTCTCAACTTGAACAGTTCTTTGAATGACAGCAAGTTCAAAAAATGCAGAGCACTGTAGCTCATACTACACAACATGTACAGTACTATACTGAGAGTATTTTGATTAAATATTGAGGTGTTGTACACTCACCCCAAGGGCAAAGTCGATCTATCTGGCATTTATGGCCAAGTCATTTATGCATTTCCTTTGCCCACCTGCCCATACTAGCCGGTTAGGAAAATGACTCTCCCCTACAGCAATAAACTAAGATTATGTCTGGATGAGGATGAGTTTTAGAGAGTTGGGGGGGGGGGGCTTAAGTAAGTAGGTAAGGAGAATTGGAAATGTCTGGGGTGAGAGGATTAAGTTATTAAATGACACTGTTAATTTCAGGCAAGAACACTTTATGGTTTTTACACGAGATGCTACATTTCAGTAATCACTTTTGTCACTTGATGTAGAGCACTATTATGGAGAAAGTAGGACAATATTTGACAGAATGTCCAATGTTGCATTAAAGTACAGTTTCAGATTTACAGCAACTGAAAAACCTTCAAATTAAAAGGAAATAAAAAAGGTTTGAAGTTTGGTTTTGCCAAACGGTTCTTTGCCAGAAAGTCGGAAGGACTTCAGAAAAGCACAGACAATGGAAAATACCTTCTTAATAGAAGCTCCCTTTCTCCGAAAAACCATCACTAAGTCTGTTAATACAATGTTTGCAATAGTTTTGCTGGAAAAACAGAATACAATCTTATTTAATAGTTAAAGTTTCATTTGTGTAAAGATGCTTCAGGTAAATTTCCAGAAAAATTCAACACATGAGAAAATAGATACATCCTTCACACACTGTACTACACACATATTACCTATATTACGAGCTGTAAAAGCTACACAAGGATCCTTTTGAATAACATTTCCTTGTATGAATAATAACAACCAATAACCAAAGAAAACAGCATTAATAGTTTTCATAAGCATGTAATATCTTCATAAAAATCATGTATTTCAAAGCGTTAAGAAGTGATGAAAAATGGCTACCCAAAAGTCAATAAAGTGAAATCAATACTTTCGTAAAACATTCAAAAGAATACACAAATTCTGTTAAGATGATTTTAAAAAGGCAATTTTTTCTTGTCTTCTTCTTTGGCAAATCTGCAGTAAACTCCAATTAGCAGACATGGCAAGAATTTAAAAATTCATCCCCAAAATGGCTCTCACATTTCAAAAAAAGAAAAAACAAAAAGAAAGTCACATATAAAGTAGCACCATTTGCTTTCGGTAAAACAACATCACACTTTAACAAACTTCCTTCCAATTGTACTTAAGCTACTTGCTCTGCACTATTTCATTTCAAGGTTGTTTCTGGATGAACATTAAACTTACCTCCAACTTTCCTCTATTCTAGAAAATTTATCCTTCTATATTCCATCAAAAACATTGTGACAATAATAAAATGTTTGATTTCAAGAAAAATATGTATGTTACCCTGACAAAAATTTTTCATAACTTTCAAATACTGAAACTGGATTAATTTTGTAACTATGGACCCTGAAACCATCTCCTAATGCCAAATAGAGGGGTATCCTGACAAGTGAAGTGCATATATCTTACTGCGATAGTACCAAGAGCCAACAGTAAAATTAATTTATGAAAATCCAGCTTCACTCCTGCCAATCTCCCATAAGATCCTGAAAGAAACTTGACAGAAGCCGCTTGTTTTTTAAATATAACTCATAAAGTGAGTTCTAGGTTTTTATTTTATTTTTATTTATATGTATTTTTTGGGGGTAACCTACTGTCAAAATTAGGGTCTGTTATGCTAAAGCCTGTATTTTGCATCCTAATTAGGCACATCTACAGAGATGAAATGTTTCTCAAAGCAAGAAGGCTCATGTGGCTCTGTTTGCAAAGAATGCCACAAATATCAACAACAGATTAAGCTACATTTGGAAAGAAAAAAATAAAACAGCTCCTCTTCTTGAATAGTAAACAGAAAAGCAAGCAAATGTTGTAACACATCAGGGAGTTGTTTTTGGACAAACTGCAAATCCCTCAATAGCCTCAACTGATAGAAATGTAGTTTTTTTTTCTTTCAAAATGGCAAACTGCCCCTGCTGTGATTTGGGTAAACCATTGTAATGCACCAAACACTGTAAAACTGGTGAACGGTGAAATCAAATGGAGCAATGTTAGAACAAACAAAAAACTCACGTCACTGCTTTACAGCAATGGCTGGTGTATTTAGACTTAGTAACTTCCCTCTCAGATTTGTGCTTTCAAAGAACAAGGAATTCTGGGTCCATTTCTCATCTAAATAAATGGCACTTCTAGATCAAAAGTATGCACTATCCAACTCCAATGCTGGATTGTCGACCCCAACATCGTGATTATCGGATCTGATCAACTGCCTGGTGTCACCTGAAGACTGCTCTGTGTGACTAGAACCATCATCACTCTTCACAGAATTTTCCTCACGTCCGAGGTGTCCCTGCTGGTGGTATCTCACTGTTGGTGGAGGGGGTGGAGGTAAACTTGTGGGTGGGGGAGGGATATCATTCTCATCTGGTGGCACAAAGAAAGTACTGCTTCTTGTGCCTTTTTGTTCCTCTATATTAGTAGGACTACCTTCACCTTCTTGCACAACACCTAAGGAGAAAGACAAATTTGAAAATACATTAAATGCTGTACAGGGTGTATGGATGGGAGGGGGAGGGGTGTGGAGCTTTCCCTTCCAATTTCGAATTTATGTGGGAAATTCACTATTTTGAGGCAAAACATAGGCCTATACCTTTGATTACTAAGCAAGAATGCCTTCACAATTTGAAGAAAATCTTGCTTCTCTAGGGTAATATCTGGGCAACAATATTAGCCATCCAAATAATTGCATCTAATACATCAATGATTTTAAATAGGGCAAAAAGCATTTGTCACTTCATGCAATAATGCAAAGCAAACACGGCACTTTCATTCCAACCCGTAATAGTTTTGTCTCTGAAGTCACAAGATATCAAATTATACAATAAACAATGTACACACATGTATGCAATATGATATATTTACAGCTTTGAAGCATTTTTAAGTGACTGGCAACTAGCTATGGAAACTTCATGCTTGCAATTTCCTCACGGACGGACGGGAGTAATACACTGTTCCACTGGGATACTGGGTACATAAAATTTAATGCTCCTGTCACAGATGTAAGCCTCTCCTAAAGAACTATTATGACTCACACAAAATTGTAAGCAGGTGTAGAGTTCGGTAACTTAGGTCAAGAGCAGTCCCCCAAACTTATCTTTAAGTTTCAAATATCACAATTTTCTTCTTATGCCTCACATCTTTATGACTTAACTACTTCATATTCCAAGTAAATCAAACAGCAACTCCCAAGTAAGTTTCACATTTGACTTTGAGGGAAAAAACCTTTGCCACATGACTCTCAACAGCCAATCACAAAACAAGACAGTCTTCTACACTTCTTCAAGTTGGTGTGACTGCTCTTGCCCTTTAAATCTGCAATGCGAAAATTAAAGATTGCATATATATATATAGTCTGCCTCTACAGACTTCTGTAAAACAAGTTAGCATAGTACACTGTAAAAGTTATACTAGGCATGCACCCAGGAATCCTGGGGACTTGCCTCTCCATATCCTCTTGTGCTCAAGGACTCTGCATTTCCACTCAGGCTCTGCCCACTCTCAGTAGTTCTTGTGGGTATGTGCTGCCCATAAAAATTTTGAAAAAATCAGAGTTACTTCCAACAAGAAATAATTCAGTTTGACCTGAATGGCCAAATTGAGCTCATTTTTTGGTGAATCAGTTCCACAAAACATCGCAATACAAATGGTAAGTCACAAGTTGTGATTCCACACACCATACCTTCAACCCCTTGGTATTCTACTGGACATAGAAAACAACCTCGACTGTTTGAAAAACACTGAGGAAATTCAGACGGTTTGATTTTGTAGGATGTTTCAAGCAGCAAAACAACAGAAATTAGAAACAGTGTAACTGGTGAAATTACTATTATTATACTGTACTAAACATTTCATCAAATCAACAGGTTGCTTCTCCTTAGAGGTCCCTCTCCTCTTTTTAAAGATTTTCCTCTCTCCAAATCTCTATCATACTATTATCATGTTGACATGACTACAATTTTTCTTTGGATAATGATGCCTTAATAATATTTTACTTTATATGTAATCTGCCCATGGACTTCCTATACATGGACAGAGCATGTAACACATACTTCCTATTTGTAGAATGCTGCCACCGACTGGCGCAAAAAAACATATTATTTTGAAAATTTTTCACCTTTCTTGCAAAATCTGTTGATTTACTCTAAGAGCAAGTCCAACCTTTCGCACAAAGCCATAGCAGAGGGACATTTCGCTGCGTCTTTTCTCACACGTATGGTAGCGAAAATGTACATCGTTGTCCACAGAGCAGGCATTGCAAAAACCTATGCGGTTGAATGTAAAAGGTCTTTTTTTCATGATCATATTGTATGTGGACAGGGATCCTGCCTTGAACACAGAAGGGGGACTTCTGCCAAACCCCAAGCCAAAATTGATGCAGTCCTAGAGGCTTAAGGGCTTAAGTTAAGAGTGGGTTCAGGAGGACAAAAGATTGCTCTGAGGCCCTTATAAGATGCCATTGGAATGGTTTTGAAGGCCATTTAGTAATGTGAGTTCAAACATAGCTGCAATTTTGTATCTTCTATTTCATTAGAAACCAAGATATTGAAAATTTTGAATTTTCAAATTACCATAGAAATAAAATAGGGGGATTTTTACCCTCTTCCTTCCAGAAAGGACTGGGGAGATAAATCTCCTGCCTTTCTGACCTTCGATGGAAACACTAAGTAGAAGAGGCTTTTTTCAACTGTACTGGTAAAAATGTTTTTTATTCTGTACTCATGTACCTTTTAACTTCTGTTTGACAAACTACCCTTTTAAGTGGTATTCATAAGGAACCAAGCAAATCAAAGTTTTAAATAAAAGTAATAGAAGCCAATAGCTTAGCTCACCTTCCAAAACTGGTAGGTCCCAATTAGGAATGCCACTTTTACCAAAGTCATTTATAGTCTTAGTGGTAGGAGTAACTGCTTGGTCCTTGTCAACCACCTCTTGGTAGTGTTCACGAATTTGATCCCCATCTGCATACACGTAGGGGGTAGGGCTGGCACTCGAGTACCCCAAACCATGTTCCATGCTTTCATATGGCAGGAAAGAACTCCTAGTGGTAGCACTATAGATGCTCTGTGGTCGCGGAATGTAGGTGTGCGCCATGTTAAATTCGGACAGTTTAATGCAAGGCTCATCTGTAGGACTGAATGATTTTCTGTTGGCTCTCATCATCTTTTGGATAAGGTACTGGCAGAGCAAAAAGAGGGAAACCAAAAGGAAAGCACCACCGACAGATCCTATCACAATAAATATTAATGTTTCCTGGAAATCTAAAGAGTTTTTAGGTTCTCCATCATCTTTGACAACCTGTGTAGTAGTGTCCTCCACATAATCTTCAATACTAGTGTCTACCACTTGTAACACATGTGCATTATATGTGAACGTAAAATTGTCTTTCATTTCTGCATGAAAATCTTTCTTGTCCATTTCACTCATTTCGACATCAAATTCCACTATTATGGAACCACAGGTGACATCTCGCATGACAATGTATTTCTCCTTGAGAAATTTAAAATATTCCTCCAAGGCTTGTTTTACTGTCTTCATAAAGTTTTCCTTACCAAATTCATCTTGGAGTACTGTACCACAGTTGCCTGACAATGTAAGCACCACTGAGAAAATTTTACGAGGAACTATTGAAGGAGACACTATGTCCTCAGAACGTACTGGTGGCTGTTGAAGCATAGTAGTGCTGGCACCGCCAGAGGTGGTTAAATCCTCATCAGGTAAGGCGGTGGTAGCATCATCAAGTAATGTAGTCAACAGGGGATCATAACTGACAGAGCCATTTTCAGTGGGTGCAATGGTAGTCTCTGGCTGTCCTTGTGATGTGTTCGCTACAGTTCCACTAGGGGTTGATGTCATCAGCTTTGATGATAAACCAGTTGATTCAGTTTGGAATTCATTTTCTGTGGTAATTGTATGAAAATCTCCATGAACATCTGAAATTCCTGTGGAAAGAGAAGTGCTAAAGTCCACCGTAGTGCTAATGTCTACCCTCTCAGTACTAACATAAGAAGCAGCTGAGGTTGGCAGAGAAGTACTCTCTTTCTCTAATGTCACAATAGGAGTTTGAGATGGTGTCTTCAGGGAGGTACTTTCCACCTCATCTGTACTTACAACCACTTTGGTTGTTACAACATGGAGCGGGGAAGCAGGAGTTATACCCGTGGTTGTCTCATTCTCAGCCTCTTTGGTAAGACGGGTTGTGAATGTTGTGCCGGCAAGGAGTTTGTCATGATCTGTCGTCATTGCTGTCTCTTCCATGAGACCCGTCATCGACATCATAGTACTGGTAGGGGCATTCTGTTCCAATGGGGAAGTAGCTGATTCATCTGTAATTATATCAGTTACTGTAACTTTTGTCTCTGCTCCAGTGGTTATGTTGCTGCTGGAACTACCTGCAATAAATAGAGGACATGGCAACACTGTTAAAGTTTATCCTGGTTGACATTTGAAATCTGACCATTAATTAAAGCAGACCCATATCCAAGGTGGTAGGGGGGCAAGAAAATATTTTTTTGCACCCCTAGAGACTGAAGTTTCTCATTGACTTAATACATGTGTACACATTTGTGTAAAACTGTGTACACATTTGGCCCTGGAGAGGGTTTGGCCCCCCTTAGTGTCTTGTCTAGATGCAGGTCTGCATTAAAGGAAAACAACTTCTAGGGTAACATTCTACCATATGAGTTTATGTCTAACCGCCTTCCAGTTACACAAAAAGATAGGAATAATACTTGTACATTCTCAAACAATGAGTACTACAAAGGCCTATACACTGAGTTTAAATTACTGAAGATAATATTCTACTGAAGTATATTGCATAAGAAATGATGCCAAATCTTTTTTTACAATGGGGTTACATACAACTGCATACTTTAACCATCTAACTTTAAGTCACCATTTTCAAAGTAATTTAAAGATTTGAAATTGCAGTGTAAATTTGTCAAACAACCTGAAAGCCAAATGGCTTAGTGATTCCTTGCCATTGAAATATATCTTAGATGATTTTTTTCATATTGAGAGTGTTTCTGAAGTGACCAAAAACAAATTGTGATGGCCTTTTCAATATACATGCGTAATGCAAATGCTACAACATGAGTGAGATCCATCACAGTTAGTTACCCTTATTGATATATTGTGTGGAGGTGGATTACCAAAAAGCGAGTTTGGTAATTCATTTTGGTGACTATGCACCTGCGCACATCCTCCAAATCGTCAAGATAAACAAACCAATCAGGCATCTACAACGCATATTCCAAATTTAAGTTTACATGAAAATTTTGTGAAATCATTCTTTCTTAATCCATCCATAACATACAGAGGGATCATAAGTGTTGTTGCAGTGAATTGTGACTAATATGGTCTTTTTGGTGTAAAAACTTGCTTTTAATCTGCCATGGTAAGGTAGCACTAGGACCCCTATTTTTGTTCTGTTGGCTAGACACATAGATAGTGTTGTATGCACATTCTAGTGACGAAAACAAGGGAATGCAGTACAGTATGTGCCGAGCTCAGTTATATATCCCAAGCTGTACCCAACAATTTCACCCAGCGACGAGTTACCCAACTCCCTTATTGTGAGGTACATGTGATGTGAAAGCACTCTATAGTGTACAATGGAATGACTAAATGCATTGTACAACCTACATAATATTGTACATGGCAAGGCACTGTGATAAATGTACTGGGTCACCCAACCCCATTTGTTGTGTTACCTTATTTTGTTCTGCAATGACTTGAGTCAATCATATTCAAGCCTGTTCTTGACATAGTTGGCTAACTATTGATAGCCACAATCAGCTTCTGAATAAATTCTGCATACATCACTGCAGCTTTTAAGTGAGCCTTAGAAGTTATCATAAACTTTACTAGATTTAATGAGGCTTTCAGTTTGTGGAAAGTTGCAGGTACCCATAAAGTCTACCCACATCCATTTATTAATAATGCTGAGGAAAACAAGATACTGAACATGCTACAATTTATCTGGATATATTTTTCTTTAACTATATAGATCTACCTTTTTTGAATCTGTCTCATGTAAAATGTAAAGTATGCATTTGATTTAATGCATAGCAGTCCTTTTAGGGTTGTTTGAATTAAATCAAACTGATTAAAACCATGATTAAATCATGAAATTAACTGAAAAAAAATCATGTTTCAAATAAAAAAAATCTGATTTATTTGATTTAAACACTTAAATCATGGTTTTTTTTTTTAAAAATCAACAACCCTGAGTCCTTTTGTGAACTTGTCAGTTGTCAGAGTTTTCTTTCTGTGACTTGTTGCCTTCTAAGTTAAATGCAACAACTTCAACACATTCTAGATTTGCACTGCATTGACTGCAATTTTGAGGCTCCTGAACTTCTCTGTCATAAATTATTTCAAACACTTACACATAAAATCAGCTACACAATTTCCCATGGTTGTGGCAATAAGTGTCCACATTTTGCAGTGCTTATGCCATATCAGCCAAATTACTCCACGGTTTACTACTGTAATCATAGAATGAACAATACACTGCATTACAATACTGTAAGCTGCAATTTTATATCTAAACGGCCCCTTGCAAGCAAACAAACATGCTTTCCTGCATATACAAATCAGACCCTTCAAAGGCAATAATCCACTGTACTTGGTAAACATAATCAACCAATAACAAACTTAATATTTTAGAAGGGTAGGAATATGTTATGCAAACATAAAAAATGTACAGTACTGTAGTTAAATGTGTTGATTGTATTCCCCAACATCACTTGAAATGTACATGTATCACACTGATGTGCAGTGAGCTGATGAAAATCAAAATATTTTGTGAGATCATGAAAAATATTTCAAACTACACTAATGTAAGAACATGTTGCCCAGGATTACAATCAGTTCAAAAGGTGACTACTCTATAGGGTTATAGACATGTAAGACTTGAATTCCTTCATTCTGACAGGCTTCAAAAGTTTGTTGGTAAGCAGATGAATGCCTCTTCTTTAAAATCAATTTTATTAATTGTGAATGTTGCAGTAGGCCTATATAATTTCCATTCCACTAGAATATATATTTTTAAATTGGTACATTGAGGAATAAACTTTCAGCTCCAAATATGACACATTTCTTACTTATTGCTAAGACTGGTTGCCAGTCAAGTCCCTATTAAAGTACACAAGTATTCTAAATCTTCTGTTGCTTATCTCTAATCACCACTTTCAGTCCGATTTAAACCAATTGGTTAGAAACTGAGCCACAAAATTTCATCTTTGACTAAGGCATCGTGCCACCTTTAAGGCTAAGCCTGAGTGTTTTATTGAGTGTACCAACCTTACTTTAAAACGACAGATAAATCTCACAAATTTCCTAATTGCCCTTCCAAGTATCTTGTACTATATTTCAGGACATAAATAAAGCATACCCAAGGTAAACGGGCAGATGTGCTTTGTTTAACAAGGTGTTTCTTGAATGGCTGTTGTATGGATTGTATTCTTTGTTCGGATTAGGGATTAGGCTAGGGGTTAGGGTAATTGTTAGCCATTTAGGAAATTTCTTGTTAAACAGTGCGCACTGCCCCAGGTAAACTCACCATCAGTTACCCCTCATAATTATGAAGTTAAATTGTGTGTAAAAAAATTCTCAACAGATTCTCAACAAAACAAATAAATGAAATATGGATAGATCTAGTCTAGTTATTCTAACCTGTCTGTAAATTCAAGACAAGTAAGTGTTTGTGCAAATTAAAAATCAACTTGAATTCAATCTCTTTTCAAATGATCTTATTAAAAGAGATAGGCCTACATTTTGTCACCCCAAACTATACAGGTTAAATTTTGCACTTACCAAGCAGTGACAGCAATGTTAACATCACTATTAAGGTCACTGTACTCTTCATTTTCTCCATTTTGGCAAGTACAACAACAATTATCTGCAAAGTGGAATAAACAAGAGAAATTAATACCTTTAGCAACTTATTATTCCTATAACCCCAAAATCCCTAAATGAAATAGTTATTAGGAAGGGGCCATCCATTCTCTTTGGGCCAGGGAGTTTATACATTACAGGAAAGATGAATGGATACAGTATATATTTTTAATTCATTTTTGCCTTGGAGTCTGGAGGGGAAGTTAACTGGAATGTTGCAAGTGACACGATGACATACACTAGAGGCAGCAGGGCTAATTTTGAGTATCAGGGGGTAACTATCAAAGCGGCCCAATATTTTCAATCAAATGTAGTTTAAGGCGGCTAAAAACACAGTAAAAGGCAGCCAAAACACCCAAAGTAGAAAGAGTGTAGGGGCTCTGCAGTCTCTCTACAATCCAGTTTTTAAAAATTTCCAATCATTTCAGACCTTGAATTGTTTTAAAAGGCAGGGAATCTGTGATTCAAATCTTAGAAGTTGTCCTCCTTTGTCAGGCTACTTTTTTTGGCAAAAAAAAAGGAAACATGTTTGTTTTTTTTAGAAATTTATTATAATTGTAAGCTCAATGTAGACAATAATTATTTAAGTACTGTAAATTTTTCATTGAATCAAGGCAGTATGGTAGTCCTCTTTTTAAAAAATAGAAAATTCAACTATTTGGTGATTAAAGAGTCAATAAGAATTTTACATCCAAATTTACAACCATTAAATGATGTAACTCCCCTAATGCATTGTATTGTTTTGAGGTGATGGTTAGTAAATCGCTACATTAGGTTTAACGAGTTGGGAATAAATGGTTTAATCAAGACTCTGCAGCTATATGAATTCTTTGTGTGCCAAGCACCTACATTTTAAACCTTAATAATTTCCCCAAGAAACCAATGGCATGGGTCTTTCATCTTGTAAAGAAAAGAACTTTTCCACTTACAGAACTGGACCAAGGATGCCCAAAAATTCCCCAAATTCTATTACTAGAACAAAATGTATAAAATGTACACGAAACCGCTAAACCAAATTGTTTTGTAACCATGTTTAAAGGGGGGTGGGGGAGCACAGGTCCCCAACGTCCAAAGTCAGTCAGGGGAAATCACTCAGTCGGGGGATTTACAAGTTGGGGGAAGAGGAAAACAAAGGTTGGAAGAGACACACTGAGCATTCAAACCTTAAAGGGGAAATTTAAGCAAAAATCCAATTTTTTCATATTTGAAATAGGAACCAAATTTACACATTGTGGTGAAAGTTACATTCAAATCGGATATTTCATGTTTCCCTTTGTTTTATCAGACTGTTGTGTTGACCTTGAAGTTGATAGGAGTAAGACCTCTCTGTAAGTGATGGAAAGTTTGTAAATTCATATGCCACTTATGCAATCACTTTTTAATATTATGTTACTGTTGAGGACAATCACAAACACATCTGCATAAAGGACACAAATCCTTCTTTATTTTTTGGATTTTAGTTCTTAACGCTGAGTGAGATTCATTTCCCACCAAAATAAAAAACAAAAGGAATAAAACCTGACATGTACCCTATTGGTGTACCCCTATTGGTAGACAATCTTCATCCCTCTTCTCTATAGATTCAAAGAAGGGTGGTTAATATTTACCAGTGTTAAATGTAACAACACTAGGTTTGTTTATAATGACTCCCCCCCCCCCTTCAGAGTAATGTGACTGAAATGTTGAAAGACCTTGGGTGGAATAGCCCAGATTGAAGAAAAACTGTGGACAGGCTAGCAGTCCTACATAAAGTCCACCCTCTTATTTCTTGCTGGTTAACAACTTGCAACCCATTTGGCTATCTTCAAAGCATCACCATTTCAACACTAACTTCATAAATATACCAATCAACAAGGACAATATTGTTTCTTTCCCATTACCATCAAAACTCTGGAACTTACTCCCCAAAAATATTGCATCTCAAGTACATAAAGCATTCTGGAGATTTCTTGGACAAGAAAACTAAATCTACATGCACACAGTCATAAATCATGTAGGTATGACTAAAGAGTTGAAATGTTATGTTACTCTTCAGGATCCAGGTCTAAAAAAGTGAAATGGGGGGAAGGGGTTGTTTTATTTAATTTTGACAGGTCATATAGCAGGGTATGATGTTTTATGTTTATTCTCTTGCCAAATGACACATGAAACTATTAAATTACAGCCATGTGTCAGTCACTGTTTGACAGAACATTGGCCAACAGCATCTATAGGCCTAGGCTAGTTAGTCTTAACTAATGTGTATGCCACTCTTGCAAAATTAAGCTATCTTTCATTTTTCCTCAGGTTCTTTAAAAAAATTTCAGGGGTCCAAAGATGGTTGGGTTTTTAGCCTCAATGAAAACACTGCCAATTTACCAAGTGTATTGCATGACCTTTCAAATATTGCCCAAGAATTTTAAAAGAACCAAACAATGCACTTGCTTGGCTGCATACATTTCTCACAATGAAATATTATCATTGGTAGCCTAGGCCTATATGACATATATTTTGGTCCTTTTCCTGTCACAAAATTACATTACCACAGTTTGTAAAGGCTCCTTTTCCTAACTCAGACCTTCATCGTCACACGCAAATTCCCTATGTAGGTTGGATAGGATGTTTTACCGCTTTGTATAGCACACATGTATAGGCCTTCCAACAAATAAATACCTTTGAAGTTTTATTGAGACAACAACTAACCATCGGATCGGAGGAGACTGAGAAAAGTAGTTAGGCCCGTCGCGTTACAGAGTGCACTTCTTGGCGATCACGACGACGGTGTCACATCAATCCTCTAACGTTCGAAAGTCGTACTGACTACTTCAACATCATCTTCACGTTCAAAAATAATTCAGGAGAGTGTCCAAAGAAAAAATCCACCATGTTGTTTGGCTTTGCTCCGCCGAAACTTGAATTATCAGGCCTGAGTCATATCCATAACGTTAACGTTGCTTCATGCTAGCTGAGCTAGTAATCACTGGACTTACGATTATTAATATTATGAAGAAGTACAGTTAAGTTCGACTTAACAGTGCTAGTGCAGTTCTGTCATCGAAGACGCGGCGTGTACATACAGTGCACTATCGAACTTGACCTGATGGTGAACTAATAAACCGTCATACTGTAGCGCTAGCGCACTGTGCTATGCAATTCCGCGGCACACAACAAAAGACTATTATATAAGGTGCGTCTGTTTACGTCATGGAAACCGAGATCTTTTGCTTTGGTCACTTTTCGAAGAAAAACGCGAAAATAACTTTCAGAGTCCATGAGTCCCGCCGTCGTCAAATCCTTTTCCTAGTAGCAGTGGCGTAGCTAGGATTTTTTCCAGGGGGGCAAAGGTATGAAATTTCCCCAAAACTTTTCCCGGTCAATGTGTATGTATTTCATATAAAACATGCAAACTTACAAGTATAACAACATTACCATGCCATTTTGTTATTTTACCTGCATTTTAATCTTACAGTAAAACATAGAGCAATCGGAAATAACAAAGTATATTATTTTGGTAAACAATATCTGGTTTATTTGTATGTACTAACGCAGTGGCGTACGCAGGATTTCTCTGAAGGGGGAGGGGCATGCAGTATGGTCTAAGGGGAGGGGTGTCCGGAAATTTTTTGACGTTTTCAAGGAGCCTAGATGCAAAATGGTGCAAGATTTTCGACTTTGACAGGAACAGTGTTAAAAGTTGAATCGTGGTGGTTCATGAGGATAAAACTGAAACTTTTGTGTCTTGACATGCATTTCCTTATGCCATTTTATGCTACCTTGCGAAGAAAAACTTGTCATTAAATTTGCACACTTTTAGGAGTCAAAATAAGAGAGCATTGATCGGTATTTGTGGTTTTTCTTGGCCACAAAATGTTATTTTGTCATAAAGATTATCTAAGCGGAGCGCCACCATTGGTTGGCGTGGAGCGTAAAGAAAATTTCGAAAAATCAGACCCCTCATGCAGATGGTCAAAATAGCGTACTTATGCTTGTAAAGAGAATCTAAACATGTAGTCTTTTTTATCGATGCCACCAGTGGGAAACAGAGTCTACCTTTTTAAGTAAAAATTGGAATTTGACAGAAGTTGCCTAGGTATATTTGTAGGAATTAAAAAAAAGTTGGCATCACTGAAAGACCTTGCAGGGACAATCCTTCCCCTTTGAAAATTTCTGAAAATTGGGTGTCCTTATAAGCAATCTGGTGCCACATATGCTATCTTTTGAAGTAAAATCTGTGTTAATAAAGTTAGACTACGTATTTTTAAGAACAAAGAAAAAATGGCATCTGTGAAGGGGGGGGGGGAATGGTCTCCCCTTCGCACGCCACTAAGGAGGCCTAATAGTGGCTCGATCACACAGGATATCCTGTTAGAAAAGCAGTCTGTTAAGTGTAGTAGGCTACAAGGTACTCATTGTCCATTTATTGTTACACTCAAAGTGAGCAGAAAGCTATTTTCCCGAACTAGCTTGTAAGCCTCCAAAGATTAGGCTAAGTAACAAAATCTAAGTGTGCCAACGGATCCCGCTAATTCTAATTTCTAGTTTATTGTTGGCCATGGAATGTTTCAGCCCCATCCATCGTTATGTACACAGAGTAAAATCGTACAGCTACTGCTAGCTTGTAGAAGAACATAACAACCTCGGGGTCTACGGTAGTGACTTGTTAGTTTTCACATCCTTTTACTGAATTCCCAAAGTATCACCTGAATAACAGCTTCCTGTGCACTGAAATGCACTGATCATAACCCCCGTGCGTATACAAGCACAAGAGAACATTAAATCTGCTACGCGGAGGGGACTTTTCTGTGAAACGCAAATTGGGCCGGTTCATGCGACACTGACGAAATCTGAGTTAATTTGTTGCATGAAAATACGAATTATGTATGAGAAATGTCTCACAATTTTTTATTCTACCAAAAATTTTGAGAAATTTCGTAACAATAAGAAGATTCATCAAATTTCCCCCAAAATTTTTCCAGGGGGGGCAACTTCCCCCCTCCCCCCCCCAGTAGCTACGCCACTGCCTAGTAGAGACGGAGTAAGGGGCTGCGTGGAGACATTGATCCGTCCAGGCCGGAGCAGGGGCAATGAGGGTGAGGGAATCTTTCCCTACATTCTTTTTAGGCCCGAGGAAGTTTTAGGCCTGAGGAAGGGGACAAAAACTCATCCCACCCAGGGGTGGCGCCAGGATTTTCCCGACATGGGGGCCAGAATTTCAAGGCTCCGACGAAGGCGATGTTATGTCCCGATTGAACGTCACTTTGCAGAATCTGAGGCGCGCGGAACGCGCCGAAATTTTCGGCTTTCTTTTTAACAAATACTTAAAAATCTGGAGTTTAATGAAGTAAAAATTTAAACTTGTGGAAGAAATTTGGCTTTTATTGGTACTATAAAAAATTTGGGTGTTTATTGAAGAATCTTTCCTTCATAAGGGAAAAATTGAAAACGTTCTATGGGCGACAGCTGAAATTCTTTTGGAGTTACGCATTGAATCGTACAAGACTACTTACTAACTGACTAAGGCTTTGAGACGAAACTAGAAGTTCGCCCGGAAAGTTTTTCCCTTTTTTGAACGAATCTTTCAAAATTAGGAGCTTATCATGATGGAGAAATTTTGGATTTTAGTGAAAGAAAATTTGGCTTTTTGGTAAGGTTATAATGAAAAATTTGGTTTCTGTTATTAAGTGATATGCCTTTCAGGAGCAAAATTAGGTATAGTATGCCGGGTGATTAACAGAGTTGGCTTTGGTTATTGATTGTACGGAGTATCCATCGAAATTGGGAAATTTTGCTATTTTTAACAATCTTATGCTAATATTGGAGAAAAATTGTAATTTTATGACAGTTTGGGGGTTTTATGGAGGAATCTGACGTTCTCATGAGGAAAATCAAGTAGGGTGATCTGTAGTTTTGTTGAGGTTTCTGAATACCATCATGCAGATTTAGGCCCTCGGACCATACTGGAGCATTCTCCCGGGGAAAAAAATTGTCTTCGCATATATTTGAAGTTTTATATTTTATTTATTGTCATGGGCGTACGGGAACGTGTCAGCTGAGTTTGCGAGGGGCAGAATTGTTCTTTTGTCCGAAAAATGTAATACTATATAATAATAAATTATCTAAGTCGAGCGTACAGAATTTTTTGAAAAATGGAGAACCCCCCGGTCAGCAGGAAATGGCATTTCCTGGGCTCGTAACTACAATTAAAGAAGTTCTTACTTTCAGATTTTCGCAATAAAAATATTTTCACTTCAAAATACTGCCCAAAACGAAGAGTAATTTACAAACACGCATTGTTCTGTTCAATTAGCTGTTCGACTAAAACACTATCTATGCGGAGCGACACCATCAGTTAGCGCGGAGCGTAAGGAAAATTGTAAAGAAATCTAACCCCTAAAACAGCCGGAGTGGCATTTTCCGGACTTGTAACTAGAAATGAAGCAGTCGTTATTTTGAGCTTTCCTTTAAAATGAAAGTTTCACTTCAATAGAGAAAAAGACCCAACTTGCTAATGATCAGAAAAGTACCAGATAAAAAGTACTGCTACAACTGGATGTAATAGTCTTATCTCTTTTCGGGGGGAGGGGGGCTATGCAACGGAATTGAAAACATACTAAATTTTTTTTTGCCTGTATTTAGAATCTTCGTTGAATTCAATTGCAAGGTCCACTAAATAGATGAAATTTTTAACGTGACTGCCCGAACTCAAGACTATAAATTATAAATGGTTTTGCCAACTATTTGAAAATATGGCTTCAAATAAATTTAGTCAGACTTATGGGGAGATTTTCTCACACCACTGTTTATCATTATTTGTAGCTGAAAACGACATGCCCGATTTTCATTACCTTTTTGAGAATTCAGCTATCCGGGCAGGCCAGATGGCAGACCATTGGGTACTGCACGCACATGAACAACCCCTAGTCCCTTTTTGTAAGGAGAATTCGAAATTGTGAGTTTCCTTGAAGAATATGGTCTTCTAGTAAGCAAGATCAAGAAGGTCGTCCGAGTGACTACAGCTCCGCATCTTTCATCTTGGGTCTGTAGATGAAGTCTCCCCGACGAAATCGGATTTTTTCGACAACAGGGGGTGGGTAGCCCGTCCCCGACGGAGACATGAACTTGCGCGCACGGATCGAAGATTGGATGAGGGATGAGAGAGTTATTAAGAAGTGATTAAAACCGATTCAGATATGCATTAAAATAGCGTTACAAAAAAATAGTTAAAAAAAATCATGGTCCAGTAACTTCAGTCATTTACGTTTTTCATGCGTAGGCCTCCCCGAAAAATTGCCGTCCTTCCCGACGGGGGAAAAGATAGGACAAGGTACATAGGATGGGGTTTAACAGAGTTAAGAAGTGATTTAAAATCGATTCCGATATGTATTAAAATAGCATTTCAAAACAAAAAATATGTTCTAGATCACCCATCCAGTAACGTCAGTCCTTGTGGGTTTTTTTATTTTTTTTTTATTTTTTATTTTTTATTTTCAGGCCTCCCCGTCGAAACCGCCGACCTTCCCCGACGGGGGGGGGGGGCAGTGTTCCCCGACGGGGGGCCATGGTCCCCGGCCCTCCGCTGGCGCCACCCCTGATCCCACCCGGCCTAATTGCACGTTTTAGACAGCGTTCTTTACATTTTATGAGGGCTGTAGTCTGAAATTTTCGCGACGGATTTTTTATGCGTGCCTCTCAAAGAGAAGCTTTTTCTTAGTAAATTCCCCCTCGGAATTAAAAGGTCTTTTTGGTAGTTCAAATTTGTCTGAATCCCTAATGAGCTAGGCCTATAACTAGATTGGTATAAACTTTTTTTAAGGAAATTCAAACTACGAATACCTAGAGTTTACTTACAAGTCTGGGAAATTTTATCAACGAATGACTTTATAGTCGTTTTTTTTTTTAACTTTGGCTGTTCGCACGAAACTAGGGTGGCACTCCGCTAAGGAAGTCTTCAGAACCGTAATATATGCCTCTGGTAGTCTTGAGGGCAGGAATCCATATTTTGGCAAAGATAAGTTCTTCCCGCCCACCCCCTCCCCAATTTAGCACGGACAAGTTGAGCTTTCTGTCGATGTTCTCTACTACCGTGGGCATCCGCAAGGGGGACAGGGGCACTTGCCCCCCCCCCCCCGAAAATCAAAGTTGTGAAAAATTAATTAAAAGTTGAAATAAAAAAAAATTAAAAATAAATCATCGAAATTTCTTCACTCACAGCGTCAGTTTCTACTCGTGAAACACTAATTGAATCCTCCGAGGATAGCTTCCTAACTTGTCAAAGTATGAGACATTGATGGGTGTATACATCGACACTGTGTATGTCATAGGTGTACCCTATTATGTATCATGAGAAATATGCGGAAATTTGACCAGGAATAGCAAAAGGGAAGATGGTATATGCTGAATAGTGAAATCGTAATTTGGGGATCATCATTCGTGATATCTATTGGAAATTGGTAATTGTAAAAACTATGCCAAATTTGTACTAGATGGCAGGTATGTAGTGTCCATATGGCATCCGACTGCTGATGAATGCGTTGTCTTGGTTTGGTCCCATGCTGATCTCAAGTGGCGACGCGCGTATGTAACTGGAATACACAAGGTGAGAATGGGGGGGGGGGGGTATGATTCATAATTGGGTAAGAGACATAGGCCTATGTAAGCTGTTTGACAGTTGTAAGATTTATCGTGCATAGGCGTGCGAGGCCGTGACGGAGAGGCTTTCCCTTCAACAATTTTTTACACTAAATCTAAAAATCTAAAAATTACAGACATGAAATTCTTGTTTCAGGGCTGGGTACATGCAGCTTAGAACACTCGTCAAGTGTCGTTTCCGGCCATCTGGGGGTTTGTGAGGCCCAAAATTTTTATGAACGCTCCGCGCCAACTGGTGGTGGCGCTCCGCTGAGATAGTGTACACAATTCAATCTTCCATGAATGACCTTGCCCCCCTTGTCAAAATTTCTGCGGACGCCCATGTCTACTACGTTGTCGTGAAAACGTGATAACATGACTTGACCATGGGAGTAACCTTGTCGGTAAGGCTTCCTGGACGTACGAAGATTTTAACAATACTATCTAAGTGGAACGCCACCAACTGTGTAGAAAGTGTAGTTTCAGCTCCTGTTTTTAGTTTGAGAGAGGCTTGGACTGAAAGGTTTTGTACTGGTTAGGAGATTTTATACAATTACAACCAAGGCATGGCAGTCACCCATAGCTTTTGATTGTCGCTACAGTTGCCGATGGCACAGATGAAGATGATGTGGACGTAGAGGTCAATAGACCTTTGTCCCCTGAGATTCCTAAGGTATCCCAAGGTATCAGTTGATCCATGGCGTACAGAAAATATCTAGCTAAAAATACCTCTAAGATTGCCTGAAATGGCACTTCACAGTCTCTCTTCGCTTATTAGTTCCAGCTAACTTTTCTTTAAAGTTTTAGCCTGACAGGAATGGAACTTTAAACTTCCACGTCCACCACCTTGGGTCCATCCCCAGACGTGGGGGTGGAACGTTTCAACATTTCACCATTCGCGCGAAACGACCGAGACCCAGCACGCTTGCGCCCAAAAGGTGGAAGGTATGATGGGAAGAAGTCTCTCCTCCCATTATGAGAAACTTACGAGAGTGACTTCTTGCATGCTTTTACACTGTGTTTTGTATGCATAAGTAGACGTATACATTATATGAAATATTTTGTAGGAATAACACTTCGTCTTATGCTGATAAATGTCATTCTATGAGTATAAGGAATTACATAGCAACTTCAACAAGTATAAGGTGTTGCTCTTGAAAAGGCCTTTTGCTATACATAAAATGTGTGCCCAATATGGTAGGACATGCAGGCTACGAGTTGTACCTTCGGTAGAGTTGGCAAGTATGCTACTAGTGCTGAGCGCCAACGCATGGTTTGGCGACTGTCCTTAGCATCTGATGGTCTAAAATGCCTCCAAGATTGCTGAAAATGGCACTTTCCAGGCCTATCTACCGCATGTAAACAGTGGCAACAATGGCATTTTTCATTTCAATCTCTATGGGACTAATTCATCACTGTAGCTTTTGTTTTTATCATTCTTTTTTAAAAAGGTGGAAAGGAACATTTTGGAGATGCCCCCTTCCAAAAAAGCAAGGGGCGCGTTCTCCGTCCCACCATGGTCCACGCCCATGACTTCCACCGCACTATGACTGATGTTGAAGCTGTCAAAAATGGGACTACCTATTGCACAATTTGACGGTCAGACATTCATTTCGTTGTAGACATGTGCCTCTGCACTGCGCCCTTAAAGTTCCAGTTCTCTCACCCCAAACAGTACCAATTCTCCTAAACCTTCTTACTGAAGCCCCTCCCACAATTGTCTGAAATTCATCCTCATCCAGATACAATCTCAGTTTATTGCTTCAAGGTGAGTATAGAAAAACTCAATTTATATAATCAAAACACTCTCAGTACCGTTCATGTGTAATATAAGCTTTGGTACTCTGCATTGTTTGAATTAGCTATCAATCAGAGAGTCGAGCCAATTGAGAATTTCGGTACCCCCGTAGAGTGAAACTGTAGTTTGGGATGAGAGGTTTGACCCTTTAAGCTATCAATTACTTGTCTCCTGTGTATGATCTTCGTTTGAAGCATGATTCAAATGTCAAAAAGCTGACATGTTTGCTCCTAATTTAATTGTCTTCTTTTTGAACATTAATTTTTGCATTTTCTGATTCAAAATAAAGATTTTCAGTTTTTTTTTTTTGGATTGATTGAAAACTCCATGGAAAAATTTGGACCAATTTTTCGTTTCTATTGTTTGCTTTACCGGTACTCTCTGATTTTGTTCCCTCTCTTTACTTAATTTAAGTAACCTATGACAATGGAAATAATTAAATACATACCTAAAAGGAATATTTGAGAACTGTTCTTTTTAAAACACATTTTGCACAACATTTGCTTACCTTCGACCTTCGAATTTCATTGGGGGGGGGGGTGGATGGGGTGGGGTGGGGTGGGTGGAGCGAGACATTTGACAAGGAGGCCCCGCTCCCTTTCCCCCTATAGTGACTCCTATCAGTTCTGACTATCTGAGGGGTCAAGGTTTCTTAAAAATTTCTGACGCTCCGCTTCAACTGGCGCTCCCTCTTAGGTAGTCCTTTGGGCCATCACACAACGTGTTGTATGGTACCCCCAGTATTCATCATTCGACAAACTCCTAAGGTGAAATGTTGGCTATACCTTTGAGTGGGATCCGACCGTCCTACACATGCTGACATCAACCATATAGGTAGCAATGGAATAACAAGGATTTTCTTGACATAGTGACCCAGATAGCTAAATGCCCGAGGACGATGGTGAACGCATTCGTGGTCCTCTGGTGGAATGCACTGGTTGTCCTCCGGCGATTTGTCCGGTGGGAAGACAGTGGACCTCTGGCGGCCAGCCACCAATGGCTGCCATCGGCTCACCGTCGAACAGGCAGTTTTTATCCTAAAGCATCCCTGATAGGAAAATCCGACGGTCCGTCGGTGGAGAAATCAGGTGTGCGCCTATGAGGGGCAGTGGAAGCCTGCATATTTTTATGGGGTGCATGGACTTCTGAAGCGATCGTCTTGAATGTTTAAGTGGAAAACCACATGAGGTGGCGCGGAACTTTAAGAAGAGTTTTAAAAATCTTGACCAATCAAATGTCAGGAGAAGACATATCCTAGCCCTTCAAGTAAAATGTAGCAGTCATTATTTTGAGCTTTCGTTTGCAAATGAACAAATTACAAAATGATAAAATATATACAAAATTAAATATACCACTACCGTTTTCCGGAAGAGAATGTTGTAACTGTTTACATCTGTATCTGCCCGAGTTATCTGGCAATTGAAACATCCCAGAACTCCGCACTTAAATTTGTCCAAGCAAAGATTATTTGCCCGAAAAAATGTAATTTTGACCAAAAGACTGTCTAAGCGTAGCGCCATCATGAGTTGGCGGCAAACTCACAGAAAATTTCGGAAACAGGCACCTCAGATGGCCAGGAAAAACATTTTCCAGGTTTGAAAGAAGAAACTAAGTAGTTATTACTCTGATTTTTTTTTTTTTTTTTTGAGAAAATCTTTTAACTCATTTGAAACCAAATCTCTGTCAGGACGACTGCCTAAAAACCGGGCCCCTCAGATGGCCGGAAATGGCATTTCCCAGGCCTGGAACTTATTAGAATCCAAGTGGTCGCTATTTTAGACTTTTTTAATAGAAAAAATTAGACACTTGCTAAGTTATCAGAAAAGTAACACATAAATGTACCCTTCAACTTTCATCGGATGAAAATGGTCTTGTATCATTTCGGGGAAAACTATGAAACTTAATTGAAAACATGCTCTTCTTTACACTAAATGCAACTTTTGGCGAAATTCAAGCTGTACTACATTGATCAAACTGTCTGTATGACTGCCTACACTCAAAATGATTTTACTTCTAACTTCTTTTGAAAAATGTTAGGTTACGAGAAGGGTTTAAATTAGTGTTTAGGCAGACTGCTGGAAAGACATTCTTATACTGTATCATGATGATATTGAAAAACAAATTACCCGATTTTCATTACCGTTGCCCAAATTCTGCTCTGTTGGATATAGAGACGGGGTGCAGGGGGCACTCACCCTCCCAATTCGGGCAAAAACAGTTGTGTTGTCCATTCGGGCAAAACATGATAAGGCATAGGCGTAGGAACCGGGGCTGGTGGGGCGACAGCCCCCAGTGAAAATGAGGGGGCGGAAGCATGCTTCACTCTCTGGTAAGAAAACCAGTTAATTCATTTTTCCAAATCTCAAATAAGGAAGAATTTCCGGCGCGCTTCCCGCGCCGCAAAAATTCGATATGGAATACATTAGTTCTCACTCATAAAGCAGTTTGGTAAACTTTTCAAAGTTCTGGAAATGACAAATTTCTGTGATGATGTTGTTTTTTTTTTTTCTAAAAAAATTTCCGTGCCTATAATGTTTTTTTTTCTTTTTCGGGCGTATCCTTTTTAAATTCTTCGGGCACGTTTAGGAGTTTTGTCTTGTAAAAACTATTTTAAAGCGGCTCGTTGAGTTGGATTTGAAATCCAACAAATTTTTCCAAACCTGTAAAGTTTTCTTCACATATCAAAGACAAGTGGTCAAACTTAAACAATCCACATATCCTACACACAAGTAACTGTTTTATGAGTGAATAATTAAAGGTTCAATTCGGTTTTGAAAAATTCGCGACCAGACACTTTTTCAAATTATGCACAAAACAGTTACTAAGTCACACACAACAAAACTCAAAATTTTACCTTTTTCCGTAACTACTGGATATGAAAATTGACTTTTTATGCCAACTGTAAGCATTGTCATGTGGTAGTGACCCTTAAACACTCCTATTAAGGTATCGATATCAACTCAATGAGCCTCTTCAAGTGGTTTTCCGATTTTTTTTTTCACACAACATTCCTGCCCGATTTTTTCCAAATTCTCCAATGAACTTTCGATCTTGCGAAAATTTGAGTAGGAGCAGTCTGCCGCCTACTCCCCCGCCTGGCACGCCTGATCAAAGACAAGTGGTCAAACTTAAACAATCCACATATCCTACACACAAGTAACTGTTTTATGAGTGAATAATTAAAGGTTCAATTCGGTTTTGAAAAATTCGCGACCAGACACTTTTTCAAATTATGCACAAAACAGTTACTAAGTCACACACAACAAAACTCAAAATTTTACCTTTTTCCGTAACTACTGGATATGAAAATTGACTTTTTATGCCAACTGTAAGCATTGTCATGTGGTAGTGACCCTTAAACACTCCTATTAAGGTATCGATATCAACTCAATGAGCCTCTTCAAGTGGTTTTCCGATTTTTTTTTTCACACAACATTCCTGCCCGATTTTTTCCAAATTCTCCAATGAACTTTCGATCTTGCGAAAATTTGAGTAGGAGCAGTCTGCCGCCTACTCCCCCGCCTGGCACGCCTGATCAAAGACAAGTGGTCAAACTTAAACAATCCACATATCCTACACACAAGTAACTGTTTTATGAGTGAATAATTAAAGGTTCAATTCGGTTTTGAAAAATTCGCGACCAGACACTTTTTCAAATTATGCACAAAACAGTTACTAAGTCACACACAACAAAACTCAAAATTTTACCTTTTTCCGTAACTACTGGATATGAAAATTGACTTTTTATGCCAACTGTAAGCATTGTCATGTGGTAGTGACCCTTAAACACTCCTATTAAGGTATCGATATCAACTCAATGAGCCTCTTCAAGTGGTTTTCCGATTTTTTTTTTTCACACAACATTCCTGCCCGATTTTTTCCAAATTCTCCAATGAACTTTCGATCTTGCGAAAATTTGAGTAGGAGCAGTCTGCCGCCTACTCCCCCGCCTGGCACGCCTGTTTGTATGAAGTGTGGCTAAAGAATTTTTTTTTAAAGGTGTCCAAATGTGTCGCTAATTTTTGTAACTGATTTAATTTTTTTATGAAAATCAGAGTTTTTTGCAGCAACTTACCTCTAGATTGCAGGTAATGATACTCAGAAATTTTAAAAGCTGCATTTATAAAGTTTTCTTATTTAGAACTTGTATTTGAGAAGTTCCCGTTTCCAAAAGAAAAAATAGTCTGAAACCTGGGCAGACTAAGCTCTGACGTGCACTGATGAATATCACCATGACAGTTAGGTGAAATTTCTACACCAATACGTTACATATGATTGTCCATTGAAGTCAAAGGCCCAGTTTCTCACCCAAACAGTACCAATTCTCCTGACCTTGTTACTTAAGCCCCTTCCACAGTTGTCAAAAATTCATCCTCCTCCAGAGACAATCTCAGTTTTTTGCTTCAGGGTGAGTATAGAAAAGCTTAATGTTTGTGATGAAAACACTCTCAGTAGTACAATATATGCTGTGTAATATGAGTTTTGGTACTCTGCATTGTTTAAACTAGCCGTCAATCAAAGAGCTGAGTCAATAGAGAACTTCTGTATAGACTACTACAAAAATTGTAATTTGGGGTGAGAGATTTGACGAGCCCTTTAAGCTTAAATCATGCCTGCTTATGCTCGAATATATAGCTCCCAAGTTCCAAAAAGAAAGATTCTAGTGCACCTTTGACATGTCTGTTGGTAGACCATCGTCGCATCGACTTTGGGAGTGGATTAAGGGGGGATATCCCCTCTCTGTTAGAAAAATGTCTGAATTACAGAGTTCAAATGTCTACGTGCTAAGTGGTAACACTGTTTTAACAATAAGTCAATACAAATTCTTTAAGTTACATCCAGAAATATCAGGGCGATGCGCACTGTTTAACAAGAAATCTCCTAACTGGCTTACAATAGCCCTAATCCCTAACATAATCCCTATAGCCCTAACAAAGAATGCAATCGATACAAAGACAACAGCCAGTCAAAAAAACACGATAAGCAATGCGCATCTACCCAAAATGCCAGCACCCGTCAAATTCGATCGCAAAATTCAACCTCCCCAAAATGGCAATGATCATTGGTTATTTCTATTTTAATTTCTTCTAATGCACCACAAATGAGATGAGTAGAAGAGCACATTGTGTTTTTGTGTGCGTCCACGGACCGCACGTACGCACCTACTTTTGTACCACAGAGGAACGGAGCTTGCGACATGGCGATGTTTCATACATCTAAACAATTACAAATTAAAGTAACTGGGTATTTATAAACTTGGGCTCACTATACTTTATCAATGTGCAATGGCGTTTCTATATAGAATTTGTTCCAGTGGGTAAGCACCTAAATTTTCCGGTTATTTTTTTAACTGCGAACATTACTGTACTCGGAATGCAGTTTGCCAATTTTAACTAGATATTTGCAAATATGAAGCGTGTATTGCAAAATGTTTTTATTCTAGGTGAGTATTGGAAAATCTGCCACTTACAAATCCGAGATGGCACGGCAACTGAAAATGTTGTTACACAATGTTATCCTCTGCCGATTGAGGCTCAGTTTAAGAAGTTCAGTTCCGAATCTTTAATTTGCCATGTTTAAAAAATATTTGCACATTTATCAATTAAGAGTTATATGGGAGAAAATTTGTAATTTATGAAAGAAAATTTACGAACACAGCACTGAAGTTGGCGGTGTCACTTCATGATCTGCTGTCACATATGTGACAAAAATCCAATTTTTGGGATCTGCAGAGCCAGGGAAAATTTCCACTGGATTCCAGCTGAGGGGGAAAGCGCACCAAAAAATTTTGTCTTTTCATCAAGTATTTTGAAAATGAAGACCTTGTATTGGATAGAATTCGGAACATTTATAATAAAAAGTAAGTGCGAATCTGAATTTGGAGTATTCCTTCTTAATTTTATTCAGTTAGAGGGTAGAGTAATCCATGTATATGCGGGGCTACAGCAGTACAACAAGGTATAAATTTACCTATTTGTGTCATTTTGTTTTCTTTTTATCTTTATTCATTTTTTGGTTTCCCGAAAGGGAAAACCCATGGACTCATGCAGACAAGACTTTTGCAAAACGTCTGTAGGATCGTGCATTTTAGTGTTGGCGTATGCTATGGCTCATCGACTTACTTAATATTGGTGCAGAAGTACTACCCGACTACATAATTGTTCCCTATCTGCATGAAGCCAAAGACCGGCTTTACCGAAAATTGGTTTTGATGACTCAGCCAGACGAGACCTTTTATAACGTAGACAATTGTGTGCTCTGTTTCTACAAAAATAGTAGGCATATTGTTTGCAATTGAGGAAAAAACGAACACCTTTTGTTATGTTTGAGTCGTTTTATACATCTTATGATAACAGATTTTTACTTCATAGTTCAAACTTTGAGGAACAGCAACTTTTGACGAGAGAAATATATTTACCTCCTTTGAAATGTTCCTAACCTTTGGACATTGAGTTACGTAATAGGTATCTTTCGAGTTTCAAATGAGATTTAGAACGTGTGGAAGCCGAGAGAAAGCTTACAGAGGAAAGACATATGCGTTAGCACTTTGGGGGAGGGCATCATTCCCCTGCAACTATTTAAAGGTCTTCTGGTGGCTTTTCAAAGGAGCTTCGTAAAAAATATTCCACACCGTGGACTTCAAACCCTGTCGCAATTCCTTTGCCTAACTCAAGATGTCTCATTTTAAAGAACGCTATATACTGTTGTGATAAATTTTTTCGCCTCCTAAAATAGAAAATTTTTCTGCATATCTTGAAGTTAAGGAATTTTGTCTCCGGAATATGCCTTTCATTATCCTTTCCGGAAACGTTTCACAATTCAGTTTTGATTTATATTTTGATGTCATAGTGGAGGCTGATGGGGCTGGACATTTTCATAGGGAACTGCAGCCACCAAGCCTCCCTTGTTTCGCCACGTACATGAAGCAAACTCTCCTTTCAGATTTTATTAGAAAGCACATAAATTATTAAGGAAACTGAGATGAATCTTGGTATGCATCATGTTGAGGCCATGTGCGGACGTGTTTTACCTCTTGAATTGATATTTTGGTGAATTCATGGATAATTCTTATCTTTGTAACGACTACAAACTCTTTTTCTGCCGGGTCACGAATGATTAAGTGTGTGTATATCTGTCAGAAAGCATGCTGATCGGTATTTTCCCCTTCGTCGGTTGCGACAGTGTATCAAACGTATAGGGGGCGCACCTTCAACATACTATTTTCTAAAAACTGAACCTTTTTGAGGGCGGGATAACCTTTCATTTCTGACTGTGTAGTGAAGACTTCAGGGCTTACTTAAATTATTCAGTTTTGTATTTTCTCGTTTTATAAGTTTATCTCATTAAATCGTACAAATGTGAGAATTACTTTTTTGTAACATTGCATATTTAACTATCCTACCAAAGGCCTCGTTTTCATCTCGGGCAATGAACCGCAGGGCGAAACGACAGTGGCCTCTCTCAAAGGATTTCTGCAACCCCCCTCCAAAGAGCTACTACCCCAGGAAGAGCAAATCTTGAAGTGTCCTATCTTTGGTTTTTCAAACGCTACTGTTTGATCTCCAAAATTCTCGACTTCATGGTCTGCCATATACCATATGGGTGGCTCCATTCTAAACTGGCCAACAAGATATATACTTTAAGGTGGCCTTAGTCAAATTCTTAGACCTTCTTAAGTTACACTCCCAACCAATGGATGACTGATAAACTCGTTGCCAGTAAAATTGTATTCCATCATTTGCTGGGAAAGGTGTGAGTCTACCAATGATGAAGAAGAGTTGAGTCAGTTTTGCAGTATCCATACTGTGAAATGCAGGTATTGACGAATCCGACCAGTGCTTCTATTTAGTGACTGTATGCAGCCATTAGTGGGGTCAATCAGCCTCAAATCGTCTTCATTTATTCTCTGAATGTAATTTCAAATCATCATAGGCCTATACAGTGAAATCGAAGGCATCAAGAGGAACCACAGTGCAAAACCATCCGTGGTATAGTTAAGCAAAGAAATTGAATGATTAAAAGGTAATAGACCCCAGTTACTGCCGACTAAAATCAGACCATCAACATGCTGTCCGGATTCTTCTATAATCTATATTACAGAGTAACAGCTTCATAGTACTAGTACAAGAGCTAGTTTATAAAATTTTAGGAAAATGCTCTACACAAGGTACACAAGTTCCCCCTGGTTTCCAACCCCAGGTTATTAGCCAATTATTAACAATGCTCCACGCCACTTTAGATCAGCCATGGACCCTCTGCATCATGTTCCATGTCCCATCCGATAACAACTTAGTTCGTTGAAGTATAGCAACATCCTTTCCTATATTCTGATGTTGTAGTTGTCTGGTTTTAAAACATTTTTAGACTGCAACATCAATTACAATTGATCATTACGTACCAACCCTCTTGTGGATTTTACGTGACTTTAAGCACAGGCGTACGAGGCGAGGTGCAGGGGGGCACTCGCCCTCCTCATTCGGGCAAAAAGTCGGTCCATTCGGGCAAAACATGATAAAGGGTGCCATTATTCGGACAAAATTTGCTCTTGCCCTCGCCACAAAAATTATCCCCGAACGCCTATGACTTAAAGGGAATGCCTTCCCCAATTTGAATGAATGCTCCGCGTCAATTCTGAAATTGTTCCAATCTGAACATCGATCATGAGATATAATCTGTGTAACTTGATTGTTTTATTTATCAGTTCAAACTTCTTGGTTAACCACTCAAGACTTCATATAGAAACATGATGGAAACCAAACAGGCCTATAGGTGAAGTCTGAAAATGAAATTGTTGGACTAGTTTTTTTTTCTCTGAAGATGAAATATTTTGTTTGTTTTTACAAAGAAGTTTCATTTTTGAAAAACCAATATTTATAGATAAATATGAAAGACATTTCAAAATAAGAAAGCATGAAAGTAGCTTTCTTTCAACAAAAAAATCCTTTTCAGAAATGCAGTTATTTTTGAACATTGTTCATTTCGTCATGTATAAAAGAATGAGGTTAATATATTAAACTGATATTAAAAAGCATCTTATCCGTGTACCACCCCACCCACCTATTGGTCGATTACTAAAAAAGTGCATGAGCCATAATGAAATACAAATCAGGGCACATCCTCAACTAACCGTTATCATGAAAGAGTGAACCCCTACGGCCATTCTGTTTCCGAGATTTAAAAACACCCCGAGGAATGATTTTTCGTGATAGGCCACTGAAATGTGCTGCGATTTGGAGTTTTTACCTTTTTTCTTATAGGCCTATGTCAACCTGACTGTATGATAGTTTACTCGAGCAAACGTTTGAGAGCATTTGGAAATTCTCCTATTTCAGGCATTGTGCTGTGAAAGACTGTGATGTAAAGCTCACGAATAACAGCTTTTTTCGCGCTGCCCGAACGTGTCACGAATGTCTTCTTTTGTAATCTTGTTGATTCTTCGTGAAAATTTTGCCGCAGCTATATTTTTCACCTTTTTCGGGCATATCTTTTTAAAAATTTCGGAACTCTCGGGAGTAGGCCTATATTTCGATGATTAAAACCATGCCAATTTTTAAAAGTCAAGGTGCTGCCCGATTTTTTTTTTGTCAAACTCCTGTCAGAATTTTAGATCTTCAAAAAATGTGGGGGTAGTCTCCCCCTCCCCCGCCTCGTACGGTATGGTTGCATCTGACACGTGCCTTTTTTAAAACATAACTGTAACAATTTTTTTGGGGGGTGGGGCTGGCGGAAGTTTGGGGACAAGCGCTCCCACCCCCTCCGTGGATATCGGGCCATTGTTTGCTCACCGCAAATTGCATTTCTCATGCAGTAATGAGAAGTTTATTAAAAATTGAAGGTTCTCAGGTGCAATGTTTTGTCAGTTCAATCATCATCATTTATTATATCGTATTATTAGCAGACTTTTTCCTGTTTGAATTTGAATAAGTAGCATATTCAGTAAATACTTCGGATATCTGATTACATCACATGTAGGCTACTATGATATGTTGACGTAATTTGCCACTGGCATTCGCTCGGTTACACCAGGCCAGGGTCTCCATAGCAACTCCCTGGTTACACACACTGCAAACTCAAATTAGTCAAACAGTACCTGAACTGACTAATCACGTTAGTCAACAATATTGACTAATATTTGACCCAGTTGAATTAGTTTCTAAAAAATATTTAAGCCTCCTTGATTAAGTTTTGACTGATATTCTTTAGTCCTTTACTACGAAAATGGTCAGATATCATCACATATTAGTCAAATATGAGTAGCCTAACTAACGTGGTTAGTCAATTCAGACACCGCTTTGACGAATTTGTTTACAGTGTTACAGTTAATTAGATGTGCAACACATAGGTGGCGGAAGATGTTTTTATTGGGGGCCACAAGTTTCCCCAGCCGACATAATGGTGACGCCGTAGGGCGTCCGGTTTGCGCGAAGCGCAAAACCCAATCGGCTTGGGGTCCACGGTCCGCTTAAGGGCCCCTAGTGGGGTCCAGGTGGGGGCAAAGCCCCAGTGGGGGTTCAGGGGCGAAGTCCCCGTGAGCTCAGCGATTTTAGCTATTTGAGAGGCTGCTAAATGGTCGAAAATCATATTCAAATTAAGGATTCATTCAGGAGTGGAGTGAGGTGAGAGACGAGAATGGAATCGTGAAGTACTATGGCATTTGATTCAGGAGGAACATACTTGACAGTAATTATAGGGGACAAAGCCAAAATGTTAAAGCTACTCAAAATTGAACATGTGATTGATAATTTGAGACAGGGCATTTTGAAGAGACCCAAAGTCTTTTGGGGCATTTTATCAATAAGGAGTTCTATTTATAACCCCGATGTTATATGCTTGGGATCCAGGGGCCCGCAACAGGGCCCCTGGAAGCTCTGACATTTCAGGCTTTTTAGTGGACTTAATGGAAGCAAAAAAGTACCTTTGTATTGTATAGGTATTATTAATAATCCTAAAAGGGACATTATTACTGGAGCAAATGTGTGTTATTGGGGCAAATAAGGGGACTGGGGATATGCCCCTCGCTCAGTATATATTTTAAAGGCCCTGGTTTGAGAAAAAGGAAGATAATTTGAAAAAGAAAGATAACTTGCAAGAATTTCTGTATCATTTGTTGGAAAGACGAAAGCAAACTCTCCTAGCCAACAGGTTATCCTTATTGTGGGGGTCCAGGGGGAGAAGCCCCCGGAAGCGTTGCAACTTTTGCACTCTGAAAAGTAATGATTGAGCCAAAGAATATCCGAAATGTAATAAAAGGAACTTAAATTTTGCGACATTCAGTTATTGGGGGCCATGTCCCCCAAAATCACATAAAAAATATTGGGGGGGGGGGAGGTCCCCTGCCCCCGCTTCCGCCGCCTATGCAACACAAACTGAAACTGTCATCGCCGCAGTGTGGCGTTATTATTGAGCTCGAAGCACGTCTGCGTGTGCTCGGGGCGTAGCACTATACGCTTTTTGGTAAAGTTATGGTATTTATAAAAAAGAAGAAAAAACCTATACTTAAGTAAAATCCATACGCTTGCTGGACGAGTTTAAGTAGGAAAAGCTATTGGAGTGAACGTTCAAATGATAGCCCTTATTCTGTTATTTGTTATATTCGTAGACATGGCGTAACCAGTATTTTAGAAGTTGAGACCCGAAAATGTGAAATTTAGTAATGTACATTCAGTAGCAACCCTGCTTGAAAGAGGTTGGATACAGGTCGCATCAGGAATCCAAGCACCTCCACAAAAATATGCACCCTTCCCTCCCCCCCCCCCACCATCAATCCTCACTCCCCCTCTCCCCTTTATCAAGAAAATCCTGGTCATGCCACTGCCCAGAATCCCGAGAGAACTTGTTTGGTCGTTAATAACATTAAACATCAAGGTCAATGGTACTTAAACCGTTATGTCTCATCCTGACAAATATGCCAGGAATGTTCATTTATCGCCACCCGTTTGCGACCATTTTATAAGGGAATATTTAAAATATATTTGAAAAATAAATGTTAAAAAATAAGAGTTAAAAATGCTAGTTGTGTTATTCTACTGATGAATAAGCTGGTTATAAAATATGATGAATATTTTTCTGTAGTTTTGCACATATATAACATGATTGAACATATTAATTTACGTTTCAGCTCCTAAAATAATGGTTGTGTCGGTAGAAACGCAACGCGACTAGATTGCTCATCGTAACGTGTACATCTGTATGTAAACACTACTGTGTAAAGGGAGCTGCTGAGCTGAATAAAACGAACTTGAAACTTGTAAGTTGTGTAGTGCATAGGCGCAGGCTACTGCATATGTACGTGGGGAATAATCATACTCAATTTCTAGCAAAGTAAGACGAGCATATAGCAAAAGCATAATCCACGCCGATTTTGGACCTGTTGTTAATTTTACGAATTCGTTGTGGAGTCACAAGACAGAAAGAGCCCAGTGTAAGCATTTATTTTGTATCACGTAACTTTGCAATGTCAGATTTGCCGTCATGTCAAGTTGGAAAGAAAATGACGTTATTCTTGTATGGCCAGTAACTGTTACTGAGTGTTAGCCTAGCCTAGGCCAAGGCCCTTGGCAAGGCCTAGGTGTAGGCTAGGCTATCCTAGGCTAGGCCTAGGTCCATAACGCTGATACAACACAAATAAGCCTAACCAAGGCCGGGCCAAGTGCTAAGGCCTAGGCCTAGGCCCTAACATTATCCTATTGTCGACATATTACGATGAAGCTTAGGCCTAACTTAGCCTAGGCCTAAGTTAGGCTACAAGCTGCTACTGCCATGCTAGCCTAGGCCTAGGCCTACTCTCTTCTTATTTTAAACTTAGACTATCGTTAGGCCTAGTTGGGGCATAGGCCCCACACCGGAAAGTACACTTGCCATACGCCAAAGAATCACGCCAAGGTGGAGGTGTTTGGAAGTATACGCCACACCAATTGTTGCAATTGCATGCCAACTGTTGTAATTTTTCATGTAGCAGCCAGGTTCGCTCTCTGCCAAATTTGTTGGCGTACGTTTCCGTACACCAAAGATCTTTCTGTGAAAGGCCCTACTTTCCAGGCTTTCGGGCCAAGTCGTCCCCAAACCAACTCGTCCCCAACCAACTCGTCCCCAAGCCAACTCGTCCCCAAGCCAACTAGTCCCCAAACCAACTCGTCCCCAACCAACTCGTCCCCAAGCCAAGTCATCCCCAAGCCAAGTCATCCCCAAGCCAAGTCATCCCCAAGCCAAGTCATCCCCAAGCCAACTCGTCCCCAACCAACTCGTCTCCAAGCCAACTCGTCCCCAAGCCAAGTCAGCCCCAAGCCAAGTCGGCCCCAATGTGAGAAATTAGTGAAAAATTAGTGGGAAATAAAATTATGTTATTTCAAGAGACCAGATAACACCGACTTTGCATTTGTTTTTGGTTTGTTCATTATTTTTTTCCTCCCTTTTGCTAGTTTAAAGGGTGATTTTGTGACACATAATTTTTTTAGTTTTTGAAGCCCTGAATTATGCATATATAGAGAATGACAAGTGGTTTAAAATATAGCATGATAACTTTATTGTCGCAATTTGTCTACCCATCATAACCAATAACATATATTTGGAGTTTGATAACATATATTTTAAACACTACTGATGGGGACATATTTTTAGTTTGGCAAATATAATTAGTCTTGCAAGTAAATGTTTTGGCAAAAATAATGTTTCTTGCAGATACATTTATATTGCAAACTTATTTCTTTTTCTTGAAAATATATTTCTGGTTGGAAGAATATTTTTGTTGCAAATGTAATTTTGTGGCGAACATGGTAACTTTTTCAAGAAAGATATATTTTCTTGCAAATATATGTTGGTGTAAACATAATTTTTCCTTACGAATATATTTCAAGTGTTGGAAAAAAATATTCTTTTTAAATATATATTTTAGAGCAAACATATATTTTTGTTGGGAATATATTTAATTGCAAATATATATCTTGTAAAGAACGTACTCTTTCTACAATTGTATTTTTATTGCAAATTTGTTTTACAAATATAGACCTAATGTTTGATGCTACTAAATAAATTTTTGTTTCGTCACATAAATATTTCAGTTTTGATAACATTTGGTTGGTAATATATTCCCCTTTCTCGCGCCATAAAAATCACACCATTTTTCATATGGGGACGACTTGGCCTGGGGACGAGTTGGTTTGGGGACGACTTGGCTTGGGGACGAGTTGGTTGGGGACGAGTTGGTTTGGGGATGATTTGGCCTGCTTCGCTTTCCAGTATGGCATAGGCCTAAGCCTAGGGGACCTAGGCTAGGCCTAGGAGTTATGCTAATTTCTGCCCTTGCTACTTTCCGCCACTCAAAAACAGTGCTTTTCACTCAATTTATTTTTAGCAGAAAACATCTTTTTCGGGGGGCAGAAAGTATTACGGAATGGAATTTATTAGGCCTAGGCCTAGCCTAGTGGTTCTCGTGTCAAATGGAGATATTATCAACTTTTCCTTTAAGTTTCAAACATTGACTTCTTTTACTATTCACACAATATGCAACTCTTAATGCCTAGGCCTAGTCTCAAAAGATCATTTTGGTTGGGCCTATAATTACCATTTTTGCCATGGATAGGCCTAATCTTTGTTTCAACATTCAACTTCCCTGACCGGTCTTTCTTCAAATGGAGATGAGCAAGAAGGTGGAATTCGGAGGTTAAAACTGACAATCACACTATTGTAAGCGGTAAAGTAGTTATCTCAGTCTAGTTTAAAGTTCTCTGTGTTTCTCATCATTGATTTGTATTCTATGTTACTCACCTGTAGGTTTAGCGAGCTTTGCACGTAGTTATGGGCGTAGGTTAGTTCTTTTGTAATTTGCATTAGAATAGTTTATGTGTTTCGCGTATGTGTGTATGTGTGCGAGTAGGAAAGGAAAGAGTTTAGTAATAAGATTGAGATGGAATAAGAAGTAGAACTGGGTTGAGTTGAATAATTGAGTGAATGTCGAGTCATCCTCTGTGTACCTTATTTGAACCTGCCTTGAAGTTTCCACGTTAGTTACACTAAGTCAATTAGGCCTACAGGACTTGGGCCTAACCACTCCATCCATGTCCCTGCATCTGCTTGCTGTTGCAGTCACATAACCAGGTAAGAGTGTAAAATCCTATGCAGAGTAGCAATGTAAAAGTGATAGAAAATGTTATATCTTTTTAATTTGTTGGATTCTGGAGAAAAAAATTGTGTAAAAGTGAAGAGAGTCATCACTTCAACAAGGCAGAACATACAAAATTTAAGTGAATTCTGAAATTTGTCACAAGGAAGTAAACCTCAAAATGTGGAAATGCTCCAAAGCCATAACATCAGGATCTCAAGATATAGTTTAAAAATGAAAATTTCTTTAAGTTTCCTTTTCATCAGAAATGCAATCCAAAAGTAGGTTTGTAGTACCAGTGTGTCCTGTAGAGGGGGAAAGGGGTATTTGTCCCCCACTTTCCAAAAGTTTCCAAAAGAAGATCCATGGGTTAAATCCCCCATTTCATTTCCATAAGAATTAAAAATTGTCAATACTTGGTTTCTTTTTCGAAAGGAGGATACTTTTTCATTAATGTTTGAACTTGCAAAAATAAGTGAGCTTTAAAATCTTTCAAATTGCATCTAACAGGGGCCTTTGAGCAAGTCTGTGTCCCCCTGAACCCATTTGTAACTTTAACCTAGGACAGCATCAATTTGGACTGGGGGTTTAATGGGAATTAATCTCCCCCTTTTTGTGTTTCTGACAGAATCCCATAGTACAGTTAATAAGAACTGGGTGACAAGTGTTCAATTCATTTATTATGTATCAGTATCAACTTTTAATATGTGAGGAAATTTCCATTTAGTTCTATGTGGAATTGGACTTTTCTTCACTAAAAGTTTGAAGTACACAGCTTGTCCATTGAGGCAGATTGGAAAAAAAATTTATGAAGTAGCTTGCTGTGTTAAGTTTTTACAATGATGTGATGAAATGAAACTTTCATGGTCTTTTTAAAATAGTGACAGTTGTTCAGTGTACTCAATAGTCTATTACAAGAGCATAGAATTTTATATCCAACTGATGTTGTCATTAATTATTTTGTTGCTCAGCAGGGCTGAAAAAACATGTTAAGTTCCCAGGAAAGGAAAAAATTTCCCACAGTGCTCCATACATTTTCATGTACAGAAAAGGGAATTTTCCTTCCAATTGCTAAAATTCCTTTCCAGATGGCCAAATTTCCTGGGAAGGAGCCTCGCAACTTTTTCCACCCACATTGCTTAGAAGATAGATAAGTTGGAAATAATTGGGAGCCATTTGGATTTCCAAGCTAAATGCACAGAGTAATGTCTTAGCTAGCAATGTGCTAAGTTTTGCTATTAATTATTATGCCTGCTACTGCAAATTGGAGGCTATATGCTCTATATATGCAGGTTAGTGAAGGTGCACAGTAAAAAAGTTAGTGCCTCTATATCACACAACATTTCTTAGGGGTACCACAACCATCTGTAAAGGTCTGGTTCCCCTTCAAGCCTAGCAAATTGTTTGTTAGGATAGACCATATTTCTTAAGGGAAGCTTGGCTAGTGGAAGCATCGGTCTTTTAGAATAAATGTCTAAAGTGTGTTCTATGACCCTGATCTATGAAGTTGAAGTGTTAATAAAAGTGCAATATATTTGTCAAACCCTTCAGGACTTTGCAAAGTTTAGTTACAGTACAATGTTGTGGTTGATGTTATTCAATCAGTGGCATGGTCATGATCACAGCTACACCAAGAACTCATTGTGTTCATGGATAGGAAATTTATCACTAAACAAGTAATCAGAAAAAAAAAAAACTCACAGATGAACAAAAATTTTATAGCAAAACAGTGGGCTTATGTACAATACACTGTTCATTGAGTGCATTTGCCCTTGTTATGACTATTTTAGAGAGCAATGAGCAAATGCTAGAGCTCTCAGTTAACCAACTTAGTATCATCATGTATGGTAGAATTCACCTGAAACATGTAGAGACCTGTGCAATACAATTGCAGTAAAATTAAATTGACTCAGTTAAAGGGAAAAATGAAATGTGACAGGCAAGACTTTGCAATTGATCTGTTGCTAAGACAACTATCCACAGTTCAACAGTTTTGGAGTGGAAACTGTCAAGGATCACAAATGGGAGCTTACTAAAGATTTATGACACAAAGGTAGTAAAGTTTAAAATAGGATTAGAGACACAGTACACACTAAGAGGATTATTCCGAAAGACCTTGTTGCCTGGTTTGTGATAAAAAGTTAGCTATTAAAAAATTTAAAGCACTTTTGTGGTCAGCTTACAGTTTTGGGACTGTGATCCATCTTACTATGCACCCCCATAGGAATTTGAAATACAGCATAGAGTTGAAGAATGATTTAACTTATGGTCAACCAATGTAATGGTCAGTCTGTTCTTGTCAGTGTTACATATTATTGTGGTATGTATATTGGTGGTGTTATGTAATGTAAAGTTGTTTCATAATGTAAGGTACAATATAGAGCAAAAGGTAAAGTTAGACTCATAATTTATCACAGTATAACCCCCTGTGTGCTGGAGGTTGAAAAATATCCCCATGGTTTTCCTGCCTGTTGTAAGAGATGACTACTGTAAAGGGAAGCCAAACTCCCAACTTGAAAATAAATTTGAACTTTGAACTTTTTTATCGAGTTGACTGACACTATATAACACATTCCTGTTGGTGTGTTGTTAATTCTCATAATTAACTAACTCACAGTAGAATGTCTCACTTGCAGCCCTCAGTGACATAGAACTCCCCGAAAAACTAAGAGGACCATCAGAGATGGCTTTAGCAGAGAGTTATACAGATTTCAGTATCATGAGGGAGTTTGCAGCAGACTCCCTGGTATAACTAAGTTTTCAGTAATGTTGAAAATGCAGAAAAGGAAACAGGAGGGCTCTTGCATGTGGAATGTTTGTCTGTGGACAGAAGTTTTTTTTCAATTGGAAGGAAGTTTTTTGTATGAAATATCAAGATATGGAATTAACAGCTTGACTCACTTCCTGAATAAAAAAATAATTTTCCAGTTCCCTTTTAAGATATTGAGTGAAAATTTGTAATAGTTCTATACTGGGCTGCACAGCTTTAATGATTAAAAGTAGTGGAACAACATTTATACAAGACCTAACCTTACATGATCTACAGTCCTCAAATTTTGAGATGTGCCAAATCACTGTGACTGTGAGGAATATGATGATTTGGAAAATGGGAGCTTAAAAATAAAAATCATCCTAACCATACTCTTAATTTATGAGAAGTGTGATTTGAGGCATACCAGGACAATTTGAAACTCAAGGCTCGCATGCATGATTTCAAACAGTATGAGACTGTAGCCTCGGTGGTAAGTTATAAAGTATCTGGTACCATGACAGCAAGCATGTTAGCTCCATGTTCCCACAGTACCATATTTTACAGTTGACTTCCTAACCCAATGATATGATGGACTTGCATTTAAATTCTGTCTTCATAATTTTATCCCAAAACAGCTGTTTCTTCCAAACTTATGTAGGAAATTCTTCAGCAGATCAAGGGAAACTTTTGACCCCTGTACAGCATTCCTCCTAATAAAAGAAAGCAAAGTCCCTTGGGATAAATGAATTTGTTACACCACAGTACTTCAGTATGAGCTGGGTTGACCTTGTGACCTATATGGCTGTGTGGGATATTTGAGCTTTTTGGGAGTGGGTGGAATATTGTCTTTCGCTGGATGTGCCCAGGCAGATTTTACAACACAGAGCTGGTATACGAGGAATGGTGAAGGTGCTCTTGTTGCTAGTCAGACAATGCAATTTATAAATGTACTACATTTTTACACCATTTTGTCATAAGACCTTCCTGCCTTTCTTTTTACTGTTTATATTGAAACTTAAAATGATTGACAATGTTTTCATAATGGGAGAGTGAGAGCTCAGAAATACCAAGAGACTGAAAGGATCTGGGGCTTCTGTGTGGAAGATTTTGTCTGTGAATGGAAGACATTGTCTGTGAATGGAAAGATGTTAAGGCCTATTAAAAGTTTTAAGTAACTTCTTCTCAGTGCAGATACATTTGTACATGTGTACTCTTTCCAAAGTCTGTCAAAAAAGATATCCCTTTTATAGGCTCCCAATGTGGGTAATTTGTATTGTCCTACACGCTGACAAGTGATTATATGATCTTTCCATTGTGGACCGGTCATTCCGAAAAACTGTTGGATGCCATGAACAGCTAATAGCTAAAAGTAAACCACTTTCATCAGGAGGATGGATACTAAATAATGCCAGTAAATGCTTTTATACTCCCCATCTGAAGCACATGGTCAACATTCAATGGAAGGGGTGGGGGATGGAGGTGCTAGGATTAAATTAATATTTTTTTCCTTCATATACAGTACTGCTTCATGTAGGTCAACTAATGTACAAGCATCTAGCCAAATTTGTAATTGTGCAGTTGTGCACCAAACAATCTGTTAAATCCCAGTAGTGAAATTCATTTCTTAGAAAACATGTTTTGCAAGATTGTGCCAGATAATTTCTATTTGTGTACAATTATTGCAAAGTACTTTCTAATGCTTTCACAAAAGGTTTTATGTATATTTATATTCCCTCCTGCTTAATCACTAAACACTGGAACTTTAAAACTTAGACTAAAAGCAGGTTTGATTTCTGGTGTTCTCCCCCCAAGCAAGATAAATGGACCTTAAAGGGCCAATCCTCTCACCCCAAACTACACTTCTTGTATAGGGTAACAGAAACTCTCAATTGGCTCAGCTCTTTGACTGACAGCTAATTCAAACAATGCAAACTACCAAAGCTTATATTACACAGCATGAACTGTACTGATAGTGTTTTGATTAACACATTGAGCATTATTTCTATACTCACTCTGAAGCAATAAACTGAGATTGTGTGTGGATGAGGATGAATTTCAGACAATTGTGGGAGGAGCTTAAGTAAGAAGGTTAGGAGAATTGGTACTGATTGGGGTGAGAGAACTGGGTCTTAAATTTGAATGTGTGGTTTTTCACGTCAAGTGCTGGATTGACCCTTTGACTTATAATATGGTGTAAACTGTAAAGGATTATAGAAGAATGGCAACTTCTTTGATAAAAACACATGTTATATAATGATCGCTGTCTGCTGGCATCAGTGTTGCTGTAAGGAAAAACATGCTTGTTTTGCTCTCAGGTCCCTTTGAAATGACCACTCACAATAGGTAACTTTAGTGTAAAACTGTAATGCAAAGGATCTGAACAAATTTAATAGTATTGCTTTCATATTTTGCAACTTTGGATTGACTGGCAAGCTCAGTACAGCTGTATTTTGGAACTTGATCTGAAGGCTTTATGCACAAAATCAAACTTTGATTTTAAAACTGTCCAGCTTTCCCAATTTGTCTTATGGTTATACATTTGTGCATTTTTATTTGTTTTGTTCATTGCAGTTGCACCATAGACAATGAGATTAATAAGCTCTTGTGTGAAATGAAATTATACTTAGTTGTACTGCTAGTCTGCAGATGACAGAAGTAAAAAGCAACATTCCAGCTTTTGAAGACAAAGGCAGTGGTAATGCCATCTGTTTTGTACAAAAGTGCATACCTTTTCGGTAGATTGTCCTTTTGTGGACAACTGTGCAGTATTCTATATCATTGTCATATACCAGCATAAGGTAATTAAACCTGAAATTTGAAGTACTTTGTACTAGTGCAATGTTTCTTAAAATTGTTTTGTCTGGCTTCAAGTTGCGGTACTACTTACTTTTCATGTTTAAAAGTTCAATTAACCTATCTAGCCAATGAGTTTGTTCACATTAGAATATCAGTTGTGGATATGGGACTTGTATTCAGAATTCAAATATTGGCCAATGTTAATATATCATGTATGGCTTATCACACCAGCGCTGCAGCACTATATTCTTGTACAGAGTGTTATCAACCTCCGTGAATGACTTGGACTTTTACCCGTTGTTGCTCAAGTATGTTGTGCGTTATTCAAATTTTTTTGTTTTGAGCTTGAGTGGAACTGTAACTCTGGATTGGATCCTGTTTATTTATATTTATCTCTTGTCTTATCAGTTTATAATCCAGTAAGAAGAGTCTGATTGTTGTACACATCACATCTAGACCTGTATGTCTCATATCTATACACCTATGGTGTAAATTAAAACAATAGGTTGTTGTTGTGTAGTTCAAATATGCTGAGAAATTTATGATCTTTAATGGGTGTTATTGAAATTTTTTACCCATAGATGTTTTGATGGTATAATGTAAAGCCCTTCATAGTAGGCCTGTTTCTCTGGTTAGGTTAGATGGAGTTTTACAGCTCAGTTTCCAACCGTTTGGTCCATGTCGAGTTGGCAATGCCCTTTTTCCAGTTGTGGCTCACTGGCTTGTTTTCCTTACTCCATTGCTTATGCAGTTATGATGAGCATCAAGCACAAATGGCCTGCCTGCAGTAAGTTCCATTTTTAAAGTCTTCCAGTATGACCTGGCCAGCATTCACACTCCCAACCACCCAACTACAAGTCTGATGCACTAACCACTTGACCATGCAGTTTCCCTAGGTTGTAATCTATTGGAGTGTAAGATGGTATTAGGGAAGGTTTTATACAGTAGTCTGTAGAGTAATAACAGTTAACATGGGACCTTTTGCATTAACAGTGTGGGAGAACTATCACTACTGTTCCTATAGCTTGTTTAGTACAAAAATGTATTCAGTAGGCCGTAGCCAAAGCAACCAACTCAGGTGAATGGGCACAACACTTTCATGGCTTTTGGGCAACCCATTTTTTGCAATAAGTAGTTTTTGGTTGGCCAGCATAGCTTTATTATTGCCCAAATGAAGAAGGTATTAAAAGATGGAAAAAAGGTAAACATGGTTATGCTTTGCTATTTAGTAAATTCTGTTGCCCATTGCAATGGCAATAACTCTATGTAGCCAACTTTGAGGGGTACAGTAGGCCTACCTGAGGAAAATATACTTTAGTGGGAACATAGTAGTGTTACAGTATTACAGTAGTCAAAGGCAACTTCCAATGATCTGTCTGCCACAGACTTAGGGTACCCAGTCTGGTATGTTCTGCTGTGCAATTCATGAAATTTTGTTGCCCAATCCAGCAGACAAGATGCCCTTGGGCACCCTATTTTTCAAGCCCTGTTTACTAGTGGAGGGTGTCACAACATTTGTTTGAATTTCACTGCCTTTGCTGTGGCTATGTGCCTGGCTACAAGAGTGACAGCCTGATTTGTCCAAGTCTGTTGCTCTTCATGTTGTTTAGAGGAGGCAATTTTATGTGCACAATAAGCCATCATTATTTTCCTGTAACTCAGCATTTTTTCATTTCTTTTAAAGAACTGGCTGCAGTGAACGTAATAAATATGGTCACATTCGTTGAGGCAAATTTTATAAATATGATGTAAAGTGATGACCAACAATTACATGAAGAGGCCACCTTACAAAAAGAATGCTGGAGGGGGGACCCATCCTAGCGAAATGTTATTTATGTAATTCCAGAAAAAACATTTTTTGTTGCTGATTGGGTTCATGTAAATTATATTTGTTTGAGGAACATTAGAAGAATTTGTCTGCACTCAAAGTAAACATTGATTCCTTCCAATCTAGTAATAAGTAATCTTTTGTTGATTTGAGTTCATCAGGGAATTTCTTATTGTCAAGGTGGTACAATTGTTACTGAAAAATTTTGGAGAACCATTTGTTTGTTTTATTCATAAGGGCAGTGTGAACAAGGTACAGAATGTGTCCAGTGTTGAATCACGTAGCTGATTCCACTGTGCTGCCTATTTATCTTCATTCATATTTCAAGTGACATATTTGTGGTATTTTTGAAGAATTTGAGTAATTGTCCATAGTATAGCTACGAAGGAAAACAAACAATGGCTTCAAGCTTTGGTAAATCTTCATACAGTTGTACTGTTGCCTTCAGGGTTTAATTTATGGGGACAGTAATCTGCAGTTTGATGACTCTAATGAGGAAATACCATTTTTTTGAGGGCTGATAATTTTTTTATGCAAGCCTGGTGACTGCATTTGAACACAAAGTTCAAAAATGTTGAGCAGGAAGGTTAAATTGTTAGCTGTTAAAAGGCAAATAGACACCTACATTACAGTTAATGCTTAAACAGTAATTCTTGGTTCTGTACCAGATTCGGCACGTCGTTGTGCCACAGTACTGTAAACAATTTTAATCATAAACCCCTTTCCAAAAAATAATTACAAAGGATTGTGTGACAGTGTTTTGGTATGCATGTTTTTAGCCATGGTAAAATGACATTGAAAAAATGAGGCATACCAGAAAAGGCAAAAATCTGTCTAACAATCCTGTGTAATTGACTTTTTGGAAAATGGTTTATTGGAAATACATACAAAATCCCTTTTGAATGCGTTGCACAGTGAATAACTCTATATAATTTATCATTCTGCAAATTACCAGTAGAATTTGTTTTATTTGTTGCTATGGCTCATTAATTTTTTATAAATCTGTTGAATATTTTACTAAGGATGCAGAAACTTAGACTGTGTAAATTCCATTAATTTACTGAGGCTGACAGATTTTCATTTTAAGCTGAAAAACAAACTGCATGATTTCATTCATTATCATGTCATGATTTTGGAAGTTTTTCTGGTTTGCTTCATCGTTTTGAATTAATTCCATTATTTTAAATCTACAATTATACATCTTTGTCCCTACTCTGACAGTTCTATGTCTTTTTGGACTGAAGACATGAGAAACGTTCATCACTGTTTGCATAAGTACACATACAATGCAAAATTTTATTTAGACAACTCTGTCAACTATACTCAGTGTATTGACGAATGCTCACCTGAAAGCTCTATCATTTCAAGATTTTTGTACATAATGTTATAGCAGATGCTCACTCGACTGCACACTCACTCAACGGTCACCCCATTATACTTGTACTTGATACAACTGAGGCATTTCACCAGTTACACAACTGAGACATTTCACATAACCTTAAATTTTTATTCATGTGTGTTTAGGTGCAATCCGACACCACCATTTGCTTCAATTAGTGTGACCAGTGCAAGTTTTGCCCATCTAGATTTATATGAGGGGAACAACTGTTAAGGTTAATAATTCAAGACCTGGGAAATCTTAAACTCAAGGCCTTGTTGTTTCACTTTTAAACAAGTTACTCATATAGTTGTAACATTGCACAAATACTGCAAGTCTCCCTCAAAGGAAATGCTGAAAAGAACACTGGCTTCAGTTTTGTGCCAAAGCCCAGGTGTTAGTTTTCATCTGAGTACAGTACATCAGCCTAGTTTTACTTGATAATGTACAAAAGTTGTAAATATTTCCCTAATTGTCTTTTTTCCATCATATCATGGTCATTTGTGTTTTTCATTCATATTTTGCAGCTGGTTAAGATCAGACCAATGTCTTGATATCTTACAAACTACAGTCATATTTATAGTTCATGCGGTTTTTGGAGGTCACTTGTACAGTACTGAAATGTTCATGTGAGTAACATTTCAGGTTGAAGTATTTGTATGAGTCAGAAGGGAATTTTGTGCTGAATGAAAATTTTTGTTAAACAATTATGTTTATGCACTTACCCTAGCCCTGGATGCTGTACCTGTCACCTCTCTATGTCTTTATTCAAACGTTATTCCATAAATTGGCTTGCATAAAAAATGTGGATAGGGGCTGTTAGCCAAATAACTGTAACCCATCAAGATAAGAGGGGCCCACCTTGTTCAAATATCAGGAAGTTAAGGGTCAAGAACAGTCCCCCCAGATTTTTTTGAAGCTACAGCTGAATATAACAATTTTATTCATGTGTTTCTTCAAAGTATCTTCCATCATACTTTAGGACTTCAGTATTACATATTTAAGGTAAACCAAGCAGTTACTTCAAGTAAGTTTTACATTTGGGGGCAAAAAATGTTGTCACGTGACTCTCAAGAGTCAATTATGAAACAGGACAGTCTACTACACTACTTCAAGTTGGGGTGACTGCAGATTGACCTTTAAAACCAGAATGCAAAAATGCAACACCTGGTGACCCAAAGTGACCTTTGACTTCACCAGTAAGTAACTGGTTTTTCTTTTAACGAAAACACTTCTGTATTCAAAAATCCAAATTTCACACTGTGCCTTTAGATATTCTGCAAAAAAGGTTTTCAGAGTTTATTGTGAGGTGATACCAGATGACCATTGACCTCCACCAAAAACAACAGGTACAGTTCTTTCAACTCACCATAACACATCCAAATACTAATTATGAAATCCATCCAAGTTTCCTACCTCGAGATATCCCTTTAACAAGGTTTTCAAAGTTTGACCTTTGATGACCCCAAATGACCATCAAACTTCACCAAGGACTGCAGATGCCATCTTCCTACCAAAACACCTACACATACTAACTTTGAACTCTATCCCAGTTTTCTATCTTGAAATACAAAGTAAGATTTGGTTTTCAAAGTTTGACCTAGGATAATCCCATGTTAACTCTGACCTCTACCAAAATAAGAAGGGTCCACCCTCCCATCATAATTCATCAACAAACCAAGTTTGAGAACAATCCAAGCACCCTACCTTGAGATATCGTTTAACAAGGTTTCCTGAGCATGACCCCATGTGACCCCAAATGACCTTTGACCTCTACCAAAATCAGTTGGATTCTTACATCATAATGCATCAACACATCAAGTTTGAAATCAATCCAAGTTTCCTACGTTGAGATATTGTGTAAACAAGGATTTCGGGGTTTGACAAAATGTGACCCCAAATGACCTTTGACCTTCACCAAAAAAAGATAGGGTTCTTCCTCACCTCATAACGCATCAACATATCAGGTTTGAAATGAATCCAAGTTTCCCACCATGAGATGTTGTGTAAACAAGGATTTCGGGGTTTGACCCCATGTGACCCCAAATGACCTCTGACTGCCAAAAAAAATTAATAGGGTTCTTCCTTACATCATAATGCATCAACATGTCAAGATTGATATTAATCCAAGTTTCCTACCTTGAGATATCATGTAAACAGGGATTTGGGGTTTTGACCCAAAGTGACCCCAAACGAGCTCTGACCTCCACCAAAATAGATAGTCTTCCTCACCTTATAATGCATCAGCATATCAAGTTTGAAATGAATCCAAGTTTCCTATCTTGAGATATCGTGTAAACAAGGATTTCGGGGTTTGACCCCCTGGTACCCTTGATGACCTTTGACCTCCACCAAAATCAACAGGGTTCTTCCTCTCATTATGAGGTATCTGTGTACCAAGTTTGAGAATTGTCAGATCTTTCCTTCTCAAGATATTGTGTAAACAAGCAAAGTGTCACAAACACACACACATGCACATATGCACAGACACATACATACACAAGCACATACACACATTCATACACACACATGCCATCATGAATGCATAGGTTTCTCTTTTCATGGAAACCAAAAAGACAAGGAGCTTGTTGAACTAATGGGTAATAGTTCTCTGTTTTAATAGTTGACTGTTGACAGTATAATCCATTATTAGCAGCTGTCTGGGCTTCTGTTTCCTTCCCTCAATCAATTAAGTGTCTTTGAGATATGGTGGCACTGTAGGTATTCCAACTGAACTCCTTAGTTTGACCTGATTTTGGGAAATACATAGTATCACTCCCTTGAATCTCATGTTGAAAGAGATGCAGCCTTTAAGAATTGGGGTATCAAAGGATGGTTTTCTACAGGTCCTTCATCAGGTATCAGCTACCCTGGGAATATATGTAAATGAGCAGCTAGTCCCTGGGGAATAACAGTATCTTCCAGCAGCAAGACCCTGATTGTTCGAAGACCCGTGACCTACGCAATTGTGAGTGATTTCCATATGAACCAGTTTTACCTCAGAATTACCTTATGAGCTCCGTTGGCATGGGTGGGGAAACTATCGCAATTAGTTATAAACCAGATTTATCATTACACAGTGTTCTTACAGTTTTCAGTAGCAAATGATCACATGATCAAAGATATCTTGATTTCCACTTTCATGTCAAATTAAGGACAGCAGAGCAATAATTGCCCTTTTTGTGTGATATTCAAAAAAAACCTCAGTAAAATTTTTTTATCAATGTTATATTTCATGGCAGTAGAACTTCATACAGGTGCTGTACAGTATGAACTTGCATGTGGAGTACAACTGCTGTTTGCAGGTTGAAGTTGATTGAAGTTGAACTTACAAGGTGTAAATGTATAGACCCAGATGACATTTACAGAGGGCCAGATATACTGTAGGAATGTTTGTAGGAATGTCAAATCACATGAAAGTTTTGTTAGATTTGATTAGAAACGAATATGAAATTACATAAGCGTATGTACAGTAATACAACATTCTTTTAGTATTACTGTAGACTATCAAAGGTTGTAACAATTTGGTGGAGCATTTTCTGCAGGAGTGTGCAAGGCATACCAGCCAGTTTTGTTTATTTATTGATGATTATCGGGATATTTGCACATTTGTGAGGGGACTTTACTCACCTTAGCATTCGGTGGATCTAGAAATCATAAGCATGCCAACAGACATTAAGTGGCAAGTGTACACAATGTTATCACCCCCATCATTCTTTGAGGAACTGCTTATTTGTTTGCAGTTGTGCAACTTCAAACAGGAGTGTGTCCCTGCTCTAGAGGAGTTATAACAGTAAAGACAAGGAATTTTTGGGGTTGAAAAAATTCTCAAGCTAACACTGCCACATTAATCCAAAGTTGTCTTGGGAATGGTGAGAAGTTAGTTTCATTTAATATTGGTTTGGAATTGATCAGAGAGTTAAAAGTTATTTTCCAGAAATACCAACACAACAAGACCTTCATTAGACATAAATTTTCCAACTTCTCCCCTTATACCTCTCTCCCAGGTCAGGAAAGTTCTAGAATGGTATAACCCCTAAATTGGTTACTCTGACTATGGGCCTGGTGATACTTCCTTTTAGATCTCGCTGGACAAGGTTGAATTTGGTTTGGTGGACCATATTAGCAAGAGGAAGGGATTAATGTAATGGTTAAAATGTAGTACTATCATAGAGTACTGCTACCTCCTAAAGGGGATAATTTAGTGTTCAAAATTGGCACAGCAAATTTGCTGTTTCTAGGTTGCCAAATGTTGCCTCTGTGCTGAGGTGGCAACCCAATGTCATCTGTTTAGATTTTCTTTACCAAAGAACTTTTTGTGTCTTGTTTGAAATTACCACACCCCATTCCCTGTTTCACACTTTTGTCCCATTGTCATCTGTAACACCTGGTGAAAACATGAGAACATGATGGTTGAGGAAAGCCAAAGTACATAATTTAGAGGTCTACAATCAGAGAAAGGTATAATGAATGATGCACTCTACTTAATAACCAATTTGTTTGCAGTAATGTAACTAATGTACAAAGAGCTTGTGACATATGGTGCACATTGATCTGTCAGATACCTGTACAGTATTTATGAACAACTGCCAAATTCATGTGGGGACTGTGATCAGAGAAATTTGCCAGTGTGATATCTCCCTGTATAGTAATCTTGGTCCCCACAGGTCATTGGAAACCTGGAACGACAATTTTTTTTTTTGCACGTACGCTACGTTTTGAAAGTTATGAAAAAGTTTCAACTCTGAGTAAATTTCGTGTTCGGTGTAATTGTAATATTTTGAAAAACATCTTTAGGCCTGCTTGACTCCCATTTATTCTGTTCTTAAAAATCTAGAAACTTTAAGTCTGGAAAGCTGATGGTGAGTCATGTAATTCCTGTCATAGGAACCCTAGAAAATCATGGAAGTGATAGAATTATTGATGTGAAAAAGTTTCAGAATCCTGTGAATGTATTATACACCACTGGGATCATATCCCATCAGGATTCTGGCTAGAGGATTCTCGGTGATGGTTGTGTAGGACAAGACTTGGTGCATGTTTAGCACCAGACTATCACAACTGCTTGGGGTGCTATCACACCACTGCTTGGGGTAGCAAGGGCCTTTAAATCTCTATGAATTTTCAGACATTCTCCACTAAATTTCATTGAATTCTGAACTGCATTGTGGACTTCATGTCAGTTGACGAGGGTCAGTGTTGGCCACAGCCGTTCACAGCCATGCAGCATGGTTAGAAACCTGTACTCCTGTTACTGCTACTTATCTTGGGTTCAGTTTTGGCCAAGTGACCATTGAAAGAAAGTTATGATGTTGTTCTGACCCACCCTGCAGCCTGTTCCTGTGACTCATATTAAAGGACCTGGGTGCTGGCCATGTATCATGGAAGTATAACCTCGGAGGTAGTAGTATATGTACCACTCTATAACTGTTTCTCCCTGTAAAGTTATAATCAAGAACTCCCACACTCTATTCAATCTTCAGTATCTACTGCCAGGCTATAAATGCTGTACCAAAGCTCTTTACAAAGCAAAAGGGATTAAAGTTTGTTTGAGTGTCATGTCTGTTGCAAAACATGATGTAACATGTGAATACCATTATGATTTATAACAGACACCATTGACTTCATGTAGAGAAAATAACAAACCATATTTGCCCCGTTGACACTTCATGTTTCTAACTGTTTTGTCTATGTCTGCATTTTGTGAGTCTTTCAGAGTTTCTCAACACTTTTTTGCTTGGAACTCTGAGTTCAACAACAATTGGAATGAATTTGCAATAAAGCTTGTTGTCAAAATGTTCCCTATGTTCTTTTGCCTGATTGTAGGAATTAGGTATTGTGTTTGTCTGTTCAGAAATATTATTTAATTGGAGCCATGCTTAATGTTAGTAAAGAAATAGCATTGTAAAAAACATTTCTTGGAAATTTTGTTTCTTAGTTTTCAAAAGAAGTTCTCAAAGTATCGGTAGGTCAGTGCTCAGTTGCTTAAGAAATAGTTGCTCACTCAAAGGTGCTCCCCTAAACTTTCAACTTCCAGTTTGAAAGCCATTCAGACCTGGGATTTGGTCTGACTCCAGTAGTCAGTATGTTTATGACAGTAATAATAGCAAAGTAGGTTCTTTTAGTTTATTCCATGTAAATCTTAGTTTTCAATACTTCCCACATTATTCTGCATTTACTTTTCCTATACTTGAGTGTAAAATTGTCAATCAATAACAGGCTGAAGTAAATTGCGTGTTAGTTACTCTGCAGTATTTATAACTTTAGAGACATAATCCTTTGGCCAAAGCTTGCTTCATTCATGGAGCAACTACCTGATCTAAATGAATTATTGTTTTTAAACACAGCAGCTTTTCATCAAGCATCTTTTCCAAGCAACTTTACAATGCTCTTGAAGTGTTTTGATCCTTGTGTTATTTTGTTGGCTGAACAATAGGCGTCCTTGAGGAGGTCTTCTAATGAGTTCAGTAAATCTTTACAATGGACTTATTTTTAGTATCACAATGTTTCTAATTATTGCATGTGGTACAGTGGGAATGTATCATGTGTTCCATAGTAGTACCTCTATGCTTGTACAGTGTACAGCAGAAATATGGCATTTACCTGTGATCTGCCTGGTATTAGAACAGCTTTGAGGAAATATGTATGGCTTTTATGATGTACACATATAATACAATAGTAAAGTATACACTGCCTTACATCAGTGTAACATATGGTACACATCAAAGGGGGGATTATATTGATTTTGCTTTGGATTTGGCCTGTATACTATTATGTGCACTGCTTGTTTGTTAGGTAGGCAAATAATATTACCACATAGCTGTACGGAGCCAACACTGTATTAGGACAATGTTCATGTGTATCAAAATGAGGTGTTTCCGTACACTCTTGACCTGGGCATTGTTTCATAACAGAGTTAACAAACCATCTCAATTTTGATGCGGCCTATATTCAGCCAATAACTATATTGTATGCTAGAATCGATTTAGATAGATAAGATTTAAAGGCATATTTTCATCATCCCCAACAGTTCCAATTCTCCCAACCTACTTACTTCTAGCCCCTCCCACATTTATCTAAAACTCATCTTTATCCTCTTTATCCAGACACAATCCTTGCTTATTGCTTCATGGCTTGTCCCAGTGGCCATACAAGTCCATAATGTGTAATCAAGACACTCTCAATCCCCATGCTGTGTAATTTAGCTATGATGCATTGTTTGAATGTGATGCCAATCAAAGAGCTGTACCAATTGAGAGTTTTGATATGTATACTGAAAGTGTAGTTTAGGGTGATGAATGACTGATTTAAAGACACACCAACACAAATGTGTTATGTAGTGTCAGTCAACTTGATAAAAATTCAGAATTTAAATGTATTTCCAGTATGGTTCAAGAGCAACTTTGGTTTGGTTTCCCTTTAGTCACCTCTTATGGTGGGCGGGAAATACTGTGGGCATATTCTACCACCTCCCAGCCTACAGGGGGCTAGTGTCATTGTATGTGTATGATTGTATCATATTGATGGTTGGTTTACACTGTTGGGAATAAAAGACATTAAAGCAGTTCATATGGCAAAAACAGTGAACAATTATAGTTTTCAAGGTACAAGAAGACTACACAAATGTAGTACTGTATCCATGAAATTTTAGCCTGTGGTACTGATGTGCAGTAGTTATTGATTAGGATGATGGGGCGGGAAGTTTGAAGGAAATGAGTGTTCAGATACTTAGTGGCTACTGAGGAGAGAGAGAGGGAATGCTTGGAGGGGACATACTGGGGCTGTTGATCTAATAAAATGGTCATTGATGTAAGTTAGAGGATGGGGGAGGGGGCAACTTGTTGGATAAGGGAGAAGGAGTGGCGAGGGAGAGGAGTTTCCCTTTGTATTAAGAGAGACCGTCTGGCATGTATTAAGTGATATGAAAAGGAATAGAAGCCAAGAGAGGATTATCTTTGAACTTCATTTTTTATTTTGAACAGGCAGATAAAACATAGGCTACTATAGGCCATACAGAAACAACTATGGAGCGGCGAATGAAGTCAAAACAAAGCTACCATACCAGGAGCAAGAGTTTGGGAGAGGAGCCAGTGGAGTTCAGAAGTTCAAGCCATCTACCAAGACAAACAACCTATGATGATTATCATGCTAGGAATATGGAAGTGGATACTGGCCAGGATGTCTGGATGAATGTAAGTTTGACATATTTGAAACTTGTAGGGGTTTTACATGATCCAAATTGCCTCAACTTGGTGTTTGCATACATTGCTTGTGGAGTGGGGGAGATGTCTGTGCAGGGAAAAGATGTTGATGCCAAGAACACTCAATAATTTCCAGTTTGAAAGTCATTGTTTTAAACTTTCATTTGAAAATGCCAATGGCTCTGCAGGTGAAATGTTAACCCCCTTCTCGGTGTCAAATACCATCGTGTGGCACAGCTTATGGCCTTATAAAGTACATACTTTGTTCAGAAGATCAGATTTGTCAAGAAGTTTTGGAGGGGGGGGGGGGGTATGCCAGGGAACCTCTTCTCATTTTATAAAAGGTTTCATTCATTGATAGAATATCATAGAACTTAGCAAAACTTGAAAGTGTAGCGGTTTAGGTTTTGGCTAAAATGTTTGAGGCAGTTCAAATGAGAATTTACTGATTTAGGAGACTTTAAAACTTTTAAATGACTCTTCCAAGATTTTCGTAAATTTAATGCAGTTTGTTTTGGTATGGTTAATATAGCATTAGACTTAGTGCTCAGCATCAAGCAATGGACTTCAGAAAAACAAGCCAGTGAGCCACAACTGGAGAAATGGCTGTGGCTTAATATGCAACTTGAACCAGTTGGTTGGAAACTGGACCAAAAAATTCCATCTAAAATAATTAGAATTGAGTAAAGCAGTTTCCTCACAGGACACCTTTCTTGACATGTACAATGTAAGGTTTAATCCTGATCAAAGTTATTTAACCTTTCCTGGTTAAAACCATTGTTAAATTTTCCCAGACAGTCAAGAGACAGTAATTGGCATGTTTTCTTGCCCTTAATGTCACAGCCTTTTTAGTGTCAAAAGCTTTTTTTGTGTGCAAATGTTAAAGAGTTGTAGACCATTGTTGGGCCAGGTCCTTAGGGTTTTAACTGGATTTTAACAGTGCAGTCAAATTTTGCATGTATGGTTCTAACTTCTAAGGGACTGTACTTTGTAACCAGATTTTGATTCATATTTAAGTAGTAGTGGAGTGCAGACTTTGTTGCAATTAACATGAAGAAGAATCACCAAGTGGTACAATAATTTGAAATTCAATCTTCTGTTGGTAAAGTGGTAAGTTTTGCCTTTTAATGCTACTTCATTGATAATGATAAATTAATAAAGGACAAAAATCCACAAAATTTGCTCTCTCCACATTTAGAAAATTAAACATGTCCAATGCCTTCGATCATAATTGTATTTACAATTCTAGAGAGTTAGCCAGAGATTTTATTTTCGGCACTCCTAAAGTGCTATTGAAATGTTATTTTGGTGTGCTTACTACTTGTTAGATAGTACTCTGAATTAATATGATGTATGGTGTCATGCATTCCATAAATCTGGATAATCTTGTATAAACTGTGCAGAGTGGATTAGAGTGGGAACACACCCATGAACCAGTACAGCTCTCAGAATCACTTTGAGAAGCTATTCTGACAGAATCACACTTTAAAATCACTCTTCCTTGCCATTAAAACCCTGAGAAATAAATAGCACAGTGGAGATGGAGGTCACCCTCATCCATAACCTGTTTTAAACTTTTGGTTTTATTTGTGGACTTTCCCTTGTTTAGAATGCATAGTGCATCAATGCGTAGCATGCACAGACTTATATACATGGACAGAGCATGTAACATGTACGTCCTATCCGTAGATGGTCTCCACCGGCGGGGACAAAAAAGGGGCCCCAAGATGGCCACCATGAATCTGTAAATCGTCTGATTTGACGTCGACTTTGTAATACTTCAAGCAAAAGTTAAACTTGAATGGGAAACAATATCATATAACTGCAATAAGCGAAGTAATTTTGACCTTACCTTGCCATATATTTCAAAAGTATTTCAATTTTCTTGCAAAATACGGTGATTTACTTGAGCAAGTCTAAACTTTTGGACAAAACCTTAGCAGACAGTCATCTTGGTGTGCTTTTTCTCACACTTCGGTAGCGACAACGTACAGTGCAATATGCGCTGTCCATATATAGGAAGTCCGTGGTACCATGTAATATATGACATTTCTCTCGCTAAGGCTTGCGCTTGTTTTGCAGGCAGATCATCATGAACACAAGATACTGTATGAGTTTCCTTTACGTATTTACAAAGTTAATGAGATGCAGTATGGTGGTGTGGACACCACATGCTCTTGGCCTCAAAGGCCTACAACTTAAGTGCAATATAAGAGAAAGAAAACCCCAAAAGAAACTTTTTTCAGTGCTAGAAAAGGATCGGTCACATCCTTTATTTTCCCCAAATTTGGAGTCTTAGTTGGAGTTTAATATTATCAAACAATACTCAGACAAATGAGGTTACATTCATTAAATATCCTCTCATCCAAACTGGGTTTCTGCTGCATTAAAATTACACAACTGATTTCTCTTTGTGCAAATGTTGTGTCACAATGTCCAATCATATTGGAATTTAGGCCAAAGCCTGTCCTCATTCTCCCTCCGTGCTCTGTTGGCATTTTTTTTAACAGAGAATTTCTGTGAGCCATGTAAAAAGTTGTGAGACACAGGACATGATTACCTCTCATGCTGTGATATGATTACCATGCATGCACTGTACTGGAGGCTTATGTGCCTACTCAATCAGCATCCTGTTTGTGTGGTGTATGATTGCCCTACATAGGGCTTAATAAATGCTTGTTGCCTAGCAACAACTGTGTATGTCAATTCAACTCCAGGAGAAAATTTTTCAGTTTGAAAGAATGTACCTGGGAAGTATCATATATTTATTAGTCTTATGTTGCACATTAATTGTTTAAAATTCCAAGATTCCCCAATGTTTTAATTACTTTAATTAGTCAATAATATGGAAAGAATGCCATTTACGTAGAGCATGATAATAACTTGTAGCAATTTACAGAAATGAACATAAACGCTACACCTTCATTTTTCTACTTTGTTTTCATCTAACTGACATGTTGCTATTTTTAAGTGGCTATTCATATTTTCCCAATTATATGTTATGATGTAAAATGTTGAGTTGGGAATACACTCCCAAGTTCTCACACCTACTCAAATTGTTGAAATTTTATCAATGTAGTCAGATTCCTGAACAGGTGCTTGGTTTAAAAGTGTGTGTACTTTGTCAACAGTGTAGTAAAGCAGTACTTACAGAATACTTTGCCCTTAAAAATGTACAATGTCAATAGTCACCCTATTTGATTTCTGGAAAATGTCAGTTGATGAAAACCACTGCCAGTGAAATACAAAAAATGTTAGCCAGCTTAGGTAGGCTGTCTGGGGTTTTGAGACAACTAAATTGTATCTGGCACAGTGTGTAGTAGTGTAGTGTAGTAGGCACACCCTTGTGTAGATTTTGAGTCATGGTAAGTAAGACCTTTCGAAGGTGTATTGTGCATCACCATGAATGGCATTGAATGCATGTATTCATGTTAATTTTGTGGAAGCTGTGAATATGTAGAATAAATAATTCAGGCCTTGAATTTTGTGGGATGTGAGGGGGATCACACACCATCGCTCTCCTCAAATCACTGTGAGAAGGGCAATTTTTTTCACCCCTAGTTGAAGACGGGAACTCATATAAATCTATTAAAGTTTAATAAAACAGCACACCTACCATGCTCCTTAATTTCCTCAGGAGTGCCATTTTCTAGCACGTGGTGAATCCAATAATTCGAGGCTGAATAATTGGTAGGGTGACAGAAGTGAAGCATGGAACCTTCAAGAGATTTTACTTTGCAAGAATAAGACAGCAAATAAAAGAAATTGTGGTTAAAAAAAAAAAAGAAACATAGAGAGAGGGAAAAACAAATAGGCGACAAAAACAAAGAAAAAAAGGGAGAAAAATGGGAAGGCCCTCTGGGAATTTTCAGTTTTATCAAAGACATTTGTTCTTTTTAGACTAAGATTACATATAAAAAATACATACAAACTTCTATATCTTAATCCTTTGGCATTCCACAAGATGGAAAAGTACAATGCATTGCTTAAGTAAGAAAGACCAGTTGGAAAACAACAGATTTAAACAATTTTGTTGTTCAAGGACTTTCTGGAAGTAAACATTATTTTGGATTTAAGTTTGTTTTGAACTCCCTGTAGTTTCAAAACAGAGCTAAAAAGAAATCAAAATGGGTTTTGAAGTATTTAAATTACAGTTGTCAAAAGTATTCTGAAGACTTGACTGGAAGAATGATCTTGGTCGACTTAATTTAAATTTTGTTTTGCCCAATGGTTTCAAAAGGCATGGGTGGGAAAAGATGGCAAGCTGTGAGACTCCTTCCCAGAAAATTTTGCCATCTGGAGGGAAATTAAGGCAATTGGAAGGAAATTTCCCATTTCTGTACATGAAAACATGGGGAAATCATGGGAAATTTAACTCCCTTCCAGGGAAATAATTTCACTCACTTCCTGGGAAATAAACATTTTCTCCTGCCCTGTCAAAAGGGTTACAAAAATGTATTTTTAGGCATATTTAAAACGGTGCATGTTTTGGGAATTTAGTCACCCCATGGATTCCTGAAGAATTTGGTCCAGCATTAATCCAAACATTACCTGTATGGGTATGCAAACTGAGGGGCAAAAGTGTAGAACAGATGAATGTGATATTCAAAAATCTGAAAAAAAATACAAAAAGCACAAAATGAATTGCCAGTGTCTCATGTCTATTAGCCCATGAAAGGAATTTGAGTTATTTTATGGCTTTTGCCAACACAACCCACTGTCTGTGTAAATTGGAACCATAGCATACTACATAACTTACACCAGCAACTTACTTTCAAGTTCTTTACAGCCTTTGTGGTACCTCTTATTGCTAATTTATATCTGCAAAACAGTATTTAAAGTGGCTCATTGAGTTGGTTCATGAAATTCAACAATTTTTCCCAACCTGTTAAGTCTTCTTCACATTCCATGATAACTGGTCAAACTTAGACAACCCCTGTATCCTACAAACAAATAATTGTTTTATGGGTGGATACTTGAAGGTTCAATTGGGTTTTCAAAAATTTGTGACCAGACACTTTTTCAAATTATGCACTAAACTGTTACAAGTCAGTACACCACAAAATTCAAAATTTTAACTTTTTTTCGTAACTATTGGATATGAAACTTAATTAACTCATAAATGCTAAATATAAGGATTTTCATGTGGTAGTGACTCTTTAACACTCTCATTAATTTATCAAAATCAACTCAATGAGCCCCAAAATGAAACTGAAACATTTTAGTAGATCATGTAGCATTTTTTATGCAATTTAAGCTTGAGTGTTGGGAGAATGATAGAAGTTGTGAATTATTACATTTGAATCGTGTGGATCAATGGATCTAGTGGTGATCCTAACCCCTTTTTGGTTTCATTGAAAGAGAAATGTATGCAGTCATGATTGCATGTGTATACTATGTATGTGTATATGTACATGTGTCTGTGTGGTTAGTGTGTACATATGTGTATGCTTGTGACACTTTGCTTGCTAACATATCTCAGGCTAGGAATGTCTGAATGTTTTCAAACTTTTTACATAGATGTGCTATATATTTAGAGAAAGCTTTATTTTTTTGCTGGAGGTCAAAGGTCATTTGGGGTCACCAAGGGTCAAAAGTCTGAAAGCCTTGTTAACACAATATCTCAAGATAGGAAACTTGGATAGTTTTCATATTTCAGATGTGGATGCATTATGGTCAGAAGATGGACCCTATTGTTTTTGGTGGAAATCAAAGGTAATCTGCAGGGAATAATTTATCCGGTATCACATGGCATTTTGCTACACAAAATGGACAAATTGCTACACAAATGCAAAATTGTGTAGCAGATTTTGTACATTAAAGGTATGGGCTGTTAGTGATTTTGTGATTGAAGAGCCCTGAAGCAGCAAAATTGCTATGCAAAATTTGAACACTAAATTATTCACTGATCTGGGGTCACCAGGGGTGAAAGTCTGAAAAATCTCGTTAGTATGGTATCTCAAGATTAAGGTAGATTTCCTAATTGGTATGTCTTACCCACTGGTAGTTTGGCTTTTTTTTGGAGGTCGAAGGTCATTTGGAGTCACTGGAAGTCAAAATGAAAAACCCCTGTTAACACATGAAAGTGGGAAATTAAAATATGTGGTATATGGATGCACATTATGGTGAGAAGATAGTCCCTAATTTTTGTGATGGAGGGCAAAGGTCATCTGGGATAGCAGAATTATTTCTTGAACATGCTAGTTTAGCAGTTGGGAAACAGACTTCACATTTGTGACCGTTATTGCGTAATCTTTACACCCTCAGCACTCGCAGTGAAATGCATTCTGGGAGACCATACTTCAGCTAACCTACCCAGAGCGAAAACGGACACCCGTTAAAAATTCTTATTCAAGGTCTTACGTAATTTAGTATTTTTGGCAATTAAGAAAAATAGAAGGTTAAATATTTGAAAAAAAATGTGTACTGCAAAGAGATTCGTAGCATAAACAAAGCGGGTTTGACCGTCTTCAGGAAAACTGGAATAATTTATCAACGAAACTATGTGGGAAAGTATATTTGTGATCAAAATTAAACATTTGGTAGTTGTTGGGCAGCTTCAGGATGATTTCAGGACAAATTTATGTCTGTTTGCCAGTCGTCACTTAAGCGTGATCTAAAATGTCCCCGCGATTCTTGCGCCTTTTTAGCCGACGATTTTGCCTGAAATTGATGATATGATAACTTGCGAAGTTAATCTGGTAAGTTTCATAGCTTTCTTGAAGTTCATTGAAAGTATACAGAATAAAACAGCCATTCATTTTTCCAAGTGTACATTGTCCATATGAGGCTAAAATTCAAAATTGTGTGATGTCATCAGAGCTTAATATATTTTGGTGACCCCAAGGTCAGCTTCCCAACTGATAGGCTAATATTTGAGTGAGAAGATATGGTACATGATGGCATTATTGCATTTTTGCATTCTGGATTTTCATTTTTGTAACATTGGCCTGATACAAACATTTTGCTTTCTCCAGGCTTCCCATGCCTCCACTGTAAAATTCATACCTGTCTTTATTTTTATGATATCTAGAAAGTTGATGAAATTAGATAAAATTATATTCTGCATCTCTGTGGAACTTCCAGAAAGCAGTAATTGAAGGGTGTGTCACTGTAAAGAAGATGACACATCACTTACTACTGATTCAACCAGTTGCACATGAAATGTTTTAGGTCATACATAGTGTAGTGCAGTGCAAAAGGCAGGAGTGTCTGGCATTGTAGAAGGTTCTCATTTAGGGTTCTTTTCTCAGCCCTCAGTCCTTTTGCCCCCTCAGGCTGGAAGTTGTAGAATATGCTGACAGTATTTCCCGCCTGTTGTTAGAGGCGACTAAAGGCAAACCAAACTTGAACTTGAACCTCACTGGAAAATAAATCTAGACTGAACTTTTTATTGAGTTGACTGAGAGTATTAAACACATTCATGTTGGTGTGTCATAAAAACTCAACTATCTAACCCAATATCCATTTTGTGCTGCCTACTGCTGCTGCAGTACATTTGGAAGCTCCTACTTTAATAATGACATTGATCTTGAAAGGAATTTCTTAAATTATTTTGTACATCCGTATAGGTACAGCATGAGAGGTGTGATCTAAATACAACAAAAGTTCCTACATTAGTTCTCAGATCTATGATAAATCATTGTCCAGCACAAACTCATGTTTTTGTCCTGCCTCCCTTCATAGCTAAGGCCTTCCAAAGAACAAATGTACTTTTGGCTATTCTTACTCCTAATCTAAAGTCTTTCTAAGAACTGCTTAAGTTTAGCAGTACCAAGTGTTCTTTCAGTGGTTATAATAGAGATAAATCATCACAGGTATGAAAGACTGGTAATCTTTGTCTAACCTAAATATATTCCCAGAATGAAAAGAGAGACAAAATCTTTTTGTTATGATAAGAATACTTCGTTATTGTAATACACTCAGCTGGTAAACTATTGTTGGATGTGGTAGTCCATTCATTATCATGGGCAGTCCTTTTCACTTCAAGTCAGCAGTAGTAAAAGCAACAAACTCTTTCATTCTTCTTCACACTGGTCATTTGTGAGTAAATATTTCACAGGTTTTGTTGTAATGGCTAATCTTAAGTAACAGGATTGTGTAGTTGTCAATTTGTGAAGTTAGTTTACTGGTAAGATGAAAGATGGAGTTTGAAGGCTCAGTGACTAGCCAATTGGTTTAGTTCAGGCTCACAAGGGCCTTTGTTCCAGTTGTGGCTGCTAAGTGGCTTGTTTCACTCTCTTGGAATTTACGTGATGGACACATTGATTTAACTACTTTATGTTCATTACTTTTACATTTGTACAAATGAAATTAAATAATTTTGCAGTCATGGTTGTATGAAAAAATAATTTTGATGTGCCAACCTTACTCCTGGTGCCTTACCTTCTTTTGTGTAGAGACAGGAGTTTGGAATTATAGTCATATACTTGAGCAAAAAAAAAAAAAAGGAAAAGAAAGAACGAAACAAATATTTTCAGGCCTAGGTTGAATTGATTTTCCTACCAAGTTCAAAATGCAGTTGTGCTACAAGACTGTAGTTAGTACAGCCCAGTGGAGTCGATAAGGATTTTCAAATCAGTGCAGTATGGAGACTGTGTTAAAGTGGGGTGCATGACTTTCAGCTTTCAGATTTTGTTAAGTCTCTGCATGTGTAGATTTATGGAAAGTTTTTTAACACAGAATTAATATGTGGAGGGAAATATAAGTCTTATAAGATATTTCCTTCACTCTTAAAATACTTGAACTACGCACCTTCTTCAATTATCAATTACTTTACTGATGTTTACTTTTAAATTGAATTTATTAGGACCACTAAATATGTTCACATTGCCTTTGCACAGAACATATAAAACAAAACATCTATCCACTGTAACTGTAGAGCAAACTTTTGCTAATGATAAGGAACTTTTTGTTTTTCTTTTTCAGAGCTTTAGCTCTTGGAAAATGCGGAGAATGAAAGCCACATCGACAGAAAGAGACAGGAAAGCAGAACGAGATGAAGTGGAAGAAACGCAAGAGAAACTAAAAAAGAGGAAGAGTAAAACATTTAGAGAAATAGTTGAAGAAAAGTAAGCAATGGATAACTATGTATGTTATTGAAGAACTTTTGACAAGGGATCAGGGTTGGGGGGTGGGGGCAAGAAAATCATGACGGTTGGTTTTTTAACAGTTTAACAGGCCTGTAGATAATGAATACAAGGAATCAACTGATAGTACCACAGCTGAGATAAAATTCTGCTTTTCATTATTATAGAATATTGACAGTAGTATTCTGTTGAATAATGTATGGAAGGTTAGAGTGAGTTTGGTCTGTTTTAGACAGATTTGATGTTCTCCAAAGATTTTAGAATTTAAATGCTTTGTCATCACATTGTTGAAATTCTGATTAGTTCACTTACCCCAGGGTTTGTCTTTGGCATGATAAAGAACTGCAGTACCATGAATGGTGTAAAAAATGCCTTCAATGACCTATTTTTGTGCCTGTGAAGGGTCTTTGCATTCAAGAGTTTAAGTTAGCATACTTTAGCCATCACTACTTCTTTGTCTGTGGGGGAGTATAGCTGTCGCATTGTTCACTTGTGTTAAATGCAGCAGGTAGCACTCTCTGTGTTTGAAAACGGAGTCAATAGCGGTGTGAGAACTCCCCACTGTGATGAATGGAATCTCCTTTTTGTTGCAGTTAGTCAAGGACAACACTTTTATAGTTTTATACATTCACCAGAACAAGAGAAGACAAATCGCCAGATGACTATCTTTGTGAGACTTCATTCCACTTGTGGTATCACTTTACACTGGTTAATTAAATCATCCTGCAAGAGTTTGATATTTTACATTTGTTTTTGCTAATATTGTCTTTTTTGTTTCTTTATAATTTGGTAGGTATTTTAAGTAACAGTGTCTTCAACACTTGGTGTATTATTTTTTTACACCTCCCACAATTCTGCTTCTTATCGTGCCATGTGGAGGTTTAACTTCTCTTATAGATGGAATGGTTCACTGCATAGTGGAGCTTGTTTTAAGCACCATAAGGATTGTAATTTTTGTTTTGGGGGGGAGGGGCTGGGGGGATGTGGAATATCTGGTTGTCATGAATGTTGGCTTTGTGTAAGATAATTTTGATTAGTATTAGATGACAGGATTTTTATTGTACCCAACCTTGTGTATCATTACAGACAACGAAGAGAGAAATTTTTACAGGGTGGATCAGTTGATTTAGGTTCCTTGGACTCGGGAGAAATTACACAAATACTTGCAGACTTGCCATCAACAAACTTAGACTCTGACAACGAACAAGACATTTTTCTGAAACCTGATCCAATAGAAAGGAAGAAAGAAACCAGCCAGGAGAAAATAGAACCAGCAAAAGAACCAGACAGAAAGAAAGAGGTAAAGTGACAAGGCCATTGATGAAAATTTAAATATTGGCTGATGATAATGATAATGCCACCTAGAAAAAGGGGGGTAATGGTTAGGTGAAAATCAGCTAATGAAAACATGGATAGAGTAAAAAACATGGATAGAGTAAAAATGTACAAAATGAGTTAGTTTAAAGCAAAAACAGGAGTCATGACATAACTTCCTGTATGGTTGCTTCCCTTGAGAAAGCCCAGAGCGAGAGAAGGGTTTGCATGTTCAGATAGAATGCTTAGCAAATTTTAGCAATCAGGGGAACGGATAGGAATAAATGGGCTAATTAAAGGTTGTGAGCTTATAGGTCGTCTAGCAAAATTTGCTTTGAAAGCTAGCCTTGGTTTGGAATATGTTGTTTTCTATGAACTTTGACATTTGGTACAGCAATTTCTTATAATATGAACAACCTGGTAAAGGTGATAGCACAGTAAGAGAGAGTCCTTCAGAGGGGGTGCCAGAACAGTCTATGTTTAGGGGATGGACAGATTCAATGTAATCATAAATGAATGATTACAAATTTAAATAATAGTAGAAGCCTTGTTAAACTAGAGAGGGATTTGTCAACTTTCCTGTTGTTGTTTTTGCAACTGTTGCAATCTTGCATTGAATGAAATCACCTGGTACTGCTAGCACTGCTGTCGAGGTTCTTAAGGCTGAACTACCATCAATGGACTATCATACTTAGTGCATCTGATAGTAGTTTATTAAGTACTTTTCTCTGTTGTGGGTTTTTAACAAAGGTGTTTGCACATTGTAAGAAAATAAAACAGATTTGTAATTCAGCATGATTCTTTCTAGTTTCTAGGTGATTTTTAATCACTTCTCTGATTAAATAGTTTTTTCTGTGAACATAGGACAATTGACTTCAAAATTTTGGCTCAAGTAAGTAATTTTTGCTGTCACCATGGAAATTTGATAGACAAGAAGGACAAGAGTAGCTTTACGACCCCTTACTATGTCTAGGAGTTGAGTTTAGTGACATTATTACATTGAAAGTCTGTGCATGACTGCATGTGGCAATAAATTGTGAGGCAAATAGCTTAGTAGAAGCTTGCAGACAAGGACAGAATATAGTGACTGTGTTCAGCTAAGCCATGCTGACATGATTTTGATGCAAGATCTGTCGATTTGATACACTGATGTTTGTGGGTAAAATGAAAAAAGAGAACTCCATTTAGTTCCCCAAGTTGATGCTTGCACTGTTTCACAAAACTGAAATTTTTAGTGAATCAAATTTTCTGGTACAATGAGTGTATTAATCTAGTGGACCATTTCCTCAAGGAAACACTGCTTGGTGGTTTGGTTTTATTATTCTGTTGCATTAGTAAATAATGTACCATCTTTATCACCTTTTTACATGACATGTTCCTTTGTTCTTTACTATGTATCCCTTTCTTTTCCATTTTAAGTCCCTTTTACTTTGGGAGGTGTCTTCAGTTTGCAAAAGGGCACCCCCAATACTTTGCTTTCAGATATTTATGGTGGTTAGTTAAAGGGTTCATATGTGTCAAGGGTCAATATTGGTATTGGGGTATTATGGGACTGCAAATGTTAAAGTAACATTTTGTGTGGATTTAAACCCCCTCACCCACAATATAACAATAAGTTGTTCCTGAAAACTTGAACCTAGGATTTCTATATTTTATTACCACTTTACAAAAAAGAAGGTATCAACATATTATTATTTTCTCATTTCCTTTATATTTTACCCCATCTGTTCTTTTTAAAATGAACAAATTGTAGATTAGACAGAGATCCAACACACTTCCGTCCAATTATCCAAAACCAGATGTGAAAATTACAAAAGTCCCTCCTCCGGTGAAGCCCAAACCAAGATTGAGAAGCGGGAGCCTGCGGAATCGCAGTAATAGTGTTAGTATGGATTGTGCATGTTCATTGCTGTGATATCTTCGTTGGCTCCTCGTCTGGAAATCATTGCAAAAAAATGCGTATTCATAGCACCTTCATCAGACTGACATTTTTTGCCATCCAGTGTCTGTAAATTTTACTAACCCATCCTGTCAAGACAGTTACATTTTCAAAATGTATGGGTCATTTTCTTACCTGAATGGCCCTTGGTCTTGAGGGACATAACACCTCCAGTAATGTTTACTAACTCTTTTGTTGAACAGATTCTTCTGTTTCAAAAGGATATTAAGGACCTTTTGGTCAGAATTATTTCTAGCTATATATCTTTCCTAACTTGATTTTTTGGGGCAAAAAGTGGCTCTTGTTGGTTTTATCGTAGCACTAGATATTCAGTTACTGTAGTGTAGTAAATATTGCCATCAATCAGCATGAAGAAGTATTTCTCACCCCTTGGGAATAACATTCTTCCTGAAAACTGCCTTCAGCTCGGTTTTATTAAGAAAGAAATTTTGTTACTGTTTTTAATTCAGATGGTTTTTGCTTCAATACTAACCAAGCTCTTAAAATATTAAAATTTGACTGGGGTGCAAGGAAGTACACCTCACACAAGCTTTAATCATGCTTTACGTGAAAAAAATGTAGTCCTACTGACAAGCTTCCACGTTTCTACTAATCTTTCTTCAGAGGGTGAATTGGGTATGCATTGCATAGCTAAACCATGTGAGCTAATACTTGTACATTAAAGCTCCAGGGGTGTTAAACTTGTTGAACAGTGCCAGTGTATGAGTCAATCTGTGTATTGTCCATGGAACTTGCCAAATGTTCTCACATTGGTTAAGAGTTGGCATAAGTGAAGTGTCTTTGAATGCATGGGCTGCTAAAAGAAATTATTTTTATGTCAAAGCAACATGAAGTCCCAACAGAAGGCAAAAGGATCTCAGCATTTGTTTTCCTTTTTTTTTTTTGGGGGGGGGGGGGAAACATTTCAAAATTTGGACTTTTCAGTGGATTAACTTGGAAATGTGTTGTTTTGTAGAGAATTTGAAAAAAATTGGGTGGTAATTGAGAAAATTTTAAAGTTTAGGAATTTTGATGAAGAATGTGGCAGTCGTTGGAGCAAAATCAGGTAGTCAGGTAGAACATCTGGTGGCTGACTGTCGTTGGTGTTACTTATTTCATCATCAGAATAAAGGCTCATTGGCAAATTTGGAAAAAACTCTGAAGGTGGAAGGGTCAGCTCTTCCCCCCCAAGGGCCATTAAGACCCCTAGCCCTACTGGTGTCACCTCTGTTTTCCAGGAGACTTCATAGTGATTCATCCCTCAAAGTTATGACCAGAATGAGTATGATGACGTGCAGCTTTAGGAGAGTAGTTTAACAAATGGTTGAAGTTAAATAAGGAAGTTATTTCAGCTTGGGTGGAAAGAAAGTGAAAACAGAGATGAAGAGTAATTGAAAGGTTTCTTGGTGTTTGCATCTTTAACCAGTGGCATAGCTAGGATTTCATTGTAAGGAGGGGAGGGGGGAAGGGCAAACAAACGCTCAAGGGGGCAACATCAAATAAGCATTATTAAACTTTTATGAAGTCTAGTGTGCGTGTCAACCCTTATACCTATTCCTATTCTTTACAAACAGTAGGCAGGCCTCGATTTTCAGGAAAATTTATGGTTGTCCATCGGGCAACCATTTCACTAACTTTGGTTGTCCAAAACATTTTTGCTTAATTACAGTAATTGAGCAAAAAGTAATTGCATTCATGTACAGCACTGTTCATCATGAAGATTAAAAGGATTTGATGTTTGAGAGACAAACACCCCTGTGTCTGAAATGTTGCATGATGGAAAAAGTTGGGAAGAGTTGATCAGTCAGCAGTATAGTTCTTCATTCACAGAGAAAAATGGTTGTCCATCGGACAGCCAACCCTTACCTTTTGGTTGTCCCCATGGAATTTTAGTTGTCCCGGACAATCGAACAACCAAGAAAATCAAGTCCTGGTAGGTCTATAAATCTAGAGAAGAAAACTTCTAAGCAGACTATATGTTTTTTGGGATTGTAAGAAAGGGGTTGTATCTTTGTGGATTTGGGGTGGTGGTTGGGGGTTGGGGGAAAATGTGGTCTTGAATCAATTTTGAAGAGGGGGGCATTGCCCCCCTCGTCCCCCTCGGGCTATGCCACTGATCTTAACCATCCTAATATTTGATGATCCTCTTTAAGCACTTCATATATTCATTCATCAGCAAGCTTTCCTTTCTCATCATTTTAAACGTGAGTCCCTTTGTTGTAATCTTTAGTACAGGAAATGGGGAAAGTATAGAAGAAAAAATTTTTTGAAAGATTGGTATAAATGGCTTTGATTTTCAAGATTTTGCCTGCTGCAAAAGTTGTGAAAAGAGAAAACCTCTTTGACCTGCATTTGAAGTGTAATGAACTTCATGTTGCATAATGTATGAACCAGCGCAAGTAATGCCTTTTTCCTTGACAAAATCGTTGGTTTTCCATTTGGCAAATGATCACCCTGGTACTTACAAGAAAGATGTCAGGATTTCAATGTGAGAAGTGTGGGAACTTGGTTTTAGTTTTGCATATAATTGTGTTGGGAGAGAAGATACTTGTTAAGTCAGTGAAGAAACTCTTGCTTTCATTGTGCTGAGAGGGCCATCATCATTCTCTTGAGCCACCAGTAATATATTATCATTGTATCATGAAAGAGCACAAAAGATGTATCTGTTTGAAGGAGGGTTTAGGGAGAGCATGTCAATAAACAGCCTACTATTACACCTAGCCCTGAGGATCAGTCACTTCTCACAATCTGCACAATAATTGGTTGTTTGAATAGAATAATGTAGCTTTAGATGTATCGCATATAATGGGCCTTAAATGGTCCTGTACCCTTGCTGTATAGAGCACACACCTTCTAAAAGGAGAAGTTAATTTGTGTGGTAAATTTGTTTGAAATGTTTGTTTTGAATTATATCAAGAGCTTTTCATTAGCTGAAGTACTTATTGGAGCCTTGGGTGAGTATCGCGAGAAACTACCAGTAATTCTTAAAATATATTCTTGTTTCTTCTTTTTTCTTTTTTTTTTAAACTGTCAGTTAGGGCTTAACAAATACAGTTAGTTCACCAGTCCAACTACTAGGTCAAACCACACTTCAGCTACAGTAGTGTCAATTCCACATTGGGTTGGGTAAAGAGAGTGTTGAGCATTGTTTTTTTTCTCTGTACTCTACACTTTTTGATGCTTTTTCACAATTTTTTTCTTTTTACTGCATCTAAGCAAAAGTATTTCATATTGAAGGAAAATTAAGGATTAAGATCTGCAAACACTGGACCCTGTAGTGACCAAAAACATTGTCACTAGACTAAACAGAGCCATTTAATTATGATACTGAGATACACTAATTCAGATCGATATGATAACATTTTTCCTTTAAAAATTGCAAATATATTGCATGCCCCTCACCCTCTCCCAGTACTTACTGTATACTGCTACATCTCTGAGGAAGTGTGATTTGTGTGTGCTTTCATCAAATGCTTTGCTTAACATGAGAATAAAGTGGCCATAACTCTACAATCCCCAGTGGTCAGTGGTCCTGCACAGCTCGAAAAGTTAAAGGCCCAGTTCTCTCACCCCAAACAGTACCAATTCTCCTAACCTTCCTGAAGCCCCTCCCACAATTGTCTGAAATTCATCCTCATCCAGATACAATCTCAGTTTATTGCTTCAAGGTGAGTATGGAAAAACTCAGTTTATATAATTAAAACACTCTCAGGATGGTTCATGCTATGTAATATAAGCTTTGGTACTCTGCATTGTTTGAGTAAACTGTCAATCAAAGAGCTTAGCCAATAGAGAATTTCTGTACCCCCATACCAAAATTGTAATTTTGGGTGAGAGGTTTGGCCCTTTAATATTGATGGTCAGTAACTTGCACATTCTGTGGTTTAAAAGTAAAGAGCAGTTCCCCCAAACTTTATTTGAAGAAAAAGCTAAATAACACAATTTTCATCTTATTTCTCTTCAGACTATCTTTCATTTCATTTTACGACTTTACTATTGCATATTCAGGGTAAACCAAGCAGTTATTTGTGGTAAATTTCACATTTGAAGAGAAAAAACATTGTCAAATGACTCCCAACAGCCAATCATGAAACTGGACAGTCTACTACACTTCTTCAATTTGGGATGACTGCTCCTGCCCTTTAAGTCCAGAAGCTCCAGCCAGTTGTGTTGTCATCACAACTGGCTGGACTAAAACCACAAAATATGCAGGTTACTGACCATCACTAGGACAACTTCCCGAGCTTTGCAGGACTACCCAAGATTTTAGGCTTATAAGCATTTTCATATCGTGTCCATTATATTGGAAATGTATTATCGAGATGCACAGCTATGTTAAAAAAATGTATATCTGTGTGACATTCCTCAGTAAATGCAAGACTTTACTTTGTAAACTTATTAAGGCATAGCAAATAGGGATGGTCATGAAATACTGATTATAAAACTAACAAACAGGAAATTTACCAGCTGTACAACAGTACCACAGCACATCTCCTAACATCCAGTGTTTGTTTTAAATAATCAATGTTTAGTTTATCTGGTGTTTATTAATACAAAGTACACTCTATGAATTGTAATGAAATATAGAGTTAAAAAAGAGTTCTTTGATTTGGTTCCATCAATGAGTAACGTTGAGTTTGTTCGGTCTTATATGCAGATGGGTCATGGGGTCACAGTGACACACTGTTGATGACACAGACGTGTCATCAGTAAGTGCGTGCCCCATGCCACTAGACTGTACTTGAATGTTCTGTAATGATTTTTTTATATGTATAAATGAGATTTATGCATGTCATGTGTGATGTTTTATTGAGGTGATTTATGTACAACATGCATTAAATCTACAGTAGCTCCAGAGAGTAAAATTCCTTCTTACAAAATTTACTTCAATCCCCTCCTTCAAAATTTACAAAGACAGTTCTTCATATAGTCTCTTGTACAATTCTACTGTGGCCTAAGTGGCAGTTGTTATAGGCCATATCCACACATTACTGTAAGTTACTTGAAATATTGAATTTCTGTACAAGTCATCATTGCCCAGTCAGAAATATGTTGTTCAAATTTATGCCAGTCAATTTGGAGTAGACTTTGCAGTATTACTCTTTATATCTGAGGTTTCATTAGTCCCTTGAAGATCCAGTTGTATCCAATCATTGCTTTGCCAGTTATAGGTATGTAGGAATTAAGAGGAAATTGGTAGGAAGAGTTAGCATTACACTGGAGAGAATTAGAGTTCCAAGGGTGAACCAATAGCTGAAAAAACAGGAGAACTGCCAAGACTATGGTTAATGCTACGAATGATATTGTTACAGCAGTGGAGAAAGAAGATCCACGAGACTGAAGGTTTGCCAGACCGAAATCAAAAGGGGTTTACCATACTGAAAGGAAAATTGGGTACAGGAGACCAGAAATGAGAACAGGTTCTGGGGCCTATTCTCATTTTCAATCTTGAGGACTTTTCCTCATTTCGGTCTTTTTTGTTGTTTCAAACCTCTTCCCTCTTTCGGTTTGTGAACCCTTTCACATTTTTAGTCTCGTAAACCTTTTCTAATTTTCAGCTGGCCAACTCTTTCTCATCTGAATTCTCTGTCTTGCAGACTTTCAGTCTCATGAACTGAACCAAGGGATGCCCCCTTGCCAGACTGGGGAGGAAAATTAGAAAGGGTAGACTAGGGGTGGGATATTTCAAAACCTGGGAATATGGAAATATGCATTACTGGTTATTTACTTTCCCTCAGGAGAATGTCTGAGTTTGCCATGGAGGGGACATGGGCAAGTCCCTCTCTATTTTCTCCTTCATTGTGGTGACATCAATTGTCTTTGAAAAGTGATTGATTTTGGTTATTATTGACAGAGTGTAAGAGTGAAGAAAACTGGTTTTGGTTTGTACTGTACAGGTGCTGTTACTAGACCTCTAAAGTGGGCTGCAAAATATGTGATGTATGTGGTACTATCTAGATAAGTATGGTAAGATCCTGTTTTGATGATGCTGACTCATATGTTTATATCATAATGTGACATAGTTTGTAAACAGAAGGAATGATTTACAATCTGGTGTCATGAACATGGCAGAAGTATAAGATTCTGGGTTATTTTTAATAAAATTACAAACTCTGCTGTAGTTTTGAAGAGTTTGTAGTGTTTTATAGTGATTCTATCTAGTAATTGTTAGATTATACCAAAACAAGTAGTGTGTGGAATAAAGCAGTAAGTGTTGTTACCAATAATAATCTTGATGGAAAGTTGGAAACTTTAAACAAGGTTCAAACAAAGAAACAGATCACATGGTAGCTAGGAGCTTGACATGGGTACTGCACTTCCCAGTCATTCATGTGTTATAGTGATATGACCCCATTCTGAAACAGGATTTCTCCTCCCCAGCCCTCATATGGACTGCTATGGATAGCATCCTTTTACTCTTCCTACTTATGTGGTAGAGTTCTGATTTAATTTAGTTTAAAACAGCAAATTCATTTGAGTTGAATTTTGCTGTATTAGTTTACTTGACACACACATAAACTATTGTAGCCTATGAGTCTTTCATATTATACCAATAAAGGTTTTTGTGTTATGGAAATTAATGCCATATAATTCCATGAGACAACCCCATTCCCCAACAGTCTTGATGAGGAATGATGACAGAGGGACTGTAGTAGCTAAGGGCATTTTCCTAAAATGCAAATTTCGTACACTAAGTTTGCATGGAAGTTGTAAAAGTACTCAGCCAAATGCTCCCATCTTTACCCCCCCCCCTCCTCCACTTGGTAATCCAGTGTAATATTACCTACTTCCATGTGTGACCTATCTACTGTACAATGTCTTATATGATACGATAGAAACATGGTTGATATTTTTAATACTGAGTTTATTACCATGCATTAAAACATTCTATCTTCTTCTGTTATAATTATAAAACCCAATTCAACCTGAACCCTCTTCTGTTCAATATACAACTGAAAACCAAAAACCACGTTTAAGTACAGTTCATTGTAAGTGAAGACCAAAATTTGATGGAGGGAACAGTCGCATTAAGCCAGTCTGCTATTCATACTAAAGTGGGGTAGGTGGGAATATTTGAATTAAAAGCCATTTTCTGAGTAAGAAAATATGCAGCTATTGAATCAGGTACTTGATGTAGGGAATCATCTGTTTGATCTGTACTATACATGAAGGGCTCTGTTTGCAAATTCATAGCCCAGGGGTGGTCTATGGGAAGTACAGCCTTTATGTCAGATATCACTCAATGTACTTGGCATATAAAATACATCACAGGGACTATATGTAAGAGTCTGTGTAACAATCAACGTCTTTTCAGAATAATAAGATGTAGGTGTGTCTATTTTACCAATGAAATAGCAAACCACAGACAAAACATGCCATTCCTGATTAAAAGAGGCTTTGGGGATGACACTGATCTGGTTTTACAGTGATTGTACATGTTTGGGCTTGACTACAGTTGCTGTGGTGTTCTCAAATACCAGATTATGTTTGCCAGATTGGAAGATTTTGCTTGTCTTTTTGGCTTTTCCATATTTGCTGAAAGAGAGGGTTGTTTGAAAGGTGACACTATTTTAGAGATACGGTAGTATTTTAGAGAATTGCAATTAAGAATATGGTTGACAATTTTTTCTGTGTGATATCTCAAAGTGAGGTGAAAGCTAATTCAAGAGATAATTAATCATTTAAAAGGGCAGCAGTTTCACATTGTTTGGAAGGGGGGGGGGGGGGGGCATTAGCTCATTAAAAAAAAGGAATGAGTGTAAAAATTCAGTGAATGATTTCTCAAATATTAGTTGGGCAACATCTTGCTTTGTCCTCCCTCTCCCTCCTGAAATGGGTTGTTATCTACAAAAAATAGTCATGTAAATGGACAGTCCTCATTATATGAAATGCCAGAAAGGTAGTCTTAAGGCTAATTATGAAATCAGAAAGATTAGGAGGTGGGGGTCGACAGTACATGTGATGGGGTAAGTGGTGGTAGGGCTTGATGTGATTCACAGAAATGATTTAGTGGTTATGTCATGTGGGGGGACTGTCAACAACATTTCAAATGCATGCTTTCATGTTCTGGGGAATTAGTGAAAGGAAGGGTGGGGGGGGAGGAAGGAAAAAATGGGTGAAGGAAGGAAAAAAATGGGTGAGTGAGCCTTTGCACAGTGTACATCTTTCCCCCACCCCCCTCCCCAGCAACACTGTTAAAGTGGCTAGTTTATATCTTATTTATCTTATTTATTTGTTGTAATGAAAAAAGGTCATTTAGATATCTTTCGTACCTGTTGATAAGAGAATTCATCTGTTATCTATCTCCAAGCACAAAAACGTTCTGTTTTGATTTTTGCATTTTCTGTTGTTTTCTTTTTTTTTTCTCAGCTTCATGTTTCCCCTCAACCCTCATATATCATTTTATTCACTTTCTCTTTTGTCACTTAAATTTGCAGGTTGGAGAGAAACTATATGAACCAGAAGTCATAACTGTCACCAATACATACACCACCTATGCATCACTTCCCCCTTCCATGGAACGTGAAGAACCCAAACCAGTAGTAAAACGTGACGAACCCAAACCAGACATAAGACGTGAAGAATTCAGACCAACCACAAGACGTGAAGAACCTAGACCAATCAAAAAAAGGGAAGAGCCCAGACCAGTTACAACACGTGAAGAGCCCAGACAGGTTGTTAACCGTGAAGAACCAAGACCGGCAATGGAGCAAGAAGCTCCCAGACAAAGTTTTCATGATAAATTATTGAAGGCTCGTCAAAATGAAGAGGAGGCTACTTTAAGTGAACAAAAGGCCAAAGAAGAGGCTAGGAAACCTTACAAACCCAGAAAGTCCAGCATCTTTGACAAAATTCGAGCCTTTGACTCAGGGCAGGCTTTTATCAAATCAGATACTGTTGATGGTGATAATAGCACTGCTTCTCGTGTGGAGACTAAACAAAAACCAGTAAGTACTATATGTTACTTTTTATTAACAGCTTATCATACCCAGTTAAGGGTCAATTGTTGAGGGCCATAAGAGTAGCAACATGTCAAAACGTATGTGTGTGTGGGGGGGAGTTGGATGGGGCAGACCTGAAGGTTCTGACTTTTAGTCCTGTATAAACATTTATAAATATATATATGGATGTATATTTTTCATTTCAGTGAGGTACATTTAAGTATTCAAGAGAAGGGGGATGGGGTAAGTGTCCTCATTTTCTCCCTTACCCACACCCTTACCCAGGACCCCAGCCATCACCCCAGCAGATTTCTGCTTCATTTATTATGTCGTTTATATCATTATTAAAATGTAGGCCTTGGGCAGTGTAGGATTTGTGCAATATCATAGCTTAAAATTGTAAACAGACAAAGGTATTGGCTAGGCATTCATTACTACTTCAGAGCTCCAACTGCCCAGCTCTAAGTGAGAATTTCCCTAAAATCATGCCTTGTTCCTTCCCAGTTGTCCAGTTATTATCTATCCTATACCCCTTTATGTTCTTAATGTCCTTTAAAACCTTCTGTAGTCCTTCCCATTCAACAGATGAGTGTGTCATATTAGTGCATTGTAGGCTGCATTGAATACAAATATTCAAGTAGTTTTGCTCATGAAATTTATCCCTTGAAAGTATCTCTTGAAGCCTCTAAAACCTCCTGAAGCCAAGACCATCTTGGGACTTCACCCCCTGGAACTCCCTCCACTTTGACATTGCCCCACCAGCCAGCCTTCTTATGCACTGATTATCCCTGTTTCAAATTCTGAAATGTTGGGAGCCCTGCCACTGTTCACCCTCCCCCCTGTTCTTCTAGTTCAATAGTGCTGGTCCTGCTTGTCTTGTGACCGTGGCTTTGAAAAGCCAGTCCCTTATGACAACTACTTTAGTTCTTTCTGTTTTAAAATGACTACCGTAGTTAAAATTTGCAATATTACAGACAGTCACAAGTACATTTTTGTTACAAAAATAAAAATTCCCTGACTATTCTATATTTATAATTGATATCAAATTTTGACAATTCAAAAGATGTCGAGTACCTCCTTTTCTACATGATGCATAGAGAGTGTTCTAATTACAAAGAATTTTGTAGTTGCATGTTTACCAAAATGTGTCCCAAGCAAAAAAGTAGGTCCAAAGTTTGTGTTTGCAGGAGTAGATAAAGACAGTTGTGGGAGGTTCTAGCAGAGCTGCCAAGTCTTCCTGATTCTGCAGAAGACTTCCTGAAAATTTCACCTCCAAACATGCAAAATGTAAAATCTTCGTGATTGAGAACAGAATTTCCCCCATTGAAATACACACAAATCACGGAAATCTTCCTGATTTATGAGGTAAATCTTCCTGATTTCAAGACCTCAATGTTGGCAGCTCTGTTCTAGAAGTGTTCTAGTTGAATGAATTAGATTTGTCTTGGGATAAGATTTTCCCTTTAAAAGGGAATCATTTCAGATAGGACATCTGTGTTCCCAGGTGATTACTGCTGTTCATGATATTGACATGAAAGAATGCTGTTAGTGATCATCTGGTTCGTACTCATTGATACGAATGTGAACATGTAACTGTGCAATTGTTTTGATTTTACTCCTATCCTCTTCTCATGTGAAACCTTTTGCAATAGAACAAACTTTACAGAGTGCAAACGTACAAAACTAAATGATGCAATAAAAATTACCCACCCCCTTGGAATGTTTATTTCAGCCATAGTCATTAAAGTATTCATGATGGAATGCTAAAGTCATAATGTGCCTTTGTATGTTGTTTGTTTTGTAGAAAGTATGGAATGTTGATATCAGCATTACCCAAAGAAAGAAGTGCAACAGAACTGAATATTGACCCTTGTCCTCTATAAAAAATGTTATGCACCCAGAAGTATTTCAAATAGACCAGTATTTGTATTTGGTAAGGAGAGAGTCATATAACTGGGCAGTATGGGCAGTTGGGCTCAGGAAATATATGAGTGACTTGGCAATAATTGTCATTTAGAAAAATAGTCTGTTTTCAGCTTTTGAAGTTGCCAAGTGGAATCTGCAAGAGAGAGAAGTCTGTATGCACTGCTTTATCGATTTATTGCTTTGGACGTATTTGCTGGGCATTTTATAAGGGCAAATTTTGTTTCTTATCCAAATATTATATATTCATTATTTGTGACCTTCATATATAGCTAAAGAGGGCAAATCACAACATAAATAGCACCACTTCTGTTTTGAAGAAGGCAGAAAAACAGGTCAGTAGAAAATAAACAACTGTCACCCAAATTTTTTCAACCATCTCATCAACATTTTTATAATTTACACAGTTGACATAGTACACACAGCTGGCAGTGTAGCCATCAAATGTAAAAAAGGGAAAACGAAGTCACCTTAGAATAAATTAGTGCATAACTGGTGATATATTTTTCATGGATGGGTCTCATCAATCATGTGACTCCATTTGAAACTTAATGCAAAGTATTCTCTTTGTGTAGTGGAGAATGTATCATTAATATACTTAACGACTTCATTTGCAACTTTATGCAAACACTCTTTTTGTTTACTTGGAGATTGTAACATTCATATACTTAATAATATCAAACATAAATGAGATGTGATATATTTATCATTTATCTTTGAAAGTGAGATTGAGAAGATTGCTCATTCCCTTTAAGTATAACAATCTTGATGGATGCTATCTTATCATGCTAAAGCTCATCCCAGAATTATTCCTTCCTGTTACATTGCCTCCTAACTTTACTATTTATTACATTCTCTCAACCATCGTCAAGTTGCCTGAAATAGAAATCTTTACAAAAAAAAAAACACTCACCAATGACATTTCATGGCTTCATAAATGGTGGTAGCCTAGTAAAATAAATGGTGCTTTCTGATTAAAGGGGCAGTCAGATTTGTCTAAAATTTTTGCACAATGTTAATTCTTCACCTCATATAATGCTAACAAAAATGATCCATGATCACAGTCTTATGTCATGATCAGTTACAGTGTAGTGGAGGCTGCCTAGTCTTCCATTTGTGTAGAATTTTTTCCCCAACTAATATTCAGAAATTTTTATTTAACAGTGCTTAGCTTTAAATAATTTCCTCTTCTAACATGAAAAACCTTATCAATGTTTCTAAATTCTGGTAAACAATCAGTCCACAGAGGGAAAATGAGGTGCAGAAACAAAAAGCTAATATTCTCTGTCAAACTCTGATTGCCCCTTTAACTGCAGGGTCATAAAAATTACTATAGTCAATAACTCAATCATTTAATTTCAAAAATGGATTAAAATTACTACATTGCTTATTTAAAGAAGAGTTAAAGGTCATATCAAGTTTTGATATGTTAGAGGGATACTTTTTTGGAGCATTTTGGTGAAATTTCCATTGAAATCTGAAGTGTGGTTCTCAAGATATGAGCAAGTTAAGTTATCACATTTTCAACAAACAGTGAACTTGAAGGAAGCACGTATGACATCATATCCCGCATTAATGGACAGTCTTTTGTTTTCTTAAAACTTCACAGCCTATGTTCTCCTCATTATCCTTTTCCTTTTTATCAAACTGTGATTGCATGAGTGGCATGAGAACTTTTCAAACTTTGCAATCAGCATGGGGAGGTCCTACTTCCATTAACGTCAAGGTCAACACAAGTCTGAAAAAAGAAAAAAAAGGAAACAAAGCATTCCTTGATAATGTGAGGAAGTGATATAATCTGTGCTGCCCTCAAGCTCATTTTGGAACATCTAATAACTTCATTTGCTGATATCTGGAGAAATACAGTACATGGCCAATTTGAATGGAAATTTCACAACACTGTGTAGATTTGGTTCTTGTTTACATGTGAAAACTAAATTTTTGCTTCGACTTTCCTTTTAAGTCAAGAACGTTTAAATACTTATACAGAGATTTTCTGACTCGGAGTAAAACTTAACGTTTTGGTACAAATTTAGCAAGTATTAATAGACTGTGTAGACAGTTTTGCCATAGAAATGTAATGATTTAAGGCTTGTGCCCTTTTTTGCAACTTGGAGCAAAGTGTGCTCATTGGGAAACATTTCATACCACAGTTTTTGACCACTTATTTTGTCACATTCTAACATTCTTCACTATTATTCTGAGGCATTAATGCAGCACTGCAATATCATAAGGCATCTAAGGATAGCTTATGTGTAGACCAATCTGGACTGGAAGTGATGGTCTGATTTTTGTCGGCCATAACTGGGGTCTATCATCATTTATTCTTTCAATTTTCTTGCCTACCTTTATCATGGATGGTTGCTCACTCAAATGCCTCTCAACTTCACTGTATATGAAAGTTTGAAAAAACATTTTGACAATAAGTGAAGACAGTTTAAGTCTAATGGACCCCACTAATGGCTGCCTACAGTCACTAAACACAAGGGCTGATCGGATTTGTCAATAAGGCTCTGGGTGTTGTCACTATTAACTGTTCAATATCCAGGGACAGCTTTTGAAGGTCGTCATCACTATACTGGATAATTTCTTGACAAATCGTGTCACTAAATGTCAAACTCCATGGTCCATAAAATGAAGACATCTTGCTGGTGTTGTGTCTTGCTGACAGTGTGTATATTGAGCCTGACTGCATAAAAACAGAGTAATGTCTTTGTTTTTCAAAAAACATTTAGATCTATGTGCAAAAGGAGATCACTGCCAAGAACAAATAGCAAGAGAGAAAAACCATTTATCACAAATGATTCTAAACGACAAAAACATTAGAGCAACCTGTTTGCATAAATTTTGTGACAGTTAAGCAGTTCAGGATGAGGATAATACAATGACATTCCTTTTGAAAATATTGCTACAAGTTCTCTGTAACTAGGGTTGTCCACTGGATATAATAGATGAACAAATTTTGACTAAGACATGTACTAACAAAGTGCTCCCTTCCTCCCTCCCCTTCCCCTACCCCTTTGCAACTTTTTCTCTGGTAATGAGGCTGTCCACTGGTTGTAATAGATATATAATTTTTGGCTGACAATTTACTCACAACTACCCCTACCCTACCCCTGAAGAAGAAAAATTTATGAAACAAGCAAAAAATAAAAACTGAGTTGATTAATAAATGAAATGATATCTTTTCATTTTTCCAAATTAGAATGTAGAGGTTGATGAGGACTACGAAGATTTGGTGATCATTATGTCACAGAGTAAGATGAGTCAAAGAGGTTTTGGGTTTCAGACGTCGGGTGGATATGACGAGGGCAAGCCACTGGTGGTATCCAGGGTAACGGCAGGTAACCAACCTTTTCTACTTGAGTGTAACCTGAAAATTCAAGAGTTTGTTCAGATATCAAAGAGCACAGTGGAATACATTGGTTCATGCACATCTATAGAGGTTTTCGTCCAAGAGCGAGTGGTGGTTTTCCCATCTGAACTGGCCTTTTAAAGAGAAACCAAATTTGACCTAAATTGTTGAGTTGGTCAGCTACTGATATAAAGTTGTAATGCATAAGCCATGTTATCTCATTCCAATTTGATGGTTGCTTAGTGTGGTAAAACAACTGTTCCTCCAGGCCTGAATTGAACATTGTTTAGTTTGTAGATCCTTATACTAGTGAGGGTAGAAGGGAGAGAGGGGAGGAGAGAGAAGAAGCGAGGGAGGGGAAGGAGAGGAGTGGGAGAGAAATGTAGGGGTTGAAAATCATGGCCAGTGCTGATTTAATGTGTAAGAGAATAGTGAATCTGATGTTGCTTAATACTCAAACCAGAAGACTGTGGGGGGGGTTTAATTCATTTCATCTGTGTAAAAGACAATGCAGCCCTTTGTTTGATTGGTACCTTTTGCAAAATACTATCCTACATGGACATTTCATGACAGACTTCACTGTGGAGATAAATTCCTTGTTGGTGGTATTAATAGTCTCAGCAACAAGAAAAAAAAAACAAAGAGGAAGGGAAATTATACTGTCTTGTTTTGTTGTCAGCCCTCAACTCCTGACTATTCTGTGAATTTCAAGTATTTTGTCCCTGCTGGTTCTACAGTACTTAAATATCACTGTTATAGGTACTTCTTATGTTAAGCTGTGTAAAATTAGACTCTCCACCTCAAATGTTGAGTGTTTGCTCCCAAGGGATCGTGTTAAAAAGTGGAGTGTGAAAAAAATTTAAGGGTTGGGTTTCTTCTGCACAGTTGTTTATATACAGAGTGTGCTAGAAAGACTGGATGGCAACTACTGGTCATGCTGTGGGGTTTTACAAGAGTAGCAGTGTTCATTGTCCAGAATATACAATCAGAGGGGTAGTAGTTCTCTATTTGTCATAATTCTGGTTGGGTCTGGTGTGGAAGTATGTCATGAAGCAGAGAAATCATGTTGAAAAATGAAACATTAAAAAGATTGGATTTCTCCAGCAGGATTTAAGTCAGAAAATCCAACTTCAGGAACACATTAATGCAGCAGCCTTGCTAGCCTGGGTAGGGTATCAGGGGATTGGGTTTCTCCATCCCATTTTGAAAATTGTGTGTTTTTTGCTAGGAGCCTAACAAAATAGAATTAAGTCTCTAAAAGATTTATGGTGGTTCAGTGGTATCTCATAATGCTAGACCATTTGCTGCAAGGGTTTTTTTGGGGGGAGGGGACATGTATTTGGAGGTCATCCTTTATGTCCCTTGTCAAAGAAATTTTGGACTGTTCTAAGGCAGGTTTTGTCATAGTTTTATAAAGTTCAGCATAAACTCATAATCTTTAGGGCCACTACAGATCAACAGCCCTACCTCCATCCTATATTGATGTTTGTGAGGATAATTTTCACTCACCCTTAAGAATCTCCAACCCTGATACTGTTGCTACTATTGTTGGAAAATATGACAGAGAAATGATGAGTTTGTTTGTTTCCTTTTACTGCAGGGAGTGTGGCTGATTACAGTGACTTGAAGGTAGGTGATCATATTCTCTCCATCAACAAAGAGAACACCCGTCGGTTTAACCAGGAGGATGTCCAACAGTGTCTTAGCCAGTCGATACTTTCAGGGAAGCTTACCTGTAAAGTGAGAAGATACCAAGATGGGAAGGTACCACCTGCCAAAACAGGTGAGAAAGTTTGGATTGTGGTTGAGGTTTAGTCCTAGTCAGGAAGGGTAGCTTGGTGGTGTATTTTTTTGATTCCTTAGGTCTGAGAATTTATTGACAAACCTTTTATTTATCGTGTATCCAAGATTTCCAGAATAACAAAAGCCAGGTGATCATAAAACCTATTACTAGCCTTGCAAACTGTCCTGTATTTGTTTGTTTTTTTTTTTTTTTTCGTATTTTCACACAAGGTCTAGGTTTATCTGGAATGTTATAATTTGCACTGTCTTCATTCACTTAGCCATAGCAAGTAAGTTCATGATGAACATCTAAATGTTATGTTCTTCTTGGTAGCACCAACATCAGAGCCAGTATTTCAAAGAAGTATCACTCCCAAGTTTGAGAGTCTACCTCCTGTGCATGCACCACCAAGGACACAGTCAGTTCCAGTCCATCAACCAGTTAAGAGAGAGCCACCAGAACCTGCAAAGGTTGTAGAAAAGACTGAGAAGGATCAAAATGATGACGATATAGATGTGCTTAGACCTGACCCTACCAGAAATGCATTGGCAAGGGCCCGTCAGATGTTGGACAAGCTTGAAATGGATGATGATGAAACTGAAAGGTTGGTGGTATTTTACATATCTGAGTTTGGAGGAATTATGTAAAGTGGGACCCCAGAAATAAAATGATTGCAGGAAACTTCCTATTTCAAGTACACATAGTACATTGAAATGATTGAATTTTCTAATAAACTGGTAGGGATCTTGTCTACCAAACCAATAGAATAAAACTTATTGTAGATAAAAGTTTTTGGTATGAATTTGCACATTATGGTACGAAGGAAGGATGTGCCAATAATCTTGACATGAAATTCAATGTTTCTTAAATTTTGTCTGCTAGTTACCCACCCCCCTCCAATGAAGAAAATTATGAGCTGTATTAGTCCCAGTCCCTTCCCCCATTACCTCCAATTTATTTTCCTCTGAGTCTCTTCCTTTGTCCCTTTGGGGAAATCACCTATTTTACAAATTTACAGTGACATTCCCTCATGAGTGATGTCTAGTTGTGCTCTGTACTTTGTATCTTCTGCTAGTAAGCATATATGTCACTCCCTGTGGGGTTTTTTTTATTCCTGAAATGCTCTATATATTGACATGTAAGTAGCAAACAAAATTAAAGTGAGTGACAGGTTATTTTATTTTTGTTTGACATGAATATTGCAGATTTTTCATATTTCTGTACTGTTATTTGTTAGGGAAACTGTAAGATCATTAACAAAAGCTCATCGTACAAATGTGGAATGCCTTTACTACAACTCGCAGTTCAAATTAAAATTCACTGCTGCATTATCACATTCTCCCTAGGTTTCAGTAGTCAAGATTTATTTCCAATTTATCCCCTTTTCCTTGCCTAGCTCTTCAAGATCTTCAGACACAGCCGATCACTCTCCTGTCTCATCTATGGGAAGTTCTTCATACACCAGCAACAAGCCACAGCATAGACAGCCACCCCAAACAAACGGATATCATGCACCTCATGTAAGTGACCTGTCTGACTGTTAATCAAATCCAGGCCTCATATTTCTTAAGCAAAGTCACAAAAGAAAGGTATTGATAGAAGTAAACTCTTGCTAATACCGGACAAAAATGCTAGAAAGGTCTCTTCAATCTTGAACAGAATGCAGGAGTACACATCAAATATTTGATGTTTGCCCACAGTAAACAATTTGTATGTGTACTTTCAACCTTACAGGACTTCCCACTACTATGTGTGTCCACAGGAACTAACCTGTTGCCTATAACCAGTTGCCCCTAAAAACATTTTCTTGGAACTGTGAAAAAGCCCTGTCATGCTTTAACGATGTTCATAATGGTGCATGTGACTACAAAGTTATTTTGTTATTTACATTGGCTCCTGTTGTACTGAAGCTTCAGTCTACAGCTTGTGTTCTCTTTTTTTATACTTATGGTAGCAGAGAATTGTACTGGCTGTCCCTATGTCCTTGCTTTGATTTGTTTTTCCCTGTCTGAACTCTCTGTTGTAAAGTTCATTTGAATTCTGCCTTGTAGTACCAAGAGACTGGGTACTGTATCACCCTCTTCTGTATTAGGATATTGAATTTGGGGTTTGTTAGGGCCAGGAAGTATGCACCATGTGTTCTCAAGGATGTAGTTTCTGGGGTTGACATTTCCTGGGGTAGCACTTGGAGATCCTACCCTGCATGTTGGAGACCTTACCTTACATGTTGGAGACCCTACCCTGCATGTTGGAAACCCTACCCTTCGTGTTAAGTTGCCTTAAACACAGAATGAGTATTGTTAATTTATTTGCCATCAGGAACTACAGGAAAAACTTTCTACATTTTTCTTACCTTGACACCTTTTTAAGAAAGTGTCAGTCCAGAACACAAAAACTTCTTGAAATGTTTCCTACACATCTGTTTGAAGCAATACTCATTGATGGCTTTTCATAATCTGTAATCTGACTGTGTCCTGTCCAAAATCATGGTCATGTCATATCATGCTTTATTGTGAAACCTTGCCCTCTTATCTCTTGACTCATAGTTTATGTGAGGTATATTAGAGTTTGTTATCTTATAGTTACCTGGCAGGTACTGTCTGAATGTAAGGTATGTGAATGGGCATGTTTGAGACTAAACATGACTGGTGGGTAGTTCCTCACAAAAAAGTCACAAAATCTCTGTTTCAAATTACAAATGCAATGGGTATTATGGATATTTTACAACTTGGTACATGGTAACTATACTTATTGTTTGCTGGTTTTTTTCCCATGTTGGTGACAACGAAGCAAATAAGCTTTTCACTTGGCGGTTGTAGAAAAGTCTTTATGTGGTTGCTTTGAGGTCAAGTGAAAAAAAAAAAAAAAAAACACAGTTGATCATTTGTACTTGCTAAAGAAATGGCACATGTGGGGTTTTTTATTTTTTTATTTTTAATTCAAAATGGATCCCTGTTTCTGTGAAAAGTCCCTATTGTAGAACTGTAACACATTGAGACAATGCACACATCTTACATTCCAAGTACACTCTCTTGAAAGATCACATACAAGATTATTTACAAATATATCATCCTTTGCCGCATAACCCCACATACATGAAGGCCTGCAGCAGTTGTGTATATAACTGGTTCTTTATGCATAGCATGAACATACTGCTGATCAAGTTTGATATTTTGCTAAACTACAGGATATAATTTTCAGAAATAAAACATTAAAAAAAATTGGTATGGGGGCAGAAAAAGATGCCCATAGGGATGATCAACTGTTATTTTTTCATTTTACTCAGCGTAATTCTTTGCTCGTTTTCGTATTGTGGAAAAGATGAAGTCATATTAAGGCTAATAAATTTATTTGGTTTTCCTCTCTGCTGCCTCTCAATTCAAGGAGGAGAATTGTGAGCATGGTGAAGCTGTTGTAAGTATTGAGGATGAAACTGATGGACCCCACTTCCTTAAATTACAGGACCTTAAACATGAAAAAGACTGGTTTCCTAATGCCTCTATGGAGGTGGCTGTAGGGTCCCAGTCATCCCTGCAAGGATCTGAAGATAGATTTTCCACAGAGGGCCTTCAGCCATCTCCCTTAAAAGTGGGCCTCTCCCCTGGTTCTGTTGAAGCAGGCGAGGATCTGAATGATTCCTTTACGCAAAGTGAAGACTTTGATGATAATGAGAGTGGGGTTGCTCCCTTAAATACAGGAAGTGATGATGATGATAATGATGATGATGATGGTGGTGATGATCATGATATTGAGGTTTGTAAAAATGTGCCACCAGAACTGTTTGTTTTTGCCGTGAACCACCTTCCTTCATTTGATTGTTCCACACTGTGCTCAACTTCTTGATCTGTTCACTTGTATTCTCAAAATCCATTTTCCACGTTCTTTTACCAATCAACAACTTAACTTTTAGATGTTGTGCAGTCACACTTTGCAGAGGTTTGTTGAATAGTCTTTCAGGAATTGCCTTCTGTTTTGAATTATTACTCTCCTTCATGTTAATAGTTTCATAAATATTTAGGTTTCTGTTGCTTAAAATCTATTGACAGTTCACGTTATCCATCTTCAGTGGTTGTTAGTCTCATTTTTTGTGGTATCATGAGGTCGCACATTAATTCTTTTGTTGACTCGATGGTTATGTTTCACTCTCTAGACCTGTATTGCATTAATTTTCAGTGATCTCACAATGGACATAAATGAATGACTAGTACATGAACATGAAGAATTTGAGCTTGAAAAGGTCAAACTTTAAAATGCTGTACTCACTGCAGAAGGGCTGATCAGAAATAAGAATGGGTCCTTCCAATCAAAAAATTCTGAAAAAATGATCAAAACTTTCTTTGGCTTTCCTAAATTTTCACAACACAAAATTTTTTACTGGTTTCTCTTTCTTACTCTAACAACAACACCCGTTAACCATGAATGGGTTCATACAATACTGTTCAAAACATATTTTTAGTGTGTTATATGGAGCAGTGATTTAATGTTACAATGTGTTTCTCCAACAATAACATAACCCCCAGTTCACTACTGGATATAATGGAATGGTACCATTTCAATCATTTGTGCAGGCCTTGATTTTTCAATTTCCTTTGTGTTCTACTAGTCACACTCTTCAGGTAATTTAGGAGTGTGGTAGGTGTGCCTTTTTTTTTTTTTTTTTATTAAACTTGAATAAATTTATCTTGTGTTCCAATCCTCTAACTAGCTAACTAGGTGTGTAAACAACCACATTCATCACTATGAATTGAGGTGAATGGTGATGTGTAATTGCATTTGCATGCCTCAAAGTTGAAGGTCTGTTGTGCATAAAATGTCATGTACTCTCTCAACACTCGTGCTCTGGAGGGAAGCACCTTAGTAATGACTTGGATCTTGAATTCTCCCATTGATTATTTAACACAAGCCCAGGGAATCACTTTTAAACATTCAAATTTTGAATGTTAGTTTTGAGATTCATTGATTACACAGGGACATTAGGCAGTTTACCCACATAGCTGCCAAATCGCCCCAGAAAGATGCCATACATAACCAAACCTTTCCTAAGTTAGAAGAACTTTTAGTATCACACAACTTGTTTACTGTCTAGTTCATAAAAATCATAGTTTACAACCTGGCCAGGTATCCTTTTGATGTGCACCTTAAGTCATGTTTACACATTTAATTTTTTTTGTTTGTGAGGAACACCTGTGGGACACAGGAATCACACACACATATTGTAAACACCCCCGCCTCCCTCCAAAAAAAAAAAAAATAAAAAAAATCATGACCACACTTCTGATGTATGCAGCAGTAAGCATTTTCTAATTTCTTGTGGCAATTTGGGTTGGCTAATATTTTCAAGTCTGTACTTTGTTAAACCTGCCTTAGATATTATTTCTCAATACTGTATAGTTTACCTAGAAATGTTTGTATTTTGTGATTTTAGATTCCTTGTCTACACTAAACCCACCCCATCTCACAGAATGCTTTTAACAGATTCAAAAATGGTGTTGTGTTTGGTGAAAATCTTCCTTTAATACCCTAGAGAAATGTTTACATGAATCTTTGACCCCTTCTACCTGTTCATAATTTTTTGTTATAGTGTCATACTGATAAATTTTGTGAGTTTTATGAAAGTGGACTGCTCAGGTTTGTGGTGTACATTTAAATTAAGTAGGTTAAATTCAGATCGGACTTCCCTCTTTTTGCTTATCACAGAAATTTTAACTTTTTAATACTGCTTTTAGATTATGCAGACATTTTTTGAACCAGGAATAGGTTTTCATTCTTCATCAGACCAGAAAATTTTAAGTCATTGAGCTGATGGCAGATCATGACTTCATTGACATGTTTTAGTTATTATCCTCAAAAACAATGAGCTGTGTTTATGTAATGGTATCTTTCATGATTTTTTAAAGATTAAGTAGAGTGGTGCCATTTCAAGAATTTTTGCAGGTCTTAATTTCCTTGGTGTTCTTCACCAACCTGTTTCACTGTAAACTCTTAAATTCAAATAGCTGCATTGTCATCAAAAGATAAAGCATTGTAGAGCTATGAACCAGGGGTAAAAGGAAGTGTATGTATGGTAAGTTTTAAAAGAGATGAATGAATTTTCCAACAGAACTAATCCACCAACTAATTGTCATCTACATGTGGACCAGTATTAATTGAACTGTAAATTAAATGAAAAGTGAGATTGAAAGTTTCATCATCTTTTCAACTTTCAAGTTTTCATTAGGAATCAAAAGGTACCTGTGTACATTGTTACTGTCTTTTGCTTGTCAGGTCTTAACCTCTGACCTTTAACAGTTGGGTTCAAGTTTTTGGGATTTACTCTCATTTCAGTCAGCAGATCAGAACAGTGTTGATGATGAAAGTGTCTCGTCAGAAGATGTGAGACAGCCACCCTCATGGTACAAACAACCCAACAGACCAACCCTTCAAGCTCAAGTCCGTGTTAATTCGCCGGTAAGGATATCTGCATTGGTTCCTTTGAATGCAATGACATTTTGTTTCCATAGAAAATGTATGTGAGCTGTAAAGTCTTCGTCCCTAAGGACCTGAATTCTTTATCAGCTATGATTGTGTTCAAACTGATGAAACAACATGGCAAATACATTTATTTTACCCCAGCCACTACAGCAGACTTTCAAAGCAATGGGAAACCTTTTTTATAGGGCGGGGTCTGCTCATTGCAAGCTGGAAAGTTATCACATCTGCTATGAATCTTTCAAATTCAATTATGGATGATTCTAGAAGATTTAAAAATTGCTGAATACCAAATGTAAATGGCCAAGTTTGAATTTATCATTTACTAGATGTTGTTTCTATAATTTGAATGGTCCCAAATCTTTATTGTGATTTCAGTGATTTTTCAGTTTCAGTTTTTAGTAGAAAAATTGTTAATAGGATGGTTGTGATAGGATATCAGAGAGAGTAAGTAGGAGGGTTGCAGGCTGGGATCATAAGACAGGGGTGTGGCTTTGAGGTTAGGTTAGGTTAGATGGAGTTTTATGGCCCAGTTTGTATCCAGTCGGTTTAAAGTTGGGCTGACCATGGTCTTTTTTTCCATTTGTGGCTCACTTGCTTGTTTTCCCTACGCCATTGCTTATGCTAAGCACCCAGCACAATGGCAGTTGGTTCGATTTTTCAAGTCTTTGGCTTTGGTGTGGCTTTGAGAGCTTCATGATAATTGTTGCTATGAGGGTTTGGTGGAAGTGTCTTCAGAAAAGTTGTTATCAAGATAACCTATACTAGTTAATACTTAATTTATGCACACTAAATTGGGCATATAATTTATTTATGGACACACTAAATTGGGCATATAATTTATTTATGGACACACTAAATTGGGCATATAATTTATTTATGGACACACTAAATTGGGCATATAATTTATTTATGGACACACTAAATTGGGCATATAATTTATTTATGCACACTAAATTGGGCATATAATTTATTTATGGACACACTAAATTGGGCATATAATTTATTTATGGACACACTAAATTGGGCATATAATTTATTTATGGACACACTAAATTGGGCATATAATTTATTTATGGACACACTAAATTGGGCATATAATTTATTTATGGACACACTAAATTGGGCATATAATTTATTTATGGACACACTAAATTGGGCATATAATTTATTTATGCACACTAAATTGGGCATATAATTTATTTATGGACACACTAAATTGGGCATATAATTTATTTATGGACACACTAAATTGGGCATATAATTTATTTATGGACACACTAAATTGGGCATATAATTTATTTATGGACACACTAAATTGGGCATATAATTTATTTATGGACACACTAAATTGGGCATATAATTTATTTATGCACACTAAATTGGGCATATAATTTATTTATGGACACACTAAATTGGGCATATAATTTATTTATGGACACACTAAATTGGGCATATAATTTATTTATGGACACACTAAATGGGGCATATAATTTATTTATGGACACACTAAATTGGGCATATAATTTATTTATGCACACTAAATTGGGCATATAATTTATTTATGGACACACTAAATTGGGCATATAATTTATTTATGCACACTAAATTGGGCATATAATTTATTTATGGACACACTAAATTGGCCATTTGAAATGGGACTCTTTGACTTTGCTAGATAACAGTTGACAAAGTGGTACACCAGGAAAAAAAGAAAACACTGGAAAGGTTCATTCTAATTCCATCTTTGCATCATAGCATATCAGGTTTGTTGCACCTCACCTGTTTCATGGTAGAGCATCCGCCTCTGACATGGAAGGCCTGGGTTCGATTTCCAGGTCGAGTCATACCAAAGACTCTAAAAACGGAACCTACTGCCGTTGTGTGTGATGCTCCGCATAAGAAATGGAGTAGGGAAAACAAGCCAGTGAGCCGCAACCGGAGAAAAGGCCGTGGCCGGCTCGACTTGAACCAATAGGTTGGAAACTCTAACTAACTAACTCACCTGTTCTGTACACAAAGATAATTTATGGTTGGGTTTTATTTGTTGTTTAGGTCTGTGATTGTAAGTTGTGTGTTGTAAGTTGTTTGCAAACTATAAGTAACCATATTTTTTGGTTCCTTCCTTACCAGCCATCCAGTCTTGATGGAGAGGGATTCCGTAAGAATGAGGAACCCCAACTCCAGTTTTCATTTAAGTCCTTCTCTGCCCCCAAGCCCTACAAGGACACAGACAAAGATTCCCTAGGAAGAGAAAACGCAGCACCAGGGTCAGACAGTGATGATCAGACCAAGAAAAGGGACTATTTGAACCAGAGACGCAATGATTTTTTCAGTAAGATAGCCTACCCACCTCGTGTGAAACTGCGCTGTCAGCATCGGACAGGTACTGGCTAACCATGCAAAGTGTCTTGAAAGAGTAACATGGAGGCAATTTAATCTTGGCATCCTGAGAATAATGTTCATGTGTGTTTGCTTCCCTCTATATCATTTGAAATCCTGACTCTGAGGTAACTCACTCCTATTGTGCATGCATGAAAACTACACATCAGCCCATAAGGGTGCATCAAAATCCTTTCAGAGATTTTGCCTGATATTTTGTTCTAAATTGTGGACATTCATGATCAGCATTTTTGATATATTTGGTGGACCTTGTGTCATACCATACCACATCTTTTTAAAGTTTACCAAATTCATCATATTTCAAAACTTCCAAGTATAAATGCTGCCCTCTCCTCTTTTTGTGCCCCCCCCCACCCTGCGAGATGTTAATGCTGTGTTTGCATCTAACACTCTTGAGCCACTTTGCATGGGTACTAACGCCAGCCATTTGCCGTGCTGTCTTCGTCGTTTTATATATCCTTTGTGTATTCCTCATACATGTATGTACAATGTTACTTTTTGAAATGTAAACAACTGCAAATCAAGTTTTCAGAGAAATGCTGACTTTACTCTAAAAATGTGGTATTGGGTGATTATTCTGACATATACGCATCAAACAAGTTATCCTTAATATTTCTTGATGTATCTTCGCCTTCAGGAATGATTAAGTTTTGTACTGGGTTCTCTCATGGGATCATATTGGTAAACAAATGTCACATGTAATTTGGGAATGACATCATTGCAGAGGGTTAACATTGACTTTTTCTGTTAGTCAATATTAAATATAATGTGTATTTCGCTGCTGCCTGTATTTCAAAAACATTCCACAATAAAAGTCATGTATTCTGCTAGAATATCTTGATAAGTGAATTTTTTTGGCAGCTACCCCTCTTGTAAAAAGACAAGTGTAAGATATCAGAATTTTCAGGATGAGGGGAAACTCTGGTTTTGCATGACTGAAACCATTTACCTTCAGCTTCTTGCAATGTTTTTCTAATTCCATGGAACAAAACCCATTTTAGATATGTCAGATTGCATAATGAGGGGGAGGGGGAAATCCCCCTCCTGCCCTTCCTCTTACATTTGTATGTACCTGTGCTGATGTGCAGAGATTGTTCGTCAGGGACAATTGATCTTATTGCGTCATCCTTTTAAAAACAGGAGAAATGTCGAAAGATGGACCGAAAGAGAAAGGTATCATCCAAGTTTGTTTTCTATTTTATCACCAAAACTAAACATCCTTCAGTTTTCCATGATGCTGATTAATTCACATTTCAAACACAGTTCCACCTTAGGAAGTGGGAATGGGTTCTATTTCTTTTTAAACCACTGTAGCATACACAAATACATTAGGGCTGTAGCATTAAGTGATGAAAAGAACTGTCAGTAGTTGAAGCAGACCAAATTTGGTAAAATATTTAAATGGTTGTAGCCTGTTTCAAGGAGTGGAATTTTTTCCCATCTCCTTTATTGATAAAGTCCAAAATCAAACACTTGTTGTATGTACAGAAATTTTTCTGAGAGTGGAAATACTCCACAGCTACTAGACCATTTTGAAAAACACCATGAAATTTTCCTTCTCTCCCTAGATAGAGGGCGGTGTCACCATGAAACCAGTATCGGTGACAGATTATAATTACAATTATAGCCAGACATTCAGGGTCAGGAGTTAAAGGAAATCAAATTTTTTTTATGCACCTTCAAAACAGGTCCTACAAAGCCTGTGAAATGAGTAATTTGCATAATACTACCTAACTTTCTAGTTATTTCAGTGTGATGAAGCTTACTCTGGTGATGCCTCGAGGTTGGTCATAAATAATACTCTTGATACTTTATGAGAAAAGAGGGTGGAAGCTATAGCTGGAAGGAAGTTAATTTGAAAGTGCTTAGTCATGCAGTGTGCAATATTGAGAATTATATACTAAAAGGTGATTTAGAAATTGACTTTTGCATCCAGTGTCAAAAAAAAGGAAAACAAATTGAAATGTGAAATTGAAAAAAAGTGATATAGATAGAGTGAAAGAAGAAAACAGAATTTTCTGTGTGCGCGTTTTGTTACTATGCCAAATTTCTTGTGGTTAAGGTTAGGGTTTGTGGTTAGGTGTAGGGTACCAATGTCCTGCTACAGGAATACAGTGTTTATCAAACGGTTAGCCTGAGTTTGCTAGGGATTTTGAAATTACAAATTAGCATGAGGAAGATGTTGTATTATGCTTAAATAAAGAGTTGCTTTACACACTCCTGCTGTATGTCCAACTATGCTCTCTAAGTAACCTCCATTTTAGTTACGGTACAGTTGTAGGTAATATTTAAGTTCTCTGCTCTAAAGCATCGGATACATGTTGCTGTGTATTTTATCAATCACAGTATTAACTTGCATCGTTTTCATAACATTTTCATGTCATAAGTCATTCAACACTTGTACTCTTACATCAATTTTGTGGTATTATTCCCACCTCTGCCACCATATGTAGAGGTTCTTATCATATGTTGCTGTGTTAAATTGTGTGCAGTGTTACTTATAACCAAATCATACACTACTTCCCACCCTTGTAACCAACGTGTCATTTTCTTCACATTCATCAACCCATTCTTACAACAATATAGAATCCCAGAAGCTTATCAAATTTATTGAAAGAAGGGAGACAAATATGGTCACAAGAGGTTTTCATCAAAGCCCATGAAATTATCTGAAAATTTGTGAAAAGAACAAAGCATAATTTAGTATTTGCAGTGTTAGAAAATTTTGGTGAATACAGTGGAATGAGACTCCTCCCATCATCTGAACCTCTGGATCTAACCTTGGGTTTCTTTATCAGGTAAGTTTTTGGCAGGATATCAGTCTGTTCCAAATTACAAGACAGCTTGATGGATGAGAAAAAAATTTTCAGCAAGCAGTGATGTGATGACTGTGGTATTTAATCTTTCTACTTGGTGACTTTTTGCAGGACCTACCTAGTGGGGACCATTGCTTCCCAGCATGTATTATTTTTGATGTTTGCAGGTGGTTGATTTATTTTTGAAACTAAGTTATATCTTTTACTGCCACAATAACAATATATAGTTTAGAGTAATTTGCAGCATTAAATTTTTCTAATCTCTGTCCATATTGAAAGAAAAATTAAGAATGTATAGGTAGTTCAATATAATTGCCCTTCCCTCCAAGCAAAAGATTATTTCATTCCTTGTCATGCAGTGTTCTACTGCTAGGGATATTGCCCATAAATTCAAACAGAAAGGACTCACATGGAATTACCACAGTCTGTTAAATTAGTACTCATTGGTGTCCTGTTTATTAAAAGAATAGTCCAAAGCCAAATTTATGTTTGATATGTTAAAGAGGAACATATTCTAAGCATTCTGGTGAAAGTTTTATTCATTTGGCATGTTCAGTTCTCGAGATATTAGTGTCTGAATGTGGCAAATTTTCTACATAAAATGAACTTGGGGCAAGCAGGTGTGATGTCATGGCTTTACATTGTCAGCCAATAGTTTGTATTTGTTTATAATTTACCACCAATTTTATGCTACGAGACTTATATGTTAATACCATCCGTGCATCCTGAGCAATGGGGTTTTAAGAACTTCAAGTGCCTTAGGGGCAAGATAACATCCCTAATCAATTTAAGCTCAAACTAACAGGAAGAAAAATAAAAGAAAAACAAAACATTGGCCAACAATGTGAATCCATGACATCACAGCTGCTTGCTTCAAGTTCACTTTTCTTTAAAGAGGCTTATTGAGTTGATATCGATAAGGTAATGAGAGTCTCAAAGGGTCACTACCACATAACAATGCTTCAAGTCAGCATAACAAGTCCAGTATCAAGCCCAAAAGTCACAGAAAACGTTAAATTTTGACTCTTCTACTGTCCTGACTTGTAACGGTTTTGTACATAATTTGAAAAAGTGTCTGGTCACGAATTTTCGAAAACGCTCTTGAACCGTTAATTACTCACTCGTAAGACAGTTATTTGTATGTAGGGCACAGGGGTTGTCTAAGTTTGACCATTTGTCATTGGTATGTGAAGAAAACTTAACAGGTTTGGAAAAATTTGTTGAATTTGATGAACCAACTCCATGAGCCGCTTTAAAAATGTGTCAACTTCAATTGCCAGTATCTTGAGAACTGAACATGGGAAATGAATGAAATTTTTACCCAAATGCTTGGAATGTGTTCTTCTTTAACATATCAAAAATAAATTTAAATGGATCCTGTGGGAAAGAATCATAAGTTGGGGCAATTGTAGACCTGGGAAAAAAGTCTAGCTTTTGCAAGCAAGTTTCATGTTATGTTGTAGGAGAAGAATTGAAAGTTTATCAACATACTTTACCTCTTTGAGTAGCCATAATGCTTACCTGTTTAGTAGATCTTTCAGTGATCTAACTTGATATTTTTTTTTTTTTTTTTTTTGAGTAGTACCTTCAATGTAGGGAATGTATTGTGAGGTCACTTTTCTAGTTCAAATACGAGATTTCATGGCATAGCATTATCAGGTATGATCAATGTACAATAGTTACTACAGATGAACCATATATTATAATATCACAGTGCCATCCATCCTATTATAACCTGCATGAATATTCATTACTAAAACAATTGTTGTGTGAATTAACTCATTCGTCATATTCTCCAACTAGAGCTTGTTGCCACACTTTATTTATCCTGCAGTAACTAATTGGACATAAACTGCATACTAAAATGTAATGGTTCAAAGGTAAGATCATTATGAAAGGGTGGATCTCTGAATTACAAAGAAAGAATGGAGTTGTAAAATTTTGTTAATTTGTAACTTAAAAATTGCAAAAAGAGATAGATTAAAAATTAGACATTACTAGTTAAATTATAAATTTATTATTGAAATATTACATATTACAATTGCTATTACAAATTATATTACAAATTTGTAATTAAAAAAAAAAAAAAAGAAAAGAAAGTTTTAAAAATTCATACAAGTAGAACTATGCAGTACTTTCCTGTCAGCTTGTTACAATGTATTCATGTCAATTCCCAAAAGGAGTACATTTGTCATGGCATTTTGTTGTTCATTTCAGCAAAAATTTTCTTAATGGAGTAGCAGGCCTCAACAAAATCACTCTCCATTGAGGAGTTGGTGGTGTGCTTAATTTTGAATTAGCCTCTCCAGTTTGGCGATTGGATCTTAAGTCTCTCCTATTTTGTCAGATGTTGCCTGCAAGTTGATTTTCATAAGCTAAAATTGTGTGTTGAGTTTGTGCTTAATGGGCTTTCACAAGACAAATAATTTCAATCACCTCAAAAACAGTTCATGGTGTTATCATAATTTACAGTAGTTCAGCAGAAATTTAACAGTTACACTAAATTATTTGGCCAGTAGACATCATATTCTGATGGGTAAATTTTTAATCTCTCTCACCAACTGATGAGATGGTTTTAAGATTTCTGTGCCAAGATGTGTGAAGAAGGCCAATGGTTGGTACCTATACATGAATCCAGACAGCAAGTGATGGTCTGATTTCAGTCGGCCATAACTGGGGTCCATCACCTTTAAATCTTTCCATTTCCTTGCTTACCTCTATCATGGATGGTTGTCCACTAATTTGCATCTTAAATTCTCCAATTTCACTAAATATGAGGGTTTGAAATTCATGTAAACAATAAATAAAGACGATTTTTGGCTGATGGACCCCACTAATGGCAGCCTACAGTCCCTATAAAAAAGCGCTAATCGGATCCATCTATAGAAGTCCAAAATCTGAAGGATGAAGTGAATTCACCTATCATACAGTTGTTACACAAAAGTATTGCTCACATTTTATTTTAGTTATTAAATTTTCATAGTGATGACATAATTTTGAGTATTTCTCTTGGCATCTTAAAAATAAACAAACACAAATAATTACAAACAAGTGCAAGTAATACCTTGGCTCCTTTGTAACGTTGCCATGGTGATGCAACAGTACTTTTTCCTCTCAATGGTACTTTCAGATAATTTGAAAGAGAAAAGAATGTCAGTTAGCAGCTTGTGTTTCATCTATTGATTCAAGTCTTTAAAGTTTAGTTTATGATTCTATGGAGTTTTCACGAGCAACTAGCTGATGATTTAAAGTGATAGATCTTGCGTATGAATGTCACATGATATCATTTAATAAAGTTAACACTTTTAAGTACATTAAGTAGACTTCCTACCAATGTGTCCTACACGAAACAGTTTGCACTTGTGTTGGGGAAGGTTGCAGAGATACAAACTAAGCTAAATAGAAGGTGCACTTTCTGTTCATTGACATATCCATAAGGTCTATTATTAGTTGCAGAACCCTTCAAGTTCTTATGAATAAAGAATTATCATCCTCCATTCGGAAGTACTTGTTGACTCACAATTCATATTATCATAATTTATCTGTAGAAGTAGTAGCCCAGAGTGACTCATTGCATTCCAATAAAATTGTTCTTTCGTTCTGCATGGGCCAAATGTGTGTTGTTTAAACCAAATGTCAGAATATGAATCTCAAAAACTTACCTGAAGATTCAAGTGAAAAAGTTGCTCATACCCTGATTAGCTTGCATAAATGATTGATTATTGCTACAAAGTGGCTGTAGCAACATGAGTCTGCATGATTTAAAGATTTATGATTTAGCTGAAGTAAAATCTTTGAAAGTTAAGTCTTCTTTTTTAAAATGAAATTCAGTCATATTTTTCGTTTAAATATTTTATGTACTCATGTTAATGTATATGCAAATACTATAAAGAAAACATGAAGCACAATCGAAATTGGAAATAAAGGTCTAAATTCTGCTTCTTTTGTTGCAGTTGATGAGTATGGAAATGTGAAAGAAGTGGATGGAAGGTTTGGAGGGGTTGAAGAACCAATCAGAGCACAGAATGAAGACACAGCAGAAATGATGCCAGTGAGAAGGCCTATCAAACCTCACACAGCACACAGGAAACCCTTTAATAGGGAGGAAGAAAGAAAACGTTTGGAGAAGTGGAGTGAGGAGCAGGAAAAACGGAGACAGGAGAAGTATGAGCTGGAGCAGCAGCGTCTCAAAGAAGAGCAAGAACGAGCAATGCAGATGGCAGTGGAAGACATTCAGAAGAAACGAGAGGAAGAGGAGAAAGCTCTGGAGGAGAAGAGGAGGATGATGCAGAAACAGCAAGAGGAGATGAGAGAGATGAGGCGGAAGCAGATGGAAGAGGAAGAGAACAGGAGGAAAGCAAAGCTGGAACAGGAGAGGTTAGCTCGGGAGGAGGCTGAGAGGCAGAGACAGGAAGAAGAGAAGCGTCGTGAAAAGGAGAGAGAAGAAGAGCAGAGGCGGGAAAGAGAAAGACAAGAGAGGGAGAGGATTTTGAGAGAGGAAGCAGAAAAGGAAAGGCAGGAGAGGGAGAAGGAAAGGAAAGAGCAAGAAGAAAGGGAGAGATTGCAGAGAGAGAGGGAGGAAAGAGAGCGGGCTGCAAAAGAAAAGATAAGAAAAGAGCAAGAAGAGTATGCTAGAATGCTGAAAGAGAGGGAAAAGGAGAGGCAAGAACAGGAGCGACTCAAGGCAGAGCAGGAGCAGAAAAGACAGGAAGAAGAAGATGCTGAACGGGAAAGACTCCAAGTTGAGAAATGGAAAAAAGAGAGTGAGGATAGAGAAAGGGCAGCTAGAGAAAAGCTGGAGCAAGACCATGCTCAGCAGGAGGAGATTCGGAGGAGATTAGAGGAGGAAGAGAGGGCAAGAATCAGAGAAGAAGAGAGGGAGAAAATGAGAAGGGAATGGGAAGAGGAGAGAAAGAGGGAATTGGATCAGTTGCAAAAAGAGAAGGATAAACTTCAGAAAGAGAAGGAGGCCCTGGCAAAGAAGCACGAGGATGAGCGTCAGATGTTGAGGGCAGAGAGAGAAAGGATGGCCAAGGAATTGGAACAGAAAAAGGCCTATGAAATAGAAGAACCAATAGGGAAAATGACAAATGGTGAAGTGATGTCCTCTCCACCAAAGACGGAACTAGAAATTAGGCATTCTCCAAGGAATTCTTACTCTCCACGAACAGTTAGTCCTGGAAGTCAGAGGATTAAGGAAAATAATCAGAAGAATATGGTACCAGAGAGGGACCACCCATCAAGCCATTCCATTATGTCTCACTATAAAGGTATGTTGCAGTATACAAGTGCACTTCCTCATATGGTGTATGTGGATGAAGAGAAGAGGATGATGTTGAGGGGAGGGGATTTTACTTGCATTTGAAAAAAGATTTGATGCAAATGAGAACAACCATTATTACCATTTTAAAAAACCAATTCTGAAAGAAAGGGCGGATTTTAGAGAGTCTGCAGCCAGTTACCATAGTATTTGAGTAGGTTAGCAATACATGAAATTGCAAATTGGGCTACCTCATATTCAAAACTGTTGATGAGTTTCAGTCTTTCCAGATTCACCTATCCCCCTCCCCCCCCCCCCTCCCTCCACCAAATCATTGACTTCTGCAGACACTTCAAAAAAATAAATTCATTCATACAAGTGATGTGTTGTAATTGAGGCATTCCACTAGGCTGGTAAATCTTTTTGCTTGTATGTTCACACCAGTGTAAACTAATTAGAATGCTGTGTTGATTAATAGCAACATAGTCAGTTGCTACATGGTAATGTTCATAAATTCATATGTGGCAGATATTGCTGATGCTCTGTCTGTATCAGTGTAACATGTGATCAGAAATGGATTTTTTTTATAGCCAAGGACTATGTCTTATTCAGGAAGCATAGTGTATGTGAGAAATATTTCTAGGTGCCATGTTCTTTCAATCTTATCTGTCTTTAAGATAGTCTCTAGTATTCCATGATCTTTTGTACTTTCAGATCCAAACATTCCAACCAGTCAGCATTGGCTCTTTGAAGAAGCTGAACGAAGGCGTCGTGCTGAAGAACAGGGTCTTGAAAGGAAGCTGCCACCAGATGTTGTAATTCCTCCACCTCAGAAAGATATGGCACCACCTCAGAAGCCACCTCATTCCATTCCAAGGCATATCAATGCGTATCCCAGAGGTTTCGAACCAGAACATCCAACTAGAATACCCCCACAGAGGAAGGACCCTGAAGTACCCGCAAGCAATGCTCCAGTCATGCGACGGATGCGTAGACCAGAAGCAGAAGCAGATAGGCAGAGGAAAATGCAGAATCGTCGTTCCCTACCAGATTTAGGTGGAGGCAAAGACAGCGCTGTACCAAGTAATGGCTACAGAGAAGACCCACCGTCCAGAAACAGTGCAAGGGTGAGTTGAGACTTCTTCATGTGGTATAAGAAAGACTGTAAAATGTTAACCTTTATGCAAGGATAGGTTGAATCTACTTTGCCCCTCATTACTTCCTATTTGCTTTATGTAATCCTCACATAGACCATTTTTCACATAGTAATTACAATGCATTGTGGGATGGTTTTGGTACTGATCATTTTTCACAGTGATATTTTACTGTAGCAAAGTTTGATGCACATCAAAACTGTATCCCATAACTCTTTGCACTTGCTATTTGGAAAAGGGTCTATTGTGTATTGTGTCACTTTTTCATATATTTGAAGTAAAAAGATAGCCTCCATATATCTATTAAAAGTACATACATGTGCTTTGAGGAGGATTCAAGAGAGGGGTTTCAATTGAATTTAGAGTGGATTTACAAATTCAGTGGGATATCTGATTATAGTTGTACATTTTGCATTACAAAACAATAAAAAATAAAACATTTATAAAGTAGAGATTTATTTAGACTCAAAAAAGCTGTCCTGAGCCAAAGACCATGTGAGACAAGATGATGATAGATGGTAGGGTTGGTGTACACAGCCCCCAGTGTGCATTAGCCATAATTTGATGGGTTTGAACGGTGTGTTGACATGGAGAGGTAATAGCAGAGCAGTGTATTACAAAGTTTTTACTTCAAAAAGAACACAGGAATTGGGAGTTACCACTTTTATGTGCTCAGTCAATCTAAAAATTTTCTCCATCCTCCTCTAGGCACCAATTTGGCTGTTTTTTAGCCATGATTTGATTGCCAGAGGCTTTGACAATTTTCAAATTGAAATTTTGGAATAATTATGTCAACATGATTGGCAGGATATGCTGAAGAGCTCATTTGTAGAAGTCTTCCACCTTACTTATGTCTTTTCCAAATGCAACCAGTTCAGTGAAGATCAGTTCAGTTTAGGGCATACATGCCATAAAACGACAGTGATTGTTCTTTGTTAACTGCTAGTATATTATGAAACTTTGGCATTGTTTGAAATTGGATTTGTGTCTAAATTATTAAATTTGTAATGAGACACCTAGTAAAGTATTAGAAACCATAGTTACTGTACACCAAAGAACAGAGAAGTCTCACAGAGTGATTAAGTGTTCACTTTGGTATTAAGTATAAAATATTTGTATTCTATGACAGCATAATATTTTATGATCAGATTTTCATAAAGTACTTTTTGAAATTGATATTTTCCTTGTCCAGGCTGTATTAAACCGAGCCCTTTCGAATGAAAATGTTAATAAAAGTGCTTTTACTCCGAGTTACCAAGGGCAATCTCAGTTCATGAGAAGACCCTCTTATGAGGTACAGCCTCAGTACAACAGGCAACCTCCATCCCACTGGCAGCCTCAATATACGAACCACTCGTATGAATTGAGGCCAACCCAGTACCATAGACATCCAGTGCAACCTTACAGACAACCAGAAGTACCAAGGTGAATACTTACATAGACACAGCAATGCTCTTTGACGATTCTCTTTAAAATGGTCGCCTTCATCCACCACCTTGCAATGCCACTGCTTTTTCATTTTGTCCATTTTTTTTTTTTTTGTCATTTTTGCTTTTACTTCAATGTATAATAACAATAGAAACATTAATTTTTAGAAAATACAGTTGATAAGAATCAAGACTTGAAAGACTCCTGTTGGATCCAGGAAGAGTAAAAGGAGGTCCATGTTACTGACTGCACCCTAGATGTTGAAAAATACCTTCTAGTCTCTGTGATTCTCATGGCATTGCAATTTCACAGTATGCAGGTGCTCCCTAACGTGGGGACGGAAATGCTGTCAACATAAGTGTACCAAGTCAGCCTAATAAAATATAGTAGGGACAAAATTATGGTTGAGTTCATGATGGGTTTGGCCATGTGGGCATAGTTTTTATGGGTAGTGGGTATAGCAACACATGTTTCAAGGACTTCTGTCACTTTCCAGTTAAGATGGCAGGTCTTACATTGTGGTCCTCCTGTCAGGAAATATAAGGGCAATAAAGGCTGGTTACTGGTGGGGTCAGTTGTGCTTGGGCAAAATCTTGGATTGCAAGATGTTTCTAAGTCAGCATCTTAGTATTTCTAATTATTCAAAATGTGTTCAATGTAACCTTCCCCTTATATTTACTGTTTACCATGGGACCACCACATTCACATGTGTGCTTTTTAGCAAATTTCACAAATTCTGCCTCAACTCAAGTTTTCAATGGAAAAGCTGTTCTCCTCATTTGCCATTGGCGGCTATGACCCTCATATTTTTTGATCAGCATGGAATGAGGTAGTCAGCTAAAATTTATGTGAGGTGTGGGACCTTTAAGGACATGTTCCATCTTGTTGCTTTTCCATCAAAATATTTTGTAATATTTGCTGAAACTTCAAACACAAATCAACTTTTCATGCCTTGCTGTTTTGTTCTTTTTTGTCATTCATGCTGTCATCGTTATAGGAAATTTTGGTCGCTGAATCTCACTGACCTTTGACCTCACTGAACTATTCTGCAGTTCCATTTCCTTTTGTTTGCAGACATCTGAGTCTCCTGTCAGTCGTTCGTCAGAACGGGGGCAGCATTCCATTCCTGGTCAGGGCTCTGCCTTTCAAGAGCCCAACAAAAGCATTCCACCAAATCAAGCAGTAAGCGGCAAATTGCAGTGCTGCAATTGCGGCAAATACCTTGGTCGAGGTGCAGCTATGATCATTGAATCTCTCGGCCTTCATTATCACTTAGAGTGTTTCAGGGTAGGTTTGCTGTTTGTGCATGCTCTTGTTTTTCTTTTTCTTTTGAATGAGCTCCATAGTGGCTGATCACTTGATGTTTGTTGTGGAGGGGTCATGGAAAAGACTGGCCCTGAAAGGAAAAGGGCTTTAAATGTTTCAAAAAGTTCCAAAGCTGTGCATGCCTTGTAAATTGTTTCTGTCATTTTTCTGTGTGTCACACAACATTATCAAGCCATCCATAACCTAACATTACAGGTCTTGGATTTGTCTTATTTTGGCTTTGTTATAGGTCAAGAAATTGTGCAAGAAAAAGCCTCCATACCCTCTAATGTTGAGTCTTTCATTTAAGTCACCTTACTTATTAAAGGGCTTGCACTAGTAGAAAATGTCCAATCAAGAGAGTGCATACAGGGAGTGACTTTTATCATTAATAAAACATGAAGTCTTATGAATATCTAAATCAGTGTTTGCTTCCTTCCCCCCCCCCCCCCCACCCACCATACCCCCCAAAAATGGGGAAGAGTCATAAAATAATGCAGATTTCAAAACTAGATAGTTCTGGTGAGGAAATAATTATAAGAAGAGATTTTTTATCTTTGATGGCTTTCTTTCTCGATAGCAGAATTTCTACACTACCTCATTTTACTGTCTCCCATTGTTCAGTATTTGTGGACCATGATTTGTAAAGATCGATCGATACAAAAATTCTTGTATCATATGCAATATTTGCCTCTTAAGGTCAACCCCACAAACCCCAATGACAAAATTCTGAAAAGTGAACTGCTGCCATGAAGCTTAATTTTGCTGGAGCAATGGTTTGGGTGTTTTTTTTTTCTTTTCTTTGGACATGTTTAGCATGTCTTGTTTGTCATTGCAGCCAACATTACAAAAGAAAGAGCACATTTTGCATGAAAATGAATGCTACACAAATTGCTGCCACAGGTGCTTTCATTCTTTACTTTGTTTTTGTTTCAGTACAATTTCATGTAAAATTCGATGAAGCATTTTCACCAAGAAATAAATGATTAGAAACACTATAAAGCGTTTTAAATTAACTGTTTTTTTTAAGGGGGAGAAACTGACAGCTGTCGTACATTTGCTACTTATGTGAGGCTGTGCTTTTTACTACTTTAATGTCTTCATATACTGGCAAGTATAGCACTGATGGACTTGAGATAGATGATGTTGGTGAGGAGAGGAGAGGGTAGGTAGGGGAGGAGTAGAGGTGTTTGGAATGAATGGTGTGTATTGTGATATTAGATAGGGATAAAAAAGCAGTTTCTATAAGGGGCAAAGGTGAAGATTGTACACCTCAGATTTACAAAGTACCCAACTTGTATTAAGCCAACTTGTCTTGATGTTTGGCAAGTACGGTGCCCATATGCATTGATTTGGAATTAGAAAATTGTATTTTAGATTCTAAACTATGATAACAGGGCTTAAATGAGGCACAAATAAGGGCACGGCCATTTTATCTAGCTCTTATAATGCATTCCCAAAAGGCATTGAGGGCACACTGCAGATTGTATTAAATGGTATGTGCTTGGTGGTATTTTCTTAGGAAGGACACAAATGCCACTTGGCCATGAAAATTAACCATTTTGAAGGACACTATAAAGATCATTGCCAAATACCAAGGCCATGCCTTTCTGGCCTTGGACTATTTACAGCCTTATGATCATGAATATGAAGAATGCTTTTGTTATGGTAGAATATGCATGAAGTTTTTTTTGATACATTTAACATTTTGTATGAGACCTGTAGTGTAGTATTATGCTAACTAATTTCTTACTATTTTTGTGTGTACAGTGCTGTGTATGCAGCATCCAACTTGGAAATGGGACCAAGGGTACAGATGTACGCATCAGAGCCTCGCAGCTTCACTGCCAGAACTGTTACAGCAACGAAGCAGGTGGGTTTTATATCAGGTTTTGGTAATGTACGTTGCCTGCCTCCTCATCTCCTATTAACACCTGTTGTCCCAAATTCTCTGCAAAATGACCATGCTAAAGCAAACAAGACAGGGGTGGAGGGAAGGACTTGATTGAAGGATGCAGTTATTTATTATGTTTCTTCAGTCTGTATTATGTTGACAATGTGGAAAAACAAATAAATGAATTTAGGAGAGTACCTCATGAACAATTATTTCAAACATGTGACTAAAACAATGCTGCATATATAGATGTTCATGTTGCCTTGGCAACAGATATAGATTTCAACACAATATGGGCAACAGTTACTGAACTAAAAGGGTAAGATTGAGAAGTCACCACAAAGTTATTTTGGAACAACATCTTATTCTCCTCCAAGTACCTTCCATAATGTTTAAATAATGCATGTTTAAGGTAAAACGATGAGCTACTCCTCATAATTTGTACAATTGAGGAAGAAAATGTTGTCACATGAAGCCCAACAGCCATTCATGAAATATGGAAGCATCTGCAATCTTGAAAAAATTATTATTGAAAAAAGCTTTTGGTGTGGTTAGTTCAGACAAGCAGGCTATATTCCTTTTTAAGCAAAGTACAGATTATGATAGGTTTGTTTCTTTTCTTCATGTGCAGGTTTCCAGTTCACCGAGGTATAGTAGTTCTTCCTCATCGGAAAAGGAATTTAACTTTAAACCAATTGAACAAGGCCCTAAGATGTATTCATCAAAATACTACATGGATGTCTAAAAGTCCAATATGCTGAAATCCCAAGACTTTACGGGAAACTGGCTGGCAGAGAGGAAGCTATTCAGAATTCAGAGATTGGAATTAATTAAAATTGTTTAATAATATAGAACAATTCAGAGCAGCTGGTACTTGTTAAGTTGTTATGTCTAATCATTTGAGGTGCAACCTCCATTTGAAAAAAGCTCTCTTTCTTTCCAAAATGAAGTGTCTGGTCTAAAAGAAAATTAATTGCAAGACAATTCAGAGATACTTTTGGTTTGTATTTGAAGATTTTTAATTTTTAAATGTGTGCATTTTTAATTTTGTATCCTTTTTTTTCAAGTAGGAAGGAATTTTTGTAGTTGGCATTATTTTTTTATAAGTGTTTTGTAGGAAGAAATTTATCAGAGAATTATACAGTTGACAATTGAAAGAACATTGTTTGATAGTACTTGTTATGCTTAACTTCATTTCTGCTAAGCAACTTAAATATGTCCAGGGTTCATATAGGTCCTGGAAAGTTTGGGAAAACTGAAATTTTAATTTCTAGTCCTGAAAAGTCAGGAACCAAAGGCAATTTTTTAAGAGGGTCCTGGGGAAGTCAGGGAATTTAGGAAGTGAACTTCTCAATAATCCAATGCTTTATTTTGTAAAAAGAGATGGAAATTTGTGATCTGTGTGTCATTAAAGGTCCTGGAAATATTGTTTGAATCCTTGAAAGTCATGGAAAAGTCATGGAATTTTTTCATTTTGAAGGTGTGTGGACCCTGAATTGCCTGTCTTCAAGCATTTGGACACCAAGCATTCCTGTGTAGTGTTAGGAATAATTTGAATAAGTAGAATTACTTTGAAGCACATTTTACCAGACATTTGATCAGTGTTTTTATTGACGATTTCACAATTATGATTTAATTTCACCAGAATTTGCATATTTTGCTTGTATTTATAATGATAGAATTTATATAAAACTATGTATAGCTTGTACATTGTCTTCTACATTGACTGTGCAACAAGTATAGTCCAAAAATTTTTTATCCTAGCCAAAACATCTGTATGCCTTTATATTCATGTGCAGGTATGATGTCACACTAGTGTAATTGCTTTTGTTTGACCATATCCCACTTTGTATGAATGGTGTTTTGTACTCCTCTCTTTCATACCAGCGTCCATCTTTGTTGTATTCATGTAGTTTAGCACAGTGAAAATATTCTTCAGTACTAATAAGAAGTGTCTATATATGTTAAAAGTATTTCAATATCATTTGTATTCCTGTAACATAACCTCATCGTTTTGCTCAACAACATTAACTGTAAACAGTACCATGTATTCAGACAAAGTGTTCATTACAAACATACCTAGTTCAAAGAGAAATCTCTCTCAAAATTAGTAATTACAACATCAAGCATGTGTTTGGGATTGTTGATCCATATTTTCAAATGCTTTAATTTTTAGCTCAACCCACAAAGTGTGGGTAGAGCTTACATGCTTCTGTTGGGTAAAATGTCTGTCTCTTTCTCCAAAAGGTTTCAGTGTTTTTAAATCACTTCAGGTGTGGATGTTATTTGTACAAGAGGATGATTATAGTCATGGCAAAGGATACAGTGATTTTGGAGAAGATTGGTTGGAGTATTAGTTCAGTATTGATATTTTAAAAAAGTGCTTCAGCTGGTGTTCCTTTTACATTCGGTTAGTATAGTAGACTGTCCAATTTCGTGATTGTTTTCCTCAACTTTGAAATCAAGTTAATTTGTAGTGACTGGTTGGTTTACATGTAAGTCCCAAAATAATAATAAAATAATTGTCAGATTTAGCTGCTACTTCAAAATAAGTTTGGAGTGACTGTTCTTGTCATAGAAAGCAAGCAACACATACCTACATCTTAAAGGGGCTCATTGAGTTGATATGGATAACTTAATGAGAGTGTTAAAGGGTCACTATCTCATGACAATGCTTATAATAAGCATAATAAGTCAAGTTTCATATCCAATAGTTAAGGAAAATGCTAAAATTTTGAATTTTGCGGTGTCCTGACTTGCAACGGTTTTGTGCCTGTTTTGAAAAAGTGTCTGGTCACGAATTTTTGAAAACCGAATTGAACCTCAAAGTACTCACTCATAAAGCATTTATTAGTGCATAGGATATGGTGATTGTCTTAGTTTGAACATTTGTCATTGGTATGTGAGGAAAACTTAACAGGTTTGGAAAAAATTGTTGAATTTCATGAACCAACTCAATGAGCTGCTTTAAGTGCAAAACTGTTCAACAGGTATAAAGTGTTACATCATGCTTAGGACAAGGAGTGTGTTAAATGTATATTTGTAAAGTTAAGACCATGATTGTGTTCAAAAATAAAAAAAAAAAAAACTGAACAGGTGTTTAATTTAAAAGTGTTGAGAGCAACTACAGCACTTGCTGCTCCATTTTAAAGTTTACTGTTTAGAGTGATTTTGAAAATTTGTAAAAGTTGTGTTTTGTTTTTTGGAGAAAAGTTCTCTAATTTCAAAAGTTCAAAAAGCAAATCTAAAATCTCCAGAGAATAAAATTTAAGACCTTCTTGGTTTGATTTGGAAGCCATTTGTATGGTCTTAGTTTCCATGTTTTAGTTAATTGTTTTAACCATATTGAAAGTAGAAAACAGAAAATGCTTGTTGAGAGGTTTCTACCTTGTTACTATTTTATTACTTTAAGGAGATAAAAAGTTTTGCTCAAAATGTTGAATAATTGTGAAATAATTTTTGAGAAATTGTAAATATTGAGTTGTATATTTAAGTTTCAGATGATACGTATTCAAATCTACTCCAGTTTGTTAAAAGGAAATAAAAAGTGTGTGTTTAGTTCATGTATTCAAAGTGTTTCATGGTTTACAATTTCAGTAGAAAGTTTGTACATTTAAAGAAAAAATTTTATCTGTAAATCAGGTAGCTAAATATTACTGTACGAAACGTGCCTTATGCTAATTGGCTGCTGTGTACATCGTGTCCTTTAAATTTGCTTTATAAAAGATTTGCTCTATTACAGTGAAAGGCAATTTGCATAATTAAAGATTTGCTCTATTACAATGAAAGGCAAATATTGGAAATACATTATCGACCTTTGTTTGGACCTATGAATACCTCCTGTAACTGTATATCATTCTTCATGTTATGAAAGATTATGAACATAAGTATGTAGGTTGTCCTTCAGGTACATTATATGAATTGTAATACTAAAAGTAAAATTAAATTTCCTCTTAATTGTGTTTAACTCTCCCATCACTTGGAGCACAGATGAAAATCACATAAAATCCCCATTCCAAGTGACTATCCATATTTTTTCTGATTATGATAATCATTACTAACTTGCTTCCAGTAAGCAACCTTCCATTGCCTCAGGTCTCAGTACTGTTAGCATAGTCAGTCATGGGTGGGTTGGGATAAGGAAGGGGTAAAGTGAAGGGAATAATTAGGAAATTTTTTTTATCAGGTCAGGTGCAAACAGATATGAACAGCAATTTGTGATTTTTTTTTTGTACAGTATTGTTTCTTATTTTGATATATGTGAGGGAGGAGAGAGGGGATGAGTGGGTCCAGGGAGAATGTGCCATAATGGTTCCTCTGTGTGTAAATAATGTTTATCAGGTCTTTGTGTTATATCAGTGGTAAAATGTGAGAGTTGAATATCATTCAAAGCTATTCATTGCCTTCTACGCTTGAATCAGGTCTTCAAAGCATTCATACAAAATATCAAGGTGTAAAACATATGCCATTCCTAGGGTCCTAGCCAAGCCAACAGTTGTCCATGGACAAGCCTGGACCTTGGTTATTTTCTTCTTGTGTATCATATCTGCTGCAATGTACATAACAATGCACTAGCATATTGTATTTAGGTATCACAATTTGGTTTGATATGGAAGTTTCTGTCTTTTGCATTGATCAGTTGTAAGAAAATAGAAAAAAGAAAACATTTCCATAATAATTAAAACTGTTTTGTTTTTACTTCTGAAAGGACTTCCTGGTTAAACTAAACCTACCCGTGTAGCATTCCAAAGTTCATAGCTTTTGGTTATGCATGAGCCAATGTTCTTGCAGCTATGGTACAGTATTTGCATAGGAGCTTGCGAGACAACTTTCAAATGAAAGGGAACGATAGGAGATTTAAAGACAGTCAACTCTTACACCAAACTACAATGTCTGTAGTGGTCTACATATATTCTCTACAGACCTACTTCCAAATAGCAATTACAAAGGATTGTGGGATAGAGTTTTGGTGTTGGTCATTTTTGTCAATGGCATTTTACTGTGGTGAAAATTGACGTACACCCAAAACTCTATCCCACAATTCATGGTAATTGCTATTTGGAAATAGGTCTATTGGCACAGCTCTACTGTTTTGTTGACAGCAAGTTCAAAAAATGAAGAGTACTGAGCTTGCTCATATAACAGAGCATGTGCTGTACTGAAAGTGTTGTGATTACAAATTAGGGTCTTGTATATTCACCCTGAAGCAATAAACTGAGGTGGTTGTTTTTGGATGAGGATAGTTATACAGTTGTGAGAGGGACTTAAAGAAGTAGTATGTTAGGAGAATTGGAACTGTTTTGAATGAGAGGTTTAGCAGCCTTTAAGTATAATTAAGTGTGGTGCTTCAGAGGAAGCATGCATTTTTAACCCCATTCCCCTGTAGGTTGATAATGGTTGGGGGTTTGGGTATTTGGTGGCTGTGGTGCCTGACCTAACCTCCTACCTCATATTCTTATGATTTTGAAGTGATCTGAAAGACACTTGTACTTAAATACAGGAGGGTATATCAGTATGACATAAATCACTGGAAAAAGTTTTTCCCATGAGAAGAGAGATTTTCTATTATTCATTCTGTATTGTAATTTGCAAAAATGTTAAATTTCCCTTCAGTTGCCAAAATTTCCCCCAAACATTGAAATTTTAATAATGGGAAGGAGCTTTCCAATTACCTCCTGCTGAGCAGTAAAGTACTGTACTTATCATAGGTCAACTGCTGCAAACATTAGAATCCACATCACTTCATACTTTGTTGTATTTTGAGAATTGATTATCCCTTTGCCTCTAATTTTTATTAAGGAACTGGCCTATTTCATCTCACAATTAAACAAATTTAGAGTGAAGTTTGATTGAGATTCTGTCAAATCATGTGCTTGCATGAAGGAATTACTTGAGAGTGCATTCCAGAATGCAGAGCATGTGATGAGATAGAATGTGCCATTTGTTTCATTGGTACAATGCATGAAAATGGTATTTAATCCTCCATCGGATCTTCGCTGTTACTGGAGGCCATAAGAGTGGACAAACCCTATTCACAGGCGTGGTGCAGTTGACCACATCTCTGTTCTGACATCTCGATCTATCTGTTTCAGTCTCAATATTGTGGAAAGCCTACACTGTGCTGAGGTCAGAGCAGGATGATTAAGCCTAGAATCAAACCTAACTGCTAACCCTTACCCTAACAACTAACACTTACCTCATTATAACATAACATAACAGGTTGAAGGGCAAAGGAGGGCCAAGGCCCCATAAGATGCCCTGAAGTCCAAGCCCTAATCAAAAGTCAAACCACCAAAGCTTGACAACAGCCCCAAACAATCAGATTCTACCACAGCCATGAAAAAACCTGTCAATGTTAACCTTAAAGCAGTGAACTGAGGGGGAGTAAACTACCCAATCTGGTAGACAATTCCACTCGTTGACAACTCTATGGGAGAAACTAAACTTCCTAATGTCAAGCCTTGCAAAAGGCTTTTCAAGCTTTTTACAATGCCCACGCACCCGAGAATTACCTTGAACCCTTAAATAACTACAAGTCAGAAGGGGATTCCTTTCACAAAGGAACTTGAAAACCTGGAGCATGTCTCCCCTAATCCTTCTCAGCTCCAAGGTGGTAAGCCCAAGATGTTTAAGCCTAGCATGATAAGGCAAATTTCTCACCTCAGGAATGAGGCGAGTGGCTCTCCTCTGAACCTGCTCTAAAAGAAACTTGTCCTTTTCATAGAAGGGACTCCAAGCCTGAGCTGCATAGTCAAGATGGGGTCTTACCAACTGCTTAATACAAATTAAGCACAATATCCTTACTAAAATTGATGAAATTCCTCTTGATCAATCCAAGCACTCTATTAGACTTTACAGCAGTGGCTGCACACTGCCTTGATGACTTTAAATCCCCAGTAATTACAACACCCAGATCTTTCTCAGAGGTGACATTACTTAAAACACAACCATTCATGTTATAATCATAGCTAAAACTTTTGGGACCAAAATGAAGGACCTTACACTTATCTGCATTAAAAGACATTTGCCAGGTCTGAGACCAAGAAAATAACCTATCCAGATCTTTCTGCAGCAGTAAGGCATCATCCAAAATGCTAATCTTCCTATAAAGCTTAGTATCATCTGCAAACTTACTTATACGAGATATAAGAGAACTATCAATATCATTGATGAAAATTAAGAAAAGAAGTGGGCCAAGGACAGAACCCTGCAGTACTCCACTTGTGACTTCTTTCCAAGAGGAGAAGTTACCATTGACAGCAACTCTCTGAGATCTACCATGAAGCCACGAATTTATCCAATCAGCACAATTGCCCTGAACCCCTAACCTATGCAGTTTAACCATTAGCCTACCTAATGGAACTTTATCAAAAGCCTTTGAAAAGTCAAGGTAAATGACATCAATGCCATACCCAGAATCAAGAGATGAAGAGACATCTTCAAGAAAGCTCAGTAAGTTAGTAACACACGATCTGCTTGGCAGGAAACCATGCTGTGACAGATTAAGTAACTCATTATCTAAAAGATACTTAAGTAAACTATCCTTAATCAAAGATTCCATAACTTTGCACACAACACTGGTTAAACTGACAGGCCTGTAATTGCAAGGATTACTTTGATCCCCCTTCTTAAAAATTGGAGTAACATTTGCTACTCGCCAGTCAGTAGGAACAAAACTCGAATCCAGGCGCTTCTGAAAAATGATGGAAAGAGGAACTGACAAAATCTCAGAGCATTCACGTAAAATGGCTGGGTGGACCCCATCTGGCCCAGGGGCCTTACTAGCTTTCAAACTCTTTAACTTTATGACATCTCCTTCTTCCAGTCTTGATATTCTGAAAAGTATACCATGAGATAAGAGTAGGATAATTAAGCCTAGGTTCAGTCAGACCTAGCCTTTATCCTGACACTAATCTCATTAAGACTTGTAAGAATATAGATTTTGGAACACACTTTAGAGATGTCATTAAAGGTTGTCTCCATTCTCCAGTCAGGGATTCTGCCAGAAACACAAAAAAAAAGGGGGGGGGGGGGGGGAGGTTATTACTGCTAAACTCCAAGTCCAAACTGATGCTGTCCTAGGCTAAAGTTATGAGTGGGTTCAGGGGGACAAAAGCTTGCTTCAAGGCCCCTGTAAGGTGCAATTTGAAGGTTTTAAAGGCCATTTATTTGTGTAATTTCAAACATTGCTGCAAAAGTGTCATCTTTTTAAGTAAGAAACCAAGATATTGACAATTTTCTAATTTTTATGGAAATGAAAAGGGGGGGATTTTACCCACCTTCTTCTGGAAAGGGGGGACAAATCCCCCCCCCTTTCCCCCTCTGACGGAAACCCTGCCAGTTGTTTCATCAAGGAACCCATGCATGTTCATTCTTTGGTAAATTTTGGTGAACCTCTTGAGAGGCAAGTGTGATTATTATCTAAGTTTAGTGCTAGCCATCTGGCCTAATAAGATAACAATCTACATTCAATGTGTAATCCAAACCTCAATACTTGAATGAGCTAACACTTTATGTAAGATACAATAAATCACTTGTTTCCTAAATACAGGATAGCATCAATCACATCCCCTTTTAGTCTAAGTGCTTCAATTGCAGTATTCCTATCCACATTCATCTGTCTGACTATATGTGACACACTTTCGGAATTCAAGCCTTCCTCACTCAATGCCTCTACTCCGATAGCTTGAAATACTGCCCTCTCCTTGACAACTTCAAGAATATTATCTTTGTTGATCTTCCTTCCTTTGTGAATCAGCTTAAGCTCACCAGCAGGTACTCTTATTTTCCTTGAAATTTCTTCCCAAAGGTTATTCCCCTGTGTTGAGATATTCACTGTCAGCTTGTGTTTTGTTCTGTTGCTCATCACTGTTATTCTGACAAATTCACAGGATGCATTCTCTGAGTCTGAAATTATTTCCTTTGACTTCGGCTGACAATCACCTGGATCAACATTTTCACCTGAGTTTACCTCACAAAGATGATAAGAGTATCTCTGTGCACTATCTCCTTTTAACTTCTCATCATTAGGTTTTGCAGCATTGTCCACAGGATGACATTCAAGTCTATGTTTTGTCCAATCTTTCACTTGACAATCCCTGGAACTTGAAAGAAAATAATAAAACATAAACACATGCATCCATCCAATTTCTCTCTAGTAAACCATTTAAACCCTGCAATCAAGCAGCAGGAGGGTTCTTAGGCCTGACTAAAATTTATCTTTCACACACCCAAGTAATTATGAAACTGTTGTCTTCGTTAAAACTTGCTTTGATCTGAGGTTCGCAGACCACCAACGTGTTACATTGAAAGTGCAATCAAACTTTTTGCTAAATGACTAAGGGAAGTATTTTAAATAATGAACAGTAAATTCAATTTGTATCCCTATAGACTATGATGTATCATCTACTATAGGCATTGTTCAATTTTAATACAATAATCCAGTTTTGCCAAATTCCACCAGCATGGCCACATAACTATGGTAGGCTACTAATTAGAGCTGGTTCTGGGCCTATATGCAAAATGCATATGTGGAAATTTCACAAGAAAATTATGTGAAAATACATAAACTGGGATCAGAAATGTGTCAAGTTTGGTCTGAATGTAATACATGGCACTGCTTGCCTTGGCTAAGTCACAAATAGTAGTACTTACAGTACTATAGTATCATAACAACTTCATGATGTTCAATTTGAATAGAAGTTTAACCAAACTGTGATATGATTCCTCTCAAACACATGCACACATACACACACACAAAATTTGCACAGGCCTGTATAACTGAATTCCTTAAAACAATACCCCTTTCAGTTCCATAACCGCAGTAAAGCAGGGATCTACATGTGGGTGCATGTGTGTACTGTACCACCCTTATGTACTTAGGATCTTCGCCGTACATAGTGCGGAGTAAACCAAAGTGGATGTAGCATAGAGACCTGTTCAAAGGCTAGTCCTAGGGATGTGGACCCTTCCCGTGGTAGGATACCCGTAGTACTCACCAGTAAAATGATTGTTTACACCGACAACATCTCTTAGCAACCCTCATTCTTTGAGAGCAAACCTTGCAGCTAATGCTCGGAAAGTTATTTTCAGGCAAATAATGATTCATGGTATGGATATCGTGGTTACGGATACAAAACTACTTGCAATCAAAATCGAAGATGTAAAAAGTGAAGAGAACTTGAAACGAGCAAGCAACAACCAGTTGCCGTTTCATGTTTACATCAGGTGATCTGTCAGGTGACAAGACAATCTTTCAATTTTTTCCCAGGACTACTGAGGGTAAATAGTATTTTTTTTTGTAACTTTTGTTTTAAAATGAAAGCTGATTGGGGTTACGCGGAACAGATATATTGAGCCAACTCTTTCATAATCTAGTGTCAAAATTTCAAGAAAGGTTCAAAATGCTGTTTATTTTGGAATAAGGGGCACTTTTCCAACAAGCTGGTCAACCAGTTGGCATGATTTACCCTCATTCACCCTGAGGAAAAAAACACGAAGTTCCTTTTGAACTGTGTCGCTGTTTACCATAGCATACTGTGTATGATTCGTAGTTCTCCACACGATACTGCGACAAATATTGACTTTCGAATCTCTTTACGCATCTGTTTTAGTATACCGTGGTCATAGCCCATGGTGATGGTCATGAAACATCATTGTTCGGAGCCCGAAATAGGAGTGGAGGTGCAAATGAAGGTAGACCTAACGTTACACCGTTACAACTTAGGCCTAGGCCTAGGTTAGGCTACAATAAGCATTTTCCTTCAGCCTTCAACTTTCAAGCGTTACAAACGATAGCCTTAACGTTTGGTTTTAGCTAGGCCTAGGCTGAATTTCAGTTATTATAATAAGCCTAAAACCTAGGTTTTCTTTAGTTCCTAAAAATATTTTATCACATATTTTAATCCAAAGGTAGCTTATATGACTCCAGATTTCATACAGACCCTTCAAGTTACAAGTTATTTCGAACCCTTTATTTCTACGTTACCATAAACACATAGGCTAACTTTAGCCCTAGGCTAGACCTACAACAAAAACAGATTATGTTATAACATTATGAGCTAGGCTATAATTTAGATGAGGAAGGATTAAAGCATTACAAATCAAAATGAGTACACTTTGAGGAAGAAAATTCTTGGTTTCATAAATAATACCATTTACACAGGCTATAGACTATATTGTTTTAGTAATATGAGAAATGTGTTCTTTCTTGTTCAGTTAATTAAGATTCCTAAAAATTTTGTGTATGGCGACGGCTTGATAGAGGTGCCTCCAAGGCGTAAATATACATTTGGATCTTTATGTCTTTTATTGTCAAAAATTTAAACTTTAATTTTCTTAATATTTGTGGATAATTTGTTCGCATTGAGCCAATGTAAAATTTTAGTGAATTCCTTCTCTGCTTTAAAAATTACATCCCCTAAGTTCTTATCCTGTAGAAGAATTGTTGTGTCATCAGCGAAAAGAATAAAATCTGATATTTTGGATGCAGAATGAATGTTGTTTATACATAAAAGGAAAAGTAATGGACCAAGGATAGATCCTTGGGGACACATACATTGCAATTAATTTATTTGAGGACATACCATTATAATGAATGTACTGAACTCTATTTAAGGTAGGCCTAGGCCTATTTCCAAAAAATTCTCAGTGGGGAGGGGGCACCTCTTCTCCTAGGCCTAGACCTAGACATAGGTCTGTAGGACTAGGCCTAATAGACCTAGGTGTATGACAGGCATAGGGTGACAACTACCCCTCAAATTCTTCAAGATCTGAATTCTGAGCAGAGGTATAAAAACACTCAGGCAGCCATTTAAAGTTTAAACAAACTGGCAGGACTACAGTATGCAAAATTCCAAAATTCTTTCAAAAAATTGTGAGGCAAATAAAAGTAAAACAGAATCAAAGCCATTGTTATATTTTCATGAAGACTCTAAAACATAATGTAAATATGGGACAAATTCTGACAGTCTTAAAAATCAACTATTCCTAAGTGTCATTTCATAGTCAAGTCAACATTTTGCCCCAAGTTTTGTAATACTGTATTGTTCAGGAGAAAGTTGCAAAAAATTTGTGGGATGTTCCAACTGCCATATTTTACAACAGATGAGAGGTACAGTACCCACAAACAAAAGGTCTTGTAAAGTTGGTAGGTTGTACAATAAAATAAACAATACAAGAGTTAAGTTAAAGGGACAGTAACATAAACATTGCTTTAATTTGTGCATTCTCAGTATTCACAGTCCGTGCACATTAGTGATATTTAAACACACACATACAATACAATTACTTCATGCAGATTGGGAAGCCACAGCTAGCTCATACTTAATACCGTGTGGATATGGCTCCTAAAAATTGTCCCTCAGAGCTTGGGTTACACTAGAAATTCTCTTAATCAAAATTTTGGGAAGGAGTAGAAGTTAAGACTTTCAAATAAATGAGTCATCTTTCTACATCAGCAAAGTATGATTCTTTATTTTAATTAAGTTTTATAAATGTACAATATCTGATATCTGATGTTGGTAATATTAGCTTTTGTTCATGTTTGGCACAGAACTTTATCGGTTCTGCAATTTAATCTTCAGACATTTAGGGTAAACATGTAAATTACTTTGCCTTTCATAACCTCCTTTTCATTTAGTGTAAAAATTTTTCTTCTTACCCAAAGTAATTCCCGAGCAAGCATATATGTCTTCGAATTTTAGATGGCAAGAGGTCGTTCTCAGAACCTCCAAAGTTTGTTCCTGACAACCGCTGAGCAGCATGGATCAAAATCTGCTATTGTGGTTGACAACGGAGAGAGTACTTCAGTCATAACATACAGTGAACTAGCTACTCAGTCAATGTCGCTGTCAGAAAAACTGAGAAGAGCTGGAGTAAAGAATAATGAAGTGGTAGCTGTAGTTTGTTCTTCATTTGATGAGGTCATCTTAGCTATCCTTGGGTAAGCAATAGGTTTTTGAAAATATATTTCAATGACATCTTGGGTAACTGAGTTATTGAAAATAGGATGAGATACCTGTTATAATTTTATAACTATAGTATTAATAATGATATAAGTTTACTTTAGATACCAATTTGCATACAACTTTTCAAACTGAAGCACAAAGATAAAACAAGTAGGTAAACCTCTATAAAGGCATTAAATGAGGTCAAAATAAATCACTTGATATGATTAAAGGAGCCAAAAGAGCAGTCCAAAAATCGTAAAATTTAAAACATGAAATTAGGCTACAGGCCAAAAGAAAGAAAACATGTTTTAGTGTAAAGAACGGCTGACAATTAAAAAACATCTCCTAAAATAGGGAAGTTTTCAAATTAGCTCTAAAATTTTTAGCACAGGTCTTCAGTTTTTCAAGGACCCCAGCAGTTTCATGTTAAAATACAATAAGCTCTTGACATCATTAAAAATTGCATTTCCCTGAAAGAAACTGTCCCATCATTTCTATTCCTGACAACCTAGGGTGAGATTCACTAACATTTGCGTAAAAAGCTTTGTAAAATCATGCAAAACTATTCAGCCTTTGTGAAAACCAGCTAAGAAAGATTTGTTAAGTTAGTCAGGCTATCAAAAGGTTTGTTTGATAAGTTGTCTGTAGTAACTTAATCAGATCCCCCCCCCCACCCCCCTCCTCCGTGCCACATGTAAGTTATTTTTCACAGGTAGTTTTCTTTCAGTTTGTCTGCTTAATAGTTAAAAATTACAGGATCAGTTCATTGCTTGCCAAGCCCATCTGAGATGATAAGTTTTGGTCAGTAATAAATGCTGGATCAAATCAGCACAAAGAAGATGGGCTTAATTGTGAAATTTATCACAAGAACATAAACATAATTACAGCTATGCTGGCATTGCTGAATGAGAAAGAAGACTGGCTTGAAGTTGGATGTGATTTTGTAGGCCATTTTAGTTACATTGAAAGGGAAATTGTTTATGGTAATTAAAATCTTAGTCTGAAAAAATTTTGTTTGATAGAACCTTAAATTTTCAGTTTTTGGTCAATTGAAGCCATACGTATTCAACATCCTTTTCACAACCAAATTTCTTTTTGGAGATGGTTCCCTGGTATTGCAAATCATTGAGCCACTTTTGTTACTATCTATTTATATGTTCTTCATTATGCAATAAACAAGAGAGATGGTACATTAGGAATTGAGTTTAATCGATTTACCTCTTGGCATTGAATTTCTCATGTTGAGTGTTCGTAAAGATCTCATCTTAGTATTTGGGAAATTGCAAATGTCAATGAAGAATGAAGTATAACAACTTTTTAAAGAAAGAAAATCAAACAGATCAATTTTCAAACTAACTCACACTATTTTGATTGAAGGGAATATCAATGAAATAAGAGCAAAGGTGCTTTGCTTTTCTTCCTTTTTTTTTTTCATTTTTCCATGTGTTTCTGACTATAACAGTGAACTCTTCTCCCATTTCCAGAGTACTCCAAGTGCCAGCATGTTTTATGTATTTTTCACCAAAAGATCCTGAAAAGAGAATCCTTCAGTTGCTGGACAGGTTACAGGTTTCATTTGTGATCTCCACAGAAGGAATGTCAAAAGTACGTATCTTGATTGGTTATCAATATAGTGATATTAATTAAAGAGAATATATGAGAGAATTGCACATCTAGGGCATGACTTGAAACCACACCCAGGTGAGGCGAGAAAGTTGTGCATAATGAGTAGTCTTTCCCTGACTGCCCCCTATAAAAATGTGCAAAAGATCCTTGATATTACCCCACGACTGGAAGGTTGTTGGCACCACAAAACCACTCAAACCCCTTCATGGTTGGACCCCTGTGGACCAGGGGCTCTAGAATGTGCCCATGACATTTCCCATCCATCATAAGAGGTGGCTTATGGGAAGGACTTGCATTGTATTTGAACTGTTTTTGAAACGCATCTTGAACTTGGACCGTATTTGAAATCCGTATTTAAATTTCTCCATTTAATCAACACTTCATAACACATTTGTGTTGTGGGGTGTTACATCTTAAACTAACTTACGCACATAGAATGAGGTATAACTGGCATTGTGACTTAGACATTATGTGAAAACCATATGTTGTAGAGCCTCATTTAGGCATGCTTTATTTCTGTACATGATGTGGTAGTTGTTGTGGAAGATTTAGGGGTTTGAGATTTGTGGACATATGTCAGTTGAGGTCATTTAAACTCATATGACACTTGTACTAGCAAAGACAAATACTTAGGAAGGTTCCTCAGTTGAATGTATATGAGCTTGTGGGTCATTGGTGCTCTCAGTAATACTTTTAGTTTGAAATAATTACTTATATTTTAATGCACTGGAATTTTCTTAAAATGAGGGATTTATGTACAATTTGGGGGAAGTAGTCTCATTGGTCTAGCTTCAAAGCTTGTTCAGTTACTGAAGTATAAAATTTGAACGCTTTCATTTGAAAGGAAAATTTTGTTTTCTTTACCAAAGCAAATAATGTTCGTAAAACCAGAATTTGTTGATACATTGCGATAAGCTGTTCAAAATAGGGCATTTTTCAAGAAATAAGTGTACATAAAGTGGTCTCTTGTGCTATTTTGGATCCTTTATCTTTGCCTGATGGGCATATGCTTTTGGTAACTAGTTAAATAAATTTGTAAATTTGTCCTTCTGGCATTTTTCCAAGTTGAGGTGACTAACTTACTATTAATTCTCAACTTCTCTGCACACATGTGTAATCATTTGCACAGATCTTGACCATGGAACCATGTGGTGATGACTTTCATGCATAAATAGTGGGTGCTATTGTGAAATCTTTTGAAGTTACGTTAGACAGAAATCAGAAATTTGTTGATTTGTTGTCTCAAAACAGTTTGTTCACCCAAACTTTGAAAAATTCAAAATCATGACCGTTATATTCATGATCATCACTATCACAGTCTCTACAGATATAAGGGAGAAAACTCACTATGTCTTCTTCTAATTGTAATATTATTTCACAGTATCAACAAATTGACAAAAATAGTTTCAAAGAGAACTGGAGGAATTGTCTTCAAAATGTACCCCATGAAACTTGAACTTGCCAATAAAAAAAAAAATGGAGGATTATGAGCAGCTTAATTTCTTTAGGAAGGTCAAATACTGTACTAATTGATTTTTAGGCAAAGTCCTGGCTTTAATACAACAATGCTTTTTTTATTGAAAAATCAGGCTGTAGCTGAAATGCTGAAGAGTTGTTTTAAAGGAACAGTCACAAAACTAGCCCCTGCCAGTTGTGGGAAAGGAGCAGCTTTTGTCATTTTTCATCGGCAAGCAACTTTAATACCTTCTACCTGTGTGTCCTCTAAGATTGTACCACCTCTTGCCTATGTTGTTTTTACGTCGGGTACTACTGGAATCCCTAAGGTTGTGAAAGTCCCTCATCAGTGTATTCTCCCAAATGTTCTCCACATGAGGTAGGTACAGTAGAAAAATAAATTTTATCTTAAAATGTACCGCAAGTCAACAAATTCAAAAATATGTATTAAAGAGCAGGATAAATGAATTCTAAAAGTCTAACTCCCATCTTCATTGGACATTCCTGAACTGAGATATAAAATGTTGAAGTTTCTTCACTTAAAACAAATTGGTCCATTCTGCAACAATTTGTGACTTTCTTGTTGTGCAACTCACATTACCTGCTTTGTTTCCCTTTAAAATTAAAAATGTTTTTAGCATGTTGCACACAGAGGGCTTAATCAATTACATCACCCCATAAGAATAAGAGTGCTATCACACTTGGTACAAGGTGCAGTAACATTCAGAAAAACAATCAGAAAAACAAAGAAATACAAAGACTGTAATTTGAGTAGTGCAACAATAACATCACAAATTATTGCACAATGTACCATTTCAAGTTGAGTGAATAAACTTTAACATTTTATATCTCGGCACAGGAATGTCTTATGAAGATGGGAGTTGAACTGTTAGAATATATTTTTTTGATATTTTTTGACTTGAGGTAAACTTAAAAATGAAAATTCACCCCTCCCCTCAATGAAACCTACAGCCATTGTGCTTGGTGCTCAGCACAGGCAATGGAGTTAGAAAAACAAACCAGTGAGCAACAACAAGAAAAAGGCTGTGGCCAGGTGGACTTGAACCAGTTGGTTGGAAACTGGGCCATAAAACTCCATCTAACTAATCCTCCCCCCCCCCCCCCAAATGAATTTGCCTACCCTTTCACATGTCATACTAGTTCAAAAATGCTACTTTCAGTCATGTGACAACATTTTTGTTTCACATCTGTCAAATTTGATAGTAACTTACCAGCTTTATCTTTTGCTTGTAACACTCTTGTTAAGAAACATTTAAAAAAAATGGATGTGTAGTGTGCAACAAAGTAAAGCAAAGAATGTTCTGCTCGAGAGGACAATTCTTTCATCAACATGTCTTTCGTAAAACTTTGTTTTTGTGGCATAATGAACATACAAACAAAGAAATGAACAAATGAGGGAAGGAACAAACAATCTAAGGAAACAGTTTATGGGCAGGGTCAAGGGGAAGTTAGCAGTTGAGTCAAAATACAAAGTAGGTAGAACATAGTCAAATGAGGTATGGCTGGATAGCTAACAAGTTGAACTTTAATGTGGCATTTACAGGATGAATATAGGCCAAGTCAATCAAAAATTATGTGCATTTAAATAAACTGCGAATTTATGGCTGTTTTCTTCTTAATTTCACAGAATTAAAGGGATGCTTTTGAAGCCACACCCTTCCCTATATTAAAATAGTTTCAAAACAAACCCCTTTGAGATTGGTATTCACATTTAATACCAAGCACACCATGGCCACAATTCTTCTTTAATGTATTCAATTCGTTAATTAACAGAAATTACTAATTGCCTAATTTGTCCCTCAGTTACTTGTCCCTCCGTTACCAAATAGTTGATATTTTTTAAATTTCTCAGTTACTTAATGACAGAAAAATTTTCAAATATCTGTAAAACAGGTCTAATGGACATACTTCTAAATTAATGTCAAATCATGTCCCTTGGCTCCTTTTATGGTAGAGAATACAGTAGTCAAACATGTGTCCCTCCGTTACCGCTAACGGAAGGACAAATGTGTTTTGCACATATTGCACACATGTTGTGGGGTTTAAAGTGTGTACAGTATGGTAACAGGTTTACAGTGTGTATGGTAGCAGTTTTCTTGGAATATATGCACTTGTTTGAAAGCCATGCACCAGCCAAAGCAGAAGTGTTTATTCCTGCATTAGGTACTGTATCTGCAGATGGTATTACACCATTACTGTGACTATCTGGAGCACTCATGTGATAGCCAGAGCATGCTAAAACAAGCATCACATAACCCTGAGTTGTTTCAAGTGTTATTGTTTAATTGATGGTTGTGAGACAGTCAGACAGAAACCATTAACTAACAACTTCAGGTACATACTTGCTACCAATTTCCTACAAAGAAAAATCTTCCAAAATTGTCTTCAACCAATCCCACATAGTGGTACCAAAATAACAGAACCTACTGCACTGGTCATCACATTTAATGCCTGTGCAGTAGTAACACTAAACTTTTTGAACAATAAGGATGTGTATGTATTATGGACCAAAAACTTTAAATAAGTAACTGAGACAAGCCAAAAGCTACTGTTCCATTATAACTACTGTACAGTAGAGTATATACTGGTACAGTACAGTATAGTAAATACTGGGAATTCAGGCCTATTTTAATGGTCATTCTGGCATACTGTAAGGAGGTCTGCAAACTCACTCCCTTTTTAAATTCAGTGCATGCTTGCTGACAAGGATTGGGACATGTCCAGAGTTGTCAGGAAAGTTAATTGGGAAAGGGCCTTTTTTGTGATATATGTGCATGATACTATTGGGATTATGTCTCAGCAGTGATTAGCAAAAAGTTTTTCCAATTGCCAAATATAATAGCCTCCTTCAAAAAATGCTTACGTTTAGGAACATGCTGTAAAGCTGAAGTGAGCTGTCATACAAGACAATAGATTTCAATATAAAGAGACTGAAAATAACTATTCTTTTAACCTAGGTACAATCTGATTCATACTACAGTTTACTGTTTTTCCCCAGTATTTATAGTAAAGTGTCAGTAATGCTAGTTTAGTAATCTTGTCTCCCCCTCCCCTTACCCTTCCCCATTCAAAAACAGTAAAATAAGTGCCCAAACTAAATTGTTAAGTCTTAAATGACTTAATATAATGACAGTACCTAATTTGGTTGATGGAACAGGGATTATTCACCACACAAGATGTAGTGAACATTTGTGTCCCTCCGTTACCATCGGAAATTGTCCCTCCGTTACCGTGAAAAAATAAGTCTAAATATGAAATATGATACATGAAGACCTACTTTTCTTCTGTACAGAATGAATCAATGTATTAGCCAACATATCATGCAAGTTTGATGAATGTTGCTATTTAAGAACCGTGGATCTGATTCATGTCAAAAAATGTTCAAAACACCATGTTAATTTTGTGTCCCTTCGTTACCATGATGTCTTTTGTACCATAATTTCCCCCTAGCAAAGGGACTAAAAATTTAAAATGTTGTATTTAAGAGAGTAACTCCTTGCCTAGATAACCACATAAGAAATTGAGAAATACTCCTTCAAACTTATGCATTGAGAGATAGAATGTGGTGGGAGAACTGTCAAATGTCCCTCCGTTACTGCTTGACCTGTCCAGCAAAATATCCACTATAAGCAGTACAGATCATACAAGTAATATAATGCAAGGAAAGGATAAAATAGAAGTTCAATATTTATAAAATGTTTCCCCTTTAACATAAAAAATGAAAACAAGAACTGAAATAGTAATGACACTTAATTTACACAAAGAGTCAGTCACATAGTAGTAGTTTTAATGATGATGATACTTAAAATAATTGTGGAACCATGAAGTGGTCTGCTGCCATCTATGTATAACTTAAATGTAATTAGAAATTCTAGGAATTGTTTTAATTAGATCATGTGGTGGATTAGTTCAGTGATGGATTGTAATGTAGAGAAACAAATCATAGAAAAGTTTTTTCGGAATCATTGGGATAAAATGTGTCAGTTAGTAATGTTGTAATCTGGGAAAGAAGCCTCTTGGTGAAATAAATGGTATAGATGGACCACAAGAACTCTGTTTGTTTGTAATACTTTTCGTTGTTTTCAGTTGTATCTCGAAAAGGCCTAATGCATGGAACTCAATTATACTACTGTAATACAATAAACATGAAATAATCTTCATATTTGTATATGATTCATGTTCATAATTATGTCCTTGCCTCTGAAAAATACTGATCTTTCGTTGATCTTTTTCAGGGACATTTTCAAAGTTTCATCCTCAGATGTTATCTTTAATGCCTCACCTCTGACCTTTGACCCCAGCATTGTGGAAATATTCCTTGCTTTGTCTTGTGGAGCTACATTGATATCAGTGTCTGATGAGGATAAATTGGTACCAGCTAGACTTGTTTCAGCTTTAACTAAACATAAAGTCACTATCCTCCAGGTAAAATTGAAGAGATGTATTCATCATATCATTTTGGGAAAATTAAGAAAGTCTGAACAATTTGTCCAAAAATGTACAAAATTTAGTCTAACAGTTAACTAGTATGTTTAACACTTTTTGAATGCATAGCAAGTAAGTGTACATTTGAAAGATACAAGATAAAACTATGCAGTACTTTTTACATTATACATTACCACATACTTTGATCAAAGTCATGATAGTGGAAGGGGAAATGTGAGGGCAGAAAAAAAAAATGTGGTGCAATAAAATTTTTGAGCGCAAGCATAGAGCAGAACTCGTACATGTAACTCGTACAGCCTATCTGTAGATTGTCACCACCGACCAGAACAAAAAAGGTGCACCAAGATGGCTGTCATAAAACTATAAAAAGTATGATTTGACGACAACTCTGGAATATTTTAAACAGTAGTTAAACTTGAATGAGAAACAAATAAATGTAGTGAATTTGATCTTACCTTGCATTATTTAAAAAATATTACAAGTTTCTTTCAAATTCTGTTGTTTTGAACTACTTGAGCAAGTCCAAATTTTCACACACAAAACCATAGCAGACAGGCATCTTGCTAAGCCTATACTCACAGGTATGGTAGTGACAATCTAACATACAGTATGCATTTATATAGGAAGACTGTGGTTCAGAGCAAAAACTTTCAAAACTAAGGAAAAGTTAGGGTATTGCCCTGTAACGACAAAAAATGTTTCTTCAATTGATGAGTTTCTGGAAGTCTTCTTCTTAGTGACCTTTGCTTATCTTAAGCTTGTATATTAACCCTCATGTACCTATTGTAGCACTTCAAATACAGCCAGAGAGTGCCACGCTTGCACGTCTTTGTATTGTTATTCAGACCTCAAAAATGCAAGTATGTACCCCAAAATTCCACCACAACGACAAGAACAATCATTGCCCTCGGTCACATGGTCAAGAGCCTATGATAATCATTTCAGGGCATGTTATTGCTGCTCTTCCACCTGCCCTCAGAGTGCACCAGATTTGCCACATTAAAGATGGGCAGTACAGGGTTAAAGCCCAAGGGATCAAATTTTTGTGTATGAAGAACCATACCTTGTGTTCATTTCATTAAAAACCTGCATACGTAACGTACATAGAGGCAGAGGAGTATTAAATGCTGATTACAGTTTTTAAAATGATTTTTCAGGGGACATAACCATATGTGCCCTTTTGCTTTTCAGGCTACCCCAAGTTTTGTGTCTAGGATTCCGCTCCCACTGATGAAATCATCTGTACTCTCAAAGGATACCACTTTACGTATTTTGGCATTTGGAGGAGAACCATGTCCAAATCTGACAACCTTGGCAAAATGGCAAGGCGAAAAGAATACAACAGAGTTTTTCAACCTGTATGGAATTACTGAAGTGTCTTGTTGGGCAAGTTATCACCCTTTAGGAGGAAATTCAGCTACAGAACATGGGCAAGTCCTTTTTATGGTTCTTGAGAATGCTTCAAAAGGTTTGTTACGTCTCATCTTTTCAGAGCAGTTGGATTGGACATCTACATGTATTGAACGTGGTCCATTTACTCATTTTATTCAGACTGGCTATTTGCAAATATTTTTTTTTTGATTTTCAGAGTTTCACTGGGTAGGCCTTTGAGAGAAACTGTCCTTGAGGTGAGAGATGAAGGTGGTGATATCCTTACTGAAGGTCAAGGACAGCTATTTATAGGTAAGGCATTGTAAGCTGTTGAAGAGAATCAGTTTGTCACCCCAGTCCTTACATAAAACATCAGTTCATTCTTTACCTTTCATACTACCATTAAAACTGTATTTTGGATTATTTTTGCTGGCTGTGTTAGGTCATAATTCTTGCAACCAAAGGTTCACCAAGGACTTACTTAAAGGGCAAGGACAGTCACTTCAGATTTTTTTTGCAACAACAGATAATTCTCACTGATATTGCTAAAGTTTTCTTTATATTTCAAGGCTTAAAAATAGCAGCTGAGCTATAACAGTGATTCACTCCTCATGAATTTCACAATTCAGTGAGAAAAATACTGTTGCATGATTCGCATGAGTCATTCATTGAATAGATAGACTGTCATGATTTGGAGGGACTGGTCTTTCCTTTTAATAAAACATTTTCTCACACTTTGAGAGCATTATCCCATTTTCATTTTGACATTTTGTGCAGGCAAAACTATGTATACAACTAGGATATCAAGCACAGATGTAGAGGGTTGCAGATTTGGGGCTTACCCCCCCCCCCCCTTACCCAACCCAACTCCACCTCCTTTTTGGCATCTTGTTCATTCTTGGGACTATTCTGAAGCAGTTGGTGCTTCAGTTTTGTGCAATTGATGCTTGTGGCTCAAAACTCCCTTTTTTCCCCCATTCCCTTTTACAAATTGTGATTACACCCTTAGAAAGCATCTGAAGAAGTTGTTGCTGAGTGACTTAAAATGTACATATTGACCATACAAGATGGTATTGTTGGAATCGACTGTCTCATTCCTTCCATCCTAATGTTAAGATTGTGGTTCATAATTTGTTGGAGAGATTGGATGTTTTATTACTGTCGGTCTATACCTTACACCCTTCTGAAAAGGAGTTTACCCTGGTATTTTTCATCCACATTTTAAAAGCAGTTTTACTTCTGATTGAGAAATAAGCTAGGGGTAAATGTCCTCTCTGGAAAAGAGGGAGACATTCTGTCTTGTCTTTCAACCTCTGCCTGTCATTAACATTTTCTTTTGTGCTGCTGTTTCTGGAAGTTCCCAAGTAAGGATCGTTTCTTTTTTTCAGGAAGTAAGACCCGTGTCTGTTTCATTGACGATGAAGTGTACCCTGGACCATGTGAACTTGTCTTCAGAGCTACTGGTAATGTACAAACTATTATGAAACCAATATTCATGGTGCTTGGCATTTACAAAATATTTTAAAGCTTTACCACTGATCATGCCTTTAAACTTTTGAACACATTACCATATCTTAAGAGTTAGTTACAGGGTATTTTGCCTCAACTGGTTTAATCTAGTGGCACTTGTAGGGCACTGTATCATTTCCCTTCTCCATGCTTATGCAGAGCATCACACAAATATATATCTTATTTCAGAGACGTTTAGTATTGTAACTGCAATCAATAGATATGTTAGCGCTAGACACAAATATTTTTGTCTGTGATTACAGTATTGTCCTGAAATGGGCCATTAGGCTAACTTCCCCTTTGCTCCCAAAACCCTGATTTTGAGACCTTTTTCAGGGTATTTCCATTTCATTAATAGCACATTTAGATAAAGACTTCTTGCCCCAGTGGACCATGAAATTGCAGATAGGGTGCCTGAAGACTCTTCTCCATAATGTTATAGTATGACTACATAAAGAAGCTTTGTGCTGTTATCTCAGTGTAGTCAATCAATGAGCAGAGTGGTCAGTGGGACATCCATGAGAGCATTATTTACATGACTGTCTCATTCCTTCCATCCTAATGTTAAGATTGTGGTTCATAACTTGTAGGAGAGATTGGATGTTTTATTACTGTCGGTCTATACCTTACACCCTTCTGATTAGGTGTTTGCCGTGGAATTTTTCATCCACATTTAATGAATATGAAATTCACGTAGACAATGAATGGAGACGATTAAAGGCTGGTGGACCCCACCAATGGCTGCCTACAGTCACTAAAAACAAGCGCCAATCTGATTCGTCTATAAGAGGATTACCTGCTGGCTAGCCTGGATCAACAATGAACCATTGTGTGAGCATCCAATTGTTATGTGATAGATCCATTATGATAGAAGTTCAGCTGAGTGCAAACAGTGGGCATGGTCTTCAAGTTTATGTGTGTAGGCTAGATGCAAATAGGTAAAATGGAGCAAGGTGTGAAACAGGAAGTCGGTTCACAATTTTATATGGGCAAAACTGTAGTACCAGGTTCACAGTTTCTTAAAGTCAGGAATCTCGTGTTGTTTGTGTTGTAGGTATACACTTTTTATTCAACTCTTTAAAAAGATTGGATTGGTTCACTTTTTTCTCTGCAGGTGATTTTGTTGAAATTACCCCAGCTGGATTGATGTTTGTGGGCCGTAAGGATGACCAATTTAAAAGATTTGGCAAAAGATTCAGTTTAAAAGAAGTCACACAGGTAAGATAAGAATTACTAGTGCTTAAAAAGTTCTTAGGATCAAAGAAGAATCTTGGAGCAACTTTGACTACAAAAATAGAAGTTCTCCTGCTAAAGTTAACTTTGTCCAAATATGTAGTTGTAATGTTTGTAACATGTAACATGTAATTCACAATGACTTACAGCAGACTAAAAAGAGTCAGAGAAGGGGAGTCTGAGAGGAGAAACTTGACAACAGATTTTATTGAATGGAGACAAGTTTTAAAGGGCAACACAACAAATCTCAGATACATTGCCACAGACCCTTTTCCAAGTAGAACTTTACAAAGGGCTGCTGAATAAGGTTTTGGTATGTGTCTCTTTTGAGTCTCTACTGTGACTAGCATTTTGCTCGATGTGACACACCCCTGAGTCACAGTGATGATGCACAGTTTGTAGTTTTCACTGGCAAGGCACTGAACTTCTCTAAAGGTGCCATTTACACCAAAGTCAAACTCTGCTGTGTTTTTCAGGAAGGAAGCAAATTGTTTTATCTTAGTGCAAAAAGGGGTGATTTTTTGAAATTTCCTTTGGAAAGAATCTTCCATATTTACACAGAGATAACTTTAGCATCCCTGTCCACAGACTGCAGCAGATTTTGGCTTAAGTGGGAATGCATATTAACATTTTTATACATGATAGTACTGAATGTGTCAATGGACTCACCTAAAGCAAACAATGCAGTGACTGTCTTCAGAAATGAAGTGACTTACTCCTCTTATAAATGACTATATGGATGCAAATACATCCCCTGTAACTCAATCTATTCATAAGAGCATGAAGGATATTGCAGGAAATGTACTTAAAGCAATAAGCATATTTATGTAAGCAATTTATGTTGAAAGGTAGGGAGGTTAGGTTTGGAATGGAAAAGTAAGTCCCTTCAGAAGGAAATCTTCACCCAAAACAGTGCTGTCATCAAAACTAAAGGCACAAGAATCTGTTGGAAAGCAAATGCAATGCCCCCACAGTGTTTCAGTTCACATACACACTACCTGTTGATTTGTTTCTCAGTACTGTACTCTCTCTTGGCAGTAGCATACTATAGTTCTGTACTTCATATGATCAGTAGTGTAGCTTTTTTTCAGGGTGCTTGCAACTTTTTTCAGGGTGCTCGTAACTTTTGTTCAGGGTACTCGTAACTTTTGCTAAGGTTCTCATAACTTTTGTTCAGGGTACTGGTAACTGTTGTTCAGGGTGTTCGTAACTTTGTTCAGGGTGCTCGTAACTTTGGATCAGGGTGCTTGTAACTTTGGTTCAGGGTTATAATGTTTTAGGTACCCCTGACCAAAATGACATGTGCGGTGGAAGGATTCCAGTTCCAAAAGTCCAGTGCAAACAAAGTATCATGGATGTAGAATCTGTTGAGTGGAACTTAGCCTGGGTGCCTCCTATCCTGTATGGCCAGGAATTCTCCCCTTCAGAGCACCTGGCAGTTATGCCATTGCATATGATGACCAAGGACTGCGTAACAAACAAAAGAAAATATGTTTTCAATCAGGTGTAGAAAAGTAACAAAATATCTTCACTGAAGTGACTTCCTTTAGTTTTAGTATAAATCTCAACTGGTTTTAAGTTTTACTTATTTCATATTTTTTTCTCTTCTTGACCATTATTTTCAGGCTCTTGAAAATTTTTCAGAAGTGAGCAGTTGCAGAGCAGTCTTAGATAAGTCCCAAAGTCCTGCAAGCCTTTTTGCTTTCTACATACCAACTATCGAAGTAACTCAGGATGAGCAAATTAAAATTACAGATGAGTGTAATCATTTTAGGGTGAGACTGAAAGAATTCCTGCCAGAGCATGGTTTACCAGACTTTATCTTCAGGGTCCATACCTACCCTGTTACATCTCATGGAAAGGTAGATGTCAACACTCTTAAAAAATGGGGAGACAAGTGTTTGAAGGAGAGGATATATTCAGCTGAGGCTTCTATTGAAAGTCTAATCAAGGTCAGAATATTTGCAGTCAGTCTGGTGATTGATTTTTGTTTCTGGATTTACAGACAACCAGGAAAATCTTTGGCCAATTATACTAGCAAAGGAATTAGAGAAATAAAATTACAAAAAATGGCAACTTTCAAGTGTGGTTTTATTTGATTTTGTATTCTCCTTATTGGTCTTTATTCATTCATCATTATGCAATCCTAATTTAATGTGCAGCTGCCTTTGCATATCATTTGCATATGACTTTATTAGTAAGTGAAAACTTATATTTGTTTTTCAATGAAGGACATTTTCCTGTCCCACGTATCAAATGAATGAAGAGTTCATAACTTGTTCCAAACCAAACAAATCTTTTCAGTTCCTACTCCTCACCATGAAGATATTCTGAGTGCACAAATTCTTCAGATCTAAAAGTATGTCAAACATTTTGTCCTTCATCTAGCTTTGAAAGAAATATCCCAACTATACTGTTTAATGTGTTCTCAAAATTAGTTTCGTTTGTTGTATTCACAGGAAATACTTAATATACCACTGACCTGTCCGCTTGATCGAAGGAAAAGTTTTACAGAATTGGGGGGCAACTCCCTGCAAGCTGTTAGATTAGTTGACCAGTTAGAGACTTATTTCATCAAAACACATTCTAAGCTTTTAGATATTCTTCTCCACCACTCTCTTGATAAAGTCTTTCAGCATCTTTCAATGAAAGTACTACCTTTTAAAGGAGGAAGGACTGGAACATCTGCTGTTCATGAATGTGAAGATGAATTTCCTTCCAAAAGAAAATTATTACATGCAGATACAATGAATGAGACTAGAAAGATGGGTATATTTGACAGTAGCACTAGTGCAATCAGAGGAAATGAGGAATTTGAAGTAATTGAGACTGGCTTAATCACAGGGAACAATTTGGATTCAAAACAGAAGCTTTCAAGTGAGAATCATAAAGCTGGTAAGGAAAGAGACAGTACCCATAGCAACAGGGAGAGTGCAATTTCTCTGAAGATACCAACATTTGGAGGTGATGATGATGAGAAAGATGATGCAAAGCAAACTCAGTCTCTGAAAAGATACCAGGAGCATGGAGGTTTCCCTAAAACACAGGACAATGATGACATTGTGAAGAAACTAAGAAGGGAACAACCAATTGATACATCTCCCAATGTAACCACGGCAACTCGAGGGTCAGTTTTGGAAATATACAATAGGCTGTCATTGGATACCAGCAGAACTGATAAAATTACTCTAGATGTGAAGTGGCAAGTGGATTTGAAGAAATGTATTGATGCATCTCCTCTCGTTGTTTCCTCAGAAGGGTGAGGGATGTTTAAATTTTCTTTAGCCTTGAGAAGGACAATTATAATACAATATAAAGCACACTCACATATGCATGTCATGAAAACCCGGGGGGGCGAGGGGGGCTTGTTCCTTAGTGCAACTCCACTTCAGTGGATCATTTTAGCTCAAATGTGGAATCTTGCAGTAAAGAATGATGCATAATTCTAATGCAAATTTGAAGTTGTTTTTATAGACTAAATACTACTCTCTCTTTTTTGCAGGTGTCACAGTGTTGCATTCATAGGATCCCACTCTGGATTATTTGCAGCAGTTGATACTGTCACAGGTCAGAGACTTTGGCAAGTTCAGTTGCCAGACAGGATAGAATCATCGGCTTGTTTGACACCTTGCAAAAAGATGGTAGCTGTGGGTCAGTGGAAAAAGTTTCATTCATACATGTGCTATTTGTTGTCTATTGAGCAATGAAATGTATGCTTAATGGCGTAGCATTTCCAGTTTCTAAAACTCTCCGTACTAACTGTGAATTCATCTAAACTTATGCGTGGTCTATTCCTGATGATTATTCATAGCTTATACCAGTAGAGCCAAGAGAGGACAAAGAGCCCGCCAGAGGCTACTTTGACACCAAGAAATCAAGGTCACATTTACAAGGTTACAGTACTATGGCTATAGAGTGCTTTCACTGACGTCACAACCCCCCCTTTTGATGGTCAAAGATTGGTGTTAGTATACTATCTAGTGTAACTAGCTGAGAAGCAGCTGATGACCAATGAGTGAGTTTTGCACTAAAACACTGTTGATTTTGCCCGTCAGTGGGTGTGGCTTACAAATTGCGAAGTCACATGAAAGCACTCTATAAGTGTGTTTCTTTATCTCAGCTTCTTTACTCCTTACAAGCACACTACATATTTTATTGTAATTTCTCATGAAAACAAAAAGGCATCAATCAATCTATCAATTTTAAAGTGAACCTCAAGTCAAAAAATTCAAAAATATATATTTAAGAGCATGAAAAATGAATTCGAACAGTCCAACTCCCATCTTCATATGACATTCCTGAGCTGAGATATAAAATGTTGAAGTTTATTCACTTAAAACAAATTGGTCCATTGCACAATAATTTGTGACTTTCTTGTTGTACAACTCACGTAAAATGCTTTGTTTCCCTTTAAAATTAAAAATGTTGTTACGACCTTGAACACTTCCTGTTTGCTTGCATAGCATGTTGCACAAGGAGGGATCAATTAATTACATCACCTCATAAGAGTTAGAGTGCTATCACACCTTGGTACAAGGTGCAGTAACGTTGGGAAAAACAAAGAAATACAAAGATTGTAACTTGAGTAGTACAAGAATGACATCACAAGTTATTGTGCAATGTACCATTCTAATTTAAGTGAATTACCTTCAACATTTTTTATCTCAGCTCAGGAATGTCCTATGAAGATGGGAGTTGGACTGTTAGAATTTATTTTTCAAGGTCTGTAACATATATTTTTGAATTTTTGGACTTGAGGTACACTTTAACTCTAGGAGGTGAATCTTGGTTGTTATCCAAAATCCTGAAAAAAATTACTCTCATACATAGGCATTTCTTTACCATCCTCCTCCATTGTAACTTTGGTGCACTGAAAATAGACAATATTTCACATTTGTAAAATGCAATGCTTTATCTTTTAACAAATATTTTAATAACCTTCTACCAATTGTATGTGAAAATATTATTCATACCAGGCATAACTCTGCTCATTCCCAAATATGAAATTTTCTGTGTTTAGTGTGTTTGTTAGAAACAGAGGAATAATCAGTGTTTCTGGTATAGTTAAGTAATGGACATGACACAGCATGTCCATTATTGTGGTTGGTCGCATTTTCTGATGATCACGTGACCCCATTTCTTGCGTTCAGTTTATCGGACGACTCCCAATGAGAAACAAACCGATCTTTTGGGAAAAGATTTGTACAGCAAAGGAGACCGGTATGTGACAAGATTGTGTGAAAAATGTCGCTAATTACGAAATGCGGTACATTTTTCCTCAAATACTCGATATTTTAATATTAATTAGGCTAATAGTAATATTAAGTAGGCTTATAGTAATATTAAGTAGGCTTATAGTAATATTAAGTAGGCTAATATTAATATTAAGTAGGCTAATATTAATATTAAGTAGGTAATATGCCTGTTACTTTACATATGACGCAGTCATGAACGCGAGGGATGCTATCCTACCTTGGTCTGTATTTTCAACATCACTTTATTTAGTAGAACTGTTTGGTCACCAAATTAATTTTACATTTGACTTATGAAGTGATTATAAAGACAATTGTATAAATTTGAAAACATTCGTATAATTTTCTTGTCGCAATTCCCTGGAAGTTCGAATGAGCGGCATGCTACGATGTCTCCGTTTGAACTGCTTTCAGTGAAGGAATGTACAAAATGTGTACAGTAGTGTAAGTGCCGGGTTTGGCGCAGCGTTCAGCAGTTAAAGTCACTATGTACGGTCCATTGCGATCGTGTACAAGCAATGTGACCGATTGAACGTATAAACAAAAAGAATTTCATATAATGGCGTACATATCGATCGAAGGCAAAGTGCAATCAAACCTCAAGTCCGAATTTTCGATGCAAATCTCCTATTTTACCATACGTATAAACCATTATAGGTTTTCGATTGGCATAGGCCAGTTGAGGTCAAACGTAAACGTAGCTAGTGTACATTAACTGCACGTACATTCGCAGGTTCACTTCATTCCGGGCAATTTTTCTAAATCAGAGACAAATTTAGTACTACACCCTTGCTGTACTTTTTTCGGACAGGTTTGTCAATCCTCGGTGGCAGGTAGGGAATTGCAACAAGTGCCTTTGCACGGGTATAGGCCCTACTAAAAAATAGGACCCGGGTTCCAAATCGCCATACCCGTCGGGTACCTGGTGTTACACTGACTTAAAAGATTAGAACATTTTGTGAGGCATGCTCCATATCAGACATGCAAAATAATAATTACAGCTGTTTTGGAGAGACGATGATCACATTCCCAAGTTCAAAACATTTGATTAGCCATAAGGTTTTATCATCTCCTTTTGTTTTAAATCAAAATGACAAGTAAAAGAAACGAGAAAGGGCTATTGTTGGAACATCTATTGTGCCTTAAACACCACACACAGCCAACAACCTTCACCCCTATTTTAAGTGTATTTAAGTTTTAGTGGAACGACCGGACGCGTAGTGGCCATGATCCCAAAGAAACGTAACAGAAAACAGTCAAATAAGAAAATAAGTACTTTCCAAGGCCTCTACCAATATTTGATATTAAATTTTGGGACGCTTTCCTACTCTAAAAGCAAGCATCCTAAGAGCTCGAAGCTTCTCCTTTTAAAACACCGGTTTAAAAACATCAACCAATCAGAGCCCTGTATTATGGTATTCTCTTGCACGTCCAAAATTACCGATTGTAAACAAAAGACGTCATGCTCGTGAACTTCTCTAACAGTAATGCACAATGCACGTTGGAATTTTCACTTCAGGGTTATGTACGTTCTGACGTAGAAGGCCTCATGTTGACATCCGGACATGGTGACATAAAGGTGTCTTACCGCCGTATTAAGATCGTATACATGCAAGGCTCCGTTTACCTAGCATGCCGAATGCTACGGGCACTGTCTCTGCAAGCTGGGCGGGGGGATGTGTCTGCTAGTTTCTGCGTGAAGTACGAAGTGATTTTGAATCACCGTCGGATAGCTTGCGCGAACAAAGTGACGTACATTGATGTGTACAAACAACTTTCAAACTTTTTGATTTATTTATTTGGTACATATTAAGCACAAAACACAAACAAACTTACACATAATTTCTAGGGCTCTCTTCATTCTCAGGCCCCGAGAATGTTTACCAAATTAATTGTAAAATATTTTATTCCATTACCGTGGGGAATAGCGTAAATTGGTAAATCCTTTTCGCATGCAAAGTATTTAAGCTTCGCGTAGTAGATTTGGAACCGGGTTATAGGTAGCGGGCCACTAATTATAAGTCCCATTGACTTACACACTAAATTAGGCTACTTCCGTGCCCCCTAGCTCCCAGTAGAAGTTTTCAACCAGGACATGCTACCACTCTGATCGAAGCCCACAATCTCGGCTTTCATGGCACTTTCAAATTTCCATACCATGACCATTGAAATTTTGAGCTAGAGAGCCTTGAATGATAGGGATGTGTTTCCCGCCATAATAACTACTCAAAAACGGCATTTCACAGAGCGGAGTAATACAATAAAAAAAATGGCACTAAAATTGGTCAGATTGCCTTGAATTTTGCACAGTACGTATTTCAACTCATTGTCTACAAAATCCAAATGCAAAAGTGATCATATTTTGTAAGTAACACAGTCAGAAACAACATCCCAAAATTTTTTATGGCGCTTTGTCTGTCAGTAAACATTTTCCCGGACATGAGTATTGGAGTTAGTGGTCCGCTACCTTATAGGATAGCGAGTTGTTACCCGTGCAAATTACACTGATTGCATCACCAATGAAAATATTGGGGGAGGCAAACATAGGCCTTGCCCCTCCAATAATTCAAGCAAATTTAAAATAAAATAAAAAAAAAAGGAGAATAACCAAAATGTAATAACATTTTGGGATATGGGGGGCTTCTTGAAAACGTCACTTTGAGTGTATGTACATGTCATTGTGAGTGTGTAAGTGTGTCTGGTTGTGTGTGTATGTAGGCCTACGAGTGCACTCGCTTTCATAGGGTGGATTGCTTATAGATCATTCCGATCCTGGACACGAAATAGGGTTTAACATAGTCTGTTGGAAAATTGTTGTCCCCCAAACCACATACCAGATCTACGTCCCTGTTGTCCGTCGGATTAACCAGGCAGTCCATCCTTCCCCTACATGGGCAACCAAAGACTAGCACAATGTCATGTCCATTGTGGTTACGGTACGTAACCACATTTTCTAGTTAGATGTGATTTTATGGCTCAGTTTCTAACCAATTAGTTTAAGTCAGGCTGTCTAAAGCCCTTTTTGATTCCTTGCCGAAGGCAGGCAAGGAATCTATGCGATGGTGATGTCGTGTGTATGTGTGTGTGTGTGTGTATGTATGTGTGTGTGTGTGTATGTGACGCTTTGGCTTGTAAACACGATATCTCAAGAAGGGTAAGTGTGACTAACCTCGTATTCGGTGTGTAGGTTGGTCATATTGAGTAGATGATCCCTATTGTTTTTGGTGGAGATCAAAGGTCATTTGGGGTCACAAGAGGTCAAAAGGTGAAAACTTTGTAAACACGATATCTCGAGAACGGTACATGTGACTATGCTCATATTTGATGTGTGCATTGGTCATATTGAGTAGATGTTCCGTATCGATTTTTGTGGAGGTCAAAGGTCATTTGGGGTCACCAGAGGTCAATAGGTAAATTCCTTAGAAATTGCTTGTAAACACGGTATCTCAAGAAGGGTAAGTGTGACTAATCTCATATTTAGTGTGTGCATTGGCCATATTGAGTAGATGATCCCTATTGTTTTTGGTGGAGATCAAAGGTCATTTGGGGTCACCAGAGGTCAAAAGGTGAAAACTTCGTAAACACGATAACTCGAGAACGGTACATGTGACTATGCTTATATTTGGTGTGTGCATTGGTCATATTGAGTAGATGTTCCGTATCGATTTTCGTGGAGGTCAAAGGTCATTTGGGGTCACAAGAGGTCAATAGGTAAATTCCTTAGAAATTGTTTGTAAACACGGTATCTCAAGAAGGGTAAGTGTGACTAATCTCATATTTGGTGTGTGCATTGGCCATATTGAGTAGATGATCCCTATTGTTTTTGGTGGAGATCAAAGGTCATTTGGGGTCACCAGAGGTCAAAAGGTGAAAACTTCGTAAACACGATAACTCGAGAACGGTACATGTGACTATGCTTATATTTGGTGTGTGGGTTGGTCATATTGAGTAGATGTTCCGTATCGATTTTCGTGGAGGTCAAAGGTCATTTGGGGTCATGAGAGGTCAATAGGTAAATTCCTTAGAAATTGCTTGTAAACACGGTATCTCAAGAAGGGTAAGTGTGACTAATCTCATATTTAGTGTGTGCATTGGCCATATTGAGTAGATGATCCCTATTGTTTTTGGTGGAGATCAAAGGTCATTTGGGGTCACCAGAGGTCAAAAGGTGAAAACTTCGTAAACACGATAACTCGAGAACGGTACATGTGACTATGCTCATATTTGGTGTGTGGGTTGGTCATATTGAGTAGATGATCCGTATCGATTTTCGTGGAGGTCAAAGGTCATTTGGGGTCATGAGAGGTCAAAAGGTGAAAACTTCGTAAACACGATAACTCGAGAACGGTACATGTGACTATGCTCATATTTGGTGTGTGGGTTGGTCATATTGAGTAGATGATCCGTATCGATTTTCGTGGAGGTCAAAGGTCATTTGGGGTCACGAGAGGTCAATAGGTAATTTCCTTAGAAATTTCTGTAAACACAGTATCTCAAGAAGGGTAATTGTGACTAATCTCACATTTATTGTGTGGATTGGTCATATTTAGCAGATGATCCCTGTTGATTTTCCCAAAGGTCAAAGTTCATTTGGAGTCAGCATGTTCAAAGCCTGACAAGCTTTCCTTCACAGTCTTTCAAGAAAGGTCACTTGTAGGGTCCTGTAACTTGTCATGTAGATGGCACATAGTGAATACATGGTCCCAGAAGTTTTTGGTGGAGGTCAAATGTCATTTGGGTTCACGACGGGCAACGGGGATCTCAATGTAGGAAGATTCGATGCCTTGCATGTGTACTTTGTGGGCACATTATGGAGCCCTGTTAATTGAAAAACATTGCAAAGCAATGTCAATGTGAAAAAAGGCCTTACATTTCAGCAGCAAGGAATCACTAAGCCTTTTGGCTTTCTGGTTCCAGTTTTGGCTCATTTGCTTGTTTTCCCTGCTTCATTTCTCATGCTGAGCATCCGGCATAATAGCAGTTCTGGTACGACCTATCCAAGGAGTAGCTACCGAGAGACCCACAGTGTCCAAACTTTTACAATATTTTGTTTTCTGTCTTTAATAGGATGTTATGACTGTGGTGTGTACTTCTTCGACAAGAGCAGTGGATACCTTCACTGGGTATTCCCCACCTTGGGTCCAGTGAAATCTTCTCCAAAACCTGATGACATAACAGGATTAGTCTGTGTAGGGTCACACGATGGATGTGTTTATGCCCTCAATCCATTGGTAAGTAAATATTTTAAATATTTATAGTGTCATATTTCTATAATTCTGCTCATATATTATGAGCATGGAGTTGAAATTTACTGTGTACACTTTACCTTGTTCTTCTTGAATACTTCCAAACGGAAAAGAAAAAAGTATATCATTGCAATTTACAAACTGAAAGCCCTTTTACATAACAACATAACAATATTACAAGCTCCAGTTTCAAATTTATTTTCAAAAATCTGTGTTTTTTCATACCCATCATGAAATACAACCCCTGCACATGTATGCACTTGCATGTTATACATCAGACCATTTACAGAGCACTGTGAAAGACATGAAGTCAGAGGGTCATTAGCATAGGATTTTGTGTACAGTATTTGAACAAAACAGTAAACTGGTTGAATGGTAGCTGTGGCCAAGTGGATAAAGGTGATTGCCTTTGAAGCAATGAAGCTTAGCAACCGTGAGGTTTGGAGTCTGATTCCTGGCAGGGTCAAAGTAAGGTTGGTTTTTCATGCAAGAGTGATCTATGGTTTTCCCATCTGAACTGGCCTTTCAAAAAACACTAAATTTGATCCAAACTGTTGAGTTGCTTACCACCTAACATAAAGTTGTAATTCATAAGCCAATGGCTTCTCCCACATTTGTGGTTGCTTATCATCCTAAACCAACTGCCCCCAAGGCCTGAATATTATTATTATATTACTATTAGAAAAACAAATAGCTTGTACTGGTTTTCTTAGACTTGTAACCTTCAGTTTATATACTCTGGTCCAGTGACAAATAAGTTTTAAGGGAAGAGCAAGGGGTCTTTAACATCTTTGAACTGGTTGTGTGTTGACAGTTGCTGGTAATATAAACAGTTTGATAGGTGATTAATTGAGAAAGGGAAAAGTTTTAGAATCATATGTTACATTTTAGTAGAGCCTCTATATGAAATCGAATTCTTCTGTCTACTAAAGTTACTGGGTGCCGTCATGACATAATTTATAAGTAACCCACTTCAAATATTACCTCTTCAGGATAACAACTGTTGAAATGAGTACTTCAATAGGTTTAAGCATTGTATGCAATCAGGATGTCCACCTTTTAAAGTTGGTTTAAAATCTGACAGGTTAATAGGCATTGAAGATTTTGGCAATAGGTTTGTAAATGTTTACTTGCTACAGAAGGCTCAGAAAGTATTCCAGGCGTACCTGAAACTACTCAAAATCCAGCGTTTATCCCCCTGGACCACAGCCTATAGAGTTTTGTGCTAGCATGCACATGGGTGGCGTTTCTCTTTCACTCTGGCAGGTTGACAGCTGTGCTATTGGGTTTTGTTTTTGTGATGTCAAAATCATCTGAAGTCATCAAAAGTTCAAAAAGCAAGAATTCTCAAAGTTAGAAATAAACACAAACCTGTGTCTTTCAACACTTTCAGATAGCATTTGATCAGTGACTGAAAATGAGGGGTATCTTGAAATATTTGTTAAAAGAAAAGAACATTTATCATAAGGCCACAATGCATTTTTGCATTTAAACTTTTAATCGTACTATATCATATATTTTGAGAAAATGTGCTTTTGGAGAAAGTAAATTGGTTTTAGTTCTGTGCTTCTATGTTTTGTTTTGTAGACAAAGACCTGCGTCTGGAAGGTGAGCGAGGGTGGTGGTTCCATGTTTTCGTCTCCATGTGTGAATCAGCAAGGTGATTGCGTGTATGTTGCTAGCTTGTCTGGTAAGCTGCTTTGTATTAGCAAGGTAAGATGCTAGATTGCTGTTAGTTAATGAGTCATTTTATCTTACAGGCAGTTTCTTGTCACCCTAGGGAGTTTCAAGTCTCCCAACTGCACTTTATTGTAGAGTCCTCTCACACAACTGTTTAAAACTCATCCTCATTCAGACAGAATCCCATTTTTTGGCTTCAGGGCATACCCTGGGCAAGAGCAGTCGAGATCCCATTGACCAAAGCTGTAAATTAATAAATAGGCATACACTGATTTAGTTACGTGTATGATTTGGGAAATGGGATGTGTTATAACAGAATTCTTCATGCAAAACCATGTAATTTGGTATTTACAGTCATCCATAGAAAATCACAGAATTTGGCCTCCAAAAACACAGAATGATTGCCACTGTACCCTATAGTCCATTATGTCAGTGAAAACAAGAAGTCTTGTTGATAAGACAGGTCATTTTCGCTGGCAAAAGTTTAAGTGAAAAGCAAGTGCAGTTTTAGAAGTTGTATACGGCATTTGAAAAAATGTAAAACCTATTGAACAGAAAGAGACACTGTTCCAGGAGTTGTTATTTAATTGATAACACTTGAGTGGCCCTTATTACAATGTGGCAAAATTATCTGCCTGACTGGTTACAAATTCACTGAAAGAGTGTAACAGAACTGTACTTGCAATGCAAATAATAGGTAATTAGTCCTTTGAGTTTTATACAAATGGTCATATCACAATATGGAAGATTCCTTCTCAGAACTTCTCTACACATCTCTGTTAAATGCTGTGATACTTAGAGTATAGTCTTGACTCTACTTTGGAGAGTAGTTTCAGCATGACGCGTCCTCTCCAAAGGGCACTGAGTTTGCACTTTCTGTTTGTCTTCACAAAACTGTCCAGTCAAGCATACGTTATTGGTTAGATGATCCTTTTTAATTAACCCACAGTTCACTTGGCAATGAGTAAGCAGCATTGCTACATCAGTTTTCCAGCCCTTTGTCTCGGTGAGAACAACCTCTGATAAGTGCATATGGGTTTAAGTTATTGCTAGTATCCACGGAACTTCCTCCGTGGACTGAACACATTGCAGAAAGTTTATTCATACCTTACAAGTTTTGTAAATGGAGATTAGCAGGAGAGACCAGGCAAGTGGGATCAAAGCGTTGTTATCTAGTCCTGTGGTATTTGACTCAGTATTGTTTTCATCAAAACACCGTCACTCGTCGGCTTTTGCTCATGCCGTGTTATGCCAGATACGGAATTCTCTTGTAAAAACCGCCGAGCGACGGTCTTTTGATGTAAACAATACTGAGTCCAACCCTGCAGTGCTAGATAATGGTGCTTTGCTCAAGTCCGCCTGGTCACGCCAACTCATCTCATATCAGATGTTGTTCTCACCAAGACAAAGGGCTGTTCTTTGACAAACTAATGCAGCATAGATACTTACTCATTGCCAACTGAACTGTGGGCTAATTAAACAGGATCATCTAACTGATAGCATATACTTGATTAGACAGTTTTGTGAAGGCAGGCAGAAAGTGCAAACTCAGTGCCCTTCAGAGAGAACGCATCATGCTGGAGAATTCCGTATCAGACATAACATGGCATGGGTTCTGACCTGCAGCTACAAATTTTCTTTGGAACCCCAGAAAGTAAAAAGCACTATAGACCTTTTGGCTTCCAATTAAATGCCAGTGGTCAGATACCAGCGAATGTTAAATGTCCCTTAGCCACAAGTTATCACACTGTATTCAAACCAAGTGTGTGGTTTCATTTAGGGCAGCATGTGTGCCAAACTGTCATCCCAGCTCTTTTGAAAATTAAGACTCAAAGACAAAAACTTTACTCCCATTTTTCCTTATATTGTTTACAGGCGTCGGGTGTTGTAAGGTGGAGTTATTCATGTCAAAAGCCAATTTTTTCATCACCAACAACTACTTCAAAATTTGTTATCGTTGGTTGTGTTGATGGAGGTGTTTACACATTGACACACTCAGGGAAATTGGTAAGTTGACATGTAAGGGGTGAATGATAATGTGCTGTGCATTGTTGCTGGATAATGCATGGTCAAATTATCCAGTGCAAGCTAGTGTTGTAGATCTGTTTTGTGGATGGGGGGAGGGCAAAAATTTTCCTCATATTTAGTCCACAACCGGACTCGTCTATAAGCAATCCACCCACATGAGCACATACCCGCTATTCTCACAAAAACAAACACACATACACACTCACAGTGACATGCATGTAAACAAAATATAGATGCAGCATATATGCAGTATTGTTGCTTTAAAAGTGGTTTGACATTTTCTAGAAACCCTAAAGTCATCTGTACACCACCATATTACATTTTATTCTGCCTGAATTATTGGGGACAAAATGATATGTTTTATTTTATTGGTGAGGCCATCCCCCCCCCCCCCCACCTTCACTCCAGCATCAAAGCCCCTTAAGCAAGCAGTGCATGGCAGCACAGCTCAATTTGTCACTAAGTGATAGCATCAACCCACAAGAGTACATGAGAGTTTTTGAATCTTGTTCACTGTTCATTCATATTGAACAAGATTTGATTTAAAAGACAGAGAAGGAACCAACTATCATTTGTACATAACTACATTAAAACAGCACAACTATGTGAGTAAAATGGGGTAGCCCAGCATGAGTAGATGGTGAGTTTATCACTGGATGGCACATGATCACCTGATTTCATCCAAAGTAAGAATGAAGCTATGGTTACTTATCTGTGATGTAGACTTTCTGAAGTTGCTTTATCATCTAGTCTTGTCTTTGCAAGTTGTACATCACGGAACTAAGCCCAAAATGATAGCACCTGGGTTAATTTGGTCAAAAAAAAAAGATGTAGTTGCACTAGAGGATCTACATTGAGGATCTCTCTATGAAACATCTTCAACAGCCACTACTTTGTCAATGTCAATTGCACTTGATACAAGTGCAGAAGTGTATTATATTTGCACAACATATCGCATGCAACTCTGCTTGAAAATTGAAACAGCCATCCCTGTGATTCCATAAGAAATGATTTTGTATGCTTGATCAGCTGCTCAAGTTTCTTGTCCAATGTAGATTGGAATGTAGGAACAGGACTTGTGCTTACCATGTTTTGCACTGTGGAAGTCAGGCCAAAAATTGCCTTATTAGCCATGCCCAGGTTTTCCTTTCTAAAGGGAATAATTACGGGATTAATTAAGGGATTGATTAAGGGGTTAAGTTTGGTTAATACAGGCATAGGTTGGTTTTCAAACTAGAGGAGTTGTTTACCTTATGAATATTGACCAAGGTTAATTTGAACATTCTCTTTGAATGGCAGCTATTGACTTGAAAATTTAATCACAAAATTGTTACATTGTAAGGCTGCAACTTGTAACTCATTTTAACTTTTATTTTCATTTCATAGGTTCACAAAGTAATGACAGCAGCCCCCATTTTTTCCTCACCATGTGCAGTACCATTTGATGGAGAAGATTACATCTTTATAGGCTCTCATGATGGACATTTGTACTGTATTGCCCCACATGAAGATGGGGTGATACGTTGGAAGAAGCTTTTAGGGAAACATGTTTACTCTACCCCATCTTGCTTAATCACTAACAGGGCAGAACATTCATTTTCAAAATTGACCACCTCAGGGCCTCACACAAAGCTGCCAGATGTAGAATCATCTTCCACTCAAACTGATGTAAAAAGCTTGCATCCTGGAATTGATGGGAGAGTGGTGAACAAAAATACTGGTTCACAGAAGGCAAGAGAATGTTTTATTTGTTGCTGTTCAACAGATGGAAAACTTGTGATCGTTGAAATGAAAGCAGGATTTGAAGTAGCGTCCTATCAATTCCCGGGGGAAGTTTTTTCCTCGCCTGTTATGACTAATTTTGACCATATCATTGTTGGTTGCAGAAATGATTTTGTTTATCGGCTCTCTGTGGCATGAAACCTAAGGGTCTACATATATTCCCAAAGAATGCAAAAAACGTAAAAGCTCATTGTGTGGCATTTTCTTTTGTGCTATCTTTGTCTTTCAACATTCTATGGTATGTATATGTAGTATGTATGCAGAGACTTGCATACTACATTAAAATTGATTCATAGTAAGAGTGCTATGTCTGGAACAAAATTCAAGGTGTGTCAATCAACTTTACACAGCAAAGGAAAAATAAGGAGGTGCCCATCAGGCTCTCCCTATGTCCATCTCATCACACTGATAACTTGCCAAGGATTACTGCAAATAAGAAGGGGTTACATAATGTTAATAGGAAGTATGTATGGAAGTCTTTGATATGACTCGGCCGGGAGTTGCAGACCTTGTTGCAAGTGGGGTGTTCTAACCACTTGTCCATACAGTGTGATGGGCCTCATGGATTTGTCGTTTATTAGAACTCCTTGCATGGTCCCAGAAGGCCTCTGAAAGTCACACTTATTTCGGCGAGGAAGTGTGCCAAAATGTTCAAATTAATTTTGTAAACAATTTGAATAGTTGGGTTTGGAGTTCTGCAGGGATTGTGTTGAAGAATTGGATTTGTGCTACAGAAATTTGGGAGGGTAGGGGATTTCTTTATAAAGAACCCATCTTTCTTGAAAGCAAATCATGCATACTGACATTAGGACAACTTGTCCCTCAGGGCCCTTTTCCACTTAACTAAATTTTGGCTTCCCTTATTTTGAAATACAACATTTTCCTACTATATAGCATTTGAAATTAGGAGGTTACATTTAGGAAAATGTAAATCACTTCGAATTTTTCCAAAAGAAAAGTGAAATTCAGAGGTTCCTATTGAAGGGTCTACACATAATGTTTAGCAAAATGAAGCACCGCGTTGTCAGGGGGTTAGTCAGGGTTACATGTGTTGATTCCTTGTTGAAGGTAGGCAAGGAATCTATGCGATGGTGATGTATCTGTGTGTGCATGTGTGTGACGCTTTTGCTTGTTTACAAGATATCTTGGAGAAGGTAAATGGTGGGGTCCTAGTAATTTGCATGTAGATGGCCCATTGAGTAGGCCTAGACGATCCCTAACATACTTGGTGGAGGTAAAAAGTCATGTCGGGTCATCGGAAGTCAAAGTCTGAAAACCTTTTTAACACAATATCTGAATGTAGGAAGCTTGGATAGATATTCAAACTTGGCATGTTGATGCATTATAGTGAGACATAGAACCCTGTCATTTTCGGTGGAAGTCAGAGGTCATCTGGGGTCACCATGGGTCAAAGTCTGAGAACCTTTTTTTTACATGATATCTCAAGAAGGATAACTTACAGGGTCCTCATACTTGGTATGTAGATAGACCATACTGAGCAGGTGATCCCTGTTGTTTTTGATGGAGGTCAGAGATCATGAGCGGTCACTGAAGGTCAAGTCTGAAAACCTTGCTTTCTTGATATTGGAAAGTAGGAAGCTTGGATACATTTGAGACAAGGGTATGTGGATGCATTATAGTGAGACAGACAATCCTATCTTTTTCAGTGGAGTTCAGAGGTCAACTAAGGTCACCAGGGGGCAAAAGTCTGGTAACCTAGTTGAAGCGATATCGCAAGAAGGATAGCTTGTTGTAATACTTGGCATGTAGATGGCCCATATTGAGTACATGATCCCTGTTGTGTTTGGTGCACGCCAAAGGTCATGTGGGGCTAAATGCCGTCCACATTTCTGAACCTGATTTACACGATATCTCAATGTAGGAAGCTTATGAAATGTTGGGACATATTTCATACATAGTTTGCGGGTGCTTTATGAAACGCTGTCAATTTGAAAAAAAAAACATAACAAAGTTCTACTTAAGTGGCAAGGAAACACTGCGACTTTTCCTTTTCTGTTTCGGGTTAAAACTCATCGACGAAATTGGCCTGTCATATTCCCTCCTAGGGGCCAGCCTTTCCCGATGGAGACCATCTATGCCCGTCCCCGATGGAACGACCGTTTGCTGAAGGCGCAAGTTATTAAGAGAGTTTGTGAGGATGCTCCCTCCCATTGCCTACAGTAGGTTTTCATTTTAATAGTCTAGCTAAATATGACTCTATGTCGGTCCAGCATTCTTGCGTTCGAGAAAAACGATTCCAATTTCTGACAATGCACTGCACTCCAATTTTGTCTATCCCCTTTGCTCTGGACGACCCATTTCACTGTGTAAGCGAGCATCTTGTTAATTATGCCCATACTTATTAAGATAGTCTAACATCATGTGAGATAGAATAAAGCTACGCACTTCTCATCATTTACTACTACAAAAACACTGTAAGTATCGGGACTACGTGTCTCGCCGGGGGTTGTCCGAATTCTCTAACCCCCTTCATTCGGCCTGTGTAGTAAATGTACTTCCACCAGATTGTCCCTATTTTTGTTGAGTGCAGGACTACGGTTTCTATTTTCTCAATGGTTGGTTCTAAGAATGGATAGTGTGACTACGGTTCACACGACGCATCGCGTTTCATGAGAGCAGAACCGAATGACTGACTTTATTGATACATTTATCATGCCAATTGGTTAGACACTGGGTCGTTAAACCCATCTAACATAACCTTTGTCATGCACAACCTTCCTTTATGTTTACCCTCAGGCCGACCTCTTAAACAAACGCCGACCTCTTAAAAAAAACCGCTTCCCTACCATAAACAAGTCTAACCAAGAAATGTTGTGTAAGACTACTAGCAATGAAATGATTTGTGACTTGCTATCACCCGATAACACGCAAACAAAGAAGAGTGAAGTTTTACGCACTTAAGAAAAAATTCAGACAAGTCTGCCAAATGTTCGATCCAAAACTTTAGAATGGATCCAAAAACATTTGTTGTGTTTGCGATGATCTCATGGTCCGTTCAGCCTTCAGCAAGTTTACCACCTGTCAACTCCGACACAGAGTCCTCTCAGCCAGACCATGCCTCATTTTCAAGTGATGCCGCCAAAGACGATGATATGAGACGGTTAGATGTGACTTTGCTATTGAAGTCTATCGTTGAACTAAAGGAACAGGTGAAACTTCTGCAGGAAACTGTGGATGAAATAAACACTGCGCACCGTCATGAGGATGATGCGAAAGGTACTAAGAAAGAGGGTGCCAGGAATGACTCGCCCTTAAAATCACTGACAATGGAAGAAAACGACCTCAATTTATCTCCCAGGTTTGGGGATGAAAAGAAACGAGTTCGTCGAGACAGCGTTCAGAGTTACCCAGATAGCGGTTGCTCTCAGTCTTGGACTCCATATTACAGAGGCGGCATCGCAGCTTGCCCTCCGTGCGCCACAGGTCCACCGGGTCCACCTGGACCTCCTGGTTCACCGGGAGTTCCCGGTGCTATGGGAAGGGATGGTCGCGATGGACGTGACTCGATTCCAAGGTTTTTGAAAGGAGATATGGAAGATGTAACTCCCCCAAGCCCACCGCGGCAAAGATCAAACAGCAGTGGAGCGATTTACACGAGATGGGGCCATATACCTGCCCGTCTACCTCAGAGTTAGTGTACACCGGGATTGCCGGTGGGTCGTTTTTTACTCATAAAGGCAGTGGCAGCAACTATTTATGTCTCCCCGAAGAACCAATTTACGAAGAAACAGAAAGTTCTGCTCATAACGAGAGAGGCCGTATCTATGGAGGAGAGTATCAAACAAGCCGTTCAGATACGATTCCACCATTTTATGGCAAGAATCAACACGATGTCGCATGCGCAGTTTGTAAAGCTAGAAATGGACCCAGTGTCCTCATGATACCAGCTCGAAATGTGTGTCCCGATGACAGTTGGACCAAAGAATACCAAGGTTACGTCATGTCTGAGAAGAGCATTCATTATCGAACTGAGTACATTTGTGTCGATAGTCACCCACAGGCAGTACCGCGAACGGCAGGTAATAACAATGGTGCTTTGTTTTTTCTGGTCGAAGGCATGTGTACCGCGGGAGGTGGACTGCCCTGCGGTCCTTACATCAATGGATATGAACTGACATGTGCAGTTTGCACGATATAGTGATGACTAACCATTTCTCTGTTCATATTTTGTTGGTACATTTTCTGTTGAAGGAGAGTATTGATAAAAAGTGCTGTATTTCCTTCATAGCGTCTATCTAGACTCCATCATGTTACGTTTTTTGGAATATTGATCTAATCTGTCACTGTATAGTGCTCGCAACGCGGAAACGACACTTACAAAGGAAGGTTATTTAAGGACAACTCAATATCTAGCTTAACGTTAACATTAAAATTATTAAAAGAATGATCTATGGTCCATCAAGTTTTGATTTGTTAAAGGGGGTACGTACAGCGTTTTGGTAACCTTTGCATGAAAATCCAATGTGTGGTTCTCAAGATATGAGCAGGTAAAGTCGCCACATTCGCAACATAAAGTGCACTTGAAGTAAGTACAATGTGACATCATATCTTCACATTAGTGGGAAGTCTTTTGTTTTTCCTTAACTTTAAATTATTTGGATAAGTGGCATGAGGACTCAACTTACTTTGCATTCCCAACAGGTAGGTCCTATCCCTATTAACCTCAAGGTCAACACAACAGTCTAAAAAAGGAAGCTTAGCATTCCTTTTCAATGCGAGGAAGTGATATGACCTCCGCTGCCCTCAAACTCCCTTTGGAACACAAATTAAACGAATTCATTTTCCGATATCTCAAGAAATACATGTCTGATTTAAATGGAAGTGTCACCATACTGTGTAGATTTGGTCTTTTTCACATATGTAAATTAAATGTTTGCTTTAACTTTTCCTTTAAGCTTTAATCAGGAATGATAGCGCTAGGTATATTGGAGTAAGTTGATCACGGACACACGGCCAGGAAGATGTGCGGTGGTCGGTGTCTATTTCTCACGTTCGTTGGGAGTCTGCATGGGTTACGCAAAGCCATCACTTCCATCGACGGATTACCACATTTGTATCTCAAGGTAACCTACAATTGTAGCACATCTATCGTTGTTTCAGATATTTCATGTCTTAACTGCGACTGGGGTGAGAAGTTTGAGCAGGGCGGTGTTATTTAGACCTAACAAGACCTCCCTGGTTTGGCTTATGTTTGGTCGGGGTTGTAACTAATGACAACTCCATGGTCGGACAGTTCGGCGAATACTTTACCCTCAGATTACATGTCAGGCACTTTAGAGTGATAAAGAATTGAGTTGTTACATTTTGTTACACAGGCAATTCAAGTTCTGTTATTGACTCATTTTTGGTTTCGATGATAAAAGAAACCTATGCATTCATGATGGCGTGTGTATGCATGTGTGTGTAAGTGTGTATGTGTGTGTGTTTGTGACACTTTGCTCGTAAACACGATATCTCAAGTTAGGAATGTCTGACAGTTTTCAAACTTGGTACATAGATGAGCCATATTGAGAGGAAGAACCCTATTGTTTTTGGTGGAGGTCAAAGGTCATTTGGGGTCACCAGGGGTCGAAGTCTGAAAACCTTGTTAACGCGATATCTCAAGGTAGAAAACTTGAATAGATTTCATATTTGGTATGTGGATGCGTCATAGTCAGAAAATGGTCCCTGTTGTTTTTGGCGGAGGTCAAAGGTCATCTGGGGTCACTGGGGGTCAAAGTCTAAAAATCTCGTTAACACAATATCTCAAGGTAGGAAACTTTCATAGATTTCATATTTTGGTATGTGGATGCGTCATAGTCAGAAGATGGTCCCTGTTGTTTTTGGCGGAGGTCTAAGGTCATCTGGGGTCACCGGGGGTCAAAGTCTGAAAATCTTGTTAACACGATATCTCAAGGTAGGAAACTTGTATAGATTTCAAATTTGGTATGTTAATGTGTTATAGTCAGTTAAAGGTCCCTATTGTTTTTGGTGGAGGTCAAATGTCATCTGGGGTCACCAGGGGTCAAAGTCTAAAAACCTTGTTAACGCAATATCTCAAGGTAGGAGACTTGGATAGACTTCATATTTGATATGTGGATGCGTTATAGTAAGTAGATGGTCTCTATTGTTTTTGGCAGATATGAAAGATCATCTGGGGTCTCCAGGGGTCAAAGCCCGGAAACCTTTTTAAATATGATCTTTCAAGATAGCTGTTTGTCCATTTGTCTTTGTGTTGTTTGTATGTCTAGCTATGTATGGCTTTTATGAAGGTCAAAAGGTCATCTGGAATGACAAAATTATATTTTGAACATGCTAGTATAACATTTGAATGAGAAGATAATGGTGCATGATGGCACTCTTTGAAATGGAACATTTATGTATCATCGGAACCTCAATGCATTTTTGCATTTTGGTTACAGAGTGTTTTGGACCTTATTACTCAAGTATGGGTTGAGGATATAAGTCTTGATTATTGCCCAGTAAAGCCGCGGTTACACTACAACGAATTCGGATCGGATTCCAATTCGCTTTTTCGAGTTTTTGTTAAAATCTTCTCTATCTTTGGTCGGGAAGGGCCAAAAATTTGTCACCAGTTGTAAATATATGATTTGCATCACATGTCTATGAAAATAAAATGCCACCTAATTTTTTCGTGACGTCACACCGACAGCGTAGTCCGATAAAACCTGTCTATAAATGTTACGTCGCGAGAAAAATCAGTTGGCATTTTATTTTTTAAGTCCTGCGTTACAGCTTAGGTTGGCAGATTTTTCGCTCCTTCCGACCAGAGATGGTTTCCACAAAAACTAACAAAAACCGCATCGAAATCCGATGCAAAATCGTTGTAGAGTGACCGCGGCTTAATAGTATGCGTGTAAATAATTCGATCGTCCAATTAGTTGATTGATCTTGATTGTAAAACTCATGTCACCAGTTACTACTAGACGCATGTCCCTTCAGTGCCATGGTATGTCACGACTCATGGGTGCGATTTTCATTGATTCCTTTCCGAAGGCAGATAAGGAATTTATACGAACGTGATGTCGTGTGTGCCATGTGTATGTATGTTTATGTCACTGTTTGTGGATAGGAATTACCAACACTTTTCATGTTAAGTATATAGATTCTTCATGTTTAGAGGGAAAGCTCTTTAATCAGTGGCGGCTCCAGGATTTGCTTGAAGGGGACCCAGATCAGTTTGTCGTGGAAAGGATAAAAGGGGGGTTGAAAGCTAGCAGGACCATCTAACAGACCGCCACCACTGGTTGGCGTGGAGCGTACAAGAAAATTTTGAAATTTACAAACCCTCCAGATGGCCGGAAACGGCACTCTCAGAATGGGAATAATATGAAAAATGGTGCGACTATTTTTGTCTTTAGGTTGAATGCATGACTGCATTAAACTAAATTGTAATGTCACATTTCGAGACTAGCACTTACAATTGTTTCTTAGTGTAAGAGTAAAAATGACACTGAGGTTTAATATATATCTATACGTCTCAGGTATTGAAAGTTGTGTTCAGAATGTCGCCATAAGAGGGTAAACACGGGCATAGGCGTACCGAAGGGAGCATTCCAGTTAAGAGAGGGGCGGATGATTGTTTGCCCGAAACATGCAATAGTGTCCACAAAACTTTCTATGCGGAGTGCCACTATCGGTTGACGCGGAGCGTTGAAAATTTTGAAAAATCACAACCCCTCACACAGCCGGCAATGCCATTTCTCAGGTTTGTAAGCAGAGAACCTAAACAGTCATTGTTTTGAAATTGTGGAGGAAGGACCTTTCAAGTGGAGCACTACCATCAGTTTGAGCGTATGGACAGAAAATTTGAATTAACTTGAAACCTCCCAGACAGCCAGAAATGGCGTTTGACTGAAAGCATAGGCATACAGGAGCATTTCAGTTTTTTTTGGGGGGGGGGGGGGAGGGATGGGGAATGATTTGCTTGAAAAATGCAGTTCTATCAAAAAGACTACCTAATCGGAGTTCCACCACTGGTTGGCGCGGAGCGTACAGAAATATTTGAAAGATAGAACCTCCAGACAGCCAGAAATCGCATCTTCCAGGCTTAGAAGGGGGATCTAAACAATTGTTATTTTGAACAGAAAATTATCAGATAAAATGTACCATTTGATGAAATGGTCTTGTTTCTTTGGGGGTAAAAATAATACAACGGAATTGAAAACATGCTAGTGTATTTTACTTCCTTGCGACTCATGGCTGTATAAAAATGTGTTTTGAATTGATTAAATCGCCGGAGAGTTGGGAGGACTTTAGAAAACAATCCTTTGAATTGATGATATTGTTTATGTGACTGCCCGAGACGCCCAATAAAAAATGATTTTACTTTTATTAGTAACACTAGTTACACCTTTTGAAGGATTTCACGTTACAAGATGGATTTAAATGAATTTTCAGGAAGACTTATGTATGGGAAGACATTCTTACACTGTATAACTACATAATTGAAAAACAACCTATGTACCCGATTTTCATTCCCGTTGCCTTAGTGGTAGGATAGATGGCAAACTAGTGGATACTGCCGTAACTGAACGCCCTCCCGTCTCTCAGTTTACCGTAATTAAAGGCCCAATTCTTACACCCCAAACAGTACCAATTCTCCTAACCTGCTTACTTAAGCCCCTCCCACAATTGTGTAAAATTTATCCTCATCCAGACACAATCTCAGTTTATTGCTTCAGGGTGACTATATAGAAATGCGCAATATTTTAATCAAAACTCTCCTCACAGTTCATGTTGTGTAATATAAGCTCTGGTACTTTGCATTGTTTAAATTAGCAGTCAATCAAAGTACTGAGCCAATTGAGAGTTTTGTTACCCTATACAATAAGTGTAATTTGGGGTGAGAGGATTGACCCTTTAATTTGGCAATTGAACACATCCCAGAACTTTTCTCAACATTTTCCAGACTATTTTACCATTTCGGGCAAAGATTTTGCAAGGCTACAGTATTAAGTGGGGCTGAGACAAAACTTTTTTTTCACAAGCTACCCGAATGTGTCGCAAATCTTCGTTATCATTTTTATTTTTCATGAAAATTTACTTGAACATGGAGTTTTTCTTTTTTTTTTCGGGGAAGTATGTGAAAGTATCAAAATAATCGGCCATTTCGGGCATTACGTTGCACAATACAAAACAGGCTAAAGAATAGTTGTTTCTTTTAAGCGACATGCTTCCCAAATTTTTCGCTATTTTTTATCTTTTTGATATCAAGTTTTCGTAAATATCTTACCCTAGGTATGATACTTTTCTATTTTTCGGGCAAATTTTTCAAAGAATTTGGATATTCTACCATTTCGGTCATTGTTTCGTGAAAGACCGTGATGTAAACCACACGAATAATAGCTTCTTTCGCTGCCCGAATATGTAGCGATTTTTTGGGAATCTTGTTGATCTTTTCATGAGAAGTTTAACATAGTTATGACGTTTCTTTCCTGTTTCGGTCATCTTTTTAAGATTTCGGACACGCTTAGGAATTTTCTGAAAAACGATTTCTTGAAACTCAAAATTTTTCCTAATTCCTGCCCAAATTTTCTAGTTTTGAGGACTTTTTAAGAGGGGGGGGGGGGGGCACTTCTCCGTGCCTTGTACGCTTTTGCCTTAAAAAAATATCTGAGCGGAGCCCCGCCATCGGTCGGTGCGGAGCGTCAATCGGACAAACGGGGTAACAAACCAAAGCCCGGCCGACAACAGCGACCGGATTGAAAAAATTATGATTAACCCGTACACAAAAACCGGTGCACACAGTGAACAAGAAAAAATTAGATTTCAATTGAAAAAAGAAAATTGTTGGGTTTTAATAGAAGGAAAAGTGTTCTTGATTTTTTTCATGACAACAATCAGTCCTTCACGAGAGCAAAACAAGTGTGCAATATATCATGGCAGTATCAGGGCAATATCAGGGCAGGCAAATCCAATTTTTCTTCTCAGTGCACCAAATGGCGCCTAGGATGGCACTCTTCGTACCCTGGCTTGGTCCCATCGAATACATTAAAAACGGAATCTGCTGTCACTGTGCTCGGTGCATAAGCAATGGAGTAGGGAAAACAAACCACCAGTAAGCTAAAACTGGAAAAAATCCATAGCCTGCCCGTCTTAAAGCAACTGATTAGAAACTAGGCCGTAAAACCTCATCTAACTTAGCCAATGTTGCACCATGCAGGAAAATTCCCCATGTACAGCCGCAGCTGTAGGGGCGACCGGTTACTGTCGCAGATTACATACTTCGCGATACCCAGAAAGACTTATCGAAGGAAAGGGAAAATTTTCTCAGATGGGGGGGGGGGGGGACATGGCCTTCCGTACCCCCTGGCCAACTTCATGAGGTCCTTTGACTGGGAGTGTAACGCAATAATACTCTTTAAAAAAGAACATGCATTTCGTGTGTACATCCTTCTGGGTGGGTGGTATGTTTTATTTTCCATGGCAAGTTACCACTTTGACCATGCTGTAGGCAGGATATGTTATTCCGGGGGATATCTGAGCTTCAGTGAAGCCTCTTAAAATGTGCTCATCCATTTGCCTAAAGGGGCGGGATTTGATGTCTGAAAGTGGAGGCAAATCCAGGTGGACTAACAAAGGCGCCGCGGGAGCGCGAAGCCCTCCCCCTTAACGGCGTGGGGTCCAGGGGCCCGCCCTAGGACCCCTGATGGGGAAGCCCCGGTGGGGGTTCACTGCAGGGGGCGAAGCCCCCGGAAGCTCTGAGGCATTACGAAATTGTAGGCTTTAATATAAAGCATTTGGGGTTCAACTTCAAAACATAAATGGCGACCACACAAATCACACATAAACTTTTGTAATCATATACCTATTTCGTATGAATAACTGTCGTCCTGGATCGTGCAAGAGGACGTGTGGAAGAAGGAAAACGGATCGTTAGCGGGGGAGGTTCCCGAGGCTTTAAAACTAGTTTGGAGAGGTTTTTTGTTCTTTGAAAGGCTTGTAGATGTAATATGATGCTATATTTACAAACTATTCTTGAGTTATCCGCTATGGTGCCCTTCCGTTTATTTGAAAATGTGGATACGTTACCGACATAAAACAGATTTAATTGCCACTGCCACATTTACTGTATAACACAGAAAATTAAATGGTTAAGCTTACAGTTTTACTATCTTGATTATGAAATAAATATTTGAGTCGTATCTCAGAAAGATACTAAGAAGAGAAGAAACTTTTGAGATCTAGCTGTTCAATAAGTTTGGGATGACTGGTTGATTGGTTACATCATAGGCAGTATTTTCTGCACAATCACCTTCAAATTTGGTAGAAATCTGGACGGTTTTGATTCATAGTTGCAAAAATGTGCACATTGAAAAATTGGGAACAACTGAATTCGTATAAATTATATTATTGTCGTAATTTTAGTGTGAAGTATTGGTATTTCTCTCTCCGTTGCAACGAACTTGAAAAATAATCGACTTCGAACCTCGGTCTGGCGTCTATTCATCTGTCTATCTGTCAGTCTGTTAACAATTTTGCAAAATGCTTCTTCTCACACATGCTTTCATGGATTTCTTTAAAATATTCCTTGGGTAATATTCCTTTGGTAATGGGAATACAGGGTGCTCGGGAATTTTCGGTTTAAGGTCCCATATGGGCCCTATGGTCCATTTAATGAAATTCTGCAAACTGCTTCTACAGATTCTTTTGTACTGTGTGAAGGTTTGTCATAATGATGCTCTGGTAGTGGTTCTTTCTTGGTGTTCAGGGATTTTGAATCCAAGGCCCAAGATGGGCCCTACGGTTCATTTTGTAAATATTGCAAAATACATAGCACTTTTCTTAACAAAGAATTGGGGGTTTATTTGAAACTTAGACACAATTTTGGGTAGTGGGCTATCTGGCGTGTTCAGGAATCTTTGGTCTAAGGCGCCCAGTGGGCCATATGAACCATTTTATTAAATTTTACAAGATGCTTCTCCTCCTACATATTATTTTGTACACTGTCGATGGTGTGTCATAATGATACTAAGTGGACCCTAGGGCGTTCAGAAATTTTGGATCCAGGACCCATGATGCTCCCAATAACCCATTTTGTGAAACATTGCAAAATACAAAACACTTTCCCTTAATTAATGTTAGTAGAGTTGACATTGTGAAGTAACGATACTTGGTTAGTAATCTGTGTATTGTGTTCTGGAAGTTCTTTTTTTGAAGGTCCCATGTGGATCGTAGGGCCTATTGTTAAAATTCTGAAAATGCTTCTCATTTTACCAGTTGTCTTCTACAATGTTGTTGATTTGTCATACTGTGATGATAGTCTGTTAGTATCACCCTTTGGAGTAGTCAGGAATATTAAAACCAAGGTTCAAGATGGGCCCTAGGGTGCATTTTGTGAAAATTTGCAAGGTACTCTCCACTTTTTTCCTTCAATTAATGTTGAAAGAGTTGATAGTCTGATGTAGTGATGCTCGGTTAGTGATCTGGAAGTTTTGTTGAAAGGTCATATCTGAACCCCACCATACGATTTTCTTTATTGCTGTGGTTTGTGCACAAATTTTATATAAAGATAATACAGAATCATTTTGTAACGTACTGAATGTTGCCTTCAAGGTATTCGAAAAAAGGCCGTATTGGAAAAAAGGCCGTGGCCGGCTCGACTTGAACCTACAGGTTGGAAACTGGGCCGTAAAACTCTATCTAACCTAACCTTCAAGGTATTCGAGATTTGAGATCACATAACTCGTGTGACACCTAAACTAGTAAAAACAACAACCAAGAACCCTTAGTTGAAAGTATGAGCCTGTACGTAATTGTGCTCTAGTTTGAATTTGTTGTCAATCAAAGGCGTGTCCCATTTGAGAATTTCTTTAGGCTACTACAAAAATTGTAGTTTTTGGTGAGAATTGACTGCCTTTAACATTGGTATGGTCTGTTCACATCGCCCTCGGATGTAAGTTAGTGAATGTATACCCTCTGGAAGGGTGACTCTTAACTGTAACCAAATCATCCGGCTGAGAACAGGATACTCTACCAACAAATTTGGGCTTCCGACATTCTTTCATTTCTTTGCAATAAATCTGGAGCTTTTAAAGGGCAAGAGCAGTCATCCCAAATTGAAGTAGTTTAGTAGACTGTCCAGTTTCATGATTGACTGTTGGGATTCATGTGACCACATTTCTTCTCTTCAAATTTGAAATTTACTAGAAATAACTGCTCGGTTTACCTTGAATATGCAAAAGTAACGTCATAAAAGTAATGAAAGGTACTTTGAAGAGAGAAAAGACGAAAATTGTGTTATTTAGCTTTTTCTTCAAAATAAGTTTGGGGGACTGCTCTTTACCTTTAAAGACCAGCCATAGAGTTTACAATTGCAGGATATGGCAAGCTATGTTTCCTGTTCGAATTGACTATGTTTGTGTTTTGTTGCCCGAAGTGAAAGTCTTCTATCATTGTGGGAACGGGTCCAGCTACTACACAAAAGTTTTGATAAACTTTTAGAAAGACAGGAAGTTCTACGGTCTGCCGGTTTTGACTTCCGTTTATCCTCAAAATATGTACACTGTACCCCTGCCTGATGGAATCTGTATATAAGAGCTAGAACCACATTTCATCGTAAAGCCTTGTGTCGAAGAAGTAATGTTTTGCTAGTATAGCAATGCATTAACCACAACATACTTGTGAAGAGCCGATTGTTCCAACTTAGGCAAGCAACGAATGTCACAGGTCTACCCGACTGAGTCTTGTGTTAACTAGTTTCAAACTTATTTTTTACACTTCTAACTGTTCCAAATGGATCAACAATTTTTACTTACGGTTGCAATCATCATATGTGTTCTTCGACCGTCAGCAAGTCTACCACATGTCAACTCGGATGCAGAGTCCACTCGGCCGCCAGACCTGGACATATTTTTAACCCATACTGTTGAAGATGACGACAAGAAAAAGTTAGATATGACATCTCTCTTGAACTCTATCGCTGAACTCACGGAACAGGTGAAACTCCTACAGGAAACTGTGGATGAAATAAAACCAGCGCATCGCCAGGAGAAAGATGATACCCAGAACAACGGGTTAGGACAATCGTGGACAATGGAAGAAACTGATGACACACCGTCCCTCAAGTATGGCGATGGAAAAAAACGAATTCGTCGAGACAGCGGTCAAGGTTACCCAGATTCCAGTTGCCCACAGTCCAGTTGGTTTCCGTATTACGGAATGGGCATCGCAGCTTGTCCTCCATGCGCCACAGGCCCACCGGGCCCACCTGGACCTCCCGGTTCACCGGGAGTTCCCGGTCCGATGGGACGGGACGGTCGCGATGGACGTGACTCGATTTCAGACTTTTTGAAAGGGGATATGGGAGATGAAACGCCCTTAAACCTGCCAAGGCAAAGATCAAACAACAGTGGAGCGATTTACACCAGATGGGGTCATAATACCTGCCCGTCTACCTCAGACTTAGTGTACACCGGGATTGCCGGTGGGTCGTTTTATACCCATAAGGGCAGTGGCAGCAACTATTTATGTCTCCCTGAAGAACCAATTTACGAAGAAACAGAAAGTTCTGCTCATAACGAGAGAGGCCGTATCTATGGGGCAGAATATCAAACTAGTCCTTCAGATACGATTCCACCATTTCGGAACTTGTATCAGCACGATGTTCCATGCGCAGTATGTAAAGCTAGAAATCGACCCAGTGTCCTCATGGTACCTGCTCGAAATGTGTGTCCCGATGAAAGTTGGACCAAAGAATACCACGGTTACCTCATGTCAGAGAGAAGTGTTCATTATCGAACCGAGTACGTTTGTGTCGATGACCAGCCACAGGCAGTTCAACGAACGTCAGCCAATAACAACGGTGCTTTGTTTTATCTGGTCGAAGGCATTTGTACCGAGGGAGGTGGACTGCCCTGCGGTCCCTACATTAATGGATATGAGTTGACTTGCGCCGTTTGTACCATGTAATAGGAAATGAAATCTTTCTGGCTATTTCAAACTTCTTTTTTTTCTGTCCGTCAAGAATGCAGTCACTTTTCAGTTACTTCTTTGCGGTGACTGTATTTTGAATTTTTCTATCTATAGATATTTTTAAATTTTTAGGGTTTACTTAAACATCAACAATTTAGCATTTTAAAGGAAAATGTCGAATTACTCGATTGAAAAATGTCAGCATATCTACATTCTTGCAAAAATTACAGAATTTTTGCTTTTCAACAATGAAACAATTTTCAGAAAAATGCAAAATTACGAACTTGTTAAAAGTTTTAATTTCCTAGTTTTAAAAGGGGTGTACGGAAATGTAAAGTATGAAAAAGTGCGCTTTAATTGTAACAAATCAAATAAACATTTTTTTACCCACCGACCAATGTTCTATGGCTGTGTAATGACAGCTATCCAAACTTTTAAATAGGGTAGTGGCTAAGTTTGTAATTTGACGGCACCTCGTTTCCGTAGTTTTCTTTTGACGAATTTGTCCCTTCAACAAAACCAAGAAGTTCATCTGAGACTTCTCGTCGCGGTAGGGCCAATACTTAATCTTACCCCTGGGGAAGTTGAAAAATTCCCCAGTCATGGGTAGCTTGTTGATAGGTGGAATTGCATAATATACTTCTGCATTTTCCTTGGGAAATTGTGAAAAGCTACCTTTTAAAAGAGAATCGAAAGCTTTAAACCTTAACTAAAATTCTGTCTAGCGTTGATTTTAGAATATCCAACTCAATATCAGACTAAATTTTATGTGACAAAAGTTATATATTTTTTGTTGCTATGATGTCTTACCTTAATTTCTTTACCAGTGTAATACCGAATACGTAATGTATGTTTTAATTGAGTAGACCTTAGCACGATCTAAGTCATAGCTTTTTTTAAACTTTCAAGTTTCCCTTACAATTTAGAGAATGGTTCTCCCTCCAGGAATATAGTTCCATTAGAACATATTTAAAGTCTACGTCCCTTTTCTTTCACAAACTAGCGAAAAGGTGTCCGTGGTCTATCAAGTCTAGATTCAAAATTACATGTAAAAAGGAACGAATATCTAAAGCCAACGGTAAGAGATATAACAAAACTTTGGATCTCAATCACTCTGTAATGTACTTTATTGGTATGTATAATCAAGATAAGTATAACGTACACCGACGTCACAACTTATTTTTGTATAATGAGCATAACTGATGCCTTTTAGGCCTTTTGGAAATAGTTGCACTACTACTAGTACTCAAGTACATTGTAAGAACTGCTCGGCTCTTTATGTGGAAATCATCTAGAAGTACACCAATGAGAACGGTCAGTTTACATAATTTACATCATGTGACCTCTCGGAAATAGCTTGAGTTGATATCGATTACTTAAAAGGTCCAGTTCTCTCACCCCAAACACTACCAATTCTCCTAACCCTCTTCCTTAAGCCCCTCTCACAATTGTCTGAAATTCATCCTTATCGAGTCACAATCTCAGCTTATTGCTTCAGGGTGAGTATAGAAAAGCTCCATGTCACAATCAAAACACTCTCAGAACAGTTCATGCTGTGTGATATAAGCTTTGGTAAACTGCATTGTTCGAATTAACAGTAAATCAAAAAGCTGGGCCAATGGAGATTTTCTGTACCCCCGTACAAGGAGTGTAGTTTGGGGTGAGAGGATTGGCCCTTTAATAAGGCTCTTGAAAGGTACTACGGTACCTCGTGACAGTTGCTTCTAGTTAGCCTAATGGGTCGAGTTTTATATCCAATGGGCCGACTATAGTTACGGAATAGTTACGGTCTGCAGGAGCGGACCGAGGATTTTTGTTGGGGACCGCTGATGGTTGATGACCAGCATGAGCTTCCTATTATGTGGAATGCGAACGTTGGTTTGCGGGTAGCGTACTAACAATATTTCCTTAAAGATGATTGGTCGTGTGGAAGCAACGTACAAGCAATTTCGAATTGATTTTTTTTTTCATTGATTACAGTGTGGTGACCAGACGTGAAGAAGCTAGTGTAATTTACCACAGCTTATAAAAAATATTTTGTTTAATTTTTAGATTGGAAATCGAGTAAAACGGTTAACTGCTGTATTTGCGAGAGCTTCCCAAAATTGAGGAAATGGCTCTTTTATCCCAGGCAGTATGAGTGTAGAGTAGATACGATAGGCAAATATACAGGAGCATTTTCAGTTTGGAAGGAAGAAGATTTTCGAGGAAAAAATGTATAGTTCTGCCCGAAAAAACTAATAGAGCCATACATTAGAGTACTGCTCTAAATACTGTCTAAGCGGAGCGCCACCGTCAGTTCAGTTTCCGCGGAGCGTACAGAAAATTTGAAAAAATTCCAACTTTTTAGACAATCGAAAATCGCATTTCTAATCCTGCAAGTAGGATCTGAGCAGTCTTTATTTCGAGCTTTCTTTTGCAACCAATGTTAACTTAGCTAAAAAAAATGAGCAGATTGCAAAATGATCAGCAAATTACCATATAAAATGTTCCGCTATAATAAGATGAAATGTTAAATGTAAAGTAAACTAATCATTGGAAAGTGAGCTCTGTATGCGTACTCTACATGTTGTTTTGCCAACTTAAAACAATCTATATCAGGGCAATTTTCATTGAATTCGGTCTCACTTAGGAACTTTCTGATTGCCTCTTTTAAGAGCTTTCTGACTGTGCCATTTGATAGACTCAAATGGCTCCCCAAGTTTTTCGACACCCTGTCCGGAATCAGGTCTTGGAGAAATTAGAGGAGGGAAAGTGGGGGGAGCCTGTGGGGCTAGCAGATATCGCTCTATTTTCTTCATTTCATCGGAAAACTGAAAACTACAAACTTATTATCAGGCCGATTATTTTGCAAAAATAATAAAATAATACAACATGATATAGCAACAGGTAGTTATAGAGTGATCCATTTTATGGAAGAAGAATAACACGATGGAAATTTAAGGGGGGGGGGGGTCCGGGTCCACCCATGCACACGAGCTACACACTTTGCAGGCATTGTATAAAACTGTCTCATAAAACCGTAAAACACTTTCATTTATCACAACTACTTATTAAAATAATTCTCACAGACTTTTTCAATTGACCCAACGTTCATGCTTTCTTCTGAGACCCAGCCGAGGGACGTGTGCAGAAACCTCTGTAGTCATGGATGCAACATTTCATGAAAGTCGAGTTGTGCTAACCATAGGTGTACTGGGAGGGCTAGAATAATTTTTGCCCGAATAATGGCAGCTTTTGTCATATGTTGCCCATGTTTTGTACCAACTGTTTTTGCCGGAATTCGGAGGGCGAGTGCCCCCCCCCCCCCACCGCACCCCCGTCCATAGTGTTAACTGGCAGTGTATTTAAATAGTTTGAAAAAATAACTGTTCCAAAACATACACACAGCGACATCTGAGCTTCTTTTTCTTTAGGCTACGTTGTCTTGGCCAACTTGTTATAACATTTCGTCGGTAGAATTAAAATCGAGGGCGGGCTTTAAACTTTGACTAATACAGAGTTGACAATTTTTGAATGTATTAGAGGGCGCGCAGTCCACAAACGAGAGTAGAAAATGCTGTACCAACTGGTATTTGGGTCTTGACCAAGACTTTAGGTCACGTTGACCCAAATATGTGAGAAAGTTACTGAGGAACACATCTCAGAGTGAGGTGATGTTATTTGACTGAATGTCAATCCAAGGACTGCAACTAACAATTGTATTTAGAACTAGGCGGGTATTCGTTTGGGCAAAGAGTTGTTTTGAGATGATTCCATATCCCCATTAATCATAATCATGTATGAATAAGTATGAGGGCACATCAATTTAAATAGGGGTGACTTCATGGATTTCCCGCAGCTGTCCAATTCAGACAGTGGGTGCACGTTTATAAACGGGTATTAATATTTACCTCTGTTGTGTAGGGTGTAGTATTTACCGCCTGCCAATTGAATTGGAAACACACAACTTTAAAAACTGTTTTAAGCCGTTACACATGGATAAAAGGCCGAAACTTTCACGGAAGATTAAACAAACCCATGGGACTTAAGGCCTATCATAGTTTTATTGGCGACTCACTGCAACTATTTACAGAAGTTGCAGGTATCAACTTACTGCAGTTGGTTAGTTAGATGGAATTGTACGATTCAGTTTCTAACCAACTGGTTTGAGTCGAGCCAGCCATGCACGGGTCCATTTAGAGTTTGACCCCAAAAAATTGCAACAAAAGGTCTTTCAACGGTTTTCTATGCTGTTGGATGTAGTGAATAAGAGGGGAAAAATCCATCAAATTCGGAGCACGGAAGAGGTGGTTTTAATAGAAAATTCAAAATGGCCGTCGGCCGCCATTTTGAAAATGAAAAAATGTTAAATAACTGTCGTCAGATGAACTGGAGTGATGCCGAAACTGTCGATTCCAACTATTTCTAACATGATAAATGCACTGAAGTAAACCTGAAGTACCTTTAGCATCATTTCAACACTTAAATCCAAGATGGCGGCTGCCCGCCATCTTGAACATGATAAAATGTTATATAACTGGCACCAGATGAGTTAGAGTGATGAAAAAGTGCCGATTCTGACTATTTCTTACATGACAAATTCACTGGAGTAAGCCTGATGTAGGTTTGGTATCGTTCAAACCCCTTAATCCAAGATACATGCAACTGACCGCTTTTTTGAAAATGATAAAATGTTATATAACTGGCACCAGATGAGTTAGAGTGATGAAAAAAGTGCCGATTCTGACTATTTCTTACATGATAAATTCATTGGAGTAAGCCTGATGTAGCTTTGGTATCATTTCAACCCCTTAATCCAAGACACATGCAACTGACCGCCATTTTGAAAATGATAAAATGTTATATAACTGGCACCAGATGAACTGGAGTGATGAGAAAATGTCGATTCCAACTATATATAACATGATAAATGCAATGGAGGAAACTAAGTTGATGTGCCTTTGGTATCATTCCAACACCTAGATCCAAGATGGCGGCTGTCGGCCATTTTGAAAATGATAAAATGTTATGTAACTGGGACTTGATGGGTTGGAGTAATGAATAAAGTGTCGATTGTGAAAACATCTAATATGGCAAATTCACTGGAGTAAACCTGATGTAGCTTTGGTATCAATCATTTAACGCCTAAATCCAAGATATTTTGAAAAAAAATAAAGTGTAGTATCCTAATAGCTACAGTGTGATGGTTAAACTCCACACTTAACAGTGTCAAATTTCTACTAGGTCTCGGATGATCAATTTGCTCCAGTGAGTTTCAAGAAGAAGTAGCCCTCCTCATCTGCATCGATTACTGCGTTCGTTACTATAAACCGTGTCAGTTTAAAGACGCTGTCAGTTTAAAGACATCAACAAATTTGATACAATTAGCTAGAACCAGATGCTCTGATATAGTCTCTTAGACTCTTTATGCAAAATCTTGTTAAACCAACTTTGATTTGTTATTTTCAGGCCATAACAAATGATAAATAGGTCCATTGACCATTGCATTGTAGTAAATAACGCCCTTCAGATACAGTATATTGGACAATATTTGATCAGCAAGACTGATACAGTAGCACCAGGTTACATCATGTCAACAACTGAAAGGCTTAACTCAGAACTTGAAACTTACTAAGCTGTCACTGTTAAATTAGATAAACTTATTCTTCATTACTGTCACTAGGTTCATTATAGCCCAATGGGAGATGATTGTCACAATATGTTAGTTGGCATGGGCCAACCGCCGAGGTGAAGGGAAACCCGTTTAAAACATGCGAGGCAATGCCTCTACGAAATACCAAATAATTTCCACTAAATGCATCCCTCGGCAACCTCTTTATACTCATCCTAACAAAAAATTGGTTTATAACGGTAAATTTTATTTACAAAATTGGGTGCGCCATGGGGGAGGCAAGCCTCGCCGGAAATATGAGACATTTTCAGGTACTAACTTGAAAAACAAAGTACTGACTGATCCTAGAAACATTCGTTGGTTTCACTATTGAAACGACATTCTTTCGTTTTTTATTATCTCGGAACTCTCTGCACTAGTCTAATAAATAAAATTAATAAAATTTATGCCTCAGTTTAATTTACATGGAGGCGTCCTACAAATTGGCTACTTATTTAGACCTCAATATATTGATATTCAAATTCAAGAGCTTTGAAACCCAAGGGCTGCTGAACACCAAATTCCTCACAAAGCCAACAGAAACCTATCAAATTGATAGGACATCCGCTCACCCACTCGCTACATCTAAAGACATTTATATGGTGTTGGCGCTTCTTTTAGATAGTCTTCAGCCTCGTCCTTATTCTACCAGGTAATCATGCTTCATGTATTCATGCTGTCCGAAACTGGCCTGGTGGCTCCTCAATTAAGTTGTAAAAACATCCAGTCAGTCGGAATTTTGGACCATGGTACTCCCTAAATATGAGACCCTATAGAGACGGCGGCCTGTCCACTGAAAAGCAGTGGTAAATATTAATATTCATATTAATATGTAAATTACATAGGGTTTAAGGTTAAATCGTGTATCTGATACTTTAAAATATAGGCCGCAGTTAAAAATAGTACTTCTCAAAAAGTTCCTGATTTATAGAGACCTGGGATTTTAAGATAATAATAATATCCCTGTCATTCAGGACAACCAAATGGGGTTTAGTAAAGCAAAACAATTCTGTGTTGGTATGGCAACTTCGGCACATGAAGACAAAAATGAAAGTCACCAATGTCAATACTCTTCATCGAGGATCTGGTAATAGTTAGGCAGGTTTAGCTTGATGTAATTTCCCCTGACTCAAATCCTCGGCTTATTCTTCTTCTAACACTATAATTTGTCTTTTGACCCTATCTAATATGCATATTAATATGAATATTAATATTTCCCATTATTTTTCAGCAGACATCCATTTATAGCGTAAAAGGGCCAAATCTCACATCAGTCAATGCCTGATGTGAGATTTGGCGTAAATATATGGAGAAAACAAGATTTTTGACAGATAGAGTGCGCCCTTCGAAATTTAAACCTCAAAATGGCACAGAAAAGCCCCAATGTGGCCAGTATACTCTCGATTTTCAGAATCAGCGACCCAAAATTGACCAAATTCACTTGGTCTCATAAATTTTGCTTTCGGGTGACGGCACCTTCGCCCTTCTCCACATGGTCTATTGCGGCCATTTTGGATTTGACCAGTTTAACACCTTTTCCGAGGTCAAATTTTGATAGATTTTTTTCCTCTTATAAAGTACACCCCAAAGAGCTAAAAAAGAGTGGAAAACCTTTTGTTGCAATTTTTTTGAGGTTCGGGCCATTTTGGGCAAAAATTGACCCGTCTACCAAGCTCTTTTTTCCGTTTTGGCTCACTGCCTTATGCAGTCAGTCGAGCATCGTATTGCTGCAGAAAACGATAACATATTCGGTGGGTTCCCGTTTGTAGCACTTATTAATGATTCATTTGTACCCCCCCCCCCCCCCACACACACACACATCTGCACTCTAAAAACAAAAGAGGGAGCGTAATCATTCACTAATAGTGTGAAAAGTGTGAATTCACTTCATTAGATTGTTAATTAACTACAAGGATTGTGAAATTCACTCCACGTTGAGTGAAATTCACTATAAAAAAGTGAAATCTACTCCAAAAATGCGAGGTCTCACTCTAGGTGGAGTTTCTATACAGTGATCATTGTCGGCACTCGTTAGAGAGTGAATTTTCACCCCTCTTTCTAATTCTACACTTACCTTTTGTTTATCAGCCTGGGGTGGGAATATAACTGCCTATGACTTGAAAAACTTTAAGAGTAATTATGAAAGCATAAAAGTGCGCCCGTCGGAGGTTTTAAGTTCAATTGAAGAGCTGCTGGAAATGGCTACAGGTAGGAAAATTATCTTGGGTGAATTTCACTCTTCTTGGAGTGAATTAACACTCTAATGAAATGAATATTGTGTCAGTACGGGCAAAGGTTTGCGCAAGAATATGAAGTGAGGCTGACGAAAAATTTTTTTTTTCATAAGTTGCCCGAATGTGTCGCGAATTTTAGTATCTTTTAGAGTTTTCGTGAAAATTGTACCGTGACTATGATGTTTTTTTTTATTATTTTTTCGGCCAAGTGTTTGAAGGGCGCGCTTAGGAGTTTTCTGTGAAAGTAGAAACAAACCAGGTTTTAAGACTCAAACGGCTGCCCGAATTTTTCCAGATCCCTGCCCGAATTTTAGGTCTTGAGAAAATTTGGGGGGCAGTCTGCCCCCCTGCCCCCCCCCCCGCCTCGTACGCCTATGAAACCACCAAAACTTGACCTCCAAGACTTATTCTGGCAAAAGCAAAAATATTGCATTATTTTGCATCGAGGCTCCTAAAAAGCAAAAATTTTCATGAGGGAAGAGGACACCCCCTCCCCTTGACCCCCCGGTGAAACTCCTTCATGTCCCCACCCTCTCAAAATTGGGCACTACTGCTGTGGGTCAGATCAAGACCATTTAAGGACTTAGCACCAATTATGGTACCCACGGGTGCTGATGTGAGAGAGATTTCAAGTGACAAACTTCTTAATGGAACAAAACTAAGTTAACGTATGTTACTGTATAATTTTCAACTTTCTACTTGAATTTCTGCGCCTAACTTTCATGTGATGTTTAAAGATTTACCTAAATTTTACCTATAAAAAGCCTATACAGTTTGGAAAATGGAGCTATAGATTAAAAATTTTAGCCTATGAAAGGCATATATTTCTCTTTCCCTTTTTTAACACTTGAATGATTGTAATCTGCCAAACCTAGGCTCTTAGTGTTTCGTTGGGTTTAGGCCTTTACACGTCTTTTATGTGGCATTAAGTGGTGGTTCCTTTTTCACAAATTGTAAACTTTTGGAATTCATCCTTATCATTGAAAATTTTTTGTGATCTCACCTATGTAACAAAAACAAAGTTGATGAAACTGAAGTATGCAAAATGCACCCAAAAATCTGTGAAAATTGACACTTCCTGGTGATATTTGAGAATTTTGAATTGTGACAAATTGTGACATGCCAATAAACATGAATCCACTATCTGTTATACACACCTAGGAAATCTGAAGGCTGCCAATAAAGAGTACTTTTTCCAAAGTCCTCCCGACCCTCTGGCAAAGAGCCGCTCGGCGAAACCAAACTCTAAACTGCTTCCCGAAGAAGCTATACGTCCACTTACGGACAACACTTGACCAACCTCAAGGCCTTCGGCCTTTTGGCTAAGATCGTGTAAGTTTCTGTTCTTTATAGAATGAAGCCATGCATGACAGACCAATCATGTAAATGGTCTGAAGGCTGCCAATATGCTTTTTTCTAAAAGTCCCACGACTCTCTGGCGAAGAGCCAAGGGGCGAAAACCAAACGATTACTCCCGGAGGAGTAGGCTGCTCCCTTAAGGAGCTTAACGTCCCAAATGGACAAGTACGCCCTCCAAAGGGCAAACACTGAGTGGTCCTGCTCTAGACTGGCAATATGTAGAGAGTCCTCTAACTACATCCGTAGTTATCTGGCCTGGTCAATAATCCAAATATTAAAACGAATACTACAATAGAAATCTCCAAAAGGTGATATGCTGAAAGTCTTATTAAAAGTTGAAAGTGAGTTCCACCATTTTGAAAACCCTGTATTTGCTTAGCAATACCAACATAAAATGTATAATTGATATGATGTATGTTTCAACTTAGATACTTTTGTAAGTATTGAATAATAATAGGTCAGAGGCGCCGGAACCGGTGCGGCAGGTCTGGCGGTCGCCGGACCAATATTTCGACAAAAAAAAAAAAGTTAAAAGAAAAAGATCTGACTCCGATCCCAAATCCTATTATTCTTCTCCCTTTGTAACTTTTCAACCCCATAGGATCACAGCTAATGACGTATTACAACATACCCTAGCATATATTATACAAAATACTAAGAACTCGTACTGTTATAAGTAAGTACGTTATCAGTGAATAAAAAAAGCATCTACCCTCCTGTACAGTATGACGTGTACATACACCGTAGCCGCATACACCAATGGCATACACAATATACATACTATAGGCATTACATCACCCACACAATTCCAGATACGTGCGGTACACACGTAAGAATCTACTACCTTCCAAATCATGCATAAAAATAGGCCCTATACGGGACCCTGGAGACGGTACGGAAGAACAGCATACATCATAGCAGCGCATTAACATGAATTCGCCATATACTGGCCACCTGAATGAATGCACCGTTTTGTAAAAGTATCTCAGTCGGGCACTTTTTGTTCAAACAGAGCAAATAAAGAACACACACACACAAAATATGAGTTCCAAAATATTTTTGCGTTTTGGTTGTACATGGCAGTATGAAATCATGTTGTCATTAATGTTAATTGAGGAGCTTTACGGTGGACCGTGTTTTTTCCCATGGATGGATTCATACCCAACCGTCCAATAGAGAGACGCCTTTGTCAGTCTGTCTCTATTTGTCACTATAGCATTTGATTGTTATTAGGGCTCTTTATTTTTGAGGGCGAGTTATTGGGAACTTTGAAAAATATTGGAATTATGACGAAAAAGAGAGTTAGAAAAAAAAAAAGCTTACAAAACATCAAAATTGCAGGAGTTTCCGGGGGCTTCTCCCCCTGGATCCCACCAGAAGCCCTTAAGTGGGCCCCTGGACCCCACGCCAATATGCGAGGGCTGCGCCCTCGCATATCTTTTATCTCACGTTTTGAATTTATCTGCGGTACCAATCTTAAATAGCTTCCGGTGCCACTGTAGGTACCCTTAATTGGAGTGAAAACATCTCTTAAGTCAAAAAGACATGCCAAACTATTGACAAGTTCAATGCCAATTTGTTAATCGACTGTTCCTCCTGTAACATAAGGTGAAATTTCCAGCCGATGTATAACTTGACACAAAGGGCAGAAGGGTCAAAAAAGTTCCTGTCAGGGCAACTTTCTCAACAATTTTCAAGATCAAAATAAATACAACACTCCTTTTTCCACTTCGTTTTGAATTCAAGCAACTCATTGGTGACATCATGATATAAATATGAACACTTGCCCCCCCCCTCCCCCCACTTAGGTTTTTGAGACACTATGAGACGTCATTCACTATCAGTGATCGCCAGCCTGCAGGGGAAAGGGGTGTAAGTCCCCCTTTGGAAATTTTTAACCTTTTCAATGAGCTTATACAGATGCAAAGTGGTGGAAGATTTTCAGATTTGACGGGAATAGTCTTGAAAGTTGGTTAATGGGGATAAATGGGGATAAAACTAAAATTTCTGTGTCTTTACATGCAAATATAATACCATGCACTTTACCTTTTTGAAGTAAAAGTTGTTTCTAAATTTGCGTTCTGGGAGTCAAAAAAGAGCATCAGTGATTGACATAAGCGTACAGGAGCATTTTAGTTTTTGTTTTTCTTGTCCGAAAAACGTAATCATGCCATAAAGATAATCTTAACGAAGCCCCACTATCGGCTGGCGCGGAGCGTACGGAAAATTAAAAAAAAATGGTACCAGATAGTCGGAACTATAGCATTCCCCAGATTTATACGTAGAATCTAAGCAGTCTATATTTTTCATCGTTTGTAATAAAATGCTCACTTTAAAATAAGTTCGCCTACTGCAAAGGGATTAGAAAGATATTAAAAACATACTTTGGCACGAAAGAAAACTTACTGAAGAACCTCTTGTTCACTATCTGAAGCCAATGCCGTACGTTTCTTTGAAATCTTCTTGGATACTCAGACGAAGTGAGAATTTTTTTAAATTGGACTTGGTGTCTCTGATGAGTTCTACAAAAAATAGTATTGTTTGGAATTAAAAAGGACCGAAAGTATTTTCGCTATTTGTTTCATAATGTGATTTACGTAACTAGATTTTTACAGTTTTACTGCACATTAAAAACTTTGAGGAATGGTAACTTTTGATGTGAGAAATATTTTACATACTTTGAAATGTATCCAGTCGGTATCCTACGAGTTTCAAGGAATATTCAGACCGTACGGAAGCCGAGAAAAGGCTTAGTTACGAGAGGAAGATAAACGTATTAGCCGTAATTTTCACGTTTTGGAGCAGCTGGATGAGTTTTTACGGCTCATTTTCTTACTAATTTTAAAGTATGCCCCCTTTTTCCAGCTGTGGCTCACTGGCTCGCGAATGCTGAGCACCAAGTACAACGAAAAGAGGTGATAATCAGGGGTGGCGCCAACGGGGGGGGGGGGGGGATGATCCCCCGTCGGGGAAGGTCGGCGGTTTCGTCGGGGAAGCATAAAAATAATTAAAAAAAAAATAATAAAAAACCCTACAAGGAATGAAGTTACTGGATAAGTGATCTCCCTTACTCCAAATCCAGATATGGGCCAGATATGGAGTTCATATCTGGCCCATATCTGCTGCAGATGTGGGATTTATATCTGGGCCAGATAAAAAATTGGGCAGATATAACCTTGATCTATGCCAGAACCAGATCTAATCCATATATGGACTGTATTGATCCCAGATTAAGGAGACAATGATGGTGCATATATGTCCCATATCTGGACCATACATGAGTGGACCAAAATTTATAAGTGCACTGCCTTTGTGTAAAGCGTATCAGAAGCCTTCTGAGCCAGCTTTTTTTCTAAAAGTCTCCACGACTCTCTGGCAAAGAGCCAAGGGGCGAAAACCAAACGATTACTCCCGGAGGAGTTCTGCTCCCTTAAGGAGCTTAACGTCCCAAATGGACAAGTACGCCCTCCAAAGGGCAAACATGTGTGGTCCTGCTCTATACTGGCTGAATAGAACCAGCATAGCCAGCATAGAGCCAGCAGCTTTTTTCTAAACGTCCCCACGACTCTCTGGCGAAGAGCCAAGGGGCGCATAATGTTAAGGGCTATCTGGACATCTTTGGCAAAGTTTAATGCCCATTGTATAACATTGACTTAAGTATTTGAAGTTGTTAAATTACTTAATAGTGAAGAAAAAATGCTTTGAAATTCCTACTTTTAAATGTTTACACTTTGAAATTCCTACTTTTAAATGTTTACACTTCATTTTTGGTTTAAATTATCATATGGGGCAATATCCCAACATAAATTTTGTTGAAGGTTTCATGATTTTTCACATATTACTTCCTTAATCACAATAAAAAGAAAATCAGGGCCCTAAATTCCTGACCACGCCCACATTGGAAAGTCATTTGCATATGTTAGTATAATATGGCTGAATATGGCTTGAATGTTCTGGTTTTGGTTTGCTGATACTTGTTCATCTTCCAGAGAAAGTCTTTATGTAGGAAAGGTACACAAATTAAAACAAAAAGTATTAATATGGCTATGTAAAAGATTATATTTAATTCTGTCATGGTATTTTAATCAGTTATATCTGGCTTGATATGGCCATATCGAACTTTATTTGCATGTCTGGGAAGGCATTTCATTAACTTATATCTGGCTTGATATGGACATATAAAACTTTATTTGTATATCTGGGAAGGTATTTCATCAATTTATATCTGGCTTGATATGGCCACATAAAACTTTATTTGCATATCTGGACAGGGATTGAATCAAGTTATATCTGGCTTGATATGGCCATATAAAACTTTATTTGTATATTTGGGAAGGCATTTCATCAATTTATATCTGGCTTGATATGGCCATATAAAACTTTATTTGTATATCTAGGAAGGTATTTCATCAATTTATATCTGGCTTGATATGGCCATATCAAATTTTATTTGCATATCTGGAATTGCATTTCATCAAGTTATATCTGGCTTGATATGGCCATATAAAACTTTATTTGCATATCTGGGCTTTTCGTGAATCAAGTTATATCTGGCTTGATATGGCCATATAAAACTTGATATATTATATCAAGACATTTAAATCTGGCTGATATCTGGCTTGATATGGCCATATAAAGGCTTTATTTGGCCAAATATATCTAGATATCAATCCATATCTGGATTTGGAGTAAGGGCTCTAACATATTTTTTGTTTTGAAATGCTATTTTAATACATATCGAAATTGATTTTAAATCACTTCTTAGCTACGTTATACCTCATCTCCTCCCCGTCGGGGAAGGACGGCAATTTCCTTCGGGGAGGCTTTAAAATGAAGGTTAAGGACTTAAGTTACTGGATTGATGATCATGAACTTTGTTCTCTATGAACTATTTTTCTTTTGTGACGCTATTTCAATGCATATAAGTGAATTTATTTTAATCACTTCTTTCTAGCTTAGCTAACCCTCATCCCATCTTCATTACGCAAGGTCATGCCCCCGTCTGGGAAGGCTGTCCTCCTGTTGTTGAGAAAATCCAATTTTCGTCGGGGAGCCTTCATCTACATGCTGAACAAAAAATGCGGGTCTGACAAAAGATGTGGATCTGATAAACTTCAGCCACCAGGACGATCTTCTTGATTTTGTTTACTAGAGGACCATATTCTTCAAGGAAACTCACACTACCGAATTTTCCTGCAAAAACGGACAAGAGGTTGTTCATGTCCATGCAGTGCCCAATGGTCTGCCATCTGGCCTGCCTGACAGTCGAATTCTAGCAAATGAAAATCGGCCAGGCCGTTTCAGCTACACATTATGATAAAAAGTAGTGTGAGAATGTCTCCAAATAAGTCTGACTAAAATTCATTTGAAGCCACCTTGTAAAGTGACATATTTTCAAACATGTTGGAAGTAAAGTCAATATAATCTGGAGTCACGTAGCAAATCTCATCTATTTAGCGGACCTTGCAATTGAATACAACGAAGATTCTTCATAGAGACAAAAACACTTGTATGTTTTCAATTCGGTTGCATAATTTTCCCCGAAAAGAGACAAGAACATTACATCTCATTGTAGCAGTACCTTTTCCAGTTTACCTGGTATTTGGTAATTTTCTGATCACTAAGCAAGTTGGGTTTTTTTCTATTGAAGTGAAACATTCATTTTCAAACGTAAGGTCAAATAACGACTGCTTCATTTCTTGTTACAAGTCTGGAAAATGCCATTTCTGGCTGTCTGAGGGGTTAGATTTTTTTTAACAATTTTCTGTGCGCTCCGCCCCAACTGATGGTGGCGTTCCGCTTAGATAGTGTTTTGGTCGAACAGATTACTTAACAGAACAATTCATGCAACTAATTCTTCGTTTTGGGACAATGTTATGAAGTGAAAATTTGATTGCGGAAGAAAGCACAAAATAATGACTGATTTTTTTATTTAGTTAAGAGTCCGGGAAATGCCATTTGCTGCTGTCTGGGGTTCTCAGATTTTCAAAAATTCTTGTGCTCTGCACTTTGACAGTCTTTCGGGCAGAATTACATTTTTCGGAAAAGAAAGACAATTCCGTCCATTCCCAGACACAAACGCTCCCGTACGTCTCTGTCAAAACTTCAAATATATGGGAAGCCAAACTTTTTCCGCGGGAAAATTTTCCAATTTGGTCCGAGGGCCTTAATTTGCATGATGTGATATTAGGTAACCCCGACAAAACTACAGATCACCTCATACTTGAATTTTCTTTTGAGAAGATCAGATCCTTCCATAAAACAGCAAAATCTGTTATAAAATAACAACTTTTCTCCAATAAGCTTCAGATTGTCAAAAGTGGCAAAATTTTCTAATTTCAGTGAATACTCCGTAAAATAAATAACCAAAGCCAACTCTGTTAATCACCCCATCTTCTACCTAATGTTGCTCTTGAAAGCCATTTATCACTTAATAATAAACCCAAATTTTTCGTTATAACCGAAGGAAAAAAAAAAAACAACAACAAAAAAAAAAAAAACAGATTTTCTTCCATTTAATTCAAAAATTTCATGCTCAAACCACTTGTCATGCAGTGGATTAAACCGCGTTATATAAATACTCTCTTCGGGAAACAATTCACTTTTGATTTCTACAATGTACCAATTAAATACAATGCACATAACAAAATAAGATGGGAAAAAATGTTTCAAAAGCAGAATGAAAAACAAAAGGATTATGTTTGTGATTGGGTCAATAGAATGGAATAAGCTGTAGCTGCATATCGATAATATGTATAATTCAATTTTAGCTACATTATCGATATCCATTTTTGAACAATATACATATATAGAAAACACTATATTATAGAAAATATCGATATCTGCTAGGCCTACAAACTGTGATTTACTGATTCAACTAAAATATTGATAAAATCGAAATTGTTCACAAATATTGATATTATGCAGAAGTGATTCAGGACTGATATCCTGGTATGCGCATTCACCGATACTCAATGCATTGATACTGTCACGTTTCAATGAAGCTTAGGCCTAGCCCTAAATCTTATGGCAAAAATATGTATAATATGTATGTTATACATATCTTGTCGCAGATATATCAATATTTTGTTTTGACAATATCGCTACTGCTTAGAATGGAATCCGGTTTCAGAATTGCAAAAAAATGAAATAAACTGAAATAAAATATAACAAATGTTAGAAAAGCTGTTACTTGGGATTAGGGGTATGGTCAATGCCCAAGTATCTGATTGGCCCATTCATGAACATCCATTGCCCTCCTAGAAAAAAAGGACAGGCATTTGGGGTTATGTACGTATGCGGGTCACTTATCCGGCCCGCAGCATTATGCATTTTACGCGTGTATTGCAATTTGCATTTTATATCCGGCAAGGCAAGTTGCGGTTTGGATACAGTTCGGCAGTGATGTAGAGAGCAAAGCTGTATTTTACTGCCATTTCGGGAATAAGTCATCGAAGCTGTACTGGTATTGATACTTTTTATTCTGCCTTGGACCTTCTAAGCCTCGACAGCTCTATTTAAGTTGGTGAATTAAATTTTAAATGAAGTTGCTTCTTCGTCGTGGTGGCAAACGTTAGACCTAGCCTAGCCTAACGTTAACTTGAGTATACTATCGCGTAGTAGGTTAATTGACGTTAGACTCGGGCAGGACTGCCGAGGACGCCGTCGTGGCACACGTCAGAGTATAACATTATTAGGTAACGTTAAAACTTAAAAAAGGGTTCTGCTTATACTGCTTATTATACCAGGCTAGTTCATAATACCAGGCCTAATTCTAATAGACGTAGGCTAGGCCTAGTTAGTTCATAAGAAATAGGCCTAGCTAGGCCTAGGCGAGATAAAAATAAACCTGCGCTTCCACGTAGTAATCATTCATGTGCAGCCTTCTCATCTTCTCAGGATGGAAATGTGATTTACTATGTGCACACTCACTTTTTGTATTATTTTGTTGGTGAAATGGGGTAGGCATTACCCCAACACTTACATCAATGTCACATCCCAGCAGACCAACTCAACCTCAGCAAGTATTAGTACTTCGGTGAGTTTGTTCCATAGCCTACTTCTCTTCTTACATTCAAGGGATTGGGAGTTTACAGAAGCCTATATCTTGGGTATTATAGTAACCCTATTTCTAGATTGGTGCAAACCTTACTGCTACTCCTAATCTCTGGAGACATCCACTTAAATCCAGGCCCTAAATATCCTTGCACTTGCAGAGTATGTAGTAAGAATAACATAACATAACAGGTTGAAGGGCAAAGGAGGGCCAAGGCCCCATAAGATACCCTGAAGTCCAAGCCCTAATCAAAAGTCAAACCACCAAAGCTTGACAACAGCCCCAAACAATCAGATTCTACCACAGCCATGGAAAAACCTGTCAATGTTAACCTTAAAGCAGTGAACTGAGGGGGAGTTAACTACCCAATCTGGTAGACAATTCCACTCGTTGACAACTCTATGGGAGAAACTAAACTTCCTAATGTCAAGCCTTGCAAAAGGCTTTTCAAGCTTTTTACAATGCCCACGCACCCGAGAATTACCTTGAACCCTTAAATAACTACAAGTCAGAAGGGGATTCCTTTCACAAAGGAACTTGAAAACCTGGAGCATGTCTCCCCTAATCCTTCTCAGCTCCAAGGTGGTAAGCCCAAGATGTTTAAGCCTAGCATGATAAGGTAAATTTCTCACCTCAGGAATGAGGCGAGTGGCTCTCCTCTGAACCTGCTCTAAAAGAAACTTGTCCTTTTCATGAAAGGGACTTCAAGCCTGAGCTGCATAGTCAAGATGGGGTCTTACCAACTGCTTATACAAATTAAGCACAATATCCTTACTAAAATTGATGAAATTCCTCTTGATCAATCCAAGCACTCTATTAGCCTTTACAGCAGTGGCTGCACACTGCCTTGATGACTTTAAATCCCCAGTAATTACAACACCCAGATCTTTCTCACAGGTGACATTACTTAAAACACAACCATTCATGTTATAATCATAGCTAAAACTTTTGGGACCAAAATGAAGGACCTTACACTTATCTGCATTAAAAGACATTTGCCAGGTCTGAGACCAAGAAAATAACCTATCTAGATCTTTCTGCAGCAGTAAGGCATCATCCAAAATGCTAATCTGCCTATAAAGCTTAGTACCATCTGCAAACTTACTTATACGAGATGTAAGAGAACTATCAATATCATTGATGAAAATTAAGTAAAGAAGTGGGCCAAGGACAGAACCCTGCGGTACTCCACATGTGACTTCTTTCCAAGAGGAGAAGTTACCATTGACAGCAACTCTCTGAGATCTACCATGAAGCCACGAATTTATCCAATCAGCACAATTGCCCTGAACCCCTAACCTGTGCAGTTTAACCATTAGCCTACCTAATGGAACTTTATCAAAAGCCTTTGAAAAGTCAAGGTAAATGACATTAACGCCATACCCAGAATCAAGAGATGAAGAGACATCTTCAAGAAAGCTCAGTAAGTTAGTAACACAAGATCTGCTTGGCGGGAAACCATTCTGTGACAGATTAAGTAACTCATTATCTAAAAGATACTTAAGTAAACTATCCTTAATCAAACATTCCATAACTTTGCACACAACACTGGTTAAACTGACAGGCCTGTAATTGCAAGGATTACTTCGATCCCCCTTCTTAAAAAGTGGAGTAACATTTGCTACCCGCCAGTCAGTAGGAACAAAACTCGAATCCAGACGCTTCTGAAAAATGATGGAAAGAGGAACTGACAAAATCTCAGAGCATTCACGTAAAATGGCTGGGTGGACCCCATCTGGCCCAGGGGCCTTACTAGCTTTCAAACTCTTTAACTTTTTACAAACTTGTTCCTCTGAGAAAATGACATAACTGATTGAAGAAGAGACATCAGAACCCTTACATGCCCCCAACAAAGATGATTCCTCAGTAAAAACAGATACAAAATAGTCATTTAACAAATTAGCCATATCCTGATGGTCACTAACCAAAGTATTATCATCACCTTTGAGATGCCCCACACCCTCCTTAAGCTTCTGCTTAGACCTCACATAGGCATGAAAAGTTTTGGGGTTTATCTTAACCTCCTTGGCCAACTGCTTTTCAAACCTAGTTTTAGTTCCATTTACCAAATTTTTAACTAAGAATTCCTGCTTCTTGTAAGCTGCTAAGTTTTCTGGACTTTTACTGGCCCTATAGTGGTGCCAACACTTACGTTTCTTCCTAGTTGCTCTAAGAACTTCTCTAGAAATCCAAATTGGCCTATTTTTAACCGCAGCTTTCTTAAGTGGGATACACAACTTTGTTGTGTCAGAAACAACATCCCGGAAAACACTCCATGCCTCAGCAGGGCCCAAGTGAGACAAACGGGCCGCCCAATCTATGGTTAAAAGCTCCTTAGCACGAGTAAAGTTAGCCTTGCTGAAGTCTAGAATTCTTTTGTCACTACTAGCATGATTGCTGAAACAATGTAACTCAAAACAAGTAAGGTCATGGTCACTGGACCCTATCTTACCACCATTAGCTACATTTCTAACCATGTTCTCATCTGTACTTAACACCAAATCAAGGCAATTATCCTCATGAGTGGGAAACAGAACATGCTGGGTAAAGAAACCATCAGTCACAACCTCAAGAAAATCCCTCCCATGTAACCCACTAGTACAGGAATGCCAATCAATATCTGGAAAGTTAAAATCCCCAAACACAACAGCCTTTTTGGAAGAAATTTTCCTAAAAATTTGGAACAAACTCTGATTATTCTCAACGCAAGAATTTGGTGAACGGTAAACAATACCGACAAGCAAGGGGGTGCCATAATCATTGCGACAGCTAAGTTCACACCACAAGCAGTTAGAGAACCCACAGGAAAACTTGGTTGTGACTTCAACACAATTTAAACTATCCTTGACAAACAATTAAACCCCTCCACCCCTACCGCCGACAGTATCAATCCTATCTTGCCTGAAAATTTTGTACCCGGGAACCTGAATTTCAGAGTTGCTTACCCCACTATGGAGCCATGATTCGGTAACTCCAACAATGTTTGGATTGTCAATGGAAATATGTGCAAGAAATTCATTGAACTTGTTAAGAATGCTCCGTACATTAGCAAACACAACTTTGATCCCAGAAACTGCCCTGTCAGTTGAGATATGGTTAAAACCTCTGTGAGCTTGAATAGGACCCTCAACACAACCAACATCAGAGATACTCCTAGCACCATAATCCCTCGCCCCTGAAACTAGTTTGACAACTGGGATTCCACAGCCCTAGTAACCATCCTTCCCAATTCATTGGCCCCAACGCCTGACAAATGCAGCCCGTCTCTAGCGAATAGATCCCGTCTATTACGAAATTTGGCCCATGTATCAACAAATTTGAAACCCCCCCCCCCGAGAACACTCGTTTTGCAACCACTTGTTCAAACTCGCAATTTTACCCGAAGAAACCTGTCTGTCAAACCCAGGGAGAATACCACAAATAACCCCCTTACTGCGTGTGGACTTAAGTTTGCTGATCAGTTCCTTAAATTTTGACCTGAGTAATAATTGACTATCCCTACAGAGATTGTTGGTACCAACCTGAACTGCAACGACTTCCTCGTTCCCCACAATTTGATGGACCCTAGCTGAAATATCCTCAATTTGAGCACCTGTTAAGCAAACTCTAACCCTTTTACCTTTGTCTTTCTTACAAAACTCCCTGTCAGAATACCTTATAATGGAATCCCCAATCAACAGTCTTCCCTCGAACTTTTTCTCCCTCCCACAGACCACTACCAGAATTTGGTTCCTCCTTACCAACGCCAACCTCCTCCACTGACAACCCAGAATAAGAATTTGAAAGCTTGACACTATCTCCCAAAACTTCTTTTGCAGACCCTTGTGATTTGCGTCCCTCCCGCACTGTAATCCAATCCTTTTCACTTTCAGAAGCAGCCAAACAGCCATGGCAGCTACAATCAGAAAGCAATGTCAACTACAATCAGAAAGCAATGGAATGCAAAACATGCCAGGTCTGGTTCCATAATAAGTGTACTGGCATAACAGATCAGATGTACCAGGTACACATGGAACATGAGTCGTATACGTGGATTTGTTATAAGTGTGGTGTGCCAAACTTTACAGACTCCTCCCTCTTAATAATGGATAGTGTTATAACTTCAAACTCATCCGACATTTTAGCTCAAAGTGACTCAGATGTGTCTAATAATAATGACTCCATAGGTATCCCATAGGTCCATAGGTATCCCGTAATGGTGGGAGATCCAAGCATAAACCGGCCCAATTGCCATTGAAGTTTTTGAATATCAATTTCTAAAGCATCAAAAACAAAATACCTGCCTTCCAAGTATTGGTGAATAAAGAAGACCTGGATATTATATTAGGAACATGGCTAGATTCATGATGCTGTTTACTCAAATGAAATCTTGCCCTCATCCTACCATATTTTAGGAAGGATCGAAGAACTAAAAGTTATGAAGGAGGTGTCCTTCTTGCTGTTAAGAATGACTTGATAGTTAAAGAGGAACCTGGTCTCTCATCCTAGTGTGAATCTGTTTGGGCAAGTATCCACATGAAGGGACGTAGTGCTCTATACTTTGGCACTTTTTAAAAACCTGATTCTGGTCGAAAAGAAGACGATCAAAAGTACACTCAAGAACTTGAGATAATTATTCATAAGATTCCACTTAGCAGGCAAATTTGGCTCCTGGGTGATTTTAACCTTCCTGACATTGATTGTGAGAATTCCTGTTTTAAAACAGGAGGAAGGTACCCTGCTGTTAGGAAGCAAGTTCTTGAACTTGCACTTGATTATAACCTTAAGCAAGTGGTTACTTCCCCTACAAGAGATGGTAATATTTTAGACTTGGTCTTTGCAAATACCCCATCTCTTGTGCAGAACATTACAATCTTACCTGGCCTTGGTGACCACAATATTGTGTCCGTTGATGCCTTGCTTTCCCCACAGAAAATAAAAGACTCCGCGTAGAAATATTTATCTGTACAAAAATTGAAAAAGGGCAAGTTTGACCTTATTGCCAGTGATATGGCAGAACTTGCCAACTCTTTTACTGATGAAATTGTACAAAAACTTAGTGTTAATGAGCTTTGGATGGACTTCAAGTGAGCTGTACTTGATAAGCACATCCCTAGCAGATTATCTAGAAATAGCACCCAGTTAACATGGATATCCCCATATAAGACTGATTCTTCGGAAGCAGCATTTGTTTAACAAGGCAAAAAGGTCAAATGACCCTTTAGATTGGGATCAATTTAGAATTTTCGGCGCTCTACTGATCGCATTATTCGTAAATCTAGATCTGATTATCTCCTTAAAGTTGGCCAGAGCCTGGAATCTGGAGATACAAAACCATTCTGGCGTTTTATCAAAAATGCTTGACAGAACTTTACAGGTGTTGCCCCTCTAAAAACCATGAGGGGAATTGCTACCTCCGCCATTGAGAAAGCAAGTGTCTTAAATGCACAGTTTCAATCTGTTTTTACTCAAGAGGATTGTACTAGTGTCCCCATTCAGCATGGGGGATTCCCGGAGATGACAGCTATTGATGTTACAGACCCGGGCGTTGAGAAACTGTTGCACAATCTCAATGTCAAGAAAGCCCCTGGCCCAGACGGGCTAATACCAAAAGTTCTTTAGGAATGTGCCAGCAGTATTGCTCCGATACTGACTATCATTTACAGTAAATCAATCTCCACTGGTCAGCATTCTGAAGATTGGCTGACCGCAAATGTAACTTCTCTGTTTAAAAAAGGAAGTCGCTCTGATCCTAGTAACTATAGCCCTGTATCTCTCACATCCATTCCATGTTGTAAGAGCATGTCATACATTCAAATGTTATGGCTCACTTGGAGGACCTCGACTACCTTAATGATCAACAATATGGTTTCTGCAAGGGACGCTCTTGCGAAACCCAATTGGCCTTGACTTTCAACGATATCGCCAGAGTACTTGATGGTAAAGGTCAAGTAGATGTTATCATCGTGGACTTCAGTAAAGCATTTGATACCGTTCCGCATGAACGGCTTCTGGCTAAATTAAAACATGCAGGGGTTCGCAACTCATGACATAGATTAAAAACTTTCTGGAGTGTCTTCCCCCCCCCCCCCATGAGCGTGACCTCAGGTGTTCCACAGGGCACAGTCCTTGGCCCCCTGCTCTTCCTCATTTACCTTAATGATATTGCAGATGGCATATCTTCTGAAATTCGTCTTTTAGCCCACCACTGTATCTTATACAGGCAAATTAAAAATGATCATGACACTAGAGAGCTTCAGTCTGACGTTGATAAACTCTGTACTTGGGAAGAATGCTGGCAGATGAAATTTAATAAAAAGAAGTGGTACGCTATGCACATAACCCATAAAAGTAAAGCAATTGAATGTTCTTATCAGATGGGTGTCTCTATTTTGGAAACGGTTGTTAATCATACTTACCAGGGGTTGGAAATAAATGTTTGATGTTTGTGTTCTACAGACAGTTCCCAACCATACTTATCTTGGAGTGGATATTAACAGTAAATTAAGCTGGGCCGATCACATTAATGGAATAACTTCCAAAGCAAACAGAGTCCTTGGCTTGTTACGTCGTAACCTGTACAGTTGTTCCCCAAAAGTTAAGGAAGCTGCTTATAAATCCCTTGTTAGACCAAGGTTGGAGTACTGCTCAAGTATTTGGGATCCTTACCATCAGGAGCATATAAACAAGCTTGAAGCAGTGCAACGCAGAGCTGCCAGATTTGTCTGTAAAGACCAAGGGCGTAAAAGTAGTGTTTCATCAATGCTTGCTGACCTAAACTGGCCTACTTTGGAGAAACGCAGGATCAGTGCTAGGTTGAGCTTACTGTACAAGTCTCTCCATCACTTAGTTGCCATTGATCTAAACGGATATATTTTTAAGCCCGACAATAATGGAATCTCCACTCGCAAGTCTTCGTCGATCTCCTTTCATCGCCCTGCTGTAAAAAAGGACTGTTATAAGTTCTCTTTTATTCCTAGGACAGTTAGAGTTGAATTGCTTACCCTCAGCCGTAAGGGACTCCCCATCTATTGAAACTTTTAGAAACCAAATATGCAAACTGAACTTGACATCTTTGAGGAGATCTGGATCTATTAATCCGATCTAATTGACTTGTCCACTAGCTGTTACACACCTGCAACTGTACTCCCGTTTGTGGAGAACTGCTTGTAGTATCCAACCAGAACCAGAACCAAATAATAAATTAAGCTGGACAAATTATGTTCATTAAGTGACCTCAAAGGCGAATAAAATCCTTGGCCTGCTTCGGAGAAATTTGTACAGTTGTAGCCGTGAGGTAAAAGCAGTGGCGTAGAAAACCTTAGTAAGACCACGGCTTGAATATAGCCCCTCTCTCTGGGACCCTTACCAGAAAGACTTGAAAAACCAGCTTGAGGGGGTCCAGCGCCATAGTGCAAGATTCGCCCGTAAACACTCCAGACAAATGGCCAGCGTCACAGACATGATTTCTAGTTTGGGCTGGGAATCACTGGAGCATTGGAGGGCTGCCCAAAGATTGACCCTTATTTTTAAGTCCATTAATAAATTAGTTGCAATTGATACCGATCCATACCAGTCAGTTCCCTTTAGAGGTGTGTCAACTAGAGCACATACCTGTAGTTCTTTTGTGAAACTTTCATCCCACAAAGATTGTTATAAATTTATATTCTTTTTTCCCTAGGACTTTTGCTGAATGGAATTGCCTCCCACCCAGTGTTAGGGATGCCCCCACTGTGAATGCTTTTAAGTTTGGATTGAGTTACATAAGTCTTGATGAAATTTTAAGTAGAGCTCATTTTAGTAATTAGTTTGCTGCTTAGCCTTCTGTGCCCGCATGTTACATCCCGTTTTGTGGAGTTTATGCAGTAACTAACCAGAACCAGAACGAGCCTAACGTTAGTATCCTAACACTAGTAACAGTAACAATGTAATCATGCAACACTGCCAACAGGTAAGACTAACAGTTAGGTTAACATAAATACGCCTAGCTCACTTTGTAAATGACAGCATAGGAAAGCTGATCAAACGAAGGGACAGGTTGCTTGCTATGAACTTGTAAGAACAGTAAGTCTAGGCTATTTTGGAACACGTAGACCCCTAACGTTAGGGGTTCTGATGTCTCTTCTTCAATCAGTTATGTCATTTTTTCGGAGGAACAGGTTTATAGAAAGTAAAGAGTTTGAAGGCTAGTAAGGCCCCTGGGCCAGACAGGATCCACCCAGCCATTTTATGCAAATGCTCTGAGATTTTGTCACTGTCAGTTCCTCTTTCTATCATTTTTCAGAAGTGTCTGGATTCAAGTTTTGTTCCTACTGATTGGTGGGTAGCAAATGTCACTCCAATTTTTAAAAAGGGGGATCGAAGTATGCCTTGCAATTACAGACCTGTCAGTTTAACCAGTGTTGTCTGCAAAGTTATGGAATCTTTAATTAAGGATAGTTTACTTAAGTATCTTTTAGATAATGTGTTACTTAATCTGTCACAGCATAGTTTCCTGCCAAGCAGATCTTGTGTTACTAACTTACTGAGCTTTCTTGAAGATGTCTCTTCATCTCTTGCTTCTGGGTATGGCATTGATGTCAGTTACCTTTATTTCAAAGGGCTTTTATAAAGTTCCATTGGGTAGGCCAATGATTAAACTGCTTAGGTTAGGGGTTCAGGGCAATTGTGCTGATTGGATAAATTTGTTGCTTCATGGTAGATCTCTAAGAGTTGCTGTCAATTTGGTAACTTCTCTTCTTGAAAAGAGGTCACAAGTGGAGTACCACTGGGGTCTCTCCTTGGTCCACTTCTTTTCTTAATTTTCATCAATGATATTGATAGTTCTCATTAAGTAAGTTTGCAGATGATATTAGCCTTTATAGGAAGATCAGCATTTTGGATGATACCTTACTGCTGCAGAAAGATCTGGATAGCTTATTTTCTTGGTCGCAGACTTGGCAAATGTCTTTTAATGCGGATAAGTGTAAAGTCCTTCATTTTGGTCTTTAAAGTTTTAGCTATGATTAGAACTTGAATGGTAATGTTTTAAGTCATGTCACCTTCGAGAAAGATTTGGGTGTTGTAGTTACTGGGGATTGAAAGTCATCAAGGCAGTGTGCAGCTACTGCTGCAAAGGCTAATAGAGTGCTTGGATTGATCAAGAGGAATTTCCTCAATTTTAGTAAGGATATTGTACTTAATTTGTATAAGCAGTTGGTTAGACCCCATCTTGACTATGTCGCTCAGGCTTGGAGCCCCTTCTATGCAAAGGACAAGTTTCTTTTAGAGCAAGTTCAGAGTAGAGCCACTCTCCTTATACCTTAGGTGAGAAATTCTTGGGATACTCCGAAGGAATCTGTCCTTCTATTCTTGTGATATTAAGTTAGCAGCTAACAAAGGTCTTCTCTGCCCCGTATCATTTAAAGGATAAGCTGGAAAGCGTTCAGAGGAGATCAGCTCGTTTTATCAGTGGTGATTTTCTCGGGAACCAGGGTCTATGACATCGATCCTGAAGGACCTTGACCTCCCTATGCTAACCGAGCATCGCAGGCAAAACAGGCTGATTCTGTCTACTGAAGGTTTCTTTGGTAAGGCTCATATTCCAATGGACAGACTTAGGCACCCTATCCGTAGAACTTGCCGAATGCATGACCGCCATTTGTGTCATGCATACTCTAGAATTAACTGTTACAAATTAGCTTCCTACCTAAGGGATTGGAATAGTCTCCCAACTGATCTCATCAATGGTACCCGTGGTCATAAAGACCTGGTAAATCTTAGTACTGGTTTTGTTAGGGCTTATAGGGCCACCTCTGACACATGCGTGGTGAGAGAAAGTCTGATTGTGCGGATGTGCCACCATTTCGAAAGAAGAAGAAGTTAACATCTCCCAAACAAAGTATATGCCTTGAACAGTGCAGTGTGTTCGTCAGATGGCCTAGGCTCATTCCTCTCTCAACACAGCCCTTGGGCGGATAACATTAATAAACGTACCTACTAGCCGTGGCACAAAAAATATGAAATAACCAACCTAGTTTGATATTTTTTTTATTTTAACTACTATACAATGAACGCAGAAAGCATTATTGATGAGATCCCACCAAAATTACTGCAAATAAGGATCTTTTGGAACAAGATGTAAAGCAAATTCTAACCTTGAGAGGGTTGTCACCCGTACAAGGAGCAGCCATTTTCTTTAGGTGTATGATGGGAAAGAAAATTCAGTTGCTAGGTGACAAAAGCACTTGAGTCTACATGGCATTGCAAATAATATTTACTTGTTATTAATACTGAATCAAAGATGGTATTATGAAGACCGCTACGCAGGTGAAGTATCCCGTTTCGCCAAGTTTTTGCTCGTGACCTTTGACCTCCACAAAGAACAGTTGTCAAGAACTGGGAAACATGACCCATTGACTTACTGTTATGGTCAAAATTGGCAGTGAAAATTCGGCCATTCTTTGATGAAACTTTGTGAACATCTTTTGCCAAAAGGTAAAGAGGTACAGTACAGTACCAGAGATCATCTGTGTGAAGTTTACTGAGAATATTTTGTTATTTGGAGATACAAGAGATGACGGGCATCCTGGCTAGTGAGTACGTATGTATTATAGTCAGGAGATGGTCCCTATTGTTTTTGACAGAGGTCAAAGGTAATCTGGGATTACCAGGGGTCAAAGTTTGGAAATCTTGTTAACATGGTACCTTCAAGATACTTTAGGAAACTTGGATAGATTTCATATTTGGTATGTGGATGTGTTATGGTCAGAAGATGGTCCCTTTTGTTTTGGGCGGAGGTCAAAGGCCATCTGGGGTCACCATGGGTCAAAGTCTGAAAATGTTGTTAACACGATAAAGTACGAAACTTGGATAGGTTTCATATATGGTATGTAGATGCATTATAGTCAGGAGATGGGTCTTTTTTTGTTTTTGGCAGAGGTCAAAGGTAATCTGGGGTCACCAGGGGTCAAAGTTTGGAAATCTTGTTAACATGATATCTCAAGATATTGTAGGAAACTTGTATAGATTTCTTATTTGGTATGTGGATGCGTTATGGTCGGAATATGGTCCCTATTGTTTTTGGTTGAGATCAAAGGTCATCTGGGGACACCGAGGGGGGTCAAAGTCTGAAAATATGTTAACATGATGTCTCAAGATAAGAAAATTCGATAGATTGCATATGTGGCATGTGGATGTATTATGGTCAGGAGATGGTCCCTATTGTTTTAAGCAGAGGTGAAAGGTCGTCTGAGGTCACCAGGGTTCGAAAGTCTGAAAATATGCTTAACACAATATCTCAAGATAGGAAACTTGATAGATTTCACATCTGGCATGTGGATGCATTAAAGTCAGGAGATGGTCCCATTATTTTTTGTGTGAGTTGAAGTCTGAAAACCTTTTGAAATGCAATATTTCAAGACAGCATTTTGTCTGTATGTATGTTTTCCATACATTTATATGGCTTTTATGGAGGTCAAAGGTTATCCAGGGTCACTGGTGGTCAAAATGTGAATGACAATCTTGTTATGTGTTAAAACATCTTAAGGTGGGAAACTTAAATAGATTTCACATTTGGTATGTGGATGCACATTATGGTGAGCAGATGATCCATATTTTTGGTGGTGGAGGTTAAAGGTTATGTGAGATAACAAAATTTTTTTCTGAACATGTTAGTATAACATTTGAATGAGAAGTTAATGGTACTTGATGGGATTATTTAGAATGGAACATTATGTCTCATTGAAACCTCAATGCATTTGTGCATTCTGGTTCAATAAAGTATACATCACTTATGGAAGAATAAGACACAAGAAGAAGCAAAACTGAAATGGTTTTCCTCTTCACAGGCTCATTGCATCATTCTAACCTGATAGGCTATTCTTTCTTCTTTGGCAGGAATAAAAAAGTTACATGAACACACATCGCCATGGAGATGTTAGACATTCAACCAACTGGTGCACCGAGCTACCAGAATACTAACAAATTGAAGGTACTTTCCCTCTTTATCCTTCTTATCATTGCCCTCATTGGTGGCGCTGTACCACTTTACCTTGTTAGAGATGTGGAATCCAGTGCCGTACGCACAGCCAGAAGAAACAGACGAATCTCTCGTGCAGTCAGTATTATGAACTCTTTTTCTGGCGGAGTATTTTTGGGAATTGCCCTTGTCCATCTCTTGCCATCTGTAAGAGCTCTCCTCACTGAAGCTCTCCAGGGTCACCCAGAATCCGGGGTGTCAGAGTATCCATGGGCTGAACTGTGTGCTTCTGCTGGATTTTTCTTCATTGTTATGGTTGAGCAGGTGCTTTTAGGTTTTGAAGAGAGGTTTGGCAGTTCACCAGGCCATCAAATGTTGCACCATGGACATGATCATTCCAGCGGTCAAGAGGTAGTACCTACTGTGTCAGAGAATGCTGCTACAGCTGCACCAGAGGAAGGAGAAGAAGAAGAAAAAAGCCTGGAGGCAGAGCCTGGGGCATCAGAGAAAGAGGAAATGTCTGTGAGAGAGGGTGAACTTGAAAAGCAACCCCAGCCCCGAAGGAGAGCATTGACAATCTTAAGTGCCTGTGTTCTCTTGGTGGCCTTGTCCATTCATTCAGTTTTAGAGGGTTTAGCATTGGGTTTACAATTAACAAGAACAGCTACACTGGATCTTCTCATAGCTCTGGCTCTCCACAAAGGTATTGAAGCTTTTACAATATCACTTAGCATTGTTCAGACTCCCGCCAGCAGGACATTGAAATATATCACCTTTATCGTGTTCAGCTGTACTTCTCCCATAGGGGTAGCTATCGGCATACCCATCACATCGGAAGAAAATGTCGAGAGTGTCTCCATGTTACTTGTGAATGGCATCTTGCAGGGGCTTGCCACTGGGACATTCATGTTTGTAACCTTTATTGAAATCCTACCTCAAGAACTCAAGGCCAGAGGTGACCGAATGATCAAATTTGCGGTGATGTTGATTGGGTTTGGAATTATCGCTGGTGTGACAAGTCTAGAGTTCAGCTAGAAAGCAAAAAATGTTCCATGCAGTAAAAATCTATTCTGAGTTTCTCTGTTGACGCAGAACAGATTGCATGAGGAGGCACAGTTTGCACCTGGCATTGGTGAAGTAGAAAATTAGAGCAACCATTTTGTTGTGTACACACTGTTGGTTTGGTGGTATGTATGAAAAGTATGAAAAGTGTTCAAGAATATGTGTTCTCCATTTTTATTAGTTTACAAGGTATGACAGCCAAGAAAAGAAGTCATGGTCTTTTTATGAATTAAATTAAACTCTGTAGTTTGCTTTTTGTTATAAGTTGACATATTTATTTGTACAAAAAATTTGAAAACCTCAGATTGCAAGTTGAGCATCAGCTCTAGGGGTGCACCGGATTTGGAATTTTAAAATCCGGCCGGAACCGGATTTGCCGGATTTAAACCAAAATTCCGGCTGGAATGCTGGCCAGATTTGCCGGATTTAGTCAAATGAAAGAACAGGAACCTACTGGTGGGGTTATACCTTAGTAGCCTCAGTGGATGCAGGTCTTTTGACCTCTATCTTAGCCACCATCAGCAAACGTAACAGTCGTCAGGAGCTGTGTTACAGTATGTCTATTTTATTTGTGAGCAGAGTTTTGGTATTCCCTCAGAGAAACTGTTGAGTTCATGTCTAATTTGGATTTTGTGATGTGGCATGTTTCATGAATGGGTGAGCTAATTGACAAAATGTTACTTCATACCAACCCTAAATGAGATGCCCAAGGGTTCAGTTCAGTGAGGGATAAAATCATGATGTATTTTGAACACTTAGCTGACACTTTTAAAGCCAGACATGCAACATGTTGAAATGAATTCATAAATGTCTGTCCATGCAAATTAAGGGACTAAAGTATGAAAACATTGGCAGTCAATATCCGAATTGAAAAGGAATCAATTACAATTTGAGAAGGAACCAATTACAATTATTAAGGTGATTCAATGCATGTTTTAAATTTTGGTTTGGAAGATTTCAGTATATAAGCTATGCTATACTGTACATACAAAGTGGTGGTTATCATGCTAGTAACAGTGTAGGGGTCATGTATTTGTTAATGGGCAATTAAATAGGTAGGAATCACCTTGGGAAGTTGTCCAACTGTCAAAGGACCATAGGATATAGGACTACGCTACTGTAAGTAATGTGAAATTTTCTTGATGTACTGTAAGCCTATCAGTCATTGGCATTATATTTCATCGGTTTTTATCTGTTAATTGCAAAGCTGGTTTTAATAGTCAAGGAATCACTGTCACTATTTATACTGCCACCATCACTTGTACTATATTAGTTGATTAGTAAGGATATTAATGTGATTAGAAGATTTGTTAGTAAAACAGCTAAAAGGGCCCCCCCAAAAAAAAAAAATTCTAGATTCTCATCACCGTGGCAAGACTAACTTTCGGCACTAGTGGATATATTTTTTTTAAATTTGGTATTACTGAATAAAACCCTTCTTGGTCGACCTTTAAGTCAATGCCCCTTCCCCCTCATCACCTCCTATTTATGTAATTCCCCAACTTGCCTGCAAGCATCATCTGGCATCAGTCATATGGCACCAGGATAGCACCTTCTTAACTAGAGGGCAATGTGATAGCTCTTCCTCTCTCAATGCAACTTGCCAGTTGAGTTTTTGTAGTTCACATGTTCCTCGGTACTTGCACACCTTGTACAACTTGTAGCTATCGCTCCACAGTGTCAGGGCAAGTCCAAGCTTGGAGACGGGCAAGAGGAGAGAGGAAGAGCTACCATGTCGCCCTCTACTTTAGAGAGCGCTATCCTTGTGCCAAATGACTTATGCCAGAAAGTGCTTGAAGGCAAGCTGAGAATTACATATATGTAAATAAGAGGTTAGTGTCAGGGTTCATAGACTCTGAAACCAAGTAAATTCTGTTGATTGCTTCCATCAACTCCAATTGCATTTTGGCTAAGAAAATTTGACATCTGACATCTTTTCTGATGGTTTTTGAATACATTGCCCACAATCAGTATTAATCCAGCAACTGACTTCTGTACATCAACTTGAAAAGAGCACCAGAGGAGATTTATCTGGATTTGATAAGCTGTGGGTTGATCCATTGACACTGCTCACAAAATATTTTAAATCACTGGGACCTTTTATGAGTAACTATACTGTACATACCTTACAGGTAAGTACTGAATTGGGGGGGGGGGGGGGGGGGGTGGGTCCTTCATCATATCAGAAAGTTTGCAACTACTGATAACACCCTTGAGCTAGATCTTTAAATAATTTTGTTATGAGCACACACCCATCCTAGTCTTTAGCATTTTATGACATTTTATTAAGTCCTGTAGTAAATTAAGTTGTGTTGTGCAGCTTACCCACAAATCCGGCAAATCTGGCCGGATTCAAGACAAAATCCGGCCGGATGCCGGATTTAGAAAAATCCCAATATCCGGCCGGAATTCCGGCCGGATTTGAAATCCAGTGCACCCCTAATCAGCTCTGTGAGATGAGTTGCACATGCACTTAGTCACAGAGGCATTATTTAATTTGAATGTTGTTAAGATTTCTTAGTATAGTCTCATGTCAGAAGACACAATCCTAGCAGGCATGAAATAGTCTGTTCATAGTAGGTTTGTCACAGGATACATGCTGACTGCAACCTAATTTTGATTCCTTGCCGAAGGTAGACAAGGAATCTATGCGATGGTAATGTAGTGTACGTATGTGTAGTTGTAACACTGCTTTTGATCATGGTATTGCAAGATGGACACTTTTTATATCTGGTATGGGTTTTGTCATGTTGAGAGGAAGGATGGTATTGTTAATGGTAGATGTTACCAAAGGTCATATAAATTCACCAGAGGTCAGCCACTACGAACCTTGGGAACACTTCATCTGGAGGTAGGAAGCATGGACAGTTTGAATGTTGTTGTGGCACCACCAGGGAAATGGGAACTTTTCCCAATTAGAAAATTTTCCCCCCAGTTTTCCCCTATCCATCTCATGAACTGCATTTATCGATCCATGGACTTAATTCGTAAACTGAATTTATCTATCCATGGACTTAATTCGTAACTTTAGCCTTCGAGCTTTTGGCAGTTTCTCGTCTTCAACATTTATCAGGGAACTTAAGGTAGACCCCACACTTGAAAGCTTGAAATTTTTATGCAGGATTGAACATCTCCAGTTGCCTTAGTGTCTCCAAAATTGCAGTACAATTCACTTCTACAAATGAATGGATGAGTCCAGATGATATACATAGGTGGAGTCAACAATAAATCATCGAATAGGGTTTCACGGTACCACTGATAATTGGTACCGTCGGTACCGCCACAAATGGTACCGGTATTACCGTAGTACCGGTACCAGAAGAGTAAAAAAGTAGGATTTTTATCACATGCAAAATATCCATAAAAATACCATGCATTGACATAAGTGAAGTCTTTTGATAATCCCTGCCTCCCGTTTCAGTATTTTTTATAACATTTAGTCACCCCACACTAAACAAATCGGTAAACAGAAAAAGAAATAACCTCTCTGCAAATTTAGCGTCCGATAATTTCGGGACACACAATAAATCAGCGTCGCACGTCCGCACCGGAGCTAGACCCCACAAGATGACAAGAGCACTCAGAATTGTAATGAAGATTGCAAAAATAATTTCTGCAAATAATAACAACCCCCCTCCTAAAGTATAACCAAAAGTTATTAAGTAGATCTTTACAAAAATATTTCCATAAAAGACAGATTCATCAAGCTTTCTTCCTGCCGAGTTATCGTTATCAAAACTAAATCAAAGTGCTTCAAGATTGAATTTACGAATGCATCGCACAGCAATCCGTTGTACAATAACACTATACTGTTCTTCAGTACGTAGAGCAATACAACAAAGCAAGTGAGTTGATCAGTTGAACTGAACACGCGAGCCAATGATTTAAGCGGGATTTACTGTGTGTTCAGTCCCATTGCTTCACCGTGTTATAGTAATTTCTGAAAGAACGTTCGTTGCGTTCGTACGAAAGTTTTTCTCCCACAGACATAGACAGTGGACGTTATGGAACGGTCCCACTGAATCACTGTGTTCAAATCAGAAATCGTCGATGCAACGTTCATGTCAGAGCTTGCAATGCTATGATTCTTTGTCTGCTTACAACGAATTTCGCACACGTATAATGTTGTGTGCTATCGTAATCAAAGTGAATTTTATCAATCAACGCATGGTATCTATTCGCAATACACCATGTGAAAGCATTTGCTGATGAGCAGCGATCGTTCGGGGGTTGCGCAGAATGTCAAAAGAAAGCAAAGGCCCTGTTAGTGTGGAAGGTACTAGTTCTGCGAAAGTAACGTTAAACAGCACTTTCCGAAATACGTAGGGGGATTTGTGACTGAAATAGCGCAAAACGATTATCAAGTGAATGTTCCCTGTTTGTATTGCAATCCTTAGAGACACGGCGCATTTATCAAATGGGTTTTTGTTTCATTCAAGTATCATTCAAATTCAATGCTTTATTTTTGAGAAAAGATTTTCACCTTACAGTTGAGTACCGAGTCTCCACGATACTTCGGTACCTTTAGGTTGGTGGTACCGTACCGTACCGGTACCGGTACGTACCGGTACTTACGGAAATACCGGTATACCGTGAAACCTTTTCATCGAAAAAGTGTAATTAGGGACCTATAAATTATGAAGCTTTTAAATAAACGTGAGCTTTGAAATTTTATCATAGCATCACACATTTCCCATTATTATATATTTTTTTGCTTGGTTTGTGGTGACAGTAACAAGTGTTGATGTATTAAGTATAAATCATACAGATGAATGAATAAGTCAGAATAGATATGGGTGGAGTTTGCAGTTCATCATCAATAAAGTGTTATTACATTTTTAAGCTCAGAAGTTAACTTGAGCTTGAAGTTTTTATGCAGTTTAGGACATCTCTCATTGTAATATATTCTCCAATTTTTTTGCCGTATTAAATTTAACTGGTTAAATGGTTAGTACAAATCACTCCCCTGCAGATGAATGGGTGATTCCAGATGGGTGGAGTTTGCAGTAAATCATGGATGAAGTGTAGTTTTATTGATGAAGCTTTTGAGATAAGATGCACATAAATGGTTTTAATTCCACACAGTAATTAAATATTGCAACAAATGAAAAGATTTTAGTAGCCCACTGCTATCAAATTTCAATGTAACTTTATCTAATGCACCTTGAGCTGAAGTGACTGGGCATCAGTATTTTAAACTTTTTGAGGTTCTGTGTTGGGGTGCACAGATTAAAATGTCCCCCTAATGCCCCACCTATTGAACACGTATGCTGGTACGTTCGTGCATACATATTTATGTAATGTTTATTACAGTGTATTCTACCAGGGGATGTTTATAAATCTGCTTTTTATTCTTTTGTATGTGTTGTGGCCAAAAGATGAACTCCATCCATTCTGATAGAGGTCAAAGGTTGCATTGAGGCTGGTGTAGATGGAACAGCAAAAACCTTGGGAATAGGTAATAAATGCAATTGCTCGTGGTTCTAATAAGATTAATACCTTTGGCAAGGAATCTTTAACTTTTTGAGCTTTCTTGGTTATTGCATTTAAGTGGAGGCTGCCAATGGCTAATTATCAAAATGATGAGCCCATGTCAAATCATTTAAAACCTGTAAGTAGGAACATTGGTGTTATTACTTTTATATGGCTGTGTACTGCTTGAGGAGGACTTCTAAGCCTTGGAAGCAAAGTACAATTTTGGTCACTTGTTCAAATCTTCATGTGAGCACAAAGTCACCCTGGTAACAAGAAAAATCTCAAACCTTCAGAGGTTACTGAAATATTTAGAATTTAGGATATTTAAGAGAAATTGAAGCTTAAAATAATAGACTTAAGTGTATGCTCTTGACTTCTGAAGAAGCAACATGGTTGTTCAAAGTTTTAAGAAAGTGTGAAAGCCTTTGAGGAGAGGATTTTGAATCATGCTGTCCAGTCTAGGGGCAGCTAGTTAAATGACGACTCTGTAGCCACAGTCACTTCAGAAAGCTATTTGTGGTGTGATATTAAGATAATGCATGAATTTTCTTTCCTGTTCTAACTAATAAGATTATGAGTAGTTGTGGTAAACCAAAATGCTTAATGCTCAGTAACTAGATATTGAGATTAATTTGATACCCATGGAGTGGCATAGCCACTGGGATTGTTTTGAGGGTTGAATCTCCCCTATGACCCAACCCTAAAATGCAAAAAAATTTCTAAAATAGCAGTTTTTTCTCCTATTTAGACTTATCCCCCATGTCATGCTCCAACCCCCCACCACCCATCACACAATCCTGGCTATGCTACTGCCCATATGAGTTAAAATTCCAGGTTCACTGAGAAATCAGGTTTATCAGCTCTAGATTTACCATTTTAAGAGTGTCTGAATATGAAGTACAATATGGTTGTCTAAAGGGCAGAAAAAAAATTGCCCAAACCTATTTTGAAACGGTGGCCAGATCCTTTAGATTTTGTGGTAATTCAGGACTTACACATTTCATTTTCAAGGTAAAACATTGAGCTACTCTCCTAAATTTCAGAATTTTGTGAGAAAAATGTCTCCTGACTCTCAAAGTGCCAGTCATGAAACACAAAAGGCTACACTGACTGCCAAGTCAGGTTGTGTCATTGGGGGGGGGGGGGGGGGATGGGGGGTTTGGGGTACAACATGAGGGAAAAGTGTAAGAAACTGCTATTTTTGGTGTTTTTTGCATTGCAAGGTAGAGTCATGGGGGGTTCTGATCCCCAACCCCCTTCCCACTGTGGCTATGCCACTGCTGACTGCATTTTCTATTTAAAGTAAGGCAAAACTATGGTGTCACAAACTTTTGAGATCTGGCTTACAGATTGTAAGTAAAAAACCATAATACTGTGTGTGGTTGAGTCTAAAGGCAAAAATAAGTACACGATTATTGATTTGATTGGTGCAATTTATTGATAGGTGTGCTGGGAAATTATGTCATAATGTAAAATGTCATGTTGGTTACATGGCTTAATGGAAGTTCATGTAGGAATTGCAAATTTAAATCTTACTGAGATGTAATTAACTGTTAATTATTTGTTTGTATTAGAAGTTGCAATTATGCATCTCTGGACTGCCATTCTGTTCTGCATATACCTGATCATGTCAGCCTCAAATGAGAGAGTGTTAGCGAGCAGCTGGATTTCAAAAATTGTGGGAATGTATTTTCAGGTTCCTTTCTTTATCACCATGGTAACCCACTGTAGGGTTCTTTCGAAAAATCTATGGATGGTTACTGATTGGTGGTATTGATCAATTTTTGTGTTTGATTTCATTGCCACAGGACCACCATGTGATGGTAATAGATTGTGCCTGTGAGACCCTATAGCCTGCATTAGTCACATAAGACACTAATTTATCCCTGTTTTTATTGTCTTTGTAAACACATTGACATTTGCAGTTAAATTTTTTTTTGTAAGCCACCCAAAATTTTGGGGGAAATGGACATGCTATGGACATGCTAACTACCATTCCATCAGCAGTTCATATCAAATTACATTATTGCATGTCCAATGATTGGGGGGGGAGAGGAGGATGGGAATGGGGGGAAACCCCCCCACCCCCAAACATTTTCGAATACACCCGTTGACCCATTGATTTTTTATACTAAATTTTTTATGGAGGTGGTGATGTCTCTCCTCTTACTTTTGAGCACCAATTGATTACCATGCATTATCCACTAGATTTTTGTGCATAAATTTGCTTCGGTGCCTATTTTGTCATGTGTAAAAATTAGGCCCACTCACTTTTCTACAGCCAACCATTTCAGAATAGAAACATGTTGAAGGTACAGTAGCAGCAACTACCAGCAAATCACCAAACCAGAGCATCATTTACCAGTATTGTGGCCTTGCTAACAATATGCTGGTTTTATAGTAGTTAAGGGGAAAGTTATTGAAAAATTTTTCTCTTAGTTTTAGACAAAACTTTTTTTTTTTGTACAACATGTTGTCTTTCATATGTGACAAAAAATAGAGGCTTTAATAATGTCAATGGTTTTGAGCTATTACCATAAGACATTACAACAGTTGACATTTGTGGTATCATCAGCAAAGGAAATAGCAATACAGTATTAAAGATGCGGTGTAATATTTTCTTTGTATAAAGTCATTTAATAATTGTAACAGAAGTAATGTGATGATGTGAGATGATTGGTGGCTGATGGATGAAGAAGAGCTGTAGGGGTGACATCTGTAGGTAGGGTTAGTTAGATCTGTGGAGTTTTTTGCTCCACAAATTGGTTTTTTACTTTGTTCAGCAGCTGGCCAAGGCCTTTTTCTCTGTTGTGGCTCACTGACTTGTTTTCCCTACTCCCATTGCTCAGGCTGAGCACCAACCACAATGGCTGTAGATTTCATTTTTAAAGTTGTTGGTATGACCCAGGCACAATTAGATCTCCAGACTTCCCGACTGCAAGTCAGGTGCTCTATCCACTTGACCATGCATCTGTAGGAGAGAGCTGATACACAGAGTAGTGAATTTCAATGCACATGGTAACATTTGAGGTATATTAGCTGGGTAATTAGGTTTCACAATGTTTATCAACTGAAAGTTCATTACTGAATATTCACTAGATGGAATGTACATTTTAAAGAAGGTTTGCTAAATCCAGGTTCACCCAGGATCTAAAATTCTGAAAAACGGTAGGTCCTTTAACCCTTTACCATTGTTTGGGTCCTTTTGGACCCATGCGGAGAACGCGGCTGTCACCCATCTTTACTGCTTCACGCGGAGCACGAAACTGCGAGAAACCTGAAAATTCGGCCACAACAACGAGAGAGACAATAGTTTAAGGTCACAGGGTCAATAGCCTACGGAAACTGATGCGGGGCGTGGTACGTCCGTTTTTCCGCCCGCTCCCGAGGTGCGCAAATATGCCCCGATTGGAGCACAACGGTAAAGGGTTAATCTGAAGTATCTGCAGCACGGGGCTGTGCACACACGCAGAGACAGCTTTGCAGTAAACACCCTCCACAGAATTATTTTAACCCTTTACCATTGTTTGGGTCCTTTTGGACCCATGCGGAGAGCGCGGCTGTCACCCATCTTTACTGCTTCACGCGGAGTTGGAAACTGCGAGTAGCTATCCAAAAATTTGGCCACAACAACGAGAGAGACAATAGTTTAAGGTCACGGGGTCAATAGCCTATGGAAGCTGATGCCGGGCGTGCTACGTCCACTTTTCCGCCTGCTCCCGAGGCGCGCAAATATGCCCCGATTGGAGCACAACGGTAAAGGGTTAATCTTGTTTGCTCTGGTGAACCCTCTACTTTGTCAAAATCTTCCATCCAGTGAACCTTTCATCGATTGATAAGTCCCCATGCTGGGTTCATGTCACATGATGAAAAATGAATTGAACTATTCAGTTTGTGTTGGATCAAAGGACTTTCTATATACATGCACGGAGCATATTGCAGTAACGTCTTATGGGTAGCTTGTCGCTACCATACGTGTGGATATAGGCACAGCAAGATGGCTGTCTGCTGTGGTTTGTGTGTGAAAGTTTAGACTTGCTCAAGTAGTTCAAATCAACAGATTTTTCAAGAAGCTTGCAAAATTTTTGAAATAATGCAAGGTGAGATCAAAGTTACTACACACATTGCAGGAATATGATATTGTTTCCCATTCAAGTTCAAATTTTGTATGGGCTAAAGTATTATAGAGCCTTTATCATTTGTCAAATTATGCAAACTAGCTTCATGGCAGCTATCTGGGTACGCCTTTTTAAGTTTGAACAGTGGCAACACACTTTTTCCCATGATCTTCCATCCATGTATATAGTCAGTTGGATGAGATTTAATGACACACCAGCAGGAATGTGTATTGTATCAGTGAACTCGATAAAAAGTTCAAAGTTTAGATTCCTTTTCATGTATGGCTTAAGTGCAAGTTTGGTTTCCCTTTAGTCGCCTATTACGACACAGTGGAAATTCTACAACCCTTAGCCCAAAAGGGAGCTCCATGTATATGGGAAGTCCCTGATTGGTTCACATCTAAGAGGAAGTGGGTGTGAATATTATCATTGTATATAAAATGTTCAAATGAGATTTAGAAGGGTAAAAAAATTAAAAAAACAAAAAACAAACAAAAAAAAACACACAAAAAACCCAAAACAAGAAAAACAAAAGAATTGAGGTCGTCTTCTTTACCTGAAAAGCATGTGGAGGTAATGTATACATACTTTATTGAAGGAAAATATCGCTTTTAAAACTGCACCCGCACAGCAGACAAATAGAATAGCTCTAGCATTTATCAAACTATTCAGACTCAGCAATGAACCCCTGGCCAGCATTTTTGTCATTTCCGGAAAACATACATTTTAGAAAAGTTAGGTAAGCTGCATCATCTGAATTTTTTAGTTTTGGTGAAAAATTGGTCCTTGAGCAACAATGATTCTTATGTGCAAAACTTAGAATGAAGCCACCATATTGCCTTACAGTATGTTGAATAATCTATCATTCTGTGCCAATGAGTAGGCCTATTGGTTGGTTGACTTATTTTCTGTATTGTCAAATGCAGTATTTCCCTTTAATAAGACTTTGAAATGTAAAGGATGATTATCAAGTACATGTACCTGTGGTAAGTTCTATGGTGTCACCATATAGGAATGTTTTTGTCATCACCAGACTTGATAAAGATGGATAATTAGTATTCGTAAAACCATGTGACCTGCTCATGAATACTAATCTTTCCTGCAAAATCAGGGATGGTTGAAAATGAGATAAGCATGAATGTCTGCAGACTGTGTATGTGGTGTATAAAATGTATGTATTAAGACATCGAGAGAGTGCCATCTACAGAGTCTGCTCCACAGGCTAAGGTACCTATATAGGTTGAGAGGAGAAGGGTGGGGGGGAGCAGGGTATGTATTCTGCCAAGTGAGGTCACAACATTGGTATGAGTTTATTAGAATATTTGGATACACATCTCATATAAAAGTGATTTATGCAATGAACAAATGAAAATTCTGATTAGATTGTCTCAAAACATTTTTCTTGTTTTAATATTTCATTGCCAATTAAGCAGTGCAAATTTACAGTGCATTCTGGCAGATTTTATTTATTGAAAGAACCATTTCGTTACATTGTCATTAGACACATTGAAATTATTTAAATTATTTATTATCATTTATGAATATCATAATCTGTTATATGAATATTAAATCATAAACTTGTGGTACTATTCAGTGGGTATTGGACAGTACACTTATGATGATTCATACTTTTTATTAAAGGGCACGAGCAGTCGTCCCAAACTCATTTTGAAGCAACACCTAAATCTCACCATTTTCTCCTTACATCTATTCAAAATATCTTTTATAATATTTTAGGACTTCAATCAATATTCCATATTAATATTCCATATTCAAATTAAACTCAACAAAAACTCCTGGTCACTATTTCAAGTTCAGGAGACTGCTCTTGCCCTCATCTGCCTCACAGTCAAGTGACTGCACAGTGAAGTATTGTGATAAACTGATAATCTCAATTCATGTTTTGTTTGGGCTACTCCATTTTACTCTGGGTTGTGTTATTTTAATGTTGTTATTTACCAAAGAAATTGTGCTTTTTCCATTGTTTTAAATCAAAATATTGTTGAATAAACAATGTTAAACAACTCTAGACGTGTGCATTAGAACAGGATCATCCACTTCAGGGGTAAATGCTATGGTAATAGACTTGTGAAATGGTTGTGTTAATCTAAAATTGCATTGCCCTGTGCTAATGGTCTATTCATTGTTATTTTACCTCTTATACGAAGATTCAAATTTCCTAAATGTGAAAAGGAAAAAGCAACAATCCTTTTACAGTGTCATTTAATGCATCGAGCTACCCCATAAGGCTTCAGAATATTTTTCTATTTCATTGTATGTGAGTGGTGTAATTGAGGAAGAAACTTCTTTATGGGTAGGTGTTTTCTAGTAGTGTGAACAAAAAAATGTGAAAAATGTTATCTTGAATGTACAGGGTATTATTCTTCAAATGATATATGAATAAGTGTTTTGAAAGTCCCCACTGAACTGAGTAGAGGTATTGCTGGGGTCGGGGAGGGTTTCATATGCAGTGCCAAGGTTCCTTGCCACCATGTGAGAAAGACAAAAAATATCTGTACCGATATCTAAGTCCTCAAGTTTATTGGTGTTTCTACTTTTATCCCATGAGTTTAGTCCAGGCTGCCACAGCCTGGTTTGCCATGGTCAAATAGGGGGTGGGGGTTCAAGGTTGTGATAGCTTTGTACCACTATACTGACATACTGTTTTCAAGCTGGTGAGAGAACTGGAGAATCATTTGCTGCTTTCAGTCATTTAACTCTCTTTCTTTACCAAAATGTGTCAAAATGACACGGGTTTGGTACCTAATAAGAGGTGGTCATGTTTTTTGCACTTTTATACCATTATGTTAAAGTATATCAGTGACAAAGAAGGTCATGGGCAGGGATCCTGATTTCAGAAGGTAATATCCTCTTTCAGTGGCGGCATTAACCAGATGTTATGGGCATTCCATTTTCCAGATGGTGATTCTTGTGACATACTATTGAAACGTGCAACTATTGGCCAATAGTCAGGAAGTCATTTGCTTATCAAATATTTGTTTTTGTTTAATTCTATTTTCATTTCTTACCTGTTTCATTATGATGTTTGAAATTATTTTATTTATCAAGTTATGTAATTGTTGAAATTCTCAAATTCACAAGTTCTTATCAGTTAATTTGATCAGTGGTAATGAATGTTGAGTGCTTGTTGCATATACCCATTAATTTAATTTTTATTGTCAACCAATGATTTTTGACAAAGCTTCTCACTTTATTAGTTTTTGTCAGAGGGTCCTGATAGTAGGTCATATGAGCAAGTGCTGGTCTTTAATGGTAAACTAACTCTTGGGGAGTACCTAAGAAATAAAGTTCTCATTTGACATATTTATATATTATAGGAGTAACTCTTAGGTTCAAAAATATAATGTTAAGATTACATTCTTGTGTTCATTGTGGCAATAGATTTGCCTGTCAGGAATCTTTATGGAAAATACTGTCATAAAACTACCAATTGTGAGACTTCAAATAAAAGGAGGATGATGTAAATACCTGGTTACACTCTAGTTTGTTCAGTTAGTTTGAATAATTTAATTATATTATGTCCTACAGTATTGACTTTCTGGTTTCTGGAAAAAAAATAACAAGCCTCAAAATTTTTAGATGTGCCAGTGTGATCATAAACCATCACTTACCTCATATCACTGTTAGAAGTGAGATGTTTTGCACACCTAGATAAAAGAACTCAGATAAATATGTATTTAAAGGGCCAAACCTCTCACCCGAACTACAATTTTGGTACCCTGGTACCAAAATTCTCAATTGGCTCAGCTCTTTGATTGACAGCTAATTCAAACAATGCAGAGTGCCAAAGCTTATATTACACAGCATGAATGGTACTTAGAGAGTTTTTCTATGCTCACCCTGAAGCAATAAACTGAGATTATTGTGTCTGGACGAGGATGAATTTTAGACAATTGTGGGAGTGGCTCCAGCCAGAAGGTTAGGAGAATTGGTACAGTTTGGGGTAAGATAACTGGGTCATTAAGTTTTAACAATAAAACAATATATAAATATATATATATATAAAATATCTCACAGCCTGGAAGACCTGTATGTTGTTGTGCAGTTCTGAGCTGATGGAACAAATGTTTGTGTTATTACGTTGTGTTGTCATTGCAGAGTTCAAGGCCAGTGTTTTTTCCACATATGGCCCCACAAAGTCATGAGTACCTTGCTATGTACTTTGTTAATTGGTACTGACATACTGAAACTATATTGAAGAACTTGTGCCTAATTTCTGTAGCCAATGCTGTTTCAGTGAAATTGATTTTCAGGCCACAACAGGCTTGTCGATGTAGGGCAAAATCATTTCTTAAGACTTTGATCTTGTCTTTTGCAGAAATAGCATTGATTAGAATTAATAACAAAAACCCAAAATATTTGTTCTTTAAATTTGTTTCATGTAAAATTTTACCTAATCTGATTTCTAAATGTAAATTCCAAACATTATGGAAATGTAACATAAGGCTAGAAAAATATTTTAATTCCATTTTTAAATATTGTGTTATAATATCTGTCACATCTCAATGGGGCTTTAGAACATGTGGGGCTGAGAAAAACATGCAGAGAAAAGTTTTCGCAGTTGAACAATTTGTGGTAGACATTCCGTTAGCAGTTATTTAATACCCTTTGGGGGAAGTGTTACAATTCACTTTCAAGGTTGGTTGATTGATAATTTCCTAGTGTGTAATCTGTTATGTCTGATGGCAATCGCTTTCGATAGAAAAAGCGTATCCTTTGGACACAATTGCAATTGATATCGAATTGCATTACAAGGCAATACAGGATGCTTGTTAAGATAGTTTCAAATTGCGGGTTGAAAGCAATGCTCAAGTATTGTCAAGGGTGAAGTTATTGTTGTGTTGTTGGGAGTACAGTTACAAATTGGAATTTGAAATAGACATACTGGTACCCAGCTAGGATATTAATGTACACTTGTTGTGTTACATATAGGCCTTACATGTAAAGCAAACCAAATGTTCAAAAATCCAATATTATCAACCTATAATCTTCAATTATTGGTTGATGAGCTTGATGATGTTGGGTTATTGGTCACGAGCATGAGCATGAAATTACTTGGTATATTAGCAGACAATGTTGGGTTATCCAATTTAAGTGTACCTTAAGAGATACGTGAACTGGTTACACAAGATTATCATCCATAATCCAAGATTATCAGTCGATAGTCTTATATTTTCAACCTATAATCTGGAATTATCAACTGACAATCCAAGAGTATAAATGGACAATCCCAGTAAAAAAAACATTTTGATATGTCTGCTTTATCTGAGCTTCTAAGGTTGTTGAAATGAAATGGATGAACTTAAATCCAAGGTGATTAGTTGGTACAGTAATCCAGGTTTCTCAAAAATTAATTTGACCTGGTTTCTCAAAAATTAATTTGACCTGGTTTCTCATTCAAGGATCATCAATATTTATTTTGATCACCTGGTTGATTGACGGAGAATCCAAGATTGTTTACTTGATAATCAAAATTTATTGTAATAAAATTTGTTCATTAGATTTGTGACGTATGATCCAAATTTTATCCATTTTCTGTGGAGAATTTTGCACCAAATGTTCAAGTAAGTGATAATTGAGGTTTATTGGAGCAAAGTGATTAATTGATAACCTAGGATTTTGGATCAAGAATCCAAGATTACTGGATTGCATAGCTCCCAAGTTCCGAGAGGCTAAATGCGGGTCCATCTGATCTGTCCATTGGTGTATCGCTGGCCTGGGGGAGGGTTATAGGGGAGGGGGTGTCCCCCTCCCCTTTTCGAAAATTTTTGAATTTTAGAAGTGTCTACACTCAAAATGGTGGCACTTTTTTGGCAAATCAGTCAACATAATGTAGCGAGGTTACCGCCAAAAAAGTTCAGTACAGTACTGAATTTTTTGCGGTAACCTAGAAAAATGTTTTGAGAGATTTGCCAAAATAATATTATGCAGATACTCACAAATGCCCAATGACTAAAACCTCTCCTAGTCACAATATTCAATCGTTATTTTTGAGGTAAATTTTAGTGCGGTACCAACACAGTTTGCAAACGTCAACTCTGGATGTCACCGGTGGTCATACCGCATGTGCTGCCGGTGATTTCCAATATTTCCGTACATCTCGCGTGGCATTCTAGCCATGAAAATATAAGCCAAGAATGTCAAGAACTATCAAGACAGACCATAACGTTCGGGCAACTCTGGGACAAGTCCTGCCTGTGACCCGCAAAGTGGGCAATTATTTTCCCTGTTGAATGGGGTGTTGCACGACGTTATTACACTATTTTCTCAGTGACAGGAATATATTCCATACCTGCTGCGAAGGTTAGCCGATAACGATGTTGCGACAGCAAACATAGTTCCGTACGCCTATGCATTGTAGAGCACCACGAGCAGTTGAATGTGATGTTGAATTTGTTGTTATTGGTAAGCTGAATTATTTGCTAATTTGTGTAATTCTCTAACTAAGAATACTTCGGGGATTTGAAATGCGGGTTTTTCAGAGAGCTTGGTGGGTCAGAGGGTTTGGGTGTCCAAATGCGGGTCACTTGGGAGGTATGGGATTGATAATACAAGATTGTCGGTTATATAGTTGGATTTTGATGCAATAAGGGAAGATTATGTGTTGATAAACCTGGTTTATTTCCAATTATTTTGGGTCATCTTGAGTTTATTGGTTGTTTACCCAGCTTATCAATTGACGTGTAGATTTTGGGTTTCAAATGTGTGTTCAGTTTTTAGTTTCGATGATAAGAGAAACCTATGCAATCATGATGGCGTGTGTGTGTGTATGGGTGTGTGCGTGTTTGTGACACTTTGCTTGTTAGCACGACATCTCAAGATAGGAATGTCTGACAGTTTTCAAACTTGGTACATGGATGCCCCATATTGAGAGGAAGAACCCTATTGTTTTTGGCAGATGTGTTGTCGTCAGAAGATGGTCCCTATTGTTTTTGAGGGAGGTCAAAGGGCATCTGGGGTCACCGGGGGTCAAAGTCTGAAAATCTTGTTAGCACGATATCTCAAGATAGAAAACTTGGATAGATTTCATATTTGGTATGTGGACTGTTATGGTCAGAAGATGGTCCCTTTTGTTTTTGGAAAAGGTCAAAGGTCATCTGGAGTCAGCAGGGGTCAAAGTCTGAAAATCTTGTTAGCACGATATCTCAAGACAGGAAACTTGGATAGATTTCATGTTTGGTATATGGATGGGTTATTGTCAGAAGATGGTTTTGTTTTTGGCAGAGGTCAAAGGTCATTTGGGGTCACACGGTTCAAAGTCTGAAAATCCAGTTGATACAATATCTCAAGGTAGGGAACTCGAATAGAGGTCAAATTTTTATATATATGTGGATGGGTTGAAGTCAGGAGATGGTCTTTTAGATGTCAAGTATCGAGATTTAGGTAGAGTTATTACCATTTCCACCCTCTTATCCGCAATTACAAAAATCCTCCAAAATTTCTCCTTTTCACATGTTAAGGACCTTTGTCCAACACTCAACATTGTGTAAAGTGTAAAAGATTTTAACAGATGCATGCTGAAACATAGCCTGCTTAGGGGACGTATTTTGCACAAGTACTTGCACTGTGCTGGTATATTTTGCATTACCTAGTAACAAAGGATAGTACACACTGGATACCTGCGAAGAAGACTAGGTGAACTTGGACAGAAAATCTCGTTTAAAACCTTGTGATTGGTTCCATGCACCGATGATTACATACTTTCAGCCAATCACACCTGTATTGCTTGCTAGAGGATCCCCCAATAAAAAAATTCACCATATGATTTGTATATGGGTGGAAAAGTAAATAAATTGATGGTACTATTCTACCGTGACAATTGAAAACCGTGAAGAATTGAAACTATTCTACCGTGAAAATTGAAAGTGTCTAGCTCCCTAAACTGAGAAATGTGTGTTGTGTTGATCATGTTAGAATAACATTTGAATGGGAAGATAATGGTACATGATGGGATTATTTGAAATGGAACATTTGTGTATCATCGAAACCTCAATGCAGCTTTGCATTCTGGTTCATTTTGGTGGCTGTGCATATGCACACATCCTCCAAATCAGAGGGATAAACACAAACCAACGTTTTCCAAAATTTGGAGTTTACATGAAAATTTGGTGACATCAGTCTTTTTTAATTCAACCATAACATACAGAAAGGAGGAATCATACATTTTGATGTAAAAAGAGTCGACTCCCTATTTTCATTCAGGCTGGCTATTCAGGTTTATGCTTGTGTCATGTGCAGGTACTGCATGAAAACTAGGGAATGACATACACTATGTGCAGAGCTCAGTTTGTGTATATATCCACCCTGTGCCCCACAATTCCAATCAATTACCAAATAAAGCATCTTAAGAGAAGCCAGTCCAATCATAATGGTATATGTGTATATGCACATGTACCTGACACTTTGCTCATTAACATGCCACATGCTAAAAGAAACCACCCTGTTGTTTCTGGTGGAGGTCAAACATCATCTGGCTTCCAGTGGTCAAAACCTGATAAAATTGTAAACCAGAATGCAAAAATGCATTGAGGTTTCGATGATACATAAGTGTTCCGTTTCAAAGAGTGCCATCATGCACCATTATCTTCTCATTCAAATGTTATGCTAGCATGTTCAAAATATAATTTTGTCATTCCAGATGACCTTTTGACCTTCATAAAAGCCATACATAGCTAGGCTTACAAACAACACACAGACAAATGGACAAACAGCTATCTTGAAAGATCATATTTAAAAAGGTTTCCAGGCTTTGACCCCTGGAGACCTCAGATGATCTTTCATATCTGCCAAAAACAATGGGGACCATCTCCTGACCATAATGCATCCACATACCCAAATATAAAATCTATCCAAGCTTCCTTCCTTGAGATATTGTGTTAACGAGATTTTCAGACTTTGACCCCTGGTGACCCAAGATGACCTTTGACCTCTACCAAAAAAAATAGGGACCATCTACTGACTATAACACATTTACATACCAAATTTGAAATCTCTACAAGTTTCGTACCTTGAGATATCGTGTTAACAAGGTTTTCAGAATTTGACCCCTGGTGACCCCGGATGACCTTTGACCTCCACAAAAAACACTAGGGACCGCCTCCTGACCATAACGCATCCACACACCAAATATGAAATATATCCAAGCTTCCAAACTTGAGATATTGTGTTAACAAGGTTTTCAGACTTCGACCCTTGGTGACCCCAGATGACCGTTGACCTCCAATAAAAACAATAGGGACCCTCTCCTAACCTTAACCCATCCATATATCAAGTATGAAATCTGTCAAAGCTTCCAAACTTGAGATATCGTGTTAACGAGATTTTCAGCCATTGACCCCTGGTGACCCCAGATGACCTTTGACCTCCGCCAAAAACAGGAGGGACCATCTTCTGACTATAACGCATCTACATACCAAATATGAAATCTATCCAAGTTTCCTACCTTGAGATATCGCATTAACAGACCCCTGGTGATCCCAAATGACCTTTGACCTCCACCAAATACAATAGGGTTCTTCCTCTCAATATGGCTCATCTATGTACCAAGTTTGAAAACTGTCAGACATTCCTAACTTGAGATATCGTGTTAACAAGGTTTTCAGACTTCGACCCTTGGTGACCCCAGATGACCTTTGATCTCCACAAAAAACACTAGGGACCACCTCCTGACCATAACGCATCCACACACCAAATATGAAATCTGTCAAAGCTTCCAAACTTGAGATATCGTCTTAACGAGATTTTCAGACATTGACCCCTGGTGACCCCAGATGACCTTTGACCTCCGCCAAAAACAGTAGGGACCATCTTCTGACTATAACGCATCTACAATACCAAATATGAAATCTATCCAAGTTTCCTACCTTGAGATATCGCATTAACAAGGTTTTCAGACTTTGACCCCTGGTGATTCCAAATGACCTTTGACCTCCACCAAATACAATAGGGTTCTTCCTCTCAATATGGCTCATCTATGTACCAAGTTTGAAAACTGTCAGACATTCCTAACTTGAGATATCGTGTTAACGAGTCAAGTGTCACAAACACACACACACACATACATACACACGCCATCATGAACACATAGGTTTCTCTTATCATGGAAACCAAAAATAGTAACTAGCATGGTATCTTTAGGTAGGAAACTTGTGATAGATTCATATTTGGCATATGGATGGTTGGTCCCTATTGTGTTTGATGGAGGCCAAATGCCATCTGAGGTCAATAGGAGTCAAATTCTGAAAACTTAAAGGGCAGGAGCAGTCATCCCAAATTGAAGAAGTGTAGTAGAGTGTCCAGTTTCATGATTGGCTGTTGGGAGTCATGTGACGATGTTTTTTTCTCTTCAAATGTAATTAAAGATACTTTGAAGAGAAATAAGATGAAAATTGAATTATTAAGCTTTTTCTTCAAAGTAAGTTTGGGGGGACTGCTCCTTACCTTTAACATGATATCTCAACTTAGTCTTGGAAAGATTACATTTATGTATGTAGGTGCATTATGGTGAGAGGATGGTTCCTGTCATTCGTGGTATTGACCGTGTGTTTGGTCTAGCGGTAGAGCATCTGTCTCATGCAGTAGGCCCGGGTTCGATTCCCAGGTCGAATCATACCAAAGTCTTTAAAAAATGGAACCTGCTGCAGTTGTAGGTGATGCTCGGCGTAAGCAATGGAGTAGGGAAAACAAGCCAGCGAGCCACAACTGGAAAAAAGGTTGTGGTCAGCTTGACTTGAACCAATAGGTTGGAAACTGGGCTGTAAAACTAAACTATCATTCTTGGTGTAAGTCAATTGTCAATGTCAAACTGAAAACCCTGTTAATGCAATATTTCAAAACAAGAAACTTGGATAGATTTTTTATTTGGTTTGTGGATGTGTTATGGCAGAAAATGGTTTCCCAACTGTTTTTGTTCCAGGTCAAAGGTCAGTGGGTGAGTGGGGTCACCAGGGGTCAAATCCAACTTGGATAGGTTTCATATTAGGTATGTAGATGTGCTGTGGTGAGAAGATTGTCCATGTATTTTTTGGTGGAGGTCAAAGGTTATGTGGGTTCACCAGTAGTCAGTCTAATACAGTATCTCAAAGGGGGAAACTTGGATGGATTTAAAGGGGAAGTTAAAGCAAAAAATTAAAATTAAAATTTAATTTCAGTTTATGAAAGAAGAACCAAATCAACAGAGTGGTGAAATTTCTATTCAAATTTGACATGTATCTCTTGAGAGATGAAGTTACTAGATTTGTGTTCAAAAGTGATATTGAGGGCAGCAGAGGTTATATCACTTCTTGTAGGAGAACTTTGCAAACTTTGTATTTAAGTTGTCATACCACTTATGCAATCACATGCTGATAATATTTGATTGTTGAGGAGGCAGTAGGCAAGAAATTAATGTCCATTAATGTGAGAATGTGATGTCATATGTGGTTGCTTCAAGTTCCATTTTTTGTTGAAAATGTGACAACTTTACTTGCTCGTATCTTGAGAACCATACAACAGATCTGTATGCGAATTTAACCAAAATGCTTAGAATGAGTAGCCCTCTAACATATTTAAACTTGATATGACCTTTAACCCTTCCTTTAATATGTGGTGTGTGAATGTGTTATGGTGAGACAATGCTCTTTATTGTTTTTGATGGAGGACGAAGGTCATCTGGGGTTACCGGAGGTCAAACCCTGAAAACTTTTTCACATGATAGAGCTCAACTTCAGAAACTTAAAAAGATTTGTCACAGAATAAGTATGGTGAGAAGGTGATCCCTATTGTGTTTGGTGGAGGTTAAAGTTATGTGGGGTCACTAGGGGTCAAAGTCTGAAAACGTGATATCTCGAGGTAGGAAACTTGGAAAAGATTTTATATTGGGTAAGTAGGTGGGTTATGGTCAGAAGATGGTCCCTACTGTTTTTGGCAGAGGTCAGGGGTCATGTGGGGTCAAAGTAAAAAAATATTGTAATATGTGATGGTAGGTCAAAGGTCATCTGCGGTCACCAGCGGTCAAAGTCTGAAAATCTTGTTGACGTGATATCTCAAGGTAAGAAACTTGATTTCGGATTTGGTATGTGGATGCATTATAGTCAGGAGATGGTCCCTATTGTTTTTGGCAGAGGTCAAAGCTCATCTGGGGTCACTGGGAGTCTGAAAATCTTGTTGAAGAGATATCTCAAGATGTCTGGCTTTTGTTTGGCATTTGACTGAGAAAAAAAAAGGGACTTCACATCATTTGGAATAGGACATGGTTATGGTTACACATCTTGTACCATGATTCAAGCCACGTCGCATGGTATGTGGATGCGTTATAGTCAGGAGATAGGGACTTCACATCATTTGGAATAGGACATGGTTATGGTTACACATCTTGTACCATGATTCAAGCCATGTCGCATGGTAGTGAATTGTCAACAAGGAGACAAGTAAATATTTTGGAGCACATTGTGATTTGTATACCGAATTTCGACATTCGTTACAAATTGTACAAAATTTACACATTCAATACTCAATTTAACAAATTTTTCCATTACTAGAAAGCATGACAATAATTGGAATATAGTTTTACCATACCATAGGCAAGAGGTTTTACGCTGTGATGTTAGTTAGCTTAGGCTTAATGACTGTTCACAGGTATTTTTTTTTTCTCTTTTACTTGGGACCAATATCAATATGGACCTGTGGCAAGCCAAATGCCCAATAATTCAGAAAACTTGGGCCTTAAAACCATGTTTGTCAATAAGATAAAAATTGCATTATTGAACATTCCATATCAATAAACCTGGTCTTTCAATGGTAGTTTAACCTGGTTTATCGATGCCAAATGTGCAATAACTTTACCCCCCACCCCCCAAAAACACTAACAAACCAGGTTTATTGAATGACACAACTGGTTTACTGGTTAGTAAGCAAGTTCTTCAAATTATTGAGCATTTGCCTGATGAAGACTTCAATATTCATCTCGCCACTCTCTCCCCCACACCAGCAGAACAATGGGGAACTCTAAACAATTCCCACTTGGGCAATTACCAACCAATGTAACACACAAAATACAGATGTGGGTTGCTAGAATGGGAGTTGCTGTAGTGGCATTGTTCAGGTATGGAATGTAAGCAAGTTGTGTATTATAAAATATGATTTGCCTTAATTTGTGCACTTCATAAATAGCAAGGTGATGCAGTGAATAACTTTTTCTAAAGTCCTCACAACTATCTGACAATGTCCACTTCCGGACAACAGTTAATAACTTATTTTTCAGTTATATTAAGATATTTGACAAGAATTAAGTGAAACAAAACATGCATATAGACCTCTCTAAACTCAAGTTGCCCATGTGTCCTAATTCCACATGGACAAGTTGTCCAGAATAAATTACAATTTAAGGGCAAGTACATCCTAAACATATACAACCATGGAGCTGTGGTGGATAAATGTTTTCTTAGAGAGTTTTTTTCATTCAAAACAATAAATTCTCCCTATTTACTTTTATTCCTTCTTTTAGTTAGAATAATACACACCAGTAATCCTCAGAGAGCCATTGCAGCTTGCACAGAGTTTCAAAACACTGAGGTCAAACAATTGCATGGGCCCCACACACATAGCGGTGGTAAGCTGAGATTTCCTAGTCAATAAGTATACCATGTGTGAAATAATGGTGGCATTCTTTGTAACAGTGTTTATGCCCTTACTGAGTGTGTTCACCAATTGCACTTGGTATGTCATCTCAGCTTACCACTGCTATGTGTGGCCAACGCAACTGTAGGGCCTCAACGTTTTGAAAATCAGTGCAAGCTGGACCAAAGCCCATTGAGTTCTTTTAATTGGCAGACCAAATTTTCTCAAGTATACTTTCAGTTGAAGGCAATTCAAGGTGACTAAAATTCTGGCTCTATGGCTGAAATTGCATTCAGAAAAGGGACATTTCTGATTAGGGCCTTGTTGGTGTTATTGTAACTGATAAAGAAGTATTACTATAGACAAATCAGACCAGCATTTGTGTTTAGGTACTGTAGGCAGCCATTAGTGGGGTCCATGAGCCTTAAATTGTCTTCATTTGTTGTCTGTATGACTTTCAAACCACACGTTCAGTGAAATTGAGGGAATCAAGATACACTTCAGTGTGCAACCATCCATGATACAGGTTAGCAAGGAAATTGAAAGAATTAAAGGTGAAAGAGACCAGCTATGGCTGACTGAAATCAAACCACCTCTTGCTGTCCTGATATGTCTATTTCCCCCACACCCTTCCTATCCTACCTTCATGGTAGAACATGCAACCACCAGTTCAAACAGAGAAATCCTCAACTATTAAAATTTGAAAACTTGGGTTTTAATTCAGGACTCTTCCATAAAATTAATGTTCGAACATCTAGTAGCCTGCAAAATAAAGAGGCCTTGAGAAGAAGTTGCATATTACTACCACAAAAAGTTTGCCTACCCTGACTTGACTGGCCTGTGCCTTGAGCTGTGCCTAAGTGTTTGCTTCACTATAAACAACACAGCCCTTATCCCTCATGACAGCTTTTTCTACCTTTTCAATACATCCAACTGACTGCCTCACCAAATGTTCATATTTTTAAACAATGTAAAATCACCTGATCAAGGATAGGACACATTTCAGTCAAGGATAGGACCGTCAGATGTGGCACAACCAACTGTTAACCTTCATGAAGATGATACTCCTGTTTGGGAAGGGTATACCATCCTGAATTTCAGAGCACCTTTTCATTTTAGGTTGTTCAGAGCACCTTTCGCATTTTAGGTTCTGTTCCTATTTTTCCAACCCGCAGCGGCCATCATCCTACTGTCTTACCATCGTCACGTAAACCCTAAGCTCTTACTTCTTTGTGGTGACCTAGATCTTCTCCCAGGAGATGGTTTAAGGATTGACTTTTCAGGGGTGGCAGCCAGGAGCAACTCTGGAGACAAGGCCCTCCTGCTTGACAGGTTCTGTGGACTTGAAGGTCTGTTCTTGCCATCTACACTGAGAGAGGTGCTCCCTAGGAGGTCTTGTGACAAACTTGTTGATCTTGCAGGTGATAAGACGCTGCGTCTCAGTTCTTGGCTCAAACGTTCCCTGAATGGAAAATGGAGCAATTTAAATTGCAATGACTACTTATGGCTAAAGAATTAAAAATATGTGCCTATTATCAAACTGTTTGTGCTGTTTGTTCAACATCAGTCTGGGAAAGGATACTTCATTTCCAGATGACATACAAATGGAAACCACAAGCCACTGGATGCTTTATTCTGCATGAGCAATGGAGCATGAAGTCAGAGATGGAGATTTACTGCCTAGTTTCCAACAATTTGTTTAAGTCTAGACAGCCACAGCCTTTTTCCATTTGTTGTTGAGCACCAACCACAATGGCTGTAGATTCCATTTCTAAAGTCTTCAGTATCACCTGGCCAGGACTCAGAATTCCAGACCTCGGAACTGCAAGTCAGATGCTCTAACCACTTGACCATGCAGAAAATAAAGCCAAGGAACCCGATCTAATCTAACCTGTGGGTTAGATTAACCAGAAGGTGACATGTAAAACCCCAGCAAACCAATCCCCAACTTAAAACAAAATTTTTTACTTTTTTACTCCTTAAATCTTTAAAAATTTTCACACTTATTTCCAAATTTCTCTCAATACTACCAAATCTCCCTTCAAAATGATAATGACCCATGACCCTTCCATCTTTTATAGTTTGGGGATTTTATTAGAGAAATTGCATGCAGCCCCTTCCCCTCTTATAGAAAAATTAAATTCCATATATGGATCTGAGTGTTGTCCCAACAGATGAAAATTATGAGATTTTTCACTGTAAAATTGTTCACTTCTTTTTGAATTATTCCAACTGGTATGTCTGGTTTAATCATGTCCTAACAATTGTGCAAGTTAATGAATTTGCTGCATGCAAATAAAAACTCTCTCATTTACTTTTGATATACAACCAATATTCATGGTCTCAAATTAGGACATGTTTTTACAGAATGACTTAAGAGATATTTTTGACAATCAAGGTGACTACTTAAAGCAGGGGTGGGCTGGTGGGCCGCATGCGGCCCGCCGGGGATTTTCCTGCAGCCCGCAAGATTTCTCAAGGAAAAGAAAAATATCAGTCTATATTTTACATCATAACAAACAAGCTATAGATTTGCTTTCAACTGCACTAATGACGTTCGCCTTATGCATATCATCACTCTCCACTTGTGACATGGAGTAACCGCCTCGGAGTGGTAAACTTCATACTTATGATCAGCTACCCACAAACCGATTTTGCCACATTGGTGCATGGAGTTACCACCGTGATTATGTGACCTAAACTGCACAACATCGATTTTGATTTGACGTCCACAATCAGACCTAAATGCGGTTAGTGTAGCTAGTACAGTTCTTCTGTCAGTGTAACCATGGCACAAGCGGGCTAATTCCCTCCTTTTGCGATACACACAGTGTCAAGCTTTATGTCTGACAATACTATCATGGGGTGATGATGTACCTCTTATTTTGCAAAACTCGTGGTGGTGATAGAAATTATTACCATGGTAATTGTTTTTCGATAGGTCTCTACTTTAACTAAAATACAAATTTGGCTGTGAAATTTCGAATTTTCCTGTGAATTTACTTGAACTTGGCAGTAGAGCCTAGTCCCAAAGGGGAATCATAAGGATATGAGGTGGGGCAGGGGAAGAATCCAAAAAAATTTCTGAGGTGGAAAATTCGGGTAGGAAACGACAAAAAATCTGGCACAGAGTAGGTGTTTTCCCGGCAGAGATGAAATATAAGAAAACATATTGCCCGAAATTTGTACCGAGTTCAGTATTTTTTTTATCGAATTCTCCAAAAACGTGCAAAACTTTTTGCACGCATCAGTGGTTTGGTGGTCTATTTAATGCACCCGAACTGCAAGGAAGTTTGGGCAAAACTGTTCTGTCTCCAAACTGGGAGAGTTTTTTACGCCTATGATTGACATTCCTAAGTAGGCCTACTATAGCAGCTACTATGAAATGTGGCTATGTTACTGAGGTGCTAACATTGAACACTACAATTTAAGTAAGCACTCCTTCTTGATCTTGAAATGACAACATCTTTATCCAAGATCAACATTGCTTAGTAACATTACTGTATTTAAATTTTATTTTTTGTGACTAAAGATTTATATCACTTCAAGCTCCTCAGAATTAAAAGGTTTGTAATCAACAGCATGTCGTTGGTTGAATGCGGCCCGATCAATTTTTCATTCCTCAAATCTGGCGCGTTCAATCAAAAAGGTTGCCCACCCCTGACTTAAAGCATAGATGAATGAAGTGTTGGAATTCTCTTTTTAAAGGAAAACGTGTTTTCAAAATAGAGGATTACATTGAATATATGGGACTACTTCTGATGTTACAGAGATGTGAGGTGGGGATGGAACGAAGGGTAAGGGTGGTGGAGAGATGGAGGCATGGGGGTGATTAATGCAATAACCAGGCAATGCTCCCAAGTAACCAATAAAAAACTAGAAAAATTGCAATGAAGAAAAAAAGGTTTGAAAGAAAAGTTGTTGTGATACCTCTCAAATTTTTCACTTGTCAGTTGCCTTTTCTGTCTTTCTATATCAGCCTCCAGCTGAGCACACCTTGACCTGAGGCTTTGAATTTCTCTTGTTTGGCTTTGCCTGAGGATATAAAATTATGAATGAAATATTTTCATCTCAAAATTTCCTGAGCATTTGATATCCCTAATGTGTTACACAAAAAAGGGAATCAGCCTTAATGTACACAACATACATGTGCTGCACACATATAACTTACTACCAATTCATGTGTGTAAATGCATGGCACCTGTTTGATACCAACTGGTTTCAAACAGGCCTCTGTGTACAATGGTAGGCAGATGTAGTAATATGCAAGTGGTATAAGCTTGTGAAGGATTTTTTTTCTACTCTGGACACAAATGCAACCTCCACTTGAAAAAGCAACAAACATAATTATTCTGACTCTGCTGATGGGAGCATGATTACAGGTCAAGACAGCAGGGATGAAGACATTGACATGACGGGATACTTTGAAATTTTAATGAATGTGACTCTGAAGATGAAATACCTCTTTCTGCTGTAGATGTATTTTGTTCATGCCAACAACTTACAGGATACAAGAATAGGTATACAGCCCCAAACTGAATTGCCAGATTCACTTATTCCAAATTCCAATTACTCACACTTTACTATCTGCCAATGAGAGTCGATCTTTCACCAGTTGTATCTCCGATCTCTGCTCTTGATTCTCCAGCTGTACCTGGAAATCTTTCTCTCTGTTTGCTGATAGCAGGTTCTCCAAGTTTCGTACTGAATTCCTCTCAGTGCTGACTTGGTTTCTCAGCATCTCGACTTCTTGATTCAAGTCCTCCATGGCAGCTTCAGTCTTTTAAGAAAAAGATCATAGATACTTTTCCAAATAGCTTTTGCAAAGGATTATGGGACAGAATGTTGGTTTACATTATTTTATCCTACAGTAAAATGTCATTGACAAAATTTATGCATACCTAAAATCTATCCCACAATCCTTTGTGATTGCTATTTGGAAAAGGGTCAATGGAAGAAAATGGAAACCAATATATATATATAGATATATATACAAAAATAAAGTATAATTGTGAATTAAAAAGTGATGGAATATGCTGTGTGATTGCACAGATTCATTGGAAAGGAGGTAGTCTTCTTTCTGATTGTGTCTGATTTTGATTTTATAACTTGATCCTGCTGTTGCTATTTTTCACTCTTGTAATTTGAACAAATGAGTTTTGGACCATGCTCATACTAGCATAATTTGGAGATAAAAATGAACCACACAATACATTTCTATTTCCATATAAATGTTGCCACTCAGATTGCAATATTTCATACAGTAACTTTCATTACCCCAAAAAAGGTAATTTTGAAATAGAAAAATGTGAATTTGCAACAGCACAGTGTTTTCACCCCGGTGCTGGACTGCAGAATTCCTGCAGCTGTTCTCAAAATCCCTTTGGAAAAGGGGAAGTTTCCCTTTTCAATGCAATAAAAAAAAAATTAAACACAGCCTTTTTAATTCTGACTAGGTTCACACAAACTCAAAGCAAACATAGTCTCATGAATAAATCAAACTGTACAAAATAGCAGGGTTCCTGCACTTTCAGAGTGATGAACTTTTGGGACATTCCCTGGACTAAATCAAAATTGCATGACCTTTCTCATGACTGCTTCCAGAAAATAACACAAAATTTGTAATGGGGGTTTTTATAACAAGTGAGAATACATTGTCATCTTACAAATGATTTTGAGGAAAATGGGAAAATGCTTTGTTAGAATATTTCAGGACTTTTACACAATTTTTCTGGAAATTTTTCCCAAATTTTCACAACTTTTCCAGAAGCATGGAAACTCTTTAAGTAGCAATTCATGTGATAAGTTCCAAGGAGGATAGAAAAATTTACCCAGCTACATTTCAGCTCTTATGCACCTGTTTCTACTTATGTAGAATATGGCATCCCATTGTTGGTAATGCAATAAAAGCTAAACCCATGCCCGTGATGTGTATGAAATGCAGCAAATTGAATATGAAATCCCCCTTTAACATTGCAAATCCCCCTAAAATATCAATGGGGGTGCAGAGGGAGAAATTCTCAGATAGATCAATTTTCCAGGCCTCATTTTTAAGGCCATATTCAGATTGTTTATTGGACAATTTGAATCCAAATCAGGGAAGTCCAAAAAATTGTTTGGTTGTCCAAATGAAAAACCATCGAAGAGCAATCGTTGCTGGTGTCTCTGGGTAGAAACATTTAGGCTACACACCTGTTTTTTATTCTGTGTATGAATTTCTATCTGTTTCAATGATGAATGACACCATCATCATACCACTGTATCAAGACTGCTTGTAGATCTGAGGGGAATTTCAAAACGTATTTTCTTGCTGATGTAGTGTAATGAACTAGTCGATTGCAAATTAAATCTATTGGACAACCTCATAGATATAAAGTGGCTGTCCGACGCAATTTTTTACCCATCACTGACGACTGGACAATCGGACGATTAATTTCAGCCCCGTTTTCCTTAGTATCACACTGCAGCAGAATGACATCCTACGCAAACGTCGTATGGAGCAACATATTATTTTCATGTAAAAAGCCAACCCTCTTACTGTTTTGTTTATTCAAGGTGACCCAACCTTAACCTTAAAAATTTTTTTGTGAGGTTATCTTGTGTGTCTCAATGTCTTTATACAGATTTATGTCCCTAACAGCAATGAAAAAGCAGTGTTTGCTCAGTTGCAGTTGTGTCAGTTTGTCCCAAATCCATTAATAGTTAAAAAGTTATGTGTGTCTGCCATGTGAATAATAGTCATTTAGTCATTTAGGGTAAAATTGTTTGTTTTTATTGAAGATTGAAACAGGTTACCTAGTAAACGCACTTTTCTGCATTTTTACGTGACTGACAAAACAAAACTCAAAACATGGAATTGAACACATAAATACTACGTATCAATCTTTGTCCAGTTTTTGTTTTAATATTTTCATGCATGATCAGCCATGGTTACAGCTGAAGGTCTACAAAGCAGTTTTTTTTTTCTCGGGAAATAGCTTTAAGGTAAAGCAAGGTTTTATCACTCATGAAAACCTTTGATTTCTTTTATTGCAATGCATGATCAGGCATGGTATAGATGAGGGTATTTTTTCCAGGGTACACAAGGTTAATAAATAATTTTTTTCATCATAAAAACATGGATCTCATATTTTCATGCATGATCAGGTATGGTTACATGTAGTAAGTTAGTTAGTCAGTCAGTCCATTAGTCAGTTAAGAGTTTTATGGCCCACTTTCCAACCTATTAGTTCTCAAGTCGAGCCAGCAAAGGTTACATGTAAGGGTCTCTTAAGTCCCTATTTTTTTTCCAAGGGATGTTTAAATTTAACACATCTCTTTAGTTTCGCTCATACAAACCTATGCTTTCTTTTCTTGCCATGCATAATTAGGCATTGTTCCAGGAAAGCACTTTTTCTGGGAATGCTGCTGTTTCAATTCTAATGCAAGGTTAATATGTTTTTCACTCATGAATCTTTTTATTTCCATGCATGATCAGCTATGGTTACAGGTGAGGGTTGGGTCAGAAAAGTACTTTTTCCAAGGACAAATTCTTCTGCAACATAACCATGTCATTGGTTTATTCATGAGAAAAACTTACTGAAAACCAGCATGTTTTTACTTTCAAGCATTATTAGAGGTGAGAAATTACTGCCCCTCAAATAAAAGGTTGCTCCCCTCCCCCAAAATATATTAACCCTATTAAAAGCACCTTCAACCCTTTTCCTTATAATATTGTAATTAAATGGCCATTTAAACATTGCCTACATGTGTAAGAAGAACAATGAGCTTAAATAACCAATTACATAGCACCATTTTGACTATGGAGAATGTATCCCAATGTCATAGCTGGCTTCATTCCACTCACCTGTTCGCAGTCAATGGATTTTGACGTCAGTTGCCTGGACAAAGATTCTTTGGTAGAGTCTAGCTTGGCACAGAGCTCCCTTACAGCTGCAAGGTCTTGAACAAGAGCTTCCTTTTCTTCCTGTAATTGTCTCATATTTTCCTCCATCGTCTGCAGTGACCGAGTCAGATTAGAGACCTGCATCTCGTAACCTTGTTGAAGAGCAATTTGCTGCAGTGAGATGAAAATGTCATAGTCAGATGGGTTCAGTTAGTTAGTTGGATGTAGTTTTAGGGTCCAGTTTCTGACCTATTGGTTCAAGTCGGGTTGGCCACGGCCTTTTTTCCAGTTGTGGCTCACTGGCTTATTTGTCCTACTCCATTGCTTATGTGGAGCATCACGCATAACGGCAGTAGGTTTAAAGTCTTTGAAATGACTCGACCTGGTAATCCAACCTGGGCCTTCTGTGTGAGAGGCGGTTGCTCTTACCTTTAGACCAAATATGCAGTCTCAGTAGCCAGATGGGATTTAAAGGTCTGGTGACATGAAAATGACAAAGTTGGTCATTTGATGTAAAAAGTACAAAAAAAAACAGGAAAATGGATGTAATTTCCATCAAAACCCACCACAAGTTGACCATTTAAGAGGTTAAATTCTGATTGGCATTTAATCATAAATAAATATGAGCTCAATAGGCAAGTCTTGTAATATTGGAAGAAGGACATGCCATATTTGGCTAATGTTACCCTTTGTTTTTAAAAAGCTTCATCTGAAGGACAGTTGTTACATTAGTGTGTTCTGAAGATTTCATTGAATAAGTTTAAACTGTGCCCTTGAAAGTTGCTAGCATCACTCACTGAAGGTCTACAAAGCAGTTTTTTTTTCTCGGGAAATAGCTTTAAGGTAAAGCAAGGTTTTATCACTCATGAAAACCTTTGATTTCTTTTATTGCAATTCATGATCAGGCATGGTATAGATGAGGGTATTTTTTCCAGGGTACACAACTCCACCAAACTATCTGGTGAGATAATTAATATAACAGATATAATTAAAGATACTAGTATACATAATTTGAAATTTTTAATGTTTTAGTACCCAGACTTGTAATGGTATGTGTATAGTTTGAAAAAGTGTCACAGATGTTTGAAAATCGACTTGAATTAACAATCTCTCACTCAAAAAACAATTATCTGCATTTAGGATGTGGGGATTGTTTAAGTTTGACCATTTTTTGCTTAGTCTGTGGAAGGAACTTTACGGGTTTGGGAAAAGTTTGGTAAATTTCATGAACCAACTAAAGCAAACAAAAAGAAGTTAGAGAAGAGCTTTATTGCAAAAAAAAAATATTTTCTTGTACCTCATCCAGTTCCCTCTGTAATTGATTTGTCTGCTCCTGGTAAGATCGAAGATCTGACTCTTTAGCAGCAACCTCCAGCTGAAGGTTGGAAGATTGAGATGACACTTTGGAGGCCTCTGTTTCCCATCTCTGTGCGTGGTCCGATATCGAGCGATAATTGTCCAAGAGATCTCTATATTCTTGTTCCTGTTTAAATTGTTGGTGCAAAAAATAAGATCAAGGGTGTAAACTATAAGCATGCATACATATGTTGTTTCTTCTAAATTTCTTCTAAATTAGTCATAAAAAAATTTTGAATTGAAACAGTTCATATTGACAGAATTAAAATAAACAGCCTACAAAATGAATGCACTGGTTAATATATGCCACTAGTGTTCTTAGTGACATCACAACTACTGGGTAAGCAACTGGATAGCCTAACGGCAATCCTGCATGTATATGCCATGTTCGCCTTATCTCTGATGTCATGTGAGAGCTATCTACAATGTAGAGTGAAATTATCACCATGGAAACATACCTTGGTTGCCAGGAGATCCTCAAACCTTGACACCTCTCTGATGTAGTCTTGGATTTGAGATTTTAAGCTTTCCCTGTCAGCTATAACCTCCTCTAGCTCTCTGTTTATTGTCTGTGAAGAAAGAAAAGGGAAGATATCATTCTAAGCAATCAGGAGGACAGAGGAGTTATTTTTGTAGTATGAATGTGTAGTATATCTGGGAACCTCTAACTTTCAACATGTTTTTAATTCAACACTGTGGAAGTGAATACTTCTTTGTGCTTGCGTTAAGACTTTTTAATGAGTACTTTATCATACTTGCATTTTAGAACACTTGCTTGTACTCATAATAATGAGTATAAATTTATACAAACTCCCATCCTTAAATGAGCTTGGACTCAGAATGACAAATTTATGCTTTACGCACTAGTGATTACAACGTTGTACATTAACACATCTAGGTTAAATAAAAACTGAAGCTATAAGGAGAACTGCAACCTTCCAAAGCTACGACCCTGTGTGTGTAAATTTTTTAAAATTGCCTTGTTTAATATTCAATCCAAATCCAGTTCCATTGGAGAAAAAGTTTGGTTCACCCCAGGAATAAATATGCATAATTAGGCTGCAAGAGAAAATGATTGGAGAAACTAGGTTAACAAAAGTCTCCCTGCCCCCCCCCCCCAACCTCTAAGATCGTTATGTCCTTCCTTTTGAAAGAGAGATGGACTAGCCTGTCTCAGAATCAAGTGACAATATTTTTTCTCGTAAATTATGAAATTCACAAGGATTTACTGCTTGATTTAACTTGAATATGCAATGTTTAAGTTTTGAAATCATATGAAAAATATTCAAATCCTGAAGTGTTATGAAAGATTATTGTAACAGAAGTAGAAAGACAGTTGTGAGATTTAGTCATTGTTTCACAACAAACTTGGGGAAGACTTATTTTGCATTTTAGCCTGTGTGGAAGCATGATCATATGTGCTCCTAGGGTTAGAAAACATGTTTATCTCTCAGGAAGGGAGTGAAATTTCCCACAATATCCCCAAAACTTGCATGTAAAATTTCCCACAATTCTCCCCAGATGTCCAAATTTCTTGATAAGGGGGCCTTCCAACTCTCCCCCCTCCCCTTCCCTAATGTGTACTACATGCCAACTACCTGGTTTTCCTTTGTCATAGTCGCCAAGTCTTCCTGCAATCTCCTGTTCTCTCGTATGGTGTTGTCTCTTGTTTGTATTGTTTCATTTAGCTCCTGTCGGGTCACATCAACCTGCCGTCTTAGACTGTGTATCTCCCTTTCTCTGCTACCAAGTTCTGTATTTGCATTTCTGTTGGAGAGGAGAGACCACATTATGTTATTCCAATCCATTCTGTGTTAAAATGAAACTTGGCATGACTTGAGGAGAAATTCAGTGCACAAAACATTTTCATACCCTCAGGATCCAAAGAAGTGTGTTTTCAGGATATTGAATCAACCACATAATAATTCATATTTACTGCACTTAAATTTACCATTACTATTTTCTTACATGGTTTGGGTCTTTCTGATATTACAAAATCTGATGTTAAAAGCAGGTGTGCAAACAAGTTTAGACTTTCATAGTCGTCACAGTAGTCAAGAAAATGGGCCCAGACCAGTGATTCTCAAACTTTCGACGAGGTCGAGGACCACAGGGATGAATCCCGGGTTTGGAGAGGGGACACTTAATTGAAAGAGCCAGATTAATACTTGTGTGGTTCCCAGGCTGCAACAATGAAGCTAGCTGCCATTACTGGTGATGCTTTGCTTAAGCAATGGACTAGGGATAAAAAATCTGATGTCCCACAACTGAAAAAAGGCTTTGGGTGCCCCTTGATTAAACCAGAACTTTATAAATAGAGGTGTAGCGAGTCCTTTCCAACCTAACCTAACCTAACCCAAGCTGGGCTCAGAAATTTAGCTATCCAAAGTTGATAAGGCTGAAAACCGCAAAATTATTTCATAAATCTCAGGTGGCTGCAGGACATAGTACTAAAAAAAAAGCTTTGCTAGATACTGAACATGTAGTATGTTGCACAACATGCTACATAGGCAACAAGGCATTGCCTAACTGAAAAAATATCAGCATAGATTATTTGCTCCTTTTCCAGCTTTGCTCTGTTTCTTGTTGAATATGATTTTCTCAAAATGTTAAATCAATCTTCACACTGACAGGGCTGGGATACTTCCACCCTTGGGGGTGTAAATCCATGATCAAGATTAAGTCCAAACACTTTAACCTTCTCAACTTTAACCTTCTTTCCCCAAAACAAAGTATGATCCATGTTGCAGGTCTCCCCAACCCCCTTCTGCAAGTGTTCTCTCAAAATAAGCATGGCATGTTACCTCTAAGAGAGATAATAGCTTCTACTTACTTTAAAACCAATGTATCTTAGATGATATGAAATTTTTAAAAACAATGTGATGGACTTTTCATTCAACTTACTCAAGTCTGGCCCCTAAGTCTGATTGTGATATTCTCTGCTCTTCAATTTTTGATAACTTCTCTGAAATCTTTTTTTCCAATATCAGCACCTGTTCTGTCTTTTCATCTACAACAATTTGAAGGTTGTCTCTCTCCCGATCGACAGAGGCCACCTTTGACCTCAAGGTGTCAATTTCTTCCCTCAAATTTGAGTTATGTGCATTCACATCAGCTGTCCAAAGAAAATAAAGGCATAGCTGACACTTGTTCACACATCATGAAAATACAAAGATATTTAGTTATAAGACTGTAAAGCTTTATTAACAATGATATCCTAATCATAAAGTGGAATACTGGCATACCTAGTCTACTTTCTAAACGGTTCATCCTTTCCTCTGTGGCAAGAAGTTCTCCAGATTTGTTAGTCAGTCTTTTCTGATGTTCCTGAGATGCAAGTTCTGCTTGTTCAGCCAATAATCTGTAAGCAATAACAACAGAGAAACTACTAAACAGATATGAACTTAACATGAGCATTGTCTTGAATTTTAAGAGAGAAACACCTTGTACTTTATTTGAAGTGCAAGCAAAAGAAATATGGAAGAACTGCAAAAGGCAGATCATTTTCACATGCATGGTCTACCCTTTAGTTGTCATCAGATTGATTCCCTGCTTAGACAATGAGGGTGCTAGAAAGAAAGACCAGGGGCCTGTTCCACGAAGAGGTACACACAATCTTAAGTTTGATTCCCCATACTTTTGTCAACACTAAATCATACTTAAGATTGTGCGTAGCTCTTTGTGGAATGGGCCACAGCAGGCAATAAAGGCAGTTTTGCCCATAAAATTATGCAGTTCACATGCTTAACACAGAGTGACTGGAATCATCAAGAGAAATTTTCAAAACTTTGTAAAATTGTGCTTACCTCAAGCCTGGGACACACAAGAAACAAAAATATAACATGATACTTAGTTTACCCCCCTCCCCTTTACACCAACAAGAAATACATCAATTTAATGTAAAGTTCTCAAAGGAGAATGACAAGATTTGTATCAGAAATGAAGGAAAAATGTTATGGGGAAAGGTTGAAAGAACTGAACTTAATGTCACTAGAACAGAGACACATCAAACAGGACCTACTAAATTTTTATTACATAATCAACAACAACAAGATGGATATGAAACTAAATGGGGTAATATAAATTATTGAAAAGTAAAGAACAAGAGGTAATTATTTAAAATAAGACAAATACAAATTTAGCAGGAACTAAAACTTTAACTGAATTTGGAAATTTTGGAATTTACAATGTAACTACCCCATGATGTTGTAAAGAAAACAACTGCCAATGCTTTTAAAGAGGGATTGGGTCAGTATGTGATCATCAAGTGTCTTTGGCATCCTATCATTAAGTAGCCAGCCTCAACTATACAGAGATGATCCTACATAGAGAGGGTGGCACTTCGAGGTAGATTCATAATAAACTGAAATATAGTAGTTCCCCTTCTCCACATTCAAAACCCTTGTACTACACTTGTTCAAAGTATGAAGACCTTCAACAGCTAAAGTACCTTTGCATTACTCAACGGAAAAAAGTTTTTGTGGAGGGCTATTTTTCACCAGGAGCTAAAGATAAAAGCAACTAGAACTGCATTTGCTTGCAAATACGCAGAATTGTAGTGCGTGTTAGAGATGTCTTTTCAGTTAGTACAGTAGCCCAGTTTTTATTTGAACTTAAGGATTTGTTCATGGCGGGAAGAGGGGCTGTTGTTTCTTTTTGGCCACTCCTCTCAACCCTATTTCTTGATAGTACAAAGATGGACCACTTGTCTCCCAGCTCCTTGGCTGGACGCATAAAGAAATCATAGAAGAGTAACCAATGATGGAGTAAATCCGGACCTTCTATGCTAATAGTCAGTCACTAGCTTCATTTTGAAGCATACTTGCCAACAATGAAGCAAGTGCTGAGTAGTCCTTGAACAAGACCGTGTACTACGCTTAACGGTAGGACCTACTCCGTATACAGTCTAGTGTGGAGTAAAATGAAGTGGACGAAGCATAGCCCCGTTCAAGGACTTGTGCTGAGTAGCCTACTTAGCCATACGTTATGCTCTGTTGTGTTGTTTACTCCTGCCTGAAATGGTTTTATCGGTTCTCGACTCCTCTTTCACCGTTCTTTATGTTAAATAATGACGCCCTCCCAAGCTCTCTGACTGCACCGCTGCATGCGTATGACAACTGTCTCGTGGAAGGCCGAATAACTGTTGACGCTGTGTGTTTTAACGTCCGTGTTTCGTTAATTCGCAATGCATGCTATATGCATGCTGTCAAAACGTTTCGGTCAGACTGCTGTCAAAATAGCTTCTGCTTTTACCACTGAAATAAAGCATGATAATAGAACTACAGCACAAGTCGCTTAATCCAATGCAGTAAAGCCAATTCGTTCCATACAGGGAATTGGCAATACCCTGCTCCGTAGTAGCTAGATGAAGATACTGTACAATAACGTCTTGATACTGTTCAATGATAGTGGACGCAATGGCGCCGTGTTACGTATACCAATTTGGAATCAGCGATTGATTCTCCAGGCTTATCACTTCAGTGTGAAAAGGCCGAACCACATTACATCGCGTTTTCTGGAAATTTATCCGCAATGCTCTTTCATGAAGCTAACTCCTTAAATCAGCCTTGTAAGTGTAGTATTTGCTTTTCTGAAGTTGATTTTTGTTTAAAGACGGCCACAGATTGCACTTACTGCTATTGTTAAAGGGTAGAGCATGGATATTTGTACGAACTAAGTTACGGTACGCGCAGGGAAATGAGTTGTGGGCCATAACAGGCTTCACAAGAGAAATTGTCAGTCGGCCAGTAAATGCCAATATTGTAGTGCGGCGCACTACAATAATGACTAGACAGGAAGCCAACCAGAGTGGGAGACACTTGCACCTCAAGCAGGACTGGTCAAGGTATTATCTCAAGATTTGTTCAGTTGCTTGCTTCAAATGACAATACAAAAAAGACCAATTCTAACTCAGTGTTAACCTGAACATGGATACCAACTGTAGAGGGTGTTGGCAAGGTGGGGGGTATCTCATAGCAGAGTATTTAGCTTCTTAAATATGGGTTCTTGGGTTTCCCTTCCATTTTGCAAAGCACTTATCCTAAGCTTGTCATCAAAATCAGGTGAGTTGCTGATAGTGCAATGATGTATCTTAAGACACATCAGTTACTCTGTGTGGCTTTGAATGTGTACCTTTAGTCTGAAATTTTAAAAATATTTGTTGCACAGCTGGAAAAATAAATTAAAATAGTCCATATTCCATCTTCACATGGCATTCCTCAGCTGAGATATAAAATGTTAAAATTTATTCAAATAATTTAAAATGGTAGATTTTGCAATGATCTTTTGTGTCATTATTGCAGTACTCAAATGACTGTCTTTGTATTTCTCTATTTTATTGAAAGTTGTTGCTGATTGAGCCAAAATATGATCACATTCTAACTTGAAGCTAACCAGAATGAAAAAATGCATTGTTTCGTTGATACATAAATGTTCCATTTGAAATAATCCCATCCTGCACCATTATCTTCTCACTCAAATGTTATACTAGCACATTCAAAAAATAATTTTGTTATCCCACATGACCTTTGACATCCACCAACAAAAGTAGGGATCATCTTCTCACAAAAATGTGCATCCACATACCACATGTAAAATCTATGTAAATGTGCCACCTTAAGATGTGCTAACACCTATTTTGACCTCCATTACAGCCATAGATAGATAGATAGACAGAAAAACATACACACGCATATACATACAGACAGACAGACAGGTACCTTGAAATATTGCATTTAAAAAAGGTTTTTCAGACTTCCAACCCCTGTGACCCCAGATTACCTTTGACCTCCACCAAAAATGATTGGGATCATCTTCTGATCATAATGCATCCACAAAACAAATATGAAACCTATCCAAGTTTCCTATCTTGAGATATTGCATTTAACCTGATTTTCAGACTTTGACCCCTGGTGACCCCAGATGACCTTTGACCTCTGCCAAAAACAATAGGGACCATCTTCTGACTATAACCCATCCACAAACCAATTTTCCAGTAGCTACGCTAGTTAAGAGCTCAGTGAGAGTGAGGAAAGACGTGTGAGGTTTGAACTCTCGTGAGCAGCCTGTACCTGCCAAGGAATCCTTTACAGATGCACACATGCTAATCAATTGGCTAATACACACTGTGGGTACAGCACATACCCGTACTCAAAGCCTTACCAGGTGAAGAGAACAGTTCCCTGTAAGGAAATCATCGGAATTCCCCTTTAGCCAGTTAAGTCATGCAGCAAGTGAATGCCTTGAGCAAGGGCAGGCTTTATCACATGAGAGCTCATTGCAGTGTCCGAATTTTCCAGTCGCTACACCTGTTATGGGCTCCCCGTGAGCAAGGAAAGAAGTGTGAGGCTTGAGCTCTCGTGAGCGACCTGTACCCGCCAATGCATCGTTTACAGACACACACGCCATCATGAATGCACAGGTTTCTCCCATCATCGAAACCAAAAAGCCTTCTCTGTACAATGTGCTTCACTAGAAAACCTGATCTGTTCAAGGTCACTATTCTCAATATCAGAAGGAGTCAAAGGAGGTAATGAGAGCTATACAACCCAAAACTTATTGTGTAATGGACTGCTTCACTTTGAAGGCAGACATTCACTATCCCTGACAGTTCCAATTCTCCCAACCTACTTACTTCTAGCCCCTCCCACAACTGTCTTAACTCCTCCTTGTCCAAACATAATCCTTGTTTATTGTTTCAGGGTATGACCTGGTGAGCATGCAATGTCCTACTGTTTAACAGAACACTCTCAGTGTAATCAAAGAACTGGGCTGATTGAGAAGTTTGATATAACCAGTAGTTTAGGGTAATGAACAATGTTTTGGAGACTTTGTAAAAATCTTCTCCATCTCTCACAGAAAGAACCCGAAATTTGCCAACCTATGTGAATATATGATTTTTATCACATCACCATGAACATTAAATTTGCATTAATTACTGTGATGTCACATGGACAGACAGCTTTTTCCTGACTGCATGTGTCAGTTAGTTAGATGGAGTTTTACGGCCCAGTTTCCGACCTATTGGCTCCAGTACAGCCAGCCAAGGCTGTTTTTCCAGTTATGGCTCACTGGCTTGTTTTCCCTACTCCATTGCTTATGCGGAGCATCACGCACAATGGCAATGGGTTCCATTTTAGAGTCTTTGGTATGACTCGACCTGGGAATACAACCCAGGTCTTCCGTGTGAGAGGAGGATGCTTTTACCATTAGACCAAACACGTGGCATGTGTCAGATAAAAGCTGTCTGTCTGTGTGATCTTACAAAGAAATCGGTTAAGATTTCATTTCCTTTCCATAGACCTGATTGATGCAAATCATATATTTACACTGGTTGGCAACTTTGTGACTCTTTCTGACCTGAGAAGGAGAAGATATCAATGAAATCTCAAAAAGTCAGATTGGAATTTGATCCAAATTAGCTGAAGTGTACCCATGGCATAATATTTTTTTCAAAACTTCCCCCAATGACAGAGATATTTCCTGACCTCATCTGAGTAGAGTTTGCTTTATTCTGAGATGCTTCTTCTCTTGCCTCTTCTGCCCTAAGATTCAGAGACTTGACCTGTTCCTCTAAGGTGGCAATCATACCCTGCAAATTTGGAATCCTACTTCTACAACTGCTGAGGTCATGCTGGTTCTGAGAGAAAATGACACAGTTCAGATATATTTCATTGGTTACATTTGTTCCCTTTAAAAGTATTAAACAATCAACTCAACATACAACAAGAAAATGACAGACAATAAAAACACCAACTTTAAGGTCAATCTTAAAGTAACACCTCACAACTTTCAAGGTGAATACAGAGTTTATTTAAACTGGTGGGGCTTGCATGCATTTATTTCTTTGCCCCCTCCCAGACTTTAAATGAATAGTAGCTTAGGGGTAGTGCTCATGATTCTGATTGAAAGTTTGTGAATTTCAGTATTTTCTGGGGTGTCGGTGGTGTAAGCCAGGCAATAGACACTGTCTGCCACAGTGTGAAATGGTTAGTACCAGGCTTTCCAGTAATTTACACTATTGACCCATCCCTTGAATATATTAATACTACTCATCTATCTCTCGTCATAAAAGTCAAACGTAAAAACAATGTACAATCTTGGACAAATTTGTTGATACACTTTGTCAAAATATTTGTAAATCTCAGTGAGTAGGCTATTAAATCCAAATGTTGCACCAACAGAGTTGCTGTGTGCAGTGAACAGCATAATTGTTGTCAACTCTGTGACCTACTTTGGGTGTTTGGTCACATCAAAGAAGAACACGAAAGTGGCCATGAAAATAATTTGGCTAATCCTGCCCTTAAATATAGCTGTTGATGAATCCAGCTGTTTATTCAAACTCCCTGCAGTAAATATTTCAAGATAAAGTGACAGGAGTCAATCCAAACAACTTACAGTTTGTAATGCTTGCTCCAAGTCTTCCACTTGTTGTTGTAATCTTGCTTTATCACTCAGGTGAGTTTCGGTAGCAATCTACAGATGACATAAGCAAAGAAAAGACTATGAGAACAATCACTGACCATTCCTTACAATTTAATTTAAAGGCTCTCATACCCTGGACTATTTTTAAAAATAAAATAATGTCAGAGAAGTTACTGTTTACAAGCAGTTTGTCAGATGCTCTAAAGTGATCTATCATTATAAACCACTTACTGACTCAAAAAGAAACTACAGCACAAATATTGTGCAGGGGAACCTGATCAGTGCTTGCGTTTAGTGATTGTAGGCAGCCAGTAGTGGGGTTCATCAGCCTTAAATAGTCTTCTTTTATTGTCCACATGAATTTTTAACCCTTCTATTCAGTGAAATTGAGGGAATCAAGGTACCATTCAGTGTACAACCATCCACAGTACCGGTAAGCAAGGAACTTGAAAGACTAGAAGGTGTTGGACTCCAGTTATGTTTGACTAAAATCAGACCATCACTTGCCTTTCTGAATTCGTCTATTCGTGAACACCACTTGACAATTGGGAGGAAAACAACAAAGCATGCTGTATGTAAGATGTATCTTTCACATGAGCATGTAGTAAACTTCCATGCAAATTCAAATGGTACACAAATCAGCAATTTGAACTTGTCGGTGTAAGTAACAATGATACTGCTTGCCTCTATTAGAAGGAACGCTTTTTGATCTGTTATGCCATATGTGTAAAGTCTATATATATACAAGGCCAAAAGTGGTCTTACACTACTAGCAATATTCTTAAACCTGTCTTGTCTGGGATATAACAAAAGGAAGGGGGTACTGCCATAGGGTTTCAAGGTCTCTAGAAACAGCCACCAGAATATGCCTTTAAATGATCACAAAATTCTTCTGTTTGGTGTTCAATAGTTTGGCTGCACTTTCACAACCCTGCTACCACAGATAACACAGTTCTTCAAATGCAATGTAAATACGTGAAATATGAAGGAAGTGATTTGCAGATAGGGTTGAAATCATTTGGTGTGGGGAATATCACCCCTGTGACATTAAAGAGTGAGTGCCTTGATCTAGAGAGAATAACTCTAACCTATAATTTCTATAGTTGCAAGCACTTGCATTTTGCCCATCATATTGCATGAAACCCCATTCACACTATGCGACTTGATGCGACGCAACTTACTGCAACAAGATTGTTCCGACGCATTGCAAAGTGTGGAATGCTTTGCAACTAGTTGCAAGCAGACACACAACCCAGTTTCATGTGCCTAACATGTTTGGTCTCATGAAACTGAAACGTGCAACTGACAACAATGATGGACTGGAATGAAGCCCGCGAAGATCAGTTAATCGAAATGGACAGAACACATTCTTGTCTCTTCAATGTAACGAATAAAGAGTATTTTAAACGCTTCATGGACCTGCAACTTGTTGCATAATGTAAACACTATGCTATTAAAACTAGTTAGTCATCAGTTGTTCACCACGACAAGACAGTCTTGTTGCAATAAGTTGTGTCCCATAGTGTGGATGGGGCTTTGAGAGAATTTTAGTCTCTATTAATTGAAGATTTCCATGGTAGTGAGAGGAAGATGTATGGCTTTAAATCTTAAGTCATAATGTCCCAAAGTTTTTGAAGGTCATCAGTTTCACTTGGTTTGACTGGCTTCAAAATTGGCTGACTAATCAACTAAGTCTGTTGCCTGCTAGTGTTGCCAGCTAGTGTCCCCAAGGCAGGCCTTTCAAGTTGGATGCTCCATTTCATTTTTTGTGGCAGGTTTACCTTTTTATTCACTAGGCCCTGCTCCCATCCCACTCAGCAATATTGTGGGGAAGTGTGACTGAGATGAAAATCAATGTGACAAATTCTATCAAATTCAGCAGTGTCATGTGACACATTCTATCAAATCAGTAGTACCATGTGACATATTTTATCAAAATCAGTAGTATGAAGAAAAGTGCAGTTAAATAAATTGTTGTTTCTTGTATATTTTCATTAAATAATGTTAATCTTTTAATAAATCAAAAAAACCTAAGGAAAAACCTGAATCTTATCCCAAAATTGGGAAAAATCAAATACGTAATGATTATTTCTCTAAAGCTTATGTACAAAATGGCAACTTGGTTGCAAATTTGCCCTTCATTGTACATTGTGGAATGGTAAAATTCTGAAAAAAGCCATCAACCATAAGTTTTATTACCAATACCCTAAATAGATGGCTCATATACTATTTTGAATTTCATCAAACGCTCTCTACAAGTATGGAAATTACTCCAACCATTATTGTAGAATCATGTCCCTGATTTTAATAGAATGGGTCACGTACCATACTGGGATGGGAATGAAAGGGTGTGTGGGGACTGGGATGGGAATGAAACGTTTTTTTGGGGGGGGGAGGGGGCAGGGGGTCAGTTTGCTACCTTGAGTCTTTCCCTGAGACTGTCTCTCTCTGTCGTCATCCTCCTGAGGTCAGCTATAACCTCATCTCTGTCAGCCTCCAGTCTCTGTAAGATCGATTGTGCGGCCACTGTTGACCCTTTGGTCATGGGTGAGTTCATCAGGCTCTTTCTTAATCTTTGTACCTCTTCATTAGACTGAAAGAAAAAACATCATGAAAGTAAAAGATAGATATTTCGGGTAGGGTTTTGCACCTACAAATAACCTTCTGTTTTAAGGTGGTGGTGTCCATGGCCTTTCTCATAATTCCTGCACCCTAAGGAAAATAAAATATCATGGCCTTTCTATGACTATTTTATGACCTTCACATGACAATATTTTGACCAAATTGCAAAAAACACCTATCATGTACTTTATGAAGGAACATATGAAAACTTATGCTTTGTTCGTGCAGAGTTTTCTTTTTACTTGTCAAAATTTATCAAACTGATTAAGACAACATTTCCTGACTTCTGTCATTTTTACAAATTCCCATAGTCATAGAAAATACAAATAAAATTTCATGACTTTTACCAGACTTTTTCCCTGCCTGCCTTTTTCCAGTTGCAGAACATTGGAGTATATCAGAAAATGGGAAAATATTTTGAAACTTCACCCTGGTACTTAAATAAGGACCAAGTCAAGGTTCCTGTACTTGCTAAGGAATCAATTTTAGAGGCTTATTCATGGCTTTCCCAGGGCCAAAGAAAAAAATTCCATGGCACTCTTGACTTCTCTCAAGAAATTACATAAAATTTGAGATGAGTAGAACAATTAATTTGACATTACTGGTGAGAATACATTGATATAACAAATGATTGTGAGTTAGTATGGAAAAAAGTCACTGTGAAATTTTCAATGACTTTGCTATGACTTCACACAATTTCAGAGAATTTAAAAACTTTTCCAGGCCTTAAAAATAAAATTCTAAATTTTCAATAACCAGGTTTTCAATAACTGCAAAAAAGCTGCCAGGTGCAACTTCCGAGACACAAGGAAGGCATGTTTACCCCTGTGGCCTGGGGGTTTTGGGATGTGCCCACGGTATTTCTCACCTATCACCTATAAGAGGTAACTAAACGGGAGGACTTGAACAGTATTTGAACAGTATGACACTGTATAACACATTTGTGTTGGTGTGTCATTAAATCTTATCTAACTAACTAATGCTGATATGTAATACCTGTTTTGAACTGTTGTTAGAGATACTCTCTCACTTTTCAAACAATTAATTTTGGCTTTAAAGGCCCCTTTCACTTTCTCACAAACATTTTGGCTACTATTTGGCTGGGATTGAATTTTGAACTTTCAAATTTCTAAGCCTTACTAATTAAAATGACTTTCATCAATTCTCATCAGCTGAGTACAATAATTCTACAATTCAACAGAAAGTGACCTTCTCAACCATTTAAATCTAACGTCAAAATCAAAAAAACTACAGTAACCACTGAAATTAAATAAGCATCTCCTTTCCCTTACCTGCTCATACAAGATGTTCAATTTGTCCCTCTCGCTGGACAGCACCTTGACATTACTCTGAACCTAATCCAGAAATTAAAGATATCATAAAAATCTTGCTAAAATTACAATAATATATTTAAATTTAAAAGGCAATAATTCCAGAAGCAACAAAGCACAAAAACGCATTACATTTCATAAACACCAGTAATCCAGCTTTGCAATTGATTGAAGTTAATTATGTTATTATTAACATGAAGAACGATAAACTAAATGGAATGAAATAAGTAACACATTATACTATTGTTTAATTCCATCAGGGTTCATGAAATTTATGGTCCATTACAATTCTAGCATTATTCAAAATTTTTTGCAGGATCAAAATGCCTTGCCAGTTAGTAAATCATCTCCATCTCCGTTTCTAAAATATCCACCTACAGTAGTACATCAAAGTTATTTATAAATATTTATACTCTTACTGTTATGCCAACACTATTCTGTGATCTCTGTACCAAACTTGGCAATGAAGTCTTCAAAATCAAAGTTTTAAAAGGTGGTTATGATCCCCCCCTGTCAATTTTCTGCTGTACCCCTTTAAGAGCCATGAGCAAGAAGATATCTCATAATAAAAGTTGACTAGAAGTTGTGTTACAGAGATGGTGTTTCAGTATGGACACCTTGAAGTTTTTCATCAGGGAGGGGGGTTGTCTCCCCTTTCAAAGGAGTGTATAATTCCCACACACCCCTCCCTTTTCATTACCATAAAACACCCTTCACAGCAGTGTTTGAACTTACATAAAGAAATAGCCTTTTAAACCTTACAGATTGCACCTTATAAGGGCTTTAAAGCAAGCTTGTGCCCTCCTGAACCTGCTTGTAACTTTGCCCAAGGACACCATCAAATTGGAAATTCGGGGTTTATGGGTCATTTAATTTTTTACATTTTGGATGTTTTACGGTGAGAAACTGTTCTCCTGTTCAGGTTCTAGGCCTTTTTTAGTTCCTGCAGTTTTTAATTTTTTTTTTTTACTACTTCCTTAACTTGGACCCTTATGCTAAAATTTTATTCTTTTTTGAGTTTGGACTTTTATTTGTTATCCTAAGCTTTTTATCTGTCTTATCTTCTAACTCCTTTATGTAGCTAGTTTTTAGAATGTGTTTCTTGTTTTGGACCGTTTAACTTGCTTGTATCTATTTTCGAATGCTATTAGTTGAGGAGTTTTACACTGAACGATTTTAAGTTTGCTTCATTTGAGCTGAGGAAGGCTGAAATAAATAGCCACAAGCTTCTTCATCCAAGGTGTGCTAGGTCATCTGTGAGTGTGCAGTTGATATTCTAGCTTTTCATGCTAGATTTACATTCATTTTCAACTAGAATTCTGTGAATCCTTAAGGATCCTGCTCACTTCACCGGAACGTCGTTGTGATCCAAGCTTTACATTTTCCAGATATTTGGCAACTTATGTATAGATGAATTTCTGATGAGGGTGAATATTGTTGCATGACTTTTGTAAAATCAAGTGGTCTTTGAAGTGGTGAAATAATTTTGTTTTGGAGGGCGTACTTGAGTAAGTTGCCCCCGTGTATTTCATGTCAAAGATGTGCATGGGTATGTTTGAAATGCAATCTGTAACTGATGATAGCATTGAGGTAAAGAGTACTTTTGTTTGCAGGGTTTTCCGTGAGGATTATGATGCACTAGCATCACAACAGATCAGGGTGTCAGATAGCTGGCTAAACAAGACAGCGCTAGCTGTGAAATACTGTGAGTTGTGTGGACTGATCCAGTGCTAGCTGTGAGAATGTAACTGACCGATTGTACTACTGTACATACTTGTAAATAAGGAGAAAAATTGGAACACTTTCTACAAAACTTATCTCCTGTAATCTCTGGCTTCCTGCATAACAGCTGACGTAAGACAGACACAGGGGTAACTTCAGTAGAGCGCCAAGGGGTGCTCTGTTACACTTGGCAATGACTCTTCTAAAATCGTAGTTTTCAAAGGTGGTTATTACCTTGTCTATTTTTTGCTGCACCCCTTAAAGAGCCATGAGCAAGAAGATACCTCATAATAAAAAATGACTAAAAGTTGTGTCACAGAGATGGCATTTCAGTATGGACACCTTGAATTTTATTCATCAAGGAGGGGGGTGTGTTTTTCTTTTCCAGAAGAAAAAGGGTAAAATTTCCACCTCCCTCCCCCCCCTTTCCATTTCCATTAAAATAAAATGTCAGCATGTTGGTTTCTAATTCAAGAAGAGAACTTCCTTTGCAGCAGTGTTTGAACTAACATAAAGAAGTAGACTTTAAAACCTTTAAGATTGCACCTTATAGGGGCTTTGAAGCAAGTTTTTGCCCTCTTGAACATGCCTGTAACTTTGGTCAAGGACACCATCAATTTGGAAAATTTGGGGGTTTGGTAGAAAAAAATCTTCTTCTACTTTTTGAGAAACTGGAGGATTCCCTGCCTTGAGAACATGGTGGTCAGCATAAGTACACAAGAGAATTTGAAGAATGAGAACAATAAACAGAATTCACAAGGATGTATGAAGTGTGAGTACCTAAGAGTCCTTAAAGGGTGAGTACAACATTTCCTGTGAGAGAAAGAGCAACTACATCTGAGCATGGGGAAACAATAGTGGCCCCAAAATGGCCCCTTCCCCATCAAGGATACCACTGAATTCTGACTGCATTTAAACATTTTACTTTCACATTGTACTTTCAATCATATCACCACTCTGGTAGCTGACAATTTGTGAAGATACATCAAGGATGCTCATTGCTCAGCATAAGCAATGGTGTAGGAAAAGCAAGCTAGTAAACCGCTACTGGAAAAAGGCTGTGGCCAGCCTGACTTAAACCAATTGATTAGTAACTGAACCATAAAACCTCAACTGAACCAAAGCAGAAACCAGACTTTACCCCAAAACCTGAAGATTTTATAAAGATGTCAGTAGGTCTGGCAGAGATAGATGACCACCACAGCCTACTTCAGCTTCACCATTACTGGTAAGACAATTTTCAAATTTGGCAAGATAGCAAGAAAGCAACTTTAAGGACCACAACACAGCGCAGGTACATATTTTTCGCTGTGACCTGCTTTAAAAATAAATTTTGATCAGGTTTTATGCAAACCATGGATAACAAATGATATTTGTCCACTACTTGACCATTTTATGCAGTGCCCAACATGTACAGCAAATATGTTTGCTTGCAGTCATTTATATGGTACAACTTTTCAATCATGCAATAAAGCATTTTTTTTTTAATAAACTTGACTTAAAATTCAGGTATCAAAACTGGTGAGTCTTCTTAATTCGATTTTTGGCATGTGTTCACAAAAAGATCCATTTCCAGACTGTTCTATAGTACTAGAATTAATCTCACCCCAGATAGACCAGCTTTGCCAACAAACTCCACAGACTCCAAAGAAGAGGAAATAACTTGAGGACAAAGAACCCCACCTCCAAAAAAGGACAAAATTCTTCTAAAAGAAGAAATCCACATGAAGGTTCGACAGCACCCAGAAAGCCTTGGAAACTGACAAGATGCTAACATCCCCCTTACACTGGAGATAAAATTTCTGGACAAACATTTCGAAAAGAGAACAATTCCCCAGCATCTTTGGGCTCAGAGAAACCTTCCCAGACTCCCAAGGTCACTTTTGGGACTTCTCCCAGTCTTGGAACTAAGCTGTTCTTGGAGCAGGTCGAGGACTTTGCAGAGTCTGGCAAAAGGCAGAAACAATGTTTCCTTAAAAAGGAAGAAAGGGCAATTCAGACCTTTTCTCAACAATAGGAAGTGGAAGCAGCCAAACAGTTCCTAGAGAAACTTCTTTGTTTGTTGGCAAAGAAGGAGGAGGACAGACTACGGCTTCAGAAAGACCAAGAAGACACACGTACAGACATTGGGAAAGTTATATAAAAATCAATCGGCCCTTTTAGAGCCACCAAGTCCTCAAGAAAGAGTGGAATCCTTTCTTTGTCAAACATGCTTTACAAAATGTTCTATGTTTTCTTCTAAATCAGAGCTTTACCTCTGTCATTCCAGAACAAATGCTAACTAAAAAGCCCAAGTTTAACCAATCCATAAGAGCTTCTAAAAGCCAACAATGATATCGTACAAGCCAAAGGGAGTTCTTGGATACACATATCCAAATAAAAGCCCAAGCCCTACTATACAAAGCAAAAACACATAAGTTATAACCCTTCCAGACCCCTAACAGACCCCTGTCAAACATCCAAACAGTTGCTTTGGAAAAGAAGGTTGAAAGTTCATAACAATACCAAAGGGGCCCAAACTGAACAGTTTACTCAAGTTAGTGAAAGACTTTAAAAGCAAATTGAAACTATGCCACATTTTTCAAGACTAAAAAATGAGGACCTTTCTCAAAGTTTACACTCAACTTGGATGCCCCAACTGTTGGACAGTAACTGTCTTGAAGATCAACTTCAAGCTACTTTAACTAAAATAGCGAATCTCCCCATCCACTATGCTAAAAGCAACATTAAAAAAGCAGAAATCTATGCAATAAAAGCATTCGAAACAGTTGTTTCTTCTCAGCTCATTCAACATTTGACGGAAGATCAATAATAAGTGGGAATAGATCTCCCGAAGAAAAAATAATGGAATACGTGGATTTCTTCTTGCTTCATTCTTCTGTAAAATTCATTGTGGAAATCTCTGAAGCTGAGGTTACTTAACTAGATCTGAAAATCTTTAAAGGTGAAAAATTTCAATTAAAAAGCCTCCTTGACAATAAAGTCTACACCAAATCAACTGAAACTTTTTAATACCTCAGTGGTAACTCAGCGTACCCAATTGCCACATTCAAAGGCATCACGAAAGGCAAAGTGCTATAATAAGCTGGACTATGCAGCATTGAAACTGATTTCCTAGAGAGAAAAAAACTTCTTTCACAGAGAAGCTTCTTACTAGAAACTATCCACTAGAAGACATCGATTCAGCCAGGAAAAGCATTGATTATAAACGAAGGGCAAATCTCCTCACGCTTGATAATAATTCAACAGTGCCACCATTCATTTTCAAAACAGCCTTGGCTTGTGTCATTGCCATCGATCACAGACCCTTGTTGCAACAACAGTGATCAAACTCAAAATCGTTCTCATTACAAACATACTCACTTCAGCCAGATGTCTTTCCAACTTGTCCACAGTGAGTTGAAGTTTTTCTTTTTCATTCCGTAAAATGATTATCTCACTTTCATCAACGTAGCTCTAAAATGAGAAACAGGGAATGGAAATAATGATGTCATTCTGATGTATGTATACACATGCATACTTCAGTACTGATCTTTTCCGAGACTACACAAACAGACATGCCAAACTATAAGATTACAAAACTGTATTAAGAAACTTGGGAAGTTGTATTTTCACCTCAAAAGTCATATTTTTACAAACATTCCTAAATGGTTAACAATGTATTAAAACAAACCTAGGTTAGGCCTAGGCTATACAGTAACGTTAGGCTACAGCCTAGTCTAATGTTACACATACTGTATACTGGCTATGCATGTTGAGTACAGTTCAATTTCAACTTGAAGTAGCACTTAATTATCCATTTAAGGCTATAATGTTGGGCAGATGAATGCCTAAACTGATGTTTGTTGTCCTTAAGTTTGAGCTATAGCAGTTGTTATCATATGACGATATCAAAATTGCGAGGCTATTTCATTATCATGAAATGTAATGCAGTCTGACAAATGCATACATATTCATTAAGCTAGTACATAGGTATGACGAGATAAAGACAAAAGTACAGCTATAGTCTATCTATAAACAATTGTTTCGTTAGATACCCACCTGGTTTTTCTGAGGAGACTTTGAAGGGCTAGTCATCCTCATCTGACTAGTTCGAAGAGATTTCATGGTGTCATACTCTTGTTTGTAAAAATCTCTCTCATCTTCTAAAACTCTCAGCAAAGATTCATATTGTGCAGCTGACTGGAGAGTGTGGAAAAAGAAAAGTAATTAAACCAAGATTTCAGTTTGACTAAATAGCACAGAATAATTTATATGGTATAATATCCCTTCTTGCTACATAAGGTGGTCAAATTGCTACACAAATGCAAAATTGTGTAGCAGATTTTTTATAAAATATTAGGGTTTATAATGATTTGGTGATAGATAACCCCTCAAAACCTCTAAATTGCCAAATCATACCAAAGACTTAATGATTTAAAAGCATGTAGAGTTGAGGTTGAATTAAGTATTGTAAAGGTGCTGCAGGACAGCATGATTTCAGGAAGTAATCAGGGTTGCAGCCAGAGAGATCTGAGTTTGAGATGCAAACTGCATTGCAGACAGTCTAAGGGTAGTCCCACAATCAAGTAGCCTGGAGCTTACATACAAATTTTAGCAAAAACATGTTTCCCAAATTCCCACATGGCAGGGAATGTCACTACCTGTGTCCTTTTCTCAGTTAATTATTGAAGCAGTATTATCTTACACTGTTTGGGGATAGTTTTCTTTGGTAAGTTAAGAATTGCTGGGAGAAATTTGGTGATTTGCTGATATATGATAATAGTGGGAACTTGTAAGGGTCAGAAGGGCAACATTTTAGCATGAGTATGGATGGGTCAGCAAAATCCAGAGTGGGTTGTTTTTGCCACTTGTCTACCTTTGGAGTTACACCCATGGAGGTGATGTAAGTCCTGTTGTTATTCAGAACCACAGTTTAAACTGTAACTTTAGAACAAGGTATACAATATAAGAAAGCCTACAAATTAATGTTAGTAAGATTTCAATTTGACATTACAGCTGGACATTTCGTGTCCTCTCTGGATCATTTACTGTCAAATGATCAATTAAGATGTTCAAAATGATGTTCAAAGTTATTGTAGAAGAAAGGACTAAATGTGTTTTACTTCAAATCCATGACCTCAAAGCTTGATAAGCTTCACAACTCACCGATGAATGTGTACATAAGCTTTGCGGTAAAATGATACTACCTCTTGTCTTGTTCCACAAAAGGAAAACACATTATGAATTTTCCAGCCAAAACTAATAGTTCAAGTTTTTTAAAGAAAGGGTTCAAAGTCATATCAAGTGTTGATATGTTAGAGAGGTACTTATTCTAAGCGGTTCGGTGAAATTTGCATTGAAATCCAATGAGTGGTTCTCAAGATATGAGCTAGTGAAGTTGTCACATTTCCAACAAAAAGTGAACTTGAAGCAAGTACATATGACATGATATCCTCACATTAATGGACAGTCTTTGTTTTTCTTTAACTTAACTGCTTCTTTTTTCCTAAACAATCCCATATTATCAGAATGTGATTGCATAAGTGGCAATAAGAACTTTGAAAACTTTGCATTCCCCACAGGGAGGTCCTATTTCTATTGACTCCAACCAGTCTAAAAAAGGGGAAACAAAGCATTTCTTGTCAATGTGAGGAAGTGATATAACATCTGCTGCCCTCAAGCTCACTTTGGAACACAAATCTAGTAACTTCATTGGGTGAAATCTGGAGAAATACATGTCCGATTTGAATGGAAATTTCACCCCACTATGTGTAGTTCTGACTCCTGTTTCACATATGAAAATCAAATTTTTGCTTAAACTTCCCTTTTAAGCGGTGTAATTGAATAATGGGGACAAATTAAGAACCCTGAAGAAATAATTCCGCAAAATTCTGTTCAGTTATCATAAAAATGTAAAACTATCTTCATTCTATTATATCAGATCCCTTGGTGTCCCAGTCAATAAGAGTGCACTAATGTATGAATATTCACTGTGGCAAAATGAAAGGCAACAAACACCAAATGGGCTCTCTGTAAGAGACACAGTATTATTGCCAATAGCTCTGCTCTAACACAGTATTATTTAGGTCAATGTCTAATCACTTTGACCTTGCTATTATAGCCCCTGTAGAAAAATAATGAAACAAACTTGGAAGGGAAAAATACTTATGAGAAACTTTTGTGAATGTAATTCCTAAGAATTCAGAGGTCTTTCTGTTGTGACAACATGAAAGTGCTCCCATGATACTCTCAAGCTTACAAATAGTAACACAAGCAGCTATGAGTGACAAATATTCTTGGTCAAACCATGTAATGGAAACACTACCTTGGAAGTCATACTTCCATATGGTCTTACTGTGGCAGTTTAGATTGAGAAAGATGAGACTCTGATGGCTGTTTTAGAGTGTCTTGCTTTTCTGTTCATCTTCTCTGCTTATTGTTACTTCCCAAATTCTCTTTTTTGGCAGAGGCATGTTTTAAGATTTTTATACTCTGTACTTGCATACAACTGACAGTGCCTATGTAACTGACACTTTTATGTTATTTTGATTTCATTAAACACCATGTGTACTGGTGTGCACCTTTCTTAATCACACCAAGTTTCTTCTTTGAAAGGGATTATCCTCTAACATCAGAACCAAATACAAAGGTACTATGCCATGGCACAGTGGAAAGCTATGTGATACATTGAATATTCATTGTCCTCAGATGGTCAACACCCAATTTGTACAATAGGAAATGCATTCTTTCTAGCTTAGTACCAGCAAATATGATACATTCCTAAAAGGTACTAAGCTTGAACGGTTCATATCACCGTTAAGAAAAGCCTTCTTTCTAGCTTAAGAACAACGAAATCTGCCACCTGTACACACATAGTGATGGTCAAGGTTAAAACAGCTTATAACCAAAGAGCTTTAATAAAAAAAAAAAAATCAAATTATCACTGTTTTGTGGCCTTTTCTCTACATTTGAGCACTCTTACTTCTGTGTTTGATCAAATTATGAACACTTCCATCAGTGAAAAACAAAAATCCTTTTTCCCCTTTGAGAAATAGGCAGAATCACTTAAAAAATGCCCATCTAATACACTCACAAAATTAATGAAAGTTAACAGTTTGCCAAGAATTCATTCATTCAGTATTCATAAAAATTTTTCAATTTTAGTAATAATAGATTTACCTCACCTGATTTGAAACTTAGCTTTACATTCATTGAATACAAATTTGTTTAAATTTAGCTGAAAAAATGATATCCACAAACTAGATCACAACTAAACTAATACTGTATGACTACACCCACTTCTGTACTGTTTCTGTCTTATATGAAACCGACTGCATGGTCAAGTTGATGAAGCACCCGACTTGCAGCCAGGAGACCTGGAGTTAGAATCCTAGCCAGGTCATACTGAAGAGCCTAAAAATGGAACATACCGCCATTTTGCTTGGTGCTCAGAACCAACAATGGAGTAGGGAAAACAAACCAGTGAGCAGCCAAAGGTGAAAAAGGATATGTCAAAAGGATATGCCAGACTTGATCAAATTGGTTAGAAAACTGAGCCATATAACCTCAAATAGCTAACTATAATATGAATGGGCTCTGAACGTTGTAGCAGTGCATATTCCTAAAACCCCATGATAACTTGCTTTTTGAACAGCTGTGTGCATGGGTGAAAAAAAAATAATTGATAAGCTCCTTGAAGGAAAATCATTTTAAATGGATAGAAATTTGGGCATTTGGAAGGAAACGAACATTTTTTTCCACTGCTGGCTGTATGCCTAAGTGTAGTTGGACATAAATTTTGACAATTGTGAGTAAACTTACATTGTAATGAGTTACCAACCATTCGCATTCTTTGCCAACAATACAATTTTAAAACACAATTACCTTATCCTTACAAGTTTCTCTCACCTTTTTGAAAGAGATTGGTAAAAAAAAAGGAAACACTCCAAACAAAACAAACTTGGATGTGAAACACAAAAACCCATGACTTACCTTCTTATCAAGTTTGGCAGGTGATCTTGCCGGACTTCCAGGTTTTCGATTCTTCCCTTTCGATGACCGCAATGGACTTCCCTCTCTAACACTATTTCTTAAAGACTCTGGTCTGCTTTTGAGGATTCTATTTAAAACTTCCACTTCTCCTTTGTAATAATCTCTCTCTTCTTCTATCGTTCGCATGTAATCTTCAATTTTTGAGGTTGTCTCGTTACTTTTAGACTTGTTCTTCTTTCGGATTCTCTCCAGCTCCAGAACAAGCTCCCTCTCTATATGAATGAGAAGTTGTAAAAAATGTTTCTCAAATGGTAGTTTCAAATCCTCCATTACCATAAAAAAAACTTTCTTCAATTTTTGCAGCACACAGAATGTAGCTGAAATACAAACTGCTCTTGGTGATCCTGCACTTGAAATAATATTAAAACCTGACAAGTCTCCCTATTTTAATTTTAAAAATTTTACATCTTAAGGGAGAAAATTTTATTTCAAGAGGCAAATATCTATTATCAACCTTTGTGAGGTCTGAATGTACTTGAAGGATCAATTTCAATTAAAAGCTGCTAGCCAACACAAATAAAAGAGAACAGAGAACCAACCACTTGAAGCAAGTTTATTGACTTTCTCGCTTAGTCGTGATTTATCATCTTGAACAGAATCCACCAAGTCCTGTAACTTTGAAACCTCCTTTTCCTTTATTCGTAAATCAGCCTTTATGTCAGATAAATCGGACAATAAATTCTTCCTCTCCTGAAATAAGGGTAAAGAAAAACAAAATTAAAATTCAATTTTATGAATTTTTCCCTAATTTTGCATCCATTTTATAGAGGTGGGTATAGTACTTGAAGTATTGGTAAGATGTTGTAAGAAAATTGTAATCTGCTGTATGAAGCTGGTGTTAAAATCAAGAATAGTGGGAACGTTCAAATTTTTAATTAAAATAGTACAGTAACTCGGGCCTTGAATTTTATATTTTACAGGTGTGCTACAAATCACACTCTGCAGGAAATTTACGAGTGTGAGAGGTGTGCTGTTTTATAAAACTTTAATGCATTTATCTAATAGACCTATTTCCAAATGGCAATTACAATGAATTGTGGGATAGAGTTTTGGGTGTACGTCAATTTTCACCATAGTAAAATGCCATTGACAAAGGGGAAAAACACCAAAACTCTATCCCACAATCCTTTGTAATTGCTATTTGGAAATAGGTCTATTCCCATTCTTTATATAGGTGTGCAAAAAACCACACTCCCCAAAGTGATTTGAATAGAGTTGTGGTGTGTGATTGCACTAGCATGCCTCAAAATTCAAGACATGATAAATGATAACTGGAAAACAAAAGTATTTAGATGTGGTGCCAGATACATTTGAGGCATAAAAATAATTTTGGAGACACCACCTATACAGTTTATTTGGAATATAGTACATTGGACTATATGCAATTGCTGGTAGAAATGATTAGTTAGTCAGTTAGATAACATTTAAGGACACACCAACATGAATGTGTGATATAGTGTCATACTGTTCAAATACTGTTCAAGTCCTCCCTTTTTGTCACCTCTTACGACAGGCGGGGAATACCAAGGGCATATTCTACAACCCCAGCCCACAGGGGGATGGTAGAAATGAGCAATAGAGGCAATACAAACACCTTTTATATGTACAGTATGTATATTAAATGTTATGATAAATAGTGGTTTTACAAAACATTTCTTCAAATTATAAAAAGTCCTCAGCAAAGATGACATAACAAAGCTTCTAGGGAATCCTTAACTGAACGCAGAGGAAAAAGTAGAATGTCTAATGAAATACTGACAATAAAAAGTGTAAGAGGGAACAAGGCTCCCTCCCCAAAGTTTTTGGGCTTTCATATTTTTTGCAATGCTGTAAATGACTCTCTCTTTACACTGATTTTTGTTAGTCATACTGTGTTAAGAAAAAGGAAAAAAAGTAGGCTTTAGTAGTGTTTTAAGGGAGAGAGTGTTCCACTCATTTTCAGAGAACATTGTGCCAGTTGATTTTAAGTTGTATATTAATGAGTTGCAGCCCTAGTTTACATGGAGATACAACCTGGCAGAGGTTGCAGTACATGCAAATTTCCATGAAAATTAAATTAAACAAGTGCATTTGAGTAGAAAACACTGGGATAAGAACATCAACCAGGTGAAGGACAAACATTTTACCAGTGTCTCAGCATGAAGTTCAAAGGTGGAGAGATTCTGCTAACAGTATTTATTTCAGAACTCTCAAGAGCCAACTTGAAGTGTTTTTGAATTAAGGGTTTAACTTACAGTTTCAGTGGCACTGTATGTGTTTTACAGAAGTACTTATTTGAAGTGGAATCTGCCCCAATCACACTACAAACCAGGAAGTCATGGGTCCATTGTTTTGCAAGATTTGTTAGTTAGTTAGATGGAGTTTTACCTATTGGTTCAAGTGGAGCCTGCCACCTACACTAAAATATTTCAATATTTCCCAGGTATGGAAATGCAGGTTGGAAATGTAGAGGGCCAGGAGTTGGGATAAGAATAGGCCCCATCAATGTCAAAGTCAAAAAAAAAGGCTCCTCTTCAATGCCAATCACAAGATCAATGAGAAAGCACTGCACACAAAACCATGTGTTCTATTAAAATGCACATTTATGCAACTCCCTCATCGACTATTCCATATTACAGTTACAACTGGACTGTGGGTTTTTACAGTTTGTGATGAAATCTTACAGTGTGTTAATACTATTTTATGGTGGGGCAACCTAAATTTTTTTCACCAATTGTCCCTGGGACAACTGATTTTTTCCATAATTTTGAACCCTCATCAACATCTACAAAGGATTCAGAAACCCTAACGACATCTCACAGTCACAAAAAAACCACACAGAAAAGATAACTCCCCTTTGGGAAAATGGCTAGTCTAAAGCTTTGTCATCTTAGCCCTTTTGCTACTGCCATACTGAGCTTTACCTGTATATCATATTACCTATACACAGTATGTATGTACAGACTGTGAAGACTAAGTTTTTGTATGGAGCCCAACATATTTACATTCCCTGCAGCCCAAGAGGGTGCATATTTGTATAAAGATGTCTTCTTCAAGCCTATTCTGGGTCTAAAACACAATACAGTAACACACCGTAGGTTTATAAGCAGCTATTCAAGGATGCTGCAGTGAATGGATACACAGTGACACATACATGTAGCAATGGTAAAATCATGGTTTCACAGCAAAACCATGTGTAGTGAAGGGTTTTTCTTCTTTTTTTTTGCAAGTTTTTACACCTCTGTCATACCTGTCTCAGTTGTTCTAGTTCTAGTCGCCTGTCTTCATTCTCTCGGACACTCTTTCTGAGTTCTTCTTTAGCTTGGGACACATCTTCATCTGCTTCATGGACTGCTGTGTCCCGATCTGATTGAAGACGTTTAGCTAATCGGTCCACCTCCAGTAGTTCCTGAGTTAGCTGTTCTTTCCTGGAGGTAAGCTCCATCACCTTTTCATGTTCAGCAGCATAGCCTTTACGTGACTCAGCGAGTTTGTGCTCTAGGTCACGATTTGCTTGCTGGAGGTAATCAATCTGTAGAAAGATAAAAGGATTATCTGACTCTCTTTTAAATCAAAGCACAGATACAATAGTTACATATCTCAGCTGCCCATACTCTAATGGGGACAAATAGCAACCTAAAGTCAAGGGTGATAATTTTGATCAACTTGTTACTTGCCAGAATAGAACAGTAAGCTAGCGGTTTACTGGACAAAGCAGTGTCTGTAAGGTGCCATCTAACAGATATGCATTCATTTCAAGAAGCTGTTCCTTTGGGCTGTCTATAAATAGTAATGATGATGCTGCAGACCCCTAACTTATTTCACAAGTGCGGTCCAACCCACCCCTCGAGTCCCACCCGGCCCACCCTGCCCACTCATGTGAAGATTTATCTGCTCCCTTCTCCCTTTTTCCCCCACCATGTCCTTTTGCAACTTCTCCAGTTGGGTGTGCATCAGAAAGTGGGCAAACACTACCGAGCAGAGCACTTCTAAATTCTGTATACGCTCTCATGCAGTATTTTGTGTGTGGACTGCTAACATCTCAGAATAATTTAAGAAAACTACAGTAAAACCCAGGAGCTTAAAGGGAGTCTCCTCTGGCAGATGGTGTGCAACCCTTCGCATGTACAGTGTGCTCTTAAGCTATGTTCCCCTAGTCCCTTTCATTGAAGCTTGGATGTAAATAGGAATTCAAGTAAAAGGGAAATAGATTTGAGAATGTACTCAGTCATCTGGAATAATCCTTGATCAACACAAAATGTAAAATCTGTGTGAAACTTTTGACATTCCACCAATTTTCAGTTGACAGGAGAAAGTAAAAAAAACCCCTTCTGGAAAAATTTGCACATGATGCTAGTACAAATTAAGGAGAGTAACACTTACTCAACATGGAATTCCTTCAAGAAACAACGGATCCGAAGTATGACTAGGACCCTTTTAAATAGCATGGAACATTATATTAGCTGAACATTGTATAATATTGTACAATATTACAGTACTATCAAATGCAAAGCATTTGCTGCTGAAAATAATTTTCAAAAATCCAAGCCCCTTAACTACCATGTGACTGCTCTTATTGTTCTATTCCATAAACCAGGCCTTGATTTTTTGAAAAATTTATGGTTGACCTTCAGACAACCATTTCTATAGTTTTGGTTGTCCAACAAGAAATTTGGTTTTCTGGAACATTTTGCACACAGTTACAAAACAGTCATTGTGTTCATGTACTACCTTTAACCAACTTTTAACTTTTGGTTCTCCATATGAAATTTTAGTTGTCCCGGACAATCGGACAACCATGAAAATCCAACCCTGTAAACACCAACATGAAATAAAAAGGCGAGTTTGACAAATGTGCCATACAGTTCTACCTGTGGCCTGCCACCACTACTACTATACCTGAATATTGAGATGTGACACAAGTCGTTCATTACTCCTTTCCCTTGTTTCATTAACAATCACATCTTCTGGTTTGCCCCCCTCCAGAAGTCGGTTCAATCTCTGGATCTCTCTTTCTCTTGCATCAACCTTGAAGAACAATAAATAAGTGCTGCATAATATGGTATTTAAAGGTAAATAACCAGAGGACCAAGATGGCCACCCCATACCAAAAACTGTGGTCTCAAGTACCATGCGCTTGAAGTAACGCTGTATTACAGTACAGGTCTCAGGCTTGAGTAATGTCAGAACGGGTGTTAACTCTGTGTCAGACTTTAGGTTTTGATCAAACTTAGACCACAGGGTTCTGCTGTTTTTAAAACACCATGTTTGCAGTATTCAGTCAGGGTAACAGGTGTTTCATGGCACTGATGACTGGTAATCTTAAATTATGCAGTGATTGCTATATGAAGCAGCACAACCCAACCAACCTGACGCGGGACACCTGAGAACATAGACCAAAAAAAAAGACAGTATTAACCACAGTTTTTCCTTATTGTAAACACAGGTTCAGAGTGTTGCAGGGTAAGTGAGACCAAGTGCACAGAGTGCTTCCCTCCATTGAGCTATATGTTTGCCAGAGTTCTGCACAGAGAAATTGGGGATTATATGTGTAATTACACTAGGAGGTTCAGTAAGAAGGGAAAAAATGCACTATGATGAATGCTTCATATCTACTACACTTCCCTTTTGGCTCACTAAATTTCAAAACTGAAAGTACAGTCACCCCAATTTGGAAAAGCAGGCCAATGGTACTGTACAGTCTATTTCATGAATGACACTGGAGAAAATTGTGAAATTTACAAATCATTGATGAAATTACCCACAGTATGCAATATCTGAGTCCTAAAATATAAATAGATACACATGAAGGGAAATATGAGGAAATTTGTGAACTTTTGCTGTTGTTTTGAAATAATTTTTTTGGGGGGGGGGAGGAAACTGCTCTTGCCCTTGATACTTGTCTATTTTTGTTCAAAATGACAGTCAAGTATAAAACTCTGCATCTACCTTACTCAAAATCCTCAAGTTTAGAAAAAGCTTACCGAACTTGTTCATTTATTAAAAACTAAACACTGTCCTGTAATTTACTTTTTTTTTGAAGTATGCAAGACTTTCTCTGGACCAGGGTTGAAGCTAGAGAGATAAGTCGATAATACATCTTTATGTTTCCACATCTACAGTAGATGTTCCAACATCTCTATGTTCCAACAAAACAGTCCAAAGTACACATTGTTGTACACTAAAGAAAATTTTCTTCCGTGCCAAAGGCCATTTTCATCGGTGACATTACCGTGACAAAGTACATTATTGTCAGCACCAAAGTTCATTTTTTGTTGGCAACAAAGTTCACTTTGTTGTTACCAAAGTACATTATTATCTGAACATAGAGATGTTGGAACATAGCTGTGTCCTCAAGAAAGTTAACGCACAAAATGTTTGTCCCTCCTCACAAACATTGACAGACCTTACACACAGACCAGAGGGCGATTTTTACAATTGTTTGGTACATACTGTACATCAAAAGTTGTCATACTTCCCGTTTTCTTTCAGCAGGCAAAATTGCTGCAATTTACTATTGAGGCAATTAATTGATTCCCTAATACAGGGTTGCAAATTTATGCAAGTTTGGCCAAGTGGTTTTTTCCCTTGAATAGCATGCTGTCCTATCCATACCTGATTATGGGTTAATAGTCGGAGCATTCTACTTTTGAATATTTGATGTCTCATATTGATATTATAGGCAGGAAGGTTTATCAGCAAATTTTCCATTCAAATACTAACTAGGAACAACTTTTATTGAGATTGATGACGATATCTCCCATTTAAATAGATAAGTCACACAATTTCAAATAATGTCCCCATAACAGGAGTAATGTTTTCAAAATTCGAATGCTTCCCCAAATGCTAAAGGATACAAGCTTGGGATAGCTAGCATGAAAATATTTTCTTTGGGTCTTCACAGGGTTTGCCTTGGCATTGCTTTTGAGAGACAGTCCCAGATTTTGGCTCCATTTTTGGCCACCACCTCAAAGAAATTGCTTTTGTTGCCACCTGCACTATAAAATGTACCAACTATTGAAGAGGTGTTAATTCTCACCACCCACCCCTCCTCCATGGAAAACCTGCCATATATTTTTACCCCAGACATTAGTACCACCTCACAGCCCCTGAAACCCAGGGAAAACCCTATCCCCATATCTATATATGTTGTTGTATAATCAGACACAACCATTCCTAAACCAATATTACTTGACACATGCAGTGACATTATCCACAATTTTTAAAAACATCTTTAAATCCAATTTTATGTAAACAAAAAAGAAAAAAAAATTAACAAAAATGTCCAGAGATATAACCCATGTAGAGGCTTATCTTCTGAAACTTTCATGATTGTAAGCCTATGGGAGAAGTCAATAAGGGAAGGGTCCACTTTTGTGAGAACTCTACATAAGGAGGTGGCCTGGGTGCAAAATGATGCTATCTTTTCTTTATTTTCAAGTACTTTTGTGCAGTAAAAATACATTTAACAAGATTCCAATTAACCTACAAACCCTCCTTACTTGGGCAATTTGAACAATGGTGTACCAGTGTAGTAACCATTGCAAAACTTTTTGTACTTTGTAGAGCAAAATAAATTTCTTGACTGTGGAGTCTTTCAAGACTTCCAATTTCTTGAAATCAGGCAATTTTATGAACTCTTACATCTTTTATTGAAATATGATGCATCCTGTCCATAAAATCATAGCAAGAGTTTTCTTAACAGGAACACAATAATGTCTATACAACCATCTACTATCCATAATGATACCACATATTTGACTTCACTTTCAAAGGATTCGAAGAGCAAATAATTTACCTGGGTTCTGCCTCTCCTGTGAGTTCTCCTATGGTGAGACATTTTATCCAACAAACCAGTCACAAATGATTGAATTAAATACCTCTTCACACCTTCAGGATATCCACTACAACATCAACAGTACACACTGATACATGTATATACACAAAATAAACACTTCATATAATGCATTACACTACACTCAAATCCCTATAAACCCATACACACAAACTGCATTCATTTAAATCCCTGTGTAAAGCCACTCCATTCACTTTCGGTTGTACAAGCAGAAAATCAAATTAGCCCCCTAAAGGTCAAATGTACAATCAACCAGCATCATTCACAATCCAAAAGACCAATCAGAGATTAGCATTCTTATGCCACGCCTACTCACACAGGTTGACAGACAATCAATAATGGCTTTAAATTCCTTGCGTCCTTAGCAACTAACAATAGCTACACGCCAGGGTAGTGTGCCTGCTTACTCATTCATGGCATGCACTCTACAATCAGCTGGCTTGTAAAATCTGCGATGGCCTCTAAGTTTATTGATGCTTTTAAGGTTTATTAAAGATTACAAATTAGCAGCAAACTCCTTCAAGGACAATTACCTAAGTGGTTGTAAGACATTATTATTGTGTTATACCATGTCTTGAGTTTTAGATTTTCCAGGAGTGCTTATAAATTGCACTCCTGTAGATGTGCAAATCTATTGAAATGTCACTGATGGATTTAAATCAGATTCCATCTTCATCTAGGCTCCCTGATCAAGGTATGCAAAAATCACAGCCCTCACAGTGATTTGAGGAAAGTGATGGTGTGTGATTGCCACTCACATGCTTCAAGATTCAAGGCCTGTTGTACCACATGTGAGACAAAAACAACCTATCAAGATGAATAATCATGTTATTTCTTTGATACTGGTGCTCCATCTGCCAAATGAAAGCTGTGGATTCTGTAGTAAAGATTATTATAACAGCTGCCGTCTCACAGAAGGAAATTTTCACTGCTTACTATGTAAGAAAATGATTTCTTTTGTCTAGGCAAAACAAAAAAAAAACAACACTGTTTGGTTGTCTTCCCATAAATTACTGGGTACTACTTTAGAACTAGTGGCCGGAAATGACATCATTTTAAACAGCTCTCAACTTAAAAGAGGGCGCTGCATCTTTATTTTTTTCAGAAAAAAACAAAGTTTTTTTTTGCGGGGGGGAGTTTTCCCACAGTAAAATAAGTTTCTTTTTTTTCTCCACTCGAGAAGAGAAGCATGATATATTTGCTGTGGAAAAAAGTGAATGGTTAATGCTGTGAAAGAAGGAAAAGCAATGGTTAAACCTATATTCGAACCCCTGACATACTGGTATAGCATAAAACCCAGTGCCCTTGCCGACATACATATACATAAATAGCTGTACTTATACCCATGCATTTATTTTAACATATAACAGGGTATATATTCCCAAGTGTGCATATACCAATACATGTAGCCCACTCCAATCCTCTACCTATGCATACCTATGTGTACGCATGTACGCACACATATGTGTATCCCAGGTTGAGTCATACCAAAGACTCTAAAAAAGGAACCTACTGCTGTTGTGCATGATGCTCCGCATAAGCAATGGAGTAGGGAAAACAAGCCAGTGAGCCACAACTGGAAAAAAGGCTGTGGCCGGCTTGACTTGAACCAATAGGTTGGAAACTGGGCTGTAAAACTCTATCATTCTAACGCTAACCCTAACCTTAACCCCAACCCTCTCACTAAGCGTACGTATCCACGTATGACATAGGTTCTGGCCACTGATTTTAAATTAGAGTCAATTACTGGAATGGCTCTCATGCTGGAAATGTTTTTTATTATCAAGTATTTATTTTTTGTTACCTTCTTAACCTGTACCACCTTTAATTGCACAATACAGTATGTGAAAAAACATACAGTTTGAATAAGTTTTTAAGGGCAATTGGGTCCCAGTAAGTTAAAACAAAAAAAATAGGTGTATGAGAAATAGAGTAGGAGGCACTGTTCTCCCACCAAACCTCATGCCTACCCACTCCCCCACTCTCCTGAAGAAAGGACAGCCCTGAGAATAATTACCTGTAACATCCAAGCTGAGGGAAATAAATCGAAATTCTATAGGAATTTAAGGCAAAATCAGTAGGATTTGGGCAAAAACTGTCACAAAAGGCACAGAGATTTTGGAAAAAGAAATTGTGCTTTGACCCACCTGAATCCAATCCATCCCCTACTGCAGTGTACCTATGAACAGAGCTGGTATAGAGCAAACCGTAAATTTGATATTGCAACATTTGATACCAAACTCTGTTGGGTTCTTTCTAAATGAGTCATTTAATTAAGCAATGATTAATGATTTTATGAACATGGGAATACCAAATATGTCAAACAGAGACAATTCTATACTACACGGACTACATCACTTTATGCCTCGATTTCAGACTGCTGTTTGTTTTTCCAAAGGGTCATTGTTCCCAGCTGAAAATAAGGGTCATTATCCAAAAATAATTTTTCCTGAAACAAGAAGATGGGTTGTTATTCCGAACAGAAAATATGGGTTGTTATTGTGAATTGAACCCAAGGGTCACAATTCTAAAGGGTCATTATCCCACATTAAAAGTAGAGGTTTATATTCCTAAGGGCTGTTATTCTGACAAAAGAATCACGTAATCATAATTCCAAAGAGAGGATAAACATCTATATTCCACATAAAAAGGATGGGTCATTATTCCAAAATGAAAATAAGGTGGCCACATGCCATTGGGGACTTCTTAAATTGGAATAACCCCAGTTAATTTGAAAAAATGGCACTTTGGAAAAACCAACTTGTTTTTTGTTCAGAATAATGACCCTTTGGAACAACAAACTGACCCAAATGTTACATTTAGAATAATGACCCTTTAGAATTACCTTTCCAAATAATGACCAGACCCCATCTGATTTCATTCCATCTTCAAGTAGAACTTGCACAGTACATCAAGGTTTGATTTAAATGGGGGTACACTGCACAGGTGCAGGAAGAATTTTCCATGAGTATGCAACTTTGGAGGCTAACATACATGTATGTATGCATGTAGCCTCAAGACCCTGCCAAGGCTAGCCCCCTCACCAGCAGACTACTGATATAAATCACATCCAAAGTTACAATAGGCCTACAAAAGACTAACAAATGAAACCTACAGATATTGTGCTTGGTGCTCAGCATAAACAATGGACTCAGACCACAGAAAACAAGCCAGTAAGCCAACTTCAAACTGAAGTGAATAGACACCTTCTAATCCTTTTCAATCCAGGCTATTCATCTACCTTCAGTTGTCTATTCACCTCAGCTTGAGGTACACATAGCCTTACATGAAGTATCTCTCAAAAGGTCAAGGTTGGCCTCGATTAAACCAGTTGGTTAGAAACTGAGCTGTAAAACTCATCTAGTTATTTTGTTAGTTTATAGATAGAGTTTTAAAGCCCAGTTTCTGACCTATTGGTTCAATTCGAGCCGACCACAGCCTTTTTTCCAGTTATGGCTCACTGGCTTGTTTTCCCTACCCTATTGATTATGCAGAGCATCTCACACAATGGCAGGAGGTTCCATTTTTAAGAGTCTATGGTATGACTTGACCTGGGAATCGAACCAGGGCCGTCCGCCTAAGAGGTGGATGCTCTTAGGGCTGTCAGTTTCCGTTTAATTGCCTAAACGTTTAAACGGTCAAAATAAACGTTCGTTTACCGTTTAAACGATGTCCAAATATAACCGCCCTTGATTTCCCTTAGAATCTACCGTAAACACGATGATATGTACAAGCAATGGCTTTGAGACAATATTTTTGGCATGCCGCCCTCTATTCGTCACAAAACATCCGGAACATGCTTTGCTGGCTCTTTGGGTACCTGCGTACCTAATATGTATTATGTAGTACGGGAAATGCACCGCTGAACACGGCGACTTTGCCGCTATACCACGGGTAGCTAACTGCTGCCGCGCAGGCTTCTTCACTAAACAGATTACATACCTGGCCGAGCTAAACTGTAGCTCGCGCAACGTTAAGCGATCGATAACACAACATTAAAATCATACGTACATTAATGGGCATATTATTACCCTAAGTTCGGCGTTGTAATTGTAGACTTTAGGAATTAGTTTTTAAGGAAGATTGAAAGTAAAATCAACGTCGCAGAATCGACTTGTAGGCCTAGGCCTATACATGTAGTTAGGCATTAGGCCTAACGTTAGTTATTGTGCAGTGTGCTACACTGACTAGTTACACTAATGTTATACTGTAGTGTTAGTGTTTGGGTGCAAACTTCGTTCATATCGTTTAAACGTTTGGGCGATGAAAGCGCCGATTAAACGGCCGATCGTTCGTTTACACGTTTAAACGTTTAAACGTGACAGCCCTAGATGCTCTACAGTTAGACTCAACAAGCAGTCCAAAACCTCATCTAACAAACAACAGTGAATCCAAAATCCTGAAAATTATGGCCAATTAAAAAAGTAACATCACTTCAAGTTCTTGCCAAACTGTGACACTTGATCATGCTGTATCTTCTTTAAAAAAATTTGTGTCAAAAGATTCTGTGCCAAACCCAATGAATGTCCATAAGATATAAAGTTTATGCAACTGGTTTCAAAGTTGTATCTTCAAAGCTAAATGATTGCAATGTTTGATTGGTTAGTTATTGGATGATCTTTTATATATGGCTCAGTTTCTAACCAATGATTTTAGCCAGGCACAGCTTGTTATGCACTGGCTTCTTTTCACTGTTCACACTCTATTGCTTATGCTGAGAACCAAGCACAGTGCCAATAGGTTCCACTTCAAATGTCTGCAGTTCAGTATGACCCTGCCAGGAGTAGAATTGAGACCTCCTGGCTGCAACTTAAGCTGGATGCTCTTATCCACTTGACCATGAGTCAATATAAATTTATACATTTCAGGTTACCTGTTTGTCCCAGCAACATAATTTCTAAAAGTGGCATCCCACAGGCTGCATGTTCTGAATGAGAGAGCAATGATGCTGAGATTCCAAGAAACAGCACCCCTTTGTCACAGTACAAAACAGTATGGAAGGAAGTCCACCTACCCTTCATTCAACTGCAGAGTGAATATCCACCCTCACTAGTTACTAACAATTAAATGCTGCATACAAAACATATGTGTTCAACCACTGTACAGTACTTGCCTTTCTATGCAGTTCTCCACTTGACTATGCATGTACTACTGTACTTTGCATAGGAAACTTCTTTGAAAAGGCCTTTGTTGTGCCAAATTTTCTGAATAAGCCAATCACAATGAACTTCCTTCAAAGATATTCTCTCAAGATAGTTCATGGTTCACTGCACAACTGACATGGCCATTTTGTGCCTTCCCATGTACAGAAGGGAATTTGACATCCTGTAATCAAAAGTTGACTCCTCTACAGGGGGACTGAACTCCACATGAAAATTTAACTTCTCATATGGAACCTGAACTTTCTGTCTTTATGTCTGTCTATCTATTTACATATTTGTTTGTTTGTTTGTTTTCAATGGTAACGGAAAGCTTTGCCTTCAGATCATCATTTAGGATTTGGAATAAGATTTAAATTTCTCAAGCTAGTGGGAAAATAATAATAATAATCAGGCCTTGAAGGGCAGTTGTTTTACAATACTAAGCGACCACTTCAGGCAGTGTACCCCATGAGAGGCTAGGGAAGGTGCTATGATCAAAATCACAGTCAACAAGCCTTGAAATACATGAGGTTAATATACTATAGTACCAAAGGGAGATTCTCCCCTTTCAAAATATTCCTTTGGTTGGCCCATAGTGGTTTAAGAGCAGAAATCTAGATAAGTTGGGACATTTAAAGTCAACTTTTCCCTGACAGTTGCATGAAATTTCTGTACATAATTATAAGAAAAGCATGGAGGCTTATGACTGACATGGGAAGAAAAAAAAGAATTTGTGAACAATTTGAAATTTGAATCTTGCCAGAAAAAAAATCCTTTCCAACTCTGATGAATATTCATAGTAAATAGACTCACAGGGAGAAAGACAAAAGAATTACATATGTTATTCTGTTTTCTGTTATTTAGTGACTTTAGGCTACAAATTAATGAAGTTCCTAGGATGAAAACAAGGTCAATGAAACTCTTTTCCTATTTCATAAAGGATGCTTAAATTAAATGACAGATTTGTGTAACCTAAAAGAAAATATGGGAGGTTCTGTCTCTGAGGTTTTGAGTATTTCTTAAACCAAGGTCATAATTTGAAGATTTCACAATATTATTTTTGGTTTTTTTGAAGAGCTGTTATTTCTTTTATTGTTTATCTCAACTGTAAAATTGTGTTAAGTGTATGCCTTTATAAAAGAGAATGGATCAAAACTGAATTGTGAAATGTTATAGGAGGTATTTAACTATTTATATTAAGTAACGTTTAGACCACTGAACCCACTGCATGGTCAAGTGGTTAGAGAGCATCTGACTTGTAGCCAGAAGGTCTGCCATAGTTCTGAATTCAAAATCCTGGCCGAGTCATACTGAAGACTTTAACAAGACGAACGTCTAGACGAGTTGCGGTGCCGACAAACCAAGTCGTCTTGTACTTTAAAGGTGATTTTATATTTTAGGGGGACAAAAATACCATTCCATAATACTTGTATTGTGTTTTGCCCAAGAGCAGCTAAGTTAAGTTCCACACTTGTAATCCAGGAACATTGTTCATTCACTTTAGAAATGTGGTTGAGGTGGAACGTGTAACACACCAAAGAAATACTCGATTGCCGGTATAATGAGGTTTGCTCATTTTGAACTCATAGTTGACAGTAAATCAGGAAAAGATGATACATCAGTTGATTTAGAACTGTAGAAAGAGCAAAACGTCACATTAGGTAACATTTCAAACGTCCTTCACAAGCTGTTGCTTGTTCATTCAATATAAGGTAGTCCTAATGTCCCGGCTCCTTAGTAACTCCTTGTACAGCATGAGGGTTTCAGATAAAAGATGGTAAAGCCGCAAAGGCTCAAGACAGACCATTCGACCAAACAGACGTTAGTCAAAATTGTATTTTAAGCAGTGCAGTTAATAAGGAAAAACATGCCATTTGTTTAGCTGTTTAGTGAATACAGGTGGAGTACACTGTTATAACGTAATGTTGAAAACGATAATGAGTCTGTATATACATGACAGTAACGTTGTAGTCACTTGGTTGAAGATGGATTTATGTTAATGAACAAAAGGAAAAATTCCAATGTTGAACATAAAGAATTTTTAAAGATTAATGGTTTTTAAAAAGTTCTGTACGCTCCGCACCAAGTTTACTCTCAGCTTTCCTAATAAAAAATTGTTGTAAGTAACATGTAATAACAAGTTAACTAGAATCAAAAGAAATGTCGATATCTCAGATTTACCATAATCTTTACAAATGATGAAATAAAATATAAAAAAATATAAAACAGCAAAGTAAAAATTCCTTTGTCAGCGTTACTTACACCTACATTCTCTCAACATAAATGTTAATATGATGATATTTCACTCTAGCCTTAGGCCTATTAATTGTCACTGTTTCTCCAATTTATATTAATCCCGCACACATACGTCACTACTCACCCTTCTCCAGTAACTTCTTTGTTTAGTAATGTATAGACACTTGAACGACGTTGACCTCCACAAATCAGAGAACCGAATCAATCACTTACAAATCATAAAAGATAAATTGCAACATCTATACGTCCCTTCATGAAACCCGAATACCAAAAATATCGATGTCCCTAGTTTATAACTATTAGCTGCGATTCGTCTGTCATCACATCATTAAACAGTCTCGCTTCTTCCTACACTCTGTATCAAGAACTTGTTGTCGCCTTTCTGACAGTGACTTCTTACTACGGAACAAAACTGTTGCCATTGCACTATATAAAAATTGTTTTAATAATTTCCATGCATTTCTTTTTCTAATAAAAAATAATAATATAGCAAGTTTATGTATGGCCACGACTCGCAACTGATCAAACGATAACCTAAAATATTTAAAAGCAATAAGAAAGCCAGGTCTATGAATAAGACTGCACTGTCCAGTAAAAAACTCCGTAAAAGACAAATTTCATCATTCCAACCACTCATATGCAATAGCTCAACGAATCACTTTCAAAGAAAAAACGGACTTCAGGAAAAATAAACGTTTCGCTGATAACACCACAGCCAGTGACATAACAAAAAAGAGCATAACTAGCTTATAAATAAGTGTCTTGCTACTTTACCGTTCTGAAATGAACCACCTGGCTAAAAATTTACAATTGCGAATTTTCTTGTACCTGTTCAAAACTTCGTTGTGTAATCTAACAATCTGACCCCTCTACAAACGGTCCAAATTTAACGTTTACGTTCGTTTAACATAAATATAAAAAAAATGATAAGGCAATCATTTTTAATTGTTTTACAGTGACGTAAATCCCGGAGAAGGCAAGGGATGTCTTTGCTTCCTCAAGTAAAAAAGGAAAGCCAAACTGTCATATGGCTCCCTCAAAATTTTAAATAACCATTTCAAAATCAACACATTTTTGACAAGAGATGAACTATCCATGGCCTGTAATAAGACCAAATCAGTTGGTTTTCAAGGGCTTTTCCCCCCAACTGAAGACCCAAAGCAGTCCCTGAATGATTGTGCAAAACCTTCATTCATGCAGACCTCTTCCCAATATCTCAAACAGATCACCGCCCAGCGTAATAAAAAAAAGGTTGCTCTCATCACATACAAATATAAAACGAGATATGAATGAGCATGTTAAGACCCTACCGTGACAACTCTTTACATTAAACTATGTGTTCATGTTAACACTTCTTCATCTTATGATGTGCTCTCCTCCCTAAATGTATCAATATCCCCAAGAACATTCCCTCTGAATTTGGTTTTTTAAGCATTCTTCTTTAGTGGAGCCTCTGAGCAATGGCAACTCGTGGTGTAAATATGTGGAGAGGTACATAATGAACTTACAATGACTTGTCTTAAATAAAGATGATCATCTTCCCTGTAACCAATAATGCCAAACACCAAAAAAAAAAAAAACAATTACCACCCACAACAACGAAAAAACAAAATGTACATGTAGATCTTTCGGAACGTATAAAAAATACATCACGATCGTCATGTTCCCTACTTTCCCCATCATCACACCTCTGACTCTTTTCATATCCACTAGAGCCTTTTTTTGTTTGATCCCAACTCTGACATCATCATTTTTCTCCCCTTCATAACTTTTATCTTGAAATTCACCCTCATACTTTCTTTTTCTTTGTTGCCAACCTTTCCTTTCTACAAAAAAAAAAAAAAAAAATCTTTGAACGGCCCTTCTTGGGCATTGTTATATTCTCCACATAATTTTAAACTTTAATATAACAAATTTACCATAACCAGACACTTTGATATAACACAAATATTAATACGAGCCATCTCATACAAATAATATTTACCTACCAATAACAATGTTTCCCTCCAACAGAAACTTACTTTATGAAAAAACAGTGAACAAAACTTCTCTAAACTATCAAACTTTTTACTCCACAGCAACCCCGACCATGTCACTTGAAAAGAATAAATCTCTACAAAGAAATCCTCATAAAAATACTCAAAATACACTAAACACCTCGATGAATTAAAAAAAAAACAACCAAAATGATGGCGCTGTGTTAAATTAAACAACATATTATTCCCCAGAGTACACACGGACCTGGTTTTTCCGCAAGATTGTTACTAAAAATAGAACACGTTTCCAAATTTTACGTGAAAAAAACCCCAATTTTACACTCTCACGAAAATCATATTTACACCAAAACTTAAAAACACGAAAGAGAAGTACCATCCCTACAAATTGCACTAAACCGTATTTCGATACCACAAAGCATCTAGAAGGAGATAGAAATAAAATGCTGGAAAAGTCAGAAATTGACATCGCGATAGTAACTGCATTAGTTGCGGTGCTGCCTGCAAGGCAGGCACCGCAACTAAAAACGGTTCTTCCTGTCATTATGCTTGATGATCAGCATAAGCAGTGGAGTAAGGAAAACAAGCCAGTGAGCCACAACTGGAAAAAAGCAGCCCTACTTTTAAATTGGTTAAGAACTGAGCCTTAAAAACTTATCTGACTCTCCCAAACAGCTAATAGGTATGCCTTTCTTTTGTAAAGTAGCCTTTTCTTGGCTTCTGCATGTTCTTAAATCCCTTGAAACTTGTTGCATACGTATTACACACTTCACTAAATGCTCGAAAAAGGCTATACATTTCAAAGGTGGTAAAAATATTTGTCACATCAAAAGTTACTATCCATCAAATTTTCAAACACAGTAAAAATCTAGTTATGTAAAGTACATTGTGAAACAATATACACCAATTCTTTCCATTTTCTTGGCTTCTGTATGTTCTTAATCTCCCTTGAAACTTGTTACATACATATTACGTACCTTACTAAATGCTCAAAAAAGATACATTTCAAAGGAGGTAAAAAAATTTCTCACATCAAAAGTTACTATCCCTAAAATTTTCAAAAATGCAGAAAAAATCTAGTTACATAAAATACATTGTGAAACGAATAGTAAAATTTAAAATACTTTCCACTTCCTTTAACTCAAAACAATGCTATTTCTGTAGAAGTAAAAGGCACACTCGTCCATGTTGAAAACGATCTCACCTGGTTTGAGTCACCAAAACCAATTTCAATGAAACATGGTATTGGCTTAAGACAGTGAACAATAGTTCTGTGTAGTTTCTCAATAGGTGAGGAGTACCTAGGTACCAATGCCAACCTTAAGGAAGTCAACGAACTGTAGCATACGCCAACACTAAAATGCACAATCCTTCACTAGTTTTACAAACGTCATGTCTGTACAACTCCATAGGTACTCCCTTGTGGGAAACCAAAAACAGTTGTTCAGAGGACAACCATTTAGTAGAACACTAGTTGCCCTGCAGGAAATCTGGTAGTGAACCCGTTTTTCAGAAATGCTAGATTTAACAGGAATGCCTAAAGTCACACACTCAATCAAGAAAAAAAAACAAAAATTATATGGTGATTATATACATATGAAATTTATTGATCATCAAGAAAAAAAAACAGTTTGTTGACCTCTGGTTAATAAGTTAGTTCAGTAATTTGTTTTGGTGGGGCACATCTTCCAAATGGCCAGGATAAACAAACCAATCCCGCAGCTACAACATGTATTCCAAAATTTGAGCTTACATGAAAATTTGGTTAAATCATTCTTTTTTAACCCATCCATAATATAAAGAGGGATCTCCATTGTCATTTTGTGCAGTGGATTGTGTCTAAATTGTATTTTGGTGTTATAAAGTGCATTTTAATCTGCTATCAAAGTAGCACTGAGACCCCTATTTTCAATCAACATGGCCAGACAGTTAGATAGTGTTCTGTTGATCTCTGAAGCCCTTTTCCTTTTTATTTTTTTCTTTAGCTTGTCAAGGAAATGCATTTTAGGGTGTCACTAACTTAACTTTATTGCAATGATTCCTTAAAAGTTCTCATGTTGTGCCCTGTTTTCATGAAAATTTCACAAGTCACTGAAAATTTTGTGTGGACATGTCATATATATTTGGAAGCCACTCCTTTTTATCATGACTTGCTTTGGGTCCTTGAACTTATAATTAGAAGATCTACACTACCAAGATGTTATAAAGTAATAATATTACTGGGGAGAATACTTTCTCCCCATGAGATCTACTGGGAAAACATTCATATTTCCATGGAGTCAAATGGCACCAGGAACAAAAAATTCTAAAATGGACAAGTAAAAAGGTCACCTCTTTGGTTTGGCATACTTAAGGTTACAAATCCAAGCATGCCCTATATTTTTTTTTCCTGTGACTGGACTGACACATCTAAGTTAGATGATTATTCCAACTTCAAGCTCATTATTCCCTTAAATCTGGACCATAAACTTTTATTACATGAAAATTTTCAGTGTTCCACAAGTTTTTGTCCTAATTTGTTCTATTTTGAATAAGAGCTCCTGTTCTTTCTGGTCCTGTAAAGTCTCTGCATATAGACAAGTCCAAGGAGCAAGAGATGGTCTGAATTTACTCGGCCATAACAGGTCTATCACCCTTTAATCTTTCAATTTCCTAGCTTACCTCTATCATGGATGGTTGTACACTAAATTTTATCTTGATTCCCTCAATTTCACTGAATATGAGGGTTTGATATTCATGTAGACAATAAATGAAGACGATTTAAGGCTAATGTATCCCCGGCAATGGCTGTCTACAGCCACTAAACAGAAGCTCTGATCGGATTCATCTACAGGAAAGTTTAAACTATTCTCAACATAACAACCCCACCTGATACATATGCTGTGGACAAAGTGTTCAAACATTACAATGTTGTTGGCTTAAGTTCCGTCAATATGTTTGGATTTGCAAGTAAATTAAGGCACCAAAGATCTGATATGACTTGATCTGTCAACTAGTCAGATATTCATAGAAATAAATGAAGGGTAACATGTACTGTACACGGTTGACAGTTGAAACTGACTGATAAATACATATATGGGTTAACACATCCAAACTTGGTCCTTCAGTCCTTCCCTTAAATTTGACCATGACATTTTCAGCATTTTTAAGTCCTTCTTCTGTCTTTCTGTTGATGGACCAACTTACTGAGGGTATTAGTATTATGTACTACACGCTTAAAGGCCAAGGAACATACTTACATCCTTCAAATCAGTTACAAGTAAACACTCAAGCACGAAAGTTTGACATTTTGAAAGAGATCTCAACATATTGACAAAACACTGTTGTAAACAAAAGAAAATTAAATTCAGGGAATTGTGACCTCTAGAATTCCAAGAAAAAACAATACATAATTACTAGAAAGTTTTCCATTGGTCAAAGATAATAAACATGTAATATTTACCATGTGACATCCCCTGCGAATAGCTTTACCCTACCCCAAAATGTTCACTTCAATGAACTTTGTAAGAACTTCTCCCGGAATAAATTTCCTTTCATGATATCCTTGATTATATAACCAAATGTAACTTCTCTTTCAGACTTTTGTACACACATTGAAAACCTTGGTGGAAATTAAAACTGACATTTGAACTCATTTCCATTTTATTTGCCTGCTTCTTGAATCCATTTAGAGAGGGCAGCTTGCAAGAAAGTTCCATCAATCCTCCATGCCAAATTTAATAAAGATATGCTAATCTTTACAAAACAGTCCTCTATCAACACCCTTTTCCTGCTTTGCTGCATACAGGTCTGAAAATTTCATCTTTATTCTGTTTCCATATTCATCTTAGGCTACCAACAAATTGTTTCAACAAAATGCTGCTTCAAAAAACAAACAGTGTCCTTTCATTTTTCAGAAAAGACTGTTCCCTGAAGTCTGATCCAGTGTTGTAACAAGTCACGACTTGAGTCACTTCCTCTCAAAATGATAGTGACTCGATAGATTTCAGGAGTAATTTCCCCATTGAAGTAGTAGAGTGACTAGAGTCAATGACTCGACTCGAATCACTTAAAAGTTTGAAAACTGGTCACTTGAGTTGAGTCACTAATCTAGTGACTCGATTACAACAATGGTCTGGTCCATCATTTGCTGTGGGAGATTTTGTTTTCCAAAGTCCTCTCAAGGAATTCTTACTAATGAGATGGCAAGCAAATATTTTCAAAGCCTTAAGCTACAGTATTTTTAAGCAAACAAATTTGGTTTGATTAAGCCCTCACTTTTGCTCCACAATTTCTCAGTGCTTCCCTGTTTCTAAAGCTTGAATTCAACTTTCTTTTCAAGTCAGCAATGTGTAGTCTTCCCCTGTCCACTGTTATCCCCAAACTTCCTGGTCTGGGCACCTGCAAGCCCTGATACTTACCTCCTGTTCACATTATGTAACCCTACTTAACTGCAATAATCCTTTGACAAGTCAACAGGGTGATGGGATAGAATGAGAGAAATCCCAGAGGACACCACCTCATTGCTTAGGAAGAGGTGATGTAGATGTAATATCTTTTTCGAGGAGTATGTATTTTTACACGTCTTACATTTATACTTTATGTCAACAAAAAAAGATCTCACAATCCCACTCACAACAGAGTGGATGCATGATGCCACAATAGTACTGTACATGTAACACAATCAAGCACACTGTACTGAAGCAAGCTTCATGTTCTTTGTAATGGAATCATGTGTTATTTATAATCAGGTTTATAGTCTTACAAGGTTTAAAGACTTTTGTGACTTGGTGCTTCATGCATACTGAGACCACTGAGATTTAATGCTGGTGTCTTTGAGGCCAAATAACCAGAAACTGTAACCAGAATTCCTCACATTCATATCATCTTTTACACATTTTGCCAGTCAAAAAGATTTGTGGATGGTCAATATTCCATAATAATAAACATCCATACCTGTTTCTGCAGATTCTTGATGGCTCTCAAATTTGTCTCCTTTGCCTCTTTGAGATGCTCATTTTCATTCCTTAGGACCTCCATCTGATTATCAGCAACAGCAAGAAAATCTGCTACATAAGGGTCATCAACTTTGTAGGAATATGTAGGAATCCAAGGCTGATCAGAAGGAGTTACGGTACTGTCTATATCCATTCGCTGTCTCCTGAATGGAATATTTCGCTTTTTCCCACCTGTTTAATTGGAAGAAACCACAATCTTTCACAATTAGAAGACCACTATGTAAACCACTATTTAAAAGCATTGATAGTAGCCAACTGTGGTGCAACTGCAAAACATATTTAGTGACTTTTAAACTACCGGTACATCATTTCAACAATGGAATTTTGTCAAGACTGCATGCTGCAAAAAATTCTCTTTTTATTACTCTTTGTCCATTGGGCTATGTAGCTCTTCTCTAAGTCTACTTTTCTGCATGGGTATCTACTTGTCCACTTTAAAAATGTCTTTGTGGTGTTGGGGTACTTGACTGGTCATTGGACTACAATACTTTGCAGTGCACTTGCCCAAGCAACTTTCCATTTGTCCCAGACTGTCAGGAGGGGATTTGTTGAAGCCTGCCAAGGAGGTTGTGAATGATCACTTCTCCATAGAACAGGTGCTTTCATGTCTTTGGGGACAAGGGCCATCTTTAAAACTTGAAGCAGCTAAGGATCAACTTCATGGCATTTTTTTTAATTTAGTTCCAATTTCCTTGAGTCTTTGAAACTTGTGTTTTTCTTGTCGGCTGCAATTACACGACCAAGGCAACAGATTTTTATCCCTCACTCACCAACTCTATTGACTTTTGTACACATTCTGACTCTTGGCAATTATCATCCTAATGTAAACCATGGAAATAAGTTTTTTTCTTCCCATTAATAATTACCAGATACAAAAGCAACTTCTTTGACTGACAAATATTGACAACACTACTCACGATAATCTCTACCATGTGACATTTGAAAAGATTAAAATCTAAATTACTGTTGGGATTATACTTAAGAACAGAAACAAAGTAAGTAAAATATTATGGGATGGATATTTCTCAAGGGTAACTAACTTATTACAGTAACTGTTTTCTTCTCATACCTGGAGTTTGGACAACTGCATGCAAGTTTTTCTCTTGTAGCTTAAGTATACGATCAGCCTTGCTCTTAGCATCCTGCTCCAAAGCTCGCACTTTGTGGACATACTGAGAGTTCAAGAAGCGGAGGTCTGCATTTTCATGTTCTAATTTACGAACACTGCCCTTTAGGTCCTGTGTGGTAGATTGGAGATCCTCCTGGAGCCGTATCAACTGCTGATGAAGTTCATTATTTTCTCGCACTAACTTGGCATTTTCATTTCTGTATGGTTCCACATGTTCTTCCCATCTGCTGGCTACTTTTACTGGATGAGAAGCCTACCCAACATAAAACAGTGAATAAAAAGGATAAATGATATTATTTCTTTCTTTCAATTTCTAAAGTAAAACCATTTTCTAATTTGTAAATTTTGTCAGTAGCTGTTACTCTAGATAGAAGCAGTGAGTGCCAAAACTCTACCCCATATAGTATTTTTGTATTTTTTTTTTTGTAACATTTTAGGGAAATTTCAATGTACAGTAAAGTTTGGTGGAGCAAATGAAACAGAACATGAAGTATTTTTCATCTGTGATCAGTAATGTAGCAGAAAGATCTAAAGCAAGGGAATTTTGGAGAGGTAGCCTATGACAGATGAAAACAGATATTTATGGCTAAACCATTTTTAAATTAATACAATATTTCCTAATGAAATGCAGGACCTTGCAATGTCCCACAATGTTTCCCCTTTTCTTGAATGACTTGTACAAAATACAAAAGAAACTAAAAACTTTGTACAGTGGTCCAACCATTTTTTTTTTTTTTTTGTTCTGTCATGATGGCAATTGCTTTGGTATCTTTCTTATTAAGATTTAAAGGAGTATGAGCAAACAAATTCAATTTTGATATGTGAAAGAGAAACTAAATCTATACACTATGGTGAAACTTCCACTGAAATTGGATAAGTGTTTCTCCAGATATGACCCAAAGAGAGCTTCAGGCAAGCAGGAATCACATCACTTCTTCACATTGATATGCAATGCTTTGTCTCCTTTTGTTTTCAAAAAATTTTTATTTCCTTTTTTTTCTTTGTCTTTTCTCCTTAATTTGTTGTGTTCACCTTCATGTAAAGGGGTAAATGGCCTAACTGCAATAAATGTGAAGTTTTTATTAAAAGTGAAAAGACCTCCCTGCAATAAATGTGAAGTTTGTAAATTCTGTACTCACAGAATGTGAAGTTTGTAATGTTCAAATGCCTCTCAAAAACTTTCAAATTTCATTCGATTGTTGAGAAGAAAACTGGTTGAGATTAAAGACCAGAAAGCCAAAAGGCTGAAAGCATAGTGACTCCTTGCAGATGTTGGCATTTAATTTCTTGGAAATCTTTATATTTTTGCTTTAACATCCGGCCTGTGACCACAAATTACAAATCTTGGGATTTCTTTGAAAATTTTGCTTTTTGACCTACAGTGACCCCAAGATTACAACCTTAGGAGTTCTTGAGAAATTTTGTCTCATGACCTCTGGAGATTCCAAAATGATCGACCCTCTTGGGAAATCTTAAGACATTTTGCCATTTGACCTCTAATGACCCAAGATGGATAATCTTTGACCTGTGGTGACCTGAAATGACCTTTGACCTCTACCAAAAACATGGTGATTCTTCCTCTCAACATTGCATTGCAAATCTATAAACCAAATATGAAAATTATCTATCATCACTAACTTTACAAGCCATTTTTCAAGATTTTTGCAGTTTTACCTTTGATGACCGCAATTGACCTTTGATCTATATCAAAAATGATCTATTTCTTTCTCTTAAGTAAAAACTCTATTACCTATGAAAAGTGTCATTCATTGCCAAAATGAAATATTATGTAACTCACAAGCCATTTTCAAGGTTTTTGCAGTTTAACCTCCGGTTGGTCATTCCTAACTAAAGATACCATGTTTTCAAGGTTTTTGATTTTCGACCTTTTTTCACCTTCACCAAAAATGATAGGATACAGTACTTTTTCTAAACAGGACAGACCTACATACCAAATATGAAAAGTGCCTGACCTTCTTATCTACAATCTTGAGGTATGATGATTACAAGCAATTTCACAAACAAATACACACAACACATCACGGTTGTATCCCTTTTCTGCCTATGGCAAGGGATCACAAAATAAACGACTGCTCATTAATGTGAGGATATGACATCATATGCTTGTTTCAAGTTTGCCTTTTCCTGAAAAAGTGAAAAGTTTACTTTCTGATCTCTTGGAAACACAACCATGGATTTTAATACATGTCTAACTGCTTATAAGATAAGTACCCCTCTATTGCCTCTAATGTATCAAAACTTAATTTGAACTTAGACCATACTTTAATGAATGAATCAGGTACAGTTATGTATACTGGTATACCATTTCAACCCCAATCCCGGGGAGAGGGGGAGTTCCCACCTCAGGACCTCACCCTCTTTCCTTACAACTTTAATTTTTGGAGGGTCCTGAAGATGCTTGAATTTTAGTTGTCAGATGCAAAGGAATTACAATCACTGTGACTAAATTTTCATGACTTCCTTGAGTAGTCCCCCAATATGTCAGCTCCTCCACCCCCATCAATGCTAATGGGTGTCACTTAATATCAAATTTTGCTAGTTGTTCTTCTGCAAGACATTTCTTAAGGAAAATCATATATAAGTATGAAAACAAAAATCACAAAAAAGTGCCCAAGCAGACCCCTAACTTCATTGTTTCACAAGTGCAGATAGGGCACTTACCCCCTGAAGTTGAGTGCCACCCTGCCCCTGTTACAAAGGTTTTTCTGTTCCCTGCCCCTTTTTCCCAACCCTTCACTTTTTCTCTTTTCAACTTTTCCAGGTGTGCACAATAAAGGAGACAAACCCTGCACTGAGCTCTGCATAAAATCTAATACAGTCCTTTGTGTATGAAGTGCTACAGTAAGAGCTCAGAACAGTTCAAGAAAGCCACACAGTAAAACCCAGGAGCTTTTGAGAGTCTCCCTGGGCACATGGTGCATGTCCCTTTGCATGTACATAGTGTGCCCAGGGCACGAAATATTCAACCGTCAGCACCCATAGCCATGGCTATTAGGCCCTTGGTGATGGCAGTGGTGCCCTTTAAAAATATCCCACTGAAATAACATAGACCGATAGCCATTTTGCTCATTTTGGCTCTGCCCCTTTTAATCTTATTTCAAGCCCCCTGCGACTCTTTCACTGAAGCTAGGGGTCTGAAAGCACCAATATACATGTGGTACAGTACAAAATACAAATTTACCTTTAACTTCGCCTCTTTGAGACTTTCTGTAGTATGAATCAAATCATTAAATAGCTTTTCTACCAAAGGTAAAGAATCCAAACCAAGAGGCTGCTTGTAACCTAGCTGATCAAGTCGTTTCCGCAGAGCAATAAATTTTGCTTCTGCCATGCCGCTCATTTTAATATGCCATCAAACTGTAAACAAGACGGAAAGGAAGAAGTTAGCTGTATGTGAACAATGTCATTTTGTCAATCTTTCCTGACAGGGTGCAATCAACAGTTGGCAGTTTAAATGCTCCCACTCCCAACAAGAAAAAAAATCCAATTTTGTAATAACTAAATCAAAAATATGCAAAGGTGAAATTTTGCGCATGATTGTAAGGCCATATAAATTTCAATATTATGGGAACACTAATTGATTTCAATACAAGGAATGATCAAACTAACTGCATTTATATCCACATGGATTGAAAATTTAATCTGTAGAGAGTGTTCATGCTAAGGCAAGGGATTTCATGAATTCTGCTTTTGTATAAATTTCCAGTCCAGGACATAAATAGCTTTTATGCTCATAAGTTCATCACACTTTTATGCTCCATTACATAAGACTTTACATGGCATAGGTCAAGCTCTTGGGGTCACCAGTGATCAAATGTTAGTACCTTGGGAATTGCTTGCAAATAATATTTATGATGTGCTTATTCACCTAAGTGCAATACAAAGTTACAAACACAGAAAAAAGAGAAAAGAGATAATATGAAAAGCATATTAAGAAAACAAAAAGACTTTTAAATGCATCTACCAGTGAGGGGCTGATTGATTGTTGGAGAGATTTCCACAGATGTCAACCTGCTACACTAAAGGCAGACTCACTTCTACTTCTATTTATTTTCAAAACATGAACTCTAGTACAATCAGAAAAGGACCTAAGGGGCCGGACAATCGGTAAAGAGTGTTATAAGCACCATAGAGTAACAATATCAAAGGTGAGAAGATTGTGATGAGCCAGTATTAACACTGATACTTTGTAACTTTTATAATCATGTGCTCAAAGGACAAGTAGCCAGAGTAATCTAGCCAGGAATAGGGTAACATGCTCACTTCTTCCAGCTCCACATATTAAAGGCCCAGTTCTCTCACCCCAAACAAAACCAATTCCCTAACCTTCTTACTTAAGCCCCTCCCACAATTGTCTGAAATTCATGCTCATCTAGATACAATCTCAGTTTATTACTTCAAGGCAGGGTTGTTTGATTTTAGTCGCCCTGATTAAAATCACTGATTTAAATCGCGATTTTAATCAAATGACTTTTTTCAAAAAAATCATTGATTTAAATCACTTCATTAGAAAATTTTTATTTTTGGTCCCAAAAAGTTATTAACATTTGATTTATTTGCTGAATTCAGCTCTTTTGAACAAACAACACAGTTTAGAATGGTTAAAAACAATGTGCACCCCCTAGTAACTGATGCATCAGTATTGACTCCATAGACTGTCAATATTACAGTTCAAGTGGGATACAGTATTTCATTGAAAAAAATCAACCTAATTCATAGTGATTATGAGCCTTTTTCATGAAGTTGGTTGAGGACAGTAGGACCCTCTTGAATAAAACTGTAAGTATTAGACAGTATAGGTACAGCATGCATACTGCCTCACCAACACTGTCCTGGCCACAAGTTGGAAATATCAGATATTTTAGTAATATGGAGGCTACCACAGTGTAGTGGTAGCCTAGGTGCTCATTTTGGGGTTATTCAAAGACATGATCCTTATGAAATTCTTACTCTACAAACTAGACGTAGGATTCAATTAATTACTTTTGAATTTTGCCAACCCTTACAGGTATACCAGGACCCATATTATGCCCAATGAGATCTTACCAAGTCCAAGTACTAGAAATATCAAGTACTGATGCAGTAGATGGATCAATGAATGGATGTACAAACATTGTTACATTCCATCCACCATAGAAGTTCTACATAGTGTTATCAATTGCCAGTTCGTTTGCTATTAAGCCATTGTGCAATGAGTTTAGTAATGAGGGGTGCCAGCTCCCTAGGCTGTTTCTACCAGGAATTACCTACTCCCTAGTTCAACATATTGCATAAGTACTGTATGCCTATAGCCTATACTCAATACTATTCTCAAAGGATTGTTAGTGTGTTTCAATTGTTCAGTTAGCATTTTCTTTTGGGAATATATATAGCCTATTGTTATTTTATCCAAATTTTCTTCATTTGAAATCGCTGTCTTTGTAAGCACAACGTTTTCATACAAAACAATACTTCGGTCATGTGTATGATATTTTTGGTTGTCTTCTATATTTTGTGTATACACTGCTACTGTGGGCTAAACTGCATTTATTTTCATTTTTCAATACATTTTTTTTTGTGTGTTTTGCAAAGGATAGCCCTTAAAGCTGAAAACTTCATCTTTGTAGGTTATGGAGTACACACTAGCATGGTCCAGGAAATTTTGTAACATCATACCTTTAAGAAATTTAAAAAAATAAAAAAATCAACAATCCTGTTTCAAGGTGAGTACAGAAAAACTCAATTTATATATTCAAAACACTCTCAGTACCATTCATGCTGGGAAATACAAGCTCTGGTACTTTGCATTGTTTGAATAAGCTATCAATCAAATAGCTGAGCCAATTGAGAATTTCAGTGACCCCATACCAAAATTGTAGTTTGGGTTGAGAGGTTTGGCCCTTTAAGCATTCTGCCCTTTTTTTAATTAAGCTGTAGTTTATGTAACTTGGCCTTCGTTATTCCAAAAGTAAGTTGCCACAATCAAGGCATGAAGTAATCAACACCCTGACGAAGTTTACAAGAACCCTCATCCAGGTACTTCCTTAACACAGGTGGTTTTGAGTTCAACAGAGAGCCTGGACCTGCATGGCCTGGTGAAGCAACTTTCAAACATGACAACAAGGTTTCTAACTGAAAAGAACAGAATGTATGGAAGTTTTGCAAACAGTCAAACTTAAAGGTCTCACTGTAAGATTACAGGGAGGAACAATCAAAAGAAATTCAGTTTTATCCATATTCATAGACCTTATGCCAATTAAAAAGAGGGTGATTCAAAACTGCAACTGGGAAGGATAATTCCTTGTATATAACCACAGAAGTGAATCGTTACCATGGAGATTTCATTTTCATAATTGCTTCATAATTGTGAACTGGAATAGTAACGGAAAATTCCTTCCCACAATGCACTGTTGGAGTTGGATGGCATATTAGGTCTATTCTTCAATTTCAATTTGTTACCCTTCATCCTGTTATTATTGTAATACAAATACCTAGGCCAATGCAGTTTTCAAATATTAAGGGCAGTTATGCAATCATTTGTTCTTGTATCATCAGCATATAGGCCTAGGCTTGGCTAAGTTATGCCACAATTTGAAAGAAACCCATTTTAATCCACTTCTAATTTCTCAAAAAATACAACTTACAAGGGAAAGTCCTCAGCCTAGCCTGAGTGTTTGAATATGGAATGTTGTACTTTGATAATTAACCTAGGCCTTGCCTAGGCCTAATACGTAAGGCCCACCCTAGGAAGGGTATTCTAAAATCCGTGACAGCGTGACGGCCGTGATGCATAGAATTTGTCACGGCTTACCGTCACGTCACATCCTGTAAATTGCAATTACAGAAACTTTCAGCTATTCTCTTTTCAATGTAGCCTAGCCTAGGAAGGAACTATTTTAAAACATTTGCAGTCACAGGCTAACACTCACTAATGGGCAGGTCACACTGCAGCGATTTCGGATCGGATTACGATCCGATTTTTTTTTTTATTTTTTTTATTTTTAGTAAATATATCTTCTCCATCTCTGATCGAAAAGAACCAAAAATTTGCCAACTTGTGTAAATACAAGGATTTGTATCAAAGCGAAATCCCCTTGAACTCAAATGCACCGAGTGTAGGGTGACATCAAGACCGGATGTACCAAAATATGGTTTGAAAACTGTGCTCCTACAAATACTGTACCGTCACGGGCAAACACTTACAGTCACGTCACGGTATGTTAGAAATACTTCATTTAATGACTGTTTTGGCCATAATTTCGGCTAGAAATCATAACCATCACGGCAGCATTTACTGTAACCAGTATTACCACAGGCCCTAGACATTGCTTCCTGTGAAGTGAAAAGCCTCTTTCACAACAAAAGTGTTGGCGTGTAGAGCGTCCAACGCTGGAGCGGAACGCCTAGCAAACCATTCCAGACGCTTTGCGCGTTGCTTACTCACATTCAGACGGTGTGAAACTGACACGCGTTTGACTATTGTTTTCCATGGATATTTAAATCGCTTTGCTTTGCTCGTGATTTGAAAGCGTTTTATGCTGAGAATGTGCTACTAACTTAATAAGTTAAGTTACTTCTAATGTTAGCCTAACGTCACGCCGTCACGATTTCATCACGGATTTTTATTTTCGTCACGTCACGGGTTTTAGACGATCCCACCTAGTTAGGCTATGGCCTAGCCACCAACGTAGAGGGTGCCTCTGCCTCAGACCTAGGGACTAATGTCATTAGGCTAAGCCTAAAGTTAGGACCAGGCCTGAGCCTGGGCCTAAGTATTATTAATAACATCACTAGGCTGGCATGATTATTATTAATATCAATTAGCATGTAGCGGGGCATTCTGCAGTAAATTGGACATGGAATTCAAAATTTGAAATGCTTAGTATCAAAACATTATTAGGGGAGTTGCTTACTATACATATCAAATTTCTTACATGTAACTTTTTTATACATATTTTATGTAATTAAGGGTGCCTAATTAGTGCTTAAAGCTAACGAAGCTGGGAATAGTGTCACGGACAGGACATCACATGTTTGACAACCATGTGGCAGTGCTTCACTGGAATGACTTAAAAGAAGTTGGGACTTGTTAAGGATACTGTTAGACACATTTGAGTGATTTACTGCAATTGTGAAATTTTTCTTAATTATATTAATTAATCGGACAAAATCATAATGTCCCGTCCGTGACAATTTCAAACATGTTTTTAGCCTCAATCAACACTTAATAAATCAATCATGTCCATTTCAAGAATTCTCTTACTTATCACATTGATACATCTGTCAAAATTACCTGGTTTCTAATATCAGCTAATTAGCCAACAAAAAAGTGTCACGGACGGGACATTTTGTCACGGACAGGACAGACCTGCACTATTTCACATTGTACACTAAGTATGCTTACCCAACCTGTGACTTGGTTTGGTACTATGTATTAATGAATTATTTGTAGTAGAGTTGAGCTTCAATCAGACAGACTTTGGCAGGTTGTTTATTGATTATACCCTGGGCCCCTGGACATGGAGGTATATAGAGATAATAGGCTAGCCAACTGTAGCCTAAATTTACACAGTACAGTCAATGACCTATTGAATTAAAAAAGTAGTAGTCCATGACCATTCAAGTGATAAGTTAACTTTAGTGCACCAACTGCATAAAGAGTTAATGCAGTATATGCTTGTGAACATTGCCTCTGCAGTTCAAAGTACAGTTTCAACACATGGTCAAGTGTATCTATTAGGACCAGTAAGAGGGAAAAAAGTATGTGGCAAAACTAACAGCAAATTAAAGTAATGAGAAGAAGCACTCCCTTTTGATCACAAAGGGTAGGAAAGGGAAGACAGAGCAAAGGAAAGCTGCCAAATGGAGAACAACTGAATCATAACTGTAAGTTATCAGAAGCAGAGAAAATCTGAGAGGGAGAGGAAAAGGTAGAATAGAGGAGGGTTCAGAGGCAAAAGGTCATATCAGCACACCAACTTGGACCAACATCAATCCACAGGTGTCCCTTAGGATGTTGTATATAAAGTACACCATACACTATATAACATAGTTATCTAAAGGTAAGTCACAAATGTAGCTCTGACATAAAAGTTTCTGGAAGCTGTGAATCATTCCTGGCAGCAACTGCTGTACATGGATATGACAGGGATACTGTACCTGGTGAGGGAATAACTCAATACAGACAAATTAAATTTGATCAGAAAATGGTGGTAAATACTGTTTGCCAGAAACTCTAGTTAAAATTGTCCAAGCTAGTAGATTTGTGACTTACCTTTCTGTGTTACAGGTATGGTGTTTCATCATAAGAGGCTCCTGTGAATCAACCATTGACCTTTAGGCCAAACACTGTGTAGTTTTGAGAACAGGTGTGTGGTCAGTCTAAGTAAACTGCATGAACTTTGTCAATGACAATCTTCTGTAGACCTGTCAGAGTCAGACCTTGGAATCTGGAGTTATCCAGAGAGATCTACCAAAGAGACTACACATTTGAAATACATGCATGTTGTTCCTGTTGCCCAGATGGGAATTGGGGTGGATGTACTTTTACTTTTGACAAAGATGAATGCCTTTGATATGAGCATACACTTTTGGCAGTAGGCTACCTCTTCAATTTGTTGTAAAATTCACACTGGATTTATAAACATTGCAACTCCCTGCCGGGTTGCATCTTTTACCTCTTCCCACGCCCTCCCCAACTGCCTCAGCACCCAAAGCCTGTTGATTTGGTGCAATATCTTGTACATGTCTATCCACCAGGGTTGTTGATTTTTTTATTTTTTTAAAAAAATCGTGATTTAAATCAAATAAATCGATTTAAATCAGATTTTTTTTTATTAAATCATGATTTTTTCCAATAAAAATCATGATTTTAATCGTGATTTTAATCAACGTGATTTAAATCAAACAACCCTGCTATCCACATATCTCAATAGACTAATAACTGGTAAAAAGGAATGTTAATAAATATAAAAAATACCCCATACTGTTGAATTCAAACATTGTCCCGTCCGTGACATTTGGCAATGTCCCGTCCGTGACGCCAATTTTTTAAGGGGGAGCAAAATTTGTAGTCTTGCATAAAATTTTTGGAAAATAAATTATTTGTATGAGACTAGAAAGGAACTCTAGTTTGCAATGTACTTTTCGGAATTTCAATACCACTTGTAGTTTCAGAGCATTTCTAATTTACATAAAGTCATAAAAAACTGGTGTCCATTTTCTGTACCATCCGTGACACACCTTAAAGCAGCTTATGCTGTTTGATGAAAAAAAATAACCTTCATCGTTAATCTTCAATCTTGCTCTTCCATTTGATACCAACCCGACAGAAATCCTTCACGCCAGGTTTTTTTCCGGTGAAATTTCACTAATTAGAGCGCTAATTACAATAGAAAAAAACTTCATCTACTTTTTCGGCTAAACTCTTATGCAAAGACAACGGGCTCTTATCTCAATTTGACCAATCACAATGCAAGAAATGAATGAAGTAAAATTATGCCTACCCTTTGACACAACGATGTACGTATTGCCAATATATCACACATGTTGTGTACATGCATTACAGGAGTCCTTTCACAACCGTTCGGGCCCAACACAGAATGACAGTTAGTTTCACACGTATGTAACCCAAAAATTGTTTTTGAATGCCAAGCCACAGCATCAAATCAAAGAGAAAATGAACATTATCTTGAAACTTGGGACGGATTCAAATAGCACAATCAGCGACGAAATTAAAAACTGAACGATGGAGCCGAAACAAGTGAATAGGAATTTGTCACTGAATCTTGGTTCACAAATGAAATGAACGAATTGCGCAGCCGGTTCGATGCGATGTGCAAATTGGACATGTAAAGGCCGTTTGAATAATGTATGTATCAACTGAACAAAATTTCACTGTCTGTTTTGTTTACGTTTTGCTTGACTTCTTCTCAAAATGACCTTCTGAATATGCATCAAATTCATTGGGCGGAGCTAGAGCAAGATAATAAGGCAGAATAGCGTTTGGAAACCATTGAAATCTTTTCAAATTTTTTCGAATTTTTGCTCATTTGCGGAGAAAAGACTAAAGTATGTTAGTTTTTAAAGCTTTTTACATTTGTATGGAGTACAGCCCATACATTTGATGAACACTGGAAACGTAAAAATAACAGCATAAGCTGCTTTAACAAGCTTATTTTTAAGTAGACCTTATTAAGTTAGTGACAAATGAAACAAGCTAGGCTAGGCCTATATTTTCTAGGTAACACAGGCAGGCTTATTTAATATTTAATAAAAAGTAAGAGATTACAGTCTACTGTTGTTGCAGTAATTCTATTTTTATTGCTGCAAAATGTCCCGTCCGTGACAGACAATTACTGCGGAATGCCCCTAGCCTAGGACCACCTAACGTTAGGCTACATTACTTTCACTGTACTGTGTAGGCTGCCTATGTTTTTGTTAGCTAGACTACGCCTATCCGCCTAACGTTACGACTGTACGAGCAGCTAGGCCAGTATGACTCTTTGACAACCATAAGTTAGGCTAAGTCCATACGGAAATTGTGGACCGATGGTAATTTACCGTACTTGGCTGTCCGGAATCTAAACCTTCATAAACATGTTTTCAGTATTAACAAAAGCAAGGAGCTTCGCAAAGTAATGTTTGTGTTATTTTACTCCCGCCGTTTATTTTGAAAAGAGTTATAAGGAATTGGATCTGCGCAGCAGGCTGTGAAAAGTTAAATAAATACAATTTGTATAGTTCCATAATTTTGAAATTAAATTCCTGATAAAAGTAGTAAATTCTTTATTATTGCTCAGTATCAGACATTTTTCAAATATATGTATTTATAAATATATTATGTACTTACAAAATGCTCTAAGCTGTAAAATATTAATATTTTTTCTACATAAATGTTGCAATTTTCCAAGTTTCTGTCAGTAGAACAGCTTCTCAAACATGGAAGGGTTCCTTAAAACGATTGTATGGAACGCGATATTGTCCAAGAAGATAGTTGCTTCCGTCTAGTTTTGGGCCGCGCGGTCACACTTCAACGAATTCGTATCGGATTGCAATTCCATTTTGTATGTTTACATTAAAACCTTCTCCAATTCTTGTCGGAAAGTACCCTAAATTTGCGAAAATGTTTAAATATATATACTTTGTGTCAAAGGACTATGAAAACAAATTTTATTTTGTGAGGTCTAACAGAGAGACAACGAAAGCTGTTTATCCTTGTGACATCACGAAAAAAAATCAGTTTCCTTTTTTCTTGTTTAGTGACCACTGATGTAAATCATACATTTACTGGCCGAAAAATTTCCGGCACCTTTCCGTTCAAAGATGGAGAACTTGAGTTTTGAACTTGAATTTAAAGGGCAACAGCAGTCCCTCATCCCCAAACTAGTGACGTAGTGTAGTAGACTACACTGTTTCATGATTGGCTGTTGGGAGTCATGTGAAAACAATTTTTCTCTTTAAATGTGAAATTTGCTAGAAGTAGCTGCTTGTTTAACCTTGAATGTGCAATACTGAAGTTGTACATATGATGAAAGATGCTCTGAAGAGAAATAAGAGGTTAATTTTGATATTTAGCTGTTACTGCAAATCATAATTTGGGGGGATTGCTCTTGACCTTTAAAGGTTCCAAAAATCGGATCGAATGATGCAGTCTTTATAAAACTTACCTTCCTGACATTCTGACGCTCCATTACCATAGCCATTTAAACTATAACCATGTTCCATTCAGTGATTTTTTTTAAAGTATTAGGCCTATAGATTGCTAAGACGGATGCGAGTTGCGAGGCACTGAAAAGTGTCATTTCCACAGTTCCGCCCAGATTTTTTTTATGAATTTTCTCAGAAATCTGTATGATTGTTGAAAGTTTGATTCTTATACAAGTAAGATTGAATGAAAATTATTTTGTGAATGTAATTTCATAGAAATGATCAGAGGAGAAAGACCAATTGATTGCAAATACAACTTTGAGTTTTTTCATGCACTACTTTGACTTTGATGCTTTGGAGGAGTCCATTTGTCAGTAGGGAAACTTAATGAATACCCCTAGTAGAAAGTGTTTGATACAGTAAGAAATTGAGTAAATGATGAATTTTTAGCAACAAAAATGTTAAAGAACGGTATTATTAGCAACAAAAACGTTTAAAAAACAAACAGTAATGATTTAGAGCAAATCAAAAGAATTCGTAAGTGTAATATTCTGAAGTTAGTTACGTATCTCCTTGTAAATAGTGGAAGAATCAAACAATGCAAATAAAGATATGCCCCGCTGTTTGAAGAAATGAAATTCTTGTGGGTTTTTTAAACGTAAAGGTACGGTGGGGGAAAAGTGTGGAACGGGCATGTTTTACCGATGAAAGATGTTGCTTAGAAATAGATTGACAAAATTATTAGTAAACAAAGTGGATAAAATGTGACATAATTTCTATGGAAACGTGAAAAGTTCGTGGTCCTTCATTTCAGTTGCTATTAACTTAGTGCCGAACTTAGCTGATTGTTTTTTCGGCCTGGTACAGTGGTTCTTCGGTGAGTTCTGTATGGACAAGTTACCTTTATATGAGGTAACGTATAATACGGAATGTAGTGATGGCCGAAAAAGTATGATAATTAGAATGACAAGGAGTCTTAAAGATTTTTTTGTTGAAACACTGCCTGTAGCTACCCTGTGATACAAAATCTACGATAAAGTGAGGGCGCTCTCTGAATGAGACAAAACTTTAATGTTTCAATATGAGGGAAGATGGAAAAGATTCCTGTCCTTCATGACATTTTTCTTAACTCTTCTATTACTCATATCTCAGTAAAGAGTCGGCAAGTACTGTTTTTCTAGGACATCACTCTCAAACTGTAGAGGCTTGCATTCTAACAAATTGTTGTTCCAGGGCAAGAAAAACCCAGTTCAATATTATCCGGGCCCCTTTCTCAAACCCTCTGCATTATCGTTCAGGAACGATAATGCAGAGGGTTACGATAACGATGACTTCCCGTCATCATCCGTCTAAGTAAAACAATGATTTTTGTGGTCTTTTCAGTGTCATTTTTAAAGGTATATTTCCACCATTTCAATGGTGCTTACAATTTTATAATCTCTGAAGAGTTACCAAGAGAAATAAGGCAGACTTCTTAACAGGCGCAGTAATGTTTGGGATTCAGAGATTCAAACCCTCCCCAAATGTGCTTAAGCCCCCTCCGAAGCTGTGTATATATTTATGCTATATTTTCGTAAATCGACCAAAATGCCAGAGACATATTTCATACTGCGTTGTCCCAATCTCTTGGTAGCCCTTATTTTGCGCAGGTCACAGGTGGTCGAGGTCTTGTTCGCGAAATCACCGGGTACGCCCAATCTTCAATTTAGAGAGGAGTTCATCATTAGAGACGCCAACCACTAGCTGAGGGCGGTTTCCAGAACTGTGCTTTTATAAAATTCAGAATTTTCTCTAACACTTGCTTCCATATTTGTCAATTTGTTTAAAAGAAAAAATTCTAGGCGCTATGCTCGCCTCAAAATCTAAACCCCAAATACAGCAGTGCTTGTTCATACTTTCGACCCCAACAAATTAATTTTGGTTCGTCTCGGAAACTTTTCAGAGCTCTGGAGTAAAAAGTCGGAAATTTACCCTACATGACACTGAAACATTAACAAACACCGGTCATCTATAAGCCTATTGATTTTGAAACTTAATTTCACGAAAACGGAAAACAACACTGCGAACAAAGCTGTTTCTGCAAAGTTTCTTACATGAAATTTCGAATTATCGTCTATACGCCTACAGCTCTACTAAGTTTTTCAATTTTTGTTTAAAAAAAAAAACAGCAAAATTTTGAAATGTCGGGCTCTAGAAATGAAAAAATCGTGCAGTTTCCATGTGTGACACCTAAGCTCTGTTTTCCTGTATTTTTCCGTTTAAGCTCTTGAATTTGAAATATTTGTATAAAAACCGAAAAGGTAAAAAACTACCTTTTTGAAAGTAACTGGACAGTCTCAATTCTCAGATTTAGATAATATTGTGTAACAATCGTAACAACTATCTTCAGTCACCGCGCAGTGTCAGATTCCCTGTAAGAGCTAGGAAGTAAATCGGAAGTGGAGATCCTTTAATAAATGATCCAAAAACGTTTTAAATTTCCCTACATGAAAACCCAGACTCCCAAATTTTCCTTCAATATACGCTCAGTAATAGCTTACAAAACTAAAAAAAATTTGAGCGCGCTTGGCGCCCCGCAACTTACATTTTTTGCCGTATTTTCACACTTTGTAAACAAATTCTGTAAAACTTGGGTGCTCGCAAAGCCCGTACTGGTAAAAGCTAGCTGCGTCGTTGTTTTCATATGAAACGTGGGGTGAGATGCCGTAATCGACATCCATGATAGTGTTAATGAGCATACATGTAAACCGAGCTGACGTCGGATTGACCATCTATTGGAAGTTAAAAGCGAGTCATTTTTTGTGGCGGTGTCTTAAGTCAAATCATGGAGTTACTATCTCCATGGTCAAATGTACGGTAGAGCAGGCGTTTCCCCTATGATGATGTGAACAGGACCGATAGTGTTAACTTTGAGGTTTTTCAGCAACTATATAAAATCTTCCTAATAAAATCCCCGTATGCATGGCATTATATTCTTTGGAATGTATTATGAAATGGTACAGTACCATTTACTATCTATCATGGCCTTCAGCCTAGCTGGCACTGACGATGGTCATATTTAGGAAAATTGGTTTCAAGCCCCCTCTACCCCCCCCCCCCCAAGAAAGCATCGGCAGGTCTAGAAACGCGCATAGATCCATAGAGTACACAAATCGTGTGGTCTCCCTCCAGATCCGTCTTCTGTAACGTTTATTTATTCAGCCACCGCTTTCATCGCCAAGTCTTGTCCTCAGGCTGCTGGCAAGTTCGTCGGAAAAGGATTTTAGCTCTCTTTCCGTACTAACGTTAGTGTCGATCTATAAAAACAATAAAAAATAGAGCTCATCTACTGACACTTTTCTTGCAATTCGACAATTTGGGAACAAGCTAAATCACCGCGGTCCGAGTAATTCTACAAAATTTACACGTTTTTCAGGGACCGCGAAGACGGGGGGCTAGGGGGACTTTTAGCCCCCGCACATTTTTTTTTTTTTTTCTTTTTTTCTTTTTTTTTTTTGCTGTGGGCATTTTGGGCCGCCTTAAACTGTATTTATTATATTGGACGTATCCGGCCACTTCGATGATTAGCCCCCGCACTTCAAAATTCGCTCCGCGGCCTCTGTTTTTGTTAATTTTTACGGAACAAAGTCTCACTCCGCTATGAGAATTACGTCGCGAGGCAGACGCTGTTTTCTCAGCTCAAGAGCTTCTAAACCCACCGACTGAACAAAGAATACGCCGTATATCCTGCTACGCAGTTAATATGGGAAAACAGCTGCTCGTTCAAGCCAGCACAGCACAGCGAGCATGCACAGCATGATTGTAGTATTGCGTAATGTTGGGCACGCAGTCGACGAAAAGATTGAATTGAATACTGATATCTAGTCCACCTCAACCATAACTTATATGATGGAGAACAACGAGATCGAGTATCTTTGCTGAATTAATTCCATTTCAGCTAAATGTAAGAAACACGTTTTTCAAGAACCAAAGGAAATTAATCCAATGGCTAAAAATGAATTGGTCACTTAGCTTTCGTGAAACTGGTTACAACGCTTCAGTAACGTGACATGTGCCCATGCTCGGACACAGTGAACTAGGCTAAACCAAAGTAGTTACAAATGACCTTCTGCTTTTAGTGTATGACAGTAGGCCTAAGCCTACATAAATACCACAAAATCATAATCCTATGGAAAGTACATGGGCAACTTGCACTAGCGAAGGTCTGTAGCAATGAAGGCCTAGGTTGTCTTTTTTAGAGTTGTCAAAATATTATGAAGAGCAATTTCATTACCAAACAGATGAAAAAGTGTAGGCCAAACAGATGAAGATGTGTAGACCTAGCCTAGACCTAAGTGGAAACTTGCATGAACATATGCTAGACCTACTTTTTCTAGCTGTAGGAAGGGGGGGGGGGGAGGGGGACAGGTCTCAGCTTAGTCAGCTACATGTTTTGAAAGTTGAAAATAAAAGAATTAGCTTCATGTAAATGGTTGAATATTGATGGGCTTGGTGGTAATCAATGCTTGCATGCAATATGTAGTTTGTGTATTGCAGGTTTTCTTATGGCATTCTTTTACTAATGAGGTTTGCTACCTAACAAAATTAAGCTACCATCTCACATAATGTGTTCTACTGTAATTGCCATCTTCATGTTGAAACAGGGACCATTAGCCCAGTCTACATTTCGTGCATTCCAACATGAAGATTTTCGGCATGAGCACCGACTCCTTCTCAGCATATGGGCGGGCAAGCTGTACTCCTGGCGCGCCAGTTAATTCCCATCATATGATAAACGTACTGTGACAGTATACTGTGCTATACAGTACTTGCATTGCCAATGAATGGTGTATGCATTATGTACATGTATACATAAGTATGTACAATCCCATAAGGATTGCTACTTACTGTGTGTGTACCATATACTTGTACATGCATTGCCAATGTATGATGATCATGTACATTTATACTGTACATATTTGCGCAAACCTGTGTATTGCTGTGATGTGAACAGAAAATCCCGGCATACCATCATGAAAACCTTGGTGTACGTTCCTTCGGTGTGGGCTTTACATGGAATGTACCCTGGCCATTAGCAAAATGCAGCACCTCTGCAGCTCTCTTCACCTATCTCAGAGTCTACTCAATCTGTTGGACTAACAAGCTCCTCATTTGTCACCTTTGACCACAACATCCTTACAAAAAGTTATGAGAACCACTTGCTGCCATCAATTGAGTCTATTGTTTGAGAGATAAGATATGCACCACTGAACATCCTTTCAAAATAAACATTCCAAATAAACTTAATCAATTTAAAAAAACCTGCTGAGACAGCCACGCAACAGGATTTTTAGTTTCCTTAAGGTGCTGCATTTAGTAATGGGCATTGTAACATAATGTTCCCTCCTGTACTACAGTAGTATTCGAAAAGTGATAGTTCGTTCTCATAGTTGGTGTAAAAGCATCATTTTACTTTATTCAGACATGGACTAGTAGTAGTTCCACCTCAAAAACCCTATTGTGGCAGAAAGTGGGAGTTTAAAATTAATTGTTTTTAGTTTCCTTATTAATCAGCTCATACAGTGCAACAGAAAAGAAGTTTTCCAAGAATATTATGGTTCAGGTGGTAGAAATTGTGTTTGTGTCTATGTGTGGTATGGTGAGAAGGGGGATAAGCTGCAATGCACTATGAATCATACAGTGATTATTGACAATTGGACATTCCTCTCCCACTTCCTCTGCAACCTTACCAAAGCTTATCACTTCTGTTGTTTTTTTTTTTTTCATTAAACTTTCATCATTTATGAAAGTTATAGTCTTTTCCTCACCACAGGACATCTCTGCCAATTATCAACCAAGTCTCCATTCCAAGCCATGGACTTCTTAGACATAGAAGGTGCCACAGAGTGGGGAGATGGTAGCAATGAGAAATTGCATTGTGCTCTCTTTTCTGCTTCTTTGCCAATGGTAATATGTTGTTTGCTTCCCATTAATGCTTAAGAACTTTTTTAACTTTGTAGCTAGCTAACAGACGTTTATCTTCAACGTAAACATTTTTCTTCAAATTATAACAAATCCACAAAACTTTCATTTGTTTTTCATAGCAGAAAGGGACATTCCTTGCTCTTTGACCCCTTGTCTTTCTGCAGGTGTTAAACTATTGAGTTCCCCATTCCCTTCTCTCATCCCCTCTCCCCAACAGTATATCCAGGAAGGAATGGATCACCTCTTCCCAGAATGAGGGGAAAAAAGAAGAGAAAAAAAAGAAAAAGTGAGGAAGAAAAGGGAATATGAGAGAGATGGGGTAGTGGAGTGTTCCCAGCCACTGTTTACAATAAGGTGCATGGTTGAGTTATTTTTGTTGTCAATTCACAAGTCCCGCAAAGGAAATATTAGTCTGCAGGAAATTCCTACACTGTTTTCTATGCACCATTTGAAATGTGCCTAAAAAAACTTGGAAAAAGGGTGAAATTCCTGTGCACACAAATTTTAGCCATAGGGTAAGCACTGCCCCCAGCATCAAATGCAGTAGCATTTGGAATCAAGCCCACCTTCCACAAGCCACCCTAACCCTTAGACCAACAGGACAGTGATCAGCCATCTTTTCATTTCCCCCCCCCCCAGGACAGTTGTAACATGAGTTTGTCCTGAGGGGTTTATTTTTTAAGTTTAAATTGTGTCCTTGAAAGTCATCAGTATCAATAACCAAACCATCAACTATATGATGAGTAATTAAAAGATAATTGACACAGGTTAACAAAAGAAATGTCAACACTCTGCAATACTCCGCATCATTATTTTTGCTTGAAGGGCAAGTGCAGTCACCCCAACTTGAAGTAGTGTTGTAGACTGTCCTGTTTCATGATTGGCAGCTGAGAGTCATTTGACAGCATTTTTTCTTTCTGGATGTGAAATTTAGTAGAAGTATTTGCTTGGGTTACCCAGAATATGCAATTTTGAAGTCATAAAATAAGATAAAAGATGCTTTGATAAGAAATTAGAAGAAAACTTTGATATTTAGCTCTTGCTTCTAATTAAGTTTGGGAGGACTGCTCTTGACCTATGACCTTCAGTTGCTTCAGAAACATTCAAATTTGAAGTGGTATATCTGGAGAACCGTAAAAAAATTGAAATAATTCCAAAAAATTTTTCCTTAGAAAAGTTCATTCTATAACTGCCAAGTAAAGTCAGGTCATGTTGCTGACATGTCACACTACCTTTAATACTGTGTGACATCACCAGTTACCACTGTGTTATGCTAGTTTTTATTAAAGTTCTCTGCATATTTCCTACTTGTGCTTGGTGCTCAGCATAAGCAATGGAGTTGGGTAAACAAGCCACAACTGGAAAAAGGCAGTGACTGGCTCGACTTGAACCAATTGGTTAGAAACTGGGCCATAAAACTCTATCTATCTAACTTCATATTGCCTACTGTAACAGTTGATGGTTTATTGGATTATTGTTAGCTGACTTTATAGTACATTGATGATAGATTGATAAACTCATCTCATTGTAGAAAAAGAAAAAGAAAAAGAAGAAGACCACTGCTGAAAGTGTTGATCATGTTTCTGGACAGAAGTCGATGGAGTTAGATGGACAAAAAACAGCTTTAAAACTTCAAAAGAAACGGAAGGAAAAATCATATATAAAGAAAGATGCAGATAAACTCGTAGAAACTTCACCTGAAGTACATCCAAGTAAAGCTAAGAGAAAATATGTAGAAAAAGAAGAGGTGGGTGGGCATAATCAAAGTTCTGACCAACTGCATCCTCAGAAAGCCAGGAGAAAACATAATGATAAAGGAGATAAGAGTTTTGATGATCAAACACATTTCCAAATACATTCACAGAAAGGAAAAAGGAATTTTTTTGAAAAGGAAGGAGTCCCTATAGTTGGGAAGGAACAAGCTTTGTTTCAAATGCTTACAAAGAAAGCAAAGAGAAAATCCAATGGAAAAGGGTTTGATGCAAAGGAAACACCAGAGACAAAAGTGCAAGTTAACTCCCTTGGTGAAGATGACAAAGATGAGTGGAACCATAGTAACAAACGATTTAGGATGACAGATGCTTTGAACGAAGATAATGAATTAGGAAGGAACTCAGTAAGAGCTAGGAGTATTTTCAGAGAGGAAGGACAGGATGTAGAACACCCCAAGAGAAAAAAGAGGAAAAGAAAGCCAAGAAATAATAAATTTGAAGGGTGGACAAAGAAGGGTACAGATCAAGAATCGGAAAAAGGGAATGTGGTCGAGGAGAGGAGTTTGAAGGCTAAAGATGTAGGCAACAATTGTAAAGATGTAGATGATGAAATAGACCTATGCCATGATAAAATGATGCAGGGAGGAACTGATTGTGATGGAAAGGAGAGTTTTAAAATCAATCAAAAAGTTGAGGGTCATGTTCAAGAGAAGAATGAACGAATTGTAAAGGATAAGAGAAAGGGGAAGTTGAGGAAAGATGATAAGGGAGCTGATGAACATACGCAGGAAAACAAAATAAGAATTGATGAGAATTGTAACTCGAACATAACTTCAAAAAATGAAGCAAAATACAGAAATGAGGTTTCAGAAAGCATGCAAAAAGAATATGAGGAGACTCTTCAAAAGAATGAACAAAATTTTGAAGATAAACAGCATCAAGATGGATCCCAAATCATCTATGCTGAAAACAAGAAGAGACACAAATCAAAGGGAGTGTTGGGTAGTAGTGCATGGGAAAACCAGCTTCGGTCAGCTAGATTTAGATTTATCAATGAGACTTTGTACAAAAGCAGTGGAGCTGAAGCTTTTAAAACTTTCAAGGGAGACAGAGCATCCTTTGAGGTTTATCACGAAGGTTACAGTCAACAAGTACAACAATGGCCAGAGAATCCTGTGGACATTATTATCAAGTACTTGAAGAAAAGGTATGATAAAATCAAGAAATTAATCAGGAGGATTGGTAAGGCAGGGGAAAGGACAGGGGTAAAAATTAAGGTGTGGAAAGGTTTAAGATTATGCTGAAAAATGCTCAAAACTGCCTAGCCATGTCCATGATGCAACAAACTGTAATGGTATGTGTTGTCCAGTTAGATATCCTGGACATATTGTTCTATAGATTGAAGCCAATAACTCAATTTCTCTTGTAACAAATCTCCAGAATTTGGTCAGTTCATGCTTCATTGACAAGATCTTTTGTGATTTCTCTTACATTTTGTAGACAGTTTTGTTTAGCATCTGTTGTCAATACCGGGTCTTATAGTTTAGGAAGTGGACATGTACATGTATAAATTTACTGTTGTTTCTCCAATTACAGGCAAGTTTTTCTCACCCCCATATTTCCAATTGTTCTTTCAAGCCTTTTCTGCAGCTACGAAAACCTCCCTGTGCAGGCACAATTCTAGCATATCTGGTGATCATGCAAACCCTTAAGTGTATTAACCAAGACACCTCCTATACATACTGTGTAGTGTAGGCTTCTCTGCACATTTTGAATTTAATTTCAATCAAAGAGCAGAACTAGTTGAGAATTTTGGTTTCCTAAATCAAAAATGTAGTTTGGGCTTGGATACAGTTTAATGCACAAAAGTTTCCTTTAATTGGACACATTGCAATCCACGATAATGTTTTAAATGTCAAATGTTTAGAATATAGTGGAATTAGGGGGACATATGTAGGATGGGCATGGCTGGGGGGGGGGAGGAGGGGGAGGTAGAAAGGTGAAAGGAGAGCAGTCCATCCTCTTACACCAACATTACAGTCTTGAAGGTGACCTTGATTCAAGTTTAAAGGAAAAGATGTCATTCCTTTCTACTGCATGATATTCCTTTGTGAGACTGTAGATTCAGTTTTCAAATATTTCAAAAATGCTACATTTCAAGTGAACTGTGGGGTAGTTGTATCCACACAATTTTAAGCTTTATTTAGAGGGAAGAACCCATCAGCCAAACTCACTTTCAAGCATCAGCTAAATCTCACAAGTCTGCTCTAATTTCTCCTAAATCTATTATCAAAATGGCAAGGTTCCAATTTGAAACTTTAATTTTCAAAACCAGCAGCAATTTCTGAATTTCAATACCTGGGTATATTAACTGAAGATGTGACTACTACATATTCCCTTTAAATGGCTCCTAACATTTTCCTTTCCTCCTTTCAAGGCCACAGTCATGGATTATTGGTGACTTCGGATGTGGAGAAGCCAAGATTGCTCAAAGTGTTCGTCAGAAGGTGCTCTCATTTGATATATTTCGTGCAAATGAGGATGTGACAGTTTGCAACATTTCAAAGGTAATGAAAATGAGAAGTTTGAAACCTTTTTTTTGCAGAGTTAACAAAGGTTTGAGCTTTCTTTAATATTCAGGAGACACTGACGAGAATTAATTTCAGTTAGGGGTGGGAAATCAATTCTCAATGTCCTGGAAATAGTAGAGAAATATAAGAGAGTATGCAGTCTGATTTCCTGATTGCATACCAATGGTGAACATCCCAAACACAGTTGGGTACTATGGCTGTGTTCAGTGTAAAGTCCTAAAAAGTTCTGGGGCCTGTTCCACAAAAAGTTACGCACGATCTTAAGTTTGATTTACTTTTGGCGTAAGTATGGTGAATCAAACTTAAGATTGTGTGTAACTCTTTGTGGAACGGCCCCCTGGACAGATTTCTTTCTGTTCATCATGAAACATTAGGTATACAAAAATAAAAATAAATAAAAACAAACAGAAAATATAAATATACTGTAAAGTGATATTATTTCCACTTTTTTTTTCCATGCAGGTACCCTTGAGGACAGACAGCCTTGATGTAGCTGTGTACTGCTTGTCACTGATGGGAAGCAACTGGCCAGATTATCTTCGAGAAGGAAACAGAGTTCTAAAGAAAGGGTAAATCTTTCATACTTCATGTTCTGAATGAATGATTTTAACATAAATCATATTCACAGTAACTTTTTAAAAGTAATATTGTTGAAATTATTTAAAAATGTTCTCTAAAGCAATTTGTGTTGTGTGTGTGACTGAATAGACAAAAGGGCAGCTGTCAGTAGATAACCAGTTGAAAATAAGTTCTAAAAATAATTCCTATGAAAATTAATCATTGCTTCATACTGAGGCATTGTTTTGTTGGTACATCTGTCATGGAGAATTTAAGAAGTATGGGTAAGACCACTGTATATATAAAGGTTTTAAAGAAGGGAAAATCACACAATTTTGGATATATTCTAGGACTGAATAATTTACTTTAGGGATTTTGATAAAATGTTCATCAATTGACTATATATATGCAGTTTTCAGACTGCAATTTGAAGGTGTATAACAGCTACATGTTCTACTATAAAAGCAGAATTTAAAAGTGGAATTTGGTGACCCACCCCCACTTTGATCTTCCGTTCTTTTCCAGTTCTCTTCATATTTGAAGTTTTCAAAATTGATGTCCAGTTTACATTAGACTGTGGTGTCATATTACCCTACTTTCATATGAATAGTTGACCTAAATTTCAATATTTAATACCATCTGAAGTGTCTGCAGTATCACAAAATGACATTATAAAGGTCAAGATTTTATTTGATTCTAATTTTTAAAAAACACATTATTGTCATTTGATTCTTTTTTTTCCTGTTATGAACCTGACCAGAGGCGTCTTAAAGATTGCAGAAGTTGCAAGTCGTTTTAAGTCAGTGGACTCCTTCATCAGTCTCCTGGATAAACTAGGTTTCACCTTGAAGGGAAAGGTTAGTCTTTTTTTTTTCTTCTTCTTTTTTTTTTTTAGTTTACTTGACAAAACCAAAGTAGGAATGCTGCTTATCTGTTACAGATTTCCTACAAAGTGGAAAAATTAAAAAGAAAAGAAGCAGGCTGAATTAGTTGTCTTTCCTTTAAAGTTGCTGAAGGGGGAGGGGTGAGAGGCAAGTTAAAAGTGGGTGAAAGTTCAAGCTGGAATTTTCGGCAAACTGACAGGTCAACCAGGTGGTTACCCAGTAGTAGGTATGTATCACCCAGTAAAGGGTATGTGTCACCCAGTAAAGGGTATGTGGCACCCAGTAAAGGGTATGTGTCACCCAGTAAAGGGTATGTGTCACCCAGTAAAGGGTATGTGTCAGCCAGTAAAGGGTATGTGGCACCCAGTAAAGGGTATGTGGCACCCAGAAAAGGGTATGTGTTACCTAGTAAAGGGTATGTGTCACCCAGTAAAGGGTATGTGTCACCCAGTAAAGGGTATGTGTCACCCAGTAAAGGGTATGTGTCACCCAGTAAAGGGTATGTGTTACCTAGTAAAGGGCATGTGGCACCCAGTAAAGGGCATGTGGCACCCAGGAAAGACAATTCTCAAGGTGCTCGGCAATTTGATATTTTGGATAAGTTAGATGCCATTGTAAGGATAAAAAGTTAGCAGTAGGTGAAGCTTCTTTTCGGAGAATATTTTACTATAGCAAGGGAAATACTGGCATTTGGAAGGAGATTTGGGGAGGTCACAGAGGTCAGTACTTGAAAAGATGTAAAAAATGATGGGAAATTTTTCTTTTTTACATGGGTTTTTACATGGGAAAATAGAAATTTTTAACCAGCTGCAGATGCTAGTGACCTACATCCTTTGTGACAACTCCGACAAGAAAGGTCATGTGTAGTGTGGTTAGAATCCAATAAAAATAGCATGCTGTGTTAAGGTGAACTTAGAGAGATCAAAGCTTGAGGGGTTTCACGTGAATAGGGAACCATTCAGGAAAGCCCCCCTCTGTACAGGAAATTGTTTGATCTCATGGAAGTGAAAGGGGGTTTCCCTGTACTCTGTGTAATAATTAAGACTTGGATATGTCTCAGGTCTGTTTCAATGGTAAGCACTCTCTAAGCTGATCAAAGGGGGTTTTTTCACAAGTTTTGCCATTGTTTCATTTCATTTCATAAACTTGGTTCCTTTATAATATTTGATAATATTTGATAATATTTGAAATGAAGAACAGGAACATAGACACTATGTAACTTTAAGATACTGTGAAAGGAAGAATTAAAACCTGGGGACTTGTGAAGCAGGGTGCTTCCCATGAAATATTGAATTCATGGAGGACAATAAACCTTAGAACAATTGACAACATATACCACTCCAATTTCCCTGCCAAATACTAACCAACTGCATGGTCAAGTGGCTGGACCATCCGACTTGCAGTCAGAAGGTTTGTAGTTTGACTCCTGGCTAGGTCATATGGAAGACTTTAAAAATTGAACCTACTGGCATTGTGCTCAGTGTTCAGCATAAGAAATGGAGCAGGGAAAAACAAGCCAGTGAGCCACAACTGGAGAAAAGGCCTTGGCCGGCCGGATTTAGCCAATTGGTTAGAAAGTGTGCTGTAAAACTCCATCTCACTAACTAACTAATCCTTCCAAGTGCCTTCTGTTTACAATGTGAAACCTCCCATATTGGTTGATTTTGACCAGTCAAATGAGCACATCCCAAACCTTGGACTTTTCAAATTGCTTGTCAAATACTCCGCTTAAATAAATTTGTGAGAAAATATTTACTTGCAGGCACAAATGGGTTAGCACTGACCACATGCCAGTGAGTCACAAATGGAAAAAACGGTGGCAGGCCCATCTTAAACCAACTAAGCGGTTAACCCCATCTAATTACATGCACCTACACTGTGCTCCTGCCCTGCCTTTTTTTGGCCTGAAATCCAATGAAGCCAATTGTGAATGATTAACCAGGTACCTCATGTATAGAATTGACCAATGTCTTTTTTAAGAGAGAAAATGACAAGTCTTCATTAACAAATCGTAACCTAACTTTATTATTTATTTGTTTTTTTTTGTTATGATTCTTTCATCAGGACTTGACAAACAAGATGTTTTACATGTTTGACTTTGAGAAAAAGAAAAACTGCGGACAGATACCAGATAAAGCGGCCAGCATTCTCAAGCCTTGCATGTACAAGCGTAGATAGCGATGACATTCCATGGATAAGAACTGTCTACAGACCATTGCTTTTATTTATCTCTTTCAATGTGTAAGGGCAGTAAGGGGAAAGGGATGTGTCATCTGCACTCAAAGCTTAGGATATCAAGTAGGTTGCTTTCAAAACTGATCGCTAAAAGTGAGTTACAATCGGACTGACTTTACTATGAGTGCATCATAGACTCTTTTCCAAGTAGCTATTACAAAGGATTATGGGATAGAATGTTGGTGTGTATTGTTCTTTGCCATAGTACAGTGCCATTGAAAAAAAAAAAACACATGCCAAAATACTTTTCCACAATCCTTTGTAATTACTGTATGCAAAAGGGTCTTTTTGAAAATTGCATACTTTTCTCCTAACCTTAAGTCTGTGCAGACAATCTATGAGTTGTGAGAGCAGGGATGTGGTTAATTAATTCTTGTTTGTCATGGCAGGCATTGTCAATTCCACCTGTCCAAAATTTTAGGCAAGGAAGGGATTATTCATGTGGACAAGTAAACTTGAAAAACAGCTAGATCAATGGACAAGTGGTTTTAAACAGAATTTGTGGAATTTTGGGAGATGCAATACCAAAATATGTTTTGAATTATGCTCTGGAAGGGTTTTAAAAGGGTGGAGTTGAAACTAATTCTACCTGGTATTAAACTGAAATTACTGTTTCCTTTGAATTTTAACTAAAGGGTGTACTGATGTCTTCAAGTTGGCTTACACATATGTTTGGTATTCCAAGTCTTGATATTAACTGCTACATAAGATATACCCTGCAATCACACAAAAGCAAAAGCTGATTTACTCAAGGTTACCATTTAGTTTTAAATGAATATAATTCAAATGCAAATAGAGTTTATGGCATTTACCTGCTGTACATTTTTGTTCTTGAAGAGCATGTAGTGCAAATTTTAAGAATGTGGTGAAGTGATACAGCAGCTAACATTTCTAGCCTCTTAAAGACTTGAAAATGTGTGATCATCATGTAAAACTTAGATGACTACATTTTGAGGGAGACTGGAGGGGTTTTGTAGAATTTCTTGACAGTCAACTGGAAATGGTGATCAATAACAGTGTTCAGGCTCTTTGGTCTCCACACAGCAATTTGCATAATTATCTACAACTCTGTGCTGCATTTGGGCCTGCAGGTAATAAGTGTAGAGAAGCTTGTGTTATTCACAATGTATGGAGAGTGCTTTGTATGCATACAATTGTCAGGTTTGGGGCAGGCTACCTTTAAAGCATGCATGTCAAAATCATGATGTGTACTGTTAAAACCAAGTACCTTTAGGCATGTATAATATTTGACATATCTACAAAGAAAAGTATGCTTGCATTATTGGACAAATTGGGTAGAGACCAACCTTGTGCTAATCAGTTGTCTCCATGCCCAACTCTTTATTTTGAGCATAATATGTTTCTGGAATTTGGATCTTCAAATTCTCTTTTACCTGAATCATGTTTTTCCTGCAAACCTCCTTCCCTGAAATGTGTTTGCAAAATTTCAGATTGCTCAGTCTTGTGACTTGCCCTTAGGTTGCATTACATAACTGCATCATTTCTAATATGTATCACAAGAGTAAGTGTTTTTTTTTTCTAATGAGTGTTTTTTTTTCTAATACCTATCATAAGAGTAATCTCAATTGAAAAAATTGGAAGTACTAGTGTAGGTAGAATTTTTGTTTAGGTATGCCACTGGGTAAAGTCTAATCGCCTGCCTGGGGCTTGGAACATCCCATTCAGAAATTGGATGTGTAAGTACACTCAAATACACTATGCATCTAGCATATGTTTGAAAGAATTTTTGTTGTATTACATATTTTAAAGAATTATGACTAGCATGTCCCCCTGTCCCCTCTTCTGGCTACACCAGTGGAAGAACCGGAGTAGAAAACAATCACAGTGGCTTTTGCACTAATGCTGTTACACCTCACCTGTTTCCTGAGTTGCTGCATGGTGAGTGTGCTCATACTCCAAGGCATCTCACTCATGCCTGCCTTTAATGGGCACTAAGTATCATTAGAATGGGTATTTAATGTTACATTGTCAACATTTGTAAAAATCAGAATGACAAAAAAAATACAAAAGAGAAGCAGTGACTTTTTAAAAATATTTAATAATTTTTAATTATTGGATCCAATTGATTCTGAAATACATAATGTAAAATTGTAAACCATCTCTTTGTTGTATTACAGTTTTAATGTTAAGTTTGTAAATTTTACATCTTATGGCAATGAAAATGCGACCAATTTTATTTGACAAAATGTAAGTACAAGCACCCTATCATTTTAAAGTGTACACTCTGCATTTGCCACTATCATCTTTTTATAATGCAAACATTGATTTCATCCCAAGAAAATGCAATATAAATGACAATGCAAACAGGTTTTCTAAAGTCCACTCACACTGTGTCATTCATGTAGAAACTGATCACAATAATTTGTCATTTGTTTCACTCACTTTTAATACCTCACTTAACTTAAACATTTTTTTAAACATTTTTTTCTTTTTTGTAAAAATTCACATTAATTGGTACTTGGATCTAATCATTAAAGGGCAAGAACAGTCACCCCAAACTAACTGACACAACAGCTGATTCTCACTGATTTCTAATTTCTCTTCCAAGTACCTTTTACATTCGTTATATTAAGAGACTGAAAATATTGCATATACAAGTTAGACCAATGTCCTACTCCTTATGAATTTCACTATTCAGTAAGAAAATATTTCCTCATGAATTTCATGAGCCATTTGTGAATAGGACAGATTGCTTTACTAATTCAAATCAGGATGACTGCATGGGAGAGAGCTTGTCAAAATTTTCTAATGAAGTTCAAAATGAAATATGTTTGCAGCTACATGATCAACAAAGTTACAAGCATTCTATGCTGCCAATCATTTTCCCTGTTGTTTAATTCTGCGATTGTTTTCTAAATTAAATAAGCAAAACCAAGTTATTGTTTTTTCCATTTAACTATGTTATAAGAAAAGAGTACATATGATAGGCTACATAAATTAAGAAATCCACTTATACCCAGTAGTCCTCAGAATTTTGGAAAGATGATAATTTTGGAACAAGCGGTTTTATAGAACTTCTGGTTTCCACAATAAATTTCGAGTATATAACCCAAACAAAAGTGACCCTAGGTTCCAAAACTTCTCTTTCCAAGGCCCCTTCAACTCTTTGGTGAAAAGTTTAGAGATTCAAAACCAAACTTACTTCCTGAGGGTGTTCTGCTCCCCAAAGGAGCTATGTTCCCCAAAAGAATGAACTTAACAGACCAACCTTTACCACCCTAAGGCCTCTGTACTGGCAGTCTGTAATTTAGGAGTCCCTTTTTTGACTGTCAGAAATGAACAGATATTACACATGATCTTACTCAAATGGCTGAGAAACAAATTATGAAAGACACATATAACCATCTTGTCACTGGTAGATCTTACGCAAATGGCTGAGAAGCAAATTACGAAAGACGCACATAACCACCTGTCACTGGTACAGCTCGGCACAATGTCCCTCTATTCATGATTTTTGTAACAAGAAACGGTCACAATATTTACAAATTTGTTTGCCAATTATTGTTCAATTACACAACTAGTCATGAAAAGGATAAGTCATCTGTATGCATACATGAGGAATTTGCACAACTTGAAGTGAAAGCACTCCTACGTAAGTCATATAGCACCACTGACAACTGGACCTACCTCGCCTCCTAAGTGACTATTCTTAAATCTGTCCAAAAATACAACTAGAAAATGGTACTGTAGTTGCAAACATAATAAGGCACTGCAGGTTGAAACTTTCCCTTTGGATTCTGAAGACAAAATTATCCAAGATTTGTAATAATTAAATTGCATGCCCTAAATTCCAAGGCACACAGTTGCACAATGAGTAATGGTAAACTTTTATGATGACAATTTGACCATTACCAATATTATACGTGGTAGATACTTCATGGCTTGTGGCCAATAATTGGTGGGAGCAGGGACAAGGGCTGGGGTGGCACTTGAAGTGATGACAACTGTATAAAAAGTGAAGTGGGGAAATCCGTCCCCTGCCTGATTGTATGTATTAGGCAGTGAAGTATGGTCAGTCTCTCATCATTTGCAACAGGATTAGAAAGTGAAAGAACAGCTGAAACTAATCAAAGGACCTGCCAAGAAAAAAAATTGCCAAATTTTCAAATAATGCATTGCTCTTTTTCAGTTAAGGAAGTGGTGAATAGTTCCCCCCCCCCACAAAAAAAAAAACCTCCACCATTCTCCTGCCTGGTCCACCTGAGAAAATAATACTTACACACAAACTAATTACTCAGTTTTAGGGGAATTAAACTTCCTCAAGTTCAAAGAAATTGAAAATCTTGTGGAATTTACAATCCATGATAATGTTTCATTGCTACAGTTGTCAACAGCTGAGGAATGTGATCCATATATTTAAATAGCATTCCTTACATCTGGTAATATGAAAAAGACAAAGTTGGCTATCTGATGTAACCAGCACAAAATATTGCAAATTCTTACATTTGAAAGGGAGGGGCAAACTCATATGTTTACTCAGGTTGGCAAAATTTTGGCTCTTTCTGACCAGAGATGGAGAAAATTGTAACTGAAACTTAACCATTTTTCATAATCCTATCCAACTTGAGTATTGCTGTCATGTGACCTGCACTTTCATCTTTCAGTTTAAAATGCTTATATCATAGACTTTAAGAAAAATATATACCATTTCAAAGCATGCATGCATTAAAACTTTGGGCAAGTGCTGAAATTTACACTTCATCTCCTTTCTCACACTGAAAATGGTCCTATTAACAGATGCACACTGTTCCATGCTACCAAATGTGAACTAATCAATGGCACAGAGCAAGTGTTTAATGCCCCCCCCTCTCGCCCCCATCTGTGCTCCCACTGAAAATACTCCCATACATACGAACAAACATTTGGTTATCCATGACTTTTTAAAGATTGGCTATGCCCAAGTCTTACTGTCCCCCCCACCAACACCCTACCATGATCCTCCTTCTGAAAATACATACAAGGAGTGTGGTCTCGTTGGTAGAACAGCTGACTCTCTCTAGGAAAGTCCAGGGGTTCAGTTCCCAGAGCAGGTCAAGTCAAAAATTTTTTTAAAATGGAACCTACTGACATTGTGCATAATGCTTTGAATGAGCAATCAAGTTAGGGTAACAATCCTGAGCCCCACAACTGAAAAAAGGCCATGAGCAGGACTAGATCACTAAACAAATAGGTTATAAATTGAAGCATAACCTAATCCACCTCTCATGCACAAATGACCTCTGTTACCCAATTGTGAGACCTAAGTTACTGACAGAAAAAAAACAAACTGTATACCTACCATTGTGTACACCATGATATAACTAGAATTGTAAAGACTTTGAAAATAAACTACCTGAAAAATGGTTCAAATGCCAATTTAAATTTTTGGGGGTAAAAAGGAAGAAGCAAGGTTTCAAGCATTTCTTTACTGTGTAACTTATATAAGTATATAAGATAAGACCAAGGAGTAACTTCCCAACAAAAAAAACACCCTAAACTAGCTTCCAAACCCAACAAAGTATCAACTGTGTTGTACATCCATGCATAAATATGATAAATTGAGGATATTTTGTGAAAAGAGAAATCGAACTGCTAGGTAGTTGGTAAATATGTGTTGACCATTTTGACAACCATTAAGAACAAAAAATATTCATAAATATATACATAATGCACGTTGTTTCCACACAATACTGACCTTGGCAATTAATTACCATTGTCAACATCATATTGTATTATTCAAACATATAAGTGGAGTTGTTACTCCCATTTATGGTGTTTATTTCTCTCTAGCATGAACAATGTACCAGATCAAATGTACGAACATCTACAAAAGTATTCCTTAATGAGTTGTGTAGGATTACAATACCAATAGATCAATAGAGTATCTATATTCGGCAATAAAACACCGACTTGCATTTTTCACACAGTAATTTTGATTCCAAAGGCCCATTACATTGTTTCCTGTAACTATTTCCCAAATTATGACAAAAGTTAGAGAGAGAACTCTCTACACTGGGGCTATCTATTTTGACAGCTTGTACACAATAAATTGGAGAAAGATAAATATGTGCTGATTGCTAATATAGCAACAGTGGAAGAATAGAATTTAAAGTGTCCCCTAAAACAGTAGCTACCACGCAAGGAGCATTTTACCAGCAAAAGGAATGGGAGAAGACTAGATGATACAAAAATATCACATAACATTTATACATTTTATATGAGTACATCCAATTTACTATAAGTTTGTGACTGAATGCTGCTGGCATGTAAAACCACTGAAAATAAATGTAAGAGCCAGTTAAATAAGGCAAGGGTAATGGAAATAATTGTGCATGGTGTCAATTAGTAAGGTTTCTGCCAGTTCTGCAATATTTTATTCATTACAACTTGTACACAGCTGCACTATGGTATATGTCAAATCTGTGTAAGACTATACAATTATGAAAAATACTCCAGTAAAAGGATGCCAAGATGTGTATTTTTTAAAGTGACAATACTTGCATGAAAATTACAAGCTAATTTTGTTGGAGTTATATTATGAAAGTCCTAGATCCCAACTTTGCTAAAGAAGCAGATTGCATCAGCTCATGTCTTTCAACCTAATTGATCACTTTTGATAAGAATAGCAGTATATTCTTGCTTCCTCTCTAATGACTGTTTGCTGTCGCCACTTCAAGCCACTCCTAGCTGAGACCCAATCAACCAATCACATATGCCGCACACTGACCACTTCAAAGACCACAGGTGTTCCTTGGCACTCTCAATATACTTCACAGGTTAATAGGACTTCATCGTTACTGTTGTAAGTAAAAACCTATGTTCTAAGGTTTCTTGGAAATCTCCAGATCCATTTCATTAAACCAGTGATTCTTCATTTATCTCATCATTTTCAAATTGACCCCAGCTGGTTCTCAAGTTCTTTGCTGATGGTGGTGGAGGAGCACTTCTAGCCTGAAAGATAAGCAAAATATTTAAAGGCCCAGTTCTCTCACCCTAAACAGTACCAATTCTCCAAACCTTACTTAAGCCCCTCCCACAATTGTCTGAAATTCATCCTCATCCAGATACAATCTCAGTTTATTGCTTTAAGGTGAGTATAGGAAAACTCAATTTGTATAATCAAAACACTCTCAGCACCATTCAGCTGTGTAATGTAAGCTTTGGTACTCTGCATTGTTTTGAACAAGCTGTCAATCAAGAGCTGAGCCAATTGAGAATTTTGGTACCCCCGTACCAAAACTGTAGTTTGGGATGAGAGGTTTGGCGCTTTAAGACCTAATTCTCTCGCACCAGACAGTTCCAATTCTCCTTACCTTCTTACTCAAGCCCCTCCCACAACTGTCTTAAACTCATCCTCATCCAGACACAATCTCAGTTTATTGCTTCAGGCTGAGTGAACAAGACCCAAATTTGTAATCAAAACACTCTCAGTGCAGCATATGCTGTGTGATATGAGCAACAGTACTCTGCATTTTTTGAACTTGCTGTCAATCTAGTAAACAATTTTTACCAATACCTTGCACCTCTCTTAGTTATGGTGATCAATGTTTTTCTGTCTTTGCCTGTAAATCATACAGCCATTTGAGATTATGTAATTTGCCACCAGTCAAACTTACCTATTTGGGTGTCTTTACTGTACAGAATTTAGGTATTTATTTTTTCATTTTTTGGTGAAATGCTTTGAGCCTTCATGGGAAAAGCATTACATAATCATCTTCAATGTATGTATGTAAAGATTAATTGAGAGAGTTTGTTGCAAGATGAAGGGAGGTTAAAAACCCAAGGTTATAAGAACTTGGGGGATGGGGAATTCCTATTTCTGACTTTTGGCTTTGTGCATTAGAGACATAAGCCAAGCAAGAGATAAACCTGAAATGGAAAGTTCAAAAGGGGTTTCAGTGACTTTCCACACCTATTGTGCCTCTGATTTGATGGGTAAAATATGAGAAACTCCCAATCTTGAAAGCTTTTTCTATTGCAAAGAGATGTCAGCAAAGGTAAATTTCATGAAACTTGGTTTTCCAGGATTTTCAGCTTGGGGGAAGGTTCCCCTTGTATCTTTCAATTGAGTTCATGAAGTAAAAATAACATTCATGTACAGATATTCCAAACAACCACAAAAATCTCTCCCCAACCTTATGTCATTTCAACCACTGTGACCAGAGGAAAACTTTTTGTGTAGCATAACAGATATTTTGAGAATTTTGAACAAGTCTTCTAATTTCCTGAAACTGAAAATTCCCGAACTAATACATACGTGATTGCATTCACATTCATCACCAGCTAACCCAATTGCAACCATGATAAGTCTTCAAATAGTTTAGATAACAATGTAAGTGCACACCTTGACAAGTGAGGAGAGCTGTCCCTCTAAAAGGAAGCCCTCAGAATGGACAAAATGCATGTAATTTTAAAATTTTAATGGTAAAGCTCCCTTTATGAGGAAGTACTTGAGCATGTTCCCAACAAAAACAACAACTCGGTTGAAAACAAAAAAGTTGTCCACAAGAAAGGGTACTTACTGGCTTCAGTGATTCACTCATAGGACTCTGTGGAGCTGACCTGGGATATTCATTTTCTGAATAGCTATATTGTGATCCATCTAGTGTCCCTGAAATCAGTAGATAAATATCACAATTATGGACATATCTTTGCTATTGATAATCTTCCTTCATCCTCCAGTAACTACTTTTGATAAATGCTATCTATCTGCAACATAGTATTATACCAACCTTCTGTCGGCTACTACCTTTATTTCTTCCACAAAACTTAACTTCACATATTCCCACCCCAAATTCTCACCCACTTCTGTGGCTATACCTGTTCATTCCTTTCTACAAGAAAAATCTTACAGTAAGACATAGACTGTTAAAAATTTATTAAAATCATAAATCTCATCTCTGTCGCAACTAAGCTGGCCATAAAAAAGAACTTTCTGTCCTTTATTGTAACAAAAGAGTCATGGTTTGGATTAGCCGAGCTGTTATAGAAACTCACAAAATTTTATTTTGAATAAAGGTTGGCATCTTTAGGTGAATTTAGAAACAACTTTCTACCACAAAAATAACCATAAATCAAGGTTTTCCTACTATGAAGGAATTTTGGAGTTTCAAAGTCAGAACAATGAAGTTAATATTACATGACTTACCTTTCTTTAAATTTTAACAACTAATATGTGACCAGGGGCATCGATCTGGTTTGTGGATAAGGGGGGGAGGGGGGCAAAATTTTCCAACAGCCAGAACCCTGGATCATGTCCCAGGCTGGATTCCTCTCTACGCAATCCACCCACATGCATTTACACTCACACTGACACGCACATACATAAAACGTAGACGGCGCATTATCAGTGCAGTAGTACCAATTAAAAAAACTCAAACAGACATTTCTTGAAACTATAAACCTATCTGTACACCACAATGGGTTTTTTGTTTATTCTGCCTCCTGTTTTTTTCAATCTGCCTGAATTATTGGGGGCAAAATGATGTGTTCCCCCTCCCCCAATATTTTCATTTGGGACATTTGCCCCTCTGCTCCACTGGGATCAATACCCCTACAATTGACATATATCAAATAAAGCTTCAATCAGTTTCTAAAATGATTTCAATGTACATACCTTCTTTGAACACCTGGTACAATTAAATTTTACACAAAAATATGCTGGTTTCATAAAGAAGACATCTTTCTTAACTCTCTAATTAAAGGATTCAAAACATTTTGGTTCTCAGGTTTACTCTTTATGGTTGTCAAAGAACAGTACAGAACACTATCTTTCTTCTTCGTCCACAAAAAATGTAGCAAGAAGATACCCTGGAATTTGTGGGATGTTTGCTGTTTGTAAATTTTGTCTATTTCCTCCCATTCTTCTTCATAAATTCTGACACAGAGCTCAATTAACTTCGATCTTACAGGTACAGCGCACAGTGTAATTAATTGCGATGGGCACAGTGCAAAATTCAAAACTATGAAAGGAGAGAGTCATTACAAAGTCTTTCTAAAAATTCTGCTAAGTAATAAATGTTTTCTTTTTTTTCCCTAGAATGAAAAGCATTTGATAGCAGGTTTATATTTTAAAAAGTGTGTCAGTATATAAAAACAAATGAAAACAGCTGAAGTATGTTATGGCAAAGAATGATGTTGAATGGAGTAAGAGCCATGTCAAAAGTGAAAAGGCTATAAAATTAAGGTATAACTGCAAACTATTGAAGCAGCAAGCACCAGACCATGCACAGCAGTAGTTGAGAGAGATTTTCAGGAATTTTCAAGCCAAAATGTCTAAATCAGAGGCTCAAAAAGAAGCATTATTTTAAGATTTTGTAGAAGTAATCCTAATTTTGCAAAAAGCCACTACTTATGATGCTGGGTTATAGGTTGGGAAAAACCCCTTGAGGGCAGTTCAAACACTGCCAACGACTAATGCCACCATTACTTACAGTGTGGTGAATTAAAGTTTTAGAGGTTTTAGAGAACTCATAACTCCCCCCACCCCCCCGGATTTGGATATCACAGGGGGCACTTCCCCCTTCGTTTAAAAGTTATGGCCCTGTGATGCATTGTGGTTCGATGCAAGATGTCATTTCGAACAACTATTTTACAAAGAACAAATACAATTGAAAGAGTAATATAGTGGCTGCAAACATCTACAATGGCAATACTGCAGATGGTACAGCAGAGTCAACTCTGAGGAAGCAACAGGCCTTCCAGCTTATCAGTTTGAGAGCACTCTGGTACTTTGTATACACCCATATGTAATGATGTTTCCCATTGGAAAGTCTAGGTCCATCCCAAACAAAGTGTCTCAAAATTCAGCATAATGAAGACTCTTTTTCTCCCCCCCCCCCATTTCCTTTCTCTCTGTTCACTCTTTCATACTTTTTCTACCCCCTCTCCCTTTTAAAAAAAAAAAAAAAATCGTCGCTTTGATGCAGTAAAATGTCAAAGTAATACACACAGTGTGACATTAATACACAGAGTGGAATGCATGCAGTCAATATGAATCAGGATGAAAAACATTTATGCACAAAACACCAAAGCAAATCAAAAACATTAGTACCAAAATTTGCAAACGAAGCTGGCCTTGCCATTTTTCCATGTACATCATCCCTGCCTGTAAAAATAAATATCGGGATAAAACAAAAGATGGCCTTCATTCATACGAGCCTTGCATGCAAACATTACAAGCTAAATTGAAAACAAAATAAATTTTGAAAGCTTTCACACTTCTACTCTCAATGTTTTCAGTGGCAATTGCAACAAGCACATGGGTTCACAACTAATAAATGGGATTTATTTCATTTCAGTTGCAATAATTATGGGTGCATAACAATGACTACGTGATATTATGTGATAAGTCAAGAGCATGTTAAATTACTGTAAATTAAAAAAAGCTATTGTATTGATAATAGTGAAACCAAAAGTGTTTTTACGAATTTGTTGCAACTAAATACCGTTGCCTCAAAAATTGTGCAATACAAAACCTACATGTACTTTTCTTTTAGCTAGAAAACGACTCTGAGTGCTACTGATATCAAGCTATTGTATTGATAATAGTGAAACCAAAAGTGTTTTTACGAATTTGTTGCAACTAAATACCGTTGCCTCAAAAATTGTGCAATACAAAACCTACATGTACTTTTCTTTTAGCTAGAAAACGACTCTGAGTGCTACTGATATCAAGACATAAATATATACAATATTCCTTCCACATGCATTTAAATCAATACTAGCCTCTTGCTATTTATGCCTTCCTTCAATTTTGTCAAAAGTGTCTGATTTGCAAAATATTAAAAATGGCAATCAAGCCAACCATACCCATTCAACTTTTAAATTATTGAATAAGACCCAAAGGACACAAAAGGATACCGAAACTTATTGACATTCATATGAATCTGGCTAATTTTTCATTGTATTTTGTCTTTTTACCAGCAATTTAACCTTTTCAATTTCTTTGCCACATTACGGAACAGATTAGGGAAACCTCAACCTCTTCATATATTTGTAGTTTCGACAAAAAACAGAAAGATAAGTACACTGAAAATTAAAGGGATCAGGGATCAATTTTGCTCCAAAGAAGAATAATATGTAATCACTGTTGGGAATGCTGATTTGGGTTGATTCAAAAAATAAGGGAATTTCTATGCACTTAAGTTTGAATTGAGATCTTTCATTTAATTCAGCTTTAATTCATGGAATACTTCCCAACTGAAAAAAACTAACCCCCAAAGATGAGAAATAAGAGTGCTTAAAACATTAACTGATAGTGTGTGGCACGTATGAAAATCAACCTGTACTGATGAAACCACTGTTAAGAACACTGAATACATATGTAAGTCCCATGACATTGTAGAAAAGTACCCCCTTTATGTGAGACAGAAAAAAAGATACACATTAAGTATTTCAACTGTTTCTGACACCATAGTAGACCCTCTCCATCCCCCACACAAAATGAATAAGTTGCATGCAAAAGTTGTGCCTATAAATTTTGAGGACTGGTTGGAATGAGGAAAAAAAAAAATGAGATAAAATTATTCTCTGCAGTCAGAGTTCAAACAAGAACAAAACTTGGAAGGGATAAAAATCCTATGCACACAAAAAGAAGAATCCATTTTTTTTTTTTTTGGGGGGGGGGGGGGTTATATAGCTTCCCTCATGCCTATCACTCAAGTTGGTCACACTACCCCATTTCTTTTGCTAATCCTCTACAAAGTGATTCCTTTGCCTTTTTTTTATATTTTACCAATCTAGCATTCAAACCATCTTTTCTGCATTTCTTTCCCCCTCCCTTTATTTCAGTTGCTTATTTCTTCTCAAACTGTAACCTCTGTCTGAATCACATTTAGAGCTGAACATTACATGTGGTTAGAAAAGATGAGTAAAGCATTAAGCAGGAGATTAGTAAGCATTAAAATGTAAGTACCACTGTAGGAAGCTCTTCTAGTTACTAGATCTGTCTCACCCTCATCCCCCTGGGCAAAGCTAATCTCTGGTAAAGGAGGCGGGGCAAAATCTGGCGGTGCAAAATCAGGAGGATCAAAGTCAGGGGAAGGAATATCCTCGTCCTCTACATCCTGTACAAAATGAAAAAATTCAATAAATTATTTCCTTGGATGGAAGATTCAGGGTAAAAATGCTTACCTGCTGAGAAACCAAGATTGAGCTGATTTTATTTTGTATGATATTGTATTTACAGATCAATATGTATACATTCCTTAAAGTAAGAACACTCAGTGTATAAAAGTACATGTCACATATTGCTTAAAAATTCTTAGATACACTATACAACATTTCCTTCCTTATAGAGGGAAAATGTTCAAACATCTCCATATATTATATTCTACAGAAGTATGATAAGATGACTTACTGTAAAAAATATATTCAGACTGACAGGGCAAAAACTTTTTTTTACCACAATGTTTGAAGGACTCAAACAATTATTCCATCCTTATGGTAAAAATAAGACCCAAATTTCACTGAAATAGATTTTCTCAATTCAATAGGTCCACTTTGCTCATTAGATTTACTACTTAATCCAAACATAGTTATAAGATTAAAAAGAACCAATTGTAAACCAGCCTATGTGGATAAGCTTTATTCACACGAGGACTACTTACTTTTCACATTGGGGATACTGCATAAAACTAAATGCCCTTTTGAAGTGCTCCAGCACTGCTCATAAAATCTAAAGTCTAAATATAAAATCAAAAAGTCTTACATAATCAAGGCTAATGCTCCCAAAATGAATTAACATCTGCCAATCTTTAAATATCAATGAGTGCAGAATACATAGAACACCCAAAATAAATCTGCATACAATTTTACACAATTTAGTCATGCTGTATCTGTACATAAGCTAAAAATAAAATAACACCTCTTCATAACTTTTCAGTATTTCCACCTTCTCCTTTACTTTTGCTATTTTTATCTTTTTTCACCTTGCACATTTCTCCAAATGAAAAGTTTTCATTATTTACATCCAACCTTTAATGCCTTGTTTTCATTACTGTTTGAACAGGTTACACCCTTCAGGTAGTATCTCAAGTGAACAAACTATTTACATTTAGTTAAATATATCCTTTTTTTTAACTGTAATGCTGTTCTTCTTTTAATACTGTAGAAATCTTCTCTTTCGTAAAACAATAAAGGGGGGTTGTTTTCAAAATTCTCCACAAAAATTCTGCACCATATTTGGACATTGACTTAAAACTAACGACTAATGATCCATGATCATGGTCTAACCCCGTTATTTAGTCTTGTTGCGAATCTGTGTAGAATTTTGTTACCCAACAAATATTTAGAAATTTTCATTTGACACTAAGTAAAACAAACTTAGGGCTTCTTCTAACCAGAGAGACCTCTTCAATGTTTCTTTATTGAGGAAAACGATCAGTTCAGACACCGAAAATGACTGAAACAAAAGGCTAATATTCTCTGTCAAACTGTGATTGCCCCTCTAATAAAATACTACATTTTTACACCAAGTTTTGGTGATGATCTTTGGTCCTGCCTCATACAAAATCTTATTGCACTTGCATACTGCAAATCATTATATACACTGTAAATGTAACACCTATACAACCATGTTACCTGTTGTTCCCTTTTCACATCAGTTATAACCCGTTGAGGTCACAGCCCAATGGTCCTACAGTCTACTGGCACCTTATTAGAAAAGTTTTCTGACATAGAATACTAGAGACACCTTATTTGTATCCAAAAATGTTTCATACAAACCACTACTACAGTACAAATATTACTGAGAACTTTACAATGTAATGAATGGAAACTACAAGAATGGAAACAAAGGCAGAGAGTAACAAGTGGAAAAAAGGCCATGATCGACCCATGATTGGACCAATTGGATAGAAACTAAGCAGGTAAACTTCATCTAACTTCCTACTTACAGGAGGAATGGAGAAAAAAACCACTTTACTTGCATCTGTTTACGTCATATGGCACCCCTTACAGTATTTTGGATGTTAAGTATTTAAATGTCCTTCATAGATGCCACCACATGCAACAACATGCAGGGTTTAGGGTATATCTCATGCAACAATTTTCTGTGCAACAAGTCTTCTCACTGGTTCCTTCAAATAAAATGCAATCCTTCCAGTGAGAGACACCCCACCATCCCTCAAACATGGTCAGTCATTGTCAAAACTTGTGGAGGAGTGCCATCAACTCAGTGACTCTGTCACTTCTGTGACTGGCAATTTAATGTAAAACAACATTTCCTAAGGAGCAAAGCTGATGAGCAATTTTGATTTTGGTGAACATCCAAAAGGGTCCACCACCAATTTGACTGAAGATGAGGATGATTACAATTGAAATGATGACTGTACAAAGTTTAACAACTGACCCACAATGACTCATCTCATCATAAAAAATTGACTAACAATTGAGGTAAATGCAGTAACGTAGTGTGAGTACAGGAGGACAATGGGTATTAGTCCTGAGCACTGGTACAAGTCCGAAGAAAAATTAATCACCAGTATGGGCACAGATACTAGATCATAAGTGTGGGTATGGGTGCAAATGCAGAATCTTGGAGTATAAACACCAGTAAGGGTACAGGTATTACAACATTGGGTGAATGTGACTCATCTCTCAGTCACACTGCTAGTTAAAATTATTGGTTTAATTGCAGACATGTGGATCACTCTGTTACTAGTCATTGACACAAATATGACTGACCATGCTAGGTTGGGGGAGGGGAGGGTGGAAGGTAAAAAAGTCCATCATTGAATTAATGCATGCATGCTTTGCATACCACAGCAACAATGCGATACTTGGTGAATCAAGTCATGGATTCGATCCTACATTCTTCATACCAGTTCTGAGGCTTTGATCATATTTCCCTTAAATTTTAACAGATAATGTTTGGAGTTGACGGAGTGCTCACTATCAGGACATCGTGACTGCTGAAAGGGTTTTAGTCTTTACTGAACCTCTCCTCTCAATTTTTGGTGCGAGGGACCTTCCATTCACCTGACTACCATTTCTTTCACTCAATCCTTCTGTGCTAAACATCACTCTTGCTAGTGTAATAACATTATCAATACAACTCTGTTCACAAACATTTTTATTAATGCAGGTGTTATCCTCTCCCTCTATTGGTAACAACTAGATTCTACCTCATTAAACTTTGCTGTTCTAAAATTTACAGTCTTTTTAAAAGTGTATAACATTTAAAACAAGCTTTTCCATCAAGCTTAATGTCTTATAATGCATTAAGGTATAAAAAATTTAGGGAACACATCCAAGATAACTATGAAATGCAAATGCGATTTCTGAGGACAAATCTAATCAGAATGTTTTTTAAGACAAATAGCATCTCACAAATATGCTCCCCAACCAAATCATCTAACTGAAATTCACTTTTACAAACAAATGCACTAGTTACCAGTTCATGGAACATGAAAGGGAAAAAAAAGTTGAAACAAGTTCCATTTGTCCACCAATACCAATGCTGTTGATACTGTATCCATGATTCTGGTAGAAGCACATTTACTCAAGATAGTTTCATTTACGTTTGGAATCCTGTAAGTCAACAATTACTGATAAAACAATCATGTTTGGAACTGTATCACCTGAAGACTCTTCCTTGTAGGTAAACAGAAGCATGCTCAGTTTCATATTAACAAGATGCAACAGACCACATGCAAAGTTGCTGTTGGCAGCTAAGAAGCTCAACATTTCTGATGATGAGTCGGATTCACCGGATCAAAGGTTCGCTAGATAGAAGGTTCACTAGACCAAAGATCCGAACTGCAAACTTTACCTTAACCCCAAGTATAATCTTACTTGGTTTGAAACTAGGCCATAAAACTCCATCTAACCAAACCTAATAAAAGTATAACCCTAAACCAGGTCCCCAATAAAGCCTCCAGAAGGGTAATTTTCAGCATAATGTTACATCTCATTTTGTATTTCCCCAAATCCTATTACCCTGGCCCTCACCAGAGATAAACTTTTTATCAAGCAGATTTTCTGTCTAGGGAACCTTCAATCCAGTGGACCCTTGCCGTATGTGGACCCTCTGCAGACTGGTAGATTCCTATAATCACGATTTATACAGTCCTTTTCAATTGTTCTCAAGAAAAAATTTCGCCCATGCTGATCCCTTATCCAGTATATGTCATGCACACTGCTTCCGACACTGATGCCACATACATTAATATAAATCCAGAGGTCATTGTTCCCACATGTCATTATTCAGAATTATGCATATGCATCTTGCATGCAATTTCAAGATTATTGTTTAGAATCCACTGAACTATTTGTTAGTATTTTTCTCCTTTCAAATGCTGTTTTCTTCCATTTCATCCAAACCTACTTTTGGGGAAGTTTCAACCTTGGTTAAAATCACAGATGATTCAGGCTTTACATCCTCTTTCTCAGCTGAATGCTTGCACTTGAAAATAAGGAATGTTATCATTTAATTTAAATATATTTATCACCAAACCTTCCACTCACAATTCTATCGTCTTCTGCCATTCAAATTTTCAAAAAAACTCAATGCTTCACCTGCCCCCTTCCCCACATCAATGTTTTATCATAATTGTTATGATAAACAGCATCTGCATGCTCTCTGACTGAAACATCTAAATGAAGATTTCAAGACATGAGCAATTACCAACTTTGCAAAAATGGCAAAATGAGCCAATTAGAATTTGTCCTTGAAACTCTTGATTTCAAACATGTTAAATGATACAATTGCTCTGCACTAGTGTTTATTCCAACAGCATGGTCATAGCTAACTCTTACTAATGACTGCAATAGCTTTTCAGAGGCTGAAATTCAAACACACCATGGTGAACTTTCAAATTACACTTTAATTATACCAAGCACCAGATACAAATGTCATGGACACAACAACCCACATACAACTTGTAAGGCAAAAGATGAGATGTGGTGCATCAACATGTACCACTTTCCTTTTGCCAAGCATAAAGTCCGCTGTTGGCTAGGGGTTGTAAGATAATTTCATGGTATTCCCCTCCTGTCACCATGAGAGGTGACTTACGGGGGGTACTTTAACAGTATTTGAACTTTATTCAGTTATCTCCATTCCCCACAGGACAATTTTGGCATTTGCTTTTGTCTAGGTATTTTGGTAGAAATTTAAACCATCTTCGCATTTTCCAAACTCACAATTACGTTACTTTATTATATAAATGACATTATGCACTACATTCCTGTTGTTGTGTCATCAAACCCAACCTAACAATCTAACCAGATAAAACCATCTTCACTATATCATTTTTGGATATTGAACCTGAACCTGATCTCCTAAATAAACCTGATCCATTTAGGAGACCTGTGATCCATTTAGGAAATCCATGATCCATTTAGGAGACCCATGATCCATTTAAGGGACCCTGACTCATTTAGAAGACCCTGATCCGTTTAGGAGATCCTGATCCATTTTGGAGACCCATGATCCATTTTGGAGACCCATGATCCATTTAGGAGCACCTGATCTATTCAGAGCATCTTCAGACAGAGTTCTTTTCTGTCTTGGGCTCAATGGAGCATGGTTCTCTAGAAGGCAATTTGTTCTTGTTTGAGAATCAGTGACAATTTGTAAGGTCAGAACATTGCTTGCAAGCTTTTTCAGTCTTGCTGTTTACACAGAGAACTGAGATAAGGTCATACTTGTAATAAACTTCTACAAAATTACAGCATCTGAGGCCTATGGAGAGCTAAAATGCTACTAATATTCCAATTTTTCAGATTTTGTGAGAAATAATTGCAATATTTGTAAATATATTCAATCAAACTTTATAATCAGTGAGTACTGCAATATAACTTCACAACAAGTTCAGCATAAACCATTGATACCTTAAAATGGTGCAGGCAAACATTTTGGCAAATTTAGGTCTCTCGCTCAATTTTTCCTTGTCCATGAATTAATCTTAAAATCAATAGGGGAAAGTTCATTCAAAGAAAAAATGTTTTTCTTGATTAGTCACAAACATTAAAATCCTCCAATGAATATAAACATATGGAAACTGACTCCATTTTTTATTGAGGGGCCAGAGCTAAATGATGAGCTTAAGAGTGGAAACTTTCAAAGAGGGCTTCACAAATATGCAGTCAGCTTTATGCTGCAGACTTAATTTAAAATGAGCAAAACACCATCAAACTATCAACAAGAAACAGGATTCTTAATCAATACTTACAAAACCTGTACAAACAAAATGAATACCACTTACCTCTTCGGATCCTAAAACACTTCCATTTTCATCAACTTCTTCCACCAGCAGAGAGGGGAAGACCCCTATATGCCCTGCAAGTTCCCCCTCCCAGTAACCATCATCTACACCAGGCTCCCCTTTACTTGTAACTTTGAAAACAGTTCCTTCCAAAAATGAAAGCTCCTCAGAGCTGGAGCCCGTGTAGTCATAGAGTGCTCGTACATAACACACTGAGAAAAGCAACAAAACAGAGGATGCTACACAAAATGCTTTGACAAAAAGCTATGAATGATGGGAAGGATTAGAAACCATTTGTATGCCTAGAGAAACAGGGAAAGATGAGGCTTAATGGCTCACTTTATAACCTTTTTCCAGTTCTAGTGAGATGGAAGACGAAAGGAGAAAAAAATCTTTCCATGTAGTGCACACCCCAGATTTCTGATTATATTTTAATTCATACTGCGAAAGTTTTGCCTCATAATGGATCCCTCATTATGCTCAGTCATTTAATGTCAAACAAATTTCCTCTTTAGGTTTTGTTCCTCTGCTATAGAGGTTTTGCAATTATGTAAAATAACCTGTGACAGGTACGCCATGCTGGAGGACACTTATGCTAAGTACACATGGCTTTGTGCTGAGGGGAGTGGAAAGTGCACGGTGGAAAAAGCGGTGTGTACACATTCCTCCAGCAAGCACGTCAAGTGTGGTTTAGCATGAAGTTACATATACTCCCAACATGATCACCAGCAGGTATTATGACATTGAAGTTGTAGATGAGTTTTCCATCTGAACTGGTCTTTCAGAAAATACCAAATTTGATTCAAAGTGTTGAGTTGGTTGCCACCCAACATAAAGTTGCAATTCATTAGCCATTGGCTTACAAACAGAAAAGGAAACAAGAATGCAAAAATGCACTGAGGTTTCGATGATACATAAATTTTCCGTTTCACAGAATGCCATCATGCACCATTATCTTCTCATTCATATGTTATACTAGCATGTTCCAAAGATAATTTTGTCATTCCAGATGACCTTTTGACCTCCATAAAAGCCATACATAGCTAGACATACAAACAACAGACAGACAAATGGACAAACAGCTATCTTGAAAGATCACATTTAAAAAGGTTTCCAGGCTTTGACCCCTGGAGATCCCAGATGACCTTTCATGTCTGTCAAAAACAATGGGGACCATCTCTGACCATAATGCATCCACATACCCAAATATGAAATCTATCCAAGTTTCCTATCTTGAGATATCACAGGATTTTCAGACTTTGACCAGCAGTGACCCTAGATAACCTTTGACCTCCATCATAAACATTAGGTACCATCTCCTGACCATAACACATCCACATACCAAACATGAAATTTAACCAAGCTTCCTACCTTGAGATATTGTGTTAACAAGGTTTTCAGACTTTGACTCCCAGTGACCCCAGATGACCTTTGACCTCCGACAACAACAATAGGGACCATCTACTGACTATAACGCATCCACATTCCAAATATGAAATCTATCCAAGTTTCCTACCTTGAGATATTGTGTTAACGATGTTTCTAGACTTTGACCCCAGTGACCCTGGTGACCCCAGATGACCTTTGACCTCCACCAAAAACAATAGGGACAACCTCCTGTCCATAACTCATCCACATACCAAATATGAAATATATCCAAGCTTTCGAACTTGAGATATCCTGTTAACGACATTTTCAGACTTTGACCCCTGGTGGCTCCAGATGACCTTTGACCTCCGCCAAAAAGAAATACGGACCATCTACTGACTACAATGCATTAACATACCAAACATGAAATCTATCCATGTTTCCTACCTTGAGATATCGTGTTAATAAGGTTTTCAGGCTTTGACCTGGTGACCCCAGATGACCTTTGACCTCCGACAACAACAATAGGGACTATCTACTGACTATAACGCATCCACATTTCAAATATGAAATCTATCCAAGTTTCCTACCTTGAGATATTGTGTTAATGATGTTTCTAGACTTTGACCCCTGGTGACCCTGGTGACCCCAGATGACCTTTGACCTCCACCAAAAACAATAGGGACAATCTCCTGTTCATAACTCATCCACATACCAAATATGAAACTTGAGATATCGTGTTAACGACATTTTCAGACTTTGACCCCTGGTGGCTCCAGATGACCTTTGATCTCCGCCAAAAAGAAATACGGACCATCTACTGACTACAATGCTTTTACATACCAAACATGAAATCTATCCATGTTTCCTACCTTGAGATATCCTGTTAATAAGGTTTTCAGACTTTGACCCCTGGTGACCCCAGATGACCTTTGACCTCCACCAAAAACAATAGGTACCATCTCCTGACTATAACGCATGCACATACAAAATATGAAATCTCTCAAAGCTTCCAAACTTGAGATATCGTGTAAACGACGTCTTCAGACTTTGACCCCTGGTGGCTCCAGATGACCTTTGACCTCCGCCAAAAAGAAATACGGACCATCTACTGACTACAATGCTTTTACATACCAAACATGAAATCTATCCATGTTTCCTACCTTGAGATATCCTGTTAATAAGGTTTTCAGACTTTGACCCCTGGAGACCCCAGATGACCTTTGACCTCCTCCCAAAACTATAGGGACCATCTTCTGACTTTAATGCATCTACTTACCAAATATGAAATCTATCCAAGTTTCCTACCTTGAGATATCGCGTTAACAAGGTTTTCAGACTTTGACCCCTGGTAACCCCAAATGACCTTTGACCTTCCCCCAAAACAATAGGGTTTTTCTCTCAATGTGGCGCATCTATGTACCACGTTTGAAAACTGTCAGACATTCCTACCTTGAGATATTGTGTTAACAAACAAAGTGTCACAAACACACATTCACACACACACCCACACACCCACACACACATACATACATAAACATGCGGGCCATCATGAATGCATTGGTTTCTCTTATCATCGAAACCAAAAATGATATAATGAACAGAATGTGACTTGTTCATCATGAAGAACAAACAGCTCATCCAGCACAAGTAAGGTTGCCAGCCTAAGTCAACATTTTCTTCAAGTTACCCTTATGAAAGTGCAAACATGCATTCTCTTCAAACATATTTCAAAATCTGTGACCAGCAAATTTAACTTTTGCATTTCCCATTTTTTAGTGAAAGTGAAAATTATAAGCCAGTGCCAAAATTTGAGGTCTATTTTGAGGAAGTTTTTACAAGTGTTATGATACACCTTGCCTTGTGTTTAAATCTATGACAAATATATATCTTTCCGGTGCAAACAGTGTAAAACAATTTGAAGACAACAGGCTTGCAAGCCTTGTTGCTAGTAGAAAACCCTTTTGCACAGTGCTCCCTTTGAGAAACCCTAAAAACTTAGGTCCTGCCCTTAACTCCCTCTATCCACAGTGTTACCAGTTCACCAGAGTTTAGTACAATTTATAAGAGGTGAGGGGGAGGGGGGATATGTAGGTGAAGGGTGGGGGGGGGTATGTAGATGTTCTGGATCACACATCCTTAAAGAGAACAGTTTAATCAGAGTGATCATAAGTCTTTATTTTGAAAGCTGGCTTGATTGGTACATCAGCTGGTAGTGTTAAATCCAACAAATTTTGTGATGCTGCTTCTCCTCCTTTTCCTTGGTCTTGTTTGTTTATTTGTGTGTTTGCTTTTTTTTTTGAGGGGGTGTTGAAAATGAAGAAATATGAGCTACTACTACACACCTGCAGGTGTACCAGAGTCTGGTACTGACACCATATTGGCAGTGACTGCTTGCACTTCATAATCAGTCAGAGAACTGGCAGAACCCTGGCTGATTTGTGGGGATACAGCTACATCTTGGTTTGAGCTAAGGCCATCCGAGACTGAGAAACCTCTCACACGTTGCACCTCTACATATGCCTCTGGGATGTATCCACACTGACCATTGATATTTTGTACCTTGGAAGAAAGGAAAGAAGGGGTGAAGGGACAATATTTAAAGACTTTTAACTTTGGTGGATATGTGTAATGAGCATACAATATCTACAACTTTCCCCAATTCAAACTGCATGATGTCTTTAGACAAGCATATAGAAGAGAGAACTAAAGGTGCCCTCTATAGACCTTGTGCATTGACCACATACTGATTTCACCCTTTCAGCAGAACAATGGAACACATGGTCACATGGGTAAGAATTTGCGCAGCATGTGTAGCAGACTGCACACGTATTCAACAAATCAGCAGTCTGCATCAGTCTGTGTTGGTTTGTTTTGCCCCCAAAAGGAGGACGTACTTTCTGCTCTGTGACATCGTATGCACAAGGTCTGTTCTTCTATTAAAGTCCATCTGGACCCACGGTGCTATCAACAAGCTTGCCAGGAAGGGACTTACTGCGGGGAAAAGTAGGAATTACACATGTAAATACAAGTTAAGAATGAGGGTGGTGAGAAAAATGAATTTTTCTCTTATATTACAAAGAAATATTGCATTACAAATTGAAAAAAAATTAAAATCCAATAATCATGGTCACAGAATAATAAAATACTTATAATAAGGTACCCATAATACTGTGGTCCCTATTTCAAGAAATATGATTCTAAAGGAAAGATATTTAACAATTTGTAGCAAAGACCAAGTTGTTCATCCAAACTTTCAAAAATTCAAATAATGCAACTCCTGTAACTATTCTTATGCATGTTTTGATGAAATGACACTATTCCTGATGTTAATACTAGTGGGACCGAATGACTCAAGTGCAGCATTTTGTTCTCAATATTGCCCCCCCCCCCCCTTCCCACCACCAGATGACATGGTTTGTTAAAAATTTAAGTTATTTTTTTTCAAACCATGTTGATGCATTTCAAATGCGATATTTCCCTTTAAGTAACTGCACCTGTTTTAACTTACAATCTCATGCATCTTATTTACCAATTTACGATGTGAAAATGAAACCTGTTTTGTTTCAAAAACTTTCAAAATTAATTTTACTTTGGAAGTTTCCATTTTTACTTTGTTGTTAATTTGTTACTGCTTAATATATTATTTTATGGTTACTTTTTTACTAAGCTTCTGTTTTCTTAACTGCTTCTGTTTTTTCTCTTCAAGGCATAAGAGCAAGAATATAAAAGAACATAAAAATAGTTTCTTTACCTTTATCCAACCATCTCCTTCAGATTCTTCAATTATTTGCAGACTTTCTCCTTCAACCATTGTTAATTCATCTTCCCTTTGTGCCTGTGGGTGATAGGTAACAGCAAAAATAAATCTCAGACAAATTTGTCTCACAGTGTTAAACATCTCTTGACTCCAATACGCACAGTTAAAAATACGAATTTAGTCCATGACTACAAAAACGGGAAAATACATCAAACCCATATTGCAAGTCTCAGGAGTAGAAATAATCAGATCCCTCCCCTCTCCTCTACCCATTTCTACCCTCTTACTCACCAAGTATCTCTTACTGGCTACCCTTTCTCACCCGAATAAGTACCCTTGCACTCTGAGCCCATGAACTACACCCCTTATCAAAACTGAAAGACAATGCTGATGATAAAGACACTATTTCGGTCAGACTGGAGACCCCAGACCCAACTCATTCCTTCCCAACCCCCAACCCCCAACCCCACTTAACAATATCTTTCACACACCAGAATTAGCATTTACTTTGTCACACAACTCATGCATAGTACTAACCACCATCCAAATTACAACAGATAAAATTACAGTACATTCTGCAACTAAACCACCAGTTTGGTCAACTGCTAGAGCTAAAGCTTCTAAAGGAGAAGGCACAGGTTCAATTCACGGTACCAAAGAATGGAACCTACTGCTGTTGCCCTTGCTCCACATAAGCAATGGAGTAGGGAAAATAATCCAGTGCCCCACAAATGGAAAGAAGGCCGTTAGTGTCGCTAGATTACACCAGAATTTATAAGTTGAAGGGTAAAACCCTCACTACGATACCTAACCAACATTCTGATGCCGACTATTCTTGGCTTCACATAGTAGAACCAGAATGCAAAAATGCATTGAGGTTTCGATGATGCATACAGAACATGTTCTTTTCAAAAAAAGGTGCATTTATTGTAACACATGGTGACCCAAAGTGACCTTTGACTCCACCAGTAAGTAACTGGTTTTTCTTTTAACCAAAACACTTCTACAATGAAAAGCCAAATTTCATGCTGTGCCTTAAGATATTCTATCCTATTAACAAAGTTTTCATAGTTTGATCTCTGGTGACCCCAATTGACCTTCAACCTCCACCAAGGACGACAGAAGCCATCTTCCAACCATCACACATCCACATTCTAACCTTGAACTCTCTCTTATTTTCCCACCTTGAAATACAAAGTAGGAGTTTTCAAGGTTTGACCTTGGATAACCCCAGGTGAACTTTGACCTTTACCAAAATTAATAGGGTCCACCCTCTCGTCATAATTCATTAACAAACCAAGTTTGAAAAAATCCAGGCTTCCTACCATTAGATATCATGCAAACAAGGTTTTCGGGATTTGAGCCTCCTGTGACCCTGGATGACCTTTGTTCTCTAACAAAATCAATAGGGTTCTCCCTCACATTATGATGCATCAACATACCAAGTTTGAGATTAATCCAAGTTTCCTACCTTGAGATATCATGCAAACAAGGTTTTTGGAGTTTGACCACCTGCAACCCCAGATGACCTTTGACCCCTACCAAAATCAGTAGGATTTTTCCATACATCAAAACGCATCAACATATCAAGTTTGAAATCAATCTAAGCTTCCTTGCTTGAGATATCATGTAAACAAGGTTTTCAGGGTTTGGCCCCCTGTGACCCCAAATGACCTTTGACCTCTACCAAAATCAATAGGGTTCTTCCTTACATTATGATGCATCAACCTCTCAAGGCTGAAATCAATCCAAGCTTCCTTCCTTGACATAACGTGTAAACAAGGTATTCAGGTTCGGCCCCCCTTTAACCCAAAAATGACCTTTGACCTGTACCAAAATCAATAGGATTCTTCCTTACATCATAATGCATCAACATACCACGTTTGAGATTAATCCAAGTTTCCTACCTTGAGATATCCTGTAAACAAGGTTTTCCAAGTTTGACCCCCTGTGATCCCAGATGACCTTTGACCTCTACCAAAATCTAAAGGGTTCTTGCTTACATCATAACGCATCAACATCTTGAGTTTGAATTTAATCCAAGTTTCCCAACTTGAGATATCATGTAAAAAATGTATTGGGGGTTTGACCCCTGTGACCCCAAATGACCTTTGACCTCTACCAAAATTAGTAGGGTTCATCTACCCATCATACTGCATCAACATATTAAGTTTGAAATCAATCCAAGCTTCCTAACTTAAGATATTTTGTAAACATGGTTTTCCGGGTTGGACCCCCTGTGACCCCAAATGACCTTTGAACTTGACCAAAACCCATACCATTCTTCCTCTTGATATGTGGCATCTATGTACCAAATTTGAAAACTTCCAGACATTTCTACCTTCAGATACTGTGCTAATGAGTGAAATGTAAAGTGTTTCAAGTCCTATGAACATTTCTACATTGAGATACTCTGTTAATTAGTTAAATGTAAAGTGTTTCGAGTCCTTTGACACCTGTGACACCAAATAACCTTTAAACTTTTTGAAAACTGATATTGTTCTTTTTCTTGATATAGGACATCTATGTACCAAGTTTGAATACTTTCAAACATTCATACCTTCAGATACTGTGTTAATGAGTTAAATGTTAAGTGTTTCAAGTCCTATTGCATTTCTACATTGAGATACTGTGTTAATGAGTTAAATGTAAAGTATTTCGAGTCCTTTGGCACCTCTGACCCCAAATAACCTTTAAACTCAACGCAAACTTATGCTGTTCTTTTTCTTGATATGGGACATCTATGTACCAAATTTGAATACTTTCAAACATTCCTACCGTGCCATATCGTATTGTAAAGTGTTTAGAGTCCTTTGACCCCTGTGACCCCAGATGACCCTTGAACTCCACCAAAATCGATAGGCTTCTTCCTCTTCATATGGGGCATCTAAGTACCAAGTCTGAAAACTGTCAGATATTCCTATCTTGAGATATCGTGTTAACGAGTTAGTTGTATTAAATGTAAAGTGTTTCGAGTTTTTGACCCCTGTGACCTCAAATGACCTTCAAACTTTACCAAAATCAATAGGGTTCTTCCTCTTAATATGGGGCATCTATGTACTAAGTTTGAAAACTCAGCGACATTCCTATCTTGAGATATCGTGTTAACAAGCAAAGTGTCACAAACACACACACACATACACACACACACACACGCACACACACACATACATACATACATACACACGCACGCCATCATGATTGCATTGGTTTCTCTTACCATCGAAACCAAAAAGGAATACAGCCAAACCATCTAAAGTATGAATGCCAAAAGAGGAAGCAATTTTCAACATAATTTATAGGTACACTAAAAACAGATACAATTTATATGAAGTGTGTTTATATACACATCAACTTACTTCATAGCAGTATAGACTTGTACAACTGAGAGGTTCTGGCCTGGTCATCTGTTCTGTTTCATTTATTGTTGTGTTTATGTCACAGTATGCAACATTTATTGTCTCTGCTGTTTCATTAAATGGTGAACTGCCACCATTCTCCTGATAAATGAACAAAATAAAAACCAGGCAGTTAGCTATATTTATCCCAAGAGGAATTAAAATGGTTCCATACGAAACAAGCAAATCATTCTTGCAGCTCAGTTTTTTGACATCAGTATGAAAAAAAAGTAATCATCCAACACCCTTTCATCAAATGTTCTACCAGTTTACTTGTTTCATATTATGAAAAAGTTTGGCAACACATTATCTTTGCAGAGATAAAAAACTATGCTGCAATCTAGTTTTTATAAAAAGTAAAACAATTCGCATGACAAAACAATTAACAAGAAACAAAAACATACAGAAAGAGTTTTATTTACCTATTTCTATAAACAGGAATTGAAATGGTGCCATAGAAACAAGCAAATCATTCTTTAAATCTATTTAAAGTAAATAATAATCCAACACCACATCAAATCAGAAAAGGTCTGACCAAAGATTCCACGAGTATACTTGCTTTGCAAAATGAAATAACTTTGCAATACATTATCTTTGCAGGGATAAATAACTTTGCTAAGTTTTAGTTTTTATTACAGTAAAATAGTTCTCACGTTAGTTTAAAATGTAAGAATAACAATAGCTTGATGTGATATCAAACACCACCAACCTCTTCCTCATAATGTATAGTAAGAAAAAAAGACATTAAAATAGTGTTATTTGCCTATACTTAAAAGAGGAATCAAAATGATGCCGTAAAAAGTTAAAAATAAGAATATCATCACTGCACTCAGTTTTGTGACGTCAGTATTACAAGCAAATTTCTAAAAAATTCATCGTCACAGCAAATCTGAAAACCCTTTTACCACAGGTTCACAGATTTAGCAGTGAGTTGCTTCACATGATTAACTACTCTGCTAAGAATTATTTTTCACTTAAGTTAAAAAAAACCATTCCCATGTCACTGAAACAAGCAATACAAAAGCTTGACCTGATATCAAGGAAAATAATTAGTTCCTTCCTTCATCTTTAAGTGACCTGTATTTCAATTAATTAACCTATGACAAAAGACTTGAGACAAATCATAGAGAAAAATTCTGACATTCCATACTGACTCTCTTAAATTCATAAATGAACTTACAAACGTAAGGTTTTCCTTATTGTGGAAGGTAGGGGGGAGGGAGATCACTTTTCATCTCCACAAGGTGCTAGCATGTCAGATGAGTCAATATGGAATTAAAAAAGAGGTTTCACTCAGTATTTTTACTTCTGTAATAATCTACAAACTTGTGATCCGGCCCTTCAGAGTAGATGGGACATGAAAAAGCAACATTAAGAGGAAAACATGAACCATACCAAACTTGCCATAAGTAACAATACTTGTGAAATGGCATTTTGTTTGACAATGACAAAAGGTATGAAACAAATTTCTATTCATCTGTCAAAGACCAACATTTTTACTTGTCTCTTTTTCTCTCTTCTGCTAAACAAACTTAAACCAATTAGTTCGAAAGTTAGAAACTGAGCTCTAAAACTCCATCTAGCTAACTAACTCACCTCTGCTGTGTTGGCATTAGGAGGGTTAACCTGGGCTTCCAGCTCAGCTTCTTTGGCAATGGCTTCAAATGCACTCTCTATCCATTCGTCCACTTGAACTGAAATTTTGGTAAAAAAAGTTTTTGTTTTGTTCAGTTAAAGTTCAATTAGGGCAGAGTCAGTTATCTAACTGGCAGTTATTGGCAAGTCTCTTATTTCTTGTGCCCAATTGCTCATACTGGCCAGTTAGATAAATGACTCTCCCCTTAGCATCTTGTCTATTTCTTGTAATAAACTTAGTTCCCTCAAATCAGCCAAAGCATGAACAACCCTTTTTTCTTCTTCTTTTTTTTTTTTTTTTTACCAAAGCCATAGTAATAGTTCTATATACAGTATAGCTTTCATTTAACTTAGTATCAAATATGTACTCTTCTTTTGTCAAAGGTACTGGTACTAAAAGTGCAGGAGTTATATATGTCTGCCAAGCAGGCAGTGTTCACACATAGGTATATGTACAGAGAGTATTTGTTGTAACATAACCATACAGAAATATGCGCATAGATGTAGAATGATTTTGGTAACCCAAATCTAAAGGTGAAGGCAGTTGTGATTCAGTACTGAGTCATAAAAGGATTAATAAAGCTGTGTCTGAAGATTGCAGACTAAAGGTAAATAAAATAATAAAATCCTAAAGAAAAAAATGCGGATATTGCATGTTTAATTAGTATAGACTGGTATCTTATTTCATAAATGGTTCATTTAAGCCATGTGACAATACTTTTGCAACTAACCAAATAAAATTAGAAGTTTGAATCTTGGGGACCTTTACGATCAAGGACAAACCAATTTCCAGAGCAAAATATCTCTGGGCAAAAGACAGGTTGCCAAATACCGAACAATCTTACAATCAGCCAGATCAATGGCCACCTTAATTAAAATGTATCATACAGGCCAGTATGTAAATCAATTTCCATTGTCTGTAAATTCCTACTACTATTCACAGTCCCTCTTCCGCCCCCTCCCCCTTCCTCTTAACTACACTCATAAGCAATATCAGTACTCTAAATTTTCACAGCAATTATTTTAGAAATCAGAACACTGGTCTTACTTCCACCATCCCTGAGAACTTCCAATTTAGCTTCAGCCTTAAGTTTGGTTGTCTCAACTTTCCGTAAGTATTCTCTTAAATTGTCATAATTCACATCTGGATCTTTGTCTTGGGAGAAACCACTGTCTGAAGAATTACCCGAACCCTGGAAAGAAAAGAACCAAAATAAAATTAAAAAGAACACTAATTGCAAGGGGAATCTACATCGAATGTATATCCTATTTCCCCACTGTACTATGAATATACTGACTTCACTCCCCCCCTCCCACATGAACTATGGTAAAAATGAAAAAAAATAAAAAAAATAAAAATAAAAAAACACTGATCAGAAGGGGAATATACATCACATATACACCCTATTTTCCCATTCTACCATGAATACAGTAACTTCACTCCCCCTGCCTATCCTCCCCAGATGATTCCCACCAAAGACAATAAATAATTTTCTGATGCGAAAGTTTCATGATGGGTGACCGTCATGGGTGAAAATAAGACCTGATGCTGGAAGGGCCAGGTAAGGGACAAGCCCCTTCCCATAAAATTTGTCACCCTCCTAGAAAGATACAAGTTGATTTTGTACAAACTGAAACATTTTAATTATCTCCAAAACTTTCTACCCCAAACCACTTCACCCTTTCACACACTTACGTACGTCAAGTGGAAACACACCTGATGGAATTTGGTGGCAATGTTTTGGGTGGGGGGGGGGGGAATTGTCAGGGAAGAAGTCATTTGGTCACATGTCATCATAAAACTGGAGCTTAACATTTCATTGGGACATACATAAATTACTACAATATCCTGGATAAAATATTGATTTCTTGACAGATCTGGCTGGTGAAGGCAAATGGTAAAATATTATTAGCCATACCTTCAGCTGGTGATTTGTGTTATTTTGGCAGTCTGTCATCTGTTTGGTAACATTCTCAGCCAATTTAGACATTTTGGCCAACTCTGTTGCCCACTTTCTCGCTTCACGCTCTAAGTATAGATTCTCTGTTTCATCAATAATTAAATTGCTGACCTGTTTTAACAGAAATGTGAACGAAAAATTAAATTCTTCTCATTTCTGCACCAGTTTTTATTATCAAACAATTCACAACATCATTCTCAACTTTCTTTCACAGTATACCCTATTTATGATGGTCAGTAGGAAGTCATGGGTCTGTTTATTCAGGCCGATGTCAGGGAACTGTTTATTGAAGCTCCTGCTTTTTCAGTCCTTTTCTATGTCCTTGTTGCAACCTTTTGTATATTTTTATGATTATTGACATGGATAATAAACTGAAACTGAAACTGAATTTGTTGGCAACAAAGGCAATTTCTTTACGAGGATATACCAATAAATATTCAGAATTCTCAAGGAAATGCATTGGGCAAAACTTGTTGGGGAAATTAATTTACAACATATCTTTCAACTTTATACATTCATGCAATGCAACGTGATTGAATACAGAGAGCCACTGCATCCAGTGTCAGTGAATGTACTTACATTTCAGACCTGCTTTGACAAATTCTTTATTAATTTCTTGTCAATTGGACTAGCTGTTCTCTTAGTTTAGTGATTCCCGGAAATGTACATGTCCACTTGCAATTTGTCTATCAACCCTTTGGTAAGAAGACTGGGCTATATTCTTACCCAGATGGCAATAATACAGAGCAGTGCATTTTCTTCCTTGACTTTTTTTCTTGAACCAATCCCCCAGGGAGGGTATTTCTCAAAGTCTAGCTTCAAGCAATAACTTATAAAAATAATAATAATAATTAAGCATTTATATAGCACATAAATGTTAAAAACATCTCAATGAGCTTTACAGAGAAGAAAACAAAACGAACAATTTACAAAGAAAATGCAAGTTAAAACAAGTGGCACTTAAGACAGGTTTTAAAGTAGAAGAAAGCCTAATATGATCAGGAATATAGTTCCAAAGATGGGGCACAATAATTCAAAAGACCCTCAGGCCGTAAGTACTGGTTCTAGAGGAAGGAAGTTATCAAGAGATTTTGAGAACCTGACCACAGTAACCTAGTGGGGATATACGAAGTAAGTAATTCCATTAGATAGTAAGGCGACATGTGATAAAGAATTTTGAAGGTCAGGATTAAAATTTTGTAAGTTATCCTCAGACCTCTGATTGACAGGCAGCCAATGAAGGTCACGAATAACTGAAGTAGTGTGTTCATTTTTTCTTGTGCGAGAAATAAGGCGAGCTGCAGAATTCTAACTTTGTTGAAGTTATACAAACCATACCTCATCTGATGGCACTGGGTCATATTCGTAGTGAAGTGAGTTTGTGAAAACTGGATTTGCCTTCATAAAAGTGTCACGATGAAATTCTCGTTTAATCTGAAGAACAAAAAGGTGAAACAACGTGATTATGAAACTATTGTGAATGTGTGACAAAAAGAGCTCATGACATTAAACACTTAAGTTCTGCATTTAAACCCCAAATTATTAATTCTACTGTTGCTGTTTTATTCCAGTGAAAGACAAAACACAGAGTTGTAGACATTTTGAAGACAATAATCAAGCAGATATTTTTTCTTCAAGAAGTTTTAAGATATCCTAATTTCATTAAAAGCTCTTTTCAAATTTGACCAGACTGCATAGGATCCTCAGTAACATTGCTCCCATGGGGCAAGTGGAGGGCCTCGGTGAGGGGTGGCTTTTAATATGGAAATGTCCTTATTTGAATTTGGTACATACTGTATTTAAGCAGTACCACAGAAAAAAGATGCAAGTTTTTTGACATTTTCAAAGAGAGAACAAATATGGGGTTTCCATCCTTGAATTGAGGGAACAGGAAGCATAATTTCAACTGCATCTCCATGTTATGTTCCTTTGTGGAGAGAGGGGGGGGGGGGTGATGAACCTTGGCCCTTCCTCCAAAAACAATTCAGTAGCTAACCTCAGCAAAAAGTCACTCCTTACCCATCCCTTTCACTTTATCACTGTACAGTTTTAGCAAATAACATATAAAACACACTTCACCACTTTCTTCTCACTTGAACAAGACAAACATATAATCTTCCTAATTCAAACTACTGGGGAGGCGTAAAGACCCTGTTACAAATAAAAACACTTGAAGGGTTGTGTGATACAGTGTTGGTACCCATTATTTTTGTCAATTGCATTTAACTGTGGCTGAAAACGACACACACCAAAAATCATATCCTACAATCCTTTGCATTTCCTATGTGAAACAATTTGGAATGAAGAATCCTTTACAACTGCAACATTAGTTTTATAATTTGTCAGCCACTTTTTTTTCAGAAGGTACACTCTACTGTTAAGGACTATAAACAAAATGTATTTTCCAGTTAAGTCACATTTTTCTATTCATCCTAGTACCAATGTCACATGTCAGATTTTATAATAAATTTTATGCAAATTTGCAGCCAATGGCATGTGTTTACCAAGTGCTAACATGAGCCTGTGTGGGGGATCCCTAAGGTTCAACTGCAAAACATACACATTATGTCCCTTAAAAGTAGTCAATAGTCTCCCAAACTACAATTTTACCCTTGGTATAATAAAATTTTCAATTGGGACAGCTCTTTGATTGACATAAAATTCCAAATATGCAGAGTAGCTCATATTACATAGCATGCACTGAGACTGTTTTGATTACTCATTATGGCAGCACATGCCAGGAAGCAAGGATTGCGTCTGGATAAGGCCGACTTTAGTCAGCTGTGGGACAGGCTAGAAGTAAGTAGGTTGGGAGAATTGGAACTGTTTGGGATGATGAGTAAGCTGCCTTTAAAGGAAAATATTGTATTTGAAATGTTCCAACATTAAAAGTAAACAGCTCTAGTCATTTTCAAATCATTCGATCTCCACAATAAACCCCAGCAATAGCTTCATCTTCTCAAAATATTATGCAAAAGAAATGCTATGGAAGTTGCATCTTTTGAAATGCTGGAAGATTTCCGGTGAACTCTTGATCAACAAACAACTGAATTTCTATCTGAGGGAACTTATTTCTTCAACAGAAGGCTACCATACTGCCTTATTTGTAATTATTTATCACTCTTTGCCGATAAATATTGGTTTTAAAATAATGAAATTTCCTTGTAAAACAAACGCAATATTTCCCTTTAATAGTAATATTTGACACACACTTTGTTTTGTTACAAATGTCAACCTAAATATCCTGTTTCAATAAATTCAACAAGTTAACTTTTTTTCCTTGAGTTGTGATCTTAAAATCAAGTGCTAACTCTTTGGTTGAGTGCTTTATCATGGTTTCATTTTGATGGTTAGTTCCCTCAACTACAAAACAAAACTGGCATAAGCAATGAAGCAAAATTAATGCATGTCACATTTCAATTACAATTCATATGTAAGTGTTTTCACTTCTACATTCCATAAGGACTGAAAGGGAAATTGGAACTGAATAATGTTTTTTATTTCTATTTATTTCAGGAAAGTACTTGCATGCTCTAAAGCCATCAAACCAGAATTATGAATACAGCATCATCTTTACTAAAGCAATCAGTTTTCATACATGAAACCACATTTCCAATTGCATCCTTCCCTATTAAGAAATTGATCTGATGGATATAGGAAATACTGGACATTACTGCATTTAATTTGCAACATTTAAAGACATGTAATATAGGGGGATAGAATGACCACATGGAAAATGTATATCCTGCATGAGGAAATATAACACGATAGCCCTTACTTGACTTATCATTGTATGAAATTTGCCCATTAAGTTGGATCACATTACTAGTCACACATGAAAACAATTTTTCAGCAATGAAAAAAAAGCTTATAGCACAGTGAAAAGCCATCACATTTTCTCATGTTGTGATAGTACAGTGAGAAGGGCCTTTGCAAGATGGGTTTAGATGGAGTTTTACAGCCCAGTTTTCAACCTACTGGTTCAAGTTGAGCTGGCCACGGCCTTTTTTACAGTTGTGGCTCACTGGCTTGTTTTCCCTACTCCACTGCTTATGTGAAGCATCATGCTCAATGGCAGAAGGGTCCATTTTTAGAGTCTTTGGTATGACTCAACCTGGGAATAGAACACAGCCTTCCTCATGAGAGGCGGATGCTCTTACCATTAGACCAAACACGCGATCTCTTTGCAAAATGGGGTAACATACAGGCTTTGTATTTAATACTACTGTTTTTTTGTGTAAGTTTGCAATGCTGATCCTAATGTGCGTTCATTAATTATTTGTAAGCAATTATTCATCACCCCAAAGAATTCACACCCTCCCAACCTTCAGTACTTTCTTCAAACACCTACCACAGCTGACTAAAACTCATCCTTATCAGTCGTACCCTACCAGCCGTTTGTACTGCAGTCCTCTCCACTACTACACTCAACAGGAATTTGCATATTACTTTGGCATTGTAATTTCTGCAATGGGAGAGGACAGAAGGTAGGATGACAAAAAGGATGAAGGACTTTACAGCTGTTCTTTTCTCTGAATTACTGCCCAACCAATGGAACTGTTTGTTAGGCAATGGGTTTTAGAACTAGTATGGTGCAATCACATAAAACAGCAATGCACAATTGTTTTGAGCATAAATCCTAATTATTCCTTTCGTTCATCTATCAAAGATTTGAACAGGCATTAATAATACGCTAACAATATATCACTGCACTTTGTCAAAGCCCCTCACACTAAGATAGTAAAAATTTCCTGAAAAACATGACCACAATTATTTACATGTACCTGGCAGATTAACAAACCACAAAATTTAATCCACATAATGTTTAATTTGAACATGACTAAAATGTGTCTGCAGGAAAAATGAGGGGAAGAACGTGACACATTAGATATTGGGTTGATGCCAGCATCTTAAAGAGGGAATGATATCTATTTCTCCAAAACCAGGGAGCTCCTCTCTCGCTCTCTCACATCATGTCAGAAAATCTCGTCAGGAACTGTTCTCAGTACCAATTATATGCCCATTTAAGCATTTGAAAATGACCTTGAAGGTTAACATTAAATAGCAGTTTATCTCAGAATAAACTGAAGGGGATATAGCACTTCAGTGAACTTAGAGTACTTTGATTCCCTTTTTGCCAGCACGTAGTATTTTAGGATTTCTTGTAAGTTGTTATAAGTTGTTACTTGCTTCTATTGTACCAGAATGGTAATCAAATCTGTTGCTCTTTGAAGCAGCTAATTGGAGTAATGAACCAGTGGTCAGGTACTATAATTGGGAACTGCAGTTTTTCCCTAAAAACTGTGGTAGCCATGACAGATCTCCTTAAAGGCTAATATCCCGTAATGTCACTGTACGAGTGTTTAGGAATAGCCCTTGAGTTGTAAATACAGTTGGTGGCATCATTATTCATTTGAAAAACACAGTACCACTCAGACTGGTTATCAATGACTTGTATAGCAGTTGTGTGGGAGCCAGAAGGGATCTTTCTCTCTGTCTGAGATAATAATAAAGAGCCTTAAAGACAGACTTCAACCAAAAACATATTTTTACTTGAGGGAAATCAAAATAGGTGACTGAGCCCTTTGATTGACATCAAAATACACATGATGAAACTTTCCTTCTTACTTTCTGAAACATCAAAATTCTCCGTCTGATTACATCTTATCACCTGAGCGAGGAAATAAAGCTTACTACACAAACACTCACTTGATGTAGGACTTCAGATTTCACATCTGAGTAACTGATTTGATATTATCAGATATACCAAAACACACAAAAAATTACAAAATATTTTGGGTTAGTTAACAGGCCAGTCAAGTATGTGTTAATTGCTTTTGCAGCATGAACACAATGAAAGCATAGATTAACTGAGGGCACAGATCATGTAACAAACTCAGATACCAGTTACACCCCACACAGCCTTTGATTTACTAGGGTGTCCATGTTGCATCCTTACGAAGCAACTTGACGGCACGAAAAGATGCAAAGGAATCTACATTACACAGTGTGTACAGAGTCTTCTGATCAAATATTAGGGGGCTGTATGCTCACCCAGAATACACCGCTCTAAGGGGAAACTAGATTTGTGTCTGCACACTGAAGATAGTTGCAGTTGAAGGGACTAAAAGTAACATAGTTAATTGGGAAAATTGAAACTATCTGCCCTTTAATGTAGCCTGTTGGTAATTACAGTTGGATAGTCTAAAACAGGCAAAGAGTGGGTACCCTGGGACCTTTGCCAATCACAACCCCACGATAATTTTCCCATCCATTGGTTCTCTGTACCAAGAACAAGACTTCCTCATCCATCTAAAGGATTGGTTTTGCAGTTACTAGTGGAAGCCTAAACATTTTCCAGTGATGTCTGTTTGTTTAAGAAGCTCCAACTTGCCTTCCTTTCACCTAAATGTTGTAGTATTCTTTGTTTTGCTTGACATGGTTACAACTGTTCTTCACAACACAATGCACAGATTGTGACAATGAACAAAGCAGTGCACACATGAACAATTAACAAGTATGAAGATTTTTATACAACTGACTTTATGAACTCCAGCTCACTACAAACTGGATAACTTTATTAGAATGAGTACTATCACCATGCCAAAAGGGAAATGAATTAATTTTAGCCAGAAATCAGGACAATCTCCTTCATTATGTGATGTCCTGCCTTCAATGTCCCATCACCACTTTTCTTTATCAATAAAACTCCCCTACAGAACTACAAACAATTAACTGCAGAGTTGATTTACTGCAGCACTGACAGGCTGTGTAAAACAAAATTGGTTGTAATACACTATGTGCAACAGTGTACGCTTGGAATTTTATCACACAAGTCAGACCAACTTGAATTAATTGGCTTGAAATTGAGGTGCAGAACCTCATATAAATTTATCACACAAGACAGCTGGGAGGGAAGGAGGGGGGAGGACAGGTAAATCAAGTCCATCTTAATTTTCAACTTTTGTCTGTACCTTTGCTTACTGTATACTGTAAAAACATTTTTGGTTGAATTTTTAGTTGGAAATTTCAAACTTGTGAAAACTTGAATTGGAATCTGATTGCACAGACTTTTAATGAGTATGAAGGCCTCCTTATTAGAAAGTTCCTCACTTGAATTTACAAATTTATACCATAGCCTATGCTCATACTAGTTAGTGAGAGTGGATTTATACCCATTCTGGCACTATATCTGGTTTGAAAGTTACGCATTGCACTTGTATACTCCTGGATTGTTGCAACTAGTTATGACCCATAATTTTATTCTCCCTTAATTTTTAAGATGAGAAAAAGTGACATGCATTTTTTCCTAGTGCACCTTATATTCAGTAATTTTTTCTCAGTATCTACTACATGTTTCTCGTTGCTGTTGTCTTGCTGGTGTAAGAATTCTTACATTATTTGAAGGGCACAGACTGTAAAAGCGTGGTTTATTCTGATTCCTCTACCAATTGTATATAAGCAATCTGTATTGTTAGACCTCTCAGAATTTCTTCAAAATTTTATAAAAATTGGTTTTGACTTCTGGAAGTATTGCATTTTTTGATGGAAATTTATCTCTACTTGAAAATTTTAAACTGGAAATGTATACATAGTAACAGTAGGAATAAACTTGAAACTACAGTAGCCTAGTACTCATACACATGAGAGTTAGTTAGGTAGTTTGTGAGTTAGTTAGATGGAGTTTTTCAGCCCAGCTTCCAACCAACTGGTTCAAGTCGGGCCGGCCACAGCCTTTTTCCAGTTGTGGCTCACTGGCTCGTTTTCCCGACTCAATTCCAATTCCTTATGCTGAGCACCTAGCACAATGGTAGCAGGTTATGGTTTTAAAGTCTGCATTATGACCTGACCAGGACTTGAACTCACAATCCTTCAACTGCAAGTCTGATGTTCTAACTACTTGACCGTGCATGAGAGAATATTCGAACTGCATGTCTGGTGTCATGATAAAGCTACAGTCAACATTCAAAATGCAGGGCAGGATGCAGGTTTTGAACTTTTGACTAAAGGGGGGGGGGGGTTGAGAGTGCCAACATGGGTTGGCAAGAGGAGCATCATAAGAAATGGAAAAAACCCTCAAAATCAAAGGGGGGTCTAAACCCCCCCCCCAACCCCCTTCTGGATCTGCCCCTGAAAATGAGTATAATATATTCTCTTTTACTTCAAAGGTTCTCAAACATGAATTATTTCATCACAAAAAACCTTATGTAACTTGCTGTAACCGCTATCTACTGCAAGAGATTTAAGGGTACATGAATATTCATTAAGTTTGGCTACACACCTTATCAAATAGATCTAGGGTCTTTAATCTTGTGAATAAACAGATGCATGTTTACATTGTTTCAAGAAAACCAAACAAGCAAACAAAAACATTCCCCTATGAATGACATTTAAAATGATTAGCCACAACTAGACAATTATGTGTGCAATGTTACATGTCTGGTATAGAAGTTCTGAACATACCCAGCCAACCCACACAAAAAAAAATAAAGATAGTATTTTGTAGTGTATTGGTTAATTGACCTTTTTCCAAACAGCAACTACAAAGGATTGTGGGATAGCTTTTAGGTATGCATAAATTTTGTCAATGACATTTTACTGTAGCAAAAAATAATGCACACCAACATTCTGTCCCATAATCCTTTGCAAAAGCTATTTGGAAAAGTGTCTATGAAGGGTTGCAGACCATGGTCTTTGACAAGTGAAAGCCAGCACAAAAGGCTCCTCTCTATAAGTGTTAGGCACTTAGATAAGGCCTTTACGGCTCAGTTTTTAACCAACTGGTACAAGCTGGACGGGCAACAGTGTTTTTCCAGTTGCAGCTCACTGCTTGTTTTCCCATTTCATTGTTTATGCTGAGCACCATGCACAATAGCAGTATAGGTCCCACTTTATGTTTTTGGTATGACCCGGCTGGGAGTTAAACTCCAGACAATTAGTGTTAGGAAAAAAAGAAGTATAATGTTATATTCTTTGTTTGGTAAAGTAGAAATACGTACCAGACATTTTTTTTTTTTTTTGTTTGTGAGTGGGTTCTACTTTATGTGAATGTCTGTTTAGGTTAATTAAGGTGTTATACATTGTCTCATTGGAATATTTGGGGGAACATGGTACACAGGATTTTTTTTCCCCAGTTTAAAGGGTTGTTTTCATCTCCTAGTTATATGTGCCAAGACCTCAATATGATACCTGTATCGTCCTACATAAGCTACCTTAAAAAGCATGATTTGTCTTTATTGTGAATAAGAACCATGCTAAACACTGATGGCATGAGATAAAAGGCAAGCATCTCAGGGCTAAAAAATTATTTCAGCCCTGTCTATGCAACCTTCCCTAAAACAGACTGTCCCCTCCCCCTTTCCAAAAAAGTGCAAGAAGTCTGCCTTTTACATTCAATGAATCTGAATTTCCTCAAAAAGGTGGTTCTCCCCCAAATCCAAATATCCTTACACTTCTGCTACATGTACAAATGTAATGCCCATATTAATGGAAGTACTTTCCTATAGAACACAGACACATTGAAGCTCACTTTACCAATGAATGACTACACGACACTGGGAATGAGATTATTTCATGCACGGAAGGACATACCTGAACGAATGCCTGAGTGTAAAGGAATGTAAACCAATCAATCGTAGCAATACAATACTTACACTGAATGACAAGTTAAAAGCCATGCACAAACCTACCTAAGAACTATCAAACTTTTTCATTCCATTCACAGAAATTCTTGCAATTTAGCAATATTTTTATTGTTTGACTCTATCAATACTTCAAACACAGCCTTAAACGAAGAAGGCAACATGCCCTTTTTGGACTACTCTGTTGCAAAAAAAAAAACTTCCTGTACTTTGCCCTTTTCAATCAACACATAACTCCTGTGACATGAATTTGTAACACACCAAGAAGGATTCATGAAATCCCACTCAAACACCAGTTTGCACTTTTCAAATCTGGCGATGATTGCACACAATGTGACCTTCAGCTTGAGAGCCATTTGTTTTTGGAGTGACACAAAACAGAACTAACCTTTAATGAACACAAAGATGTGGCATAAGACAAAGTGGAAACAAACCTGTGTCTTTCAAGCCCCCCCCCCCCCCCCCGCCCCCACTGGCTACAAGTAAAAGCACAAACTTTATAATATACAAAACAAAATTTCACTCAAAATGTCTCAAGTACAAAAAATATTTGAAAATTCCTCCATTTATGTACCCCACAACCCCATTCAAAAGAAAACCTTGTGCTTGACAGTCACTTGAAGCTTTCCCCATCCAAACTCCCCTCTCCTGTTCCTCTTCCCCCTTCCTCCTCCTACTCTGCTTCACCCAAAATGTCTGGGTAAAAACCTTGTATCAAAACATCATCTCTCTTTGATCTTTATCTGAACAAAGTATGGTTCCTTGCTTAATATCAGAATGCAGACATTAAAACTCCTACCTTTTCAGAACTGTGCAGAACCTTCTCTGAACACATTTTGGCAAAGGTACAGGCTTCAATTTCTGCTGTGCAAAAGGTCATAAAATACTTCCTGAGTCGTGAGTGAAAATCTGCATCTAATGTCTGTGGAATGAAAAACAGTTCAAAAACTGTCTGCCAATAAAATGTACTACATTCTTTAACTTGTAAATGCCAATTTTAATGATGGCACAAAAGTACACATATACAGTTTAAAGTAGCAAATCACACATATTGTCCCCCTTTGCAAGATGATGTTTGGGGAGAGGGAATGAGATGGGGTAGAGTGGGGTAAGTAGGATCTCTGTTTACTTACTTTCCAGGAGACACTCTCCTTCATTTTTTTCCCAAGCAACAAAGAAAACAATTTATCAATTCTGAAAAAGTATACTCAAACATTTTAATTGTTGATTGGCTCTCCTTAACACTGAAATTTTTTGAGAGTCATAAAAATAAATAACTTGCAAGAGCACAGAATCTTTGCTACAATCAGCTGATTTTCAAACAAAAGATGGATGGAGGAGGGGGGGGGAGCTGCTTATCCCTTTCAAGAGCTCTCTTATGTAGTTAGTTTTATGGCCCAGTTTCTAACAAATTGGTTTAAGTCAAGGAAGCACTTTTTCTTTACGTAGTGTTCAAAACATGAATTACTGATGGAGTGTCCCGGACGTAGCAACTTCAACATACCTCCATTATGTAGGGAAGATCAACATTATATAATCTATTCTGATGAGCATTTGCAGCTGACAGATGGAAGAGATAATCATTGCGAAGATGTGCCGACCTCTTGTCACAAACGCTCTTCTTAGCATTTAGTCTTGTGCAGTTCTTTCCAAGAGTATTCTTTGATTGAAAGAGTTTCAGTGATCCCTTTTTTAACCTGCAAAGATATTGGAATGGGAAATATTTCTTGACAGTGATCAAAACAGACCAGTTCAATGAGGTAACATACTGAATTAATAGCCTGGGGTGAGTTCTAAGGGGTAGGGTGTTGTTCTCCACTTTTCAACATTTTGCCATGTGAGAGGTGCCTACAGGTGCAACATTTCACCAAAATTGATCTTACATGTGAGATGACAGGTCCAGTTAGTAATAACTGAGTCTTGGCAAACAGATTCAATGTGATTTCTGAAATAAGCACTTGGGAAGAAATTGCTCTTGAGAATTTTTATGAAGTTTTGTGAAATCTGTTGCACAAATACAGGCTATTCAAATTATTGATTGTTGGTTTATGGTAATGTATTATCATACATGAAAAACTATTTAATATCAATAGGTATGATACCTAAAATTTCAATACACTATTAGCACTGTGATACATACTTCACTGAAAAGATGAAAATTTTACTAGCCCCCTCCCCACCCCCCCAAAAAAACTGAAAAGCACTAATCCCCTCAAACCTCACAATATGGTTCAAATTTCACTGAACCTGTCTATTCAAACAACTCAATTCATTCATTTCAAACTGCTTTTTCCTTTTGCTTTGCCTCATTTTTTCAATTAAATACCTTTCGTTTGATTCATTAAATTTAGCCCTTGCATCCTGAGCTGCCTTTTCAGCCTCTGAGTAGTTTTTCTTAGCCCGGGCTAGCTCTCTCACTGAGTACTGTATCTCTTCATCCCAAGCTTTGCATAATTCTTCACACTGCAGAAAGAAAAAGAGGAAAAAAGCAATGATGTTTTAAAGAGCCCAGGAAAAAATTCTGGTTGAAACCTGTTGAACAGGTCGTAACAAGTTTGAATAGGCAGAAAAGGTCAAAGGTAAAATCAAAAGGTTTCAAAAGGATTTAGAAAGGTACCAACAGCCTGTCAGCTTCATATGTGTTTCGTGTTGATGCCTCTTGACCTTCATCACTCCAAAAGGTAATTGGAAAAGTGCCTGTTTATACCTGTTAATGCTGTACCTGTTCAAACTTGTTGGAAGTGCAAAAGATTTAAACAGGAATTTTCTCCTGGGTAAAGTTGAAGCATTCAACTAATATTTGTTTCCTGGGAAAATTCTTTTATTTTTTGAAAAATTTTGTTTCCTCTGAAGCCACCACACTGAATAGTCCCACTGACTCGACCATAAACACAAAAGATTTGAAGAAATGTTGTTTGTGGGAGTACAATGTATGCTTATTGTTTAAACAACAATTGATAATCATCCTCTTAAAAGAGACATAAAGTGTCTACATTAAGTGCTTAACAGCCTGATGTAAAGAAGTAGACACCCGGTAGACGATGACAAAATCAACATTTCATTGCGAACCTTTAGAGGGGATGTTTATGTCATGAATGAAACAGTATGTTTCACTCACCATTAAAAGTAGCAAGCATAAAGACCTTTAACCAATCCTCATCCCAGTGAGCTTTTCATTCTCATTTTTTTTTTTTCAATTTAATTGAGAATATTTCTAATGAGTTAAAATAAATTTCTCCAGATCTGTGTTTTCACTAAAGCTGCTATGATGCATCTTTGACTCAATGGCTTTGAATCACTGATGTTTATGGGGAAAAAATGAAAAAAGATGCTTCCATTTTTTCCCACATTTGATTTGTGTACAGTTCCACAAAACTGAAATTTCCAATGAGTCAAATTTCTCATACTGAGTGTATTGACCCAAAGTATGGGTAATGTATGGCTAGCAGTGCTTTGTGACAAGTCCAGGACTCAATCTCTAGACCTCTGGACTGCAATTTGGATGCTGTGAAAACTTGACCAGTGTCTACTAAGGTACCATTTATTACAGTATAGCTACTGTGTATACCACTGAAAGTAAACAGCTTCTGTCCTTTTTATATAAGACACATGGTTTGACATGTGTATAATCACAATCAAACAGCAAGCCATTGGTCAAGATAGTCCTGATGCAGGAACTTTAGTACTGTACATAATAGCTTTAGGCCAAACAAACAAAATCCACCAAAAAAAAAAAAAAAAGGGGCAAAGATGTATGGTACTGCTGCCCAATGGACCTTGTACCATACCACTGAAGTATAGCCTTTCATTCTTACAGTAAACATCCTCCCAAGCTTGAAGGCTGCCATTACTGATACTCCTGTAATTCATTCTCAGAATTCTGCAGTTCTCATATAAGTCTGGCCATCCTTGAACTGAAGGTATCTATTCAAGGAATGCAAAGCTTATTCAACTCTGGAATAGCCTTTGCAACTTAAGACCAATAAGCCTACCTTTTTCAATGTTTGGGTTCGCATAGACTTCTGTAATTTGATAGAATCTGACACTTGACCTGAAACAACTTCTGAAGAGGCCAATCTGGACTGAGCCACCCGACTTGTTTCTTCCAAGAGCGATTTCCATACTTGATGAATTGTTCTGAAATTAAAGATGGAAAATTTTTTAGATAAATTCACGACTTGCATTCCATCCTGGTTCCAAAATTGATGGGCCATGGCAGATGCAGGCCAATAGCCAAGGGGGGCAGGGGGAGGGGACAAAGTCCCCCTGAAAATTATTTTGCTCTCCCAGAGACTTTAAAGTTAACCATTGACTTCATATATTTTTACACATCTGGCTCCCCCTGAAAAAAAATTTTTGCCCCAAAATGCTTTTGGCCCGCTCTCCACTACAGCCTTGTCTGGCTACTGGCCATGGTAGGTGGGGTGCTATGTAAGCTTGCACTGGATGTACATCACTATCTGAAATTAAGAAATACTGGATCAATATAGGAGTCATAAGTAAGCTTTTGGTGTGATCTTTTTGTCAATATTTCAATATTTAAAATTAAATATATGGTCAATTTAATGACAATGAGTCAACTTGTAACTGTAACCAAAGGCAGACTTTCCTCAGCCCCTTTTTACATTTCCAAGTTTTACTTTACAAAGACAATGACTTTAAAGGCAGTCAACTCTCACTGCAAACTGCAATTTTTTAAGTAGTACACAGAAATTCTCAACTTGCAAAGCTCTTTGATTGACAGTAAGTTTAAAACATGCAGAGAACTAAAGCTCATATTTACACAACATGTACTGTACTGAACTAACAGTGATTTGATTTAAGGTCCTGTATACTAACCCTGAAGCAATAAATTGAAATTTGTCTGGATGAGGATGAGTTTTAGGCAGTTGTGGGAGGGGCTTAAAGGGCCAAACCTCTCACCCAAACTATAATTTTGGTATGGGGGTACCCAAATTCTCAATTGGCTCAGCTCTTTGATTGTCATCTAATTCAAACAATGCAGAGTACCAAAGCTTATATTACACAGCATGAACGGCACTGGGAGTGTTTTGATTATTAGTCAGTCGGGCGTACCTGTTTTTTCTGCTGTTTCGTGCAACACAAAAGGGGATTACTGGGGAACAACCCAGAAAGGAAGATTATAGTTTTCTCATCACGAAATGACTTTTCCCCACGTTCAAAAAGTGCGCAGCAACGAAAAAAGAGGCAAAAACAATGCCAAAGTTTCATCTTAAATCTACTACGATCGTTTGGTCACCAGCCAATCATGTATCAGGAGAGGAGGAGACTGACCAATGACAAGGCAGTAGCATCCTAGTTACATAGAAGAAGCAGACGACAAAATGGCAGCCCCCATGCCAAACGCTTAACCCGGTGAAAATCCGGAGTTTTGTGCCATGCACATTGTTTCCAGTGTAACAACCAACTTTAAAACATTCACAAAAGCATCTTAGGAAACGTTTGTTAGTTATGGGGCATAATGGAAACACTTCAACTGCCCTGAAGCCGAAATTGTCGACAGTACGGCTACGAGTCAGGGTTTAGACTTCGACAACATCGAAGAATGCCTCCAGTTGTTTTCACACGTACCCGTTGCACGAAACATCGGGCACCACCGAGATTGTTATCGGCGGTTTTGTAACAAAGGTAAAATTGAGCGGAAGAAACGTTCATCACAGAATCAGACTAGCGAAGATACGTATATCTATTCCTCTATAAAATTTTTAATTTGTAAACTAATCGGCTAGCCGGATGAAAATAAACATGCTAGCCTAGCCATAGAGTGTGCAATCAATGCATTGTGTGGCGACCGTAGTAGTCCCACAATGGTGCAGCAATACTTGAAGTCAGTGCTCTAAGCTGCCTCACAGGGTGGCCCACCTTGCCCCTAATATCTCAGAATTTAAAATTCTTCATGTGGTTCCTGGGGTTGTCTAAATTATTAAAAGTGCACTGTGTGAATAATGGATTGGGTGACTGCTAACTTGAACTGAACCAACACACAGAGTTACATGCGGTCATTAAAGAATTGAAGTCAGGCATGTTTGCTGTGCATGGGCTTCAAAACATAGGAGTGCAGCATTTTACATGTGAACGTGTGTCCTTAAATTCAATCTCCTCCCTCTTTTCAATGAAGCTAGGGGTCTTATCTGTGTAGTATTAGCTCTCAACCAGTGCCTATACTAGTATGATAATGCTCCATTATACTACGTTCTGAATACTACACGGAGCAAGTGACAATGGAGGTTAGTGTGTAGGGACTGAGTGAGGACTAGTGTAGTATATGCTACGTTGTGTATTTTACTAAATTCCAGTCGTGTGGTGGTGATGTAAGCAACTCCCTGATGTAAGTTGATATACTGACTAACCAGTTAGTTGTCAGGGTTGAGTGACAATTCAGTGTTCTCCACAGGTTGAAATTTTGTCCGGGTGCTCCAAAGGTTGAAGGTAAACAGTGATCACTGTCTTGACAAGAAGTCTAAAGAGAGGGAGCATCTCTTTGGAAAATGTTGGTTAAAATCAGTGATGCTTGTAATCATACTTTTCTCTGATGACTAGGAACATTTGTGATTATCATTGCTCAATGTCCACATTGAGATTGCTGTTTTCTCTGTTTCGAGATTTCAAATAGATAATTTTTGTCTGGGTGGCTGAACTTTTTGTCCGGGTGGCACATTTTTGTCCTTGGGCTAAAAAACCTCTGCAGATTTTGTCCGGGTGGGTCACCCTAACAAAACAGCTAGTAGAGAACACTGTCATTATGCCTTTTTAATATCCCTTTCCTGTTGTAGCTGCTGAATTGTAACCGGGATGGAAATATACTAACGCCTATCTTGTGTATTTGGCAGGAGCCTAAACAGCAACTCTCTTGTCAGAGTGTGTGACTGCGGGCAGAAATCTTGAATATAAAAGACTTATGGGATGTATCCACATTCCTTGGTACTGCAAGAACATTCTTTCCATTACTTTCCACCATATAGGTGTACTAGGCCACTTTTATTTGGAGGGGGTAGAGCCCTTTTAGGCTTTTACCCAAAATTTTAATCACCCATGCCTGAAAAATACAGCTGTTTTGTCTGAAAATAGTAATTTCCCAGCAGGAACAGGGCTGCAGCCCAAGCCCCCCCCCCCCCCCTCCGCCCTATACACCTATGTTTTCAACAGTGCTAGCATTCCATTCTACTTTGACCCACTAACCTGAAACTAAGACATCTCGTTTGAATATGAATTTTAGTAGTTTTGAGCTTCCCTTCAAAACTGAAGGAATTACAGTACGTAAGTATTGTGCATTTGAGTTGGGGGAGGGGGGAAGATGTTAAAACAAAGGTTGGTCAACTGTGGTTTCTATTAAAGTTCTTTTTGTTTTAGTCAGAGACTAACATTACCATTTTCCTAGCAACAAGCCACCGTTTGTGGGAAGGGGGACTCGTGGCTCATATGTACTTATTGTACAGACAGGTAGACCCCATAATTTCCATCATTGCCTCATGATAAAAAGCACTGTTTTCTTTGATTGATAGTTGAAAGAAAGCGAGAAGTATTTGTTGAGTTCCTTTCCGTGCCTATAACCTTTAAATCTAAACCTTCCTTCTAGAAGAAAAAAGTGTTTTAACAGAATGTAGCCCAACCCTTTCATGTAAAAATCTTTGGTGAATTACAAAATGAAGTTCCCTGTGTAACTGTAAACCCATCAGAGCATAAAAATATTGCAATTTTCCTCTGCAAAGTTGTCATTCTGTAAAATCAGCACTGCCTTGCATAAGAACCCCTGATTCTATGTCAGTTTGAAAATTTGGGGAGGGGTTCTGGGCCCTAACCCCCTTGAACCCTTTGCAGTAACACCCCTTACCAGTAGCAAAAATAATAAGTTTACCCATATTAGTGAACATATTTTAATGAAATTATCATATTTCCACCCCAATTACTTGAGGTGTCTAGTTGTATGTTATACACAAATGTTGGGAGGGAGGCTTCTCACAGGACCCCTCTCCAAGACACCTTAGGTTTTGCATGTCCCAAGGAAACCAACTTAAAATCTAAAAAGAAAATAAATGTGCAAATGCCAGAACAAAGACTTGACAAAATATTGCACAGTTTTCACATAAGATTCTTTTGTTACACACAAATTTTGCAAAGGAGAGGGGGGTCTGACCCCAGGAGACCATTGACCAACATGCATAGTTGCACTGAATTCGTTTAAACCCTTCTGTAGTGGTTCCATGGGTCTGCCAGGTAAAGGTCAGAATGAAAACATAGTTTACACTGGAGCTATTGTGTACATTATTATGTGTATTGCTTTAGTTTGGATAGCGCCCTCTATTTATGTTTATGCCTTTTCCCTGACCCTGGGAGTGGTCAGTGTTTGCAGAAATAGGTCATGTGTGAGTGAGAAAAGATTGCGAGGTACTCTGGACCAAAATCTGCTTGTTTGTAGCTTGAATGTGTTCGTAACATATATTTTTCCTTCAGTACAGTAGTCTATGGGACTATGGCGGCCATTTTGTCCATAAAGTCAACAGTGTGCAACTTTTAAACGTGGGGAAAATCAAAATATGAAAATTTATGTTGTAAAGTACAACTGGGCGGATTTTGAGGTAATCCCCGTTTGTGTTGCACAGAATCCCATTTTTAAAGCCTTTTTTGAGGTACGCCCTACTGACTATATGTAAACCTGATTTTTTTTTTTTATACTCACCTTGAACCAATAAACTGAGGCTGTATCTGGATGAGGATGAATTTCAGACAATTGTGGGAGGGGCATCAGTAAGAAGGTTAGGAAAATTGGTACTGTTTGGGGTGAGAGAACTGGGCCTTTTAGGAAGAGGAAGTAGGTTAGGAGAATTCTGACTGTTTGGGATGAGAGAATCAGGTATTTTAAGTATCGCATCTTGGACATGTCATGAAATCAAGCTCTCTAAAAAAGTATAATACTATGCATCAATGAAGAGGAAAAACCTCAAGTTGCAATAAAATGAAAAATGATTCCAGGTAAAGCTACACCAAAAACAGATTTTGTCTATACAAAACTTACAAAAGGTTACAAAAACTTCAACGTATATATTACACAGGCAGTGAACACTCTGCCACAATTCATGAGCAAACCTTTAATGATCAATTATCACAATTACAGTAATAAAAGCAGCATTGTCCAGCCTTTCTGTATTTTCACCTGTACTACACAAAATGTACAGCCTGGTACACTTGTCAACTACTATAGTTAGTAACCAATAACAAATGGTATCCTAGCAACATGAAATGGGAAGCAACCCAAATGAACTGAGCTAAGTTTGACAAATGCACTTAACTTAAAATAATCATTGTCATAAATGTACTGTCCAGCACGGATTGATAACTGTAGGGGTCATGACACTTTGCAGGTAACAAAATATTTCTGAGGGTTGAGAAAAATGATTTGGGGGATGAAATCAACAATTCATTGAATATGTATAGCTTAAGCAACTTGCTGCACTTCAATGTGGAGTATTGAAGTTGCAGTGAATTGTGTGGCAATATTACAGTACATTCAAAACTATTAACCCTAACCTTATTGAACCTTACAAATCCTTTCACAGTGCCTTGCAAAATGTCTAGTCCGAGACTAAATTATCAAGTAAAGTTCTACCTCTCCTTCACACTCCACTGGTGTTGTAGTGTGAGTAATGGACCAAGAAATGGAGTACGGGTACGAGTACCAGGTCATCAGTACGGGTACCAGTACTCAAATTAACTGAGTAGTACAGCTTACATCACTGCATCTCTGGAAATCGCTTTTTATTTTCTCTGATGGGTAAAACATTTCCCCTTTCTTTTTTTTTAATTTTTTTTTGGAATAGATACATTCACTCATTTTGGGACATTTATTGGATGGATAAAAGTGTTGCTGTTTTATTTTATACCAGGTATTTGTCAATGGCAACTCTCTGCTTCTATACTTATCTCACTTTACTCTCACACAGCAGGGATCCGCAGCATCTAAAACAACATTCAATTATTGATGAGTATGGCAGGAATTCATCTCAGCAGCAATATCTGACTAGATGGTGTTCTGCTACCACACATAATCTGGCTGCAGACTTACAGTTCATATCATACAACAGCATGCACACTGCCCAAAGTACATCTTCATATCTGTCTTCAATGAAGCCTAAAGATTTGAAGCATTCCCTGTTCAGTAAATCATGATAATCAAAGCTACAAGTTTATAAAACTAACTGAGCAGAAGAGAGGACAGCCAATATCATAGAACATAAATGGGGTACTGCAAATTTTAAATTTTCTCCCTTCCTTGATAAATTGCATTTGTCATGATACATGCACATGTCTACACATAAATATTTTGTACTAAAAGTACCATAAACTAAATACTTTTTCTATAAGAATAGAACATTTTAGTGATAAAAATGAATTACTACATGACCATAAACAGAGCCATACATGAATAAATTACAGGTGAATACTTTAATTTGGACCCTGTTTTTTCTTCTTTATGTGTAAGCTTAATAAAAATTTATGTAGGCTTGAGTTTCTGAAAATTGCAGCAACTCATTTTTCCATAACACTGTACAACAAGATCAAGACAAGCCAGTTTGTACCCTACAGAACATTGTAAAGTACAAACTCAGCTGCAACAGCGTATGTGAAGATACAAAAGTGCTATACAGTACTTCTGTACACATATTGTACAGTATAGCATGAAATACCATGTGATTCTATCCTTCTTGAGTGTTAAGCATACTACTATTATTTTACAGCCTCCTTATTACACACAAAGCCACGGGTACTTCAGTTTCTGTTGGTTTTAAACATCGTTTCTATATAAAACTGGAACTGGACAGTGTTCCTTGTAAGTTTCAAACAAGTGAATTCAGTTCAAATGTTGTACATGTATGCATTTTAGCAAAAACTTACAATTGCTATTTATCTGTTCCAAAAATGCAAGGCCTACAACATATTCTGTATGATTTTGGCATCAAGTATTAAATAAAGGAAGTAGCCTATAGTTTCAAGCCTTCAAGACAATATAGCATTAGTATAATATACAGGGAAATTGTAATTCCAGCTGAGACTACAAGTCATTCAGCAAGTAGTAGTACAAGCATACAATGCCTTCAAACATTAACTGCCAATGAGAAATCTTTCAATTTGTATTCACAAGAAAAGGTTCTGGTATAGCTACTAACCAGATCAGGCAAAAATCCAGACATTCCAAAAAGGGGGGGGGGGGGTTGACTTAAGAGAAGGCAGGGATGAGAGGGAGTTGCTCTGCTAATTTCCCATGTTTTATTGTTGATGTGGCAAAAAAGGGAGGGCTGAGGCTGTAAAAGCTCCCCCTAGCCATGCCTGTAGATATTATTCACTTTTATCAGAAGCAAAACTGACAACATAGACCTGTGTAGAAATGTAAATCTGTAGTACAAACATTGAAGTACTGTGAATTTGAATCATACTGTACGTACAGTACAGTACAGTATCTGTAGACGTATCTGAATAAGTAAATGGTGTATAGTGTCTCTCATTTAAAACTCTTCCACTGAAGAAGTTCCCAAGACAAACTATAACATGCCATTCTTGCCATTGTCATCAGTGGTGTAGCTACTATATATGGTCAAGGGGGTGACCGCCCCTTCTGACAGAGCAAAATTGCATACAGTTTTACCATTTTTAGGTTCCTAACACCCTGAATTAACACTGCCCTGCAGGCTATTCTTGCCCTCTCTGATCAAAATCCCTCACACCCATGCCCCCCCCCCCCCACCATTAGTTGCCATATCAGAAAACAGAACATAAATCCACTCTGCCCATCCACTTATGTTCTGCTAAATGTCAAGATGGTTTCCTCTCTAACTGTTGACAGTATGTGCTTATCACTTGGGTAGGCAAATATTGACATTACTTTTGTCAAGTTAGTTTATAGTTAGATGGAGTTTTACAGCCCAGTTTCCAAAGTACCAGTTCAAGTCAAGCCGGCCAGGGCCTTTTTTCCAGTTGTGGCTCACTGGCTTGTTTTGCCCACTCCATTGCTTATGCAGAGCATCACACACAACAGCAGTAGGTTCCATTTTTAAAGTCTTTGGAATGACTCAACCTGATTACTTTTGCCAAGCTGCTGCTTTACACAGACCTATTTCCAAATAGCAATTACAAAGGATTGTGGGATGGAGCTTTGGTGTTTGTCATTTTTGTCAATGGCATTTTACTGTGGTGAAAATTGATGTACACCCAAAACTCTATGGCACAATTCATTGTAATTGCTATTTGGAAATAGGTCTATTTGTGATTTTCTGATCATGTTTATAAACATTAGTGTTATTTACTCTAAGTCAATGTATTGGTATGTTCTAATTTCTATCGGTTAAAAGCTCACAAAATGGAACAGTTCTCTCCTTAAAGGGGAACTGCAGTAACCCCAACTTGAAGTAGTGTAGTAGACTGCCCTGTTTCATTATTGGCTCTTGAGGGTCATGTGACAATGTTTGCAGGTTCTTTTCCTCAAATATGAAAACTACTAGGAATGAAGTCTGCTTCGTTTACCTTGAGTATGCAATACTTCAGTCCTAAAACAAGATGAAGGATACTTTTATAAAGAGAAATAAGAAAAAATTGTGAAATTTAACTTTTTTTTTTTTTTTCAAAATAAGTTTGGGGTGACTGCTCTTGCCCTTTGAAATGGAGCAGGGGGCCGTTCCACAAAGAGTTATGCACAGTCTTAAGTTTAATTCACCATACTTAAGCCAACAGTAAATCAAACTTAAGATCGTGCGTAACTTTTTGTGGAACAGGCCCCAGAACTGGCAAATGTTTCACTTTGTAATACATATCTAGTTGCATGACAAAAACAAGAAACACCCAAAAAGGTAGGAAATTCAGAGTGAAATTACTGTGGACAATCTCAACTCTTTGCAGGTGGAGGATACTGTATACTCTGAGTGTCCATGTATGCTGGAGGAAAGGACTGTTACAAAGGTTTTTAAGCTCATTACAACAGAATTGTTGAAATAATTTTCTCCATAAATTAATATAGCATTGTATTCCAAATTTTAAATTGCTTTCAATTGACACATGCAACATGACAGAAAAAGGTATTTAATTGCAGATCTGTAATACGTACTTTACACACAAGCACTCTAAGGCAATTGCACTTATTCAATTTTTCTGTTTGATCCTGTTGATGGCCCTTGAACAACAAGAAGCACATCTTTAAAATTATAAGTGCCTATTTTCGCTCAAGTACAGTATCTCTTTCATTTTTGAGACACTTCTGTTTCGATGCCTTGGGGAACAATTATTTGTAACTGCTTTTGTTTTAGTCTTGTTCAGGGATCACAACAATGTATGAAAGCTGGGAAAGCTGGGGATGACTCTGTTATTATTCTACAATAAGTGTACAACATGGGAACATAAAATGAAAATATATAGCCCCTCCCTATCGACTGTATTTGTGGTTCATACTTCAGATGCCCATATACTGAAATGAATTTCCAGAAACTTTCACTTTTCCAGGGATACTATTCCAAGACTGCCCATTCAATCAAATCAGCTGGTTGGTCCATTGACAAGGACCAATGTTGCATGTTTACTCCATAGAATGTGTAAGAGTGAAAGGGTTGAAAATGAGCCCTAGTCTGATCATCTGATATGGGTAAAATTTCATTAAACAAAGTAGTGAACAGTCCTGTGTCATTATTGGCTCTTCAGTGTCATGTGACTGTACATTTTTCCCCTAAAATGTGAAATTGACTGGAAGTCACTGCTTGGTTTAACTTGATTATGCTATACTGAGTCCTGAAATATTATGAAGGATACTTTGAAGAAAATTGAAAGGAAAATCGTGGAGATTTGCTATTGCTCCAAAATTAATTTGGGAAGGCTGCACTTGCACTTTAAAGTAAGTTTTCCAACTTTTACCACAAAATGTACACCGTGGTTCATGAAGTTACAGTTCATGCAATACTCAATAGCATATACTTTTGTGAACTACCCCCACATTTGTAAAAAATGCATACCACACAGGATTACTGAAGGTAAGTAGGGTTACATATTGTTAATAGGAGGTGAGGAGGGGCCATGTAGATTGGGTAATACTGGAAATTTTGACATCAGATACCTACAATATTGGCCGTTAATGAAATTGATCCCATGCCTAAGGAAAGAATATCCAATTTCTATGGCTCAATGTCTTGCCAGAACTTTATCTACAATTAATTCCTGCTTTGATTCACATCCACTATGACTATACCAGTGTTGTAATTATAATTCAAAGACATGCTGTCAGTAAAGAGTTTAAGACCTTTACAGGTACATCCTGGTACTTCCTGGTTTATACTTTCATCACATAGTTCACTTACATTTCAAAATGAACCAATAAGTACAGTAAGGTAGGCCTACAGTTCACTAGCCTACGTAGTGCCTCTGTGGCTGCAGCCCCCTTTAGGCTGCCGCCCCTCAGAGCCTGCTGGCGATGGTCAAAAATTCCGTTCAATGAGCCCAAAAGTTGATCGTCTTAATACTCATGAGCACTCACCACAATTTGTCTATTCCTGAGGTAGGGGGTGCTCAATGACTAAATCTTAGCAATGCTATGTTGAACACAAAGACGTTTAAACCAAACAAAAACATTGGCTTATTACGCCCGTTAAAAGCTTTTGATTCAGATGGAAGTCTGGACAGCCTCTTTCAAACAATGACAACTTTCATCAAAAAAGTGAATTTAAAAATAGTAATCTTTTGTTGAAAAGTATCCAACTATCTTTTCCCATGGCTGTGGGATCAGTTGTTCTTAATTAGCTGCTGTATTGTGTGTGTATGCTTGCACGGTACCACACAATACCAGTGTCGAATAACATCAACCACAGTTACTACATGTCCTGTTGTACTGGTGCAAGTGTTTTGCCTGTCGAATAAACATTAACAGCCTTGCTTCAACCAATCCAAGTAGAGTCATGTAAATGAAGTCTCCGTAAGTTTTCTATGCAGTTGAACAGATCTGGTGTCCAATGCTGGCAGATTTTGATTTTTACGTAGTGATGAGCTGGACGAAAAAATTTGTCCACCCTGCGGGCTATCAGTTCACATGCTTTATCATTCAGCATGTTCTTACACACAAAGGATGGCATACTAATGAGCTGGGAACCTGCACATATATAGCTAAATCTAAATATCTGATTTGTTTAAATTTCCCTGATTTATTCGAGGTCAACCCCACAAGTGGGTTTTTTGTACTATAAACCCCTTGTAAAATGGGGGAAGGGTCAAAATCCCCCGTTTCCCCAACCTAGCTTAACAAACAACTAGACTTGCAAAGTTTCTAACGTCCTTTCAATAAAAGCAGTACTATAGAAGCATCAAAATTCAGAATTAAAAAAAGCTTGCTCAAAATTATTAGCTTCTGGAATACCAAGTCAAATATTCCACAATTTTAATATGCATGTTTTGAAGAGAATGTATAAATAATTTGCCCCCAATTAGTAACTAAATTTCCAGCTAAATAACTTGCAATACTTGTTTTCAGTTATATTTCAAATGTTCCTTTGCAAAGCTTAATTTGCATTTTAACATTAGTAATTAACCTGTGTAATGAATGTGTATTAAAAGTTCCACAGTGCTTCAGGACACCATTTGATAAGAATATTAAACTAACTCTGAAAACCTAATTTAACCGAAACAACAACCATATTGTGCAAACAATTGAAATAATTTGCTTTTGAATGACATCCAATCAAAATCAAACATATACCAGGATGAGCTGAAGCTAATGTTATATATTCACTGTCAATGTCTGTTTTGTCTGACAGGAAGATCATTGGAGAGCCCTTAAGTACATATCGATGGGAGTGGAGGATACGTGAGACGTTAAGTGTTTCCTTTCAATCTAATGCAGCATGATTACATCACTATATGGCAATGGCATTCACAATTTCACATACACTGTTTCATATCTAGGGATCATTGCCTTGATGGCCTTTATACTGCACTTCATGTTTGTTCAGGAATACAGATAGTACTGTATATTGTATACCAACTACTGTACTGTACATACAGTATGCCTCTATATTAAAAATTAAATTTGAAAAAAGAAAGTTTTCAATTACGCCACAATAGGGGTCGGCAACCACCATGTTTAATAGAGGGCAAGCCTGTATACATACCAAACATGGCTGAAATACTTCCAGTGAAAAGCTTTTATGTCACATGATAACTATCCATTCCAACAAGTAAGAAGACTTTTCCCAGGGAGCAATTTCAACTTCTCAAGAAGCAACTGTTCATCAGTCAAAAAGGCAGAAATTTTCTCACATACAATACTTCTGTACATCTCCACACCCCCATGCCTGACCTGGATACAACCTACCTTTTTTACTTCTCCAACCTGCCTTCTTCTCTTCCTTGTAAGTTAACTCCAAGGTTACCTTTATCTTTTTCCCACCAATGTCTCTACTTCAGAGTATCAAAGTTTTGACAGATAATTCAGTACAGTAACAACTCTCATTTAATTTTGAGAAGCCAATCCTCAGTACTTTCTGGCTTAAAGGCCCAACTGGGAGGGGGCCAGGGGACACATGTCCCTTTCCCCTTGAGCATGCTTCTACCAGTGTGTTTATTCAATGCTGATTTACAGTGTGAACTATACCAGTGTTATATACTTCTGTACAGTGTCTTCAGTTACTCCACTGTTAGAGTGGTCCGAATGCCATTTTCATAGATTGGGATATGCAAAGTTGAAGAGAGAAGCATATGCATCCCACTGCAAAGCATCAGAGACACCTTTTTTATTTAAAGGCATATTTTCATCATCCCAAACAGTTCCAATTCTCCCAACCTACTTAATTCTAGCCCCTCCCACATTTATCTAAAATTCATCTTTATCAAGACACAATCCTAGTTTATTGCTTCATGGCTTGTCCCAGTGGCCATACAAGTCCATAATGTGTAATCAAGACACTCTCAGTGCCCATGCTGAGTAATTTAGCTATGATGCATTGTTTGAATGTGATGCCAATCAAAGAGCTACCAATTGTATGTTACTGATACTGCAGTGTGACGAATGACTGCCTTTAAACTGTTAAGTACAGCACCACATTCCCTCCTTAGCTTTCATGATAAAAAGATTATTTTATGGATACAAGTTTTAACCAGTTTCGGTTTGATATGATTGATATTGCATGAAAAGAAAATCCAATCAGAATGCAAAAATGCATTGAAGTTTCGATGATATATAAATTTTCCATTTCAAATAATGCCATCATGCACCATTATCTTCACAGTCAAGTGTTACACTAGCATGTTCAAAAAATAATTTTGTTATTCCAGATGACTTTTGATTTCCTTTAAAGACATACATAGATAAACAGAAAAACATGCAGACAGACAGAGACAGACAGCTATCTTGAATGATCACATTTAAAAAGGTTTCAGACTTTGATCCCCCAGCTGACCCCAGATGACCTTTGACCTCTGCCAAAAACAATGGGGGTCATCTCCTGACTATAATGCATAGCCCAACTATGAAATCTATCCAAGCTTCCTACTTGAGATATACCTTAACAACATTTTCAGACTTTGACCCCTGGTGACCTCAGATGACCTTTGACCTCTGCCAAAAACAAGCTGAAACCATCTTCTGACCATAACGCATCCACATATACCCAAATATGAAGTTTATCCAAGTTTCTTATATTGAGATATGGTGTTAACAAGATTTTCAGACTTTGACCCTCTGTGACCCCAGATGACCTTTGACCTCCACCAAAAACAACAGGGACCATCTCCTGACTATAATGCATCCATATACCAAATATGAAATCTATCCAAGCTTCCTATCTTGAGATATCATGTTAACCAGATTTCCTGACTTTGACCCCCCACTGACCCCAGATGACCTTTGACCTATGCCAAAAACAAAAGGAACCCTCTCCTGACCATAATGCATCCACATATTAAATATGAAATCTATCCAAGTTTCCTACCTTGAGATATAGCGTTAACAATGTTTTCAGAGTTTGACCCTGGTGACCCCAGATGACCTTTCACCTCCACCAAAAACAGATGGGTTCTTCCTCTGAATATGGTGCATCTATGTACTAAGTTAAAAAACTGTCAGACATTCCTATCTTGAGATATTGTGTTAACAAGCAACGTGTCACAAACACACACACACACACATGCATACATACATAGACACGAACGCCATTATGATCCCATTGGTTTCTCTTATCATCGAAACCAAAAATAAAAAAGAAACCATTCACCACTGCACAGCTTTCCCAGTTACTAGTTAGAATATTGCAGATAAAAATCATATGTATGGGAATAGGTTCACAGTGTACATAGGCTGGCCTAGGCCTATGTGCTATACCTTAGGCAATAGCAAAAGTACCAAGACATGCTGAAGAAAATTATATTGTAGAGAAAAACTTTAAGTCTAAAGCTCACAAAAGTATTGCACATTGCAGTTACGTAGTGCAAAATATTGAAGCAGTTGCCAAACACGTCCGCCAAGCAAGCTATATTTCAGCATGCATCTGCTCAAATCTTATGCCATCCACATGTGTTCAAACTGCAAATTTTAGCTTTAGGCTTAGTGTAAAAGAATTTTTGTCCGGGCGGCCAATGTTTTTGTGCGGGGGGGGAGGGGGCAATTTAAAGGTGGGCACTAATGCAGCTCTTCAGATTTTATCCTGGTGGTGCACATACCTGTGGTCAAAAACAGCTAGTGGAGAACACTGCACCTAAGAATGACATTCATTCCAAGTTTCCTATCTCAAGATGTAATAATTAGGTTTTCTGATTTTGACCACTGGTGACCCCAAATGTACTTTGACCCCCACAAAAAGTTATATGGTTCCTCCCTTGACAATATTGCATCTACATACTAATTATGACATTCATCTCTGTTTTCTATCTCAAGAAATAGTGATAACGATGTTTTCAGATTTTGACCCCTGGCGACCCCACATGACCTTTGACCCCCACCAAAAACAGTAGGGTTATTCCCTTGATAATAATGCATCTAGATACTAAGTATGACATTGATCCAAGTTTCCTACCTCAAGATAGTATATTAACAAGGTTTTCAGAGTTTGACACCTGGTGACCCCATATGACCCTTGCCCCCCCCACCAAAAACAATAGGGTGCTTCCTCTCACTATGGGGCATCTATGTACCATGTATGACATTCATCCAAGCTTTCTACCTCAAGATAACCTGTTTACAATGTTTTCGGGATCTGACCCCTGGTGACCCCATATGACCTTTGACCCCCATCCAACAATGATACAGTTCTTCCCCTGACAATAACACATTTACATACTACGTACTGTATGACATTCATCCAAGCTTTCTACCTCAAGATATCATGTTAACAAGGTTTTCAGAGTTTGAACCCTGGTGACCCCATATGACCCTTGACCCCCACCAAAAACAATAGGGTTCTTCCTCCACTGTGGAGCATCTATGTACCAAGTATGGCATTCATCCAAGTTTTCAATCTCAAGATATCGTGTTAACGAGGTTTTCGGGGTCTGACCCCTATTGACCCCAAATGACCTTTGACCCCCACCAAAAACAATAGGGTTCTTCCTCTGACAATAAAGCACCTACATACCAAGTATGACATTCATCCAAGATTTCTACCTCGAGATATGGTGTTAACAAGGTTTTCAGAGTTTGACCCCTGGTGACCCCATATGACCTTTGACCCCCACCAAAAACAATAGGGTTCTTCCTCTCACTATGGGGCATCCATGTACAGTACCAAGTCTGAAAACATTCAGACCTTCCCTTCTTGAGATATCGTTTTAACAAGCAAAGTGTCACAAACACACACACACACACACACACACGCAGGTTTTTTTTCCACACAACCTGAGGACCCCATTGTGTTTTCCTTTGTTCCTGCTTCCTTAACCCTAACCTTAACAATAGACTCTCTATTGTTCACACAGGAGAGGACCCCAGAAATCTATTGAATTTCCACCAGAGGACCTAAAATCCATTGTTCAGGTCCTCTGTTTGAATACGAAACAAGTACACACATACATACACACACGCCATCGTGAATGCATAGGTTTCTCTTTCATCGAGACCAAAAATCAAAGGAATCATGAAATAGATTAATGATTTAAAAAATTACGGAAGCTCAATCAAATTTTGAGAAAATTTGTGGTTGGAGCTCATACTGTACATGTAGCTCATGGTTTTATCTGAACAAGTGATGTTTTTTGAACTATTTTTATCATTTTCAGAAGGATGTAATAATGTCTTACTAAAGCGCTAAAGACTGTGTGACAGTTTGTCCCTGATTTGGAGCTCATATGCTACATGTATACACTACAGGTCATTGTATACACTGTTAGGTGATGCTGTAATGGGAATAAAATACATTTTAAAGCAACGGAAGTATCAGGGGAAAAAACTGATTATATAAAGGTTCCAATTAAATCGATTATCATTTCTGAAATAACTGTAAAAGCCCTTTATGGTACAACTGGGATGCTGCCAGTGGGGTGGGTGGGTAGGTAGGTAGGCATCTCCATCCTTCCAGGATGTTTCCCATTTCCAGTTCCAGCAGGTGATAAAATAAAAAGTGGTGAAGGCAGAGCTACTGTACAGTATTCACCTCAACAATCCACACCATCATGCTCTGACTGTAGGAAAGGCAGATTTCACCAATAAACTCCTCATATTTCAATACTCTCCCAGCAAACAATCACATTTTGTTTTTTCTTTCAGGTTGCTTGTCCCCTAGCAGGGCAAATCATGCCATACCCAGGATTTAAAAACCACAATTTCATCATGATTTGCACCAGAGATGTAAAAACAGAAAACTCTCCCACCCACATTCTGCCCACCAACATTCTATGACACAGTTCTTTGAAATTACTCTTTGGAAGAGGGTCTAGATGTGTGAAAACACTGCATGGTAACAGAATACCATGGATACAGCATAGCAACAAAACCACATCATAGAATTGTCCTGTCACAGACCTCTAAATCAACATTCAACATGGTAAACATTTGGAACCTTGAGAATCATTTTCCATTGTAATATATAGGCCTACTGTATTCAAATATTTGGAATACAATGAACTTATGGCCCATTCATGAAGTCACAATCAATCAACACAAAATCCAGACCCCAGATTCATACTGAATCTTAAATTGGAGCTGACATAATGGAAGACTTTATGACTTTTAAGTCAGGTTTTATTTTGGGGATTTAATCAGTTACTGTTTGTACAGCAGCTGTGCTATAGAGACAGATCAAATTGTTTAGCACTGTATAGTGGCAGCTTCATCTGCTGATGACAGTGTTATTTTAAGTATGATATTAATGGCTAATAGATCAAACAGACATAACACTATATTGTGTACAGTCTCCTGACCTAAGTATGTGAAGACTGTTTGACTTCAATTACTGTCAAACTTAGTGAACAGTTGAAAGGTGGTATCTTTGAACATTAAAGCTTGAATGCACTTAAAAAGAGTCCAGCTGTCAAGTATACTGTACACAGTTGTGTGTATTGTACAATACAAAGGCCTACTGTTTCAGTAAATATTACTCACTGCATGCAGTACGTAGTTCAGAAACAAAAATTTAGAATTTTTTTACTTTGTTATGTATTGTACATGAAAGGGTGTATGCAGACTTGGAATAGTGTCTAAACACAACAACACAGTCTTCTTCTTTTTACATAAATTCCTGTTTATTTTATAGTTACCTGTAGGTGTTATGCCTCTAAAAGCAAAAACTGTCACATTCCCTTTTTATAAAATATAACCACTGATGATATTCGTATGCCTTTCAGGAATCTATTGTTGGTATTCAGTAAGAACTAATAATCAAAATTCGTAATTCAACAAGTTTTGGGTCAATGAACTCTTTGTGTCTAACAAAAAGCTCCTTGATAAATTTAGAAGAAACTTTTGTCAAATTTTGTGAAGTGAAATTTTGTAGGTTAGGTTGGGTTAGATTAGAGGGAGTTTAATATCCCAGTTTCCAAACTGGTTCAAGTCAAGCCAGCCACAGTCTTTTTTCCAGTTGTGGCTCACTGGCTAATTTTCCCATAGTGTCATGGGGAGAGAAGTGACAGATTTAACCCATGTTTTGAAGTAGTACAAGGTTGGGTTGCTTTTACATGACCTTTCTGATTATTAAGCAAACCATATTCCACTCAAATGCACAAGGCAAACATAAAATCAGAATGCATCAGTCAGGCATACTGTAGCCATCTGTCAAGAATAGGTTGATGGCCAGAAAGTTGGACCTTCAAATCTAAGTTTTGACATTAGGGGAAAAATTTTCCTTTTAACACTTAAATGTCAGCCAATCTGCCATCCTCTCCTGCCTGTGGTGATTAGATAAAATGGCAATTTTGTTATGAAGTTCTCACCTATAAATTTATAGCCCTATTCTTTGTTCATTTCCATATCAAGAGTTTGTTCCCCATTGCAGAAGTCTAACTGGCTTAAAACTCCATGTAAAGAATGAGGGGATACTCTTTTGGTTAGTTAGTTAGATGGAGCTTAATGAATGACCAGTTTCCAACCTATTGATTCAGGTGGAGCCACTCTTTTGGCTCTCCCTATATGCCCATCCCATCACACTGAAGACTTAGCAAACGGACTACCTCAGGAAACTAGGGTTACATAATATAAATGGGAGGTAAGGAGGTGGGATGTAAATTCTTGCACTTCTTGCAAAACTCTGGGCATTTCAGTATTAAGGGATGTAATTTTATAACAAAATAGATGTTACAACAGTAAAACTTTCAATTCAAAACAGTTAAATTGAACAAGATCAACCAACCATAAGAAAGTTAGTAGGAATTAGAAGAGAATAATACTAGTGCCATGCCACCCATCCGCTACCAAAAACTAGTTTCACTAGTCAGTACTCCCACCTTATACTCTTTTTGAGAGAACAATATTAAATTAAAATATTGATGTGGAGCACAATGCCACCTCCACCCCCACCCCAGTTCAGAACTGTTAATTTTCATGTTACAATGAGGCATCTAAACGCAAGTCCCTCTGTTTGTATTCTGCTGCATCAATTACTTTTGATGATCTCTAATATTTGTACAATACTTCCCAATTCAGCAATACAGAGTAGATGAGGTCAAAATATTGATGAAATTGATTCAAACGATTTGTTTTCAGAGGTAAAGTTTAAAATATATTTGACTTTCATTTTGACAGGTGATGTTTTCCACAGCAGAACTACTGCACAGTAAATTAGACAGGTTTAAAGGGAAAGCACAGTCCTCCGAAACTTATTTCAAGTTTGTAGCAACAGCTAAATCTCACAATTTTCTTTTATTTCCCTTCAAAGTATCTTTAATGGTATTTAACAACATCAACATTGCATACTCAAGGTAAACCAAGCAGCTAGTCCTTGCAAATTTCACAACTAAGGAGAAAAACTATTGTCACATGATTCTCAAGAGCCAATCACAAAACAGGGCAGTCTGATATATTCATTCATGTTAGGGAGACTGCATTTCCCCTTTTAAGTTATTAAATTAACTCAAACATTTTACAAGCTTTGATATTAATTCTTGTTACCTTTCCTTGGAGATTCAAAAATGTACTCAGACACTACATCATTCTCCAATTACTGTGGCAGAAAGTCAGTTACAGCAATCTTAGAGATGACAAGTTGTTGACTACAGAAACAACCAAAGTACTGAAAACAACTTTACCAAAAGCTTGAACTGGACCTCACCTACATTATCAAGACATTCTGAATGGCAAGTGGATAGGGCCCTGTCAGAAGATGTAACCACAAAAAGTTGCTCAGTATATGCAAGGTATTAAAATTACATAATAGATCTTGGGGAATTGTGGACCACAAATCCTGATGCTCCATTTCAGGCAGATTCTTCAACACAAAAACCTAATTTTTTACTTGTTCTCAACATATTTTTCATTCAAATTTCCTATAAGGGAAAGAGCAGTCCCCTGAATGGCAAGAGTCTAGTACAGTAGTCTATTATACTGTATCTCATAAAGGTACAGTATATTGAGAACCACATGTAACAATTGTGAACTATCAGCACAAAGATGACAGAGCTCTGCCACATGCCTGTATATAGTGTACGCTTTGCCACAGATGCACAGCTGCTAAATGACATAAAATGGCTGTCCAGTTGGTGACCAAGCAAAGTTAATGATAATCACACATCTTTAGATTACAGATGTTTTCTGAAAGAGTTTAAGACACAGTCAAAGATCACTAGCTTTCTTCTTGACAACTGGTTATGTGATGAAACATGAGGTATACATAAATTGCTCTCTCTTTGGCTACATCACATGAGTTTACTAGAAATTGGAATATCAGGAGGGATGAAGAAAAATTCACCTCCAGTGTGAAAGAGATGATCACCTTCTTGTTACTTAGCATCATATCCTGTCATATACTATGAAAGAGGCTTAATGACCATAAAGCTTTCCTCGTGTTGAATTTCCCTGCCTATAAAAACTCTGTCCACACCTTTTTGCTTCAGTAAACGAAGGTCCATAAAAACCAGATAAGAAATGGCCCTACTGCTTGCCTTTCACACCTCGCAAACATTGGCACATCTGGCTGGTATTATTCAGCCTTTGTTCACATCTTCCTCTAGCTGCCTCTTGTCAAGTTTGTGGTTTCTTGGAACTTGCTTGAATGAGTTAAGCAGGAAGTCGGGTAAAATTTGATTACCCCACCAAACCTCCCTTTTGGTGGGGACTCGGGTGAAATAACTAATAGGGTAAGAAATTCCTCATGTTGTAAAGGCTATCAAACTTCTCTACAACAGTTTACATTCTCAAAACAAAACAACAAAAAAAAACCCATCTGAAGCTATGAGCCTTTGCTAAATAATTTTAAGACAGCTTTAAGGTATTCAGTCCCCAAACTTGAAGTAGCGTACAGGTAGGAGACTGTCCTGTTTCATGATTAGAGTCTTTCATGATTTAGAGTCTTTGGTATGACTCGGCCCGGGTTCGCTTCCCAGGTCCAGTCATACCAAAGACTCTAAAAAAGGAACCTACTGCCAATGAGAGTGATGCTCCACATGAGCAATGGAGTATGGAAAACAAGCCAGTGAGCCACAACTGGAAAAAAGGCAGTGGCCGGCTCGACTTGAACCAATAGGTTGGAAACTGGACCATAAAACTCTAACTAACTAACTTCATGATTGGCTCTTGAGAGTCATGTGACAATATTTTTTGTCCTCAAATACATGTGAAATTTACTAAGAAGAGTTACTGCTTGGTTTTGCTTGAATGTGCAATGTTCAAGCCCTAAAATATTATAAATGAGTCTTTCAAGAGAAATAAGAAAATTGTGATATTTAGCTTTTGCTTCAAAGTAAGTTTGGGGTGACTGCTCTTGTCCTTTAACTTTTATTACACCATGGAACAACTACTGTATAATATTATAAACTTAGAGGGACAATTAATTGTACTCAACTATTAAACATCTCATAATGGCTCTAAGAAAAGAGGCATTATTACAAATAATTGAGTGTCCTTTCAGCCTTCAATGACCTTTGCTGGCCACAAATACTGTGTATGTCCCTTCCTTCATGGTAATGGAGCTGCCACTTAACTGTGCCATCCTACAATGTGGCAAACACTTCTATTGGAATGAATTGAAGATGGAATGTTGCAAATGTATACTGATTTTTTACTTCATTTTAAATCTACACCACTTTCTGGCAAATCCCTTCTTCTTCATTTGAAATGCCAAAATGATTGTCATTCAACTCTCAAACCCTCTGTTTACAGTATCACAAAGAATTTCCTGACTTGACCTCTAATACCATATCCTATAAATGAACTTTGCTCTATATATTTTCTGCTATAAAAATGTTCTATGGTCACCTACTTGACTACTGTGGCAAAGACTCAGAGACAGGCACACATGAGGACAGTTGTACCGATACACTAACTAACAGACAGATAAAACTGATGCAAAACTATAGAATTATGTTCCACTGGATGTAAAGCACATACATACTAGACAGCAAACTAGACTAATTGAATATTATTGTAACCTTCACAAACAAAACAAATCCTCTTCATATACTTTCAGCACTTTCAATTTCATCTTAATTTTCATCCATAACATCCATAACTGTAACAGGGCTCGATTTTCCTGGTTGTCCGATTGTCCGGGACAACTAAAATTCATTGCGGGCAACCAAAAGTTAAAGGATGGTTGTCCGATGGACAACCATTTTTTCTCAGATTGAAGAAGGTATAGTACTGCTGACTGTTCAACTCTTTCAACTTTTTCCATTATACCATACTGTAGTTTCAGACTTCAAGTGTTTCTGTCTCTCAAACATTACATCTCTTTATTCTTGAAGACCAACAATAAATGAACACAATTAGGCTACTGTTTTGTAATTGTGAGAAAAATGTTCCGGACAACCAAATCTCCTTGTGGACAACTAAAATTAGTTGAATGGTTTCCCGAAGGACAACCTTAAATTTTTCTAAAAATCAAGGCCTGTGTAATAATGACCAATGTCTGAATACACATCTGTTCTGTGGCTACAAGCTCAGCCCTTGAGTTTTATACTTTCCAGGTGTGATAATCACAATCCTCAGGAAAGGAAATAAAGGATTGCAGGAGGGGTTCTGTTTTATTTAACTTTTATACATTTAAAATGAGTTCCCATTCTTTATCTTGGCATGCCAAAAATCACACTCCTCACAGTGATTTGAGGTAAAGTGGGGTTTGCACTCCCACAGGCACACCTCAAAATTCAAGGTATGTGAGCTTAAATGGAAAAATCACAGTTATTAGTAGGCCACCTGTCTAAAAAGGCCTACCAAACCAAAAGTTCAGTTCTAACAAACATTCTAAAAACAGATTTTAAACTGAGACATTACAAATGGTTGGGTCTGTATGTCACAACTTAAATTGTTGGTTAAGAAACTTGCCAAGTTGTCACACTAAGAAACTTTTCCTTAAGGAAATTTCACCCACCATGAATACTTTTTGACCAACGTTGATTAGTTTCTTACCCAGCACTTTAGGCAAACAAACCCAACCATGGCTTAGAGTTTACCCTGTTTTAGAGTGAAGATCATCATCTTATCCAGTAAAGAAGAGAATGTGGTCACTTTAGATTCAACTGGTTCTAACATACCAACAATGTATGAGTGGTAATATAAATTTAGTCATAACACCTTCCTTTTTATGGTTGCATTAACTTAAACAAGACAACACTTGTAAAATGCTGGTTTTTAAACAGATAAAATTGGTACTTTTTATTTCCAGTAGATTTTTCAAGTAGAAGAAGAGTAGGTGACAATTTTGCAACTAACTCTTAATAGCAATTTTCCTAGATTAAACCAAAGCAAATTACCAAATTCTACCTTCAGCAAAATCAATTTTTCTTTTTACAAAACTTTACCATGAAAAGTATTCATGCAGCATATAGGAGGAGATAGAGGTGTATGAAAGCAATTTTTAAAAAAAAAAATATATATCATATGGTGACATGTTTCTTCCCTTGACTTAAGCAACTATGTATTCCTACCTGTGTTCACTTGTTTCTTCAAGAGCTTCTGGTGGGACAGGTGGAAATTCTCTCTTCTGTAGGTACTGACAGCTAAGTTTGTATAAGCACTGAAATGAAAGTTTACAATATGAAATTTTATCAGTCTATGTTTTATGAGGTTTTTGTCAGTTTGTAACCAACTGGTTGGGTCAGCCATGGCTGTTTTTCCAGTTGTGGCTCACTGGCTTGTTTTCCCTATTCCATTGGTTATATTCTGAGCATCAAACACAATAGCAGGAGGTTCTACTTTAAAAGCCTTCGGTATGACCCAGCCAGGGGTCTTACTTTCCACATGAAAGTTGGATGCTCTGACTAAGTACTGTACTTCATCATACAGTCTATAATATGAAGTTGGTATGCAGCACAAAGATTATCTTGTTCCATTGTACAAAGCCTGAATCATTTAAAATCATGTCATCTTGTACCGTAGATCCTTTTTGAAATAGCTATTTCAAAGGATTGTAAACAGAATAATAGTGTGTGGTTTTTTTTTTGCAAAGTAAAATGCCATTGCAAAAAAAGGGTACAAACCAAAATCCTGTCCCACAATCACAATCCTTTGTGAATTTGCTTTTTTTGAAATGGGTCTATGTGAAACTCTCCTAAACATCTTGTGAATACTCTGTAATGATATTGGTTTACACATGTCAACATATCCACATGTTGCAAAATTAAAGTATTTCAGTAAAGATGAAATATTCAGTATTGGTAATGGTAACCCAAACACCAAATAGGATGTGAGTATAAAGCATGTGAAAAATATAGATGAACAAAACCTAGTTCTCTGCTTTCAAAGGACCAGATGATTTACAAATTTGACTTCTGAATCAGAGATGGAAAACTACACCTAAAATCATACAGGATGTATGAAGTTGCTCTAGAGTGAAGTTATCAGTTATCAATTGTAAGAACCCCATGACCCCAGGGCCATGGTGTGGTTCAAGTGCATCATGTTTGCCCAAGTTGTAGGCCCATGTCCAAATATATGTTTGGGAAAATCAACCAAATTCCATAGCTCCCAAGTTCCGAGAGGCTAGATGCGGGTCCATCTGATCTGCCCATTGGTGGATCAACGGCCTGGGGGAGGGGTATAAGGGGGTGGCCCCCTACCCTTTTCGAAAATTTTTGAATTTTAGAAGTGTCTACACGCAAAATGGTGGCACTTTTTTTGGCAAATCAGTCAACACAATGTCGCTAGGTCACCACCAAAAAAGTTCAGTACAGTACTGAATTTTTGCGGTAACCTAGAAAAATATTGTTTTGAGAGATTTGCTAAAATAATATTATGCACATACTCACAAATGCCCAATGACTACAACCTCTCCTACTCACAATATTCAATCGTTATTTTTGAGGTAAATTTTAGTGCGGTACCGACACAGTTTGCAAACGTCAACTCTGTATGTCACCGGAGGTCGTACCGTACGTTCTGCCGGTGATTTCCAATGTTTCCGTACATCTCGCATGGCATTCTAGCCATGAAAACATAAGCCAATTGAGAACTGTCAAGACAGTCCAGAACTTTCGGGCAACTCTGGGACAAGTCCCGCCTGTGACCCGCAAAGTGGGCAATTATTTTCCCTATTGAATGCGGCGTTGCACAACATAATTACACTATTTTTTCGCAGTGACAGGAATATATTCCATACCTGCTGCGAAAGGTTAGGCGATAACAATGTTGCGACAGCAAACATAGTTCCGTACGTACCTGGCCTATGCATTGTATAGCACTGCGAGCAGTTGAATGTGCTGTGAGATACGATTTACTGAATTTGTTGTTATTGGTAAGATGAATTATTTGCTAATTTGTGTGGTTCTCTAACTAGGAATACTTCGGGGATTTGAAATGCGGGTTTTTCAGAGGGCTTGGCAGGTCAGCGGGTTTGGGTGTCCAAATACGGGTCACTTGGGAGGTATGTAATTCTGTAGGTAGAGCAAACCGTAGTTATGTCAACAGTAAACTTGCGTCCAATTCATGAAATGTTGGGACAATTGCGTGAAGGCGCGATGTTTCAATTCACAAAATCGTCCAACACTCCAAACAAACATTGAACAATTTTGCCAGTCTGGTGAGAGGATTTATCTTACAATTGATAAGTGCAATACAGTGATATCAGCAAACTACAATTAACAACAAGCAAAGACACACTGCAGAAAACCAAGGCACTTTGCTATTGCTCTTGTACAGTTTGCAATCATAACAGCACACTGTACGTTAGCATTAGTTTTTCGGGCTGTAAGGTCTCTCCCAAAATGTACTCCAGCAGATCTATGAGAAATTAAACCAAAGTGTACACACCAAGATATGTACCTGTCCACACTAAACCACAAGTCTGACCCTTCCAGGAAACAATAGAACCATCACCCACCTATCAAATGACAGCGAAAAAGATCATTCTAGATTGGAGAGCTTGTACAGGTGTATAATGTAACATATAGGAAAGATCTCACTGAGTTGCAAACTGTACCATATGAATACCCTGACATGCAATCACCAGTGCTCCAAGGGCTATAACATGATGAACACAAAGAGCTAAAAGGAAATACAGTAATTTGTTCATCAATTTAATTTGTTAATCCACAAGTTGAAACATGTAATCAGGAACGAGTTAGTAGGGTCACCAGATTTTTAAAATTTAAATGTAATAAGGGGGGGGGTTGACAATTTGGTGAGGGGGGCATACAGGTACATGACAGACTGAGCAAAGTTCACTGAGCTATGGAAATACCAGAATGCCCCCCCTTATTTGCTGATGGCATGGCCCCCATAAAGATCCAGATAACACCTACATGTAGCAGCAAAGTTCATATGGGAATCCAGGGGGAAAACCCCAGGAATTCAAGGGTACAAATTTGAGAATTTGTAACCACTGGAATGAATCATTTATAGTTGGGACCACTACAACAAAGCATTGAATTGTCTTCAATATTTATTCCATGCAGACTGGACTATAGCCCCAAATTCCTATTTGACCATCATTTGTACACAATAAACTTGGACTAATGGAAAATTGATTCAATGATTAGGGGGTTGGTTAGTTAGTTAGGATTAAACGACACACCAACACGAATGTGTTATATATAATGTCATACTGTTCAAATAATGTTCAAGTCCTCCCATTAAGTCGCCTCTTATGACAGGCAGGGAATACCGTGGGCATATTCTACAACCCCCAGTCCACAGGGGGCGATTAGGGGGTTAGGTAGATAAAACCCTGACTGTGCATGCAGAGAGCATGGATGGAAAAAAATGGGAAGCTGAGAGGTTCCTCCCCATAAAATTTAGGACATCTGGAGAGTAATTTTGTCAATTGAGGGAAATGTTCTTTTTCTACTGCATGAAAACATGGGGAAAAATCTGGGAAATTCTAAAACAACCTTGGAAATAAACATTTTCTCCATCCCTGATATAGGGGTTGCAGTAATCCCACTCAGATTCAAAAAACGATATTGTACTGTACAATGAATTCATCTGCAAATTGTCTTCCGTTGAGATACTCCCAATGAATGTGCTAAACAGGCAGAAAACTGTGGTAGGTAGTCTGTAGTTTAAATTAATTTTTGTGCACTTACTTGCTTATTTAGATGAGATTTAACAACACACCAACACGAATGTGTTTGATACAATTTCAACTAGATCAAAGGTTAAGGTTGAAATGGGAATTCAAATAAAGTTCAAGTTTGCTCTTAGATACAGTTCAAATACTGTGTCACCCTTCCTTTAAGTTTTCTCTTGTGACAGACAGGAAACACTGCGATGGACATATTCTACAACCCCCAGCCCACAGGGGTTACTTTTGTGCAAGATCAATATATTCATTATGGCTGTGTCATCAATTTATGGTCCCTGGTACACTTGGTCAAGTTTGTTTTGACCCTCCTGTAACATGGCAAAGCCTCATTTCAAGTTGTGGACAACAGTATTCTAACCAGTCCTCATAACAGGGTATCCACCTTGCACAAATTTTGAGGGAAGTTTCAGATGCCAGTATGGTAGGAACAAGTGCAGGAATTTTCCACATTTTCCACAATTCCACAATCCAATTTTCTTTGCAGGATTTGTGGTTTGAGTGCAGGAATCACACCTTGGTACATACACTGATTTAAACAGATAACCTAACATAGGAATGACTAAAAGACAAATATGGACTGCAATAAAACTATTAAATGTAACATCAACTTCAAGGTTGCCAGCACTACATTCAAAGCCCCCCTGAGCACAGGTAAACTAAGCTCCCTAAATGTGTATAGTTTCTTGACATGTGAGGATTGTGTTTTGCTATACAGTAATTATCCACACATCTGCATGGCCAAGTGGAAAGAGCATTTAACTTGCAGTCAGAAAGTCAAGAGTTCAACTCCTGGCAGGCCATACCAAAAACTTTCAAAACAGAACCTACTGCCATTGTGCTTGGTCCTCAATGTAAGCATGGAATTGGGAAAACAAGCCAGTGAGCCACAACTAGGAAAACGGCTGTTTCCTGCCATACTTAAAACAACTGGTTGTAGAAACTGAGCCATCAAACATCTTCTGACAATGTGAAAATAACTCCATGGTTGAAATTGCCAATTTGAGCAGCAATTATTGAACTTTAAAGACCAGATATTATGACCATGGTCCACTTCAAAACATCTGTACTTGTACACAGTGATCAAATTGCTCAACAAATAAACTTGTAGCCTGTGAATATATCAAAGGTTACACTATTGTATTTTGGACTTTCAGCTTCTGATTGGTATTAATACAACTTGAGATGGTTTAGGCTTAGTGTGAAAACAGAATTCAATCTGTAAAGTGGGAATTGAATTTAATTACCTTTGAAACTAAAAACTGATACATTTCTAAAAGCAATGGTTCAAATAATTGGCCAAGAATACTTTATCGATATCAATATAGATCTATAAGAAAACAAACAACTATGGGAAGTATCAAATATGTTCTTGTATCACTGTAGCAATAATGACAGTCTTTATGAATCTGAAGCTTTGCCGATGGATCCAATCACATAGGGAATAAAGCCACTTGCCATTTTGTCGTGGTTAAAGGGGAAGAGAGGACACCCCAATTTGAAGTAGTGTAGTAGACTATGCTGTTTTATGATTGGCTGTTGAGATTCAGGCCTCGATTTTTCTGAAAAATTTGTGGTTGTCCTTGGGCAACCAATTCCATATTTTTAGTTGTCCTAAAGAAAATTTGGCTGTCCAAAACATTTTGTGTCCAAAACATTTTGTGAACAATTACAGCACAAAACAGTAATTGTGTTTGTGTGTAATTGGTCTGGAAGAATAAAAAGATTCAATTTTTGAGAGGACAAAGACACTTGAAGTGTGAAACTATGATGGAAAATTTTGCAACGAGATGATCAGTCAGCATATACAGCCTACTTCTTCATTCAGATAAAAGCAAGCTGCTGGAATATAATTCATTGTGAGAGAAAAATGGTTGTCCATCGGACAACCAACTTCTACCTTTTGGTTGTCCCTATGGAATTTTAGTTGTCCCGGACAATTGGACAACCAAGAAAATCGAGCCCTGAGATTCACGTGACAATCATTTTTCCCTTCAAATGTTTAATTTACTAGAAATAACTGCTTAGTTCACCTTACTGTAAATATGCAATTCTGAAGTTGCAAAATATGATGAAAGATACTTTGGGGAGAAATATGAGGAAAACTATGATATTTAGCTGTTGCTTCAAAATAAGTTTGAAGGGACTGCTCTTGGCCTTTAAGGTTGCTCTAGTTCAGTCATGAATCAAACACTACTGACGAATCCCGACAGATTGTGATGGTCTAATTTTAGTCGGCCATTACTGGGGTCTATCACCTTTAATCTTTAAAATTCCTTCCTAACCTGATTCATGGATGGTTGTAAACTTAGGTGTATCTTGATTTTCTCAACTTAACTGAATACGAGGATTTGAAATTCAAGTAGACAATAAAAGAACACGATTAAAGGTTGATGGACCCCACTAATAACTGCCTACAGTCACTAAAAAAAGGCGCTAATCGGATTCGTCTATATGTCCAAGAATGGACTTGTAAACTCTTCCAACCTGAAGTAGGGATGTTATAGCATAACATATCAGCCACTAAGTCACAGCTTGTAGGATATCAAAATACAGGTGGACAGCACTGAAATCGAAGAGCTAGTTCTGACTGAAATGCTAGTTTAGTACATACACTATGTAACTTGAGTAATAGGTTTCCATGGCAACCTGGAAAACAAAATTCCTCCCCATAGAACAAACATGGTCATCTTCAAATCCCATTGAGTGGTTAAGTAAAGCCCTTTGCTCGGTAATTATTGCAGCACTTATCGTCCATTCAAATACAAACAATTTCTGACAATGATTGAAAGATTAATGAGACTGCCAAAAGATTCCAGCAGTAAAATAAACCACTAGGCTGAATTTAAGGGATACTTAGCACACTTACATTTTTGGAAAGTAAATATGAATATCATGACATTTCAATGGATAATCAGAAAATTTAATGATGGAAATTAAAATTCAGGCATTGAGTGTTAGATTCTCCAGATGTGCTACAAAATCACACTCCTCAGAAATTTAAGGATTGCTGTAGGTGTCCTGTTTTATGGAACTTTAATAGGTTTAGGGTACGAGCTCCAAAACTTCCTTCAGGTCTGTGCAAAGAATCACTCTCTTACATTGAAAGCCATTCTCACAAGACAACTATGCAAAACAATGAATACCAATGGTACTCACTACTTGAGCTCACTTTAATGCAAAATGTATACTGGAATATCATAAATATCATACATGAATGAATTGCTAGGATAGTACCCACCAAGATTTTTAATGTTTCAAAATAAGGTTACTATCACTGGTGACCAGAGACATCACCTGAGTATTTTGAATGGGAGTAAAAAGCACAAGTTGAGTAATTCCTATTCTTCTTTTTTCCCCTTCTTTTCCTTCCCTTTCCACATTTTCTTGCAAATACAGGCGGATGATTGCCCACCCCACCGCTCCACTTGATGCTGCCCCAGCTGATACCTCCCTTCAAATTTACCAAGAACCTGAAGTTTCATCATAGATTAGGAAAGCATTTTTGTTAAATCTACAGTACCATAGTATAGTATACTATAGTATGTTACAAGATGACCTCACAGCAAGACTGCAGGAGAGATATCCACTGGCATTGAGGAAGCCAAACACTGAACTACAAACAGCATTTGATTAATGTTAAATACAGCAAGCACAAAATGACGACCATTGGCAACCAGATTGCACATGTGCAGTTAAGTATATCTGTGGCATTGTAATGAAGTTAGGAATGTTCAGTACAGTGCAATCATCTGACACAATTTCAGTGTGTCCATATCCTGAAAGATTTCTGTAGGTCTCCATGAAACTTTTGCAAAATCATTTCAAAATGAATGAACTGTCAGACCTTGACCACAGGTACAGTACTATGAGTTGTGAAGAAATGTATTACTGTATTTTTTGCAACCACCATAACAAAGGGAGTTAATTATACTGTACTTACTGATGCATAGGTCCTTTCAATTGCTACTCTTGCTTTGGCAAATTCTCTGCAGAAAAGTAAAAGCAGCAAAACATTTGTATTAGTGGTGTAAAATGATTAAAATCAATTCTTTGGGAAATTATCACACATTTTGGATCTTAGCAGAAATGATACTTCATACAATAATAGCTTGACTGTTTGGTTTTAGAACAACTTTGGAAGATATTCATTTTACTATGTGTTCTAGCTACAGTACATGTCAATACCAACAAATCTAAACTTGAAAATAAAACTTTACTTGTTACCAATAAGATTGTGATTAAGGTTATGGCAACTAATATGCTTGGTGTAAGTGGCAGTTTCCACCGCTTAATAATACTGTGCACTGTATACTTTGCAGTGTTTAGAGCTGCTTAGCTCTTCCTCATGAAAGAGCCTACTTACAGTATGTTGTATCATCATACACTGCTCTCACCTGCAGGATTTCCAAACAACATACAGTAATATAGTTTGTATAGATTCTTGTTACTTCTACTGTAAAAGCTATTTAAACATCAACCAATAAGCCCAAAAATTGATTTTCATGTGGAATTTAATTTAAGAACTGCAGTTTCAAGGTAGTAACTGAATTTTTTAGGTATGAAAGATCACGTATGTGTACATGGTCATAAATCAGGCCTCGAGTTTTAGATTTTGCAGGTGTGCAAAATAAGGAACTCCTCAGGAAAGTGTGGAGTCTGGTACATGTGATGTTTTATTAAACTCAAATAGACTTATATGGGCTCCCACCTTCCTCTAGGTGTACAAAAAATATAACTTCTCAGAGCCTTTTGAGGGAAGTGATGGTGCACAGAGTTGTCCTGGCATACCTCAAAATTCAAGGCCTCACAAATTAACTGTCTTACTGAAACACTGATTCATTTAACAACACACACCAACACAAATGTGGTCTATGATGTCAACTAGATGAAAAGATGTTAGATTAGGTACGGTTTCAAACATGGTAGAAGTTCAAGTTTGGTTTCCAATACAGTTCAAAGATACAGATCCTTCTGTTCAGTCAACTCTCATGACAGGTGGGAAATAACATGGCATTTTCTACAACCCCCAGCCCAAAGGGGAGTCATGCTGCAAGTTGCTGTGATAGCCTTCAAATATACCCAGTTTGAGTAAGATGTAAAAAATACATTTTGAGTTTTTGACCTTTCATGACCACTAATGACCTTTGACCTCCAGCACAACAGGTACAGATTCTCTAAAAGTGAGTTATGTACTACTGTAAGTAGGAGATATGGCACAGATCCTTTCTTGAAACACAATGGTTTTAATGTTTTGATGTTTTAAGCACTCCTGATCCCAAATAACCCCCATAAAAGACAAAAGGGAACAACCATCAGTGAATACCCCTCCTGAGATAACATGTTTGCATGGCTGTCTCTATTTTACATCTGCTGGCCTAAAATAATTTTTGATCTTCATCACAGAAAATGTTATCAATGTGCTCCACTGCTCCCCCTACAGCCCTAGCTAGCCATGCATTTAATGTCAGGATGATTATCCTTCTTCTTGACTTTTTGATCTTTCATGATCTCTAAATGAAGCTGACCTCCAAAAAGCAAAAGGGATTACTTGAGCCAAAGTCCACCAAACACACCCCACTAAAAATGAAATTCCTCACAGCTGCATAGCCTATTCCTCTTGAGATGTATGGAATTTACCAGTAGATTTTAAGATTCATACCCTTTGACTTCTGTTGACCCCAAACAGTGGCCTTTGACCTCCACCAATAAATACTTTTAAACATAGCCCACACAGAGCCAAAAAAAAGATAGGCCAGATCCCCTTGAAATCCTGTATATAAACATACACTTTACATGAACAATTGGTACACAGAATCTTACAACCTTCAGCTGTGAATCAAAAGAAAATGCTTAAAATCATTTTCCTTCTTTACAGCATGTCTACTAGTTAAATTTAAAGGTAAAGAGCAGTCCCCCAAACTTATTTTGAAGACAAAGCTAAATAACACAATTTTTGTGTTATTTCTCTTCAAAGTATCTTCCACTAATTTATGACTTAAGACTTTAAGATTTTTTAACCAATCATTGGGGACCATCAGTACATTCACCTCAGAGCAAAAACAAAATAATATACTGTCACAGTATAAATGTGTGAATGGCAACTTTGTTGAAAATAAAAGCAGTGCATTGTCTGCAACTATTACACTTTACTATGAAGACAAAAAATTCACCATTTGTATACAATAACTTTCTTCAACTCACACTATGTAGTTTAAACCTTAGAATCTGTTAATGATCGATCTCTTGAAATTCAACCTCATTTATGACTCACTCATCCTTTTTATCAACAAAGAGTAGTTTGTGAGCTACAAAAATTTGTACAAAACTCTGTACCATAATAAAGTTTGCAGCTGCCACTTCTAAATGAAAATACGCCGTCTGCCACGCTGTACTTGTACATTGCCCCAACAGTACTCTCGTTTATACCAGACTAAAGGCTAAGAGGCTGTTCATTTATCATAAATAATTTCAGGACATTCTAATCACCATAAAAACAATTTACTGTCGCTGGTGAAACCCTCAAAACAAAATTAGTTTTGAGGTTGAAATGAATTTACAACCTTGAAATAAGTTGTTAAATTACAATACTACACAGCAATAGTTGTGATGAAAAAAGGATAACAAAGCTGGAGCTTTTTAGGAAGGACATATGCTGCAGTTGCCAATTCCACATTTGACAAAGCTTACAGCAGTCCAACCATCACTTAAAATCTTATGCTTCTCATGAAATATGAGAACAGTCCTACCAAACTTCTTGAAACATTTCCCTTAACAGTTCTCTTAAAGAAACATAATTTTGAAAATCATTGCCATCAAAACTGGGGGAAAAAACAGTGTCACATGTAAGTTGCTATTAATGTTTGGTTTGAGTACTTTTTACTTCCAATGCCAAACTTTACTGGAAATTATTAATATTCTTGTTCGAAATGGTTTCCCTTTTAAATCAATTCAGTGTTCAAAACATCTAATCACACTAATAACAGTAATTAGCTCCATATGAATTTTATATCTTTTGCAAATTTACAATAAGGGAAAGGAGTACATTGCACAACAAAATGATATTCAAATCTGATTGTTAAAAGAAAGACCTACAGTATTCTCCCTTTGGATTTTGATACCTAATTAGTTTTTGCAGAGATGGCTGCCTTCATCTTGATGTACCAAATTTTATAGCACATGCATCTGCCAATTGTCTAATGATAAAAGCATCCAACCCTTCCCACTTAATATCAGTTATCTATTAAACTCACTTAATGTCTTCCAAAAGTTCTGTCTCTGCCTGGTGCTTGGCATGGAGTTTACTCAGCTGTTCAGCACGTACACTGCGTACTTCATGTAGTAATTTCACCTGTAATGAAGAACATACAGTACCATGGACAATGAGACACTCACATCAAAGAGGCTACATTATAGCAGTTGGACTCATTCCTAGTGGGTTTATTTCAAAATACTGGCAATAAAAATCACATAAAAGAAGCGTCTCTCCATGAGAAACATTTAATCAACAACTGCCATCTGGAACTTGATTGATACTTTAGTTACATCACAAGAGATTCACTGACGACATTATCTGAGGAAATTAATTCAAACAACTTGCAATGTCATGAAAAAATGGCTTGGATAACCATGTACAACAGATAAGCCTCAGATATGGGGGATGGGTGATTTCCCCCTCCCCTTTTTTTGGAGGCAACAGTGACATTGGCTTTGAGTTTGATCCTGTCTACTGCAACCTTAACCATCAAAGAGAGTTTGGGTTTGGCAGTAACAAATCCCCACCTCTTTTTTGGTTTTTAGCATCTTCAGTTATGTGTGCAGACCTAAGTTGAAGACTTCTTTTCATATTTGGGCGGCTGACCAAATGTCAAATCTAGAAAGTTTGCAAGCTCAGTTTGTATGGCGGGCGTGTAGCACAAATCTCTGAACAGGTACAGTAGGGCTCACTGATGGGGTCAAGGGGCCAAGTTCCTTAAGGGTTTCTAGGGGGCACACTGGAAGCTCCTGGGTGTACAATGTCTTAGAAGGCTGTTTTGAAGATTACATTTCAGAGGATATGTTGAGGTAAGGTCTGAAGGGCTCAAAGCATGCAAAAACTTTGGTAGTTTGAAAATCATTTGTGACAGAACCCAATTAAACTATTACACTGATACAAACTTGGTTGAAGATACCTTTCAACCCACCTATGCAGGAATATATGAAGGGCTTTGGGAGTTTGAGGCAATTCAGAAATGGATGGACCATGCACCCATTTCCTATGCATGTGCCACTGAGACAATAGAGAGTAAACAATTGCTGGCTAAGCACTCCTAAGTTTTTTCATTTTAACTAATTGTACAATCCATTCCACTACGTACTATAAACGCTACTGAGATAGATTTAAATGGATAAAATAGTAAATGCAGTTGAAGATTGCACTGATCATCACAAGAAATTTTGCAAATTGGGAAGAAAATGTTAGGAACTGATAGAAGCATCCATTCTCATTCCAGCAACATGAATGTCAAACACTGACAGACATGGGATGAAGATATTTTTCCTATAGAAATAGCCTGATACAAAATGCGAACCATGATAAATCACAGCCATAAATGCCAAAATTTTGTGCTAAATTCATCTATTTCAATGGCAGATTCTGCCACAAGACATCTTACAAGTTTAATCTACCATTATGACACCAGGTGCTGTAAAGCTATAATTTTTTTGTTTAAGATACTGTAACTTCAAAAATGGAGTAGGCAAAATTAATACCCTTGCATTGCATTCTTTGATGCTGTGTTCCTCCACAACAAGACCCACTAGCATAGATGCTTTTGCATGTAACTAGGCTAATCCTCATCCTTTTAAGAAAACACCAACACAAAAAATATTTTACTTTTTAGTCCACCTTAATAGAGGTATGGCTACACTTGCAACACAGATATGACTTTGGTTGTGCCCTATTATTTACAATTGTTTTACATACTTGCAAGTTTACCTGCCATCTTTCAGAATAGGCCTACCTGTTCTTTGCTTCTTCTTCTTCTTCTTTTCTTTAATATTTTCTTTAGTAATCCTATCCTCAGCATATTCTTGGAATTCCAAATTATTTCTTTTAATATCTCACTTTTGAAGTTCTTTAGGATTCCCTCCAGATATTTTTGCTATAGTTAAATTTGTAGTCTAGTGCAAACTATTCCACTGAAATACATTTGGTGTCAGTTAATTTCACAAGTAGGTGGTAAAGTGGTTAGAACAACTTGCAGCCAGGAGCAGGGGTGTGGCTTGTGGATGGGGGAGGAAGAAAAAATCAAACCCTGGATTCTGCCCCACACCGGAATCACCTGTAGTTAATCCACCCATACAAATACGAGCACACATACACAAACAACCATGAAAACACATTCAGATTGACATGCGCATAAACTCAATTGCTTTCTGCAAGCCCTGAAGTCATTTTTACTACACAATGTTATATTTTGTTTATTCTGCCAGTTTTTTTTATCTGCCTTATTGGTGGAGGGGGGGGGGGGTGGGGTGGGAGAAACAACATGATGTTGCCCCAAAAATTTTCATATGAGTCACCCTCCCCTCTCCTGGATCGATGCACTTGGCTGAGAGGTCTGGAATTCGACTCCTGGCCCAGTCATACCGAAGACTTTAAAAATGGAACATGCTTCCCTTCTGCTTGGTGCTCAGAAAGGAAGCCACACAACTGGGAAAAGGGAAGGGTTAGAAACTGGGGGGTAACTCCACCTGAGTCCACTCCAGGGCAAAACAACTTCCAGAACTCCAATACTTACAATGAGGTAAATATAAAGTTAAAGGGACAAGGGGGAATAACGACCAGATAGTACCCTTACAGTAGGCCCAAAAGGTAACCTTTAGGCCTAATTAAGTGTGCAACTAAATGTGTAAGTCACAAGGACTTCCTATATACATGGACAGGCTCTGTTTATGTAGGAAGTCTGTGAGTTGAAGCTCTCTGAAAAGAACTTAACAAAAGTGCTCCAACAGGTGAAAATTGCCCGAAAATCTCTAAATACAGCAAGTGAAAGCCTTAGGCATCAATCACTACCAGTACTTACCTGCAAGCTAGACAGACACTGTTAACTTTTTTCAGGTAAATAGTAAATTAGTAATTGTGATGAACTGGAACCCTAAAGCTCTAAAATGGTTGGAGCCCAGATAAAGTGTCCTACCTTTCCGTGTTTATAGGCCTAGTCTGTGTATGGTGTTGGCCTACCTCGCCTGTGGGGCTTACCAGTCAAAACTTCCCCGTACTAGTATTCAATTTTGGGGACCAGTATTCAACCCCCCGATCATTACATCCCAAAAAATTATTTAGTAAAGCACAATTCAGATAAAATGTCAATGGATGGAAAAATAAATTACCTTCATTACTTTTGTTTGTATTCAACCCCCCGGTCATTACACCCTGTATTGCGATCGGGCTTCATACAGTTTTCCAATTCAGCCCGATGTTCGTTTTACGACGGAGAAAAACTGAGACACACACGAAAAAAAAAACTGAGATGGGACTACAGGCCATGTCGTTGTTAATCGTTCTTTTCTTTAATCCGAGTCAATATAGGTCTCTGCCGGAGTTGAAACAATGTGCAACCAACATGCACCAATACTATGAATCGAACTAAATTACATTTCAAATCCACCCCTTTTTATATCCCTTCCAAATATTTGAATTCAAAAACATGCATTCCCTGGCCAGACGCACATTTAAAATAATTGACGTATTCTTATCATTGTTACGTAATTCCCCCATTGTTGAACTTGCCTTGTTTAATTGACGCATTCTTATCATTGTTACGTAATCCCCCCATTGTCAAACAAGACGAGTTCCTATGAACTCTGTTACACACCCAAAAAAATTATTTAATAAAGCACAATTCAGATAAAATGTATTTGATACTTAAACAATATTTTTATGCAGTTTAGAGGGAAATTTTACCTTGCTCTTATGTCTATTTGTTTTTATTAGGTCAGAAGGGGCATATAACACACATTTCAGTGCAGAATTATTGATTCTACAATATTTTCTAAAAGACACACAATACATTAACAGAACTATGCTAAATGACTAAACATTAATGACTTCTTTGAGAAATGACCAGAAAATCCTAATGGACTTCATTCACAACATCTTTGGTTCCATAAATGTATCAGGGGGTTGAATACTGGGTAGCAGATAAAGATTGCGTCACCAGTATTCAACCCTCTTAACTTTCCCTTCAAATTTTCCGTAACTTCACTACATGGTCCTTAAATTTGTTTACAAGTTGCTACAATGATGAAATATTAGCCTTGACATTTCCTTACTTTTTAAACCAGTCTCTTTTTAAATGGATAACAGAAAATTACATTCCTTTGATTTTAACCATCTTGCCTTACATGACCTTTTAAGAATAGCTGTTTTCGAAGAAATTCCCCAAATTCTTGCATTCATATATCTCCAAAAGTATTTAATCTGCAAATCAGTTACACAGAAGTGGATGACAATTAAGCAGAGAAGTTGTTTTCACAGGTCGGTGGTATAATTTTATGTGGGATGAAGGCTTAGTTCACTGAAAAATGTGGTAATACTGTATATGTTAGGGGGTTGAATACTGGTGCCTCTACCCTAGGCTATACTCTTTTTTCCACTCCTCGGGCGTTTCCATGTTATGTTAAAAACTTGAAATTTTCAATCACATTCGAATTCTTTATGCAGGGACGTTTTGGTATACCATATATATCACAGGAAAGTTTTGGTAAAAAGCGGGGACATTTTGGTTGCAAAAACGCAGGGACGTTTTGGTCTGGGGATGTTGAATAAGCTTATTGGTCGTTTAGCCCCCTTCCCAGTTTGCCCCCAACTACCTCGACCGGTTGTTTTGCCCCCTTGCCAGTTTTCCCCCCAGTGGAAGTTGTTTCATCCCCAACGTGGAAGTCGTTTCGCCCCCAAATACTTCTGAGTTTGACATGGAATAAACCGACCATAGATTGCAGCTGTGTAGTTGTCATAACAGTAATTTTCACAAGTTACGACTGTTTTCAAGAAAGTGACAAAAACCAACCAATGATAAGTCAAGTTGACCTGGTATTCTCTTGCAGGTCCAGAATAAATTTAAGTATGACACACAGGTTTAGCATTTGTTAAAAAAAATTTCGATTTTTGCACCAGTTATTGGAAAAAAATAGAACCAAACAAAACAACCACAAGATATGAAATGTGGTGTGGAAGTTTACATAAAGAAGCACATAAACAATGTAGTAATGATAACTCAGATAGAAAGCATACATCGATCTACTGTCAACAAAGTTAACACTCAGCAATTGTGCACGAGCGAACAGTAACACGGTTATGAGTTAGGCCTTACTAGTACAAATGAACAACTTGTTTTACCTTTTAAAAATGAACCCAATCTCATCCTGAAACAGAATTAAATAAGAACTTAAATTCATGTAATGGGAATCGTTTTTTTTCTAAAACATTCACATGTTAGAAAGGGACCTAACGTTAGGCTTAGCTGATTCAGAAAATTTAGGGGGAAAACTGGTCAGGTCTCAGGGGGCGAACTGGCAGGTCTTAGGGGGCCAACTGGTTAACACTTGGGGGTGTACTGGCATTTAGGGGGAAATGGGTGGGGCGCACTGGCAAGGAGGCAAAACAACCGGCTACCGTTTCAACTGGATAGCCCTGTAGGCCTAGGCCTACCTAAGACTCGCCAAAGTGTTAAGTTAGCCTAGCCTAGGCTGAAATCTGACCAAAGTTAACATTTGCTGGCCTAGGCTATGTCTAGGCCATGTCATTAGGTTATTACGTTAACTATGCTTAGCCTGTGAGAATGACTGGCGAGTTCTACGCTAGTATCGATAGGTAGCTCACAGTCACAACCAAACTTCGAAGTAGGCTAGGCCCTAGGCCTAGGCTAGGCAAACGTTACAGCTAACAGTTAGCCTAGGCCTAACTTAAGCCAGCCTACTTCGTAGAACTTTGATCTTTGACGACCAAAGCCTTCCCTTGAACAAAACAATGAAGTCGTACCTTCCTCGGAGGTGGCTGATGAACTGCAGTATTCTCTGTCATGACAACTTATCCGCATTCCAGGAATAAGAAGAAAAAAAATATATTTACGATGCACTACTCTTTCCCACTGTATCGTCTGTTGCGATTCCAGTTCCAAAGTTCTGAATTGAAGTTTGTGTACAACAACAATACCATGTACGCTGCGGTACGCGGTCACCTGTTCAAGAATTGCGTTGACAGACGTGACACGGAATGGCACTACCGACTGACTGAATTAACACCCTTTGTTTACACTGTTATCTTTCTCTTCAACCTCGCATTCGAACATTTTAGCAAGAAAAAAATCTTATTTTCAATCGAAGTCATTGATGTAACACATCTCAGTTAAATGTTAATTAGCAAACATTTGTCCAGAGTTGACTCCAAGGCATGAATAACATGGCCGTTTTTCATGCGCAGTCAAATCAACAGCCTAATGTCCGGGAACTCCCCCAATTAGTGTTGACTCGTGCCCTTACCAAAAGTCACCGGAAGTAAATAGTTGACATAATTTAAGTGGTATAAATGACAAGTTTCCACTAAATTAGTTACCGCAAACAGGTAAGGATGGATCTGTGTGTTCGGTTGTAACTACATTTGACAGAATTATCATGAAACCGTTTTCCATCTCTTTATAGCCTGTCCATAGGTGAATCCCCTATGGAGTAAAATTGTCTCCGAGTCGAAACTAAAGGGCACTGTGAATGAGAACAATTTAAACACATGGGCCTTTTTTTTTTGGGGGGGGGGGGATTTTTTTGGGGGGGGGGGATTTTTTTTTGGGGGGGGGCTGATATGTCAGATAAAAATCATAATTGTTTGCTCATAGACTTTGTACTTACCTCCTGTAAATACATTGTATTTAAGATTCGTCTATTCATTCTTAATTGTATTCCAGATGTGAACATCGAAAATTATTTCTACTGTTCCCTTAAGAATAAACTTGAAGGTTTGTTTAATTACTATCAGGAAACAGGTAACCTTTCACAGTTCTGGGATATTTTCGAAGGTTCATGTGTGTTAAAAGTGGGCGCCGGCACAGAGGAGGATTCTTGCTTGCTTTCGTTTTGTATTCGACACCGAATAGTCTAAATTACGAAGTGTAAACGATGGGAAACATGTTGATTTTATACAGTCTTAATATTCAAAAGGTATACCCTTTATTTTAGCGTTGGGTGTTAAATTGATTGATTAAGTAGTTAGCGTTAAATTGTACCCAATTAAATTATAGTTGTAAATATATTGTACAATTTATTGTAAATAATATTTTAAATGAATGAGCTAGATCACTCACCTTGTGACGGAACAATGGGTGAGCCAGTTGGCTCGCCTCCCAATAAAAGAGAAAAAAGCCACGATACGACTAAGTGTGTGATCCCCAGAAAAATGTGATGATACTGGTAACGAGAAAAGGGTGGGTGAACAATTAACAATTAAAACGCATGGAGTATCGTGACCTGAAACTTTTTGAACTGCTGTGCGTGGCTACGTTATGTAACTAAACATCAGATTCAAGGCCGCGGAGCGTAATTTGAAGTGGGGACTATAATCATAACAGCGGCCCAAAATTTTCAACAACACAGAGTCTGATAATAGCATTGTAAGGCGGCCCAAAAAGCTTACACCGGGCAGAAAAATGGGGGACTGAAGCCGGTACCCTATAGCTCCCCTGCCCCAGCAGTATCTCCCAGCCAAAAACGTACCATGGTTTACCATGGTAAATATGTATTTTTACGACAGTTTACCATGGTACACTATGGTACAATTTTTTGGCTGGGCTGAGATTTCTGCCACATTAAGAAAAAAAAAAATTATAAGAAAACAAAAAGCATTGGAGTTTCAAATACAACGTGGGAATTGAATAAGAGAGCTAAAAGGGCAAGAGTAGCCTCCAAAACTTGAAGAAGTGTAGTACACTGTCCTGTTTCAGGATTAGCTCTTCATAGTCATGTGGCAGTCACGATATTTTCTTCTCAAATGTGAAATTTAATGGGTGTCCCGCCTTGGTTTACCTTGAATATGCAAAACTGAGTCCTGAAATGTTATGAGAATACTTTGAAGAGAAATGAGAGGAAAATTGTGAGATTGAGCTGTTACCATATTTCAAAATCGTATTGGGACGACTTCCCTTTAAGGACGGGAAGGAGGCTTAACCCGAATATAGGCCTAAATTATTTTCTGAAAATAGGCACTGTTCTTGTACCACTGGCCAACGCAATATTTTGCACTATTTTTGGTGGGGGGGGGGGGGGGGCTTCGAAAAATGTGGGAACACAAATCCCCCAAACATAGACTGGAGGCTCTTACAATATCGCCCATTTGCCATCCTTTGAGAGAACTTAGCACTTACCAGGCAGTACAGACATTATGAATAAAATTTACTCTTCTGCTGACTTATACTTGTGGCTAATTACTGCTATACATGGGTCGGGGGCATCCCACGAGACCGAACGTTCACAAAACTGAAAATTTAAATGAGAAAGCTAGATCTGCGAGACCGAACGTAAAAGAAGGTTCGCGAGAAAGGGCGTGAGACCGAGAGGGTTAAGAGGCACACTAGACTGAAAATGACTGAATATGAGAAAAGATAGTCCGCATGACCAGAATGAGAATAGGCCGCAAGCCTGAAAATGAGTGAAAGTCAGCCGGATTTTAATGATGTCAGTCTCTCAACCCTTCTCTCATTTTCAGTCTCACAGACATTATTTACTTTTTAGTCTTATGAACCCCTTTTGATTTTGGTGTGGCAAACTTTTGGTATTGTGAACCCTTGCACATTTTTGGACCTTCGGTCTCACGGGCTGTAACCACATGGGTATATAACTTTAAGTGCTACGTAATGTGTATACATATTACGTAGCGCTTAAAGTTATATACTGTTTTACGTCCTCCCCCTTATACATCATTTCTTCTCTAAATTTACTTTAACCAAAGCAGCAGCTCAATTTAAAGTCAAAGCCAGTGTCAATGAGGATGATTTCAATTATTTATTCTGTTTTTATTAAACAGGTGGAACTAGCAATCAGGGTTTATCGATTTCCTCTAACCGACCCAGCATGGTTTTAAATCTATACCATTACCTATAAGCAAATTACGAATGGATGAGTCATTTCCACCACGCATGTAATGCAAATAAAACATTCATGGAACACATGTTATTGTAACATTTGCGAGAAGTTCCGGTATAAAATTCGGGTCAAAATTCCAGGTAATCATCCTTCTGTAGGTACGGTACGTGGCGTAGCTAGATATTTCGATCAGACGGGCTATACACATGCACTCTAAAATCAAAAGAGTGAACTTGGTCACTCTCTAATAGGGTGAAAAGTGTGAATTCACTCCATAAGAGTCTGAATCACTCAAACAAAAGTAAAATTCACTCTAAGAAGAGGGAAAATTCACTCTTCCACGAGTGCCTGCAATAATCGCACTTTCTAAAAGAGTAAGCACTGTATGTATTCCAACAAGAGCGAAACGTAGCTCGTTTGGAGTGAATTTCACTCTTCGTGAAGTGAAGTTCACTATTGCTGGAATGGATTTTAAAACTTTCCAACCAGAATGCTCATTTCTAATGATTTGCCATCTAGAACAGTTTGTGGGTGCTTCTTTGGGATCTACATACTCATAGGCATTGTAGGGAGAGCAATAGCACTGTTTGCCCGAATAATGGCACAATTTATTATGCTTTGCACATGTTTTGACCGAATGCCGAATGGACCAACTGTTTTTGTCCGATTTGGGCCCGCCTCGAACGCATATGTATATATCTTTATATTGTTTATGCTGACAATAATTAGGGTCGTCGAGTGGCAGAGTGGCCCATGCCAGCTGCTCTGTACCAATGTGTCTCACGTGTGCATGGTTTCAAATCCCGCTCGATATACGTGGGTTTTTCTCCGGGTACCCCGGCTTTCCTCCCACTTGGCATAGGCTTGCCACTAAAATCGGTTGCCCAGCCGGTGAAGTCGGTTGTGCGCCGTGGTCGGGTCGACCAGTTAACTAGCTGACTTTGCTTTTTTTTTTTTTTGCTGACAATAGTCCGCTACAGAATAGGGACTATTCATTAGCAACATTAATTTCTGAGCCCTCAGCAACATCATCTTTTATGGGACTGTTAAGGTGAATTTAAAACAACTCCACGTGTGCTAATCAGCTTGTATTCGCGCCAAGTTTGGAAGCAATGAATTTATTTAGCGAAGCTACACCAGGGAGTTGTCAGGGACAACTCCCTGGCTACACGTGCCAAATGCCTCCATGTACTGGTGAATCAGATGGCATATCACACACGGCTAACCATTCTCATCAGAATAACCTTAAGCTAAAAAGGCCTCCAAGAAAAGATTTTGCCAAATCTGGGAGGGGGAATCTTCCCTGACCGTATGAAAGTTTCGCCATTGTCTGTTGGTAGGCTAAATGAAGCGGAGGAGTATTTTGAAATTTTATTAGGAAGGAATTAGTTCTAGCTGGGTAACTGCTACAGTTAGTCAAAATTGTAGTGACGTCACCAAGTTCTCAGTGCGAGGGGGGGGGGGCAGATTTTAAAGCAAGAGGCTATGACTGCTCATATAATGCGGCCTGTAAATTGTATTTTGCCCATTTCAAGATGCCTTTGAATCTTGGGGAGGGTACAAAAATACGACATGGTTGTCTCTGAAGGGCCAACCCGAAATGATTCCTCCCACTCATTGGCGCCTCTGCGAGGAAGGTAACTGGATACCCGACTAGTGAAAGTGTCCATTGGCAGGAAGCTCGTTTTTCTTTTTTTTGGGGGGGGTTCACCGTTCCATCTTTCGGTCTTATGCCGTCGTTTAACTTCACTAAACAAGAGCTCATAATAATAGAGGGCGTACATTTAATTTTGGGCGAATCATCATGTTAAAAAATTATTGTCGAGTGGATCTACTACCTTGGGTAGAACTCGTTGGAACTCGTTGGGTAGAACTTCTTTATCTCTGCTCCTTTGCACAATGTTGGAGATAATAAGTTCAATTCCGGATGCATCGCTTTTGTTGGGACCTAAAATTGTACCGGAGGAGAGGGGGATAGTACTTGTGAACAGAGAGCACTTCTCTACCCGTGACATAATGGCAGGAAGTGTTCCAAAAGTTTTTTCCAAGATTTAAGAGTAATTCTAGAAAGCTTTTATTACATTTCGGCTATTCTTCGGCTCAATGATTACTTTTCAGAGTGCAAAAGTTGCAAAGCCTCCGGGGCTTCCCCCTGAACCCCACATTAAGGATAACCTATAGCTTTTGCCCTTCAAAGAGTGAAAATAAAACTTTTTGCAAGCTATCTTTCTTTTTCAAATTATCTTTCTCCTTCTCAAGCAGGGCATTTTAAACATACTGAGCGAGGAGCATGTCCCCAGTCTCTTTATTGGCCGCAATGACACACATTTACCCCAGTAATAATGTCCCTTTTAGGACTATTAGTAATACCTCTACAAAGGTACTTTTTTGCTTCCCTAATCCCATTGATAAAATGCCCCAAAACGGCGGTTTGGATCATTTAAAAATGCCCTGTCTCAAAATTATCAATCACATGTTCAATTTTGAATAGCTTCAGCATTTTGGCTTTGCACCTAAAATAACTGTTAAGTTTGTTCCCCTTAACCAAATGTCACAGTACTTCCCAATTCCATTGGTGTCCCTTTCCTCGACCCACTCCTGAATTAAATTCATAGCTTAGAATCCTTTTTTGAATATGATTTTCGGCCATTTTGGAGCCTCTCAAAAAACTAAAATCGCTGACGGAGCTTTCCCTTGTTGGGTTACTGGACCCTTACCAGGGCTTTGCCTCTGAACCCTGCCAGCTAGAGCCCTTGAGCGGGCTCCTGGACCACACGCTGATGGGGTTTTGCGCTTCGCGCAAAACTGGACGCCTTACGGTGTCACCACTATGTCGGCTGCCAAAAACTTGTGGCCCCAAATATGAAACATGTTCCCCCGTCTATGTTTCTGATGAATCTACTGCTTGCTAATTTCGTTTGAAGTGAACATTTTTATAGCAAACGAAAACTCAAAGTCACGTCTGCTGAGATCTTCCTCACAAGCCTGGGAAAGGCCTTTTCCGGCTGAGGGTCTGATTTTTCAAAATGTTCTGTAAACTCTGTGATTGTGGCGCTTGGCTTAGATAGTCTTTCAGGCAGAATTTCATTTTTGGCCAAAAAATCTTCTGCAACCTAACTGAAATGTTCCTGTACGCCTATTGACATAATCCTAGTTTATTACTTCAGAGAATACCAGGGTGAGCATATGCAAGTCACTCTTGGGTAATAAAACACTCTAAGTACATGATGTGTGATACCAGCAACTTAGCCATTTTAATTTGATGTCAATCAAAGAGATGCGCCAGTTATGAATTTCAGTACACTAACTGGTAAAATTGTAGTCTGGGGTGAGGAACGACTCCCTTTAAGTACAGAAATCGGAAGCATACAAGCATCAAAGCACGATGCAACATTAGCATGTCAGATCACATTGAAGGCAATATACAATAGCCCTCAAAATCAACACTTTGGGTTGTAAGCACAACAAAACTGACGCTCCAGCCAGTCGGAATTAAACATTCAGATGTCTTATCAGTTTCTGACAGGGTCCCAAACTTATAGAAAATTGGGCGCGTATCACGTAACCTTAACAGGTTTCAAGGTACACCTTGAATGAATAATATGTTTAATTTGCTCCCAAGAATCCTGGAGGAAGGGGGGGGGGTGTGATTTCATGCATGGTGGAAATCCTCCATGCCCTTCAAGGACAAAAAGAAATTTTACCATTTTTTAAGTTATATTTGTTTGAACCTGTATCAGGGAATGATGTTACTGTTCATGGCCATAGAGATTCTATGGAAAACAAGAATCCTTCTTATAGATAAATTTTGTGAATTGCTTCTTAGGCATTTTTTTTCTTGACTTTCTCAGAGTAGAAAAAGAAAGAAAATAAAATCAAATGTCACTCTCAAAAGGAGGCCTGGAACAGATGAGCCAATATAAGTTTTCAGGATTTTCAGGGGAGGGCTCTTTATAACTACCCTAATGGAGATGTACCCACTATGGAATACCACTAATAACAATTAATACATCAATTCATTTCGGAGATGTTTATTCAAAATCACACTGACTGCTTATGCAAATCAGCATATTGATGCAAAATAATTGTGAAATAAACATCTTTGGTTGCTAACAAACTTACAGAGTCATACAAAAGTTTAGCAGCCTATAACACACATATTGATAGTACTTTTGCTATAAAATAATGATATTTTTTAAATATTTACACATGCAAGAAATAAAATACATCAGAAAAGTGAGACTTCAATACACTTTTACACGACTACACCAGGGGCTACCATTATAAAGTTCACTCCATTTTATCATAAAAACACATACACATGAAACCAGTACATTCAGTAACAGAGCTCAAGGCAATTAAATAGATTTCAATCTGGACAAAAACTAGGGAGACATTCCATAAAAGAAAGCTTCTCTTCAGTAACACCTTGGTAAGTTGAAAGCCTGATCTTCTCACCCCAAATATTTTTGATTCTCCTGAACTACTTACTTAAGCCCCTCCCACAACTGCCTAAAACTCATCCTCATCCAGACACAACCTCAGTTTATTGCTTCAGGGTGAGTATACAAGACCCTGATGTGTAATCAAAGCACTCTTAGTACAGTACATATATGAGCTTTGGTACTCTGCATTTTTTAAACTAGCCATCAGTCAAAGAGTTGAGCCAATATAAAATTCCCGTAGACTACTACAAGAACAGTAGATTGGGGGTAAGAAAAATTAGCCCTTCAATTAAATTTTGCCTAACATAGCCACCGAGGCTTACTGATTGTGCAGATCAACCAGACCAGGGCAATTGACAATAAGGTCAAGAGGTCAAATTCAGTGAAATGCTGGTCACGGGGGGGGGGGGGAAACAAACATCATGCAATACCTTCATTCAAATAGTAAATTACAAAGGATTTGGGGACTGAGAATTGGTACACATTTTTGGCCATAGTAAAATGCAAATGACAAAATCATGCATAAAGAAACTCTGTTCCATAATTCTTTATAATAGCTATTTGGAAAGGTTTTATGTACACGGTCCACGAGACATGACATTCTATAAATTGAACGAAATAATTTAACTCTTATAAGCCAATTCAGAATTAGAGGGAATTGGTACTATAATGCCATAATGGTATTATGTAAATGGTTAATGTGGTAGAAACACAGACACCCACAATTCTCACAGTATATAAGTTTTTTTTTTTTTTTTGAGGTTCATTTTGGGAAAGTTGCATCCTGCTGATATGAACCTTCAAAGATATTACTCCCATACATAGAACAAGAAATTTATCAGGAAATGAAGTGAATTGGTGCAGTTTTCAATGAGTTCTGAAGATCTGAGGGAAACAGAAAAGCAAAAATGCATTGACGTTTCGATGATACATAAATGTTCTGTTTCAAAAAGTGTCATCATGCACCATTATCTTCTCTTTCAAATGTTATACTAGCATGTTCAAAAAATAATTTTGTCATTCCAGATGACCTTTTGACCTCCATAAAAGCCATACATAGCTAGACTGACAAACAACATACAAATGGACAAACAGCTATCTTGAGAGATCATATTTAAAAAGGTTTCCAGGCTTTCACCTCCGGTGACCCCAGATGACCTTTGACCGCCACCAAAAACTTCAGGGACCATCTCCTGACCATAAGGCATCCACATACTAAATATCAAATCTATCCAAGCTTCCTAACTTGAGATATCGTGTTAACGAGATTTTCAGACTTTGACTCCCGGTGACCCCACATGACCTTTGACCTCCTCTAAAAACAATAGGGACCATCTACTGACTACAAGGCATCAACATACCAAATATGAAATCTATCGAAGTTTCCTATCTTGAGATATCGTGTAAACGAGATTTTCAGACTTTGACCCCTGGTGACCCCAGATGACCTTTGACCTCCACCAAAAACAATAGGGACCATCTCCTGACCATAATGCATCCACATACTAAATATGAAATCTATCCAAGCTTCCTAACTTGAGATATCATGTTAACAAGGTTTTCAGACTTTGACCCCTGGTGACCCCAGATGACCTTTGACCTCCACCAAAAACAATAGGGTTCTTCCTCTCAATATGGAACATCTATGTACCAAGTTTGAAAACTGTCAGACATTCCTATCTTGAGATATTGTGTTAACAAGCAGTGTCACAAACACACATACATACACACACATACATACATACACACGCACGCCATCATGAATGCATTGGTTTCTCTTATCATCGAAACCAAAAATGCAACAGCAACAACATATGTGTGCAATTTCTCACCCATACTCTCAAATGTAATCCTTCTGATCATGTGCACTTGTGACTCTAAAGTGGTTTATTCATAAAACATAAAAGGTCTCTTTTGCCCTCAATAATTTGGTTGCTTGCAACAATTTCATTACACATGTGATCACACAAAACTTGTATACCAGGTTAATTAATTCCCATTGCAATATGTTAACCTCCATTTTCCTACAACATTATATTACTTAAAAATAAGTTCCAGCCTCATGCATAGTACTGACCATACATTTGAGTAGACTAACCATATTTGTGATACACTATAGACCTAATATGCATATGATGTCACAGGGCAGAAAGTATGCCCTCCTGTGGGGGCAAAACAAACCAACACAGATAAATACAGACAGCTGATTCGTCAACCACTCGAATATGCACATAGTCTGTTACAGGTGCAGGGCCAATTCTTACTCGTGTGGCCATGTGTTCCAGTGTTCCCCACAAAGGACAACGTCAGTATGCCACCACTGCACAAGGTCTATAGAGAGCATTCACCGACGTCACAAGTCCCGCCCCAGTGTATCTAGCTGAGAAGCAACTGACAACCCGTGTGTGACTGTTGCACTAAAATACTGTTGGTTCTTGTCCAGCAGTAGGTGTGGCTTACCAATTGGACGTCACATAAAAGCACTCTATTGCAGTTCACAAGAAATGTCAATCAAAGCCTGAAATTGACTTTTCCACACCAATGAAACCAATGAGAGGCAGCTCATTTTCTCAAAGAATAACATAATATTCAAAGTGCCTCTGTGAATCACACTTAACATATTTGAGACTGGACAGAAAATATCAACACTAAAACGTTAATGAAACATTATTTGGTTATGGGTAATTAAAACACAGCTGATGCTTTATTTGAAACTTAAAACTTAGTTCACACATCACTGTAGAAAAACCATGATTTGTTTGTGAATGTAAACTTTATTTCTTGTAATGTAGAGCCATGAAAATCCAGATGGTTAATGATAACACCACAGAATGGCCAAGGACAGGTATTGTAACAAATTATAACAATCTTGAAACAAATCATGTATACTGGCCATGAGAGCTTTATTCCTTGTCCGATACTTCATCCTTGACCAAAAATAAAAATTTATCTTTATATCAGTGGAAAGCTGTGGTACATTTAAATCCTTTTGGCAGCTATGTCAAGTCTACAGGTCTGGTGAAATTACAAGTGTTCTTTGTTTCCACTTGGCATTTCTCAAAGGTATGCTGAAATTGTCAAAAAATTGTTATACTTACTAAAAGTAGACTGTGAAAGAAGGGTGGATATAATAAGTGGTTTGCTGGGCAAAGAGGTAAATGTGATTTTCCTGCCACAAGAATAAATTGCAAGCAGAGGCCTACATTACAAAGATCCTACACACACTCTTGACTTGATTCAACCTCTTCCACCTTTATCCATGGTGCCCTCCCTCCTGCATATATGATGAATCTTTTCCTTCACAGCAGCATCACCTCATATCCGTCACCCTTGGGCTTCGAATAACAATGTCTCCAGTTGAAACATGGAGAGTATGTAGGTAACCACTCAATCAAACAACCACTGCATTGTATCATCTTCATCTGTCTCCAAACAATAGATGAAGCATGCAACAATCTGACAGAAATCATTCAGGATTTCTAAGCTCTATCTTTTCACAGCATTTTTCATCAGGTGTGAATAACTTTAAACTCAGGCAAAAACATGAAAGGGAAAATATAGGAATACTTTCTTAAGGTGTTACAAAACTGAATGATTTTTTTCTACCTTCTTTGAAGTCTTAGACCCCTAAACACAAGGGCACACTTTGACACACTTTGCATAATTAATGCCATCTATTACCAGTACTGGTTTATTACCAATCCCTTTACCACAAGTATATCCTCATCTAAAACACTGTTCTTTAAATCTGCCCATCTTATTACCCTTATGATTTCCCATAATTCCAAAGCACTTTTCTTCTCCCTCACAGCTTCAAATAATTCAAAAAGTGATAATCCATTGCACGTTGGAATAGCTGGCAACAAAAAGCAAATGACTCCATAAAAGTTGGTTCCAGTGGTGCTTCAGTATCGGACAGACCGGTCACTCAGCATCTGCATTAGTTTCTCTTCTTTTACCTTCCTAAGATGAAATTTCTGAAGACAGAAAAAAAAAGTTGACAATCAGTTTAGACATTCTTGGCTTCTGCTTCACTTTATATTGGTGAGTTTGTTAGTTGGATAGTTAGATGGAGTTAGACGGCCAAGTTTCCAACCCAACTTACAAGTCGAACTGGCCATGGCCTTTTTTCCAGTTTTTTATGTTGGTGAGAAACGATTTGCTACACCATTTCACATTGCATACAAATGTTTCTTAAACTGATTGACAGTAACATAAAAACAGATCATGCAGTTTGTGAAAAGGCGGAAGCAGAAACCCATTTACATGGTTGGATTAGCATATTCATTGCACTTTTTTTTTTAATCTTTGCTTTTTTATCACTTCTCAGTCTTTTGGCTCAAATCTAGTGTAGTATCTGCTCTGATTGGCCAGTAATGACCAAGACCAGACATAACAGACAGACCTATGGTGTACAGGTCTGAAGTTCAAAAGTTATTCATGTTAAGCCTTATGTGTCCTTTACCATGTATGCCTTTAGGGGGCAAACCTCCACCAGAAGTAATAAAAGGTTTTTTTTTTTTTTTTTTGGGGGGGGGGGGGGGGGGGCTCCTTGTAAAAGAGTTACTGGACTTTGATAAAAGTATTTTTGCACACTGCCTTAATCAGTTACATGAATACCATGCAACTGGGGAACAGCAGTACAAAGAAGTTTTAAAATGAATTTAAATCGGACCAAATAAAACAGCTCTTGTTTGAAAAAATAAAATATTGATTGAATGGTATCAGTATTGTAGGTCCAATTTTACCTATTTCCATGGCAACAATAACAATCATTTCACACTGATATGAAACAACAATAAGCACACCAACGACACTCTGGATCATTAGAGAAGAAATCTCTAAATGAAATGTTTGGACATAAAATGGGGTCACTCTAACCAAACAAATTTTACATCAAACACTGTCACTGTCAAACTTACCGTTCTCTTTTCTGAATATTGTTTTAAGAAGTCATCTAATGGAAGGTTTCCCTCGAGAAATTCTTCAGCGAGCGAATCAGAAGAACACTCTGCATCTGCAGCTGCAACTCTAATATTGTCCAAGAGATGCTGAGGATCACAATGCTGGAGAAAAGAAAATACAAATCATCCAAATGTTTTCTGAACTTTATTCAATTTACCATTTTTTTATTTTCTAAATTATAAGCATAATTATAATACAAATTTGATTCATGTTACATAGCCTACAGCACAACTACATAAAAAATTCAGAATGAAGGAAGGCAAACTTCCTTTTAGCCTAAAGGAGGCATGGTTATGTGTCTTAAAAGACACAAAAAAGGATAACATTGTTCTTGTTTTTTCTAGTACATATTTTTAGAAAGGGCATGGAATACAATGTTACAATATCCTTTTTTTTTTAGGGTGGGGGGGGGGGGGGAGGGGGTGAGGCGGGCACTTTCTGTTTCAACATATTCAAATCCTGTACAGATAAAAAAAACATTAGTAACAAGAGCCCAAGGGAACTATGGTTCCTTGCATTTAAGATGATTTTTTTCATTTAAGGAGTTGCAAGGTCAAGGTAAGGCATATTTGGCACCTTTAGCCCCAATGAATTTTGGCCTTCACCCCAAAACATACAAGCACATTAAATTTCAAATCAAACACTTGCAGTTTGAGAGAAATTAAACACCTCCCATTCCCATGTGACAAGTACATACACACATCACCTTCACTACATTTTCATTTACCTGAGTTTGGGGCAGTATATGAGGGTAGTTAATTGGCATTGTCCTTTTGGTCTATCTCAATAATTCAAATCCAGACCTTGCAAAGAAGTCACAAAAGTCAAATATAGTCAAATTAGGTCAACACTGCATTTTACAAACACAACTGTCCCTTGTGCAAGGAAGAAATGTAACAGTCATCTGGTCATCTCTGACAACCAAAACTTATGATGGAGAACTAGAAATTATGCCATGGTTATCATTTGGACTACCTATGTGTTTGCCTCAAAAGGAAAAATTAACAAAGGCCCAAAAGTCTGCTACAATTTCTATTTCATAATTTTGCCAGAGAACAAAAAACAAACATAGCTTTTAAATTTTATCTAATAAATGACTTTCAACTTGAACTTTCAACCTGAAGAGGGTGTTCCAAAGCCATACGTAGTAGTCCCAGTAGTATGAAAGCAGAGGTAAAGAAGAGAAACTGCTTATATATTTTAGTATTGTTATATATACACAATATTGTCAAAACTGGAGTCAAAACTTGCATTGTAAATAACTTTATTAAATACTGTACATGAGGAAAAGTTTTTTTTTTTAAAATAAAAACTGCATTAATGAAATGACTGCTAACTAAACTGCTTTAAGACTGAGAGGGGGTTATAATTCTTCTTTTCTTTTATACATTGCATCTGTCAAAAGGCATTAAACTTCAATTGGATTTTATACCAATTAAACAAAGACATATCACCCAAAAAGTCTTGAAAGACATGTATGCCTTAAGGCATGAAAGCATCCAGATGAGCCTCTTTTGCTTTTTCTCGAGTTTTAAGTTGCTATAGTACCATAGCTTGCAGCAGAGCTCTGTATTTTTCTTTCTTATTACTAAAAAATACTGTTATAGCTTGCAAACGTATTTTGCATTTGTCGAGGCGGACAACCAATTTCCAATGCAGGTTGTCCTCTGGACGACCAGATATATTTGCTAAAGGATCATCTCTGCTTGTGTGACCTCCCTTTATCATTTGGTTATTGAATTATCACACTTTATGCCTCGCATTCCAAAGCATATAACACGCAAACATACACACACACCAGTAACTTTTCACTGAAGTGACAATAACTCAAGTTAGCAACATCATAGGAGGGTAGTATAAAGGCCTTTATTGTTCGTCTCAACAAGACAAATCCAGGCATCACAAAAAGTCACAAAGGTCAAAAGGTCAAATGAGGTCACAACGTAGGTCAACACGTGCAATTTCCTCAGATGAACACAACTTTCCATTAAGCCATCCCCCTATTTTACTGAGTTATTGCACTCCACACCTTGCATACATGCCCTACACACTAACTTTCTTGTCACTAAATTGTCAATAACTCAAGTTAGGAACATCCTAGGAGGGTAGTGTAATTGCCTTTTTGGTTTGTCTGATCAAGGCGAATCCAGGCGTCCCTCAAAAAATTTACAAAGGTCACAAGGTCAAATGAGGTCAATCTGGGTCATCACATTTACTTCACTTAGACGAACACAAATAACCATTACACCACCCCTCTAAAATGTTTCAGTGGCAAGATAATGTCATTTTAAGAGTTTTTACATTAAGCCCCGCCCACTCATTAATATGCAAGATATGACCACCAAAAACAATAGGACATCTACTTAATGTAATACATGTACCAACCAAGTTTGATGAAAATTGAGCTCTCGGTTATTGAGTTATCGTGTCACATACCTCACATTCCAATGCACACATTAAGCCCTGCACCTTCATTAATATGCAAGACATGGGAACCAAAAACAATAGGGCACATCTCCTGAATATGATACACGTACACACCAAGTTTGAGAAAAATTTCGTACTCGGTTATTGAGTTATCGTGTCACATACCTCGCATTCCAATGTGTCACATACACACATACATACACACACACATATACATATGCCAACTTGACTACATAGGTTCCTTTGTTAACACAAGGAACCAAAAACACCTATAATGATTTTCCAGAGACAAATTTCATTAACTTTAATATATGCAGAAAGATTTCTATTTCAGGAGGGGAACTGCATCTCAGTAGCATATCCCAAAATACTTATTTTTAAAGTAATGCCAGTAATGTCAGTGGTAGTGGTAAATTAATGCAAGTGGCAACTCTGTTAAGTAATCCCAGTACATATCATTCAATCTATTTATAATTTTGATGTCTCTGTAGGAAATATTAAGCGACATTACTTGCTAAACTCCAAGCATGGCTTAGTGTCATTCTAGATCTACAGGAAAAGATATTCAAACATTTCAACAGTATTAAATTTCAAGCAAAAATAGGAGCTTCAATTCTGAAAAAAATGAAAGAAATCTGAAGGCAATGTGCCCACATTGCATTTCTGTGGCTTTGTGGAAAAGTGGAGGTATTTCAAAATAGAATAACCACTCTTTAAAGTGAGATACCTTAAATTAAGAAAAGGGTTTTACAACAGGATTTGCAGGAAATTGTGCGGAATATTTTTGTCTTTTTTACCAGACCCATGTGAAAAGCCACCAGAATATGCCTTTAAGTCATCCTGCAATTTTGGATCCTATCAGACCCTACACAAAATCTACAAGAAGCTCTAACAACAAAACAAAGTTACCATAAACCTTACAGGTATTTCTGCATGATGCTCTGCATAAGCCATGGAGTAGGGATAACAAGCCAGTGAGCCACAACTGGAAAAAAAGGCTGTGAACAGCTCGACCTGAACCAATAAGTTGGAAACTGTGTTGTAAAACTGTCTAACTAACTACAGGTATTTCTGCCCTGATGAGATTTGGAAACAAAGACAGGCTTTGCAATTACATCATAGATTTGCAGTGCTGGAGAACAATCATGCCAAGTACACAGAGCTTTCTGCAGTAAGGTTTAATAATATATATTGCCGTGCACTGCAAAGTGTGCACTGTGTATACGTGTTTTGTAAATGTTCATTTAGTAAGTGTATCAAATGTCTCCAATGTAGTCTGCTAAGTAGGTTAGCACGGCACCAAGGAATACGATGACACCACATCAAAAGCCTTTACTGATTGGTACTTAATCCACCAAATCACCTTGACTCAAAGAGTCAGTTAGATGAGGTTTAACAGTTCTCGACTGATTTTAATTGAAGGTGGGGGCGGGGGAGGGGGGGGAGCTCTTTCCAGTGGTGGCTCACTGACTTGTTGTGTCTACTCCATTGCTCATATATATATCTTTGGTATGACCTGCCTGGACTCGAACTGCAACGCAAAGAGGGTGTTATGTAACTTGACTCAAAATTGTATAGAAATTCATGAATTTTCCTTTTGTCAAACAACAAGAAAACAAACATCTACTCACCTTGTTTAGAGTCTGTTGCTTCAGACAATGCTGGTGGAATGTTTCATTTAGGTCTATCTGTTCCTGCTCTAATTCTCTAACTCTTTCTCGTCTTTTCTCTAATTCAGGTCTGTAGCTTAAGTTTCTAGCTACAGAAGACAAAGATAGTTACCATAAAATGTCAACATATGTCCCAAATTCTGTAATTTTACAAAAAAAGACTAGTTTTGGAGGTTTCTGAAAAACGAAGTCTGCCACATACAGGGGAAAATCCTGGCTATTGCCAAGCTCTCAAGCGTGGTAGCATGCAGAATTCACTGGTTTTTGTATATCTTTCTAATGTCAAATAATATTTCTCTTCAAAATCTGCATATTTATTGTAGCTATGTTAAACTCCCAAACTACCAAATGAAACTTTCATTCTCCTTTAAGATTGCTTTGTCCAAGCCTTGAATTTCAGATTTTCCAGGTGTGCTAAAAATCACATTCCTTAGAAACTAAGTGTGGTAGCCTGGTAGGTGTGCTGTTTCTTTCAACTTAAATAGACATAAATGTGTTCCCATTCTTTATCAAAGTGTGCAAATAATTGCACTCCTCCTAGTAATTTGAGGGGAATGGAGGTGTGAGATCACACCTCAAAATTCAAGATCTAACTGTCATTCCTTACAGGACCTTTATTGCACCTATCACACAATAATCAATGGAGGCTTATTGCAAAGCTACAAAACCCTCAACAACACATGATAGTTGTGTTATAAAATGAGTTGCCTTGAGTTTTCCTCTTCTTCTTTTTTTAAATTTAAATGGCTCAAAATGACCTCATTCATGTTAACTGATCACACAAATTTTAGAGCAAACATTTTGCACTTACTAGCTAATTCTTGACATATTCTATACAATTCAGTTCGTTGGTCGTAAAACTTCTTCAGTCCTGGCATACTTTCAAAAAGTTCCATAAATTTTCCCTCATCATCAAGTATTTGTTGTAACTGTTCACTGGACATGTCAGTAAGAATACCAAAACCATCTCCTATATCTGGCAGCTGATAAGCATTACTGGGTCCCTGAAAGTAAACAAAAAACTTGAGATTGACACACAGGGCTACACAGGGGTGTCAAAATAGGGATTATCAGTTTTGGAGATACAAGCTACAAGCCTGAAAGCAATGAGAGGTGGGTCCAGTGGCTCACCTGAAGGCCCTTAGTAGGGCCCAGGGGCAAAGTCCAAGTGAGAGTGAGTTTCAGGTGGTGAAACCTCAGATATTTCCTAGCTTTCTGATGTTTTTGTGGCTTCAGGAGATACTCTCAAGGGATAAACTTCATACCAGAGTAGCAAAGCTACTGTTGCTCAACCCTTCTTATGTTATCAGTGTTTTTTTTTTTTTTTTGTTTTTTTTTTGATCTTGAATAAATTTATTGTGTACACTTAACACATACTCAGACAACTCCAGGTGGCCAGACCAGCATGTGAACACTGTTCACTTTATAGCAGTTCAACTGTTTCAGAGATAAATCTCTACATAGCTAGTTCATCCTCTAACAGTGTACCTTAAGTCAAATATTTCACTCAAAAATATATTAAAGAGCATGAAAAGTGAATGCTATCAGTCCAGCCCCGGGACATTACTGAGCTGAGACATAAAACGTTGAAGCTTATTCACTTGAAACAAATTGATGTTTTGCTAAATACTGTAAGCTGTGACTTTCTAGTTGTAAAACTCACAAAAGATATTTTGTTTCCTTTGAAAGTTAAAAAATATTTTTATGACCTGAACACTCCTGTTAACTTCCATGGCATGTTGTACAGAGAGGACTAAATTAATAACATTACCGCATACCAGAGTAGGAGTGCGATCACACCTCTTGGTATAAGGTGCAGAAAAACAGAGAAAGACAAAGATAGTAATTTTTTTTTTAAATTATTGTCCTATGTACCATTTTAAAGTGAGTAAATAAACTTCAATATTTTATATCTCAGCTCAGGAATGCCCTATGAAGATGAGATTGGTCTGTAAGCACCTATTTTTCATGCTTCTATACATATAAAGATTTATGTTCTTTTTCTTTTTTTTTACTTGAGGTACTCTTAAAGATAGTGCTGACTATGGAGGCATGAATTGGAAACTTACCATAAGTCATAGTACAAATGACCAGTTTGTGCAAGGCAGTGGGATAAGCAATAAGGAAAGATAAGATACCCATCTATTGTAACAAGTATCATATAGCCACTCTTACTCCAGCTTGACCAGATAAACAAACTTAGTGACCAGCCAAACAGCATTACAGTGACCACACACTGTGGAAGTACCATCACACAGCAAAGAGAGACCTGTGTCATAGCAGCTCCTTGGTAATAGATATCAAAATTACTGAAGGATAAGTAATTAGCTGACAAATAAATGACTGCTTTGCAGGCTATCTTGATTATGTAACAGTCTGAGACATTTGAGGGGAAAATACAGCAAAGTAATGATTTCTCCAAACTCTTTACACCAAACCACTCCAAAAACGATAGACCTGTTGACATGCTTATGCCAATCCTCCACTGGAAAAATCAGACAAATCTGACCAGATTTGAAGGCAGTGAAACTTTTTAAAGTGAGAGACAGACATTTTGACCCCATATACAGTATAGCATAAGCCCTACCCACTGTTAGTGGGTTGAGCTAATAAAGTAAGAGTACTTGGACGTTTGCATTCAAAGCAATATACAATGTACCAATTTGATACACTCATCTGTAATGATGACTGGGAATGAGTACAAAAGGGTTTTATGGGAAATAAAGTTAACAAAAGGGGTACCAGCAGGAGGATTGCTGGATGAAGCAGAAAGGTGGGAAGAAGGCATGATTTGAGGGAACTTTTCCACTTAAAGCAGTAGAGTTGGGAGCTCTCTAAATAGATGAAATAATTATGGAAGCACACTGTGCACAATACAGAGACATAATACATTACACATAATACAGCCAACTTAAAACCAAGGCATAGCCATGAAGGAAGGGGCAGAAAAGATTCTGTCCCCTTGAAGATACAAAAATTACCCTTGCCTAAATAAATTATGCATGCTTTGCCCCCATGAAAGAAATTTTGCTCCTTTTGGCCAGAGGCTACTTAGCCCCCTTAAGTACCTTGCCTGGCTCTGAGCCTGCTTAAAACTAGTACAAGGTCTAAAAATTTCATAAACTGTGTAAAAGTTTCTTTCAAAATAGCTTCCAGCAAAAACTCTCAGATGAAAAATCACTTACTTGCAAAAATGGAGGTGGTGAATGAGAATTTACAAATATGGCGTGATCTGTTTCTGTAGTTGATCTTGCATAACCATCTTCCTCCGGGGCTTCAACAGACTGAGGGAAATCTATATGACTAATGGAATTTGATGCAGGGGGTACACCTAAAGGGGGTCCAGCCGTGCTGAATGGAGGTGCATATGTATTTTGGGGAGGTCCAGACACTGTAGGCATTGGTTGAAAGGAGCTACTAGGTTGGGGCATGACTTGAGTTGCAGAATCTGGGGGATAAGGGGGGTAGTTATTCATGGGAGGCCTGAAAGGAGAAAAGAAACAAAGGAGCATTACAGTCTTGACAAACGTATTTTATTTTGATTTCATATGCATGTTTTAATGCAATATACCAACAATGGGTATAATGCCTAGGATCTATGGGATAATGCTATCTACAACCTTTGACTTCAGCTACCAGAAAAGCCGAAAGATCCCTGCAGTGGCATAGCCAGGACTGTGACATAGGGAGGGTTTTGGTGTCATGGGTGGCACTATATGAGGGAAAAGTCTAAGGATAGAGAGATAAAACCAATGTTTTAGATGGTTTTTACATTGTAAGGTTGGGTCATGGGGGGGGGGGGGGAGGGGGGTTCTAACCTTGCCACTGGATCCTTGTGGTATTAAAACCAATTTCAAGGTATGTGTTTAGTCACTACAACTACAGGGCACCATAAGTTGAATCACACAGGAATAATTTTATGTATTTCTATGGTCCTTTCATTTTTATCAGAGTTCAGTGGCAGAGTTCATATGTTAAAACATGCAGACTGATAACAGGTCTAGTCTGAGGGATTTATTGGATACCAGAGCAATAACCAGAGAATGGCAGATACTGGGAGACAAAGAGGTATATCCCTGCTTTGAACTCAAACCAAAAAAACAGTCTGCAAAGTCTGTTTTTTGATAATTACCTTCTCTAGTCCTTAATCAACTTGCACAAAACAGGTTGACATCCTAATCCTGGCCAGCTATTCAGTTGTACTCCCCACCAACTTTTCCAACCCCATAACCCCACTAAAAGACCTGGATGTGTCAATGCACATTATACAATCCGTATTTCATGAGACTTATTAATATCACCAAAAATAATTTAATAATAAAATACAGTAAATACCAATCTGCATTCTGATTCAGATGCACTGATGTTGCTGCCTCTTCCTACTCTACCAGCAAAGTTACATAAATAAGGCAATGTCACCCTTTGTTAAAAAAAAACAACAAAACACTCTTTGTAGTGCAAGTCTCCGGTATATTCTGTTCATAGAAAGGAAATGCAAAATGAGTCGACTTCAGAACCTTTGTCTAAAACTTCATGAAACTGAATTTGGTAACTTTCTCACACAGCTCAACTAGAACTCACTGTTTTTGCTACTTTCTACAATCCCTCTAAAGCTGTCACATTCCCTTCCGCCAACAATCTAGACATTACTATCCAGAACAACTACGTAAAAATGATCCGCAGCATCTCACACAAAAAGACAAGAAGAACTTTTTGGAACCCTTCAAAAACTTGGAACCAGCAATAATGATGAAATTTTGAAGGACAGATGTGAGAGTATTTTTTTTGCAGCTTAGTTGTTGTTGCACTCTTGAGGAGATACCTGCCCCACCCAATTCCCTCTACCTGGCATTACCTTCAATAAAATTACTTACCGTTGACTGGAAGCTGAAGGAAACACCATTGGAGGATTCTGATTAAATTCACGCACAATGTCTTGGACAACTCGGCCTAGGTCTGTATGAACTCCAAACTAGAAGAATGGATTAGAAACATAGGAAGTTATGAATGCATGCAGTAATTCTAAACAGAAATTTATATAATTATCAGCTTAGCTGGCTAAACTGGCATATCGGTTTTTGACTAGCATGCAATCTGTAAATATACTTGTTTTATTAAACCTTGAAGAAATGTTCTTATGCAAATACATTTTTTAGTACAACAATCCTTTGTGATACACATTTTTCACACGAAAACAGGTTGGCTTAATAGTGCTAGTTTGTCGGTTAGTTAGATGGAGTTATAAGGTCCAGTATCTAACCATTTGGTTTAAGCCAGGCCGGGCACATTTTTTTCCAGTTGTGGCTCACTGGCTTCTTTTCCCTTCTCCATGCTAAGCACCACGCACAATGGCTGTAGGTTCCATTTGGTGAAGACTTCAAAATGAACCAGCCAGGACTTCAACTCCCAACCTCCTGACTTGCAAGTCAGATGCTCTAACCACTTGACCATGCAGTACATTATTTAGATGACATTTAAATGTGTTGTATAGTGTCACCTCGAACAGAAGAGGACAAAGTTGGGGGAAAACTGCCATTATACATTTCTGGCATAAAATACCACCATACTACACTCTGTGATGCTTTCACTGTCTACTTAAACTAATATTTATGCTGCGAGTCCTGTTCTATTGTATAACTACGGATATTATATACTTTTTTAAGTTTAGAAAGATTCTATGTTTTCTAAGGTGAAATTTTTATTTCATTTTCAATATTTGACTTTTTAATAGCAGCAGATGGCTTTTCTCTTCCAACTAAAATGAAAAGGTCCCTGTACTTAATTTGACATGTACCCAAAAATTAAGTAAAGTATGATATTAGTTGTGCACTTCCTCCAGTTTCTCACAAACATACATATGCTGTAATTCACTGCATTATCTTGTGTCTATAGCTTCATTTCCACCCAAAAACCATCACTTGCTCCCAAGCATGCTATGAACTTGCAAATGGAAAAACTTACACTGACTAGACCAGGGCAACCAACAACTTCCATGGTTGGACCAACCCATGGATGACGAACTGGAGGTGTCACAGTTATGACTGGTTTGTCCTGAGGAAATTGTGGAGGCAAAAATCTACAAGAAAAACAAAATTGATGCCAGAATTCTTTCAACAAGAATACAACCAAAACCTTGTAAAGTATACCCCTTCATTTCAAAGAATCACCCAAATTCCCTTTTTTAAATTTACAAGCAGGGATCAAAATAAAATAAGGCCCCTAGGTAGGCTAGAAGCCCCTAAAAATTTTCTCTGGCCTGTTGCTTCTACAGCGAAAGGGGAGGACTGGCTTATTTAAGTAATTGAAATTTTATTGTACAGTATGTATATGAACCCCTCTACCTACACAGTCTGTGTATTAGGTATAGGCCTAACGAAAACCTAATCAAATGCTCAACTCTTAATACAAGTTTCCTGCTGGAGGATAAAAACCACAGGACAAAACCGGGTTAAGAACATTGCAAGCTATTGGATTTCATGGGTTAGTAGTTAGTAAGATGAAGTTTTACTGTTCAGTTTCCAACCTATTGCTTCAAGTCAAGCCCACCACAGCCTTTTTTCCAGTTGTGGCTCACTGGCTTGTTTTTTCTACTCCATTGCTTATGCTGAGCATCACGCACAACGGCAGCAAATTCCACTTTAAGATTCTTTGGTAAGACTCAACCTGGGAATTGAACCCTGACCTTCCGCATGAGAGGCGGATGCTCTGACCGTTAGACCGAACATGCAGTGGATCTTATGGGAGCAACTGTTTTCTATTATGGGGTGGTCCCATGGTGATGGAATCATAGAACACAAAGATTAACTAGCAGAAATGCAGCAAAGAGGACTTACTCGGGGTAATACGGAATTAAAAATGTTAATTGGAGGTAATAAGGGATGTAGGAAGTAGATACACTAGCCACAATCTTCAGAATGCATACTACTGTATGATCCATTCTATGGAAAAAACACCACCATTACAACTAATCTTTCTTTCAATCTGACTTCAATAATTTTAAAAATTGATAAGTTTCCATTCACAAAAAACATTCTCAATTGCAGTATTAAAAGAAAAAAAACTTTAACTACACTGAGTCTTACTTAACTGAAATGAATTTTTCCAGAAAGGAGGACTTCAGAAAGTACAGTAAAAAAAGCAAAACAAGAGGCTTTCTGATGGTAAAAATACTAATAATATCTTCCTTCTTTCGCCAACAGTACTTGAGTTCAAGAAAACATCAAGAAATATTTACTATTTAAGTATTTTTCATAAACTTACATATGGAGGGCAATATTATGCCCTTGGTGTGTGATTGGTATCCTGTATTCTGTTTGGGCTTTGAGTTCAACCACACTGTAAGAAATTGGAAAAAAAAAAATTTTAAATGACAATATTAAGAATTGCCTAATGTTTCAGAAAACATGATGTACATGATCTTGTATGCTTTCTTAAATTCTTTGTTTAAGAGATCAGCACAGAATTGAATTCCATATTGTTTTTTAAATTCCCCAAAACTTTGGCCAGAGACTTGACCAGGCAGTTTGGAACAGCCCATCACATCAACTTTTAGTCCATAAAATGAGGAAGTTACAGTACTAGCAGTGTTTCCAGCAGAGGGGGAAAAGTTGGGTAAAATCTCTCCCCCCCCTTTCATTTCCATAAAAATGAGAAAATTTTCAATATCTTTGTTTTTTAAAAAAAGTTCACTTTTGCAGCAATGCTTGAACTTACACAAATAAATGGCCTTTAAAACACTTCAAATAGCACCATACAGGGGCCTTGAATCAAGCTTTCATCCATCTGAATCCACTTGTAACTTTACCCTAGGAAAGCATCAATCTGGAATTGGGGTTTAGTGGTGATTAATCCCCCCCCCCTTTTTGTGTTTCTGACTGAATTCCTGAGTAGTAGTGTACATTTAATTTATTATCATGTTATTAGTTTTCCACAATATTTGACAGTAATTGATACAATCATACTTATTATACCTTTCCCTGGTTTGAAAATTCCTTACATAAACTCTGTATGCACAGATGTGGAAGCTGTATGTACGTTTATAGTTTTTGTAAGGTGCGTCCCTAACCATCCGTAAACAGGTAAAAGCATGTTGAGCTCTTCAAAATAGTTCATCAATCGACTTTGAAGATGCTAACAATCGATCAGTAGCGATATGGCTCCATTGAGCGATGTACTGTTTCTGCTGGGAAGTGAAATTAAAGTTGACCCAAGGGCTAAAAGGCAACTGCAAACAGCCTCCTAATCAGTAAGTTTTTAAGATTTTAGAATAAATGAAGAAATCCTATGTTCTCGGGTTTCATTTTCTCTTTCTAAGCGTAAAATACTGGTTCTGAGGCCTGGCATTTGGAGACCTTCACTGAGGACATTCAGTAGGCCCTACAGGCTTATCATACTGCAGTCAGTGTGCGGTAAGGTTGAAGTAGACCTACTTCATTACGCTAGGCTGCTAGGTGGGCTTCCTAAAATTTTGTACAACCATAGTTACTGATAAATATTGTATAATACACTCGTCTGGTGAACAGTTACACTCGTTTGTTAAAATGGTTTAATCCAACTAGTCTAACATTAAACAGTGCGATTGCTACGTGCTTCGCTAATTCGCGGAATTGTTGAGTGTGCTAACCAAGTTACTGTTATGTTACTAGCTCAGCCTTGGATTGTCCCACTATTTTAGTTTGGGTACGGTTATTCTCGCTTTATGGCTGTTCTAATTTAAGACAGAAATCTTAATCAAACCTTTTAGCAATAATATACGCCCTAATTGAAGTCATTACAGTTTGATAATTGTTCACAAGAGACTCGAAGAAGAAATCAGTTTACCCCGTTAGCATATACAGTACGTATGGAGAGTCCAACAACAAGGCTCTTGTGTACTATCAACGTCACTTAGGTGATGGAAACTGGAATCTCAACAAAAGCAGTCAGTTCGCGGAGTTTCCAAACCAGGGAATTATATAATAACTATGATACAATATACAGAAAATAGAACATTACATATTCTCAAGACATTGTGAAGGGAAGCATCCTAAAAAAGACAGAGGGTTTGTAGAGTAGGGTGCTCCCAGGAAAAAGAGAGAGAGAGAAAAAAAGGAAGAAAGAAAAGAAGATACTGTAGGCCTACCTGTCTGATTTATCACCCTTAATCTCTCCTCAATTGTCACCCAACCTTCCTCACCCTTGCCCCCATACGTATACCCTTCCTTTACCCAGTTTATCCACTGAAATAACTTATAAAGCAGTGGGGTTGGTTAATTATGAAGAAAAAATTCATGGGGTTGGTTAATTATGAAGAAAAAGTTCATGGTTGCATACATTTGATTGGTCCAATCTGAAACTCATCAACAAAGGGGAGGAGCCCAACTCATCAGCCACAAAATTAGAAAATCTTGCTGGGTGGACCCTTCCTGAACTGATATCACTTACTTTGGATTCAGGTTGTGTAAGGATGATATTTGCTTAGCTCTCTGCTCCTGCAAGGCAGTGACAGGAGGCAATGCACTGGAACTTTTCTGATCACCAGCCAGATATGAGATCCAAGATGCCATTAGGCTTCTTAATGGCAGGCTTCAGATCATTTGTAATATTATCACTGCAGATGATACAAAATAGCACCGTTATTCAATCAGATACTAGAACGACTCTGAAAAGTCTATTCCTGCTTCACATAAATACTCATTTAATTATTGTAATTTTTCTAACTGAAAGCAAAAACCATGTTGATACATATTCTGTCTTGTGGTTTTCAACTGACTCTGGATTAGTGTTCACCCCTAGCTGCTATGAAACAATTTTTTATGCAATTCTTTCTCAATTTAATGCACTGATGTTTGTGGAAAAAATGAAAAAAAAAACAGAGGGTTTAAGCTTTTCCAACATTTGATGCACGTGTACAGTTCCAGAGAAATGACTTTTCCAAGACTCAAATTTTCCCAGGAATGCAGCTGTTTGCAAGAGTGTTCGACCGATCATCTCTTAAGTAACTGGCAGCTGGCCAATTACTCCATAATCAGTAAATAATCCGCATCAATAAAATTCTGGCATTAAACCAATTATTACTCTATGATTATTTGCAAACTGGAAAAAAGGCTCAAATATACTTAAAACATGAAGTTCATTTGATTATAATTCCTGTAGAAACTCAATCCTTCTAAGTTCTCACAAAAATGGTACATGACATTGATAATTACAAACGTATAAATTTCACCTCTGCCACAGGAGTAATTGTTGGTTATTTTCCCTTATAACATTGAAGTATTATCTGGAACGGATTTAGAATTGCATTCAAGGTGCATTTCTTGCAGTCTTGCTAATTGCCCAGCGTAAGTTGCTGTACAAACTGTTTTACAGAGGCACAAAGTACAGACTATCGAGCTGTGGCATTTGGCTTCATTTGCAAGTCCCAAAGCTTTTAATACCTATATATCTGTGCACATTTTGTACATGTAGAAACTAGAAACCTGGAAATTTCAGTGGTTATTATCCTGCATAAATTAAGCCATTCCCAGCATTCCTTCCAAAAAGCTATTTACAGTAGGACTTGTGCAATATTGTCATGCGGCGTACTTGTGAATGAAAACAATGATGCACATGGTCGCGTGCAGCAAACTTCTTGGCCCAGGCAAGCAGTAGACTTGCATGTGTATTCATTTTTACCACCAAACAAGGGATCATGTTTTGTGTGGTGACATCTTATGCATACTTCCCTGCATTGTGATTGGTTCAGCTGCATTGATCCTAGCCAGCCAATAACAACTCACACCATTGCCTATGTGATTAAGTGCATGAAAATACTAGATGTCAAAATAAATTTCCCATTAAGTTTGTGTTATGACAATCGCACTTCCCATGCTTACATAGCCGGCAAGTGCAGCCAGCCGAGCCAGTGCTAAATTCACCATGAAAGAGCATCCCAAATCTCTGCGTGTGTGGATTTTGGGGGGATCTGACTTCTGTGCATTTCATTTGCAGATTCTTTTTAAACAAAATGTAAGTACTTTTGGAAAAGAAGTGCTAAAAATATACAGCATCACCTATATCAGAAAGTAACCATAAGATACTTTCATCGGGCCCAATTGTTTTGCTGCCCAGAGCCGCTAAGATTAGATACTTGCATAATTTTACATCGGCCTCGTTCGAGCAGGTTTCTATCAAATACACATGTAAGTACAACCCAGTACAGTAAACTAATGCAAATGTTCTAACATGACCAGGGGGATAAAAACTACACAAAGCAAAAGTGAGAAACATGTGACTTCCCTCTTTCTAATAATCAGTAATTGGTACTCACCATTGCGCTGATTGTTAAATTAAAAAATCAGTAATCAGTTATTCTGTCAAACACTAGCTATTATATTATGTAAAGCCCTTACTCAAATAGCAAATCACTTAACAGTTCAAAACTCAACCTCTCCATGACATTTCACACAAGCAATAGGATTCCACATGCACAATTTCAAGTCAAAATGATCAAATTTCACATCTAAATCAGGTGTACCTTCTCACATTGGCACCATGGTCGTGCCTCCTCTGTTGAAACCTGGTCTAACCTGGTAAGGCCAAGTAGATCAAAATTCTCATTTCTTCCCATTATGACGTCTTCCCCTTCAAGCAAGTTCATTTACCCAATTGATAAAAAAAACAAGTTCAATAAGCTCCAACTTTGAATAAAGCACAGGCACTAAACTGCCAGCAGAACAGGATGTTCAAATGTAACTCTGTAATTTTCTTAAGGTGTTTTTCCTAAATTGACCATGGCATTCTGCAGTTACTCCACAGGCTCTCGGTACTAGTATAGGCTGGCCAGCACTATACCGTATAGGTATAAAACAGTGTAACTAATGATTACAAGGATTTTTTGCACACAAAGTTTTCTTCAGTTTGCTTCATGGAACTTCTTTTTTCAAAATTTAATTCTACATTTTGCATTGCATTTACATTCAAATGGATCACTTTTTCATTCACAACGTCTTTTCCCATCACAGGGAAAACGGGATGTTCACAGTTCGTATACTGTAATGATTACAAAGATTTTTTTCATACTAAGTGGAATGAGCGGTGACACTTGCATCATTCGGATTCAACCAATGAGGAACTCTACAGAGGATTCTCCAAAGCTGTCACCACTCATTCCACTTCTGGGGTCTCTAGACAAATCGTTAATTGGGTGGATAACTCCCTTTCTAATCGCTCACAATCTGTTGTTGTAAACGGTACAAAATCTGCTCCTGCTCTGGTTCTTTCTGGTGTTCCTCTGGGGTCTATTCTAGGTCCAGTTCTCTTTCTGTCTTATATAAACAATATTGTTGAAGCTGCTTCTTCTGAAGTTAGGTTGTTGATTAGGTGAGGCAGATGACTGTGTTTTTTATAGAGTCATTGCAGATCAAAATGACTGCAGCATTCTACAGAGAGACATTACTCACCTGGGCCAATGGGCCAAAACCTGGGGCATGAGATTTCATCCGGCAAAGTGCAATGTTATGTCTGTTACTAGGAAACATAATCCCAGAATTTTCATGTATACTCTCCATGGTGATAATCTGAAGAGGGTGGACTCTATTAAGTATTTGGGGGTGACCATTACAAAGAATCTCAATTGGAGTAAGCGCATGTATACAGACTGTTTGTAATAAAGGAAATAAGGTCCTCGGTCTACTATGTAGGAACCTTTCATTTTGTTCCAAGGAAGTTAAATTGGCAGCCTATTAAGGTCAGAAAAGGCCTTCATTAGAGTATGCTTGTTCTGTTTGGGATCCAAATCAGGTTTCACTTCAAGATAAACTAGAGGGAGTACAAAGAAGATCTGCTCGGTTTATAGCCAATGAACACTACTCTTGTGATGTTGGATCAATGACTACCCTTTTGAAAGATCTCCGTCCTGGCATGCTTTCTGATCGCTGCAGGCATTTTGGGCTTCAAAATCCTCACCAAAGGTATCTACAGTATGGCCAAGCAAGTATCCCTCTGTCTGACCTTTGTAAACCCACCCGTATTACTCGTAATATGCATGCTTTGCACTACCATCCCCCCTTTACTAAGACAAATTGCTTTAAATACAGTTTTATCCCCAACACTATTCGGGTTTAAAATGATCTTCCCAGCAGTCTCATCGAGGGGGTCATTAGTCACCCTAAGCCCATAGACCAATACTCTTAGGGCCTGACCGACCTCACAGCGCATATCTGGTGTACTCATGTCCTTAACTGGATGTCTCACCATATTTTAAAAGAAAGAAAAAAAAATGACCACAGTGCCACTGTGAGAAGGTAGACCTGATTGTGATGTTGTGGGAAGGATTTAGAAATTTTTTCAATTTGGCTTGAAATTATGCATTTGGAATGCTATTGCTTGTGTGAAATGCCATGGAGAGGTTGACTTCGAAATGCTTTCAAATCTGTCCACTATGGGAGAACCTCCTTCATACGGGGCAATTCCAATTACGTAATGTGACGCCATCAATTGGAGACCAGTGATCTTGTGTGGGGTTAACACCGAATCGGAGGAGAAGATTTTTTGCATTTGATGTGAGTTTTTTTGTTTAGGACAATTCAACATTTGCTTTGCTTTATCAGAGAAAGATTTAGGGATGTTCTCAAGAGATTTGAAAGAGTAAAATCTAGTGGAAGGTGAGAAATCCTGAAAGTTTTGTGCGAAGCCTTGCGATCTGTCATACCTTCTCCTTTTTATACAAATACTATTTAACGCCAGGACAACCTGTGTTTAGGCCTAAGCCTAGGCTACTAAATGTATGTAACCCTAACCAATACTAGGCTATAACATAACAGGTTGATGGGCAAAGGAGGGCCAAAGCCCCATAAGATGCCCTGAAGTCCAGGCCCTAATCATTTAACTTTTCGAAGATCCAATGCCAGAGTGAGTGTGGATGAACACCGGTGAACTTCGCCTTCTCTTTTCGACAAGTGCTCAGAGGTAACGAGGCAGGCGTGTACTAATAGCTTCCAATCCTGCTCCCGGGACCGCCATTTAACGTCCCCATCCGACGGATGTGAGCGTATCCCCAGTCTTTAGCCACTTTCCCAAAGGCTGGAGGGGGTGGAGGTTATACTTCTCTGCACCACTGCTCAACAGCTGAACTGAGCAAGCGGACAACTTCCTGAGTCGGACAACTTCCTGAAACGGACAACCAAATTCCCAATTTTGTAATTAACCAGTTTTAAACCCCCTCAGCATCACTGTGAACAGCTATGCTGAACAAGTTAATTTTTTAGACCCCGGAAAATTTCCAAGTGGTTCCACCGGGATTTGATCCGGGGACCTTCAGTATGCAAGGCAGTAAGCTCAAACCACCGAGCCATCTCCACCCTCAGCTATGCTAGCCCTCGAACAGGGCTGTATGTTCGTTACATGGCCTAGGCTTATTCCTCTCACAACAAAGCCCTTTCGCGGATAACATTTGCAAATATAGTCACTAGCCAGGATGCCTGCCCAAATAACAATATATTCTCACCAAACTTCACCCAGATGATCTCTGACACTGCATTTCGGCAAAAGATGTTCACAAAGTTTTATCAAAGAATGGCCGAATTTTCACTGCCAATTTTGACCATAACAGTAAGTCAATGGGTCATGTTTTCAAGTTCTCGACCACTGTTCTCATTAGAGGTCACAGGTCACGAGGGAGAAACGGGATACTTTACCTGGCGTACCTGTCTTCATATTAAGAAGTGAACGTTATTCGAAATGCCGCGTAGACTATAAGCTTCTGTCACTTAGCAACTGAATTCCAATTCAATCATACACCAAAAGTAAATGGCCGCTACTCCTGTAGACGATACAATGCAATGCTAGATTTTTCTTTAAATCTTGTTTCAAATGATCCCTGTTTGCAGTTATTTTGGTGAGATCTCGATGTAAAGCATTTTTCGTTCATTGTATGATACTTAAACTTGGAAGAGTATTAAACCAGGTCAGTTATTTCATATTTTGTGCATCCTGGTTAGTGACTACGTTTGTGAACGTTATACGCGCAAGGACTGTGTTGTGAGAGTAATTAGCGTAGGCCATGTAATGAACATACAGCCTTGTTCGAGGGCTATGGCTATGCATACGTAACCCTGACCCTTCAAATGGGTACGAAAACCCAATAAGAGCCGGCTTAACTTGAAGAAAATGACTTGTCAACAACTCTGCTGTAAAGTGTAAAACTCATGCTGCGGCAAGCCCAGGCTACCCACCATGAGATAGGCCTATAGCCTAGTACTGTCTACTGATATTGATAAGTGGCCTAGCCTAACATTAACCTTACTTACAGTGGGCCAACCAATAACATTAACGTTAGCCTAAGTTTGGCCAACAACTGACGTTGGTGAAATGATCAATTATTATCATTATAATGAGGAGTTCCTTACCCATCAAAATATAGCAACTAAGATCACACGGGTTTTCTCGAACAAGAACAACTATCTCTCTATGGGAGTATTTGTCCTCGACCAAGCATTTGATTTGACTTTCTGTACAACACCACAACCACATAGCAGTAGCACTACATGTACTCTGCATTAAAATGTAATGTGACTGCGTGTGTCAGGCAGTTGATGCTACCTAGCCTGCCACTAGTATGTCGCGTTGTGCATCGTTTTGTACAAGAAGGGACTGACTGATTGTGTTAGCCAATAACTGACCCGCAAGTGGGGTAATCCCCTTAAATAGACGATTACTAAGTCATGTGATCAATCACTTCAGTCTGTGCCCTGGCCCTTGCTAGAATTTAATTTCAGAAGTTTGGAAACTTTGGTATAGGCCTAATTATAATGTGAACTGACATAGAAATGTTCACCTTGTCTTTTTCTGACAAAAAGCTACTTTACTGCCTCATTTTTTAGATTTTTTCTTCGCTTCATGGCACACACTGAGAATACAAACAGTACCGCATTGATGAAAATAAAGTCCGAACTTTTTCGAATAAAACAAATATGGGATGCGGAGCGTTTGAGGACCAGAAAGCCAACGTTTTATCGAGGATCATATTCTTCACATACACTAGCGAGATTCGCCTTCTCTTTCTCCCAGAAAATTTCAAAGTGGAGTCACGTACCTGAACTGGATTCTGGGTGACTTCTTCTGTGCTAGATAAAGGCAGCTAGGGCACTTAATCCACCAAGCCAACTTTATCTATGCTACCTCTTACTAAAGAAGGAACTTGCCTGTCTGTAGGGCAAAATAATCTTCAGACAGCCGTGGCGTCGCCCCTGGAAAAACGTGACAGGTGACCCGGGTGCTCCCAAATGAGAACTGGGATTTTCAAAAAAGATGTCTTCTGAAGTCAGAGTCAGTGAATTCTCAGATATGTCCTAACGTGAGTCTAATTTGGACATTGATAAAAGGCAGAAATTTCTATTTTTTCGAATGATATATATATATAAATCAGATTGGTAAATATATAAATATAAATCAAATTGGTATATATATATATATATATATATATATATATATATATATATATATATATATATATATATATATATATATATATATATATATATATATATATATATATATATATATATATATATATATATATATATATATATATATATATATATATATATATATATATATATATATATATATATATATATATATATATATATATATATAAGGTCGAATACTGCGTAGCACTGGTAAAGTATGAAGGTAAACAGATTGGAATGATAAAAAGTGCTAAAATTCGGGTATGTAACTAAACGTCGATTAGCTGATCGGGTTACTGAACACTTGAGATCCATTAGGCAAAACCTTCCAGGTTACCCGGTTGCCAACCATTTTAACCCCCCATCGGCCTGTTCTATACAGGATCTGATGGTCACGGCGGCCATCTCTTGTAGAGGTTCCGACCGTGATCGTCTTACTGCCGAAAATCGACTGATAGTAAGGCTAGGAACTCTAGCTCCTAACGGGCTGAACGTCAAACTTGAACTGTTATAGACTGTGTTTACTTTTTTTACAACGGACTGTTTGCCGAAGTTGAACTTAAATTGATCGTGTTCAATTTTCCTTGCAAAGTCCTTTCATAATGACATCATAATCGCCTAGCGTGTATTTACTATTACTTTTAATTTTTATCGCGTCATCACTATTAACTTGTTTTGCACGGTTGCGTCGTTTAGCTGTGTTTAAAATTGCGTCGCGAAGTAGGCAAACATTTCATTATTGGCAATCCCTTTGTAAAGAGGTTGTACGCTTGACGTCGGCGCGTTTTGGTTTGGCTTGCTGGATGGATGTTGTCATGGGTAGTGCGTGTGTTACCAGTGCGTCCGCCCTACAGGGACTTAGAAACGATTGTAAGGAGTTGATGGGGACATAACAAGACACACAACGCGTTGGCGTAGGTGCTTGGCCTTTGTACGCGCGCCAATCGAGTTGTATCGGCACGCGTTTGTTGTTACTTTTGAATATCGTTTTTTGATCAGTTATTATTTTGCCGCCTGATGAAGGGTACATACCCGAAACGTTGCGGAGCTTTCTTCCGAATTTTAGCACTTTTTATCATTCCAATCTGTTTACCTATATATATATATATATATATATATATATATATATATATATATATATATATATATATATATATATATATATATATATATATATATATATATATATATATATATATATATATATATATATATATATATATATATATATATATATATATATATATAGTCCAAAAAGACGCATCATATCAGGCACTTCAGATAAAGTAAAACAAAAACCCAACACACGAGGATTCAGTTTAATTTTCGGGCAGCACAGTACCCTTGAACACAACTCGTACAACACTAAAACAAAAAGCGAACACTACAAGCCTTAAATATATATATATATGTATATATATATATATATAGCCCAGAACGCATGGGAAATACCATTTCCGGGGGTACAAGGGGTTGCGTATTTTCACGCGCTCTGTGCGCTTGCAATCTCATTGATGTTCTTTTTCAGTTGCATATCAAACATACTCAAATTATTCATCGGTCTCTACCAACTTGGTAGGCTGAAACCGGCAAACAGAAAAATTTTGACGCATCGCATCACACATTCGTATCACGATTTGACCATTTCGTATTTAGACCATTATCAGAGAAGTAAAATCGCAGTGACGTTTGCCAGATAAGAGACTTCAACCTGGAATTAAGGGTACACCTCCGTCCTCTGTCTGGTGATAGTGTATGATGAGGTGTCGTTCGAAAGGACATCAACAATCTTACACCGGTAGGCCTATACAACGGTGTTTCAGTAACACCAGTGGGTCCTCCCCGCCCCTCGATTTGTGATTTTCTTTCAGTCGATTGTGTGTTTTTGATCAATTCATGGATCTGTTTTACCATTTTCAGTACGAACGGTTCCCAACTATTGGAACTTTTGCATAAATCCTTCGTAAACTATCACAGTGTTTGTTGGGATTCTAATTACTTATATTGACCGTATTGTAGCGAAAACGCAAGGTAAGTGCCCTCCTTGCACGGTACCTTTAATCTGTCACAGGAAGTAAGTTGACCCCTGACCTGCGTAATTCTAATTAGCTTTTATCGTGTGACTTGACACGACCTAGTAACGTGTTTGTATTGTTATCCGTGCGGGCAGAATATCACGTGTGTAGATTCCCGCCGGCTCACACTATTTGCCTCGATCGTGGGTTGATAGCGAGCGGAAGCAGACAGGCAAGCGCTAAAGAAAGAGACGTTGTAATAGGAACTGGGATGATTATATCGTTCAATTTGAGCTAATAGCAGAGCTTAATAGATGGGACCAAGGAGCAAAAGCTTTGTACCTGGCTGCCAGTTTAAAGGGACAGGCTAGGGCTATTTTTAGTGACCTAGATAATACACATAGGAGGTATTATAGTCAGTTAACAGCAGCCCTTGCAAACAGGTTTAGTCCTGCTAACCAGACACAATTATTTAGAGCAATTCTGAAGAATAGGACTAGGAACCAAAAGGAAAGCATACCACAACTGGCGCAAGAAATCAAAAGGCTTTCATTGCAGGCATACCCGGCGGCTCCCTATGAAATGGTTGAAACTCTAGCCCGGGATTACTTAATTCATTGATACCCTGGGAGATGCAGACACAAAATGGAGAGTATACCAGTCAAGACCTCGGAACCTCGCTGATGCTGTGGAGGTAGCTGTAGAATTAGAGGCCTTCTACTTAACCGAAACAAAGAAAGAGAACCTTCGAAGACCCATAGCAAGAGCAATAATGCCCCTAGCAACTGATAGAGATAGAGTGGGACAACAAATAGAATCACTTGGTGAGGCTCTCAAGACCCTGACCAGTAGCTAATTAGAGAAAATGCAGACGCAGATTGTCAGGCAACAGACGCAACTTCGAGACCTGGAGGAGAACAAACAAAAGTCAACAGATCCACCACAGAACAGTGAACAGTGAACAGAGAGTTAACTACAGGTCGTGGCAGGAGAATGAGAGACCACCACCAAAGTGTTGGCGCTTTGGTAAGCCAGGGCATTTGAAGAGAAATTGCCAGGAACCACCCAAAGAAGCTGAAAGGACACAGAATGAAAATCGTCAGTGACATTAGGCCTGCAGAATTTAGTGTGAGAGGTTATGGGATAACGGATATCAATGCAGCCATCACAGTAGATGGTTTGTTGCAAGAGATGTCGATTACCTTTCTGGTCGACACAGGGGCCAATATAACCATTTTCAATCCTAGAGTGTATGCTAGTATCCCAGAGAATAAACAACCTAAATTGTTGCCTGCACCGGTCTAAATGATACTTGCTGATGGTAGTACCTTTCCCTTTCTAGGAAGAGGAGTGTTTCAAGTGTGTGTTGCTGGGAGATCCGTTGAGCATGGTGTATGGGTTGCTGAAATTGGGTTGGACGCCATTTTGGGGCTTGACTTTCTAAGAAAGCACCAGTGTAGTTTGGATGTTCTTGGGGGAACCATATCATGGAACAAAGTACACGTAGGGGGGCCACAGGTTGATTGGGAGCACCCTGATGATCAGTTGCTGGAACCTTGTCGGATAGTTTTGTGTGAAACAGTGGTGATTGCCCCAGGTACAGAATCAGTGATATGTGGAGAACTTTTAGGGATATTTCAAGGAAATCGAGGACTTGTGGAGCCAGCTGAAAAATTTGTAAGTAGGCACGGCCTACTGGTAGGCAAATTGTTGGTCGATCCACAAAACCCTGTAGTACCCTTGAGAGTGTTCAACCCTGCTTTCGAACCCATACGAGTGTATAAAGGCACAGTAGAAGGGGTTCTGGAGGAGGTCGCAGAGGTAATTGGGATGGAAGATGGTAACCTGGCGAAACCAGTTCTAACTGTGAAAACTGCTACGGGTAAAGGCCAAGACACGGAGGAATTCCCACAACACCTCGTTGGATTATTGGAATCATGCGGTGGTAGACTTGAAAAAGAACAGTACGGACAGCTGAAAGACCCGTTGAACCGGTATGGTGATGTGTTTTCCAGATCTCTCAATGATTTGGGGCGAACAACAGTTGTAAAGCATACCATTGATACAGGAGCTGCCAAACCTATTAAACAGCCAGCGAGAAGAGTTCCTGTTCAACAAAGACAAGTAGAGAGAGACCTTGTAACCAAGATGCTCGATGCTGGGGTAATAGAGCCATCCGCCAGTGCTTGGTCGTCACCGGTAGTGCTCGTTAAGAAAAAGAACGGTGAAACTCGGTTTTGTATTGACTACAGGAAGGTGAATGCTGTGACTTCCAAAGATTCCTACCCTATCCCACGTATAACAAATTATCTCGATGCTCTTAGTGGTGCGCAATGGTTTACGACACTTGATCTTGCCAGTGGATACTGGCAAGTCGGTATGGAGGAGAAAGATAAGGAGAAGACAGCGTTCGTGACTGGGGAGGGGTTGTTTCAGTTTCGAGTTATGCCGTTTGGATAATCTAACGCACCTGCAACTTTTGAGAGGCTTATGGACCGGGTCTTGTCTGGTCTTCACTGGCAGGTGTGCTTAGTCTACGTAGACGATGTGGTAGTGTACTGTTCCACGTTCGAGGAAAGTTGGGGGGGGGGGGGATTGAAAGAGGTTTTTGACAGACTAAGAGCCGCAAATCTGAAGTTAAGTCCCGAGAAGTGCAACCTCTTTCAGTCCAGTGTCACATATTTGGGGCATATTGTTTCTAAAGAAGGAGTAGCTACCGATCAACAGAAAATTGCAGATGTGACAAAATGGCCTAGGCCGAAGAATCTCACTGAAGTGGGCGGCTTTTGGGGGCTGTGTGGTTACTATCGAAGATTTATCAAGGGATTTGCAGACATTGCCACACCTCTATTCAGGTTTATGGAGAAGAAACAGGCATTCAATTGGAATTCAGATTGTGAGACAGCCCTCCAAAAGCTGAAAGAAGCATTGATTTCAGCACCAGTTCTGGCGTACCCAGACACCACCGGTAAATTCATTCTTGACACAGACGCTAGCGATTTTGGGGTTGGAGCAGTTTTGTCGCAAATCCAGGACGGTGAAGAAAAGGTGATCAGTTACTTCAGCAAATCCATGACAAAGCAAGGGAAGAGATATTGCATCACAAGGAAGGAGCTTCTGGCAGTTGTTAAGGCAGTGAAACAGTTCCACCACTACCTCTATGGAACTAAGTTTCTAATAAGGACTGATCATGCTGCCCTGAGGTGGCTTATGACATTCAAAAACCCCGAAGGACAGATTGCCAGGTGGCTCGAGCTGCTGAGCACATACCACTTTGACATTCAGCACCGTCCAGGGAAGAGTCATGGCAATGCCAATACTTTGGCTCGTAGACCGTGTGAGAGTGATTGTAGACATTGCAGTAAGAAGGAGGAATACAGCCAGGAAGGTGAAAAAAGCCGTTGTCCTGCCCGTCCAACCGGAGATCCAATATAGGAAGCAAGGAATCTCAGGGAAAACACACAGAGGAGATTGTCTCACCCCCAGACACTCAAGTTGCAGCAGTTACGAGGGGAGACCAGGAATTAGAGGATCCACCATGGTTACAACAATGGTCCTTGGAAGCCATTAGGAACAAACAACTCAAGGATGTGGAAACAAGAAAGGTTATTGAATGGAAAGAGGAAAGCATGCTGAGACTAGAGGCTCAAAATATTTCGAGGGAAAACGAAGAGTTGAAGAACTATTGGGCACAATGGGAAAGACTTGATGTAAGGGATGGCGTTTTGTGCCGCAGATGGGAGAGCCACGATGGTAGAGAGATAACCTGGCAACTAGTCGTACCCAGAGGTCTAAGAACAGATATCTTGGAACTACTCCATGACAACCCTACGGCAGACCACATGGGGATCAAACGGACACTTCGAAGGGTGTAGAAACGATTTTACTGGCATGATTGGAGAAGGCAAGTAGAGAGGTGGTGTAAGGCATGTGTTGTATGCGAAGAGAGAAAATGCCCAAGACCAAGGGAAAGGCAAAAATGAAAATTCAGCCAGTGGGAGCCCCTTTGGAAAGAATAGCGAGAGATATTCTGGGTCCGTTGCCTTTAACCGATCGAGGGAACAGATATATAATGAACCAAGAAGCTACCAATGTTGCCAAGGCTCTCGTAGATGAGTTCATCTCTAGATTCGAAGTTCCAGACAAGCTGCACACAGATCAAGGCAGGAATTTCGAGTCCCAAGTATTCAAAGGAGTGTGTAACCTGCTGGGAATTCAGAAAACTCGCACAACGGCACTGCATCCACAGAGTGATGGTATGATAGAGAGAATGAACCGTACACTTGAGGAGATGTTGTCAAAGACAGTTGACAAAAATCAGAAGGACTGGGATCTATGCCTACCGTTGACCCTTTATGGCATATCGCTCATCTCGACACGAGACAAGTGGTATTTCACCAAAGAGATGATGCTGGGCCGGGATATAGCTTTACCTGTTGACTTACTTTTCGACAAAGTATCGGTGGAAGAAGATAACCAGAATCAAGAGGTTGTTTCGCAGAACCAGTACGTAATGAGACTCCAAGAGATGCTAAGGGAAACTCATAAACATGCTCGGGATTGCACAGACATAGCCAGTAATAGGCAGAAAAGGAACAACGACCGAGATGCAAGAGAAAACGAGTTCCGAAAGGGTGACCGAGTTCTCCTGTACAACCCTAATAGGAAAAGAGGGCTGAGTCCAAAATTATCTCGAGACTGGGAAGGTCCATGGACAATAGTGGATAGACTAAGTGATGTGACGTTTCGCATCAAGAACGGGAACACCGGACGAACCACAATCGACTGAAGACGTTAGAGTCACGAGAGACTGAAGTAGCTACTAGGAAGGAGGCCACATATTGCACAACCGGTGTACAGACTGATGAGACTGAAAAGATGACTGACCAAGGATCGGAAAGTTCAGGTTCGTCCCAACCACCAAAAGGAGAGAGCCAGCCAACAAGTCAGACTCAAAGGAGAAGGAAACCACCTAAGTGGCACCGAGATTATGTCATGTAATTCTCTGAAGTAATACGAAATTGCAATGAAAAGTTAATTGTTTTTCTCTTTTCTATTGCAGATGGAGTTTACTGACACGATGGACGAGAAAGAGCTGGAGTTGGCCCGGGAGTATAGATGTCGGATCTGTAAGGAAAGGCTCAAAACTATAGGCAAGCTGAGAGAGCATCTTTAAAACAAGCATAAGTCGGCCAGATTCAAGTGTAATAAGTGTGAGTACAGCTCGGATAGGAGGGGGAATCTAGCAAGACACATCGATGTTACACATACAAAGTCGAAACAGGCAGCTGCCAAATTACCGAGTAGGGCTACTTCCAAAACACCGAGGACAGAAGAAAACGAGGACAAGACCCATACCCACGACGTAAGGCGGTGTGTCCTGAAGACACATCGAGTTCAAAGACAAGTTGTACCATATGCGCCGAGTTTGACGGAGCTGCTAGCCTAAAGCTCAGAAGATTGCAGGCTGAAGATAAAGGAGTCTGAACGCCCTGTGCAGGAAGTGACCAACACCCCAGTCAGCCCAGACCATCAGAGTTCAGGAGCGGATTCACCCAAGACTATACCGATTCACAACCCTGGAGATCGAGGCCCGGATCCGCGGCTTTTCAGAGGGCTACTATCAGGTAACCAGATGGCAACAGAAGTCAAAGTGGGTGAGGGTAGAGTAAGAGCGCGAGACTTGTCCAGTGCGTCAACTTCGTGTTCCTGGCAGATGAAGCGTATCGCCGGAGCCAAAAAGTTATATGTGGTGACGACAGAGACTGCTGTCAGCCCAGGAGGTACGTTCTACAGAGCGGTGAAGGAACAGTATGAAGGCCAGAAGTAGATGCAGACGATTGCAGTGAAGTTTTGTTAAGTTTGACATGTTCAAAGACTAACATGCATTTTGTTCTTTTTGGTGACTTGTATAAATGTTTCGAAAAGTGTTTTGTTGTTAAGTGCCTGCTAGGTAAGTGCACTGAAAACAGATGTATATAGTTTTTATAGCGTAAAAGTGTTTCTTAAAAATTCTTTAATTATTGTAAAGCTGAGATTGTACAACGTCGAATGCGTGGAAGCATTCCCTTTTTGGGAGGGGGTGGTGTAGCGAAAACGCAAGGTAAGCGCCCTCCTTGCACGGTACCTTTAATCTGTCACAGGAAGTAAGTTGACCCCTGACCTGCGTAATTCTAACTAGCTTTTATCGTGTGCCTTGACACGACCTAGTACCGTGTTTGTATTGTTACCCGTGCGGGCCGAATATCACGTGTGTAGATTCCCGCCGGCCCACACTAAGCCTCGTGGGTTGACAGCGAGCGGAAGCAGACAGGCAAGCGCTAAAGAAAGAGACGTTGTACCCACTTGGTTCAAAATTAACGTGAGTTTAAGTCGTAATTCTTAAGAGTAATCAATTAGTAGAGTGACAGTTCATTCTTCTAGGCCCACTATAGGAGAGTGAAGCGATCATTAAGTAAAGTAAGTCAATTATAAAGTCATCGGTTGTATCTGACGTGTGATAATCAATGTAGCGTTAGCTCATTGCTTCGTAGGCCTGTGTATTGAGATTTGTACAGAATTTACTATTAAGTTTCTACACAACGGTGTCGTTACCTAGGGACCGTTGGGACGAAACTATTCCACAAAAGCGAGTGTGTATAATCTTCTGGACCAAGGGTAACCTTACAAGTAATTAGCAATCTATACAGGCAGTTAACGGGTCTTATGTTTCTGACGGTGACCTGTATCTTTGAAAGTACATCAGCATTGAACCCTAAGCTAGGGAAATTTAATAGTAGCGTTATGGTTCCAGTCAATGTGAAGCGGCCGGCGTAAGTTAAAAGTGATAAGGGAAATAGGCGGATCATTAATGCTGAATGCACTTTTCGTGGACAGATAATTAGTTCATTCGAGTGATTTAAGAGTAAAATAGCCCGGACAGAGCTACGTTTTAGACTTGTTTAAGTCAGTGTGACCCATCTAGTTTTTATCCATTTTCTTAAGTGAGGTTTATAATTAAGGGGGACTTAAACAAGTGATCCTTATGGGTGATCAGTGCTCGTAATTCATAGTGGCTAAGCTGAGTAACTCTCACGAACAGGTAGTACTCACGAGCAGGACGTAGTGCTCACGAGAAGGTAGTGCTCACAAGCAGGTAGTGCTCACGAGCAGCAGTGTTCGCGAGCAGGTGGTGCTCACAAGAAGTAGTGCTCACGAGTAGGGGGACTCATAGGTAGGGGTGCTCACGAGTAGATGTGACCAGTGAGTAACTTAAGTTCAAGAGTAGCTTAAACTGTCACCTGTCACTAAGTTTAATTAGGTCGTAAAAGTAAAAGCAAGTGATTGTACGAGTTACACTTACTCACAATGATTGCTCACCAATCAAACCGAATCGGGATGTACAATTGCTGAATAAAACTGATTGAGAATCTACACTCAACCTGTCTTCATCTCTGTGTGTATGTGTGCTTCTGTTATACTCTACTGCGACTGGAAGGGCTGTTGGAGGACGACGGCGAGCGTTACAGTATAATCCGTTGAAGTAATTACCCACACTTTCAAGACCATGTTTTGATAACTTTGTAATTTCCTATAAACTCAAAATATTGAAGCGTTTACCACCCACCATTTTGCATCTGGACCTCTTTCTCATAGACACCCAGTGGTGTAGCGGCAGGGGGTACGTGGCTCTGAAAAATAAAAAACGCGGAAATTTGCCACTTGAGAAACCAGTCTACTGTGTCGTTTTGACAACTCATGAAATTTGGAATTCTCTCCAGTGAAAGTTCAATATTCGTCATTATTTGTTTCAAAAAAGTAAAATTTCTCGCGCGCTTGGCACGTCGCAAATTGCAATTTATAAGCTGTAGTGCTCGCTCATACCTTCAGTTTGCCAACTTTTCCCAGGTCTGGAAGTGACAAAATCGGAAATTTGCTATATGTGACATCAGATCATCAAGTGACACCGGTAACTACAGTACTATTTTTTAAATTTTCTTTCATAAAAATCCAGATTTCCTCCAATATAAGCTCTGGACTCAAAAATTTCGTTGGAGAGCCTCATTTCATAGGCGTTGGATAACGTTATGTAGTAACAGCGAATCTGATGGCCGTTCAGTCTCAGATTTGCCAATAGGAAATGCAAATTCTTCAGCAGTCCCCCAACTTTTCAAATTTCCTTGCAGGAAACCCAGAATCCAAACTTTTCTACAATACAAGCTCCATATTTTCAAATATTTGAAAAGGGCCAAAAAAGTGGTGTGTACACTTAAAAAAATCGTAAAATTTGGATGCTTGCCCACCACTCCCTCCCGGCAAAAATGTGTAGCTACGGCGCTGTAGATACTTTACCAGGACAGGGGAAAAAATTAGGACATGGGAAAAATTCAGGCCAGATGGCCCCCACTTTGAAAATCAAATCGACGCCCTTGAGAACACGCTCACACTCCACGTATGCTGTGGAGTTCATGACCTCCTTTGCATCTTTTAAAGGTCATTTTAAAAGAATATTCAACAAATACTAGGGTGGTCATTTGTCCGGGTTTTTGTTTGAAAATCCGGCTTTTTAGCACTTTCTCCTCCGTTCGGGTTCACTGGGTCGGGCGTTTAACATTCCTGTGCCATTTTCAGACACATTTTACTGAGAGGGTCAGCAATACATGCTTGGACCTCGGACTCTTTTTTAAAGTTCCAGGAGCAAGACATATCTGAAAAGGACGATTCTGTTTATTCCGTGATACGGCACGAGAAGTGCAATTTTCAGCTGAGCAATTTAGAGGCATTTTCAACAAAACAAACTCTCTGGACTGCTGGAGGGACGCTCCGCGCGAACCAATGGACGCTCTCTCCGTCAGTTGTCTTTCAGCGGATATCAATTTTGAACGAAAGGTCCGTTCTTCTTGGTGTTAATTATGACACGACCTAACAAACAAGCATATTATCCACTGGTTGCGGTGTAAAATGGGTTATCAACCCTCGTCAAGAATCGTGACTAGCTTTACCAAAATAAATGACAAGACAAAGTTGGTTGTCAGTTAAATTAAGCCTTGTTATTGACTCGCACTGCTATCATCCATATGTATGACAAATTACATCCAAGTCAGAGGTCAAATTAACAACAATCCTCTGGGACGGTATGACGATGACCAGATCTCACTTAATACCATGCTAAAGAATGCCGTACTCAATATGGATCGAAACACATACGTAACTGGTGTAAGTTCATGAGTGCGCGAGTGCGGTTTAATCTGTAAATATAGATAATAATAAACCTATTACCACTGAACGAATAAATAATAAACGGTAATAAATTGACCGTAAATAAAGCAAAGAAAAGGAATGGTTACGTTAATTAACAATCAGGCAATTGTAAAACGTACAGTCGTAACTCGTACACTAGGTTCGTAGTATATACCTTATATGGAACCGCCCTCCCCTACAGCGAAGACGCAACTTCTTCGGAACTTAACGAAAGTCTTTGTAACAATTGAGTAAATTACTAAAACAGATCATAATTTATTAATTAACCATGCAAATATGATATACTCACAACGTTGGGCCGTGAGCGAATCTCGACGTGACGAAATTCAAATAAAACAAAGTTGACGATTTTTAGCGTGACGGGTGATGAGCGATAGAAACAGCTTATATGACAATGACGTGTCGTTATGCCAACTGTTCCGGTTAGACACTCTGTTTTTATACTTTGGGCAGCGCCCTCAATTTTTGAAGTTTAAATAAGTTCTGTCGCTCCGGCCGTAACATGCGGTACAGTTTATCTGGTAGACCTAATTTTCTGATAATTGTGCAATTTGTTCATTTTTTGTTTTGAAGTAAAAATTTTATAACAAACTATAGCTCAAAATAACAATTACTTCAAATCTACTCATAATCTTCAAATGCCATTTTCGACTCTGTGCACGTGGGTCACGAGTTTTTAAAAGTTTCTATACCCTCCTCACCAACTGCATGATGGTGTCACTCTACTTGGATATTTTTTGGACAATCACCACTTGCAAAAGGTACCTACAATTTTTTTTTCTTTTTGGGGGGGGGGGGGCTGTATGTATAACACTCGGGCAGAGCCTCTGAATCTGTCATCGTTATAACAAAGTTCTACGCAAACAGCACATCAGTTGAACCACAGAAATTTCAATCATAACTTTTTATGTTCTGAACTAATGTGACACCACGCCCTCTCTATTACAATTTTTGTGTTTAGCAGTGTTCACAAAAATGACTCATCGAGATTATGTATGTTTTGGCTGTGCTGACATAAATGCCAGGTATTACTGTCAAATTGAGGAATGTAGTCATGACACTTGAAGCGAAGCGGGATTTCAGTTTCTCAATCAAGATGCTGAGTCACCTGACTTTTGCATGCTTTTCCGTTTAGAATGCCAAATGGATAATCGTAGATCAAGATGCAATTTAACCTTGGTATAGGCCACTTGTCTTTTACAACAGTATATTTCAAATAATTTTCAAAATGGTTTCCTCTGCTCTGGTCGTTGCTTAATTATTTCATCATATATTATTATTGGCAAAACGCCAATTTAACGACAGAGGATAAATTAATGCAAACTACAGCCCGGATATATCGTCAAAGCTCGTTAGAGAAATAGCCCCTTTTTCAAAGAAAACAACAAAAACAACTATTTGTTTTGAAAAAGATATTTTCAATTTTCAGTAATTTTTTTCAAAAGATTTCTTTCATGGCTATTCAAAGGAAAATCCTAGTTGTTCTGCATGAATTGAATACTTCAGAAATTAAAACAGGTGAAAAATGCCAAATCCATGCAAGTCAATTCATGCTTTCGGTCACCGGGAAACAATAATGACATTTGTTATGAGTACATCTTTCCTTAACAAAATATAAACATTCCACCCAATTTGAGGGCGCAACCCGTTAAACTCACAACTCCTGCATCGTCCAGTCAATGTTACAGGAATCTTTCGAAGCTTTGACCAGATTTGGTTAATAGTTATACTTTGGCGCGATAAAATTTTTAGATAAATTGGTTGATTATAACATATCGAGTCAAATATTTGTAAGACCCCGATTTGTACCCCGAAACGTGACAAGATTCTATTCAAAGGATAGGATTTCTTCAAATTTAGAGGACCTCTGTTAAAATGTGCTCAGAGAATGACTCTGGCTCATTGGCGTAGCTAACATTTTTGGAGCCAACTTTTCGCTCTATATCATCCTTGGCATTTCACCTTACTACATATGTTTCTTCCGGATCAATTCGGGGTTCTGAGAGCCTCTTCCGTTCAGGTGACAGCATACCACCAAAACCATCCAAACCGACAATTGGATGATCTACGCGTCAAGAATCATACACTACATAAAAATGCCTGTAAATTTACAGAACAAAAAATAAAGAAATATATTAAAAGGTTAGAGCAGTCTTCCCAAACTTATTTTGAAACCACAGCTAATTCTCACAATTTTTTTTCTCATTTCTCTTCGAAGTATCTTTTATAACATTTTTGGACTTCAATATTGCATATGTAAACCAAGCAATGAATTCTAGTAAATTTCACACGCGAGAAGAAAAATTACTGTCACATGACCCTGAAGGGCCAATCATGAAACAGGATAGTGTACTACACTACTTCAAGTTGGGGAGACTGCTTCTGCCCTTTAAGGTTACAGGGAAAATGCTGGCAGCAAAGTTTCAAAAGTTGCCAGCCTTTTTTTCTGTAATCTGTTTTGTATTTTCTTTATATTTTTGTTCCTTAATTTAACAAGCATTTTGACAGTGCACCATTCAACACACACCTTTATTTCCAATTCTGCTCTATATATTTAAATGACCTTCAGTTTCCATACACCCTTATTTCCAGACCGTTTGCAAAACGAACGCCGCCTCCTCGATTCAGAATCCATTTGATTTGCACGTTTCATGCAATGTTTTTAGTGAAGTGTCTTGAAAAGAATTTCCTCCATATAATGTAGTTCATTTCTTTAATCAACACGTAAAGGGAAAGTAATAAATGTCATTAGGTGAATAAGGAAACACTCGCAATTTCGTAACAGCAATTGTAACAGCAATTCTTTTATCAAGTCTGAGTATATGATACAGTGTGCGTTTATGCGTAAGTGTCAAGCTCTGAGAGGCGGCAGCGTAAATGGGACTGCAGCCACAGAGACGCTACGCAGGCTATCCTAAGAGTGCCTTTGCCTATAAGAAATGTTTTTCTATGCTATATCTGTGGTCACGTGGGCTTGATACATCATCCTCTGTGTTTCAACAAACTGCCATCAGTTACATACATAATCTTCTGTGCATATCTTTCCCGTGCCGGTGCCCAAGTTGGAAATGCCTGGTCACTGATCGGGGAGAGACTGGAGAGGAACTGTGCCACGGATGACATCATCTACCATAGCATACCTAGGAGTGGGGTTAGAGGGTTGCATATAGAAAATCAGCCACATTTCCGTTCTCATCACTGCTTTAAAACACAAAAGTGTAACTACAATGTTTTTCGTCTGCCATAAGCGTGATACCAAAACGCACCAGATTTTGTTGCAGCATAGCTCCCGCACAAACCTGGTTAAGTTCTGTTAAACTAGAAAGCCAAAAGGCTTAGTGATTCCTTGCCATATGATATATTGTAATAATGGACATGGATGCCCACATGACAAGCATGAGATCCCTCACAAATACTGAGGTATACTAGTAAGGTCAAAACCTTTTGAGATCATGTGACCCAAAATGACCTTTCACACACACTTAAAACAATAGGGAGCAACTACCTAAAAAGACCATCAACATGCTAAATATGAGCAATTCACAAACTGAGTATGAGATCCCTCCACAGTTCAATAACCACATAAAATGTCATGTCTTCAAGGTTTTGCCCTTTTGTGACCCCAACCTTTGACCTCCACAAACAAGAGAAATCTCCCACGCAGTTATGATGCTGGTAAACTATGTTGTCTATTAACTTGATAAAGATATATTTTTGCAACATGCTCCTTTAAATTAAAATTTTGGGTATTGAGGATAGCTCTCTATATAATGATGTCTCTATGATCCAAAAAGTTGACTGCATTGAGGTTAGTGTTACAACAAGCCCTAATCCTAACAGTCATCCATAAATTGGAACATACAGAGACATCTCAACAGAAAGGTGTAACCTTGGCTATTAGTGGTGGTCCTTTAGTTATATTTGTTTTTTGGTGTAATGCCCTTCCCAATGACTATGACATCCTTGAAAATTAACAAAAAAGGGAACCCTAATAATCCACAAGATTTGTAATTTGACTTAAATTGTCTGCTTGTAGGAACACCACATAACAGAGTACAAGTCAAGTGTCCTTTGTTTGATACAAGGTAGATACTATTATGCTAGTTTTGATTACCTGGACTACAGTACTTTCTGAAAAACAAGCCTTACTGAGAGGGCTAAATAAGTGTCAGACACTATCTCCGGACAGGTAGGAAATGGTTAGCCATTGAGCTGTATGATTCAATGAGAAAACCCCTCAGGACACTGTGGCAGTCAAATGTGATAAATTAGGAATTAAATAAAGATAACAGTGACCAGCAATCTTCACAGACTCTGGTGGGTCAGTTACAATTTCATTCAATCAATTAGGCAATCTCAGTTCAAGCATGCTCAGGGGTATTTGATCCAAATGATCAGTTATTTAGTTGTTTTTATAAAATAATTACCCGTGGTGTATTTAATTATCTAGTTCCCACTTCCATGTCCTTATGAGGACAGTGGCACAAGGTTTGTCTGTAACTTTTAACAATCTTTGATACTTAATTTAATGTTATCTTCATACTTTCTTTAGGGTTATGGAAGAAACAATGCTTGTATGTTCTTAAAAAAATTTGGGCATCATACAGAGCACTTGATCTGTTCAATGTTTACACTTATGAAGTTCCCCACTAAACAATTCCTCTGCTTTGTGGGCATGGAAGCTTTCTCCATTATGTTCAGACTATGTCCCCAAATAACCCTCATACAGCCTTTGTCACACTCACATTCATGAAAATCTATAGGCCGAGATACTTATGGCAAAATCAGCATACCTATGACAAAGATAAATTAACTAAAATGTCAGCCTGATGAACAGTTTTTTTCCTTTTTAACTTTTTCAGATTTTGTTCTACCCACTTACTCTTATGCGTATTAATACTGGCACTAAATGTTATAGGGCAAAACTTCAAACCAAAATCAACATAAATACTGTACCAAATGCACTTTTATGCACTTTAGACATTCTTAATACAGTGAGATTGCTTCAGTACATATTTTGAAATCACCCAACTTGATCATTTACATAATGAAGTGGATTCCAAAAGCTTACCAAATGCATCTTACATTACCCATACCATTCAAAACTCTTCACCCTATGCACTAATGAATATTAACCCTAACAGTTACCCTTTTTGAGATATAGTATGTGCAAGGTTTAACCTCTGATGACCCTAAATGACCTTTGACCTCCAGTAAAAACAATAGGGATCATCTATTCAATATGGACAATCCACATGCTAAGTATGAGATCCCTCACAGTTACCCTTCTTGAGATATACTGTTTACAAAGTTTTGATGTTTTGACCTCTGGTGACCCCAGATGACCTTTGACCTCCACCAAAAACAATAGGGATCATCTACTTAACATGGACAATCCACATGCTATGTATAAGAGCCCTCACAGTTACCCTTCTTGAGATACAGTGTTTACCATGTTTTGACCTTTTTACCTCTGGTGACCCCAAATGACCTTTGACCTCCATCAAAAACAATAGGGATCATCTACTCAATATGGGCAATCTGCATGGTAAGTATGAGATCACTCACATTTTTCCTTCTGGAGATATCGTGTTTACAAGCAATTTCCAAGGTATTTACCATTTGACCCCTGGTGACCCCAAATGACCTTTGACCTCCACCAAAAATATTAGGGACCTTCTACTCAATGTGGGCAATCTACATGCCAAGTTTGAGATCTCTCGGAGTTACCCTTCTTGAGATATCGTGTTTACAAGCGGGCGTCACACACACACACACACACACACACACACACGACGACATCACCATCGCATAGATTCCTTGCCTGCCTTCGGCAAGGAATCAAAAATAAAGAGAGAAACTGGGTAAAGTCTATAATAGTAGCCAGGTATTAGATAAATTCACCACTTGATTGGCTAATTTGAACATGACTCCCCGGTGAAATAAATAACCACGAAAGGATTGGGAATGCTATTTCAACACGACTTGCTGAAATTTCACCACACGTTTTATAGAGTGTAGAGCAGAGATTAGTGAAAAATTTCGACGGGAGTGATGTTCAATGAAGACACCTCTAAACAGAAAGAGCAACCGTCCCAATCGGCCAATGCAATAAGAGAAATCAGGACTGGGGTGATACCGTACACATCACGCGTTTGCACTATTACAAACCTTTCAAAATGTCCAGAGCAACATGTTATCAAAACCCATAATTTCTAACAGGTAAATTATGCCCGACAAAATGTCGCTAATTTATGCCCTATTCAATGCAAAAAGCAGACACAAACGCCCCTCAATTCTACCAGGGACCTCTAGTGTCCACATGATATAAATTTACGTCGCAATTTATTATTTATTTTTTTTCTTCTTTGAACGGTTAAACAGTTCACCCTGTAATAACACGGCTATAACGTGTTAACTTTACCAACACAATTCGTATAGGTAGCTCCCAGGATTACATCAACACAATTTATGTTCACGATTAAACAAGACACCGGTATTCTGTCCAAAGCCATATTCGTACACCATTAAGTGCAGACTTTATGTGAGAAGTCTAACGGTAATCGCATTATTTCTGTGATATTAGGTTAAGTTTGCAACGTGACGTCAATATCCGTCTCTGGTGGCAGTAACCAGAGCAAAACACTACAGCAGAAATTTATGGAGCTAAAAAGAACAGAATTAGCTCAAGTTTTAAAATATCCCAGATTCAAATTTGAAGTTAATCGAACACTGGAGACAGATCCTGGAGGATTTTATTGTTGTCGGGTCCAAAAATAACGAAAACTCCGAGAAAAAATATTGAGGAAACTAGAGTTCTAAGGCTTGCTTTCTTCGTTATAACATTCCTTCCTCCTTAAAGGGCAAAAGCCGTCGCCCCAAATTTATTTTTTAAAAAATGAAAAACAGCTACATCTCCCAGTTTTCGTCTTACTTATTTCTCTTCAAAGTACCCGTATCTTTCATATTATTTTAGGACTTCAGTGTCGCATACTCAAGGTAAACCAAGCAGTAACTCCGAGTAAATTTCACATTTAAGGAGAACAAAAATACTGTCACATGACTCTGAAAGAGTCATTTATAAAACAGGTAAGTGTATTACACTAAGTTCAAGTTGAGGTGAATGCATTCCCCCCTTTAAAGTGGCACATTGCTTTGGGTCGTGACACTCACCAAATTTTCCAAATCCGCAAACTTTTCTTCGCATACTAATGCCAATTGAGTGGTAATCTTAGAAAATCCTTGTATAATAAATATATACCGATACAAGTAAATGTCCTTAAAGGATTTAGTGCGATTGAAAAGATCGTGACTAGACACTTTTCAAATTGTATCAAATCGTTACAAGTCAGGATACAAATTCAAATAGTATACTGTGTGCGTAGCCTTTGTGTGAACTTGGCTTTTTATGCTTATAATCATTGTCATGTGGTCAGTTAGTTTGATGACGTTTTACGGCCCAGTTTCCGACCAATTCGTTCAAGTCGAACCGGTCACGGCCTGGTCATTTGGTAGTAACCTACAAATCCTCATTAGGAAGTTATCGATGTTAACTCAGTACACCCATTTAATTTGAAGATGTCACAGTCTAGCTAATGAAAAATAAAGAGTCTCCACCCAAAGTTTTCCATTCGCCATTTTGATTAATTACACAACCAATGTGCAAAGAGAAAGTTTTCGTCAAATGTCACAGGTGACATCTTTTCTGTCTTGTTTTAAATTTTTTTTAAATTCCAGGTTTGGATAATGTACTTTTCAACAAATAAAATAAATTTCTCAGGATGTGCTTATTACGGTATCAATCATTTGGGCCAATTTCAAACTTCAATTGAGTGTGAACATGAGGATATGAAGTTAAAAATGCCTTCATTAGTATAAGGTATAGATTTACAGTAACTTGAAGGAAATTTCGTCATTTGGCAGACGAAGTTTATTCGAGCCGTCTAGGAGGTTATGTAAACATTGAACACATGCGGTAGGCCTATATAAAATTTTGTTTCAGAGTTTCGACAGTAAAACACCAATTTGTTTTTTCTTTACACGGTTTGGTTTGTAAGAGTTTTAAAGCCCAATTCTCTCACCCAAACAGTACCAATTCTCCTAACCTTCTTACAATTGTCTCCCACAATTGTCTCCCACAATTGTCTGAAATACATCCTCAGCCAGACAGAGTGTCAGTTTATTGCTTCAGGGTGAGTATAAACAAGCTTAATGTATAATCAAGACACTCTCAGTACAGTTCATGCTGTGTAATATAAGCCTTAGTACTCTGCATTGTTTGAATTAGCTGTCGATTAAAGAGCCAATTGAGAATTTCGGTGACCCCTACAAAAATTGTAGTCTGGGGTGAGACGATTGGTCCTTTATTTAGGTCTCAACTTATAACCTGCTTCAATCTATCGGCGTCCACTTTATCAATTTTCCAAATGCGCTGAGAATCAACCACAATATCAGCACGGTTCCATTTTGAAATCATCGGCCTCGAGTGCGAGATAGCCCGCCGAGCAGACGAAGTCTTTTCGTTCAGCTCATCGCAACGAAAGGGGCGGCAGCCCAAGCGGGAGGTAGATACAAAGGCGTTACGCAGGCTAGTTGCGAGACGAAAAATAAAGTTTGGTTCACATACTAATACGCACGTCGTCACCTTCGCAATCGCATGTTAACTTAAGTGCGTTTAGGCAAGTCGGCTGTCCGAGAACTTACAAATTGTTAACTTATCTGTCTGCTGCGTTTAAGTTAAGTTTGAAAGGACTTAGTGTATAGAGGGCGCACTTAAGTTTTGTGACGTAGTATTCCTGAGGCCTAATAAGAATCAAAGGACAAAGTAAATTCTGCTCTATGATGCGGATCAAACGAAATGAGTGAATATATTCTTGGGCTAAAAAGTCCTGAAATCTCACAATGAATTTAAGGACAAGTTAAGGTCATGATGATTCACAGCAGATTTAATGTCAATTGTAGAACGAAATTCTTCTCACGTTGTGAAATATCTTTCAATGCATTATAAATTTTCTTCACAACCTTATTTGAACAGATGCAAAAATGTGTTTTAGTACTTATCAGTGGGGTGTACCTCTCTTAAAGACTTTTTGTCCAGATATCACAAAAATTTTGTCTCCCGGGAAGGTGACCTGTGTTTTTCCTTCCACCTTCAAGTTCCCATTGTCAGATTGATAAGATGAGTTAATCTTTACTAATCTACACTGTTAAAAAATTTCTCTGTAAATTTACATAATTTTTATGGCAAATTTTTTCCAACCAAATAATGTTTTTTTTACAGCCAGACTGTAATCATGAAAAAATATTAAGGGTTTGTTTTTTCTTTACAGTTTTTGCATGTAAATTAGTTTACAAAAGTCTACTGTAAATCGAATTACAGAATTGTTCTGTTTTGTTTACCTTAATTTTATGTGAATTTACAACCTACTGTTTTCATTCCCGACGTTTTAATATTTACTTTAATATCGCTTTTTTACCTTTCATATGTTATTACGTAACATACACTTCACCATTACGTAGATCAGGTATTTGCTTATCAACGTAATGTGTCGTTACGAAGTTGTTTTCAATCAAAACATATTGAGGATGCTTTGTTGTCATATTGTTGTCAAGTAGACTGCTATCTCTAGGAACTTTGTAATTGGAAAGTCACATTTTTTGTACAATATAATAATTGTTTTTAAAATAAATATGACAAAGAATGCAAATACATTGGTTGCAAACATTTCCAGACAAGGTAAACAATAAGTTTATCACTTCCTGATTAAAAAACGCCAAAGAAGATATTATTCAAAGCAACAGCAATCCTTTTGTTAGGAAAATGACTACAAAATAAGCTCCACCCATTTATGCAAAATGAGATTTACGTCATAAAGTGGTAAATTTACAGACTCTTTCAAGTAAATTTGTGAAACGTTTTTAATTTGCTCCGATCAAGTGCATGAGCGCCTGTGGCGATTAGTTGACATCAGTATACAAATTGTCAGTGCTCTGAAATTAGGGCCTTACAATTTCTTTTTACTTAAAAATGTGTGACAAAACACCAGTTGTATGATATTTATAACTAAGAACGTAATAACTAAGTATGCTTTTATAATAAATGTAAGTTAATTTTCAAATAGGGCCATAAATTTGCCAAAAATGTTTTTTTTTTAACTGAAACTTCGCAGAACGATGCATGTTATATATTGAAAATTTTCTGGCTATTTCTTATTTGTTTGTTTGGGCTTATTTTTGTTTCTTTTTCAGCTTAAAAACAAAATGAATGTTTGTTAAATGACAGTATATTTATGTGAAATCAGAAAAACACAAAATACTGTTAAAATTTCTGTAAATTTACAGAAAAGGTTTTACAAAGCAGTAAAATTTGGTTAAAAAAGCAGACAGAAATGGTTTTTCAAATAAACAGAAAATACATGTTGAACAACCTTTTTTTATTGTAGCAATACAAAGTGTCTGTAAAGATACAGAAAATCTCTATTAAAAGTAAAATACAAAAAGTTTAAGTAAAAAAAAGTCTGTAAATTTACAGAAATTTTTAACAGTGTATAAAATGAAATTCATGTATTCCCACAAACAAAAGTAAACTGAAGCCTACAACGACAGCAAAAAGAAATACAAAAAATAAACACTGTACAGATGATACGGTCAAGTGTATAAAACGCTAATAAATAAGCGGAATAATTTATCATGAAAGAACATCAGTGCATGTGGGATGAAAGAGTTTTCTTGCAAATTTTTGACTGCGTGGCGGTTTTGCGGTATGCAAAACAACAAACAATAAACGGGAAAAGGGCGGTTCACTCTCGAAGTGATCAAGTAGGGGCTCGAAGAGATCTTGAGGAGGTTTGTTTACAAGTGACAAAAATATGCCCTCCTTTTAGCCTGAATAATTAGCAACACACCACAGAAACTTAGGAATATGAAGGCATTTATTGGTCATGCATTTTAATGAACTCCCTGAAAAAAATCAAATATGCACTACGGTACGACGGTACACTGTTAAAAATTTCTGTAAATTTACAGACTTTTTTTTACTTAAACTTTTTGTATTTTACTTTTAATAGAGATTTTCTGTATCTTTACAGACACTTTGTATTGCTACAATAAAAAAAGGTTGTTTAACATGTATTTTCTGTTTATTTGAAAAACCATTTCTGTCTGCTTTTTTAACCAAATTTTACTGCTTTGTAAAACCTTTTCTGTAAATTTACAGAAATTTTAACAGTATTTTGTGTTTTTCTGATTTCACATAAATATACTGTCATTTAACAAACATTCATTTTGTTTTTAAGCTGAAAAAGAAACAAAAATAAGCCCAAACAAACAAATAAGAAATAGCCAGAAAATTTTCAATATATAACATGCATCGTTCTGCGAAGTTTCAGTTAAAAACATTTTTGGCAAATTTATGGCCCTATTTGAAAATTAACTTACATTTATTATAAAAGCATACTTAGTTATTACGTTCTTAGTTATAAATATCATACAACTGGTGTTTTGTCACACATTTTTAAGTAAAAAGAAATTGTAAGGCCCTAATTTCAGAGCACTGACAATTTGTATACTGATGTCAACTAATCGCCACAGGCGCTCATGCACTTGATCGGAGCAAATTAAAAACGTTTCACAAATTTACTTGAAAGAGTCTGTAAATTTACCACTTTATGACGTAAATCTCATTTTGCATAAATGGGTGGAGCTTATTTTGTAGGCATTTTCCTAACAAAAGGATTGCTGTTGCTTTGAATAATATCTTCTTTGGCGTTTTTTAATCAGGAAGTGATAAACTTATTGTTTATCTTGTCTGGAAATGTTTGCAACCAATGTATTTGCATTCTTTGTCATATTTATTTTAAAAACAATTATTATATTGTACAAAAAATGTGACTTTCCAATTACAAAGTTCCTAGAGATTGCAGTCTATTTGACAACAATATGACAACAAAGCATCCTCAATGTGTTTTGATTGAAAACAACTTCCTAATGACACATTACGTTGGTAAGCAAATACCTGATCTACGTAATGGTGAAGTGTATGTTACGTAATAACATATGAAAGGTATAAAAGCGATATTATAATAAATATTAAAACGTCGGGAATGAAAACAGTAGGCTGTAAATTCACATAAAATTAAGGTAAACAAAACAGAACAATTCTGTAATTCGATTTTACAGTAGACTTTTGTAAACTAATTTACATGCAAAAACTGTAAAGAAAAAACAAACCCTTAATGTTTTTTCATGATTACAGTCTGGCTGTAAAAAAAACATTATTTGGTTGGAAAAAAATTTGCCATAAAAATTATGTAAATTTACAGAGAAATTTTTTAACAGTGTATACAGTGACTCTATAATACACAATGCCATGCCTAACAGGAACCGTTCAACCCAACATGCAACCTCCCTTTCTGTCAACAAAAAAACCTTCAAGCACTGGCCTTGGTTCACTAACCTGTCTACCTCTGTTGCAACTCCCTGCTTTGCAGAAAATCCTCTTTCATATTTTCATGAACATAGCATTCCTCATCAAATATGATGCAGGGAGAGGTCCACCTGGCGGGTCCTCTGGATTGTTCAACAGTTTTCTCTGCATCAAAAACCACGCCTGCGAAATTGATATTTTACAGTCATTAGGAAGAGCAATATGTCAACCTGCACGCTTGATTTTTATTTCCTTGAGGTTATGGGCATTTTGATTTTTCTGGAAATTTTAAAATTGTTTCATGATGGTTATTTTTGAAGTTAAGGTTAAGCTACGTGATAAGTGAGTATATATTTAGCATGTCCTGTCATCAGTGTTAGCGATCGCGTGTTTGGTCTATCGGTAGAGCATCCGCCTCTCACGCGGAAGGCCCGGGTTAGGTTTCCAGGTCGAGTCGTACCGAATACTCTTAAAATGGAACCTACTGCCGTTCTGCGTGATGCTCCGCATAAGTGAGTGGATATTTAGCGTTGTGCGTGATACTTCGCATAAGCAATGGAGTAGGGATAACAAGCCAGTGAGCCACAACGTGGCCGGCTCTGCTTCAACCAATAGGTTGGAAACCGGGCCGTAAAACTCCATCTAACTAACTTCGTTGGTGTTGATACTGCCAAAAAAAGGTCGAAAAGCTAGAAGTTTGGAATCAAGGTGCGACTAGTTTGTGACTTGAAGAAACTGATTGGCGTATTGGCCTTCTGCCTTCAGAACCGTACCTGTTAAAGCTAGACTACAGCACTCACTCAGTCACTAGTTATTGCTTCCTTGTGAGTGCATTTTAATAGGTCAGGTTTCATTTTAGGCCCGTACGTGAAAAAATTACTTCAAGGAAATTTGCAACAGTTACACTCTCACATGCAGCCACCATGTATGCTGACAACATGTTAGACTGATACCTGTGATGTGAATCGAGTCCGGAGAGTCCAAGTCACGAGTCCGGATGTTTTCAACTTTCAAGGACTCCAGTCCGAACTCGGAATCGAGTCTAGAGCACTGACTAATACATTCAAATCAATTAAGTTTACCCGATGAAGCAGAATATACCTACCCTGAGGCTTATTTGTTTACCCAGAGACATGCTAACACCTAGAGCTTTTTTCAGTCCCTATAGACCCCCACCGGCCAGAGGCTTTAAGGCGTGCCCTTGGACCCACCTGCATAGACTCACGCATCGCTCGAATTCCCCCAACAGCTTTCCTTTGCCCTCCAATTGCCCTGATTCTAAGAATCACTTTGTAAACCGTAATTGGATTCGCGAATGTCTTGAGAAGGGTAAAAGATATTGTCATTTCTAGTCAACGGATATTGGTCTTTCCAAAAACCTACTTTTGGCAACAAGTATCAGTGACGTTATATGTGTACGCGACATGAAGTTGTGTCCAGTTGTGTCGGCAAATGCTGACAATGCCAGGCCTTTAAAATGGATTTTCCAGAGACAAAATTTATTGGCCCCAACATATGAAAGAATATTTTCTCTCTCAGGAGGTGATAACTCCATCTCTATGGCACACAGCGTTCGGAAGAAACCAATTTTCAAATTAATGCAACTTTTCTTGAGATTCGGTGCATTATGGGAAATCGGTGATGTCATAGTGTGGCACATAAATTTAAATTGCATTCACTTTATTTATATTTTCATGCCGCTGCAGGAAATATTAAGCAGCATTGATTGTCATACCCCAAAAATGATGTAGGGTTTTGCCAGATCTACAGGAAAAGGTATTCAAACATTTCAACAGTAGCGCAGATTTCAATAACAAGCAGGACATTAAATTATATAGAAAAATAAAAGGAATCTGACATAGTGGGCCCACATTACACAACTTTTTTGTGTGGCTTTGTTGAAATGTGGAGTTACATTTTAACAGAAATAACCAATTTTTAAAGTTAGATATCTTGACTTAAGAAAAAATGTCCTGTGACACGGTTTGGTGGACATGGTCTGGATTATTTTTGTCTTTCTTGTAAGACCTTAATGAAATGACACCGGGGTATGGTTTTAATTTCAATTTCTTGTTGAAATATCTGCATCCCTCGGAAAACAGCACGTGTACAGAAACAGATGAAGGCTGATAAAGCATTTTACAAAATATCGAAGACATGAGTTCAATGAATTTTTATTTGAGGGACCTTTCACTTTTACATCATTTTCATAAGCGTAAAATGACTGGTATGGGGGTCATAGGTCAAACAAACATGTAAACCTTTTAAAAGTGTACCCATTACACATGGTGGAAATAATTAATATTTCGCGCAGTTCTTGAACTTAGACTGAGGGAGAAGTGGGGTGTTAAGAAAGAGTGCCAGTGGTATGGACGCTAGCAAAAGTGTTAAAAGTACGCTCGAAGATTATAAAGTGTGTCAAGAACAATATTCTGTGATAAAAACTAATGGACGCCAAAACAGACACAAAAGAAAATAGAATTTTTTTATTCCTGCACGAGTTTAAAGTTATATTTTCAAAAGATTTACAGGAAAACGTGAACATAACATTTAAAAATTGCACGTAAATGAATCTTCAGTCCTCTGGAAGGTAACAAAGTTTGAATGAAAAACAAAAGGAATTGGACGAACAGAGCGATAAATGAATATTCAGTAGTAAGCTAGACGGAATGTTGATAAGCTTTCTCCAAATTGTTACTTTATGAAATCATATCGTGGAAATATATATATCTGTTATGTATGATGTGACACTACGTCAAGGTCATTGATGAACAAGAGAAAATAATACCACAATACTTGTAATAACAGTTAATCTACACAGAATGGAATGTATTCAATTGACGAATTAGATTATCGTAATGGTCACGTGATGTTCAAACTATCAATGACGGGTAGATCCTACTGTAGTAACAATTACCATGATTTGGTAAATGGTGGAAAGTCTTATGTATGCCTATACGAATGTTTGGGACGGTCCAAAGGTGAGCGAGGAGGGGGTCAAAGGCTAGTGTTGAAGTGCTTAAAAATTGAGATGGAAATCCTGCAGTAAACATCACCATTTTAAAAATTTTCAGCAAGTTAGCAAGTTCATTTTCGCTCGCCAATAACGCAAATTTTCTCCTCAACAAATCCCATAACCAGAATATGATTGCATAAGTGGCATGTCAACTTTGCAAATTTTGAATTCCCCACAGGGAGGTCCCATTTCTATTAACTTTAAGGTCCAAAACAGCAACCTGAAAAAACAAAGAGAGAAACAAAGTATTTCTTGTCAATAAAAGGAAGTGATATAACGTCTGCTTTCCGTCTCCGTCTCCTGCACAAATCTAGTGGGCTTCATTTTTTGATATCTCGAGAAATACACGTCCGACTTGTAATGGATTTTCTGTTTCATCATAATGTGTAGATTTGGTTCCTCTTTCACACATGAAAATTAAATTTTTGCTTACGCTTTCCCTTTAATGCGCACAGGCGAATTTTTGAAATGATATTCCTGTGATAGGCTAGCGGACCTATTCTGCACTCTGGACAACATGAAAAAACCTATTGAAATTTGAAATCCTGACGTTTTTATGCTCCTTGATTTATCTAAGTCTAAGTCAAACCTACCCGGTCATTGTCATCAATTTCATATCTCGCTTTTTATACTACCACCACTCATCTCCTCAGGACTTGTTAAATCTACCCAATGGTTAAAGTTTTCTTTTCAAGGTGAAAGTTTGTCAAGGAAGGTATAAATCCCCAGTTTGGACGGGTGTAAACTTGTTAACGAGTATAGTATATTGAAATTACCTGAAAATGAAGATGAAAATTATACAATAAAACAACCCAAAGTACATACTTATACTTACCAGAACAAAAAAATTAAATTATTTTTATGGATAAGTACAATTGATATCACCCAGGGAAGGATATTAAAATCTATGAAACATACACTTAAAGACACACTCTCAAAATTATAACTTTTTTCGAAACCCATGTAAACTGCGGCCCATTTGAAATCTTCAGTGTCATCCTTTCTTGACTTTTCTGCTTATTGTTTTTTAATTCCTTCTCTGTTTACGCCGTCTCTCTACTACATGTTATTTTTTGCTGCTCTCCCATGGAGGCAGAGAAAAATAGAAACTGAAAGTCCTTGAATAAATTTCTGCACGTGATCAAACTGTCGCGTGGGCAGATTGAAAGTGAAGAACAAAGACGTACTCACGTGGCTATATATTACATGAGAGGACAAAAGCTGTGGTATACCTAATATTATTTTTCCCAATTGATGCATTCACTATAATTCAGTGCAAAAATGAGTTCGTTTCGTGGGCTTGCAGAAGTCAGTGCCTAAATCAAACCGGCTAAGGATATATACCCCCGCCTCACATGAAAACTCATAAGAAACCTTTTTCGGTTTTGTTTTTAAATTTGTGTACCGTGACTGGTGACCACCAAAATTATAAAATTTAGGTAGTTTCCACAGGTGTCATTAGCCTAAACTCCATATGTCATTTTTCACGAAGGAAAGCTGTTCAACTAAAATCGTGCTGAAAGTGTCTTCACTACTTTTTTTCATAATCATCATGTGCTTCGATCCATTCGTCTAAAGCTTATCATGCAGGCATTTCGAAAAAGCGGGCTGAAAGCCCCATTAGTACCCTTGAGTATTCTCCTAGATGTAACATTATGCTTATTTTCGCGTACGTATTTTATTGTTACGCCTATAAACTTCTATAGGATTTCATCACCGGCTGAAAACAATTTTATGAGGTTTTACTCGTCATTCTGCTCATTCAGTATCGTCTTCAGGGGAACTTGAATCTCCCATATTACCATTTTATTGGTTACTCTTTCTACGGGTCAAGGTTCATTCGAATAGTATTGAAATTGCTACAGCGTCCTTTCCTCTTACGTCACAGTTGGTAAGCAAGCCCAACATGCGTGGCAAAAGTTAAAAATGTTTTAGTGCAACAGTTACACGTGGATCGTCAGATGCTTCTCAATTGCCAGTTTTTGCTCGTCAAAAGGGGCGGGGCTTGTGACGTCAGTGAAAGCACTCTGTATCGTACCGAATTGGTTACAGCTGTGCCCGTTATCGTGCACTTTATTAAGTGGCCGGTAAGAGGCCTTTGTCACAAAGGCCGGTAAGAGACCTTTGTGATACCCCCTTGCGATCAAAGTTGATGATGTAATTGTACCTCTCTTGACGTAACACAATGGCGTACCGTTACACAAATGGCGCTAGGCAAGTTCCGTAGTCCATTGGAAATTGTGTTTAAGAAACTAACCAGAGGGTTAAGGATTAGTTTACGAGTAAACATGGGCGTCCGCAGAAAAAAAGTCGGGGGAGGGGCAAAATTTCTAGGGAGGGGCAAAACCTCCAAGTCACCATGAATTGACACAAAGCATGCAAAAATTTCAGCCTAAAATGCCTCCCAGATCGCTGGAAATGGCATTTCTAAAGCCTATTTTTCGCATAGAAACTTTGAAAACACGTTTTGTTCGGGTTTTTGCTTTGATTTTTATACGTTTTTTCAATTTTTTTATTTTTCAGGGGGGGGGGGCAAGTGCCCCCCTCTTGCCCATACCTGCGGACGCCCATGCGAGTAAAGTTAGTTAGATAGATAGGACTTTACGCTTCAATGGGTTAATTAATTAAGGGATAAATAAATTAAGTAGTATATTGGTGAGTTGAAGAGAGTGTGTCTTTTAAAATGCTACAATTGCTCATTTGAAATAAATTTGATAATAGTTAACTTAACTGTTATATTATTTACACTTCGATATCGTAAAAAGAATTAAACTGGACATTTTATGTTTTTCAACAAAGGCTTTGTACAATTATTGGTCCTTTTGTCTCCACACACCTACAAACTGTGTACGAGTATGCATACTAGAGCTATATAGACAAGTAAGCATATATACACGTACACGTATCGTGTGCATTTGAAATGTGTATACACGCAGGAAAACAAATAGGCAATTTTTTTCTTCCATCAATATACAAGTTAACATGTAGTTATTGCCAGCTCTATACTAAAACCAAAACTATGATATAAATACATACTAACCTATCAAGGTCAAGACTGATCGGTTTTAAACAAGAATTTCTTCAATCCAGAAATTGCTAAAAATTTCAACTTAATTTGGGATGAAACATCGTTATTCTTTTTTATTGAACAAGCCGAGACTCGGCTCTTGTTTAATTTGTTAATGTCAAATCCGTATTGCAATGACATCCTTTTGGTTTAGCAGCATAATATATCACATCAAACGTATGTTGCTTTGGCTGACTAAATACCACATCAAATCTCGAAAAAAAATTCTAAACATTTAATGTTACGACCTTACTCAACCTTGAAATGTTCATGGTAAATGTAAATTTCATGAAAACAGCTTTTTCGTCCATCAGTCTGTTCGTCTATAAGTCTTATTGAAATTGTAACTAACAAAGCTTTACAAAATAACTATAAATAGTCCAACTCCGATTCTCCCAGGACAATCTTGAGCTGAGATATCTGGCGTTTTGGATTATCTATAATGAGCCCGAAAGGTGAAGCTTATTTGTGGTGTTATTCTTGCAGTAATTAAATACTTTTCTTTGTGCTTCATTGCTTCTTCGAAAGTCAGTTCACCTGTTTTTGAAATGTGTTCATTTTATTGACTTTTCCATACATAACGTCCTCACACAACGAACATGACATGAAAAAAGAAGAAAACATTTTTCAGGTCATGTAAACATAAGGGTTTCCATTTCAAAAGGAAACAAATATATGTCACATGCACGAGCCGTTCAAGAATGACATCACAAATTATTGCGCATTCGTCGATTTGAAAAATGTAGTGAATTTCTTTCAACATTTTGTATCTTAGTAATGGAATGAGTTTTCAAGATAAAAATTAGAATGGATGAGATTCATTTTGCAACATCTGAATTGTAAATTCCTGTTCCTCTAGACTTAGGATACATTTTTGTCTCTAGTATTGTCTTTCTGTCAGTAGATTAAATCAAGTAAATGAATGTATAGAAAGTACTGCACGTTTACAATAACTCATAACCTCATATGTCAGCTTCTTTCATTTAGCAAACACCATTAATGATTCCTTTTAGTTTTAGCTATCGATTTTTTTTTATTGTACTCTATCGAAACGATACTGTTATTTGATATCCCACGCGGTCTGACCTCACTTCGTTTCCCAGCCAACATACCCAGTTGGGCCCCGACTGGGCTCCATTTGGGTTACTTGCTGGGAATGTTGGGCCCCAGCTTTGACCCATTCGTGTTTGTCAGGTGTTCCCACATGGGGCCCAACTGGGCTAGCCTTTCCCAGCTGATGCCCAGCTGAAGCCCAGCTGGAGTCCAGCTAGGCTTCAGTTGTTAAAGTCGGGGTCCAACTGGGCATATTGGCTGGGTTATGTTCTGGCCGTCTCCCACTTCGCTGAAGTTTTCTTTCCTTTTAATAGTTTTGTGTATAAAGCATGCGCAAAGAAAGTCCTGACCTCAACTTTTTAAACAACGGTCTTCGTGCTCGTCGCCACCACACGCATCTGAAAGCGATATATCGTCTTAAAAACTTGTTCGAGTTACTTGTATTTGTTTCCTATACTTTCGGTATTAAATCAACTTTTTTCCCGTTCCAAATAACATCTTTAATAATTGCGTGTCGTCACGCTTTCTGATAGCACCCTCAGTCATCTTTTCGTTCGTTGTCCGATTTGTGTGAGTTGCTATCCCTCTTGTCCAATGCGGCGTCATTGTCAGAGTCTCCCCTGTTCATTATTCTACTTTTCTCCGAAGTGCTATCAGCGTTCCTTTGTGGGTTTTTCAGTTTCTTCTCTACTCGTGTTAATCGCTGCTTCAGTTTCATTTGCGAATTGCTATATTCAGTCACCAGTCTAGAAAATCTCCCTTGGACGTGGTTCAGAGTTGATTCAAGACTGTCGAGTCTTTCCAAAGTCTCTTGGTGAGTCGGGTCCTGGTTCTTTCTCTTTGCTGCTTCTTCGTCTATCAGTCCGTCTTTCATTAGAATGGTTCGTCCCCTTTCTTCAAGTATGGCACGTGCCTCGGGATATTCTTTCAAAGCGTCCAACAAATCGTCCTTTGAGAGACAAAAACAGTCTGAGTAACCCACGCTACGAACATTAGCAGTTCGCCTATTTCCTGTCAAACTACCGGGTACGTTCAAGATACTTATTTCACCAAAATAACTTCCTTCGCTCAAGGTAGCAAACACAGTTTTACCATCCTCCCCAACAACCTGAAGCTTTCCAAGCTTGACTATATACATTTCTCTGCCAATATCACCTTTTCGACAGACGTAGTCCCCAGGACTGAATATCTGGGGCTTGAGTTTCAGGACGAGTTCGACTAAAAGTCCCGGGTCACAATCGGAGAAAATACTCACACGTTTAAGCGTATCAAGGTGAACGTGTATGGCTATCTCAGCCCGCAATTTCTCAGGCAACGATTGCAAAATAGTCTCTTCATCCAAGCTTTTGTTATGCGACCATAAATAGTCAAACCACCGAATGACTCGAGCCTCTAGATCGTGACTCACTTTGCGCATATTCATGTACTGTTTTATGCCGTCCATTTTCTTTTGGAATTCCGCTTGTGACGCATTCATGTTTGTGATCATAGAACCGACATTACCAACGATGGTAGCGAAAATGAGGACTCCACACAGAAAGTCAACGACTACGAACAAATATTCTTCGTCCTTCTCGGGGGGCGGGGTTTCCCCGATGGTAGTCAGGGTGAGCGTGGACCAGTAGAGACTGTAAATGTATTTACGTGAAAGCTTACCCCATTCCGGGTCTGAATCATTTTTATAGACCCATTCGTCACTTCCCAACCCTATCTTGTTCGAGATTGCGAAGTAGAAACAGGCGTTCCAGTGAATAATAATGAGAATGTAGAGTAAAAGATTGACCACTCGAAACAAATTTGGGAAATTGGAAACCGTCTCTGTCCGATCGAAAAATTCCAGCAAACGCGGGGTCCGCAATAGCCTATTAATGCGAATGATCGGCCGGACGCCAACCGCATTTATGAAGTACAGAAAGTCAAAGGGTATTATGGACAGGAAATCGAAAATAAACGGTTTTGATTTCAGATAGTGATCCCGGAGTTTGACTGAATCCGTAACGAGAAGACCTTGTTCCAGATACCCTGTAGGTCAGAAAAACAAGCATCAGGAAGATGTTTAAGTGAGGTATAGATTGGATACAAGTGTGCTTATTTCCTCAAAATAGATGTTTTCAGTCGACAGTATACACCATTGGGTATTTAAAGGGGAATATTGCGTTTAAAATGCTCCATTATAGCATTAAAAGTAATTAGCCTCAGTCATTTTCAAATCATTCGGCCTCAACAAGAGGAAGAGCTTCATCTCCTGAAAATATTATACACGAGAAGAGTTATGTGGAAGCATCTTTTGAAATGTTGAAAGTTTGGGTGAACAAATTATTCTTTAGCAACAATTACAACTAAATTTCTATCTGAAGGAAACTTATTTCTTGAAAAGAAAGCTACCATACTGCATTATTTGTAATTATTTTTCTCTCTTTGCCAATAAATAGTGGTTTTAAAAGGATGAAATTTCCTATTAAAAAAAAAAGGCAATATTTCCGTTTAATAGAGGAGTTCGAAACAAAGCTTACTTTGAATACACTAAACCGTCATCTTAAAGGCATATTCTGGTGACCTTTCACCTGGATGTTTTAAGAAAAGCAAAAATATTCGACATCATGTCCTTCAAACCCTGTCTCAATACCATTTTCCTAAATCAAGATATCTCACATTAAAGCTTGGGTATTTTCGTTAAAAATTACCTCTGCTTTTCAACAAAGCATCTGGAAGGTATGCAATGTGGGCACATTGCCTCAAATTCCTTTTGTTTTTCTTCATAATTAAACTTCCTGTTTGTCCTTGAAATTTGATACTGTTAGAATGTTTGAATATCTTTTCCTGCAGATCTAGCACTACCCTTCACCATATGTAGAGTACAACCAACAATGTTGCGTAATATTGCCTGCGAATCAATATTATAAATACAATGTATGTAATGTCAAATTAATGTGTCACGATTACATCACAGATTACCCACGATGCACCAAATCTCAAGAAAAATTGCATTACTTTAAAAATCTGTATCTTGTGAATGCTATATGATATTGAGAAGCAGTTTTCACCTCCTGAAAGATAAAATTTTTCGGCATATTTTGAAGTTAATGAATTTTGTCTCCAGAATATGCCTTTAAAGGTCGTGAGACATGCAAATTACAAAGTTGGTTATTTGATGTGAAAAGCATGACAAAACAAGACAATTTCTGGAATTCCCATCAATCATTCCCATCTGTCAAAAACTGACCATTTTACAGGGTAATTTTGGACTTGCACTTCAAAATCATGCATAAACATGAACTGAGTATGGAAATCTTGTGATGTCAATATTATTGTGTCCCTGGAAATCATCAGTATCATATTACAAAACAATAAACCGTCTGGTTAGTACGGTAATTAAGAGATGATTCCGATAGGGTAAACAAAATAAATTTGAACACGATGCAAAACTCCACAACGTTATTTTAGCATCAGCAACAAGTTGCTTCAGAAACATTCGAACTTTGAGGTTTATCTTGAGAACCGTAGAGGATACTGACACTATACCAAATGGGGTTTTCTGAGGAAAGTCTTCTCCTTCCTGCCAAGTAAAGTCGGGGCTTTTGGTGACATGTCACACTAAATTTAAACGAGCAGATGTTTCATTATTTCCCATAATAAGCCAGTCCAGAGTTGTTACTGCGCGTATGCTATGATGAGTTCAATACCCATATGACCTGTGACCTTAGGAGACTTGTCACGCGCTATGCGAAGGTTTGTGCACTGTGCGCTATGCGTTACTATGGCAGCGGCGGCTAGTATTGGAAGGGCGCGCACCCTTACGCAATCACATTTTAGTAATATGGGATTGTTGAGGAGAAAATCCAGTCTAAAGTTTAAAGAAAAACAAAAGGCTGTCCATTAATGTGGGGATGTGATGTTATATGTGCTTGCTTCAAGTTCACTTTTTATTGAAAATGGGAAAACTTTACGTGCTCATATCTTGAGAACCACACATTGGATTTTAATGTAAATTTCTCCAAAATGCTCAGAATAAGTACTCACGAAGGCATTCGAAATATTCAGCAAAGCAGAGCCCTCTTCAGCAAAACCCATATAGCTCCCTACGCTCATCTTTTCAACATGTTGTTTCAACATGTAGAGTAAATTAAAACAAGGCTTAAAGGTCACATCAAGTTTTGATATGTTAGAGGGGTACTTATTCTAAGCGTTGTGGTGAAATTTGCATTGAAACCTGATGTGGGAGTCTCAAGATATGAACAGGTAAAGTTGTCTCGTTTCCATCAAAAAGTGAACTTACAGCAAGCACATATGACGTCACACCCTCAGATTAATGAACAGTTTTTGGTTTTCCCTTACACTTCACAACCAACTTTATCCTCGACATTCCCATATTATCAAAATGTGATTGCATTAGTTGGATGAGAACATCCCCCACATGGAGGTCCTATTAACTTCAAGGTCACAAAAAGGAATAAACAACAAACAGACAAATAAACAAACACACAAACAAAGGGAAAGGAAGCATTCTTTGTCATTGCAAGGAAGTGATGCCCTCAAGCTCACTTGGAATACGAATCCAGTGACTTTGTATGCTAATAACTTAAGAAATATATGTCCCATTTGAAAGGAAATTTCACTACACTGTGTAGTTTTGGTTCCTCTTTCACGTGTTCAAATATTTGCTAATATTTGCTAACTCCCCTTAAAAGGGGTGGGGGCGGGGGGTTGTAAATATCAATCACTACGCTGCCCATGAAAATTTCCCTTTCCTCATAGGAAAAGGATTGTAATCATGATAATGATTCTTATAGATAGTTCTCACGTGACGTCATAGACGCTTTCCACGTAGAGTTTTTCGGCCATGTTTTAGGGCAACCGCGGTATGCATGTACAGGATTGCCCTCAAACATGGCGGTTGCTAACGCATATTTGTGAGGTCAGTGAGAACTATGTATAGGGCATTATTCTTACCTGTTCGAAGCTGCACCCCCATATCACAAAGATATACCAAGTCAAACAAGTAATCGAGCACGAACCACAATGCAGTATATTTTTCCTGTAAGTCCGCAAAGCAAGACCTTGCTATTATAAAGACCCCGTTGTACAAGACTGCCATACTGATCACAAATAGCCAGCGGTAATAAAGGGGTTCTGACCGCTCCAGGACCCAAAGACGACGACGCTTGTTGCTACTGTAGACGAAGAAGAAAACAGTTCTTCTCATTTATATAATTTCATTTTTATTTCATTTTTTTAATAACAGCGAGATACTTTTATGAACAATTTAGTTTAATTTTGTTACATGAATCAAACAGTTGTAAAATGGAGTGATTTAAACCTTAACTAAGTAGAACATTTCTGTACAAAAATTAAAGGGAAAGTTGACAAAATCAATCACATGCTGCCCTTGAAAATTTCCCTTTCCTTCGTAGGAAAAGGATTGCAATCATGATAATGAATCTTGGTGGCCAAAAATGGATCCTTGGCGAACGGTATTGGGATCACGGACTTCCATATTATCTTCGTGTGAGGGACCCTTCTTGGAATAGACCTTGTGCAAATGAAGTCTCAGAGCGGAAAGTACGCCCTCATTTGGGGACAAAACAAACCAATACAGACAAATGCAGACAGCTGATTCGTCAACCAATCGAATGCGCACATCTTCTGCTACACGTGCAAGGCGAATTCTTATGCGTGCGGACACGTGTTACATTATTCTACCCAAAGGATGGCGTCAGTGTGTAGCCAATCAGTGAGCTATGTAACATATAGTTCACTGTTGTCAATGCACAAGAAGGTCTATATCATAGAGTAGGATATCCTGCTCTATGGTCTATATCTTCAATAGAGTTGACTTTACGTGACGTCACAATTGGTTAGCTACGGACCCTGCAGAGCAAAATCAACAGTGATTTAGCCACTTACTTCCTACACATGGACAGAGCATACTGTACGGTAGATTGGCGCTACCGTACGTGTGAGAAAAAGCGCACCAACAAGATGGCTGTCTGCTATATTTTTGTGTCATAGTTTGGACTTGCTCAAGTATATCACCATATTTTGCAAGAAAATTTAAATATTTTTGAAATATGGCAAGGTAAGGTCAAAATCACAACACCTATTGCAGGAATATGCTATTTTTTCTCATTCAAGTTAAACTTTTGTTTAAAATATTACAGCGTCATTGTCAAATCAGACGATTTATAGCTTCATGGCGGCCATCTTGGTGCGCCTTTTTTTTTGTCCCAGTCGGTGGCGACCATCTACAGATAGGAAGAACACGTTACATGCTCTGTCCATGTATATAAGTCCGTGGTTTTAGCACAACAGTTACACTTGGGTCGTCAGCTGTTTCTCAGCTAGCTGACTACTTGCGTATTACGCTAGACTTTGAACGTCAAAAATGGGAGGGGCTTATGCGTCGGTAAAAATTCTCTATATATGAGGTATGAAAGCAATGGGGACACTAAAATTGAACTTATTACTCATCGCAGAAAAACATCGAGGGAACAAAAGCTTTTTACAATCCATAATTCAAAACAAAATCATCAGAATTTGCTATGAATGAAACTTTAGCATGAACAGCCTATACGTTTTTGTACCAAGAATGTCTACGTGTAATGCAACGTCGACTGCCTTCCGCACGGCGGAATCATCAGAGAATTCATTAGTTATGATACGCATGCAATCTGAGCCAGGACGGGGAGGGGTGATGGACTTTGTCAGGAGAACAGTTGGGAGGGTTGCAACTGTAAAGTGTGGATTCCAGTAAGTTTAGAAGGGTAAATCTATTATAAATAATTTAAAAATAATTCTTAGCCTGCGAATTCCATTATGTCCTCCTCTCTGTCAAGTTTTGGATGCCCCTACTTAGTGAGTCCCTGCATTATGTGCTGTGCGTATATGTGTTTGATTGCTTTCGATTGATTGGTTATGTGTTGTATCTCCGCTTCGGTTGTCCCAACCGCATTACCCCCTCCCCCACCTCTCCCCAAAGCGTACACACAGCACACATCTTACTTTTGTTGCCTTTAGGAAAGTGAAGTAGCTTTCTGGTTAAAGGGGAAATGCAGTAACCCCAACTTGAGGTAGTATAGAAGACTGACTTGTTTTATGATTGGTACTTGAGAGTCATGTGACAATATTTTTTCTCCTTAAACGTGAAATTTACGAGGAGTATAACTGTTTGGTTTACCTTAAATATGCAATATTGAAGTCCTTAAGTATTATGAAAGATACTTTGAAGAAAAAGAAGAAGAAAAGTGTGAGATTTAGTCTTTAGATATTGCTTCAGAAAAAATTGGGAGACTGTCCTTGCCCTTTAAGTAGCACTCTATTTGTACTGCAAAACTGGAAAAGGACAGAAACAGCAAGGTGCAATATTACTGACTGCGCCCTCGTTATCGCTTTTATTGGCAATCGTGCATTATCATATTCTAATGCATGGTCCCTTGTTATTTATATCGTTCTAACTTTCATGTTATTTTAAGGAATGGGGACCGCCGTCTTGACAATCTGTACGTGCTCCTATGTCGAACCAAGTTTGGCAGAAGAAAGACGGAACATAGCGGATAGAAGCTTCAACTCTAATATGACCGCTATCAATGTCTGGATGTAGGATATCTCTAAAGTTTCCCCATCACAGTTTTCCTTGTTTTTTTTTTTTTGGCATATTATTTGCTATTTGCATATTACTAACGTCACGTGGTACTTTTTGTTTGGCTGTATGGGAGAATGTCATGCCATCCATTCGAAGGACATCGCTTCAATCAATTGTACGTGCTTGCTGCTTGTCGCTGATTATGGTTGAAAGTATTACGCACATCTTGCACAAAACAATAAGATTTACATAATCCTACTTTACGCGGATGTAAATTATTGGTTTGGACCTGTTTAACGTAGAATCTTAAACAATATGACCACGGTGGCTTAGCTCACAAATGGGAATGGCTGGCCGACCAGAATGCATGTACCAACATGTGACTTGAATTAAGATACGATGGAAAACTTGGTCAAATTAGTACTCTTTAGTCGCGTGTTAGTATTATCAGCCTTGACGGTAATATCTAGATCGCTTTGCCAATGCATCCTCTCACATTACAATGGCTGACTCATTTGTTTTGCCTATCCATTGCCATCGTACGTGCTTGATTAATAGTTTCTATATCTCCTTAAATGATGCCTTATTTTTGTTTTCAATTTAAGTCAACGCTGCATGCGAATTTTCCGTAATCACCCGGTTTTCACCAGCCATCTCTTGTCGCAATTACATGTATGGTCTTACTATGTAGAAACAAACAACGAGAAACTCCTATTAGACCGGTTGCCAAGGAGATAAAGAACTACCTAGCATTTAATATCTTTACGTATGATAGGAAACAGAAGCCTATCCGTTAGTAGATAACATGTCAAGATTGGTATATAGGGTGTGTTGAAAGTTCGGCATCATTGTGCGAAGCCTGCAATTACACAAACGTTATTTCATTTTTTTATATTTCTAGATGATCTGGCAAAAAATCAAAACATTGAAAGAAAGAAATAAGAGGAGTGGTTGATTTGCATTATAAGACCATATCGATTTAGAAGTGATTTATGAAGAATGAAGCAGTTGAGAGTACACGTGAGGGATGGTTCTTAATATGTAATGAAGATAGCAGCAATAGCCTAACGCCATAACTTGTGGGGTTTACACTATTTCTCCTGCGTTGGTTGAAACACATCTCCTTTTAAGCAAAAGACAAGTTTGAGTCTCTGCAAGGAGCAGTTTTGCGCAATTGATCATATGTCAACGGGTAGCATTTTTACGCGTTTAAGCTGATGGCGGGACGTAAACATACGAAAAACAGTATGCTATGTGCGGCCGGGGCAGCACTCAGATGTTTTGTGACCAGTTGACCTAAACAGAAAGGTCAATAACGCATGCGCAGATATGAACGTCGAACTTGTCTATTGAGTCAAACTAAATTGCTAGATAACTTACGAAGGAAAATTCACTAGAAATGCATGATAAATTGACATGATGAGAAAACGAACCACCCACGCAATTGTGGTAAAGTTTAGGTATTTGTGACGTTAAAATATCTAAAAATACTACAATATAATGGAAAATCGCCCACAGTTTTGAATCTTGGCAGAGAATAAGCTTGTGACGTCATTTTGAAGCATTTTTTCAGCGGGAAGTTTGTGTTGGTCGTTGGGAGGAACACTATCGGATTATAGAAAACGTGTGTGTACGTTGTCATTTGGACATTCACTGAGCCGTTGAGTGCGCCTGCTTGGTGGATAACGATTAGTAAATCAGAAAGTCAAAAGGCTTAGTTATTCCTGCTGCTGGAATGTACCTCTATGTTTTTTTTTTTTCAAACTGACAGTGTTTCATAAAGTACCATTTCCTATTAATATGGCTAATCGATAAACTAAATATGAGATATGAGTTACCTTTACCATCTTTGAGATATCGTGTTTACAAAAATTTTGACCTTTTGACCCCTCGTGACATCAATTGACCTTTGACCCCACCAAAACAATAGGGATCATCTACTCAATATGGCCAACCCTCACACCCGAAGTATGAAATTAGTAATATTTATCATTTTTGAGATATCGTGTTTACAAGTAAAAGCTTCACATGCACATGTATCCACATCCCCGCCCCCCCCCCACTTCCGCACACCACATCGCCATCGCATAACTTCCTTGCCTCTCTCTGGAAAAAGATCAAAGAAAGATATCTCTCGTATATTGTTTCCTCCGTAAATGATTTTTAGTAGACAATTTCATGTTTACTACTATACCCACACTTAATTATAACTGCAGTGGGGTACTTAACAAAAAGGGTGAGATGAGGCTGATACCCTGAACTAATATAAAAGTGGATCCACACCACGCATACTACAGTGATGGTATCGAAACGGTTAAGTCTGTACATTTTAGTCGAAGCAAAGTTCAGGAAAAGTGCAGGCGTGTTTTTAAACAGATATGATAATTATGCTACTTACTCTCAAAATGTGTAAATGGAATTCACGCTCCCTTGCATAATACTAGTGGATGAAAAATTTATAAGGTACAGTAAAGTACGTGTGGTCACAGCAGCAGTGACACCTTCAAAATGGAAATTGAATTACCTTTTTGATTTAGAGCTGGGGGAGAAAAGCTTTCAATGCGCTTCTTCGTGTCATGAATTTTGGCTAACATGTACGGTAAATACACAACACTCTAAAACCACAGGCTTGGTTGAACGAAACGCTATTTTTTAAAACAAATTGCAAAATATGGCAACCCTTAAGACCAATTCCCATCTCAAGGACATATTTTCTTTAAGTCAAATTTTAACACCAAATCGGGTTATATGTGACCTTGTTTGGGTTAATATTTGGTGCAATTATTGACTTATGTTCTTATGTTACCAAATTTGGGGTCTAATTGACCGATGCTTTTTTACAGTGTAACGATTCATTTGCATTGTGCCAGCAGACTGACAGATTGAACAAGGTTCGTCTGATCTTTGATAAGGAGATATATTACTGCCTATCCTCCGAATGTGATCGCTTCTCGGCCTTTTGCCTAAGATCATGTGTAGTATGTGTTCTTTTCATCCAGTATGGAATGGAGCCAAACATGACAGACCACTTATGTAAATGGTCTGAAGGCCGTGAGGTTGGTCAAGTGTTGTCATTCATTGGACATATAGTTTCTTTGAGAAGCAGTTTAAAGTTTGGTTTCGCCGAACGCACCATTGCCAGAGGGTCGGGGGGCTTTACAAAAAAGGTTCGTTTGCATCTTCTGTTGTGACAGGCAAGGTAGCACAGACGACCAAGAGAGCGCTTTACGGTGGCAGCTACATCACAGTGTCAATGTGTTATAAGCCATTGAACACTCGCAGTTGCTAATAATATCATGAATTCGGCATTTGGCTTACTTCTTGGGCTAAATATTTGTAAATACAGAAAAATTTCGTTCAAGAAAGTAAAGAATAATGTAAAAGGTAGTCACATTGTGACTTACACGATTTATCTTTCAATTCCTTCGATTTTGATGAATCTTTGTCAAAACGGAAACGGTTTTATAGGGGAATTATTTTCAAGGGTGAGTGGGTGGGAGGGGAGTGAATCCGGGTAAAGAGAAATTTCGGAACATATTCATATCTTCACCAGCAGTGGCCTACACAGACATGACAGACTAAGTTGGCCCAATTGGGAGAAAAGGGGGCTAGAAAATACGGGCGGACGGAAGTCCCTTCTTAGAGAAACTCCTGCAGCTGTTCAACAGCGTCAGGGTAAAAATGTTTAAAAGCAGTAAATGTCGCAAACGTTTTATTTATTGTGGCATATTTTATTTGAAGTGAAGATCTATTGGCCTAGGCAATTTTATTTGAATTGAAGATCTATTGGCCGAGGTAATTTTTTTAAAATTGCAGCATTGGCTCAATTTGCAATTCCTTTGAAATGTTATCGTAGTCTGCTAAGAGTTCGAACAAAGTTGTTTTGTCTTCGGTGGACAAACCAACACTAAATTTCTTTCAGAGAAAATATTCAGTTGAAAATCGTGTAAAATTTACGTTGATAAAGGTAACCTGGGGTCGAAAAATCAGGAAGTTGAACTCTTCTCCCTGACTGGCTACAGGCTTGGTTCGTGGTGCCCTTAGGGTGTCCATTCCTTCATGACAGAAAAGAAGGACAACCTTCGCTACTATGTACGAGTAGCATCACCATAACCTGGCGCGTAGCGTACCAGAAAATTTTTGGCCTTTATAAACCCCGTAGAGGGCCGGAAATGGCCCTGCCTGGTGTCCTAAGCTACATGATTACGGCAGTGGCGTAGCCAGGATGGGATTTTTTTTGAGGGGGGCCTAGGTAACAAGTGGGGGGGGGCCTGGTACCTCCGAGGGTCAGGCACGGCAAGACTATCTAAGCGGAGCGCCACCATGGGTTGGCGGGGAGCGTACAAGAAAATTTTGGGCTTTAAACCCCTCCAGATGGCCGGAAACGGCACTTCCCATGTGTTTTAAGCTGGATGTACCCAGCCTTGAAATACGAATCTCATGTCTGCGATGTCTCAATAATGAGAATAAAAAATCAATCTATGAAAAATGGCAATACATACACTTTTTAGGGACCCCAAAACTGGGCACTTCTGATCTGTGGCCCGGGGGATGATACTAAAGGGAGCCGGTATCTCCCTTTCCCTTGGGAAAAATTGTAAACTTCAGAAGCACGTAGATCGCAAATGCGGCAATATTTGAATCTAAGCGGAGCGCCACTATCAGTTGGCGCGGAGCGTACAAGAAAATTTTGGGCTTTAAAACCCCTCCAGATGGTCGGAAACGGCACTTCCCACGTGTTTTAAACTGGATGTACCCAGCCGCAAATGCGGCAATATTTGAATGGATTTCAGCTTACCTAAGGCAGTACCTCACCCCTTAACAGGAAAACCAAAAGTAGTTGTGTCCCCTTCTGAGAAACTTTCTTTGCGTTAGATTTCCTATATGCAAAATGGTGCTATGTTTGGCAAAACTTTGAACTGATTATAGGCCTGAGTTTTCGGATTTTCCCTTTTTGGGGAGCATGAAAAATATAAAAATATTTTTAGTTTTTGTAGAGATTTTACAAGAGACATACATACTACCAAAGAAACAATGTGCAAAATGGTGCAGTATTTGTTCATCGGTACATTACGTAGTCAAAATTAAAATACTACGAATAAATCCCTGAAAATAATTGAACCTCAAAGCAGAAGTATGGATCATGTGGGAAACACATGAAATCCGGACCTTGTGGACATTTTACAAATCCCCCGGACGTCAGTGCCAACTAGTAAAAAGAGGACTTGTCGAAAAAAACGTGTCGTCCTACAGTGGCACTTGTCATGGGCAAGAGTGAGGCACGACATAGGCCTACTTGTTAGGGATGGAAGGGAAGAATTATCCGAAGGCAGTACCTTACCCTTATCTGCTTACGGCATATTTTGTGTATAATAAAGTATAGGAATGGTCGTGTAAGAGTGGTCTCCAGTGTACGATTGCCTTATTTTCAGTAAATCAATCAGCCATCTGAAAGGCAGAAAGGGTCTTAACCTAACAAAGTCACATTAAAGTTTGTCGTCGAGACTTTCCGTTTCATCTTCGAAGTGAAATGCAATAAACGACAGTGCAGATCACAAACGGTAGGCCTATCTAATTTAGTGAAAGTAGGCATTTTAAAGTTATTGCTTGATTTCATACGTGCGGACAAAATGTGTTTTACACACATTCATCCATGATTTTTTTTTTTTTTTTTAATTTTTGCACATTTTTTTATTTTCATTTTTTTCAATTACTCTATCAGGCCTAGGCCCCCCCCCCCAGGTCCCCCGTGGCTACGCCACTGGATTACGGTCGTGAAAATGGGATGTGAGAAGTTTTACATCAGAATTTTCAAAATGGAGGAATTTCAACGTCCGGCGCCGTGTGAGCCCGAACGGAGGACAGGGTGCTCAAAAGTCGGATTGTCCGGCGAAAAGCCGGACAAATGGACACCTTAGGTGACCTCTAGCTTGTGTTTTCATGCAAACGCCAGCCAGCTCTCGAATACACTAAACATTTCTCTGTATTCTTGTCGTCAGTATCTTTTGCTCGGACTATAAAGATGATTTTCCGGACAAGTGTAGGCCGATGATGCCTAACAAAACTGCACGTGAAGAAATGAAGACACACGACCGCCTTGCCCGAGTTACTACCGATTACTTACCATTGGTCAGTTGGTATAGAACGTTCTTTGATTGACTAAAATATACTTCAATACAAAATTTAAAAGTATGTTAAGATGCGAAGAAATCCTACACTCCCTTTAGCGCCGGAAATGTAAGACAAAACTGTAACATTATAATCAACGAAATCAACCTTGCTATTCAAGGATGTCCTTCGGAGATATGGTGATGTTATTTATAGATATCAGTATGGCGATTTTAAAACCAAAGCAAACAGCCGGTTAGACAACGTGCAAAGTTTAGGATTCCAATTCTCATCCCACGCTCCCCCTTCCCCTCCGTTGAACGTCAAATGTAACGAAATTCGAATTCATACAAAATTCTGCTCAGGGCAAGGAACTGTAATTGAGTACAAATACTCTCAAATTTCACTCCAAATTTGCTACTTTAGGAAAAATTGTCATCCCCCCCCCCCCCACCCCGAAAAAAAAAACCTCAGAGTAACAACTTCGATTATGTAAAGCAGAATGGAAACGTGATTCAGAGGGAGTATGTTACGTGCCGTAAAGGGGGAGGGAGAAGTTCTCTCAGTTTTTTTATCCCCTAAAGAGTACGCAGTTTGGCGTTGACGTGACACTTTTTCACACATCCCCCCCCCCCTAATTTTATTCGTCACCTGGGAAGATTTTTGCCTCCTTTCAGTCTGCATCTTGTCACGGACCTGTATGGGAGACATATAAAATGAGAGCTAGAGACCTGATATTCTTGCAATAGGCCTTTGCACAATAGCAATTGCAAGGGATTGTGGATACAGTTTTGATACACGTCAATTTCGTCAATGGTATTTTACTGTAGTTAGTTAGTTAGATAGATGAAGTTCTACGGTCCAGGGTATTTTACTGTAGTTAGTTAGTTAGTTAGATGGAGTTTTACGGCCCAGGGTATTTTAATGTAGTTAGTTAGTTAGATAGATGGAGTTTTACGGCCCAGGGTATTTTACTGTGGCAACTTACTACTCAAAACAACGCCTTATCCTCTCATTTTTGGTAACTGAGAATTTGAAAGGGTCGATGTTTAAAGTTATATTTTTGTGTTTGTCACAGGATTAATAGACATGGAATCGTAAACAGGTTCGTAGCTAATGGTGGTGGCAGGTGGGTGAAAAAGGGCGAAGCTCCCGAAATTTTTTATCGCCCCTAGAAAGGTTGGTGTTGCCATCGACTAATACATTTTCCAAATTTGAGCCTTTGTCAAATTTTTTGCCCCTTGGAAAAACTCCCCTTCCTATCAGAACCTTGCCTGGCTGCGGGTCTTATAATGAATAGGTTATTCATAGGACGTACGTATTTAACTGGAACAAAGCTGTGTTCTAAAGACATATTCCAAGAAATAATTGGTAAATATCTCTTTTCTGATTTTAAATATAACATGGTAGGGAATAAACAAATGAGTTGGAATGTAAGAGGGGAAGGGTTTCATTGTAAGCTCAATGTAATTCAGACTATATCCTTAGGAAAGCACGAGCAACCGCCCAAACTTATTTTGAAACAACAGCCGATTTTTCCCAAGCAAGTTTCTTCTTATTTCCCCTCCCCCAGACTTTCAGCAACATAAATATTCTGTTTCCAAGGTATCGTAAAACAGGAAAAAATTTATAATTCATAGAGAAATCACTTTCACGTGATTCTCAAGAGTAATTAATGAAATAGGTGGACTAGATAATGCTAATTCCAATAAGGGCGGTCATAGGCGTATGAAAGAATTTCCATTTTGGGGGTGGGGTACGGTAGGTTTGCTGATGGGGCAAAGTATTTTCAGAGCCCGAAATATGTAATGCTGCTTGAGAAGCTATTCATGCAGAGCGCTACCTCTAGTTTTTGTGAAGCGCACGGAAACTTTGAAAATCGCAATCCTTCAGAAAGGTCGAAATAACATTGTCATCATTCCGCTTGTTAGAAGAATGTAAGCAGTCCTTATTTGGAGCTTTCGTTTGAAATAAATTGTGGCTTTTCAATAAAATAGGGACAAAGTGCAAAATGCTCAGAAATGTACCTGATAAAATGCATAATTTGTCAATCGCCCAACAAGTTCGCAAATAGGTTATGCCAAAACAGTCACCTAGTTTAACAACTTGCTATAAATTCGTGAAAATTGGATAAAATAATGTTTAAAAAGTCGGCAATCGCGACGTAACAAGAAACTTCGTTATCGTTCAACTCAATTACCATCTCATGACATTCAGTCAGTTACTGATCCATGAAGTCTGGATGACTTCTGCCTGAATATTCCGACTTAATATACAACCAGTTCATGTCTGGCAAGTAAATGGTCAATATGACCATTACATATGACGAAACTAGGACTATGCAGTACAGTCAGCTACGCAAGTGCTACAAAAGGTCGTTTTTTCATGTATTATTCTGAGCATTGAATGGGTCCGTGGTCCTGAGTAGGAGCTAAACTGCATCCGGCTGCGCAGCTTGTTTAAACGTGATGATAACGAGGGAATACCCCTAGTCAAATTACCTTTCGGTAACTCTTCGCAAGGTCCACCTTTCTATTTGCTTAGTGCATTTGCGTAGTAGGAAAATTTGTTTTATTGGAACTGGGTCGGAGAGTTTTTTTCTTATAAGACTGATCACCATATAGCTGGGTAATTACTTGTGTTTTGTTGTGTTAGTGTGCTTTACAAAGATCATTTTTAGTATAAAGGTATCATTATTGATTTTTATTTTCTTTTTTGTTTTAATTGATAACATTTTCAATTTTTAGGGTAAAATGTACAGTATCAGGATATTATAAATCTCTGCTATAAATATTTGAATGAAAACAGTGCACCACAATAGCTTAACCAACCTGTACTGTAGACTGATTCTATTGTCTGATTTATGGAAAGTTTGTGTCTTATTCCATTTCTATGTATGATACTGTATCAAAAGGATGTTTGCTCTTTTCTGTTGTATCATGAAAAACTTAAACACATCATTCAAATGCTTCATGATTAACATGGATCATGTATAATAGTATTGAGATTCTGCAGCATAGCTGCTCTAGTTTTGAAATTTTCCTCTCATCATCTGATTTTGACCTTCAAATTTCTAATCCCCATGAAAAAATAAAAATAATAATTTAGTCAGCTCTATGTTGCTTGAAATGAAAGATCGACCGGGAGGTTCTCTTATCCCGGGGCAATACGTCTACGGGGTTTTTTTTTCTAAAAGTCCCCACGACTCTCTGGCGAAGAGCCAAGGGGCGAAAACCAAACGATTACTCCCGGAGGAGTTCTGCTCCCTTAAGAAGCTTAACGTCCCAAATGGACAAGTACGCCCTCCAAAGGGCAAACACTGAGTGGTCCTGCTCTAGACTGGCTGAATAGAACAGAAGCCACAACCAAAAAAGCTATTACATCGTCGGTGTAACTGTGCTCAGCTTTTGGGACATGGGGCACTGAAGTAGTCTAATTTAGTGTGCAAGTCAATGGGGTGACCGTATTTTCCTTTAGATTAATTCTCGTACGATTTCAAAAGCACAGTCTAAATGAGTCACTATGTTTAAATTAACCCAAATTTAAAAGGGTTTATTAAGTTGTTTCAAAAACTTTCATGATTTTTTCATACCTTTTCATATTTACTCACATTTTGACGACAAATTATCTAAGCGAATGATCAGTATATGCGACACCCATCTGATATGGCAATGATAGAATAATGAATTATTGAAATCATTTGTCATGGATTTGTGTCCAGAAACGTTTTACCATTATGCAACTTCTATCAACAAAGAGTAGAAACTCAATTTTGGGATAATGGGCAGTGAGTGATGAGTTCTATTAGAAACATTATCATGCCATAATTTTCTTTCAACGAATGATCGATATCAACTCAATGAGCCCCATTTTAATTGCAGTATTCGCCAGACATTACACTAATATAAAAGCTCAGAACTGTATATCTCCAAAGCTGCCTGTGTATAGTCTATTATGGCAAGCCGAATGTTCAGTTAATAGAAAATCCAAGATTATCGACCGATAGCCCTAATCCAAGATTAACGTTTGATGTTCAATAAATGGAAAATCCAAGACTTTCGAAAGAAAATCTTGGATTTTCTATTTATTAAACATTCGGCTTGCCATAGCCTATTAGATCTATGAGAGCTTCATATTCTATGACATCATATTGGAGGGGTTTTTCCAGAGGATGCTTCGCTACTTAAAACGCGGTTTTGTACGACGGCATCAAAATAATGTAATCAAGTTCCTATTCCTTGCTTTAGGGTAGGAATAAAGAGTAACTCAAATTCAATTGCTTCAATATCAACACCGCAACCGAATATGCATCTTAATCGGTCTACAATCTACAATGCGTGCACGCCCAAAAGTTTTATCCACTAAATCCTTTACTTGTATTGGATTACTATCGGTATAATGATTCTTCTAAACTAGCATCGAGCAAACTTCCTTTCGAACAGGTGCTCCAATTTTATTTCAGAATGTATTTCCACTATATATCAGGCAAATGAAAACAATTCCAATTCTTGTGGACTAAATCACGCTGTTCGGTTTTACGGAGTACGGTACATACAGTTGTGGTACATGTGCGCTACACCTAACAATTCCAGTAAAAAATCTTTTGCAAACAGGAAACTGAGTAAGGCTGAATCCACTCTCCCAAGCCACATTAAATCCGCATCTAAGTGCGTTAACACCAAAGCCAGAATTCGCTGCGTTTTGCGGATGGGACACATGTTTCTATCCCATAACAAAAAGGGGCGACTTTTGGAAATTTTGTGCTGAAGAAAAAATCCCATATTGAGTCATGTGATACATAATTTCGTGTCCTTCGCACAAACACACCCACTATATGTGGCTTGTGTTATGATCTTCACTAGAGCTACCTGTTTAAGTGAACAATCGGGCAAGGAAATTACAAGTTTTACAAATTGTGCCATGTTATTTCAAGAATGTTAAAACGTTAGTAATTTCATCTAACGAAGATCAAGCTCTGATTTTCAAGTCAAGACTGAAAAGATTACCTTTCTTGATGGGTTTTGATGGGGACAGACGTAGGTGAAGAGGTATAAAGAGGCAGAAGCCTACAGAAAGGTTTTCAAGTGATTTCTGCACTCTAAAAACATCCAGGTCAAATTTAACCAGGATTGTGGTCACCCATTTTCCATACATTTACTGGTAAAAAAACCCAGGGTGTAAAAAACCCCATGGTGTCCTGGCCATTTTAACCATATACCGGTATGAATTCACCGGTTATTAAGCACATCCTGGTAAAAATTACAAGGATTTCCTGGTCTTTTTTAACTAGGTTATGTAGGAAAAATTGGTGCCCACACCCTTGGTTAAAATTTGACCAGGATGTTTTAGAGTGAGTCGAAAGTTTCAAGTTTCGGTTGACATATTACATTTTAAAACATTTGGCCACTTGGAGAATTTGCCCCAAGCAATTTATTCCCTTGGATTCCTTTGTCTACACTGTAAAAAATGTCTGTAATGTTACAGAATTTTTGTACAATTACAGAAGAAAAAATAAAGAAATACAAAAAGAATACATAAAAAGTGCTGTCAATGAGTTGACAGCACTTTTTATGTATTCTTTTGTTTTTCTTTATTTTATTTTCTGTAAATGTACAGACATTTTTAACAGGGTAGCTAAGGACTAAGAGGGTGTCAATTTCTTTCCTACCACGTCCAAACGATTGAGAAACCTGAACTGATACTGTAACAGTACCTGCACTTTAACTCTTTAGTATGCTGAGGATCAGCATGAAAATATTGTGCTCATCTCAGGAATGCGGGCTGTGGCTGCCATTATTAGATGCGCTCATTGTTTAGTTGTTATAGCCAAAGCTTGCAAGGCTAGGGAAGGGCACTCCGTTACCCGCTTCCGAAGAGTCAACATACAGCCGGCAGACCGCCACGGGTGTGGCAACCCTTTCCGTCATATTTACCTGCGAAAACTTACCTGCGAAACATCACCTGCGAAACTTACCCGAGAAACCTTTATGGTGTGATAGAGAGCCCAAGGAGGTACGTGTATTTTTGTACTTTATGTATTTTCTGTGTAACTTAGTTTTAGGGTAATTGAGTTAGGCTGGAGAGTCGCAGAGGAGGAGTCGATGTTAAATGTCTTCGTTTTTTCTTGTACTTGTATAATTCTTCCTTTTTGTGTTACATGTTTAGCTTATAGTTTGAAATGTTTGTTTATTTGTACAGTTTTCACGGAGTTCACGAATACACACGGAAGTAAAACTCCAGTCGAGACCCTTGGGTTATTTTTTGTCGTGTCCACTTCGGTTATCGACGATCACACCACCCTCCGCTACAGTGAAAACTCCTATCTCGAAGTCTACTAAAGTGGTGACGCTACCGGACATACCTCAACAACATCAACCCCGTTCCCATGTGCCATTCAACTTGCATCGCCCTTGCGCCGTTCAACATAGCCATTCAACTACGGCCCGATGCGAGAAAACTCTGCGCGGAACAACTACGAAAATAACTTCGGTGAGATTAGTCCATGTTATTGAGACGAGATCCGAATGGAAATTTACATAAATGTCAAGTTTACTTTCTTCATAATTGCGATAACCAGTATTTTAATTGAAGGTGGATATCACAAAGGTTTCAGTTACTCCAGGTCAGGTTCTGAAATTATCCCCGCCGTATTGCAGTATTATTCAGATATTTCATTAATTGCAGGATATCCTGTCGCTATAATGAGTGACTCAGAATTAAACTTCCCACAAACTTCCGGCCCACCCACGAGTATTTTAAATGTGCCCTTAGATATAGGCGTAGCTCTGGGGGGTCAAGAAGATTATGCTAATAGAGGGGAAGAAGTAGAAGGACGCTCTAGTTCTCGTACGAAGCAATATATCGAAAAGGGGCTGGGGTATGAGATTGAGAAAAGAGAGAGGAATTTTAGGAATAAGGTTTCTGCATGGCGAAGGCGAGCTGGACGAATTGAGAGAACGTTATCCGAATCACATGATTTATCTACACTGAAACAAGAACGTGATTTGTTAGAGAAGTGTATGGATGAGGTTATTGTTGCCAATGAAGAGTACAATGAGATCTTGCTTAAGGCAGATAAACCAATTGCTTATTCTAATTTTGAAACCGTTGAGAGTGACAATTATCATCTGCTTAAAAGAATAAGTAAATGTATCAAGGAAATTGAGAAGGGATCTGAAATTGGAAGTGGGATTCATGCTAAGAGTCGTCGGTCTTCCAATAGTTCTCATTCTTCTAAGGGGTCTGATACTTTGAAACGGGCAGAGGCCGCTGCCCAGGCAGCTGCCTTAAAGGCAAAACTTAAGTACATTGATCAATAGCTGAACAAAGTGCAAGTTTGGAAAGGCTCCAGACATTAAAAGAGATTGATATTGCTGAAGCTAAAGTAGATGCCTTTGTGAAAGCAGAAACAAATGTTACTTTGGATGCTGACAAATTTAACTTAATCGAAGACAAGGAACAATTTGTGTCAGACTATTTAGAATCACATTTTCACGTTCCTACGACGGACAAAATTCCGTCTAGTGTATCTTTCCCCGATTTTACAAAACCATTTCCTAGTTTTACGCAATCTACCTCGAGAGAAACTGCTTACAGAATTCCTTTTAGTGTATCTTTCTCTGACCCGGTACATGTACAGTCACTCCCAAGTTTTACGCGTGCTACCTCTAGAGAAACTGCCTACACAGCAGGCTTTAATTTGCCTAGTGTATACTCAAATTCTGCTCATGAATTCTCAACTGTTGGAGCAAATACTCCAAGTACTTGGGTTTATCGCAATGCTGGGTTACCTAGCACTTCCAGGCCCACATCTAGAGAGCCTGTCAGTACTCAGACCAACGCGACAACGGATTTTGTTAAATCCCTTGCTGACAAAATTAACCTAAATCGTCTCCCACCCCCTGAACCAGGCATCTTTTTTAGTGGCAATCCCCTAAAATATCCAGGATGGAAGAGTGCATTCGATAGTTTAATTGACCAGAAACAAATTCCATCCTTTGAGAGAATGCATTATCTTAAGAAATATCTCAGTGGTTCAGCAAAGGATGCTGTTGAAGGGTACTTTTTGGTATGTACAGAGGATGCATATGAGGAAGCAAAGAAATTATTGGATCAGCGATATGGAGATCCCTTTGTAATTGCTAATGCATTTCGGGAAAAACTGGATTCGTGGCAGAAAATCCCCTCTCGTGATGGTGAAGCCCTTAGAAAATATTCAGACTTCCTTAGGCAATGCGAGACAGCAATGCAAATTACAGGCAGCCTTCGTGTACTTAATGACCCTAGAGAAAACAGAAAAATGCTGGCTAAATTACCAGACTGGTTAATAACAAGGTGGGGGAGAAAGGTATCTGACTGGAAAGAGAACGGCAAAGGGTTCCCACCCTTCAAGGAATTCATACAATTTATGATCAGGGAATCCAACATTGCCTGCGATCCGGTTGTATCAATTCAAGCCTTGAAGAGTAATTCTGCCGGTGAAAAGGCTAAGGCAGAAGCAGGAAAAAGTGGAAGAGCCAAACACACTAGTTCGACTGCCTTTACCACCAAGGTAGTGGTTGAGAACTCAGACAAAGGTGAAAAGTCTAGATCTTTTAAGGTCAAGTGTCTTCTATGCAGTCAAGTACATCATATTGACGATTGTTCATTGTTTCTCAAATGGACACTAGGTGAGAGGAAGGCATTTATCAAAGAAAAAAGACTTTGTTTTGGATGTATTAAAGCTGGCCACATGGCACAGGCATGTAGAAATAGACTTGTGTGTAAAATTTGTAGCAAAAGGCACCCAACTTCATTACATGGCGATATTGTGTCTAATAAAGATGCGCCTAAGACGGATCAAAAGCCTAATAGTGATAAGTCTAAGACCGATAATGTTACTTCTGTCAGTGGTAATGTACACGTCACTCATCTGAATGGTACTAAGGAAGTTCACAAAAGTTCTTTAATTGTACCTGTATGGCTTTCACATCATGATTCACCTGAAAATGAAATGCTTACCTATGCTCTTCTGGACACACAGTCCGATACGACCTTTGTTCTAGATGAAGTTTCTGAGGAATTAGGGCTCGTTGGTTCCAAGACTAAGTTGTTATTATCTACCATGGTTTCCAAAAATCAAGTCATCGATACAAAACGTTTTCAAGGGTTAACGATAAGAGGATTCAATAGCCATACAAAAATTCAGCTTCCGATTACATTTTCTAGAGCAATGATTCCTGCAAACAGATCAAATATTCCAACTACAGAGATGGCCTCTCAGTGGTCTCATTTACAGCAAATCGCCTCTGAATTAATGCCCTTGCAGGATTGCGAAGTAGGCCTTCTAATTGGGTACAACTGTCCTCAAGCTTTATTACCTAGGGAAGTTATACCTCCCATCAATGATGGTCCGTTTGGGCAGAAAACAGATATAGGATGGGGTATTGTAGGAATCATTGATCCAACTCCAGTGGAGGGAAGTTCTTGTGACCTAATTGGCGTTAGTCATAGAGTCCTTACTCATGAGGTCCCCCATCGTAAATCCTATAGTAAAGACTTAGAAACGTCTATTGCCCAGGGTCAGTGTAATACAATTAATATTTGTTTTCAGTCCTCAATCAAGGAGATTGATCCAGTTCAGATAATTAAATTGTTTGAACTGGACTTTTCCGAGAGAGGTCTCAATGTAAATTCGTATCCACAGGATGATTTGGCATTTCTTAATAAGTTGAAAGAAGGAATTCACCAAGAAGTAGATGGTCATTACGAAATGCCTCTGCCATTTAAGGCATCTGAGCCAAAGCTTCCCAACAATAAAGAATTAGCATTTCTTCGTTTGAAACGGCTTGAGCGACGTCTAAAATCCGACTCGCAGTACAAAGCTAGGTACGAAATGTTCATTCAAGACCTGTTGAACAATGGTTATGCGGAGAGGGTACCCGGGCCAGAAATTATGTGTAATGATGGTGGCGTAAATTATATTCCACATCATGGTGTATATCACCCAAAGAAACCAGATAAACTGAGAGTCGTCTTTGATTGCAGTGCCAAGTACAAGGGGCTATCCCTCAACGATCATTTACTTCAAGGCCCAAATCTTACCAATACTCTTATTGGAGTTCTATGCCGTTTCAGACAAGAACATATAGCATTCATGTGTGACATCGAAGCAATGTTTCACCAGTTTAAGGTGAACCCCCAGCATAGGGACTTTTTACGTTTTTTGTGGTGGGAAAACGGAAATCTTGATTCCAGCCCTGTAGAATATCGAATGAATGTTCATCTTTTTGGCGCCACTTCATCCCCAGGTTGTGCATATTTTGGATTGAGACAGGCTGCTACCGACTACGAGAGTGAATATGGTTCTGAAGTTGCACATTTTATCCATCGTAATTTTTATGTCGATGACGGGCTCAAGTCCTTGCCTACCAACAATGAGGCAATCAGCTTGATACGTAAGACGAAATCACTCTGCCAAAAGGTCGGTATTAGATTACACAAATTTTCTTCAAATTCTAAGACTGTTATGAGTTCCCTTCCCCTCGAAGATCATTCTGAGGGTATGAAAGAAATCAATTTGTCACATGACGCACCCCACATTGAGAGGGCCCTAGGGGTCTATTGGTGTGTAGAATCGGATACATTCCAATTTCTAATTTCCCTGCAAGACAAACCACTTACAAGGAGAGGTATTTTATCCACAGTAAGTTCAATTTACGATCCGCTAGGCTTCATATCCCCTGTTGTATTAGCCGGGAAACAAATTTTGCAACAAATGTGCAGTGAAGGCTCTGATTGGGATAGCCCCCTCCCCGAGAGTCTTAGATTTCATTGGGAACGTTGGAGAAACCACCTTTACTTGTTAGAGAAGCTTAAAATTAAGCGATGCTTCAAACCAAAGGAATTTGTAGGTATCAAATCCGTCCAACTCCATCATTTCTCGGACGCGAGCACAACTGGCTATGGACAATGTACATACTTGCGTTTGGAAGATAGTGAGGGCAAGGTTTACTGTAGCTTAGTTATGGGAAAATCTAGAGTTACTCCGCTGAAGTCCATTACTGTACCTCGCTTAGAACTAACAGCCGCCCTACTATCTGTCAAGGTCAGTGCTCTCTTAGTCCCAGAACTTGAGTACGATAACGTTACAGAATTTTTCTGGACGGATAGTCAAGTGGTTTTAGGGTACATTCAAAATGATACTAAAAGGTTCAAAGTGTTCGTTGCAAATCGTGTGCAGCAAATACGGGAGTACACTAAACCTAAACAATGGAAGTTCATTAGTACTAAAGACAATCCGGCAGATGTAGCTTCCAGAGGGCTAACTCCAGATGAATTGCTCGAACAATTAAGCTGGTTTAATGGACTCAAGTTTCTGTGGAAAAACAATTTTTTAAAAGAGGATGAGATAGTTCTGGAACTTGATCAAAATGATCCGGAACTGAAAACCGTTAAAGCTCTAGCAACCCAAAGCGTAGAATTCTCCTATTTTGAACCTGAAAGGTTAGAACACATTTCTAATTGGTGTAAGGCCAAAGGAGCTATTGCAAATTGCTTAAAACTTAAATCATGGTTCAAATCCCGTACAACGGTGAAAGTTCAGTCTGCAGCGATAGACAGGCAGATCACGGTAAACGACCTTCATCAGGCAGAGGTAGAGATCATTAAGTCTCTTCAGAGAAAGTCGTTTGGAGATGAACTTGATCTTCTGTCTCAGAAATTTGTACCCAGTGAAACATCTAAGAGAGGTAGAATATTATCAAGGTCTAGCCCCTTGTATCGTCTCGACCCATTTGTGGACAAAGATGACATTCTTAGAGTTGGTGGACGTATAGGGAGGGCCCAAGTGTCTTTCAAACTAAAACACCCCATTATTCTGCCACGCAGACATCACGTAACTGATTTACTGATACGTCATTTTCATCAAAGGATTAAACATCAGGGGCGTGGTATGACCATGAATGAGATTAGAAATAACGGATTTTGGATACTTAATTGCAATTCTGCCGTATCCAGGGTTATTCACAATTGCGTGATCTGTAGAAAATTGAGAGGTAGGACTCAAATTCAGAAAATGGCCGATTTGCCGGAGGACAGATTAGAACCCGCACCCCCATTTACATACTGCGGCGTAGACTTTTTTTATTAAAGAGGGTCGGAAAGAATTAAAGCGCTATGGTGCTCTATTCACCCGCATGGCCTCCAGGGCTATACATATTGAGACATCTAATGCACTGAGTGCAGACTCTTTCATTAATGCATTACGTCGTTTTCTTGCACTAAGAGGACCTATTAGGCAACTGCGCTGTGACAGGGGCACGAATTTCGTCGGAGCTCAAAACGAACTCAGAAAGGCTCTTAATGAAATGGATCAAAGTAAGGTCAAGGAGTTCCTATTACAACAGGAATGCGACTTCTTTGATTTTAAATTTAATCCAGCAGATGCAAGTCACATGGGAGGGGTGTGGGAACGTCAAATTCGCACTGTGCGCAGTATCCTAGAGTCCCTAATGTATCATTCAGGCAGTCAGTTGGATGACGACAGTCTTAGGACTGTATGAAGCTACATCAATCGTTAACAGTCGTCCTCTAACAACTGTCACTCTAAATGACCCCAGGTCAATTCAACCTCTTACCCCCAATCAACTCTTGACACAAAAGTCAAAGATATTACTACCTCCCCCAGGTGTATTTGAGTCTTGTGAGCTGTATTCACGTAAAAGATGGCGTAGAGTCCAACATTTAGCAAATGAGTTTTGGACTCGCTGGAAAAAGGAATATTTGTGTAGCATTCAGAATAGACAAAAATGGATTTCCCCTAAGCGTAACATGCAAATAAACGACATTGTAATCATGAAAGAAGATCAAGAAACAAATGGCAACTGGCCAGAATTGTAGAGACACATGTTGATAAGGATAGCTATGTAAGTAAGGTTAAAATTGTTGTTAGTTCCCAGCTTGACTCAAAGGGTAAGCGTAAAGGGCCACTTATCGTTTTAGAACGCCCAGTGCATAAGCTTATTCTTCTTGTTGAAGGTAATAAAGAGGAGTGACCGTACAAAAGTGTTGGTCCTATCATGAGGGGCCATATTAATCGTAAGGGATATTTAATGTGCGAATTATTTACTGAATGTATTTTTGATAACGAAAATGTATATTTGATATACGATTCATTCGATTTTAGAATTTGAGAATTTCATAATGACAAAATGTATTTTGACAATTATATGATGGAAATTTGAGACCAAGAATTGAATATACAGAAGTATTGCCATGCGATAGACGTTTTATTATGCCGTGTTTAATGTAATCATGTTTGATGTGACATTTGTATCTTAGTTGTGATTATGAGTTACTTTTAATGTACAATTTTGCGATGAACATACCACTTGGGCTACTCTGTAGGGTTTGTCTATTTGCGATGCGTAGTTCTCTCGATGTTAAATTTATTCTGCGATGTATCGAGAGACATGATAAATTGCGAGTTGTAGATATCCCGATGTATCTTTTTTGCGCTTTACTAAGGGAAAATGACAAATCATTTTTGAGGGGCCATGTAACAGTACCTGCACGTTAACTGTTTAGTATGCTGAGGATCAGCATGAAAATATTGTGCTCATCTCAGGAATGCGGGCTGTGGCTGCCATTATTAGATGCGCTCATTGTTTAGTTGTTATAGCCAAAGCTTTCAAGGCTAGGGAAGGGCACTCCGTTACCCGCTTCCGAAGAGTCAACATACAGCCGGCAGACCGCCACGGGTGTGGCAACCCTTTCCGTCATATTTACCTGCGAAAACTTACCTGCGAAACATCACCTGCGAAACTTACCCGAGAAACCTTTATGGTGTGATAGAGAGCCCAAGGAGGTACGTGTATTTTTGTACTTTATGTATTTTCTGTGTAACTTAGTTTTAGGGTAATTGAGTTAGGCTGGAGAGTCGCAGAGGAGGAGTCGATGTTAAATGTCTTCGTTTTTTCTTGTACTTGTATAATTCTTCCTTTTTGTGTTACATGTTTAGCTTATAGTTTGAAATGTTTGTTTATTTGTACAGTTTTCACGGAGTTCATGAATACACACGGAAGTAAAACTCCAGTCGAGACCCTTGGGTTATTTTTTGTCGTGTCCACTTCGGTTATCGACGATCACACCACCCTCCGCTACAGATACAGTCGGTGTTAATTCGTCAAAACATCACGGGGATTAAGCCCATACAAAACAAAGTCTAACCAACATGAACGGAGAGTGGGGGGGGGGGGGGGTCTTCTAAAATTCATAACGAAGGGAATATCATATCCCTGATACACCCCTGTAGGGTTCTGGTCACACACACACACACTCAGAACCTGTTGTTTTTACACACAACTTGAGGACCTCTTTGTATTTTCCTTTGTTTCTGCTTCCTTAACCCTAACTTTAACAATAGACTGTCTATTGTTTGGACAAGAGAGGACTCCAAACATTTATTGAATTTCCACCAGAGGACCTAAAATCCATTGTTCGGGTCCTCTGTTTGTACTACAATACGAGTACACACGGACCCACACCCATCCACCCACACACCCACACGCACCCATACACACAAACATGAACATACTCTACACAAATATTTAAGGTCTACAAGATCATTTGATCCTGCATCAGATCTCGAAAGCGAAAGTAAGAGATAATTCCTTAGGAATCTGCGGTGCAACTGAAATAACGAGAATCTAAAATTATCGATGCAAAAAGTTAAGCAAATTATTTTAATTGAGTATAGGCCCATTGTGTAAATCAGTGCTTGCGACACACCTATTCAACTTACTTTGCGTTACTGCGAGCTCGAAGATACTTTTCCGCTAGGTCTAAAGGATCAATTCGTTGTCTGCTCGGTGATATTGGCGAATATATACCATGATCTCTAGATTGTTTCAAGCGAATGGGCCCGGTCGCAGTCTCCGATGGCCCCGTGGCAGCCAATTCCATTCGATTCGGTTCCCTTTGTTTAGATTCCATGTTTGAACTTGCTGAATTTTCGTCCTCGATCTGAATTTAATTAAGCTCATACCACTATCCATGTTCCCCTTTTGGAAGAATTAGCTGCTTTTTGCATGATGACGTCCAACCATGTGAGACTAAATTCACCATGTGATAAAATATATTTGAGGCAATCTTTCCAATTACTTCGCCAAGTACTGCACAATGTTATCCTGAATGCAGTAACAGGTACAGTGATAATAACATACGTAATTATCCTACGTTTACTTCAAGTGTCATTTAAAAAGAACGTATCACGCACGGTCCTTGTTCTACTATTGCTAATACAACAAGACTACAAAATTGTGCCAGAACTCATCGTTCAACAATACACTTCCTCTGCTGACACCATTAACAACTGATCTTACATGCGAACGATTATGAATCCTAACCTAAATCACAATCTGTCGTACATACATAACATCTATCTTTCTTTTAAGAACAGTTGTCACAACAAAACTCATTCTTTATGACAGAACATCTATCTTATTAATCATGTTTACGGAATTGTTTCTCGGATGAAAAAAAGTCAAAAGCAGAGCCTGGTAGCACCGAGCTTCTTTAGAATTATCGATAGCTATAAATTATTTTTAATAAGACAACCCATTCTACTTCTTGTTTTCTAACATGCGATACCTTTTTTAATTATTCTGGTTCAGATTTAAAGGGATCATGTTTACCTGGCAGAAAGATTCATACTCCACAAATGTTGTATATTCCTCCACGTTGAAGAAACACTGTGCCCTTTTCCGCGGCGTTTGCAGATGCACCAGTCTTGTTTAAACCAAGTCGTAGCAGATGTGGGCGAAAATTACAGTGTCTCATTTCCCCTTACCTGCATTCTGGGTCAAATTTTTTTTAAAACTCTAGTTGGTTCAAATAAGGCCTAAGATGGGAATTTATTTGACCCGTGACCCGATATGTTTTTAATCCATTCCTTTCTGATTCAGCTCAATATTGATTATTTAGTAAAATGTCCCGAGTACTTGTACAGTGCAGTGTTTTAATATTTTCTCTCCATTCAGCAAATTTTCATCAGAATTATTTCACCTCTTTACTTGTTTTAATCAGAAGTTACCTGGTGAAGTAAAGTTATTCTGGTATTGAGGGGCACTTGTTTTGCCACGCTACAACAGATGTGGGAAAAAACATATAGCCTTTAAAGGCAGTTATTCGTCACCCTATACTTCCAATTCTCCCAACCGTACGTTCTCCTTGTCCCTCTCAGAGCCGTCTGAAACTCATTCTTATTCACACACAATCCTGGTTTTGCTATTAGGGTGAACATATAAGGCCCTGATGTGTAACTCAGAACACTCCTGCTATTTAATACGAGTTACGGTACTCTTTATTTTGGGGATTTTATTTCAACCAAAGCATTGGGGCAACTGAGAATTTTCAAAGGCTCCGAATAAAATTGTAGTAAGAGTGACAAATGACTGACTGCCTGACTGACTGACTGAAGTTACAACTTCACGATGGATCGCGAACCAATTCTCCAGTTCAGGTCAAATATCGTTTCTTTTAAAATATCAGATTGCTTATGGATAGAAATCCTACCTTACTTTGACCTACTAAGCGGAGTTTCCTTTATGGATGTGACTGATCAAGGAATATGCCATAAAGCCTGCTACGCAGGTAAATTTTGATCATGTTGACGGGAACAACGGTCCTCCCAGTTGCTGAACTTCATGGACATCAATTTGATATTCAAATTGGAAGCTTCTAGCTTAACGTTTTTTTTCTCCTGTCATGGAAAGACATCTAAGAGCTGAATCCCAGATCTAAGATGCTACAAAATGCTTCAATATTTAAAGTTACTAAGAAAATATCAAAGCTTTCCAAACATGCATCTTGAAAGCGTGTGCTACAGAATTACTTGCACCATACGGTCGATCAGAATTTATGTACCCAAGGATACACTGCAAGCGGTCAGGATAACACGAAAGTTATGACAGTGAAAGATTAGTAAAACTTCTGATAGTTTAGGAACCACTTGTGATGAACATAGTAAAAGCAGCTCCATGACTCTGTCAAAATATACTTCAGTCTACAAGAGGAAATTCAGAAGACGAGGTAGGTGACACAAAGTCACCGTTGCGTGGCGGTGTAAGATTTTTGAAAAATATGCATCCATTCTTTCGAACAAAACCTCATCATACCCCATGCAGACAGAGAATGGTAGTGCACCGACCTGCCTGCAATTTCCGGATGAGTCTCTCAGCTTGCAATTTCGGGGTAATTTTATTTCCCTATTAATCGTCATCAGACACAAAGTAGGAGAATCATTTTGCGAATGCGTGATCGGTGAAATTTTGAATTAGTCTTCAGTTATCTTCCTGAAAGATTGCATGCAGAATCTGCATCGAGAGAGTTTTCAGTTTCCTTAAAATATGTTGGCCAATAACAACGAGGGTCTGACGCCAGTGGTAATTCACTACAGGTTTCAGTTTCCATTTCCAATAAATATAGTTTCAATATAGTTTGGTGCTATGGCCGAATGGATAAAAGCGGTGGCATTTGAGGCGATGAAGCTTAGCAAACGGGAGGTCTGGAGTTCGATTCTTGCGGTTTTCCCATCTGAACTGGCCTTTCGAAAAATACCCAATTTTATCCAAATTGTTGAGTTGGTTGCCACCAGACCTGAAGCAATTTATAAGCCAACGGCTTCTCCCACATTCGTAAAACAACTGCCATTATTAGTATAAAAAGTAGGGAGGATTACTCTCCTTTACATTCTTGAAAGATGTCCACACCTACTGGCCATATTACAAGTAAAATCAACGCAATCATACAGTCCGATATATAATGAGACGACTATGTTTGAGACTCACTAATGATAAGTGTACGAGCGATCGTGAGAAGATTGTTGTCATTTGCAAAGTAGATATGCCATGCGCAGACGTACTTGCCAAGTCCAGGTATCGGCCGGCACCATTATTGAATACTGATAATCGGTCGTAACTTGTTGTTATAGAGGACACCTTACATAACCTGCATAGTTTTTTGGAAGTACCGCACGTTTTAGTTTCAAGTCACAGAAACTGGATGGACTTTGTGTTAGTACCCATTCCACTCGAAAATTGCACGTCCATGCTGGGCTCAATTTATTTTTTTCAAATGCGGACGCCTCCATCTACTCAGCCAGAACACCACATCATGTAATGATTCAGGGTGTGTTACCATCAAGACATAGGCGACGGCAGAGGTCAAAGGTCAAATGTACTTTTTTCATTTTATTTTTTTTTTATTTTATTGGCCGTTAGTAGTTTCTTCAGCATTAACATCGTACAAAAATAATAATGAAACCAAGACAGTTACCATTAAAAGTACTATTTGATGATGGAAGTATAGGATCTAAAGCAAAAATGTACCAGGTAGATAATGTCTACAGTCTTTAATGGAATTATAAAAGCAAAAGAATACAAAAAGAAATTTAAGGACTCGAGATAACAGAATAGGTAGGCCTATTTTCAATTCAGTCAGTTTTGGAGAAAAAAACAGAATTCGTCTTTGCATTCTTGATGATATCAAATTTAAGATACTGAAAATTAAACTTACTAAGAATTGTTTTGTTAGACATTGTAAGAATCACTCTTGTCATTTAAATGTGCACCTGTTAATTTGCATAGCTATTGTGAACATTATGTCAAGCACAGTGAAGTACATAAGATTGAGTCTGCACTCCGACTGAGACGCACCTAAACACCGTCCCTCTCTCCTCTCTTACTTTTCCTGTATTTTCTAAGTTTTGCCGGCTCGCGCCTTTTACAGACATTAACTCAACTTTGAATTTATGCCTTTGGTTACTTAAAGGTCAAGAGCACTTCCCCAAACTTGAAGTAGTGGACTGTCCTGTTTCATGATTAGCTCTTGGGAGTCATGTGACAATATCTTTGCTCCTCCAATGTGAAATCTACTAAGATTTACTGCTTGGTTTACCTTGGATATGTAATATTGAAGTCCTAAAATATTATAATAGATACTTTGAAGAGAAATAAGAAAAAAATTGTGAGATTTAGCCGTTGCTTCAAAATAAGTTTGGAGTGACTGCTCTTGCCCTTAAAATGCGATTTTGAAAGGTAAAAAATTCAAGATAGGAATTTCAGTGACGTAGCTAATGGCGTTCTTTCGTCTTTGCTGGTATGTTGTAAATTATTTTTTAGTTCTATTAGGTATACATATATATATTCCCCTTTTTTCTTTTTTTTTTCACTTTTTTATTCTTCTTTTTCTTCCTAAGTAATAATTGTGTTCACCCTGTTTGTTATTTACTTTTCTCAAGTCTCTTTTACCCCATATTGGGATGTTAAAGAGGATAAATTGAACTTGAACTCGAACTTGAGACACAGTGAGGAACACGAGTTTGCGATCATGAACTGCTCACTCTTTTATCTTCCAAACTGCCATTTTGCCATCTTCTTTTATTACACGGTCAGTTAATCTGTGTTGGTAGCTCCATGGTTAATCTTGCAAATTGAAAGAAGTACTTGTTTGTAATCGTGATATCCTTCTCAGACAAAGGCCTTTGGGAGATGACCTTTTATGCAGTTACATGTATGTTTGCCTCGTTAGAGTTTAATACTCTGGTGTGTCATTTAGCGAAGGCCATTGCCAGGTTTATACTTGTATTAATCAGTTGATTGGCCCATACACAAAGATACTTATGAAATTCGTTTAAATTCGATACATCTGGCAGTATGAAACTGGAATGAACATTTTTTCGCGAGAGAAAAGGATCAAAGTCGCTTACATAATTTCGAATGTCGACATAATTTCGATTCGCCGCTTTGATATGGGCCATTCATGAAAGAATGATTCACAATAGGATTTTAGAAGATGATCTGACCCAATGCTATGACCAAACGAAAAACTAAATGGTATGAGAAAAAAACATTGGCCAACAATGTGAATCCACGACGTCACCCGTTCTTGCTTAAAGATGATTCTGTATAGAAAATTTGTGACATTCAATTGGTAATACATCAAGAACCGAATATGGCGAAATTAACCAAAATATTTGCAGAATGCGCAGAATATTTTCCTCTTTAAAAAATCAAAATTAAGTTTGCCTCTGGGCTATTCCTTTGAACCTTTTCCTTCAAAAATCCCGTTCAAAAACGCTGGAAATTTCAAAATTTGCACAATTTGGACGGCTATATGTGTTTGATGAGTACCTCGTTATCCTAACACTTGTTTATTGGTTTAAGTGGAGGTGGCTATATATGTCTTCGATGTGGAGAACAAATAAAACCGCATTTGTGGTATCATAGTAGCAAGATTCTCAGACAACTTCTGCCCAGACAGACCCGTAGCCACTCCATGTGGAGGAGTGGACGGTCTTTTTTCCAAGATGTGGACCTTTTTTCCAAATACGGAGGCGACTGGCGCGAGCCGTAAGCATGCAGTTGCTAGGTTTCCGGGGCATGCTTCCCCGGAAAAGTTTGAAATCTGCAGATCTCTTGCAATCTGAAGCATTTTAGAGAGGAATTTTGAACACAACAGAAGTCTTTTTTCCCCAGAAATTCCACACAGTACACCACTTTTTGAGAAAAAAAAATCATACATGTAATCGGGTATAATTTTTTTCATACCAGACCCTTCAAACACAGGGCTTGAAAAAGGGACCTCCCTCAAGTTGGGGTGGGTCGTTCGAACGCTCCGACCCCCCCCCCCCCCGGCTACAGGCCTGCCAGAGAGCAACCCTTAGGGCAAACCCATGTGACAATTTCGTTCAGAAGTTTCTTCCCGTAGAATCCAGAAGTTTCTTTCCGTAGAATTCAAAGTTTCTCTGAGGGTAATCTGATTTTTGATGATTGTCCGGGGGATTTATCGTAAAAGTTCATACATCTGCACAAAATGCATATACCATTTAAAATACCGGACAACCAATATTGAGTTTGAACGCATGATCGCTTCTTTGCATGCAATAGTCTTCTATGTTTTTGTTATTTTATTTACTATTGGTGCCTGTTTTCAAAATACGAGTCCATGGCCGTATTACTGCTAGTTATACATAACAGACGTACACGCGATGTACATTTCGTCTAACTTAGATCGATACCTACAAGGTACACAATTAAAGATATCTGTTTTGGTTCCACCTTTTATTGACGAGTGTAAATGAATGAGTGGAATTGAAATTTGCACAATCATTGGAAAAAATGAACTCATGTTTCAACTCTCTATACCTGACCATTTAAATCGAGATTTTTCTCTTCCCTGCTTTGTAGCGTCTATCAGCGACAATAATTATTGGTTGCCTGGATACCAGAGCAGGGATTGGGGAAAACAATTGTTCGTTTCAATCGCGCTTAGCAACCCCACAATCAAGAAAAAAAGGAATAATTGCATATCACTCCAAAGAGTGAAAACCCTGTCGATAGTAGATGAGTAACATTTTATAATGGGTGTGCTAAAGGAGTTAAATTATTTACACTCACTTGAAAATATATCTTATGTAGCAACTTTTTATGTCGCGGACACAATCTTTGATGCAAAAGAACGATTAAAGACAGTTAAAGTACGCCAACTTAAGACTTAATATTTCCATAAATGATTAAGATGTAGTATGATTGGCAAGACTTCAAATTTCAGATGATAGTGAGTCACCCAAAGCTGCAGTTTTTTCCGCCAACGTCACTGAGTTGCGCGTTTCTCTTTTTCGGCGGACATGCGGCCATTGTACAACAATTGTTAAGGCCCTGTCACACTATTCCGGGCAGGCTACACGGGCTTGTTGCGGGCACGGAATTTGTTGCACGCAGGTAAATTTCTGCGGGCAGGCCAAGATTTGGGTCAATTTCGCGTGGAACTTGCGTGCTGGATGCGTGATACCTGCGAGGATCTTGCGTGTTCTCCATGTGACATGCGTGCCACACGCGTGAGAGTTCCGTTTTAGCTCAGGGACACATACGGGCATTGCGGGTTACCAGCGTACAGGTTGCGTGTCACCTGCGTGGGAGTTGCCTGCAATGCGCGAGGTCTATGCGTGCCAATGGCGGGAATATTTATATGGAAGAGGTAGTCTCTGAACGCCAGCAACTTGCCCGCAGCAAGCCCTAAGATTACCAGCAGGGAGGCAGTAACTTGCCCGCAACATGCCCTCACTTTCCTCGTATACCTCGCTCCATACCCGCAGAAATGACGGGCTACACGCAGATTGCCAGTACCAACACCGTTCCTTGCCAGCAAAACGCACGCTCCATGTCCGCATCTGACACGTGCTTCCGCGAAATTGCCACAGCTCCACGGCCAACCTACTTTCTTCAAGCGGGTTAACTGCTTGTGACTTGCGGTGGCTACGGGCCTCTGCGGGTGTTCTGCGGGAACCTCTGCGGGCAAACTCACGCAATTTACACGGAACAAGTTTTGAGCATGTTCAAAACTTGGCTGCGGGCAACTCGGACTTGCGTGCGCACCTGAGGGCAAGTACGGGCAAGATCCGGGCGAGATACTGTCAGGTCCGTGCTAAATGCGGGGACCTGCGGGCAGCAAAAATTGTCACCCGCAACTTGCACGCAGTGCTTGCCCGGAATAGTGTGACAGGGCCTTTACTAGGGTGCTTTCTTGCATCCGTTACGATGACAAACTTATGCGAATGACCAGTGCGGATCTGTGACGTAATTGAAAACCTTCTATAAGCTGACACCCAAGTGCTGCTTAATGCTGATTGTCCTTACGGTATGAACAAGGCCGTAGCTTGGACAAAATCACAAAGAGGGCAGTTTAAACCATATCAAATCAAACGCTGTCTATTTAGAGGGCCATCAACATTAACAGGTGTTGTATTAGCCATTTGGAAATCTCGGGAGTGGGGGGTGGGAGGGGGCACTTGCCCCTGCTCCCGCAGACTACGGCCCCGAATAAGAGTGGTTACGTTACGTTACGTTACGGTAGCGTTCGCATTAGGCTACTTGATTTGTAATGCAACTGTCCTATTAGATCGTACCTGTTTTTGAAACGGCACAAACTGTTTATTATCCCCTAATAAAGCCACAAAAACAAAATTCTGATTTTACCTTCTCCCTTGGCTAGAAGATCCTTGGGTGGAGCCTTGATCCATCTGTCGTCCAGCCATGGCAAACCTCTCGAGGAACGAATCTGCCCTTTGGGTAGGCTCCTGGACGTTTGTTACCCATCCTTTGATTACCTGATGAAAGATAATGATTGTTGTTTAGTTAGTTGGTCTGATTTTCATTCTCTGGACGAATAAGGCCAAACAGGTGTTTCAATAAAATCTGAATTTGTGTCAAAATAAAGGTAAGGGTTAGAGCTGAGATTAGGGTTACGCCCACTGTGTGTTGGGTGTTTTCCACAATTAGCAAACGAAAATGAGTCTGTTTTAAAAAGAGATTTCTTAACTGATTAACGATAGCGCTAATTATAAACTTTAAAAATGCGCTAAAGGGATATATATTACATATATATATATATATATATATATATATATATATATATATATATATATATATATATATATATATATATATATATATATATATATATATATATATATATATATATATATATATATATATATATATATATATATATATATATATATATATATAAACCAAATGGAAAAGCACCACACCAGTAAAAACATAAAACAAATAGTAAAAACTGGTAAAACAAGAGCATATATTTAGCTTTCAGGACCACCGGCCCCTTCCTCAGAAACGAGTTTAGACAACTAAAAGGCAAAACGAAAGACAGACACTATAAAACGGATGAAAGGCAAAAAGGACTTACTAGAAATTTAAAAACAGACCCAACCCAACACAAAAGATAAAATGTAAAAACTAGGACCCTAACAAAGGAGATAAAAGCTAAGTAGAAGCAGGAGACATAAAAGGGGATAAAAAGGCGGCTACAGTCTACGAGCACGTCGTTTTTTGGCTTGACAGTTAAAACCGTCATTTATGTTGAGACCCTTTGGGTAGACACAATCCAAATTCCAAATCCACTCCCTCTCCTTTTTATCCAAAAGATTATCCCTATCCGAATTGCGAGAAGAATGCACTACATCTAAAATCTGAAAATAGAACTTGGTAGGTGAATGTGCCTTGAGATGCTTGTAAAGCTCTGTGCAATGTTTAAAATCAGAACCACCCTTAACACATTTTGAAAGATCTGACTTATGAGCATTCATACGGATTCTAAAGTTATTAGTTTGACCCACATACTGATAATTACAAGTCGGACAAAAGATACAATAAATAACCAATTTAGCATCACAAGAAGTATTAAAATTTCTGCACTTGAACTTTCTACCAGAAGAAGTACTGACAATAAAATTATTACAAATAAGCAGACCGCACAACTGACAGGGTTTGGTCTTGTTCTTATTACAAGGTGCGCAGGGGGTCCCCCGACTGGGAGGAGTTTTAAGTTTAGCCCGGACTAATAATTTTTTGAGATTGGGGGGTTGACGGAAGCTAACAACAGGGGGTGAGGAATAACACGCTTCATTAGTGAAGAACAATGGAGAAGAGACATATTTTTATGTAAAATGCCGCTAATATCAGGTAACCCCGGATGGTAGTCAACAGTAAAGTAAACCTTCTTGTATTCCTCTTCAGTACTAGCTGGGGGATGGGTGGGGCTGGTAAAATTGGAACGGGCCCTTTTAATCTGCTGCATAACTTTACGTCGATTATAGCCGCGTTTTACAAGGTATGTGGCAAGATCATTGCAACGACGAACTGCAGTTTGAGGGTTAGAACAGATTCTAAGGATCCTCATAGTTTGACTATACGCGATACTACGCTTAATATGACCAGGATGACAACTGTTAGACAAAAGAAATTGATGGGTGTCGGTCGGCTTAATATAAAGGTCAGTGCTGATTAAACCCGCTTCATTTTTAACAATAGTAACATCCAAGAAGTGAACAGTAGAAAAAGAAAAATCAAAAGTGAACTTTAAGTTGGGGTGCTGAGAATTAAGAACCTCCATAAACTCGAGAAATTTACCAGACCCCGCAGTCCAAACAACAAAGATATCATCAATAAACCTGAGCCACACGTCTGGTTTATAAGGAAAGGACGCAAGCGCTTGTTCCTCAAACACACTCATAAAAATATTAGCATAAGAGGGGGCCATTTTAGTACCTATGGCGGTACCTGAGGTTTGTAAAAAGAACTCTTCATTAAATTCAAAGACATTATTGTTTAGGACAAAATGAGCCATTTTACACACAGCACTAACAACCTGAGTTGGGAGTTGTCTATTGCTCAAGAAACTCCGAAGAGCTTCGAGCCCATCCTTATGAGGAATACTGGGGTAGAGAGACACCACATCTATGGTAGCGATGATAGCATCTTTGGGAAGGGGACCAAGCTTACGTAACTTATCAAGAAAGTCCATTGTATCCCGAACATAAGAAGGAACAGTAGGCACAAGGGGTTTAATAAAAAAATCAACTAATTCTGAAATCCCCTCAGTGGCAGAACCACACCCAGAAATAACGGGCCTCCCGGGCACCCCATTTTGTGGACCTTAGGTAAAAGATAGAATCGGGCAGCTCTAGAATCAGTGGGGGTAGCAAACTCACACATATCATCAGAAATAGCATTCTGGCTAACCAAAGACTGGAGCATCAAGGATGCTTCATTTTCAACATTGCTAATAAAACTGCTGTCAACCCTTTTATATACAGAATCATCACCCAAATGACGATAGCCTTCTTTAACATACCTTTCTTTGTCCATAACGACAACCCCTGAACCTTTGTCAGCTTCCTTAATAACAAGTTCAAAGTTATTTTGTAATTCTGTAATAACGGAACGTTCCTGAAAAGATAAATTACTGAAAAAACTGCGGCATGGCGCTTCCAATAATTCTTTTTCAACCACATCAATGAAGGCGTCAAGATGTTTGTCTCTGTTAATTGGAGGAATCCAGGAAGACTTTTTACGAAATTTTAAGTCACCGACATCAGTGGAAGTTTCCCTGTCGTGGAAATACTCAGCTAAGCGTAACGAGCGTCCAAACCTCGATATACTTTCTTTGAGGGCGAGACGGTCAACATGAGGGGGCACCGGAGCAAACGTTAAGCCTTTCGCAAGAAGATCCAATTGGGCAGACGACAGCTCTTTAGAAGACAGATTAATAACTGTTGAATATTTGTCTCCCCTCAAAGTGACCGGTTCCATATCCCTGCTGAGGTAACCCGAACATTTTTCTACCGGCTGGATACTTAATTCTCCCGGGAGTGAATCAGTCGGACCATCAGGAACACTTCCGGTTACCCTGGTACTAGTATTATCAAAAGCTGTATTCAACCCAGAAAATGGGCTGGGATCATCTATATGATCAGCCGAATCGACAGGATCATCCGTATCGCCAACTAAATCGGAATTGGAGGGTGCTAAATCCTCGTTGCTATTTTTACGTCTGGATGAACGCCCTATGTTCTTTACAGAGTGGTGATTGCAGTCAACATTAGTCCGTGCAATATTAAGAACGGGTAGACTCGCTTTATTTAAAACAGAGTCCAAAGGTTCGGGGTGTAAATCGTAGTCAGTTGCTCCTTTCTGAGGCGAAAGCTCCCAGTGTCTATCAGTGAAACCCGACCCAATGTTATCAGGCGAGGCTGGGGAAACGGAAGGGATGAAAGATGACAGTCCCTCCTCCCACCAGTCAAGGGTACTCGGGTCCGTTGAGCGATGTCTAGGTAACAAAGGATGACGTTTAAACTTGAGCAATTTAGATTGATGTTTGATACGGATAGAACCCATAAAATGACTAGTTATAGAATCCACTTCATGCTTAAGTTCGAAGTACACAGTTAAACCTTTCCCATCGATAACTTCATTACTTAACTTCTCGATAGCAGCCTCACACTTACGCAACTGTACTAACCTTTCAGAGATAGTCAAATTCAAAAGTTCAAGAGATCCCCGAAACAATGCTTTATTCCAAAGGCGACGGAACTCATGGGAGACCTGAATACCTGATATTAGCGGCATTTTACATAAAAATATGTCTCTTCTCCATTGTTCTTCACTAATGAAGCGTGTTATTCCTCACCCCCCTGTTGTTAGCTTCCGTCACCCCCCAATCTCAAAAAATTATTAGTCCGGGCTAAACTTAAAACTCCTCCCAGTCGGGGGACCCCCTGCGCACCTTGTAATAAGAACAAGACCAAACCCTGTCAGTTGTGCGGTCTGCTTATTTGTAATAATTTTATTGTCAGTACTTCTTCTGGTAGAAAGTTCAAGTGCAGAAATTTTAATACTTCTTGTGATGCTAAATTGGTTATTTATTGTATCTTTTGTCCGACTTGTAATTATCAGTATGTGGGTCAAACTAATAACTTTAGAATCCGTATGAATGCTCATAAGTCAGATCTTTCAAAATGTGTTAAGGGTGGTTCTGATTTTAAACATTGCACAGAGCTTTACAAGCATCTCAAGGCACATTCACCTACCAAGTTCTATTTTCAGATTTTAGATGTAGTGCATTCTTCTCGCAATTCGGATAGGGATAATCTTTTGGATAAAAAGGAGAGGGAGTGGATTTGGAATTTGGATTGTGTCTACCCAAAGGGTCTCAACATAAATGACGGTTTTAACTGTCAAGCCAAAAAACGACGTGCTCGTAGACTGTAGCCGCCTTTTTATCCCCTTTTATGTCTCCTGCTTCTACTTAGCTTTTATCTCCTTTGTTAGGGTCCTAGTTTTTACATTTTATCTTTTGTGTTGGGTTGGGTCTGTTTTTAAATTTCTAGTAAGTGCTTTTTGCCTTTCATCCGTTTTATAGTGTCTGTCTTTCGTTTTGCCTTTTAGTTGTCTAAACTCGTTTCTGAGGAAGGGGCCGGTGGTCCTGAAAGCTAAATATATGCTCTTGTTTTACCAGTTTTTACTATTTATATATATATATATATATATATATATATATATATATATATGTGTGTGTGTGTGTGTGTGTGTAAATACAGTAATGCATGTTGACGAAACCCAGCGTTTCTGCTTTGCTACATGTATTTGGTAGGCCTACGAGGATTGATGTATGGAGGAGAGGTGAACATGCTTCACTCTTTGGGTGGGGCGATTATGATTACAACATTTCTCCCACCCACACTTTTTGTGACCTGACACCAAACAGTGAGTTAACCATCACTGAAAGTGTCAACAGGGTAGAAAAAAGACACTCCAAATGGAATTCTGCTCCACCATCAGTCATTAACCTTCGTAGTCTGATCCGTGGATCTCATTACTAGATTGCTAGAATTTGTCATCAAGTTTCCCGGTGTTCAGACCGACTCGTATTCAATATACCGTGTGCATACGTTTTCACAGAGCAGACAGGGCGCCCTCCTTTGGGGCAAAACAAACACCGACAAATGTAGACAGCTGCATTGCCAACCATGCAGTCGAATACGCGCATTGTCTGCTACAAATTCAGGGCGGATTCTTATGCGTGTGGCCACGTATTCCATTGTTCTGTCCAAGGGGTGACGTAAGGGTGTCGTCAGTGCACAAGGTCTTCAACCTTGAAATTTGGCACCATTTACCCATCTCGAAAGACCCATCATAAGATCACAAGAAGAGGAGAAAGGCCTCCTCCCTACTTGGCGCTCTTGGTATTGGCCTTTTAATATGCTCTGCTCTGACTGCTATGTAAGACCAACCGACGATCGTCTCTCGTTACATTTCGTGTATCTTCATGTCGTTCCACAATTTGGGCCTTCATTTTAGTCTTTTGCTTTATAAGGAAACGATCATTTCCGATCTTTTTACAGATTACCTTTAGTATAATGAAACGTGACGGTTGTTACTTCAGTCATTAGAATTATTTCCTTTCAACATTTTCCTTTTATACTACAGGCAGATAAACCACCACCGGCATTTCCGATTGTTTTTGTACAGATTGAAAAAAATATCATTTTTTAAAAATAAATCGATGAGGCCTTATGCTGGGACCACCAACAAATGTACTAAATGTTTTTAGGAGACAGTTTTTATCGTCAAATCAAATTAGCTGTAGTTTCGGGTGGATAAATGAGAAGGAACACAAATAATGAATAATTGTGTTATAAGTACTTTCTTCAACTGTTTTATATATCCCATTCTATGTTCGTCATTGTGAGGACTTATTCACACTATGAAAAATAAATTTACTAAAATAGTTCCCCTGTCAGAAAGGATTGATTAAGACAGAGAGAATGCTGCATAGGAAGACTATAAGAACGTAATTAAATGCCCGGGGAGTTTCGTGACTTTAATATGAACAGAAGAATGAATCATGTTTTATAAGGAATTGCTCAACGTCTCACATCGTCTTGTAATATTTGCTATTCACGACTTTTCTACGCATTACGTGGTTCCATGCATCCAGATGCATCCATCAGCGAGCCAAGCTGTCTTCCAAACCTTCGAAATTCGATATATAACATATTGCGAATACTTGTACAGGTAGGGATGTGATAAGTATTGAAGGCATGTTCCAGTGGCTTTTCGATCGGGTGTCGTAATAAAGACCAAAATATTCCACACGATGTCTTCCAAACCCTGTTACAATACCATTTCCCTAACTGACATGACGTTTAACGACACACAAACACTAATGTGGATATGGCCTACTCTCTTAAATCAATGGACTTAAAATGAGTCTAACAGAGTTAGAATAAATCTAAAAGAATGGAATTAGTGACCAATCGAACCTCCGATTGGTCACTAATTCCATCCTTTTATATTTAAACTTCAATATTTTAAATCTCACGATTTCAGAGACGGTATAGAGCCAGTTAAATAAAAAACTTCGAGTACGATTTTATAAACATTTCAAGTTAAAGTTTGGCTTCAAATAGTCTCATTCACGCCTACGTCACTAGTTTACAATGGTTGGAATAAAACATGCGCAGAAACATAGGCGTTCACGTTCGGTTTTGCGCGAGCAGTGATCTCCCGATTGCACGCAGAATGTAGACAAATTAGAATCTACACTTCATTATTACGAATTGAACGAGTACCGGTATCTCATCAACTCCGTCGCCCAGCAGCAAAAAATACTTTGTGAATATTACAACAGAAAATGGACACAGGTTAGGTTTTCCTGTGCCAAAAGTACTTTAAATGATTATTTTCCTATCGTCATGATATATCAACATAAGTAATGCATCGGCGGCCATTTTGCTTTTCCGCCATATTGGTTGATCTGAGTTCCAAAAGAAGTATTTTTAAAAGTAAATTAGGATTATTTGTCATAAAATCTGGCCAGAAATTAAGGGCAACTGTGTCAAAAGTATTTTTAATGAATATTCTTATTATTTTTTATACATTATGATCGTTTTATTGCAGGCATGTCGTTGTTTCCGTCATCTTGGTTAGTATTGGGTCCTGCATAAAATACCAGAAACCATGTTTTGAGAATTATGTACAATTTTCTATAAAGATGTTTGAAATTTCTAGTCGAAATATATCTTTAGTGATCATTTTCTGACATTTGTTTGCATGTTTTGAATTATTTTCTTATTTTTGTGGGGAATTTTTACCGTATTGTTTTTACTTCTTCAGTGCATTTCCGACATATTGAATGGAAAATACTCTTGTATCTAGGATTTTCAAGTTCCGTCTTTATTTGAAAACATTATTTTTCATCATTGTGATTGAGGAATGTGGAAATTTCATTTAGTTTGGCAGCCATTTTGTTGTTTTTCCGCCATCTTGGTTAACCTGAATCTCACCAAAACAGTTCCAAAAATTAATTCTGGAATACTTGTCATAAAATATGACTCCATTTTAAAAGTCGATCCCTCAAAAATATTTTTTAAGAATATTTTCTTTATTATTATTTAATACAAAATATTCAAAAAGTTTGCCACCATTTTGTTTTTGGCAGCCATTTTGAACGGGCGAGACCCAAAATATTTACTAATACCACTTGATTTCGTGTTCAGCGGACCGTAACGTTTCCAAATAATATTGCGACGGAGAGTTGTAGGGTTGCCTGTGAGATGCCTGTGGGCCATAGCCTATAATGACCACTCCAGATGGCACTTACCTCGATCTCCTGCCCAGTTTGAAGCTATTAGTACTGATATTTCATTGTATTGTTTTGTTCCTTTTTAGGTATTAAGAAGGGACAGGGGTATCGATATGGACATGTAGATGTGCAAAAAATAAATTTGCTATAAGAAAGAATGCTTAATTAGATATAAAAATGATTTTGGAGATTGTGTACAGCTTTTAACTCTCATTAACCATGAACAGATTGTCATTTCCGGGTTGGAAAACTGTGTTTTTCTAACGGATTTTTTACTAGTTAACATTTCGTTCGACGCTGGTGCTTCCTAAGTACAAACCTTGGAACATTAGTAGCCTAAAATTGTCTAAAGGCATGGAAAATAATCATTTCAGGTCAAACTAGGACAAATGAATCGATTAACTGTACACAATTACATTTTAAAATAGCATAGTCAAGGTTTGGTCAAAGGTCAAATTTCGTACCTTTTTTACTTTTAATGACCTCAAAAGTCACGTGATTTTCAAAATCTGTATATCAACTAAAAGACAATTTCTTTGCAAGTATTTTGAGAGGTAGTTTGCAACTCTCGAGTTTCTAGGTGAAAAATAATAGCCATTTTACTTTCCCCTACCCCTTAAATTTTTGATTTTTCAGCACCCTGACTCTTGGCAGATACCCCGCTATATTTCCCCAACCCACCCGAAGATACCCATATACCTGATTTTTTCTGTTTATAGACATGTCAGGGAATCGAAAAAACATGGTGGCATTAATGACCATTGGTTACCACGTAACACTAGAATACAAAATTCAATTGGTCATCTTCATAATGTCAGAAGATGAAAGGCTTACATTTAGAGCTTGGTGTTTCCAAAATATTAAGAAATGCAACCAACAAAATCAAGCCAGGCAAGCATACGAATCGCGCAATATTTGATTTTTTTTTTTTAAGTTTAGATGACCTACAATAAGATTGCTTTAATATATACGTCCGAATATCCTCTATCGTTACCACAGAAATCGCAGATAATAAAACCTTCCTAATAGTCAGTCGTTGCTTTTTATTTCCGTTAATTTTCTACAACCTATCTCTCAAATCAAGAGATTGATTTGCAGTCATTATGAAGAAGAGGTCAACAGGGGAAAGACCAGCTTTAATCAGTTACAACCGATGAAAATATTCGCCTCAACCATCCGACGTCATGTATTTAGTATTGCGAGTATGTCCATTGTTCGGTCAAATCTTCACCAGTTATGAAAGAACATGGTACAAATTCTTAAATTGCTTTCTTGACTAATACAGTCTCCTCAAATTTCAGTATCAACAGACAAGTGCATCTTTTCGTCCCAGGAAATTCTTGCTTGAAGGAGCAAGACTCGGCAGTCGCCCCAAACTTATTTTGAAGCAACAGCTATATCTCACAATTTCCTTCTTCAAAGAATCTTAATAATATTTAAGACTTCATCTTTTCATGTAAACCGAGCAGTAACTTCCAGTAATTCTCAAATTTGAGCAGAAGAATAATGTGACAAGACTCTCTCAAAAGCCAATCATGAAACAGAGCAGTCTAGTACACTTCTTTAAGCTAGGATGAAATTCCCCCTTTCGGTTAAACTGACACACTTGTATAGGCTGCATGTGAAGTCAACGGCTAAGCTCGGTCTTCCACATCTTTGACAGAAATCAGACTTTTCAAATTGATTAAAATTCACCAAGAAAATTTTGAACGAGAAATAGTAATGTTCAAACGTAGCTCGTAAATCACTGCATTCGCCTTTACTTACATCTTAAAGCTGCTTGGTATCCCACAATTCAACTCGGTTGTTCAATATGATCGGACCATATACGTCTGCATCTAAATCATGTAAGACATACATGGTTCATCTTTTTTTTTCTCTACAAAGCGGCGAAGTTATAATCGTGAAAGATTGACAACAGGGAGCAAAAAGCAAAAACAGACAAAAAATGAAAATAGCATTCATAATTTAAAATTTTGAATGCTAAAGAAGATATTCGTAAAATGATGACCAATATGCTAGCACCTCTCCCAATTAACAGGGATATATCTAATGGTGTTTAGAGGGTTAAATTTCTCGAAATGTTGTAAAGGTTTGCAGAGATAATGGCATACATGCTCAAAGCACACCTTTTAGTCCGGCCTTAGCGTACCCTCCTCTGCACACAAAGGGCCCATAAAACCTACGAAAGACTGAAAAGTTGAAGATCGAAGGTGACATTTGCCAGAGATTTGTATGTTAATGTCAATAGCATTCAGTTGTTTCCTTATTCTTATTGTACGCAGTGGCGTAGCTACTGGGGGGGGGGGGCAGGGGGGCAAGTTGCCCCCCTGGAAAAATTTTGGGGGAAATTTGATGAAAATGGGGAAATTTGATGAATCTTCTTATTATTACAAAAATTTCACAAAAATTGCTCAAAATTTTTGTTAGAATAAGAAATTGTGAGACATTTCTCATACATAATTCGTATTTTCATGCAACAAATGAACTCAGATTTCGTCAGTGTCGCATGAACCGGCCCAATTCGCTTTCCACAGAAATGTCCTCGTCGTAACCCCCTGTGCTTGTATACGCACGGGGGTTATGATCAGTGCATTTCAGTGCACAGGAAGCTGTTATTCAGGTGATACTTTGGGAATTCATCAGTAAAAGGATGTGAAAACTGACAAGTCACTACCGTAGACTCCCGAGGCTGTTATGTTCTTCTACAAGCTAGCAGTAGCTGTACGATTTTACTCTGTGTACATAACGATGGATGGGGCTGAAACAATCCATGGCCAACGATAAACTTAAAGTTAATCTAGAAATAAGAATTAACGGGATCCGTTGGCACACTTAGATTTTGTAACTTAGCCTAATCCTTGGAGGCTTGCAAGCTAGTTCGGGAAAATAGCTTTCTGCTCATTTTGAGTGTAACAATAAATGGACAATGAGTACCCTGTAGCCTTCTACACTTAACAGACTGCTTTTCTCACAGGATATCCTGTGAGATCGAGCCACTATAGGCCTCCTTAGTGGCGTGCTAAGGGGAGACCATTGGGCCATGCCCCCCTCACAGATGCCATTTTTTCTTTGTTCTTAAAAATACGTAGTCTAACTTTATTAACACAGATTTTACTTCAAAAGATAGCATATGTGGCACCAGATTGCTTAAAAGGACACCCAATTTTCAAAAATTTTCAAAGGGGAAGGATTGTCCCTGCAAGGTCTTTCAGTGATGCCAATTTTTTTAATTCCTACAAATAGACCTAGGCAAATTCTGTCAAATTCCCATTTTTTACTTAAAAAGGTAGACTCTGTTTCCCACTGGTGGCATCGATAAAAAATACTACATGTTTAGATTCTTTTTACAAGCATTAATACGCTATTTTGACTATCTGAGAGGTCTGATTTTTCGAAATTTTCTATACGCTCCGCGCCAACCAATGGTGGCGCTTCGCTCGGTCTTTTGGGCAAAATTACATACTTGGGGTAAAATTAGCTCTTAACTCTCTGATCACTTTGCAGTTTGCGAACATATTTTGAAGAGAGCACTTTATTGCAAAAAACAAAAGAAGAAAGCCACTGGCTAGATTCTTCGTATTAGCCTGGAAAATGCTATTTCCGGCTATCTAAGGGGTCTGATTTTTCCAAATTTTCTCTACGCTCCGCGCCAACCAATGGTGGCGCTCCACTTGGATAATCTTTATGACAAAATAACATTTTGTGGCCAAGAAAAACCACAAATACCGATCAATGCTCATTTATTTTGACTCCTAAAAGTGTGCAAATTTAATGACAAGTTTTTCCTCGTAAAGAGTATAAATGGCATAAAGAAATGCATGTCAAGACACAAAAGTTTCAGTTTTACCACCATGAACCACCACGATTCAACTTTTAACACTGTTTCTGTCAAAGTCGAAAATCTTGCACCATTTCGCATGTAGGCTCCTTGAAAACGTCAAAAAATTTCCGGACGCCACTGCGTTAGTACATACAAATAAACCAGATATTGTTTACCAAAATAATATACTTTGTTATTTCCGATTGCTCTATGTTGTACCTTAAGATTAAAATGCAGGTAATATTACAAAATGACATGGTAATGTTGTTATACTTGAAAGTTTGCATATTTTATATGAAATACATACACATTGACCGGGAAAAGTTTTGGGGAAATTTCATACCTTTGCCCCCCTGGAAAAAATCCTAGCTACGCCACTGATTGTACGTAGATGTAATCAATAAAACTATCTTTTCGATGGAGGTGGGCTAGCCTTTACCAGCTGAGACCCAGCGGGATCCCAGCTGGACTTCAGCTGGTAAAGGCTTACCCAGTTGAGCAGCAGTGGGAACATTTGACAAATACGAATGGGTCCCAGCTGGGGCCAACAATCAGCCCAGCTGGATCCCAGTCGGGGCCCAACCGGGAATGTTTGCAGGGTTAATTAAAGGCAAAATAAATGGTGTGTTTACGTGGGGGGGGGGGGGGAGTCAAATCATACATTTCCTTGTTCGTAATGGTTATAAGACTGTTATGAATCACGTGAGGTCAAAAACAGAAAATTAACTTAAACAAACTAAAACTGAAGAAGGATCATGTTTCTTCAGGGAGGGAAGTTTTCGATTTGTAATTGTCTTACCCCCAACAACAACAGAAAAAAGATAAGCAACAGACATCTGAAATGCTTATAACTTTTAGCACTTTTATATGAAACCGCTTTAGAAAGAACTAATAGGATCATAGCCTGAAAGTGTTTCAAATGATATAATATCATGGCCGTAGGCGACGGTTTCGCTCGGGGGGGGGGGGGTGCCCTACTCCAGATCCCACCCTTTCCCACTCTCTGCCCGACTAAGGAACCGAAGTCTGCCCGATTCGGCAAGTTTCTGGCCAATCGAGGGCTGCAGCCTCAGCTCACCCGTCCCGTACGCCCATGTATAATATAAAATGAAAAGAGAAGCACCATTTGCAAACATTCAGTGATATGTGTAAATGCATCACGCATAAAACATATGGAACTTCTGTAACTACGACCTTATCGCAGACTCGTGGTCGTGTTTGAAACCTAAAAATGTTACACTGTTCATTAAGGGCTAGATGAGACTATTGCAGCCTTACTTCAGTATATAACTTACCAGCTGTGTTTTGAGTGTTTGTCACGTATACACTTGTTATTACTATTTCGTTGTTTTGATACAAATTATCCATCATCCTGAAGGAGTCAGGCAATCGAAAGTTCATTTAGATCTGTTTACACTAATGTTGATTATATACAGACACGCTTCGGGGACGATCGTTGCTTAAATGTCACAAAATTGTTTTACTATGTGTTTACTGAGTAGAATAAGAAAACAGCTTGGAAAAAAAACCTGCGTGCATGTAATGCAACGTGTCTTAAATTAACTCTCTCAAGTCGCCACAATTTGCGATATTACATATAAGGAAATATGAATATAAAACAGATCACAAGCTAACGTCATTTGTGTATGAAGCATATAGAGAATATACAGATCAATGCGAATGATAGTCACAAAGGAACTTCTAACACCATTGTATTGGCGGGAAAAGTGTGACGTCAAAGAATTCCCTCGCTTATAACTTCTGTTGGGAACCAACTTTTTTGAGCTAACCAGTATTACTAATTTATTGAATAAAACTGTTGAATATCGTTGAGAAAAGTGTGACGTCCTTCAAAAATTCTTAACAATTATCGTTGAAATTCCTGTGAGACAACACACTTGCGTGTTTCCGGCGAATGATACAATGAAACATCCAGGTCATATGGACCATGCTGTGATGTCCCAAGTTCTTAGGTATTTGAATTGTACTCTTATGGGTTTTCCATGCAAAGCTTAACTTTCACTGTTTGGTTGCAATAGGCCTACTCAAAGTTCTTGGCCTATTCCTGCTCCCAGCCATTAAATAAACCAATCTCTTTGGTTGCCTTAAAAATTTGTGTAGGCACATAGCCTAACATGTTTATGTGTCAATGTGAAAGCCAGCTTTGATATTGGTGAACACAAACTGAATTGATCGGTTGGTTTAGATTAGTTAGCTTAAATTTAGCTTGCATACGTCTTATTCGCAAAGGTACGTTAAGATCGATCCAATTCGAGACACAGATAGCGCACAGCCAACTTTGCAGGCAAAATGTCCCTCCGAAGAAAGAACCTATTCTTGTTGACAAAAAGGATTAACGTGACGTCATTTTTCATTAGAGCACTTGGCAGTTCATTATGTAATTAAGAGTCGTCTATTGCTGGTGAAGTAGAGAGCATTTGTCAAACCGCAGTGCATTACCAGTAAGGAATAGGCTAAAACAAGGATGGCGAGAAGATGCATGTGCTTTATCAAAGTCATCGTTAAGTGGTTTTTCAAACAAAGCCGAATGACGCATCCACATAGCTTTATGCTACCTTCATCTGTCAAAGGCACTGAACTAATTACTATTGGACTGCATTAATAAATAATTCGTAATTTAAGTAGGTTTTCCTTGATGTGGCTGTTGGTGTTATTTGTACACTCTAAAAATGAAAAGAGTGAAATTTCACTCGTTCGAAGAGCGAAAGTTATGAAGTTCACTCCAAGCGAGCAGAAACTCACTCCAAAATTAGTGATTTTTCTCCAAAAGAGTGAAGCATCACTCTTGATTCAGTGCCTAAGTACATCACTTACGCTACGATGAGGGAAGGAAGCTCTCGTATAGAAAAGATCCAAAGTTATGTGAAGTCCATTTTTTCGAAAACAATGTTTAGGGCAACGGAACAGTTTAAAGTGGCGGCTATTTCATTGTAACAATTAGGTTCGTTCGCTGACAATCTAATGCTCACTTTTAAGCTGTAACCAGGAGGAAATGAGGGGATGTTCACAAAAAATGTCACGGTACCTAAAACTTAACCACGAAAATAGGCAACCTGTTGATCGTTAACCTACTTTCTCTAAATTGTGTCAAAACATACTCCAGAAGCCCCTGACTTTACTCCCGTATATTATCAGTCTACAGACGTTACTTCCCCTCATTTAAATATGTTAACGGCAAAAAACGGTGGGCCTCCCCCTCCTAACAGTTAGGAAGATCTCGTCAGGGAAGCAATTTTCCCTGGGGCGATGTAAACTGTAACAAGGGTCATTATTGACGAAGGTAAGACAAATAGTTGTGAGGTAACGCACCTAATTTCGATCAGTATATAGCAATCAAGTAATGTACGGTAAATTTTTCACCTCCTGGAAGCCGGCACATTTTTATTGTCATCAATGGCCGTCATTGGCCAAGCACAATTGTAACTTGATGCAAATGTATTGGGCGACAACCAGAATCTACATAATTGTAGCCCTTACAACAATACTAGAACTGCATTTGCTTACAAATACGCAGAATTGTAGTGCGTGTTAAACATGTCCTTGTAGTTAGTACAGTATGCCAGTTTTAATTTGAACTTAAGGAGTTGCTCATGGTGTGCAGAGGGGCTGTTGTTTCGTTTCGGCCTCTCCTCTCAACCCTGTTTCTTGATAGTACAAGGCTGGACCAGTTGTCTCCCAGCTCTCTGGCTGGACGCAAAAAGAAATGATAGAAGAATGTCCAACGATGATCATGGGCGTCCGCAGACAAAAAGTCGGGGGGGGGGGGAGCAAAATTTCTAGACGGGGACAAAACCTCCGAGTCACCATGAATTGACATGAAAATTTCAGCCCAAAATGCTCCCCAGATCGCTGGAAATGGCATTTCTTAAGCCTATTTTTGGCATAGAAACTTGGAAAACACGTTTGGTTCGGGTTTTCGCTTTGATTTTTATAGGTTTTTTCAAATTTTTGATTTTCCGGGGGGGGGGCAAGTGCCCCCCCCCCTTGCCCTTTCCTGCGGACGCCCATGCCAACGATGTAAATCAGGACCTACCTACTACTAACAGAATACGAGTAGTCAGTCACTAGCTTTCTTTTGAAGCATATTTGACAACACTGAAGCAAGTGATGAGTAGCCTTCTTAGCCATACGATACGCTTTGTCGTGTTGTTTACTCCTGCCTAAACTGATTTTTAAAGGTTCTCTCCTCCTTCAGTGAACTTTATGATAAATAATGACACCCTCTCAGGGTCTCCGACTGCACCGCTGCATGACAACTTTCTCAACGGAAAAGTTCTCTTCCTTACACTGTACATTGTTACGTTATACTCTGTGCTACCGTTCGACACATGTAGCGAGCGGAGTGGTTTAGAGTTAGATGGAGTTTTACGGCTCAGTTTCCGACCTATTGGTCAGTTCAAGTCGAGCCGATCACGGTCTTTTTCCAGTTGTGGCTCACTGGCTTGTCTTCCCTACTCCATTGCGGAGCATTACGCACCCCGGCAGTAGGTTCCATTTTTAAAGGCCTATTTTCATCATCCCAAACAGTTCCAATTCTCCCAACCTACTTGCTTCTAGCCCCGCCCACATTTATCTAAAACTCATCTTTATCCGGACAAAATCCTAGTTTATTGCTTCATGGCTTGTCCCAGTGGCCATACAAGTCCATAATGTGTAATCAAGACACTCTCAGTGCCCATGCTGTGTCATTTAGCTATGATGCATTGTTTGAATGTGATGCCAGTCAAAGAGCTGTACCAATTGAGAGTTTTGATATATGTATACTGAAACTGTAGTTTAGGGTGACGAATGACTACCTTTAAAGTCTTTGGTATGACTCGATCTGGGAATCGAACCCGGGCCTTCCGAGTGAGAGAGGGATGCTCTTACTGTTAGGCCAAACACGCGGTCGCCAATGGAGTGGTACCTTTCGAATATGACTTTCTCGCAGAGCAAAACACCCAGTAGTTGTAATACCGTTTTACCAGTGCCAGCGTTATTTCCGTGGTTTATACACTGTAGTCATGGACCACATACGGGGAGGTGCACGACGTTTAGCTGCGGCTAATCAGTAGCCCTAGATTGTTGTGTAACGAGAATAGCCTAGCGTAAGAGGCTTGGTTCAAGTCGAACTGTAATCACATTTAACTGGGTTTTCTAGGAATTTATCGGCAGAATTCTTTCTCCAGCTAACTCGTAAACCTTTCTTGTGGTCATGGTACTTCATTTCGTTTTTTAGTCTTTATGCAATAACGATCATGGATCGACCCGCTGTTGCTGTTTTGGGGTCAATGTTTGTACGAACTAAGTTACGATACGCGCAAGAAATGAGTTGGAATACAAGGCTTAACAAAAGAAATTGTCAGTCGGCCAGTAATGCCAAGGTTGTACATAGTGCAGCGCACTACAATAATAAGGGACACACGCTTGACGAAGTGATATCTGTATTTAAATAATTAAGGTATGTACACTGCATACCCCATATTTTGGTTTTGTGAAGCCTTTTCGAAAGTATCATATGAATTAGGTAGCCTTTATTCACCAGCATATGCAGACATAGATAGTTCCCTCGCGACGCCATAGGGACTTTTCACTTGGCGTATTTCGGCTATGTTTGTAGGGTGGGCAACCACCCTATGCATACATGTACAAACTTGCTTGCGATGAGACATGGCGGCAGCTAATACCTAGTTTTAATGTCTCTGGGAATTATCTATACTTAGCTGATTTGAGGACCTGTCGGACATGCGTGTTAGTTGAAAACACGCTCAAGTGATATCTAAGTATCGGTCGTGTGCACAGCGACGGTGTTTTATTTGTTGACTTCAAATGACGTCATGTGACGTCAATGCATACAATTTACTGAAAAATTTATTACAAAATCAGGACACAGATGGAAACATTAATAAAAAAAAATAAAATGACAGAAAAGATTCCTTACCTGTAAAGTTCCAACAATTTTTCCCATTGCACCTTGTCTTCCATGCTCTCCCTCATCATCCCCATCCTCTGTTGTGGTTCCGTTGGCATGGAGATTATTTTTGACGTCATTTTCAACATCTGTGTGAGCGCCATCGCTGCAGTCGTGTTCAGATTCTTGTCCCTCATGTATGGACCCATTGACAGGTGTCACAACTACGGTGGCCTGGCCCTGCTCAGCCTGCGCTAGATTGTCATTAGCATCCCCAGGCATGGTGTTATCAGCAGAGCGAGGACGAAACTCAACCAAAAGGTGTTGGTCTTGCTAAAAATAAAGAAACATATCTATCTTCCTCTGATGAGAGACTAAGTCAAGTACGATTATGCTTCCAGAAGATAACTAAAATGACCACAAAGGTTAGTATTTATGAACGGCTTAATCCTCACACGTGACAAGCGATTAATGTTTTCTGCCAATCGTTATGGAGAAGCCACCTGTTCACGTGACGATCCAAGTAGTTGGTACAAGAATAATACCTCTCACGTGATCGTGTAACATGTCCACGATGTTAAAACGGATTTCTAATCCGTCTACAACAACACACACTGTAAATTATTTAAACTTTGATTTGCCTGGATAATGTTAAGACGATTTCCCCGGTTTCCTTCATCAGTTATCCATAAACACCAGAACTCATCCACTTCAAAGACAGAAGTCTAGCCATCTTGTCTCCAGTACGATGAATTTTTGAAAATACTCGAATATAACGCAAAGAAGGTCTGAACTCTAAAATACCTGAAATAAAAAGACCAAGATTTTTTTATTTGGAAGATTCACATTAACGTTTAAGTGGATATACATCATTTATTTTTATTGTTTAAATGGTGCTTGTTTCGACATGTTCAACATTAAATAATATAAATTAAGCATTGACAAAACTTCGACAAATATAAACTCTTTGATAGGTGAAAGGTAAACACAGAACAAACGCCAGACAAACATCGATCAAGCAAGCTAAAACATTTGATTTTCTGGTAAATTGAGAAAAATGACCTTCTCCCATCTTGCCATATGTTAACGTTTATTTTTCGTTGAAATTTTGGTGCTACTGAAACATTTAGACAAAGTAATTGAACGTGGGAACACTATCGGCGATTTTGTGAGGGCGCGACTGAACTAATAAAATAAGCTTCTTGCTAAAACAACAAAATGGCGGATTGAAGAAGCTATGAAATCTTTTGGTAAAGGTGCAATGATATCTTTGCATAAATTTAATCTCTAAACTTTGTTCAACTGCCATCTTATGTGAAAGAGTTTGTCCTTTTTTTAGTCAAAACCTAGAATTTGACTGGACCACGGTAACTGCTATATAGGGTCAAGAACCTGCCTACCAGCCTAAGAGAACACAACATTTTCGACTTGCAACACGTAAGAGAAAATTGCTCTACAGGCACACAGCACGGATTTGGTTCCTGGAATTCACCAAATTTTTCAATATATGTTTTGTAAAATACTATGAACAAACGGTCAAACTTATATCCTTATACTGTTTATCAAAGAATATTTTTTGCATGAGTGAGTAATTAACGGTTTTGAAAACTCGTACCCGAACAGTTTTTCAAATTATGTGGGTAACATTTTCACAAACGACAACCGAGTAACCAGGATCTCTTGTATAGAAAATAAACCGTTTTAAGCGCCTCCGGCGGTGTTCATTGTTCGAAATCGTTTTGCGCGTTTGCCAAGGGCTAAGACCCCTATGACACATAGCTTGAAAACAAAATAAGAGCGAAAATCTTTCTTTTAGGTGATCATCCATGACATTATTTCTTTTGAGCATTTCGCTTGAAGCACATATTTTGCACCAAAAGGAGACCTGAAAAAACCATATAATATGTATACATTTACATATATATATATATAAATAAATAAATAAATATATATATATATAAATAAATAAATATATATATATATATTTACATACATACATATACATTTATATACATTTATATATATACATTTATTTATATACATATGTATATAGAATATAGGAGATAAAAGAAAACACCATACAGGATAGTTCAAAGTCCTAACGTTTCGGTCATAGACCTTTATCAAAGTGAATTTAAACGAAAATTACAATCAAAGGACTCGATTAGCAACATGCGTGAATACCAGTGGCGTACGAAGGGTTAGACATGAAACATATAAATTCACAGTCGTTAAAGTCACTTTGATAAAGGTCAATGATCGAATCGTTCGTACTCTTACTTATCCTGTATGGTTTTTTCTTTTATCTCCTTATTTTGTGATTATACATACACACCGACGAAGAACTATTGACTTGCATTGCATATATATTATGTATTGTTTTTAATTTTCGCCTTTTGACATTTCGCCTAACCGGTCATCGATCTGTCGAACTCCGTCAGTGACGTGTCAAATGTAGATAGAATAGGAAAACCGAGACTCAGTGGTGGGTCTGGTTCAAATGATATAGAATAACCTCACTTCAGTGGCGTAGGGGGGGACCAAACCTTGCATTACAAAAAACACCTAAAATAGCCGTTTTTTCTCTCTATACTTAGACATTTCCCTCATTTCGTGCCCCTCGCCACACTCCTGGCCACGCATCTGCCTCTCTTGGTAATAAGCCATAGCTGGTATGCCATTGCTAGATGTCACATATTGCAGAAATAAACTTCCATATTAATCGGCTTATAAATAAATATGAAAAAGCTTTCGCTAGGTTGAAATCAGTGCCTGATGTCAACTGATACTTATTAGTTCATTAAACTGTATTTGCTCCTTCGTAACATCTGACTCGTTCGAAAATTCTAATATACAGGCCATATTGCAGTATATGTGTGAAATGCCGGCATTCCTGAAGTACAGTCGCCACGGTCAATCACTCTGAAGGCTTTCTGATACCATTCCAGAATAAAACAATTTTCGTTCTGAAGTTAACTTTGCCGTTCAATTTAAACTAAACCACGTGAAAATTTCCATGACAGAGCCACAGCCATCGAGTGCTTAAAGTAATATGATCAATACTCAGAAGTGTGTAATAATTCAGTGTATGTCATGTGCCACTGATTGTACGAGCCATTGTTGACCAGTCAGAGTGCCAAAATTATTTGAATGAATGCCATTTAAGGTGCAGTTGTCAACTATATTTAGAAATCAAAGGTTATGCTTAAATTTGTCTGGGCAGGGGGTTGCTTGGAACCCCTGGTTTGTGTCAATGCTCAGTGGTTCCTGCCTTCGAAAATATTATGTTCCGGGTCTCATTCACTATCAAGCGTAGAGCCGAATGGCAAAATACAAACCTTACTCCCGAAAGATGTTTTGCCACAAAAAATAACCTATATTTCTTCAGGAATGCATGATCAGAATAGACACTGAGCTGATATTGGTCAACATTATATTCCAAGGTTTTAAATGGACACACTTTGATTACGATGTAGGAGAGAGCAACCATGTCCCGTCTTTCATTGCAAGCAAAGATCTGAAATTGTTCACACAAAAAGTATTAAATTAGGCGTCACGGAGACAGTCCGGTAACAGTTTTAGTAAAACTGAATGGCTTCAGTCATATGGCAGAACTACCTCCGACGTAGATTGCAATTAAGTAAAGGAAAACTGTCTTGAAAGGCTTCTACACAACCAAAACAAAGACTCTGCATGCTTAACTGCATGGGGACCTTCGTACACCACGCAGTTAGGTGAGTTATAACGACTCCCCAACACTAATGTCTTGTATAATGTTAAACAAACAAAAACAAAAAAAAAATGTTGAGTACGGTTTCCAAAATGGTGCAAATTCAAGTTCGGTTTCAAATACATTTCAAACACGGTACAAGTCCTGTCCTTTCCTTAAGTCAACTCTTACAACTGGCGAGAATCACCACGGACATATTCTTAAACCCCTAACACAAGTGTTGGATTAAAGAAAGGACAACGTGGGCAGTTGCTCATGGGTCTCCACAACAAGGAGATTCCGCATATTCCATGAAAAATTAAAAAAAAAAGGCAAACGTAGGCTGGCACGTATCATCTATCAAAATCATATTGCTCGCCATCTGCGGCGCAAGCCATACGGTTTTCAATTGAAGGCCTATTTGAATCTCTTTGTGAATGGTAGAAATAGCCTGTTTGTTTGTTGCTCGGTTGTTTTCCCGCCATTGCAACGCACACTTTGGCAGACAAACTTGATCGAATTGCATACTATCTGAATTCATTGATCTCAACTTCTTTTTCTTCAGAACTTGGTTAGTGGTTGGTTTTGAAATGTTACAGTGCAACCTGACACTGCGCCTGTCATCAACTTCCGCTAGATATTAGACAAGATATGTTGAAGAGAATATTGCTAATTCTTTTCAGATCAATCACTTGGTTTCGAACTTGTGCAGTTTTCAGCCTTTTACTCACTTTCTCTTGATGGACAAGAAAGTTGCGCATACATTTCAAAATGTCGAGATAATGCTGTGGATGTACTTGTTGCTCATTTTCACAAACTGTTCTGGAAAAAGGTCTTTCGGTAAACTAAAGATCATTAAGAACAGACTCCGTATTACAATATGTCATGATGAGCTCAGTCATCTTACCTGGGTGAGTATTGAGTATGACATTCTCAGAGAGAGTGACTTCGACAAATTGATACAAGATTTTGCAAGAGTCAAGTCTCGTTAAGTGTATGTTCTGTAAATATATGCAATGCACTAAATCCATATTATGACTGATCATGATTCCTCATTTGTACTGAGAGTTGTGATAGTAAACTGTTAGTTTGCCTACGGTAGGGGCGGTGGCAACATTTTCATTTGCATTGAGAAAGGCGGTAGCAAACTGTTCTCTTATACTGGAAATTGGTGTCACACCAACGAAGTGAGAAGACACATTGAGACATCGAGACGTGAGAGGCGCGCGTCCACGTACGTAGCTTCACCATGTAATGCACTGTGGTGAAATAGAATAAGAGCTCCCTGTCTTGACTATCATAGACGGATCCGGCAGACAAGCAACGGCGAGGAACTGCTGGCGTCTATCAGCCTTCATCTTAGTTATCACTTTGATTACCAATAGCACAGATGCCTGGAAACAACCACAAGTCCCATAATGAGCAAATGAAGGCCGGGTTATGAATTGAGTTGTGCTGACCCCTACACAATACAACTATTCACGGTACAGTCAAATGAAAGAGATGAGAAGATGGGCCCCACAAATGCAGACAAATGTCAAGATCATGAACCGGATCCATACATATAGCCGATTCCTCAACTGGGAACAATCACTTTATAAAATATAAAAGTATGGATGTAAAAGTATTTTTGTTACGTGTTCAACGCTTTTAAGAATAGCATAGAACCAAATTTATGTTTAATATGTTAAAGATTGGAACATATTCTCAGAAAGACAGGGACATTTTCATTCTCTTCAAAGTCATCTGTATGAATCTCTGACATCACGCCTGATTACTCCAAGTTAAAAGGCAAGCGGAACCAGTCCAAACTTTCATGATTAGCTAATGGGAGTTATGTGACAAGATATGTCTAGGGCTTACCACGTTTATCATGAATATGCAATATTTAAGTTCTATAATATTATGAAAGATATTTAAAAATAGGAAGAATATTTTGAGATTTAACCGTTGCTTCAAAATAAGTTCGGAGCGACTGCTCTTGCCCTTTATTTTTCGCCATCTCATTTATCAATTACAATCATGTTCTCGAAATCACTGTTATTTAGAGTAATAAATACAGATTCGTTTCACTTGAATATTTCATACATAGCTTACATGCTCTGTTTTCACATAACGTCACAGATTCAATTCCATTCATTTCTACTATAGATCTGGATTTATGAACAGATAATCACAGATAAACAAATTTATCAATTATTAATATATAATTTTATTACATATTATATCGAATATCAATTATTTATCTGCAGCCTTTTGTGTTGTGTACACAACTGTCCCATTTTAAAAACGTACCGAACCGCGTGTAATTAATGACTACGTACACATCATTTCACCACGGATTTTCACATTTGAAACCTAGCGGTTTGCATTTCGTTGTTAAGTTTCGATATTTAATGTTTACCTTTCAACAAGCCCAACATCATTCACATTTCCTTACAATTAAAGGGCCAAACCTCTCACCCAAACTGCAATTTTGGTATCCGGGTACCAAAATTCTCAGTTGACTCAGCTCTTTGATTGACAGCTAATTCAAACAATGCAGAGTGCCAAAGCTTACATTACACAGCACGAACGGTACTTAGAGTGTTTTGATTATATGAATTGAGTGTTTCTATACTCACTCTGAAGCAATAAGCTGAGATTGTGCCTGGATGAGGATGAATTTCAAACTATTGTGGGAGGGGCTTCAGCGAAAATGTTAGGAGAATTGGTACTGTTTGGGGTGAGAGAACTGGGTCTTCAAGTTTTCGCCATTTTTATCAGTTTTCAGTCGTTTTCATTCTTACTCAAAATATAAAGCTACGCATTTTGAAGAAATTTAAAATTTCCCTTTCTGCTCACTTCAAGATAGCTCTTTATAGTAAATGCGTCAACTTCTATTGCTAAAAATTAGAAAACCGTGCATGAAAAATGAACCAAAATGTTACCAGATTGCTAAGAGTAGGTTCCTCATTGACATATCAAACAAAAAATATTGGTTCTTGAATATTCTCAGTTTAAAAATAACAAGCGCTCTATCGAAATAAAACTGTTGTTTGCACCGCAAAAAATGACCTCCCCGAAGCCCCACGTGATTCACACATCATACATCTAAGACAAACGGTAGCATTATCGAAAGTTTATGGTATATTCACAAATTCAGGGACTGAAGAACGCCTTCGGGAAAGCAAGAAAATTATATCCTCTTTTAAAAGACATCGGCTTCTCCACGTTTATATAATGTGAAAAATGGAATCTAGTGGTTTTGCGTAAAAAGAGTAGCCTACCCACACAGCATTCATCTATGCCCCTCCCACATTTCTCAGTTTTCGAATATATCCACTTGAGGTGATAGCAACATTTCTCCTGGATTTAAATGCGTGTTTGCACGAATAATAGAACATTTTACATACAAAAAACGGTAATTAGACTTTGTTTTCCCAATTTTTTCACAATTTTAATTCTGCACCACATTTTGTACATTGACTTAAATTAACACGTGGGTACAGTTTAGAGGAGCCTAATGAGTCTTGCATCTGTGTGAAGTTCTTTCACTCGACCTAAATTCAGAAATTTTCATTCAACAGTAATTAATACGAAGTAAACTTTTCTTCTAACCCGAAAGACTCTTTCAATATTTCTATAGTCTGGTAAACAATCAATTCAGAAGGAAAAGCGAGGTGCTGGACAAAAAGGTTAACTTGAAAGTCTCTGTCAAACCACGACTGTCCCCTTAAGACCAATCAAATGCCTAAATGGCACCTAATGTTTCCCCCCACACGGTAGAGCCAGCAGGGGCGTAGATCTAGTTTGCGGATTTGCGGCAAAAGTTCTCCTCAGGCAGAACATCAGATTGTATCTAAAGTCCGGATTTGTCAATAAGCAATCCATCCACACAAATGCGAACGCACACCTTACGCACACAAACATATACATACTTACATTGAAACGCATATAAACAAAATGGCGCAATATAAATGCAGTATAGATTACTTTAAAACAGTGGCGTAACCAGACTTTTTCATTTGGGGGCTGAGGGGGGGGGGGGGCAAAGGTTGATATTGGGGGGGGGGCTAGCACAAAAAACACTATCTAAGCGGAGCGCCACCATCGGTTGAAGCGTAGCGTACAGAAGAAATTTTGGCTAAAAATGCCTCTCAAATTGTCGGAAATGGCACTTTCCAGTGTCTTTGGTCCTGTGAATTTCAGCTAAATATCCCTACTTTTTTAAAACACAGGTTTGGAAATTTATACTTCCACTATGAATGTTTGCTTTATGCCAACGTGGGACCTGCTAGAGTCTTGAAAGGGTTGGCAGTAAAGGTTCTCCACTGTGACAATGCATCGCTTGTTCCTCCGTTTATTGCACAAGTTGACAATTTTACTGCTTTGTACCTGTGGAAATAGTCATACCATGCCTTAATTTAAACTGTGAAAGTCTGAAACTGCACATGAACTATATTTCATAAATCATACACATTTCAAAAAAGCACATGCAAAATTTCTCAATTAAATGACTCATGTGTTTTATTTGTGTTAAGTTTGATTTATGCCTAATCAGAATCACAATTTGCCATTATTGCTATCAAAATGCTGTTGTATGGGGACCTTAACAATTTGCTTGCTTTTAAAATCATTTGATTGTTTGCTTTAACCCTCTTATTTTTGGTCTTGACTTTTCTTCAATATATTAATTAAGCTAGGGCTATTTCTTTCTGTTTTAAGAAAAAATGTATTAGTAGGAATGAAAGCAATTAGATATCAGTAACTGCTGTACAATATCTTCACTCATTTATAAAATTTCTACTCCCACCCTACCCCCACGATCAGGTAATGCCACCGCCTACTCATTTTCATTATTTTTTTTTCGTCCTACGAATTTCATTTGGGGGAGGGGGCAAGCGGGGGGCAAGGCATTTCACTGGGGGGGGGGTTCCCGCCCCTGCCCCCCTGCTGGTTACGCCACTGCTTTAAAATAGGCTAAAAAGACGTTTTTTTCTAAGCCCTAAAGTCATCTTCATACTGCAATGTTATTCTGTTTGTTTTTTAAATCTCCCTGAATGATTGGAAGGAAAAATATTTTGATCGGTAGGGCGTTTGTCCCCTGGTCCCGACCCCTGGGTTGACCTGCCCTGACGGCTGGCCAAGGAAAAATTACAAGTTCAAAAAACTTTTTGCAGGGTAACACATAAAGCAATGGGAGAGACGCAACAACAGACTAATCAAATAATAAAAATGAAACGGAAACGAAAAAAACCTGGCCAAAACCTTAGATACATTTTTGTTTTCTTAAAAAAAATAATAAACTCGGCTTTACTTTTAGTTTGAAATTTTAGCTCCATTATAAGAATAATAAGAGTTTCATTTGAAAAATGACAAAAAAAACCCCCAAAAAACTCGCTGCTCACTGTACATGTAATGCGCGCCAGCTCAAAGAGCTCGGTATGAATGGACGCAATCCAATTACGGTATTTTCCGGACTTTTTTTGTCAGTATTCAGGTACAATCTTATTCTGGACTTAATTTAATTGTATGTGCATTTTCTGTTTTGTATGAAAGGAAACGTTCTTTACACGCGTCTGTTTGCATTTCTTATCGTATTCTCATATAGTGCGATAGCGATGTATTGTACGGTGAATTCATTGGTCGCATTTTTCGGAGATACTTTGTCCGCACTCAGTTAATCTTATCTTGGACGTAATTCAATTGCGTTTGCTGTTGTGTATGGAAGGAAACGATCTTTACCGTCTGTTTGCATTTATTATCGCATTCTAGCACAGTAAGATAGTGATGTATTCTACAGTTAAGCCATTGGTCGTACTTAGAAGGTTTGTGTCCTCTACGTCGAGGATTTCCTGGACGATGCGCACAGCTGGACATCAGCACAACAGAGCGCACCATGTGGATTTCATGCAGTATGGCAGGGTCCGTCTGAGGTTGGTTTGGGTTCTTGGGAGAGACTTCTGGTGCAGTGGATGTATATAGATGTATCAAGTCAGGGCGCCAATCTCTGTTTGAGAGTGGGGCAGGGGGTGACGAAAATGCTTACAATGTGCCCATGAGTATTAAACTGTGCACGTGTGGCGGGCACCGCGGGCGCGAAGCCCCAAAGGGCTCCTGGTGGGATCCAGGAGCAAAGCCCCTGTGGGGATCCAGGGAGCGAAGCCCCATGAAACTCTTGTGTTCTAGCATTTCCGAAGCTTCAGAAAAACTGTTTCGAACGAAAAACCGGAAAATGGTGACCATATCTTTAGGTCTACTCAAATTTTGGGGGCCAAATTACGATTTGGCCCCCACTTTTTCACTTGAGAGGGCAAAGGCTCCCTTGCTCCCCCGGGATTTGCGCCCTTGTATCAAGATAACGTCAACCTGAAAGTCTCCAGGAGGTGAACAAATTTCAGGGACGCTTGGGCACTGGTCTGTCTTCGGAGTCGCTTACTTTTATTCCGCGTAGTATCAAGGTTTCGTCTGCAATAAGTTGTTAGGTTAGGTTGGATTGAGTTTAACGACCCACTTTCTAACCAATTGGTGTAAGTTGATCCCGCCACGGCCTTTTCCAGTGGTGGCTTACTGGCTCATTTTCTCTATCCCAATGCCAATGCTGAGTACCAAGCACAATGTCAGTATGGTAGGTTCCGTTTTTTAAGTCTTCGGTATGACCCGGCAGGGACTCGAAACCCCACCTCCCAACTGCAAGTCTGTTGCTTTAACCACGTGACTATGCGGTCAGTGCATTATTGGAAGATAACTAATGTCTCTTTCCCTAAAAATGACTTGACATTGCCATCACATCACGCAAATTTACTAGTTTTATCGTTTTCGAAACAATGTTAGGGTTCGTGATGAATATGAGACTTTAAGATAGTTTTACATACTTAACAAATCCAAATGCACACGATATTTAGTTCCTCAACAGAAAAAATCAATCGGTTGTCTAATAATTGCTTGGAAGCAAAACATATACATATATATTAACGATAATCAGGTTCGTGGTCACTATAAGCCCAGATTATTCGTAATTGCCGGGGAAATTGTTAGTTTATTCTCACAGGTCTAACACAAATGACAATTTACACAGAAAGTCTGAACTGGCATTTCCCTTTGATTGGCAGCCAATGAAAAAATGCAGAGTACTGTAGCTCATATAACACAGCACGTATATGTACTGAGAGTGATCTGATTACACACTGGGGATTGCAATATTGGTACTCGCCCTGAACCAATGAACCAAGAGTGTGTCTGGATGAGTTTTGGACAGTTGTGGGAGGGGCTTAAGTACATGGTTACGAGGGGTGGAACTGCTTGAGGTGAGATGATTTGGCCTTTCATGCTTTACTTATTAATTTTTTGATCATAGATTGAAACTGTACATAGTTTGGTCATCTACTTAGTATCGGTCTAACACAACATCCAAGCATATGGGTTCTTTTTATCTCTTTTAGTATAGATCTTTTTTGAGTTGTAACATAGGCGACGATCATGGGGCGAGGCTCGGCTAGCCCTGTGGTCGGAATGTCATCTCTTTTTTTAGTAAGGGGACATCTTATCAAACGTCTCTCAATGTTTTGAGACATGAAGAGAAATGTGCGTATTCTATTCACATTTTTCATTTGGTAGGCTGACAGGAGAGGTGACCTGTACGGAACCCCTCTCCGATACCACGCAGCGTTCGTTTTGTACAGATGCTTCCTGGCCCAATACATCAGTACATGAAGCATACATCCGTCCAGGAGCCAATATCTTATTATGTATTGGTATCGAATTTAATGTTTTTGAGAAATTACTGCTATGAATTTTATCTTCTTCACTTTGTGTCGCAACCTCATGAATCTTTTGAAACAATTCAGTAGCCATTTTTGTCACGAATTATATAGGAAACCTGCCATGGGTACAGTCAAATATAATTGAATTTTGGTGACCGAAATTTACCTTTTGAAATGATCATAAGAATATTGCTCCTGATTTGTTTAGTCTAAATAATGATAAGAAGAACGATGATGACAACACATAGCAATATGGTATTATAAGAAAAAATCACATCTTACAATTACAGCAAGAAACGAGTTCATAATTCAGTAGTTAAAGTTAACGCAAAAACAGATATTCAGCTATTCTATCCGGAAAAACAGTCGTTTTATGTTTTTTGAACTTAAAAGTGTTAACTGAAAATCTGTCTTGATACCATTATCTAATTTCAATTATTAAATTGTTCGTGAATGTAGGCTCTTACGGAACTGATATATCCAAACCCAAACTATTTGTTCGATGTGCTGATTGCTGTTTTAATAAGTCACTATTTCATTTTACAAACGAGGAAGTTTAATTTACTAGATTTATTTATTTGATTCGAGTGTAATTTCGAAGCCGTAAATTTTCCTCAGAAATAGTTTGGACGAAAGGTGTACATATACATAATTATTATTATCATTTGAGGTCTTGGCTATCATCATTGACTAGATGAGTGTTTGACGTCATCTTTAGAAGACTCTTCGCCTATGATAGCTCATCAATTTGATTTAGTGGGCGATCATAGATTCAAATATTTCAAGTAAAACCGCTTTCTCTAGTTGTCATTTTCAACTTGTGAGGAAGTGGCTCTCCTAAGGTAACCTGACCTCACATTACAACTCACGACGACTGGCTTACATATGTCCTTGTAACGATGACGTGAACGAGTTGCCATGTTATATCATGGAAGTATATGCAGCGTATTAGCTAGGAGGCTATGCTGTTCAAAGCGTAAGGTATTCGCCTACTGTTCTAAATTAAATCACAAAATACGTTACTATGGTGATCCGTGCATCTGAATTAACGACGGCCGTGATTGGTTCAATAGCGATTCTCGCACGCATCAGAATTACCGATAAGGTGGTTTGTTGTTACTTCGTCGAGTATTTTGTGAACAAATCAGTCCTGGAATAAATGCTTATGGATTTTTAAGCCATGAATTAACTTAAAAGTGTCGTCTTGGAAACAGAGCATTAGAAAGTTGTTGGCAATGTGTCTTTTTGTCTCAAATAAAATCGATTTTTGAGAGCGGGAAACAACGTTAACTCGAGAGCTCTAACAAATATACTTATAAAACGCGTATATATATTTATTCACAAATAGTGAATCGCGAAACGCAAGTTCAAGAGAAATACGCCGTGCACAGTGTTAGCACATTGCTCTACCTTATAATTCTACGGTGATCAAATTTCCACGACTGAAGAAATTGTTCATAATTTTCGAAATTTCCCATGATGTTAACAATTCTTTTGGTAAAATTATTATTTTCAAGGGTTTAGCCCATGCGTTTCACCTCTAACAAATTACAGATGGATACTCTCATAGACCAGAAACGGTGAAAATTTAATTGAGAGTTAAATAGTAAGATAATTCCAACAAAAAAAACTCCTTTGAAATTATGCCGATATCCTTTTACCGTTCTCAAGGTGTACATCTTCAGAGTGGAGTGTTTATGGAGTAGCATGTTGCCTGTGTAATAATGATGAAGAGTGTAACACATGTTGACATTTCCTTTTTTAAATCCTTAATTAGTTATCTCTCAGTTTCTCTTCAGATAGTTTACCGTAACGAGCGATACAGTGGGTTTCAAGTTCTAGGACACTATATCAACTTCCAAAATAAATTCCCTGTTGCATATATATACAACTGATATTAAGGTTGTGAAACAAAGAATTTTTTACCCATATATGGTACGTCCATCTCTCGACATCACAAAATTTGCATAGTTAGTTTATTCATGATTTCGTGCAAGACAGACACTTCAAACGTACCAGTGCCAGATTTCGTCACACTTAAGCTAGAAAGAATGCATTTTTTAAATTGTGATATACGGTATATGTTCCGATCAAACTCAGTAACTATCATATTTGCCGGGTACTAAAGTGGAAAGAATGCATTTCCTATCGTAAGAGCGTTTGAATTGGGTAAAAACAAAAATTACCCTGAAAAAATGGTCAATCAGGCCTATTAAAGATTGTTTTTTAGGAAAAGTGTGGTTACTTTCCAAATTTTTATATAATTGCTTTCCACAAAATACCGACTGGGGCATTTTTATTTCACTCGACCTATAAAAGAGTAGTTACATTTGTCAAACCTTACCTATATGGTTCTACTCAAAGTCACAGAATCTTTTATACTGCAGTGTGGAAACATTGCCTTGCGTTGCCTATAAGTGAAGATTCTGTATTCTCCTCAAATGTAGTACAGTTTGATATGTTCGGATGTCGTCCAGTGAAGATTTCACTTTCCCAGACAGTAGAGAGGGCTTTAGGAAAAGATTTGGCATAGGTTTAGGCTTCTCGATCCTTTGCTAAAGATCATGTGTAGCATTTTTTTCATACAGTCTGAAACGGAGCTACACATGACCGACCAAGGATGCAAATGGTCCGCTGCCGTGAGGATGGTCGGTTCAGTGTTGTCCTTCACAGGACGTGGCTTACTTTTGAAGCAGAACTTCTTCTGGAGTAAACGACTCAATGTCAGCGATTCGGGAGGACATAATAAAAACTAAAACATACAAAACTGTGTCAATGGATAGGGTTGAGGTTAGGTTAGATGAGAGTTTTACGGCCCAGTTTTCAACCAATTGGTTCGAGTCGAACTGGTCACGAACGGGGTTTTGGTAAGTTGGCGGGAGCAGCCACTTAGCGAAAAAGAACTTGAATATTCATTCAGCAGCACCAGTAATATAATTTCTTAATGCTGCTTAATCATAATTGAAATACAAAAAGAGATTCACATAACGCATCATGTCTGTAGAGACAAAAAAAAGCATACAATACTAAATACAATTCGGTTGAACCAGCTCAGAAAAATTAAAAAATAGGTCAGGGCACTCACGAACCGTAACAGTTATTTTTTTTTTCCTAGAAGCTTTGATATATCGCATAATTCAATTTATTCCCTTAAAGATTACGGATTTATCTTTTCGGAAAGAGTATTTTATTCAGAATAATCTCAGTCGCCTTTGTCGAAAGAGTTGTTCTATGGATGTCACAACACCCATCTTGTACGTGTAATCTCTGTTATGGTAGCTTCTTTTCCAGCATGTACTGTAGAGTAATGTTACCCAACTTGTCAATAGTATCTTTCAACCACTTCGTCATGTTGGATGCGGTTTTCACTTGAATTCAGAAGACAGAAAAACTTTGTGCGATTTTTTGGAGTCACTGATTTTGGTCTCTCTGGCAAATAGCCAATTTTCGACCAATTTTTATTTTATCATTATTTCTACTGACATTTCAGTACTTGGCCGTAAAACTCCGTCTAACTAACTACTGACATTTCAGATAATGCAATGGTGAATCTGGATTCTACCGAGGGAAAAATCTAATCAGTCTCAAAGAAAGTGCAAATCTGCTTCTTAGCCAGTAGGTCTTTCAGACCCTTGACGAAGAAATTATCTGGCCGAGACCTGTGAAAAGGCCAATTATCTCGTCTCGGACAGAGTTAGAAATTCTTCCAAGGAAGTTCTTGCCTATGCGTAACTGCAATTACAGATGCCTTCTCCCGGCACCCTTCAAACTATAGACGAATCCGATCCGCCGCGCTTGTTTTAGTGACTACGGGCATCCATTGGTGGGGCCAATCAGCTTTTATTCGTCTTTATTTCTTGTATTCGTCTTTATTTCTTGTCTTCATGAAAATCAAACCCTCATATTCGGTGGATTTGAAGAAATTAAGATTCAATGCAGTGTATAACAAACCATGATACAGGTAAGCAAGGAAATTGAAAGACTAAAAGGTAATTGACCTCAGTAATGTTGGAATAAAATCAGACCATCACTTGATCAGTTGATTTTCCGGAATCGTCTGTACGGTAGCATGTACTAATCTTAAATTCATTCATACTCAGTAAGAATCTTCAACTTCTACGGACAGGTGACCGACTGACAAGGCGTTATCCTGGGATAAACTCACGGTACTAAACGCTTTAATCCTAAGTTGGGCCTAATCCATTTTACCTAGAGTTGTCCGCTTTGAATGTATTTATTTACAAATTAAATGTACTTTCCTTTTCTGTAGTTTAAATTTTATTGTATATGAATGACCACGGCCTAAAACAACCGTGGGCCTGTTCATTAGGGAACGGAAGTTAACCCCATCGTTATATACACTCGGTCTGCAACCTCTAGCATCGCTTCAATAAACCCCATGATATCTGTCACCCGAAACAACTTTTGCTTGTGGAAAGCAAAATTCTCACTTGATGACTGCTGTTTGATTGACATCACATTCAAAAGATGTAAAATCCTCCAAACTTTCCCAGATTGGGGATCTATGGCCCCTGATAATTAGCTCCTATTTACATTATGTGAACCATCTTACCTGCGGTGATTCCTTGACAAGTCAATGCAGAGTTTTATGATGGATAGAAAGAAAGGGCGCCCCTTTCTATTTGTAAGTATCTAGGCTAGGATGGATGAATTGGAAGTATTTGGGATGAGACAAATCCTCTCACACCATAAAGTCGAATTTCGTAACCTTTTAACTTAAGCCCCTCCCACAGTACTTATCATGTCTTGAATTTGTTGTTAATCACAGAACTATAACTGGCTGCCTTATTAAACCTTCGAACAGTCAACAACACAGCTACTGAATCGATCTTACACAAAATGAGAGGCCTTTCGAGTGATAGACCTATGTGTTAGTCATTTGGTGAGATGAGATTTAACGACACACCAACACGAATGTTTTACATAGTGTCAGTCAACTCGATATATATTTCAAGTTAAAATAATTTTCAAGTACGGTTCAATTGCAAGTTTGGTTTCCCTTTAGTCGCCTCTTACGACAGGCGAAAATACCGTGCGCATATTCTGAAACCCCAAGCCCACAGGGAGGCTACAGACCTTCGTAAAAATAGTTTTGTTTCGGTAGAGTTGCAATGTTACGCATGACTTTCAGCAACAGAAATTGACATTAAATTGCGTGAAACAGAGCCAAATATTCTTATCAATTGTTTTTTAATAGGTCCACTAGCTCAGTAGCCTTGTTGACTCACAACTTTTGGTAGTTCAAAATGATAAGTTTCTTCACCGAATGGCAGGATAGTCGTTTTTGAAGAAGCTATAAATGAAACTGTATGCGTCCCGGTGGGTAACCTTTGCGCTTGTTGTCATAAGATTCGAAAAAACCTCCAATACTATTGGTTAAAATGTCTCTCCTCCGCGATTTTTTTATTCAAAAAAATTGAAAAGAGGCTTCACGTGTGCTAATTTTTTTGAGTCATGCAGAGGAAAGAAAGGGTGTATCTATTTCACAGCTGGTCTTTTCCAGACATGTGGGGTCTGTTCCCTCTTCAATTTAAAGAATGCCTTGATTTGGTTATTGTTGAGACTCATGAAAAGTTAAGCCTTCCACTTTTCAATTGAATTTGAATCTAAATAACAATCCGCTTAGATACCCCCACTATCATTTTCAGAGAAATTAAAATTTGAGGTTTTGAGAAAAAGAAGAGAATTACAGTCTCTCTCCAAAATTAGGAATTGAGGCTCATTATATCTGCCTGGGAGATTCTTTAATTGATCCTTATTGTGAAACGTGTATCAGATTCACGTTGCCAACTGCAAAACAATGAAATTTACTTTAAGCATGACGTCACAGAACAGAAGGCACGCCCTCGATAAATTAAGGGTGTGGTTTACAACTCACACCAACAAAAACGCAAACATCTGACTTGTGCATCGGTAGGATACACTGATGCGTCCATAGAGCTACTTCGAGGGAGCAACGTACTTTATTCTTTGCCCTTGAAAATGTCTTCCCGAGACGTGAAAAAAGTTACTTCTATTGTCTTGTCAAATTCTCCTGCGCTACGCCTACTCAGTAAAATAGGCGTGTTACATGGAGATGGCTGTTTCTGAGAATAAAAATATTGTACTGTCTCTGCAAGTCAGTCCCTTTTGAACATTGACATGCCCTCTATTTTTTCACTACGTAATCCCTTTTCTTTTTTCCTTTAATATTAGGAATTATTCGTATTTGTGGTAGATATTGCTGTTGTTGCCATTTTATTTATAATAACAATCCACAACGTGAAAAAGACAGGATTATTCTAACATCCTTCCCATACACACGCCTTGCTTTTAAGCTTTCGCAAGGTTGACATTGTAAGTGAATAAATTTAATCTAATAGTTTGTTACGCACAGAGCTTGCATAACTTGGCCATAAATCGACATAGTTAAACCAAGGCTAAATTTGGGGAAAATAGAACGGAAAACACAATTTTTGTAATTCAATAAATGAATTAGACATTTACAGGGTCCTGTCGGACAGTCGACGACACGCGTGAAGGTCAAAACAACAATTAAGGTTTTATAACAAAGATATAACACCTTCATACTACAGACTTGCACTTACAAATTAAACAAAAAAAAAACCTTAGAGTAAGAATGTAGTCCATAAAAACAACAAACTGGACACGGATAGAACTTCGAAAAATCCTTTTCTGCCTGTGCTAGTGACTTAAAAGCTTCGAGAAAACCGCTAGGCTGTATGTTCAAGTGGTTAGAGCATCAGACTTGCAGTCGGGAGGTCCCAAGTTCGACTAGTCCTGGCCGGGTCATACCGAAGACTTTAAAAACGGAACCTATTGCCCTTGTGCTTGATGTTCATCATAAACAATGGAGTAGGTAAAACATGACAGTGAGACAAAAGTGGAAAAAGGCCGTGGCCGGCTCGACTGTAATCAATTGGCTGGAAACTAGGCCGAAAAACTTCATCTAACCTAACCTAACTTAACTTAACCGTAAGCTTCGAGGAAACGTCAAGTTGAGTGTATGTCAAAATATGTGAATGCGTGTTTTGTGCATATAAGTAAGCGCTCGCGTTCTTATCAGTGTACATATTGCTTGTAGACGATTTCGGTTCGACACCATACAGGGTTCGACCGGATGTTGTAAATTTTTTGTCCTCTAGATCTACGCTACTACCCTCAGTAACAAATGATGAAGATTTCCGTGTTATAGGCTACGATCAGGCAAACCGTATATGAAGACCGAAAATTCAAAACACGTGATAGAAATCTGCATGCATGAGAATGCATGCATGAGAATATGCATGAGAACATGCATGAGAATATTGGAAAATGTTGATAAACGGTTTTCCTCCTAGCATATATCACACTTTACCCATACGAGAACTCAGCTTGAGGGATTAAACCCAAATTACTGATGATTTCTAAGTTTTAAACTGCAACCTTATACTTTGCGATTCTTAATAGCAGCCGTTAAGTTGCGCTAGCTTTGAAGTAAGGGACTCAAAGACATTTTTTTTGTCAGGATTCACACTTCCTTACAGGTGCGTAGCCAGGATTGCGTCATGGGGGGGGGGGGGGGGCAAGACGTGAGAGAAAAGTTAAAGGATAGAGAGAAAACACGCTATATTAGGTGGTTTTTGCATTGCAAGGTTGGGTCATGGGCCCCCGTGGTTACGCTACCCCTTCCTTAGACCACTTAACTCAACTCTTTTATCGGTTGGGTGAAGGACAAGGGGTACATTCCAGAGGGTGAACTTTGGCGTAGGGAATACTAAAAAAAAATAAGTTTATGCGGCAGGTGCATTATATTATCTTTGGGACGAACACATTTACTACCTGTCACCTCCTTCTCTGTGTAAAGGTTTGCATTGTGCACAGAACTGTTGAAATCGTTAAATCAAATGAATATTCAGAGCATTTTAACCACGTGACAAGACCAGTTCAAAAAAGTTTCGCAAAGAACAAAGCAAAGGAGAAATTTCATAAACCACATTTATGGTATTATCATAAACGATGTTTATAAAAGATGTCTGACAATTGAGCAGTTTTATAACCTTGAAATTTTGTCACTAAAGGATCTTTGTCAGACATGCTATAGGAAACGCTTTTACATGTTCAAGCATGTATAATGTTAATGCTATATAATTTGAAGAATCATTAGTATAATTATAAACTGGAATGAAAGGCACACACTTTTTGTCAGTACTCATTCGTAGTGTTCATCCGGTCTGTAAAACAAATAAGAATTTTTACATTACCTAACAATTAAACTCTTTTGTACTCGGTTAATGTCATTTACTGCAAGCTGATTGGTCGGTCTTGGGAGTTTAACACATCAAAATCTAGACTTCTTGCTTAATCAGAAACCTCGCCCATGGCCTAGTCCAGTTGTGGGTACTAATGAATATTTCCCCACTCAAAGTTGAAGCGCAGTTAACCGGTTTTGTGCGTACGGCAAAGAAGGGCTGAAGTATGATTTTATATACAAATGCAATGCAGCCCTACATTTTAAGGTAAAGAGCAGTTCCCCCATACTTATTTTGAAGAAAAAGCCAAATAGCACAATTATCGTCTCATTTCTCTTCAAAGTATCTTTCATTACATGTAATGATTTAACTATTGTATATTCAAGGTAAACCAAGCAGTTTTTCCACTAAATTTCACATTTGAAGAGAAGAAACATTGACACGTGACTCTCAACAGCCAATCATGAAACTTAACTACTACACTACTTCAATTAGGGAAGACTGCTCCTGCCCTTTAAGCTCGAACCGAGCACATTTAAACTCGTAAGTCGCAATGCATGAAAACGATGGCGGTTTCTAATTTTCTGAAGAGAACAAACGTAACTACAGGCGGACAGGCGCTTTCTCTTACCTTCTTGATGTGGATGTGTGTACGTTTTTATGGACATTATATCTTACAAGCCACTATAGAGCACATTCGTGTTGATGTTTCGTTAAATCCCACACAATTTACGAACTATACCGTACATCTTGCCAAGAAGAGAAAGGGAAGCGAGGTGGGTAGGGCACGAGGATGTTTCTATAGAGAGTCCGGGTTCTTATAAGAGATGCACATTAAACGTCACTCGTCTACACAATCCAATGACAATGCAAACGAGTACGTAGACCTGACCCGTATTTTTACCCAATATTCCATCACAGTATACGACATTTTCTTCATTTCTGGAAGAATCCACATCAAGTTTGCCTCTCCTTTTTTCTGGGTGTTTAATTCATCTTTTTTGTTTGTTTAAAAGGTGAGATAAAACCTCAGCTGCTATGTTTAAGGTTGAGCAATTATATCTGTCACAATGAAAGCTAATGTTTGTCCTCAGAAGAAAACATGACGTCACGACAAGTTACAATTAGGGCGATCTAAAGTGCTACATTCTTAAAGGAAATGTGTGCCAAGGATAGACAAGACGAGAGATGGAGAAGCTACACGACGGCTGAGACAGTTTTTTTCAGCCAAAAAATTTTAAAATTTGAGTCGTTTTCTTACAAACTTGGGACAGTTTTGCAAACCATTTTCGAGCGAAGAGCCAAATCCCTCATTAAGCGAGTTCGGTTACTTCCGCACCTATAACACGTATTCCACAATTTGGGTTTACATGAAAATGTGGTGCTATCATTCTTTCTAAATCCAACAACAACATGAGCAGGAATCAAAAGTGTGATTCTGTGCGGTGAAATTTTCCTAAATTTCCTTTTCGGTGTAAAATGTGCATTTTAATCCTCTGCAAGGTATTGCTAGGTCCTTTTTTTTCGTTCGGGTCGGCTATTTAGATTTATGCTTAGTGTTACATTAGGTACTGCCCGGAAACAAGAGAGCGTCATGTGTTATGTGCATAGCTCAGGTTGTGTATTTGTGATTTCACTAACGTTTAGCGATCATCCCTAACGATCACTTCTTCATCGCTAAGTTGTGTCGTTTGCCACTAGGTTTAGTGAAACCCAAACTTCTTTTCTAGCGCTATGAGCGATAACTTCTAGTTAGCGAGCGACCTAGCGATGATCTCTAAAATTATTGTTTGCCTAATCGGTCCCAGATGAACCCAGGCCACTTGTCCACATTTTCCCTAACTCCATCCCATAAATTATCCCTTTCATTCTTCTGCAAAGGTTTGTCCACTAAGAACATTGTCATTGTAACGGGACAAAGCTCTTAAAGACATCATCCAACACAGTTCCAATTTTCCCAACCTGCTTACTTCTATAGTCTTAAAGCGGCTCATTAAGTTGGTTCTTGAAATTCAAATTTTTTTCCAAACTTCTCAAGAAGGACTTTATTCAAACTTGAACTTTTTATCTAGTTGACACTAAACAGGTCATGCACCGACGTCACTGCGTTTCGAGTCTTTCTATTTTTCCATCTAGGCGTCATTTTCATTAACTCAACCCACAAAGTGTAGGTAGAGCTCATGTTATACTGTAGAGGGACAAAATGTCTGTCTCACTGAAAAAGTTTCTCTTTTCGAAAGGTTTCAGCCTCTGTAATTGCCAGTGGATTTTTCTAAAATTTGCTGTAAAGGTGTCATATTGGAGGGGCACCACATTTCCTTCCTTGCAACATGATAAACCAAAGAAAAGTTGGAATTTTGGGCCATTATGATAATGTTTTGCCTCAAGGCAAATTTCATGAAAAACAATCCCTGTGGAGGCATTGTCAGCATATCCGCCTATTCTTATAACTGCCCTTGTCCATTGTGTATATACACACCATGAGTTCCCAGTCAGCTAATTGCTTATCCTTCAGTAATTTTAGTATCTAATACCAGGAAGCTGCCATTACACAGATCTTTCCTTGCTGTTCGGGGGGCACTTCCATACTGTAGGGTCACTGTAGTGCTATATGGCAAGTTTGTTTCCCTGGTCAAGCTGGATTAGTGGTGGATATATGATCTTTTTTACAAGTTACAATTTGGAATAATGTCAATTTGAATGAACACAATCAACATTTATTATAAGCCTCCAGATGGATGGTGAATTGACGTTTCTTCCAGTACTATCCTTTTTTTTACAAATATCACGGAGGAGTGAGCTGGGGAGGGAGTGAGAGGAAAACAGGTGGAAATGATGGGAGAGAGGGATTGAGGTAAGGGGGCAGGAAAGACATTTGTTATCTTCTCTTTCCTTATTGCTTATACCGCTGTCCTACACAAACTGGTAACTTGTACTATGACTTAAGTTCCCGATTCCTTCCCTCAGAGGGAGCACTATTTAAAAGTGAACCTCAACTTAAAAAAAAATCAAAATAATATTAAAAAGCATGAAAAAAATTCTTAAAGTCCAACTCTCATCTTAATAGGACATTCCTGGGCTGAGATACAAAATTTGAAGTGAATTCACTAAATTTTATTTGGTACATTGCACAATAATTTGTGATGTCATTGTTGTTAGTAATATTACAATCTTTGTCTTTCTTTGTTTTTCTGAAAGTTACCGCAACTTGTACCAAGGTTTGATAGCATTCTTTCTGTTTTGGGGTGTTGTAATTAATTAAGCCCTCTCTGTGCAACATGCTATGGAAGCAAACAGCTGTGTTCAAGGTAATAAAAACATTTTTAACTTTAAAAGGAACAAAATATATGTGAGTTGTACAACAAGAAGTTAACAAATTATTGTGCAATAGACCAATTTGTTTTAAGTGAACGAAATTCAACATTTTATAACTCAGCTCAGGAATGTAATATGAAGATGGGAGTTGGGACTGCTAGCATTCATTTTTCATGCTCTTTTACATATATTTTTGGGTTATTTAACTCGAGGTACATTTTAAGGGAAGAAGTGGCTATAGAGATTAATCCCTGACACAGTTCAGTTGCTAGGTGAACAGTGTTAACATGCTGGTCAGCCCTACAGGAGCTGTCTGGGTATGTGTTGAGGGTACAGTGTGTACCATGATTTTGTTCAAGATGAACTAAAAACTGAACCGGTGACATCAGAAGGGTTGAGCGACAGTAGTTTTGCTACTCTAGTTGTTACTAAGGTGCTGTTTCGGTTATAAAAACACGTCAACCCATGATAAGCTCCATCCACTGTAGGCCTATGCCAAATTGAAACGGGCTGACGTCACTTGCATGACCTTTATATTACATATTCGTGTTGGTGTTTCGTTCAATTTAATCTGACTAAAGGAGGACAATATCGATTAAAATGAATCAGTAAAAATCAACAATGCAATACACACAGATACACTAGAAGGCAAGAAATGATCTATACACGATGCAAATTCAAGCATGGAGAAGCAATTCCCTTTCTGTAGACCAAGTACATATGATGTCACAATCCAAAAGTACGCCCTCCTTTGGAGGAATAACAAATTAACATCCACAAAAACAAACAGCTGCATGATTGGTCAACTAATCAGATATGCCAGCAAGACTTCTACACAAGAGGCGCGACCCACCAATCTACACATGTCCTACACAAAGATCAGTGGTGAGGCCACATGTTTCATTGTCATTCGCCCAAAATTACGTCAGTGATGACGTTAACGCATAAGGTCTATTGCAAACAATAACGGCATGAACATTTTTGTTTTATTAAAAAATTGCACGATCAACCAAATCACCGCGGCTTTGTGTATCACTTAGTCTTTCGGAAGCGAAGGTCTATAGACCGATTGGGAAATACAATTTGATGTACCAACAGATAAAGTCCACGAAAAATGTCAGGACAGTCACAAGCAATAACAGTGACCTATTTCCTCACACCACATTAAAAGGTCACATTATTCAACTTTTCCGTTTAAAACAGCAAATTTAAGTTCTGAAAGGGTATTTTCTCCAAGAAAAGTCTTTCTCGTTTTTTATCTCTGAAGTCAGAAGAACAGTGCATTTTACCCCTAACTTGAACAATTAATATCTAATTACTAATATGGTATATGAATTCTCCGTCCCGGTACACTTTACTCCCCATCTAGCATTGTGCACCCATGTTTTCTAACTAGTCTATTTCATTCGATCGAGAAAAAAGATGGGAAAAGAAACCTAACGGGATGCATTCATCAGTCGTATGTTGTTCTAATGTAGCTTCATCTTACTTAGAAAACCGTGCTTTACATGCTGTACATCAGCTTCTATGGAAAACCAATCATTCATCACAAGAAGAATCAAAATTTATATAGATGATACATGGAACAGTCTTCTCTTTGCTAGTTTAATGTAAATAAATTTTGCATTTGCGTTTTTTTTTTCCGCAGAATTTTTTATTTTGAACTTCGTGCTACGTTCGTATCCCGTGTTCGTTTCCAAGCACGTAAAAGTCAAACCTAGATTTTAGCACACCTGAAGAAGATTGTGGAGCACTTTATCCTATCACGCAGACTAAAAAAAAATGCTTTGCAATTAGAATGACGTATAAATAGGAAAGACAATCGAAGTTTGCATAAGCATCATTCACATTTCTCTCTATCTCTTTATTGGTTTTATCTTTTTTTCAATTTTGCGTTCTCTATTTCTTTAAGCACTAACAAACGAGCGCCTAAAATGAAGGGGAAAATACTCGTAAAAACTGGCAAAGTTATTTATTTTGGCATTACATAAGACAAAGGTACAAATATTGTAAACCGATAACTAATATTCTTCATTCAGTAGTTTCAACACTATAGCTTTAATGGAAATAATATCGGATTTTATTTAACACAAAGCATTTTCTAATAATTTTTATCTCTGTGAGCATACCAAAAATTCAATTTTCGATGACAAGCTAAATTCTTGCACAGTTTTACATAATAGAAACGAATATGTCGTTTGCCAAAGCCTATATTCACTTGTTTCCCGGACACGAGTAATAACTCGCAATAACCCTACGTATCAATTGCCCATAAATTATTCTTAAGTTTGCATTGAAGAAAAATTGTCTTCTGACGAAAAGCACGTATTGTTTTGAGGTTAAATAGAGGATAAAATATTAAATATAGGCTACTTACCCTGAGTAAAAATAAAGATATTAAAGGCAAAACGATTTTTCAATTATCCGACGTAACACAAGGCATATAGGTTTGTACAATCCTTTACGAGTTACCGAAGACACTTATTTGTGAGTTTAAAGCCATATTGAGCTCCGTCACTACTTGGATGTGCACGTATATATACCGTGATTGATAAACTGCTCTCTGTGCAACAAAGATATGTCGGGAGCACTGTGAAGAAGATTCTACATAATGCCAACCCTCTGGGGAATTACTGTGACTTTATTAGTTTAGACTCCTTCATTCAGGCGTTTATTTCAATTGACTTTTTTCCTTAGGTAGTCCGTTGCTTAGCAAACAAATAGTGTAGTTTAAGTACTCTTTTTCAAATAAAAACGAGGATGACTGGTTGCGGGTTATTCGCGTTTTATTGTGTATGACAAGGCAGGTGTTTCGATTACTCAAGCGATAATCTCCATATGCATGTAATTTAGCAGGTATGTGCCTTCGTCATTTCGAGTTTCGGACTATATCTATCCGTTTTTCAACAAATTGAAAGGACGGCTTAAGATTTATAAGATGATTCGTGACCAGGCATGGGTTTTTTTCTCGTTTTGATTGAATGAATTCATTAATAAGCCGTCTCATAGATTTTTGACCAACGTTACATGTAAAAAATGTAATGGCCTGATGGGAATAAAATTGCATTTTGCGGAAGATCGTGCTTCAAGATAATAAGCAGGAAGGAGAGGAAACGGAAAAAGGGCAAAAGACGAGATGGCACATAACTTGCTGATGAAGAAAAGGTCACGTGTAACTCACAAAGAACAACAAGACAGATATCAGTGACAAGCGGATTAAATAATTCTACGAGTCTTCACGTATGTAACGCGTCAATTGGGACTGGACGAGAGATATCTGTCCAACCTTGGCTTTCTTTCAAATTGTCGTCACAGTTTTGTTTGGAACACGGTATGAAGAATAAAAGCACAGGTATAGTTTCTTCAACAAGACGGCAAGATAAAAAATCAACAAAAATAAAATAGACAAACATCACACACATTTTATAATAAAAGTATAAGTGTTATACAATATAGATTTAAATGGTCTCATTATTTGTAACTACCAAACTAGGCAAGTATGCAAGTACTTGTGGCATTATAAAATTATATAAAATAATTACATGTTTTATTATAATATAGTTTTATGTCACGAAACGTACGGTATTATTCAAAATCATTAGTCGTTTCATTCAGTTTGTACAGAATAGTTGCACAATATAGGTATCTGAACAAAACAATTCGTGGATTTTTTTTATCACATCAGTTGCATTTTGCACGAGGTGACAAGAATGATGAAAATGGGTACGATTAATTTATGGCCCGGTGTCTTTGGTCACCTTGCAAGAAATTTACTACAGAAGATGATCTCAGAGCAGTAGGCCTACAGTGTAAAACCTTTCTTTGGTCTAAGGTAATACTTAAGGTCTGTTCTAAATACTATATGTCACCGAGTCTAAGCATATGGAAACTAACTGCGCAGAAGTCTGTACTTAGTTTCGCGGTTAACTACAAGCAAGACATTGCACCTTTAAGGACAGAATTGACATCCAAAACGCGGACTCTTAGGATGGCAAATTTGGTGGCGTCTAAATTGACTAACTACGTTAGTCGCTCATATTTACTAATTTGTGATGATATCGAATTTCGTCAGTAGTAATGGGCTAAAGAATATTAGTCAAAACATAGTCAAAGAGACTTAAATATTTGTTAGAAACTAATTCAACTGGGTCAATTATTAGTTAATATTTGTTGACTAACGTGATTGGTCGATTCAGGCAATGTTTGACTAATTTGTGTTTACAGTGTTGGGTCTTGTAAACTCACCCTGAAGTAATAAACTTAAATTATGTCTTGGTGAGAATGAGTTTTAAAAAGCTGTGGGAAGGATTTAGGTAAGTAGTTTTTAATAAATGGAACCGTCAGGGGTGCAGACGATTTGGGCTTTAAGTAGTGGATTACAGAGTGAAGAAATACGAGATTATAATGTAGTTGAGATTGCTAGGGGATATGTCAGAATGCGTCTTCGTAATTTCCACATTGCGCCATGGATGAGAATGGAGGAGAACCAATCAAAATCAAGCTGACATTGCACGGTTTGTTCATGTGGCATGCTTGCATGCAGTTGATGCACTAGATAAATTTATGGGCATAAGAATGAAGTAAAAAAATATCCTTAAGGAACATTTGATGCGCCCTGAACTGTTCACGAAAATCGTGATTAGGTCCATGGGGGATTACACCTGAGCGGTTCTACACTGTAAGCAGAGTTAATTATGGTATAAAATACACATGAAAAATTGATAATTGCGCCCCGAGTGCGCTGGAAAAATTTGTACAATGTAAGACGCTTTGATATCTAGAGTCTGTTATTTTGTCTGTTTGTTTGGATACGAACCACGCCCGGGGAGGGGGTAGGGTGGACTTGGGCTTCAGCCGCCAATTTGCAAAATCCTTGTTGAATCGTGCAGATTTCGGTGCCTATAGTCGGACAGAGATTATCCCCTGGGGTGGGATCACTACCGCCTTCGCCTGAGAGAAAGAGTCCCGTACGGTCATGATAAGAACAGAGTCTATCGGGCACAGGTAAGGCCTCACCACAACCAAAATTTGCTTTGCGACAAGGAAAAATAATTTATCACAACCCAGTTGTGTTCGCGAGTGCCCTCTAACTGAATTACAAGTCACACACAACTGACACAAATGACGCCATACCGGCATATCAAAAGATATTTTGTCCAAACTTTCGATCCAAAGTGTGAGGTTAATGATAGTAGAAGGTAACTTTTTATACGTGTGCAAACCGCGCAGACGCTTTGTACGGGCTAAAAACAGAACATTTTACGTTGCATAATGAAACGAATTCGGAGGACACAGAATGCTGCCACGGGCAAATATTATATTCTTACGTAAGCTAAGGTATAAGGCTCCCCTTGTAGGCTGTGGGTTTTAGAATATGCCCACGGTATTTCCCGTCTGTCGAAGGTGACTAAAGGGAAACCAAATTTGAACTTGAATCATACTTTACATTACACATCACAATACCGGCATAAATAAATTTACACTTTGAACTTTCTATTGAGTTGACAGACACTCTACAACACATTCATGTTGGTGTGTCGTTAAATCTCATCCAACTAGCTGAGGTATAAGGTAGGAGCATCGGCCCTTTAAATTGGAGCAAAGAACAGAATTTACCTGTATACCCCCCTGTATTTCCTACATTGTGCTGACATTCAGTTTGCTTATTGAGGAGTTATGGTATTCTTAGCGGAGGGAGGGAGACCAGAGGGACCCCTGAAAACAAAGGCTCGGTATCGAGCACCATGCACCACGCAAGTTGAATTTAGGGATCATGACAAAATGATAGCAGGAAATGGCTCAGCTAGGCTGCAACTACCTCAGTCAAGCTTTGCTATCACACACATTACAAAAGCAGGATAGAGCTTGTCTGCTATTTTGATGAGTAAAGCAATACAACATGGCTGCAGCTGCTGCAGCTTAGCTTTAAAGAGTGTCCACTGTACATTTCTTCGTCTCATTGCTCCCCCGTCTCATTGATCCCCCCTCTTATTATTTCGTCTCTTTGGTCCCCTGTCTCATTAGTCCCCGTCTCCATTGGTCCACAGTCTCACTAGTCCCCCGTCTCATTAGTCCCCCAGGTTAAGGTTTAGAGTTAGGATTAGGGTTAGGGGACCTATGAGACGTGGGACCAGACGGGGACCATTGAGACGGGGAACTGTGGGCATTATACCCTTTAAAGGGGCTCATTGAGTGGATATTGATAACTTAATGAGAGCATTAAAGGGCACTACCTTAATGAGAGCATTAAAGGGCACTACCTTAATGAGAGCATTAAAGGGCACTACCTTAATGAGAAGATTAAAGGGCACTACCTTAATGAGAAGATTAAAGGGCACTACCAAATGACGATGCTTATACTTAGCACAATTAATCAAGTTTTGTATCCAATAGTTACATACCAGTATGCGGAAAAAGTTAAAATTTGAATTTTGTGTTGTTCAGACTTGTAACAATTTTATGTATAATTTGGAAAAAATGTCTGGTCACGAATTTTTGAAAACCGAATTGAACCGTTATGGACCAGCTCATAAAACAGTAACATGTTTATGTAAGATATTGGGACTGTCTATATTTGACCATGGGCATGTGAAAAACTGAACAGGTTTGGAAAAAAATTGTTGAATTTCATAAACCAACTCAAGTGAGCCGCTTTAAGAGCTACAGCTCAGTAATCATTTTTTAAATGATGCCAAGTTATCAAAATACTTCGTGATTCTTTAGCTGATATTTTTCATGACATGTCACATAGAGACATCATTAAGTATCAACGGTAACATAATTTGGGGGAATTTTTTTCATATTGGTAAAAACGTTCCCGATTCATCACAACCATGTAACTGCATCATATTTTTATCTTTGTCACTCGAGGTTAATGGAAACTTACGATTCCCTCGAAACTTGACAGCACCGTATAACACTTCCATGTCCCAAAGAAACTTGTTGCCTCACAACGGCTTAGATAATCGGTTTTATCAAGTGCTTCGCAAACATCTTTTACTCTCGCACGCGATACTGTTTGCTTGATAGCTAACATAGCTGGTTGCAAAAAAGAGACTGTATATGTCAGAAAATTCATGGTTTTATGTATATAAGCAAACTTATTTCACCACGGAGTGCGATTAAAATATCGTCTTCATATGTTCTGCAAAGTCAAAAATAACAACATGGACCTACCGGAATGACAAACCAAGCAAATTACTCCTCTGTAAGGTAACACGTTCACAACCATGACAATATATTTGATGATGAAATAATTATTAATATCATCTTAATTTCGAGGGTCAATTACCCGGAAGAAAAACACAAAGTAGTATCCCAATTCTGTCTTTGCCAAAGACAAAAGTCATTGCGGATACGTGACCAATTAGGTCTATTTAGGTCCCGTCGGACGCATTGCGCGACTTTTATGCGCTCATAAATGCTACTGAACGATTGCCTCAGGCCAGTTTGGAAGTTTTGCGACGAGTCCATTGGCGTTCGCAGGTTTTCACTCAACGAAGGGGGAGGGGACATGCAGTACGCCTGAAGGAAGGGGCGTACCCCCTCCCCCTTTCAAGTTTTTCGGCCTTTTCAAGGAGCTTAGATGTAAAATGGTACAAGGCTTTCCACTTAGACAGGAACATTGTTTTAAGTTGAATAATGGTGGTAAATGGGCGAAAAATGAAAATTTTATGTCTTTACATGCAATCCAATGCCATGTACGCTACCTCTCAAAGTACAAGTTGTTTTTAAATTTGTGCACTTTTAGGAATCAAAAATAAAGTACATCTGTGATCGGCATGGGCGTACGGGAGCATTTCAGTTTGGGCGTTTATCTTGACCACCAAACGTAATTCTGCCATATGAAGACTATGTAAGCGGAGTGCCACCTTCAGTTGGCGCGGAGCGAAGAGAAAATTTTAAAAAACGGCCGCGACCCCTCAGATGGCCGAAAATTTCGTCGTCATGCTTGAAAAGAGAATCTAAACATTCTTCATTTCTAGATTTCGTTTGCTATATTCAAAATTCATCAGCTTGCTAAGTGATCAGAAAATTATCACATTAAACATACCACTACCATTAGTCAAATGGTCTTGAATCTTTTCAGTCAAGGGGAAACTATACAATCTTATTGGAAATATGCTAAAATTTCTTTATGGCAGAATTGGGCCTAAGTTTGTTCTGGCAAGAAAGCCCCCTGCCAACACTTAAATGCTACCGTACGCCAATGTAGATTACTGATGCTCCTTTTGACTCCTAAAAGTACGCAAATTTAAAAACAAAGTTCTTTTTAAAAGAAAGCATACATGCCATTAAATAGCATGTAAAGACACAAAATTTTCTGTTTAATCCCAAATAACCACCACAATTAACTTTCATGACTATTTCTGTTTAAGTTAAAAACCTTGCACCATTTTGCATTTAGGCTCTTTGAAAAAGCCAAAATTTTTAAAGGGGAAGGGAAACTCAAGGCTGGAAAACACTCAACATGCTCCATGCCCCCTTCCCTGTCTTGTGAGAGAATCTGTGTATGCTATTGACTGCTACCCATATATTACACAGGTGGTGCTCTAGTGAGAGTGTTACGATTACATATTGGGTCTTGTATACTCACAATGAAGCAATAAACTGATACTATGTGTGGATGAGGATGAATTTTAGACAGTTGTGTGTGTGTGGGGGGGGGGGGGGTGGAGGTTAAGTAAGGTTGGTTAGGAGGACTGGGATGTGAGGATTAATGAGTCTTTTAAAATATTGAGATTTACTTTCTCCATTTAAAATAATAGATTCAGATTACAAGTGCAACACTTTGTGAAGTCATTGTTGTACTACTCAAATTACAATCTTTTATTTCTTAGTTACCATGAAAGCTGCTGCATCTTGTAATGATGTTTTTACAGTTATGAGGTGACTTGACTATGCAAGTCCTCTCTGTCCAACAGGCGTTGACAGAAAACAGCAAGCATTCAAGGTCACATAATCATTTTTAATTTCAAAACAAAACAAAGCATGTTATGTAAATTGGACAACAAGAATATCACAAATTATTGCACAATGAATTATTTTGACTGAAGTGAATAAATTTCAACATTTATCATCTAAGAAATGTCATGACAATGGCAGTTGTATGAAAGGATTCATTTAACAACCCCCAAAATGTAGATTTTTTTAATCTTTCACTTTCACTTTCAGACTACTTTAGGAAGTCCGTGAGTAATGATAGAGCTGCATGGAATTCAGACTTTGTTTCCACTTGGAAGATCTGCTCATTTCACCACATATTAGACTAAACAGAAATCAGGCACAGCAAACGAAAATAGATTCACTCAATTTATACATGAATGTCTTTATTGTGAAAAAATGCTTTAATCAATATAAAAAATTAAAGTATATAAAAGGATCTATTTTATAAAGTCTACTTCATAAATTTTTCAAAGCCATTAATAGTATACATTGTGAATAATGCTGCAACACCCTCTTAACTAAAAATCAATTTATAATTATCACAGGCAAGCCTTCACTATCTGCTACTGCCCTCTGTCATTTGACTTTGCTTTTTTAATTCATTCATGAATATATTTTTTGAGGATAAGACAATCGCAATTCCAAACTTTACCAAAATTCCCACCACAGGGTGCATTATTCAGTATAAACTACCGTACCCTTCTTGACATAACCTGAATTAATATCCTGAACAGGAATTTCTGACACTTAACCCTTTACCGTTGTTTGGATCCTTTTGGACCCATACGGAGAGTGCGGCTGTCCCCCATCTTTACTGTTTCACACGGAGCTCAAAACTGCAAATAGCTAACCGAAAATTTGGCCACAACAACCAGAGAGACAATAGTTTAAGGTCACGGGGTCAATAGCCTACGGAAGCTGATGCGGCTTTTCCGCCCAACCCCGAGGCGTGCAAATATGCCCTGATCGGAGCACAACGGTAAAGGATTGATGGGAAAATCAGTTTAGAAAATGTTGACCGTAATGTTTTAACTTTTCAACTTTTTCCCATTGAGCCAAAATCCTACTCACAAATATTTTTATTGGAGGAAACCCCCACCTCCCACCCCACTTGAGCTTTTGAAATGCTTTGCCAGTACAATGTGCTTTGCACACAGGTGTTCATCTACTGCAGATGGTGGTTTAGATATCTGTGGAAGAGTTTAGAAAGTGGCTACCACAAAGTGGTTATCACAGAGTTGCTACTGACAGACTGACAATGAACAAAACACTTTTAGGTGTCTCATGTGTGGTGTCGATGTCAGTGCCCCCTTCATCTGAGTTCCTGGCTACCAGTGAGTTGGAGCGACAATTTTGACAAATGATGGTACATTCACTATCTGCTTTCAGTAAATAAGCCTCATTTTTTTCCACGCCCCTCACTTTTGACACCCCAGTTAAAGTAATGCTTGTGTCTTTTTAATATTCATTACTGCCCCACTTTATTGTCCCACTTTATTGTCCCACTTTATTGTCCCACTTTATTGTCCCACTTTATTGTCCCACTTTATTGTCCCACTTTATTGTCCCACTTTATTGTCCCACTTTATTGTCCCAATTTATTGTCCCACTTTATTGTCCCACTTTATTGTCCCACTTTATTGTCCCACTTTATTGTCCCACTTTATTGTCCCAATTTATTGTCCCACTTTATTGTCCCACTTTATTGTCCCAATTTATTGTCCCACTTTATTGTCCCACTTTATTGTCCCACTTTATTGTCCCACTTTATTGTCCCACTTTATTGCCTACCAATGGAGCTGTCTCTGTTTATTTTGGTTGTCTACATAACATTTTTGCCATCTTAAAGATGGCAAGATGTATTTGCTGGCAAAATGCTCAATGCCACCCTCTTCCTAAAGATTCCTTCCTCTCTCCATCTCACCCCACAATGCGAAGCAAGGAGTCAGATTTGTCATGAATTCCTACATCAAGGCATGCCCTTTGAATACTGATTTCATGAAAAAAATTAATAGTTTCTATGACAGCTTGATTTTCATGGTTGTCCAGTTGTCCAGGACAGCTTAATTCCTATACGGACAACCAAACATTAAAAGTTGGTTGTCAGCGAAACAACCACTTCCTAGTGTAAATTAAAAAGCACCTTGCTCTTATCAGATTCAAGGCTACTGCTTACTGATCAGATCTGACTTTTCCAACTGTTATCATCATATTTCAGACTTGAGAACAGATTTAAAAGAATTTGCTTCTTGTACACTACAGTTTAATTCAATAGAGCAAGTAATACACACATGAACACAAACCCTCAATCTCTATTTGTAACAAAAAGTTTTGTACTTTTGTAGTTGTGCAAAAAAATGTGCAATAAATGTTTTCAACAAACAAATTTAATAACAGACCACTCACAAAACATTGAAATGGTTGCCCACAGGACAACCGTGAAATTTTCTGACCATTGAGGCTGCCTGAGATTACATGCAGCATATTCACACTTAAACATTAAGACCTTACGCATTGACATAATGCTGACAACATTTAGTAGGAAAACAACAAAACACATGGCTTACGCAGGACACTTGGCCCTGCGTATAATAAGTAGACTTATCTATCCAAATGGTTGACATACCATCTGACTGAATTTGCTACCTGTCAATTGCAATGATACCTGTGTATCTCCAAACAAGGGAACTGGGGACACTTTTTCTTCTGTGAAATCATATGCATAAGGTTTATTCCAATATTATAAAACATTTTTTAATTATTGCACTTATTTTATGATACCTGAGGTATCCCATTTTATTATAAATTTTACAGTTGCTCCTAAAGTCACTATTTCACAGTGGCTAGGGGAGCATATCAAAACCTGGCCACAGTCACACACAGGCCTTATGGCAAGCAGTTTTAACATTTACTTCACAATTCCAGTCAAGTAAAATTCATTTCATGGGCATCCACAGAAAAAAAAATCAGGGGGGGGGGCAAACTTTCTACAGGGGGCTAAACCTCCTAGTCACCATCAATTGACACCAAGTGTGCAAAAATTTCGGCCCAAAATGCCTCCCAGATCGCTGGAAATGGCATTTCTAAAGCCTATTTTTGGCATAGAAACTTGGAAAACATGTTTTGTTGGGTTTTTCCTTTGATTTTTATATGTTTTATCAAATTTTTTATTTTCCAGGGGGGCATGTGCCCCCCTTGCCCATGCCTGCTGACACGCATGATTCATTTCACTTTAAGGAATTCAATTCCCATTAAAAGAAATGCATTTCACCTAAAGTGGGGTTGTGAAGTAAATTTGTAAACGGCTTGCCAGAAAGGGCTCGCAACACGGCATAGATCCACAAGGGAAATCCAAGTTCACATGTCCCCTTTTCTGCATCACTGCTTTTAGATTCTGTACACTCTCTTCTAATAAATGCATAGAGAAGCATTGCACTTTTAAAAAGTTGATCATTTATTTAAAGTATCAGGTATATTTTAATCTATAAAATCTAGAGTAACAGTCTACGCTTACGCATGTAGCATAGGTCTTGGCATTACAGCCCACTAAAATTTGTTAAACATTTACAACAGGGATTTAAAGGATATAGATAGCTTAAAAAAATTTTGCTACAGAGTCCATGTATACTATTTTCTGATTGATATATGCAATCAAATATCATCTAACAGTTTCTAATTCATTACATTAAATAGCCCTTACACAAATAGCCTACCACTAAACAGTCTAAAACCTGACTTTTGGGAAGGTTTTTCTTGATATCAGCACCCACAGTTTATAGCAACCACAAGACCTACTGGGTTTTATCTAAGTTTTATTGATGTTAGGGATGGAGATGCTTTAAACTGTAAGTAAAAACATCAAGCAGTAACCCGACTTACCCACTGGAAGGTCAGGTTTTGAACTGCTCAGTGGGAATGGATTGCAGTAGGGACTTTTCTACATAATGTAAAATTTTTCAGCAGAAACCCCACTCGAAGCCATATCAATGCTTTGTACATTGATGTTTTCTGGCTTTGCCCAAAATCAAAAATTCCTTTTGCAAAATCTATACCCTCCCCCCTCATGCCAGCAGACATATGCAAAAAATCCAATCTTATTTGTGTACACAGTACAAATGTACCCAGGCATGGAATCTATGCAAAATAGCAGAAGTTAAGCATTACTTAGAGTTAGATCATAATCAACACAACTAAAGAGACCTATTTTAAGTGTCAAGCCATTGAGCTAAGAACTATTCATCAAGCTCTGTCACTGTTTCTTGCTGCAAAGAAGCTTTCCACTTTTCATAGCCTCCACCTAAGGATTTGCAAAATTAAAACTGCTCATGGAAACAGGGTTGTAAAGAATATTTAGAAGAAGCAAGGTGGGAAGAGATCTTGCATTCAAGCTGCCTGGGCTAGTTTTGGTTATGATCCCTAAGCGCCCTCATACACAACCAATTTTTTAGTCAATTAATTGATGTTCATCATACATGATTAATGTTTTTTTAAACTTGAGCCTCAATTTTCGTTCTGATCAAAATCTTTGAAATGAAAGAATCTATCACACCGGCAATAGTTCTTGCCCTGACTGACACTCCAAACCAAATAAAGAGTAGAGAATAGTTAAAAAAAAACTATTAAACAAACCTTCCATATATATCAAAGGAACTTTGACCTGTCAATAGTTGCTCTGAAGAAAATGCTTCCATGAAAATGTTTCAATTAATATGCATCAATGTCCCCCACCCCACAAGATCAGTTCTGTTTTTTTTATCAACTGTTTGACATAAATTAATTGATGAAAAAAAAAATTACCATGTATGGTGGGCTTTGCACACGATGTTACCTCTTCCATACCTTTTCAGCCCCAAATATTTACTAATAATTATTTCATATCTTTTACTGAAATCAAAACAATACTCACATCTCAGTTATACCCATCAATTTTCCATAAATCCATGAACAATGACCAACAATCTTGATATTTTTGAGGTATAAACTTTAGACAAACAAATACTGGACAAAGAATGAAGGAATGTACTGCATTAATCACTTTTTAAAAAATTCATTTTATCTTCAATCACAGTACTTGTACCACCGCTATCATAACTATCACCACTTTAATCCTTTCAAAACTGATGTATAATCTTTCGTTCACAAACTATTTCCAACCACTGTTTCCTGAATTCAATACAGCACACAAAATTTTGCATCAGGCATGCCCAAATTTTTTTCACCTTGGAAGGTTTAAATAAAGTACATCCTTTGACATCAAACTAACACATTATCAATTTTGCGAATGTAGACAAAGAAAAATTTGCATATTACAAGCAAATGCACACAAAGCATTTTCTAATGCATCCGAACAATCAAGTGATGGTCTGATATAGTCAGAAATACATGGGGAATCTGTTTACATCTTTCAAGAGTAATGAGAAAAATTTGTGAATGGCATAATTTTAGAACAAGAAAGATTTGCAACAAAGTCCAGGTAGCCCATGGTTTCATGGGTAGCAGATTTTGACACCATAAGAGGTAGGTGTGGAAAAAAGAAAAAAAACCTTACTTGACACTTGACAGTCAAGGAAAATAATCCTAAATTGAAGATCTGTTGGAATAATTTCAAAATCTTTCACCATTCTCAAGGTAAAATTTGTCAAAGTTTGATGGTTTCTGAAGTATCTCATTGCCAACACAAAAATATTTTGAGTGTTGTACAGTGTTACCACTTCTTTTGTTGTCCTCCTATAAATTGGCATTATTACTCATTACACAGTGTTCAGTTCAGAAGTAAGTGATACTGATATCTTTCAAATGGACAAATTTATCTTCCAAAACAAATTTCCTCGTAGGAAGAGCCTCAGGTCATACCAGTGCTACAAATGTTCTGGGCTAAAGGCTGGTTACCTATTCGCAAAAGAATCCAATTTAAATTTGGTTACATGTTTACAAATGTTTGAATGATTTGGCTTCGGCCTATCTCTCTAATATGCTTCAAAGGAAGACCACACCTTTATCTGGTCCAGTTACTACGTCTGCAATGGCAATGGACGGGCCCTTCTCCTCATACCTCCTTCCAAGAACAAGTAGGTAAGGGGGCCTTTTCCATTGCAGGCCCCCTATGATATGGAACTCTCTTCCTTCTCACATACAGAATTCCAAATCTATTGCACTGCTCAAAAAACAGCTTAAGACTTACTTTATTAAGCTGATTGTTTGGTTTCTTAGCATATTGATCATATGGAATTTGGGCTTTATAAAAGTTTGTATGTATGTTTGTAAGGCTGGTAAAAGAAATACTTCAGCCAGTCTGGTACTTTCATCTGATGCCACAATCTAATGACACAAATTTGCATACTCAGATCAAAGATATTCAAGACAAAAGTATAAAACAAAATTACCGGTAAAATGTAAACATTTGACTGATTTTGATGGAAATTGCGGCAACTTTCTAGGACTTTATCACCATTAACATAGAAGATTCATCATGTCATGCTTGGATAAACTGAAATTGGCTGGTGTTATTCTGACTTTTTCCAACTTGTCTTGTCTTTTCCTGTCCTGACCTGCTCGTCTGTTAAAAATGCCTGTTTGCTTAATTATGAATACTGCAACTGGATTCTGTGAGGTCTACTGATGTCACTTCAAGTATGATAATATTTTATGCATGTACTGTCATATCAGATAAACTCTTCATCAATCCATGCTACTTGTTAGCAGATACAACACAAACAAAATTTCTGCACTTCGCTGGGTCTGTTACTTTTATAAAATGATTACTGACTCCCACAGGTGGTCCACAAAGCAGGAATTATCTGATTGAGTGATTGAAGCAGACATGATGTCCTTCTCAATGGTCACTCCTCATCGAAAATTTTCCATGGACAGTTCTTCAAAGGTTAATTGACCTTTATATGACCTGACAAAATATCAACTCCAGGTGATATTTGCACTCAGAGCTGGCACAAGTCTAATATTGATAAATTTTTCTCAAATTTATCATAAAATTCCTCTCAAAAAAAAGGAAAAGGTAAAGAAGTAGAAAAATCTCCCCACCCTAAGCTATGGAATGTTCCATCTTTATAATGTTTCACCATTAATTTGTATATTTTTCTCTTCATTCTTGTAATTTACATAATCATCTAGCTATTTATTGTACGGTTTAATCCATCCTTCAATTTTCAGACTTGCAGAAACTTTCTAAAATATCAATTAGGTCTCCCTCTCACAAACATTAATGTGATTTTCAAAAACAGCTTGCAAAAAAAAAAAAACTACAGATATAACCAGCAGGCAGTCTAACCATCACTGTTCTTGGAGTCCATCTGAATGTAAATAAGCAGTCAGAGGAGGACACAAACAAGAAAATGCAATTTAGGTTACACAATTTAAACAGCTAATTACATTCTTTTATCGTGGCAAATCCCAACATTATTATGAGACAAGCATATTGCAATCTCATTTACTCCCTGCTAAATTTATTCACCCCTGATATGGTGCTACATAACTTGTTATCATTCTAATCATGTTTTTAGCAGACCTCCAACTGACTGAGGCAGACAAGCAGACAAGATGCTGGCTTGACTTCAACCAATTTGTTGGAATCCAGGGCTGTTAAACTCCATCTAACCTTATCTAACCAACTGACTTTTGAGAAATTTATTTCTCGAAAGTCAGTAGGAGGTCTTCTTACATGGCGATGACATTATTAAAATAAATGGAATTTATTTTATTTTTTTTTATGTTTTAGAATAAAAGATCAATTACAGATTTTTGTAAAACTACTATGAATGAATACTTTGATGAAGAATGAATTTGTTAGTATGACTCCTCACTCATAATTACACTTTGGCAAGTTTGAATGAACACATGCATATTCATAAGTATTAAGATACTACAACTATGAGTATGACCCATTTCTAGTACCCATTCTGATTACAGGAAGCCTTTGCACTCAAACTTTCACACAACTCAGTATATTTATAATCAAGAGTGTTCGCTTTGTACTTAAAGAACTGTGACAAGTTCACTACCATAGATTACACTCATCAGTATGTGTTAACTCATGCTTAAGATTTTGAGTACCTACCTGTACTCACAGTACTAAATACATCTTTATACCCCAATAAAAGCACTCATTTGCAGTATGTTTCTCTAGTCTTACTCAGTATTTCTGCTAACCTCTATTGAATCACACTTTTAAGTATGTTTATATATCCCTATTAGATAATATTTCCAAGCATGACTGCTTTCCCTCAGTTGAACCTGACACATTTGTCCAAAGCCATTCTCTTGAAGTCTTTGCACCTCTGTTAAAATGTACTACCAAGTATGAATTTGCAACTTAACTCAAAATGAAAGTATTTGCATGTGTTTACTCTCCAATGAATTGTAAACGTTGATACATTTGCTTACAGCATACTTCTGTGTATATGTACTTGTACTCCTACACATAAATATGCCTCTGTACCTGTACCTTTACCAAACCAAAATATGGATTTGGACTTACACTAACACTTATCCCCTTTGCTTTGCATGGTTTAGCTGCAAAACCACATTTACCATTATATGTGGTTTCCATATTTACCATTATATGTGGTTTCCCCACAAACCATAGCACTCAGCTGCATCCTGGGATACCTCATTATAAATCTATGATGTCTGATTGTGATTTGGACATGGAAAAGGCTTGAAGAGGAGATACGTTTCCAATGTGCATCCTCTTGGGGTATAGTGAGCACAAATGCAGCGGCGTCCACACAAAAACTTATTATTTCACGGAACCCGTACATATGTATTGTGTATACGTAATATAACACATAGCTTAGTACAGCTGACCCCCTTCCGTAGCAAAAGCATTAAACATATTTGCAAAAATCACTCTTTATGCATTTTGCAGTGCATGCATAAATACACTGAAACATTAGAAAGCATTTTCATGTATTATGAAATCAACAATTAGCCCAAGAAAATTTCTCCTGGTGGGGTCATACTGAAGACTATAAAGACAGAACTCACTGCTTAAATGCTTGATGCTCAGCATAGCAAAGGAGTAGGGAAAACAATCCAGTGAGTAAAAACTGGAAAAAAAGCTGTGGCTGGCCTGACTTAAGGACCAATCCTCTCACCCCAAACCACCATTCTTGTAGGGGTTTACCAAAATTCTCAATTGGCTCAGCTCTTTGACTAACAGCTAATTTAAACAATGCAGAGTACCAAAAGCTTACATTGCACAGCATGAACTGTAATGAGAGTGTTTTGATTCTACACACTGAGCTTTTTTATAATCACCCCGAAGCAACAAACTGAGATTGGGCTTAAATTTGAAGGTTAAGAGAATTTGTACTGTTTGGAGTGAGAGAATTGGACCCTTTAAACCAATTGGTTAGAAACTGGGGCATAAAACTCCATTTTACCTAAACAAAATAACTTCTGCCTCCTCCTTTATCTCCCCTCCACCTGTCCCCTTCCCACCCCTTCCCACGCACTCACCCAATGAACCTATCCCAACCATACTTCATTTACACTGATTAAAACAGGGACACCATTGGCATATACATATGTCTATTCATGAGTCAAATTTGTTCTCAATACTGATTGGGGGGGGGGGCATGATCTCATTTTCAAAAATTTCGTGAGTGAAAAATCAAGTTGATGGGCAATTTTTCAAATGTTGTTGGGAGGGGGAGCATGGGGGATATTCCCCCTTAGCCCCCCCAGTTTGTCATCTATGTGTCTATTCTCTAAATCTTTATACAAATATAGTGACTGTTGCATCTTCCAGCAATTTGGAATACTCACACCAGTGGTCCACATCTTGACATCACCTGAAAATATCTGTTTCCATCTCTTCCATTCAATTTTTCATTTCAGTTACAATTTCAAAGGGATCACAGTCAACCTTGGTGTTTTCTTTCTACCAAAGCCAATAGATCTGCCACTTCTATAACACTGACATCAGACTAGGTGTTTGGGAGTGGACCTTATTTAGCCAGTCTATAAGTATCTGGTTAGCTTCAGTGGGTCTGAAAGTTAAATAAATATCATATTCAACATCTTAACCTTGACCGAACAGCCAAAAATACTCAGTGATTCCTTGCCACTGAACTGTCTCTGTTTTGAAGTGGTTATGGTTTATAAATGACTGTATTTTTTACAATCTAGGGACAGAATACATTGGAAACACAGGCATGGATCCAACTTCATTAAAAATGAATCCAACAATCATGGCTAAATTGTTCATTAACTAGAGAAAGTGATGGATTTTAGTTTCACTAACCCATCGCCATTAGCATTGTATAAGTTTCTTAACCTATCACTGTTAACAATGTAAAAGAACTTCTTAACCCATCACTGTGAGCAATGTAAAATTTCCTTGACCAACAAGGATGTTTACTAAAATTTCAGCAACATTTGATCATGTGATCAAACGTTTTACAAATTGCAACATCATGAAGCCCTACAGCCACTTGATGTACTTTTTTTGAGTCAATTATAATTGCATCAGTTAGGCTATTCACTGAATGGTCACATAAATGTTGGCCTAACTGATAGTATGTTGAGCACTTCTTAAAGTGTCCCATTTGAAAAAAGGGAAGGGGTACAAAATATCTGGGTCTTTGCATGGTGGGATCCTAAATGCATAAGGGGCCTATGCCTCCTACTATTGGCAATGCAATGATTTTGTTTACATGTCCAGACAAAGTTTTTCACAAGACGTTACCTTTATTCCCTGTCCTCCCCTTACCATTTCCATATTCCTCTGACCCTACTTTTACCTGTATCGTACATTAGTGGTTCTCAGTTGTGTAGCCAGGATTGTGTCATGGGGGGATTTTGGGGCACGACATGAGGGAAATGTCTATGGGGGAAAAAAAACCCTGGTATTTTAGGTGTTTTTTTGCATTCAAGGTTGGGTCATGGGGGGGGGGGTTTAAACTCTCAAAACCACCCCTGTGGCTACATCACTGGTGGTTTAAAATATCTCCCATGTCAAATGACAACTTTTTGGATGACCTGGTGTTTCAGCACACATTGTGTTCAAAGTAAAAAAACAACCTGTTTTTCTTCTCTCATTACTTCTTTGGCCAAGGCTGGCCCATCTTAAACCAATCTCTTCAAAACTGGGCGACAAAACCTCATCTATTAAACTGACTCAATACTTATTTGTCACTGGACAAGAACATAAGTTCCCCCCCCCCCCCCGGAACTCACTTGGGGTTTGGCAGTAATAAATGCCCCCCCCCCTTTTTTGTTAAGTTTCTGGTAGAATCCCTTACATTGGACATAGTAAATAATTAATCTTTCCATTTTTAAATTAAATGTCTTTCTGATCAGTATAAAAAATTTTTGGGAACAATGTTTGTTTCACTCATCCACCGACTTAGCTACTTTCACAAATTAGTCATTTACCACACAAAAAATTAATCTGCTCCCAAAATTAAGTGAGTAAACATTTAAAGAATGAAATGGGCATATATCAAAGATAGGAAGGGAATTGCAGAGGGCACATCTATATAATTCTGATATGTCCCTATTGGAATAATACCAGGTTATTTGCTACATAAGCTCTAATACAGATAGTTCTAAGTGATGTCACAATTAGCCATGAGAACCACCATGTCTGAGGGCAAGCCTGTTTGTACTGCCATGTCTGAGGCAAGGCCTTATGTACATATGGGGGTTACCCTCAAACATGACTGAAACATGCCAATTGAAAAGCTCCTATCATGTCATGTGAGAACTATCTGTACATATTTACACATTCATTCACAAAATGCCAATCTCACCTTTCCAGTATTGACCAGTGTCCACATTGTAGATGACCTCTGGTCAGATTGGGAACCTGATGAAAGAAAGATAAGAACTAAAAGTTTTCATTCTAGCCATTCTAGTTAATTAGCTTTGGAAGATTGCAGGAGCCTGCAGAGCTGGCAAGACTGAATATCCCTGAACCAAAGAGATCCCCTGAGAAGTAAGAAGGGTTGGAACAAAGTAATACATGCCATATAGAATTTCATTCTATGATTTTCCTGGTATGAATAATTTACAGACTGCTACTGTTTCTTATTTGCAAAGGGATGCACTTGTTGTAAATACTTATATGCCGGCTTAAGAGTAAACAACTTCCTATTAGACCAAAGAGTTGCATTGCAATGGACTCAGTAGCGTGTTTAAAGGGGGGCCATGGGGGTACAGGCCCCCCCCACCTACAAAGTCAGTTCGGGGAAAATCACTCAGTTGGGGGATTTACGGGTTCGAGGAAGACGAGAAGTCTGAAGAGACACACTGAGCATTCAAACCTTAACCCACACACCAGCCAGAAAAATGGTTGTCAAAGCAAAAAAGAAACAAAAGGTCCTGAAAAAATCGTATAGCACAAGTACATCGCCAACAACTGAAATGCAGAAAAGCCCCCCCAAAAAAGGTACAAAGGTCATCAAAATCCCTGCCAGTCAGGGGAATCACAAGTTATGCCCCCACCCACCTTCCAAATCCTGCACACGCCACTGAATGGACTATCCAACATGGGAAATTCCCAGGGTTAAAAGATGTGACAACAAATACTGGGGCAAAATGTAATTGTCTGTGAAGCATTTGACGGATACATGGCCATGGAAACTCCCATGCTGGGGGCAGGGAGTATGACTATAGATTACCATCACATCTTTAGCTTAATTTACAAATCTGAAATAATTTTGAACCATGACTTTGCAAACCAGAGTCCCTGAAGACACATCGCACAACAATATCACAGACTTTAAAGTTTTAGGCAATTTTATCAATAATTACTTTGTAGGCCACATTTCAGGAGAACATACCCCCACATGCTGAATAGCTAACAGCAGATTTACAACAACGTTTAGCAAATTTATAACATTTCTAGCATAAAGAAACATAAACACTGAATTTTCAAGGATTCATGATTTAAAAATCAAGCTACATTAAATAGGGACATTTTACAAATTTCATAAACAAGGGTATTTTAGTTCAAATATGAATAACACTTTTTTTTCAAACAGCAAGCTGTCAACAGAGCTCAATGTTATTTTCCATTTTTTTGTGGCCAAAATCAATTTCATAAAAGAAAAAGAAAGCCTTTTAACGTGGTAGTAATTACTAATTTATTTCAAAGAAATAAGTGTTTAAATCAGGTATTGAAGGAAGGAATCAGCAGTGCACTTGTCATCAACTGCTATGTGACTGCCTGCCTGCATCTACTGCATGGTCAAGTGGTTAGAGCATCTATCTGACTTGCAGTTGGGAGGTTTGGATTCATGGCCGGGTCATACTAAAGACTTTAAAAATGGAACCTGCTGCCATTATGCTTGGAGCTCAGCAAAAGCAGTGGAGGACAGAAAACAAGCCAGTGAGCCACAACTGAAAAAAGCCTTGGCCGGCTCAACTTAAACCAACTGGTTAGGAACTGGATCTTCAAATTCCATGTCACCTAACCTAACCTAACCTAACCTAACCTAACCTAACCTAACCTAACCTAACCTAACCTAACCTAACCTAACCTAACCTAACCCTACTCCATTGCTTGTAGCACCGAGCACAATGTCAGTAGGTTCCAATTTTAAGTCTTTGGTATGACCTGCCATGAGTCAAACCAGACCTCCCAGCTGCAAGTCAGATACTGTAAACACTTTTCTCAGTTTTCCCCCTCCCCCCCTCCAATTTTGACATTCTGGCACTGCCACTGGCTGAAGTAAGTTGTTGGGAAGATCAGAACTGCCTGAGAGGATAAATATCTGTATTTAAGGTGTGGGAAATCATTGGGTATGGAAGTTTTACTTCTTGTGGTCATTGGGGGTATATTTGCTAAGAATTTTGTCTATGCTACATAGTGCTATCACTGGATAATTTATATTGCTTCACAGAGCCATATTTGTAGCTATTCTCTATAACAAAAGGTGGGTCAGGCTATCGCGATTTTTAATCCAAAATCGGATCTGAATATTTCTGATTTTGACTAATAGTGTTCTGTTCAGACTTTGTTCTAAGTTGGTCATATGCTATACCAATAACTGATCCCAATTTGCCACACAATAAACTGTCAATTCTGCTATCACTGTATAATTAATATTGCTCGATGGAATAAAACTGGATACTTGTTAAAGAAAAACAATGCGAGATTTTCACTTGTCCAATCAATGCTGACTTTCGATGTGACGTAACAGAAAAATGATATATTTTATTGTTCGTATTCTTCTAATACAAACCATATAATTGCACAGGTTGCCAAATGCTTCACTGCATCTCACAAAATCAGAGAGTAATCCCATCTGATATCACTGTAGGGTGACCAGTGACAAGTGCTTAAAGACTCATTGAGTTAAACCTAAGGAAAGTGCTTACATGACAATGCTAATAATCAGCATGATTAGTCAAGTTTCATATTCAATAGTTATAGGAAAATTCAAAATTTTCCATTTTGTGGTGTCCTGACTTGTAACCATTTTGTGCATAATTTGAAAAGGTTTCTGGTCACAAATTTCTGAAAAATGAATTGAGCTGTTAAAAACTCATAAAACAGGTGTTTGAATGTAGGATATGGGGATTTTCTAAGTTTGACAATTTGTCATTAAAAGTATGTGGAGAAAACTTAAAAAGCTTTGAAAAATTTGTTGAAGTTCAAGAACAAACTCAATGACCCACTTTAAGAGCAAATGTATTGTGTGAAGACAATAAAAAGATGTACCCAAGGGTTCATATGATGGCTTGATGCATACTAAAGTGCAAATTCTTAGAAATTCAAGAATATGCTTCATATTATGTAGTATTTTTTCCTTGGTGTAAAATGTAGTGTGATTGATGGGACACATTGATGACATTTAACAGAAATAATGCACTTTCATGACTTTCAAAACATGATTACAGCTAAAGAATGATAGACAACTGAAAGTAATTCAGCAACTAAAAGGGGATCATTGGGTTGATATTGATAACTTAAGAAGAGTGTGGAAGGGTTACTACTATATGACAATGCTTATAGTAAGCATAATGAGTCAGGTTTCATATCCAACAGTTACAGAAAAAGCTAACATTTTGAATTTTGTGGTGTCCTAAATGGAACCATTCTGTGCATCATTTGAAAAACTGTCTGGGTCCTGAATTTCCAAAAAACCAATTGAATTGTTAAGTACTCACTCATGAAACAGTAATTTGTATGTAGGATTTGGGAAATGTCCAAGTTTGACTATTTGTCATTGGAATGTGAAGAAAACTTAACAGCTTTGAAAAAAATTTGTTGAATTTCATGAACCACTGAGTGAGCCACTTTAAAGGCCTAATTCCCTCATCCCAAACAGTACCAATTTTCCTAAACTTCTTACTTAAGCCCCTCCCACAATTGTTTGAAATTCATCCTCATCAAGACACAATCTCAGTTTATTGTTTCAGGGTGAGTATAGAAAACTTCATTGTGTATAATCAAATCTCAATACAGTTCTTGAACCAATAGACTGGAAACTGGGCTGTAAAACTCTATCTAAACTAACTCAGTACAGTTCATGCTGTGTATATAGTGTAATATGAGCTTTGTTACTCGGCATTGTTTGAATAAGCTGTCAATCAAAGAGCTAAGTCAATTGAAAATTTCTATTAACCTCTACAAGACTGCATTTTGTGGTGAGAGGATTGGCCCTTAAGAGCAAATGTCTTTTGTGAAGACAATAAAAAAGGACTTACCCAAGGGTTCATGTGACGGCTTGACGCTGGAGTCAGAACCAAATCTTTCTCTGCTGTCACCATAAGAGCTGGGCAAAGTATCTGTTTAAGAATTTACAGAGGAAACAAATTTCAGATTTCCATACAAAATCAAGGAAAAATTTCAGAATGTTATTTTGGAAAACTTTCATCCATCATTAATTCATCTCATTGTCTAGCATTGCCCCTGTCATTATTCCCATCCTACATGGTAACTTTCTGTTATGCTCATTTCCACACCCCAGGCTCATGCATTACATGCAGAGGGGTGTTGCATGTTATTTGGTAAGTTAGGTGAGGTGTAACGATCCACAGAAAGGAATGTGTTATATAGTGTGAACTAGATAAAATGGCAAAGGTTAAATACAGTTTTGACCATGATAAAGTTATTTAGTTAGCCTGATAGAGTTTCACTGCCCAGTTTCCAACCAATTGGTTCAAGTCGACCCAGCACGTACAAGTTCAAGTTTGACTCCAAATACAATTCAAACACAGTGTAAGTCCTTCCCTTTAGCTGCCTCTTACCACAGGTGCGTGTTTGGTCTAACGGTAAGAGCATCCCCCTCTCACGCGGAAGGCCTGGGTTCGCTTCCCAGGTTGAGCCATACCAAAGACTTTAAAAATGGAACCTACTGCCATTGTGCATGATGCTCTGCATAAGCAATGGAGTAGGGAAAACAAGCCAGTGAGCCACAACTCGAAAAAAAGGCCGTCGTCAGCTCGACTTGAACCAATAGGTTGGAAACTGGGCCGTAAAACTCTTATCTAACTAACTTACCACAGGTGCGAAACACTGTGGGCATATTCTATACTTTGTACAATCTCAAGCAGTAATTAAGCTAGCCTGTATTAGTGTGACAAATACAGTACATCACTTGACTGTCTGGATTTGTCTATACGTACTTCTAAAAACAACTTCCAAAGGGGAGAGGAACACCCTTCCCCTATGACCTGTTTCCACATTGCCAAATCAAAATGCTGTATTGGTGAAATGATCTGGCTAAATTACTGATCACTGCATCCACCAGAGTAATGGCCAAGTGGAAAGAGGCAGTGGCAATAGATCAGTAGGAAGTTTCTTCAAGAAGCAGTATAGTGCAATAGGTCAAAGGTCAATGGGTACCGCATTTTTCTGTATTTTTAAGCTAATGGTGGGATGTGAACACAGGCAAAACAATGTGCTATGAGCTGCTGACGCAGCACTCAGATGTTTTTTAACCAGCTGACCGGAACAGAAAGGTCACTGCGCAGCACTCAGATGTTTTTTAACCAGTTGACCAGAACAGAAAGGTCACTAACACATGCTAAGGTATAAACTACAAACTCGTCTACTGAAATGATCAAGCTCTAGTGGCACCAATGGGGAGGTTGGAGCTGGAGAGGGGTTTAAATCAAATCAAAAGGGGTTCAGTCAAAGTAGGATTGGTTTTCCATCTAAAAGTAATCTATATCTTTTTTCTATCTGAATTTTGCTCACAAAAAAAAAAAAAAAGCCAATGTTGATCTAAATTGTTCAGATGGTTAACTAGAACAACAACATGCTGCAATCATAAAGATTGTAGTTGATGAGCATGATCAAACAGCTGTTCTTTAATGGCTGAATTTTTATATTTGTTACCAATTATTTTTACGATACAAATTTATGATTGATGGAAATTTTTTATTAGCTCTTTTCAACTTTTTTTCAGACTGTAGAGTTCAAGAGGCAATAATATTTTGAAAATAAATAATCTCTTAAAAATGAAAGCTCACAAAAAATAATTCCTCTACACTATAAAAAACTTATCCTGCTACTCACAAAATTGAAAAATATGGGACACAATATCACATCTGTTATAAATTTATTAAAGTCATCAAAATTAAGTGCTTTATCAGTTGGAGTATCCTGGCCTTGAGAAGTTTGATAATTTTTGGGCCTATATCATGGATTCAATCTCTTTAACCCTCATTTAACTTCTGACCTTTAACAAATTTTTCTGAAGTGAAAGTCTTAAATTGATAAGATTTTGAATGATAATGATTAAGAGATTAAGGTATAACGATGTAGGAGTATTCCCTGTAAACCCTTATCATGCTGAAGTAACTTCAAGAGGCTCTCAAATTTTGCTTCAACAAAGCCTTGCAAATACAGTTATATACTCCTCTTGAGAAAAATTGCAACCAGTCTCGATAACCGGCAGCACAATTGACAACAATAGCTAGAGATGAAAATAAAGGGCACTCTTTTGCTATATAGACAAAGCGGTTTACATTTTTTATAATTAAAAGCACCCTCCTGTATGTTGCATACAGCATGATAAAAGTTGCCTGCTTTTTGTAGTGAACTTTTCATATACCAAGACAACATTTCTAAACAGTGAATAAAATTTGAGATTTTACTTTGTAAGATTAAATAATACAGGGAAATAAGTCTTGTTGAACTATTGTAAAGATGAAAATACAAATTTAAGCAAGTAGATAAAATACTCTTCATCAGGGCAAATCTTGAAATACCAATTTAGGATTTGGTAAAAGGGGCAACCAAAGTTTGTTTCCACAAGTTTTCCACAACTTTAATTCTGCACAACAATCAAACATAGAGTTAAAACTAACAAAGAATGATTTGCTATCATAGTCTGACAATGTGATTGGTCACCTTATAGATGAAGCTGTCTAGTTATGCATCTGTGCAGAATTTTGTGACAAAATCCCCATGCAACAGTAATTAACACACAATTTACATTTCTTCTCACTTGAAAGACTTCTTCAATGTCTGCTGGTTCTGGTAATAAATCAGTTAAAAAAGGAAAAACCAAGTGCTTAAGTAAAAGGTTAATATTCACTGTCAAACTATGATTGCCCCTTTAAGTTAAACTACAGTCTGTCCCTATGACATTGTTTGCAGTCTACAAAAGTTTGCTGTGATAGTCACAAAACTACTCCCCAACCAGGCACAATATTCACTGCACTTGCAGATGCCAGTCAGAATATTTGACAAGCATTCCCTTTTCTCTAGCTGCACCCCTACTTTCAACTCAAAGGCAAACCCTGCTACCACACTCTTTCCACTTGTTTAACCTGACATACAACACTTGCATCACTGTGTTTCTTGAGAAGAGTGTTTAAAAGTATAAAAAATTAGGGTTTCATAGTTAGGGGATTTTTAACGTCATTCTTCTGTTTGTGCGATGGAATCATTCCCATATATGAAAGCCTAATAGTATACATACATGGCACTATTAGGATTTCATACCCTTCCACCCCCTTAAAAACAAATGAACAAAGGAATGTGGATCATTATCTCACCTTCCGCCCAACTGCTTTTGCACTCCACTCTGCATTTTCATTTACATTTCGGTACCAATTAAGCATCCCTCTGAAAATACCAAAAGCAAAACCATATTTCATATTTCTCATACAATTTCTCACCAACAAATAGTCATGATATGATGCAATTATGAAGTCATATACTAGGCATCCACAATGATACACTTCATAGGGATGTAAAAATCCATGACATTTTCTATAATTTTCAAAAATTTTAAAAACCGAATGATGAACTGATTGGTTTGATGATAGAGCTTATTTAGAACAAATTAAGTGTTTTGTTGATTACTGTGACACAAATCTTCTTGAACTGAATGTGAAGAAGACAACAGAGATGATTATAGATTTTCAAAAATGTAACACTGAACCAAATTATACAAGCATCAAGGACAGTGTTGTAGAACGGGTTTCTAGTAATAAGTATCTGGTTGTAGTGTTAGATGACCGACTTGCTTGGCATGATCATATCAACTATTTGGTGAAGATATTAAATCCTAGGTTATACTGCTTCCGTAAGCTAATTAAATTTAATGTTGACAGTCTTATTGTCCAAATGTTTTATAATTCAGTTGTATGTAGTGTTTGGATGTACTGTATTGTATGATGGGGTGGTAACGTGGGTAGTATAAATAAGAAACGGATCGACTCTATTATCAATCAAGTAACTCTAATATTAACTGTATTACCAGTTTAGCAGCATACAGTGGACTCCTCCTACCAGCATGTTTTGGAAGTTAAGCTGAGAAATATCCTTGACAATAGCATACACCCCCTGCATTTAAGTCTCGGTTGCGCCATTATCCCCCGTAGTGGTAGGATGAGACTACCGTATGCTGCCACTAGTAGGCACAACTCATCTTTTATTCCACAATGTATTAAATTTTTTAACAGTAATTTTAACAGATAGCCAACTTAATGTTTTATCTTTTATCTGTTTTACATTTAAATCTGTTGGTTTTCCTATCCTATCATTTACTTTTTAATGTCATATTTCTTTTATTGTTATATCATCTTTATCTCTGTAGTCCTGTACTTGTTACTATTTTATCTTTTTTAAATACTGATTACTTCACATCTACGTGTTTTTACTTCTTCACTTGCAAGTGTACAATTACCCTTCGTGGGATACTATAAAGTTTTACTTGAACTTGAACTCATTGCGTCATATTTTTTAAAATCAACAGACTTTACTAAGTTTGGCCTGAGCTCAATATTACACCATGAAGGCAAAGTGTTGCAGTCCACTATTCAAAGCAGAGCATCACCATCAGTTGGTGCAATGTGAACAAAGAATTTTTGAAAAATTGCAACCCTTCAGATAACTGGAAATGGTATTTCCCAGCTTTGGTAGTGGAACTATGCACTTCTGTTATTTGAGCTATTTTTGAAACAAAATTCACACTTTGATAAAAAAAATGAGCATCCCATGACTTTTTAAGTGACACATTTTCACAAAATTTCATGACTTTCATTCACCACAGGAATGTTTTCAACTTGCATTATTTGGCAGAGTTTCCATCAGAGGGGGGAAAGGGGGGGATTTGTCCCCCCCTTTCCAGAGGAAGGTGGGTAAAATCCCCCCCTTTTCATTTCCATAAAAATTAGAAAACTGTCAATATCTTGGTTTCTTACTTAAAAAGACGACACTCTTGCAGCAATGTTTGAACTTACAAAAATAAATGGCCTTTAAAACCTTCAAATTACACCTTACAGGGGCCTTGAAGCAAACTTTTGTCCCCCTGAACCCACTCATAACTTCAGCCTAGGTCAGCATCAATTTGAACTTGGAGTTTAGCATTAATTAATCCCCCCCCTTTTTTGTGTTTCTGGCAGAATCCCTATTTGGAGGTTTAATACCTTAAGCCCGACTTCCTGATGCGTTGCAATGCATACTCCAGTTCTTCCTCATTGTAAAGTATGCTGCAAGGTGGATCTTCTGGGGTATCAACAAGCAAACCTCCTAGTAAAAGAAAAATTTATAGTAAAAGAAAATATAGTACAAAAGATAATACAATGACAAACCATTGATGGTGTAGGGGGTTGCACACAAGAAAGGGATAGCTTTTTGAACAATAAGAGGAAATTGTCATACAGGTAAGTCGTTCAACAGATTAAAGTTTGACCTATTTTAACAAGAGAACTTCAATGAGAGAAACATTTAAACTGTGCATAAAACCTTTGACCCTGGAATTTCCATAGGATTTGTGCCACTGACTCTAGAGTAAGACTTTCACGATTACTCCAGAAATGATAATCAATATAATCAGACAGGATCCTAATAATTAAAATTCGATTATCATCAGTTTTTTTACCCCCGATACTTAACTTGGTTAATGTTACCCATTGCAGCATCACCTTATACTGTGTACCCCTGACCAAGGACCGTGTGTTTGGTCTAATGGTAAGAGCATCCTCCTCTCACGTGGAAGGCTTGGGTTTGCTTCCCAGGTCGAGTCATACCAAAGACTCTAAAAAAGGAAGCTACTGCCGCTGTGCATGATTCTCCGCATAAGCAATGGAGTAGGGAAAACAAGCCAGTGAGCCACAGCTGGAAAAAAGCCTTGGCCGGGACGACTTGAACCAATATAATTTGGAAACTGGACCGTAAAACTCTATCTAACTAACTAACTAACTAACTCATGACCTGTAGTATATGAGCTTTAAATCGGATACATTACAAACTGTCACAAAATCTTAAGCTTTTTAGTAAGGCATTATTACACCCTCTCTCTAAAATGATAAATAAAAATAATTCAAAAAACATCACAAACTTCTCCATGATGGAAAATGAGGATTAAAAATGAATACAGTGCTCACTCATTCAGACTAAGCCACTTGCTCCATGCATGAGCTCCATAAATGTTCCCCAAATTTGCTTGAGCTTCGAAAAATTTTTTAATTATTAATTATTTCCCAATTACTTTAATTTTCACGATTTTTTAGATCCTGGCCTGTTATGTGATAATAATCATCTGATTTGAAGCCACTTTTCTGGCCTTTGAGGTTATTGTATATTTTCTGAGTGGCTGAATTTTGAAGCCTTCAAGGTTCAAATGGTTAAATTACCCCTGAATGATCTTTGATTCAATCTTGAAGACTAAATTTTGCCAATGATAACTTTTATCAACTTTCATGAGAATTTCTACTTACTACTTAAAGGTCAAGAGTAGTCCTCCCAAACTTATTTTGAAGAACAGCCAAATATCTTAATTTTCCTCTTATTTGTCTTCAAAGTATCTTTCACCATACCTTATAACTTCAATATAACATAGTCATTGTAAAACAAGCAGCTACTTCTAGTAAATTTCACATTTGAAGAGAAAAATTGTTGTCACATGACTCCCAACAGCCAGCCAATCATGAAACAAGACAGTCTACTGCAATACTCCAAGTTGGGATGACTGCTCTTGCCCTTTAAGACAGGATCTTCAGTTTGTACTCTTTCATTCAATGACTCTCGACTCTAAAATACTTCACCTTGAACTCACCATGAGCACCCCACAATGAGTTGAACAAGTGTGGAATGATACTTGTGCAAGTTTGTCATAACTACCTTCAGCCATCAGTAAGCCACTTTGTTTTCAAACAATAACCTCATACACTCCTGAATGGCCACTTGAAAGACCCAGGAAAACAGATGGACACAATTGGACAAAGAATTTTGTTTAAACATTCTACGAAATGTCACCTGACTGATATTTTAGAATAAAGCTTCAAGGCCTCTTTACAGATAGCAAACTTGACATCAAGTATATTCTAAACAATGGTTTTTGGTTTGATATTCTGACTTAAATATGAAAGAAATAGATCATTTGGTTATAACCAATAGTAACTAAAACAAGAAGAACAATAGGACACTTCAAGCAAATGTTGATACATCAAAGCACTTTTAAGTACATTGTGTTCAAATACAAACTGTCTGGATTATTCGGGTTTTTTCTCCTTATCAACACCTAATTGTTCTGAAAGATATCACACAAGATAAGCAGTGGCATAGACACAGGAGGGGGGGGGGAGTGTTGGTGGGTTTGAACCCCCCATGACCCAACCTTGCAATGCAAAAAACACCTAAAATGGCATTTTTTTCTCTCTATCCTTACACTTTTCCCTCACGTAATGCCCCAAAACCCTCCCATGACACAATCCTGGCTACGCCACTTAAGGTAAGTACCTCATCATCTTTAAAGGTTCAACTATGAAAAGAACCGCAAATGATGACAAGCAAGCAAACCACCAACATTATGATACCCAAAACCTTTGCGCCATATTTTATACAGTTTTGTATTAAACTTAACAAATCGAATGTTAAAATTAAGGCTACCTCTCACCTTTCTCAAGAACGGACATGAAGTTAATGCCTGCATATCCCGGAAAATAATCCTGAAATTGAACGCAGACATTTTGGGAGCAATGATTAATCCCCGAACTGCATTTGTAGTTAAACGCAAACATAAATGATCCATAAATCACATTACAAAATCAGTCCTTTTTCCAAAAGAAGACAAATGTGAAAGACAAAATAAAGCATGAATGTAATTTATTACGAAAAAGAGTTTCAAATTTTGCAGCACTTAATAACCAGCTGGAATGATACACAGTCAGTTTTCAAACTGCAACATATGGTGAGCAATTCAAAGATTATTAAAGAGGGGAAAGGGTTCAGTTTAGGATATTTTAAAACTATAGCACATTAATTTTTCCCCTTGCAAGTCTGAAAAACAACAGACTGGGACAGTTTGCCGATAATTAATATATATATATATATATATATGTTACTAATTCGGCACTTAGGGGGAAAGTTGTTGTTGAAAAGTTGACCAAAAGGGGAAAAATTTTTTGGGGCGAAATATAAGTTTCGCCGTAACGTTTCTACACACTTTTTCTATAGGAATACGTAAACGGACAAGGGCGTCCTCCTACATTACAAAGTTGATACAATTACTTCAAAGTTGTCAAATTTACGGACACCTAGCTGTTAACAAGAACTGATGGCTGGCCATTGAAATAACGTTGTTTATATTTTTAGACGTTAGGGCGAAGACATTTCCTTATGTATTTTATTGTTATTTTTTCGCCCTATGTAAGCGCAGATATAACAATTTCCCCCTAAGGTGGGAATTAGCGTTATATATATATATATATATATGTTAGTCTTTATTGATGGGCGAAGGACCCACCGGAGCCGAAATTCATAAAAGATTATAAAACAGGTTGCAAAGCTACATGTATTTTGATTGGTAATAACAAAGGAATCTTACATTGTTTTCAAAGAAACATATCCAAGTAGTAACTAACACACCTACAATCCTAGGCAAAACAAATGAAACAAAATGGCTGATATTGTGACAAATGCACTCACGATTTTTCAAACTTCACTTGGAACCCCCTCACCCCCTCTAAACCTTATATACTATCCGACAGTTGCAAAACTGTAGCTAAAATTGAAAGAGGGAGTGTGAGGGGTGGGGGGGGGGAGGGGCAGGATGACTTGTTTCATTTACTTTTGTTGGGGAGTGAGGCCTATCTCTTGCAGCAACATCGTTAAAACAAAATGCTTGGGTATTCACAAATTCTGTTTTGGGGCTTTGAATTGTTTTCAGTCCTCTGTGTTATTTATGATCAATATTTTTGCTTTATATACTGCTAATGGACCCGCAGGTATTTCTCACCATGACCCTACTAACAGATTTGTCTACAGCAAGCCATATTTCAAATAAAATCCATTTTAAGATCATTGTTATGCACACATTTGATGAAGTTGTACACACATAAGATGTCTTAACTGAAGTAAAATCTGCAACTGCTTTTTAATGGGTTGAAAAAGTTGGGAAGATGCCTAGCCATACAGGACTTTTTCTCACAGGTGGTGCAGTGACTATTTGCCCAACTCCAGATTCCACCTTAGGGCATAAGTTTTCCCTGACTGAGGCAATGAAGTCTGTATGGTTCAGCAAGTTTTTGACCAAGGGGTGGGGGGCTGCAGCTCCCAAGTCCTCCTATCCTGTATGGCCATGGGAACAAGGAAAATTTGGGCATATGAAAGGAAACTCTACCTTTCTGAACATGAAACTTCAGGGAGAATTGTGGGAAATTTTATTTCTTTCCTGCAAAATAATTTTACTCTCTTCCTAGGAAATAAACATTTTTTCACCACTGGGGCTTTTTGCCTCAATGAAAATGGTCAAAGGCTCCTGTTTATGGCCTTAACCAGGGCAGATTACTTACCATATTTGTAACATTACCACAGTGAATGCAATTAGAAAACCCACAGGCTTTGTGATTTCTTGCCAAAAGAAAAACTTGGGGAATTTTGTAATGAACAATAAAAAGTTGGTTAGTATCAGAACAGATGTATCTACAAATATATGCTGGCTGTGTTAATAAATTGCACTCGACAGTAAATCCAATTAAATACCAGAACTGTTGGTAGTGTGTTGGTATTATCTTGAGACAATTACTACTCCCCCAGTATAAAATTTTAAGATTGTTCTTCAAATTCCAGGAATTGGCTTTCATAAGACACCTCCCATGCTATAAGCACAAAATAAAGATATGTTGAATATTTAAGAACAATTTGCAGATCTTTTCATTAATTAGTCATCCTTGCAAATGGTCTTATGAGACAGTGTATGGTTAGGCGGAAGAAATCGGAAATGTGGAAGTTTACTTATATAGAGTTTTATGGCCCAGTTTCCAACCAATCAGTTCAAGTCGAGCCTGCCACGGCTTTTTGCCAGTTGTGGCTCACTGGCTTGTTTTCCCCACTCCACTGCTTTTGTGGGTCCAGCATCACCCAGAACAGCGGTAGGTTCCATTTTTAGAGTCTTTGGTGTGACTTGACCTGGGAATAAAACCCAGGCCTTCTGCTCTTACTCTTACCATTAGATCAAACATGTGGTCACCAGAGATGTGGAAAGCTATTTGGCACAAAGTTTGGGTATTCCAAAGGAGCCATTTATGAACAATTAAGGCATTCTGGAAATGAAGCAGAGACTGAGATCTGGAGTTATTTCAAAAGTGACCAAAGGAGTTTCATCTTTCCATTCTGACAACAGCAATGGAAACTTCAACATGCTCAGTCTCACTTATCAAATTTCAAGACACTACTGTTTGACCACACATTTGAAATTTGAAATTAAAAGCTTGACTGGAATCCAGACACCAAAAAAAATGCATATAAAGAAAAGCAATCCATTATCCATTATCTTACCTCTTTTCTTGCAGCTCGCACAATCAGTTTAAAGAATCTCTCCAAGTCCCCACCAATTTCTGCCTCTGCTACTCCCTGAATAGATAAAAAAAATGTTATTGTTAAGAGATCATAGAAGCTTGCACATCATTCAGATGTAGTCATTGTTCTATTCCCAATAAGTATTTGACCTACAGCCCATTATGGACAGCAAAAAAACAAAATATCACCATAGAACATTTTCCAAATAACGATTACAAAGGATTGTAGGATAGGTTTTTTTTCCTTCTTTTCAAAGTCATTCTACCTAAAACAATTTGCACCAAAATGTATCATCCCTTTGTAAAGTGTAATTTGGAAAAGGGTCTATTGACCGACATAGTTGAAGGGCTCATTGAGTTGGTTCATGAAATTCAACAAATTTTTTCAAAGCTGTTAAGTTTTCTTCTCACACCAATGACAAATGGTCAAACTAAGACAATCTCTATATCCTACATACAAATAACTGTTTTATGAGTGGGTACTTAAAAGTTCAATTCGGTATTCAAAAATTTGTGAAAAGACACTTTTTCAAATTATGCATCAAACCATTACAAGTCAGGGCACCACAAAATTCAAAATTTTAACTTTTTCCATAAATACTGGATATGAAGCTTGACTCATTATGCTAAATATAAGCATTGTCATGTGATAGTGACCCTTTAACACTCTCATTAAGTTATTAATATCAACTCAGTGAGCCCCTTTAAGAGAACATGAAGTAAAATTTCAATTCCCTCTTCAGGTTGAATTTCTTATGCAAAAATTCAACAACCGTTTCCTCCCACTGAATTGATAAACGCAAAGAGAATTATCTATTCAGCAGTTTCAATTGGCAAGGGGACAAATACTAGGGTAGAGAATAAAGTCATTAAAAAATGCAATTTAATATTACTTCTCTCAAGCAAAACACAACAAAGAACTATTAAAGTGTACCTCAAGTCTAAAATTTCAAAAATATATTTTAAAGAGCATGAAAAATTAATTTTAACAGTTTAACTTCCATCTACATGGGACATTCCTGAACTGATATATAAAATTTTGAAGTTTACCCACTCAATTTAAAATGGTACATTGCACAATAATTTGTGATGTCACTGTTGTACTACTCAATTTACAGTCTTTGTATTTCTTTGTTTTCCTGCAAGTCATTGCACCTTGTACCAATACATGAAGACACTCTTACTCTTATGGGGTGATGTAATTAATTAATCACTCTCTGTGCAACATGCCAGTGGCGTAGCCCCTGGGAGGGTTTTGGGGGTTAGACCCCCCATGACCCAACCTTGTAATGCAAAAAACACCTAAAATAGCATTTTTTTCTCTCTATCCTTAGACTTTTCCCTCATATCGTGCCCCAACCCCCCTCCTTGACACCAAAACCCTTCCCATGACACAATCCTGGCTATGCGCCTGCAACATGCTATGCAATCAGACAGGAATTGTTCAAGGTTATAAAAACATTTTCAATCTTAACTGGAAACAAAAGCAAGTAATGTGAGTTGTACAACAAGAAAATCACAAATTATTACAAAATGCAACATTTTCTTTTAAGTGAATAAATTTCAACATTTAATTTCTCATGCATTATGCAAACCAATACCAAACAGTGACCTAACCATAAGTGAGTCTTCATTGTGCTCAGCCTTCGATACAGAGAGCCTTGATATGGGTGCAAAAAGAATTCAACTATCATCATAATCATAATCAACTTCAATCTACTCCAACTTACCATATCTTGAAAATACAGCTGGTATGCATGAGCACCTGGATTTTTCTTCATATTTTCAAGTGGCTTTGCATTCTTCTTTGGAGGGAAAAATGGTGTATTGAATGCCCCAACAGCTCTGTGTAAAATAAATTGGTAATCTGCATAATAACAAACAGGACTACACTTTTTAAAACAATGAGCAACACAATTAAACTTTTTAAATTACCCACAGTGTTAATAATACACCTTATGTACATGACATACAGAAAGCATTCCCTCTGGTGGGGGAAAATAATTATCACCAAGTTACACCACCAAATACAGGCAGCTGTTTAGCCATCCAATCGGAGATTGAAATGATTCTACCACTTGTGTTGAGAAAAGTGCAGACAGATACAATCAACTGGTGAAGTTTTTCATTAGTGGGGTTCTTCAGTCTGAAATTGTCTTAATTTTTATTGCATACATGCATTCCTAAACCCACATACTCAGTGAAATTGAGGGAATCAAGAGGTATTTTATTGAACAACGATCAATGATACAGGCAAGCAAAGAATTTGAAAGATTAAAGCTGATGGACCTCAGTTACCAACAACTAAATTAAAAATCATCTCTTGACTGTTCAGATTCTGCTACACTGTGTGCAGTCATGTGCTTCATATGTCAAACCTTGCCCCTTAGAGATCCAACAGAAATTAGTCATGCATGAAATGCTTATTTCCTGAATCCTCTATCCATTTCCTGTCTGTAATTCTTATCCCATCATTAGCTGATTACTCTTCTCCAAAGAAGTCCACAAAAAACAGTGCATGACTGCACAGCTTGTTGACACTAGCCTGATAAGGATCTCTGCATCATGTGCTGAAGGTGGTAACTCCAGAGTAAACATTGTGCTGAAAACCCAACCAGAGGCTCATATATTGGGTTTTTAGAAGTGTGTGTTTTTGTAAGGTGCCTTGCAATGACATGATTATTCTTCTCCCAAATGATGCCAGGGTTACATCAAAGTATAAGGTCTATTTGACCTCTTTGGAAATCGTAAATTAAAAATCATGGGTTGACATGTCTTGCACCAGCTGCAGTGCAATCAGTATACTGGAACACACTGGGGGTTGCATGATGGGACAACACATGGGATAAAAGATAGAGAAACATATGTTTTTCCGTTATTTCCTCTTCACACCCCCTCCCCATCTTGTCATATACTTTCTCACCTGGTTCTTTCAGGATAGTGCAATGCCAAGTTCCAGACAGCCACTCCACCCCAGTCATGACCAATGAAAGTTGCTTGAGGAAGGCCCTGTATTAAGGTAAAAACTTGCAGGTTACAAAAGTGAGGCAGTATACACACATCCTTACAATTCAAGAGACATCTTGTAATTATATGTTCTGAGAATCATCTTTTTTTAGAATTTTGTTCAAAGTATCCAAATGACACTTTACCCTTAAAAGGTACCTAGAAGCATAACATAAACCAAGCATAAACAAAAACCAAAGCTAGTTAGTTAGCTGGTACACCCATGGGTGCTTCAGTGTGTTGCACACTTGACTTTGTCTGCTGGGCAAACAATTTTAGAAGGGGGTAAGCTGGAGAAACCCCACTCCCCGCCCCCAAAAAAAAAGGAGAAAGAGAAAGATTTGGACTCATGCATTTCACATGCAAATCACATTACTGGGGCAGTAAATAGACCACCCTGCCACTAAATGACCCACTCAAGTACACAGTATGGTGTATAATTGACTTTGTCTTCTGGGCAAACAATTTTAGTAGGAGGTAAGCTGGAGACACCCCCCCCCCCAAAAAAAAGGACAAAGAGAAAGATTTGGACTCATGCAATGCACATGCAAATCACATTGCTGAGGCAGTATATAGACCACCCTGCCACTAAATGACCCACTCAAGCATAACAGTCTTCAAAGAACTTTTACATCGGACTCCATGAGATAAAGGTTTAATGCAGTTTGTTTGTTGTGTGTTTTCCTCCTTACATTTGCATTTACAATTTAACGGGATTGCACTACTCATAAACTGAACGGAAACCATTTATTATTTGCAGCAAATGCCTAAAAGATGGGTTCTTTTACACTTAATCTGGAATGGTACCTTCTGCCATTGTTCCTGCTGCTCAGCATAAGCAATGGTGTTGGGAAAACAAACATTTGAGCCACAACTGGAAAAAAAGCTGTGGCAGGCTGTGGCAGGTCCAACTTTAAACTGTTTGGTTGGAAACTAATAACACTACATCTTGATCTAACTACTCATGATGAGGCAGGCCCTGTTCTCAATATTAAAGCAATGCAGTGAAAGCAGACCAGATACAACTATTTTTAATTGGCAGGGGTAGGGGTAGGCAGGCTCGGATAAATTCATTTCTTATTACTTGTCCATCGGGCTAGGGATTCCCAAAGTCTACTCTTCCGCATGAATATGCACTGAGTCCATACCTAATTATCTAGAACTAGCCATTGAATTCCTATGTGAAGAAGACTTCTGTGCTGCTTGCCCAGCGGGCTATAATATTGAGCAGTTCACTTGTCTGAGTAATTTTTTACTTGTCCCGGACTGTCGGGCGGGGGATTAGTCGAAGCCTGGGGGTAGGGGGAGGGGGATCTGACACGAGCAGGAGATCAATGATTGCAGTGCAAATGCTTTAAAAGAAAAGGGAGGGTAGGCGGTTCACTATCTGACGTTATCGAGTCGGTAAACAAGTTCAAAATTTATAGCAGCGCATGTTAGTGATCATTCTGTTTGGGTCAACTAGGTCAACAAAACATCTGAGCATGCACTGTGCATAGCAAAATACTATTCACAGATATTACATGCACAGATTATGAAGTTAAAATGGTGCAGTGAGTCCCCATGGAGGCCAAGACTAATTAAGGAGTGAAAGTGCTGATCACTGTTTGTTCATTTTTGGAAGCCAATAGGTATATAAATGTCTTTCCACAGTATAAATTAAATTTGACTTAAGACATGGCAAATTTATAAACATCATTCTGCTACACATTTCACGAACATGGAACAGTTCTTTGCTTCCTCAAGGCTTTCCACTTTGGACTTTTAAACATGAAAGCACAATGACTGGCTTTGAAGTTCATGGACTTACTGATTGATCACGATCACTTTCTATGGTATTTCACAAGGGCAGATTTATACAAGAGTTAACACTCTTATGCTCTTGCAACACAAAACGCAAAGAGAGACTTTGTTTTTCACACACGCAGATGTGCATGTCAATTAACCTGGACTATAGAAGTTGTGCACTGACGTCACTGCATTGCGCATCTTGCTATTTTTTAATCCAGACGTCCATCTTTCAACAATTGTTACAAAGGTGCTGTAGTGCACGCATATTGTTAACACACATACTGCTCATGATCAGTTCCGTCCAGTGTGTAAAATTGAAACGCACTGACGTCACATGCATAATCTCTGTACACAGAGAGATCTATGACTCACATATTATGCCAGATCAATTACACATTTCTTTTTCTGTGAAAGCAATATTAAAGGTTCATTGTAATAATGCCAACCAATATTGTGGGTATACACAAGAAGGATTGAGTAAAATAGAAGATGCTTTCAGTGAGGTAATGGCTGCCAACTGCATGGGGGAGGGGGTGGCCGCCATCAGCCTCAACAATCGTAATTCCTTATTTATACATGTACCATGGATGAATCTTCCCATTAATTCAATAATAAGTTTTGAGTTTTAGCTCTTTTGATCTCATTCTATATTCATGTAAGAACTTTTCCCTTTCACTCACTACTTCCTGTCAGTCACTGTAATCTATTGTGAGGTGTATTAACTTGTGTTTTTTTTTTCTCTTAAATACAAATCGGCTGTGCTCATCGTTGACAGTTCATAGATAAAAGACTAATTCATGTTTTCAGACAAATGGCATCACAGCTCCCTGACAACAGGGTTGATGAAGTAAGCTTTCATTTTTGCAACAATGAAATGTACAATGAATGCAGGTGGGGCTAGTGTATAGTGAGTGACTGTAGTCATTCAATACTGGAGTCCACTAGCCTTAAATTGTCTTCATTTACTGTTTACATGTAATTTTCCAACCTCATATTTAGTGAAATTGAGGGAACTTTAGAGTTATTTCAGTGTTCAACCATCCATAATACAGGAAAGCATGAAACTGAAAGATTAAAGGTATTGGACCCCAGTTATGTCTGACTAAAATCAGACCATCACTTGACTGTCAGGATTTGTCTATAAGGTGAACATTCCTGCATCAGCCATGAAGTCAGTACAGGGTTGTGAGTACCCACTGGGGTCACTCACCCGAGTCCTGGCAGGGTCATACCGAAGACTATAAAAACAGAACCTACTGCCATTGTGCATGGTGCTCAGTTTAAGCAATGGAGTAGGGAAAACAAGCCAGTGAGCCACAACTGGAAACAAGAGCCCAATGGGCACTGTGGTTCCTTGCTGGATATTATAAGAACTGTACAGCCAGTCTCCAAAATAGAGCTAAGCAAAAGCTCATACTCAATGTTTGTAACATCTTCACCAGGGGTATTTTAGTACTAATATTACATGAAATCAATGATTAAATTTTTGTGGCCTTACTAACATTCAACTTGTTCAAAGCTTGGTGATCCTTCAAAAACATTTCCTCATTTCCATATGTATTTATGCTTGTTATCAAACTTGATATTATCACCAATAAACACAATGTGGTCAAAGAGAGAAAAACACCCCTTTGTACTTCTCTCATAAGTTATTTTTACCTGCTCTCAAATAAAACTTGCTATTACTTTAAAACAATCTACCATTTGTCCTGTTTGCTATCTCTACACAGAAAACAGGGTTTATTCAGCAGTTAACCCTTTACCGTTGTGTTCAGATCGGGGCATATTTGCCCGCCCCGGGATTGGGCGGAAAAGCGGACGTAGCCTGCCCCGCACTGGCTTCCGTAGGCCACTGACCCCGTGACCTTAAACTATTGTCTCTCTCGCTCTTGTGGCCGAATTTTCGGGTAGCTACTCGCAGTTTCGAGCTCCGCGTGAAACAGTAAAGATGTGTGACAGCCAAGCTCTCCGCATGGGTCCAAAAGGACCCAAACAACGGTAAAGGGTTAAACTAAGCCTGTGGAGTGTGTTTACTGCAAAGCTGATGCCACTGTCTCTGCATGTGTACATGTAAACCTTTAGCCGAGTGGTGCAGATATTTTAGCTTAACCCTTTACCGTTGTGCTCCGATCGGGGCATATTTGCCCGCCCCGGGATTGGGCGGAAAAGCGGACGTAGCCCGCCCCGCATTGGCTTCCGTAGGCCACTGACCCTGTGACCTTAAACTATTGTCTCTCTCGCTCTTGTGGCCGAATTTTCGGGTAGCTACTCGCAGTTTCGAGCTCCGCGTGAAACAGTAAAGATGTGTGACAGCCAAGCTCTCCGCATGGGTCCAAAAGGACCCAAACAACGGTAAAGGGTTAAACTAAGCCTGTGGAGTGTGTTTACTGCAAAGCTGATGCCACTGTCTCTGCATGTGTACATGTAAACCTTTAGCCGAGTGGTGCAGATATTTTAGCTTAACCCTTTACCGTTGTGCTCCGATCGGGGCATATTTGCCCGCCCCGGGATTGGGCGGAAAAGCGGACGTAGCCCGCCCCGCATTGGCTTCCGTAGGCCACTGACCCCGTGACCTTAAACTATTGTCTCTCTCGCTCTTGTGGCCGAATTTTCGGGTAGCTACTCGCAGTTTCGAGCTCCGCGTGAAACAGTAAAGATGTGTGACAGCCAAGCTCTCCGCATGGGTCCAAAAGGACCCAAACAACGGTAAAGGGTTAAGCAGAAAGCAAGTGATTAATTGGGTGTGATAATAAAATGAGGATTAGGTTACCCCAAAGAGCACAGCAGTATTAAAGAGACATACTGTATAATCCTTGCATTGCTTTCACTGGCAGAGAGACCAGTTTAATGCAGTGTGACCTGTGCTCATTGAAATCTACAGATTTCAGTTATTACCCTCTTAAAACTTTGAATGATCGAAAATCTGTGTACAACCCAAAGGAATCATTACTAAACGAACATAAAGGCCAAATTTCGAAGGTGTTTGGGTGTGTAAGCATGCAAAACCAGGTGAGATAAACACTCTATTGAACCTATCTTTATCTAGCTTACAAGATTTTCTAAATAACATTTCCAGTGGTTGACCTCCAGTGACCTTGATGACCTCTGACCTTAACCAAACACAGATTGATTTGAAATCTGTCCTTTCTACCTTAAAATACTGTGTTAAAACGTTTTTCAGTGTTTGACCCCTGGTGACCCCTTGACCTTCATCAAACATATCAGATTTCGTTCTTACACCATAACACATCCACACACCACGTATGACATCTATCCAAGTTTCCTACCTTGAAATATCGTGTTGAGAAGGTTTTTAGTTTTTGACCCCTGGTGACCCCAAATGACCTTTGACCTCCACCAAAAACGATAGGGCACACCTTCAAACTATGGCACTTCTATATACCAAGTTTTAATTTAATCCAACTTTCCCTTGTTGAGTTACAGCATACCCAAGCTAGCGTCACAGACACACACACACACACACACCCATACACACACACACGCCAACCTGACTACATAGGTTCCTTTTGCTAACGCAAGGAACCAAAAAGGCTGTGGCTGGCTTGACTTGAACCAATTCCTTAGAAACTGGGCTGTAAAACTCTATCTTAACTAAACTCCCCCACACCAAATGAGTCAGAGGTTGTACTCACCAACACATCCATAAATGATATAACATCCTGCAGGGTAACAGAAGACAGTGAAACTTATGGCACATATTTCATTTGTGTTTATAATCAAAAGACAATGCACTCCTAGAGTTTGTAAACTTTTCCAAAGAAGAGAATCTTACAATAAAATATTCTGAAGCACATCAATATTAACCAAATTTTCAATGTAGTTCTTGTAAGAATAATTTAAGCAAGATGACAATATTAGAGATGTTCTTAAAGATTAAGAAAAGATAGGGATGAAAAGAATTCCTTCACTTTTGATGTTATTCTACGCGACAAAATCAAGCATATTTACATCATCACCTTGTAAAACCACCAGGCAGAGTTATATTGGATGGTTTAAATCCCTTTCAAATTGTGTAGCACCAGTTGGGCAATTGAAGTTTTGGTGCTTCCTCCCAACCCCCAATCTCCAACCTTCCCACCCCCTTAAAATAAAAAGAACTTGTGATCACATGTCTCCTTTCAAGAATATATAAAGTGGCCTAACTGGCTCCAAAAACTCAACCAGAGTGTTTTATTGCTGTTTATTGCACTTGGTTACGCTTAGCAATGTTCATGACTGTATAGAACAGGGAGGCTGGGTGAATGGGGTAGGGATTATGCCCTGGGGTGGGGATCTGGAACATCTGATCAATATGTTGAATTACTTTTAAATGATACACTTTTGTATTGAGTTTTTCACCATTTCAAACTTAGACTCTACATCCTTTGCACTAGTATTTAATCCATGAACCTAAACATCATGAAATTAGACTTCCACGTTAATATATTGAGTACCTTACCCTTGTAATTTTGTCCATACTGTATTCCTCTATTTCTGCAAAACAAAAGAGAGTACATCACAAAATTTGAATATTAAAGAACTTGTTGATAGTATACAAAATCTACCTTCAAAAATTGCAAATTTGCTTTGCAGAAGTTTCCCATACCTGTTTGGAAAACTTGTCAGGGGAAAGTTCAATTATTCAAACTCGACTTATTTCTACCAATTTCAATCTCCCTTTGAAGTCTCCCACCCCACCCCACCCACCACAAAAAAAAAAAAAATCAACAACAACAATCAAAATATATTTCAGGCTAAAACATCTACATCAGATTTTAAAGGAACTGGTTTTAAGAAAGCATAATGTACTTGCATGGATAAAAACATTTGCTTTAGGGAATTATTCATACATTTTGCATACATGTTTAGCTGGCTGAAATTGAGAAAAATCCTGGCTTCTTGCAACTTGTAGAGTTCCTCCTTCATACCAAAATCCCATTCAAAGGCTAATGTTGAGAAGTAAAATTATCCCCACATCCCCTTCCAAAATAATGAAACCTACTGACAACACTACTGTGGTCTGCAAATTTTTTTGGTATGTGTAATTGATTGATACAGCAAAACAGAAGGACAAACACTATTCTAAATCAAGATTTCTGTCCTTATTTAAATGTTCATACCTGGAGGACAACTGCTCTCCCCATATCCTTTCATCTCCAAGGCTATGGCCCTGTATCCACTCATTGCAAGTGCTGGCATCTAAAAATATCACAAAAAAGAATTTATGTTAGGAAACAATCAGAAAACTTTGTTTAAAGCATTTTTACCAAATGGACAAAAATGTTGGCTTTAAAGACAATTAGTGTAATTGTTATAATCAATGATAATTACTATGAATTCACCTGTGCAGGCCAGAAATCTGGATAGCAATTACACGTTTTAAAAATTTTGGATCGTTCTAATAGTTGTCTCTCTGATTTTTTCTTTTGTTGTAATGCAGGGCTGGAATTAATCCAAGGCCACAAATGTCATGGCCTTATATTTGGCAATGGCCTTGTTTACCTATAAAATTTAATCACCATCAAGGCCATTTGGCCTCTGTGTCCTACCTGTGAGATTACATTGAGGTAAATACAAAATCACTTGTTTGTCCTTGGTGCCCTCTCACTTCACAAGACCTGCCTGTAAACCTGATCGGAAAATGGTCTTGCCCTGCTGGAACCATAATTCCAGCCCTGGAAATGTTGTTCACCTACCAAATCCTTTCTGGAGTCACTAGCCCATGAGGATGAACACATTTCTCTACATCAGCACAAACAAGACATGGCATTTTTTCCTAATTTTTTCCTATGATCAAAATTTTCTTTTTCAACGGTATGTTGGCCAGTTGTATTTGAGCATCCAACCCACCCACTTCCTCTGATCCCCAACTAATTGCTACAACTTTAGAATTCATTTTTACAATTTTATGACCACAATGTCTTAAATTTTGTTTAATGACTTTTGAGGTCACAGTGGGCCTCACTTACTTAGTTAAATAGGTATTAAATCTCAACTTATATAACCTTCTGGAATTATCTAGTGGTGCCTTGTTTCCGGTTGTGGGGTACTGGGTTGTTATCCCTAATCCATTGCTTACAGGGGCAACGTCAGGAGGTGGAAGGGGGCAACCACCCCTTGTATTTGCAAGAAAATGTGAAAAGAAAGGGAAAGAAGGAAAAAAAAGAAAGAAAAAGGAGCACTCAACTAATGCTTTGCACCCTTTATCAACACCCTGGTGCCGACCTTGATTGCTTGTGCTAAGCATCAAACACAATGGCAAACACAGTGGCAGAATTTTCCCATTTTCAAAGTAATTGGTATGACTCTACCTGGAAATCAAACCAGGGCCTCCCGAATGAAAAGCAGATGCTCCACCACTTAAGTAAACATGCAGTGGAATAAAGAGTGGACTCACAGCACTACAGTGCTTTGTAAACCAACAATTGTAAGTCTAAAAACAAACGTGTGACAGCATTGACATTGACATCAACATTAACCCCTTCAATACACATGGTTTCACTGCGAAACCAGAATTTACCCTGCTATATACCTTTGGTTTCACTGCGAAACCAGAATTTACCCTGCTATATACCTTTGGTTTCACAGCGAAACCAGAATTTACCCTGCTATATACCTTTGGTTTCACTGCGAAACCAGAATTTACCCTGCTATATACCTTTGGTTTCACTGCGAAACCAGAATTTACCCTGCTATGTACCTATGGTTTCACTGCGAAACCAGAATTTACCCTGCTATATACCTTTGGTTTCACTGCGAAACCAGAATTTACCCTGCTATGTACCTTTGGTTTCACAGCCAAACCAGAATTTACCCTGTTATATACCTTTGGTTTCACTTCAAAACCAGAATTTACCCTGCTATGTACCTTTGGTTTCACCGCAAAACCAGAATTAACCCTGCTATGTACCTTTGGTTGCACTGAGAAACCAGAATTTACCCTGCTATGTTCCTTTGGTTTCGCAGCGAAACCAGAATTTACCTTGCTATGTACCTTTGGTTTCACTGCGAAACAAGAATTTACCCTGCTATATACCTATTTCACCGCGAAACCAGAATTTACCCTGCTATGTACCTTTGGTTTCACCGCGAAACCAGAATTTACCCTGCTATGTACCTTTGGTTTCACTGCGAAACCAGAATTTACCCTGTTATATACCTTTGGTTTCACTGCGAAACCAGAATTTACCCTGTTATATACCTTTGGTTTCACTGCGAAACCAGAATTTACCCTGCTATATACCTATTTCACCGCAAAACCAGAATTTACCCTGCTATGTTCCTTTGGTTTCGCAGCGAAACCAGAATTTACCTTGTTATGTACCTTTGGTTCCACTGCGAAACAAGAATTTACCCTGCTATATACCTATTTCACCGCGAAACCAGAATTTACCCTGCTATGTACCTTTGGTTTCACTGCGAAACCAGAATTTACCCTGTTATATACCTTTGGTTTCACTGCGAAACCAGAATTTACCCTGCTATGTACCTTTGGTTTTGCTGCAAAACCAGAATTTACCTTGCTATGTACCTTTGGTTTCACTGCGAAACAAGAATTTACCCTGCTATATACCTATTTCACCGCGAAACCAGAATTTACCCTGCTATGTTCCTTTGGTTTCGCAGCGAAACCAGAATTTACCTTGCTATGTACCTTTGGTTTCACTGCGAAACAAGAATTTACCCTGCTATATACCTATTTCACCGCGAAACCAGAATTTACCCTGCTATGTACCTTTGGTTTCACTGCGAAACCAGAATTTACCCTGTTATATACATTTGGTTTCACTGCGAAACCAGAATTTACCCTGCTATGTACCATTGGTTTTGCTGCAAAACCATTGTACTGCTGCATCTTGGAATATCTCCTTTTATATCTTTGGAGTCTAATCGTGTTCTGGACATGGAATGGACTTGACGAGGAGACAGTTTAACATATGTGCACCTTATTGGTCTATAGCAGATAAAACAATGGTTACTCTAAAAATGCAGTATTCATGGAATGGATGGAACTGGTCCTAGAGGGAGGATATTTCAAGAGATTCTGAGAACCTGAAAGCAGTATCCTAGTGGGGGTATATGGAGTTATTAATTTCATAGTCTGACGGCATATGATAAAGAATTTTGAAGGTGACGATTATAATATACAGCTCAATACTAGGGGATGGTATCAGTGGCTTTCAGTAACAAAAGGGTTGAAGATATATAACTTACCTGTCTCCTCCAGCAGTACCAACCTTCTGGGAATCCATGACACAATATCACAGGTGGACCATGGCCCATTTCAAAGAAATGGACTCTCACTCCATCCTGAAAGGAAAATAATTCAAATTTGTCTTATGTTTTAATATAAGTGTAACAGTTTATCATTCTTAAATGACCTTTCAAGCAAGATCTTTCTTTCCCCATCCACTATCTTCTCGAAGTAAATTTGCTTTTCAGAGACATCATTGTCTTTCAGCAACCTTAACTATCCAAAGAGAACTAAATCTACACAATTTGGTGGAATTTTCATTCAAATGCCACAGGTAATTCTTGAAATATCAGCAAATGAATTTACATTTGTGAGCTTGAAGCAAACAATCACTTCTTTTCAGTGATAAGAGATGCTTTGTTTCCTGTGTTTCTTTAGTCTCTTGTATTGACCTTGAATCACTAGGATATCGACCTCCCTGTAGGGAATAAAATCTTTGCAAAGTCCCCATGCCTCTTGTGCAATGATATCCTAAAACCATGGGGCCAGTGAGATGAAAACTGGTGGTAAAGTTTAAAGGAAAGCACATGACTATTCATTGGTGTAAAGATATAAAATCATATGACTTGCTTCAAGTTCTCTTTTGTGTTGGAAATATGACAAATTTACTTGCTAGCCTGTTATCTTGAGAACCAAACAAGGGGATTTCAACAGTAATTTACCACATTGCTTAGAATATTAAAGTTCCCCTCTAGCAGATCAAAACTTTATTCGACCTTAGGCCCTTCATTTCTTATTAAAAGATGTACTTCTGTAAATGGAATTCCTCCTTGTTTGAATTTAGGTTAAAGACTTCCATTGTTCAATGATGAAAAAGTCTCAATTTTTTTTTTCTCCCAAACACATCAATAGTTGTACATTTTGGCATGTATGCAAGTGCACCAAACAACCTTCTTTTGGCTTGTGTGAGGTTATTTTTTATCAAATATTGCTATTTAACCCCACATAAACACCTTATCATCGCACGCTATTGCACATTTTGGTACATCTCACAGTAGGGATTATATAAGGAGTATGAAAAGGATCCACTTGTAGGGTATTTAGCATGTGCAGACAAATTGGGCAAGATTACTTTTTCAAATAGTCAACACACCCATAATGATAGACAAAAAACAATTACAAAGGATTATAGGACAGGGTTATGGTACATGTCATTTTCCCAATGGCACTTTACTCTGTCAGCATGTTTGGTCTAATGGTAAGAGCATCCGCCTCTCACGCTGAAGGCCCGAGTTCTATTCCCAGGTCGAATAACACCAAAGACTCCAAACATGGAACCTAGTGCCGGTGAGCTTGATGCTCCGCATAAGCAATGGAGCAGGGAAAACAAGTCAGTGAGCCACAAATGGAAAAAAGGCTGTGGCCCTCTTGACTTGAACCAACATGTTTGAAACTGAGCCTTAAAACTCCATCTAACTAAGTAACTAACTAACTTTGGCCAAACTCAACTCATACCAAAATTCAATCCTACAATCATTTTTAATAACTCCCTGCAATAGGATCTATTATTATAAATGAACTCACGGAGGAGGGGGGGGGGGGGCTGGGGCGGGGGGCTACTGCATACTCAATAGCGGTGTAAAAGACTGATGAAAAGCTGACTACAAATTAACTGTTTGTATAAGACTGGGAACTGTTTTAAGATAGGGGGAACTATTGACATAAAAATGGGCAGAAGACTGATTCCAGAACTTAAGCCTAGTTGATTGAAAGGCCCATCACAATAGCTTTTCAATTTTATAGTCTTGAGCCTATTAGGGGATATTGGCACATGTGGGAGTCAGGTGTGGATAGGATAAATGGAGTTTTAGAGTCCAGTTCCTAACAATTTGGTTCTAGTCAGGCTGTGTATGATAGAGACTTTACTGAAGGGTTTCTCAAGTTTAGTACAATTACTCATACCTGTGGTCACAGTTCGAAGTCACTGAAAGGGTTTTGTAGACCCAACATGAGAAAGTTTAGTTTTGTTAGTAGAGTTGTTGACATTTGGAATGGTCTGCATGAAAGTGCAAATGTTTTTCAGTTTGAAAAGGGTTTAGACAGGTTTTTAGCAGGCCAACAGACTTTGTATAACTATGAAGCTGCTCTGTATGTTAATTATCAGGTTCGCAGCCTAGTATGGCAGTTACCCATGTCTTTTAATTGTTGCTACAGTTGCCAACAGTACAGATGAAGGAGATGAGGACATAGAGGTCAATAGACTTGAGTCCACTGAGGTTTCCTAATGTAAGTTTGGATTATCTTTGTAAATATTTGTGAAAATAGAAAGAACTGATTGACCTTATGCAGAGATTTGAATTCACCATTTCTGAAAACTCAAACTCTGTTTTGTAATGTCATTTTGCAAAAAACTTCCATTGAAATAGTGTAGCAGCAAAATTTTAAATTTCAGTTTTTTAATATTACAAACAGAAAACTGTCTCTGGCTTAATCAAATAAATGTTTGTTTCTTTACTCATTTTTATTCACATGCCTTTCCTTTTCTATTTTTAGGCTTATAAAGGATTTTCTCACCTTTGTGATTACATCACCTTCACTTATTTGACCTGGCTGGCAAGCAATTGGCAAAGCTTTCTGGAATACCTGAAATAATCATGAAAAGAGAGTTTAGTTAACCAAAATTAAAAGCACTGTAACACCGGGTTCCCAACTTTCCACACCTAGTAAAACTTAAGTTCCTGACTTTTTCTAGACTTATTGAAGATTGGCAATGGAAACAATGAGTACTGAAAGGATGAAGAAATTCATACAAAATGGCTTCTATTTTACAAGTTTACCCAGCGTGTGTACAAATATATTAAACATGATAACAACTGACAAAATAAAACATTTCAGATTTCAAGACCCTAAAGAAATTTTTCCAGACCAAAACAGCTGAGGATACCTACTGCAAGGGGATAGGATGGTAGACTGAAACAACTTTGTTTACAATTGTATTAGTAGAAGGCATTTAACTCATAAATTTATAAACACAAAAATATTGCTTTTATCTCAAATTACCACTTCAAGCTAGTCACTATCAATGCATCTAATGAAACACATTTACAGGAAATAAAGACTTTCCATTGAGATAGAAGGTCACTAAGCCAACAAAGAGCTTTTGAATGTCAGTTTCAGAGATGTATTGCTCAAAGGGGTGATCAAAGTTTGTTTTTACATATTTTCCACGAATTGAATCTTTCCACCACAATCAAAACAAACAATGCAAACAGAAAAAGATCTTTCATCATGGTGCGCCATTGTGATTGGTCACCATATGGATGAGGCGGTTTAGTCTTGCAACTGTGTGGAATTGTTTTACCTGAATAAAATGAATTACACAATCCCCATTCAATAGTAATTGACATTGATTTAACTTTTTCTCTCTTGAAAGAACTCTTCAATGTGTGTTGATCCTGCTAAATAATACGTTAAAAGGAAAAACAAAGTGCTGGAACAAATACTTAATATTCACTGTCAAACTGTGATTGACCCCTTAAAGGGTCAATCCTCTCACTCCACACTATAATTTTTGTAGGGGTTTACAGAAATGCTCAATTGGCTCAGCTCATTGATTGACAGCTAGTTCAAACAATGCAAAGTACCAAAGCTCATATTACAGAGCCTGTACTGTACTGAGAGTGTTTTGATTACACATTGGGGTGTTGTATACCCACCCTGAAGCAATAACTGAGGTTGCGTCTGGAGTGAGGATAAATTGTTAACACCAGAAAGCCAAAAGGCTTATTGATTCCTTGCCGTCAAATACCTTACCTGCTTTCAAATTGACAGTGCTTGATAGATTTTTCTTTACATTTTAGGCACAGAATTTTCGCAATTTTACCCCTGGTGACCTCAAATGACCTTTGACCTCTACCAAGAACAATAGGCTTCTTTCTCTCAACATGACAAATCTATATACCACATATGAAAAGTATCTGTTACTCTTATCTGGAGATATTGTGTTTACAAGCCATTTTCGAAGTTTTGGCAATTTTACCGCTGGTGACCTCAAATGACCTTTGACCTCTACCAAAATTAATAGGGTTCTTTCTCTCAACATGAAAAATCTATACACCAAGTATGAAAATTGTCGGGCAATCCTTTCTGAAGATATCATGTTTACAAGCCATTTTCAGTGTTTTCACATTTTTACCGCTGATGACCTCAAATGACGTTTGACCTCAGTCAAAAACAACAGACTTCTTCCTCTCAACATGACAAACCTATATACCAAGCATGAGAAGTGTCGGTCACTCCTATCTGAAGAAATCATGTTTAAAGCCATTTTCGGGATTTTCCCAATTTTACCGCTGGTGACCTCAAATGAACTTTGAATTCTATCAAAAGCAATAGGCTTCTTTCTCTCGTCATGACAAATCTATATACCAAATATGAAGAGTATCTGTCACTCCTTTTTGAAAATATCATGTTTACAAGCCACTTTCAGTGTTTTCGCAATTTTACCGCTGATGACCTCAAATGACCTTTGACCTCTACCAAAAACAATAGAATTCTTCCTCTCAACATGACAAATCTATATACCAAGTATGAAAAGTGTCGGGCAATCCTATATGAAGATATCGTGTTTACAAGCCATTTTCGAAGTTTGCGCAATTTTACTGCTATTGACCTCAAATGACCTTTGACCTCTACCCAAAACAATAGGCTTCTCTCTCTCAACATGAAAAATCTATATACCAAATATGAAGAGTGTTGGTCTCTCCTAACCGAAGATAACATGTTTACAAGCCATTTTCAGTGTTTTCGCAATTTTACCGCTGGTGACCTCAAATGACCTTTGACCTCAACCAAAAACAATAGGGTTCTTCCTCTCAACATGATAAATCTATATACCAAATATGAAAAGTGTGGGACATTCCTATCTTAAGATATCCTGTTTACAAGCAAGTGTCACAAACACACACAACCACATACACACACACACACGACATCACCATCGCATAGATTCCTTGCCTGCCTACGGCAAGGAATCAATAATGTGGAAGGGGCTTAAGTAAGTAGGTTCGGGGAATTGGAACTGTTTGGGGTGAGAGGATCATGGCTTTAAAGGTCAAGAGCAGTCCCCCCAAACTTATTTCAAAGCTGAATATATCAATTTTCCCCTTATTTCCACAAAGCATCTTTCATAACATTTTAGGACTTTAATATTGTATAGTATGCAATGTAAACCAAGCATGTTACTTCTAGTAAATTTCACATTTGAAGAGAAAAAGTATTGTCACATGACTCTCAACAGCTTCTCATGAAATAGGATAGTCTACTACACTACTTCAAGTTTGGGTGACTGGTCCTGCCCTTTAAACGGCACAACCATGTCAAAAAATGAAATTAGCTTCAGTCACTATCAAACCTTTCAATCTCACCAACAAACTCCAGCAATAAGCTTCAACTCCTCCAAATATTACAAAGAGTTACAGTAGTTGCAACATTTGAATTTTTGAAAGTTTGGGCCAGGAAAATTTCCTGAGAAACAAATAACTGACTGTTATCTATAAGAACCCTTTTTTTCTTGAAAAGGCAGTTCTGTACATTAAAATATTGGTTGAAAAATAATAAGGCTATTTTTGAAAACAAATGAATTTTTTTTTTCCATCACATTGTTGTGAAAATGCTCAACTCACATCAATTCCACTAAGTTCCTTCAGCTCCTCAAGGGCTTCTTTGGAGTTTTTAACCAAGATGGTACTTATTCCAAGGGCTCTGGCAGCTTTCACATTGGGGCCGATGTCATCCAGGAAAATTGCCTGAAAAAAATAATCCATACAGAGTCATATTGATCCAAGAATAATAAAATATTATTCAGACTGAAAATCAACAGCTAGCCTCATTGATTTATTGTGTTTACTATACCCTGTTCCATTCCTCCGTGTTTTCACTTCAGTTCTTTTAAAATATTAATCACTGAAACATAGAATAATCTGTGGATTGTTTTTGTTCACTTTTTCCACAGATTTAATATGGGGTCTTGATACTTAATCCTTGCCCATTTTTGTCACTATCACAGGCAAGTACTTACTTAGGGCACTGTCCCAATGTATATAGATGATGCCATTACCAAACTTGAGACAGCAAGATGGGGTTATATGGGGGTTTTCACCATCCTACTACCTTCCTCTAAACAACTATAACAAATTAGTTATGCCTCTGTATAATTTTATCATGTAAATACAAATTTCTCCCTCCTTTCATGAGGTTCACAATATAAATTTGTGGATATTTACTTTCACATTATGCAGGGCAAGACCTTGAAGTGTTTAGTTAGTCAGTTAGTAAGATGAGATTTAACGACACACCAACACAAATGTGTTATATAGTGTCGGTCAACTTGACAAAAAATTCAAAGTTAAACTTTACTTTCAAATATGGTTCAAGTTCAAATTTGGTTTCCCTTTAGTCGCCTCTTACTACAGGCAGAAATACCGTGGGCATATTCTACAGCCCCCAGGGGAAGGCAAGACCTTAAAGGGATTTTATAAGTTAGTTAAATGAGGTTTTATGGTTCAGTTTTAACCAACTGGTTTAAATCTGGCAAGCCATGACCCTTTTTTCCTGTTGTGGCTCACTAGCTTGTTTCCCTACCCCATTCAGTGCTAATGCTGAGCACCAAGCACAATAGCAGTAGGTTCCATTTTTAAAGTTTTTCCAAATGACCAGGCCAGGAGCTGAACTCCAGACCTCCTGGCTATAAATCAGGTGACCTTACCCATTGACCATGCAGGCAGATCTTTGAAGAAGTTGACAAACCATTTACCTTCCCTCAAACCACAATCAATGCAATAGGCTCCTGTATTAATCTCCTTTCCCCTAACAGTGAGTTGGAAGATTGTTTGCTCTAGTTGCAAAGCAATTATTTCCGTACATGTGTGCACCATTGGGGAAATTGCTATTGAAAGTGGCAGTTGATTATGTTCAAGGGTTCCTGCCAAAATGACAGCACATATATGGATTACCAGAGTCTTTACAATAGTACTGTCATCCTCATGAATTTTTCAGAGACCACTTGAGATGATGCATATTTGTCTAAAATTAACTCCCACCTAATATTTATTAACTTCAACCTAATATTCATTCACTCTGTCCATCCCCACCCATTCCCTAACCCCTCCGGCCACCTCTACCCCCCCCCCCCCCATAGATACCATCTGCATCTCAAACTCCCAAAGTCCTACCAAAGACTTAAAAATGAAAGCTACTCAGATTGCACCTGATGCTCCTCATAGGCAAAAAGGTAGAGAAAACAATCCAATCCCCCCACAACGGAGGAAAAAATACCATGGTTGCGGTTAGATTAAACAAGGTTAGATGTTTAGGCATACCAGCTCCATCAAACCAAACTAAACCTCTCACAAAATATCAGGTATTAATGATGCTTGGCATGTCTGCAATAATTTTACATTTTACAGTCATCTTCAAACCTTATATTACCTCCTCAGGTTGTACTTGTAGGCATTTGCAGGCCTCTTGAAAAACTTTGGGGTCTGGCTTCCGCAGGCCTAAACGACATGATTCCAGCACTTGGTCAAAGAGGAAGCGAAGGTTTAAAACTGCAGTAGCCATGAGGCCTCTGTTATTAGTATCATCAATGTAGTTGTTTGTTAAAAGGCAAAGTTTCATACCTGAAATGAAGCGAACATTTTTGTCACATTTAATGAAAACATGACTAAATATCATGTCATAAAGAAGACTTGAAGCAGCAAGAAAAGACAGTTTAAGAAAAGCCGCTGTCACACTACAACAAACTCAGATTGGATTTCAATCCTGAGTTTTCAGGTTCAGGTTAAAATCTTCTCCATCTCTGGTCAGAAAGAGCCAAAAATTTTCAAACCTGTTCAAATATATAAATTGTACTGGAGGACTATCAAAATTAAATTTATGCTAGTTATTCCCTGATGTCACATCTACAGACAGGTTTTATCAAACTACATTATCCGATTAAAAATGTATGTCTGTGTGACGCCATGAAAACATCAGTTGGCATTTCATTCGTAGACATCAGATTCAAATCATTTATTTACACTACAAACTTTTGCCCCTTTCCGACCAGAGATGGAGGAGATTTTAACAAAATCCTGAAAAAAAAATCACAATGAAATCTGGTTTGAATTTATTGGGTGACCATGGCTTAAGACTGAGGGGACAAGACAAAATTAATGTCATTAAATATGAAGTACATGTGTCAATTGAGATGTAGTCCTTTGTATGATGCTTAAACAACCTGTGCACCACAGCAGAGACTTTGGTGGGCCCCAAGTGATTTTAAAAAAAAAAGGAAAGTAGTCCTTGACACAGAGTTTGGAGCAAACTTAGCAATAGGTGAAGGAAGTGTGAATTCTGAAAATCTGGGAGGTGATTTTGACCCAAAAAATATTCTTGCATGCTCCATACTAACCATACTGCTTAGACAGTTTGGAGGTGCTGCTGTCGTCCCACAATTCGCATATGGGACAAGGATAAAATGTGGTTGTCAACCTCATTTCTATAGTGTTTTACTTTTTAATTTAAAATTAAAGGTAAAAATTTCATCAGGGCCAAAAAATTCTGTGGTTGTGGGTCTAACCATAGACTTGCCCCAAGTCTTTCGAGATGTTTCCTCTCAGCCGTAAGGATTCTTCTCTGTCACTATTCCTCCTCTACATGTCACCCCTTTGACCTCTCCCAATAACCTCTGCTGACAATCCAACTTCTCACACTCTCCTCTTTCCACTTCGACTCGTTATAACGCCACTACCCATAGTGCTGACCAGCCCACATCGACCAACACACCTTGACTGGTAATGCCTGCTAACAAGTTCTTACACTCAGGGCTTCGAACGTTTCTACACTGAGTCATTGTAAAGATTGTGCCTGGCACATTCCTGTTTATACATTGTGCACATATCAACAAGCGTAGATCTGGCTTGCTTGAGAGACTTGCAGCTTTTGCAACTGATGACGTAGCACTTTGGGCAGTCCGATTTTTAATCACTAATCTGTGTGACCAATGAAAAGCTTTCTGTATGTAAACAGACAGATCAACCGTTCATCACACAATGATCTTCATGAATATCCAGCAAAAGTCGCAAAATGTGGAATTAAATTGGATGATACAGTAAACTATCTTGAAATATATTCATCTAAATTCTTAGATGAATAAAACAATATAGAAATTAAAGATGATGACGTAGACAAAAGATATAAGTCTCTCACGGCAAGCTGCAAGACTGAACTGACCGCTCAGCAGGCTTGTGTGTGTGAGCTGTGCACAGTCTTCGACCCGTTGTGAACAGGTGTTACAGTACTACCTTGTGGAAGTTGCAGCAAAGGGCAATGAGAAGTAATCTGAATAGTTTAATAGCAGCAGAATGGGATGGAATCACCGTGAAGAATAGGAACAGAAATAAAATGAAATGATGGAAGGCATACATGAGAGCCTTGGGGCAAGTTTAGTCTAACCAAAGATCAGGTCAAAAACAGTTGTAGTCAGGTCACATTGAATATATTTCATTAAAATTTTAAACTAGTTACAAGGTAATTATTCTCCCTATTTCTAAAAAGTAAGAAGAATTAAAGCTTGGGTCATCATTTTGAAAAATGGCTTCTGCACATGTAAAACAAAGGACAAATTTCATCTCTGCTGGTCAGTAGATTAAACTATTATGAACAAAACTAATAGAATTAAGCTTGTTGGATGTTATTTTGAGATCAAATTAAAAAACCAGGACTTGAGAAAAAAATTCCTAGAGGTTTTACTGTATATTGTAATGTTGTAATGTAATATCAAGTGCTTTCAATTTCACATTACTATCTTCACTAGCCATAAGAAATACCACCTGAGATGCCTGTTTTTTGCAACAGAGATTGGGGAGATTAAATATCTACTCGAATTGGTAACTGGAAACACAAGCTCCATTCAATATACTGCACTGTTTCAAAAGTGCCTGGGCAACTATGGTAACAGTAGAGAGACTTGCTTAAAGTTTTTAAGTCCAATACATTATTCAGTGTAGTGCTATAAAGCTATAAAATTTGAACATTGCTCAAGTTTGAGCTATGTAGGAGATAAGCCTTGAAGACCAAAGGTGGACCATATTCTCTTTGATCTAATAAATATTAAAATGCTTAAATATTTGACCAGAGGTATGGAGTCAATAAATGAGCATCTTGCATGGTAAAATGACATGTGACTACAATATACAAAATTATAACCTTAGCAGTTAGAACCATGGAAGGGTTATGTTAGGTTAGATGCAGTTTTATGGTCCAGTTTAGCTTCCAACCAACAGATTTAAGTTGGGCCTGTCATGGCCTTTAGTTCCATTTGAGGCTCACTGGTTTGTTTTCCCTGCTCCACTGTTTATGCTGAACACCATGCAGAACAGCAGTAGAGTGGAATGGAAGTATCCTAGTCTGGTGCTGAGTCCGAGTGGATGAAGGCAGTAGCATTTGACATGATGAAGCTCAGTGAACGAAAGGTTGGGAGTTAGATTCCTGTTCAGAGTAAAGTGGGTTTTTAATGCAAGAGCTGTCAACTGTTTTCTTAACCTTCCAAAAATATATCAAAATTGATTTAAGTAACTGACTTGGTTACTACCAATATGAAGTTGTAATTCATAATCCACAGGCTTTTCCCATATTTTTGTTCACTTAGCTGCATGAAATGACTGCCCTTTAAGGCCCAACTATTCTTATTATCATTCCTCCAACCTCCATCCCATCCCCCCTCCTCCAAATCCAATCCATCCCTGGGAAATACAAACAAAAATGTGGGTACCTTTGTTCTTCAAGACTGCTATGGCATTCAACATCTCCGGAACAGGCAGAGTTTGACTAAATTTCTTAAAGAGGTCTTGTCCACTAAAGTCAGAAGTTAAAGCAACATTGGTTTCTTTTGCATGTGTATGACATTCCTTCTCAAAGGCTTCACAAAACTGAAAGAAAATATCATTACAAGGGTGAAAATGTATCTTAGATCATATACAGACGGATGTAAGCTGTTAGATTCAGTTTAACTGCTCAGTTTCCAGCTAATTGGCTTAAGTATTTAAGTATTAAAGACATGGCCGCAGCCTTTTTCCAGTTGCAGCTCACTGGGCTGTTTCCCCTACTCCATTCGGGGCAATACAAACTGTTTAACAAGAAATTTCCTAGTTGGCTAATGCTAACCCTAATCCCTATCCCAATCCCTAACCCAAACAAAGAATACAATGGATACAATACAATGGCAAAAGCCAATCAAGAAACACCTTGTTAAACAGTGCGCATCAACCCCTCCATTTGTCTCTGCTGAGTACCAAGCACAATGGCATAAGTTCTATTTTTAAATCATTGTTATGACCCATCATGGAGTTAAAATCCCAAAGTCAGAAACTAGTACCAAATCTGTGGAAACAGTCAAATAATGGCTCCAAACTTTCAGCCCATGGTCATCCAGGCTTAAACCGGTTGGCTAGAAACTGTGCCAAAAAACTCCATCCAACCAAACTGATCTTTAAGTCTGGCAGTCGGAAAGATGTATCAAATTACAGATATATCTCTGTTTTTCCTGCTTATCAAAGTTTTAGAAAGAGCAATGTTAGTATTAAATGAAGTTTAATATTTTGTGTGAAAATCAATTCGGATTCTGTCAAAATATTCCTTTTATACAGCACTTTTAAAGTAAGCTGATGACTGGATACACAATATAAACGGCAAAGTGAATGGGATTATCCTGATAGACTTACAAGAAGCATTTGACACAATTGCTCATTCTATTTGAGCTAACGAGTTGAAGTCAATGGTATGTTCCAACAATGCCATTTATACCTAAATTCTATCTTACAAAATGTGAGCAAATTTTGTTATAAGAACGGTGTGTTGCCCTTTAATGATATTGACGTAGGAATCCTCCACGAATGTGTCGTAGGACCACTTTTTCAAGTTATGATTTACATAAATGTCCTCCTAGAAGCATTACATAACTTCAAAGTTTATGGGTATGCAGATGATACAACACTGCACACTGCAGGCAGGTATTAATCACCATGATGTAGGACATGCCTTACAATTTGCAATTGATAAACATTGATATGGCTTGAAGTAAATAGACTTGTATTGAATGTATATAAAACTTAACTCATTTTTATTGGATCAGAAACATCAACAATCTTGGACAAAACTAGGTGGAACACCCCCACTCCCCCGTGAAATGTTGGATATAATAAAGCCAATTTGGGGCGCACCATTTTCTTTGGGACCCAACATTGCACGGGGGGACGGGGTTTCGTTAATCGCTATTTTCTGTAGGACACAACTTTTCAAAGGGGAATAGAGGTCATGGAAAGAGTACTAAGCATCAAAAACAACACAATGACGTGAGGTGTTCCAACAGTTTTGTCCAAGATTGTCTGAAAATTCAAGGCACATTTTTCGAAGCTTGTCCGAGAATCTACTTCAGCAGAAGAATAGTGTGGGCTCATATTTCGAGTCATAACGATCATCTATCTCTTGGGGTGAATTACACTGACCCATTCGACAACAAGTACAACATTAGACAATATAGCATTCTATCAACTTGTGACGTAACACTTCAAAGGGGGTGACATGCTTTTCATACATTGGCAGCCAAGGAAAGACATCGTTTGACATGTCAGAAAAAATATATTAGCAGTTGCACAAATAGTTGGCTCAATGTAATACTGCATTTTAATAGTTTGTGTTTGACAAGGATTACTCCCTTTTTTACTTTTTTGAGCATATTACACTCTTGATCTGAGCAAAAGGTCATCAAAATATTCATTTAAAGGCCCAGTTCTCTCACCCAAACAGTACAGTACCAATTCTCCTAACCTTCTTAACGCAGCCCCTCTCACAATTGTCTGAAATTCATCCTCATCCAGATACAATCTCAGTTTATTGCTTCAAGGTGAGTATAGAGAAAGTCAATTTATATAATCAAAACACTCTAAGCACCAAATTTCGGTACCCCTTGTACCAAAATTGTAGTTTGAGGTGAGAGGTTTGGCCCTTTAAGTGTTGATTTCATTCAATTACAGTAAATTTAAATATGAATATTATAAATTTTGGTCGAAAAAACAGATGAAAATGAATTCATTGTTTCGAAGAATAAAGATTTAGAAGAATTGCATGATTGTCCCTGCACATAAAATAAAAATAAAAAATAAAGAAATATATATTTAATGAAAGAAACAGAAGAAGCATCCTAATTCAACAATAAACAGTAGCCAATTCTTAAGAATTTCCCAAATTTATGCAGCGCTTTCATTTAAATATAGTTTGAGAAAAGAAAAAGTCAACTTACTCCTAGGAAAATGAACCTGAAGTATTTTCAATCCCCACAATTTTATACCCATTACTTAATAGCAAAGGCTCAAAAACCGAACTGGGTGAGCTATCAATAAAAAACGGCAGATGTTAGTAAAAAAGTTCACCCCACTGAGTTCTTTCAAAAAGTACTGTTTATCGTGGCGCTATTTCGTTCTGCCATACTCAGTATCTCTTAAACGTCTAGAGTGTCTATCTTCCATAAAGGCCTACACTGTCGTGATTTGTAAAATTATGCAAGAGTGCCCTCACCTTAGGGTATATTATGCAATGACCTAGTGACCTCATCATGTAGAAAATGATGTTAAAGCCAAAGCCAACTTACAGGGCGCCAATGCTCTTTGGAGTTTGCCAAAATAACAAATGTCTTACTATTAGTCCCAATCTTTTAGCTGGCAAAACTCAGACAATCTTGGACAAAACTAGATGGAACACCCCCACTCCCAGTGCAATGTTGGAGATAATAAAGCCAGTTCGGGACGCACCATTTTCTTTGGGACCCAACACTGCACGGGGGGACGGGGGTTTCGTAAATCGCTATTTTCTGTAAGACACAACTTTTCAAAGAGGAATAGAGGTCTTGGAAAGAGTACTCGGCACCAAAAACAACACAATGATGTGAGGTGTTCCAACAGTTTTGTCCAAGATTGTAGATACAGAACAAACAATGTAAATGTAAAACCTAGGTCGAAGGTATTAGGAAGAAACATAGATTTGCAGCTGCAATTTCTATAAACATGTAGATGGTATTACCCAACTGATATCAGCTAAAATCAGTTTTCTCTGTCACCTGAAGGATAGTGTCCCTCAAAAAAACCAGAATGCAAAAATGCATTGAGGTTTCGATGATACATACATGCTCTTTTCAATAAAATGCTACATTTCTTGTAACAACTGGTGACCCAAAATAGCCTTTGTCTCCACCTGTAAGTGACTGGTTTTTCTTTCATACTGTGCCTTAAGATATTCTGCAAACAAGGTTTTCAGAGTTTGATGCCAGGTGATACCAGATGACCATTGACCTCCACCAAAAACAACAGGTACAGTACTTTCAACTCACCATAACACATCCACCTACTAATTGGGAAATCCATCCAAGTTTCCTACCTTGAGATATCCCTTTTTGACAAGTTTTTCAAAGTTTGACCGATCATGACCCCAGATATCCTTTCACATCCACAAAAAATAACCTTATACAGACCATCTTCTCACCATAATTCATTTACATACTAATTTTGAAATCCATCCACCTTTCATACCTTGAGCTATCCTAAACAAGGTTTTCTGAGTTTGAACCCTATGACCCCAAATGACCTTTGACCTCTACCAAAATCAATAGGGTTCTTCCTCCCATCATAACGCATCAACATATCAAGTTTGAAATCAATCCAAGCTTCCTACCTTGAGATATAGTGTAAACCAGGAATTCGGGGTGTGACCCCATGTGACCCCAAATGACCTTTGACCTCCACGAAAATAAATGGGGTTCTTTCTTACATCATAACGCATCAGCCTATCAAGATTGAAATGAATCCAAGTTTCCTACCATAATGTATCATGTAAACAAGGATTTCAGGTTTTGACCCCATGTGACCCCAAATGACCTTTGACCTTCACAAAAAAATAAATTGGGTTCTTTCTTACATCATAACACATCAGCCTATCAAGATTGAAATGAATCCAAGTTTCCTACCACAATGTATCACGTAAACAAGGATTTCAGGTTTTGACCCCATGTGACCCCAAATGACCTTTGACCTCCACAAAAATACATCGGGTTCTATCTTACATCATAACGCATCAACATATCAAATATGAAATTGATCCAAGTTTTCTACCATGAGATATCATGTAAACAAGGATTTCAGGGTTTGACCCCATGTGACCCCAAATGACCTTTGACCTCCACCAAAATCAATAGGGTTCTTCCTTACATCATAACACATCAACATATCAAGTATGAAATTGATCCAAGTTTCCTACCACGAGATATCGTGTAAACAAGGATTTCAGGGTTTGACCCCATGTGACCCCAAATGACCTTTGACCTCCACCAAAATCAATTGGGTTCTTCCTCCCATCGTAACGCATCAACATATCAAGTATGAAATTGATCCAAGTTTCCTACCATGAGATATCGTGTAAACAAGGATTTCAGGGTTTGACCCCATGTGACCCCAAATGACCTTTGACCTCCACCAAAATCAACAGGGTTCTTCCTGACATCCTAACGCATCAACATATCAAGTTTGAAATTAATCCAAGTTTCCTACCATGAGATATCGTGTAAACAAGGATTTCGGGGTTTGACCCCACGTGACCCCAAATGACCTTTGACCTCCACCAGAATCAAAAAGGTTCCTCCTGACATCCTAACGCAGGGTTGTCCAACCTTTCGCAGTGGTGGGCCACATGTAATGGTTATGGTGGACGAGGGGCCGCATTCTATACTCGTTTTTTTTTTTTTTTTTTTTCAATTTTTCCGACGTCCAAGGCAATAAAATGCAATCATTGCGGGTAGGGAACACTGATTCATTTTCGTTTTTGATTGAACAAATGAATAAAATTTAGCAAAAATTGATGGTGTTGGGCAGAATATTCGGAGAAAGTTTTTTTTTTCATATTCCTCCTGAATCATTCTCAACCCGTCCATGTGGACAACACTCCAATGTAGCTACATGTAGCAGACATTTGAAATGAATTATTTCATTTAAAAGTAAGCATGCCTTAGCGGACGGCGAAGCCTAAAGTTATCATCAATTAATCTGCTTATTGAATAATTTTGCAATACAGATTATTTCTGACGGGCCGGACGCAACTTTTTTCGCGGGCCGGACCGTGGCCCGCGGGCCGTAGGTTGGACAACCCTGTCCTAACGCATCAACATATCAAGTTTGAATTTTATCCAAGTTTCCTACCATGAGATATCGTGTAAACAAGGATTTCAGGGTTTGACCCCATGTGACCCCAAATGACCTTTGACCTCCACCAAAATCAATAGGGTTCTTCCTTATATCATAACGCATCAACGTATCAACTTTGAAATTAATCCAAGTTTCCTATCTTGAGATATCGTGTAAACAAGGATTTCGGGGTTTGACCCCCTGTGACCCCAGATGACCTTTGACCTCCACCAAAATCACTAGGGTTCTTCCTCTCAGTATGGGGTATCTGTGTACCAAGTTTGAGAATTGTCAGATCTTCCCTTCTCAAGATAGCATGTAAACAAGCAAAGTGTCACAAACACACACATACACACATACATACACACGCACATACACACATACATACACACACACACCATCATGAATGCATAGGTTTCTCTTTTCATCGAAACCAAAAAGATTTCCAGTATTTCAAGGGCTGGTGAATCCACACTTTGACTATTGTTCTCCTGTCAGTCAGGCAGGTCTGTTTCAAACAACAATAAGCTTTTCAAGCTAAAATGAAGAGTCTAGGAATGATTTGTAATGCTCTGCAGGAATCAGGATGCCCCCTCCAAAGAGCTCTTTGCATTATTTGATTGGATGTCATAACCAGAAATGTCAGTGTTTTCATCAAAAGGGAGGGGGTGATTCCCCCCCCCCTCTTGTCCTAAAGAAGATGAGCAAAATCCCCCTTTTTTCATTTCTATAAAATTTAAAAAATTATCAATATCTTGGTTTCTTAATAAAAAAGTAGAGTCTTTTCCAGCAATGTTTGAACTTACAAAATTAAACTTTAAAACCTTAAAAATGGTACCTGAACTGACTCATTGTTTCAGCGTAGAAGAGCATCACTTTAGATTTGGTGTTTAGCAGTAATAAATCAACCCCCCCCCCTCCAAAATTTTTGTGTTTCTGGCAGAAACCCTGGAAGCACAAATGCATGGATGACATGGCAATTAATTATCTGTGCAAATGCTTTAACCTATTCGACTGCAGTACTTACCAAACAAGACAAACATTCCACACAATTCTTAAGTTACCATAGAGTAAAACAAATAGGCATTGCAAGTCTTTAAGTTTTAACGGAAGAATACTGTACGTAGCTCAAGCACAGTATATCCCCCTCTATATTACAAAATGCAAGTTGTAAGTTGACATATAATGCAATTCTGCTCGTATAAACGAATATGAGCAGCTATGGAAATCCCTTTTTAATAGGGTCCATCATGCCTGTTAGTGTCTAATTTTATAGTTTACATGCAATCTGAAGCTCTCATATTCCATGAAATTTAGGGAATCAAGAGGTATTTTAGAACACAAGCATCCATGATGTAGGTAAGCAAAGAATTAGAATGATTAAGCTGATGGACCTCAGTGATGGCTGATTAAAACAAACCATTACTTTACTGTTCGGATTCGTCTACAAGCTAAACGTTTTCACCAATTTAAGTCTATCTGTAGACTCATTTATTCTTTTGTCTGTGAATACTAACATAGATGCAAAGTTTTTATAATCTTAAAGCTATATTTTTAGCCTTTTTACTTTTTCTTTTTTTTTAGTGTTGGTTTCAAATAATTAATTTGATTTGTATTTCCTTTATTGTTTATCTTAATGTTAAATCAGTTTAATTTGTCTTACTTTTGTGTGTTCTAGACACCTCTGTCATTCTTTTATTTTTCCAACAATACTTTTTTCCTTCTCATTGAGGGCCCATGAAAACCAGTCCCTATACACTGAATGGGCTATCCTGGTTAAAGAAATTCATGATAATTAATAATGTAATATACACCACAAGTCAGTTTCTAGATTTCTCCAAACATCACAGTCTTCATTGTAAATGTTTCATTCAACACATGAACTTCCATGTTAACTTAATTTAAATAGTCCTCTGATTGGTCATTTTACAATGAAACTTACTAATAATCATGGTTCTCTTGTTATAAAGTGCATGACCATTTAGCAGCAGTACTTAAATGTAAAAAGTTGGCATTGGTTAGCACTGAGCTTATGAATAATCAAATTGGAAGTGCTATACATTCCTACCATGGATAAATAACTCTTTTGGATACCTGTCAATTAAAACAAAAATTAAAGAAATTATCTACTCTTCATTAGTTAGTGAGATGAGATCTACAGTAACCAGGAGCATAGCCAGGATTTTCTTGTGTGGGGGCAACGTCGACTCGTCGTCCCCAAACTTGACCGACAGGACTAACTAAGCAAAGCGCCACCATCAGTTGGCGCGGAGCGTACAAGAAAATTGTGGTTTTAGAAACCCCTCAGATGGCAGGAAACGGCACTTCCCGAATGTTTTATGCTGCATGTTCCCAGCCTGAAAATATGGATCTCATTTCTGAAATTCCCAATTAATGCAAAAATAAAAATCAGTCTATGAAAAATGTTAATACATGTTTCTAAGCGGAGCTCTACCATCGACTGGCCCGGAGCATACCAGGAAATTTTTGGCTTTACAAACCCCTCAGATGGCCGAAAACGGCACTTGTGTTCTAAGCAAGAATATGTTCAGCCCGACTTCGAATTTTTCTCCGCCTCTTCGAATTTTTCTCCGCTTCTTAATTGGAGCACTTGTCAAATATCGAGGGGCTGAACATATCTTTAGCCCCCACTTTTCCATTTTTCATCGCCGCCACTAGGGTACGGCATTCTCTTTAGGGAGCGAAGCGCCCAAGTGAGGAGTAGAGCGACCGAATGGGGAGAGGGCGTGGTTCTCCCCCTCCTACCCCAAGGAGATTTTGCAATTTTACATCAAAATTGAGCGATCTGGGGAATACCTAAGCTGGACTTTTTGGACATTTTCAATCTTGTGTCAATGTTTTCCTTATTTCCTCAAAAGTTAGTATGTGGCTGTAAGAAGGTTACTGTACAAGTCAATGGGGCCCTAGGGAATTATGTTGCAATGAAACAAAACAGCTACTCATAAGGCTTACATAGGCTAAACCGGCGGAATTGACATGTTGCCTTGAAAAATGCCAATACTCCATTTAAATAAAAAAAATAAAAAAATTTAGGTCTGGGCAGGAGTAAGTGCGAACCCCCTGGCTACGGGCCTGTCTCCCTGGGTGTCCCCCTCCCCTTTTGGAATTTTTTGCTGTCTCGAAGAACTTAGATGCAATATGGTGCTATATTTTGTTCTTGTTATACTAGATTCCAGTGTTCTCCACAGGGGTTTTAGAGGGGCAACACGCCCTCCTAGTGAAATTGGCCGTCCCTCGAAAATAGTTGCCGCTCTCAAAAAAATGAAGCTTCCATTTTTAGTTCATTGCTTCCTTACACATATACAAATCCTAACTGGAAAAATGTGTCTTCCCTCCAGGCTTGGGGCTAGGATTTGCCCGAAGAAGGGCCATTTTCTGATCGGGGGAGGGGTAGGGTGGGTAGCGACCCCAAGCCCCTCAGCCAAGATGCCATCCATGTGTCGGTGAGGGAGATTTGAAGAAAACCTGTGCACTATACTTGCCATTGCAAGTCATATACGACATGAAATTTGTATATGCTGGAGGAAGGTATTTCTGCACTGATTTAACCGTGGAAAAGTGGGTGAAAAATTTTGGAATGTCTACACTAAACAGAATCTGTATTTATTTAAAGCTTATTCAGGTCAATTGTCCCGGCATTTGGGCCCTATCGGGCACAACTTATATTGTACTTCCTTCTTTGAGTCTGTAACGCACGACTGACACAAGAGATTATTAACTAAGTTTGGCGAAATGAGATGAAATTCCCGACATGTACATTGATCCATTTATTCTGTTTATTAATTTACTTGAAAGATGGGAAGCAATAACTCTTTTGAAAGCCAAAATAACTAAACCGACCATTAGAAGGCGACAGATTATTCCCGACAGGGAGCGGGCCATGCCAGCGACCAAAAGTTCCGACAGCCCCTATGTTGAGGGGGTGATGAGAAGGGAATATGAAGGAGCCTAACTATCCCATGTCATTGCAGCCTGGGGCACATTTTGCACAATATCACTTAATATTTTAAAAGCTGAGTTGCACACTGATAGTGTTCTTTTTAGTCTGAATCGTGAAATTGCAAAGTGCGAGAAAATTTTTGGTAGGCTAACAAAAATAACATAGCCTATGTAATCATTTAGAACAAAAGTGAAAAAACTAGAAATATAGGGGTTGAAGATCGTATCGGGGATAACATACATTGTGTTGAAACCACATGGAATACCCGATAAAATAACAAAACTATGCTCCGTGAGTCGCTCACCAACTGACCTATCGCATGACACACACAAGAGTACAGCAACTAGGCTTTGTGATATGGGATGAAATTTACAACCTCTACATAACCTGTGTACTGTGCCTACCCCTAACTTGGTAAGGTTGACAGGACATTCACTCCTTAGATATGTGGAATGGAAGTATTGAAAAAACTGGAGTGAGTGCTATAGTGGGTGTAGCGTGCCGAAAAATTGGGGTCATTATTAGGGAAATTGTCCCTTGAGAGCAAAAAACAGGTAAACCATCAGGGAGACTAGTCGTCGTCAGGGACTGCATACTTTATCGTAACAACTAAGAACCCCCCCCGAAAAACTAAAAAATAAAAAATACCCATGATTCCCTCCCTCCTCTTGCCGTTTTATCTTTTTTTTTTATTTATTTTTTTTTTGCTCTCCTTCATTTTTTCAACGTCGCCCATTGCGTCCCCAAAATTTCTGTGGGGGGCACTCTGCCCCCCTTGCCCCCCGCTGGCTACGCTAGTGACAGTAACAACACTCCAACATGAATGTGTTATATAGTGTCACCTAGGAAAATAAAATGATGCAATGCTGGGGTGCAATATTGAGGTACAATCAATGGAAGTACTTCTTCAACAACCATAAAAACATTACCTGAGTTACAGTGAGCTCTCCTCTTTCCATTTTACAGAAAGCATTATCAGGCCTCCCTTTAATCATCACACTTTCAAAGAAGAAACTAAAAGAAAAATGGAGATCAGTTACACTTACTCAGAACAGTCAACACAAATTATTTAACTCATTTTTTAATAGAAAATAGACAGGCAAATGTCCATGTTCCTTCACAGAAGATGAAAATACTTTCTCTAATATGATTTCACAGAACTTCAGAGGTTTTGCTTTCCCTACCATTAATTTTTATAATGAGTAGTATCATGCAGTGATTTGGGTAGGAGTGAACATTGTTATATGAACACAGAATCTGGCTAAACACAAAATGGCACATACCAATGAACAATATAAACATACATGTTGTATTGGGGATGTCAGGAACTTCTGTTTGTAGATTACCAATTGAAAGGGAAAGTACCCCAAAAGTTTAAACAGGGAGATAACAGAGTTGAATTGTTTCACTATCCTGGGGAGCCTCCCTTTTTGAATTTTTTTGCTTTTCAGTAGGGCTGAAATGCAAGAGAGCTTTATTTTTTAACATTATGAGGAATTATTAAATACACATGACAGCTACAGTAATATTGGAAGCATGCTCTTGTTTCTCAGTCACACTACTGCAGACTACTTCTGAATAATTTCCCCAAACTACATACCGTAGATGACCCTTCCCAACCTGCTTACAGAGGATGGGAGCCATGCAACCCTATCTCCCATTTTGAATGTTATCATACCATCACAGAAAGGACTTACTCTGGTAAACTGAGTTGTTTTCCATACTTGGCTAAGGCTTTCTGTGGTTGTTCAACTATGACACCACCAAGGTCAAAGATGACTGCCCTTTTCTTCATATTCTGAGAAGTTGTTGTGAACTTGATTTCCTGAATTTTGCAAAAGCCAAACTTTTTGGTTAGGAAAGCTGTTGATGTTTTAAAATGGGTGTGTCTTCGAAGAATTTGTCCAGTCAATGTAGTAGTTAAGAGTCTTGGTACTGATAGCCACACACAATGAATAACCATCCTCTCTCAAAATAAAAGTCACAGATATACAGGTAACTGAATGAGCTGAAAGAGAGATATAGAGTTCATAAGACAAGGGTCAAAAAAGGTACTGCAGTATACTGTCAAACCTTCTTCAATTCCCTATTCAGTTGTATGCCCTCCTTCCCCCTCTCAAATGTTAGAGACTATCATCTTCCTAGTTTCAAGGGAATCAAAATAGTTGCAACAGTTGTGCAAGATTTGGAAAAGGAAACTTATGATAGTAAATCAAGATTTGAGTTCCTTCCTTTTGCTGTATGGAGAAACCACAACCACCCTTTCACAGGAGAATGGACCATGTATAGGCAGAGTCTAGGCTGAGGGAGTAATTATACAATTGTCTATCCTATGCTTAACGTTTCACGATACTGCTTATGATTGGTACTGTGCGCCACAAATGGTGCTGGTACTAATGTAGTACCGGTGTCATAAGAGAAAAAAGTATGACTTTAAATGCGTGCAATTATCTGGAAAAATACCATGCATTGACATACCTAACTTTTCTAATAAACTCTGCCTCCTGCTTCCCTATTTTTTGTAACATTTTGTAACCCTACACACAACAAACCAGTTTACAAAAGGTGAAACCCACTGCAAATGAAGGTCTGATAAATGCGTGCTGAGACTCACACAGCATACCACAATTCTACACAGATAGTCTAACAAGAGCAGTCAAAATTGTACTGTACATTGCAAAAATGATTTCTAAAATGAAAGAAAATCTCCCTCCTAATATATCAGCAAAAGTAAGTAGGTGAAACTTTGTAAAATTATTTCCATAAAATGTTGATAAATCATTCTTTCATCCAACCAAAATCATCACTTTAAAACTATTTTCAACCCTTTGAAGTTTTTCATGTTTCATTCAGACATGAACCATTACGGAATGTAACACCCAGCAATCCATTGTACACGAACAGTACAGTAAGGGCACCATAATTGATGCGGGTCTGTGAATGCCACACCTTAAAAAATTACCAAGTAGCACAGTAGTTCCGTAAGTGAAACAAGCCTAGCCCTGTTGGAGTTATCCAGCGATTTGTTTTTACATGATAATGTTGCTTTTATATCTGACATGTTATTAATTTTCAGGCTTTTCCCAACTATATATCCTACATTTTCATGTACAGTACTTCTCACATTTGAAAAAAAAACCTCCATAAAACAATGAAAATTACCTTATTCTGCAAATGAAGGTCTGATAAATGCGTGCTGAGACTCACACAGCATACCACAATTCTACACAGATAGTCTAACAAGAGCAGTCAAAATTGTACTGTACATTGCAAAAATGATTTCTAAAATGAAAGAAAATCTCCCTCCTAATATATCAGCAAAAGTAAGTAGGTGAAACTTTGTAAAATTATTTCCATAAAATGTTGATAAATCATTCTTTCATCCAACCAAAATCATCACTTTAAAACTATTTTCAACCCTTTGAAGTTTTTCATGTTTCATTCAGACATGAACCATTACGGAATGTAACACCCAGCAATCCATTGTACACGAACAGTACAGTAAGGGCACCATAATTGATGCGGGTCTGTGAATGCCACACCTTAAAAAATTACCAAGTAGCACAGTAGTTCCGTAAGTGAAACAAGCCTAGCCCTGTTGGAGTTATCCAGCGATTTGTTTTTACATGATAATGTTGCTTTTATATCTGACATGTTATTAATTTTCAGGCTTTTCCCAACTATATATCCTACATTTTCATGTACAGTACTTCTCACATTTGAAAAAAAAACCTCCATAAAACAATGAAAATTACCTTATTCTGGTGTACACTGCCACAAAGTACTCCTTCATCTGACATGTAGTTACTTTTGTTTAGTTTAAGGTAAAGGATAGTGTTTGCAAAAAAATAGTTGGACCCAGGTACCCAATCACCAAACCCGTCGGGTAACCGGGTCACCCTGTGTTACGGTGACTAAAAGATATGAGCATTTTATAAGGCATACTCCATAAAACATGCATGGTTATATTTACTGTATTGGAGAGGTACTGTATGGCAATCGCATTCCCAAGTTCAAAAACATTTGATTTGTCAGAAGGTTTAATCGTCTCCATTTATTTTGAATCAAAATAACAAGTAAAAGAAACGTACCAGAAAACAGTCAAATCAGAAAATAAAGTACTTCCCAAGGCCTATATTTATTTGATATTGGGGCTTTCCTCCTCAAAAAGCAAGCATGCTAAGAGCTTCTTTTGAAACACTGATTTAAAAATATCGACCAATCAGATATTATTCTCTTGCACATCACTTTTATTCTCCTGCACAAACACTTTTTTCATGAATGTTTACAGTGTTATTACATTGATGTTGTTTTACTTTACAGATACAGTAGTGGTGAAGTGTTGATTTGCTTAAAACTGATTTAACCATTATGCAATATTTGAGGATTATACTCGCAATGGCATACCATATTAATTAAAAGATCGTTTACATGAAAGGCTCAGTTTACCTAGCATGTCGGTGGTACAGGCACTATCTTTGCAAGCCGAGTGGAGGTGATATGTCTGCGTGAAACAGTACAATGTGATTTTGAATCGGCCATCAGATAGTTTGCTTGTGTGCAAGATGATAAGTGATATACATGCACAATTGGGCCGCACACTGATAAAAATTTCAACTTCGGAAAAGAAGTAAAAACAACTTTCAAACTTACACATAATTTCTAGGGGCTCTTTTCATTCTCAGTCTCGGAAAATGTTTACCAAACTGGCAAAATATTTCAGAACATTGCAATGTTCAATGGTGTACATGGGGTGATTCTTTTTGCATGCATTTTTTTTTTCAAAATCAGGTAGTAGATTTGGAACTGGGTATTACAATGGCGGGCGGATACCAGGGTAACCCTTGCAAACACTAGTGGAGGAGTGCATTAACTAGACAGTATTTGGCTATTTTGCTGTGTGGTAACTCAACCAAACTTTGTGTCTTTCTTAGGCAGGTTAGGACAACAAGTGAAACATATTTTGCATGGTACTACAGTATGTGTAAGACCGCAAAACACCTTACTGCTGAGCAGACTGTGGCTCAACACCTCTGTGCTATACACTGTTAATTGTGCCAAGGACAAAACCAGATAACTTTACAGAGTTAATATAAATCGTTGCATACTATGCACACATTGCTATGATTCTTTGTCTGCTTACAACAAACATCTCACTTGTATAATGCTGTGGGTTATTATATTCAAAGTGAATTTCATGGACCAATGCATGGTAAGTATTCTAAATATTCATTTGCATTTAGCCTACTGATAAGTAGCTATTGTTTGATGATAGCACAAAATGTTGTAAAAGCAAGTTCATTCTTAATGTGGGAAGTATTAGTTCTGCAAATAAAGGCTACATGGCAATTTGTTGTAGTGTTCGACCGATCATCTGTTAGGTAATCGGCATCGGGCCGATTGTTACGTTATCGGTAAATAATTGACATCAGTAAAATTCTGCCATCCAACTGATCACTACCACCGATTATTTGCAAACTGGAAAAGGGGGCTAAATATACTTGAAACTTGCTCTTAATTTCGTTTAAATTCCCGTAAATACTCAATCAAACGTATACATTTTACCCCTGCCATGGGAAAGATCGTTTGATGTAATAACCCGGTAGTATTACATGGAATTCGATTTAGAAGTGCATTCAAGATGTATTCTTGCTGTCTCGCAGAAAGCGCTGCGTAAGTTGCTGTACAAACTGATCTGCAAAAAAAACATAGTACAGACTATCTACCTGCAGTGTTTCGCCGTTTTTTCAAATCCCCAAGCTTTGCACACATATCTGTGCTCATTTTGTACACGTAGCACCTAGAATCTTGGGAAGTTCAGTGGTTATTACCTTGCATAAATTAAGTCATTCCCAGCATTCCTTCCGTAATGATATTTACGGTAGGACTTCAGCAATAATGCACGTGGTCTCTTGCAGCAAACTTCTTGGCCCAAGCATGCACTAGACTTGGGTGCATGTCCGTTTTTACCGCCAAACAAGGTTTCATATTTTGCTCGGTGACATCATATGCAACAGATCCATTGCAAAATTTGAATTGGCCTCTACTTCATGATTGGTTCGATTGTGTTGATTCTAGGTAGCCAATCACAACAGGGGCCTTCGCCTATGTCATTTAGTGTGTGAAAATACTCTGTCCTGAGACAAATTATCCCATTGAGTTCGTGTTACGACGATCGCGCTTTTAATGCCGGCTAGCGAAGCCAGGCGAGCCCCGTGCTAAATTCACCTAGAAACAGCATCACAAATCTCTGTGTACATAGATTTTTCGGGGATCGGACTTACGTGCTTTTCAGTTGCAGATTCTTTTTAAACAAGAGGGAAGTTTGGACCAGAACTGCTAAAAATATACGGGGATATTTATATCGGAAAGGAACCATAAGAAACGTTATACAGGTGCCCAGAGCTGCTAAGATTATCATGATTGCTTTACATGGGGTTGGTTAAAGCGGGAGAGTAGCTACAGTACATTAACACAACTACAACCCATTAAAATAAAAGAATGCAATGTTCCCACATGATTGGGGGATGAAAACTAGACAGAGCTTGATGTTGGCCTTAGAACTAAATTATCAAAGGGCATGTGACATCGACTGCAAACAATTGTACAAAATTAAGGGTTGATTTGTATCTCGACTTTTGAAGTGAAAATATTTCGCCTACAAAAATGATATCCCGTTCGTGAATGAACAGAACTATTCCTTATATTTTCCATCCTGAACTGGTTATGGTTATACGATATGCACGAAGCAAGGGGCATGTACTAAAGTGACAAACATGTGACTTCCCCCTTTCTTATAATCAGTGATCGGTAATCGGCATCGGCCGATTGTTGAATTAAATAATCGGTAATCAGGTATTACCAATTATAGCATAATCCGTCGAACACTGATCTGTTGTGAATATTTATCTGGATGCATCAGGCTTTATTAGTGAGTATTGACAATAACTCTCCCAGATGTACCCAAATGTTAATACTAGGTTGTATCCAAGAAGTTTACATACTACTATACTATGTAGTGTGCACTGTTAATGTAATATGTAACTCCTACTTACTTTAGACAGTCACATGCATATTAGCAAAGAACAGGCACAGGAAGCCAAACAAAAACAATGTAGACCTACTGTACAAATGAAAGACTAGCTGTGAGTCTGTTAAATTACAGTAGGCCTACTTTCCATTATGTTCGATTTGTGTAAATATGAGTAGTTCATAGGAGGCCTATGTGCAAAAAGTAAGAAAAAGTAGGGGTACTGCTCCGGAACTTGAAGGTACATCCAGGTCAGTACTAAAACAAAAATCCACATTAATAGAGTAATTTGTCGGGGTCAATAGACCCCAACCTGGCAATTTCCAAAACTTTCAAGTGGATATCACCTGCTTATATTTTCATGTTGGAATACACAAAGCATTAATCAAAAGGTTTAGATGGCTACATTTCACCAGACCAGTTATAGCCTAACAATATGCCTCTTCTTCTTCTTCTTCTTCAAAAAGGTGAGACATCCGAAAGGACAATTTTACACCGCGTACGTGCCGTGTGATCAGTCAGGCCCTCAAAGAGTTCAGAATGAAATCCACCCGCTTTGGGTGACTTATGGCCCCTGCAATAAGACTCTCAAGGAGGTTATTCCAATCCCAAGTAGTATTAGGGACAAAACTGTACTTAAAACAATTAGTCCTAGCGGAGGGGGGGGGGGGCGAAAGTGCAAAGCATGCATGTTACGAGAACAACTAGGAAGATTTACACAGATTAGACAGGGGGATGTTAGCTTGGCCGTAAATACCTTTGGCAAAAATTATGAGTCTGCAATGTCTGCGGCGGTCAGACAAAGTATGTAGACCTAGATCTTTGAGGAGTGCGGTCATAGAGCCAACTTCACGGGAGTACTCGCCGGATATAAACCTAGCAGATCTTTTTTGTACTCCCTCCAATCTATCTTGGAGTGAAATCTGATGTGGATCCCAGACGGAACAAGCATACTCCAACAAGGGCCTTAGTAAACCTTTATAGGCCGCCAATTCAACATCTTTGGAACAAAATGAGAGGTTCCTGCGTAATAGGCCTAAGATCTTATTTCCCTTATTACAAACAAGTTGGATATGTTTGCCCCAGCTGAGATTCTTAGTGATAGTCACCCCCAGATACTTAATTGAATCAACCCTTGTCAGATTGGCCCCATTAAGAGTATAATTATAGATTATTGGGTTACGCTTCCTAGTAACAGACATAACATTACACTTAGCCGGGTGGAATCTCACACCCCAAGTTTTGGCCCACTGGCCCGAGTTTATAATGTCCTTCTGTAACTCACTGCAGTCACTGGGATTATTGATGACCCTATAGCAAACACAGTCATCAGCAAACAACCTAACTTCAGAAGAAGCAGCACTAACAATATCATTAATATAAGACAAGAAAAGTACTGGTCCAAGGACAGACCCTTGAGGAACACTGGAAAGGACTGGAGCAGAAGCAGAACTAGTACCATTAACAACAACTGATTGTGGACGGTCAGTAAGAAAGTTATCAATCCAATTTATGACTTGCCTAGACACCCCCAAGGAGAATAACTTCGTATACAATAAATGCTGGGGATTAGCTTAGGCTAGGCCAAACTGCTACTTACTAGGGCGAGGCTAGCCCTTGAACAGGGCTGTGTGTTACGTTACATGGCCTAAGCTCATTACACTCCACATCATGTCATGTGGAGTGTAATGAGCTTAGGCCATGTTACGTAACACACAGCCCTGTTCAAGGGCTAGGCGAGGCCCATTAAAGTTAGACCTTCCAGACCTAACTTAGGCTACGTCAAAGTTACGTTAGAAGTTGAAGGTTGGGCCTAGCGTTATGATAGCTCTTTGCTTTAAGACAATAAGAGCTGACGTTACTCGTTAGGCTAGGCTAACGTTAGGCCAACAACAACGTTATCTCAACTTAGGATTTACCGATTTAGCACTGGTAGAGGTAGAAAATTACGAAAAGAGAGTTATCTAGACCAAACTATGCGACTATATTTTTCTAATTCCTCACTAGTATACGGAACTAACCTGCTCCTTAGGACAAGATTGAAGTTAACCCAACACAGCTAACAAATTCGTGGCACAGGTACACTGCACCATACCCAAACCACATGACATTTCAGGTTCTAAACGGACTCAGTGGCTCCATAAAAGTAAAAATATTTTCTTCTAAACATGTAACATTCCTACTATTTCAATTTATGGAATTTTTAAAAATAAAACCAATTTAATTAATTATAATTATTTTAAAAAAAAATTAATATATATCTGTTTGTGGGATTTATGTTAAATTAAATGTTGAAAATCCCACTTTCTGAATATTGAATTTTTGAAAAAGTGGAAATGCTATTGCTAATGTAAACAAAGAAGTCCAATGACCGTTGTTTACAAGGTCCCTGGATCTGTTCAACACGATAACTGTGGTGAAATTGATATGGCTGGGGCTGTTTTATTAACTTGTCGCTTTCTTTTAACCTGATTTGATTAAATTGTCAGATGTAAGAGAAATTGTCAGACGGATGTCGAATGAAACTGAAGAATGTCGAGTTTCTCTTTTTCTGACTGGCAGGCCACCTGCTCTTTTCCAGACCTTTGAATGGACAAAAGTGTCAGATGTGAGCTGAAAACGTACATACGTGTCGACTTTAAGGGACAATTCTCAGTCTCACCCCAAACTACACTTCCAGGATAGGGTAACAGAAACTCACAATGGTTCAGCTTTTTGATTGAATGCTAATTCAAAGAATGCAGAGTATCACATCTTTTATTACACAACACAAACTGTTCTGATAGTGCTTTGATTATACACATTGAGCTTTCTATATTCACCCTGAAACAGTAACATGAGATTGTGTCTGGATGAGGGTGAATTTCAGACAATTGTGAGAGGGGCTTAATTAAGGTTAGGAGAATTGGTACTGTTTGGGATGAGAAAATTTGACCTTTAAATTTCGGTTTCCCATTTGACATCTTTAAAACAGGAGCCTACTGTAATTTTGCTTTGATATGCTGTTCGGCATATGTAATGGAGTGGGGAGAACAAATCAGTGAACAGCCACAACTGGAAGGGTCCGTGGCTGGCTCGACTTAAAGGCCGAGTTCTCTCACCCCAAACACTACCAATTTTCCTAACCTTCTTACTTCCCACAATTGTCTGAAATGCATCATCGTCCGGACACAATCAATTTATTGCTTCAGGTTGAGTATAGAAAAAACTCAATCTGTATAATCAAAACACTCTCAGTACAGTTTTTGCTGTGAAATAAAAGCTTTGGTACTCTGCATTGTTTGAATTATCTCCCAATCAAAGGGCTGAGCCAAATGAGAATTTCGGTAAACCCCTACAAGAATCGTAGTTTGGGGTGAGAGGATTGGTCCTTTAAAGGGCAAGAGCAGTCACCCCAACTTGAAGTAGTATAGTAGAATGTCCTGTTTGGCTGTTGATAGTCATGTAACAACATTTTTTCTTCAAATGTGAAACTTACTAGGAGTAACTGCTTGGTTTACTTTGGATATGAAATTTTGAAGTCGTAAAATATGATGGAAGATACTTTGAAAAAAAAAATGAGACAAAAAAATTGTGATATTTAGCTATTGTTTTAAAATACGTTTGGGGCAATGTCTGATCTTGACCTTTAAATCAATTGGTGAGAAACTGGGCGGTGAAACTCCACTTAACTATCTCATCTAACAGTTTTGTCCAATCGTAGCTCTAAAAAAGAGAAGTTGATGTTGTTTAGCCAATAAGAGTCCGACAAACCGACATAGGCATTTGCCTGGAGACTTTTCACTCGGACTATAGTCCTTACACTTGAGAACTTCCTGGGGACTCATTTTCTTTATGAATCCATCTGAGAGGGAAAAGTCTTCCGAATATCAAGGCTGCAGGAAAATGTGTCCAATTTATTTTGACCCCCATCCCAGTACTTGAAACAAACCTGCAACTGTTCAAAAAGGCACAGGACGACGCAAAGCAGGTGCATTATCCCCCCCTCCCCGAGAGAAATTCAAAAACAAGGGCCACATGTCCCCCTTTCGATAGGCTTAGATCAAGGGTATAGGTCCTAAGTCTTTCATGATAAAGAAAACCACGAGTCCATGTGATATCTCTAGTAACCCTTCTACGCGGGGAAATGTTCCAAGAGAAACTTACTTTTTTCATCCGCCGCTATATCCATAGGAACTGTTTCAAACACTATCAAGATGAGATCTAACCAACAAATTCAAGATCCTTATTTGAATAACAGTTGTTACTTTTTCCTAATAATCACTTGCTATAAAACACCAATACCAAATTCTGAAGGACTTTCATTTTCAAAAACTCTCCCATCTGTAATGTAAAATGAGCGGAATTCTTAAATTAAATTAAATGAACTTGATTGTATTTTTCAATTTAACACGATATTTGCCAAGATTGCCAGTGAGGATCGTCCAACGTAAGTCATACATTGCAGTGGCAAAGCCTTATGATCATTAATGATTTGTTTCTGATTATTATATTGACATGCAATATCATTGACTTTTTTTCGGATACTTTTGCTCATCAAAAGAGATGGCCACGTCTCAAAGTGAATACTTCATTGGCACTCTCCAGTTCACTCTAAAAATGAATGAAATTTCACTTGTAAAAGCGTGAAAGTTACAAAATTCACTCCAAACGACCGGAAATTCACTCCAAAAGAGCACAGTAGTCCTTGCAAGCACTCGTCAAAGAGTGAGTTTTCATTCTTCTTGGAGTGAATTTCACTATCGTTGGAATTCATTCATACTTTAATGGAGTGAAAAGACACTTTTTAATCTAGAGTGACCAAGTTCACTTTTTTGTGTTTAGATACAGAAAGGATGGACGGAAACACCATGACTCCCTTTAATATTATCCAATAATTAGATAATGCCCATGCATCCCTGCCATATCCCAATAATTACAGCAGTCGTGTTAATGAAGCATATACTCCTTTAAAGGGCTACTCCTCTCACCCAAACTACATTTTTTGTAGTTGTCTATAGAAATCCTCAATTGGCACAGCACTTTGATTAACAGCTAGTTCAAAAAATGCAGAGTATAGCGAAGTGAAATTTGTTAGGTTTGAATTTCTAAAAGAATGAGTGGAATTTAAATACTTGTAGATTCTATTGCTCATCAAAATGTTTTCCAGGTTTAAGTACACCATACCATGGCGTAAATCCTGGGGGATAGGGAAATATCCCTCAACATTTCACTAGGGGTGACCTATGTAATCGCCCAAAATGTTCCAGACAGAAGAAGTATAGGCTAATTTTAAGTTTTTACATGTCGGTATCCCATGGTTACAGTAGCTCTCTTATGCCGTTGTCGTTCGATTGTCTCGTTGCTTACGTTATGACCGTGCAGAACACAATTTTCAACGATCCTTTGTAAGTTACCATTTTTTTCACACCGTCGCCCCGCACGCTTCTGATCTCATTGATTCCTTTGTTATCGGCAGCTTCTCAATCATAGTAATATTAGTCATTAACTCCTTAATGTTTGTTTCTTGAGAGCATAGGCATGGTGGGTTTCACTTTGGAGGAGCACAGCATCTATAGTGAAACGGAAGGGGATTATTTTTGCCTTCCTTGTTTTTGAAGTTATCTTAAATATAAAAACTTTAACATAACATAACAGGTTGAAAGGCAAAGGAGGGCCGAAGCTCCATAAGATGCCCTGAAGTCCAGGCCCTAATCATTTTTTTTAACTCTTCGAAGATCCAATGCCAGAGTGAGTGTGGATGAACACCGGCGAACTTCGCCTTCTCTTTTCGAAAAGTGCTCAGAGGTAACGAGGCAGGAGTGTACTAATAGCTCCCAATCCTGCTCCCGGGACCGCCATTTAACGTCCCCATCCGACGGACGTGAGCGTATCCCCAGTCTTTAGCCACTTTCCCAAAGGCTGGAGAGGGTGGAGGTTATCCTTGCTCTGCACCACTGCTCAACAGCTGAACTGAGCAAGCGGACAACTTTACCATATGTCCAAGCAAAAGATTCCCCTTGTAAGATGTCTTGGTGCAGAGTCTGTCATGGAAATGAATGATTTTTAATACAAAATTTCGGCACTCATGTGATCGCATTGGTCACGGCTCCAATTTTGCATCTTTATTTTTCTATACGTATGAAAAATATTTTCATTTTCTCTTTCTGTAGGGGTTCGGCTAGGTACACGTCGCTGCAACGAATACTGGATGCGTCTTTACCAATTTGCAATATTTCTTGTCATCAACCCAAGCTTTACTTCTACTGTTTCATTCATTATTTAAAATCCATCTCAATAGCATTTAGAGTGTTCAACGGTAGTGAATTTTCCAACAGTTCTATTCAAACTTCGTCCGCTTCGCCCGCAATCGCCAACGTTAACACTCCATGGTCTCAGTGGCACATACGTGGGGGATGGGTGCGCTTGTCCATCAATTTCCGATTTCCCTCACTCCCAAAGACCTTTAAGCTATGTTTGTATGGGTAGGCTGAGAAGGGTCTTCGGCCAAGTTTATATTATTATAGTTTAATTATGTACTATCACAAATAGTTTTCAAACTACCAAAGTTTTCTCGTGCTTTGAGCGGCCTCAGAACCTACTCAACACAACCTGAAATTTCCCCCTCCTTGGTCGTTTAAGACATTAAGCTCATGAGATTCCAGGAGCGTCGCTCCTGGATTCCACCAGGGATTTGCCCCTGGACCCCTTCAGGGCCACAAGATCCTACCCATAAAGAGCTGTGTGCCCGACAAACTTGAGGGATAATTCACCCGGTCAGGATGAAATAACAAGACCAAACAACGTTACCCTTCTCCGTCCAGAGAGTTCGTATTCGATTTGGATTCTCAGATAAGTTAATGAATAACTTCCCACTTTTAGATGGAACCGATGCCATATTTCACTTTATTTATATTTATCATTGGATGCACAGGGTCGCAATAAAATCAGAAGCTACGGCTACTTTTGTTCCGGCGGAGCTTCTGGTTTTATTGAGACGGAATTGGTAGGCCTTCCAAAGGCTACTCTTCATTGGTTTGGTGGAATAGTTTTCGAATTTGGGCACCCAATACTAATGTAAATAATTCATCTGGAGGCTTTCCAACTTTAATCTTTACCTAAGCTTGAGACATGCTGTCAGGTATGATAAAAAATGTCTCAAAAAATAAATGGGACACCTTAAAATTAATAGCCTATATGTGAAGATTAAGCGCACCAAGCGCTTCAAAACAGCTTTTTGTATTGCAAGTTTAGATTAAGCATATTAGGGGGAGGCATAACATCGGTCAACAATTGATGTACGGTTCTTACATGGTGAATTGATCCTTAAGAATCCTTAGGATCCTTTACCTTAACTTCCAAGTCTTACTATCGTCATGTATATAGCACGCCACCATTTTACGTATATCTATGCATGGAAGTACCGAGGTACTATTCCATCATCTATGCGTCCCAGCAATGTTCGCCCTAACAATGTCACCGAAATGGGCGGGCATGAAGACAACGTATGCAGTATGCATAGGCGTACGAGGGGGGAGGGGGGCAGGGGCAGGGGGACAGACTGCCCCCCCCCATTTTCTCAAGACCTAAAATTCGGGCAGGGATTTGGAAAAATTCGGGCAGCCCTTTGAGTCTTAAAACCTGGTTTGTTTCTACTTACACAGAAAACTCCTAGGCGCGCCCGAATTCCTTCAAACACTTGGCCGAAAAAATAATAAAAAAGCATCATAGTCACGGTACAATTTTCATGAAAACTCTAAAAGATACCAAAATTCGCGACACATTCGGGCAGCTTATGAAAAAACAATTTATCGTCAGTCTCACTTCATATTCTTGCTCAAACCGTTGCCCGAAATGACACAATATTTGGGCAAAAGTTGCAAACAAGTTCTGGGATATTTTTAATTGCCAGATTACAATGGGAGAGAGGATGTATACAGTCCCCAAAATTTTGCCCGAACAAATCAATCAAAAGCTATCTTGTGACGCACCATATTACTAAATGACAACCACCAGTCACCAGAAGGCTGAAACGTACTTGGTCGAGAGGTATTTGGGCAGCATATGAACAGATGAATGAGATGACGATTTTGCACTTTTCAAAATGATCCTCTTAAAATTGTGCGAAACTTTTTAACCTGCAGTGCTATTGAACCGAAATTCGGGCAATGGTAAATAAATCAGCGTAGCTTGTTTGCTTACTCATACGAATTTAGTGTGAACAAATCTGCAAGTAAGTCTGCCCACAAATTCATGTAAAACTTCTAGCAACGTGACAAGCCGAGTTTTTCTCAAACGGCGTTAGTAGAAAAATCATTTATATATAGTCGGGAGTTCGGGTCGAGTCATATAGACAGTTGTATCAATTCAGTGGCACTGGAATTCGGGCAAGAGTCGCAACAGAGTCACAGACATACGGTACTCACGCACTGGTGGGATTACCGGGGGGGGGGGGCAAGGGGGGCACCTGCCCCCTTATCCCCCCGCCTTTTTCCAGAACTTAGTTTTTTTACGTCTTTGGTTGCTTTTGCTACAAAAATACAAACTGAAACTGACAGAGCTACGCGAGTGACACTTAATTAAGTTGTATAATGTTTGAACATGTCATTTACTGCATTGAAAATCAAACAAAACAGTATCCTTTCAATAAATGTCTCAACGCTCCTTTTTTCGACACGCTTCGTGTGTACTCGTTTTAAATATTTCAGGATTGAAAGTTCTAGAACAACTCTTCCATTGTCACTGGGACTTATCACCAGTGCCCGGGCCGTAGCTGAAGCTCTACCGTAACTAGTGAAAAGGGGAGCAAGAGGCGGTCATCTTCTGGTCCGTTACCTGACCAAGTACCCCCAAGCTTTCTGAAAGGACGATGATCTTATTTGACCCTAATCTGGAGCTCCACCCTTTTTCGGCTGAGGTAAAAAGGGGTCCACTCTTTCTCTAATTTCCACTAATTTCTCTTTTGAGATGTCTCAAAACTAGTCCTTTTTCGGCGTGTTCTGCCCGTCCCATCACAGATACGGACTCTATAAAAATCTAACGAAAAGGACTCTATAGGAAACCAACGGTATGTTTTTGCTTAGTACAAATATCCTCAGGGGACACCCTTATTCAGCTGTAGTGAAAAGGGACCACTCTTTGTCTAATTTTATTTCAATTTCACTATTGAGATGAAGTAAACATTCTTTACAGGTAACGACTCTGTGAAAGTCACCTGAAAAGACTATTATAGGAAACTAGATTATGTCTGTGCTTCAGTAAGAATGTTTTAAGAAGGCACCGTTATTCAGCTAAGGTTAAAAGTGGCCCATCCTTTCTCTAATTTTTAATTTTCATTCAGTTTCATTATTGCGATGTCTTAAGCGGTAAATTTTTCGGCGCGCTTCGCGCGCCCTATCATAGACAACGGCTGAATTCACATCACATGAAAAGCCCCCTAACTTTCTGAAAAGAAGATCTAGGGCACCAAGGAGGGAGTCCCAGAAAAACCTCAATTTTAATTAATCCCTTCTCCCTCCCCGCACCCTCTACATTGTCGATTCCGGTCGACTTTAATCATACGGAGTAAGGATATAATTGAAGAAAGTCAAATTGTGATATTTGTTATCTTGTTAAGTGCCCATCTCATGTATTTTAAAGTTGAAGATAAAATGCATCATTTTAATGCCTGCAATTTCGTAAATACCCGGGAGCTTCCGGGGGCTTTGCCCCTTGGACCCCCACCGGGGCTTTGCCCCTGGACCCCACGCCATTGCAGGGAGCGCTCCACGCTCCCGCGGCGCCTTCGATACAAGACCAGGTAATGTTTTATACATTCTTAGGTGCGGTATATCATTATATTATGTTTTTTCACATCTCAAATGTTTTTCAGGACGAACCTCGGTGACCGATTGCTGGATCGGGCAAGAATATATGAATAGTGCCTAGCCAACGCCCTTTCCCCTTGTTTTTTATACGTAGGTTGGCTTATGTGGTATATTTGAATTTTTATTCTGTTATACGAAGTCAATTCGCCCAAGTGTAAAAATAAATGTTAAGAGAATGATTACAAAACTCCCTAATTGCGCAATATACCGCTGTGCTGGTGTATTATAGCCTAACATGCGGCTAGTCCTCCCTAGTAGTAACGTAAGGTCAAAGTAAACTGTTCTTTACTAAGCACTAATTACTTATTATAGCTTAATGTTGTCATCCGATGGTAGCGGTACATTTCATCTGGGAGTTTTCTGACCTTTTTGTAGATTTGCTCATTTTTGGTGAAAATTTTATTGCAAACGAAAGTTCAAAATATCGACGGCTTTGATTCTGCTTATAAGCCTGGGAAAGGCCATTTCCGGCTGTCTGAGGGGTTGCGATTTTTCAAAATTTTCGGTACGCTCAGCGCCAACTGATGGTGGCGCTCCGCTTAGATAGTCTTTCGGGCAGAATTACATTTTTCGGGCAGAGAACCCTCTGCCCCCAAACTGAAATGCTCTCGTACGCCTATGGCAGTATGATATCAAAAACGATGGGGGTTGTTTCCGTTTAAATATAAAATTATTCTATTGATTTGCCTAGCAGCTTTTGAAAAGTAGTGCATGTACTAGAAATGTTTTCTTGTTGGAAAACCAGCCATTTCTTTTAGGGACTTTCTCGCTGTTTCCCAACGATGTTTATGATATCGAACCGTCGATATTTAACAGTTGATTTGTTTTCCTTTTTTCTTCCTTTTTCACTCCACCGATTTCTTAGCGTTTCAATTTTTTTCATTTCTCGTCCTCTTCATAAGGTTCCTTTTCCTTAAAGGCATATTTTCATCATCCCAAACAGTTCCAATAATCCCAACCTACTTACTTCTAGCCCCTCCCATATTTACCTAAACTCATCTTTATCCAGACACAATCCTAGTTTATTGCTTCATGGCTTGTCTCAGTGGGCATACAAGTCCATAATGTGTAATCAAGACACTCTCAGGGCCCATGCTGTGTAATTTAGCTATGATGCATTGTTTGAATTTGATGCCAATCAAAAAGCTGTACCAATTGAGAGTTTTGATGTACGCATACTGAAACTGTAGTTTGGGATGACGAATGACTGCCTTTAATCATGACCTACTATGAACTTCCAAACCATGTCACTATAGACGATATTGCTCATGACTAATACATACGTGGTAAGTGTAAACAACGTTATCCTTCCACAAAGTTTCTTCACGGCCTTGGTAAAAATTGAAAGAATTTTATTAATATAAACCATTTTTTAAGAAACCGATTCCATGTTTCATGTTATTGTTTTTGATATGAAAGGCCTCAATAAAATCAGAAGCCCCGTCCGAGCCGGCCCGGGACTACTTACATGGGCGTCCGCAGAAATTTTTATCAGGGGGTGGGTGGGTGGGGCAACTAACTAACTAACTAACTAACTAACTAACTAACTAACTAACTAACTAACTAACTAACTAACTAACTAACTAACTAACTAACTAACTAACTAACTAACTAACTAACTAACTAACTAACTAACTAACTAACTAACTAACTAACTAACTAACTAACTAACTAACTAACTAACTAACTAACTAACTAACTAACTAACTAACTAACTAACTAACTAACTAACTAACTAACTAACTAACTAACTAACTAACTAACTAACTAACTAACTAACTAACTAACTAACTAACTAACTAACTAACTAACTAACTAACTAACTAACTAACTAACTAACTAACTAACTAACTAACTAACTAACTAACTAACTAACTAACTAACTAACTAACTAACTAACTAACTAACTAACTAACTAACTAACTAACTAACTAACTAACTAACTAACTAACTAACTAACTAACTAACTAACTAACTAACTAACTAACTAACTAACTAACTAACTAACTAACTAACTAACTAACTAACTAACTAACTAACTAACTAACTAACTAACCAACTAACCAACTAACCAACTAACCAACTAACCAACTAAACAACTAACCAACTAACCAACTAACCAACTAACCAACTAACCAACTAACCAACTAACTAACTAACTAACTAACTTACTTTCTTTAAATTGGACCAAGTTTCCTGCCATTTTATCGTAGCACAGCCCCATATGATCAATTATTTGTTCGCCCTAAGCAGGCAAGAAGGAGAATAAGGACGACTCTTGCAGAAGTGTGTTATCAAAAATTGATGCAAACCTCAACTGAACCAGTAGCTTGAATCAACTTCTGCTGAGAGCTTTTAAAACCCAACCGATTTTATACTAGGCTACTTAATTTCACTTTTTACACATACAACTGTGCAAAAGATTAAATGACATCAATTAACTTCCGAGGTAAAGTACTTCCATGATTGGACTGGGTAGATCATCTAAGATCCAGTGCTTAAAGAACACACGTTAGATCACGTGGATACCACATGTACCACCAGAATTACATATACCAGTACAAGGTGACTCATTATCCAGGGTACAGTGACACCATTTCAAGTCTGCAACTGTCGGTCATACTCGTCTTTGTGTGTATCAAATCATAAAATGAGAAGCAGATCATGTGAGTGACGTTTCTCTAACTTTTAGTTCGGACGGTTGTTTCCAGTATAGTTTTCCATTGAAAAAAAAAAACGGTTGGAAAATAATGGTTTGTGAACAGGTCTATATTAGTTGAGCTCTACCGTAACGTGAACTCAACTGATGTATGCTACCGTTAAATATGACGGTAACCTTGGGGGGTTGCATCGAATTTTTGAACTCTCCCAAGCTTGTTTAACCAGGGAGGTGTGATTAACAACTCCCTGGTATAACAAGGCACTCATCTTTAGGCATTTTAGCATTTTAGGCCGGCTCACTCTTCGCAATCAACGACCAGTGTTTCAGGGCTATTGCGACGACTCGCAAGCTCTAACAACCTAGTGAAGATCCCTCCAAGTGAAAAGGCATTTTTCGGCAAAGAGCTTGAAAGAGGTCGATAGGGTTAAAACATGATGCTTAGAAACCTTGCCGCCTCTATTGAGTGTTTTCACGTTAAGTCATGATATAGTTAGCCACGCCCACTGACGGGCAAAAAAAAAAAAAATCAAAACTTTACATTGGTAGTCAGCTGCTTCTGATTGCTTTCACTTGACGTCACAGTTGGCAAGCCACACCCACAGGCGCCCACGGGCAGTAACACGTGTGTCGTCAGCTGCTTCTCAATTAAGTATACACTAGCTAGCGTAACACACCGATTTAACCCGTCAAAAGGTGTGGAGCTTGTGACGTTAGTGAAAGCACTCTATAGCTATGCCTTCTAAGCAAGGACTTCCTATAGAGTACTTTCACCTACGTCACAAGCACCTCCCCTTTTGACGGGCATATGCATTTAGTGTAGCTAGCTGAGAAGCAGCTGACTACCCGCGTGTGAGTGTTGCGTTAAAACAGTGTTGATTTTTTCAGGGCGTGGCTTACCAATTGCGACGTAAAGCGAAAGCACACTATACATATAGGAAATCCATTGTACTACATTGCAGTTTTTGCCAGGCAGTCATAAAATGGGAGGGGGTTATTACGTCAGTGAAAACACTGGGACGATCTTTCCCAAACTCTTGCTACCAGCTGCTAACAACACAGGTCGCAAGTAGTCGCAATAACTGGCACACTTATTGATCGCAAGTTGAAAGACCGACTCGAAGAGCGGGTAACACTACATCGACATTGATCCTGATCAAAATACAAGTTTTGTGAGTTTGAGGGAAACCTCCGCCATCTCTAATGGGAAAGAGCCAAAATTTGCCAACTGGTATAAATATATGAAGTTGTATCAGAACTACGAAAATGAAATGCCAACTGATTATTTCGAAAGAACGACTGGAAGAGCGGGTCATACTGCACCGACATTGATTCTGATCAAAATACAAGTTTTGTGAATTTGAGGGAAACCTCCGCCAAATCTGATCGGAAAGAGACAAAATTTGCCAAGTGGTATATATATATGAAGTTTTATCAGGACCATACGGACTACGCACCAGCACACGGCTTTAATTGCCGGAAATGCACAGAAAAATCGGACAGGGTTTTTGGACATGTATCGCTTTTTTGAGAGCAGATGACAGCATTTATGGACTTATTTTTAATTTATTTAAGGGGGATCTTTTATAAGTGAAAACAGCTTATATGGATATAGGTCGAAGATTTTCAGTCGTGAAGCTTCCCATGTAGTTTTACAATTAAGTCCGAAAAGACAAGACCAACTGAAAAATTGCTGGGGCCTGCAAGAAGAGAAGGATGAAGCGGCCTTCTGGGTATACGGTTCAGTATGACTACGGTACCCTAGTACATTTATTGTAACAACAGCCCACCCCATGATCGTTTGTCTTATTAAGAATTTATTTCTTAAATCCAAATCTTCTGATTCAGTGGCGGGATACAAGAACTGAGGCAGGGGAGATTGCTGGCTCAGATGAATAAAAAAAATGAAGTTTGTACAGGCTCGTAGCCATGGATCAAGGAGGGAAATACATTAAAAAATAGGCCTGGGAAATGTTGTTTCCTTCGATCAGAAAGATCATTTTTAAGTGCAGCTTTTTTCTTGCCCTCTGCACCATCCCACGGTGGCGAGGGGGGGGGGGGCTGAGGGAATGTTAATGAGTTTCAGCCCGTTTCCTTGACAAATTCTTGGCTATGTTTCCCATAAATTCCAACTTTAAAGGGAGACAAAGTTTCGATCCTTTTTCAATTTTTAAATGTTAAGTCATAGATACCAGATAACATTTTGTATAACCTTGAATCTGCAGTCTCCCGACAACCTTGAAGTTTGCTGATATGGAATCTTCAATAATCCTCAAAATTTTCAAATTTCCTTACAGAAAACTCATGCATATTTTGCAAGAAACCAAAATTTTCAGGTAAATAAGATCTCCATATTTTCAAATATTTGTTTGTAAAATAGCAATATTTTCGGATCGTATCGCGCTCCTTAAAGTCCATTCCATACTCTGTAAATTTTTTATAATGAAATATTACTCTTTTAGAGTGAAATATGGTCTAAACTAACTATGGAGTGAAAAATTTTAATCGAAAAGAGTCATACTTGTTTATACCGCTTGAATATCCAATCTTAATTTAAAATGCTTCCCTAACTTAACTCTCTTGAATTTAGAGAGAAAATGCAGTTATATTTACAATAAAAAGTAGGAAAATTGAGGTGCTTCCCCTCTCTCCCCTCGAGGGGATGGGAGAGGGGGTGTAGCTTCATCCCTGTTCTGGTTGAATGTAGCGGAGTCCAAATTTTTTTCTAGTTGTAGGTAACTCATTGATGACCAAAGTACACTTCGACTCTTACTGGGGTGACTGCTGCATATGTTTTTCATGTGTCTCTTCTCCCATTTGCTTCGAGTTTGCTATCAGCCTGCGTTACGTCTCTGCGGCTACCGCCCCCTCCCTATGCTTAATCTTCGTAACAATGAGCTGAACAAAAACACATCGTCCGCTTAGCGAGATAGATAGTTATATGGCATTGTCGGTAAGACTTTGAAAACTAAGTACGCTACTAACAACTTTCTTGTAAAATAAGTCTTCCTACTCTAAAAATGAAAGTAACATACCCAGTGGAGTAGCCACGGGGATGGTTTTGGGGACTAGAACCCCCTCCCCCATGACCCAACCTTGCAACGCAAAAACACCTAAAATAGCGGTAGGGTGTAGGGAAATCCTCAGTGGGGTCCGAGGGGCGGAAGCTTTGAGTTTTAGCATATCTTTAGATGAAAAATTAATTTAATCTCAGAAGAGGTGTATTATTTATTTTTAACGGTTTACCTAACTCCTAACTTGGAGTGGGGGAACTGGGGGCGTGCCTTCATCCCTCGTCTGATGTCTGCAAAATCGGGCCGTCGACAAAAAGGCTATGACCAATAACCTTGAGTCGGAACGGATTTTTCTGGTTTTCGGTGTTAAATCCACAATGCTGTGTCCCACGGTACGTTTCGAAGAAAAAAGGGTCAAGCTTGCCTTTTTTTTTTTTTATGTTAGACCAATCATAGGCTAGTCACAGATGTGCAATTAGAAAGTAACTTCCCTCCATGACACATATACCACGCTAAATTTGAAATTTACAACATTAAGGTCCCACCATTCAAGTAATATGAGGCACATTAGAAGTCCCTATGAAGTTCCATCTCTGAGAGCAATCCAGAAGCAAATTTCATAGGGTCATAAGGCAAGAGGATCCAGCAAATGTTGATCGGTGATCGATATTCACCACGGGTGCGAATTTAACCGCGTGGTGTCCAGGAATCCCACCTAGGGCCCGGGGTGGGTTCTAGGAGGCGAAGCTCACTGACGCTCTCTCAATATAAAACAATTTGAAAAAAAAAATAGTTTAAAAGAGCATCAAGAGACGAGAAGCACAGGTCCGTGATCTCTCCAGTTTTACCCATTTAAGGATCCGGGGCTCTTTACAGCGCAACGAGAGGTGCTTTCCAGTAAAAGTTCAAGGATATACGATTATTGATATTCTAACTAAAGGGATTAATAGGAACTTCCAACAACCTTAAAGCGAACTCAGATTTATGAGTTACGAGATGATAACTCCAGGCGTAAAAATGCTATGGCCCTCTTCTGTGAAGTCAGCCTCTCACGTAGGTCAGGTTGGCCTAGGCCTATTTGGACCTTACTTTATCAATATACCTTAAAGGGCCAAACCTCTCACCTTAAACTACAATTTTGGTACGGGGGTACCAAAATTCTTAATTGGATCAGCTCTTTGATTGACAGTTAATTCAAACAATGCAGAGTACCAAAGCTTACATTACACAGCATGAAGAGTACTGAGAGTGTTTTGATTAATTTTTCTATTCTCACCTTGAAGCAATGAACTGAGATGAGGATGAGGATGAATTTCAGACAATTGTGGGAGGGGCGTAAGTAAGAAGGTTAGGAGAATTGGTACTGTTTGGGGTGAGATAACTGGGCCTTTCAATCTCCTATTTCGCTCGGAAACATCCAGTAGGCCTACTGGCTATCTGCAGTGCTTGGTAGTCAGGGCAGCTATTGCCAGAAATTCTGATATTAATTTATAGAAGGAACAAAACAGCATGGGTTTGGTTGGTTTGATGGAGTTTTACGCCTCAGATTTAACTTGGTTTAATCTGCACGTATATAGAGGGCATCGTGGGAGATAATTATGTTTGAGTTTGAGCGTGCCGGGGAGCCGCCCATATGGCATGATACGTTCACAATGTGGACATACGCGAGAGGCGCGCGAAAATTGCTTGTGTGAATTTTCCTCTATGCTTGAAAGTGGCCGACAGTGAAGTGAACACTATTACTATGATTACGATGATGCTTCATAAACTTTGCAATCCGAATTGAAGAACTGTCTCAATGTTTTTCAAGCAGAAAAGAAAGAGGGCCATGCAATGACAGCCATGTAGCAGGCTTGGTGGAGGAATTCACAAAAATGGAAAAAACACAAGCTTTCAGCATTATAGTTCGAATAGCAGGGCACACTAAGCGCTTGACAGTTAGAAATTTGGCTGGTCTTTATCGCATTTTTATTTTGATTGAATTTTTGTATTAAGACATAGAAAAAGTGGATATTTTAGTAAATTTGTTTCTCATTTAATTTAAGGTATTTTCAACGTTGTGACGCACAAGCCACCATCTAACCATATTACAGCCTTTATGAAGGCTTTGGTTGGAATAGCTACTTAATTTCAAAAGGCTTATAAATGGCCATATTGGTCCAGTGTTAATACAACCTCGATTCGATTGTGATAACCAACACCTCCCTGCAGAACATACTGTGATGAACCCCCTTGTGCGCACACAGACTCAATACTATGTACTGGTGGGGAGAAACATGGCCATAATAAAAGTTGCCATAATGTGTAATCAAAACACTTTGTGCATGCTGTTTATGCTGCTCTGAATCTTGTTCCACTTATATATAGCATATAGCATAGCTTTATAGCATATTTGAAACGACTGTAAAAGAAATGTCAATGAAAACGAGTATCCAGTGCGCATAGCGCGTGATGTTTTTCGTTTTGTAAAGAAAAAAATCGTAAAAGTAAAACAAAATAGGCCTAAGCTTATTATTAAACGACGTTTAGGATCATTTTTCGGTGAACCGATTCTAAGTTTTGATATATTTTTCATAAAAGAGTGCACAGTAATTCGTACGGGGACATAGCTCCACGTTCCCGCCAGCCTGACGGTTAGAGGTCCCTTGTCAGTTTAACTGAAGGTTAGTGCGTCATTACTTTTAACACATAACTTGAATGAGGATTCAATTGTGTTCAGTTGTTGAGACAGAGGTGATCCTCTATACACCGGAAATGTCCCACAAATCAGGTGTTGTTTATATGTTTTATTACTTTTTCAGCTTTATTTATTATACTTTCTCTGGGTAGATCACGCCCCTTTCCCCATGGATATATCCATGACATGGACACACTGTGCCCAAATCTTAATATACTTTAATAATTATACAAGCTTTCCTTTTTCTTCAATGATGTAGGCTATTTTAAAGGGATGTCTTGAGTCTGTATCAATATATTTATCTACAAAGGTTTTAGAGGTATAGTACCACATGACAATGCCTATTAGCGAACTTCCACATCTAATTCTATTTACACAAAATAAAAAAATACAAAAAATAATAAATATAAAAATTATATCATGACTTGTAACGGCAGACAGCTTGTAATGGTAGACAGTTGTGGGAGGGGTAGACTAGTAATTTGGGGAACTGTCCGGAGTGATGAATGATAATGCAGTTAAAGTTCCTGGTGGTTGACTTTTCAAAAATGGAGCAACGCATGAAAGACCAATTATGAAAATGGTCTGAAGGCCGTGAGGTTGGTCAAGTGTTGTCCTTAAGTGGACGTATAGCTTCTTCGGGAAGCAGTTTCAAGTTTGGTTTCACCGAACGGCCCTTTGCTAGAGGGTCGGGAGGACTTTGGAAAAAGTAGTTCAAAAGGGAGTGAGGCACCTCCCCCTGGGCCTTCTTTCACCCCTGAGTCATCAAAATATACCCTATGGTGTCCCCATCTTTTCAATGTCGCTCACTTCTAGATTGGAGCTGCAGTTGGTTTCTGTGGAACTCCTTTATTGCTACCCTTCGAAGCGGACTCTGTTTTTTCTCAGCTCCTCATTTCCCACAACCATCAGGTGTTAGGGATATGACTGAACAAGAAATACGTCGTACAGCCTGCTACACTGGTATTGGTAACCTTATTGCAGGAAGCAGTGCGTACGTCCGTTAGGCTCTTGGTGGTATAGACTGGCCTGGCAGGCAGACATAAGACAAGACATATTGATAGCTTTAAAGGCCAGATCCTCTCATCCCCGACAGTTTCCATGCTCCTGATATACTCATATGAATGACTTATCCTCTTATCCCAAACAGTTCCAATTCTTCTCAGGCTCAGTAACCTACCTACTTAAAGGTCAAGAGCAGCCCCCCCCCAAAAAAAACAACTTATTTTGAAGCAACAGTTAAATATCACAATTTTTATCTTATTTCTCTTCAAGGTTTCTTTCATCATACTTTATAAATTAAATATTGCATATTTATGTAAAAAAAGCAGTTACCGTACTAAGTTTTTTACATCTGAAGGTATGGGCGTCTATGGGGGGGGGGGGGGGGGCAGGGGGACATCCGCCCCCATTTTTTGAGTGGAGGGGACAATAAAGTAAAAGGCCCCACTTTTTGTGACCCGAAACGTAAAAGTTAGGTACTACCAAAAAGATTATACATGTAGGCTATGAAAGGTGTCTTTCACCGGTCTACCGATTACGATCGATTTTCTGTATCAATAATTCCAAATGTTTACTTTGCAAATCCCCATAATTTGCGAGCGCTCCGCGAGATAGCATTCTCATTGATGTTCTTTTTTACTTGCATATCAAACATACTTACATTATTCAATGGTCTCTATGATTATGTAGATTGTTCGTGTGCATGTGGCAGCAGGTGTGGCTATGAAAAGAATACTCCAGAACCAAATTTATGTTTGATATATTAAAGAGGAACATGTTCTAAGCATCCTGTAGTTTCATTCATTTCCGATGTTCGGTTCTCAAGATATTAGGAATTGAAGTTGACACTTCTTCTATGAAAAGTGAACTTGAAGCAAGCAGGTATGATGTTGCTCAGGATGCAACAATGGTATTTATATATAAAAATTTTTTTGCACAAAATTGGTGGTAAATTATAAATAGATACAAACCATTGGTCGATAATGTGAAGCCATGACATCACACCTTTTTGCTCCAAGTTCATTTTGTGTAGAAAATTTGCCACATTCAATGGCTAATATCTTGAGAACCGTACATGGGAAATTAATAAAACTTTCACCAGAATGCTTCGAATACCTTCCTCTTTAACATATCAAAAATAAATCTGGCTTCGGACTATTCTTTGAAGGAGCAAAACATTTAGGAATTTGAAGAAGAGGAATCGTCCCCTTCTATTTTTTAATGAAAGTTGTAGGCTAATCTTTAGTGAATGACCAGCCTGACAGGCTGAAATTGGCAAACACATTTTATGGAAACTGAAAATGTAGCGGTAAACAGTCTGCGTGCAACTTTTTTTTAGAAAAGTAAATGACTTCTTATTCAAAATTTCGACGCACCCTCATCACACATTCGTATAACGATCCGACCATTTCGTATTTAGACCATTATCAGAAAAGTAAAATCACACCGACATTTGCTAGACAGGGGCGTAGCCAGTATGCAGCACTGTCGGCCCGGGCCGACACTTTTTGGCTAAGTCGTCTTTAAAAAAAAGCACATATCAAAATGGAACATAAAAACATTCATACGCTTCGCGCCAATCATGGTGGCGCTCCGCTTAGATGGTCTCCCGTGTCATCTGCCCCCCTCCCAATACCAACACCCTGGTGCCGCCCCTGCTTTGTGCCTACAACTTTTAAAATCCTGGCTACGCCCCAGTTAGATAGGAGACTTCAATCTGGAATTAAGAGACCTCCATCCTCTGTCTGCAGATAGTGTATGATGAGGTGTCGTTCGAAGGGACATATTTTATTGTTTTTTGTATCAACAATCTTACACCGGTAAGCCTATACAACGGTGTCTCAATAGCACCAGTGGGTACCCCCCCCCCTCAATCTGTGATTTTTCCGCAGTAGATTGAAGTGCGTTTTGATCAATTCATGGATTTATTGTACTTTCTTTCATTACAAATGGTTCCTTACTGTTAGAACTTTTGCACAAATCCTTCGCAAACTAACACAATTTTCGTTGTGATTCTAAATACTTAAAGAGTACACCAGGTACTTAAATTCACATTTACCGTAGTCCGTTGGAGTAATTAACCACCTTTTCAAGACCATATTTTGAAAACTTTTGAGTTTTTAAGTAACTCAAAATATTGAAAAATTTCGCACCATTTGCATCGGGCCCCTTCTCGTAGACACCCAGTGGCGAATAGCAAAAGGGGGTCAGGCGGCTTTGAAAAATGAAGAATTCGGAAATTTGACATTTGTGAAAGCGGTCTACTTTGTACTCATGAAATTTCGAAAGTCCAAATTCTCTACAAAAAAAGCGCCATTAGGTTTCAAAGTAGCAAAAATTTTCGCGCTCTTCGGACGCCGCATATTCCAATTCCTTAGCAGAAGTGCTCGCTCATACCTTTCAGTTTGGTAAACTTTTCCGAACTTTGAAAGTGATAGGAAATTTTCTTTATATGACCCCAGATTAATTTTCTCCAATATAAGCTCTTGACTAAAAAAAAAACCGCCGGAGAACCTCATATCGTAGGCGTTGGATAACCGTTATGTAACTGAACAACGATCTTTGGTCGTCGCTCAGTCTCAGACTTGGCAGTAGCAAACTCTTCAGTAATCCCCATTTTTTTTTCAAATTACCTAACAGGAAACCCAGAATCGCAACTTTTCTGCAATACAAGCTCTATATTTTCAAATATTTGAAAAGGGCAAAAAATTCAGCGCGCTTTGCGCACCGCAAATTACGTCCCTACTACAGGGCGTGATGTTTACACTTAAAAAAAACCCGTAAAATTGGACGCTTGCCCTCCCCCTTCCCGCAAAAATGCTAGGCTACGCCGCGGTAGACACCTTTCCAGGACAGGAGCACAAAATTTAGGGCATATGTCCCCCTCACTTTGAAAATCAAATCGACGTCCCTGTTTGAAGAGAAAAGTTGTTGTCACATGACTCTCAACAGCCAGTCATGAAACCGGGCAGTCTAATACACTACTTCAAGTTGGGGTGACTGCTCTTACCCTTAGAACTCCTCCCATAACTGTCTAAGAGGACTCTAGTCGTTAGATCTCTTCCAGACACAATCTCAGTGTATTACTTCAGGGTCACGTGTAATGAAAACACTCTCAGTACAGTCATCATGTTGGGTAATATGAGCTACACTGAGTGTTCTGCATTTTTTTTTGCTGTCAATCAAAGCTGTAGCAATGGAGAATTTCTGTAGAACTTACTACGGAAATTTTAGTCTGGGTGGGAACTGACGGCCTTTAACTCCAGCCCAAGCGGAAAATGCACCACTCATGGTACTTTTGTTATCCAAATGAGAGAGCTGAGGGAAGATGAGGGGAGAAACATTTTCACGGGCCAGCGAGATGTGTGAAAATGTGTTTGGTCAATGGCAATTTAAAATTTTGCGGGGAAGAGGCTCAGTTTGCCCCTTATCTCAATCACGACCAGGGAAGAAGGTCAACGGCCGCATATGAAGACTGGAGCCTTTCTCTAGTACGTCCAGAAATTGGCAGTTGCAGTGAGTGCTTTCTAGCCTAGAACAAGCTAGTCATTCCTCCGAGGTAATATTTTATGTTCTGTTGATGTCAGGCCCGTATCTAAGGTAATCAATATACCGGATGGGGTATATCACTGATCCGAATTTTGCCGGACAAGTAGGTCTAAGGGATTCAATTTTTTGTCTTTTCAAGGAGCCTGAACTCCTAATGACCGACTTTAATACCAGAACTAGTTTTGGGCGGTTTATTTGGGAATCATTTTTTATCTTCCAGTAGAATAATTTTCCAATCATTTTTATCCCTTTTTAAGGGTTGCTCGATCCTTGCGACTAGGGCCATGGGTTTGGTTGTGCAACACTCACACCAGCTCCAAGGGAGAAAAGCTTCACTTCAGTATTTCTACGATCTCTTGATCTTCTTTGTAACCATTCGCTTACTACGTCAGAGGTCACGCATAGTCAGACAAGTCCACATTCAACACTGTAGCTCAGATATGTAAATGACGTACTATGTCTGACACTAATAATAATAATAACTACACCAGCTGCTGGAGTTATCTAGCCTATGTAATATGTATCATCTGTTGTTCGCTCGCGTTTCGCCTAACGTTAGGCTATATACCAAACTGTGGATGTGAGTGTGTTATGTAGGCCTATATTTGGTCACTTATTTTGGGCAACTTTTCCAAAAATACCTTTCGTAATAAGACAAGCAAACTTTGGTACTGCAACTCTGACTTTGTTGAAATACAGATACAGTGACATTTTGGTCACGAAGTAGAATTTCTGGCTGTAAAGATGTGACATTTTCAGTACAGGCAGTCCAGCTGCTTATCTGAAAGCGCGCTTCCGGGCTCGTCCGGTTGAGGGTACTGTCTCAACAGAATTACAGTGTGGCCGAAAAGTAACAGTTGGTCGTCAGTTTGAGACACAGAACACCAAAGAACTCTTCATTTTCCTGTTCTTACCAATTTTTGAAGGGAAAACCCTTTAATTGTACAGGTAAGGTCGCGATATCCCATTCCGTTACTCGTTAGTCCGTAGGCCTAGGCTAGGCTAGGCCTACATACTCTCTGGGTATTGGCTAAGCCTAACATGTCAACATACTAGTACAGTGAGCCTAGCCATGAACTTGGGGGAGTTCTAACGTTAGTTCTAACATAGACAAAATACTTAATAGCGTACTATTTTAGCACAGTATAGTTAACGTGAGCAATCTCTCCACCCCATTCAAAGTAAAAGTTTCTACCACTTTCATCTTAGGCCCTAGCATGGAATGATGTCCTTAGCATGGAATGATGTCCAACAGCTAACGTTAGGCTAGCCTAACAAGTAACATTTACATTTGGCTAGCTTAATGTTAGACCTAAAGTTAGGCCTAAGGGGTCCAGCCTTGGCCTATCCTAGATATAGAGTGGCACTGGCAGTTTTGTTCAGCAGGGCAAGTTTACAAATTACGTCACAGCAAAGGCTGAGGATAGGCCTGTGAGTGTGACTAACTTTCACATTTATTCATAGGCAGTGTAATAATTTGGTTGTTCTGTAACATTAGACTGCCAATGGCAATGCAGTTAAGAATGAGATGGAGTCTGAGCAAAACATATCTAGCCTAGCTAGGCTTAGGCCTATGATTCAGTGTACCATCCAATGTGCACCTAAGACTGAGTACGAGCTCTATGATTTCAAGATTTTTTGTACTAATGTTATTGCAAGTGCCCTGCACAGTCTACAGTCACCCAATTATAATACTGTTGTAATCCTTCGCCCCAATCAGGTAATCAAGTCCTACATTGGGCTTTGGCCTAAGAAGAAATTAATTGGTGTATTAAATTGGTAGGCTAGGCCATCTGGTTATAATACACATAACCTGTACTAGGGCTGCCAGGATATTGCGATATTGTTGATACAGTTTTGCCCCGACGATATCGACCAATGTTTTGTCAAGATGTGATATCGCAACAAATCAAATAAATGACTAAACCACTGTGAAATCCCCCCTTTTTTTATTGTCTTAAGTCAGTAACCTGAAATGATCATAATTTATGATGTCACAAAAAATGAAAAACTGCACTTAACCCACCACAAGAAAACATGATATAAAATCGGAAGCTGTTTCAAAATGCATGCAATGAATATTGTAACAGCTCACATACGTTCCAGACTTGTGAAGAGTTCTTCTGCACAATCAATATTGCTACATGCACGCATAATCAATCTCCCCTCACTTTTGGTATGTCAGTAGTGGCTGCATGCAATAAACAACTTGTTTGCTAATTCCTTGGCACTGATGGAAAATGTTAAGACTTAATGCGTGATATCGCGATATCGTCGCGGAAATACTGACGATATCGATAAATGAAAAATGGTTATCGTGGCAGCCCTAACCTGTACTGTAGTTTTGAACAGGACAGTGCATTATGGTGAAGAACATATTCCTTGGGCCTTTTACTTGGGTCTTGAAAGACAAAATATATTTCAGACCTTGTCCTTTAAATGCTGAGCTCAGTATCCTTTAATATAAGCTGTAGTCCCCCATCCTTTCTTGTGCATTGAGCATTTCCCTACACTATATGTGGGGTTAGTGAACAATCTGGGCTTATATTCTGTGCAGTGGCATGACAATTCAAAAGAATTGTGTACAATTGTCAAAGTAATGTGCTTTGATGAGATCACAGATTTCCCATAATATTGTAAACCTGAAGAAAATAATGCATTACTTACTATCATTGAGATACAGTTTTCACTCCTGAGAGAGAAAAGCTGTCTGCATATTTTAAAACCAATGAATTTTGTCTCCAGAAGTTCTCTTTTAATAAGATAGGACTTACCATGTGTACCACAGCCCTTGGCTATACCACTTAAAACATCCTGCCACTTCATGGCTGTAAAGGACTGTTTCCTCTAAAAAATTATGCATTGGGTCAATACACTTAGTATGAGAAAGTTTGACTCAGTGGAAATTTCAGTTTTGTGGAGCTGTACACACCTCAAATGTGGGAAAAATTAAACCCCCTCTTCTTATTTTTTTCCCACAAACACCAGTGCGTCAAATTGACAAGCCAATGCGTCAAAATCGCGTCGTAGCAGCTTAGCGTAAACACTGGCTGTAAGCAAGATGGGATTCCTTGCAGCTCCAAATATTTACCTGAAATTACCATACTTTCCATGAATGATCTTTGTCACTACATCTGATAAATTTTTACTTCAGTTTTCCTTTAAACATGAGAAATAAAGAAGGGACATGTGGTTAAAATTGGAAGTAACAGTGATTTCAATCACATGACTGTAGTAAAGTGTGAAAAGTTGAGAGCAGAGTGTTTGAAAGGGTTATAAAATGATGACTTTGGACGAAAGTTGTTTATGTTGTTGAATGTCAGGGTAGAAGAAAATGACTTTTCAAATCTGAAATCAGGAAAATGGGACAAAATTTTAAGAAAATCTAAAATTTGTCACAGCAAAATGATTTTCAGAATGTAGAAGTGCTACAAAGCCATAAGATTTTTGGGACAGTGTGACCAAGGACAGTGTGGAGTGAAATAAAGTGGATGTAGCATAGAGTCAGAACTACTGTAATAAACTATGTTGGTATTAGGGGAACGAGAGTGTGCACTGCAGTCATCACTCTAAGACTTCCCATGTATTCTTGTGTCATGCTTGCCAGGCTTTGATAAATTCCTGGCCTGACTGTCTGAGGCAAGTGTAGTAAAAGGTTACAGTGGGCTGCTTGGACCAGTAACATGAAATTATTGCCTAACAGGCAAGTACCCTTGTGAAGGCTCCTCCCTAAAAAGCAGTTCCAAGAAATTTAAAAGTGAAGAAGATACTGCATTCATGTGGACAAGTGGAGTCCCCATTCTCTATCTGCAGTAGGTGTGCAAAAAACAGGCATGACTTTCAATGATTTGGGGTGAGTGGTGATGTTTAATCACATATGCATGCTGCAAAATTGAAGGCCTGATGTAAGGCTCTGTTTAGTACTGAAGTTTGCCTGAAAAGAAAAGTTCAACTTCAGTTGCTCTAAGCCATACAGACTACTGAGGACTTTGCATAGTAGTACTATACCCTGTTTAGAATATTTGTTTTCTGAAGAAATAAACTGGCCTTGAGCCAGGAACATGAAAGACAGTGTGATTTGAAAATGTGATTTCAAAACGGAACTGTCTTCCACCTGTCTTAGGAAGCAATTATTAATTATAGGCATGTTTGCCTACATGTCCTTCTGTATTATCTTTGTTTTGTTAACTCTGTGTTTCCAATTGCTCCAACCGAGTCTCTGTGGTGGACTAAATACCACCATCACCAGTACTGTGTTCATTGTGTTGTAGGTCTCATCCAGTAGGGGAAAAAACAGCAGTGGTCTTGCTGTATTTAGTGCTGCCCAAGGACAACTCATCTTTGTAGCCATTAACAATCAGCTGCTGGTCATGCAAATATATTCTTAAGTTTAATAGATTTATTAAAAACCCACACTGCAGTTATACAGTTAAGGTCATAATTTCAGTATTTAAAGTTTCTAGGTCACTCAAAAGGGAGATGTTGCAGTATGTACAGTACTACCTGTGATAAAGGCCTGTGAGTGTCAACAGAATGGTTAGCAGGCTCCATGACATAGAGTGCATTTACACTAGATCTAGATCTGATTGCCAAGTCTTATCAGTAGATGGTATCACATGTACCTGCATGGCTTGATCTAGACCTGTGCATTGACACTTGTCCTGTTCTATGATCATACTCTGTGCATGAAGGAGTACTTCAGTGGTAGTGACCTTTATGGCTCAAATTTCCTTGATCATTTGGCTCTCCCCTCCCCCCCCCCTTTGATTCTATCATTTACCTTTCTACTGTAGGTTTAATTTTGATGGGGTGTCTGGTCCTTCCACATACCTGGATCAAAATGGGGTGATCAGATGGGTATTTTCACTATCACTGGGGCCGACTGAAATGCAAAATCTGCATCATGACCCACAGGTTGCTGACTCCTGGTCTAGAGAGGTCCATACTTTACAGAATACACTCTGATTGATGGGAATGACTTTAAAAAAGTTAAATGTAATTCATAGATGTGTTACTATGGATGGCACACACTAAATGAGGAGCTGAATAATGTGTTGTCCAGCTTTGCAGGATCAAAATTATTTCCTGAGTTGTATGAAACCTTTCAGTTACTCAAGCATTTTTGGTTTAATGAGTAGACAGGTCCATACAACCAAAAAAAAAATTTCACAGGTGTATACAGGGGGAAACAAGTATGTAGATTCTTAGGGAACAAGTTTTATAAGAGTTTTTTGAAAGTTATGATAAAAATTTGGGATTATTAATGAAGTAAGATAGATACCTTGCAGTAAAGGCAGTCTGCTTACAAAGCTTGGGAGCCTGGAGGATAGGGTACAGTAAGTGATCAGACAAAAGTCCATGTGGTCGTCTTACCCTAGAAGTCTCAATGTTGGGTATGTTAAGGGATGTAACTAGCAAATTTGAGTGTCGCATAATTGCCTGAACTGGGAAAAGCATCTCACCCCATGCCATTGCATCTTTAGAACCCATTTTTCAGCCTTTAGTTTATCATTTTGGCCTCATTTTATTGTAGGGATTAAATTTTAGGCTAGTTTTTGGTGTCATCAGGAAGATATGTGGTGTAGGGAAGGGGGAGGGGGTGTATTCTCCAGAGTGCTGGGTTTCACTGTCCAGCACTACCCACTGTAGCTACATCCCTGGGTATGTTTATGAAAGTGAGATTCATATCAGTGTTGGTCCTGTCACTTCTTGCTCTGCTCATATTTTATATGAATAAGAGACTTGTCCAGTTCCATCAGAACCATGACTTTTCTGTACTTTGAAAATGTCAGACTAGTGCAGACCTTCTTTGCTTTTATATTATCCATTGCCCTCTGTACTTATGCACTGTTGCCCAAATTTCCAATTCTGTCATGTTGTTTTACTGTGAACAAACAGCTGATTTTCAAAAGTGCCATTTATGGATGGTGCAACACCATTGTGAGGCATCACATTCTCTTGGGAAGGAGGGGGCAGGGGACATAAATTGCAATTGATGACTGTCTTTTGATTGAAATCAAACTCAAAGACTAAATTATAAAGGATCACAGTATTTTCAATTTTTGATTCCTTGCCGAAGGCAGGCAAGGTACAGAGTGTGTTGGCCATATTGAGTAGATGTTCCCTATTGTTTTTGGTGGAGGTCAAAGGTCATTTGGGGTCATGAGAGGTCAAAAGGTCAAAACTTCGTAAACACAGTATCTCAAGAACGGTACATGTGACTGTGCTCACATTTAGTGTGTGGATTGGTCATATTTAGTAGATGATCCCTATTGATTTTCCCAAAGGTCAAAGTTCATTTGGAGTCAGCATGTTCAAAGCCTGACAAGCTTTCCTGCACAGTCTTTCAAGAAAGGTCACTTGTAAGGTCCTGTAACTTGTCATGTAGATGGCACATAGTGAATACATGGTCCCAGAAGTTTTTGGTGGAGGTCAAATGTCATTTGGGTTCACGACGGGCAAGGGGGATCTCAATGTAGGAAGATTGGATGCCTTGCATGTGTACTTTGTGGGCACATTATGGAGCCCTGTTAATTGAAAAACATTGCAAAGCAATGTCAATGTGAAAAAAGGCCTTACATTTCAGCAGCAAGGAATCACTAGGCCTTTTGGCTTTCTGGTTAATAGATAAGTGTCATGAATGGGGTCAAGGTTCATAGCTTAGAGCATTGTAACCCAAAGAAATTTCAGTGTAAGACTTTTTCTTATTAGAACAAAAATTGTAGTACATTTTTATAAAGAAAAATGATCCTTTGTATTGGTCAATTGAAAAATATTCATTTGGATTTAAAAAGGAATGGGAGGCAGGGAGGGAGGGAGAGAAGGGCATTTCCCCACTACATCAGAGGAGCAATAATATCTTAAGTACCCTTTTCAGATTGAAGTTCCTGTTTCAAAATTTCTACACCTAATATAGTTCTCTGTCTCTTGGAATGACATCATCAAATGGATTAAATGCAGTCTTACAGTAAATAACATGGGTATTTGTGGGAGGTAATGATTACTTTCAAGGTATTCCAGTTCATTAGGGGGCAGTCCCTGAGGAAAATGATAGTACATCTTAATCACTCATGCCATAAATGTACAGTGCACATACAGTGCATTGTACATAGAGTACTTAAATCATCTAGTTGAGCCTTTCAATGTGGACTGAACAGGAAATAGTGGAAGTACTCTTGTCTATAAGTGAAGTATGGTCTATATTTACTCATAAGTTTTGTACAAATAGCAACGTTGTTGGATGGAAAAACTTGTGCCCTGCAAGTGTTTATCCAGCAAAAGCCATGTTTATGGACAGTTTGAAAAGATGGATCATCACAAATTTGTATCTTATGAAGCTACTACATACAGTACATGGTTATCTTAGATTTAGTGTAGCTCTTGTGTCTAACTAACTTTGAGGTGACTGTATATTTCCCCTTATATGATAGATCATACTGGCTGCTTTGTTGTAGAACTTTTATACATTCACCTTTCACAAAGTCTTTCTATAGCAGGGTTTCCATTAAAGGGCTTAAGAGTAGTGGGGAGGGGTTTGTTTCTCCCCCTTTCCAGAAGGAGGAAGACAAAATCCCACCATATTAGTTCCTTATTTAAGAAGAGGACATCTTTTCAGTGACATTCAGACTTACTTAAATAAGTAACCCTTAAAACCCTTCAGAATTGGACCTTATAGGGACCTTGAAGCAAGCTTTTGTCCCCCCCCCACCATGCCCCCCCCACAGTGCCTATCTGTAACTTTTGTCATGGGCAGTATCTATTTGGACTTGGGGTTTGGCATAAATAAGTCCCCCCTTTTTGAGTTTTAGGCAGAACCCCTGTACTGGGATGGTTATTCAATTATTCATGCTAGGAAAAGCTCAGAAGTACTTTCTAGTTTGTCAAAAGATAGCAAAGGGCATTTCATACAAACAGACAAAATCCACTCTCCCCTCCCAATCCATGTACATTTTAAAAGTGGCATAGAAAGGTTTATGAGAAAAATACCACAAAAATTAAGGCAAATTAAAATAAAAAAATAAGTGGTGTAAAATTATTCGGAATAAGAAATGTAGAAAGGAAAATCTAACCAGTGGTTGCTACTCTTTCCCAAAAGACTTAATTTTCCTTCTTGTGATATGGGCTACACCCCACCTGGATGGTCATTCCCCCAACTTGTGATAGGTATAAAATTCAGATGACCACATAGCATGTGAGAGAGGTCAGCACGAGCAGACAGTGACCTTGTCATGTCAGGACATATTACAGGTAGAAGGGAAAGTCCATGCTCATTGAATGTTTGTGTTGAGTCTGTGTGTCATTCTAGATTTTGCACAAACTTAGTAGCGTACATACTCTGCATAAACTGCACAGATTCAGGACAAATTTTAGGAAAAGGGTAAATCCTACTCAATGTTTTCTTCTTTCTTTTTCCTAATTTTGTGGTTAACTGCAAGACAATAGGCATAACCCTTGAGGTAAGTTAAACTATGAGGGGACTTTTTGCAAACTTACAGCATTTTTGCCATTGCTCGTAGTACTACAGTAACACATTGTTACAACCAAAGTTCTTTCTACAAAAAATAAAAGATCTTTTAAAGTGTTTGCATGTGAGGGTCTTTTTAAATCATGCAGTGCCTGGAGCAGTATCAATATGTTAATTGGTAATTACATTGTAACTGTGTACAGTACTTATTGAACCTTATGGTACAGTAGATCGAAGATTAGTGACATTTCTTAGTTATAACTTGCAAGTGAAGTCTTTTCAATAAGATGCCCACAGTATTCGCAATTTATCACAATTGACAGTTTTTAAGTTTGTGTGTATTACATATGTGTGGTAGTAGGTTTTGTGTGATTTGAGTAATGTCATGGGATTTACTTTCAGTTTGTTACTGTTACCCTAATGCGGAGGCTGTATCCTAGCATTATGTTTTTGTGATACATTGCAACAGTAAAATACTGAATGTGAAGTGCAGGGAAATTTCAGAAAAGTGTGTCATTGCAAAGGTTTGCTGACTTCAGCCATTTTTGCTGTCAAGTTTCAAATGTATGGATTTATGATATGTTTTAGCTTGAAGTTGTCTTGAGTATTGTACGTTAAAGGGGAAATGCCTCATGAATGGCTCATGAGAATCATATGATAGGCATTTTGCTCATTAAATTTTGAAATAGGAGAGTAACTACTCTAACTTGTTTACCTTGAATCTGCAATGTGTTTACAAGTCCTGAGATGTTACAAAAGATACTTTTCAAATTGACGGTGAAATAAGAAATTTTTGTGATCTGGCGATAGCTCCAACAGCTTCTGCCCTTTAAAGGACAGTGCCACGGGTTACCTATACATGGACAGAGCATACTGCATTGTACATTGTCTCTACCATACGTGTGAGAAAAAGTGCACCAAGATGGCCGTCTGCTATGGTTTTATGTGAAAGTTTGGACTTGTTCAAGTGTGTTACCATATTTTGCAAGAAAGTTGAAATATTTTTCAAATATGGCAATGTAAGGTCAAAATCACTTCACGTACTGCATGAGTATGATATTGTTTCCCATTCAAATTTAACTTTTGCTTAAAATATTACAGTTGTCATCAAATCAGATGATAGCTTCACAGCAGCCATCTTGGTGCACCTTTTTTGTTCCATCTGGTGGCGACAATCTATGGATAGGACGTATACGTTTAATTCTGTGTCCATGTATATAAGTCCGTGGGCAGTACCCAGTGACCCAAAATTTAATTTGAAGCAACAGCTAAATCTCATGGTTCTCAGCTTTTTCTTTTCAAACTTACTTTCATTTGAGATCAATATTCATGGTGAGCCAAGCAGCTACAACTTGCAAATTTCACAGTTGAGGAGAAAAATTTTGGTCACATGATCTTCAATAGCCAATCATAAAACAGGGACAGTCTTCTATACTTCAAGGTAGGGTGACTGCATTTCCCCTTTATATTATGTGAAAAGAAGGTGAAAGGGTGCACCTTCCGTCTAGACTTGTTTTCTCCAAAATGAAGAAGTGTGGCTATTAAACCTGGAAGAGATTCCCTGTTAAATAAGGATGCTGTAGAGCAGACCAACTGTGTCATCAGTTTTCTTCCCTACTTAATAATTTTTTCCCAAACATGGTATTGTACAATATATGAATTGTACACTACTTAGGCAGTGTAATGGGAATACATCTGGAACAGCTGTTTGACAATACATTTGCGCTGTCAGACAGTAGTAGCTATAGTATCCACATATTGTAGGATACTGTACTTTACTATACTCTTTTGTACATTCTGTATTGCACAATAGGTCGTCATCTACCCAGTGGGAATATCACCCTAACAGCTGTTCTTATGGAGCAAAACTGCTCAGCTATCAGCTGATTTCAGAGAGCTTACATACTTCTTGTGTTGAAACATGTGTACAGGATTGTAATTGGTTTGGCTTTGCAGGTATCATGGGATTGTATGATATTGTCATACATATTGTACAGTGCATACTGCATGGTATACTGCAGTACTGTAGACAGTACACTGTAGATTATTGCACAAAACAGCCTGTGTGCATGTACATGTGGTCTATTAAAGGGTGCTACTGTATTAACGTTCCGTCAGTGAGCATTTCAAGCCACAGTATACAGAAATATGACATTCTTGAAATGAGGCAAAGTGGTGATCACAGCAGGCTCTTGACTCCCAGTAGTTTATTTTTTGTGTAATTGTAAAGACATTCCCTTTGTAGATAATGTGATGAATTTAGTAGCCTCTTGTGGAGTGTTATCTCTAACAGGATTTAACTTCTTTCATGTTGAGTTAAGAAAGTATTGTGAATGTTCTAGGGGTTGAACCCTTGAGAGCAAACATGAGCTGTTTACTTTGTTTGTATTTCAGGAAATATGTTGACCACAGATTGTGTTATGTGTTTATATCACTTGGGTAGCATTGAGCGACTAATATCTATGTGAGAGCACTTTACAGTAAGGGAAATAGTAGATAATGCTACAGTATTAGATTGTTAATTCTTAAAGGGAAAATGCAGTCATCCCAATTTGGATTATCTAGTGTAGCAATTTATCCTAGAGATTGTGGGCTATATATTTTGCAATAAAGTCTCCATGCATTTCCAGACACTTTCCATATGACTTTCACCAACCTTTGTATGGACCAGTAGTGTAGTGCTGTAGTTTACCTGTCATGGCAATCAGCAAGTGTCAGTGCTGGCCATTATACCTAGAACCCCTTTGGTCATCTCATTAGGTAAAGATCTGTCTTAGCAAAAATCATAATAGCTAACACGGTACTGTCAACCAATTTTAACTATCTTTTCAATTTATAATTTTTCTTATTGATTTTTAAATTTTTCTTTTCTTCTTGTTATCTGCACCTGTGAAGCGCTTTGAGCCTTGAATAACTTTGGATTCAGCCCTCTTTAAGACAATAAGGCAAATTATTAGCTAATATTGATTTACAGACTTCTACAAACCTGGTTTACTCTACTGTAATCTAGCAAAACAGTGGAGGTTTGGAAGTTGAAATAATACTGCCTAAGAATGGCTAAGCGCAGAAGCTGTGCCAACTGAGAATTTCTGTAGATTACCACAAAAATTGTAGTTTGGGTTCAAAATTGACTGCCTTTTAGACAGTTGTGGGAGGAGCTAGAAGTAAGTAGTTCAAGAGAATCTCTAAGAACTGCCCATGGTGATGAAGAACTGCCTTTTAGTGACAAGTACCATTGTTTGAAGTGGAAATTTGTGCAATCAATACTTTAAGTACAGTATTGAAGTGTATAATTTGGTCACACCATCAACACGGAATTGAAAAAGTCCCAAGGTTCCAATCAATCTTGACATCAATTTATGCAAAATGAAGGATTATAATTTATTCCAGAATCCTCATCCAGGATGTGAAATATAGTAAATCTATGGAAAGGATACAACTTGCATGGATCTGAACTAAGTAGTCACCACAGCCTGGTTCTGAAACTGAATTTTGCAATACCTTTCCTTTGCAATATTGTGAATCATAGTGATTAAAATTTTGCATATTGCATGCTTTACTCTCAGAAAAAAGGGAACTGTGGGAATATTAGAAGGCAGATCCAAGCTCAAATCAAGTTTTGATATATCAGAGGGGTACAAGTTGAAAGTCTTTTGAGTATCATTTCCATTGAAATCTGATGTTTGGTTTTTATTTCTCAAGATATTAGCAGGAATTAAACTTAGTTACATTTTCAACACAAAGTGAACTTGAAGCAAGTCCATATGATACCACATGTATACAGGATCATACCTTAATACTAATGGTCATTGTGCTTTTCTTTAAAGTTCTAAACTATTTCCCACCCCAAAATTCCATGCTTAAAAGGTGATTGCGTATGTGGGATTTAAGCATAACATCCCTTGTTGTACAGTGCTGTTAAAAAGGTTGAAAATTTGCAACTTTGTGGAAGTCAAGAACAGATAACTGGAAGTGGCTGGAAATTAATCCTTGAGTTTTCCCCTCAAAGAGAGTATGAAGAAGAACAGAGCATAACAGCAGCCCAAAGAAAATGTACAAGGAAGAATACCCCCTTTCCTAATGCCCCTCCCTCCCCAAGGATGGTTTTTAATTAATTTTTCAGGCCCTCAGGGAGGCAAACTCTGCTGGCATGCCTGTTGATTGGTAGTACCTTTTTTGTGCTCTTTAGGTGTTGACTATATAATTGAGCAAAGTTTGTTTTATGAATTCACATCACTGACATAAACTTATCCCTTGCTACATCTCAATAGCTAAGAAGGGTGGATGGCCAGAAGTTAAAGCCATTGGTTCTGCCGCCTCTGTCAGTCTGGGGCCATACCATCCCCAATACCAAAAGGCAATGCTCCCACCAGATCTTTAGACCAGCGCCCTCTGGTAACTGTGGATCCAACAAACTCTGGACCAAACCAAGTGCCTTAGCTACAAAGGGCCAGGGACTGGGTTCTGAGTTCAACCCTTCAGCTCCAGTGGCTTGGTCCAGCTCCCCTGCTTCCCTCAGGGACTAGGGACCAGGGGAACTGCATGGAGCCATGGGTCCAAGCCACTTCCTCGGAGGTGGGGGGGGGGGGAGGGATTTCCGGGTCATCAGCCCTGGAGAGTGCTGGCCTGAGGATCCATTGGGGGCACTGTCTTCTGGGATCACGAATGGCATGACCCCTGGACTGACAGATGTGGCAGAACAGATGGTTCCGGAACCTGGCCATCCACCCTTCTTTCTTTCTTAGAAATTTAGGTGTAGAAAGGGGTAAGTATAGTGACTTGTGAATTCATCCACCAGGAAGTTGGGGGAAATATGATACCAGTACTGTAAGTTTTGCAAATTATATACAGTGAGAAAATTGCTGGTACCTAACATTTATGTGTTAGGAGCCATTAGCTTCTGATTGTCTCTTCTTATGGTTGCCACTGCCCATGGCAGGTCCTATAATTTCAACCCACCCCAACACAATTGATTTAGCAAAAATAAAAAAAAAAGCATTGGCACCCCATGTCATGTGAGAAAACCCCTGCTTGCCTCAAGGTCACTTAAGCTAACAAAATGCTATAGCATTAGCTGATACTGTATCTTGAAAAATGTATCTTATTTTAATGGAAGCTTCACCAAATTGAGGAAATAAATAGTTTTGCCTAAAGTTTCCCCCTAAGTATTAAATGACAAAAGAGTCTATTTTTGGTTTGAAAAGGGCTAAATATGAATAACTACTGTACTGTATGTACCAGGATATACTTGTATTAAGATGGCTTAATAAGATTATGAGTAACAAAAAAAGAAAAACAAGGGTTTTGGTCAAGGTGTTAGGAAGACATAAGTTTCCAGTACCAGCAAATTTATTTTTCAGCTAGAATAAGAAGTGGTTTGTTGAATTGTGAGTCTGACAGCAAGGGTAAAGATTTATGATGGTACCCCTTCTATTTCCTTTATCTTGTTTGCCTTCCAGAGACTCGTATCTTTATTATTTTTACAAAAATTCATACTGTATTCTTAACTTTCTAACGCTCTGCAGTATTGCTGTATTAAATTCAAGGCAGTTTTGTTAAAATGCTTCTTTTGTTAAAATGCTTCAATCAGTATCATAACTATTTTGTTCTAGTTGGCACGTGTGTGTGCATATGACTGTGATACAGTGTTTGCACTAAAGGTGTGGGATTGGAGGATCACTAGTGTGATACTCAAACTTGTTAATAAGTAAAGTCTTGAGTAGGAGATGTCTGCTATGCACATTACATGGCACAGTATGTATAGATACAACACACCTACTTGCAGAATGCAATTGCTCAGGATTGTGGGATAGGACATAGGTGCGTGTGTTGTTGTTTGCCACAGTATAATGCCTTTGGCATAAAAGGTATGCTCCAAACTCTATCCTACAATCCTTTGCAATGACTCTACTGTCTAGAAAAGAGTTAACTGTACGGTAGTAGGCATGCTGACCCTTGAACAGGTTAAGTCCCTATAGTTTTTTTGCCAATAGTGTGCAGATCATAACAGGTAAGGCTAAAATTTGCCAATTTTTTAAAAGGACAATGTCTGGCAACTATCCTGTTGACTGATTAGCTTTTAATGTGCAAATGGACCTGGTGCACTGATGACAAACTGATGCCATCCTTGGGGCAAAACAATGGAATGCATGGCAGCATGCGTGAGAATTCACCTTGTATGTATAGCAGACTAGGCACACATTGGACTCTTTGACAAATCAGCTGTCCGCATTTTTTGGTGTTGATTTGTTTTGCCCCCAAAGGAGGGGCGTACTTCTCTTGTCTGTGACATCATGCGCATTAGGTATGTTTCATGTTTCCTGTGTTGTCTTTGCCACTGGACATGATTTACATTTCCTCTGTGGCTGGGCAAGGATAGGCAGTAAGGCCAGTTAGGGAGGGGAATGTTGGAGCAAAATGAGGGTGATATACAAGTGAATATCACATAAACAGTTGGCTTTACTTAGTGTCAAAGGCTCTTAATGAAATTACACAGAAAAAGAAAAAAAAAACAATAAAAAACAAGTTATCAATGAGACTGTAATGATAGATCCCTCAAGTAATTTGTGCCATTTAATCACTTCTGTACTCCCAGGGATGTGCCCATTTGATTTTGAGTGCCAGGTATTCTGAATCTGACGGCATCATTGGGGAGAGGTCTAGGCCTAATAACAACAACAACAACAACAACAACAACAACAACAACAACAACAACAACAACAACAACAACAACAACAACAACAACAACAACAATGATAATAATATGGTTCTTATAAAGTGCCTTACACAAAGAGTCTCACAGCACTGACACAAAGAGCCTAGAAGCCTAGGCCTATAGTAAGGGGAGGATGTCCCTTCCCCCTTATGAAAAATTGTTGATATGCTCTGTTATCAGCTCAACACTACTGTGGATGTTACTGAATACTGAATGATTTTGAATAATGGTAGGAATTTTTATAGTGGCTTAGGCTACTGAAAGCAGTGCCGGGTGAAATGTGTGAGTACCATGTGTCAACACCCTGTGCTGCCCGGGGTGGCACAACACATCCCTGTACTCTACAGACAGCTCCTAAGTACATTAAGAGTAAAGATAGACTTGTGCATATACTGTAGATCTAGACATGCTCCTCATCCCAAGCAAAAATAGACAGTTTAATCCAAACTACCTCTTGTTGTCTAGCTAATTTATTTTTAGAACAGCAACTTTATTTGAGTGATCATAAACAGAATTGTCAGTTGACAGTTTCTCCCAAAAACGTAGTGCCTGTGACTCAATGAAAATCATTGGAAATTGTTTTTTTTTTGTACTTTTTAGGTGGATGTATTTTCATAATCTTTTTCATACTGTTACAGATATAGGATTAAAAGATTAAAGTGCATGGTTTGTCGATCTTCAACACAGCTGTGCATGTTGATTCTTGTCAATATTTATGCAGTGCTTTGTCTAATACTTTGAATCGAGCAAGCTTGATAAATGATGTTCATAAGGGGTACATTTGTTAGTGATGACTCTCCTTGGCCATCAATACCAAACATACCTCTTTGACAGCTAAGGTTCCAGCCAGTGCTAAATTAATCACAGGGGACAATACACCCATGCTGTGCTGTTGGTGTGTGTCTTTAAATGTGTTTGCCTAGCACTAGTAGATCTTCATATTAAATGCGATGATTTTAAGTGAATTTATTTTCCAAAAAGCTTTTGAGAAAGCCACTTACTTTTAAAGCTACAATCATACTATTTTAAAAGGAATTATCCAAATTATACTCAGAATCTAATTCATGTGAAGAACTTGACATTCTGGGATTTGGAAGTTGCAATGACTGAACACATCTCTAATATGGTAAAACAATATCTGTTGTATACTTGTATGGAGTCTGAATGCCATTCCTTACATACTGTGGTAATACCACAGACATCGTCTGTCTGGATTTACCAATGTGTAGGTGCATGTTGTGTTCATGTAGTCGATTAATGGTTTAATGTGGGGGACACTAGTACCAATAATGGGGCTGGATCGGATCGTTTGAACTTCCTGTGACCTGGTGTATAGAGCTTGTTCACAGTTGTTGAAGAGTGTAACCTGCCAAGTCAAGTAATAGTAGCAGGCACAAATTTGTGTGTGTCTGTGTGTGTGTGTGTGTGTGTGTGCATGCATGCATGGAACAGGGGTGTTTGTTGTGGGTATGTTCCCATTCATTGACATTTCTTCTAGATGACTGTTTACAAGGTGTAAGGATCAAAAATTTTGTTTTGCATATGAGACTATATTCCTCTCTTCTGCAACATACTGTAAAAATGCACAAACAAAAGGCAACAAAAGTTATGCTAAATTTGGTTTTTGTACAGAAGCAACATTTAAAAGTTTCCCAAGGTCTGATCTTAACCACCCTAAGTTGGTATTAACCCTTTACCGTTGTGCTCCGATCGGGGTATTTTTGCGCACCTCGGGAGTGGGCAGAAAAGCCGACGTAGCCCACCCCGCATTGGCTTCCGTAGGCCATTGACCCTGTGACCTAAAACTATTGTCTCTCTCGTTGTTGTGGCTGAATTTTCGGGTAGCTACTCCCAGTTTCAAGCTCTGCGTGAAACAGTGAAGATGGGTGACAGCCGAGCTCTCCGCATGGGTCCAAAAGGACCCAAACAATGGCAAAGGGTTAAATAAGCCTGTGGAGTGTTTTTACTGCAAAGCTGATGCCACTGGCTCTGTGTGTGTGCACGTAACCCTTTAGCCAATTGGTGCAGATATTTTAGATTAACCCTTTACCATTGTGCTCTGATCGGGGCATATTTGGGCGCCTCAGGAGTGGGCCAAAAAACCGACGTAGCCCGCCCTGCATCGGCTTCCGTAGGCCATTGACCCAGTGACCTTAAACTATTGTCTCGTTGTTGTGGCCGAATTTTGGGGTAGCTACTCGCAGTTTCGAGCTCGCGTGAAACAGTGAAGATGGGTGACAGCCGAGCTGTCTGCATGGGTCCAAAAGGACCCAAACAACAGTAAAGGGTTAAAGGGCAAGAGTAAAGGGTTAAAGGGCAAGAGCAGTCACCCCACACTTATTTTGAAGCAACAACTATGGTTTTTGGAATTAATTCAAGGCCACAAAGGCCATGGCCTTTGTATTTTTTTTTTGGCTGGCCTTGTTGCCCTATATAATTTAATGAAAATCAAGGCCATTTGTCCTGTGTGCCCTACTTGTGAGATCACATTGTGGTCAGTACAAAATCACTTGTTTAGCGATAGTGCTCTCTCAGTTTTTACGACATGCCATTAAAACTGATGGGGAAAATGGCCTTGCCCTAGGCCCTTGCTGAAACCTGAAGTCTATTTCGCTCCTCACCTACCTCCTATCACCCTATGTATACCATTTATACCTATACTTACCGTCTGGCAACCTTTGACACCCCTGGATATCCTACAAGCAGAGGGAGTATGGCTGATGCTCCCTCTGCTTATAGGATACCCACGGGTGTCAAAGGTTGCCAGATGGTATTAGACTTGGTATAGATAGGGTGATAGGAGGTAGATATCGTCCCTCACAGACTCCCAAACCAGGAAGTTTTGGGGATTCCAGTACAGAACGAGTAAATCTGACAATTTTCTTCCTATTTCTCTTTAAAGTATCTTTCACAATATTTTGTGATTTTGATATTGCATGATAAAGGTAAACCAAGAAGAAACTTCTAGTGTTTTCACATCTGAAGAGAATAAATGTTGTCACATGGCTCCCAAGAGCAAATCATTAAACTGGACATTGTACTACACTAAGTTCAAGTTAGGGTGACTGGATAGTAGTGTTATATATATATAGTGATAGTAATGTTGGTTGATTAAAGTAAAAGAAAACAGAGATTTATTGCTGTAAGGGACAAATATAGTTTCCCTTGGATCTAGAAGGAAGGTTCTGTTCTGTTGCTAAATTGCATATTGGCACAGTATTGTGCAAGATACTGTTTTACAGCAAGTTTTAAAGGGGCAGGTAGAGTTTCTTGATCTTTGCACGACTTCAATTCTGGACCACAAGTATACATTGAGTTAAAACACAAACAATGATCTGTCATCATGGTCTGATTTTTTGGATTGTCACTGTATGGATGAGTCTACCTAGTCTTGCATCTGTGTAGAATTTTGTTGTACCAGAAAAAAAATTCAAAATTTTCATTCAACCGTGTATAATGCAGAATTTATCCTTCTTCTCACTTTAAAGACCTCCTCAATGTTTTTTTGATTCTAGTGAATAATCAGTTGGAGTGCTGGAACAAAAGATTTATATTTGCTTTCAAACTCTGATTGTCCCTTAAACAATGCACACTTAAATGTAATTTTGTAGTTACCCAAAATATTAATGTGTTTCATAACCTGTACACAAAGTTGTGTATTATGGTTTTGGATAAGACGTTCTTGCTTTTTTTGCGCTATTGCCTCACTTTCATAGTAATGTGATGAAATTGAAACTTACAATTGCAAGTGTGTCATTATTGCACAGTGACATTTTATGAGGGGAATTTGCTCTTGGTTTTGTGGTCACAGGTTGTAGCACTTGCCTTAAAGGGGCACAGTTAATTGTTAAGTTAAATGATCTAATTTTTCTAAATGTGTAAAAATTATTTATATTGACAACAAGTAAAACCTAGACAAACCCCATATCCTACTTACGTATATTCAGTTATAAGCCAGTTTAGAGTTACTGTTTTATTCAAAAGGTCAAAGGTTATAAGGGTATGCGCTCTTCCAATAAGCCACCGCTGCCATAGAAATGCATGGCGCACAGTGCACAAACCTGTGCATAGCATGTGACAAGTCTCCTCAGGTCATAGGTCATAGGGGTGTTGAACTCATGCACAGTAACAACTCTGAACTGGCTTGTTAAATGTGAATTAAAGAATGTGATCAGGTTTTTAAAAATTGTCGTGTCTGTAGATTTTTTTAAAATTGGTGACCAGACACTTTTTCAAATTATGCACAAAATTTTTTACTACAGTAGTCAAGATATATTCAGATGTTAAACTTTTTGTTTCCCTTTAGATGTGAACTTTGACCAGTTATGCTAATCGTAAGAATTGTCATTGGTAGTTCCCTGGCAGGTCCATGCTGAGTACTGTACATTGATTCTGTGCCCCTTTAGTAGGTGATGAGAAGTTTCACACTTAACTTTGCACAGTGTATTAGCCAATGCACTGTATGCACACAAGTATGCCTGTCATGTGTATATTTTATCAAGTGAGCATATTAATACATGAAACCAAATTAAAGAAACATATATCCTCAATTTCCTGTTTAAGTGGTCTGAAATTTCCCATGCACACCCCCATCATGTCCTGTTACACATGACCTCTTGACCTTTTAGCAGGGGGTATTATGAATGATATTTTTAGTCGTGACTGAGCATGCACTTTTACACTATTAGTCGTGCCAGTCTGGTATTGTTGGAATCCATGCTTGAGCTGTCAAAATTTTTTAGATGGATCAAGGACTTTCCACTGTACAGAATGAGATTTGTTGTTTGCAAAAATGAACATGATCAGAGTGTTGGAGAGGTTTTAAGCATTTTTTTTTGGGTGGGTGTATTTTTCCCTTGATCAAAGACTAAAGGAAATACCCAGGTGAACAACTTTCCAAATGTTTTGTTAGGTGAACTTATACTAAACTAACTTCACTGAAGTTAAAGAGGAGCCAGATATGAAGCAAATATTCAAACTATCTTGAATTGAGGTAGAGTGTACTGTAGACTGATGGTTGTACCAAACAGCAATGCATGCAGTCCTTTGGGTTTGACATTGCTGTTACAAATTTTACTCAGGTAAGACATAATTATGATACATTTTCATTGTCCCTTTTCATAGTCCCTTGTAAGGCTTGGTCTCACGTACCCAGCAATGGTTGGTGTTACCCCATGTTAGCAAAAGGACAAAACCCCAGGTTAGCACCGTGTTTTCCAGCGTATGTTCCCAGTTACTCTAGGTTTAATTGATTGGGGAGTGTTACCATAGTTACAAGGTCAAATATGTCACATACCAATTTCTACAAAATGTTAGAAAAACTGGGTCATTGGGTCCATGAACACCTGTGACCTTTCATGTTCAAAACAAACATGGTGTTTAAACCACAAAACCCTGTGTTCTGAGGTGGAGCGAAATTTAATTACCGACCCCACACTCTCGGGTTACTCATACGTGAGGTACTGTAACAAGGTATTACTTCAATGCAGATTGTGCTATTGTAAATATTAATACAAGTTCTGTACATGGAGCAGCTGATCCCTATTGTTTTTGGTGAAGGTCAAAGGTTACTTGAGGTCATGAGAAGCAAAAATGTAAAATCCTTGTAAGTATGATATCTTAAGAAGCACATGTGTGACTAATCTCATATTTGGTACATGTTGTCAGACCATATTGAGTAGATGATCCCTATTGTTTTTGGTGGACTTCAAAGGTCATTTGAGGTCACAAGAGGTCAAATGGTAAATTTCTTAAGCATAAATACATATATGGAAATGAGGAAATGTTTTTGAAGGATCACCAAGCATTATACAAGTTGAATGTAAGTATAAGGCCGCAAAAATTTAATCATTGATATCATGTAATATAAGTTCTTAAATACCTCTTGTGAAGATGTTACAAACATTGAGTATGAGCTTTCGCTTCGCTCTATTTTGAAGACTGGCTGTACACTAGTTCTTATAATATCCAGCAAGGAACCACAGTGCCCATTGGGCTCTTGTTTTGGTGGAGGTCAAAGGTAATTTGCAGTCACCAGAGGTCAAGTGGTAAATACCTTAAAAGTTGGTTGTAAAAAGAGTATTTCCAGAAGGTAAATTGTGTCCTGTCTCCCATTTGGTATGTGGGTTGTCCATATTTAGTAGATGATCCCTGTTTTTTGGTGGTGTAGGTCAAATGTCATTTGGGGTCACCAGAGATTAGGAGGTAAAAAACCATGTATACATTACGATATCCTAAGAAGAAGGGTAAGAGTGATTGACCTCATACTTAGCTTGTACATTACTCATAATTGGTATATGTCTGGTGAAGGCCAAAGGTCATTTGGTGTTAGCAGACAGCAGAGATCTCCCATTGCACATATTGAGAAGGTGAACCTTAGTGCTAGTGGAAATTTTTCAAAGTCATGAAACTTTGTCAATTTAAAAAACAGTTGTTTTTGGTAGCAAGGGAATCCACTAGGCCTTTTGACTTTCTTTTCTTGTTGTCACATGACATCCCAAACAATAACAACTTCCTTTTGTTGAATTCCAGTGTCAGTTTCCCTATGTGAGGAAAAACAAAAGTTTTGTTATCTGTTAAGGTGTGTTGAGCTGTCTTCCCTTACAATGTGAGTTTCATTCTTTAAGTACATGCAAGCGGAGATTACCTTTCATTACAAACCACTGATCGATTGCAATTTCCGAATGTTAATGTAAGTCATTGTATACATATCATTCCGTACCTGCCAGATATATGTGGGTAGGTATGAATACTGTTTGGAAAGTGTAAATTCAAAGTAAACCTGATGTATATTGCCTTGGACTTGTAGGATGTGGATTGCTGGTGGGTACTTTGTTGCATCCATTAAACTGTAATAAAACCATTAAAGCAGGCTTCTTATCATTGTCAATTGACAACAATATCAATCATGTAGTAAAGGATATAGAAGTGGTCTGCTGGATGAGGGAGGTATTAATGTAGGTCAGAGGTTCACACTGAGAAATGGATAAGGATTATGGGAGTTTAAGCCCAGTAAGTGAGTAAGTGAGAACAGAACCCACAGAAGACTTAGCCTTGTCATCTCAGAGAGAAAACATTATTGATAAAATATCACTTTAATCAAGTACATATCACTGCCATGGGAAAATTGTTTTGTGCTGAAAAGACTGAGAACTGATATCTCCTTTTTAAAGGTCACGAAATTTGGTAGAATACAGTACATTCTCTCAAAAGGCTGAGCCTTAGATTTCTGTATCATTCATTACTTTCTCTTCATGCATTTTGAGTCAAAGATAAGTTATGTTATAGAAGAAATTGAAGAATCTGGACAGCAAGTGGTGGTTTGAAATTTAGTCATAACTGGGGTCTATCACCTTTAAATTTCTTTGCTTACGGGTACTATGGATGATTGCAAACTGTAATGCCTCTTGATTCCCTCAATCTCACTGTTAATGAGGGTTTGAAGTTACATTTAGACAGTAAGTGAAGCTGATTTAAGGCTGATAAACCCCACTATTGGCTGCTTACAGTCACTAAACACAAGTGTTGGTGGCAGTTGTCTATATCATTCTTGTTGGCTGTTCTCGTTGGAGAATGGTAATGGCAGGAGTTAGGGGTGATTGTGTAATGTTGTGAAGACTGTTCTTTGTAAAAGTTTTTATGCTTTTAGCAAGTTTGATATGCTTGTAGTAAGTTTAATATTTCTCATGTGCTTTGATGAACTACTGGATTTGTAACAGAATAATTTAGTTGAAGAAGAGTTGCTAAGAATATAATTTAATCTATTCTTTGTTTGCTAAGGCTCTAGTATGCAGAAAGTAGACATGCATTCTGAAAAAGAAGATAAAAGACTGCAGAATGGTAGAAGCCAGACATCCCTCCCTTCCCTCAAGTCAGTTCCTTTCTAAAGGCTTACACCCTACTGTAACCTAGAGAAGAATGTAGAAGGAATGAAATTAACATTGGAACGGTTGTTTGCCTCATTTATATTTGCTTTTAGTTTGATGAAAGAAAAAAAAACACATACACTGCACTTCAAAGTTGTAGTTGAAGCTACCCTTTTCAAAGTTTGCACAAATTGAAATCCTTTCCAGGTCCAGCCCTCTGCAAAACTCATTACTGTAATGATCGTGTTAGGATAATGATTGGAATAAACAATGGAAATTTGAAATCTATGACACACAAAGAAATCCTTGACCTCTTTGGTTGATAAGTATCTTCTCTCCTAAGCCTATCTCTGTTGGATAGTAGTTTTTGAAAAGTGAATACGGAATTCAAATCATGTTTACATCCAGTGGTGTCACCAGACTTTTCATTCTAGGGGGCACTGGTGGCACTGCTAGGCTCCACTCATGGTGGGGGCATGAAGGGGTCCAGGGGCAATGCCCAGGTGGGGACCAGGGGGAAAATTAGGTATTAAGGATGTAGTTTAGGGTATATCTATTGTCTTTACAATGGTCTAAAAATTACTTCCAGGACAACTTCAAGTAAGATTTTATTGGTAACAAAACTAGTGAAAATACAACTAAAAGCAGATCTGGCTGACATTTTGTGGTGAACTAGGGAGTTTGTGACCATTGTGCTAACCCATATGTGTATATTTGTAGCACATACCATTGGTTAGTGACTATTTAGTAAGTTTTGTCTTGAAATCAGTAAAAATATGTATGGAGGACTGTAGGATCAGGATCTTTGTTTAAAGGGATCAGGAGCTTTGTTTAATCAGATTTTCAAACCCAGTTCCAGGAATTCAGTCCTTTAGAAACTGAATGAATATTTGGAATGCAGTGATACAAAACAGAAAGTTATTATTGCAGGAATGTTGGATTCATTTATGGAAGCAGTTCGGTTGTAGAGCAGTGTAGGCCAGAAGAGACATGCTGATAGTTAAGGTGATAATGGCAACTCGAGGAACTTGAAATGAACCAAAAAACCCCTCAAGTAAAGAATAGTGGAGTTGAAATTAATTTTAAGTGAAAGTAAAGATAAATAAAGAGAAAATAATTGGACGTAAACAAAAGGAAAAGATAAGAGGAAAGAGAAGTAAAGTTTTACAGACCAAGTACCTGCAAAAGCAGTTCACCCTCATAGAAAGTCAAATGGATTGAGCATAGTGTGGTAGGCAAAATGGCCTTTTTGTAGCGAGTACATGCTTGAATTTCTTCTTAATTTGGAGTTAGAGTTGAATGTGGTTTTAAGGCCCACTTTTCAACCAATGGGTAAAAGTCAGTGCTGGCCTGGCCCTTTTTCTAGTTGTGGTTGCTCACTGGCTTGTTTTCACTACCCCATTGGTAATGCTGAGCACAACTAAAATGGCAGTAGGATATTAGGCCTAACTGATGGCTGTCAGACTAAAAGTAATACCAAAAATATCGTATTTTTATTACTGTACCTTTTATGAACTTTCGGAATGGAACAAGCATTAGCCAAAACCCTTCACAGCCACTGGCTATATTGTACATAGGCCAAAAGTGTTGCATATTACTTGGGATTAGAAATATACACTATGCAGCCTCCAGTCTAAAGTGTTGGCACTACAGTATACTTCACTACTAAAACATCCAGTGTGGTTTTTCGCCAAACAGCAAAAGTGACCTTTTGCCAGTGTTGTAGTTTGGTAAAGATGTTGCAGTACTGTTGCTACTGTTGCAGTACTGTGCATGTAGATGTATTAACCGTACGTACTGTAACATACTGTGATTGACTTGATGGGATACAGCACACAAAATGCTCATTATGGATGTGTAAGGACATCGTTATTTGTTTCAAAAATGTTGAAATTATGCTGATGGAGCCAAGGAAGTAAGCTTAGGAGTATTGGAACAGGTAGAACCTGATGTTCTGTAACTGTGTGGACAAAGCTGAAATTTGTAGCCTATGTTAACGTTAGGCCTAATGTTAGCCTAACAAGTAACGTTAGTTGGTCTAACCTTTGGCCTGCTTGTTTTCCTGTAACTTGGTTTAGGTCTTTGTGAACTTGAATAGTTTCAAAGAGAATATGCTTTTGATGTCCAAAATATGCTTTTTTTATGTATAAAAATACTGGAAATCATTTTGAAAGTTGGCATCTCTGCTCATAGTACGCCCTGAAGCAATGAAATGTGGTTGTATCTGCATTAGAATGAGTTTTAGACAGGAAGCTTGGAGAGATTTCATATTTGGTATGTTGATGTGTTATGGTCAGGAGATGGTCCCTATTGTTTTTCGTAGCTCAAGATCAAAGATCATCTGGGGTCACCGGGGGTCAAAGTCGGAAAATCTCACCAACAAGATATCTCAAGACAGGAAGCTTGGGTAGATTTCATATTTGGTATGTTGCTGTGTTATGGTCAGGAGATGGTCCCTATTGTTTTTTGCAGAGGTCAGAGGTCATCTGGGTTCTCCGGGGGTCAAAGTCTGAAAATCTTGTTAACACGATATCTCAAGATAGGAAGCTTGGGTAGATTTCATATTTGGTATGTTAACGTGTTACAGTCAGGAGATGGTATGCATCGTTTTTCGCCGAGGTCAAATGTTTTATGGGGTCAGCGGGGGTCAAAGTCTGAAAATCTTGTTAAAGGGATATCTCAAGATGTCTATCTATCTATGTATTGCTTTTGTGGAGGTCAAAAGGGCATCTGGAATAACAAAATTATTTTTTGAACATGCTAGTATAACATTTGAGTGAGAAGATAATGGTGCATGATGGCAAATTTGAAACAGTACATTTACAGTATGTATTATCAAAACCTCAATGCATTTTTGCATTCTGGTTCATATCCCTGTGCTGATGGAACAGAACCATAAAATTTGTGCTACTTCAAATGGCATTGTAAGTAGTCCTCATACCTAGCAGGCAGTGCTGGAAGAAATGTTTATTTCCCAGGAAGGGAGTAGAATTTCCCACAACTTTCCCTATATTTTCATGTGCACAAGAAAAAAATTTCCCTGTTATTACCAAAATTTCCTTTCCAATTTCCAATTTCCTTTGGGGTGAAGGAGGGGGGGAGAGCCTGCCAGCTCTGTTTTCCACCCATGCTGGCAGGTGTGTCAAGAAAATTCCCTAAACAGAAATGGAATTTCCAAACTTACGAGGTAAGAATTTTTCAGAGACTTGTTCATTACAAGCCTGTTTACTTGGTTTGTATCTTTGTACTGTGTGTAGACCTTGAGCTTTTAATCTTACAAGCATAAAGGATTAAAGGTGAACTTAGTTCTCAAAGCATGGAGGAAAATAGGTGTTGATAATAAGTTGGTGCAATAAGTGTTAAAACAGGTAAATACTTTTTATGGTACATTATGAGTGTTCCATTTTGTAAAACATGGTACCTCCTAGCTATTGGTTTTTTTTTTGATGGATGCCTAAAGCATTTATTATGGGGTAACTACGTAGTACATAGCAACTGTCCTAATTCAGCACCCTTTTCAGCCAAGTGACTGTAAACTACATAGCAAATCTGCATTGCCCCTCAACTTCCTCAAGGGAGTTGTGGTGATTTTACATAATAGTATGTAGCTATGAATGGACACTCCTTTTTGCAATGTGTTATAATATAATGTTAGTTGCTGGAAAAGGGCTTAACAGCTAATTCTCACATCTCCTTTCAATTTTCATTGCAATTGTCTTACACAATGGCTCTTAACCACAGACTTCCTGTATACATTGACAGAGCATGTAATGCGTATGCCCTATCCATAGACTGTCTCCACCGACTGCGTCAAAGGCGCACCAAGATGGCCACCATGAAGCTATAAATTGTCTGATTTGACAACGACTTTGTAATATTTTAAACAAAAGTTCAACATGAACAGGAAACAATACCATATTCCTGCAATACGTGTGGTGATTTTGACCTTACTTTGCATTATTTCAAAAATATTTCAGCTTTCTTGCAAAATAGCAAGCCCAAACTTGCACACAAAACCATAGCAGTGTGCTACTGTACACCTTTCTCCCATGTACGATGGCGACAATCTGTCGTGCAGTTATGCTCTGTCCATGTGTAGGAAGTCTGTGCTCTTGACCTTGATGAACATTATACATCATGGTCTAATTCACATCCTCCCTCAATATTTCCCTGTATTATTATATTGAATTTGAGTAGAACAAGGCCTTGAGCTTGAGCTACTGTACAAGCCAAAGTTTAGGCCATGCATTAGCCTATTGTGAGAAGTGTTTTGGTGATTTGTAAATTTTTTAATTAAATACCCTCATATAAAATGTCCCTAACTCCGTTTTGGAAAATGCAATGCCCCCAGGGTGCTAAACTAGAAAATACAAGGTTGGATTGAAGTTATAGTCAATGTCAGTTCTCAGTGTAGAAAGCTAGGAGTTAGTCAGATGGAGTTTTACGGCCAAGTTTCCAACCTATTGGTTCAAATCGAGTTGGCCATGGCCTTTATTCCAGTTGTGGCTCACTGGCTTGTTTTCCGTACTCTATTGCTTATGCAGAGCTAGGAAGCTAGAATGGATTTCATCTGTACTGCATGTGGTATGTGGATATATGATGGTGCAAGTATCCTATTATGTTTGGTTTTTATTGGTGGTCAAAGGTGTGTCAACAGAGGTCAAACTGAAACCCTTGTGAACAAGATATATCTCAAGGTAGGGAACTTGGATAAATTTCATATTTTGTTTGTGGGTGCATTATTGGTGCAAAGATAAGTCCCAGTATGTCAAGTGGGTGTCCAAGGTCATTTGGAGTCACCATAGATCAAAAACAGAAAACCTTGTGAAAATGACATCTCAAGTTAGGAAGCTTGGATGGATTCTACATTTAGTAGAAGCATTATGGCAGAAGAGGAATCATTTTGCATTTGATGAAGGTCAAAGGACATGTATTTGGGGTCATCAGTGGTCAAACATGGTAAACCTTAAAACATGATATCTCAAGGTAGGAAGCTTGGATGGATTTCACATTTGTTAGGTGGAAGTGTTATAGCAGATGGATGATTCCTGCTTTTTTTGATGGAGGTCAAAGGTCATCTGGGGTCGCTGGGGTCAGACACTGAAACCTCATCTATATATGACCCAGTGGTATACATGATACAATGGTGCATGTCATGAGAATAGATGGATGCTGGCAACATTTAGTGCCACATCTTTGAAGGTCATGTAGGGGTCACCATAGTAACAGGCAAACCTTAAAGTTCCCATAATTACAGTACTTAATTTAACTTTATCTTTAAGCCAATGTAGCAATGGTTTAGTTCAATACATTCAGCAGGGAACCAGTCCCCATTCGACTTTTTTGTGTTGATTGGATACATTGATTCATGCACTTCAATGCTTTTAACTTTTCATTTCCCCATAGTTTTAAAAGAATAGTCCAAAGCCAAATCTATTTTGGATATATTAAAGAGGGACATACCAAGCATTTTGGTGAAAGAACTAACATTCATTTCCCATGTCCTTTCTCGAGATATTGGCAATTGAATATGCCATATTTTCATGAACTTGGAGCAAGCAGACATGATGTCATGGATTCACTTTTCTGGCCAATGTTTTATTTTTCTTCATAATTTACCATAAATTTTATGTAACCAAACTTTAATATATTGATACCGTAGGTGCATCCTGAGCAATGGAATTTTAAAACCTTTGTAGGCCCTAGGGGCAAAGTAGCATGCCTAATCAATTCAAGGTCAAACAAACAGGATGCAAAAAAGAAAAAAAAAGGAAAAACAAAAAACTGGCCAAGAATGTGAACCCATGACATTACACCTGTGTGCTTCAAGTTCACTTTCTCTGGAAAATGTGCCATTTTCAGTTGCTATTATCTTAGGATATGTTCCTCTTTAATATATCACACTCTGGATTATTCTTTTAAGCTTGTTTGGAGTAGAAATCTACAATTACTGTTGAAATTGGGAATCTTTTCAACCTCAATTAACCCTATTTTGTCCTCTCTGCCACTCCTCCCCCATCATCCCACAATTCAATATCCTTGGTTTTAATATCTGCCTCGTTTTAAATATCTGGCCTTTAAAAGTATATAATTTAGGGACATAATTCATTAGGCTCCATGTATCACAAAACACATTAGACACTCTTGGGAGAGCAAGTGATCCATTACAATACATTATTGCTGAACTGACTTTCAAGACTGTTCTGTGTCTGCACAGCAGACTCTTCATCTTTCTTCATCCTAAAAAAAAGTACTGTATTCTTTATGAACTTTCACAAGCCCATTTTATGTTAAATTTATTATCTTCTGAACTCAGTGAATCTTCAAGCAGTAGTTCTATAGCTGTACTGTAATGCACAGTGGTACTTTGAACTATGGAATGTGAACGGCATAATGAAACCAAAAGCATTTGGAAAATTGAATGCCTGAAGTTCTTACAATGAAAAGTGCATGAATATTTAAATTAACATTATGTAAGTGGAGCACTTTGTAATATGTATTAAAGCTTTCACACTAACTACTACTGTTCAATAATGTATTAAGAAACTCATTCCTTTAGCCAGCAAAGGCTTTTAACACAAATGCACTTCAACACAGTTTGAACTTTTAAAGTAGTACATAGCAGGAGTCAGACTTTGAAATCCTTACATTGGACCTTTCCTTCATAGTCAAGAAGATCTCTGTTTTTATTCTTTATAGACTTTATTTAAATCATATCCTATTTGGCCACAGATCTGCTGGTTTAGACAGATACGCTGGTAAACGCATACATAGTTAATGCAGGGTCTACATTCTTTGTTGGCGAATAATAGCATTGTACCTTTAATGAGGTTGTAAACTTTCTTTGGTAGTTCCTATCAGAGTACTGTACAGTTTCATTGCATTGATCAGTACATTCACCTTACCAGTATACTTTATGTAACACTTAAAAGCTTCACTGTTTATATAATGGCTCTGCATTAGGGTAACTGCAGTTTGAGCCACAAACTAAGATTTAAGGGCAAGAGCAGTCCCTAACTTTAATTCATCTAGTAGACTGTCCTATTTTATGATTGGCTTAAGTGAGTCATGTGAAAATGTTTTTCTCAAATGTAAAATTCCTAAGGAGTATCTGTTTGGTTTATCTTGAATATACCATATTAAAATCCTGAAATGTTATAAGAGATACCCTGAAAAAGAATAATTGGGAAATAATGAGATTTAGCTGGTGTTTCGAAACAAGTTTGGGGTAACTGCTTTTGACCTTTAAAATACCATTTAATTGTAGGTCTATTAAAATTGTTGTTTTTCTGTTTTCCAAGTTCAAGTCCCTTCTGTTATGCTTTGAAGGAGCTATAGAGGATCATGAGGGGGTTGGTTACATGCAGGTAGAAGATGGTGGGAGGAATTTAGTGAGAGGCAGTCAGAAAATAACTTTGTTTGGGGTTAATTCAGGGGAGTGGTCACAGGCAAACAGAAGGGGGTAAGAGCTCTGGAGGAGTTAAGCGGGAAGAAGTTAGAGAATACTTTGGTTTTTATGGTGTCCCACAGTTGGCGTTAATTCAGGGGAATGGTTACAGGCAAAACAGAAGGCGGTAAGAGCACTGGAAGAGTTAAGTGGGAAGAAGCTAGAGAATACTTTGGTTTTTATGGTGTCCCACAATGTAATACAGAAGGAAAGAAAATTATTGCGTCCCACAATTTAATACGGAAGGAAAGAAAGGAGAAGAAGAAGAAAAAAAAAACATAATGCAGAAGGGCTTGCAAAGAGTGGTGGAAGTCCTCTGATGTTATTGGCAGGACTTGAAAAGTGGTTTCTGGATGAGAAACCAAAATTTTTCATTTCAGTTTTCTGAGGAGGGAGGGTTGAAAAATGATTTGTTAGAGAAACAAGCTAAGGAATTACATACACTAGAGGGTATGCATTTTGAATGAAGAAGACATTTATTGCAAATTTCCATATTAATAACTCTTCTGTGTGGTGTAGTTTTAACTCCATCTATTTGCATTTTGGGCAATCAAGAAAATGTAGTCCGAAAGACTTTGTAAATCTGCAGTATTAAAATGGCATTGTGCCAGGGGCAAGTGGATTTACTGTAGGACAGTTCAAGCAATTGAAAGTGCAGTGTTTTCTCCAGAGTTATCCTCAAAAAAATGTAGGAAAAGAAAATTAGCTGTGAGGTGGCCATTGATACTTCTTTTGACCTATATATTACGGTAAAAAAGGCATTTATCTGGGAAAGCCCCTCTGAATTAAAGAGTTGGAGCTGCTCTTTGTTTTAATACTCTGCAGCCCGTTATTTATTATGTTTAAAAATAAATAGTATGATTTAAGTTAAAGATCATTTACTGTCAGAGAGATTGGTTTAAACCAAGATTATCATCTGAGGACATCAGAGGTCAAAAAGCAAAGTTACCCAGGCAAACTCTCCTTTTGGCAAGGAATCAGTAAGCATTTTGGCTTTCTAGTCAGTTCTTGTGTTGGGATTAGGAACCAACCAGACAATGAAGCAGTCATCTAAACTTTTTTGTGGCCTTTGAGTGGCAGTGTGGTCTATCCTAGCTGTCGTGCACCAACATGTTCCTCATATTGGTAGATGGACTGCATCATCTAGTTGGTAGAGCATTGGACTTGTAGCTGGGAGGCCCGGAGGCCTGGAGTTGGAGTCTCAAGGTGGGTTCGTACCGAAGACTTTCACAGTGGAACCTACCGCCATTTGAGATTGCTATGTTCTCAGCATAAGCTATGGAGACAAGCCAGTGAGCTGCAACTGAATAAAAGGCCATGGCCTACTGACTTAAACCAGTTGGTAAGAAACTGAGCTTGAAAATCTTGAATAACAAATTATTCATGTGTGGGTAGGTTCAAATTCTGTCTGTGTATGTGGGATCTTCTCTGGTTTTACTGCAGCTTGCCTCCCACTTGGCTTTTGGCTCCCCATTTATGCAGAATTGATGAAGTTGATTGTATCCCAACAGAAGCCCCTTCTGGGAGAAACAATTAACCAGCTGGAATTGTCTTATCTTTTAAAACATCAGAATTACTGTGTTTATGTGCAAGTATACCTATTGCTAGGTTTTTGACTATGGATTAAACAGTACTTTGGTATGGCATTACAAAGGCTATTCTCCAGAACAGCTCTATAGCAAAATGTAATCACAAAATACCAAAGCAAATAGTGACAAGGATAGCAAGGTAGATTAATTTAACAGTGGTTGACTGCTCTAGAGCTACTATTTCCAGTGATATGGGGTGCATTTTTGGCCCCAAATTTTTGGTAATTATTCATGCCAGCTGATGGGGATGTTCTGCTTAGATAGTTTTCCCAGAATTTTGAATAATTCAGGGAAGTGAAGTTGACCACAAACTTTATCCTTCTTTGGCAATTTGTGCATATGTAGAGGTGAGGAGAAGCAGGCCTATAGATTATTCATAGGTTAAAGATTACATATTATTTGTGCCCTGTGACCAAATGATGTTTTGATCTACATGAAATTTGGTTGATACTTGACATGACAGTGCTTCTCAGAGAAAAATATTATGCCGAGCCTCAAGAAAAGAATGAGCAAATTGTATGTTTATCAGTGAAAGATTATAATTTTCAGTGTGGATTGGTTATTTGTACTGCTAATTGCAACATTGATCTATCAACCCCTCACCAAATATTTGCATTATATTTAAACATATACTTTGATTTTCTTGCAATGGCTTAAAAAAGATCATCCTCGTATTGTGTTTTTTATAGGTGCACAATGGTATAGTCTATATGATGTAGCAAAATGTTTTCATCCACATTAAAAAGCTTAGGTAGGATTTCCTATGCTTTCTCATTTTGTGAGCTCAATAAATGTTTAAGTCATTTGTTTTCAAGTATCAATCACGACATTAAAACAAATGATTTGTTTGATAAATTGTTAAATATTGGATAGATCTACATCCTCCAAAATGCAATTTTTAAAGATCTTGAGGCTGGAACATGATCTAAGAGTTTGATGAGTGTGCATAATATTAATGATTGCATGTGGGTTTATTGTCTCTGTAATTTCCTGAACAAATGCACATACATGCTCAATGTAGGTAGTTATTGAGTAATTATTAACCAGCAGTCTCTGAAAACAAGCGAAATTTTTGGTCTTAACTTCTGCATTGATATTTTTTTTCTGCAAATGATATTCTGTTTTGTGAAACTGCCTTCCATACATACAAAGTTAATGGGGACTTTCCCCAAGGTCATTACCTGTAGGTTTTTTTTGTTTTTCCCTATTTTAACTTTGGCAGGTAAGTACGACAATTGATTTTCCAGCAGTGACGTAATTGTATTCATTGGTTCACACGACTGACGTAAGAATTGTTCAAATTGGATCAAGTTCCTGTATGTTGTTTAGTCGTCTTTTACATGGAAGGTATTCTGTCAGTTTCAGAACTGTATCTGAGTCAATATTTATCTTTATACTCAGTGTTTGGCTAAATGTGGACTAGAAATAATGATCAGGATACAGTACTTTTCATATTTTGTAATTAATCAAAGTTGAGGTGGAGAGGGGGTGTGTGTGAAAGGTAGCATTACCTGGACTTTGCACATATAGATACCTGTCATTGTTCCGTAATATATTGGCATAAGGAAGGTGTGGTTCCAAGGCTGTAAAATTCTTTTTAGAGAGAAGTAGGAACTGAACAGCTGGGAGAGGGAAGGGGGAAAAGAATGTTGAGCCAGGGGAGGGATAAGGAGAGTAGCAAGCCTTAGCTGGGAGGTGAAATCTGAATGTAAATTGTGAGTCTCAAGAGTATCAGTTGTGCAAAGTAATGTTCTGCTCTAACTGTGAAACTCATCATCCAAAAATATTTGGAGATGCTAGAAGAGGAAGCTTGAAGCAAATTTTCACACTCTTGTTTGTTTCGATCCATTGCAAATCTCTCAAATAACTCATAAAATTGTTGTTTAAGGTTCAAACTGTTGTGATACCCTTCGTTATCAGGGGTGCACATTTTTTGTGGACTTGCAAACCATTAAACAACATACTCTGGTAAAAATGATTTATGGGTACACCTTTTGCTACTGCTGAGTTGAAGATGCTCTCTTTCTTTCTGTATATACATACCCCTATAGATGAATCCAAACAGCAAGTGATGGTCTGATTTCAGTAGGCCATAACTGGGTTCTATCACCTTTTAATCTTTCCATTTCCTTGCTTACCTGTATTATGAATGGTTGTACATTAAATTGTATCTTGATTCCTTCAATTTCACTGAATATGAAGGCTTAAATCCATGTAGACAATAAATGAAGATGATTTAAGGCTGATGGACCCCAGTAATGTCTGTCTACAGTCACTAAATGCAAGCCCTGATCAGATTCGTGTTTTCAAAGATCAACTTTGAAATATGTCCATTTAATACCTTCCCACCAACTAACTGTCCTCCTCATTGGGCATACATACCATCAGACAAAGCTGAAAGAATTGTGATCCCATGAGGACGTCCATGCCACCCTTTGTTCTTCCACTTTTTATTTAGAACAAGACAGACAGTTACCTGGTTTTCCTTTTTTGACATTGGTTCCTAAACATTCTCATCACTGACTTACTCCTTGCTCCTTGCTGTATCTAAAATGCATGATACTTGCGCACCGCGCACTACTCAGAAGTTTTAGCACTGGATCCTATTTTAGCGCTTCCAAAGTTGTTTAATTTGTGTGATTTTTTTACATTTTTTGCTTTTTTTTTTTACAATTTGTGACCTTCCCAAAGTGAATTCTGCTCAAATATGTGAACTTGATACAGTAGTTGATGAGTGTTCCCATGTTACATTTACAGGATTTACAGTTCTTTGGCTTCTTCTCTTGAAAAGTTTTTGACACTCCAATAATACAACTTGTAGTATCATTTATGTAGTTTGACAACATATCTAATGTAGGCCAAATGAGAAAACAGTATTTAAAGGGTAAGAACATTTGCTCTAAACAGCTAAATCTCAAAATATTCTTCTTCTCTTCAAAGTATCTGTTGTGATATTTAATAGCCGGGAAAAATTTATTTGGTATTGCATCACAATTTGCTACACAAAATGGACAAATTGCTACACAAATACAAAATGGAATGGCAGATTTTGTACACACAGCACTGAGGATTTTAATGACTTTGTGGTAGAGAAGTCTACAAAGCTCAAAATTGCTATGCAAATTTTGAACACTAAATTATTCCTTGATAGCACCACTATAGTACATTCAAAGTAAACCAAGCAGTTGCTACGTCTTGTAAATAAGGAGGAAAAATATTGTCACATGACACTCAAGAGCCAATCATGAAATGGGACAGTCTACTACACTGCTTCAAGTTGGAAGGACTTAATTACACCTTTAAATAACTATATTCAGAAACACTTATGTAAAAAGTTGTTTGATGGCCATGATGTAACAAATCATTACATCATGAAAACCTATGGCCAAGATAATGAGAAGTGGCATGTGTGTAGCTTTAATATCGCACCATCTGGGTTGAAGGTCAGGGGCATGGAGTTAGAAATAACTGTTGAGGCAGAGTAGAATTGACTTTTCCTTATCATTTTAGCTTCAATTAAAGTTTATTTCCGTTTTGAATTGTGCTGGCCTGATGGCATTCAAAAGGGTTCAGAAAGCCAGACAAGAAAAGAATGCTGTGGCTGGTCTGATGTGTGTAGAACAAACTGCTTTCTATTGATTTTCATTCGCTGATAGAAGTTTACTTGAAGGGCAAGAGCAGTTGCCCCAAACTTACTTTGAAGCAACAGCTGTATTTCACAATTTTCTCATTTCTCTTAGAAAGTGTCTTTCATAATATTTTGATTTAGAACTTCAATTTCAAAGTTGAATTGAGCACTTATTCCTAGTAAATTTCCCATTTGAGTCACATGACTCTGAAGAGCCAGCCAATCATGAAACACGAGAGTCTGCTATACTATGTCAAGTTTGGGTGTCTGCATTTCCCCTTTAAATTTCTCATAATATTTTTACACTGCTAGAGGGCTTGTTGAATTTCAGGTTGTATAAAACAATTGTAAATTTTTGATAAAATTTGTGCCTGCAGTGTCTTGCAGTCCACATCACAGATTATACTTTTTACTTTTTGCAATAGTTACTCATGAATAAACACTCCAGGAAGATGTAGTGATGGGATGAGGGGGAGGGAGATGGGAGAGTAGGAGTTCAAGGTTAACCCCTGAGATTTTTGTTCTAGTGCCTTTAAAAATAGAACAAAATTGTAAATTTTCAAAACAAACAGCATGTTTGCTACTTCTAGTGACATCCAGAGCCTGACACGCTCGAAAATGATGACATCAGTACCGTCAATAACCGTATTTAAACTGTGCGTCAGTGAATGATATTGCATTTAAATATGACAAAAATCTTTAAAAAAAAAAATATCTTGAGATGAGCTTTTCATTCTATTAATGAAGTTATTTTTTTGTTGTGGTTTGAAGACAATAATCTAGACTTATATAAAGGTAAGGATTCATGAGCTTCTGTTGGTTTCATTTTCATTGTAAATTATGAATTCTGCTCCAGCTGACGCGTGGGATCGATCAGTATGACTTTTAAAGAAAAGATGTCCTTGGGATATGAATTTTTCTTAAGGGTTGCCATATTTTTGCAATTTTGTGTTTAAAAAAGAATGTCCAGAGTGATTTTATATATGCCAGGATCCCACTCAAGTTACAACTTACACTTTGGATGGGAAACGTTTCTTCTCAAATTCTTTGAAAGATAATGGAAAAAGGGTTTCAAGGGTTCAGTTTCAGAAATTTTTAAAGGGCAAGAGCAGATGGGCCCCAAATTATTTGAAGAAAAAGCTAGATCCTGCAATGTTCATCTTATTTTTTCTCAAAAAGTATCTTTCATAATTTTTTAGTACTTCTTATTCAAGTAAACCAAGCAGTAACTCCCAGTTAACTTTGCATTTAAGGAGGACAAATACTGTCACATGATTCTCAAGAGCCAATCATGAAACAGGACAGTATACTAGAATACTTCAAGTTGGGGTGACTGCCTTTGTCCTGTAATATTCAGTGAAATATGCTTAGGCTGAAAGTTAAGGTATATTTAGTCTAGATCCGGATCTGATCACCTTATCTTATCAGTAGATTGAATGTAGGACTTGATCCTGGTGTATAATTTACACTTGTCTTACACTCAGATCCACCATCCTCCTCTGTGCAGGATGAGGGCATCAACAGAAGTGGCCTCCAAATGAACTGTGTAGTAGAAGCCCATTGGTATGAACACCCAAATGATACCAAAACATGAGAAAACATATATGATGGCTAATGAGTCTGTTTCGGTCTTCACCTACCTCCTTTCACCCTATGTATACCATTTATACCTATACTTACTGGCAAACTAATAACACTGTGGTAACCCTACCCGTAGAGGGCGCCATACACCCTATATCGCTAATGAGTACAGGCCATCTCATATAGTCATTAGATAATGTAACGTTACTGTTGATCTCAATCACAGTATATTTCATAGCTGTTTGACTTTTTGTTTCCCTTAGGAGTAACTAGGTATGAAACTATTCACAAATTCACCTTATCAGTGGAAAGTAATTTCCTGAAAATATCCCTTATGTACTCAAACCAATCATGGCACTAATTTTAATACCCTGAAAATGAAGTGTGTTTGCCATTAAAGTAACATTTTGCTTTGCTTTGGGGTTGGTGCTGCTGTCAGGTACCACAACTCAATGCTTGCAGCTGGGAAATGAAAATTCTTGGGTTAATTTGACTAAAATATGGATAAGTTAGATGAGATTTACTGACACACATACATCAAATACAGTGTCATCTGGATAAAACTATTCGAGTCTGTCCCTTTGGTCTCCTCGTAAGACAGACAGGAAATACTGTGGACGTATTCTACACCTCACAGCCCACAGGAGACACTTTAAATAATTGGGTAAAATGGTGACTCAAATTAGGTTGCATTTGACCCAACTGGAGTTACAACTAGAACGAATTTTGACAAATTTCTGTAAATAAGTTTGGTTCCTGCTACCTAATTTGATGTTATTTGTGTCTAAAATTGTCCCTAATGAGATTGTACCAAGAAAATGCCCATCTCTATCAGTTCAATCAAAATAAGAGATTGCAGTATTCAGGGAAAAGAAGAGAAAAGATAAAGATCTATTCTCCTTTTACAAATTTGGAAGATATATTCCTGGTAATGAAACAAAGTGAAGAGGGGTCATAAGATGTCTTGACTCAAAACCTTAAACATCGATTTGTTTTCTATTTACTGTGTGGCAGTGTCTATGAACTGAGGCATTTTGGGGAGAAACCCAAGACAGTTTTGTAATATTCTTTTGCATAAGTCTTTATGAACTGGCATAACCACAGTTTTTGCTTTTGGGTGGTCAACTGAAGTGTTTGATTGCGTGCCAGGCAAGGGTCCTATGGGGAAGGGTGCCCCTCACCGTTGACAAATTTTGGGATATTCAGGTACCCTCAGATGCAAGTAGTGCTACATTTAGTATCATTTAAAGTCAATTATTTAGTTGCATTTGGTTCAAGTCGTAATATTAGCCAGTTTTCCCTTTCTGGTGTATATGTGGAATTCACTCTACCGTTAGTGTTTGGCCATGAGGCTGGGGTAGGGAATCAAAAAGCCAACCTGAAGTGTGGAAGAAGGGTCAATATTTTGTCATGTTGTATCAGCCAGCTGTCATATCATGTTCATTTTACTTATAGTGAGAAAGGTAAAGCAGTTTCTTGCTCTAGTGTAGAAAGAAAGGTCAGTCTATCTTGTTCCTGATCACCTTCTATTTGTATGTAATTCTTCAACTTACCTGCAAGCCCATCTGGCATAAGTCCTTCTAGCACCAGGATGGTACCATCCCTACTAGAGGGCAGTATTCCTCTCTCCATCATGCCTTGCTTTTAGTAACTCCCTGCTTTGAGCAAGATTTATTTTTGATTCCTTGCCGTAGGCAGGCAAGGAATCTATGCGATGGTGATGTTGTGTGTATGTGTGTGTGTGTGTGCGTATGTGACGCTTTGGCTTGTAAACACGATATCTCAAGAAGGCAAACTCTGAGGGATCTCATACTTGGCGTGTGGATTGCCCATAATGGGTAGATGATCCCTATTATTTTTGGTGGACGTCAAAGGTCATTTGGGGTCACGACAGGTCAAAACGTCAAAACCTTGTAAACACGATATCTCGAGAACGGTACATGTGACTATGCTCATATTTGGTGTGTGGGTTGGTCATATTAAGTAGATGATCTCTATCGATTTTCTTAGAGGTCAAAGGTCATTTGGGGTCACGAGAGGTCAATAGGTAAATTCCTTAGAAATTGCTTGTAAACACGGTATCTCAAGAAGGGTACATGTGACTAATCTCATATTTGGTGTGTGCATTGGCCATATTAAGTAGATGATCCCTATTGTTTTTGGTGGAGATCAAAGGTCATTTGGGGGTCACGAGAGGTCAAAAGGTCAAAACTTCGTAAACAAGATATCTCAAGAAGGTACATGTGACTATGCTCATATTTGGTGTGTGGGTTGGCCATATTGAGTAGATGATCCCTATTGATTTTCGTGGAGGTCAAAGGTCATTTGGGGTCACGAGAGGTCAAAAGGTCAAAACTTCGTAAACACGGTATCTCGAGAACAGTACATGTGACTCTGCTCATATTTGGTGTGTGGGTTGGTCATATTAAGTAGATGATCTCTATCGATTTTCTTGGAGGTCAAAGGTCATTTGGGGTCACGAGAGTTCAATAGGTAAATTCCTTAGAAATTGCTTGTAAACATGGTATCTCAAGAAGAGTTAGTGTGACTAATCTCATATTCCGTGTGTGCATTGGCCATTTGAGTAGATGATCCCTATTGTTTTTGGTGGAGGTCAAAGGTCATTTGGGATCATGAGAGGTCAAAAGGTCAAAACTTCGTAAACACAATATCTCAAGAACGGTACATGTAACTGTGCTCATATTTAGTGTGTGGATTGGTCATATTGAGTAGATGATCCCTATTGATTTTCTGAAAGGTCAAAGTTCATTTGGAGTCAGCATGTTCAAAGCCTGACAAGCTTTCCTGCATAGTCTTTCAAGAAAGGTCACTTGTAGGGCCCTGTAACTTGTCCTGTAGATGGCATGTAGTGAATACATGGTCCCAGAAGTTTTTGGTGGAGGTCAAATGTCATTTGGGTTCACAACGGGCAAGGGATCTCAATGTAGGAAGATTGGATGCCTTGCATGTGTACTTTGTGGGCACATTATGGAGCCCTGTTAATTGAAAAACATTGCAAAGCAATGTCAATGTGAAAAAGGCCTTACATTTCAGCGGCAAGGAATCACTAAGCCTTTTGGCTTTCTGGTTGCTTCTTGGGTTTAGTAAGGTCATAGTAGGTGAAGCTGGTGTTCTCTCATCTGTTAATTATCAGTGTCATAGAACTTTCTAGCTGAACTTAGGTGTTCCTCAATGTATGAATTGTCATCATAGGGTATAGGGTACAATTTGCTCTAAATATGAAAGTGTCTTGTCCATGTCTGTCCTGTACATTTGCATGGCACTAAACCAGGGAATGGCATTAAAGGCATATTTTCATCATCCCAAACAGTTCCAATTCTCCTAACCTACAGTACTTACTTCTAGCCCCTCCCACATTTATCTAAAACTCATCTTTATCCAGACACAATCCTAGTTTATTGCTTCATGGCTTGTCCCAGTGGCCATACAAGTTCATAATGTGTAATCAAGACACTCTCAGTGCCCATGCTGTGTAATTTAGCTATGATGCATTGTTTGAATGTGATGCCAATCAAAGAGCTAAACCAATTGAGAGTTTTGATATATGTATACTGAAACTGTGGTTTGGGGTGACGAATGACTGCCTTTAAACCAGGGATTGACAACTCCCTGGATCAAACTGAACTGAACAATAAAATTGTGGTTTGAACCAGTTTAAGCAGGACAACAATTGCTCAGGAATGCTGTTATGTTGCTATCACTTAAAGAGACCTCTCTATGGAATAGTTCCTATTACTTTGTCACACTTCCAAGTTCAGTTTGAATTGTCTGCCAACATACTGTGTCTCCACAAATTGTGGAAGCACTTATTATGCACACCATCTGATGAAGTATCTAGTTGACAAGGTAGAAATGTTCCCCCAGGTATTAATGCAGGCCACCACTTTGACTATGACATTGGTATTGTTATCTTATTGAATGATGCCTTTGAGATGTGTTTACACTTGAATGAGTTTGGAATGGATTTCATACAGTTGAGTGAGAACCCATTTCCTTGACTGCACCTACGTAATATCAAGGCTATGTATACCTTAATTCAAGACTGATATTATCCTCAAACAACAAACCAGTAATATTAGTACATCTGGGAGTTACTAAGGTCAAGAATTTCCTGGAATGGACTTGCAACATCTCTAAAGTACACAACACAAGCGTCTTTGTGGATAAGCTGTGACTATCATATCCCTCTAGGGGGTCATGACCCAGGATGAACATCCTGGCACAAAGTCAAGATCCTGTTGTTTCCCCAGATGATCATTGGAAATCAGGAAAACAATATTTGTTGTACCCTGATATGGGATGGTTCAACCATGGTAGCTACTTTCATCCTTCAACTTTGGTAAACATGATGTTAAAATTTGACAACAAGGTGAGAGGATGGGACTTTATGGGTCATTTTCTTGTCATGAACCCAATATATATGTATGTTTGAATACTATATAGAAATCATCTCATCAACTATGAGTGCCCTGGAGGAAAAATGTGGAATTTGGCTTTTGGGAGAATGTTATTGTTCAGCCCTCTGTAATTATGAAAGGGTATGTGTACTAAGATAGAATTCTGTCAATATAAATACTGTACCAATAAGTATTTCCTGGTGTGATGTGTTCTGATTATTACAGCTTTGTATGGAGTTTTTACAATTGAATGGAATGTTGACATTCTTGAGATTGTGCAGGAGTCCTGAAAACAGTACTATATTATTCTCTGTAACATTGTGTTGCCTTCAGACGTGTATTGCACTTGTACCATTCATCATGGACAAGATCTCCTAAGCTAATTAAAGGCTGTGAACTGTTCTTTAAAGTACTGGTTGACTTTGCATGTAAATGGTATGGTTTGAACATAAGACAGCCCAAATTATAAATTTTTAGCTAGAAATAGACACACTCCGACAATTCTGTCGCTAAATGCTGACCTGCAAGTCTTTTCTTGAAAACTTTAATACTGTGACTGCTTGAGGCATTAAATGGGGCATTACAATACATTTAAGTCTCTGACTCCCTTCCCTGCCTGCCACCTGCCTTGCCAGGTGGCACACATGTGAAAAACGTGCATACACAAGCAAAAAAAGGGGGGGGGGAAGTAAAGTAAGATTTGTTAAACTTTCTTTGCAGCTTTTCTGCTCGGCTGGCAGGTATTTCTTCTGCACTTGCAAGACCAATTATGTCTGTGAACTTGTCAGGAATTATTTTCTCAAACTGTGTTAAAACTGAACACTTTTAATGATCACATCAAACACAAATCAAAACTTTCCAGCAAAAGGCTAACCCAAGTAAGTCTGGTTACTATTAAATTTGGACTTACATGGTCAACTGGATTTAGTGTGTAAGCTCTATTTTGGTCCTCACCTACCTCCATTTATACTTATACTTACACATCTCGCAAACTAATAACACTGTGGTGACCCTCCTAAAAGAGGGCATCCTCCATACTGCATCTGCCTTCACCATTTTGTCTAGCTTTCGTTTAAACATGTTAATATATTTGGACGCACATGGTCAACTGGATTTAGTGTGGAATTTTGTGCTTCACTTTCACACAATGAAGAAATCCCATTGACACTTTTGTTTATGCATGTCGTTCCCAGAACGATTGCCTAGTTGAAACTTAGATGTGTAAATGAATGAATATTTTTTTTTTATAAAAACTAATCAGCTGCCAAGAGAGCCTAGCAGTTTCAGTTTGCACTCATGAACGTAACTAAGTTGCCTGGCAGATTTGTGTCTCGTTTGCAAGTGATAGAGTATGTACTTCAAAAGGGAAGTACAATATGCAACGCCTGTTCAAAAGGTTATCCCACAACCTAAGTCAATGCTTCTGTTGGGGGGAGGGGGGAGGGAAATTTGTTCCACAAGGTGGGTAAAGTCACCCCTTTTCTTTTCATTTCCATAAACATTAGAAAATTGTCATATCTTGGTTCTTTCTTAATTAGAGAACACTTTTGCAGTAATGTTTGAACTTTTATAAACAGCCTTTAACCCTTTACCGTTGTTTGGGTCCTTTTGGACCCATGCGGAGAGCTCGGCTGTCACCCATCTTTACTGTTTCACGCAGAGCTCGAAACTGCGAATAGCTACCCGAAAATTCGGCTACAACAACGAGAGAGACAATAGTTTAAGGTCATGGGGTCAATTGCCTATGGAAGCCGATGCGGGGCGGGCTACGTCAGATTTTCCGCCCACTCCTGAAGTGCGCAAATATGCCCTGATTGGAGCACAACGGTAAAGGGTTAATCTAAAATATCTGCACCAGTCGGCTAACGGGTTATGTGCACACACGCAGAGACAGTGGCATCAGCTTTGCAGTAAACACACTCCGCAGGCTTATTTTAACCCTTTACCGTTGTTTGGGTGCTTTTGGACCCATGCGGAGAACTCGGCTGTCACCCATCTTTACTGTTTCACGCGGAGCTCGAAACTGTGAGTAGCTACCCGAAAATTCGGCCACAACAATGAGAGAGACAATAGTTTAAGGTGACGGAGTCAATTGCCTACGGAAGCCGATGCGGGGTGGGCTATGTCCGCTTTTCCGCCCACACCTGAGGCATGCAAATTTGCCCTGATCGGAGCACAATGGTAAAGGGTTAATACTTTCCAAATTGCAGCTTACAGGAAGCCTTGAAGCAAACTTTTGTCGATTATCTCACCCCAAGCTCAATTTTTGTAGTAGCCTATAGGAATTCTCAATTGGCCAAGCTTCCTGATTGACAGCAAGGTTAAAAAATGCAGAGTATCAAAACTCAAAGCATGTACAGGGCTGAACTGAGGGTGTTTTTGATTACCCATTTATAGGATGCTGTATGCTCACCTTGAAGCAATAGACTGAGATTGTGTCTGAATGAGGATGGATCATTGGAGAGTTTTGGGAGGGGCTTAAGTAAGTAGGTTAGGAGATTTGAGCTGCTTGGGATGAGATTATCAGCCCTTTAAGCATAGGACAGCATCAATTTGGACTTGGGGTTTAGCAGTAATAATTCCCCTGCCCCACTTGTGTTTTTATGTTAGTATCCCTGAAAGTTAGGGAAGTTATTAATTATTTTTTTAAGTATAGTCCCCATTAATTTACTCTAAAGAAATCAAAGAATGCATAGCAAATGTAGAGTTTACTTTCCATGTTGCATTATGAATATTGATACATCAAAACCAATCAAATATCCTCTAATTGTGCTCATGATAAAATTCGATGATCCATTGTATATAACATATTCATGTTGCAGTGTGATGAACCCCTCCCCCCACCCCCTATGTAAGTGTAATATATGTCGGAGAAATTACAGATACATATTTGATGTCTGCTGCAAAGGTAAGACATTTTCAGTGGAAACTAGTTTTGACTATACTGTAGTAGCAAACATAATGAAGTGTGTGGGGAGGGAAGGAATTGAAGAGATATCCCTTTCAGCCCCTGGGATCAACATGTACATAATATATGACTGACATGCTCTTGGATGATTTTTTATTAGTGTTCCTCGTAGATGCTTGGATGAATGTTGCTACTTTCCTCTCTCTATTGCTTTTGCTCCAAGCTTCCTGGCTTCCTGTGCAGCACGCCGACAGGCAGATTCATTCGAAGAAAACCTGAATGTCCCTTTCTTCATTATTTCTGCTAAACCCAAGGGAGTCTGAGCTGGTTGTTACTGCAGACAATAACTGTCGCCCTGTACACTTCCTGCTTGGAAATTTATGCTCACTTCATACTGAAGACCTGTTTTGTGTGCAAGTGAAAACGAAAGCATTTTGAAGTTTAAGCACTTACCTTTTTTGGGGGGTCTGTTACAACTTACAATGTTAGTGATTTGTCCTGTCAGAATGTTATAGGGAAGCTGAAAGACTTAACTTAAGGAACCATTTAGAACAAGATATGAGGTCAGAGTGCTATTCTTCCTATAAATATTGGACAAGTGTATCTTTGTGAGGCAACAATAATTAAGTACTTCTCATGTTCAGAGCTTTCTTTTCAAACCTGAGGGCTGGCCTATGCAGAACATGTTGAACAGAGATGAAATATCCTGCTGTCCCAATTGATAGATATGAATTCTTATCCTTTGTAAATTTTCACCTTTTTATGTATCAGACAGCAATGTAATGGATGTTTCATGGACCTCCGTTTGTACAAAAGTTTGCTTTAGTAAATATGTTAAAATGTATCAGGAACCAATGTACAAGGGTGTGAATGCAATTTTTAATTCCCAGTCTCTTAAAAATGCACCCCTGGCCCTTTCCAAGAAAAGAAAAAAAAAAGCAAAACACCAAAACGAAATAACGTACTCGCTTATTCTGCTTCAAAGCTGCAAAGCTGTTGTCTTATAATTACGTGGGTTCTAAAATTTTTCCTCTATTTGACACTTTCCCTGTGATGATTTACATCATTAAATGATTTGACTATTCCTTACAATATCAATATTTCTCCCATAATTCCTGTCCTTTCTTCTCTCTTTGTGACTTAGTTTATTGTTCATGGGGAAAGGTTTTCTTCCAGTGTGGGTTATAATCTTGGTTCAGCCTTACAACTTCCATGGTTCAGCTACCCATAGTATCTTCAGGGGGTCTTTTGATTGCAGCCTTCAGCCGTATACATAGTATATTGATTAGTCTGTAAATTGATAAGCCAACTTGCATTGCTTGCTTGACAACCCTTGGAAATCTGTTACATTTTAATACTTGGTGTGTTATACATTATTAAATTAGGAAATTTGTGGCAGGACTCAACGTGAGCATAATAATGCTTAATATTACCTATTTGTGTTCCTGGCAACTTGCTGCTTTATGGTGTAATTATTAAATTTCCAGCTTTTTGTCTTTAGGTGACTCATGTGGTGTTAATGTATTTGGTCAAATTTTGAGAAACATTTACATGATGGAGAGTGTTTATGATAAGGCTGCATATGTATACACTCATGTTGTTACTCATGATTTGTCACATTTATCATGGTACTTGGAGCTCAGAGAATAAATTCACTCTCTCCTAGGTATCAAAATGGAAGGGAGTTGACATACCAATCAAACTTACTATTTTGAGAACATAACATATTAATGGTAATACGCATCCCCTTGTTTCCTTGGCAAGTATTTTGCATGGTTTTACAAAGCTCTTAAATGTGATATTTTGAAGGCAAATCAAGGATTTATTTTAGATGTATCAAAAAATTGTTACAGAAAACAGTAATAAAATTGTCACATGATTGATAAGAGCCATTCAGGAATTTGAACAAAAGTTCAAATTCTCTAATCCCAGGCAGGTGCAATTCCTCAAGTTTACTCTAAAGTTAAGTACTTCTCCATTAAAAATATTTAAGTTCTCAAATATGAGACAAAGTGACAGGTGCTTTTACTGAATTTAAATTACCCAAGGCCATATCCACTTGATTCAACCAAGGCTTGGTCTCATATACACCACAACACTCAATGTTACCTCGTGTTTACAATAAGGCAAACCCCAGTTTAACCCTGTGCTTTCCAGTCTGTGTTTTCATGTACCCTGTGTTTTGTTGATGGAGTAGTTCTATGATGGTAATGAGGTCAAATATTTCACATATCAATTACTGGAAAATGTTTTAAAATACCTGTCATCAGCACCATACACACCTGTGACCTTGCTTGATTAAAACAAACACAGTGTTTAAAACTGTACAACCTGTGATTTGAGGTGGGTCGAAATTTAACACAGACCCCTCCTTAATCCCCGTGAGGTAAGGTGGTGTCACTTCGAGCACGGGGTGTGTGAGACCACAGTCTCAGTTTCACACACTCAGTTGTTTTTTCTTTTGTCTTTTTCTTTCCAAACTCATGAGTCTAGGACCATATTTGCTTTCAGGAGCCTCAGGAAAGTTAAATAGCCCTGTTAAAGTATTCTGTCATACAGATGTATATAAAAATACTCACTATAAAGATTCACATAACCAAGGGTGTCTCTCTTGGTTTTAAAAGATTTGGGGAAACACATCAGTTTGTTAGTAGCCAGATTTTCTCCATGAGTTACAGATCTGATGACCTAAATGTAGCAGAAATGCAGCACATAGATTTACCAAATAGGATAATGGATGGATGTTACTAGCAAATTCACTGGATCCCCTCCCACAAGAAGAAGTTTTGTTTTAGTTAATCTTGTCTGAGATTAAGAATAAAATAGAACCTTTGCACCTTGCTGTGTACATGACATCTTTTACTATCTGCACTCATGATATCCAGCATCCATACCCATACCAAGTGTGCTGTTTGGTCCTTGGCCTTACATCTAATTGGTTACAAAACTAGATTGATACATCTTTTAAGGACACGTGCAGGGAGAATTCTTATGCGTATGGTCACATGTTCCATTGTTCTGCAGCTTATGCCCAAAGGATGACATTGGTATGTCATCAGTGCACAAGGTCTATGAAGAATAAAGTTGAAACTATTACTATACTCCTACAGGTATTTTTCATCTTTCGCAAAATGTGACCAAATGTTGTAAGCTGAAAGGAACGGAAATATAGATTTGTTAACTGTCAATTTCAATATTCACTTCGCAGACGTATCACCCCTTGCTACATTAATTTGCCTTATTTGCGCTTTGCGTGCTGTGTGGGATTGTTTTAGCACTGCACCCCATATGTCCACCATCTTGGAATAAAGATTGACCTCACTTATCTTCCACCCAATCCTATACAGCTCGGGGGACTTGGAAGTCTTTATAATGCTGTCGTTTTGGTACAAATTTGTCTGGTTCACACTAAGTGCCACATTAGTCATGTGGGGGATTTTTCCCTCTATCAATATCACAAGATATCTTACATTTGACTCCGTGCAAGATAGTGTTTGGCACCTTGAATAGAACAAGGAGATCCTAGAAGATGAGCCCCTCCCAAAAGGTTGCTTTCTTGTATTCTAAGTTTCATTTATTCAATCTAAAGGCATTTATGTGCACCCACATGTGCTTAAAAACGGCAGAAATTTCACTCCGTTAACCACCTATATAAAGCAAAAGTGCGTGGAAGAGTGATGAGAGTGATCTGCTGGTGGATTGGGGTGAACTGGGGCATGGTGCTAAAATTTCTCTGAGTAGCCCGCTTTGTGCGAATAGTATGCAATTTAGATGTAGCAAGAGGTAAGTATAGTTGCATATAGTCCAGCTTGAACCCACAGGAAGGTGGGGACATACACTTGTATTGCAAATTTCTTCTATGTAATTGCCTTACAGTACACTGAATTCTTCAGTTTTTTTTTTCCAATTTCTTTCCAGAATTATGGCTGGGAGGGAACGGGAGCGCCAGTCTCGAGCCCAGAATGAAACTCAGTCACAAAATGAAGCAGCCCAAGGTCCATTCTTTGCAGCTCCGAAAAGAGTCGAGGCAAGTAAAAATTTTGTAAAGCATCGTTTAAATGATTTTCAATAATCTTTTACAAAGAAGTTGCAATACAGTAGATGTTATCAGTAATTAAAGGGTTAAGTCAGAGAGGCCAGTCTGATCTCACCCCTGGAAGACTGGGTGAAAGCAGCAAGCCCTCCTTATGGCTAAAGGTAGTGTGACATGTCAGCAAAATGACCTGACTTCACTTGGCAGTTACAGAGTGAACTGCTCTTAGGAAAAATTAGTTGGAATCATTTTAATCTCTCTAATGGATCTCAAGGTAAACCTGTTCAAAAGTTTGAGTGTTTCTGAAGCAACTTGTTGCTTATGCAAAAATAATGATGTGGAGTGTTGCAGATAGTCAACTTCTTTTGTTAACCTTATATTAATAACCTCTTAATTACTCATCAGATAGTTTATGGTTTGGTAATTGATATTGATAATTTTCAAGGACACAATTTTAACCCCAAAATGAAGCCCTTTGGAAAAAAGATTCTAGTGAACAGGTAGAGAAATGGACTTATCCACTACAATCAGGCAGGGAGTCTTTTAGCGCTGTCTTTATTTGTTCAACTTGTTGAGCTATAATTGCTATGACAATGAGTTTGTGTGTGTGTGTTTGTCTGTCAACATACACTATGTTCTGTGACTGATCCTTGTCAGATGTTGTTAAGTTACAATATGCATACTGAGGGCTTATAAATTGTGGTAAGGGCAAATAGGTCAAAGGTCACATGGAGTTGTGAGAAAGTGTAAGAATAAAAAAATTCACCTCTTTGGTTATGTCCAAATCTTTTCAAATTTGGCAACAGTGTTAAGCAGATTATGGGTCATCGAAATTGTCCTTTAGAAGTAGGTTAAAGATCATTTATGGATCTAAAAAAAGGTCAAACAAAAGGAGATCAAACAACATACTCATTTATGATCCTACAGCTCCATGGAGTTAACTTCAAATTTGTTCAATGTCTTTAGTAGATGATGGGTCATCAGTTTTGCACCTTTTGAAGTTGGTCAAAGGTCATGTAAAGGTCACCTAGTGAGACAACTCCCAGGGGTTACAGGTATATGCTAATTTTATGAAGTATGATCAGTGGGTGGTGAACATCAGCAATGTTCTTCTGAATTTCGCCAAAGGTCATTTGGGGTCATTTAGGTCAAATTTAAAACCACTTGGAAGCCTTCAACTCAATCGGGTGGGGGTCTAAAACTAATTTGGGATCCAAGTCCCAAAATACAAGAGTCCATTTTGTGAAACATTGCAAAATGGTTTTCCCTTCCCTGTAGGAAACATTATAAGATGTGACAGTCTGTCATAATAATGCTTGGTTTGTGACCTGTTAGCACTATTCTCAAATTCGTGTCTCATGTGGCATGTGGACCTTATGGCCCATTTTATGAAGATCTGCAAAATGCTTCTCCAGATTTGCTAATGAAATGCCAATTGTTGTCATAATGATACTAGCTTAGTGTTTCCTTCAGGGTGATCAGGAATTTGGGGTCCAAGGTCCAAAGGTCAGGTTTGAAAAGAGATGAGGACTTGTCAAAATGGTAATTGGTCAAAAGCATCATTTCAACTTTGTATAAAAGACCTGGAAGAAATGGTAAGAGACCTTGAAAATGCCTGGAAAACTCAGGAATTTTTGATTCCTTGACGCAGTCAGAGGAATCTATGCAATGGTGATGGCGTGTGTGTGTGTATGTGTGCGTATGTGTGTATGTGACGCTTGCTTGTAAACACTCTATCTTTAGAAGGGTAACCTTGAAGAATTTCATACTTGGCAGGTGTATACCCCTGATTGTGTAGATGATCCCTATTGATTTTGGCAGAGGTCAAAGGTCATTTCGGGTCACCAGAGGTCAAAAGATAACATGCCATAGATGCAATGCAAATGCAGTGTGAACAGTCAGGAATACCACATCATCCTTGACGAAGGGTAATACCCTGTTGCACTGTGCGCGTGTTGTAGCCTGCATAGCGCCTCTGTGGCTGCAGCCTGCTTTAGGCTACTGCCCCTCTTAGTTTTTTGTAGTGATGAGCTGAATGAAAAAGCTTTGTCCGCTTCGCGGGCTAGCTTGCTTGTTGGTGCTTCCAACAGTTACGTACATCTATAGTCGAGTGCATGCACTGTAATGCGCAATCCCTTATGCCATTATTTCCTTGCACTGTGCACTTTGTATATACATTAGAAGTCCGTTACTGCACGATGCAAGTCTAATTTTGTCGCGACAAACTTCAATGGAAATTTACTGTGTGAATTTTGCCACATACAGTAACGGTAACTCAGTACAGTGGGGATGGGATTTCCAACTACTCTGTGTACAAGGCTACAGCTTTGCAGCATTTACGACTCTATCTACGAGAAAAACTTATCAGCACTTTGTGAGTTTTTGTGGGTAATAGTCTTTCGTAAACTTACTTCTTGTACATGATAGAAAGATGTGAATGGTTAAAAACATTTTCTCGCCTGAAAAACTTTTAATTTTTGTTTGATGAAGTTTGGTGAGACCGCGAGTAAGCCCAGCGTTAGCCGCAAGTGGTTGTGTAGCCTGTAACGTTAGGCCTGTACTGTTAGGCCTGTACTAGGCTAGGCTAGGGCTAGCCATATATGTAGAGTGTAGCCTTGGCTTGCTCATGTTTGCAGAAATGTAGGCCTATAAACGGGTTAACAAGAGGGGGATCATTCGTGATAAACAAAGGTACATACAAAGCAATAACTTTTGACTGCCATTATCCCGACTGTGGCTTTGGCCTGACTATGTACTGTTGAAAAAGGAATATCAGTACATGGATGTCAGTTAATGGTTCCTTGGACCTTATTAGTAATATCATGGAGTGACCACGCCATATGCAACTCCGGACTTGGCCTCACCTGTGTCCATTGTGCTATTGTGCTATGGTAGAAGGGAAAAGAGCACCAACTCTACCCTTAAGGGTGCCATGATTTTTGCTTATGGGCAGGGCTGGAAAAAAAATAAATTTCCCTGCAAGCAAATCAAATTTCCCAGCAAGCAAATCACAATTTCCTATAGACTGCACATGTTTACATACAAAAGTAGTCAAATTTCCCTCCAAATACCAAAATTTCCCTGCAATGACATTCCCAAATTGCTGGTTTTTTCCAGCCATGCTAATGGGTCTTGTGACCCCTTCTAGGTTGTCAACCTAGGAGGTGTATGGGGGAGGGGAGGGTATTTAGACAATTGTGGAAGCAGGGCCTTTGTGTTTGAGAGTGGTTGTACATAGGGTTAACATATTTCTGTTAGCTGAAGTGGGACACTGGAACATACGGGAGACGGAATTCCAATTTTGGTAAAGACTTAGGTGTACCCTAGAAGCCAAATGGTGCATTATCTGAGACAAGTTTTACTTGTTCCACTTGTTCAAGTTGTTTGCCCATTAGGCAAATGGGGTCAATTTGAGGACCTGGATGTTTTAAAGGGAAATGCTGCATATGTGCGACATTTTTTGCATGTTGTCGTTGTTTACATATGTGCTGATCCCTCTTGATGATAGAAAGATAACCTGAGTAAAATTTTCACTCAGAGAGCACTAATTAATGAGTAATTAAACTTTCTGTGGTTTCTGAAAAATTTGTTTACCCAAACTATTATGCATGCAAAGCTGTGCAGCTATATTTCGATATCCTCCAATCAAATCGTTACTGCTGTATACGTCAGCCTATAACAAACTTCCTTCACAATTGTCATGAACACATTTCACAATCGAAGGTTTGGCTTGTACCGCAGTGCTCAGCCTAACACTGAAATCACTGTACTAGTTAAGTACTTATTATATAGGCTAAGGCCTAGGCTAGGTCGAGTCACGTTGTTTGCATTTATACAACAGACCATAATGTTAAACCTAATAAGGAGGTCAATTCGCTGCTGAAACATAAGAGGCAATGTAAATAACTCTTACAGCTTTCCTATTGTTTGGTATGGTTACATCTATTAAGTGTAACTGTGATAGAATGTTCACATTATGGAAGACCCAACTTGTAATCAAGAAATTGTTTGACTTCAGACTGCTTTAATTTAAAATGAAATGATTTCAATTCAGATTCACAAGCTCTGTTAAATAACATGACTAATAACCCTTCGGATGGCCAGACAAACCTACTCAACTGAGCTGATCTAAATTGCTTAACTACTGAAATCAGGGAGGTGTCCCTGGTAAAATCAACCTGGTATGCGTTGTGTACTACTCAGCTACAGGTATTTACATTTCAGGTCAAGGAATCACTAAGCCTCTTTGGCCTTCTATTTTATCCATAAAAAATTGAAATATTTATTTTTTGTATTTTATGATCAACCCATCTATTTCAAATCATATTTTGGAAGGGGCTCTACCATAATTATTATATTGACCACCCTATATACAGTTTATGATATACATCAGACCTCAGTCCACAACATATTTCTGGCTTTCAAGTATCTTTCTGTATTTATAAGCTATTCACTGTAGGTTCAAATAACTGTGATAATACAGAACCTAGATACAGAGAAAATGTGGTAATTTACTGCTATGTGTAAAAGAAGTGTATTGTCTTGGTTCCATGCCAGACATTTGTCATTCTTTGATCCTGCTACAGTAAAACCCCAGTGAATCAACAGGAAGGCTGGTAAACATTTGAAAGGTTAGAACACTTCTTTGTATGCAAAATATGCATTTTCCATTTTGGCGGATTTGACTGGTTTTATAATTGAGAAGCTACGTTGGCAGGGGACTTATTACACTGAAGACACAGCATTCAAATGCCAAAATACAGCTAAACTCTTTGCTGGGACACTTTGACTGGAGTACAAAACAAAGACTTAAACACAGCAACTTATTGTTATGAATATATGTGCAAGTGCTCAAGAGGTGAGCAGGAAAGGGTGGGGGAGGGGGGAGGAGAAGGGGGAGGAGGGGGAGGAAGAGGGGGAGGAGGAATTAGTCAAATGGTGGCCCTGTAACTATGGGAATACAGTGACAGTTACTGGAGACCATGAGATTATGATAAAATGAATACATCAGCATGTTACGTTGATTCACTTTGAATTCATATAACTTACTCTTGCTACATCTAAGCAATAAATGGTATAAGCGAATCCGAACAACAAGTGATGGTCTGATTTTAGTTGGCCATAACTGGGGTCTATCGCCTTTTAATCTTTCAATTTCCTTGCTTACATGTATCATGGATTGTTGTACACTGAATTGTATCTTCATTATCTCAATTTCACTGAATATGAGCATTTAAAGTTTATGTAGATAATAAATGAAGACGATTTAAGGCTGATGCACCCCACTAATGGTTGCCTGCAGTCTCTAAACACAAGGGCTGATTGGATTCCTCTATAGTCGGTTTTTTCTGTGTCACATTTCACGTCTGCTTATTTCTCTTCCTACTCTCAGTGAAAGGAGCATGATAGGAGGGCTATACAAGTGGCACGGATATGCCATCATATTGCTCATTGTAGTGTTGGCTAAAAAGAATAAGGAAGTCAAAAGTTATTTTAACCAGCTTTTTATGTAAAACTGTGAGCACCAAAGCCAGCTCAAAGTTCAAGAGATGAATTGACTACTGACCACTTTTGAAAGAAGTTGCATGTTCTCCTAGCCTACTCTCTCCAAGTTGACTGTTCTTCATTGCCAGCAGAATAGAATGATTCAATTTTCAGTAGTTCTTTTACTGTAAGAAAAACAACCCCAAATTTTGTGGAACTGCTTCTTGTAGTATTTAAACAGAAAGGTTGCCTTGTAGAACTCATGTGCTTTAACACATGAGTACCATCATGGAGCAAGGCTTAGTACCAACTGCATTGGGCTATTATGCAAATTGCTTGAGTTAACACCTCCTTCAGATCTTCATGAAGTTGAATTTACAGTGGCACTTAAAGGGGAATGCTGTCTCCCCAGTTTGAAGTTGTGTAGTAGACTGTCCTGTTTCATGATTCACTCTTGAGTGTCATGTGACATTATTTTTGTAAAAAGGGGAAATTTACTTGGAGTACTTAGCTGCTTGGTTTACCTTGAATATGCAATATTTAAGTCCTAAAATTTTGTGAAAGATACTTTGAAGAGAAATAAGAAGGAAATTGTGAGATTCAGCTGTTGCTTCAAAATAAGTTTGGAGTGACTTCCTTTGCCCTTTAAAGGACAAGTGCAACCACCTAGGTAACTTATTCTGGTATCTAATTCTTGGCAGACTCCTTTTAATCACATGACAGCTTTTTTGATTCCCATGATAAGAGAAACCAGTGCATTCATGATGGTGTGTGTGTGTTTGCATGTGTGTGCACCTGTAAACATGCCTTAGCAGGTAATGGCTGCTCATGAGAGCTCAAGCCTTGCATGTCTTTCCTTGCTCATGCAGAGCTCGTAACCTGCGAAGCTACCTGAAAATTCAGACACTGCAATGAGGTCTGTCATGTGATGTCCAAGAGCCTGCCCTCTCTCACATCATTCAGGTGCTGCATGACTTAACTGGCTAAAGGAGAATTCCCATGATTTCCTATGGGGAACTGTTCTCTGTACCCCGTAAGGCTTTGAGTATGGGTATTTGCTGTAGCTACTGTATATTAGCTAATTGATAAGCATGTATGTTCGGTGTGTGTGTGTGTTTTTGACACTGCTCATTAACACCATATCTCAAGATAGGAATGTCTGATAGTTTTCAAACTTGGGACATAGGCGTGCTTGGATGATATTGAGAGGAATAACCCTGTTCTTTTTGGTGGAAGTCAAAGGTTATCTGGGGTCATCAGAGGTCATACTAGTAAAACTTTTTTAACAATATTATCTCAAGATACAGTTAGCAAACTTGGATAGATTTTGTATTTAGGGTATGTGGATATGTTGTAGTGAGAGGATGGTCCCTATTAGTTTTGGTGGAGGTGAAAGGTCATTTGGGGTATTAACACAAAATTATTTTCCCATCATGTTTGTTTAACATTTGACAGAGGAGGTATGGGACACATTGTGGCATTATATGGAGTAGAACATATGTTGATCATGGCAACCTCAATGTATTTTTTGCATTCTGGTTTTTGATTCCTTGCCGTAGGCAGGCAAGGAATCTATGCGATGGTGATGTCGTGTGTATGTGTGTGTGTGCGCGTATGTGACGCTTTGGCTTGTAAACATGATATCTCAAGAAGGGTAACTCCGAGGGATCTCATACGTGGCATGTGGATTGCACATATTAGGTAGATGATCCCTATTGTTTTTGATGGATGTCAAAGGTCATTTGGGGTCACAAGAGGTCAAAAGGTCAAAACCTTGTAAACACGATATCTGGAGAACTGGACACGTGACTATGCTCATATTTGGTGTGTGGGTTGGTCATATTGAGTAGATGATCCCTATCGATTTTTGTGGAGGTCAAAGGTCATTTGGGGTCACGAGAGGTCAATCGGTAAATTCCTTAGAAATTGCTTGTAAACACGATATCTCAAGAAGGGTAAATGTGACTAACCTCATATGTGGTGTGTAGGTTGGTCATATTGAGTAGATGATCCCTATTGTTTTTGAAGGAGATCAAAGGTCATTTGGGGTCATGAGAGGTCAAAAGGTCAAAACCTTGTAAACACGATATCTCGAGAACGGTACATGTGACTTTGCTCACATTTAGTGTATGGATTGATCATATTGAGTAGATGATCCCTATAGATTTTCGTGGAGGTCAAAGGTCATTTGGGGTCACAAGAGGTCAATCGGTAAATTCCTTAGAAATTGCTTGTAAACACGGTATCTCAAGAAGGGTAAGTGTGACTAATCTCATGTTTGGTGTGTGCATTGGCCATATTGAGTAGATGATCCCTATTGTTTTTGGTGGAGATCAAAGGTCATTTGGGGTCATGAGAGGTCAAAAGGTCAAAACCTTGTAAACACGATATCTCGAGAACGGTACATGTGACTATGCTCACATTTAGTGTATGGATTGATCATATTGATTAGATGAACCCTATAGATTTTCGTGGAGGTCAAAGGTCATTTGGGGTCACGAGAGGTCAATCGGTAAATTCCTTAGAAATTGCTTTTAAACACGGTATCTCAAGAAGGGTAAGTGTGACTAATCTCATGTTTGGTGTGTGCATTGGCCATATTGAGTAGATGATCCCTATTGTTTTTGGTGGAGATCAAAGGTCATTTGGGGTCATGAGAGGTCAAAAGGTCAAAACCTTGTAAACACGATATCTCGAGAACGGTACATGTGACTATGCTCACATTTAGTGTATGGATTGATCATATTGAGTAGATGATCCCTATAGATTTTCGTGGAGGTCAAAGGTCATTTGGGGTCACGAGAGGTCAATCGGTAAATTCCTTAGAAATTGCTTGTAAACACAGTATCTCAAGAAGGGTAAGTGTGACTAATCTCATGTTTGGTGTGTGCATTGGCCATATTGAGTAGATGATCCCTATTGTTTTTGGTGGAGATCAAAGGTCATTTTGGGTCATGAGAGGTCAAAAGGTCAAAACATCTTAAACACGATATCTCCAGAACGGTACATGTGACTATTCTCATATTTGGTGTGTGGGTTGGTCATGTTGAGTAGATGATCCCTATTGTTTTTGGTGGAGGTCAAGGTCATTTGGGGTCACCAGAGGTAAAAAGGTCAAAACCTTGTAAACACCGTATCTCAAGAAGGGTAACTGTGAGGGCTCTTATACATAGCATGTGGATTGTCCATGTTAAGTAGATGATCCCTATTGTTTTTGATAGAGGTCAAAGGTCATCTGGGGTCACCAAAGGTCAAAACATCAAAACTTTGTAAAGAGTTTATCTCAAGAAGGGTAAGTGTGACTAATCTCATGTTTGGTGTGTGCTTTGGCCATATTGAGTAGATGATCCCTATTGTTTTTGGTGGAGATCAAAGGTCATTTGGGATCATGAGAGGTCAAAAGGTCAAAACTTCATAAACATGATATCTCAAGAACGGTACATGTGACTGTGCTCATATTTGGTGTGTGGGTTGGTCATATTGATTAGATAATCCCTATTGATTTCCATGGAGGTCAAAGGTCATTTGGGGTCACGAGAGGTCAGTAGGTAAATTCCTTAGAAATTGCTTGTAAACATGGTATCTCAAGAAGAGTAAGTGTGACTGATCTCATATTCGGTGTGTGCATTGGCCATATTGAGTAGATGATCCCTATTGTTTTTGGTGGAGGTCAAGGGTCATTTGGGGTCACAATAGGTCAAAAGGTCAAAACTTCGTAAACACGATACCAGGAACGGTACATGTGACTGTGCCCATATTTGGCGAGTGTGTTGGCCATATTGAGTACATGATCCCTATTGTTTTTGGTCGAGGTCAAAGGTCATTTGGGGTCATGAGAGGTCGAGAGGTCAAAAGGTCAAAACTTTGTAAACATGATATCTCAAGAACGGTACATGTGACTGTGCTCATATTTGGGTGTGTGGATTGGTCATATTGAGTAGATGATCCCTATTGATTTTCTGAAAGGTCAAAGTTCATTTGGAGTCAGCATGTTCAAAGCCTGACAAGCTTTCCTGCACAGTCTTTCAAGAAAGGTCACTTGTAGGGTCCTGTAAGTTGTCCTGTAGATGGCACATAGTGAATACATGGTCCCAGAAGTTTTTGGTGGAGGTCAAATGTCATTTGGGTTCACAACGGGCAAGGGGGATCTCAATGTAGGAAGATTGGATGCCTTGCATATGTACTTTGTGGGCACATTATGGAGCCCTGTTAATTGAAAAACATTGCAAAGCAATATCAATGTGAAAAAAGACCTTACATTTCAGCGGCAAGGAATCACTAAGCCTTTTGGCTTTCTGGTTTCTGATTTGCTGCATAACTTGGGAAATTTTTATTCCTGTCATAAAATCAAAATTCCATATCAGAATTTCAGAACTAGAATTCCAGTGTTCAGATAATATCAGAAGAATCAGTTTTGTTGAAAATATGATATTTTGCAAGGAAATTCCAAAAATAGTGATTGAAAAGATTTCATAGGAAAATATTTAAAGTAATGCTGGGGATCATATGATGTTTGGATCTAAAGATAGCTAGTGTTTCTCAGAATGCCATATCACAGAAATGAAGGAATGACTAATAATGGCCTTGCCCTGTAGGATTAGAGTCTGTTATAATCATTTAGAAGAGGAACTGCCAAGGTTAGTTTGCTGCATCTTCACAAGCAAAAAGTTTCCATTCAATTGGGTCATTTAATGGTGTGATGGATCTGTAGCCTCTATGGTACAAATGTAAAGAGTGAAATAAAGATTGAAGCAGTTGGCTCTAAAGGGCAAGACTAGTCATTCCAAACTTATTTTGAAGCAATGGCTAACCCTCACAACTTACTTTTTTTATTTCTCTTTAAATTATTTTAATAACATTTCAGGGCTTTGATGTTGCACAGTTAGGGTAAATCAAGCAGTAATACTCCTTATAAACTTTACAGTTGAAGAGAAAAACAATACTGTCACATGACTTTAAAGGGCAAGAGCATTTGCCCCTAACTTATTTTGAAGCAACATGCTTTATGCCACAATTTTCTCCTTATTTCTCTTCAAAGTGTCTTTTTATAATACTTGAGGATTTCAATATTGCAGATATTCAAGGTAAACTAAGCAGGGACTCAGACTAGGAAATTTCACATGAGAAGAAAAAATTTTGTCACATGACTTTCACAAGCAAGTCGTAAAATAGGACAGTGTACTACACTACTTCACATTGGGGTGACTACATTTCCCCTTTAATTGCCATTCATAAAACAGGGCAGTCTACTGATTCAAGTTGGGGTGACTGCATTTTTCCTTTAAAGAGGTAGTTATTACCTGTCCTATTGAAAGAAGGAAAAAGAAACTAGTAAAGTCTTGGAGGACTTTTGTGAGATAAATGGTACTGACAACATGAGAACCATATTGAACAAAGGAGATACAGTAAGGATTGTGTCAAGTTGGTTAGTTAGATAGAGTTTTATGGCCCAGTTTCTATCCAGTTGGTTCAAGTCGAGCTGGTCACAGCCTTTTTTCCAGTTGTGGCTCACTGGCTTGTTTTCCATACTCCAAGATGGTGTCAAAGCTTAAATGCATTTCATAAAGGCAGTCATCTCTCATCCCAAACTAAAAGTTTTGTAGTTAGTCCACTGAAATTCTTAGGTGGGACAGCTCTTTAATTGACAGCAAGTTAAAAAATGCAGAGTACTGTACCTCATTTTAAAAATCATGCACTGTGCTGAGAGTGTTTCGATTATACATTGGGGTCTTGTCTTGTATACTCATCCCCAAGCAATAAACTGAGATTGTATCTGGAGGAGGATGAGTTTAAGACGTTGTAGAAGGAGGGGGGGGGGGGCTTAATTAAGTAGGTTAGGAGAAATGGAACTGCTTGGGGTGAGAGGATAAAGCCTTAAAATTTTGGTGATCAGTGACTACTAGACTCTTTCTTGGCAAAGAAAGATCTCCCTTATTATTTCTACAGTACCATCCTTTAATTTGTCTTCATCCTCGCCTATTCTCTCCATAGATTTTTGTTTACATTTGGAGTACATTGGAGTGAATGATTTCATGAAGTAGAGTGCGATATTAACAGGGAGTAAACTTCCCCAAAATAATCAATCCTGCCAAAGTCTTCAGCATGTGATTTTACATGTTTTTGAGTGTAACAGTATAGAGAAAGTGGTGCTAAATGATTGAAGTGTCAGAGGCCGAAAGGCAGATGGAGACACAGTGACTGGCATTGCATACATATACTAATGGACTGAGTTGAACATTACAGCAAAATTTCAATTGAGAGACTTGACTTCATGTGTAGTATTACAGGAAATTCGTGTTTAATTAATCATTGGTCTAGGAAATTAAGACAGTCATTTATTTAAATATGGTGAATAATTTAGTGTCAGAAATTATCAAAGCAGTTCTGAGGTTTCTTTATCACAGAAACAAGGAAGGGTGATGGACCTTATTTACAAAAGCCACTAGACAATTTTGCATTTGAATAGCAGTTGAACAACTTATTGGATCTAAAACTGGATAAATTTGTTCCTGATTATCAAAAGCAATGCTTTCAGAGAGAAGTTGCACAGATTGCTGGACTTGTAAGTCCATTCCAGTCCTCACCTACCTCCTATCACCCTATGTAGCCTATACCATTTATACACATCCTTGCCATGTGACAAACTAATAACACTGTTATTGGTTTGTGAATTTTGAAATAATAGATGCATCACCAGGGTTTCCGCCAGAGGGGGAAAGGGGGATTTGTCCCCCCCCCCTTTCCAGAAGAAGGTGGGTAAAATCCTCCCCTTTTCATTTCCATAAAAATTAGAAAATTTTAAATATCTTTCTTACTTAAAAAGATGACACTTTTGCAGCAATGTTTGAACTTACACAAATAAATGGCCTTTAAAACCTTCAAATTACCCCTTACAGGGACCTTGAAGCAAGCTTTTGTCCCCCTGAATCCACTTATAACTTAAGCCTAGGACAGCCTCAATTGGGACTTGGGGTTTAGCAGTTATAAATACCCCCCCCTATTTTGTGTTTCTGACGGAATCCCTGATCACCCCTCCATACTTCCTATTAGAGAACTCAAATCTTATTTTATGTGGCTAAACAAAATATTCTTAATTCCAATCCAGAACTAGCATAATACAGTAAGAGGCAACAAGAATCTACCTACAGGCTACAGGACAGCTGCTAGCCTAAAACACACATTTCTAAATGCTCGCAAAAATGCAACAATACCCTGTGTGACCTCCTACATAATATGAAATACATGATGTACATAACCCTTTCCTGACCCACAAGAGAAATTGATTACCAACTTTTGTTGGTAGCTTAAAATAACTTTGCCAATGGAAGTGAATGACTTTGTCAAAAATGTTTGAAAATAATCTTCAAGTTTAAAAAAGTCCCTCCAACTTGTTTATTCTTTAGGGGAAAGTCCCCTTCAGATTTCATTTTATATAAATGCACACACACTGGTTGTGGAAAGAAATTCAAGTGTAGTTGTGATACAGCACCTGTAGTAAAGTCATCAAGTTGAAATGGGCAAACCATGAGTAGAAGGGAGCTCGTAGTAGCAAAAGGTTTTAAATCTCATTGCAATTAGGACAAGTTGGTTGTTCATTTTTTTAGCAAAGCTAATAATGTCCTTCAGTATTCTAAGGTTGCACAATTCATGAGGACTTCATGTAGTGATGTAGGATAACCTTTTTTTGGTCCTGATTATCTTCCCTCTTACTTCAGTCCTCCTCCCACGAACAGGCTATATCATTAATTTATCGTACTTGCTCTACAAACAGCCTTTACTTCGTTGCCAGCAGGCAATTAGTATACTGCTCTGGGCAAAACGTTACCGGGGATTCTGCCAGAAACATAAAAGTTGGGGGTTCATTACTACTAAACTCCAACTCAAAGTTGGTCCTGCCCTAGTCTTTAAGTTGTGAGTGGGTTCAGCGGGGGACAAATGCTGGCTTCAAGGCCCCTGTAAGGTGCAACATGAAGGGTTTTAGAGGCCATTTATTTGGGTAACCTCAAACATTGCTGTAAAATGTTTTCTTTTTAAGAAACCAAGATATTGACAATTCTGTAGTTGTAATGGCAGAGTTTCCCCACTTTCTTGTGAAACCCCTTTTCCTCCTCTGACAGAAACCCTTATTACCATGCATTAATGAAGTACTGTAAACTCCATTCTCAGTCAACCATAAAATGTCATGTGATCATGTATTATCTCTTTAACATCTGCCACCCATAATTGAGCAGATATTCTATTGACTTCTGTGTTTGTTTCTTTGTGATGCACTGTCGTGCAATATTAAACTGGTATAAGAGGTTCAATAGATCTTTTTGTCAAATTCACAGTCAAAAGAGATCAAAAATGGGGGAAGTAGAATTATTTATCACATGAAGTTACTTTGTATTCCACATGCTATGGTACAATGTCTCATTTTATCAAGGTCCATGTAGGTGCGACAATAGTCCTTGAATATATAGTACATCACAGGTGGAATAGTTTGTATAAAGGAAGAAAGCTTTTGTTGCATTGGATAAAACATTAGTTGACGTTCCTTGGCACAATTAATTAGTTATTCAAATTTGACTGATCACTGTTGCCATATTAAGTACTCTTGTGGGAAACCTTCACAAAAGCAATTTGCAAATTTATTTCTATGTTCTCATTACTTGTGTGCAATCATTTGTACAAATATGTATTTTATCTTCAGTTAAAGAAAAACTTGAACCTTTCATTTGTAAATTCATTTCATTATGTCTTGAGTTGCCTAGTGTTGTCAACGAAAAGGTTTGTTTACACTACACTTTCAAAAGATGCCTAGCATCCTAAAATAGCCTTACACGCTATGTGTTCAGGTGTCTTCAGTTTCCTGTCTTTCTGAACTGACAGTTTAAGGAGAGAGAGAAACTGGCAAAGGGGAAATGAACTGTGGATGTTTTCCTTGTGTCAAAGTTGTGTATGATACAATCTTATCCATATATGCAATGGAGTAGGGAAAACAAGCCAGTGAGCCACAACTGGAAAAAAAGGCTGTGGCCGGCTCGAATTGAACTAATAGGTTGGAAACTGGGCAGTAAAACTCCATCGAACTAACAAACTTATCCATGTATGATATAACTGTTTAGAGGCTTTAATATGGGGCAGAAAATGCATATCTTTGAAATAGCGATATACCTCAGGTAGTATGAGTGGCCCCTGTGGTAATAATTACAGAGTACAGTATCATTGGGACAAATAAGCCAAGGCAAATAACATAGGAAGGGATCTAGAGGAACCTCCTGTAAGGGCAAGGAGCGCAGTATGAGGTGTGAAACATGAGTTTTAATCTAAGTAATTTGGGAACATTGGGACAGGGCGATGCTTTTCTTTATAAAACAACTTGTGCAACATGGCAATTCTTATAGAGCAAAAGAAGTTGTCCCAAGCTTGTTTTGACACAACAGCTAAACCTTACAATTTTCTCCTTATTTCTCTTTTATCTTCATAATATGTCAGGATTATAGAAAATGGGCAGTGAGGTTAAAAAAATTTCTTGTAAAGTATTAGACTGAGAAAAAAATGAAAGGAATAAATGAAAAGAAACAAAAAAAAGCTATAACACTAAAAAATAAAATTTCAAATTGTAACACCATATGGAGTTAGTTAGATGGAGTTTTATGGCCCAGTTTTCAACCTATTGGTTCAGTTCGAGCTGGCCACTGCCTTTTTTCCAGTTGTGGCTCACTGGCTTGTTTTCCCTACTCCATTGATTATGTGGAGCATCAAGCAAAGACAGTACTGTAGGTTCCATTTTTAGAGTCTTTGGCATGACTTGACCTGGAAACAGAACCTGGGTTTTCCGCATGAGAGGCACCATGCTCTTACGGCATATCAAAGGAGTGGTAGATTTTACTGTTGGTCAAGTAACTCTGAACCTGTCAGTAGGGTACAATATTGTCCCCCACCAGTTTACTAAGTTTTTGCTGTTGAAAAAGTGCATGGCCTTGTTCATGAGATGGAAAACTAGATAGGAGAGTTATCATTTAACTGACTTCTAAGTAAGAGTCCTAGATGAAGATTCATTAAACAGGAGGGTGTCTTTCTGTCTTTCTGTAACTAGAATTACTCCCTTGCAACAAATGATCATCAGGTTTATGAGGGGGCGGGTTTCCCCAGAATTTTCCAAGGAGAACGTCTTTGCACTGAAGAAGGAAAAAGGTATTACCTACACATATACCACCACAACTTAACTTTTTGGACTTTAACTCTCAAAGCCGAAATTTTTGTGTCATTTTGCATCTAGGCTCATGAAAAGGTCAAAAGTTTTCTGAGGGCCCTCCAGTGTTCATCCCTTAGACCCATGTGTGGAAAAAATTGAGAAGTTGAGAGGCTCCTTCCCAGGAAATTTTGGTGTGTGCACTTTAACAAAGCATTCTTTGTGTACATAGTACATTCCAAATACTGCATCCATCAAAAATAAGCACTTTGGTTGTTTATCCATTGTAAGTGTGAAAGGTTTGCATGTATAAAGGTGCCTTGGTGAAGACACCATGGAAACTGACCAATCAGTAGGTCCATTAACATTAAGCCAGTCACTATACTTTTATGTTCAAAAATACTTAAAGGGCCAATCCTCTCACCCCAAACTACACTTCTTGTATGGGGTAACAGGATCCCTCAATTGGCTCAGCTCTTTGATTGACTGCTTATTCAAACAATGTAAAGTACCAAAGCTTATATTACACAGCATGAGCTGTGTTGAGAGTGTTTCCATTATAAACATTGAGCTTTTCTATGCTCACCCATAAGCAATAAAAACTGAGATTGTGTCTGGATGAGGATGAATTTCATACAATTGTGGGAGGGGCATAAATACTGTAAGAAGGTTACTGTGGGAGAATTGGAACTGTTTGGGATGAGAGAATTGGGCCTTTAAGTATAGAAAGCCTTCATGAAAACAGTGTTTGATGAAGTAGAGCTTATTAAGTAATGATGCTCCTTAGTACGATTTTGGACTAAAGCAAAGTGACCTATCTTTGATTCGGGCACAGTGAATTAGCTACTAAGACATAGAAGATCATTTTTAGGGATGTAGTCTTTACCTCTCCTGGGTATTTTAACCCTCCTTTATACAACTCTGTCTTACTTTGGGACAAACAAAAATCAGAAAGTCCTTTAATATTAAGCTTTAACAAATAGAGATTATGATGGTCTAAAAGACAATTATAAGCAATGTAAACATTTTGTCTGTGCTTGTACTGTTTCATGCAACTAGTAGGACCCTTGCAAGAGCACCTTCTGTTGATTTTCACCCGGCTGAGCAGCCCCATTGTAGTAGCACTACAATACAGTAGTAGGGATTACAGATTTGCAAATTGCAGGTAGATTTGGTTAACACTAGAACCAAAATTTGTCTTAATAGCCAAAAATATGGCCTTTTCTTAATTGACATACTCTGGTATTTGTATCTGGGGTTCCCTGGAAATTGCAGTCTTATGTTGCTCCTCCTATCAGGTCCTGTTTACCTGTGCATGTTGTCAGAGTTCCCTGGAAAATGTATTTAACTTGCTTCCATCTGGTCTAAATCTGTGCCATGCTTGTTTTCTCTATTGATAAGCAGTAGCAAGATATTTTAATGTTTGAATGTTATCAGTTACTGTGGGTCAAAGGTCACATGGTTGTTTTGTATTGAGAATTATGTTTTTGCTCAGGTGAATGTGTTATTGTAGTGCAGATCCATGTCACCCATAAAACGTGAATTATAGCATTGGTTGAACATTTAATAGCTTGCATCAGATTAAACTTAGAAGTAACTTTCTTTCGGTGATAGTTTTGTCAGTATGGATGTCTTGTGTGGTAGAAGCTGTGCTTAAATGGGGCATAGTGAGTTGAAATCATTGTTTTAACTAGGGTTTCAGAAACTCCTATCACAATACAGTACTTCTTATTAGCATATTTAGTGAAGTCTCACTACCAAAAGTTACCCCTTCAAAATTATAACTTTTAATTTTGGATATGCTGGCTTGTAACAGTTTTATGCATTTGGAAAAGTATTTGGTCATGAAATTTTCAAACGTAATAGAATTGTTTAATTCATGTTGCAGACATGTAATTACCCCTTGTTATGTCTGATTCACATTATTCTTTTGCTGCTCAGAGAAGTTCTGATACCACAATCGCTTTTCAGCCACCTTAGAAAACTTCGTTGACCTTGTTTTTTTTTTGCATCTAAGCTGTGCATTGGGAAGTTACTGAGTTAGTTTTAACTGACAAATTTCATGCATATTGCCTCTTTTTACCTCTTATTACCTTTGCATATCATGTGTTACTCCCTTACAACCATTTCCAGCTTATGGTGAGGTTTATTCAGGGTTTCTTAGATTTGAATTAGTTAATCCACAGTGCCCTCACTCACCTGCAGTTATTCCCAGCAAATGAAAGATACACATGAAACATGTATTTGAGCAACTTAAGTATAAGCATTGTCTAAGTTGATGACCTTTGTAATGAGAAGGCTCTCTGTGACAAAGTTTGGTAAAATTTGACAAGTTTCATGTTTCAACTCAATGCACCATTAAGGGTGCTTTTACACTATTGATCCGGATCTGATCCCCTGTGCAGGGTCTGATCCACTGCTCAAGATCAACTTTGTAGTGAAGATGCAGATCAGATCCGGATCTGATTGCCTGATTTTGATCCTAGTACTGTAAGGGGGGAGGGAGGTTCAGACCCCGTGCAGGTGATTTAATTTGGAGTGTAAATGCCCCCCCCCCCCCCGGATCAACAGTGACCTGAGATCAGCAGTGGTCTTTTATTGATTTCCTGTCTGGAGATGGTCCACACATATGTGCTTTCTCACTTTTTATGGTTAACACTTTGATGTGCAAGGGCATGAGCTTGAATTTTGTAATTCATTTGGAGCCACTTCACTGAAGCACAAAGGGGGATCAGAGTACAAGACAATTGTTTATGCACCAGGATCAAGCCATACTGTCCACGTAATTCTATATGCTGATATCATCAGGCAGGCTATCAGATCTGGATCAAATGTAAAAGCACCCATAGGGTCATTATACTGTACCTTTAAGCATACCATGTTTCAATACTGGTGCCACACTTTGCATTCGTCTCTACCAGTTTTTGTCCCAAAAAATGATATTAAAGAGGGATTTTCCCTTAGAAAGAGGGGGAATATCTTGTCTTTTCATGACCTCTATGGGAAATGTATGTATTATTTAGGGCACAGGAAGTCTTCAAACCTAGGTTGATAAAATAAATAAAAAGCATTTTAAAGTGATGGCTAGGAAAACTGTATTGGAAAAATTTGGCAAGACACTCACATAGAAAATGGCTGTTTTTCATGCCTATGAATATTTTTTGAACTCTTGTCATTAATGAATGATATTAAGGAAGAAAAGCTGAGACTAGAGTATACTAGTTAGACAATTTGAAAAACAGATAAAAGCTTATGTCCCTGCCATGCTGTGTAAACAACAATAGAGTTTATGCGTGACATTGTGCAATGTAATTTTGGAGGAAAACAATGAAGCATGTGACACGCATGTAGAAGACTGCACCTTCTGTGAATAGTAGAATTAGACCGCAGGACTGGAAAAATCCTATTCTATGTGCCAGGTTCCTGCAGGCTCCCTATTCCAATGTTCAGACTTCCAGAATTCATGACAGAAATATCTAGTGGGCTATTAGCATACATACACCAAGGAGTTGCATGAACAATTTAGTTAGGCAGTATTGGGCTTAAGCAAAATCCTTTCTGGCTATTACAGTCTTTTACCAGAAAGCCCAGTGGGCTAGTGTACTTCTTTCAAACATTTTTTTGAGCACTGGGGCCCCTTATTCAGCAATTTAGTCCGATCACTGCTCTTATGGGAGGTTCTGAATAAACAGCATGGGGTTCATGGTCAGGGAGAGGTCTTATGGGAGGGGTGTCAATCCTTTTTTTTTATGTATAACTGGTTAATATTTTTTCTTTCATTTTGCAGGCCAGGGACGACTTGTGCCACTCTGTCCAACAAACACTAGGCCCGTTCTCAGCAGTGGTGAACACATCTCAATTATCAGCATTAATCGGAATACCAAAGCAACCTCAGACACCAGTAGGTCCTTCTCCGGGACAAGAGTTTTTTAGATCAAATCACAGTTTACCAGAAATGCAAGGACAACATAATGGTACATATCCCGGTCACCATAGAAACAAAAAGGGTCCCAGTGGAAGTCAAAGTGCAAAAGGTAGCAGTCATTCCAAGTCCAGTAGTTCACGAAAATCTGTAGATAATTCAAACTCTAAGTCGGGAAAGGATAAAACGAAAAGCTCTAAATCTCATTCTGCCAGATCTGACAGTGCTAGTAGTAAAGGTTCAACGTCATCATCTTCTGCATCTTCACAAAAGATATCCAAGACTACAAGTCGACCCTCTTTGGATTTGTCCAAAGTGGGCAATTTAGTCGACAGCAAAAGGGAAAAGAACAACCCTTCCAAGAGTGACAAATTAGTTAGAAGTACAGGTAAAGCTGACTTGCCTCATTCAATGCCAAAGATATCCGATTTCACAGATTCCTCTCCACTGAAGCATCCCAATCCATCCCACTTATCGGTGGATTTAGAACGCAGCCAGCTGTTCGATACCAATTCTTCGTCGTTCGCCCTGGACAGCAAAGATGACGAGGAGGATGCAATACAGAGAGGATCAAATGCCACAACACTTGCCACAGATTTTGGAGATATGATGGTAAGTTCATGAATTCCTTTCAATTTTAACCATCTCATCCCCCCCCCCCTCCCCACTCCCACATCTTCTAACTTAAGACTTTTGTTGCTGGGTTGTCACTGTAGTTTGCTGTGGAATGTTAATAAATTAAACCCACAATACTGGCTTGATATATATTATGCTTTTAGGCTTTTATCACATAAAAAACATTGGTCAAGAAAATTGCATAAGAAAGGACTCAAAACACATTCATACATGAACTGGCAAACTATGTGGAGACTGCAGGGCCATTAGCTGTGATATTCCGTAGAAAGATGGCCTGCTCCAGACTGAATTACTTGTTGATTTAGCTATGAATGGGATAGTCTTCCTTCCCATTTGCATGAATCACATCCATTCTTATTGTCCCAGCTATTCCCAGGTTTGGAACGCATGGTTCCTATTGAAAAACTTCAGTTTTTAAGAGAACATGTCGGACCCTTTTTCATTCCAGGATGTCTTCCAGGAAAGGGTTGCATCAAAGTCCCTGTAATACTTCAGTACCATGTCACCATTCCTTGCTTTAATATCTGCTGGGATTTGAAAAGTTAGTAACTCCTCATACTGATGTCTTGAGCACCATGTGACTTAGTCAAAATTGTCAATCAACATTTATCTTTTGAAATTTTTAGTGCACTGTAGTAAATGTAGGCCATTGCTGAGGGCATACTAACTTCTATCAGAATATAGTCTCTGAGACTATTTTGCACTGTCTTCCCCCCCCCCTCCTTCCCTAAAGTTATTTGTACTTAACAAAGTTGCCAGTAATAATTGCTGTCATGAAAAAGCTGATAGCACCATTGGAACCAGGACTTGGGTTTTAAATTTTCCAGGCATGCTATAAATCACACTCCTCAGGAAATTGAGAATAGTGGCAGCTGTGCTGTTTTATTAAATACACTAATAGATTAATATGAGCACCTCTCTTCATCTAGGTGTACAAAAAAACACACTTCTCACAGTGAGTTTAGGTGAGTGATGGTATGCGATTGGACACTCACACCTCAAAATTCAAGGCCTGTGGAACTCTCCCCACTAGAGGGCAACCTATACCCAAGTATTTCTTCCTCAGTCGAGTTTGCTAAGAATTCATAGCGGTAAAAATCATGCCACATTTCCATGAATACATTCCAAGTGGAAGGAAAAAGTGTTTGAAATGACCTTTTTATCCAGTTGATGTGGTAAAAGAGAAAAAATTCTGATACTTTGTGGTATCTCAAGTGATTATTGAAAAGTTAAAATGTGAACAGAATGAGGTGAGATTCTGTAGGGATCAAGAACTTCTCAGAACCTATCCATCTTTTCATGAGATTTTTTTAACTGGTTCAGATCTTAATTTTCTTCTCCTGTAGTAGACCATGACTGAGCAAAAGCATCCAGTGTTTTCATTTCTTGGAAATTTTATATCTATATCTGGAGCAGTTTGTGGTTTGCTGTAAGACTTCTCCTTGCCAGGATGAGAACAAAAATCCCATTCATGGCAATTTTGTTATATCCGGTAAAACATATTTGTTGTCACTTTAGGTATTAAGCTTGAGCTGTTTCAGGAGGAAATTGCTTGTCCTGTTACCACATATACAAAAGAAAGGCTGCCTCATCACCCTAAACTTGCTTCAATTTAATCAACTCTGCTTAAAAATTTAATTAATATTTTAGAGCCTTTACTTCTTCGTTACTTATAAATATTTCAGATGTTAAAACTAGAGCTGATACTAAAATGTGTTCTGTATGAAACTAAAGCACTTAAAGATAGTACTGTGAAAGCTACTTAAAAAATTAATTGTTTTAATTTTAAACATGGGAGCCTTCTCAACAATTTGCTGAGGAGTAATTTCCTTTTTTTGATTGATTTCAATAGTAAATACTTGGTTTTTCCTTATATATAATTGTTTTCATTACAAAGTGTAGCTACTAATGGAATGCTGATTATTTATTAAAGGTGGTGTCCTCAATGCAGCCAAACAAAGCCTTTTGTGTTCATGTGGTATGGTATAGGCCTACACAATGAACAGAGACTTACAAAGTTATATATGTTTGCAGCCTATAGTCCTGTGCTATTGGTTGCCCCCAATCTTAGACAGGACTCCTATAGTATAGTATAATAGCTCATGGATTTTCAAAGAGCCGATTCCTGCTAAACCCCACACACCTGCCTAGGATCCAGTTACTCTCTTTCTTATCATTTTATGAGACGATTTATTTTCTTTAGGCCAAATTCAAAATATGAATCCAAACCTCCAAAATTTACAGATGTGGTTTACTGGTCTTTGTGTAAAGCATTTCCGATCCTAATTGCTCTTATGCAGTGGACTCCGCACATCTAAATCAGGTTATAAATGTGAACTATATGTAGGCCTATAGGGCTACATAAATACATTATGAACCATAGGTGGGTAGTAAAGGTTTATGAATGGACTAGAGGTCAATGAGCCCTGGGCAGGGTTCATCCTTCCTAGTGTCACTATTACTAACAAAAAGAAAAAAAAAACGGTGATTTCATAGGCAGACATTTTGATTTATGTGTTGAACGTTTTTATTTTACTTTATGCTCATGTTGCTTCTAGTCCTTGGTTCTTCTGTGTATATAAATTGTCACTTTTACTTTCATAGTTTTCGCAGTGTAAAATTGCTTTTGTTTAATACAGGGCTAAAGAAATGTTGTACCAGTTCTTTTTTCAAATAACAGCTAAATCTCAGAAATTCCCTCCTGCTTCTTCTTGAACTTTCAAAGTATCCTTCATGATATCTACGACAAAAATATTTCACAAAAACAGTGTAGACTCATTTCAACACGGATACGGATGAGGATCAACCCGAAACGGCGAACAAGTCACAATGCCAAAAACTACTATGTCAAACTGTGATTCCCTTTTTTTCCTTGAATGACGTTAGTACATAACGGTTCACTGCAAAGAGTACAAAAATACAAAATACATATCAGAACTGGAACAAATACCAAACATTCCGAAAAATTAGAACTTGTAAATAAGAAATAGTTTAATTCTGTAAATAAAAAAATAAACATTTAAATTCTCAATATAATCATTCAAAGTTGGTACATGATTCTGCAAGATTGGCATTCTGGCATTCTAAAGATAAATTCACATTGTACATATGGGTGCGGCACTAAAGCAGACGTTTCCCTGAGATTGGATAGATAATCTGTATTTATTTCAGACATGTACAGCCAAAACAATCACTAAAAACACGCAAAACTAAGAAATAATAAATAAGTTAGAAAGCAAGATAATTACCACTGTAGTTGTTGCGCCTTCTGGACACGAATTATGGCTCTCAATAGTCGCCTTTGCTTCACTATGCTAAGTGGAGATCTACAAAGGTCTGATACGATGATTAGGATAGCCGCACCTAGTATACAACACGTAGGCAGTCACACTTGACTGCATTTAGATAAATAATACTTAGAGGTCGCAAACTCTGCTCTCGTACCATGAGCAAAGTTCACGACATAGTACGGGTATTTACTTGACCTGCCACTACAAACAGGATAGACCAAGCAGTACTTCTAAATATTATAAGTAAGAAAGATATTCTCAAATGATTCTCAACTGCCATTCTTGAAATTACATAGTCTTCTACAGTATATACTGATCCAACATGGAATTGGGGTGAATGCACTGTCCCTTTAATGTTAATATGTTTAAATCAAGTGTAAAACACAGTGTAGGCAAATATAGTGACTGGTAGGCTTACAGTATGTTCTAATTACTTACTTGCCAGTTTTTTTTTCTTTTGTCTGGTTTTATTGGGAGCATCTTCTAGGTCTACCTACAATATGTAAATTGCAGTGGAGTTGCCTTTGCTCTTGTATAGGAACTCAAATAATATAATTAAGTTAAATGAAACAGCACATCTACCACAGTCCTCTCTTTCATGTGGGTTGTGATTTGTAGCACACCAGATAATCCTAAAATCAAGTCCCACAAAAGGTACTGTTTTATCACTGTTAGAATATCGTTTATGTAATTATTAAACATTTTGGTGTTATATTCAGGAAGTTTTATGTGCCTATTTGTTTCCTTCTCACTTCTTATATACCTGCTAAAAGGTCAAAGTTGGGAAATTAAGTCATCTGTTGTTAGACCTTTTATCAAATGGACTTGTACAGTATTTGTACTGTATTTGCAACGAAAATTTCACTTCCAATGCATGCTGGGAAGGAAAGCGTGCTTCAATAGAAACTGTCTATCAGTGTTTGTGCTAACATGTGCAGTTGCACCATTCCCTGACATCATAGAACAAATCATGAATATGCAACAAAACGAGGACAAAGATAAACTACTTTGGCAATAACCTGTATGTCTGCCATACTTAACATTGTGCCATACTCTACATTACCTTTGACCAAATTAAGTTATAAGGGTTTAGTATGTGGTTTCTGTGAAAGTGAAAAGGGTTGCAGAATATTGTCTTAGTTCAGCTCTGCCTTGCATATGAATATTTATATTAAAACCACTGCTATCAGTAGTCAAGAAATGATTTAAAATTAGTTCCTTTAGTCTATTTTGTTTCTCATCACCTCAAATTCATACATGTTTTTTCCCAAACTAACCTCTAAGTCCATCTGGTGTAGACATTTTACCTTTGGTTACAGCCATCATTCCATCTCCTTCTTACCCAGTTTTAAAGGGGCTCTCTTTGAGTTGATATGGATAACTAAATATGAGCGTTACAGGGTCACTACCACATGACAATACTTAAAGGTAGCATTGTGAGTGAAGTTTTGTATCTTATAGTAACAACAATAATTAACAATAAACAATATACCTCCCTTGAGACTTAATTTTTCACACAGAGATGTGCTCAAACCCCAGCACTTCTCCCTTTGGACCCTTCAACAGCTTGTCCTGAACCCCACCTACAGGAGGGTACACCATATGTTCAGTGTTGCACAATATATGAAAATTTTTGTCCCTCCCCCCCTCATTTTCCTTTGCCCTTAGTTTGCTTCCTCCCTCTTCCCAAGTTTGACCCTCCCCATGCACACTCACCCTTCTGTGCATAAGCACATATTAAGGCAGTTTTCGTTTGCTTGAATACTAGGGCTGTGAATGTTTAGCAAAAAAAACTAAACATTTTACCTCAAAAATTCGTGATCGTTTAGCGATTAAACACGGTTACCTTATCACAAAAAAAAAAATGATTTCAGTATGTAGTGATTGACACTGTATGTAATGCAGAAATAATAATAGTTGTTATCTTGCATGGTAAAATAAAATTATTCTGAAACTTTTAAGCATACAAGGTTCAAATATGCCCAGAATGTTCCACAAAAACCAGGGATCATCAGAGTATACAAATGGATAAAAAACTATCAAGAACAGGTTTTGTGATTAATTGTTTGTAGCTTTGTAAGAAATGTTTATTCCACATGCAATGGTTTAGTGATAAATTGCTACACATTCACAGCCCTGTTTAATACCTGCATTCTTGTACTACCTAAGTGCTAGTTTAAATGCAATACATCTTTGTTCATACTGAAGTACAGTTAATTTTGAATATCCTTGCCAGAAAAAGACCCTTTGGCACAGTCCCAGTAGAGGTGGTTAATTGCATTAAGGATTGAATTCTAACATTTTGGGATGATCAATGTTTTCCTCAACACAAGTCAACTTTCCTGATATTTTTGGTTTGTTGTGATTACACCACAATTGTTTATACTCCATTGTTTGCTAAATTTAGATCAACTGCAGAGATTGTTCTACATACAGTATGAACTCTGCTCTAGAGACACGGTGTATACATGTTGATAAAACAGAGATCTTTAGAGAACCTGGTAATTTATTTCATTGCATCTGACTTTGCACTGCCCTTTGGGGTCATGTTCTTGCTTGAGTATACCATTTCATTGTGTTCTGTTACTCTGAGAACAGACCTTGCCTTCTTTTCGTTCCCCTCCCTCTTAAGAGTTCAATGTTCTTTTCTTCCTACATTCACAAGAAATTGAAACTGCTTCTTTCAGAGACTGTGGAGTCAATTTTGAAAGGAAAGGGCTAACTATCGAAGCAGCCTAGTATGTTAAAAAAACAAATGAAGTGTTAGAGGGCCCAAAATACAGCTAAAGGCAGCCTAAAATCCCATGGCAGAAAAAGGGTGGAACTAAAGCCCCTGAGTCTCTGTGGTCCCTGTCTTTACAAACAACACCCTGGAATGCAATAGAAGGGTCTCATTATGTGTACTTACTTTTCTTTGTTGCAGTGTCTTGCCCAAGGTTTTTTTGGTTACCTTAAAGGGCCAATCGTCTCACCCCAAACTGCACTTCTTGTAGGGACACTTCTTTTGTAAGAGACACTCTCAATTGGCTCAGCTTTTTGGTTGACTGCTAATTCAGGCAATGCAGAGTACCAAAGCTTATATTGCACAGCATGAACTGTACTGAGAGTGTTTTGATTTATGCACATTGAGCTTTTCTATACTCACCCTGAAGCAATATGAACTGAGATTGTGTCTGGATGAGGATAAATTTCAGACAATTGTGGGAGGGGCTTAAAGGGCAAGAGCAGTCATCCTAAATTGAAATAGTGTAGAAGACTTTCCAGTTTCATAATTGGCTGTTGGGAGTCATGTGACGACATTTTCTCTCTTCATATGTGAAATTTACTAGGAATAACTGCTTGATTTAGCTTGAATATGCAATGGTAAAGTCATAAAATGTAACGAAAGATACTTTGAAGAGAAATAAGACAAAAATAGTGCTATTTAGCTTTTTCTTCAAAATAAGTTTTGGGGGACTGCTCTTTACCTTCAAGTAAGAAGGTTAAGAGAATTGGTACTGTTTGGGATGAGAAAATTGAGCCCTTTAGTCAGTTGTACCCTGATACCTGTCATGAGATTTTCCCATGTACATTAGCTTTACATGCTTCTTGTGGACACCTACCAGACTCCAGTGTGAAATGCTATCAAATGACTGATATGATCATCATTGGTGGTACTTTGCGTAGGCCCATGATGTTGCTGAAAGTGAGATTTTTCTGAAATTTTGCCAAACAGTCAAATACAATTAGGAAAGTGACAAGTTCCTTGGCACATGGTGCAGTAGGATCTATACTACATTTAAAGTTCATCCATTCCGGCAGTATTGTCAAACGTTTAGCAATCTGTACTTCTCTCCTTCAAGTACTTACCGCTGGCTCGACTTGAACCAAGAACCAATAAGTTGGAAATAGGGCCGTAAAACTCCATCTAATTAAATAACTCAAGTATTTACCTTACAAGATCTATCATTATGTGTAATGGTTCTTCAATTTTTTTTGGTTGCGATGATAAGAGAAACCAATGCAATCATGATGGGGTGCATGTGTATGTATGTATGTGTGTGTGTGTATGTGTGTGTGTTCGTGACACTTTGCTTGTTAACACGATATCTCAAGGTAGGAATGTGTGACAGTTTTCAAACCTGGTACATAGATGCGCCATATTGAGAGGAAGAACCCTATTGTTTTTGGTGGAGGTCAAAGGTCACCTGGGGTCACCAGGGGTCAAAGTCTGAAAACCTTGTTAATACAATATCTCAAGATAGGAAGCTTGGATAGATTTCATAATTGGTACGTGGATGCATTATAGTCATTAGATGGTCCCTATTGTTTTTGGGGTAGTTCAAAGGTCATCTGGGGTCACCAGGGGTCAACATCTGAAAATCTCATTAACACGATATTTCAAGGTAGAAAGCTTGAATAGATTTCATATATAGTATGTGGATGTGTTATGGTCAGGAGATGGTCCCTATCGCTTTTGGTGGAGGTCAAAGGTCATCTGCGGTCACCAGGGGTCAAAGTATGGAAGCCTTGTTAACAGGATATCTCAAGGTAGGAAACTTGGATAGATTTCATATTTGGTATGTGGATGCATTATAGTCATTAGATGGTCCCTATTGTTTTTGGTGGGGGTCAAAGGTCATCTGGGGTCACCTGGGGTCAAAGTCTGAAATTCTTGTTAACATGATAATTTAAGATAGGAAGCTTGGATAAATTTTATACTTGGTATGTGGATGCATTATAGTCAGTAGATGGTCCCTATTGTTTTTGGCATAGGTCAAAAGTCATCTGGGGTCACCAGGGGTCAACATCTGAAAATCTCTTTAACACGATATCTCAAGATAGAAAGCTTGAATAGATTTCATATTTAGTATGTGGATGTGTTATGGTCAGGAGATGGTCCCTACCGTTTTTGGTGGAGGTTGAAGGTCATCTGGGGTCACCAGGGGTCAAAGTATGAAAACCTTGTTAACGCAATATCTCAAGGTAGGAAACTTGGATAGATGTCATATTTGGTATGTGAACCCCTTATAGTCATTAAATGGTCCCTATTGTTTTTGGCGGAGGTCAAAGGTCATCTGGGATCATCAGGGGTCAAAGCATGAACACCTTGTTTTATACAAGATCTGTCATAAATGTATCATGATAAAATTAGAAAAATATTATTTACATTGATGACATATACTTTGCTCTTGCTACATCCAAGTTGTTCTTCATGGGACAAGGACCCTGCCTGCTGTGGCAACCCTTTGGGCCAGGGGTGGGGACAGCCAGGGGACCAGGAGGGGGAATGAGGAGCTGCTCACTTGGTCGAGTAGGCCCACCCTCACAGAGGCCGCGGAGCCAATTTTGAAATGCGGGGACTAATCATCGAAGGGGCCCAATATGTCCAATAAAATAAATGCAGTTTAAGGCGGCCCAAAGTGCCCACGGCAAAAAAAGTGCGGGGCTAAAGCCCCCTAGCCCCCCCCCGTCTCTGCAGTCCCTGCCACAATCCTCCTCAGTCGACATAACTCCTCTAACCCCTTTCCTTGGTTGCCTTGCATGGTCACCTGGCTAGCCTGACTCTGAGTGTTATATTGGGAATAATGGCCCTTCAGAGTAACCACCCTTCAGAATAGTGATCAGACCCCCATGGGTGACTGCTTTTTCCTTGTAATTCACCAGCTGAATACCTTGATGAAGCATTGAAAACCATAATCATGTTTATGATCTTTGGAATCAGTGAAAAAAAACCATGGAAAAACGGTGGTAGTACTTCCATGAGAAAACCTAGATCAATCCCAGCTGTTTAACAAATGAGCTAAAGAATAAATAGGTGATAAAATGAACAGGATAAAAGGAAACTGGGAAATTGTATGGTCTCTAGGTAAATAAGGTATGGATAAGAAAATGTAACACCTGCTTTTGTGAAATGGAAATAAAACTGGCACAACTGCCATCAAAATCCATCTGAAAGTGACCACTGAAGAAGAGATTCATTGTGTCTGCTATACATTTTGGAAGAAAGTAATATGGGCTGAATTTTACAAGCAAACATGTGGTATAGTCTCATGTCATTGTTTGTTCGGTAAACCATCATCCTGAGGGAAGTTAATGTTGGGCAGTTAATATTGAGGTTATTTTTGAAGTAGCTTACACATCAAACAAGAACCTACCTGGTAGATAGGGTTGTGGGAACATGGTCCTAAGAAACATTAGGTGCATTGTTTTGATTGAACAACACTCCTATAATAATTCTGCATAGCAGAGTCGATGAAAAATCTCACTGAGACTTGGAAGAAATCTTTCTTGGGAATAATTAATGGTATTGAAATGTTTTGAATAGATTTTCCTTCTGTTGATTAAAGGTAAAGAGCAGTCCCCCAAACTTATTTTGAAGAAAAAACTGAATAACACAATTTTCGTCTAATTTCTGTTATTACATTTTGTGATTTAACTATTGCATATTCAAGGTAAAGCAAGCAGTTATTTCTAGTAAATTTCACATTTGAAGAGAAAAAACATTGTCACGTGACTCTCAACAGCCAATCACGAAACTGGACAGTCTACTATACTACTTCAATTTGGAATGACTGCTCCTGCCCTTTAAGCACTGTTGACGAAAGTAACTTTGCAGATGTGCTCACCCTTGCTTCATGTCAGTTTCGTTTGTCCCATCACCCACTGTGCATAACTTGGAGAAGTTCTTACACTGATGCCTCCTATCCTCTTCGTCATTTGGTTTGTCAATTGTCTCATTCTCCTCTGCCATAGCTCTTTTCATGAAGGATTTCTTTGCAAACTGTAGCCTTCCTGACTGGATTCATGCTAAGTGTCTTTCAGCTTATTAGGTGGTGGGACTTGGTTTTAGGTTGACACACCTTTCAACTCATTGAACTCAGTAAGCTGAGTCCCTGTAATGTAATCCATGACCTCTAACTGATGCCAGATGCAAGTCATTCACCTTTGACATATCCACTAGTTAAGCCATCTCCCTCCCCCAGTTAAACCAGCCCTCTCCTCCACTTAAGCTATCATATTAAGCATGATGGATTAAAGGCCCAGAGCGTTCACCCCAGCTTGGAGTTTAGAAGACCGTTCTATTTCATGATTGGCTCTTGAGAGCCATGTGACAATGTTTTCTTCTCAAATGTGAAGTTTACTACACTAACTGCTTGGTTTACCTTGAAAATTCCATAATGAAGTCTTAAAATATTATGAAAAATACTTTGAAGACACATTATAAGGACATTTTGAGTTTTAGCTTTTGCTTCAAAATAAGTTATTTGAGGAAGCCTGCTCTAGCACAAGTGATCGATGTACCAGTTGGATAAGGCACCTATTCTTCTCTGCGCATGAGCCAACATGCCACATTGTGTTTTACTTCCAAATTTATGTTGTTTGATGGTAAATTTAAATGTAAGGTCTGTACTGCAACCAGTTAACTAATTTTCTTTGTCTAATGAATTACCAAAACATAATAATAATTAAAGGCAAAAGTGGTATATGGTTTGCAAAGAATGTAACCAACAGGCTATGACATTCTTTTTGATGTGTTTTTTGAAGTGTAACTTGTGGACATATTGTTGAAAAAAATCCATTTAAACTGTCCTTGTTTTAAATTTTGGCCACAGTCATACATATACATAGCAAAATCAATTCCTCTTATTTTTGGGTTGATATTTAGCTTTTTAGCTCTCTTAATCTTAACAGTTACCATTCCATTAGTCTCTGCTACCTTTTACTTCATATCTGCTATTGTTATACTTTATAAATGTTTGTTTAAGGGGGATTAGAAGGGAGTCCAGGTAAATTAAAGGTCAATTGGGGGCAGTATTGCAGAAAATCTTGTAGAAATGCTGCCACATACAGTATGTAGTATGTATGTAAAATAAATTGCAAAAAAAGAAATAGTGGTCTAGAGTGTAATGAGCTGGTGAAGGATTGAAATTTAAATGCCACCAGTTTTAAAAAGTGTTTAGAAAAAATTGGATAAATTTTTTAGAACGACGGGAGGGAGATTTGGAATGGGAGGGGGGGGGTGCATAGAGTTTTGATGGTACTGGTAGCATCTTCTTTTGCTGAAAGTTTCCTTTACATACCTGTCTTAGATATTATCCACAACTTTCCTATTGTTTAAGTTTGTTATACTGTATATAGTCAATTTTGTGAATTTATGTCTTACATGTTTAACACCCAATCTGCTCTGCCTGATTGATGAACGACCTACACTTCATAGGATTTGTTTGGATTTTTTTGCTATGTTGTGAGTAATAACTTCTACAAGGCAGTTATTCTTAAGAATTGTAAATGTAGGGACGTTTTATCCTTTAACAGTAGGTTCCTTTATGTTAACAAAAAGAACCTTTGTACTGTAGTCATGTTGGTGTGTGTGTTTGTATGTATTTACATATGTATGTGTGCGTTTGTGATGATGGTTTTCTTATACTGTAACTCAACAGGGGAAAGTTTTACTTTAATGATACTTGGTATGTAGAACCAATGTAGTGAGGTGTGCCCTATTTTTTGCACAGTTCCAAGGTCATTTGGGGTTACTAGGAGCCAAACATGAAAAAGCTCTTCAGTTTCTCTGTGTAAGAAGCTGGGATAGATTTCATATTTTGTGTGCAGATAAATTATGGTGAAGGTGAACCTTGCACTTCTTTCCCCTCCAGCAGCCCATATATCTCAAGTACTACATGTCCAATTTGAATGGAGGGTTTGCAAAATTGTGTAGATTTTGTTCTGCCTTAACACACAAATTTAAACTTTTGCTTTAACTTATCCTTTAAGTTTTTCACCCAGGTCCAGTGTATTTGTAAAAATTTGGTCACTTTCCAGTAGTTCTCTTAACATTGACGTAACATTAAAAACTTAATATCAAACATATGAGCTCCAGTGACTGACTGATCAGTGACCACATTTGCATATGAATGAAATATAATATAATGTAGACCTGTCAAATTGCAGATTAGTGTACCAAGCAAATTTACAAGCAGTTAAAACTCAGTATAGTATTCAAATCTTTCTCATCCCTTTAGTTATTAAGTGTCTGCACTATACCCCTTTCTTGCTGGTCTCCTTTTGACCTTGTAATCCCCACAATCTGTAACTAACCATGGTATGCTAATAGCACACCAGAAAAAGGACTCAGGCAGAACCTCCTGGAAAAAGGGCCCAGGCTGGCTTGATTTAAACCAACTGGTCAGAAACTGTCAAAACACTAACTAACTAACTAACTAACTAACTAACTAAGGGTGCTTTTACACTTGATCCGGACCTGATCGCCTGATGTTATCAGCGTATGGAATTACATGTCTGGCTTGATCCTGGTGCATTTACACTTGTCTCGTACTCTGATCCTCCTCAATGCTGCTTAAGTGGAAGTTGCTCCAAATGAATTACGAAATACAGGCACACGCGTGTGCGCACCAAAGTGTAAACAAAAAATAGACCCGGTACATGTAGCATGCACACCCTACCTTACCCCACCGTTGATCCAGCGAGCATTTGCACTGCAGATTGATTGCCTGCGCGGGGTCTGATCCTCCCCCCTTACTAGGATCAAAAACCTCCCCCCTTACTAGGATCGAAATAGGCGATCAGATCCGAATCTGATCTGTATTTACACTGCAAATTTTATCTCGTGCAGTGGATCAGCCCCCCCGCAGGCGATCAGATCCGGATCAAGTGTAAAAGCACCCTAACTAACCCTCTTATCTCCTTCTAAAGAACTCTTACGTCCCGATGATGAAAATTTAGAGCTGCCATCATATCTCAGAGGAAGTTGCAAGGGCATAGGGCACCCTCTCTCCACTTTTCAATTAGAATAATATCTATACAATGTTAAGTGTCTAAATATATAAACATCAAAAAGTGCTGTAGTGGTTACTGCAGAAATGATATATTTTCCCATGAACCTATGACGAATTATTTTTGAATCATTGCAACCATAAAATTATTGACAAGGTTAACCTGTTGCAATTAATTTGTCAAGTAGTTTACTGTGGAACTGAGGCATATTATGTCTTGTTCAAAGTTTAAATTAAGTGGACAGATCATGTCACAAGTAGGAATGACTCTACTTGTTCATACAGTACGTGTGTTGGTCTTATAGACTTAACAGCTTGCGCTGATTCTTTACATATATCAAAAGTATTGAATGTGACTTGTGATTTATAATATGCAATGCTCCCTTTAAGGTTAGACAAGAGAGTTGAAATGAACTCAGAAAGGCTAGGGATGAAGGGTCCTTGACACTCAGATGATGGCACCACTATACTTTTATCCACTTTTCATTTGTAAATCTCAATGGAAAATGGAAAGCCTGTCAGCTACAATTGTCGATTTCCCAAGAGTTGTGTTGTATCTGTGTCACATTTCGTTTTTGGTAGAATTGTCGTCATTCCATCTTTTTCAACCTTTTCTTTTGCAGGGGCCCCCATCCAGGACGGAACAGAGTAAAGACGAGAAGGTCCAGGATATCTTAAGGGTGAGTGGAAATGTTTCATGAATCAATATTTTGGGAAGAAAGATGGTTGCTTGTTCTTTTCACATTTGTAGTTTACAAAGAGAAGGAATTTATATGTCAAGTGGGTTCTTTTTCCTCATGCCTCCTGCCTCACTCTTTTTTGTTCCCTCATAATAAATTGTGTATGTATCAGCTGCCCCCTTGAAGTAGTTTGAGGCTATGACTGTTTCGCCATCAAACTCCATTAGAGTGATTGGTGATTTCAGCTGTAGGGGCGATGGATCAGATATCAAAGATGAGGATTTATGTGAGAGAACCTTCTTTTCTTACCCTTTGCTGGTCCCCATTTAGTTAGTTTGCCGTGTCGTGCACTATGTATTAAATTGAAGTGTTCCGCTAGATTCCTACAACCACTCGACTGAAATAATCAGCCTCTCCAGCATGAATGTTATAGTTTGTGTATATAAAACTTTCTTGAAATTATAATCTGAATGGGGCGACATTGAAGTAAGCAAATTTGCTGCAGTGTATCAAAAAGGGGTAGGCTAAATGCCAGTGCTGGTATGAATTGGGTGTACTGTGGTGGAAAGGTTGCACAATATCTGTCCAGACAGTAAGCTCTACAGTAGTTTAATGCATTGATGGTGAGGGAAAAAACTGAAAGCACCTGGGATATTTCCATCGGGGAGTAACATGAGATGTTTTTAACAGACAACTTTTTCTCAAAATTTTTTATGAGGGCAAACATGTTGCAAAGGGTTGCTAATTTTGTTTCCCCCTACCTGTTGTAGTGCGTGGGACTGACCCCTTCCCTGTCACTGCATGGTATTTGCCCCCTTCCGGTTTGCTATGCTTTGTACTAGCCCCCTTTCCTGTTGGTATGCATGGTGCTATGAGGGAGCAACAGCCAAGAGATGTTAGCACTTTTGTGAAGAGAGTTCAAAGGGGTGGATGACATTTTGTACTTATCTTATAGCTATCATTCCTATAACATTCATCTCTAAGAGTAAATCATAGTTTCTATTTAATTTTGAGTTTTATTTACTTTTTCAAATGGTTTCAGTTTGTTGAAAGCCTGCATATATCTCCATTGTTGTTTATGGCTTCAGTTTAAAATAAAAACTTTGTTAAATAATGTCACTTTGTTGACAGGTTTCACACATCTCTGTTACTGCTAATGGCTAGAAATATGGCAAGTACTTGAGTTAAAAATCTTTGATTTCAAATTGCAAACCCTCTTGAAATATTTTTTTCCCTATGTAGATTGCAGAAAATAAAACCTTGCGTGTAGAGGATGGACCTGTAAATGTCCCTCACATTGTTTATACTCAAAAGATGCCAAATGTATCCATAGCTCATTTCAGTTAAAAAGGGTTGAATTTTAAGATCATTTTAGATCAGACCTGAGGTGCGGTAGCTTCTTGACCAATTTGATTGCAAATAATGGAGGCCATTTCAAAGGTGACAAAATACAGATGTGTCAGTGAAGTTTTGAACTTCAGGGAAATATTTCAGTCTACTGCAGTGATCTCTCAATTAATAGTCTCATAATTGCTAAACATTGCAGTTGATATTTTGAAATTACACAGTTGTTGTGGTGTCATCTCAAAAATGTCAGACACTGATTTAATAATTTAAAGGCAGTTATTCATCACCCTAAACTACAACATTACCCAGAGTCTACCAAAATTCTCATTTGACAAGGCTGTTTGATTGACATTGTATTAAAAAGAATGCAAAGTAGCTCATATTACATAGCATGCACAGAGAGTATTCTAAGTACACCATAGGGCCTCGTGTGTATACTAAGGCAGTGTTTCATTCAGAGGTAAGAAGGGGAGGGGGATATATCCCAACCTTTTCAGAAGAAGGTGAGTAAAATGCCTCTTTTCATTTCGATAAAAGTAAGAAAATTGTGAATATTGGTTTTCTTACTAAAAAAGAAGACACTTTTGCACCAATTTGTATACATGGATAAACAGTCATTAAAACCCTTCAAATTGCACCTAAGGGACCTTGAAGCAAGCTTTTGCCCCCCTGCACCCACTCATAACTTGAGCCTAGGACAGCGTCAGTTTGTCTTAGGGTGTAACAGTAATAAATCGCCCCCTCCTCTGTTTGTGTTTCTGTCAGAATCCCTGTAGGGTGTGCCTGAAGTAATAATCTAGGATTGTGTCTGGATGAGAATGAGAGCTGTGGGAGGGGCTAGAAGAAGGTTGGAAGAATTGCAGATGTTTGTGTGAGGAACATATGGCCAAATCTCTCATCCCAAACTGTACCAATTCTCCTAACCTTCTTACTTAAGCCACTCCCACAATTGTCTGAAATTTATCCTCATCCAGACAAAAACCCAGTTTATTCACTCTCAGTTCAGTTCATGCCGTGTAATATAAGGTACTCTGTACTGTTTGAATCAAAATGTCAATCAAAGAGCTGAGTCAATTGAGAAGAGTTGTAGTTTGAAGTGAGAGTATTGGTCCTTTAAAGATTGTGAAGGTGGTAATCTAAATTCCACATGAAGATGGAACAGTTTTTGCTTAAATTATTCTTCAATTAACCAAATATCAGACCCCTTCAGTCACAACATACATGCTTGTATAAAACATTCTAAGACTATAAAGTCTTAAGAGGACTTTAAGGCCCAACAAGGTCTGTTTCAGCTCTGGGGATGTTTATATTCATCTCCATAGATTGTTGCATCTTCTTATTTTTCATATGAAAATCAAAGCTACCAATCAACAAGTGTTTAGATCAAAATTTTACCCAAGATGCTTTTGGGAGCATTCAAGTTAGAAACTCATCTATTTAGCTCTATGTAACCTAACTTGTTAACCCTTTCACTACCAAATGGGGCCCATCCTGCCATATTCAGCTATGTATTATATTACGCATACACACTATGTATGTACCTGTTGCACAAAATAATAAGGTGCCACCACATTTGCACTTGCTGTACCCCAAAAGGATACATATGTATAAAGTATCTCCTCTTCAATCCTATTCCATGTCCAAAATATATGATATACACACCATAGATTTATAATGATGTACTACAGGACGCAGCTGCGTGCTATGGTTTCGCAGCAAAACCACATGTGTAAAGTGATGGTAAATTATGGTTTCACAGCGAAACCATGTGTAGCAAAAGGGTTGAGAACCCTATAAGATACTGAAGGCTATTGGAGGCGTTGTTTCGATGGAAGACAGGGGAGAGGGGTGGAAGGGGAAGGGTGAAATTCCCCCCTTTTAAATTCCATAAAATAAAAGAATGTCAGTATCTTGGTTTCTTTTTTGAGCCGAGGACATGTTTGCTACAATGTTTGAACTTTCATCAATAGACTTAAGTACCCTCTGGATTGCACCTCATAGGGGCCTTGAAGCAAACTTTGGCCCCCTTGGATCCATGTCTGTAATTTGGTTGTTTGGCAGTAATAAAACCCTTTTACTATCATACACTGTATACTGCTGTCACATTTCAAATTTGTCTGTACATGTCTGTCTTACAAGGTCCATGGCCTAACCTGGGGACTTGCAGTAGCATGTATCCTTGACTTAGTCTAACAGAACTTATTCTACTGTAGGCCAAGAAGTACTGTAACATCTGACTCTTGTTTAAAGTGCTGTCCAATTGCTCAGACTTATCTCCCAATTAATTCCCTTGATTTACTTACAAGACATCACTTTTACTTTCCCTCACCCTGTCATGGCTCCATTTTTTCAGGATCAAACTCAAAGTTGGAAGTATGGATGTGGGATCCATGTGAAGCCATTTTGATATCAACTTCAACTTGGTTTTTCAGCCAAAACCTCAACTTAAACATAAATCATGTGATACATCACATGATCTTTTACTTCATTTCAGTACGACAGAACACAGCTCAGAAATATAGGGGGTATACAAGAATGTTTCAGGTTTGAAATAAAATGACTACTGGGTAGTTTCTCATTGGTGACATTGGTCTGTGCATTGAGTTTGTGTTTGTTGCCCATCAGCCACAATGGTAGCAAAATGGTAAATTCCCCCCCCCCCTCCACTTTTTTCGAGTTTCTGGTAGAATCCTTGGGAGGAGCCGCATACCTAAAAGATTCACTGGAAAGAGATAAGAAATACATTCAAAGTAAAGTTTTCACACCTTCTCAAAGCAGAAAGAAGGTTGTAGACTAATAATCAAAGGAGGAAAGCTCCCCTGCAGGTATGCAATAAGCTACTGGTCTTGAAAGAATCTGTAAATGCACACTAGTAAATCAACTACATGTCATCCTGGCTTGTGTATGAAATATTCATTTACATTGTAAAACATAGTTTAAGAAGGAATTATGGTTCCTTCACAGCATCTGTTATTTTGTCATCGATCCTCGTATCTGTCTTTTGGTAGGACATGATGGGATCACTTTGAAGATTGAGTGAAGGCTTACTTTTTCATCTTAGAATTTATCATTAGAGGCATAATACCAGTGAATGCGATAAATAATGCTGATCAGTGCTGTGCTTCAGGGGTGCTTCTAGGGATGAATTCCTATGGGGCATTTACAACACTGCCTACTTAGAGTACCACCCATCACTTAGCATGCAGTGTATGTATGATTTGGAAATCTCAGGGGGAAGTCCCTTCTTCCCCCCCCCCCCTTCCCTACAGGCGACGACCCTGGTGAGAAAAATAGTTTGAAACAAAGAATGGGGTTGATTGCTTTGCTTTTATCCCACTTGAATGGTGGTTGTGGCTCAAGGCATCTTCTTCACCCCTGGAGGATAAAGGAACCATACCTGGTGTAAGTCTGGGGATCAACCCAGAAACAGGGATTGGTGAAGTTGTGGAATCAGAATGATGCTTTTCACTTTTTAAGATGGGCTCTAAACAGATCACAAAAGTCCCAGTATGATTAGTCTTTCTTTTACGTAAAATCCAGCAGATATTGATGATGTATGAGAAATATGATGAAGAGGCGGAGGAGGATGCTCTTGTCAACATTTACCTAAAATTGAAATTCAATTAGTTACAGAACATATAGTCATACACCATGCATTCTTTCACCCCAAATATACTTCAGTATATTAATTTTGACATACTCAAGTGCCAAGTAGTATTTTCTGTATATATACTTCAGTAATAGTGTAACAAATTTCAAATAAATCATGTGTTGGTAAAGAATTTGTATATTTAAGAAACCTGCTCTTCCCTCCTCCTTGTACCATGCATGACTGGGCCTCAGCCTCCCCATAGAGAATGTCCTACTTCATTGAGGATGGTAGCTGCCGCAACAGTTTTCTCCAAAATGCTAACTTGAGGCAATATTGTACTGGATAGAGATGTTATCGCATATATAAGAGATTGGCATTTAACTCATAGGGTTTGCAGTCAGCAAAGGTTACTTTTGTGTTGTTTAATTGCTGCAGTGAAGTTGTGGATGTATGCTAAGTTGGCTGCAAGTGGTTATAGGGGTAGCCTGAGACTGGTTATTCTCATCCTTGCCGAGTAGTGATTGAGGCATCTAGCACTTCAGGAAATACTCCTTGGCACTAGAGTGTGTCAAATACTTTTCAGGGAAATAATGGAGTAAGAACTCAAAAGAATAAAAAAAAACAAAAAAACAAAACCGTCCAACCGATTTTGCATTATACTTAATTATTAGGTAATTCTGAAAAGCCTGTTTTGTTAATTTATTAGAGAATGAATTGTAGAAGTGCCATAAGTGGGACTTAAAGTTTATAATTTGTGTTTTTTTTTTTTTTTTTTCAGATTTACACAGAACAGCACTTGGACGTTGAGCCAATCCGCCCAAATATTAGTACTCCTATTAAAGAAACGAAATTATTTTTCCACAACATCGATCAGGTAGGAATATTTTCTCAATTTTCATCTCTATATGTGCAATTGCCTTCGAACTGAATTTGAATTACAGCTGCTTTAGGGAAAAGGTACCCATATTTTTCATAGTTTATTGTATCATGCAGCAGAAGCCCAGGTGCAGAATACTTAAAATACAAAGCTGTTTTAATCCTCATCTCCTTTCTAACATTGTGTGTGTACCTTTTATAATTATTGATTGATTGACAGATTGTGATGGTTTGACTTAAGTTAGCCATTACTGGGGTCCATCACCTTTAATCTTTAAATTTCCTTCCTTTCTTCCTGTTCCATGGATTGTTGTTCACTGAAGCGTATCTTGATTTTCTCAACTTCACTGAATATGAGGATTTGAAATTCACACAGTAAATAAAGACAATTAAAGGCTGGTGGACCCCATTAATGGCTGTCTACAGTCACTAAAGACAAGTGCTAATCGGATTGGTCTAGAGCTTCCAAGTACTACAAAATGTGGTAGGGAGCTGGAGGCCGCTCTGATGGTAGGGTAACCACAGTGATATTTTGTTTGCCAGAAGGTAAACTTGTATATGTAAATGGTGTACATAGAGTGGTAATAGGAGGCTCTCATAGACTCTCATACTAAGGGGATTAGGGAAATTTCAGATATTATGTTTCAAGTTTTTTACTATATTAACTCCTGCGTAAATTTTGGGGACACTGAATTCATGTACCTGGCCACTGTGACACAATGGATGCTCTGTCAGGGAACATGTCCAGCTCTCAAAGGGATGTGCAACTGACCGACTGTGGGGCATTGATGAAGGGTCAACGCAGAGGATGTTTCATAACTTTTACTACTCTAGGATGGATATAGTATATTTTAACTCTTCTCTTCGTGGAAAAGCAGCTTTCAACAAAGGGAGTTTTAGGGATCTTACTTTGTACACCTTGGGAGATGTAACTTTGCACACATGGGTATGATGTTCAACTGCATCCAGGTAGGGTGAGGAGGTGGTTTTTGGCGAGTAGTTTGTACGGGATTATGACCTATAAAGTGAACACAAAAAGCCGTGATTACTCACCATGCGACTGGCAGATTCTGCACCACAAAACGGAGCAAGCCCCTCCATGATTGTCCCCCAGTGGGTTGGGGATTGTAGAATTTACCCTTAGCATTTCCTGCCTATCATAAGAGGCGAACTAAATAGGAACCAGATCTGAACTTGAACCATTATTGAAAATAAATTTAAAGTGTGAACTCTTTTACAAGTTGACTGACACTCACACCACATTCATGTCTGTGTGTGGTTAAATCTCATCTATCTAACTGCACATGTGGCAACACATGAAACTGAGGAAACCTGGAGGTACAGTGCATCTTACAAGAGAGTCTTCTGGTTCAAAGGGACCTTTTGTGGAAAGGAAAAGGAGTCTTAGTATGAGGTTTGGGTTTAAACAACATAATTATACTGACAATTATCCTCCTCCACCTACAATATGCCAAGAGAAAGTACCTTTAATATACATCACTCCTCTCCTACCTCTTATTTACTGTTGAACCCGCAACTAACCTCGATAAAATAATAGCACAGTGCAGAGAGAGGGCGCCAAGGTAACTTGACCTGAGGTATGTTTAGGGGAATTTCATAGCTTACGAAGAATAGCAGACCAAATTTAAATGATAAGTATTGATTTTCTTTTGCCAGCTGAGAGATGAAATAAGGCCACATAAAAAAGGGCTGATTTCATTCTCACCACTGGTTGGTTGCTTTTGAACTTTACATGAATTTTTGTTTTTGTCAACGAGTGAAAACTTGCAAGACCAACATTTTTGTTTTCATTTGCATTTTCCTGACAGAGAGCCTGATCTCTGACATTGTTTTTGACTTTTTTGCCAAATATATTGCAAAAAATCACTTAGACAGAGCAGACAACCAAAAGTTTTCATTTTCATGACCAAGTAGGCCATCTTCTCAAAAAGACTTGTGATGCATGATGTAGTGTAAAATAGGACACAAAGAAAACACTGATTATTGATTTCTAATAAATAATAAAAAAAGGGTAGGCAATATATGTTTTCAGAAGTTGGTGATGAGAATGAAGTTATGTTTCTTTTACTGTTTGTAAACTTTTGATGAATAGATTCAAATAAATGTTAAAGGGCAAGAGCCACACCCCCAACTTGAAGGAGTGTAATACACTGTCCTATTTCATGATTGGCTCTTGAGAGTCATGTGACAAGTTTCTTCTTCAAATGTGAAATTTACAAGAAATAACTGCTTGTTTTATTTTGAATATGCATTATTAAAGTAATAAATAATATTAAAGTTACTCTGAAGATATGAAAGAAAATTGTGATGTTTAGATGTTGCTTCAAAATAAGTTTGTGGGGACTGCGCTTGACCCTTAAGATAACCTCTAGCTTTCTAGTGCAATCAACTGTTAAAACAAATTCCTTTAAATTTAATCCTCCGTGATCTTTATCTGTGGACCTCTCCTCTCTCCAGTATGATCATGACCAGTTGCCGCTCAGTTGTCAATAAACTCGTTCAATTCATACATGTCTGTGCATATTGATAAAACCAGATTTATGTTAAAAAAAGCATACCACCAGTTGGTGTGGAGCAAGAGGTCGTCTTAATGACTAATGCCTTCAAGTCTTGACAAGCATGAGTGCCCCAATGCGCTCTTTTGCAAGACTTGGTCAATTCTCCTAACCCTTTTTCTATGAGTTGCATTTCAACTCCTTGTGTTACTCATGGGACTTGTACTTGATCAATAAAGCATATCAGTTCCTATGTGAATCATCAACTTTTTCAACAGCCTGGAAGGCAATTAATACAGTTTAGCCTGGATGAAGTTGATGTTTATTTCCTAATGCCTGGGAGACGGGGACTCAAGGGAGCGGAAGCTAATTGCACCACTGGAAATTTGTAATATTTGCTAGATTGCCTTGCTGTAAATCAAAATGTGTGCCATTGTGAAATTTTATACTTTCATTCTACACACATTACCTTTTATGCACTTGAATGCATTAAATCACATCATTTTCACCAGCGTAGAAGCTTGTTTGACGTTCATGCAGTCTTTGATATACTCTATGTTAAAATGTGGCTGCTCTTGGGCATGGAAGTACTTACTACCTCTGAGTTTATTCCTCATTTTATCAAGAAGCCAAAATATAAAAGTATTAAAGGCTGTCAACTCTCACATCAGAGTGACCAGACTACAATTTTTGATGTAGTCTACAGAAATTCTCAGTCGCCACAGCTTTTTGATAGACAGCAAATTTAAAAAAATACAGTGTATTCTTGCCCATATTACACAGCATTTACCATATGGAGAGTGTTTTGATTACACATTGGGGTCTTGTATACTCAGCCTGAAGCAATAAATTGAGGTTGTGTCTGGATGAGGATGAGTTTTAAACAGATGTGGACAGGACTTGAGTAAGCAGTTTGAGAAAGTTTGAATTGTTTGGAGCGAGAGGATAAGATCTTTAATTGTGCTGTGATGGTATACAGTGCAAGTCCTTAAAGACTAACTGTTCTCACTTCAGAGTTGCAGTTCTCATAACCTATTTACTTAAGCCCCTCCCACAACTGGCTGAAATTCATCCGAATTTAGACAAATTATAAGTTTACAGCTTCAGGGTGAGTATACAAGACCCTAACCAGAATCAGAACACTCTCAGTACAGTATGTATGCTGTGTAATATGATCTTTAGTACTCTTCTGTCTCACTTCAGAATTTCTGTAGACTGCTACAAAAATTTTAGTTTGGGTTGAGAATTGACTGTCTTTAATACCGCAGGTAACAGTTGATTATGCCCTCAGTACTAACTTTTTACCCTCCTCTTAAGTATTCATAACGCCTGTGGGATGTTAACACTTTTGGTGATGCTGCTGTGTTTTTTGATTCATAACTAAGGTACTTCCTGTGAAAACAAGTGAACATTATCCTTTAAAGGCCTCAACTACTGGGAGATTTATCTGCCAGAAGCCACTCTTGTTAGAAGAGATTTTTCTCATCATTGATACAGTTGGAATTGCAAAAAAGTTACACGCATTGGCTGATTTTCTTTTCTACTTTTGAAAAACTTGGATTGCATCATTTTGCTCTGATTGTTTCCGACGCAACCTTCACTTTGTTTTTAACTTCCTTCTTTTGTTACAAGGAGGAAACCAATCAATGAACATTTAGATGAAACCTTGAATTAGTGATGATTTAGGAGAATGTTTTCTAAGAGTTTATGGCAACCTGTCCTTAAAGAAGTAATGAGTTGATTTGTATGGATGAAATTTACACCTTACCTATTAAAATTTGAGTGTTTAAGTGACGGTCTGGCCTCATATGGCCATTGGCTAGAGTGACACCAGAGATGGTTTCATTAAATACAGCAGCTACAATCCAAGATAAGGGGGTCATTTTGAAACTGTTTGCAAACTAACCTTTAAATACACCTAACTGAAGGAGCGTGCTCTGATACAACAGACTGTACACACTTTGAATAGAGTGTATTCCAAACTATGATGCACTCAGTAGGATCTTGAGGTTCCCACAAGAGATCTTGTGAAGTTAATAAAATAGTCCAGGATCCAAATTTAGGTTTGATGCAATTCCAAACATATTGTAGGCATTTTGGTGGAAATGTCAGTATTTTAGTATTTTCCTGAGATTCTGGAGATATCACTAAGGAAGTTGACCCATTTTCTACAAAATTAATATGAAGCAGACAGGAATAGTGTCTTGAATCCAGATTGATGGCCAATGTTTTGTTTTTCTTCATTTTGTATCCTACTGTTTTGACCTTGATTTCATTGGAAGTTCTGTCTTTCCTCTTCATGCCCCTGTTAAAGTGTACCTCAAGTCAAAAATTTCAAAAATATATGAAACAGCATGAAAATTGAATTCTAATAGTCCAACTCCCATCTTCATAGGACATTCTTGAGCGGAGATATAAAATGTTGAAGTTAATTCACTGAAAACAAATGTGCTGCTTAATATATATTTTTGAATTTTTTGACTTGTGGTACAACTTAAGGCATATTAAGGTTTTCATAATTCCATTGCTCAGGATGCATTTATGGTATCAGTGTATATCACAGTTTTATGTTTGAAATTGGTGTTAAATTTTAATGCAAAACAAACATTTGCCATTAATGTAAATCCATGAAATCACACATGCTTGCTTCAACTTAATAGTCTTAACCTGACTTCACTGAAAGAGTGTCACAGATGAAAAGGAAAGCTGGTCCATAAGAAATTACCACCCTCTCTCAAACAACTTCTTCCCCGTTCTTCAACCCCCCCTTTCTTCAGTCCTCACCCCTTTTTACAAATATTGAAAGAATTATTTAAGATATTTAAAAATAAATTAAATGCAACCTGGATGTTTTTCCTTAAGTCAAGTTCCTGCTTTATCCTATGTTTTGACAAGACTTGATCAAACCTGTAAGTTTACCAGACTAAGAAGTTCATCAGGTAGAGATCTGGGGATACTCTTTGCACTGTAAACAAAACCTTGTGTTTATTTGGCTCCCACTTATCTCACCTTTGACACAATACCAAAGTTACAAAAAGGTGAAAAAAATAAATATTAAAACATGCCCAGCCATGGTTTTGTCATTCTTCTGGCACTGAAGTAAAGATTGTAAACATTCTGTTACAAAGTGGGCCAAAGTGGATGGGTGAAGAATTGTACCCATGGGAAACATTGCCAGTGTAATCATATGTTAGATGGGACTGTCCATTTGTTCAACAGGTGAGTTGAAGTTGATAAGTGGGACTCAAATAATGACAAAATGGATAAAGTTAGATAGTTGGTGAGATGTGTTTTATGGCCAAGTTTCCAACGTATTTCGTTCAAGTCGAGCCTGCCACCGCCTTTTTTTCCAGTTGTTGCTCACTGGCTTGTTTTCCCTACTCCATTGCATATGTGGAGCATCAAGCACAACAGCAGTAGGTTCCATTTTTAGAGTCTTTGATATGACTCAACCTGGGAATCAAACCTGGGCCTTCCGTCTAACAGGCAGATGCGCTACCGGCCTACCGCTAGACCAAACATGCGGTCTGACAAAATTGGTAAAGTTCATTGAAAGCCATGCCTTATGTTCTAGATTTTATAGGTATGCTAAGGAAATTTGGGAGTTTGATACGGAAGGTGTGCTTTTTTGATTCCTTGCCGTAGGCCAAGGAATCTATGCGATGGTGATGTTGTGCATGTGTATGTGTGTGTGTGTGTATGTGTGTGTGTATGTATGTGACGCTTTGGCTTGTAAACACGATATCTCAAGAAGGGTAAGTGTGACTAACCTCATATTTGGTGTGTGGGTTGGTCATAATGGGTAGATGATCCCTATTGTTTTTGGTGGAGATCAAAGGTCATTTGGGGTCACGAGAGGTCAAAAGGTCAAAACCTTGTAAACACGATAGCTTGAGTACGGTACATGTGACTATGCTCATATTTGGTGTGTGGGTTGGTCATATTGAGTAGATGATCCCTATTGTTTTTGGTGGAGGTCAAAGGTCATTTGGGGTCAGGAGAGGTCAATAGGTAAATTCCTTAGAAATTGCTTGTAAACACGGTATCGCAAGAAGAGTAAGTGTGACTCTGCTCATATTTGGTGTGTGCATTGGTCATATTGAGTAGATGATCCCTATTGTTTTTGGTGGAGGTCAAAGGTCATTTGGGGTCACGAGAGGTCAAAAGGTCAAAAACTTGTAACCACGATATCTTGAGAACGGTACATGTGACTATGCTCATATTTGGTGTGTGGGTTGGTCATATTGAGTAGATGATCCCTATCAATTTTCGTGGAGATCAAAGGTCATTTGGGGTCACGAGAGGTCAATAGGTAAATTCCTTAGAAATTGCTTGTAAACACAGTATCTCAAGGCGAGTAAGTGTGACTATGCTTATATTTGGTGTGTACATTGGCCATATTGAGTAGATGATCCCTATTGTTTTTGGTGGAGGTCAAAGGTCATTTGGGGTCACGAGAGGTCAATAGGTAAATTCCTTAGAAATTGCTTGTAAACACGGTATCTCAAGAAGAGTAAGTGTGACTAATCTCATAGTAGGTGTGTGCATTGGCCATATTGAGTAGATGATCCCTATTGTTTTTGGTGGAGATCAAAGGTCATTTGGGGTCACGAGAGGTCAAAAGGACAAAACCTTGTAAACACGATATCTCGAGAATGGTACATGTGATTATGCTCATTTGTGGTGTGTGGGTTGGTCATATTGAGTAGATGATCCCTATTGTTTTTTGGTGGAGGTCAAAGGTCATTTGGGGTCACGAGAGGTCAATAGGTAAACTCCTTAGAAATTGCTTGTAAACATGGTATCGCAAGAAGAGTAAGTGTGACTAATCTCATATTTGGTGTGTGCATTGGCCATATTGAGTAGATGATCCCTATTGTTTTTGGTGGAGATCAAAGGTCATTTGGGGTCACGAGAGGTCAAAAGGTCAAAACCTTGTAAACACGATATCTTGAGAACGGTACATGTGACTATGCTCATATTTGGTGTGTGGGTTGGTCATATTGAGTAGATGATCCCTATCAATTTTCCTGGGGGTCAAAGGTCATTTGGGGTCACGAGAGGTCAATAGGTAAATTCCTTAGAAATTGCTTGTAAACACGGTATCTCAAGGCGAGTAAGTGTGACTATGCGTATATTTGGTGTGTACATTGGCCATATTGAGTAGATGATCCCTATTGTTTTTGGTGGAGATCAAAGGTCATTTGGAGTCACGAGAGGTCAATAGGTAAATTCCTTAGAAATTGCTTGTAAACACGGTATCTCAAGAAGAGTAATTGTGACTATGCTCATATTTGGTGTGTGCATTGGCCATATTGAGTAGATGGTCCCTATTGTTTTTGGTGGAGGTCAAAGGTCATTTGGGGTCACGAGAGGTCAATAGGTAAATTCCTTAGAAATTGCTTGTAAACACGGTATCTCAAGAAGAGTAAGTGTGACTAATCTCATAGTAGGTGTGTGCATTGGCCATATTAAGTAGATGATCCCTATTGTTTTTGGTGGAGATCAAAGGTCATTTGGGGTCACGAGAGGTCAAAAGGACAAAACCTTGTGAACACGATATCTCGAGAATGGTACATGTGATTATGCTCATATGTGGTGTGTGGGTTGGTCATATTGAGTAGAAGATCCCTATTGTTTTTTGGTGGAGGTCAAAGGTCATTTGGGGTCACGAGAGGTCAATAGGTAAACTCCTTAGAAATTGCTTGTAAACACGGTATCGTAAGAAGAGTAAGTGTGACTAATCTCATATTTGGTGTGTGCATTGGCCATATTGAGTAGATGATCCCTATTGTTTTTGGTGGAGATCAAAGGTCATTTGGGGTCACGAGAGGTCAAAAGGTCAAAACCTTTTAAACACGATATCTCGAGAATGGTTCATGTGATTATGCTCATATTTGGTGTGTGGGCTGGTCATATTGAGTAGATGATCCCTATTGTTTTTTGGTGGAGGTCAAAGGTCATTTGGGGTCACGAGAGGTCAGTAGGTAAATCCTTACAAATTGCTTGTAAACACGTAGTGTTGAGCCGATAACCGATAGGTATTATCGGTATCGGCCGATAATGGCGTTATGGTAAGATATCGGTATCGGCACAAATGAAGGCAGTCTCCGATAATGGCAACCGATAACAAGTATTTCGTCATTTCAACAGTAAAGAGCTAAAAGTACTTGATAAGCACTTAAATAAAATACAGATCATTGTGTTGGACATAAAATATTCAACAAATTCATTGCAGTGAACGTACGCAAACTAGATCAACTACGCCGCAAGCGCGCAGTTCGTAGTCTATAGAATATTTAGTGCAATCCCCATGGGCGTCCGCAGAAAAAAAATTTGGGGGGCAATATTTCTAGACGGGGGCAAAACCTCCGAGTCATCATGAATTGACATGAAATGTGCGAAAATTTCAGCCCAAAATGCCTCCCTGATCGCCGGAAATGGCATTTCCAAAGCCTATTTTTGGCATAGAAACTTGGAAAAAACGTTTTGTTCGGGTTTTTGCTTTGATTTTTATACGTTTTTTCAAATTTTTGATTTTTCAGGGGCAAAAGCCCCCTAGCCCTTACCTGCGGACGCCCATGGCAATCCCGATGTTTTTCATTTTGGAAGCAGTTCGTAACAAACAACGCTTGCTTGCTGTGTTCTTTCAACAATTAACGTACACACCCATAGCAGAGTGCACCTACCGTAATGTGCAATCTACAGCGAATTCGCTATACAAATCTGTTGTCCGTTTACGCAAGTCAAATTCTTCAGAATCCCGCGACAAATCTCAATGGAGTTTCAGTGTGTGAATTTCACCACGTGCAGTAACAGTAACTCAGTAGGGATTTCCACCACTGTGTACAGCAGAGCGGTATGCTCAATGTTCACGATCGCGAACGTTCGATTGAAAGAGCTAACTCAAGAGACCAATGCCTGAGACAAAATGTACGATCTCATGAAGTATCGTAACCGCATTTTACGCGCATAGAAACGGGCACAGACAAACAAATGAAAAAACCCATACCGGACCGGATGAAGACATAAACTGTGAACTGTCATAACCAGCGAACGATCAGCGCTCTGTAAGGGAGTCTTATCATTATCAGCAGTATCCATGTACAAACACATTCTCTATACTGTAGTGTGTATGAATATGCTGAGAACACCTGTGGTATAATGTAGATACGTATGCCGCTTGCAAGTTTTTTCGTAGTAAAGCTTGGGGAATTACACTGTACAGTCCATACACATACCTATAAATGAGGCATACTGTACTTGCGGCACGGCATATATGTTTTGGTATGCTGGGTTTTTCAATCCGCGCACGTTTTCCGATTCTTTTTCACGTTCCCCGCGCACAAAAAAAAAACTTTACAGTCTGGCTGTAGGTGACGAAATGTGTTTGTTACGAACGGGGTTTCTTGGCTGGCGCGTGTTTTATACCAAATACATCGTGATTGAGTGCTTAAAACACTTCGTCAGAAACACGGAAAATTTTTCACGGAGACCAAGTAACGGAAACATGAAGACTTAGTTCATAATAAGTTTAAGGTGCAGTAGTGGTAAAATTGTAATTTTTCAATGATAACAAAACCTGTGATTACGGAAGATGTTTTTTTGGGGGTATCGGTATCGGGCCGATATTAACTATCGGCAAGTTCCGATATCTCTGTTATCGGCTCAACTTTATAAACACGGTATCTCAAGAAGAGTAAGTGTGACTAATCTCATATTTGGTGTGTGGGTTGGCCATATTGAGTAGATGATCCCTGTTGTTTTTGGTGGAGATCAAAGGTCATTTGGGGTCACGAGAGGTCAAAAGGTCAAAACTTCGTAAACACGATATCTCGAGAACGGTACATGTGACTATGCTCATTTTCGGTGTGTGGGTTGGTCATATTGAGTAGATGATCCCTATCGATTTTTGTGGAGGTCAAAGGTCATTTGGGGTCAGGAGAGGTCAAAAGGTCAAAAGGTCAAAACCTCATAAACAGGATATCTCCAGAACAGTACATGTAACTATGCTCATATTTGGTATGTGGGTCGGTCATATTGAGCAGATGATCCCTATTGTTTGTGGTGGAGATCAAAGGTCATTTGTGGTGATGAGAGGTCAAAAGATCAAAACCTCATAAACACGATATCGGCAGAACAGTACATGTAACTATGCTCATATTTGGTATGTGGGTCAGTCATATTGAATAGATGATCCCTATTGTTTTTGGTGGAGGTTAAAGGTCATTTGGGTTCACGAGAGGTCAAAAGGTCAAAACTTCGTGAACCCGATATCTCAAGAACGGTACAGGTGACTGTGCTCATATTTAGAGTGTGGATTGGTCATATTGAGTAGATGATCCCTATTGATTTTCCCAAAGGTCAAAGTTCATTAGTCAGCATGTTCAAAACCTGACAAGCTTTGCTGCACAGTCTTTCAAGAAAGGTCACTTGTAGGGTCCTGTAACTTTTCATGTAGATAGCACATAGTGAATGCATGGTCCCAGAAGTTTTTGGTGGAGGTCAAATGTTGTTTGGGTTCACAACGGGCAAGATCGAGGGATCTCAATGTAGGAAGATTGGATGCCTTGCATGTGTACTTTGTGGGCACATTATGGAGCCCTGTTAATTGAAAAACATTGCAAAGCAATGTCAATGTGAAAAAAGGCCTTACATTTCAGCGGCAAGGAATCACGAAGCCTTTTGGCTTTCTGGTTATTGAACTTCAATAGATTTACCTTCCTATTCATTATGTAGGTGTACAAATAATCACAGGCCTCACAGTTATGTGAAGTGGGTTGTGGTGTGAGGCCACATTTGCAACCCTCAAAATTCAAGTATTGGAAATCCATTGTTAGAAAAATTTGGTCAGTTGACTAGGATGTTCGTTTGAACAATGGACTTCATGACTGAGTTTATAGTGATCAGGGATTTATGAAGTATCTTTGGTCATGATTGTGAAACCTCTTATCTTGTTAATCTCAGTCTTCATTAGCCCTTCATACCTGCACTTCATCTTTATGTTATTCTTGTCCTTTTGGGAAGTCAGTCTACCATAATGTATATCCTACAGAAGACGATAATCTAAATTTTGATAGCCAAAGAAAACTGCTCGTAAAAGTTTCATGGCAAGTAATGTTAGAAACGAGGTGGCACCCTTCAGGCGTTTTCTCTGTCCATTCTGTCATGCTGTTGACTTACAAAAGGATTATTGTTGGTATAAAGAACCTGGGTAAGATAGTCTAAATAGGAGGTAATTATGGGGAATCATAGATCCCCAAACCACAGAGTTTTGGGGAATCGTATCATTCACTGCTATGTTGTATGCAAGCAGTGAATGGTTTCAATAAATATTGTGCTGCACATACCACTGGCATAATTGGAAACATGATACATTGGTTAGTGACCTGCCTTTATCAGGTTAACACTGATTGAAGATAGGGTCTCTTCAACTACACTTCAACATTAGACTTAACAAAAAAGAAAAACTTTCCACAGAATAATGATTCTTGCTTGTTTTAGAAATAGCTCTGATGTAAATTGTCTGATTTGTGGAACTGGTTCGTCTGATGACCTCAGGGAAAGGGGTCACCCATGGACTGTTATGTTACTCAATAACATTCACAGCAAATGTGTTACTGTTCTCTGAGTTCACAGCGAGTTTAATATGACATTTGTTCTTCACATAGTTCAGCTCTTCTGTTTTGATTTTGCCCTGAGAGAAAGGTTTGTTAATGAGAGCTCATCTTTTTCATTGGGGGTGCTCAGAAGTGAAAAAGATAATAGAAACCTCTAACATTTTAAAGAAAGTATGATACAAAGGTTACAATCATTTTCTCAGGGAAGAATGCTCAAAAGGTGGGAATGAGCAGGAAAGGGGGGGGGGGAGGCAGAAGAAGGAGGGGAGGGAAGATATCTTAAAATGCAAGGTATTAAGGGAAGTTTCTGGGGTTTTAGGCCATGCTTAGAGGTGAAGCTTCTCAGGATTATGCAGTCTGAAGAGGATAATAATTTATTTTTGGTTTCTGTTTGTGAATTGTAAGCTCTGGTTTCAAATGGTAAATGAATGACAATCAAGGAAACACCATATTTTGAAAAGGGATAGCATTGGTTGTGTTCCCACCTGATTATATAAAGTAATCTGATCATGCAAGCTTAGTCAACTTGGAAATTTTGTGGCCAAATGCAAGTGTGTCCCTTTTTGAACTCTTTCAATGTACACAGTTACTTTTGAAACAAAATGTGACCTATAGCAAATGCGAATGTTAATGAAAGTGCAAACAGGAGATCCAATTTGGATCCGACCCAGAGCAGGGGGGGATCAGTTAACATGAACTAGCACCCTTAATCCCAGATGAGGGATGGAAGATTAAATATGGATTAGGCTCAGCTGAAAAGGTGTCATTACAATAATGGACACTGGCTGTGAAAGGGTTAAACCAGTTTGACTGTAGTTTGCCCTATGTGAAAAACTTGTGTGAACAAACGTGACTTGCAACATCAATTCAGTAACACAATTTCCTGTTGCTTGATTAGGAGGCGAGTAGACCTCATGCAGGAGTTCAAATGAGAGGACTCATGTAGTTGGCCCCAAGATTTTCAAGTTGATTGAGCCTAGGGAGATTGAGCATTAAGGGACAAGGCTGGAACATGGCCATTTTTTCAGATTTTATCTTGTTTACAAAAATGAAATGTTGAACAAACATTTAAGGCTTATGTAAATTGAGCTTAAAGGGGACTGGTTGCCCTTTTGTCAGACAGCTGACTCGGCCATTATGATTCCAGATGTGTTGGCATTATGAAAGTATTGATCAGGATTAGTTTGTCAACCTGTGCTGCAAGGGATACAAATTGAACGCATCTTGACTATTTGCTGCTGAATTTTTGATAGGACTCGCATGAACAATATGATGACCACTTAAGCTCTTTTAAAACCAGTAGTATTAGCTGTTTGTGGAAAAAACAGCAATTTAGGAAGCTGCTTGCTTTATCGGTATTTGTAGGACAATGTGGGCATTTGGATTGAAATTTGGGTTGATCTGTACAACAGAACATTGTACAAAAATTGTGGGAATTTTGGCTTTCTGACATGGAAATTTTCCAGCCGTGGTAGTAGCCATTTGTACATAAAAGGATTGCAAGGAGAAGTTTCCTTTTAATATGTGAAGGTATTAAAATGCTTGGTCAAGTGTGGGTCAAAGCGCTGTCGGATTTTGTCTTACCACATTTTATGCCAAATTTGGCTGGGTGTTATACAGGGATGATAAGGTATCATAGAGCTGCAGAACAGTTTAATATGTAAGTATATCCCAAGTTTCCTCTGCATTGAAGTCATTAAAGGGAAATACTGTGTTTAAAATGCTCCAACATAAAGTACAAACAAATGGCTCAGGCACTATACAATTATTTATTCCTAACCATAAACCCCAGCAATAGCTACGTCTCTTCGAAATACTCTGCGCAAGAAGAGCCACGGAGGTTACATCATTTGAAATGTTGAAAGTTATGGTGAACAAATTATTCTTGAGCAACAAACACTGAATTTCTATATGTGGGAAACTTATCTCTAGAATGAAGGTTACCATACTGCCTTATTTTTGATAATCTGTCACCCTGTGGGCCTGTGTCAATAAATATTAGTTTTAAGGGGACCAATTTTTCTTGCAAAGCAAATGCAATATTTTCCTTTAAGTCACTAGCTGCTTGAACATGGCTGTCCCATGTAGTTCTTGTCTTCCTGTATATTCATCGTCAAATTCTGTGTTTTTCATGTTGTTATTCTTTATATATATAATGTGTATGAAACATGAAAATTTAAAGGACATAAGCAGCCTGCCCTAAACTTTTTGAAAGGATAGCTAAATCTGTCAAATTTTTTATTTCTTGTCCAAGTGTCTTTCATGATAATGGACTTAATATTGTATATATGCAATGTAAACAAGTGTGTTGATACTCCGTATAGCATTTGTGAGAAAAACTAAAGTGAGGTGCACTTCCTTTAAATTATGGAACTGATATCCTGATTGATAACTGGCATGTGATCAACATTTGTAAAGTGTGGTCAAACCAGTGGCATAGCCACGGGGTCGGTTTTGGGGGTTAGAACCCCTCCATGACCGAACCTTGCAATCCAAAAAAACCCCTAGAATAGCAATTTTTTTTCTCTACCTTTAGACTTTTCCCTCATTTTGTGTCCCAACCCCCCCCCCCCACCATGACACCAAAACCCTCCCTATGACATAATCCTTACTACGCGTCTGGGTCAAACATTGCGTTTCCTGAAACAAGTATGTGTATGTTAGCCAGAAAATAATAGGTAGAACCGAAGAAGTGGCAATAGTCCCAATACTGTGATCGTAACTGAAGATTTATGCTGCACACCCATGAGCGATGGCCTATAGTGTTGTTCAAGTTACATAAAAAGAGTACAAATTAGATAATAATGGCTTTATGGAGTTGGCTTCCTGTTTGAAACTGGTGCAGTTAAAAACCACAGTTTTGTCAAAAGATCAATGGAAATATAAAAATATGTATACGGGAGTTAGTTCAAAAGAAGAAAATCAGTGCAATCAATGCAAGAAAGGAAGATTAATTTCACAAGACAACTATACATACATATTTTGTCTGCATGTACATAATTGTGAGAAAGAGAGCAATGGAGTAAGTTGCCATATTAGGAATCTACCACCTGATGAACAAGCTAGTGTTTCATTCAACTTGAATTAGCAAGACATTGTCAGCTGGTGGGGAGGCTTTTGTACCTATTATCATTTCTCAGGATTAACCCACAGAGATATATCAAAAGCAAATTTGAAGATTTATTTCTGATGACATTGGGAATTTTACTTTTTAAAATTATGTCGAGTGCGGTACTGCAGATGAATTATGTGAAATGCTTACATTTGTATGATCTCAAAAGACTGACATTAATATTTTATTTCTTCTCTTTTCTTTTCTTTGGCTTGATAGGATCATGCAAATCACCCACCAACAATAGATGGTAAGTTCTAAATTTCATTAGTTCATCTATTTTGCTCTTTTGAACCATTGTTCCCATCCATTGGTGAGGCTGTTGTATATGTTTTTCATTGAGAAAGAGAATTCCTTTTTTCAAGTCCCATTGTCCCACCACCAATATGATAATTTACTTTTATGTCAGAATGTGCATGCCTAACACGGACTTGTATACATGGACAGAGCATACAACACATATGTCCTATCCGTAGATGGTCACCACTGTCTGGGACAAAAAAGACACACCAAGATGGCCGCCGTAAAGCTATAAATCGTCTGATTTGACAATGACTCTGTATTATTTTAAACAAAAGTTCAGCTTGAATGGCTAACAATATCATATTCCTGCAATACGTGTAGTGATTTCGACCTTACCATGTATTATTTTGAAAATATTTCAACTTTCTTGCAAACTCTGTGAATTTACTTGAGCAAGTCCAAACTTTCACACAAAACCATAGCAGATGGCCATCGTGGTGCGCTTTTTCTCACACATACAGTAACGACAATCTACCGTGCAGTATGCTCTGTCCATGTCTAGGAAGTCCATGATGCCTAAGCATAGTTCCAAATATGACCCTATGATCATATGAAGGAGTTGCGCTGGCAAAATTAGACAGATTTGGAAGGGAATCAAATGTATATATATGTCCTTTCAGCATATATACCAATAAAATGCACACTGTAAAAATGGAAAAAGGGATGCGAAGCCAAGTGTTTCTCCTCTCATTTCCTGAGTGGGGAAGTTAGACACTTCAAGTACACAAATTACCACCCTGCCTCCCTTTCATGCCAGTGGGTGAAGGAGAAGAAGCTAGTTGGAAAGTGCATAACAGGAATGCTAATCACCTTTGCTTGACTTTATCCATGTGCTCTTTAAAGGCAGTCAACTCTTAACCGAACTACAATTTTTTGCAGGAGTCCACAGAAATTCTCAGTTGGCTCAGCTCTTTGATTGACAGCAAGTTCAACAAATGCATAGTACTAATTACTAAAGCCAATAACATTACACAGTATGTACTGTACTGAAAGTATTATGGTTTCACATTGGGGTCCTGTGTACTCACCCTGAAGCAATAAATTGAGATTGCATCTCAATGTGGATGATTTTGTGTTGTGGGAGAGGCTTGAGTAAAAAGAAGGTTGGAAGATTTTGAACTGTTTGGGGTGAAGGTATAAGGCCTTTAAATTATTTGAAAATTTTGAGAAGTGTAGTTTTCGTCAACATCAAAGGTAAACATGAAGTCAGGAGTAATTAAAAAGGAAAAGAAAAAAAAATGCAGGCATGTCACGTAGTGACAGCTTCAAATGTAGCCTCATGTCAGGCATGTTTTATTATTTACACGTACGTGCTTTACTGAAGAGAAATGAGTTGTCTTCTTGTCAGGGCACCAGAGATGTCAATACGAGACTGAACGTAATGTAAACATTGAAATTTAAGATGCAAAGGAAATGAATCTTTCATGTAATATTTTGGATAATTGAGCTGGTATGATGGTCTTATATGAAACTCTAGGCTAGGTTTGAGATGCATGTACTTGCAGTGGAGCATTGGATGGTAGTAGGCTCCATTAGGTTCAGTTTTATTGGCATGAAAATAAAAAATATTGGTGAAAGAGGATTAGGTATGGAAAACCGTAAAATACTATAAAACAGTACTGTGGCATACACATGGTTTCAAAAGATATTACAATGTATATTAACTTAAACATAGAGACAAAATTTTTTTCAGTTTGTTATAATGTTCTTATGGCCATAGTGCTGATTAGCAGGTCACTAAGGGCAGAGTTATTTATCTAACTGGCTGTCATTGCCAAGTCAAATGTGTTTCCTTGCCCATCTGCCCATATTGGCAGAGCTGCCAAGTCTTCCTAATTCTGCAGAACACCTCCTGAAAATTTCACCTCCAAACATGCAAAATATAAAATCTTCCTGATTGAGAACAGAATATCCCCCATTGAAATACACACAAATCCCTGATATCTTCCTGATTTTTGAGGTAAATCTTCCTGATTTCAAGACCTCAATGTTGGCAACTCTGTATTGGCCAGTTAGATAAATGACTCTCCCCTAACATAAATAATTTATGCAAGAGGGAGATGCACATGTTGTTTAAAGGCATATTTTCATCATCCCAAACAGTTCCAATTCTCCCAGCCTACTTACTTCTAGCCCCTCCCACATTTATGTAAAACTCATTTTTATCCAGACACAATCCTAGTTTATTGCTTCATGGCTTGTCCCAGTGGCCATACAAGTCCATAATGTGTAATCAAGACACTCTCAGTGCCCATGCTGTGTAATTTAGCTATGATGCATTGTTTGAATGTGATGCCAATGAAAGAGCTGTACCAATTAAGAGTTTTGATACATGTACACTGAAACTGTAGTTTGGGGTGACGAATGACTGCCTTTAAGTGACAAGAGAAAAGGATGATTGAATGTGGCCTTGCTCCTTGTTGTGGGGAGCAAGGGGGAACTGGTTCTCAGTGCTATTGGTTTACAAGGGGAATTTTGGGGGCGCAGCAGGAAACCGAGCCCAAAGCGTCCATTTTTCTGGACGGGGGATCCAGGGGCAAAGCCATCGGAAGCTCAGAGGTTTAAGAATATATCTCTAGATGAAAAGTCAAGTTTCAGAGGAGGTATATTATTTAATTTTCTAGGGGGGGGGTTCGGGCAAGTGAGGGCAAGGACAAAATCAGTGGGGCAAGTGTCCCCCACTCTGTAGCACCTGCAAAGCTTGGAAGTATACAAGGCAGGTGTTTTTTGGTTAAATTCGAGAAGGGGCTTTTAAGCAAAGTGAGGAAGGAAAAGTTTACTGTCTGAGTTGAGATAAAACTTTTTTAAAAACATGTTTTCCATGACGTTTCTCTTTTCTATCTTTTGGTACTGATTACCATGAAGTGGAAGGGGGCTCACTGTTTAGTTAATGCAGCACTTTGTGTCAAAAAGGTTTGTGTTCAATGGTTCATGAAACTAGGAAAGGGCCATCATGCTTACAAAGTAAACAGTTTCATTCCTCCGCAATAGTGTTCATCAAGACAAACAACTGCAGCAATTTAGTTCATAGTCACAGCTCTAATCTCACTTTAATAAGCAACAAACAGAGCTACAGTAGGAAAAAAATTGGGTCATATTCAATTAAATTTTCAATGCTTTTCATTAACCCCAAACTTATTGGGTCCTTTGAATTGCCCTGTCTAACCCATAAACTATTTCTAAATCTATTCATGGGATGTCTCTCTGGGTTAGTTTATTGAAGTTCTATTATTTTCAAACAATAGCCATTGTTGTTATGACAACTGAAAGACTAACTGCCTTCTTTAGCCCTAAATTTAGCTTATTGTTTGCCAACAAATATTGCCAAGTTGCTGCAGCTAGTGTTTAGAAATTTTGGGTTGAAATATGTGGTTTGATATAGTCACTCCTCATAAAAGTGTTAGCCAACAGCCATGTTCCTGTTTGAGCACTCGCACTGATTTTGATTGGCTTACTAGGGTAGATAAGTTCAATTTTAAAAGCTAGATCAAAGTTTGTGTTAGATGTGAACACAATCTGAAGACTTGTGACCCCAGTGTTTTTATGGTATGTTTCATTGACTCACTGGTGAACAGCGAAGGGGGAAACAAACCAAAAGTTACTCCTGGATGAGTTGTTTAGCTTGTCAAGTAGCTACTCCCTCAATTGTACAACAAAGTGAACAAACTTGCACCTGCCTTCCTGCCCTTTTACATCAAAAGCAAAGTTTTGCCAGTTAATTGCTTTCACCCAAGGGGTGCTTCAGTCCAGCCCACAACCAAATTTGTTGGCTGGGCAGCTTATTTTTTGTGGCAAGCCTAACCTCAAGTGCGAGCACAGCCAGAGTATCTGGAGAAAAACTTCATCGGGTGGTGTTTGAACCCATGTGCATGTGAAACACATGGAGGCATAGCAGGTGGAATTGACCAGCATTAGTTGTGGGCAATGTGGATTAAATTGGTAAATGGAGGATAGGTATCAGGGCTTGTAAATTCCCACTTCAGAAGTTTGGGGGAACTCAGCTGCTGTAAGACCCTCTTACACCATGGGCCTCTCATGTTTTATATCAATAGAAAAGAGCAGCTACAAGACCGCCTTAATTCAAAAATCATTGCCGCTTAGTCCAGACCCATTTATCTCAGGTGGTCTCAATGGAATGGAACACTGCTGACCCAAGAATTGGTTGGTTAAGTAGGTATAGCCTCATAAACATTAATACAAAATCCTGTTATTGTGTGTGTTTCTTCCCCAATCGAAACTAAAAAAGAAGAAATGTCTGCTAGCAGTGACGGAACTACTTTGCGGCTTGATCAGAACAAAGAATGAACACTTGAAGGTGAAGGTGGCTTATAGTTGAAGAGTTCTTTGACTTATAATCATGAGGGGTATAATAAGACATTATACAATGAGAAAAGTTTCAAAATTATTATCAAGACAATTAATTTACGAGTGATTTGTTTCATTCTTGTCATATACCATGAGTAAATATTTAAACCATTATAAGTTGTCCAATCTAATTATTAACAAGAGCTTAGATCTCATTAAAGAAAAACACTTAATACTGGATAGTTACTAGATAGATATCCTGTCTGTTAAATATTTCCATTGCAAATTATTTGTAATGTGTTTTTATTAATTATCCATTGTGCTTGCAATCATTAAGCTAAATTTACTCATTGACTCACCATCTTGTTCTTGAAATACTTGAAAACAAAATTTGTTGAGCATATTTTTTTTTTTGTAAAATTCATAAAATCTATATCTTGTATGTCATACCCTCATGCTCCCACTTGTTAATTTACATTAAAGGGTCAAATTACCACCAAAAACAACCCATGGTAGTAAACAGGCTATCAAAGTGTTTTATTTCATCCCCTGTGGACAGGGAGTCGAAGAATATGCCCACGGTTATTCGTGCCTGTTGTAAGAGGCGACTAAAGGGAAGGATTTGCACCATATTAGAACTGTGTTTGAAACCAAACTTGAACTGTATTTGCAAACACATTTAAAGGGGAAGTTTAAGCAAAAATTAAGTTTTCATATGTGAAAGGGGAACCAAATCTACACATAGTGGTGAAAATCCCATTCAGATCAGACATGCATTTCTCGAGATATCGGTAAATGAAGTCATTAGATTTGTGTTCCAAAGTGAACTTACGTGCAGCAAATATTATATCACTTTCTCACATTGCAAAGGAATGCTTTGTTTTTCAGACTGTTATATTGACCTTGAAGTTAATAGGAATAGGACCTCCCTGTGGGGAATGTAAAGTTTGTAAAGTTCTCATGTTACATGTGCAATCACATTCTGATAATGTGGGATTGTTAAGGAGAAAAATGGCTCTTAATGTTAAAAAAGCAAAAGACTATCCATTTATGTGAGGTGACTGTATGATGTCATATGTATTTGTTTCAAGTTCATTTTTTGTTGAAAAGGTCACAACTTTACCTGTTTTATACCTTGAGAATCACACGTCAGATTTCAATGCAAATTTCACTAAAATGCTTTGAATAAGATCCCCTTTAAAATATGAAAACTTGATATGACTTGAAACCCTTCTTAACTTGCCCATCTTATCCAGTTGACATTAAGTAACAGGTTCATGTTGGTAGGCCATTAAATCTCATCTTATTACTAGTATTGATGGCTTGTCATCATGATAGCACTATAGTTTAACTTCTATCTAGTATGTAATGAAAGAGAATTCAACAAATAGATGAATAGCAAAACCGACTGTGAACAATGACTTCCAACCTCTGATTCAGGTGATAAATTTGGTTTGGTTCAGGGACATTGTAATGCTGGTATAATTTTTCAACTTAGAGATATAATTTAGGCCCTTCATGACCTTGTATGTGTTTGATAAGATGACAAAAGAAGTGATTAGACAGAACGTGATAAGACTTAGAAGAAGGCTACCATTTTTTGAGGTCAACTTGGATGTAAAACTTCATTCTACTTAGTACCTCCTTAAACTCGTTTTACTTGTGTTGGCACGGGCTGTATAATAAAGTGGTCATGGCTGGAGAGTGCTTTTATTGTAGTGATTTTTCAAATTTTTGACTCCCAAAATTTTTTCACCACTGCGCTTGTGCTGTTAAACTGTTGACAAAAAGTATTTTAATGTCAAAAGTGAATTGGATTTGCCACTCTCTATGGAATCCTCCTAATAAAGTTGTATGGGAGCCCTTGTTTCTCTTAAACCCCAACTCCCTCCCCCCCAGAAATAAAAAAAAAAAAACATTTCTCATTTGCAGAACCTTATTCACATTTGTCAATCTGGGTCATTTGAAGAAGAGTTGAATATGAGTGGATTTTTTTTTACATACGCATCTCCAGAGAAAGACTTTCCCTAATAAAGGCAATCATTAACACAAACCCTGAGTGCTTTTAGCGTTTTAGCCGATAACCTTGTTTTGACATTTTGACAAGTATTTTGCACACTTTAAGAAGAAATTGACATTTAGAAATAGTCTTACAGACTCGAGTTTTAGTAAATATGTAAATGATTTCAGAAGCATCAGGCTATGTTATCCATGTCCAATATATATCTACCCTGGTGCATGTATCGGCTGTGGAAGTGAATGTTTTCCAGCTCATTGTCTTTTCATCACAGCAAATGGCATGCATGATGCATTTTGCATTAATGCCTTGGTCATGGTGATTCCAATCAGCGAAAATGTGTGTTTCTCTGTGAAACATATTAAGTGCTGACTTGAAGTGGAGAATATTGCTGTGAATCCTATAATTTGTCTCCTTTCAGCCTACCAAGAATTATGACTGCATAAGTGTGACTATTTTAGCCTCTGTTTAACAACAAGCCCCCTCTTCTGGCCTCCTTGTTTAAAGAGCCAGAGTATCCTGGCTATTAAACTTTTATTTTAAATGTCTACGTTTCTCATGATATGTGTTCATCATCATTTGTTTTCGAAACTCCTCTACATATGTACCTTTAGCTTGTAGAATTTCCTTAACACTGAAATTTTGAAAGTAAGCCTCCTTGCTAAAAAAGAAGTAAATTGTCAGTGATGACTGATATATAAATGTTCTCTCTGTTGGCTGAGCGAACATATCCTTTAAAAAAAATCCTGCAACAAACACATCAATTCGATGTCTAATGGCTTGCAGACTCCTGATGATTATTGGCTTTAAAGGGCAAGCACAGCATCTAGGTAGTTCTTGAATTGAAATTGCTGTGCCATTAATGAATATGTGCAAGAATTTTGCATTGGTTTGTCTCATCACGCATTTGGCCAGAGATGGGCTCTTTAATAGGGGATGGTAAAGTAAATGTCGATATTTTGACTACATACTTTATTCCAGTAGATCTTTGTCCAAGTGATACTTTAAGAGGGTTATGGGATTTAGTTTTTGTTTTTTTACCATAGTCTAATGTCACTGACAAAAATGAAGCATACTTCTCCCATAATTCTTTGTATTTGCTATTTAGAAAAGGGATTACTTTTCTGTTTTTTAAGAAAAATTTTGTCAAACTTGTGCAAACAATAATTATCATTTTCAGACCTTCAACTGAAATATTAATAATTATTTTACAAATAAATGTAACTGATAAATAAGTGTAACTGATACCCCTGGGAAAGAAAGAGGGTGGCCTTAGTTTAACCTGTCAGGATAATTTCCTTGTGCACTACTATGCCCAAGAAATCAGTGCACTACTATGCCCAAGAAATCAACTAACAGAGAAATTTCAAATTACGTTGTGCATTGATGGAGTTACTTTGCAGATACTTTGTTTTTCTGGATTGCATTGTTGGTAATTATGTGATTGATGTAGAGGCAGCACAGTGTGTCTTTAAGAGCAATGAGAGTATATTCTTGCCTTTGTCATGGAGTAAAACAGTTTCAAGAGTGTGACGTGAATGTCTCTTCATGAGCCCATGGGGAATTAGTAAATTATTCAACACAACAACAGGATCACAGCAGTTGATTTGGAGTAAACTTTTTGGTCTATTTCACTTTGCCTTAGTTGTTATTTTTCCATGCTTTTCTCATGTAGATCTTGTAACTTAAGAATTTGGCCTTTAGCATACATGAAAGGTGAAGAATAAGCGAAACGAAAGGAAATATTTGTTTGCCTTATTGCCCGCAAATACTGACTAACAAATAACCTCATAGCACTTGGATTACCCCTATCTTTGAGGGTGCCACAGATTCCCACTTCTTCAATTTGTGCATTATAATGATTGCAATTGAAAGACTCTAAATCAAACCAGGAGTTCAAGGAAATTTTGGTCTTCTGTTAATACTCAGGAGGACTGTTGAAAAAGTTTTAATTCTTGAATAACCCATGCAACACTTTGGGATGACCTAACCCTAGTAGAAGCAAACTAAGATATTTTATAGATGTAAGTAAATCATTATGAGTTAGTTGGAAAATGGTAGTAAATTTTTGTAGTTTTGAAGCTCTCAACATTGCATTTGGATGTGCAAGTACCTGTTGCAAATTTAATTTTCAGATATATGCCCCAGTTACATTTCCTTTTATCAAACCAGTCTGTCTATATACTGTCGATATTTTTTAATTTTGGTTGCTCCAATATTTAAAAGTGCCTTTTGTTTTCATTTCCAGAAGTTGATGAAGAGCCCGAGGATGTCGCTGATGCAGGGTAAGAGTTGATTTTATTATTTGGAGAGGAATTTTTTCATTTAATATTTAGAGTGGTCTTGTTCGTAAATGAAGAATGAATTCACGTAAGGAGGTCACAGTTGTAAGGCACTCCTGTCATCAGCAGGGTACCATTAGAATTCAAAATTTTGATGAGTAAAGCCTTCCTAGTTTTGTTGAGTACTGTTGCAGTGTGTGTTTGGTTACCCATAGAATTACAGTGTGTTTGCATTCTTGTGATGCAATTCTGTTTAAGAGCTGGTGGTACATCCCCATACAAACTCATTTTGTAACTCGTGGGCATGAATTATAGGTGAAGACAGTGTGTTAGATTTCTGCAGATAGGTAAAATTTGGAAGGTATCATAGTGTAGCCTATATGGCTTGTGGTTGTCTGGGGGACTCTTACGAAAGTAAGCTACATGTTGGCTGGTCCAAAGAATTGATAAAGAAGCTTAGACTCAGCAGTGACATGAAAAAACCCATAAAATGAAACTGTACTCATCTCTCTGGATGATAGGGTTGATCCCAACAACATAAACATCACAAAGCTTTCTACCTGACCATAAAAATGAAAGGTACCAAAAAATGGAAAAAACAAGCTATAACTGTAAGTGACTTCTTTTGCTGGTAATGAAACAAAGGTGTTGTCTAGTAATGGGTCCAACCCAATTGCGAAAAGAGCCACCGACTGAAGACATTGCCAGTTGTCGTTTTGTGGTAAATGGAACAGGCCATTTGTGAAACAGGTGAAATAAGTAGGGCCTGTTGATTCACAAACCACAGGTAAGTTTTGTTAAATTAAGAAGGCACAGTAGTGAAGCCTTCCTGGCATACTGTAATTATGAAGATTCTTATGAAATGAAGGTACATGTTGGCCCGCCCAAAGACTTGGTAGCTGTGAAAGACAGGGGGCTGCTTAGAGTAAACAAATGGAATAAAATTTCAACTGATTAGGAAGAAGTAGGAAAGCTCCAAGGGCGGTTTATTAAACAATTGCTTAATTAATTTGTCATATGAGCACCCCTTTGAATGGAAGACTGATTACAAGTAATTCTCATTTATGTGTTAATGGGTGGGGGGGGGGGAAGGGGGAGTGGGAGTGGGTTGGAGTAGACCCTTATCCCTCCACAGCAAATGCGACTTGCAACTCATACCAAAGCTGTAATGCTTTTTAGATTTTAGTTAGTCCTATTATAGAAGGCTTTCATCAGGCTTTAGGATAATCTGATAAAGATGCTAGTATTGGTTCACAAGTGAGTGATCCAGTTCTATTTTGTTCCTCTTTCTCTTGTGATGGTATGTCCTAGTCCTTTTTCTTTAGACAATGTATCTAGCAGGCTGGTTTCAGCAAATGCTAGTTTTCACATTTGATGAATAATGCAAGAATGATCCTGTTTTAGATCTTGCATGTTCTCCAGAGCCTCATTTATCGATATTTGATGTTGCTTTTGGGGGAGAAAATGGGTATTTCGAGTGAATTTTAGAAGGTTAGCTTAATCTGTGCGAGACCCAGATACATGTTTGACAGCTTAAACAATTATGTCGTATGCGTCTAAAGCTTTTAACTGTCAGCTGTGAAAAGGGATGCAAATGTCAACCAAGGAGCTTCATTAATGGTGATGATGTTCTGTGTTGGTGGTGATCTGTCTAAAGATGTCGGGATTGATGTAGGACTCTGGGATGCTCAGGGGCCCCAACTGGAATTTACTTGTATAGTTTAATAGAAATAGTTTAGACAGCTCTACAGTAGGAATGTTAATGAGTGCTTTATGGGACTCAAGTCAGAGATATTGTGAAGTTAACCATCTGTGTATTGTGCAAAATTTCTCATTTGTTTAGTAGCACTGATGATATTTAATCAGAGGATAATGAATGATTCATCCAGTGGCAGAAATTTTTACTTGTAGAGTGATTAGGGTACCAGTGAGAGCATTTTAAAAGGAAAAGTATACAGGAAAAGTAGTGGTGGTCTTTTCTTGCTCCTAACCAAAATTTTTTTCTTTTCATATTATAAAGGACAAATGCAGATGATCTTTAATACAGGTTGTATTTCTGCTCTCAATCTAGCACTGGAATCCCTGTCACAGTGTTTCCTCATAAAAATTATCCATTGGGTCAATACACTTAACCTAAAAGAAAACTATTAACACTCTAGATAGGTTAGTTTTCATGGGTTGTTTTTCCCACCTCATGAGCTTTGGTAGCGAGAACAAAATGCCCCTATTTCTCTTTTGCCCCAAAATATCAGTGCAAGAAATTGATGAGTTGTTGCCTCAAAATGGTTTCATAGTGGCCTGAGCAGAGATGGTGGTCTTCACATATTGTGCTAACCCAACTGCTACCAGTTGCAGCTCAAATAGATATATCCATGTGGCTGTGGTATAGGCATCTGTTGTAGGCAAGTACTTGTAAAAGCATTTGGTAGCAGTTGGTTTGTTAGTTAAATAGATGGGTTTTATGACCAGGGTTTACCCAGTGTTCCCAGGGTTCAATGTTCCCAAGGTTCGATGTTCCCTGTTTCTGTATATATGGATTACTTGGCGGCGATTACATTGTTCGTTATTCCCTAGTTTGATGTTCCCAGAAGTGGGGATGCTCCCGATTTGGAAACATTGACCTCAGGAAGAGCAACCTTGGGAACATTGACATAGCCCCTTATGACCCATTTCCTAACCAATTAGTGTGAGTCAGGCCGGCCACCTTTTTTTTCCAGTTGTGCCTCTTTGGCTAGTTTTACCTTCTTCGTTGCTTATGCGGAGCACCAAGCACAATCACAGTAGTTTCCATTTAGCAGTATCATTGGAATATATGTTCCTTGCAAAATGAACATGCACAACTTTGAACTGATTTACCTACTTCAGGGACCACATAATTTGCTGCAAAGCTTAACCCCTCCCAACTTTTGGCATGGAATTTCAAATCCCGTAAGTTTTCAGCCACGTCAATTTTAGTTGGGTGCATGGTAGATGTGCTGAGCTTAAATCAAGTTTTGTTATGTGTACTGTAGTTATTATTATGGTCAATGGCACTTTACTCCGGCAACAATGACGCACCTGAATTTTTAGTTAAAAGAAGGGTTTTAAGGTCACCTCAAGTTGTGATAGGGTAGAGGAGTACCCATTCTAATCATTCCAGCCTCAAGCTCACTTTGGAACACAAATCTGGTGACTTCATCTTAATGATATCTCGAGAAATAAATGTCTGATTTGAAGAGAAGTTTCACCACACTGTGGAAACTCCTCTTTCACAAATGCGAATTTTTGCTTTAACTTCCCCTTTAATGATTTATTTTCTGGAAATAATAGTTGGACACTGTAAAATCCTTTCCGGCTTGTCCGTGATATGATTTCAGTCTTGTGAGATTTTGGGTTAGAAGGTAGACTTTACAGCTGGTCTTCGTGATAAGTTTGAAAGGTCAGGTAATTTCATGACTTTTTGTTTTACTGAGTTTTCCCCGAGTGCCAAGGTTATTTTTACAAAGGTCCTTTTTGTACCATCTGTTAATTAATTAAGTTTCAGGCAGTCTATAAATTTTAGCTGCAATTCTTTTGTTCAAATTGTTTTGTACGCATTATCTTTACTTTGTTTTTCCGTATCCCGGACTACAAATTACATCGCTGCAGTTTCTTTTTTATTCACCCTCAAGACGAACTCTAAATATTAAAGGATGTATAATTTGATAGTCTTTCTTGATCATTATGGCTTTTTTGGGTCATTATTACAGTTTCTCAGCCAAATCCTACTAGCATTGTTGGTTTGTATAATATGTGTCAGCTGTCTTTTAGGTTTTATACATGCAGCATAAATCTTGCTCTGTCTTGGTTATAAACGCTCCCCATGAGCACTTTTTCGTTCTCACATGAACTTCATAATGTGCCATATCTAGCGTATCTGCTTTATAGAGAGCCTTCAGGATTCAACTGTCATTTTTGTGTCATTTCGATTCCATTCTGACTGCATTTTTGTCTCAGTCCTTGTTTACTGTCATCCATGGCAAGTACATAATGAAAGAAGCAATTTGCCTGAGAGAAAATTCATTTGGCATGCCTATAACTTAACGATGTAAGTTCAGTCAACTGTTGGATTTCTTGTAGTGTTACATTCAAGATATTCATGATATACTCTAAGACTGAAAGGCAGAGCAAAGGCAGTACAGCATGGGATGTTTCTTAATTTTATGATTATTTTTTTTCAGTTTATTTTCCATCTACATTGTAGCTGTTGGCAAATTTAAAATTATTCTGGTTAGCCTGGCTTTATTGTGTATGATGCTAACATTTTGAGCCAATTGGATGATTTTTTTTTAGCTTGTAGCATAACTTTGTTCTCTTTGGGGGTGATTGTAAACTGTTGATTCTCAAGCACAGGAAAGGCAAGTGGTCAAATGTTAAAAAATGCATTCATTAAATGGTTCAAAGAGTAAGTGGTCTTTGGTTTCCCCTTACAGGCCTTAATTTTTATCATGCAATATTTTTGTCATATTTTGAATGAAATTCAATTTTATATATTATGCAAGGTCTAGAAATTTGATGTATTGACATAGATGTATATTAGAATGGCCTTTCTTGAAAAGGTGGGAAGGGGGTTTACTTTGTAGACATGCATTCCCCTTGCCTATATATCATTTTGAGGTAGCTTAGCCTTGTAAGGCTATCTGTAGTAGTCTTACCACAGGGCCCTAGGCGAGTGTCAGCATGTCCCAATGTACCAACAGTAGAACCAGGGGGATAGGAGCATACCTTATCCATACTCCTCACATTTTGACTGGGGCACATGCTTTCAAAAGCTGTAGATTCTTATCTGGTTTGAAAGGCCCCTCTACAGTCTTGTATTCATTTGACCTTTGACCTTGCAGTAATTGATCCCATTGCATTGGGTACACTTGTGTTACCATAGTTTCCACATTGAATTAAACTGATTTGTCCACCAAAACACTTACTTTTCTTGTTTCTTGCATTGCTTTGTTTTGCCCTGACTACTTTCCTGTAACAGTGAGTAAATAAATGTTGAAAGCACCTCATTTAACCCAAGGTCACCTTAAAGTATAGTTTTAACAGTCTAAAACTTGATTACAAGGGTTTTAAAGCTAGTGGCTCCCCCCATTATTTTTGGTACCTCCCTATGCAAAGGTATTGTTGCCAATGTGTTGACAATATTCAAGTAGTCTGTGTATACACTTGTTTAAGAAACTGTTTACAAACGGGATTAGGAATACAAGCCTTCAGTCTCTGTCCCCTTTTGCAAGAGTGGTGTAAGGTTTTTAGGTCATGGAAACCACTTAAATGTGAAGTAGGCTCTAAAATATCAGTTGGAGAAAATAAATCCTTGGGACAGCCTGATTGCGCATATCTTGACTGCAGAGTGTGATGTAAAAACCTAACTATTCTGAATAAAGTACTGTCAATTCAATTTTGCATATTTGGGTCAAAGCATGTTAGTCGGGGAGGGGGGGGAGGGGGCACGGCTGGGAAAAAACAGCAATTTGGGAATGTCATTGCAGAGAAATTTTGGTATTTGGAGGGAAATTTTTTACTTTTGTATATAAACATATGACGTCTTTGGGAAATTTTGATTTGCTTGCTGGGAAATTTGATTTGCTTGCAGGGAAATTAACTTTTTTTCCAGCCCTGGGTGGGGGAGGGTGGGATATTCACTTTTCAGGAAATCTGGCCTTCAGGAACACTGGTTCAGTTTTGTCTGGTAGCCAGCCCTATGCATACAATACAACTAATGTATTCTGGAAGACAGTTGCCCTACCAGTGTGCTTGATTTTGCTTAGAACTAGGAACTGCAGTTTCTTCACTATAAACCCAAAATGTTTCAATTTTCTCAATGAAAATATACAAAATTTTCTACAGTATAAATTCTGGTAGCTTATCCACCATTCCCTCTTGGGCAAATCCTGTCACTTAGACCGGCACTAAGCCATTTGCATTTAAAAAATTCTAGATAAACATACCACATTGATAGTGATTGATATCATATAGATGACAAAAAGTTGAAATTTTCTGAAGAGGGGATTAGTTTATCCAAGGTATGCGCCTTTCAATAGTAATATTACAAGGAAGAGGTTATGCAAGAAGTTGTTCTCACTGAATTCAACAAGTCCAGCCATTTCATGTATAGAATTCAAATGTATGCAAATTCTCAGTAATATCTACACTTGAATCAGTATATAGTGCACTATCCTATTTCGTGATTGGCTCTTGAGAATCATGTGGCCATATTTTTCCTCAGCAGTTGTGAAATTCACTTGGAGTATTTACTTAGCTAATAACACCTTGTATATGCATTATTGAATATGATATATTGTGAGATAAACTTGGATGAGGAATAAAAGTATCTATAGGAGATTAAGTTGTTGTTTCAGAGCAAGTTTTAGGTGATCACTTTTGTATAGCATGAATTTATCTGAGACGGAGTCCTTTTCAAGCTTCAAGTTGAGTTTCAAAGTGAGAAAATGTCACACTAAATGTCAAAGTGTGCAGACATCTTGCTCTCAGTTTAATTATAGAGATGGTTTTCGAAGAAAACTTGGTCACCTCAGTTTGAACTCTTCATGCTATAATTATAGTAACTCTGGTGTGATAAATCATGTGATTGCTGTCTGGGACTGTTAAAGTGGCTCATTGAGTTGGTTCATGAAATCCAACAAATGTTTCCAAACCTTTTTAAGTTTTCTTCATATACTAATGACAAATGGTCAAACTTAGACAATCCTCATATCCTACAAACAACTAATGGTTTTATGAGTGAGTACTTAATGATTCAATTTGTTTTTGGGAAGTTGGTAAAAAAATAATCCCAAAATCGTTACAAGTCAGGACACCGTAAAATTTAAAGTTTTAGCTTTTTCTGTAACTATTGGATATGAAACTTGATTCATTATGCTTACTATTAAGCATTGTCATGTGGCAGTGACTCCAGCCTTAGTACTCTCGTTAAGTTATCAATATCAACTCAAACAGTGCTTTCAAGCAGCTGAATTACTTTCAGTTGTCTATCATTCTTTAGCTTTAATTATGTTTTGAAAGTCGTGAAAGTGCATTTTTTCTGTTTAATGTCATCAATGTGTCTGATCAGTCACACTACATTTCACCAAGGGGAAAGGAGAACATACTTGAAGCTTATCCTAGAATTTTGTAGAATTTTCACTTCAGTATGCTGAGGTACATAAAAATACGCCAAAATTTGGAAGAGAAATTTCTTGGAAAAGCATGGCTTTTGTAGAGACATGTTAATTAGACATGAGCTTAACAAGGCAATCTAACCTGTATTTTAACATAATACTGACCAACTGCATGGTTTGTTGGTGTGAGCATCTGACTTGCATCCGGGAGGTGTGGAGTTCACTCTTGGCCAAGTCATAATGAAGACTTTACAAATGGAACCTACTGTTGTTGTGCTCGGTGTACAGCATTAACCAATGGATTAGGGAAAACAAGCCACTAAATCTCAACTGGAAAAATGGCTTTAGCTGGCAAGAATTAAACCAATAAGTTAGAAACTGAGGCATACAAAACCCTATCTTACTATCTAACTAATTAAACTGAACATAATACATGAGGTAAGAACGTGCCCCAGGAATGCATAGAAAGTGTTGCCATGCGCATTTTCACAAGTGCTTGAGATTCTAATGTTCACAGTAACTTTCCCTACAAAATTGCAGCAGTTTGTGTGTGAACTTTCAAGACTTCAGAACAAGAAGTCTCGCATGTAGTAACTGTCTAAGCCAAAGTTAAGTACCATTTATAGAGGAAGAATAAAAAAAAATCAATAGCTGGCCCTCTCATACACACAGACATAAAATAAAATAAAGCTGGAAATGAAACAGCCTCACTACATTTATCAAAGAAGGAGAGTTCTTTCACACATTTTAAATCTCAATCACTTTTGATATTTTCTTGGAAAATATTAGCAACTACTGACGCAGGTAGAGACACTGTTGACATATTTTTACCTCTGTGCTCTTTTATTTTTGTAATTTTACGTTCACATCCGAGTCGGTAAAACAGCTTTGTCACATATAGTCTGTCGTTTGTTGTTGGTTGGGCACGCGTAAATTTGCACTGCTGCTTTTAATGGGACGAGTCTGCATCAGATTCAAGGGTGACTCTAATGAGCTGTCTATCAGCAGATTCTCAGTTTACTTAAAGAATGCTCGAGTGAGCATTGCAAGATGTATTGAAGTTGATGTCATAAACATGAGATGTCAAGTAATTTCACTAGTTGTTTTCATTTTTGTGGAGGTGTGTTTTGATTATTCTATTATTTGAAGGATTGGCTAAAGGGCAAAAGCTGGTGCCCCAAACTTATTTTGAAACAACAACTAAATCTCACAAATTTCCTTCTATTTCTCGTCCAAGTATCTTTCACGATATTTCAAGACATGAATATTGCATGTTCAGGGAAACCAGTTGGTGACTGTTTAGAAATCATAGCTGAGTGAGGAAAATATTGTCACATGATTATCAAGAGCCATATATGAAAGGATGACTGACATAGGCATAGGGGGGTAATTTTCTGCGAAGGGGCTAAAGCATTTTTTGCCCCAATAATGTCACCGTGTTTATTATGTTTTGCCCATGTTTTGCCCATGTTTTGCCCGAATAGACCAAATGTTTTTGCCCGAATTGGGAGGGCGATTGCCTACACTAGTACATCCCCCTTCCTACACTAATTCAAACTGGGGTGACTGGAAAAAAGGCCCTGGCCTTCTAGAGTTGAACCAGTAGGTTGGAAACTGGGCTGTACAACTCCATCTAACTTATGCAGGTACATGGGGATTACACAGGTGAATGCAGGTATGAACTGGGGTGCCTAGATCCACAAAGCAGAGAGATTCGTGATTCCACTGAAAATGTTCTGTCAGAAATGCAATTTTTCAAAATTCAGCATACACTCAGAAATAAGAAATAAGTGAGTTCTAAATGTTTCAGAAAAGACTTGGGGACACCCTGTGCCTTTAAATTGAAGGAATATTTCAATGACAGTATTAAAGGAGATACCAAACGAAAGGCAATTAGTGCTTCAGACTTCTTCTGAGTTACATCTTGTTCTCACTTCAAGATACTTCTATTTTAGGATAGGTTGTTCCTGTCAGGGGAAGGATACAATTTCTCCAAGTATTTATATGCAATATGTACCACCAGAATACTAGACCGAGGCTTTGGTCTAACGGTAAGAGCATCCCCCTCTCACACAGAAGGCTCGGTTTCGATCCCCAGGTCGAGTCATACCAAAGACTATAAAAAAGGAACCTACTGCCGTTGTGGGTGATGCTCTGCATAAGCAATGGAGTAGGGAAACAAACCAGTGAGCCACAACTGGAAAAAAAGGCAGTGGCTGGCTTGACTTGAACAATAGGTTGGAAACTGGGCTGTAAAACTTTAACTAACTAACTAACTAACCACCAGAATGCTTCTACAGTATTGTGCTGTACTTTTGAATTTGACATATTCAATTTGACCTTGAAATTTGACATATGAACTCAATGAAAAACGTTCGTTGTATATGGAGCTTAAAATTGTAAATGGATAGAGTTTATAATTCTTGGAGAGTGTTTATTTAAATAAATTTGTATGTGTCAAGATTGAAAAAGAAATACAAGTTTTGTTTGATCATTCATGGGTCCTGCTGTATTCCACACAGTTCCCCCAATTACTGCAAAAGATCATTTGAAAATTCAATGTTTGAATTGACCTTTGGCTTTGTACAGTAGTGATGACAGCACCCAACTTTTTGAGACCTTGATGCTTTGCCACAAGGATATGCTTGATCTAGCTAGATGCTTAAAATTGAATGATGCAACCCATCCATACTAATGTTGTAAATAGTCATGTGATAACTTCCCTATTTTGCTCAATTAACATCATTGTGTTTCTAAGTACTGTCTCATATATGACAAAGAGCCGTATTCTTTCAAAGCTCCGCCAATAATTTTATAGGCTCCAGCAATCTTTTGAGTTCAGTTTGCTGCCTTTTTTCATTTGCATAAATTTTGACTGTTTTGACAAAAGAGAGTCTCAATGCCACAAGGGAAAACTGCCATTTCTTATGAAAGTCAATTTTTTCTCAGTGGGTGAGGGAATATAGTAACTGCTTTTAAATTTTTCATTTGTGATGAATTCTAGCATGTATTATCTAATACCTCATCGCACCTTTTAATTAATTCAACAGGCAACTTCATTTAGACCTTAAAAAGAAACACATAAATGAAAAAGGAAAGAATACATGTGTAAAACGGCAAAACACTCCCTGGGTACCGGTGGGGTTTCATTTCTTCTATAGGATTTTAATTACTTAATTTGGATTCTCACCAGAAGACTATTGAAGAATGTAGGCGGAGACGCCATTAGAGTTTCTAAATTTCCTCCTCAAGATCAATTGAATGGTTTCAAATTCCTCCTTGTGGCACAGCGCTGTTAGTAATCCATAACTCATAAACCATCGATGCTGTTTGGCATGACTTTTTTTTCTGATGTTATAAATTTATTTGCACTATCAAAATTTCTGAATGGGTACATACTTCGTTCATGGACGGCATCTTTTTAGAAAAAGTTATGCATTCATTTCAAGAAAAGCTTCACCGGTACTGATGTCACAGAAAGCAAGGAGTTGTAAGAGACTCCCTGCAGTCTACAAGCTAGAAGGAATTTTCAGCATTAACTGCCAAGTTGACAAGTGATTTTACAAAGCTTTGTTGTGGGTTTGCTCCGGTATTAAACATACCAGACACAAATCATTGACTTGCTTGGGCAATAAATTTTACACAATTATGTGAGTTGCACAGTTTCAATGCAGTTGATACTCTACACTGTATTAATCTTATGATCTTGCCAGGCAATAGCTTAATTACTTTTACAGGTTCTGAGTAAACTATGGGCTAGCATGCATATCCTACATTCTGCATTTTTTATCATTTGTTTCGGGCAACTGAACACGTCATGAAAAGCTAAAAGTCATTTTAACATTCTTCTTAATGACAAAGTGTAGTAATACAGGTAACCACCAAGTGACTTTTGCTTCTTTAATCTTGCAGAGATCATGGGAAGTATTGAATGAACATTTAAAGGAGCAGTCCCCCCAAACTTATTTTGAAGCAACAGTTTAGTATCACAATTTTCCTCTCATTTCTCTTCAAAGTACCATACTCTTTAACTTAAATGTTGCATAATCCTTGTAAAACAAACAGTTACTTCTCATGAATTTCTCATTTGAAGTGATAAATTGTTGTCACATGACTTTCAAAAGCCAACCATGAAACAGAACAGTCTACTACACTACTGCAAGTTGGGGTGACTGCTCTTGCCCTTTAAAGAATTGAAAGGATGGAGTCAATATGATTTGAATAAGACTTGACCTAATTAATGGTGACAGCATTACAATCCCGATCCAGTCCGACATCACCTGTTTATGAACCAGGTCCCTGCGATAATATCTACATATTACCAATGATGACATATTTGGGACTTCTGTACTTTAGTTGGATTGCATGTTTAGAGCCTGGTTATAACATTCGTGACAGCAAAAGGTCTGTGGTTTTAGCAGGCAGGAAATGATGCAAAATTGCAAGGTTTAGGATATAGCAATTGCTTGTTGGGTCATAGATGGTTATAGGGTCTCTTGTATTGTAGGATTGTAGTGTTGTTATTTTAAAAGGGAAATGCAGTCATCCAGTTTGGATTAGAGTGGGAGTCTGCCATACTTCATGATTGACTCTGCGGGGCCATGGGACAACATTTTCTTACTAAATTATGAAATTTGGGAAAGTGACACATTGGTTTACCTTGAATATGTACAATATTTATATCCTGAAATATCATGGAAGATATTTGTGGCTTGGTCTCTTTAACCCACGTCACTCGGTGTTACCTCATGTTTACAATAAGGCAAAACTGCAGGTTAACCCCATGTTTTCCAGTCAGTGTTCTTCTCATGTGCCCTGCATTTTATTGATAGGTAGTGTTACCATAGTAACAAGGTGGAATATCTCACATACCAATTACTGCAAAATTTTGGAAAATACCTATTATCGGCACCATAAAATACCTGTGACCTTGCTTGATTAAAAAAGTGTTTAAAACCACATAACCCTTCATTTTGTGGTAAATTGAAATTTAAACACCGACCCTGTGTTAACCTGTGCCCCTCAGTTACTCAAGCATGAGGTACAGAAACACAGTGTTACCTTGAGCATGGGGTATGTGAGACCACAGTCACAGAAGCAAAATAGAAATTTCGGAGATCTGGATGTCAGCTTGAACTAAATTTTGGGTGTCTGCTTTTTGCCCTTTTACTATGCCCATGCAGAATACTGGAAGAAAATTAGGGTACATCTGTATGTCTTTAGCCTTCTTTCCCCAAAATGTGTAAATACAAGGGGTTAGTATGAAACTTGAGTCAATTTTGAGTCACATGAAAACTTCATTTCAGCTGCAAAGAATTGCCAGCCTCTTTACTTTTTGATTTGAAAAAGTGTAGCTGATGAGAAAGCCATGCAGGAATTGAAAGATCTTGAAAAGGAAATTGTTAAGGAGACGTACAGCTTTTTAGAAATCAATACTGACATGTAAAATACAATATGTAGCATAAACATACAAAAACAGTTGTCAATAGTAGTACATAGTGTGGTTTTATCGGAGTGTGTCCGGAATTATTTGAAGTCAAGGTATATTTATTTTCCTCAGTAGGTGTCTAATAATATTTAAGTACAAACTTAGTAGGCTTGGAGAATTGAAATTGTTTGGGGTAAGAGGATGAGGTCTGTAATCTTCAAGGTTCATTTATAAATTGAGAGAGAGTGGGCCCGTGCCCCTGTTGTCAGGGGCCCGGTAGAAATGTGTAGGTCAATATGGGTAAGTAGATACTGCCTTGTGTTGGCATATCTCTTACAAGTATATATTGAAGATTTCTTTGGTTGTTTGACAGCTGAGTTGCAGTCACCAATTTAGAAATTGTGTCAGCTAAGTTCGGCACCTGACATGACTCTAGTAACTATCTATAGAATTCTTTGTTCCCATTCCGTGTTGCACCCACCATAATGGTATAAAAAGGCATGGGCCATGGATTGTATAAGCAGATCGTTGGCTGTATTTATGACATGAGTTGACTTGGTTTCATTTCTGGATATTAATCCTTCCTTACTTTAGAACTCAACTTTGTTATTACTTCATGAACTTAATTACTTTTGGTTTTCAACTTTGTGTGATGATTTTAACCTTTGTATGCTGGGCTCACAGCTACAATACAACAGGGAAACCAATAGCACTGCTATTTTGAGACAAAAAAAGGAAAACAATTGCAGAGCACAAAGTAAACAATCCATTAAAGTGAAAGATAAACTAGTGCAAAATTCAATAATTTACACTGGCTTAGATGTAGAGCTTTGAAGTTGTTTGTTTGGGGGAGGATGGGGGAGAAGGAGGAGGGAAAAGGGACACAGCAAATCTTGTAGCAGGCCCTTGTTTAATTTTGACTTAATTTTGGATGAACTTTTATGAGTTTAAACTTTTGTAATATGCATGGGTATTGTGTGGATTATGGAACTGTTTAATTTCTCTTTGGATGTGTGATTTCTTTTCCTGGTGAATAATGATGCAAGTATGCAAATGGTTTTTTGCATATTTCCAAGCAAAGAAATAATTTGTGTTACAAAAGCTTAGCAGAAGGGGAATACTTTTAATTAAAGGCCCAGTTCTCTCAGCCCAAACAGTACCATTTCTCCTAACCTTCCACAATTGTCTGAAATTCATCGACATTCAGATACAATCTCATTTTCAAGGTGAGTATAGAAAAGCTCAGTGTTTATAATCAAAACACTTTCAGTATCACTACTGTTCATACTGTGAAATATAAACTTTGGTACTCTGCATTGTTTGAATAAGCTGTCAATCAAAGAGCTTAGCCAATTGAGAATTTCGGTAAACCCCTACCAAACCTGTAGTTTGGAGTGAGAGGATTGGCCCTTTTATTGTTCTTAGGTTGATTAATTGTAAAAGGTACAGTCTGGATGGAATGTCAGTACTCCAGAGAAGTTTCACAAAAGGCAAAGACAATATAAACAATTTGATTGTATCTCTATGTTATATCATAAAACATTTCTGAGGGGTACGGTGGCCATTAGTAAACACATTACAGTCATCCTGACTCTTGCTACTTTCAATTACTTCAAGCCCTCAAAATGGAGCCATGAGTTTGTAAGAACTTCCAGACGTGCTATAAATTACATTCCTGAGGAATAAAGGAGTGTGGTAGGTGTGTTGCCAGGGTTGGGTTTTTGCCGGAAAAAACCTGTTTTTTCCGGGACAGCGGTAAAAACTGGTAATAACTGGTAATAAGTGGTTACTACCGGTAAAAACTGGTAGAAACTGGAAAAAACTTCTCCGACAATTGTAAGTGTGGGGTTGCTTTAGCCCATCCACATGATGAATAATTCAAATGAGACAGAGTTGTTTACATGACTTAAAGATTCTATTTTAACTTAAAAATTAAGCAATAAAACTTGCCAAAGCTAGAATGAAAACAAAAATGCCAATATTACAATGTTAGGTATAAAGCCTTTAAAATTAAAAGTGGTAAAACTTCAACTGCATACTAACAATAAAAGACTGAAAGTTAATGTTTTCTACCAAATTACTGGAGTATCAAACAAGGTTTCACAACATGAGGATAAATAAAGTTGTTCATGTTTATTAAAGTGGTAAGCCTTCTTTAAAATTGTAAAAGGAATGGAAGGCTGTCATTTTTGGGGGAAACAAAGGTTGGTACATATTTATGTATAGCCAAAGTGGGCAAACGCACAATGTAACATATGGCATAGACTTCTTTACAGTGATAGTTTGTCTTAGCTCTCTCCTTGCATATATATACAGTATCAGTACAGAACAGTATACAAAGCAGTTTTGAAAAGAAATTTCTTTGCCTTAATGTTTAGCTCAATACAATGTGAAAATTGATCAATTGTTTCACAGGTGAGAAAATAATGACGTACAGTAAGATATCAATCTTCATGACTAGATTTATACTTTATGGTACGTACTGTATGGTGTCAGTGTAAATCTGGCAAAATGTGACACATGTCACTAAAAATAATCTATCCAGCCCCTTACATGGTTAATTTAATCGCCTAAAATGGTCAGTCTTCATGTAAAATAATGATTTTCATCCTTTAACCTTGAAAATAGTAAGAAAAAGTTGTTACTTAAAACATTTTATTCGATGTAGCAGAATAGGTTTTTTCCATTTTTTCCATTTTTCGGCAAAAACCTGTTTTTACCTGGACGGTTTTTACCGGTAAAAACCACTGGTAAAAACCGCCTGTGGCAAAAACTGCCAACCCTGTGTGTTGCTGTAGTAAACTTTAATAGGTTACATTTTTATGTGTGTGAGATATCACACTCCTAACAGTTATTTGAGGTAAGAGGATTGCACTGACATGCCTCAAAATTCAAGACATGTGAAATGTTTTGAATTTTAAGAAAATTTGAACCTTTAGAACCAAGATGATTTGGAATAAATTTTGGCAGTTCCAAGTATTAGGTACAGTTGATGGGCAATTCCAATTCACCCACTGGACCATTTAAATAGTTTTATTTTGCAAACGATGCACAATTTGCCTCTCTTTTTAACCCTTTACTGTTGTTTGGGTCCTTTTGGACCCATACGGAGAGCTCGGCTGTCACCCATCTTTACTGTTTCACGCGGAGCTAGAAACTGCGAGTAGCTACCCGAAAATTTGGCCACAACAACGAGAGAGACAACAGTTTAAGGTCACGGGGTCAATGGCCTACGGAAGCTGATGCGGGGCGTGCTACGTCCGCTTTTCTGCCCACTCCAGAGGCGAGCAAATACGCCCCGATCGGAGCACAATGGTAAAGGGTTAATCTAAAATATATCTGCACCACTCGGTCGGCTGTGAACACCCGCAGAGACAGTGGCATATATCAGCTTTGCAGTAAACACACTCCACAGGCTTATTTTAACCCTTTACCGTTGTTTGGGTCCTTTTGGACCCAGACGGAGAGCTCGGCTGTCACCCATCTTTACTGTTTCACGCGGAGCTCGAAACTGCGAGTGGCTACCCGAAAATTCGACCACAACAACGAGAGAGACAATAGTTTTAGGTCACGGGGTCAATGGCCTACGGAAGCTGATGCGGGGCGTGTTACGTCCGCTTTTCTGCCCACGCCCGAGGCGAGCAAATATGCCCCAATCAGAGCACAATGGTAAAGGGTTAAGCCTTCTATTTTCCTTCAATGGTTCAAGTTGAGCTTCATCATTTCAACAACTGATTGGTATTTATAACTTAATGTTTTTTTAATTGTTAACAACTACTTGTCCATGTTTTGTGTATGTAATATAAATATAAAACACCCCCTCATCTTCAAATATCTTATATAAGCAGTGTTCTTAAGGTGTATATCTTTAAAGCTATAGCATTTTCTAAGGTAATATTTTCATTTTATTTGGTATGGGTAGGTATCCTTTGTAAAATGAAACATTTTTGCCTGAATTAAATACGTATAATAGTGTAGTATGTAATGTAGTTGAATCATCAAACCTGAAAATAACAGATGAAAGCTTCCATCAACTTACATACATCAGTTTTTTTAATAGTTGAAGCTTATACAATCGTCTTTTTTTCTAATTTGTCTGATCTACAAAATATCCTGACACTCCTTTATCCAGTTCCATTTTTGTTTCAAAGTACACTAGCACAGAATGCAGCCTGTACTTTGCATCTAAATTGTCCATTTTTTTTTTTTTTTCAAAGATTTTAGAAATTTCCCAATATGTCTTTGGTGGTACCTCAGCAAATTAAGAGATGACGTACAAATAAAATGATTGCCTCTTGCTCCATTGCGTCTGTGGGGATGTATGCTAAGAGTCTTGAAATGTTAGCCATTGAAATAGAGCCACGCATGACGTAGTTCAACCGGTGACGTTGATGCTTGTTTTTCGGGATCATTTAGTGACAGTAGAGGTGACATCTGGTACCTCGTAATCCATGCATGCTGTATCTTTGGATGTAATATTTCTTCCGTTTGTAAGTCATTCTGAGAGAGTGCACTTAAGCTATTCATCACTCATTGACCCTTATTGTGAAAGCAGCAAAAAGAAACAGGGAAATGTATTTAACTAAAAATAGGCTGATTGTTGAGAGTGAGGATGTTGGTAAAAATAACTCTTTAATTTTGTGGCAGGAGAAAGTTGCTGCTATAAATAATTTTCGAATTGTAAAAGTGATTTCTGCCCTTCGTTCTTTTCGTCTTGAATTTTGAGATGGTAAAATATTAGAACTGTGGATGGACAGTAAAAGATCAGTTTTGAACAGAAAAATTCTTCATTAGCTTGGCAGAGTTCAGTGGAGGAAGTGCTATGGTGCATGTTAATAAGATATTTGTTTCAACTGTTGTTGTAATATGTTACTTAATATTCTTTCTATCTGGTGGTTTTACCAAGGGAGTCTGTTTTGGTATGGTTCATGATATAATTGGCAGAACTATCAAATATCAACAAATTGTAAATCAAAAATCCAAAATTCATTGGCAAAATGCACATCAACAAAATATTAAAAAAATAAAAACAAATGAAAAAAATAAAAACAAATTAAAAAATAAAACAGAAAAACTGTTCTTGCTGTCTTGAGAAGTTCTTCCCAAGGATATAACAGTCAAGGGAAACTATCTTCTTATTTTATTTATGGCTAAACTCACAAACAAACATACTCACACAAACACATATGCAAATGGAAAAACAATGACAAAATAAATTAACTTGCAGTTTGCAAGAGATTTCTTGGTTAGAAGGTTTAGACATTATGTTCTACCCAAGGATAAGGAAGATGGAAGAATGGAATCAGGTATGATAGTTTAATATGCACTGTTAGCTCATGGCCTACGACCGTCTAGCCGTAGAGCATCTGCCTCTCACGCGGAAGGCCCCAGTTTGAATCCCAGGTCTAGTCATACCAAAGACACTAAAAGTGAAACCTACTGCCATTGTGAATGATGCTCTGCGTAATCAGTGGAGTAGGGAAAAAAACCAGTAAGCCACTATAGGAAAAAAGGTTGTGGCCGGCTCTACTTGAACTAAGTGGTTGGAAACCGGGCTGTATATTTCCATCTTACTACGACCATCAAAATGTTAAGAGACAAAAAGAGTTGATTCCCGCTTTGTCTTTCCTAACTGTATCATACTCTTTGTAAGTACACTTACCTAGCTACTGCAAGGTTTGTGTGTGATGTCAAATCGGCAATGTCAAAATGTAAGGAAGCCCTTTAAGGAATTGAAGCAGTCAGCTAAAGCTACCTATTTTCTTCTTATTCTTCTTGAAAGTATCTCGCACAATATAATAGGACTTCAATGTTGCATAACTATATTCGAGGTTAACTTGAGCAGTTACTCAGGCCTTGAATTTTGAGGGGTGCAAGTGTGATCGCACACTATCACTCACATCGAGTCACTGTGAGATGTGTGATTTTTAATTTGCACAAGCAGATGAAGATTTGGAGCCAATATAAATTTATTAAAGTTTAATTAAAACAGCTCACCTATAACACACCTTAAATTTTGAGGAGGGTGATTTGTAGCACATCTGTATAGATTAGAGGTGAAATGGAACAACTTTAGAACGATGGTGTTTTTATGTGCCCCTGGCTTATGAACTGTGGTGCACCTTTCCTTTTAAACCCATAGATACTTTTTCCCATTTCATATTTTCCTAGATCCAAGTTTGAAGTGGACTTGAACTTAAAAAACAGCTGTGAGAGATGTTTTAGGAGGTTTAGAACAGCTGATACAAGAAATTGTAGATGAGAGGTGAAATAAAATAATTTAATAAAAAAGTTCAAAGCGGATTTGAACTCACAATTATCTGAAATTGAAGTACAGTGCAACAAAAAATGAGGTGTTTTTGTTGTTTTTATGCTTTTAAAGGTTTGATTTACACCAAGGTCACCAAGTGCCCCAAATATATCATTCTTGCTGTGAGCTTACAAGTATCTCAAAAAGTATGCCCTTCACATGTACCCTGCTTTCCTCCTCACTTTAACTTTTGATTCTGCAGCTAATTGGTGTATCATGAATATTCATGTTCAGTTGTAATCCAATTTTCCTTCAAAGAGAGAGCATATTTATATAGCAAAAGTCACTCAAATCATTGGAGGTTTATGTTTGCCATCAGACGTAGCATTTCAAAAGTATCAGATGAGACATTTCTGCAGGAGGTGGCAGCCTATGTAAGTTTGCTATTTTTGCAGATACAGCCTGATACTCCCAATCGAATCTAATGCATAATTATGCATTCTTTCCTAGCTAAAGTAGGTGCTTAAACAAGCCGACCCTTGAGGCCCTGCATATAACATTGCCTTTTCATCATGTTGCTTTATATTTCATCTTGAATTTGCAACTTTTTAGCTTGTGTGCCTGTTCATCTTATTGATTTCGGAATCATTCCAGACTCTTCGCCTCTCAAGGAACACAAGAATGTCGACTTCGCTGAATGTAAAGTGCTGTTATGTGATAGCTTGAATCCAGACAGCAAACACTGTTTCATTGTTCATGCCTTCGTCAGTGCTATTAGCTACTGGGGCTTTTTTTTCAGTGTATGCTTGAATGCTGCTTCTGTAATAAATGACCCAGTACTGGAATCTGTACTGTATATTATCTAAATTATTTAAGTGCTGACCCAATTCTTCACAGTTTGTTGATGTATGAACCAAAGCAAAAAATCATAGGTAACATTTCAATTCAAGAAGTGTTTACAGAAATCCCAAAATACCCTCCTTGCAATCTCTTTCAAGGGATTTTCTGGAGACAGATTCATTGAGTTCAAAATCAACTTCTAAAAATGCAGGAAATTTTTCTCTTTCAGGGGGTGAAAACTGCATCTCAATGGCACATAGCTTTTTGAAGATGTTAATTTTCTAAGTGATTCCATTTCTCCTTGAGATTTTGTGCATTATGGAAAATCTGCAATGTGATTGTGGCATACTAATTTAACATTGCATTCAAATGATAATTTTGATATTGCTCCAGGGAATGATAAGGAACATTGTTTGAATACCCACATGTGATGTAAGGTAGTGCTTAATTCACTGGAAAAGGTTTTCAAACGTTCCATCGTGTGGAATTTTTAGAACAATCAGAACATTTTTTGATGAAAGGTAAAGAAATCCAACACAATATACCCTCATTACATAACTTTCTATGACTTTGTTGGAAAGTGGAGGTATTTTAAACAGAAAGAAACAATCTATAAGTTGAAATATCTTGAGTTAAGAAAAGGGTATTGCAACAGGGTTCTTTAAAGGACACGGTCTGGAATATTTTTGTCTTTCTTGAAAGACCTTAATGAAAAGCCACTGGAATATGCCTTTAAATACAGTCCATGTATCCATGGTATACATGTATTTCAATTTGTATTTGGATTTATTTGCATCATATAGATGGTGCATGTGCAACTGTTTCTCCTTTCATGTACTGGGCTAAATTAATAGGAAATTTTGGTTTCAAAATTAATGGATTCTCCTGTACAGACATACTGTAATGTGACCTTTAACTTTACAATTAGGCCCATGTCAAAGACACTGTAAAAATTCCCTGGTTGACTCGACTTGAACCAATGAACCAATTGGTTGGAAACTGGGCTGTAAAATTCTATCAAAATAACCAACTAATCTCAAGAACACAAGTAGTGCTATATTAATGAAATGGATCTTGTCACATTTATAGATGTCAAAGGTTATACTGTAGGTGCCATGCAGTGACATTGCAGTATAAACATTGAAAACCTCTTTTGTATGGTATCTCAAGAAAGGAAGCCTTCACTGGCTACAGCATACATATGTGCATTACAGTCAGTATGTTAACCCTACTACTTTGATTGAGGTCAAAGGTCATGTGAGGTCAGAATAGTGCAAACATGGTGTAGAATACACTTTGAATTATTGTTGAATACTAGTGCTAAGGTCATGAGGTCAAACCTGTCACCCTGAATTGATACATCCCATTACACAGGAACCATGGATAATTTCTCTACATAGCAACTGAATATAACTATATTTCCAGGATAAAGAATTGTTTTTTTATGAAATTCAAAGGTGAAACACCGAAGAGATTCTCTTCACACACGATTGGTTGAGACAAAACATTGACTAAAATAGCATCACAGCAATGTGTGCATTATCTTAGGATCCATTCTCAGTGAAAAGTCTGACTTGGTTCAATGGCGTCATTGAAACCTCTGTGCAGTTTTACATTTATGCTTTATTTTCAGAAAGCCTCTAGTTGTCATATTCCTTGATGAAACATGAGTCTCCAGTGGACGATCATAAATCTTACACATACAGCAGTCTATTTCATGCTACAACAGCGGAAGGCATTGAGACCCGATAGCAGTTTAAAACTATTTGCTGGTTGGTACATTACTGTAGGGTAAATTCTAATGAATCACAATTCATATGCTTTTGAAGAGAATACATATGTCTTGTGTACACAGAGCCTGGAGTGTATCAATTGTAAAGTAAGTACACTCAAAGGGCTTCTTTCTTAGCAGTCAATCTATCTTTGAAAATATCACCTACATCCACAAAATCAATTTAAATCCATATACATATTTTCCAGAATGCTGTTGTTGTAATATTAAATAGACTGACTGAATTAAGAAGATACCTGGGTGGAAAGCTGTTTCTTCTTCTATCCTTTTAGGGAAATTATTTCATCTACTGTAGCTTATTTAATATGCACCATCCCAGCCCCAGTTCCAGACCCACCCCCTCCAAATGAAAACTAGCATATTCAGATAGTCTGTATTGAGCCTGGAGAGTTTGAACATAATGCATAATGCATATTTTTAGATCTCTATGCAAATCTTCCCCCATAACTCCCCATCTCATCCTACACAAAGTGAAAAACAACACAAGAGTTATTTATAAAAATGTCAAAGAGTACTTGTATATACATTACGGAAATTTTTAAGGGTTGTTCAGTGGGAAACTTGTTTATTGCTAAAACCACAATATTATCTGAAATAACCTTTTCCGATTTTGTGAAGTTTTGAAAGCTTTTGGGCAGAAACGACATGCATGCCCTCATAGTATAGAATTCATAAATAGAAACATGACCATTAATTCATAATACATGTTTGAAAAATTCTTATGGCAAATATAGCCATCTTGTATTAAAAAGGTGAATTTTTGTTAAAATGTGAATATTTTCTGCTCTCTTATGTAAGAACAGAGCACTTACTTGGTATGTACATGTAGTTCGACTATGAAAGGTGTATAATAAGTTTACACCTGTATGCTGGAAAACGTGACATGTGTGATGAACAATAAATGTACAGTTCATGGTTTGTGATAAACAGTATTGTACATAATGATTTCTAGGAATTAGAGAAGAGATCTTTTCCTTGACCTCCTCTTATTTAAGGAACACTACTTCCTACTTCCCATTTATCCCCTTCAACAATATCCCTACCCCTCCCCCCCCCCCCCCCAAAAAAAAGAAAAAAATCCTTCATTTTTGGTAGCCTCTTAAAGGCAGTCAACTCTCACCCCAAACTACCATGTGTGTATAGTCCACAGAAATTCTCGATTGGCAAAGCTCTTTGATTGACAGCAAATTAGAAAATATGCATAGTACTGTAGCACATATCATTCAGCCATGTATTGTACTAAGAGTGTTGTGATATGAAGCACACTTGGGTTTTGCATACTCACCCTGAAGCAGAAAACTGAGATTGACATGTCTGGAACTCAGGATAAGGATGAGTTTTAGGCAGTTGTGGGTGGGGCTTTATGTAGGTAGATTAGGAGAATCGGAACTTATTATGTGGTGAATGGATTAGACCTTCAAATTTTCCTTTCTTTGAATCATAAGAATGAGAAATAGGATTTAATAGTTGTTAATTTGAGTTAAAGTTGTTGCAAAATCAATCTTTGTCATTTTAAATTGCAAAAAGCAGGATTCCCACGCAGTGTGGTAAATGAACAAAGTCTGTAATTTTCTTATGGCAGTGAAAGTCCTTGAATTTTGGGTGTTTGGTCTGAAAAAAATGCAACTTTGAACAACTTACACTTACAATAATTTTGGATCATGTTTTGCATGTGCCTATGCCATCCACACTTGAACACCTAAAAGTAAAGACCAAGGGGTATGAATTTTCTTTTCTTGGAAGTAAATATTTCCACTTTGTATAAAAGTCTTGAAAAAGCCAGTTATTCAATTGTGTGGGAACCAGATAAAGATGTGTCAAACTAAATCTCTTTTTAAAGTTTTTTTTCTATTGGATCTGGAACCTACTCGGCCCAATAGGCAACTGATATTTGTAGAACATTTTCTGGAGAAAGTATGACATCAGGCACGAACGTTGTACCATCCACTTTTGGAAATATTGTCTGCTGTACAATGCCATGATGAAACTCCTTTGTGTTCTTACACTTGGAGGTTGAAATAGAGTGCTGTGACCTTGGGAGCTAATGAACAGGAAATGGGTAGGGAGTGGAAGTAATGGATTTTTGTGCATTTGTGTTGACTATTCGAGGGAGATGAGCTGCAAGTGGAATTATCCGGTTAGGTAAGAGGATAGATAGGAATATAAGTACGTTTGTGAAATGACAACACATCCGTGACTACTGTCTAGAGTTTTTAGTCGTCATGTAAAGGACAAATCTGGAAGATTTGAATGGTAATAGAAGAGAGATTTTCTCTTGTTGTTGTCCTTTCTTGTTTACTCTTTGCCGGTGTTATTTTTCAGTGGGTGGGGGTTAGGAGAAGAAAGAGGATGCTGTATTGTATAGTCTGTAATGTATAATGGTACAAAATTGGATAGTGGTTGTATATGAATTGTAATTTATGTTAAAGAGATCATTGAATATTTATTTGGAAAAACATGTTTTAAGAAAGATATAATGAACAGATCTCTGTTTTTAGAATGTAAATGGAGAATATGGATTATTTGAAACCCTGAATTAATTGCCATAAATCAGATGATGTTTTAAATGGGTTAAAGTTAAAGTATAAAAGTAATTGTTTAATATGAAAGTCTTCCTTTCTTGTGATATATTTCAAAACTTCAGGAAGTAATTATCATAAATTTGCAGAGAAGATGAGATAATTGTAATTGTATGTGTGGCCTTGAAATGATTCCTTGTGTAAGAATAGCTAAATGTATTAATATATAAAGTACATTACAGTGATTGTCATAGATACCTGAATGCAATAATGTGCATGATTTTTTTGACTCTGATCAGGTTGTCATTTTGGTTTCCATTCAATTTGCTTGAAAAGCAATAAATTACTGTTAGGGAAAGAGAGATATGATTTAATTTCATGCAGACACAAAAAGTGAGAAAATATTGTTCATTATGACAGTAGCTGTAACTGAGAAAAAAGAGGGAGCCCTCTATATGACTACAACATTCACTCAGTGCACTCTGCCTCTTAGAAGGAAGTTACACATTATATGCTGGTCAAATGGAACTTATGACCTTTTGACAATACTGTATGTGACCAAAGGAAGGCAGTCTAGAAGCTATGTTTTTTGTGTCTTGTCAAGGAGAAATTTTTTTGCTTTGTTTTTAGGTTGTGATCATGTTGGACATACCCAACAGTGTATTTCTTTGATTCATTACGTGCATGTTAGGAGTTGATACAGTCCTTAAAATACAGAGGGTTGGGATCCCTCCCCCAACCGAACCCCTTTCCTGATTAGACAGAAGCCTGCTTCATCAATAGACTTTGTGAATGCCACCCACACTCTACAACAATTTCTTAAAGCTAGTGTGACATGTCAGCAAAATGATTCGGCTTCACGGGAAGTTATGGAGTGCACTTTCTGAGGAAAAATTTGTTAGAATTATTTCAATATCTTTTTGGTTTTCCTGATATATCTCTTCAAAGTTCGAATGTTTCATCAAATACCCAATATTTGCCATTTTCATGTCATTCAACCTTTAAACAAAATATGTAAAGGTTTTCATTGTACACAGTACCATTTGAAAGGGGAAAATTGATGTAGAAGAGGCATGGTATATACTTCATTAAATTTCAGATACATATTGATGGGCTACATTGATGGGAATAATTAAAGCTTGCGGTTCCAGATTTGATAGTCATTTAATTAACAGCAAGTAAATGAATACCAACCAGCATTTATGATGGAAGTAATCCATGATTATGCGTTCTCATGACCTTGAGTATTTGGCATCCTTCTAAATAGTCTAGTTTATTAATGTGAGATTTTTGTTTGATTTTCATTATTCATATAGTATTCTTTGTTTGCAGCCCTGAAGTATTTCCCTTGTAAAGAATTGGTTCAATAAAATAAGAGGCAATCACTTTTCACCCTTAACTACATCTTTAATATTGGCATTCAAAATTTCTCAATTCACACAGTTCCTTGACTGACATCAAATACAAATTTTGCAGAGTGGCTCATGTTACACAGCATGCACAGGAAGTGTTTTGATCACACATTTGGGCCTTGTATGGTCAGAGTAGTACACAGCTGATAGAGGTTATAGAAGTAAGCAGGTCAGGAGAATTGGAACTTTATGGGTTGTGGAATACCTACCTTCAAATAATATTTAGTCTATTGTAGTGAAGAATTTGTATACGTCATGCACTTTTTTGAGGCGTTGTGTCCTTTTGGGAACATATAGTGCCTTCAAGGAGCTGAACTCCTATTGGAGTGTCTATTTTGTCTTATTTCTTGGCTATTGGTCAGAGAGTTTCAGGGGACTTTGGAAAAAGTAGCCTCTGTGTCACATGACAGTTCTTCCATTGTCTAGATAAAACATTAATACATAATAGATGTTAAATTTGTCTGGACAGTGGCCATGCCCTGTGAGCATGGGTTCATTTGTCCAGAACTGAGGGCTTTTAGGTGGACGGAGAGGGGATAGGGAGATCAGACGAATATCTCACCAGAGCTAGGAAACCAGTTTTGCTCATGGAAACTGCAGAATTCTGAGCAATCAGCATGGAAGGAAGGTTTTCTATTAACAGGAAGGATGTAGAAAGGGAGAAGAAAGCTGCAGTCTCCTTTCGCTGTTTTATACTGCTTTTTGTAGAGGTGTTGTCTGTAATTCTCCTCATAGACAGGTTTGGACTTTAAAAACATGTGAATGCAAGATCCTTCTGTACTCTATTCAGTACTTCAAACAGTGAGAATCCCAGGCTCAATTCCTAGATGGAGTCACAGGAATGGTTCTGAAGGCCTGAGAATGGAACTAACTGCCATTTTGCATGTAGCCAGTGTAGTAAGGAAGAAATACTTTGAGCCAGAATTGGCAAAAATGTGTTTGGGACTGCTAGATTATCCCAGAATGTTAAAAGTTGATTCATTGAATCAGGCCTTGAATTTTGAGGCAGGTGAATATGATTGCACAACTTGACTTAAAGGACAAGAGCAGTCAAACTAACTTGAAGTAGTGTACTGTTGACTGCCATGTTTCATGATTGGCTGTTGAGAGTCATGTAACAATATACTTTCTCTTCAGATCTTATATTTACTAAGAGTAACAGTTTGGCAAACCATGGATATGCAGTATTGAAGTCCTAACATATTTTGACACATACTTGAAGAAGAAAATCGTGGAATATTAGTGTTAGGGTGACTGCTCTTGACCTTTAAATACAGTGAGGAGTGTGATTTCTTTGCACACCTTCAAAAACAATTGGAACTAAGGTAACAGTATAAAAGTTTAATTAAACAGCTGCACACCTACCACACTCCTTAATTTCCTGAGGAGTGTGACTTGTAGCAAGCCTGGCACATCTAAAACTCAAGACCCGATTTAATCTATCTACATAATTATAAACTGTAAGAGGCCTCACAGAAAATTCATCGTTTTCTAAAGTTTATTCAGGTTAAACACAGATTTACACCCAGAATTATTCTTTGTTCATTCAACGGCAAGAACAGTCGCCCCAACTTGATATAGCAGACTATCCTGTTTTATGATTTGCTCTTGACAGTCATGTGACTTTTTTTTTCTCCTTGAATGTGAAATTTACTAATAGTAACTGATTGGTTTATCTTGAATTTTCAATATTGAAGTCATAAAATATGATGAAAGATACTTGGAAGAGAAATAATAAGAAAAGTGTGATATTTAGCCATTGCTTCAAAATAAATTTGGGGTGACTGCTCTTGCCCTTTGAAGGAGAAATGCATTCACCCCAACTTCAGTTAGTATAGTAGATGTAACGTTGGCTATTTCATGATTGGCTCTTGAGGATTGATTAACAATTTTTCTTTCCCAATTGTGAAATTAACCAGGAGTAACTGCTTGGTTTACCCCGCATATACAATATTGAACTACTTAAATATTAAGAAAAATACTATTAAGAGTAGCAAGAAGAAAATTGTGAAATTTAGGTGTTTCTTCAAAATAGTTTATGGCAACTGTTCTTGCCCTTTAATGAAGCAGGTTTGTAAGTTTGTGAGCAAGTATGATCAAACCCAGTCAGACTTTGTGAAGCCTTTCCTCTAGAATTGTAAAGGCAGTTATTAGAAGCATGGAAATTTGCAGAATTCATGTAATGGCTGGTGTTAAAACAAAAGTGGTAATAATTCACCAGCAGCGTTGTAAGATCAAGTCTTGCAACATGATGTGCAAGTGATTTGTTCTAAGCAAACAGTACGTACTGCTTTCATCCCAACAGATTCCTATGCATGTAAAACAAATCCTTCTTGTGATTCGTTTAATTTAGAATAGAACCACATCGTTATATTTCAAAGTAGTTTCATTTCAAGCAGCTAAGCTATCAACTCTCAACTTAAAGACCAGCTAGCAATTGTCATGACTGAATCCTAACAACAAGTTGTACAAGTGATTTTATCTATCTGTAATTTAATTTGATGCTTTTGGATTCAATCACCAAACTCCCTCATAGTAATTATGTGAAAAATGATAGTGTGAATTTGTATAGACATGATTGAAAAGACCCACTCTGTGTGAGATTAAAAACAGTTATATTCCCCCTCCATGACAAGTGTAGCAGTCCACTCTTTAATTACCTGGTGGAGAGTCCCTGAAGGGAATGTTCTGAAGCTGACTGAGGAGGCAGAGTGCGATCTCTTGGCTTTAGCATAATATTCTTGTGCAATCTGTTTCATTACATCCAACGAGTATTAGTGAGTACCTGGTTTTGTGATCCAGCAGCGCTGTCATTGGAATTCAAAGGCATAATCTGAGGATGGAGTCATTGGGAGGATAATACACTAATGGTTTTATCATGTCGAGCTGAGATATGGCCGCTGGTATGTTCTTCAATTTGCAAGAACGTAGAAGGTAATACAGCCTACATGTTCATCTATGTCAGTTAGAGGGGATGAGAGAACATTCATGTTTTTTTTTACTGGAGAGTGCATTGTGTGCAAGCGAGTAATATGCATATCAGCTTGGTAATGATGCAAGTGAATAATAAATGAGTTTCCTGATAGCTAGTACTTAATGGTTTGACAGGTCTAAACACTTACTCCCTGCATGAGTGAGCTTGTTAATAAGTTCAACCGCAAGACAGTTAAATGAGCTGTTTAATACTGGCAGGCATTTTCCTGCTTGCTTTTATGTTTTTTTTTTGTACAGAAGATGTGGAAGTCTGTCATTGAGATCAAATGATAAGAGTGTGTTGTTGTATCACTTCATTAAGGTAATTAAAATAACTTTCACATGATCATGGCTTCTCGTTGTAAGTCAAAAAGCTGGATCATTGTTTGCAATTATAAATTAAAGGGCATGAGCAGTCAGTCCAAACTTATTTTGAAGATACAGCTAAATTTCACAATTTTCTTTTTTTCTCTTCAAAGTATACCTCATAATAGTTTAGGACTTTGATATAATTTATTCGTTTATCCCCAAACAGTTACTGCTAGTAAATTGAACATTTGAGGAGAAAAGAGAGTGTCACATGACTCTCAAGAGCCAATCATGAAACAGAACAGTCCACTACACTACTCCAAGTTAGGGTGACTGCTCTTGCCTTATAAGACATGAAAAGAAGTCTGGAGAAATAGTTTTATATTACTTGAAACTGAAAGGCCCAGTTCTCTCACCTTAAACAGTAACAATTCTCCTAACCTTCTTACTTAAACCCCTTCCACAATTGTCTGAAATTCATCCTCATCCAGATACAATCTCAGTTTATTGCTTCATGGTGAGTATAGAAAAACTCAATGTATATAATCAAAACACCCTCAGTACCGTTCATGCTGTGTTATATAAGCTTTGGTACTGTGCATTGTTTGAATTAGCTGTCAATCAAAGAGCTGAGCCAATTGAGAAATTTGGTACCCCTGTTCCAAAATTGTAGTTTGGGGTGAGAGGTTTGGCCCTTTAAACAACAGATGATATTTAAATGTCTCCTATTATGAAAACGCTTAATCATTATTTGTCTGATGTTTGTATTGTTGCAATAGGCAGGTATAGTTCAAGTGATTGACCTGGTTCCATTTAACCTTTTTTTCGTCATCCTTCCATGTTTTCTTTTGGTGTGAAAACATGAAAAGCTTCTGAGAATGATCACAATATTTGCTAGAGATATTTGTTCAGGAAGCAAGGGTATGTGACTTCTGGATTTTTTTTAGAATCAACATCATTTTAAGTGCGTAATCCACTGCTATTTATCCTGTTGTAGTACTGATGAAATGTCACAGTTTAGAAAATGAAGAGCTGGAAGGAAGGAAGTACTAAGATGAAAACAAAGATAGATTGCTGCCCCCGTTCCATGTCCTGATGTCATATTGTTGTAAATTTAATCAAATGGTAGCGGTGTTTTCCTTTTTAGATTTGAGTCATGACGGATAGAGTAGTAGACATTCAAGCTAACTATCTGACTCATATACCTGCACTTGTAACCGTGGGAATAGATTTGAAGACAGCTACCAAGACCTAAAAAAATGGAACCTACAGTACTGGTGTTGTGCCTGTTGCTCTGCATAAGCAATGAAGAAAGGAAATCTATATCATCCCTCCTTACCTCCTATATACATTATATAAACTCTACCTAGTCATGGTAATCCTTTGGCAAATTATAAGCATGAGGAGATAGATGTAGGGAGAGCCTGAAGGGTGCCCCAACATTCTTCACTGGCCAGGAAAGTTTTTGTGGAAACAGATTTGGCAAAACAGTCTAGTGCCCTGAAACTGAAAAAATACCATGGGCGCCATGAGATTAAAACTGGAAAAAATACCATGGGCTTACTAAGAGTACTTAAAATAGGTTAAAGGTTGAAGTGTAAAACCATATCTGACAAACTAACCATTCCAATGACTTGGGAAATTTCCATTTGGATTAATCTTCTACCCAAACAAGCATTATTTGAAAGTCGTCCTACAGTGAAAATTGGGCAGGGGGAAATTGAAAAGTCATCTTTCAAGGAAAGGGTATGTTGTCTGAGAATAGAGGATCCGTAATGCCCCTCCACATACCTCCTATATATACATCTAATCCCTTTACCTGTAGTTAGACCCTGCCAACTAATACCAAAGTGTAGAAGCTAGGCATCATCTGAGGGCAGTTTATTGAGAGATGATCTATTCTTTGGACCCTCATTGGTCACACTTACTTTACCCATGCCTATTTTACTGTCACCATCAGTAACATTCTCATTGACTGTTTTAAATACTCCCATATCAACCAGTCTTTTGAAAAGGTTAATTTTGGAGAGAATTGTGTCACTTTTTATGTCACTCAAACCAAACTAGTGGTCAAAAGTTCTGGGTAGCTTGCAAGCTTTTTTCCCAGCCCACATATCACCTATTTTCACTAGCTATCCAGACTAATGTACCAAGAGAAAGACTCTCACTCACATGCCAATGTTTTCAGTGGCCAATGGTTGAGTTGGCTTGTGCTAATTTTGAACGCTGATACAAATGGGATTGGAGAAATAATTGAATTCCTGAAGGGGGTAGGGAGGAGGAGGAGTCCTGCATCATGTGTTTTAGTTACTGTTTTGTCAAAGTTTGAAGTTCAAGTGAAAAGCACTGGTGTATTTTATCATGTTGTGAAGATTACAGTATTGAAGTTTTAAGTCAAATTGCAACAACATTTATTTTGGTCACATGAAAAAAGTCTCCAATATAAAATAAAAGACAGAGGGCTATCGGAAAAAAGCTTATGAGATTGGATCCCCCTCCCCCCCACCCATGAGCGTGGATATGTACCCATTCCCAACTCTACCTGCATCAAAGCTTACATATCTTAGTTTACTACAGTTACAGGAGGATCACACCAGAGAAACATTTAGACTTATGTCTTTTACTGTAGTAATTGCTCTCAGCTATGGTGCGGCAGGTCATCAATCATCTGCACGTCTCCAAAATAGGAACTTTGGACTTGCAGCCTGTATAGTAAACAAACTTGTGCTATAATTATAATGGAACTACAGTATTCCACAGGTTATGTAGCACAGTGTTTGAACAATTAAATTACAGAATATTGCCCAGGGCTCCAATGGAATCCCCCGATTGCTGGCTTTATTTGAATATGCACAGGTGTGAGATAGCAAACTGTGTTATATAGGGCATGAAACGTTTTTGATTGATCTTATTTCACCTTTGTCATAGGTATTTGCATTGACTAGTTTATCATTTTTATGCTTTATAAACAAATTTAAATGCAGAATGGCTCAAGCTCACATTGACTTTCAGTATATGAAAGCAGAATGCTGAATTAGCAGTTTATTAATTGTAATTTATACTTAGTTCTACCCACTCCCCAACTGAGCAATTATAGGGTTTTGTCAACTCTTGTTGGCCATGTGCAATGTATTCAGTTCATGCTGCACTGGGATTTTGAGGTTTCTTTTTGTCTATCGGGCATGCAGAAATAGATTTGAGAAACTACCCTGGGATTGGGAATAATTCCAGTACCATTAAGTACTGTATTTACATTGTATGGGCAGAGAAACAGTGGGAATTGTAGAGGTTATAACCCCTCTCCAGTATTTAACAAGTGGGATAATTGTCACACATAATTATTCTCCCCCCCCTCCCACCAGTTTTCAAGCCCTCTTTCAAAAAGAAAAAAAAAGATTCTACTTTGCAAAGATAAAGGGAACACAGTGGGCACCCCACCAACAGTAAGCCAGCTTTGACCTACAAGTTAAATATATGTGTCTGGATATGGATGAACCATTGCATCTTGTTGAGGCAACCTCCCCCTCCCCCCCCCCCCCTTAGCAAGGGATCTTAGCCACTGATACATAGTTACAAAATGCTAGTGTGGCAGCTTATCTGTAGATGTTTGCAAGTAAGTGCAGCTAGATGATATCCTGGACTTCTTTTTAGGTTTATTCAGGAATATCTTCAGGGGTACTCTTTGTTTTGTTTTACAACCAGCTTCTCTGCCAAATTCCTTGCTATGCTGAGTTATGTGTGAGTTGTGTGGTTACAATTGACCAATGCATTAATTTTTCATTAGTTGCAGTTTTCTGAGATGGCATCTGCAGAGTTCAAGAAGGATTTCAATGGAGGTCAAAGATCATATGAGGTCACTGTGGGCAAAATTTTGTAAACCTTTAAAAATGGACATTTCATGTACCATGAGAAGTATGATGCCCTTTACAATTATGCTACCACTAGGAACCACCCAGTGTCACCTGATAGATTAGATTAGATTAAATGTCTTTTAACGACACGCCACAAGTGCGTTATGTAGTGTCACCTGATAAAAACCAGGCTAGGTGAAACAGCTTGAAATGTACTGATTGCCAAATGAGGCCATATGATTCAAAGAATTAAACAAAGTTTTGGCTTATAAAACACTTTTTTCCATCTAAGACCTCCTCTAAAGGTCAGTTTTCGATCCTCAGGCCTCCCTTCCTTGAAGTATATGCTTTTTACATATATTCAGCAACGAGTGTCAGCTGTAAGCTAGTAAGCCTATATATGTAAAACTTGAATGCAGTACATTGTAATACCACTCGTATTTGTTGCATTTGGATACCTACTGTATCTTGTCATGTTTATTCGTTCTCTATGAGATACCTCCCTTGAATAAATGATCCAGTTTGCCAGCTGTAGTGTCAAAATTGTACGTGAAGGAGCCGCCAAAAAGTCTCAACAAGCAAGAGAAAATGTAGAATTCATTTCAGAGAAGATGGAGACAAACCAACAAAATTTATGTTTGTCAGGTTCTCCCTCAGCGATTATGAAGGTGGCAATAATCTTTAACTTGTCATATGAGGGCAGCAGTTTTGTGGGCCAGTTACAAGATTTTGAGGGGGGGGGGGGGTTTCTATTGATATAGTTGATATAGTACCAGAATTTAATCCCCTGGGTCCACATGTGTTTTCAAATTTGATTCAATAACCCTTATAGCATCCTGAGTTATCTGTGAGCCTTCTTTTTTTTTTTGGTACTTTTTTCATGGGCAAGCAGTACGTCTCACATTACTGTATAAACATGGTTTTTTGAGCAGTGCACAGCAAACAGTTGCAGAGTATTTGTGAAAAGAAGGGGTTAAGTCAAATCAAATTTTAAAGTAAGAGAGGGTTACGTATTCTAATTATTGCTGTGAAATTTGCATTAAAATCTGACATGTGGTTCTCAAGATATTCATGAGCAAGTAAAGTTGTCACATTGTCAACACAAAGTAAACTTGCATCAAGCACATAAATCATCATATCCTCATATTAATGAGCAGTTGCTTATTTTTCTTTTAAACTTTACAACCCTTTTTCTCCTCAATTATCCCAAATTATCAGAATGTGATTGCATGAGTAAGAACTTCACAAATTTTGAATTCCTCACAGGGTCCTCTCCAAATTAGGTCAACACAGTAAGCTGTGTAAATGGAACAAAGCATTCCTTGTCACAATGTGAAAAAGTGATATAACCTGTGCTGCACTCAAGTTTACTTACTACTTCATTTACAGTAATCTTGAGAAATACATGTCTAACTTTAAATAGAAGTTTCACCAAATTGTTCAGCTTTAGTTACTTTTACATATGAAAACTGAAATTTTTGATTAAACTTCCCCTTAGGCAAATGGTAATACCCATGGTAGAAATTATGTAAATACATCATTATTACCTGTAATTAAAGGTCATTTGACTCACATTTTGATATCCAGACTGTGATCTGATGCTCTGTGAAATCTGTGCAAAGATTTTAATCTCTTTGCTGCACTTCCATGACAGCATTCACCTCCCTTGCAGACAGTCCACAAGTATATGGGATTTAGCGACACACCAACACAAATGTGTTTTACTGTGTCATCAAGATAAACAGGCAAAGTTTAAATTCGGTTTCAAATGTGGTTGAAGTTTAAGTTTGGTTTGAAATACTTTGCCAATTGGTTCAATTCCTCTGCTTTAGTAGTTTCTTATGACAGGTGGGGAGTGCTGTATGCAACAAGGGGTACAAATAAGAATGAAGCCATGATTTCCTTCCAATTTTGAAGTAATGGAGAGAGCTGGTTCTTACATGGATTATGCCAACTCCTGGAGATGCAAAAGTTGGGACACCTTGTTGTAAAACTTGCACCAGGAATGATCATTTAAAGGTCCACTGCAGAATTTGAATTTTAGGAGAGACACAGACTCCAGGTTTAAAGAGTAACCTTCAACTTATTTAAGGAAAAAAAAGAGGCTAATTCTCACTAATTCCTGCTTACGCCTCTTCCAAGTAACTTTTAATTATATATCAGGGCTCAAATATTGCTTGCTTAATGTACTATGCTGCTCCTTATTTCACAGTTCAGTGAGAAAAAATTCTGTCACATGATTGTCAGAAGCCATTTTTTGAAATTAGCCAGTTTAGAGTTACTGTTTTGTTCTAAAGGTCAAAGGTTATAAGGGGACATGCTCTTCCAATTAGCCACTGCTGCCATAGTAATTGCATAGTGCACAGTGCACAAACCTATGCATAGCACGTGACAAGACTCCTCAGGTCAAAGGGGTATTGAACTCATCATAGCACATGGGCAGTAACAACTCTGAACTGGCTTATAGGGCAGACTTCTATTCTAATTGAAAAGTCATATAAGAAGGACTTCATTTTTCTTGTAATTGCAAGTTACAAAAATTGTTATCTAAAGATACAAAAAGGTAGGACAGCCAAAGTACTGTGAGGTTTTAGGTTATCATTCTTATTATAATTGATTTAATAAAGCGCACTATCAACCCTGGCGTTAGCTAATGCACTGTACAAATGAAGGAAAAACAGTAACAAAACCCACCATCAAAACGATTAGTTCAAATAGGCAAAACAATCCCAAAAGGTTATCCCATAGACAAGAAAGTTACGTTTTTGCAAAAGTTATGTTTTAAAAAAAAAAACCGTCACATTTTGTTTTTTATTTCTTCAAATATCTTTTATCATGTTTCAGTACTTCATATGTTGCATATTCACTTATACCAAGCAATAACTCCTAGTAAAAAGTGAATCATAATGGAGTTCAGGGAAATATTGCCACATGAGTCTTAAGAGCCATTCATGAAACAGAGTAGTCTGCTCTGCTAATTTAAGTATGGGTGAGGGCATTTTTCCTTTAAAATTACTCTTATGTGTTTATTAAATATTATACAAAAATTAGTCACCTTTTTGATTTGGCAACATCTTTTCTAAGAAGTTTACCAAATGTGTGAGTCACTGCAAGGTTGCATTTCTCTTTTTCCTCTCCTATGTTTAATTTACATATACACATAATTGGGAATTGCTTACGTTTAAATACCAAAAAGCTTGCATTCTGTAGATAAATATCTATATAATATTACAGGTATTCACTTGCAGACATATACCCCTAGCGACATGGCATTAGCATTTTATTTGCACTTTGCACACTGAGTTGTCTTGTGAATTCCTTCAAAAAGAGGTTATCTAATAGGCTCTTGGATTTGTCTATTCCAGAAGTGCATGCTGCAAATTTTGCAAAAGTTGAATGTTATTTGAAGTTCTGTAAAGGGTACAGTGCAGTAATAATTTAAGTACTGGCCATTTCTTTGCCATAGACGGGTATACTATTTTAGCTCTGTTTCAACAACTGTTTAATACCAGCTTAAAATAGAATACCAAGGGTGGTGCAGAATCTCGAAGAAATACCAGTATCTTTAAGAATTGCTATATAAATGTAACACACACTAATTCAGTGGCATTATATTGTTAGTGTTAGTGATGAATACAAGTAGTAACTAATATAACAGCAAGGCCTATGTTGACTAAAAGCTTCCTGTGATGAAATTTGGAATCACTCTGCTTTATCAACGGTGGAATATATAAAAGTTGAATGTTTTACCATCAACATGAAAGCTATAATTTATAAATCTTGGGGAAAGTTAAATCTATGTTACCCCTCCTTACCTTCTATCTACACTTTGTAATCCCCACTTACTAGCAGTAAGTCCCTGGCATGCTTTAATAGCACAGTGGTAACCTTTGGCAGATGTCACCCAGAGAGGTCCTCTTTCCTGCTTGCCTGTCCAGAGGATTGGGGCACAATTTCTCCCTGGATTGTCCTCAAACTATAGGGTGGGGAAGAGAGGGGAGATATGATGTACAACCATTGCTGCTCTTAAGTTACTGAAAATATGATTTCTCCTTCTGAGCATTAGGATCAAGTCTTTGTAATTGATTATTATCTTCAGTGTTGTCAGTTTTGTTAGCAGTCTTGTTGTAACCAAAATGTACCACAATTACACAATTAGCTTAAAGGTAGTCAGTTGTCACCCCAAACAAACAACTGAACCTGGAGTCTACCAAAATTTCAATTAGCTCAACCCTTTAAATGAAGTTCAAAAAATGTGGAGTCGCTTATATTACACAGCATAAGCTCAGAGTGTTCTGGACACATAAGGGCCCTGTATATGCTTGCTAGGAAGTATATGCCTTATGATAATAAACTACAAAAGGCTTGTGTCTGCATAAGGATAGGTTTTGAGACAGCTGTTGGTGGGCCTAGAAGTTAGAGGTAGGGAGAATTGGAATTGTCTGGGGTGATTAATAACCATCTTTAAAATTGTGCATTGATCTTTTTTATATGATGTCAAAAAAAAAATGTTTTCATGCCCCATTCTTTGCAAACATCACTAGTAATATGTTAGTAGCTTTATTGGTCTCTGACTTAAAAGGTTCGTTGACACATAGCAATAGTACTAAGTTATTAGTATCAAGGATTGCTGTTAAAGAACAAAACTGTGGCTTGTTTTGAAAATTAAGGCTTGTAACCTTTGTTAAGTGAAGTAAATTGTCAGTGCATGCACACTGTGGTATCATTAAAGCTTTCCATCGGTTGTGTATTTTCATTTACTACAAACAAGAGGAGTGATTCTTGTTATTGCAACGTGTGCATCTTCATCAATCACAGGGATTGGTTGTTTCTGAGACAAACAGGAAACTGTCGTCTAATGACGGAGTTGTGTTCCACCGTCCATTTAGTTAAGATCAATTAGGGGGTGGGATGATGTATGCTTGTTCATTAATTTTTTTCTCTTTATATTCCTGTCTTAAATGCGTAACTACGGAGTATCAGTTGGCTTGTAACTTTAACGTCACAGTGATGGCAGTCTCGACAAGGCGTGAGTTTGCTGAATATTTATAGCCTTGTTTAATTACATTGGCTGCAGTTGGATTTGGATTATACGATGGTTAATTGCTTTCGGAAAATTGTGACAAGCTAGGCATTGTCATAATCAGTAGTGGTTGATGGTTTATATTTTGTCTTTGCTCCTTACTTGTAGCATTTAAGGTTTTTGCAATTATTGTTTCTACTCTATCAAATGGGAATTGATTACTCACATATTTCTCTTATAATCTGTTTTGGTATTTGTTTAGTTCTAGCAGCCACTTAATATTTTTACAAAACATTTATTGTATAATTGTATAACATGATGGACCAATTACACAAACTTAGTGCAGGAAAATAAATGTAATGAACTAGTTTTTCTACAATTATCAACTGTCAGTTTCCTAGATTTTCTTGAACCACAACTGGAGAAAAGTTGTGGCCAACCAGAGTAAAACCAGTTTGTTGGAAACTGAGTTGTAAAACATTATTTAAATGATTTACTTTCAGCTGAACAGATCACGTGAAGACGTTTGATTTCCACAACCATCATCCCCAAAAATGCATTCAAAAGCTGCCCGAATTTGCGACATGCTTTAGCCCACAGGTTTTGTTAGGTAATATACCCCACTTCGACAATGGAAGGTTGGCCTAGAAAAAAAAAATCTTAAAGGGCCAATCCTCTCATCCCAAACTACAATTCTTGTAGGGGTTTACTGGAATTCTCAATTGGCTCAGCTCTTTGATTGAGGGCTAATTCAAACAATGCAGAGTGCCAAAGCTTTTATTACACAGCATGAAACTACTGAGAGTGTTTTGAATTATACACATTGAGCTTTTCTATACTCACCCTGAAGCAGTAAACAGAGATTGTATCTGGATGAGGATGAATTTCAGATAATTGTGGGAGGGGCTTAGGTATAAGAAAGTTAGGAGAATTGGTTCTGTTTGGGATAAGAGAAGTGCAGTTAAAGCACCTTATGCACAATGTAAAAAGGGTGCCCTCCTTTGGAAGAATAACAAAACAATATCAACGAATGGAAGCAGCAGATTGGTCCACTCAATTTGGATATGCATAAGTCTTCTACACATGTGGGGCGAATTATCCTGCGTGCAACCACCACTTCATGTGTGTTATACACAAAGTTCAGTGGTGTGAGCATGTTTCATTGTTATTCCTCCAGTAATGTCAATGTGTTGTCCATGTGTAAGGGCTATAGGGAAAAAAGAAATGTACTTATTCAAGCTTTGGTTTTTAGGCAGGTTGTGTCACCTTTGCGAACTTTAGATGTTGCCTACAGTGAAAAAATGTGCTAACTTCTGAAGTGCAATTTATTGGCTGCTATTGAAAAAAATATTTTTTCATCGAATTAAGTTAACAAAACGAAATGCTTACCCTATGCAATATTTTCCAGCATTATTTTTGCTTTGTGAATGCCTTTTCTTAGAACTTGGGGATAATAGAAAAAAAAATAGAAGGTGGAATAGTCATACTTGAAGTGAAGACCTGTATAGTTTAAAGGAGACAGTGTGTTGTAGTAAAATAAAGTGTTGTTAAGTACATTTTTAGTTTGATATGTGAGAGAAGACATACTAAAATGGTCATGAAATAGGTGACCTACCCTACCAGCTGTTGGTGACACAACGAAACAACAATTAGGTAACAATTACATTGGGACCTTAAGACGGAATTCTTTTAAGGTGAAGGTACACTATACCATAGTTTGCCAGTTTGAAAAGTTTCTTTTTCTGCAAAACCTAATCCTTTTATATGAAGTCTAAAACATTAAGTATGCAGTGTAAAGCAGCATTTAACTACAGTCACTTTCCTTGAAGGAGCCCCTGCTTTGGGAGTCCTGAGGGGGTCACACCAAAGTTTAAAAATGGAACCCACTACCATTGTGTTTGATGCTAAGCATGAGCAATGAGCAGGGAAAACAAACAAGTGAGATACAATAGGAAAAAAGGTTGTGGTCAGCTTAACTTCAAAACAATTGGTTCAGAAACTGGGCAATAAAACTCCATCTTACTACCTTGAAGGAGCTCCTCCCCTCCTCCCCCCAAAAGATGGTTCTATTTCTACTATAATCTTTGTTTTATTGCATATCCTTAGACAGTTCATATGGGTCCATTTGTACACTTTGCCTAGTTTGCTGACTTGCTTACCCTTTACCATTGTTTGGGTCCTTTTGGACCCATGCGGAGAGCTCGGCTGTCACACATCTTTACTGTTTGACGCAGAGCTCGAAACTGCAATTAGCTACCCGAAAATTCGGCCACAAGAGCGAGAGAGGCAATAGTTTAAGGTCACGGGGTCAATGGCCTACGGAAGCCGATGCGGGGCGGGCTACGTCCGCTTTTCCGCCCAATCCCAAGGCGCGCAAATATGCCCCGATCGGAGCACAACGGTAAAGGGTTAACTAACATATATTTCTAAGTATAAAAATAGAACTTGTGCCTTTGTACGTGATGGTCCGCATAGGCAATAGAAGTAGGAAAAAACTGTCCAGTGACCACTGCTGAAAAAGGAGGGTGAGAGGGCATGTTTTGATTACACCAGAAGATTAGAAGTTAAAGGGCCAAACCTCTCACCCCTAACTTCAATTTTGGTACAGGGGTACTGAAATTCTCAATTGGCTCAGCTCTTTGATTGACAGCTAATTCAAACAATGTAGAGCACCAAAGCTTATATTACACAGCATGAACGGTACTGAGAGTGTTTTGATTATATAAATCGAGTTTTGCTATACTCACCATGAAACAATAAACTGAGATTGTATCTGGATGAGGATGACTTTCAGACAATTGTGGGATGGGCTTCAGGAAGAAGGTTAGGAGAATTGGTACTGTTTGGGTTGAGAGAACTGGGCCTTTAAGGTTTAAAATTCTAAGGAACCCAATTAGGGTGACTATATTCCATATTGGCCTATTTAGTGTAGGTTCTTAATAACTTTGAAGACAAATATTAGCTACGGTATTCAGTAAAAAAAGAACCCAATAAGCTAAAGATTCTAACCCTGCGACAAACCAAACCACTGTATTGTCAGTCCCTTTGACACAAATGTATAGACTACACTGTAATAGTATTAATTGACTGTACTAGGATATTGTGAATTGAAAAATCGCAATCTGGCCTTTTGGCATGGTGAATGAAAAATTGAAGGCCCTACAGCTAGAGGGCTCACTTCTATTTAGTTATTCCGCTATCTTTCGTGTGCCGTTTAAAACTTTGCAGAAGTGTGGGTTACATTTGTTAGGAGGAGGTAAGTATCAGGGCTCGTTGATTGCTTAACAAGGAATATGAGGGAATTAATAGTTTGGAAAGTTCTGGTGTATATAGTAACATGTCTGACATTTATACAAATGTACCTTGTTTTATCTTACAAACTAAGAGTGATGTGATGAAGGGCCACTTTGTGGAGAACACAACTTAACTTGTTACATACTTCATCAAAAGGCTACCTCGACTTTTCAGAAGGCTTTATCTTTTCCCATTTTCTTCAAAGTACATTAAAGTAACCCATTTCCCTTCAGACTCTTTTAGCAGATTTGTTTATTTACCTGACAGTTTTGTTTACTTGTGCTCGGGTAAAGATAGAAACATATTACAACTGTTAAAAGGATTGCCAAATGGCTCCTTCAGATTGGACGAAACTATGAACACAACAAAAACATCATTAATTTGGATAACACACGTGTTCATGCAACATCTGTGTTCTAGCACACAAGTTTCGTAATCCAGTGTATGAACTTGAAATGTGGCATTCGAGTGATTTTGCAAGACAGCATTTGTATGGCTGGCATTTATAGTAAAGAAAACACTTTGAAATATTGCCAGATGTGCTTTATAATCTTTGTTTTTCGAACTAGGGAGTTAGTGACATACAATACGAACCTGTGTTAGCTTTTAAACCAGCCAAGAAAGTCATTATGGAAAACAAGTGCACAAGAGACTTGATCTAAGTACAAATTTCCCAAGAACATTTCTTGAGAGCAAGCACTTCATTTGCCAAATGGATGCTTTCATATGTTCTTCTTTGCACGCTAAAAAAGCCATTTAGCTGCGAAACCTTGGGGGCAAATTAGTTTGCTATATTTAACAATATAATTCTCTTGGTAATATTCCTAGTCACTCGAAGTGATGAATACGTTCCCAGATTTGCACTTAGTTTATGATAGACATGCGACTCAATAAAAACAGGCTTGCTGGAAGGTAAGACAGAGAGGATTGTAAAATGCAAATTTTGCCTTTTTTTGCTCAAAGTTTGTTCCATCATTTTTGCTCATAATCCTTCAATATGAGTACTTTTCTTCCTTGAGTAAAGTTGGGATTGCTTTAAATAAAATTCATAAAAATTGCCTTGAATTGGATGGGTGTGTTTATGAGCATACAGCTCAGGAAGTGAAAGAATTTAAATTTAAGACGACGGGGGAGTTTATTTGAGGAGAGAAATGGATTGGAGATATGCTCTGCTAAAAATTTTATAAAACATGGCTATGTTAAAATCACAAATCCCTCCATGTCATGTATGTTGAAGGTTCTTCCAAATAGCTATAATGCAGTCATTGCAACCTGTAAAACTGGCCTGCTGTTTGTTTACTCAAAATATATGAAGGCATAATTTGGTGTTGTGAATGGGGGGAGGGGGCAGATGAGAGGTTGGGGGAGGGTCAGACAGTGGGCATACTGTAAAATGAGTAAAATAATGGTAAATATTTAATAAGGTTCATGGTCATATCGTGGGTGTTTCTTTGTAACAAGTAGTTTAGTAACTTAGTTATTGGTAACATTTTGAAAGTGGAAAACTTACCCAGCTTTTACAAAACTGATTACAATAACACATTAGACAATGGAACTACAGTATGTTGTATGGTTTCTAATTGGTGGAAAAACCTGCCAAATTTTTTACTGGAATTCGGGGGGAGGGGGGGAATGATTGTGTCAGGGCAGTTGCTACACACCGTATAAAAGGAAAAGACTGCTGCTGTACCACCATCTCGCCCAGTATCAATTTCCAGTATCAATTTCCAGTATCAATAGATCCTCTTTTGGAATCGGGTTGGCCTTTTCTTGTCTTGTCAGACTTGATGTTTGACTGGTCACAGATTTAGCCCAAAATGTGTTTAAATTATCACTTTTTTCACTCAAGGAAAAAAAACAAAAGTATGAAAATAAAATTGTGAGAAAGCTTTCTTGAATGCTATGGACCAAGGAAGTTTATGTTGGCATAACCTTTTTGATTTATTCCTGAGAAATGAAAAAATATTAATTAATGTACCAGATGTTTGCTCTTCATAATTTAGATATCTAGCCAAACAATTGCATCATCCCATATTGCCTGAATTCCTTTGTAGCTCTCTAAAGCAGTTCTTCCCTATATCAACAGAGATCACTTAAATAATTAGACAAGACCCATCTATTTGTCTACAGTCTGTGGAATGGATGGCTCTTGCACCCTTTGTCATTTTAAAGGCAGTTATTCATTACCCCAGGTCCAATTCTTCCAACCTACTTACTAATAGCCCCGCCCACAACTGTCTCTTAAACTCATCCTTGTGTGGATGCAGTCTAATTTTTTACTTCAGGGCATACCTTGGTGAACATCTATGCAAGTGCCTTATGTGTAACCAGGACACTCTCAGTACATGCACTGTAGTATGAGCTACTCTGCATCTTTTTAATTTGATGTCAGTCAAAGGACTTTGCCAATTGAGAATTCATGTAGACTATCAGTAGCATTAATCTGGGGTGACAAATGCTACCTTTAATGAGTAAGGTAAAGATGTTAAATGTTGGTTAAGAAGAGCAATTATTTTATCAGTTTTGTCTGAGATGACCCTTTTCAATGGCGAGGTACTACGGGATATTTACATACATGATCTTCTTGATACATCTTTATTTCCATTATCCAATTGATACTGAGTCCTCGGTATCCCTTTATTTGGCCTAAAGCTTCCCCTTATATTGTGTATCCCTGTGGCAAGGGGGGGGGGGGGAGTATTGAAAATGTATTTGATATGAAGAAGGGAAGGAAATTTATAATTTAATGGAGGATATGTGAAAATGAAGTCATTACTGTGACAATTTGTCATGCAATTGATGGAATAATTTTGAAGACAATTACAGGCTTGAAAACAGCCCAGTCAAATTACCTATTTGTGTAGCATCTGTGTCATATCATAGGATATTTCTCAGGGGCACAGCACCACTGCAGTTATCAATAAAGGTGTCGTCAGTTATTTCAAGCCCTGCAATTAAGTATAGATGTATGAAACATTTGCATCAATGAAACCTGTTGCAATTGGAGGTGTACTACTTGATTCACCTTGACAAGCTGCTTAGACGTGACAGATGTAATTTTCTTCGTCAAATCACGTTAACCTTCTACAGGATATAGGCGATAATTTATACCACTCTAGCAATGTTGATTGAACATTTTTTCATGATTGGCTCCATCATTTTCTCGGTGTTTCTGTGCAATATCCTACTTCTATGGCTTCTCATTTTTGCCTTGACTGGAGGCAATTCCTTCAGGCTGGATGTTGGGTCTCCTTGAAACAATGGATAAACTGGAATCTTTCGTCTGTCTTTGCCGTCCTCTGTAGTAGCAGGAGGGTGTGAATCTTTGATACCTGCATTGATTCACCCCCAGGAAAGAACAAAGGTCAGCCTTGACTGGCACATCCTGCTGTGTCTCTCACGTGGTGGCTGCAGCAGGAAGCTGGATGAGTGTGCCTCATTCAACACATTTATTAGTGAAAGCCTTCTCCGTGGGTCTAGTTGTAGTCATAAATTGTTAACCTGCTCATGCAAGGAAGTGGGTTGATTAATTGAGATGTAGCAGCCACTTCAACTCATTGACAATGGAAGAATGAACACTTCAGGTGTGAACTACACTCACTGTTGTTTGGGAGAGTTCAGCTTGCAGTGAAGTCTTCATATTATTCATAGAGATTGATCGTGTGTCCTTTCTGTTTTGTTCACACCCGTGTTTATTTTGTATTTTGTGAATGGGAAGTCAGTTCAAAGCATCCCAATTGATTGTCTGTTTCTTTCCCATGTTCCTTCTTCAGCCTACCTCTTGCCTTGATAGCTGCCTCAAAAATGTACTCTACCTTCACATAAGATGTCTATTTGACAAAGGTCTAGAGCCTCTTAGAATTTCCTGTGGGTCACAATCCCCACAACCCACACCCTCCCAACCTTGTGAATATCATTTTTGATGGATGGTTATGGGATTGTGGGAATTCAAAACCCTTCTGTTCCATCAAACAAGATACCTGTAAAGCTTTGTACTGGTGGGGGGTGAATATTTTAGAGCTAAACTTCCCCGCCCTGACCCCCCTCATTTCTCTTCTAGGGTTTCCCCAAAGTTGACTGCATGAGCAAGTGGTTGGAGTATCCGTCTTACAGCCAGGAGGTTGGGAATTCTCCCCCCTGGCCAGGTCATACCAAAGACTTTGATGCAATGGATAATAGAGGAAACACCATTCCCTTACCATTTTCTGTTATTCAAAATGCTTCAAGCATTCCGATTAAAGGCCCAGTTTTCTCACCCCAAACAGTGCCAATTCTCCTAAAGTTCTTACAAAAGTCCCTCCCACAATTATCTGAAATTCATCCTTATCCAGTCAAAATGTCTGTTAACTGCTTCAGCGTGAGTATAGAAAAGCTCTATGTGTATAATCAAAACACTCCCAGTACAGTTCATGCTGTGTAATATAAGTTTTGGTAATCTGCATTGTTTGAATTAACAGTCAATCAAAAAACTGGGCCAATAGAGAGTTTCTGTAACCTCCTACAAGAAGTGTACTTTCGGGTGAGAGGATTGGCCCTTTAAGTTCCCTCTTGAGAGGCTGGGAATTTGTTGGGCATTTTCTACAGATGCCAGCCCACAGGGGTTATCAGTGATCATTGACAGCTCACTGTTCCTGTTCATACACTGATAGCTCCTTTTCATTGTAAATCTAAACAGCTATATGTTATATCATGCTGGACCAGAGACTACTTTCTCTTGATGAGGAATGACGCCTTGTACATGCCACATTTACGGATGTCTTTAAATGCCACTCTGTTATGCTTGTAAATTTTAGCCACACAACCCCCATAGGAGGATGCAAGCCCTTTGTATTTTATGTATATACAATGGTACAAAATAGTGCTAAAATAAATGTTCTTTATTAGGTACTTTCTATTTTAAGTTTAAAAAAAGATTGATGGCAAAGCATACTTTCACTGGTTGAACTTACATCCTGGCAAAAGATTTACTTCACTTTGAAATACAATGTGTCGAGAGCTATTTTTGTGTTTTATAGTTTTGCATCAGTTAATCATTATGCCTTATCAGTGTGGCTGCCATTTAAAAGTGTACATCTAGTCTAAAATTCAGTGACTGCTAAATTTCCAAGATTAAGGGATATATTACAGACTCGTGAGACAAAAATGTCATGGTTCTGTGAGTCTATACATTCATGGCATACCTATATTCAGTTGTAGAGGTAAAAATTTTCTAAGTGACTTGAAATTGATTTCAGAAAATTCATTTTGCAATTATTTCTGCTTGTTTCTCTTTCTTTTTTCAAATTCCTTGCTTCAGTTTTGTGCTTTATATTTAAAATAGTGTGCATTCATGACTGGACTTTTGAAAAACGACTCTTTTCACACCGGTAGCTTTTTTGTGACTTGAAAACTCATTTTAGTGATAAACAAGGCAGTGTAATCAATCTACTTTGCTTTTATTTGTAATAAAAGTGTAGCATTTAATTGTAAAATATGGACTGCAGAAACTTAAAGGAGAAAACAATGGGACTGTCAATGGATACTTGATTAACTGAACGATTATTTTCAGCAGTTTGTTATCATTATATGGGAATGTCCTGTTGGATGACTGTTTCACTTGTATGTCTCATTTGCCAGCTTTATTGGCCAATGCTTATAATGATACACTGGAGTTAAGGTACTTGTAACTAAATACCATATATAGAGCGAAGTGAATTCATATTTTCATTTTAGTAATTCACAATACACTATGTGCACTGTGTATATTTCCCTACCCATTTACCCTCATAGACATCTGGACACACTTTTTCAAGTGTATTAACGCTGCAGCAAGAGGTTCCAATAAAAGTATTAACGTCGGTTTGAAGTTGAAACAAAACCCATATGAAAATTTTATCAGTCTTGTAGAGACAGAGATGTTGTAAAATTGCCCAGAGCAATATTGTGATGGATGATTTGAATTTTTGAAGGCACCACAGGGTAATATGTGAAAATTAATGTAATGAAGTCTTTAGTTCAAGTATATTCCATTAACACACACCACATGTGTGTGTTTTGTTTGTGAGATGAAAAGGGTTCATTTCTAAATCTCTAAAAATGAAATGTTCGAGGAAGGGAAGAAATTATTCCACAATTCTTTCTATGGTTTGTGTATCAACAAGTCTAATTTCTCCCCAGTAACTTAAAATTCCCTGGTAGAAACCACTGAGGTTTCCAACTTTTTCTACTCACAGTTTACATGTTGGGATCAGCATTGTAGCTGTCTTTAGGTTGAGATACCAGTAAAAATGATTGAAAGAGAAAGACTATTTAATAAACACATGCCTCTACCAGATGTAATATTTTGGCCACATTTTAGTGCTGTAAACGAACTTCCAGAATAATAATTGTCTCCAGTAGCACCAACCATATTTTAAAATGAATAAATCATCCAAGTCTGTCATGTCTGTTCTTTATAAGTATTTTCAAAAATATTAATATACTATTTGGCATATCAAATGTAAACAAAAGATTCTAGTTGCTTAGTTGCATCAATTTAAAGGGTAAGAGGTTAAAAGAAAAAAGAAAAAGGAAAAAGAAGACGATTTCAGTTTTTCACATGGTCCTAAAAAACTGTAATAATAAGGGTTCCTATAATTTCTGCATGGTGGAAAAAGTTGGGAAGCTGTGAGGCTCCTTCCTGGGAAGTTTGGACATCTGGAAGGAAATTTCCCTTTTCTGTACATGAAAATACTGGGAGAATTGCGGGAAATTTTACTCCCTTCCTGGGAAATAAACATTTTTTCCAGCCCTGCAATTTCTGTGTGAGTTGTCGTCTTCTTAAAAGCAGTCATCCATTCATCCCATACTAAAAATTTACCTATAGAATTCTCAATCGGCACAGCTCTTTGATTGACATTGAATAACAAGACGAACGTCTAGACGAGTTGCGGTGCCGACAAACCAAGTCGTCCTTTAGGGGGACAAAAATATCGTTCCAAAATACTTGTATTATGTTTTGCCCAATAGCAGCCAAGTTTGGTTCAACACTTGTAATCCAGGAACATTGTTCATTCACTTTAGAAATGTGGTTGAGGTGGAACGTGGAACACACCAAAGAAATACTCGATTGCCGGTATAATGAGGTTTGCTCATTTTGAACTCATAGTTGACAGTAAATCAGGAAAAGATGATACAGCAGTTGATTTAGAACTGTACACGTCTCATCAGATAACATTTCAAACGTCCTTTACAAGCTGTTGCTTGTGCATTCAATATAAGGTATCCCTAATGTCCCGGCTCCTTAGTAACTGCTTGTACAGCATGATGGTTTCTGATAAAAGATGGTAAAGCGCCAAAGGCTCAACGCAGACCATTCGACCAAACAGGCGTTAGTCAAAACTGTATTTTAAGTAGTGCAGTTAATAAGGAAAAACATGCCATTTGTTTAGCTGTTTAGTGAATACAGGTAGAGTACACTGTTATGACGTAATGTTGGAAACGATAATGAGTCTGTATGACAGTAACGTTGTAGTTACTTGGTTGAAGATGGATTTATGTTAATGATCAAAAGGAAAAAATTTCCGATGTTGAACATAAAGAATTTCTAAAGATTAATGGTTTTTAAAAAGTTCTGTACGCCCCGCACCAAGTTTACACTCAGCTTACACAAAACTATTAGACAACTACTCTTACATCACTAAAATTTATTTCTGCCGCCCCTCCCCCTTGCTCGTACATCAACGTAACATCTCAAGCCCAGTCACAGAGAATACGTTAGGATTTGCCCACAAAAAATCAAACGCTAAAATCGTGTCATAAATATTTCTTTTGCTTGTTTTACGGTAAATATTGAAGATCTCAGTTTAACTGAAAACATTCGACTAAAATTTCGATTTCTATAAAGATTAATATAAAAATTCTGGTTGTTTAAGAAAAATTCAGGTTTTCTAATAAAACATTGTTGTAAGTAGCATCATATAATAACAAGTTAACGAGAATCAAAAGAATTTGTCGATATCTCAGATTTACCATAATCTTTACGAATGATGAAATAAAATAAAAAATATAAAACAGCAAAATAAAAATTCCTTTGTCAGCGTTACTTACACCTACATTCTCTCAACATAAATGTTAATATGATGATATTTCACTCTAGCCTTAGGCCTATTGTCACTGTTTCTCCAATTTATATTAATCCCGTACACATACGTCACTACTAACCCTTCGCCAGTAACTTCTTAGTTCAGTAATGTATATAGACACTTGAACGACGTTGACCTCCACAAATCAGAGAACCGAATCAATCACTTACAAATCATAAAAGATAAATTGCAACATCTATAAGTCCCTTCATGAAACCCGAATACCAAAATATCGATGTCCCTAGTTTATAACTATTAGCGGCGATTCGTCTGTCATCACATCATTAAACAGTCTCGCTTCTTCCTACACTCTATATCAAGAACTTCTTGTCGCCTTTCTGACGGTGACTTCTTACTACGGAAGAAAACTGTTGCCATTGCACTATATAAAGATTGTTTTAATAATTTCCATGCATTTCTTTTTCTAATAAAAATAATTATATAGCAAGTTTATGTATGGCCACGACTCGCAACTGACCAAACGATAACCTAAAATATGTAAAAGCAATAAGAAAGCCAGGTCTATGAATAAGACTGCACTGTCCAGTAAAAAACTCCGCAAAAGACAAATTTCATCATTCCAACCACCCATATGCAATAGCTCAACAAATCACTTTCAAAGAAAAAACGGACTTTATGAAAAATAAACGTTTCGCTGATAACACCACAGCCAGTGACATAACAAATAAGAGCATAACTAGCTTATAAATAAGTGCCTTGCTACTTTACCATTTACGAAATGAACCACCTGGCTAAAAATTTACAATTGCGAAATTTCTTGTACCTGTTCAAAACTTCGTTGTGTAAGCCAACAATCTAAACCCTCTACAAACGGTCCAAATTTAATGTTTACGTTCGTTTAACATAAATATAAAAAATGATAAGGCAATCATTTTTAATTGTTTTACAGTAATTGTTTTACAGTGACAGGAGAAGGCAAGGGATGTCTTTGCTTCCTCGAGTAAAAAAAAAAGGCAAACTGTCATATGGCCCCCCAAAATTTTATATAACCATTTCAAAATTAAGACATTTTTGACAAGAGATGAACTATCCATGGCCTTTAAAAAGACCAAATCAGTTGGTTTTCAAGGGCTTCGCCCCCAACAGAAGACCCAAAGCAGTCCCTGAATGATTGTGCAAAACCTTCATTCATGCAGACCTCTTCCCAATATCTCAAACAGATCACCGCTCAGTCTAATAAAAAATGGTTGCTCTCATCACATACAAATATAAAACGAGATATGAATGAACATGTTAAAACCCTACCGTGACTACTCTTTACATTAAACTATGTGTTCATGTTGACACTTCTTCATCTTATGATGTGCTCTTCTCCCTAAATGTATAAATATCCCCAAGAACATTCCCTCTGAATTTGGTTTTTAAGCATTCTTCTTTAGTGGAGCTTCTGAGCAATGGCAGCTCGTGGTGTAAATATGTGGAGGGGTACATAATGAACTTACAATGACTTGTCCTAAATAAAGATGATTATCTTTTACCCCTGAAGCCAATAATGCCAAACACCGAAAAAAAACCAATTACCACCCACAACAACGAAAAAATAAAATGTACATGGAGATCTTTCGGAACGTATAAATAATACATCATGATCGTCATGTTCCCTATTTTCCCCATCATCACACCTCTGACTCTTTTCATATCCACTAGAGCCTTTTTTGTTTGTTCCCAACTCTGACATCATCATTTTTCTCCCCTTCATAACTTTTATCTTGAAATTCACCCCCATACTTTCTTTTTCGTTGTTGCCAACCTTTCCTTTCTACAAAAAAGTCTTTGAACGGCCCTCCTTGGGCATTGTTATATTCTCCACATAATTTTAAACTTTAAAATAAAAAATTTACCATGACCAGACACCTTGATATAACACAAATATTAATACTCATACAAATAATATTTACCTACCAATAACAATGTTTCCCTCCAACAGAAACTTACTTTATGAAAAAAAAAAACAGTGAACAAAACTCCTCTAAACTATCAAATTTTTTACTCCACAGCAACCCCGGCCATGTCACTTGGAAAGAATAAATCTCTGCAAAGAAATCCTCATATAAATACTCAAAATTCACTAAACACCTAGATGAATTAAAAAAAAAACAACCAAAATGATGGCGCTGTGTAAAATTAAAGAACATATTATTCCCCAGAGTACACACGGACCTGGTTTTTCCCCAAGACTGTTACTAAAAATAGAACACGTTTGCAAATTTTACAATAAAAAACCCCAATTTTACACTCTCACGAAAGTCATATTTCCACCAAACTTAAAAAACACGAAAGACAAGTACCGTCCCTACAAATTGCACTAAACCGTATTTCGTTACCACATAGCATCTAGAAGGAGATAGAAATAAAGTGCCGGAAATTCAGATATTGACTTCGCAATAGCAACTGCATTAGTTGCGGTTGCCTGCAAGGCAGGCACCGCAACTAAAAACAAAGTAGAGTAGCCCTTTTACAAAGCATAAAGTAACAGGGATCTGATTACACTGTAGGGTCTTGTGTACTCATCAGGGTATGCCCTAAAGCAATGAACTGGAACTATGCCGTTAATGAGAAAGGTTTTCGACAGCTTTGGGAGGGGCTAGAAGTAATTTGGTTTTAATGGTTGGAATTTGTCTGGGGTGATGTATAATTAACTTGTTTTTAATTGTTCAATCTTTGCTCCTGGCAACCTGTTGCCCTTACACATGGACTTATGTAATGAATGCATTAGAGGATGTAAGCAATTTGGTAACATTTTAGGAAGAAGGAGATTATGAGATGAAAGAATTTTGAGTTACATAAGCAACTACACGTGACCAATTCCATAATCCCATAGCCATTTCTGGGTAAATAATGTGAAAAAAGGGTAAAAGAATGGATGTCAGTAATTTCTTTTGTGTGCCTTTTCCCATGTTGATAGAAGAGGAACTAAAACACTGTTTGGCATTCATTTTGAATTTCCACAAATCCTTTTGGGACTATGTGTTCATTGAAATGAGACATAATATTTAAAAGAGAAATTCACAGTGAGAGAGTCTGGTTTTCCTAAATATCATTTGCCATGTATACAACAGCATGATTTGATGTTATTGATGAAATTTGAATATCTTTAAGGTTACCTTCTCATTTGGCCTGTTTTATTTTTGTTCTATATTCCAGGAAGGCTAGAAAAGGCTACTTTTAAGCAAATTAAATTTCCCACAGGTTTTGCCTATTTTAGTTTCAAAATAAGTTTGTAGAGACTGATCTTGCCCTTTAAGTCTATCCACCCATCCTCACTGAGATCATTTTCTCTTCATCCTACAGACTTTCTGATGATTTACAGATATCTGATGACAGTGCAAGAGAAGAGGTGAGTGGTATATGGTTGGAAAGATATTTTAATGACAGTGTTTGCTATTTTATCCATCAATGTGAATAATTATGCAGTGGAATTAATATTAAACTCTCTCAGCAGTGATGACCTTTTTTCCCTTTTGGCTTCCCATGAGAGTTAGCATATCACATGATGCATTATTTCTAACAAGAAATTAAAGATGAGCTTGTTATACCTGTCATGAGGAAAAGCATCAGTCCCCATTGTTACTTTGAAATGCAATAAAAACTCCCCCACATTTTCTCTCAAATGCCTGCTTTGAAATTAACCACTTTAGAAGATTGGCTTGCTTTCATGTACATCCGTGATGGTGTAAGATTGGTTTCTGATTTGATTTGTGTGTATAAGTTTCATGTTAAGCTCGTTTGGGAAGAGAAAGACAAATTGTAAATTTGTGATGTAGGGAGAGTTGAAACTGTTTGAGTGTTAATTGTCTAAGTCAATAGATAATTGCAGGTTGTAGTCTTTCTATAACTGCATGTCCCCTCAAGAAACAAAAACTAATTATATCAAAGTCAAATTAACTGTCTCTGTTCATTTGCTTATGTTTTTATATGGGTGTGTATTTGTTTGTCATAATTACTTCTTGGCAAGAATGATATAGTTCATTGCTGTGGCAGAATACCCATACAGAGCTCAGCCACCAATTTTTCTTTTTTGTGCAGATTATGAAGATGTTCAAATAGCATTAGAATATAAATGTAAATTTCAATAAGGCTTGCTTCATACAAAGAGTAATTATCACCATGTGAGAAATGAAAAAGGCTTCATCTTCAGTCAGTGCTACTTGCTTTCCTGCAACTTTTGTAAACACTTTTGAGGGTTTGCTCAGAGTAAATGCTGATCATGGTAATGCGTAAAGGTCAGGGCAGCATAAAGGTCAGGGCAGGACCTTTTAATCAAGAAGGTCACTAGTGACATCTGCATTGCTGGAATGAGTAGCCTGGATTGCTTGCTTCTGCTATTGTGGTATACCCCTCCCTTTACAACCCAAAATATTCTGCCTTAGTAAAATTGCCATTGACCTGATTACATTCATGACCGGTATTCTCCATTACCTACTCCTGCCTGAGCTGCCAATGGCAACTCAGGTGAAAGGATCAGGGCACCTTATTTATTTGTTGGTGGAGGGCCTCCTATTGGTCCAGCACAGCTTTCAATATATGTCATGCATGGGCGACTTTCAAGAATACAAGTTTTCAGGCATCAAGATGAGATTCATTATCTGTCTGGAAGATGAGTTGCATTCAGTTACAAGGATCAGTTGTGGCTAGAGTTTTTCTACAATCCAGCTAACATGCATTTCCTCCAATGTTGCAGTTGAAAAGCTTTTGCCCCATGAAAAATGTTTCATACCCTGTTAAAGCTTCTTCTCTTCCTACCATACCCCTTGTGCATATTACCCATGGTCATACAGAACAGGAGGGCTTGAGGGGCTGCAGACCCCAATTAGCCTAAACCTTCCTGAATTTCACAGATTTTGGTTCCTCGGCCCGGCAGAGATTATGCCGTGGGGATTCTTGCCCTTCATTTCCTTTGATGCAGGCACAATGATGGTTTAAAGGAAAATGCATTCAGTGGTGGTTGGGGTAGTATCCTAATTCATGAGTGGTTCTTTAAATCAGGAAACAACAATTTTCAAAATTATGGAAACAGCCACTTTGTTAACCTTGAGAACAGCACTTAATGATCTGATACATTTTGAAAACCAACTCGCAATGAAGAGATGATGGAAGTTTTTGACGTAGTTCATATACCAAAAGAAGTAGTTCGGGGTGACTGCTTTCTCTATTTCCTTTTTCCCCCTGATGTTATTTGATGTTTGCATGGCAAGATATGGCTTACTTAAAATACCTACAGTCAAAAACATGTTTTAGAATCAAAGATGTATGATTACGTGAATTTGCAATTAAAGACAAATAAGATCCTAAGTGAAGGTAAAATATTAAATATTGATATTGATCAGCAAACCTTGATATCTATTAGTTGTTAGTGTAGACCAGAAATGTGTCAATTGCTTTTAACTGAAATATTTTCTTCTTAAAAGAGTTGGTGCTAGTGTAGTATCAGATCATACATTGTACAACATTCTTGCCTATTTAGATATACTGCCCTTACCACCCTTCATATCTCAAAGGTGCTAGTGTTCCAAACTTCATCCCATTCAACCACATGTTGTCTGTGAACACTCAGGTGTTTAATCTCATACCTCATTCCAGCCAGGGACTGCCCAGCCAGTTCTTAGGTGGGCTGGGGACCCAGTTCCTAGTTAAAGGCAGCTTCAAATACCCACAGCTGTAAAAGCCTGGGAATAAATCTGTCATGACCCCCATTGCCCCTATGTCCCAAGTCCCTCTATTCATCTTTGTTTGTTTAAAGGCAGTCATTCACATCCATACTACATTTTTACCTGTAGTCTACCAAAATTCTTAGTTGCTAGAGTTCTTTGATTGGCGTGAAATTGAAAAATGCAAAGCAACTTGTATTACAGTACACTATCACTGAGTGTTGTGTTGAAAACATTTGGGCCTTGTATGCCTACTAGAGTATGCACCGAACCAGAAAACTAAAATGGCTCATCATCTGTGTGCCCACCATCTGTAGGCCTGTCATTTGTATACCTATCATCTGTGGCTGTCAACTGTGTACCTATCATCCGTGTGCCTGTCAGCTGTTTGCTCATCTGTGTGCCCATCATCTATGTACGTATCCCCTGTGTACCATCATCTGTGCACCCCTGATCTGTGCACCAGTCATCTGTGTACCCATGATTTGGGTGCCTATCATCTCTGTGCTCATCAATCATCTGTGCACCCCTAAACTGTGCACCATTCATCTGTGTACCCATCATCTATGTGTACATCATCTATGCATACACCATTTGTGTAGCCATCATCTATGCACCCACAATTTGTGTACCCATCATCTGTGTGCCCATCATCTGTGTACCCATCATCTGTGCAACCATCTTCTGTGTGCCCATCATCTCTGTACCCATCATCTGTACCCATGGTCTGTGTACCTACCTCCTTGGTTTATCTATATCATCTAGGAACTAGGGCTGTCAGTTTCCGTTTAATTGCCTAAACGTTTAAACGGTCAAGATAAACGTTCGTTTACCGTTTAAACGATGTCCAAATATAACCGCCCTTGATTTCCCCTAGAATCTACCGTAAACACGATGATATGTACAAGTAATGTCTTTGAGACAATAATTTTGGCATGCCGCCCTCTATTTGTCACAAAACATCCGGGACATGCGTTGCTGGCTGTTTGGGTACCTGCATACCTGATATATATTACGTAGTACAGGAAATGCAAGGCTAAACACAGCGGCTTTTCCGCTATACCACGGGCAGCTAACTGCTGCCCTGCCGCGCAGGCTTCTTCACTAAACAGATTACATACCTTGCCGAGCTAAACTGTAGCTTGCGCAACGTTAAGTGATTGATATCACAGCATTAAAATTATATGTAAATTAACCGGCATATTGTTACAGAAAGTTCGGCGTTGTAATTGTAGACTTTAGGAATTAGTTTTAAGATAGATTGAAAGTAAAATCAACGTCGCAGGTTCGACTTGTAGGCCTAGGCCTATGCATGTAGTTAGGCATTCGGCCTAACGTTAGTTATTGTGCAGTGTGCTACACTGGCTAGTTACACTAACGTTACAGTGTTAGAACTTGTCGTTCATATCGTTTAAACGTTTGGGCTATGAAAGCGCAGTTTAAACAGCCGATCGTTCGTTTATACATTTAAACATTTAAACGTGACAGCCTTACTAGGAACATATTGGAAGTGTGTCCCAAAATATCTTCTTAGTGGATACCTGAGCTGAGTTTTGCCCCAGTTTTTATCAAGTCATGATTCAAATCACAGCTTGCAAAATTGCCTGATTTAAAAGTGATTTTAAATTTTCCCCACTGAAAAAGCAGTGATTTTGGAGTCTGTAAAGTGACAGTAGGTTACCTAACTTTGCCACAAAGAGATAACTTGTTTACTAAACTCACACTTTCCCAAATAAAAATCATAAGGTCATTTTTCAACTCTGCTCCCTGTTTGTTTTGAGCATGATTTGTCAGCCATTTGCCCTCAGCATCCTTTTTCCTGTTCTATGTACTGCCCCATGTATTTTCATGTTGTTTTGAAAGCCAAAAATTCTCATACATCCTTCAATTAAGTGTATGTATGTCTTAGTCTTCTTTTCTCACCCATAAAAGTTGTCTCAGTAGACAACACAGATTTGATTCCGTGATATTCCCTACAAAACACAACAGTCCTTTATTTACATTTGAATAACCCCCCTGTGTAGTAATGGTGTAATCCTGTCAGAGATTCTGATTACATATTCACAACACCTTACTTGCATAGTGCTTTACACATAGTACACTTTGTACTGTACTATACTATGTGGTATGCTACATACACAAAAGGCAGTCAATAACTACTGAATATAGTGTACACAATTTGAAGATTAAGGGCTGATCGCATGCCATTGTGGTTGATTAATTCCATCGGTTTAGAGTTCACAGCAATGTTTCAAAGTGATTATTACAGGATTCCTTGATCACTGATATCAAGGGATTTACTGCTGGGTAAGTGAAGTATTTTCACATGGTTTTGGGGGCTTTAAGTTGAATGCATATTTGTGTCTTTTCAACTTTATCAATTGTGGTGTCCTAAATCCCTGACATTGGCACCAGGCCTAACCTTAGGCAAGGCGAGTATCAAAACAGTGCAATGTTTTTGAGTGTGTCGCAATGCTGAATGTTTTCACCATTATTGATGTGATCAGTGATTATGCCCAGGCCTTTAAAAAGAATGTGATTGTAAAGTATAGCATATATGTTGGCTGTGGGTTTCTGTTTAACTTATCTAGGTCTAGCCTAGGCTAAGTTAGCCTAGCCTAGGCTAGGCCTAGGCTTTAGTTCATCATTGTTATAAGCCTTAAGTTAACAGACAGGGCTAGGCAAAGGGGCATGTATGTAAGGTGTCTGTTTCAGAAATTGTACTGTGGGCATTGGCAGTTTGATCTCACTTCCAGCAGCCCAGTGTAGGCTTAGCCTAGGCTATGTCATAAAGCCAAAGGTTAGACCTTGGCCTTGCATTAGGTTAGCTTACATTCCTAGACAGGACTTTGGTAAAGGTAGCCTTGCCTAGGCCTATACTTTTCTGAAGTAGGCTTAGCCTAGCTTAATTATTGTAGACCTATAGCCCAGCAGTAATTTACAGTCCAGGATGGTCCAATAGAAGGTCACAAGCCAAGACTTATACCACACACTGTAAGTGCATGATAAAATGGGTAAAATGCCCAAAACCTGACTGTTTAAAGATTTACTGTTCCTCTTAGACCTACCACTTTTTCAACTAAAAACAAATATTACCATCACTCTCTTTGCTAACTTTTTTTGTCTTTTCTATTCTATGTGGAACTGAAACCTTTTGATTTTTATCTGAATTATATTTGCAGTACTGTTTAATATTTCACCCTAGGGCTGAGCACTGTTTCAATACACATCTTTATTGTAGGCCTAGCCCTCAAGTAGCATTAATCAAATTGCTCTTGCATTGGTCATCCCAAGTTGCAATCTGAAAAAGACAAGCAACATATTAAAAATTTTGTATGTCTATTCAAATTGAAATGTTTGCCAAGTTTGCAGGGATTTAAGTTGGCCAACAGAATTTAGCAGATCGCCACCATCAATTGGACAGAGTGTGCCAGGAAAATCTACTTTGAAATCTAGACTGCCAGAAATAGGATTTCCCAGGAATTGTGCATACCTTTCCTGCCCTACATCTCTCCAAGATTTTAATCATCCAACAGCTGAAGTACCCATGTTCAAAGTTTGGGCTTTAGATGTGTATACAGACGGCTGTGGCTGTGTAAAGCTGCATAGTGACAACAGAAGCAGGGACACTTACATATGGTACACAGAAAGTTGGGAAGACCAGGCAACTGCATGTATGTAGCAGCCATCGATTAGAGAAATGCAAAAGTCCATAGTGGCAGTCATGGGCAAACTTCGGCTTTGAAGGGCAGCTGCTGATGTATTTGTGAATTTTATGGTGAAAAAAGCTCATTTGTCCATGTTCATACATATGCCTTGTTAGGGTTTCCGTCAGAGGGGAGAAAGGGGGGATTTGTCCCTCCCTTTCCAGAAGAAGTTGGGTGAAATCCCCCCCTTTTCATTTCCATATAAATTAGAAAATTGTCAATATCTTGGTTTCTTACTTAAAAAGGCAACACTTTTGCAGCAATGTTCGAACTTTCACAAATAAATGGCCTTTAAAACCTTCAAATTGCACCTTACAGGAGCCTTGAAGCAAGCTTTTGTCCCCCTGAACCCACTCATAACTTAAGCCTAGGGCAGCATCAATTTGGACTTGGGCTTTAGCAGTAATAAATTCCCCCCCCCCTTTTTGTGTTTCTGGCGGAATCCCTGCTTGTACCCATAATACAATAAAAACTAGTATGAACAGTCCTCTGTAGTGTTAATCTGGGCTTGCAGGCAACATGGTACAAAATAACAGCGCAGTATACAACTTACTGTTATTGCAGAATGTGTAGAGTTGATTTGCAGAATGAAAAAAAATTCCTGTCAAGTTATTATTTGTGTGGTTCATTTCAATGGAATGCAGATGTGCATGAATAAATCCCCCGTGCAGGACAAACTTTTCCAATCTAGTATTGTTATAGAGTCCTGGAATTGGGATGTGCTTGACGATTTATATGGAATTCCAGAAGTTCTAAAAAGAGTTATGTGATTTGATTGGGGGAAATTGCTTGATGCCTTGCATCATTATATTATGCTGTTTGTGGATTCCACCTCACAACTATTTATTAAGGGGGGGCTGAGAGAATATGTATGGCCAATCTTTATGGAATCTTTATATGGAAGGTATTCAACGAAAATTTCAAACGAAAAGAGCCACAGGACCATTGGCACAGTTTTTTCCAGTCCAACAATGGTGGTCCAAAGTCACCATGGACAGTTCTAACAACCTACGATTTCTTTAATTCATCATTGGTTAGTTAGATGAGATGAGATTAAAGGGTACATGAACATGAATATATGTGTTATGTAGTGTCAATCAACTCTATAAAAAGTTCCAAGTTCAAATTTATGTCCAAGTATTTTTCAAGTTCACATTTGGCTTCCCTTTAGATACCTCTTACAACAGGCAGGGAAAACCGGGGGCATATCCTACTACCCCAGCCCACAGGGGCAACCATGAAGGGACTTGCTCAGTTTTGTGGCGCCGGCAACCTGCCAGTCATAGGATGAATTATAAGGGCCTCTTGTGTGTATTTTACAGGCGAGAGTCAGGAACAAACTACTCACCACACACGATCTCCTCATCCTACCTGGATGCAGTATATTCCCTGCCCGTCGTAGGAGGGTACTAAATGGGAGGACTTGAACAATATTTGAACAGTATGACACTATATAACACATTCTTGTTGGTGACATGTGGTTAAATCTCATCTAACTAACTATCTAACCAATTGGTAAGTCGAGCTGGCGAGGGCCTTTTTTCCAGTTTTGGGTCACTGGCTTGTTTTTCCTACTCCATTGCTTTATGCTGAACACCTACGTAGTTTTAAAGTCTTTGGTATGACCTGGCCAGGACTCGAATTCCTGACTTCCCAACTGTAAGTCTCGTGCTCTTAACCACTTGACCATGCAGTTGGTCATGAGAGCCTGAAAGTGATTTTATCATAAGTTTGCAACACATTGGTTGTTGCTATTTCTGATGTTGTCAACATATTGCCCAAGGACAAAGTGCCAATGGAGCATAGTGTGTAACTCCTAATGGAGGGCCTTGGGCCAGCAAAATGCCTTGCAGTCAAAACAAAATAAATATGGTCAAAATTACAGGAGACTGCTTAGGAGATTGGTAAGAAAAAACTTGTATAAAGAAAAAAATACAATAGTTGCTAGGGTTTTAATAGGGGATAATGCATGATCACCTGACCAAAATAGACCAGTAGGAGTTGAGGATTAGTACCAAGAATTAATGAAAAAATGTAATTCAAGTCAAGGAATGATTCTAATTTTAACAAAATATAAACAGAATATTCATACTTAATCATTTTTCAATGTGCCCATTTTTGTGCTGGAAATTAGCCAGAACCTTGAAGTTGACAAATAAGTTTATAGAAGGGATTACCCTAAAGTGATCACTTTAGAACAGCACAAACACCCTAATACAGAGAAGTTGTCTGGAACATCCCTTCCTGGTTCCAGCAGGAGGCTTATTGCCTGGAATGTACATCCCAGTGAAGCATGGTCTACTGAGCCCGCTGAATTGGGAAGGAGAACAATCCATGACATTGCCTTAAAAAGATCTAAATTTTCTCATGATCTTATGGTACAGTATAAGGACAGCCTTTTTGACATAGTAGGCATAGTATAAACAAAATTTTAACCCATTTTGGAAAGACTCAGGCCCTTTCTGTAGCTGCCTTATGCCATTTAGATGGATTTCCCATGTTTATCAGAGTTGGAAAAATTTTTGTTCAGGGAAATTGAGTGAATTTTCTTCAATATTTGTAATTTATGTACAAAAGGTGCAAGTTTCCCATGAGTTGCTAAATTTTATCTCCAAATTTCCCAAGAAGGAGCCCCTTGCCTCCAACTTTGCAGCTTTTTCCACAGCATGATGTCTACATTCCTAAATTGTACAAATTAACATAATTTAGGCAAATGTTACTGGTTTTTTTCATGTATTGTAAAAGTCCTGGTTTCATGCTTGCAAGATATTCAAGAGTGAATACTTGCCTACCATCCATACCTGCATTATTTTAAACTGAGTTTCCTTAGCAGTGATTAGCTTTGAATCGACTTTTAATTGTTTCCTATTTAGAAAGCTGTCATGACACATTGTTTGTGTAGTTGTATTACTTTCATGTGTATATACACAGCCACAATGGGGTCATAGTACAATACATGTGTCTATTCTTTTCATGATCAAGTTGTTCTTATGAAAATGTGTGGGAAGAAATTTGTTTAATGTACCTATGAAACAAATTGCAACAGACTTAAAAGAATTAAATTGAAAAAACTCCATAGTAATGTGGCTGTGACATCATGAAATATTTTATCCAAGTCAGCATGTTTGCAACTTTTAGCCCACAGGAATAGTTCTGGCATAAACCAAAACATGTAAACTCTTTTTGTAATTGTAAAGGGAAAGTGCAGTCACCTCAACATGAATTAGTCTCTAGTAGAGATCCCTGTTTCATGAATGGCTGTTCTTAATCTTGTGACAATTTTTTGGCTCCTCAATTGTGAAATTTACAAGGAGTTTCTGCATGATTTACCATATGTTATATTTAAAATCTTCAAAATATCATGAAAGATACTTGGATGAAAAAAGAAAAATTCTAACTAAGATGAGGACTATGTTGAGTTGGATTCCCAGGTCGAGTCATACCAAAGACTTTAAAAATGGAACCTACTGCTTTTGTGCGTGATGCACTGCAGAAGCATTGATTAGGGAAAACAAGCCAGTGAGCCACAACTGGAAAAAAGGCCATGGCTGGCTTATCTTGAACCAGTAGTTTGGAAACTGGGCTGTAAAACTCCAACTACTGTAACTACACCAAATGCACTAGTTGTGCATGCGTGAGAAGGTTAGTTGTAATAAATGAAACTTGCCTGTTGTAATGTCTAAACTTTTGTTTCACAATTATTTCTGTAAATATCTCAGTGACATGCTGATAAAAGATTTTAATGCCACTCACAATCTCAGATGTAACAGACACATTACAATTGCTAATTCCACGCAACACTTGTAAGTCCAAGTCATGATACAGTGACCGTGTGTTTATGGTTGCAGGTCCTAGACGCTGGAATTCCCTTCTATTCTCTCTCATAAGTGTCTCAGATATCTCAAAATTCAAAGCTAAACTAAAGACTTGCTTTTTCAACCTACAGTTATATCTTTTTTTTTCTCCCTTCATAGATTTTTGGTATATTAAACTTTATTACTTTTAAAGTGTATGTGAATGACTTTGTCACGTCGTACGCTATACGTAATAACCATTGTAAACGTTGTAGAAGTACACGTAAGACAGTTCAGATTAAGTGTACAGTAACAAAGACAAGGAATTAATGATGCCAAAGAAACCATTGCAGAAAATCCTCCAGAAATGTTTAAAAAGAAAGGAGATGGGATATTAATTGCTAAACCACAAGCTGACATTAATGCTGTCCTTGGCTAAAGTTATGAGTGGGTCCAGAGGAGACATAGGGGCAAAACCTTGCTTCAAAGTCCTTAAAAGGTGCAATTTGAAGTGTTTTAAAGGCCATTTATTCATTTTACAAGGTCAAACATTGCTGCAGAAGTATCTTCTTTTTCAGCAAGAAACTAAGACATTGGCAAATTTCCAATTTTTTTTTTTATTTTATGGAATTGAAAAGGTGGGATTTCACCCACCCTCTTCAGAGGAGTGGGGGACAAACTTTCCATTTTCCCCCTCTGATGGAAACCATGCATGGTGTAAAACTTAAAACCTGTTAGTCATTAGTTTCACTCAATTGGTACACATTTCTCCATCTGTTGTTGTAACCTTGTTGAAGTGGTCTTTATAAATCTGCATGTTCCAAAGCATGTATACACCAACCGAATCATTTTATCTTAAAGAGCAAGAGGACAAGAGCATTCATCTCAACTTGAAGTACTTTAGTAGATTGTCCCGTTTTATGATTGACCCTTGAGAGCCATGTGACAATATTTTCTCTCCTGAAATTATGCGAATTGTACTAGAAGCAACTGCTGGGTTTACGTTGAATATGTAGTATTGAAGTCCTAAAATATTATGAAGGATACTTTGAAGAGAAATAAGAAGAAAATGCTTAGACTTACCTGTTGCTTCAAAATAAGTTTGGGGGGACTGCTCTTGCCCTTCAAGAAGAATCTTGAAGCTACTGAACTAAGACTTAAAATATATAAATTATTCTTTGTTGACTGAAAGCTGGATTTTGAAACTGAAACTGAAAACATCTGAAATGTAGAAACTGAATGAACATATGCTTTACCTATTTTGTGGTGAATGCATTGTTTGATTGAGGCCCTTCAGTTGAAAAAGTCTGATGAGAAGGTTGAGGCAAACAAGATTGGTTCTTGGAATGATAAATGTGAACAGTGTAGTGTATTTCTTGTCTTTTGTGAGCCACTTGGGAAGTTGTGATCTTGTAAAAGGAAGTTTCAAAACAGCTTTTACAAAGGGTGATGAGACAGAGTTGTGTTGCGCATCTTTTGTGTCAGTGACCTGTTACTGTGGATAAATGGCATATATGTACTCCAAGGTCCATCCCACAATCCCTACAACTATCTCAGCCCCCTCCCCCTCCTCCACAAGTTTCTTTATTTTATGTCTTCACATTCCCATTTCAGTTTAGGTGGTGAGAGAGGAGGGTAGTGGAGGAAGTGTGGTGCATTGACAATATTGATAGGCCAGTGTTTATCGTGGGTTGCAGGTGGGGTGGGGAATAAAAGGCTAGACAGTATGTAATTTGCCCCCCCCAAATTATGTACTTAGTCTAAAAGAAGACAGGCTGAGATGTAAATTTAGAGAAAGAAGAGAACTTTGCCTACACTTCATCACTTTGTAATGTTTGGTTTAAAAACCAAATTTAATAGAGAAAGTGTTTGCCAAATGTTGCTTCACATTTTTGTTGTATAGTAGTTTAGAAATAGATGATACATTGCACGACTCAAGTCACTGTCTGTTTTGTAGCACAGGTACAATTTCACACTTCTGCTGGTTGCTTCACTACTGATAGTTATCAGCCCAAGGAAGCTATGTAACTTTTTGACCAGTCTATTGAATGGTCACTGGTCATTCTCAAAATAGTCAGCCATCCACTTCAATACTCGGTAATACAGGGAAATTGCAGTCATCTCGATTTGATTAAAGTCTACCCTACGTACATGTATTCCATGAATGACTTTTGTGAACCAATGTGAAATTCATGTTGCTTTACTTAACGTGCAATATTTAAGTCCTGGAGTACTTTTTACCTACAAGAAATAAGAAATTACTCAATTGGTAAGAATTAGCCACTATTTTAAAATTAATTGGGGGTGACTGCCCTTGCCCTATAATGAGAATCCACCCAGTGGAATTCACAACATTCATCATACATTTACTTACACTTGATGAAGTTTTATCTCCTTATTCCTTGGCATGCAGTCTTTTGCTTTTAGGGTGACATGCTGTTGTAGCCCTGCATAAAGTATGCCATACTGTGCACCAATATTGTACAAGATCTTTGTATGGATTTCACTATTTGGTAATTTTAATATCATGTAGATCAGAATTATGGCATTATGTAGCCTTTAAGAATGTATATGTGAGATTTTTTACAATCAGTCTGTTGTTGTCAGTACTTGTCTCCTAGGTTTACACTCTTGTTATTGAATACTCATTTGGTTTACCAGCACTTTTCAGGGAAGGAAGAGTTTTGTAACTTGATGCCACAATGCAGAAATTTTAGACACATGATAGGTTGCTGCTCAGGATATTTATGAAGTTATTAACACACTTGTGAAGGTAGCTCTGTGTACAGCTGCAGTTTGCCTAGAACAAGGTTCTTTAATAGCTTGGTCTCAAATACCCTGCACTTGAGGTAACACTGTGTTCACTTGTGCTCGAGTAACGTGAGAATGCGGGTTAACACGGGGTGGGTGTTTAAATTTTGACCCATCTCCGAACGCAGCGTTCTGCGGTTTTAACCACTAGCGTTTGCACGGGTACTAAAAATTAGGACCCGGGTACCCGATCGCCATACCCGTCGGGTACCCGGGTTACCCGGTGTTACATACGGTGACTAAAAGATATGAGCATTTTGTAAGGCATACTCCATAAGACATGCATGGTAACATTAACATCTGTATTGGATAGGTATAGCGATCACAGTTCCCAAGTTCAAAAACATTTGATTTGTTAGAAGGTTCAATCGTCTCGTTTTGTCTTAGATCAAAATGACAAGTAAAAAAAAAAATGTAACAGAAAACAGTCAAATAAGAAAATTATACTTCACAAGGCCTATATCAATTTGATATTGAATTTTGGGATGCTTTCCTACTCGAAAAGCCAGAATAGTAAGAGCTCGAAGCTTCTCCTTTTAAACCACTGATTTAAAAATATCAACTAATCAGAGCCCTGTATTATGGTATTCTCTTGTACGTCAAAAATTACTGATTGTAAACAAACGACGTCATGTTTGTTAACTTCCCTCATACTACTTTGCAATGTGCGTTGGAGTTATCGCTAATGGGGTATGTATGTTCTTACGTAGCTAGGCCTCGTGTCGACATCCAGGCACAGTAACATAACTTTTACACATAAACTTTGTAGTCTGCTCGAGCGCCATTTTGGGGCAAAATAACGTAATATATACTGGCCTATTTTAAAAAAAAAAATTGTGAATGTTTACGGTGTTATTACATTGATGTCGTTTTACTTTGCAGATAGCGGCAAAGTGTTGATTTGCGTAAAACTGACACCTTTAACCATTAAGAAATATTCGAGGATTATACTTGAGGTGGCATACCGTATTGATAATAAGATCGTATATACATGCAAGGCTCAGTTTACCTAGCATGCTGAACGTTACGGGCACTGTCTTTGTGAGCTGGGCGGGGGTGATACAGTATGTCTTGCTATGTCTGCGTGAAACAGTACGATGTGATTTTGAATCGGCCGTCAAATAGCTTGCTTGCGAGTAAGTTTATAAGCGATATACATGTGATGTGTGAGAAGTAACCCACTACGTGACGATAGCGCGATCGGGCCGCACGCTGATAAAAATTTCAACTTCAGAAACGAAGTTCAGACAACTATCAAACTTACACATAATTTCTAGGGGCTCTCTTCATTCTCAGTCTCGGAGAATGTTTACCCAAATTGGCAAAATATTTTAGTCCATTACCGTGGGCAATGGCGTAAATGGGATGATCCTTTTGCATGCATTTTTTTTTTAAGATTCGGGTAGTAGATTTGGAACCGGGTAATACGATGGCGGGCGGGTACCCGGGTACCCGGGTTACCCGTGCAAACACTATTAACCACCATGTTGGTTTTAATCAAGCAAGGTCACAGATGTGTATGGTGCTGGTGACAGATTTTTTCTAACATTTCACAGTAATCTGTGTGTGAAATATTTGACCTCGTTAGTATGTTAGCACCATCCAATCAACAAAACACGGGGTATGTTAGTACATAAGCTGGAAGACATGGTGTTAACCTGTGGTTTTGTCCTTTTGCAAACAGGGGGTAATACCAACCACAATCCTTAACATCCCTTTTCTTTGGCTTTGGTATACTGTTCATGTACAATGCAAAAATGTTGAAGTTCAAGATGATGGACCTGTGTTGTCAGGATTAAGATCACTTTGCAATGATCCTGCCATTGACATAGGTTCACTGTATAGTTTTCTACTGTACTATTTTATTATGGTGTTTCCACTTTTCACAATCATTTTATGGTTGCAAGAGCAGTAGCAAATTTGGAAATCTGCAAGTCACACTTCCTGGGATAATGCAAGAAAAAGGAAGTTTAGTAGTAAACAATATTTTTCTTTCCTTGTAGTGAGAATGTTGTTTTAAAATGAGTCACAATCGACTTGATAATGATTTGCTTTTGACTTACACGTAAAGTGGTCATCAAAGCTTTTAGGAATTTTTAGGTCATATTTTGCTCCATAAAACACCATGAATCATCACCCTCCGTACTTAAATTAGTGTAAAGCTTCCAATTTGAACTAAGTATCTTAGAAGTGTAAATATCTTGGCAACTTCAAAGCTATTAAGGTTGGTCATACACCACCACATTTAGTGTAACTAGCAAGGATCTATTACAGATAAACCCATGGGTTTTGCACTGTCTCAGATTACTGTAATTTGACTCTTAGCTGCTCACTGTAACATACCTTCCATTCAATTACCCTCTTAAAAGCCTTTCACTAAATTTTAATCCACCCAGTTTTGATATAGCTTGATAAACCTTGTTAAATTGGTAGTGTGTAATTTTTATCCTGTGTACTTTCTCAATATACCAAGTGCGGCTTCTGTGCATTATTCACAAGTAGTTAAAACTGTGTGCAATTGTGTACACTAAACATTATGCATGACCATCTCATTTGACTGTGACATATGAGCTCTACTTCTGCTTTTTCGACTGTGAGGTGTGAAAACGAACAAGCTGTGTTCATCTGCCTGTGTGTAATGTATACGTCAGCAGCAAATTTGGAGATCAGTTGCATCTGAGCCTAGCAAGGGATGAGTAAACTCATATAAAGTCTGTTCATCACCACAAAAAAGTGAAGAAATTTGATATTTAAGACTGTTGTTTGAAGTGTTTAAAACTCAAGAATGTTGCCTGTTGAATAGTTGAAAGGTGCACAATGTATTTATCACAAATATAGTTGGTCTACTAGAAGTGGAAGGTATATGTTAGTCGTCTTAATGAACAAGTCATGTAAAGACAGATCTATCAAGTATAATTAATATGAACGACATGCAGATTTAGTTCTGTTATTGGTTCCTGGAAATGAGATTATGACAATCCGAGTACTAAGAATAAGAGTCCTGATGTTTGAAGGTTTTCCTGGAATTGGTTTCTAATATTGGTTTAAAATAAGAAGGAATTACTGACTTCAGGCAGGAAAATAGTATAAAAATTTCAGTACAGCCCTGTTCATAAATTGATTTTCTTTTGTTGCTAAGAAAAGGCAATTTACTTTTGAGTGGCATTGCCATTTAATGATGAAAACTTGTCTCTAACAGTTATTAGTTATCATACATGTATCAACCACATTGTCAAGCATGTTTCACATGCAAATGGTGCAGCTACTATAAAGAGTTCTACAACTTTCATGCAACTTTAATTTCAGGATTATGTGAATAATTGAAAGTAGGCCTAAAAGGTTTTTTTCTTGAAGAGAGGTATGGTGGACAAAGTTAGAGGCAAGAGTTCTACATTTTCTACCAGCTGAATTCTGTTTGTCGTGTCACTTTGTACGTGACCTTCATTGAAATAGTGACTAACAAAATCATGAAACTCACTGTGTTGTAATTTTTCAAATGCAAAACTTTAACTTTTAGACAAAGTGAATTGTTTCATTTTTCTGAGCAAAGACCATCATTTCAGTTTGATTTAATTGAGGTCTAAAATGATCAAGTCAATCTACCTGCACTTCATACAAGTGTGGAATACTTGTAAATAACATCTAAACTATTACTGGCATTCAAATTCAACAAATCTCATCAATTTGGAGAATTAGCAGGCATATTGTCAATTTATCTTTCAACCTTGTTAATGGCTGCCAACTTGCTGATAAGACCTCAAGCTTCCTTGTTCATTTTGCAGTCAGCATTTCAAGGTTATGTGCATTTTCCCATCTGGTGCAAACAGTGTGAAGTATTGCTTAGAGCTTAGGCTATGCTACATTTGATAATTTGGTATTTGAGCTGTGAGACCAAAGTATAACCTCCGCTTTGTAACAATAAGTATAATGAGCAATTAGTTTTGACAACTTTCTGTTGTCAATGAAATATTGTTTTGAGTTTATCAGCAGCCCCAAAATGAAAATGATCAGTTCGACATCATTGCCTGCTGACAGTCAGGCATTTGTTGTTTTCCCTTTGCAAGTGGTAGTATGTGTGAGTATTGGTATGCAGGAACTGCTTGTTAGTTGACTTGCTGATAAGTGGGTAAACACTTTGTGATGGTCATTATGGTGTCAGGAGAATGGACATGGGTGGCCATTATCTGTTGAATACAGTTCTTGGTAATTGTTCCCTATTGTTGTACAGAGACAGACCAGGGATTAGCAGAACAGGATTTTATTGACCTCTGTCATAAGCCTGCAGATGGAAAAGAGCTTATAAACCAAAGACTTTTGAAAATAAGTAGAAATTTTATTGGTGTGTGATCAGTTCCAAATGCTGAAATGGAAGGATGTGCTACAGTAGGAAGAATGTCTTCGTGAATAGAGCTGCTTGAAGTGCAACAGTAGTCGTCCCAACCTGAAGTGGTGTGGTAGACTGTCCTGTTCCATGATTGGTTTGTGATACTCATGTGAAAACATTTTTTTCTCCTCAAATGTGAAATATGTCACAAGTAACTGCTTGGTTTACTTTGAGTATTTAAAATAGTTATAACATGGGTAAGAGAAACTTTCAAGAGCAGTAAGACAAAAATTGTGAAATGTAGCTGTTGATTCAAAATATGTTGGGGGGGGGAGGACTGCCTTTGACATTAAAAATATCATAGTGAGCTGTAAATGATTTGTCCCCTTAGAGTATTTTATAGAAACCTGTTAATAGGTAGAAGGTGCAAATTAAAATCTAGTTAGAAGGTTTTGAAGTTCTCCAGGATATGGCAAAATTATTTTCCTTAAATTTTGTATTCTTGATGGAGCCATGGGAATAGCAACAACTCCCTGGTCATATGAACTTAATCTTCCTGCTGTAACTGTGGGTCAGGGCATTTCCCATCAATTTTCCAAAATTGTTTTACGTAGCATTTCTTTATTCCACTATATTGGGTATACTTGACATACATATCAAACTGCTTTGGTGTGAATAATTACTCCTTTGCAGTGCAGTCATGCAGGACGTTACAATGTATTTGTCTCGCCATCTCTTTCAGGTCTGCTCTTTTAATAGAAAGAATTCCTTTTTGAGAGAGAAAGATGAACTGTGGCAAGGGGACAATATGCAAAACATGTCACTAGATTGTTGTGTTGGAAACTATACAATAAAGTATTAACAAAACACCTTTTTTCCTCCTTGTTTCCAAAGTTCGTGATTAATTGACTGGATATGTAAACACATTTCATGATCCAAATTGTATGTACACTAGGCCTTGAATATTGCGGCATGAGAGTTTGATCTCACGCCATCACTCACCTCAAATCACTGTGAGGAGTGTGATCTCACACCAGCACTCACCTCAAATCACTGTGAGGGGTGCACGATTTTTAGCGCACCTAGTTGAAGATAGGAGCTCATAGGAACCTATGAAAGTTTAACAGCACACCTACCACACTCCTTAATTTCTCAAGGAGTTTGATTTGTAGCACACCTGGAAAATCTAAACCTCAAGGCCTGGTATAGTTGCCTGCCTAGTTGCTGCAGGCTTTGAAATGCATAGGTTAAGTCAACATCTTTTCCTTGCAGCAGTCCTGTTACCTATTAAAGTTCAAAGTACTTGAAAGTCTTTTTTACAAAGCGTTAAGAGTTTAAGGAATTTCCTCATTTCAGGAAATTGGAAGTCGTGAGCAAAATGTTCAGGAAATCCACTTTTCCAGACAAAAAATTTTGGCTTTGGAAAAACAGAAGAGGTAACAGATTTGCAGTGGTTGACCTCTGTGTAAAGCCTTTTGAAGGAGAAACCCTCCCCTTAGATTGCTCACAATCCTAAATAACAATTAAGTTCCAGGAAATGAACCTCTTCTTGGCTTATGTGTCTGCTTTCAGTCCTTTATTGCAAAGTCATGAGGGATTGATAAGTTGTTGTAGAAGTCAGTACCAATGGAAAAGTATGAAGGACGTGTTGGAATTAAAAATACACAAGTTGTGCTACTTTATATGGAATTGGCGGTCAAAGTGATGTTACCTGAGCTCTATCTATACCAAGCATCATGACATGCTGGCCAAGTTCACATGGAAATGGCTATGACTATTTACTATACAGTACCTGGGACCCGTTCCACAAAGAGTTACACACAATCTTAAGTATGATTTACTGTTGACATAAGTATGGGGAATCAAACTTAAAGGCATATTCTGGTGGCCTTCCACCTGGGTTTTGTAAGAAAAGGGAAAATTTTCTACACCATGTCCTTCAAAACCAGTCTCAATACCATTTTCCTAACTCAAGATATCTCACTTAAAAGATTGGGTATTTTGTTAAAAAAATACCTCTGCTTTTCAACAAAGCATCTCGAAGTTATGTAATGTGGGCACTTTGCCTCAAATACCTTTTGTTTTTCTTTATAATTGAGCGTCCTGTTTGTCCTTGAAATTCGATACTGTTGGAAAGTTTGAATATCTTTTCCTGCATATCTAGCATAACCCTTTAGCATATGTTGAGTACAACCAACAATGTTGCTTAATATATATTGCCTGCAGCAGAGTCAATATTATAAATAAATTGAATGCAGTGTCAAATTAATGTGCCAAGATTACATCACAGATTACCCATGATGCACCAAATCTTAAGAAAAATTGCATTACTTTAAAAAGCTGTATCTTCTGAGTGCTATATGCTATTGAGATGCAGTTTTTACCTCCTGAAATAGAATATTTTTCTGCATATTTTGAAGTTAATGAATTTTGTCTCCATAATATGCCTTAAAGATTGTGCGTAATTCTTTGTGGAATGGGCCCCTGGATGCTATTGAAGGGCTCATTACCTGGTGTGAAACTGGCTCCCATATCAGTTTTGTCACTCTACAAGTTGGAAGAGTGATAGCTACTGTATGTGAAGAAGTTGGACACTTTGTTCAGGATAATTCACTGTATTTTGTAGCTGTGTGGAAACTTAATTTTCTCTATGGGAAGGTAATTTGTAGCCATTGAAAACTAATTTTCTCATTGGAAATGAGTGCATTGTTTAGCACAAGGATCATTGGGCTGGAAATAAGCTTGGAAATGACATACAGGTAACCGAAATGGTCAATTTGGCCTTAGCTCTTTGTTATGGCACTGGACATTTGTGAATACTTATTTCTTGAAAGAAGTCCATTTTGTTCTGCCTTATTTTGAATTAATCATCATTTCTGTGTGAATATGTTGGTTTTAAAATTTTTTTTTTTTGTTTTATAAAACAGAAGAGTCTAAAATTTGAAAAAAAAAAACATGGGTTTTCTGTTTGAATTAGCATGCCTTCCTTTTGGCTTGAGAAAAAATGTTATGATCAAAGTATCCCTGTTTTTCTTCAGGACAACTCAACTTCAAATAAAGAGAAAGAGGGAGAAGAAGATATTGAAACATCGAGGTGAGTTAATTTTGAAAATTTTCTCATTTTTTCCCTCTTTTTTTTTCTTAACTATGAGCATAGCCAGAATTGTGAAAGAGAACCCAGTTTGGGATTACCAGAAGAGCAGGTCTTGGAGAAACTGATGTGCAGCAATTGAAGGAATTAATATAAAGTATTTTAAAATGATCAAATGCAGTCATGATCTGTACCAACCAGAACAGTCTAATTTTCTTAAAGGCTCAGTTCTCTCACCCCAAACAGTGCCAATTCTCCTAACCTTCTTACGTAAGCCCCTCCGACAATTGTCTGAAATTCATCCTTATCCTTGTACCAGTCACAATCTCAGTTTATTGCTTCAGAGAAAGTATAGAAAAGTTCTATGTGTATAACCAAAACACTCTCAGTACAGTTCATGCTGTGTAATATAAGCTTTGGTAATCTGCATTGTTTGAAGTAACAGTCAATCAAAAAGCTGGGCCAATGGAGAGTTTCTGTAGCTCCCTACAGGAAGTATAGTTTTGGGTGAGAGGATTGGCCCTTATTCTGTAAAACATTATATGATCTGTCATTTATACATCAGTGCTAGTGAAGTGAAGTCAAGAAGTGGGGGTAATTCTTTTTTGAAGTAAAACCCTGGTGTTCTAGTTATCCAATAATTTTTGGAATAATTTAGGGTAGAAAATTTGCGTTGCAATTTTGTTGTTTCTGAGCCCCAGATATCAAAATCATTAAACGCCCACATATTTTACGTTCAAAATCTGCTACGCAATTTTGCATAATGCTGTAGCAATTCATCCATTTTCACGTGTTACCATGTAAATTATTCTGTGTTTCAATTAACATGGCTCACACATGTATTGCTTGTATGTCTGAAGTGAATGCAGTTAACTTGATGAAATCCTTGCAAAGTACAAAACCAATTGTTATCTTAAGTCCCAACATTAATATTTTGAAATTATATAATGTAATTAATTGGAAAGTGACAAAGGAAGATATTTGAGAATGAACATGGGAAAATGGTTCAAACAAAGGTTGTTTCCTTTTTAAATTCCACTGCTTACATTGGACTTAAAAAAATGGTATGGACATCACCTAAGGGTACAACGACTTGTTTTATTACCAGCACTAGAGGTTTGTCAAAGCTGTCTCAAGGAAGACAAGAATCCATTGTACAGCTTGAGTCATGAGTCATGAAAAGAGCTACCCAGTCAAATAAATTGTGTCATTGTTAGTGGACTATGATTGTTAAGGTGTAATGAAAGTCTTATACAGTCAAAGGTGGGCTGCCTTGCAAAGTACAGTTCCTTTGAGAAGTCCTTATTTTATAGTATTGGTACTTATGCACTGCTCTTCTGCATGGCAAATTAGCTGTAGAGTACTGATGTTGTTTGGGAAGACCTGAAGTGCAAATTTTTCATGGAACTGTAGTGAAACTAGTTCCACTTCTCATATTGCTGAGGTCTGTGCATTATTTTGCTGAAGCAAATTTTTCAGGTATTAAATTAGTGCTACTTTACATGTGATTAGAATAGATTCAGTGTGGGGACCACTATTGGCAGTAGGTTTCTGAATTATGGGGACAGGCAGCAGGAATGAGGATTTACCTTTCCCAAAATTTAGATGGGAGAGGTATTTTGGTTCAAAGGGAGGTTCGAGAAAGGTGCAGTAACTATTAAACGTTAGTGTTTTGGAAACTTTTCATAACCAAAATTCTTGCACCACTTATTACAAACTTGTGGAGTGATTGAAAAGTGTAAAAATCATGTTATTCCACTACCTAATTCAAACACTGGTGTGCTCTGAAACTTTTCCTTTTTTTAGGGGAAGAAAATGAGCAGTTCAGAGTTATCCATTGAATGGGTAACATTAATCAAATTTGGTTATATTTTGAATGTTTTGCCCTTTTAATGGAATCAAGTTTGGGCCTAAGAAATGCCATCAGCATTGGGTGTTATGTTCTTTTATCTGTTGCCTGTTCACATCCAATCATAGTACAGTAATTTTCTTTAATTCACATCACAGTTCAGAGCTGTGCATCAGTTTAGCAAGTTTTATTGTAATGAAATAATAAATTTGTTTGATTGGCAAACAAGCACCCCCACTAAACCACCTGCAGACTCAAAGGTCTTGAAGCTTGTTTAATAACCAAAAGGAAAAAATATACATGAAGTTAAAATGTGTATAAGGGAAGGCTGATTTAAATTAAAAATGTCACCTACTGTTATATGTTGGAGGTCTGAAAACCTGATTTGAGGTACTGTAGCCTATTTATTCTGGAGCAAAATGGTATCGAAGTGTTGAAATTGCTTATCACAATGCATTCCACATTAAATTGCAACCTTTCTGCACAATTGAGAAACTGCCAAAATTTAAAGACTAAAATTAACAGTTTTGTAAAAACCCTATTTCAGTTTGCTATCTGTATTCAACATTTGCTGACATTTTCATTTGTAAAGGTCAAAATACTATGTAATTCATACTTCAACTTAACCTGTAACATTCAACAATCATGTTGAACTTTTGATTACACAGTCAATGTATGTGAAGCTGTTCACAATAACTTGAGGTCAATGTGTTGAAAAGTGCAGTGAACACTCGGACATTGACTTATGGAGCATAGTTGTGGCCATGTTTTGCTCCTAATGGTAAATTTAGTGACACTCTCCCATATAATGCTATGTAATAATCTGAATTACCTAAATTTTGCACTCTTTATTCATGGGATAGTTGGCCAATCAGGGAAAGCAATCCTTCTTGTCCACAGAGATTGTACAGCACAGTATGACAAAAGTAAGTGTTTTTGAGAAGCTTGTAGAAAACATCCTAGTGCACAAATTTAGCTGAAGAAGCTGGAAGTTCCCCAAATGTAAACAGTGTATACTGGATTATGGAGCTTCCAATCACAGCAAGGTTGACTGGAATAGTATTATGCCTGTCACATTTAAACATTTAAACAAGCGATGGCATTTAACGGCACTTTCATAGCCCAAACGTTTAGACGATATACCTAACTCTAATTTGGACGTAATGTTACGCCCAACTAAGTTGTTGATATTACTAGGCTTCCTAAGGCCTTCAGTTACAATGCTGAACTTTAGGTAATAACTCACCCATTCATGCAATGTATGATTTTGATGGGGTGATATGGATCTGTAACTTACAGTGAGCTACACTTCGCTCATTTAGGTATGCCGGCTGCTTAGTAAATGAGGATGCATCACAGTCCTTAGCTGCCCATGGTAGGGGCGTAGCCACAGTATTCCCCTTCCTTTTATAACTGCATATCAAGTGTGCAGTTACCCAGTGACTTGCAACATGTTGCAGATGTTTTTGGTTTCGATGATAAGAGAAACCTATGCAATCATGATGGCGTGTGTATGTATGTGTGTATGTGTGTGTGTGTGTGTATGTGTGTGTGTGTGTGTGTGTGTATGTGTGTATGTGTGTGTGTGTGTGTGTTTGTGACACTTTGCTTGTTAGCACGATATCTCAAGATAGAAATGTCTGACAATTTTCAAACTTGATACATGGATGCCCCATATTGAGAGGAAGAACCCTATTGTTTTTGGTGGAGGTCAAAGGTCATCTGGGGTCAGCAGGGGTCAATTTCTGAAAACTTTGTTAGCACGATATCTCAAGATAGGAAACTTGTATAGATTTCATATGTGGTATGTGGATGCGTTATGGTCAGAAGATGGTCCCTATTGTTTTTGATGGAGGTCAAAGGTCATCTGGGGTCACCGGGGGTCAAAGTCTGAAAATCGCGTTAGCACAATATCTCAAGATAGGAAACTTGGATAGATTTCATATTTGGTATGTGGATGCGTTATGGTCAGAAGATGGTCCCTATTGTTTTTGGTGGAGGTCAAAGGTCATCTGGGGTCACCAGGGGTCAAAGTCTGAAAATATTATTAGCAAGATATTTCAAGATAGGAAACTTGGATAGATTTCATATTTGGTATGTGGATGTGTTATGGTCAGAAGATGGTTCATATTGTTTTCGGTGGAGGTCAAAGGTCATCTGGGGTCACTGGGGGTCAAAGTCTGAAAATCTCGTTAGCACAATATCTCAAGATAGGAAACTTGGATAGATTTCATATTTGGTATGTGGATGCATTATGGTCAGAAGATGGTCCCTATTGTTTTTGGTGGAGGTCAAAGGTCATCTGGGGTCAGCAGGGGTCAAAGTGTGAAAATCTTTTTATCTTATCTGAAGGGAGGAAACTTGGATAGATTTCATATTTGGTTTGTGGATGCGTTTTGGTCAGAAGATGGTCCCTATTGTTTTTGGTGGAGGTCAAAGGTCATCTGGGGTCAGCAGGGGTCAAAGTGTGAAAATCTTATTAGCACGATATTTCAAGATAGGGAACATGGATAGATTTCATATTTGGTATGTGGGTGTGTTATGGTCAGAAGATGGAACCTTATGTTTTCGGTAGAGGTCAAAGGTCATCTGGGGTCACCGGGGGTCAAAGTGTGAAAATCTTGTCCGCACGATATTTCAAGATAGGGAACTTGGATAGATTTCATATTTGATATGTGGATGTGTTATTGTCAGAAGATGGTTCATATTGTTTTTGGTGGCAGTCATAGGTCATCTGGGGTCACTGGGGGTCAAAGTCTGAAAATCTTGTCAACACAATATCTCAAGGGAGGAAACTTGAATAGATTTCAAATTTGGTTTGTGGATGCATTATAGTCAGAGGATGGTCTCTATTGGTTTTGGTAAAGGTCAAAGGTCATCTGGGGTCAACGGGGGGACAACAATATCACAAGGTAGGGAACTTGGATAGATTCCATATTTGGAATGTGAATGGGTTAAAGTTAGGAGATGGTCCCTACAGAGATGCCAAGTATCCTGATTTAGGTGGAATAATTACCATTTTCACCCTCAATTCTGCAATTACGAATATCCTCCAAAAATTGCTCTTTTCACATGTTAAGGATCTTTGTTGAAATCTCAAAGTGTCTCAGAGAAGGTTTGCATGATTCCTATTTTTCATTTCTTGAAGTCAGCTCGAAGCCTTTTGAAATTGCAATGTGTAGAGGTTAAAGGATTTGTAGGGTCACTGGTGGTCAAAATGTGAATGACAACCTTGTTTAATAGGTGTTAACACATCTTAAAGTGGGAGACTTAAATAGATTTCAGGTGTGGTTTGTGAATGCTTATGGTAAGAAGATGATCCCTATTTTTGGTGGGGGGGACAAAGGTCATGTGGGAAAACAAAATTATTTTTTGAACATGTTAGTATAACATTTGAATGAGAAGATAATGGTACATGATGGGATTATTTGAAACGGAACGTTTGTGTATCATCGAAACCTCAATGCAGTTTTGCATTCTGGTTTTAACAGATAGAAGGGGGCATGCCAAAATTATTGTCTCAAAGCCAGTATTTGTATAATGTGTTTGTTGTTGATCTAAGGGAAATCAAAGGCTGCTATATTTGGACATCATTTAAACGGTAAACATTTGTTTATTTTGATGGTTTAAATGTTTAGGGAATTGAACATAAACGTATGTTACTCTTTTGAAAGTTGTGACCCATACCAAAGGTATGAAATATTTTACTTATTTTGGGGGTTCTTTAAGACTTTCCCCAATTACTTTTAATGTTTTATGTGTACCTTCTCCAATTTATGTGATTGTTCCAGTTTTTTATCATACAAGGGTAAACTCCTGTTGTTAATTAAACCAATCACATTCAGATATTTTGCGTAATTGTGCAGAGGTGTGCAACTCTGTGACAGTAACTGCTTGATAGTTGTACTGTATTCGTCTTCAACTTCTAGTTTGTGCTGTAGACCTACAGGTTATATTGCACAGCTGATCATGGCCTTGATCCAGTCCTTTGTAGCTATAATTGAAATGTAAAAGCCACTCTTTCAGTTTTTTCCTGTTGTTGATATGAGGGAACATAATTACTCATGTATTTAAAAATTTTCACAATGCTTGAGGAAATGTGCAATATACAGTACATCTTTAATAGTAAAACCTAGAATAATAAAGTGTTATTTTAGTGCCTTTGAATAAGTTATGTTTCAGTGGGTTGTTGCCATAGTAACAACATACTGTAAAGTAGTTCAAGTGTAAAAAGAAAACAGGGTAGATGCACAGGATTTTTTTTTTTTTTTGACACGTTTACCTACCTGTGTAAACACCTCAAAAAAAGGTATTTTTTAGGAAAAATAGGTAGAATGTTGTTCTATATTGCTTGTTGATCTATGGTATTTTTCATACAGAGGATTAGAGTCACATTGACTCAGTATCATTTCCATCTGGCTTATGTTCTGATTAAAAGCATTGCTTTTATTTACCACCAATGAGTTGCTTTTGGGGTTCATACCATCATAGAATTACAGAAGATCTATGGTGTTGTTTACTTGTTTCAGCATCATACAGAACAACTATGGTAGCACTTAAAAAAGAGAAAATTCAACAAAAAAAGAAAACAAGCATGTTTTTTTTTTGTGATATTCAAAAAGTGATGCTTAATTGTTTCCAAATTGCTTCTTTGTTGAAGTTTAAATCCTTGCATGGCAAGTTTAAGTTCAATGCGTATGAATTCTGGGTATTTAGAGGGTAAAAATTAGAGTTACTGTATGAGGAAAGGAACATTTCAAGCATTTCAATAAATAAGTTCAAAATGCTGCCGTCTTCAGCATCACTTTAAAAAGCGTGTGTTTTGTACAGTATATGTTCCATGAAAGTCATCAACATGTTTCATTCATTATCCATACATGTCCCAGGTGTTTCCATACCTCTGTGACAGATTTAACAATAAAATAAAGGAAGTTGATCACCGTAGCAACATTTATTTAGACTAGAAGGACATGACTTCCAAGGAAGGAAAGTTCAAGTGAGGAAAGATATGTAGTGTGCATCCTGTGTTGATATCAATGCCTACAGTGTATAATGATCTGAGTCATTCACATTATACCGTGGACAGTTACACTTGCTCACTTTCAACTGTATTTAGGTATTCCAAGGTTATTGACAACTGTGTTACCTTGGATTGTGGTAAATTTCAAGGCTTTGCTACAATCTTTAAAAGGTTATAAAGCTTTCAGTTTTCAAGTAATTAAAGAGAAGTTATCTATAGGTGTAAGTGTAAAGCGGTCTCCTTTTATGCCATACTCTAAAATATGTCTAAAGAGTGCTTGTAATAAGCAATCACCCCCTTGGAGTGTTTGCTTGTTTGCCTTCAGTGATTGTTCCTGCAATCAAATGCATCACGAGAGAACCTAGGAATGCCTGTATAGTTTATAGTCAGAAAAGAGAAAGAAATGAAAAAAATACATACACACACATAAACACTCACATATACAAGAGTGAGAAAAGGATCTCTTTTGAAAGTTCAAGAAAATTTTTGAAAGAAAGATACTCCAGAAAAAAACTACCAATCTGTTTTGCTCCAAAACAGTGAAGCAAAAGTTGTGTATTTGGGCAGGGCTGGAATAATGTTTATTTCCCTTAAAGGGAGTAGCATGTCCCACAACTTTCACAACAGAGTGCTTTCACATTTTGTCACAATTGGTAAGTCATGCCCACTGATGGGTAAAAATCAATAGTTTCAGTGCAACAATCACATGTGGCTGGTCAGCTGGGCATTTAGTGACCCTCATTTGGCCAGGGCATGAGACATCAAAGCGCCCTGTGGTTTTATGTACATAGAAGGGAAGTTTCCTTTCAATTGCCCAAATTCCCCTCTATAGATGCACAAATTTCCTCTGAAGAAGCCTCCCAGCTTCCCAATTGTTTCCTCCCATGTTTCTACATAGGGCAACCTCCTTAGGCAGGGTAATCTTACAGTGCTGTTGATTTTTGCCCTCTGGACTTACTGTTCATGAATCATGATACACTTTCACCTTCATAGAGTGAAGAATCAAAGACCATGACAGTCGTTTGCAAATGCTTATCACCTTAAGGTTTAATTGCAGTGGTCGGACAATAAATAAGACCCTTTTGCTGCATTGTATGTCATACAGCTTTAAGAGCAGCCAAAACTCTTTAAGGAAAAGGGGCCAGAGATCATGTTCCAAAAGTTGTAGGAGGGACCAAACTTGTAATACTTAAAAGTGCAAGGTTCTTCTCACATGAGGTCAAGTCTACTTCCTGACCTGTGGTTTACCTTCCATTAACTCAGACAGGTTGAGTACTTTAGAGAGCACCTACACCAGTATACCTCATTTTGGCACTGGTCTTGATAGTGGCTGCAGTTCATTGCACATGGGGTATACTGTATATTATCTACACTTAATATGCCACAATTTTGCCACTGGCCTTGGCCGAGTTGTACAATTCATTGACATGTATGAGTTATACTGTATGCCTCATGTATTGTTCCACCCCTAGACGGTAGCACCTGGCAATGAATACATCATATCAAACTGAATTGTATTAGCTGCTGTAAAGCTATGTTCCCTCAAAGGTGTTATAGTATGTGCAGACTTGTCTGTCCTTAAGCAATAAGGAAGGAAAAAGGCAACTGCACCTAGACATAATCATAGTATATCGATCTGTTCTTGGTCATGAATCTAGGGTTCACATTTTGGTCATCCTGGGGTTCACATATTCAGTAAAGGTGTATGGGAGAGGAAGCTGTTGTTAGTATGAATTTTCTTCAGTGATTTGCTTGGTCCAGTTTTGAGAAAGCTGTCAAGTAGGTCATGTGCTGTAAACTTTTAAGTATCCCTAACCCTCACCTTAAGCAATGCAAGCAAGCTCTTGAATGTTTTATTTACAACACAGTGCTGTAAGTATTAAAAGTGCGTAAGTAATTGATGAAATTCTCATTTCCCAATGTATATGTTGCTATTATTTGAGATGACCCTCATTTGTGCCAGTATCGATATCTTAGTATCCATACCACTGTTACCACTTACCAGTTTCGTCCTTAACACTATGCCTAACATACCCAAACAGCTAGATAAAACCAGGTTATGAAGTTGACTAATGAAAAAAAACAAAGCCAGTCGTTTCACTTCATGCAAAATCATGTTTTCTACATGCACTTCTGCAAATAGTGTGTGAAATAAAGAAATTACGTGGGTAGCTTGGGTGGAAGAGTAATTGCCATGTTGACATGTTTAAGGACTTTGTATTAGCTGCCTCTAGATAAAGTTAAGTGTGCTTTATTTCTTGGGGGGGAAGGGGGGAGCCGGGGCTACAATTAATAAATTTTCATGTAATTGATGCTTTCATCTAGCTTTGAAGGCGAAATGAAGCTTGCAGAGGATGAAATTCTTACACATAATATATAAGTTCATATAATCTATAAGTTCATTTCATGGTAGTCTGAGCATGTTTTAACAATACTAAAGCCTGAATCAAGGTCTTGTCTGAATTACTGTTATTTCATTCTTTCTGTTCTCAAAAAACCAGCAGAATCAATTTCAGTAGTACGTAGACTGATTTGTTGCCAAATCTTTAAAAAGTGCCTGACAAGTTCACATATAAATCTGCTGCCCAGCAAGTGTCCTGTATGAAAATACCTTGCTTCAGACCCATGTTTTCATTTCAGTCCATTTAAAGAATTAACCAATCCTTCCCAATCAGGTACTGTATTACATGAAGCACACTATTCTATGTACCAGTAGTCTGTAAGTATGCATACATAAGTGACTTTCTTTCTGTGTGTAACTCTAATACATGGACCCCATGGGTATATTTTAAGCCCAGGAGGGAAATCAACAGTTCAAAGGTCATGGGGATAACCTTAGATATCAATGTAATTTGACATAAAAATGCTTAGTACTGCTATATAATCATAGTGATAGGAATGTGGTATATTATCAGTTACCAGGCCATTAATGAAATCTGTCCTGTCAAGTTCTAGTATTTGATAGTTTTACATTGGTAGGAGACCCTGAAACTACCAACACAAGTTGATGGCTTTGGGTATTTAAAGTGTACCTCAAGTCAAAAAATTCAAAAATATATATTAAAGACCATGAAAAATCAATTCTAACAGTCCAACTCCCATCTTCATAGGACATTCCTGAGCTGAGATATCAAATGTTGAAGTTTATTCACTCAAATTAAAATGGTACATTGCGCAATAATTTGTGATGTCATTCTTGTACTACTCAAATTACAACCTTTGTATTTCTTTGTTTTTCCAAACGTTACTGCACCTTGTACCAAGGTGTGATAGCATTCTTACCCTTATGAGGTGATGTTATTAATTAAGCCCTCCTTGTGCAACATGCTACGCAAGCAAACAGGAAGTACTCAAGGTCATAAAAACATTTTTAATTTTAAAGGGAAACAAAGCATGTTATGTGGAGTTGTACAACAAGAGAGTCACAAATTATTGCACAATCAACCAGTTTGATTTAAGTTAATAAATTTCAACATTTTATATCTCAGCTCAGGAACGTCATATGAAAATGGGAGTTAGACTGTTAGAATTCATTTTTCATGCTCTTAAATATATATTTTTGAATTTTTTTACTTGAGGTACACTTTAAGCCTATTCATTGCAGGGAGTAAAGTAGCAGTGTCTTATTGGGCAGTTTAGTTCAAAAAAAATTTTGCCTGGAGGTCTGCCAGACTTGCCCACAGGAAAATTTGGCTTCAGTTGGGCAAAATGCTTTCACCCCAACTTGAATTGGTCAGTACACAGTTTCGTGAATGGTTCTTGAGAATCATGTGGCAATTTTTTCGCTCCTCACTGTCTCCTATTTCCCTATGTATATCATTATTGTTCGTATAACTGTCTGGTAAAAAATTAATGGCATTGTGGTAACCCTACCCAGTACCCATAGAGTTTACCAGAAGAAACTGTTTGGTTTACCTTGATATTAAAAGTACTGAAATGTCATAACAGATACTTGTTGACAAGGTTGTAGCTGCAAGGGTTGTTGAGGGGCGGTAATGACTCACACTGTTTTTGCCGACCCATGCTTGAGCTAAAATGAAACCCCTTTGACCCTCGCAATTACCCACTTTTACCATCAATAAGCAAATTTATAACTGTACCATCAAATCTCTGAACCAGCTACTTTCAAACTATCCATACCAAAATTTTTGGGGTGTGCTTTCCACCGAACTGATGGTAGTGCTTCATAATTAGGAAGTCATTAAAGTAATTTGCATCCCTCACAGGAATCTTTTAAGCTGCAACCTCCTTTGCAGGGAAATAAGAAGAAATTTTGAGATGTAAGTGTTATTTCAATACCAGGCCTTGAACTTTGAGGCATGCAAGTGTGATTGCTCTCTATCACTCAGCTGAAATCACTGTGAGGCTTGAATTTTTTGCACACCTAGGTGAAGATTCAATCATTTGAAGCTCATGTAAATCTAACCATACACCTACCACAACCCTTAAATTTTTGAGTAGAATGATTTTAAGTGTACCTGGAAAATCTAGAACTCAAGGCCTTTAATGCAAGTTTTGGGTGTCTGCTTTTGTCCTATGGTTAGTAAGTTAGATACAGTTTTACGGCCCAGTTTCCAACCTGGTTCAAGTCCAGCAGGCCACGACCTTTTTTCAAATTGTGGCTCACTGGCTTGTTTTCCCTACTCCATTGTTTAAGCAGAATATCACACACAACAGCAGTAGTAGGTTCCATTTTTAAAGTTTTTAAAGGTATGAAGACAGAATACACATTGAAAACCCAAAGCAGGTTTCTTTAACTCTTTACCGTTGTGCTCCGATCGGGGCATATTTGCACGCCTCGGGATTGGGCGGAAAAGCGGACGTAGCCCGCCCCGCATCGGCTTCCGTAGGCCATTGACCCCGTGACCTTAAACTATTGTCTCTCTCGCTCTTGTGGCCGAATTTTCGGGTAGCTACTCGCAGTTTCGAGCTCCGCGTGAAGCAGTAAAGATGTGTGACAGCCGAGCTCTCCGCATGGGTCCAAAAGGACCCAAACAACGGTAAAGGGTTAAATGGATATATTTGAGGTATTGTCTTTTATTTAGATTTTGTTAGACCTCTGATAGTTTACTGATATGTCTATGGGTGTGTTTCTCAAAATTGTATCATTTGGATGCAGTGCAGCAGGGTGCTAGGTGTCATTGAAAACAGTTTGTAACCTATAAAATCAAACTTTACACTATGGAATAAAATTATTTTGTGTAGGTGGAAGTAGGCATAAGTTTTATCTAGCAACTTTGTGAGTGAAGGTTACATTTTTGTGCCTGACAGCTGACACCTGACATCATGTTATGGTTGCTACCTGTAAATCTCTCCTCCTTTACAATCTGTAGTGAACTTTTTCACAAGTATGTGAAAGAATGTCTTTGACATAGGATGGGTCACTACTGAGGTGTTATTCACAGTAGCTGTCAAGTGCCAGAGAAGCTAAGTTGTATAATTGTTGGTGCTCCATGAAGCATTATACCAAGAAGTTTCTACATGGGAGTGAAGAAACCCACTTTTAGGGACCCATTGTAAATTTGTTACAGGAGTCAAAATCAGTGCATTGTTGAACGTTGGGAGGTCTGCTGGTGCGCAACAGTGTGTTAAGTGGAGGTCTACAGTATGTATTGTAAGTGGGCTTAGTTCTGTGCCATGCACACTCAGTTTAAAGACCCTCTTTAACATGGAATGCTAAACCTCTTGTCTTTGGCTCTTGTGGCAACGTAGTGGATATAGGAGGCAATGTAAGTGAAAAGGTAGTTTATTTAAACATTCAAAGTTAGTGAACTACCAAAATATGCAGGACTTAATATGTCTTGGAAATTTCGTTTGCAGATTTGTTATATGTTGCACCAGTGGTAACCCAGAAACTTACTTTGGATTCTGTTCAAATTTCCATGGCATGGGTTTGAGTAGTAACTGATTTTGAATACCACAATTCAATCGCTCTTTGATTGATATGTGTTTTGTCTCCTGTGAGATCCTATGACCTGCTGCAGGTTATTCTAGATCTGAAGTCATCAATTGATCAAAATTCCCTTAGCCACTGTAAGAGGAAGCCTCAAAAGATGAGGAAATGATCTATGTACTTTACAATTTAACATTTCCTAGACCTTTTTGTGGTAGAGAAGTTGGCAGTTTTGTTTTTTGATCTTCCGAATGTGCCTTATGGTACTTCCTGGTATTACTAGTTACCGCAAACTTTATTTTGAAACAATGGCTTCAGATAAAAAAAATATCACTTTTATTTGCCTTATTTAATGATGTTTCAAAGCATTAATATTGGATACTAAGGTACAGTATACCAGGGTTCTTGCCAGGAAAAATGTCAAACCGGGTGGGATTTAATCAACGTTGCCACATTCTCACATGAAGTTGGCCATATCGTAAGATCTAAATGACATTGTCTGTGGACAGTTGCGTGATTTTCGATTATTTCCAATATCAGTAAAATCATTCAGTTGAATGTTTTGTGTCTGATACTAAGTAGCCTATGTTTAGAGCACAAGTGTGATGAAATTCAAACTGGGCAGTGAGATTCAAACTGGGTGGTGAAATTCCAAACTGGGTGCTGACTCTAAAAGTAAATTCAAACTGGGTGCAGCACCCAGTCTGAGAGGCCTGGCTAGAACCCTGGTATACCAATTCATTTTTGGGCACAACTGTTTCCCCATTGATTTACAAGTATTAATGATGCTGTATGGAAAGTTTGTCCTCAATAGTAAAATTCAAACTCCCAAAATTTGGTTATAAAACTTTGTGTTCTCTCATTGTAATAAAACAGACCTGTTCGATTTAATTGAGACGTCTGCATTAGGCAGCCTATCTCTCAGAGATCAAACATATATCTACAGAAGTGACTAATCCAATTGTCTCAATATCTCTTCAAATCCAGCTAGTCTCCTTTTTTCCTGAAGATTCAAAATAAACTGCCCTTAAAACTTTGTGACATAATGGCATGGAAAGTGTTATTCCCCCATCCACCAGTGTGTATCACCTCAGCTATTTGCTAATCAGGAAAATAGCACAAGGAGGAATTGATTTTAATGGCGACCAAGACAGCTGTACATCCAGTGATTTATTGTGTGGATAGTACTGCACATGATAGGCTGTACTACAGAAGGATGTTACCAGATGGTGCTCACAGGTAGTCCACACAGGTGGCTGGTACATGAGAAAATGCATGGAAAAAGGCTTGTTTGCAGTTTCAGTATTTGTCAGGGAAATTCTGAATTCTAAGGAATCCTGAGGCAGTTCCATGGCCAATTATTACCATGGTCTATTGGTTCAAATATTATTTTCATCCACAACAAATATTTAGGTGAATGATTTTGAAGGAAACAAATACACCGTGAATGATTTTGAAAGAATTGTTCTTCCCTCTTTTTGCCATAATTCTGATGAGTGTTGTTGTTGGAAGTCCTTGTTTGTGAGTGGTACAATGCACTTCATTTATACAGTACACCATGGATATGGTACAAGTGCAATACAGTTTGGCATGGGGGGGGGGGGTGGGGGGGGGGGGGGTGGGGTGGGGAGGGTGCAAAGCTCAGAAGAAAGATAAAATGAAGGAGGAAGGCCTGTTTAGTTAAAGATTAAGATGTAAAAGTTTGTTCCCATATTAAGCAGAAAAACATTGAGATTTGATAAAGTATTACAGGCTGTTGTTTTGAGTCTTGTTGTGTAGTGTTTCATGTGTCAAACTTAACAACAAACTTTCTCAAGAATCAATGGATTAATTTATTTAGAATCTTTATACACTGGGTCTATCATTGGTTTAATCTAAATACTATCTGACAATTTCCTTCTTAATTTCTCTTTTACCCATAGTATCTTTCATATTCTTTCAGGGCTTGAACATAATATATTTCGAGGTCTACTGTCAGTTACTCCTCCAAATTTTCTCAGTTCAGTGAGAAAGATATCATCAAATGATTCCCAAGAGCCATTCATTTAATATCTAGTAAATTGCTTAACTAATTAAGTTTTAAGGCATATTTTCATCATCCCAAACAGTTCCAATTCTCCCAACCTTCTTACTTCTAGCCCCTCACACATTTATCTAAAACTCATCTTTATCCAGACACAGTCCTAGTCTATTGCTTCATGGCTTGTCCCAGTGGACATACAAGTCCATAATGTGTAACCAAGACACTCCCAGTGCCCATGCTGTGTAATTTAGCTATGATGCATTATTTGAATGTGATGCCAATCAAAGAGCTGTACCAATTGAGAGTTTTGCATACTGAAACTTTAGTTTAGAGTGATGAATGACTGCCTGTAAGATATTGCAATTCCCCCTTTAATTAAAATGGTTGTTACCAACTAACTGTGCTGTACATTCTGTTCTCTGTAAAAGCCATGAAACTACAGTTGTGTTTGTTGCAGGTGAATAAAATTTCCTTGAAATTTTAGTGGATAAAACATTGGGCCACAATGCCAGTTTTATAGTTCCATAATTGGTTCATATTTTTTTGTAATGAATGAATATTGTCTTACTGAGGAGTAAGCTTCAATTCTGTTTGCTTGACAATGAACAGGAAGAGAATCAGTGCTTGTTTGCTGAAAGATGTAGGTACTTTCATGATGAATTCCAAAATCAAGTTTTTCTTTAATGCATTTGAATAGTTAACATTGGCATATTAGTGATACAGAGCGTAATAAAGGATTCAAAATTTGATGAGGATTCTTTACAGATAAACCAAGAATGTCACTATCAAAACATGTATATGCATGTGAAATAAGCTGCTACACAATCAGCAATTTTGTGATTTTGATCAAGTTTCCTTTGCAAATCCAGATAAATTATAAACCTTTGATATGTAGAGTAAATATGGTGACCAACCAAGTGAGTTGTTCTGACACAGTATTGGGTCAGGGTGAAGATGTGTGGGGGAGGGGGGGGGGAGAGGGTGGGCCGCTGAAACATACTAGCATGGCTTAACCCATGTGTTTGGGAAATAAGAGATATTCCGTTCCCTGCCTCTGAATACATTTGAGCAGTGTTTGGTGGATTTAAGAGATTTCGCAGTTCTGACCTGTTGAATTAATAAATGAAACCATTTGGTGGAATTGTGATCAGGAAGGTAGGAAATATTTTTTGTGATCTCAGTTCCCTCATCTATCCTAATGGTCATGATTTTATTACAGAAACTCTGAGACAGCGATGGTGAAAGGTTCTGACCAGTCAGGGGACAGTTCCAGTGGTTCAGAAGATGAAGAAACTCCAAGCAGTTCAGATAGTGGGGAAAGTGGAAGTGAAGAGAGCTCAAATGGGGATCAAATAAGAGACTCCTCTGATAGGCCAAAGGTTTGTGAAAGCAAAGTTGTGTCTTTTAATTCAGTGAGTCTAAGTCAGCTGAATTATCCAGTGTGACATTTTGAAGTTGACTGCCTCGGAGAGAAGTCTTCAATGAAGTGTGCCCTCCAATTGGGAAAAAAATTTTCTTTAAGAGGTTCCAATATGGCATTATATGATATTTGATCCAAAGGTACCATGCTAATATGATGAGAAATAATGTGAAGACTAATTCTTTCAAAACTGACTCAGGTTGTTATGTAAGTATGAGGTTCAAAACAAGATCATATATCTGTGCAGATATTCCTAACTTTAGATTTTTCAGGACAGAGTGCTTTGCATTATGTGACAGTGGAAATATAAACTTTTAAATCCAACAATATTCATGAAATAGTCAGGTTCACTATGTATTTTCGTTGGCAATCATGGTAGATTAGGTAACCTAAACATTTTTGGAATCTTTATTACATGGAGAATCTGAAAATCAATGTTTACATTTGCGCTGATACCGATATGGCCGCCATTTTGGATTTTCAAAATGGCCGCCGTAAAAAGACATATTTTGCTCTATTTCTACCTCTACATACCCTCAAAACCTTGTAAAATATATCAAGTCTATGTTTTCAGGTACAAGGAATCCATACTCTGCATAATCAGATTTCTGACTGTTACAATTCTTTCTTTTTGAGGAGGGTGATGGGCCCGTATAGTCCCCCCCCCCCGGGGGGAGGGGAATTCGGGCAAACCAACCAAAAAAAATTTCTGCTCCACCAAATGAAAATTGAAACTACTACACCGGGCATTAGGAGAAAGTTCTATGGCCTATGCCCCCAAGCCCAACACTTGCCCCCATCACAACGGACTACGGGCATAGGCGTACGAGGCGGGGGGCAGACTGCTCCCCAAATTTTCTCAAGACCTAAAACTCGGGCAGGGATCTGGAAAAATTCGGGCAGCCGTTTGAGTCTTAAAACCTGGTTTGTTTCTACTTACACAGAAAACTCCTAGGCGCACCCGAATTCCTTCAAACACTTGGCCGAAAAAAATAATAAAAAAGCATCATAGTCACGGTACAATTTTCATGAAAACTCTGAAAGATACCAAAATTTGCGACACATTCGGGCAGCTTATGAAAAAAACAATTTTTCGTCAGCCTCACTTCATATTCTTGCGCAAACCTTTGCCTGAAATGACACAATTTTCAGGCAACAGTTGCAAAAAGTTCTGGGATATTTTTAATTGCCAGATTACAAGGGGAGAGAGGATGTATACAGTTCCCAAAATTTTGCCCGAACAAATCAATCAAAAGCTATGTCATGCAACTAAACTATCCCATTATGAATAAAACGTAAAGGTATCGTGAAGATTTCATTTTGTTTTTAATTTTGTATTCCCTTGCCTCAGGCAAAAGGAGTCTATGCGACTATGCCGATGATTTGGCCACGTTTGTTTTTATTTAATGGGTAAGGTTTGTGGGGATCAAGTGTGCCAAAACCGATGATATGGACTTAGGTGGTTTGCTCACTAGGAAATGATTTGCGCCCTTGTTTGTTTAAATGCATATAAACAGGCTGCTACCTTGCTTGGTAATCGCGCGAAAATTGAGTTAATCAGTTTTTAAGGGCCAATTCGTTGCATGGCATCCCCACTCAGGTAATTCGGGCCTCTGAATCTGAGTTAAAAAGGCTGCTAAAACACACGGGATCCTTGTGAAGTTCGACGCAACTTATATTTAATAGGCAGCCGGAATGCGATGCAATGCCATCCTCCCTCGAAGTTGAGAAGCCTTGGGCTTTTCGAGGGTTTCTGAAGTTTCTGAAGTTTTTCAATTTTCAAAATTATATTGGTGATAATCTCATGCTACATGACGTAAAATAGTTTGTAGAACGCGCAAACAAACTCATCTTCCAATGATTATAGCTTAATGTAGTCATCCAATGGTAGTGGTACATTTAATCTGGGAGTTTTCTGACCCTTTTGTAGATTTGCTCATTTTTGGTGAAAATTTTATTGCAAATGAAAGTTCAAAATATTGATGGCTTTGATTCTGCTTATAAGCATGGGAAAGGCCATTTCCGGCTGTCTGAGGGGTTTTGATTTTTCAAAATTTTATGTACGCTCTGCGCCAAAAGATGGTGGCCCTCCGCTTAGATAGTCTTTCGAGCAGAATTACATTTTTCGGGCTGGGAATCCTCCCCCCCCCCCTCCAAACTGAAATGCTCCCGTACGCCTATGGCTACGGGCCCAGGGTGGGGTAAAATTGAACAATAAATTTGAAAAAAGTAGCAAAATGACGGCCAAAAAATTAAAATTTCCAATCCAAAACTGAAAGCATATCCCCGTCCGCTTGCTTTTTTCTTATACAATTTTAAGTTGTTTTCGAAAAAAGGTGTTTTGTTAGAATAGCATCACCACAGGCCTGTTTAGCAACGTTCTACTGGTACCGGACACAGGAACTGATTTCACTCAGATGTTTCAAATGTTTTCGCCATATTACTGGTAGTACAGTGTCTTGAATTCAAACTTTTAAAGGACTAGAAAGGATCGCAGGCTCACGTTTTGGACATCATTCTAAGGGTTTAAGAAGCGTCAAAACTTTCTTAATATCATAAGGTTTAAGCAATTAAGTTCAAGTTGCTGATCACCTCTGTTTGGTAGCTGTATATTGTTAAAGGGGGCAAATGACTTGGAACATTTTGGGTGGATCTCAGTCATACTGTGAACTAAATGCACAAGATTAGCTTTAGAATTCTTCACTTTTACAGCTGCTTCAGTTGGTTGTACAGTGTAGGAGTCGGAACTTTGTTAGGAAAATTTATGGGTTATTCAAAGTCAAGATGTCATTTCAAGGGGTTGGTCTTATTTGGGATGAGGAAAATGGGCTACAGGTCTACAATTATTTAGGCCTACACAAATTGTGAGGTTGGGTAGGGGTATTCATTAATTCCAGTTAGGAAAGAAGTTGTATGCTCGTCCCTCCCCAGACAATTGAACTGTTTCTGTTCTGTTTGAAATCCCAAATTGGTGACTTCATGTAAATGTGAGTCTATTCAAATCATAGTATTATAGCTGTATGCTGTTACATTTTTTATAACTTTTTATAACCTCTTGTGATGTGCTAATTAAATAAAATAATTGGGCTAATTAACTAATGTTCAAACAAACTTAACCCATAATCATTAAATACATTTGAAAGAGTAAGTTTCATTCTCCGTTGGAAATAAAACTGTTCGTTACAAATATCAATCTAAACCAGAAATAGAACCGGATTATATCAATTCCGGCCTATTGTTTATGTAGTTGCGAGAGCATAAAGGTTAATATATTGTTTTTACATATTAACTATTGTGGTGGAGGTGTTTATGGGGGATGTTCTTGTGCCTTTTCAGTGCATAACCCATCATGAGTGAAGATCGCGAAGAAAGCAATTGGTCTTTGGGCATGTCTAAGGAGTCTGTAGAGCAGAAACTATGCATCATTTGCCCTGAGAAAAACATTAACAAAAGGCCACTTGTTCTAAACCCTTGGATAGAATCCTAAAAGAGGTTATAAATGGTTATAAATTCTGTAATATTCTCTATGATGTAAGTATATTACCTTATCGATTTGAAAATCCCAAAATGGCTGCCATAAAGGGATCTCTCCAGATTTAAACATTGATTTTTAGTTTTCCAATACCATTACCTTTCCAAAAATGTATAAGTGCGTAAAGCTATCATGGTTTTGAAAGTAATGTAAGTTAAATAAAGTGGTTAGGGTAATAAGCGGCGGCAAAAGTAGTACAAAATATGTCTTTTACAGTGGCCATTTTGAAAATCCAAAATGGCCGCCATAAAAGCTTTTCTCCAAATTTAAACATTGACTTTCAGTTTTCTTATGCTATAACCTTTCTAAAATGTATAAATTTGCAAAGCTACTATGATTTAGAACCAAATACAATAGGTTTAGTAAAGTGTTTAAGGTAATTAAGGTCAGAAACAGAAGAAGATATGTATTTTACAGTCGCCATTTTGAAAAACCCAAAATGGCCGCCATACAAACATCTGTTCAAATGTAAACATTAATTTTTAGTTTCCTGATGCTATAAGCTTTCCAAAAATATATAGGTTTCATAATCTACCATGATTGCCAACGAAACATAATTTTTTGACATAGTGAACCTGACTAAAAGCTACCGTTTTTGTTTTTCAGGAATCTAAATCCTTTAGCTTGTTAAGCCAGATCAACAAAGTGAAAAATGAACAGAAGTTTACTCCTAGGTCAGGTCCTTATTCTGAAAACATCGAACCCTCAAATAAAAACAGCTCAACAAACTTACTCTCAAATTCTCATCAATTGGACAATGTGAAAAGGAACTCCTCTAGCCCTGACCTGGAAAACAATGAAACCACACGACATGAAGACAGAACGGAACATGATGCTGATGATGAGGAAGAGGACCATGAACCACATCGGAAGGAAGTTAAAAGGACAGCAAGCACTAGCAGTGCTAGCCCTGTTAAGTGCAAGTCCACCCCAAAGTCAAGTCGCAACTACGAACAGAAAAAGACACCTGGCAAACCCCCGACTCAAAAGAGTGGGGGTGCTCAGGCGGACAAAGTCAGTAGTCAAGGTAAAGTCCCACCTACAGTTAAAAGTACTAAGTCTTTCGGTGCTGGGAAGAAAGCCAAGGAGAACACAAAGGCCAAAAGCAAGCCAGAAAAGAGCGAGTTGGAGGAAAGTGCCAGTAAAACGAAGCGTGCAGCCAGTAGTGGTAAGTCTTCAAGTGCCAAGCCAAGTATACCGAAAGCGAAGGAGAGGAGAAGTAAATCTAAAAAGGAGGTCAAGTATACCTCCAAACCTTACATCACTTCCAGTGACTCCGAAGAGGAAGTGAGGACTAATAACAGTATTGTGGACTCCACCCCAGAACACATAGAACACAAGGCAGAAAAGCCTGTGACACATAGAACTAACAGGGATAAATCCCCTCTTGTGCGAGGAGCACGCAAAGAACCCAAAGGGCCCCCTCACTTGTCTAAGATACGAGAGACAAAATTTTCTGAGGATAGGAGGAGGGTACCACAGAAGAACATGGACATGAGTGAGGATGAGCCTCACCCTGTGTTATCCCCTGTAAATGTCAAACAGGAAGAGAACATTCATGATGACTTCATTTCGGTTGGAGATTCACATTCAGAACTTTCCCTGCCCAAGGGTGACATTCCACATTTGGTAGTGAGTTTCGACTTGGCACTGATAAGGCAACTACCAGTTAAGGAGGAAAAGAAGAGTGAGAGCCTGCTCTTTGGGCCCTCTAAAAGGAAGGACCCATTGGATACAGAGAAGCCTTCAGCTATTGTAAAACCCTACCACACTACTGAGAGAAAAAGCAGCACTGACTCAAGGAAAGAGGTGAGCCCTGAGTTTATTACTGAATCGGTGTATATGTATGTTTGAATGCTCCATCTTTCTTGTAGTGTGAGTCTGTATATATGAATTTGAGTACCAAGTGGAGTGCCTTTGGTAGTGAATAGTCCTAATGCATAATAACTTCCTAAATCCGTCAGTAAGAGTGCAAATAAATTCTCACAAATAACAGTGAAGACATTGTGGAAACCGTCAGTTCAAGTATGTGTTTACTACGAATCTGCCCATAGGTGACACCAAGCGTCCATTTAAAGATGGTAAGTTCTGGATGATATTTTTTCTTGAAATATCAGCCAAGTCATATCTTGCTCCTGCTCACCTTCTATATACCTATGTAAAACACAACCTGCCTGAAGCCCAGCAAGAGGACATCCCTCTTGAAGAGAGAGGGACTATTTCCCCATGCTAATAGGTCTTATTGCCAGATGGACTTGCTGACAAGTTCGGGAATTATATAGGTAAATAGGAGGTGATTATCGACTCTGAAACGTGGTAAGTTTTGTGGATTATACTTTTCAGTCTCTTTTGTAAATGAGGGAGAATAAAGGGTCCTAGTATTTAGGAATTTTCAAAATGTGCAATGGATGTATCTATGAAATATTAGGAAAGGCTTTAAAGTAAAGTAAAAAAGAGAAAAAGTTCTTTTCTCCTTGTTGTGGCGAATCTTGAGTTTTAGCTGTCCATTGGGCCCTTGTGAAGGTTTCTGATCCCTTGTGCCAAATACTTGAAGAAAAAAACTGTAAAATCATACATGGCAGTTTAAGAAAGATAAAAACATTTTGGCCTTTATTGTCCTTGAAACAAAGTGCAGAATTAGGTATTTCTCCTTCGTCTCTTCTTGTGATGAGACAAACCAGTGAACTTGGTAAGGTCATTAGTAACTGTACATTAACAATTTGCTAAAAGATCAATGTGATGTCAAAAAATTCTTTTTTTTTTTAATGAAATGTAATTTTCCTCGGTTTTTTTTTTCCCCCCTACTTGTTTTCCCTGATTTTCAATGAAACCCAGTTGTAATCACCAACAACTTTTCTTAATTTAGTCTGTAACTTTGCATTTCTGAAAACCTGTAATCGCCACCAAAAGAAATGAAACAAAGTGCCTCCAAAACAAAGGGTTCAAAAGCCTTTTAGCCATCTTTCATGCGAGCTGGTCTCCCCTTGACCTTTCCCCCACTCCAGTGTTGGTTTGGAAAAACTGACCAGTCCAGGGTGTAACAACACTGAAACGGAAAGGGACGCGTTTGCTTTATTTGCTTTTGTCAGTGATTGTAGCACTACTGAAAAATCATCAGAACTACCAAATTCCCAGCAGGAAAACCAGTTTTCTGCTTGTTAGTTGTCCTTTGATCAAGCATTTCATTTTCCTTAAAAGCTTACTCTGACTAAGGATAATTGAAAGCATCTTGGTCATCCCCTTGTCGATTTCATTAAAACGGGGAAGCCACTTGAGTAAGCTTTCAAACTCGTTACAAGCTGGAAAGACTACCACATTGCAGTCAGACTGTCAACCTAGGGAAGGGGAATTTTTTTTTCTTTTTTGCTTTTGAAACTGAAAATGTCTTAGTACTTGAGAAGAGATACATTTAGATAACGAATTTTCAGGAAATTGCCCGTTGTAGGAATGGTTACACCCTCAACCTCTTCCTGTTGTGTTGTATGCAAGGGAATTTTTATATGTGAGTCATTATCTGTTTTTCTGTAACCTGGTATCCCTCCTTCATCCATTCCGATGCTGTGTAGAATAATTTGGTAATGCATTCAAGCTGCTAAATGTACTCGTAAGAGGGGAAAATAATGTAAAGAGCTGAGAATTTAAAATGGGCAAGAAAAAGTGAGAAAAAAAAGAAGAGAGTTGTCAATGAATTCATGCCAACAATATACAGAGGTTAAGTGATATCTTCCAATAAATATTCTGTAGGACATTATAGACTGGAGGTCATGGGGAAAGTACTTCAAAACCATTAAAGGACAAACATGCCTTTCTGTCATTTGTGGGAATTATATACTGGAAGGTGGCAGTGTTAGGGAGACACTTCAGACATAGGCGACCCCTTGTAGAACTCTTTATGACATTCCATTCTTTCCAGATGATTTTCACAATAGGCGGGCTATTTGTTTGTTGATTTAGTCACTATGTTGAAAAGAGAAGGAACTTCAATTTTCTAACTTGCCTGAACTACATATGTCACCTAGGAATGAGCCTATGGTCTGTAGAATTACTATGACCTGTTTGGCAGTGCTTGTTCATTGTAGATTGCCTTTTTACATGTTGAACAGAATTATGTCACCAATATTGCCCCTAATTGCCTTGTATTTTCATATATCCTCATCGCTACCATTTTGATTAGAAAAAAACTAATGTTTAGCAACAGTCATGCAGAAAAGATTCAGTAGAGTTAGAAGCTAATTTAAAGACCAATAGAACTGTTGAAAATAAGGTAGATGACCTCACATTCATGTTGGTGGTTTGTTAAATCATGTCTAACTAACCAGCCTAAGGTTTCAGTGACACTCAACAGTCCAGGATCTTGAGTTCCTTCTGCTTCTAAAATTGCAAAAGATGCATACTCTTAACCCAGGAGGAAAATATTTGACTACCCATGTTGACTGTTATCTCATCATGTCAACAGGGATTTAATATTTTAGATAAGGTAGTGTAACATCTTCTTTCCAAGATTATATAATGTGTGGTTGGTGTGGGGTCTGATTGGTTTGGAATCAGCTTACACTTTGCTCTTTGAACCCATTAACAAGTCTGGAATTTTGTTATGTTGTTTTGAGAAAATGTGGTGGAAGTGTGTTATGGTTTGCTTCCATTGCATGTAGCTGCTATACTTTGTTATGTCACAAAATGGTAATAATGACTCCGCGCTACACTTGCCAAGTTCAGACTGCATGCATTGTGAAGAAATTTTAGAGTACCACAGTCATTAAATGCTCAATAAGTTGCAGGTGAATGGAGCAGGTTATAGCAAGTATTTAATGGCAATGATTTTGACACATTAGTGGCAGCTGTAAACCCACTACAAAACACAGTCAGTGCTGATATGATAATTTATTGCTTGCCTTTGAATGAAATTTTGTGAGCTTTCAGGTATCCTCATCAACTTTTATTTAGAACTGAAATTACAGCATAAGTGGGTTATTCTTAAATGGTCAATGTGAAACTGGCTTTTGATCAAAACAGTGCTTTCATTCTCACTGCTTCATTGACTCAATTTCATGGACAGTTTCAGGATGTAATGTTTGTGCTGTAATTTTGAATCATGTAATCTTTGTCTCATTTGTAGAGACTTCATTGTGTAAATAAATTTTAAACCTTAAAAACGTAAAGACTTACATTTTGATTAAAATGATTATGTTTTCTGCTGTTATCAGAAAACTGGAAGACCGGAGTCAAGAAGGTCAGCAACCACTTCAAGGTCACCAAGGAGAATTCGCGAAGCGCCTCTCCTAGTGCAACGTGTTCCAGAGCCACCTCCTGACAGAGAGTAAGTAACCTTGTTATTATGTTTTGTGAGACAGTTGAAATAATGGAAGATGAATTGGTGACAAGAACTGCATTCTTTGAATCTAGTTCTTCATTTTGGTTTAGATTCCTCTTTTGTATATATCTTTGCATTATGTCCTGCCGTTGTGTGTGATGCTCCCCATACGCAATGGAGAAGGCAGCACAAGCCAGTGAGCCACAACTGAAAAAGACTTGAACCTATTGGTTGGAAAGTGGGCCCTAAAAACCTCATCTAACTAACTATTTAACTAACTACATGCACTGAACAGAGAACATATCTGATTTTAACACTTAGCATGACTTTCATTCTCCTGATTGTTTAAAGCCTCCCCTCTTAATTTAACAGACCACCAATCTTGCCGCCATCACATCCGTCTAGAATCCTTGACAGGAGGCGCTCCAGCCAGCATGAGGATCCATCTAACCTGGAGGCACCTCACAGACGTGTTGACCCCTTAGGTGAACATGAGCCCCCTCCAAAGCGTCCCCGAACAGATAGGTTGGATTCACACGAAGAGAGTCCAGAAGCAATGTTCTCAGCAGAGGAAGCGTTGGGGGGCAACCTTCACAGTGGGAGAATGTGGGAAAGAGAAGGGTATCACAGACAAGAGTATTTTGGTAATACCAACTGTAGGAGCTTTGATGACAGGTAAGCATGTCTGGCTGCATATATTGCCACATTATCTGTATTCTCCCTCCCTTGGGGGGGGGGATGTGGGGGAGGGGTTGGAAGTGGAATTTTTGGATTGTCTAATTGAAAAAATAAATTGAGAGTAAAAGTGTAGCGATGAATGACACTATTTCACCTGTAATCCACCTTCCAGATTTGCCTAAAACAAGATGTGGCTTCTCTTTATTTTATTTATTGTCTGTTTGGTTTACCCACCCCCCTAAAGAAAAGTGTAAAAGTAACGCATTGTTTGTGATAAAAGAAGAAGCAAATCTTCACTCTTTTCCATACTAGACTGTTATGGCATGTTTAAAAATTGGTATAAGGATCCATTGTGCTTCATGATTTAGGGTCAGAAAAATTTGCATCAGTTTTATCAAAAGAAACTTTCACTATCCTCACAACCTGTGCAATGTGATTGTCATATTATGGTGGAATTCTGGTTTCCTTTTCATACATACCTGGAATTACTGAAGTATGTAATTTGAACACAGTGTTATATTATAGCTTTCTTAACTCTAAGGTGATAGATAGCTGGCAGCCCTTCAAAGCAAGTTCACTGATACATTTAAGGCCTGTGTACCTTGTCCTATGCTTCTACTGCAGTTTGTGCATCAAGAAAAGTGTTTAGGTTTTATGTTTTAAAGTAAGTGTCTGGTAAAGGGTGAAGGGTTTTAAAGAGGGCGATATATTGTTAAGTGCATTAACCCTCTTAAATTTATGGCATTCTTGCTGTCAGAACAATTACATATTCCTCTCAGAGTAGTCCATCAAAGCCATTTGTCAATAAAATATACCTTGCACACTACTAATAAATTTGAGATGAATATATCATATATTTGAAATATTCCTTCAAGGCCAAACAGATTGACATCCTTAAGCAACCGTTTTTTTATGGTCTTGACTTTGGCAGTTAAAAAAGGTTTAAGACTGGTCTGGATTGTAATGTCAAGAAGTCAGATTCAGATGTGTATCAAATGCAAAGAGTATTGAAAGAAAGATCTGCCTGTAAATGTGAAAGCTAAGTGTTAACAGAGGGCAGTATTACTCTTTTGGTTTGTGCAAAATGTGTTTGTTTTTCTGTATAGGCAACAACAGTTTACATCAGATGATTATCTTGCTGAAGGGAAGAGGCTGAAGCACCTTGCAGACACTCAGGTAGGTAAACAAAATGGAATATCCGAAACAAACTTGAACTTGCCCAATATATGCATTAAAGTTGGCTAAAAATTGCAACTTTTTGAATTCCCTCCAAAGGAATCCATACTTTTTGGTAAAAGTGAATAGGAATATTTGTAGAATGGTGCAAGGATGAAGTTTTTGCCAGAATTCCTATGGTGATTTTTATTTTAGCAATGTTTTTCAACAGAAGTTGGTAACCTCAGCCCACCCCCTTTAACCTTTCCTACCTTCCCCGGCCCCCTCCATAAAAAATGTATATACATCCTTGGTTTAGTGGAATATATGTGAGGTGGAGGGAAGTGTAAGGGAACCTTTAAAACATGAAAAAATTTCAGTGTTAGTGACAGGGTCAGAGGGAATTGTTGTCACAGCTTTCCAGAAGTTTCTTTACCTCAAGAACTTACTTAAATCTGACCTATTTTTGCCATTGCAAGTTTCAAATGACCTCTGTCTTTGGGTCTTACTACACAAGGTAATATCCTGTTTTCATCACCCCGCCCTCTCTCCTTTTCCATGTTTTATTTGGGAGGAATAGGGCAACAAACCATGAAGAAGAGACGGTTGCACTTTAAACATATTTACAGAGTTATTGTGAATGTTATTGATGCAGCATTATTTGTGCAGTTATTCATACCATGGGCGTTCAGTACCTCAAAATGTCATTTGACAGCAGAGAATCTCATGTTTTTTGATCATTACTTGACACTTTTTTTCCCTAAATTTTACATCTGGAATCGAATATACAGAATGGATATGTAATGTACCTGTCACCAGATAATGCATAGATGCTCAATCTGGGCATCTCGTTGTATTTAAAATAGAAACTATTACCTCCCTGGTTATGTGCAATAATTGCAAACATAAATTTAAAGGGTAATCAGCCATACTTATGCATCTCATGTTACCTTGGCAACAGTTGGGTTGTTGTGTCGAATTGTCTTGGCAACAGGAACTTGATGGTATGTGGTGCCATGTCGTGTGACACATTTTCTTCACAGAAAGGTGTAGATTGTTGACTGATGAAATGTTTTCATGGTTGTGTCCTTTTTTTTCCCTTTGTTTCCCATTTGCAGACTGACAAATATACTCAGAGCCTGACTTATTTTGAGGCAGCACTGTCATTCATCATGTGCGGGAACAACTTTGAGAGGGATCCCGGATACCCCGATGAGAAAGCTATTAGGATGTATTCTGATACTTGTAAAATAATCAAGTGAGTTGTGTGGAATTTATGTATCACTCATGTTTGAACATTAGCTAGCATAGCAGTCTGTAATACCTCTCATGTTATTACAGATATTGGGTGTTGATGTGTTCAAAAGGACAGATGAGATCAGTTTGGCATGTTAAGATTTTTTTAGGGGGGTTAGCATTCGATTTGTGACATTTAATGGTAAGTGTCTACAAGAATATTTGTTGCATACTTTCATGTGACTTGCATTGAATGCAGCACACAGCTGGATCCATTGGCACTGCAAAACAGTGATCGAATATAGAGACTAAGACTTAGAGGTGCATTTCACAAGGATAACTCAAGATAGAGTTGATGACGTGGGAAAAATTGATTGAAGCTGGATTGTACACCGAAAGTGAATCAGAAGCAAAATTTGGGGAATGGAAAAGGTTGAGGCAACTGTGATTTGAGAAGATAATTATTACTGGGAGCTTGTGCTTAGTGGAATATGACTATATGAAACTTACATGTGAGCAAACTTTCCTGGTGCTAGTCTTGTGTGCATAAAGTGGGATAGCAGTCATTATAAAGTTAAAAGAAAGTACAAATCTATGATGGGTGACCTCTTCTGGAGAGCATCCGGATTCACTGTGCTATAAAATTGTAAATAGGAGGTAGCTACTTTATCATGGCTTGTAGATTCCCAAACCAAGGGGTTTTGGGAATCAATAAAAAGTCCCTTCACTTTTCTGACTGTAAAGCTGCGAACAGTCATGACACATGATTTTGTAAGTTTATTGAATCTTCACTCTTACAGATGGTTAATCGGCATCCACTCAGGTTCAGAAGGCCGTAGTAATGACAAGAAACTTGCTGTGTTGTGGTAAGAAAGTTCCCCCAATTAATCATGGCTGTGTGGGACTCTTTCTCTCAGGAGGGTGGGGACATTTTGCTCAGCTCCAGACCGCATGGCATAATCTCTGCCTGACTGATGCACCAAGTTCTCTGTGATGCAGCAAGGCTGCCACCCCACCCGCCAACCCTACCGTCCTCTACAACCATCCTATTAACTCCATTACTATCTATAACAACTTGTAGATTTGATATACAACAGATAACTTGCAAATAAACTGGTTTCTCTTTTGAATTGTTTGGACTTTTTAGCCCTTTTTTTTTTTTATTGGGCATTATAACTTTTGAAAGACCTTTTATAAAACTTGTCAAAGTAGATGGAAGGCAAGGAACAAACGTAAAGCATTGATTTAAAATTGTCTGCCTGATGTGCATTTTTAAAATTTGTTAGATTGTTGACTTGATGGAGGAACAACTTTAGGAAGAATGAAGTCTATTCAATTCTCGGACACTTCCCTACAAGTAACCCTGTACATTTATTTGAGGAAATATGTATGAATTATAAATATCCTAGAAATTTTTACACATTAGGTGGACCGCTGTATGGTGTTTGAAAATGAAATGTTTGGAATCAGATGCTCCGCATAAACAGTGGAGTCAGGAAAACAAGCCAGGGAGCCACAACTGGAAAAAAGGCTGTGGCCAGCTAGACTTGAACCAATAGGTTGGAAATTGGGCAGTGAAACTCCATCTAACTAACTTAACTTGGAATCAAATGCTGTTTCTTTAAATCTAGTATATTCAGACACCATTTGATGGCTCATTTTTCAGTCCATACAATGCTAAAGCTGTTGCAGATTTAGATTTATGATCTGTTGCCAAACTTTGAAGCTTTCCACTATCTTTTATGTTGAATCTAAAATAAACATTTAAAGCAAACAGCATTTATTGGTTGAAAGAGCTCTTTGACCTTCACGTCATGATTTTTAAAAACAAAGCAAAGGTTAGGTGTTCAGCTGTTCTTTGCTCGGAAGGTCATTTCTCTTGTACTGTGTACAAATTAACAAAAATAAGTAAACACAAAAAAGGTTCTGTCTGTTGTTCATGACAAAACTTGTCATATTTCCTGCACGAATTTATTGCATTCCAGTGCTATTAGGGGCAGGTGCTCATGGACTGTTATGGCATATGAACTGCAGGTGAAAGTCATGTAATATTGGAAGGAGTACAATGAGTTTTGTTGGTGAAATTCATTAAATTTTCCACAATCTGTATGGTTTTCTTCACATACTAGTTACAAGTGGGTGAACTTAGACAATCCCCCATATTCTTTATGCAGGTCATTGTTTCAGGAGTGAGAAATTATCAATTCAGTTTGGATTTTAAAATTCATGACAGAGGCACCTTTCAAATTAAGGGGAGAGTCATTTATCTAACCGCCAGAATGAGCAGTTGGGCACTAAAAATACATAAGTGACTTGGCAATAATGGCCAGTTAAATAAATGTTGCTCTAAACATACAGCTATGATTACACACTGTGGAACAAAAATTCGAAAATTCTAACTTTTTTTTCATAACTGTTTAATGTGAAACTTGACTAATTTATTAAGCATTGTCATATGGTAGCTCCCTTCTTAACCTTTGTTAAGTTTTCAATATGGAAATTATTAAAGCTTTTGCTTACATCATATTAACACGATCAGGTATTTTTCTCTAAAAATACCACAGTTTACCGACTCGATAATGTTAGATAGTGAACTGCCTACCCCCCCCCCCCCTTTCTCTTAAGGGGCTAATTGAGTTGATATCGATAACTTGTGGTAAAGGGTACTTACCTCATGACAGCTCTTATAATTAGCATAGTGAGTCAAGTTTCCTATTCAGTTGTTCTGGGAAGAGTTAAAATAATTTGAATTTGTGGTGTCCTGACTTTGAACTGTTTTGTGCATAATTTGAAAAAGTGGCTGGCCCTGGATTTTTGAAAACCAAATTGAACCGTTAAGTACTCACACATAAATTAGTTATATGTAGGTAGGATATGGAGATTTGAGAATGTCTAAGTTTGATCATTCGTCATTTGTACGTGAAGAAAATATTACGGGTTTGGAAAAAACTGTTGAATTTAATGAACCAACTCCATGAGCCACTTGAAAGTTTTTAGTAGACAGTGCATGTTCATGTGATGTACATGTGATGAACTGCTTTGAGTTTAATTGTTGTCAGCTAGTGTGACAAGTTATCCTGTTAAGTCATGGACATTTAGCCAAGCTTGAATAGGCAGGACCAATAAGTAACTATGATTCTGGTATCATTAGAAAGCTTGGAATGAGCTGTTTTGATCAATACTTTAAATTTTCTTGGCCAGAGGCAGATGTAATATCAATTTATTTAGCTGTAGATGGGCCCATGGGAAGACTTAGAGGTTTAAATTATGCAAAGATAACAAACAATGGAGAGATAATTTTTTCCTGTTTTTAGTCAGTTATGAGACATATTGGTGTATGGTCTTATGTTAACCCCTTCGCTATGCATGGTTTCACTGTGAAACTGTAATTTACCATTACTTCATACATTTGGTTTTGTGGCAGTTTTGTAGCAAAACCATTGCATGTAGCTGTGTCCTGATGAAGCTTATTATAAACCTATGGTGTGTAATCATGTTTTAGATATGGAATGGGATCCTCTTGGGGCACTAATATGGCAGCATCCATACAAAAACAGTATTTCACTTGACCCGAATTTGTGTATGGGTATTACACTACATAGCTCAGTATGGCAGGATGGTTCCCCTTCTGTAACGAAAGGGTTAATGGCGGTATCTTTCCTCTCTTAACAGCTATCGTTTTCAGGCGCTCTTAAACATGAGGATGTACAAACTGAAAAGGACAGCCACATCTAAGTTGGCTAGAGAGTTGAATGAACATTTCAAGACATCAAAGCATTCTCAACAAACTCAATCCTCATGGAATCCCTCGTCAAAGTGAGTATTCTCCAAGTTTATTCCTTATTGGGCGGGAGTAAGGGTGAGAGGGAGAAATGTTCAGGTTGCTGGGTAGGAAGACATTTAGTTGTTGTGAGAAGAAAAAGCTGAAAGGATTTGTTAGGATTTGACATCTTAAAGGAGAGTAATTGTGTATGTCATTTTTGCCTTGAGATGGGCGTCCCTTAGGTTTCTTGAAGGTCCCAAAGATTCTCTTCATCTTTAAACTATAGTGTTGTATCAGTTATCAACTTTGTTTTACAGCTGACTGCTTAAGGTACTTTTTTAGTTAGTTATGGTCCAGGATTTAACAACTGGCACTAAGTTCTGCTCAATTGAGTTCCATACCTCTTGGAAAAAATATTTTATTTCCTCTCTCCCACTTTGTTTCAAATGCAGTTTCTCCTTAAAACTAGTATCAACAAAAAGTATCATCTGATCTTGACAGTTGTCTGTCTCATTTGCCAACTGCGCATTTATTTGTGAAACTTAACATCTGTCATATGGACCTTGTTTCAGTTCGCATTAGAAAGAGGTTGGGAAAGTCATAGTAGAGCTACACACTTGTAAGGTTTTACACTCACTGCATTCACCTTTGTCAGTATCTCCAGCTGGCACATAAGTGATAGGGTAGGGAAAACAAGGCAGTGTGAGCCACAATTGGAAAAAAAGGGCTGTGTCAAGCTCAACTTGAACCAACAGGTTGGAAACTGGGCTGTAAAACTCTTTCTAACTTGCTAACCTACAGGCACTCAGTTTTCTCTAATTACACCCTAAAGAAGATGTGGGGGTTTTATTTGCCGTTAAGGGGGTTTTGATAATGTTACATAAACTTGATTGGAGGGAAATAGAATTTAATTGATGTTAATGAAGGGACAGAAATTTAAATAGAAAAAAAATGTCTGATAGAAATATAAAAACAAAGTTGTTAATTGCATTGTTTAACTACTGTAAAGGTTCTGGTGTAGGACTTAAGAGTTGTGTAGACATGAGGATGAGATTTCCCTTTGCAACAACTAAATCTTAGGAGAGTTTGGTTAAGATTCACCTGTGTTGGATCATTGCCGTTTTCGTGCTGTGGGTCGCTAGTTGTAGAATATGCCCACAGTATTCCCGCCCCTTGTCATAAGAGGGCACTAAAGGGGAGGACTTGAACCTGCTGGCACCCCATTTCATACAAAACTTGAACTTGAAGATCAACGTAGTTTAAACTGCATTTGAACTTTACTTTCTAGTCTAGTTGACACTCATATAACACATTCATGTAGATGTGTCAATAAACATCATTTAACTTATCTCCTGCGCAGATATAGTGAGACACCGTCCCCAATGTCTCCGACACCGTCCCCAGCTGGAAGCGTGGGATCAGTAGGCAGCATGGGATCCCAGGGGAGCAACTCAAGTGACATTCCACCAGCGACCACATCTTCCAAAGTTGGTCCTGGAATGAATGTGCCATCAGGCGGAACCATGGTGCCCCATCGAATCTACAATATGATGAACACCTACATGACCAACTCTACATACTGCCTCACCAGCATTGAATACTGGGAACAAGCAGAGACATTAGCCCAGGAGAATCAGGGTAAGCAGGCTATATGTATTTCTGTATCTAGTATACTTTGTCCAACAGGGTTTTCATGGTCATTTGAGCTATGCTTTATTTGAATATGACCTTTCAATTATGTCTCCTTTAACATCCATCTGTCCTTATTATTTCCCTTCCTGGTTTTTACCATTGGTTCTATCCCCAGTGACTGGACCTCAGAAGTAGAAAAGAAGGTTTTAAATAACCTCAGAATGAGAATTCTTAATGACCAATTAATTCAAATTTCTAATGCAAATTGCTTTGTTTTGTGTGTGGGGTGTCCTTATGCTGTCTTTGTGTTGTCATGGAAGGATATTGTTAAAACATTTTTCCCATATAGTTTTAATAGTGTTCCTTCTATGACTTGTATATAGATGCTAGTAAGCAAATGAATATTGGGAACTGTTTTTTCCCCACAGATTTCTTCCAAGAAGTGACAGATAATTGTCGAGTGCTAACGCTGCATAGCAGCATCTTGGACCTGGTGCAGTATTCCAAGTATTGCCTTCTCAAGCTGAAAGCTCTCTGATGCTCACAAGAGGTGCTCCAGCCTTGCCTACCCTCTGAAGAGGTGTAACCGAAGTGAGGGGGAACTTGTGCTCATCGGGGAAGGAAATGCTCTACAGCTCATTTTTGTTGTTTGTCTAACTTATAATAATAAATGATGTACATAGTATTGTAAATAAAACATGCCATCTATTTATGAAGTATTCTTACTGCAGAGAAGAGAGAGAGAGAGAGACAAACAAAGAAAGTTACAAAGACCTTATATCCCCTTATTAGGAGTCTGACCATTTTAAGAATATTTTTAAGACTTAACTGCCTTTTTATAAAAAATTTTAGTCTTTGGGCACAGTCCTAGTACATTTCAAGTTTCCTTCCAGTTATGTAGACTTGTAGGTGTAATGGCAGTGCACTACGTAGAGGCTATCAGCCAGCCATTTCAATTCAGTATATTAACACTGTCAAGCAAGGAAACCTTTGGTCGACACAAAAACACAAGTAACATATATTTTATTTTTTAGGTAATGCAATCAGAATTCACAAGGAGTAAGTTTTAAAGGGGCTCACTGAGATGGACGGTTCATGATTTTTTTGTGGTTCCTGCTGAGTTTTACTCACGAAATGGAAAATGTTTCAATTGAAAGCTTCAGCATATCTAACACAAAGTTAAAACGATGAAGACAGGGTAAAAAATGTGGCCAATAAATTACTTTATCAGGGCTTTTTAATAATCGACGGCACTGGAAGCCATGGCTATTGGGCCTTAACTAATGGCTTAATATGACATAAAACTGCAGCCAAAATGTTCATTTTGTCTGTGCCCTTTTTCAAGCTCTTGTCCAACCCTCTTTTAGGTATTATGTGCAAACCTCTGACCCCATACCAGTATGAACAGTGAGTGAAAACAGAACAAGATCGAAAGGCTCTCAACTCATTTCAGGAATAGCTGTTGTGTTGTATGTCCATTTTGAATATTCAAGAGAGACTAGCTAGTCTATCGATAGCTTGGACAAGGATCATGAATTTTAAACCCATAAAACCTTACAGTTTGCATGCTTTAGGTAACTACATAGGTAGTGATAAAAGAAGCTTATTAGTCACAAAGCATTGTCATGCAATCATTTTTTTCCCCTCAAACTCATCTCAAAATAATCCATAAGGAAGATCAACTCAGAGAGCCCCTTCAAGATATGTTTCTCCTGAAAAATTGATTGATTTATGAATCTCGTGCTCACATATTATCTTGCACAGAGTAATCATTCCTACCTCATTCATTAATGTTTTGTTTTAACCATGTTACTGATATCTTTGTCCACCAAATTCCAGCACACTTTTCATAGACAGTTGCCATGATTTTGACAAAATGTATCACCAGCTGAGGAAAATTTGAAGTCATTTTTTAGGTGTTTTATGCAACCTCTGGGTGAAAATAACTCATTCTTAACATCCAGTGAACTTGAAGGATATACAGAGAATATAAATGACTTGGATCTGTCACCAGTGGTACAAGGTTTTCAAATCAAAATAAAGACATCCAATGTCTAGAGTGACATGTATTAAGTCAATGAACAGCTGAATTTTATTTATTTTTTTAATGCCCTTTTTTTTAGTGTGCAATAGAGGTCGCATGCTCATTAAACTGGATGTCTCTTATTTCTGGGATGAAACATTGCCTCTGACTGTAAGATATTGCGCACTTATGCAGCCCGAAGTGACATTAGAAGTTCAAAGTTACAAAAAGTGTTACTTCTGTTCTCAAATCCCTAGTGAAATTTTGTCCAGTGTTTTAAAGTTGAGTTTCTTAATGACCTTACCTGACAGATGTTAAAGAACCATGTATTCAGGTAGTCCTACACACCAAAGTTGTTAGTGTACTCACTACTTGGGGTCATAAATGACTACATGTGGGGTCACAAATTCCTTGTAAAGAATTATGTCATCTCTTAGGGGAAAGTGTCATTAAAGGTCACAGTCTGCCAGTTAGGGTTTTTTTTCAGTCTTTTTACTTTTAAACCTTTTGTGAGATCTAAAATAATTTAAAGCTGAGAAGTTTTTTTTTTTTCTTTTCTTTTTATAAGAAGTGAGGTGCTACTTACAAATTTAAAAGCCTGTAAGAAGTTTGTCGGTCTGTGAAATATTTATTTTGATTAACAAGGTAAACTTAAAAGTTTTAGGATGTTTTTTTTTTGGTATTGCATTGTTCACACTGAGTGTGACATCATTTAAGAGGCATTGTCAAACAGAGAGTAAACCCCAGGGTCAGTAACAAAAGGTCAAATAATGTTTAGAATTTTAATTGTATTTATAGGAGATTGTGTCCTTTCAATTGTCCAGTATAGCTTTGTCTATCCAGTTACAAATATTTTTATGGCACTTAAAAGTTACCATTGGAATTGTTGGAACTGTTTTTTTTTGAGGGAAGGTTTGTAATTGACTGCATTGTCCAAAACTTGCAATAATGAATTATCAGAGATTTCTGTGCTACTTTGATAAAATTTCAATTTACAAGTAATTAATCATGCAAAGGATGTGAAATTTGAATTATGCAAATGTTATGCAAAAGATTATTTTTTGTTTGAGGAAATCTGAAGAGAAGAATACAAATTGTGGATGCATAAACAGTGAAACATGCATAAAAAGATTATATTCGTATCCTGTTGATGCAGTCTTACGTCTAAGTCTAAGGTCTTAGCAGGTTGCTCACAAACAGAGTAAGATCAAAAGTAAAGTTTGACTAAATTTTAATTGCAAGAGAACATTGTCAGTTTGCGACCTACCCTGAATATTTATTGGTCACATGATTCCTTGAACACCGTGACGTTTCATACTTAAGGTCAGGGTTAGAGCATAGCAGGAGCAGGCTTGTTTGCTGAACGTCCTATTAAATTAAATTTCTACCATGCACTCATGTTCAGCAGCATAGTAAAATGGTTAAAAAAATGTGATGCAGATATTTTGCAACTTTCAAAACTTTGGTGAAACCATGGACACAACCTTTTTATCAAAGATACTGTTTTGTTTATGTAGATATGGATGACTATACAGGCTGCTGTATCCAAAAGAGCGCAAATTACAACATCTAAGGAAAATAAAATGCTGAATAACAGTTCTTCCTAGAGTTATGGTGTGTAGACTTGTTTTGCCCTTTTGGTTTCAAGGGGAAAAAAAGACTAATTTTAAGAAGAGAGAGAAACTTATTTTGAGAAAGAAACATGTTGGAACTAATTGTTTATCATGTAACCTTGCATATAGAGAGAGATGGGGCAGTTTTAGTTTTGAAAGGGGGTAAGATTATATGTTTTTATTTGAAAGAGCTAAGATAGTGCTGCCACAATCATAATATTACACTAGAGTGATTCATAATATACTTTTTGGAATGTCAGCATTTGTAAGGGAAATTAGATAAAATAGTTATCTGAAATAAGAGAAAGAGGGGATAGTTACTTATATTTTCAGAGTTCTGATTGTCTAGAGTAAAAAGCAGGGAGGTTGATATTATACTTGATATGAAATTAAAAAAAAAGTATAAAAGTGGCTTAAGAAATTGAAATAGCATCAAATGCCTTTTAGCAACAATGTCATAAGTGTCCTTTACAGAAGAAAAAAAAGAAAAAAGAGAGAAAAAAAAAACAGAAAACTGAAGCTGGAGGGGATACGTTGGCTTTCAGTCATTATTTACTTTGAGGTAGAGGAGCAAGTATTGTATGGGTTGCTGAAGGAATGGTCTTCTGGTTTACAGTTGGGGTTTTATATTTTTTGAGTGACACCCTGTTTACATCTCATTTACAACTCACATGAGAAAGGGACATGTTTGTCGAGCCTGTTAGGAAATATTTTTTTTATGACCATGGAGATGAAGTGGTTGGAGATATCATGGTTGTGTTGCATCATTTCATGAGTTATAAAATATTATTTAATGGAGAGAAGTACTTCTAAATTACAGGGTTAAATATTGTAAGAGGTAAAGTGTCTACCTTGTGAGAAAAGTCCTTGCAGAATGAAAGCATGTTTGTCTGTTTGATCTGAGTGGAAATTCCCTGCTGAGAAAATTTGTGGGATAAAGCATCCAGAGGTTTGCCAGGAGCTTGTGTTGTTAACAGAGGGTAGTAGTATTAAATTGTGACAGTGCTACTAACTGAACCAATGAATGATGTGCAGATGCAGAATGAATAGAGGAAAGGAGAAGTTGGATCCTAGGGGGCAGTAACAATCCTCTTTAAGATGGGTTACATTTACAAAAAGCTTGAGAAACCACAATTCAGAGATAGTTTCTGTGATGCATAGAGTAGTAAAAGTGGATTTTTTGTGGGATATCTTGAACTTCCTTTGGAAGAACTGGTGCCACATTTCTTTCTTCTATTCAAGTGAAAATCGGAAGATAGTGGAATTATTTTAACTCGTACATCAGAATCATTCGAAAAAAAATGGAAATATTTTGAGGGTTTGAGCACAGATATCCTTGATCTGGCATGTTAAAATCATGTCAAAAAATGATCTCAAACCAAGCTTTGGCCTCATTTCATCATTGCCTGTTCCACAAATGCCAGACAACACAATCCTCTGATTCTGATGTGAGCGTATTGAATCATACATCCTAAGCAGGGTTTAAAATCGTTTAAGTAAACCCTGTGGTTATTTAACTCATTACCATGGTACATTTAAGACCTATTTATAGGTAGCTGTTAGAAACTGAACCTTTATGGTCACTGTGGTGTAATCCAACATGAGATTAATCACATGAAGAGGGCTGCCACATAAAGGGCGACAGATGCTGGGAGAGTGTAATTGAATGTGCCAAATGCTGTAGAAATTATGTGTTTCTTTCATTCAAACTATTGAGAGAAGTTTGAAGTTAACTTTAAAGAAAAAACAAACTGTTTCTTGTTCTGTAAATATTTGAATTTAACAAAAAATGTAAGAAATTGTTTGAGTGTCTATGCCTGTCACATGTAGGAGTTAGAATAATGCTTATGTGACAAAACTAAGAGGTGTGGTCTGTGTGTGTTTATGTATCATATTTACCTTGCATGCCAATCAGTTCAGAAGGAATCAGTTGCAACTGTTTTTGTTGTTTTTATTTTTATTCTCAAGTTTGCCTCGTGATTTGACCACCAAAGTTTAAATGTTCCCTGTCTTTTTGTTTTTTTTTTTTGGGGGGGGGGGGTTGGATTTTTTTGAAGGGAGGGTCACATGTTGGCTCCATTTTGAAGTATGGCTCTTTTTATTGGTGTTTTAATCAAACAAAAACAAAATACAAATTTGTAGTATCCTTAGCAAAAGTCCAAAATTACTTGTTTGCTTCAACACTGCATGCATAAACATATTGTTTCATATTGAGGAGAAATTTCATCCTTCACAAGCAGTGTGTTTCTTTGAAACAAGGAATGGGTCAAGATGGCTTGAGAGTGCATTATGAAATCATGATTTCTGGGCACTCTTTTGAATATTTACTCTGTATGTATTCTGTCTTGAGTCAAGTAGTTCAATCATGGTGGAAGGAGTACCTCACACATTCCAGGTAGAAACTGTTCCATCTGGCCTCCCGTAAAATATGCACAATATCGCATTTCCTTCAGTCCAGTGCCATCTTCCTCCATTCATGAAAAGCAGTGCACTTGAAAAAGCATGAGGGTTTTTTTCTCCCCCCCCCCCCCTTTTTGGGGGGTTTTTTGGTTCCTCTGCCTCGTTCAGATAAGGTGTTTTATTTTTCATTTTGTTGAGTCAAGTCATAAACTCCTTGCACTTAGAATACCATATCCAACTCCACCTTAAGGTAGCCAAGTTATACATTTCTAGGGAAATGTTAAAACTGCCTGTTTGCCAAAGTTTCTTCTCTTTGTCAAATTTTGCAGTTGGTATGTGAAGGAAAATACTATGCTGAAGTAGTTGTTGGTGTGGAACTGTGTGAAGACACCTTTATTTCAAGTCGTAATGTGCTACTGTATTAAGTTAACCAAGGTGCTTTTGAGATTTCCTTGTTTCGTTTTATGGTTGGGGAAATACCTATGCACAAAGAATTGGTGCATGATCCTTTTGAGTACACAAAATACTCTGTACCCCAGGGACAAAATGTGAATGGTCCTTTGGACTTTATTGGTGTTATGCTGCCATTGGTCCGACTTTGCTGAAGAAGATGTATTCTTTATCCCATTGCCTTCTTGAATGCAGTTGTTGAAACCTCACACAACTATCTCATTTTAACTGGCAACAGCCACTCATTTTAACTGGCAACCTGTCTACCCTTCTCTGCTCCTCAGTGGCAAGTTTTCATCTGTTGCAGTTTGTCCAAGTGGGTCTTGTTTTTGTGTGGAATTGTCTGGGACGTGATAAATATTGTGGATGGGAGATCTTGGAGAATAGCTGCCATTTTGACATTTTTGATAAGGATGCACACATATTGACTAAACATGACAATGAAGCAATTTGTCCTACACTAGGATTAGGATATCAAAATGTCACCATGGTGGTTGCTCAAATCTTAAAATAGCAATTGCCAAATTTTGGCAGCAGTCATGTTTTCAATTTTGGTCTTAAAGCTTTTTAATTAGAAAACCAGCATTCTATAATCACAAATCAGTAGCTATTTCAGTTTGACAGTCTTGCAAAGTTTGCCTTGCTAAATGCAATGGCTATTTATGCCCTGACTTCACTGGACAGTTTCAAGAGTAAGATCCTAAGAAAAAAGAACTGGCTGGAACTATTTTAATATCTTTTACCATTCTTAAGACATATACCCCTTCAAAGTTTAATTGTATCTGAAGCAACTTTCTGCCTATGCAAAAAATTAAGATGTGGAGTGTTAGTGTTGCCATTTCTTTTCTTAATCCTGTGTCAAGTACCTCTTAACTACTCACTGGAGAATTTATGGTTTTGTTAAGTGATGCTAATGGTTTTCAAGGACTCAATTAAAACTTATAATGATAACATCCTGGGGACGTCCTAATTTAAGAATGGCCTGCAAAATGAAGGTTGTAAAACAAAGGATTTCTGTAGCTGTTTAAGGCATGTCCCTCTCTGGACATCACTTGATTTGCATATTTAGCTTACGTTTGTGCGTGATTTAGTGCAAAACAGAAATTATCCTGTGAAATGGTCAATTCTTGTTGGATTTTTATGCCAATTATGGCTATTTCCAGGGTTTTCAATGCTTTTTACATCAAACACCAAACTTTGTCATTTTCTTGTCACCAGACTTTGAATAAAAGCCAGCTCTGAATTTTTTTCCAATTTTGGTGCATTTCATGCTTCATTTCCATGTTTTTGCCCTCAAAAGGACTTTCCAACTAAACTGCCTGGAAAAGGTCACAATAAAGTTTCATCCTAATAACTAAATAAAGACTATTTTTGTTTTGCCTTGAAAGAAGACCTTGTGGGCTTTGTAGTCATGCTTCATATATCTTTACAATATACCGATTTTTGTGTCGGCTAAGACCACGCTGTCTGCCAAAGCAATTTGTAACGAGCTTCCTTTTTCTGTTTCCTGCAATTCTTCCTCCATTTGTAATGTAGTTGTTTAGCTGTTATTGTGCAATGCGGTTTTTCATCCTTTTTTGGTTAGGTGCCTCCCATTCCTGCTGGGCTGTCAGCAGTCCACAATTTTCTCACAGTCCTCGAAAAACAAATAGCTGAAAAGGTACTTTAATCACATAGTTCATTAAATACAGTGATATTTTCACATCAACATTGGCATGAACAAGTACTTGCGTATTTTTTTTTTTAAGTTTGTTAATAGATTTTATCTCTCTCTCCATTTCCAATGGTTGTGTATTCTGTAAATTTCTACAATTAATTTCTATAATTTAAATGTTTTCAGTGAAGAAGGGTATTAGGAGCATGTAAATTTGCAGGTTTTAAAAGAAAATATTAAAAAAAAAAGTGTGAATGTCTTCTTAGAGAGGAAAAAAAAATGGTCGTATTTAGTTTTACATTCCTTGGGGATTACTACATTTTGGCCATTAGAAGTAAGCACATGATTCTGAAGATTGGATCAAAGTAAAACTGATGTGGGAGAAGCTGTGAGGGTAATGTTTATTTTTGGAAATGGACAATATTCTGAAGGGTATTTTTATCTTGGCCATGTTCATGTTGTTGTCTTTTTTTTCTTTTTTCATGGCTTGGAACAACCAAGCTGTTACCATTGTACATGTTCATGATAGTGTCCACAAATGAAAAACAAGAATTTGTTTTCGTGCTGAAATAAATGTTGCTGTCGGGTGTCCTTTTTTCTTGTTTAGATTATATACAAAATTTAGGGCCTGAACAACCAGAACTTTACCTAGGAGCAACTTCGCACATGCCTACAGCAATGGTCAGTCATGTGGGTCTTTTTGTTACCCTAGCAAGTAGGGTTGGACGGTATACTGGTACTCACGTCAATACTGGTACTAGAGGTATAGGAAATGAAAATTCCAAAGATATGCGGCGTGTTACTAATACCGCTTCTTGAGAAAATACAGGTACTTGAAATAAATTACCAGTACTCATTATATTCGCCGACAAAATAACTGTTAGGATGTGTGGATGATTAAAATATTTACACAAACATATAGGAGCAGAGGTTCCTGCATGGTTATTAACGCAATCAGACACACAGATGCATTAATGTGCAGGATAACATGGGGGTCATGCGTGGCTTAGGTCCCTTCCCACCCGACGCTCCTACCCGAGAGTTGAGAACCGGTACTGCCTCAATACTGGTTCTGTAGGTCTTACAATACCAGTACCAATATTTTTACAGTACCGCCCAAACCTAATAACAACTCAGGAGTGTTAGTTAGTTAGTTAGATGGAGTTTTATGGCCAAGTTTCCAACCTATTGGTTCAAGCTGAGCTGGCCACGGCTTTTTATGCAATTGTGGCTCACTGATTTGTTTTCCCTGCTCCATTGCTTATGCGGAGCATCGCGCACAACTGCTGTAGGTTCCATTTTTAGAGTCTTTCATATGACGCGACATGGGGAAAAGAACCTGCGCCTTCAAAGTGAGCGGTGGATGCTTTTACCGTCAGACCAAACACGTGGTTGTCGCAACTCAGGAGTGAAAGCAATCCATGCACCTGTAAAACTATCTGACATGCAGAATATGCAAAATACATCTGATTTTTTCTCCAATCCCAAGCTTGCTACCATGGATAAGAAATGGAAGTGATGTTCTCCAACAGACCACATTGGTCACCTATTTTATGCAGGAAGTGGTCTGTGCTAGCAGTTTGCAAATTGTCATCAGGTTAAAGTGCTCAAGATGTACTTTGTTGAAAGCTGCCATATTTCTTTAAGCTGGAAGTGGGGTATGACCTCTGGAGAATTGGGGGAGAACAAAGTACAACCTTCCAGTTGATGACAAAGGTATACATACCACGCCCTGTATAATGTTAGGACCTTTCATTACCTTTCTTTTTGAAATGGGTGTTTTCCATGTCCTATAAATCTTTATTTGCACTTCTTTGAAACAATCAAAAAATTTAAAGACAATGTTGAAATGGTTTAAAATGGGCATGCAGCATTAAATGGCATACAAATTTGAGGCATGAACTGTGCATAACAAGATTTTGATGAAAATGGTTCACTGCTTTCATCTTTCTTGTTCCCCTGTGGACTGGGGGTTATAGAATATGCCCATGGTATTTCTAACATGTTGTAAAAGGGACTAAAGGGAAGGATTTGCACCATATCTGAATTTTATTTTAGGCTTGAATTTGAACTGTTTTGGAAACCCTGCCGCTCTTAAACTCTCTGAGCCATAAAACTCCATCAAACTTACTTAAAGGACCAATCCTCTCACCCCAAAGAACAATTCTTGTAGGGGTGTACCAAAATTCTCAATTAGCTCAGCTCTTTGATTGACAGCTAATTCAAACAATGCAGAGTACCAAAGCTTATGTTACACAGCATGAACCGTACTGAGAGTGTTTTATTATACACACTGAGCTTTTTTAAACTCACCCTGAAGCAATAATCTGAGAACGTGTCTGGATGAGGATGAATTTCAGACAATTGTGGGAGGGGCTTAAGTAGGAAGGTTGGGAGAATTGGTACTGTTTGGGGTGAGAGAACTTGGCCTTTTGTCTCCTTATCTAGTTGACACTTAATCACACATTCAAGTTGGGTGTTTTGTTAAACCTCATCTAACCAACAAATCACTTTCATCAAAACATCCTCAATGGCCTGGTATGCCATGTGTTTACTTATGTACTTAACATGACTAATTGTTGGGCTAAAACTTGTGCCTTCAGTTGTCATTTGTGTATGTGTACTACATACCTGAATACCTGAACCCATGACCTATTTTTAATTTATAATAGTCTAACACCCTTTCCCCTCCCTAGTCTAGCATGCCCTCCTAAAAAAGTATATTTATACCATCTCTTTTGAATGAATTTTCCACCTGGAGGCTTAGTCATTTTTACAAGTGCCAGAAAATTTAACAATAGCATAAATTTATACAGTTTGCACTTTTACTAAATGAGCTGGAAGCCAGGTGGTCCAACTTACATTATATCTTCTGGAAATCTAACAGGTCATTCTAAATATGATACCCTTCTTTCTTCTTACCTAAAGAAAAGCTGTGAAAGCCACTTCTGAAGGTAAGGAATCCCAAAAAGACCTGTACTAATAAAATCACATCCCTCCACCCCCTGATGAAGTTAGCTAGATGGAGGTTTACAACCCACTCCCTTTGGGACAGCATGTTTGGTCTAACAGTAAGAGCATCCGCCTCTCACGCGAAGGCGAGGGTTCGCTCCCCAGGTCAAGTCACACCAAAGACTCTAAAAAAAGGAGCCTACTACCATTGTGCGTGATGCCCCGCATAAGCAATGGAGTAGGGAAAACAAGCCAGTGAGCCACAACTAGAAAAAAGGCTGTGGCCGGCTCGGCCGTAAAACTATCTAACTCTATCTAACCCACACCCTTGGAGAAACTGTTAACTGCTCCTTTGAATTCTTTCTTAAGTCAAAATTTTGTATCACAAGACTGTTTAGCTCCTCATTGCCTATATCATTGCCTGCAATAACAATCTGGCAAAAAAAAAAAAGGGAAAAAAGCCTTGTGGCAAGCCCCACAAGAGAGGGTGCCGGTTATCTACACCGATCAATATTGAAACCCTCATTTTATATGGAGTTGCAACAGAACCAGTTTCAAAAGTGCCTTCAGAACAGCACTAATACTAAGCTTTGCCAGTCAAACAGTCAATTTTAAGAGATCTTAAGTCAACTGGCCAGGGTTGGTACTGGTCCTGAAAACCCTGGAAAGTCAGGGAAATTTGAAATTTGAATATTTAGGCCTGGAAAGCCAGGGAAAATGAGCTATTTTGCAAAAGGTCCTGGAAAAGTTAGGGAACTTGAGGAAGTGGACATATTGCTCTGATATTCTTCATGTACAGTTACTGTATATTATTTTGTTGAAAAAAGATGGAAATTTAAATGGGACAGTTTTTAAAGGTCCTGGAAGTATGAGTCAAGGTCTGTGAAAGTCATGGAATTTTTGTTATTTTGAAATGTGCATGAACCCTGCTGGCTTGGTGCAACGAACTGCTCACACAAAACTTATGGCCCAAACACTCCTGAATGAAAACTAAGTGCAAACTTGTGGTCCTTGTGGGGCAGAAAAGTGAGCACCGAGCACAATAGCAGAAGTTTCCACTTCAAAGTCTTCAGTATGACCTTGCCAGGAGTCAAACTCCAGACCTTCAAGCTGATGCTCAAACTTTTTGACCATGCAGTTGGTTTGGGAGCAAAGTAATACAATATAAATCTTGGGACAGATAGGCCACTATTGTCCAACATGTCATATGAATCTACCAGTTAAAAGTGGAACATAAGGAAACAAAATAAAAAAGACTTATGTCACAAATATGGACAATTTTTTCTTTTTGATTCAAATAATTTATTAATGCCACTAAATGGATGACAAAAGTGAGGTCAGTTACTTCCTATTGTACTTTGATAGTCAATAGCAATGCATGTTGAAAATATTACATGGAACACTTATCTTTCAAAAAACAAACAAGTAAAACATTCTTAAAGAACGTCTCATGGTGGATCATAATAAAATGCTCATAGCCAGAGGGGTCCTGGGGCATTACCCTCTCTGCAATCAAACTTGGATAAAAAATTGTTTTGCAATGCAAGAAAAAAATTGAATTCAAATGATGCTAAATGTTGCATCAGATTGCACCAGGGGTACTTAAATTTTCAAAAACTTCTCAAATAGGAAGGGGACAACAACCTTAGGCATGTTCCTCAGACCGGCCATCAGGTCCTGCGGTGCATAACCCTAAACATAATGTTGGCTACGGGAGTGATTAAATGATGTCACAAAAGGACCTCAAAGGATGCAGAAAATATTTTAATTGAGCTCTGATGTGTACTCATTAAAATGCTAGGAGATAAACCTATCACATTTTGACTAAAGCTTTAAATTCACCTCAGCACAAGCTATATTGAACTCCATAATCCCGTGCATTTTTTTTGTTACATGAATACATAACAAGCATGCAATAGATTCCCACAATCTTCTGTTTTCCTTTCATTTTGACATAAAAGAAAAAAAAAACATACTGTAGTTACTCTTGTTTGAAACAAAATCACTTTTGAGATGCCAGTAGTTGTAAAATTTGGCAAAAGGCTTTTAAAGAGAAGTTTTGTGATACTGAGCAATTACAAATGTTAGAGAAGCCCATGGCTTAGAAATTTTACTAAGTACTGTTCATGTAGGGTGGCAACCAATTCAAAACTGATCCAGAGAATGAGATCGATCTGGTATTAAATGTGTGTGTCTGGTGAATTCTTTATGTTTGATGCCATCTTTCCTGTTAGCTCTATGAAATGTTTGAATTGGACCAATCAGGTTTTCGGCCAGAGGGGGTAAGGAGGAATGGATTTGTCCCCTCCCCCTCTCCAGAAGTAGGTGGGTAAAATCCCCCCTCCCCCTTTTCTGACATAAAAATTAGAAAATTGTCAATATTTTGGTTTCTTACGTCAAAAGAGAACACTTTTGCAGCTGTGTTTGAACTTACATAAATAAATGGCCTTTAAAACCTTTAAAATTGCACCTTATAGGGACCTGGAGGCAGGCTTTTTGTTGCTCTGAACCCACTTGTGACTTAAGCCTAGGACAGCATAAATATAGACTTTGGATTTGGGAGTTATACATTCCCCCCTCCCCCTTTTCCTTCCCAATCTCCCATCTCCCCTTCCCCTCCCCCTTTGTGTTTCTGGTGGAATCCCTGCTAGTAGAAATATTTTGATTGACCATTTCAAGAAATTAACTAAAAATCAAGCTAAACCAGCTATAGATGCAATAACTGATAATTTCACAGGCCTTCCACAACAATCAGCTCCTTGAGGAGAGTTCCTTTTATATACTTTGGATAGAAAACTTGAATACTAATATTGTGACATTTTAAAACTGTCCTCTTAATTTGGAAATATTTATTTACAGATCCTGATTCAGTAATTAAAGCTATAAGGAATGCCCATGCAATGACAAGGTCCTCAATTGTTAAAAAAAACCCGTAATTATAAGTGTATAACTGTAGCACTTCGTTCTAAGGCTAAGTTTGCTATCAGAAGACTGCAATATACCCATTGTTCTAAAAAGTAAGAGGTCTCATAAAAATGTCCCGCTTTTGCCACCCTGAGAATATAACTTTTTTAGGTGGAAGAAAACTAGTAGATTTAAAGACTTGTAAAACTTTACATAGCACCCACTAGCTGCTGGTGGAAGGTAACAGCCATTAGATGCCAGGCAATTTTTACCATAAGGCCCCTCTAGAGCAGGCTTCCTCAAAGAGCTGCACGCGTGGCACTTGTGGCACGCAACATGGTTTTGAGTGGTGCAAATAATTACTGGGAGGATATTGAAAAATTTTAAAAAAATTTAATAAAATAGGTACTGTTAATAAATCTTGTACTTCCCACAGACTGACTTTACATACAGACGAGAATATAAAATAACGTCTTATTTGTTCTCACCGTTCTCACAAGAAAGTAAAATCACCGTAACTGTTTACATTCATCACAGTCAGTGCTATGTTGATTCACGTAACGGTGAATCGACAAAAATTGTTTAGTTTGTGAAAAATTTTGGCCGGGAAAATTGAACAAACTTTGCATCATTTTGCATATAAGCCCCTTCTGAAATGCAAAAATTTTCAATAGGGGAGAGGTACACCCCTTCCCCTTATAGCCCTCCCCCAGGACGGCCATCAGTGGGGCATTATATCAGAAACATTTAACAATGTGGTGCTTCAGAAAATTCAATTGAGGACGCCTGCTCTAGAGGTTCACTCCTGGCCAGGTTTGGCACATGGTGTGCCTAAGCAGCAAATTACTACTGAACTTCTGACTTTCTTCATAAGCGCTTGGTCACGTCATCCTTCATCTAATTTATCTGCACCTTTCACATTCTTGCAAGTACAGACATAAATAATGAACTCTTCACAGAGTCTTGTTGGTGCACAGTCATCTAGCTCAATAGCTATGACTGCCATTTCAATTTTGTTCTTAAACAAAAACACTCACAACCATGGAAACATTTTACGTGATACTGCTTAAACATATAGGACCATGATCCAAGACTTTGTCCAGTTCAAGCCTGCTTTCCTAGCCCAAGCCTGAATCAAATACATGTAAATCTTGATAGTAGTAGCTCAGCTTTGAACAGTTATTACTTCATCTAACCATTCACTTGGCATCAAAAAGATGGTCTTGAGAAGAGTTTGTACGTCATTCCTTTGTATACAGAGGGCAATTCAGACATTGCAATGTCCACATTCTGGAATCCTTCCTTGAGGCCCCGCTTGGCAAGTCCAGCAACATGAAGCGTGAGACCTGTATGCACCTCGGAAGCAAAAAGTTCTTTCAAGGGGATCCACTTAGCATCCAGTAATTCAGTACTACACACGTTCAGGTCAAAGGTCAATGGTTCTAGTCGACAAATGACATAGATATCTGACCGGTTAAAGCTGTAAGGCATTTGATGTTGTTGGCGGAATGCAAGGATAGACTTAAATTCTGCAATAACAAACAAAAAGGAAGAGAGAATGGGATAAATTTGGTGGAATTAAAACTTCCTCTTTAAAATACATCCCACATCATTTAAAATGTAGAATGAAATGCATGCACATAGCATGAAGTCATTTGGGCAGAGGTCTAGGACCTGCTTAGGGCCTGGAGAAGTTATAGTCACCCTTTCTAAGGAGACATATTTTTGTTTTGGTCTTTTTGCTTCATTAACCCCTTGACGTCAGAGAGCTTACTACCAAGATTTACAATTGCAGTGAAGGAAAAACTGTGAGAATAAGCATAAAAATTTATTATAGCAACCATGTTGCTATTGGTCACTAGGACATAAAAGCTACATTAAAAATATACTTAAGATTAAGATTGATCATTTGACAATATTATTACCTTCAAGGGAAAGGGCGAGGGGAAAACTTCACCGAAGCTTTTTTCTAATATTCTGAAGTTAATGAAAACAAAACACACCTGTTTTAATACCCGTTTCTTCAAACACTTCTCGTTTTGCTGTCTCAGAGAAGTCTTCACCAAGTTTGGAGTAACCACCTGGGAACTTCCATCTTGCTATCTGCAAACCAATTCACAGGAACTTATTCATAATAGCTACATCTGAATGAGTATGAATAGCTATGCTTGTTACTATTATAAAGCTGCTAATTTGCTGTGACAGGAGCTCATTTCAGGTTAAAGTAAATTTAATCCACTTTGATGAGGAGGAATGAGGAAGCTTGACAGTTTATTGTTGTATCATAATGCTGTTGTTGATTTGATGGTTGCAGTAAATTTTACACTTCAAATCTGTATGTACAATTCGTTCAAAGCAGCTCAGTTGGATCAGTAGGAGAAGCATGGGCAGCACAATTCACTCAAAGAGTGAAATTGGCATGGCCAGAATTTTTTTAACAGTGAACGGTTGGATGTTCTCAGCTTTAAGGGAATTTTGTAATAAAGGTAGTAATATTTCACTCACACAAAAGAAATTTGTCTGAAAATTTGGCAGAATTGAGAGGAAAATGAGAATTTACAAGGCTAGAAAAAAAAGCTTTAATACAAACACCATCTATTTATTAGAAAATGGAGGTTACTGCCAAGTCCTCACGTTTTGTTTTGTAAGGTTTTGCATTCATGTTTCGAGACATGTTTACCATACCTGATGTGTTCATAAGGTTAAGGTTTGAGACAGTGAGGAAAGGTTAGGGTTACAACTTGAGACATAGTATCATACATGATGTCATGTTACAGAGCTCTCTCGATAACAATGAGATGCTGCCCTGTGACTTTGTTATTTCTTTGTTACAATAGATTGTCACAGTTTGAAAGGGAATTACTTTGCATGCAAGAATAACATTTGCTGATTGTATACAGAATTCTGTCTGTGTATGTCAAAGGTTGTACTTTTCAGTCCATTTTTTAGCTAAATTTTAAGTTGTGCATGTAACTTAATTCACCCAACCCATAACATTCCATCTGAATAGATTCCCAGACTTACTTTTCAGCATTTTTTATGATCCACCAATTTGAAGTTTATCGGGACATGTTTGGATTAGTGTCTTATTTTCAATTGGGTGTTAGATCATCCATTTCATAAAACTTCCCATTCAAGAGTCATTTGACTAAGGAAGTTGTCTGGTTCAGAAAATTGTCCACTTTTGTCAACTCAGCCATGGAGTAGCGGTTCATGGCAAAGAACCTCCACCCATCCCTGCCTTTGGGAAAGTGGCTTAAGACTTGGAATACACTCACATCCATCCTGCATGGGAAGGTTAATTGTTCGGATTGGTAATGACTAGTCCATGTCTGTCTCATTATACTTGGAGCAGTTGGACAGGGGGAGCAAATCTCATTGGTGTTCATCAATGCTCAGCATAGGGTCATTGATGAGCCAATGAGTTTCCTAATATTCAAACTTACAACCTTGAAACTCCTGTTATCTTTGTTGTGTCTAGATCTAGAGTCTAGCAACACCAGACCAATCAACACTGCTGTTTGGTTCTCAACAGTGTTGACAACAACATTAGAGATTGGGCAGAGTCAGGATAATGTTGTACTCTGTATACAGCTTGACCTGCGAGTGCTACATAGATCTTCAAGAGAGAACGGTGGACTCTATTGTACTAGAATGATGAACATACTGTAATGTTCCAAAAAGAGAAAGAAAACCAGAATCTGCATACCCTGTGTCTATCTTGAACCATGAGTACTTGTTGCCTTTGCTGATCTAGAACAAAGCCTGTAGATAAAAGAAACAAAAAAGTGAAATGAAGCTGTCAAACTTTTTAATCTGAAAAGCATTAGCTGCATCTCACCTCTCCCAAAATTTTTGTCAATCTTGAATATTGCATTTTTATGAGGAGCCTGGAGTTTTGATGGTTTATCTAGTAAATAATATTTTTTATCATTCAATGCAAACATTTCTGCTAAATTTCTTTTTTTAGGGGGTAAGGAGCAAACACCCCATCATGACCCAACACCCTCAGCCCATCCAGTCACATATGCCCCCTAGCACATCAATTTTGCTCAAAATGAGATGTTCTTACATTCAAAGAAAAACATTTTTAAAGCAGTTCTGCATTTTGTCTTGTTCATGTATATTTTCTCGTCTTTTGTTTTTGTATTTATTGGTTTTGTAGATCATGGCTATACAGTACCTAACTTCCAGTTACCACATGGATCATGGTATTTCTTTTTTTTGCACAGTTCTTCTTTGTTTTAGATCTTTCATCCTTTTTAGAATCATTGCTTTCACTTTGTCTCTTAGATTTTGTTCCTCCAACCAAATTTGTTTGTACAGTATATCAGGTATCTTAAACCTGAAATTTTCCTTTACTTCCTTCGCTTTTTGCGATCCTTATTTTTAATGTCACTCTGTGCTTAAATTTTTCTATTCTTTAACTGTACTACTGTACAGAACCTGTTTACTATATTTACAATCCTCTGAAAGGGTATGTGAACCTTCATCCCTAGGGGTGTGTCAGCCTGGTGGATTGGACATTCAAGGTTATATCACTCTGAACAGATGTGCAGGCTCAGTAATTTGAACCAACAGTTTCCAAACTGTCAGCTGGTTGTACAAATATTTCCCGGCCAAAATCGGACCAAAGCGATGCGGCTTAAAGTGAAGTCTTACCACCTTTCCCAATAGAAGTAGGTACTGTTAGTATCACCTGTGATTTACAAAAAATATAATTTTAGAAATTATCATGCACTGATTAAGCTCCAATTTCCTCAAAGAGGTGCCAAACTTTCTCCCCAGATTTCATTCAGTTTTAAACCTCTGCACTGGTATCATAGGTAGGGGTGGGCACTTCTCAAAACACTTGACATGCAGCATACCACTAGCAGGCTATCTGCTTACCTGACACCCCTACTTGGTGGGTTGCATACTCTGGTATTCTGTTCTCTCCTTCACCCAGCCATTGGTACATCATCACATGATTATTTTCTGCATGATGAAAACAGAACCCGACCTCTGCTGCTAATGGTATGACATGCCCACACTGAGCAGATATTTTCAACCACACTGCTGGTTTATTCTCTGCCTTGTAATATGAAAGTGTTTCTGAGGGAGAGAAACACCATGTGTTACTGTAAGTCCATTAAACACTGTCAGATACTAGTCATACTACTTTCTACATATAAAATAAAGTATTAGTTTCAATAGCATTTGCATCACAATGTCTTAATTTATCCATGTTTCTGTAACAAACAGTCAAACACTATATATATATATACTGTAATTTTAAAGGCATTTTCTGGACACAAAATTCATTGACTTCAAAATATGCAGAAATTTTTTTCTTTCAGGAGGTGAAGGGTGCATCTCAAGGGCATAATATTGCGAGTGGAAGATACCTATTTTCAAGGCATTAAAATTTTTCCCTTGGGATGAAGAACATTGTGGAAAATCTGTGATGTCAATGCTACACATTTATTTTTAACATTGTGCATTTAATTTATTAATTATTTTGATGCCACTCCAGGAAATTTTAAGCAACACTGTTTGCCAAATCCCACATGTGGTGCAGAGTATAATGTTACATCTACAGGGAAAGTACATTCAAACATTCCAATATCAAGGACAAACAGGTCATTCTATTATGAAGATAAAAAGAAATTTAACTCAAAGTGCCCAAATTACTTAACTTTTGGTGTCTTTGTAGGTAATTTCTACCAAAAAGAAAAGCACCAATCTTTAAAGTGAGATATCTTGCATTAGGAAAAGGGTGTTGTGTCAGGGTTTGCAGGACATGGTCTGGAATATTTTTGTCTTTCATGCAAGACCTTAAAGGCTCAATTCCCTCATCCCAAACAGTACCAATTCTTGTAACCTTCTTATTTAAGCCCCTCCCACAATTGTCTGACATTCACCCTCATCCAGACACAAACTCAGTATATACTGCTTCAGGGTGAGTATACAGTAAGCTCAGTGTGTATATCAAAACACTCCCAGTACAGTTTCTGCTGTGTAGTATAAGCTTTGGTACTCTGCATTGTTTGAATTGGCAGTCAATCAAAAAGGTGAGCCAATAGAGAGCTTCTGTAACTCCATACGAGAAGTGTATTTTGCGGTAAGAGGATTGGTCCTTTAATTGATGAAAAGCCACCAGAATACCTTTAACTATCAGGCATACCTGCAACCACATAAGTTTTTTCATGATGCTCCTTACATTGATATAAAAACATATACCTGTTTGTTGACTTTATCTTGTAAATTTATACATGTCCATTTTTTCTCTCTTTTAAGTTTGGTTTTCAAGTTCCATTCGTACAGTGGTGTCCTACAGTAAATCCTACAGTAATACTAGAGCCTGCTGCTCTGCCTCACTGCCACAACTTCCTCCTGTAAAATCATGTTTCATACATACATATATCTAACAATATTGTGATTAATTTCTAAGGCTTTTTGCATTAGCTACCCTTTTGTTGATTTCAGTATTCTTATACTGTATTCTGTGCTTAAAAATCTTTTAGCCTGTACCTGTCCCACTGCACAATCCTCAGGGGTGGGATATATCTAAAGCTTCTAAACTCTGAAATACAGCAGTTAAAGCCTGTTAGGGCAAAATGAAAGGTAGCCTAGGCCTATCGCCATACTGTACCTGTAACAGTACACTAACACTAATAATTTCAGTTGTGCTTTAATATTTGTACAAATAGTTGACCAACCATGCACTTACTAAAAAGTGAGCCTTTTAAATTCAAATTTCCTTTTGCTACTTCATTCCTCCTGAGCTGTTCATCCATGTCTATTCTCACACCATTGAATCTGTCAATTGTGCCCACCAATATTAAAGCCCGATTTGGTTGATCTTTTCCTGAGTCTGTTGATGAAAATCTTTTCAGTTGCTGAAAAAACTGAATCTTATGGCTGAAGAAATGCTTAACACCTAAACAACTTTCATGGTTCACGACTTCTGAACCTCTCCCTGGTTGCCTAGACCATGAACAGTTGGAAAAGCGCCTGTGTAGCCTGGTAGTGGTACAACAATAAGACCGAATCGTGTTGTTGGAACTTGCGTAACTTGGGTTGTGAATAACGTTGGTCTTAACGTTAACGTTACACTGTGTAATGAAACGTTGACCAACAGTAAATTTCGTGGTTGTGCAAGCACCTTTACAAGGAAGAGAAAAGTCGATTCGCAATCGGCGAGTGGCTCTATGAGCTACACCTCGTTTCAATGTGACCAATGAATTCATTTCACACTTACTAAACTCGGAGCCGTGACAAAAAAGTTGTTTCCCAGTTGTTTACAGTTTATGTGACATATCTTAACCATTTACAGGTTGGAAGCTGACTGTTACAAAAACTTAGCATTCAGTCACACATTCGGAATCACTGAGACTGCGCATCGTGAAGATACCGTAAAAAGGCCGATTCAGCCTCACATTCGAGTTCTGAACGTGAGGCTTAATCCTATGCCCCGTATTTGTCAATAATCTAGAAACTCCCTTTTAATCTAATTTTCTCTGACTTTTTGTCTAAAATGAGGAATTGAGTTTGTTACCAGGTTATTCATAATGCTGATGATTACCATATGTCCCAGTCGTGTATTGATAGCAAGTAGTTCCCCTTGCATTGGCAGAAATCCTGGTGGCCGGGGTATATATCTTAAAAAAGATATGATACCTTCTTGAAACTCTGCAACAGGCCATGACGCACCATATGAAAGCTTTGGAAGCACTGGTACTGCGTAAATTATTAAACGCATGTATTTATGTTTATCAGATTTGGGTCGGAAATCATGTCCAAGAAATGATTGGATGTAATATATCAGGAATAGACAGCAGTCGGAATTGTCATTGTTCATAAGCATTCACATCCAACAAAATGAGAAATAGGCCTATGATAGGTTTGTGTGCCAAGGGGGTGGGCTCATCAGATTTTTAGCTTTAGGTGTTTCCATTGAAGTTGACAAGGTAACATTCTCCTGGCAATTCAATTAGGGAAACTGGAACTCATTTGGCATGGAAAGCAGATTCTTCCACACAAACCCATTTTTTTTTTAACTTCCCCAATAGCTAGGTTAAAACCCAACTTAGGCCTTTGCAGTATTCAATTTTTCTTCAGCAATGCAAAACCGTTATTTTTGGCGCTCTTCAGGCCTCTTACTAAATTTTTTAGATTAGCACTCTTTGGGCAACCCGTCGCATCTGGTGAGGATTTGGGGTTGCCATACTCCCTTGGGTAAGTCCTTTTTTCCACCTTGAGTCTGCATGCATGCAAGTAAAACCATGGTAAATAATATCCCTTCAAACATTTTGGAGCTTATTACAGCCACCAAACAGCAGACCGAAGTTCTGACAAGGGACAGGACAGGGGCCAATCTTGCCTCTTGAAATTTGGTAGTATGGCTATTTAGGACTACCAGTAATGGAGATGGTCTCAGCTCAACTAGATTTAAAAGTCTATCATATGCAACTTGTGCTAATCCCCCTTGAACATTGTGAGATGCTTTATCGGGGCATATGGCAAGTGCTCCCCAAGTTTTTAATTTGAAAGCTTATAGATGCCGCTTACAACATCTAGGGAGTGTCATTTCCTGCAGTCTAGCGGTATAGTTATACAAAAGGTTGAAGAAAAAACTTCGTAAAAGTGTAATAAAAAAGTCATCAGCGTATTCAGAACATTGCAGCATGATTAATAACTAGGATTCCATCATCTTCTCATATAACTCCAGTACTGAGAGAACTGCATTGGCTTCCCATTGAAATGAGAATTCTCTTCAAATTATTACCGTATGAATATAAAACTTTAAGTTTTTCGGAGCCTGTGTATTTGCATGAACTATTGACTTCATATTCTCCCGGCCGTCAAGGTCTTAGAAGTTCATCCCAAAGTCTTCTTAAGGAGCATGTAGCTAAAAAATAAGTGGGGAAGTAGGTGTTTTGTGTTTGTCGCACCCAAACTCTGGAACAATCTCTTTTTTTCTATTCGTTCTGCAACCTCTTTGAATATTTTTAAAGAAAAACTTAAGACTCACCTGTTCTTACAGTAGCCTTATAATTGTTCTGGTTGGACTTTGACAGCGCCATGAGCGTCTTCTTGGCGGGTACCGGCGCTTTACTGAATTGTCATTTTTACAATTGGGCAGCCAAAACCGTCTTTCGTTCTTTCGTCAGCCTCAGTTCATATTTTAGGAAGCCCCTTGGGCGAAATGGCAGGCTTATAAGATAGGATAGCTGGCGAAAATTTTAACAAAGTTCTGGGACTTTTTCAATTGCCAAATAACACGGACAGAGTGCAGGAGAATGAAAAGGAGTATGCCTATATACAGCTGCATATAGCGCATGCCAGGAATTCTTCCCGGTAAATGGTAGTTTTATCTGTTAATTTTCTTATCATTTTGCGTTTAGCTCATTTTTAAGGTAATGTAAACTAAAGCTCAAAATAGAAATCGCTTAGATTCTACTTACATGCCCTGGAAATGTCATTTTCCGTCTTCCTAAAGGTCGCGATATTTGAAAATGTTCTGCACACTCATCTCCAACCAGAGAGGTGTCAATAACACCTTCACGCTCCAACTACTGATTGTGCTCCACTTAGATACCGCCTACCGGTCCCGTCAGAAGTGCAAACACCCCACAAAAATATGCAGCTCTGACCCTGTCCTCCTACCATCAAGAAAATCCTTGATCTTAAAACAGTTAAATTAATACAGTGGATCACGCTTCACTGATATCATGGACTAGGCCTAATACAAATTGAGACGTCTAGATTACAATTTATTTAGCCCCAAACCCGGGCCAAACAAATTTCAAAATAAGTTTGGGGGACTGCTCTCTACCTTTAAGGGAGCCCGAATATTTTCCAAAAAGATTCCCGACAATGTAAAAGCATCTCAGTAAGTAGTCACAGTAAAATTTTCAACAGTCAAAAAGATTACAAAAAATTTCCGACGCATTTGGACAGTTAATTGTAAAATTTTTTCCCGAGCCTTTCTCTATAGAATTGCGCAACACCTTGCCCAGAAACAGTGGAAAATTTGGACAAAGGTCGCCAAAACGTTCTGGAATGTTTTTAATCGTCAGGTTAAACAGGGAGGTTCATTAAAAGGAACATTTTATTGCAAACGAAAACCCCCAAAGACTGCTAAGATTCGACTTAACAAGCCTGAGAAAGGCAATTTCCTGCTGTCTAAGGGCCGTGGCGATTTTTCAAAATCCTCCACCTCAAATGAAATGCTTTCACACGTCTAGTATGAACCAGGCGCAAAGCCAGAGTTATGCCATGTCACGGACGCGGTATTTGGAATTTGGGTAGGTGTCTAGACTAGAGGAAGTCATTTTAGGCCTCCATGTGCTTAATGGTTCTATAATTGTGCCTTAAACGCAATAAAGTTTTCCTTGGCTACTATTTTAATTTTCAACCTGAAATCATGGTTGGGGTTCATCTGCTGGAACTGACCCTTCCCTAGGCTACGCTTCTGCTATGAATGGACTGGCTTCAAACATTTTTCTCATAACCTGAATAGCCTAACCCTCGTATTGAGCCGCAAACTGTGAGGGGTAGTTTTCACCATAGGCATACGAGGCGTGGGTGCAGTGGGGGCACTGACCCTCCAAATTCGGGCAAAAGCAGTTGGTCTATTCGAGCAAAACATGGGCAAAACATAATAAACGGTGAATTATTTGGGCAGAAAATGCTCTTGCCCTCTCATAGAAAATACCCTCGTACGCCTATGGTTTTCACGGATAATCCCCCCTACATGTGACCCCAGATACGCAGCTGTCTGTCCTTCCCGTAGCACAAAGAAACGGGTAGGGGAAGCCCAGGCAAGAGGAACCACTTAACTTCAAATCCATTTATCTCATTGCTCCTTATAATAGTTTCATTAGTTATGCCACTGAATAAAAGTGTAGGTAGCATGCTACCATTAGTCCACGGTAATACTCATTATAATTTTTAATTGTCGGTCACGAACAGTTCAAAAATTTCTAAGTGGTGGTTCCTTTTGCCCAGGGCGCTGGGCAAGAGGAACCACAACGGTGGGCAAGAGGAACCACAACATCGGGCAAAAAGAACCATAACACGGGCAAAAGGAATCATGACTGCAGACAATGAAGTTTAATTTTTTTATCACTGCCCTCTCCTTAAAATATGAACATGCGCCTGTATATTGCTGATGTTAAAATACCCTGCAACAGGTTGCCTAATTGCATGTTTTCAAATCAACTACAATATCAAATTATACTCGAAAACAGTGAATAATCACTGGGAAGAATTCAGCATATTTGATTGAATACACATGGTTTTATTGAACAATTATGAACACAATTCTGAAACCAATAATAAAAAAGGGAGCAATTTTTATTTTGCCACAAACATTCCAAAGTTTGTAGTCTTCTCCTCATATAGCCTTCACAGATGCAGCCTTCTTCTCCCTAAGAGTTTATTTCTGTTTGAAATAAATTTTAAAAATAGTTAAATGGCTCAAATGAACAGTAATAATAAATAAAGAGAAAGCTATAAAACTATGAAAATGTTCCTTGGCTCAAATATTTCAAGGTTTCAGTTATGAACATTGGAAAGGCAAGAATTTTGCAAACAGCATTAAAGTCCTACAAATGTCGTAATACCAATAACACACAAGAAATGAATAAAGAGAGAGAGATAGTTGGAATGTTACCCAAAGTAATTGTGCTTTGTCACAAACTTTCAAAAGTTTTAGTTCCCTCCCTACAGTCATCACAGATTCGTAATCCTATCATAATTTGCATGAATTTGCATGAATGGTAGAATGATAGAAATGGTCTTCGTCTTAATCTTTCGAGAGTTTTAGTCCTCACATTCATCACATATGTAACGTCCTACCCCTTCATAGCTAGTACAGTTTTCATGTGCCCACTGGCGACATGAATCACACTGAATCCATTCTTCAGTGATGGGATCTATATAAAGTTCGTTACAGACCAGGCAGTACCAATTCTTCCCATGACCACTTGGCTGTCGTTCTCGTGAACGATTCTGCTTCACGTGCATATGGCTACTGCTGGGTGAAGATGACGTAGTCGGAAGGATATTTCTTTTCACTTTCCTTTTGGCTTTAGACTTAGCCTTAGCTTTCTTTCCAGTCTCTTTTTTTGGTATTCTGTAGATTCCTCTTAAAAAGGAGTCGATGTCAGTATTTCTGCTCTCTGCTTTTTCCTTTTACGTTGGGTAACGGTAGCACGATGTTGCTTTGGGTAGGGATGTATCTCTTGGGGAGAAACGTGACTCTTAAAGTCTGCTGGCACAAAACCCGGAGTAGCAGGAGGTGAAGCTGGGGCTGCTCCTGGCTGTGGTCTCTCTGGCTGGTCGGTTGGAGCTGATGCTGCTGGTAGAACATGGTCATTGGAAACTGAGCCCCCAGAATCTGCAAGCGTGGGAGAGGCAGTATCAAAAATTGCATTCATTGTTTGAGATTCATTGGCATGGTCGCCTCCTTCCGAAGGAGGGGAAGGTGAAGCTGGGACTGAGCTTGACTGGGGATTCTCTGACTGGTCGATTGCAGCCGATGCTGCTGGTAGATTGTGGTCATTAGCAGCCGAGTTGCCAAGCAATGATGAGGTAGGATCAACAGATACATTTGTTCGGGGCTCATCTGGTAACTCTCCTTCTTCTTCCATGCTACCATCACTATCGTTCGACACTGTGGGTTCCTCTGGTCGGTCCGTCACTTCCGCTGGGGCAAAATCACAGTCCTGAAATACGCTCATGTCACATGCACTTATGCCACATTTCGCAAATCCTTGAATTGCATTCTCAACCGTTGCAGCTCGAATGTAGGCCTTGCAAAACAACTCCCCCATGTCATACTGGTTTATACTGCGACCTGGATGGGACTTCTGCCAAACATCGATGGCCTCGCTCAAAGTGTGCTTTGAGAGGGCCATAAACAGCAACATCAAGCGGTTGTAACTTGTGGGTTGTGTGGGTGGGACAGAAAGCATGACGACACCATTTTCGGAGGCATAGTCTAACACTTTCATGCTTTCTGTGAGACTCGTGATTGTCAACAATCAAGAGAACTTTCTTTTCCTTCGATGGTCTCACATTTGCTATGAAAACTTCAGCCAGTCGAGGAAGACGTCCGAGTTGACCCACCCAGAATCTGAAACAAAACCCCTGCGGTACCGACAGGTGCTTTGTCTACTAGCTGGGGCTTAAACCTTTTCCGAGGGAAGACCATTGCTGGTGGGATGTATTGACCTGCTGCAGAACAACACAATAAAACTGTAACCAGCTTCCTTTCTCTGCACTGGTGATCACACCAACTTGCTTCTTGCCCCTGCTGGCAATAATTTTCGGTGGTCGTGGAAACCGATGTTCTTATACCAGATTCGTCGACGTTGTATATATCAGTTGCAGAGAAACCATACTTGTCTAGGACTTCACGCAGTAGTGAGAAGAACCTAGAGACAGCTGGTCGATTGAAGCCTCGTGCCTTGCAACACTGGTCGGTTCAGGCGTGCGAAAAACTGAGAGCTGGGTGTCTCTTCAAGAATGCCATTATCCACTGCTCTCCGGCTCCATCTTTACTGAAGCTATGTGGGATTCCATTCTTCTCGGCATATTGTAAGGCCAGTTTTGATAAGTCGTGTTTGGTCAGCCCGTAGAACCAGTACTCCATTTTTTTTAGGTAGGACACCAGTTCTTCTTCTAACTCAAATGTAAATGTTGTCCTATAACGTCCTAGGATCTTTTTGCTTGAACCTTTCTTCAGATGCTTTCTGGAGGGTGGGATATGGGATACCGTACATTCTGATGCTGACACTGACAGGGGTCTTCCTCTTAGTAACTTCTTCCATCGCACCTTTCATTGCATCCTCTCCCCCAACTAGCTCTTTTCGTTCGTCGGTATTTGTACACCATCTGGGGATAAATAATAGGATACTGATGTACAGCCTATGATAGAATTAATAAAAAATATCTGACCCTACCGCTTCTTCATCTTTACACATTAATAACTACCTCCAATTTGATCCATTTGGACAGCGCATGTTAACCCACCTCATCACCACCCCCTTCCAAGACCCAAACCATACTATCCCGTCTTCTTCCATCTCGGTTCACTGCCTGTCTGGTTCTCTCTGAGGACCCATCGAAAAGCCCAGTAGATTGTTAATGCAGTGTCCATTCACTTCCCGTCACGATTGCATTCAGATGTGTCCCTGTGATTTATGTTCAATAGTGAATTAACGCAAGGGAATGACATATTAACCAAACCAAACTCCATTACCAGGCACTGCTAGTAGGTTCACGGTAATGTTTTTGCCTTCAGTGACTCCCACTCAATTACAGGCATCGTAAACAGGAAACTTCCATCATCCAGACTGAACTGGTTCGCAATAAAAACGAAAACATTCTCTTTTCAAGCAGTCTCATGTACATTTGTACACAAGGCACTATCCCAGGCAAAAGGAACCACGGCTCCTTTTGCCTGGTTCCTTTTGCCCAACATGCATTTTTTATAACGTTAGGCTACAGTCAACCAACGTGTGAAATTTTCAACTATCACGTTTCGTCAAATAATACCCAATAATATAAACTTCGCGCCACTATATAGATACATCATGCCAGGTGAACTTTTACCTTTAAGAAACAGTCAAATTTGAGCCTTACCTTTTTTAGCAAACGGGGTACTTTCTGTTTATTTCTTCTCACATGCCCCTGCTGTGTCACGTCCCAAATCGAATTGCGGGAAAGAACGCATCATGTGACAGATCACATGCTCGGTAGATCATGGAACGCCATCGGGCCTAGGATGCCAAGCTATTGCGATGGTTCCTTTTGCCCAGGTGGTTCCTCTTGCCTGGGCTTCCCCTACGTGTCTTCATTCTTTCCAGCATCTAAAAGATCTCTTAAAATTAACTAAAGAGCGTGTGTTGTTGTTGAATGTACCAGGGAGCAACTTGTCTACGGTCTAACTCCCGTATTTAACTCCCTCATTGTCAATTAGGTCGCAGTGACGGAATTCCTAGAGCATCGAATTTGCATCACAATATGGATTAACTAGAGCATGCAGCTAATCCTTGTAGAAATGCAGCTGCTTCTCAATCTTAATTGTAATGCAAAGTGAAACGAGATGCTTTGCACTGGGAACTGAGACTCTTGCAAAAGCCAAAGCCTTGCGTTGGGATTTGAGAGAAGAGCTCGTCTTCTTCATACAGGATATATTAACAACTTCTCTTTACAAACTTAGCGTGGATGATATCATGGCGTTTGGTTATAAAAAATATACCGACCGTGTTGGTAGATTTGAGATTAATTTGAGGATGTAAACTAAATTTTTCGAATTTGGAAATTGCAAGGACGTAATTATTAAACGATTTGGACAAGGCTGCAAAATTCAAGCCTACCAATCTTATGGGTAAGGAAACCACTCATGGCTATGTCTAGCTGCTTCTAGAAGTATTTACTTCTTCTGTTGGAGAAATTATTTGCATTTTCTGAGTCCACTGCAATTTTGGAACTGATGTTGGTAAATCAATATACTTTGAAAAATACTATTATACATCGTCTGGAATATGGAGGTAAACAAGGAATATTTTCTTGCTATATCCATACCGCAATCCGTTACAAACTTGGCTAAAACATTTTGAACCACCCGTCATTTATCTTACATTAGAACACAACTTTCAGTTTGTCCTGTCTTGTTTGGGAAACTAGAAAAGGATATTTTCCCACTCCTTCACTATTAAAATTGCATGGATAAAAGGAGCAGCAAGCCAACAATACATGGATAAGTGTTACTTTATGGATAAGTCGAAAAAACGTTTTTTTTTTACAACGGAACCGAGACCCAGGAACTGAAGGAGAGGCTATGAATATAATCTGTTGCTTTTAAGTTTCAACAAATACCAAGCAACTGTCGGCATATAACAGACAAGAAACGAGACAACCGACCTGTTGAGACAAAGCCCGACAGAGGTAGGTACGTAAGGGCTAGACCAATTTGGAGAGGGTGTGTGGGGAGGGTGCACGACCTCTATCGATTGCACTATCACATAATTATATCGATTGTAATTAGGGGGGACTAATACCATATGCATTGTGTGACGTTCCCTCTTCAAGATCAGCAAGTGGGAGTAGGGAAAACTAGCCAGTGAGCTACTGAGCTACAACTTAAGCCAATTGATTATAAACTGAACCGTAAAACTCCATCTTTGACTAACTCCTTCAAATCATGTAGGCCCCAAGACAGGGGGAGGGGTACGAAGCCAACCTGACATTTTTTTTCGCCCCTCCACCAACCCCTGAGACTTTAAAGTTTGCCATTGACTTCCTCTTAGGGAATACGTTGCAGACTCCCAAAGGGCACAAACGCAACGGACTTAATACGTCTTTAAACTACATTTGGCCCCAAGAAATTTTGGCCCCCTTTCGGTGCCTTGTCTGGCTACGGCCTGCTTCAATTGAAATTCGGTATCGGGTCCATTCCTTACTGCCTTGCACTCTTCAGCTCGACAGTAGCGAACCCATTGTGAACTCTCGGCCAGCAACGGTTATTCAACTGTCCTATTAATTTTTCCCAGTTATTATGCAATTTTGGTCATGTCTTCCTTGAAAGTTATGGTTTCGTCACCGAGGAACAAATTTGTGGACGCCATCAATTTTGTAGGTTATATTATTCATTTGTATTTTTCACACTAAAGTCGCAGCAGTATATAACGAATTCGGATCGGATTCAATCCAATTTTGCTGATTTGTAACAAAGGACCACAAAAATAAATTTCCACTGCATTATTTCGTGCACCCCAAAAAACCCCAAGGCGTTTAAAGCCATCTAGGCAGTGTGCAGCTACTGCTTCAAGGGCTAAAAGGGTGCTTGGGTTGATCAGGAGGAATTTTAAGAGTTTTAGTAAAGAAATTGTGCTTAATTTGTAGAAGCAGCTGGTTAGACCCCATCTCGACTATGCTGCACAGGCCTGGAGTCCCTTCTTTGAAAAAGACAAATTGCTTTTAGGGCAAGTTCAGAAGAGAGCTACTTGATTCATACCTGAGGTTAGAAATCTGCCTTATTCTCAAAGGCTTAAGCAGCTTGGGCTAACCACTTTGGAGCTGAGAAGGATTAGGGGAAACCTGCTCCAGGTTTTCAAATTTCTTTCTGAAATTGAAGGGAATCCTTTGTTAGTTTGTGGTCATTTAAAGGCATGTTCAGGTGGCTTTTCGCCTCTGTCTTGTAAGAAAAACAAAATTATTCCACACCATGTCCTTCAAACCCTATCACAATACCATCTTCCTAACTCAAGATATCTCACTTTAAAGATGGGTTACTTCTGTTAAAAATACCTCTGCTTTTCAACAAAGCCACAGAAAGTTATGTAATGTGGGCACATTCCTTCAAATTCCTTTTGTTTTTCTTTATAATTGACTGGGAGCCTCCTGTTTGTCCTTGAAATTTGATACTGTGGGAATGGTTGAATATCTTTTTCTGTAGATCTAGCATTACCCTTCACCATACGTATAGCACAACCAACAATGTTGCTTAATATTGTCTGCAGCGGCATTATAATTATAAATAAAACGAATGCAATATCAAATTAATGTGCCACCATGACATCACAGATTTCCCATGATGCATTAAATCCCAAGAAAAATTTGCAATACTTTAAAAATTTGTATTTCCCAAATGCTATAAGCTATTGAAATGCAGTTTTTAACGAATTTTGTCTCCAGAATATGCCTTTAGAGGTCCAAAGTAATCCTCGGGTTAGAGGCCATTGTAAAAAGCTTGACAAGCCTTTTGCTAGACGTGACATAAGGAAGTTCAGTTTCTCTGATAGGGTTGTTAATGAGTGGAATAGCCTGCCTGAGTGGGTTCATCGTTTTAAGGTAAACATTGACAAGTTTTTCCATGACTGTGGTAGAATCTAATCTTTCTGGGCTCGTTAGGTGTTGGTGGTTTGCTGTTTTGTTTCATGGGGGTTTTGGATCACAGGGCATCTTATGGGGCCTTTATAGCCCTCCTTTGCCTTTTAACCTGTTGTTATGTTATCTGGTCAAATGAGGCACGAATCGGAATAAACGAAAAAATTCGTTTCAAAATTGACTAGATTTGGTTCAAAATTGAAAATTCGCTTCATTTGTGAACCGAATCTAGTCAAAGATTTGACAAGATTCCTAATTTCCTATTCGTGCCCCCCAATTGATTAGATTCTATAGAAATTTGACTAGATTTTTTTTTAGAGTTTGACGTCACATGGACGGCAGAAGGCTTTTATCGCACTACGCGTGTCCGCTTAAAGCCTAGCTGTCTGTCGGTATGACGCAGCACTGGCGTAGCTACGGTGAGGGGGGGGGGGGTAGGGGGCTCCAGCCCCCACTGAATCGCCCAGCAGCCCTGTGCAAAAAATTGTATTCTTGCTGGCTGGTGATAATATTCAATCCGAGCTACCCGGCTACCATATGTGTTTTCTGTGGGGTTTCGAGTTTGTTGACACTCGGGCCAAATTTCATAACAGAGGGGATCGTTTTTTCTAGAGATGGCTGCATTTGTCAGGCATTGGAGCCAATGAATTGGGAAGGCTGGTTATTAGGGCTGTGGAATCCCAGTTGTCAAACTAGTTTCAGGGGCGGAGGGATTATGGATCTAGGAGTATCTCTGATGTCAGTTGTGTTAATTGAGGGTCCTGTCCAAGTTCAAAGAGGTTTAAATCTATCCCAACCGACAGGGCAGTTTCTGGGATCAAAGTTACGTTTGCTAATGTACGGAGCATTCTTAACAAATTCGATGAGTTTCTTGCACAGATTTCCAATGACAGTCCAGACAGTTGGAGTTACCGAAACATGGCTCCATAGTGAGGTCAGTAGGCTCTGAAATTCAGGTTCCTGGGTACAAAAGTTCCAGGCAAGATAGGACTGATACTGTCCGTGGTAGGGGTGGAGGGGTTTTACTGTTTGTCATGGATTGTGTTGAAGTCACCAAGTTTTCCTGTGGGTTCTCTAACTGCTTGTGGTGTGAACTTAGCTTTAGCAATGAGAATGCTACCCCCTTGCTTGTCGTTGTTGTTTACCGTTCACCAAATTCTTGCGCTGAGAATAATCAGTTTGTTCCAAGTTTTTAACAAAAATTCTACTAAAAGGGCTGTTGTGTTTGGGGATTTTAACTTTCCTGATATTGATTGGCATTCCTGTACTAGTGGGTCGTTTGGGAGGGATTTCCTAGAGGTTGTGACTGATGGTTTCTTTACCCAGCATGTTCTGTTTCCCACTCGTGAGGATCATTGCCTTGATTTGGTGTTAAGTACTGATGAAAACATGGTTAGAAATGTAGCTAATGGTGGTAAGGTAGGGTCCAGTGACCATGACCTTATTAGTTTTGAGTAACGTTGTTTCAGCAGTCATAATGGCAGTGACAAAATAATTCTACATTTCAGCAAGGCTAACTTTACTCGTGCTAAGGAGCTTTTAACCATAGATTGGGCTGCCCGTTGTTTCACTTAGGCCCTGCTGAGGCGTGGAGTGTTTTCCGGGATGTTGTTTCTGACACAACAAAGTTGTGTATCCTACTTAAGAATGCTGTGGTTAAAAATTGGCCTATTTGGATTTTTAGAGAGGTTCTTAGAGCAACTAGGAAGAAACGTAAGTGTTGGCGTCGATGGAGGGCCAGTAAAAGCCCAGGTAACTTAGCAGCAGGAGGTTTAGATAAACCCCAAATCTTTTCATGCCTATGTAAGGTCTAAGCAGAAACTTAAGGAGGGTGTGGGGCCTCTTAAAGGTGATGATAATACTTCTGTGTCCGTTTTTACTAAGAAATCATCATTCTTCAATCAGTTATGTCATTTTTTTAAAAGAGTTTGAAGGTTAGTAAGGCCCCTGGACCAGATGGGGTCAAATAATGAGTTACGTAATCTGTCACAGCATGGTTTCCTGCCAAGTAGGTCTTGTGTTACGAAGTTACTCAGCTTTCTTGAAGATGTCTCTTCATCTCTCGATTCTGGGGATGGCGTCGATGTCATTTACCTTGACCTTTCAAAGGTCTTTGATCGTAGGATAGGTGTTCAGGCATGGGCGTCCGCAGAAATTTTTGCAAGGGGGGGGCAAGGTCATTCATGGATGATTGAGTTGTGTACACTTTCTAAGCGGAGCGCCACCATCGGTTGGCGCGGAGCGTACAAGAAAATTTTGGGTCTTACAAACCCTCCAGATGGCCGGAAACGACACTTGGCGAGTGTTATAAGCTGCATGTACCCAGCCCTGAAACAGGAATTTCATGTCTGTAATTTTTAGATTTTTAGAATTTTCAATGTAAAAAAACGTTGAAGGGAAATCTGCCTCTCGGTCATGGCCTCGCACGCCTATTCACGATAAAACTTACAACTGTCAAACAGCCTATGTATGCCTATATCCGTTACCCAATTATGAACCATGTCCCCACCCCCACCCCCCCCCCCCCATTCACCTTGTATATCCAAGTTACATCTGCGCGTCGCCACTTGAGATCAGCACGTGACCAAAGCAAGACCAACGCATTCATCAATAGTCGGATGCCATATGCACACTACATACCTGACAACTAGTACAATTTTGGCAAAGTTTTTGCAATTACAAATTTCCAATAGATATCACGAATGATGGTCCCAAAATTACGATTTCACTATTCAGCATACCATCTCCTCTTTTGCTATTTCTGGTCAAATGTCCGTATATTTCAGTAGAAACTGACGCTGTGAGTGAAGATATTTTAATGATTTATTTTTATTTTTTTTTTATTTCAATTTTTAGTTAATTTTTTTCACAAGTTTGATTTTCCAGGGGGGGGGGGGCAAGTGCCCCCCTTGCCCCCCCCTTCCGGACGCCCATGTGTTCAGGTCAATTGTGCTGATTGGATGATAATTCGTGGCCTCATGGTTGCTGTCAATGGTAACTTCTCTACGGGTTCTGTCCTTGGCCCACTTCTTTTCTTAATTTTCATCAGTGGTATTGATAGCTCTCTTACATCTTGTATAAGTAAATTTGCAGATGATACTAAGCTTTAAAGGAAGATTAGCATTTTGGATGACTGCTGCAGAAAGATCTGGATAGGTGTAAAGCCCTTCATTTTGGTCCTAAAAGTAGCTATGATTAAAACATGAATGGTAGTGTTTTAAGTAACGTCACATTCGAGAAATATCTGGGTGTTGTAATTACTGGGGATTTAAAGTGATCAAGGGGAATTCCATTAGTTTTAGTAAGTATATTGTACTATTTGTATAAGCAGTTGGTGAGACCCCATCTTGACTATTACTCTCAGGCTTGGAGCCCCTTCAGTGAAAAGGACAAGTTTCTTTTTGAGCAAGTTCAGAGGAGAGCCACTCGCCTTATATCTGAGGTGAGAAATTTACCTTATCATGCTAGGCTTAAACATCTTGGGCTTACCACTGTGGAGGTGAGAAGAATTAGGGCCGGGGGACATGCTCCAGGTTTACAAGTTTCTGTCTGAAAGGAATCCCCTTTGTCTTGTATAGCTATTTAAGGGTTCAAAGTAATTCTCGGGTTCGTGTGCATTGTAAAAAGCTGGAAAAGCCTTTTGCAAAGCTTGGCATTAGGAAGTTAAGTTTCTCCCATAGAGTTGTCAACTAGTTAACTCCCCGTCAGTACACTGCTTTAAGGTTAACATTGACAATTTCTTCCATGAATGTGGTAGAATCTGATTATTTGGGGTTGTTTGTTCAGGTTTGGTGGTTTGACTTTTGAATAGGGTTTGGACATAGGGCATCTTAAGGGGCCTTAGCACTAGTTTGCCCTTCAACCTGTTCTGTTATGTTATAACATCGATTCACTTGCGATAGATGTGAGTGGTGTGGACTGCGGTCATGCCAAAGCGTGTAGGGATTTTTTCAATCAACTTGGAATGCACAAATTTGTTCCAAAATCATACTTGGTGTGGGTAGAATATTTGAGTAAAATATGAAACAAAATTTGCACTTTGCACGACCAGACTGTGCTACCAGTCATTGGCCAATGCAACAACCAAACCCATGTTGGGTCAATGCAGTCTCAAGGTCGCAATCTTACCACCATTACCTCTTGGGTGGAGTGGACATACCCAGTGGCGTGCGAGACGGGGGCAGGGACAGACTGCCCCAATTTTCCGCAAAATCTATATTAGAGCAGTATTCTGAAAAATTGGAACGGTTTTTCAGAAAATTCCTAAATGTGGCCGAAACTTTAAAAACGTCATGTAGCTACACCTTCACAGATTGTCACATCACAGTTGCCAGAATGGTCGAATATCCCAAATTCTTTCAAGCATTTGTCCGGAAATAGAAAAGTATCAAAGTAATTTGGTGACATAATTACGAAAAATCAAACAGAATGATAAAAAATTGCCACACATTTAGGAGCCTGTGGCTTTAAAAGAAACAATCATTCTTGAGCCTGTTTTTAGTTGCGGTGCCTGCCTTGCAGGCAACCGCAACTAATGCAGTTACTATCGAGATGTCAATTTCTGACTTTTTCGGCACTTTATTTCTATCTCCTTCTAGATGCTTTGTGGTATCGAAATACGGTTTAGTGCAATTTGTAGGGATGGTACTTCTCTTTCGTGTTTTTAAGTTTTGGTGGAAATATGATTTTCGTGAGAGTGTAAAATTGGGGGTTTTTTCACGTAAAATTTGCAAACGTGTTCTATTTTTAGTAACAATCTTGCGGAAAAACCAGGTCCGTGTGTACTCTGGGGAATAATATGTTTTTTAATTTAACACGGCGCCATCATTTTGGTTGTTTTTTTAATTCATCGAGGTGTTACGTGAATTTGGAGTATTTATATGAGGATTTCTTTGTAGAGATTTATTCTTTTCAAGTGACATGGTCGGGGTTGCTGTGGAGTAAAAAGTTTGATAGTTTAGAGGAGTTTTGTTCACTGTTTTTTCATAAAGTAAGTTTCTGTTGGAGGGAAACATTGTTATTGGTAGGTAAATATTATTTGTATAAGATGGCGAGTATTAATATTTGTGTTATATCAAGGTGTCTGGTTATGGTAAATTTGTTATTTTAAAGTTTAAAACTATGTGGAGAATATAACAATGCCCAAGAAGGGCCGTTCAAAGATTTTTTTTGAAGAAAGGAAAGGTTGGCAACAAAGAAAAAGAAAGTATGGGGGTGAATTTCAAGATAAAAGTTATGAAGGGGAGAAAAATGATGATGTCAGAGTTGGGATCAAACAAAAAGGCTCTAGTGGATATGAAAATAGTCAGAGGTGTGATGATGGGGACAGTAGGGAACATGACGATCGTAATGTATTATTTACACGTTCCGAAAGATCTACATGTACATTTTATTTTTTCGTTGTTGTGGGTGGTAATTGTTTTTTTCGGTGTTTGGCATTATTGGTTACAGGGAAGATGATGATCTTTATTTAACCCAAGTCATTGTAAGTTCATTATGTACCCCTCCACATATTTACACCACGAGTTGCCATTGCTCAGAAGCTCCACTAAAGAAGAATGCTTAAAAACCAAATTCAGGGGGAATGTTCTTGGGGATATTTATACATTTAGGGAGAAGTGCACATCATAAGATGAAGAAGTGTTAACATGAACAAATAGTTTAATGTAAAGAGTAGTCACGGTAGGGTTTTAACATGTTCATTCATATCTTGTTTTATATTTGTATGTGATGAGAGCAACCATTTGTTATTACGCTGGGCGGTGATCTGTTTGAGATATTGGGAAGAGGTCTGCATGAATGAAGGTTTTGCACAATCATTCAGGGACTGCTTTGGGTCTTCTGTTGGGGAGAAGCCCTTGAAAACCAACTGATTTGGTCTTTTTAAAGGCCATGGATAGTTCATCTCTTGTCAAAAATGTTTTGATTTTGTAATGTTTATTTAAAATTTTGAGGGGGCCGTGTGTGTTTGGCTTTCCTTTTTTACTTGAGGAAGCAAAGACATCCCTTGCCTTCTCCGGGATTTACGTCACTGTAAAACAATTACAAATGATTGCCTTATAATTTTTATATTTATGTTAAACGAACGTAAACATTAAATTTGTACCGTTTGTACAGGGTTTAGATTGTTGGCTTACACAGCGCAGTTTTGAACAGGTACAAGAAAATTCCCAATTGTAAATTTTTTGCCAGGTGGTTCTTTTCGTATATTGTAAAGTAGCAAGACACTTTATTAATAAGCTAGTCATGCTCTTTTTTGTTATGTCACTGGCTGTGGTGTTACGTTTTACGTTAGCGAAACGTTTATTTTTCATGAAGTCCGTTTCATCTTTGAAAGTGATTTGTTGAGCTATTGCATATGGGTGGTTGGAATGATGAAATTTGTCTTTTACGGAGTTTTTACTGGACAGTGCAGTCTTATTCATAGACCTGGCTTTCTTATTGCTTTTACATATTTTAGGTTATCGCTTGATCAGTTGCGAGTCGTGGCCATACATAAACTTGCTATATTATTATTTTTATTAGAAAAAGAAATGCATGGAAATTATTAAAACAATTTTTATGCAATGGCAACAGTTTTGTTCCGTAGTAAGAAGTCACTGTCAGAAAGGCGACAAGAAGTTCTTGATATAGAGTGTAGGAAGAAGCGAAACTGTTTAATGATGTGATGACAGACGAATCGCCGCTAATAGTTATAAACTAGGGACATCGATATTTTTGGTATTCGGGTTTCATGAAGGGACGCATAGATGTTGCAATTTATCTTTTATGATTTGAAAGTGATTGATTCGGTTCTCTGATTTGTGGAGGTCAACGTCGTTCAAGTGTCTATACATTACTAAACTAAGAAGTTACCGGCGAAGGGTTAGTAGTGACGTATGTGTGCGGGATTAATATAAATTGGAGAAACAGTGACAATAGGCCTAAGGCTAGAGTGAAATATCATCATATTAACATTTATGTTGAGGGAATGTAGGTGTAGGTAACGCTGACAAAGGAATTTTTACTTTGCTGTTTTATATTTTTTTTTAATTTTATTTCATCATTTGTAAAGATTATGGTAAATCTGAGATATCGACATTTCTTTTGATTCTCGTTTACTTGTTATTACATGTTACTTACAAAAAATTTTTATTAGGAAAGCTGAGAGTAAACTTGGTGCGGAGCGTACAAAACTTTTTAAAAACCATTAATCTTTAAAAAGTCTTAATGTTCAACATTGGAATTTTTTTCCCCTTTTGTTCATTAACATAAATCCATATTCAACCAAGTGACTACAACGTTACTGTCATGTATATACAGACTCATTGTCGTTTCCAACATTACGTCATAACAGTGTACTCCACCTGTATTCACTAAACAGCTAAACAAATGGCATGTTTTTCCTTATTAACTGCACTACTTAAAATACAATTTTGACTAACGTCTGTTTGGTCGAATGGTCTGTCTTGAGCCTGTGGCGCTTTACCATCTTTTATCAGAAACCCTCATGCTGTACAAGGAGTTACTAAGGAGCCGGGACATTAGGGATACCTTATATTGAATGCACAAGAAACAGCTTGTAAATGACGTTTGAAATGTTATCTGATGTGACATTTTGCTCTTTCTACAGTTCTAAATCAACTGCTGTATCATCTTTTCCTGATTTTCTGTCAACTATGAGTTGAAAATGAGCAAACCTCATTATACCGGCAATCGAGTATTTCTTTGGTGTGTTTCACGTTCCACCTCAACCACATTTCTAAAGTGAATGAACAATGTTCCTGGGTTACAAGTGTGGAACTTAACTTAGCTGCTATTGGGCAAAACACAATACAAGTATTTTGGAATGGTATTTTTGTCCCCCTAAAATATAAAATCACCTTTAAAGTACAAGACGACTTGGTACGTCGGCACCGCAACTCGTCTAGACGTTCGTCTTGTTAAATCTTGTGTAGCACAATGCCCGAAATGGCGGATTGAATACTAGCCTCAAATCGACACATTTGGGTAGCATGTGAAAAAACCCGTGCCCGAAATGGTCTTCGCGCGAAGGGTGAAAAAATGCTGCCAAATTAATTCAACGGACAGACAGGAGGGTGTTCAGGTGCATTGCTCAAAAGTTTGCCTTCTACCCTGCCCTAGCTAGAGCCAAATACGGGTAGTGACACATCTTGTGACATTTTTTTCAAAAGTAAAATCGTATATATTCCGAAGTTCGGGCAATCACACAATTTCATCAATATATATTGAATTAATTTTTTTTGAAAATTGGTGGCGTTCCTAGCAGCATTTTAGTTTCAAGTGAACAGGTTTTGCAAACGGAACCTCAAGATAGCGACTTCTTAGATTTCCTTATAAGCCTTGAAAATGCCGTTTTTGATCCCTGTCTGAGGGGTCATATTTTTCAAAATAAGGCCTGTACGTTTCGCACAAATTAATGGTGGCGCTCCACTTAGACCGCTTCATAGCAGAATTTTAGTTTCCAAGTGAACATTTTTGCGAACGACCTCAAAACAGCGACTTCTTAGATCCCCTATAAGCCTGGGAAATGCCATTTTCGACTGTCTGAGGGGTCCAATATTTCAAAATTTTCCTTAGTCTTAAGCCTGGGAAATGTCGTTTTCGAGTTTCCGAGTAGTACGAATTTTCATATTTTCTGGACGCTCCGCCCCAACCAGTGGTGGCGCTTCGCTTAGATTGTCTTTTGGGCAAAAGACTTTTGCCACAAATTGAAATGCTCCTGTACGCCTATGGAAATACTCTTCTCAGGCGTTCACTGGAACAGCTGCTTGCAACATACAGCAGGATTTCGGATTTGCAATCCTAGGATCCATAGGCCAGCGGAATGATGAACTGAACTAATCAGTATCTCAAAAATGTGTTTGAATCTCACCAGAATTAAGGACTATTAAGCCTGGCAAATGCAACTTCCAGACGTCTGGGAGGTTTAAAAATCAATTTTCTTTGTACGCTCCGCGCTAACTGATGGTGGCCCTACGCTTATACAGTAAACTCCAGCTCCTACAAAAGTACCCCGCCCTCATACCCCCCCCCCCCTCATGCAAAAAATATACTTACACTGGTTGGCAAATTTTTGGTTCTTTTCGACCAGAGATGGATTCCGGGTCCGAATTTGTTGTATTGTGGTCGCGGCTAAAGTGTGAAAACTTAGTAAAAATGAATGGATGATATAGCTTTCATAATTCATGATGGCATATACCTATCAAATCGTGGCAAATCCGTGTCACAGTGACAAATCCATAAATCTCAAAAAGGGGCCGGTGGTGACCGCGACTTAAGGCCTACATCTGTTACAAAATTCGGACCGCAGTCAGTTAAGCAAAATGCAGTATTGGTCACATATTTGTAACAGTGACGTAACGAAAACACTGCCGATAAAACCTCAGCGCTGTAATATAGTAGGTCAGAATTGTCAGTATTTATTCAGCCCAGTTTATTAATCTTCATTGAAAAAGGTAACCAAATTATCTTGTCAATTGAGGTTGCTCTTGTAAATTGTCTTAGTATTCGGTTCAAGTTATTTACTTGTCGAGGGAGTGGCAGTCTTTGAAGTAGATCTGTCACAAAATTCCGTATTTACTGTACAGGATACCGTATTTGCCTTTTTTTAATATGCTCTCTGCAGCTAGTAATTGTATCGATTCTCGACGAGTTACAGAGGGCGTTTTACAAAAAGGCAAATATGATATGCTGTACTGAACTGTAGAACTGAATTTTCTAGAGGCATGGAGAGACTTCTTAACGTGTACCTCAAGTAAATGATATAGGCCTACTTGAAAAATGAAAAATGAATTCTGACAGTCCAACTCCCATCTTCATAGCACATTCCTGAGGTGAGACATAAAATGTTGAAGTTTATTCACTTACTAACAATTTGTGGCTTTCTTCTCGTACAACCCACATACCCTGGGTATGTTTCCCTTTAAAATTAATTAAATTTAGTAATGAGTGATACCACACTTTGGTACGAGGGTGCATTAACATTCAGAAAAACAAAGAAATAATGTCCTTCGAATTGGACTGTTAGCGGAACGGCCTCCTGGAGAAAGTAGTTCCAAAGTACACCAGTTTTAGGTCCACACTGTTAAAATAATCAGTTGCTGCCAAATAAGGATGGATTGAAGGGGATTAAGACCATTTCAGAGGCTGGTTGTCAAAATAGGTGATTTCAGTCACCATGCGGATTAATAGGAGTGCACATCTTATTCCCCTGTAGCTATGCTATGGTAAATTTGTGGAGCCATCGATTGAACAACACATTGGCTGTAATGTGAGGGGTAGCTTTAGTGGGATGTGAACCTTGACAAGGTTATGGGGGAATGTAACTAAGGCAAATGGAGTAGTCAATGGATCAGGTATAGGCGGTGTGCTCCCTGAAGTGACCCAAATCCTGTTGAAAGAGGGGCTCATACCTGTGTAAGTGCGACTTTTGGGCCAGTTCCTGGGAGTGATGTACTCCAATTTCAGCCCCGAATCTTCATTTGTGGTATCTAATGCCAACATGAGAAAAGGAACAGGGACAGAGAATTGTTTAGAGCTCTACACAACAGCGTCATATATAATTCTTCAGCCCCTGGTTCGTAGATCCGTTGCTCTCTAACCACTCCTGGCTCAGTGCCTATTTGCTCACGAGGAAAGATACATCGTGTGGTTTAAAACCCTGTCCCATTTGGTTGCATCCCTGTAGTCCCTATGGCTCTTCACCACCCCATATAGCCCTGATTTGTCGCCCCTTTAACTCGCCTGCTCCAAGGCCTTCCTTCTTCCAACACCCAGGAGCGTCAGTCCCTAATCCCCATCTAGGGTGACACTCTGTGCTGATCTTGCCCTAAAACTGTATTAATATTGAATGTGAGAAAAATCAGACCTAAGCTGCGGTATTTTCAATTACGAGAATATTCAGGCCGGTGGCTTGATTACTATGGGGGGGGGGGGGGGGGTAAATTCCTACTCCCACTTCTTGGTCACCAAAAATTTTGTTTAAAAGTCAGTTGTACCTTTTACAATGTTTTTCGCGCGCTGCGCGGGCCTGCTAGTTTCATTGATGCCTTTGCGTTATGGTGGAGCACAGTATTAAAGAATGCAACGAAAAGGGTGTCGAGGCAGTGACGTCAGAGGCAAGATACGATATTGGCGCAGCGTGGCGAGCGTTTCGACAAAGGCGGTGGGACGTGACTTGAAAACCTGGAGCAAAATCAGATCGTCAGAGTGGGAGCTGAAGTTTATCGGGCTTCTTCTTTCGACATTGGATCTTCTCCCCGACTAGGGGGGCATGCCTTCCGACCGCTGGCCTCCCTTGGCTCTGGCAGATGCTACGTAGGTCCAACGTTTTTTGTCGTTCATATATCAGAATAACTAATGGACGAGCCAAGATAACAAAGCGGAGGGCCATTATAGATTGGCGATGAGTGTACAAAAAATCTTGGAATTTCATCTCCGGGGGTCAGAGGATGATCCCCGGTCGGATTTTCGGATTAGTATTTACAATGCGGCAGCCCAAGCAATTTTAAGTGCTTTGAAACGAGGAGGTTGCCATTTTCAAGCTACAAAGTTCATTTGTCCGACCAGTATACTGGCGTGTCAGGGGGCGTGTTAGGGGGTACATTGAAATAGCTAATTAAATATCCTGAGTTCTACATTGGGATAATGAGTAAAACAAAAGCAATGAACCGATCACCATCCCCCCACGCCCCCATTTAATGTTGCGGCAGCCCAAGGCGTCCTGAAACATTGATACGGGGAGCGGGATTTTTTGTCGAGGATTGTAGGTTGCTTGTCTCTGCAAGGCCTCAGGTAGACTCCCTTGTGGCACCGATTGCCTCCAAGGACATAGGCCTACTTTTTAGCCAAGCATGAAAACGCAAATTTTTACACTGACCCCTCCTCAAGCCGGCGATCACTTATTCTCCATGCCCACCCCCCCCTCCCCTTCAGAGAAATCCTGCCTACGCCACTGATCAAGACAAGGACCGACACTTTGGAGGTCGTCAAAACACGTAAAACCTCAAACACAATATCGGTTCGGTTAAAGTATCAGGTAACCAGAGGTTACATAAGATCATAAGGGGTTGCAAGTTTGAAGGAAGAATTTCCCAAGAATTGACGAAGCCTTTTGGATTTCTGGTTATATTCTAGCAGGCGCGTAGCCAGGATTGTGTCGGGGGGGGGGGGGGGCTGGGTCGAAAAGTCTAAGGATAGGTCGGGGTTCTAACCCCCAAAACCCCTCTCCTTGGCTACGCCGGCTTTCACGGACAGTCTACAGTGCCGAAAAATTTACCAATAATTAAACCAACATCGGTTTGAGCGGAACGTATAGAAAATTTTGAAAATCGCGACGCCTACTCGCGGTGCCACATACTATATGCAAGCAAACGGTCATAGTCAGTTGCCCCTGTCCACGGTAGATGTTGGGGGTTACTGAGTTGTACGGAGGTTCCATCGTTCAATTATGGCGTTTTACGCGGATAAGGGGGGGGGGGGTGGATACCGTCACCCATGTAATCGATGGCTGTATAAAAATAGCATCACTTGAAAGGAAACCTGCCACAATCGTATCAGCTTCAGGGGGAGAGGGGTCATGAGGGCTGACCTGTCGGATTTTTTTTCGGTCCAGAATGAAAAACTGTGGCTTGAGAGCAGCGCTGTTTATTCTGATCATTTGCATTTCTTTTTTATTACAGATGAACCACGTGTCCTGGAACCACCTAATGACGTTCAATTGTGTCTGCGATAGAATGTGCATTAGCAGGCATATGGATGCATTTGTTGGTTCTTGAGGCAAAACAACACGAACCTTGGAGAAAATTTGTCTCCTTTGGAGGAGGAATTAATTCCTACACCAGCTCCCCAGGTAACCTCATTCGTCCCAAACACAGGGGAATATTGCATGCCGCTTGGTAAACCAAGCGTCTTCCATTTTCAACTAAGAGTGGCTTCTTTGACTATTTGTGATGCACAACTGTAAAAAAACAGGTCGAGGACCTGATAACGATTACTTTTCTTCACAGGCCAACCAACACGTCCGTTGGATTCCGTAAAGGTGTATTAGCTTAGTTAAAATGGATATTTCAATATCATGCTCATGGCAGGAGTGAAGCCATGATATGCTCGATAGAGGGTCAGACCCGCCCCTAGCATTTCGAAGCTCCGACAAAGGTAATAAGCCTGGTCGGATGTGACCTAGTGCGCGCTTTGGAAGTGACATTTTGGAAGAAATAAAAATGTTGAAGAATATGCCCTACATAAAAGCAAAGCTGAAAAAATTGTATTGAAGGTCAAACTGCCCAAGTTATTTTGGTTTAGGTTCATTTGGTTCAGATGCTCCCCCCATAGCTACGCCATTGAAAAACCTTAAAATAAACACATTTCAAAATTTTCTGCCCTCTCCCGTTTTAGTGGTGGCGTCCTGCTCGAATACTACGCACCCCTTTCAAGAAAACCTGTCTACCCCATTCCGGGGGGGGGGGGGGTGACCCCCGAAAAAGTCTTTTCGCATAATTATCTCAGTATTAAGTTAATCCGCGTTTATTTACCTTTCTTTTTTCTTAGATCAACTATTAGTAGTGCCAATTTTCTGGAGAATTTGATCACAACGCACACTTGGGATATGTTATCCGGTAATGTGTCAAAACTGGCCAAAAAAATAATCGTTACAAATTCGTTGTAAGTTTCAAATTATCATTGCCAACAGTTAGAACGAATTAGTGACCGATCAAGTTTGATACTATGTTTCGAAGTACCTAATGTCATTAAATCACGGAGCTCTGATTGATTTCCAAAAGGGCAAAAATAAAATACCTCCCCCAATAAAACCTGTTGAGTTGGGAGACTTCAAATAATGCGCATGCATCATCTAGTGTAAAGCCCCTGTACCGCTTCTTCATGCAACTAAGGAACTCGGTGGCGTACGCATAGGGGCAATGGGCCATTTTTCTTTTTCTTTTTGTTCCCAAAAATACGTACTCTAGAACTTCAAAAGTTCAAGGGGAAGGACTGTTTCCACAAAGCCCCCTCAGTGATGTCTTCTTCCAAATTTTGCAAAAGGAAGCATCTGTGGCCCTGATTGCCTTTAAGGACGCCTACCCGTTCAAGAATTCTCAAAAGAAGGGGACTATTCCTTCCCTGGCCGGCGGGCATAGACGTACGAGACGGGGGCAGGGGAATGTTCAGGTGCGGTGAGCTATCATTTATATCGGGCAGTAACGTAGACAAATTTCAATTAGCCAAGAGTTACATTAGAACAAGACGAACGTCTAGACGAGTTGCGGTGACGACAAACCAAGTCGTCTTGTACTTTAAAGGTGATTTTATATTTTAGGGGGACAAAAATACCATTCCAAAATACTTGTATTGTGTTTTGCCCAATAGCAGCTAAGTTAAGTTCCACACTTGTAATCCAGGAACATTGTTCATTCACTTTAGAAATGTGGTTGAGGTGGAACGTGTAACACACCAAAGAAATACTCGATTGCCGGTATAATGAGGTTTGCTCATTTTGAACTCATAGTTGACAGTAAATCAGGAAAACATGATACAGCAGTTGATTTAGAACTGATCAGATCAGATAACATTTCAAAAGTCCTTTACAAGCTGTTGCTTGTGCATTCAATATAAGGTATCCCTAATGTCCCGGCTCTTTAGTAACTCCTTGTATAGCATGTGGGTTTCTGATGAAAGATGGTAAAGCGCCAAAGGCTCAAGACAGACCATTCGACCAAACAGACGTTAGTCAAAATTGTATTTTAAGTAGTGCAGTTAATTTGCCATTTGTTTAGCTGTTTAGTGAATACAGGTGGAGTACACTGTTATGACGTAATGTTGGAAACGATAATGAGTCTGTATATACATGACAGTAAAGTTGTAGTCACTTGGTTGAAGATGGATTTATGTTAATGAACAAAAGGAAAAAATTCCAATGTTGAACGTAAAGAATTTTTAAAGATTAATGGTTTTTAAAAAGTTCCGTACGCTCCGCACCAAGTTTACTCTCAGCTTTCCTAATAAAAATTGTTGTAAGTAACATGTAATAACAAGTTAACGAGAATCAAAAGAAATGTCGATATCTCAGATTTACCGTAATCTTTACAAATGATGAAATAAAAATAAAAAATATAAAACAGGAAAGTAAAAATTCCTTTGTCAGCGTTACTTACACCTACATTCTCTCAACATAAATGTTAATATGATGATATTTCACTCTAGCCTTAGGCCTATTATCACTGTTTCTTCAATTTATATTAAGCCCGCACACATACGTCACTACTAACCCTTCGCCAGTAACTTCTTAGTTCAGTAATGTATAGACACTTGAACGACGTTGACCTCCACAAATCAAAGAACCGAATCAATCACTTACAAATCATAAAAGATAAATTGCAACATCTATACGTCCCTTCATGAAACGCGAATACCAAAAATATCGATGTCCCTAGTTTATAACTATTAGCGGCGATTCGTCTGTCATCACATCATTAAACAGTCTCGCTTCTTCCTAAACTCTATATCAAGAATTTGTTGTCGCCTTTCTGACAGTGACTTCTTACTACGGAACAAAACTATTGCCATTGTACTATATAAAAATTGTTTTAATAATTTCCATGCATTTCTTTTTCTAATAAAAAAATAATAATATAGCAAGTTTATGTATGGCCACGACTCGCAACTGATCAAGCGATAACCTAAAATATGTAAAAGCAATAAGAAAGCCAGGTCTATGAATAAGACTGCACTGTCCAGTAAAAAACTCCGTAAAAGACAAATTTCATCATTCCAACCACCCATATGCAATAGCTCAACAAATCACTTTCAAAGAAAAAACGGACTTCATGAAAAATAAACGTTTCGCTGATAACACCACAGCCAGTGACATAACAAAAAAGAGCATAACTAGCTTATAAATTAGTGTCTTGCTACTTTACCGTTTACGAAATGAACCACCTGGCTAAAAATTTACAATTGCGAATTTTTTTGTACCTGTTCAAAACTTCGTTGTGTAAGTTAACAATCTAAACCCTCTACAAACGGTCCAAATTTTATGTTTACGTTCGTTTAACATAAATATAAAAAAATGATAAGGCAATAATTTTTAATTGTTTTACAGTGACGTAAATCCCGGAGAAGGCAAGGGATGTCTTTGCTTCCTCAAGTAAAAAAAGGAAAGCCAAACTGTCATATGGCTTCCTCAAAATTTTAAATAACCATTTCAAAATCAACACATTTTTGACAAGAGATGAACTATCCATGGCCTTTAAAAAGACCAAATCAGTTGGTTTTTAAGGCTTCTCCCAACAGAAGACCCAAAGCAGTCCCCGAATGATTTTGCAAAACCTTCATTCATGCAGACCTCTTCCCAATATCTCAAACAGATCACCGCCCAGCGTAATAAAAAAAGGTTGCTCTGATCACATAAAAATATAAAACGAGATATGAATGAACATGTTAAAACCCTACCGTGACTACTCTTTACATTAAACAATGTGTTCATGTAAACACTTCTTCATCTTATGATGTGCTCTTCTCCCGAAATGTATAAATATCCCCAAGAAAATTCCCTCTGAATTTGGTTTTTTAAGCATTCTTCTTTAGTGGAACTTCTGAGCAATGGCAACTCGTGGTGTAAGTATGTGAAGGGGTACATAATGAACTTACAATGACTTGTCTTAAATAAAGATGATCATCTTCCCTGTAACCAATAATGCCAAACACCGAAAAAAAACAATTACCACCCACAACAACGAAAAAATAAAATGTACATGTAGATCTTTCTTTCGGAACGTATAAATAATACATCACGATCGTCATTTTCCCTACTTTCCCCATCATCACACCTCTGACTCTTTTCATATCCACTAGAGCCTTTTTTTGTTTGATCCCAACTCTGACATCATCATTTTTCTCCCCTTCATAACTTTTATCTTGAAATTCACCCCCATACTTTCTTTTTCTTTGTTGCCAACCTTTCCTTTCTACAAAAAAAAAAAATCTTTGAACGGCCCTTCTTGGGCATTGTTATATTCTCCACATAATTTTAAACTTTAAAATAACAAATTAACCATAACCAGACACCTTGATATAACACAAATATTAATACGAGTCATCTCATACAAATATATTTACCTACCAATAACAATGTTTCCCTCCAACAGAAACTTACTTTATGAAAAACAGTGAACAAAACTCCTCTAAACTATCAAACTTTTTACTCCACAGCAACCCCGACCATGTCACTTGAAAAGAATAAATCCCTACAAAGAAATCCTCATATAAATACTCAAAATTCACTAAACACCTCGATGAATTAAAAACAACCAAAATGATGGCGCTATGTTAAATTAAACAACGTATTATTCCCCAGAGTACACCTGACCTGGTTTTTCCGCAAGATTGTTACTAAAAATAGAACACGTTTGCAAATTTTACGTGAAAAAAACCCCTAATTTTACACTCGCGAAAATCATATTTCCACCAAAACTTAAAAACACGAAAGAGAAGTACCACCCCTACAAATTGCACGAAACCGTATTTCGATACCACAAAGCATCTAGAAGGAGATAGAAATAAAGTGCCGGAAAAGTCAGAAATTGACATCGCGATAGTAACTGCATTAGTTGCGGTTGCCTGCAAGGCAGGCACCGCAACTAAAAACGTAATTTTCTGATCACTCGGCATATTTGCTGTTTTTAGTTGCGGTGCCTGCCTTGCAGGCAGCACCGCAACTAATGCAGTTACTCTCGCGATGTCAATTTCTGACTTTTCCGGCACTTTATTTCTATCTTCTTGTAGATGCTTTGTGGTATCGAAATACGGTTTAGTGCAATTTGTAGGGATGGTACTTCTCTTTCGTGTTTTTAAGTTTTGGTGGAAATATGACTTCATGTAAAATTTGGAAACGTGTTTTAGTAACAATCTTGCGGAAAAACCAGGTCCGTATGTACTCTGGGGAAAAATTGAACACAGCGCCATCATTTTGGTTGTTTTTTTTAATTCATTACAGACAGGTGTTTAGTGAATTTTGAGTATTTATATGAGAATTTCTTTGTAGGGATCTATTCTTTTCAAGTGGCATGGTTGGGGATAGTTTAAAGGAGTTTTGACTTTAAAGGGCTGTGTGAATTTCTCACAGTAACGACAATATTCACAAAGTAAGTTTCTGTTAGAGGGAAACATTGTTATTGGTAGGTAAATATTATTTGTATGAGTTGGCGAGTATTAATATTTGTGTTATATCAAGACGTCTGGTTATGGTAAATTTGTTATTTTAAAGTTTAAAATTATGTGGAGAATATTACAATGCCTAAGAAGGGCCGTTCAAAGATTTTTAATTTAGAAAGGAAAGGTTGGCAACAAAGAAAAATGTGAATGTGAATGTGAAAAAAGTGTGACGATGGGGGAAGTATGGGAACATGACGATCGTGAGGTATTATTTATACGTTCCGAAAGATCTACATGTATATTTAATTTTTTCGTTGTTGATAGCTGTTGGAGGGAAAAATGTTTACGAAGCTTGTGTTGATAGATTCAAACATGGTTTTGTGAAAACTGGGGGGTTTGATTTGCCGTCTATTGAAATAGGAAAATGTGTTTCAGTTGAGAGTAGGCCGATTCGTGTGAGAAAAATACGTGGGGATGGTAATTGTTTTTTCGGTGTTTGGCATTACTGGTTACAGGGGTAGAAGATAATCATTTTTATTTAAGACAAGTCATTGTAAGTTCATTGTGTAGTTAATCGGGAAAACGTGCCATTTATTTAGTCAATACAGGTGGAGTATATTATGACGTAGTGTTGGAAATAGAAGATAATGAGTGTACATGAGAACAGCGTTATAGAGAATTGGTTGAAGAGGGGTTGTGTTAATCAACATAATGAAGAATTTTTCGGTGTTAAATGTAACATATTGAAAAGAGGAGACATTTTATTTGAAGAGGAGGGTAATCAAATGTCAATGCAAAGTTATGTGAAGAGAGCAGATGTTTGTTTAAATGAGGGGAGTAATCATATATTAGTGAAAGGGTCTATGGGAGTGACTGAAGATAGGTATAAATGTTGGGAAAATAAAGGTTTTGTGATAAAACGTAGTGTGGGTATTGCAAGTGATAGTACTAAAATGATGCTTAGAGAACAAATACGTAAGCGTCAATTTAGAAAAGAAGAGGAGAGTCCAATTAGAGAATTGCAACGTCGCTTTTGGAATAAAATTATGGAGGGGCCTACACATGTTTGCTTTTATTGTGAGCAGTTATGGTATAAAGAATGTGCACTGTGGGTGAATTTAGTTAGATTTAGCGGAAATACTAATATTTGTAAGCAGGAAGGAGGTATAGATGAAGGATGGGTCTGTAAAACCTGTTTAAAATATATAAAAGAAGGCAGAGTTCCGTTATTAAGTCGAGATAATAATATGAAAATGTATGAGATACCAGAAGAATTGAAGAAAGGTTGGTCGCTTTGCGAACACCTTTTATGCAGTTGCGTGAGCTTCCTCGAGGAGGGCAATTTAGTATTAAGGGAAATGTTGTTAAAAGTTATAAAACGGCTGTTTTTTCTGAAAATGTTAGGCCTAGATGTGTTGTTCTTGCTGCTCGCTGGCTGATAGAAAATGAGGATATCAAGATACACAACAATGACTTAGGAAAGGAAGACACGTTTTGAAAAGGATGAGCAACTTCTGGTAAGTGGGTCTGCTGCCCCTCTTTTACTAACACCACCATTACTTGCCTACACGATGTTGAGTTCGCGCTAGGAGGGCCTGTATAATAGAGTAGTCAGGTTCCTGTTTTTTGACTCATTCAAAATGCCGTTTTGCATCGCGGAAGGATATATTGCAAAAAATGCCTGAAATACCTTTAATTTTCTTTGAATGATTACTTCAACTACTTTCCTAGCACATAGAGATCACAAATTGAACACATCTCTTCACTAACATGGTCTAATATCCCCCCCCCCCCCAAAAAAAAAGTTTTTCTAGGGTGTTAAATTCGTAGGGTAACCTCCTTCGGCGGGATTCCCCTTGAATTGGTGGTGTGCTACCTTTTGTCTTCACTGCAAAGTCATACATATCACTCATCCGTGTCCGTGAAAAACCATGGGGGTCGTCCCATGGTTGCATTGACAGAAGAACTATATTCAAAAAAGGTCACAGCTTTGAGCTGCCTTTAGTAGCAGCTCCCTGGTATTAGTCCCGTTCATATACGTCACTAGTATCCCTTCCCCAATTATTTCTAAGTTCAGCATTTAATCAAACTTGAACGATATTGTCTTACACAAATCAGAGTGTCGAACCATCCAGTAATCAATCATACAGATACATTGCATCATTTTTACGTCCTATAATGAAACGTGAATACCAAAATGTCGATGTTTATAGTTTATAGCTATTAGCTGCGATTCGTCTGTCATCACATTATTAACCAGACACGTTTCTTATTACATTCTATAGCAAGGACTTTTTGTCGCTTCTTTGACGATGTCCTTTTACTACGGAAAAAAGTATTGTCATTGTAGTAAGGTTATATATGGCCATGACTCGCAATTGATGAAACGATTACCTAATGAAAGCAATAAGTAAGACAGTTCTATGAATACGAATAAACTGTCGAGTAAAAGATTCCGTAGAAGACGAATTTCATCATTCCAACAACACGTCTGCAATACAATTGTAGTTTGGCCCTTTAATACGGAAAGTTGCAACTTTCTGCTTACCATAAGTTGACCCTTATCAGCTTATGTTATGTGACACTAAATTTAGACCGTGCACAGAGGGTCAAATTGTTGGTTAACGGACGAAGATTTGAACATTTCAAGACATTTCGTAACTGTAAATTTCTAGCTAAGTGGCTCGTTCGTTTCATCTCTTTGCCCTTTTCGCAAATGGAAAGTTCGCAAGATATTTATGAGCTAATTATTCTCTAGTTTGTTATAATTATGTCAGGGAGTTGTGGTGTTATCAGGAAAACGTTTATCCATTTTTCTCTTTAAAGTGATTTGTTCAATTATTGCAACTATTGCCAAATACGGGCAATGGTTATGAGAATCGGGTAATCTGATTTTCGATAATTTAATGATGTAGGGTGAGAATGTCTTCCCGTAAGTCTGCTTGAAAATTCATTTCAACACACCGTGTAACGTGACAATTCTGTCAATAAGTGTTACTAATAGAAGAAAAATCATCTACTTCATTTCATCCAATGGTAGTGGTACATTTTATCTGATTCTTTTGATCAAAATAGCGACTGCTATAAGATCCCCACAGGCCTTATTTTTTTCAAAAGTAAAATCATATATAGTAGGAAGTTGGGGCACACAATTTTTTCAATATATATTGAATTTAGCCAAGAGTCGCAATAGAGTAAAATTCATTAGCATGTTTTCAATTCCGGTTTGTAGTTTCCCCGAAATGATGCGGGATTCATCGACTGGCAGTGATACATTTTATCTGGTAATTTTCTGATCAAATAGCGACTGCTTAGATCCCCCTATAAGTCTGGGAAATGGTCATTTTCGACTCAGGGGTCCGATTTTTCAAAATTTTCTGTTCGCTTCGCGCCAACCAGCGGTGAAGTTCCGCGCAGATAAGTCTTCCTAGCAGCATTTTAGTTTCAAGTGAACAATTTTTGTGCAAACAGACCCTCGAATTAGTGACTTCTAAGACCCCCTATAAGCAAAGGTTTTGACTATCTGAAGTGGTCAGGTTTTTCAAAATTTCCTGCACGCTTCGTCCCAACTTATGGTGGAGCTCCACTTACACCGCTTCATAGCAGAATTTAAGTTTCAAGTGATCATTTTTTACAAAAGGAAACTCAAAATAGCGAATGCTTAGATCCCCATATAAGCCCGGGAAATGTCATTTTCAACTGTCTGAGCGGTTGGATATTTGAAAATGTTTTGTACGCTTCGCGCCAACTAATGGTGGCGCTCCGCTTAGTCTTTCTGGCTGAATTTTAGTTTGGAACGAACGTACGTTTATCTGCAATTGAAACTTAAAAAAGCGACTGCTTGGATCCCCTTTTCAAGCCTGGGAAATGTCATTTTTGACTGTCTGAGGGGTACGAATTTTCAAATTTTCTGGACGCTCCGCGCCAACCAGTGGTGGCGCTCCGCTTTGACTGTCCTACAGGCAGAATTACATTTCTCGGGCAAAAACCTTGTGCCCCAAAAGTGAAATGCTCCCCTACGCCCCTGGAAATACTTCACTCAGGCATGCACTGGAACAGCTGCTTGCAACATTCAGCAGGATTCCGGATTTGCGATCCTAGGATACATAGTTCAGTGGAGTTATGAACTGAGCTAATCAGTATCTCAAAAGGGTGTTTTAATCTTAGAAAAATAAAAAATTTTCTCACCAGAATTAGAGACAAATAAACCTGGCAAATGCCATTTCTAGCCATCTGGGAGGTTTTAAAATCCAAAATTTTCTTTGTACCCTCCGCGCCAACTGATGGTGGCGCTACGCTTAGATAGTAAACTCCAGCCACCTACCAGGGCTTTGTCCCCTGAACCCCACCAGGGGACCTTAAAGCGGCCCCTGGACCCCAGGCTGATTGGGCCAACAGTCTAAACCCTGTACAAACATGGGCCGATTTTCCTAAATTTTTAGCCAAATCGTTCGTTCATTTCATCTCTTTGCCTCGAATTGACCATTGATTTAATTAACTATGCACCGACCTAAACAATGGTCAAACCATTGACCTCCAACTTTGGTCAAAATTTACTAATTTATGGTCAGATCTAACCATTAATTGGTCACTTTTTGACCATACCATTGAGTCGGTGCATAGTTGACCATAGTGTTTTTAGTTGCACTCTGTGGTATGAGTTGGATCCTCTCTGAAAGAAGGATGATTATTCTAAACAGAGCGTCACCATAGGTTGGCGCGAATTGTACAGAAAATGAAGTAGCCCATGAAGGGAAACCTCCTTGAATATCCTGTTTAAAAAGGCAAATATACTTCTTTGTTACAGTAGTAGAGTCCATGCCCAAAGTCCAAAAGCTATTAGTAGCTAACAGTCGTCAAATCACCTTAAAAGTATAAGACGACTTGGTTTGTCGGCACCGCAACTCGTCTAGACGTTCGTCTTGTTTGTTATTGCAAACAAAAGCTAAACAATAAAGACTGTTTAGATTCTCTTTTACAAGCATCAAAACGCAATACTCAGCCATCTGAGGGGTCGTGATTTTTCGAAATATTTCCCGTTTTGCGCCAACTAATGGTGGCCCTACGCTTAGTCTTTCGGGAAAAGTTACATCTTTCGGGTAAAGGACTTTTTAATCCTGGTCAATTTGCCAACTTATTTTGAGGGAAGCATTTTATTTTCTGCATGCTCTGTGCCAACTAATGGCGGCGCTCCGCTAAGATAGTCAGTTTGGCGAACTTTTGGCGGTTTGTGGGCAAGAAAAAAGCCCAAACTGAAATGCTCCCGTTAGGCCATGCCGGTCGATCCTCCTTTATTTTGACTCAAATGTTATCAGTTTTATCCCCATGAACCACCACAATTCAACTTTTAACACTATCCCCGATTCCCTGTCAAAGTCGAAATTCTTGCACCATTTTGCATCTAGGATCCTTGAAAAGGCCAACAATTTTCAAAGGGAGCGGGACACCGCTTCCCCTTAGACCCCACGCCGGCAATTACTCAGCATACTACGTGCCCCCTCCCTTCGGAGAAATCCTGCGTAGGCCACTAAAAAAGGAACTAAGGTTGCAATGACGGTTATGGTATTTTTTCTCTGGCTCCAACATTCTTTCTTGAACGAGTAGGCCAAGGAGGTAAAGGAGTGAAAGACCATATCCGAAATAGGGACTTCCGCGTTCGCGTTATGTTGACGAAGCTCCAACAGGCAGAAAATTCTACAGCAGTATAGTCAGGTCAGGTCCACTGTGAAGATACAATGGCTGTAGGTCCCCCAAACTAAAAGAAGTTTGTATTAGCCACTCTGAGGTGGGGGTTTCATCACTGCCACGTGACTCATTGTTGCCTACTTCTGTATCTTCACAGGGTTATGTTGCCAGAACCTGTATTCACTGTTGCAATGGGATGAAGTTTCGGCTCAGTTTGTAACCAATTGGTTCAAGTAAGGCCAGCCAGATCGTGGCTCACTGGCTTGTTTTTTCTAATCCATTGCTTATGCTAAGCCCCAAGTATAAGGACAGTAGGTCTTCGGTATGACCCGGCGAGGAGTCATTGAAGACCTCCCGACTGCAGGTCGGTTGTTGTAACAGCTTAATCCATGCAGTCGGTGATGAGATAAAGTAGTGCTGTACGTGAGCGCAATGTGCATGTTTAGGAAGCAAAATTGGGCTCAGATCAAGTTTCAAAAGTGGGGACGGCACAAAACATAAGCGTAAGGGATGATGTCATCCTGCTCGAAAGAACCTTAAAGCGGAGCGCCACCACCAAGTTGGAGCAGAGCGTAGAACAAAAAATCGAGACCTCATGTGCCGGCATCTCCTAGGCTTGTCAGCAAAGCTGTGTCCTCGATATTTGAGCTTTTGCTTGCAATGAAACGTTCACTTCAAGAAAAATATGCAGTTGCACACCGACAAAGGGGAAAGTGCCTGAATTTTTTTTTTTTTTTTTTTGCATGTTACTTACCATAATTCTCACTTCAACTTACCTCAGTCAGTTATGTTCTCAACTCGAAGGGTAGATGATACTTCCTCTACTGCGTCTGCGGCTCAGAATCGAAGGTTCCTCCTCCCTTCAGAACCCTCTCCAAGTCACTCTAGAAAATTTCGTGACAAAATCTGGCTACACACAAGCCCGCGAACTTACCTCTAAATGGGATAAGGCATCCCCAAACCGTGAAGCTAATAGCAACTCTGTCCAAAGCATTGCAACATATAATATTCTTGAAACATTTTGTAAGGTCAGTTGTGTTTCTTGTAAGCAACTTGAAAGTTCAATAGTTCGTCTGCGCAAGCGCAGGAAGAACAAAATAGCACGTCTACTAGGGAAATTCTATTCAATCCATGTCTGACTTATAAGGAAACTTTTAACGCACGTGTAGTTTTGTGCCGTAGGTTATATAAAATTTTGGAGCAAACATTTGCAATTAAATCTGCTTTTTGACTTATTCCCCAGTTGTGAGACCATTAGGGAAATCGATGAAACATGCAAGCCATGCATGTATTCCTTACCTACCTTTCCTCTTACACACTCCGATCAGTATACTCACCTTCGACGTTTACCATGACTTACCTTTACTTACCTTAAGTCGCGTGTTTTGAAAATACTGTTTTATTTCTACCACTCTTCATATATTTGTAAGCCTAACCCTTTGTCCCCACTAGGGATTTACTGAAGGAGTGTCGAATCCACGCCTTTAATTATTTATCCTCCGAAGCTTTTAACTCCACCACGACTTACCTTGACTTACCTTTACTTACCTTAAGTCGAGAGTTTTGAAAAAAAAAAAATTGTTAGCCTGACCCTTCATCCCTACTAGGGATTTACTGAGGGAGTGTCGAATTCACCTCGTTACTTATACAACCTTCGACGCTTTTAACTCCACCATGAGACTTACCTTTACTTACCTTAAGTCGTGTCATTTGAAAATACTGTTTCATTGCTAACTCTCTTCTTATTACTGTAAGCCTTACCCTTAATCCCCACTAGGGATCTACTGAGGGAGTGTCGAATTCACCCCTTTACTTAAACTTCGACGCTTTGAACTTTACCATGACTTACCTTTACTTACCTTAGGTCGCGTCTTATTTCATTGCTAACTCTCTTATAATTGTAAGCCTAACCCTTAACTAATCCACACAAGGGATTTACTGAGAGAGTGTCGAATTCACCTCTTTAGTAAACTTCTGTACAACATCGACCAACTCCATACTTACCTGTATTTATCTTCAACGACCCCGTCGTTATGCCATTATATTTATTTACCTTTACTCACCTCAGCAGCCCATTTCCATGAATTTGACAAGGGTTTTAAAGTGGATCTGTAGCTGTCTGGTCATAATCAACAAAACTTACCAATCTACGAGCCCTACTGTTCCCCAGTTTCCAGCGAACTCCATTAAGGCCCTACCTCCAGGAGCGAAGGGGGTGAGGTGGGCATCTCTTTTGTCTCGGTAGTCTCCTTTGTTTCTCTCATCTCCTGGAATTCCTATGATGATCACTGGGGCCCCCATGGTCCTGCGGGGTCACCCCTATACGGCTGGAAAGGAGGAACGGCCACACCTTGATCAAGGCCCCGGCGAGCTCGTCTAAGTGCCAGGGACGGCTGGAAAGTGGGCCACTTCCAGGAAAAACCCTCGGTCTTGGGGGGGGGGGGGGACGAGAGGTATCGCAATGCTTGACTTAAGCATTCCGCTGACTATGACACGAGGATGTGTATGCCGATGAGTCTCAAAAGGGATGATGGCACCTCCTACTGAAGACATTGCCAGTTTGCATTCCGCGGTCCAGTTGTGAAACAGGTGAGGAGGTAAGTATGTGCAAAGTAGATTATTGGACCCTTAGACTGACTTGTTACCTGCCATCTACAACACACACACACACACACTCGAACTCGATCGCAAAATTTACTTGCTTGTCATTGACCACCAATATGCCTTGAGATTCAGTTACACCCACTAGTCAAGCCTGGGTCATTGAGTGACGATGAATGATTGGCAGCAAAAATACACCAAAGGGTTTACTTGGTTACCATGGTAAACCATAGTATTTTAGCTAGTCTCTAGATAAACCAGAAGCACCGGCAGAGGGAGTTACATTCTTCAGAAGGACACTGATGATTCCATGGAAGTTAGGCTAGTGGAGAAATCTCGGCGTATATATCCTCATATGTAACACTAGGTAAAGAGAGTAGCTCCTGGCTTCACTGCGCCCCATTGTCCGGGATAAAATAGTGTCAGGGTCTGACTTGTATGATCATGGCCAAATTACCAAGGTAACATTCCGAATGTTCACGGTGGCAGGCTGATGAGTTAGATAAATGGAATTTAACGGCCCAGTTTTAAACCAATTCGTTTGCACTCGCTTGTTTTCCCTACTCCATTGCTGGTGCTGAGCACCAAGCACAATAACAGTAGGAACAATCCGCAATTTTATTTATCCTTCTCATCCAAAGTAACATTTTCGTCTCCTGTGCATTCGGAAACTTTTGTTTATTCACTCGAATTTAAGAATAGTCGTAGCAGTCCTGATTGTCCTGACAACGAAAACCCATCAAAATTTTATTTCCTGTTCAGATTTTGTGGTTGTCATCTTCCACAACTCAAAGTTGATCGTCTCGTCGTCTTGTCACGTTTCCATGATTTGAAAAAGGGAATTCATTCAAACCTTGTTCATTTTCAGTCTTGAGCTTCCTGGGTGATTGAGATCATGATTCAGCAACAATAGGATGACTCTCTTACCACCTACCCTTGGCCTCAAACCCCTTATGATTGATTCCATTCTGTGTTACTCCAGATAATCTCCTTCTTGATAAAAAAGAAATACTTCCTTATTTCCTCCTTAAAAATTTGATCTTCAAAATGTAAACTGTGATCCCTCCCCTGACCTAGAACCATCCCCTGTCACAAACGCATTCCCATAACCACACAAATCATGTTTCGTTTGTCCTTCCTTTGCTTACAGCTGGCTCTGTAGGACCATGGTCCATCCCTTACTACATAATCAGCCTTTACCTCCTCCTCAGGACAAAAGGTAATTTTCGCCCATTACTTCCACCCCCACGCAAACTTCTGACAAGTATTTGAAGGGCAGCCGACCACACCTGGATGTAAAATGTGAATAAAAGTCATAGGCGTAGTCTAATTGATTTAGGGAGGAGAGGTGGAATGACTTGCTGAAAAATTCCTACGATTATTTATTTACCGTCCTTAGTTTTAAGAGGTATATTACACCGTGCGTCAAGCTTATAAAAATGCTTTGTGTTGTCATTTTTTCAAACTGTTTCATATTTCTGGAAAATAGTTATGGCAATTTGAGCGCAACATTTTGTGTTGATGGTAAAGAGCCAAATTAGCGTTTGCCCTAACTCACCCCTCTCCAGCCTGTATGTGAAATGATGCTGACGTCGAAAGAGATAAAAAACATATGAACCGTTCTACTACTTAAATAAAGATCAAGGGTGCAAATCCGCTTCACATGCCATTTTCTGATACAAATTTTGCATTCAGGGTCAGCAGCGAGACAGATATGTTAATTTCCCAACAAACCCATCTAAAAATTACAAGGCCAATCCTTTACTTGATGATTTATACAAAGCTTTTGACATTTGATGTTGTGTTTCTCCAAGGCTTATTATCAGAAGGAATTTATAATAAGGAGAGTATTGAGATAACGTCTGAGGCTCGCATGGTTAATCATTGACTCGTTCGACCCCCTCCCCCGCCTTCCCAACGGGACCTGTATTCCCCGATGCCGGTGCATGTGAAGACCCCGAGTTATGGAGTGACAACAGTGACAATTACCATGGAAGCGAGGAGAAATTTCGCGTTGACATTGTTGAAAACCCACTCCCTGCCGCTGAAAAATTTTCAATGCGATTGATAAAAAAATAAAACCGACGTTCAAAAAAAAATCGATAATTTGGGAACATTTCCAATTAAAAAGGATGAAGATACATCCATTATTCGTTCGAACGAAACCTCACCCGCAATTTTTTGGATAAGCATCCTGGCCAGAAAAATTAACAACCTAATCTCTCCCCTTCCATTTTTATTTATACACCCAACTTCGCCCTCCCATTTCGCAGAACGTAAAGTTGCTGTTGAATGTAAATCTAGGATTTGCAGCTAAGGTGTTAAACTTGCGTAGCGTTTCCCCTTGGCACGTATTGTTGCTAAAACAATGCTTTGCGGTTAAGTTTCCCTCGCGTACCATTCTACTCTATCGGCCCCATACAACTCCCTTTCTGTTTTTCTTTAGTCCTCCTCGCCCCACCTCTCTGCTAAGGAGGCATAAGTATGTCATCTTCTTTTCATCACTTATTTCCACCGTACCCCGCCTTCTCATACCTTAAAGTATGGAATGGTTGCTGTTCAACAAGGCTTTACTTCAGACCTATTCCGAGTATCAACAAATATTTATCCCCACAATCTCTGCCCAACCCTTACCAGCCTCCTCCACCTCCTAGAAAATGTTTGCTGTCGTTATAGACTAGGCGTTTCTCAAAGGACGTTTTCAACTTACTGTTTCCCCAAAACAGCAGTCTTTGCCTCCTCTGCTTAATCCCCACCAACCTTCAACGTTCTTACGCTTAATAGTCCATCTTAGATACTTCCCCTTTCCCTATTCTTAAATCCACCACCCTCCAACCCGATATCCTCTTTACCTCCTCTGCTTAATGATCACCAACATTCAACCCTCCGAGACTCGTTCTTGCTGTTGATGGAACTTAATCTGGTGCTTAATCGTCCATCTTAAATACATGAACCCTCTTTCCACTATTTTTGAACCCACGAACCCTGCACCCAGACACCTTCTTTACCTCCTCTGCTTAATCTCCCTTTCACCTTCAACCCTCCTGGACTTGTTATTGCCATTGATGAACTAAGCTCTGGCACTTAATTGTTCATTATAAATACTTTCCCCTTCCTTATTCCTCAACCCACCTCCCTGTCCACCCGACATCCTCTTTACCTCCTCTGCTTAATCGCCTTGCTGTTGATGAACTAGGCTCTGATGCTTGATCATCCATTTTAAATACTTCCCTTTCCTATTCTTAACCCATCACCCCTACACCCTTTCTAACCTTCTCTGATTAATCTACATCCACCTTCAGCCTTCCGGGACTTGTTCTTGCTGTTGATGAACTAGGCTCTGATGCTTGATCGTCCATTTTAAATACTTCCCTTTCCTATTCTTAAACCCACCACCCCCTAAACCCTCTTTACCTCCTCTGATTAATCAACATCCACCTTCAACCCTCCGGGACTTGGTTTTCTGTTGATGACCTAGGCTATGATGATTAATCGTGCATCTTAATAAATACTTCCCCAACTCCTATTCATGAAATCCACGACCCTCTCGACCCCTACACCCTCCTCATCCTCCCTTATCTCATCTGCTGAAACTTCATCAATCCCTTTCCTTTTCTTAAACCCACCACCCCTCCACCCATCTAACCTCCTTTGATTCATCTACACCCACCTTCAACCCTCCGGGACTTGTTCTTGCAGGCTCTGATGCTTAATCGTCCATCATGAATATTTTCCCTTCCCCTTTTCTTAAACCCACCACCCCGCCACACCGACACCCAGTTATCTCTTCTGATTAATCAACATCCACCTTCAACCCCCCGGGACTTGGTTTGCTGTTGATGAACTATGCTATGATGCTTAATCGTCCATCCTAATACTTCCTTCCTTTTTCTCATATTCTTAAACCCACCGTCCCCTCCACCCCGACACCCTCTTTACCTCCTCTGATTAATCTACATCCAAGTTCAAGTTTCCGGGACTTGTTCTTCCTGTTGATAAACTAGACTCTGATGATTAATCGTCTATTTAAATACTTTCCCCCGTTTCCTATTTTTGAACCCACCACTCCTCAACCCCTACACTATTTTCATCTCCTCTGCTTAAACTACATCCACCTTCAATCTCCGGGACTTGTTCTTGCTGTTGATGCACTAGGCTCTGATGCTTGATAGTCTTAAATACTTCCCTCTTTTCCCATTCTTAAACCCACCACCCGACACCCTCCTTACCTCCTCTGATTAATCAACATCCATCCACCTTCAACCCTCCGGGACTTGTTTTGCTGTTGATGAACTATGCTATGATGCTTTATCGTCCATCTTAAATATTTCCTCCTCATATTTTTAAACCCACCACCTCCTCCACCCGACAACCCCTTTACCTCCTCTGATTATCAAAATCCACCTCCAACTCACCGGGACTTGGTTTGCTGTTGATAAACTAGGCTCTGATGCTTAATCGTCCATCTTTAACGCTTCCCCCAACTCCTATTCTTGAACCCACCACCCCCTACACCCTCCCTTATCCCATCTGCTTAAACTACATCCATCTCTTTCCTTTTCTTAAACCCACCACCCCTCCTACCTCCACTGATTCATCTACATCCACCTTCAATTCTCCGGGACTTGTTCTTGCCGTTGATAAAGTAGGCGCAGACGCTTAATCGTTGATCTTAATATTTCCCCTTCCCCTTTTCTTAAACCCACCACCCCTCCTACCCGACACCCTCCCCACCTCCTTTGGTTAATCTACATCCACCTTCAACCCCCTGACATATTTTTGTTGTTAATAAACTAGGCTCTGATGCTTAATCGTCCATCTTAAATATTTTCCCCTTACCCCATTCCCACCATCCCCTCCACCCCCGACACCCGCTTTACTTCCTCTGATTAATCTACATTCAAGTTCAAGCTTCCGGGATTTGTTCTTGCTGTTGATAAACTAGGCTCTGATGCTTAATCGTCAATCTTAAATACTTCTCCCTTCTCCTATTCTTAACTGAGAGGCTCATTGAGTTGATATCGATAACTTAATGAGAGTGTGAAAGTGGTCACTACCACAGGAAAGTTCTTAAGTCAGCATAATAGGTCAAGTTTTGTACCCGATAGGTACGGAAAATGTTCAACTTTTCAATTTTGTGGTTTTCCGACTTTTAAATGTTTTGTGCATAGTTTGCAAAAGTGTCTCGTCACGATTTTATAAAAACTGAACTGAACCCTTAACTCTTAAACTCTTGAAACAGTTATTTATGATTGAAAGATACGGGGATTGTCTAATATTGACCATTTGCCATTGGTATGTGAAATAAACTAAACAGCTTTTAAAAAAACTGTTGAATTTCATGAACCAACTCAATTAGCCGCTTTGAACCCACCACCTCTCCACCCCGACACCCTCTCATCTCTTCTGCTTTATCTACATTCAAGTTCAAGCTTCCGGGACTTGTTCTTGCTGTTTATAACAGTGGCGTAGCTAGGATATTTTCCAGGGGGGGGGGGGGAGGGGGGCAAAGAGCGAAAATTTCCCCAAAACTTTACAGTTTCAGTTTCAGTATATTTTCAGTTTCAGTATATTTTCAAGGTCAAGGTGCATGTATTACACACAAAATACGTAAACTTATGATAATAACAAGACTATCATGACGTCATGTATAACGTTACACAATGTCATCATGGGCCCGTTGTCACCCCCATCCCCAGTGATTAGTTAGATTAATTTTCCGATCAGATTAAATAGATTAATTTTTCGAACCAGTCCTTTAAAAATATGGTAAACATCATACCTTTTTCCGGGTTTGCAGGATTATTATGTCTAGACAATGGTAAGCTATTGTTTTTAACTCCATCCATGGTTAAACACAGAGTAAGATCAGTCTATAATCCTGGCCGGTACTAGCTTGTAGGATGAGAGGCCATTAAATGCTTGAACTCAACCCAGGGCGCTGTCAACCAATAGGATGGAAACTGGGCTGTTAAACCTCGCCTAACCTAACCTACCCCAGGGCGTTGTCAACTTTAGTGACGGGTGAGAGTGATACGCGGAGCGCGACCATTGCTTCGCGCGGAGCTTCCCGCCAGGGGAAATTTCGTTAAAAACACCCCCAGACTGCAGGAAGTGACACTCTCTGTGCCTCATTACTGCATGCTTAGAATGCCATATTTTTCTTGTCCTGAAAACTTTCAAGGAGACCATTTGTTCACAATATATATCAAAAGCAAAAATCGGAAACTCAGGTATGTATTGCAGATAGCCTTTAATCGAATAAAAATATAATGGTTGTGGAAAGAAAACAAACGGAAATTGTGATAATTAAGTGACTCACTAGGGGAATATTTCGTTCACGAGGATATATGTTACTATTTTCTAGCAACGTATTATCCAATAGTGCATCAAGTTGATGAACATAACATTAGCTCAACAATACGTAGGGAACTAGCTCGATGATGGTTGTATCCTGTGCTCCGATCTTATAGCCTGTCAGAGTTGCGCAGTATACTCTGAACTGATCAAAATACCCTGCATGTGTACCAGAGAACATTCACGCTGTTGCAGAGAGGGCATTTCTGCGGAACGCGAGTCAAGCGCGCTTCATGTTGCAGTGACACAGATGAGATCGGGGGAAATACGTTGCATGGAAATTCGAGTAACGCATGAGAAATTTTTCACGATTTCTTATAGTGAGTAAACTTTAAAGAAATCGGAAAAAGAAGTATTATTTCGTCAACTTGAAATTTCCCGAAATTCCACAAATTTCCCCAAAATATTTTCCGGGGGCAACTTAAATACCTCCCCTGGTTTCCTACTTTTAAACCCACCACCCCACCCAGACACCCTTTTCATCTCCTCTGCTTAAACTACATTCATTTTAAACCTTCCGGGACTTGTTCTAGCTGTTGATGAACTAGACTCTGACGCTTAATTATCTATAATGAATACTTCCCCCTTCCCCCTATTTCTAATCCCTCCAGCTACCCCTCCTCCGATAACGTGAATATTGATCAAATAGGTTTTGCTGCGAAAGTGAGTCATCTTCCAGCCCTTTCCCATTTCAGCTGGTTAAAATTTATTGACCAAACCTTAGTTTAGCCCCACTCGCTGCCCTACCAGAAAACATTAGCCCCACCCTCTCTCCAACAACAACAGAACATTATTCCCATTGCCATCTTAACCCCAACAAAGGTTTGATATTTTCAGATGATGTTGATGAAAATGTGTTCACTTTACATTCAGTTTGTATCTCTAAACGAACCCAATTCATTCAGACCGACCTGAAAAAAATTGTCTTGCATTGAGAAAAAAAAATTGGAAGTATTTTCTCAGAGAAATTTCTGAAAAATTTGGGTATTACTATGGGTTCCACTTGAGACCTGCCCTTCCTTTAAACAAAACCAAGCATATCGTCGACACGACTGAGGGTTGTTGTGATGTTATCTTGTGGATAATGGTTCCCTGACTTTCCATCTCCTTTATGATGGCATGGCACAATGCAACCCTCTCTCCCCCGGCCCCACCTCAGACCCACCCACGTTCTCCTCTTCCACGGCACACGGTTGGTGTTCTCCAACTAGTATTTGCTAGTTTGTTTTAAAAATTATTTTATGGTATCAGCCCATGCCATTTATTTACTTACCGTCTCCAATATTCCTTCTCCCCACTGACATCTTCCAACTTCTTTGGTGTTTGTAGAAGTTTATTTTCAGTGCCATAGCCTGGACATAAACTCTAGGGAAAGTTCAAACACTGTCTATGCAGAACAATGTTTGGAAGTTTCAGGAGCAATTTTCCCCTGCCACCCTCCCCCGCAGGCTACGGCCCTGAGGTGATATGCTATTTACAAACATCAGCACTCCCCCTTCCTCTCATGTTCCTTAGTCCCAGCATTTTTGATCCCCATCCACCTTTTCTAACACATCCAACCCATATCCACGTCAGCCCATTTCTTTCATTTACGCGTCACCTTCCCCCTACTCCCAATCGCTAATTCCCCATCCTCATTTCACCCTCTCAACCTCACAAAATGTTACATTCTTTGCTACGAATGATATATCCCCATTGACTGTCTCCTGGCCGCGTCATACAGCAAACAATGAAGCCTACTCAATGTGCTTGGTGCTGAGCATAAGCAATAGAGTAGTGAAAGCAAGCCAGAAAGCCACAACTAAAAAAGGCCGTGACCGGCCTAACTAAAAAACTGAGCCGTAAAACATCATCTAATCAACCAACTAATTTGTTGCTGTTAAACTAGGCGTTGCTGCAAAAGGAGTACACCTTTTTCATCAGCAACCTAACAGCACCTTTTAGTTAACACCCCCCCCCCCCACCGCTAATGGTGCACCCACTCTCTCAAACTCCTCACAGAATTTGCCTATTGGAGTCATTCAACTAGACTTTGATGCAGGATACTCCTCTAAAATCCCTGCATGAAAATCTTAAATACATTCAACGCAATTTCAAATTAATGTGAGCACTGCGATGATATCACAGATTTCCCATCATGCCCCACCCCAAGAGAAAATCATTACTCTGAATGCAATTTTCTATGAAGATGCAGTTTTCATCTTTTTTTATATACTGTTTGCGAATATCAGCCACGCATGACGTTAGCAATTTTATTCCCTTTGCCCAGGCTACCTTCTCTGCTTATAGACGAATCCGGACAGCAAGTGAATGTCTGATTTTAGTAGGCCATAACTGGGGTATATTACCTTTTAATCTTTTCAGTTTCCTTGCTTACCTGTACCATGGATAGTTGTACACTAAATTGTATATTGATTTCTTAAATTTCACTGAATATGGGAGTTTGAAATTTATGTAGACAGTAAATGAAGACGATTTAAGGCTGATGGACCCCACTTATGGCTGCTTACAGTCACTAAACACAAGCGCTGATCGGATTCGTCTATATTCTTCTGTGTTGCTACATTAGGCTTTGTAATATGGCAAATTTTTACCCTTTCCTATTCCTCATTCTCTCGACCTAACAGGGCGTGTATGCCTTTGTTACACTAGATACCATCTCCCACTACAAATCAGACAACGCTTCCATGCTCCCCCTCTATTCCATCCCCTTTTCTACTCTTCTACCGCCCCAATGTTCTCCATCTCTTTTCCATTTTGGTCTCCTCCCGCCCTGTCTTTTATATTTGGTGTTATTTAATAGCACATTATTTAATACCAGTCCCCTTCTTTAACCGGAGAGATGCCATTTGGATAAATATAGTGACTGACCTGGTTATTCTATGTTTTGCCTTTTACGTGCAGTTCCGGCAAAATTAGGCTTTTGACTTCAACATAGCCCAATCGGTTGCGATAACCCTGATTCCTCAGTCAAAATTACGGCGTAGAAAAAAGTATGATTTTCCTCCCTCTCAGTTGAAGGACGAAAACGCCTTATTAGTCCCTCTGTTAAATTTGTCAAAATATTTCATAGTAGTTTTTATTCACATTGCATTGAGTCCTTAACTATCCTAGAGAATCCATAGACATTTCCCTCATCCCTTTTATTATGAGGCCCTTTTAATCAAATGAGATTTAAATTTTAATTGTGTGTTTTTAAGTGTTTTACATCATGTACATGTTTTAATCGATTTAAATGAGAAAGCTAGACTTTGAAAGCTTATGCTGCTTCCAATTCGAATCTATCCATCTTTTCAGCATTTCAATTCTTGCTGTAATTCAGTGAATTAAATTGATTCGCTAGAAAACCTACATTGCTTAATTTGGACTTGTTCCTAATAAACTTGCCAAGGACTTTCTTTCTTACATCTAGACAAATTTCCAAGTTTAAACATTAAAGACCTGTGAAATATGCTAATCTCTTATTCCATTAAAACCACTGAAACTATACATAGAAAATTATAATTGACATTTAAACCTATACATCGTAATATCCAAAATAATGACACAACTATTGATGCAAGTCGTTACATTAGCATCCAAACCATGAAATTTTCTTACTTGTCCTCAATTCAAACCTACTCATATTTTGTCCTCAACCGAAACATCTCACGTATACTGAAATTACAACAGCAAACGCGAACACTAACTTTTTCTTAGGAACGTTATCAGAATATCTGCTTCTAATTCTAAATATTATAATGTAATCAGTGGCGTAGCCACGGTGGTGGTTTTGGGGGTTAGAATCCCTCCCCCCATGACCCAACCTTGCAATGCCAAAAACACCTAAAATAGCGTTTTTTTTTCTCTATCCTTCGACTTTTCCTTCATTTCGTGCCCCAACCCCCCATGACACCAAAACCCTCCCCATGACACAATCCTGGCTACGCGCCTGAATGTAATTCGATCTAGGCCTAGTGCCTAACGAAATGGCCGCTGGGTTAAACCAAAAAGCCTGAAGGTTAAGTTGAGGCGTAAAACCCTATCTAACCTAACCCTTAACCTAACCCTTAACCTAACCTAAACCTAACCTAAACCTAACCCAACCTAACCCTAACCTAAACCTAAAATTAACCTAAACCTAACCTAACCTAAACCTCACCTAAACCTAACCTAACCCTAACCGATACCTAAAATTAACCTAAACCTCACCTAAACCTAACCTAACCCTAACCTAAACCTACCTAAACCTAAAATTAACCTAAACCTAACCTAACCTAACCTAGCCTAAACCTAAAATTAACCTAAACCTAACCTAACATAAACCTAATCCAACCTAACCCTAACCTAAACCTAAAATTAACCTAAACCTAACCTAACCTAGCCTAAACCTAACCTAACCCTAAAATTAACCTAAACCTAACCTAAACCTACCTAAACCTAAAATTAAGCTAAACCTAACCTAACCTAAACCTCACCTAAACCTAACCTAACCCTAACCTAAACCTAAAATTAACCTAAGCCTAACCTTAACCTAACCTAAACCTAACCTAGCCTACCCCAGCTAACTTAACCCCAAATATTACAACTGAGTCTTTAAATCTTTTTGTTATGACGTTTACAGGATATCTGCCTCTTTTTCTAAATATTATCAAAAATTATTGTACCTTAATCTAAATACTATGGAAACATCCCTATACATTACAGAAAAATCTTCTGAAACCTTATTAAAAACTATTTTACACGTAGCCTAAGCAAAATCTTCATACCTCAATCTAAATATTCCGAAAGAATCTGTGTGACTTTGGTTAAAGTTTTCTACATACTACGGAAGCTTATTTGAACTTAAAGATAGAATCTTAGCCTTGCACAGAATACTATTAAAGATTCTCCACGTCTTAAATGAATGCTAAAATTTCTATGTTGTCGTAATTTTTTAAAAGCCATGTATTATAGACGTTTCTAATGCTTATTGGTAGATAACAAATGGAGAGTCTTATTCTAAATATTGCAAAAGGGCATTGCACCTTATTCTAATTACTATATATACAAATGCAATGTAAGCTTGCTTACGCTAATATTACAAGATCAGCTTATTCTACTCAATTATAGGCCGCAAAAATCGAATAAAAGTTCATAGGCTTTGGCTAAATTAAATATGAATGTGTGCACTGTAAAACATTACGGTAAATTTACAGAACAACAAAATAAGGAGATAAAGATTACAGAAAAGTTCCTCAAATTTATTACCAGAACATTCCTGTACTCTTCGTTTTTCTTTCTTTTTTTTTTTTTTGTAAATTTACAGCGTTTTGAGCCATTTTTACAGTGTGCACCATCGAGCAATCATTATACTGCTCTATGCGATATGAGCTCACTAAGCAATCCAATTATAGTTACACAGTAGACTATTCCAGAATACTACAATTCAGTCTATAATCTTGTCCTGAACAGAATAAACACTTTTTTTCAAATGTTTAAATGTGAATCTCAATCAACCCACTTATGGAATAGTAACAGAGACATTCTGAAGTCGGGTTGGAAGGGGGGAGGGGGGCTATTTATCAAAGCGGCCTTGTATATTTAATTTTAATAAATCTCCCAGTTTCCAGTTTACCCCTCCATCATCTCCTCGTTCCCTGAACATATAATATGCAACTACCCACCTGCACGAAATACCGCAGTTAAGGTCTGTTTATATTTGCCTTTAAATTAAAATAATACTGGCATAACTTTCTCTCAATATCAATTTTTCACACAAAGTTCCCAAATCGGTTGCCTATGTCGCAGATGTAAAATTCTTAACGTCTGAATGTAGGCTAATAAAAAGAGAGCTTCGTAACATAACAGATCAGTTACTGGGGTTTAATCTAAACCTGTATCTAAAACCTTAGCTATCCTATTTTCTCTGGGCTTCAATACCTTGTCGCCTGAGAGAAGGGGACTGAGAGAAGGGACTGAGAGAAGCCCCTTGTTTAATTTGATCTTGCTATATTTCCACACTTTTTTCAGTATTTTACCGTTTTACGGAACCTGAATGAGATGGGCACTATGTAAAATGAAATGTTTAGGTAGCCAAATACTTTTGTCGCTATTTTAATTTGCAGGTCATACAAAAGCCTGTAGTAGGCCCTTTTCATGTTAAAGGAAACCGGAATCAAAGTCCTACCTCACCTTAATAACGGATCACTCTGACCGATGAGGTCCACCGAAGAAGTAACCTGGAGCGCCGCAAAACGCATTTGAATGAGAGCGTTGGGAATTGTCCCTCCTATCATCCTTTACTGCGGGAAGCGTTCAGCATACCGAGTAGTTTTTGATGGTCGCCTTCAAATGAGCTGAATTCTTGAATTAACGGACGATTGACAGTGATAATCGTTTTTTTTTTCTTGCACGGAATCAAAACGTTTTTGCCAAGGGTTTTTGCTGGTACCAAATACCTGTACACTCTTAGTGCAAGTCTGCAAGATAACATTGAACAATGAAGGTAAATACCCGTGGTTGAAGAGGGTAAAGGGTCACGGGGCGGTGGGGCTGCATCTCTTGAGGAAGGCAATGGCCTTGAGGGAAGTTTTGAAGACGAAAAGGGTTTGAAGCTAGACGGATTAGGACTCAGGGGGCTATGAGGATTCAACTCTCTGGTATTGGGGTATTGATTAGACCTCAAATGAAAGCACACAAACTGGTAAATATGTGTGGTTGGAAAGGGTGCGAGAGCAATGGAACTTGGGATTACATTTCTTGAGGGCAAGGAACGTTGGGGGAGGGCACTAGGAAGAAGAAAGGGTTTGTGGTTATACGAATAAGGATTCAGGAGGCCAGGATGCAACTCTCTGGAAGAAATGTTGGGCCTAATATGGAAGCAGACAATTGGTTGGAGAAGGTGCAACAACTATCGGACTTGGGGTTTCAGCTCCCGGGGGAAGGAACCTGAGGGGATGGACTTGGGAGCAAAAAGTTCTGGGGCCTTAGGGGCTATGGGCCAGACATCAAGGACTGTTTAACCTTTTAAACGGTAGAAATGGGCCTGACTGCATCCCCAGGAGACAAGATTACGTCACGGAATATCTTTCCTCGTGAACATAGGGGAATCGAACCATAAAAGGTTTTAGAAACCAATGGGGTTACAAACTTTGGGCTGAGGGGTTGTGGAAAATGTCAAAGCACTGTTGCAGAAAGATTCTACAAGAGTCATTGGATTGTCCTTTTTTCTTAGCCCCTTCCCTCTGTTTGTGTGCAGATTTAGATCCAGTTATATCCCCCCAAAAAGAATGAAAGTTACGCTTAGAAATACGGATAAGTTTGAGGTGGGGTAGTCTTCCGGCTGGCAGCCAGGCATTGAGATCATGCCATTTTGTCCAAAAGAGGTATACTTTCATCAATACTTCAAGACAAACTGTTTTCGATGTCTGTCAATACTTCTGCGTAGAGGAAGTCCTTTTGAAGAGCCAGAAAAAAGAGCGCCCTCCCTCAGCAGAGATTCCCCTCCCTGGACGTGAACGTCACAAAAACTTTTTTCTTATGTAGACAACTTGTAATGGTCACAACAGGAATTAAAAACTGGTATTACTGACTTAGTAATTACGTATGTTACAATGTTGAAGAAGTTTCACTAGAATGGCAACCCCCCACACACAAGATGAACTGATTACGTCACTGACGTAAAAAATGACTGGACGTTCCAAAGTCCACAACGAAAGAAAACACGAACAATACTAACTTATTTACTACCTCTATAACAGCGCAGAGGTTTTACTTATCGACAAACAAAAGCACCCTCGTCTGAAAAAGGGTTTCGTTACGATGTAATATGCTTACTTTACAGATGACCAAGGCCTAATACTGTACTGTACTTAATACAATGCACACCTCAGTCGGGACCTTAGACCGTGGGGGAATCTGGGATGGGGGTCTCCCAACAAACTTTGACCTGTCCAAAACGAACTCCTGCCTGGATGAAGTTGATTTCGATCCCGACCGAGGTGTTGCACTCAGATCTAGGCATAAAGCTAGACATCATGCCTAGAGTGAAGTATGGATGAATGACATACAAAATGGATGAATTATTTAACATATCAGTGCAAATGAGAGCGTTTGACAGCGGCGAATCCCTAATCTCAAAACGGACCGACCTTAGGGGCAGGACAATTTCTTTCGTTGTTAAAATGCTTACTCGTTTTGTCTGTAGATTTTAGTTGACGAAAATATGGTGAGATGCATCAGAGAGACCCATCCCACGGTGTGTGACCTTTGTACCCGGTCAAAGGTTCACAATGGATTCGCTACTGTCGGAATGGTGCATGGTGGAAGGGCTGGGCGGAATTAGGGCACAGAATATAATCTTGGGTGATGGAACGTGATTAAACGCAAAAGGCTTAACATTGAAAACATAGTAATCGTTCACCTTCTCCAGATAGGATCCCTGGAGTACTTACCCCATCCGTTCTTCACGATTGTGGTCAAAATCAGGCCCGTAGCCAAGAAGGTCCAAAGGGGCCGGCCGCGAAGTCTCTAAAATTTTTTAGTTCCCTAGGACCCTAGGAAATTTCAAGCTCCTATTGACTTAATTCATTTTTACACACTTCTTCCCTGTTTACACATTTGACCCCCTGAAATTTTCTCCCCCCACCCCGCCTTGCCATTTTGCCCCTTCGATACCTTGTCTGGCTGTGGGCCTGATCGAGTCGTTGCCGGCTGTTGTAAAAATGCAATTCACCAACATTATGTTATTTTAAGGGATAACAAACCAATGTCAGGGGAGAGGGCCCGATCTTAGGCAAGTGGGTCACATGTCACAGTGCATGAATGACTGAGGGTTGTGCATTCCCCTCCCTTCCAACAGGTCGGGGCCCTGACATACTTACCCCATCCTTCGTCTACACCAGGACGTCGGGTTGCTTAAGTAATGGCAAAAATATGTACTTACATACATCTGCAATATATCAAGAAAAGATGGTATTCGTTGAACATTTTGACTGGCCTTCATATTGTAATGATTACACCGTCAACTGAGTACGACTCCATGAATGAAAAATACAAACTTCTCCAACAAGAGAAGCAAATTCTTGGAGCAGTCATACATAGCTGCAAGTTTAGTCCACATTAATTTCCCTATCTTTAAACGTTGAAATCTTGGAAAGTAAATCCTTAGATTTCACACCTTGGCAATAGAAGCTCACAAAGTTTGGTTAGCATTCTCAAATCACGAACCAAAAGTATGCATATTTTTTTTTATCAAACGCCATGATATAGCACCAGCATGCAGTCGTTCTCACGTCAAAGATACAAGTATAATTCTTTGGGTGTGTAAAACGACGTTGCTGCTATTGGGCGATGTAAAGAAGAAAAGAGTCCCAGTTCCCTATTCAAAACAGAACGATTCACTTTGCATAACAATATATAGATTGGGAGGCAGCTGCATTTCCACCTGTATTATCGTGCATGCCCTTGTTAATCCATATTGTGATGCCAAGTACACACCTTCAGGTATGCAGTCGAGGTTGGAGTAATTTGCATATCAATAAACGCACTCAAGTGGATTCAGAGAATTTTTTAGCGGGGGGGGGGGGGGCGACGTCATCTGTGTGTAATGTGAGGGATAGTGCGCTAGGTCGATAGACATTGAAAGTTTGGGGAGTAGGAAAGGATTCCTAAATTACCGTCCAATTTTCAATTTATCTGTAAAACGTATTAACTGCCTTCACAAAAAGATGCCATGTTTAAAGCAGGACGGTCAAAGATGTTTTGATTTCTGTTTAGGGGAAGGGTATCATGTCTGAGGGTGGAGGAAGTCGGTGAACAGTACGGGTTGCTCGTAGTCTCTCAGTAACGCTTAATTCATTCTTCCTAATCAAAATGCCTGTAGCCTATATAACATGAATAAAGCCATTAAAAGTGGGCCTTTGTATTGTATGGTAATAAATTTATTTATGGTCTTCAGCATGTCAGTGCCGATTCTCATGTTTAGAAAAATTATATCCTGCCGTTTCAAGTCCCCTCTAATCCCCCTCCCCAATGATAATGACGTCTAGAGCCGCACTTGGGGAAACCACGATTATACAGGAAGAAGGAGTTGACCCTTCACCAAAACGTTTAACGTTGAAACTTTCAAAATTCACACAAGGCTATATATTTAGCTCAAATTTCAAAATTTATCCATCTTAGGTGAATCGCGTTCTTCTCATTCCGACCACATGAAGCAGAGCTTCTCAAACTTTTTGAGACTGAGGACGAATTACATTGGTTAGGTTGAAATCGAGGTATTAGGCTTTAAATAGAAGGCACCTCAGAACGAACAAATCCAGACACAAAGGGCCAACACCTGAACACCGTTCTCAGAGTGGGCAGGAATTGACCCCATTTCCACAACTTGAGATCAGAAAAATTTGGAAAGTCATAAAAGTATAAAAGGCTGAATGTTTTTCGTTACACAGGAAACTCCACAGAGTGCACGAATTCGTAAATAACAAGACGAACGTCTAGACGAGTTGCGGTGCCGACAAACCAAGTCGTCTTGTACTTTAAAGGTGATTTTATATTTTAGGGGGACAAAAATACCATTCCAAAATACTTGTATTGTGTTTTGCCCAATAGCAGCTAAGTTAAGTTCCACACTTGTGATCCAGGAACATTGTTCATTCACTTTAGAAATGTGGTTGAGGTGGAACGTGTAACACACCAAAGAAATACTCGATTGCCGGTATAATGAGGTTTGCTCATTTTGAACTCATAGTTGACAGTAAATCAGGAAAAGATGATACAGCAGTTGATTTAGAACTGTAGAAAGAGCAAAACGTCACATCAGGTAACATTTCAAACGTCCTTTACAAGCTGTTGCTTGTTCATTCAGTATAAGGTATCCCTAATGTCCCGGCTCCTTAGTAACTCCTTGTACAGCATGAGGGTTTCTGATAAATGATGGTAAAGCCGCAAAGGCTCAAGACAGACCATTCGACCAAACAGACGTTAGTCAAAATTGTATTTTAAGCAGTGCAGTTAATAAGGAAAAACATGCCATTTGTTTAGCTGTTTAGTGAATACAGGTGGAGTACACTGTTATGACGTAATGTTGAAAACGATAATGAGTCTGTATATACATGACAGTAACGTTGTAGTCACTTGGTTGAAGATGGATTTATGTTAATGAACAAAAGGAAAAAATTCCGATGTTGAACATAAAGAATTTTTAAAGATTAATGGTTTTTAAAAAGTTCTGTACGCTCCGCACCAAGTTTACTCTCAGCTTTCCTAATAAAAAATTGTTGTAAGTAACATGTAATAACAAGTTAACGAGAATCAAAAGAAATGTCGATATCTCAGATTTACCATAATCTTTACAAATGATGAAATAAAATTAAAAAAAATATAAAACAGCAAAGTAAAAATTCCTTTGTCAGCGTTACTTACACCTACATTCTCTCAACATAGGCCTAAATGTTAATGTGATGATATTTCACTCTAGCCTTAGGCCGATTGTCACTGTTTCTCCAATTTATATTAATCCCGCACACATACGTCACTACTAACCCTTCGCCAGTAACTTCTTAGTTTAGTAATGTATAGACACTTGAACGACGTTGACCTCCACAAATCAGAGAACCGAATCAATCACTTACAAATCATAAAAGATAAATTGCAACATCTATACGTCCCTTCATGAAACTCGAATACCAAAAATATCGATGTCCCTAGTTGATAACTATTAGCTGCGATTCGTCTGTCATCACATCATTAAACAGTCTCCCTTCTTCCTACACTCTGTATCAAGAACTTGTTGTCGCCTTTCTGACAGTGACTTCTTACTACGGAACAAAACTGTTGCCATTGCACTATATAAAAATTGTTGTAATAATTTCCATGCATTTCTTTTTCTAATAAAAATAATAATATAGCAAGTTTATGTATGGCCACGACTCGCAACTGATCAAACGATAACCTAAAATATTTAAAAGCAATAAGAAAGCCAGGTCTATGAATAAGACTGCACTGCCCAGTAAAAAAATCCGTAAAAGACAAATTTCATCATTCCAACCACTCATATGCAATAGCTCAACAAATCACTTTCAAAGAAAAAACGGACTTCATGAAAAATAAACGTTTCGCTGATAACACCACAGCCAGTGACATAACAAAAAAGAGCATAACTAGCTTATAAGTAAGTGTCTTGCTACTTTACCGTTTACGAAATGAACCACCTGGCTAAAAATTTACAATTGCGAATTTTCTTGTACCTGTTCAAAACTTCGTTGTGTAAGCTAACAATCGGAACCCTCTACAAACGGTCCAAATTTAACGTTTACGTTCGTTTAACATAAATATAAAAAAATGACAAGGCAATCATTTTTAATTGTTTTACAGTGACGTAAATCCCGGAGAAGGCAAGGGATGTCTTTGCTTCCTCAAGTAAAAAAGGAAAGCCAAACTGTCATATGGCTCCCTCAAAATTTTAAATAACCATTTCAAAATCAACACATTTTTGACAAGAGATGAACTATCCATGGCCTTTAAAAAGACCAAATCAGTTGGTTTTCAAGGGCTTCTCCCCCAACTGAAGACCCAAAGCAGTCCCTGAATGATTGTGCAAAACCTTCATTCATGCAGACCTCTTCCCAATATCTCAAACAGATCACCGCCCAGCGTAATAAAAAAGGTTGCTCTCATCACATACAAATATAAAACGAGATATGAATGAGCATGTTAAAACCCTACCGTGACAACTCTTTACATTAAACTATGTGGTCATGTTAACACTTTTTCATCTTATGATGTTCTCTTCTCCCTAAATGTATAAATATCCCCAAGAACATTCCCTCTGAATTTGGTTTTTTAAGCATTCTTCTTTAGTGGAGCTTCTGAGCAATGGCAACTCGTGGTGTAAATATGTGGAGAGGTACATAATGAACTTACAATGACTTGTCTTAAATAAAGATGATCATCTTCCCTGTAACCAATAATGCCAAACACCGAAAAAAAAAACAATTACCACCCACAACAACGAAAAAATAAAATGTACATGTAGATCTTTCGGAACGTATAAATAATACATCACGATCGTCATGTTCCCTACTTTCCCCATCATCACACCTCTGACTCTTTTCATATCCACTAGAGCCTTTTTTTGTTTGATCCCAACTCTGACATCATCATTTTTCTCCCCTTCATAACTTTTATCTTGAAATTCACCCCCATACTTTCTTTTTCTTTGTTGCCAACCTTTCCTTTCTACAAAAAAAAAAAAAAAAAAATCTTTGAACGGCCCTTCTTGGGCATTGTTATATTCTCCACATAATTTTAAACTTTAAAATAACAAATTTACCATAACCAGACACCTTGATATAACACAAATATTAGTACGAGCCATCTCATACAAATAATATTTACCTACCAATAACAATGTTTCCCTCCAACAGAAACTTTATGAAAAAACAGTGAACAAAACTCCTCTAAACTATCAAACTTTTTACTCCACAGCAACCCCGACCATGTCACTTGAAAAGAATAAATCTCTACAAAGAAATCCTCATATAAATACTCAAAATTCACTAAACACCTCGATGAATTAAAAAAAACAACCAAAATGATGGCGCTGTGTTAAATTAAACAACATATTATTCCCCAGAGTACACACGGACCTGGTTTTTCCGCAAGATTGTTACTAAAAATAGAACACGTTTCCAAATTTTACGTGGAAAAACCCCCAATTTTACACTCTCACGAAAATCATATTTACACCAAAACTTAAAAACACGAAAGAGAAGTACCATCCCTACAAATTGCACTAAACCGTATTTCGATACCACAAAGCATCTAGAAGGAGATAGAAATAAAGTGCCGGAAAAGTCAGAAATTGACATCGCGATAGTAACTGCATTAGTTGCGGTGCTGCCTGCAAGGCAGGCACCGCAACTAAAAACTACTTGAAAAGTAGAAAAGCATCATAGCTACCGTTGGTAACAATTCATGAAGTTTATTTCATTTTATTTCTAGGTGTGGGGTCAAGGGTAAATTAACAGAAGAGAACGAATTTGCCATTTTCGTTGATCTGGGAGGTTTTCCGGACAAAAACTTTCCGGTGCACTCAGTGCCAACTAGTGGTGCCCCCAGCTTAGGCATTCATACCAAAGACTTTAAAACGGAACCTACTAATACTGTGCGTGATGCTCATAAAACAAGCCAGTGAGCCACAACCGGAAAAAATCCGTGGCCGGCTCGACTTGAACCAATAGGTTGGAAACTGGGCCGTAAAATTCCATCTAAATAACTAACTAACTAGTCAGCGTATGTCCTATCATAAAAATTATGGCAATAGAGACTTTTCTAATGACGTCATACTACTCCCGGCCAGAGAAATCCTGAAGCTTATGATTTCTATGCTCACGGCAGCCATGCTGGAGTACATGTAACTACGCAGTTGACTACCCTCGACGCGCTTGCTCGATGAATGTGTACGCACCGCACATACCACAAGGCACACTTTGCAGTGCGTTCAGCGAAAAGTCACGTGCCTCTATATACCTCTACCGTCGTTAGATCCTGGCGATGCCCCTGTGTATACAGTTCTGAAACATTTCCCGAAAAATCGTAATGGTGCCTTTCATCTGATAATTTACTGTCTGATCAATTAGTCATTTTTGTTTTAATTTTTTTTGCAAACAGCGCTCAAAATGACGATTGCTTAGATTCTACTTTTAAAATTTTCTGTGCGTTCAATTTTTTCATATCCTGTTAGAACTTTGTGCGAGCTTTCGAATAAGGCTTAGTTTCATATGCGTAGGAAGCAAAGTTTCCGGCGCGCTTCGCGAGCCGCAAAATGAAATACATGATGCATTGGTTCTCGCTCATTAATCAGTTTGTTTAACTTTTCCTAGCTGTGGAAATGACAAAATCGGATATTTTCCATATGTGACACCACATCGTCAAGCGACACCGGCAGATATATTGTTATTTTTGTAAACGTCTTACATAAAATTCCAAATTTTCTTCAATGAAAGCTCTTGATTTTGAAATATTGTGTCTAAAAAGGACAACAAGATTTTGAAAAGTCATCGGAGAGTGTCAGTTCGTAGGCCTAGATAACATTATGTATAGCAACAACGATTCAGTCGTCGCGCAATCGTCCTCAGATTTGCCACCAATATATGAAGGAAGTGCAGATTCTTCAGTAATCCCCCCAAGCCTTTAAATTTCCCTTCAGGAATCCCAGAATCCAAAGCTTTCTGAAATACAGGCTTAGTAGAAATTTCGGCGCGCTTCGCATGCTGCATATTACGTCCCCGATGCAGTGGTGTTAACACTTGACAGAAAAATCGGAAAAATAGCTATTTCTTACAAGCCCGAGACATGCCATTTCCGGCTGACTGAGGGTTCGCGATTTTTCAGAAATTTTTGTACGCTCCGCGCCAACTGAAAATAGTCTTTCGAGCAAGACTTCATATTCCAGGCAGGGAACCATTTGCCTACCGTGTGCAAATGCTCTCATACAAACTTTAGATCAGATACATTTCAATTCTGTGAGTTCAATAGTCTATGTAGATTGATTCTTTAGTTATTGAAGTGTCAAAATGTTATCAATGTTCAATGTTGCAGAGCAGTGACATAGCTACGGGAGGCAGGGGCGGTTGTCAACTGGCTTCAAAATGTGAAAAATTCGGAAATTTGCCATTTGAGACATCAGTCAACAGTGCGGTTTTCCCAACTTTTCCTTCATAAAATTCCGAATTCTTCCTACAAAAGCTCCATACTTGTAATTATTTTTTTAAAAAGGCAAAAAATTTTCCGCGCGCTTCGCGCGCCCTGAATTGCAACCTCTAATACAGTAAGTGCGGTCGCTCTCAAAGCAGTAAGTGGTAAACTTTTCCGAGCCGCTACAGTCCCGTTACCCTAAAATTTTCTTCAATATAGGATAGGCTCCTAATTTTTCAATATTTTGTCTAAAAAAGGCAACAAAGTTTCGGAAGCTTTTTGAATATCTCCGAGAAGCCTCAATCCGCACTGCTTTGATGACATTATATAATAACAAAGATCTTCAGTCGACATGCTCTCTCAGATACATGCTAATAGGAAACGCAGATCCTTCGATAGTCCCCAAATATTCAAATTCCCTTACAGGAAACCCTTAATCTAATTATTTCCTGCAATACAAGCTCCACATTTACAAATGTGTTAAAGGACCCAAATTTTCGGCGCGCTCCGCAAAATACGTTCCTACTACAGTAGTGTTCACACTTAAGAAAAAATCAGAAAAAAATTTTATTTAAAAAAAAAAATCGTTCTTGCTCGTAAAGAGAAAAGCGAAAAATTTAGCATAAACAATGTGCGTCTTGGTCAATGGGGTAGGGTGGGTGAGGTGCATGGTCCAAAGTTGTTCCGTCCCCCTTCCCCCACTTTCGTATTGCTTCCTACGCCACTGCTTAGTTTTATTTCTATCGAAATTTGCAATGTGGTCATGGGACGTCAAAATAGAGCAATATTCGACAGCAAAATCATGTGTATCGTGTAATCATGTGTATCGCCACCACCAATTTTCACGCTATTCTATACTCTCTAAATGTAAAAGAATGAAAATGTATCCAAAAGATTGACTGCAGTGACCACTCTACGTTTAGTGTGACACTTTACTCTCCATCGAGTGACATTTGCACTCTTTCAGAGTTAGTTACCACTCAAAACAGGGTGGATTTCACTCGATTTCCACTCTACCAAAGAGTTGTCACTGTAGGCAATCGCCAGTTGAAGAGTGGGTTTCACTCTTTTACGTTTAGAGAGAAGTATGTATAAAAGTGAGAAATATTTCTTGTTGTGATTAAAGTGTACCTCAAGTCAAAAAAATTAAAAATATGCAATAAACAGTTTGAAAAATGGATTCTAACTGTCCAACTTCCATCTTCATAGCACATTTTTGAGCGGAGATATGAAACGAATTTATTTACTTAAAACAAATAAGTCCATTGCGCAATAATGTGTGTGTATTTTCTTTGACCCTGATTTACAGCACATGTAGCGTACGGAACGGACGAACTTTTTTCGTCCAGCTCATTGCTACGAAAAAATCGGAGAGGCAGCAGCCTAAGGGGATTGCCGCCACAGAGGCGCTACGCAGGCTACAGCACATGTCGCAGGCTACGCAATCAGCATTAATCAAGTAAGCGTATTTCTGAAACAAATATTTACTTATGATATGATGCTCATTCTTCACGTGCAGGTTTGTTTATCCTTAACAATAATAAATATGGGATTTTCCAAAGCTTTGGTTCTAACGTATACATCTTATTGATCATGGTACTTAGATTCTCAAAGGTTGAACATGGCCAGGTCCTGTATTGCCGGTTCTCTTATCAAGCAATGACGCATTTATAACAGACCGAGTGGCATTTATTGGTCCCAAATAAGTAAAAGGCAAATTGCCTCCTCAAACTTAATTTTCAAACGAATTAAACGTTCTCTTATTCTCCAAAGCCGAGGGAAAAGATGAAGTCCCTCTGGACATTTCTCTTTTTGTAGAAGATATAAATGCCCTAATCCTCCCATTCCAAACGGTTCCGATTCTCCTAACTTAATTCCCTCCCACAATTGTCTAAAATTCATTCTCATCCAGCAACAATCTCAGTTTATGCTTCAAAGTGAGTATACAAGACTCCAGTGAGTGATCAAAACACTCCCAGTACAGTACATGCTGTGTAATATGAGCTTCGGTACTCTGCATTTTTTGAATTTGCTGTCAATCAAAGAGCTGTGCCAATTGAAAATTTCCATGGGCTTCTACAAAAATTGTTGTTTGGGATGAGAGGATTAGGCTTTTAATGTACCTTAGTATATTTCGCATTTGTATATTTCTCGAGATATCAGAAAATGAAGTCACTAGATTTGTGGTTCGAGCTTGAAGGAAACGGATGTTACGTCACTTCCTTAGACTTGCATAAAGAATGTTTTGCTTCCCATTGTTTTTTTTTTCAGACTGTTGTGTTGACCTTGAAGTTAATAGGGATACGACCACCCTTTAGGGAATGCAAAGTTTGTAAAGTTTTCATGTCACGTATGAAAATATGGACTGAGTGTTGAGGAGCATCGGTTATAAAGTTAAAGGTAAAAAGCCCGTTCATTTATATGATAACGATATGGTGTGATATGTGCTTTCTTCAAGTTTAATTTTTTGTTGAAAATGTAAAACTTTACGCTGCTCATATCTTGAGAACCAGGTCACACATCGAATTTCAACGCAAGTGTCACTGAAATGCTTATAATAAGTACCCCTCATATCAAACATTGATGAAACCCTAAGCTTAATGCCTGATGCTCTCACCCAAACAATTCCAATTCTCCGAACCTACTTCCTTAAAGCGGCTCATTGAGTTGGTTCATGAAATTCCACAAATTTTTCCAAACCCGTTAAGTTTTCTTCACATACCAATGACAAATGGTCTATCTTAGACAATTCCCATATCCTACAAACAAGTAACTGTTTTATGTGTGAGTACTGAACGGTTCAATTCGGTTTTCTAAAATTTGTGACCAGACACTTTTTCAAATTGTGCACGAAACCGTTACAAGTCAGGACATTACAAAATTCAAAATTTTAGCTTTTCCGGTAACTATTGGATATGATACCTGACTTTTTATGCTATCTAGAAGCATTGTCATGTTGTAGTGACTCTTTATCACTTTCATTAAGTTATCGATATCAACTCAATGAGCCCCTTTAAATTAAGCATCTCCCTCAACTGTCTAGAATTCATTCACATCCAGACAAAACCCCACTTTATTTCTTCAGGGTGATTAGAAAAGCCCAAACGTGTATAATCAAACACTCTCAGTACAGTTCATGCTGTGTAATATCAGCTTTGATAATCTACACTGTGGACTTAAGCACAAATTGGTAGTTTGGGGTTGAGAGGACATGCCCATTCAATCCTTCTTTTTAGGCATACAGATTGATGTTCTAATAAAAAGAAACAAATGGAATTTATGCATGTTTTCGACTTCAAAAATTATCGTACCTTGACTAGGCAAGGAAGTTGCACTTAGTAGACCAGGCGGAGAAGGGGGAGGGGGGGGGGGGTATCGTCACACGAGAGCGAAATATATGAGACCAAGTGGATTTGGTCAATTTTGGGTCGCTGATTCCGAAAATCGAGGGTATACGGGCCATATCCGGGCTTTTCTGCGCCATTTCAACGTTTAAAGTTTGAAGGGCGCCCTGTATTTATCAAAAATCTCGTTTTCTCGATATATTTACGGTCAAGTCATTAGCTGACGGTGAGGTTTGGTTCTAAAATTCTGTAAATATAACGTCAACTGATAAATACGGGGAAATATTAGTATTCATATTAATATGTTAATTAGATAAGGTTAAAGGTCAAGTTATAATGTTAGCAGAGAAATAGGCCGAGGGTTTGAGTCATGGAAAATTACATCAAAACAGACCTGCACTACACCCTAAAAACACCATAAATACCCATTTTAGAGCATGCGGCAGGGCTGGCGCTATCTGACGACCCCCTCCTTCCTCATCTGGGAACAATGGACCCCTTTTGAAGACTTAAATTGTATAACTGTAATGCTGTGCTGGGCATCGCACGTTCGTAGTTTGTAAGTTGATTTCTTCCTCCAGTTATTAATTAGATACAATACATACAATTGTAGCTTTGGGGGACAGATGTAGAACTAGTCATATCGAAAAGTTTCGATTATTAACCTCATAAATGCGTTACAGTGTATGGGCGCTTGGTTATTGTTCGGATTTTCGCTTAATGTAGTGCTCGGGGTTGTGATTTAAGGTCTGGCAAATTTGGATTTGTAATATCCATACTATTACACACACAGTGAATACTTTTTTGATTGGGTACACCTTTTAATTTTGTCGTAAAACATTAATTTATAGGAATTGATGTCTTAAAACAAAAATTTGCTTTTCAACCCAAATTTACATAACTAAGAGGATTAATTCTTCTAGCCACATCTATATATCGAAATGGCTAAACGCGTTTTGCATGTCATAGGTAGCAGGAGGAAAAGAGTTGGTGTTATTTGGGTCTATAATTTTGTCGTAATCCGCATTGATATGACATTAAATGACGCTTTATTTGCGGGAAATTCCCCAAAATTATGGCATCACAAAATTTTGAAAGCGTCAAAAATCATGTATTTCGAATTAATATTGGTGTTTCATGGGTGCTTTCACTTAGACATATCTTTTCGAAGCATAAAAAGAAATTTTGGTGTAAAATGAGCAAATGATCGTTTAAAAAAAAAAAAAAACTCTCAATATGGTAGCCCAATCAAGGCTTGACATATATTCTATGACATCTTTTGGAGAGAAAATTAAAGTTATTTCATTTACCGAGCCTTATTCGGCACGGTTCTCAGAATCGGTCCCCGCTTTATGGCATAGCGAGGAATATGTGCATAAAAGTGTCATTCACAGTGGATGTGTACGAAGGCGTGGTCGAGGAATTGCTCAACTGTCCGGTACGTTTGCTCAGAATAGGCTTAGGAGTGAATTTTTAAGTGCGCGGCTATACATCTAAGTGGCTCATTTTCAGGGGTGGTTTTACCTGGGGCCGGAAGTTCGGATTTACTTGGGAAATTTCGATCCCTTGTGGGGCAGTGATTACTACTTCGAATAGCCTTGTTCTGGGAAATATATATATATAATGTCAGAATGTGTGTATAGAAATTGTCACATTTAGCTAAGGAATCGTAAGGTATCAAGCACTTTTGCAGTTTGCTTGGCCCTTGTGGTACTTTTCGCTATTGTTCCATGAAAGCCAAATATTCTGTTTGGTCACTGAAAGAAAGGCCAAATGAACTTTTACTCCATCATCTCATGTTTGGTTAGGAAATTAATATGTCAAGCATTTAAAGATCGATGTAAACATGTTTCATAGGTTACTTCTTCAACTTTGGCTTCAAGTTTACTCTGATGGACTTTTGACCACAACTTAATTTTCGCTACCCAAAATTTGGAATTTCATTCCCTAAATTTTCATTTTTTTGTGCGTCTCAAACTCCTATGCCCTCATATGAAATACACATAAGACTGAACTTTGTAATAAATCAATGAGATATTCTATCACAATCGCATCTTTAAAACCAATTTTATTGACGTATTATTTACGTAGGCTATTGGGGTATAGAATTGCATCAAAATTCATAGGTGATCTCCACTTCACTTTCCTCTCTTTCGTTCAAGTCTTCTCCAAATCTGCCGATTGAGCAGGCAACGTAGGTGGGAAGATGTTCGAGACGTGTCTGTAGCACTCTTCCCTCCATACACGTATGTACACTTTTCTGCCAAGAGTATTTTAGTCAGACTCCTTCAAAATGTCATTTGGGTTGCTTTAATTTGACTAAAAAGGCCGGAAACAGATGGCAGTGGGATTTTTTCCATGGGGGACTTAAGTGAGAGGGGGATGGCAAATTGAAGGCTATGACATAAATTACACATGTTATAATTTGAAAGCACATATCTTGCGAATTTTTATTATTGATTTTTTTCGTATATTTCCCGCTACAATGTTATGCACCCCTGCGAATGACCCATTTAGATGAATAGTCGCGCATAAATTCGCTCCTCAGCCTATGCTGATCCCACAGGCAGTTGAGCACTTCCCTCAATCACACCTTCGTACACATCCATGTGAATGCACATATTACTCCCTATGCCATAGAGTGGGGACCGATTCTTCGAAACGTGCCGATTAAGACTCGGCAAATGAAATGTTCTCCCCAAATGATCCCATGCAATTTATGTCAAGCCTTTATTGGGCAGCACTGGTACAATATTTGTTCCCCATAACTACAATGGTATATATTGTATATAATTAATAACTGGAGAAAGAAGTCAACTTAAAAAGCACGATCGTTCGATGATGACCAACCCAGCTCTAGTTGTCGGCTTACACTTATACAATTTAAGTCCTCAAAAAGGGGTCCTTTGTTCCCAGATGAGTTAGGAGGGGGTCGTCAGATAGCGCAAGCCCTGCGCATTCTCTGAAATGATTATTTATGGTGTTTGTAGGGTGTAAGGCAGGTCTATTTTGATGCAATTTTCCATGACTCAAACCCTCGGCCTATTTCTCTGCTAACATTATAACTTGACCTTTAACTTTACATATTAGCATATTAATATGAATACTAATACTTCCCCGTATTTATCAGTTGACATTATATTTACAGAATTTTAGAACTAAACCTCCCCGTCAGTTAATGACTAGACCGTAAATATATGGAGAAAACGCGATTTTTGATAAATACAGGGCGCCCTTCAAATTTTAAACGTCAAAATGGCGCAGAAAAGCCCGGAAATGGCCCGTATACCCTCGATTTTCGGAAGCAGTGACCCAACATTGACCAAATCCACTTGGTCTCATAAATTTCGCTCTCGTGTGACGATACCCCCCCCCCCCTTCTCCGCCTGGTCTATAGGTTTATCCACACAACTGTAAGAGTAGGCCTACAATAAACTGTTGGCACAGTCGATAACTGATCAAGTTTAAATACATTTCGAGAAAATTGTTCCACATTCACAGACCCGTAACAAATGGATGGTGTGTGTGTGTGTGTGTGTGGGGGGGGGGGACCGAAATCTTTTTGGACCTATTTTGAACTTTATCCGACTACGGGCCTGGTCAAATATCAAGCCCATATGCCTTTATTTTTACGCCTGTGGTCAAGTGAATGTTCATAATTTTGTATCCACTTATACTCGCCACAGTGGTGACACGTTCCCTTCCATTCTGGACCATAAAGATTAAACATTTTTGATTCTTTGGGTGAACCTCGTCTCTCAAAGTACTGTTCCACAATGGAACATAAAACATCATCTGAAAGATGATTCTGGTAATGCTCCTTAATGGAATGCTCTCGAATTATCCCCAACTTCTTCCACTTAAAATATTCTAAATATGCCGTGTCGTTCTTGTCCAAATACACCAAATAATCTCGCAGACTCTCTACAGAACTGAATTGATTTACATGAATAAAAGAACCTGGTGGAGCCAGTTTGTTGTAATTTTCAACTCGAGGTCCGATCACAATAGGAACAGTTCCGATAAATAAAGCGTGCCACAATTTCTCAGTCATATAATCTTCACAGCAACAATTCTCTAACGCAAGGGAAAATTTGTAGCTCCTGATTTTCTTGTCAACTTCGATACTGCAAGTTCCCTTATTCCACTTGTCAGGACAGACTGAGATATTTCCACATTTTCCAAAAGTGTCAACTTTTATCATGCGCTGAAGATCGTGTACAAACTTTGTCCTATCCCATTGCAGAGTTTCACAATGGCTGCATATCCAAATGATCAAATTGTTCTTTTCGATAAGAAGCTGTGTGAAGTTTACAACAGGATTTGAGTTCTCGTTCCTAAATGGTTCAAAGTACCCATACGGTGAATGAATATCGGCACTGTTATGATACGTGTTGGATATATTGTAAGTGTCATTTCGGAAGTAAAACGGCATCATAAATCCATGGACGTACAAAGGACTTTCCTCACTTTGGAGTACCCACATTTGACCAGGTGATCTGTAAAAGCGAAGTTTCAGCCAAATGTCCAAATCAAGATATTGAGCAGCGAATGAAAACAGCACTATATGCTCCTCTTGGATTGGTTTCGTCTTGTCTACATGATCAAGAAGGATCCTGGTATTCTTTTTAGTTGAACAAGAAATTTTAGCTGGTAGCCTAAATTTCGTAAAACTGTGGCCCAATGTCCACAAAGTCCCACAAAACTTACTTTGATACACGTATCTGCGCTTTTAGGAGGGCAGTGCATAGGCTTAGTTCTACTTCGGCAGAGTCTTACTGCCTTCATGAGTTGGATTTACATGCAAGTCTTTATCTTCCAACCACTCCTGGAAATAAATGTCAAAGTGATCATGATCAGAGAGAATGCTTTCGAAACAGCGTATACCCTCGATGGTTTCACTCATCTTGAACGTCGGATAGTTACAGGAATCGTTCCATGTTACGTGTTTTTTGAAAATGTAACAAACTAGTGACATTACTACTACAACGACTATGAAAAATACTGAGCAAAGTTTAGAGTTATTCCAAGTCTTCATTTTAAAAGAAATATCAGTTGATCCCAAATAAAACTTTTCAGAGATCTGTCAAACCTGCTATGAAGATGGCCATTCTAACCTAAAAATGTACATTACACCACACGGATTTCCTTGCATGATGAAGTTAGGTTTACTTCCGTGAAAACACTCGTATAAATTGTCCTATACTTAACTGCAGGGCGTTGCTAGCAACTCTCTGGTCAATGGCTGTAACTATACGGTTTTCCTTTGTCAATTGCAGTTATCTAGCGTTGAATCATATCACTACTGGGCTTCACATATTAGGAAGCGATTATCATTCATTTTACGAAAATCCGCCTTGGTTCGATACTCTATGAATATTCGCCTTGGGCCGATATTCACTAAATTCTGATAAGCAAAGCATATAGTTGGCAACTATGTTAGGCACTAGCTGCCAACTTAAACTAGTTAGGAGAACTATAATTCATACAATGCAACTAAGCTTTGATTGTTACTAAGTTGTATTATTTTTAGGCACTAGCTGCCAACTAAGACTAGTTAGGATACTTATCATTCATAAAATGCCACTACACTTAGGTCTATACGGTTGCTAAGTTGCATTACTTCAGAGTTGAACTTGGGCACTTCTAAGTCACTAGCTGACAACTAAATCCTTCATTTTTGTAGGCTAGTACATTTGAATCTGACGTGAAAGAGTGGCTAGACAAATTCTTGAACTGGCACAGGAGGGAAAGAGTGTTCAGAGACAGACATAGTCCAATTGATAACTTTACTGATGAAGAATGGATCCAGAGAGGGGAATGCCAGAATATAAATTATTGGGGGAACCATTTACTATCTACACTGGCCTAAGCAAAATATGTTTCGGTGACTAGCTGAGGGTCTGAATGGGGGTCCAAGAGCTAAGGGGATAGTCTTGTTTCAAGTTTCTGGTTAGTTTGCGTCCACCGCACATCGGTTTTGATGCCTACTCAGCATTGCGCACTCTATCATGCTTATCTTTTGGTTGGATCAGGGGGCAAATTTCTGGTTGGATTGTTCAAAAGATAAGCACTATGGAGGGCGCGATGCTAAATAGGCTTGAAACAAGATTACTGAGGGGTGGAAGTTACCCTTCCTTTTGAGACTTTTTCGGTTTTTAAGGGTGTATATAGGTGCATTAATAGTGAAATATTTGTTGATCTAACCATAGTTTGTTCAAGCCTTATCCTGTCAAAAGTCCTACGAAATAGTGGTTTAACTTAGTAGCCTACCAGGTCATCAGCTTGTCGGAACTTCGAGTCTTTAGGTCATGAGTTGGGACCGCGATAAATACGAAGCTTCTGACCGTGCTGATGTTTGACACACAAGGCCGTATTTACCATTTTAAGCCCTGAACACAAATAATTTGTAGGACTAGACGTGATAATATGCCTCAAGGCTATACAATGACACAATTCCGAAAGGAGCTCAAATTGGGGTCATTTCCACACGCCCGACCCCAGTGGCGTAGCTAGGATTTTTTCCAGGGGGGGGGGGGGCAAAGGTATGAAATTTCCCCCAAACTTTTCCCGGTCAATGTGTATGTATTTCATGTAAAATATGCAAACTTACAAGTATAACAACATTACCATGTCATTTTGTAATATTACCTGCATTTTAATCTTAAAGTATAACATAGAGCAATCGGAAATAACAAAGTATATTATTTTGGTAAACAATATCTGGTTTATTTGTATGTACTAACGCAGTGGCGTACGCAGGATTTCTCTGAAGGGGGAAGGACATGCAGTATGGTCAAGGGGAGGGGTCTCCGGAAATTTTTTGACGTTTTCAAGGAGCCTACATGCAAAATGGTGCAAGATTTTCGACTTTGACAGGGACAGTGTTAAAAGTTGAATCGTGGTGGTTCATGAGGATAAAACTGAAACTTTTGTACCTTGACATGCATTTCTTTTTATGCCATTTATGCTACCTTACGAAGAAAAACTTGTCATAAAATTTGCACACTTTTAGGAGTCGAAATAAAAGAACATTGATCGGTATTTGTAGTTTTCTTGGCCACAAAATGTTATTTTGTCATAAAGATTATCTAAGCGGAGCGCCACCATTGGTTGGCGCGGAGCGTAGAGAAAATTTGGAAAAATTAGACCCCTTAGATGACCGGAAATAGCATTTTCCAGGCTTATACGAAGAATCTAGCCAGTCGCTTTCTGCTTTTGTCGTTTGCAATAAAATGCTCACTTCAAAATATGTTCGTAAACTGCAAAGTGATCAGAGAGTTAAGAGCTAATTTTACCCCAAATATGTTTTTTGCCCAAGAGACCGAGAGAAGCGCCACCATTGGTTGGCGCGGAACGTAAAGAAAATTTCGAAAAATCAGACCCCTCAGATGGTCAAAAGTAGCGTATTTATGCTTGTAAAGAAAATCTAATCATGTAGTCTTTTGATAGATGCCACCAGTGGGAAACAGAGTCTTCCTTTTCTAAGTAAAAATTGGAATTTGACAGAATTTGCCTAGGTCTATTTGTAGGTATTAAAAAAAAAATTGGCATCACTGAAAGACCTTGCAGGGACAATCCTTCCCCTTTGAAAATTTTTGAAAAGTTTGGTGTCCTTATAAGCAATCTGGTGCCACATATGCTATCTTTTGATGTAAAATCTGTGTTGATAAAGTTAGACCACGTATTTTTAAGAACAAAGAAAAATGGCATCTGTGAGGGGGGCATGGCCCAATGGTCTCCCCTTCGCACGCCACTAAGGAGGCCTAATAGTGGCTCGATCACACACGATATCCTGTGAGAAAAGCAGTCTGTTAAGTGTAGAAGGCCACAAGGTACTCATTGTCCATTTATTGTTACACTCAAAGTGAGCAGAAAGCTATTTTCCCGAACTAGCTTGTAAGCCTCCAAGGATTAGGCTAAGTAACAAAATCTAAGTGTGCCAACGGATCCCGTTAATTCTAATTTCTATATTAACTTTAAGTTTATCGTTGGCCATGGATTTTTTCAGCCCCATCCGTCGTTATGTACACAGAGTAAAATCGTACAGCTACTGCTAGCTTATAGAAGAACATAACAACCTCGGGGTCTACGGTAGTGACTTGTCAGTTTTCACGTCCTTTTGCTGAATTCCCAAAGTATCACCTGAATAACAGCTTCCTGTGCACTGAAATGCACTGATCAAAACCCCCATGCGTATACAAGCACAAAAGAACATTCAATCTGCTACGCGGCGGGGACATTTCTGTGGAACGCGAATTGGGCCGGTTCATTCGACACTGACGAAATCTGAGTTAATTGTTGTATGAAAATACGAATTATGTATGAGAAATGTCTCAAAATTTCTTATTCTACCAAAATTTTGAGATTTTTTTGTGAAATTTTTGCAATAATAAGAAGATTCATCAAATTTCCCCAAAAATTTTCCGGGGGGGGGGGCAACTTGCCCCCCTGCCCCCCCCCAGTAGCTACGCCACTGCCCGACCCACACGAAATGAATTTCATAATCTGTGGTGGACCCAGGATTTGGACGTACCGTGGTTCAAAGCTGGGAAGACAGAGCGTCACCATCAGTAAGCGCGGAGCGCACTGGAAATATTTTCCCCGAAACAAACGTCCCATCCTCAGATCACGGGAAATGTCATTTCAGAGCCATTTTGAATTGAATTTTCTCGTTCATTTACACCTCACCACCCTCTTTTAATGGTACTTCTTGATGTAAAATAGTTCTTAGGTCAAAACATCATGGGGCACGTTACCTTATACCCTAACACTTTATTCACTTCATTTATGTAACCACAAACACAGTTTGTACATGAAAAGAAATCTTTTAATACACACAATCATGCTGTTCCTATTGACGTGTTAACATGAAGCAGGCACCTAGCCAAGTGGCAGTCTGCTTTGGTCTATTTGGGTGCTATTTCAGCAGGCTGTAATGAACATGTGCCAAGTTTCCTGCAAATACAACATTTAATAGGTGTAATACTGAATCATTTGAACACAACGTATTAGCATTGTGCGTGAATCAGAAAGCAAGCAACTTATTTCCTTCTTCCTCCTCTCACTAAGCATAACTATTCCCTCTCAGAGACGCTGACGAAAATCTCTATGCGGTGAGGGTGGCGAGATTCCTTTTGCTCCATTGAGTACCTTTCAGTGGCGGAGCTGCCATACGGTCGGGGGGGGGGGCGGTCGCGCCCCTGACGGACCAAAATCGTCTGTCGGTGCCCTTTTTAGGTTTGTAACATACTGTCCTATTGCACCATTATTGGCAAAAGACATAATTTAATAACGTTGTTTTAAGGCCCAGATAACAAAATGCTCAAACAGCTACTAATAACTGTACTGTCTGCACTTTATTCTGATGAAAAGGGTCATCTTCTGTAACATAGGGATAGGTTTTGCCGAAACGTATCTTCATGCTTTATACGCAATGAATGTTGTCGCTGTGCTAAGTTAATTGCTTCCACACGAAGCGTGATTGTAAGCTTACAAAATACACAGACTGGCATTAAATTCACCCTCTTGGCCAATGAAAGATGTCGCAAAGGGCACAACAATAATTGTAGCGCAAATAGCTCTCTTGTTGTCGGGGATGATTGTGAACATAGACAATGAAAAGAGTTTATAATGATACCAAAATAGCATCCACAACTTTTTTCAAAATCATTTGAAGAGAACATTCAGATTAAAATAAAATAAAATAAAATTGTTATCATAGTGGTAATGGTTTAAGAGTTTTAATGAGCAGCTTTCATTTTGCTTTTCTTCAAGTGACCATTCTCACGGTAAATGGCTGTTTCTGACACTGCACGATAATCCCATGAAAAGGCTTATTTCCGTACTTTCGTGGTCTCAAAAGCCAGAAAATTGCATCTAATAAGCCTAGGTTTTGGCTACTTTTATTTATTTATTATGAATTCGGTATCTAGAGAGCCAAGCAAACTTGATGTCTTGGCTATTTCTTTCAATGTACTTAATAAATGGCTATTTCAGAGTGGTCACATGATGTAAATTACGGCAATTAATGTTTCTTCGTGTACTAATCTTGATTTCTAGATACCAAAAAATGTAAACCTTACGGTGATTAATGTCCATAACTTTTTCCCTCTGTAAGATTGCTTGATATATGGCTCTAGCAGGTTTAATCTTTATCTTCACAGCGTAGCCCATTAATACATTAGAATCATAAATCGAGACCTGACAATAACGCAAAATATAATGACAGCCTTCACACTAGAATGTGAAAGAGAGGGATAGAAACATGGGCGCCCGCGTGTAGGGGCAAGGGAGGAACTTGCCCTCCCCTGGAAAATAAAAACCTGAAAACACGAAGAAAACATAAAGAAAAAGACGAAGAAAAATTAACAGAAAACATAAAGAAAAAGACGAAGAAAAATTAACATCCGACAACGTTTCTTAACAGTTCCCCTAGTGTTTTCCCTATTTATATGCGGTAAATAGGCTTTAGAAATGCCATTTGCAGCGATCTGAGAGGCATTTTGAGCCAAAATTTTCTTGCGCTCCGCGCCAACTCATGGTGGCGCGGAGCTTTTCCCCCTAAAAGAATTTTGCTTAAAAGAATTTTGTACTTCCAATCGAATTTCCTTCCTCGGAGGCACATGGATAGAAAATTTAAACATGTTTTAATAAAAAAAAAAACAAGTGCGGAAAATCAAATGGAAAATTTGAAAAGCCGTGGCTTCGATCGTGTTGAGGCTCAGGGTATTTACTCCTTCGAAGCGCCCCTGCAGACCCCTCTGACCGAAATCCCTAGATCCGCCACTGAGACAGTGGTTATTTTAAAGAGTCAGAGTGAAATTTACATTTTAGTGAAAAAAGGCTGTCTCAAGAATCATTTACAAAATAGATACCAGGGTGCACATATTCAAGCTGCGTGACTACATTGCGAGGAATAATTAACATTCAGTCACTCAGGGATTACGAAATAACTCCATGGTTACACAAAGCAACCAAAACTAATGCGGTATAATGGGCCTCACAGCGACGTATAGCCTACAGGGGGACAGGGGGTCATTGCCCCTTGGCTCTTAAAAATAAGAAAAAAAAAATGGCAAAATTGGCCATTTGTGACACCAGTCAAACACAGTGTTTTCCCAACTCCTCTTTAATGAAATTCCGAATTCTCTCCAATACAAACTCCACATTTGTAATTGTTTCAAAAAAGCAATTTTTTCTCCCGCCGCAAAGTGCTATTCCGATATATGCAGTAGTGCCCGCCTATAAATCATTTAAGTAAACTTTTCCAGGCTCTTGAAATGACATGATAGGGCGGAAATTTGCCATATGTGAAACCCGCCAAATGACACCGGCAGCTTCGGTGCTATTGTTATAAATTTTTCATAAATTTTCTTTCATACAATTCCAAATTTTCTCCAGTGTAACCTCTTGACTTTTAAAATGTAGTCGATGGCCTCAACTCATAAAGGCATTAGATTAGATTAAGAAGGGAAGCAACAAAGATCATTGGTTGCCGTGCAACTTTAGATTTGCTAATAAAAAAGCAGATTCCCCAGAAAACCCCCAACTTTTCAAATTTCAGAATCAAATTTTTTTTTGCACTACAAGCTCCATATTTTCAAATTTTGTTTAAACAGCACAAAAGTTCACACTTAAAAAGAAATCGGAAAATTAAGGCGTTTGCCCACTCTGGAAAATGTGCAGCTACAGTAGGCGACTAAGGCCTAATGGAGTTATCTTAAAATAGCTACTGTGCAGTTTTAATATTTTTTAATGACATTACGATGCGGATTTCCCCTAATTTATGAAGTATCCACCATGTATAGTAATAATTATTTATGATATGATGATTTTATGTATAAGGTGGTGATGTTCAGATTGATGAGAATGGTTATAGATGGTGGGAAGAAAAGTGAAAAACTTACAAATTTTTTGGAAATTTAGCAGGGCTGCAGCTCGAGTCCGGACTCGGACTGGTGATTCAGAATTTGAAGGATTCAGTTAGAGAGGTTGATTTTTGCCCCATTGAGAAAGTACAGGGAGTCTGGCTCCGGCTCGAGTCCTTGAAAGTTGAAAATTACCAGACTCGTGACTAATACTCTCCGTACTCGACTAGCACTAGAATTTAGTCACACTGTTCAGTGGAATGTAACCATGAATACCACAAACAATGTACTAAGATCACCATGACCAACTGATTACCATTTATCTTGAGTTCTCGCGAACTACGCTGTAAAATTTACAGAGAATTGAGATTTCCTAAACACGTATGTTTTGGAGTTTCGCATGCATGCAGAGAGGTAAGAACAAGGGGCAGGGGAGGTGATGTTATGTACCACCTCCATGTACTTAATATTGTCATAAGGCTTAGTCTAGGACTTCGAATTCACAACGGTTTGACGGGCAGGCGACTGTTATTCTTAAGAAGAAATTGTAATTTCAATATTAAAGTAAATTTTGAACAGCTCCTTGCCTCTCAAGTCTCCACCTTTGAATTCCACCACTGTGTAAACTTGATTTTCTGCAGGTGCGCCCAGCGCGCGCCATGAAGGAAATTTCAACAGTTTTAAGGGTATCGTTAACCCTTTCCTTCATTTCACATTGCCAAATCGACCGTTATACAAAAAGGTCCCTAACAGCTTCTCTCCGGATTTTCTTTCGTTATCTTTTTAAGTCCTTCATATACTTTTGAAAGGCAAAAGTGGTGATAGGGGAGAAAATTCCCCCCTCCCGTTCCTCCTTATCCCACCTATACTGATTTCACTTGAATAACGTACATTAACCCTTTACCGTTGTGCTCCGATCGGGGCATATTTTCGCGCCTCGGGAGTGGGCGGAAAAGCGGACGTAGCACGCTCCGCATCGGCTTCCGTAGGCCATTGACCCCGTGACCTTCAACTATTGTCTCTGTCGTTGTGGCCGAATTTTCGAGTAGCTACTCGCAGTTTGGAGCTCCGCGTGAAACATTTAAGATGGGTGACAGCCGAGCTCTCCGCATGGGTCCACAAGGACCCAAACAACGGTAAAGGGTTAAAATAAGCCTGTGGAGTGTGTTTACAGCAAAGCTGATGCCACTGTCTCTGCGTGTGTGCACGTAACCCTTTAGCCGAGTGGTGCAGATATTTTAGATTAAGAGGGAACATGCAATACCTTGTAGTTTATCATTCCTAGATGTTAGTTGTTCAGTCAGCGTAGGGAAGAAATTAACTGAATTCCGATCTCTCCTTAAAAAACGACGTGGCATCGTGATTATTCTTTATATGACTTTTCGGGAAAAATGCAATGGAACTGGAAATTCAAAAGTAAGCTGCGGTATCTTCAAGTAAAATTAAAGGAAGGTCATTAGGACATACGTAACGTAGATTTGCATTTATTGTTAGCAATCTGGTGAAAATTCCACTGAGAATTGATGTTTGGTTCTAAAAATATCAGCACGTCAAGTACTCAAGTTTTCAACAAAAAATTAACTTGAAGCAAGCACATATGACAGTCCTTTTTTCTCCAAACTTGACAAATATTCCTTTCCTCGTCAATTCTGTGTTTTCAAAATGTGATTGCATTGCCATGGGTTAGGTTACATACACTGTAAAAAATGTCTGTACATTTACAGAAAATAAAATAAAGAAAAACAAAAGAATACATAAAAAGTGCTGTCAACTCATTGACAGCACTTTTTTATGTATTCTTTTTGTATTTCTTTATTTTTTCTTCTGTAATTGTACAAAAATTCTGTAACATTACAGACATTTTGTACAGTGTAGGATTTAAAACCTTGTAACAACCTTCTAATTTAATCTAGTGGCGCACACGGCCTTTTACCAGCTGTGGGCACATGTGGTGTTAGTCCTACTCCATTGCTGTTGCGGAGCTTAAAGTATAACCGTGCCGGTCGGTAACAGAAAATTATGTCCCCCTGGAAATATGCCTGGCCAGGCAATATTTGCCTGGAAATGATGTCCTGCGGACACTACAAGGGGATGAAACTAAACATTCCCCACGGTGGGGTCCTGTTAATTCAAAATCAACACAATAGATTGAGAACACATGCAGAAAAAGGTAACAAAAGGAAGGAAGTGATGTAATCCCTACTCACCTCAAGTTGTTGTATTTTTATTTGCTGCCATCTCGAGAAAAACACCCAGCTTTGAATGGAAGTTTTTCCCAATTTGGTTTGCAAATTTATTTCCTCTCTCACATATGAAAGTTTAAGTTTTGATTAAACCCATCCACTGAATATAGGTCTGATATATCAAAATTGCGCACCAGTTTTCCTTAAACAATCATGCATCCTTATTTAAGTGTGGTGTGCTTAGTAAATAGCCTTACATATTCTATAGATAGAAAAAAATAACATGATTTACTACCCTTGAAATATTATATCAATATTTGAATCTTCTGCAAGCATAAACTTCCATCAGTTTGCGATTAACAAGACTTGTGGAAGTTTTGGTTTCGCCGTATGGCCTTTTGCAGAGAGTTGGGAGTTGGGAGGAGTTAAGAAAAAGTGTCATTTCAACCATTGACGTAGCCGGGAATTTCGATTTTGGGTGGACCACTGCAGGTCCTGATCTCCGGCCTGGAGCCAAGAGGTCTAAGAGGATGGGGACTCTCGAAGGAAAATATTGGAAAATTTAAGTTTCCTTCTATGGTCTGGTTGGGTGCAATATTTTGCATCATTTTGAAGTCAACTTTTGTTTCATTTCCAAAACAATCATTTCAGAATTGGATCTGGGGGAGGAGCATGGTCCTTTGCCCCTCCTCATTATGCCAATATTTCCTGCACTTCCTATCTTAGAGGGCGTCTGACAAAAAAATGTCTCGAACAACAAACCTTGGCGTCTCGCTTAAAATTTTCCACAAAACTACTACTTTAAATATTTTTTTTATTGTTCCACATAATTCCACATAATTGCCTGTGGTTCAATATCGTCTGGTCCATCCATCTCAAGTAGGCTTCAAATCCTTCTAAGTCTTTGTGACAAGATAAGTAAATTTCACTGAGAATCAACAGAATGGAGAAACCAAAGACAGTTACCGAAAAGAATGTTACACTCTTTGTCTCTTATAAGTCGTTTTATGGCTTTTACCATATCATGTATGCCAAAGAAAATTGCCTCTGCTAGTAACGCTTCCATCTCCGGGAAATCTTCCGGTAGAATCAGATGTCCCTCTCGAAGGTAATTCAGGATATATCTGAACATGACCCCATCTCTGTCTATAAAAATATTTCCTTCATGATCTCTCACATTCAGCTGCTCTTGACTGAGACGAAGACCTTTCATAGTCTCTTCTGACGTCATATACTTCGTTCCACCGACATTCAGGACCATGCAGCTAGATGACGTCATTGGAACCATAGTCACTGCCTAGAGTAAGTAAAGTGATAATTGGTTTAACGTGAAAAAGAGCGATTTAGTTGCCCTCATTAATGCCAAAATGAAGACTTTATAGACAGTTGTAACACTCTAAAAATGTTTAGAGATTATTCTTAGCACTTTTCTACTCCCACATTGTAAACAAGTTAAGATGTTTAACGCGCGTGTCTCCTTCCGAGACATTTCGCTTTTAAACATGTTTACTTGCTAAACATTTAGTGTCCAATAGCTAAACATGTTAAAAATGTAAACGTGTTTACAAAAAAGGGAAAATAAGTGTTCAATTGCTAAACACGTTTTTAAAGTGTACTTGACGTCAGAGGAGCTTTTCACTTGTAGCAGTTCCGCCATCCCTCCCCGGTATGTACGTACAGGATTGCCTTACAGTGGCGTAGCTACGGGGGGGGGGGGGCAGGGGCGATTTCCCCTAGTTGTGAAAAATGAAAAGTTCGGAAAATTGACATTTGTGACGCCAGTCGTTTACAGTGTGGTTTTCCTAAATCTTCTTTCGTAAAATTCTGAATTCACATTAGTTCCATATTTGTAGTTAATTGTTTCCAAAAAGCAAAATTTTCCATGCGCTTCTCGGGCCACAATTGCTCGATTGATAAATCAGATTGGTAAGCTTTTCCGAGCTCTCAAAATGAAAAAATCGGATCATGAGGTGATAACGGTATACAACAGTGTTATTTTTATAATAAAATTTCAATCGAATTTCCCCCTATATCAGCTCTTGGTTTAAGAAATGTTACCGTAATGTAAATAAGACAGCAAAGCTTCGGAAACTAAAACGTCGTCGAAGAGCCTTAATTTCGTAGGCCTTTGATAACAGTAAATTGATGAAGATCTTCAGTCGACTGCAATCTCCTATTTTCTTATAGGAAGTGCAAATTCTTCAATAATACCTCAACTCTTCATATCTCCATACAGGAAACCCAGAATCCCAAATTTTCTGCAACACAAGCTCAATATTTATACCTATTTGTGATAATGGGCCAAAATTTTGGCGCCCTTCGCGCGCCGCAAACTACGTCCCTGAGACAGTGGTGTTAACAACTTCAAAAAAAATTCGGAAAGTTTGGGCGCTTGCCCCCTCCCCCACCAGGAAAAACGTCTAACTACCCCATGTTGCCTAATCAGCCATGACGATGAGATGGTTTGGAGGTAAAGATCTTGTACTTAAAACTGCTACGAGTGCCTTGATAATTTTCAACACATTTTCTACCCTGAAAGTATTTCGCCTTTTGGAAGTCATTCAACGTTTTGCCGATAACTCCTAGAAATTCAACTTAAACAGCTTAACCAGTACTTACTTTAACCACCCTGGTACAATTAACTCCAACTTCAAACCACAGTCATGGAAGAACTTACCAATATTATCCTAAACACATTGTTTATTTGCGACGAGTTAAGTACCTACTCTGGCAGACTCTCCGAATCATTGACGACCAGTGGCGTAGCTAGGATATTTTCCAGGTGGGGGACAAAGGCATGAAATTTCCCCAAAACCGTTCCCGGTCAGTGTGTATGTATTTCATATAAAATATGCAAATTAAAAGTATAACAACATTACCATGTTATTATGTAATATTACCTGTATTTTAATCTTAAAATTAAACTTAGAGCAATCGGAAATAACAACTCTTAGGCCATATATTTATTTTGGTCAATAATATCTGGTTTATTTGTATGTACCAACGCAGTGGCGTACGTAGGATTTCTCTGAAGGAGGGGCATGCAGTTTTTTGAGTGATCGCCAGCCTGGGGGAGGGGTCTAAGGGGAGGGGGAACTCCTTCCCTTTGAAATTTTTTGGAGTTTTTAAGGAGCCTAGATGCAAAATGGTGCAAGATTTTCGACTTTTACAGGAACAGTCCTAAAAGTTGAATTGTGGTGGTTCATGAGGATACAACTGAAACTTTTGTGTCTTTACATGCTTTCTCATGTCATTTACGCTACCTTACGAAGTAAAACTTGTCATAAAATTTGCATACTTTTAGGAGTCAGAATAAAAGAGCTTCGACTGGAATAGGCGAAAGGGAACATTTTAGTTTGCGGTTTTTTCTTGGCCACAAACCGTTATTCTGTCATAAAGATTAGCTAAACGGAGCGCCACCATTAGTTGGCGCGGAGCGTAACGAAAATTTCGAAAAATCAGACCACCCAGATGTCCGCAAATAGCATTTTCCAGACTTATACGAAGAATCTAACGAGTCGTTATCTTCTTTTGTCGTTTGCAATGAAATGCTGACTTGAAAATATGTTCGCAAACTGCAAAGTAATCAGAGAGTTAAAAGCAACTTTGACCACCAAAATGTAATTTTGCCCAAAAGACTGATCGAAGCGCCACTATTGGTTGCGGCGGAGCGTACAGAAAATTTCGAAAAATTAGACCCCTTAGATGGCCAAAAATTGCGTTTTCGTGCTTGTAAAGAGAATCTTAACATACAGTCTTTATTTTAACCTTTTGTTTGCAATATGAAAAAAATCAGGAACACGCTAAGTGATCAAAAATTTACCACAAAAAATGTACTATCAGTATTAGGCCTATACGTAATAGTCTTGATTCTTTCGGAGAAACTATACAACCAATTGAAAATATGCTAATGCCTCTCTATTGTGACTCTTGGCTGAATTGGAAACTGGAGAAAGGCCGTGGCCGGCTCGACTTAAACCAAAAGGTTGGAAGCTGGGCCATTAAACTCTATCTAACTAGCTAACTAACTTGGTTAAATGAAAGATCCGCTGAATTGATGAAATTGTGTGTGACTGATCGAATTCCCATCTGTTAATGATTTTACCCCTTACATCTCTTGCGTGATAAATGGCAAACTACTTCTCACCCCACCTGAACACCGTCCGCTCCCCTTTCCCCGTCTTGTACGTCGACGTCTCTGCCAGCCAAGGAAGGAGTCTATGGGGTGGGCCCTCCCTCTTAAAAAAATCTTAAAAAGGCAGGTGTTTTTATGCAATCGGTGCCACCAGTGGGATACAGAGGCTACCTTTTGAAGGAAAAATCTGAATTTGACAGAATTTGCCTATTTGTAGGAATTTAAAAAATGGGGGGCCTTTGCAGAGTCAATCCTTCCCCTTTGAAAATTTTTGAAAAATTGGGTGTCCTTACATGCAATCTGGTGCCACATATGCCATCTTTGGAAGTAAAATCTAGGTTACTTAAGTATGGCTACGTATTTTTAAGAACAAAAAATGGCATCCGTGAGGGGGCCATGACCCAATGCTCCCCTTTGTATGCCACAGATCACCGAGTAAGTTCTAGCCTAGGACAAGGTATTCATGGACCCGTTTATTGTTACAGCCCAAGTGAGCAGAATGCTTTTTTTCCCGAACTAGTCTGTAAGCCTCCAAGGATTAGGTTAAGTAACAAAATCTAATTATCCCCATGGATTCCGTCCATTCAAATTTCTAGACTAACGTTATGTTCATGTTATGTCAACCGTAAGCCATGGATTGTTTCAGCACCATCCATCATAATGTACACAGAGTAAAATCGGTATACTAGCTTGTAGGACAATGTAACCTCGGAGGTCTACGTTAGTGACTTGTCAGTTTTCACATCCGTTCACTGAATTCCCAAAGTGTACAACGCAGAGATTGTGTACAAGGTTATCATATTCTTATGTTCGGGTTTACAACCTTTCACTGTAGTGATGATCAGCTGTTGTTAAAGGCATATTTTCATCATCCCAAACAGTTGCAATTCTCCCAACCTACTTACTTCTAGCCCCTCCCACATTTATCTAAAACTCATCTTTATCCAGACACAATCCTAGTTTATTGCTTCATGGCTTGTCCCAGTGGCCATACAAGTCCATAATGTGTAATCAAGACACTCTCAGTGCCCATGCTGTGTAATTTAGCTATGACGCATTGTTTGAATGTGATGCCAATCAAAGAGCTGTACCAATTGAGAGTTTTGATATATGTATACTGAAACTGTAGTTTGGGGTGACGAATGACTGCCTTTAAGTTCCTGAATAACAGCTTCCTGTGCACTGAAATACACTGATCATAACACCCGCGCGTATACATGATAACAAACATTCAATCTGCTGCGCGGAGAGGACATTTCTGTGCAACTTGCCCCCTACCCCCCCCCCCCAGTAGCTACACCACGTATGGTAAGCCTTAAAGCATTTAGTCGTTTCCCACACCGTATTCTACACTGTCCCTCTGTAATAGAGTGAAAGGTGTGAATTTCCCCATTGGAGTGTTAACCCACAGGAAGGATAGTAAAAATTACTACAAGAAGAGTGAAAATTAACTCTTTTAAGAGTCCCTGTAAGGATTACATTTTTTAAAGGTTAGTTAAGGTTAGATAAAGTTTTATGTCCCACTTTGGAACCATTATTTTAAAGGGTGGGTCCCTGTGGGCACTCCATCAAGAGTGAAACATCACTTTTTTGGAGTGAATTTCAGTCATCTGGGAGTGAATTTCTGATCTTTTGTAGAGAACATTTCAACTGTCACTTTTCTAATAAATGAAATTTCTCTCTTCTAATAGTTAGAGTGTAAACTTTTGACAAGGTATGCACAAATGATTTTTTTACTATTTTGATTAGAATATTTGCTTACAATAACAGTATAATCTTGCTGGGTTCAATGCACTTCACGAATACTTAAAATTTCACAATGTAAAAATTTTAAGAACATCAATTACTTACCGACGGTGATGCCATTTTTTCTGAGTAAATTCACAAGGTGAATAAAACAAAATTAGAATCTGCTGGTGCACTCCGAGCGATATTGCTGCAACAGCGTTATCGACGACGACTGATTATAAATGGAACGACAATAACACTAAGTATATATCTATTCTTGAAAGGGCCGAAGCTCATTTCTTATCTCATTAATTAAATCCATATAACTGTTTGTTTATTTAATCATATACATAAGTTGATTATAAATAAGTCTATACGTTGTCGAGTGATAGATTTGAAAGTAGAAACATTTTACGGGACTTGTAGTTCTTGCAGAAAATTGGTTTGTCTCTAGTCGCCATCCTCTTCGCTTTCTAAAATGTATGGCCTTTTAGCTTCTTTATTTAAACAGACACTGATGGTATAGACTTTTGCCAAGTTCACAGGTAAACATGCTAAACGATGAAAAATATTCGTCTCTTACATTTCAGTCAATTAAGAAGATGCAAACAATAGATATATGTAGTGAATGTGAAGGTGACAGTGTGTGTGTGTGTGTGTGGGTGGGTGGGTTTGTCTTTGTGTAAAACAGAGGACCTAAACAATAGACTTCCAGGTCCTCGGTAGTAAATTCAAAAGATTTCTGAAGTCCTCGGTTGTCTAACAATAGACAGTCTATTGTGAAGGTTAGGGTTAAGTAAGCAGACACAATGGAGATAACAATGAAGTCCTCAGTTGTGTGTAAAAACATGACTGCGTGTGTGTGTGTGTGTGTGTGAAGAGGGTTGAAGTGGAGGTTGACAAGGAACTATCCACAGGCCTTTGCTTCGTAGTTAGTTCAGGGATTTATAAGGAAGGGAAATATTGTGTTTGGATAAAAATGGATACGAAAATAAGATGTTATCTTTTTGAAATTTTGAAATTTGAAATTCATGTAAACGATAAATAAAGACGGTTTTAGACTGATGGACTCCACTAATGGCGACCTGCAGTCACTAAAAACAAGCGCTAATCGGATTCGTCTATACGAGAAACCATTTTATTCTCACCACCAGGACAAATGTTAAATGTTAAACAATGGTGACCATTTTTTAAATGAACATTTCCAAAATAATTTCTTCCTACTTCAATTCATTTTTTGCGATACAAAAGGAATCAGTGTTGAGGAACAAGAGATCCCCGTCGGGGGAAAAATACGACACCCCCTCTGGAAAATTTTCAGTTTCTTTGAGGAGTTGTTATAATTAGGACAAAATATCTATTCCCAAACGAAGACCCGTCGCCCCGACGATTCAATTGCTTTTGGTCTTAATTTTCCTCACTAGCATCTACATTTTTTAAATTTCAATACGACCAGGTTCAAAATTTCTTAAGGAGGAACCGAATATTTTGGGCTTGTACCGACTTGACGCCTATGTTGGAAATTTGGGAAGCTGCCTCCAACCTCCGCAGCCAGAAGGGTGAGGGAGGTCCAGAGTTTCACCTTCGTCGGGCAAATCCTAGCACCAAATCTACTACTCTCTAAAATCAACTCTTTGATCGAGTGAAAAGTGTGAATTCACTCCATTAGAGTGATAATTCACTCCAAGAGGAGCGAAGTTCCCTCCAAAAACAGTGAAGTTCACTCCAAAATGAGTGAAGCGAAGTTTCACTCTTGATGGAGTGCCCACAGTGATCGCTCTTAAAAAAAGAGCGATCATTGCAGGCACTCGTGAAAGAGTGAATTTTCGCTCTACCTATAGTGAATTTTACTCTTTTTGGAGGGAACTTCACTCTTTTTGGAGGAAACTTCACTCCTCTTGGAGTGAATTATCACTCTAATGGAATGAATTTACACTTTCACTCGATCAAAGAGTGACTAAGTTCACTCTTTTGATTTTAGAATGTACTTTAAGCGTGTTTTAACTTCAAAGACACACGAAGGGAAAAGGGGCGAAATACAGAAGCACCGTCGTTCAGTATACAAAGCAAATATTTATTTTTGATTAATTGTTTACAATTAACAGTCTCTGTTGTCGTTTTGTTTATACTTCATAATTACACATGGGGTTTCCCAGGTCTGTTTTCTGAACCCTGGATATAGGTTTCATCATTGCGATAAGAGTGCTCGTATCTTTTAAAATTTCTATCGCGTCAATGTAGTTTAAAGTGTATCCATTCTTTCTTGTCCTTATCAACTGGTTGTGAACCCATAATAAAGTTATTGACTTTATATGTGTTTAAAAGTTGTAAGAAAAACATATTTAAGGGTGTCCATGCTATATAATGGGGGGGGGGGGGGGGGTTAATGGTCTCATTCCCATCAATCTTGAAATGAAAGTTCGTCAATGTCTACAAATTACAAACTAGTATCCTGAACATGAACAGATGAAGTGAAACAATGACATTCCCATTCGGACCTAAAGTTAGATCCAAAATGTGCCACCCTGGCCTACATGAAAGGTTAATTCTACAGGAGAGGGTTATAACATTCACAGCCCTACAGTTATCATCTTATGAGCCTTTAAGACCGTTGGAACTCTCTATAATACAAAGTTGAAGTGATTATGTAAATAAATTTTATATCAATTCCAGTAACAGCCTTCCTTTAGTTGGAATTTTCATTTGGAATGTCAATGGTGGTATGTCCCTAAACATTTACCGGAATGCATCTCCCATTGCCTTGCAAAGAGCCCCTGGGATCATTAAATGGGTAAATTTGAAAGAATTGCATGCGGGCATTTCTTCTCGTCTCTTCAGTCACTTTAAAGGTAATTCCATGTGTTCTCTTAGTCGTTACGATAAAGTATGCAGTCCCCGACGACGACTAGTCTGCTCGATGGTTTACCTGTTTTTTGCTCTCAAGGGACAATTTCCCTAATAAGAACCCCAAATTTTCGGCGCGCTACACGCGCTGTAGATTCACTCCATTTTTTTCAATACTTCCATTCCACATATCTAGAGAGTGTAAGTCCTCTCAACCTTACCAAGTAACTGGTAGGCAGAGTAAACAGGTTATGCAGAGATCGTAAATTTTATCCCATATCACAAAGCCTAGTTGCTGTTCTATTGTGTGTGTCATGCGATAGGTCAGATGGTGAGCCACTCACGGAGCATAGTTTGGCTATTTTATCGGGTATTCCAGGTGGTTTCGACACAATATATGTTATCCCCGATACGGTCTACAACCCCTACAGTTTCTATTTTTTTCTTTTTGTTCTTAATGATTACATAGGCTATGTTATTTTTGTAAGCCCACCAAACAATTTCGCGCGCTTTGCGCGCTTTGCAATTCCACGATTCAGACTCAAAAGAACATTAACTCGGCTTTTAAAATATTAAGTAACATTGTGCAAAATGTGCCCAAGGCTGCAATGACATGGGATAGTTAGGCTCCTTCATACCACCCCCTCAACATAGGGGCTGTCGGAACTTGTGGTCGCTGGCATGGCCCGCCCCTGTCGGGGATAATCTGTCGCCTTCTCATGGTCGGTTTAGTTACTTTGGCTTTCACAAGAGTTATTTCTGCTATAAAACCCAAAATGTTCGGTACGCTTTGCACACTCTTCATCAGTTCCGTTACCTAGAGCTAATAAAGTACAAACCCTTCCCATCCTTTCATGTAAATTAATAAGTAGAATAAATGGATTAATGTTCATGTCGGGAATTTCATATCATTTCGCTAAACTTAGTTAATTATCTCTTGTGTCAGTCGTGCGGTACGGACTCGAAGATGAAAGTACAATATAATTTGTGTCCGATAGGGCCCAAATGCCGGGACAATTTATTGACCTATATAAGATTTAAATGTACTAACCCCCAAAATTTTTGCCCCCTTTTCCACGGTTAAATCAGTGCGGAAATATCTTCCTCTAGCATATACAAATTTGATGTCGTATATGGCTCGCAATAGCAGGTATAGTGCACAGGTTTTCTTCAAACCTCCCTCACCAATTCATCGACGGCATCCTGGCTGTCGGGGCTTGGGTCGCTACCGACCCTGCCCCTCCCCCGTTCGGAGAGTGGCCCTTCGTCGGGCAAATCCTGGCGCCAAGCCTGGAGGGAAGTCACATTTTTCCAGTTATGACTTGCATATGTGTAATGAAGCAATGAACTAGAAATGGAAGCTGCATTTTTTGGAGAGCGGCAACTATTTTGGAGGGGCGGTCAATTCCACTAGGAGGACGTGTCGGTCCTCTAAAACTCCCTGTGGAGAACACTGGAATCTAGTATAGAAAGAACAAAATATAGCACCATATTGCATCTAAGCTCATCGAGACAGCAAAACATTCCAAAAGGGGAAGGTGACACCAAGGGAGACAGGTCCGTGGTCAGGGGGTTGGCACTTAGTCCCGCCCGTACCTATTTTTTTTATTTTTAATTTTTTTTTTATTTAAATGGAGTTTTGGCGTTTTTCAGGGCAAAATGTCAATTCCGCTGGTTTAGCCAACTAAATGTAAGCCTTATGAGTAGCTGTTTTGTTCCAGTGCGACACAATTCCCTAGGGCCCCATTGACTCGTACCAAGTAACCCTCTTACAGTCACACACTAACCCTGCTAACTCTCGAGGGAATAAGGAAAACATTGATACAAGATTGAAAATATCCAAAAATTCCAACTTAGGTGTTCACCAGATCGCTCAATTTTGATGTAAAATTGCAAAATCTCCTTGGAGCGGGAGGGGGAGAACCACATCTTCCTCCCGTTCGGTCGCTCGGCTCCTCACTTGGGCGCTTCGCGCCCTCAAGAAAATGCCGCACCCCAGTGGCGGAGATGAAAAATGAAAAAGTTTGGGGTAAAGGTATGTTCAGCCCCTCAATATTTGTCAAGTGCTCCAATTAAGAAGCGGGGAGAATTTCGAAGTTGGGCTGAACATATTCTTGCTTAGAACACTCGGGAAGTGCCGTTTCCGGCCATCTGAGGGGTTTGTAAAGCCAAAAATTTCCTGGTACGCTCCGCGCCAATCGATGGTAGAGCTCCGCTTAGAAACATGTATTAATATTTTTCATAGATTGATTTTTTTTTTTTTTTTGCATTAACTGAGAAATATCAGAAATGAGATCCATATTTCCAGGCTGGGAACATACAGCATAAAACACTCGGGAAGTGCCGTTTCCTGCCATCTGAGGGGTTCCTAAAACCAAAAATTTTCTTGTACGCTCCGCGCCAACCGATGGTGGCGCTCCGCTTAGATAGTCCTGTCGGTCAAGATTGGGGACGATGAGTCGACTTTGCCCCCCCTCCCCCCACAAGAAAATCCTGGCTACGCCCCTGCTTTTTGCCCAATGTTTGCTACTTGAAGAAATAAAGAAGTTGCAATTCCGTGTTGGAAAGGAGGGGTATCTTGCTACTGAGAGATATAAGTTGGAGTTATAGATAATTAATGCTTTGCCATTTGACACTTTGAGCAAGTCTATGAAGACGTCACACTTTTTTCAAATTTACGAAGGGCTTATGTTTTTCTCAAAATTTTGTTTTTATTTTTCGTTGATGTCCTGACCTCCATTTCCAAAGTAACTTTGTATTAACATCTCAGACACAAAATGAACATGATAAACGAAAACAGACCTCCATTACCAAAATATTAAACCTTGTATTAACATGGACTAAGTATTAAGAAAAACAAAGAGATCTCAGACACATGAGGAGCATGATTAACCAAAATAGACTTCAAGTTGCAACAACTTAAATCGGTGTTTGTTGAAATGCAGTAAATTCTCAGCCAAGCAAGATATTAAGATGCGGTTCTTTGCACTGGTCTTAGAAGTAAGCTCTTTTTCAGTCAGAGTGCTCAAATTTGAATAGGCCCATGTCCATCTCCTTTAAAATATCATATCCTCTTACCTCAATGACAGCCTAGGGTCTTCAAGTCCTGTATCCATGGGTGGGTGGGTGGGTGGGTGGCTGGGAGGTGTATACAGAGTGCGAGTTGGTCCTTAAATTTCTCTCCCTCTGGTAATTTTTAAGATGACCATGTCGTTGAAAAACGTCCCGACAAATTTTTCGCTATGCAGAAGGCGATCAACACCTGAGTATCCCGTCTGCAGCCAGTACGGTGTTTCTCCTTTCACCACATCACTCGTCATTACAGCTGTATAATTAAATCCTAATCCTAAGTCTACTATCGACGTTTTTACTTCCAACACAATGAAACATGTTCTCAGTTATGGATACGTTTTTTTAATGATTTAAGAAGTCGCGGTGGAATGGGGCAGTTATTTGATGTGTGTCATGGTAATAAAATTAAAAAAACAAAAAAGTTAGAACTTATCTCTTTACAAATTACAGCACACTCACTGCACACTCCACACTATGGAAACTTTTTTCTGTACTATATCATGTGCCTAACGTCACTAAACGTTACCACCAAACGTTACCAAATTGTCGAAACTACCAACACTTTCGACAAAACAATCTGAAAAAAACTCACCCAGAACATCCCAGACGTACTACCTAGCCACGTTTTGTTCCAAACACGTTCACAAACCCCGTTTGGAATGGTTTTTTTTACCCCCTTTGTAGCTCATCTTATGAAGATGATCTTGTCACCACGCTGTTGCACATGATTGTCTTACATATGTGTGGAACCAGTTTCGCGAATTTTTTCAGAATTTGCGGGGTTACTTTACTTTTAGCTCTCCCCTACAAATAGGTGGCACTAATCGCATTTTGCTTAGGCTGGCAGAGATCCCAAGCCTGTGCTGAGTTGAATGGGGCAAAGTTTTTAAAAATCGGCCGTAAAATGACGGAGATACGATTTTTTTTTACTGAGGGCTGTTTTGGGGGCAATTTTTGATGATTTTCGAAGGATTTTTGAAGAATTTTTCAAAAATTAAAAAAGCAAACACAGGCATGCAAAAATCTTTTCACTTTTTAGTATCTTTGATCTGTAAACTATTACCTTAAAGTATAGTCAAAGGGTTTTCATTTTTTTGTGCCTGCACGATTTTTTTTTTGAAAATTTCATATATTTTTCCATTTTTTCGCACTTTTTTTAGGAGACTCATACAATCGGCAGGATTTTCCCAAAAATTCTTCGGGAACACTACCCAAGAAAATTAATATTTTTAGACAGATCTTTTTGTTCCCAATCATTTGATACCAAGGAGAAGGCTGTAGGATGTAAGGGGGTTGTTTTATGAATTCTACAAAATGGTAATATTTTTGGGGGTATGGATCTACCCCCCAGGATGCCCGAACAGTCCAGACCCAAAATAGAAGATAAATCAAAAACCCTTTCAAGTACCACGAAGAAGAATCAGAAACTTCCACATTCACAGAAGAACTTGTTAAAGTTTACCTTAAAACACGGGATTGAAGTGAAAACAAAAAACTGACTCACGCCTACACCGTAGTCAGACAGACCTTGCTGCTCATTGTCAGTTCCAGAAAAAGAACTTTCTAAAATCGAGTCATAGAAATTAAACTTCATCAGCTTCTTACTATGGTGGTGAAAACAGCCCGTGTAGCAGACTGTGCCCGTATTAGCCTCTGTCGAGTCTTTCCGGCGAAATTTTGTACCCCCCCCCTCCCTGGAAACACACTGGCTGTTCAACCTCCGTTTTACACCCCTGGAATCTCTAGGCCGGGCAGGTCTGAGGGCGGACAGATATATGAGGCCACGTAGATCCCATGTGAGGGTTAAAAGCACGGAGCCTGGTATCGCAATAGGGTGTAACTTTACGGTGAAAATAAAATAAGAAAGATAATTGTTGGCCGAAAAGCTTTGACAAAGGCTATGCGCGTATTCGACTGGTTGACAAATCACCTGTCTGCATTTGTCGGTGTTGGTTTGCTTTCCCCCAAAGGAGGGCGTACTTTTCGCTCTGTGACATCATATGCACAAGGTCTATTGGTGGCAAATCTGGGAATCACTGAACATCGTTGTTGCAACATAGTGTTACCTAAGGCCTACGAACTGACATTCTCCGATGACTTTTCAACAGTTTCCCAATCAAGAGCTACCATCGGACAAAATTTGGAATTTTATGAAAGACAATTTATAAAAATAGCAATATAACTGCCGATTTCTCTTGATGATGTGGTGTCCCATATGATAATTATCCGAATTTGTCATTTCTAGTGTTCGGAAAAGTTGACCAAACTGATTATAAGCGAGCACTACTGCATTTCAGGTTGCACTTTGCGGCACGCCAAGCGCGCCGAAAATTCTGCCTTTTTCAGATTTTGAGAAATTAAAAAGGGATGTCCGGACCCGGGAAGTGGATGGGGCAGAAGCATGCTTCCGCTCTCATTTTTCCCTGGGGGATACCGCCCCCATTCCCCACTTCCTACGCCTATGCTACTGCTCCGTTGCCTTACGCAGCATCACTCATCGGCAGCCTGAACCAGCCTCCATCTTTATAGGCTAATCCTATCACCCCAAATTACAATTTATGTAGCAGTCCACAGAAATTTTCAATTGTTCAGCTGTCTGATTGACAGCTAGTAAAAAAAAAAACAAAGTACCGAAGCTCATATCACACGGTATGAAAGGGGCTGAAAGTGTTTTAATTACATATTGGGGTCCTGTATACTCACCCTGAAGCAATAAAATGAGGTCGAGTCTGGATGACGATGATTTTAAAACAATAAGCAAGTTTGGTAATTTGTTTTGTGGTATTGACATGCGCACATCCTACAAATTGTTGTGCAAATTGTCGGAATAAACAAACCAAACCCGCACCTAGCTACAACACGTCCAAAATTTGAGTTTACATGAAAATTTGGTGACATCGTTCTTTCTTAATCCTATCATGACATAAGGGGGAATCATAAGTGTGGTTCTACAGTGGACTTAGTTTAAATTGCCGTTTTGCTGTAAAATGTGCATTTTGATCTGCTATAAAGTAGGGCTGAGTCCCTATATTCGTTCGGGTTGACTATTCAGATTTATGCTTTGTGTTGTATGCACGTACTGTAAACATGAGAATGCCGCACATTATATGCTGAGCTCGATTTGTGTATCCCACGCTTGCCCCGCAATTCCATGTGCCAACGAATTACCGAACTAGCTCAGTTGTGGGTGGGGTTTAAGAGTAGGTTAGGAGAATTTTAACTGTTTGGGGTGAGAGGATCTGGCCTTTAAAATCTTTGGTATGATCAACCTGGAAATGGAACCCTGGTCTCCCGAGTCCCGGGACTCCTAGCCCCGCGCGAAGGTCGGATGCTCTACCTCTACACTGTAAACACAAAATAGTCAAGTGGTGCCTGAGGTGACTAACCACATTAGTCACTCATATTTGACTAATATGTGATGATACCCGACTAATTTCATAGTAGTGGACTATTGTAGCCTATTGTGATCAGAATTACTTGAAACTTAATGTTAAGAAAACTAAAGAAATGATATAGTTGATTATAGAACAAAATACCGTGCATCTTTTAATCCTGTTGTTCTTGAAGATATTCCTGTTGAGAGAGTTTCAGATTACGAATACCTGGGGTAGTAATTGATGATAAGTTACAATGGAAGGGGCATGTTCAATTAGTTGACGAAACGTTTAAGGCCTCGTCTCTATCGTAAACCTAAATTAAATTCTTTCAATGTAAGTCCAGATATTCTTGCCACTTTTTATAATATACTATTATTTGCTCTGTGTGGACATACTGCATGGTTTGTTGGGTAGGCAACACAGACAAAACACAAATGAAAGTCATCGATGACATCATTAGGCGGGCAGGGAAGACTATTAATAATAAACAACTATCCACAGTTAATGAGGTCTATGAGTCCCGGGTCAGGCACAAGTTAAGGTCATTGTTGAGTGACAAAGATCATCCTCTTTTTGAACGACTGAATTGCCGGCTTATCCAACGTAGTGGTAGACTCAGACCCGTTCATTCTATTACAAACCGGTACCGTTAATCTTTCCTCGGCTCGGCAATTACTTTACATAACCTGGATTTTAATAGTTTTACCCTTTCATACATTGCATATTTTGTTTATTACCTTCCTTGCTCTTATCTGTTTATGTTGTTACTTTTACACTGTTATACTGTGAAATTAACTGTGTTTCTTGAAATCTATAATTTTATTTGATGGTATCATTTCACTGCAGACATGTAATTTCCCTTTTTTGAGGATTTAATAAAGTATATCTATCTGTCTGTATGTCTGTATGTCTGTCTGTCTGTCTGTCTGTCTGTCTGTCTGTCTGTCTATCTATCTATCTATATCAGTCAAAATTTCGTCAAGGAGGCTTAATATTTTAAGGAACTTATTCAACTGGGTCAAATATTAACCAAATGTTAGTTGACTAACGTGATTGGTCGATTGCTTGACTAATTTGTGTTTACAGTGTATAGTAGATCAAACAGTACACACCTGTACTACCATGGAAGTACTTTCATGCACATGCACTCAAAGGTTCACTTGTTAGATTCGTTCTGCCATGCGCGATTCACTTTGTGGGAAAACCCCATAAGATGACGTCATTACCAAACTTGGCCAGCACAGGAGACACACTACCATAGACTAGAGTAGGATAATAGGTTCCTATATCCTGCTCTATGGTGTAAACACATCCGCTAACGGCACGGTTACCCTGACTAAACAAACGGATACTTACGGGAGCATATCCCCATTAATTCCTCCATTGACTTACACACTAAATTCAAAAAGTAAACGGGCCTCTAAAAGCTTGTCGAAGTTTTCGCCAGGGTCAAGCTACCCCTCATATGAAAGCTGACAAGTTGGCCATTCATGGCACTTTCAATTTACCATATCATGACCGTGAAGATTTTTTGCTATTTCACCTCAAAGTTCAAACGACCTTTTCCAAGCCTTGTTTTTCACTAAAATCTCGGTATGCCTCCGCCAGCTTCTAAGGCCCATAATTTCCACAAAATTGCTTCAATTAAGCCCATTTTTTCACCAATGGTACTTCATTTGATATACTTTCAGAAGAAACTTACAGAAAACCCCAGCTCATTCCATAACATATCAAAAAAGTGCTCCTTTTAGGGACTCTATCTGAGTGCGAACAAATGGACGCAGTAATACACCTGCTAATTGGGATATGCTCCCTTACATGTAGCCGCAATATTGAATGCACGAAAATAAAGTTTACAAGCGACCTAACAATAGACATGGAATGGCGGTGACGAACTGACGAATGAGTGCGGTATGCGGTGACCCATTTCTCAGAACCATAATATGCTACATTTCTTGCAGTAACAATAGACACCAAGCTACATTTAGCGTAGCGTTGGAATAGTTAAAAAAAAAATAATAAAATGATTGAGACTCTACCGTGTGCGTCATTCGGAGTATTTCTCAGCCTAATTTTACCTAAGGACTGGTGAAGGTTTGTGGTACGTTGCTGCGTGTTCCATAATTAAAACAAGGAAGGTAGCTAGAATTATCGTTATCTATAACGTTAGACCTAGGCCTAACGTTAGGCTAGATCTAGCGCCTCAAATATCATGACGTTGCACTATTAAGTTTGGCCAGTTGTACCGCGGGTAGCCGGCCAAAATTGTTACCAGTGAGTCGCTTAGTTACTGGAACGGTACGTTGGGCTCCAGCTCCATCCTGCAGCTGCCATATTGTCCTACCCACACAAGTCTCTACCCGAAACTAAAATATGTAAAAGGTAGCTAGATGTTATCTCGATAAATCCAAAGTTAATTAGGCTATGTTAATATTTTACAAATAGGAAGTTCGTACAGTAACTAGCTACTTTGCACTAGTCACTGAACGTGACCATATAATCCGCTCCTTGTAGTCACTCCTTACTACGGTCACTGGCCTACATGTACAAAGGTAACAATGTTTTAAGCCAAAACAACAAACCGAGCTCTAATTAAGATGGAATGGTTCATAGAACAGATTTGAGTTAATATAATGATTTTGAGCATTCTTAAACACCACTTATACCTTCTGGAATGTTTAATACCAGTAAATTCATAGCAAAAGGCAGGAAAAATCAGGTGCCATCCTTCGCATTAATATCGACATCTTGATCGTCTGCTACAGTGCTACTGTGTTGCATGATGGGAAGGACTTCCGCTAGACAAGCTGTCGAAGACCAATTAGTAAGCGCGGCTAGTCAATACTTGTACTTCAAATAGTAAGCTCTCTGTACATTACAAAATTGTACAGTCAATGCGTAGGTTTCTCCGTTTTAAATGAGATCACATGAGTCATGGCAAACACCGACTTCTTCAACTGAAAAAATAATCTGCACAGGCTTAACGTTACTCGCAGAATTATCCAGCCAAAATTTCCCTCTTAAAGGTCTTACTTCGTTAACAGACTTGTGTGGAAGGTGAAGGTGATGACAAAAATCATCTGTGGAAAGTTTGGTGAGAAAAGGTATCTTTTTGGGGACGTGAGGGATGCCTACTCACGCGTGAGTAGGCAAGTGAGCTGTGTTTTTGTGTATACCGGGCAAGGGCCCAGAAATGAAGTGTATAGCATAGGAACGTAATGCTGGGTCCTGTTCAAGGGCTACTTTGCACTGGCTTTATAGCTAGCCAAGCTATTGTACTTTTTCATATCTTTTATAGCCTAGACCTAAGGGCTATTGCACACCATCACTCGCCTCAAGTCACTGTGAGGAGTGTGATTTTTTGCACACCTAGGCCTAGGCTAAATGATGGATTGGAGCTTTTATAAATCTACTAAAGTAATAATAAAACAGCACACCTGCCACACTCCTTGATTTTGTGAGGAGAGTGATTTGTAGCATGCCTGGCAAATCTAAAACTCAAGGCCTGGACTAGTACACAAAAAAGGCTCTACAGGCAAAAACAGAATTATAAAACATAAAATACAAGTGAAAGGAGTTACAAACAGAGTAGCAGGAATAGCTAGCTATTAACCCAAAAGGCCTTAAAAAAAACTCTAATTTAGAATTAGCTAGGGGCTGGATGCTACATCATAGTACGTAGCGTGTCCATATCCTTCATGACAGAAAAGGAGGGCAACGGTACCTTCGCTACTATCTAAGCGGGCCCCACCATAAGTTGGCGCGTAGCGTACCAGAAAGTTTTTGGCCTTTACAAACCCCCCCCCAGATGGCCACAAACGGCCCTTCCCGGTGTTCTGTGCTTCATGATTACAGTTGCGAAAATGGGATGTTGAACTCAGAAAATTTGTGAATCTCTTGATAGTATTACGAATGTATGAGTCTCCTACGTATTATTCAGCTTGCATTGCAATCCGTATTTCTGTTGCTTACATGTAGCCTTCTGATGTACTATACGCAAGCTACTTGTTCGGCAGATTTGAAGGGCCTGATTGATGCACATAGCACATTGCGTGTAATCTAGACTCAGGGCTGGTGCGCGCTGAGAAGTTGTTGAGAAGTTTTACATTAGAGTTTTCAAAATGGAGGAATTTCACCGTCCGGTGCTGTGTGAGCCTGAGCAGAGGACAGGATGCTCAAAAGCCGGATGAGTGGACACCCTAGTCATACGTCATACCTGGATACATATGCATAATAATGGGGTTAGGGTTAGGGGGTCCGTTAGTTTCCGCCCTCTGTAGTTTCTGCTTGTTACTTTCTGCCCCTAAAACTCTTAGGGCGGAAAGTAATGTTTGAACTTACATGTGTTAAAAGTAACAGTTAACTTTAAATTTCAAATCCAAGTACAAGACAATGAAATTTTGTGGATATAGGCCTGAAACTTTTTCAGAATCCTCATCGAAAAGAATGAATTGTATGATATTTTTTCTAAACCGCAAGTCTAGTCATGGACTTGTATTTTATTTATGTATAAGTAGTCTGATTGTCTATACTGTATGCTTATGCTGAATGTTTGAACAATTGTTCACAGCACTGAATACTAAAGTCTACAGTGAGAATGTTGCTTGAAAAGATGTCATCATGGCAGTAACAGGTGTCGCATTGAATAGTAAAAGACAGGGATGAAGTTTGAAACTTTAAAGGGCCAATCCTCTCACACCAAACTACACTTCTTGTAGGGGGGTACAGAAACTCTCCATTAGCCCAGCTTTTTGACTGACTGTGAAATCAAACAATGCAGATTACCAAAGCTTAACACAGCATAAACTGTACTGACAGTGTTTTGATTATACACATAGAAGTGATAGAACTTTTCTTTACTCACCCAAGCAATAAACTGAGATTGTGACTGGATAAGGATGAATTTCAGACAATTGTGGGAGGGACTTAAGTAAGAGGGTTAGGAGAATTGGTACTGTTTGGGGTGAAAGAACTGGGCCTAACGAAAAGTTGATGGAATCTTCATAATTTGACAAAAGTACCACTGAGATCACATTCCATTCCCTTACTTTCTGCTTCAGTCCCAAAGAGATGTTTTCTGCTAAAAGTAAAAGGGGCGGAAAACACCGTTTTTGAGGGGCGGAAAGTAGTGATGGCGGAAACAAACCGTAACCTAGGGTTAGGGTAAGGGATGTAATACACATATGAATATGTGTGTGCATACGCATACGTATACAGGTAGGTTAGGGTGGGCTATGTGTAGGTATATGCACATGTGGGAATATATACCCCATTGTACGTTTAAATATATCCATATGTATGCTTATGTATGTTTGTGTAATTTCTTGGCACTAGGCATATGTATATACGTGTATACGTATAGATAAGTTTATGTGTTTGCATATAGTATGTAGTAATGTTGGACAGTATACGTATATTATTCCAAAACCCTCCACCGGCAACAGAGACCGTAGCGCAGTTGGCAAGCACCCTTGTATGCTATGTATACCAGTATGTCAGGCAGGGTTGGCAGTTTTTGCCACAGGTGGTTTTTACCGGCGGTCTTTACCGGTAAAAACCCTCCCGGTAAAAACAGGTTTTTGCCGAAAAATGGAAAAAATGGAAAAAACCTATTCTGCTACATTGAATAAAATGTTTTAAGTAACAACTTTTTCTTACTTTTTTCAAGGTTAAAGGATGAAAATCATTATTTTACATCAAGACTGACCATTTTAGGCTATTAAATTTACCATGTAAGGGTCTGGATATATTATTTTTAGTAACTTGTATCACATTTTGCCAGATTTACACAGACACCATACAGTACCATAAAGTTTTAATCTAGTTATGAAGATTGACGTCTTAATGTACATCACTATTTTCTCACCTGTGATAAAATGATCAATTTTCACATTGTATTGAGCTAAACATTAAGGCAAAGAATTTTTTTTTCAAAACTGCTTTGTACACTGTTCTGTACTGTACAGTGTATATGCAAGGAGAAGGCTATTACAAACTCTATCACTGTAAAGAAGTCTATATGCCATACGTTGCATTGTGCGTTTGCCCACTTTGGCTATACATATGTATCAACCTTTGTTTTCCCCTTCCATTCCTTTTACAATTTTAAAGAAGGTTTACCACTTTAACTAACACGAACAATTTTGTTTATCCTCATTTTGTGAAACCTTGTTTGATATTCCAGTAATTTTGTAGAAATCATTAACTTTCAGTCTTTTATTGTTAGTATGCAGTTGAAGTTTTACCACTTTTAATTTTTAAGGCTTTACAGTATACCTAACATTGTTATATTGACATTTCTGTTTTACATTCTAGCTTTGGCAAGTTTTATTGCTTAATTTTTAAGTTAAAATAGAATCTTAAAGTCATGTAAACAACTCTATCTCATTTGAATAATTCATCATGTGTGATGGGCTAGAGCAACCCCACACTTATAATTGTCTGAGAAGTTTTTTCAGGTTTCTACCAGTTTTTACTGGTAATAACCACTTATTTATTACCAGTTTTTACCGCTGTCCCAGAAAAAAACAGGTTTTTTCCGGCAAAAATCCAACCCTGATGTCAGGGGTTCCAATCCATGTTTAACCATCAATTGGTTTTCCTTTTTCCACAGCATGAACCACTGACTTCTTTCCACAGCAAATACATCATACTGCTCTTCTCGAGTGGAGAAAAAAAAAACTGAAACACATTTTACTACGGGAAAAAAAAATAAACTTTGTTTTTTTCCTGAAAAAAAAAAAGTTTCAGCGCCCTCTGTTAAGTTAAGAGGTGTTAAAAATGATGTCATTTCAGGGCACTGATTCTAAATTAGTATTTCCATTGGGGTCCCTAAGGACCAAAAAAGTAACATATAGACCTAGCCTATGGCTTTTCAGCACGAAATTATAGGTATCATGGAACTCTTTGTAACTACTTCCAAAAATTAACCAGGCCCTGGGTCTATACTAGCAATTGTTACTATAGTGCAATGGTTATTGTTTGAAATAGCCGATTCACTGCAAAGTTACAAGCAGGTCCATGCTCTATACAGTATTTGGATGATTGGATCTGTTACTCCATTTTACTTGAAATCTAATTTCCAAATTGTATCTGAAAACTTGAAGGGGGAGGGGGGAAGATTGTCAATCATTTGCCCAAGGCCTAAAACCTAGGCTAGACTGAATTTCAGGATATTAGATGCTGCAGTAATTGGAAACTGATGTGTTGGTTGAACAGCATTGTTCAAGGGATTTTCTTAATTTTTGCATTGAAATTGGTGATTTGAATCTTGTGCAAGTATCAAAGGTCTATGGGCACAACTGAAATTCGAACCATAGGGGCAGTTAGTGTTGCAGGTATAGGAAGAAAACCCTAAAATTCACAATATTTACTTCAAATTGCAATCATATCAGAAATTCTCCCCTGTATGCACTTCCTTGTCACCACAAACTCTATAATTACTTCAATAATTAAGCACAAGCACAAGATTACCTAGCTCAAAAATAAGACAATTTCCCGGCACATCTTACCGTACGTACGTCTTCATCTTCCGTTGACTTTCGATATGTGAAACTGGCCTTCCCATGTGGGGATTTTAACTAAATTTCTATGTGGGAATTCAATTTCGCAAGTGGGAATTTGAATTTGCATTTGAGAAATTATTCAACTTCTTCATATGTGGTAAGCCAATTCCTTAAGGAAGCAATAACTTCCTACAGGAATTGTGTGCCAGGTTTTTTTTTCTTTAAGGGGTGACTGCCTTTAAATTCATCAGTATTGATATTAGAGTACTCCAACAACATTTGCTGTCAGTTGTAAAAAGGCTGTCAAATTTTGCAGTAACTCTTGGTTGAGATTTTATTGGAAATCCCTAAGGGGAGCTGGATGTCTCATTTCCTAAATAGAATTTTATTCTGGATTCTGGATACAGAATATTGTGTACAACAATTTTGCAACAAATGCTTACTCTTCATGAGATGATAAGTCCTTTGAAGTTTGCAAACTGTGATTAATCTAAATAAGTCCACTGTAATCATCTGCTTTCACCCATCAGAGAGCAGGAAGTTTGTTAGCTTCAGCTTACAGCACCTGATTTCCTTTAATATCTTTGGTAATGCATGGGTGGCTTCCATAGCCTGCATTTGGTAATTGAAACTTATCCAGGGTCCCTATCAAAATACCTGATTTGGGTGGGTGCAGTACAGTATGGTTAACAAAGTTTTAAAGCTATTGTCTAATTTGTCTTGCTAATGTCACTCAGGAGAGAATTTCCATAGAGACCATGCAGTATGCCTCATAAATTCCCAAGCTTATGGGAATGGATGGGAAATTGGAATGATGGGAATTCGTAAAGGAATGAAAGGACCAGAGACCATACTGGAAAATTCAACAATTTTTATGCAGATTGGTGGCATATGAATCAAATTGTATGCCAGACATTTTGATGTACATAGGCCAATGGTGTGATCGAATGGTATAGGCCTATAGCCTGGAGTTGCTATACTGGCATGGACACAATGGTACTGTTACAAAGTAAAACGATACTCTACTATTGATAGCCTACATCCTAAACCAATTCACAGTATGAAGTACCTGTAGTGACAAATAGTTATGCACTGCATATGTCTGATTTTGTTTGAGACTGGACTGTAATTAACTTGGTGTGGTGAGGTTTTCACTGTATGCAAGAAATTTGGCACAATTCTGTGGCATATATAGCAAACCAGCATTTCAGCATCAGGGCTTGGGTTTTTTTTTATTTTTTTTTTAAATATTTTTGAAATATGGCAAGGTAAGGTCAAAATCACTTCACATATTGCAGAAATACGATATTGTTTCCCATTCAAGTTTAACTTTTGTTTTAAATATAACAGATTCGTCTTTAAACAGGTGACAATTAACAATCTACGGATAGCACTTACACATTACATGCTCTGTCCATGTATACAAGTCCGTGAGTAGCCCTCTTATCTGTTGAACAGCAGTACTGTGATGTTAAAAGGCAGTCATGTGATCCACATACTGTACAAATACCTGGAGTCTACCAAAATTCCCAATTGGCTCAGTTCTTTGATTGACATCAAACTCATGAAGAGTAGCTCATATTACACTGCATGCACTGAGAGAGTTGTAATCACACATGAAGGCCTTGTACATTCACCAGGATATATGCCCTAAAGCAATGAGCTATGATGATGCCTGGATGAGGATGAGTTTTAGACAGGCGCAACAAGTGCAACTGCTTAGGGTGAAAGATATGCCGTTCAATTCCAATGCCTGCAAGTCCAGGAACTACATATAGCTAACTGATCAGTCCTATAGACAAATTCGATCAGCGCCTGTGTTTCGTTACTGTAGGCAGCCATTAGTGGGTCCATCAGCCTTAAATTGTCTTCATTTATTGTGTCAATGAATTTCAAACCCTCATGTTCAGGGAATTAAGAGGGAATCAAAGTACAGTTTAGTGTACAATCATCCATGATAGAGGTAAGCGAGAAAATTGATTAAAAGGTGATAGACCCTAGTTACGGCCGACGAAAATCAGTCCGTCACTTGCTGTCCATATTCATTTATACTACTGGATGGAGAATTACACCATGAAAGAGAAAATTATTTTGTGTATATATTCACCTGCTCTTCTCAAAATTCCTTTCAATTTTTCTTTTCAGAAATTAGTTACTTGCAAACTTGCTTGATGAGATGGATTAATTTAAAAACATCCTGCACCCTGTGACCTTCATTATGAACTTACCAGAAGTATTTATCTTATTCCTGTGTGGAATATGTCAAATAACAATTATTTCTTCTCAAGACAGTGACAATAGTCCAGGTTAGTGAATGTCTTCTTTTTTATGATTTATTCTGTTTTTATTTACATTTTATTTTGAAGAAATAAACATCATTGCATGTATATTCCCTTGAGGGAATTGAAAGCCTTCTTCCCGGGATTTGATTGGAAAGGCGGAGAAGGTTATATTGGCTCAATCTGTGCCTCCACTCACATCCTTTTCTTCGACGGCTGATGGGCATCAAGTTTCTGCATGTGAATTTAAGCACTCACACTGCACAGATGATTGCTGCTACATACATATTAGATTCCTCCCCCATGTTACAATCTTGAAAAGACAGGCAAGTCAGGCAAATGATTGCCTAAGCATCCATGTCCAAGATTATCAATTAAAAGGGTTTAAGTTTGGTGGTTTACCAAGAGAGACAACTACCTTTCTACTTCTACCGAAATGTTGACCCTATTTTAAATGGTTGTGTTTAGTCTATCTTCTGATTTGGTGGAACATGTACTAACTGCTACATCAAAGCATGTTATTCCTTTCTTTGGAGTTAGTTAGTTAGTCAGATGGAGTTTTTCGGCCCAGTTTCCAACGTATTGGTTCAAGTTGAGCCGGCCACAGCCTTTTTTCCAGTTGTGGCTCACTGGCTTGTTTTCCCTACTCCATTGCTTATGGGGAGCATCACGCACAAGGGCAGTAGGTTCCATTTTTAGAGTCTTTGGTACGACTCCGACTCTACCTGAGAATCGCACCTGGGCCTTCCTTGTGAGAGGAGGATGCTCTACCATTAGACCAAACATGCAGTCTCCTTTCTTTGAAAGAACATATTATTTTTCTTCCTGTAGTTTGGAGGATTTTAGTCATCTCTAGGTGCAGGTGGCAGAGCAAGAGATTTTGGTCAGAGGAGGTGAGAATGGCCTGCTGGAAGCAGGATGGTAGAAACCTGAAAACTGAAGTGACAGGCAATTTTGCTCTGTCATGGAAGGGAGGGGGGGTTACCCCCTCACCAAATGGTACCTCTGTCACTGTGTACTGTAGGTGAAATAAGATTACAGGTGGAGGAAATTTTCATATATCAAGGAAATAGCTGAATCTAAACTTGATAAATAAAAAGAAAACAAGCAACTCTGAATGCATATTATTAAGATACGTAGTTTCAAATGATGAGTTTTTTTCAAGATATGGGGGACACATGTCTTGTCTGACCATTTCCTAGCATTGATGTGGGTCTTAGTATATACTCAGTATGATGCTTTACTGTATGTGGGGCCAATATGAGATAACCCATTTAAATAGGCCAATGATTGTATCCATGAGGCAAGTGGGGACTTTATGGGGGGGGGGGACTATAGGCCTATGAGATCACATATGGGCTAGTAATTCTTTTGAGGCAAATAGTTGATTACCTAAAGTAATGAAAATACAAAAATGACCTGATGTGAACAACGTTGGTATCCCAACGATAAACTGTACCCAGTCAGTATAACTATTCACTTATTGAATTAGCTGTTTCTCTACTGTTCTTTTAACAGGATTGAAATGTTATGCTTGCATTTCTGAAGGCCTCTGCACTACAGATAATGTCGCAATTCAGCAGTGTGATCCACTGGCAGATTTACTCTGTGTAAGCAGTAACTTAACATTTCAGTCACGTAAGTTTGTTTCTAAATTTGCAATTTCAAGTTGTTCTGTCAATAAACACATCATTTTAAGTACAGTATATACTTCATTTCAAATGTTATTTTATTGCATTTTGAGTCAGTCTAAAAATCATTTTCTTGTTAAGTGTTACTTTTTACTGCATCAAGAAGAGCATTAAAATGCAGTTTATTCTAGGCCTACCTTTTGTTAATCAAAGTTCAATGTTTGAAAGAGATGTTCAAGTATCTTTTATGGAAATACATTGGAATATTTTAGGTAAAATTTTTAATAATCAAAGTTCAAATTTTGAGAGACTGTTCAAGTGTCTTTTATGGAGTTAAAATATACTCTTCAATAATCAGTTGTATCTTTGAGAGACATTTGCAGACAATTATTGGCATTTCAGTGAAAAGTTAGTGGTGTGTATATGCGAGGCATATGATGCGATAACTCATTAACCAAGTGATATAGGGAGGTCACTCAATGGACAGTTGTGTTCATGTGAAATGCAGGTGTTGACCTACCGTACTTTGACTGTTTTTGACCTTTGTGTCTTCTTTGTATTAAGGTCTAGATTTAAATTGTTGAGATGGACCAAAAAGGCAATTAAGTACCCAACTATACTGTCCCAAACTCAAGTAAATGTCATTTTAGTGAAGGTGATGAGTGTATGTATTTGTCACATGGAAATGGGAGGTATGCAGTGTGATATAGATTGAAAAAAGCAGGTGATCAATTTCTCTCAAACTGAAGGTGTTTGTATGATTTTGAAATTTAATGTGCCTTTATGTTTTTGGTGAAGGTCAAACTTCATTGGGGTTGAAGGTGCAAATGCCTTAAACCTTACTACTCCCTAAATACAAAGTCATCTTAAGTTAAATGCAAGCAACCATAGTGCCCTTGGGCTCTTGTTATATATATAGCATACACCCATATCCAAATTGTTCTATTTGTCTGTGCCCTTTTATCAAGTTACAAGGCCTTCAGTATCGTTGAAATTTAAAAGATCAGGAGGAAACCATGAGTTGCATCTGTGCCTGGTCCTACCCTGCTGCTTTGCAAGGCTTACCTGTGACACCAATTTCTTTTTATCACAAATAATATTCCATGTTACGTCTTATTTTACTGCTACCCTAGCTTCTAGTGAAGAGACGGCAACCATCACATCTTCAGGCTGCCTTAGTAGTGAGGTGAAATTTACACCACCGACAAGAAATGGCTGCATTGATGGACCAACCTATTTAAACCTATTAGTGCCAAACCCTCCTTCTAGGATCACCCTTCCAACTGTCCTTGGCCAAGTTTGCTTTTGTGACAGTGACTTATGTAATACTCAAAACATCTTGCCAGTAACTCCACGTAAGTACTCTTGAGTTGACTTTGTAAAAAATGTTTTTTGCATTATAATTGAGAGGCTGGAGATTTAAAGCTGTCAGTGTTACAGTTGTGGGCTTATGTCAGTTCATGTTATATCCAAGTAATAACATGTTTGACTATGGAAGATGGTTCCAGTGTCCATTACAGTATTTGCCATATGTGTGTAAAATTGGAATTATTAATTGAACTCATCTGGACCAAATAATGTTCGAATAATGAAAAAGTCAGGGTTGCACATATACCTGTGTATTTTTAAGGCCTAATCCTCTCACCCCAAGTGGTTCTAATTCTCCTAACCTACTTACTTCAGCCCCCTCCCAAAACTGTCTAAAATTCATTCTAATCCAGGAACAAACTTAGTTTATTGCGTCTGTGTGAGTGTACAAGACCACAATATGTATAATCAAAACACTCAAAATACAGTACATACTGTTTAATGTGAGCTTCGGTAATCTTGTATCTTTGAGCTAGCTCTCAAACAAAGAGCAGCAACAATTTAGAATTTCTGTGGACATAAAAAAGAAAAATTTATTTTAGGGTTAGAGGATTAGTCTTTTAAACTTGCTATGTTGGGTGTAGCATGCACTGATTGGTTTTCAAAAAACTGCACAAATATCATTACGGGATATTAGCCTTTAAGGAGATCCGTCATGGCTACCACAGTTTTTAGGGAAAAACTGCGGTTCCCATTTATAGTTCCCGACCACTGGTTTATTACTCCAATAAGCAATAAGCTGCTTCAATGAGCAGCAGATTTGATTACCATTCTGGTTCAATAGAAGCCCAACAACTGTGGGGTTCAAATAACAACTTACAACAAATCCTGAAATAAGTGCTGGCAAAAAGGAAGTCAGATTCTGAGATAAAGTGCTATCAAATGTCAACCTTCATGGTCATTTTCAAATTCTTAAATGGGCATATAATTAGCACTGACATTTAGTTCCTGTCGAGATTGTTCTAAGGGTATTTTTTCCGACATGGCAACCTGAGAGTGACTCACATTCCTTGTAAAGAGTTGTATTTTTAAGGGTTTGCTTACATCATGCATAAGTGTGATAAGGCACTATTCCCTACAAAATAACACAGTTCACTGGCTAGGTAACATGCTTTGAAATTGCCCATTGATTCCATCCTCTTAATGTACCTACTCCATAGTTAAGGAAAAGAAGATTAGCACACCTGGTGGAAACTCTGTAGTTGTTGTTTTGCATTCTCACCTATCTGTAGGGTTGGGCGGTATACTGCTACAGGTAATAAAAATACAGAAGATATTTGGTGTGTTTCTAATACTGGTTCTTGAAAAAATACTGGTCCTTGAAAAAATTACCCTGGAAAGGTCGAGATAGGAAACTGGAGATTTAATTATGATTGTGCATTTCTGTAAGGAAATATGGTAAACAAAGTCAAAGCAGAGGTTTCTGCATGATAATAATATGCCCAGCTGCATCAAAGTACAGGAGAACAGGAGTGCCGTGCACAGTTTAGATTTCTTCCCACCTGACTTCCCTACCCAAGATTTGAGAACCAGTTCTGCCTCAATACCTGTTCTGTGAGCTTTACAGTACTGGTACCAATATTTTCACGGTACTGCCCCAATACCCTATCAATCTGCTAGGGCAAAAGCAAAACATATTCTTTCAGCTGTGACCAGTAACTGAATTTTTGAAGTTTATCTGAAAAGACAAACCTCATGACAGCAGAGTGAACTGCCTACCCCTCTAATTCTTGAAAGTTCAAGAACTCTAAAAATAAACATTACAAAAGTTTTATTCTACTGCAATGTACAGTAAATCATTTCAGGTTAAAAAAAAGTCTTCTGCATGACCTTGCTAGGAGTCAAACTACAGGTCTCCTGACTGCAAGTTTAATGCCCTTACCACTTGGCCATGCAATTGGTCAGCCGTACGATATTGAACTAAATCTTCTAGAATTTTTAAGCAGTTGGTCTTTTAGGTAAACTTGAGATTTCATCATGGCTATGAGAATCTTGTGACAGTCATTATGAGTTTTTACAGTATTATGATGCTTTTGTTTTTTTGGGTTTTCATGAACTAGTTATAAATATCTTTTCCATACTGGTAGGCAATTGTCCAGATGGCCTTCCCCCAGTCTCATGTGACGTGGACCCTTGTGAAAAAGCTGAATGTCCATTAAATCCACATGCTTTCTGTATTCCTAACTACTGTAATCGACGGCAGCATTGCCTGGCAGAATGGTTCAATGGAGATCGGACCAGGGTTGACTGTGGTAAGTTTGAATTGTCAGTATCTCTGCTTAGAATACAGGTACAGGGCTTTCATTGATTTTTGGTTTCGATGATAAGAGAAACCAATGCAATCATGATGGTGTGCGTGTGTATGTTTGTATGTGTAGGTGTGTGCGTGTGTGTGTGTGTATGTGTGTGTGTTTGTTACACTTTGCTTGTTAACACGATATCTCAAGATAGGAATTTGTGACAGTTTTCAATCTTGGTACATAGATGCGCCATATTGAGAGGAAGAACCCTATCGTTTGTGGTGGAGGTCAAAGGTCACCTGGGGTCACCAGGGGTCAAAGTCTGAAAACCTTGTTAACACAATATCTCAAGATAGGAAGCTTGGATAGATTTCATGTTTGGTATATGGGTGCGTTATAGTCATTAGATGGTCCCTATTGTTTTTGGGGTAGTTTAAAGGTCGTCGTGGGTCCCCAGGGGTCAACATCTGAAAATCTCTTTAACACGATATCTCAAGGTAGAAAGCTTAAATAGATTTCATATTTGGTTTGTGGATGTGTTATGGTCAGGAGATGGTCCCTATCGTTTTTGGTGGAGGTCAAAGGTCATCTGGGGTCACCTGGGGTCAAAATCTGAAAATCTCGTTAACATGATATCTCAAGATAGGAAGCTTGGATAGATTCCATATTTGGTATGTGGATGTGTTATAGTCAGTAGATGGTTCCTATCGTTTTTGGAGTAGGTCAAAGGTCATCTGGGGTCACCAGGGGTCAACGTCTGAAAATCTCTTTAACACGATATCTCAAGGTAGAAAGCTTGAATAGATTACATATTTAGTATGTGGATGTGTTATGGTCAGGAGGTGGTCTCTATTGATTTTGGTGGAGGATAAATGTCATCTGGGGTTATCAGGGGTCAAAGTATGAAAACCTTGTTAATGTGATATCTCAAGGTAGGAAACTTGGATAGATTTTATATTTGGTATGTGGATGTGTTATACTCAGTAGATGGTCCCTATTGTTTTTGGCATAGGTCAAAGGTCATCTGGGATCACTGGGGGTCAACATCTGAAAATCTTGTTAACACAATATCTCAAGGTAGAAAGCTTGAATAGATTTCATATTTAGTATGTGGATGTGTTATGGTCAGTAGATGGTCCCTACTGTTTTTGGTGGAGGTCGAAGGTCATCTGGGGTCACCATGGGTCAAAGTATGAAAACCTTGTTAACGCAATATCTCAAGGTAGGAAACTTGGATAGATGTCATTTGGTATACGAATGCCTTATAGTCATTAAATGGTCCCTATTGTTTTTGGCGGAGGTCAAATGTCATCTGGGGTCATCAGGGGTCATCAAGGGTCAAAGTATGAAAACCTTGTTAAATGCTAGATCTCACGGTAGGAAACTTGGATAGACTTCATTTTTGGGTATGTGGATGGGTCATGGTCAGTAAATGATCCCTATTGCTTTTGGTGGAGGTCAAAGGTCATCAGGGGTCAAAGTCTGAAAACCTTGTTTATGTGATATCTCAGGTTAAGTAGCTTTGATAGATTTCATATTTGTTATGTGGATGGGTTATGGTCAGGAAATATGTAATGTTTTTGATGGAAGTCAAAGATCATCTGGGGTCACTGCTGGTCCAAGTCTGAAAATCCTGCTTATGCAATATCTCAAGATAGGAAACTTGGATAGATTTCATATTTGGGTACTGTATGTGTATGCATTGTGGTCAGAAGATGGACCCCATAGCTTTTGGCAGAGATGAAAGGTCATCTGGGGTCTCCAGGGGTCAAAGCCTGGAAACCTTTTGGAATGTAATCTCTCAAGATAGCTGTTTGTCCATTTGTCTGTCTGTTGTTTGTCATTCTAGCTATGTATTGCTTTTATGGAGGTCAAAAGGTCATCTGGAATGACAAAATTATTTTTTGAACATGCTAGTATAAAATTTGAATGAGAAGATAACGGTGCATGATGGCACTCTTTGAAACGGAACATTTATGTATCGTCGAAACCTCAATGCATTTTTGCATTCTGGTTTTCACCAAAGAGTTTTTGACTGCCAGTCATAACTTGCAAATGGTATTTGACTGCCCGTATGGATTTCTAAATCATTATTGGCTCCCAATAAAAATTTTCAAAGTGTGATTACAAGTTCTGATTCACACACATGCACGTACAGAAGGTTATGTATCTCAGCCTATGCAATGCATCTCACTATAGGCCAGGATTCAGAAGAATTCAGAACTCAAAAGTCATGTAGTATGATAATGTTTGAACTCTTGTCTTTTGCTATCATCTTCCATTGCAGGGTCATTGCTGGTCATGCCTAACTGACCCTGGCAATCGCCAACCAGCACGGTGCTATAAAAACTGATCCGATTCAGAGAAGAAGTACTTATGAATAAAAATCACAATCTGAACAAATGAAATCGCGCAAACTTTTAACATACCATTTGTGCATGAATTATACCCACAGGTCATTATGTGTATCTGATTTTGAGCACCGTGAATTCATGAAAGGTCACAAACTCTGGAATGATTTGAAATCATAATACACCTACAAGTTATGTAGGAATATCCACAGCAATATGTGGTAACAGTATGGTCTCACGTGCATTTCATTTCATTTGTTGTTTCATTTCACAACAATTTGTCATACACATGTGAGAAAGATCAATTGCATCAAATAAGAATAAAAATGGTTTGCAAATTCTCTAACAGCAAACAAAGGAAAGAAGTCTACTACTGTGTTACAAGCTTAACTCAAACAAAGTATGCAAATCCAGTCAAAGGGCAATAACTACTAAACACAATAATTACACTAGGATGACGTAACCATTGAACTGAGTTTGACTCCCACTTTTTTCACTCGTGTAAGGGCTTCCAAATATGTGAAGTACACAAATACCCACGCTAATGAAAGCCCTGCAAATATTTTGGCAATTCCCAGCCTTTAAAAATCAAATTTATATGTTGCTCATTTATCCAAGTGCAGGATAGGATATTGGTGGGTTGCCTGCCTCATTAGTCATTTTAGTGGCTGAAACAATGGACAAAAAGATTCACCATGAAGCTTAAAGTGTAGCTCAAGTCAAAAAATTCAAATTATATGTTAATACAGAGTCTAACTTCCATCTTCTTAGGGAACATTCCTGCACTGAGATATGGTTGCGCAATAATTTGTGACGTTTTTTTTTTTTGTAGAACTCACATTGCCTTTTTTTTTTTTTTTGTAGAACTCACATTGCCTGCTTTGCTTCCCTTTAAGTTTAAAAATGTTTTTATGACCTTGAACACTTCCTGTTTGCTTCCACAGCATGTTGCACAGATAGGGCTCAACTAATTAATTACCCCAAAGATTTCTATCCCACCGTGGTATGTGATATATATTTAATGTAATTTGTAATTAACATAGTTCAATGCTGATCAGGAAAGTGCTCAATACGAAGTAGAGCTGTACAAAATAATTAGTATATATAAGTTCTTTGGTTTGAGCTCATATAACATGAGCGTAAACCTATTTTGTAATTGCTGAAGCAGCTAGCAAGGGTATATTACTGGGACAGCTTGACTAATATGCCATCCTATATAGAGGCATTTGTAGTATTTCGTACACTATTTAATATTTACATGAACCAAATGTAGCATCTGGTTTGCTAAATTTTCCAGTGGAGTTAAAACTACCACAAATGAGGGGTAGGTTTCACTGAAAGATACATAAATTTAAACCAACAGTCAATTTAAGTTAGCCTTAATTTTGCTTTAAACAATTGTCAAAGCTCATTGCAGGCTACTGTGGCTCTTGTTAAAAGTCTCTAGAGAAAGCTTACCTGTAAAGTCCTTGGTTGATTCTCTATAGCTGGATAAAATATGTTCAGGGAGCTGACTCAGTATTTGGAATGAGAAAGTTCAAAGTTCATACACTAAATCACTAAAACAATACACTGCAGTTGGTATATACTTCACTATGATTGCTCTTGAAAGCCTTGCACTAATTTCGCTAAATGTCTGACACTGCTGTACACTATAGCACTAAAAACCCCACCTAGTATCCTGTCTGACACTGCTGTACACTATAGCACTAAAAACCCCACCTAGTATCCTGTCTGACACTGCTGTACACTATAGCACTAAAAACCCCACCTAGTATCCTGTCTGACACTGCTGTACACTATAGCACTAAAAACCCCACCTAGTATCCTGAAGGGAGAGGAAGAGAAAAACAAAAGTCAACACTAACAAATCTCCCCCTTTTTTCTTTTTCTGGAAACAACTTAACTTCTGGTAGGATACTGATGGGAAACACCATAGTTCTGTAAGCTCCCCACTTGTAGGACATCCATTAGTTCCTTACAAGATGCCCCATGTTTTGTTAGGCAATTTGAAATTTGGGGATCACTCTCAATCCACTTGACACTAGAAAGTTCTCCTTTATGGAGCATCTCCTTGATGCTTCCTATCTCCACTCTAAGACGCTTCTCACTAAACTGCTTTGGTAGAGTGAATGTTCTCAAATAGGGATTTGTTATCAGTACACACTCTGATAGGCACTCTATTTCCCTTAGGCTTGTTGAAATCCATTTCTGACAGCAAATATCCAAGGCAATATGCTGAGTCAAGGCTATCAGCCATAGAGAGAGCTTCTGCCGCTAAAGTACTCCGTACCACTCTTCGAATTTTTCCAGATCGCCAAGTAAGGGGACAAGACTTGTTGTCCTCACCAGTCAAAAATACAATGTGACCACCAGCACTGGAGACTCCATCAGTTAAATTTGCATAGGAGGCATCACAAAATACTGTAAAACTCAACTGCTCTATCTCCCCCAGGTTAGGAAAGAGGATGTTACTCCTTTTCGATTTTAACTTCTTGATCACCTTATTGGCTTGGAGCAAATCTTTTACTCTACGTTCTCTGGTTGCAGTACTAAGCTCCAAGGCATCATAACTGGCATCAGGTCTTGTTTGGTTAATAGATGCCCACTGCACTTGACCTATGGCTCCTCTCAACTCTGTCACTTCACTTTGTTTGAGTAAAACCTCCTTTTGAGCCACTCTTTTTGCTGGAACAGGGATCTCTGAAAGGGAATCTATGTAATGATCCTGTGGGAACACGATGCCATTTTTCCTTGAGCAATTTCAAGTCTAATGTATCTGAAAGCACCTTCTGCCTCCTTCCCAATTTTGAAAGCTGATCTTACCCTGTCTACCACCATTCTTTGGAAGTTGTCTGTACCAGCCCACAGGAAATCATCAACATGCAAAATGAAAATGCCTTTCAGTTTCCCTTCATTGTGCCAGAAAAATAATGCCAGGTCTACTTCTGAGCATGAGCATCCATGTTTAAGGAATTCATCCCTGACACTGAAATGCCAATTTCTTGAGGCATCATTCAAACCATACACACACTTTTTTAATTTCCACACTTTGCCTCAGAAACATCTCATGGTTGATCTCATTTCCTTGCAAAAATGCAGCTTTAATATCTATGGAGTGACATTCCAGGAGAGAGTAGATGCCAGAGCCAGAAAAACCTTCATTGTCTCTTTAGAAACTGTAGAAGAGTCAGCTTGAACACAATTCTGTTCTTCAAACCACGAGCCACAAGTCTGGCTTTGACAGTTCTCTTACCATCAGCTGACTTCTCTGTTATCACCCATCTGGTAGATATAGCTTGCTGGCCACAATCTACAATCTCTTCATATACTTGAAACTTCTTCCAATTGGCAAGTTCTTCATCTTTGGCAAGTCTAACTTCTGGCTCATCATGTCTGTGTAAGGGAATAAAGACAGCATTGGCCTCTTCACTGGTACCAGATTCATCCCTTTCATTTGAATTATTTTCCACAATCTTCCAAACTTGAACGTCATTTCCAAAATTCAGCTCTTTAAGTGATGAATCACTTTTCTCCTTTACATAAAACCAATTACGGTATTTTCCAGTGGCCTTTCCAGACCTTTGTACAACTTTGCATTCAATCCATGAGCTTCCACCAGTTGGTAGGTAAGTGATGTTCTGTTTCACTTTGGGCAATGCCTGGGCAGATCGTATTTCTGTTCTTTGGTCAGACTGGTTATGATCTTGGTTGGATTCTCCTTCTTCTATGTCATTGGTCACTGCCTGAGGATTATCACTATAATCATCTTCCTCTTCCTGTGGTTCAGGTAAGCCATCTGCCTTGCCACTTGTTTGGGAACTATCATGACCCCTCTTCCCAAGTATTTGAAGTTTGGGGTCCCTCACAGTTGGTTTATCAAACTCTGTATCAATTCTTAGCAGTCAGCAGGGATGCACTCTCACATACACACTACCATGATGGACAAAAACCACTTTACCATCTTGCCCAAGAACTTTGCCCGTACCTCTCCATTTGTTACTCTCATCACGCTTGTAATACACCTTGTCACCAGGCTGAGAAAAATCATCAGAACTTCTAATCTTGTGTTGGAGGTCTCTCCTTATCTTCTCTGATACTTCAGCTTGAACAAACGCTTTTCGACTGGCATGTAAGGCATTTAAATGTTTAGCAAATATTTCACTCACTGTGGTTCCATGAAGGGCTGGAGCTTTGTCAGAGAGCACTGATGGCAGGTTTGGATTCCTACCAAACACTAGCTGGTAAGGGCTATATCCATACACCATCTGCAATGAATTTTTGGCATTCACTGCCCACACTAGAGCTAGCTCAATATCCATGTTAGGGTAATCCTCCAAAATCTTCTGAACACAATTATCAACAACTGCATGGTTTCTCTCACACAGACAATTTTTGCCAGGGACTCCTGCCCGCTGTGTTCCATACCTCAATGTTAAGATTTTCAGTCATATCTCTGAAATCCTCGTTGGAAAATTCTCCACCATTATCGGAAAGAAATTTTTTTGGTGCTCCCAAACCACTGCCAATCCACAACTTCATCACTGTATCAATGAACACTTAGGGGTTTTTCTGTAGATAACACCAGCCATGCTAAAACATGTAGCAACATCAATAATGTGTAAAAAATGTACGCCACTTTTCCATTCTTTGAGATCCAAGGTCACAACTTCATTGAATTCTCTAGCCAGAGGCAATCCAACTACAGGCCTTGGAGGTGTTTTCTTGTATCTCTTACAAACATCACACTTTGACACAATTTCTTCCACTAAATCCATTGTTTCCTGATCAGAAATATTGGCATCTTTCAGCAGGTATTTCAGCTTCTGTGCAGTTGGATGGGGAAACTGCTTGTGCAGCTTCTCAATTCTCTTTCATTTTTCTCTAGAACTCTCTTCTTCTGACACCAAGGCCTCTACTGTGTCACTGACAGGACATGAGGCTAGAACTCAATAGAAGGTTTTAGCCATCAGGCGACATAAGACATCTGTATATTTCACCCGAGAAAATGGCCTTTTCCCGGGGAAGTTTGGCTAAACGACCCTATTGAATTCTAGCGACATGAATTGTTGTTTCAACAATAGGGATGCAGTAGTGACCAGAAGAGGTACACTGAAGGTCAACTTTCTTCCCGAAAATGGTTGCGCAGTCATTTTCTAAGTCAAGTTTCACTTTTGCCTTCTTCATTGCCGGCTTTCCCAAAAGCAGGGGAATATCACTTTCTCCTTAGACTTCAAGTGCTTTCCACCCCCAAACTTGAAAACTGTGTCACTTTTGCTCCTTATTTCATGGGCCTTCTTTTCCTCTTCAAGCATATCAATATAATGAGCCATCCAGGCTTCTCCAGCAACCGTTGAGCTACACGCACTATCCAAGACAGCAGAACCCAAAGCCTCTGTCAATAAAACTTCTGTCTCCCACTGTTTGTTCCTTGTGAATAACACAGCTTCCTCGTCTTTACTACCAGTTTGCAATACACTCCTTTGCAGGTTCTCATACAGTGGGGTTACCAGACTTTTTCATTTGGGGGGCTGAGGGGAGGCAAAGGTTGATATGGGGGGGCTAGCACAAATAACACTATCTAAGCGGAGCGCCACCATCGGTTGGCGCGTAGCGTACAGAAAAAAATTTTGGCTAAAAATGCCTCTCAGATTGTCGGAAATGGCACTTTCCAGTGTCTTTGGCCCTGTGAATTTCAGCTAAATATCCCTAATTTTTTAAAACACAGGTTTGGAAATTTATACTTCTGCTATGAATGTTTGCTTTATGCCAACGAGGGACCTGCTAAAGTCTTAATAGGTTGGCCGAAAAGGTTCTCCACTCCATCAAAGCATCGCTTGTTCCTCCGTTTATTGCAAAAGTTGACCATTTTACTGCTTTGTACCTGTGGAAATAGTCATACCATGGCTTAATTTAAACTGTGAAAATCTGATACTGCACATGAACTATATTTAATTAATCATACACATTCCAAGATAAGCACATGCAAAATTTCTCAATTAAATGACTCATGTGTTTTATTTGTATAAAGTTTGATTCATGCCTAATCAGAATCACGATTTGCCACTCCTCCTATTAAAAATGCTATTGTATGGGGACCTTGACAATTTGCTTGCTTTGAAAATCAATTGCTTGCTTTTACTCTCTTATTTTTGGTCTTGACTTTTCTTCAACATAAATTAAGCCAGGGCTATTTCTTTCTGTTTTAAGAAAAAATATATTAATAGGAATGAAAACAAGAAGATTTCAGTAACTGCTGTACAATATCTTCACTCATTTATAAAACATCTACTTCTACCCTACCCCACCTGATACGTAGTATCAGGTAATGCTACTGCCTACCCATTTTCATTCATTTTTTTTCGACCTACGAATTTCATTTGGGGGGGCAAGGCATTTCACTGGGGGGCTCCCACCCCCCTGCCCCCCCCTGCTGGTTACGCCACTGTTCTCATATGAATCTGGGCAGCCTTTCAGAAGATGTCGGATTGATTCACAACTGCTACATCTCAAAGGGTAACCATCAGGTCCAAGCGGATTCAGTTGCTTGGTTATACTCTGAGAATTTTGCCTTCCTCCTCTGTTGCCACGACCTCTGTTAAAATTCTTAGCACGATCATACTGAGCATTACAGTACCTTCCACGACCATTACCTCTGAAACCTCCTCTTCCAGTGACAAATGCAGTGAAAATCAGAACCTATAAATGTTGGTTCAGTTTTGATGGCCAGTCCATCTTTGGTTTCCATTGATGACATCGACTGTTCTCCAAAGAATTTCTTAAGAGAAATCTGCATTTGAAAAAACATGCTGTCTGGTTCCTTGTAATTCACAGCTGTAAGTACTAGTTGCCTTTCTTTATGCTCTAATTGAGCACTCTCCAAAAGTTTGAAGGCCAGGACTGGTTGAGGGAGCTCCATCTTATACTTTTTGGTTTTGTTATACAGCTTCTCGAATTCCACAACATATTCCTCCATGGTCATCTCTGTTTTCCTTCTGTAACGATCAAATTTAGTGTAAGCCTCATAGGCAGCAGATAATTTGTCCTTCTTGAAAACATTGTCCATAAACTTTATGAGGGTTTCAACACCTGTATCTTTCTTAAGTTTCTCTATGTCCACTTCACTGAAGACCTTATCCCTTATAGATTTGGCTCCCACCTCAGGAAGGGTTAAGGCAATGGCCAAGCCATGTTTCTCTTTCTTCAAGTCTGTCACTACCTGCCAGGCTTTAACCTCTGAGTCTTCGATCTATCTGGCGTACAGCTTCGCGCTTCACTAAAAACTGGTGGGGTTTTGTAACTTGCCATGACTCTGTATATGGAGGATGAGATTTAGCAACCAGGCTCTGCTACCATGTTAAAAGCGTCTAAAGAAAGCTTACCTGTAAAGTCCTTGGTTGATTCTCTATAGCTGGATAAAATATGTTCAGGGAGCTGACTCAGTATTTGGAATGAGAAAGTTCAAAGTTCATACACTAAATCGCTAAAACAGTACACTGCAGTTGGTATATACTTCACTATGATTGCTCTTGAAAGCTTTGCACTAATTTCGCTAAATGTCTGACACTGCTGTACACTATAGCACTAAAAACCCCACCTAGTATCCTGAAGGGAGAGGAAGAGAAAAACAAAAGTCAACACTAACAGCTCTGCCAAGGAGGTGTTCTAGAGTATGCTTAAGTTAATGTGCATCATAAAGGCAGTTAGTAGTCACGCCAAACTACAATTTTGCCAAAAGACTACAGTAGTTCTCAGTTTGTACAGGTCTTTGATTGACATTAAATTCAAAAAATTCTGAGCAGCTCATATTACACAGCATATATGGGAAGGATTGTGATTACACATTAGTGTATTGTATACTGACCAGGGTATGCCCTGAAGCAGTAAACTGGGATTGCATCTGGATGAGGTTGAGTTGTAAACAGTTAGACGGGGAGGAGCTAGATGTGAGTAGATTGGGTGAATTGAAATTGTCAGGGTCTGGTGATGAATAAATAATGCCTTAAGTGACTGGAAAGATGGTAGGTTTGATGTGTTGGAGTTTAACCAGTGCCTGGCTTAAAGGAAAATGAATTGAACTTTAAGGGAAGGAAAGGGTAACTGGCTGACCCTGTAGGAAATGTAGCAGTTGTGCTGATTTTTCCAAATTGCTAGATTTTCAGAAATGTATTAGTTGCTCAGTAAATTCAGATAAAAGCAGATTTCATGAAAATTGGCCTTCAACTGGACTGAAAAGGGTTGATTGACTTTTTCCTAATTCTTGAATGCATAGAAGTCATATTGCATTTTAAATTTTTGTTTGTCCACAGGACAACCTTCTACATGAATTTTTGTAGTATTTAGTTGTCTCAGAGAAATTCAAGTTGTCCCAGATGCTAGGAGACAGGTCTGTTCCACTCCTTCCCTGGTTTAACACCTCATCTTGCAATTAACCTAATGGCACCCATAGCCTTTTTAACAGTTTTATGTATTGGATTCTTCTCCCTGCACCATTATCTTGAGCATCTTGCATAACTGCTACAGTTCCTATTTTTAAAGGGGTGTAAGTCAGCTGGGACCAAGGAGATGAGTTTCAGTTTTGGTTTAGATGAAGTTGTACAGCCCAGCTTATAACCAACTGAGAGTTGGAGTCTGCTTTACCACTAGACTACACCCTCAGATTTTGACATGATAGTCAGAACTGAAACGTAGCATTTGTCAGATCATCAATTGTGGCAGTTAGAGTTGGAGTCTGCTCTACCACAAGACTCACACCTAGATTATGACATGATAGGACTGAAATGTAGCACTTATCAGATCATATGTGGCAGTTAGAGCTGGAGTCTGCTCTACCACAAGACTCACACCTAGATTATGACATGATAGTCAGGACTGAAATGAAGCACTTTACAGATCATCCGTGGCAGGTAAAAATTGCACCAAACAGCCACTTTCTCTCTTTTTGGGTCATCCAAAGGGCAAGTAGGTTTAATTTGCAATTGACTAGTTTCTTACACCAGCAAGAAAACATAAAATAATTTTCTTTAGCCTAGATCTACGTAGACGCAGTCTTGACACAATGGTATGGAATACCATTCATGCTCCTAGAATGCCCATGACTAAAATGCAGCATCTTCTGGAAACTCAAAAATCCTGTCAAATGGCTCTCTCAGCAGGTTTTTAACTTAGTTTATTTGGAATGTTTATTCTGAAAGTTTTGCAGTTTTGCAGCATATCTTATCTCTCAAACAATAGACTAAATTGATAGTTAGCAGCAAGTGGCCCTGGCAACTTGTTCATAAGGAAGTTGTTGTCAATGGGGACTGATCGGGAGCTTGTTTGCTCAATAGATTAAGGAGGGACAGCAACTCTGGGATAGGTAGAGAGAGCTGCAGATTAATGGGTCCTCTGGCAACATGTTCATCATTGAAACATAGAAAGAAATTTAAAAACATAGAATTACTGAGATGTATGTTTCCTATGGCAGTGATATGAAAGACAATAGTTTGTCTATTATTTTTCATTTTCATCTTTACAACCAAATTTTTTTTGGACAACCTCAATTTGGATCCAACTTGCCAGTTGGAAAACCTGAATATTGAAAATCAGGCGAGATAGTAGATGGTTATACAACTAATGATTGAACAGGAGGAGCTCACTGGAATATTTTAGTGTCCTTCCTACCTCATGATATTATTTTCCAACACCTGCAGGTATTTGCCCCGATGGCCTTCCATCCTTCCAATGTTATGTGGACCCCTGTTACCAAGCTGAGTGTACCTCCATACCCGATGCTGTCTGTATTGGAAACTACTGTAATCGGCAACAACCTTGCTTGGCAGAATGGTTTAATGTGTCAGGGTACCCTCTGGATTGTGGTGAGAGTTTTCATTTGAAAGGGTTCAGTACTACCCCAGCTTTGTTGTTAAACAAGCTTTCCAGCTCTTTCTAGCATTAATATGAATGGTTGTGTTTGAAGAATGGTGAATTAGGTTGTTGGTCATGAACGTCTTTCTTTTGTTTTTATTAGGGTGCAGGACTGTGGGATCATGAGGTTTTCATAATCCTTCCTTAAACTCAAAACAAACTGTACAAAATGACCTTTTTTTTAGATTGATCTCAAAATGGGCGAAGTGGAAAATTCCTCCCAATTTTATGGCAGCTCTTAAAGCTCCAGCGCAGTCCCTCTAGACTTATTTTGAAGCAACAGCTAAATTTCACCATTTTCTGCTTATTTCTCTTCAAGATATCTTTCTTCAAATTTTATGACTTTAAAATTGCATATTCAAGGTAAACTTAGCTATTAATTCTAGTAAATATCACATTTGAAGAGAAAAAATGTTGTCACATGATTCTCAATAGCCAGTTATGAAAAAACACACTGCTTTAAGTGAGATGCTACATCTGTAAGTATGAATGTAGACAAAGGTCCCAGAATGTACAGCTAACATCATGCAATTTCTCTAGACCCACTCTACATGCCTGTTGGACACCGATAGGAAATTAGAATTTATCCCCCTTTTGTGCCACAACCTCCCCTATATGTGTGAAGGGGTAATTCCCCTAGAGCATCAGACTCTTGGTAGATCCGAGGTTTCTAGGAGGATGGGCAAGTGACTGTGACACTTCATTGGTTGGTACATAGAAACCACTAAAACTGAAGAAAAAAACATCTCCCATGTTGCAAGAAGGACACTTATCTGCCTCTCAGACTAATGCTAATTGTGGTCAAATATTTTTATATTTATAGAAACAAATTTAAGGGGTAACAATGCCAAAAGTTCAGGTCAAATTTTGCAGTAGGGGTTAGGTGGAACCCATGAGAGAAATTAATTGATCAATTAATTTGTGTTAACATCACTGATGCTAGTTATATTAGAGAAGTCCCCCAATCAAGTAGCACTTCCACAAGTAAAGTTTAAATTAAAAATATTTAGGCTTTTATGTGTACATAGATGCAAAACTTCTTGTTTGTCACTGAGGGCCTATGCATATACTCAAAACTGATTCTTTTTCTTTTCAGTAATATTTGTAAAATTTATTGTTATGTTTGAAGTATCTACAGAATTTCAAACACTTTCAATTGTGTTCTTCTTGAGTTATCATGTTTACAAGCAAAAGTGTCACATACACACTCACACATACACACACACACACACATGACATCACCATCACATAGATTCCTTGGTTGCCTTCAGCAAGGAATAAAAAAACAAAGAAATATTTTGCACCTAGGCTTCCTGACATTAAGATTTCTCTAAGGGGAACCTTCCCCTTGAAACATTCCCCGAAGTGAAAATCCTGCTTGGTTAAAAAAGTTAAGGAAATGGACCTCAACTTCACCTACATCTCTGCTAAATATTTCCTTTTTCATTTATTCTCAGGTGTAGACCATTGTGCTTACATATGTGACGATATGTTTGCCCCAGTGTGTGGATCTGATATTCAGACCTACGGGAATGCCTGTGAACTCTCCAGAGCAGCATGCAGAGATCCCTCCATCATCCAAGTGTACACTGGAGAGTGTAGAGGTATGAAAAAATAAACCATATTATAAAAATGTGGAAAATATCAAACACCCTAGTGAGCAGGAAGGCAAACAGGTTGTGGCTACAGCTGTATATTATGACACCCCTATGTTCTGTTATTCCTTTGAATTAACACCGTATATTCCCAAACCCCTGCATTCCTACACTTCCATTTTTGGTTTCGATGATAAGAGAAACCAATGCATTCATGATGGCGTGTGTGTGTGTGTATGTGTGTATGTATGTATGTGTGTGTATGTGTGCGTGGGTGTGTATGTGTGTGTGTTTGTGACACTTTGCTTGTTAACACGATATCTCAAGATAGGAATGTCTGACAGTTTTCAAACTTGGTACATAGATGCGCCATATTGAGAGGAAGAACCCTATTGTTTTTGGTGGAGATCAAAGGTCATCTGGGGTCAACAGGGGTCAAAGTCTGAAAACCTTGTTAACGTGACATCTCAAGTTAGGAAACTTGGATAGATTTCATATTTGGTATGTGGATGTGTTATAGTCAGAAGATGGCCTCTTTTGTTTTTGGCAGATGTCAAAGGTCATCTGGGGTCACCAGGGGTCAAAGTCTGAAAATCTCGTTAACACGATATCCCACGTTTAGAAACTTTGACAGATTTCATATTTGTTATGTGGATGTGTTATGGTCAGGAAATGGTCCCTATTGTTTTTGGTGGAGGTCAAAGGTCATCTGGGGTCACCAGGGGTCAAAGTCTGAAAATCTCGTTAACACAATATCTCAAAATAGGAAGCTTGGATAGATTTCATATTTGGTATGTGGATGCATTATGGTCAGGAGATGGTCCCTATTGTTTTTGGTGGAGGTCAAAGGTCATCTGGGGTCACCAGCGGTCAAAGCCTGAAAACCTTGTTAACGTGATATCTCAAGGTAGGAAACTTGGATAGATTTCATATTTGGTATGTAAATGCTTTATAGTCAGTAGACAGTCTCTAATGTTTATGGCAGAGGTCAAAGGTCATCCAGGGTCACTGGGGGTCAAAGTCTGAAAATCTTGTTAACACAATATCTCAAGATGGGAAGCTTTGATAGATTTCAGGGAGCATATCTCCATTAATTTCCCCATTGACTTACACAGTAAATCCAAAAAGTAAGCGGGCCTCTAAAAGCTTGTCGAAGTTTTCGCCAGGGTCAAGCTACCCCTCATATGAAAGCTGACAAGTTGGCCATTCATGGCACTTTCAATTTACCATATCATGACATTGAAGATTTTTTGCTATTTCACCTCAAAGTTCAAACCACCTTTTCCGAGCCTTGTTTTTCACTAAAATCTCGGTATGCCTCCGCCAGCTTCTAAGGCCCATAATTTCCACAAAATTGCTTTAATTGAGCCAATTTTTTCACAAATGGTACTTCATTTAATATACTTTCCAAAAAAAAATTACAGAAAACCCCAGCTCATTCCATAACATATCAAAAAAGTGCTCCTTTTAGGGACTCTATCTGAGGGCGAACAAATGGACGCATTAATACACCTTGTAATGGGGATATGCTCCCTTAAGTGAGAGGTGAATTTTTACATTTTTCCAAAAGTGTAATTAAAAGGCAATAGATGACTTGTGCAACTCAAATTAGGAGTCTACTCACATTTTGAAACATTTTTGACCTGATTCAATGCCAGTCCATGGACTTTCACCCTGAACCCAATTTTAGGTATTAGCATATACTATCCACACTGAAATAGTGCTAAGTCCAAGTTTGACCCATAACACTCTGCAGGGTATATCCAATTGCAGGAGGCTTCTTTGGTGCCTGTTTTGACCTGAAGGAAGGACTCCCATTATGCCCTGTGTACTATACACTGGTTGTGTCTATTCTAAATGGGAGAAATGGTCCTGTCCATTTTAAAGCACACTCCAATTTAAAATGGATCCAACCAGACCTCAAACCAATCCATAATGGTCCAATTTGGCTCCAAACTGTCTATTTACTGGGTCAATTCTCCTGTAACAAGAAGAAACAGCAGTTCTCAGTTACATTTTGCTTCTAACAATACATTTGCAACATTAATAATGCAGAAAAAGGCAAAAAACGAAGGTCAGAGGCCAGAGCAAATTGGTCAGTCAGAGTGGGGGCGCTGTTCACAGTTAACAGGAATCTGAGCTTTGACCATGATCACAGTGTATTCATTGCATTCAATCACTTCACATGTGTTCACACAAGTGTTTTGACATACTGCTACAATTAATTTGAAATTTAAATCACTCTTTCAGTGGATATTTGTTATTTGAGTCAGACTTTTTAGACAGGTTATTTCAGAGTCTAAAATAATATGGGTAGGAGGAAAGGAATGCTTGGAAGGAAAGCAACAACCTTCACAAAAGGCAACACGTTTGGTTTTGGTGCCTGTGAAGTAGATGTTGTTTGTCCTAACCACATACCTAAACCTTCCAGTGGTGAAGAGCAAAAGCCTGAGAGTCACAAGGCTGGTTACAAAAGGCTTACCAAAGAATTGCATGAGAGGGTTATGGAGTCACCCAAAAAATTTGAACATGTAGTACCACCTTCAATGTTGCTTAGGCCAAAGGAGAGCTGCACTAGCAAACTTGATAGGCTAGTGAATGCAGACCACCACGAAAATGCTGAGTCAGAGGGCAACAGAATAGTCCATTTGGGAACCTCTCTGACTCTCATACAAGAAGCAGCACTAGCTCACCGTGAGGCAAACAAAAAGTGTGGTGGCATTCTTGTATCCCTGGCATCACAGGAGGTTCAGGTTGGGCTAGGCACCCAAGTGGTGCTTAGTTGTCCTCTCTGCAGTTTCCAAAGTAAGCCTTTGAAACTTTACAGGGAAATAAAAAGAGGGGGGAACATACCTGGAAAGGATCCATGTGAGTTAAATGTTGGCCTTCAGTTAGGCTTACATCAGACTTCCATAAGTACTAGTGGAGCACATAAATTACTTAGCTGTCTCTCTTTGCCATGTCCTTCTGTGAGTTCACTGCAGCGGTCAGCAAATAAGATTGGTCTTGAAATGAAAAAAATAAATGAAAGTGATATGGCAGAAAAAAGGGCTATCATTAAAAATACTCTTTCATTGCGTGGCTTTCCAAATGAATCTCCTATTTCTGCTGAATATGATCGCCAATACAACAACCCTCTCAGAAATGCCAGAGGTAAAACACCCTTTGCTCCAGCAACTCAGAGTAGAGATGTGGTTGTAGAGAATGTGACGACAGACAAATTTGTGATTGGGTACCACCACAGCAATAAACTGTGCGTGATAGGCAGACTTAAAAGAAACAAGGGTGAAAAAGTTGAGTGTCCTGGGCATCCTGGCTGCACAGCTAACTTGAAAGAGACAGACAACATTGGAGATAAGAACGTGGCGGAAAAATGTGTGCCTCACATCTGTTAAAGAGTAAAAACCCAGTAAAGGTTAGATACTTGACAACAGATGCTGATGGGAAGGCTTGTAAAGGATTTAACAGTGTTTATACGACTGCAGCATCTGAAATATCAACAGACAACCTACTAGACGAAGTTCATTTAAACTGGTCACTTCGCAAAGCCCTTACAAAGATCAAATTTTCCAGTGCTATGTTTCCTGCAAAGAATCAAGCTCAAAAGCTGGTAATGGCAAAACGTTTTGCTGAGGACTTGACTTACCGTGTACAAGCTGAAGTGACGGCTTCCAGAAATCACCTTAGAAATGACTTGGAGAAAATTAATAAATGCACACCACAGTGGCTGGATTGCTTGACCAAGTGTTATGGTGGAGAACACACTGGTTGTGACAAATTTTCATTTGTATGTAGGAGGCACAAACGGTACAAGTTTCCATACATGCCACACGTGGCAAAAGGTTGTCTGTCGATATCAGATGCTGACAGTAATAAGATACGGAAAATATTGGAGGCACGCGTGTGCAGACTCAGACTATGGTCTACTCGCTTTCAAACATCAACCCAGAAGGCAGAGTCAGTAAACAATGCCTTCAAAGTAACAAACCCAAAACAAAGTACTACATTTGCCAGGAATGCTCAGTTTAGAGACCAGAGTGCGATTCATTTAATAAATAATGGGCCAGGAGAGTCAATCCTACAAAAAATGAATGCCATGGGGATGCAGCTGACTTCAGACAGCCCATGTGTAAAAACCCTATGGCAAATGCAACAAAAAAGGGAGTATGATAAATTACGTAGAAGGTGTCAGTTGTACAAAAGGAGGAAAGCAAAGCTGAGGTTTCGAAAATACATGTTGCATGAAAGGACCAAAAATAATAATACTAATAGTGAATACAAGAAAGATCAGCTAATTTGTAATGACCACAACTATTCCAGACAACCCACCCTGGATCCCAACTATTGGTGTTAAACATTCAAGTGTGCAATTTAACTCACATACCAACCTCGAAAAGTATACTCCCAGACGTTATCAGGTTCCACGGGGTAGGCCTAGTATGCAACTGGGATAATCTACATGCCCGACACAGGCTCCATAAACTTTGCATGTCCGCCGACAATTGTTTATTCCCCGCGGCTCTTCAGATAGGTGAGCTGCATCAAGGCATAGACTGTTGTGGCACAAATGGGATATGTCCTTATGTTTGTGTTGAAGTGAAGCCTTCCTGTCTAAAATGTCTGCAATAACGTATGCCAAAATATGCACTCTAATGGCCTTTTGTTTTGTTGCCAGTGGAAGCTTCGTTCGAATGACACTATATTTTGGAGCATTTGCACTGCTGGATGTGAATGCACCTTTCCATATTATGCATCCGTGTTCCCTCTTACTTCGTTTTTCTAGCTTTTTCCTAATTTTCTCAGACCATTGGACCCAATCTCTGTCTGCCATTGTTGTAATTATCTCAGGAGTTGCACTTTTAGGCTGCCAGTGTATTACAGACATTTGTATTGCAGCAACACATAGGCCTAAGACCAGTGCATAGGCTGGCCATGTGAAACTTTGGCAAGGAGAGTAAACCTGAGCACTGACAATCAAGTATTTAGTCTAATTATGTGTCTTAACCTGTATTTACACTGCACATGTACTCACCGAAATGTGGGGCTCAACAAACATTCACACATCAAAGTAATGTGGTAATCTCGCAGAACTGCATGATGCTTCAGTACCACAACAACAGCACTGGTGTATGTCTATACCATGTACAATTGGCCGGTACTACTTCATAAAGCTGTATGGTAGCCTTTATACAACATCCTGGTACTACTTTCATCAAAAGGGTTCACCATATCTGCAAAAGAGTAAAGTATTGTGTCTTTAAGGGCCTAAATTTATTCCGTTTTGTGGAATTTTTAACGTTTTCTCACAAAAATACTAATTTTGGCCCCAAAAATCGCTCAGGCACGAAATTGTGGGTCGTCTGCCCATAAATGGTTTATACGTAGCCTATGAAGTACAATAAGTCAAGTTTGGTCAATTTCAAACTGATTTGAAAATTTTCAGTTTTCTCCCTTAAGGGAGCATATCTCCATTAATTTCCCCATTGACTTACACAGTAAATCCAAAAAGTAAACGGGCCTCTAAAAGCTTGTCGAAGTTTTCGCCAGGGTCAAGCTACCCCTCATATGAAAGCTGACAAGTTGGCCATTCATGGCACTTTCAATTTACCATATCATGACCGTGAAGATTTTTTGCTATTTCACCTCAAAGTTCAAACCACCTTTTCCGAGCCTTGTTTTTCACTAAAATCTCGGTATGCCTCCGCCAGCTTCTAAGGCCCATAATTTCCACAAAATTGCTTTAATTGAGCCAATTTTTTCACAAATGGTACTTCATTTAATATACTTTCCAAAACAAAATTACAGAAAACCCCAGCTCATTCCATAACATATCAAAAAAGTGCTCCTTTTAGGGACTCTATCTGAGGGCGAACAAATGGACGCATTAATACACCTTGTAATGGGGATATGCTCCCTTAAGTGAGAGGTGAATTTTTACATTTTTCCAAAAGTGTAATTAAAAGGCAATAGATGACTTGTGCAACTCAAATTAGGAGTCTACTCACATTTTGAAACATTTTTGACCTGATTCAATGCCAGTCCATGGACTTTCACCCTGAACCCAATTTTAGGTATTAGCATATACTATCCACACTGAAATAGTGAAATAGGGATATGCTCCCTTCATATTTGGTATGTGGATATGTTAAGTTCAGGAGATGGTCCCTATTGTTTTTGGTGGAGGTCAAAGGTCATCTGGGGTCACCACGGGTCAAAGTCTGAAAACATTGTTAACGTGATATCTCAAGGTAGGAAACTTGGATAGATTTCATATTTGGTATGTAAATGCGTTATCTGTAGACAGTCCCTTATGTTTTTGGAAGAGGTCAAAGGTCATCCAGGGTCACCGGGGGGTCAAAGTCTGAAAATCTCGTTCACACAATATCTCAAGGTAGGAAGCTTGGATAGATTTCATGTTTAGTATGTGGATGCATTATAGTCAGGAGGTGGTCCCCATTGTTTTGGTGGAGGTCAAAGGTCATCTGGGGTCACCACGGGTCAAAGTCTGAAAACGTTGTTTACGTGATATCTCAAGGTAGGAAACTTGGATAGATTTCATATTTGGTATGTAAATGCGTTATAGTCAGTAGACAGTCCCTTAGGTTTTTGGAAGAGGTCAAAGGTCATCCAGGGTCACCGGGGGGTCAAAGTCTGAAAATCTCGTTCACACAATATCTCAAGGTAGGAAGCTTGGATAGATTTCATGTTTAGTATGTGGATGCATTATAGTCAGGAGGTGGTCCCCATTGTTTTGGTGGAGGTCAAAGGTCATCTGGGGTCACCACAGGTCAAAGTCTGAAAACCTTGTTAACGAAATATCTCAAGGTAGGAAACTTGGATAGATCTCATTTTGGTATTAGGATGCGTTATAGTCAGTAGATGGTCCCTATCGTTTTTGTCAGAGGTCAAAGGTGATCTGTGGTTACTGGGAGTCACAGACTCAAAAGTTCGTTAACATGATATATGTAGGAAGCTTGGATAGATTTCATATTTGGTATGTGGATGTGTTATGATCAGGAGATGGTACCCTTTTGATGGAGGTCAAAGGTCACCTGGGGTCACTGTTGGACAAAGTCTGAAAATCCTGCTCATGTGAAATCTCAAGATAGGAAACTTGCATGGATTTCATATTTGGGTATGTGGATGCATTATGGTCAGAGGATGGTCCCTATTGTTTTTGGCAGATATGAAATGTCCCCTGCCCTCCAGGGGACAAAGCCTAGAAACCTTTTTAAATCTATCTTTCAAGATAGCTGCTGTTTGTCCATTTGTATGTCTGTTGTTTGTATGTCTAGCTATGCACGGCTTTTATGGAGGTCAAAAGGTCATCTGGAATGACAAAATTATTTTTTGAACATGCTAGTATAACATTTGAATGAGAAGATAATGGTGCATGATGGCACTCTTTGAAACGGAACATTTATGTATCATCCAAACCTTAATGCATTTTTGCATTCTGGTTTCCACTCCCCTTTGATCTGACATGTACACGAATCCAGACAGCAAGTGATGGTCTGATTTCAGTCGGCCATAACTGGGGTGCATTACCTTTAAATCTTTCAATTTCCTTGCTTACCTCTTTCATGGATGGTTGTACACTAATTTGTATCTTGAACTCTCCAAGTTCACTAAATATGAGGGTTTGAAATTCATGTAAACAATAAATAAAGACGATTTAAGGCTGATGGACCCCACTAATGGTGGCCTCCAGTCACTAAAAACAAGCTCTAATCGAATTTGTCTATATTCCGCAGGCATTAACGTTTGCATTTTCCAGGTGTGCTACAAATCACACTCCTCAGAAAATTGGGGAGTGTGGTAGTTGTGCTGTTTTATCAAATTTGTATAAGCTTCAAATCTTCATCTACGTGTGCAAAAAATCACACTTTTCACTGTGATTTCAGGGGAATGATGTTGTGCAATCGCACCCGCACCCCTCAGGATTCAAGGCCTAATTCCGACTGCCATACATATTTCCCAACTCTTCTTTGTTCTGAAAACTCAATGGTAAATGAATATCGGGATGTCTTGGGTGTTGAGCCAGGAAATATGACAATCACTGGGGCTATACAGATGTTATACTACTGGGAAGAGACTATGCATGGTCTTACAAAACCTTGGTTTGTCAGATATTAGCTCAAACCAGCTCAAAGAGCGGTTTGAGATTTTGTGATCTGCCCCCGTCACTCTGTCTGCGTCTATCTGTCTATTCACAATTGCCTTTAATGCTCTCAGGGGCACATTTGTTGATGAATTGTATTGAAAATTGGAAACATTGGTCATTGAACATAGGACTACATGTTGTGCTCATAAAATTGAGGTCAAAGTTCTTCTGGGTGTCAATGCTAGCTGTTCTGTGAGTATTTTTTAAAGTGTATCTCCTCCCACAAATAGTGCTCAATGTTCCTGAAAGTTAGCCATAATATTCCTGAAGTAAAGTGGTTAAATGTTGAGTCTTGTACCTAGATTTATTTATCCAACTTCATTCGAGGTCATACTTACAAGGTCCAAAGGTGCGACTATTTTTGATGTCTAGCTATTGCTTTGCACCTTTGAGACCATAGATACCAAACATGGCATGTTTAGTCAACTTTTGAAGGCCTTCTTTCTGGTTGAAAAATGTAGGTCATAGGTCATCCAAAGGCCATGTTTCAAGGACATTGAAGAAAATATTTTGAAATGCTACTGTATTTTCTCCCAGATGCATTGCAAAATTGTCCTCATAATTGCTCAGAAGGATGACTGGCATGTGCAAATTACAAATTTCTTGTCCAATTTGGGATGAAAAATAATTTTGACACCTTTTTGACCAATTTTGTGCCACCCCTCCATTTTTACTGATCTCACATGTCGGAAAAAATACCCTTAGCACCATCTCGTCAGGAACTGTTCTCATTACTAATTATATGCCCTTTTAAGCATTTGAAAATGACCATGAAGGTGGACATTTGATAGCAGTTAATCTCAGAATAAACTGAAAGGGGATGTACGCCTGAACTATTAAGGAAATTTGATTCCCTTTTTGCCAGCTCTTATTTCCGGATTTGTTGTAAGTAGTTATTTGAACCCCAAGTTGCAGTTGGCCAGGCGACTCAAATGAATTGATTAGAAACTGAGGCATAAAACCTCATCTAACAAACTTACTGGACCACCTCTCTGTATGGTGAATGCTATAATGTCTTCTGTGTGTTCTATGTTGTACATAGTCTAAAAATAAGGTAGTGTTAAGATCCAGTTGTGGAGTACATGGTTCTGTGGGATAAGTGCTACAGACTGGGATGGATATTTATACTCCCATGTTTAGCCAAAAACAGGAGACTCATTTGGTATTCCTTATGGGCATAGAAACCTAATGAATAATATTTTGCAGAAGAATCATCATGTCCTTTTTCACCTACTCTTCAAGTATTCATAAGTTCTGGGTCTCACAAGGGAGAGGGAATACATGAAGACTTTGTTTTTTATACTTTTTATATGAACATTTTGAAGTCACATGGAATTCCATTAATTTGCTCATGGTCTTGTGATGATTTTTACTTACATGGCATGATGTTGCTTCTTGAAAATGCAATATAGACACCCCAGTAGATCAAAGGCAGTGTGGGGTGTGACTATTATCAGAGTTTGTTACATGAGCTGTGCCCCCAAGTGATCTATGCTTTCAATGTATTCTCATTGCATGAAAAGCAATTAACACATACTTGACTGACCCTTTAGCTAACCCCAAATGTTACCTAACTTTCCATGTAATTTCATATATCTGTTACTGTCAATTAATTAGTCAGATGTGAAACCTGACTACATACATCAAGTGCCTATGTAGAGTATTTCATTTCCTCCCTGAGGCCATAAGATGTAATCAGGCTGAGATGTTGTTTCAAAAAGTAAGAAGGAAAGTTTCATCATGCAAGAGTAATACTTTCTTTTTATACTTCATGTTGTTTTTCAGTTAAAGCTGCACTATTGAAAGGACGATACAATCGTGACACCAGATCAGGTTATGTGGTGTTGTCCGAAAATGCAATGGACTGGCCTATGTTATGCTATAATGGTATTCAAGATTCCAGATTCCACAGGGTTGCAAGTGTAGTTTGCAAAGATCTTGGTCACGGTCCACCTGGGATAGAATTCATTGATACTCTGGGTTTTATATTTCCCGGACCGTTTGTTAGTTTCAATGATGCATGGTGTGATGTGGATGCTACTGAAGTACTGAACTGTTCCTTAGAGGGTTCATTTTCCACTCACCTTGAAATGTGTATTGGCAAAGTCCTCCAAGTGGGATGTCTGCCAGCTGAAGCTGAAGGTAAGGAGAGTGGTAAGGAAGCATAGCTTTTTCTAGTCCCCGACAGTCGGCAGACAAGGGAACAATAATCACTTTCAACCAGGTGCACAGAGCATGAAATGAGCTCTACATCTGTGCTGAAATGGAAGGCTATTATTCCCTGCATTTAGTCTCTACCCTACAAGCAATGTGCATGCCATGACTGTTTGGGCAATAAACCTTTTGCATATGCAAGTTGCTAAATGACTCATTGGCAAAATACAGCACTTGGGCAGATCTTCCATCAATTCAAAAAATTAAATCTTTTTGAGTTAACAAGCCTAACTGACCTCCACTCCCTTATCCTCAATCACCACTTTATTTTCTGAGTCTATTGTTTAATAAGGTATGCTCCACTGTGCAGCCCTTTTACTGCACTCATGAAGACCCAAGTTAATTTGATTAGTGCAGAGATGGGCTAATAATAGGTAAAAAGGCATTAAAGGATGACTCATGTTCTAATAACTTAAGTCCAAAACCCACCAAGAAAGACACAGGACAGGTTTTTGAATCTTCCAAAAGGTAGCATTTGCAGTAATGGTGATATAAGCGGCATGGATTTCACAGAGCAAACAGCTTGGAGAGAAGTACAGATGATTGCAAGTAGCACCAGTAAATGCAGACACCTATTTGTCAACCAATTCCTCAAAACTCCCCATAGATTGGCAGGCCTCGAATTTAACAGCGACACTTGGCCATTGGCATCGTACATTTCCATTTTGCTGTGATGCCCTGTTAAAATGATTAAAATTCAGTGCTGCAGTTCTATAGTAAAGACAAGTTTGAATTCAATGCAAACATCTGAAAGTGTATTCACCATGTTAACATAGTGAGGGCAGTAGATTGAAATGTTTACAATGACTTGTGACCTGGCTGCAGTGCCATGCATGGTCACAGAAAAAAATTATTTTCCACACTGAACTACCAGTGCTTGTTACTTGTCAAGCATCCAGAAAGTGTATGTGAAAATGTGTATTTACACTTGAAGAGACTGGAGTTAGGGAATAAAGGCCAGTGACACCCACTTAATGGTGTGTGTCTGTTTTGTTGTGTTTCCCATGTAGCAGAGTGGCCAGTAAGCAAATCATTTGTTGGACTGCTTAATTTGCTGCAAAACTTGCAGAAAGCCTTTTGTACTAGAACATTTATTGTCTTCTTCTTTTTCAGAATATGAAGTAGCACTTTTGGCTTATTCCAGATCATATATGGAAGGTGTGGTTCTGATTTATATCAATGGACAGTGGGGGCCCATCTGTGGTGGGCATCAAGCAGGGGATACAGTCTGTCGGGCATTGGGTTTAGGGCCTGAGCGTGATAGTTTCCTTGGGCATATTACTCCTTATGCTCCCCCTGTGCTAGGATTTTTGCATTGTGACGACAATCACAATGGGACTGTAAGAGAATGCTCATTGTTTTCTGTAAATGACTCCTGGTGTAATCGAGGCACGTTTTTGACAGTGTCATGCCAGGAAGCAGATGATTCTCATGATTATGATTTGCCACCAGAAAATGGATTTCCATCAGAATATGAATCTGAAAATGGATTTTCTTCTGAAGATTTTCGTTATCCTGAAGATGATGTTTATTCAGATTATGATTTTGATGGTGGAAGTAGCCAAGCTGGTAAGTGTAAAATGCATTCTTCTTGGTAATTTCTTCTTGGGCAGTTCCCAACCAATATTTCCCCTCACAGTAATCTTTCATCGCAGTTGACCCCTTAATTCCTTTCCCCTTTCAACAAGTTCCATGCCCAAGTGCAGTTCTCACCAAACACCTACTCCCAAGCATCTTAAGTTCAACACCATATTATCTGAAAGAAGATCCAGTCAGTTTAAAAGTTATAAGTTGTGTAAGTTATATTTATGAGTAAACATGCCTGAAATTTTTTTAGTCTTAATATTGTTTTAACCATTGAACTGACATTTGCACCTATTAGTGGAACTTGCAGTGCCACGGTTGTTGAGGAAATTAGCACAACTGCACCAGTCTCCCTCCTAGTGTGCCCAGTATACAGTACAGTACATAATGTTGGCATTTGATTTTTGATTCCTTGCATGCAAGGAATCTATGCGATGGTGATGTGTGTGTATGTGCACCTATAAACCATGCCTTGGCAGGTACAGGTCACTCATGAGAGCTCAAGCCTTGCATGTCTTCCCTTACTCACGTGGAGCTCATAATTAGCGTAGCTACCGAAAAACTCGGACACTGCAATGGGCTCTGTCATGTGATATGCAAGAGCCTGCCCTCCATCGCGGCATTCGATCACGTGCTGCATGACATAACCGGCTAAAAGGGAATTCCAATAGTTGCTAATGGGAACTGTTCTCTGTGCCCTGTAAGCTAGAGTACAGGTATGTGCTGTGTGTCTGTGTGTGTGATGCCTTTGGCTTGTTTACACAATATCTCAAGAAGGGTAACAAGCAGTATCCCCACACTTGGCAGGTAGATGGCCCATATTGGTTAGATGATCCCTATTGTTTTTGGTCATTTGGGGTTAAAACCTTGTAAACATGATATCTCAAGAATGCTACATGTGACTATGCTCATAATTGGTGTGTGGATTGGTCACATTGAGTAGATGATCCCTGTCGATTTTCATTGAGGTCAAAGCTCATTTGGGGACCTAAATCACTCTTTCAGTTTTCTGAGGGGCTTAAGTTGTGAGTTTTGATTTCTTGCCGAAGGCAGGCAAGGAATCTATATGCGTGATGTCATATGTGCATACGCGTGTTTGTATGTTGTGTATGTGAGGTGTTAGCTTGTAAATATGATATTTCAAGAAGGGAGAGTGTCATTCACCTCATATTTGGCCATACTGAGTACATGATCCCTATTGTTTTTGGTAGAGGACAAAAGTCGTTTGGGGGTATGAGAGGTCAAAATGTCAAAGTCTTGTAAACACAGATTCGAGGGGAAAATGTGACTATGGTTATATTAAGTGTGTGGGTTAGCCATATTAAGTAGATAATTGCTATTGAATCTGGTATAGTTTAAAGGTCATTTTGGGTCATTAGAGGTCAAATGGTAAATTCCTTAGATATTGCTTGTAAACATGGTATCTCAAGAGAGTTAATTATGACCAATCTCATATTTGGTGTGAGGGTTGTCCATAAATAGTAGATGATCCCTATTGATTTTTGTGAAGGTCAAAGGTCATTTGGGGTCAGCAGTGTCAGTCTGACAAGCTTGATTGCACAGTATTGTAAATAAGAAAGATAACTTCTAGGGTCCTCATACTTGGCACTGAATGTGCATAGTGAATACATGATCCCTATAGTTTTTGTTGGTCACATGTGAATTGGGTTCAAAAGGGGTGTCAGTGTTAATATCCTGTTTGAACAATTTCTCATGGCTTGAGTCTTCGAAACTGCAAAGTTTCACACATATGTGGATGTAATATATTGAGCAGAACCCTAGTTCTAGTTGGTCAAAGGTCATGAGGGATTTCAGTATCAAAAGCTTGGATGCCTTGCATGTTTACTTTGTGGGTACATTATGGAGCACTGTCAATTTGGTTTCTTGGTCTTAGTTTCAAATATAAATGAAATTAAGGTATTTGTTTGAGCAATCTTGCAAATGGTGAGAAATATTAGTGTTTACTTGTATATCAATCTTCCAGCATTTATTTACAAAGATTTCTTGAAAGGGGGTCATCTAAAGGACAGTGCTAGACCCCATTGGTCCTATCAGAATCTTGACTGCTGTCTTGAGATTATTGCAGCCCTCTGATGTTAATGATATTAGATGTGAAAATTGTTACATTAGAATTTCTTTGAATAAACAGAACTTGGAGATATTAGGATGTCATCTTGTCTCATTAGGGTTCATATTTTTTGTTTTCCTCTGCAGATTTCTCCACGTTTCTCCCATACCTGCCTCTAGTTGTAACTACAATCTGTTTTATTGGAATCATAAGTATGTTAATCTATAGACGGTCTAAGGCCCAACAAATTGATCGAAACCCTGTTGGAACAACAGCAGTACCATCTCCCTCTAACCGTGCATTTCAACAGCATAGTGACCTATCAGGTGGAAGTAGGAATGGTTACTCATCTCCTTCTCAGGAGCAAGCATTAAGATCGTTTACCTTCTCACTGCCTCGGTCTTCAGAGACCCAAGAAGTTGATGGTACACATACCTACCCGCTTACTTCATTCCAATCATCACGCAATGCTCATGATTCTCCTCCACCGTATGACGATTTTGAATTGCCCAAATATGAAGAAGTAGTCATGGGCCAAATACCTCAACGGTAGTGAGAGGATGAAAGAAGTGTCTCATATAGGACTATGTCAATGCCCCCCAGGGTTCATTATTCCCAGAGTTCCATCTTCTAATGATGGGAATATCGAACACATGCTAAGGAGCATCAACTCTGTGAGAATATTAAACTTGTAATCATTGTCAACAAATGACAGGCAGGCAACAAATGCTCCTATACATGCCTGTAGATGAGATTTTTTTTTTTTTAATTTTTATTCAAACTGATGGAATTTTTTTTTTTTTCTTTGAGAGGTTGTCCGTAATGGAGTTAATTGTAGAAATTTATAGCCAGTCTTATTGACTTGAAATCATTAAAAGTGTGGAAAGGGGAATGATTTGAGGAGTGAAATTATCAAATATAACTTTCTTTCATTTAATGGAAAAGGGCTTCCATACTGCTTTCATGTATCATATGCTCAGAATAATTTAAAACACATTTATATTAAGTAATAATTCTTATCTTATGTTGGTCCATAGTGATCATGTGACCATGCATTATCACAGGTTAAATTCACTGTAATGTTTACAGTAGCCCTGAATGTTAACACCTCAGGTGACTCCCATTTTACCTGGTGTTGTTCTGACTAAATGTGGCAACTTAAATATTGGGATTCTGTTCCTTTGTTGTCCTTTAAATTGAAGTGTATTGTTGCTTATGAATGAACAAGGTTAAACACTGCAGGATCTTTCCATTAATGTGTTCATGTGGATGGATTGCTGATAGAGGAGTTCTGTCAGGGACACTCTCCAGGGTTTCAGTTGTTGGAAATTTTTGCCATTCCTCCTTAATCTCTAAACCAGATTGATGCCCCTGAAGAAACAATAATTCATGCTTTTAGAGACCTGTGCTTTGCCAAGTAGATCTTCTGTAGGATTTGAGAGCATAGACGGAATGGGCAGTGACTACTCTGTCAGGAAGACTATAATGCTATAACTGGATTCTCTCAGACTGAGTACCCTATTTCAATGCTATGCTAAACATCATGCTGGGCACTTAGAATTAAGCTTGGAACAAGGTACTGTATAATTAAACTACACATTGTGATTCAAAGAGTAAAGGCCCCATCAAAAGAGTTTTGGAAGAATCTCCTTCAAGAATCAGCTGGGATTTGACCTTAAGCATGCTGATTGTTGGGGTGGCAGATGTTCTAAAAGCACAATTTGAAAGTACTGTATGCCTGTGTGTGTGTGACACCTGAGTTTGCTGGCATATTGCTCTGGGGAATTCCTGAGATTTTGTATTGGTAGTGAAAACTGAGCTTGTGAGAACTTTGCAAGATGGCAGTAGACATGCTTCACTTTTCTTACTCCATATGCATGTCAGCATGAAAAAAGTATTCCTTGGAGACAAAGATAAATTGCAACACATTTTCCTCATATGCTAAGAAGTTGACGAAATAAAATTGAACAAGTGGGCAATTATTCGTGATGATGTCACTAATTTTAGCTGGGATTGTGAATCAACAGGGTAAAAACAAGTTCCAATTTCAAAATGGATTTCCAAAATTCATGTTCTTCTAATCATGTGATGGAATACAACGCCTGTCCATTTTTTGTAATGTAAAAGCTTAATATTTTAATGTTCCCACACCCCACGACTATTCATCACCAGTATTTTAAGCTTTGGCTCAAAAACAAAGAAGATATGTGTGATAAAGCACATTTACAGCTGTCCGTTTTGGGATGGAATCCATTTTGAAAATGGAACTTGTTTAAATTGAAACTGCTTTAACTGGTAAATCCAAAGACTCAAGGGAATGAACAGAGCTTCCACAAATTGTTTTTCTTCTCTTCTTGTCTGCCTCAATATACTAGTCCACTTTTAGTCTTTCAACCACTATGAGGAGGAGAGTACTGTATGCTGCAGCACTGGGCCTGGTGTCTGTGATATAAAAAAGCTGCATGGAATTTGTGGAAGTCTGAAAAACTTTGGGATAAGTATTTAAATGACTTACTACTAAATGGCAATTATTACGGATTATGAGATTTAGGTTTGCTATCTTTTTTTTTTACCTATGACAATTTACAATCCATGTTATAAAGTCCTTTTCACTGGTTGTACTCAGTAAAAATTAATCATATGAACGAAATATTGCGATGTAAAAAAAAATCATGAATTTTAGGTCTCACAGAGACACTGGTCTAATGATTACTGATCTGTAAGGTCACCTTCAGTAGATCGACAATCAATCATGTGACTAATAAAACAGTTTCCATGAAAAAGAAATTTATTATTACCATATTTGTGTCCAATGTATGCAAAGAAACATGCATTCAAGAGACAGCAATGGTTGTGTGTCATTTCAAAATGTACTAAAATTGTGAGGCTTTTCCCCTGATTTTTACTGGAAACATTTTTTTGTGTTATTTGAGAGGGATTTATACCCAGATAGAAATATGTAATGTTGTGTGGATTAGGCTACATTTGTGAGGGAACTTTGTGAATTTAAGGCTAGCTGCTAATGATTGTAACTTACCTAGATTGAATTTTATATATATATGAATTTTTATTCATCATTATTCAATGTTTTTCACTTTTATACTGAGGTTGATGTTTTTAATTTTCTTGTGATATCCTTGTGCAGGGATATATATCGGCTGATCGTGTTGGTGTTTGCTGCTTAAAAGTTCAAAAAAAAAAAAATGTGTACTCAAGAGTAATCTGCAAAGGGTCATTTAAAAGGTTTCCTCTACATTAGCTTCATGATCCTTACTTTTGTTCGGAAAATAAAAATCAGAAAAGCTTATTCAAATAAGCCTGTATAAACATTTGAGGAGATGTTAATACATGGCTCTGGTTTTTTTAATTTATACCATTTGGCTTAATGGGGGTTCTAGGCAATGCACAATTCAACAGCAAGATGTTCTCTTATGGTTTGCAGTCTGAGTTTAAGGTATGAACCTAGCTTGAGCTCCCTTAGCTTAACCCGACCAGTATTTTGCTTCCAAGTATATACCTTATGTGATATACTAGCAAATTGTTGACGGAAAATATGGCCAAAATTCCATGGTCAATTTTTAATTAAGTGTACTGAAGTATACAAAAGCTACTCCCTCCTGATTTTTGGGTACCAACATTAGTTGGCAAGGTGTCAACATGTTAATAAGTATCAAACTTTGTGAGCATTGATTGCTGAGTCAGGGTGTTGAAGTAAAGTCACCGTTTTGGATGTAACATTATCCGTCAACATCTGTAGCTACAGACCTGAAGCTTACAGAGCTTGCACAAAACAATGAATTGGAAGTCATCACCATAGTAGAATGGCAGTGACTGTCAGTATACATAATAAGGGCATTTGCATGGTTTATATCTAGTACTTAAAAAATTTTGAAAAATTGAAAAAAAAACTAAATTTTTCGTCAACACTTTTGTTACGTCTGAAACATTCTTTTGCGGTTAATATGACCAATGCAACAAAATAAATTTGATGTCTGGTTGCATTTGTTAAATTGACATAACTACAAAGCTAGTATCTTCAGTAGGTCAACTTACTCAAATTGTTTTCTCTGACCACCATCAACAAAAAGAAGATTCCGTCAACACAAACAACAACAAACCACTGTTACGTCCGAAACAAGTATTCAAACAAAAGTTACCCGAATTTTTAATAAGGGTGTACTAGTAGGGTAAAAGAGTTCTTATCCATTTCTGTCTTTGAAATGTCATGCTCTGCAGTTTGTCATTCACTCAATTTTGTGATCTTTTACACAATATGGGAAGAAACTTGTTTCGGACGTAACAGCTCCAGGTGTTGACGGAAATTCCAACAATTTATGCTTGCTGTGTCAAATTCTTGAAATGTACTTACAATTCCTTTGTTGTATAATAATGTTAGTAGGCATATTATGTGAATAGATTGTAATCACCTTGGTAGGGAATGGTTTCCAAACATGAGGTGCACTTGTTTGGTCAAAAATGGGAATGGTTGCTGTAATTCCGTTGTTTTGGTGTAACTTTTTATAAATAGGGTAAATGTGTCTTTTGAGACCATAAAAAAGTCACTTTTCATTCTTTCATGAGGCTAGAATTCAATAGATTGATTTAGCCATCAGGCGACATAAGACGTCTATATATTTCACCCGAGAAAATCGCCTTTTCCCGGGGAATTTTGGCCAAACGACCCTATTGAATTCTAGCGGCATGCCACACACTTGAGTAAGATTCTTTGCAATTATTTAACTCTACATGTCTTACTTGTGCCACAACCTGAGTATCATATTGTGTACAATACTTTGTTTCGGACGTAACACAAAATGTTGACAACTGTCATAATAGTGCTAGAATTCAAGTGAATATTATTGAATGCAGGAATAATGTGGGCTTGAAATGAGAACTGTGAACGTGGTGACAATTGATAGGGGTGGTAGTTCACAAAATTTGAATAATATGGATGATGCTGATGGTTCAATTAGAACATAGATCATAAACTAAAACAATAAGGTTTATGATGACCAGTGAAGTTGGTGATGATCATGATGAAATCCTCTTGTCCATGAATGCCCCTCCAGGCTGATAATCTAACCCTTAAATGATTTTGATGCACAGACATTACAGAGTGTAGGTGCATATTTGCATGCTGGGGAAGGGGTGGGGGGGGGGGGGGTATTAAGTTTTATGGGGTGTTGAGGGTTAATGAAGTACAAATGAGATCATAGGCAAATTTATGCGTCAAAATCGGGAAAGGTTTCTTTCAATACTGGACTAAATTACTTAGCATTTAGGTGAGGTACAGAAGAGGAGGATTTAATAAGTTGAGGACCATTGACTATTAAACTGACTTGCCACCTCACCTGTTACCAAATGAAGTTGACAGTGAGCTACTGTAGTGATGCAACTATACAATTCATTGTTCAGAACTCTTTTTGTGCCAGTTTTTCATACAGTAATGAGGAGGTGATGTTCCTCACATTGAGTAGTGGGCTGTGTGTCGAATGCGCATTATGTTTCTGTATACTGTACCAAAACAAGTTTAAATTGTCACATAAATGGTACACAATCTGTGAAAATTTCCCTTCACATAGGTACAGCAGAGGGGTGTGCACTAGATGCACCTGATAAAACCAGATACAAATAAATTGCAACATGAACCCTGTTTACCTGACCCTAAAATCAAAAAGTTACTGTTCAGCAGATGATGAGTTGGTTGAAATGTTACTAAATAGAATTGAAGGTAATAGTTTTGCCATGGTCTTGACATGAGTAAAACAGCTGCAGTCTAAGAAGATGACCCATTTTCAAGTAGACTAAAATTATGGGATTGATGTTATTATCATGAATAAGGTCCAGTCTGTCACAGCTACTGAAATCTCTACAGAAATTCCTTCTGCAGCCTACACCTTCATACATTGAATAGAGGTATATTTAATTGCCATTTTCCCCTCAGTACTATAAGAATTCCATATTACAAACATCTAAAATGGTTGGGATAATAGTCTAACTTAGTTTAATGGGCTTATACTGTAACTTGCTCACTGCCACTTCATCACATTGCAAAAATTAGCAGTCCACATGTAGATGTTACTGTAAACTTTTCTTCCAAAGATTTCTTGTTGTTTTCTAAGTTATGGTAAATTTACTCTACTCTGCAAGAAAAAAGTAAATTTTTAAAGGCAAGAGACCATGCATGCCAGTAAGGCAACCACACAGCCAATTTGTGACCTTTGTCCAAAATGACAATAAATTTTGGCCCTTATTGTTTCTATACCCTAATACTACTTAAGCAGAAGCCTTTTAGGGCCATCTTGGTATCTTGAGGAATTTTTAATGAATTTCTCACGATACCATTCAATACCTTGTGTACAAGAATGATGGTCACCTGCACAGGAGGCTACAGCTACTGTAGTACCATATGCTGCATGCTAAGAAGTACAGTACAGTTCTAATGATAATTGATACAACCCACCTAAAGCAGGTCTTTGATAGTGAGTGACATCACTTGAAATAAAGATCTTTAAATTGGTTCTTGAATTATATTCAAAACAGTAAAAAAGAAAACAATCTACTGCACCACAAAAGCAAAAAAGAATACAGAGTTGATATGAACTACTGTTCATGAATTTTTCTGAAATATTTCATGAATGTAAGTTGAAATATAACATTCTCCAAACTATGTTGAGAAAATACTGTTGTATGGTGCATACTCTGGCACAAGAGTGAATTAAGCAGTTTCAAGGATTGTTTCAAGAAATTTTGAACAATTGCTTTGTGCATAAAACAGTTGTCTGAGTTTTATATTGTTATTTAGTAATCAAATATAATTTGCTATGTCACTTCATGATTTTATGGAAGCTGGTCTGATTAAAACATGTACCTAAAGGCAAAGTCATTTTACACAAACCTGAAAAATCCAGATCTGGTCCCCTTCATTGCAAAATGTATAACTGGGCATCATCTCTGCCCCTCAAGTACAACTGTGGCCTATACTTCAATACAGGAAGATATAATTTAGTATTGACTTGAGAGATTCATATACTGTACAGTAGTGTCTATACAGTAAACACTTCAAGTTTGATTTTCAAAAATGAAAAGGCTAAATGGATTTTTTCGAGAGGGAGGACAGTTAATTGAGCATAAAGATTTAGAGTAATTAGAAGTAATTTTTGACAGTCTTTACCTGGACCTGTGACTCCTGAAATGATCTGCACAAATTTGCAATTCCAGGTGGACTTTGTAAGAAAATTATTTTGCTCTTATGCCAATTAAAGGTATTTTAAAAAAGATAACTGTTGACAAAGTGTTACATCCAAAACAAGTATGATCTGACACCATTATGTGGGCTTCTTAAGCTGATAATACTGCAGTAACAAGCTATAGTACATTCAGGATTTTAGAAACACTGTGCAAGATTGTTTTCAATAAAATCTCTATGAAGACGTAGTTTTCACAAGTATGAACAGGTCCATGTAAAGTATCGAGAAGTTGCACTAGCATTGCAGCAGTCTGGAACGTTCTTAGTAACACTACATGAAATTAAAATTTTGTAACTTTGTGCTTAATTTCATAGTAAAACTGCAAAACTGTGTAAATTTTATTTCAACAGGAATTGTTGACATCTTGTTACGTCCGATACAAAATTAGTGCTAGGTAAAAAATTCAAGACTTTGAAAGCTATTCCAACTTTTTGTGTTCTGTTATATGGAGGACTCCTTCATTATTACAAAGTAAGGAAACAATCAATATAAACTGATTCCTGTGGTTTTAATGAAAACTTTTTGATGCAGAATATCTAAAATCAAGACAATTTAAGCATATTTTTGCTGTAAGTTTTTTCTCGTCACTATCATGATTGAAAAAGGTCACCTGCATTTTGTGCCAAACTGTCTACTATTACATCAGTGAATGCAAAGATGTTTCTGATTAGCTTTTAGCAAAGTAAGCTAGTCTTACTTAGTTAAGGTTTTTGCTCGAGGAATTAGTATCTAGTGGAAATCCTGTACCTATGAAGGAAAAATAGAAATGATTCAAGCTATGCACTTTTCTGTTTCTTAAAATTTAGTGTTTGTACTTTCCAAAAATACCACTTTTGAGATGACAGTTGGACTTTTAAATTTTGACCCAAATTGGGAAAAATTGGTATAAGTTAAAAAAACCAGTGCCATTATATCTACATTCAAGTTTGGATAGTGATTTGGGATATACATGATCACATTAAGTGTATCATGCTCCTAATTGTTGAAGTTTTGCGTATCTAGTAATTACGTACATTAAAGTGACAAATAAATCTCTATCTTTTCTATGCTAAAAACGTTAATACTGAGGCTACTTATCCACATCACCAGTTCTCTGTTACATTGCCATATACATAAGTAACCCCATAAGGTCATTTTCATTGCAATATGTGGACACATTTAACATTGTATACAAAATCCTATTCAACTTTTCAACAAAATGCGTCAAAATGTGTCTATGTAGATTGCTAAACTTTGCTCAAAATGTTAATACTGAGGCTACTTATCCACATCATCAGTTCTCTGTTACATTGCCATATACATAAGTAACCCCATAAGGTCATTTTCATTGCAATATGTGGACACATTTAACATTGTATACAAAATCCTATTCAACTTTTCAACAAAATGCGTCAAAATGTGTCTATGTAGATTGCTAAACTTTGCTCAAAATGTTAATACTGAGGCTACTTTTCCACATCGCCAGTTCTTTGTTAAATTGCCATATACATAAGTAACCTCATAAGGTCATTTTTATTGCAATATGTGGATACATTTCACAGTTAACATTGTATACAAAATTCTATTCAACTTTTCAACAAAATGCATATTGCAATGCATCCTGGATCACTTCTCCAATTCATCATGCCATTCAATGTGTCTATATAGATCGCGAAATTCATTTTCAATGTACAGTTTGTACTATTGTAAAATCAAGGTAGATACAGTATGTGGTTATAGGCCTATGTCAGTATTAATAACATGGTCATTCAACAACATTAATATGAAGGCAAAAGCAGGTTTCAATCATGGCTAGCACTGAAGTACTGTATGGAGCCATGAGAACTGATAGTATGACCAATAGCGATGAAGGTAAGAATTCTTTTGCTTATCACCCTGGTTCCTGTTGGTTTTTAGCAGTGACCTAAAGTCTGCTTGTGAAAGAGTTTTATTTGGTTCCTATAAATCACTTTGAGTCGCTGCATGTCATGTTACAAAAACTGACATACCACACATCTACCATGATTAAATGCAGGTCCAAAAGTGATTTTCATATCTAAATGGAAGTGATTTGTGAATCAGGCCAGCCTATATACCTTGACTAAAACATGCTACTAACATTGCTGCTGTTTATACTGCGACAGTACTGCCCTTAATATTGCAATTCCAAGTTATTTGTTAACTGTTTATGTTTTATACTGGGAAATGGGCAGCCTTAGAGAATGAGATGAAAGAATAGATCGATGAAAGAAACCTTGTGATATGTGCTTTCTTCCAATCAATCCTTGCATCGAGGAGTAACATGATGTGCCAATGTTGAAACTGAAATTAATACCACTGTTTTTTTCCTAATTAAGAACATAGGCATTATTTTATTATTTTCATGTGCCAGTGGGATCCCATTTATATTACTATTGCTTATTTTTGTGTGCATTTTATTCCAAAAGTTCTTCAGCTGAAATATTATTTTGATATGTCTTTCATAATACTCTTAATTTATTTTCGACTCGCAATATATTTTGTATTCCTGAATAAAAAGTAATAATTCATACCATGAAATTTTCGCCAAAATATATCAGAGAAACGTGACATTCTTGAGTGTGTAAATGGTGTGTTGTTTAGCTGTCTCATTGAACACTGTTTGCAGACATCTTGCTTTCATGTAGTACTGTACATGCTTGTTAATCAGCAGATTTACCTATTCAAAAATATTGGTTCATATATTGGTCTTCGAATATTGTAGACTCTTCATGTGTGACACCAGCAGCTGTCAACATTTTCCCAATTGCTGATATCTCAACCTTTCCTTCGCTTTGACTCATGGCTGGGTCATACAGAAGACTTTCAAAATGGTACCAGCTACTGCCATTGTGCTTGGTGCTCAGCATTTAAAGCAATGGAGTAGGAAAAACAATCCAGTAAGTCACAACTGGAAAAAGGCATGACCGTGGCTAGCCCGACTTAAACCAATTGGTTAGAAACTGAGATGTAAAACCTCATCTTACTAAATTTATTAACCCTGCTCTCTTCCTCAGCTTCTTCTGATTCTTCCCACGGGGAATCTGGTCTTCTAAATACTAATTTGTAAATAAGCCTTTGAAATAAAATGGAGAAATTCTGTACTATCAAAAATATGAGCATTAAACACCGTGCTGGGAAAAGCCCCTTAGCTACTTTTTAAATTTGGTACCTGTCTTAGCAGGTACAAGGCAGGAAAGATGGATTAAGTCAAGTTCAATGGAGTATTGTGTGTGTGCATTGATCCATGAAGCTACTCAGGAAATGTCCAGTGACCCGCACAACAGGCATTGTGTTTGTATTCTTCACATTGAACACAAAAGCAGTGATGGCTCTCATGATTTATCTCTTTTCTGCTTGAGCACTTCAAATTTTTCAAATGAGCTAAGGGGAGGTTCCTCTCATGACCATTTTATATCTTACAAGTAGGACAGGATGTGATGACACAATTTTTCATTTACTCTGCATTGTGCTAAGCAGGGAATCATAAGTTTATACTGGGGTAATTCCAGGGTTTTTGCACCATATGGAGGTTCTGGGGTTAGTCAGGTACAGGACACACCGTGATACAGACATGAATAAAGGTTCTACTGGAGTAAGTACAGGCCTACAGGGCATACTGACTGAATACAGGTAAATGTTCTCAACTCATGGCAGTTCCAGTATTCTCCCAAGCAACTTTCAGGCCCTCAGTTCCACAACCTGTCTCAAATTAACTCCTCAAGTTTTGCAGACATAATTGCCTGCAAGGCAGTTGATGTTAAAAGCATTGACAATTTACAAAAGAGCCAAAATTCCCATCAAAATACACAAAAAAATTGACCATTTCACAAGGCCGTTTCTCCAACTTGCACTTAGTCATTCATAAACATGAGTTAAATATGCAATCTTGTGATGTCAGGAGAGGGACATGCTATATATGGCTTGTGTTACCAACCTTCATTTCTATTGACAGTTGTAACATTCCTATATCATTAGGGTTTTCTTCTGGAAGTTAAAATAGAGTCCTTCAAAACCTCGATCATTACTACATTTCAAATTGTAAACTATCTGTACGAGAATCCAAATACTGAGGAAAAGTAATTATAAAGTGGTGATCTGGCTTCAGTCGGGCATATTAAACTGCGGACAGATATTTGGACAACCTTCGCGGTTTTTCGATTTCCGCGGTTTCCGCGTTTCCGCGTTTTCGACCTGGCCGGTTTAGAATTGTACTATGCATGAACAGATGAAGTGAAACAATGACATTCCCATTCGAACCTTAATGTGGATCCAAAATGTGCCACCCTGGCCTACATGAAAGGTTATTCTACAGGAGAGGGTTATAATATTTACAGCCCAAGAGTTATCATCTTATGGGCCTTTAAGGCCGTTGGAACTCTCTATAATACAAATTTGAATTGATTATGTAAATAAATTTTATATCAATTCCAGTAACAGCCTTCCTTCCAGTTGGAATGTTCAATTGGAATGTCAATGGTGGTATGTCCCTCCCTAAACATTTACCAGAATGCATCTCCCATTGCCTTGCAAAGAGCCCCTGGGATCATTAAATAAGTAAATTTGAAAGAATTGCATGCGGGCATTCCTTCTCGTCTCTTCAGTCACTTTAAAGGTAATTTCCTGTGTTCGAATTGCGTCATACTGTCAGAGCTCCAAGAGCTTTACAAAACGCGGGCCCCTGGACTTCCCTGCTCCTGTAGAACTGGTGCTTCGCGCTCGTGGTGCACCTTCAGTGGCACAACGATCTCTCTTACAGCAGTTTATGGATCCACCCTTTATGTAACCCATACGTTCATATGTTTAAATGAGGAATTAATGAGGCATTTAAATAGACCAGCCCGTATGACCCATAATGATGTTATAGTTCTGAGACCCATGTTGGTAACAAATGTGTGGGGAAAAATTGGGTTAAGTACGTACACAATACCCCTCATAAATGTGGGCTAGCTCCCAGCCTCCCAACTGATCCCCTGTGCGAAATTATATGGGCAAAATATGCTTTTTGCCCAATGTTTGCTACTTGAAGAAATAAGGGAGTTTGCAACTCAGTGCTGGATAAGAGGGGTATCTTGCTACTGAGAGGTATAAGTTTGAGTCATTGATAATTAATTCTTTGCCATAAGCCACTTTGAGGAAGGTTATGAAGACGTCACACTTTTTTCAAATTTACCAAGGGCTTATGTTTTTCTCAAAATTTTGTTTTTATTTTTCGTTGATGTCCTGACCTCCATTACCAAAATATTAAACCTTGTATTAACATGGACTAAGTATTAAGAAAAACAAAGAGATCTCAGACACATGAGGAGCATGATTAACCAAAATAGACTTCAAGTTGCTACAACTTAAATCGGTGTTTGTTGAAATGCAGTAAATTCTCAGCCAAGCAAGATATTAACTTGAGATGCGGTTCTTTGCACTGGTCTTAGAAGTAAGCTCTGTTTCAGTCAGGGTGCTCAAATTTGAGTAGGCCTATGTCCATCTCCTTTAAAATTTTCATACTCTTACCTCAATGACAGCCTAGGGTCTTCAAGGAGTGTATCCATGGGTGGGTGGGTGGAGATATATACAGAGTGCGAATTGGTCCTTAAATTTCTCTACCTTTGGTAATTTTTAAGATGCCAATGTCGTTGAAAAATGTCCCGACAAATTTTTCGCTATGCAGAAGGCGATCAACACCTGAGTACCCCGTCTGCAGCTAGTACGGTCCTCCTGCTTTCACCACATTGTCTTCAAAGTCACTCGTCATTACAACTGTATAATAAAATCCTAATCCTAAGTCTACTATCAAAGTTTTTACTTCCTACACAATGAAACAGGTCATCAGTTATGGATACGTTTTTTCAGTGATTTAAGAAGTGACGGTGGAATGGGACAGTTATTTGATGTGTGTCATAGTAATAAAATTAAAGGCAAAGGTAGAACTTAAGCCTCAAGGATGTCCGAACAATCCAGACCCAAAATAGAAGACAAATCAAAAACCAATTCAAGTACCACGGAGAAGAATCAGAAACCTACATTCACATAAGAACTTGTTAAAGTTTACCTTAAAGTACGGGATTGAATTAAGTGAAAACAAGAAACCGACTCACGCATACACCGTAGTCAGACAAACCTTACTGCTCATTGTCATCAGTTCCAGAAAAAGGACTTTCTAAACTCGAGTAGTCATGAAATTACACTTCATCAGCTTCTTACTATGTTGGTGAAAACAGCGCATGTAGCAGACTTTGCGCGTCGAGTCTTTCCGGCGAAATTTTGTACCCCCCTCCCTCTGGAAACACACTGGCTGTTACCTCCTCTGTTTTACACCCCTGGAGTCTCTAGACCGGGCAGGTCTGAGCATAGAAGTACTACCTCGAGATAGTGCTTCCATGGTCTGAGGAAGGACAGATATGAGAGGCCATGCAGATCCCATGTGAGGGTTAAAAGTACGGAGCCTGGTATCGTAATAGGGTGTAAATAAAATAAGAAAGATAATTGTTGGCCGAAAAGCCTTGACAAAGGCTAATGCGCGTATTCGACTTGTTGACAAATCAGCTGTCTGCTTTTGTCGGTTTTGTTTTGTTTTCCCCCAAAGGAGGACGTACTTTTCGCTCTGTGACATCATATGCACAAGGTCTGTTGGTGGCAAATCTGGGAATCACTGAACATCGTTGTTCCGACATAATGTTACCTGAGGCCTACGAACTGACATTCTCCGATGACTTTTCAAAAGTTTCCCTAACTTTGTTGTCAATTTTAGACATATTTCAAAATCATGAGCTACCATCGGACAAAATTTGGAATTTTATGAAAGACGATTTATAGCAATATAGCTGCCGATTTCTCTTGATGACGTGGTGTTACATATGATAATTATCCGAAATTGTCATTTCTAGAGTTCGGAAAAGTTGACCAAACTGCTTATGAGCGAGCACTACTGCATTTCAGGTTGCACTTTGCGGCGCGCCAAGCGCGCCGAAAATTCCACCTTTTTCAGATTTTGAGAATTTAAAAAGGGGTTTTCTGACCCGGGAAGTGGATGGGGCAGAAGCATGCTTCCGCCCTCCTCATTTTTCCCTGGGGGGCTACCGTCCCCATTCCCCACTTCCTACGCCTAAGCTTCTGCGCCGTTGCCCTACGCCGGCATCACTCATCAGCAGCCTGAGCCAGCCTCCATTTTTACTAGGCTAATCCTCTCAACCCAAATAACAATTTTTGTAGTAGTCCACAGACATTTTCAATTGTTCAGCTGTTTGATTGACAGCTAGTTAAAAAAAAAAAGGACCGAAGCTCATATCACACGGTATGAAGTGTGCTGAAAGTGTTTTAATTACACATTGGGGACCTGTATACTCACCCTGAAGCGATAAAATGAGATCGAGTCTGGATGACGATGATTTTAAAACAATCAGCAAGTTCGGTAATTTGTTTTGGTGGTATTGACATGCGCCCATTCTGCAAATTGTTGTGCAAATTGTGGGAATAAACAAACCAAACCCGCACCTAGCTGTCGTGTCCAAAATTTGAGTTTACATGAAAATTTCGTGACATCGTTCTTTCCTAATCCAGTCATGACATAAGGGGGAATCATAAGTGTGGTTCTACAGTGGACTTGGTTTTAAATGCCGTTTTGGTGTAAAATGTGCATTTTAATTTACTGCAAAGTAGGGATTAATTCCTATTTTCGTTCGGGTTGACTATTTAGATTTATGCTGAGTTTTGTATGCACGTACTGTTCGAAAACATGAGAATGCCGCATATTATGTGCTTAGCTCTGTTTGTATATCACACGCTTGCCCAACAATTCCATGCGCCTACGAGGGAGCATACCCCCATTAATTCCTCCATTGACTTACACACTAAATCCAAAAAGTAAACGGGCCTGTAAAAGCTTGTCGAAGTTTTCGCCAGGGTCAATCTACCCCTCATATGAAAGCTGACAAGTTGGCCATTCATGGCACTTTCAATTTACCATATCATGACCGTGAAGATTTTTTGCTATTTCACCTCAAAGTTCAAACCACCTTTTCCAAGCCTTGTTTTTCACTAAAATCTCGGTATGCCTCCGCCAGCTTCTAAGGCCCATAATTTCCACAAAATTGCTTCAATTAAGCCCATTTTTTTTTGCCAATGGTACTTCATTTGATATACTTTCAGAGGAAATTCACAGAAAACCCCAGTTCATTCCATAACATATCAAAAAAGTGCTCCTTTTAGGGACTCTATCTGAGGGCGAACAAACGGACGCATTAATACACCTGCTAATTGGGATATGCTCCCACGAATTACTACCCTTCGGAGCAGACTCTGTAGTAGCCGAAAGATGGCGCTCTCTCAAAATCATAATACACCTCTCTAAACAGTATAGTATACAGAGTCTGCAATACAAACCTCGTCCAGTTTCCATTTACACAAATCTCGCATTTTCACATGAATGGTCACGTGGTGCACGAAACAAGTATGAATAGTGTATTCTGGTACATACAACTGATACAACGAACGGCGAACAACCTAATTAGCTTTTGTAGGTGGAAAATGTGTACCAGACCACACGTTCGATGAATAAATCTTACCTACTTCGCGAGAAATAATTTAGTATTTTAATTTTTGTCGTGACGTCATATTTGGTGGTCGTAAATGAGATTCGCATGAAACTTGGCAGGCTATTGCATACCGTGGGTATGCCATGTAACTTAGTTGGAAAGGTCGACTGTTCAGCAGCCTAGTGAAGCCGTTGAAAGAGAAAGACTCTTACAGTATTATTTATAGTAGCGAAAGTAAGATTTTTTATTTTTGAATGAAGTAGTTGAAACACAAACACAATAGCCTGCTTACAGCAGGCTAACGAATTACCGAACTAGCTCAGTTGTGGGTGGGGTTTAAGAGAAGGTTAGGAGAATTTAAACTGTTTGGGGTTAGAGGATCTTGCCTTTAAAATCTTTGGTCGACCTGGAAATCGAACCCTGGTCTCCCGAGTACCGCGGGACTCCTGGTCCCGCGCGAGGGACGGGTGCTCTACCTCTACACTGTAAACACAAAATAGTCAACTGGTGCCTGAAGTGACTAACCACATTAGTCACTCATATTTGACTAAGTTGTGATGATACCCGACTCATTTCGTAGTAGTGGACTATTGTAGCCTATTGTGATCAGAATTACTTGACACTTAAAGGCATATTTTCATCACCCCAAACATTTCCAATTCTCCCAACCTACTTACTTCTAGCCCATCCCACATTTATCTAAAACTCATCTTTATCCAGACACAATTCTTGTTTATTGCTTCATGGCTTGCCCCAGTGGCCATACAAGTCCATAATGTGTAATCAAGACACTCTCAGTGCCCATGCTGTGTAATTTACCTATGATGCATTGTTTGTGATGCCAAACAAAGAGCTGTACCAATTGAGACTTTTGATATATGTATACTGAAAGTGTAGTTTAGGGTGACGAATGACTGCCTTTAATGTTAAGAAAACTAAAGAAATGATAGTTGATTATAGAATAAAATACAGTGCATCTTTTAACCTTGTTGTTATTGAGGATATTCCTGTTGAGAGTTTCAGATTACAAATACCTGGGGGTAGTAATTGACGATAAGTTACAATTGAAGGAGCATGTTCATTTAGTTGAGAAACGTTTAAGGCCTCGTCTCTATTGTTTACGTAAATTAAATTCTTTCAATGTAAGTCCAGATATTCTTGCCACTTTGTATTATACTATTTTTGCTCTGTCTGCACATACTGCATGGTTTGTTGGGTAGGCAACACAGACAAAACACAATTGAAAGTCATCGATGACATGATTAACATCATAAGGCGTGCAGGGAAGATTATTTATAATAAACAACTATCCACAGTTAATCATGGAAGTACTTCCTCGGAGTTAATGAGGTCCATGAGTCCCGGGTCAGGCACAAGCATGGAAGTACTACGTACCTCGGAGGTAGTACTTCCATGGGCACGATTGTTAATTCATTGTGGAGTGACAAAGATTATCCTCTTTTTGAACGACTGAATTGCAGGCTTAACCAACATAGTGGTAGACTACGTATATCTATCCCATCCCGTCCCGTCCCTTCCTGTCCCGTCCCGTCCCATCCTGTTCCGTCCCTATCTATCTAATCTAAATCCAAACCCAAATCTAAATCTAAATATAACTCTAAATTAAAAAAAAATTAAATCATATTCAACTGGGTCAAATATTAACTAAATTTTAGTTGACTAACGTGATTGGTCGATTACGGCACTGCTTGACTAATTTGTGTTTACAGTGTCCCAGGTAGCATTCCCATGTGGGCCCCATATACGTCAAACCATATGGGTCCCATATTATTTTGCACCCAAGACCCATATGGGGCCCATATGGGCCAGCCCAGTATGCCCTTATGCCCATATGGGATAGTACTGGGGCCCATATGGGGCAATTGCCCATATGGGTCCCAGCACTATCCCATATGCATCATATGGGTTTCCTGGGCTGGCCCATATGGGTCCCATATGGGTCTTGGGTGCAAGAGGTATATGGGCCCCATATGTTTGTCGATATGGGGCCCATATGGGGCCCATATGGGAATGCTACCAGGGGTATAGTAGATCAAACAGTACACACATATAATACCATGGAAGTACTTCAATGCACATACGGTACTGTACGGTTCACTTGTTAGTAGATTCGTTCTGCCATGCGCTATACACTATTAGCGTGTTCGATTACTCGCCCGAGTTAACTGGTGTCTGGCACGACTACGTTCGATTAGCTAATGACGTCAGTGTTCGCGCTTACTACTCGCGCCAGGCCCAAGTGAGCGACCCTTCGAGTCGGTTACTTAGGTAAATATCCCATCGTGCTTTGGGAAAACATAGCAGCTAAACGAACAACATGCATTCGTGAACAATTTCTGAGCATGTAAATACAGTGGGGTAAACATGAAACTTCTGACTTGTGAAAAGTGGTTGATGTCGGAATTAGTGAAGTCACTCAAGTGTTATTTCTCGAGAATTTTCAAATGAGCATTGTTTCGAGTCTACGTTCATCGTATAAGCGAACCGCATGTAATACGTACGTACCAGAGTTCGCTCTGCCATCCAGCTAGCTACGGGCTCTGTCATTGGCTATTGTGAACCAACTTCTCCAGTAATTACCGTAAAACGTTCGTTTATTTCACCCAACTGCGCATGACTGTCGTAGCCCTAGCTCGAGGCTCCAGTAAGTCAAGGGAAGCAAATCGAACACGCTATTTGTGGGAAAACCCCATAAGATGACGTCATGACCAGACTTGGTCAGCACATGGCCGGAGACAGACTACTATTTTGGTGCAGATAAGCGGTTTACTTCGAGTAAACAAACGTATACTTACAGCGTATGTGCTGAGCAGCAACATTGAATGCACGAAAATAGAGACTCAGTGTACACGCAGCCAATGGCGGTGACGAACTGACGAATGGAAAGCGGTATGCGGTCACCCATTTCTCAGAACCATAATATGCTACATTTCTTGGAATAGACTCCAAACTACAAATACAATTAGCCCAGCGTTGGAATAGTTTACAAAATAATAAAATGAGACTCTACCGTTTGCGTCATTCGGAGTATTTCTCAGCCTAATTTATAAGGAGTGGTGACGAAAGGTTTGTGGTACGGCGTTGCTGTGTGTTTCATAATTAAACAAGGAAAAAGTAGCTAGAATTATCGTTAACGTTAGGCCTAGAACGCCTCAAATATCATGATGTTGCACACTCAACCCTGCACGTTATACTCCACCAGGAATGTTGTGCAGTATTCTTCTAGATCCTAAGTTTGGCCAATTGTACGTACTGTACCGCTGGTAGCCTGCCTAAATTGTTACCGGTACATTGGCCAGGCTCCATCCTGAAGCTGCCATATTGCCCTACCCACACAAGTCTCTACCCGAAACTAAAATATGTAAAAGGTATATGTAAGCTCGATAAATCCAAAGTTAATTAGGCTATGTTAGTATTATACAAATATCGAAGTTCGTACAGCAACTGCTTTGCACTGGCTGTATAGGCCTACTGTAGCTAGACAAGCTATTGTACTTTTTCGCATATCTTATAGCCTATAGCCTACGGTAGGCCTAAGGCTAGTGTTGGCCTTGGCTGTACTGTATTAATTTGATTGACATGGTACTTATAAAAACACTAAGAAATATAGAAGCAGGCCTTGAATTTTGAGGTGTGCGAGGGCAATTCCACACCATCACACACAGCAAGTCACTGTGAGGAGTGTGATTTTTTGCCCACCTAGGCCTAAATGATGAATTGGAGCTGTTATAAATATACTAGTTAAGTAATATTAAAACAACACACCTGCCACACTCCTTAATTTTCTGAGGAGAGTGATTTGTAACATATGCCTGGCAAAGCTAAAACTCAAGGTCTGGACTAGTACACAAAAAAGGCTCTACAGGCAAAAACAGAATTATAAAACATAAAATACAAGTGAAAGGAGTTACAAACAGCTAGCTAACCCAAAAGATCTTAAAAAAGCTGTAATTTGGAATTAGCTAGGGGTCGGAACCTACTGTACATCATGTATAGCATGTCCATTCCTTCATGACTGAAAAGGAGGACAACCTTTGCTACTACAGAATCTAAGCGGGCGCCACCATAAGGGAGTGTGTAGCATACCAGAAAGTTTTTGGCCTTGACAGTATTATGAATATAAGTCTCCTACGTATTATTCAGCTTGTATTGCAATCCGTATTTCTATTGTTTACACGTAGCCTAATGTACTATACATAAGCTACTTGTTCGGCAGATTTGAAACCTTAATTGGCGTGACTGATGCACATAACACATTGTGAGTATATCTAGACTCAGGGCTGGTCGGTGCTGCATGTTGTTGAGAAGTTTTACATTAGAGTTTTCAAAATGGAAGAATTTCACTGTCCGGGGCCGTGTGAGCCTGAATGGAGGACAGCATGCTCAAAAGCTGGATTGTCCCACAAAAAGCCGGGTGAATGGACACTGTAGTCATATGTCATACATGAATACCTATGCATAGTAACGGGGTTAGGGTTAGGGGGTCCGTTAGTTTCCACCCTTGGTAGTTTCTGCCCGTTACTTTCCCCCCCTAAAAATCTTGGGGGCGGAAAGTAATGTTTGAACTTACATGTGTTGAAAGTAATAGTTGACTTCAAATTTCAAATCCAAGTACAAGACAACAATGAGATTTTGTGGATAGGCCTGAAACTTCTTCAGAATCTCATCGAAAAGAATGAATTGTATGACATTTTTTCTAAATGTCAGGTCTAGTCACGGACATGGGCGTCTGGAAGGCGGGGCACTTGACCCCCCCCTGGAAAATCAAACTTGTGAAAAAATTAATTAAAAATTGCTATAAAAAAATTAAAAATTAATCATCAAAGTAGCTTCACTCACAGCTTCATTTTCTACTCGTGAAATATGCGGACATTTGACCAGGAATAGCAAAAGAGGAGATGGTATGCTGAACAGTAAAATCGTAATTTGAAGACCATCATTCGTGACATCTACTGGAAATTTGTAATTTTAAAAACTATGCCAAAATTGTACTACTTGTCAGGTAAGGCATCCGACTATCGATGAATGCGTTGGTCTTAGTTTGGTCCCATGCTGATCTCAAGTGGCGATGCAGGGATGTAACTGGGATATACTGTACAAGGTGAATAGGGGAGGGGGGCTATGATCCATAACTGGGTAAAGGATATCATGGTAAGGTAAAGGTAAAGTTTTATCATGCATAGGCATGCAAGGCCGTGACAGAGAGGCAGATTTTCCTTCAACAATTTTTTACATTGAAAATTTTGAAAATCTAAAAGTTACAGACATGAAATTCCTGTTTTAGGGCTGGGTACATGCAGCTTATAACACTCGCCAAGTGTCGTTTCTGGCCATCTGGAGGGTATGTAAGGCCCAAAATTTTCTTTTATGCTCCACGCCAACCAATGGTGGCGCTCCGCTTAGATAGTGTACACAATTCATTCATCAATGAATGACATTGCCCCCCCCCCTGTAAAAATTTCTGCGCACACCCATGGTCACAGACTTGTATTTTATTTACGTATAAGTAGCCTGCTTGTCTTTAGAGATTTACTTATGCTGAATGTGTGAACAATTGTTCACAGCACTGAATACCGTATACCTGTACATAAGTACACGTGTATTAGTGCACTAAAGTCTACAGTGAGAAATGTTGTTTGGAAAGACGTCATCATTGTAGTAACGGGTATCGCACTGAATAGTAAAAGACATGCATGAAGTTTGAAACTTTAAAGGGCCAATCCTCTCACCGCAAACTACACTTCAGGGGGGTACAGAAATTTCCATTGGCCCAGCTTTTTGACTGACTGTTAATTCAAACAATGCAGATTACCAAAGCTTACATTACCCAGCATGAACTGTACTGGGAGTGTTTTGATTATACACATAGAACTTTTCTTTACTCATCCTGAAGAAATAAACTGAGATTGTGACTGGATAAGTAGGTAGGTTAGAGTGAGCTATATGTATGTATGCACATGTGGGAATATATACCCCGTTGTATGTTTAAATATATCCATATGTATGCGTGTACTGCTACTTACTGTATGTATGTTTGTGTAATTACTTGGCACTAGGCATACATATATACACGTATATACGTATACATACGTATATGTGTTTACATATAGTATGTAGTAATATTAGACAGTATTTATATTATTTGAAAACCCTCCACCGGCAACAGAGATCGCAGTGCAGTCGGCAAGCGCCCTGGTCAATATGCTATGTACACCAGTATGTCAGGGGTTTCATTCCATGTTTAACCATTGGTTTTCCTTCTTCCACAGCAGAAACCACTGACTTCTTTCCACAGCAAATACATCATACTGCTCTCCTCAAGTGTAGAAAAAAAAGACTGAAATGCATTTTACTACGGGGGAAAAAAAATAAAAAATAAACTTTGTTTTTCTCCTGAAAAAAAAAAAATAGTTTCAGCGCCCTCTTTTAAGTTGAGAGGTGTTTAAAATGATGTCATTTCAGCAAGTAACATATAGACCTAGCCTATGGCTTTTCAGTGCAAAATTGGGTATCATGGAATTCTTTGTAACTACTTCCCAAAATTAACCAGGACCTAGGTCTACAGGTATGCTAGCAATTGGTACTATAGTGCAATGGTTATCGTTTGAAATAGCCAATTCACTGCAAAGTTACAAGCAGGTCCATGCTGGATACAGTATTTGGATCTGTTACTCCATTTTACTTGAAATCTAATTTCCAAAACGTATCTGAAAACTTGAAGGGGGGAGGGGGGGGGGAAGATTGTCAATCATTTGCCCAAGGTATAAGTCTAGGCTAGACTGAATTTCAGGATATTAGATGCTGCAGTTATTGGAAACTGATATGTTGGTTGAACAGCGTTGTTCAAGGTATTTTCTTAATTTTTGCATTGAAATTGGTGATTTGAATCTTGTGCATGCAGTATCAAAGATCTAGAGGGCACAACCAAAATTCACACCATAGGGGCAGTTAGTGTTGCTGCGGGTATAGGAAGAAAACCCTAAAATTCACAACATTTACTTCAAATTGCAATCATATCAGAAATTCTCCCCTGTATGCTCTTCCTTGTCACAAACCCTATAATTACTTCAATAATTAAGCACAAGATTACTCTACCTAGCTCAAAAATAAGACAATTTCCTGGCACATCTTACCGTACGTCTTCATCTTCCGTTGACTTTTGATACAGTATGGGAAACTGACCTTCCCATGTGGGGATTTTAACTAAATTTCTATGTGGGAATTCAATTTCCCAAGTGGGAATTTGAATTTTCATATGAGAAATTATTCAACTTCTTCTATGTGGCAAGCTAATTCCTTAAAGGGCTAAACCTCTCACCCCAAACTACAATTTTGGTACCTGGGTACCGAAATTCTAAGACTCCTCTCTTTGATTGACAGCTAATTTAAACAATGCAGAGTGCCAAAGCTTATATTGCACACCATGATCAGTACTGAGAGTGTTTTGATTATATTAATTGAGTTTTTCTATACTCACCGCGAAGCAATAAACAGAGATTGTGTCTGGATGAGGATGAATTTCAGACAATTGCGGGAGGGACTTCAGTTAGAAGGTTAGGAGAATTGGTACTGTTTGGGGTGAGAGAACTGGGCCTTTAAGGAAGCAGTAACTTCCTACAGGAATTATGTGGGAATAATGTGTTTTTTTTTCATTAAGGGGTGACTGCCTTTAAATTCATCAGTATATACAGTACTTCAACTAGAGGTGCTGTCAGTTGTAAGAAGGCTGTCAAATTTTGCGGTAACTCTTGGTTGAGATTTTATTGGAAATCCCTAAGGGGAGCTGGATGTCTCACTTCCTTAATGGAATTGTACACATAATGTTATTCTGGATACAGAATATTTTGTACAACAATTTTGCAACAAAGGCTTACTCTTCATGAGATGGATAAGTCCTTTGAAGATTGCAAACTGTGATTAATCTAAATTAGTCCACTGTAATCATCTGCTCCCACCCATGAGAGAGCAGGAAGCTGGTTGGCTTCAGCTTACAGAGCAACTCATTTCCTTATCTTTGGTAATGCATGGGTGGCTTCCATAGTCTGCATTTGGTAATTGAAACTTCTCCAGGGTCCCTATCAAAATACCTGATTTGTTTTAAAGCTATTGTCTAATTTGTCTTGTTAATGTCACTCTGGGGAAAATTTTCATAGAGACCATGCAGTATGCCTCATAAATTCCCACAAGCTTATGGGAATGGATGGGAAATTGGAATGATGGGAATTTGTAAAGGAATGAAAGGACCAGAGACCATACTGGAAAATTCAACTGTTTTTATGCAGATTGGTGGCATATGAATCCCATTGAAGTTAAACATTTGAGCATACAGTAGGATCCTTGATAAACCATTTCGGTTACTAAGGTCAGAGTGAGTGTGGATGAACACCAGCAAGGTTTGCCTTCTCTTTTGAAACTAGTGGTCAGAGCCTATAACCTTCTCTTTTCAACTAGTGGTCAGACCTTATAACAAGGCAAACATATGTACCTCTACTAACCTGGCTAAGCACTTTGTTTTCAAGGGCCTCTGAATGCAGTTTGAACTTTGGATACATATGCATGTTGTGCAGTCCTAAATGGATCCATTTAAAATATAACAAGTATATATTTTTTCCTGGTCTATGGGTACATCATCAAAATCCTTCAAAAATCATAAATTTCATGCCTATGGAACAGCTTGTGTATTTAGCCAAGCATTTTAATTAATCACATGCAGTTCCTTTTTTTGTCCTGTCCTCGCATACTATAGCCTTCTTATCTGTTGAACTGCAGTACTCTGATGTTAAAAAGCACTAAGGGCAGTCATTTGTGATCCACATACTGTACAAATACCTGGAGAAGTGGTCGATTATTTAACCATAACGGAATAACCGGCCAGATGCCGATTACTTAACTGATGATCGCTGGAACACTAACCTGGAGTCTACCAAAATTTCCAATTTGCTCAGTTGTTTGATTGACAACAAATTCCAAAAAAAGAAGAGTAGTTCATATCACACTGGATGCACTGAGAGGGTTCTAATCACACATTAAAGCCTTGTTTATTCACCAGGATATGCCCTTAAGCAATGAATTATTATTGTGCCTGGATGAGGATGAGTTTTAGACAGCGGTTGTGGGAGAGGCTAGACGTAGGTAGGTTGAAACAAGTGCAACTGCTTAGGGTGAAAGATATGCCTCTCAATTCCGATGCTTGCAAGTCCAGGAACTACATGTAGCTAGCTGATCAGTCCTATAGACGAATCCGATCAGGGCCTGTGTTTCGTTACTGTAGATAGCCATTAGTGGGGTCAATCAGCCTTAAATTGTCTTCCTTTAAATTGTCTACATGGATTTCAAACCCTCATGTTCAGGGAATTATGAAAGAATTAAAGTATAATTTAGTGTACAATCATCCATGATAGAAGTAAGTGAGAAAATTGATTAAAAGGTGATAGACCCCAGTCATGGCCGACTGAAATCAGTCCAGCACTTGCTGTCTGTATTCATCTATACTACTGGTTCGGTACACCACGAAAGAGAAAATTATTGTGTGTTTATATTCACCTGCCCTTCTCAAAATTCCTTTTGATTTTTCTTTTCAGAAATTAGTTACTTCCAAACTTGTGTGATGAGATGGATTAACTTAAAAACATCCTGCACCCTGTGACCTTCATTATGAACTTATCAGAAATATTTATATTATTGTGTGGAATATGTCAAATAACAATTATTTCTTCTCAAGACAATGACAATAGTCCAGGTAAGTGATTGCCTTCTTTTTTGTGATTTATTCTGTTTTTTATTTACATTTTATTTTGAAGAAATTAACATCAATGCATGTATATTCCCTTGAGGGAATTTAAAGCCTTCTTCCCGGGATTTGTTATATTGGCTCAGTCCGTGCCTCGATCCACTCACATCCTTTGCTTCCATGGCTGATGGACATCAAGTTTCTGCATGTGAATTTAAGCAATCACACTGGACAGACGTATGCTGCTAGGTACACATTAGATTCTTCTGCCATGTTACAATCTTGAAAAGACTGCTAAGGAAGTCAGGCAAATGATTGCTTATGCATCCATGTCCAAGATTATCTATTAGTATGGGTTTAACTTTGGTGGTTTACCAAGAGAGACGACTACCTTTCTACTTCTACAGAGATGTTGACCCTATTTTACATGGTTGTGTTTAGTCTATCTTCTGACTTGGTGGAACATGTACTAACTGTTACATCAAAGCATGTTATTCCTTTCTTTGGAGTTAGTTAGATGGAGTTTTTTGGCCCAGTTTCCATCCTATTGGTTCAAGTTGAGCCAGCCACAGCCTTTTTTCCAGTTGTGGCACGCTGGTTTGTTTTCCCTACTCCATTGCTCATGTGGAGCATCACGCACAAGGGTAGTAGGTTCCATTTTTAGAGTCTTTGGTACGACTCCAACTCTACCTGAGAATTGCACCGGGACCTTCCTTGTGAGAGGAGGATGCTCTACCATTAATAATAATAATAATAATAATAAATAATAATAATAATACACAGTTCTTATAAAGCGCAAAACACACTGAAGTCCCTTTGCGCTACCATTAGACCAAATATGCCCTCTCCTTTCTTTGAAAGAATATATTATTTTTCTTCCTGTAGTTTGGAGGATTTTAGTCATCTCTAGGTGCAGGTGGCAGAGCAAGAGATTTTGGTCAGAGGAGGTGAGAATGACCTGCTGGAAGCAGGATGGTAGAAACCTGAAAACTGAAGTGACAGGCAATTTTTCTCTGTCATGGAAGGGAGGGGGATTACCCCCTCACCAAATGGTACCTCTGTCACTGTGTACTGTAGGTGAAATCATATTACAGGTGGAGGAAATTTTCATATATCAAGGAAATAGCTGAATCTAAACTTGATAAATAAAAAGAAAAACAAGCAACTCTGAATGCATATTATTAAGTACAGTATGTAGATTCAAATGATCAGTTTATTCAAGATATGGGGGACACATGTCCTGTCTGACCATTTCCTAGCAATGATGTGGGTCTTAGTATATACTCAATATGATGCTTTACTGTATGTAGGGCCAGTATGAGACAACCCATTTAGGCCAATGATTGTATCCATGAGGCAAGTGGGGACTAAATGGGGGGGACTATAGGCCTTTGAGATCACATACAGCCCTGTATGGGCTAGTAATTCTTTTGACGATTTATAAGGCAAATAGTTGATTACCCAAAGTAATGAAAATACAAAAATGACCTGATGTGAACAACGTTGGTATCCCAGTGATAAACTGTACCAAGTCAGTACAACTATTCACTTAATTGAATTAGCTGTTTCTCTACTGTTCTTTTAACAGGATCGAAATGTTATGCTTGCATTTCTGAAAACCTCTGCACTACAGACAATGTCGCAATTCAGCAGTGTGATCCACTGGCAGATTTTCTCTGTGTAAGCAGGAACGTAACATTTCAGCCACGTAAGTCTGTTTCTAAATTTTGCAACTTCAAGTTTTTCTGTCAATAAACACATCATTTTAAGTACAATGTATACTTCATTTTAAATGTTATTTTATTGCATTTTGAGTGAGTCCAAAAGTCATTTTCTTGTTGTAAAGTGCTACTTTTTACTGCATCAAGAAGAGCATTAAAATGCAGTTTATTCTAGGCCTACCTTTTGTTAATCAAAGTTCAATGTTTGAAAGAGATGTTCAAGTATCTTTTATGGAAGTACATATGTAAAACTTACAATAATCAAAGTTCAATTTTTGAGAGACTGTTCAAGTGTCTTTCATGGGGTCATTAAAATATACTCTTCAATAATCAGTTGCATCTTTGAGAGACATTTACAGACAATTATTGGCATTTCAGTGAAAAGTTAGTGGTGTGTATATGCATGGCATATGATGCGATAACTCATTAACCAAGTGATATAGGGAGGTCACTCAATGGACAGTTGTGTTCATGTAAAATGCATGTGTTGACCTACTTTGACCGTTTTTGATTCCTTGCCATAGGCAGGCAAGAAATTTACAGTATGTGATGTTGATGTCGTGTGTGTGTGTGTTTGTGACACTTGCTTGTAAACACGGTATCTTAAGGTAGAAATGTCCAACACTTTTCATATTTGGTATATAGATTTGTCATGTTGATTGTTTTTGGTAGAGGTCAAAGGTCATTTGAGGTCATCAGCAGTAAAATTGTGAAAACTTCGAAAATGGCTTGTAACCATGATATTTTCAGATAGGAGTGACAGACACATTTCATACTTGCTATACAGGTTTGTCATGTTGAGAGGAAGAACGCTATTGTTTTTGGAAGAGGTCCAAGGTCATTTGAGGTCACCAGTGGTAAAATTGCGAAAAAACCAAAAGTGGCTTGTAAACACGAAATATCTTCAGTTAGGAGTGACTGATACTCTTCATATTTGGTGTATGGATTTGTCATGTTGAGAGAAAGAAGCCTATTGTTTTTGGTAGAGGTCAAAGGTCATTTGAGGTCACTAGTGGTAAAATTGCAAAAATTTTGTGCCTAAACTGTAAAGAAAAATCCATCAAACACTGTCAATTTGAAAAAAGGTACGGTATTTGATGGCAAGGAATCACTAAGCCTTTTGGCTTTCTGGTTGACCTTTGTGCCCTCTTTGTATTAAGGTCTGGATTTCAATTGTTGAGAATTAAGGACCAAAAAGGCAGTTAAGTACCCACCTATCCCCTATACTGTCCCAAACTCAAGTAAATGTCATTTTAGTGAAGGTGATAAGTGTATTTATTAGTCATAGGAAATGGGAGGTATGCAGTGTGATAACTTGGAAAATCAAGTGATCAATTTCTCGCAAACTGCAATTGTTTGTATGATTTTTAAATTTAATGTGCCTTTATGTTTTTGGTGAAGGTGACAGAAGGTCAGACTTCATTGGGGTTGAAGGTGCAAATGTCTTACCTTACTACAGTACTCCCTAAATACAAAGTCATCTTAAGTTAAATGCAAGGAACCATAGTGTCCTTGGGCTCTTGTTATATAAAGCATACACCCATATTCAATTTGTTCTTTTTGGCTCTGCCCATTTTCAAGTTACAAGGCCTGCATGGTAGCTTTCATTTTTGGTTTCGATGATAAGAGAAACCAATGCAATCATGATGGCGTGCGTGTGTATGTATGTATGTATGTATGTGTGTGTGTGTGCATGTGTGTGTGTGTGTTTGTGACACTTTGCTCGTTAACACGATATCTCAAGGTAGGAATGTGTGACTGTTTTCAAACTTGGTACATAGATGGGCCATATTGAGAGGAAGAACCCTATTGTTTTTGGTGGGGGTCAAAGGTCACCTGGGGTCACCAGGGGTCAAAGTCTGAAAACCTTGTTAACACAATATCTCAAGATAGGAAGCTTGGATAGATTTCATATTTGGTATGTGGATGCGTTATAGTCAGTAGATAGTCCCTATCGTTTTTTGGGTAGTTCAAAGGTCATCTAGGGTCACCAGGGGTCAACATCTGAAAATCTTGTTAACACAATATCTCAAGGTAGAAAGCTTGAATAGATTTCATATTTAGTATGTGGATATGATATGGTCAGGAGGTGGTCCCTATTATTTTTGGTGGAGGTCAAAGGTCATCTGGGGTAATCAGGGGTCAAAGTATGAAAATCTCGTTAACACAATATCTCAAGGTAGAAAGCTTGGATAGATTTCATATGTAGTATGTGGATGCGTTATAGTCAGTAGATGGTTTCTGTCGTTTTTGGGGTAGGTCAAAGGTCATCTGGGGTCACCAGGGGTCAACGTCTGAAAATCTTGTTTACACCATATCTCAAGGTAGAAAGCTTGAATAGATTTCATATTTAGTATGTGGATGTGCTATGGTCAGGAGGTGGTCCCTATTGTTTTTGGTGGAGGTTAAAGGTCATCTGGGATCATGGGGGGTCAAAGTATGAAAACCTTGTTAATGCGATATCTCAATGTAGGAAACTTGGATAGATATCATATTTTGGTATGTGGATGCGTCATAGTCAGTAAATGATCCCTCTTGCTTTTGGCGGAGGTCAAAGGTCATCTGGGGTCACCAGGGGTCAAAGTCTGAAAAACTTGTTTATGTGATATCTCAGGTTAAGTAGCTTTGATAGATTTCATATTTGTTATGTGGATGGGTTATGGTCAGGAAAATGGGAAATGGTAGGTAATGTTTTTGATGGAGGTCAAAGGTCATCTGGGGTCACTGCTGGTCCAAGTCTGAAAATCCTGCTTATGCAATATCTCAAGATAGGAAACTTGGATAGATTTCATATTTGGGTATGTGGATGCATTGTGGTCAGACGATGGTCCCCATAGTTTTTGGCAGAGATGAAAGGTCATCTGTTGTCTCCAGGGGTCAAAGCCTGGAAACCTTTTAAAATGTGACCTCTCAAGATAGCTGTTTGTCCACTTGTCTGTCTGTTGTTTGTCATTCTAGCTATGTATGGCTTTTATGGAGGTCAAAAGGTCATCTGGAATGACAAAATTATTTTTTGAACTTGCTTGTATAACATTTGAATGAGAAGATAATGGTGCATGATGGCACTCTTTGAAACGGAACATTAATGTATCATCGAAACCTCAATGCATTTTTGCATTTTGTTAAAATGTAAATATCAGGAGGAAACCATGAGTTGCACTGGTGCCCTCCTGGTGCTCTACCCTGCTGCTTTGCAAGTCTTGCCTGGGACACCAATTTCTTTTTATCACAAATAATAGTCCATGTTACATCTTACTTTACTGATACTTTAGCTTCTAGTGAAGAGACAGAAATCATCACATCTTCAGGCTGCCTTAGTAGTGAGGTGAAATTTACACCACCGACAAGAAATGGCTGCATTGATGGACCAACCTATTTAAACCTGTTAGTGCCAAACCCTCCTTCTTGGATCACCCTTCCAACTGTCCTTGGCCAGATTTGCTTTTGTGACAGTGACTTCTGTAATACTCAAAACATCTTGCCAGTAGCTCCACGTAAGTACTCTGAGTTAAACTTTGTAACAAATGTTTTTTTGCATTATAATTGAGAGGCTGCAGCAGGCTTTGACAAATCCCCTGCCCAACAGTGCGGGACAAGTAAAAAATGACTTGTGACAGTGAACTGGTCAATACTGTAGCCCGCCAGGCAAGCAGCACAGAAGTCATCTTCACATAGGAATTCAATGGCTAGCACTAGATAATTATATATGGACTCAGTGCATATTCATGCGGACAAGTAGACTTTGGGAATCCCTAGCCCAATGGAAGTAATAAAAAACGAATTTATCGAAGCCTGGGCTGGAGATTTAAAGCTGTCAGTTTTACAGTTGTGGGCTAATGTCAGTTCATGTTATATCCAAGTAATAACATGTTTGACTATGAAAGATGGTTCCAGTGTCCATTACAGTATTTTCCATATGTGTGTAAAATTGGAGTTGTTAATTGAACTCATCTGGACCAAATAATGTTCGAATAATGAAAAAATTTGGATAAACAGGGTTGCATTTATACCTGTGTATTTTTAAGGCCTAATCCTCTCACCCCAAGCAGTTCTAATTCTCCTAACCTACTTACTTCAGCCCCCTCCCAAAACTGTCTAAAATTCATTCTCATCCAGGAACAAACTTAGTTTATTGCTTCTGTGTGAGTATACTAGACCACAATCAAAACACTCAAAATACAGTACATACTGTTAAATGTTAGCTTTGGTAATCTTGTATTTTTTGAGCTAGCTCTCAAACAAAGAGCTGCAACAATTTAGAATTTCCGTGGACATAAAAAAGAAAAATGTATTAATAGGGTTAGAAGATTAGCCTTTTAAACTTGCTATGTTGGGTGTAGCATGCACTGTTTGGTTTCCAAAAAACTGCACAAATATCAACCTGAGAATGAATCACATTCCTTGTAAAGAGTTGTATTTTTAAGAGTTTGCCTACATCATGCATATTAAAGTGTGATTAGGTACTATTCCCTACAAAATAACACAGTTCACTGGCTAGGTAACATGCTATGAAATTGCCCATTGATTCTATCCTCTTAATGTACCTACTCCATAGTTAAGGAAAAGAAGATTAGCGCACCTGGTGGAAACTCTTCATTTGTGAATTTGCATTCTCACTTGGCTAAAGGATTGGGCGGTATACTGGTATTGACATAAATATCAGTACTAGAGATGCAGGTAATAAAAATATCGAAGATGTTTGGTGTGTTTCTAATACCAGTTTTTGAAAAAATTACCTGGGAAAGGTCGAGATAGGGAACAGGAGATTTAATTATGATTGAGCATTACTGTAAAGAAAGTCAAAGCAGAGGTTTCTGCATAGTAATAATGCAATCGTATGCCCAGCTGCATTAAAGTACAGGATAACAGGGGTGTCGTGCACAGTTTAGGTTCCTACCCACCTGACTTTTGTACCCAAGATTTGAGAACCAGTACTGCCACAATTCCTGTTCTGTGAACTTTACAGTATCAGTACCAATATTTTGATGGAACTGCCCAACCCTACCTATCTGCTAGGGCAATAGCAAAGCATGTTCTATTGGTTGTGATCAGTAGCTGAATTTTTGAAATTTATCTGAAAAGACAAACCTCATGACAGCATAGTGAACTGCCTACCCCTCTAATTCTTGAGAGTTCAAGAACTCTAAAAAAATAAAAATAAAATAGACATTAAATAAAATAAACATTACAAAAGTTTTATTCTACTGCAGTTTAAATCATTTCAGGTTAAAAAAGTCTACTGCATGACCTTTGCTAGGAGTCAAACTACAGGTCTCCTGACTGCAAGTTTAATGCCCTTACCACTTGGTCATGCAATTGGTCCGCCATACAATGTGGAACTAAATCTTCCAGAATATTTAAGCAGTTGGCCTTTTGGGTAAACTTGAGATTTCATCATGGCTATGAGAATCTTGTGACAGTCATTATGAGTTTACAGTATTATGATGCTTTTGTTTTTGGGGTTTTTCATGAACTAGTTATAAATATCTTTTCAATACTGGTAGGCAATTGTCCAGATGGCCTTCCTCCAGTCTCATGTGACGTGGACCCTTGTGTAAAAGCTGAATGTCCATTAAATCCACATGCTTTCTGTATTCCTAACTACTGTAATCGACGGCAGCATTGCCTGGCAGAATGGTTCAATCGAGATCGGACCAGGGCTGACTGTGGTAAGTTTGAATTGTCAGTATCTCTGCTTAGAACACAGGTGCAGTGCTTTCATTGATTTTTTAACCAGTCATAATTTGCAAATGGTATTTGACTGCTTGTATTGATTTCCAAAGCATTATCGACTTCCAATAAAAATTTTCAAAGTGTAATTTTACAAGTTCTGATTCACACACATGCACGTACAGAAGGCTATGTGTCTCAGCCTATGCAATGTATCTCACTTTAGGCCAGAATTCAGAAGAATTCAGAACTCAGAAGTCATGTACTATGATAATGTTTGAACTCTTGTCTATCGCTATCATCTTCCATTGCAGTGTCACAACCAAGGTTGTCACAACGCCGGCCAGTGCCGGTCGTGCCAAACCGGCGCTGGCAATTGCCAACCAGCGCAGATCTTAAACCGCTTGCTTCCAATTGGCACAAAAATGATCAACTTTGGAGAAAAAGTGCTTTTAAATAGAAATCACAATCTAAACAAATGAAATTGTGCAAACTTTGAACATATTTGTGCATGAATTACACCCACAAATCATTATGTGAATCTGATTTTGAGCACTGTGAATTTGTGAAAGACCACAAACTTTGGAAAGATTTGAAATCATAATACACCTACAAGTTATGTAGGAATATCCATAGCACTAGAGCTTATGTAGTAACAGTGTGGTCTCATGTATGGCCCAGACTATGGGGAAATTTCATAGGGGTACGGTGAAACACATATGCCAATATGTCAGATTAGAAAACAAACCAGCACTCAAACTGGGCTGGTGGCCACTTTGGTCACAACTAATGTTAGCAAAACTACTCATAGCCAAAATGGTTTGTAAATTCTCTAACAGCAAACAATTAAAGGAAAGAACTGAGTCTCCTGCTGTGTGACAAACACAACTCAAACAAAGTATGTTAATCCAGCCAAAGGTCTACTCATTTTCAAAATGGTTTGCAAATTCTCTAGCGGCAAACGAAGGAAAGATGTACTACTGTGTTACAAGCTCAACTCAAACAAAGTATGCAAATTTAGTCAAAGGGCAATAACTACTAAACACAATAATTACACTAGGATGACATAACTATTGAATTGCGTTTGACTCCTTATTCCACTTTTTCATGCATGTTAGGACTTCCAAATACGTAAATATCACTAATACCCACATTAATGAAAGCCCTGAAAATTTGTTGGCAATTCCTAGCCTCAAAAAATCAAATTTATATGTTGCTCATTTATCCAAGTGCAAAATAGAATAATGGTTGGTTGCCTGCCTCATTAGTCATTTTGGTGGCTGAAATAATGGACAAAAAAATTCATCATGAAGCTTAAAGTGTACTTCAAGTCAAAAAATTCAAATATACATATATTAGGGAGTACGAAAGATGAATTCTCACAGTCTGACTTCCATCTTCTTAGGGGACATTCCTGCACTGAGATATAAAATTAATGTTGAAGTTTATTCACTTACAACCAATTGGTCCATTGGGCAATAATTAGTGACTTTCTTTTTGTACAACTCACATTACCTGCTTTGTTTCCCTTTAATGTTAAAAATGACCTTGAACACTTCCTGTTTGCTTGCATAGCATGTTGCACAGATAGGGCTCAATTAATTACATTACCCCGTAAGTAAGATTTCTATCCCACTGTGGTATGGAACGCGAAATCTGCAAGTATCATGTGACCACATGGGAGGGGAAGGTAATAACATGATGTGACTACGTAAAAACATGGTGTGACTACATGGACACATGGTGTGACTTCGTAAACACATGGTGTGATAATGTAAAAACATGGCGTGACTACATAAAAGCATGGTGTGACTGCATAGCATGGTGTGACTTCATAGCATGGTGTGACTACGTAGCATGGTGTGACTACATAGAATGGTGTGACTACAGGCCTCGATTTTCAGAAAAATTTATGGTTGTCCTTTGGGCAACCAGTTCAGTATTTTTAGTTGTCCTAAAGAAAATTTGGTTGTCCGAAACATTTTGCACACAACTACGGTACAAAACGGTAATTGTGTTAACGTATAATTGGTCTCGAAGAATAAAAAGATTTGATTTTTGCAAGACAAAAACACATGAAGTCTGAAAAAACACATCGAGTCTGAAACTGTATGAAGGAAAAAGTTGAGTTGATCAGTCAGCATATATGCTGTAGCCTTGCTACTTCTTCAATCAGATAAAAGCAAGTTGCTTGAATATAATTCATTGTGAGGGAAAAATGGTTGTCCATCGGACAACCAACTTCCAACTTTTGGTTGTCCGTGTGGAATTTTAGTTGTCCCGGGCAATCGGACAACCACGAAAATCGAGCCCTGGACTACATTGCATGGTGAGACTACACAGCATGGTGTGACTATGTAGCATGGTGTGACCACATTGCATGGTGTGACTACATAAAACACGGTGCGACCATTTGAAATTGCATTGTGAGGCAGGCGATGTCAACTGTACGTAGACTGTGGGTGTGATGAAAACTCTGTACGTGACTGTATAAAATGATGGTGTGATGACGAGTCGGCCAGTGACTGACTAAGGTGAGGGTGTGATGATCTCATATAGTGCATTGAACTTTTCCTGGTGTATTCAAATGTGAAATAAACTAGGAGTAACGGCCTGGCTTAAAATGAAAATGCAGTAATGACTTCCAAAATATAATATGAAAGATACTTTGAAGAGAAATGAAAAGGAAAATTGTGAGATTTAGCTGTTACCTCAAAATACGTTTGGGATGACTGCTCTTGACCTTTAAATAGGGCTAGTTTGGATAAGGATTACAAGTGCTTCGAAGCCGGGTTGTGGAAGGGGGGCTACATTCATCCCAATAATTTGCAGTTTGAGCTTTTCGTGTTTTTCTTCAAATATTATAATTAACTATATGCTTGAGAACGGTCAAAAATACCTTTAAGAATGCAAATTGAAAAAAGAAGCCCGTATCCGAGACTTGGAGAGCAGGGCCAGGGTTGGGGGCCAATTAGCAGGTAGACTGACCAGGTATGGTATTGCATATGGACCTAGCAACACCTTCAGAACAGGGGTGCCAAGCCAAGGAGGAGGGGCCTGGCCCCTTATGCCTCCGCCAACATTCTCTACGAGGTCGCGTGCCCCGGACTCCTGTTTGCACTGTATCTGCGTTTATCCTCAGTGAATGGTGCCATTTATTAATTGAGGACCACAAAATGGAAATCTAGTCTTATACCTTGCAAAGTAGTTTTTTTTCTTTTGTTAATACAGTAGACTGAGAAGTTTTATTTGAGTACGTCCGGGCCAGTTTCTAAACATCTTTGTCCGAAGTGGTCGATCAACAACTATTTCTATGAGGGGAACGAAGAACGGGGAGGCTAAGCTGCCATATATCGATCGCGCGTAGCCCCAGAGGAGTTTGTGGGAAAGTGGTTAGATGATACCGCTTGCAGCAGGAAGTCCTGGCCGAGTCATGAAGACTTTAAAATGAAGCCTACTGCCATTGGGATTGGTGCTCAGCATAAGCAGGGAAAACAAGAAGTGGCGGCGCTACCACTACCCTCCCCAAGTTTATCCTTGCCCCCACATGCCACCAGTTAGGTCAGTTAGGTGTTGAGTAAACCGAAAAACTAAAAAATATACCCCTCCAGATACTTAATTTTTCATCCAGAGATATGCTAAAACCTCAGACCTTTTGGGGCTTCGCGTTCTGGATCCCATCCCCCGGGAACATGGGTGCTTTTGGCTCGGTTTCGCGCTGCTCCCGAAAACTTTCCCCCAACATTATCCTTTTCCCATAGTTTGCCCCCCCCCCACACACACACACACTTTTGAAATTCTGGCTCTGCCACTGGAAACAAGCCGGTGGACGACAACTGGAGACATGCCGTGGCCAGCCAGACTTAAGCCAATCGGTTAGAAAATGATCCTTAACGTTCCACCTAACTAGCTAACCCAGAGGTGTGTGGGAGGGAGTTCTGCCCCTCGTCCACGGAGGTGGCGGATTTTTTTTAATAAAATTACATGGCACAAACAGCGCGCCAAAACCTAGCAAGGGCACAATCGCTCTAGTCGTACTCCCTCGGTTGTAATTCAGTAAAAATTCTTCCAACAATTCTTCTAATTCAGCATTGCGGTGCACGTGTTATTAATAATTATGTTGAGTAGACTAGCTACACGAGGAAAAGTTCAATGCCCTGTATCAGATCATCACACCCTCATTTTAGGCAGTCACTGGCCAACTTCTCCTCACAGAGCCATTTTATACAGTCACGTACAGATTTCTCATCACAACCACAGTCATTACCCGCACAGTTGACATCACCTACTGCCACTCACAATACAATTTTAAGTGGCCACACCGTGTTTTATGTAGTCACACCATGCAATGTAGTCGCACCATGTTATGTAGCCACACCATGCTATGAAGTCACACCATGCTATGAAGTCACACCATGCTATGAAGTCACACCATGCTATGCAACCACACCATGCTTTAATGTAGTCACACCATGTGTTTACGTAGTCACACCATGTGTTCATGTAGTCACACCATGTTTTTACATAGTCACATCATGTTATTACCTTCCCCTCTGATGAAGTCACACATGGTCACATGATGCATGCAGATTTCGCGTTCCATACTGTGGTATATAATATATATTTAATATAATAAGCCCTTTCATGATTGCAAAGCAGCCTCCAGGGTCAGAGGTCATGCAGTATAGCGACACATAACAATGCTAGTTGCTGGCCGTCGCCTCTGCATACCCTCGTTACATTTACATACATATGCCTAAAATAACAATACGGATATGAACCAGGGCAAAACTTTCAGTATCGCCCGACACAAGTTTAAAAGTGTCACTCATAAGTTTCCCTAAGACACTGGCCGAGTTAATGTTTCTGAATGTGCAAAAGCTGAAAGAATTCGGCCGTTCGCGTGGAAGTACGAACTGGCAGACCAAGCCTTCGCTGCTAGGCTACTGTACGCCTACTCGAGGAATATTATGAACCAGCTGTACTGCTACCAACTTTCAATGACAAAATACCTAAGTTACAAGTGCAAGGGTGGGGATCAGGGGGTTATGTCTGCACTTGAAGTTCTATTGCCATGCTACAGTATAGAGGGGGTTTACCACGTTTTTCTTCCTTGGGGCTGACAGAGTCAGTACCATTGCTCACCTGAAGCTTACGAAACATGAATGATCGGCGTAAGTCCCAACGTATGTAGGCTTCGTGTAGGCCGTCACGGTGTAACCTAGATTTAATGTTTCTACTACTGCTAGCATAAAGTTAAGTCCTGGCCTGTTGCCTTCATAATAAAATCTCACAGTATATCCATCCAGGATTTGCTTTGCCTAGGCTTAGTTGTAACTTACCTCAGTCCAAGACTGTGATTTTGAGTGTAATATGCTACAGTAGGGCTGGTAACAATAATGCACAAGCCTGTTCAAGTGCTAATGTTCCACAAACAGTTAGCACATGGGTGTTCAAAGGACAGATAGCCTAACAAGATTGTTTGTACTAGACCAAAATCTTAGGCCTAGGTAGCTCTAGGTTTTATTTTAACCATAGATCAAACCACAATTCACTTTCTTAATATTATGCAGTAATGGTAGGCCCTAAACCTAGCCTGAATTTTGATCTGTTTACCCAAATCCTACAAATCAAGTGTAATCTTGTGTATCCTACTACTGTAAATGTACATACAAACAGTGATAAGAATGAGCGAGTGATACCTGATGACCTTTGTTCTGTCATTTGCAGTTGTAATCATGAAAGGGCTTATTAGTATATATTTTTCATTTTTTTGACTTGAGGTACACTTTAAGTTCTTAAGTTTAAGTTCATATAACATGAGCGTAACCTATGTTGTAATTTTTGAAGCAGCTAGCAATTGCGTGTTACTGCGACAGCTTGACTAATGTGCCATCCAATAAAGAGGTATTTCTTGTATTTCATATGCTATTTAATATTTACATGAACCAAACCTAGCATTTGGTTTGCTAAATTTTCCAGTGGAGTTAAAACTACCACAAATGAGGGGTACGTTTCACTGAAAGATACATAAATTTAAACCAACAGTCAATTTAAGTTAGCCTTAATTTTGCTTTGAACAACTGTCAAAGCTCATTGCAGGCTACTGTGGCTCTGCCAAGGAGGCGTTCTAGAGTATGCTTAAGTTATTTGTGCATCATAAAGGCAGTTAGTAGTCACGCCAAAATACAATTTTGCCAAAAGACTACAGTAGTTCTCAGTTGGTACAGGTTTTTGATTGACATTAAATTCAAAAAATTCTGAGCAGCTCATATTACACAGCACATATGGGAAGGATTGTGATTACACATTAGTGTGTTGTATACTGACCAGGGTATGCCCTGAAGCAGTAAACTGGGATTGCATCTGGATGAGGTTGAGTTGTAAACAGTTAGAAGGGGAGGAGCTAGATGTGAGTAGATTGGGTGAATTGAAACTGTCAGGGCCTGGTGATGAATAAATAATGCCTTTAGTGCCTAAAAAATTATGATAGGTTTGATGTGTTGGAATTTAACCAGTGCCTGGCTTAAAGGAAAATGAATTGAACTTTAAGGAAAGGAAAGGGTAACTGGCTGACCCTGTAGGAAATGTAGCAGTCATGCTGATTTTTCCAAATTGCTAGATTTTCAGAAATGTATTAGTTGCTCAGTAAATTCAGATAAAAGCAAATTTCATGAAAATTGGCATTCAACTGGACTGAAAAGGGTTGATTGTTTTTATCCTAATTCTTAAATGCATAGAAGTCATATTGCATTTTAAATTTTTGTTTGTCCACAGGACAACCTTCTACATTAATTTTTGTAGTATTTAGTTGTCTCAGAGAAATTCAAGTTGTCCCAGATGCTAGGACACAGGGCTGTTCCATTCCTTCCGTGGTTTAACACCTCATCTTACAACCTAATGGCACCCATAGCCTTTTTTAACAGTTTTATGTATTGGATTCTTCTCCCTACTCCATTATGTTGAGCATCATGCACAACTGCTACAGTTCCTATTTTTAAAGGGCTGTAAGTCAGCTGGGACCAAGGAGATGAGTTTCAGTTTTGGTTTAGATGAAGTTGTACAGCCCAGCTTCTAACCTACTGAGAGTTGGAGTCTGCTTTACCACTAGACTACACCCTCAGATTTTGACATGATAGTCAGAACTGAAACGTAGCATTTGTCAGATCATCAATTGTGGCAGTTAGAGTTGGAGTCTGCTCCACCACAAGACTCACACCTAGATCATGACATGGTAGTCAGGACTGAAATGAAGCACTTTTCAGATCATCTGTGGCAGGTAAAAATTGCACGAAACAGCCACTTTCTCTCTTTTTGGTCATCCAAATGGCAAGTAGATTTAATTTGCAATTGGCTAGTTTCTTACACCAGCAAGAAAACATTTAATTATTTTCTTTAGCCTAGATCTATGTAGAAGCAGTCTTGACACAATGGTATGGCATACCATTCATGCTCCTAGAATGCCCATTACTGAAGTGCAGCACCTTTTGGAAACTCAAAAATCCCGTCAAGTGGCTCTCTCAGCAGGTTTTTAACTTAGTTTTTTTTGGAATGTTTATTCTGAAAGTTTTGCAGTGGAGCATATCAATTCTCTGGAACAATAGACTCAATTGATAGTGAGCAGCAAGTGGCCCTGGCAACTTGTTCATAAGGAAGTTGTTGTCAATGGGGACTGATCGGGAGCTTGTTTGCGCAATAGATTAAGAAGAGATAGCAACTCTGGGATAGGTAGAGAGAGCTGCAGAGGTGCTACATTTGGCCAATGGGTCCTCTGGCAACATCTTCGTCATTGAAACATAGAAAGAAATTTAAAAACATAGAATTACTGAGATGATGTTTTTGTTTTCTCTGGCAAAGACATAAAAAACAATTTTTTGTCTATTATTTTTCACTTTCATCTGGACAACCAAATTTTTCTTTTTCGGATAACCTCAATTTGGATCCAACTCGCCAGTTGGAAAACCTGAATATTGAAAATCAGGCAAGATAGTAGATGGTTATACAACTAATGATTGAACAGGAAGAGCTCACTGGGATATTTTAGTGTCCTTCCTTCCTCATGATATTATTTTCCAACACCTGCAGGTATTTGCCCCGATGGCCTTCCATCCTTCCAATGTTATGTGGACCCCTGTTACCAAACTGAGTGTACCTCTATACCCGATGCTGTCTGTATTGGAAACTACTGTAATCGGCAACAACCTTGCTTGGCAGAATGGTTTAATGTGTCAGGGTACCCTCTTGATTGTGGTAAGAGTTTTCATTTGAAAGGGTTCAGTACTACCCCAGCTTTGTTGTTAAACAAGCTTTCCAGCTCTTTCTATCATTAATATGAATGGTTGTGTTTGAAGAATGGTGAATTAGGTTGTTGGTCATGAACGTCTTTCTTTTGTTTTTATTAGGGTGCAGGACTGTGGGATCATGAGGTTTTCATAATCCTTCCTTAAACTTAAAACAAACTGTACAAAATGACCATTTATTAGATTGCTCTCAAAATGGGCAAAGTGGAAAATTCATCCAATTTTATGGCAGCTCTTTAGGTTCAAGTGCAGTCCCTCCAAACTTACTTTGAAGCAACAGCTAAATTTCACCATTTTATGCTTATTTTTCTTCAAAGTATCTTTTAGCATGTTTTAGAACTTCAATATTGTATATTCAAGGTAAATTAAGCAATTACTTCTAGTAAATTTCACATTTGAAGAGCAAAAATGTTGTAACACGACTCTCAACAGCCAATTATGAAAATTAAAAGGCACTTCTTCAGGTTGAGATGACTGCATCTGTCAGTGTGAATGTAGACGAAGGTCCCACAATGAACAGATAACATGCAATTTGTATAGACCCACACTACCTTCCTGTTGAGCACCGATAGGAATTCAGGATTTATCCCCCTTTTGTGCCACAACCCCCCCTTTACATGACTCTAGAAGCAAATAGCAAGTTTTAGCCATCTAAAGCTGGCAACTAATAATCCAGAATCTATCAGAAAACTTCCTGTTCAGGTATCTTGAGATCAATTATGTTAAAGGCATTTGCCAGCTTCAAGGACTATTCACTCAATAGAGCAACAAGGCTGGTTTAGAAGGGGTCAACTGCCGCAATTACAGAGACTAGCTTTACCCGATAAAATGTCTTTTTCTCGGGTAAGTTGGCTAAAACTCCCTATTCAATTCTAGCACCATGATGTAGGAAGGGGCAATTCCCCTAGAGCATCGGGAGGTCAGTGGTTGCCAGTAGGATGGACAAGTGACTGTGACACTTCATTCGTGGGCACAAAGAAACCATTAAAACTGAAGAAAAAACGTGTCTCATGTTGCAAGAAGAGGCACTTACCTGCCTCTCTCTGCTAAGTGTGGTCAAATTTTTTTAAATTTTTAGAAAAAAAATGTAAGGGATAACACTGCTAGAGTTTAGGTCAAAGTTTTGCAAAAGGGGTTATATATAGGTGGAAGCCATAAGAAAAGTTAATTGATCAGTTTATTTGTGTTAACATCACTGATGCTAGTTATATTAGAGAAGTCCTCCAACCAAGTAGCATTTCCAGAAGTAAATTTTAAATTAAAAACCTTTAGGCTTTTATGTGTACATAGATGCAAAATTTCTTGTCACTGAGGGCCTACCAGGGCTTACATTTGTCACTGAGGGCCTGTATACGTAAACTACAGTAATTCTTTTTCTCTTCAGTAATATTTGTAAAATTTATTGCTATGTTTTATGAAGTATGTGCAAAATTTGAAACACTTTCAATTGTGTTCTTCTTGAGTTATCGTGTTTACAAGCAAAAGCGTCATTTACACACACACCCACGCATACACGCACACACCCACAAGCACATGGCCTCACCATCACGTGGATTCCTTGATTGCCTTCGGCAAGGAAAAAACAAAGCCACATTTTGCACCTTCCTGTCATAGAGATTTCTCAAAGGGGAACCTACCCCTTGAAACATTCCCTGAACTGAAAATCCTGCTTGGTTAACAAAGTTAAGGAAATGGACTGCAACTTCACCTAGCTAAATCTCTGCTAAATATTTCCTTTTTCATTTATTCTCAGGTGTAGACCATTGTGCTTACGTATGTGACAATACGTTTGCCCCAGTGTGTGGATCTGATATTCAGACCTACGGGAATGCCTGTGAACTCTCCAGAGCAGCATGCAGAGATCCCACCATCATCCAAGTGTACACTGGAGAGTGTACAGGTACAGTATGAAAAATTAAACCATGTTATAAAAACGTTATGTGTTAAGCCCGATGCGGAATTCTCTAGCAAATACTGCCGACCGACGGTCTTTTGAAGTAAATAATACTGAGTCAGATACCACAGTACGAGATAATGGCGCTTTGATCCCACCCGCCTGGTCACATCAGCTCATCTCCATGTACAAAACTCTTGAAGTGTGAATAAACTTCTAAACTGTCTAGTGTCCTTAGAGGAAGTTCTCTTAACAGAGGTTGTTCTCAACACGACAATGGACTGTTCTGTGACAGACTGGGGCAGCAAAGCTGCTTACTCATTGCCAGGTGAACTGTGGGCTAGTTAAATAGGATCATCAAAATGATAGTGCATGCTTGATTAGATGGTTTAGTGAAGACAAGCGGAAGGTGCAAGCTCATTGCCCTTCGGAGAGAACACATAATGATGTGGACAACATCAAACACCCTAGTGAGCAGGAAGGCAAACAGGTTGTGGCTACAGCTGTATATCACGACACCCCTATCAGGGAATAATTTATCTGGTATTGCATTGCAAAATGCAATGCAAAATGACAGATTTGCAACACAAATAAAAATAGGTGTAGCAATATATGCGATACAATTTTCGAGCAAAAGTTCCAATACTCAGTGAATGGAAATGACAACGGGAATACTACAGCAAGTAGGCCTACATTTGTTCATTATACTATTGGTACAGGCACACTTGTCAAGCAACAGAACACTGCAAAACACAGCAAGAAAAGTATCCAGACACTTGAGTATGTTCAAAACAGCAAGGTTATTATGCCTATACATGAAATTTTAACGTGCACCTATTGGCCGCTAGTTTCATGTTGATGGTGCGACTTAAACGTATGCAGCTGTGTATGAGGTACTCTGTAATCGCTACTGTTACGATAGCTCAGAGACTTCCCATAGGGATCAAACTTCCTCCACAGAAACACGAGGCTAGCCTAGGCTCTACACATGTCCATATACATATGTTAGAATAGCACAAGGTCTGGCACAAATAACACTGAAGAAAAAGCATCGTAGGACAAAATTACATGGTTAATCTTTCGAAAATGGTATGAAAGGCTTAGTAAGAGTATTTCGCACATGCCCCATAATTATTTTATGAAATGTGTGAAAACTTGATTATATTAGACATCTTTCAAATTGACATCGTTCTGACTACCCTAAATGAGGTTGTAGGTAGAAGTTTGAGAACACTTTAAGAAACGGATCGCAATTAAGCTCAAAATTTAGGAAAAGTCCCTGCATTTAAGAAGCATGCAAACTGCTTATTATCATGGTGGAAGAAAAACAATAAGATTGCTGACTGTTTTCTGGCCCTGTTCCAGTTTGTTAGCAGTGCATCAGGTTGGTTGAGTGAATGTTTTTGACACTTTCTGGAGGACCTTACACTGTACAACAAAGCAAGAGGCTGATTCAGTCCCATATGGAATTGAAGTCAGTGCCTTGTTTCTGCAGATTCATAAAGAACTATTGGAGAAAAGACTTTTTGTGGAAAAATGCAGTCACATAAAGTCAATGATTAGGTTAAGTTTCAGCATATAACTTTATATAACACCCTATCATAGCAGGGAATAGCATCTGGGCATGAATCAGAGTACTGCATAAAAGAAGAAAAGTATGACGTAAAAATTGCTATGCAAATTCTGAAAATTGCTACACAAAATGGAACTTGTATTGCAAAAATGCTATGCAAAATTTCTGTACTAAATTATTCCCTGCCTATGTTCTGTTGTTCCTTTGTATTGATACTGTATGTTTATTCCCAAACCCCTGCATTCCTACACTTCCATTTTTTCTACTCCCCTTTGATCTGACATACTTATATTCTGCACAGGCTTCGATAAATTCCTTTTTTTTTTCTTGTCCATCGGGCTAGGAATTCCCAAAGTCTACTTGTCCACATGAATATGCACTGAGTCCATGTCTAATTATCAAGTACTAGCCATTGAATTCCTATGTGAAGAAGACTTTTGTGCTGTTTGCCTGGCGGGCTACAATACTGAGCAGTTCACTTGTCCGAGTCATTTTTTGCTTGTCCTAGACTGTCGGGCGGGGGATTTGTCGAAGCCTGATTCCGCAGGCATTAAATTCTATTTTGCTCCTCCCTGCCTCCTATTGACCAGGGAGTTTTGGGGAGTTTGCATTTTCCAGTTGTGCTACAAATCACACTCCTCAGAAAATTGGGGAGTGTGGTAGTTGTGCTGTTTTATCAAATTTGTATAAGCTTCAAATCTTCATCTAGGTGTGCAAAAAATCACACTCCTCACTATGATCTCAGGGGATGATGGTGTGTAATCGCACTTACACCCCTCAAAATTCAACGGTAAAAGAATATAGGGGTGTCTTGGGTGTTGAGCCAGGATATATGACAATCACTGAGGCTATACAGATGTTATACTACTGGGAAGAGACTATGCATGGTCTTACAAAACCTTGGTTCATCAGTTTTACCTCATTATTTGCTCAAGCCAGCTCAAAGAGCTGTTTGAGCTATTGTGATCTGCCACCGTCACTCTGTCTACGTCTATCCGTCTATCTATCATGTCTGTTCACAATTGCCTTTAATGCTCTCAGGGGCACATTTGTTGATGAATTGTATTGAAACTTGGAAACATTGGTCATTGAACATAGGATTACATGTTGTGCTCAAAACTTGAGGTCAGAGTTCATCTGGAGGTCATTGCTAGCTGTTTTGTGAATATTTTTTAAGGGTAGATCTCCTCCAAAAATAGTGCTCAATGTCCTTGAAAGTTGGCAATAATATTCCTTATGTAGTGGTTAATTGATGAGTCTTGTACCTAGATTTGTTTATCCAAGCTAATTTGAGGTCATACAAGGTCAAAAGGTGCGACTATTATTGATGTGTAGCTATTGCTTTGCACCTTTGAGACTAATACTGTAGTTACCAAACATGGCATGTTTAGTCGACTTTTGAAGGGCTTCTTTCTGGTTGAAAAATGTAGGTCATAGGTCATCCAAAGGCCATGTTTCAAGACCATTGAAGAAAATATTTTGAGATTTCGAGACTGGCATGTGCAAATTACAAATTTCTTGTCCAATTTGGGATGAAAAATAATTGTGACACCTTTTTGACCAATTTTGTGCCACCCCTCTATTTTTACTAGTCTCAAAAATTCAGCCTACTAGTTTCCCATTGAACTGCACTCCCTCTAAAACTGTCTGTGTGCAAACACCAAGTTCTATGACACTTCTTCTTAACTAGCCTTGCTTGTTGAAGGAATGAAGAGGGTAAAATTTCTTTTGTGTTCAAGGAGGAAGCTTTTACTTACTACTTGGTTATCATGGCCCATTATTACTTGCTTCCTGTCTTGCGGATTACTTAACTTACTGTTTTCCATAAAGGTGGTCAGTAAGGCAGTAGGGGTTACCATTTTTCTTGAAAGAAATTAAAACATTCTAATTTGTGAGAACATCTGCTCAAGAAATAACAGCCATGTTTGACAAGTACAGTCCCTGTAGTGATTAGAATATCCATTTCATGGGGAGTGCAGGCCTCGAACTTTAGACCTCTAGGGACACAGCCATTTGACCATTGTTTATCTTCCATTTTTGAGGGCATCAAGGCAATAAGTCAGGACAGTGCAGCCATTTTCAAATTTCAAAAAGGACACTATGGCAACTTCTAAACAACAATTATAGCAAACATCAACTGAAAAGATTTGCTAACCCAAGCTCCTGGTGGTACAGTACATGCACTGATTGCCTCTCAGATGGTTCGCAGTTGTAGAACTTAACTTACACCATGCAATCTTAGACTCAGAGGGGTTGGCTGTAAGCCCCCGAAAACTGTGCAATTCGATATCAATTTCATGTTGGAGGTGCATAAGTCATAAGCACATTTTGAAAGACCCAACTTCAGTTACAGACTGATTTTGTTTGAATACTATTTGCAAAATAATTTGAATCATACAAAACGGAACGAATTGCATTGCTTAAATAACGTAGAACAGCAGTGTGTTTGGTGTGAGCGTTTTTCGTACGTATCAACAGACCCTGAGAAACAAATGCACCCAAGTGGGACCAAAATGTAACAGAAAACCAAACTACAGTCAGTATCCACACGCATAGCAAAGGAAACAAAAGTCTTCCACTGCAGTGTAGTACAGTATGCACATGACTGACGTAACTTGATCTCAATACTGGGACTTTTACACACTAAACTTCCATTGACCATATCACAAGCTGTGATTGGCCGTGGTTAATGGAACCAATCACGGTGCTTTTTACATAGACTTGCTGTTGTATTTTGGCATGCAACTGAGAAGCAGGCTACATAGAGTATACAACATGATGAAACGATCTTTCTTGCTTTTTGTTGCATTCTCCTTCTCTGCCTGATTACCTCTTATTGCCTCAGGAAGGAAATGAAGCTCACCAAACCCACACTTGATATAGTCACATTTCACTTCTGATTAATGGATTGCCAGTAACAGATATATTAAAATACACAAAAAGTTACGTAACATTTGAGGTTAGCTAACAGGTCAACCAAGCATGTGTTAATTGCTTTTCACGCAGTGTGAATATAATGAAAGCCTGGCTCATTTAAGGGCACCGATCATGTGACAAAGTCAGATATCAGTTACACCCTACACGGCCTTTGATGTACTGGGGTGTCTATGTTGCTTTCTCAAGAATAGACGTCACGGCATGAATGCTGCATTGCATGCAAGGCCTACACTATGTCTTATTGTTAAAACTGAAAGAATTTAGAAAGTAGCATTTTTATGCAGGATTAAGCACTGAGTTTTAAGAGTTTTGAGTTTCTGTGTATGTTCTCTAAACATGTATTACTTGCATTTTATTGATAAGTTAAAACTTCACAATAAGGTCTGAGGGCACAGCAGCCATTTGCGGAGGGCATGATGGCAACTTTGGCCATGAATTTTAATCATTTTACCAGGGCACCACGGCAAAATGGAAATGTACGACGGCAATGGCCGCAGAAGCCACCATTAAATTTGAGGCCTGGGAGTGATTTTCTTGGCATTGGAAGTCACTGTGCAGTATTAAATTCAACATGTTTGAGCGGTCAGCTGGTTTGGGATGGCGCTCTAGTTTTTCATGGAAGAATGGGAATAATGTATGTGGTGGTTATTACAGCTCTTCAATCTAGAAGAGAACATGGCTATGTTCTATACACACTCTCCTTGACAAACAATGTTTTGTGTTGTTTTATTCATCATTCTGTTGTTTGGACCTTGAATTGATAAGGGTTGCTTCTTGACCCTAAGGTGGCACATAAAGTCTAAAAAATTCTACTGCTGAAGGTTGCATTGTGATAGAAATATATCAGAGTCTTGTTGTGTGAATGTGGAAGTAAATTTTGAAGAAAAAGAAATCTTGGTCATCAAGGTATGTTCCTTTATTATAACATAAATTTGGGTTTGGACTTTCTTTTAACTCTAGTTCAAACTCTTACTATGGTTTTCATCTTGCAAATAGGTTCAGGGATCCATATATGCTTTTTCAAACTGGTAAATGTCAATTATATGGGCCAATCCAGGCCATCATGAGGAATTTCGTACCCTATTAGATATTTCACCTGAGTCCCCACCAAAAGGGAGGTTTGGTGGGGTAATTACATTTTACCTGACTTCCTGCTTAACTCATTCAAGCATGCTACAAGAAACCACAAGCTTGATAAGAGAGAACTAGCAGAAGATTTAAACAAAGGTGAAATGATACGGTACAGATGTGCCACTGTTTGCGAGGTGTGAAAGGCAAGCAGTAGGCAACTTCTTATCTGGTTTTTGATTCCTTGCCGTAGGCAGGCAAGGAATCTATGCGATGGTGATGTCGTGTGTATGTGTGTGTGTGTGTGTGTGTGTGTGTGTGGTTTTGTAAAGGGCGTGTATTGGGGACACACACAAGACAAATAAGCTTGTAACTGGGGTTACACCGCGAATTGGGGATATCCCCGTTTCTAGAATGTCCATAATAATGCAAAGTGGGGTGGTATATAAGTGTATACAACTTTATAGATTTATCTGAGGGAATTCCCCAATTCCATGTTTGAAGTCCTCATTCTGTGCATAGACATTTGGGGATCCCCTATGCTACGGTGTGTAAACCTGTAATTCTCCCCGATTGACTAGGAGGAGGAGCATGTCCCCACTTAGTTCATATTTGGGCATGTCCCCAGTTGGCGCCGCAAACAAGTATGTGTGTGTGTGTGTGTGTGTGCGTATGTGACGCTTTGGCTTGTAAACACGATATCTCAAGAAGGGTAAGTGTGACTAATCTCATATTTGGTGTGTGCATTGGCCATATTGAGTAGATGATCCCTATTGTTTTTGGTGGAGATCAAAGGTCATTTGGGGTCACTAGAGGTCAAAAGGTCAAAATCTTGTAAACACGATATCTCGAGAACGGTACATGTGACTATGCTCATATTTGGTGTGTGGGTTGGTCATATTGAGTAGATGATCCCTGTCGATTTTCGTGGAGGTCAAAGGTCATTTGGGGTCACGAGAGGTCAATAGGTAAATTCCTTAGAAATTGCTTGTAAACACGGTATCTCAAGAAGGGTAAGTGTGACTAATCTCATATTTGGTGTGTGCATTGGCCATATTGAGTAGATGATCCCTATTGTTTTTGGTGGAGATCAAAGGTCATTTGGGGTCACTAGAGGTCAAAAGGTCAAAACTTCGTAAACACGATATCTCGAGAACAGTACTTGTGACTATGCTCATATTTGGTGTGTGGATTGGTCATATTGAGTAGATGATCCCTATTGATTTTTGTGGAGGTCAAAGGTCATTTGGGGTCACGAGAGGTCAATAGGTAAATTCCTTAGAAATTGCTTGTAAACACGGTATCTCAAGAAGGGTAAGTGTGACTAATCTCATATTTGGTGTGTGCATTGGCCATATTGAGTAGATGATCCCTATTGTTTTTGGTGGAGATCAAAGGTCATTTGGGGTCACGAGAGGTCGAAAGGTCAAAACTTCGTAAACACGATATCTCGAGAACGGTACATGTGACTATGCTCATATTTAGTGTGTGGGTTGGTCATATTGAGTAGATGATCCCTATTGTTTTTGGTGGAGATCAAAGGTCATTTGGGGTCACGAGAGGTCAAAACGTCAAAACTTCGTAAACCACGATATCTCGAGAACAGTACATGTGACTATGCTCATATTTGGTGTGTGGGTTGGTCATATTGAGTAGATGATCCCTATCGTTTTTGGTGGAGGTCAAAGGTCATTTGGGGTCACGAGAGGTCAAAGGTCAAAACTTCGTAAACCACGATATCTCGAGAACGGTACATGTGACTATACTCATATTTGGTGTGTAGGTTGGTCATATCGAGTAGATGATCCATATTGTTTTTGGTGGAGTTCAAAGGTCATTTGGGGTCACGAGAGGTCAAAAGGTCAAAACTTCATAAACATGATATCTCGAGAATGGTACATGTGACTATGCTCATATTTGGTGTGTGGGTTGGTCATATTAAGTAGATGATCCCTGTCGATTTTCGTGGAGGTCAAAGGTCATTTGGGGTCACGAGAGGTCAATAGGTAAATTCCTTAGAAATTGCTTGTAAACACGGTATCTCAAGAAGGGTAAGTGTGACTAATCTCATATTTGGTGTGTGCATTGGCCATATTGAGTAGATGATCCCTATTGTTTTTGGTGTAGATCAAAGGTCATTTGGGGTCACTAGAGGTCAAAAGGTCAAAACTTCGTAAACACGATATCTCGAGAACGGTACATGTGACTATGCTCATATTTGGTGTGTGGGTTGGTCATATTGAGTAGATAATCCCTATTGATTTTCGTGGAGGTCAAAGGTCATTTGGGGTCACAAGAGGTGAATAGGTTAATTTCTTAAAAATTGCTTTTAAACACGGTATCTCAAGAAGAGTAAGTGTGACTAATCTCATATTCGGTGTGTGCCTTGGCCATATTGAGTAGATGATCCCTACTGTTTTTGGTGGAGATCAAAGGTCATTTGGGGTCACGAGAGGTCAAAAGGTCAAAACTTCGTAAACACGATATCTCGAGAACGGTACATGTGACTATACTCATATTTGGCGAGTGTGTTGGCCTTATTGAGCAGATGATCCCTATTGTTTTTGGTGGAGGTCAAAGGTCATTTGGGGTCATGAGAGGTCAAAAGGTCAAAACTTCGTAAACACGATATCTCAAGAACGGTACATGTGACTGTGCTCATATTTAGTGTGTGGATTGGTCATATTGAGTAGATGATCCCTATCGATTTTCTGAAAGGTCAAAGTTCATTTGGAGTCAGCATGTTCAAAGCCTGACAAGCTTTCCTGCACAGTCTTTCAAGAAATGTCACTTGTAGGGTCCTGTAACTTGTCCTGTAGATGGCACATAGTGAATACATGGTCCCAGAAGTTTTTGGTGGAGGTCAAATGTCATTTGGGTTCTAGCAACGGGCAAGGGGATCTCAATGTAGGAAGATTGGATGCCTTGCATGTGTACTTTGTGGGCACATTATGGAGCCCTGTTAATTGAAAAACATTGCCAAGCAATGTCAATGTGAAAAAAGGCCTTACATTTCAGCGGCAAGGAATCACTAAGCCTTTTGGCTTTCTGGTTGTTGACCTTCGTTCACTGAAGCAAAAAGGTGTGGACAGAGTTTTTATAGGCAGGGAAATTCAACATGATTGTTGAAAGGTTCTCAAATTCATCAGGAACTAAATCAGGGTAGTTGCTAGACAAGGTTTTTTAAGGGGGGCAAAATTTTTCTAGGGGGCAAAAATTTAAGGGGCCCGAATGTGTCAGTCAATGGCAAGTGCAAACAATAGGGTACAATGCAAATTTAATGGGGGATCCTCCACCCTTGGCTTTGACCTGTTAGAATTAATGTGACATTCAATAGTAAACTATGGTACCAAAGTTTCTGATAACACATTAGGATTTGGCAGGGTTCTGTAGATCAAAGGTTACCTAGTCCAGACTTCACAGGATCAAAGATTCACTTGTTTAAAGATCTTTCCTTTTAAGGTTCACTACATTGAAGGCTCACTATATCAAAGGTTTACCAGAGAGAGGATTGGTAGATCTTCCAGATGGCAGTTAGTGAAAATTAGGTATAATGGACCTTCCACTGTGTGAACCTTTAACCTAGTGATCCATCTGTCTAATAAACCATCTTTATGGTAAAGATCTTCCATCTTTTAAAATTCCTTTGATATAGTGAAACTTCTGTCAAGTGAACTCACATAAACTAATTGGCTTAGCCACAATATTGTAGACAACACATCTACTCCAATTGTAATCAACTGGACCAGCTCTTGACTCCTGGCTGGGTCATACCACCAAACACTCTAAAAATGAAAGCCACTCGGAAATGGAAGCCATTTTGCTTGGTGCACAGCATAAGCAAAGGAGAAGGGAAAACGATGGAATCAGAACTGGAAAAAAGTTGCAGTTGGGCGACTCAAATAAATTGATTAGGAACTGAGGCATAAAACCCCATCTAACAAACTTCCTGGACCATCTCTCTGTATGGTGAATGCTACAATGTCTTCTGTGTGTTCTATGTTGTACATAGTCTAAAAATAAGGTAGTGTTAAGGTTCAGTTGTGGAGTACAGGGTTCTGTGCTACAAACTGGGATGGATATTTATACTCATGTGTTTAGCCACAAACAGGAGACTCATTTGGTATTCCTTATGGGCAGAAAAACCTACTGAATAATATTTTGCTGAAGAATCATGCCCTTTTTCAAATACTTTTCAAGTATTCATAAGTTCTAGGTCTCACAAGGGAGAGGCAATGCATGAAGACTGTTTTTTATACTTTTTGATTCCTTGCCGAAGGCAGGCAAGGAATCTATGCGATGGTGATGTCGTGTGCATGTGTGTGTGTGTGTATGTGACACCTTGGCTTGTAAACACGATATCTCAAGAAGGGTAAGTGTGACAATCCTCATATTTGGTGTGTAGGTTGTTCATATTGAGTAGATGATCCCTATTGTTTTTGGTGGAGATCAAAGGTCATTTGGGGTCACAAGAGGTCAAAAGGTCAAAACCTTGTAAACACGATATCTTGAGAACGGTACATGTGACTATGCTCATATTTCGTGTGTGGGTTGGTCATTTTGAGTGGATGATCCGTATCGATTTTCGTGGAGGTCAAAGGTCATTTGGGGTCACGAGAGGTCAATAGGTAAATTCCTTGGAAATTGCTTGTAAACAGGGTATCTCAAGAAGGGTAAGTGTAACTAATCTCATATTTGATGTGTGCATTGGACATATTGAGTAGATGATACCTATTGTTTTTGGTGTAGATCAAAGGTCATTTGGGGTCACGAGAGGTCAAAAGGTCAAAACTTCATAAACACGATAACTCAAGAACTGTACATGTGACTAAGCTCATATGTGGTGTGTGGGTTGGTCATATTGAGTAGATGATCCCTATCGATTTTCGTGGAGGTCAAAGGTCATTTGGGGTAACGAGAGGTCAATAGGTAAATTCCTTGGAAATTGCTTGTACACACGGTATCTCAAGAAGGGTAAGTGTTACTAATCTCATATTTGGTGTGTGCATTGGCCATATTGAGTAGATGATCCCTATTGTTTTTGGTGGAGATCAAAGGTCATTTGGGGTCCTGAGAGGTCAAAAGGTCAAAACTTCGTAAACATGATAACTCAAGAACTGTACATGTGACTAAGCTCATATGTGGTGTGTGGGTTGGTCATATTGAGTAGATGCTCCCTATCGATTTTCGTGGAGGTCAAAGGTCATTTGGGGTAACGAGAGGTCAATTGGTAAATTCCTTGGAAATTGCTTGTACACATGGTATCTCAAGAAGGGTTAGTGTTACTAATCTCATATTTGATGTGTGCATTGGCCATATTGAGTAGATGATCCCTATTGTTTTTGGTGGAGATCAAAGGTCATTTGGGGTCCTGAGAGGTCAAAAGGTCAAAACTTCGTAAACATGATAACTCAAGAACTGTACATATGACTAAGCTTATATTTGGTGTGTGGGTTGGTCACATTGAGTAGATGCTCCCTATCGATTTTCGTGGAGGTCAAAGGTCATTTTGGGTCATGAGAGGTCAATAGGTAAATTCCTTAGAAATTGCTTGTAAACACGGTATCTCAAGAAGGGTAAGTGTTACTAATCTCATATTTGGTGTGTGCATTGGCCATATTGAGTAGATGATCCCTATTGATTTTCCCAAAGGTCAAAGTTCATTTGAGTCAGCAATGTTCAAAGCCTGACAAGCTTTCCTGCACAGTCTTTCAAGAAAGGTCACTTGTAGGGTCCTGTAACTTGTCATGTAGATGGCACATAGTGAATACATGGTCCCAGAAGTTTTTGGTGGAGGTCAAATGTCATTTGGGTTCACGACGGGCAAGGGGGATCTCAATGTAGGAAGATTGGATGCCTTGCATGTGTACTTTGTGGGCACATTATGGAGCCCTGTTAATTGAAAAACATTGCAAGGCAATGTCAATGTGAAAAAAGGCCTTACATTTCAGCAGCAAGGAATCACTAAGCCTTTTGGCTTTCTGGTTATATTGAACATTTTGAAGCCACATGGAATTCCTTTAAGTTGTGCATGGCCTTGTGATGATTTTATACTCACATGGCATGATATTGCTTCTTGAAAATGCAACATACCGTATTTACTCTATTAAACGCCCCCTCTCTAATAAACACCCCCCAACTTTTTCGTCACATTGCATATAGTGAAATTGTTAATTCCAAAGAAAATGTGGTAAAAGGAAAATGAAATAGTCCTACCTTGAAGCCACGAAATCTCCTAAAGTCCCATATCCTGAAGTGGAAGTCATGTTTCTGCCACTAATTTTTGTTGATATCCATCAAGCTATCACATACCGCGAACCTGTGCCGCTTCGTTTGTGGTTCGAAAGTGGTACTGTACATACCGTAGGTATAAAAATATTCGCTAGCCTATCCAAACAGCCTAACATGAAAATCCAAATTCACCACAGGAAAACTGTTTAACAGTGAAATGCTGTGAACACTGCTAATACATACGTGCATGGTGCTACTCATGGTAACTATTATGCAATTACCATATGTACGTGTGTGTAGCCGGCCGGTCAGTATAGTAACGTGAGGCCTGGCTGTATACTCTGCACAGCATGCATGCATGCATGCAGCGGGCTTGTAAAAAGTCACTTCTGTGTGTAACGTTACATATCAAGATGTCGGCGAAAGTTGATCACACTTGAAAAGTTCACAGTGTTGTTCGTGGCTACCATGTTTATAGGTATATAATTATTGGGGAGGAGCTCACAGCTGATTGTGAAACTGACAACCAAATGGGCAAATACGCCATAGCAGTTTATCAGAAGAGCTCAGATAAGAAACAAGTTGTGGGGCACTTGCCTAGAGAAAAGTCACATAAATTTGACTCTAATAAACACCCCCTTTAACGAAAATTTCATGCCCCCAGGGCGTTTAATAGAGTAAATACGGTAGACACCCCAGTAGATCAAAGGTGGTTACATGATCTGTGCCCCCAAGTGATTTATGCTTTCATTGTGTTCTTATTGCATGAAAAGCAATTAACACATACTTGACTGACCTTTTAGCTAACCCCAAATGTTAAATAACTTTTGTGTATTTTCATATATCTGTTACTGTAAAGCAATTAATCAGATGTGAAACCTGACTATATCAAGTGTGTATGTAGAAAGCTTCATTTCCTTTCTGAGACTGTAAGATGCCTGATGTAACCAGGCAGAGAGGTTAATTGTTTAAAACAGTCAGACATTAAGTTCCATCATACAAGAGTTTTACTTTCTTTTTATACTTCATGTTATTTTTCAGTTAAAGCTGCACTATTGAACAGACGATACAATCGTGACACCAGATCAGGTTATGTCGAGTTGACAGAAAACGCAATGGACTGGCATATGTTATGCTATAATGGTTATCAACATTCCAGATTCCACAGGGTTGCAAGTGTAGTTTGCAAAGATCTCGGTTACGGTCCACCTGGGATAGAATTCATTAATACTCTGGGTTTTATATTTCCCGGACCGTTTGTTAGTTTCAATGATGCATGGTGTGATGTGGATGCTACTGAAGTACTGAACTGTTCCTTAGAGGGTTCATTTTCCACTCACCTTGAAATGTGTATTGGCAAAGTCCTCCAAGTGGGATGTCTACCAGCTGAAGCAGAAGGTAAGGAGAGTGATAAGGGAGCATATCTTTTTTTAGTCCATGACAGTCGGCGGGCAAGGGAACAATGGCCACTTGCAAAAAGATGCAGTGAAATGACCTAGCTAGAGCTACAACTGTTTTGAAATGGAAGGCCATATTATTCCTTGCTTTTAGTCTTTACCTATGACTGCCTTGTCCAATCGACTGCTTGTGGTCACTTAGCTGTTCAAAATATTCAATAGGGACACCATGGGTAGAGTAGCAATCTGCAGACTGTTGGGGACTAGAAAATGTTATGCTCCCCGAAAATATAAGGCAAACATTTCAGTATGGGTTGGAGGGTAGCCTCTCTCTACCAATCCAAAAATGTATCCCTAATGGATAATCTTCAGCACAGACAATTATGCAATTGTAATTGAATCTTTTGCATAGCAGCATATCCCTTATAAAAAAAATCCCACATAATTCCTACAGGAATCAGCATGTGGGATTTATGTGGGTTTTTGGGCATGTGGGAAAAATTCCCCCATGATTCCCACATGAATTTGGGAAAAATTCCCACATAAATCCCACATGCTGGTCATCCCTTCCCATACCGGGTTCTACCATTTTCTTGAAGGGGGATTTTTCAATGTACTTATGTCTTCATCATTATTTTCCATTCATCATCCTCTGCAGGTACACTACTGTATAGATGTGCAGCATACAGTCAAAGTATAATGTTCCTGTGAATTAAAGGGTGTCCAAAAAAGTATTATGGCTGATGTTAAATGTAACGTTCACCGTATAAGTTCTTGGAAACTGGATACACGATTGTTTGTTCTTCAAAATATTTTGTGACTAAGACATGTGCAAAATAAAAGTCCACTATAGATGCAACTGGTTTGAGAGTTAATCCATATGTTTGAAATTCGTCCAAGTTTGTTTGCAACACAATAACTAATTCCTTTTTAAGTACATCCCATTGCCTGCATGTGTTCTCAGATGCTGTCTCTTCTTCAGAATAATTTGTGACAAAGGCATGTGCAAAATTCTGATGAATGTCCATAAGAAAAGTCCACTAGATGCAACTTGTTTAAGAGTTAAATGATATGTTTGAAATCTGTCCAAGTTTGTATGCAACACAATAACTGATTCCTTTTACAGCACATCCCATTGCCTGCATGTGTTTTGAATATGAGAGTCCAATTGCTGAGGCTACATCTTATAAAATAATATCCCAGTCCATGCAACAAAACAACACTCAGACTTAGTCACTTACTTAACAGTATTCAGCACATAGTCCACAGCCTCCACTCAAATTTACAGTTGCACAGTGTGCATCCACTCTCACTGCTTGCTAACTATTAACTGCTGACTGCTGTATACAACACAATGTTGAACTGTACACTACTTGCTTTTCTACACAGCTCAACACTCTGCATGTACCATACAAAGACTCCTTTGAAAAGGGCTTTGTTGTGACAGAACCTTTTAATAAGCCAATCACAATAGACTTCCTTCAAAGCTGTTCACTGCACAATCCACACAGCCATTTTGTGCCTTCCCATATGGAAAGTTCAACTTCCCATACCAAAAGATGACTTCCCACATGAAGAGTTGACCTCTCATATGGGAAACTGAACTCCCCACATGGGAATTTAACTTCCCATATGGGGATTTCAACTTTCCATATGGGAATTTTAATTCTCATGTGGGAATTCAACTTTTTGATGTGGGAAGTTCGCACAGGCTGAATATTATCCCACAAAATTCCTGTAGGAAGTTGTAACTTCCTATAGGAAATTGCAAATTCCTATAGGAAGTTTTCATTTTCCTACAGGAATTATGTGGGAATTATGTGGGTTTTTTTTATAAGGGATGGGGTGGTGCAATGTGTCCTGTAATTTCGACAGGCAGAAACTCGATGCTGATTTGATTATTGCAGAGATGGGCTAATAATAGGTAAAAAGGCATTAAAGGATGACTCATCTTCTAACAACTTAAGTCCAAAACCCACCAAGACAGACACAGGACAGGTTTTTGAACCTTCCAAAGGTAGCATTTGCAGTAATGGTGATATAAGGGGCATGGATTTCACAGAGCAAAAAGCTTGGAAAGAAGTACAGATGGTTGCAAGTTGCACCAGTAAATGCAGACACCTATTTGTCAACCAATTCCTCAAAAAGTCCCCATAGATTGGCAGGCCTCAAATTTAACAGTGACCACTCAGCCATTGCCATGGTACATTTCCATTTTGCTGTGATGTCCTGGTAAAATGATTAAAATTCAGTAATGCAGTTCTATAGTAAAGACAAGTTTGAATTCAATGCAAACATCTAAAAGTGCATTCACCGTGTAAATATACTGTAGTGAGGGCAGTAGATTGAAATGTTTACAGTGAAATGTGACCTGGCTGCAGTGCCATGGTCACAGAAAAAAAATTATTTTCCACCCTGAACTATCAGTGCTTGTTACTTGTCAAGCATCCAGAAAGTGTATGTAAAAATGTGTATTTACACTTGAAGAGACTGGAGTTAGGGAATAAAGGCCAGTGACACCCACTTAATGTCGTATGTCTGTTTTGTTGTGTTTCCCATGTAGCAGAGTGGCCAGTAAGCAAATCATTTGTCTGACTGCTTTGCTGCAAAACTTGCAGAAAGCCTTTTGTACTAGAACATTTATTGTCTTCTTCTTTTTCAGAATATGAAGTAGCACTTTTGGCTTATTCCACATCATATATGGAAGGTGTGGTTCTGATTTATATCAACGGACAGTGGGGGCCCATCTGTGGTGGGCATCAAGCAGGGGATACAGTCTGTCGGGCATTGGGTTTAGGGCCTGAGCGTGATAGTTTCCTTGGGCATATTACTCCTTATGCTCCCCCCGTGCTAGGATTTTTGCATTGTGACGACAATCACAATGGGACTGTCGAAGAATGCTCAATGTCTTCTGTGCACGACTACTGGTGTAATCGAGGCACGTTTTTGACAGTGTCATGCCAGGAAGCAGATGATTCTCACGATTATAATTTGCCATCAGAAAATGAATTTCCATCAGAATATCAATCCGAAAATGAATTTTCTTCTGAAGATTATCATTATCCTGAAGGTGATGTTTATTCAGATTATGATTTTGATGGTGGAAGTAGCCAAGCTGGTAAGTGTAAAATGCATTCTTCTTGGTAATAAGTGTGACTGTGTAGAGTCCCATGGCAGAAACCTACAAGGGCAGTTCCCATTCAACACCAACACCCAACAGTTGTTATCATCTATGAAAGTTGACCCTTTAATTTTTTTTCCCCTCACAGCACTCTTGTATTTGAGGCCAAAAGTGTTGAGTTACATAGGGTAAAACCCCCAAGGGCAGTTCCCAACCAATATCTACCCCCCACTCTTATCTTCCATTGCAGTTGACCCCTTAATTCCTTTCCCCTTTCAGCAAGTTCCGTGGAGTGAAACCCCCAAGTGCAGTTCCCACCAAACACATACTCCCAATCATCTTAAGTTCAACACCATATTATCTGAAAGAAGATCCAGTCAGTTTAAAAGTTATGAGGTGTGTAAGTTATATTTATGAGTAGACATGCCTGAAATTTTTTTAGTCTTAATATTGTTGTAACCATTGAACTGACATTTGCACCTATTAGTGGAACTTGCAGTGCCACGGTTGTTGAGGAAATTTGCTCAACTGCACCAGTCTCCCTCCTAGTGTGCCCTGTATACAGTACATACCCTCTAAAATGTTGGTCTCACTCTTATCACATGGACTTCAATTAGCATTTGATTTTTGATTCGTTGCAGGCAAGGAATCTATGCGATGGTGATGTTGTGTGTGTGTGCACCTATGAACCATGCCTTGGCGGGTACAGGTCACTCATGAGAGCTCAAGCCTTGCATGTCTTTCCTCACTCACGTGGAGCTCATAATTAGCATATAGGGACCGAAAAATTCGGACACTGCAATGAGCTCTGTCATGTGATATGCAAGAGCCTGCCCTCCCTCGCGGCATTCGATCATGTGCTGCAAGACATAACTGGCTAAAAGGGAATTCCAATGGTTGCTAACGGGAACTGTTCTCTGTGCTCTGTAAGCTAGAGTACGGGTATGTGCTGTGTGTCTGTGTGTGTGATGCCTTTGGCTTGTTTACACAATATCTCAAGAAGGGTAACAAGCAGTATCCCCACACTTGGCAGGTAGATGGCCCATATTGGTTAGATGATCCCTATTGTTTTTGGTCATTTGGGGTTAAAAACTTGTAAACCCGATATCTCAAAAATGCCACATGTGACTATGCTCATAATTGGTGAGGGGGTTGGTCAAATTGAGTTGATGATCCGTATGTATTCTCGTTGAGGTCAAAGGTCATTTGGGGGCCTAAAACAAGGAGGCAGGCAAGGAGTCTATATGCGATGGTGTGTGCATACGTGTGTTTGTATGTTGTGTGTGTGACATGTTAGCTTGTAAATGCGACATCTCAAGAAGAGAAAGTGTCATTCACCTCATATTTGGCCATACTGAGTACATGATCCCTATTGTTTTTGGTAGAGGACAAAAGTCATTTGGGGGTATGAGAGGTCAAAATGTCAAAGTCTTGTAAACACAGAATCTCAAGAAGAGTAAATGTGACTATGGTTATATTAAGTGTGTGGGTTAGCCATATTAAGTAGATAATCGCTATTGAATTTGGTATAGTTTAAAGGTCATTTTGGGTCATTAGAGGTCAAATGGTAAATTCCTTAGAAATATTGCTTGTAAACATGGTATCTCAAGAGAGTTAATTATGACCAATCTCATATTTGGTGTGAGGGTTGTCCATAAATAGTAGATGATCCCTATTGATTTTTGTGAAGGTCAAAGGTCATTTGGGGTCAGCAGTGTCAGTCTGACAAGCTCGATTGCACAGTATTGTAAATAAGAAAGGTAACTTCTAGGGTCCTCATACTTGGCACTGAATGTGCATAGTGAATACATGATCCCTATAGTTTTTGTTGGTCCCATGTGAATTGGGTTCACAAGGGGTGTCAGTGTTAATATCCTGTTTGCACAATTTCTCATGGCTTGAGTCTTGGAAACTGCAAAGTTTCACACATATGTGGATGTAATATATTGAGCAGAACCCTAGTTCTAGTTGGTCAAAGGTCATGAGGGATTTCAGTATCAAAAGCTTGGATGCCTTGCATGTTTACTTTGTGGGTACATTATGGAGCACTGTCAATTTGGTTTCTTGGTCTTAGTTTCAAATATAAATGAAAGGTATTTGTTTGAGCAATCTTACAAATGGTGAGAAATATTAGTGTTTACTTGTATATCAATCTTCCAGCATTTATTTACACAGATTACTTGAAAGGGGGTCATCTAAAGGACAGTGCTAGACCCCATGAGTCCTATCAGAATCTTGACTGCTGTCTTGAGATTATTGCAGCCCTCTGATGTTAATGATATTAGATGTGAAAATTGTTACATTAGAATTTCTTTAAATAAACAGAACTTGGAGATATTAGGATGTCATCTTGTCTCATTAGGGTTCATATTTTTTGTTTTCCTCTGCAGATTTCTTCACGTTTCTCCCATACCTGCCTCTAGTTGTAACTACAATCTGTTTTATTGGAATCATAAGTATGGTAATCTATAGACGGTCTAAGGCCCAACAAATTGATCGAAACCCTGTTGGAACAACAGCAGTACCATCTCCCTCTAACCGTGCATTTCAACAGCATAGTGACCTATCAGGCGGAAGAAGGAATGGTTACTCATCTCATTCTCAGGAGCAAGCATTAAGATCGTATACCTTCTCACTGCCTCGGTCTTCAGAGACTCAAGAAGTTGATGGTACACATACCTACCCGCTTACTTCATTCCAATCATCAGGCAATGCTCATGATTCTCCTCCACCGTATGACGATTTTGAATTGCCCAAATATGAAGAAGTAGTCATGGGCCAAATACCTCAACGGTTGTGAGAGGATGAAAGAAGTGTCTCGTATAGGACCATGTCAATGCTCCCCAGGGTTCATTATTCCCAGAATCCCATCTTCTAATGATGGGAATATTGAACACATGCTAAGGAGCATCAACTCTTTGAGAATATTAAACTTGTAATCATTGTCAACAAATGCTCCTATACATGCCTGTAGATGAGATTTTTTTTTCTTTTAATTTTTATTCAAACTGATGGAACTTTTTTTTTTCTTTGAGAGATTGTCCGTAATGGAGTTAATTGTAGAAATTTATAGCCAGTCTTATTGACTTGAAATCATTAAAAGTGTGGAAAGGGGAATGATTTGAGGAGTGAAATTATCAAATATAACTTTCTTTCATTTAATGGAAAAGGGCTTCCATACTGCTTTCATGTATCATATGCTCAGAATAATTTAAAACACATTTATATTTAGTAATAATTCTTATCTTATGTTGGTCCATAGTGATCATGTTACCATGCATTATCACAGGTTAAATTCACTGTAATGTTTATAGTAGCCCTGAATGTAAACACCTCAGGTGACTCCCATTTCGCCTGGTGTTGTTCTGACTAAATGTGGCAACTTAAATATTGGGATTCTGTTCCTTTGTTGTCTTTTAAATTAAAGTGTATTGTTGCTTATGAATGAACAAGGTTAAACAATACAGGATCTTTCCATTAATGTGTTCACGTAGGTGGATTGCTGATAGAGGAGTCCTGTCAGGGACACTGTCCAGGGTTTCAGTTGTTGGAAATTTTTGCCATTCCTCCTTCTCTAAACCAGATTGATGCCCCTGAAGAAACAATAATTCATGCTTTTAGAGACCTGTTCTTTGCCAAGCAGATCTTAGGTAGGATTTGAGAGCATTGATGGAATGGGCAGCGACTACTCTGTCAGGAAGACTATAATGCTATAACTGGATTTTCACTGGCTGAGTACCCTATTTCAATGCTATGCTAAACATCATGCTTGGCACTTAGAATTAAGCTTGGAACAAGGCCTAATTAAACTACACATTGTGATTCAAAGAGTAAAATTTCCCATCAAAAGAGTTTTGGAAGAATCTCCTTCAGGAATCAGCTGGGATTTGACCTTAAACATGCTGATTGTTGGGGAGGCAGATGTTCTAAAAGCACAATTTGAAAGTATGCCTGTGTGGGTGACATTTGAGTTCAGTGGCATATTGATTGTGGGGAATTCCTGAGATTTTGTCTTGGTAGTGAAAACTGAGATTGTGCAAGATGGCAGTGGACATGCTTCACTTTTCAAACTCCATATGAATGTCACTGTGAAAAAAGTATTCCTTGGAGACAAAGATAAAATGGAACACATTTTCCTCTTATGCTAAGAAGTTGACAAAATAAAATTGAACAAGTGGGCAATTATTCGTGATGATGTCACTAATTTTAGCTGGGATTGTGAATCCACAGGGTAAATTGAAACTGCTTTAACTGGCAAATCCAAAGATTCAACGGAATAAACAGAGCTTTCACAAATTGTTTTTCTTCTCTTCTTGTCTGCCTCAATATACTAGTCCACTTTTAAAATGTCTTTCAACCACTATGAGGAGGAGAGTATGCTGCAGCACTGGGTCTGGTTAATGTGATATATATAAGCTACATGGAATTTGTGGAAGTCTGAAAAACTTTGGGATTAGGATTTAAATGACTTATTACTAAACTGCAATTATTTAGGATTATGGAATTTAGGTTTGCTATCTTTTTTTTAACCAATGACAGTTTATAATCTATATTATAAAGTCCTTTTCACTGCTTGTACTCATGTAAAAATTAATCATATGAACGAAATATTGCGATGTAAGAAAAAATCATGAATTAGGTCTCACATAGACACTGGTCTAATGACTGCTGGTCTTTAACATCACCTTCAGTAGATAGACAACAATCATGTGACTAATAAAACAGTTTCCATGAAAAAGAAATTTTATTATTACCATATTTTTATCAAACTTGTGTATGCAAAGAAACAGGCATTAGACAGCAATGGTTGTGTGTCATTTCAAAATGTATTAAAATTGTGAGGTTTTTTTCCTGATTTTTACTGGAAACATTTTTTTGTGTTAAAAAATTTTTGAGGGATTAATACCCAGATAGAAATATGTAATGTGTGTGATTAGGCTACATTTGTGAGAGAACTTTGTGAATTTAAGGCTAGGTGCTGATGATTGTAACTTGCATAGACTGAATTTTATATATATATATATGAATTTTTATTCATCATCATTCAATGTTTTTTACTTTTATACCGAGGTTGATTTTTTTTTATTTTCTTGTGATATCCTCCTTGTGCAGGGATATATATCGGCTGATCATGATGGTATTTGCTGCTTAAAAGTTTAAAAATAAAAAATGTGTACTCAAGAGTGATCTGCAAAGGGTCATTTAAAAGGTTTCCTCTGCATTAGCTTCATGATCCTTTTGTTCAAAAAATAAAAATCAGAAAAGCTTATTTAAATCAGCCTGTATAAACATTTCAGGAGATGGATAGTTATTTGGGATTTACATGATCACATTAAGTGTATCATGTTCCGAATTGTTGAAGTTTTGCCTATGTAGTGAGTACATACATTAAAGTGACTTGCACAAATAAATCTCTATCTTTTCTATGCTCAAAATGTTAATACTGAGGCTACTTACCCACATCAGCAGTTCTCTGTTACATTGCCATATACATAAGTAACCCCATAAGGTCGTTTTCATTGCAATGTGTGGACACATTTAACATTGTATACAAAATCCTATTCAACTTTTCAACAAAATGCCTATTGCAATGCTTCCTGGATCACTTCTCCAATTCATGCCATACAGTGTGTCTATGGAGATTGCTATAAATACATTTTCTATGTACAGTTTGTACTATTATAAAATCAAGGATGACCAGTAGCGATGAAGGTAACAATTCTTTTGCTTATTACCCTGGTTCCTGTTGGTTTTTAGCAGTGACCTAAAGATTGTTTGTGAGAGAGTTTTATTTAGTTCATATAAATCACTTTGACTTGCTGCATATCATGTTAGAAAAACTGACCGCGTGTTTGGTCTAAGGGTAAGAGCATCCGCCTCTCACGTGGAAGGCCTGGGTTCGCTTCCCAGGTCGAGTCATACCAAAGACTCTAAAAATGGAACGTTACTGCCATTGTGCGTGATGCTCAGCATAAGCAATGGAGTATGGAAAACAAGGCAGTGAGCCACTACTGGAAAAAAGGCTGTAACCGGCTGGAATTGAACCAATAGGTTGGAAACTGGGCTGTAAAACCCTATCTACCTAACTTACTAACTAACAAAAACTGACATACCACACACCTACCACGATTAAATGCAATTCAAATAGTGACTGCCACATCCAAATGGAATTGAATTTGTGTATCAGGCCAGCCTAAATACCTTGCTATATACCTTGACTAAAACATGCTACTAACATTGCTGCTGTTTATACTGCAACAGTACTGCCCTTAATATTGCTATTCCAAGTAATTTGTTAACTGTGTATGTTTTATACTGGGAAATGGGCAGCCGTAGAGAATGAGATGAAAGAATAGATCAGTGAAAGAAATCATGTGTGCTTTTGTCCAATCAATCCTTGCATAGATAGAGGAGTAACATGATTTGCCAATGTTGAAACTGAAATTAATACCATCATTTTTTGCATAATTAAGAACATAGGCATTATTTTATTATTTTCATGTGCCAATGGGATCCCATTTATATATTACTATTGCTTATTTTCATGTGCATTTGATTTCAATAACCTTCAGCTGAAATTATATTTTGATATGTCTTTAATAATACTCTGAATTTATTTTGGACTCTTCACATATTTTGTATTCCTGAATAAAAAGTAATAATTCATGCCATGAAATTTTTGCCAAAATATATCAGAGGAACCTGACATCAATGAGTGTGTAAATGGTGTGTTCCTTAGCTGTCACAACTGACATTGTTTTTAGACATCTTGCTTTCATGTACTGTACGTGCCAGTAGATAATACCTATTCAAACACATTGGTTCATATTGGTCAGTGTTGTAATCGAGTCACCAGTTTTCAAACTTTTAAGTGACTCGAGTTTAGTCATTGACTCCAGTCACTGTACTATTTCAATGGAGAAATTACTCCTGAATTCTATCAAGTCACACTACCATTTTGAGAGGAAGTGACTTGAGTCTGGACTTGTTACAACACTGATACTGGTCTTCAAGTATTGTGGACTCTTGGTGTATGACACCAGCAGCTGCCAAGAGCATTTTTCCAATCACAGATATCTCAACCTTTCCTTCACTTCCACTCGTGGCTGGGTCATACCGAAGATTTTCAAAAATGGAACCAGCTGATGCCATTGTGATTGGTGCTCGGCATTTATTGCAAAGGAGTAGGAAAAACAATCCAGTAAGCCACAACTGTAAAAATGCATGGCTACACCTACCTCCACTTAATTGGTTAGAACTTGATAATCCCTGCTTTCTTCCATAACTTCTTCTGATTCTTCCCACAGGGAATCTGGTCTTTTAAAAATACTAAAATAATAATAAAATAAAAATTTGTAAATGAGCCTTTGAATTCACATGGAGAAATTCTTTACTACCAAAAGTATGTGCATTAAACACCATTTTATACCTTACAATATAGGACAGGATGTGATGACGCAATTTTTCGTTTCCTCTGAATTGCGCCAAGCAGGAAATTTTAATCTTCTACTGGGGTAACCCCACGGTTTACACACCATATGGAGATTCTGGGTTTCGTCAGGTACGTACAGGGCATATCCTAATACAAACATGCATACAGTAAAGGTTCTACTGGAGGAAGTACAGGGCATGCTGACTGAACACAGGTAAATGTTCTCAACCCATGGTAGTTACAATATTCTCCAAATCAACTTTCAGGCCCTCAGTCAAACAACCTGTCTCAAATTAACTCCTAAGGTAATTTGCAGATGTAAGCCTGCATGGCATTTGAGGATAAAAGCATTGACAACGTAGAAAACCGCCAAAATTCCCTTCAAAATCCCCAAAAAATTGACCACTTTACACGGCTGTTCCTCCACCTTGCACTTTGTCATTCATAAACGTGAGTTAAATATGCAATGTTGTGATGTCAGGAGAGGGACAGGCTATATATGGCTTGCATTATTATGAACCTTCATTTCTAAGACAGTTGTGACATTCCTCTATCATTTGGGTTTTCTTCTGGAAGTTTGAATAGAGTTCTTCAAAACCATCATTATCAATTACAAATTGTAAACTATCTATAAGAGAATCCAAATACTGAGGAAAAGTCGAGTGGTGCATGGACCGCGGAGACGGGGGGGCTTTAGCCCCTGCACTTTTTTTGCTGCAGGAATTTTGGACCGCCTTAAACTGCTGCATTTATTTTATTGGACATATTGGGCCGCTTCAATGATTAGCCCCGCACTTCAAAATTGGCTCCGCTGCCTCTGTGGTGATCTGGCTTTAGTCGTACATATTAAACTGGGGTCCATCAACCTTAACCTTTCAAATTCCTTATTTTACTCTCACATAGACAATTGTAGACTAAAATAGTTCTTGCTTCCCTCAGTTTTACTGAATATGAGGGTTTAGAATTGTAAACAGACGATACAGTTAAGACCATTTAAAGTTGAAAGACTCCACAGCTAGTGGTTGCCTTCACTAGCTACAGTATTCACATTCATCTATAGAGTAATTAAGAGGTATACTGGATTATCACAACGGCAAAGCCAACATCACTATGCAACACTCCACATCATTGCTTTTGCATAAGCAGTAGGCTGCTCCAGAAACATAATATTCTGTATATCTGGACACTTACATACTTACATAGTTCCAACAGATTTTGCCCTAGGAGATTTTACTTTTTAAAAGACAAGTTTAAGCAAAAAAATTAATTTAAAAACATGAACTTGAGATACCAAATCTACACAGTGTGATGAAACTTCAAATTAAATTGGACATGTATTTCTCAAGACATCAGTAAATGAAGTCACTAGAGTTGTGTTTCAAAGTGAATTGAGAGCAGCAGAGGTTACATCACTCCTCCTTTTACAAGGAATGATTTGAAAGATGCTAGAAGTGAATAGCAAGTTTTAGCCAGCTCAAGCTGGCAACTAATAATCCAGAAAGGATCAGAGAAATCCCTGTTCAGGTATCTTGAAATAAGTTAAAGGCATTTGCCCCCCTTCAAACACTATTTGCTCAATACAGCAACAAGATTGGCTTAACTGACGCAATTACAGAGACAAGCTTCACCCAAGAAAACGCCTTTTTCTCAGGTAACATTGGCTAAAAAGCCCTATTCATTTCTAGCAGCATGTTTCCCTTTGTTTTTCAGACTGTTGTGTTAACCTTGAAGTTAATGGGGATAGGAACTCCATGTTGGGACTTTAAAATTTGTGAACTTTTCATGCTACTTATGCAATCACATTCTGATAATATGGGATTGTTGAGGAGAAATGGGTTGTAAATTTGAAAAAAACCAGAAAGCCAAAAGGCTTAGTGATTCCTTGCAGCTGAAATGTAAGGCCTTTTTCCACATTGACATTGCTTTGCAATGTTTTTCAATTAACAGGGCTCCATAATGTGCCCACAAAGTACACATGCAAGGCATCCAGTCTTCCTACATTGAGATCCCCCTTGCCCGTTGTGAACCCAAATGACATTTGACCTCCACCAAAATCTTCTGGGACCATGTATTCACTATGTGCCATCTACAGGACAAGTTACAGGACCCTACAAGTGACCTTTCTTGAAAGACTGTGCAGGAAAGCTTGTCAGGCTTTGAACATGCAGACTACAAATGAACTTTGACCTTTCAGAAAATCAATAGGGATCATCTACTCAATATGACCAATCCACACACTAAATATGAGCACAGTCACATGTACCGTTCTTGAGATATTGTGTTTACAAAGTTTTGACCTTTTGACCTCTCATGACCCCAAATGACCTTTGACCTCCACCAAAAACAATAGGGATCATCTACTCGATATGGTCAACACACTCGTCAAATATGAGCACAGTCACATGTACCGTTCCTGAGAAATCGTGTTTACGAAGTTTTGACCTTTTGACCTCTCATGACCCCAAATGACCTTTGAGCTCCACCAAAAACAGAGGGGATCATCTACTCAATATGGCCAATGCACACATTGAATATGAGATTAGTCACACTTACCCTTCTTGAGATACCGTGTTTACAAGCAATTTCTAAGGAATTTACCTATTGACCTCTCGTGACCCCAAATGACCTTTGACCTCCACGAAAATCAATAGGGATCATCTACTCAACATGACCAACCCACACATCAAATATGAGCATAGTCACATGTATCGTTCTCAAGATATCGTGTTTATGAAGTTTTGACCTTTTGACCTCTCGTGACCCCAAATGACCTTTGATCTCCACCAAAAACAATAGGGATCATCTACTCAATATGGCCAATGCACACACCAAATATGAGATTAGTCACACTTACCCTTCTTGAGATACTGTGTTTACAAGCAATTTCTAAGGAATTTACCTATTGACCTCTCGTGACCCCAAATGACCTTTGACCTCCACGAAAATCAGAAGGGATCATCTACTCAATATGACCAATCCACACACCAAATATGAGCATAGTCACATGTACCGTTCTCGAGATATCGTGTTTATGAAGTTTTGACCTTTTGACCTCTCGTGACCCCAAATGACCTTTGATCTCCACCAAAAACAATAGGGATCATCTACTCATTATGACCAACCCACACACCAAATATGAGATTAGTCACACTTACTCTTCTTGAGATACCGTGTTTACAAGCAATTTCTAAGGAATTTACCTATTGACCTCTCGTGACCCCAAATGACCTTTGACCTCCAAGAAAATCGATAGGGATCATCTACTCAATATGACCAACCCACACACCAAATATGAGCATAGTCACATGTACCGTTCTCAAATATCGTGTTTACAAGGTTTTGACCTTTTGACCTCTCCTGTCCCCAAGTGACCTTTGACGTCCACCAAAAACAATAGGGATCATCTACTCAATATGGGTAATCCACACGCCACGTATGAGATCCCTTGGAGTTACCCTTCTTGAGATATCGTGTTTACAAGCCAAAGCGTCACATACGCACACACACACACACACACACACGACATCACCATCGCATAGATTCCTTGCCTGCCTGCGGCAAGGAATCAAAAACATAAGAATGTCCATAAATGTGGGGATATGATGCCAAAGTGCTTGCTTCTGGTTCATGTTTTGTTGAAAATGTGACACCTGCTGATATCTTGAGAACCACACATCACATTTCAATGTATATTTCACCTACATGCTTAAAATTAGAATCCCTATAACATATCAAGACTTGATGTGACCTTAAACCCTTCTTTTAACTGTCAAGTCAGAATGTTTGCTAGAATACCATCATACCTTTATGGCATGTCGAACTGGTGAACAAACAAGACCCTAATGAGAAAAAAGGAACACTCTGTGCATGTTGTGAAATATGAGCTACTGTACTCGGCATCTTTCATTTGAAATTGATGTAGACCTGATCAAAGTGCATTTATAATTGAAAATTTTGCTCTTCTTTCTATCAAAAATGTAATTTGGTGTGCTGAGCATCATCTTCAAGTTTAAGTGCCATTTGCCAGACCAAAAATTTCTATAACAGAGTTGTCATGGGAGTCTTGTAGGGTTCAAGTTTTAACTTGAACCAGATCGATACAGAATGGTTGGACCATTAAAATGAGATCAAAGTTTAAAGATTCTTATTCCTTCATGGTATATGAATCCTCCTGATTATCTCCAGATTACATAGTTAATTGTCAGTTGCGCAGAACTTCTTCGATGTGACTTTTCAACTATCTTCTAATGTTACAACGAAGAGCGCACAATAATTTGACAGTTTGGTTCAATCAGGATGCAGCACGCAGGCAAAGAATCACCAAAAAAAAAAAAAAAATGCTAAATAAAGCAGCAGGCAAATGGTACTCCTTGAGTCACCAGCCTACAGAGAGGCCGAATCAGTTATTCCTGCCAATATGTTCATGTACAACATACTGTGCTACAGTATGTAACTGTAGGCTGTACTATGTACCTTGTGTGGCATTGCATGGTACATGTATACCTACATGGGTACAATGGCTTACAGCCTGCCACTGACAACTGAGTTCTAACATATGTATACAACATACCTGTACATACATTGCCAATGTAAGCATTAAGTACATGTAAACTGTACATATGTACACACATCTACACATCTAATAGGGCAAAACTAGGGCAATCAAAAAGATGGTAATGAAGTAATGGATCCACACAATTGAGTGTGTGTCAAATGTTGCAAACCATTTTTCTGAAACTCATCAGATATAAACACATATACCATACAGTTATGAAAGGAAATGGTTTATGCAATGTAAATACCTTTTATTTACAAAATTATAGCAGTATAATACAACAGTTGAATATTCAGTCAGTTTCAACAGAGTGTCACAAGCTTTGCTTAATCAAATCACTTTGGTGCATTTAAGTGCTCACGATGACCAATACAGTTTGTGCACTTGTTGCAACCTCTCAAGATACATTGCTTCAATATGTTCTCATTGTCATTTGACAAGTACTTATTCAACCATACAGTATATCATATTACCACCAGTATTTTATCGTACCTAAGCTACAACAGTGACAGACAGCCACATGCTTGTCGCAGTAAGTGAGATCCTTCTATTTTCATACCAAGTTTTTTACAGAAGTCTAAAATTGTTGGCAATCATACACCTAATATTAATCAGAGTGAATTAAATGATGAGTAGTACCCAGTATAACAAACATTAATTGCAGTGTACAAACAGTTGTGTAACTAAACCCCTTCATGGGCAAGTAGCCATGCAGGACATTTTGGGGCAATGCCTCCCCCCCCCTTTAATGCCTATACCCCACCACACAAAAAATTGCAACAGCATAAAAACTCTGGAAAGTTGTATTAGCAATGGGCAATAACTTGCACATTCTGTGGTTTTAGTCAAGCCAGTTGTGATTATGGCACAACTGGCTGGAGCCTCTGATGGTTGACTTCATCTTAATTCCATAATTCATGTAAATGAACACTCAATACTCAAAATATTTGGTTGACCACAGAACAACATTCTGTGCAACTTTTGTCATATTTGGTAGTATGTCAGAAACTCTCATCATCTTGGATGTGGAGATGCCACTATCACTGTAAATTTTTTACATTTTCAACATTTAAAAAATGTTATAAAGCTTGACACAAGTATATATAACATTGAATAAGTGTCTCTTGTGTTTGAACTTTCCCTTTATGTGGCATAAATAGTACAATATGCTCTTAACTCCTTGGTCCTTTACATTCAAGTGATCAAGCCTTAACTGAAAGGGTCCTCTGTCCAGTTTTACTTCCATTTCCTGTCAGCAATTCTTATCCCTCATTAGCTGATTATCTTTCTCCAAAAAAGTAATATGTACACAGAAAAGCAGTGCATGACCACATAGCTTGTTTTCAGTAGCTTGATAAGCATCTCTGCATCATGTGCCGAAGGTGGTAACTCCAGAGGAAACATTGTGCTGAGGACTCGACCAGAGGCCCATAAATCGAGTTTTTAGAAATATGTGTTTCTGTAAGGAGCCTTTTCATAGAATCTACAGTGACCAGTTGAATATTGTGATGACACATCTTCAAATATGAAAGTTCCCCCCAATCCCCATGAAAATTATCTTACTCTCTCTGTGAAGTTTTCCCATTCTTCAACACCTTGGATTGCTGTAGGCATGCTCATATAAGCATCCAACCTATCTTTTGCAATTTATGAACCCTCAAAGTTACACATTTATTATTGCACTTCAGACAATATCACCTGTCTAAAATATCAATAAAGCTAAAATTTCAACAAATTTCATGGAAATTAACCTTTACAAAATGCAGATTTCCAACTCAATTTAAGCAATTAGGGGTAATTCACTCAACTGAATCACCATGGAGATACCTGACTTTTGGCAATAAAATTGCTACAATATAAAATGACAGGTACAGTAAATATGGCCCAAGGTATGAATCCTTGTCACAAAGTAATTCTGCATGTTATCCAATTGCCAATGCTACCTCTATCCTTACATAGATCTCTAGTTCAGTAGATCTTCAGTTTCAAAAACCTCTCTTCTGTTCATATGTACAGTACCAATCACATCATGTGGCTTTTCACCATTTGGATAGCAATGTACTTTGATCAGTATAACTGTAAAAATTCAGGGTGACAATTTTTGTCTGTCTAAATTTTAATGTACCTATGATGAGACAATTGCTGGCTAGAAGACATTGCCTTTCCTTCACAAGGACCATCCAGCTTTTTTCATCATTATTTTCAGCATAAGAACATTTTATCTTTAGACCTCTTCTTAAAATATTCAGTGGAAATAGGCCACATATGTAATTTTGGTACGAAAATTTTTGTACCAAAATCACATATGTGGCCTATTTCCACTGAATATTTTAAGAAGAGGCCCATTTGTTTTTGTTTTGTTTTGGAAAAGATTACCTAGTTATCTTCTTCAACCCTTTGCTGTCGTGAACAGTTCTGTGTATGATAATGAAAAAGCGCATCACTATGGGTACAATAGGTCCGTCATCCAGGTCTTTCTGTTACAGTAGCAACATTGGAGTGAAAACAACAAAAAACTGCTGTATATACCAATATCATATATCAACACTTCATGCACCACACTGCTGAAGTGAAAAAAATTCTCCCTCAGCAGTACTGTACGTGGAGAAGATGTTTTCACTCCAATACATTATTGTCTCTGGAAAGTGACAGTTTGCCAAATGACACCGTAGGCAGCTGATCACAAAAATCAATACCGAATAAACTGCACACATTCTTGAAAGAAAAAAGCAGAACTATCCACCTGCAGAAAACTGCCAAGTATCATTAGCCTTGCTTGTAGTTCAAGAAATTTCACTTTCTTCCAGTATTAACACAGTAAGATGGTTGCAATTAATATGCAGCCTGTTTGAGGAGCCATCACAGAAGGTTCTGAACCAAATTCACATGTGCCTCAGGGAAGAGTCATCAAACTGGCGAGTATGGGCAGTTGAGCACCAAGGAATGAAAGTGACTTGAAAATAACTGCAAGTAAGATAAATGACTCTGTCCTTAAGAACGGGGGAGAGTGCACCTGTATATTAACATCACTTTCATAAATGTAAGTTTCCCGATGGACCATCTCAGGCAGGGCTGGAAGCAAGGAACTGTATTTTAAATACTGTCCACTGGTTGAGTATTAAGATCTCCACAGGTTCCATTCATCCAGTCAAATACCTTCTTGCTAGGAACTGAGCCTTTTTCTCAAAAGCAGTGGACTTGATTGGTCGACTTGGTTCATAAAAGGGGTTCAAGCAGTACTACAAAAGAAATAGAAGGTATATATTAGTTAGTGTACTGTATACATAACAAGCTGCATCAAATTATTATATATTTGGAGGATGAATAAATCTTAAACATCAAATTTTCATAATTGTAATACAAGTATTAATCTCTCTCTTCCTCCTGGGGGCATTTATGTACAAAGTTAAGGAACAGTGTCACAAACACAAATACATGCACCACTTCGCACAACACTCATGCCCCACACATTTTGGAACCTGGGTCAAAGTCATTTATCTTACAGGCAGTTACTTCCAAGTCACTTTTACTTTCTGTGCCCAATTGTCCATACTGCTCAGTTAGATAAATGACTTTCTTCTTATCCAATTCACCCCCAGTGTTTCCACCAGAAGGGGGCGGGTTGTCCCCTCCCCCTATCCAGGAGGAAGGTGGTGTTATGGTATCATCACTTGAATTAAGTTTATTCTTATGGACACCCATGGCTACCGTAGACTAGATGATCAGAAATTCCTGGAATCCCTTTCCATGTGACCAATCTGTTAAGTTCCTGTATAACTTTCTCAATGGGGGATGCAGTACTCACATACAATAGTATAGCGAAGGATCTTAATGTATAGCTAAAAGGAGATTAGACGTAGACTAGATGTTGGAGTGAACTGACATGTAAACCCGATGTCAACTTGCAAGCACTTGGCTTAAATGCCAAGACTTTTTTGGAGAATCATCCTGCATTATTAGAGGTCTGAAGTTACCATCTGTTCTCACGATGTCCCACCGTCATCCTAGTGACAATTTGTCAGCCATCTTTCAACAAGGTATTATCATGTGAGTAACAAGGCTAAGGCCTACGTCACTGCCCCAGCACATCTCCAATGGGCTAGTCTATATCACAGCCTATGCAATTTATTCTATGCTTAGTGCATACAGCACAAGCAGCATGATATCAGTAATGTCTGGAATGGACAATGGCATTTCGCCTAGCCTACACTATGATCACCATACAGCCTATCTTGGTTAGTGTTAAGTCAACCCTAGCGGCCTACTCAGTGAGAGCCTCGCTTTATCGCTAAACAGCCTACTGCTGTCATCCTTATTTATCTACGGACACTCATTCATCTTTCTAGCTTCAGCTTTAAGACCAACCACATACAATATGCAGACTAGCCCGAATGTTAGCGTAATAGCCTAGCCAACTTCCAGCCATAGTATCCAGTCTTCATCTAGCCTAGCCCATATCAGTGACCATTACCAGACAAGTGACAGTGCAATGAGGCCTAAGTAAACTAATTTTGCTTCCCTGTATACAGGGCCCTGATAAGTCAGATGTAACCTACCTTTTTGTGTTTTTGTTCATATACATAATCAAACAGTCAGAAATTACATAACCATTAACTGTACAGTTTCAAGTTAGTGTGTTTTTTCTTTTTTGATGGCAAGAGTGTAACAGTAGGTACAATCCCTGTCTTTTTTACTTCCACAAAAATTAGAAATTGTCAATAACTCCCTTTCTCACTCAAAAAGAGGACACTTTTGCAACAATGTTGTAACTTCCATAAATAAATGACCCTTAAAACCCTTCAAATTGCATCTTACAGGCACCTTTAAAAGAGCTTTTGTCCCCCTAACCCACTCATAACTTTAGCCTCGGGCAGCATCACTTTAGACCTGGAGTTTAACAGTAATAAATCTCCCACTTTGTGTGTTTCTGGAGGAATCCCTGACGCTCTGTAGAAAGTAAGATCTCACCATTAGAAAAATTTTATGCAAGGCAGGAAAGTCCCCCCTTCAAACTCTAAGACCTGATTATTCAGTAAGTTAGATAAATGGGGTTTGACAAAATATCAACATGAACATGTGATATAGTGTCAGCTACATAAAAAGGTAACTTTAGCTCAAATAAAAATTTACAGACAGATCAAGTTTGGTTTAAAGATACAGTGCAAGTGGTAAATTCTCCCCTTCAGCCACTTCTTATGTGAGGCAGGGAATACCATGGGCTTATTCTACAACCACAAACCCAGAAGGGGAACTAACACACCCCTTTCCATCATGTGCAAAACAAACTTTGCAAATATTCCTCCAACACAAGAATTAAGCAAAACATGACATCACATAAAAATACAGTAATTGTAAATCAGAATTTGTCCATGGGAAAACAACACTGCCACTGTACAGTATGACAATAGTAACCTCCACAGGAAAAGTACAGTACTAATTAAATGCCAGTTTGGACATATTTACCGATCTCCAAGGATTGCAGCAGAATCATCTCACCTTTATGAATACTTCATAAATATCGGAGAAAAATGACTTGATACCATCTTCATTCTTTGTATCATGCAGCATCAAGAATCTTACATGTGTGAAGAGAGTTAAGAAAAAAACATACAATTGGACTACGATATTCTCCAACCACATTTACATAACATATTTTAACCATATTTAGATAACAAATTTTCTATTTTGATCAAAAGAAACAGAATCAGTAATGAATACACCAACTTGAATTTAAGATTATTAAACATTCCTAATGATCAAGGAGTGTATGTAGTTGTACACAAAAATATTACCACATGCAATGATGTACCAAAACAAAAATTTCTGCTTCAAATTGGATTATCAGCATAAAAGATCAAGTCTTTATAATATATTTGAAAAGGATATGTCCAGCAGTTACAAATGCTGAGACAAACCATTCATTGAATTTATCCACTGCCTTGAAATACCTGAAAGAGAAGAAAGAGATAAAATTGATAAATTTACTACTGCCTCACTCTAATATATTGAAAAAAGGCTGTGGCCAGCTTGACTTGAACCATGAGGTTGGAAACTGAGCTGTAGAACTTCATCTAACTTACTTACTTACTTACTTATATACTGTAGGGTCCTTGAATGACCTTGATGAGCCACTAGGCATTCTGGTGCTCTTATATTACACATTAATTATACCAGGATGTGGAAACAGCTGGTTTCTGTCTAGTCGCAGTCTTCAAAAACTGCTTCATTGTCAGCAATTAACAAACAAACATTACACCATAAGTGGGTAACAGAGCTAATGCATGCTAAACAATAACATATTTTCTTATCTGAATGAGAATATTGAGTGAACCACGATACTAATGGTTTATAAAACCTTTCATTTGATCATTTTGAACAACTACTGGAGATGTGCTCAAATCATTCTCCCAGAGAAAGACCTCCATGCTCTGACAGCCCTTTATTCTGAAAAACACATATCAAGGCCAGTGTTAGGATGGAAGACATAGGCCCAAACCCACAGTAGTGCTTGGCCTACATGTAAGGCTAGATTGACTTACATACTGTACTTGTCAGAATTTATACCTCAGAACAGAGTGATATCAAAAGGGAGAGCAGACATGAATAGTCACTGTAATGGACAGAGAGACAAACAGGCTTTCATTAAAGTGTACATGAGTATGGTCCTAAAGATGAAAAACAGCTGTTAAGTTAAATTCAAGTGAAAAGTGAAAGACCAGACTAACCAGTGAGCCACAACTGGAAAAAGGCCGTGGCCAGCTCGACTTGAACCAGCACATTGGAAACTGGGCTGTAAAACTCCATCTATGTAACCAAGAAACTGACCTGACTAACCAAACAAATTAAACTTGTCACACCTAACAGTGTTTTTGCAGGGAGGAACCAACAGTGATGGAAGTTCTAATAGCTGTTTCCTGGTAGATAACAACTCTTTCACCAAATTAAATGTCCTCTACTTACATGTTTGGTGAAGTCCATACGTATTCATCAACCAGATCAAGAGCTGCATGTGCAATAAACTGATTCAGATGTCTATGGTCATCTTTCTGCAAGCAAGGACAAATATCTGACATTTTTTCCACCTTCAAAGCATTTCAACCAGATTCAATCTTTTCCAAGATCTTTCATTCTTTTTGAAAAGCAGTTACACCTTCCCAAATGTATTAATATTTTCATATACCAATATCATCATCAACAACTTGTAGCTGCACTCTAATCAGCATGAATTCAAACAATGCCACCATTTTGTGAATTTTATCTAGGGGTAGCACATAAATAGTTCCTCAAGACATTATCAAATTTCAAACGACTTGGTGATGCTGCCATTTTGGCATGTGAGAAATTTTTGCCAAAAAGTGAAATGGCAATTTTCAAATTCTTAAACGGTTTCTCCAGCACACAAAAATGGACACAATATGGACCAGCAAATTAAACAAAATCATTCCTTTGAAAAAATCCTATTTCTGAGCTTCAATAAAGTAGGTTCAGATCTATACTGTATGTGCCATTTCCATGCCTTAAGCTAGATTGAATGGATGAGTTGTAGGTTTGCACTGGCTGTAAAGAGAAAGTGATCAGCCCCAAAGATTGTGTCCCCAGAATGTCAACGTTTTTAAAGTAACCAAAATTGGCGTAGCAGTCAAACAAAAGGCCATTACTTGAAAAGTACATCACTGAGAATTGTCTTACTCGGGATTTCTTCAAAGTCTTTTACTAAGTGTTTGCTTGGGTAGAGGAAAATAGGAACAGGGTACCTCATCACCATACCTGTGAGGTATTACCCTGAATAAAATAAAGCAGCCTAATGTTATGCATATGCTCAATGTATGATCTACAGTATTTACAGCTGTAAATCATGTAATCATGTTCACAAGTTGAAGAACACTAAAAAAGCACAAGGTATTATGGTCTTGTTTTGTTAAAAAATCAAAACCACAAATAAAAGAAACATGACAGAAAGCAGCTTATTCAGACCAGAAAGCCAAAAGGCTTAGTGATTCCTTGCCACTGAAATGTAAGGCCTTTTTTCACATTGACATTGCTTAACAATGTTTTTCAATTAACAGGGCTCCATAATGTGCCCACAAAGTACACATGCAAGACATCCAATCTTCCTACATTGAGATCCCCCTTGCCCGTTGTGAACCCAAATGACATTTGACTTCCACCAAAAACTTCTGGGACCATGTATTCACTATGTGCCATCTACATGACAAATTACAGCACCCTACAAGTGACCTTTCTTGAAAGACTGTGCAGGAAAGCTTGTCAGGCTTTGAACATGCTGACTTCAAATGAAATTTGACCTTTGGGAAAATCAATAGGGATCATCTACTCAATATGAACAATCCACACACTGCATATGAGCATAGTCACATGTACTGTTCTGGAGATACTGTATCCTGTTTAAGAAGTTTTGACCTTTTGACCTCTCATGACCCCAAATGACCTTTGACCTCCACCAAAAAAAATAGGGATCATCTACTCAATATGGCCAATGCACACACCGAGTATGAGATAAGTCACACTTACTCTTCTTGAGATACCATGTTTAAAAGCAAATTCTAAGGAATTTACCTATTGACCTCTCGTGACCCCAAATGACCTTTGACCTCCACGAAAATTAATAGGGATTATCTAATCAATATGACCAACCCACACACCAAATATGAGCATAGTCACATGTACTGTTCTCGAGATATCGTGTTTAAGAAGTTTTGACCTTTTGACCTCTCGTGACCCCAAATGACCTTTGATCTCCACCAAAAACAATAGGGATCATCTTCTTAATATGGCCAATGCACACACCAACACTTACTCTTCTTCAGATACCGTGTTTACAAGCAATTTCCAAGGAATTCACCTATTGACCTCTCGTGACCCCAAATGACCTTTGACCTCCAAGAAAATCAATACGGATCATCTAATCAATATGACCAAGCCAAACACTAAATATGAGCATAGTCACATGTACCGTTCTCCAGATATCATGTTTACAAAGTTTTGACCTTTTGACCTCTCGTGACCCCAAATGACCTTTGATCTCCAACAAAACAATAGGGATCATCTACTCAATATGGCCAATGCACACACCAAATATGAGTTTAGTCACACTTACTCTTCTTCAGATACCGTGTTTACAAGCAATTTCTAAGGAATTTACCTATTGACCTCTTGTGACCCCAGATGACCTTTGACCTCCACAAAAGTCGATGGGGATCATCTACTCAATATGACCAACTCACACATTAAACATGAGCATAGTCACATGTACCATTCTGGAGATATCGCGTGTTTACAAGTTTTTGACCTTTTGACCTCTCGTGACCCCAAATGACCTTTGACCTCCACCAAAAACAATAGGAATCATCTACTCAATATGACCAACCCACACACCAAATATGAGGTTTGTCACACTTACCCTTCTTGAGATATCGTGTTTACAAGCCAAAGCGTCACATACGCACACACACACACACACACATACAAATACACACAACATCACCATCGCATAGATTCCTTGCCTGCCTATGGCAAGGAATCAAAAATTAGTACTTTGCAAAAACTGTTTTTTTCTTTTAAATTCAATTTTGGGGCCTTTTTCGGACTCAAAAACAGAGCTTACTACATTCCAAAGCCTTTTCTATACTTTTGAACAACAGTTGAAAATAGCAACCAATTACAGATGAGGTGACATGCCATATGGAACAGAAGACAACATTGCCCAGTGAATTATTTGTTTCATACAGTACTTGTCCCATACACATGCAGGGCTCAGATAAGGTAATGAGCCAAATGTTAGGCTACATGGCACAGCTGGGCGGGAAGACAAGTCTGGAAGGTACCTTAAACTGACCTTTTAGTGTTAAAGCACTTGGTAGAAATCACTAACAGCTCTTACAGTAAATGCTGTACATACTGCTGTTGCACCCATGTGAAAAGCAACATTACATTGGCACAATCTGGACACAAACCAATGAGAATTACAAAGTAGAAAACACTGTATGAACAACTTTCAAACTTAAAATGTAATTTTTAGGTACTTTCCTCATTCTAAGCTTCAGTCAGTACTAACCAAATTGGCCAATAATTTAAATCCACTTTCAAAGGCAATGACAATGATTGTTTTGCATGTATTAAGACTCAGGTAGTGAATTTGGAAACAGGTTATATAGGCCTTATGACAAGCAAATACCTGGGTGGCCGTAGCAAACACTACTATATGACTATGAGCCAAATTTAGCAAAATCTAAAGGGTGACTTGATAAAATATCCTTAAAAATTGCTAATTTCATGTAGAATAATCTTGAAACCAAAGTTTTACAAAATGCCACGATATTGCAATGAGTAATCCAAACTTACGAGGGTTGTACAGCAGCTTTGGCAGCAGTACTAAAGATAAAAGTTGATAAATTCAAGATGGAATACCTTTTCTGAGCCTCGGGTATTGGAAGAGTGCTCAAATTCAAAGATAGGGTTATCATGCTGACCAACGATGACAAAGTAATAACTTCCTGACATCCTGGTTAACAAAGATTGGAGCTATAAGATACTGGAAGAAATCAGAAAAGTTTTGTTACTCTTATTGTACAGTGTAGGTCCAACAGGGTCCTAGGCCTAGCTCCTTCTTGGAAAAGTGTTGGTGTAGGCTAAATGGTAGGTCTCAGAGAGTTGTTGTCAATGGAAATTTTTCTTCCTGGAAAGAAGTCTCAAATGGTGTACCACAAGGTTCTGTTCTTGGCCCACTTTTCTTAATTGTCATAAATGATATTGATAGCTCTATCACTTCCAGTATAAGTAAGTTTGCTGATGATACAAAGCTCTATAGGAAGGTTGGAGGAAAGGATGATTCTTTATTGCTTCAGAAAGATCTGGAAAGGGTATTTTCATGGTCTCAGACTTGGCAAATGTCTTTTAATGCTGATAAGTGCTGCAGGTTTTCAAGTTCCTTTCTGGTTATGATTCTCTGTCTAACTGTAACTACTTAGAGATTTGTGCTGATCCCTGTGTTCATGGCCATAATAAGAAGCTGGTAAAATGTTTCTCTAGATTTGACATCAGAAAGTTCATTTTCTCTCATAGGGTTGTCAATGAGTGGAACAGTCTCCCTGAGTGGGTTGTTAATTCCACTTCAGTCAACTGCTTCAAGATTAACATTGACAAGTATTACTGTGACAGTGGCAGGATCTGATTGTATTGGGTTTGTTTAGTCTTTATTTGGATTAGGTGTTGGTTTTGGGTCTGTTCTATAGGGCATCTTATGGGGTTTTTACCCTCCTTTGCCCTTAAACTTGTTATGATATGTGCAAAGTCCTCCACTTTGGTTCTAAGAATCCCCACCATGATTACACTATGAATGGTACTAATTTGAACAAAGTGACTTCTGAGAAAGACCTTGGTGTAGTTATTACAGGAGTCATCTAGGCAGTGTGCAGCTACTGCTGCAAGGGCAAATAGGGTGCTTGGGTTGATCAGGAGGAATTTTAAGAGTTTTAGTAAGGAAATTGTGCTAAATTTGTATAAGCAGCTGGTTCGACCCTATCTCGACTATGCTGCACAGGCCTGGAGTCCCTTCTTTGAAAAGGACAAATTGCTTTTAAAGCAAGTTCAGAAGAGAGCTACCCGACTCATACCTGAGGTTAAAAATCTACCTTATTCCCAAAGGCTTAAGCTGCTTGGGCTCACCACTTTGGAGCTGAGAAGGATTAGGGGGGGACATGCTCCAGGTATACAAATTTCTATCTGAAGGGAATCCTTTGTTAGCTTGCAGTTATTTAAAGGTCCAGAGTAATCCTTGGGTTAGAGGCCATTGCAAAAAGCTTGAAAAGTCTTTTGCTAGAATTGACATTAGGAAGTTCAAATTCTCTCATAGTAGGGTTGTCACACGCACACAGAATTTTTCTCCAAAATTCTCGCGGAACTACTCACACCCAAACACGAAGTCGCTAAAACAGTGTGTTTAAAAACTGAATTTACGACACCCAACATTGTCGAAATTTTGCCTACACTGTAAAATTAGTACACCAAAGAAATATTTCTACTATAATATTTCACCAAATAAGCTTTAAAACAAAAAGAAGAAAAAATATGTTACAGTTTCTAATGATCCCTTTGAGGCATTGTTGCAACGAAGATAGTCAAAAGTGTGTTTTGGTCACAGGTAAAATGCCACACACGGCCATCTTTGACTTGATCGTGCATTGGGGCTGAACCTTTGACCCCTACAACCCATATATCGTTAGAAAGAAGAAAAGGAACTCTACATTATAATGGAGGGAAGCGATCGCCAAAAATAATATTTCTTTACCATTTTTGGGCTTAAACCATTGGTGACATGATTACAATGGGTTCCAGAAAAATCCGCAATTGCTTCCAGGTATCGTTTTGTAGCGTTTTTTATGATCTTTCCATTTCCGAAGGAAAAAAAAAGGTTTTTTGCTCAGCCCCGATGCACGCTCAATTTTAATGAAACACCTCATTGATCCCCACCTACATCTTTTGTACTGAGCCGACATTGATATGTTTATGTATGAGCCCATTGTCCAGCTTAGCAACAAGGGATTTCCCGCCAATATGCTTACATACAGTACTGCATTGTATATACCTATACGTAAGCACGTGTACGGATTGCTATAGCATAGACTGTGTGTAAGCAGGCTATGTGCGACTTGTTAATGCATGTTACGTACACAGAACGCAAGCTATCATGACACGGACGCGTGATCACTGAGTGTCTTGCCCAGTAACGTTGCATATTCACGTCGGCACATCTGGTGTACGTAACACAGTGATGAATAATCAGAGCGTCTGAGTGAGCAGTTACGATGTTGTTTTTGACCAACTTTTGCAGGCAGATCGTAACACTTAAGCATACGGCGATTTGGAGAAATCGTAAGGATTATGGAGACATAAAATCGGCTATATTTTGAAAAGTACTGGGCGGATTTTGATAAAATTTAGCATGGTTGCTTAGAAAAGGGTACTTAACAATGTGAATCAGTCAAATTCTTGAAGTTTGATATTTTTCGTGTAGTCGTATTTTTAGTGCGACAACCCTACTCATAGGGTTGTTAGTGAGTGGAATAGCCTGCCTGAGTGGGTTGTTAACTCCACATCAGTGCACCGTTTTAAGGTTAATATTGACAAGTTTTTCCATGACTGGTAGAATCTAATCTTTCTGGGCTCTTTAGGTGTTGGTGGTTTGCTTTGTTTTGATGGGTTTTTTGGATTACAGGGCATCTTATGGGGCCTTTACAGCCCTCCTTTGCCCTTTAACCTGTTATGTTATGTTAAGACCTAACCTAAGCCTAGTAGGTCTAGGCCTAGCCTAGGCCTAGTTTAGGTTGTTAATGTCAATGGCTAAATCATATTGTTAAGTGGGCTGAGTATGGCCTAGGCTAGACTAGCCTAGTACTAAATATTAGAATTAGGCTAGTAAAGTTAGCCTGGGCTTGCCCACACAATAAAGCCTTAACGTTAGGCCTAGCCTATGCTAAAGGTAGCCTAGGCTAACATCAGTACTGTAACGTTAGTGTAGGCTTAGCCAGGCTAGGCCTACTAACCGAACTTCAAAGTTAGTACGGCAGTAATTTAAAGCAATCAGCACGGACCAGATGAGTTCCTACGAATGAGTAAGTGTTGTTTCATGATTTGATTTAACTCTATTTGAACTGTTACTAACTTAGCCTAAGTAGAACTTGAAGCCTTGCATAAAACCACCGATTGGTGGTAAGCGCAATTGCTGCAGACGTAAGCTAGACAGCACCACACAATGGCAACACACGGCAACACACAGCTCACACGTACACAGTGTACTGTATGTACAAAATCTAGGTTTGGATAGCGAGGACGAAGTTAGCAGCAAAAAACTAAAGTCAGCCTCACATTCCACCCGTGACCCTATTTCGCCTGGAAAAAGCCCATCATCAATATTTTTCAAAACGTGGAAAACGTGACCTTACCGGTTTGCTGACCATTACTATTCGCATCAGCAACTCGCTCTTCACGCCTCAATGTGAGGTTCATGGAGGTTCATGCAATCTGAAGGAGAAGAGCTAGGACTGGGGTTTCGGGAAGGGGAGTCCCCATAAATACGACAATGCATATCGATGCATGAACCACGTCCCTATGTGTTACCTTTCCGTATCCGAGCACTCATGCTTTTCAATAAAAAAGGAAAAATGATAGTGAGCGCACAACGACAAAATCTCCCCTCTTTCAATACAGAACTGAGTGGATTAACCACTTCGGGCAGGTTCAAGAAGTTTTCTAGGGTTGGAATCCTGTGTCTTGTCCCAAACTGGACTCGTCTATAAGCACAGTGGCAGAGCTAGGGATTTCGATCAGAGGGGTGAAAATGGTCTGCAGGGGCTCTGATCTTCGAAGCAGTAAATACCCAGACCTCAGCACGATATCCAAGCCACGGTTTTTCAGACTTTCCATTTGACTTTCCGCACCTGGTAGAAGACTACTGTATGGTGTTTTGTGAGAGTTTGGACTTGTTCAAGTGGTTCAAGCAACAGATTTTGCAAGAAAGGTGAAATATTTTAGAAATAATGCAAGGCAATTTCAAAAGTACTTCACACATTGCAGGAATATGATATTGTTCCTTATTCAAGAAAAGTTGTTTAAAATATTACAGAGTCGTCGTCAAATCATACTACGTAAAGCTTCACGACGACCACCTTCAGTTGGCGCGCCTTTTTTGTACCAGACGGTGGCGACAGTCTATACGACGTACGTGTTACATGCTCTGTCCATGTACATAGGAAGTCCGTGCAATGGACCCTTTTCCAAATAACAATTGCACAGGAATGTGTGACGGCGTTTAAGTGCTCATCTTATTACAACACGACTAAATGACATTGAAAAAGGGACCCGTACATATATACCAAAAATCTGTGCCACAGTCCTTTGTTATTCGCTACACAGGAAATGGTCTGTAACGTTGGGGTGTTCACCCTTACGTCACAGGTTGGCATTGGATGGCAAAGAGCATGCGCAGGAACACATGCGTATATTTTAGGTGTTGCGGGTGTTAACGTTTGCGAGGTTACACACTAAATAAAGACCACTGCAATTGTTCTCCCATTGTGACGACAGTGCTCTGTGGACGCCCAGCCGTGACGGCATTGGTTTGTAAACACTTAATGAGTGGGTGTGAAGTAAGCTAAGCTTGAGCCTGTGATTGGTCAGGTTAGATGAAGTTTCAACAAGCAGACCATGCAATTTTGAGGGATCAAATCACTGGTACATATTTCCTTTTGAAGAGCCTAGGATAGGAAATGGATTTAGAGAAGTTTGGGATTTAGTGGTTTAGAGAAGATTCACAGATTCACCGCAAAGAACCGTAGCCAAGCAAGGTTCTTGAAGAGAGTGTGTGTGTGTGTGGGGGGGGGGGTCAAAGGTGTTTCGGGAGGGGGAGAGCAAATGTACAAGGCCAATGGAATACTTAAAACTCAGCCTCTAGGAACCCTTGCTGAAAAAATCAGTCGAGTTTGCCCCCGACCCTCTCCCGCCCCCTACCTACTGCTACAGGCCTGGGTTAACATCGTAAATTGCAAGAACTTGTTTTTCTTCTGGAGCCCATTTTTCCTGTTTATGCTAATCGCAACACTTGGTGTAAATTTTAATTGATCTTGGCATACAACCTGAGACTGGATGATTTTCAAGTTTAGGGAGCTTGGAAAAGGGCAACATTTCTGGATTAAGAACAATCTCATGGAGGAGTCACCGATTTGAGAGTATGCATGCCATGGGGTGTTATCCAAAAATTTAGCGGCGACTTACATTATGACAGTGCCCAACTTTCCAAGTTACTTTTAACATGTTTTGCTAGGAAGATCTTATGTTTTAGAGGAAAATGCACCCTCCTAGTCAGAAAAATGTGCAATTCTTTTCAATGGTGGACAAAGATGGTTGATTCCGGCGGCTACTTCATTCAACTTCGCAATCGTTGTAAGAAAAATATTTGATAAGCTTTCCAAATATCACCAATGGAAGCAGGGTTCTGTAAAATGACCCAGTCATGGACGGCGATGATGGAGAAAAGGGATGGTGGTGGAACACATCCCCAAATATTTTTAGCCATCATGTTGAGGTATGAGGAAAAACATGTATGCATGTATGTGTAAATATTTGATATGTATTGAACTATTTTCTACGAAAATTAAATAAATACTAATTCCTTAGTGTCGTTACATCAACCAGACCCATAGCCAGGGGGTCGGAGCATTCGAACGACCCACCCCAACTTGAGGGAGGTCCTTTTTTCCAGCCCTGTGTTTGAAGGGTCTGCTTTGAAATATTTTTTATCTTGACATATACCAGATTACATGTATGATTTTTTTCCCAAAAAGTGGTGTACTGTGTGGAATTCCTGGGGAAAAGGACTTCTGTTGTGCTCAAAAGTCCTTTAAAATGCTCCAGATTGCAGGATATCTGCTGATTTCAAACTTTTCCGGGGAAGCATGCCTCGGATCCCTAGCAACTGCATGCTTAAGGCACGCGCCAGCCGCCTCCGTATTTGGAAAAGGTCCACATCTTGGAAAAAAGACCCACCCCTCCACATGGGCTGGCTACGGGCCTGTCAACAGACGTGTAAGCTTTAATCGGACTAAACGTGTCCAATAAAAGTTTTTTTGTCGTTTGTCGGTGTGAAGTCACGAACAAATCAGTTAACATTTCATTTTCAAAGATCTCTGATGAATATGATATATTTGCACTGGTTGGCAAGTTTTTGGCCTGTTCGACCAGAAATGGAGAAGATTTCAATCAAAACTCACAAAAATAGGATCGGAATCCGATCCTAATTAGTGTAGTGTTATGACGACTTTAAACACTGGAATCATTTTTCTAACATAGATTCTTGTCCCATAAGTCCTTTAACAACAATATAACTTAGAAAAAAAATAACAAATTGACACTTTTGTGATCTCCTTAGTCAGTTAGTGCCAGTAGCGTGGCAAGACTTTTCATTCTAAGAAGCACTGGGGACTTTTTATTCGAAAAAATGAAAATTTATTCCCTTATTCGCCAAGAGAAGAATCAAATCACAGAAATTCGTGTGGTAACGCTCTGACAACATAGGATAAATCCTTTTTTGAAAATCCAAAACTTCAGTTGGGCCACAGAGGGTGATGGGTGGGAGGAGGGAGGGGTTTTAGGGGGTGGGAACCCTGGCTCGGTCTTGAGGACGCAACTGATTAGTGTAGTCGTCCAATGTCATTTAAAATTGAAGCTGTAGTGTGAATCTTTCAATGCTTCCAATAACAAATGTCAACAATCATGAACAATGGACTCCCAATTTTCCCAACAAGGGTCATACGAAGAAACGTCTTGTAGCACAATAATTACCTGAATACTAGCAGGTAAATTGAAAGACTAGTATTCAATATGTTTAAAAATGATATAATGAGAAAAAGGCTGGATGGAGTTTTACGGCCCAAATTCCAACCAATTGGTTCAAGACGACGAGCCAAACACTGCCTTTCTAGTTGTGGCTCCCTTGTTTTCCCTACTCCGTTGCTTATGATAAGCGTCACGCACAATGGCAGCAGGTTCAGTTTTTTAAGTCCGGTGTGACCCACCGGGACTCGAACCTCGACTTCCCGACTGCATGTCTGATGCTCTAACAACTTGACCATGCAGTCGGTATAATATTATCAGAAGAAAGTTCTCTGGTACTACATACTGGGGCCATGTATAATCACTAAGATACGTCCCTAAAGGCAGTCAGCTCTCACCCCAAACTATAATATTTGTAGGAGTCTACAGAAATTCTCAGTTGGCACATGTCTTTGATTGACAGCAAGTTAAAAACCCAGAATAGTGTATCTCATATTACACAGCAAGCACTGTACCGGAGGAAGGCTCTCTGACGACCGAGTGTATTTTGATTACACATTGGGCATTGTATATACTCACCCTGAAGCAGTAAACTGAGATCGTGTGTGGATGACGTGGATAAATTTTAGACAGTTGTGGGAAGGGCTTAAGTAAGTAGGTTAGGAAAATTGGAACTGTTTGGGATGAGAGGATTAGGCCTTTAACTATGATTATGTCTTTAACAAGAATTTTGTCGGCGCAAGGAATTCTAGACAGGCTGTCGGAAGAGCTAGAAGTAGATAAGTTGGGAGCCTTTTTAACTTTCGGGGTGACGAATCTGTCTTTTAATATTATGAAGCAAGTTCGTACGTTGTCTTCCACGATATAACTAAATGTTTCCTTAAAGTGAAACAACTTTCATCAAGAAATTTTGTGCTCTTAGGACATCATCAAACGAATGACTTTTTCAACCCTTTTTTCAAGTGAAAGTCTTCCAGAAAGACGCAAGAAGTGCGGTACGGTAGTGTTTTCCTAAATGGTAGGTTAGGTCTGCGTCAAAGTATTAGCTCTATGGTTGACCATATGCTAGAACCAGAAAGCCAAAAGGCTTAGTGATTTCTTGCCATTGAAATACCTTTTTTCTTTCAAATTGACAGTGTTTGATAGATTTGTCTTTAAAATTTAGGCACAGAATGTCAAGGATTTATTTAACAAAGACCAAAATACACTTATATCATGTTGAAAACCTACAAATCCCAACAAGCATTTACCCCCAGTGACCCCAGATGACCTTTGACCTCAACCAAAATCAAAAGGGTTCTTCGATTCTCTCACGACCTCCGGTCTGAAAACTGACGTGACATCTGGTCTGTACCAAAAACCAGAAGCTTCTTATGGTGTTAACCAGCCATTTGAGAGGATTTTTGTACTGTAACCTCTGGTGACCTCAAATGACCTTTGACCTGCACTAAAAACAATAAGGTTCCCCCTCAATATTGCAGATCTATATCCCAAATATAAAAGTGTCCGTCACTCCTATCTTGAGACATCGTATTTATACAAGCCCCATTCAATGTTTTCGCAATTTTACCACCAGTGATCTCAAATGACCTTTTACCTCTACCAAAAACAAAAGGGACCTTCCTCTCAACATAACATGTCTTTATACCACATATGAAAAGTGTCGGGCACTTCTATCTTGAGATATCGTGTTTACAAGCCATTTTGAACATTTTCGCAATTTTACCACAGGTGACCTCAAATGACCTTTGCCCCTACCAAAAACAATAAGCTTCTTCCTTTCAACATCACAAATCTATATACTAAACATGAAAAGTGTCGGTAACTCCTATCTTGAGATATCGTGTTTACAAGCCATTTTCAGCATTTTCGCAATTTTACCGCTGGTGACCTCAAATGACCTTTGACCTCTGCCAAAAACAATAGGCTTCTTTATCTCAATATGAAAAATCTATATACCAAATATGAAAAGCATCGGACATTCCTACCTTGAGATACCGTGTTTACAAGCAAGTGCCACAAACACAAGCACACATACACACACACATATATACGACATCACCATCGCGTAGATTCCTTGCCTGCCTACGGCAAGGAATCTAGTACCTAGAATGATAAGTAGCGACCATGCAGGTTAGGCGACCTTTAACATGCTGTCATTGTTCAGACAAAAGTCGTGGATGTCAAAACTTGAGAAAATGCTTAAACGGGAAGCAGTTTATAGAAGTGGCAAGTATAAGAAGGTGGGGGAGGGTAGAGCTGCCGGGCTGATGAAAACTAAAGCTTCACAAAATTTTCGTCAAGTGAAACCCACGATAGATTTGGGGGCTTACTAGAAAAATATGAAAGCTTGCAAGGGGTTTGGCAGTTATAGAAAAAATAATAAAACTTGTGGGTTTATTGAAGAACTAGAAAATAGTTGATTTCAAAAACGTTGAGAGTTTGGAATTCTTGTGGGGAATATGCCTTTTTTAAAATCAAAATAATATCAGTTCTGAAGCTGAACAACACGTAGAGAAAATATTATCAGGTACTCAACTTTACAGCAGTTTACATTCTATATTTAATGTCACTCATTATTTTATTCTTCTTGCAAATGTCAATGAACATTCACTGTGAACAATATTCATGACAATACATTCTGCTACCAGTGGATTAATATGACCGGACTAGGGTAATACCAAAACAACCGTACTTACAGTGCATGGAAGTATGGGACTTATGCGTGTGACGTCACACAGAAAAAGTACGGCCTCATTTGGGGGGCAAAACACACCAACACCGGCAAATGCAGACAGTTGATTTGTCAACCAGTTCAATACGTGCATAATCTGCTACACGTGCTGGGAGATTTCTTACGCGTGCGGTCACGTGTTTCATTGTTTTGCCCCCAAGGGTGACATCAGTGTGTCGTCAATGCATAAGGTCTGCTGTGAACATCTTAGGAAGATCGATCGATCAATCAATAGCTTACTCTTACTGGTGGAGAATGAAGTTGATGTAAGTACTCTACACTCATACTCTCTACCCAGTAGTGCTGCAAAAGAGAAGTGTTTGATTGAACGATCAAACTGTTTTTTTAATGATCAAATGTGGTCATGTGGTGGCGCAAGAAAACATTTGTATAAAGTAATTATGATAAAATAACTAAAACAAAACGAGTTAGGGTAGACCAAATATTATTCAATATAAATCCATCATTTCCATCATCCATCATTTCAAACATCAACGCCAAAATAAATTAGTTTAGTATCTCCAAATCTCCAAGGGGTATATCGAAATAAATTAGGGGTACCAGGAGTCCAAAAGGCTGGGATCCATTGCACTTGGAAATCACCACAGAAATGAACGCGGATAGTTCCATTTACATAAAGTTCTATTACCATCTCTTCCACAATATTTCCCTTTTAACACCATTAAATCCACCCCCTTTGACAACAATGCCCCAATGCCCCGTAAGTATAGTCTTGTGAAGTGAAATGCAGAAAGTTGGCATTTGATAGCCTAAGCACGTTTTTCGTTCTTAGTAATTATACGACTCGAATAAACTTTCATCATCTGATAATTTCGGTTGCTTTTGGGTTAGGGAATGTATTACTGTATGTTTACACAGTTCAGAAATGGTTACATCGGCGGATAATTTCTCTTTGTAACAATACCAGTTTGTTAACATCAGGTACCTTTCTGACATTACGGTAGCTCTACGTGTCAAAGAGGACAGGATATATCCTTTGAGTCTTTGAAGAAAACTGGAATTTTTGAAATTGTAGGTCTGCAGATGTAAAAAGGTACAATATTTGCGAATTAAATGTAATAAACTTACAGTTACACATTTTTACCATTTTCGCTATTATCGATTTTCTCAAGCTTGGGTCAAGGAGGTCAAACTTGGACCCTTCAACTCGGTCTACCTTTCCTTAAAAACATACCTTCAATCCTTTTACAGATGAGATATTCAATGTAGAAAGACTTAGTGTACTAAGTGTACACCATTTCAGACTTAGTGTACTACTACAACTTCTTACTTATAATTACCAAACACCCACGTACAATGCAGGATTTCGCTCCAAGTTTAACCTCACTTTAAATGTACACCCAGCGCATCAACATCCCAAAAAATGTTTCTTGAACACGAGAAAATACGGTGAATGTAATCCACATAAAATGTACCAATACGTTTAGTATTAAAGTTCACAATCCTTCAATGTGGGTAAAGTAAAGTAATTATCTTCGAATAACCTCTCTTAATAAATGTACAAAATAAGCAAAACGAAATACAGAGAAATATATTCATCACATATAATTGAAATTGTGAACAAGTGCATTGGTTTTTACTTTTTTTTCCTGATAAAACAATAAACTCTACAAAAATAGTTCAAAATGTGTACATTAAAAAGCAAAATATAATCCTAGTCCATCTACAACCAGTTAAAGTTCTTTTTTTTCCATACCAGTTAAAGTTCACATATAGAAGAATTTAAAACAAAATACTTGTGCATAGATTCGTAGTAGCAGTTCATTCAGATAACATAAAGATTCATTCCATTAACGCTTAGTATTTTTCAATTGCTAAATTAAGTCAAAAATAGGGAAAACTTTTGAAGTTTGGTTGTTTTTCTTCACTCTTGAAAAAAGTAAAATGAAATGCTCTTTATGAAAAGTTAAACATTGCCTTTCAAATGATTCAATAATCCTGAAAATTAAAAAACAATTTCTCCTTTATTATAAATCAACTGCTAATTATGCATCCAGTTTTAATTTAGATGGAACAAATAGTCACAAAAAGACCACGAAAAAAGACAACGAAATTCGTCTTTATTATGTGGAAAAAAATATTATTAAGGCTGTCAAGGTCATGTTTTAAGCCAGAAAAACCTGCAGTAACAAAGTAACGAAGAATAAATGAATGCGATACAGTTATTTAAATTCTGAAAAATTTTTAGCATAACGTACGTTCAGGTAAGAAATTGATGTTCCACGAAAACTATATTTATGCCAAAATCGTTCTCGTATCGAATTCGTTGTCGTTGCCTGGCTTTAAAAGAATAGTCCAGAGTCAAATTTATCTTAGATATGTTAAAGACGAACGTATTCTACGCATTCTGGTGACAGTTTTATTCATTTTTCATCAGTTCATGTTCGGAAGAGAGCAAAGGAATTTTCAAAACTTTATATGCTCCTGGGGGCAAGATAGCTGCCCTAATCAATTCAAGGTCAAACTAATAGGGTGAAAAAAAAAGCATTGGCCAATACTGTGAATCCATGAAATCAAATCTGCTTGCTTCAAGTTCACTTTTTATGTAAGGTGTGTCAACTTCAATTGCTAATATCTCGAGAACCGAACATGGGAAATGGATGAAACTTCCACCAGAATGCAATACGTTCCTGTTTAACATATCTACCAAAAATTTGGTTCAGACTATACCCCGTGATCATGACTCTTGGGTGGGGAAATATAGCAAAAAAAAAATGATTTTACACATGCTATTTAGATGTAATATGGTGCAATACTTGAGATCGCATTCAGGTTACTAAATTACCATAATACCAAAAGACTCTGATAGAAAGAACACATGATCGAAAGTCTTGCGAAAGGACCTTGAAAAGGGCAGACGAGCTGTCTGCACGCAAGCAAACCCGCCAATGTTTTAGCTGCAGGACTTGTAATACCAGGGAGTTGCTAGAAACTCCCTGGTAACCACGTAACACGATAACGACGTCATGACTGAAAAGAATATAATGTTGACTTTTTGCCAGTATACGTGAGCACGCGTTTTCTCCAAGGGTAACTAAATCTTTACAAGTAAAATGTTTGCAGTGTGTGTCATTGTTTCAGTGGGCCATTCTAAATTATTTTTGCAAATCATACGCTTATACGCTATGCGCTGCATAGGCCATACTGTGAGTCGTGCACAAAATGTGAAATCTTTCTACATCTCACGTATATTTCATAGAGAACATATCCATCGCGCTCTCAAAGGGCTTCTGTAAATTATAATTAGGGTGTCAAACAATTTAATTACACAACAGAAGTTTGCAAGTAACTCAATAGATTCAGTATACACCTAATAGTGAATATATTTGTAATTTTGATGTACTAGTTCGGTTCTAGGCTAATTAACATGGGACGTTTTACTTTAAACTTTAACCTTTAAACTGACATTAATCTGTTGGAAACAAGTTTCATTGAGGGAAGAGAAAAGGTAATAGATTGAGTGGAATCAAAGATGGAGTAATTTTGTTCGAAAAAGAAGAAATGACTGAACTTAGGCAGGCTGTTTGGTCTATGCCCCACAACAGTCAAGTTCAATCTTGATCTGACCCAAAGGCAACACGGCGAATAAAGTTGAAGACAACGCGCAGTCCAGAATCTTTCATGGCTTTATGTAAATGAGTTTTCAAATCGCATATATTTTTTTTTAATTTGTAGCATTCTAGTTGAAGAGCTGCATGGATCTATGCAGATTGAAAAACCGTTCACCACAAAAACCAAAACAATAAGTTACGGAAATTGACATTTTGTGTAATTGTTAAAAATGAATCATACTCAACCAATCCGGCACACCGACTCCTTATTTCAACAATTAAAGGCCCACTCGAGATGTTAACGTATCCATGTATTTTAACAAAAAATGCCATCCTATACTTGCTATATTTATTGCAATCCTTATTTCAATTACGGAGCCTGGGGGAAATACATGAAGAATGATTTTTTAAAAGCTGCACGGTGTTGATTTGCAATTTACGATGTCTGGTCTTGTCACGCCCACAAATATAGGTTTTACAGTATTGAATCACTTATATTAGGCCTATAGCCAATGCTATTGGTATTACACAGGCAAAGTGGTTGTCAAGGTACATTCGACCGTGCGACCCAGCCGGAAGTGATAAATTTCCCAACTGCTCGGTCTAGACTGAGAAAAATTCAAACAGACTGACACCTGGTTAATTGAGGACGTACAATAATGGGGAAAACGAGAAACGGTACTACAGTAAGAAAAGTTGCAACCAAAGAGTAAGTAATGAACACTTTACATTGGACGTTCTGTTGCATGGGCGTCCGGAAGGGGGGGGCAAGGGGGGCACTTGCCCCCCCCCCCTGGAAAATCAAACTTGTGAAAAATTAATTAAAAATTGAAATAAAAAAATTAAAAATAAATCATCAAAATGTCTTCACTCACAGCGTCAGTTTCTACTCGTGAAATATGCGGACATTTGACCAGGAATAGCAGAAGAGAAGATGGTATGCTGAATAGTGAAATCGTAATTTGGGGACCATCATTCGTGATATCTATTTAGAATTTGTAATTGTAAAAACTATGCCAAAATTGTACTAGTTGTCAGGTATGTAGTGTGCATATGGCATCCGACTATTGATGAATGCGTTGGTCTTGGTTTGGTCCCCTGCTGATCTCAATGATGGGGGGGGGGGGGGGGTATGATTCATAATTGGGTAACGGATATAGGCCTATATCACTGCTGTTTGACAGTTGTAAGTTTTATCGTGCATAGGCGTGCGAGGCCGTGACCCAGAGGCAGATTTCCCTTCACCAATTTTTTACATTGAAAATTCTAAAACTCAAAAATTAACGGACATGAAAGTCCTGTTTCAGGGCTGGGTACATGCAGCTTATAACAATCGCCAAGTGTCGTTTCCGGCCATCTGGAGGGGTTTGTAAGGCCCAAAATTTTCTTGTACGCTCCGCGCCAACCTGTGGTGGCGCTCCGCTTAGATAGTGTCAAAGATATTGTTGGATAATGTGCTGTCGGCGAGTCGATGCCGAGCCCGCTCCTTCACCATGTTGGATAATGTGATGAAGCCCCGAGACTCCGCCATGTCGAGTAATGTGATGTAGTACGGGGATCCTGCGTACGGTAGTATCCAGAAACAAACAAAAAAAAAACAGATGGAGAGTTCCAATCGATTTAATGATGATTTATTCGTTGATTAAGTTGCAAAAAAGATGATCAAGTTTAAATCATTCTGCCGGCAAAAAAGGATTAATTATCTACAGCTAGGTTACTCAAGTGCTCCTCGTCTGAAGTCTGATGCACGAGTGTCATGCTTGCGGGCTCGGTCTTGGAAACCTCGTGCGAGCTCCGAAGACCTGCAGTCCCCTGATTGGTCAAAAGTTATGACGCACCCATGCAAATAACTATTATGATATAAAGGACCAATGAGGAGGCTGCAGAGGGGGAAACTGGCCACACCTCGAAAATATGGGTTACAGCGTGCACGTGGAACTACAGCGATGAAATATGTCACGTCCACTGGTAACACGTGACGGGAAACAGGAAGGGCCCTGGGAATCTACAACAAAGGAAGGGAGAGTTGCTCGTAAATAACAAGATGGCGTCTGCTAAAGGTCATGGAGAGTGCACCATACTACATAACAATATTATAAACGTAGATACCAAACTCCTATCCCTACACTTTAAGACGCGCTGACTCCTCACGGAGGCTCGATCTGCGTGCATATGACAGAAAACTCCATTGTGACGAGATGTCAGCATGCGTGCATTTTCGAAACGAGTTATAAACGCGCAAACTACTTTTCTCTGTTTACAGTTCGGAGTAAAAGAGACGCGCACTTCTGCGTGCTGGGAAAATGAACGCAGTGGTTGGTTTTTCGTTGTAAGCGCGTAAGATGTGCGCTTGCAAAGATACCATAGAAACTGACCAATCAGTAAGCCAATGAACTTCAAACCAGTCGTTGTGCGCTAATGTTCAAATGTTCTTAGGTAGAAAGTCGACGAAGGAGCTTAAAACTGTTTCATGTAAGTGTAATTTATTGAAGAACTGTGTTTGCAGGAGTTGCAATGTTTTAAAATCACTCGTAATTATACCACCGGAAGATATCAATTTACGGTTAGCTTTCAAAACGACTGATCAGTGATCAGCACTTCCGCCCCTCCGATTCGGCCTCGGTGAGGAGTCACCGCGCCATTTTAAGTTTGGTATCTATGTTTATAATATCTTTGGATAGTGTACACAATTCAATCATCCATGAATGACCTTGCCCCCCCCCCCCTTTTAAAAATTTCTGCGGACGCCCATGTTCTGTTGCTAACACAGATTTCAGACTAAGATGAGAATAAAAGCATATTTTGCCATTTACAAATCAAAGCCCGACTCGAGATGTTCACGTATCGGTATATTTTAACAAAAACTGACATCCTCTTCTTGCTATATTAATTGAAATACTTATTGCAATTACGGAGTTGTCAGCGAGAAATACATGAAGAACGATTTTAAACTCACGTACAAGTTACAAGGTATTGATTTGCTATTCACGATGTCTCGTCTTGCTACGCCCACAAATATAGGTTTTACAGTTTTACTTACAGACTGTTAGGCCTATCTAATGCTATTGGTATCATACAGGCAAAGTGGTTGTTAGAGTACATTTGACCTTGTGACCCAGTCGGAAGCGCCAAAATTTCCAACTTGTCGGTCTAGACTGAGATTATTCAAAGAAATAGACACCCGGCTTGAACAAAATAGGTTGAGGACGCACAATAACCAGGGAGTTGTCAGGGACAATATGATACCAGGGAGTTGTCCCTGACAACTTCATGATGATATAAGGCCCAGTTCTCTCACCCCAAACATTACCAATTCTCCTAACCTTCTTACTTAGCCCCCTCCCACAATTGCCTGAAATTCATCCTTATCCAGTCACAATCTCAGTTTATTGCTTCAGGGTGAGTAAAGAAAAGTTCTATGTGTATAATCAAAACACTGTCAGTACAGTTCATGCTGTGAAATATAAGCTAATGGTAATCTGCATTGTTTGAATTAACAGTCAATGAAAAAGCTGGGCCAATGGAGAGTTTCTGTACCCCCTACAAGAAGTGTAGCTGGGGTGAGAGGATTGGCCCTTTAAGTATGAAAAGTTGCAACCAAACAGAAAGCAATGAACTCTTTACTTTGCAGGCAGCCTGTTACTAATACAGATTTCAGACTAAGATGAGAATGAAAGCATGTTTTTTGCCTTTTATAAACCATTATACATCATACTCACAGAGGCTATGGTTTCTCATGAATCAGTTCAGGGATATTCCAGCGAACATGTATTCACTCTGCACAAGAAACTCAGCCTTATGAAGAATAAACTTCATGCATGAGCCTACCATTAAATTGTTCTTTGGTGGTTTTATTCTTTTAACTTTTGGCAACACTGTTTACTTTGTAAATTTTTAGCCTTGCTTTGAACTTGACAGAAATGGCGACATCATTTCACTGAAATAAACCGACCCTTGCTTAGATTTAGATCGCTCTGAACAGTAGATAACACCGCTGTTGGTTACATTTAAGTAGTCACCGCATCATTTAGGTTTCCAATGTTTATGTTATGCAAACATTCCCAGATCTAGTGGTTAATTTAAAAAGGACTTGGAAAACTTAAATGATCGACTGCGAAGATGAACATTCCAATAAGGTACGGTAACAGTTATGTAGAGGGTTTTTACTATCGTAATATTCTGTTTCGAAATAAATAACACCATTATTATTGTCACATTTCTAATTCACGAACGTTAATTTCACGCCCATCTCCAAATTTTGTTCGCAACTTCTAATTTTATGATAAGAGTTCTCTAAAAACGGAAAAAATCTATTCGTTACCCAAAGGGAAGTCTGATTCATAAGGGTGATATCAACTACGTAAGTATCGGTAGACCTTCGCTGTTGGAACCGTAGTTGAAGCAGTGGATGGTCGACCATGGAGCTGATCGAAAGGAACGGGCAGCATGTAAAGAAACTGTTCTGCCAAAAACAGCAATGAATGCCAACAGAAGTATCAGGCCCATTTTCTTAGTAGAACCTCCATTATTTTATTAGGACAATTTAGGACAAACGGCAGCCTCTTACAGATGTGATATCGAACAGCATTGATGTCACGTTCAACCAAGAAGCTTCCTGCTCCTTGTTTGCACCCATACTTTGGGATAATGCTGAACCGAAATGTAACAGACTTGGCTCGTAGGACGATACTTTAGTTAGTATTATTTAATAAAAATAACACTTTCTTACTATTACGATTTAACCATCACATGTAACAATAGTAATAAAATACGTAACAGCAATACGGGGATACTCTTGTACATTAAATTCAAATTTAGAATATATAAATAGAGTATAGAACGCGTGACGTGAAACTTATATTTTGGTGATCATTCAAAAAGATCAACAGGGGAACCGACGGGATAGGTCGGGAAAACGAGAGAGAGAGAGAGAGTAACTGCATCGAGTAATCCTTGATTAAGGCATGAAAGTCTTAAAAAAAAAATACCAAAACTATATGTTGAGACCAATAAGTATTTTTGAGTCAGTTTAACAAGAAAGGCGTATTTTATGCGCTAGTAAGAGAACGAGACATTATTTTCCAATTTGATTTTTTTTTCATCATTCATCACATTAAAAGAAAAAAGAGTCGTTTCAATTTGATTCTTTATTTGCTTTTAAATTTCTAAGAAGACAAGGTGCATTAAAAGGTTTAAGTAGACATAGAGAGCACATATACGATACAAATTAAAAAATTGTCATTCTCTTATGGGAGTTCCCCCATCCAAAGTAGAGATAATGGAAAGTTCTTCCATTAGTAAAAGAGTTGGGTCGGATGACCAAAGAGCAGTCTCATGGTCATATTTTCCATTTCACTTTCACATCTCCATATTCAGTGGAAAGAAGCAGCACCCTAATGATCCCTCCTTCGGTGAATGAAGGACGGAGATTAAGACTGCATTTAAACTTTGCGCACATCCCGAGATCACGAAGTACCACTTTTGAAAGGGATATTTGGGAGGCGGGACTAAACGGGAGGTGTTAGTGATGGACAGCAGGGATAATGCTGAGGAAATATAATTTTATTAGCTTTATCAGAAAGTTATACAGACACACGGTACACTTGCACAGAGTGTGAGTTAGTTCGAGCATTCTAGGATAATGATTGTAGAACGTGTCACATAGTGATGGTGCAAACCTCACCTTAACAGGGCCTGTGCGCAGGTAGTTACTGTCTTCATGATTTCAAGAAACAGTGGAAACTCAAGGTTTTCTGTCAATAATCAACATTCTTTTTCAACTGCTCAGGACTCTCCCTGAACTGCTGAACAATCGATATCGACAGATCCTCGTGTCATCGGACGACTGCCAATGAAGGAAGACCTTAGCTCTATATTTTGGAGATACACACATGGAAAAACAATATCTGCTAAAAGTGAAAGTAAAATTCTGTACGTGTACGTCACTTTAATTCAAATTGTTCAGACAGCCCACACCGAAAACACTATTGCTGGTGGACTCTGGAAACCACAGGAGAGGGAGAGTAGTGTTAAAAGAATGTATTTCGTCAAGTTGTTGAATCTACAGTTCATATTATTCGAACTTTAACTTTTCATGGGTATCTCATTTGCATTTTAACATGACTTCAAAAGATGTCTACATTCCACTCGGGAGTAAAATATGGAAGTTAAATAATGCACCGTAACAACAGTACTGTATTTTCGAATTTAACATCTAAAACTACAGTATTCACTGGAAATGGTATTTATTTTCCAAATATCGTCCCCAGACTTCAGGAGAAGTCTGCATTGCAATTGAGAGTAATGACAGAGGTCAAATGCGGAAAAGTACATAATGACGCGGTTAAGGTACGTTTACACTTACTTGTCCGGCAACGGCAAAAATATACCAAAAAATAGAAAGTGAAAGACTCTTCACACTAGCACGGCAACGACAATGCGGCAATCCGGTAAAAATGCGTCCGGCAAAAAAGTAATCGCACATGGAGCGATTCAACGCCATTTGCCGTACGGTAAAAAACTCTGCCAACTTCAATGTGAGCAAGCATAAGCCTGTCTGACCGGCGGGAGCCAACAGTACGGGGAGGGACGATCTGTGATATCCCGCCAAAAACAATGAACAAATTATTTGGTTCAGTACAACTGCAAGATGCCTCGAAGAACTGACGAATCTCCTGAGATAATCGAAAAACTGGTCATTCTTTTTCAACAAGAATCATTTATTAACGACGTGACAAACCCCGATTATCATGACAAAGTCAAATTATTTAACGTTTGGGAAAAAATTGCAAAGGAAATGGGAAATCCCCAATTCAATGGTAACTATTTTTATCGTTTACGTCGATAGCTTAAGCATGTAGGCTACGGTTAGTATTATTTAAGTCATGTCTGTAAGAAATGTGTTTTACACACATTCATGCATGTTTTCTTAATTTTTACACATTTTACTTTTTTTTACTGTTTTTCAAGGAAATACTTCAAAGTTTATTTCCGTTCAAAAATTTTATTTTTTCTTAATAACTTCATCAGGAAGCAAAAAATCTGGGTGGGGGCCTGAAAAATTTGGGGGCCTAGGCCCCCACCCCCCTACACGTGGCTACGCCACTGATTGTGAGTTTCCTTGAAGAATATGGTCTTCTAGTAAGCAAAATCAAGAAGATCGTCTGCTTGAGTGACGTTTATCAGGCCCACATATTTTATTGTGGGCCTATAGATCGGAAGGTTCCCGACGAAATTGGATTTTCTCAACAACAGGGGAGGGGGGGGACAGCCTCCCCCGACCGGGGCATGACCTTGCACGCATGGATTAGAGATGGAACGACGGATAAAAAGCTAGTAAGAAATGATTAAAAGCCGAATCAGATATGCATTAAAATAGCGTTAAAAACTAGAAAATAGTTCTTAAAGAAAACATGATCGGTCATGATTATCCATCCAGTAACTTCAGTCCTTTACGTTTAACATTTTAGGTCCCCCGAAAAAATGCCGTCCTTCCCCGATGGGGGGGGGGGGGATAGGGCAAGGTACATGGAATGAGGTATAACAGAGCTAAGAAGAAGTAATTGAAAATCGATTCCGATTCATAGTAAAATAGCATTGCAAAACAAATATGTTGCATATTACCCATCCAGTAACTTAAGTCTTTGTAAGGTTTTTTTTTTTTTTATTAATTTTTATCATTATAAGGCCTCCCCCACGATACCTTCCCCGACGAGGGGCCAGTGTTTCCCGACGGGGGGGGGGGGTGTCCCCGCTGGCGCCACCCCTGAATTATATCTACAAGTATTAATCATCATACTAGAACACCCAGAGAGCCAGCAAAGTTTGCAAAGGCGCCACTTATAATTTATCACATCTTACCTAAATTAATAGAGGTACCGTTTATACAGTGTGATTTTGTTTAGTACAAACTGTCTTTCTTTGTGTGTCAAAAAATGTACCGATAAAGTCGCTGAAAAAAAATATGATATTAGTTTAGAAATAAAAAACGAGCAAACTGCTCACACCTTACTCTAAAATAGTGAAAAAATTTCTCGTCATCTGTTTTAAAAAGGTGATTAAAGACGCCGTGTACACTCCTTCTTTTCAAAATATCTTGCACCCACCATCTTCTCTTCTTCCGCCCTTTCTTCCGATCTATTTTGTATGCTATTGCCATTAAGAATATCAGCTCCTCATCAATGTCTGCCATGTTCGGTAATGGAACAAATTTGTTAGCTGCAAATTCCCGTCGGTATCATCCGGTAAAAGCTTTACCGTATGAGGCAATAATTTTTGAGGTCATATGTGAACAGCCGTCCGTTGCCGGTATATGTGAACGCACCTTTACAATATTAACCATATGAACGCTAAATGGTAAACGCTCGCGGGTACTAGAACTTCTAGGTAAACGTGGGTGTGTTTTAAGAGTATAATTTTTGAACGAATTTGAAAATGAAAAGAAAAGCATTTAATCCCAAAGAAAGCGTCCGGACCTCGAAGGAGTTAAAACGGATGGATGTATCTCTCGAAATTTGTCTTGGAATACGATTTTATGGTCTCATACACGTTTCAATATTGTTATAATAGAATCATCCAGTGTGTACAAACTAATACAAACTAATACCGTCACGGCTGGCGTCAAAAGAGTTGAAAAGGCACGCTACCACTGTCGGTACAATAAAAGCTAGATTCCAATTGGTCTACTTTCTGTGAGCAATCGCGAAAACGTGTACACGCGCATATTCGCATGTGTACTTACGCATTTTGTATGCCAACCAATGCCAACCAGTGACGTAAGCGTGGACACCCTGAAGGCATTTTCGCACTTGCCCGGCAACGGTAACGACAATAGTGAGCTTTAAATTGCACGACGCGGACGTCAGCTACAACGCAATGACGTCACCTATTCCGTTGCCCCTGCCATTTCACAACTTCGTGTAGCGATATTTCACGTTGCGTTCGAAAACGGCATAGACACAGATGACGTCACTTCGTTGTAAATGAGGTCCGCGTCGTGAAATCTAAAGCTCCCTAATGGCAACGTCAACGGAAACGGCAAAAATATCCCTTCCAGGATATCCCGCCAAAAACAGTGTACAGATTATTTGCGTCCGTACAAGATGCCTGGAAGATCGGTCTATCTCCCGAGATTATAGAAAAGCTGGTCATTCTTGATGGATTTGGCATTAAAATTAAGCATTTGATGAAAATCGATTCTGAACCTCGCAGGAGGCAATACGGGCTTGCGGGACCTCTCGTGATCAAAGTGGAATAGTGAACGTTTTAAATGGGTTACAGACGAAACTAATGAAACTGCAGAGACAATAAAGATCATTTGGAAAACAAGAAAAACGTTGGTTATTTTGTCCGTTATTTCTGGAGTTCATACTGCTTATAATTCGAAGATTCACCAAGGAACCTTGACGTCTTGAACCGGCGAGGGAATCACCAATCTCCAACAACGCCAACTTACCTTCGTTACACTTGTCAAATTAAGAATTTTTCAAATGCGATGTGACAAATCCTGATTACCATGATAGCTAACATTATTTATGGGGTGGAAGGAAATAGCGAATAATGGATAATCTATGGCTTAAATGGGGGTAAACTACCATTATCAAATCCAAAAGTGGTAAAGAAGTATTCCTATATTAACAAAACAGAAGAAGGCAGGAGCAAAGAATTTTTCAAATGTGTGCCATCTAGAAGATCTATTAAGTAGCATCCGAGAAACACATTTACAAGGGAACAGAAAACAAAACAAAGACATGAGGAAGCTTTTCCGTAAAAAGCTTAGTTTCCTAAGAGACTGAGCAGAGAAATCTGAAGCAGAAAACCCAAATCAAATCAATAAGCGGGAAGTTGCAGAGGAAAGCGAAAACAGAGGTAATGGAAAAATTTATACAGCTATGAAACAATTGGAGTGCTTCAACTGTGAATGCTCGAAATGTAGACAAGGAAGTTTTAATTTATGATTCCTTTTACAAAACATTGTCCCATGATGGGCCTGGGGCCCGTTCCACAAAGAGTTACGCACGATCTTAAGTATGATTTACTGTTGGCTTAAGTATGGTGAATCAAACTGAAGATTGTGCGTTTCTCTTTGTGGAACGGCCCCCAGAAGTGCGGTAGTTAACAGTCACCCAGGAAAGGCTGCAACCATGTTCTCAATGACTACATTGATTTGCATCAATGAAAATAGACAAGCAAGACAGTGGGGCACAGGCTCGATAGTAAATGTTACATCCATTGCATTCGGGGATTATATCCAAGTAAAATGGAATACGTGCTTATTGAGCACATGCAAACGTAAACATTTTCTCGTCTCCGATGTTTCAAGGAAAAAGGCGCAATGTTCCCCATTCAATTCAAAGAAAGATGACAGTTGGGACTGTAAATGACGTCACAATGGTGTCGTGAGCTTGTGCGCACGTTGCGCATTGTTTTGATTTTCTCTTGATGTAAATGACGTCACAATAGCGCTGGTCGTGGAGCTTGTGCACACATTGCGCGCTGTATGATTTTCCCTTTTACTTAAGCGCTTGTAATTTGAAATGATTTGTTTTTGACCGTTAATCGTTACCTGATCGTCAAGTTGATTAGACGTAAGACCATCAAAAGTTCATGTGAGTATATTGTCAATGATTTCGCAAAGTAAAAGTAAGAATAATCAATTGCTAATTGAATATAATCAAACAATTGTAATATTTTGTAATTGTTAAATGACTTGAGATAAGTGTTTATTCTCTGCTATTCCTATTTTCATTAATGCATTGTTTATGCTCCTTCATTCAGTTACCAGACAGACATAGCCTAATTAAAGGATTGACGATATTAGTTGTGGACACAGTTTCAGATGTATTTGAAGATTAACTGATTTCAAGTGGGCCACAGACGTTACGGAATAAATTCGATCAATAGAGAAATTGTCTGCGTGGAATGTTTTTGATGGTCTTAAAATAAATTCCAGTATCGGAGGAATTTCAGGGACAGATATGGTAACGTCTGAAATTCACTGTTCGTGTACAACACAGGGCACATGGTACAGCAGAAAAATGTAAGAAAGAAAAAAGCGTGCTGAATAGCATGCTTAATCAGATAATCTATAGAAGTTACTTCAAAATTCCCAAAATGTGTGACATTCTAATTTCGTTTAAAAATGAAAGAAATATGACATCAAAGGAGCTCTGTATAGTTACAGGTTTTTAGTCTGTTTAGAGCAGTGTTTGGACAGGGAGCTCAATGGCAGCTCCCTGGTTTGGATGTGGGTGTGTGCACTTACGTATGTCACCGGTGACAATTTAGGCTTACGCGAGGTAGGTGATGATGAAAATCTAAAGTAATATGTTTATGAAAGGTTTAAGCTACTTTTTCAGATAGTTCAAAATTCATAGCATCAAAAGGTCGACAAATAGGTGCCATGGTGAAGGGGTCAGCCCGCTCCGCGAATGGGTAATCGGTTAGGCCCCGGCAAGGGTGGATCCCGCAACTGCTAAAGCCACGGTCACACCGCAGCCAATTCGGATCGCGTTTCGATCCGATTTTAAATCTTTTTGATGGATCGGATCGGATCGGAAAGCTGGTTAAACTGCAGCGATATTTAAACGACTGCGTATCCTATACTGCTAAAGCTTCGACGACGCGTACGAGGAGCACACGTGCATACCAGCTAAGCATGCATTACTCTCATGTCACTGGTTCAAGCTCTCGAGAGATAGCAAAACCTAACATCATCGACGGTGATATGCTTCTCAACCAAGAGGAAAACTTGTAAGAAATATTCCATAGTAAGGGCACAAGATGTAAATAAAATACAAGAAAAGTTTGGCAAGTACAACAGTCCGGTACTCAGAGAACCGAAGAGTCACGAAGACAAGTCTCTTGCATATTTTCGAATGAGCGAAGGTCAGCTTGACCACATACTAGACCAGGTAAAAGACGATGTCGAGAAAGAGGTTACACGGCTAAGAAACTAATTTCGGCCCGGAAAATATTAGACCCTCACACTAGGGAGCCCTGACGGGGTCTAGGCGGCGGAACCCCGGCTCCGGGAAGTTCTCGCAATATGAGACAATTTAAAAACAGAACATCAATCTCAAAGTGCCTAATTGGATGAGAAGAAATTGTCCGTGATTGCGTGACTTTCACCCATTTTATCATCCGGGAACGTTTTGCATAACAATGAAAATAGCCTTCCAGAAAGGGTCAGGGGTAGGATTATTTGACATTCTAACTGAAGGAAAGAATGTTACTAGGAGAGATACAAAAAGTTATTTACAGCACAATGTAATGAAATTTGTATTATAGAAATGTCCAACAGCCTCCAATACTAATATGAGATGATATATCTCCGGGACTGTAAATATTATGGTCCTGGATAGAGGGAACCAAAACCGTATGAGTTTGGTTGGTTTGTTGGAGTTTTACGGCTGAACTTTCAACCGCGATACTGGCGACACTACGGGTGATTTGGAAACACCACGGTTTGCTGGAGCCAATCGGCACCCACAGGGAATCCCTTAGACTTACTTCAGGCTTAAAGCGGAACCATGCTGTAGAGACGCGTAAAAATTTCTAATGGGAATCCCTCTCCAGGTGTGAGAAGTTTCCGCAAGTGAATGAAACACTACTACGATAAAGAAGATGCTTAATAAGCCCCGCAAGAGCAACTAAGGAACTGTATACTTGAACTCCACATCATATTCTTCGTTCCTGCTTATCGGGAAAGCCACTGCAGCACATAAGGGGTATAGGACAAAATTAAGAAGCAGCATGGGATCAATTAGATTTGATGTATGGAGATCAACATATAGTTGCTGATGCAATCATCCATGACTTGTCTAGATTTAGGCCTTTAAAGACAATGGAACTTGAGAGGTTTCGCGTTTTAGTTAGTTTAGTTAGGAGAAGCTACAGATTCCTAAAAGAAGTTGGCAAAACAAGTGGTATGGATGACAGCCACATGCTAGCCAAGAAAGAGAAAAAGATGAGTTCAGATGACAGACGGTCGTGGCTAAGAAAGGAGAGAAAGGTGGATGCTACTTTAGAATCACTGCTTAAGTGGATGGAAATAGAACTGAAAGTTCGTATGAGGTCATCAGCACCTGCAAGAAATGACCGTAAGGTTTGTCGGCTTAATTGCAGAATACCCCGCCACTGCAAACAATATCTTCGTAGCCGGGCTCCGGAGTCGACTGCGCGTGCTGTTTGACCTCCAGCACGTGGTTGCGTTTGTTGACTTTTGCACACGTAAAACCTTCGCATCCTGTAGCTGAGCACATTAACATGGCAGTGAGTGTGAAAGTTTAAATAAATATCTATGGGGCGCCGAAAATGTGCGTTCGTGCATCGACTCCACACGGCGTCTTTCACGCCACAATTAAAAGTCGGAACACGAATGCGCAATGTGCTGTTTTTGTTTTGGCCGGTCCAGCGCAGTGTTCAGATCATTGCTCCATAGCATTTTTACAATTAGGTCAGTACCAGGAACATAATCACAATTCTGTTAGCTGTTAAAATATATTTTTTTCCGTCATAAATGAGTTCTCCAAAGCGAAAAAGGTTTTGCCACAAAGACTTTCAACATGGGAACAAAACCACGACGACAGGGATACAAACTGAGGACAGGATGTCGCCTTACAACAGGATGAATACAGGAACTGGCACAAAATCTACCCTTCAATTTTGTCAAGAGCATGGACTAATAACAAAAGTCCATGATATGCCCAGGCTGCTACAGTGACATGACACTCGTTACGACATCTGACCGTTTAGATTAGGGTTGTCCAACCTACGGCCGAGGGCCACGGTCCGGCCCGCGAAAAGGTTCCGTCCGGCCCGTCAGAAATAATCTGTACTGCAAAATTATTCAATGGCAGATTAATTGATGACAACTTTAGGCTTCGCCGTCCGCTATGGCATGCTTACTTTTGAATGAAATAATTCATTCCACATGTCTGCTACATGTAGCTACATTGGAGTGTTGTCCACAGGGGCGGATTAAGAATGATTCAGGAGGAATATGAAAAAAAAAACTTTGTCCGAATATTCTGCCTAACACCATCAATTTTTGCTAAAATTTATTTATTCGTTCAATAAAAAACGAAAATGAATCAGTTTTCCCTACGCGCAATGATTGCATTTTGTTGCCTTAGGCGTCGGGAAAAATTGGAAAAAACGCGTATAGAATGTGGCCCCTCGTACATCATAACCATTATACATGTGGCCCACCGCTGCGAAAGGTTGGACAACCCTGGTTTAGATGGTTTAAAATGGCAACGTAGGAAGCAGATCGACGGAAAGAGACACAGTTGTGAAAAATCTATTCGATCGCAAAGTTGGTTCTCTAAGAGTAATTTATCCTTTGAGGAGACTCTGAAACTCACTTCCTGGTGGACATGTTTTATAATGGTGGACAAAGTTTAACAGAAAAACAACTAGAAATATGATCAAACACGGTGGTTCACTGGGATATGTTTTGTAGAGAAACGTGTGAAGTGGTGATGATGAACGCTGAACAACGTCAGATAGGTGGGTAGGCAATTCTTCCAGATTGATGAAACTAAATTGGAAAACGTAAATATAACAAAGAAAATAAAGTAGAAGGACAGTGGGTGTTTGGCGGAATTGAGCAAGAGTCAAGAAAACCTTTCATTGTCGCTGTCGAAAAACGCGACGAGGCTACGTTATTACCAATAATTAGGAAGTGCATTGCACCGGGAAAAACTGCTATTTCGGATAGTTAGAAACAATCCGAAATAAATCGAACGTAAATCTTTCAAAACATGGATATTTATGGATAGGATAACTCGAAGTACTAACGTTTTGGTCATAGACCTTTATCAAAGTGACTTTAACGACTGTGAATTTAAACGAAAATTACGATCAAAAGGACGCGATTAGCAAAATGCGTGAATTACAGTTGGAAACGAAGGGTTATCAACTTCCTGGATATTTCGGTGTCTTCAACCTCTCACGGATAAACTACTGATATCCATTACAAGACGACTGACTCCCACTCCTACCTGAGATATGAGTCTTCTCACCCCCCCTTTTTTGTATGAACGGTATTCCTTACTCCCAATTTTTGAGACTACGAAGACTTTATAGTGACGACAAGACCTTTTAGCAAAGAGGCTACCCTGAGGAAATTATTCAAAAAGGATTAGACAGAGCGTCGAGGTTTACCCAGCGTCAAGTTCTCGAGAGGAGTGCGAATGATAAAAACGTAAGAGTTCCCCTACTTATTAATTATTATTTGAATACTAAACTTATTGCCAAAAATATCATAGACAATACTAAAATCCTCTTGGTCGATCGCACAACTCAACGGATTTTCGGATCTAACCCCGTCATCCTTGCCTACAAACGTAAAAAAAACCTGAGGGATCTTTTTGTACGTCCAGCTCTCCCCTCCTCCGTCAATATCGCTCCAGGCACCATCAGCTGTTGTGGTCCCAGATTTAATACGTGGGACGAAGTTATCCTAGGTAAAGGTGTAACTTGCCCTAAATCATTATGGTATGTCAAAGAGAACTTTAAATGTACTTCAGCCAACATTATCTATGCCTTGTCCTTTTCTAACTGTGGCCAGTTATACATTAGTGAAACCAAAAGACGTCTCGCGGATAGGATTTAATGAAATTTTGGTGGGGAGTGTAAGCGCGTCTTAATGCTACAAATCCTTTATGACGTGGTGCGGCGCGTGACTTCTTTCGACGCTCGCTTGATTTCGTTCAATTAAAGACGCGCACACCGCTATTATTCAAGTACGTAGGTTATTTCAGATCAGAGAGATTCCAGCAGCTAAGCTGTACAGAGGTATAATGGAGTAAGAAGAATCGAAAAATAAGAGAAATCGGACTATATAGGCTAAGGGGCCTACCAGACAGAACACTTTGTCTGTTCAATCTAGCAGTATTTTGGCTAAGAGTGGCACAAGTTTTTACGTTGGTGATCGAAAGTTGGTGGACGTTTGGTGATTGAACAATAAACAATGGTAAAAGACACCATCAGTGTGACTTGATCATTTCTAAGCTTGCCTACTACTAAAACTACTACTACTACGATAACGATGATGCTTAATAAGCTCCGCAAGCGGAACTGAAGAAATGTATGTACTTGAGCCCCACATACCATTAAGATACGACTAGTTGAAAAAAGGAAGAAGAATGCCAAATTTAATTGGCATCCGAAGGAAAAAACGTTGGATTTTGGTTGAAGGGAAATTGAAAAAACCAGAAAGCCAAAAGGCTTAGTGATTCCTTGCCGCTGAAATGTAAGGCCCTTTTTCACATTGACATTGCCTCGCAATGTTTTTCAATTGACAGGGCTCCATAATGTGCCCACAAGTACACATGCAATGCATCCAATCTTCCTATATTGAGATTCCCCTTGCCCGTTGTGAACCCAAATGACATTTGGCCTCCACCAAAAACTTCTGGGACCACGTATTTACTATGTGCCATCTACATGACAAGTTACAGGACCCTACAAGTGACCTTTCTTGAAAGACTGTGCATGAAAGCTTGTCAGGCTTTGAACATGCTGACTCCAAATGAACTTTGATCTTTAAGAAAATCAATAGGGATCATCTACTCAATATGACCAATCCACACACTAAATATGAGCACAGTCACATGTACCATTCTTGAGATATCGTGTTTATGAAATTTTGACCTTTTGACCTCTGATGACCCCAAATGACCTTTGACCTCCACCAAAAGCAATAGGGATCATCTACTCAATATGGCCAACACACTCGCAAAATATGAGCACAGTCACATGTACCGTTCTTGAGATATCGTGTTTGCAAAGTTTTGACCTTTTGACCTCTTGTGACCCCAAATGACCTTTGACCTCCACCAAAAACAATAAGCATCATCTACTCAATATAGCCAATGCACACACTGAATATGAGATTAGTCACACTTACCCTTCTTGAGATACCGTGTTTACAAGCAATTTCTAAGGAATTTACCTATTGACCTCTCGTGACCCCAAATGACCTTTGACCTCCACGAAAATCAATAGGGATCATCTACTTAAAATGACCAACCTACACACCAAATGTGAGCATAGTCACATGTACCGTTTTTGAGATATCGTGTTTACAAGGTTTTGACCTCTCGTGACCCCAAATGACCTTTGACCTCCACGAAAAACAATAGGGATCATTTACTTAATATGGCCAATGCACACACCAAATATGAGGTGAGTCACATTTACCCTTCTTGAGATATCGTGTTTACAAGCCAAAGCGTCACATACACACACACACACATACACACAACATCACCATCGCATAGATTCCTTGCCTGCCTTCGGCAAGGAATCAAAAATGGATGTTTCCCTTTTTAAGGGAGTCAAAAAGATTGGTTCGTATTGAAGAATATGCTCATCTCCAAATTCAAGCCAGTTGCAATTGCCCCAACGAAGTTATCCCTGCATAGCAAATCCTAAACCTTGTTAAAAGTGATAAGCCCCTCCCATCGGGCCGACACAAACCTAATTAATTGCTCAAGTATTTTTCCCCATCAAAATCTAGTGAAGTACGCATTTATAATAGTAGCCGAGAAGCAGCTGACGACCCTCGTGTGACTGTTACATTTAAACACTTGATTTTGCCCGGCAGTGGGCATTGCTGTCTATTACTTCATGCTGCAATATTTTAGTTCTACGATCGTTTCTACTAGTTCCAAATTACATTTTGCTGCTTGCAAAATGAAGTTGCAAAATGAGGTAAAGGTTAGTTCAAATTTATGATCATCTTATTACGTTTCTAGTCAAACTACCGTATGATGTCTTAGGGAAGGGGTCTTTTTTATTATTGCAATGAAGCACCTAGGAACACTCGAACGCGAGGAATGCGTAGTTGAACTCATATTTGATAAAAACCATTCATGGGGTGTTACTATGGTTTATATATACGATTATGCATTTACACCAATCAACTGGGTGCGCTGCCTGCACGGGGTCCTGTGATATTACGGGGCTCGAAGCTTTATTTGTAATCAGTTTGATTTGGCACATCAGCTAAGCAACAACTGTATTGAGGACTCTCTCTTAATATTGCTTCCCGCTTTACCACGCGAACTCTCTAGGTAATGAAATATTTCTTCATCTTTCAGTATGTAGGCTACGTTTAGCATTTTAGACATACTTATCCTTGGACTTGTTGTTCGAGGAAACTAAGGTAAGAGCCCATAATCTATGTAAGACGACAGAAGCCTCTATTCGTAATCATCTCGCAGGTTACTGTAATGAATCCTGTTGCTAAGTTAATATTCTATTACCCACAGGTTGCTTAAACATGTATGTATTCAGTATGTTTCGAAAATAGCAAGAACTACCATCTCACAGTCTATTCGCAAGTGTTGGAAACTATGATGGATGGTTTGCAGTAGACAGATACACTTCTCTTAATCCCTGCAGTGGAGTGACCAAAAATCAAAGCAAATCCATTAATGTGGTCCTAAGATGTCTCCAGATCTGGAAAGAAGTTTCCGTAGACGTGGCTGTCCTCTCCTTTCAAACTTACTTCAGCTCTATTTTCTGAACGAAATATTACTGTGGGATGGCAGGAAATGGGTAGTGGACACTGAAGCGAGAGTATCACTTTGCGCTAATAGGGGTCGATGAAACTGAAGCCAACGTTGCTGCAGAGCGGTCATCTATAGTAGATAATATCAAACACAGTACTTTTACCCCAGTTGAAACCTTAGATACTTCAATAAATTCCGTCCTTTACAGACTGACCGAGCGGAATTTTTGATCAAAATTGACCAAACAGTTTTCTCTCCAATAAAGGGCACATTCACAATTCTTGGGGGAAGATAAAACGCCATACCGTGCAACACTCTTCTCCAAACAAGCACGTTCCTGTGGATCTATTAATTGCCATCATATCCTTGCCTGCAAAAATGCTTGAGAATGAACATTTCATTGTAAAAAGGAGTAAATTTGACAACACTCCGTGACAAGAAAGAAATAAATAAAGAAAAAAGAGACAAGGAAAATTCGGCCGTAAAAGACCAAGACTAGGCGATTATGATATTGTCCCAAGCACCAGATGCTACTGTTACTAATTCTCTTCAGAAAGCCACGTACAAGCACGTCACGGAAAATGAAATCACTGAAGTCCGTGACGATCGGGAAAGTACAAAAACATTCAAAGTTTGGGAAAGTGAAGGCGGTCGTTCTCCTAGTTCGGATGATAAGATAATAATGGAATCACAGTAAGAATGGTGCACTGATAATATTATCGATGTTGCCATGGGCCTACTTCATGAGAAGTTTCCTAACTTGCCAGGGCTGAAGAGTAAATTGCCCTCAGAAAATATATCTTTCGTAACTAAAGCGAATTCTACATTTGTCCAAAAAAATTAAAAGATCACCAAGAACCGGTGGTGATCACTGGTTACGCATTTCCACAGTGAATGCAAGAAACATAGGCAATGAAGTTTAAATGTGTAACAGAGTTCATGGGAAACTTTTTGTGTTTAATGGGGGAGAATTACATAACAATGGGAGAATTCCGTTACAATGAGAGATATGTGCGTCAATTATTTAAATGTGCGTCGTGACGCGGAGGATGCGTGTGTGGAAGGGGTATAAAAGAGATGAATTTTAAATGTAATTAAGTGTGATTCTTAGAATTGGTGCTTGTAGGTCAAACGACTTGCAAAAACAGTGTTTCAATTCCGGCGGAGATTTATCTTATCTTGATTCGAAATAAAAGAGAGGAAAGTTGGTTGACGGCGACGTCGCCTGTAGTCCTGTCTTTTTCTGTGTCTCTTTCTGAGTTTTGCGATTCTCCGTCGTAAAACGAACGTCGGGGCAGAGAAAAACTGTAACAATTGTGACAAACTGTTACAATTTGATTCATTTTATGACGCAATTTCACATGATGGAACTGGAGTGATCTGTAGCCTCCTCAGGAAAGGAACCCCACCAGTTCTCAATGAATGACCTCATTGATTTTATATTTATGAGAAGGGCCAAACAGACCAACAGTACTGTGGAGTGCATTCCACTGAAAATGCTATTTCTATTACATTTGGGGAAGACCCCAGTAAATAAGAATATGTCAAAGGTGACATGAGGGAGCACCTTTTGCAATGTTTTTGGGAAAATGAAGAAGAAATACTTGGGACGACGTTATTCTAGGTAAATGTGTAACTGGCCTTAAATCATTATTGCACACTCTAAAAAAGTTGGTTAAAAAAACTTACCAACACTGGTCACGTATGTCAAATACCTGAAATTGGTTAAAGTTTACCCAATAATCGTTGATTGTTGGGTTATCCAAGAGGTTGTCTACCACTTTATTGGGTAACCAGCCTGTGTGGTAACCAAATAAATAACAAATATTGGGGAAAACTTGACCAATTTCAGGAATTTGACATACGTGACGAGTGTTGGTAAATGTTTTTAACCAACTTTTTAAGAGTGCATGTCAAAGAGAACTTTACATGTACTTCAGCCAACAATATCTACGCCTTTTCCTTTTCTCACTGTGGCCAGTTATAAATTGGTAAAACCCAAAGACGTCTCACGGATAGGGTCATTGAACATTTGCGTTCCACCCGCATCCAAATTACTGGACTGCCAGTTGCTGCCCATTTTAAATCTCCCGGCCATAGCATCCACGATTTAAAGGTGTGCGTTTTGAAATCTTGCAGAGGAGACTACGAAAAACCATGGAAGAGAAACTTATTCATCAGCTTGGAACTCTGCACCCTAATGGCATCAACTCATCATACCGATCCTTTCCAGTACATGTTCAAATTTCTAAATGTATTACAAAAGATCTGAATGTAAATGGAACACATGTTAAGAGAAGTGGGCGTATTAAATATCTTGGGGCTCATATTGATGAAAACTTATCTCTGAAAGAACACATAACTATCAAAGCACGAGTTGCATCACTTAATCTTCATCGAATTCGCATTATTAGAAATTATTTAGATCATGATACCTGTCGTACTATTGTACATGCTGTTGTCATCTCACACTTAGATTACGCTAATGCAATATTCATGGGATTACCGGCATGTGATATAAACACATTACAACGTGTTCAAAATAGTGCCGCCAAATTAGTACTTCGTGAGGGTAAATTCGCAGTGCTAAGGACTGTTTAAAATCTTTGCATTGGCTTCCAATTAATCAACGTATTAAGCATAAGGTACTATCTTTGGTATTCAAATCTCTCAATGGTGACGCTCCACAGTACTTAAAGAATTTACTGCGTGAAGTCCCTGAATCAAAGTACAGATTACGATCTAGAAACCAGGAGTCAATATCCCTTACTGTGCCCTTCACACGTAATTCCACATTTGCTGACAGATCTTTCTCCGTTTATGGTCTTAAGTTGTGGAATGCCCTTCCTGACAGCATTAAACGTAGTTCAAGTATTTCAATATTTAAAGCTAGGTTGAAAACGCACCTGTTTAAGGAAGCATTTGGTACTTAGTAAATTCTCTTTTATTGTAAAGCGCCTCAGAAAACCTTTGGTTCTAGATTGCGCTATATAAAGTATTATTTACATTACATTACATTACATGTGAAGCTGTAAACTTACGTAATAAACACTTTAACCCTTACGTTTTCTGTAATTCTACCTCTCAAGGCGAGAACACACCTATCCGTTTTTTGCGTCCCAACACCAGTCCGAATGCGGGAGCGTCATTCCTCCGGTGTACGCACAATTCGAATCCAATGAATTTATCCGAATACTGTCCGTCGTCCGTTTTTACGTCCAAAAAATTCGTGTCAAGAGCGATTTTTTCTCAAGACGGATAGACGCGCTCAATGCAGCATTGCCAAGTAGTCTTTTTAATCGACCAGTGGATCTACTCAAGTAAAAACAAACAATGACAGAAATTTTTAACATAGAAAAATCAATTGAGCTCATAAGAGAGCGAGAGGTTTTATACAATGTTAAACACCAAAATTACAAAGATGCTAAGTTGACGAAGAATACTTGCCAGTCAATTGAAGACGTTTTGGGATATCTGGTAGGTATGTCTATGGCACTGTGCACAATAGGTATGCATGGCGCCTTGAAGTGATCATAGCAATACAAGTTTCAGGTAGCTGACCTAAAATAACTTCACATCATGCCTCATGAGACTGCCGGCCGAAACACCAGCCAGAAAAGCTTTACAAGAATCGTTACGCCCTACCCGGAGACCAAGAGGGAGACCGATAACTACCTGGTGCGGTAGAGTCAATAAAGACCTCAAAGACATTAGACGGGATCTTCATGTTGGATCGGACGCTTTGGCATTACTCACGAGTGACAGAAAGATGTGGAGAGCTATCGTGAGTGGTAATGCGCTGCGCCGACAAACGGCGGAATAGCGTATTAGAAGACGACGACAAAGTCACTTTGATAAAGGTTTATGATCGAAACGTTAGTACTTTGAATTATCCTGTATGGTGTTTTCTTTTATCTACTGTTTTTTTGATATTTATGGATATATATACACATGGATATAAATGATAACATTAAAGTCCATGTGTTGGCTCCGGGAGGTGTTAGGAAGGAGACACAACGTTCTATTGCCACCTCCCTGGTTGGATGCAGTGAATAACACCAGATTGCAAAAATACATTGAGGTTTCAATGATACATAAATGTTCCATTTCAAATAATTCCACCATGTAACATTTTCTTCTCACTCAATATTTTACTAGCATGTTCCAAAAATAATTTTGTTATTACACATGACCTTTGACCTCCACCAAAAACAATAGAAGCCATCTCCCGACCATAACGCATCGACATGTTAAATATGAAATTTATCCAAGTTTCTGATTGTGATATATCGCATTCAACCAGATTTTCTGATTTTGATCCCTGGTGACCGCAGATTACCTTTGACCTCCACCAAAAACAATAGGTACCATCTCCTTAGTATAAAGCATCCACTTGCCACATATGATATCTATCCTTACCTATCTTGAGATACTACGCTAACCATATTTTCAGATTCTGCCCCGGAAACCCGAGATGACCTTTGACCTCCACCAAAAACAATAGGTACCATCTCCTAACTATAACGCATCCAAATACCAAATATGAAATCTATCAGAATTTCATAGGTTAAGACTTCGCGCTCACCAGATTTTCAGACTTTGGCCCCGGTGACCCCAGATGAATTTTGGCCTCTGCAAAAAGAAAAAAAAAAAAACAATAAGGACCATCTCCTGATTATAACGCATCCACAAACCAAATATGAAACTCATCGAAGTTTCCTATCTTGATATATCGCGTTCAACAGATTTTCAGACTTTGTTCCCGGTTACCCCAGATGACCTCCGACAAAAACGATAGGGATCATCTCCTGGCTATAACGCATCCACAAACCAAATATAAAATCTATCAAAGTGTCCTATCTTGAGATATCCCGTTAACCAGATTTTAAGACTTTGACATCCGGTGAACCCAGATGAAATTTGACCTCCGCGAAAAACAATAGGGACCATTTCCTGATTATAACGCATCCATATACTAAATATGAAATCTATCAAAGTTTCCTATCTTGAGATATCGCGTTAACCAGATTTTTATACTTTGTCCCCGGTAACCCCAGATGACCTTTGACCTCCGACAAAAACGATAGGGATCATCTCCTGACTTTAACGCATCCACAAACCAAATATAAAATCTAAGAAAGTTTCCTATCTTACGATTTCGCGCTCACCAGATTTTCAGACTTTGATCCCCGTGACCCCAGATGACTTTTGACCTCCGCCAAAAACAACAAGGACCATCTCCTGATCATAACGCATGCACATACTTACCATGAAATCTATCAAAGTTTCCTATCTAGAGATATCGCGTTAACCAGAATCAGACTTTGCCCCCGGTAAGCCTAGATGACTTGTAACCTCTGCCGAAAACAATAGGGCCCATCTCCTGACTATACAGCATCCACAAACCACATATGAAATCTAAGTTTCCTCTCTTCATATATCGCGCTCACCAGATTTTCAGACTTTGACCCACCGTGACCCCAGATGACATTTGATCTCTGCCAAAAACAATCAGGACCATATCCATGCTCTAACGAATCCACATACCAAGTACCAAGTCTTTCAAAGTTTCCTCACTTGAGATATCGCATTAACAAGATTTTCAGAATTGACCCCCTTGACCTCAGATGTCCTTTTACCTCCGCCACAAACAATAGGGACCATCTCCTGGCCATAATGCATTCACCTACCAAATATGAAACCTATCCAAGTTTCCTATCTCAAGATATTGCGTTAACAAGCTTTTCAGACTTCGACCCCTGGTGACCTCAGGTGACCTTTGACCTCCACCAAAAACAATAAGAAACTTCCTCTCAATATAGGCAATATATGAAAGAAGATTAACAACTTTAAGACTTTCCTAACTTAGGATATCGTGTTAACAAGCAAAGTGTCACAAACACACGCACACATACACATACATACGCACGCCATTATGAATGCATAGGTTTCCCTTTCATCGAAACCACAAAGATAAAAAGAAGAGGAGAGTGTGCATCTTGATCCAACTGAATTGTTTATTGAAACAGAAATTTTCGTCCTCTCCTGAAGGCTTTGTCAAACTGTAGTGTGAAATCCAACCCTTCCAAACAAATACATTTTATTTACAGGCGCAAGTCAACGCGTGCACAAAATAAGACGCATTAAAAGCGTTTTAAATGTACCCAATAGAGATTATGCACGAGACGTCATGACCTTTCGTTGATGCTTTCACCAACAGTGCAAAAGTTCACCTGAACAAACTGCTGAACGCGAAGGGATCCACCGATTGACCGAAACCTGACAACATTACTCGTGTTCAACGTCAAGCCCTATCGAATCTCCAAAGAAATGAAAATATTATCATAAAGCCCGTGGATAAGGGTGGCGCCTTCGTAATACAAGCCACAGAAGATTATATTAACGAAGCTAAGAGACAATTAAATGATCCTAATTATTACATTACGCTACAATCGGACCCTAACGACGACTTCACCCGTGACTAAATGAACTTCTTCATAATGTGTATTCGCAAACCAACAATATTGTCAGTAACCTTATATCTAAGAGCCCCAAACCAAGGCTATTCTATATGCTCCCAAAGATTCACAAACTTGGTGCAATGGCTTCAAGAGTAGACCCTTCAGCTTATCAGGTTGAAACTAACCGAACTAAACTGTTTGACGTAGCTAGACAACATGGTATAATTTCACATGGCCGACCAATAGTCAGCTCTATCGGTATGCTCACTGAATATTTGTCTGGTTACATGGATACTTTATTGCAACCTCTTATGTGCTTTATTCCTAGCTTGATTAGGGATACCACTGATTTTCTAAACATTCTCATCACTACCTATTTTATCTGTCGGGACCTTACTAGTCACCATGGACGCCACCTCACTCTATACCAATATTCACCATGACGAGGGCATCTCTGCATGTCTGAACCTTTTCAAGCGCATACAGCCTAAAGAGATCCCTGCTGATGATATTGCTCTCTTAATTGATGTTGTCCTTAAGCACAAACATTTTGAATTTAATGATAAGCATTATCTTCAGACCAACGGAAGAGCTATGGGGACTAAGATGGCCCCAATCTATGCTCATATTTTTATGTCGGAATTAGGAGGTCTCCGTAATACTCAACACAATCCTTTATTTTACTGCCGATATATTGATGACATATTTTTTGTATGGACTCACGGCGAGGAAGAATTGCTTTAACTTGTTGGTGAAGCCAACAACACTCATGATAAAATTAAATCCACTAAGAATACTCGCGTGAAAAGATTTCCTTCCTGGATGTTCTCGTCTCACTTAAAAACGGAAAAATGTCTACTTCCATCAATTCTAAGCCGACTGACACTCACACTTACCTTCGATACGAAAGCTTACACCCACACCACATCAAATCTTCCCTAATCTATAGTCAAGGTATTCGTATGAAACGTATATGTTCGGACCCGGAAGACTTTGAGCGTAGCATTTACGAATTCACTCTACGACTCATCGACAGGGGATACCCTTTGCGCCTAGTCAAACAACAAATTGACAAGGCCCGCCATGTCCCTCGTGAACCAATCCTCACTTACAATCGCAAACGAGAAAGTGAGGACCGCATCCCGTTCGTGGTGAAACATCACCCTACCACTAGAAACTATCCAAGCAAATCCTCTTGGAAAATAATCAAAATGCTTCACTTGGTGACCTTTTGCTCAACCCCCCATTACTGCTACCAAACAACCCCCTAACTTCACGTCGTAATTTGTACGTTCTAAACTAAGACCTGCTAACACACAGCAGGGAAATGTTTCATGCGAAAAGCCGCGTTGTCAGGTTTACCAACTCAATCATGTTGACTGACGTTTTCCTTACTCTTAATGGTGTAACCGTCCACACTGGACCTTAGAAACTGTGAGTCATCCAGCGTAGTCTATATTATTCCATGCAGAAAATGTCTGAATGTCTGCTACGCCGAAGAAAAGAGCACCAAATTTAGAATGAGGTTTAATAATCACAAACACAGTATCCGCAGTGCAAATCGCAGTTTCCCGTTGAAGAACATTTCAATAGTAGGGAGCACGGAACGGATGACTTGAGGGGGTTTCGGTCTACTGACGATCGTAAACGTCATAAACTTAAGCTCATTCTACGCTTAAATAGTCACAGGCAAAGCTTAAACAGGGACTTATCGTATCTGTTAGGGTACAGTTTTTTCAAGTAGCCACTCATTCTGTTCATCTTCACATATTGTAGTATTAACGATTGCCGCTTTTAACTTACTATCACTCTCCTATGCAACCAGAATTATGTTTGTTTCGTCAATGTCGGCTATGCCACTGAACTGTATGCTACTAGGAAGGCACTCCACAACAATGTTGTGAAGCTGATTGAAGGTCACGTGATGTAGGTTAGTTCACTTCAAGCCCTTTCACTTTACCCTGAACAACCGTTTATGGTGACACACTGGTCTTCTGTTGTTGTATGTATACTGCACGTTTTTATTACAATGTAGTATAGGCCAAGGCATAGGTATACCACGTTTACACTGCCGCGGTAACGTTGTAACGTTAAATGTAAGTAACAGTGTAATGTTTAGTGGGAAAAGCTCAAAATGGAGGCTTGTATAGCCATTGTGATCAAGGCAAGGGAGTTAGCCTACTTAATATGGATCAAGGTTTTCACTTTTATTTAAGCCAAGGCTCGCATGGGGATTCTGTTATTATTAGGAGGCAAGGGTCGTTTGTAGTACTAGCGGACGCTGTTGAGTGTTATTAACGTTAGCCCTAACGTTTTGTTAGGCTCAAAGTTTGGGCTTATCTGATAACAAGCTTGACCGAATTATACTGTTCAGAAACAGGAAATATGCTGCTAGGATATCTTGCTCTTCACAAACCATAGAACAGGATGGACGGTGAAAAATCCTCTTTGAATGGTACGTCTTTAATGATAGGCTTACTGTTGTATTTTTTTCGTCATGTTTTCTTTTCTTCAATGAATTCCAACCTAGGCTAGCCTAGGTAGCTAAGCCACCGTCGTGCCGTGTAATTAACGACAGCCTAACTGTAGTTGCTTCGAGTTCTTCAGTTGAGATCTATCAGTTAGCTGAGTTGCCTTTGGAGCATGGGAGCATGACACAAGATGTTTATCCAGCCGGATATTATTACTTTTGGCCATGTTGTCTTATTTGGACGAGTTGTACATTAATATTTGGGGGACTTGTCCTAGCCTAGGCCTAGTCCTCAATAAAGGACTGTGTATAGACGGTCGCATAATTGTATAGTTAGTATAGCGAACGACCACAGTCCTTTACTGAGGACCACCCTAGACTAGGCCTATGTTTGTGTATGCTGTTTCACTTAAATGTAACGTTAGGCCTAACTTGTTAGTTTCTGGTGTCCAGTAACGTTTAAAATACACTGGAACATTGCCTGCCTTTGTAATAGCTAAAAATGGATAAATTCCTTTCGGCCAATTTTCGGTAACTCATGAAGGAGAAAACAAGTCTTTCTTAGGTCATTTGGGTCATTCTTTCGATCTTTGGCTCAGATTAAAAAAATAATAAATGGGGAGGACCGTCTGCCATACAAGTGCAAAAATGGCGGACACACGGTCTCGCGTCCATGGATTTACGCACAGGCGGAAGCAATCCTAAGCTTTATGATTTCTATGCGTACCGGCCATGTTTACGTACCCACACTAGTCCCTTTGTTTTTTCGTAGGGTGAGAAAGGCCAAATTGATCTTTTAGGACATTTTTGTTTCAAAATCACAGCCACAGGGCCGAGGTGTCATATACCTGAGTTGGATTACGACAACGTAGGGAGAATATATTTCACTTGTTCTTTCACAATACGATATCAATATTAAACAAAAAGCTGTCATTCAAGATTTCACGAAGAGAAGGGCCTTATTTTAGAAGGACTTTGGCCAATTTCGAAGCAGCTGATCCGTCAGTCCGTGAAATAGCATAATTTGACCTTACTCACCAAAGTAAAAAAAAATCTGTACCAAAGTAAAAAAAAAAAATCTGCCAAATAACATTCGTGAAGTGAAACGACTTGAAGTAAACTAACCTACATCACGTGACCCCCATATCGGCTTCAGTTTCGATGCAACTATTTTTAGTGCATGTGCACTAGACTTACTTTATCTAGCTATTATGTCGTCACAATAGCCCTATTTATATTGTTCGGGTAGATTTACAGTACAGATGATATTATGTCGTCACATAAGGGTTAGTGAGTATGACCCACTAGACTGTTTCATGATGTAATTCAGAAAATAACAAAATATAGTGGAGTTGGATACAAGAAACAGAAGTGTTCGGTAGTCTTTGTGTCTCGACTCCACTTTTGTGAAGTCGGCAGGATAGTGGTTAAGGTGTGGTAGTCCATAGCCACAGTACATTCATTTAATTCATGACGACAGATTCAAGAGATTTAGCCTGTCCAGAGGCAAGAGAGGGGTCTCAAGGTCAGTAAACAAATCGTTACCCATACCAGAGGTTTATGCTAGCTGACTATATAAAACATTTATGTGAACAGAACCACCTTGATCTGACACTGTTAAAGACTAAAGAAGACAGAATTCAGGGCTTGCAAATGCTGCCCAATTTGAGCGATGCAGGCCTAGATCTGAACAATCTTTGTCGGTCTAGGCCTAGTAAAATTCCAGTGTAAACATTCAGCATAAAGCCGAAAGGATGTCATGTTAAGACCAGTGATGATGTGGAATGCTACCATTCAACTTTTGAGAGACTGTGCATGAAACATAAACCCCAGAGGAAAATTGGACCATCACCTTGCAATCCGTCTTCACTGGGAAAGAACAACGAGCATATTTTGCTTTGACTGAGAGAGAGAAGGAAGATTATCAACTTGTGAAGGACTCAATCTTGTATGCTTACCAGTTGACTTCCACTAGCTACAAAAAGAAATTCAGAAGTGCCGGTATGAGTTCATCCAAAACATTTCGGCAATATTCAGGCCGATTGCTTTTGTATTTGAGGGGGTGGCTAATTCCATCTGATGATTTATTGTCAAGTACAGAATTTTTAGCAATAACGGACAAATTGATCAGTTGATTGAGCATCAATTAATTTCATCTCTTAAAGATGAGAATCTGAAGCTCAAACTTCTGGATCAAAAGTGGAACACTTTGGCAACCTAGTAAATTTGGCTGATAACATCATGGTGGCTCACGGAGAATGCAGATCAAGAAGGTACTCAAATCAGATGACGAAAGTTGTGGCAATACATCGCTTTTATGTCAATTATTTCCCGGAGACAGATCATCTGAAACAATGACAACATTTTCAGAGAGGAAGATAGGGATTAACCTGCCATTTTCAATCCTCGGATGTAGGCAGTTACCATCAATAGCGAAATTTTTTGTTACCATAGACTACGGCCAGGACTCAGACCAACTCCAGACGAACGTGACATTGCAGTAGCATACAATGAAGCAAAGAACATAACATCATTTGATAAAAATACGGTCGCTGTTCATGAATTGCATCTAATGAATAAAATATACGAGTTCGATGGGGATACCAAAGAATTTTTGAAGGAGAAGAAATGTGAGTTTTTGACAACACTAAATGATGCCCTAGTAATGGAACAACAACACCAAGATCTAAAAAGATCGACATTGCGCAGAGGATGGCATTAGCTTTTCACATCTTTCACAATGTAATGTGTAATTTACTACATGTGATAAACCCGGACCAGGACGAACCAGCGGTCCATTAAACAAGAAGAAGAACCCTTTCATGTGCATTTCCATTTCTCAATTATTGCGACCTGCACAAAGAAATCTTGATCGAGGTAAGTAAATACGTTTATCAGCTAGCCAATAATTCATAGAAAAAACACCAATTGACAACCATTTGTTCATGTAGTCTGGCCCTTTCTTTTATTTTTTTTTTTTCATTTAAAAATTAAAGTTACAAAACATATGGGTCTCTTTTGGTGGGGACTTCGGTACGTTTATCGGTGACACGTGCTGAAATTAAGCACCTGGTATTGTAGGAAAGTACTGATCAAGTAAAAGAACCAGTTACGATGTTCGTAAATTAAAGTTAAACCTTGCATTTTTCCTTCAATTTTTCGAATCGGTTACGAATGGCGTACGAATGGATCATAAAAGGAAGCAACAAACATCAGGTGAAATTAAGGTGGCTTTGTGTTTGTTCCCGGGGAAACTGCTTACAGTCAGAGCATTTCAGCAATCGGGTCCACGATTTTTAAGGGGTAAACCAAAGGCAACCAGCAGAGAGGGGAAAAATATAAACGGAAAATATTTCCAGCCAAGGAAAAGCAGTCGGGTAATAGGCCGTGGGCCAAAGCCAATTTTCTGCACTTTCGGGCAACAGAATCCGGCACAACACAATTCCCACACAGTTGGGTGCTAAAATATTTATAGATCCATGATTCATTGATCCACACGCCCGAAACTGGTATTTTGGTGAGAAAATAGCGAAAAGAAGGCAAATTTTAACACAACTTTTCTTAACGAAATTCAGCCAATCAGTCAAGAGAATAATACGAGGGAAATGAGAATGGAAAACTCACAGCCAATCAGATTGCTCGTTAGATTAGGTACCGTACACTGTTCCATTTGGCACAATGGCGACTTACATGTTTACGAACCCAGGTCATCAGGAGTTGCCTGATTTTTGTTGGATGCATGTAATTTCGGCAAGATAGGGCAGATTCATCAGGTTCACGGAAGGGAAGGATTCTCAACATTCGCTGGCGAGTGGCAGAAATTCGAGTCAAAAGAAAGAGGGGCAGCCTACGAAACACTCCAGCAAATAGGCTCAGGCTAAGCCTACCGTCAGGCTTGAGTGGAATTCCACCACTGCCTAAACAACCGACGTTGGGCTGAACCTTTGAAATCACAAAGAGTGCTAAAAGAGGTTCTGTGATTCCCAAAAATAACTAGGCCTAGGAAGGAATTGATTCTTCTTTGCAAGATCTGTTGCGAATCAGGGTGGGCCACCAACTACTGACTCGGAGAGAGATCATCTCGAACAATGGCAACATTTTCAGAAAGAAAGAAAAGGATTAACCTACCATTTTCAATCCTCGGATGTAGACAGTTACCACCAATTGAGAAAATTGTTTGTTGCCATAGACGACGACCAGAGACTATCATGGTACAGACCAACTCCAGACGAACGTGACATTGCAGTAGCATACAATGAAGCACAGAACATAACATCATTTGATGCATATGCGGCCGCTGTTCATAACTTGCATCTTATGAATAAAATATACGACTTCGATGGGGATACCAAAGAATTTTGAAGGAGAAGAAATGTGAGTTTGACCACACTTAATGATGCTCTAGAAATGGAGCAATAACACCAAGATCTAAAAAGAACGACATCGCGCAGAGGATGGCATTAGCTTTTCACATCTTTCACAATGTAATGTGTAATATACTACATGTGATAAACCCGGACGAACCAGCGGTCTATATAACAAGAAAAAGAACACTTTCATGTGCACTTCGATTCTTCAAATATTGAGACCTGCACAAAGTTATCTTGATCGTGGTTAGTATTCTATCAGCTAGCCAATAATTCACAGAAAAAAACCAATTGACAACCATTTGTTCATGTAATTTGGCCCTTTCTTTTATTTATTTACTTTCTTTTTCATTTAAAAATGATGTAATAAAACATATATGGGCCTCTTTGGTGGGGACTTGGGTACGTTAATCGGTGACACGTGCTGAAATTAAGCACCTGGTATTGTAGGAAAGTACTGATCAAGTAAAAGAACTAGTTACGATGTTCGTAAATTAAAGTTGAACCTTGCATTTTTCCTTCAATTTTTGGAATCGGTTACGAATGGCGTACTAGTGGATCATGAAAGGAAGCAACAAACATCAGGTGAAATTAAGGTAGCTTTTGGTTTGTTCCCGGGGAAACTGCTTACAGTCAGAGCATTTCAGCAATCGGGTCCACGATTTTTAAGGGGGTTTCTCAACTGGAAATCATCAATCGTATGAGATAAATGACATCCTGGGGTGAGAAAGTGAACGTCAAAGTTCCGAAGAGTAGGCAATACCTGTTTTTGTAAAGAGACATCCAGCTCAAATTGATTGGGATCGAAGGAGAAACTTTAGTATCCAAAGGGGATTATGAAAACAAGTTCGCTTCTCCGATTAAACGGTCTATATCAGAGCAAGTACTGAACTTTCTTATTGAAAATGAACATATTCGCTTCGTCACCATCGAAAAGCGAGCCTGAATGCTACATTAAAGTTACGTGCAACTTGTAGTTTGATTTTTATTCAGTGATGTATGTATGTCGGATGCATAATAATATAATGATAAGATCATACTGATCTGTTTGTTCATTACCATTGGGACATTTTGAATGAGTTTGTAACTTCTACAGAATACTTAAGGTAAAAATTCTGTGGAAAAATCGGCAATTTTTTTAAAGGTGAGATGAAAAAATTCACCTATATAAAATTGTAATGCTTGTATAGAAATGTTAATACATTTAAAAGTGAACTTCGTTGACTGAATGATGTAAGATATCTCATTTCGTCAGAATTTAAATAGCAAGTTGAAAGAACTATTTGGTTTTAAATTGACAAAAATTTCAATGAAGTTAAAATCCTGTAATTAATTAAATTGGAAGATGTATTTTGGACTAGAGGAAAGCTCCTGGAGTCATAGGAATGGAATGTCGATGTAACTTACATTAAAATCTAGCATATCGACATGAAAATGATGAAGTTGACGTTCATGCGTTACCTTGCAACAGTTAATGATGCAATGAAGCCATGTAGCCTAATGAGTGTTATTGAGGGATTGTTACCTTTATGATGTTTAAATGTAAACTTTCATTTGAAATAAAATTGAGTAAAAGTGATTGTGAAAAGAAGTAGGAAGCTTGTTCACTTTTATTAATACGAAACTTGTTCATTTCCATTTATTAAGGTAGGCCTTTTGGTTCCATATCGGCGAAGCCAATTTGTAGAATATAAGTCGGAAACACTTCTAAAGAAGTGTGTTTAGGAGAACGCTTCGGATTAGTTTAGGGTTAGGTATTTGGATGAAAGAGTCAGGTAGAGTTCGTTGACAACCATGTGTTTATATTATGCGACCTTTATTAAGTACATGATTTGTAACCACCGTTAGGCTTACATATGAGAGAAATGCCAGTGCTTCTTGCTTATCATCAGGTTTTGGGATGGGGTAAGTATTAGGATTAGGGTTAAGTTAAAGTTGGTTGCTAGCGTATGGAACCAATGCATATATCACACGATGAATACTCCATGACAAATTTATACTGTGGGTGTCATCGTTATACTATTAGTAACTTTGACTCCATATCCACGTAGCCCCTACATGCCAGATAGGCCTATGTTAGACTTAAAAAATTTTGCGCTGCCTGCAATAATTCTTGCATATGGCCAGGCATAGGTATAGAGTTAGGGTTAAGGATTATGGTTAGGGTAAGGATGAGGTGACTGCCAACGAAAGTTATCAACGCGTGCATCACGTGATATACGATTATAATATTATTTTTCATGAAATAATTTTTAAAAACTGTGCGGATTAATACTTACAAGAAGTGACATCGACTCTCGAATTTGACTCCGTATCCACGTTGCCACTTCATGACAGATATGTTGGACTTAAAAATTTGTTGCGCTGCCTGCAATGCTTAAGTTAAGGGTTAAGGTCAGGGGTTAGGTTACAATAAGGATGACTTTGACTCTGTATCCTCGTAACCACTGCATGGGAGATGTTTTGGACATAGCTTTTTCATCAATTAAAAAAAACTGTGCGTATTCTACTTGCAAGAAGTGACATCGACTATCGAATTAGACTCCGTATTCGCGTAGCCCGCACAACAGGACAGGTATGTTGGACTTAGAAATCTTGTGTGCTGCCCGCAATGCTATGGATTAGGATTAGAATTAGGGTTAGGGGTTAAAATAACTTTGACCCTGTATTCGCGTAGCCACTTCATCAGAAAGATGTTGGACTTAGAACTGCGCCACACTGTGGAAGCGAACGCGTCTCTCACAACTCTTGAAAGACATTAATTTCCTCGTACTACACACGTCCGGTTACGGACAAAAATGTTTCATGTATTTTCATCACTATGTCGCGGGTGCACAGCAGGTGTCCTTCATATCCATGATCGAAATGTTCGGAACATGGGTATACGGCATTTTGAACACGTTTTGCTCGATCTCTACAAGACATAAGGAAAAACTGTAAAACGTCGAACTTTAAAGTTGTCCTCACTTTCGAACAACATTTAATGCTCTCGCTGCGCTTAATTTCGATTTCAGAAGTAACAATTTTGCTATCGTGTATGGCTTCAACTTCAAGCCAAAAGAAACGAAAGGTTGAAGGATCAGGAAAATATTGTGCTGTCGTAGGTAGTACTGGCTCTAGTATGACACTGGCAAAAAGGAAACATGAACTTTGAGAAATTCAAACTTCACAAGTTGACAATGATTGTCCATGCGTCCAGCCATATCAAATGCACTGTTTTCCTTGTGTATCTAACAAATATTCAGAAGCACGCCGAAGGTATTGTAGGAAAGAAAAAATTTCCAACCAAGGAAAAGCAGTCGGGTAATAGGCCGTGGTTCAACGCCAATTTTTCTGCACTTTCGTGCAACAGAATCCGGCACAACACAATTCCCAAACGGTTGGGTGCTAAAATATTTATAGATCCATGACCCATTGATCCACACGCGCGAAACTGGTATTTTGGTGAGAAAATAACGAAAATATGGCAAATATTAATACAATTTCTCACGAAATTCAGCCGATTAGTGGTGAGAATAGTAAGAGGAAAATGAGAATTGACAATTTTCAGCCAATCAGATTGCAAGTTACTTTAGGTACCGTACACTGTTCCGTTTGGCACAATGCATGGCGACTTACGTGTCTACGGACCCAGGTCATAAAGAGTTGCCTGATTTTTGCTCGATGCATGTAGTTCCGGCAACAAAGAGCAGATTCATCAGGTTCACGGAAGGCACTTGGGACAGATTCTCAACAATCGCTGTCGAGTGGCAGAAATTCGATTCAAAAGAAAGAGAGGCAGTCTACAAAACACTCCAGAAAATAGGCTTAGGCTAGGCCTACCGTTAGGCCTGAATGGAATTCCACCACTGCCTAAAGCAACCGAGGTTGGGCTGAACCTTGGATATCACAAAGAGTGCTACCAGAGGTTCTGTGATTCCCAAAAAATAACTAGGCCTAGGAAGGAATTGAAAAGGCCTTTGCAATATCCGTCGAGAATCAGAGAGAGCCACCAACTACAAATTACGATAATTTATATGGGCCTAGGTGATCGACTTATGATTATCCCAGTAGCTGTAGCTACTGCTTATAACTTATTCATTGACGGACCTGGTCTAGCTATCCTAGGGCTAACGTTAGTAGCGTATTTTACTCCTACATGCACAATAACGTTAGTTAGGATAAAAGTTGTAAGTTACGTTGATCCATCATAGTTCCTAGGCTCCTGGAAAATTGAACAGTTTTCGCGCATATCTGTAGCATATGAAAGTATGCGCCAGACATTTTAGTATGAAGCCTGCTGTAGCCTGAAGGCGGTGTTATTATAATGTAGTCATGGCTAGGCTAAGGCCTAGGCCTGGGAAAATAATGGCCTATGCCTAGACCCAGCCTAGGCCTATGTCCGTTTATCTCTATCCAAAGCCTATTATGTTTGCCCTAATGTCACTAGGGAAAGCTTGCTAGGCCTTATGACATGAGCATATAGGCCTAGCTAGGTAATTGTAGTGCAGTAGATAACTAACAATACTTATATGTAGGCTAGGCTTTACTTTGTGAGCCTGGAAATTATTTAGACCTTTGTTGCATGACATAAAAAGCAACGAAAATGAGGTAATGGAAAACGGAAAAATCTGTGTTCAAGAACAATTGGCCCATCCTGATTGCTTTTAAGTACAAGTGCATGTGGCCAAGACTATACCCAAATCTGCTAACTTGATGTGATTTATGGCTTCATTTTAAGATTTATCATTATCAAAATATTGTTGTCTCTGCAAATAAAGAAAGGCAAATTCAAAAGAGTAATGGCTGTTGCTTAAAGCTGGTATTAAATAATTTTCATTGACTTTCGGTCCCTTCGGTTGCAATTGAGTAGCGTCGGACAGTATTGATGGAGATCATTTTTGAGTGGTTTACATGTTTTATTTACATCTTTGAAAACAGATGTACTTGTGCGTGTATTACAATTTCCATTAGCCTTCAAAGGATGCAATTAAGTAGGTAAAACAATTGCCACTGAGCCACAACTTAACAAAAGGCATGTGGTCGGTGCGGAAAGTTTAACCAAAATGGGTATAAAAGCGAGCACTAAAACTCCAATCCAATCGGTCTATAAAAAAAAAAAAAAAATATGAATTCTACTTTCTGCCAGACACACTGAAATAAGGGCATTTCATAGGATGAATAAGTAGGCCTATACACTTGTTGTTCCAGGTGAATTCAACTAAGAGTATTGAAAGTAGCCCACCAGTGGATTCTGTGAATTTTGCGCGGTGACAAGAACAATACAGCATCCAGTCTTAGAACATGATTTTTTTAAGATATTCCTGCCTTGTAGGTAACTTCAACATTCAGTTTTTAAACAGCTGTAATCACAGTATATTATGAGTGAATGCCTATAATCCGTCCAAATATTGAATCTTATTGATCTTATTATTCATATCTGTGTGTACGTAGGCACTGTCAAACTTGAATTACAAAATTTCACTACTTTTGAAAATTTCAGACTGAAAATAACTTGTCAGATACATTCATCATTGTGGTGATGGGTAGGATGCCACAACTGTGCTAAAAATTGATAAAAAGATAAAAGTTAGTAGATTGTAGTTCCACAATTATAGCCATGGTAGCTAGGCCTACATCAGAATTTAGTTAGGAAAGATGATGGAGGTTACAAGTAAGCTGCGTGCAGCATAGTTGAAAACTCATTGAAAAGGAACTGAAATAACAGTTGTATTTGTTCATTGCAGCTATTATTCTTTCAGGTGCGTTTATTCCACTGATGAGAGGTCAGAAAAAAAAAATTTTCTTGCTTGATTTTGTGATCTGACAAGGGTGGAACAGACTGACCAATATCTGACGAGGAAAGTACCCTGGATTTAGGCTATTTATGATGTTTTAAAGTTATCATTTTAAGGGTTAATCTATAGACCAAACACTGGTCTAAAAACAAAATTGGATAACTGCAAGTAAGATGTTAAACAAAAATTTTTAAACAAAATTGCATCAGTCATATAATACTGATAAACAGTACAGGAATCAAAAAGTTAGGCCCTGTCGCTTTTGCGAAGGGGGTCTCAGAAGATATCAATTTATTAAGATCTTATTGTATTCTGATGTAAATAAGAAATGAGCGGCTTATAAATTTATTAAACATTTTACCAAAGAAGCACAGCCTACAAACTGTTAGGTGACAGCATTTGAAAAATATCTGCCAGACATTACATTACGTGACCATGGAACAGAATTTTGAGAGAAAAGGAATTGAACGAGAGAGATTATTATTTTTTTAAAAAAAAGGAGCCTGCGGGGAAAGTGTTCGTCAAAAACTTGAAAAGACCGACAGAACCGTGCATATAGACTGTCTGAAGATAAAACCATGAAAGACTTGGTAAAGTTAAACTAGACATGACACCTTTCAGATCCACAACATGTTTCCAACAAATTTATGGCAGGTCAATCTAGTCCATTGGGTGGACATATTACCTGTGCGTTTGTTAGGTCGACACTTAAATTTATCAAGGCTTACAGTCACACGTGTCAGTTGCAGCAGAGAGGGTTATGGATGGATCCCCGGGACCGATGTTCAGCCTCCAAGTGTATGAGGCTGCGACACACATCAGTGATCATTGTGTGTTTGTGAGATGAGGCCATTTTGTCATTCGAAGAGAATATAAATTGCTGCCTTCTGTTGTCATAAAAAATCAAATTGTATGAAACTAGCTGGTAGTGCAAAACTCTGACTAAAGAAAAATTTATTTGAAAAAAATTAAATCTCAGTTGGGAGGGGCACACGGTTTTCCAGAGGGGGCACATGTCCCCTGTCCCCTCCTTGGCGACGCCACTGTTTGTAACTGTACTTGGTGGGGAAGTAAAGATGCACCGGTTATTATGTGTAGGCTCCTAATGAGTTGTGTAAGACGGTACCTATGGGAGCCGTCCTACTATGTATAGGTAGTGTTACGAAGTTGTTAATGAACATTAATGTGTGTACTCCGTGTGATACACCTATAAATTGAATTACAATGTGATGTCAAGTGTAGACTGGTGTATGGCATTAATATTGTGACCACAGTGGGTCAGAGGTTACACCATTTTTTACTGTAATGTTGAAGAAAAAATGCAAATTTTAAATTAGTAGAGAAAATTTTGATTTGTAGTATAGACTATCCTATTTCATGAATGGCTCCAATTGAGAACCATGTGACAATACTTCCCTCACAAAATTGTGAAATTTTCGAGTTGTAACTCTTTGCCTTACCTAGAACATGCAATATTTAAGAAGTGAAATTTAAAGAAAGGTACTTGGAAGAGAAATAAAACAAATGGCTGTTGTTTCCAAAACAGTTTGGGGAGAATGCGCTTGCCTTTTACGTTAAAGGCTTTGTGTACTGCTCTTACACAAAGCAGGGGTATATTTCATGGTGTACAGCTGTAGGGGAGAGTGAGGCATAGTGGATCACATCATATGGGAGGAAAAATTACAAGGCCATTTACCCTAGTACCTATGCACTAAATAAAAAGCATTTAAACTAAGGTATCTTCTGATCAGTTATCTGATGAGCATTTTTTGTTTTTACGACGAAATATTTCTTTTTTCTGCTCAACATAAACTTCCCTTCTCACAACTGCTTGTCGGAACTATATACATGCAAAATTCCACACTCAGTGTATGAAGTAATAAGTAGAGAACTACATAAAAAAACACAACCTAGATTCATTACCCGTGATAAAATAATTTCACAACTTCGTGGAGGGGGTATTTATGTGCATGGCATAATGGATCGGTACACAGTGGATCAGGGTTAGATTGACCTTAACGGCCCAGTTTCCAACCTATAAGCTCAAGTCGAACCGGCCACAGTGGATCAGTGATATTTCAACAGTATTCTGGGAGGGGTTTTGAACATGTGTGAATTCTACCTTACTTCGTAGTAACACTAGGTATGTCGTCATCTTACTACAGAAGCAGACCTATACAGATGGCTTTCTGCTACAACGAAATATAATTGAACCTTCAATTGATCCACTCTGCCCCGGTGATCTACTCTGCCCCACTTATCCACGAGTCTTATGTTGAAGCGAAATGAAACATCTGGGGTATAAGCTTCATTCCACAAGTAGTAGCAAATTACTAGTGAATAGGGAGTGTGATCTGCTGTATGCAGTGTCCCAATTTTCGAAGAGCACAGTGGATATCACTCTTTTTAATTAACCAATAACTCCAAAACCAAAGAATACTTCTGATACGAAGATAAGTTTTGTTAGACTTTGGTACACACTTCATCTATCAAATGTAAAGTAAGAATGATATGTGCTTGTCCATTAAAGGGGTATGCTTTTTAATTTGATCAATTGTGCCCCACCCTTCCTTATAAATCGTTTCTACTCTTTATATTTTTTAGTAAGTGGGTTTTAATAAACTGAGGAATGCAAACCATAGAAAATTGTTTCATGCCATTGTTTTGATACTGATGAGTGGAGTCAGAGATTCCTAACCCTTTTTCCCACGCAGGGTTTGATATTCTCAAGGTCTAACTCTACCTCCGTAAGCTAATCTTAAGCCATGCATCAAACACTGGAACTATTGAACCTTGGACACATAAACATTTCTGGGAACTAGGGGTATAGCCAACTGGGTGGTAGAAGTTCTGGGAGTTAAAACTATTTGTTCTTCTAGAGAGGAGGGGGAATCCCCTCCGCAAAGACCCCCCCCCCCCTTGTCACACTTCAAAACTCCCGGAACGCATTGCATAGGCTCGCGCCGACTGGGAACATGTCTAACCCTCGGAATCGTCTTGAAACCATCGTCAATAATTTAAATAATGTGAAAATGGGTAATATCGAACCAGCTGCTTGGTAACTTTGAACCCCGAGGACATCGGGAAGACGCAAAAAGGGGGGGGGGGGTCATAATTTATTAAATGTACTGGAATCTTGATCCATTCAGCGACATATGTTTAAAAGAAATCATTATTAGGGTCGGCATAGGTTCGTTAAAATACGAACAGGGCACTTGTACCACAGGGACAAATTCTCAACCATTGGTGATATGACACGTGATTTTCAACGGCTCAGAGATTTCCAACGAACCGGAATCGTGCGTGTTTATTTAAATGTACTGGAATCTTGATCCATTCAGCGACATATGTCTGAAAGAAATCATTATTAGGGTCGGCATAGGTTCGTTAAAATACGAACAGGGCACTTGTGCCACAGGCACAAATTCTCAACCATTGGTGATATGACACGTGATTTTCAACGGCTCAGAGATTTCCAACGAACCGGAATCGTGCGTGTGGATCGATGGTTTTTGATGCAGAAGGGTCTACACTATGACCCAAATGTGTTTCTGAGTTGTGCAAGATTATGTTGCACGGAAGTTAATTTCTAGGCCTTATTTTCCCTTCCCACGGCCTATAAGTTGTATAATGTGACAGGCTGTGGAAGCTTACAGAGGATCGCCTAGCCTACACTACATGCCTAGCCGTGGTTACCGAGACAGACGACATTATTGGTGAGCTGTAAACTTGCATAGGCCTAGTAAGCTAGCTACACACTGAAAATACAGTTGCAAACTGTATGCTGTTGTGTGCTGCTGTACCGTTGACATGTATAGCAGTAGTGTACACGTGCCAATCGTGGGTGTGCATTCCCTATTTGTTCGACTGACAATGTGTGATAGCCAGTCGAATAGTGTGCGTGGCCCTGTCGTGCGACTAAAAATCGTGACAACGATTCAAAACTTGATCACAAAGGTTTAGTTGAGTTGCGACGCGCAAAGTCGTATAGTGTGCGGCTAGCTTAAGTTTCCGGACCCGTCAAGTTCCTACCCTATTAAGCGTTAGTTCCTCTACTAAATGATACAGCGGATACGTTGAGCTTGTGCAGACGACAGAGCCAGGTTGGTACAGTAGGAAGGACCCAAGTAATGGCGACGGCAATGTCGTACGACGTACGGTGGGTGCCAGTCGGTTTAGTGTATAGAGATTATGAACGCGACGTCAGCGCGTTTCAATTTGGCAACTGGATTAAAGGTAGTCGTTGAACCGAAACGCGCGCACAACAGCACCTTGGTAACATTGTTGTTAAATAGGTGCCTTGATGAAAAAAGACATAATTTAGTAGGGAAAACATTCACTTCATGTCAAGGTGTACCCAAAAAATATTTACCGAGAAAATTACTTTGGTCGTGTCATGCCCACTTTAATATGCGCTGAGTACATTTTGATCTTGTAAGCATCTATGTACGTCTTCTCCACAAGTGTGTGAAATACTGTACACCTGGCGTTTTGGATATTTAGCCCAGAATTTGTAGTTCGAGGACTCACACGAGAAGGTAAGTGCCTATTATGATGTTATCTAAGTTGGACTACTACATGGTCTTCTACAATACACAAATTGCTGTGTTTAACAGTAAGCACATTATGTCGTCGCAATCCATGTTAGATGGAAGGCACTTGAGGGACTCCATTAGTATAGGCGGGCATGTCTTGGGAGGAATGATTTGGGAATTTAAAATAAAGCATTTTGGAAGAAAGATAGAGAAATCAAGCCCATGCTTCCCCCTTCGCAGGGGGCAGCACGGGCTTGAGGAGCATTGGCTTGAGACAATAAAGAAACATGATGACGCTTCAGAGACAATAACGGTCAAACGGAAAACAAGAAAAAGTTGATTGTTTTGTCTGTTTTTTCTGGAGTTCACACTATTTTAATCCGCGGTTTCTCCGAAGAACCGACGTCTTGAACCGGCGGAAGAATCGCAATCCTTCATCAAAGAGAAAATACCTTTTTTCGTTACACCGTGTCATGCCTACTTTTAAAATTAACCCGTAGAAAAAAAATATCATAGTCAGTGCGACACTTTAATGGAGAATCAAACATAATTTTACAAATGGGGGAACATTCGGAGAGCTAATAGAAAGTCATTGTTTATAGGCCTCGTTTCTTGTGCCACACAATGACCGAAATGGAACCGACGTCCGGCGATTTCTTAGCCTGGATAATCTTTCGGAGGATCAAAAGACAACGACTGTCTAGATTCTTTGTCTTTGTTTTAATTACGAAATCTTCTATTTCGGTGAATATTGGAAAAAGAAATGGCGGAACTTGCGTGACACGCACCGAAAGAAGCACAGGGAAGCAAAGACGAGGAAGAGTGGCCAAGGGTGTCTTGAAGACTTCGAAGTGATATAATAAGATTCTTGGACATTCACATGCAAGAAAACAAGTTATAGGCTTGCTATGTTGTGACAAACAACTTGCAATTAAGATATACTGTGCACAGTTTAGTATTACAAATAAGGGGTTTCTATATAGGTGAAGGGAGTAGCCATGGGAACTAAGATGGGACCATCCACAGCCTGTCTCACTATGGGACACTTTGAAGAGCAACTGTTTTCAAGCTTCAGTGGTCGTGCAACCATTCTCTACAACAGGTTTATCGATGACATTGTTGGGATGGAGCCGGGTTCTCGTCGTGAATTAGAAGACTTCATACATTTTGTTGGAACGTTTTGCCCCTTTTTAAAGTTCAGCAGCTGTATTTCTGAAACCTCGGTAGTCGTCTTGGATATGGAGCTATCTATTTGTGACAGAAAACTCAAAACTAATATTCATTTTAAGCCCACAAACTGTTACAGCTACTTGCTTTATCCCTCCAACCACCCTACGCCATGTACCAACTCTATCCACTACTCTCAACTCTTGAGCGCGAGACGCATTTGTTCCGATGATGAGGATTTCAAACAAGTCTCTTGAGAGAGGATTTCCTATTTCGAAAAACGTTAATTTCCAAGTAAGATACTCATGAAGGCCCTAGGAAGGGTCCAAGGAATTGATAGACCTACCATCATGACCCCAAGACAAATATCGTAAAATCTACTACCAGAATACCCTTCGTTGTGTTTTACCATCCTTCAGTTCACCCCATTGTCGAGTCCATTTACCGAAACGAAACGTTAAACTTCTAGGAAGAGATCCCTCTACCCGTGAGTGTTTTCCTGAACCGCATATTACGGCCTTTAAGAGTGAGAAAAACATCTCATGTCACTTGGTTCGGGTCACACATCCCAAACCCTTCATGATACATCCGTCAAGGACTTTCCTTTGTAACCGCGGTAGGTGTAATAGTTGTAAAATCGTTAGCAAAGACATGCTTCTGTCTGTTGTAGGTCTCAACAATAATTCCTTCAACTTCAAACAACATTTTGCACGTATGTCCACTAATAAAGTATACATTCTAGCTTGAAAACGTTGTGCCATGATGTATGTGGGTGAAACTAAACGTCGCCAAGCTGATCGGGTTACTGAAAACTTGAGGTCCATAAGGCATCCAGATTACCCGGTTGCCGACCATTTAAGACACCGTCGGTCACGGCGGCCATGTCATGAAGAGGTTCCGACCGTGATACTCTTATTGCCAAAAATCGACTGATAGTGAGGCTAGGAACTCCGCTCCTAAAGGGTTGAACGTCAAACTAGATCTGTTATAGATCTTGTTCATTTAACACAACGGTCTGGAAGCCAAACTTGAACTTAAATCTATCGTGTTCAATTTTCCTTCAAAAGTACATTCATAACGATATCATTATCGCCTAGCGTGTAATTATTATTATAATTTTTTTTATATAGCGTCATCACTATTCAATTTTTTTTTTTTGTACATACAGTTGCGTCGTTTAAGCGATCCCGTTATAAAGAGGTTGTGCGCGGTTTAGCGGTTTTATTATTCCAATCTGTTTACCTTTATATGTTTAAGTATATATGTAACCATGGGTTATCGTTTTGTCCTACCGTCTCGGTAATTTAAGTTGAACTCTGTTGTGATATCAACGATTTTACTAACCGTTTACGAAATGCTGAATTTGTTTCATTCCGAACTTACCGAGAGTAGAACCGTCTCAAACACAGAAACCCTTAGACCTTTCAAAACCAAATCAAACTTCGTTGCACCTATAGACCGCAGTCGGACCCTTGAAATCAGCATTGAAAGCCCCCCCCCCCCCCCAAAAAAAAAGAACGCCCGGACAGATGCGCACTGTTTAACAAGGTGTTTCCTGACTGGCTCGATTGTATTCTTTGTTCGGGCTAGGGATTACGATAGGGATTATAGGGTTATCGTTAGCCAGTTAGGAAATTTAAACAGTGCGCATCGCCTCAAAAGAAGTGGAACAGCACCTTCAAATTTTGAGATCCCAGTGGAAAGTATCCAAGTATAACTATCCAAAGACGAGGAAAAAAAAAAAACAACAACAACAACAACAACAACAATTAAAACGCTACGCGAAGACTATAATATTGTTACCAAGATAGATAACAAAGCAGGAGCTTTCGTTATCCAAGACAAAACTTGCTATGTTAGAAGCGTTGGTGAACATGCAAATAATAAGAACAGTATATCGGTACTTTAAATGTCTGAACAAAGTCGGCCAAACAAGAGAGCCTTGAAGACGAAAAACCGTTAATTACCAAAGGTGGACTACCATTTAGGGCTACTTCCCTCTCTAAACGACATTGATCTGTCAAGAAAGAGTTACAATGTTCTTTAAAACATATCACGTGCACTCGTTGCCTGTCTGCCGGCCCTACTTCTTGTACCTCTAAAGTTTGGCAACACATTGTGATTTCTGTTTTGTAGAACGACGGCGGCAATACTTTTGCCTCGTGAATATGAACAGCAGCACTAGGGAGTTCCGATTTGTCAACTCCCTGGTTACACCGGATTGTCGTTTGCTTGTCGCAGCGATTGCCGTTGCCGTTACTTTTGTCGCATAGGTTAGGTTAGCAGGAGTTTTACGGCTCAGTTTCTAGCCGCTTCCATTGTCGGACAAGACTGAATGAACGTAGCGGAAGTATTCCCGCTATTTTATTTATCCGGTTACATTTGCGCTGCATTGACTAGTAAATCTAAATTAATACTCGAAAGCGTGCTAAAAAATAGAGACGCGTTGGAACTCGATGTAACGTTCAAACTTGAAAGAGTGAAAACCAAAGCAAGACGTGAACGCTCTACCAAGGAGGAAAATGAATCGAAAACAGGTAAATTTCACGCTTTTTAAGTACTTCCCTCCGCCTTTTGTAGCAAAGTTTGATGACTTGTAGGCTTAAAGATGAGTTCAACCTTAACGAAAAGTTCAGCGGCTCCTTTGTGGTGAAATTATTGACAGTTGCAGACGGCCAAACTGAAGCTAGCTCAGTCGAATAGAACGTTCTATGAAAAGATGCGATTTTTTTTAGCAACGTCGGAACTGACTTTATTGTGTCGGGCTGCCGACGCCTTTTGCAAACACTAACCTAAGATGAAGAAACAGGTGGACGAATTAAATGGTCGTTTGTACCATCATCCCAATCAGTCGAAAACATTTTAAAACGCTGAGCCAATGTTATTGTATTCTATGGAAATTGTCTATCATGTAGCCTAATAATTATTATGTGTTAATTTCCCTTGCATTTGTTCCCATCTTAATAAAGGCATGTTGAAACTTCAGTTCAAAATCACCCTCGCCTCAGAAACAGCAATTTTCCTCAAGAAGCACCCACGTTAACGCCGGTTATTTGAGTAAGAAATGGTCTGCACGCTTTATGGGCCGTTGGTCAGAACTAAGGCTGGCAAAGGCACAGAAACTATGCATCAAAAGAGCCAAGGCAACATCTGAGGAGACAGTAACAAGTTATTTTGAAGAACTCGATCGGATTATGATCAAGTATGGCACTGAGAATGAGCCTCACCTCATCTATAACTTTGAACAATCTTATAATAGCAAAGGAAAAACCTGTGCCAAATTGACTTATTGGCTTACGCAGTCCTTTTGCCAAACAACATTGCAACATTGCATGCCCAATGAACAAAATGACAGGCGTTTGTAGCAGAGTGCTAACCTGCAAATTTAAATTTGCAGAAACACTACGATATAAGCGAGGAAGACTGTAATAGCAAACTCTGCAATACCTGCGGAGCGCACGAACTTTCTTCCATCTTATTCACAGCAAAAGAGGGGATGTTTTCGTTCTATGATTTCAACGTTTTATGTATCAAAGACACCATTACATTTCATGAAAAGTTCATTAAAAAAATCATTTCCTAAGTTTATTCAGAAGGACGGCCAAGTGACCGTTGAATATCCCGGACAACCACTCTAACCGCTCACAAGTCTAGGCTACATACACTGCCTTGTTAAAACGTTCACAGTGATAGCTATAGGAACATGAAATGTGAAACAACAGTGACGGATCACAAATCTTACAGCAGCAACACCTAGCATTTGTACATAGGGAGTCTCAGACACTGTCTCATTTAGGTTAGTTTTACCATACTGTATTGTCCACTGCTTGCACAGCCTGGTTAGCTGTTTGATAACATATGTATGCAAATGATTTCATATCGCAATATGCCAATACTGAATGTTAAGGTTGGATATGCCTATAAAGTGTAAACTAGCTGGTACACATTCAAAACATCTTTTTGAAAGTTGGGGCGAAAGTGTGTGATTGAGTACGCGGAAATAAGAATCAGGATTTTCAATTGTGAACAACTCCATTTCAAAGATATGGACATAAATTCCGTCCCTCGCATTCCGTCCCTCACGCCTCATTTTTTTTTATAATTGCAAAATATCTCAATTTAATAATGAGAATTTCTTATACCTTTTTTAGAAAATGGCATAAAAGTATTTCAACTTTATATGAATGTTAAAATTAAATTTGAACTCCTTTTACATTTGATACAAATGTTGGACGTGAAGTTAACCCACTTTTGATCATTCCGTCCCTCGCACCAATAAATGTTCGTTGCCATAGCAACCTGACTAATCTTGAATATGTTTATATTGTGTTATTTTGTTGAATGTTACACTCTTTCTCTTTATTGTATCACCTATTGAGTTTTTACTATTTCACAACCGAGTAGTTGTAACGAAGGAAAATGTGCTTTCAAATTTCGTCCCTCGCACTGACGGTATATTTGGCTTTGGCCCTAACTGCAGCCGATCCGACGCGCACATACTGCGAAATGCTGATCAATAGGGTAGCGCTTAGTTCCATAGATCTGGGGACATTTCAACAGCTGCGCATGAGATTTTAACTGCTCAAATCTCAAAAATGCCTAATTTGTGCTGTCGTGGAATGTAGAAAACGATCGGAATGGTGGGAGCGAAATGATAAAAAATTTCGTCCATGCCAAAACGAACCCACATCGAGACTTGAACTTTACATTCTGGGAGAGCGTTGCATTGTGGGACGAAAGTAAACGAACCTCATCGCAAGATGGCTTCGAGTTACAAAAGGTTCCTTGCACGGTCACATAGGGAGTATGCTGTTAGTCTGAAACCTATTCCCTACTCTTCGCTATCTGATACAGCAGATGTCAGTTGAACTTGATAAGAAAAAAGCTTAACACTTTTTTTCCTTTTTTGAAGACATGTACATTTGCTTAATGCTTGTGTAACGGGCTTGGGATGTACGGTATTGTATGAAACAGTCTAGGCATGTTAGCATTGAGTCTCCTGTCATAAAATGTGTTAGGATAGGGCTAACGTTAGGTACTCAGTGAAGTAAAAACCTAGCCAGTGCTACTGTAAGCTGTAAGATGATTAACGTTACACTAAATAATGTTTAGAATCTTTAAACTAGTTTTTTATTCTTACCATAGACCTGTTTCCAAATAGCATCTACAAAGGATTGTGGGATAGAGTTTTGGTGTGTGTCGTCATTGTCCATGACGTTTTACTGTGGCAAAAATGACACACACCAAAACTGTATCCCACAATCCATTGAAATGGCTATTTGGAAACAGGTCTATTGCACTGTTACTTTTAATTATTTATTATGACGTGAGCGGCTAGCGATCTACGGCCGCGTTATTCGGTTGCTAGCGATAGCTTGATGATCGCGTAATAACATATACTGTACTTATACTATTATGATCTAAACCGCGTGCGCGCCTCTACTACTACTAGACTGTTGTTTGTGTGTAATGGTTGAAGTTGTAGCACTGCTTGCGTGAGCTAACCAAAAGACGTAATAATAGTAAGGTAATCCCCGGTGGTAAATAGTTAATTAAAATATGCGCGCATAGAACGAGACAACAACTAGTAGGGTAGAAAACTGTCATTTGGGCAAAGAATAGGGAGCTTTAGATTTCACGACGCGGACCTCATCTACAACGAAGTGACGTCATCTGTGTCTATGCCGTTTTCGAACGCAACGTGAGATAACGCTACACGAAGTTGTAAAATGGCAGGGGCAACGCAATAGGTGACGTCATTGCGTTGCAGCTGACGTCCGCGTCGTGCAATCTAAAGCTCACTATTAAAAGAGATCGGGACGGGAAACGAACGAGATAGGTTGGGGAGTGTGTGGACTCGGAAAGAGGAAAAGGGTGATTAAGTCAGGGAGACAAGTTAAGTGGCTGTGAGTATATCTGGCCAGTTAAGTTGTATTTTAAAGCTTATTAAAGGTGATTTGTGAATTATATATCCTTGTTCTGAATCTATTTTATTATAAAGTAATTACCAGCCACATAGCTTAGAGGTCAATACTCGGGAGTGATCATCATATCGCCCCAGTAGAAACGAGCCCTACCATCGAATCCCGTTACACTTGGTATACGGGCAGTCCTATACACTCACGCATCGAAAGACAAATTACGGTTTACTTCTGATGAAATTGGACCATTATATGAGCCGAAGCAGCAGGAACAAGTCTCGTCTGGTCATTACGACCAAACGAAGAATAATCATCCCCGGCAATGAATTTCCTTTGAAGAATGGTTTTCAAGCCTTTCGATGAAATCACGTTACATGATTTGGGGCCTTTCCTTCAAATGTGCAATTATGCACGTAATTATGTCGTAATAATAGTAAGGTAATCCCCGGTGTTAAAAAGTAAATTCAAATAAACGCGTATAGAACGAGACAAGAAGGCGGGCTGAAAACTATCATTTGGGCAAGGATTAAAAGAGATCGAGACGGTAAACGAACGAGATAGCTTGGAGAGTGTGTAGACTGGGAAAGAAGGAAAGGATGATTAAGTCAGGGAGACAAGTAAAGTGGCTGTGAGTATATCTGTCCAGTTTAGTTGTATTTTAATGATCATTAAAGTTCATTTGTGAATTATTTATCCTTGTTCTGAATCTATTTTATTATAAAGTAATTACCAGCCACATAGCTTAGAGGTCAATGCTGGGGAGTGATCATCATATCGCCCCAGTAGAAACGAGCCCTACCATCGAATCCCGTTACACTTGGTATACGGGCAGTCCTATCCACTCACGCATCGAACGACAAAACGATTATTTCCCCTAACCGATTCCATTACGGTTTATTTCTGATGAAATTGGACCATTATATGAGCCGAAGCAGCACAAACAAGTCTCGTCTGGTCATTACGACCAAACGAAGAATAATCATCCCCGGCAATGAATTTCCTTTGAAGAATGCTTTTCAAGCCTTTCGATGAAATCACGTTACATGATTTGGGGCCTTTCCTTCAAATGTGCAATTATGCACGTAATTATGTCGTAATAATAGTAAGGTTATCCCCAGTGTTAAAAAGAAAATTCAAATAAGTGCGTATAGAACGAGACAAGAAGGCGGGCGGAAAACTATCATTTGGGCAAGGATTAAAAGAGATCGAGACGGTTAACGAATGAGAAAGCTTGGAGAGTGTGTAGACTGGGAAAGAGGAAAAGGATGATTAAGTCAGGGAGACAGGTTAAGTGGCTGTGAGTATATCTGGCCAGTTAAGTTGTATTTTAAAGCTTATTAAAGGTGATTTGTGAATTATTTATCCTTGTTCTGAATCTATTTTATTATAAAGTAATTACCAGCCACGCAGCTTAGAGGTCGATGCTGGGGAGTGATCATCATATCGCCCCAGTAGAAACGAGCCCTACCATCGAATCCCGTTACACTTGGTATAAGGGCAGGCCTATACACTCACGCATCGAACGACCAAAGGATTATTTCCCCTAACCGATTCCATAACGGTTTATTTCTGATGAAATTGGACCATTATAAGAGCCGAAGCAGCAGAAACAAGTCTCGTCTGGCCATTATGACCAAACGAAGAATAATCATCCCCGGCAATAAATTTCCTTTGAAGAATGCTTTTTAAGCCTTTCGATGAAATCACGTTACATGATTTGGAGCCTTTCCTTCAAATGTGCAATTATGCACGTAATTATGTCGTAATAATAGTAAGGTAATCCCCAGTGGTAAAAAGTAAATTCAAATAAGTGCGTATAGAACGAGACAAGAAGGCGGGCGGAAAACTATCATTTGGGCAAGGATTAAAAGAGATCGAGACGGTAAACGAACGAGATAGCTTGGAGAGTGTGTAGACTGGGAGAGAAAGAAAGGGTGATTAAGTCAGGGAGACAAGTAAAGTGGTTGTGAGTATATCTGGCCAGTTAAGTTGTATTTTAAAGCTTATTAAAGGTGATTTGTGAATTATATATCCTTGTTCTGAATCTATTTTATTATAAAGTAATTACCAGCCACGCACCTTAGAGGTCGATGCTGGGGAGTGATCATCATATCGCCCCAGTAGAAACGAGTCCTACCATCGAATCCCGTTACACTTGGTATACGGGCAGTCCTATACACTCACGCATCGAAAGACAAAAGGATTATTTCCCCTAACCGATTCCATTACGGTTTATATCTGATGAAATTGGACCATTATAAGAGCCGAAGCAGCAGAAACAAGTCTCGTCTGGTCATTGCGACCAAAACGAAGAATAATCATCCCCGGCAATAAATTTCCTTTGAAGAATGCTTTTTAAGCCTTTCGATGAAATCTCGTTACATGATTTCAGGCCTTTCCTTCAAATGTGCAAGATTCGTCGACTTCCAATGTGACGTCAGATAGCGCATCGTCTTCCCTTACCAAGCTTGTTGGAACTTGCGAATACACCTATCATTCATTAACGCTTGCGCGACTGAACGCAGAATGTACAACAATTGGAATCTACTTTTCATTGAGAGGACAGTATAAGCGCGCCTTACCAACTCTTTTGAAGCTCAGCGGTGACGGCATTTGTTTGTAAACACTGAATGACTTTAATTTACTTTACCGCGATGATTCTAATGCTATTCACGTGCAATCGGTGCAATCGATGATTCTCATGCTATTCACGTAGGGTCGGATAATTTCGAGATAGGATAAACACTAGGAATATATTGGGAGTGGAGGAAAGTGATCAATGAGGAAAAATGATCGTAGATGGTGGGTTCATCAGGTTTTGGAAGGCCGAAAAGAGTAAGGTGAATATCACTGTTTGGAAAAGAAAGTTGGAGTTCGACGCTCAAAGTTATCACCAATACTTCAGAATGTTTTCCTACCAGATGGAGTACATTTTGAGACTTGTAGACCCGAAAATCGGCAGGCAAGAAATACATTTGAGGGAGTCCGTCACCCAAACGAGGAGTTAGCTACTTCCCTCAGATGAGTCATAATTAAATAACTTAGTGAGTCCGTGGGTTTCTAGAATGGTTGTAATATGAGTTGGTCACTCAATGGAAATTTAAAATGGTCCCTTAAAAGAAATAGTCACTGCTTTATTTCATCCTCTTAAAATCCTTCCTTTTCATAATCCTTCAAGTAAGGTTGTAATTTCGAATATACAAAATTTTGAGAGACAAAGAAATTCTTACTACAATTTTCAGATGGATAGGTGAATAGGCTTACAAGGTGTAGGCAATATATCATTGGCCTCCCGTTGATGACCCTATTCTAACAATGGCAGTCGACAGGGTTTCAGTGTTTTTCTCAATTTAAGCTATAAACAAATCAGCGTTGGGGAAAAGAACTATTAGTGCCAGTTGAAAACTTTCCACCCGTGGAAGAATCAATCAAACATGTTGAATTTATTTTATTCGATGATACCTGAAATTTATTAGTCTATAGCATTAATCAAGGTACTTGACATACATGTGCTATGACAATGAGCATAGTGCAGGCAGGTGGCAATAAATGCACCTACCAGAACAGGAGAGTCGTCTTAGCGACTTTTTGATTCAACACGGTAGAGCAATAGGACTGTGAGTTTAACATAATGCGCAAGCGGCGTGTTGCTCTTGCTGTTTAGGTTGTGACGACGGTACACTAGAATGGCGTCAAAACAATGACACGCGCAATCATGAACAAAGTTGAAATGCTATAGTATATGCAGGCTTCCAAACTTATCGCTACTTGTAACTTTGACGAATCTACGCAGGACTAAGGACATCACAGTAACTGGACAGGTTACAGACATTTCTGACGACGAAGAGTTCGTTCTATATGAAAATCAACAAACCGAGAATTTTTTTTTGAAACGTTAAACTCGTCAAAGGTGTATTTGCGACCCTCAATCGACGGGAGATAACTCTACGAAAGAAGAAATGTAGAAAAGCTACCGTAAAATTTGGCTCAAACCAGGTCGGTCATCGCTTTCATTACGGAGTGGAAACATAAAGCGATCGAGACTTCGAAACCAGTTATCGGTTCTTCAGAAGCTGATCGCATTTGCCACGACGCATTTAAACTTCTAAACGTAGCCAACCGGGAAGCTTATACGCAAAACGAAATATGTTTTCGACAAAACTTGACAATTGCTGTAAACACTCCTTGCCGAGTACGAACCTGAGAGAAGAATTCTAGCATTTCTACTGTACACTTAAGGCAAAAAGAAGCATAACGTTGGACCGGCAAGAAAGGCCAAAATTAAATTATGTAAGGCCTTATATATTTATGCCCATGAACTTAAAGGTAGGCCAGCAGCTTGTTACAAAGCGGTTCCTTTTATTTTTTAAATTCTAATCGAATAACTAAGTGGCTGAATAAGTGAACTTTTGTAACGTTATAAAAGAAAATTACAGGTTGTCGAAAGTTTCGATAGCTTCGACAGTTTTTCGTAAGTTATGTTCGTTTAGACTTTAGGGTTATACACGCAGATTTCTTCTGCTTTATTAAATTTTTTTGTGAGGAATCTACATCAAAGACATTTGCTACATCTTCTGGAAAATTTATTACAGAAAGTCATTTCCTGTAGCTTGTTGGTGCCTCTCACATTCTACTAGTAGTGAAGCTAATGACAATCATGGAAGAAGGATAGGACCAGAAGCAAGGCCAAGTGACCGTCGAGTATCTCAGATAACCACTCTAAAATAACAAAGGAATGAAAAAAATAAGATCCTCACATTAATGTTTTGTCACATGTATGCTGTCATGAGTTAACTTTACAATTTAAAAATACATGTGAAAAATAATACCAAAACAAAGGCAGAAATAACTTTTGAACTGAATTTCGACCTGAGGACATAAGACAAAATGGAAACAGAGAAAAATATCCCAAGATTTGCTAATCTTGCAGATGTTCATAATTAGCCGAAAACATAAAAGCCTAAGAGGAGGCAACCGCGAAGTACACAATCAAGACTCAAACAACCCAGGCTGCAAGCTTATGCCTAAACCTTGGAAGTTGTTCATCACCTGACATAACGTTACTGCTGCCATAAAGGCTGACAACGCTGTATCCAAACTACTTTCAAAATGTAACTTCCAAAATTCAGTTCATGTTAATATTCAAACAAACAAGTGGGCTCAAATTAAGCAAAGTTCAAGATATGAGGTAATTTTTAGCTCTCAAAAACATTAGTTCCGATACGGTTGAACACGATTTTAAAAAGACAGCGCTATGCTGTGCGTGCATAGTATAGTATAGCTGTACAAGTGATTATACGTGCACAGTCACCTAGCATGTGCTGCCTCGAGTTCGTCATACATATTCCACTTGAGATAAGTAAGAGCATCCGCCTCTCACGCGGAAGGCCCGGGTTCGCTTTCCAGGTCGAGTCATACCAAAGGCTTTAAAAAAGGAACCTACTGCCGTTTTGCGTGATGCTCCGCATAAGCAGTGGAGTAGGGAAAAGAAGCCAGCGAGCCACAACTGAAAAAAAGGCCGTGGTCGGCTCGACTTGAACCAATAGGTTGGAAACTGGGCCGTAAAACTCCATCTAACTAACTACACTTGAGATAATTCTTACCATCATGAAGCGTACACTATCTGCTGGTTGGGTTCGGGGAACGTAAGTAGATTTACTACAGCAGCGTAGTCCGATAAAATCTGTTTATCGATGTGATGTCAGGAAAAAGTGGCATAAACTTAATTTCCACAGCCCTACGGTACAACTCAATGTATATCTACAGGTGTGAAAATTTTTAGCCATTTTCTTCCAGAGATGGAAAAGATATTAGTAAAATTTCACAAAAATCCGATCTCACCGACCCGAATTCATTGTAGCGTGACGGCGGCTTAACAGCGAATGCAGTATATGTATCCGTCGGGAAAAGACGTTAGACTGAAGTTGATCGTATGTGTAAAACATGCTGTGAGTAATATCCCAGCCAACATGCCCAGCTGGGCCCCAACTGGGTTTTAGCTGGGCTACTTACTGGGCCCCAGCTGGGGCCCATCCGTGTTTGTCAGGCGTTCCCACGTGGGGCCCAACTGGGCTAGCCTTTCCCAGCTGAAGCCCAGCTTAAGCCCACCTAGTCTTCAGTTATTGAAGCGGGGCACAGCTGGGCATCATCTGGACTTTAGCTGGGAAAGCAAGTAGCCCAGCTGAAACCCAGTTGGGCATGTTGACTGGGATATAGGCTATGCGTCATGATATGAGTAATCCTTTCACAAACCAATTGGAAAAATGTTTATTTTTATTCAGCGTTTTATGCTGAGCAAAGGTGGACAGAGGCCATGCCATGACTAAAGTAAAATACCGATTTTAACGGAAGCATGAGATGTATATGGTGTACACGTTCAAGTTCTGACTCTGTGGAACAAGATAAAAATGCGAAGGTTTGACTGAAGGCTAACGTTAACCCTTCAGGGAAACCTAAGCTTAAGCTGAAAAGAGCTCACCAATGGAAATACGGGCGAGTCACAACGGACGCAACTGAAGGGTCACGTACCGCGGGAATGTAGTTTTATAGGAGCTTTACTAGAATGATGCACCTGCTTTGAACCCAGCGTTTACATCAGGGCGTTCAGAACGTGGGATTTGTTTCACGGTGAGCGTTCTCTCTAGTAGCAGACGACGTGCAAACACTGTAACATGCTGATCGATGTTGTAGCCCTGGGCTACATCGATCTGGGTGCAATTCAACAGCTGTCCATGAAATTTTAAAGGCTCAAATCTCAAAAATGCCTACAGCGAAAATGACGACAGCGAAATCGTGGAATGGGGAACTCGATCGGAATGGCGGTAGAAAAATGACCATGAACCTCGTCCATGCCAAACGAACCCACATCGAGACTTGAACGTTACATTTTGGGACAGCGTTATATTGTTGCACAAAAGTAAACAAACCTGACCGCAGGATAGCTTATTGTTACAAAACGTTCCTTGCACGTTCACATAGGAAACACGCTGTTTGTTTGTAACGTACTCCCTGCAGATATTACAGTTCGCCATCTGACACAAGCATACCAAACGAAAGATGTGAGTTCAACTTGATAAGAAACAGGCTTAACTTTTTTTTGTCTATTTTAAAGACGTAAATTTGCTAAACGCTTGGTGAACTGGCAGTCCTTTACACTCACGCACGTGTGAATAAAGAATAACATTATATGTTCGACCAATCAGGAGAGTAAACTATATCCACTAAAACATCCTACCTAGCCTCTTCTGCAACAGCAGAAGTTGTGAGTCATGATTTCCAAGTACAATCATGCGTGAAATAGCTGGTCCACTCGTGACTGTGCTTCGATTTTTCATGTCTACTTTTTTATCAGCATGTTTCACTGGGGTAAATTTGACTTTTCGTTCTAAGCCTTAATAATTGATGTAACAATGCAGGCCTTAGGATGGGGGTGCCCCGGTGTACATATAAGCAAAAAATTCGATAAGAGCGTCACTCACCGAAGGAAGAAAAGAATTATCTAATAAACTGTCACAAGAAAAATTAGTGATATGGCAATGAGTAAGTTTCTTTACTCCAAATTCCAGTCAACTCTCTGCTCCAATAAGCCAGTTCGGAAATTCGTTACGGTGGCTAGGTAGCTTGCTGGAAGCAGCCTGTTGAGTTTGCGTTTCAACTACTACATTAAAAAATCAGAAATGTTACTTTCGCTACGATAAATAATACTAAACGAGTCTCTCAACGGCCTCACTGATGAGCAGTCGACGTTTACAACAAAGTTACATGGCAGACCTACGGTATACAATAGAGGCTTTGCAACTGCGTCACGGAACCGACATGCTGGAGGACATTCATGCCAAATACACGTGGCTTTGTGCCGAACGCACTGCACAGTGTGCACTGTGAAATGCACGGTGTGTACAAATTCAACGAGCAAGCGCGTCCCGTATGGTTTACTACGTAGTTACATGTACTCCAACATGGCTGCCGGAGAGTATTATGACGTCATGTGAAAAGCCTCTATAGCCTGCCAACTTTCTATCGAATCTCATTTACGAGCACCAAAAATGACGTCACGACAAAAATTAAAATACTGAATTAGTATTTCGCGTAATAGGTAATATATTTGCATCGAACGTACGGCCCATTTCCCACGTACAAAAGCTAATTAGGTTGTTCGCCGTCAGTGGGGTCAGTTGCATGTACAAAAATACACTATTCATACTTGTTTCGTACACCACGTGACCATCTCATGTTTACTATTTCGTTGCTCAAAATGCGGGATTCCTGTTAATGAAATCTGGGCGAAGGTTTGCAGCCTCTGTATATTATAATGTTTAGAGACCTGGGTGTATTTTGATTTTGAGAGAGCGCCATCTTTCGGCTACTACAGAGTCTGCTCCGCAGACTAGTGGCTAGGCACAAGCGCAGAGGAGGGGCATTTAATTTTTGTCAGTATTCGACAGTTACAGTCTTTGGAAAACTATTACAACTGTACATGTTGCAAATCGATCTTTTCAAAAAGATGTAACAGAATTCGTTTTCCTCCAATTAATTATAATTTCAATTAATTATACAAACTCCGGTTGCACAACAGGAGTATCTAACCTAACCTAATTTCATATTTAGAGAAATAGCGAACTCGACTCCCCCCCCCCTACCCTTTAAGGCCTAATCTGGTCATCCCAAACAGTTCCATTTCTCTTAAACCTACTTCTCACGTCCTGCTTCTAACAACTACCTCAAACTCACCTCCTGCAGACCAAATATCAGTTTATTGCTTCAAGGTGAGTATACAAGGCTACAATGTGTTGTCAAAACACTATCAGAACAGTACATGTGTGATATATATGGACTACAGTATTCTGCATTTTCTGAAACTTGCTGTCAATCAAAAGACCTGTGCAAATTGACAATTTCTGTAGACAACTAAAAAAACTGTAGTACTAGGCCTTTAATTTGTCAAGTTTGAATTTTCGACATTTGTACAACAATAGTGGTGTACCAACTGCAGCTTACTTCTTGTTCATGTGCACAGTCAATCATTTCAAAACTTTAAAAGACTGTTTTAAAGAAAGATGTGTTCCTCCTATATAATTTGAAATGTAAGCAAACATCTGCAAAGATAGGAGGAGGCATTTAATATGCATGAACAAGAGATAGGATTTCCTAAAGACTAATGCCTTCAATGGAGAATATTCGTAGAGACTACAATCTACCGTGTGACGGCTGAGCATTCACCTTACAGAAAGTAGGCTAGGTAGTCCAAGCACTATAATTGGGGAGTCGTCGGATAAATATAGAATGTACTTTACTGATCACCGTGATCTTCAAGTTCGGCAATTTACCACTCTTACTAATTTCAACATAAGGCCAATCAGGCTGAAACTATAAGAGTGGCCTCATTCATAAAGCTTTCTTTCATTACAGTCGTGCGGACACATCAGGGATCCATATTTTGAAATTATTTCGGCACAAATATTGTTTGACCGGGGTTTTGTTTAATAATGAAGACCCAAGATGATTGCTGAGGTCAGGTATATTAAATGACTAGAGCATTGAAAAACGGAACTAGCATGACAACAATCAACAATTACCGGTATCCCCCCACTTGCTAACACAGAAACTCACAAATGCACACAAAGCGTGTGCGCATTTTCTTCTGTCGTCCAGCTTGATATCCGATTATTACTAAATCCCCAAACAGGTAAATTAGCTCTGAAAATGGTTCAAATGTTGCACCATGTTACATCACTATAGCGCCATAAATTGTTATTCACCCACCCTTATGTCATGCCTTAATCCAAAAATTCAAGATGAAACAATGAACATAAAATAAATTTCGTTCTCAACTGTGGGTTACTTTTCAATATACTTTGAACTGACCAGACTATAGTTAAACCGTGACCCAAAGCTTCCAATCCGTTTAGTTACACATATTTTGCCAAGTACAGGCAGAAGGAGTGTTTTGGCAGATTAATACTACAAACAGTTTATACGGTTATGGCAAGTCATGTTGGACATATACACCATAATTTATCTTCGGTATTTAATTTCGAATATAGACCGGCATTAATCCTATTTTCATTTTGTTTTATATTAGAACAAGAAGGCAAGAAAATGTACCAGTATTGAATCTATTTAATATAATTCATTCCGGTTTAAATTCGAATATATACCAACATTAATCCGAATTTATACTGGTATTAATTCGAGTTTAAACCGATATTAATTCGAATATATACCTGTACCAATTAAATTTATACGAGTATTTATTCCAAATAATACTAGTATTAATTCGCATTCAAACGAGTATAACCTATGGTCACGGCATTCGTTCAACACGCTTGCCATATACCGTACGCTTTTTTGACGTTACAAAATGACCTTGAAAAGGAACAAACACTTAGCAATGACCAGTGCAATACCTGATGATGATGAAAATACCTGTTGCATGACAGAGTTTTTCTGTATTCTGGTGAATGCTGCTGAAGCGCACAGATGATGTCTTTATGTTGCCCAGTGTGTTGAAGAACTGAGGAAACTGCCTCACATCTCTTCTTTAAGTTACCAGCTCCCACAAACTCCGTCTTTGGAACCTGATGAATCCTTGGAGTTTTCTGTCTCTTGATTTCAAGGAGGGGATATGGTAGTTCTTGAAGGTAGTGTAAAGTTGATATTGAGATCCTGTTTCCAGTAGCTCGCCTCTGTATTTCCTTAGCGAAAGTCTCCGGGCATTACATCATTAAAAGGAAAAACCAATCGTTGTCACGTTCCGAAAAAGGACACAGTGTGTGGGATCCTTACCTTATTGTACGAGTTTTCCCTTGTGAATTTACATATCGGACGTAAGAGTTTGAAATGTCCCTCAAATGTTTGTGATACAATGATATTTTTTTACGACAACTTTACAAAAGTCTGACAACTCGAAACAGCTTCGATTGTTCCGGTTCAAACATTTTATACAACCGGAATACTTTATCCTTGAAAAATGTCATTTTCGACTCAAAAAAGATGACAAATCTGAAGCAGTAGAACTTACGGTCTGTGCAGGGAAAGCTAAGTAAAATTTTGTTTCCAACACTTGATAAGATAATCTGATAAGATTTTCTGAATTTAGTTATCACAAGTTAGACTTGCCACCAGCCGCTCTCTTCCTGATCTTTAAACTACACGCGTACTGTTGATACGATGTTATTGCCCATGTTATATGACAAATTCTAATAACTCGTACTCTCAGTTTGATGTCTAGTTTTTAAAGTTCATTTCTTAAGTGGGGAGTGGGGGTGAAGGGTGGTTCCATCACATGCCACTGAAATTACATGAACTGCAAAGTCTTAGTTTTCTGTATGAACTGCAATATCTTAGCATTGCATTTCGGAAACAAGTTAAGTAAATTCTTCATGCTACTTCATCCTGTCAAAGTAAAGACAAAAGTGTCGTAGCTTCCGGGAAAGACATGTCGCTATTCTCCTTTGATGAATTGCTTTTCCTTTCAATCTGTTTTTCAAAAAGATAAAGTAAATAGATTAGATTGGCAAAACAAAACGGATTCTGACACATGCATCTGGTCTTGTGACATATATTTGACACTTCTGGGGCCCGTTCCACAAAGAGTTACGCTCGATCTTAAGTATGATTTACTGTTGGCTTAAGTATGGTGAATCAAACTTAAGATTGCGCGTAACTCTTTGTGGAACGGCCCCCTGGACTGAAAGAGTTTCGTGAATTGGGATGCACTACCAAAAATACATAAAGCAAAAGTTTGACTTCAAATAGCTATTTCAGCAATATTCAAAGTATTTTCCGTCTTTTCATCAACATGCACACGTGGGAATTTTACTTGTTCCTAACATTCAACCAACATTACGTGAGGATAGTCTATATAGTAAGGTTTGTAGTAAGATGGACAAATGCCACTTCATCTTAAAAGTTATTCATGCGCGAAACATTTATGGTAATTCCAGTTAAATTATAATGCCGACTTAAGTTATTGTCATGTACAGTTTTTTTCAAAGGAACTGTTAATTGTTACACAGTTGCAACTGAAAGCTACAAACTTGAAATGTAACTTTTGTACCATACCAGTAAATTCTGACATAGGTAAGTAACTTTTCATTCATTCTGAGCGCCAAGGGATGTTTGAAGCCGTAGAGCTGAAATACAATCTGCTTTGAGCGGATGGTAATGAATGGGTCAGTTAGAGTTTTGTGCATAACTTCAATTCACTTTCAAGAGTTAACTTCACAAATTTATGCCAGTTACAGTGGAGTTACCGCCAAAAATAACTTGTTAATTACTCCATAACACATTAACAAAAATAAGGCATAACTGCGTTTCACAATTGCACTTACTAAAGAGGGACACAAAAGAGCCACACAGGAATGAGAAGCTTCAAAATAGTTGCTGCAAACACAGTAAGTCTTTAGTCTGTTTTAATGATCTACATTGGGCTGAAATTGGTTAATTTAAAATATTCTGCTTCAAAAATATTGAGTTTATTATCAGGGTACTAATTCATGTAGCCTAGTTTTATGGGAAATCGTATAAGAAAGTTGCAATATCACAAATGGAACAAATGCATCTCAGAAAATGTCGAAATCGTTTTTTTTTTTTCTGGGAGTTAAAATCTTAGATGCTAGTTAGGTTTTGACCAGAATGCAAAGAGCAATTGAGATTTTGGGGGTATGATCTATTGCAAATATTAATACCATATCTTTTCAGTCAAATATTACACTGAAGTGTTGTAAAAGCAATTTTTATGTTTACCCAGATGACCTTTGACCACAACAGGGATGCTCCCATGATGACCCATCCTAAACCTAATAAAAACCTATCCAAATCCCCTTACCTTGAGATATTGTGTTAACAAGGCGTTCTGGGTTTGACCTACAGTGACCCCGGGTGGCCTTTGATCTCCATAACAAAAAATAGGTACCATCTTCTCTACATAACGTATCCACATACCATACATGATATCAACTTTCCTTTCTTGAGATATCGTGTTAACGAAGTTTTCAGATTTTAATGAATTTACAAACATGCTGTCCAATATAGCAAAATTTCACTCCTCATCCCTTTTCCAAAAGCAAAAGTTTTCAAATGAGGAGGATGAATCTCTTCCGATAGACCCCTCACCAGGACAGCGAACCGTAATCAACCATTGTACCCCTCTATTTAAAACTTCATCGATAAACACCTGGCAGGGCCGGGCCAGGCTGAGAGGAAAAGAGACACAGTTCTCTATTGGACATCCTGTATGTTTAAGTACAGGGAGTACACGTTCTCCACCACTTGGGTGGTAGGTCTCATGGAAAGCGATGGGCCACCCCCCCCCCCCCCCCCCCTCAGATGCTATTTTTAATTGCTGAAAATAAGGAAAATATTTGTTCACAAATTATCATTTAAAATTATCTCTTATACGGCTCCAAATTTCACACAAAGACACTTAGTGTTTCAAAGGATTTCAAAATGGAGGGGACACCGATAAAAATCAATCAGCCTCATTTCATATTTGGGAAACATTTTGCCCGAAATGGTAGAATATTGTTCGGGTAAAAGTTATGAATATCTTTAACTGCCAGATTACACACAGGCAGGCAGGCGGGGAGGGAACCCAGAGGTATACAGAGCCCAACGTTGTCACCGGAAAATGTAGTGGTACCTCGTATCTGGTACGTTTCTAATCAAAACTGCAATTTTCTCTTTCCTAATTGAAGTTTACAGTATATTGAAAACAAAAGCTCAAAATAACGATTGCTTGGAGTCCACTTACAAGCTTAGGAAATGCTAGTTTCGGCTGCCTGAGGAATCGTTATTTTTCAAACATTTCTACACGCTTCGCGCCATCTAATATTGGCATTCCACTCAAAAATTCACGGGAATGGTTACACATTTTAGAAGTGAATTCTCTGTTTCCCAACATGCAACACGAACATGAAATGAACTGTTGAAGTTTTTTACTTGTGCAATGAAAATGCGATAACATGATTTTTAGCGATGACTTTCCCCATCAGTCAGCAAGTGCAGCTACAAGTTCAAACTCAAGTCAATCATTCAATAACTTCAATCCTTGAAAAGTGAAGGTTCATTTTAAATGCATAAAACAGAGGTATTATGAGAATAGCAGCTACTTGTATGAAGAGACGACTAAGATTTTTGTCGTACACATTTTTCTTGCAAGCAAGTTACCTTTATCGCACGTAATGAAGACGTCGGTCTAGTCTTTCTTGCTCTGACAGTTTCGACTCACTGATTTCGAAAAAAAAACGAAAACTCATCTTTTAGAAGATAAGGTGACGGTTTCTTAGATGACACGTTCGTCAGTCCAGCTCTCCATGCAAGCTCCCTGCTCAGCCCACATAAACTGAGTCTATTGGAATAAAGATGTCTTTTCACCATGACTTAAATTATTGCATGGCAATACGATTATTCAATATGATGGGGTATTTCCGTTTTTTTAGGGTAGAGAGTACCAGGCGAATCCAGGATTTTTCCAGAGAGGGGTCCGATGAAAGCTGTGATCGCCGCCCTGGGGGAGGGTTTGAAAGAAAACCTTTGTAACCTTAGTATTGAGGGGACGAAACGATACTCCCCCCCCCCCTGAAATTTTCACTTGGGGCTAGAGCCACAACAGCCCTGGAGGAAAAATTCGGATAGTTAGCTGCAGTGCACCCGAGGGTGCGAGAGACGTTGAACAGCCGATTTTAGTAAAAGCATAATGTCAAACGGGATTGAAGTAAACCCAACGGGATTTGAACATGTGTTAGTTAGGTTTTACATCTCAATTTCTAACCAATTGGTTTCAGTCGGGACGGTCGGTTGTAGCTTTCTGGTTTGTTTTCCCTGTTACATTGCTTAATATACTGAGCACCAAGCACAATGGCAGTAAGTTCCGTTTTGAAAGTCTTAAACGGTATAACCCGGCCAGGATTCGTACAGTTACAGCATCAAATGAATGTTTTAAATCTAAAATTTGCTCTCGGGAGAAAGCTTATGTCAACAGTCACAACAGCCAGCGATCGTCCTGCTATTTAGATGAAATGGAGTAACAGACACAGTGGATAGTATAAGTGAAAGATCGCAGACCTTTCCTGAGGACTAAGTAGAAAACCATGAATCCATCAGTACCATGAGTCTGCATTCCAAACGCCTGCACTGCATGAAGCGCGATATGATTTCAATATCTAGGCCCAGACCGCGTGTTTGGTCTAAGGGTAAGACCATCGGATTCCGCCTCTCACGCGGAGGGCCCGGGTTCTATTCCCAGGTCGAGTCATACCACAGACTCTTAAAATGGAACCTACTGTCGTTGTCGGCTGGACTTGAACCAATAGGTTGAAAATTGGGTCGTAAAACTCTAACGAACTATAGTTCCAAGCCCATGCGTGATCTGTAATACATGATGGTGATTCCATAAATTGGTACCCAGGCGCGATGCAGGGGCGGGGGATCAGAGGGTCAGGGCCCCTTCTGCTCTTGTTCATCAAAAAATTTGAAACGCAAATTTTAAACATGTTCGTCTCGAGAGCGGTTGCCCTTACATGGCAGATATGTCTCTTCATCCACTGGGCTAATCCTTTATCGATCAATTAACAAACTTCCTAAACATAACAACATGAAAACATCCACAGACATCAAAGAAACGTGAGAGTAATATTTTGTAATGTCTTCCTCATTGTGCTTCATTTTTGTGTTGTTTGGATCGAGAAATCTGTAAAAAAATGAATCTTGAAATGTAGGTGGTAGTAAAAGTACGCTTACGAAGTTATCTTGAGTCAATTCACTCGAAATACAAATAAATAACCAGAATGCAAAAATGCATTGAGGTTTCGATGGTACATAAATGATCCGTTTCAAAGAGTGTCTTCATGCACCATTATCTTCTCATTCAAATGTTATACTAGCATGTTCAAAAAATTATTTTGTCATTCCAGATGACCTTTTGACCTCCCTAAAAGCCATACATTGCTAGACTGACAAACAACAGGCAGACAAATGGACAAACAGCTATCTTGAGAGATTATATTTAAAAAGGTTTCCAGGCTTCGACCCCTGGAGACCCCAGATAACCTTTCATCTCTGCCAAAAACAATGGGGACCATCTTCTGACCATAATGCATCCACATACTCATATATGAAATCTATTCAAGTTTCCTATCTTGAGATATTGCATAAGCAGGATTTTCAGACTTTGACCAGCAGTGACCCCTGATGACCTTTGAACTCCGCTAAAAACAAAAGGGACCATCTACTGACTATAATGCATCCACATACCAAATATGAAATCCATCCAAGTTTCCTGCCTAGTTGAGATATCGCATTAACAAGGTTTTCAGACTTTGACCAGTAGTGACCCCAGATGACCTTTGATCTCTATCAAAAACAATAGGGACCATCTCCTGACCATAACGCATCCACATACTAAATATGAAATCTATTCAAGCTATCTACCTTGAAATATCATTTTAACAAGATTTTCAGACTTTGGCCAGTAGTGACCCCAGATGACCTTTGACCTCCATCAAAAAAAAATAGGGACCATCTACTGACTATAACGCATCCAAATACCAAAAATGAAATCCATCCAAGTTTCCTACCTTGAGATATCGGGTTAACAAAGTTTTCAGACTTTGACTGCTGGTGACCCACGATGACCTTTAACCCCTGTCAAAAACAATAGGGACCATCTCCTGACCATAACGCATCCACATACCAAATATGAAATCTATCCATGCTTCCCATCTCAAGATATTGTGCTAACGAGATTTTCAGACTTTGACCCCTGGTGACCCAGAAGACCTTTGACCTACACCCAAAAACAAAAGGGACCATTTTCTGACCATAACGCATCCACATACCAAATATGAAATCTATCCAAGTTTCCTATCTTGAGATATTGTGCTAACAAGATTTTCAGTCTTTGACCCCCGGTGACCCCAGATGACCTTTGACCTCCGTCAAAAACAATAGGGACCATCTCCTGACTAAAACGCATTCACAAAATAAATGAATCTATTCAAGCTTTCTACCTTGAGATATCGTGTAAAAGAGATTTTTAGACTTTGACCCCCCGGTGACCCAAGATGACCTTTGACCTCCACCAAAAACAATAGGGACCATCTCCTGACTATAACGCATCTTCATACTAAATATGAAATCTATCCAAGCTTTCTACCTTGAGATATCGTGTTAATGATAATTCCAGACTTTGGCCCAAGGTGACCCCAGATGACCTTTGACCTCCGTCAAAAACAATAGGGACCATCTCCTGACTAAAACGCATTCACAAAATAAATGAATCTATTCAAGCTTTCTACCTTGAGATATCGTGTAAAAGAGATTTTTAGACTTTGACCCCCCGGTGACCCAAGATGACCTTTGACCTCCACCAAAAACAATAGGGACCATCTCCTGACTATAACGCATCCACATACTAAATATGAAATCTATCCAAGCTTTCTACCTTGAGATATCGTGTTAATGATAATTCCAGACTTTGACCCAAGGTGACCCCAGATGACCTTTGACCTCTGCTAAAAACAAAAGGGGCCATCTACTGACTGTAACGCATCCACATACCAAATATGAAATCTATCCAAGTTTTCCATCTTGAGATATCGTGTTAACAAGGTTTTCAGAATTTGACCCCTGGTGACCCCAGATGACCTTTGATCTCCACTGAAAACAATAGGGTCCTTCCTCTCAATATGGCACACCTATGTACCAAGTTTGAAACCTGTCAGACATTCCTATCTTGAGATATCGTGTTAACAAGCAAAGTGTCACAAACACCCACACATACACACACACACACGCACACACATACACACATACATACACACACATACATACATACATACATACATACGCACGCCATCATGAATGCATTGGTTTCTCTTATCATCGAAACCAAAAAACCTGCAAAGTACCACATTTGAGGCCAGTTTTCAAATGACCATACATCAGAATAATCTCTTTTCTATTGGAGTCCTAACTTAGAACTTCATAAAGGACATTCTCATCATCATTTCTAGTACTAACTTTAGGCAGTTTCTGGTTCTTACTTTTGCCGATGCTTGAAAATCAGGCCATGACCAATATTTTGCTGAACCAACATCGAAAATAATGATGACAAATAATTGGTGTTGATGTTGTTTGAGAATTATGCATCTCAGTTTGTTCTTACATTGCAATCACATCGCACCTACACGCTGTACTGGTGTTTAGAAGGCGTTGATCGTCTTAATTAAGATTACACACCGCACTATATCGCGTACGCGCGATCTTGGAAGTGAAGTCTTACTTTTTATTTTCATTGTATAAATAATATCAAAACTTTAGAGGTGTATAGCGCCATCATTTGATTGTCTCTAGTTACGGACACCCTAAATCGCGGTTGTTTATGTGGACAAAATTCTACCTTGACAACCAAGAGGGTGGCAGAGTGGTCTATTCCAGCTGCACAGCTGATGTGCACGAGTGCTGTAGTCCGGACTCGGAATCATGATTTCAGAATTAGGACGATTAATAGACCAGAGGGGTTGATATTTTTCCCATTGAGAAAATACAAGGGCTCGAGTTCTTGAAAGATGAAAATTGGCGGACTCGTGACTCGCACTCACCATACTCGACTACAAACCTGCTGTGCACTCATGTGATTCACACGTGCATTGGGTGATCAACTGCACGATCAAATGGTTACAGTATCCGACTTACAAGCGGGTCGAAGAACACAACCGTAAACTCAAACTTACACAGGAGTAAGGACTTAACGACAATATCTCGAAATAGGCCCTACTATTGAAAATTCAACACAGACAGTGCTATCTTCGTCCGAAAAGAAAAGAATCATACTTCAAACTGAAAACAGGGATTCCTAAAAGGAAAATCGCGAATAGCACGATCTTGTGTGAAAGATATGTAGAATCTGCAGGGTCTATTTCGAGAGTATACATCTTAAGAGCATCTTCACTAGCAGCGGAAGATGTGGAGTAGAATTTGAAAATCTAAAATGTTATCACTTACTCTATACAAAATCACCATTGCGTTGCCCAAACAAATGCACCTTTGGAATACTCTTTTTGAATTCTTGACCTGGTGGTCCTTTCTTCTTTTACTTGGTACCGTAGTATCCGGAAGGACAACTCAAGTTCTGGGTAGAACTGCGTTTCGACTGAATGGACTCCACCAAAATTGCATCTTCTGTTAGATCTACAATTTGACTAGAGTTCTATCACTGTGATATCTGATCAGCACCCTTCACTGGTATATACGGGTCCTGTTGAACAATAGAATCGCCTTCTTGAAACGGATGCCATGAATCAAATATCTGGGACGGGGAATCTGAGACTCTAGGCCCCATCAGTGGGTAGCACCCTCTCAAGAAACGAAAGAACGATTCGTATATTTTTGTGTTATAAAAGTTATATCTCCAGACGATCTCACACAAATTGTCTTCAAAGTTATCCAGAGCAATGCCATTAATCTTTCGGAAATGTTGATTTGGCGTGCTTCCAGGTCCTTTTGATATGGTTGGTATGTACTTTTACAATATCAGTCGTGACTGTCTTTGGAAATATATAAATATGTGATACTGAAAACTGTTTGTATCCAAAAGAATTAGGTTTACAAGAGGATGACCAATCGTCGGGAAAAATTGTTGATCCCGGTCTGCAATGTCTTTGGATTATATAAAATAACTACTCTTTGCTCCTATTCTCCACGGGGTATAATATTAAAATGTTCCTTTTCCTTTCAATAAGTCCAAAACTCCCGACCTTTGCCGCTTTATTGACTCCTCGATATGTTTGGATTTCCGTCCAAACAGACTTTCGTCGATTTCAATAATTCCCCCTTCTAAATGCAATTCATTTAAAAATGAGATTATTGTAAATATAGTTTCGGAAAATATCAAATATAGTTTGCCCTGTCAATTGGTGAACTTTTATATAAAATGCTAGCGAAGTTTACACAATTAGTAAAGTGTTTCTTTCTAAACATTTCTTGATGAAGATTAAAATATCCCTGAAATCGTAGAGTGAACCCTCAATAAAGGTGATCTTCCTTATACTGTATTCTTTGCAATGTCCATTTTTCTGGTATCTCCACGCAAAACAATCTTTTTGTTTTTTCTTAACTCAAAGGCATAACTTCTACAGATTTCACACGTTAGAGATGAAGCAATTAGTCAATTTCATTTTGGCCATTCGATTACATCTTCACCGTCTTGTAAAAGTAATGGATAGAGATTCCAAGGGGTACCTGAGTCGACCAAAAAATTTTGCACTCACTTGCCAAAATTGCCAGGCATAAAGTTTCCACCTACCTTGTTTCTCTTTTCATTAAAGCTGTGCAGCTTCATCCTTCCATCTAAATATTTATATCGTCCCGAAGTGACATTCCAAGCATACAAATTACACTTTCGTCCACTTTCAATTTTCATAAACAAAGCATTGAAATGGTATTTGGCCGCTTTTTCCCGATAGAAACCAACCACATTCATCCTGTCAGTAAAAAAAATAAGAAAAAAAAACTGGGTTTAATCCATTGACGAAAGCTACTTCTATAAATAAGGAGCCCAATTTATGAAACTTTGGGTAAATTTTGGATATTGCTCAAAAAAGGAAAGGCAAAAGAAGTTACATGCCAACTTAAAGATAATATCACCCATCAATTAATACACTGAAATAAATGAAGCCTAATTGCATCACGAAATAAAAACAATGGATTAAAATAGCATTTTGTGTTTCACATGTGCAGAAGGGACACTAAAGCCGAATTTTAGGATTTTTGCCATATACCATGCAGCTTATGGGATACATGTCCTTCTTAGCTAATAGGTTGTTCATTTCCATTGGCACACAAATCAGTTGCAAATGTTACGTGCATTTTGGTTACTGCAATTTTTACGTTCTTGTGCATAACGGGACACCATTTTGGTGTGTTCCGAGTAAAATATTCACAAGGGGAACTCGAGACTTTCCCAAAATTACGCTCACGTCATTCATTTTTTTCAAAATTCTGACACAAAATAGGCTAAGTGACAAGGTAAAATGTTGCAACACAGGATTGTTTGCCACACATTTTTCAGTTTGCTATAAGAACACAACATGGTTCACTTTGCCTATAAACAGAAATGTGGGACACTAACATTTTGGTTTTTTTTTTTTGTTTGTACACGTGAAACTCATGAACTCTGTTCCAACGTACTTGCTAAGCTAAGCATTTTGATAACCAAACTTATTACGAGAAAACGACATAACTTACATTATGCATTACATTAAATCATGCATATTTCAAATCAAAAAAACACAGTGCCCCTGCCCGTCACAGCTTTGATGTCACGTTTACACTTGAAACATGTCAGTACTTTGTTACATGAAATCCACTTTTGCTTCGTTTGAATGGTAACAACAGACGTATTTTAGGTTATTAATGGAAGATTAATTATATATCTCAAAATGTACAAAATATGTTATAAGAAAATATCCCAATGTAATGGGACACCAATAGGCTAACCATTTTTAATTATGGAATGTACCTATCAATATACGATCAAAACAAACATTTTGGTCTAAAATAACCGTCGGATTCGACGAGGCAATTCAGATGCATATCCAATTATTTCTTGAATATCCTTCCACGAAAGATAAATATCTCGTCCTCTCCCTCATCACCGATTTTAAACTGGATTTTACTGCCCCAGTTTCGAACGTCTAAATACTTTTTTAATAACTCCCAGATTAGCTCATGCGTTTCTTACGAAACAATGCAAACTGGACGTATTAAACACGTCTGTTCGTGCGCTGACGAGCACGAACATACGTGTTTGCGCGACTAGCATAAACTGCGTAACTAATACATATGATATGTTCGAGCTCGACTAGTAGAGGACGTAGCCAGCACTCTTTAGGTTATGCATTGACGTCACTGCATTGCGAGGGCGCGCGCGTATTGGAAACACACGCACAGAGCGCGTGATCAGTTCCATCCACTTAGCCAAATTGAAACGCACTGACCTCAAGTGCATGATCTCTGTAGAACTTGTGCATTGACGACAAAGATATTATAAACATAGATACCAAACTTAAAATGGCGCGGTGACTCCTCATGGAGGCCGAATTGGAGAGGCGAAAAAGCTGATCACTGATCAGTCGTTTTGAAAGCTAACAGCTTATTGATATCTTCCGGTAGTATAGATACATGTGATTTTCAAACATTGCAATTCTTGCAATTCAAACACCGTCCTTCAACAAATTTCACGTACATGAAACAGTTTTAGGCTTCTTCGCCGGCTTTCTTCTTAAAAACATTTGAACATTAACGCACAACGACTGGTTTGAAGTTCATTAGCTTACTGATTGGTTAGGTTCTATGGTATCTTCACAAGCGCACGTCTATGCACGCGTTTACATTCTTTCGCGCTTTCAACAAAAAATCAGCTACTGCGTTCTTTTCCGAGCACGCGGAAGTACGCGTCAATTATTTCGGGCTTTACACGGAGAAATTCATTGTGTGCGTACAGAACTCGCTCTGAAATGCACTCACACTGACATCTCGTCACAATGGAATTTTCTGTTACGCATGCATAGTTGTGCGCGCAGATCACCGGATAAAACACAGTGCGCATGCCAAACGAACCCCTCCGCCCTCCGATTGAGCCTCCTTGAGGAATCAGCGCGTCTACCAGTGTAGGGATAGGAGTTTGGTATATACGTTTGTAATATCTTTGATTGACGACACATTGTTGTCAACCTTGGGGCAAAACAATGGAACACTCGGCCGTACGCATAAGAATTCGCCCTACACGTGTAACAGACTATGTGCGTCTTGAACTGAATGACAAATCATCTGTCTGCATTTGCTAAGCAGACCAAGGTCTACATGCGCTGTCAAAATTTCGGCCAATCTGAGAGCAAGAGCAAGGTACACAATGGTTTAGTCTCCTGCGCTCAGGCTTTGTTCTGTGGCGACAACATTTTGGCGATTTTCGAAACCTCAGAAGAGGTGTATTTTCCCTCCCAATTCTCGAAGAGTAAATGAACAGCAATACTTTTGTTGCTGTAGGAACATCATTTTACATCGAGTTCAATTATGCAAAAGTTGGCGTCAAATATTAGTAGCATGTCCCCTACATCTGAGATTTGTTTTCAACTTTCAGAGTCGTAAAGCGAAGGTAAATGATACCAAGTTGCCTACTGAGTACTGAGCCGCCTCGCTTAAGCATAGCCACTGTTGTTTACTTCTGTCTTTGTTTGACTTGATACAACGCACATAGCGTGAATGTGAATCAATTAAACAAAACGTTCCATTAGCAACAGGATTTACTACGAAACCCTGGGTATCGATTACGAATGGGGGCTTCAGTAGTCTACTTAGCATAACATAAACTGGAATAGATAATTGGCACTTACTTTCGCGTGTGAGTCCTCGAACTTCAAATCCTAGACTAGACCAAAACGCCAAGTGTACAGTATTTCACAACGATTGAAAAAGACGTACGCTGCTGCTTACGAGATCAAAGCATACACAACTCATGTTAATATTTAAACCAGAAAACAACAGCTGCACGTAGCCTAACTTGTATGTAGGCTATGACAAACATGAACGCGCTCTTGAGCGCGTGTCCAGGCTTTCATAAACACGCGTATTTTTGTTTTGCTAAGGACGCGCACGCGTCATTGCACGCAAAAACGTTATCCAATAATTATCCAATATTTAAAAAGCGCGCGTTTTATTCCTTCAGGTTTTTAAAACGCGTTACGGCGTAAGTTGAGGCTAATCCTGTGCACCCCATACGCAGGCAAGCCCTAAAACGTAGCAAGCTGTTATCCCGGGTCCCATTTAAGGTAGGATTCCATATATGTACGTATGCGGATACGGCGAAAATCGCTCACACATGGTTTCAATGAACTTGATTCCATCAGTACGGATTCGGATACGTTGACGAATCCGGAAACGCATGCGGTAAACCCGACCGCACCATGTAGCGATCGGTACGGCAAATCGGATGATATTCGGATGCGATATGACGTCATTTTGTCATAATTAATTGCTGTCACGACCAAATTTAATTTCTTTACCAAAAGAAAATGCCTCGAGCAAAATATGAAATCAGTATTTTTGAGACTGAGAAACTTATTGAACTTGTCAGGGAGCATCAATGCTTATACGATGCCAAACTTCCTGATCACATGGATTCTCAATAATTCACCCAAAACATCTGAAAGAGCATTGCCAATGTCATGGGAAGAGAGGACATCGACGGTGGGATATTAACCTGATCTCGGCCTAACGTTAGGTCTAGGCCCTAGGCTTTGACCTGTAATGTGTAATTTCTGCCTACCCTTATGTTTACCTATATCTAGGCCTAGGTCTTATTATAATTGTAGTAAGGTTATGTATAGCACTAACCTGTAGGCCTAGATCAAAGGGTCATCACCATGACACCTCTCGGTATCTCAACTTCACATGGGATATGGCCTCTTTCATAGAGATCCCACAACTTATATGGAGAAAATAATGCCAGTATAAGGTCTACGTTAACGTTAGGTCTTGCTCTTCTAGCTAGTAACGTTACTCTTTAGGTTTTTTGAGTGACCAAAACTGACGTTAAATTAACACGAACAGAACACATCGTTAGCCTTTATTACTAGCGTTATTGAGTATTCTTTGTAGTAGGAAGTAGAGCTAGAATCAGTAACTTCAGGACAGTGAAAATTCACAAACTAGGCCTAGGCTATGCCTAAGTAGAATAGTGATTTGTCCTTCCGACTATCAGTTACTACTAGTAATTGACTTCTCAAGGTTGCCCGTAGGCCTACTGGATCTAACGTAAGGCCTATGTTGCCTAAAGGGCTTTCTTCAAAACAATGCATTTAGCAATAATTTTATCACTGGACTCAATTCAGATTGTATTGAAAATTTACACCTTTCTAGGCCTAGCCTAGCTATAGGCCCCCCTATTATGTTTTGTCAACTTCACTAAACATTTCAAATGGAAGGAGGTAATATGTGGGCAAATGATTTAGGGCCTAGCCTACAGCATGTGCACCTGTTGAATGAGATTTATGATTAAGTTAGACACCTGGAAAGTGCGACAATGTTCTCTTGAAATCAACCTCTAAATTTACGGTCACTCCCAGTACTTTCTAATGTATTTGAACAGAGCATATCATTCTCAGTTTGTAATTGTTCGAATACTTTTCGCTCTTGAGTCTTGGGGCCGGTTAACTGCCTAGCGTTAGCCTAGCATAATTCTGTTCAAATTTACAACCGGGCGGTGTAAGTTATCAGTGATTTTAACAATGAAACTGCTCCAAAGTATATGAAGTTTGGCACAAAATTGGTCCCATTATTTTCGGTGTTATAACATAATTAATGTCAATTACGCAATTGCGTCATAGTCTAAACGTTAGGCAAGATTGTTGAACTACTGTTAATGTTGTTACGTTCGATACTGCACTCAAAAAATACACGTACATCATAATTATATGCTTCGTATGTTTCTTGACTGGTCATACTCTGTCATTACAGTCTATTCTGTGCGTGGCGTGATGATCTACCTAATTTGCATGCTGAAGTGAACAAATGTTTTTTGCTATATTCATCTCACATTTTGGCGCGAAAACATAGGCCTATATATTCCAACAACGTTGACTTTCACGTTAAATGGCAGTGGTCTATATGGCTATCCTAATCAAGTGTGCATTATTAGTCCTAACGTAGGCCTATAGTGCAATATGGTTGATGACTAATGAGGTAGCCTAAATAAAGATTTCATGTTAAATTGAATAACATAAAAAAATTTTTAAATGGAGGTAGAAGTTAAGCCTAACTTGATCGTTGGGCCTAACTGTGATAATTAATTCCCACTCAATTGAGTCAAGAAGCCTAACTGTTAGTGTTAGGGCCTAGGCCTAGCCTAATTAGTTTTTCACTTTCAGCCCATTCATTTGAAGCTAGGACATGGCCCTGGCCCTTTAACAAGCTGAAAGTAAGCTATGCCTATGCACTTCCAATTATATAATATAGTGAACCGAACACAGCCTAGGCCTAGGCTGGGCCCTAAACCTAGGCCGTTGTCTTGTGTAATCATCACTTTCGACAAATTGGAGGAGCGTAGACCACGCTTAAACATGTTCATAATTTCAAATGTGCGATAACATTTGGCCTTGGTCTAGTCTAACGTCAATTAGCCTAGTCGCAGCATATTGCATAGACACAACCGAACGAGTAACGTTCGCGTTATAAAGCCTTAACGATAGACCTAGGCCTAGGCTATATATAGGCCATGCCTAACGTTAGGCTAAGTAAGATTAGCCTACGTTAGCAATACTAACGTTAGAAGTAACGTTAACATGTTAGAAGTAACGTTAACAATTTCGTGGTTAGACAAGCAGTCTAACCAATTGCGCTTCGGCTTTGCGTTTAGGGAAGCTAATTCTTACCTGCTACGCATTCCAATACCTCCAGTTCCAAACTTACTGCTTTTGAAATAATGTGAAAACCGCAATTTCTGCTGGTGATCATAAATCAAGCATAAAACCTCGCGTAACAAAACCTAGTAACACGTTAGATCAGACGCCACGTACGTGTACTACTACTAATAACGTTTTATAGTATGTATGTACGCCTAGGCCTAGTTGTTCACATCACATTCAGGCATATATACTCGCGACGCGTGCGGGTACGCATTTTTTCCGGTAAATATTGCAGTGTTTTGCTATACACGCGCGGTGCACGTGTTCAGCGTGTTGTGTAAAGTAGGTCAGGTAAACATTAACTCACAGTATACAATAGCAAGCAAGTTCTTTACAGTGAAACTAAGCTGAGGAGAAAATCACCCTTCCACCCGAAACACAGCTTACACTGCAATGCAATGCAGCCTAGACAGTATAACCTAACTTGGAAAGTATCGTAACAATTCTTACCGGCATGTACCTAACCAATGATCGGGGTAAATCAATCATCAAAACAAGGAAATCACTCGCAAGGAGCTGTACTGTCTCATCAAGCAACAGACGCTTGACGTCTGTTGACCCTCATATGTTATTAAACATACATCAAAAAGCCTCATGGTCAACATTTTGAAATTCAGTCTCTCAAAAAGGGTAAATTTTCTACAGGGTAGGGGGAATACTTTCCCGGAACGCGGAATGCCCCCCGAACAACGGACACTCTGCCTTTTGAAACTACCTGGATATAATTTTCCGGTCAACCAGTAAAAAGATTAACTACAAAACAAATAACAGTAACTGCCTCGATCCAGACCCCTTAATCTTTCATTTAAATAAAAAAGACTTCCTTAAGAATGTTGGTTATGTGGAGCTTGAAGTTTCACATTTAGCAATTTTCGACTACGGTTAAAGTGTACCTCGAGTCAAAAAATTCAAAAATATATATTAAAGACCATGAAAAATAAATTCTAACAGTCCAACTCCCATCTTCATAGGACATTCAAACAAATTAGCCCATTGCGCAATAATTTGTGACTTTCTTGTTGTACAACTCACATTTCCTGCTTTGTTTCCCTTTAAAATTAAAAATGTTTTTATGACCTTGAACACTTCCTGTCTGCTTGCATAGCATGTTCCACAAGGAGGGAGTAATAAATTACATCACCCCATTAGAGTCCTTTCACACCTTGGTACAGGGTGCAGTAGTGTTTAGAAAAACAAAGAAATACAAAGATTTTTTGAGTAGTACAACAATGACATCACAAATTATTGTGCAATAAACCATTTTAAATTGAATGTATAAACTTCAGCATGTTATATCTCAGCTCAGGAATGTCCTATTCAGATGGAAGGTGACCTGTTAGAATTCATTTTTCATGGTCTGTAATATATGACTTTGTTGAATCTTTTGACTTGAGGCACACTTTACGTGAGACGTGAGATCCGTCATTACTTTATTGACAGAACGCATTCATCGGAAATTTAAGAGAAGTAGGCAAAATGATGCAGAATTAAACATGATAATGCTTTCCTGTTTATGCTATATTCTTCTTTTATTTCTCAGCTGTATAATGGAAGAAAAAATGGCGAAACCTACAGGATACCTACATGAAAAAACGCGGAGAGGTAAAATCCAGTAAAAGTGGACAGGCTGCGGAGAGAGCCAAAAAGTGGCATTTCTTTGATATTTTGTCTTTCCTTGATACATTCATCGAAGAAAACAAGTACGAATTTTAGATCAATAAACTTTCAATCAAGTTATGAGTACATACATACAGCAGTAAAATTATTCCATATTTTCCCCTTAGCAATTACTTCTTATACTGAGTTGAATTTGTGTCAATGTGAAGAGCAAACAATTGTCGCCTTTGAAAATATGAAAATAATATCAGGCACTTATCTCATGTACATAGGCATAGGCTTTTATAATCTTTAGCATAGTGTGGAAAAGTATGCTTCCCTTAAAGCAAGGCAGAACTACTTAAATTTTATTGAAACAAACTTAAACTCGAAATTAGGGAGCTCCTAAAATCAACTTCCTGCCGAAATGAAAACAGTACCAATTCGTTTTTGCGTATATCCACACTGCATGATGCACATAAGTATCCACACTGTAGTAATAAATACACCTGTATCAAACAGTTTCGTTTCATTTCGGTATAAGTTTCACAGAAATTATAAAACTGCATGTCAACCATACCAGGCATTTGATACAAATAATCATGAGTGACATTTAATACATAAAATTAAATCACCTTTTCTCTTTTGCCATAGTGTAACATGTAATTTTTTTTTATCGCAGTACTGAGAGCAACGTTCCATTTTTTGAATCTGGGTGTGACATGTCTCTTGAGGATCAGTTATCCCATTGCAGTTTACATGGAAGGTAAGTCATGGCAGGTTATTAGGAGTCATATAGGAGTGTGACATTCTTCAATCAGGGATGTGTTAAGTACCGTTCACAGTGATGGAAACCGAAACCCGGGCGGGCGCAAAGGACAAATTTTAGTTGACTTTACTACGTACCTCTGTCCAGCAAAATAAGTGTTTACCCCTCTGCTTATCATCCAAAATATCTCAAAAACAGGCAAGTAAGTCTCCAACAATCAACCAGTGTCTTCAATGTTTACTATCATGGTAGAAAGATATGTACCGGTATATTGTCATTCATAGAACTGTTACAAATAAGGATAAAATTATCGGTAAAATGAGAATTTATTAGTCCAATGTCATGTAAAATTATGCCGTGAAAGTACCTTTCGCTACACGCGCATCTTGCCAATCTACTGGCGCAACTCTGTTAAAGAACTCCTTAAATGCTTGCCTGTATTGCATGGCTGCTACCCCCGCTCTGTTACCAACCCTCGGAAGTTCTCGCAACCCTTCCATTGCTGTTCTTTCAACATCTTGGCTCAGTTCGGCAGTTTGTCCAGGAGTTGTTTCTCGTTGAATGATATTGTGTAGAACACAGGTTGCTTTCACAATGTCATTAACCCTTTCTGCTCGGACTGCATTTTTGGTGTGATAAACTATCCACCGAGCAGCAGCCCTTCTATTGCTGTTCTTTCAACATCTTGGCTCAGTTCGGCAGTTTGTCCAGGAGTTGTTTCTCGCTGAATGATATTGTGTAGAACACAGGTTGCTCATATTAAAGATTTGTTCGTCATGCAGGGGGACAATTTCTTCCTGGGTAAGGGCGGAGTACATGCCTTTGAAGCGGGAATGCTTCATCGCCAATATATACATACGGGACATTGCCAAGACGCTCCGCTTCTGGAAGGGTCGAATCACCGGGGAGATTCAAACCATTAGATGCAATACCCTTCCCCAAATTAGAATTAGCGAATATACCCCCATCACTATTTCTACCATAGGCCCCATCATCGATACAAAGGAATTGCAAGTTGGCATCGACTTCCGCCATCAGGACCGTGGAGAAGGTGTTTTTGAAGTTGCAGTAGAGTGATCCAGAATTAGGTGGGGCCTTCATTACAATGTGCTTCCCATCTATTGCCTCTAAACAGTGGGGGAATTGCCATTTTGTCCAAAAGTTGGCAGCAATAATCTTCCATTCGTTTCTGGTGTTTGAAAATGGCATAAAAACGGCTGATATCTGACGCCGTACTACTTTGCAAACTTCATTCACAATATTGCCTACAGTAGTATATCCTACTCGGTAATCAAATGCGATTGAACGAAATGATTCTCCAGTGGCAAGAAATCTGAAAAATACAAACAGTGATTGAATTATATAAATCAAAATTAAGATTAAGTGGTAAATATCACCCATTGCATCATAAAAAGTATAGTAGACTGTTCTCTCTCATGATTGGTTCTGGAAAATCATATGATAATATTTCTCCTCAATTGTTAAACTTAAACGAAGAGTCACTGGTTTTATTACAATACTTTAAACCTGCAATATGGAAGTCATTTGAAAAATTTTTTGAAGAGAAGTAAAAAGACAATTGTGAAATCTATCTACTGGCTTCAAAATAAGCGAAAGACATGAAGAGCACGAAGAGCCCGCTACTCGGTTATCAGCGTCGGGAATACGTACCAAATGGATACTAACTTTAAAAGATTAGTTGAATGAACATGTAATCGGTACAAAGCTTTCCATACGGGCGAAAACCCCTTCTGACTGCGTGATGCTATCAAGCAATCTGAAAAAAATTCTCTATTATGTTGGTGTTCTTTCCACAGCACAATTGAAACAATTTGCCCACCCTCCCCAACAATTTGCTCACCATCGCCGACCATGTGCAGTGGCTCAGACACGGTAGCCACAACCAAACAGACAACGACTAAATGCCAACCGAAGGCGAAGAGACAAAAAAAGGGAAATGACAGTGGATTAGAATTTGCCCTCCAAGAGCTAATCCGCCAATACAAACGGACCTGGGATGACTTTGAGAGGGAAAAGAAGGACCAACCACCTAAAGATGGGAATGAACTATTTTTGGTTTCCCGAAAGGGAAAACTATGGAACCAGTCTTCAAGTTCACCGAGGCAAAACCTTGAGAGGGACGGCGGATTGCGAAGTCGATATTGACTTTTACAAGTCATCCATACAAATGAGCGACGACGATTACTTATACCGCATGCTTTTACAATATTGCTCGACATAGTGTTTCTACAAAACAAAAGTCAAAAACTTTTTTCTTACTAAAAATTTATGGGGTCGTCAAGTGTTTAATAATATAAAAAGTCGTAAATAACTTTGAAGTTTACTGCATTCTTGGAGAAAATCCTCTAAGCCTGCGATTATAAGCCTAACTCGTTGTTGTCTTAGATCAGACTAAAACAATGTACACATATACAGCCACTAATGATATAGCAATGCGCAACCCATCCGCTTTGTACTCCGTATTTTACATATCTGTAACGCACTACGACTACAAGCAAGTCGAAATGCTTCTCATCTGGCGACAATCGCAATGGAGTTTTACTGTGTAAACTTTCTCCACATACAGTTAACTCAGTGAGGATTTAGGGTACATTCTGTGTATAAAACAAGAGACCAGTCGATTCTTTGCGATAGACGAGCTGTAGGGTATTGTGAGGGTGTCAGTGTCATGAAGTATCGTGTGCCTATGTAAGGCTGTGTTTGCAGTTTGTGAATTTGAAATCGTTTATTCTGTTTCAGAGATGTTTTCAAACTTTACTTTTCCTTGTGTAATTAATGTTGCTGCTGCTTAGAGGCGATTGAATTAGCGGAGGTTCCGTAGTAGCTGGTCTTGTTTGTAAGAAGACTTCAAACCAACTTAGTTTTAAACCTGTAATAACCATTGGTAGAGGTAGCTTGATGTTGCTTGTAGAGAACGGCCACAATTAGTTTGTGTTTGGTTCGTATAGGTTAAGGTCAGGTTAGATGAGGTTTTCATGGCTTAAGTTTGTTGGTTAAATCTGGCTGGCCAAGGCTATATAGCCTATATTTCAATTGTGGCTCAATGACATGTTTTCCGGCTTATGCTGAACACCAAGCAGTTTTCCGGCATATGCTTAGCACCAAACTTAATGGCTGACCTATGTCACTTGCTACTTGACGATGAGGGAGTTGTCTAGACTCCAATTCATAGGCTTTCTTCTTTGTAGGTCTATATTTTCAGTAGGCCTATGCTAATTACTTGTACTTAGTAAAGTAACCCAATTAATTAAGAGTGCCTTTGCAAGAATCTTGGTAGGGGCCGTTTAGAATTGGTTTGATATTTTTTATATACCTCCGGTAGTATGCGGTTACAGCCCTATACTCTACACCCTCATATTCCGACCCCCTTATGTTCCGACATTTGATCGTAGATGAGCACATGGGTGTCGGAACATATAGGGCTGTCGGAATATAGGGCAGTCACCGTAATATGCTATACAGCCTAGTTCCCGCTCGTAGCCAGAGTGAGAAGAAGGCAAAACCCGGGAAAATTTTCAAGGTGACAAAGTGTGTGGGCTACTGCAAGTAATAAGTCAATGAGAATAATCAAATTAGGCCTATCTGGGGAAAATCATGGGGGCTTAGCCCTCTTTGGAGACCCCTTACATGACTACGGATCTGCTAACATACATGTTTTTTATTAACTGGGGAGAACTCTTTGTATTGACTCTCTAAGAGAATTTGCTGGTATAATATTCTCAGTTACTGCCACAGGTGAATACCATAGCCTACTTATCACATACTGGAATGGTTTCGTGGAGAAAATAAACATGCACTCTTCCGCAGTATCTTAAGTTGTCAAGTGTCGTTGAGGTAACCCTTAAGGAGAATTTCTTCATTGCATTGCTTTTCGTGGGGATGTTTAAATGGCCAAGCTATCCAATATTGAACCTGGTAATGCCCCACTCAGATGCATGGACATTTTGGTCATAACTTGCGGTGCACTATGATTCCTCAAGGACCAACGGTGATCTCTAACAGTATCCTTTCGGGAAACGTACATAACTGTGGTTTTGATTTCAAAGTTGTGTGGAACGGATGAAGATGTTAAACCCAAGTTATCGGTCGTATTTAAAAATGCAAATTTCGCAACATTTTTTAATGCAGAAAACCCGGACGTGGCCCCAGAGCCAATAATGCCATTGCCTCCTCAAATGTCAACAGTTTCTTATACAACTGAATCAGCTGATACGTTGAAAATATTACATGTTTAAAAATATAAATTTTTCTCTTCTTCTTTTTGTGTGCATACCTAACGCAAATTGCAAGTCTTTGACGAGGGCAGATGTCTTCTTTGCTCCTACAATGCTTAGCTATATCCTTTTCCACTAAGTTCAGGACTTGCCCAAATTGATTTCTGGTAAGACGAAAAGTATTGCTTGAATTTAACATTGTCGAATAAAAGCTCATTGACTAAAGTGTAATAAGCTCTGTATCTCCGTCTGTTACGGAACAGTCGGTGAACCCACCATCTGTGTTTTCTAACTTTCTTTACGCTGTTTCTGTAACTGAAGAGAAAATAATAACTTTATTGATCGTGATACAACAAATATAGTTTTAGTTTAACTTACACTCTAAAACAGTTGGGTGAGATAATCACCATCACCGTTTACGTGTGTGACAGTACTGAATTTAGGTATGACTGAGTGTCCAAAATGGTTAAATTTAAAGGGAAATTGGGTAATTAAATGCCACATTCTTGCGTAACCCACCACTTGGCTGACAAGTTATTGGGAAAAATTTACTCAGTTTGAGTATTGTCAAATACGTGACCAGCGGTTGAAAAACCTGCTACCTAACTGTTTTAGTGTGTATAAGCCTAAAGTCTGGAGAAGGCTCGGCATGGGGAATATCCTCTGAATCCCTCACCGGAAGAGTTATAAGAATGGCTTGATATACTTTTGCACATTTTACCGCCTCTCGGAGAATGGTAAATTACGAAAACTTGTCCATAATATTTTGTCCAAGGAATTGGCCAAAACTGAAGAAAATGACAATTTTTTGAAACGTGTTACTTGGTAATGTATTTCTATATATTTCCCACACCTCAAAGTTCCTTTCCGCTCACGTGAAAAAATAAAAAAAATCATAAATGAGGACAAAATGTCACTAGTCAGGGAAGTCGTATAAAAATAACTTTTTGAGGAAGCAAAAACTTGACTATTTGTGAGCCCAAACTAGTGATTTTACAATTTCATATTACCCTCATGGCGGTAAAGTGATTCTTTTCATTTTTTAGACATGCATGTGAAGGTTTCAAATGCATTTCCAGAAAAAATTCCATTTCACCCGCGATAAAATTCTCAAGCCTGTGACCTCCCACTGTTCTTAATGGTCATCATGCCCCTGGTAGTAATGACCTCGAAGGCAGTGTTTACAGTGCTTTAATGGCTGTGAATTTACATCGGCCACTAGATCATAGCAAAGGCTGCTTTTAATTTAGGGCAATTATGAACGTTTCGCACAACTTCCCGTGAAGAGGGGCTGACCTCAACCTCTTACGCACAATCAGGCTACTTGCCGTATGCATTGCTGAAAATGTAACTTGATGGTGTCTGGTGTCACATGGTTTCCGTTTTGTCATTTCCACAGCTAAGAAAAATTTACCAAACTAATTTATAAGCGAGCGCAACTTCATCAGGATTTGTAAATTGCACTTTGCTTTTAAAAACAAATTAATAACAAATGTGTAGCTTCGGAATTGCAGAGAATTCATGAAAAGAGTTGGTCAAACCACAGTGCAGTCAGTTTTCAGAACGGGAGGGGCTGCCCCCCCCGTAGCTACGCCATTACATTCTAAAAACCAAAAAAAAAGGAAATAAAAATGAAAAAATGAAATAAAAATGAAATATTAATTCTCTAACAAAGTGAAAAGTGCAAGTTCACTCCATTAGGATGTTAATTCACTCTTTGACGAGCACCTGCAAGGACAACTGTTTTTTTTTTTGTTTGTTTGTTTGTTTGTTTGTTTTTTTAAGATTGGTCCCTGGTGTTAGTTGGTTAGATATGAATTAACGAACCACAAACACGAATGTGTTATTTGAGTCATAATGTTCAAAAACTGTTCAAGTCCTCCCGTTTAGTCGTCTCTTACGACAGGCGGGAAATACCATGGGCATATTCTACAACCCCCGGCCTACAGGGGGCAACCATTGAGGGACTTGCTCGGTTTTGTGGCGCCGACAACCCGCCAGATGTGGAATGAATAATAACGGTCTTATGTGCGAATGGTACAGGCAATAGTTAGGGACAAACTTCTCGCCACACCATGACCTCCTCAACCCACCAGGATACAGTTTGATTGGTCCCTGTAGGAACTCCTTTTAGAGTGAAACTTTGCTCCTATGGAGTGATTAATTTCACTCTTCTCCGAGTGAATTTCTGCTCCTTTTGAGTAAAGTGTACACCTTTCACTCTTATAAAGAGTGAAATTTCACTCTATATTTAATTTGAAAGTGTGTTTTTAGCCTTGGAAAGTTGGATAGAGCTATATTTAAGTCTTTTTTCTCTATTGGGACAAATTGCTCTTCCTTGTAGAAAAGTCTACGCAAGCATAAGATACACACTTACACCCTTGCCTTAGCCTGCAGTTAGTCCCAGGGACTAAAATCCTCTCTAGGCGTGTGTAAATACATGTTAGGCTAGATGGAGTTTTACAGGCAATTTTTCAACCAATTGGTTCAAGTCGAGTCAGCCTTTTTTCCAATTGAGTATAACTTGCTTGTTCCCCTCCTCCAAGCACAATTGAAGTAGGTTCCGTCCAGTGTTGCACCAAAGAAAAACCTTCGAACTATCTAAAAATATGTCTAAATATACATGTCAAAACATTCGCTTAAACATGCAGGAAATGAACGATTGTTCATAGAACATGTTTAATTTTGCAAGGACTCCATTGGGCTTGAGGTATGCAGTCATTTCTTGATTATTGCTGGGTAAATTACCAGAAACCTACCCAAAATTTTGGATGTACCATATATATAGTGCACTTCAATAATATGAAGAGAAAGGGGAACTCTCATTCAATTAAGACCACTTAGCTCATGGACTATTGTGAATTGCACGGTTTTCACAAACCAAGACCATCAGACCTTTATTTCAATAGGCCTACAATCAAAACCAATATCAGGATTTAATGAAACATTCTCTGTAATTGCGATTTTCAAAGTCTATGACTGACCTCATATAGTCCATTAATAAAAATCTGCGTGACTGAGGTGGATGCAATTTGGTGCAAACCATGTGGAGAGATCTAATTGAGACATCATTGCAAATCTCAAGTCAGCATTTTAGAGACCTGACTGGAAGACGAACCAAAGGATTGTTAACATCGAATTGAGGGTGTAGGACGGACGCATGCCACCCTCAACATTGGAATGTTCGCCGTTATCCCTGTTATTCAATAATCTACCATAAAGGTCCGTAAAACATAAGCTAACGGAGAGGAGTGTGTTTCTCTAATGCATTTATTATAGTTTTTTCTAGGTTACAAGTGTTTACTTCAATACAGCATACGCAGGAATACAGCTGGGACGACGTTTGGGAGCAAACTCATCAACCTAAATTGTTTAACCGATTTTCAGGTAATTTTGTCTATCACGGTTGCCTTTCAAAATGACCACAATTACATAAATGCTCACCTCTGTAATCGCGTACACGGAAGCAAGTAAGATCAGATACTCTTCGTGCGACAGTGTATCTTTGATGTGTGTCGGCGCCATGTTGTTCCTTTTTGTTTCCATTCCGTACTTCCATTGGCATCATCATTCGTATTCATATTCGCATTGATGGAATCAAAACGGTGTGCATCCGTACGCCGCAACCGCATTCCGCATCCGTACATATGGAATCCTACCTTTACGCGATTCAACTTTCAACAAGTTGCGCGATTTTCCAAGCAACTTTCGGCGCAACTATGTGCTGTTTCCACACGCGCAACTCTCGCGCAACTCTCATGCAACATTTGTGTTGCCTATGGAGAGGCCCTCCGACTAGGATAGCTATATGAGTGATAGTGAAGTTTCCCGGGAGAGAGGATTTATTCCCCATCTCGTCATTTGACAAAAGAGAATGTGAGAGATGTGATTTTAGGTATATCTAGGAGTGCATGGATATATCATAGAAATAGCGCCACTACAGTACTACCTCGGATATATATACACAAAACTTGTGCCAGCTATGATTCGTCGGTCTGAGTTGAATGGGACATAAGCCTAATCGAAAAAATAGAAAAGATTAGAAAAATATTCCACACGGCCTAAAATGAAAATTTTCTCTCCTAACTGGGTTAACGTGGGCAAAATTTTGTCCAAATTCATGGTAAACCGAATATTCGGAGGAAAGTTTTCAAAAGTTTCACAGTTTTTAAATGTCAAATTAGACTGACAGAAAGGGGGTTTTCACAGTGCCCTAAAGTGTACATGATCAAATCAATTAAAATCTATTTTATGAGTAACATTGGCGTAATAATTAAGTGTGATGTTTAATTGTAAGAAACAGATGAACACAGAAGTGAAGAAGTTTGTGCGTCATTTTGTACTTCGTTTAATTTTCTCAATTTAAGAAATATCGTGGGCGACGATCCCCGGGAAACGGAACGGTGGACAATTCCCCAATATTTGAAAACTCACCCATTACCGGTAGCTTTGATTATCAAAAAGGTATTTTTAAATGAACGAGGTAATGACCCCTACCAGGTTTTGGGCTTAACAGAACGCCCTATTTGTAAAAAGAAATTAATGTTATCTAGATTCTCAACGATCACATTTACAGCCCTTGGGTTTACATTCCTGGACAACAATTGCCTGGACACTTTCGGACCTGGCGCAACTTTTATTCACCGTCGAAACAACATCAATATTGGTGGGGCGTTTGAATTTGCCCAAGATGATTTTGTCCAGGATTGTAGTCCCTCTGTGAATACTAATCAGTTATACTGCTATAGCGGGGTATGTAGCCTGACTTGTATTTGGTACACTTAGTGGAAAACTTGCCGACAGTACCGTACTGGACCCTCACTATCGTCTGATCGTTAGTCTTCATCATCAATATCGGACGTTGTTGGCCATAAGTCATTTCGTCGTAAGCCAAAGTTCGTTAACTCAGTGAAGCCTTATAATTGAAGTAAACCTGGTATGCTTCCAAACTTTATCAAAAATAACTTCTTTTTACAAAAGAAAAACTTTTATCCAAAATTTGACTTAAATCCGTTTAGAGAAGGTGTATTCACGACGTCTTATCTCACGTCTAGACCTAACTAGTAAATTCTAAGGTAAACTGAACACTAAATAGTCCTAGCCTACCAAGTTTGCTTTCATGTAGTTAAAAACGCAATCCTCAGCAAAAGGATACAACTGTATAGTAATCATAGCGCAAACGACCACAGTCCTCTCCTGAGGACTATAAAAACACTAGCCTTGTGGCTTCAAAAGGTGACGATTAATATGGAGAACGTATTTTCATAATGATCATGGAGAATGACGTTGTGATATGTACCCTTTATGAAACACACGCTCCATATTATACAACCTAACGTAGGCACGTACAATTAAGTGGTAGGCCTGTAGGGATAAATTCCTGCGACTGGTAAATGTTCTGCCGATCCTCAGGTTTTATACTACCTGCTATGACTGTAGATCCTGAGGTGACATGACCTTGAAAACACATACCTAGGCTATGTGGGTTTTTATGTCAGGATTGATGGTCACAAGATACATTATACACTTGACGGTTGAAGTTACCCGCGTCCAGATATTGACAGAAAGAGCATCAGAAAAGTCACCGGCCTGCACTAGACTGAGTCTAGCCTTGGCCAAGTGAAGTACTTTAGAAGTAGCGATACTGTACTGCTGGCTTGTTTGTGATAAACAACGACAGACAACAACGTTACAATAGCTAGGTTACAATGATCATTGTGCACACTATGTATGCATGCTAGGCTGTACGGTTACAGTTAGTTTCCGCCCTCTCTAGTTTCCGCCCCTCAAAAACGGTGTTTTCCGCCCTTTTTATTTTTAGCAGAAAACATCTTTTTGGGAAGCAAAAAGTGATGGAATGGAATATGATTTCAGTGGTACTTTTGTCAAATGAAGGTTCGATCAACTTTTCCTTAAAAGTTTCAAACTTCATGGATGTCTTTTACTATTCAATGTGACGCCCGTTACTGCCATATTGACGTCTTTCCAAGCAACATTCTCACTGTAGACTTCAATAAACTAATACGTACTTACGTACAGGTATACGGCATTCAGTGCTGTGAACAACTGTTCAAACAATTAGCATAAGCCTACCTGTAGACAAGCGGTCTACTTATACGTAAAAAAATACGAGTTTGTGACCAGACTTTCCGTTTAGAAAAAATGTCATACAATTCATTCTTTTCGATGAGGATACAAAAAAAGTTCTAGGCCTATCCACAAATTTCATTGTCTTGTACTTGGATTTGAAATTTGAAGTTAAAAGTTATTTTTAACACATGTAAGTTCAAACATTACTCTCCGGCCTTAGATTTTAAGGGGCGGAGAGTAACGGGCGGAAAGTAGCGAGGTCGGAAACTAACGGACCCCAAATAACACACATTTCAGTGCAATATTATTGATTCTACAAGCTGAAAGGAAAGGCTAAATCCAATATTTTTTTATTTTAACATGTCAGCCATTCATAATTCTGGAATTAGGCCTATCATTCCCATGTAACAGTTTTGAAGCGTCCTCTTTTTAATTGGCATAGGGGCCTAGGCCTAGGCCTAGCTAGGGCCTAGTGGCAGGCCTAAGGTCTAGTATAACTAAGATTGCAATTATGCAACCGCCTATAGGCTAAATTAGCCTAGTCCATTACTGAGGACAAAGTTAGACCTAACGTTTGACCTAGACAAAACGAACAAACAAACAGCACAGTACTTTTACTAAGGCTTGAGAGTTGAGGCTACAGAGGACTTAACACGTAGGCTAGGCCTAGCCTAGGCCTAAGGTCTGACGTTAGGCTAGGCATATGCCAGGCTAGGCTACATGGGTAAACCGTAAAGAAACGTTGTTGCAACCCTACTCCGTAGGCTAAACTAAAGTAGCCTGCGCTAGGTTTTTTCCAACTTAGGCCAAGGCCTAGATAAAACGTCGCCCAATTTGTACGTTAACGTCAAATTCAATATGATAATTTGATATACTAACCAACGGTTATGACTGGAGGATTTTTTTCGAGTTAAATAGTTAAAATACAAATATTTACAAAGCGCTATCGTTAACTATAAAGCCTACCTTTGTCAGTTTGTAACCGGACCGGACCGCGCATGCATGTGAAAACTATTATTAACGTCGCATTTAATTATAAGGTTATTGAATTCAGTATAGTAGACGTACGTAGGCGCAGGCCTAGGCCTAGGTGGGTACAAATTCTAATCTAAGCGCTTAACATGCAGATAATGTGAAAAAGAACAGCAGAGAGTACAATAAACAACACGCAGTGAACATGTGCTAAACGCATGTAAAGAGATTGTGTACGTGACGTCAGCGCGTTCTACTGAATAGAAGAGATCAAAGGTAGTCGTAGTTTTACCGAACCGCGCGCACAAAAGCACCTTAGTAACAATTGTTGCAAAACGGACGTCTAAATGAAAGAACAGAGAGATGCGCAACGTAGTAACGTAGGTGCATGATGAGCCCTGTACCTATGTGGCAAAACTCTTGGCGCATGCGCATTTCATAAGTAATATTTTTACTCGTGATAAACTGCATTTGTCGGAGTATGTATTGTAGATGAATAAACCGTAGAAAGTCCAAATCTGGGAAAGAAACGGACGAGGGGAAGTTTTCTCCACTGAAGAAATGTTCTTTTTGGGGGGGTTTACTTTCTCTAACATAACGCCTGATTTGTAGAACTTGTACGCCTAACGCGTGTGGTGCTCACAACATCGTAGGCCTATCGCGTCTCGAAATAAACGATGCTAATATTTTGCGTTCATCTGCGTGCAAAACGAGTGCAAGCCTTAGCGCATTTCTAGCGCGTGTAAGCTTGCGAGGCATATCTTTTGTAGGACTCATGCATCTACGACACATTGACATTATCATTGTGGGTAAAACAATGGAACACATGTAAACACGCATAAGAAATAGCCCTACACGGGGAGCAGACTATGCGCGTACGTACCCGACTGGTTGACAAATCAGCTGTCTGCATTTGTCGGTGTTGGTTCATTTTGCCCCCAAAGGAGGGCGTACTTTTTGCTCTATAACAAAGATATTATAAACGTATATACCAAACTCCTATCCCTACATTGTAAGACGCGCTGACTCTTCATGGAGGCTCAATCGGAGAGGCGGAAGTGTTCATTTGACATGCGCACAGTTCTATTCGGTGACCTGCCCGCACAACTATGCAGGCGTAACAGAAAATTCCATTGTGACGGAATGTCAGCGCAGCGTGCGTTCATTTTCAAAACAAGTTCGGTACGCGCACAATGCATTTCTCCGTGTGAAGTCCGGAGTAATTGACGCGTACTTACCTGCTTACGCGTGCTTGGAAAAAGAACGCAGTAGTTGATTCTGTGTTGTAGGCGCGTAAGAATGCAAATGTGTGCACGGATGTTGGTTTGTGATGATACCATAGAAACTGACCAATCAGTAAGCAAATGAACTTTTAACCAGTCGTTGTGCGTTATTGTTCAAATAATCTTAAGTAGAAAACCGGCCAAGAAGCCTAAAACTGGTTCATGTAAATGAAATTCATTGAAGAACGGTGTTTGCAAGAATTGCAAAGTTTTAAAATCACACTTATTTATACCACCGGAAGACATCAATTAACTGTTAGCTTTCAAAACGACTGATCCGTGATCAGCACTTCCGCCCCTCCGAATCGGCCTCCGTGAGGAGTCACTGCGCAATTTTAAGTTTGGTATCTATGTTTATAATATCTTTGCTCTATAACAAAATAGTGAAAAAGGGGGGGGGGGGCTGGTAGGTGGTCGTCTTCTGGTCCCCTTCTCTGACCAAGTGCCCCCAAGCTTTCTTGATCCTATTTGACCCTAATCTGGAGCTCCACTCTTTTTCGGCTGAAAAGAAAAGGGGCCCACCCTTGCCCTAATTTCCATTAATTTATCTATTGAGCTGTCTCAAAAGTCCATTTTTCGGCATGTTCTGCGCGTCCCATCACAGATAAGGACTCCATAATAATCTCATGAAAAGGACTCTATAGGAAACCAACGGTACGTTATTGCTTAGTACAAATATCCTCAGGGGTCACCCTTATTCAACTGTAGTGAAAAGGGACCACTCTTTGTCTAATTTTTTTCAATTTCAGTATTGAGATGAAGTAAAAATTCATTCTTTCGGCGCGCGCATTTACAGGTAACGGCTCTGTGAAAGCCACCTGAAAAAGACTATGTAGGAAACCAGACTATGTATGTGCTTCAGTAAGAATGTCTTTAGGGAACCACCGTTATTCAGCTAAGGTTAAAGGTGGCCCATCTTTCCTCTAATTTTCCTTCAGTTTCATTACTGAGATGTCTTAAATGTTAAAATTTTCCGCGCGTTTTGCGCGCCCCATCATGGACAACTGCACAAGGGCTGAAGTCACATCACACGAAAAGTCCCTAGCTTTCTGAAAAGAAGATCTGGGGAACCAAGGAGGGAGCCCCTGAAGAACCTTAATTTTAAGTTATCCATTCTCCCTCCCCGCACCCTCTGCATTACAGATTCCTTCCGACTTTCATCATACGAAGTAAGGATTTAATTGAAGAAAGTCAAATTGTGATATTTGTGTTCTGTTAAGTGCCCATCTTATGTAAATTAAGTTGAAGATAAAATGCATCACTTTAAGGCCTACAATTTCGTAAATACCCAGGAGCTTTTGGGGGCTTCTCCCCCTGGACCCACACCGGGGCTTTGCCCCTGGACCTCATCAGGGGTCCTAAGGCGGGCCCCTGGACCCCACTCCTGTAGGGGGAGCGCTTCGCGCTCCGACGACGCCTTCAGCGCCGTTTGGGTATTCAGCCCGAATTAGCCCCCCCCCCTCCCCCACTTTCAGAGATCAAATCACGCCCCTGGCATTGTGCGAATACAGAACTTGCTTTGAAAATACACGCACGCTGACATTTGTTCACAAAGTAATTTTCTATAAAGCATACATGATTGTGCACGCAGATAACCGAATAGAACTGTGCGCATGTCAAATGAATACTTCCGTCCCTCCGATTGAGCCTCCGTGAGGAGTCAGTTCGTGTAACAGTGTAGGGATAAGAGTTTGGTATCTACGTTTAAAATATCTTTGCTCAACAATAAAACGTTTATACTCCAACTTTGGAGCAAAAACGGACGAGGCGAGGCCAAATTTGCAAGTCGGGACCATTTATCGACCAACAATATTCCGACAAATGTGTTTTCTTCCTACCTCCGTAAAATGTTCCTTATTCTCTTACATTGAGCTTGATTTGCAGGTCTTGAAGGCTTAGTGCGTGTGGTGCTCACACCGTCGCATCGCGTCTCAAGTAGAATTTGTAAAGGATGCTCGTATCTTTGTGTTCATGATCGTCGTCTTCTGACACGTATTCCGCCGTTTGTCGACACTGCGCATTACCACTCACGATAGCTCTCCACATCTTTCTGTCACTTGTAAGTAATGCCAAAGCGTCCGATCCAAAATGAAGATCCGGCCTAAAGTCTGTGTGGTCTTTATTGACTCTACTGCACCAGGTTGTTATAGGTCTCCCTCTTAATCTCCTCATAGTGCGTCACGTGAATAATCTCATGATGTCTGCGTGCGAAACGAACGCAGCGGACGCCATCGCGCTTTCCTTGTGCATGAGTGTACGCATATGGGACGCGAGAGGTGAAAAAAGGACTAAAAAATAGAACAGAACGTCTCGTATGAATGTGTCACGTGTTGACACGTATGCAGCCTTAACATAACAAACCCGCGTATGGAACCGATCGGAAGCAAAAATGGAAGAGCGCATGTGTCCTCATGATCGTCATGGATGGAAAAAATAATGTAGGCACCCGCCCGTGGTTGCCAGTGGTTTCTGTTGAGTTCGAGAATTACCGGTCAGTGTTCAATCAATCAAAACTGCTTCTACATACCCAGTCTGTATAGAGATTATCAATGAGAATACAGTTCACTGAAGGTTATACGCGTGAAGTCAGCGCGTTTCAACTTGGCATACTGGATGGAACTGATCATGCGCAGTACCTGCGTAACCAATTCGCGTTCACTAAAGCACCTTAGTAGCAATTGTTGTTCAATTGGCGCGTGGATGGAAAAATAACAAGACGCGCAACGCAGCGATATTACTGCGTTGCGCGTCCCTCTGTTTTTCCATCCAGGCGTATATTTTACAAAGATTGTTATCAATGTGCTGTTGTGTGAGCATTTCGGTAACACAACGACCGTTTTTGATCATTTCCATGTCAAACGTGCTGACGTCACGTGCATAATCTCTATAGAGGCTTTGCAATTGCGTCACGGAACCGCCATGCTGGAGGACATTCATGCCAAATACACGTGGCTTTGTGCCGAACGCACTGCACAGTGTGCACTGTGATATGCACAGTGTGTACAAATTCAACGAGCAAGCGCGTCCCGTATGGTTTACTACGTAGTTACACGTACTCCAACATGGCCGCCGGAGAGTATTATGACGTCATGTGAAAAGCCTCTATAGACAAATCCGATCCGCAACTGATGGTCTGATTTCAGTCGGCATGACTGACTGGTCTACCACCTTTTAATCTTTCAATTTCATTGCTAAGCTGTGTCATGGATGGATGAACACTAAACTATATATTACATCCTTCAATTTTACTGAATATGCAGGGTTGAAATTCATGTAGATAATAAATGAAGAAGATTTAAAGCTGTTGGACCCCACTAATGGCGATGCCTGCAGTCACTAAACACAAGCGATCATCGGATTCGTCTATTGCACTGTTAAAAAATTTCTCTGTAAATTTACATAATTTTTATGGCAAATTTTTTTCCAACCAAATAATGTTTTTTTTACAGCCAGACTGTAATCATGAAAAAACATTAAGGGTTTGTTTTTTCTTTACAGTTTTTGCATGTAAATTAGTTTACAAAAGTCTACTGTAAAATCGAATTACAGAATTGTTCTGTTTTGTTTACCTTAATTTTATGTGAATTTACAGCCTACTGTTTTCATTCCCGGCGTTTTAATATTTATTATAATATCGCTTTTTTACCTTTCATATGTTATTACGTAACATACACTTCACCATTACGTAGATCAGGTATTTGCTTATCAACGTAATGTGTCGTTACGAAGTTGTTTTCAATCACAACACATTGAGGATGCTTTGTTGTCATATTGTTGTCAAGTAGACTGCTATCTCTAGGAACTTTGTAATTGGAAAGTCACATTTTTTGTACAATATAATAATTGTTTTTAAAATAAATATGACAAAGAATGCAAATACATTGGTTGCAAACATTTCCAGACAAGGTAAACAATAAGTTTATCACTTCCTGATTAAAAAACGCCAAAGAAGATATTATTCAAAGCAACAGCAATCCTTTTGTTAGGAAAATGCCTACAAAATAAGCTCCACCCATTTATGCAAAATGAGATTTACGTCATAAAGTGGTAAATTTACAGACTCTTTCAAGTAAATTTGTGAAACGTTTTTAATTTGCTCCGATCAAGTGCATGAGCGCCTGTGGCGATGAATTGACATCAGTATACCAATTGTCAGTGCTCTGAAATTAGGGCCTTACAATTTCTTTTACTTAAAAATATGTGACAAAACACCAGTTGTATGATATTTATAACTAAGAACGTAATAACTAAGTATGCTTTTATAATAAATGTAAGTTAATTTTCAAATAGGGCCATAAATTTGCCAGAAATGTTTTTTTTTTTTAACTGAAACTTCGCAGAACGATGCATGTTATATATTGAAAATTTTCTGGCTATTTCTTATTTGTTTGTTTGGGCTTATTTTTGTTTCTTTTTCAGCTTAAAAACAAAATGAATGTTTGTTAAATGACAGTATATTTATGTGAAATCAGAAAATTACAAAATACTGTTAAAATTTCTGTAAATTTACAGAAAAAGTTTTGCAAAGCAGTAAAAAATTTGGTTAAAAAAGCAGACAGAAATGGTTTTTCAAATAAACAGAAAATACATGTTAAACAACCTTTTTTTATTGTAGCAATACAAAGTGTCTGTAAAGATACAGAAAATCTCTATTAAAAATAAAATACAAAAAGTTTAAGTTAAAAAAAGTCTGTAAATTTACAGAAATTTTTAACAGTGTGGGCTTATGCACCTACGTCACTGCGTTGCGCATCTCTCTGTTTTTCCATCCAGGCGTCCGTTTTGCAACAATTGTTACTAAGGTGCTCTTGTACGCGCGTTTCGGTAACAACACGACCACCTTTGATCTTTTCGTGGAACGAGCTGACGTCTTGTGCATAATCTCTATACGTGGTAGAAAAGGTAAAGGCGGGAATACACGTATCCGTTTTTTGCGTCCGCACTTCAGTCCGAATGCGTGCGCGTCATTTCTTCGGTGCACGCACAATTCAAAAATGATAAATTAAGTAAGCGCATAACACACCTATTCGAATACTGTCCGTCGTCCGTTTTTGCATAATAAGTATGAGAAAAGAACTGAAAACCTGTCAACTGAATTTTTATAGGTCATTAGTTTAGGCCTATTTAATCATCATATACTTAATAAAATATTGTCTTGGCCTAGTGAGGCCTATATTCATCTTTGAAAAATCCGTACTAAAATAACGTACGTGATCTTCAGTTGAAATTCTTTGGAATCTTTACAAATTTTTAAGAGGTAATCGTGAAAATTTTCAGTCACCCTCCGTAAAGAATATGTGTTTACCGAGTGGTAGATTAACATCGCAATGCACAGCTCTCGCGCAAGGGTCACTATCATACGTTCTGGGAGCGCAAGAAAGCTTTTATAGTGAGAATTACTTTAGTCTTTCGCAGCATAGCACAATGCCTACACTCTAAAAAATGCGTGGTAAAAATTTCCTGGTTAAGCCTTTGGTAACATAATTCTGGTGACTTTCACCACTAATCCTGGTTAATATTTTCCGTCTTTGCTCGAGCTCGTTTCCGATTGGCTGATTTGTCCAGCCATTGTAAATTATGATAATTACCCTGACTATACGTTAGACAATCCGGCCCGCCGCGGCAACATTCAAGACGCAGAAACGGCAAACAACGCAGTTAATACATCAACAATTACAAACAAACGTGACCGACAAATTAGAAGAATGGAATCTACCAAGCTCTGGAGATACTTTGAAAGTAAATATGTGAAGTTAATGTTGTTTATGGCAGCTCTGTTGGACACCTCTCAGTTGACTTCTGTACGCCTAGCCTAGGCCAGTATAAAATGGTTGAATACCCGAATTCTTTCAAACATTCGCATGTAAAATAAAGAAGTGTCCTAATAAGGGTAACATTTTTATTCAAAACTAAAAGGTTAAAAAATCGCGACTCTTTCAAAGTTCACCCAGTCAGCACCTGACCTATACAGTGAAACCATATAATATATAATAATGCTACATAGCATAACTTTATCAAAGGCTTTCGAACATTTTTATGTTGAAATTTCCATGAGTGTACGACTCATGGTAGACTACAACCATTTATACCCATGTAGCCTGCTCAGTAAGTTATTTCATTTTTGATCACCTTTTGGGGTGACGGACCCCCTCCAATGTGAAACTTGCTTGCCGATTGTCGGGCCTTCAAGTCTCAAAATATAAGTACTCCATCTGGTCGGAAGATGTTCTGAAACATTGGTGATATCTATGAGCGTCTATCTTCACCTCTCTTACCAAACGGAGATAGTCACCGTACTTTTCCGGCCTTCCAAAACCTTATGAATCCCCCCCCCCCCCCCCCCCCCATCTACGATCATTCTTCCGACTGATCGTTTTCCTCCACTTCCAGTACATTCCCAGTATTTTTTTCTACCTCCAAATTATCCGACCCCATTTCATCGCACGTGAATAGCATGGAAACCAACGTCGTAAAGTTCGTTAAATATATCCTTGTGCATTGACGACACACTGGCGTCACCCTTTGTTGCCAAACAATGGAACACCGCATGCATAAAGCGTTTCTCCTACATGTGTGGCAGACTATCAGACTATGCGCACGTTCGACTGGTTGACAAATCAGCTGCTAGCATTTGTCTGTGTTGCATTGTTTTGCCCTCAAAGGAGGGGCGTACTTTATGCCATTGTGACATCATATGCGCAAGGTCTATTTAGAAACGTGTCCGAACGCATCCGATATTACGCGCGAACTTAAATGATAGGTGTGTTCGCAAATTTCTGAGTGCGGATTGGAGACGCGTACGCGCACGTTCAAAACGGACCGCAAAAACGGAGAGGTGTGTGTCGCCCTTAATACTATAAACATAGCCTCTAAATTCCAATCATACACTGTTCGACGCGCTGATTCCCAAAGGAGGCTCAAAATTGATATAGTGTGATTGCGCTGCGGCTTTACGCGAAACCGATTAGTTGAACAATCAGCTGTTTGCATTGGTTGATGTTGGTTTGTTAGGCCTACTTCTCGAAAGGAGGGTGTAGTTTTTGCATTAAGACATCATAATGCATGAGGTCTTTTGGATAGGCCTACCTGTCTTTGTGACGCAATAAATATCCAATATTCACTGTCAGTAAATGTTACTATAGGCCTATTAGCTTTGTCGTTCATTCAACTTACGATAAAGCCACGTAGAGGATTTTTTCAGGCGGTCACTTTAAATCATTCAACAAGCGAAACCATTTCAACTGCTGATGGATCTGCATATTATATCATTATTTAAAATTTTTATGCAAGTCAATCCCACTGTCAGAAAATGCTGCAAAATATAAAATACGGTACACTTTTCTTGAACGATTTACATGAAAGGTATTGTGCCAAATGCAGTGTTAACACATGAGAATCATACGGCTATCACCACCTTTAACATGGAGGCAAAGTCAGAATATCTCAACACCAAAAGATTGATGGATAGGCCTACATCTAGCGCGGGGCAACTAACGGAGTTCATTCGAAAGAAGATATTGGCTTCAGATGAACATGGTAAAGTTATCCTCGTAGACAATGATAGCGAAGATTTCGTCAACTTACAGAAAAGAATTGACGTTCTCGAGACCAAACTGACTTCAGTTTTGTCCATTGACAAATCAGTACGTAATTCCATGACTAAGCTGATGGCGGACTGGGACAAGGAACTGCAAGCTCTCGAACATATTGGTAGGGACAAATTACAGCATTCTAAAGACCATTCATGCAGAAGAACGGTTCATGAACAGGATATTTCAGAGCTCAAAATGGAAGACTTGAGTCTAACGAGAAGCGCTACTGCAACAGAACCGCCTGAGTCAATGGAAATAAGGGATGATAAAAAATATGATGGAAACAAGGACCCGCATTCTACAGTAACATGCGTATTAAAAGATGAAAAAATTCCAAGGCCTTTACACACCTCCCAGAATAAACGAGAAACCTTAGCAAAGAATACAGAGGACAGGTCGCTAGAGAGTATGTCGTGTATCGTTTCGGCCTTGGACTTAGCAGATTCAACATATGGACATGGGAGTAAGCCAGTATGGAACGCCAAGAGAGTCAATGCGTCAAGTCCATGTTCTAGATATAGCAAGTATAAAATGTCTAAAAACGTATGCTTAAATTCTGAAAAAGACCCAGCAGATATTCCAAGGGTGCCCGAAGGCATTCTCAAAAGCCCCTCTTCCTATTTCAAAATTCTGAATCAAGCCAAAACCTTTAGGGACTTGAAACGAATTGTTGCAGACTTTACGAGATGGCAAGGCAGTTATCACCCATACACTAGATATTCACGTTCGAAACAATTCTCTTTTAAGTCCGATTATTCAAGCGAGATATTGTCAAAACCAAGTGCCGATCGGACAAATGCTTCAGATAACATACATGATTACTTGAAGGCTCACAACGATCTTCTTGGACCCGCGCCGAAGATATTAGACGACATTTTTTGGTCAGGGCATCTTATTGGTGAAATTGCTTTTCAACTCGAGAGGCGAATACTGGCATATATTTTCAAAGGGGAACGTGTAACAATTGAATACACTATATTGAACATTGAGAAAATGGTACAACTGCATCACGTGACAAACGAGGAAACTCTGTTACAGAGAAGCAAAGATGTCTTCCAAAGACTTAGTGGAATTGGGTTCAAAAGGAGGCGGCACGTTAGTTTAATCATAGGTTTAACTGAACCTTATGGGACTTACAGGCATGTAAACGATGTACGAAAAGTTGCGCACGAAAAAGGTTCGGATTCATTTTTTTTTTTTTCGTGACTATTATTTTTATTTGGTTCTTTTGTTCGTTCTTTTGTTTGTAAGAGAAAGGGGGCTAAAACTGAAACGATTTGAGTCTAATTTTAGTTTTAGTGTTTTTAGTGTTAGAAGTAACCCTTTCATGCCAAATATCTCACCAGTCAAGAAGCTTAACCAGAAAGCCAAACGGCTTCGTGATTCCTTGTCGCTGAAATGTAAGTCTATGTTTTTTTTTTTCAAACTGACAGTGTTTGTAAATGACCGAACACAATAGCGATCGCCTTTCTCAATATGGGTAATGTAAATGCTGCAACATGTATGAGATCCCACACACGTAGTTACCATCATTGATATATTGCATAGGCGGCGGAAGATTTTTTAATTTGGGGCCACAGGTTTTCGGCATAAAAATGGTGATGCCGTAAAGGGTCCGGTTTTGGGCGAAGCACAAAACCCCATGGGCGTGGGTTCCAGGGGTCCGCTTAAGGACCCCTGGTGCGGTTCAAGGGCAAAACCCTGGTAGGGATCCAGGGCATTTGGCGTGGCTAGGATTTTTTGTGGTGGAATTATGGGAGGACTGAATACTTTTGTAGGGGGGGGGGTGGAGTTTACTTTCTAAGCGTAAAAAGAAAATTTTGGATTTTAAAACCTCCCAGATGGCTGGAAATGGCACTTGCCAGGTTTAATTGTCCTTAATTCTGGTGAGAAAAATTTGTGATTTTTCTAAGATTGAAACACACTTTTGAGACACTGATCAGCTCAGTTCATTACTCCACTGGACTATGTATCCTATACGATCGCAAATCCGGAATTTTGCTGAATGTTGCAAGCAGCTGTTAATTCCAGTGCACGTCTGAGTAAGGTATTTCCATTGGCGTAGGAGAGCATTCCAGTTTGGGGCAGAAGATTTTTGCCCGAAAAATGTAATTCTGCCTGTAAGACAGTGAAAGTGGAGCGCCACAACTGGTTGGCGCGGAGCGTCAAGAAAATTTGAAAATTCGCACCTCCCACACAGTCGAAAATGACATTTCCCAGTCTTGTAAAGGGGATCCAAGCAGTCGCGTTTTAAAATTTCAATTGCAGATAAACGTACGTTCGTTCCAAACTAAAATTCAGCTAGAAAGACTAAGCGGAGCGTCACTATTGGTTGGCGCGAAGCGAACTCTAAATTTTGAAAAATCGGACCCCCGAAACAGTAGAAAATGACATTTCCCAGGCTTATAGGGGATCTAAGCAGTCCCTATTTGATCAGAAAATTACCAGGTAAAATGTATCACTACCAATCGATGAAATGGTCCTGCATATTTTCGGGAGAAAACTACAAAACGGAATTGAAAACATGCTAATGAATTTCACTCTATTGCGACTCTTGGCTAAATTCAATATATATTGAACCAGAAAGCCAAAAGGCTTAGTGATTCCTTGCCGCTGAAAGGTAAGGCCTTTTTTCACATTGACATTGCTTGGCAATGTTTTTCAATTAACAGGGCTCCATAATGTGCCCACAAAGTACACATGCAAGGCATCCAATCTTCCTACATTGAGATCCCCCTTGCCCGTTGTGAACCCAAATGACATCTGACCTCCATCAAAAACTTCTGGGACCATGTATTCACTATGTGCCATCTACAGGACAAGTTACAGGACCCTACAAGTGACATTTCTTGAAAGACTGTGCAGGAAAGCTTGTCAGGCTTTGAACATGCTGACTCCAAATAAACTTTGACCTTTCAGAAAATCAATAGGGATCATCTACTCAATATGACCAATCCACACACTAAATATGAGCACAGTCACATGTACCGTTCTTGAGATATCGTGTTTACGAAGTTTTGACCTTTTGACCTCTCATGACCCCAAATGACCTTTGACCTCCACCAAAAACAATAGGGATCATCTACTCAATATGGCCAACACACTCGCCAAATTTGAGTATAGTCACATGTACCGTTCTCGAGATATCGTGTTTACGAAGTTTTGACTTTTTGACCTCTCGTGACCCCAAATGACCTTTGATCTCCACCAAAAACAGTAGGGATCATCTACTCAATATGGCCAAGGCACACACCGAATATGAGATTAGTCACACCTTCTCTTCTTGAGATACCGTGTTTACAAGCAATTTCTAAGGAATTTACCTATTGACCTCTCGTGACCCCAAATGACCTTTGACCTCCACGAAAATCAATAGAGATTATCTACTCAATATGACCAACCCACACACCAAATATGAGCATAGTCACATGTACCGTTCTCGAGATATCGTGTTTACGAAGTTTTGACCTTTTGACCTCTCATGACCCCAAATGACCTTTGACCTCCACCAAAAACAATAGGGATCATCTACTCAATATGGCCAACACACTCGCCAAATTTGAGTATAGTCACATGTACCGTTTTCGAGATATCGTGTTTACGAAGTTTTGACTTTTTGACCTCTCGTGACCCCAAATGACCTTTGATCTCCACCAAAAACGATAGGGATCAACTACTCAATATGGCCAATGCACACACCAAATATGAGATTAGTCACACCTTCTCTTCTTGAGATACCGTGTTTACAACAATTTTTAAGGAATTTACCTATTGACCTCTCGTGACCCCAAATGACCTTTGACCTCCACGAAAATCAATAGGAATTATCTACTCAATATGACCAACCCACACACCAAATATGAGCATAGTCACATGTACCGTTCTCGAGATATCGTGTTTATGAAGTTTTGACCTTTTGACCTCTCGTGACCCCAAATCACCTTTGACCTCCACCAAAAACAACAGCGATCATCTACTCAATATGACCAACCCGCACACCAAATATGAGCATAGTCACATGTACCATTCTCGAGATATCGTGTTTATGAGGTTTTGACCTTTTGACCTCTCGTGACCCCAAATGACCTTTGACCTCCACGAAAATCGACAGGGATCATCTACTCAATATGACCAACCTACACACCAAATATGAGCATAGTCACACGTACCATTCTCGAGATATCGTGTTTATGAAGTTTTGACCTTTTGACCTCTCGTGACCCCAAATGACCTTTGACCTCCACCAAAAACAATATGGATCATCTACTCGATATGAACAACCTACACACCAAATATGAGTATAGTCATATGTACCGTTCTCGAGATATCGTGTTTACGAAGTTTTGACCTTTTGGCCTCTCGTGACCCCAAATGACCTTTGATCTACACCAAAAACAAAACGGAGCATCTACTCAATATGGCCAATGCACACACCAAATATGAGATTAGTCACACTTACCCTTCTTGAGATACCGTGTTTACAAGCAATTTCTAAGGAATTTACCTATTGACCTCTCGTGACCCCAAATGACCTTTGACCTCCACGAAAATCAATAGGGATCATCTACTCAATATGACCAATCCACACACTAAATATGAGCACAGTCACATGTACCGTTCTTGAGATATCGTGTTTACGAAGTTTTGACCTTTTGACCTCTCATGACCCCAAATGACCTTTGACCTCCACCAAAAACAATAGGGATCATCTACTCAATATGGCCAACACACTCGCCAAATTTGAGTATAGTCACATGTACCGTTCTCGAGATATCGTGTTTACGAAGTTTTGACTTTTTGACCTCTCGTGACCCCAAATGACCTTTGATCTCCACCAAAAACAGTAGGGATCATCTACTCAATATGGCCAAGGCACACACCGAATATGAGATAAGTCACACTTACTCTTCTTGAGATACCGTGTTTACAAGCAATTTCTAAGGAATTTACCTATTGACCTCTCGTGACCCCAAATGACCTTTGACCTCCACGAAAATCAATAGAGATTATCTACTCAATATGACCAACCCACACACCAAATATGAGCATAGTCACATGTACCGTTCTCGAGATATCGTGTTTACGAAGTTTTGACCTTTTGACCTCTCATGACCCCAAATGACCTTTGACCTCCACCAAAAACAATAGGGATCATCTACTCAATATGGCCAACACACTCGCCAAATTTGAGTATAGTCACATGTACCGTTTTCGAGATATCGTGTTTACGAAGTTTTGACTTTTTGACCTCTCGTGACCCCAAATGACCTTTGATCTCCACCAAAAACGATAGGGATCAACTACTCAATATGGCCAATGCACACACCAAATATGAGATTAGTCACACCTTCTCTTCTTGAGATACCGTGTTTACAACAATTTTTAAGGAATTTACCTATTGACCTCTCGTGACCCCAAATGACCTTTGACCTCCACGAAAATCAACAGGAATTATCTACTCAATATGACCAACCCACACACCAAATATGAGCATAGTCACATGTACCGTTCTCGAGATATCGTGTTTATGAAGTTTTGACCTTTTGACCTCTCGTGACCCCAAATCACCTTTGACCTCCACCAAAAACAACAGCGATCATCTACTCAATATGACCAACCCGCACACCAAATATGAGCATAGTCACATGTACCATTCTCGAGATATCGTGTTTATGAGGTTTTGACCTTTTGACCTCTCGTGACCCCAAATGACCTTTGACCTCCACGAAAATCGACAGGGATCATCTACTCAATATGACCAACCTACACACCAAATATGAGCATAGTCACACGTACCATTCTCGAGATATCGTGTTTATGAAGTTTTGACCTTTTGACCTCTCGTGACCCCAAATGACCTTTGACCTCCACCAAAAACAATATGGATCATCTACTCGATATGAACAACCTACACACCAAATATGAGTATAGTCATATGTACCGTTCTCGAGATATCGTGTTTACGAAGTTTTGACCTTTTGGCCTCTCGTGACCCCAAATGACCTTTGATCTACACCAAAAACAAAACGGAGCATCTACTCAATATGGCCAATGCACACACCAAATATGAGATTAGTCACACTTACCCTTCTTGAGATACCGTGTTTACAAGCAATTTCTAAGGAATTTACCTATTGACCTCTCGTGACCCCAAATGACCTTTGACCTTCACCAAAAACAATAGGGATCATCTACTCAATATGACCAACCCACACACCAAATATGAGCATAGTCACATGTACCGTTCTCGAGATATCGTGTTTACAAGATTTTGACGTTTTGACCTCTCGTGACCCCAAGTGACCTTTGACGTCCACCAAAAACAATAGGGATCATCTACTCAATATGGTCAATCCACATGCCAAGTATGAGATCCCTCGGACTTACCCTTCTTGAGATATCGTGTTTACAAGCCAAAGCGTCACATACGCGCACACACACACACACACACACACACACACACATACACACGACATCACCATCGCATAGATTCCTTGCCTGCCTACGGCAAGGAATCAAAAATGGTGTGCCCGAACTTCGACTATATGTGATTTTACTTTTGAAAAAGTAGGCCTATGAGGATCTTAGCAGTCGCTATTTCAATCACAAGAATCAGATAAAATGTACCACTACCATTGTATGAAATGAAATGATTTTTCTTTTATTATTAAATGATTTTTCTTCTATTAGTAACACTTAATGACAGAATTGTCACGTTACAAGGTGTACTTAAATGAATTCTCAAGCAGACTTATGGGAAGACGTTCTCACCCTGCATCATTAAAGCATCGAAAAACAAATTACCCGATTTTCATAACCATTGCCCGTATTTGGCTCTACAGCAGGATGGATAGCAAACGTTTGGGCACCTGACAGCCTGAACACCCTCCTGTCTATCCGTTGAATTAATTTGGCAATTGAAAACGTCCCAGCATTTTTTTTAACCTTTGCCCGAATATTTGACCATTTCGGGCAAATTTTTGCAAGACTACAGTATGAAGTTGGGATGATGGAAACCTTTTTTTCACATTCTACCCAAATGTGATCTTTTTTATTTTCCATGAAAATTGTACTTTAAATATAGCGTCTTCTGTTTTCCGGCAAAGATTTGAAGCTATTAAAATAATCGGCCATTTCGGGTATTGTATTAAACAAGATTTAAAACCAGGCTCAAGAATAATTGTTTCTTTTACGACACAGGCTTCCCAAATTTGTCGCGATTTTTTTATCTCTTTAATTTTTCGTAACTATGTTACCCTTACTTTTGAATTTTCGGGCAAATGGTTGAAAGAATTTGGATATTCGACAATTTCGGGCATTGTGTTGTGATCTGTGAAGAAAAGGTCACGAATAATAGCTTTTTGAGCTGCCCGAAGGTGTAGCGACTTTTTGGAATCTTAGACTTGGTTTTTCATGAAAATTTTATTGCGACTTTATGACGTTTCTTTCCTTTTTTCCGGTATATCTTTTTTGAGATTTCGGCCACATTTAGGAATTTTCTGAAAAACCATCCCATTTTTTTCAAAATTAAAGGCATTATTCGTCACCCCAAACTACAGTTTCAGTATACATATATCAAAACTCTCAATTGGTACAGCTCTTTGTTTGGCATCACATTCAAACAATGCATCATAGCTAAATTACACAGCATGGGCACTGAGAGTGTCTTGGTCACACATACATTATGGACTTGTATGGCCACTGGGACAAGCCATGAAGCAATAAACTAGGATTGTGTCTGGATAAAGATGAGTTTAAGATAAATGTGGGAGGGGCTAGAAGTAAGTACGTTAGGAGAATAGGAACTGTTTGGGATGATGAAAATATGCCTTTAAAGGGCTGTCCGAATTCTTTCCAAATTCCTGCCCGAATTTTCCCCAAATTCCTGCCCGAATTTAGATTTTGCGGAAATTTGGGGCAGTCTTCCCCCTGCCCGTCTCGTACGCCACTGGGTTTGCCAACTTCAGCCAAGAGTTAAGTGAGGTCCTGTGAGATTATAGTGGTAAGGTTGCGACCCTTGAGACTGCATTGACCCAACATGGGTTTGGTGGTTGCACTGGCCAATGGCTAGCAGCAATGGCCGTGCAAATTCATTCCAACCATTATAGACCCAAATATTCTACCCACCACACCAAGTATGATTTTGGAACGATTTTGTCCATCCCCAAGAACTGAAAAAAAAACCTTCAGGAGGAAACATGCTAGGAGCACACTTTAATCCACACCAAGGTAGCCAATTTTAGCCACTCCAAATCTGTTAGAAATTATCCACTCCAGAAACTCGACGAGTAAAAAGTCGAGAGATTCCGAAGATATGAAGCTTGTCACAGTCTACCTGAATTTATTCCGAAATTATATGGGGCACAATTGCAGAATATCCTGCAGCTGTTTGAAGGGCAAAAATAAACTCTCCTACAGGTTATCGTAAATGTGGGGGTCCAGAGGACGAAGCCCCCGGAAGCTTTGCAACTTTTGCTCTCTGAAAGTAATATTTGAGCCAAAGAATAGCCGAAATGTAATGAAAGCAACTTAAATTTGTTTAACTACTTTTGAAAATTTATTTTGCGACATTCAGTTATTGAGGGGGCTATGCCCCCCAAAATCTCATAAAAAAATTATTGGTTGGGGGCAGGCCCCCCCCCCCCCCCCCCGTCTATGTATTGTATTTGCAAGGTTTTGAGTTATGACCTCACCAAAATGACAGGGTTTTCCTATGGGATATGGGCAATGCACATAATAAGTATGATATCACCCACTGCTTACCTTCTCGATATCATGTTTACAAAGTTTTGAACATTTTGACCTCTGTTGGGCCTAATGACCTTTGAACTTCACCAAAAAATGAAAGCGTTTCTCCATCTACGTAATATGGGCGATGTACATGCTAACTGTGAGAAACCTCACTGCTTCCTATCTTGAGATATCACGTTATCAGGTTTTAACCTTCTGGCCTCTGGTGACCCCAAATGACATTTGAACTCCACAAAAATGAATAGGGTCCGTCTGCTTAGTTTAAGCAATGTACATGCCAAGTATGAGATCCCTCTCTATTACACACCTTGCGATATCATGTTTACAATGTTTTCACCTTCTCTAATGACCCCAAATAGCTTTTGACCTCCACCAACCATAAAAGGGTCCATCTCCTCAGTATAGGCAACGTAAAGGATAACTATGTGTTCCCTCACTGTTACTCTTTTTGAGATATCGTGTTTACAATGTTTAAACCATCTGACCTGTGGTGACCATAAATAACCTACGAACTCGACCAAAAACAAAAGGGTTTATCTACTTCATCATTCCACATTCGAAAACAAAATTTCCACGAAAACGACTATGCTAGGGGCCTTATATGCTGACAGGAGGGCATGTATGGAACTAGAGGCTATTGCCCAACCAGTATGGATGAAAAAGGTCCTGCACATACGAAGAATTTTGCACAAACCTAAAAAACAAATGCAAATGATATGCTTCTTTCTATGTTTTGAAAATTTAATCAGTCACATTTCCTTTTCACATATATTTTTAGGTTGGAAGAACCATCGACAACTCAAATACGACCTCCTGCAAGTTACACCAACCAATCTTCTTCATGACGTCATCGTAATTGTTGATTGTCTAATTCATTTGGCAAGATTAGACAACAAAGATATATTTTTGTGGTAGTCGTGGTACAGTATAATGAACTGAATTATTCTTTCTGTAAAATGACATGAAAACTGTATTTAAGTTCTAATGCAACAAGAGAGACAGAGAACATGATACCCTTCCTGGTGATTTTGTAGTGAAGTCACACTGTGACCATACGTAGATAAGAACAGCACTATTTACTTCCAAAATAAACATAAGAGTGAAACGCTATAGAGGCTTTTACATAACGTCATCATACCCAGCGGCCGTGTTGGAGAACCTGTTTCTACGTACAAGGCCACACTTTGTATGCTTGCTCGTTGAATGTGTACACACCGTGTATATCATGGTACACACTGCGCAGTGCGTTAAACACAAAGCCACGTGTGTGTCTGACATGATGGCTTTTTGGGGCCGTGACGTAATTGCAAAGCCTCTGTACTTTGCACTGTTATCCTCCTCTCATATAATGCTGTTGGCAGTCAATCTTCGCTGTACATACAGTACGAACCTCTGTCCATTCCTGGAATATCTTCAAAAATGAAGAGAGGTTGACCAACAGTGTTGTGGTAATCCAATGTTGTCACTACAGTTACGGGTATTATCATTCATAATGTTGTAAACACATTTCAACCCCAAAGCATAGTAAGATTAATTATTACGTTAAGCTGTTTCCCTCCTCTTACCATTTGGGAAAAGGAACCATTGCCTTAAAAAAAATATGAAATTTTTTGAACATACACTGTATCCTTTGTATAAAGACACACTAAATGTAGCATTAAGCTGACTCTAATGACCTCAAAAAATTAAAAGGAAAAACTCAGAGAAGGATGAGGGCCCATCCCTTCCCAGATGAGAGAAGCTTAGAGTATTAAGACTGAGTCTTGGAAAATACACCATTTGTGCTCTTACCAGTACACTATTTCCTCGGGGAGTTGCTGGCACCTCCCTGATTTACTTCAACAATTCTCCCCTTTTTATTTATATATTTTTTGTTTTACTCGCCCTCAGTTTTGCTTCCGAGTAGAACCAAATGTCCTTGAGGGTACACCTACTGTCAGACCCAACGATGCCATATCCTTTGTCCTTTAAGTTAACTCACTACATTTATATTTTTCATCAGAAAGCTGTTTTGTCAATTCACATGAACACATTTCACACATTTCAGAGCTCACCTTTTAATTTATGGGTGGTATATGGGCACGAGTATGTACACAAGTATGTCGAAAAGTACTCACAAAGCTTAATGGGAAGAAGTTTTGGTGTGTTTCACATTTTGCCATTGACAAAAATTACACTTAATAAATGCTACGTCATTAACCTTCATAATTGCTATTTGGCAAAGAATCTATCCCCATGTATTTTTTAGAGTGGAGGGTATTCCAGTGAAAATGCTAGACCCTATGATAAAGTGAATTACATTCCATCTTAACTTTAGTAATAGCTACAACCATTGCTCTTTCCATTAATATGTTTTCTCACTTACTCTGCATCCATCTTGGGCGGACATGGATACAAAGAGGGTGGAGATAAGTAAATCGGTGGTGGTGGTGGGGGGGGAGGGGGTCTGAGAGTAGTTTGTGATACAGAGGAAGGGTACATTCTTTGCATTAGTCAATTACTACAGCTGAGTATGTACTAATTTGGAGGGAACGTTAAACGTGTTAGAGGGGAATGACGTCTCTGGGAATGATATGGCAATGCCTAGCTAGAAGATGCATGAAAAAACTCTCAATATGCTTCTAGGGTTAAGAAAATCTGATAAATAAAGAGAATAAAACCCCTCTCTTCAACCTGTCCTTGAATAATATTCTGAAATATCCAACACCCATCCTCCCCATTTAGAATAGCTTCGTACTCTTAGCAATAATGAATGAACGTCAAAGTGTGCAGGACACATCTCTATGACATCTGACTGTATCTAACTGACATACTGTAGTCATGTTTCATGGTGAGCACTTTTGAAGAAAAGAGAAGAAACGTTTCAGTAGTAAATTTGAGACTTGTTTGAAAAGTTAAACATGGGCAAATCAAGTCATGGTGAGTACTGTAGGGCCATATGAGTGTTTATATCCTTCATTGGTAGAGTAACCACAGTATGGTGCATTGAAAAGAACAGAAATACTGTATCAAGGAAAATGTCACATCAAAGTGATCATAAAAGTATAACCTACACACTTCAGAAATGATAACAAAGGCACATAAAACTACAGCACTACTAGATAGTACAATATGTACTGTACTTTTAAACTTCTGAACCAGTTGCTGTGAATTTACTTTAGATACAAATTGGGTTAATGAATTATAGTTCATAAAGTTGAAAAGTTTCCAAAAGAGCTTTACAGCTCTACGTGGGTTATCCTTTTCTGCAAATTTGGTTTCCTTTACAGTATACTGTACATACTGTAACATGCAATAAATTGATTCAAGGGGGTGTGGGTGGGGGGGGGGGAGAGTGCAGTACATAAGGAAATGTTCCAAGCCACGTTAATGTACAGTAGCACTTCATGGTTTATGCCTTATTAATACCACTCTGAATATCATAACCAGAGATCAAAATTTTCCACGGGACAAAATTTATTTCCACTTGTGGCAATTGACTTTTTGATGTTCTTGTCAAAGGGCAAGTGAGACTCTTTGAATGTTTTAGGAGTGAGCTATGGTTTTCAGATCCTTTCTCTTTGCAAATGTCCATACTGCTAAAACAAATTAACCAATAGACCAGTTCAAATTTTCTTCATGGAGCAGTATTGCACAAAAGGTCAAAGGTCAACGGGTAACACTTTTAATTGTCTTTACGCTGGTGACAGGATGTAGCCCTCCTTAAACCAGTATGCAATGTGAGGCTGGTGCATTGCTCAGACATTTTGTTACCAGTTTACCTGAACAGAAAGATCACACACACACATGCAAGATATAAACTTCAAACTTGTCTAGATTGAAAACTTTTCCAGATAAAAGTTAAAAAGAGATGATGCATTTAAAATACCTTCTTCAAAATGTCTCAAAATTCTTCCTCCTTCTATCTGCCTATCTATCCATGCTTTGGTCCCTTTATTTTTCAGTGTTTGCAATTACCTAAATATTATTAGCTTGTTGAATCCATCAGCAATGTTCACATTGAATTGATAATTCCAGTGGAGCTTTAATGATCAAATGACTACTACAACTGATGATCGTCTAGTATTGAAAATAAACCACCAGAACTTTCATCATGACATGCCACATCTTCAAGAAATTTTCCTCACATTTCAACAGCACAGCTGAAAATCCGGTGTACGATACAGAATGTGTACTGGTTCATCCAAATACAGTCAGTTTCCTTTACAACCTCTTCTTCCAACACTTTGCATGGTCACAGATTCATAGCTACACCCTAGAAAATGCAAATAAAAGAGTTGTACTCAATTTAGAACAAATGTCATTAACTCATTATCATTTGTTGTCTACTGAAGTATTTTGAGACATTTCTCACCCAAAACTGAAATTTTTGTCATACTGTAGTCTACAGAAAATTTCAATTGGCACATTTCCTCAATTGAAAGCAAGTTCAAAAAAAAAAAAAAAACAGAAAGCCAAAAGGTTTAGTGATTCCTTGCCACTGAAATGTAAGGCCTTTTTTCACACTGGCATTGCTTAACAATGTTTTTCAATTAACAGGGCTCCATAATGTGCCCACAAAGTACACATGCAAGACATCCAATCTTCCTACATTGAGATCCCCCTTCCCCGTTGTGAACCCAAATGACATTTTACCTCCACCAAAAACTTCTGGGACCATGTATTAACTATGTGCCATCTACATGACAAGATACAGCACCCTACAAGTGACCTTTCTTGAAACACTGTGCAGGAAAGCTTGTCAGGCTTTGAACATGCTGACTTCAAATGAACTTTGACCTCCACAAAAATCAATAGGGATTATCTAATCAATATGACCAACCCACACACCAAATATGAGCACAGTCACATGTACTGTTCTTGAGATATCGTGTTTATGAAGTTTTGACCTTTTGACCTCTCATGACCCCAAATGAACTTTGACCTCCACCAAAATCAATAGGGATCATCTGCTCAATATGGCCAACACACTCACCAAATATGAGCATAGTCACATGTACCATTCTTGAGATATCATGTTTATGAAGTTTTGACCTTCTGACCTCTCATGACCCCAAATGACCTTTGATATCCACAAAAAACAAAAGGGATCATCTACTCAATATGGCCAATGCACACACCAAATATGAGATTAGTCACACTTACTCTTCTTGAGATACTGTGTTTACAAGCAATTTCCAAGGAATTTACCTATTGACCTCTCGTGACCCCAAATGACCTTTGACCTCCACGAAAATCGATACGCATCATCTACTCAATATGACCAACCCACACACCAAATTTGAACATAGTCACATGTACAGTTCTCCAGATATCGTGTTTACGAAGTTTTGACCTTTTGACCTCTCGTGACCCCAAATGACCTTCGATCTCCACCAAAAACTAGAGGGATCATCTACTCAATAAGGCCAATGCACACACCAAATATGAGTTAAGTCACACTTACCCTTCTTGAGATACCATGTTTACAAGCAATTTCTAAGGACTTTACCTATTGACCTCTCGTGATCCCAGATGACCTTTGACCTCCACGAAAATCGATACGGATCATCTACTCAATATGACCAACCGACACACTAAACATGAGCATAGTCACATGTACCGTTCTCAAGATATCGTGTTTACAAGGTTTTGGCCTTTTGACCTCTCGTGACCCCAAATGACCTTTGACGTCCACCAAAAACAATAGGGATCATCTACTCAATATGACCAACCCACACACCAAATATGAGGTTAGTCACACTTACCCTTCTTGAGATATCGTATTTACAAGCCAAAGCGTCACATACGCACACACACACACATACACGTGACATCACCATCGCATAGATTCCTTGCCTGCCTACGGCAAGGAATCAAAAACAGAGAACTGTAGCTCATACTTCACTCCATGAACTGTAATGAGAGTGTTCTGATTACAAGTTGGGTCTTGTATACTCGATCTGAATTCTGAAGCAATTAACTGAAATGAAATTGTGTCTGGATGAGGATGAGTTGAAGAAAATTGTGGGAGGGGCTAGAGGTACAGTAATTAAGTTAGGAGAGTTGGAAATCTTTTGGGTGAGATGATTAGGCCTTTTGGTTAATGATTGTACATCATTGAACACTTTTAAATTTAAATCACATATAAAGTGTACTGTGAAGTGACATCAGGCCATAACCAAAGAGTGACCTTTGGGTTCAGGTAGCAACTGCTACCTGAACCTCCTCCTCTACCCCTGTAGAAGGAACTTTACCCACTGGATAACTTTCACCCATATAACCCCACCCTGGATGCATTATACTGTAAATTGTCTTTCAGGTAACATAATTAGGAAATCTGGAGGGAGGCAGCAGTGGCCTACATCACTTGAGGACTTCTATACTTAAAAGCACATCTTATGTTGTGACATGTACTGTACTGTATCACTCTACACTACAGTATCTGATTGCTCAAAACTCAAACAGAGGCTACCTGTAGTACACTACACTCCATACATAATGCTCTCATTGCAAGTACATGCAGTAGCCATATGAAGGAAAGAAGGATAAATATGGTTTTTCACAAGAACTTGCTATTGTGGGATCAACTATAACTCCAAAAAGCTCAGGAGCATATGCTTTTCCTTTTATAACTTCCATAGGTTTCAATTTGAGTTAGTTACTGTAGTTAGATGGAGTTTTACGGCCCAGTTTCCAACCTATTGATTCAAGTCAAGCCGGCCACTGCCTTTTTTCCAGTTGTGGCTCACTGGCTTGTTTTCCCTACTCCATTGCTTATGCAGAGCCTCACGCACAATGGCAGTAGGTTCCTTTTTTAGAGTCTATGGTACAACTTGACCTGGGAAGCCAACCCAGGCCTTCCCGAGGCGGATGCTCTACCGTTAGACCAAACACGCCGTTGAAAGTTGAGCCAGTCACAGCTTTTTTTCCAGAAGTGGCTCACTGGCATTGATTTGAGGGGGTAGAGGCCTAGAGGGAACACCTTATGCCCTGCCCCCCACTTTTCCTGGCCTAAAACTTAAAAGTGAGGTTCTGTCAAAGAACTATACATGTAGGTTATGTATGCACAGTAAGGTGTCTTCTACCAATTACTGTAGGATCCAACTTTCAGTATCAATAATGGTGCCGACAGATACTTGTGCTTAGAAAGCCTTTCAGTATATTTACTTTGGAAATCTCCAACATTTTTGCTCCAGGCAATTGCAGTCGCATTGATAATCAGTTGCATCTCAAACATACTCACATTATTCCTAGGTCTCTTTGATTAGGCCGGTTGTTCATGTGCATAGGTCTGGTTATGTACCGTAGTTACAGTACACAGCATTTAAGGAAGGTAAAGAAGAGGAATAACTCTTCATGAAATTTGTAATCTTTAGTTTACTGAATGACCAGGCAGCAGAGAACTGCAAACATCTTGGTAAACAATTTGCCAGCAACTTTTTAAGGAAAATAATGTTTTCTAATGCAAAATTTCTACATATCCTCATTACACATTGGTATAACACCCTTAACAGGACAGCAGAAAAAATTTAGGCCCAATGTCCCCACTTTGAAATCAAATTGACACCCATGCTGATCTTTTTGTTCAACTTTGGGCACATCCCTCAAAGTTTCTGGATGAGAATTTAAGAAAATCTAGTGAAAATTCACTCAAGGTGCAGAGCCTATGCTGGGCTCTACTGTAATTTATACAGTATCCAATGTTTCCACAAGTCAAAGCTACTGTAATATCCCTAATACGTATATAGGCAAATAAATGTCATGAAATCTCACAAACATTTCCTGATATAGACTGATTTTCAGTTTCAAACAACAATTTTCTTTGAAAAACATCTGCCACATGGGTACAATACAGTATGTACAGTATGATACAGTACAGTACAGTATATAATGAAATAAGTCAATAAGCTTATACTGAAAAATTACTGTACTAGGACTTAAAGATATTCTGCACTTGCGATTTTAATAATAAGGCAACAGGTCCGGGCTAGACCAGGCTGTAGGCCTACTGTACTTTACCAAATACAAAGCTGTGTGGTGCATGGAAAGATTCATGTATAGACTGTAAAATTTGGATTATTTAAGAGCTACAGTACAGTAATACGGTAGGGCCATTCTATTGTACTGTAGAAGCAACAGGTCTGAGGGACACCTGGCACACATGCCAAAGTTATTATTTCAACTCCTTAGTTGTCATGCAAAAGGGAAGCAAAATACCATAAAGGCGAAGGAGTAAATTTTCTGACTTGGGTGAAAATTTAAGTTGATTTGAAAGAAGTGTTTTAAACTGCAACACCTCATTGAGGTACAAAATGACTTCAAAATTTCTAAGCAAGAAAGCACAATAATGTTTTTAGGAAATCCTAAGATTTAAAATTGTATGGAATTGTATGCACTTTTGAGCACCTTAGCACTGTGCATTACTGTATAATAGGCTGAAGCTATAAAAATCAAATAATGCCTGAAACAAAGTCCCTCAATGAAGCAAATTGAAGTCAAATAATCGACAGGGTTTCCAGAATCAACCACACTCTGCATTATCAGGTTCTTTACCTTTGGTACCCATCCAAAATGATCTAACTGTATACTGTTATTGACAGATGATACTGTACCCCAAGTACATAGTGGTAACCCTAGTCCTTGTACAGGAATCTATGCTTAGTCCACTTCCTTTTACTCCACACTAGAGTCCTTGGCCACAGTGCGCTACAAACCCAGTCGTTGCGATACTTAAGGACTTAAGAGGAAAATTGATCGCTGCGTAAATAACTCCTTTATCAGCTAATTTTACTATCGCTATCCTAAAACAATTGGAATTGATCTATGTTTATTTATAGGCTTATAGCTACAGTAAAAAAATATACACACATAAAATTCCAGGTTACTTTCTGAGGGAAATGTTACAGTACACTCAGTGGTGTTTGGGCAGCAGCCATTTTGCTGTTTTGAGAAATGATGGCACTACACCTACTTCCACATCAGTGGACCAGTTATTAATATAATTCAGATCTCCAATAATTATCATAAAATCTGTTGTCTATTTCCAAAACTCGAAAAAGAAAGATGAAAATTCTATCTGGTACATTGACAATTAATTGTTTTAAAATACTGTACTTTCCAGAATTTTTTGATGTTTACTAAGTTTAATAAATCTATCAGAACTTTCTGTAAATAAGGACATTTTATAAAGTGGAAACTTTCAAGACAAATGTCTTCTGGAACATCATTAAGTTTAGTCAGTGTAACCCACCTGTTGAGTGACCCTGTCTTGTACATACAGTACTGTACACCACGAGGTGTAAAATAAGGCAGGGTCAGCTCGACAGAAGGTTTCCCTGACTACATGAGGTGATTGCACTGCGTCATATGATTTACACTACAGTTACAGGCATTTCTAGGTTGTGTAACATACTCCACGACAGAGTCGATTTTTTATTCCAAATTTAATCCAAAGAACAGGAGCAGTCACCCCAACTTGAAGCAGTGTAGTAGACTGTCCAATTTATGATTGGCTGTTGAAGGTCATGTGACAACATTTTAACTCCTCAAATGTGAAATTTACTGGAAGTTACTGCTTGCTTTACCTTTCATATGTTATACTGAAGTAGTAAAATATCATGAAAAATTCTTTGAACAGAATGAGACGAGAATTGTGATATTTAGCTGTTGCTTCAAAATAAGTTTGGGGGGACTGCTCTTGACCTTTAACTTATTCTCCCCATTTGAAGAAAAGCCGATCAATTGACAAGTCAAGATGCGGTGTTAAAGATCATTCATGGCAAGAATGGTAAATATACTGTAGGTGCATTCTTGAAGCTGTGAGGCTGTTGTAGAGTTGCGCGCCCAGCTCAATGCGCTAAAATCACGATTTCAGAAGGTATATGGGCAAGAACCATGTACGGAGTACTGTAGGTTCTACCGTCAAGCGTAGTACTGTTCATGGTCCTGTTCAAGGACTATGGTCACCCCACCTCACAAGGATGTCAAGCAGACTTAACCAACTTGCCAGGTACAAAGGAAAACATGGTCAGGGTGCCAAACCATGATCCCTGCTGGTTTAAAGGATTTTCAGTTATATACTGTATCACCTTGGATTTAAATTAATTTTTGATGTGTTAGGCTTCATTAACAGTAAGCCAGAAGCTTAAAAGTTGCAGCAGTTACGTAATTCCAGATCTACAAAATAGTAGTTTGACAAGTTTTACGGTAGCAGTTACAGTAAAGTACCAAGCATAGTACAAAAGTACGTACAGTATTATGTGATCCTATGTATTAACAGTTTATACACATTTTATGTCTTTGTGTATGTTCAGTGTTCCGTGTGTAAGATGAACAACTTGGAGTTGTAAAATTATCCACTCCAGAATGATTTTGATGGTAAATTGTTAACCAGTACCATAGGGTACTTTGCCTCTTGTACAATGAAAAAAAAGTGTGCTATACTGTACATAACGTATTTTGCAAACTTTTCTGAGGAGTTAGGAAATGCTCATACTTTTTAATGAAAAGACAATTTACAAATATTCATGAAGAAATAATATAAAAAGTTTCAAAGATTATCAGTCTAGTCTACTGTATTGTACAGTTCATGAAAATGGGGACACTTTTAAAGGGATGGAGGAGTGATGCAAGAATGTGTCAGTGACAACATATGTGTCTCTGTCGTAAGATAAATTGCATAATTTATTTGTCCTAACAACTGTGAATGTAATTTCTGTAATTTATAATTTATGTTTATTGTACTAGTACTGTAAGTGCCATTGTTATTATTGTGTTTGGAATGGGTTGGTTTTGAACAAGCAGGCATTTTTTTAAATAATACACAGCACACTATGCACACAAACCACTGTGTCTTCTCCTCTTTTGTCTCACTTTCCTCCTGCCAAAGCCTTACTCTGCAGGGAAGTCCAAGGATAAGTTGGATAACTGAGCAACCCTTTAATGTCATCGGTTTACCCCACATTATACTAATCTTCAACTCAACACATGTCATGTATTCAGTTTTCACCGCCAGTAAGTTTGGTTATCACTTCCATAGAAGTCTAGCATAACAGAATGAGGTACCAATTTAGAATCAGAAGGAATGGGCCTAGCCTAAACTGAGCTCAAAGGTACAGGTAGGTAGGGAATGTGTCATTTCGTGTAACTGGTACCAACACACTCATCGGAAAGCTGGAACAGTAAATGGGCCTAATGTACAGAGTTGGCTTAGCCAAATTGCCTTACAACTCACCTCTCCGTGTACGCTACATTCAGTGTCCACCCTGTTCTAAACGTCTCTGAAATTTATTCGCGATAGTGAGGCTGACATCTATGAACCTCCCAACACAGTTTTGAAGACATGTTTCTGTTTTGCTGTCCAGCTTAGAACCGGGCTTATCAATACATTTGTCCCAGCATTGGTCTGTGAATGAGTGGACCTGTGCTTGGTATTTTGCTTTCTGGCTTTCTATCTCAATGAATTGACGAAGTTCTGGATCAATCTGACCTTCTTGGCCTCCCATCGGTGGACCATCAAACGACATTTTATGCAACGCTAGGTTTATCTAATTATTTCTAAAATTCGGAAGTTCTGCAGGATACTTTTCGCTGTGCTTTATGGTGGATGTGCAAAGCATTGCAGGTATGCGATTGATACTACATCAACGGGGTTTTAAGAACGTTTTGCATTGTACCCCGTACCGGTATGAGCCCACGTTCACTGCGGATGAGGTGTACGTGCTTAGGATTGTAACACTTGACGTTTAATTCACATAGACCCTTCACGTGACAATATGCATGTCAGGTACAATAGAACTAATACGTCCGCACACTCTGTGTTTTCGAACTGATATGTCCAGAAATGATTTTCACTAGCTAGTTACTGCATATAAATTTGAAATAAATTGAAATGAATTGAATATTCTATTAGGCCTAGCCAGTGTTGTGGGCGAGAAGCACAGAGACCGTGACAAGACGGTGTCATGAGACGGAGACCAGGAGCAGAACTTCGATACTGAGACCGAGACCGTGAATGTCCGGTACCAGCTAGATCGAATGACAATGTACATGTTGCACATAGGAAAGAAAAACTTTAAAAGGATTTGAGTACTTTCACCCGACTTTTTTATTTTGTTACCTTAGTACGCTCCAAAATGACATATACTGTAGCACCCTAGAGTGCATCATCATTGATTCATTCGGGCACGTTTCCTTTTATCATATGCCAAATATAGTCAAAACAATTACTCAACAGAGTCAAGTACATTTTCAAGTTCTAACAAATTAAATCGGAATTGCAGTGCTACAAGTGCAGTGGTGTATTATATATGGTTATATTAATGGTCAGAAGAAAGATAGGCATAATCTCCCCCCTCTTAAGACCGATGATAAGCTAGCTGTCACTGTCTTGGATAAAGTTCGTGCTCTCAATAACCAGTTCTGTAGTGTATTCACCAAAACAGTGTTTCATACTGTTCCCCTCATCAGGCCCACGTGTAAGAGAATGAATGATATAACTATATCCACCTTTGGCGTTGAAAAGCTTTTGCATGGTCTTAAAATCAACAAGGCCATGGGACCAGATGGCATCCATCCTTAGGTCCTGAGAGAGATTGCCACTGATTTTGCACCTGTTCTAAGCCATCTCTTTCAGCAATCCCTTACAAAAGGATGCATTCCAGAGGATTGGAAGACTGCAAATGTTTGCCCTATTTTCAAAAAAGGTGACAGCTCCCTACCTTGTAATTACAGGCCTGTTTCTCTTACATGTGTCTGCTGTAAATTGTTAGAACATATTATTGCCTCAAACCTTATGAACCATTTTGAAATACATAACTTACTCTCTCCCACCCAGCACGCCTTTCGTAAGTCTCATAGTTGCGAAACACAACTTGTGTCGATAATTGAGGACTGGGCTTCCTCCCTTGATGCCCATAAACAAATCGATGTGTTTATCTTGGACTTTAAGAAGGCCTTCGATACTTACGTTCCTCATGAACTGCTTAAGACCAAGCTGTTTACACTTGGTGTTTCAAATCAGATTCTTCGTTGGGTTGATGACTTTCTTGGTGATCGTAAACTATCTGTTGTTGTCAATGGAACCCGGTCTCCCCCGATGCAAGTTCTGTCTGGAGTTCCCCCGGGGTCTGTCCTAGGACCGATTCTCTTCTTGGTTCATATCAATGATATCGTCGATGGTGTTTCTTCCAAGGTTCGTCTTTTTGCAGATGATTGTGTCTGTTACCGTATTATTGAGTCCGATGAGGATTGTCATAAACTTCAGAATGATATCATGCAGTTGGGGCTGTGGGCTTCCACGTGGGGCATGAGATTTCAGCCCACTAAGTGTAGCGTTATTACTTTTGCTCGGAAAAAAGTCCCATACTTTTTAGGTATGTTCTAAATAGGATTGAGCTCCCGAGGGTAGATAGTATTAAGTATCTCGGAATTACCATCACTAAAGATCTGAACTGGGAAAAGCATATCCAAAATATCTGTAACAAGGGAAATAAGATTCTTGGTATTTTGTATAGAAATCTATCTTCCTGCCATGGTGATGTCAAGTTAATGGCTTATAAAGGAATCCTTCGGCCTGTGCTGGAGTACGCCAGTACAGTACTGTTTGGGACCCCCACCAGGTTTACCTGCGCGACAAGCTTGAGAGTATACAAAAACGGTCTGCTAGATTTATTGCCTCTGACTATTCTAGGGAGCCAGGATCAATGACCAGTCTCCTTAAGGAACTAAACCTTCTGCCCTTAACTGATAGGCGGAGGAAAAGGAGATTGATCCTTTTTCCAAAGGTGTGTTTGGCCAGGCTCAATTACCTGTTGATTGTCTCCAGCGGCCTACTCGTAGAACCCGTTTAATGCATGACCTTCATGTCTGTCTCCCACATACCAGTACTAACTGTTATAAATTTAGCTTCCTGCCTTGAACCATTAAGGATTGGAATCGTCTCCCCCTGAATGTAATGAGGGTTGCCTCTGTCCATAAGGACCCTGTTACCTATATTACTGGGCATATTTAGCCTCTCGACGCATGCGTGGTGAAAGAATGTCCTTTGGATGTGTCACCTTTTTTGAAGAAGAAGTGTAAATTGTCACGTGTGTTTTGTTCTTATTAATATTGCAGCAACGTTAAACGGTTGAGCCCACAGAAAAATGAGTCACATGCAGACTCGAAACTCTATATGATTGATGTTATGTTTACCGTTTAGACCAGGGTTGTCCAACCTTTCGCAGAGGTGGGCCACATGTAATGGTTATGATGGACGAGGGGCCGCATTCTGTACTCGTTTTTTTTTCAATTTTTCCCGACGCCCAAGGCAACAAAATGCAATCATTGTGCGTAGGGATCACTAATTAATTTTCGTTTTTGATTGAACAAATAAATAATTTTTAGCAAAAATTGATGGTGTTGGGCAGAATATTCGGACGAAGTTTTTTTTTCATATTCCTCCTGAATCATTCAAATCAGGGCCCTAAATTCCTGACCACGCCCACATTGGAAAGTCATTTGCATATGTTAGTAGAATATGGCTGAATATGGTTTGAATGTTCTGATTTTGGTTTGATACTTGTTAAGCTTCCAAAGAAGGTCTTTAAGTAGGACAGGTACACAAATTAAACCAAAAAGTATTAATATGGCTATGTAAAATTTTATTTGTAATTCTGTCATGGTATTTTAATCAGTTATATCTGGCTTGATATGGCCATATCAAACTTTATTTGCATATCTGGACAGGGATTGAATCAAGTTATATCTGGCTTGATATGGCCATATCAAACTTTATTGCATATCTGGACAGGGATTGAATCAAGTTATATCTGGCTTGATATGGCCATATAAAACTTTATTTGCATATCTGTGAAGGCATTTCATCAATTTAAATCTGGCTTGATATGACCATATAAACTTTATTTGCATATCTGGGAAGGCATTTCATCAAGTTATATCTGGCTTGATATGGCCATATAAAACTTTATTTGTATATCTGGGAAGGTATTTCATCAATTTATATCTGGCTTGATATGGCCATATAAAACTGTATTTGCACATCTGTGGAGGCATTTCATCAATTTATTTCTGGCTTGATATGGCCATATAAAACTTTATTTGCTATATCAAGGCATCTTAATCTGGCTGTATATCTGGCTTGATATGGCCATATAAAGGCTGCATTTAACCAGATATATCCATACATCAACCCATATCTGGATTTGGAGTAAGGGTATTTTTAGGTCTACTCAAATTTGGGGGGGGGGGGGCAAATTACGATATGGCCCCCCACTTTTTCACTTGAGGGGGCGAAGGCCCCCCTTGCCCCCCCCCCCCCCTATTTGCGCCCATGTTAGCATGAGTAACATAACTGTTGAAAGCCATGATGATGTCTGCAGAGAGATGTAGGGTACTTCATATGCAGTGGTTCTTATATTAATCTTGTTCAAGTTCTATTTTTTTTCAACAGCCAAATAACGGTAGCCAGATGACCAGATGAAGTAAAATCCAGAGTAGCTAAAATGGATAGCACTAAACATAAGAAGGGTATAAAGCCTGGGCCGTCGCGAGCGGTGGAGGGGTGAGGGTGTCCCATATCCCCCTATAGGCCTTCGTTAGATCTATCGACGATACTTGGAAAATCTGAGAATCGATCCAGTTGGAATTTTCTCATCCTCCCTCTAGTACGCTTATTCCGACTGGGTCAATACTCGACTTTTGAAAGTAGATCAAGTTCCGTAAACTTTTCCCACTTAAATTAGCACCATTCAACCTCATTTTTGCAAATTCGTCAACGCCGTCAAAAATTTTCGGGCGCTCCGTGCGCTTTAGTTTCATCGATTTAGTAACTTTCAGTAGCATCTCAAGCATACCTAATATGCATCAGTCCAATCATGGTTGATTGTTCGTCTGGGTATAGCCCCGGCTCCCTCGATTCCCAGTTTTTCACCAGGGGCATTTAAGCTTTGTTTCTGCAGAGACCAAAGGGTGAGATGGGGTTATATATGAAGGGGGTTTTGACCAAGAATAACTTTTGACCATGTTCTTTCACAAATGGTTATCAAATTTACCAATTTTTCACCAGCTCCGCGATCTTCAGATAGTATAGAAGGCTTTAAAGCTATATATCTAAACAATTAATTTAAGTTTATAGCATTTTACGTATCGGAAGACAGATCGCCTCGTCACAAAAGTGATTTAAAGATAGAATTTGTCGAATCCAACTGTCCATGAAGATTCTGGAACTGGCAACTTTCTGTTATGGTCAGCGAGCCTAGATTGGTGGGCATGCATGTTAAAAATGCTGCCGAATGTAGGAAATTTTGCATTCCACCCTTTTTCCAAACTAAGCCAAAATGGGAAATTTCCCCTCCCCTTGACCTCTCCCCATGACAGCGATCTGTCAGTCATTACGTACCTCTATCATGCATACACACGTGGCAGGGATGAATCAGGTGGGCGGAACACACACATGACCCCGGCCTGCATTATTTGGTCGTCTGACAGATTTTAAGTTTGAAGTAAGCCTGTCTGCCTGGGTGTTTAGGTAGTACATGGAATACGAACGTTCTCAAGAACTGGCGTAGCCAGAGCAAGGCACTGCTGTACCATCCCACTACATCACTAGTTCCTTTCAATGTTTTAAATATGTAACACAAATTTTAGTTTGAAGGTAGCTTAATTTTGTGGTGCAATTCTTATATAAAGACACACACAAAATCAAGAGGGAGGTTTAAAACCTCTACCCTTAAACCCTTGGCCAATGGAGAAGGTATACCTCCCAAATTTTCGCAAGATCTGAATTTCGGGCACAGGTCTAAAAAAATCTGGCAGCCATTTAAATCTTTAACAACATGGCCTGCTTTTAATCACTTGAATCTGTCAAGAATGTCTTTATTTGCCGACCATATTTGCTCAAAAAACAAAAAAGAATCAAAACAAAATGAAACTTGGTCAAACATTCTGGGGCCTAAGCAAAACAAGTATACATGTTTCAGTTTCACTTCAGAGTTGGGACATGATTTCGCCCTATGGTACAATATCGTTTATCTCGTAATTTTCTCATAGTATTGTAATTTGTTCATTTCTTATAGAAGTGAACATTTATTGCAAACGAAAGTTTAAGTAACGACTGCTTAGAGTTAACAGTGTCAGAGGAAATCAAGTTTGGTTACATAATGGGTTATTTTAACATTGATTTCATGAAAAACATGTCATCAGATTTTATGAACGTTATAAAGTCAAGTGGGTTCCTACCAACTATTACGTATACTCAACCTACTAGGGTATGCAGCACTAGAACTTCCCCAAGTTATTGATCATATCTCAGTGAATGTCAGTAGTCGGAATGTAAACATTGATGTGAGTGGAATCCTTGTAACAGATTTAAGTGACCATTTTCCAATATTCGTTAATTCTTCTCTTCGAACACAGAAACCTAAGGTTGAGAATGTTCTCATTCGAAACTTGTGCAAACGAAATGTAGAGAATTTTACGACTTGTATTTATAACACAAGCTGGGAGGCAGTTTATTCCACTGATGACCCCAATGCAGCATAAAGCTGTTTTCTTGATACACTTTGCAGAACATATGATTCCTGTTTTCCCTTTGTGCATATTGGTCGTAAAAAGAAGAGAAGAAAAAATGTGTGACTGCAGGCATTGTTAAATCAATTAAGTGTAAAAAGCAGCTGTATAGAAAACTTTTGAAATCTCCAACAAATGAAAATAAAGTACAGTTTAAGAAATACCGTAACAAATTGAACCACATTATACGCATTGTTAGAAGAAATTACTACCATGAACTGTTCGATGACTGCAAAAATGCGACTTTTTCGAGAAAAACTATTCATTTCGCTCGTACAACACTAGATATACGTCACTCCTTCGACCCGTGTACGGAAAAAACCTCACTAGATACAGTTTGAGATATCGCGCTGTGAAAGTATGGAAAAGCCTTTCAGTTAATCCTGCCTGTAGACCTTCAGTAAAATCGGTTAGAAGTGTCTTACGGAGTTACATGATAAACCTATACTAAGTATCCCCTCGTAATTTCCTAATATAAGGAGTGTGGTCTGGGGAGTGTGTTCTAGACAAACCCTCAAGGGTTTTTTTAACACACTTCCCTTTTCACGACTTTTTCTTATTTGATGCAATTGATCTTTCTCACATGTATGACATATTGTTGTGAAATGAAACAATAAATGAAATGAAATGAAACACCACACTAGAGTAATTACAAGTCTAGAAAATGCTATTTCGGGAATTCCGAAAAGTCGAGATGTTTCAGATTTTTTGTACGCTCCGCGCCAACGGATGATGGCGCTCCTTTTAGCTTGTCGTCTCTAAGACTTATCCCACCAGTCTTCAGGTCTGTAAAGTTTCACGTTAGTTTGTTACACTCCTGCTAAAAATGCTTGTGAGACGTTGCTTATACTAGCCTTGGAAATGCCATTTCCGGCTACCTTAGGGGTGGCAATTTTTCAACTAATGGTGGCGCTCCGCTTAAATAGTCTTTTTCCTTGTCAAAGGTTTATGCCCCCAAACCTTAGACTTGTAATGCTTTACGTTCATTTGTTCCACCCCTGCTGACAATCATAACTGTGTAGGCCTTGCTTATACCCGGGAAATGCCGTTTCCGGGTCTAAAGGGTCTTGACTTTTTTAAAATTTTCTGTGCGCTCCGCGCCAACTGTAGTGGTGACGCTCCGCTCAGATAGCTGAGCGTTAAAAAAAATGAAAAATCATACCCCTCAGACAGGCAGAAGTGGCTCTTCCCAGGCTTACAAGGAAGATCTGAGCAGTCGCTGGTTAGAGTTTTAGTTTGCAGAATAACTTCAACTTTAACTAAATTTCAGCTGTAAAGACCATCTATAGGCGGAGGGTCACCATCTGCTGGGGAGAAGCGTACAACAAATTTGAAAAATCGACCCCTCAGGCAGCCGGAAATGGCAATTTCCCAGGCTACCAGGCTCATAAGGAGGATCTAAGCAGTCGCCCAATTTTCACTTAACCATTGCACGAATTCGGCTCGAGGGGCAAGATAGACGGCAAACTATTGGGAACTGCACCGGAACACTCTCCCGTCTGTCCGTGTAAATAATTTGGAAATTGAAAACGCCCCAGCCTTTTCAAACTTCGCCCGAATATTTTCATTTCAGGCAAATTTTGCAAGACTACAGTATGAAGCAGGGCTGATGAGGAGAAACATTTTTAACAAGCTACCGGAATGTGTCGCAAATCGTTCTTATCATTTTTATTTTCCATGAAAATTTGACAAAGAACATACATCGTTTTCTGTTTTTTTTGGGGGGGGGGGGGAGGGGGATGTGAAAGTATTAAAATAATCTCAAATAATCGGCCATTTCGGGCATTGTGTTGCACAAGATTGAAAAACAAAGTGAAGAATGATTGTTTCTCAAATGTGTCGCGATTTCTTTTCTCTTTTATTTTCATTAATATGTTACCTATAATACTTTTTCTTATTTTTCGGGTAAAATAATTGAAAGAATTTGGATTTTCGATCTTTTTGGTATTGTGTTGTGGAGTACTGTGTAGAACAACTTACGAATAACAGCTTTTTGGCGCTGCCCGAATGTGAAGCAAATTTCTGGAATCTTGTTAGTTTTCCACAAAAGTTTTACCACGACTGTGACGTTTCTTTTCCTTTTTCGAGCATGATACCTTTCAAAGATTTGGGTACGCTTTGGAATTTCGTGATAAAAATAAACACGCCATGTTTTAAAGCTCAAGTGGCTGTTCGAATTTTCAATTTCCACCAAATTCATGCCCAATTTCTTCCATATTTCTTGCCCGAATTTTAAATTGGGCGAAAATTTGGGGGCAGACTTTCCCCTGCCCGCCTCACACGCCTATCATCTCTACCCAAATAAGGCACCGAAATCTGCCCGATTCAACAAGGTTTGGGAATCCCCTTCCCCCCTCCCCCCCCCCCCCCCGTCACGTACGGGCGTGACCGTTGGGCAAGTTTTTGATCCAACATTTGGCTAAAAAATTGTTAGACAAAAAATTGTAATTGACCAATCAGATAATTGTTAATTAGTATAAGATCAGTTAGGTTTTTCAGAAAATTGGTTTAATAAAGTGGCTACACGGGTCAATAAGATATTGGATTTGATTAATAAAAATTAGCGGTTAAATATAGCAATACAAATCAAGACGGCATAACTTAGAAAACAATGGTCGTATGGAAAGAGAAGTTTTCTTCACTACATAATCAAAAGAGGGACAAGAAACACAAAAAGCTCGATTGCCTTTCTTACCCCCAACTGGTCAAACTACAGACTTCACTGTTTATTAACCAAGTGCATGGTCACTTCCCATTTCTGGTGCCATATTTGACTGCTCGAAAGCGTGGTTAATGACTGTTATTTCGTTTGCGAGGGTGTCCTTAGTGTTCGGGTTTTTATGTTGGCTATAAGTTATTCGTTTGGCTGCAGTGGTCTCACCCTGTCCGTTTCTAGCACTTAAAAAGAAAAAGTGCATGGTCACTGGAGCTCTATCCACTCTTGGAAGACAAGCGGTATAGGTTAAAGAGTACATTGTTTAGTCTTCCCTTTGCTAAAATATTTTGAAATCAATACAAACACGGGTTATAACATTGTAGTCTTGTGTAAAGCTGTTGGGCAAAGGTGTTGGCCCTAAAAATTGTACCTATTTGTTGAGCAAAATCATTATCCAACAACGTTGGGCAGTTTTGTCCCAAATCGGTCAGGTGGCATACCACCCTACCGTTTGCCAAGACGAGAAAATGAGCACATTTGTGTCCCGACAGTTTTTAAAGTGTGTAGTTTAGTTACTAGGCCTACATCATAGGGATATATATTACGTAATATCATCTCGATCATTACTCTCGATCATTATTGTAGTGCACCCCACTACAAACTTGGCGTTCAGTACTGGTCGACTGACAATTTCTTTTGTTAAGCCTTTCATGGCATACAACTCATTTCCTGCGCGTACCGTAACTTAGTTCGTACAAATATCCATGCTTTACCTTTTAACAATAGCAGTAAGTGCAATCTGTGGCCTATCTTTAAAGGGCCAAACCTCTCACCCCAAACTACAGTTTTGGTACGGGGGTACCGAAATTATCAATTGGCTGAGCTCTTTGATTGACAGCTTATTCAAACAATGCAGAGTATCAAAGCTTATATTACACAGCATGAACGGTACTGATAGTGTTTTGATTATATAAATTGAGTTTTTCTATAATCACCTTGAAGCAATGAACTGAGATTGTATCTGGATGAGGATGAATTTCAGACAATTGTGGGAGGGGCTTAAGTAAGAAGGTTAGGAGAATTGGTACTGTTTGGGGTGATCGAGAGAAATGGGCCTTTAAACAAAAATCTACTTCAGAGAAGCAAATACTACAACTACAAGAACGATTTAAGGAGTTAACTTGATTAAAGGGCCCTGCGGATAAATTTCCAGAAAACGCCATGAAATGTGGTTCCGCCTTTTCCCACTGAGGTAATAAGTCCGCAAAATCAATCGCTGTGCTTCCAAATTGGTACGCAACACGGCGCCATTACGTCCACTATCGTTAAACAGTATCAAAGCGTCATTGTACGGTGTCATCTTCGAGCTACTACGGAGCAGGAAATTGCCAATTCCCTGTACGGAGCGAATTGGCTTCACTGTTTTGGATTAAGCGAATCGTGCTGTAGTTCTCTCATGCTGTATTTCAGTGGTAACAGCAGAAGCTAGTTTGACAGCAGTCTGGCCGAAACTTTTTGGCAGCATGTGGCATATTGCGAATTAACCAAACACTTAAGTTACAATACACAACGTCAACAGTTATTCAGCCTTCCGAGAGAAAGTTGTCATGCAGCGGTGCCTAGAGATATTCAGATAGTCCTTAACATTATACTGGCTCAGAAGGCTTCTCGGCCTTTTGGCTAAGGTAATGTGTAGTATCTGTTCGTTTCATCCAGTCTAGAATGGAGCCATACATGACGGACCAATGATGTAAATGGTCTGAGGGCCGTGAGGTTGGTCACGTATAGTCCGTCCTTCAGTGGAATAGCTTCTTCGGGAAGCAGCTAAAAGTTTGGTTTCGCCGAACGGCCCTTTGCCAGCCTCAGGGTCGGCAGGACTTTAAAAAAGTAGCAGCGGTGCAGTCGGAGAGCCTGAGAGGGTGTTATTACTTAACGTAAAGAACATTGAAAGAGGAGGCGAGTGACCGATAAAAAGCAGTTTAGGCAGGAGTAAACAACACGACAAAGCGTATCTTACGTCTAAGTAGGCTACTCAGCACTTTCTTCAGTGTTGGCAAATACACTTCAAAATAAAGCTAGTGACTGACTACTTGTATTCTATTAGTAGCATAGAAGGTCCGGATTTGCATCACTGGACATTCTTCTATCATTTCTTTTTGCGTCCAGCCAGGGAGCTGGGAGACAACTGGTCCAGCCTTGTACTATCAAGAAATAGGGTTGAGAGGAGTGGCCGAAACTAAACAACAGCCCCTCTTTCCACCATGAGCGACTCCTAAAGTTCAAATTAAAACTGACATACTGTACTAACTGCAAGGACATGTCTAATATGCACTCGTATTCTGTTAGTAGCATAGAAGATCATAGACGGTCGGTAAAGGAAGGTTTGCAAACAAATGCAGTTCGATTTGCTTATGGTCCTTTCTCTCAGAACTCTCATGCTCTAAAAATGTCTGCCGGTAACTTAAGTTATCTTAGTCTGCTTGAAAGGGGCATGTATTCCTCATATTCTCTCGGTCCAACATCCGGGCATTTGCGTGGCCTGGGTCATGAAAATTTCAACTGGAGTGAAAACAACGACAGTCAGGCAGTGAGTCCAGTAGACGTATGCTATTGCCACAGCCTCAGGATATACGATTGTGGGCCTAACTGGCAAAGTTTCTTGAGACCAACGTTGAATAGAAATCTCAGAATGTCAATAATGTCAGGCGAATGCGAAAATATCGGGGGCCTGTGCACACAACACTCGCTTACGAACGGCGAGAAACCAATTCTTATTGGGGTAGGCCTAATGTGCGAGACTGGTCATTGCGTTTACAGGCCATCTCGTAAAGGAAACAGTGAATTCCCGACGCAAGTTCTCGTAAAATCATCTGATCATGAAAGGTGGATATTTCAATAAAAATAGGTCATTATCCACAATTTTAAAAAGACGTTGTTTACAAGGTACAGTTACACAATAAGCCTATATGTTTGCACTGTTGCTGTACTGCGCGACAACAACTGTTAGTTCACTCCAACACGTCACGTGATTGACTCTTCGCACCGGATGTGACGTTCTTTGGACTGACAGAATAGAAAACTGCACAGATGGGGTTTATATTTTTTTAGTCCATCTACAAACTATACTGAATATTGAATAAGATTTCATTCCCTATACATCCAAGCCATTGTGAAGTTTAAAATGGCCATTTGGGACCCTCCCGTGCTGTGTGCTAAAGTTTGTTCAGAATTTAAGTCCTTTTCCTCACTTTCCCTTGCAGTCATTGTGTAAGAACAGGGACTATAATTTTAAACTGTTTTGACAGCTAGGATTATAATATGTTGTGTTTGAACTGATAAACAATTTTTGAAGTAAAACATGGAATTAAAGGGACTATCTTCTAACCCCAAACTACGCTTCTAGTATAGGGTAACAGAAACTCTCAATTGGCTCAGCTTTTTGATTGACTGCTAATTCAAACAATGCAGAGTACCAAAATTTATATTACACAGCACGAACTGTTCTGATAGTGTTTTGATTATACACATTGAGCTTTCTATATTCACCCTGAAGCAATAAAATGAGATTGTGTCTGGATGAGGGTGAATGTTAGACAATTGTGGGAGGGGCTTAATTAAGAAGGTTAGGAGAATTGGTACTGTTTGGGATGAGAAAATTGGGCCTTTAAACAAGATTTACTTTAAAGGCAGTCCATGGGCGTCACCAGACATTTTTAAAGGGGGTCGTAATTTGCGCGAGGAAGGAAGTTAATGCCGCGTCAGCGGCAATGCTCGCGCGACAGCGCGAGCACTACGGCGTGGAATTCAGGGGCCCTCTAAAGGTAAAGGTAACCACCTGGAGTGGTAGCATTCAGAGGCACCTGGGGATTCCCAGGACGAAAACCCTTTGAAGCTCGAGGAATATGAAGTCAAAATTAACCGAACATCAAATAACGAAGCATGAGGAAATTTTAAGCGAATTGAACTCTGCAATGCAAAGGAATTTCAGAAAATCATTCAAATCTGCAATGAACACCGTCTATGAAACTACTTACGTAAAACTACCTAAGTACTTAAGATATCGGGCTCTATAGAAAAAACAGTAATTTGTGCACAATGTGAAGTTTACAAATTTACTTTGCTTTTTACTTTCAGCCATTCTCCTTCAAGACCTAGAAAATAGTGTCATTTATTCTATTAAAAAGGTAATGGAAAGATAAAAATTGAAAACACCCAACAAAAATTGGAGGAAAACAGAAGAAGTTAGTTGAGATTTGGAATAATGATTTACCCCTGACGCAGTTTGATACGAATGTACAGATAAAAGGAAGTTAATTTTCAATTATACCACCTCTAGCATCCGTTGTTGAGAATCCTGCATTTTGATTGGTTGAACACTCACCTTTTATTAAACTACTCATGGTCAATAAAAGCAAACATAGTGAAAAAGATTTTCGGTGGTACAATAGGAATAAACCACATTTGTCGGATCATTACTGTCTCATAAACCGTCTCGACTCCAAATTAGCAACATAACCAGATAACGGACTCTGCTTCGCCTCGTCCGTTATTTTGCCAATTTGGAGTCTCGACGGATTATTCACCATAATAGTCAGCCAAATGTAATTCCTGAACGATCGGTACCATCATTTCCTAAATTTGAAGGGCCTATGACTCGGCAGATTTTGGTGGGATAACTACCTCTTCATAGTATTATCCGATCAAATCAACTTATTACTGACAATGGCACCGTTGAGTCAAAGGTGGATACTAAACACAACTAGACAAGCATATGGTATGCATTCAGTAAGCTAGGAGTCGAAAACTAAAGAGTGTATCCCACTTTACAGGTTTTTCTGTGTGTAGTAATGTTACAGTAAATCAATTTGATGTAAGTCAATTTGAAATATCCTGCAGGTGCACTTCCGTCTTTATATTAAAGTTTACTGAGCCTATACTGACATGAAGCAGTTTACTCACCCAAAAATGAACAGAATTCAAGAGATGAACATATCGTTCTAAAAAGTTTCAATAAAAATATCATTTAAAGGTATTTCATGAAAAGAGGTGTATGATTAGAATACTATGGAAAGGTGTAGCTACATATAGCAAATAGGACTTGCTAGCGGACGGCACTTTGCAAAATGTAAGGGGTGGAATAGTAATTTGGGGGACTCGATCCTTAATTGCAACGAGATTAGGCATTTCAAAATATCAAAAGAAATTTATTCTTTGCAATGGCAAAAGAAATTCCTTTTCTACTTTTGGTACATCCTTTAAACGTTTCTTAAAAAAAAAAAACTCAAAGGGGGGTCTTCGCAACCCCGACCCCACCTTGGTGACGCCCATGCATTCAACTCTCTACCCAAGCTAAAAATTTTGTAGTCCATAGAAGTTCTGGATTGGCACAGCTCTTTGATTGACAGCAAGTTAAAAATATGCAGAGAACTGAAGCTCATATTAATCTGCATGTACTGTACTAATAGTGTTTTATTACATATTGAGGTCTTGTATACTCATCCTGAAGCAATAATCAGAGTTGGTGTGTTAATGGGGATGAGGATTAGTTTTAGTCAGTTGTGGGAGGGGCTTAAGTAAGAAGGTTAGGAGAATTACAACTGTTTAGTTGGGGTGAGAGATTAAGCAGAGGTCACATTACAACGATTTTGGTTCCATTACGAAGACAGTTGCTTTAGAAATCTCTAAACCACATACCAGGAGAACCAGACTTTTGGACGGGGACCCTGGATTGGTATGAATTACCAAATGCAGTTGGTAGTCACTGAAGCGTGAGCAGAGATAAGAAATAACATTGTTCTGTTGTTGAAACAAACAATCTTTTTGCTCGCTGATGGGAGAAAGCAGAGGATTACAGAAGATCATTTCAGATTAATGAACAGGGGTGACGCCAGCGGGGGGGGGGGACACGCCCCCCTCCCCTCCCCCCGTCGGGAAGCACTGGCCACCCTGTCGGGGAAGGTCGGCAGTTTCGTCGGGGAGGCCTAAAAATAATAAAAAATTAATAAAAAAAAAACCTACAAGGATTGAAGTTACTGGATGGGTGATTTGAACATATTTTTTGTTTTGATCATGCCGTTTTAAACATATCGGAATCAATTTTCAATGACTTCTTCTTAGCTCCGTTACACCTCATCCCATGTACCTTGTCCTATATCTCCTCCCTTGTAGGGGAAGAACGGCAATTTCCTTCGGGGAGACTAAAAACGAGCTTAAAGGACTGAAGTTACTGGATGGATGATCATGAACTGTGTCTTTTTTTTCGTTATCAATTATTTTCTCATCTGTAACGCTATATTTTAATGCTTATCTGAATCTGTTTAAATCACTTCCAACTACAATCTTGGACAAAACTGTCGGGACACTTTGCCGTAATATTCTTGAATTTCAGTTCAAAGGCTTGCATGAGTCCCCCTCCCCGCTCCCCCTTTCAATGTTGCGCTGAAAGAGAGACTATGCCGTGAACAGGCTAACTGTGGTCAACATTTCGATGGGGGAGCGGGGGTGTCCCAAGGAGTTTTGTACAAGATTGTCTGAGCTCCACGCGTATTATTTACGAGAACAAATTCAATAGATAATTGTTAATTTTTCCGGCCGACTTTTTCGGAAAAGTTTTTCGGAGGCTTGTGGTCTGAGGCTTTAAGCGTAATGAAAGTAGCATAAAGAGTTGTTTCAATGTGTTGTTTGATTTATTTCTTTACATTTATTTAGAGTCGGGACGATAATAAAGAAAAGACTGTTGCAGGTATTCGCGGGGAATTTTCAGCTCGTAATCCATGGGCGGAGGTACCGGCAGAGCGCCTACCAGTTCCACCTCGTAATCCAGATGCAAACTCGATTAAAACACATGTTTAAACTTGGAGGAGGCAATTTTAGAGCCAATGATTTCATATTTGAAATACGGAAGGAGATTTATGAATATTTTCAGACCCGGGTAATCGGAAGGATACGTTCTATTCCGATAGGTACTATATATATATACATAAAACCAAAACAATTTCTTCCATGGATAGAAAAGTCTGATTACTATTGCAAACTGGTGGTAAGGGGACGAGATGTTAACTGAAAGAGCGCCGCGATCTACCATGAAATGTTAAAAGCACATCTGAGAGCCAAGCTTTTAATTATAACGATGGTAGATCGTTAGTTAAGGCTGGTTTTTGGCATATTTTGAAGCAAATTGCACCCATGTGACTCAATTTTTCACGTTACATGAAACTGGTTACGCATGATTTTTTCCCTCTTTAAACCGAAGCAATTCCATTGCGTTTTGCTTCAAAATTTGCTTTCAAAATAAATGGTAGACCGTTGATTAAACTTATCTTTCTGACTACCGGTCTCGTCAAGTTCGCATGTACGGCATATTTTTTTCTTGAGAGAACACGGTAAATAACTTTAAAATGAAGTAATAGGCAGGATACAACAGTGCCTCTCTTCTCCAAAATGCACTTATCAGGTAACCCGTCACTGTTTTGAACAAATTTAAATACATAAACACGAACATCTTTTCAATATTTTTTTTATTTTTACCTGCTAAGACAGTGTAAATCAAAAACAGGTCACTGTTGAGAACAGCTGCCCGAACGATCGGGCGCTTAAACTTATTCCCTTTTGCAATTAATCAACAGATCAAGACAAAGTGACACTTTCTACTGTGTGACGCGAGTAGTTCTTACTTCTCGAAATTCTCAGACAATCTTGGACAAAACTGTTGGGACACTTTGCCGTAATATTCTTGAATTTCAGTTCAAAGGCTTGCAAGAGTCCCCCTCCCCGCTCCCCCTTTCAATGTTGCGCTGAAAGAGAGACTGTATGCCGTGAATAGGCTAACTGTGGTCAACATTTCGATGGGGGAGCGGGGGTGTCCCATGGAGTTTTGTCCAAGATTGTAGCTCTGCTATCCCTCATCCCATCTACAATTGGTAAGATCATGTCCTGTCGGAGGAGACTGCCGTCTCCCTGTTGTTGAGAAAATCCAATTTCGTCGGGGACCCTTAATATACATGCCAATGATAAACTGATAAAAGATGCGGGCCTGTAAACTTCGGTCACCAGGACGATCTTCATGGTTTTGCTTACTAGAAACCATATTCTTCAAGGAAACTCACAATTCCAAATTTTCCTTACAAAAACGGACGAGTGGTCGTTCATGTGCATGCAATGCCAAATGTTTTGCCATCTGGCCTGCCCCGACGGCCGAATTCTAACAGCGGTAGTGGAAATCGGCCAGGCCGTTTCAGCTACCCATAATGATAAACAGTAGTGTGAGAATGTCCCCCAGTAAGTCTGACTGAAAATTCATTTGAATCCACCTGGTAGAGTGACATATTTTCAAATACGTTGGAAGTAAAATCATTTATATTTTGGAGTTCGTGCATTCACGTAGAAAATCTCATCTACTTAGCGAACCTTGCAATTGAATACAACGAAGATTCTTAATAGAGTCAAAAACACTTAGTGTGGTTTCAACTCCGTTGCACAGTTTCCCCAGAAAAAAGACAAGAACATAACATCTAGTTGTAGCAGTACCTTTTATCTGGTAATTTTCTTATCACTTAGCAAGTTTTTTTTTTCTTTTAAAGTGAAACTCTCATTTCAAAGGAAAGCTCAGAAAACGACTGCTTTATTTCTAGTTTCAAGTCTTGGAGATGCCATATCCGGCTGTCTCAGGGGTTAGATTTTTTAACAAATTTCTGCACGCTCCCCGCCAACTCATGCATGGAAGCGCTCCGCAAAGATAGTGTTTTGGTCGAACAAATTACTTTAGAGAACAATGCAAGCTTGCAAATTATTCTTCATTTTGGGACAATATTATGAAGTGAACATTTTATTGCGAAAGAAAGGTTAAAAAAAATGACTGCTTTGTTTTTAGTAACGAGCAAAAGCCATTTCCTGCTGTCTGAGGGTTCTCAATTTTTCAAAAATTTCTCTGCTCTGCACTTTGATAGTCTCTTGGCAGAATTACATTTTTCGGACAAAAAAGACAATTCTTCCCTCTCCCAAACTGAAACGCTCCATTGCTTCTACGTCAATATATAAAATATAAAACTTCAAATATATGGGAAGCCAAACTTTTTCCTTGGGAAAATTTTCCAATATGGTCCGAGGGCCATAATTCGCATCATGATATTCAGTAACCCCCCCAAAAACAACAGATCACCACCCCCTCCACTTGATTTTTTTTTTCATTAAAAGATTAGATTCTTCCGTGAAACCCCCAAATCTGTCATAAAATTAAAATGCCTCTCCAATATAGGCTTCAGATTGTTAAAAGTGGCAAAATTTTCCAATTTCGATGGATACTCCGTGCAATAAATAACCAAAGCCGACACTGTTAATCAGCCCGACATTCTAGTGATCTAATTTTGCTTTTGAAAGGCGTAACACTTAATTAAATAACCCCAATTTTTCATTATAATCGTACCAAAAGACAAATTTTCTTCCATTAAATTCCAAAATTTCAAGTCACCAATAAAATAGGCTATTAATTTTCAAATCTTCGTTCAAAAAAGGAAAAATCTTTTCGGGCAAACTTGTAGTCTCGTGTTGAAGCCTTAGTATACGTAGGCCTAGTACGATTAAATGCTTAACCCCCAAATATTTTCATCTGTCGCCTATATAACGTATTTGAAATTGCCCATACAAAGGACAGATTCTTCAAAAAACACCCCAACGTTTAGTGCTCCTTACAAAAGCCAATTTTTTTACAAAATGTTACATTTTGTCTTCAAAATAAACTCTTGATTTTTACGTATTTGTTGTAAAGAAAGCCTGAAATTTCGCGCGCTGCGCGCGCCTCAAAATCTGCTAAGTCACGTCCCAATGGGACTAACTTAAAGCCTTTGTCGGGGCCTTGAAATGTTGACCCCCTTTCGGGGAAATCCTGGCGCCACCCCTGTTAATCAAGCTATGTAAAGTTCAAAGCACTTGTTCATCTCATGTGGATTTCGATCCGATTTGATGAGCATTTGTTAAATTTTTCTCCAACTCGTGTGGGAGAGAACCCAGAATTTTTCGACTCGTGTAAAAGGATTATTTGTGTCGCAGGGATACGGGAATTAAATGTATACTAGTTATTTCGTGACGTCACATCTATAGACAACTTTACCAGACTGCTTGTGTCCGATGATCATTTAAAAGCTGTCTGTCGGTGTGGCGTCACGAAAAATTAAGTTGACATTTAATTTTCATAGACCTCTGATGCAAAACATTTACATTAATTGGCAAATGTTGGGTTCTTCCCCACCAAAGATGGGGAAGATTTTAACAAAAGTCCACAAAAATCGGTTAGGAATCCGATTCGAATTCGTTAAGTGTGACCGCGGCTTTAGGGGTTTAAACATGAGTGTGATTAGATTACACGGACTTATATACATGGACAGAGCATGTAACGCGTCCGTAGATTGTCGCCACCGACCGGGGGCAAAAAGGCACACCAAGATGACCGCCGCTTAGCTGTAAACCGTCGGATTTGACGACGACTCTGTTATACTTTAAACAAACGTCAAATTCAAGTTGAATGGGAAAGAATATCATATTCCTGCAATACGTGAAGTGATTTTGACCTTACCTTGCCATATTTCAAAAATATGTCAACTTTCTTGCAAAATTTGGAACTTGACTTGAGCATGTCCATAGTTTTACACAAAACCATATAGCAGACAGCCCTCTTGATGCACTTTTTCTCACACGCACGGTAGAGACAATGTGCCGTGCAGTATACTCTGTCCATGTATAGGAAGTCCGTGTTTGATCAGGGAGTTGCAACTCCCGGGTTTGATTAACTGTATTATTTTTGTTCTTTGTCTACACTTTCAGTGAATTCGAATGCGACTGCCAACTCCAGTACGTTTGTTCTTCTGGGATAGTGAACCATAAAGCCAGCGATATCACAAACTTCGAGCAGTCCAAGTTACTGAGTCTTGTGGGATCGCAGTTGGAACATAAATCCCGCGTGTATCTCGTTGGTAAACGTCAAAACCGAATTACCAATAACCAAAAAGGGTTTTGTAAAGATAAGTGTGATGGACGCGCCAAAGCCGCTCTGGGATCGTACGCTACAAGTGACAGTGACGGTATAGGATACAATTATCTTGCGACATTGCTCGCCCTGGAGGTAAGCAGTGACGTCACAGATCAGTGCTGTGCGGTGTTCATCGCAAGCAAACGCGAATGGTGCCCTGGAGAATCATGGATGACAGAAAAATTCGCAAATGATTTCACGTTCTGGAAATATAGCGTCGTCGATGGCAACAGTGTCCAGCGCACATTGTATGCAACCGATTCATGCGGAACAGCTAACCCGTTCCCTGCAGGTCTTGAAGTGGTCCCTTAAGACAATGTATCCGAAAAAAGTAAATTCTTAAGCCAATATGTTTGTAGATTAATTCGTAATCATATTCAAGCATTCAAACAGAGAATGATGACAGCACAATAAGGAAAATTCTGCCGTTTTATTCATTCTCTTAGTTTTCCTTACCAGAGCCAAATCCAGGAATTTAATGGGGCGGATGTAACACTCCGCAGAAAGTGCATGGGGCAAACTAGCTAAGGAGCGGTGGTCTTTATGGGAAGGTGATTCAGGTATGAAGTCTTCCAGGAGATGCACAGTCCTTATCCTCACGGCTGTCAACAATTTGTTTAATGCGTCTGTTGAAATTTCGAGACCTTTATCAGTGGACTTGCATGAGACGTAAAAATACGCTTTCAGAAATCATTGCTTCGCCGATTGTAGGGTAGTTCGCCCTCCATGCTCCTGGATCCGGTCCAAGCCCCTGCACTGTATAACTACCACCCTTTGAATCAGGTTTCCCATATATAGACCGGCTGTTTGGTTCAGCATCCGTCTTTCATTAGGGAGGGCCGGACGACGATCAATTCCCATACCGCCAGCTGCGTAGCTAGACTTTTTCCAGAGGAGGGGGAGGAGGGAGGGGGAGAGGCATGTGACCCAAATCTTCCGATTTTTTCTTAAAGCGTGTACACTACTGTCATTAGAAACGTAATTTGCGGAGCACTGAGCGCGCCGAAACTTTGGCTTCCTTTAAACAAATATTTATAAATATGGAATAGTACTGCAGAAAATTCTAAGATTCTGGATTTCATGTATAAAGGTCGGAAGCATATATGAAACTGCATGGGCGACTGAAGATCATTATTGTTACAATTAAGTTATGTAACGCCTGCGGATTGAGGCTTACAAAGTTTTTAGTTTTTGAACTCAGGTGACCCAAGAAGATCTTTGACTTCCACCCTAATTTACAGGATTATTCTCTATGCAAAAATGCATCCATGTTACATATGAGATTTATTTCAGCTTCCTACAATAAGATATCATTTTTAAAAGGTTTTAAGTATTTGACCATGAGAAAATTTTGTGGCATGAAAAATCGGCACTCAAACTGGGCGAATGAGCTTCAAACTGGGCGATTCTTCGACGTCATCCGACCGCAAGAAACTAAATGACCTTGGCTGGTGTAAATTAAGTCGTAAACTCTAGTCGAAGCAGACTTGGAGTCCACCAAATCGCCACAATTGGTCTGAAAACATTACTTATTAGTCATTTACTATGCAAATATGAAATCTCTGGAATTTGTAGTACCATTTTGATTTATTTCCCCTCTTGATATGTACAAAAACGACAAAATGAGGAATTAAAATAAAAAGAATAAATCTCATCGAGATCTGCTGGCTTGCGAAATCTGGCAGATTTTGCTTTGAAATGTGATCGTTATTTTCACTAAATGTTGACCGAGTTTTTCGTTTGAGGGTCAACTTGTTACAAGATTTTCGTTTTTATGATTACAAATTTAAAATTATGAAATTTAGGTCAACTCTATAAAGCGCAGTACTGCTCTGACCATGTAAATTGCAAGAATTCCCCAAGGTCAAGCTTTCATGTCGGTCTCTGAACAAAGGAGTTTGTCCAATTTTCATGCCAGCGTTACTTCTAATGACTCTGTTGACCCGAAATGACCTTTAACCTCTACCAAAAACGATAGAGCACATCATCTCAGTAAGGCAGATCTATATGTACCAAGTATCGGTTTAGTCCAGCTTTCCCTTTTTGAGCTATGGCGTACCCAAGCAAGTGATGCAACACAATAACTGATTCCTTTTACAGTACATCCCATTGCCTGCATGTGTTGTGAATATAACCAAATGTTGAGGCTGTACTCCACATAAATATCTCCATGCAACAAAATAACACTCAAAGCCACTTCATTACTAAACAGTTTTCAGCAAATAGTCCACAGCCTTTCTACTCAAACAACTACACAGCGTGCAGTGCATCCACTCTCACTGCTTGCTAACTAACTTTTAACTGTACTTCCTTTCCTTCCCTTCCCTTCCCGTTTTTTCTTCCCTTCCCCTTTTTTGTGTTCTGGGGACAGTTTGCCCCCCTGCCCCCCCCCCCCCCCCGCTGGTTACGCCACTGCATAGGATGGTATAAAGCTTAAGTTCATTGATATAGCTGCATTAAAATTTTCACTTTCTAACCAATGCATTAAACAAATATATTCACCAATTTTCAACTCCAATTGACTGTATACAGTGTATTCTTTTTAATTTGTTGTTTATTGAGCAATGTCACACAAGTTTTTGTTTCCTTGTAAACTGCAGTGTTAAGGCACAAATATTTTTCACTATGTGACCAGCTGTTGGTACCTTGCCAGCAGCTGAACATATATCTACTAAATCTTTTAGCTGTGTAAATGATGGCATGAAATGTTTTTAATGGGGAAATGGGACAAAAATCAGACTCACCTGTGATATGCATAAAAATTTATTCAATATTTAAATTTTACATATATACAGTAATATAAATACAAACAGTTAATTACTCAGCATGCAGACCTGTCAAAGGTTTCACGAACAATCAAATCACTTTTCATAGCAAAACATTTTAAAAGTCTGTTCTCATTACTGTTCATGTTTGGCTTCATTCATCCTGATTCAACTTCGGTTTTAAGAAGGGTAAAAATATCCACAAGTTTACAAATATTGAGTCCTTTTTTCTCTGCCATGTGTCAAGATTGCATCATTCTTCACTCCTTCAGACAAATCTTCTAAATTCAGTCTCTGTCCATCAAAGATCGGAGTGACAATTCACATGACAAGGCATTTGAAATGGCAGGTACTTTAGGTCACATTGTCATGCAATGAGCCATCTTTAACTTAACACACTGCGGGCTTTTGCACTACTGGTTCCACTGATACTTTGAGCATTTTCTGCTGTAGCAGCAGCTTCTCTCTCTGCCAAAGCTTTTGCTTGGAACATGGCCACTCTTTCCAGGAACTGAAAGGGAGAATGCAAAAAAGAAGGAAAAAAATTGAGTGAGGTTTGAATTTCAGATAACATGTACAACTATTATGTGTTGAAAAGGTCTGAGTATGTTTTATCCACAAAGCAAGAGTTTGATTGATTTTTTGTTAAATGTAACCATACAAAACAAACAATACAGAAGCTCAGCGATAGTATTTTTTTTCCTTCAAGGTTCACATGTCATCCCAAACCACATTAGTCACAAGTGTACATGTTTGTATGACATTTTGTATTTCAGAATAATTATCCAACTAACTTGTTTCGTCTTTCCTCGTCTATCACCCAACTCCCTCATTTAATAGCTGCATCTGAATTAAAAAGTTATACAACACTGATTTTATTGTATATCCTTAGCCAAACAGTCCTCATTAAACAGCTACATCCATTATTGTATATCCTTAGCCAAACAGTCCTCATTAAACAGCTACATCCATTGACTCACCTCTGGTACCCTGGTACCCTTCTTTTCAACAAAATCTTTGAAGGATTTTGCTCCATGTAAAGGGGCCAATTGTTCATCCATGGCCAGACTTTTCTTCTTAGAGTCAGACATCTCCTTGTCTTTTATTGATTGAGGATCTTCAAGTGGCTAAATACAACAAGAAAAGGAAGATAAAGGTCGTTGAATATTCATTGTGTTCCACATTTCACATATAAAGAAGGGGAAGGGGAAGAATAAGGGGAAAGGGAGAGTTCCAGAGGGAGTTTGATAATTTCATTGAAGTTTCATTTCATAGATAACCATGTCAAATTGTGGTTGAACCACCACAAGAGTTTTTTTATAAACTTAAAAACTCTTTGGCCAGTTTTGTGGGGCAGAGAACCATCATCCATTTCAGACTGAAGAAAAATGTTTTGCCAAAAAATGAAATGTAATTTCATCTGTTTAGAAATAGTAGAGAATTTCAAAATTGCAGCCCCCCTATGATAGAGCATACCTGAGAACAGACAGCAATATAATGGTATCATCATCTCTTTGGCAAATAGGAGATGGAATTTCCTCATTGAACAAAACATTTTTTAATACTTTGGACAATATTATACAATCAAAGAACAATCTCTTGACCTCTCCATAGCTATGATACCTGTTATGATATGACAAATAAATGATATGCTAACAGGTTCACACATTTCATTAGTAAGTGAGACCATTTTTTTTTAGGTTGAAAGACTTTCTTTCAGGTAAACTAGCTCAGCTTGTAGATTAAAAATGATCCAGCTTAGAGCAAGATAATAAATTTTTTGCAAAGCGAATTGCTTTAGATTTCACAAAAATTGCACACATAAGATTCCCCACATGAAAGAGCTTCCTTTCTTCAGGCATTACATCAACTATGGAAACAATACAACATTTAAAAAAAAAACTGAAAATAGGTCAAACAGATTACCTCATCAGCATTCCTCAATTTCCATGAATTTGGGTTGAGATACCAAGCTCCATATTTTTGTTTGACCCAGCTAGGTGTATAACCTTTGGTGTACTGTATTGCCAAGAAAGAAAGAACACAAATGTAAGCCAAACGAATGGTCTTGTAAACAAAGTCAAAATAAAATAAAAAAGATGAAATTCAATGGTAAACTTGCACTGATATGAATACAAGCTCTCCCCTTTAAACATAAGCTTTGACAATGACTGACCCATTGCTGCATTCATATTGTAAAAAAGCTCCATCTGGGAAGTGGGACAGCCTTCCAAAGGCAATCCCAAAGAACTTATTCTTGCTAATCAGTCTGTGGCCTTCTTTTGCACATGCTAATTGATTTGTTTCCTAAGTCTGTGGCTCACCTGGAAAAAGGGCTGTGGCTGGCTCGACTTGAACAAAGTGGTTGGAAACTGGGTGGTAAAACCCCATCTAACCTAGCCTAACCTATGCCCGTGGCTCAAGTTTCTAGCCCAATATGAATTGGAACATGTCCAGGTACAATCCAAAGTATCTGCACCACGGGGCTGTGCACACACGCAGAGCTGGCGGCATCAGCTTTGCAGTAAACACACTCCACAGGCTTATTTTAACCCTTTACTGTTGTTTGGGTCCTGTTGGACCCAGATGGAGAGCGCGGCTGTTACCCATCTTTACTGTTTCACCCGGAGCTCGAAACTGCATGCAGCTACATGAAAATTCGGCAACAACAATGGGGGAGACAATAGTTTAAGGGTCATGGGGTCAATAGTCTACGGAAGCTGATGTGGGGTGTGCTACATCCGCTTTTCCGCCCATGCACTCCTGAGGTGAGCAAATATGCCGCGATTGGAGCACAACAGTAAAGGGTTAATCTAAAGTATCTGCACCACAGGGCTGTGCACACACCCAGAGACAGGGGCATCAGCTTTGCAGTGAACACACTCCGCAGGCTTATTTTAACCCTTTACTATTGTTTGGGTCCTTTTGGACCCAGACGGAGACACTTTTCTGCCCACTCCTAAGGTGTGCAAATATGCCCCGATTGGAGCACAACAGCAAAGGGTTAAGCACTAGCCATTTAATGATATATTTGTTGATGCATTGATTAAATTTGTTTGATACATTATTCATTATATAGTTCTTCAACCTGTCCTAAAGTCCACTAACTTATATTTCTACTTCTTTTTCTTAATTAATGCCTGCATTAAAGTCGCAGTCACACTAAATTGCATTTGGATCAGATTCCGATATAATTTTTGTGAGTTTTTGTTTACATCTTCTCCATCTCTCGTTGAGAAGAGCCAAAAATTTATCAACCAGTGTTAATATAAGATGTGCACCTGATGACTATGAAATTAAAATGCTAACTGATTTTTTGTGAAGTCACACAGACATACATTCAACAGCATAGTCTGATAAAATGTGTTTGTCAGTGTAATGTCACCAAATAATCAGACAAATTTTACTTTCCTAGTTGTGCCATACAACACATATATTGACATAGGTCAGCAAATTCTGGGTTCTTTTCAATAAGCTTGGGATGTGAAAATTTTTGGTAAAAACTAACAAAAAATTGAATGCTTTGTAGTTTGACCGCAGCTTTACTCTCACTGAAATTTTTGCCTTACCAACAGTCTCTGAGTCTGCTCCACATCTGCCAAAGATTGCACATGAGTCTCTTCATTTGATACAGAAGCTGTCATTCGCAGTTCAGGGGGAACATTGCTGAGTTCTACTACATGTATTGGGACTGACAAAGCCGGTTTGGTCTCGTAGCCACTGGCAAACAGGCTGTGTATCGTTGCTTCTTCGATATTGTTACTCTCTCCTCCTAGTCCTGACACCCAATCACAGAACTCTTTGGTAACATTCTTTATGTGTTCATCCTGTGAAGGGGACTGAGGGCGACGTTGTCTTGTGCGTTTGTCATCTTTGACTTGCTCTTCCTTCTTTGGGAGCCACCTGTATGGATTTTTCAGGGCTCCATGGTCTTCTAAATCTCTAAGAATAAAGAAAACAAACAATGCTTTGCTTCACCATTAACACTTAAAGGGACAATCAGTGTTCAACAGGGGATATTAAAGGGAAATATTGTGTTTGCTTTGCAAGAAAAAATCATCCTTTTAAAACTAATTTTTATTGGCACAGAGTGATACTGTAGATTATCAAAAACAAGGCAGTATGGTCGACTGCTTTACAAGAAATAAATTTCCCACAGATAGAGATTCAGTTGTTTGTTGCTCAAAAATAATTTGTTCAGACAAACTTTTAGCATTTCAATTGATGCAACGTCCATGGTTCTTCTTGGGCAGACTATTTTGAAGGGATGTAGCTATTGCTAAGGTTTATGATTTACACTTAATTGTTGAATATTGTCAGAGCCATTTTCTTCAAACTCTTTGATGGAATATTTTCAACCCAGTATTTCCTTTTAACATTTCGTTCCAGCACTTCGATTTTTCCTTCTGAACGGATCACTTACCAGAATGCAGGAACATTGAAGAAATCTTTCAGTATTACAAGAAATGTTAATAATGTTTAAATTACTGGTTAACGAGAATTTCTGAATATTTCTCATTGCAACTAACTACAACTCATCCCCATTCAGACACAACTCAGTTTATTGCTTTAGAGTGAGCATACAAGAGCCCAATGTGCAATGAAAACACCCTCTGCACAGTACATTCTGGGTCATATGAGAAGCATTTATACCCTGCAATTTTTGAGCTTGCTGTCAATCAAAGAGCTGAGCCAATGGAGAATTTCTGTGGACTACTGCCAACGACAGATCTACTTCATATTTGCATCCATTCTAAATGTAAAATACAGGTCCTCATCCTTATTTTTTTGATACTTTAAAATGTCCACAAAACTTTGTTTCCAGAAACCAGACTGAGTGATTGAGAGATTCTATACTAACAAGCTAGTTCAGAGTGGTTACTATTCATGTACCATGACTGCGTCATAAACCCCTATGACCTATGCCCCTCTGAGACAAGTCACGTGCGATACACAGGTTTGCGAACTGAGCGCTATGTGTTGCTAGAGCAGAGTTGGCTCATTGGTAGAGGTGCATACCCTAAAAACTGTTGAACTTTAGAACAAGTCAGTAACTCTGAACTGGCTTATTAGGGATCCCTAAGCACAAAACTCACTCTACTGAACTCCTTGTGTCTTGTTTGACATCTTTGCTTCCCTGATCTGAGGCAGAGTTTACTGCTGATGTCTCCTCATGAAATTGTTCCATATCATCTTCATCATCACTATACATGTTCATTTCAGGATCCAGAATATCAACCACATCTTCAAAGACCTACAAGAAATCAGTCAAGCATAAACAGTCACTAACTAATTTGTAAATTCTCTTTAACATCATCGCCACAATAAGCTGTCCCTGTGAGCTAGAGAATCATGTATAGTTAGGGAGAGCTATAGTACATACTGTAGAGTATTAAAGGGCAAGAGCAGTCACCCCAACTTGAAGTAGTGTAGTAGACAGTCCTGTTTGATGACTGGCTGTTGAGAGTCATGTGATAACTTTTTTCTCCTAAAATGTGAAAATTAATAAGGGTTACTGCTTGGTTTACCTTGCACTGCAATATTGAAGTCACAAAATATTAAGAAAGATTCTTTGACGAGAAATAAGAAGAAAATTGTGAAATTTACCTGATGCTTCAAAATACATTAGAGGGACTGCTCTTGACCTTTAAGGTGCGTGTCCATATGCCTGAAGCACCACCGGATGGACCAGTTAACTGGTCAACATTGCCCTTTGCCTTTTGCAATGTCCCTCATGCTGTTTTGATTGCAGTAAAAAAGTTGATTTTTTAACCTCAGTAATCTATTGCTAAACTGAGGTATATCAGGTGTCCAAACCCACTTCTGGAGGTCTATTATTAGCACTTCAACGAGCTTCTAGTCCACTTGGGTTGCACAAAATGACACGGTACTATATGGGGCTAGGGTTTCTTGACTTGGATAAAATGTCTTTGTATGGAGTATTATTGTCTGTCAATCATCAAATTGTGTCATTGGGCACGGAAGGAAATCAACTGTACATTTTTACCATGACCAATTCATCATGCTGCTTTTTTGCCAGATTGCAGAGGTATTGAGAATAGGGTGTAGTCCATCCAGCACAGTTCAGTGCCAAAACTTACAGTGCATTGTCTTGCTTGTTAAGGACTGAGAAGTCACAATCATGGAACCTTTCAAACAGCTTATGCAAAACTTTTCTAACAAAAAAGAAAAAGGGGTCTGCTTTTAACAGACCATAGTTATTCTGAATGAGAATCTTCAATTAAAATAAGGGGCATAAAAACAAATCTTCTCATACAGTACTTCCTAATTTAGTTTTCCCCCAAAGATACAACTGCCTTGAAAAACAAGAATTATGTGAGGACATTTTCCTGTGCATAATGCTAAATTTTTGTTTGAAGTGAACATAGTTCAGTTAACCGTGAAGAACTGATTTTGTTGTGAAAACATCAGGTAAACCTGCATGCATTTGGTTATTAAAGGGTACTCATACTAAGGTTGGAAACAAGTTTCCTGCCTTCAGTTTCATGTCACCCAGGCCCAGGTAGGTCAATGTCTGTTCTGTTTTCAGAATTCATGTTCCATACATGCAACATTGCAGGACAATGCAGAACAAAATTTAATTTAAATTTACGTTGATTTCCCATGTTGGGTTAGCAAATGCAGAACCAATACATGACATAAAAACCTACACATTGTAGCATTCTTTTGAAGCATAACAGGTATGTCCAACCTGGCTCTGTGTCGCACGTCTTGTTTCAAAATGCTTCCTTAATTATATGTGTAATGACCACAGGTTTTGAATGGAAAAGTGGCAAAAAACTGTTGAAATATGGAATTGAAGAATAGCTCATGTAATTTTAAGGAAAACCTGTTAATATGCTTGTCAAACACAAATGAACATGAAAAGCTGTGCTAACTAGAGTCAACTGACATAGGTTTTTTTCTTTTTCTATTTTTTTTTTCCATTTCTTGTATAATGATCTGAGGGTAAGTGCATTCTGCAAGAAAGGTACTGTGTAGTTTCTGTGCATACTTTTTCCAATATCAAATAAACATGGACAAACTGACTGCAAGTACGGTAAGGGTCTACAATAGTATGGTATAAGTCTACAGTAGTTGATGTTAAGAATCGTTCTAGACATAAGAAGAGAGGAAAGACTCACATCAGGAGGAATACTCTCTTCCAGGTGAGGATAAAGAGCAAGAGGATGCTGGAGGAGGCCTCCTTCAAGTTCATTGATGTGGTCTCTCCTCTGCTGCTGAAGAGGTGACACTTTGGAGTAGGCTACTTCTTCCTTTGTAAACCTTCCTTTACTTAGAGACTTTTTCATCGGAAACTTTGAGAAACTATCACCCTGAAGATTTGGCTCCAACTGCTTGCATCCCTGTTAAAAAGATTTATGGCACTCTGATTATCATAAATGTACATATCTTTGTTATTTCATATCATAATGTCAACTTGTAGGTTACATGCATCATTCGTGTTATAAGGAAAGTGCAGTCCCACTATTTACTTGACCGTACAGGGCAAATGCATGAGGGATCCCATCAATAATCCTGACAGATTTTAAAGAACCAGCAGAATATTTGAAATGTAATATTGTGATGATGGCTTTAAGGCTCGAGAAAACGTCAATTTCAGTAGTAAAATACGAGTCCCGTCACTGAAAAAATCTTATGTTCTAGTCATTTGAAATTTTCTCCTCGCCATTTCCTCACCCTGCCCCGCAAACCTGATCTACGACCCCTGAGTCCTTGCTGATTCGAAGTGGTGAACTAAGAATTCATAATTGTCCCTTTGTAAAGTTAACCCAGTTGCGGCAACAAAGATTTCCAATTAATGAAGTTTTTCAGTGATTACTTGACGTTTCATGTAGAGATTCTTTTAAATACTTCAAGACATGGGTTTGAGAAGTTTCCAACCTTAACAATAAGTTTCATTTTGTTAAGGAATCATGGAAGAGATCTATGTGTGTTTGTCAAATAAATTGGATGTATGAACATGTTTTTCCGCTATACTTTCAAATTGGTTGGAAACTGGGCCGTAACCAGTGTTTCCTCAAAGAAATTAACCATTGGGTCAAAATGAGCAGTTTGGAAAATTTTTGACTCAGTAGAATTGCTAGAGGCATGGCGCTGTCCTCGCGAAGCGCGAGTCCCGACGGGTGGGGTCCAGGGGCAAAGCCCCTGTGGGGGTCCAGGGGGAGAAGCCCCCGTAAGTTCCTGAATTTTAGGGGTTTAGGGGTGAAATTTCTTTCATAATGCTCCTGTATTTTTGTATGTTTATGTGCTAGGTGATGATAAAAAGTAGTGTTCAACCGATTATGCTATAATCGGTGATGACCGATAATTTAATATAACAATCCGACCCGATGCCGATTATTAGAAAGAGGGAAGGGATTATACCGATTTTTAGAACGAGGGAAGTCATATGTTTCTCTCTATAGTAGGCGCCCCTTGCTTCGTTCATATCGTATTACCAAAACCAGGTGGATGGAAAATATTGGGAATCGTTTCGTTCGTTTCACGAACGGGATATAATTTTTTTAGGGTGAATTCTGTTACTTCAAAGTGGAGATACGAATCAACCATAAATACAGTAGAATTGTTTGCAGTCGATGTCACATGCCCTTTGATAATTTAATTCTTAGGCCAACCTCATGTTCTGTTTATTTTTCATCCCCCCAACCATGTCAGAATATTTGCATTCCTTTACTGTACTGCGTTGTAGTTTCGTTAATGATCTGTAGCTACTATCCCGCTTTTAATAACGAACCCCATGTACAGCAAACATGATAATCTTAGCAGTTCGGGGCAGCAAAACAATAACCCAATTAACGTATACTGAGGTTCCTTTCGGATATAAATATCCCCGTATATTTTTAGCAGTTCTTGTCCAAAACTTACGTCTTGTTCAAAAAGAATCTGAAACTGAAATAAGTAAGATCCCCGAAAAAATCCATGCACGCAGAGATTTGTGCCGCAGATTCTTGGTGAATTCTAGCACGGGGCGCGCCCGGCTGCGCTAGCCGGTAATATGAGCATGGGAAGTGCTATCGTCGTAACATAAACGCAATGGGAAAAGCCGTCCCGAGATCGAGTATTTTTCACACACTAAATCACATAGGCGAAGGCGCGAGTTGTGATTGGCTGGTTAGAATCAACGCAATTGAGCCAATCACGATGCAGGGTTCAATTTAAATTTTGAAATGGATCGTATGCTTATGATGTCACCCAGCAAAATACGATGCCTTTTTTGGCGGTAAAAACGGACACGCACGCAAATCTACTGCATTCGTGGGCCAAGAAGTGTGCCGCATGAGACCGCGTGCTCCACTGTTTTCCTTTGCAATGACGTCATATGACAACATCGCAAAAGTCCTACTGTAAATAAAAGTACGGAAGGAATGCTGGGAATGGCTTAATTTATGCAAGGTAATAACCACCGAACTTCACAAGATTCTAGGTGCTACGTGTACAAAACATGCACAGATATGGGAGATGAAAAAACGGCCGAACACTGCAGCTCCGTAGTCTGCACAATGTGTTTTTGTGCAGAACAGTTTGTACAGCAACCTACCCAACGCTTTCTGCGAGACGAGACTGCAAGGCAATAAACCTTGATTGCAACTTTAAATTTAATTCCAGGTTATAATACAGGGTTATAGCGGTAAATATCAAACGATCATTCCCATGGCAGGGGTAAAATTTATACATTTGTGATTATCAATTCATCCCGTTTTGGCGGGAAGATGAAGGATCGAGTATTTACGGGAAATAATGACACCAAGAGCAACTGTTCACTACAAACAGTACAATGAATGTTACGTGGCCAGCTTCTGCATGGCGCGAAAGAAAATTACTCAGACCGGTTGTTTGGAAAGAGAAGAAATCTGGAATAAACTTGGAGGAAGAAACAACACAAGTAGTGACATACTGGAAACTTTATTTCGTTCAAAAGTCGAAACATGTTGAATCTTAAAAACCCCAGTAATTCATGCACAAACAAATCAAAGTACGTAGGTTTTGTGCGCTACTTTAAAATGCATGCTTGAATTTCATAACGTCGGGAATCGATCAGGATCAAACAAATGCCCTTATACGCTTATCGGCGGCTATCGCATTCAGTCTGTTTCCCTCCAAGCCTGAGAGACTTCTTTCAAAAATATTTTGCAGACACTGACTTCAACATTCCTTTATAGTTGTAAGTGCAAATTACCTGTTTTGGCAAGATATTCGAACACAGTCATGATCTTGAAATACACCTTCCAGACTATGCCCACGTACGCTACGCACTATCGTATTCTCCGCACCGCCGTGCACTGTTGCAAATATCGATTGATACCCAAGTCGGAGAGTATGAATAGCAACTTTCTGGCCTGAATTTTCGCCATTGTGTGGGAGCAAACCGTTAGACAGATTATCACAGCGGCAATGCTTTGTTATACGCGGTGCACTTTTGTGTATTTTTTAATCGCCTGTTGCCAGTGGACACTATTCATATACCCTCCGAGCTGCTATTGTTCGCCATTCATAAACTACTCGGTTTGAACGGCGGCCAAGTTGCAAGCGATTACCTGATTCATGCGCGGTTGCGGTGTAACATATATCCTAGACAGCACTGTAGTTAAACTGGTAGGTTAAGATTACATGGTACTGTACTTTAAAAGGACTATTGCTGCATTTATCTATCATTTTCTGCATTACATGTACAAGCTGCACTGTAGTTTTTACATTCTCTGCAGACTTGAGTATAGGCAGATTCACTTAAGTGTGCACATCTTCCCATTTTCCTCCAAAAGAAAATAATGTCATCATTAAAAATTTGTAGCAAAGCAAATTAAAAATGAGCCAGGCAAAATCTGGAGCTGGCTGAGGTTGGTATTCCTTCTACTATTAGTTTGCAGGAATTAAAAATTGTTGCTAAAGAGCCAAGCAAAAATGCAGTTACAATCAGTAAAAGGGAACATTTAACATTCCTTTTGGTCAAGCTCCTTCGTCGGTCCCAATAAAATTTATGGAAAAAAGGTGCTCGGAATAATACAATCAAATAGTTCCTAAATATTCAGAAATTGGTGCTGGAGAACCGTACAAAAGTACAAAATATGACTATAGTGACAGGGGACTAAATCATTCTAAACTAAAATTAACAATAAAAAGATTTAGTACTCACTTTAACAATTATTGGTCCCTCAACATTTGGTGGGAGACCATCTCTGAAATCATCCAAGCCATCATGAGCAAACTGCCATTTCGAGCCCACAAGGGCTTTGTCCACATCGCCTGGTTTCCTGTTTTTTAAAAATTGTGTTCTTAATCTTTCTTTATACCTGAAATCAAAGGGAAATGAACCATTAGTGGCACAAAATCAAACACCAAAAATAGCAGCCTACAAAGTTAAAATCACATTTTTCAAAGCCTGCATGGCAAGAAAACTGGAATTACATAGGGAATTGTAATTTTTAAAATCTAAGTTTAAAAATATTCAAGAAATCAAGATATCAGTCTTGTAGATAAGAAGCAGAACTTTCCTCCTGCATACAATAATAGCTTGATAATGAGAGAAAACAAACTAAAAGTCAATACAGTAACAGTTCAGATACTGAACATGATTTGGGTGGTTCAAGTTTCTTCCCGCAGAAGTGCATATTGTGACTCACGAAACATGCTCTTTCCACATTTTTCTGAAAGTAACTAGAGAGGAGTTTAACTTTTACCTGTACTCATCTCCAAAACCACCATGTACAATGTTTACTGGAACAGTAGTTGTGAGACAAAGGGCATTAGAATTTTAAACTATATGTCACATGCATAGTTTAAACAAATTGTCAAAGACACTACATTTTGTCTGCTTTTATATTCCAGGTCTATTTGAGAGGGTTTCTGAAACCAATTTTTGATGCACAGCTTTCAAACTTGACAAGTCTAATAGCAGATTATGCAGTAAGTCTGGTTTCAAAGATAAAGATACAGTACAGTAGCTTAAAAAAAAAAATAACTAGAGTACAAGGTTTTAGTTCAAAACAGTAGTTTTGAAGAAAAATAGGTCACATGTATGATTTCCATACATACCATGGTTGACTTCTTATCCTCTTGTCAGTCAAAGTATTCACAAGAGCTAAATCGTATTTCCATTCTGCCATTTCAGGGATGTCCTTTGTACTGTAGGAGATGGAAATGATAATTGGAAAAGCTGAAATTTTCATCCAGTCATACAGTAGTATCAAATGGACTTGCTTTCACACACAGAGTTGTTGGCTCGCTAGACCAATTATAATTTGATATCAAGTTTAGTGATGAGATCTAAAAAATTCAAGTAGAGTGTACTGTAGTACACTGTAGTAGTCTACAGTAGGGCATTAATCAAACGTGTATCGTTTTACAAATTTGTACAATTTATTTACTTCTATATTTTACAAAGTTTACAAATTATAAACTCCTTGGGAAGTTGAGATGTGAGGTGCATTCTTTATCAAGGTATGCAAAAAAAGGCTTTACTCACCAGACTTGAACATAACAATATTCAAGTCTGGTGAGAAAAGCCTTTTTATTTTGCATACCTTGATAAAGAATGTAAAATATAGAAGTAAATAAATTGTATAACTTTGTAAAATATAATTCTGTTCAAGACCTAAGTGATTTGGAAAAAATGATAATCCTTTACAATACAGGACTTTTTTTGTCCACATGTGTCAGGAAATCCAGAAAACAGTTGCTTTTTCATCTAATTCCCCCAAACCCCCATGCAGGCAAGTGCAACGCATTTCATTTTGGGTCCTTTAAAGTTTCAGTTATGACTACAGTATATATAATGGTTGGTTCAAAGTTCGAACAGGTTCTAAATTTGAACACCTAATTAAAATCATTCATATTTTCTTCAATTACTTAAAACAACATATAGAAATAATTATGGCTCCATATGGTAAAACTGACAATTATTTTGCATCAATCAGTGAATAATTATTCCATTTAAATGAGGTGTTCGAATTAAGAACCTGTTTGATCTTAGAACCAACCACTATATCACAATAACACAGAAGGTTGGCTTCTGACTTTTGAGAAAGATCTTGGTGTTGTTGCATGGGCTTTTGAAGTCAGCTTCAAAGGCAGTCTAACTTACAGATGCTGCTACAAGGGCTAGCCTGCGCCAATAGGGTGCTTGGATTGATCAAGGGAGATTTCAGCAGATTTAGCAAAAATACTGTTTTTAAATTTTCATTTTGCACTTGAAAAAAATGAATCTTGACTTTTGCTCAGGACTGGGTCTTTTTCAGAAAAAGACAAATTTCAGCCCAAATGCAGGCCATCTGGAGGGGCATAAGTTGGTGCCCACCTGCTAGCCTACGATCTGTTAGACCTTGCACTCCCTTGCATTCAAATAACCAATAGTTCATCAAAAGAATACAGTGCCTCAACAATAAAGTAAACTAATGTTGACACAATGGCTAGGTCAGCCTAACTGTTATTTAATGCCAAAAATTTAGTCGAACTGTTGCAGCAGGATCACAAGTGACAGTTGCCATTTCTGCTGCATTCATAAGTTGTTTCCCACAATTTTACCCACTTGATGCTGCAAAGAAAGACAAGAATAACGCCTACCTAGACTAACTAGTCTATTTGTAGACTGCTTGGGAGGCAACTGTAGTGTATAGTACAGTAGTTGGTTCTAAGTTCGAACAGGTTCTTAATTCGAACACCTCATTTACATGGAATATTTATTCACTGTTCGATGCCAAATAATTGTCAGTTTTACCATACCATATGGAGCCATAATTATTTCTTAATGGTGTTTTAAGTAATAGAAGAATATACTGTCTTATGACTGATATATGAATGATTTTAATTAGGTGTTCGAATTTAGAACCTGTTCGAACTTAGAACCAACCATTTAGCTATATCGTCTGTAACGTTTGGTTTGCGTGTACGTGCAAAAGTTAGTGCTGACACTGACAGTGTTTACCTACAATGCGAACACGCTTAATGGGTACCTGTTACGCGAAATAATGATTAACAAAGCATCTTACCAACGAAGTGAATATTTTTACGGAACTCCCAACTTTGAGCTGCAGTAAAAGGCTGCACTTCGCCAACACTATTTCAAGAATTCCAGAGATGAATCTTCATGGTTTATTTTGTACTTTATTATAAAGAATCAATCCTCGTTCATATCGCTCGCTGTCTAATAATATCGAACAAAACACAAGCAGTCACCGACTGTTGTGTTATCAACTTGTCCATGGTGTGCATGCTGTACATACGGTGAACGTGTGCGCCTTGTTACCATGGCAACAGTGGTTGTATACTGTGTTACATACATTCACTCTAAAAGACGGAAAATGGGAGATCATTTTCTCCGATTCTAACACATTTTAATGTTTTCTCCCTTCGAAGGGGAGGGACAGGGATAGGGGAGGAGGAAATTCATATGTTCCTGAAAGTGTCCTACCGAAAAAGGACGCATGTTAAGTACTCTATATGATTGCGGAAGGAACACAAACTGTGTGCCATGCATCGATGGCGTAATGCTATGCTCCCTCATCCAATTTTCTTTAGTCCGGGAGAGTGAGAAAGGGGGGAGAAGCATCCAAATTTTCGGGTGCCAAAATTTTTGCCTTTCAAAAGAAATCTTTGAAATTATTGAGCTTGTATTGCAGGGATTTTTGGACCTTTTCCAGGAGACCCTGGTTCAGTATAAATGCCAAACTTCTGGATCGAAGACTCCCAACAACATAAACAAAGATAAACGGAAAGTAAATGCTCCAGCTAGTAGCTGAATTAAACAACCTTCCTGTTCGCTGATGGGAGAAAGCAGATTATTACAGGGCATATGTGTAGGGAGCGGGGGCTGGGGGAGATATCTACAGCGCCCCCAGTGAAAAACAAGGGGCGGAAGCATGCTTCCACCCCACTTCCTGGGCCAGAAACCGCTTTGTCATTTTTAAAAATCTCAAATGAAGCAAATTTCCGGCGCGCTAAGCAAAATACAATACAAAATGTGATTAGTTCAAGCTCGTAAATCAGTTTGGTAAACTTTTCCGAGATCTGGAAATGACAAAATCGGATATTTACCATATACCACATCATCAAGAGACACCAGCAGCTATACCGTTAATTTTGTAAACTGTCTTTCATAGGATTCCAAATTTTCTTCAATCAAAGCTCTTGACTTTGAAATATTTTGTCTTAAAAGGACAACCAAGTTCGGGAATCTTTGGAAACGTCATCGGGATCAGTGTCAGATCGTAGGCCTTATACTCCTATGTAACATTATGTAGTAGTGGTGGTGGAAGCATAAAAATTTAGGGGGGCAGTCAGTTAAAAAGATGGAATGATTGGACTCGTGAAACGAAACCTATGTGCGCGTAGCGCACATCACTGGCGTGGGTCCAGGGCCCGCCTTAGGGCCCTGGAAGCTTTGACATTCTACGAGCTTTCTCGTGCAATCTAAGCCGTTTTTGGAACATTTTACGGTGAATTCAATGAACAAAAATGTGCGAAATATTTGCGTTCACAGATAGCCTATAGGCTATTTCTTGGACATCAACAGTTGCGTTGTTATGTTTGTAATTTTGGTTTTGTTGAAGTCATTTTTCAAATCCAAAGTAAAATAGGCGCAGTAACCTAACTACTCTAAAATCAGTTGCACCCTGTACTCGCCCTTGGTTTGGTACTGCACGTGTAAGTTTGTTTTGATTTTGTATTTTAATTGAAGGTCTATTTCTTGAAATTCTTGTACTTTCACCGGGATTCATTGCAACATTCAATCTGGTGTAAATTCATTAATATTTACCTTGGAATCAGTCTGAATCTGCCTATGCAGACCCATCTGATCAGGATGAAGGCGAGATGCTAGATTCTTGTAATGATTTGTAGCCAAATAGAATACTAGGTCACAGGCATAGAGCATGGTCGCAGGGGACCGTGACAAGAATCAGCCAAACAATGGCAGAACATGGGCTAAGTCAATTTCGGCTGCTCTGTTCGGTGGTGGGTTAACTATAGTCTCAACTTTGAATTGGTTCAAGGCTACCAATTTTCTTTTACTTCTTCTCTGATTTTGGGGGAAACGTCCCCTCCCTAAGAATTTCAGGGGGGGGGACGTCCCCTCGCTAAGAAATTTAGGGAAAGACGTGTCCCCCGTCCCCTTCCGTCGCCGGTGTTATGTAGCAACAACGATTCAGTTGTATTGCAATCATTCTCAGATTTGCCACCAAAATGTGAAAGAAGTGCATATTCTTCAGTAATTCCCTCAACTCTTTAAATTTCCTTACTGCATGAACCCAGAATCCAAAGCTTTCTCCAATACAAGCTTCATATACACATATGTGTGTTTAAAAGGGACAAAAATTCACACGCCGTAATACGCCTCTGATGGAATGGTGTTCACACTGAAAGGAAAATCGGAAAACTATAGCCACTAATTACAAGCCCGAGACAAGCCGTTTCCGGCTGTTTGAGGGGTCGCGATTTTTCAAAATTTTCTGTACGCTCCGCGCCAACTGAAGATAGTCTCAGTTTCGAGCACGACTTCATATTCCAAGCAAGGAACCTTTGGCCTACCGTACAATAATGCTCTCATACACACCTATTATCAGGTACCCTTCAACCCTGTCAGTTGAGTAGTCTGTGCAGATGGATTCTTAAATAGTTATTGAAGTGTCAAAATGTTATCAACGTTCAGTGTTGTAGAGCAGTGACGTAGCTACAGGAGGCAGGGGCGATTGCCCCCTGGCTCGAAAAAGTGAACAATTCAGAAATTTGCAATATGAGACACCAGTCAAATACAGTGCGGTTTTGCCAACTTTTCCTCCATTAAAACATCAAATTCTTCCTAATAAAAGCTCCATATTTGTAAATATAAGTTTTAAAAGGGGTAACGTTTGCCACGCGCTTCGGGCGCCCTAAATTGCAACCCTTCCATGCGCACATAAAGCATTAAGTGGTAAATTTTTCCGAGCCGCTACAGTGCCGTTTCCCTAAAATTTTCTTCAATATAGGGTTTTAATTTTAAATATCTTGTCTAAAAAAAAGGCAATAAAGGTTTGGGAGCTTGGGAGCTGAATGTCGTGAGTAGTCTCAGTCCGCATTCATTAGATAACATTATGTATGAACAGTGGCGGCGCTGCCATACGGTCAGGGGGGACGGTCGCCCCACTGACGGACCAAATTTGTCTGTCGTCGCCCTTTTTAGGTTTTTAACATACTTTACTCTTGCACCACCATAATTGGCGAAAGACATATAATTCAATAGCGTTGTTTTAAGGCCCAGATAACAAAATGCTCATACAGCTAGCAGTTACTGTACTATCTGCACTTTATTCTGATGAAAAGGGTCATCATCTTCTGCTATAGGGATAGGTTTTGCCGAAACGTTACTTCATGCTTTACACGCACTAATGAATGTTGTCGCTGTGCTAAGTTAATTGCTTCCACACGAAGCGTGATTGTAAGCTTACAAATTAAAATACACAGACTAACATTAAATTCACCCTCCCGGTCAATAAAAGATGTTGCAAAGGGCGCAACAATAATTGTAGCGCAAATGGCCCACTTGTTGTCGGGGATAATTGTCAACATAGGCAATAAAAAGAGTTTATAAAGATACCAAAATAGCTTTCACAACATTTTTCAAAATCATTTGAAGAGAACATTCAGGTTAAAATAAAATAAAACTGTTATCCTAGTGGTAACGGTTTAAGAGTTTTAATAAGCAGTATCCATTTTGCTTTTGCTTTTCTTCAAGTGGCCATTCTCTTGATAAATGGCTACTTCTGACACTGTACGATAATCCCATGAAAATGTTTGGTTCTGTACTTCCGTGGTCTCAAAAGCCAGAAACTTGCATATAATAAGCCTAGGTTTAAGCTACTTTTAGTTATTATGAATTCGGTATCTAGAGAGCCAAGCAGACCTTTTGTCTTGGCTATTTCTTTAAATGTACTTAGTACTTAGTAAATGACTGTTTCAGAGTGGTCACATGATGTAAATTACGTCAATTAATGTTTCTTCGTTTACTTATCTTGATTTCCAGATGCCAAAAATGTAAACCTAACGGTGATTAATTTCCATAACTTTTTCCCCTGTAAGATTGCTTGCTATTTAGCTCTGGCAGGTTTAATCTTCATCTTCACAAAGTAGTCCATCATTACATTAAAATCTTAAATCGAGACCAGACAATAACACAAAATAAAATGACCGCCTTCATACTAGAATATGGAAGGTAGGGGCCGGGGAAAACTTGCCATCCCCTGGAAAATAAAAAAAAAGAAAAACGAAGAAAACGTAAAGAAAAAGACGAAGGAAAATTAACATTAACATTTCTTAACAGTTCACTCAATGTTTTCCCTATTTATTTGCGGTAAATAGGCTTATAAATGCCATTTCCAGCTATCTGAGAGGCATTTTTGGCCAAAATTTTCTTGCGCTCCTCGCCAACTCATGGTGGCGGGGAGCTTTTCCCCCTAAAAGAATTGTGTCCCCCCTTGCCTTGGCCCATGGATAGAAAATTTAAACAAGTTTTAATAGAAAAACATGCTGAGGAGAAATGGCAAAGTTGTCCTCTACCATGTGAGGAAAATCAAATGGAAAGTCTGAAAATCCGTGGCTTCGATCGTGCTGAGGCTCAGGGTATTTACTCCTTCGAAGCGCCCCTGCAGACCATTTTCGCCCCCTCTGACCGAAATCCCTAGCTCCGCCACTGTGTATGAACAACGATCTTCAGTTGCCATGCATGCTATCTCAGATATATGCTAATAGGGAACGCAGATTCTTCGATAGTCCCCAAATATTCAACTTTCCTTACAAGAAACCTTGAATCTAAACTACTTTGAAACACAAGCTCTATATTTACAAATGTGTAAAAGGATCCAAGTTTTCGGCGCGCCGCAAATTACATAAATACAGTAGAATTCACAATTAAGAAAAAATCAGATTATTTTTTAAAAAAAGTATTCTTACTCGAGAAAAAAACGAAAAAATTTAGCATAAATATAACTTCTGGTCAATGGGGTAGGGTGAGGTGCATGGTCCAAAATTATTCCGCCCCCACTTTCAAATTGCTTACTACGCCACTGTTACAGGGGACTATTTCAGATTATTCTCGGTATGTAAACTTCACAGGATTTGCCCATCTTGCAACAAAATTGGGAGGGGAGGATTAATTCAGATTCCCATCAGCAGATGAAGGTGATGTGATCTTGAACATTGGGGAAGGCAGCCGTTTTGGGATTACATAAATCCCCTGTTTTTCGTCAAAATTGGCTCTGCCACTTTGTTTTTAAACTCATATACACTTACAGCAGTAACAGCTTCAAGAGGCAGGTTATTCCACTCATCACCATATACCGACCGAGTAGACTTATCATATACCGACTCATCACAGGGGTGGCGCCAGGATTTCCCCGACAGGGGGGCCAGCATTTCAAGGCCCCGAAAAAGGCTTTGAGTTAGTTCAGGGGGGTCGTGACTTAACATTTTGAGGCGCGCGCAGCGCGCGAAATTTTTGGCCTTCTTTTCAACAAAAACTTAAAAATCTGGAGTTTATTTTGAAGACTAAATTTAAAATTTTTCAAGAAATTTTGCTTTTGTGAGGACCATTAAAAAGTTGGGGTGTTTATTGAAGGATCTGTCCCCAATATGGGAAAAATAAAAACCGTTATATAGGCGACAGCTGTAAATATATTGGGGTTACGCAATTTAATCGTACTAGGCCTACGTACTAATGTTTCAACACGAGAATAGGTTGCCCGAAAAGGTTTTTCCTTTTTTGAACGAAGATTTGAAAATTAAGAGCTTATTTTATTGGAGAAATTTGGGAATTTAATTGAAGAAAATTTGGGTCGGGGTACAGTTATTATGAAATATTTGGGATTTTTATTAAGTTATATGACTTTCAAGAGCAAAATTAGGTAGAATGTTGGGGTGATTAACAGAGTTGGTTTTGGTTATTTATTGTACGGAGTATCCATCGAAATTGGAAAATTTTGCCAATTTTAACAATCTGAAGCTTATACTGGAGAAACTTGTAATTTTATGACAGATTTAAGGGTTTTATGAAAAGATCTAATCTTCTTACAAGAAAATCAAGTAGGGTGTGATCTGTAGTTTGGTTGGGGTTACTGAATATCATCATGCAGATTAAGGCCCTCGGACCACATTGGGAAATTATTCTCCCGCGGAAACAGTTTGGCTTCCCATACATTTGAAGTTTTACATTTTATATATTGACATAGACGTACGGGAACGACGTTCCAGTTTCGAAGGTGTAGAGTTATCTCTTTTGTCCGAAAAATGTAATTTTGCCCGAACGACTATCAAAGTGCAGAGCACAGAATTTTTTTAAAAATTAAGAACCTCCAGACAGCAGGAAATGCATTTCCCGGGCTCGTACCTTAAAAAAAAGAGTCATTATTATGAGCTTTCTTTCGCAATAAAATTTTCACTTCATAATATTGTCCCAAAACGAAGAACAATTTGCAAGCTTGCAATGTTCTGTTAAGTAATCTGTTCGACCAAAACACTCTATCTAAGCGGAGCGCCACCATCAATTGGCGCGGAGCGTACAGAAAATTGTTAAAAAATCTAACCCCTCAGACAGCCGGAACGGGCATTTCCCAGACTTGTAACAAGAAATGAAGCAGTCGTTATTTTGAGCTTTTCTTCAAAATGAAAGTTTCACTTCAATAGAAAAAAACGAACTTGCTAAGTGATCAGAAAATTACCAGATAAAAGGGTTCTGCTGGAATTAATTAGATGTAATGTTCTTGTCTCTTTTCGTGGGAAAACTCTTTAAAGGAATCGTCGTTGTAGTCCATTGCAAGGCCCGCTAAAAAGATGAGATTTTCTACGTGACTTCCCGAACTCCAGACTATAAATAGTTTTTCTTCCTATGTATCTGAATTTTTGAAAATAATTCAGCTGTAGGGGCAGACCAGGTGACAGAACATTGGGCACTGCATGCACTTGAACAACCTCTCGTCTGTTTTTGTCAGGAAAATTAAGAATTGTGAGGGCATGTCCCCGACGGGGGAATGACCCTGAGGATTGAAGATGGGATGAGGGATAACAGAGCTAGTAAGAAGAGATTAAAATAGATTCAGATAGGCATTAAAATACCGTTACAAAAGAATAAAATAGTTCAAAGAGTAAAAATAAAAAAACTAATTATCATCCTTTCAGTAACTTCAGCCCTTAACGTTCACTTTTAGGCCTCCTCGAAGGATATTGCCGTCCTTCCACGACGGGGGAGGAGATAGGACAAGGTACATGAAATGAGGATTAACCGAGCAAAGAAGAAGCGATTGAAAATCGATTCCGATATGTATTTTAAATAGCATTTCAAAACCAAAAATATGTTCACCCATCCAGTAATTTCATTCCTTGTACGTTTTTCTTTTTTTTCTTTTATTTTTTATTTTTTTTTATTTTTTTTAGGCCTCCCCGACGAAATCGCCGACCTTCCCCGACGGTGGGGCCAGTGGTCCCCCGGCTCCCCCCCCCCCCGCTGGCGCCACCCCTGACTCATCATCGATTATCATTGGACCGGGGACTGAGACGCTAAACGAACGTCAAAGTTTCTTAGAATTTGTTGCTCATATTTAAAATCCGGAGCTTTTATTCAAATCGGAATGAGGTGAAAAATAATTTGGGAAACACGTCGAGACACTTGCGGATAATATGTTGACACATATAAAAATTTCTTACCTTACTTCCAGAGCCTCCGAAACTTTGCTGCCTATGTAGACAAATAAACCGACATAAAAATCAATTTGGAGAGCAAATTTTGGCGAAAAAAATTGAAGCTACAAGAAAGAATTGGGAGAAAAACTTACTGGTTTCAATGGAACTGATAAAGAGTAAAGTGAAATACTTTCTGAACATATTTATCTATCCAAGTATTTTTTGTCTAACTTTCTTTTAAGTTTCATGTCACAAAAAATAGAGGGGACATGTCCCCCGCCCTTCTTCCAAATCTAAGCATATGCTCCCAGGCTGTGGAACATCTTTGTTGTTTTTTTTAATGTGAAAATATGTGAGTCGGTGCGTACTCTTTGCGGTACTTTCAATTTTGTAAGCAGAAGGAGACATTTTGTTTTGTATTTTATTTTGTATAGGCTTATCAACCATCTCGAAATCAGATACACATACCAATGACTTCTGGTGAATAAAGTACAACGCGTACGTTTTCAAAACAGCAAAGAGTAACTTAAACCATGCTTACAATAATTTCAATGACAGTTTTGCCCAAATCGGTAGCCGGTTACTACAGTGGTATTCATGCAGTAGGCCTACCGTCCAAACGGTACACTCGGCAAGTATGCTGAGGCGTAAAGCCCGGCTGAGAGAAGGGGTGGTTTAGTAGGTTTTGGGAAAATTAAAAACCTTATAATACGGACCAAAAAGGTGCATTTTGTGGGAACTATGGTATCATCTTACATATTATCTTGGACTATTATCGGGTTATGAATGCGCGGCGAACTCGGACAATACTGACTAATGATATTTTATGGGGGAGGGGACGTCTTGGACAAAACAACCAAAAGGAAATTGAACAAAGAACCAATCTTAAATCATAACCATCATCCCTAATTCTATCACACATCCTTAACCATTCAAGCAGTTCTATATGACCCGTCCCAATTAAAATAATCGAATGAATTGTATTTTTTGTCAGTTTCACTTAATTAAAAATGTAAATGAATACAAACGACATTTATACATATTTTAGACTTCTCCCAAGAAACAAGCAGGGAGTAAGATTTCATACTGGTGTATCTATACATTTGAGGAAAAACATGGTTAGGCCTAGCTAGTTTATATATTGCCAAAAAAGAGCCAAACCATCATGTCACAAGAGAGTTTACCAGAAAGGTGAGCCTTCACAGCAAACTGGTCGAAATCTGCTGCGTTCTGCGAGCAACGGACAGAAATGTTTTGCCATCATGGAATAAAAAAATTCTACCTTACACCCGCACACTGCAGCAGATTCTGATTTTGGTGTGAACCGACGCACTTTCATATGATATTGTCTGACAAGGGAGTGTTACTATAGTAGAAATTGCTGGTAATACCTCTCTGGTGTGATATTTCAAATTTTCCTTTCAAAGGATTGGTAAGAAGGATTTGTCTTGGATATTGCGCTGCCAAACTTCAAATTTTTTTGTCATATTGAAGACAAGTGCACGTATGTACAGCGGAGCGCATTCATCCTCTCTTTGTCTATCCTGATATGCCGGCACATTTTACAAATCTTAAGGTGGAATTTGCGCGTTCGACACTTGCACTTGTTATGTTGGTGCAAATCATCAAGGGGTAAGAGGATAAGCACAAAATTGTCGATATATTGGGATATATTTGTTCAATGTTGTACTAATTGTACATTTGTTTCAAGGTTTCTGAAATAATGCCTATGTAGGTTTACAACTACCCTATTACCAGACTGCCAGGAGCTTAGCCATAGAGGCAACGTTTTGTTGGAAGGTGCTGATGCAATCATGGCCGTGCGGAACTCTTTCTCTCAAGGGGGTGGGTGACCTTTTGCCCTACTCAAGATCCCCAAACCATGGCATCATCTCTACCAGACTAAGGAAGCGAAGTCTGCCCGAGTCAGCAAGGCTTAGGCCAATAGGGGGTTGAAGCCCCCTGCCTCCCCTGGTCCCGTCCAATACGGCCATGGGGACAAGGCATGGCTCCCTTTATTAAAGCTTTCAAAAATGCTTGTATTGCTTCCTATACGTACGCCACTGTTCTGTTGGCATCAGGTCTTTTCGACTGTCCTAAAATTTAGGCCCAATCCATTTTTGTGGAGAAATATATTTTGCCTAGGCCAAAGCTGGGGGGGGGAGGGTCCGTGGGTTCCCCTTGGATCGGCGCCTGGAGGGGCAATCCGGCCCCCTGCACTTCATTTTAACTACTCCACTTAATACGTAATTATGTGGGAGTGGAGATGGGCGTTTCGTGTTTAAGTCTGATATAAAAACAAACAACTTTCGTTTTTCTCAGTCGGTGATTTTCAGAGATATTGACACCTTTTCGTCTTTTTGTCATCCTTCATTTTCACATGCAGTGTTCATAATATCCGCACTCCACGTCCAGTCTGGGAACACAGCCTTTAAGCCTAGAAGGCTTAGACGTACAAGACGTGGGCAGGGTGCTGACCCCCGCCCGCCCCCCCCCCCCCTCCGCAATATTTCTTTTTCAATATTTCAATTCGGCCAGATGAATCTGGGAGGTATTCAGACAGGAACCTGGGACTAGTTCGGTACGGTTCTAATCAGTCGGAAAACTCCTGAGAGTGCCCGAAATCTTAAAAAGATACACGCGAAAAATGGAGAAAATCAAAGTTACGGTTTGATTTTTATAAAAAAGCAACAGGAGTACAAAAATTTAACTGAAAGGGTATAATTCGTGAACTCTGTTTCATTAACGCAAGAAATGTTGGAATATACGAACTCTTTCAAATTATTTATCCGACTCTTACGGACCATGGTCTTCAACATTTCCATGAAAAAATCCCAACACTTTCGGAAATGCTACTCCTCATACTGTTTTTAAATCTTGCGCAATACAATGATTGAAATGGAGGTTTATCTGAATTCTTTCAAAACTTTGCCGAAAAACGCTATATTTAAAGTAAAACTCTCTTTTAAAATAAAAATTATTAAGTTCGGGCTTACTCCTCTGGATCGGAGAGACATGGGGGTGGGATGTTCTATGTTTACAAATTTTCTGTTACGAATCTGGGAGGTCTAGAGGTCGGGAGTGTGATTCCTGTTCAAGTCGGTGTGACTGTAAAGATGAAACCTACTGCCATTAAGTTTGGTGCTAGGCATAAGCAATGAAGAAGGGAAACCAACCCGTGGGCCACAACTGAAAAAAAGACCATGGCCGTGTCGACTTAAACCAATTGGTTAGAAAATGAGCCGTAAAACCTCTCCTCATATAGACGAATCCGGACAGTCAAGTGATGGCCTTATTTCAGTCGGCCACTAAAGGGGTCTATCACCTCTTAATCTTTCAATTTCTTCGCTTACCTGCATGTAACATGTGTGGGTGTTCACTAAATTGTATATTGATTCCCTCAATTTCACTGAATACTAGGGTTTGAAATTCATGTAGACAAAAATGAAGACGATTTAAGGCTGATGAACCCCACTAATGGCTGCATACAGTCACTAAACACAAGCGCTCATCGGATTCGTGTATTAACCTTACAAAAGCCAAAGGGGCGGAACAGTGGTGGGATGCGGGTGTGTTCAGTCTCCGATGTTGTAGGTTCTCTAAGAAGTGGAGACCACTGGGAGAATTTCAAAGTAGGTGCTGAACATAATGTGCATTTGAGGATCAAGGCTTTGTGGTATTTTTTCTTCTCAAATCGCCGACGTGTTAATTGACCAGTCCAACCATGCAGTGGTAAATATGAAATTCAATTCTTTTCGATCGTGTCGTTGTCGAAAAAATATAAAACACAACTTCCAAGTTCAAGAATCTACAACACTATTTGTATATAGGCTACCGTGGCCGGCTCGACTTGAACTAATGGGTTGGAAACTGGGCCTTAAAACTCTATCTAACTAACTAACTAACCGTGGTAAAACGGAAACCGGTTGGCCGATACGGTATATTATGTACATTGGGCTGCGGCGGCAGAGGGGGAAGGCGTCCAGACATTTTTTTTTGGGCGGGGGAGGGGTGCAAAATTTTGGGTAGAGCAGAATGCTGTACTGCAATTGAAAATTCAATAAATAACGACTCCTTACATTTCAATAGCGTGTGAAATACCACTGAGGGTCTCGATTTTTCAAAATTTTCTGTAAGTTGCAGCTAATGGAGGTACTCTGCTTAGATGGTCTTTCGGGCAGGTTTACATATTTCGTACAGAGAATCATTTGCCCCAAACTAAAAATGGATTTAATCTAAGATATTGTTAAATTACAAATCCATCTAAACATCCGTCCATCTCATTTTTCTCGTTTTGCTTAAATTTGTTAATGTATAATTAAATTCTTCCACATGCACGTTATTATATTTCGAAAGATTCGGTCTCGCCCCAGCAGTGGGGAGACCATACGAGTCTGTTAAATGCTGCCTGTTGTAACTTGATTTTTTTTTATCAATTCCCGGTTATTTCACCTTGTAAAAAACTTATGCCCGGCCACTTGAAACGCTAGATCTCTTGTAAATTTTAGTAACATGTATTTCTATGGACGTTTTTCCAAAATATCGAACGCTGATTGAACGGAAGGTAGGGACCAAATACGCTCTTAAAAAGTTGGTTAAATAATTCACCAACACTGGTCACGCATGTCAAATACCTGAAATTGGGTAAAGTTTCCCCAATATGTGTTGTTTATTTGGTTACCCCACGGGCTGGTTACCCAATTAAGTGGTAAAAAACTTTTTGGATAACCGATGGCCCATTAATCAACAATTATTGGGTAAACTTTAACCAATTTCCGGTATTTGATATACGTGACCAGCGGCGTAAACAGACCTGACTGTCCGGGGGGGGGGGGGGGGGCAATAGCATAAAGGTTTCCCGATTTTGTACTAGTTGATCTGTGTTAGTTTGTGAGTGTCTTAGGGCCTTAAGGGAAGTGTTGGGGGGGGGGGGGGCAAGGGGAAGCAACAGTTTTGGACCATGCAGCTCACCCTACCCCATTGACCAAAAGGTACATTTTTATGCTAAATTTTTTCGCCTTTTCTACGAGCAAAAACAATTTTTTTCAAATAAATCTGATTTTTTTTTTCTTAAGTGTGAACACTACTGTATAAGATACGTACCGAAAATTTGGATCCTTTTACACATTTGTTAATATGGGGCTTATATTGCATAAAATAGATTAGATTCAGGGTTTCCTGTAAGAAAATTTGCATTTTTGGGGGACTAGCGAAGAATCTACGTTTCCTATTACCATGAATCTGAGATAGCATGTCGCCTGAAGATCGTGTTATCTCAGGAGAGCGGATAAAGGCTTCTCGATGACATCGAAACTTTGTTGCCTTTTTGGACAAAAATTAAAGCCTATATTGTAGACAATTTTAGGGAAACGGAACTGTAGCGGCTAGGATCAATTATCCACTGACTGCTTTAAGAGCGATCACTTACAACTTTGAGAGTTGCGATTTAAGGCGCGCGAAGCGCGCGGAAAATGTTGCCTTTTTCAAAAATAATTATTTTGAATATGGAACTTTTATTAGAAAGAATTCGGAATTTTATGAAGGAAAACTTTGGAAAACCGCACTGTATTTGACGGGTGTCTCAAGTGGTAAATTTTCGAATTTTTCACTTTTTCGAGCAATGGCACAATCGCCCTGCCTCCTGTAGCTACGTCACTGTTCTGCAACATTGAACATTGATACAATTTTGACACTTCAATAACTGAAGAAAACATCTACAAAGACTAAAAAACTGACAGGGTTGAAAGGTGCCTGATGACAGGTGTGTATGAGAGCATTGAGTACGGTAGGCCAATGGTTCCCCTGCCTAAAATATATCTTCAGTTGGAGCGGAGCGAACAGAACATTTTGAAAAATCGCAATCCCTCAGACAGCGGGAAATGGCATGTCTCAGGCTTGTAAGTAGGAGCTAAGTTTTTCGATTTATTTGCAAAGTGAACATCACTATAGTAGTGATGTATTGCGGCGCGCGAAGCGCGCCGAAATTTCTTCCCTTTTGAAACAATAATTTGTTGATATGATGGAGCTTATATTGCAGAAAGCTATGGATTTCGGGTTTCATGTGAGGAAGTTTAAATAGTTGGGGGGGATTCCTGAAGAATCTGCACTTCCTTCAAATATTGGTGGCAAATCTGAGAATGATTGCATTTCTAAAGTCCTCCCGACTGCCTGGCAAAGAGTAAGAGAGGAAAATCTTTCCTCCGATAAAGTGGACCTTAGATATAATTTTGTTAACTTTAGGCGACTAAATGAATGTTCATATATTTTTCTAAATGAATGTTCATATATTGACCAAAACAGTGTTCTATGAATGCAGATTAATCTTGCTTTTGATCTTATAGTTGGCCCACTTTCTTTCTTTTCTCATTGTTCTCTTTTTTCGTTTCCCCTTTCTTTCCTTTCCCCTTCTTTTCCGTTTTCCTTTTTTCTTCTACCTTTTTTCCTTTCCTTCCCCTCCTTTTTCTCTTTTCCTTTTCTCTCTTTCCCCCTTTTCCTCTTTTTTCCTTTCTTTCCTTCCCTTCCCGTTTTTTCTTCCCTTCCCATTCCTTTTGCGTCCAGGGGGCAGTTGCCCCCCCCCCTCGCTGGTTACGCTACTGTACGTGACCAGTGAGTGGTGAATTTTTTAAACAACTTTTTTAGAGTGTAGGCCAGGAGAACTCATTCCCAATTAGTTCGTAAATTAATTCAAAGGCAATCTTTAGTATATATGACTTTGGCCGAGGGCAAGGTCATGTGGGGGAAGCATCATGTGGGGCAAGCAAGGTCCTGGAACACATTATACATTCTCATATTATGCATCACTTTGATAACCACTCAGTTATCACGAACAGGCAGCATGGCTTCAGACAACGCCATTCTTGTGAATCTCAATTGATCTTAACAACCAATGACCTAGTGCAGTCTCTAGATCTTAGATCCCAGACTGACATGATTATCATGGATTTTTCTAAGGCTTTTGATACGGTTCCTCATAACCGTCTGCTTTGTAAATTACAAAACTATGGTATTAGAGGCAACACCCTTAACTGGATTGCTAATTTTCTTAAGTCCCGGAAGCAGAGAGTCGCAGTGAGTGGTGATTTTTCTGATTGGGTGGACGTTATCTCTGGTGTTCCCCAAGGTACAGTCTTGGGTCCCCTGTTGTTTTTAGTTTATATTAATGACCTGCCCGATAATATCTCTTCTGAAGTAAGACTTTTTGCTGACGACTGTGTAATTTATAGACAGATAAAGAATAATCTTGACCAGGTTCAACTCCAAAATGATCTAAACACCCTCTCTGAGTGGCAAAATAAATGGCAAATGCACTTTAATACCAAGAAGTGCTTTTCTATGAGGATAACTCACTCAAGAAAACCCAAGTTTTTTAATTATACTCTAGATAACGATACCCTGGAGTCTGCCGATTGCCACACTTATCTGGGAGTTGACATCTCTAATACCCTTACCTGGAATAGACATATTAATCGTATCACTTCGTCGGCAAATAGGTCTTTGGCTTTTATTAAAAGAAATTTATACTCCTGCCCTAGGAGTGTCAAAGCTAATGCCTATCTCACACTTGTTAGGCCTTTATTGGAGTATTCATCTTCTGTTTGGGATCCCTACACCACTTCCCTATCCAATAAGGTTGAGCAAATTCAACGTAGGGCTGCTAGGTTTGTTTATAATGACTATTCCCCCCATAGCAGTGTGACTGAAATGCTAAATGACCTAGGGTGGGATAGTCTCAAAAACAGGCGTACTGCCAACAGGCTAGCAATTCTTCACAAAGCCAGATTGGGCCTCCTAGCCTTGCCAATCAACAACCTACAACCGGTCCGGCGGCCCTCCAGGCATCACCATTCTAATAGCTTTACAAATATACCAACCAATAAGGACTGCTACAAATACAGTTTCTTTCCTCGGACCGTCAGAGACTGGAACCTACTCCCCCAGAACATTATAGATCTCGAGGACCCCAAGCAATTCAAGAGCGCAGCCTTGAGGATCCTCAGACGGGACGACTAACTACATACGCACACTCAACCCTGCACGTTTGACTCCACCAGGAGTGTTGTGCAGTATTTTTCCAGATCCAGATCCAGATCCAGATCATGACTTTGACCTTGGAAAATTCATGTCAAGGACAGGGGGGCATTTTCCATTGGAGGCTGTATCCTACGCAGTTAAAACCTACAACCGTGATGGTCGAAAGCACAAACCGAAGACTGGGAAGTGATGGTTGAAACCTTCAACCGTGATGGTCGAAAGCACAAACCGAAGACTGGGAAGTGATGGTTGAAACCTTCAACCGTGATGGTCGAAAGCACAAACCGAAGACTGGGAAGTTTGTGAAAAGGAGGTCCCCCTTTCTTTTTTAAATTGGACATTTTCGACGATTCTGGACGATTCCTCCAGTAAATCATGACGCATCCAGATGTAGTTTGAAATATGAATGAAAATTTTTGTTGTAGCCGTTGGAAACTTAGGATATATTTACCGTCAGTCCGATTTCTGTGGTATTGGTGGTGTTTGAATTGAAGAGCGATACTGATTATTCGGAAAAGTTGTGAAATCAACTCTTCTATACAGGAACTAATAACAAAGAATTCCATCATTTCCCCTACGCACAGCAGTAATGCGACCCCCTGTATATGGATGGGGTGAAAGACTTGTGGTGCATTTTATATTAAACATTACCCCGCGGAGAAGACAAAGTTTTTTTCGTATAGCTCATCGCTACTGAGGGCGACAGCGTACAGAGGCGCTAAGCACGCAGGCAAGTTGCACAGGAAATGAAGGACGGAGGAAAAATTTTCCAAGGAATAGAAAAAAATTCTGGTAGCATGGGAAATTGGTCATTTCTGGCTGTCTGATAACCAGCGTAGCCGACTCTGCTTTCTCCTGAGCGCCCCAGCTTTCAAACCCCACATATTTCTATGAATATCCGAAAGAATTTGTTCCGTGTTCACTTTGACATGCGTTATGGATATAACAGAACAAGAAATATCCAAGCCTGCTACGTAGGCAAGTCCATTGTCTGAAGGGTCGAAAGAAAAACAAGTTGGGGTAAATGGTATTTACTTCAAAGTTCAAACTCTCCAGGGGGTAAAAAACACTAAAAAAAATGAAAATTCACAAAGCTAACATGGTATAGCATGTTATAAATTTATTAAAGTTGTCTTTGAAATAAATATAAGATGAAATAAAATCACAAGAAGGCAGTGGCAAGTTTGCACAAAATAGACAGGGAACAAATATTAACAGATCATGTGCAAAATGGACAACTGCGGCTGAGTGGATAAAGAAAGAGACGTTTCAGGTAATGGGTTTTACAAAATGAACCTTCAGGATTTGATTCACTGCTGGTTCAAATTAACGTTTTCACCCGTTAAATAATGTAAATACTTGTAAATATTCTTTTTATTTTCCTATATTTTGTGTGGAGTTAAAGGCCCAGTTCTCTCACTCCAAACAGTACCAGTTCTCCTAACCTTCTTACTTAAGCCCCTCACACAACTGTCTCAAATTCATCCTCATCCAGACACAATCTCAGTTTATTGCTTCAGAGCGAGTATAGAAAAGCTCAATGTGTATAATCAAAACATTCTCCATACAGTTCATGCTGTGTAATGTAAGCTTTGGTATTCTGCATTGTTTGAATTTGCTGTCAATCAAACAGCTAAGCCAATTGAGAATTTCTGTAAAGGCTTACAAGAATTGCAGTTTGGGGTGAGAGGACTGACCCTTTAAAGTGCCTTGAATCTTTACAATATTGTGTTCTTCAAAGGGACTGGCTCATCGTAGTAGCAGTATTTCCCATTTTTTGCCTGCTAGGGGAGATGAACTGAAGGATTTTTTGTTGAAATGTTGGTGCACCATGGTATGCCAAAATAAAAACCCAAATATTAATTAAATTAACAAATTATAATCCTGCTACTGCTGGTTGTCCCACTCTAAACATTCCCACAGTAAAGAAAAAAATATTGACCACAAAATGGAAAATATAAAATACACACAAATTTTATAATATATGGCAGTTTATATAAATGACCTCTATGGAATTAAAATATATGATGATTTAAATTGCCACAAATACATACTCCATCACTAGTGATGCTAAGATCTCTATAACATCTATACTCACATATTACTTTCTTTAGTTGAAAATAAGAACCTTATTAAATTTGACCTTAAATCAAATTTTGGAGTACCTCCAATATGCAATCTGATATATCATTACTGTTCTGAACTGGCGTTTTGAAATACCAATTAGATATAAATTATTGAGTTGGTCAGAGACCCAATTAGACTTCGCAAAGTCTTTCTCGGTGATATCATTCCCTGACTAGTGTTTTTAACATTTCATCCCGGCAAGTAAGTTGTTGGCCTGTATTTGCATATTGCTCTTTATCCATGTCTGCCGCAAGGATGGGCAATGAATAAAGGAGAAAACAATTCATGGAATAGCAGTGATTGCAGATCTTATTCAAGAGGGAGTGAAATTCACTTTGGTTTATATCATCCGAGAAGACTCTGCAGCATGGAGGGTTTGGGGGTTTGAACGCCTCCGTCACCCAACCTTGCAATTCAAAAAACACCTAAAATGGTGGTTTTTTCTCCCTATCCTTAGACTTTTTCCTCATGTCCTGCCCCAACCCCCCCCCATAATACCACCCCCCACCCTTATGACACAATCCTGGCTACGCACCGGCTCTGCAGAGTCTATGACCCTGATATGAAGTTGGGACCATGAGCTCAAGCCTGTCATTTAGAGTCACCCTTTAAGGCCTGAATAAAGCATTTCTGTTTTTCACAATGCTATAAAAGACTTTAAGGAAGGGTCTTTTTGAAGATCAACTTTCTGCTTTGGACAACTATCTTCTTCTTTCAACGGTAGTGACAAGATATTTGTATATATCTTGCTGTAGATTGAGTCATAGGCAATATCTAATAAATATCCTCCAACTACGGTATGCTTACAAGCAGGGCCCTCCCACTGATTTTAAAACACGTTCCCCTGTTTTTCTAAAAATGGTAAAGTGTGGCAATTTTGAACATTTTTAATGTACATATACAGGGCATACAGGAATTTCAAAGTTGTCCTTTAGTTATTGGTCCCCTTCCTTCCCATATTATGATTTCAAAAACTATGTGAACCCATCTGTGGGTTCTATCATTTTTCACCATGATTACCCATGAGTAATCACTTCTAGGATCTGTTACAAAAAAAATCCATGGGTGAAGACCAATAATCAGGTTCTGAGATTTCATGGCCACAAGACCACTAATGCAATGGGAGCAACACATTGGTTTTGAAGTTTCTTCAAGGAGCAGTATTGCACAACAGGTCAAAGGTCAATAGGGCACACTTTTACATGTTTTTACAGCTGATTGCAGGACGTGAATACATGCAAAACAGAGTGCTACAGTGCTATGCATGGATGGCACAGCGGTCCGATGTTTTGTAACCAGTTGACCTGAACAGAGAGGTCACTAACACATGTGCAGACATAAACATCTTCCATGGTATTCTGGGAAATACAAATACTAAATATTAAAGGTATACCAAAATAAATACAGTATTAAAATGCATGAATTTTAAACTTCAGCCATAAAATCGTTGCCCAATAGTGACAAAGCTGGTAGCCTGGTTCACAGAATTATGGTAGAGCTATGGTTCAAAGTATATCACCCATACTTTAAACTGGGACAATGAATTTAACCCTCTAAGTCACATACTCTATGAAGACTCTTAAAAGAAGATTTGATTTCTCTTCAACTATTTTCTTATACTAATACTTAGATTGCGCCGGAATGTCAGCATCCCCTCTATGTGTTTCTGATTAAGGATATTTTTCATTGACAAACCATTTTCAAACAGAGTACTGACATCAGACCCACCTTCCCCTCTCACAGCATCAGCTATGCATAAGGCATGTGCAAAAGCTTGTTCCATTGTAGGTTGGGGTTGGAAAAGTTTTGCATTCCACAGAGTACACTTCTCTTCATCAGCTTCAAAGAGGAAGTTTGGGTGCGTAGAAGACTGAAAAAAGATTGCCTCTAATGATTTACTGAGGAACAGAAGCTTACTGATATCACTATGAGGATAACCTTTCTTGAGATTATCATTTACATCAAAGATGACAGTCACATACATTATTGTGTCGCAGTGTCTGATGCAAACTGTGTGAAGAAAGACGTTTTGTGGAAGAGAAACAGGGTTGGGTGATTGATTGACAAAAGAACAATTACTAATAATGGAATTTTTACCAATGCCCATACATCCCTCAAAGTGACAAAATTCAAGGACCACATTATCTGGTATACTGATGTTAGCTGGTAAAGAACAACTCATGACGCAGGAAGTTTCGGACACTGCACCCTTTTGGAATGAATCTCCAGTATACCTGCTGCATACATCTTGCTGGAGACCCAACTCTGACTGCAGTACTTTGTTTTCACAAAAATGATAAATATACTCCTTTGTCGTACCAATATGATAGAATTTGGACTCTTTGAGAACAAGAGCAAACAAAGGGGTACCTTTAAGAACTTCATATATGTCTTGTCTAACTTTAAGCAACAACTGCGATTGGTTTACAGCATTGTCCATATTTGATATATAGGAGGAATCTGCCTTTGTGCCCAGCGCTTGCAGGAAATCACCATGAGAATCAATCTCATACTTCAGTGGTTGCACTTTAGTGTAATAATTGATGAGCTTGGTCAAGGTGTTATTGTCTATGAAGTAGCTACTGTCAATGAGTATGCTCTCTCCTTCAGAGCTAAAAGATTCCGGAAGAACGGCACCTTTGCTTCTCATAACATCAGGGTTAACCTTGTGCAAAAACTGTTCACACTCCACTATGGATACTTTTTCTGGCTTAAGAGACCCTCTTGGCAGAACAAAGACACCATGGTTTCTTCCAACTTCTAGATTGGACGGGTGGGCAAATGCAGTGATTCCCGGCTTGTCAAATGTCCAAGGACTGCTGGAATCTGCATCGTATAGGATGAAAGTATCAGCACAAGCAAGGAACATCCCTGCATTCATTCTAGAGGGCAGATCTATGTACATGGCAAGCTGTAGCTCCAACATTTGATAGATGGGGTTACCCAAGGGAAGCGTTGTGAAAATCTTGCCCAACATGCTGGCACTTGGAAGTCGTTGGCTGAAGCCACCAGCAGGAAGAAACAGAATTTTTAGACTGTGAAAGGCCTTCCCAAAGAACTGTTGTAGAATGAAAGACACGGCCATCAATGACCCACCAGGACCTGTCAGGAAAAAGGGATATTTCTCACGTTGATATAAATGTTAAACAATTAATGCATGAAAAGGCTATTTCACAAATGAAAGCATATGGAATTGAAGATCAGATTTTGGTAGAAAATAATCCCCATGCTGTTGATGGGGTTAACACAAAGGGAGTTTTCAGCAATGATACATTACTGTCAGGCAGTAAAAATTTCTGATGTCATTTATGGTACAACTGACAAGTGAAATGATGATGATCACTGAGTAATTTACAAATACAATCTACAGTACAGTACAGTAAATCAGTTTGGTTTATGAGCAACGTATAACACCAGCACAGATTGGAAAATGGAGGCAAAATGTATACATCTGATAATGAGATAGTGCTATGTTTTGAGCTCTTCGATCTTTGTTTTAAAATTGAGTGGTGGGTGGAAGTTCTAAGAACTACAGTAGTAATAATGAGTGTTGGACAAACAGTATTGAGTGCTGGTTAGCACCACCCATCAATGTCCATTACAGCTACACACTGAGTGCTGGTTAATTACCAAAGTCACTCTGATTGATCAATGATATGCATGGTCTGCAAGTCCCTCCCTCTCCCCTTCTTCCCTTCCCTTCCTCCCCCCTCCCCCCTCCCCATTTTAACAGAGATTTACAATTCTGGAATGAGTCCTACAGGCCTACAATGGAATGCACAGATCTGACCAACAAGATCAGTAAAGATTCAACAGTACATTTGCACAGTGTACACAACACTCACATCTTTGACAGCTCAGTCATAATACTGAAGCTGCTATTATGTTTTGAATAGGCCTGAATAATCTGTGGCATTGATGTGGAAGGTGGACATGATAGTAAGACTCCACAGCATTAGGTGCTTAGACAGTTGTCAGTGGTGTTGGGGCTCAAAGTTATCTACATTTTGGGAGCAATTTTAAGGCATACTGTACATATTCATTATTCACCACCACAGAGAGTTCCAATTCTTCCAACCTACTTGCAGTCTAGCTCCTACAGGTATAACATATCCTTGTACAGAAAAATTTAATTTTACTACTTCAGCTAGGGCATACCCTGGTGAGCAGAAGGCCCCAATGTGCAATCAAAATATTGCAAATTTTTTTAACTTGATGTCAATTAAGTACAGTAGCTGTACCAATTGAGAATTTTGGTACCCATATGGTAAAACTGTAGTTTGGACTGACTCAGGCTAGTGACTGCCTTTATAGTTAACCTTTTAAGGAAGAGGAGAATTTCTGCATTACACCATTGAGGGTAAATATGCCATCCCTTTTAACCAGCCTTCCCAGTTATTTAGATCACTTTTGCACTCTTGGAAAAACCTATGATCACTATTGTCAAATTTAATATTTTTGATGAAGGAAATCAGGAAGGACTGGTAAAAGATACCATTGTATCCTGGCAAGCAAAAAACTATACAATCCCGATTGTTTTTTTTTTTTTTTTAACTCTATTGGAAATATGTGCCAGATAGAACTCAGAAAAAGACTCTCTGGTAGGCATTTTTGCACTCTGATGGGCCCACCAGCACAGATCATTAACATTGTTACCACAGTTGTAGCCTGTGGGGAGCAGGCCTTCCTGCAGTCAGTGATTTTTAGCACACCTCGAAAATCTAGAACTCAAGGCCTGGGGGAGGAGGGGGAAATTCTCCCCTGTGATTTCCAAATTGTAAATACACCATGTGCAACAGTACTATATGTGATGGTGTCACACTATGCAATTTTTTGAACTGTCATTCCCCCTTCCAAGAGTTTTGCCTAGCTTTTATCTCTGGTTACATCATAAACAAGCAGCCAATTAGCTACAAACTAAAGTGTGCTATATTCATGCAAAAATCTTCAGCCACTTACTGTAATTTACAAAGCATTTAAAATTTGTCCACATTTAGTCACTCTGGCTGTTATCATACAGTACTGAACACTCAGCTTTTAACGAACAATGTTAATTGTTACTCAACTGAGTACAGGAAGAAAGCAATTTAGATGAGCAAAAAGTGATTCCATACTAAAAGAGTTTAATGTTGTGACTTAAAGGTAATGTACAGTAAATGTCCCATACCAATTTTTTCAGAGCCTGGATCTGGGTAGCAGAGGAAGCGAACATCCAGAGGGAGCTGTCCACTTTGAACCTTTTCATTGATTTGTTGTTGGAAGGCATAGCTCTGAGCCTCATCTGCAGCAGTGATGACAACTACATCCCAAAAAGGAAATGGAAAAGTCTTTGCTGGCTTTCCTGAAAAGTGGACAACACAAATAGCACAGTTTACATTCTATCAAAAGTGATGAATTGCCAAAATTTTGGTGAACACAAAATGTTTACAATGGCAGACCCATAAATTAGAAACAGCATCCCTTGTTAATAACCTCTAAACTATGCTCCCTTGACCTAAAGTGCCTTCGAAGAAGCAACCAAAGTAAGTTAATTAATGGCACGGATTTTATTCCCTGGAAAATGGTCAGACTTGGATCGGCAAATGAAGACATGGCAGGTACAGTATTGCTCCTCACAGCTTGCCACCCATAACAGTTGATGCAATTTGGAATTAATCTTGTTATACAATCATGATCATTTGGTAGGCTGGTTACAGCTTTGTACAGATTACTTAATGTCGTCCTGGAGTCTGAAACACTATATTGGCTTGGGATATAGGCCTAGGCCTACAGTATGTGGTTTTTAAAGTTTATTAATGAAAAGTTTATTAATAATAATAGGCCAAACGTTAGGCCTATCACTGGCTTATGGAACGCTAGGACGACGTGAGGAACTGAGACTGTCAGTTTGTCCTTGGCTATTGCTACTCACCACGTAAACGTTCGAAGTTTCGCAGCTTTTCCATGGTGGCAAGGCGCAATTTTTCTGATAGTTCGTCCATGATGACAGCTATAAGTGACAGACAGTTGGATCTTATGTTATCTGAAAGTGTAAATGGTAGTGATGACGGTGGTCTAATGAGCAGGTGTAAAAGAAGTGCATGTCGTACATACAGTCGTGTTTACGTTGTCAGTACTGTCAGCTGATACGATTAACCTTGGCCTCAACTGCGGTCAGGGTACCCCGTCCAGTGAAAGACTGAAAAGTAAATTATATTTTATCGACAGAAGGGCACATGGGTTACCCTGACACTTATGAATGTCGTCTGGAACTCCTTCCAGATCATGCGGATATGGAAGTATCAACCTGCCGGCATTCTCCGGCCTGACGAGCTTCCACTTTACCCTTTCTCGGGGTCGAATCAAACGTTTGCCCGATTTTCATGACTATGAGTCTCATACATAGTAGCTACAAAAACATTTCGATGGTTTAATTGCAACGATTATCATGGTGATCCGTTACGTTGTAAGAGGTAAATATGAAGTCAAGAAGCCTAACGTTATAGCCTAGCCTAGCCTAGGCCTAGGCTAGCAACGTCCGAAGATTTACAACATAAGCAACATGCACAGTCGCATACAGTAATTTTATAGTGAGTAGGCCTATATAGCGAACGACGACAGTCCCTTACCGGGGACTAGGGTGGAGGCTAGCCTAATTGTATTGATGGGCCCTGTTATTGCATACCTCCCAAGTGACCTGCATTTCATGGGTTTGACCCGCATTTGGACACCCAAACCCGCGGACCCACCCAGCCTTCTGAAAAACCCACATTTCAAATCTCCGAAGTATTCTTAGTAAGAGAACCACACAAATTAGCAAATAATTTAGCTTACCGATAACTACAAACTGAGCAAATTGTATCTCACAGCACATTCAACTGTTCGTGCTGCTGTACAGTAGGGTTGTCGCACTAAAAATACGACTACACGAAAAATATCAAACTTGAAGAATTTGACTGATTTAAATTGTTAGGTACCCTTTTCTAAGCAACCATGCCAAATTTTATCAAAATCAGACCAGTACTTTTCAAAATATAGCCGATTTTATGTCTCCATAATCCTTACGATTTCTCCAAATCGCCGTATGCTTCAGTGTTACGATCTGCCTGCAAAAGTTGGTCAAAAACAACATCGTAACTGCTCACTCAGACGCTTTGATTATTCATCACTGTGTTACGTACACCAGTTGTGCCGGCATGAATATGCAACGTTACTGGGCAAGACACTCGGTGATCACGCGTCCGTGTCATGATAGCTTGCGTTCTGTGTACGTAACATGCATTAACAAGTCGCACATAGCCTGCTTACACACAGTCTATGCTATAGCAATCCGTACATGTGCTTACGCACACGTACACGAGTACGTAATTTACTAACCGTACTTCGGTATTGCACGTACAGGTATATACGATGCAGTACTGTACGTAAGCATATTGGCGGGAAATCCCTTGTTGCTAAGTTGAACAATGGATTCATACATAAACATATCAATGTCGGCTCAGTACAAAAGATGTAGGCGGAGATCAATGGGCTGTTTCATTTAAATCGAGCGTGCATCGGGGCTGAGCACAAATTCATTTTTTTTTCTTCGGAAATGGAAAGATCATAAAAAATGCTACAAAATGATACCTGGAAGCAATTGCAGATTTTTCTGGAACCCATTGTAACCATGTCACCAATGTTTTAAGCCAAAAAATGGTAAAGAAATATTATTTTTGGCGATCGCTTCCCTCCATTAAAATGTAGAGTTCCTTTTCTTCTTTCTAATGATATATGGGTTGTAGGGGTCAAAGGTTCAGCCCCAATGCACGATCAAGTCAAAGATGGCTGTGTGTGGCATTTCACGTGTGACCAAAACACACTTTTGACTGTCACCGTTGCAACGATGCTTCAAAGAGATCGTTAGAAACTGTAACATATTTTTTCTTCTTTTTGTTTTTAAGCTTACTTGGTAAAATATTATAGTAGAAATATGTCTTTAGTGTACTAATTTTACAGTGCAGGCAAAATTTTGACAATTTTGAGTGTCGTAAATTCAGTTTTTAAACGCACTGATTTAGCGACTTCGTGTTTGGGTGTGAGTAGTTCCGCGAGAATTTTGGAGAAAAATTCTGTGTGCGTGCGACAACCCTATGTACAGGCCAAGGTTAGGTACGAACACACATTTGCTTTTGCAACATCGTCATTGGCTAACCTTGGCAGCTGGTATGGAATATATACCTGTCACTGCATAAATAGTGTAATAACGTTGTGCAACGCCGCGTTCAATAGCGAAAATAAATGCCTGTTTCCCGGGTTAAAGGCGGGACTTGTCTCAGAGTTTCCCGAACATTCTTTACTGTCTTGACACCTATGCGAGATGTACGAAGATATTTGAAATCACCTGCAGCGTGGTACGACCGCTGGTGACACACCGAGTTGTCGTTTGCAAACTGTGCAGGTACTGCACCAAAATTTACCTCCAAAATAACAATTAAATATTGTGATTAGGAGAGGTTTTAGTCATTGCGCATTTGTGAGTATCTGCATAATATTATTTTGACAAATCTCTCAATACAATAGTTTTCTAGGTTACCGCAAAAAATTCAGTACTGTACAGAACTTTTATGGCAGTGACCTAACGACATTGTGCTGACTGATTTGCCAAAAAAAAGCCACCATTTTGCCTGTAGACACTTCTTAAATTCAAATATTTTCCAAAAGGGGAGGGGGACACCCCCTTCCCTTATACCCCTTCCCTTATACCCCTCCCCCAGGCCGGCAATCCACTAATGGACAGGTCAGTGGGACAAGCATCTAGCCTCTCGGAACTTGGGAGCTATGCCCAAGTGGCCCACATTTGGCGGGTTTGACCTGCATTTGAACACCCAAACCCCTTGATCCGCCCAGCCCTACGAAAAACCCGCATTCAAATCTCCTAAGTATTCTTAGTTAGAGAACCACGCAAATATACAGTAAATTGTATCTCACAGCTGCACTTTCAACTACTGCTCGTGCTACTATACAAGGCATTGGCCTGGGTAGAGTACGTACACACCTGTACTGTTTGCTGTCCCAACATCGCTATTGGCTAACCTTCGTAGCAGGTATGGAATATATTCCTGTCACTGGGTAAACAGTGATATAATGTTGTTCAACGCCAGGTTCAGTGGCAAAAATGAATTAGTATTAAGTTACGGGTTAGAGGCGAGGCTTGTCCCAGAGTTTCCCATCAAACAAACGTAGGTCCAACTTGACTGTCTTGACATTCTTGACTGTGATTTTCATGCCTAGCACGCGACACGTACGAGATGCGATATGTAAGAAGAGTAAGCAAATCACTTGCAGCACTGTACGACCGTCTGTGACATATCAAGGTGACCGTTGCAAACTGTAGGCTGGTACAGTGACCGCAACAAAATTTACGGCAACGATAACGATCGAATATTGTAATTAGGAGAAGTTTAAGTAATTGTGCCTTTATGAGTATCTGTACAATATTATTTTGGCAAATCGCTCAATACAATATTTTTCTAGGTTACCAAAAAAAAAACCGTAAGCGTACTGAACTTTTTTGGCGGCAACCCAGCAAAACTGTGTTGACTGATTTGCCAAAAAAGTGCCATCATTTTGCGTATATACACTTCTAAAATTAAAAAAATTTTGATACCCCCTCCCCTTATACCCCTCCCTCAGGCCGGTGATACACCAACGGAAAGATCAGTTGGACCCTCATCTAGCCTCTCGGAACTTGGGAGCTATGTTAATGCAGTTGGTAGGCTTTTCAGGATTACAGGACCGGGTACAAACTTACAGTATAAAACATAGTTCTCTCACCCCAAACAGTACCAATTCTCCTAACCTCCTTACTGAAGCTCCGCTTGAACCAATAGGTTGGAAACTGGGCCATAAAACTCCATCTAAACTTACTGAAGCCGTCCCACAATTGTCTGAAATTCATCCTCATCCAGATACAATCTCAGTTTATTGCTTCAAGTTGAGTATGGAAAAACTCAATTTATATAATCAAAACACTCTCAGTACCATTCATGCTGTGAAATACTGTATAAGCTCTGGTACTCTGCATTGTTCGAATAAACTGTCAATCAAAGAGCTGAGCCAATTGAGAATGTCAGTACCCGCGTACCAAAATTGTAGTTTGGGGTAAGAGGTTTGGCCAGCACATAACAAGTAAAGCATTTTAAGGCCCTGACAAAGGCAATGAGCAAACCCCCGGGGGATGTAGGCCTAACTAAGTTGACAGTACTTAAGTCGTGCGTAGCATGCCGCAATATTTTGCTTTCTTTTTAACAAATACTTCAATCTTGAGTTTATTTTGAAGAATAAATTTAAATGTTTGAAAGAAATTTGGCTCTGTAAGGACCATTAAAATGTTGGGGTGTTTATCAAAGAATCCAGCCTTCACATGGGCAAATTCCAAAAGGTTTTATACATGACAGCTGAAATTCTGTTGGGGTTAATTGTTCTAGTCCTACGTACTAATGTCTCAAGACAAAACTAGAAGTTTGCCCGCAAAGTTTTTCCCCTTTTTGAACAAAGGTTTGAAAATTAAGAGCTTATTTTATTGCAGAAACCAACCCACCTGAAGATACCCATATACCTGAATTTTTCCGTTTATAGACATGTTAGGGAATCGAAAAAACATGGTGGCATTAATGACCATTCCAGGTGGCACTTGCCTCAATCTGAAGCCGGACTATATGGACAACCTAATTGAAGGTTGCTTTACTGTTACATTAGATCCAAACAATTAACTGATGTTGGTTTACAGTATGTTCATTAACTTCAATGTTTGCACCTTTGCCTAACCCTTAACTAAAATGGGTAGGCCTATAAATACTTATAACTCATTGTCACAGACTTCTACAAGAACTTATGGAAATAAATTTTTCCAGATGTTGTGATGTACCATAACTTTCTTCTCACACCTTACATTGTGTGAGCAATGAAAAGTTACTGAATGCTTTCTATTTGCATTTTTTGTTTCTCGTGAGTATGTCCCAACCTTGATTAATGCACTGCCTGCAACATTTGACATGTCTTTGTTAATGGCAAATGTTTAGAAACTGTCTCTAAGTGGTATTTACTGTATACACATGTTTCATGGAATTAACCATAAGGATTTTCTTTTCCCTCTAAAGGCACTGGAATTCTAGCTGTAGTTGGGGTCACTGCCATTTCAATTGACTTCTTGCAGAAAAAGAAATCACCTAATCATACTATCCAATCAGCTTTTCAACAGTATTTGACAATATTCACCTTCCGACTGTTGGGAAGTTATAATCGTAGAAAGTTGGACAGCGATTGCAAGAACATTAAACAGGTGCAGGATGAGAAACTTCTTAGTCTTCTGGAAAAAGCGAAAGAGACGAGGTACGGAAAGGTGTACAATTTTGGATCAATTACATCAAGGGAGAAATATGTCCGTGTTCACCCACTGACCAGATTTGATCACTACAAGCCTTATGTTGATTGTCTTTTGAAGGGAGAGCAGAATATCCTTACGCAAGATAAGCCAATCATTTTGGCTTTAACTTCTGGAACAAACGGTCAGACCAAGATGCTGCCAATGATACAAGCTCAACGTCTTGCCTTCCTTACTCAGGGTGTTGCATTATCTCTCCATACAATGTATGATCATTTTCCTGGCTGCCATAACTTGCAAAAGATTCTCAAGTTCTTCTACACCCCAAAGATGAAACAATCACAGGGGGGATTACCAATCGGGCCAAACTCCTCTTCTCCGAAAAATTCGGCAGCAATGCTGAGCTCCTACAGCACACCACTTCCTGGTATGGAGATCCTCACTGAACCAGAAGCCCTCTATGTCCACCTCCTATTTGGCTTGAAAGATCCACTCTTGGGGATAATAGAAGCAAATTTTGCTTCTCTGGTTTATTCAGCCTTTGTGGAACTTGAACGTCAGTGGCCGCAGCTTGTCAGCGATATTGAACGTGGGGAACTTAATCCAAACCTCAACATACCCTCAGAAATAAGGGAACAGCTTTCAAGCCTCCTCAAGCCAGACCCAGAAAGAGCTGCTAAATTGAAGGAGGAATTCAACCAAGGTTTTACAGGAATTGCAAAGAGGATTTGGCCTCATCTAAATCTAATCCTCACTGTTGATTCTGGTACTTTTAAGATGTACAGCAAGAAACTGAGAGAAACATATATACAAGGTGAGTGATAATAGCTTTCTAAAAACCTGTACAAGTACAATAATGTTGTGATGGTTGTGAAATGACTGTTTGAGAGGGATTTTTTCTTTGTACGTCATTCAAAGTAAACCTGGTTAGCTTTTGACATACCGTAGTAGTAAACATGGTCCCGGTACAGTATATGGCAAGTATACATTTGAATTTACCTGTACCCTCCACTTGTTTAGTAGGTGGACAATGATGGACCAGGAAGCCAGTTTGCTAAGCTCATATTTCTTTGGCTCATATTACTGTACAGTAGCTCCCATGGCAGAAACTAGAAATCTGACCACTGTACAGCAGCCCTTAAATTTGTTGGGAGTGCTTGCAAGCAAAGTTGATTCTGGTAGACTATGCCAAATTTCAATATACCTTTGAGGAATTAAAGAAGTGTTTTCTCAAGTTGTCTTCAAAACTGTATACCTGTAGATTTGAAAAGGGTAACAGCAAGTATTGTACCACTGTCACTAAATGATGAAAAAAAATATGTTACGCTCAATATCTTCAAATCTGTGAACAATTTAAACACAATGATTCTATATCAATTCAATTCTATTCATTTCTCATATGTACAACAATCATCAACAGAGTTATCATTTAACAAATACTAAAAACAAAGTACATATGATGGACACTAGAAAAACAATATAGTTTATCACTGTGAATTGGAGCAATTAACACCCTGCGAAAATGACCACATCAGGAATACAGTATGTTAAATTAATGACCAGTACAGCAATAACAATGAGTGTGAGGAGGAAAGGGGGGGGGGGGGATCGATTTGCATTGCACTTGGCATGTTTTTCTTACAACTTTTGTGACATTGGTTTTAGATAAGAGTGTGAGCTGGTAAATTGTCATATTACTGAAACTTCTTTCACATTAACTATATGTTAATATCAGGATAGAACCTCTTAGCTTGTCATTTTCTTCTCATAGATGTTCCTATCTACTCACCTCTGTATGGGGCTACTGAAGGACTCATTGGAGTAAACCTTTGGCCCAAGAAAGAAGAGAGGCAGTATTTGCTCTGCCCACGGAGTATGTTCTTGGAATTCATTCCAATTTCTCAGAGGTACAGTTGAATAATTAACACTCTTATCATGATAGTTAGTTAGTTAGCTGGAGTTTAATGGCCCAGTTACCGACCAATTGGTTTAATGGAGCTGGCCACACCTTTTTGGTTTCGATGAAAAGAGAAACCTATGCATTCATGATGGCGTGTGTGTGTATGTATGTGTGTATGTGCGTGTGTGTGTGTGTGTGTGTGTGTGTGTGTTTGTGACACTTTGCTTGTTTACACGATATCTTGAGAAGGGAAGATCTGACAGTTCTCAAACTTGGTACACAGATACCCCATGCTGAGAGGAAGAAGCCTATTTATTTTGGTTGAGGTCAAAGGTCATCTGGGGTCACAGGGGGTCAAAAACCAAAATCCTTGTTTATACAATATCTCAAGACAGGAAACTTGGATTAATTTCAAACTTGATATGTTGATGCATTATGATGTAAGGAAGAACCCTATTGATTTTGGTGGAGGTCAAAAGTCATTTGGGGTCACGTGGGGTCAAACCCTGAAATCCTTGTTTACACGATATCTCATGGTAGAAAACTTGGATTAATTTCAAACTTGATATGTCGATGCGTTATGATGTAAGGAAGAACCCTATTGATTTTGGTGGAGGTCAAAGGTCATTTGGGGTCACATGGGGTCAAACCCCGAAATCCTTGTTTACACGATATCTCATGGTAGAAAACTTGGATCAATATTATACTTGATATGTTGATGCGTTATGATGTAAGGAAGAACCCTATAGATTTTGGTGGAGGTCAAAGGTCATTTGGGGTCACGTGGGGTCAAACCCCGAAATCCTTGTTTACACGATATCTCATGGTAGAAAACTTGGATTAATTTCAAACTTGATATGTTGATGTGTTATGATGTAAGATAGAACCCGATGTATTTTAGTGGAGGTCAAAGGTCATTTGGGGTCACATGGGGTCAAAACCTGAAATCCTTGTTTACGTGATACATTATGGTAGGAAACTTGGATTCATTTCAATCTTGATAGGCTGATGCGTTATGATGTAAGAAAGAATCCAATATATTTTCGTGAAGGTCAAAGGTCATTTGGGGTCACATGGGGTCACACCCCGAAATCCTGGTTTATACTATATCGCAAGGTAGGAAGCTTGGATTGATTTCAAACTTGAGATGTTGATGCGTTATGATGGGAGGAAGAACCCTATTGATTTTGATAGAGGTCAAAGGTCATTTGGGGTCATAGGGGTCAAACTCAGAAAACCTTGTTTAGGATAGCTCAAGGTATGAAAGGTGGATGGATTTCAAAATTAGTATGTAAATGAATTATGGTGAGAAAATGGTCTGTATAAGGTTATTTTTTTTGTGGAGGTGAAAGGATATCTGGGGTCATGATCGGTCAAACTTTGAAAAACTTGTCAAAATGGGATATCTCAAGGTAGGAAACTTGGATGGATTTCCCAATTAGTATGTGGATGTGTTATGGTGAGTTGAAAGTACTGTACTTGTTATTTTTGGTGGAGGTCAATGGTCATCTGGTATCACCTGGCATCAAACTCTGAAAACCTTGTTTGCAGAATATCTTAAGGCACAGTATGAAAGAAAAACCAGTCACTTACAGGTGGAGACAAAGGCTATTTTGGGTCACCAGTTGTTACAAGAAATAGAGCATTTTATTGAAAAGAGCATGTATGTATCATCGAAACCTCAATGCATTTTTGCATTCTGGTTTCAAGTTGTGGTGCGCTGGCTTGTTTTCCCTACTCCATTGCTTATACCACCAAGCAAGCACATCAAGAGATATTTTAGTGTGCACCTCCATCCATGATACAAAGATAAGCTAAGACTTTGAAAAATTAAAGGTGACGGACTCCAGTTATGTCTGACTAAATCAGACCATGACTTGACTGTTCAGATTTCTTGATATAGTTTTTAGGTCAGGATAGTTTTGAAAGACACTTTTATGGCTAAGGTTATCAAAACATTTGGATTTAAAATTTCAATGTAAAAGTAATTTTCCCTCAAGAGGTGTGAATTAAGTTTCCTGATTTTAAAAGCAAAAACTTCTTTCTCTAAATAATACTACCCTAAAAAGGCAGCTATTTAAGTTTTGCTTTATTCATTTTATAGCAGTTGAATATATAGACAAAGCTTTATTTAGGATCTTCTTCTTTTTATCTTGGTACCATCTCACGTAAATATGATCTTTATATCTTTATAACTTTTGTTTGTCTCCCACAGTGATCAAGACCAACCTTCAACATTATTTGCCGATCAAGTGGAGAAAGGGGCAACATATGAGCTTGTCATTACGAACATTAGTGGTCTTTATCGTTACCGATTCGGTGATGTTGTGAAGATAGTTGATTTTTATGGCCAATGTCCTGTGGTAGAATATCTGTACAGGTGAAGATTAACTTTGTTTAAAAGACTTTACCAAGTAATACTTGTTGTCACTATTAAAATTTAATTTGCTTGTGCTGAAGTGTGTCTTTATTTCACCAGCAGCAATGTTGATATCAAGCCCGTGGAATTGTTCTGGGTGATTTCTTTCCCATTTAAGCTAATGAAAAGCCTTATCTCAACTCATTGTGTAATTCATTGAAAGGCCTACAAAGATTTCCTTCATGCACAGTCAATCTAGAAGTCCTAGCCTGTAACCTAACTGTGCTTAAAATCACAAAGGCAATGTCCAAGCTAGGGACATGAAATCCAATGAATATTCATAACCTTACTGTACATCAAATTTCCCAGCAATTTGGTCTCCAATCTTTGCATTGCATGTTTCTCAAGCAATCACATCAATGTATGGTGATTATACTTACATCACAAAAGAACTAAGTTTTCAAAATTTGCATAGCAATTTTTGGTTTCGATGAAAAGAGAAACCTATGCATTCGTGATGGCGTGTGTGTGTATGTATGGGTGTATGTGCGTGTGTATGTGTGTGTGTGTATGTGTGTGTTTGTGACACTTTGCTTGTTTACACAATATCTTGAGAAGGGAAGATCTGACAGTTCTCAAACTTGGTACACAGATACCCCATACTGAGAGGAAGAACCCTATTTATTTTGGTTGAGGTCAAAGGTCATCTGGGGTCACAGGGGGTCAAAAACCGAAATCCTTGTTTACACGATATCTCAAGATAGGAAACTTGGATTAAATTCAAACGTGATATGTAGATGAGTTATGATGTAAGGAAGAACCCTATTGATTTTGGTGGAGGTCAAAGGTCATTTGGGGTCACGTGGGGTCAAACCCCGAAATCCTTGTTTACACGATATCTCATGGTAGGAAACTTGGATTAATTTCAAACTTGATATGTTGATGCGTTATGATGTAAGGAAGAACCCTATTGATTTTGGTGGAGGTCACAAGTCATTTGGGGTCACGTGGGGTCAAACCCCGAAATCCTTGTTTTCACGATAGCTCATGGTAGGAAACTTAGATTCATTTCAAACTTGATATGTTGATGCATTATGATGTAAGAAAGAACCCGATATATTTTGTGGAGGTCAAAGGTCATTTGGGGTCACATGGGGTCAAAAACCCAGAAATCCTTGTTTACACTAGATCTCAAGGTGGGAAACTTGGATTCATTTCAAACTTGATGTGTTGATGCGTTATGATGTGAGGAAGAACCCAATCAATTTTGGTGGAGGTCAAAGGTCATTTGGGGTCACATGGGGTCAAACCCAGAAATCCTTGTTTACATGATACGTCATGGTAGGAAAGTTGGATTCATTTCCAAATTGATATGTTGATGCGTTATGATGTAAGAAAGAATCCAATATATTTCCGTGAAGGTCAAGGTCATTTGGGGTCACATGGGGTCAAACCCAGAAATCCTTGTTTACATGATACATCATGGTAGGAAAGTTGGATTCATTTCAGTCTTGATATGGTGATGCATTATGATGTGAGGAAGAACCCAATTAATATTGGTGGAGGTCAAAGGTCATTTGAGGTCAGATGGGGACAAATTCTGAAAAACTTTTTAACACAATATTTCAAGGTAGGAAGCTTGGATTGATTTCAAACTTGATATGTTGATGCCTTATGATGTAAGGAAGAAACCTTTTGATTTTGGTAGAGGTCAAAGGTCATTTGGGGTCATAGGGGGTCAAACTCAGAAAACCTTGTTAACACTATATCTCAAGGTAGGAAACTTGGATTCATTTCAAATTTGATATGCTGATGCGTTATGATGTAAGCAGCTTGTTTGCAGAATATCTTAAGGCACAGTATGAAATTTGGCTTTTTGAATGTAGAAATGTTTTGGTTAAAAGAAAAATCAGTTACTAACAGGTGGAGTCAAAGGTCCCTTTGGGTCACCAGTTGTTACAAGAAATGTAGCATTTCATTGAAAAGAGCATGTATGTATCATCGAAACCTCAATGCATTTTTGCACTCTAGTTCTCTTTCTGGTCTCTTCTTCCACGAATCATTAGAAACCCAAATATTTTATATACAAAATCTGCTACACAATTTTGCATTTGTATAGCAATTTTCCCATTTTCTGAAGAAAAATGCAATGCAAAACTTAATAAATTATCCCTGTACATACTACAGAGCAGGTGATGATAGGTGAGCAGCAATTATGTCAAGTATCCTAGCCTTCTTTCAGAAAAAAGCCAAGCAAGGTTCTAGTTAAGTTGAATTTGACTTTGTTGAATGTTGATAATGAGAATGATCAACATGGATGTTAAAAGAGTAGTTAAGTGTAAACCTGGTGAAAATTTTGGCTCCTTAGTGTTTTTTTTTTGTTTTTTTTTTGTTTGTTTAGGAGCCATTGACTGCTATGCCCAAGTATTTTTGGTTCTTTGCAGTGCTGACTTATTTCCCCTACTCCATTGTTTATGTGGAGCATCACGCAAAATGGCAGTAGGTTCCATTCTTAGAGTCTTTGGTATGACCTGACCTGGGAATCGAACCCAGGCCTTCCGGGTGAGAGGCGGATGCTCTACCCCTAGACCAAGCTTGCGGTCAGTGAGTCACAACTGGAAAAAGGGCAGTGACCGGCTCGACTTGAAACAGTAGGTTGGAAACTGGGCCATAAAACTCCATCTAACTAACTTACTGTAAGGGAATAGTTTATCCAGTATTGCATTGCAATTTGCTACACAAACAGCTACACAAACAGGCCAAATTGCTGTAGAAATGAAAAAATTTGTAGCAATTTTTGTGTCCAAAACCCTTGCATTTTCACAAAAAGTGTGTGAAAGATGTCAAAAATCTTCAAAACTGCTGAGCAAAATTTGAATGCTAAATTATTCCCTGACTGTGCAGTGATGAACACCAATCTATTTTCTGCACCAATTGCTCTAGGTCAATAAATGTTATGGTTTCTCTCTTTCAGACAAGGACAACTACTGAATGTTCGAGGGGAGAAAGTTTCAGAAGATGTCCTACAATCTGCCTTAGAGAAAACTGCCAGTGATTGGGAATTGTCAGTCAGGGATTATACAACAGTGGAAAGTCCCCAGCTTCACAATACAGGTACAGTATAGGCATCATGTATTGATGTCACACTGTCATCATGTTTGGAGAAAAAATCAATGAACACTTTCTGGCAGCACTGATCTTAAATGGAGGACATAGATCAGTGAGCCCAAGCAGTATAATTGGCTCACATATGAGGAAGACGTACACATATATTCATGCTGTCAACATTTGTGCATGATGGGTTGTTGTTCCTCCGAAGGAGGGCATACTTTTTGCATGGTGACATCATGTTCATAAAGTCTATTGGACAGTGATATAGTGCTATTGCAGTGAATTTAACTCACTGATCCTTCTGTATTCTCCCATGGTTCCATCGTAAAGAACTCTTGATGAAATACGTCGAAAAAAAGGAAATTTGTGAAGGATATGCCCTTAATCAAAAATTAGGATTGTGTCTGCACCAGGATCGAGGAGTTTGGAATAGCAGGTGGAGGGTGTAGAAGTAAAAAGGTTTAAAATTGGTAGTACCTGGGTTGAGAAGACTTGGCTTTTAAGGTACAAAGATTTAGGTGCTGATGGGAGAAGTACTTGAAAAATTATTAGAAGAATATGGTTAGTGCCTACAGGTAATTTTGCAGGTATACAATCTATGTTTAGAAACAGTTACAGGCAGTCACCCCAACTTGAAGTAGTGTAGGAGACTGTCCTATTTCATGACTGGTTGTTAAAGGGGAAGTTTAAGCAAAATTTTAATTTTCATGTGTGAAAGAGGAACAAAATCTACACAGTGTGTTGAAAGTTCCATTTAAATCAGACATGTATTTTTTGAGATATCAGCAAGTGAAGCCAGGAGATTTGTGTTCAAAAGTGAGTTTGAGGAGCTTATATCACTTCCTCACATTGACAAGGCATGCTTTGTTTTCCTTTGTTTTATTAGACTGTTGTGTTGACCTTGAAGTTAATAGGGGTATGACCTCCCTGTGGGGGATGCAAAGTTTGTAAAATTTCCATGCAACTTATGCAATCACATTTTAATAATATGGGATTGTTGAGGAGAAAATCCAGTCTAAAGTTTAAAGAAAAACGAAAGACTGCTCAGTGTTCCTGTGTTCCCAGACTGGATCAGAAGAATGTATGGTGTAGGAACAAAGGGATGTCAAAACAGAGGGCAGTCACTGTTTTGCTTTTTATCAGTGCCAATACATGCATATATAGTGATCTCAAAAAGAAGGTTCAGCTATCATTTAGATGTCCACTAGGCATTGTGATGGAATATCTTCATTGTATTGTTTTCATTTGCATCAATTTTTTTTTATCTTTTTTCTTTGAAGGTTCTGAAAAGTCTTTCCCTCATTACGTAGTCTTTGTGGAGCCTCATAGAGAAAGTCCAGTCCCTTCTATGGAAAAGAAGAGCCAGGTAAAGTAGAAAAGCAAACAAACAAGAAAAGCAAACATACAAACATTCAAATAAACAAACAAACAAACAAAATCGCTTCTCAGCTTTGGACTAAGATGCCTCTTTCCTGCTTGCAATTATCATGGTTCCCCAGTCATGGGAAACAGTCAATGACAAGTGGGAAAAAAAATTCTCAAAGCCTGTTAAAGTTTTGAAATTTTGGGAGATTGTGTGAAGGTATTGGGAAGTCACAGAAATTTTCTGGAAGTGACATCTTCATGTTCTCACTCACAATCATTTGTTAAATTAAAATGCATTATCACTTATCATAATTTGTTAATCTCCTCGCCTCAATATTTTTTGTTATTTTATGGACAAAGTCAAGAGAAAGGTCATGGAAATTCTCTATTTGGTCCTGGTAAAGTCATAGAAAAGTCATGAAGATGGATTCCCCTAAAAGTGCAAGGACCATAAACTTTAATACAATCAGACTTCAAATCACAGTCATATGAGAATCAAATCTGCATGAATTAGCCTTGTTTATAATTGACCTTTGTTTCCTAAAATGAAAGCACATTTCAGAGACAAGGTTATATCCTCCCAAAATTTTAAAGAGGATTATTTTCTTCTTTTACTAGATGGATGCAAATTTGAGGAAGGAATCGTATGTGTACAATTCATTCAGAGACAAAGGAAGTGTAGATGAGGCAGTGGTCAAATTTGTTGAACCTGGTACCTTTGAGAAATTGAGAGAGTACCATCTTGAAAAAACAGACGCTTCACCGAACCAGTGGAAGACACCCAGAGTTTTGAAACGAGAAGAAGCCATTAAGGTTCTATTGAACAACGTTCTTAAGGATTGAAGTCATGAGATCAAAATGTGCCAGTAAAAGTAATGTTAGGAAAGTGGCAACTTAAAAGAAGGGTTTAAGGTCACATCAAGTTTTGATATGTTAGAGAGGTACTTAAGCTAAGTACTTTGGTGAAATTTGCATTCAGATCAGATGTGTGGTTCTCAAGAAATGAACAGGTAAAGTTGTCACATTTTCAACAAAAAGGGAACTTGAAGCAAGCACATATGACATCATATTCTAACACTGATGGACAGTCTTATCTTTTTGTTTCAACTTTACAACCAATTTTCACATCAACAATCCCATCTGATACAAAAGTGATTGCATAAGTGGCATCAGAACGTAACAAACTTTGCATCCCCGCAGTGAAGTCCTTTTCCTATTTACTTCAAGGTCAACACAACAGTCTGATAAACAAAGGGAAAACAAAGCATTCCTTGTCAATGTGAGGAAGTGATATAATTTCTGCTGCCCTCAAGTTTACTTTCAAACACAAACCTAGTGACTTCATTAACTGATATTACGAGAAATGCCTGTCCGATCGGAATGAAACTTTTACCACACTGTGTAAATTTGGTTCCTCTTTCACATATAAAAATTAAATTTGTGCTTTAACGTCCCCATTAAGACCTGTATTGAATGTACTTATTACTTATGGTGGTTCAAAGATATTCTTGGTTGTTGTCTTTAAGATAGAGTGAAGTCAGTTACATGCAGTCTCTTGGAATACCAATGGTTTCTTGTGTTGAAGGCCTAATTCTCTCACCTTTTGTAGTAGTCCACAGAAATTTGCAATTGGCCCATCTCTTTGATTGACAGAAAGTTCAAAAATGCATAGTACTGTAGCTCATATTACACATCATGTACTGTACTGAGAGTGTTTTGATTACACATCGGGGTCTTGTATACTTACCTTGAAGCAATAAACTGAGATTGTGTCAAGAAAAGGATGAATTTTAAACAGTTGTGGGCTTAATTAGTAAGAACTAGCAGGTTAGTAGAATTGGAACTGTTTGGGGTGAGAGGATTAGGCCTTTAATTAAAAACTGTGTTGCGTAGGATGGTGTTAAGTTTTGAGAGAAGGGATAATGTGACAAACGTCTTCAGTGATCAGCTGATGATGAGATCATGTAATATTTCAAATTGTTTATTTAAAAAATTATACTTGAAGATGTATGCTGCAATTATTATGTGATTAGTTAAGTATTCTCTCTGTAAATGCTGCCACCTCATTATCCAGTAAATATGCAGTGTTTTGTGGAGGTTTGATATTTGTTGTAGTATTTTGCCTAAAGTTCTTACCTTTTGATTTAAGCTAGCAGCCTTCGCCATGTGTTTTTTCCAGTTGTGGGTGGTGGGTTGTTTTCCCTACTCCATTGCTTATGGGGAGCATCAAGCACAATGGCTTGGCTGTGGACCTTGTGCATGTGTCACAGAACAGAAAGTAAGCCCTCCTTTGGGGGCAAAACAAACCAACACAGACAAATGCAGACAGCTGATTTGTCAACTAGTCCAATAGGAGCATAGTTTGCTACAGGTACAAGGCAAGTTCTTTTGCGTGTGGCCATATGTTGTCAATGCTCAAGGTCTGTTCTAGGACAGGAGTGGTCAATAATGGAGCAAGTCACAGTGCTGTCCTGTCCTCTCTTTGGCTGCAGGGTAAATCAGTTCATGGGAACAAACTTGATATTAATTTTGCTGATGACATGATGAATATATTAGTAATGTAAAAACGTATGTTATGCTGCAGCTGCATATTTGGACTGGCTAGAATGCTGTATGCAAGAGTGGGATTTTAAGCAGGAAGGGACATGTTCTTAAATTACCAATTCCAAGTGCTGAATGTTAATTTCAAAAACATCTTGCACAGTGTGGCAATTGACATTCAGATTTCATTTGCCCCGAAAAATTTTTACTTGCCCTGAAATGGCAGGGAATAAAAATTCAAACTCAACTGGTAACTGGTAAAATGATGAGTTTTCTTGGTGGTGTCAAGGGTAGGTACAACAACTGATTGGGGACCAGTGTGGGGGATGGGGAGGGGGGAGGAGTTGAAGTTGAGGAGGGAGTAAGCAAACCCTACAGTATCTCCTAACCCTGGACCATTCAAACTTTTGAACATTAACTTTAAAACGACTTTATTCTCATTGGGGCAAATGACATTGAGAATCCACTTGCCCTGGTAATTCTTTTCCTGGGAAGATGTGCAATCCCTAATGTTCAGCCCTGCTTGTGAACAAATTTTGTTGGGAGAGGTAAAGGTTGTATGCTGTACTGTATGTTGTATGCTGACTATGTTCAGACTTGTGTTCTTCAAATGTTTTGTATTCTTTTTAAAAGGAATTGAGAAATTTTACTTCCAGGGTCTCATACAAGAATATATTTTTGTACAGAAATGATTTGAATTTAATCATTAAATGAGAACCACAAGGGCTTCCAAATTTTGTCTTTGTTAAATGGTCTGAAGGCCTTGAGCTTGGTCAGCTAATTATTCTGTCCTTTGAGGAGGCAGCTTCCTTGGAAAACAGAACTCATTTTGGAGCAAATGTTTGTGTTTTTGCTGAACTGCTGTTCTCTAGAGAGCTGGGAGGACTTTAGAAAAAGTAATTTTCTCTTTATAAGATTGTATGGAAGGAATCATGTTCTTGAAAAATTTGATTTATCTCAATTGGAACTGTCACAAGTTCTCTGAAAAATTTTATAGCATTTTCACAAATTTTTACAAATACAGGCAGCAGGAGTTGTATCTGAAAATATCTCCATTGCTTAAGAATTTATGATTGACTACCTCAGTGGCTTCTAGAGTTCTATCATTCCAACATCTTTATGATGATGGGAAGTATAAATGGGAAAAGAAAATTAAAATAATAATCATGGGTCAATTGTTTTCTCAGTGAGCCTTTCTCTGTTGTTGAAAATTTCACATCTCTTTTTAATACTCATATTGTTGCCATGTCAGTGTATGCTTACCACCTGAGTTGGGTCTAAACTTAATACAAAAGGCTCTATACATGTTTCAGCCATTGTTATAGGGTCAAGTTTGTTGCATATCATCAAAATCCTAAGCATAACATAGCATTTTTGGTGTCTGGTTTTGTGTCCATATCAGTATGAAGGTTGGCTCTGTATTGCATATTGAATGCTTGTTAAAGGGTGAAATAGCAAAACCCAGCACGAATGGGGTATTTTAAATGTCTTTGTTCCCCTTTAGAAACCTAAGGGTTGCAGATCTACTATTACCTATGTCCACTAGGCGAGGCCATAGCCATGGCTGGGGGGAGGGTTGTTGACATGATGAAAAGCCCTCCAGGAAAATTGTTTTGCCCCCCCATTGGATTCAAAATTACCATAGCCTTTACAGTTAGGTAATGTTTATCTCCAGTGCAAAAAATCCCCTGCACTGTGATAGGCTAGTGTACTTGCCTAGAGGACACTCCATCTAAATATGGAGCTCACTCACCATCTTGAAAAGGCCAATCCTGACCTTAACTTTTTCATGAAACCAAAGCAAAACAAAAACTGTTGTTTTCTTTGTTGTAGGAAATGATACTCACGAGTATAATGGAAAAGTATGAAGTTCAGCTTAGGGCAAGGTCATCTTTTTAAGTGGCAGTTATTGGCAAGTTACTTACATATTTCTTGTGTACAACTGTCCGTACTGCCCAGTTGGATAATGACATAGACTCCACCCGTTATGGGAAAATTTTTAGTTTTTAATTTTCAAAAGGAATTGTCTAAAAATGGCTTATTAACTCTTTCATCAGTTCAGTTTTGTGCTTGATTGTTAGTACTTCAATAGTTTTTAATAAAAGAACAGAAATATCTGGCACACCCGGACAAAGAATTTTCATTTCTAGTTCTTGGCTGTAGGCAGAGTCTAGCTGTGTTTTGAACCTACTGTACTTGCTTGCTTAAATGTGAAAGTGTACAACACAACCCTCTTACAGAAATGTAAGAGTTTAGGAAACTTTCCTAATTTCAGGAAGTTGGAAGTCTTGAGCAACAAAGTTCTCAGGGAATTCATTTGTCAGGCAAAATATTTTGCTGTGGTCATCATGGGTGGAATGACCCGTGGTGGGGGAAGTTGTTTGGTTTTCTTTTCCATAAAAAATGTAATTTTTACTGCATTGATACTCCAAGAAGTGGGGACCCACAGGTAAAATGTTGAAGTGATCTGCTGAACATGTTCTTGATCGGTCAAGTAATGCATATGCAGGTTGGAACTTAGAACACTAGTGGCCAGAAGTGTTGTTTCTGGCCATTGAGAGGGTTTGTAAAGCCAGATATTTTCTTGACTGTTCCCTGCTTGGTCTTTCTGGCACTCAACCACCCCCCCCCCTATTTTTTTCCATTTTGCCATGCCTGTTATTAAGGTGTTATATATATTCATGTGTAATAGTTTGAAAAGGTGACTCATACAAGGATACTGTACTGGTACTACAGTTTTGAAATGTTTTTGAAAATGGTCAGACTTGCAAGAGAAATGAAAACTTAATTAAAGGGCAGGAGCAGTCATTCCAAATTGAAGAAGTGTAGTAGACTGTCCAGTTTCATGATTGGCTGTTGGGAGTCATGTGACAATGTTTTTTTCTCTTCAAATGTGAAATTTACCAGAAATAACTGCTTGGTTTACCTTGAATAGGCAATAGTAAAGTCATAAAATGTTATTAAAGATACTTTCATAGAAATAAGATGAAAATTTAGTTATTTAGCTTTTTCTTCAAAATAAGTTTGGGGGGACTGCTCTTTACCTTTAAGTGCCTTTATACACAATAATGTAATAGTACCGTGTGGATTAATAAAGACATTAGGATATAATATATGAGATGTAATTTTGAAGAGATGTGTTGTTTTAACAGGGATGAGCCTGAGACTTCTAAACAAAAGAGGAAATAAGCATGAGACTTCTAAAAATAGAGGAAATTTACAGACTGTCACTAAGGCTGAGGGCACATGGGCAAGCTTAAAGGCCTCTGGTGGCAATGATGTCATAATATTACAGACTTTTGATTAGATAGAATTCCAAGGGCTGTTTGTACAAGTTTATGCTGAGATTTTTAAGATATTTATGACAGAAAGAGGAATGAATAAAAAAAAAGAAGAAAACTTCCTCTAAAAATAGGAAGTATCTCATGCCCATTGTAATAAATCATTATATGACTTAAATTTTATAGAAGAGGCTTCTGTCATTATTTCATTCACTGAAATTTGTAAGTAAGGGCAGTGGAAAGGGACATAGCCACACCTAAGTTTATGCCAGGGTTTTCCCTGTTCCCTTAGGTGGCTTTTCCCATGTATGCATCAGAAATTTGGTTGTCAACACATACAAGTGTGGGATTTGAAAATATTGATAAGAGGGTAGGGAGGGGTCCTTCGAAAATAGGTTTGACCAATGTGGCCATCAGAATGATAAAATGCTTTTGCTGTATCCCTTGAATGACATATAGTACATGCTCGTCAGAAATTTGCTAATACAGACATGTAGTAACTGTGCATGTGTGACATTTGGGGGAATTTAACCAGAAAGCCAAAAGGCTTAGTGATTCCTTTGCAATGTTTTTCAATTAACAGGGCTCCATAATGTGCCCACAAAGTACACATGCAAGGCATCCAATCTTCCTACATTGAGATCCCCCTTGCCCGTTGTGAACCCAAATGACATTTGACCTCCACCAAAAACTTCTGGGACCATGTATTCACCATGTGCCATCTACAGGACAAGTTACAGGACCCTACAAGTGACCTTTCTTGAAAGACTGGGCAGGAAAGCTTGTCAGGCTTTGAACATGCTGACTCCAAATGAACTTTGACCTTTCACAAAATCAATAGGGATCATCTACTCAATATGGCCAACACGCTCGCCAAATATGAGCACAGTCACATGTACCGTTCCTGAGATACCGTGTTTACGAAGTTTTGTCCTTTTGACCTATTGTGACCCCAAACGACCTTTGATCTCCACCAAAAACAATAGGGATCATCTCCTCAATATGGCCAATGCACACACCGAATATGAGATTAGTCACACTTACTCTTCTTGAGATACCATGTTTAACAGCAATTTCTAAGGAATTTACCTATTGACCTCTCGTGACCCCAAATGACCTTTGACCTCCACCAAAAACAATAGGGATCGTCTACTCAATATGACCAACCCACACACCAAATATGAGTATAGTCACACGTACCATTCTCGAGATATGTTTACGAAGTTTTGACCTATTGACCTCTCCTGACCCCAAATGACCTTTGACGTCCACGAAAATCAATAGAGATCATCTACTCAATATGAACAACCAACACACCAAATATGAGCATAGTCACATGTACTGTTCTCGAGATATAGTGTTTATGAAGTTTTGACCTTTTGACCTCTCGTGACCCCAAATGACCTTTGACCTCCACGAAAATCAATAGGGATCATCTACTCAATATGGCCAACACACTCGCCAAATATGAGCATAGTCACATGTACCGTTCCTGAGATACCGTGTTTACGTAGTTTTGTCCTTTTGACCTATTGTGACCCCAAACGACCTTTGATCTCTACCGAAAACATTAGGGATCATCTACTCAATATGGCCAATGCACACACCAAATATGAGATTAGTCACACTTACCCTTCTTGAGATACTGTGTTTACAAGCAATTTCTAAGGAATTTACCTATTGACCTCTCGTGACCCCAAATGACCTTTGACCTCCACGAAAATCAATAGGGATCATCTACTCAATATGACCAACCCACACACCAAATATGAGCATAGTCACATGTTCTGTTCTCGAGATATCGTGTTTACGAAGTTTTGACCTCTCGTGACCCCAAACGACCTTTGATCTCTACCAAAAACATTAGGGATCATCTACTCAATATGGCCAATGCACACACCAAATATGAGATTAGTCACACTTACCCTTCTTGAGATACCGTGTTTACAAACAATTTCTAAGGAATTTACCTATTGACCTCTCGTGACCCCAAATGACCTTTGACCTCCACGAAAATCAATAGGGATCATCTACTCAATATGACCAACCCACACACCAAATATGAGCATAGTCACATGTTCTGTTCTCGAGATATCGTGTTTACGAAGTTTTGACCTTTTGACCTCTCGTGACCCCAAATGACCTTTGATCTCCACCAAAAACAATAGGGATCATCTACTCAATATGGCCAATGCACACACCGAATATGAGATTAGTCACACTTACCCTTCTTGAGATACCGTGTTTACAACAATTTCTAAGGAATTTACCTATTGACCTCTCGTGACCCTAAATGACCTTTGACCTCCAAGAAAATCGATAGGGATCATTTACTCAATATGACCAACCCACACACCAAATATGAGCATAGTCACATGTACCGTTCTCGAGATATAGTGTTTATGAAGTTTTGACCTCTCGTGACCCCAAATGACCTTTGACCTCCACGAAAATCAATAGGGATCATCTACTCAATATGGCCAACACACTCGCCAAATATGAGCATAGTCACATGTACCGTTCCTGAGATACCGTGTTTGAAAGCAACTTCTAAGGAATTTACCTATTGACCTCTCGTGACCCCAAATGACCTTTGACCTCCAAGAAAATCGATAGGGATCATTTACTCAATATGACCAACCCACACACCAAATATGAGCATAGTCACATGTACCGTTCTGGAGATATCGTGTTTACAAGGTTTTGACCTTTTGACCTCTCGTGACCCCAAATGACCTTTGACGTCCACCAAAAACAATAGGGATCATCTACCCAATATGGCCAATCCACATGCCATGTATGAGATCCCTCGGAGTTACCCTTCTTGAGATATCGTGTTTACAAGCCAAAGCGTCACATACGCACACACACACACACACACACACACACACATACACACGACATCACCATCGCATAGCTTCCTTGCCTGCCTACGGCAAGGAATCAAAAATGAAATGTGAGACAAGAATTCCCACTCGATGATGATATTTGACATAGCTACATAATCCTTCACACAGGGGTTACTTTTTTGGTGCAGTTATCCAGATATAAGCAGAGATGAGGCAAGTAGTATGCTGATACATTTTATGCTATCCAAAATTTTAAACAAATTCTAGAATGAAACTAAGTGACAAATAATCACTGTAGAGCATATTGAAACTGTAAAGCAGAAACACCAATCTAGACAGACACCAATGTTTAAAGTTTTGTTCAACAAAATTCCTTATACAAACACACTATTTATTTGTTCAATATCACCAGCTTCTATGTAAAGGACACTAATTTCTGAAGGGTGTCAATCTACAGTATTTTTAAAATGACTTTCAGTTTAGAAACTTGATCAGTGTACATGAACTTCTCCATCTCCAGACAATGGCTAGGCAAACAACTTTTATTTGTGGTCAGATGAGACAAGATAATGTGGACAGTTATTTTATGCTGGATTTAGCAGAGGTGTGACTTTCAGTGGAGGTCTGACATTTTGACCACAAAAAGAGTACTGAATGCCTGCAGGGAATGGCAGGAAATAGGAGTATATACAAACAATGGGCTGTCATGGTTATGTACTGAGATAAAAATAAGCTTTCTTCAGAGGGTTTATAAGAGTCAATTAACACCACTTATACAGTAAAAAGCTTAAGTCAATTGAGCTGTATGTTTGTATGAGGTAATCCTTCAGGACACTGTGGGGATAACTGGCTGTCAACTGTGAAAAATTGGGCGAGATAACTGTGACCAAATGTCAAAGAATGGGTCAGTCACAATTTGATTCACTCTATTAGGCAATGACAGTTCATGTGCGCTGAAGGGTATTTGATACCAAATGATCAGTGTAAATTAGGTTCTTTTTTGTAAAACTAACTAACTGTGGTATATCTAATTAATCAATTCCCACTTCCAATTAATGCATGCTTGCATGCACATGTCCTCATGAGGACAGTAGGCACAATTAGGTTTGTCAAATATTAGCACTTTTTGCCACTAAATTTAATGTTTTCTTCAGGTTTTCTTTAAGGTTATTGAAAAAGCAATGTAGGTATGTTATAAAAGAGATTCTTGTGCATCACACAGAGTACTCTCTGGTCAAAGTTTATACTTATGAAGTTCCATATCAGTCATCTACTTAGTGTGCACAGAAGCATCTTCTAATATTTTCAGACTATGTCCCTAAATGACCCTTATACAGACTGTTTAAACTCACATGTTCCACATCAGTTTCATGAAAATCTATTTACTTGTGGCTGCAAAATCAGCATACCCATGAGCATTGAAGCATGTATGCCAGCCTGATGAACAGATTTTGCCTTTTAAGATTTTATATTTTGCTCTGCCCACTTTTTCATGTATTAATACTTGGAACTTAATGTAATAACGGGGCACAATTTCATGCCAGAATCAACATACTGTACAGTAACTACCATGTGATGTGCCTTTTTGTGCACCTTAGACCTTCTTCCTATGAGTTTGCTTCAGTACTTTACAAATGCATTTTCAAAATTACCTCACTAAAGAATTTACATAGTGAAGTTAATAAACTGTTCCAAAAAAATTATATACCCTATGCCTATTACATTACACATGCCAAATTATTCTTACCCTTTCACCCTAACCGCTCATGGATATTAACTTCAACAGTTATATACTCTTTTGAGATATAGTGTTTGCAAGGTTTAGATGTTTTGAACTCTGATGACCCCAAATGACCTTTGACATCCAATAAAAACAATAGGGGTCATCTACTCAATATGGACAATCCACTTAGTAAATATGAGATTCCTGGCGGTTACCTTTCTTGACATATGGTGTTTACAAGTTTTTGAGCTTTTCATCTCTGATGACCCCAAATGACCTTTGACCTCCACCAAAAATAATTGTGATCATCTACTTAATATGGGCAATCCACCTGCTATGTATGAGATCCCTCACATTTACCCTTCTTGCGATATAGTGTTTACAAGGTTTTGACCTTTTTCCCTCTGGTGACCCCAAATGACCTTTGACCTCCATCAAAAACAATAGGGACCATCTACTCAATATGGACAATCAGCAAGGTAAGTATGAGATTGCTCATATTTTTCCTTCTGGAGATATCGTGTTTACAAGCAATTTCCAAGGTATTTACATTTTGACCTCTGGTGACCCCAAATGACATTTGACCTCTACCAAAAAAAATAGGGACCATCCACTCAATGTGGACAATCTACATGCCAAGTTTGAGATCCCTGGGGGTTACCGTTCTTGAGATATCGTGTTTACAAGCAGGCGTCACACACACACACACACACACACACACGACATCACCATCGCATAGATTCCTTGCCTGCCTTCGGCAAGGAATCAAAAAGAAGGGGTTGACATGTGACCAATATATCCATCAGAATGACAAAGTACTGCTTTGAAAGTTCTGGACACGGAGATTTCCCCAGTCAGTGAACCTCCCCCATGTCTTACTATTATATATGTAGTTCAAGGATTCAGAATATTGTAATATATTAGCAGACAGATATTTTATGAAAATATCCAATGCTTTAAATCTTTATTTTCAAATGAGTATTCCTTGAAGGAAGTCCAGTAGTAAAGAATGAAACCATACATGACAGACCAATGATGTAATTTTGGTCTGAGGGTCATGAGGTTGGGCAATTAAATAGTGTACATAAGTGGACGTAGCTTCCTTTGCAGGAAGAACTCCCTCTAAAGTAAGTTCACTGAATGGCTCTTTGCCAGAGAGTCAGGAGGACTGAGGAGATGTCCTTGAAGGAATGTGTCCAAGTGTTATGCCTGACAACTGAAAGTGACTATGGTACTTTAGTCCTAGCAGTGATATTCAGTAGAATGCCAGTGGCTGATCAGGAACTACTTTCAAAAGATATATCTTGGCATTGAAGTAAGGAAGAAAGGTCATTGTTTGTTATTCTTAGTAGGAAAACAGACACTGATCCAGACATTCCAAAAAGGAGGACTGACTTAAGAGAAAGCAGGAAAGTGAGGGAGTTGCACTACTATATTTCGGGTAGATGCGCAGTGTTTAATAAGGTGTTTCTTGATTGGCTGTTGCCATTGTATTGTATCGATTGTATTCTTTGTGCAGGTAAGGACATAGGTTAGGGATTACAGTTACCCAGTTTGGAAATTTCTTGTTAAACTCTGCATCGCCCCTAATTTCCCATATGTTTTATTGTTCATCTGGTGAAAAAGGGAGAGCTGAGGCTGTAAAAGCCTCCCCTTGATCCACGCCTGGGAAAAAAAATTCCAGGGAGTTAGGGGTTGGAAGGTAAAATAAATTAAATGACCAAAGGTAACGGAGTCGGCATGCAATAACAATTAAGAACCAAATGGGCACTGTGGTAAGTTGATGAATGAATTGTGATTACTTCATTAGCATACTAGACAAAATTTTCCCAATCATGTGAACTTTTTGTCTGTGCTACTCTGGTGACTGCTCCTAAAAGACTGTTAAAGTTGTTGGTACTGAATGTTGCCGATATGCAATCTTGAGTACAGTATCTGGTTCACATTTTCAGTGCTCGACCTCTAGTGACCTCCACCAAAAACAACATGACTCCTCTTTGTGCAGTATTACTTCTAAATGATATCATATGAAATCCATCCATCCATTCACAAGGTTTTCCATGTTTGACCTCTGACCTTAACAAAAATTGGCATGATTCCTCTCATGGCCATAATGCTTCTACATATTAAATATGAAAATGTACCCAAGTTTTCCAACTTGAGATATCATTTTAACAAGAGCTTTAAGTGTTTGATCTCTGGTGATCCCAAATGATCTTTGACCTCAGTCAAAACTATCATGATCAATCTTTGCACCAAAAAGCATCCACATACCAAGTATGGAATTTATCCAAGCTTCCTAACTTGATACATTTGTTGTTTGCAAGTATTTCAGTGTTTGACCTCTATTGACCACAAATGACCTTTGACCTCTAATGAAAATGACAGAATTTTATCTTTCCACTATAACATACCCATGTAAGAAATATGGCATTCATCCAAACTTTCAATATTAAGAAACTGCCTTTAAAAGCTTTTCAGTGTTTGAAACTCGGTGACCTTGAACCTTGACCAAAGACAATTGGGCACATGTTCTCAACCCCAAAACAAAAGATAAGTTAACCATGTTGGTTAATACTCTACAAAGGAAATCAAAATTTGAAAAAAAAAAACGTTTCAAGTTACTGTCTCAATGTATTTGCATCTACCACTGCAATGAAGACAAAATTATTTTTCACAAACTTACTTATTGTCAGAACATCATACACAGGTGTGTGAATTATATACAAGAAATTCAAAATTACAACGTAGTGGAATATTAAACACATAAGGGTTGGATACTCTTACTGATTGCAGCAATAGGTGAAAGAGGTCTCGAAAGGGACCTCATACTATTGGTAAGTCTCATGTGAGGTTACTGGAGCTTTTTACCAGGGATATTTCAACCATGTTAGAGGACAACCCCAGTAAGAACTGGCTTGCCCTCAGACATGGCAGACACTAACCCCTTGTTGCAACACCTCCAACAGCAGAACTGCCGGCTATCTTAACTTAATAAATACAAAAAGTTGAAAAGAAAGGGTTTTTTATGCTGTGATTCTTGGGACATTTTCAAAGTGGAAATAAGTGTGCTTCACAATGTATACATTAAAATTAGGTCCAAGATGTGAGGGAGGGATCAAGCTTTTTTTCAGACAAACTCTTTTTCAAATATTTTGGAAAATCATGTACCTTCCATAAGCTTCGTGAAATAATACGTTTCATGCAGCAAGTGTAACTTATAATAACAACATCTGTTACAACATGCAGCATAAATGTTGTCATAGAATCATTAAAAATCAGACTACCAATAATAGCAAAGCCTTCAAGGATATTAATTGCAAAACCTACCAGAATAAATCGTCTTTCTTTCCATTCATAATTCTTAATTGGAACAAACTACTAGAGGGGATAATCGATTTCGATTTTCACCTTCAGCTGCCGTCTGGTATCTTGCTGACACCCTCTTTTCTCTTACACTGTTGCATTTGCCCCCTTGGGACTCAGCAACATACTGATGATGATGGTAATGAAGTTTTTCTATGTCAACTTTTTAAAGTTTTAATATCAAGTCCATATTCTAAATTGTGTATGGTAACAAAATCAGGACATAATCCCATTTGATTGATTGTTTACACTCTTCCCCTAATAGCAAAGGCATTGTGGGATAGACTTGGTATGCATGCATTGGTCATAGTGAAATGCCATTAACAAAAGCCATGCACACCAAAACTGTATCCCATAGTCCTTTGTAGCAGCTATTTTGATTTTAGGTCTCTGGGAAGCTCTTGGATAACCTTACAGGATGATGACGATGACGAGGATGATAATGAAGTTTTTCTATGCCAACTTTTCAGTTTTAATATCAAGTCCATATTCTAAATTGGGTATGATAACAAAATCAAGACATAATCCCATTTGATTGATTGTATAAGCTCTTCCCCTAATAGCAAAGGCATTGTGGAATAGACTTGGTACGCATGCATTGGTAACAGTGAAATGCCATTAACAAAAGCCATGCACACCAAAACTGTGTCCCATAATCCTTTGTAACAGCTTTTTTGAATATAGGTCTATAGGAAGCTCTTGGATAAACTTACAGGCAAGACATAAAAAGTCACATCTGCAAACAGGTTTGTACAGAGACTGGTGGGTTAAAGGCAGTGTTGTAATCCAGTCACTAGATTAGTGACTCGAGTCACCTTAAGTGACTTGAGTCGAGTCATTGACTCCAGTCACTGTACTTTTTCAATGGGGAAATTTCTCCTGAATTCTATCGAGTCACTATTATTTTGAGAGGAAGTGTGACTCGAGTTGTGACAACACTGGTTAAAGGTGCCTTTAGTAATATAGAAAACAGAATCTAGAATATCCAGTTGATACAGGTTTACACAAGAAAAGTTGGCCAATCAGAACTTGGCAATGGTGTACCAAAGGTTTGCAATTTCTCCTTCCAGAGAGGACTATTCAACTTTCAAATTAAACGTACTGAAACAGTACCATTTCAAAGAGCTGACGATTCAAGTGTTTCCTTTTGTGATTTGCAATCTGCACGATTTCAATGTCTGCCTCGAAGAGAAAGGATAAAGCAAACAGGTAAAAACATCTGTAGCGAGTAAAAGACTAGAAAAAACATCCATTTTTGAATCCAAGAGAGGAGAAGAGGGTAAAATAGAAAATGTAAAAAAAAATGCCTAAGTTAAAATGTTGAAATTAAACTTTAACATTGTGTAAACTCATTAGGTCTAGACAAAAAGAGTGCTACACAAATATAAGGTTATACAATAATGTGGTCCATTTAAATTGTGCTATTATTGTTGAAGGGTTGTCAACTCCTTAGTTTGAAATTGACAAGACATGGTGGTGGAAGTCCTAGTAGGGGAGGGGGGGACTGTAACCTGCCAACCAGATGGTATGAAAGCAGGTTTCCACAACAAAGTCACAACAGTATTGTAGGGGGTGGGGTGTGCATATAAAACAAATATCTTCACAAAGCCATTTTTTTTAATAAGGGCAGCCATGCAATCAAGTCCAAGTATGCTGGATAATTCCAGGAGTCTCTTGGCCAAGTCATAGAAGTTGACAACCCTTATAGAGGTAGAAATTAGAAACTGAGGTTCATGAGGGTCCAGCTAATGAACAAATAAAAATTTATACCAATACTTGCACATAAACACTTGGGATGAGGGTCTTGTTGAAAAATTTTCATTTCTGCCTCAACAATAATACATTGTTTTCAAAAAAAAAAAAAAAAATACTGTCTAAATGCAAGCTGCTTCATCATACACCTATGCACTTGCAACCCCCCCCCTTCCCCAAAATTCACTTTAATACACTTGAATACAATTATTACACAACACAACACCCATAGGTATGGATCCAATGAGTTATCAAGAAGAGAAAGATTTTTTTAAGTTAAGCTTTTCAAGTACACTTTAATATCAGGCATGACTGCTCCACCGAAGATATCACGAGGCAAGTTGACACCCTTGGTTCCCAAACAACAAGTTGCAAACCACATTTTATTACCTCAAAGTTCGTACAATTAACAGGATTTTCTTAAAAAAATGCAGTGACAATTCTGATTTCTTCACTTTCCCTAATTACAAACCAACAACATTTTAATGCTTGAGTAAATCATCTTGAAACTGAAAGCCAGACCCACAACATATATTAAGGAGCTTGCTTATAAAGTCAATAGAGCAATTTCAGTGGAAGAACAAGTTGATCTGAAGGACACAAACTTTTGTTTACAAACTGGTGTCCGTTTGTATTTGTGAGTCGTACAGGATGCAGAGGTTTGAAAAAAGTCAACTAAAGCAACCCTTTAAGACTGTATATTTACTGAAGATATCCTCCCAATAACAGCCCCCAAACCAAACTTAGAGCAATGCCCCATTCCCACCCCCCCCCTTTTTTTTCCAAAACTGACTTGTGATGGCAAAAAGTTTGAGAACCAAGGATATACAATGTCTGCCATGAAAAGACCATGCTCACATTATTGCATGAAAAAATACCATCTCTGACTCCAGCAGGCACTGCCACAACGACTCACCATAGTTCACCTGAGTTCAAACACTCCTGTTGAAAACACTCCAACATTACGAACAAGACATTCACAATGGTTTATATTCTTTGGCGATTTAAATGCATTGAATACGAAAAATGGAATTGTTTACAAATTACGATCTGCAAATGCACCCAAACATAGGAATTTTTGGCACATTCACCAAACTGTTCCAGGACCCTTCACTAGAGAAAGTGTAAATTCAAAATTGTCATCAAGTCCAGAGAAAGGAAAAAATATCTTCCACACTTTTCCCTTCAAGACTGAGACACAATTGACAAATATGATTAATGCCAAAGTTTCTTAGGGGTAAAAAGTCATCTCCATTTGAATTAGTAAAATTGACAACTCTATTTCATGAATGGCTCTGGTGACTCATGTTAAAATTACTTTCTGAATTTGAAATAAAATATCATGAAAGATACTTGGAAGAGAAATAGGAAGAACCTAATGAGACAGGCTGCTGCTTAAAAATATATTTTGGGCAACTGCTAATATGTCCATAAAATAGTATGCACCTCCCTCAGGATACAATCAACACATTTCATGTCCATGGGCGTCCACAGAAAAAAAGTCAGAGGGGGTTAAAATTAAGTCAGAGTTCTTGCATTTTCCAAGGAAATATAAATTTTCATGACTTTTCCAGGACCAAATACAGAATTTCATGGCCTCCCTTCCAACATATTACGTAAAATTTGAGGTGAAGACAATAATACATTTTGATATTATGAGATTCGATTTGATGTCACTTCCTTCAAGTACACTTTAATATCAGGCATGACTGCTCCACCGAAGATATCACGAGGCAAGTTGACACCCTTGGTTCCCAAACAACAAGTTGCAAACCACATTTTATTACCTCAAAGTTCGTACAATTAACAGGATTTTCTTAAAAAAATGCAGTGACAATTCTGATTTCTTCACTTTCCCTAATTACAAACCAACAACATTTTAATGCTTGAGTAAATCATCTTGAAACTGAAAGCCAGACCCACAACATATATTAAGGAGCTTGCTTATAAAGTCAATAGAGCAATTTCAGTGGAAGAACAAGTTGATCTGAAGGACACAAACTTTTGTTTACAAACTGGTGTCCGTTTGTATTTGTGAGTCGTACAGGATGCAGAGGTTTGAAAAAAGTCAACTAAAGCAACCCTTTAAGACTGTATATTTACTGAAGATATCCTCCCAATAACAGCCCCCAAACCAAACTTAGAGCAATGCCCCATTCCCACCCCCCCTTTTTTTTTCCAAAACTGACTTGTGATGGCAAAAAGTTTGAGAACCAAGGATATACAATGTCTGCCATGAAAAGACCATGCTCACATTATTGCATGAAAAATACCATCTCTGACTCCAGCAGGCACTGCCACAACGACTCACCATAGTTCACCTGAGTTCAAACACTCCTGTTGAAAACACTCCAACATTACGAACAAGACATTCACAATGGTTTATATTCTTTGGCGATTTAAATGCATTGAATACGAAAAATGGAATTGTTTACAAATTACGATCTGCAAATGCACCCAAACATAGGAATTTTTGGCACATTCACCAAACTGTTCCAGGACCCTTCACTAGAGAAAGTGTAAATTCAAAATTGTCATCAAGTCCAGAGAAAGGAAAAAATATCTTCCACACTTTTCCCTTCAAGACTGAGACACAATTGACAAATATGATTAATGCCAAAGTTTCTTAGGGGTAAAAAGTCATCTCCACTTGAATTAGTAAAATTGACAACTCTATTTCATGAATGGCTCTGGTGACTCATGTTAAAATTACTTTCTGAATTTGAAATAAAATATCATGAAAGATACTTGGAAGAGAAATAGGAAGAACCTAATGAGACAGGCTGCTGCTTAAAAATATATTTTGGGCAACTGCTAATATGTCCATAAAATAGTATGCACCTCCCTCAGGATACAATCAACACATTTCATGTCCATGGGCGTCCACAGAAAAAAAGTCAGAGGGGGTTAAAATTAAGTCAGAGTTCTTGCATTTTCCAAGGAAATATAAATTTTCATGACTTTTCCAGGACCAAATACAGAATTTCATGGCCTCCCTTCCAACATATTATGTAAAATTTGAGGTGAAGACAATAATACATTTTGATATTATGAGATTCGATTTGATGTCACTTCCTGAAAATTTCCACTACTTTTCCATGACTCTCCACAATTTCCCTGCAAATAAACACTTTCCCAGGTCATGAAATAGAAAAAAAGTTTCATAAGTTCATGGCTTTTCAAGGTTTTCCATGACCATGGGAACTCAAGATTTTGGTTTACCTGTCAAACAGTGGGAAGTATTTACCTACAATCACACTGTCCTATGCGTTTGGTTTAGTTGTATAGCACCTGACATCTGAATAGACAGAATGTTTTTAGTTTTCTCCAAGAAGGGAGACAATGCCACTTGGGAGTCACTTCTACATGTGTTCAGGCACCAAAGTAAAGATCTCCTTTCTTATTCAGCTAAAAGAGACATATTTTTCTGTTGCAAAACTGGGGTCTATTTCCTTTAGGCTGGCTACTTCCTCAAGACGACCCATGAAGTGAGATGCAACTTACAAATTTTTACTGTTCCAATTACCATTAAACAATTCATTGCGGCAGTTTTGCAAATATTAATTGGACAATTAACCACTTTATAGATCTCTGCCAATGGCAGCAGCTTCATAAGAGGTCACTGTATTAAAGGGAAGTAATTTCATAAGTTTCATATCTTTTCATTTACCCTTAATTATTGCAATTATCCATTTAATAATTTTTCATCAGCTATTAAAAATATAAATAACAATAAACCACTACTCGTAAGATTCTTAATACTTGCTTAGCCTGTTATACAATTTTTTTTTTGTCAAATTCCAATGCTACACAGGCATATTTATTAATACAATTTAAGCTGGATTCAACCATTCAAGATAGATATTCACTCTTTGAAAGGACAAACTATATAAAGAAAATAAAAAAAAAATATGTCAAGGTGTGTCACGGCATTCTCTGAGCTGTCAGATCATCAATGCTCATGTTCAGAGAAACGATCAAAATTAAGAAGATGGTTTTGTTGTATATCCTTCATGTAAGCCAACCTCAAACTGAAAAGAATAGACACCTACTAATCCTATTCACTCCAGACTATTCTTCTCCCTTCAATTGTCTACTCACCTGAGATTGAGATGGCCTTACAAGAAGTATAGTATATCCTGGTTTCGCTAGGTAGGTTTGTCACATGACCTCAAGATTCTTCACAAAGTACAAACATATTTCATTGTCATCATAGCATGTACAGATATAGCCTACAGTACCTGTGCCAAGTTCTCACTAGCACTCAACCAGTGCCTTATACTCCAAACTACTACAAGGAGCAAAGTGCAATAAAGTGTAGTACCTGATCGAGTTTACAGTTAGATGGAGTTTCACGGTCCAGTTTCCAACCAATTGGTGCAAGTCAAGCTGGCCCGGCCTTTTTCCAGTCGTGGCTCACTGGCTTGTTGTCCCTGCTCCATTGCTTTTGCTGAGCACCAAGAACAATGGCAGTGCCTGATTGAAGACCATGTTCTCACATACACTTTGTTGTAAATGTTCCCTGAACTAGGCCGAGGACCTCGCCATGCCACTGGTTTTACTAAATATTACAGGTGTCATATTGCCATGCGTACAGTGACTTCTTGGGCCTGAGTAATGCACTGTAATAATGTACCCCAGGCATGTTGGTTACACCACCCATATCAAAACAGTGTTTTGTACCTGTCGGCCTCACGTTTTCTGACTGTATACGCATCTATGCAACGTCAACAGCCCACATTTTTCTTGAAAATTTTTTAATGGCGAGATAACTGACCGAGTATGGGAAGCTTACTAGATCAGCAAACTGTGGGTGGACCAGTGCAGACACCAAGATACTGTTTCCTTAATCAAACTCTCAAAGTCAAAAATGTCAATGTGATGTGGCACAGTAAAAACAGTGAAAAACCTCTTAGGAGGTATGTTTGTGAAAAATTTTGAGATGAATCAAACTACCTGATCTATTAACAACTGCACTCAGATGTTGACAATGCCACTATCTTCCAAAAATTATTTTAAGTAAGAACAAAATTTTCATAGCAGTCAGAACTAGATTCTTTCAAGCAGCATTCACAGAGGTAGCAAACTGATACCCCATCCCTGTCTGTCAGATATATAATCTGCAAACCATTGTAAAATAAAAAATAAAAATTTGTTTTTCTTTTCTCCTATGCAAAGACATTTTAAAGGCATATTCTGGTGACAAAATTCATTAACTACAAAATATGCAGAAACATTTTCTCTCTCAGGAGGTGAAGACTGGGTCTCAATAGCATATTGCATTCAGAAGATACAATTGTTTTAAAGTAATACATTTTTTTTTCTTGAGATTTGATGCATCATGGGTAATCTGTGATGTAATTGTGGCACATTAATTTGACATTGCATTCAATTTATTTATAATATCGATTTAGCTACAGGCAATATTAAGCAACATTGTTGGTTGTACTCTTCATATGGTTAAGGGTAATGCTAGATCTACAGGAAAAGATATTCAAACATTCCAACAGTATTGAATTTCAAGGGCAAACAGGGCATTCAATTATAAAGAAAAACAAAAGGAATTTGAGACAAAGTGTTCACATTACATAACTTCCATATGCTTTGTTGAAAAGCAGAGGTATTTTTAATAAAAATACCCAATCTTTAAAGTGAGATATCTTGAGTTAGGAAAAAGGTATTGAGACTGGTTTTGAAGGACATGGTGTGGAATATTTTTGCTTTTCTTAAAACATCGAGGTGAAAGGTCACCAGAATATGCCTTTAAAGTAGGATGTCTTTTGGAAAGAGTAAAATCTTACCATAAGGCAAAAAGAGAACAACGGCATTCTGCAACACAACAGCTACATCCATCTCAAAAGCTCCAATAGTTTAGACAAGGTTCAATTTATTTCACATTTCAAAAAGTTTGGCACTTTGTGACCATCTTATATGTACTTTTCACTGCCCCACCAACTGACCCTGCCAACAAATATTTAAACTTTCCACATAAAGTGAACAATATACTATTAAACCGAATCTGCAGTTCTTTTGCCACATTGGGTCAGCAGACTTTGGATTAAGTGCAGAAAGTGAGTTTTTCCAAGATCAGGTCAGGAGGTTGAGTTCAAAGCCGCCCCCTTGTTCCCTTCTCTTTCCCTCTTCTTGGGGAGGGGGCAGCAGAGGATGGGGTGAAGTTAGAGTGAATGTTGATTTTAATTAAATAAAAAAAATTTTTGCAATAAACCAGAGCCTTCACCTAAATGAAAATGTTGATAATAAATCAGCTCCACAGCTCCTTAGTTTTGAAGCTTTTCTGCCACTGTCTTTTAGAGATAAAAAGCTTCTCTACGGTCATTTGTGCCAGATCTACAGGTTACAGCAGACCTAGACGGCATTCGTACTCAAGTGTCACTGTGGAGTTTGAGAGAGTTACACCTGTGTATTTCGTGAACCCAGTTGAGCTCACTTTTCGCTTTTGTTTGTGGTAATTTACCCCTCACTGAAATATATGTGGTAAAAGCTTGAACTGAGCCGTTTTGACAGTTACTGTACATGTAAACTGTGCTAAAACAACAATACCAAACAATCTGTGGAGCTTTAAATTGTTCCCTATACAGCTTGAACATTGTAGAATGGACTTATGTAACCCTCTCATCATTTTCTTGGAAATAGCCTAAAATTAATATTCAAAATTTTGTATTCAGAGGAAGGGTGTCCCTTTGTTGCACATGGTCCATACTTGTTCAAAAATGACAAAATTCTATGACTTTTCCATGACTTTCAGGGACTGACTGAAATTTTCAGTACCTTTAAAAACAATTAGATCCCACATATCCATCTTTTTATCAGAAAATAATGTACCTGAATATTGAGATGATTGGAACAATAAGCCAACTTCCTGAAATTCCCTTCACTTTTCCAGGAACTTTTTAAAAACTACTCAATATCCTTGACTTTTTCAAAGCCTGGAAATTCAAATTTCAATTTCCCTACCTTTTCAGGACACTAACCAACCCTGTTGTAGTATGATCGGCTGTGCAGTAATATTACATGAGAGTAAACACATTTAAATTCATATAATTTGGGGGAAAGCCACTCCTCCAATTTCTTATTTCTGCATTTTCTAGAGGGTTCAAATGACATTACCTGTAGTGAAACAGGACACATGACTTGGGAAATCAAAGGTCTTTTTAAGGAATAAAGGCTAACCTCTAAAAAAAGTCAATGGAACCTGTCAAATTTTGTATTTTTGGATCATTAGTTTTTAAATAGAAGGATGGTTTCTCATTACTGTCACGTCATGAAAACGACACTTTGCATTAGAAGAAGAGGTCTTAATTGCACCATGAAAAAAGAGCAGGAAAGAATTTCACCTTTGATAAATGATGTTAAAATCTGCTATGAAAGACAACATCAATACTTAGCTCATCTTAAAAAATTTGCGATGCCATACCCAACCCCCTTCCCCATACCTACCTCCTATTTACCACTGGAATCCACACTTAACAGAAAAGATAGGTAGAATGTGGTCTCAACCCAAATTCAAAGACACCAATTTAAACATTTCCAAATCTCCTTGGCCATTTTTTAAACAATCCATTTAGTTTTTATGTGAAATTGTTAAAGTAATTTCCTGTATATTCTTAAATCAGAATATCCCACACTATTAGCAGTACCTGGAAAGTTTCACATCATGCACCTTGCTAAAAGGAAATTTATTCACTATCCCCCCTTACCCACCCATCTCCACCCCTCATACCCCCAGCCCCAACCACTTACATCTTATCCAAACCAATAATTTTATGGGTGTAGAAGTAATAAATAATTTTGAGAACCTTCAACGATAAAGAGAGGAATATGAAACTCTTGACAACACTCTCTTGCTAAACCTCTTGTGGACTTCAGGATTTTGTTTTAGTTTGGTACAGAAATTGTCCAAGATTTGGTCCTCTTTCAAGTGTGCCACCCAGCATCTCGCACCAGATACCTTGCTTACTCGTAAACAAAGTTGTCTTCATCCCATGGGAAGGAGGATGACAGCTCATCACGCCATCTCCGAGGTACTACTAAAAATGCGATGACACAAGTTTCTTCCAATCATTTCAAGCTGCGTGGAATTTTATTTTCTTCATCAATCTCGTAATTGGCAATCAACATTAAAATTCTTCCTCACACAGAATGGTAAAACATCTTCATCCTCCACTATGAACTGATAACCATCTTAGCATATGTAGAAAAAGAAATCCTGCAAAAATAAGATGGTTATTGTAATTTTGTGTTTTTCCATAAAATTTTCATGAAGAAGTAACAACTTTCTGCAAAGCAAATCTTTACCACCTGTAGTTGCCATCATCTGCAGCAAACGTTTTTGTCAAAATTAGAATGTGGAGTGTTGCACAGGGTATGTTCATCTTTGGTCAATCCTTAATATAGTTTCTGTTCATTGCTTTCAGTTTACTCCTGGCTTCATCTCTAACAGAGGGTCAAAGATCAAATCAAGTTTTGATATGGAAGGAGTAGAGTACTTATTCTGAGTACTCTGGTGAAATTTGCATTAAAACCAATGTGTGGATGGCAAAATACCATGTAAAGTTGTTAGATTTTTAGGTGAACTTGAAGCAAGCTCATATGACATCCTATTCTAACATTAATGAACAATCTTTTACATTTCTAAAAAAAAAATCAATTTCCTCAACAATCCCATGTTATCAGATTGCCATTGCATTCTGATATAAGAAATATACAAACTTTGCATTCCTTACAGGGGAGTCCAACCCCAATTAACTTCAAGGTAAATATGTTCAGAATGAAAGAAAAAAATCCATTGCCAATTTCAGGAAGTGATATTATCTTGGTGCCCTTAAACTCACAATGGAATGCAAGTCTAGTAACATCATTTGCTCAAGTAATGCATGTCTAATTCGAATGGAAGTTTCACCAAATAGTGAAGATTTCATTCCTCTTTCACATAAAAAATCCCATAAACTGTTCCTTTGGTAAAAACACTTTCAACAAAGCCAGAAGCAGCATGCCAAGGTTACAACTGTCCTTGGATTGATGGCCAAACAAAGACAAATGTCTGTCACCTGGGTTCCTTACGCATGCAATAAATTTGCATATATAACTCATGTTTATTCAAAATAAAAGAGCAAAAACACTACTCGATGCATATAAAAATCTATGTTTTTCAACATATTTGCCATACATAAAAGTCTACATTTTTAACCCACGGTCACTTTTTTCATGAAAAAAGCAGGCACATCATTTTTATGTCCACAAACATAACATTATTTTAACCCATTCAAATTCAGGAGCATACCTAAATATATTGATATTGGAATTAAATCCAATGCCTTCTTTTTAAAATAAATTAAGGGTGATTGCAAATATATATTCTTTTCAAGGAACATTTGAGTTTTTATGTACATTTTTCTGGTTACGTCAAATTAAATGGAGTTTTGCGGCCCAGTTTCTAACCAATTGGTTTAAGTCAGGCCTGCCACCGCCTTTTTCCAATTTGGGCACACTGGCTTATTTTCCCTACTCCATTGCTTATGCTGAGCACCAAGCACTATAGCAGTAGGTTCCGTTTTTAAGTATTCGGTATGACAGGGCCAGGACTCAAACTCCCAACTGCAAGGCTAATGCTCTAACCATCTGACCATGCAGTCAAGTATTCCCTTTTTGGGAATACTTCTTCTGCTGATAAGTCTAGCCTGTACAAAAAGAAATGCAACTTATTGAGTCTAATGCTAATTTTGTAAAGCACCTTGAGGAAGTATTCTTCAATTCCTTCAAGATATGTCAATTTCATAGAGCTGATAAATTAAAAGGAAGAACTTTTTTAAGGTGTGAGAATGTACCACAGCACTTCTTGAAACACATATGATAATTGCTCCTGACACAGGGCTGCAGCCAATTGCCAACTCAAACTTGCGCAATTTTTTCCCTGCTATTCAACTGTGAAACACATTGCGTTGTTGTGTTGTTTGATCAGATTGTAACCCACCATCCTTCAATCAAAATTTAGACAGAAATTTCACTTTGACAAAATAATCCACCAAAATATTTAATGATTTACGAAGCTTGAAAATTACGTTTTCATCAGTATTGCAAAATACTTATCGAGGACCATACTTAAATTAAATAGATGAGGTCTTACTGGTTTATGTCTAGCAGGACAGAGCCCTTCTCTCCAGTTGTGGCTCACTGGCTTGTTTTCAGTACTCCATTGCTTAGGCACCATAGATAAATTTTGCTATGCAGCTAACTGCATCTTGCTCGCGGTTAACTGGCAATTCAATAGCACACGCCCGACTGCAGTTACAGGTAGTTGACTGCGGTCGTATTAGCTCACACTTGCGGAGCAAAGTTTGCTTAAGACGAACGCGACCGACTGCCCTTACAATGATCCTTTGTATATGGATTAGGAAAATCTCTTTACACTGTAACAGCACAAAAAGACCTCAGATTTGTGGTAGGTCAGGTTTTTTTTTCCGTTCGCTGCCTTTGCGGAATTATACCATAGCAGTTTCCCGTAACTTGAACAAAGCTACGGAAACTATAAGAAATCGGAATTTCAATTAAATTTCAATGCAGTTATGAAGCGACCGTGAGAATATTGCAACCTCATTACGTACGTTGCACATGTACTGAAAGTATTTGATATTGAGGCATTTGCCGTGGGTTCCACTTCTGCTACACAACTACATATTAACGTTTTATTCCAGATAATGGAACGTTTTGTTTTTTGTCATGAAAAATCGCCCATAATGATAACCAAACATGAAAAAAAAACATTCTGTGCAACTGTAACGAGTGCAACTGGATCGCGATCTGGTACCGTACGAAGTCTGTTATATGTTACGTATCTGCTCAAATATCGCCCGCTTCCATCCACAAAGCAGGATCGAGTAGGCCTACTGAAAGGGTCGACAAAACTCCACGTGGCCAAGAACATCAAAACTATTCACAAGCCATGTGTAAAAGACCCCCATTCAGCAATCTGCAATACATTTGTGAGCTTTAGGTGTAAAGTTTTTCTCGACGATGTAATTTTCTTCAGCAAGTGTTGGTACTTTTGCCATTGCCTAACGTATATAGCAACTATGTATATGTGAACCTATCCTGCACATGTTTACCTTCGATTTCCTTAATGTGAAAGCTGTACAGTGGTAAACATTTATTTTCTTATATTTATTCCCAAGTACAATATTTTATTTGCTCTAGAACATGTTTTAAATCATGCAGCAGCATATTTTATTGACAGGGTTGTATCCAGCTGCATGCAACAGGTGAAAACTTATCAAATTCTCCCATATATATTAGTGTTACGTGGTGCCATTGCAAAATATTATCATGTCTTTATGGGGTGCAAGGTTCAAACCTTTGTACTATGTACAGGCGCGGGTCCAAGGGGGGGGGAGGGCGGACGGTACTCGCCTCCCGCGCCCCGGTCCCCTATTTTTCGGCGACCAAAGATTCCTTTCAGTCCTAATATAAGCATCATGCAGCGGACCGTGACTTCAACCTCCTGTCTCATAGCACACCCTTCTAGAACGGCCAGATTATTTTAATTCCTCCATTTGACTTCCCCAATCCGCACCGCCGACTGATCCCGCCAACTGCATTAGACAGTGGGGCAAGCCCTCGTACTGTTCCCATGCGACCCCCCATTGCGCATAACCCAATTCCTTTCCTAAAATCGTAAAAAAAATGTAAAAAGCACAAAACCGTTTTAACTGTTCACGCGATACTTCCCCTGTTCCTGTGTCAAAATTGAACAAAATATAATGTTCAGACCGTTTCCGAATGTTGTAATTTCCTCCAAAGCAACACCGCTATCGGCCTATGCAAATATCGACTTTCAAGAGAGTTATCCAAAATCAAGAACTTGATTTCTAATAACCTAGACAAATATTACAGGATGTTCTCAAATCACAGGATGATAATAAAAAAAACTTGATCCTCCTTTTATTTTACACTCTAATATTGATGAAATAGGGGAATAGTCCTCAACTGATTCTTTACCTGTCTTTCTTTGCCTGTCTTGGTCAACCCGAATTGTTCCGAGGAAATGTAACTCTCAGATGCAGGCTCGGAAATGGTCTCTATAAGCCCTTCGAGTCAATTCCAAAATTGTCTGCCCCCTTTCTCCAAACCCATGGATCCGCGGATGTACTATAATCAAACTCTCAAAGGTATAGTTAACGTACCATTATTAAACCTTCTGGCTGTAAATGATGTGTAGTGTGTGGGGAGGGGGCCGATGCGCGGGGGCTTAATTAAGACGTTGTGGGTCCCCAAGAACTTTTACAGACTCGTATATGCTGAAAACCATTGTTTTCCACGGTTTAATCTCTTTTTACTAGCTTCATTCTAATTGTTATAATTTTGTAAGACAAACCACAGCTTCTCTCTCCCCATTCTCCCCTCATCCCCATCAGGGTGTTAATTGCTATAACATAGCAAGCATCTGTAACAATTCTTCCTAAACCAAGCCGGCCCAGCGTAATACTAACGATCTAAATACTAAAATACAAAGTTAATTGCGCTTCCTGCTTAATACAGCACGCTACTTAATTGCTTGAGTATATATACCGTGAAAACTAAGCCTTGAAGACAGAGCCTGCGGTAGGGCTAATTTCTGTATAGAAATCCTACTTGACCACCATTTCGGGAGGGGCGAAAACTTAACAAAATGATGTCCAAAAATGCCCTGAGAAATCAAAATTATTTCACAAGCGCAAAGGTTGCACACATTGGCGAGAATGATAAAATCAAAGTGTGAAATCCTGAACAACTAAGACATCTTGCAAGGATGTTGAATGTATTCATATATTTTGTAAACTTCAATTCCGTATGAAATAGTTGATAGTATAACGGTATTACCTTGGCCTTTTACTACCACGACCCGGGATCGATTCCCTCTGAATGCCGTACACGAAAATTTTTTTTCTTTTGTTTCTGACTTTTCAGATCAATTTTTGGAAAGTTTAAGGGTGATATTGGTTCTCCGTTATTGTTTAATAAAAACAAAACAAAATCAGATTTGAGATCTTCATTGCAAGCAAAGCCTAACAGTTACTATGTATATATTTTTGCACATGGCCAACTTAGTACCCAGCATACCCGTGATGATCTATCCAGCTGAAATGATTTCGTAAATATTGACTAGGATTGTTGGTTTGATTCTTCACCGCGAGGCAAAATATCCTCATGTAATGTGTGAAATAATAGGATGCGACTACCAACACTTATAATTGTTTGGAAAAAATAACGATCTAAGCAAAATTCTTTATCGTGTGAGCACCAAAATAGATAGAGCCCTTTACCCACGTTGATGGAAAAAATTTTTTCGGACAGGAATTTGAAGGGTGTCCCAACCTCAATGGCAGGGTGTTAATGAATGAACCTACGTAGTAGTCCTGGGTACGCGACTTCCTAATGAGGTTACATAGCGTAGAGTGTTAGCAAATGAACGTACATAGCTTGTCAGTGAAAAAACAATGCTAACTCGTGTGTACACTAGCATGCAAATTTCACAAGTGTAATTTTTCAGACGTGCAAGAGAATACTGTAAATAAAAGTTGTGATTGGTTGATATTTTTAACTTATGCTTTGGAAGAAGTAACACAAACAGCCTAAAGGTTGAGTAAGCAGGATTGCTTTTTGAATCAGAAAACGTTCAAAAATTGAAATATGAAAAAGACAAATGTGTAATAGAAGTACTTATTTTCTTTATCAGGGTTTTTTCTGTCATATTTCTGTATTTCTGTCCGTTCTATATGAACTTGTGAGGCGATCTTTGCCGTTCTGCCGGGGAAAATCGCATAGCATAATTTGGATAAGGCACCTGAAGCGAATATCATTTTATAAAAACGGAATCTACGTACGCTCCACGAAGATATAAACAGTAGTTAATAGTTCTCATATGGTGAACTACCCCGCGGAGCAGACGAAGTCTTTTCGTTCAGCTCATCGCTACGAAAAAAACAGATTATGGGGCGGCAGCCACACAGGCGCTACGCAGACTAATGATTAACAGGTCTTCCTACTTCTCGTGGCTACGCTTGCAGAAATTTAAGCCGGTTGACTGCAGATGCATTACCCCTTTGTGTCGCCGGGGTAAAGGGATTAAGTCACTATATCAAAGCACGGGCAGCCGGCTGCAGTTGGAAAGCTTTGTTCAGGAGTTCTGTCAATGGGAGAGCAGCTCACGAGCATCGTAACAATAGCGCTATTCATCCATGTCCAGCTGCGGTAGGATAAACTGCAGTTACTTTTGACTGCAGTTGGATGCATAGCGAAATTTATCTATGGTGCCTTATGCTGAGCACCAAGAACAATGGCAGTATGTTCCATTTTTTAAGTCTTTGGTACAACTTGGCCAGAAATTGAAATCTAGACCTCCAGTCTGCAAGTTGGGTACTTTTACTTTGATACAATAATCCACTTAACCATGCAGTTGGTGTAAAGGTACAATTACCAAATGAACAAACTAACCTGGCAGTCACAATATGGAGATATTTGGAGAGATTCAAAGGGCAGGCTTAGGATGGTGACTATGACTAGGTTCCTGGTTCTCACTCTTTGAATTCTGTTGCTGTATATTTCTTATTTTATCGTTCTCCCATGGCGGCTTCTCGGGCTTCATCTGGGAGCACTTCTGCGCAAGGTTGTCGTAACTATTTCCATGTAATAGACATACTAGTACTACTGTCATGTTGTCACAGCCCAGACCTCCCATTTGGCAGTCTGGGGCCAGGCACCTTGTCATTAATTCTTCACAAATCTGAGGCAAAAATTAAAAAAAAATAAATTTCAGGGAGTTGTTTTGCCGAATAGGACAACTTTCACGAGTGCAAGCTTCCAAAAGGGAAAGACAAAAAAGACCATGCAGAGAAGGGGAATAATTTCTAACCTTGGATTTTTGGAAGTAAAGACTTCTTCGGTTTTTTGATTTGCTATTAACAGTTTTGCAGTTGCATTACATTTACATTAAAAAATTGTCTGCACTTCATTCATATTTTAACTTTCAGGTTTGTCAAGAAATTTGTCTTTTCTTGGTAAGCTTGGAGCACATTCCTTTTTTTAGTAATTTTTCAAACCCACAAAGATATATCAATGCACAGTAACTGATGAATTTCGAGAGTTTCTAGGGACTTTTGCCTTTCCTCCACACCCCCTCCCCTTAGCTATCAGTTCTCCCATTCTCCCAATTTAAATGTGTAGAGTGCTTTCTGATGTTGCATCACAATTGATAACCCATGCCCACTGCCAGGCAAAAACCAACTGAGTTTTTCAATGCATCTCAGACACGTGGACTGTCAGCAGTTTTTCAACTGGCTACGCTAAATGCCTACTAGACTAGATTTTGCCTGTCAAAAGGGGCAGCACTTGTGATGTAAGTGAAACCACTCTATTGACACCTTGTGATATTGCACAAAAGTCTGTGGATTTGGACCAAAGATGCTGATGCAAAATGTTCTCAATAATGACATATCCAAGTTACTGAAACAAGTTTATAACCAACTTTGAAAAGAATAAAACACAGTAGCACGGCGGCAAATCTGACAACAAAAGTTCAGGTAAGGACTGAACCAGAAACATTGTGCCTGTACTAAAAAGCTGACAATTTGGAAGAAATCTGACAAATACTTATCAACAAAAAGTTCATTTCAAATCAGAACCTTCAGAGTAAGTAGTGGCAAGAAAAACTGATAGGTTAGAATGCTTAGCATCTGGCAAATTTCAATACCTGCCCCGGTTCCATCTTTGAGGCTATTCTTGGACGGACGAAATCAACCACTTCTTGGTTCGTGAGGACATCCCAGATACCATCACAAGCAAGCACCAAGAATTCTGTCTCTGGTGTAATATCAAACACCGTAATGTCTGGAAGAGCTGCAAAATAAAAAGCAAAGACTGGAATTAAAAGGGAACTATGAGATGCTACTTGAAAGCACAAACTACCTGCTTCACTGTTTTCTACAGGTGTTCATCACATTTCTCCAGGAGTCTTACAATCTAAAATTTGCTGCCTTGAACATTAGAATTATGTAAGCAGAGTATGCCAACATTTACATCCAGAAATCAGGGAGGTTTCACACAGGAATCAGGGAGCTTCTTTAGAATTACACGCAACTTAATGAGGGAAAAACTCTCTTGAATCACGAAGGCTGTCATATTTGCTACTTGGAATGGACAAAAATCCTTTAATTTTCAGGGAGCCTCCCTGAGAATGAGGGAAAGTTGGCACCTCTGTATAATAAGCATTATACATTCAGTAGAGTCAAGCTATACCCCTTGTCACACAACAAGTGTTGCATGATTTTGGTGCCAAAAGCCCCAGTTGCATGTTGCACAATGTTACACAACATAACAGGTTTCCTATGAAATATAAAATACTTCTAAGAGAACAAGTCTGTAAGACAGAGCCTAGCAATTTTTGTTTGAACCCCTTATAACATTTCAAATTAACATTGCCTTAATTTCAAACTACCACTACCTTAGTAAATTTTTACCACCCAAGCCCTCCAGGGATTACTTTTCTAGCTGTAACTCCAACCCCCTCCCTGGCTATGCATGTTTCCTCTTCAGCAAGGAGATGTTTCCAATTGGGGTAAATAAGGTTGATTAGTTTGCATAGTCATGTTTGCTTTGAAAGTGTAACAAAGTCAAAGTTTGTGTACATATCAGGAAAATCATCAGATGATAGACAGAAAGTTATACTCAGTTTTGCACTTACATAGCTGCTGCGGATTTACTTTTAAAGCAAACTGGAAAGCAATACGAAACAAAGGATCTGCTCTTACACTACATCAAATGAAAATAAACTGTAAACTTTTACCTGTTACAATTTGTTCTTCTGCACTTTTCTTGGTATTTCTTTTAAATATAAAATCCCCTAATGCTCGAGACAAAGCTAGATTTCCTGTGAAAAGAAAAGGTACGTACAAATATCAACATTGCAACAAACCATATTTGTATTCCTCTGACATCACAAATGAAATTAGTCTCAGAGACAAAATTTTCAGATAAGGGGTTCACTTATCATGTCAAAGAGACAAAAGAAGGGAAGAAAGCAAGAAAAAAATTCGAGTTTTTCTTCACAATATTTTTAGAAAAGAATCTGATCAGCGCTTGTTTTAAGTGACTGGAGGCAACCATTAGTGGGGTCCATCAGCCTTAAATCATCATCATTTATTGTCTACATGAACATTAAACCTTCATATTCATCAAAATTGAAGGAATTAAGATCGAATTTAGTGCACAACCATCCATTATAAATGTAAGCAAAGAAATTGAAAGATTAAAAGGTGTAGACCCTAGTTACGAGCCACTGCAATCACTTGCTGTCCAGATTCGTCTATAGATCATACTCCCTTGGTATAATGAAACATGTTATTCTCTGAAAGGCAAAATTTTCAGATGAGTCTTTTTAATTATCATGCCAAAAAAAGAGATTGAGGACTGAATCAAAAATACATTAAGATACTGTTGCTATTGCTGTTAATAGGTGTCCAAAGAGTTTAGAAGTGTTGACCTTATCCTTTTTTTTTATTCAAACAAAGCCAGATCTCTTCTCAAATGAAACATAGATGAAGTAACAATCACATCAATAAAATTCATGCTAACAATGCAAATGTTTTAATCCCTTCACAATGCCTGCTTAAGGTAAATGTTGTAAATGTAACAACCTCCAGGGATAAAGTGACTGCCAGTTATAAAGTGTGACCAAAATGTTACGTAAACATGTGATAAATTTTGAATTGATAAAGCTGGTTTGAAATGTCTTTGAGAATGACTTTTTTTTGGTATGATGACAAATAAATTATGCAGGTATGCATTTTTTCCATAGATGTGATCATTATTTGCAGATTGTGTGGTTCACTGGAAGAAGTGTACTTCCAAAAATCTCCCAACAGGATTAACTCAGCCACCCAGAGTTTTAAGTCCAATTAAAAGAAAGGTATTTCAAGGTTATTATAGATAATTGTGAAATAAAGAAAGGTAGCATTTACTTGTTTTCTCTCATAAGACACATCTCCTTTATGCATGCAATAAATTAAAATAATTAAATAAAAATGTGCAGTTACCGTTGACCCTGTTGAACTCCACCCATCCACCAGCTGCAATAATCCTATTGGATTCTTCCTCGAGGCACGGCTTGTGGTCATATGATAATGCTTTCGCATGACCACAGACGCTTACAATGCATCTAGAGTCACCCACGTTTGCCTAGAAATGAATCACAAATAATAAAACAAAATTTAGGTGGAAAAACAAGCTGAACCAGAATGCAAAAATGCATTGAGGTTTCCATGATACATAAATGTTCCGCTTCAAAGAGTGCCATCATGCACCGTTATCTTCTCATTCAAATGTTATACTAGCATGTTCAAAAAATAATTTTGTCATTCCAGATGACCTTTTGACCTCCATAAAAGCAATACATAGCTAGAATGACAAACAACAGACAGACAAATGAACAAATAGCTATCTTGAGAGATCACACTTAAAAAGGTTTCCAGGCTTTGACCCCTGGAGACCCCAGATGACCTTTTGTCTCTGCCAAAAACTATGGGGACCATCTTCTGACCACAATGCATCCACATACAGTACCCAAATATGAAATCTATCAAAGTTTCCTATCTTGAGATATTGCATAAGCAGGATTTTCAGACTTGGACCAGCAGTGACCCCAGATGACCTTTGACCTCCATCAAAAACATTATGTACCATTTCCTGACCATAACCCCTCCACATAACAAATATGAAATCTATCAAAGCTACTTAACCTGAGATATCACATAAACAAGGTTTTCGGACTTTGACCCCCGGTGACCCCAGATGATATTTCACCTCCGCCAAAAGCAATAGGGATAATTTACTGACTATGATGCATCCACATACCAAATATGAAATCTATCCAAGTTTCCTACCTTGAGATCTTGAATTAACAAGGTTTTCATACTTTGACCCCCGATGACCTTTGACCTCCACCAAAGACAAAAGGGACCACCTCCTGACCATAACACATCCACATACTAAATATGAAATAACTTCAAGCTTTCTACCTTGAGATATCGTGTTAACGAGATTTTCAAACGTTGACCCCTGGTGACCCCAGATGACCTTTGACCTACTCCAAAAACAATTGGAACCATCTACTGACTATAACGCATACACACAACAAATATGAAATCTATCAAAGCTATTTAACCTGAGATATCACATTAACAAGGTTTTCATACTTTGACCCCTGATAACCCCAGATGACCTTTGACTGCCACCAAAAACAATAGGGACCACCTCCTGACCATAACACATCCACATACTAAATATGAAATCAATTTAAGCTTTCTACCTTGAGATATCATGTTAAGGAGATTTTCAAACATCGACCCCTGGTGACCCCAGGTGACCTTGGACCTACTCCAAAAACAATTGGAACCATCTACTGACTATAATGCATCGACATACCAAATATGAAATCTATCCAAGCTTCCTATCTTGAGATATCATGTTAACAAGATTTTCAGACTTTGACCCCAGGTGACCCCAGATGACCTTTGACCCCTGCCAAAAACAATAGGGACCATCTACTGACTATAATGCATCCACATACCAAATATGAAATCTATCCAAGTTTCCTACCTTGAGGTATCCTGTTAACAAGGCTTCCATACTTTGACCCCTGGTGACCCCAGATGACCTTTGACCTCCACCAAAAAATGGTAGGGACCATCTCCTGACCATAACACATCCACATACTAAATATGATATCTATTCAAGCTTTCTACCTTAAGATATGGTTTTAACACGATTTTCATATGTTGACCCCTGGTGACCCCAGATGACCTTTGAACTACCCCAAAAACAATAGGGACCATCTACTGACTATAACGCATCCACATACCAAATTTGAAACCTACTCAAGCTTCCTATCTTGAGATATTGTGTTAACAAGGTTTTCAGACTTTGATCCTGGTGACCCCTGGTGACCCCAGGTGACCTTTGACCTCCACCAAAAACAATAGGGTTCTTCCTCTCAATGTGGCGCATCTATGTACCAAGTTTGAAAACTGTCACACATTCCTATCTTAAGATATCGTGTTATCAAGCAAAGTGTCATTAACACACACACGCCATCATGATTGCATTGGTTTCTCTTATAATCGAAACAAAAAACCTGTTGTGAAATACCATAACATTTTGAAGAAATTCTCTCCATTATACATGCATGTTACTGCATATTATAGAAAAGTGGGTCGTTGTGGTTTGTACATAAACACGAAATTTTTGTACCCCCCAATCTATTCGGTTTCAATTCTCATTCAACAATAGTTCATTCTTACTTGGAAATAATCCTCAACTTCTAAATGTCCATTACAGTCAGGTGACTGTACCTGGTTGGTGACAGAATGTTGCTAATGAATACTGGGCTTGTCTTGCACTATTCCATTTTACTCTGGGTTGTGTCGTTTTACTGTAGTTATTTACAAACAGCATTTTACTGCCTTTGTACGTATCTTTTAATAAATCAGAATATTGTTGTATATTAACGAACAAGGTTAAACAACTCTGGATCTGTGCTTTAAAACAAGATAACACACTCTTGGGCTTAAATGGCTGTTCCTGGACGCACTCCAGCTGCACTCTCATACATTGCTTGAAAGGACCCTCTGATTGTGTATTATCTTGTGCTAATACACAGTATATCATTGCACATAACCTTTAATTAACATAAAAATAAACATTTCTTCGCAATCCAAAGAACTCTTTAATTTTTCTGTATATTGGTAAACAATCAGTTTGAATTGGAATTGGATGTACTGGAACAAAAGATTAATTTTCTCTGTCAAACTCTGATCCTCCTTTTAAAGGTAACAAAGCAGACTTTGCATCCCTGTCACATACAACTTACTGTATGTAACTTTCCATCTTTCATGACGACCACAACAGCTGTCGTACCAGCCATTTCATCCTTTAAGTCTTCATCTGAAAACGAGATGGAGAAAAATGATTACTGATTTCAAAAGAAATATTGTAGACACAACTTTGCCCTTTAAAAAGAATCCTTTCATTTCTTTAAGTTAATGCCAACACACTAAGAGAGGTTATTAGAAACTTTACAGTAGGTGTCACAAGGCCAGATCAGCTAATGGATGAAATACTGTTGTTCTTTACCCTTTTTTAATGGAGGAAGGGATGGGGCCTAGAAAGACCCAGACTGCATGTTTTGGGTATAGAAAATAGACAAAGGAAATCTGCTGGGAAAATTCCCCATTTTCATTGGAGGGAGGGAGAGGGGGCTGGAAAGACCCAGACTATGTGTTGAATAGACACAGGAAACCTGCTGAGAAAATTCCCCATTTTCATTGGAGGGAGGGAGAGGGGGCTAGAAAGACCCAGACAATGTGTTGAATAGACACAGGAAACCTGCTGAGAAAATTCCCCATTTTCATTGGAGGGAGGGAGAGGGGGCTAGAAAGACCCAGACAATGTGTTTCGGGTATAGAAAATAGACAAAGGAAATCTGCTGGGAAAATTCCCCATTTTCGTTGGAGGGAGGGAGGGGGGCTAGAAAGACCCAGACTGCATGTTTTGGGTATAGAAAATAGACAAAGGAAATCTGCTGGGAAAATTCCCCATTTTCATTGGAGGGAGGGAGAGGGGGCTAGAAAGACCCAGACTATGTGTTAAATAGACAAAGGAAACCTGCTGAGAAAATTCCCCATTTTCATTGGAGGGAGGGAGAGGGGGTAGAAAGACCCAGACAATGTGTTTTGGGTTTAGAAAATAGACTGAGGAAATTTCACACTCCTTGATCTATGTCAAACACTTTTCTCTTTTTGCACAATGTATAAATATTTATTTTATGCCATACTACTTAGAATATTAAACACTTCTTTTTGTCTATCTACACTTTGATCTGGAGCAGCATAATTTTGCACCAATCATACATTCCATCTGAGCATGCAAACTGTATAACTATTCCACTTTTCTTGTTTGTTCTAGTTTGTCAATGACCTATTTCCAAATAACAGTTACAATGAATTGTGGGATATAGTTTTGGGTGTGTGTCAATTTTCACCACAGTAAAATGCCATTGACAAAAATAGCAAACACCAAAACTCTATCCCACAATCCTTTGCAATTGCTATTTGGAAATAGGTCTACGGTACAGATCCTTTGATCAAACGTATAAGCTACAAACCTACTTTTTCATTGGTGTAATTAGGTGCGGTTTGGTTTCAATAACAACCTGTCAAGACTATTACAAACACCATTTCTTGAAACTTTGTGCTGTACTAGATATTGATCACATATTAAATATTTACTGGTTATTCATCAAATTGAAAAACAGTCCTTCATCAAAGACAGTATGGGGCATCATTTAAGAGGCCCCATGTGAAACAATTTATGGAGAACACCACCATTAACTGGTGGGCATCAAATCAAGACATTTTTCAACAAATATATCTGACACTGCTGTGAAATAGCTATTTCTCTATTGCATCTTCACTTGGGCTGTCTGCTTTTAACTGTTGATCTGATCCCAACATTTCACACTCTAACTGGTCATCTGATGAAATGCCCTTTTCATCAATATGAGGATTTTGCAGGATTTTGGGAGTCAGCTTGCTTTGCTCATCGATAAACAATCATAATGTAGGATTTCTCTAAACCTTAAAAAACAGTTCTGATGAAATGGTACCTAAATAGTGACAAACAGGTGCAAAAAGTTGAAGGGTAAAAAGAATCAACATTTGAACTATTGAAATGTTTATGAAATTAAACCAAAGAAAAGCCCTGATCTTAAAATTTTCCAAGTGAATAAGTACAAAAGACTTGAAAGTCATAGAGAATTCAAAATAAAGGTTTCAAACAAAGACTGTTTCTATTTTTTAGATTTTCAGAAGAAATAGAATGTAATGCATGTACATATTTAAATATGGTAGGAGGGCTCTTCCCCCCCCCCCCCAAAAAAAAACCAGAAAGCCAAAAGGCTTAGTGATTCCTTGCTGCTGAAATGTAAGGCCTTTTTTCACATTGACATTGCTTGGCAATGTTTTTCAATTAACAGGGCTCCATAATGTGCCCACAAAGTACACATGCAAGGCATCCAATCTTCCTACATTGAGATCCCCCTTGCCCGTTGTGAACCCAAATGACATTTGACCCACACCAAAAACTTCTGGGACCATGTATTCACTATGTGCCATCTACAGGACAAGTTACAGGACCCTACAAGTGACATTTCTTGAAAGACTGTGCAGGAAAGCTTGTCAGGCTTTGAACATGCTGACTCCAAATGAACTTTGACCTTTCAGAAAATCAATAGGGATCATCTACTCAATATGACCAATCCACACACTAAATATGAGCACAGTCACATGTACCGTTCTTGAGATATCGTGTTTAAGAAGTTTTGACCTTTTGACCTCTCGTGACCCCAAATGACCATTGACCTCCACGAAAATCGACAGGGATCATCTACTTAATATGACCAACCCACACACCAAATATGAGCATAGTCACATGTACCATTCTCGAGATATCATGTTAATGAAGTTTTGACCTTTTGACCTCTCGTGACCCCAAATAACCTTTGACCTCCACCAAAAACAATCTGGATCATCTACTTGATATGACCAACCTACACACCAAATATGAGTATAGTCACATGTACCGTTCTCGAGATATCGTGTTTACGAAGTTTTGACGTTTTGACCTCTCGTGACCCCAAATGACCTTTGACCTCCACCAAAAACAATATGGATCATCTACTCGATATGACCAACCTACACACCAAATATGAGTATAGTCACATGTACCGTTCTCCAGATATCGTGTTTACGAAGTTTTGACCTTTTGACCTCTCGTGACCCCAAATGACCTTTGACCTCCACCAAAAACGATAGGGATCATCTACTCAATATGACCAACCCACACACCAAATATGAGCATAGTCACATGTACCGTTCTCGAGATATCGTGTTTATGAAGTTTTGACATTTTGACCTCTCGTGACCCCAAATGACCTTTGACCTCCACCAAAAACAATAGGGTTCATCTACTCAATATGACCAACCCACACACCAAATATGAGCATAGTCATATGTACCGTTCTCGAGATATGGTGTTTACAAAGTTTTGACCTTTCGACCTCTCGTGACCCCAAATGACCTTTGATCTCCACCAAAAACAATAGGGATCATCTACTCAATATGGCCAACCCACACACCAAATATGAGCATAGTCACGTGTACCGTTCTCGAGATATCGTGTTTACGAAGTTTTGATGTTTTGACCTCTCGTGACCCCAAATGACCTTTGACCTCCACCAAAAACAATAGGGATCATCTACTCAATATGACCAACCCACACACTAAATATGAGCATAGTCACATGTACCATTCTCAAGATATCGTGTTTACGAAGTTTTGACCTTTCAACCTCTCGTGACCCCAAATGACCTTTGATCTCCACCAAAAACAATAGGGATCATCTACTCAATATGGCCAATGCACACACCAATAATGAGATTAGTCACACTTACCCTTCTTGAGATACCGTGTTTACAAGCAATTTCTAAGGAATTTACCTATTGCATCTTGTGACCCCAAATGACCTTTGACCTCCACAAAAATCAATAGGGATCATCTACTCAATATGACCAATCCACACACTAAATATGAGCATAGTCACATGTACCGTTCTCGAGATATCGTGTTTACGAAGTTTTGACCTTTTGACCTCTAGTGACCCCAAATGACCTTTGATCTACACCAAAAACAATAGGGATCATCTACTCAATATGGCCAATGCACACACTAAATATGAGATTATTCACACTTACCCTTCTTGAGATACCGTGTTTACAAGCAATTTCTAAGGAATTTACCTATTGACCTCTCGTGACCCCAAATGACCTTTGACCTCCAAGAAAATCGATAGGGATCATCTACTCAATATGACCAACCCACACACCAAATATGAGCATAGTCACATGTACCGTTCTCGAGATATCGTGTTTACAAGATTTTGACCTTTTGACCTGTCGTGACCCCAAGTGACCTTTGACGTCCACCAAAAACAATAGGGATCATCTACTCAATATGGGCAATCCACATGCCAAGTATGAGATCCCTCGGACTTACCCTTCTTGAGATATCGTGTTTACAAGCCAAAGCGTCACATACGCACACACACACACACACACACACACACACACACACACACACACACACACACATACACACGACATCACCATCGCATAGATTCCTTGCCTGCCTACGGCAAGGAATCAAAAAAAAATTCAAGTGACTGCTACCCCACCTTTTAGCATATCTTCATCTAAAGTGAGGAAGGCATCTCTCAAAGCTGTTGTCAAATCTCCTTCCTTGTACGCTGTCTGATCAATGACTGTCTTGTGCAAGTGCTCCCCAGCATACTGGGCCATTTTAGCACCTGTGTTGTACAAATATACAAAAATAGAAAAATTGCCAGTGAGAAAAAAAAATGAAGTTTATGAAGTTTATGGAAGTTAACCACTTTCAGCCACATTTGTAGGCTGTTAGGCTTTTGCATCTTTAAGCCTAACCCTAGGTCTTGTGATAAAACACCAGACACTTCTGCAATTCTGGGGACCAGACTAGGATCATTAGATAAACATTACATTAAAATATGTGTACATGCTGGTAAATATTAAATACCCTAAGTAAAGAAGCAGACAACCTGGTAAACAATAAACAAGTCAAGTGTTTCAGTGCTTATCTGAAGAGAGGGTGTTTACCTCAAGATGGGACTCTGGAAACAAAAATACAGACACATGTTGTAAAAATAATTCCAAAATGAATGAAGGTAGCCTAGGTGTATGTCATTAGGAACCATTCAGATATTAACACCCGAGCTGCCAAAGTTCTCAAATAGTATAAATTTTTAAATGTCTGTCACTCTGTGGCAGATGTTAATACAGATGAATCTGATTAGCACTTGTTTTAAGTGACTGTACAGTAGGCAGCCATTAGTGGGGTCCATTAGCCTTGAATTGTCTTCATTTATTGTCTACGTGAATTTCAAATCCTCATTATTCAGTGAAGTTGAGAAAATCAAGATACACTTCAGTGTACAATCATCCATGGAACAGGTACTGTAAGAAAGGAAATTTAAAGATTAAAGGTGATGGACCCCAGTAAAGGCCGATTAAAATCAGACCATAACAATCTGTCGGGATTCGTCTATAGCTATCATGCCACGTTGCATGTACAGGTCGTTTCAAAATGTGGAAGAAAAGCCCACACCTTGTAACATTTTTTTGTACCAGTAAAATCGTCATTTTGACTGTTTTGGATTAGACATGCAGGTATACACAAATTTATGTGACAACATCACCTATAAATTGGTAATATATATGCAAAAATTCATATTCATAGAGTACTAAGTACTGTAACTGAAAAACACATGATTTTTAAGTGCTAAATATCTTTTATACCAAATTTTAACTGTTGTAGATGCACGTGAAAGGAGTAGGACATTAATAAAGAAAAAGATTTTTTCATTTGGATCTTTTTTATTTGTCTACTAAAGCATGACAATTTCTCTCAACACCTTCCTAGGTTACTTGAATACTGTACATCTAAAACAAAGATTTAAAACTCATTCCCCAGAATCATCAAATTTTACACTTTGGCTAACATTTTGATTTCCATTTTGTTATACACTTTGGGTGGTTCTTAGAGGAAACAGACATTTCTTGAATGATAACCTTATCTTGCATTCAATCAAATTTCAAAGTACATCAACCCTTTGACTGCTGAATGCACTAAATTACTGTTCACAGCAGTGTTAGTACTAGACTTCACAATTAAGAAGAAAAGATCCCTCCTCCTCCTCCAAAAGAAACTTAGAAGGGATCTTCCTTTTTTTAGGCTAAGGATCCTCAATGAAATGGAAAGAAAAAAGCAGCAAGAATTTGTCTCCTACTTATTTTAATTGTGTATGATTTAAGGAGCCAGGGGCAGGAATCATGCATATCAGGACAAAAACCGGCTCACAGGCACTCATCCCAACCCACTTGGCCATTGGGTTGGTCCAATGCATACTACAGGGTATCTATAGCTTTAGAAACTTATTCAAACATTTGACTCTCGTGGTACACAAATCCAGTTTAATAACCAATCAGAATCAATATACTTATCCATCCAAATTTCTGGATGGCAAAGAATAATTTTTATGACACTGCATCACATTTTGCAACAAGATGGACAAATTGCTATGCAGATGCAAACTTGTACAACAGAACTTGTACATGACGCATTCAGGCTTTTAATGTTGTGTAGCCCAGAAACCTCAAAATTGCTATAGTATGCAAATTTTGAACAAAAATTTTTTCCCTAGAAGGCAAATTATTTTAGTCTCTAAATTGTTCAAGTAATGGAAAATAACTCCTTTCTTTTACTCTTTGCTTAATTTGTAATAGACATACTGTATCTTAAAAAATACCTTGCGTTATTCGACAACTTGGGGGAGGAGATTTCCAACAGTTTGCTTTCAAGAGATATTGGGACAAATGCCTATTGCTTTAATAGACATACCCTAAATTTGCAGCCAAATGGACTTTTGATTTTGTACCTTGCAACAACATGGCCTAAATATTGACTGTTCTTTGAATGATAAGCTGTAAAGCAATGACACGAAAATTCCAGATTTTTACATCCTGACCCCAACACAGTGTTTCTCTTTTATACAGTATATATACTGATGGTTAATAAGTTTATTAGATGGAATTTTACAGCCCAGTTTCTAACCAAAAGGTTTCCCAAGCAGCCAAAGCTTTTTTCCAGTTATGATTGTAATATCACCTACAGTAGCTGGGTTCTGATGTGTAGCAATGGGAAAGTTCCCTTTATACCCAACACTAATTAAAAATCTTTTGGCAATGACTCTTTTGCTAGTCGCTGTCTCTGGAATTAACTAATTGTACCCAAGTGATGTTCATTTTGCACCTTCTGTTTAAGTGTTCAAAACAAAACAAAGAAAATGTTGATTTTGTCAGTTCTAATTGTTTTATGCTGCTTTCAGAGCTGTATTATGTCCTACTGTACTGTATGTTTCATGTGTTTTTTTTTTTGTTTTGTGCAGAGCATTAGGTAACTGAAATTGCACTTTATTAACTGCTAATTGCATGGCAGTATTTCAACAATGAAGCCCTGCATTAAAAAAAGGTTTTAATAGATAAGAAATCCCTTAGGCACTCTTCCCTTCAAAATCTGTAACAATACTGACCTCCATGTCCATCGTAAACGGCAAAGAAGGCGGAATCTTGATCATCTGCCAGCGACAAGATATGAGTGTGGGCGTCTTCCATGTCTATGCAGGGCAAAGTAAAAGTTAAGGAAGACCCACAGGACTAAAGTAAAATGTCACATCTTATAATATAAAGGCACTGTAGCATGGTTTGTCACAATCTGATCTGATGACATTTTGCATGGTGCACACTGAAACATTTAATTTGTGAATCTTAGCAGTTACATCTTGCACTACTGTGGTTTGAAAATATATTTTAAAGTGTATTAACAGAAATAGAATGACTGCCTTCTTTGAAAGCACACTTCTTGCAATAAACACTGCTAGTAAGTCTGTAGAACAGATGAGAACAAAGAAACGTAGCAAAAATGTGGGAAGAAAGGAAACCAAAAATTCCCTCTGCCCTATTATTATATTAAAAAAAACTGCTTCATGTTGCTGCATCAGATTCCAACACCATACGAACAGTAACATACAGTCACATTCAATTTATTATCATTTAGAAAAGAAACTCCTTAGTTTGAAAGAAATCCTTCTGGGGGAATATTTGCGATGCCTCTAATGCCTCAAAACAACACCTGTTCATTAGATGTGATCACTGCCAAATAATGTATATTGTATACATTGCAGTGTCTTGAAAAACTACAGTAATTTGGTCCTTTCCATTCAACTTTTGAACCTTTCCATTCAATCTTTGAATGACCACTGTACAGGTAAGGAAGTTACATGCTCCATGATGGAGTATTTTGCTCTAAAAGGATACTTATTCTCCATCCTTGCATGCACGATGACCCCACGTTGACTAGGCGATTTGAACAACTTTTGGTTTCCTTAGTGGTTACTGGCTCTGATAATGTCTGCCCCATTGAACCATTGTCTGTAGGGAAAGGAAAAAAGAAGCCATTTATTTCAACTTTGACGAGACACAATCCTAGTTTATTGCTCAAGGCAAAGGCATACAGTACTGTAGCCTGGCGATCATAGTGTAATCAGTCAGGCCCTAATGGGTATTCAAACTGTATTTGCATGTTGTTTACCGTAGCACTGTATGCGCAAGAACAATCTGCATTTTTGAACTCTCTGTCAATCAAAGATCTATAGTAAGATAATTAAGAACTCCTGTAGACTAACTACAAAAATTGTAGTTTGGAGTGAGAGTTGACTGCCTTTTAAGTAATGTCTAATCCTGATGTCTATTTAATCTAACTGTACCTAGGGCTTTACATCTCAACTTATAACTTCCAATCTGTTTTACTCTTGCAACACCAACTATTGTACTTTTGCCAATTGTGGGGGACTTTGTTTTCCTACTCAATTTCCTACTCAGTAATATGCAGCGTATCATGCTCAATGGCAGGTTCCAAGTATCTAAAGTCTAATCCATGTTATATTTACTCTACCACATATCATGTGCACTATAGTGCTATACAGATCATTATACAGTATATATATTCACTACTACAACTCTTGTGAATGTCTGGCAATGATACAGTATAAAATTTAACAAATTCCTCCTGATATTACAAAATTTTATCAACAGTAAGATACAAATTTCTCAACTTCTGTTTAGGCTATTCTGTTTAGCTGCCAACTGAGACAGACTGATTAAAATCTCAAATTTAATTTTACAGTTGTGGTTCTGCAAATCACTGAACATATATTTGTACATCATTGCCGACATAGATAATAATGACCACATGAAGTGACAAAGTGGAAATTTTTTCTTGTTCGTATAGTGCAATGACTTGTGATGCAGTATACATAACACAAGCTCCAATTATTTTCTAGCTCCATGCAGGGAATAATTTATCCGGTATCGCATCGCAAAATGCGATGCAAAGTGACAGATTTGCGATACAAATCAAAATATGTGTAGCAAAATTTGCGACACAATTTCCGAGCAAAAGCTCCGGTACTCTGTGAATGGAAATGAAATCGGGAATACTGCACGCGCACGAAGGCCTACAACTGTTCAATATATATTTAGTACACACACATCAAGTAATGAAACACTGTAAAAAAGCAGCAAGAAAAGTACCCAGACACTTGAGTATGCCAGTCAAAACAGCAAGGTAATTCTGCCTATTCACACAACTTTTACGTGCACCTATTGGCCGCTAGTTACATTGTCGATTGTGCGACTTCAACGTATGCAGCTGTGTACGAAGTATAAGGCACTCTGTTACGATAGCTCGGCGACTTCCCATAGGGATCAAACTTCTTCCACATAAAACACGAGATAGCCTAGGCTCTACACATCTCCATATCCAAACACGTTAGGATAGTGCAAGGTCTTGCACAAACAACTCGGAAGAAAAAGCATCGTAGGGCAAAATTACAGGGGTTGATCTTTCGAAAATAGTATGAAGGGCTTAGTAAGAGTATTTTACACCTGCCTCATAATTATTTTGTGAAATTTGTGAAAATTTGATATATTTCAAATTGTCATTGCTCTGACTACCCTGAATGAGGCTGTAGCAATACCCATAGTAGGCCTTGTATGTAATACATATGAGAAGTTTGAGAACACACTTAGAAACAGATTGCAAGCTCGAAATTTAGATAAAGTCCCAGGATTTAAGAAGCTTGCAAACTGCTTATTATCATGGTGGAAGAAAAACAATAAGGTTACTGACTGTCTTCTGGCCCTGTTCCAGTTTGTTAGCATGCAGTGCATCAAGCTTGTTGAGTGAATGTTTTTGACTCGCTTTCTGGAGGACCTTACACTGTAGGCCTACAGCAAAGCAAGGAGCTGATTCACTCCGATATGGAATTGAAGTCAGTATTTTGTGCCTTGTTTCTGCAGATCCATAAAGAATTATTGCAGATATATAGGACTTTTCGTGGAACAGTGCTGTCACATTAAGTCAATAATTAGGTTTAGTTTCAGCATATAACTGAACACCGTATCATAGCGGTGACTAGCATCTGGGCATGAACCAGAGTACTGCATAACAGAAGAAAAGTATGACAGTGAAAATTGCTATGCAAATTTTGAAAATTGCTACACAAAATGGAACTTGTATCGCAAAAATGCTATGCAAAATTTCTGTACTAAATTATTCCCTGTCCATGACAATTTTATTTCTCAATCTACTATTAAAAACAACCAGAATGCAATTTAAATGCACTGAGGTTTCAATAAAACATACAGCTTATCCAAATAATGGCACCGTGAACCCCTGGTGACCCGAGACGACCTTTGACCTCCACCTACAACTGAATGGCTCTTCCTCTAACCAAAACATCTACATATAAAGTGTCAAATAAATCCAACTTTCATTCCTGACGATATATTAGGCAAACAGCAATTTCAAAAAAAGCTCCAAGGTGACCCAAATGACCTTTGACCTTTACTAAAAATGACATGAAGCATCTTTTGACCATAACACATCACCACACCAATGATGGTATCTACTGTATCCAAGTTTTCTACCTTGAGATATCCTGTAAATAAGGTTATAATAGTTTGACCCCTGGTGACCCCAGATGACCTTTGACTTCCACCAAAAACTACAGTATACTGTAGGGACCATCTTCTGACTATAACACATCCACATACCAAATGTGAAACCCGTTGAAGTTTCCTTCCTTGGGAAGTTGGGATATCATGTTAACAAAGTTTTCAGTATTTGACCTCCATTGACCCCAGATGAAATTCCACCTCCATCAACACCAACAGTGACCACCTTCTGCTCATAACACATCCACATACCAAATAACACATTTACACAAGCTTGTACCTGCAAATGTGGTTGATTGTAGTGCTACCATTGTTACACATACCAAATGACCCATATTAGAAAATATAGGTCATCAGTGCCATAAACACCTGTGAACTTGCTTGATAAAAATAAACACTGTTTAAAAACCACAGCACAAAACCCTGCGATACGAGGTGGCTCGAAAGTTAAACACCAACCCAGGGTTAACCTGTGTTCCAAAGTTACACTGCATGAGGCAACACAGTGTTAAATTGAGCATGTGGTACACAAGACCGTAGTCTATGTGTATCTATTAAAGTAACTATAGCTTATGAAGTATTGAAAAGAAATGATTACAGGGTTGGAAAATAAGCATGGAAAAGGGTATGGCCAAAATTAACCCTTTACCGTTGTTTGGGTCCTTTTGGACCCATGTGGAGAGCTCAGCTGTCACCCATCTTTACTGCTTCACACGGAGCTCGAAACTGCGAGTAGCTACCCGAAAATTCGGGCACAACAACGAGAGAGACAACAGTTTGAGGTCAGGGGGTCAATGGCCTATGGAAGCTGATGCGGGGCGGGCTACGTCCGCTTTTCCGCCCACTCCCGAGGCACGCAAATATGCCCCGATCGGAGCACAACGGCAAAGGGTTAATCTAAAATATCTGCACCAGTCGGCTTAAGGGCTACGTGCACACATGCAGAGACAGTGGCATCGGCTTTGCAGTAAACACACTCCACGGGCTTATTTTAACCCTTTACCGTTGTTTGGGTCCTTTTGGACCCATGCAGGGAGCTCAGCTGTCACCCATCTTTACTGCTTCACGCGGAGCTCGAAACTGCGAGTAGCTACCCGAAAATTCGGCCACAACAACGAGAGAGACAATAGTTTCAGGTCACGGGGTCAATGGCCTACGGAAGCCGATGCGGGGCGGGCTACGTCCGCTTTTCCGCCCACTCCCAAGGCGCACAAATATGCCCTGATCGGAGCACAACGGTAAAGGGTTAACAAATTTGGCAGTTCAATAGGTTTATGTTTTATGATCAAAGAACATTTCTGGGAAGCCCTACAGCTATCAGTAAAGGGTCTCAACAGATAAGCATGGCTATCAGTTCCATAGATTATTTTGAGCTCTGTATCTCACAGCAAAAAGGGAAATTTAATGTCACACATTATTTTGTTTTGGCTAGTTTGTACTGGTGATGATTTTGCCTACTGCTTAGTCTAGATTTCCAGCATTTCATATAAATACTGTACTACACTGTACTTAATTCTATAAATTTGTTAGGATCTAGATGCTGTGTACGTACTGTCTAGATCACGTGTACTGTACATGTTACAGCCTTTTGCTACAAGTTATCCTACACTGTAAACATCCACTTCACTGTCTGATACAAGCTGAACCCTGAACACTTAGGCTGCACTGTCATGAATCTCAATATACAGTATTAAAGTACAGTACAGTACTGCCTGCAGGTACATGTAGTACTGTCTTTAGAATAGCCATATCATTAGCTAGCAGTGTGGACCATGTATGCATACAGTACCTGCACTGAAGAGTGCTAGAATTATACTTCTGTATCTTAAAGTGCTATGAACAACAAATGTATAGGAGTGTGTTGCAGTGTATAGCTACAATAGGGCACATATAATAGTGTACACAATTATTTAATACTGTGCAGTTGATATATGAACTCAAAGTTCACACTGCATTCCACCAAAGAGCAAAGCCATTTAGCAAACATGGATTGTAATAGAGCTAAGTTGAGCAAGATGCAGAACACTACATAACGCAGAGATGCCAACATTTACATCCAGAAATCAGGGAGGTTTCACACAGGAATCGGGGAGCTTTTTAGAATTACATGCAACTTAATGAGGGAAAAACTTCCCTGAATCAGGGAGGTTGTCAAATTTGCTAGTTGGAATGGACAAAAATCCTTGAATTTTCAGGGGGCCTCCCTGAGAATTAGGGCGAGTTGGCACCTCTGGTAATGATTTATATCATAGCATGATGACTTGCACCAACCCCTGCAAAGTGGCCATACAGATTGGTACAATACTTTGCTCTTGTGCTCCAAAAACATCAAGAAAGAAAAAAAGAAAAAAGGAAAAAAAACAAAGAAAAGAAAAAAAGCACAGTGAAACACATATCACAGATACAGTACCTGTTGGTACAGTAGTTCAGCTGAGATCAAACTATTGCCAATATGTGTTATACAGAGTCAACTACTGTACAGTAGATACAGTAAAAAGGTAAATTTAAATATAGTCTCAAATTACACAATTGAAGTTCTAATTTGGTTTCAAATACTGTGCAATTCCTTCCCTTTAGTTGCCTCTTACCACAGACCTGTAGGAAACAGTGTGGGAATATTCTGCATCCCCAGCCCACAGGGGGAGAGGGGAATAGGTCTATTTGTCTCTTTGAAGCATTAAAGAAACACAGAGTAGTTTATCGAGCAGTAATGCAATAATGCAATCATGAAGTGTAACACTACTGTATGGGAGCACTCTATTAAACATGTAGAGGAATTAATCCATGAAGTCACTTGGTACTCCTCAAAAACAATTCAGAGTTGCAGACATAAAGCTGTTCTGGGAAAAGCACCTTACCCCACCCAATGGAATCTAAACATATCCCATTTTTCAGCCATTCATTTTTTAACTCATTTTACTTCAGGGAGTGAACTTGCGGCTAGTTTTACTGTAGGTCTAATTAGGACGGTTTGTGGTGGGTGGGGAGAGGTGTAGAGTATTTTCATGGAGTGCTGGGTGGAAATATGGAATGCTTGGTGTCACCACCCAGCATCATCCACTGTAGCTACATAGATCCCTGATTCTGGTACAGTCTTGCCTAACAATACAGAACAGGAGCTTTCACTCTAGCCAAAATGAGGTTACTGTCTTTTGGACTGGAGGGCAATTACTGCCCCACCCCCCTACTAAGTTAGTTCTTTGCAATGACAGTTTACTACAGTAACCAATTTATCATGTACTGTACATTACAATATTGTTCCAAGTTTTTCCATTGATATAGTTTATATTTCCTAAACACAGTACAGGCCCATGACGTGACACATAATGTGGCACTGAAGGGTTCATCTTCATCAGTGTTGTATTGTTTACAGTAGCAGTGTACCAACATGAAAACAGTAATTACTAATTATGTATCCATTTCAATCACCTTTTATCAGAATTACAAATATGATTTGCTTCAAAGTCAAGAAGTGCCAAGTACTACACTGTTCAAACAGTTCAAGGTTTGAATCCCTACTGGATCAAAGTACAACTCATTGGGGACTAATACATATCATGATAAAACTTTCCTTCTTGCTTTTCGAAACATAATTCTCCTCTGCCTGATTTCATCTTATCCCATGATCTGGGAGGGAATGAAATGCACTACAGTATACACTTGATGTAGTCGGGTTTCCCATCCAATCCATATTAAAATTGGCAGTACCAAATATACAGTAACAAAATCCACAAACAGTTACATAACACTTGGGGTTTATATAGCTAATGTTCCAGTTTAGTATGTGTTACAGTGAATGCTTTTCATGAAGTGTGAACACAATGAGAGCATTGATCATTTGAAGGCACAGATCATGTAACAAACTCAGATTAGTCACACCCCCACACTGCCTTTGAGCTACTGAGGTGTCTCTGTTGCATTCTCAACAAGATAAAATGTCATAGCAAAGTGATCTTTTATGTTGGGCTACAGATTTTGCATCCCAAGGCTTTGTGCTTCCAGTCTTTTTCATTCCACTTTTTATGGAGATTACTAAATTTCAAACACAGCCACAGTACAGTCAATCTACGGCAAAAGGAATTAAGGGGATGTTTACAAGTCCAGCATCTACAGTATGACTCCCTCTGTGGGTTGGGTGTTGTAGAATATGCCCACTAAATTTCCTCACCTATTATATGAGGCCACTAAAGGGAAACCAAACTTGAGCACCATACAATACATGAAAATAAATTTTCAACTTTGAATTTTTTATCGAGTTGACTGACACTACATAACACATTCCTGTTGATGTGTCATTAAATCTCATCTAACTACAGTAACCAACCCAAGGATTTAGCTGTTAGGCCACGACTCCAATAAAATTTCCCCAAAGGCCTTAATAGGTCCCCTTAACTTGAGTTTAAGTTTATTTCCACAGTTTAAATACAAAATGATACAACATTTAAACAAGGTGGTGGGGGAGGACTGAAAAAGCAAAGCTTATGCGAGCAGTCCCCCTTTACAAAAAAAAAAAAAATCATGACAAACCTGCTTCACTGTCTGTTACCCTGGAAGGCAATTCAAGTTTGGATTTTCACAAAATTTAATGGCGTCATGTGAGCAACCATTTTACTATTTTTAATAATTATCCACAATAAAAATTTTGTTGCCAAATACATCCTCCATGCATTTCACACACTTACAGAATACTGTACCTTCCCAAGTATCTAAATGTGCTGTTTATTTGCTGGAATTTTGTAGAGAATGTGTGTGTTCATGTATTATTTGTCTTGTAAATTTGTACAACAAAATTCTGAAACAGGGTGGTTTAAGAGTCAATCAATATTAATAAAAAGTTTTGAATTTGATAAAAGCAAGCTGCTACAGTAGCCCTTAATTAGTTCCCACTGAGAAAAAAAAATTTGTACATCAAAAAACCCAACTGCACACTTTTGGTTGACCCTATGGAATTCTAATCCTCCAGGACAAACTTTCAACTACAGTATGAAAATTGAGCCCTGAATTGCTCCCCTCATACTACCACTCCCTTTGTTATGTGTGGCCTACTGTAGATGCATAATGCTACAGTAACCAATTTATTATTTATATCTCTGGACTAAAAAAGTCCAAAAACTTTAAAGGCAAACTGCAGTCCTCAAAATTTGGATTAGTGCAGTAGTAGTCTACTCTGCTGGGTGTATTTCAGGAATTGTTCTAGAGAATAATGTGACAACTTTTTTTCTAACTCAACTGAGGATTTGCAAGGATTCACTGCTTGGATACACAATATCTACATATGTACTTAAATATCATGAAAGATACTTCGGAGAGTAACGGGAAGAATTTTGTGAGATTTGACTGTTGTCATGAAAATGGTTGCTTTTGCCCCAGCATAACAGTTCACTACAGTTTTTTCTACAGAATTGATAGGGACATGCATTATTTCATGTTAAATCTTTGTATGAGGAATATTAACAGTATCAAAAATCCCATTCTTCCTGACATTTGGGTTAAAAGTTACATATGTTCGGTAGATAACTAAAAGGCTGGAATAAACAGTTTTTAGTTTGCGGAAGGGAAAAAACCTATTGAGTCATGCAGATGTAACCTTTGCAAAACTACTGTAGGATAGTGCATTTTAAAGCCAACACAATGTTTCATTGAAATTGCTTGGGATGACTTATGCTAGGCAAGATCACTTGTATTGTAGACAACTGTGCTTTCTATGATGTTGCTAAATGTTCTAAGCAGCAGTGCTGTAAAGAAATTGAATGCAATGTCTAATTAATGTACTGTTATAAAATCACAGATTTCCCAGAATGAACTTTATCTAAAGAAAAAAATTGCTGTTCTTTGAAAATTAGAATCTTTTTTATGTTATATGCTACTTAGATGCAGTTTTCATCACCTGAAAGAGAAAATTTTTCTGCACATTTTGAAGTCAGTGAGTTTTGTCTCTAGAACACGTCTTTAAAGCATAAGAAATTTGAGAGAGTTCAGGGCCACCTGCTTTACAGGAAATAGAGAGAAAACCCAGTGGCTGTTGTTACAAGCAGTATCTGCATATTTGAAACATACTTTGTTATATTTGACAACCTGCCTGTTTCCCCTGAACCTTAAAATGATGATTCCAATTCATTCTGTCATACTGTACTGTTCATCCATGGTTACCAATTATCATTCCCTCTTGTTCAGTGTTGTATCATTCAGAAATGCTTTATGAAGAGTAAAATTCAATATTACCTCCAAGGTTAAAATTTCCAATTTTAAAAGAAGACATAATAATTTAGTAGATTGTATATGTTTCTCTAGCAAGGAGAACTTACATATTTGTGAACACTGCTGTAATCATATTCTATTGAAACCTGAGATGGAGTCTGCTTATATACAGTACTGTATACATACTGTAACACACACATGAGCAGCATGGTTTTATGCAGTATCATGACACTGAACACTTGCTCAAGGTTACGAGGGCATGGTGACTTGACTTGACTTGACGTACTGTTTGGCTAAGGCTCCAGTAGTACAGTAGGGAAAAACAGGTCAACTTTTTCAGGTGCCACAGCACCTCATTCATATGACTAAAGCTACAGTTGGAGAGAAAAGGGGTCAACTTTTTCAGGTGCCACAGCACCCCATTCATTGATGGCACTACTGTAAATTTCAGCATCTGATTGGGAAATCACCCCTTCCAAAATAAATAATTCCTAAGAGGAGAGGATACTGATAACTTTCAAAATGAGATGTTAATTTTTCCCAAGTTTTGGTAACAGTTTCCTAGGATTTTAGAACATGTGGGATTGCTGAGAAAATAGTAGAAAACTTTCCATCCTACTGTTAAATGCCCAAAGTCATCAGTACTGAAGCCAACATCATTGCCTGGTTTTAGGGCAACAAGTAAAATGGAACCTTCAGCTACCATGTCACATATACAGTGTCATACTAATGATGATGGGGTGACTAGAAATTGGTCAGAAAAACTCTCTAGCTACTGCAACTACCACTGGGGGGTGGGGGAATCAAACACTACACAATGATGTAAATCTTCTTTCTAGCTTTCATAATTTGTTATTGCTGTTATTCAGGACAAGCCAAGGAGCATCTTGGCCATGAATTTTAAGTGTTTGACTTATATTTGCTTTGTGTTTCTTTTTCTTAGCAAGTGTGGTAATTGCAGGACTGCTTATTCCTAAAACTGTTTATCAGTCAGAATAAAAAGAAAGTTCAATCACATTAACTCAATTACTGTAGGCCTCTCATTAGGATGCCAAAAATAATTCTGCGTTTGGATTATTCTTTGAAACACATCATCTTATGACCATGATATAAAATGAGGGAATACAGTAGTTGAGTACAGTATTAGGTTAAGGGTCAAGAGCAGTCCCCCAAAAACCTAATTTCAAGAAAAAGCTAAATATCACAATTTTAATCTTCTCTTCAAGGTATCTTTCATTATATTTTTAGACTTCAATATTGCATATATTTAAGTTATTAAAAAACCAAGCAATTACTTTAAGTGAATTTCACATTTGAAGAGAAAAATGTCACATGACTTTCAACGGCCAATAATGAAGCAGGAGAGTCTACTACGTAGCTACTTCAAGTTGGAACAGGCCTTGAGTTTAAGATTCTTCAGGTGTGCTACCAATCACACCAGCTTCAGAAAATTTATGGAGGATGGTAGGTAAGCCATTCTATTAAACCTTAATAGATTTATATGAGCTCCAAATCTTCAGCTGAGGTGTGCAAAAAATCACACTCCTCATGGTGATTCAAGATAATTAATAGTGTGCAATTCAACTCATATGCCTCAAAATTCAAGGCCCAATGGAATGACTGCTCTTGCCCTTTAAGAACACTATGAATTAATACCACTTTCCCTCTGTCACAATATTGTATGAATGGTAATACCCACACATCAATAGAATACAGATATTAAGATAAATACTGTACTCTTCTGAATGCAGTTTCCAAAGACGCTTAGCACAAAATATCGATTTACTGTAACTGTAGCTGAAGTACAGCTTTCGCAGCAAATCTATTCTTGATAGGCCTTTTGTTTTGCTTTTATCTATTGCAGCAGAAATGGAGATCAAATGAGAATGAGATTTTTTTCATTTCAGTATCTCAATGTCAAGTTTCAATTCAATGTGAGGCCTGTAAGTAGTGTATGTGGTTAAAACTTGCAAGGTACAGTATATTAACATTCAGCACACAAAGGGTATACAATAGTACAAAATTCAAGAATGATAGGCTATAGTAACCTTAGGATTTAAGGCCAAAATACTGTAGCTTTCACAAAATACATAGCTCTTCACAAAAAAAATTGGTGTTTGCATTAATCAGTACCGGAAGTAAGAGAGAATATGAATCCACTTTTTGTACATCAAAACATGATTTGATTTGACCTGCTTCCTACGATACTGACACTTTTCCAGAGTAAAATATAAAAACTATAAATTTTTCCCATTTGATTTGCCTGCAACAAGTTATTTGTAACTTGCTGTGTAGTGTGTACAAACTTACTGTATCCCAAACCCCAGGTAGGGATTTTGCAGAATTTAAACACAAAAAGGTGAGGATTTATTACTGCCAGATCCCAATTCCAAACTGATTACAGTATTTCCTAGGCCAAAGATACAAGTGGGTTCAGGGGAAGCAAAACTTGCTACAATGCCCCTGAATGTTGCAAAGGATTTAAAGACCATTTATTTGAGTACTGTATACTGTAGGTAATTTTCTAATTTTTATGGGAATGAAAAATGGAGGGAAGAGATTTTACACACCTTCTTCTGGAAATGGGGGAGGGGAGGAGAAAAATCCCCCTTCCCCCTTTGACCACTACAGTATGCCACTCAAAGACCTAAGCCATGGTGATGATGATGACACTGCAGATTTATATTAAGACCAGAATACTTCTAATCACTGAAAACACTATGCCACTCAAAAACCCAAGCGGTGGTGATGATGATGACACTGCAGATTTATATTAATACCAGAATACTTCTAACCACTGAAACCACATATGCAAGAGTTATTTATTTGATGCAGCATGTTCTTCGAACTAAAAAATGAACTATGTGCCATAAATTATTAGATAAAAAGTAATTAACTATTTGATATGATGTCCTGACATGACCTTTAACAGGATCTCAAGTATGGTTAGACACATGCCTAATTTGGGGGAAGACTCATATCAACACACACCATTTTCTAAATTTAGTACCATTTACACATGATTATAGGATGTATTTTTGCATTTTTTGGCATGCATCATTTTTGACCACAGCAAAAATAATGCCATTGACAAGGAAAAATGCATAACAAAAATCTTTCCCTCAATCCTACAGGTATCTGCTTTTGGAAAGAGAGTGTTTCATTCAGTACCACACCATGTGTGACACAGTCCACACAACAAGCATACTGTAAATAGAGCAAAATAAGCACTTTGTTAAATTTAAAATGATGTAATAAAATTGACAAAAGGTTATTCATCAACCTGAATATAGTGTACAGTAAAATATTTTAACATACCTCTCCACATAGATTAATGTCATTTTTTAACAGTGTTGCAAATATTTTTAACAGCGGTTGCATACGTATAGGTTACTCCTTTTTCAAAGTTGATCTCCTTTGCAGACAGTCTTATCAATAGTATGGTCCATTAGGGCTGTGAACGTGTAGCGATTAATCGCTAAACGATCGCATGTGTAATAAATGTTTAGTACAAAGCTACAATCGATTAATCGCAAAACTGGTTTTTGGCATTTTGTTAGGGTATACAAATGGATATTAAATCTTTTTTATCCATTAGTATAATCTGATATGATCCCTGGGTTTTGTTAAATGGAACATTCTGGGCATATTTGAACCTTGTAGGCTTCAAAGTTTCAGAATAATTTGATTTTACTATGCAAGATAACAACTATTATTACTTCTGCATTACATTCAGTATCAATCACTACATACTGAAATTATTTTTTTTTTGTGATAAGGTAATCGCGATTAATCACTAAACGATCGCAAATTTTTGAGGTTAAACATTTAGTTATTTTGCTAAACGTTCACAGCCCTACAGTCCATACTGTAAGTTGATAATCTGTACAGTGCATGGGAAGTACCAGCGCCTTTCCAGCCAAAAGTACCTAGCCATTTGATTAGAGCTCTTAAAACAGATCACTCTGAAGTGACTGAGATCCTGAACTTGAAAAACTTTTGTGAATTCAAATGTGATGCAATCTTATTGTGTGAAATGCAATAGATCATATTCACTAGACAAACTTTATCACATAATTGAATATTGAACTGACAACTATTCAATACTGTTGTGAAACAATCCTTTGAATAAACACTCCTTGTCCAAAAAATCCAACACAGTAATGCACAGTACAATCAGTTTGTTATTACTGTGCAAGGCTTGTAGATAAATGTATTTAGTAACATTTCAGGCCTCAAATTCGGAGGTGTGCTAGTGTGATCACATACAATCACTCACCTAAAATCACTGTTAGGAGTACGATTTTTTGCACACCCTAGATTAAGGTTACAAACTCAGATATATCTGTTAAATTTTTATCAAACAACATGTACAGTACCTACTGTATCATTCTCAGGTGGAATATTTGAAGCACACATAAAAAATCTAGAACTCAAGGCCTGACCCTCTCAAATTAAAGCAGCTTGTGTGGTTCGATCTACTGTTTTGTTCAATTGACCTCCACCACTTTAAGTACTGTGCCTTGATTGTTAAGAAGAACTACACTGTAGCAACACATTGTTGATTGTCAATTTGTTCAATATTACCCCAGAAAAGGGAATATTTCCAAGAGATTCCGACGATTTCGAGAAACTGACTCCCTATTTATCAGGATTCAGCTCCACCACATTCTGGATAAGTCTGGATCATCCAGTCATTTTAGACACAGAATGCAGAGGTAGGTACAATAAGCAAACATGACACCATGATGAAGCTCAATGTTTACGTTTCTCTAAACTGATACAATAGCCTACAGAAATGGCCTCTACTGTAAGTGGAGCAGATTGTACTTACTGTGCAATGAATGCCCCAACTGATCGACTCCAGAAAACTTACTTTCTCAGTACAAAGTCCACACTGTTTTCATGCTTTGCCAACAATCACCTCCTAAAAACAGAAACCTGAGTTGACTTTTCCAGGGCTTTCCACACTATTAAACAAAGTCTAGTGGTACAAAAGCTTTTACAGTATGAAAGGTTACAATAGTGTTGTGTTCTGCGACAACAGTATTAATTCTTTACCATTGTGCTCCAATCGGGGCATATTTGCGCGCCTTGGAGTGGGCGGAAAAGCGGACATACAGTAGCCTGCCCCGCATCGGCTTCCGTAGGCCATTGACCATGTGACCTTAAACTATTGTCTCTCTCGTCGTTGTGGCCGAATTTTCCGGTAGCTACTCGCAGTTTCGAGCTCCGCGTGAAACACTAAAGATGGGTGACAGCCGAGCTCTCCGCATGGGTCCAAAAGGGCCCAAACAACGGTAAAGGGTTAATAAGGGTACAACATCCTTTGGCCCCCTTGCCAGTTTATCTCCAAAATACCAGTGTGTCCCCAGGGCCAACGGTTTAGCAGTTCACCCCCAAAGACCTGCCAATTCACCCCAAAGTGCTGACCAGTCCACCCCAGTCTTTCTGGAGCAGTTTCCTTTCCAAAAAGTGATTGTTCTTGACAAAGCAATGTCTGTGAATTAGAAAAATTTGATTCTCTTTCAGGAATGCATGTGGGCAATTACACAGTAAACCAACACAGAATCATCACATATGCATATTTTGTTTTGTTAAGTAGTTCCATATGTTTTATTATGTTCAGGGTTAATCCTTAGATGTACAGAGATAGCCTAAAAAATTTCAACTTGCTCCCTCAATTTTGAAAAATATTTCTGCGTAGGCCATATGGAAAATATAACGGGTGAACATTGACATACTTCAAGAAAAATAACAGGTGTAACACACTGACATACAAAATAGAAATGGCTACTATCGAGAAAGTTTATTTTGTACATACTTTGTGACATTTTCTGAGGATAATATGTAGCATTACTTTATAACTATCCCATTGGGGGCACTCTTTGATCAATATTAAGCTTGGGAGACCATAAATTGTAAGTGTATGTCAATGTTACACCCGTTATAGAATTGTGTTCGCCTGTTATAAAAAGTGCTGATAAACTGCAGGAATAAAAAAAAGTTTACCATGTACGGTCCTTGCTTTATATACCTAGAGGTTACTATGTCTTTGATAATTGATAATAAACAAGGTAACACCAATTAATGATGTTCTCAGAGTAATTTATAATTGTTTGACATACACATGCATCACATAAATGTATGTCAAATATTTTCAAACATGCTTCATGAGTGCAAGGTTCATCATATTTTGATGTTACCTTGTTAATTGTCAACCATCATCACATTACAACATAAGTTATTGGCAAGGTCCATATATATGGCAAACTTTTTGAGTTTCAGCATATTTCTTATAATGGGCGAACACAATTTCATAACGGGTGTAACATTGACATACACTTGTAATTTATAGTCTCGTGAGCTTCATATTGATCATAAGGTGATTCCATCTGGTTTGTTATGAAGTACTGCTACATATCATCCTAGGAAAATACCAAAACCTATCCACATTATGTACTTTCTGAATAATAGCATTTTGTATGTTGTATGTCAATTATGTTACACCTGTTATTTTTCTTGATGTATGTCAATGTTCGCCCATTACATTTTCCATTGAACCCCTGTAGATTTTTTTTTCCAATATTGAGGAAGTGGGCTGAAAATTTTTAGGCTATGTCTGTGCATCTAGAGATTAGCCTTGAACATAATAAAACACATGAAATTAACATAGAATGGAAATTAAACCTTATGTGATGCAACTGTGTTGGTTCACTGTGTAACTGCCCATATAAACATATGAATTATCCACCTTATTTTATCCTGAAAAAATAAGGTGGATAATTCATATGTTGTACCCTCGTACAGTCATGCACAATTGTTTTGAAAGTTGTGTTTAGTGAGTGACTAAAGCTTTTCATCTTGTTAACTACAGCACATCTTTCATGTACTTTACTCAAGTGCTTTCCTCAATAATAAACTATTCAGTGCATTAATTGCTTTAGAAATAGTGCAGAAATTATTTACAGTAAATGGTGCAAAAACAGGTAAAATGTACAAAAAAAAATGCTAAAAAATGCTTAGCTCAGTTCATTCTGGACATATAAGAGAATATCCTGGTTGCTGGTACTGCAGGCCTATTGTCCATTGTTTGCAACTTTGCTGGAGAGTTGTTTTAGTTTCAGACATAGTGTCCTATTGTGAATGAAACAACTGCTTTGATGCACTATATCATGACAAGTCTAAAGTAATTAAGTTACTGTAGTTCTAGGGCAACATTATGTTAGACTATTTAGACAATATGTGAAGTAAATTGTTCTGACCTCAAAGGTTCCATTTTCCCCTTCTTATCCCAGTAACATGTTGTGTTCCCTGCCTCAGATAAGATGCAGACCTACAATAATCTGGTGAAATGAATATCAATTCTAAGACTTATTGGCCAAACAGCCTTTTCAGTACTAGCCTAGGTGAGACCTACTCCAGTCTAAAATAAAACCTATTACGTAGGTAGCGGACCACAGACACTACAAAATTCAAGGCAACTTGACCAATTTTAGCCCCAGTTTTTGACACTAGCCTATTCCACTCTGTGAAATGCTGTCTCTGAGAAGTAATTGTGGTGGGAAACACATACAGTACGTATCATTCAAGGCACTCTAATCACTGAATGTGACCGTATAATCGGCTCCTTCTAGTCACTCTTTAATACGGTCACTTCCTACATGTACAAAGGTAGCAACGTTTTAAGCCATTGAAACAACGAACTGAGTGCTAATTATGATGGTATGATTCATGGTTCCAACAGATTTGAGTTAACATAATGATTTTGATCATTACTACTTATACCATCTGGTATATTTAAGACCAGCAAATTCATGACAAAATGCATGAAAAATGTTGTGCCTATGTGGTTAATGTAAGGTTTCACGGTATACCGGTATTTCCATAAGTACCGGTACGTACCGGTACCGGTACGGTACGGTACCACCAACCTAAAGGTACCGAAGTATCGTGGAGACTCGGTACTCAACTGTAAGGTGAAAATCTTTTCTCAAAATTATAGCATTTAAATTAGAATGATACTAAAATGTAACAAACGTCCATTTGATAAATCCCCTGTGTCTCTAAACATTATAATATAAACGGGGAATAGTCACTTGATAATCATTTCACACCATTTCAGTCACAAATCCCCCCTAAGAATTTCGGAAATTGCCGTTTAACGTTACTTTCGCAGAACGTGCACCATCCACACTAAAAAGGAACTTGCTTTCTATCGACATTCTGCGCAATCTCAGAACAATCCCTGCCAGCGCTAGCTTCGCCCGCGCCTTCACATTGTGTATTTAGACAGACATGATTAGTCAACTTTGCAGTGAAAATCTTTTCTCAAAAATAAAGCATTGAATTTGAATGATACTTGAATGAAACAAAAACCCATTTGATAAATGCGCCGTGTCTCTAAGGATTGCAATACAAACACGGAACATTCACTTGATAATCGTTTTGCGCTATTTCAGTCACAAATCCCCCTACGAATTTCGGAAAGTGCTGTTTAACGTTACTTGCGCAGAACTAGTACCTTCCACACTAACAAGGCCCTTGCTTTCTCTTGACATTCTGCGCAACCCCCGAACGATCGCTGCTCATCAGCAAATGCTTTCACATGGTGTATTGCGAATAGATACCATGCGTTGATTGATAAAATTCCCTTTGATTACGATAGCACACAACATTATACGAGTGCGAAATTCGTTGTAAGCAGACAAAGAATCATAGCATTGCAAGCTCTGACATGAACGTTGCATTGACGATTTCTGATTTTAACACAGTGATTCAGTGGGACTGTTCCATAACGTCCACTGTCTACGTCTGTGGGAGAAAAACTTTCGTACGAACGCAAAGAACGTTCTTTCAGAAATTACTGTAACACGGTGAAGCAATGTGACTGAACACACAGTAAATCCCGCTTAAATCATTGGCTCGCGTGTTCAGTTCGACTGATCAACTCACTTGCTTTGTTGTATTGCTCTACGTACTGAAGAACAGTATAGTGTTATTGTACAACGGATTGCTGTGCGATGCATTTGTAAATTCAATCTTGAAGCACTTTGATTTAGTTTTGATAGCGATAACTCGGCGGGAAGAAAGCTTGATGATTCGGTCTTTTATGGAAATATTTTTGTAAAGTTCTACTTAATAACTTTTTGTTACACTTTAGGAGGGGGGTTGTTATTATTTGCAGAAATTATTTTTGCAATCTGCATTACAATCCTGAGTGCTCTTGTCATCTTGTGGGGTCTAGCTCCGGTGCGGACGTGCGGCGCTGATTTATTGTGTGTCCCGAAATTATCGGACGCTAAATTTGCAGAGAGGTTATTTCTTTTTTTGTTTACCGATTTGTTTAGTGTGGGGTGACTAAATGTTATAAAAAATACTGAAACGGGAGGCAGGGATTATCAGAAGACTTCACTTATGTCAATGCATGGTATTTTTACGGATATTTTGCATGTGATAAAAATCCTACCTTTTTACTCTTCTGGTACCGGTACTACGGTAATACCGGTACCATTTGTGGCGGTACCGACGGTACCAATTATCAGTGGTACCGTGAAACCCTAGGTTAATGAGGTAACGTCAACATCTGCTGCTGCGTTGCATGATAAGGTGGACTTCTGCTCCACACTAGACAAGATAACGGAGACTAATTATATAGCATGGCCAGTCAAAACTTTGTACTTCATACATAGTAGGCGCTCTGTACATTAGGAAATTCTACTGTTGCTGCATACACTTCCCTACTAAAAATTTCTGACAAAATGGACCTTTGACCTCAAATGATCTTGTGACAAACCACTTGCCTCCTCAACTGAAAAATTATTGGGCATTGGTCTTACGTTACTAGCAGAATTATCAAGCCACAATTACCTTTAACAGGTTTTAATTCAGTACTACACTTGTTTGGAAGGTGAATGTGATGAAAAAGATCCTCTGTGGGAAGTTTGGTGAGAAAAGGTAACTTTTGGGGGCATGAGGGATGATGACGCCAGCTGGAATGTGCAAATTAATTAGCTGTGTTTTTGTGTATATAGGCCTAGCAAGCAAGGGCCCAGAAATGAGGAACATAATGCTGGGTCCCAATCAAGGGCTTAGGCACTAAAGCTTAAAATTTCAATGGTCATGGTGGGGACAGTTCATGATTAGATTTGATTAGATTAGATTAGATTAGATTAGATTAGATTAAATAAGGATCAGAAAGGACAATGCCCTCATAAAAGATCCTGTAGACAAAATTACTAAACTCTACCAATGGCAGCAAAATGACAATCCAGCCTATTCTTAAAGGCATTTACACTGCCAGCAGCAACTACATCCTCTGGCAACCCATTCCACTCCTCCACCACCCTTTGTGAAAAGAAATATTTCCTAATATCCAACCTACAATGCCCCCTTTGAAGCTTGAGACCATGTCCCCTGGTATGGGATAAGCTATGAAAATTTGAAAGTGCCATCATACAATTTAGCCTAGGCCTAGGCTTGCATGTTTGGTCTAGCGGTAGAGCATCCGCCTCTCACATGGAAGGCCCAGTTCGATTCCCAGGTTAAGGTAAGGCAAAGTCATACTCACACCAAAGACTAAGTTTAACCTTGGGCCTAGGGGAGTCTGTGCCATTCGGCCATCGGTACTTTCCGCCATTGAAAATGTGCTCATTCCGCCATAGAAAAAATGTCATTCTGCCATGGTGGAAAGGCACTTTTTTCTACGGCAGAATGCGCCCTTTATTCTGTGGAAGGTAGGATAGGAAGGAACTTACCAGACTGCAGGAACAGGCTAAATGGAGTTTAGAAAATTGTTGGAAGAATTATTGATGGATGCTTCAAAGTTGAATGAAACATGCAAAATCATTTTACCTGATTACCGATTAAAGTGGCTCTTTGAGTTGGTTCATGAAATTCAACAAATTTTTCCAAACCTGTTAAGTTTTCCTCACATACCAATGACAAATGTTCAAACTAAGACAATCCCTATATCCAATGCACTAATAAATGTTTTATGCGTGAGTACTTTTAAGTTTCAATTTGGTTTTCAAAACTTCGTGACCAGACACTTTTTCAAAACAGGCACAAATACGTTGCAAGTCAGGAAACCACAAAATTCAAAATTTTAGCTTTTCCCTCAACTATTGGATATGAAACTTGACTTATTATGCTAATAATAAGCATTGTCATGAGATAGTGACCCTTTATCACTCCCATTAAATTATCCATATCAACACAATGAGCCAATGAGTGGTCAGTGTCAAAGAACACTTACGTCTCTATTGAGTACAATGATTTTGATTTCCTGTACATGTACACATGCGCGGGCACGTGATTAAGTTGATAATTAATATCATTGTCAAAGACATCATTCAGTTACCGTTCATACAATGAAAAGGATGAAACTTTATTCCCCACAGCCTAAAATCAAATCCATTAGTATCCATTATTAAGTACACATTAATTCTATTCAAAGTTCTTACTTTCTTAAGCCTTCTTTACACTTCCATTCAATCTATTCAACAAACTATGTCTCTAGGCCTATGCCTTTACTGGCTGTCTGACCTGGACTTCTTAAAATATTTCGGTACTTGCAATGACCATAATTCCTCTAATTTTGTAGATTTTTAGGAAGTGCCTTTCCGCCAATGTTTCACACCTTTCCGCCAGGTGCGAAACCAGGACCGGCGAACCCTGTTGCGGAATGTTATGGCTAAATGTTCAGATGGAAGAATAACACTGTATTCCGGCCCTGGCTAGGCATACTGCCGTTGTGCGTGATTTAATTTAGTGTGTATGCCTTAGCCAAGGGGATAGGCTATATTATTAGTGGCCCAATATCTTATTAGGGATGGCCCTAGGCTAGACCTATGCTATGAGAGTATGGCTTGCTCCCCTAACGATGGTAAGCTTAGGACTAGGCCTTGGCGTGGTGAAAGAATGTCCTTTGGATGTGTCACATTTATTGAAGAAGAAGAAGAAGAAGAAGCCTAACATTTGGCCTATTGACCTTATTGCAATTAATAAAAACTTCAAAACTGCAACCTGGGAAGAATAACTCCATTAATTATATGACCACAGAAGTGAATCGTTACCATGGCGTATCATTTTCATATAGCTAGGCTAATTGTGTCATAATAGTGAACTGGAACAGTAACGGAAAAATCCTTCCCGCAATGCACAATTGGAGTTACATGGCATAAGGTCTAACTGTTACTAGGCCTTATGCCCAACTGCAGAGTGGAGGCTAGGCTAGGCTTACAGCAGGCCTTGGCCCCTTCTTGAAATTGAATGTTAAAATTAGGCTAGCCTAGCCTAGGCCTAAGTAAGGCCTAGGCTAGGCCTAATAAGGCCTCGGTATTTTTTTTTTAACAAATTTGGCCTTTTTCACCTCTTCAGTCTCATCAAATGTTTAGTTTGCGATTCTTACCATCGAAATACCTCCTTTGATAAAATGAATGTTGGCTTTGATTCCGAGAGGAACTTTGCACGCAATAGGCAGAAGCAGTTTATTCCGAAGTCTCAGCGTCCAGTTCGTATGGGTATGACAGCTACCATACAAATCGTAGCGCGGCACGTACGTACGTTAGTATACTGCAGTCGAGTTCTCGCAAATTCCCATATATTTCGGCCGAATGAGCTGCTCCGTACGGCGGTACGGTAAATGATCTGTATACGTGCGCATTCATAGAAGGACAGTATACTAGTACAGTAACGTGAACAAGCTTGCTCTTACTGTACTTATTACGTATTCAGTATCATTAAATACAATAATGCGTTGATAATGGTTGGGTAGAGAGGACGGCGGACTGGCGGGCCAAACGGCTACTTGTCGAGGGGGAGAAAAATTGTTAGTCCCTTCCTTTTCTGTGTTTTTATCAGTGGGGGGGGGGGGGGCTGCGGGGGCCTAGGTCGGCCTAGATTCTCTCCATCCTGCCCCCCTCCCCAGTTTTTTGCGTCCTGATAAAGGTCTCGAGAAAAAAATAACATGTTTCAACGGAAATAAACTTTGAAGTATTTTCTTCAAAAACACTAAATAATGAAAATGTGTAACAATCAAGAAAACATGCATGAATGATAAATATTTGTAAGGTTAAGACCCTTTATGCCTTTCGGATGGCTGGTTGATTTACTGAAAACAATGCAATCATACACTGGAGACCATTCTTACACGACTATTCATATACTTCATCATGCACAAAATATGCCCCAAGGGCCGGGCACTAATATTGAGAAAGTACAACGTCGTGCTACAAAAATGATTCCAGAATTGTCTAAACTCAGTTATGATCTCAGGCTTGAGAGATCTGGTCTAGTTTCACTAGAAATTCGTAGACTAAGAGCTGACTTGATTGAAGTTTTTAAAATGGTGAAAGGTCTAGAAAATGTTGATCAGTCAGTCTTTTTTAATCTGTCTGAAGACAATAGAACAAGAGGCCACCAGCTCAAACTCCAGAAGCGTCACTGCAGATTAGATATCAGAAAGTATTTTTTTTAGTCAACGTATTATTAATGAGTGGAACAACCTACCACAGGAGGCTATTACTGCTACAACAGTCAATGGATTTAAGTGTTATCGATTCCATTCTGCAGAAGAGACGGGGGCTTTACATAAGCCAGAAACGGCTGTCCGCCCCAGTTTTTACGACCCCATCGGCAAAATAATGCCGGTGGGCTCCGGTGAGTTACGGTGAGTTACTGCCTTTGAATAATTCTCCCCTTCCATCCTTAACAACTTGGCCTATGTCTTGCCTCACTACTGCCCACCCATGACAAGTACCGCTGTGGAACGATTTTTTCGACAAGTCTTCTTTTTACTAATTGGCACTGGCGCTCGGGCGGATTTGTAAAATGTCCACAAGGTCCGGATTTTATGTTTTCCACATGATCTCCTACTTCTGCTTTGCGTTTTGAATATTTTGAGAGATTTACTCGTAGTATTTTAATTTTGACCAGGTAATATACTGATGACTGAACAAATACTGCACCGTTTTGCATCTAGACACCACTGAAACCGGAAAAATGGATTCCTTGATGCTATGCATGTCCGACTTGTAAAATCTCCACAAATACTAAAAATGAGTATTTTGAAATTTGTCATGCTCCCCCAAAAGGAAAATCCCAAACCTTAGGCCTATAATCAGTTCAAAGTTTTGCCAAACATAGCAACGTTTTGCATCTAGGAAATCTAACGCATAGAAAGTTTCTTAGAGGGGGACAAAACTACTTTTGGTTTCCCTATTAAAGCTGAAATCCATTAAAATAAGTTGCCGCATTTGCGATCTACGTGAAGTTTGCAATTTTTCCCAAGGGAAAGGGAGATACCGCTTCGCTTTAGTCTCATCCTATAGGCCACAGATCACAAATTCCCAGTTTTGGGGGCCCCTAAAAGTGTATAACCAATTCAAAGACTGATTTTTTCATATTTAAGAAGTGGCAGACATGCGATTCGTATTTCAAGGCTGGAAACATGCAGCTTAAAACATGTAAGATGGGCCATTTCCGGCCATCTAGAGGGTTGGTAAAGACCCAATTTTTTCTCGTTCTGTGCCAACCTGTGAGTGGCGCTCCGCTTAGATAGTCTTGACGCGCCTGACCCTCGGAGGTACCGGGCCCCCACTTGTTACCTAGGCCCCCTAAAATTCAATCCTGGCTACGCCACTGGTTTTTGTGAGATATGTCCGTGAACCTATGCCCTAAAAGGACCATAGTCTATCCTTCCTCGAAAGGCTATGACAGGACCCAGCATTGAATTCCTACCATGCTATATACAAATATACTTCATTTCGTATATGACGCATCTAGGCACCAGGACTTTAAAATGTGTGTGTGTGGGGGGGGGGTGTGGGGGTGGGGTGTGTGGGGGAGGGGGATGAAGAGCATGAGGACCATGGGGGAGCGGCGGGGGAACAATTTTGAACGCCTCATGATAGATATTTTAGTTCATAATCCATCATCTTATGCATTGGTTTCAAATGATTTTAATGGATTAATATATTCTGAAAGTTGATGATATAATAATTTGGAAAGAGACAAGCAATGTGTTGACCCGGGACTTTATACAAATAGCCACCACACAAGCTTTCTTCTGGGTAGGACTTTAACTGCATCCGGTTGTGGAGTACGTTTTTACACGTAGGAGTAAAGAGGTTACCCTTTGTCACAGCTGCCTGTATCTATTTGCCCAGTTCAGTTCCGTTTGGGTTCCCGAAGAGAGCGGTCATTCTAGATCCCCCGCCGAGCTCGTTCGATCTCTCTTGAAAGTTTTGTGTGTTTGTATGGGTGTTGATGTTCGGTTTTTTGGTTGCTGACCATATGAAGTGCCCCTTTTGCCGGTCTGGCCGTGCCTGTTTCAGCACTTTAAAAGCGCTGCTTTCTCTGGCGTGAGTGGATAGTTTTAATGCCAGGATATGGATTGTATTGTTACAAGTTTGGTAATGGTTCAACCTGTTCGGAGAATTAATATGTGAATCACTTTGCCTAGAAAACTAATGCAGGCCCGTCGTTCCTTTTGGGAGCCGAGAGACTTAAAGCCGGTGCTTAATTGATAAACAAGATGACGTAATATATGGGCTGATCTAGGATCTTTTTTGAGGGAGGGTCCATCATAAAAAGTGCACATTTATTTTAAATTTTTGTTTCCACACACGTCAACGATTAATTTACATAGGCGCGGTCGAACGAAAAAAAATATTGGAGAGGGGAGCTGAGTGCCAGCATGCACGATTATTAAAGCGGATCGACACCATTAGTTGGCGCAGAGCGAGCAAGAAAATTTTTACAAACTCTCCAGATGGCCGGAAACGGCAGTTTCGAATCTTCTGAGCTGAATGTGCGTTGGACCAATAAAGAATATATTCAGCACCCTTCGAAGTTCTTCACGAGAGCCCCGATTTTTGGAGTAGGGGAGAGCGTCGCTAGTTGTTACAGGAGCAAGTGGTTATAGTGCCATTTTCTTCGTTGCAAGAATAGGGGGAGCTAAGTTAAGCTTAGCATGGCACTATTGGTGACGTGTCTGGATAATCTCGTCGCAAGGAGTTGCGTCGCAGAAAGTCGCAAAGTGTGTAAGCCCGTACATACTGCCACAACTTACGACACCAAGCGACAAGACGTCGCGTCGACTGTAGTCCTGGCGGTGCGGCCAGTTTCATCTCTAGAGTTCCGCCTTGTCGCAAGCCGTCGGTCCGATTAAACATGTTCAATCATAGTTGGATACAATCGGTGCATTGTAATTCCGGGTCACACGGCCACTACAACCAAAGAAGTGTCTATACGATTTATGCAAATTGTTCATGACGGGGAGTCTTCGGTAGTCGTGGCGGTGTGTACCAGGTTTCAGGGGCTTTAGGTACCACGAAGTGGCCAGGGAGACGCGGCGTCTTAACCCACAGTTAACGTCGTCGAGCTAACGTCCACGTCCTGAAATCTTTGCGCTTTAGATTTCAACTTTGCGGAATAAAAGTCACACGGTAATTTCGAACTTCATTTGAGTAGCGGACGCGCAAACCGATTTGTTGATAGTAACAGTATTTAGCGGAAAGTGTAAGTCAAACTTAACTGCTTTCACACCAAAAGCGTTTCAAGCGGTGACGTTTCGAGCGTCCAACGCTTGAACGTTTGGAGGATGGGGGAAAGTTTTAAGGATGTTTTTACAAAATTTAGTTAAGTTAATAAGGAGATTTTCTCGTATGCTAACCAGTGGTAATGGAGGACACGCAGGCTATTATTTACAAAATTACCAAATTGACCTAGATGATTTATATAAGTATGGAAACGATGTTATTAGACTGGCATGTCAATGTGTAAGGAATGCTTTTTGGAAAGATGTTCTGACCTCCACTTATTACTATTTAAGTTTGAAGGGTATCTCAGAGGATGAAATGGGAAAAGACATTTTTATTTTAAGTCAGCCGCTTTGGAAAAGTAATTTATATTACAGTAGGCAATCTACCCGTTGCTTACTCTCATTGGTACAAGATGGGCATCGTTTTTATAAATGATCTCATTGATTCGAATGGTGATTTCTATAACCAAGAGGATTTAGTTCGAATGAATGACATTAAGACACATTTACTTGAATATTACGGGCTAATAAACTCTGTTAAAACAACTTGGGGTGAATTTTTTAGCACTTTAGACCATAACCTTCCAAACCCTGTAAATAGTATATGTAATATTATGTTACACAGTGGTCTGTTTTCATGTAAAGCTGTTTATAGTAAACTCGTAAAACTGTCAAAGTTTCGTAAGACCTCGTATAACAAATGGTGTGAATACTTAAACGTTTCTCCAGAATCCTGGAGTTTATATTGTTCCATACCTTTCAGCTGCTCTATTGACGTTCAGATTAGATGGTTTCAGTACAGTATTCTTCACCGAATCGTCCCTACGAAAAAATATCTCTTTGTTATAAATGCAATTGATTCCGATAAGTGTAGCTTTTGTCACAACGAAACTGAAACAATCCAGCACTTCTTTTATTATTGCAATTTCACATCTGTTCTTTGGAATTATTTGCATAATATTTTCACTAAAGCAAATATCAATATTAATCTCCTTGATATTAGCGTTGTTTTATTTGGGGGTGATTTTGCCCGAGTCGGTAACCTTCTGATCATTTTGGTGAAGTTTCATATTTTTAAGTGTAAGCAAGAAAAATCCATCCCGTCGGTGTATAGCTTGCAGAAGTTTTTAAAGTATTATTTTGACATTAACGAATATATTTTTAAGGAAAACATGAAAGTAAACATTTGGGAAAGATATTGGCTGCCATGGTATACGTTGCTAGATTTAGAAGATTAAGAATATTTCTGTATTTTTTGTTAATGTTATTTTAATGGAATATTTGCTGTTTCAATGTCATTTGTAACCTTTACCTGAATTTAATGGCCAAGAGAAAATAAAGATTAAATGAGAAAAAAAAATAAGGAGATTTTGCTACATGATTGAAAAAGGTGTTGAAAGTATCTCTGACCGATGTGAATTGAAGCGTGCAGGTCATTTCATCAACCCAGTCAGGCGGCGTAAGGCACAGCATGTTCAAGGCGTGACGGGGAATATGGCGTAGGGTTGAGGGGAGATTTTCAAAGGTTTCAGTAAAAAGCCGAACGGTAACTTGAAACTTCACAGGCGCGGCAATAAAAAGGGGAGTAAGTTTCCCCTTCCCCATGTCATAGATGGTCTACGTATACTTCAATAAGAATTCCGTTGTTTACACACCAACACGATCGTGCTGTCACCTGCGCCTATCGGGGACATGCGCGTTATACCAGTCAAGTGGGGATATTCTGTTTTTCCTAGTCAACTGGGGATAATCACAGGTTATAATCAAGGTAACTGGGGATCCTGAAAAATCTACACACACATTTACACACAAATTCAAACAAAAAACATGGAATCGCGGATATACCTCAGATCAAGCTGTAAAGCTACAGGCATTTATCTGACACCCCACTTTGCATTATTTTGGCCTTTCTAAAACCGGGGATATCCCCATTTCGCGGGGTATCCCCAGTTCTACTGTAATTTTCATGTGTGTATCCCCGATTGACCCCAGAAACGCACGCACAGTGTCAGTCAAGCTCAAAGTTTAAATTTATTTTCGAGTATGGTTTAAGACCAAGTTTGGTTTCCCTTTAGTCGCCTCTTACCACAGGTGTGAAATAAAGTGGGCATATTCTACAACCCAAGCCCAAAGGGGGTTGTACGGCTCAGATTCTAACCAAACCCCTACGATAAGAAGCGATATATTTGAATTCAGTGGAAGTATTGAATTGAGGGAGAGAACGAAGCATGGAGTTGAGCAAGTATGTAGCATTGACTACTGATTATGTATGCCTACTTAGGTACGCGCGGCATGTATTGCAGATCAAGAGTGACACATTGTCATAATGTATATGACCGGGCACGTGATACTGACTTAAAGACTTTACCTCCCCCAGCCCCTTTGAGAAATTTTTGGACATTTTATTACCCTCAGATGCAATCTATTTATCTATTGCAACATTTAACATCAATTTTGCAACTATTTTCTCCAACTGAATATTCTGTCATCTCTGACAAAAGTGTTTCGCAGGGTTATGAAAAGAGACAGGGGATTTTTTCGTATAAGCTGAAGGAATATGAAGCAAATTTTTTCCAGTCTTGTAACTTTTTGCTGTGATATACCTCTAGATTGAAACGGCACTTCCCGGATCCTGAAAACTTCATTTTTAAAAGTTTTAACTTCTAGTTGAAAAATTTGACAACCTCTGGGCGGTTCCCCCTGCCACCTGCATTTGTTAATTGTGAAGCCTTGGTATTACCAGTGGTGTAGCTAGACATTTTCCCAGAGGGACAAGCACCCAAATTTTCCGTTTTTTTTTAAATTGTGAACATCATTTCTCTGAGGACGTAATTTGCGGCGCGCCAGAGGCGCCTAAATTTTTGCCCTTTTTAGGAAAATTTTTGAAATATGAAGCTTCTATTGAAGAAAATTTTGGATTCTAGGTTCCCTTTATAAGGAAATGTGAAAAGTTCGGGAATCGCCGAAGAATCTCTAAGTTCTTATTTTTTGCAAGTCTAAGATTGTACGGCGACCTTGAAAGATTGTTAATGCTACACAATGTTATCTACGGCCTACAAATTGAGGCTCCCCGATGACATTATAAGGGTCAAGCGCTTATACTGGAGAAAATTAGGAACGTAGGCCTAATGATAAAAAATTCATGAAAATGAAAAAAAATTACCAATCCGATTTCTAAGGGATTACGATCGCATTAGCAACCGAGAATTTCTTCGCTCGAAGCGAGCTGAAAATTTTTCATTTTTGAATCAAATAACCACAAAATGGAGTTTTTATTGTGAGAAAATTCGGAATTTCATAAAGGAAGAGCTGGGAAAACCACACTTTAGTTGAATAGTGTCATAAGTGACAAATGTCCGGTTTTTTCACTTTTCAGAACCGGGGGAGGGGACACTCGCTCCCTGCCCCCTCCTGTAGCTGCTCCACTGGATATAACTAAATCTTCCGTAGAAATGACTAAGGTATGTAGACGAATCCGATCAGCGCTTGTGTTTTGTGACTGTAAGCAGCCATTAGTGGGGTTCGTCAGCCTTATATTCTCTTTATTTTTGTCTGCACGAATTTCAAACCCCTGATATTCAGTGAAATTGAGGGAGAGAAATGTAATTTGCAACCATCCATGATACAAGTAAGCAAGGAAACTGAAAAACTGAAGGTAATGGACACCAGTTATGTCCGACTAAAATCAGACCATCACTTGACTGTCCGGATTTGTCTATAGTAAAGCACTCGCAATACTACTTGAAGAAATAATAAACATCAATATATTGTGCATCAAATTCAGATCGAGCGCCCTGATTTCAAGAAAGTTCGTAAGTAGTTCACACATTAAAGCGTACCTTTAGTCAGAAAATAAAAAAATATGTTTGAAACAAAATGAAAAATGAATACTAACAGTTCGATTTCCATCTTCATATGACATTCTTAAGCCGAGGTATAAAATGCTGAAATTTATTCACCTAAAACAAATTAGTCCATTGCGCAATAATTTGTTACTTTCGGTTGTGATGTCATTGTAGTACTACTCAAATTACAATCTTTGTATTTCTGAAAGTGACTGCACCTTGTACCAAGGTGTGATTGCAGTCTTATACTCTTAAGGGTAGATGTAATTACAGTAATAAGCCCTCTCTGTGCAACATGCTGAGCAAGCAAACAGGAATTCTTTGCGGTTATAAAAACATTTTTAACTGTTTAAGCTTAAAAGGAACTAAGCATGTATTCTGAGTCGTACTATAGGAAAGTCACAAACTATTGCGCAATAGACTTAGTTGTTTTAAGTGAATAAATTTCAACGTTTAATATTTCGGCTCAAAAATGTCCTATAAAGATGGGAGACAAACTTTTAGAATTCATTTTTCATACTGCCACACTAAAGCACCCCAAAAATAAGTTAGCAAGTTATTCAACATTTTATATATTAGCCACATCAGTTAAACAGTGAACCAGTGAATCTCTCAGTGTTGTTTAAATTTCAAACCACCCAAAGCTGTTTGTTAGACAACGTTAACAGGTTAATACGAAACTGAATTTTTTTAAATTATTAAAGAACAAGACAATAAATTTCTTGGAAACAGCATTATTCTTGTTTTAACAGTTTCCAAAAATTTTGGACATTGTCCTTGTTTAGTATGGTGCCCTACTTTCAGTGCTTTGCAAAAGAATCCATTAGTTCCTCAATTTCAATTTCAACTTGACCAAGCAGGGAGAGAGTTCAAACAACTCCCTGGACCAACTCCGTCCGCCTCCGCCATCCAGCATTCCAACTTGGTCAATTTGCGTGGCATCTGGAGAGCATCCCTTGGTGTGATACTTCTTGGGAGGGGCTCCACACAATCCGCTAGTTTTTTTTCCTCTTCCACTTACAGAGATGTGGGCATGATCGTGACCCCTTGATCCCGGTACCCCTTTCGCTCGCGACTGCATGGTTTCGATACGTGGACGCTTTGACTGGAAAGTAAGAGGCAAATCTAATGAAACCTACGATTCATTGAAAATCGGGATCGCCAATCGGTTACAGATCACATCACTGATTTTCTTCTATCAGTAAATTTATACCCTAGGTTAGGTTAGGCTATAACCTAACATAAAGTATGTCGGGCTTAGGGCTAGAGAGTCCATAGGCATTGCATTGGCGGATCCAGACGTGCGCCAGATTCTATTGTGCGCCAACTCTATTGACCTTCATGCGTGAAAATAATTGAGGAACAAGGTGAAAAATATAGCAACATTTTGCCCCTCAGCCCTCTTCCAAAAGCAAAAATTTTCCGAAGGGGAGGAGGGAATCCCTCCCCATAGACCTCTCCTCCAGGACAGGATTAGGACAGGATCAATCGAACCTTGCGCTACATCTGTTGGATACGCTTCTGCGTCGGATGAAAAATACATCAGAAAGGATAAAAACACTACTAAGAACTCTAAAAATCAAACAGTTACACGCCCTAATAAATTCTTTGACAATTAATAGGTAGTCTATCCATGATATTTTAACCCATTGACGCTCTTAGATAAAAACAACACGTGATACTTAATGTGCGTATATTCACGTGTATAAAGGTGGGGAGGGATCGGGTGAAATCATGTTCTACAACTTCCAAAGTATTCGTGTAACCATATAACAAAATGAGAATAAATGAAACAAAAATTTCATTTTCTATCCCGACAAACGCAAATGTTTCTATATGCGTTTATATTTATGTTTTAATTGATGGATAGCGCCTTCCATTTCAGACAACGTTGTGTAAGCCGAAATGTAATGAGACTTAATACGAAAGCCTATTAGTGCCACCTTTATAAATATTTTTAAATCTGTAATTACAGATTAATAACTCGTATTAACAGTTTAATAATCTGTATATATATATTAAAGAATCTGTAATTACAGATTCTTAATCTGTAGTTAAAAATTACTTATGTACAGATTACTGTGCAGTTTTTACCGGGTCATGATGTACAATTTTTACCGGGTCATACTTTTCTAGGACTGATAACAAAGGACGATGATACGGCTTATGTTGAGCAGATAAACAATTTTGTTAACTATTGTAGCAACAACTTCCTAGAACTAAATGTAAAGAAGACAAATGAAATGGTTATTGATTATCGGAAGCCAAGTAATGTCCCAAGTGTTGTCACTATAAATGGAAGTATGGTTGAAAGGGTGGACGCTTATAAGTATCTTGGAGTGGTTATTGACAATCGACTTTCCTGGCATGAACACGTAGAAGCTTTATCGAAAAAACTAAGCCCTAGAATATATTGTAGGCTATGCGTATTATGAACAAATTTAATGCTAATGAAAATATCCTTGCCATGTTTTATAATTCAGTTATTTGTGAGGTTTGGCAATATAAGCTTTTATCGTGGGGTGGGAATATACGTATTGGAGACAAATATGCAATTGGCACCATAATTAAGCAGGCAAGTCGTATCATAGGGTAAGTTCAGCCATCGCTGACTACGACCTATCACCGTCGTTTGGGGACGAAACTGATGAAGATTATGCAAGATAATGATCACCCACTATGTGTTGTTTTACATAATGCGGTTATTCCTAGAAGTGGCAGAATGAGATTACCCTACTCCAGTACTAATCGACACCCCTCCTCCTTTACACCACAATGTATTTAATTCCATAATCTTACTTTCAAACGCTAATTCTTGCCTTCTTGGTTCCTATTGTCTTATACTTTTACTTCTCATATTTTACGTCTTATGCTTTCTCTTAATTCTTCTCTTTTACTTGTTTGCATGTATATATTTTTGTAATTTCACTTGCTTTTATTGTTTGTTCTGTTTTATGCGAGCATTCAGTTACCCTTGTTGGGTTTAATATAGTTGATCTTATCTTATCTTATCTTGACTCATCTTATCATACCGAAGACTTTACATATGGAACCATCTGTCATTGCGTTTGATGCCCCGCATAAACAACGGAGCAGGGAAAACAAACCAGTGATGCACAACTGGAAAAAGGCCGTGGCCGGATCGAATTGAACCAATTGAACTTTAACCAGACGAATTTTAAAGAGACGAACTTTAACGAAACTAACTTTAATGAGACGAACTTTATTGAAACGATCTTTTATGAAACGAACTTTAATGAGACGAACTTAAATGAAGCGAACTTTTATGCAGTGGCGTAGCCACGGGGGCTGGGGCCTGGGGCCTAGGCCCCCCCCAGATTTTCTTCAGGCCCCCAGATTTTTTGCGTCCTGATAAAGTAATTGAAAAAAAAATAAAATGTTTGAACGGAAATAAACTTTGAAGTATATCCTTCAAAACAGTAAGTAAATAAAATGTGTAAAAATTAAAAAAAAAAACATGGATGAATGTGTGTAAAACACATTTTGTGCGCACGTCTGAAATCAAGTAATAACTTCAAAATGCCTACTTTCACTAAATTGGATACCGTTTGTGATCTGCACTGTCGTTTATTGCATTTCACTTCGAAGATGAAACGAAAGTCTCGACGATAAACTTTAATGTGACTTTGTTAGGTTAAGACCCTTTCTGCCTTTCGGATTGCTGATTGATTTACTGAAAATAAGGCAATCGTACACTGGAGACCACTCTTACACGACCATTCCTATACTTTGTCATACACAAAATATGCCGTAAGCAGGTAAGGGTATGGTACTGCCTTCGGATAATTCTTCCCTTCCATCCTTAACATGTAGGCCTATGTCGTGCCTCACTCCTGCCCATGACAAGTGCCACTGTAGGACGATTTTTTCGACAAGTCCTCTTTTTACTAGTTGGCACTGGCGTCCGGGGGATTTGTAAAATGTCCACAAGGTCCAGATTTCATGTGTTTCCTTCTGCTTTGCGGTTCAATTATTCTGAGAGATTTATTCTTAGTATTTTAATTTTGACTATGTAATGTACCGATGAACAAATACTGCACCATTTTGCAAATTGTTTCTTTGGCAGTATGTATGTCTCTTGTAAAATCTCTACAAAAACTAAAAATATTTTGATATTTTTCATGCTTCCCAAAAAAGGGAAAATCCTAAAACTTAGGCCTGTAATCAGTTCAAAGTTTTGCCAAACATAGCACCATTTTGCATCTATAAAGAAAGTTTCTCAGAGGGGGACACAACTACTTTTGGTTTTCCTGTTAAACGGTAAGGTACTGCCTGAGGTAAGCTGAAATCCATTCAAATATTGGCGCATTTGCGGCTGGGTACATCCAGTTTAAAACACGTGGGAAGTGCCGTTTCCGGCCATCTGGAGGGGTTTTAAAGCCCAAAATTTTCTTGTACGCTAAGCGCCAACTGATGGTGGCGCTCCGCTTAGATTCAAATATTGCTGCATTTGCGATCTACGTCCTAAAATTTACAATTTTCCCAAGGGAAAGTAAGATACCGGTTCCTTTCAGTCTCATCCCCCAGGCCACAGATCAGAAGTGCCCAGTTTCGGGGCCCCTTAAAAGTGTATGTATTACCATTTTTCATAGATTGATTTTTTATTCTCATTATTTGAGAAGTCGCAGACATGAGATTCGTATTTCAAGGCTGGATACATCCAGCTTAAAACACATGGGAAGTGCCGTTTCCGGCCATCTGGAGGGGTTTTAAAGTCCAAAATTTTCTTGTACGCTCCGCGCCAACCGATGGTGGCGCTTCGCTTAGATAGTCTTGCCGTGTCTGACCCTCGGAGGTACCAGCCCCCCCCCCCACTTGTTACCTAGGCCCCCCCCAAAAAACATCGCATCCTGGCTACGCCACTGCTTTTATGAGACTAACTTTGATGAGACGGACTATAAGGAGGCAAACAATTTAAAGACCGATAATAAGGAGAAGCACAATAAGAAGACGGAATATAAGTAAAAGAACTTTAATGAGACGAATTTCAATGAGAAGAATTAATGCAACGAACTGAAAGATATAGGGTTGAAATAAGCTTGAATGAAACAAACTTGGATTAAGCAAACTAACAACAGAAGACAATTTCCAATGAAATGAAATTAAATGAGAAAAAATTGAAGGAGGCAACGAAAAAAGTGAACAAAATCAAATGAGACAACAAAATTTGTTGAAAAAAATTACAACGAGACAACAAAATAAGTTCCCCTTTTGGCTTTCCATACTCTCTCCGGGTATTGTCGACATGACACCCACCAACCCGAAAAAACAGGCTACCGTCCTGAATACTACATGCATCATTTCTTAAGGAGCGGAGAAGACATTTATAAGGAACTCCATCTGTCCATAGATAGTGTAATCTTAGGCTCACGTGTTTTTGTTTTTGTCCAAACGTTTACATTGACGATGGACTCATACAAACATGCAAATACACAGCAAAACATACTATACCATTCCAGTTGTACCGTTAAGTTTCTAGATCTGATCCCTTTAGAGTTATCGTGACAAAACTCCCCATTTTTTCACGTAAATAAAATTTTACAACATCGCAGCATACTATTACTTTTTAGTACAAAAAATAATATTTTTTTTTATAAACGTTTAGTTGTTTGCTTTTCACTACAATCATATATTTATTCAGTACTTTTTAATGTCCTGTGATTGTTTCTCTAGATTTACTAATATTAACCTTTTTTCCATGATAAAATCGATCAGTTTGCAGGCAACATGAATGGGAGATGAAGCTATGACTCCAACTTAAAGTAGTATAGCGAACTGTCCTGTTTCATGATTGAGGTATAGTCTGGAGAATTATGTGATAATATTTTCTTCTCATCAAATGTGAAATTTACCAGGAGTATTTTTTTTTTTGTTTTCCATAAATATACAATACCGAATTCCTAAAATATGATGAAATGAAAGGTAATTTGAAAAGAAATAAAGAAAACATTGTGAGATGTTGCTGTAGCTTCCAAACAAATAAGTTTGGAACCACTGCTCTTACCCTTTAAGTTCCCTTGCTTGGGTCAAACAAAGTCCTATTGCAATTACAAGAAATCACTAGGCCTTTCGGCTGTCTGGTTAATGTACAGACTTCTCTGTTTGACAAAATGCAATACAATCCTGTAGAAAAAGCCGCAATGACCCTAATTCTTTTATATGGAAAACTCCCTTTACAAAATTAACAAACTATCATGTATTTCTAAGAGTAGCTACGTTAAGTGATCACACGCATGCACCATGGCGGGGGCATTAAATTGATCATAGCACATCCGTCAAATACCCTTATTGGTTAGTTGTCCCGCATGGTCTTCTATAAAGCTTTCGTGCGTTGCGTGCGGTTAGTATCTTTCTAAAAACCCGAAGTTCCTCGATTAACCCGTAAAAGTATTCATTTGATTTTCCCTGTCCAGCTTGCCCAATAGTAAGAGGTGAATCTCGAATGACCAGAGGACCCGTGCAGCAGTTGATGTTCCCGTCTTGACGAACACCATCTAACCAAACTTTCAGACGACCGGTGTCACCGTTGTAAGACATCGCGATGTGATGCCACTCATTCGTGGCTGCACTCAAACCGGAGTAATCCCATGTTACCGGGCTGTTGGCGGTAATGACACCTGCGCCAAGGAAGGTTCCTCCGAACTCTCTTCCCATTCTGATCTCCCAGCTGCAGGTATCGTAATAACCGTTGTTTACGATACCTTGGTACTGTCTCCGTCTTCCAATTCTCTTGAACCAAACGCTTACTCCAAACCGGTCACCCCAGTCAAAATTACGGAAGGAATCCACGGTTATTTTAGTCATACCATTTAAATAGATAGAAGTTCCACAGATGCTGTCATTGGAATACTCCTCCTCTTCGGTTAGAATACCGGTGTTGTTTTTCCAGTGATCAGTGATGTCACCTTCAAAAGGGTAGCATGCTGTGGTAATTAAATAATAGAAGACATGTAAAGTCGTAGCAAATACTCACTTCTGATACTTGAATTTTAGAAAGCGCTTTAAACCTAAAATATTCCCATAAAAAGTTCCAACTTGTAAGCGCTTTGTAAAAATATACTGGCTAATATTCACGTCATTTTACCGTGGATGGAAGTAATCTTCTTTGACTACACGATAGTTGCATTAAATACGCTCAGACTCTGTGCCCGAATTAAGGGAAGTGCGCTCCAATGAATATTCAAAACCCTTACTAATGTGAGCACTTATAGACACTATACAGCTTACACAAATTCTCGCACATAACGTCACTTTGTGTTTGATCGGTTTTACTGTGCGTGATGCTCCGCATAAGCAATGGAGTAGGAAAAACAAGCCGGCAACCCACTTGGAAAAGGCCGTGGCCGGTTCGACTTGAACCAATAGGTTGGAAACTGGACCGTAAAACCCCATCTAACTTGATCGGTTTCAACATGGCGGACACATGTCCAGGAATAACAGTGAGTGCCGTCTACATACGCGGTAACAAGAGTTTTACTGCGTTTTAGGGCGGAGAAGACCACATTCTTCGGGACATTTTAATTGGTTCCATAATCATTTCCAGGGTTAACATATTGGGTTAGTATTATAGTTTTAGTAGCGGATGGGTTAGTTACCGGTACTTCTTTAACGTTAGAGTTTGGACTACGGGGCATCTTATTGGGTCTTAGCCCACCTTTGCCCTTTAAGTTGGGCTATTTTCTGGTAATTAAAACTGACATGTAATTTCATAATCCAGTATCAATTTCCACAAAAAAAAAATGATTTTTATGTTAGGGTGATTTTGGAATAAGGGGTAGGTTATGGCTTGATTTGGTTTTACACACACTAGGAAAAGAATCATGCTTTCAAACAGTAGAACCTAGGCTCATACATGAAGTGAAATGAACTAACCTGACCTACATCACGGAAGGCTATTCTGCTTCATTCGAGGCATATCCCACATTGAAAAAAGCGCGTCATCCAGTATAATATAGGGCCATTGAAGCACTACCTCAGAGGTAGTACTGCCATGACAGGACAGTGAATTTAACATTTTGAGGATCAGAAAGCCTACTGGCTCATCGAGCCTCCAAGGTAAGAGTAAGCATGGATAGATAAACCTACGAGCAAATTTTACTTTCTCTTTTCCACTTAGTACCCTAGTGGCTAAAGAATAAGGAGCCTACCACGTGCCGTGGTAGGCTTCTTATCGCTCCCGCCTTCCTGGAACGCCACATCCTACGGACGTAAATATATCCAGTTTTTGACAGTTTCTCTAAGGCAGTGTAGGGGTGGAGGGTATCTTTCTAGGGGTCATGATAGTAAATAAGGTCATACCTACGAGTCTTCTCCTGCTATTTGGCTGACATGGGTTGCATGAAGTGTCCAAAATGAGACCCCAAAAGTGCAACAGGAAGATAAGCTTTCTGTGAAATTGAATTGAAGAATAAAGAGTTAAAAACAGTATAAAGCCATATGCACATTTCCCCTGCCATACAGTGAAAATGCATGCATCAAAAGTGCAGTGACTGTAAGCCTACACTATGGTTTTCTATTTCTGCACATGACTGTACCCTACCTTTCACTTGGTGTCTAATGACTTAAAATAGATCTCCTTCTTGACACTGTGAGATAAAGTTTCATTAAAATTACATCCATCTTAGTTCTCAGTATTAATAGGCCTGATAATTTGATTATCTTTAAAACTCTCGCATTTCACATCTTTGAAATTATTTATGAAATTCTAACTAACGATATATTGCCTGCACAAAGGCTTGACCAAAGACCGGCGACCGTGAGGCTTTTCTGATTATATAAGAAACTGACTTTAGAAAATAACTTTCACACGATCAGGAAACTAATCTCTGCTGGAGCCGGCCCGGAAATTTTATTTGTGCCGAACTGCCGATACGTTCAATGCAGGTATTCATCACACAGATTGTCTAAATTTTTCCATCTTTCTTTCCCCCTGTTGGCTGGGGGTTGTAGAATATGCACACTGTTTTAAGAGGCGTCTAAAGGGAAACCAAAATTGCACTTGAACCATGCTTGAAGATAAATTTAAACTTATACCTTTTTGTCAAGTTTACTGACACTATATAACACATACGTGTTGGTGTGTTGTTTAGTCTCATCTAACTAACATTTTCACTCTTCCAAGGATTGAATTTTTCCATTCTTGGACTGAACTCACTATTCTTGTAACACTCTTCACTCTGTTACAGCAGGGATTCTGCCAGTAATACAAAAAGGGGGATTTATTACAGATAAACCCCAAGTCTGAATTGATGCTATCCTAGGCTTAAGTTCGGGCCCGTTTAAGGTGAAATTTGCAGGGTTTTAAAGGTCATCGATTTGTGAAAGTTCAAGCATTCCTGCAAAAGTGCCCTCTTTTCAAGTGAGAAACCAAGATATTAACAATTTTCTAATTTTTATGGAACTGAAAAGGGGAGGGTTAAATCCCCGCCTTTCACTCCACTGTCGGAAACACTGTAGAGAGTGACTAAGTTCGCTCTTTTGTGTTTTTAGAGCCTCATACCGAGTACGGTACAAGTCCCTTCCTTTAGTCACTAACCACAGGAGGGAAATGCCGCCGGCATTTTCTACAACCCCAGCCCACAGGATCCTAAGCAGCTCTTTTTCATCATTTTGACGACTCGAATGGGAGGGACAGCTAAAAAGTCTGTGTTGTTGGAAGAACTAAGAACGGGGACCTTTTTGGTCTGTTGGTCTGGTATGCAAAACGAAGACGGAAGACCAGCCATCCAGCTTTGCGGGTATAATCTTCGGTCTTCCTCCTTCGTTTCGCATACACCCAACCCCTGTTCAGTCTTCTGTATACCTCTGACATCTTCTTTTTTCCCTTCGTCACATTGGCATAGCCAGAGGGGTTACCACGGGGGCACTGATGCCTCCCCCATTCGAACTCTGGATATAATTTTTTTAAATAGAAACAAACAAATAAAATGAAAGTAAAAGTTGCTCCAGATTGCACCTGAGGGTATTCAAAAAGATGGACATGGAAACTCTTCCCCCTTAGAGTATGACACCTGGGGACGTTCCCCTTGCACCCTCCGTAGACACCCCCACAGGTTATGAAACTTTTTGATTGCAATTTGTAGTCATCCTCTACGCTACGTTTCATGTTCACTCTCAGGTTGTATTAGTATGTCTTCAGACGTACGGATCAGGTAAAATAATATTTGTAGAGCGTACCGTACCAGTCTTTCTTTCTCGTACGACAGCACTTTTATATTTAAGGCCTCCCTACAGCAGAAACTTAGTCATTCTTGGACTTGTGAGGATGTTAGTAGAAATGAAGAATGAAAGTAGAATAAAACTTGCCACACTTTTGAAATTATAAATTATAGCTTCTATTTGGCAGAAGGTTGCTTTAGGGGTGTGGCATGTACTTAAAAAGACTTAAAAGTCTTGATTTCTTTCGAAATCTTCATTTTAAGAGACAAAAGTTTGTTCTTGCGTTGGACATCAAAAATGTATGCCAAAAAATATTTCGATTTAATGAATTTTTCAGACACACGTTCTTGAAAAACTCAATTTGATTTTTTGTTCCTACAATGTCCTTTGTCTGAGATAGAAGGATCTTCAAGAGAAAAGAAGTACCCTTCCTCTTAAAACCATGGAATGAATCATCGCATTGCACTCACTTTACTGAAAAATATCTCGGCAAATAGTAACCGGGCATCGTAAATAACATAACGTAACGTCGACTAAAGACTGAGTTTGTGGGACTGATAGAATCGTTCTGAACAAAATGTCAACTGGAAAAATACTTCTCAATTAATAAATTAAAAAATTTTAGACCATGTTGGTAAAGTTCTAAAAATGGTTTTTACCCAAATGTCGAAGTTGTCACAAGTCTCAGTGGTGGAAAGAGATTATGTGCTCCTATCGCGAGAAAGGTGTTATGATTTTGAGAGATTTTATTCACAGAACTTCTCTTTCTCCTAAAATAAGTGTTATATGTGGAAGCGAAAGTTTAAACTTAAACGATACATGCTTATATATCACTGCACCTTTAATACAATCTTACAGAAAATATCGTTTTAAACAATTATCATTAAGAATAGGCCGAATGGCGGTGAACTTACCTTCGATTGAGAATCTCCATTCTAATGCAGGTGTGAACTAGACAGTTGTGATAACTATTCATCAATGACCTACAAGCCTTTAAGCAGATTGAATTCTTACATTTTCCCTTCAAGTATTTTTTTTAATATTTTCCATTATTATACACCCTTCGATACATTTACTTCTCTCTTAAAATGCCACAATAATATACCAGCAGGGAGGTATCACGCTGTCCTAATGGGAAATATGTATTATGAGACTGTCCTTTTTTTTTTTTTTGATTGTGACTGTCCATTGAAATTGATGGAAAAGAAGAGCACACAAGGTATTCATTTCAGACAAAGCCAAATTTTGTACGCTACAAATGTCACACAGAATGCTATTACAAAAAATGTAATACGTTCATATATAATTTGATTGCTCTAACAATGCATTCTTTGATCTTGTAAGATTACATTTTGTGATTTTGTAAATTTCGCAGGTGTATATATTCATGTTCACTCTGGTATATGGTCTTCGTTGAGCTAAGCTGGCTCACTGAATCTCAAACGTTAAAGATAGTGTGACATACGATTTCCACTTTGCGGAATAAAAGTCACATGGTAATTTCGAACTTCATTTGAGTAGCGGACGCGCAAACCGATTTGTTGAGAGTAAAGGCGGGAACACACCTATCCGTTTTTTGCGTCCGGACTGCCGTTCGAATGCGTGCGCGTCATTCCTTCGGTGCACGCACGATTCAAATATAATGAATTAAGTAAGCGCATAACACACCTATCCGCATACTGTCCGTCTTCCGTTTTTGCATCCGAAAAATTCGCTTCAAGAGCGATTTTTTTCGGATGATGGATAGACGCGCTCAATGAAGCTTTGAAAAGTAGTCTTTGCAAGCGACCAGTAGTTGATTCACTCAAGCAAAAACAAACAATGGCGGAAATTTTTAATATGGAAAAATAATTATGCTCGCAAGAGAGCTAGAGGTTTTATTCAATGTAAAACACCAAAATAACAAAGATGCCGAGTTGACGAAGAATATTTGGAAGTCAATTGGAGACGTTTTGGGGGTGTGTGGTAGGTTATATCTGTGGCCACCTGCCTGCACTGTGCACAATATGGTTCCTTGGTGCCATGGTGCCTTGAAGTGATCATAGCAATTAAAGTTTCAAGTAGTTTGGACTAAAGTAATTTTAGCATGTTTGATTGATTCCGTGACGAGTAGAAAGTTTTCAACCAACACCTCAGTGTTCTTTTTCTCCAGTGCCGCTTTGTTTATAACTTGACATAATAAGTATGAGATAAGAACCGAAACCCTGTCAACTGAAATTTTTCTTATGGGTCATTAGTTTAGGCCTATATAATCATATTTATAATAAAATATTGTCTTGGCCTAGTAGGGCCTATATTCACCTTTGAAAGATCTGTACTAAATTAACGTACGTGATCTTCAGTTGATATTCTTTGGAATCTTTACAAATTTTTGAGTGGTAATCGTGAAAATTTTCAGTCACCCTCCGTATAAACTATATGAGTTTATAGATTAACATCGCAATGCACAGCTCTCGCGCAAGGGTCACTATCATACGTTCTGGAAGCGCAAAAAAGCTTTTATCGTGAGAATTACTTTACAGTCTTTCGCAGCGCAGCACAATGCCTAAATGGTCGAATACCCGAATTCTTTCAAACATTTGCATTTAAAATAAAAAAGTGTCATAATAAGGGTAACATTTTTATTCAAAACTAAAAGGTTAAAAAATCGCGACACTTTCAAAGTTCACCCAGTCAGCACCTGACCTACGCAGTGAAACCATAACGCTACCTAACATAACTTTATCAAAGGCTTTCGAACATTTTTATGTTGAAATTTCCATTGAGTGACCGACTCAAGTTAGACTACAACCATTCTACCCATGTAGCCTGCTAAGTAAGTTATTTCATTATTAATCACCTTTTGGGGTGACGGACCCCCTCAAATGTGTATCTTGCTTGCGAATTTTCGGGCCTTCAAGTCTCAAAATATACTCCATCTGGTCGGAAGACATTCTGAAATATTGGTGATATCTATGAGCGTCTACCTTCAACTCTCTTACCAAACGGACATATTAACCGTAGTTTTCCGGCCTTCCGGCCCCCCATCTACGATCATTTTTTCCGACTGATCGTTTTCCTCCAGCTTCCAGTATATTCCCAGTATAATTTCTACCTCCAGATTATCCGACCCCATTTCATCGCACGTGAGTAGCATTGAAACCAACGTCGTAACGTTCGTCAAATACAGGCTTCGTGCATTGACGACACACTGACGTCACTCTTTGTTGCCAAACAATGGACTACCGCATGCATAAAAAATTTCCCCGACACGTGTGGCAGACTATGCGCGCATGTGACTGGTTGACTAATCAGCTGCTAGCATTTGTCTGTGTTGCATTGTTTTGCCCCTAAAGGAGGGCGTACTTTATGCCATTGTGACATCATATGCACAAGGTCTATTTAAGAACGTGTCCGAACCCATCCGATATTACGCGCAAACTTAAATGATAGGTGTGTTCGCCAGTTTCTAGTGCGGATTGGAGACGCGCACGCGCACGTTCAAAACAGACCGCAAAAAACGGATAGGTGTGTGTCGCCCTTAACAGTATTTAGCGGAAAGTATAAGTCAAACTTAGCTGCTTTCACACCAAAAGTGTTTCAAGCGGTGACGTTTCGAGCGTCCAACGTTTGAACGTTTTGAGGATGAGGGAAAGTTTTAAGGATGGTTATACAAAATTTACTAAAGTTAAAAAGGAGATTTTGCTACATGATTGAAAAAGGTGTTGAAAGTATCTCTAACCGATGTGAATTGAAGCGTGCAGGTCATTTCATCAGCCCAGTCAGGCGGCGTAAGGCACAGCATGTTCAAGGCGTAACGGGGAATATCGCGTAGGGTTGAGGGGAGATTTTCAAAGGTTTCAGTAAAAAGCCGAACGGTAACTTGAAACTTTACAGGCTCGGCAATAAAAGGGGGGGGGTGGAGTTTCCCCTTCCCCATGTCATAGATGGCTACGTATGCTTCAATAAGAATTTCGTTGTTCACACACCAACACGATCGTGCTGTCACAGTGTCAGTCAACTCGAAAAAAAAGCTCAAAGTTAAAATTTATTTTCGAGTATGGTTTAAGTTCAAGTTTGGTTTCCCTTTAGTCGCCTCTTACCACAGGTGTGAAAAAACGTGGGCATATTCTACAACCCGAGCCCAAAGGGGGTTGTACGGCTCAGATTCTAACCCAACCCCTACTATAAGAAGTGACATATTTGAATTCAGAGGAGACATTGAATTGAGGGAGAGAACGAAGCATGGAGTTGAGCAAGTATGTAGCATTGACTACTGATTATGTATGCCTACCTAGGTACGCACGGCATGCATTGCAGATCGGGAGTGGCACATTGTCATAATGTATATGACCGGGCACGTGATACTGACTTAAAGAATTTACCTCCCCCCCCCCTTTGAGAAATTTTTGGACATTTTATTACCCTCAGATGCAATCTATTTATCTAGTGCAACATTTAACATCAATTTTGCAACTATTTTCTCCAACTGAATATTCTGTCATCTCTGACAAAGTGTTTCGCAGGGTTATGAAAAGAGACAGGGGATTTTTTCGTATAAGCTGAAGGAATATGAAGCAAATTTTTTCCAGTCTTGTAACTTTTTGCTGTGATATACCTCTAGATTGAAACGGCACTTTCCGGATCCTGAAAACTTCATTTTTAAAAGTTTTAACTTCTAGTTGAAAAATTTGACAACCTCTGGGCGGTTCCCCCTGCCACCTGCATTTGTTAATTGTGAAGCCTTGGTATTACCAGTGGTGTAGCTAGACATTTTCCCAGAGGGACAAGCACCCAAATTTTCCGTTTTTGTTTAAATTGTGAACATCATTTCTCTGAGGACGTAATTTGCGGCGCGCCAGAGGCGCCTAAATTTTTGCCCTTTTTAGGAAAATTTTTGAAATATGAAGCTTCTATTGGAGAAAATTTGGATTCTAGGTTCCCTTTATAAGGAAATGTGAAAAGTTCGGGAATCGCCGAAGAATCTCTAAGTTCTTATTTTTTGCAAGTCTGAGATTGCACGGCGACCTTGAAAGATTGTTAATGCTACACAATGTTATCTACGGCCTACAAATTGAGGCTCCCCGATGACATTATAAGGGTCAAGCGCTTGTACTGGAGAAAATTAGGAACGTAGGCCACATGATAAAAAAATCATGAAAATGAAAAAAATTACCAAACCGATTTCTAAGGCATTACCATCGCATTAGCAACCGAGAATTTCTTCGCTCGAAGCGAGCTGAAAATTTTTCATTTTTGAATCAAATAACCACAAAATGGAGTTTTTATTGTGAGAAAATTCGGAATTTCATAAAGGAAGAGTTGGGAAAACCACACTTTAGTTGAATAGTGTCATAAGTGACAAATTTCCGTTTTTTCACTTTTCAGAACCGGGGGAAGGGGGCAATCGCTCCCTGCCCCCTCCTGTAGCTGCTCCATTGGATATAACTAAATCTTCCGTAGAAATGACTAAGGTATGTAGACGAATCCGATCAGCGCTTGTGTTTTGTGACTGTAAGCAGCCATTAGTGGGGTTCATCAACCTTATATTCTCTTTATTTTTTGTCTGCACGAATTTTAAACCCCTGATATTCAGTGAAATTGAGGGATAGATATATAATTTGCAACCATCCATGATACAGGTAAGCAAGGAAACTGAAAAACTGAAGGTAATGGACACCAGTTATGTCCGACTAAAATCAGACCATCACTTGACTGTCCGGATTTGTCTATAGTTAAGCACTCTCAATACTACTTGAAGAAATAATAAACATCAATACATTGAGCATCAAATTCAGATCGAGCGCCCTCATTTTAAGAAAGTTCGTAAGTAGTTCACACATTTAAGTGTACCTTAAAGTCAGAAAATAAAAAATATGTTTGAAACAGAATAAAAATGAATGCTAACAGTTCGATTCTCATCTTCATATGACATTCTTTAGCCGAGGTATAAAATGTTGAAATTTATCCACCTAAAACAAATTAGTCCATTGCGCTTTGATTTGTTACTTTCGGTTGTGACGTCATTGTTGTACTACTTAAATTACAATCTTTGTATTTCTAAAAGGGAATGCACCTTGTACCAAGGTGTGATTGCAGTCTTATACTCTTACGGGTAGATGTTTTTAATAACGCCCTCTTTGTGCAACATGCTGAGCAAGCAAACAGAAAGTGTTTACGGTTATGAAAACATTTTTAAGCTTAAAAGGAAACAAATCATGTATTCCGAGTCGTACAATAAGGAAGTCACAAACTAAAGTGCGCAATGGACGTAATTGTTTTAACTGATTAAATTTCAACGTTTAAAATCTCGGCTCAAGAATGTCCTATAAAGATGGGAGACAGACTTTTAGAATTCATTTTTCATGCTGCCACACTAAGGCACCCCCAAAACTAAGCTAGCAAGTTATTTAACTTTTTAACTATATATTAACCACATTAGTGAATCAGTGAACCAGTGAATCTCTCAGTGTTGTTTTAATTTCAAACCACCCAAATTGTTCTTGTTTCGCATGGTGCCCTTTTTTCAGTGCTTTGCAAAAGGAATACATTAGTTCCTCAATTTCAATTTCAACTTGACCAAGCAGGGAGAGAGTTCTAACAACTCCCTGGACAAACTCCGCCCACCTCCGCCATTTTACATGTGGCAGCGCACCGCTATTTCAAGGACTTTCGACAGAGAATGTTACTTTACCAATTAAACACCACAAAAAGAATTCGAGACGCAGTATTGCCAATGTTGCTGACGTGATACAAGTGCGGTAGACCGAGACAAGATATGTAAAATAAAGTGGTAAATTGAAGGCGACCATGGCTATTCTCTGCTTGATTTCCTTGTAACATGAAAAATGGTTCTAAGTTGGATGACAAATTGTACAAACTTAATTTAGCAGAAACCAACCGATTATTATTATTCAAGCTGGCCTGGCCGAAATAGTCAATTGTCATGATGCTCAATCGGAAAACATAAAAAGTCTACGTAATATGAGCTTTCCTAGTAGAGTGATGCATTGTGCATGTAGCGCACCCCTGCCCCCCCCCCCCCCCCCATGATTCATCTCACAAGATTAACAAGAGGAACGGGCAACATTGAAACCATTGGAGTAAATGATTTTTGTCAAGTATTGAAGAATGTATTAATTTCAGTCCCAATAATAAAGGATGGGGGAAGAATTTTTACCATCTCCACCCCTTCAACTTGCATGTCATAGAGCTGTAATCTACCAATTACTTTCTGTAATGAAGACTTTAAGCTCTCTCGCTTCAATGAATTTCGTGTAGGACAGTTGAAAAACGGTGGACTCTAAAAAAAGGCGGCCCTCGACCCCGCATGAATAAGCCTACGTTGGTTGAAAACCTTGGTAAATGCCCTTTTTTCCACTTGCGCTATTAAGGATATTGGTGTTTCACATTCGGTGTTTTGCGCTTAATTTTTCATTTCATCCCACTGGTATAAAGCTTTTCTCAGCTTCTTTTCCCTGACACTTGAACATAGGCTTCGTTTAGGTAGTCATGTCCTACTGCAAATCTTCAACTTAGTTTACTACATTGTATACAACAGGCCTGAATCCAGACCTTCCAAAAAAGGGAGGGGGGAAGAGGCTGACCTAAGAGAAAGTAGGGGTGTGAGGGAGTTGCACTGCTAATTTCGTGTATGTTATATTGCTGATGTGACGTAAAAGAGATGGCTGAGGCCGTAAAAGTCCCCCTCCCCTTGGATCCGCGCCTGTATAATCCTACATAACCAGGCGAGTCCAAGCCCCACTCCTAACCCTTTTTTCGGTTGCAATTGGTAACTAATTGAGTTAAGTGGTTCAGTTACAGTTAACTGTGGTAGATAAGAGACCCTGAAACCAACGATGCGTTACTCAAATTAATAGGTTAATCCCATCGTAGTAAGTACGGAACTTCTTCAACCTTTAAGTTTCCCCGAATCAGCGACACGATCATTTCCAACCCAACTACGTCAATTTGCGTGGCATCTGGAGAGCCTCCCTTGGTGTGATACTTCTTTGGAGGGGTTCCACCCCACCCGCTAGTTTTTTCCTCTTCCACTAACAGAGGTGTGGGCATGACCGCCCCCTGATCCCGGCGCCCATTTCGCTCGCTACTGCATGCATGGTTTCAATACGTGGACGCTTTGACTGGAAAGTAAGCGGCAAATCTAATGAAACTTACGATGCATTGAAAATCGGGATCGCCAATAGGTTACAGATCACATTACTGATTTTCTTCTATCAGTAAATTTGTAACCTAGGTTAGGTTAGGCTAGACCCTAACATAAACTATGTCAGGCTAGGGCTAGAGAGTCCATAGGCAATGCAGTGGTGGATCCAGGCGTGCACCAACGTGCGCCAAACTCTATTGTGCGCCGACTCTATTGTGCGCCAACTCTATTGACCGTTATGCGTGAAAATATTTGAGGAACAAGGTGAAAAATATAGCAACATTTTGCCCTTCAGCCCTCTTCCAAAAGCAAAAATTTTTCAAAGAGGAGGAGGTAATCCCTCCCCATAAACCTCTCCTCCAGGACAGGATTAGGACAGGATCAATCGAACCTTGCACTACATCTGTTGGATACGCTTCTGCGTCGGATGAAAAATACATCAGAAAGGATAAAAACACTACTAAGAACTCTAAAAATCAAAACAGTTACACGCCCTACTAAATTCTTTGACAATTAATAGGTAGTCTATCCAAGATATTTTTAACCCATTGACGCTCTTAGATAAAACAACACGTGATACTTAATGTGCGTATAGGCACGTGTATAAAGGTGGGGAGGGATCGGGTGAAATCATGTTCTACAACTTTTAGTGTATTCGTGTAACATATAACAGACTGATAATAAATGAAACAAAAATTTCATTACCTATCCCGACAAACGCAAATGTTTCGACATGCGTTTATATTTATGTTTTAATTGATGGATAGCGCCTTCCATTTCAGACAACGTTGTGTAAGCCGAAATGTAATGAGACTTAATACGAAAGCCCTATTAGTGCCACCTATATAAATGTTTTTAAATCTGCAATTACAGATTAATGACTCGTATTAACAGTTTAACAATCTGTGTATACATATAAAAGAATCTGTAATTACAGATTCTTAATCTGTAGTTAAAAATTATTTATGTACAGATTACTAACCTGTTTTTACGGGGCCATACTTTACTAGGTCTGATAACAAAGGACGATGATACGGCTTATGTTGAGCAGATACACAATTTTGTTAACTATTGTAGCAACAACTTCCAAGAAAAATGAAATGGTTATTGATTATCGGAAGCCAAATAATGTCCCAATTGTTGTCACTATAAGTGGAAGTATGGTTGAAAGGGTGGACGCTTATAAGTATCTTGGAGTGGTTATTGACAATTGACTTTCCTGGCATGAACACGTAGAAGCTTTATCGAAAAAAACTAAGCCCTAGAATGTATATTGTAGGCCATGCGTATTATGAACAAATTTAATGTTAATAAAAATATCCTTGCCATGTTTTATAATTCAGTTATTTGTGGGGTTTGGCAATATAATCTTTTATCGTGGGGTGGGAATATACGCATTGGAGACAAATATGCAATTTACACCATCATTAAGCAGGCAAGTCGTATCATAGGGTAAGTTCAGTCAGCCATCGCTGACTACGACCTATCACCGTCGTTTGGGGGCGAAACTGATGAAGATTATGCAAGATAATGATCACTCACTAAGTGTTGTTTTACATAAATCGGTTATTCCTAGAAGTGGCAGAATGAGATTACCCAGTACTAATCGACACCCCTCCTCATTTACACCACAATATATCAAATTCCATAATCTTAATTTCAAACGCTAATTCTTGCCTTCTTGGTTCCTATTGTCTTATACTTTTACTTCTCATATTTTACGTCTTATGCTTTCCCTTAGTTCTTCTCTTTTACTTGTTTGTATGTATATATTTTTGTAATTTCACTGTCTTTTGTTGTTTGTTCTGTTTTATGCGAGCATTCAGTTACCCTTGTCGGGTTTAATAAAGTTGATCTTATCTTATCTTATCTTGTCTCATCTTATCTTATCATACCGAAGACTTTAAAAATGGAATCATCTGCCATTGCGCTTGATGCTCAGCATAAACAACGGAGCAGGGAAAATAAGCCAGTGAGCCACAACTGGAAATAGGCCGTGGCCGGATCGAATTGAACCAATTGGATGGAAAGTGAACCGTAAAACTCTAACTACAGATTATTAATCTGAAGTTACAGATTTAAAAATATGTATACAGGTGGCACTAATTGGCTTTCGTAGACAAACTGTAATGAGACTAACTACAATGAGACGAACTAAAAGGAGAAGTAAAAGGAGACAAATTATGAGGAGACGAACTACAAAGGCAAGAACTTTAACCAGACGAATTTTAGAGAGACGAACTTTAACGAAACGAACTTTAATGAGACGAACTTTATTGAAACGATCTTTTAATGAAACGAACTTTAATGAGACGAACTTTATTGAAACGATCTTTTAATGAAACGAACTTTAATGAGACGAACTTAAATGAAGCGAACTTTTATGAGACGAACTTTGATGATATGGACTATAAGGAGGCGAACAATATATAGACCGATAATAAGGAGAAGAACAATAAGAAGACGAAATATAAGGAGAAGAACTTTAATGAGACGAATTTCAGTGAGACGAACTGAAAGATATAGGGTGAAATAAGCTTGAATGAAACAAACTTGGATTAAGCAAACTAACAACAGAAGACAATTTCCGATGAAACGAAATTAAATTAGAAAAAAAATTGAACGAGGCAACGAAAAAAGTGAACAAAATAAAATGAGACAACAAAATTTGTTGAAAAAAATTACAACGAGACAACAAAATAAGTTTCCCTTTTGGCTTTCCATACTCTCTCCGGGTATTGTCGACATGACACCCACCAACCCGAAAAAACAGGCTACCGTCCTGAATGCTACATGCATCATTTCTTAAGGAGCGGAGAAGCCATTTAAAAGGAACTCCATCTGTCCATAGATAGTGTAATCTTAGGCTCACGTGTTTTTGTTTTTTGTCCAAACGTTTACATTGACGATGGACACATACAAACATGCAAATACACAGCAAAACATACTATACCATTCCAGTTGTACCGTTAAGTTTCTAGATCTGATCCCTTTACAGTTATCGTGACAAAACCCCCCATTTTTCACGTAAATAAAATTTTACAACATCGCAGCATACTATTACTCTTTAGTACAACAAATAATATTTTTTTTTATAAACGTTTAGTTGTTTGCTTTTCACTACAATCATATATTTATTCAGTACTTTTTAATATCCTGTGATTGTTTCTCTAGATTTACAAATATTAACCTTTTTTCCATGATAAAATCGAGCAGTTTGCAGGCAACATGAATGGGAGATGAAGCCACTCCAACTTAAAGTAGTATAGCGAACTGTCCTGTTTCATGATTGAGGTATAGTCTGGAGAGTTATGTGATAATATTTTCTTCTCATCAAATGTGAAATTTACCAGCAGTATTTTCTTGGTTTTTCTTAAATATACAATACCGAATTCCTAAAATATGATGAAATGAAAGGTAATTTGAAAAGAAATAAAGAAAACATTGTGAGATTTTGCTGTAGCTTCCAAACAAATAAGTTTGGGACCACTGCTCTTACCCTTTAAGTTCCCTTGCTTGGGTCAAACAAAGTCCTATTGCAATTACAAGAAATCACTAGGCCTTTCGGCTATCTGGTTAATGTACAGACTTCTCTGTTTGACAAAATGCAATACAATCCTGTAAAAAAGCCGCAATGATCCTAATTTTTTTATATGGAAAACTCCCTTTACAAAATTAACAAACTATCATGTATTTCTAAGAGTAGCTACGTTAAGTGATCACACGCATGCACCATGGCGGGGGCATTAAATTGATCATAGCACATCCGTCAAATACCCTTATTGGTTAGTTGTCCCGCATGGTCTTCTATAAAGCTTTCGTGCGTTGCGTGCGGTTAGTATCTTTCTAAAAACCCGAAGTTCATCGATTAACCCGTAAAAGTATTCATTTGATTTTCCCTGTCCAGCTTGCCCAATAGTAAGAGGTGAATCTCGAATGACCAGAGGACCCGTGCAGCAGTTGATGTTCCCGTCTTGACGAACACCATCTAACCAAACTTTCAGACGACCGGTGTCACCGTTGTAAGACATCGCGATGTGATGCCACTCATTCATGGCTGCACTCAAACCGGAGTAATCCCATGTTTTAGGGCTGTTGGCGGTAATGACACCTGCGCCAAGGAAGGTTCCTCCGAACTCTCTTCCCATTCTGATCTCCCAGCTGCATGTATCGTAATAACCGTTGTTTACGATACCTTGGTACTGACTCCGTCTTCCAATTCTCTTGAACCAAACGCTTACTCCAAACCGGTCACCCCAGTCAAAATTACGGAAGGAATCCACGGTTATTTTAGTCATACCATTTAAATAGATAGAAGTTCCACAGATGCTGTCATTGGAATACTCCTCCTCTCCGGTTAGAATACCGGTGTTGTTTTTCCAGTGATCAGTGATGTCACCTTCAAAAGGGTAGCATGCTGTGGTAATTAAATAATAGAAGACATTTAAAGTCGTAGCAAATATTCACTTTTGATACTTGAATTTTAGAAAGCGCTTTAAACCTAAAATATTCCCATAAAAAGTTCCAACTTGTAAGCGCTTTGTAAAAATATAATGGCGAATATTCACGTCATTTTACCGCGGGTGGAAGTAATCTTCTTTGACTACACGATAGTTGCATTAAATACGCTCAGACTCTGTGCCCGAATTAAGGGAAGTGCGCTCCAATGAATATTCAAAACCCTTACTAGTGTGAGCACTTTTAGACACCATACAGCTTACACAAATTCTCGCACATAACGTCACTTTGTGTTTGATCGGTTTTATTGTGCGTGATGCTCCGCATAAGCAATGGAGTAGGAAAAACAAGCCAGTGAGCCACAACTGGAAAAGGCCGTGGCCGGTTCGACTTGAACCAATAGGTTGGAAACTGGACCGTAAAACTCCATCTAACTAACTTGATCGGTTTCAACATGGCGGACACATGTCCAGGAACTTACAGTGAGTGCAGTCTACATACGCGGTAACGGGAGTTTTACTGCGTTTTTAGGGCGGAGAAGACCACATTCTTCAGGACATTTTAATTGGTTCCATAATCATATTCAGGGTTAACATATTGGGTTAGTATTAGTTTTAGTAGCGGCTGGGTTAGTTACTTCTTTAACGTTAGAGTTTGGACTACGGGACATCTTATTGGGTCTTAGCCCTCCTTTGCCCTTTAACTTGTTGCGCTATTTTCTGGTTAGTATAACTGACATGTCATTTCATGATCCAGTATCAATTTCCACAAAATAATGTTAGGGTGATTTTGGAATAAGGGGTAGGTTTTGGCCAATCTCCAAAGAACTGAGTCAGTCAATGGCTTGATTTGGCTTTACACATACTAGGAAAAGAATCATGCTTTCAAACAGTAAAGACTAGGCCTATACATGAAGTGAAATGAACTAACCTAACCCACATCTCGGGAGGCTATTCTGCTCCATTCGAGGCATATCCCACATTGAAAAAAGTGCGTCATCCAGTATAATACAGGGCCATGGAAGTACTACCTCGGAGGTAGTACTTCCATGATAGGACAGTGAATTTAACATTTTGAGGATCAGAAAGCCTACTGGCTCATCGAGCCTCCAAGATAAGAGTGAGCATGGATAGATAAGCCTACTAGCAAATTTCACCTTCTCTTTTCCACTTAGTACCCTAGTGGCTAAAGAATAAGGAGGCGGGACGCGTGCCGTATTAGGCTTCTTATCGCTTCCTCCTTCCTGGAACGCCATTTAATGTCCACATCCTACGGACGTAAGTATATCCACAGTGTTTTGACAGTTTCCCTAAGGCAGTGTAGGGGTGGAGGGTATCTTTCTAGGGGGTCATGATAGTAAATAAGGTCATACCTACGAGTCTTTTCCTGTTATTTGGCTGACATGGGTTGCATGAAGTATCCAAAATGAGACCCAAAAAGTGCGATAGGAAGATAAGCTTTCTGTGAAATTGAATTTGAAGGATAAAGAGTTACAACATATTATAAAGATCATATGCACTTTTCCCTGCCCTACAGTGAAAATGCATGCATCAAAAGTGCAGTGACTGTAGGCCTATACTAAGTTTCTCTATTTTTGCACATGACTTTACCCTGCCTCTCACTTGGTGTCTCATAACTTAAAACAGATCTCCTTCTTGACACTGTGAGATAAAGTTTCATTATAATTACATCAAACTTAGTTCTCAGCGCTATAATAGGCCTGATAATATGATATCTTTGAAGCTCTCGTATTTCACATCTTTGAAATAATTTATGAAATTCTCACTAACGACATCGCTTGCACAGATTGAAAGGCTTGACCAAAGACCGGCGGTGACAGCGACTCTGCTGATTATATAAACCAGAACGCAAGTCATTCATACTCGCGAATGGAGGCGGTCTAACGGTTCTAGTGATATTGACAGAGTCCCTGATACGAACAGGTAGTAGATGGTTAATTTGTTATGATGTCAGGAGGATATCAGTGTTGAAAATTTATACAGGTGAAACGTAAGTTGTGTGAGGTGAGGGAAACAGAAATGTTTATACTACAAGATCGACGTTTAGAAAAGTACATATGAGTGATACGTATAATGATGTTAAAATTGACTAAACAAAACAGGTGGAAGATATTTTCTACTAGATCTAGAAAATAGACGTGTTTAGATTGCAGAAGAATTGTTTTATTAATAATTTCCGACCGTAGCCAAAACTGTCAGAATTTCACACATATTATTGGGAGTTCAAAATATCAAAATGTCGCCACGAATGACAATTTCATCTTTTTTTAGAGTTCTCAGTATTAATCGAGGGCAGTTAACCGGATCACCTGTATGTATATGCATCGCATGATCACCAACATAGTAAGCATATACTTTCAGATCAGCCTGGAGATGTATATGGCAAGCGAAATGTCCAATAATTAGAAAAACCAAGTTTTTCGATCGAAAAACCAAGTTTATCGGTCGAAAAACCAAGATTATCGGTCGAAAAACCAAGTTTATCGGTCGAAAAACCAAGATTATCTCCATATCTTGGTCTTTCGGTCGAAAAACTTGGATTTTCAAAATAACTTGGCTTATCGGTCGAAAAACTTGGATTTTCAGTCGAAAATCCAAGTTTATCGATCTATCTGGTATATCGAAGGATAAACTTGGTTTTTCGAAGCCGAATGTCCAATAATTAGAAAAACCAAGTTTATCGGTCGAAAAACCAAGTTTATCGGTCGAAAAACCAAGATTATCGGTCGAAAAACCAAGATTATCGGTCGAAAAACCAAGATTATCGGTCGAAAAACCAAGTTTGTCAATGCAAAACGTCCAATAAATAGGAAAACCAAGTTCATCGGTAGAAAAACCAAGTTTTTCTATCGAAAAACCAAGTTTTTCGATTGTTTCGAAAAACCCGGTTTTTCGATTACCATGGTGATTTGCAGGTTCTACTTTCTGTGACCACGACATGCGACTCCTTCAAATTGATGGGCTATGTAACAACATGCATGCAGCTCAGTAAGTACGTACAGTACATATCATATTGCATAGCTAAGGTTGGTAACTTCTAAAGAGGACATCGTCAAGAAACAAAAATGGAATTTAGGTTGGCCAAAATAATATTCTTGTTTGTGATTATCAACACTGTTTCAGCACCATTACCTAACAGACAAGAAAGATCGTCAGAACCTAAAGTTGCTTCATTCCTTAGTCGACTACCAGATCTTCGCTCATTTCAACGGTGAGTAGCCTGCCCCCACCCCGACACAAAAAAACGGAAATGGAAGGAATGGAAGAAGAGAAAAGGAAAAAGAGGAAAAGGAGGGGAAGGAAAGGAAAGAAAGGCAGAAAAAAAGGAAAACGGAAAAAGAAGGGGAAGGAAAGAAATGGGAAAGGAAAAAAGAGAAAATTGAGAAAAGAAAGAAAGTGGACCAACTATAACATCAAAAGCAAGGATGATCTGCATCCGTGGAACACTGTTTTGGTCAATATATGAACATTCATTTAGAAAAATATATGAACATTCATTTAGTCGCCTAAAGTTAATATAATAATAATATCTGAGGTCCACTTTATCGGAGGAAAGACTTTCCTATCGTGCTCTCCTCATTATACAGAAAGCGACATTTCTGCGAGTATTGACTTTGATCCAGTCATCAATACATTCAGTATATGACCATCTGACGAATGGAACTTAACTATAGGACAATACAGCCCACATTTAAAGACCGTCCACGCAAGAAGACCAAGAACATAAAGCGTTTTTTCCTTTAACGTTTAAAAAATGTTTATTTGGATGTAATATATCAGATATATTTTCATGTTGACATATGAATAGTTAAACTTGAGTTCGTGTATATTTTTCGTTTTACCTGAAGACACCAAGTCATGTAAGTGTTGACCATATTGCATAAAATTTGCTCGCATTTGGGATGTGGAAAGTAATCTTTTTTTTTAAAGTCATCCCGACTCTCTGTCAAAGGGCCGGGAGGTGAAAAGTAATCAAAATTATACTCAGATGGTGGTGTTTGAGGAGGGAAGCTTTCCACAACACAACCATAGGCGTAGAAAGCGGGGACTGGGGGCGGTGACAACCCCCCCCCCCCGTGAAAAATGAAGCAGCGGAACCATGCTTCCGCCCTCCTGGGTAATAAATCCCCTTTTTTCATTGTTCCAGATCTCAAAAGGAGCAACTAAACTGCAATGTGAGGTGCATTTGTTGTCGCACATAAATCAGTTTGGCAAACTTTTCCGAGCTCTGGAAATGACAAAATCGGATATTTAGCATATGTGACACTACATTATCAAGAGACACCGCAGCTATATTGCCATTTTGTACACTGTCTTTCATAGAATTCCAAATTTTCTTCACTGAAAGCTCTTGATTTTGAAATATTTTGTCTAAATAGTTCGAGAAACTTTTGAAATGTAATCGTAAACTGTCAGTTCGTAGGCCTTAGATAACATTAGGTAGCATCAACGACTGAGTAATCGTGCAATCTAGCTTCTTCTGGAAGCAGTTTATCCTTTGGTTTCGCCGAACGGCTTTTTGCCAGACAGTCGGGAGGGCTTTAGAATGCAATTATTCTCAGACTTGCCACCAATATTTGAAGGAGGTACAGATTCGTCAGTAATCCCGCAATTCTTTAAACTTCCTCATGGAAAACCCAGAAAGCTTTCTGCAATACAAGCTCCATATTTACAAATGTGTTTAAGGACCCAAATTTTCGGTATGTACCTAATATAGTAGTGTTCACACCAAAGAAAAAAATCAGAATTACTTAAAAAAAGTTGTTCTTGCTCGTAGAAAAGGCAAAAAATTTAGTATAAAAATGTACCTTTTGGTCAATGGGGTATAATGAGTTGCATGGTCCAAAATTGTACTCTCCCCCCCCCCCCCACCCCAATATTGCCACTTAACACAACACTTCCCTTGAGGCCCTAAGACACCCACAAACTAAAACAGTGTACATCATCTCAACAGCTCAACTAGTACAAAATCGGGAAACCTCTATGCTATTGCGCCCCCCCACCCGGACAGTCAGGTCTGGTTACGCCACTGATTTTGGTCAACCTGAATTCCATTTTTGTTTCTTGATGATGTTCTTTTTAGAAGTTACGGACCTAAGCTATGCAATCGGTCGAAAAACCAAGTTTATCGGCGAAACACATGGATTCGACCGATAAACTTGGTTTTTCGACCGATAATCTTGGTTTTTTGACCGATAAACTTGGTTTTTCGATCGAAAAACTTGGTTTTTCTAATTATTGGACATTTCGCTTGCCATAGATGTAACTAATTAGCTATCAATTCGAGTGGCTAACGAATAGAGAGAGGTCTTTTATTTTGCTACACCCTCGTCAGAGATCTCTCTTCCCATTCCTACTATAATTGTCAACAACATAAACAGTACCGGTGTAACAGATTAGTCTCGCCGGTTGAGTAAATCATGGCGGCGAACTTGCACTGCGACCCGTGCACTGAGTAGGTTAGCCGGGCAAATGCGTTCTATGATAGTATATCTCTGTGGTAGTTCAGTACAAAATAATGCGATCGCCCGCCCGTCCGCATGCTTTCGGCTAGCTAACTGTAATATACATATGTACCTACTTAAAGTTAAAGCATTTCAAAGTGACAGCCGTAAGAGACGCCTTCGGTTTCTGAGAGCCAAATATAAAATAATTAAAGGCATTCTCTATACAACTGATGGGAAGTTGCGGGTCAGGTCTCGTTCACGCCATGACGATAACCTCTGTGCCTGTACCACTCTAGAACAGGTGTGTGCAATGATCAGTGTGTCATAAAGTTAACTTCCAAAAGAATGAAAAATTCAGTGTGATGGATGTCTACGGAAGCCTCTAATGTTCTGAATTAAAGGAAAAGTTAAATCATAATGGATTGCGAGCATGTGACTGGCGTGGTATGAATATGTAGTCGAAGCTTTGTGGGGATTGTGTTGAAAAGACAGGTAATATTATCATGTGTTTTTTTTATGTGAATATCACGTCCCGTTTACGAAATAACAATGTACGTATACTACATGTAGTTTTGTCTCTTTTCATGAACGAACTATGTTCAATGTTGGGTGAGGTATACATCCTAGTTACTGAATTCTTCGTTTGAATGTAATACCGACGTTACTGTAAATAACTGTTTATTTCATTTACTCGTTTATTCATCATGATTATGTCATGCAAAAGAAACAAAACGTTGCAGTTCAATAAGCTTTTATGTTTCGTACGAGTCGTCAGGCTAACATATATCACTAGAGTTTAACGAACACTCAATTTAGTTCAAACTGCTTCGTACGAAAATGAACTTACATATTGTATGTGATGTCTAAATCCAAAAATTAAGTGATAGCTTGCTATAATGAGTGAGACAGCACACGAAACAAACTAAAATTAAAGGCTGACTTTAATGTGTGGTTTGCTTTGCACTCGACAAAGAAATAATGTACCAAAAAAGGGGTATTATGGGGAAAAACATTTCAATAGAGTTTCATTTCGTACGAAGTAGTAACTACAAAATGTTACAAACCACCGAAATTATTATTAGACATGCATGCAACTTCATACGGAACCGCACAAAGTATTGATTGTGATGTATTGATATCAAATTAAACAGTAAGTTGCCTTTATTTTTAGGTGAAATAACACACGAAAACAACAAACTTGCAAAATGCTTTTGGACCAAGGAGGTTCAACACCTCCTTCATTGGACACTGTAACTTGCTGGAGGGGTCGCGCTTTACTGAAAACAGCTGGTTGCCCACTAGATCAAAGACAATGCATATCGCGTCCAACAACGATTTAAATTCTTTTCGTAAAAAAGTTTATTACAATTATGAATCTACATCTCGTTTAAACTGTTTAAATCATTTATTCAAAATATATTACACAAACACTTGGGGGAGTATCAGCGTACGTAGAGTATGCCCTCAGCCGGAAACTTGACCAACTTTTGCCTTATTTCCCTCCAAAGGGCCACGGTAGCCTTTGTTACGGCATAGGCCTATTGGGAAAAAGCACCTTAAGACTTTCTACAAAAGCACCTTAAGCTTCCTACAAAATGTACGAAATATTGTTTGGTGATGTAGATATAAATTTGAGCGATTGAAGTCCCCTTTAATTTGTATAATGATGATCCACCCGGGAGAAGGTCAACGTTATACTAGACATTCCAGTTTATAGCTTTTCACTTGATTTGTCTGTTGTAGAAATATATCTAGTGAGATAAGTGCACTATGTCGATTCCTGCTTAAGGCGGGAAAATTTAAGTTTATGTTTCGTACGAAGTACTAGTAGTGTAGTTATGTTAACAAAGTGCTGAAATTATTAGTATGCATTTAAACAGCTTTGTACGGAAATGTTATGGCCAAGTACATTGCTTACGATATACATTGAATAACTGAGCGATCATTTTCTTAATTTTAAGTATGGTTCCTTTCAAGACGAAGTCAAAAGAAATGAGATTACAGCTTGCGGAATAGTTTCTTCCTCGATTGGTTTCGTCAGCAAATGGATCCAGTAGGATACGGCATTTTTTCTGTCCAGGCCTAAAGCGACGACGAATTAATATTATTTCGTACGAAGTGAAACAAAGATATGTTCAAGTTACCAGCTGCTCTAAAAATTATCACGCATGCATGTAGCTTCTAACGAAAATTAGCGAAATATTGTTTGGTAATACGGACCTAAATCTGAGCGTCAGACTGCCCTCAATTTTCCCCTTATGGGGTTATTCACATGAGTCAGGCAAAAGAAATGACATTTCAACGTGAGTGGTAGCTTTTCAACAGACTAGTTTCGTCAACAAGTAGATTTTCTAAGATAAAGCGTTTCGTCTGCAGTCCATGTTTTAAGGCGATAACAACTTAATTTTGGTTCGTACTAAGTTGAACTTAAGTTTGTTTACGAGCTACTAAACCTATTATTATCATCTTTGCATGCAGGTTTGTGTGAAACTGTACGAAATATTGCTTAATATGTAGACCTTACTTGCCTCACCGATAACTCGTTAATGAATTAACAAGCCCTTTACCTTCACTGCACTGTACAGACATTTGCTATTAACACGTTCAAATTTTAATTAAGTGTTACGATACGCTTTATTTTTCAAAATGTAACACTAACAGTCGTAAATACTGGGGTATTGATCGTGATGTAGTACAGTGTTCCCAAAATTGAACGATAGACTGACTTTATTCTTATGCGAGATTACGCAAAGAAAAAAACTTATTATTTTGGACACTTTAGCGCAAATAAACGGTTTATTTCATTCATTCTTTCATTGAATTGCTATACGATGGGAAGGAAACAAAAGGCTGCATTTCAATTGGCATAGCCTATACATATATATTTCGTACGAAGTTGTTGTTGCCCCTTACTAAATTGCCTTTCCCTTAGCAGCCCCACCACACCCACTAGAGACTTGGTCCAAAAATTATATTCGTGCTGGCCGGTGATAATATTCAATCCGGGCTACCCGGTTCATACCATCTGGCCTGTGTCTATCTCCTACATGCACAAATTTCTTCCAAAATCAAACTTGGTGTGAAGGTAGAATATTTGAGTGGTTTGAAGAAATTTGCACTTTCGCGGCCAGTGCTGCCAACCATTGGCTAGTGCAACAACCAACCCCATGTTGGGTTTGGAAAAAAAAACCATGTTGGGTCAATGCTGTCCCAAGGGTCGCAACGTTACCACTATTACCTCACATGACCTCACTTACCTCTTGGGTGGAATAGACATACCCAGTGGAGTACGAGACGGGTGCAGGGGGAAGACTGGCACCAAATTGCTGCAAAATCTAAAGTCGGGCAGGAATGTGGGAAAAACTCGGACAAGAATTTGGAGAATATTAGGACAGTTCTTTAATTTTTTAAAATTGCCCGAAATGGTGAGATATTAGAGAGAAGGTTTAATAAATAGTGGGACGTTTTCAATTGCCAAATTTATTCAACGGACAGACAGAAAGGTTTTCAGGTGCACTGCCCAACGGTTTGCCATCTGTCCTGCCCTAGAGCCAAATACGGGCAACGGTTGTGAAAGTCGGGTAATTTCCTTTTCGATTCTTTAATGATGCAGAGTGAGAATGTCTTTCCATAAGTCTGCTGGAAAATTCATTCAAACATATCTTGTAATGTTACTTTTTTTCAAAAGTAAAATCATGTGTATACTAGTCAAAAGTTATGTCAGGCACAGAATTTCATCAATATTTATTGAACTTAGCCAAGAGTCGCAATAGCGTAATATTTTTATTAGCATGTTTTCAAGTATGTTTTCAATTCCGTTTATAGTTTTCCCACGAAAATATGCAAGACCATTTCATCCATTGGTAGTAATACATTTCATGTGGTAATTTTGTGATCAAATAGCGACTGCTTACATCTTCTTATAAGCTTGGGAAATGTCATTTTCGACAGTCTTAGGGCTCCGTTTTTTCAAAATTTCTTTCCTAGCAAACTTTTAGTTTTAAGTGAATTTTTTTATTAAGAGGATCCTCAAAATGGCGACTGATAATATAACAAGCGTAGGAAATGCCATTTTTTACTGCCTCAGGTGTACGAGTTTTTCAAATTTTCTGGACGCTCCGCGCCAACCAGTGGTGTCGCTCTGCTTAGATTGTTTTTCAGACAGAATTACATTTTTCGTTTTCGGGCAAACATATCTTCGGCCCCCAGGATGAAATATTCCCACATGCCTATGGAAATAATTACTCAGACTTGCGCTGGAACAGCTACTTGCAACATACACCATGATTTCAGATTTGCAATCCTAGGATCCATACTCCACTTGAATGAACTGAGGTAGTAGTATTTCAAAAATGTCTTTCAATCTGAGGAAAATCACAAATATTTCGCACCACATTGAACACAATTAAACCTAGCCAATGCCACTTCCAGCCATCTGATAGGTGCTAAAATCCAAAATTTTCTTTGTACGCTCCGCAGCAACCGATTGTGTCGCTGTGCTTAGTTAATTGCTTCCACACCAAGCGTGATTATAAGTTTACAAAATACACAGACTGACATTAAAGTCACCCTCCCGGCCAATAAAAGATGTTGCAAAGGGCGCAACAATAATCGTAGCGCAGATAGCCCTCTTGTTGTCGGGGATAATTGTCAACAAAGACAATAAAAAGAGTTCATAAAGATACCAAAATAGCTTCCATAACATTTTTCAAAATCATTTCAAGCGAACATTTAGGTTAACTTAAAATAAAACTGTTAGCATAGTGGTAATGGTTTAAAAGTTTTCATGATCAGTTTCCATTTTGCTTTTCTTCAAGTGACCATTTTCATGATAAATGGCTATTTCTGACACTGCACGATAATCCCATGTAAATGCTTATTTCTGTACTTTCGTGGTCTCAAAAGCCAGAAAATTGCATCCAAAAAGCCAAGGTTTAGGCTACTTTTATTTATTACTAATTCGGTATCTAGAGAGCAAAGCATACCTTTTGTCTTGGCTATTATTTTGTTGCAATGTACTTAATTAATGGCTATTTCAGAGTGGTCACATGATAAAAAATTACGTTAATTAGTGGTCCTTCGTGTACTTATCTTGATTTCCACATGCCAAAAATGGACACCTATGAGTGATTAATTTCCATAACTTTTTCCACCCATAAAATTGTTTGCTATTTGGCTCTAGCACGTTTTATCTTCACAGAGGAAGCCCATTATTACGTTTAAATCTTAAATCAAGACCTGACAATAACACTAAATATGACCGCCTTCTTAAATAGAATGTGAAAGAGCGGGATATAAACTTGTGCGTCGGCAGGCAGGGGCAAGGGGGAACTTGCCCTCCCCTGGAAAATAACAAACCTCAAAAAACGAAGAAAACATAAAGGAAAGGACGAAGAAAAATTACCATCTACATTTTTTGTCAGTTCACTCAGCGTTTTCCATATTTATATGCGGTAAATAGGAATAAGAAATACAATTTCCAGCGATCTGAGAGCATTTTTGGTCAAAATTTTCTTGCTCTCCGTGCCAACTCATTGTGTCACGGAGATTTCCACCCGTAAAGAATTTTGTCCCTCCCCCTCCCGAATTTTCTTCTGCGGGGGCCCATGTATGGAAATTTTAACATGTTTAATAAAAAACCTGCTGAGGAGAAATGGCAAAGTAGTCTTCTACCAGGTGTGGAAAATCAAATGGAAAGTCTGAAAAGCTGTGGCTTCGCTGAGGCTCAGGGTTTTTACTCCTTCGAAGCGCCCCTTCAGACTATTTTCGCCCCCTCTGACAAAAATCACCAGCTCCGCCACTGCTCACAGTGGCTGCTTTGTGACGAACGTGCATCGACACAGTGGCTGTTTTGTGACGAACGTGCACCGCATCAAATCTGCGTGTCATTTATGGGCTCATCGTGCCACGAAACATAATATGAAGCATCATATTGCATATTCGGAATCCGTGTCCACCCCCTTTTAATCGAACTTTTCAGTTAGTCGGAGATTACTCTTTTGCGAATCAGTGTCCCAAAACCCGTGGACGCCTGATTTTCAGTCGCATCGTATAAATGTTTTGGAACACGACTGATCCTCCCCCTCCCCAGGCGAAAATCGAATGTGACGAAAATGCTACAAAATAACTTTATAGGTAGTATTTCTTCTTAAAGATGACACATTCGCGGATACCGTGACCCCTGGAGTTGGACTCCCTCACTCCCTCTTTCAACAGTTACAGTAAGGACCCGGAAGTTCAAACGTAGGTTGTCCCATCCCCACACCTTTACACTAATTTGGAAGTTTATTCTATATTTGCCTCATCAAACGGCCACCCTTTGCCAATGAGGAGGGGTCGTTGAAAAAGTTCATTTTACTTTGGGAAAAAAACTATCCCTGTGATACGCCGATACAAAACTAGTCTAAGACACACACATTTCTTTCATCTTCGTGTTCAAATCTGTGATGCTTTTCTTCATTCCCAACACCCGATAAGGAACTAATTACATGTACTCTAGTTGAAAAAAAAAACGAATGGTAGTGTGTTAGATCGGTCATTTAACGACACACCAACACGAATATGTTTTATAGTGTCAGGGAGTCAACTTGGTTACAAGTACAAACTTTAAATTTATTTCCCAGTACTATAGGTTCAAGTTCAATTTTGGTTTCCATTTAGTCGCCTCTTACGACAGGCGGAAAATGCCGTGGGCATATCTTACAACCGCCAGCCCACAGGTGTGAAAACATGTATGATGCAATGTTATAATTACTTCATGATTCTTGTACATTTCAATGGGAGTTCTACCCTCATGCATTGAGCGAGCCATACTTAACATGCCTAACGTGCGACCCAATCGGAAAGCCAACGTTACAAAATTTGCGTCAAAGGAAGGGTTTAATGTCATGCAAAGTTTACTGTTGGAGATGTACTTTTTCTAAGCATTCTGGTGATATTTGCATTAAAAGCTGATGTGTGGTTCTCAAAATATGACCAAGTAAACTTATCACATTATCAACAAAGAGTCAACTTGAAGCAAGCACGTCTTCTATCTGTATTTTGTTTATCTTTAAACTTTACAGCCAAACTTTCTTCTGAACCTTCTTTTCTCTAAACTTTATAAACATATTTTCTCCTCAACAATCATTTTCTTTCAAAATGTGATTGCATAATTAAGTGACATGAGAATTTCAAAAGGTTTCATTACACACAGGGAGGTCATGTTCCTATTATCTTCATCTCTGCTACCGTGCTAAGCTCACTTTGGGAAACAAATCTAGTAAATTTATTTGGTTATATTTGGAGAAATTTAAGTCAAATTTGGAATGAAAATTTCATGACACTGTCTACATTTGGTTCCTTTTTTACTAATGAAAATTGAACTCTTTCTTAAACTAACCCTTTAACATAGTTTCATGCAAGTGCTGTGTTCCAAACATCTGGTATTTACATCCTAAACATAGTGCTGATCTTGACGGTAATAAATTTTTGCAACAGTCTGACTGTATAAACCGTGAATGTCATATTGTCATAGAGACCTCATTCTCACTCTGTCCGATACACTCATTCTCTTTGCTTTACTTCTATCGCGTTTCGTCGTGGCGAGTACTGGATTTCTCCTTTCTCCTGTAGCATGTCATTTCCTTCGAAATTTATGTCTGCCGTGTAGACTATCAATTACCGGGGTGACCTCGCCGGTCGGACGTATCACTACGGTAGTACTCTAACCGGGCGGTTGTTCCACTACGGGGTGGCTTCGCCGCTCGGCGAGACTACTCAGGAGGCGATCCTGCTCTGTTACACCGGTTTAAAATTTCTCACCCTCCTCTCCTTTCTTTGGTTGGTTAAGTGCGCAGCGAGAAAGTCTTTTCCCCTAGAGTACGGTTGCTCAAAGGAACCATTTTCAATTTGTCTTACAAGATTGCTAAATCTAATTGTGCCATGCCGCCAAGCACAGCCACCAATGAAAAGAATCTAATGTGAGAATATTTACAAAATGTAAAACGAAAAAAACTTGGGTTGAGGTTAACTAAGTTATTTAGATGCGGCTAAGCAAATAAAGTCCTGCGCATGGCCCATATTTGACTTTCCACTGAAACACATCAATCTCTGGAAATGACCTTTTTAAGCCGCGGTAGCACTTGATATCATCAACTGTATCACATGTCGTTCGGTTGATCATGTGGTCACCGGCAAAGCAAGCGCTCATTGGTAAGGACGATTCAAGTTTCAGTTGAAACGTCTAGGTCAGAAGAAAACTACGCAGCTACTATTGCGCAATTTTCGCATCCGGGAGACTACGTTATCTTATCCGTTCTCTATTCCTAACCCTCTGTGACGGTCTTCAGTTTTGAACAAAATAAAATATAACTTAAGTTTGTCGCTCTTGTTAGAGTTATATGTTCCTTGGTCATGGAAAGAAATCACCCGTTCAATGTTTTCCAAAAAACAACGCCGAAACTTTCACGTCAACAGATTGCTCGGATGTTTATAAGAAAAGAAGGGTAGCGACCATGTCATAAAGAACGGCAGTTGACAAAAACTATAGAAAGGGCTTCTGAGAACCCCATATAGTCGCTCCCTGGTCGTTCCAAGAACCATGTAATTGAAATATCCCTGAACTAATATGCCTCATCGTGTGATGAAACCACAGACATCCTTAAATAAATTATCTGTTTTCATGGTCAACGCCTTTTAATTTACAAACACTACAAAGTAACAAAACCAACAAGGCACAGAATAAAAACACTGTAACAAGTCTATAAAGCGGCTACTATACTTCGCATTCGCTCGTAATAAAAACTGACTTTAGAAAATAACTTTCATACGACCAGGAAACTGTTCTCTGCTGGAGCCGGCTCGAAAATTTTATTTGTGCCGAACTGCCGATACTTTCAGTGCAGTTATTCATCACCCAGATTGTCTAAATTTTACCATCTTTCGTGCCCCCTGTGGGCTGGGGGTTGTAGAATATGCCCACGGTATTTCCCCTCTGTCTTAAGAGGCGTCTAAAGGGAAACCAAAATTGCACTTGAACTATGCTTGAAGATAAATTTAAACTTTTACCTTTTTGTCAAGTTTACTGACACTATATAACATATACGTGTTGGTGTGTTGCTTAGTCTCATCTAACTAATATTTTCACTCTTCCGAGGATTGATTTTTTTCCATTCTTGGACTGAACACACTATTCTTGGAGAGAATTAACACTCTTCACTCTGTTACATCAGGGATTCCGCCAGTAATACAAAAAGGGGATTTATTACTGATAAACCCCAAGTCTGAATTGATGCTGTCCTAGGCTTAAGTTATGAGTGGGTTCGGGCCCCTGTAAGGCGAAATTTGCAGGGTTTTAAAAGAAGGGTTTAAGGTCACAACAGGATTTGGTTTGTAAGAGAGGCGCTTATTCTAAGCATTTTGGTGAGATTTCCATTGAAATCCGATGTGTGGTTCTCAAGATAGTAACAGGTAAAGTTTTCACATTTTCAACAAAAAGTGAACTTGAAGCAAGCACATATGACATCACATCCCCACAATAATGGGCAGTCTTTTGTTTTTCTTTAAAGTTCATTCTGGATTTTCTCCTCAACAATCCCATATTATGAAAATGTGGTAGCATAAGTGGCATGAGAATTTTACAAACTTTGCATCCCCCACAGGGAGGTCCTACTCCTATTAACTTAAAGGTCAACACAATAGTCTGATAAAACAAAGGTAAACAAAGCATTCCTTGTCAATGTGAGGAAGTAATATAAGCTCTGCTGCCCTCAAACTCACTTTTAAACACAAATCTACTGACTTCATTTACTGATATCTCTAGAAATGCATGTCCGATTTGAATGGAACTCTCACCACACTGTGTAGATTTGGTTCCTCTTTTACATGTGAAAATTTAATTTTTGCTTAAACCTCCCCCTTTAAAGGCCATTGATTTGTGTAAGTTCAAGCATTCCTGCAAAAGTGCCCTCTTTTCAAGTGAGAAACCAAGATATTAACAATTTTCTAATTTTCATGGAAATGAAAAGGGGAGGGTTAAATCCCCGTCTTTCCCTCCACTGTCGGAAACACTGTAGAGAGTGACTAAGTTCGTTCTTTTGTTTTTAGAGCCTCATACCGAGTACGGTGCAAGTCCCTTCCTTTAGTCAATAACCACAAGAGGGAAATGTCGCGGGGATTTTCTACAACCCCAGCCCACAGGAGCCTAAGCAGCTCTTTTTCATCATTTTGACGACTCGAATGGGAGGGACAGCTAAACAGTCTGTGTTGTTGGAAGAACTAATAACGGGAACTTTTTTGGTCTGTTGGTCTGGTACCGGTATGCAAAACGAAGACGGAAGACCAGCCATCCAGCTTTGCGGGTATAATCTTCGGTCTTCCTCCTTCGTTTCCCATACACCCAACCTCTGTTCAGTCTTCTGTATACCTCTAACATCTTCTTTTTTCCCTTTGTCACATTGGCATAGCCAGAGGGGTTACCACGGGGGCACTGATGCCTTCCCATTCGAATTCTGGATATAATTTTTTTAAATAGAAACAAACAATTAAAATGAAAGTAAAAGTTGCTCCAGATTGCACCTCAGGGTATTCAAAAAGATGTACATGGAAACTCTTCCCCTTAGAGTTGGACACCTGGGGGACGTTCCCCTTGCACCCTCTGTAGCCCCCCCCCCCCCCACAGGTTATGAAACTTTTTGATTGCAATTTGTAGTCATTCTCTACGCTACATTTCATGTTCACTCTCAGGTTGTATTAGTTTGTCTTCAGACATACGGATCATGTAAAATAATATTTCTAGAGCGTACCGTACCAGTCTTTCTTTCTCGTACGACAGCACTTTTAATATCCAAGGCCTCCCTACGGCAGAATCTTAGTTATTCTTGGACTTGTGAGGATGTTAGTAGACTGGATGTTTTTATATCTCGGTGGTTGCAGTTAGCATGAAACTTGCCACACTTTTGGAATTATAAATTATAGCTTCTATATTTGGCAGTAGGTTGCTTTAGGGGTGCGGAATGTACTTGAAAGTCTTGATTTCTTTCGAAATCTTCATTTTAAGAGACAAAAGTTCGTCCTTGCGTTGGGCATCAAAAATGTATGCAAAAAAAAAAATATTTCGATTTAATGAATTTTTCAGACACACGTTCTTGAAAAACTCAATTTGATTTTTTGTTCCTACAATGTCCTTTGTCTGAGATAGAAGGATCTTCAAGAGAAAAGAAGTACCGTTCCTCTTAAAACCATGGAATGAACCATCGCGTTGCACTCACTTTACTGAAAAATATCTCGGCAAATAGTAACCGGGCATTGTAAATAACATAATGTTACGTCGACTGAAGACTGAGGTTGTGGGACTGATAGAATCGTTCTTAACAGAATGTCAACTGAAAAAATACTTCTCAATTAACAGATTAAAATTTTGCCATTTATTGCGTACCTCTGTAGAGTGCAAATTCCCTCTACTAAAAAGTATTTCATTTATCGTACATGGAGCCAGGTTTATCGGTTTACGTATGGGTTAATTTTAGACGACGTTGCTTAAGTTCTAAAATGGTTTTTACCAAATGTCGAAGGTGTCACAAACCTGATGAAAAGAGAATATGTACTCCTATCGCAAGAAAGGTGTTATGCTTTTGAGAGATTTTTCCACAAAACTTATCTTTGTCCAAAAATAAATATTTAAACGTGGAAGCGAAACTTAAAGTTAAACGATACATGCTTATATATCGCTGCACCTTTAATTAATACAATCTTACAGAAAATTTCGTTTGAAACAATTATCATTAAGAATAGGCCGAATGGCAATGAACTTACCTTCGATTGAGAATCTCCATTCTTATGCAGGTGTGAACTAGATAGTTGTGATAACTATTCATCAATGACCGACAAGCCTTTAAGCAGATTGAATTCTTACATTTTCCTTTCAAGTTTTTTTTTAAATATTTTCCATTATTATACACCCTTCGATACATTTACTTTCCTCTTGAAATGCCACAATAATATACCAGCAGGGAGGTATCATGTTGTCCTAATGAAAAAAAAGTATTATAAGACTGTCCATTTTTTTGATTGTGACTGTCCATTGAAATTGATGGAAAAGAAGAGCACACAAGGTATTCATTTCAGGCAAAGCCAAATTTTGTACGCTACAAATGTCACACAGAATGCTATTACAGAAAATGTAATACGTTCATATATTATTTGATTGCTCTAACAATGCATTCTTTGATCTTGTAAGATTACATTTTGTGATTTTTGTAAATTTCGCAGGTGTGTAAATTCATGTTCACTCTGGTATATAGTCTCCATTGAGCTAACCTGGCTCACTGAATCTCAAACGTTAAAGGTAGTGTGACATACGAGCAAAATGTCCCGACTTTACCTGGAAGTAAGAATAAGCTTTTCAAAGGCAAAGTCATTTGGAATTACGATCAGTTTTTTACGGTTCTCAAGATATACCTCTTTAATGTTTCTGAAGCAACGTAACCCTAAAAAGACTGAGGTCAATTTGACCATGGATTTGGTCAACTATGCACCGACCTATATGGTCCAATTATTAACCACATCTACAGTATGGTGGAAGGTGACCAATTCATGGTCAAATCTGTCCTAAATCTGTGTCCAGGCACAATCCTCTTAGGCGGTATTCGACTCCAGGTGGTTCTCGGTCATGTTCTGGAACATAGAACAGTGTTCCTGTACGAGTCGATCACGAAAGAACACGTTCGCTAACCGTTCTTGCGCCCGTTAGAAAATTTGCTCAGATGAAATCCTGACAAGTCTGCTCGTCCTTGGTTTCAAGAAGTTATCCGGAAGACAAACATTTTTGTGGTTAACTCACCTTCACTGGACACATATCTCAGAAGATTATAAAAACTGATTTTACAGTTTTAACACTGGGATTTCAAAAAATAAAGTCTGTACAAAGTCTGGACAAATTACTTTTAAAAGCAGTAAAATCGGTTCCAAATTTGTAAAAATATTATTGAAATTTCCCATGAAAAATGACACTCAGCAATGGGTCACGGTAGTTGCAAAGCAAACCATGAAAGAAAACAAATCATTCGTTATCTTTGGTTTTGTGATGTCAATGCATCACCCAGTTTGAAGCATTGTCATCCAGTTTAAGAAACAGGTTTTCATGAGAAGCATTTTTCATGCAAAATCTCACTCTACCTGGGGGCAGCGGAGACGAACAGTTAGCAAGATGGCGGAGATATCTTCTCATGGAAAAATGCAAGCAGATATCAGTACAAAATAATTGTTACAACTCAGGCAGGACATGTACCCGAGAAAAATTTTTCACTAGAACAACAACTTTTGTTTTTTATGTAAATTAGACGAAGTGGTGGAAGTATGGCACTGTTCGGCAAGTGACATGCATACAGTGACCTGTTCCTTGATGATAACTGTACCTGCAAACGTTCGATACCGCCGAAGGGGAATGCATGTTTTCGGCGTCATATTCCGGAACATTCAAGAAAAGGGTGTGTCTAACAAAACCATATATTGCTAAAGTTCATACACTGGTGAGCGCAGGAATCCCTAATGTGTAACTTGAACAAACTCTCAGTAGGCCTATAGGCCTACATGTTGTAGCATGAGTTACTCCTTATGTTTTGAATTTGATGTCAATCAAAGAGCTGTACCGATTGAGCACTATATGGTACCATCAAAATTATAGTTTTGGGTGATGCGTGGCTGTTTTCAGAGAGAATATAAGATAATTTGTAAGTCATTCAACGAAGGTTGTTGGGATTAGAAATTTGAATCTAGGCCTACGAGCCCCCCCCCCCCAAAAAAAAAAATAATTGTTATACGTAAAGGCTACTAAACACAATTTGGCGAAACTTCTATTTAAACTCGACATATGCATTCCCGAGATAAATTATATGACGCTACTACGTTTGTGACCACAAGTAAGCTGAGGACAACTTAACCAGGAGTTATACCACTTCCTCACATTGACAAGAATACTTTAATCTGTCCCTTTCTTTTTCAGTCTGTTTAATTGACCTTGAAGATATATGAATATGAATCTGAAGTTTGTAAAATTCCCATGCCTTTCATGCAATCATGTTTGGGATTTGCAAAAATGCAAAGATGGTTGTAAAGTTTAAAGGAAGGAAAGGAAGTGTAAGTTATGCAAGTGAACTGCCTCTGGGCAGAATGTGTTGCCTTCGGGCGTTTTGGTGGCCTTTGGGCGTTGTGTGACCTTCGAGCGAGGTGTGGCTTTTGGGCGGGATGTTGCCTTTGGGCGTGTTGTTAATTTCAGGTTTGTTGTGGCCTTCGGGCGTGGTGTCTCAACGGGCGGGGTGTTGCCTTCAGGCGTGGTTTTGCCCTTGGGGTGTGTTGTGCCTTTAGAGGGAGGTGTCCTTGCCTTCGAACGTGGTGTTGGGTGTGGTGCCGCCTTCGAGTGTGTGTTGTTGCGTGGGTGTATTCACTTTGGGCGTTTAGTGTAGTTTGGTTTTGGTTGTTGGGTGTTGTTGTTTGGCGGCGGGTGTTACTGTTGGGTGGTGGCCTGGTGGGTGGTAGTTTGGTGGTGATTGTGTGGCGATTCCGTGTGTTGGTTTCCATTTGTTCGTGTTGGTGTTTTTGTTGCTTGTGAGAGTGTGTTGCTGCCTTCGACCTTCGGAAGCGCGGTTTTGGGTGGTTTTTGTTTGCGTATGGTGTTGGGTTGGCGTTGGGGGAAGGGTTTCGGTGTTGAGGCGGTCGTTATTTCCGTTTGTGACTATTTTTTCGTACCTTGTGTATGGTCGATCGACAGTAAGAGGTTGTGTTCTTTCGATCCAGTTTAAGTTGTCTATTTGTTACTACGTGCCTGTTTCTATGTACGATTTAAAAGAAACTGGTGTGCAACACGACTCCGGCCAGTGACGTCATAGGTGTGACCTTGGCCACGCCCTCGTTTTCATTCAGCATTTGAAAGTACCATTTTTGGCCGTTTTATCTGTTTTAGAGCGTATTTTCTCCGCAATGCCAAGTGGTACTCGAAAAAATCGATGTTTATACGAGACAGGACAAACAGTAGTTTCTGTTTACTCTCTATAAGACGAAAAAACATCCTCCAAAAAAAAACTTTAATACGGTATGAGGCTATGGCGTCATTTGGCTTGCTTCAAAATCAATTCGTGTTCCAAATGTAACCAGTTTAACTACTGACAGCTTTGACACTGCATTACAACACTGTTCAAGATCACTTCGTATAACTGAAAAGGACGTTTAGCTCCTTAAGGGAGCAGAAGTATCTCAGTGCAGACATAGACTGTGTCCACCTTTGTGGTGTTTAAGTTATTTTTTGTGATGCTACCAAATTTCTCGGAGTTTATATTGATAAGAATCTTACATGGAAAAATCACATCCAGCATGTATGTATGAAAGTCTCACGAGGTGTTGGAGTTTTAAATGGGCTTCGAGGACTGTTACCTCGCAGAATCATGGTTACCTTGTATAATACCCTTATCCTTCCGTACTTTACTTATTGTAATGTCATTTGGGGTAGCACATATACTTTTAGAATTCAACCTCTTTTCATTCTTCAAAAGCGAGCTCTGCGCCACATTTGTAATGAATTCCATCTGCAATATACAAAACCTCTCTTTGCCAATCTCAATATCCTTAATATTTATGATATTAATCGTTATTATACTGGTATTTTCATATTCAACTGGTTAAGTGATTCACTCCCGTCAACATTTAAAACTTACTTTGAATTGCGTACTGGCACATATTCCTACCCCTGTCGACATCGAAACCACATAGCAATACCTTTTTTTAGACTTAGATCCTCCCAGTTTGGAATTCGGTTTAATGGTCCCAAATTATGGAACTCGTTTCCCAATGATATTCAAGAGTGTAAACTTTTAAGTACATTTAAGAAGCAATTAAAAGATCATTTTATCACCAACTACCTCTGAATAATTTTAATTCTTTGCTATCTGTTCCATTTATTTGTGTTTTTGTGTTTCTTTTTCTGTATTATATATGTGTTTTGTAGTAATTGTTTTCTGTTAATTTAAGTCTCTGTAAAGGGGTGTCAACGTACATAAGCTCCCTGGAGCTTCTTGTTGTCACTCCTCAGTCTCTTCAGTACCCTGTACATACAAATAATTCATAACATATTTCTTAATATGAAAGACTGAAATAAAGTTCTATGAAATTGAAATTGAATTGAATTGAGAACTCCTCCGGGAGTAATCGTTTGGTTTTCGCCCCTTGGCTCTTCGCCAGGGAGTCGTGGGGACTTTTAGAAAAAAGTATAACTGAAAAGGTAAGTGACTGAAGGGTGGGCCACACATTTAGGTTACGGTTTAAGACTATCCGATAAGATTGGAAAATTTCCGAAATTTCTACGGCCTTTCTTTATAATATTTAAAAATCTTGAACTTATATTAAAGAGAAAATGGATTTTTTAAGCAGAAACTTTAGAAATGGGCTTCTTTCTGTAAAGACAGAACATCAAAGGAGAGAGACATAAGGGGAGGGGGAATGCAACAGAAAGAGAAAGAAAACGAGGGTTCACACCTTTGATGAGCTTTTATATTCTATCATACGGATAAAGACCCTTCACGGGATATAGGTAATTTGTTGGGGTTTCTTTTCAGAAATATCTGCAAACTCTAGCTAGTAAACTGCATAAAAACTTTTAAAGTTTAACGAGTTTTCGGAGGAAAGTCGGAAAGTTTGGCCTTTTTTTTTGAAGAATTCTTTCTTTTCTTGTTAGCAAAATCAAGAAGATTGTCGGTCAAGTGAAGCTTATAGGGATCATACCTTTTATCGTACGGAGAATGAAGGTTCCTCTGCATTATTTCCAAACAACGGGTTCTTTGACAGACAAAGGAATGACCCCTTCTTCCTTGGTTCGAACCATACTTATCGTTTCCTTGTACATCGTTTTTTTTTCTAAAAGTCCCCTCGACTCTCTGGCGAAGAGCCAAGGGGCGAAAGCTAAAGCATTTACTCCAGGAAGAGTTCTGCTCCCTTAAGGAGCTAAACGTCCCAAATGGACAAATACGTCCTCTAAAGGGCAAACATGTGTGGTCCTGCTTTAGACTGGCTGAATAGAACAGAAGCCACACCGTTGATGCAGTTTCCTTGTACATCGTACTTTAAGGATGTACTGAATGCCCAAGATAAAAATGGTCATTGATGGACTTACTATTAAGGCAAATGAATTGTTTAGAGATTAGTACAGGTAAGCTCATCCTAGTTATGCCGTTGACGAGTAGATGAAGATGAATAGGCTGTTTGAAGTGAATAGGAATGTTAGGAGTCTATTATTTCAGTCTGAGGTTGGCTGTGCGTTTCACGTGCTCAAAACCGGACACGATTACACTGTTTACACATGTTACCGAAACCCCCGAAACCGAACACAAACATACCAACGAAACAACAAACGTTGCTATCAAAGAGTCAATGGGCCAATCTGTTACAGTACCCAGGACACGCTTGAACTTAACTCAAACAGCCTAGAAATAATCACCCGAAATGGACCGAACCGCTCTCCCGAAAGAGGTTGGCCCGAATGAATCTTATGAAGTATATACCGTTGTTTCAGCTGCGAGGAGAATAACAGGCAAGTGAAAGTTTTATACACTAAAATTTATGGACTGGCTGGGTATAAAATTGTACCGGATAAACTACAAGAAAGGGTCAATTTGAGGAAAGTTTGAGAAATTATGTGCCGACAAGCTTCAGGCGGCCGCCGTTAATCTTTCCGTGTCAAATAAGTCCTAATCACTGAGTTCTTCTAGTTCAAAGATCGCCATGGTCACATTAGATTGAAAGCACCACGAATGACCAACTTATCAGCTACCTCGTCATTGCGAGGTATGGCTTGTACCTGCATGGCGAGACCTTTTATAACTGAAGGTTTTACAAAACACTTAACTGTTGGGAATTTATATTTAAGTTTTAACATATGGATGAATAATGAGGGTTGGGGCCGCCTCTTGCACATCAAATCACTCTTATAAAAAGTCCCACAGTCATGTCCTTTTCATTTTGTTTTATACTCTTTAATGGAGATTGATTGTTTTCTTTTTGTAGCTAGGAACGCTTGTATAATAAGTTGTTGGTTCCTAGGAACCTTTCGGCACTTCATCACTGCTTAATAAATGTCATATTGTATCACAGGAGAATACTATGCAAAAATAACTTCTTCACTTTACTTTTTTTTGTTAATTCAAGTGCTTCTATTTTACCGCCTTACAAATTAAACACATTATAATCTTAGCGGCAGAACTGGCCTTTCAAAAAATACCGGTACCAGATTTGATCCAAATTGTTGAGTTGGTTGCCACTCGACGAGAAGTTGTCATTCATAAGCCAACGGCTTCTCCCACATTCGTGGTCGCTTAGCGTCGTAAAACGACCGTCCTTAAAGGCCTTCAAGGCCTGATTATGTGGTAAAGTGTGCCGTCAGAACTTTTTTCCATAGAGCTCAAAATAGTACAGTAACATCGTTTTCCGAAGTGAACTGGTGCGCTGCCACTGGACAACAGAAAAACACGGATCCGAAGAAGACTTGGTCAAGTTTAAATTCTTGTACGAATCAGAGCAACGTGAAACAAGGACAATAGTCAACTATTGCTGGAAGACGCTTAGGCCTACCTCTAAGAGGATTAATTCATAGTAGCAAAAGAAAACGTGTTTCTAAGTCGATAACTTTTGAATATTCATTCCAGACTCGCTTTCCTTCCAAAACAAGAGTTGCTTTGGAAAGACAAACGTGTTCGTTTCCGAGGCTTCTGTTTTTATTGAGACTTTGCGAATCGAATGCGAATTACTTGAAGTCTAGAATCGCTTCCATTTAGGAATGGGAAACCATTAGTAAAAAAATATTAACAAATTGCAACGGAAAATACAAAGCTTAGGGGGGAGGTTTGGACGATTTGATCATGTAGGCTTTATACCGTAGCGTCTAGTGAACTGATCTGAAAATTTACAGTAAGGCATGGTTACCAAAGCGAAGTCTAAGTTGACAAGGGAAATTGAGAAGGCATATGAGTCATTAAAAGCTTCAATCAGCAAGGAGAAGTAAAAAATAAAAAGTAAATGGTAGAGTAGGAAACAGCACTATTCTTAATGGTGCAAACGGGAAAAGCGCATCGCTAGGTCTTCGGTAGCTTTTCAAGCCACTAATGCTATTTTTAACTCGCAGTCGAGCGCCGTCTTACCAACTGATCTTCATCACTAGTTTCCATATCGTTTGGACTTAAGGTATTCTAGCACTCAATTGATAAAAGCTCATAGACATGCGAATTGAACTGCCGGAGGGATGAGACGGGTTGCGGCTGGGAAAAAGAGCAAACACTTTTTGCCTGCATCCTTAATTATCTGGACTGCATTTTAAATATTGTCTTCCACACGCCTAAATGGCTCTCTTCCAATGCTTGATTGTTAACCGTTCCTACGGTAAACAGGTAAAGTTTCTGTGTCAGTAATGTCAGTGAACATCGTGAGGTCTGGGTGTGGCTAAAAAGTACCGTTAATTGATCAGTTGCAGAATTTTTTCAAACATATTTTCACAACATATTAGCAGGACAAAGCTCCTCGACTCACGGGCCTGTGATCGGCAACACCGACAAGACGGCTTGCTGTGAGAATGTCGAGAGCAGAGAGCAGATGTAGGCCTATACGTCACCCTAAGGTTTACGAGTTGGCGGTTACTGGCGCATCGAAATTTTCAAACCGCGACCAACAAAATGTTTGGGCAAATGGGCCCAAATATGAAAAATTGTGATTCGCCGCCGATCCTGAAACACAAACTGATAGCATATGTCAGAAAATGCTTGTATTTGTTATCCTTCGAAGTAAGCACTTTATTTTAAAGAATTGGGAAGAGGTTTAAGTCTATTGCCAAATGAGTCGGTTACTGTTGTAACGCTGACTGTCTGGTGCATTTTGCTCTTGCAGAGAAACGAGCATCAGAAGAGACGAGAATATTTATCGAGTTTGTGACAGATTTGATCAAACCGTAAGTTGAAGTTTATTTGGTTTTTGCCTATAACTTGGAAAAGGTACCGAACAGGCTATGATTATTATTAGTAGCGCAAGACGTGCACAGTCATTTTTGTCCGGGGGGAGGGCAACTAAAAGTGTGGTCCTGTCCAAAAGACTATCTGAGCCTCTTCACCATCAGTTGGTGCGGAGCGTATAGAAAGTTTTGAAAATTTTCCAAGTAAGTACTAGGCAATTGGGGTTTTAAGCTTTCTGTTGCAAAAGTAATTTTAATAAAAATTAGCAAATTGCAAAATTGACCTGGAAACATTACCAATGTACAGGACCCTTTTTCGGGAAAAGTTTTGGCACTGTATACACACAATGTTGAAAATTTCTGTAGATTTAGAAACCAAAAAGTAAAGAGATACATAAAGAATACGGAAAAGGGGCTTTCAACTTGCTTCAAAAATTGACAGCACTTTTTCCATATCCGCTTTGTATTTCTTTATTTTTTGTTCTGTAAATCTACAACATGTCTGTGACATTTTTAACAGTGCAGGAGTATAGACAGAACCTGATGATTAAGGGAGCATAATACCATTATGTCTATAATATGACCGTACACTATCTATGAGTAACACAGTAGGTTGGCGCGGAACGCATGGGAAATTTAAGGTCGCAAAAATTCACCAGATCACTGGCAATGTCAATTCTTTTACCAGTTTGAATTCATTTTTTCTGTTCCACCCATTCCTTACAAATAAATTTCGCTGAAATTAGCACGTTTATTTGTTTTGGGGGCAAAATGTGATATGGGGCAACCCCATGCCCCCTATGAAGAAGCTTAATGGACTTAAAAAATTCCCAAAAGTTTATTCCAGGATCGTCTGACAAATTCCTCCACCCCCCCCCCCCCCCGGAAAATATGGACTCAAAAATGATGGTGATCGTAGTATGAAATACGAAACTTTCACCAGAGAGCTTTAAACTTAAACCGATTAAAACTTTTTACTTTCTATCCCACTGGATCGAATTTTTATTTCATATTTAAAAAAAGTAAATTGAAAGCTTTTCTTTTATGATGGAAGTGAGAAGTTGCTGGTTATCATTGCAGGAAAACTGCTAAGCTAGGATGCTAAATTCCATTTAACTGTTTAATTTCATAGATACTACACCCCCCTTCTCAGCCTTTTGGCTAAGAGCATGTGTAGCATTCGTTCTATTCATCCAGTCTAGAATGGAGCCGTATATGACAGATCAATGATGTAAATGGTCTGAAGGCCGTGAGGTTGATCAAGTAATAGCTTCTTCGAGAAGCAGTTGAAGTTTTGGTTTCGTCGAAGGGCCCTTTGCCAGAGGGTCAGGAGGACTTATAAAAAGATACTACACCACTAAAACCCAGATGGAATAAAATGATTGCAACCAAAGACCAAAATGACAAAGTTTTAAATGCTGAAACAAGCAGCCTCACCACAGTAGAGAAACACTCCTGGAATAAATGGCATTATCAATCTGTTGGGCTCTGTTGTAGCATTGTAGTTTTCTTTAACGTATGTCTTCATTGTCTACCAACTATAAGGTCTAGTTTGTTTCCAGTTTCACGTTAAGTTGGCAATCTAACCCCTTTTTACAAAGATATACAAGTTTGAAATGTTAAAGTTCAATCAACTTTCTTAAAGTTGTTCTTTGTATCAGGTATCATTCCTGTATTCTTTAAAGTTAATGGTTTACTAATCTTAACATTAGTGGTAAGTAATCGAAATTTTTTATTTAGCAAACAACTATTCATCATATTTTTGTGACTTAAAGGCAGTTACTCATCACCTTACACAGTTCCAACTCTCCCAACCTACTTACTTCAAGCCCCGCCCACAGGTGCTTTAGACTCATCCTAATCCAGACACACAATCTTACTTTATTGCTTCAGGATATACCTCTGATGAGCATACAAGGTCCTTTTGTGTTAAGAGCACTTTCAGTACTTGCTGTGTAATGTAGCTACTCAGTACTTTTTAAATTGGTGGCAATCAAAGATCTCTGCCGATTTTGATAAACTACGGGGAAAATTGAAGTTCATGCTGACGAATGACTGTGGTGAATTTGTTTACAGCGTCCCTCCACGATTTCAGCATGGTAACCTTTCAAATGAAACGGCAAGGCTCCTGTAAGAGATTCGCGACGTCATCAGCGGAGAGGGCTTTACGGAAAAGTTTGACCTCATCGATGTAACCATGGAGAAATTCGGTAGTCGATCCAGCTCCTGCTTGACCAATGGTCACCGCTGTATCTCGGACAAGGATTGGCCCCGAACAACATTCACTATTTCCAGTTTGTGGGACCCCGTCCAGGTAAAAGGCTAGGAAACCGGCTTCACCGTCGTAAGACATGACCACATGGTGCCATTCGTTGGCACTGGCGATAGAATCGCGATAATTCCATGTTTCTGAGTTGTCGTCAGTGATGACGCCTCCACCGAGTTTCAAGTTTTGTCTTGACATGCGAATTTCCCAGCTACCTGTCGTGTAATGGCCATTATTAACTATCCCCTGATATTGATTAAACAGCCCTGTGCTCTTGAACCAGGCACTTGCGCTGAAAGTCGATCCCCACTCAAAACCATTGAAAGCATCTATGACAACTTTACTGCTGCCGTCGAAAAAACGACTTTGCCCGCAGATAGAATCGTCACTGTACATGCTGTTTTCGGTATTAGGTTCCCCATGGTATCCATTCTTGGAGTGGTCAAGAGTGTCCGAGTCGAATGGGTAGTATGCTGTAATAAAGCAAGACAAAATATTTCACGGAACCGATCGAACATGGATGCAACATTAATTACTATAATAATCGTTCCAATGTTAAGTAGTTAATGGAATTTGGTGTACGGTGGAATATCTTTCATTTTAGGATAGTTCCTCCTTCACAATGTATATTTTAGTGTTGACCAAAGAAAATAAGAGACTGTCGTATATACCATCAATAGCACTCTCCAAATGAAAGATATCTCAATGGTATTTTGAGCCAATTACGGTAGCGTGTTGATATCGATTCAAGGGGAGGTTAGAGTGTCCGCATTACTTGAAGGACAACTTTTCCTAAATCACATTGAAATCGACTATGGCTAATTAACAGGGCCGTGGTCAGACGAAATGTCTTGGGACAGTTTTTCAGTTAATGACAACCTCTCAGTGACTTGAATACAGATTCTCAACATACAGGAGGACCTTCACTTTCGATTGTGAATTGGTACGTGCCGTTCTAATGGGGTGCAATAGGGGTAAAGGTATAGGGGCATTTGTTTCACGCAGTTTAATTACAAATGATGGGAAGTTTACAAATGGTACCAACGTTGACAAAGCTTTTTCATTATTGAATATTTATACTTTGTTATCATTTTGGTGATTATCCTCCTCCTTTTGGCTGGGCGTAGGACGGACGAGAGGTGTTGTTTCAGAGGCGGGGATGACGTAGCCTGCGGAGCAGACTGTAGTCGCCTAAAGATCATAATACACCTCTCTAAACAGTATAACATACAGAGTCTGCAAACCTTCGCGTCCAGTTTCCATTTACAGGAATCCCGCATTTTGAGGGACGAATTAGTAAACATGAGATAGTCACGTGGTTCACGAAACAAGTATGAATAGTGTATTTTGATACATACAACTGATATAACGAACGGCGAACAACCTAATTAGCTTTTGTAGGTGGAAAATGTGTATCAGGCCACACGTTCGATGCATAAATATTACCTATTACGCGAGATATAATTTAGTATTTTAATTTTTGTCGCATATCGAAAAGTTTTGTACAAAAACGATCTATTCTATATCAATTTTTTTTAATGTTCTAATTAAGGTAAGCTATATCGATTATGCCTTGGAATGATATGTCAAGGTGAGAGGAACTCATGAAATGCCGATTTTCATTCGAAATACATGATTTTTGACGTTTTCAAAATTTGTTGACGTCATAATTTGGGGGATTTCCCCAAAATAATGGGCCAGTTTATGCCTTTACTTCCCGCGTTTTACGACAAAAATATAGATCCTAATAAAACCATTTCTTCTCCTCCTGTTACCTAGCTGTGACATGCAGCTCCCAGAAACGAGTTTGGCCGTGTCAATATATTTGTGGCTAGAAGTGTTAATCCTTTAAATTATGTAAAATTGGGATGAAAAACGCTTTTCGCCCATAGGCGTCAAATCCCATAAATTAATGATTTACGACAAAAGTAAGGGGTGTGCCCAGTCAAAAATGCATTCACTAGATGTGCAATAGTATGAACATCACAAATCCAGATTAGCCATACCTTAAAATACAACCCTGAATACTACATAAAGCGAAAAAGCTAAAAATGCAAAATGCGCCCGCACACTGTAACGCATTGGGGAGGCTTATGATCGAAACTTTTCGATATGTGACGTCATATTTGGTGGTCGTAAATGAGATTCGCTAGAAAGTTGGCAGGCTATTGTATACCGTAGGTATGCCATGTAACTTAGTTGGAAACGTGCAGCTGTTCAACAGTGAAGCCGTTGAAAGACTCATAGTATTATTTACAGTAGCGAAAGTAAGATTTTTGACATTGGAATGTAGTAGTTGAAACGCAAACACAATAGCCTGCTTACAGCAGGCTAGGGGCGACGTGACCCTTATTCTTTGAGGAACTCTTGTATACATCCAAACAACAGTTACCGAACATTGTGGGAAAGAATGTTGTTGAACGTTATGACTGCTATAGACCTTATGAGTATGATGTCACATAGCAAAAAGTACGCCCTCTTTTGGGGAAAAACAAACTGCACAACTGGAAAAAAGGCGTTGGCATGCCCGACTTAAAGGGCCAAACCTCTCACCCCAAACTACAATTTTGGAACCCGGGTACCGAAATTCTCGATTGGCTCAGCTCTTTGACTCATGTCTAATTCAAACAATGCAGAGTGCCAAAGTTTATATTACACAGTATGAACGGTACTGAGAGTGTTTTGATAACATAAATTGAGTTTTTCTATACTCACCCTGAAGTAATACACTGAGATTGTGTCTGGATGAGGATGAATTTCATACAATTGTGGGAGGGGCTTCAGTAAGAAGGTTAGGAGAATTGGTACTGTTTGGGGTGAGAGAATTGGGTCTTTAAAGGCATATTTTCATCATCCCAAACAGTTCCAATTCTCCCAACCTACTCACTTCTAGCCCCTCCCACATTTATCTAAAACGCATCTTTATGCAGACATAATCCTAGTTTATTGCTTCATGGCTTGTCCCAGTGGCCATACAAGTCCATAATGTGTAATCAAGACACTCTCGGTGCCCATGCTGTGTAATTTAGCTATGATGCATTGTTTGAATTTGATGCCAATCAAAGAGCTGTACCAATTGAGAGTTTTGATACATGTATACTGAAATTGTAGTTTGGGGTGACGAATGACTGCTTTTAAACCAGTTGGATAGAAACTGAGCCGTAAGACCTTATCTACTTATCTTTGGGCTCTCAAATCAAATGCAGATCAAAATTTTCAATACATTTTTGTCCCAAGGCGGCTTACTTCCGTCTGCAATATTGAAATAATATGAAGGTGGGAGGAATTGTCCCGTAGTGTTTGGACTCACGAAAATTCAGAGAAACTGTGGTGACATGTCACAGGTATGGGTACTTTAAGAGGCAAGAATGGTGGCGATATGACTTTGATTTTCATCTAGTATCTTCTCTACCTTTGTATCCTCAAACTAAAGAACGCATTACCAAACTTCTTGAATGTTGTGGTCTTGCTAGTTTTCATACTGCTATGAGGATTTTTTGGATTGTTTCCTTTCGTTTAGATTGCTTGTAGAAGACAGGCAATTTCTTGTATGCGTATGTATGTGTATGACTCTGCTTGTAGTGGTCAAGATATTTAAAAATAGGAATGTCTTACACTTTTCATATTTGGTATATACAACTGTCATGCTGAAAGGAATAACCGGCGTAGTCTTTGGTGGGGTTTAAAGGTCGTTTGGGGTAACGAAAGGCATAACCTCACTGCAAAAATCTCGCAATTTTCCATTTTTCGGCCCTGGAGAGTCTGAAGTTTGCTTTCAACTTAATACATTTTTACACATTAGTCCTTTCGAAAAAACTTTGCTCCGGGAAAAAATTGCCCCTTACGCGTTGCCTGGTGTAAACACGATATCCCACAATAACAATGGTGAACGTTTTTCTTATTTTTTTTATATTTTCAATGTTGAGAGGAATTACCCCATTGCTTTTGGTGGAGGGTCGAAGATCATCGAAATTCACCAAGAGGTAAAACTGCAAAACCGCTTGTTAATACTGTTAGAGGAAGAACCTAACTGTGTTTGGTGGATATATAGTAAGAGTCAGGTCATCAGAGGTCAGAAAGCACATTTTCCCAAGAATTCCCAATATCTTCATCTGGGGTCACCAGTATTATTTATCCAATCTCTTACCATAATATAAAATACATAACAACATTTTGAGAGAGGTAAAGGTAACGAAATTACGGTATGTAATAAATCATGCTAAACACCCCACAAAAAATTACTTTACATAACAAAACAAAACAAAGTAAGAGACTGAGATGTGGCAACTAAAAGCTCCTAGGAGCTTGTGGGTGTTGACACCTCTTAAAAACAAACAGAAAAAGGGGCAAAAGGAAAAGAAACACAAAAACACAGAAGAACAAAAACGGAAGTTTAAAGGTAGTTTCCAATAAAATGAACTTTAAGCTGCTTTTTTATGTAAGTACCCTCCCGTTCAATATAACGCATTATTTAGCATTATTTGAAGTCAATTTGTTTGTACCATTACGAAACAAGTTTTTTCAGATTCGATTTGGAAGGCATGCTTCCTGGCCCCCTCACTGTAAACACGAATTAGTCGACAAAACGGTGTCTGACTTGACCAACCACTTAAGTCACTCATATTTGACTAATTTATGGTGATATTTGACTAATTCTACAGTAATGGACAAAAATATCAGTCAAAACTTAGTCGAGGAATTTAAAAGGGTTATAAAATAGTCGCTTTTAGTCAAATAAAAGTCAATTTTGTTGACTAACAAAACTAGTCATCTCAGACACCGTTGGACTTTTTAATGTTTTCAGTGCTTGCTATATGCTAATGAACCCTGAAAGATCTTACCGATAAGATTATCAACAAGATCGTCGTACGAGTGTTCGTCGTGCAAGTCCTTCACTGCTTCGGCCAAAGATGGACATGAGCCTTGACTGTTCTTTGGTCGAGTAAAGATATAAACACAATCTGCCCCTTCACCCGTGCCGTCAACATTAACATTCAAAGTATTGACACATGATGAGCATAGGCACAGTTTGGAGACGAGCAAAAAACAAAGAACTTGTAATCTATGAAACAAGGAAAGAAAGTATTTTAAAATTAGTAACGCGATTCAATGAATGACTGGATGAAAGAATTGATGGACTGCTCGCTAAAAAAAACAGCGAAATTTCACTCGCATAGAGACAGAAAATTATTAAGTTCACTCCAAGCGAAGGGAAATTCACTCCAAAACTCAGGAGAAAAAGTTACCCCAAAAGAGCGAAGTGTCACTCTTAATAGGTTGTCTGGCCGGAAATTTTACTCGTCTTGGAGTGAATTGACACTCTGTGTGAATTTACACTTTTCATTCTATTAGAGAGTGACTAATTTCATTCTTTTGTTTTAGAGTTTGACGAATTAACAAACAAAGGACAAGAAAAGGCGTTTTCCATCCAGATAATTGGTACAAATCGCATATTATAAGTGAATTATGTGACCGAAAATAAGGACAAAAAAAGTCAAAACAAAAAGAGAAAAGAAAACTTTGATGAGGTCGATATTGCGGACCCTGTCGAGAGACCAGAATTATTAAGGATACTCTTTTGGCCTTTCGAACCTTTTCTCATTTTCTTATGTGGATCGTTTCTCAACCGGGCTCGCTCGCCGAAATTCGTTCTTGTCGACCCATTTTGTTTATCGGCCTCTCTGAGAACTTCGGCTGTGTGAGATGCCACCTCAATACAAAAAATACCAAAAGGTACATTGAAATTTGTACCGTCACGTCACCAAAAGACTTTCTTTTGCTAGCAACTCATACAGATGAAGATTTGCCACAAACAGCGGGTGTGATTGTGATTGTTAAATCTTTTATTAGCCATTGTGAGTTTGAGAAGCATTTCGTGGTAAAAGGTTGCTTCAGTGGCAGAGCGCACGTAAGGTCAGGGGCCACCGCCCAATGACGGACCAAAATGGGATATACCGGGCCTCGTGGCGTATGGAGTGGGCTTTGGGCGGATGCCCTTTTTTAGATCTTAAAAATAGGTAATTAAGCAAAGCAAATTTCACTTCAAAAGGTGGCATATGTGGCAGCAGATTGCATATAGGGATACCTAATTCTCAAAAATTTTCAAAGGGGAGGGGTTGTCGCCCCCTCACTAATGTCAATTTTTTGATAGTTCCGAAAATACTCACATTTTGTAACACTCAAAATTTTACTCCAAAAGGTAATATCCGTTGCACCAGATTGCATGTTAGGACATCTAAGTTTTCACAAAATTTCCAAAGGAGAGGGGCAGATTAAAACTCTTGGTTCACAAAATCATGAATCAAGACCAGACCCGTAGACAGACAAGGCACCGAAGGGGAACCAAAACCTTTTGAAGGAGGCGAACTTTTTTTCAGGGTGCCAAATGTGTACAAATGTATATTAAGTCAATGGCAACTTGACTTCAAAGTCTGGAAGGCGAAGAAATATTGGAGGGAAGAACGAAGCCACTTGCCTAGACTTAGCTTACACAGGGTTGAGTGTTGTTACACTGTTTAATATACACCTTTTCATAAACAGAAAATGTCCGTTGATATACTGCTTTACTATCTAAACTACAAGCTGCCAAGAGGCACGAGGGATCTCCATGATGCATTTTTGACTGATAAGTGATCATTAGTACTCTGTCGAGAACTTGCAGACGACGGATCGCACTGCATGATCTTTACCTTTGCACTTTTCCATAACAAGAAACAGTATTTCCAAGTACTTTCTGTAATCGTCCATACACAATTTTTCTCATTATCTCATTCAAGAACCCCCGCCCCCCTTCCATCAGTCTTTGCTTTTGCACTTACAAAGTTCGTCTTGTGAAAAAAATGATATTTGTAGCCTGTTTGTAAAATGAATTAAATTGGGTGGGTTGATGTCTTGGTGGGGGAAGCACTGCTTATAGTAGGCTCTTGGTTCTGGTTAAGTACTATATAGTTTGACTATCTTTTCACAAGGGGAACTCGGACGGAAAGGTTGTATAGGTTGTATATAAATAGATTCTACTAGTAATTTAGTTTGTTGTTCAGAGCGGAATGAGTCTTGGTGAGTGATAACTACAGGTGACATCGTATCGCACATAAAAGCAACGATTTGTTCTCAATGATATGAGGGGGTGGGGCATGGCCTATTTTAAGAAAGTCTCTGTGTGAAAATCACAGTGTATGGACGATTTTTTCAAATGTTGGGGACATATCCTCCAGGTCCTCCCTGTAGCTAGGATCGCCGCACCATGGTCCAGCCCGTACTTGTAAATTTGCCGTAACAAAATTTCGTACACCCATTAGCAAACAACAAGACTTGCTCGACGCACCTCGATTCAGAAGTAGCGTTGCCAATAGTCGTACATATGGAAGAAGCCGAGTAGCTATGGAAGTAGGCATGCATTAGTGGGTCCATCAGCCTTTTATCATCTTAATTTTATTGTCTACATCAGGCTTCCTCAAAAGCGACGCGCGCGCCACTTGTGGCGCGCGACGTGGTTTGGAGTGGAGCAAAAATTACTGGGAGAATATTGAAAATTTAACTTCTCCATAACCTTTTTGAAAGGGATTGTTCTGTCTCAAAAATAGGTACTGTAAATAAATCTTATACTACCCAGAGACTGATGTCACATACCGACAAGGATAAAATAATGTCCTATTTTTTCTCACAAGAAAGTAAAATCACCATCACTGTTTACATTAATTAGAGTCATGGCTTTGTCGATCCACCGTTACAGGGAATCGGTAAAAATTTTGAAGTTTGTGAAAAATTTTGGCCTGGAAAATTAAACAAATTTTGCACCATTTTCTATGTTAGCCCCTTCTGAAACGCAAAAATTTTCCAAAGGAGATGGAGGCGGCGATCAGTGGCGCGTTATATCAGAAACATTTGGCACTGTGGTGCCTTAGAAAATTTAATTGAGCAAACCTGGTCAACATGCAATTCTTAATACTTATATTCAGTGAAATCGAGGAAAGTAAGAGAGGTTCCAGTACACAATTCCATAGATGACGAAGGCAAACAAAGAATTTGAAAAATTAAAGCTGGTGGACCCCAGTTATATCGACTGGATCAGACCATCACTTGACTGTTTGGAAGTTCGTCCAGGGAAGTGTCTAGTAACACCTCCCTGGTTCGTCTATAATGTGCCTGTGTCTACAACTGTATAAGTGCAGTGGTCATCAGGCTGGAATAGTTTCCCCGGGTACCAGCGATGATTCCCGAAGAGGAAAGAAAGTATCATATGTCATACATAGTACAATCCTTTTGTAACATTCTAGCCAGTCAGGTCAACTGGTGGTGTATCTTGGTCATGCGTAGGTATTGTGCCATTTTCCGTTATCCCAGATATATTTTAGTAGTGTAGGTATAAAAATTCTTAATTGATTCTTGCTCTTTGATTAACAACAAAATTTGAGATTTAAGAGATGCAAATTAGCTTACATTCCACAAAATGTAGACAGTGTGCTTGGATTTCACTTTATAGCATATAACATACTTATTAGACCATGGCCTGAACATGAAAGTACTAGTACTTCCATAGCCTGAAAGTAGTAGCGTAGTAGCGTACTTCCGGTCAAAATAAATACATCATACCAAACGAGATGACTAACTACTGAGCGGGGCTAGTTTTAAAATTTGTAGTCCAAATGAGTTTTATATTGTCATTTAAAATAATTTTGCAACGAACTTTTGCAGTAATGTTGCTTTATCTTTATGAATAAATTGATTGCAATGTCAAATTAATGTGTCGCTTTGACATCACAGGTTCCCGTAATGCACTAGTGTCAAGAAAAAAATTGTATTACGTTGAAAATTAGTAAATCTCTGAACGCTATGATATTGCTAGTGAAATGCAGTTTTCACCTCCCGAAAGAGACAATTATTCTGCACTGATTTTAAAGTCAATTAATCCGGAAATCCTCTTAAAGGGTAAATTTAAGCAAAAGATAACTTCTCATACCGTATGAGAAAGAAGACTGAACCAAATCTACACAGTGTCGTGAAACTTTCATTCAAATCGGATACTGCATGTAATTCTTGAGATATCACTAAATGAAGTTACTAGGTTAAGGTTCCAAAGTGAGCTTGAGCTTACATCACTTAGAAATAGAACCTACCCAGGCTACCCTTGGGGAATGCAAAGTTTGTTAAGTTCTCATGCCACTTATGCAATCATATTCTGAAAATATGGGATTGTTGAGGAAAATATTGAGCGTAAATTTAAAGAAAAACAAAAGACTGCCCAATAATGTGGGGATATATAAATATGATGTCATATGTGCTTGCCTTAAGTTTATTATTTGTTGAAAACGTGACAACCTTTCCCGCTCTTATCTTGAGCGCTGAGAACATGCACACATGCGGTTTAAATGCAAATTTCACCGAAATGCTTAGAATAAGTGCCCCCTAATTTATCAAAACTTGACGCCACTTTGAACCCTTCTTTTAAAAAAAAAAACAATCCCTTTTGTGTCGTTATTTACTTATTTTGTTTGTGCTGTGGTTAGAAGAAGCGAACCTACTTACCTTTTCCAGACCATGATGCACTCCTAAAAGGATATATCTGAGATTTGAGAAAATGTCTATCCTCAGGGATCAATGCTACTGTAACATATTATATGCCTGTTACATAAATCAACGCTACTGGCCTGTGTTAGACATGTACCAAAGACCACGCAAATTGATCATCGCTCTCCAATTCTCGTATCATCCCATTTTATGCCATTAAACTTACCATCGTTTCCTTGAAAAGAGAAACGTATTGTATTGTATTGAATTGACCTTTTGGTCTTTGCCTGAAGACTGTAAAGTATTTACATGTGACATAAAAATTGGACGGATTCCAGCAAACAGGTGTGAGTAAATATTCAGACGAATGAGCAGTCGCCCCAAACTTGTTTTTGAAGCAACAGCTAAATCTCACTGACAATTTTCCTCTCATTTCTCTTCAAAGTATCTTTTACAATATTTTGGGACTTCAGTATTGCATATTTAAGGTAAACCAAGCAGTTACCTTGAAACATGAAGGACATGAAATATGAAGCAAAGAAATTCTGGTTCATTAAAGATGACCTGTCGTCTCATGAAAATGCTGAATTAGTCTCGATGACGTCACAAAGTACCCATGTTTTAAATTCAACTGTGAACTAATTAGATGCACCGTCGATAATGCGAACTTTTTCATTTACAAAAGAGTAAATTTCACATTTGAGGAGAAAAAATACGGTTGTTACGTTGATTCTCAAAGGTCGATCTTGAAACAGGACACTATCGATATATTACATCAGTGACAGCGTATCGAAAATGTTCGCATTATCGACGGTGCATCTAATCAATTCAAATAGAACTTAAAACAAGGGTATTTTGTGACGTCATCCAGAATTTAGCATAGTGTTTAAAGCATTTTCATGAGACGACAGGTCATCTTTAATGAACCTGAATTTCTGTGCTTCATATTTTAGATCCCTGTCTAGTAAGCTGATGACTCTTCCCAATCATGAAGTAATAAGAACCGTCCATGATCCAAACCAACCGAGGGCGATGATTTGTTCTCAACGTTGGGGGGGGGGGGGGGGGGTGGGCACAATTTCATTTAAAAAAAATTACTGCGTAAAAAATTAAAAAGCAATGGGTGATTTCTCAAATATTGGGGAAAGTAATGTAGCCCCGTCTCCGGGATTCCCGCCGGTGAAAACACCAAAACATAACAGATTGACCAAGAGGTTAAATAATGTAGAAAATGTATGCATTGGCCATTTATGGGGACTTTTCGAAAAACATTTTTCCTCTCATGAATATTATTTCCTCTAAATTGAAGATTAAATTAAAGTTAAAATTAAAAAAGTTAAAATTAAAGTTTCACCAGAATGCTTGAATAAAATTCTTTTTGAAGTCTATATATGAAATAAGTTTCAACACAACAATTGGGTCTTGGTAGCATATCTGGCAAGAAGAAATTTCAGATCGTTATTTTACAGCTCAGTTGAGTCCTCTGTCTTGTACAGTTAACAGTGCAGTAACTTTACTTGAGTAGCAGCCTTAATTCCGTGCAAACTGTACAGGCTACTCTCGACTGTTTTGCGAAAATGGTCACTACACGCGTAAAGTAAGTCAAGTTATCACAACTGTAAGACAACTGGTCGGAAGATTGCGAGTTCAAGACCTGGCCAGGTCATACCGAAGATTTTTAAGAAGGAACCTATTGCTGTTGTGCTTGATGCTCAGCACAAGCAATGGAGTAGGAAAAACAAGCCAGAGAGCAACAACTGAAAATAGGCCGTGGCCGGCTCGACTTGAACCAAGTGGTTGGAAACTGGGCCGTTAATTTCCATCTAACTATAACTAACTCAATTCACGAGATCATTCACAGAGCTGTAGCAGCCATACGGTTAAGGAAATAAGATCAGCGATGCGATTTAAACATTTCGTATTGATTCATATAACCATGCATGAGCGTATACGCACACAATTTAAAAAAGTTTGCAAAACAAATTATATCCAACCTTATTCTACCACACTTTATTCTTTTCCATCTTTTAAGTTCTGTTACAGGGTCTTCGGTAAAACAAGTTAGTGTTTTAACGGTAAATGTGGCCCCATAAGGGTCAACTGAAGTTAACAAAACAGAAACTGCGAAACCTCATTAAAATTTGAATGCGAAAGATTTCAAAATCCATTCATCGTCTTATTACTATTTAAAGTGTACCTCAAGTCAAAAACATCAAAAAAATATATTTAAGAGAATGAAAAATAAATTTGAACAGTTTAACTCCCATCTTCATATGACATTCCTGAGCTGAGATTTAAAATGTTGAACTTTATCCACTTAAAACAAGTTGGTCTATTGCGCAATAATTTGTGACTTTGTTGTACAACTCACATAACATGCTTTGTTTTCCTTAAAAATTAAAATTGTCTTATGACCTTGAACACTTCCTGTTTGCTTGCATAGCATGTTGCACAAGGAGAGTTTAATTAATTACATCACCTCATAAGAGTAAGAGTGTTATCACACCTCGGTACAAGGTGCAGTAAAGTTCGGAAAAACAAAGAAATACAAAGATTGTAATTTGAGTAGTACAAGAATGACATCACAAATTATTGCACAATGTACCATTTTAATTTGAGGGAATAAACTTCAACATTTAATATCTCAGCTCAGGAATGTCCTACAAAGATGAGAGTTGGACTGTTAGAATGTATTTTTCATGGTCTTTAATACATATTTTTGAATTTTTTGACTTTGGGTACACTTTTTAACCTCTTAATACACAGAATGGTTGCTGAGCATTCTTCGTAGCAGTAGTCAACTTGAGGTGCTATTTTGTTGAGTCCATATTTCATAACTTGCACAAAGTATTGCCGATATGACAAACCAGGGAGCTGGACAAACCAACATGTGGGCGAGTGACCGACTCTCTGGTCATTTGCCGCTTACTTTATCTGTTATTTCAAGGCACAATACTTGATATTATTTACTAACATTAAATAACTTTCCTTCGACATTTAGAAGATACAATATTTGACTGATTTACTTGATACTAGCTTGAACTACATTAAAATATTATTCCCGAAGAATCTAGTTTTCTCTTACTTAGTTTACCCATTGATTTTATCGCTCACGTGCTGTCTAATTATTCCGGACCAGTAATCTTTACCAATATTTACAAGGCTTGGTGAAGAGATTTGCAACTTCATCAGCAGACAGGGCTTTACTGAAAATTTTGACCTCATCAATGAATCCGTAGAAGTATTCATTACTTCTCCCAGCTCCCGCTTGACCAATGGTCACCACTGTATTTCGGACAAGAATTGGCCCCGAACAACAGTCACTATTTCCAGTTTGTGAGACCCCGTCCAGGTAGAAAGCGAGGGAACCAGCTTCGCCATCGTAGGACATGACAACATGATGCCATTCGTTCATGCTGGCAATGGACTCGTTGTAGTCCCAAGTTGCAGGGCTGTTGCCGGTAATGACCCCTCCACCGATTTTACCGCCAGAGTTTTCTCTCCCCATTCGAATTTCCCAGCTACCCGATGTGTAATAGCCATTATTGATAATGCCCTGATAGTTACCGAACTGCCCGGTGCGTTTAAACCAGACACTCACGCTAAAAGCTGATCCCCAATCAAAACCGTTGAAAGCTTCTATCTCTACTCTGCTGGTGCCGTCGAAAAAACGACTTCTCCCGCATAGAGCGTCCTCGCTGTACATGCTATTATCATTAGATGTTCCATGACGGTCATTCGTGGAGTGGTCCAGATTGTCAGAGTTGAATGGGTAGTATGCTGGAAAATCAAAGGAATAGTCCAAGTTAATACGGTCCCATTATAGCACGCAGCGAGTGTAAATTACCCGTATTTAAAAGATCATGCCCACCGTGTTTGGTCCAGGGCAAAGGTCATTTGGGATCACCAGAAGTTAGATTGGTTCAACTTGGAAAATACAATATCTTGAGATGGGTATAACAAAAATTGATCCCATACCATGTGCATTACCTAGTAGATGAACTCTGTCAATTCGGCAGAGGTCAAAGGTCATTTGAGGTCCCAAGTGGTCAGAAGGGTAACACCTTGATAACAATGTCTCAAAGGGTTAAGTGTGAGGGACTACTTAGCATGTGCACTGCCCATCAATTAAATGAATGCTATTAAGTTGTTTTTTTTTTTGGGGGGGGGGGGGGAGTTCAAATGTCTTTTGTGGTCTCCAGTGGTCAAAACGGTAAAACTTTGTAAACATCAGATCTCAAGCAGTATAACAGAAAGAGTTTACATGTATACGTAGCATGTGTCTTGCCAAAATTGAGAAGATGAACCCTATTGTTTTTGGTATTTTATGAAACTACTTAAGCAGTAAAGGATGTACTAGCTTTTGTGAAATTCAGAATTAAATGTGCGTGTAACCTTCCCATAATAAATGTAAAAATTAAGTTTGGCTCAGTGAAAAAAAGGTTTCTTCAATTTACATCACTGGAAAGCCTGAGTTTAATTACATTTTCAGCCAAGTAGGGGTCACTCTGCTCAAGCAGCTACATTGGGGTATACGTAGTGTAGACCTTTTGCATATTATGTCACATAGCACAAAGTAGGCTAGGCCTTCCTTCGGAGGCAAAATGGACCAACACCGACAAATGCAGACAGCTTGTTTGTCAACCAGTCGAATACGCGCATAGCCTGCTACACGTGAAGGGGGAGTTCCTATGCGTGCGGCCACGTGTTTCATTATTTTGCTCCCACGGATGACGTTAGTGTGTTTGTCAATATTTAACTTAAATCTGAAAGAAAGTTGTGTTTGATAAATACTGTATACAACAGGAATGTACAGAAATTGCAGTGTTTCCATAGCTTAGCTCAGGCGCGGATCCAAGGGCGGGGGGGGGGCTTTTACGGCCTCAGCCCTCCCTTTTTCGTCACGTCAACAATATAACATACGGGAAAATTAGAGGTGCAACTCCATCACACCCCTCTTTTCTCTTAAGTCAGCCCCCTTTTTCGAATGTCTGGATCCGCGCCTGTAGCTTAAAGGATTAATAGAGTGCTTTCAGGTGACGTCACAATTGGTAAGCCACGCCCACTGACGGGCAAAAATCAACAGTATTTTAATGTAGTGATATACATTTCACTTAAGAAGAAAGTGAAATGCATTTCGCTTTAGTGAAATGTATCCCACTTAAGTGTTATTGCGAGGTAAATTTTAAAAGAGCTTGCCATTGGGTCGTCAGGTGCCAATGCTCAGCTAACTACACTAGCTAGCGTACTCCACCAATTTTCGCCTGTCAAAACGGACAGGGCTTGTGACGTAAATGGAAGAACTCTTTAGGAGTCAATAATAAGGAATTTTTTTAAGAAGCCAAACCAGTGATAATTATTCGATGGCCATGCGAGATGTTTTATTTCACAGCGGGCAATACAGAACTTCGTCGATACCATTAATTGTAATACACTATCACACTGAGGTGCATCATGTGTGGTCTTTAGCCTGGATATTGTGGCAACATTTTAATCTGACTTTAAATTGCGGCACCACTTCAATGTGTGTCCTGGAACTTCTCTACAAAATTGTGTCACAACTCCCAACAAAGTGTTTTCCAAAGACGGTAAACCTACTAGGCGCGGCGGAACGGAAACATATGGGAGAGGGGATTCATGGAAAAAGAATATCTAAGCGGAGGGCCACCATCGGTTCAGTGACTTTACAACTGAAACCCTCCAGATGGCCGGAAAGGCACTTCCCGAGTGTTTTAAACTTTATGCACCCAGCCTTAAAATATGGATCTCATGTCTCCAATTTCTCATTTAATGGAAAAGATCAGCCATGGAAAATTGCTGAGTAAAATATATGCATAAAGAAAGTTTTTTTGTTCGGGGACTTAGTTAAGGAGAAATTTTTCCCGACAGGTCGTAAATTTTCCCAACAAATGTTGCTTTGAAAATTTCTGGGGACGGTTGCACCCCACATCCCTTGGTAGTGACGCCCCTGTTTAAGTGGTTAGAGCATCTGATTTGCAATTGGGAGGTCTGAAGTTCGACTCCTGTTGTTATTGGTGCTCAACATATAATGGAGTAGGGAAAAAACCGGCAATGAGCCACAAGTGGTAAAAAGGGCCATGGCCGGCTCGACTTACAGTAAACCCACGGGCGCCCTCTAAAATATTGTAAATACACCACACACCATTTAATATAACACGGATTATATAGTGTAGGGTGTATAAACAACATTGTAGAGGGCTCCTGTGCATAAACCAGTTGGTTATAAAATGAGCCGAAAATCCTCATTTAACTAACTTTTACCACCACCTCTCACTTGTGTTCCCCGTCTCATATCTTCCAAATGTTAATTCCAATATACTTAACATGTAAAAACGTAAGATTACCTTAGAACTTCTCACAAAATACTTCGTTTGAAGGAATTGATTAAATTTCATTTGCGTTTATTCTCCAGCCCACTCCACTATCTGGGGGACCTGTGATTCTTGGGTATCTAAAATTCTTTAAAGGACCTTACCGAGAAGGTCATCGTAGGAGTTGGAGAGTTCGTGGTACAAATCCTTTGCTGCATCGGCCAGCGGTGGACACGTGCCATCCATTTGCTTGGGTCGGGTGAAAATGTAAACACAGTCTTCCCCTTCACCCGTGACGTCAACATCAACATTCAGTGTGTTGACACATGACGAACATGTGTTCAGGTTGGAGAACAGCAGGAAACAGATAAACGGTAAGCTGTGAAAAAGAAAAATCCATGAAGCCGTCATACATTTGAGATTGATCATAAGTATCAATGTTGATTGTTAACTGGAGATGTTCAACATTCTACTAATCTCATGTTAATAACAACAAAGTTAAAGGCATATTACGGTGGCTTTTTATTAAGGTCTCGCATGAAAGACAATAGTGTGCCAAACCCATGGCCAGTCCTCCAAACGATCTCGCAATACCCTTTACCTAACTCACGACATATCTCAAATTTAATATTGGTTGTTTTTGTTAAAAATACGTCCACTTTTCAACAAAGCCACAAAAAGTTTTGCAATGTAGGCACATTCTGTTAAATTCCGTTTTATTTTTTTTATATAACCAAATGTCCTGTTTATTATTGAAATTTGATACTGTTGGAATGTCTGATTATCTTTTCCTGTAGATCTAGCATTAGCCTACACCGTATGTGTATTTCCCCAGTTTAAGCACATCGTATGTACCGTATATACCATTCTAAAGGAGTAGTCAAAAGCGGCATGAAATTGTAAGTCAAACCATGTAAAGATTTCACCATTAGGCATTTAGATCACTTGTAAAGATATAGGAAGATAAAGTTTCTAACTAATGTAAGCTTAAGTTGGGCCGGCCACGGCCTTTTTCCAGTTGTGCCTTTTTTCCAGTTGTGACTCACTGGCTTGTTTTCCCTCCTCCATTGCCTATATGCTGAGCACCAAGCACAATGGTGATTAGGTTCCATTTCTAAAGTCTTTGGTATGGCCCGGCCATGAGTCGAAATCCAGACCTCTCGGGCTGCAAGTTTGATGCCCTAACCATTTGACCATGCATGCAGTTGGTCAAAAGTTGTAGAGAGGAGAAAATTTCGCGTTACCATCAATGAATCATGTCCCTTCTTTATGAGTCGATCAGAAATAAGAATTTATTAAAGGGCCAGGGTCGGGCGTCCCCCATATGCATTACACTGTTTTAGCGTCTGTTTAACGTTAATAGCTTTCCCCAGTAGATCAATAGACCTACTGCGTGTAAAGAACGGGAATAGGTATAAGTGTAGCCATATATAACGGATATCATTTCATCACCAAAAGATTTTTGAAATTTTTTTGCAGAAGCCTCGAGGACTTAAATTTAAGTGATGACAGTTTTAAAATAAGCCTGTGGAGTGTGTTTACTGCAAAGCTGGTGCCGCTCTCTCTGCGTGTGTGCACAGACCCGTGCTGCAGATACTTTAGATTAACCCTCCCGAAGCGCGCAAATATGCCCCGATCGGAGCACAACGGTAAAGGGTTAACCCTTTACCGTTGTGCTCCAATCGGGGCATATTTGCGGGCCTCGGGAGTGGGCGGAAAAATATGCCCCGATCGGAGCACAACGGTAAAGGGTTAACCCTTTACCGTTGTGCTCCAATCGGGGCATATTTGCGCGCCTCGGGAGTGGGCGGAAAAGCGGACGTAGCACGCCCCGCATCAGCTTCCGTAGGTTATTGACCCCGTGACCTTAAACTATTGTCCCTCTCGTTGTTGTGGCCGAATTTTCGGGTAGCTACTCGCAGTTTCGAGCTCCGCGTGAAACAGTAAAGATGGGCGACAGCCGCGCTCTCCGTATGGGTCCAAAAGGACCCAAACAACGGTAAAGGGTTAAAGGTAAGAAAAACTCTAATCACTTACGTTGTGCTTGCATATCTCGATGTTAGCAAGTGATCATTTGTGATCGTGGAATTAACACGCAGCACTAGACTGCTAATACAATGTTGCCCCCTTGAGCGTTTGTTTCCCCCTTACAGTGAAACCCTAGCTATGCAACTCAGTCACTTAGAATGAATAAAACAAGGGACGGGCTTGCTTAGGCCTTTTCCCTCGGACAGCTATAGGCGTAGTCACAGTTTTCTTTATGAGTGGGGACTGAGGAGAGATTGATTACTTTTGGTCGGCGTGCTTGGATTTCTGACGCGACCGGTCCACTATCTATGCGAAGGGCCCGGAGCGTTAAGAAAATTTAGGAAAAACTTGACTCCTCAGACAGCATTTCCCAGGCCCGTGAGTAGCATCTAACCTCTCTTTATGTTGAGCTGCATGTAACACACCTTTCAATGAAAAATGAGGTAACTTGATAAACCAATGACTAGATTAAAGGCCCTGTTCTCTCACCCCAAACAGTACCAATTCTCCTAACCTTCTTACTGAAGTCCCTCCCACAATATTGTCTGAAATTCATCCTCATCCAGACACCATCTCAGTTTATTGCTTTAGGGCGAGTACAGAAAGACTCAATTTATGTAATCAAAACACTCTCAGCACCGTACATGCTGTGTAATATAAGCTTTGGCACTCTGCATTGTTTGAAGTAACTGTCAGTCAAAGAACTGAGCCAATTGAGAATTTCGGTACCCGGGTACCAAAATTGTAGTTTGGGGTGAGAGGTTTCAATGGCCCTGTAAACGAACTGCTACCATTTTCGGGCAATATATAGGCACTTAAAAGAAAATGCCTTTTCATCCTCCAGTCTGCTCGTGTTATATGGCAATTGAAGACATTCCACAACTTTTTACAACTAAATATTGTATCATTTTGGGCAAAGTGTTGCGCAGGAATATGAAGAGGGACTGAAAAAATTGTTCCGCGTAAGCTGCCCGTATAGTCGCTACTTTTTATACTACTTTTTGATTTTTCTTGAAAATCTTACCCGTCTAAAAATCTCTTTCAGCGATTTAACATTGAGAATAGCTTATGATCTCAAACACTGAGGAAACTGCTATGGCTGAGGATGTCACAGATCCTTTAAATATTGTCCAAGTGGTACAGTGCTGTGCCGGTGGTTCAATGAATTATCCCCAAACCATAATTTTTTAATTTACAAGTATGGAATAATTCAAAACTTTCTTGTTTAACTATATTTGTTCGTTCAAATTATTGTCGGTTCTCATCATATTCATTTTTAACGTTCCTCCACTTAGTAAAGGTAAAGAGCAGCCCCCCCCCCCCACCAAAAAAAAAACTTATTTTGGAGAAAAAGCAAAATAACACAATTTTCATCTTATTTCTCTTCAAAGTATCTTTCATTACATTTTTTTTTTACTTTACTATTGCATATTCAAGGTAAGCCAAGCAGTTCTTTCTGGTGAATTTCACATTTGAAGAGAAAAAATGTTGTAACTGACTCCCAACAGCCAATCATGAAACTAGACAGTCTACTGTACTTTTTCAATTTTGGATTACTCAGTGCTCTTGCCCTTTAAGTCAACTGAATGCAAAATCTGCTGACGGTCATTGTTTGTTTGGCTGAATAGGTAAATAATCACAAAGGCCTCTTTACTGTCCCCATATAACGGTGCATTACAAACGATAGACCCTTAGGTTTGCCACCCAGTGCTCCGGGTTGTTTGCTGAGAGAAAGTGATTTCTTGAAGGCATATATTCGTCACCCCAAACTACAATTTTTGTAATAGTCTACAGAAATTCTCAGTTGACACAGTTCTTCGATTGACATTATATTTAAAGTTCAAACAATGTAGAGTAGCTCATATAACACGTAATGTACTGAGAGTGTTGACTTCTGGTTAAGCAAGTTATGGACATTATATTATGAGACTCAAAGTAAGTAGGTTGGAAGAACTGACGGAACCGTCTGAACTGAATAACTGCCTTTTAGGTACAGAAGTCTTTGCTCTACTCTTAATTGCAACTTGTGACTGAGTGCACACAAAAGTTTTACTCTGGGTACGCAATGATGTCAACATCATAATTTAAATTTTCAAAACTTCCAGGATTGAATTTAAACTTTTTCGGCTAATTAGACTTATCCAAACGGTTTCATTTTTCATTTTCATTATGTCTACGTTTTGAATGTTAAAGTAAAATCATTAATCTTATGTAATTGCAAAATAGATTCAGCTACGAAAATTCAAACAGGCTGTATATATGGGCTTGAACTGCTCCCGTTTCTGTATATATATATATATTAAGACAAGAGAAGGCTTACCTTTTCAAAAACATGATGAAATCATCAGAAATCGATCTACGAAGGCCCAACCAGAAAAGTGACTGCTCTTGACAGCGACTGCTCGATATAAATAAAACACTTCCTTTCTTTGAGGAGATGACAGAAAACTCAACTGTTCTAGAAACTAATAAAAAGTGCCCTTTTATTCTTCTCAAATTCCTCGCCAACGCTATAGTTCTTGCCCTGGCCTTTACTCTAGTTTCTATGGCAACGTTTTCAATTCCTTTCTTTCGCATTGTACTATTCTCACCCCCTGCATTTTATCCCCAATAGCTGGACCGTACGTGACTCCATTCTCATTAGATTAAATCACGAAAGATCGATTCTAACAGGTGATAAAAACTGTTTAAACACAATACAATGTTCGAATGTTAATCGCATGAAAATCTCGGAAAGCTTCCAAACCAGACGAAAAACCAGTTTCACCTGTTTACTGGGTAATCCTGGATATATAATAACTAGCATCCCAGATCGTATTTCTTGAAGGTAGTATTAGAATTGCTTGTAACCTGATATGAAAAAGGGTCGTTATTTCGAGTGGCCTTGGTTACTGATACGATTGGATCACTTTTCTTTTAACCTTGCTAATTCCACGTATTTCAAGTGCGGCGGTATTCCAATAATTCGACGATCTAGGAATCATAATCAGTCTGCATTGAAAATGTAATATTCCTTGAACTGTTGAAGGTAGTCAACTCTCGCCTTAAAACTGCAATTTCTGTAGTACCGTAGTCGACAGAAATTCTCAACTTGCACAGTTCTTTGACTGACAGCAAATAAAAAATGGAGAATACTGTAGCTCACAGATCACGTACTGTACTGAGGGTGTTCTGATTGCACATTTGGGACTTGTATATTCACCCTGAAACAATTAACTGAGATTATGTCTGAATGAGGACGAGTATCAGACATTTGTGGGAGGGGTATGACCATGGAGCTACGCTCCATGGTATGACCAAGTGGGTTAGGAGACGTAATCGGAACTTTCTGATTTGAGAAGATTCGGTCGTAAACGAATTAATATTTTTTATATTATCCCAATAACCTATTCATTCCAACCGATCTTCAAAACTTTAAAGCTACTGTCAAAGCAGACAAGAACAGTCAGGAATACAACCCTCCCTAGATTTGCCATCATAGAAGCTTATACACTGACACACACAAACAGAAAAAACCCTTCTGTACCTCTATGAGTTACAACTAACAGACACGCCATATGATTGGAGGTAAACCAAGATGTTGTTCGTTCATTTTTCGTTTTAATCTCAACTCATATTGGTCCATAACGGTCAGGTGGTCATGCCAGGGATTTGTTATTAATAACAACTCCCTGCATGATCATGCGTTAATGGGCGAAATTTTGGAAATGGATGAACGCACTCATCTTGGAACGCATTACTAGAGTTATGCTGCTTTAATGTGTTCATGTTAAAGGAAATGTTTACTTGTTGGACCGCTCATTGACGATGGAAGGCATGAAACTCCTCTAATTGGTCCCAATGTCTTTATCTTGCGACTGTGATACGGCACTATAGAGACTTTTCATACGACGTCATAATACCTTCCTGCGGCTTTGTTGGAGTACATGTAACTACGTGGTATACCGCACTCGACGCGCTTGCTCAATGATAGTGTGTAGACACCGCATACCACAATGTGTACTGTGCATTGCGTTCCTCACAAAGCTATACGTGTATTTGGCATAATGGTCCTCCAGTAATTGCAAAGCCTCTATAAGGGTAAATCATGCCATTATTGAATTTAGTCATGTCTTGGTGACGAAATTCAACAGTTTAATATTTCAAATAATACAGGAATATTTTCTATATTCAGCAGTCAAAATACCATGTTCAATAGAGGTCATTCACGTGATTTAATGTGGGATGCTGGATGGAACTATCATGCGCAATCTTTGTGATACCGGAATGCGCACACAGCAACACCTTAGTAACAATTGTTGTAAAATGGACATCGACTACATGGTCAAGTGGTTAGAGCATCAAACTTGCAGTCGGGAGGTTCTGAATACAAATTCTGGCCGGGTCGGGTCATACCTAAGACGCAGCCTACTGCCTTTGTGCTTGGTGCTCAGCATAGACAATGGAGCAGGGAAAACAAGCCAGAGAGCCGTAAATGGGAAAAAAGTCGTGGCCGGCTCGACTTGAACCAGTTGGTTGGAAACTGGGCCGTAAAACTCCATCTAATCTAACCAGAGGCGTACGCAGGATTTCTCTGAAGGGGGAGGGGCATGCAGTATGTTGAGTGATCGCCGCCCTGGGGGAGGGGTCTAAGGAGAGAGCTTGACCCCCCCCCTTTCGAAACGTTTGACCTTTTCAACGAGCCTAGATGCAAAATTTTCGACTTTGTCAGGAACGGTGTTAAAAGTTGAATTGTGGTGGTTCATGAGTATAAAAATTACAATTTTGTGGTGTATACATGCAATCTAATGCCGTTTACGCTACCTTTCGAAGTAAAATTGATTTCAAAATTTGCATACTTTTAGGAGCCAAAACAAAAGAACATCAATCGGCATAGGCGAACGGGAACATTTCAGTTCGTGGTTTTTTCTTGACCACAGAGTCGTCATTTTGCTATAAAGACTATCTCACGCTCCGCGCCACCACTGGTTGGCGCGGAGCGTGCAGAAAATTTCGAAAAATAATGCCCATCAGATGGCCGGAAATTTTTCCAGACTTATATATACGAAGAATACAACGAGTCGCTATCTTTGTTTGTTGTGTGCAATAACATGCTCACTCCAACATGAGTTTCAAAAATGCAAAAAGATCAGAGAGTTCAGGAATACTTTGACCCGAAAAACCTAATGCCCTGCGCGGAGCGCCACCATTAGTCGGCGCGGAGCGTAAAGAAAAGTTCGAAGAAACGAACCTCCCAGATGGCAGGAAATAGCATTTTCAAGACTTATACGAAGAATATGGATATCTTGGTTTGTCGTTTGCTGAATAAAATGTTCCTTCAAAATAAGTTTTGAAGACTGCAAAGAGATCAGAAACTTATTAAAAATTATTTGACCCGAAAATGTAATTTTGCCCGAGAGACTACACTGTTAAAAAATTTCTGTGTAAATTTACATAATTTTTTATGGCAAATTTTTTTCCAACCAAATAATGTTTTTTTTACAGCCAGACTGTAATCATGAAAAAACATTAAGGGTTTGTTTTTTCTTTACAGTTTTTGCATGAAAATTAGTTTACAAAAGTCTACTGTAAAATCGAATTACAGAATTGTTCTGTTTTGTTTACCTTAATTTTATGTGAATTTACAGCCTACTGTTTTCATTCCCGACGTTTTAATGTTTATTTTAATATCGCTTTTTTACCTTTCATATGTTATTACGAAACATACACTTCATCATTACGTAGATCAGGTATTTGCATATCAACGTAATGTGTCGTTACGAAGTTGTTTTCAATCAAAACACATTGAGGATGCTTTGTTGTCATATTGTTGTCAAGTAGACTACTATCTCTAGGAACTTTGTAATTGGAAAGTCACATTTTTTGTACAATATAATAATTGTTTTTAAAATAAATATGACAAAGAATGCAAATACATTGGTTGCAAACATTTCCAGACAACGTAAACAATAAGTTTATCACTTCCTGATTAAAAAACGCCAAAAAAGATATTATTCAAAGCAACAGCAATCCTTTTGTTAGGAAAATGCCTACAAAATAAGCTCCACCCATTTATGCAAAATGAGATATACGTCATAAAGTGGTAAATTTACAGACTCTTTCAAGTAAATTTGTGAAACGTTTTTAATTCGATCAAGTGCATGAGCGCCTGTGGCGATGAGTTGACATCAGTATACCAATTGTCAGTGCTCTGAAATTAGGGCCTTACAATTTCTTTTTACTTAAAAATGTGTGACAAAACACCAGCTGTATGATATTTATAACTAAGAACGTAATAACTAGGTATGCTTTTATAATAAAGGTAAGTTAATTTTCAAATAGGGCCATAAATTTGCCAAAATTTTTTTTTTTTAAACTGAAACTTCGCAGAACGATGCATGTTATATATTGAAAATTTTCTGGCTGTTTCTTATTTGTTTGTTTGTTTGTTTGGGCTTATTTTTGTTTCTTTTTCAGCTTAAAAACGAAATGAATGTTTGTTAAATGACAGTATTTTTATGTGAAATCAGAAAAATACAAAATACTGTTAAAATTTCTGTAAATTTACAGAAAAAGTTTTACAAAGCAGTAAAATTTGGTTAAAAAAGCAGTCAGAAATGGTTTTTCAAATAAACAGAAAATACATGTTAAACAACCTCTTTTTATTGTAGCAATACACAGTGTACCTAAGCGGAGCGCCACCATTATTTCGCGCGGAGCGAAGAGAAAATTTGAAAACTTGTGACCCCTCAGATGATCGAAAATTGCGTTTTCATCAGCAATATGCTAAGTGTTCAGAATATTACCCAATTAAATGTTTTACCACTATAATTTAAATGGTCTTGATTCTATACTAAACAATTGAAAATACCTTAATGCTTCTCTATTGTGACTCTTGGCTAAATTCAAGATCTGCTGAATTGATGGGGTAGTCTGTGCGAACTCCCGACTGTTAATGATTTCACCCCTAACATCTCTTGCATGATCATTGCTCACCGAACCTGAGCCCTCCGCTTTCATGCCCCCGCCACTTACGTCTATGCCGGCCAGGGAAAGAGTCTAAGGGATGGGCCACCTCCTGTTTGAGAATTCTTATAAAGGTAGGTGTCCTTAGAGGCAGTCGGTGCCACCAGAGAGCTACAGAGCCTTCCTTTTCAAGTAAAATTTGACATTTGAAATTTGACAGAATTGCATATTTTTAGGAATAAAAAAGTGGCATCACTATTCGCGCCTTGCAGAGACAATCCTCCCCCCCCCCTTTGAAAATCTTTGAGTAATTGGGTGTCCTTACATGCAATTTGGTGCCACATAATTATGCTACCTTTTGAAGTAAAATTTGTGTTACCATTGTAGGGCTACGCATTTGACGAATTAAAAAAATCCGTAAGCAAGGGGGTGGGGGGGAATTGCCCCTTCGTACGCCACTGAACCTAACCTAACCTCATGAATGGCAAAACAGAGACTCGCAACACACTGACGTCGGTGCATGACCTCTACAGCACCTCGTATTTTCAAACAAAGATGTTTGAAAAATGTTTTAGGTAAGGAGTTTTAGCCTGGTTTGGATGACATTTCGTAATTATTTCTTGTCACACTTTTCCAAAATGCATCCAAAACTTGCCATTGACAGCATTTTCGTCGTTATTCATTGCCTGCAATTAGTACATTATATACATGCTAGACATGCAGAACTTGTTTTATAATACCTCAACTGTGGTCACGTGTGTCAAGCGGAGGTAATTTTACATTGTTTGAGGTGCCATGGCCACAGCTTTAAATTTCGTGAGACTTTGATCCACTTTTACTCACTTGAGACATTGACTTCCTAGAAAATATTGATGTTTGATGTTATGACATATCAAAATACATAGGCCTCACTCATATGGTTCATTTAATCTTAACTTATGGTTTCTGCATTGGATCTTTTTTACTTTGGAAGTTTGCCAAACTGAACGAGCTGCCGTCTGTGCGTTTTTAGGACGATAATAGAAAAATCTGTTTTGCCAAAATATTGAAATTCGGTTTCAAAATTATGAAGCTGTCATGGACGGGTTAGGGTAACGTTAACTAGGGTTTTCGACATACTCTTTCATAATTTGGGGTCTGTTGTTACAATGGGGTGAGGAATGGGGGAAAGGCTAAGAGTTTTCATGGAAGAAAATGGCTTTGTAAGATACTAGTAAAAATGCTATACTTCAAAGTTCGGCATGGCATGTGAATATTTTTATACCAGGCCTGACGACACAAACACTTTCTTGGTTAGGGTGAGTAAAGTATAGATGGTATTTAACGACACATCAATACGAATGTATTACATATATTGTCAGATAAGATTAGGAAGCAAAGTTCAAGTTCTGTTTCAAAAACGGTCCAAACATGGTTCACTAGAAGCCCTATAACTTTATCGTCTCTTGGTGCGACAGGCGGGGAAAACCGTATGCATATTTCACAATATACCCCCAACCACCAACACACAGAGGGATCGTGCAGATTGCAAGCAAATTGGTGCGAATTTTTCATTTGCGGGTTCTTCAAGAAATTTGAAACTTTATTTTGAGGTTGCCGCTGCGAAAATAATACGCTTGGAAAATGTTAACTCCCCTCCTATGCATCCTTTTTATTAACCAAAATTACGCCGAGAATACTGTTATACATGGTTCAGTCAATAGTAAGTTGAACCATTAATATTTCATCCGGTTTTGTGACGTAGAGAATATAGAATTGGTCAAGACGTTAGTAAACTTTCTACTTCTCAGATTTTACAAAATGAGGGCGCTTGTCATCTGGAATGTAAGTCTCGCTCGTTGTGGTGAACAGTTAGAATCAGAAATTGTAATAAGGGCCGGCTGTAGGTATGGGATTTTACAATAAGTTATTGGAAGATACAACACCCAGACTATAGAGAATAAGGCGCTAGACTCCGATGACTGAGCGTCCGATTCCCAGGAAACAATACTTTTATTTAGTTGTTTCCCTTCAGTTTTTACATAATTTTCTGTTTTTGACTCAGTGTGGGAGTATGTGGTATATTTTGCCCAACTATTCATAGTGTGTAACTGACGCATAAATACGGTATTTAAAGTACTGCTAACTTAAACTTTAGTGGAAGAAGCCAGGCTTTAGTTTGGTTTCGCTGATTGGCTCTTTGCCAGAGAGTCGGAGTACTTTAGAAAAAGCTCAGAAGTAACACTGTTATCACGCATATTTTAATCTACTTATTAGCAGGCCTATCTGAACACATGGTTTGTTTTTCACCGTCTAAAGACATAGGCCTAACATTTTGCTAATATCATAAGTGCAAGAAGAAGTATCCACAATTTTTGATGAGTACTAAAACTAACAACTAACAACTATAAACGTTACTTAGGCAACTTAATAACTACAGGGACGAAATGTTACATGTATGAAAATAAAAATACGTTGTGCACAATTATGAACCGTAGTATAGCTTAAAGGGCAAGAACAGTCGACCAAATTATTTTGAAGCAACAGCTAATTCTCACAATTTTGTTCCTATTTCTCTTCAAAGTGTCTTTCATAACATCTCAAATTGCATATTCTAGCCACATTTCACATTTGAGGAGAAAAATTATCACATGACTCCCACGGGCCAGTGATAAAACAGCACAGTCTGCTACACTCCTTCAAGTTGGGGTGACTGTAGTCTTACCCTTTAATAAATACGCTAAAGCCTAGCCTAATATTTTGCCTACTTTTGAAGAAGCTTTTGGATTCATTATTACTTGAATCCCTCATAATGATTAGGCCTACAAAACATTTTTGCGGAGCCTCAGGGGGTAATTAGTCTTTTTTTATCTTTCCTCACTTTTGTTGCACTTTAGTAGGGTGCCGGTGTGTTGTAACGGTAAGCCTCCAAAGCGATTCACCATGGTTTAAACAAAGGTCCTCGCTTTATAGAAGGTAGCTGCCCCACAGTTAATTATAGTTTTGTTTTCTATATACATGAACACATGATTCTTTAGTACCCAATACTATTGTTATTAATACGACTTTATTATTTTCAGAGTGTTTTGTACGCTACAGTTCCTCCTTGTTAGCAAAATAGTTTGGTTTTCGTACTATACTAAATGGACAAAGACAGACAAGGAATATTTTTGAAGTGTAGGCTTCAATACCAGTTTATACAAATGTCGCTATCCCGTGATTTTCACATCTGGTTGTAATTCTGTTGATCGGTAGATAATCACACCATGGAGTTACCACCTCGGAGGTGGTACATGATTACGCCACAGAGAGAGAGAACCAGTTTGCAGGGTACACACTTCTGTATAAGATACAATGCAAGTTAGGCCTATTCCATTTTTAGCAAGCTACCCCGAAATGTGAGTTTTACATTGAGTACTAAATATTTTCATGCGTACCGCACTTCAAACGCTAGTGTAGTTTCTTTCACAGATCAATTATGATTTGATTTTTCGGCAAACGTGGTAAATAAAGTCAAGTCTGAATGTTCTCTCAAATAACTTAGTTATGAAGGACATATGTCTCATCATGAAATTGTTGGTATTGTGTGATCAACATGCATTCACGTCGTATATTAGTGATTATTACATTTGGAATTTTTTTGCAACCCCTCCCGTCGGAGAATTAAAGTGTACCTCAAGTCTGGAATTTCCCATATTTTAGAGGTTGCAAAATGAATCTTATTCATCCTACTCCCATTGTCATAGCTCGTGCCATTGTTGAGAAAAATTTATTCACTTAAAACAAAATATAATAGTATGTTGTGCAACAATTTGTGACTTTCTTGATGTACAAATCACATTACCTGCTTTTTTCCCTTTAAAATTAAAATAGGTTTTTGACCATGTACGCTTCCTGTTTGCTTGTATAGCATGTTGTACAGAGAGGGCTTACTTAACTGCACCACCCCTTAAGAGTAACAGTGTTATCACATAACGATACAAGGTACAATAACTTCAGAAAAACAAAGAAATACAAAGACTGTAATTTGAGTAGTACAGTAATGACATCACAAATTGTTGCACAACGTACAATTTTAAATTGAGTGCATAAACTTCAACATTTATATCTCAGCTCAGGAATGTCCTATGAATATGAGACTTGAGGTACACTTCAATCTCTTCTGGCCAGCGAGTTCTGATCGTTCAGTATGTCCCAGGCCCATATTCGTCACTAATCTTGGGAACTTACAGGTTTTGGATTGCCAAGGAATAAATTCTGGACCTGTTCCGGAGATCAGTAGCGTAACTGGGATGTCAAAAGTGGGTAAATGTATGCTGACAGCAGATAATTAATGTACCTACACTTGTCAAAGAGGTCTCCCTTTAAAAATCACCCCGCATCCTTGTGGCTGTGGCCCTCGCCCCCTCCATCCACCCCAACAGGCCCGTAGCCGTGAACTCTGATGTAACGGGCACTGATGCCGCACATGGGATACCGAAAGTGTCATATTAATTACCTGTGTGTCAGTAGTGACACCATGGAAGTACCAGTACTTACATGGTGACATGATGTGGTAATCATTCTTAAGCCTACTAAAGATACCATAACCGGCGTCGGCTGTGTACTGTGCCCACCAAGGGCTAGAAAATCTCGCTATTCTGGTTGGAAACTACACTCCTTTCGCAATGCAGAGAAACTGGCGTGTAAAGGTTTCAAAAATTAACGGAACAAGGCCGATATCACGATACCGCTGCTATGCAAGCAGATACAGGTATATTACGTTAGTACTTCGCCATGCGCTGTCTACGATGGGACCAGGGACTCGCCATAAGGCAGGCTCATCGTGGTCCAGTATGCTTCTAATGGCATACAAATGCAAATTTCTCGAATGTTAGGGGAATGCGAACACTTGCATGGGAATTTCATCGCAGCTATAATTTACATCGAGGATTCAGATGGTAGTAACAGATATATACTTTGAAAGAAACTTCCTGTGGAAAGAAAACCTTCATTTCTGAAAAAAAAAATCATGGTAGGAGTAAAGTTAGCTTCAAATTAATGTAAACCTATAGTCTTCATGCTAAACATGTTAATCAAGGATTTAGTCTACTGCAGTAAAACCGTTGATGATGCGCGGCTACTAACTTTGAGTCTTTCCCACGGACTTCCTATACATGGACAGAACGTACTGCGCGGTACATGTCGCTACCGTAGTGTCAGAGTGTGAGAAAAGGCGCACCAAAATGACCGTCTGCTATGGTTTTGTGTGAAAGCTTGGACTTGCTCAAGTTTATCTCCATATTTTGCAAGAAAGTTGAAATATTTTTAAAATATGGCAAGGTAAGTTGAAAATCACTTCACATATTGCAGGAATATGATATTGTTTCCCATTCAAGTTAAACTTTTGCTTAAAATATTACAGAGTCGTCGTCAAATCAGACGATTTATAGGTTCACGGCGGCCATCTTGGTGTTCCTTTTTTGTCCAAGTCGGTGGCGACCATCTACGGACATAACATACACGTTACATGCTCTGTCCATGTACATAAGTCCGTGGTCTTTCCCTTTAGCTTTGGCTGTAGTTCACTGGAACTTTTGTTCTAAAACTGTAGGGTGATACAACGTCTATTGCGACTATTACACAAGACGAGCGTCGTCATTTGAAAATAAGGAAGTTTATCTGTCATGGTGAAACCTGCTAAACAGATTCGGCAAGGGGTATAGTAAAAGGATATACCCGAGGCCGAAGTGTAACTGGAGACGAAATATTTTACTTCTTTTTTATTGTTGTGTACGATCACTATATATGAAAGTATGAGGTATGTCAATTCTCAAGGCTCAAGTGGCGGGAAGAACGACCTTCTCCTGCCCCCATACTTTCACTAGAGCTGGAGATCATCTTACATTTCTTATCACACTCTAAAAACAGTTCGGTAAAACTGGGGTAAAACTTCACCCAATCTGAACACTTTTATAATCATTTAAGTGCTGGGCACATATGCCTCCTGTCCCCAGTTGGGTAAATCATTACCAAACCTGGCTTATAAAAATATTTTATCAGAAGTTGGACAAAGTTTTACAACTACAAGTTGACCAACCGGCTAGTTATTTTTTTTGCGCAGGAGCTCATCAAACTTTTTACACAAATACTTTGCCCAAATCTTACTAACCCAAATGTTGTCCACTGGAAACTGCAGGATCTGTTTGAGTATATTGGTAATTTCTCTCAGTTCTCAGTAACAGTAGCTTTAAGCTGAGAAAATAGTTGTCTTGATCAACACGCTAGTATAGTACTGATTTTCCACACTATTTTGACTCTGGATCCAAACTAATTCTGTCGGTCCAAGGAACGTCACATCCGGTGCGAAGAGTCAATCACGTGACGTGTTGGAGTGAAACAGTTGCTGTCGCGCAGTACAGCAACACTGCAAACATTTAGGTTTATTGTGTAACTGTGCCTTGTAAACAGCGTGCAGTCTTTTTTAACGTGTGGATAATGACCGATTTTTATTGAAATATCCAGCTTTAATGATCAGATGGTCTTACGAGAACTTTTCGCTTCGGGAATTCACTGTTTCCTTTACACGAAGGCATGTAAACGCAATGGCCTGTCTCGCACAATAGGCCTACCCCGATAAGAATGGGTTTCTCGCCGTTCGTAAGCGAGTGTTTTGTGCACAGGCACCCAATATTTTCGCATTCGCCTGGCATTATTGACATTCTGAGATTTCTATTCAACCTTGGTCTCCAGAAGCGTTTCCAGTTGGGCCCACAATCGTGTATCCTGAGGCTCTGGCAATCGCATACGTGTACTGTTATCACTGCCCAGACTGTCGTTGTTTTCACTCCAGTTGAAGTTTTCATGACCCAGGTCACGCAAAAGCCCGGATGTTGGACCGACAGAATAGGGTGCTTGTCACTAGACTGTACGTACTCGAGTATCTCTTTCATGGTATTATAGAAATAACTTTTGAAGGCCTATAGAGGGCGTGTTCACATTTGTTCTTGCACAGACGTTGTATCGAGTGTACAACTACTGTAGTACTAATAATACCGTCTTGAGCGAGACTAAGAAAACAGCTGCAAGTTTGCCTACATGATTTAATGGTAGCAGAAAAAGTAACCAATCCAATTTGAGGTTTGAAGCAAGAGTCCCAATCATGCAATTTTGTATTTCTTCGCCCATTGATTATGTAGACGTGAAAACTTTATGTTGTGTAAATACACCCAATGCTCTTTAGGTTACTTTGTCCTGATTTTTATTTCACCAACGTTTGGATTGTACCCAACCTAAACTTACCGAACAATATGGGTACAGTTGTTTAACAATTTGTTGGGCAATAATTTGCCTATGTTGGGCATTTTGGATTTTGCTCAACGCTTTTTCCCTACCGTTTTTTAGCGTACAGCCTTAACGTTTTCAATCAATAAAAAGTGATTGGATAGTTCAGTTTTTAATTTTAATTAGTATAAATGATCCAATAATTTCACAATATTGGGAAGCGCTTGCGAATATCAGGCTCACTAATGCAACACTTGCTTGACGCTTATACCATTTTTGGAGGACTCGATAGTTACCCCTTAAAACAGGTCCATTGGAAATGCTGTACATGATCTATCTTCCCCCTCTATAGGCACCGTAACCATTGCTATTTTCAACGTGGTCACCCTTTTAGATCATCATGTTCCAGCTGCCCAGTGACATTGATTTTTCAGCTGATTCGTCAGTATCATCTAATATATTTGTTGTAGGACATGTATATGTCGTTTTATTGGTAAAATTTTTGAAACCGGAGTAAAACCAAACTCAAAACTTATGAAATTTACTAGCTATTCTAGCGCCTCTTCTTTCTCTGGAATCCTGACGGCATTTACTTCGGACAAACCCCCATTTTGATCCTATTTGAACAAAACAGGAACTCGAGACTGAACGTTTAGCGTCGGATAAGTCGAGACTTTCTAGGCTCCAATTTCGATAACTCTGGTGAAATACCAGTCCCCGTTATTAGAATTATTGCCTTACACGATTATCGGAAGTGATGTCATAAACACAAACGCAAAACGAACATATACAGCAATGTAGTCTGGCAACAGGTTCGGTTCTAACGTCGCTTCTCGGCAGAAAAGATGAAGAGGGCGCTAAGCCAGATGAAGGAGCTCAAACCTTGATTGGCCATCGTATTACCAGTGTTTTTTTTTTTTTTTTGTTAGCCCAATCAAATAGTCGTAGTCATTCTCTCTCAAAATATTGTGTACATGTACCTCCCTTCCAGAATCATTTCAGCCACACGCGCCAATAGGGTGAGGTAAAATGAATGTTCGATTCTTCAATTGTTCCCGCGGTTTTGAGGACTGGTACCAAACGCCGGATATACCTTGTCAGAGTCTCTTTTGCAGCCTAAGTTTTATAAACTATTATAACAGAGAATTGTTAGAAAGAAGTTACATCGTTCTTTAGATTCCTTGAAACGACGTACTGATGAGAAAGATTATCCACCAAAAATTGGGAATCAGAACTATATTACAGGAGTGTTTTGCTTGTCTATAGTCCGTAGAAAGACATTCTGAGTTTATTGTTGTGAAGAGCTCACCCTTAGCAAGCTCAGTAGCTCAAATGCCCAGTTGAATTTGTAGAAAAACGAAAGACAAAACTACATGAAAATGTTATTTCGGTATTATAACGCACTAGCAAGAACCATACTTGACCTGAACTGTTTTCTGCAGAGACCATGCAGTAAGATGGAGACAGGAGACTGTTACACAGTGTTTTTGTCGTAAATTTTGATAACGATTTTGTTTAGAAAAGTCCCCCTTGTTGTAAATCCAAAATACGTTATAGATAAAACAGAAAATAAACAATGTACTGCAGTAATGACTTAATATATATGGGCCTAAAGAGGTTGAGAAGCGGAACTATCTTAAGTGTACTAATACGTGTCGTACAACCCGTGAAAACAAATAAGTTGTGTTGAACTGTAGTTTTGCTCCGAAAAATGAAAAATTCGGTCATGTTTGTACCGTGATGTTTTCCCAATTTTCCTTTATTAAAATTCGAATTCTCTCCAACACAATCTCCATATTTTTAAATATTTTCCAATAAAGACGTCCTTTTGGCGTCCTTCTTGCGTCGCAAATTGCAATTTCCAAATGCAGTAATGCTCAAACTTTAAAAAACATCAGCTGTGAAAATTTTCCCTGGGTCTGGAAATGATAACGGAAATTTGCCCTAACTGACAACAGATCATTAGGTGACACCGGATAATTACGGTACCGTGCTGTTTTCAATTACTTTCTTTTCTTAAATTTCCAAACTTCAAATTTTTGTTTTCAGGAAATCCAGAGTCGAAAGTTAACAAAACAAGCTCTTCTGTTTTCAAGGATTTGTTTAAAAAGGAGAAACCTTTCGATGCGCTCCACGCACCGCATGTTGTGTCCTAATACCATAATGTTCACATTTTAAAACACTCGGAAAATTGTCGTGCTTGCCCATGGAAAAGGTCTAGCTATGTCACTGCAACGGGTATATAAAACATAAATTCAAATGTAACTTCATTGTAAGGTAAATTTTACAAAGAAAGTAGTATATATTTGTGCGAATGCAAAAGGTAACATTGATATGGAAGGAGCAGTGGCGTACGCAGGATTTCTCTGAAGTGGGGGTGGGGGGTGGTGGGGGTGGGCATGCAGCATGCTGAGGGATCGCTGGTCTGGGGGAGGGGGAGTCCCCTGAAAATTTTGAAAATTTGGGTGTCCTTACGTGTGGTGTTGTGTATGCTACCTTTTAAAAGTTAACATGGAGTGTTACAAAATGTGCCCATTTTCGGAACTTAAAAAAAATGTCATCAGTGAGAGGGCCTTGGGGAGACAACCCCCACCCCTTTGAAAATTTTTGAGATAGGTGTCCCTTCATGAAATCTGGTGTCACAGTTGCTACCTTGTTAAAGTTAAAATTGCGTTACTTAATTACTTTTTTTAGGATGTAAAAAATTGGCATCCTTGGGGGCATTCCTCATGCCGTGACGTTGCTTCTTGAGAAAGCAACATAGGCTTCGAGTTGATCAAAGGCGGGGTGGGATGTAACTGTTATCTGAGTTTGTTACATGATTTTTGCCCTCAAATGAGCTAAGCTTTGATTGTGTTCACACTGCGTGAAAAGCAATTAACACATGCTTGACTGGCCTACACTGTTAAAAATTTCTCTGTAAATTTACATAATTTTTATGGCAAATTTTTTTCCAACCAAATAATGTTTTTTTTACAGCCAGACTGTAATCATGAAAAAACATTAAGGGTTTGTTTTTTCTTTACAGTTTTTGCATGTAAATTAGTTTACAAAAGTCTACTGTAAAATCAAATTACAGAATTGTTCTGTTTTTTTTTACCTCAATTTTATGTGAATTTACAGCCTACTGTTTTCATTCTCGGCGTTTTAATATTTATTATAATAGCGCTTTTTTTCCTTTCATATGTTATTACGTAACATACACTTCACCATTACGTAGATCAGGTATTTGCTTATCAACGTAATGTGTCGTTACGAAGTTGTTTTCAATCAAAACACAATGAGGATGCTTTGTTGTCATATTGTTGTCAAGTAGACTACTATCTCTAGGAACTTTGTAATTGGAAAGTCACATTTTTTGTACAATATAATAATTGTTTTTAAAATAAATATGACAGAGAATGCAAATACATTGGTTGCAAACATTTCCAGACAACGTAAACAATAAGTTTATCACTTCCTGATTAAAAAACGCCAAAAAAGATATTATTCAAAGCAACAGCAATCCTTTTGTTAGGAAAATGCCTACAAAATAAGCTCCACCCATTTATGCAAAATGAGATATACGTCATAAAGTGGTAAATTTACAGACTCTTTCAAGTAAATTTGTGAAACGTTTTTAATTCGATCAAGTGCATGAGCGCCTGTGGCGATGAGTTGACATCAGTATACCAATTGTCAGTGCTCTGAAATTAGGGCCTTACAATTTCTTTTTACTTAAAAATGTGTGACAAAACACCAGTTGTATGATATTTATAACTAAGAACGTAATAACTAAGTATGCTTTTATAATAAATGTAAGTTAATTTTCAAATAGGGCCATAAATTTGCCAAAAATGTTTTCTTTTTTAACTGAAACTTCGCAGAACGATGCATGTTATATATTGAAAATTTTCTGGCTATTTCTTATTTGTTTGTTTGGGCTTATTTTTGTTTCTTTTTCAGCTTAAAAACAAAATGAATGTTTGTTAAATGACAGTATATTTATGTGAAATCAGAAAAATACAAAATACTGTTAAAATTTCTGTAAATTTACAGAAAAAGTTTTACAAAGCAGTAAAATTTGGTTAAAAAAGCAGACAGAAATGGTTTTTCAAATAAACAGAAAATACATGTTAAACGACCTTTTTTTATTGTAGAAATACAAAGTGTCTGTAAAGATACAGAAAATCTCTATTAAAAGTAAAATACAAAAAGTTTAAGTTAAAAAAGTCTGTAAATTTACAGAAATTTTTAACAGTGTATTATTCAACCCCAAATGTTGCGGAACGTTTAGTTTCTTTTAATATTCATGTTACTGTAAAACAATCAATCGGATGCGAAATTACCCCGCGGAGCGGACTACGCAGGCTAATATGCGAAATATGACTATATCAAGTGCGCGTGTAGTGAACTATGTTTCCTCCCTGAAGTGATAAGAGGTAATCAGGCTGAAAAGGGGGATGTAACAAAAAGTAGGAAGGAACGTTCCATCATGCCCCCTGCGTACGCCACTGGGAAGGAAATCTGGAATTAGTCTGCTTAACATTGAAACCAGAAAAAAAGTTTTCCACGTTTCTCATGTATGCATAAAGAATATGGAAAAGCAACTTTTTTTTTCAATATGCTCTTCCTTTATACCAACAAAACTGAAGCTCTTACGCCTCGTTTAAACATATAGTCTTATTATAAATCCCCTTGGATGGTACGCAGTATTCTGCATTATCAGCACTGACATTGTACCGTCCTCGCAACTTGTCCTCAACCACGACTTTTTTAGAACTTTCTCCTTTCGTAGTATCTCGATCGATTTTACGTCCACTCGCTTTCTCAGAACGGAGGAATTTGAAAAATTTAAAACTTAATAAAGCCATAATGACAGTTACAAATGTGAGGAACAGTGTGACAATACATAAGACTGCGAACAGCACTTGAACGGAATAGCAGGGATATGCACAGTTTGTCCGGTCTTCATTGGATGAAAGTGTACAAGATGTCTGTTGGTCTGTACTTTGTTGGAATGATGGGACTGTTTGCTGGGATTTAGTAAAAGAAACACTGATGCTCACGGATAACGTTCCACCTGGGCTGACTGCTTGACACTCATAAACGCCTTCTCGTTGTACATTCTCAACTTCAATATTGTTAGAACTCGTTCTTCTGGTAGATAGAATTTTCCACATTTCCCCACCAAAGAGCTTACGTTCAGCAACCGAAAGTAGTGGTGAAAAGTTCCATTCGTAATGGGTTATTGGTGGATCTGCAAACGTCACGGGGCAAACAAGGACTACAGTTTCTCCTGGACTGATTTCAATATTTGCAAAGTCTATATGGGGATCGATGCTAGGAGGGCATACAAAGTCATCTGGAGCTAACGAAAGCACCGGCACATTTCGTAGGACATTTGGTGTATTGCAGAGGAATTGTCGGTAACTTGACCCTTGAATTAGGTCTCTCAGAACAGAGTTGCGGAAAGCAATCCCTTTGTGGTTGCAATCGCAATTCCAGGTATTGTTGTCTAGGTTCACATCAATACGTCTGTAAATATCGTCAAATTCATTTTCATTTTCTACTTGTATATATTCGATTAGATTACTACTCAGGTCGAGATCAAGAGAAGACGGAGCTTCTGTAACTGATTGCCAAGCGCTTAATATGGAAAAGGATACAATGTTGTTGTTCTGAAGAATGAGATCAAACGTAGATACATCCAAATCAAACGCACCGGGATGAATGTAAGATAATTTGTTAAAGGATAGATCGACATCAAAACGGACAGAACTCGAATTGTACATTTTGATTGCCCCTGGCATAATTTCGGTTATTGAATTGTGTGTCAGTATTATGTCGACAAATGATACATCGCCATATGAAACAAAGAAATCAGTTGAAAGTATCGTTAAATCATTATGAGACACATTAAGGTCAAAAAAGGAGCAACGTTCTAATGAGATTGTGCCGGTTGATGTATGTATAGCATTATTCTGAAAGTATATTTCACAAAACCCACCGTCCAAGTTAGGGACCTTCCGCCATTCGATGACGGTGATGTTATTATTTGAAAAATCCACTTCTTCGGTCGCTTCATCTCCACATCCAGGTAACACAGAGGTAAGTTCAAGACCACTACAGTCTAGACCATCGTGCCATGTACACGTACACCCATCTGGACACGGGATACATTCCTGACACTCGATGGTAACGGAAGTCACAATAATAATCCACAACACAAACATTTCTGTTCGATGTTAAGTAAAATTGTGAGCATATAATAGTGTTTCTTGTTCTCTATGTGGTTATTTTGCCCCTCTCCGTGAGGGAACAGCCAGTGAGTTTTTCCACTGTTGTCAGAAAGGGTAACCCCGAGTGAGTAACAGACGTAGCGCAACTAGGAAAGCAAAGTGAAAACATCGATGTAGTATGTGGAGCACTTTAAGCTTCTCCGGCCGACGGTTGATCTACAATGAATGACAGTTTGAAGGGTAATATTTGGTCACGTTCAACTGTTCAAGGGGTTTCATATCATGCCGATGTGATAGTTATATTCTGTAGCTCATGTGAATAGATCAGAAATTAAACTGCTATTGTTCATTAGAGTACAAAAGACTGTGTACCAAAAGAGGAAGTGGTAAAAATTTTCATCTCAATGGGAACAAAACATTTTGCTTTGGGATCAATACACACGCGGTTGACTAATCGGTAGCTATAACTAATTTCCCGACGAATGTAAGCGATATGGAAGAAATTACAAGTTCCTGACTTACGTGGAAATAACACTTATACCCCTCTCACACCAATCCGAAACCAGTACGAGGTCACATCGGAGATGGGGTTTTTTTTTTTGCAACAGCATCCGTAGCCTACTTTTTTTTTTTTTGTCCGTTTTTTATTTCACCACGTTTTAATTTCGTGGTCACTCGTTTTCACTTCGTGCGTAATCCGTGGCCAGGCCGGAAACAAAGCGGGGCAAACCCGTCCACGTGTCAGTTTCCCGCGGAATTCACAAATTGTACGCCGGCGCCATCTCGTGGCCTTCCCGATCGAATCCCGTAATGACTTCAACACCACCAAGACTACTACGTGGTGTCAGTGGTAAGCACGGCGTCAGCTCGAGAGTAGTTCATAGCCAACTCGTGGACACTTCGTAGGCGGCGGAGGCTCATTCTTACATCCGTGAAATCCGATATTACTTCGACCCAACTTCGAGAACACTTCGAGAGTACTTCGACAAAGCCGTATTGAAAACGGCAATAAATTTCCGAAGTGCCCACGTTTCAGTTTTTCAACATGTCCAAATTTTTTGGGGGTGATCCGTGGAGCATCCGTGAGAATTGGCCCACGGAGGGAATCGACACGTGATGAAATCTTGGTTAAATCGTGGCAACCCGTGAAATCGGTTCCATTTCGTGGTTACTTCGATTTTTGAACTTTTGCTCTCACGGACACCTCAAAGTGACCACGAAATGGCTTTTCGGATTGGTGTGAGAGGGGTATTACTTACACACAAGCCTGTAAAATGTTACACACACGGGCCCTTCAAAACTTTTTCTTTCGAAGAGTGCAAAAAATCCTGTGCAATTTCTCGAGCAAGCTTTTACACCCATACAGCAAATTAAGTTTGCACGTCTACGGAAATGGCACTAGACTGCGTGCTGATGCTTTTTCTCAACGGTGTGGCTATCCTTTTAGTAGCTGTCGGTAGAACAACTAGCTCCCTTTGTCATGTTTAATCCTCAAGAGTTTAAACAAAGCTTAAAGGAGAAGTTTAAGCAAAAATTTAATTTTCATATGAGAAATAAGAACCAAATCTACACAGTGTGGTGAAATTTCCATTAAAATCGGACAGATATCCCTCGAAGATATATGTAAATGGAGTCAGCAGATTTGTGTTTCAAAGTGACTTAAGGGCAGCAGAGGTTATACCACTTCCTTATACTGACAGGCAATGCTTTGTAATCCTTTGTTTTTTTTCAGAATATTGTGTTGACCTTGAAGTTTATAGGGATAGCACCTCCCTGTGAAGAATGCAAAGATGGTAACTGTCCCATGCCTCTTAAGCAATAACATTCGGATAATATGAAATTGTTGAGGAGAAAATAAGCTGAAAAGTTGAAAGAAAAACAAAAGACTGTCCATTAATGTGAGGATATGATGTCATATGTACTTGCTTTAAGTTTACTTTTGGTTGAAAATGTGAAAACTTTATCAGAGCTCATATCTTGAGAACACACCGGTGTAAATTCTTTTAAAACATAAGTCGCCCCGAAAGTACAAAATGTTGGATTGACGGACCTGGAAACTATGGAAGTATATGACTTCATAATTTAAGTAAAACAACAGTGAAAAAATGAAATACAAAGTTTAATTTGGACTTCAAAATTTTAGAGAAATTACAGTTAAAGTGATGATTAAAAGATTTTAGCAATGAAAAGTGAGAGTTAAACATTCACGTAGATTGAATATTAGGATTGAAATTCAGATTACACAGACCAAAAGATCCAATACGGTTATATTTACAAAATTGTGGTTACATAAGTTGTGAGAAATTCAGAAGAGATATTAAGAAAATTCAGTACATGCCTTATCTCATTTTTTCAAAAGAGTTATTTAATTATATTAAGTACAATTGAAATTTTTCCTACCGTATATTACTTAGTGACAATTAATTGCTTGAAATAGTGGAGCATATGTGTGGCATGTCACAGAATGGAGGGTGTGCCCTGTAACTGTGTAATGGAAGCAACCGCATATTTTACGGAAGTGTGTAGAAGACCAAAGTACAATCGTATCTTCCCTTGGATGCGTGCGTGCCTACAGTGTCCACGCTTCGCTGCTTGCATCCTCCACAGTGACTTCACGTGACAACAGTGCAGTTTTATACATTGAATAACAGTACGGGTATTTAGAGGAAACACACAAGTGCTCACATTTAAGTTATTACCAACTTTAGTCTGTCACAAACTTACAGACGGAAACGCCACACCTACCAGCAACGACCGCACTTACCAGGGAGTTGCAACAGACCCTGCACTTACCGACCGACACCCGCCCGCCGCCCAACACCAACGTCACACGTTTAGTTTAGATTAAGTGGCAGCTACCGAAGTAGTTTGCTTAATTTTCATAGCTTCAAATTTCAAATAAGTGGAAAGAATGGTATTGATATGAGGTTACCTGAGTCGCATATGTCCCAGTGTAGTCTCTGTGAGAAGCGAATGGATTCAGCTTCGGTTTCGGAAGCTGTCATTGCTTGTGATCAAATGTTGTGAAAACAAACCTAATTTTGATTGGCTAACCAATAGTCGGTTTATTCAGCTGTACAGCCCCTTTTTGGACGTCATAAAACAATAAAATACATTAAGGATATGCCGATTTCTCTTAACACCTTATAGTAACAATATCATTACGACAGTATTTAGATGTCGGAGTTTTGCCTATTTGCAGGTACTATGTTACCCCAGAAACAACCATTTACAGTACTCATAAGTGACAGGGGATTATGAATTGAGAAGGTGACCTAAAAACTGAAAAAGAGAGAGCTACCAGAAAATAGCCCTTGGATTCCAGAAAATTTATGGGAATAAATTGGGGAAATTTTTTCTTCAATGTGGAAAGACTACTTTCCTTCTAGTCTACCAAATAAAAAAAAAAGAAAGAAAGAAATACTCCGAACTGTAATTCGCCAGCACGCCGAACTCCGTTGACAGGCCTTACCCATTATCTACCAGTGACAGAAGTTATCGGTTGGGAATTGATGGCATGCAGATCAATTAACAGTTGGTGCTGTTTATTTTATCCAATCAGCTTTCGAGTCGTTTTTAACTCAAGAACCAGAAAGCCAAAAGACTTAGTGATTCCTTGCCATCAAATACCTTACCTGCTTTCAAATTGACAGTGCTTGATAGATTTTTCTTTACATTTTAGGCACAGAATTTTCACAATTTTACCCCTGGTGACCTCAAATGACCTTTGACCTCTACCAAAAACAATAGGCTTCTTTCTCTCAACATGACAAATCTATATACCAAATATGAAAAGTATCTGTTACTCTTATCTGGAGATATTGTGTTTACAAGCCATTTTCGAAGTTTTGGCAATTTTACCGCTGTTGACCTCAAATGACCTTTGACCTCTACCAAAAGCAATAGGCTTCTTTCTCTCAACATGAAAAATCTATACACCAAGTATGAAAATTGTCGGGCAATCCTATCTGAAGATATCATGTTTACAAGCCATTTTCGGTGTTTTCACATTTTTACCGCTGATGACCTCAAATGACCTTTGACCTCAGCCAAAAACAATAGAATTCTTCCTCTAAACATGACAAACCTACATACCAACCATGAGAAGTGTCGGTCACTCCTATCAGAAGATATCATGTTTACAAGTCATTTTCGGTGTTTTCACATTTTTACCGCTGATGACCTCAAATGACCTTTGACCTCAGCCAAAAACAATAGACTTCTTCCTCTCAACATGACAAACCTATATACCAAGCATGAGAAGTGTTGGTCACTCCTATCTGAAGAAATCATGTTTAAAAGCCATTTTCGGGATTTTCCCAATTTTACCGCTGGTGACATCAAATGAACTTTGAATTCTACCAAAAGCACTAGGCTTCTTTCTCTCGACATGACAAATCTATATACCAAATATGAAGAGTGTTGGTCTCTCCTAACTGAAGATATCATGTTTACAAGCCATTTTCAGTGTTTTCGCAATTTTACCGCTGGTGACATCAAATGACCTTTGACCTCTACCAAAAACAATTGGGTTCTTCCTCTCAACATAACAAATCTATATACCAAGTATGAAAAGTGTCGGTCACTCCTATCTGAAGATATCGTGTTTACAAGCTATTTTTGAAATTGTCGCAATTTTATCGCTGGTGACCTCAAATGACCTTTGACCTCTACCAAAAACAATAGGGTTCTTCCTCTCAACATGATAAATCTATATACCAAATATGAAAAGTGTCGGACATTCCTATCTTAAGATATCGTGTTTACAAGCAAGTGTCACAAACACACACACACATACACACCCATACACACACACACACACACACACACACGACATCACCATCGCATAGATTCCTTGCCTGCCTACGGCAAGGAATCAACACCTTTCAGGCTTGCCACCAATTAATGGCAGCGGCATAAACAAAAATTATGCAACCTATAAATTATTCCCAACATATCCCATGCATGCAGCAGAGCCTGGAAATGTTTGTATTTAAAGGGCAAGAGCAGTCACCCAACTTGAAGGAGTGTAGTAGACTGTCCAGTTACATGATTGGCTGTTCAGAGTCATGTGACAATATTTTCTCTCCTCAAATGTGAAATTTACTACAAGTTACTGCTTGGTTTACTTGGAGTATGCAATGTTGAAGTCATGAAATATTTTGAAAAATTCTTTGAAGAGAATTCGGAAGAAAATTGTGATGTTTAGCTCTTGCTTCAAAATAAGTAAGTAAGTAAGCTCTTGACCTTTAAGGAGCAATTACACTGATGTTCACTGATAGCTCTCCGATTGGATTGACTGCACGACACTCATAAACTGTTTCTATATAGACGTTCTCAATTTCGATACGATTAATTAACGTTCTCCTTGTAAAGAAAACGTCCCAGAGATCGCCACCAAATAGCTTCCGTTGATTGCTTGATAGGTTTGGCGAAAAGGTCCAGTCGTAGTGAGTAATTGGGGGAACAGCAAATGTTACTGGGCAGACAAGATTTACAATTTGTCCTGGACTGGCCTCAAGGGTTGTGACATTCCTTGTTGGACCTAGACTAGGGGGACACTTAAAGTCTTCAGGAGATAACGCGAATATCGGGATATTTCTGACAAAGTCTGGTGTTCTGCAAATAGGCTGAGAACTGGATGATACATTTGTAAACAGTCGCCGTAAAGTGCTGGAATTGTCGAATGCAACATTCAAATGATTGCAGTCGCAGTTCCAAGGATTTTCTTCCAGGTTTACATCAATACGTTCATACGCGAAGTCAGTGTCGTCAACCTCGTATTCCTCCTGCAAATGTTGTAAGAGGTTGTTACCCAGGTAAAGATATAGATAAAATGGCGTGTATGTGAATGATCTCCAGGCATTCAGAACAGAAAAAGAGACCAGATTGTTGTACTTTAGTATCAAATAAACCACATTTTCGCCAACTATATCAAATGCACCAGGATGAATGTGAGACATCTTGTTATAGGATAAATCGATGTAGACGAAACTCTCATTCCAAGAATTGTAAATTTTGATAGCTCCTGGCATTATATCAGTTATTGAGTTGTGCGACAGCATTAGGTCGAAAATTGAGGATTGTGCACGTGCAACTATAAAATCAGCTGATACAGTCGTTAAACTATTATATGACATGAAAAATCCCAGTTGGAAACATTCATCGGTCACAATTTCGCCAACTGAATCAGTAATGTCATTGTTTCGTAAACCAATGTAACATTGTCCTGACCCGAGTCTAGGAATATTCTGCCAGTCGATGATGTTGATGTTATTATCAGAGAAAATAACATGTGTAATTTCAAAGTTTTCACAGAGTCCAGGTGGAACAGAAGTAAGGCCAAGACCACTGCAGTCGAGTCTTTCGAATTTGCAGGTGCAGTTCTTTGGGCATGGATCGCAATACCTGCACTCACTAATGGCAGAGATTAATAGTAGCATCCAGATAAGTAACATTGTTGCAAAAAGAAAATTGAACTTTTGTGGTAAACACTGAATATGATATTACGAAAGACTGGTCTAGAACAGCAACATACTCTTCAAAGCTTTTCGCTTTATGAAATAAGCTTTTTTCTCCTGCTAGGTCGACTTCATACCTATTGCAAACATTGACCCAAACTGCATATCGCTCTTTATGTAGGTATTTGGTCCTTTAAATTTGATTAACTGCCAACATTGACAGTAAGCCTATACTTTCTCCGGATATGAATTCCTTTAGGCTGAAGGCACGCTTCATTGAAGATTTAAAGGAATATAAATGTGTTCGTTATCCTTGAGTCATGAATCAGTGAAGATCATTAGGAACTCTCTTTTTGAAGTTTGTATTCTCAAATAAATGATCTGCTAAAGAAATGAAAGGGAAATAGTAACTCGAAAAGAATAGATGCTTTTATCTAACAACGAAGTTTTTCAAACCCGGATCTTTCTCCATCAATATTTTGGCTATTAGAAGAAGGGTTCAAGGTCCCACCAAGTTATGCTATATTAGGGGTACTTATTCTAGGCTTTTCGGTAAAATTTGCATTGAAATGCGATGATGTGTGGTTCTCAAGATATGGGCAGGCAATATTGTCACATGCATTTGGGCAAAAAGTGAACTTAAAGCAAGCACATATCACATCATACTCTCACATTAATGGACAGTATTTTGTTTTTCTTTAAACTTGGCAACCCATTTTCTAGTGTTGTACCTTGATATCGAGTCTCAAGTCATTTCGAGTTACAAGGCTTCGGTCTCGAGTCATGTCTAGTCTTTTAAGCAATTCTAGTCGAGTCCAGTCATGTTCACTGTCTTCCTTAAGTTTGAGTCTTAGTTAAGGGTAAAAGTTAAATCAATAAGTTGAAGCTAAATTACGTTATCTCAAATTAAAATTGAGGATATATCCCCCCTTTTCATCTTTTACGACGACCTAAGGACTTTATCGATAACCAAAGACACCCTTTCACATAGCATTTAGCTTTGCAAACACGTCACCGAGTTAGGCTCTCCCCTTTAGATATACGTGCGTACATGACTAGAGTGTTGCATACAGTACACATCCCTGAACATGAATCCATTTTCACGCCTAGTCAAGGTAAATCTGCCGTAGTAAAGGTGAAATTTTTTTTAAAATGTAAACCATGTTTCTTCTCGGCCTGGTGACCATAACATTACATGGGAACGAATAGGCATTTGCGCTACTGTACACTCAGTGCTGTACAAATTGTGGAACTCGTCGATGGAAGCCGTCGCTTCGCGCCCGTGGTGAAAAAGAAGTCTATGGTTCTGTTCTGTTTAGACTGTTGAGGTGTGACTTGAGTCACATCAGAGATGACTAGAGTCAGTTTTAGTCACTGTGGGCAGATTCGAATCAAGTCGAGTCTTTTAGTTATGTGACTCCAGTCAAGTCGAGCCTTTGACAAGTGATGACTCGAGTCGAGTAAAATCCCGTCAGTTTGTGACTCGAGTCTGACTCTAGTCTTTGAAATCCTGACTCGAGTCAGACTGGAGTCACGTTTTTTACTCGAATAATTACAGAACTGTTATTTTCTCCTCAACAATCCCATATTATCAGAATGGGGTTGCAATAGTGATATGAGAACTTTACAAACTTTACATTCTCACAGGAATTATTAACTTCAAGGTCAACACAGCAGTCTGAGAAACAAAGAAAAACAAAGCACTCCTTGTCAATTTGAGGAAATGATACAACTTCTGCTGCCGTAAAACTCACTTTGGAACTTCATTTACTAATACCTTGAGAAATACATGTCTGATTTGGATGGAAGTTTCACTATACCGTGTAGATTTGGCGTATCAACTGTTTTGTCTCCTTTTTCCAACCTTTAATCTGACATCGTAAAAGTACTAGTGAGGTTACAAGGAAAAAATAGAAAATTGGTATTTCCCATTAGTAATACATAACCCATGGGCCAAAATAATTTCTGAGCATGAATCATATTATTATTAAAAGAGCGTACACAACATTATTACTTCGAGACAAAAATGAGCAGGACACCTTCAGAGAAGTCTAGGGCCTAGAAGGAGAGGTCCCTTCAATGAAATGTGCGCTGGCCTATGAGAGCACAACAGGGGCGTTGATCGCTTCTGTAGATTGGGGCCGGAAGGGGGCAAATTTTTTCTAACAGTCGGAACCATGGATCATATCCTAAACCGCGGACTAGTCTTTAAGCAATCCACCAATACGAACACGAGCGCACGCCTACCATAATATTTTATTTTGTTTATTCTTCTTGAGTTTTCTTCTCTGCCTGAGTTATTTTGGGGGTAAAACGATATGTGTTCCCCCATTGTTTTATTGAGGAGGATAACCCCCCCCCCCCCGCCCCCAGGATCGACGCCTGTTTTGAGTGCATTTGGATTTATCCTTCTCTTACTTTTTAGTTTGGCTCTTCTCTCATCTTATTTCTTGATTCTTCTTAGTCGTTTGTACTTTTTCGTTCATTTCTAAATGTGCCTTCGACCACCTTCTAAAATTGTTGGCGTTGTAATAACATTATATATTAAAAGCAAAAAAACCACCAACGAAAACTGAAATTCCTTCAGATAATGAAAGATAGCAGAAAACCTGAAATGCGCGACGGAGTTCCACCGTTTCTCGAATTTAGAATAATGATCCTGTTTAGATGTTTAAAAACAATCATTCCAAAACAATTGGCTTAAAAGGGCAAAGTCCGATAGAAGTGTCACGTAGACGAGTGGAAGCCAAAACAAACGAAATGAAACTAGGAACTTATTGGTAAAGAGCATGAACTAGCAATCGGGAACCAAACACTGCCCTGACATTCTAAACGAATGCTTATTGCCAATGAACATTACTATGCTGTCTATAAACCAAAACTACAGATTTGGTCAAATGAGCCAAAGAGGAACAAAACTAAACATAGCTAAACATTTGCTGGCATGATCTGAAAAACAGGCCCATACTGGGTAAAATACAGGAAAGTAGATTGTAATGAACGTCAACATGTGTCAAAATTCTTCAATTATTTCACATACTTGAGTGATTGTTAATATTTAAGTCAAGGGACTCTTTCGCCCATATGCAGTGTTTTTCGAGATGTTGCGGACGACTACCATCCTTGTCCTTGGTTCCTGATACATGTTAATTGCTATCCCGTTTGAATCATATAGAACAACGCACGAAAGAGGTGATTGTCGGTGTAAGAGAAAAATCATATCTCCTTTGGAAATTGTGTCCCGTCGAACAATGGACTTGGATATCGTGCCCCCCCCCCCCGACTGTGAGAACTGCATCAGTTTATGTCCTGGAGGAAAATATTTTCAACTTGCTAAGAATCATCGATTCCCAAGACCTTTTTTCCAGTGCAGGTGCAGGGTCCTGTGAGACACGGTCCAACTTTGTTATGTGCCTTTTTGAGAACATCTGCTGAGGCCATTTACAGTGCTTCCACTTTTTCAGAAATTAAGCTCATACCACATGTTTCATGGACTTGTTTAAAAATTCCAGAAATTTGTAGTCTAAGAGCCTAATGTGGATCTCAAGGCCCTTTCGTGATTTTTGTTTTCAAATGCTTCTTCTCATGCGATTTCTTTTTTACATTATTGATGATTGTAATGATACTCGGTCAGTGGTAGCTTGAGGGTGACAGAAAATTTTGGCAGAAGGCCTTTACAAGATGTACCTAACCTTAAGGTCTATTTTGCAAAATATTGTAAAATTGGCAGCCTTTCTTCCAGATATTTTAAACCGAGTTGAATCTTTGTCATAATGATGCTTCGTTTATGACCTGCTAATTGTTGTCTGAAAGCATTGAAGTTCAATGTCCAGGTAGGTCCTATGGCCTTTTCTTTGTTTTCCTGCTAATTCCCCACCCATGCAGTTTCTCTTTAACAATAGAAATAGTTTGTTACAGTGATCATCAAAACGTGGTTCCCCTGAATCGTTAAAGACTTGTCGGACTCTCTGGATTAATTTTTTCGAAGATGTGATCCGTCCCCTTTCCTCCCAGGCTATACGGATATAATAAGAATAGAATTGTGGGTCTTGCTGCTGAGTCGAAACGGACAGCATGGCCTAATAAATAAGACGTTGACTTTGATCAAGATTCCGTTAGGCCGGAGTGTCGCTTGGAAAACTGTTAAAGGGAGAAGGTACCCCCTTACATCCGTTTTAGAATAGTTTGTCACAGTGTTCATCAAAAAATTAACGAGAAGTTTACACATGTTGTTTTTACACACAACGTGAAGACCTCATTGTGTTTTCCTTTGTTCCTGCTTTCTTAACCCTAACCTTAACAATAGACTGTCCATTGTTTGGACAGGAGAGGACTCCCAAAATCTATTGAATTTCCACTAGAATACCCCAAATCCATTGTTCGGGTCCTCTGGTTGTACTACAATACAAGCACACCTGTATTTAAACACTGTTTACCTGAATTCCATACATCTGGTCATGATAAAAATTGCAACTTATCAGAAAGAGGTATGTCTTTCAAAAGTGTAAGTACTATAGAGAAGCCACCACTTTCAAAATGAGACATTCCTCCCGCTACATCTGCAATAAGTTGGGCTCCAAGAAAAGTCCTCCTAGCTCCAGCTAAGAAAACCTCTCTCTTAACACTTTCTTTTTGTCATATTACTGCCCTCACTACTTGGCTAGGATGCCGTTTTAAATAACTTGGCTCGTGTCTACTTTTTTGTATTATAATTATTGGCAAGAAAAGAATTTTGCAGTAAAACTTCCTTAAAATCTTCACCGGTGCCTGTATCCATGAAAAAATAAAGTCACATCAATGGTTTGATCTGTTTGACATTGAAATTGTAATATAGATCAGGACAAAACGCCTTTGCACCTTCGCTTAATGTTCAGAACCGCTCATCTCAATTCATTCTAAGTTTTAGATTTCTGAGTTCAATCGATTTAGTTCATGGACAGTACTGCTTGAAAAGAGAAATGACTTGAACCGTCGACGACGCGTGTTTAGCAGAGCAAGGAGCAACATTCCAGACTTAAAACGAAGGGATAAAATGACCAGTATCTTCGAAATTGAAAGAAGTCATACCTTTTTGCTAAGTGTCACTATAGTCCTACATCATGGCGATGTTTTTTGTATGGATTGTGCTACTGATCCCTGTCATTGTCAAGGGCTGGAAATGTGATCCATGTCCAGACGGGTGTTCATGTGAGAGATACCTCGACTGTAGTGGTCGTAGTATTACTGAAGCACATGGCCACTGTCAAAACGGAACAATAGAACGTATAGACTTCTCAGATAACCGCATAACAAGCGTCAATTGGGAAAACATCCCTCAAGTTTCCGGCCTGCATTGTCATTTAAATTTTCAGAACAATTCGATAAATGAATCCCTCGGCGTGTATGTCTTAAAGTGGTGCCGCCGTCTCCATCATGATTTGAGTTACAATAACTTAAAGGCATTGCCAAGTAACTTCTTTGTTGTGTTCGGCAAAATTTCCTCTCTAGAAATCACACTAAAGCACAATTCATTAACCGATATTATGCCAAGAGCGGTTAGGAATTTCAATAATTCTCGTGTTATCAGATTTCTAAACGTTGATTTGTCTTTCAACAAGGTTTCTTACATTCATCCTGGTGCCTTCGATGCAGATGTATACATTCCTTTAAAATCGTATTGAAGAATAACAATCTCGTCTCCTTCTCTGTTCTGGATGCCTGGAAATTTGTCACTCTAACGCCATCCTCTCTTCTTCTCAACTTGGTGGATAATCTTCTAGAAGATTTAGAAGTTGAAGACGAAGATCACGAAATTGGTTTTTCCTACGATGACATTCGCGTTAAGCTGAGAAACAACCCTTGGAACTGCGATTGTAAACATAAAAGTATTGCTTCAAATAATTCTAATCTGAGGAAATTACTAAAGCGGCCTTCTTTGTCTCATCCCACTTGTAGTACACCGGATATTGTCAGAAATGTCCCGGTTATGTCTTTATCTCCAGATGATTTTGTATGCCCTCCTCAGCTTGAAAGTCCTGCAGACGTGAAGAACATAGTAATTCACCCAGGAGAAAATGTCACCCTCGTTTGCCCAGTTACATTCGCGGATCCTCCAATAACTGGTTATGACTGGACGTTCTTTCCGAAATTGTCCTCCACCCAACGAAAGCTGACAGGAGCCGAACTGTGGCACGTTCGTTCTACCAGACGAACCATTGCTAACTATGTTCAAGCTGATATTTTGCTGGAAGGCGTTTATGAATGTTTGGCGGCCAATCCTTTCGGGAAATTAGCTGTTAATATCAGTGTTTCTTTTCCTTAACATCTTAATTTCAGACAACCGTATTAGCATGGAATGCATAACCTTTGTAAAGGTGTCAATGATTCTGGAGATTGTCATTGTAGATTGAAAGCTGTGCATTTTCCGTTCAGGTACTCTTACAGTAGTGAAGATTTGAATTTAGATTTGAATGAGGTGTAAGGACAACACAGCATCCCTGGTCTGAGAAAGTGTACATCAGATATAGCATTCCGTATGTGTGTGAGAAGGTCATTGTGAGTGCATGTGTGCGGGTTTGGAGGGGACGTGCCCCCCTGGATTCCCTTTGTTCTGGTAATTTTTCATACATTTTGGGTCTATGCGGTCAAGTGGGGTAAGAGCATCCGACTTGCAACCGGAAGGTCTGGAGTTCGGCTCCTGGTCGGGTCTTACGAAAGCTCAAAAAATGCAACCTACTATCACTATGCTTGGTGCTCAGCATACGCATTGGAGTATGCTAAACAAGTCAGTGTCAGTATGCTTCCAATGTTCATGTTGCTGTGTGTATGAACATGAAACATTTGAACCATGGAGCTACTATTCGTTCATGTTTGAACCGCCATTGAAAAGAGGTGGTACATTCTATGAGCGCACCTCATCAGTTCTCACTAGATTCTTCGTCAGTAGACCCACACCACCCACACAATCCTGGTTTATTTACCCAGGAATTCTGATCAGAGTTAACCAAAAGACTGGTGTATTTAACCAAATATCTGGTTATTATTCTAATTTTTAACCATTTCTCACCTTCAAATTGAATAAGAATACCTCGCTAAGTTAAACAGGCTTGTGTGGGCGTTACACGCGGAATCTGGTGAAAACTCACCAGGAGGTCTTAAAAACGTATTAACCTCTTTCTTAGATCTTAAAAAGGAGGAGGTGGAACTAATTTATTCAACGACAAGTTGGTATAATCCCTCCCGCGATCTTAAAAAGTTTCACACAAAGTTTGCAATGGTTTCATTGTTAGCGTTTCACATTGTTTGTCATGCAAGTGGATTGATAACAAGACAAAGGGATCCGACAATAGTCGTTTGACCTTCGTAACTTACCTATAATAAAGTAATGCATTCTAGCGAATTCCCCCCAAATATGAATATATCGATACTTTGGCAGTGGTGTGTAAAAATGGTTTGTTAGAAATCCATACATTTTAGTTGGTAATGGCGGGGGACATAGTGGCGGTGTTACCCATCCGTGACTAAACTCTGTCGGGACAGATGTTCGACAATGTACTGTGACTCTACATGAAGGTCACTTCAGGGACGGATCAGGTCATGTGTGATGAAATTTAGGTTAAAGCAAGGAGAACAGGATCTTACTCAAGATTCTCTTTATAAAATATAGTACCAAAATAACAGTGAAATGGAAAGCTGAACTTGGTACCTTGCGTACAGTGTAATTGAGGCAACGTCTTATTTTCCAAAATGTAATTATGCTATCATTTCAGTTCAATTTCGTCACTTATTACTATTCCGCAACACTGTTTGTACATATTATACCACATGCGAGGCAAGATAATAAATCTCCGCCAATTCATTTCTGCTTGCAGTGAGCAATTCTGTTTCTCCACAGTAGTTAATGATACCGATGGTATGTTATTGTGCTAATATCATATTTGTAAGAATATGGTTCACAAGAAAACCTACGCGTAACGGTACGTCATTTACATGGGCGTCCGCTGAAATTTTTATAAGGGGGGGGGGGCAAGATCATTCATGGATGATTGGATTGTGTACACTATCTAAGCGGAGCGCCACCATCAGTTGGCGCGGAGCGTACAAGAAAATTTTGGGCCTTACAAACCCTCCAGATGGCCGGAAAGGACACTTGGCGAGTGTTATAAGCTGCATGTACCCAGCCATGAAACAGGAATTTCATGTCTGTAATTTTTAGATTTTTAGAATTTTCAATGCAAAAAATTTTTGAAGGGAAATCTGCCTCTCGGTAACGGCCTCGCACGCCTATGCACGATAAAACTTACAACCGTCAAACAGCCTTTATAGGCCTATGTCCGTTACCTAATTATGAACCATGCATACACCCCCTCCCCCCACCCCCGTATTCACCTTGTATATCCAAGTTACACCCGCGCGTCACCACTTGAGATCAGCACGGGACCAAACCAAGACCAACGCATTCATCAATGGTCGGATGCCATTTGCACACTACATACCTGACAACTAGGCTAGTACAAAGTTTTTACAATTACAAATTTCCGATAGATATCACGAATGATGGTCCCCAAATTACGGTTTCACTATTCAGCATACTGCACCATCTTCTCTTTTGCTATTCCTGGTCAAATGTCCCCATATTTCACGGGTAAAACTGACGCTGTGAGTGAAGGTATTTTGATGATTTATTTTTAATTTTTTTTATTTTAATTTTTAATTATTTTTTTCACAAGTTTGATTTTCCAGGGGGGGGGGGGCAAGTGCCCCCCTTGCCCCCACTTGCGGACGCCCATGGTCATTTAGAATGAATCATACGGCCCATCTCATTTAATTTAATGTATGGAGGATCAGTGAGTCCATTGGCTTATTGGAACCCTATGTCAGAGTGAGCATGGATGAAAGCAAATGAGATTCGCCTTCTCTTTTGAACAAGTTCCCAGCGGCAGACGTCTAGTTACTGATCACTCCAAATCCTGCTCCCACTAAATGGGGACCACCATTTAAGGTCCTGATCCGACGCACGTGCATGTGCCTCTGCCCTAGGATACTGCCTCAAAGGCTGCTAGGGATGGATGGTCCCTCCCTTGCTCTGCACAATTGCCTGACTGCTTGGCAGCTGAACCTAGCAAAGCAAACGACTTCCTGAATCGGACAACTTTCTGATTCGGCTGTTGGGAGAACTTCCTGAATCGAACAATGAGATGTCCAAATTTCAAAAGTCGCACGTTAGTGCTCAGGATAGAGCAGACAGCAATGAAATCACGATCTTGCTTCAATTGACAGATTGATAGATTGCAGTCGATTTGAGAAAGCTGCACAGTTTCCACATTCTGAAATTTCCTCACTAAAGGCATACCAAACTGTTCTTGTAAACGAATTGCTAACAGGGATATTTAAAGTTACAAATTTATTTTCATATGCGAAAACGGAACTAAAATCAGTTACAGTGTAGTGAAACTGTCATTCAAATCGGACGTGTACATCTCAGGATATCAGTGAATTAAGTAACTAAATTTGTGTTCCAAAGTGAGTTTTAGGGCAGCAGAGCTTATATCGTTTCCTCATATTGAGAAGGAATGCTTAGAAATAAGACCTCACTGTCTGGAAATCGGGAATGCAAAGCTTGTAAAGTTCCCATGCCACTTATGCAAATACAATTTGGTAGTACGGGATTGTTGAGAAAACATTAGCTGCAAAGTTTAAAGGGATATTCCGGCGACAAATTTCAAGAGTTTTGATGGAACATCACCACACTTTTTCTTCTTTATTGGTGAAAATATCCATCTCAAAAGCTGTGTGTTGTGTTCAGAAGTTACCACTTTTAAAGAAAAAAAAATAAACCACAGAAGCACATTGCATTGTGGAAAACGTGTGACGTCATACTCACTAGCGTAGCCAGCGGGGCAAGGGGGGCAGAGTGCTCCCCTAAAGAAATTTTGGGGACGCGATGGGCGATGTTGAAAAAATGAAGGAGAGCCAACAAAAAAAAAATAAATAAAAAAAAAAAGATAAACGGCAAGGGGAGGGAGGGAATCGGGGGCATTTTTTTTTACAGTTTTTCGAGGGGGGGGGGAGGGCTCTTAGTCGTTACGATAAAGTATGCAGTCCCCGACGGCTACTAGTTTCCCCGATGGTTTACCTGTTTTTTGCTCTCAAGGGACAATTTCCCTAATAAGAACCCCAAATTTTCGGCGCCCTGCGCGCGCTGTAGATTCACTCCAGTTTTTTCCAAGACTTCCATTCCACATATCTAGGGGTTGTAAGTCCTGCCAATTTACCAAGTAACGGGTAGGCAGAGTACACAGGTTTTGTAGAGGTCGTAAATTTCATCCCATATCACGAAGCCTAGTTGCTGTTCTCTTGTGTGTGTCTGCGATAGGTCAGTTGGTGAGCGACTCACGGAGCATAGTTTGGCTTTGCAATTTCACGATTCAGACCCAAAAGAACACTATCAGTGCGCAACGCGGCTTTTAAAATATTAAGTGATATGGTGCAAAATGTGCTCCAGGCTGCAATGACATGGGATAGTTAGGCTCCTTCCTATCCCCTTCTCACCACCCCCTCGACATAGGGGCTGTCGGCTGTTGTGGTCGCTTGCATGGCCCGCCCCTCTGTCGGGAATAATCTGTCGCTTTCCCATGGTCGGTTTAGTTATTTTGGCTTTCAAAAGAGTTATTTCTGCGATAAAACCCAAAATGTTCTGTACGCTTTGCACACTCGTCCTCAGTTCCGTTACCTAAAGATAATAAAGTACAAACCCTTCCCATCTTTTCAAGTAAATTAATAAGTAGAATAAATGGGTTAATGTACATGTCGGGAATTTCATCTCATTTCGCTAAACTTAGTTAATAATCTCTTGTGTCAGTCGTGCGGTACCGACTCTAAGAAGGAAGTACAATACAAGTTGTGCCCGATAGCCTGGGCCCAAATGCCGGGACAATTGACCTATATAAGCTTTCAATAAGTACAAATTATTTTTATAGTTCGCACTCACTCCCGCCAAGACCTAAACACAATTCCCCGGGGCCCAATTGACTCGTACAGTAACCCTCTTACAGCCACACACTAAGTCTCGAGGGAATAAGGAAAACATTGATACAAGATTGAAAATGTCAAAAAATTCCAGCTTAGGTGTTCACCAGATCGCTCAATTTTGATGTAAAATTGCAAAATCTCCTTGGGGAAGGAGGGGAGAACCACTCCTCTCCCCGTCCCTTCGCTCAGCTCCTCACTTGGGTACTTCGCTCCCTCAAGAAAATGCCGCACCCCAGTGGCGGCGATGAAAATGAAAAAGTGGGGGATAAAGGTATGTTCAGCCCCTTAATATTTGTCAAGTGCTCCAGTTAAGAAGCGGGGAGAATTTCGAAATCGGGCTGAACATATTCTTGCTTAGAACACTCGGGAAGTGCCGTTTTCGGCCATCTGGGGGGTTTTTAAAGCCAAAAATTTCCTGGTACGCTCCGTGCCAATCGATGGTAGAGCTCCGCTTAGAACCATGTATGAACATGTTTCAAAGACTGATTTTTTTTTTTAAGAGAAATTTCAGAATTGAGATCCATATTTCCAGGCTGAGAACATGCAGCATAAAACACTCGGGAAGTGCCGTTTCCTGCCACCTGAGAAGTTTCTAAAACCAAAAATTTTCTTGTACACTCTGCGCCAACTGAGGGTGGCGCTCCTCTTAGACAGTCCTGTCGGTCAAGATTGGGGACGATGAGTCGACTTTGCCCCCCCCCCCACAAGAAAATCCTGGCTACGCCCCTGGTCATACTGAGAGATGAATTGAGCATCTTTTTATATAGCGTTTACAAATGAAAATTAAACTGCAGGCACATGTAAAGCTGCAACCTTTGTGCTCAAAAAATTTTCAGTTTAACCTCAAACGATTATTATTCAATTTTTCACTGGTGCGAAGTTTCAAGGGCAAATTAATTACTTCAGTATTAAAGAGTAACAAAAATTTTTGGAAGTAATCGGCAGATATAACGTAATACTTTGTAACCTTGAAGCAACTGGGAAAACTGTTTTCGACAAAAATAGCTCAACTCAAGAATATCTTGAGTTTTGACAATGTATAGACGAATCCGATTAGCGCTTCTTTTTAGTGACTGTAGGCCACCATTAGTGGGGTCCATCAGCCTAAAACCGACTTTATTTATTGTTTAGATGAATTTCAAACCCTCATATTTGGTGAACTTGGATAATTTAAGATACAAATAAGTGTACAACCATCCATGATAGAGGTAAGCAAGGAAATCGAAAGATATAAAGGTAATGGATCCCAGTTATGGCGGACTGAAATCAGACCATCACTTGCTGTCCGAATTCGTGTATATAGGTGCGGGCTGGAAGGGTGTACAATAAAAAAAATATTCTCCTTTATTTGAGGTCCTATGGAACTTACACCCGAATATTTCTTGAAAGATAAACAAAGGAAGAGGATGGGGGTTCGCAAGTAAGGACGGGAAGATTAAACAGAGACGGGGTGGGTGAAGAGAGACTTTCATTGGATTTGGTGAAAAGAGTACCCTACCGAGGGGTAGGAATGGGTAGTCGAAAGTCTTAGATTTTGTTGTAGTTATTTCGGATAGACAACCTTTTCGACGATATAGGCAAACAACCTTCCTCAGCAGGGATAGGGAAGGCTCCTTCGATGGAACATGGCCCTTGCTCCAGACACGGTGGCGGTACCAGAATTTCAAAAGTGGGTGGGGAGCAAACTGAGGTCGAGGGAAAACTTAGGGGCAATAGTTTGTCGCGTACCTCGAAACGGAGAGCGAATCCCGAGTTGGTGCGGGAGGGGGTAATGTCCCTGAGACTCTGAGGTATTGGCATATCCCTGGGTAAATAAGTAATTCTCGGGATTGGTGGTATATTTGGCTCGAATGGAGTATATGAAGGCAATGTGGACAAATAAACCCAATGTTCCCCATGTTGTCACCACTGCTCTCAACTACCTCTAACACCATTCATGATTCTTAGATAGGTGGCTTTTTAGAAAAGGTATTGTCTTCAAGCTTTAGGATATTTTAGCTTTGTGGCACTTTTTACATCTGGGGAAAGAATAATTTTCAAATTATCTGGGGACCACTATGATCTGACTATGCGATAACACCAACACAAGAAGGCTGATACACATTACAACCCCAAACGGAATATTTCCAATCCATTGTCAGGACAATCATCCCCCCCCCCCCCCAACAATAGGAACCCGTCAATTTCCCCAGGGAATTGCTCCCAGTCAAATTTCCGTTCATTTGTGAGAAACTGTTGGCATTGAGTCATTGCGAAATTGTTGTTGTTTAACTTTAGAGTGGAAGTGAAATTACCCCCAATTTGGATTAGTATAATCGTCTGCATTGTTTTATATCTGGCTCTTGAGACGGAGTCAAAGGGGCAATATTTCTTACTACATCTAAAATTTCGGAGAGTAATTCCGAGGTAGTACTTCCATGGTAATTCATCAGCTTCAATCGAGCATGCAACGTTTAAGTCCTGCAATGTCATGAGAGACAATTCGAAGCGCAATGAGAAGAACTGACATTTTGTGGCTGTTTAAAACTGCTTTTTGCCTTTGACTGCACAATTCTTCCCCTTTCGGGCGAACTGACGAATCGCAAAATAAAGAATTTCATGCATCTGTGGATCTTGTGTTTCACATAGTGACGAATGTTGTCTTATTTGGAGAATTTTCGCCATATTCATCGCTTTATGTTTGGAATTGTAGAAAATAATATATTTTACAAAGTCGTTGCAATTTTTAAGGCTGAGGTGAACAGATTACGGCAAAAAATGCATTCGTCACTACGCCAAGATTGCCAAATTTGCACATTCGTCACTATGCCAATTTGCGATTCGTCAGTACGCCAGAAAGGGGACGATTATCTGCAATGGATAGTGTTTATAACACCCTTTTTGCTAAGTCATAATCCAACACATTTTATCTGTTATAATGATCAAATAAGTCAATGAAGCCACACTGTAAGGTACCAAGAACAGATGGTGGATCAGTTGATTCAAATGTGATTTAGTATTTGGTCAGAGCTTGGACACACGTTGCTAGAAAATAAAAACCTGAATTATAGCGTACATGTGTCGGCGCTTGTTGCGAAAGATGTTGTCGGTTGTTTTTGCCCCGTACAAACTGTCAACCTTTTTGAAACACTGTCGTGGTAAAAGGGGTCCATATATGCGTCCTGAAATGTTGATAGGGTATGCATTGCTTTCTGAACATAACGTCACAGTGCAACTTAGCCTCGTCGCCAGTGGAGGCAAGCGCGTATCGTTTACAACTTCCACCAACAAATGTGGACCGCTGATGGCAAACACCCGCATTTTCTCTGTGTGCAGTCAGCAGTCCATAGAGGAACCAGGGCAGTCAAGTATTGACGGATTTTAGTCGGAAATAACCGGGGTCCATTACTTTGAGTCTTTCAATTACCTTGCTTACCTTAATTATGGATCGTTGTACACTGAATTGCATCTTGATTTCCTCAGTTTGACTGAATATGAGGGTTTGAAATTTATGGAGAGAATCAAGGAAGACGGTTTAAGGCTAATGGAACCCACCAATGGCTGTATACAGGCACTAAACACAAGCGCTGATAGGATTCGTCTATAGACCTTATGCATATGATGTCTCAGAGCAAAGCTATTATAAACGTAGATACCAAACTCCTATAGAGGCTTTGCAATTACGTCACGGAATCGCCATGCTGGAGGACATTCATGCCAAATACACGTGGCTTTGTGCCGAACGCACGGCACAGCGTGCACTGTGATATGCGTGGTGTTTACAAATTCAACGAGCAAGCGTGTCCCGTATGGTTTACTACGTAGTTACATGTACTCCGACATGGCCGCCGGAGAGTATGACGTCATGTGAAAAGCCTCTATACCTACAATGTAAGGTGCGCTGACTCCTCACGAGACTCAATCGGAGTGGCGGAAGTGTTCATTTGACATGCACACAGTTCTATTCGATTATCTGCGTGCGTGTAATTTCGCACGCGTAACAGAAAATTCCATTGCGACAGAAAATTCCATTGCGAAATAGTGTCAGCGTGCGTTTATTTTCAAAGCAAGTTTCGTAAGCGCACAATGCATTTTTCCGTGTGCAGTCCGGAGTAATTGACGCGTACTTCCGCGTGTTTGGAAAAACAACGCAGTAGTTGATTTTGTGTTGTAAGCTCGTGCGGATGTACACGCGTGCATACTGTGCGCTTGTCAAGATACCATAGAAACCGACCAATCTGTAAATCAATGAAGTTCAAACCAGTCGTTGTGCGTGAATGTTTAAATGTTCTTTAGCCTCGTGGAAGCCTCGAAGAAGCCTGAAACTGTTTCTTGTAAGTGAAATTTATTGAAGAACGGTGTTTGCAAGAATTGCAGTGTTTTAAAATCACACGTATTTATACTACCGGAAGATAAAAATTAAACTGTCAGCTTTCAAAACGACTAATCAGTTATTAGCACTTCCGCCCCTCCGTTTCGGCCTCCATGAGGAGTCATCGCGCCATTTTAAGTTTGATATCTGTTTCTAAGCCCTCCTTTTGACGCTAAACAAACCAACACCGACAAATGGAAACAGACGAATACGCGAATAATCTGCTACACGTGCAGGGCGAGTTCTTATGTGTACGGCTACGTGTTCCATTGCTTTGTCCCCAAAGATAACGTCAGTGTGTCGTCAAAGCATAAGGTCCATATGAGCATTGGTCTTCCTTGTTTGTCTATAAATATGCATGAGGTCTTTCTGACATCAATTCTTGTAACATGTATCAAAAGTGTAAAAACTATATAAACTTGATTTCGTACTTTTAACTTGAGCAAACGCTCAGTGTTCTTGTTTACATAAGATAATATAAGAATCAAGAGACGTTAATTTAGGGTAAATCAGCCCTGGACCGTTCATTGCTAAAGGGATAATACACTGTTGTTCATGTTGCTCATGTGTCCCGTAAAGGTTTCGTTTCTGTGAAAACACAGAAGGGTAGAACCTTCTCTAGATTTGAGATAATGATCTGGCTCAATAGTGCTTCTACTCTGCAAGAGAACGAGTTGATCCTACACGTCATTTTCTTTTCAGGATCATTGCACAGCGGAGATGACGTCATGATGGGGACACCCCTTGTCCCCTGCATACTCAGGTGAACAGTGGGCATTGTGTGCTTAAGTTTTCACACGTATACCACAGGAAATTTCTGAACACAGAAAGAGTACTTGTTTTTGTATTACTACAGTACTGTGGCAAAACTTAATATTTTGTCATTCTTGAACTTGAAAGGCAAATGACCACGTTCCCGTCTAGGTCAATTTGTGCCCCTTAGAGTGATCTATTAAAAAGGTAAAGGAGTAAATAAATACCTTTTAACGAATTCATGAAAATGTCCTTATGTAAAAGAACGCAAGAATAAAATGCAACAAATTATGCAATGCAAAACCTGGGAATTACTGCGGGAATTAAAAGTGTATACGAAGTGGGGAAGAAAACTAACGGTTAAATAAATCTCATTCATTCATCCCCGTAAAAAATAAAAGTTTAAATGAGGAGTCATGAAATTTTTTTCAATTAAAGAATCGTTAACTCCATTAAATTAAAAACATGACTATATACATACACATATTCATTGTTTACATACTGGATGACGCCACAACCTACATTTAGGAGAACTATAATAGTACTGTGAAAAGGCCGCTTATGGGAGAAATCAACCTTTCAGCGTTGCAGGTCACCCACTACAAAAAAATTAAATCGGATTCCAATCCGACTTTTGTGAGTTTTAATTAAAAGCTTCTCAAAATTTGCCAACCTGTGTAGATACACGATTTATATTGCAAGACTACGCCGAGTTTATTTACAGCCTATACTTATTATTTCATGACGTCACATCGACAGCCAACTTTTCTCGTACTACGCGTGTATGATAAAAAAAAAAAACTGTCCGTCGGTCTGACGTCACTACTAAACGACTAAGTCAATATTTCGTTTTCATTGACCTCTGATGCAAATTATATATTTCCACTGATTCAGTGGCTAAATTTTTGGTTCGTACCCCCAGATATAGAAAAGATTGTGATAAAAGCTCATGCGAATCAAAGGGGTTTAGTTTCATGTTATAAGAAACATGAATTTCGTGTTCATTACTGTGGAATAAAAATTTCTGAATATTTGCCTGGCAACGAAATCCCACACAGACTAGTCAGCCTCCAGTACACTCATCACGACGTTATAGACCCTAATCACGGGTCATTTTGTGCAGTTAGTTGTAAGTCAATGTACAAACGTGGTGCAGAATTAGAGTTGTGAATATATTACAGAGTCGTCGTCAAATCATACAAATTATAGCCTTACGACGGTCATCTTGGTGAGCTTTTTTGCCCGAGTCCGTGGCGACATACGGATAAGTGTTACATACGCTGTCCATGTATATACGAAGTCCGGGGTAGCATACTTCACACGTCAATTGGCAACGTCAAACTTGTGTAAGACACATGCATTTTCATTCTTTGTAGTTGCTGTTTAATCTAGTGAAACTTATTTGACCATATCACTATATGAGAAAACATTGAAATTTTGAAAACAAAGGTCACCAATGGAAAGATTACGTTTGACCGTTTGACCAATACTGTTTGACCAATACAACCATGCATGCATGTGTTTGATCCAAGTTTGATTGTACAAAGAGTTCTGTAGATCCAAAGTCTGTACCTATATTGATTGCAATGCTAAAAGATGCCATCAAAATTTACCCCTTTCTCGCCTTCTCTACCAAAACAAATCCATGTTTATGAAGTCATTTATCTCATTGAAAAAGCTGTAAAATGTAAAACCATATAAAACTTTCCTTCACTGTAAAATTACAATGCACAATGCAACATCACACAAGGGGTCAAAATTCATTACACTATTGTTTCCCTCAAGCGTTTCTGCGTGACGAGGAACACAATTGGTTGTATGAACGGGAATAGCCCCAACCCTCCTTCCCCCAAAGAAAATGGTATGATTAAGTTTAAGCATATATTATTGTTTTACAAAGGTTCGCTATCTGTAGATATATAAGATGGGACCAGCGTAATTAACCGCGTCTGTGAACCATTAAAGGTAAAAATGGTGTAAAACCATAAAACATCATAGAATATAGGTAGCAAGAAATACTATTAGTTTCAGGATTACTTCATGCCTGAATCTCACCGATTTACTCCCACTTTTATCGTCTTCTTCTTTTCTCTTAAAGAAAAACCAAACGTTATACCTTACAAGATCTACACATGTTACATAAATTGAAGAACTTAGAAAGAGTCACTGATCATGAATAAGAAACATACGATTTTCCATCAACTGATTAAGAAGAGAACTACTTCAGGATCCATCCATCCATCCTATCTAGAACCTCTGCTAGACGAATCCGATTAGCACATGGGTTTAGTGACTGTAGGCAGCCATTGGTGGGGTCCATTAGCGTTAAATTGTCTTCATTTATTGTCCACATGAAGCTCTAAACAATATTCAATGAAATTGAGGGACTCCGAGTGGCATTTTAGTGAGCAACCATCCATGATACAGGCAATCAAGGAAACTGAAAGATTTTAAGGTAACAGACCCCAGGAATGTCTGACTAAGAGATCAGACTATCACTTGACTGCCAGGATTCGTCTATAGCTAAAGATCAAATGAACGATATTAAATATTGTTTCCACACAGTTTATCTTGCAGCAATAAACTTGTCATGATTACCTTGTGTTATAGCTGTACTCGTAGCAGCTGCAGAGATTATGCACGTAGCGTCAGCTCGTTTCAATTTGGCATCCTGGATTGAACTGATCATGCGCATTGCGTATGTTACTAATACGCGCTCACTACAGCACCTAAGTAACAATTGTTGTCCAGTGGACGCCTCCATGGAAAAAATAGCAAAAATGACGTGACGTTGGTGCATAACCTCCATAGGTTTAAGCACTTACGCAAAGAGTACCGTCGAATAAGCACCTTAACAAAGCGACCCCATTTTAACTTAATTACAGTTTAAACCACCATTTTCTTGTATCTTTTGATAAAACCGCTATACTAGTTATACAAAAATATTACATTTTAGTCAACCTATGATTACAATGGTACACTTTTCTTAATTAATACATCTCTAGCCGATATAACCATTGCATAAATCGGCTGACTGGTAATATGAATCTACGTAACGTTTCACAACAGTTATATATAATTATCAACAGCGACAAAACCATCGTTTCAAACAATTTTTAGATTTTTGTCGGAGATTATTTGCTTTTCCATTAATTAATCAAAATCCTGTTCACGTTCATTCTGGGAACGAAGAAGGTTGTAGTACTTGAAACTAACCACACACAGAGCTACTGACACAGCACAAAACAAAATGGCGAGCACTGTGACAGAAACTAGTGCTTTCGACTCTGTTGATATTGTTGCAGTTATCACTTCTCTATCGTTTTCACGGAAAGAAACAGAGTAAACCGATAATGTTTCATTTCGACTGATTGCACGGCATTCATAAACACCTTCTTGTAGCACTGTCTCAACTTTAATGCGGTTAGAAGTCGTTCGACTTATGAAGCGTACGTCCCACACCTCTTTCCCAAACAGCACTTTCCTTTCAATGGTTGACAGTTTGGGTGAAAAACTCCAGACGTAATGTGATATCGGGGTATCTGCACTCTAAAAACTGTTGGGCAAAAAGTGTTGGGCAAAATACAAAATGCCCAACAAATGGGTACCCATATTGTTGGGCAAGTTAAGGTTGGGCAAAATCCAGGTGTTGGTAAAAGGTGTTGGGCAAGTTTTAAAGTACCCAACAGTTGGGTAATATGTAATTGACCAATCAGATGGTTAGTTAAAGATCAGTTACTTTTTACAGATAATTATTGTAATATAAGTGGTTCATTATAAGATCTCATGGTTGAATAAGGTTGTATTTGGTAAATAAAAAGCTTACGGTAGAATAGCAGTAAAAATCTGGACGAAAGTACTTTAAGAGCAATGGTCGCATAGAAAAAAGAAGTTTTCATTGCTACATAATCAATGGGAGAAGAAATACAAAGTTCACGATTGAGTTAGATACTTTAAACTACACACCTCACTGCTTACCTACCATGTGCATCGTCGCTGGTGCCCCCAACCACTCTTGGAGTATAAACGGTGTATGTGTAATTATATATCAGATTATATTGAAATTATTGAAATCCAAACAAGCACCCAACATACTGGATAATTGCATTGCCCAACACCATTTGCCCAACAGTTTGCCCAACAGTTGGGAGGACACATATATACCCAGTGTTGGTTAAAAGTTGGTCATTCAGTAGTGCCCAACTACTGGGTAGTTGCATTGCCCAACACCATTTGCCCAACAGTTTGCCCAATTGTTGGGAGGACACATATATACCCAGTGTTGGTAAAAAGTTGGTCATTCAGTAGTGCCCAACTACTGGGTAGTTGCATTGCCCAACACCATTTGCCCAACAGTTTGCCCAATTGTTGGGAGGACACATATATACCCAGTGTTGGTAAAAAGTTGGGCAAATATTTGCCCAATATTTTTTAGAGTGTGCGTTAGTCACCGGACAGACAATATTTACAGTTTCTCCTGGTCGAATATTAATAGGTATGACTTTTATGATTGGATCTTGACTAGGAGGACAGATGAAATCTTCAAGAGACAACGACAAGACTGGAACATCTTGGACGACATCTGGGGTACTGCAATTAGGCTGGTGGTCGAAAGACATGGTCAACAGTCTTCTTAGATTAGAGTTTTCAATGGCAATACTTTTATGTTGGCAGTCGCAGTTCCAAGGATTGTTTTCCAGTTTTAAATTAATATTACGATAAAAGAAATCGAATTCCTCGTCTTCGTCTTCGACATCCAGGTAATCTATAAGATTGTTTCTCAAGTCAAGATCTATCCAATACGGACTACTTGTCATTGATCTCCAGGCATAAAGAACAGAGAAGGAAATGAGGTTATTGCTTTGCAGTATTAGGTCAAATACACCAACTTTATCGAGATCAAACGCACCAGGCTGAATGTAAGAAACCCTGTTGAATGATAGATCAACATCTAACCAGATACGTCCAAAACTCAGACTGTTAAATTTGATTGCGCCTTCGTTGATATTAGTGATTGAATTGTGCGCAAATATTAGTTCCACCCAAGAGAAATTACCATAAGCAACAACAAAATTGGTTGCCATGGTAGTCAAACTATTATATGACATGTCAAGGTCGAAATAGGGGCATTCTGTAGTAGCAAATGTTCCAGCTGTTTGGGATATTTGGTTGTTCTGAAAATCAATTTTGCAAAACAGACCTTCAAGATGGGGAACATTTTGCCAATTGATAATTGTGAGATAATTGTCTGAAAAATCCACATCGTCGGTCGCTCCATTTTTACAGAGTCCAGGTTTAAGTGTGGTTAGTCCAATTCCTCCGCAGTCAAGTCCTGTATTCCATCTGCAGGTGCACATAGCTGGGCAAGGACTACATCTCTGACATTCTGCGTTAACAAAAGCCAATACTACCAACCAAATCGATATCATTGTCATTTGATAAAATGCAGACCTTTATTGAAACAGTGACTTTTACCGATACTATTGACTTCAAATTTCGAAAATGTTGTTCAGATCAGAACGTCTTTCGGTTCTCTTCAGACATGCTATTTCCTACTGAGTACAAAACACTGTAATGATTATTTGAAGACATCTGATCAACATTATAAACAACTAGTTATTTCTGACACTCTGACTTCAACTATGCATTATATCCAGCGTTCAATAAAACAGCCATGTGGTAAGGCTATTAAAGTATTCGAAAGAATTAATGTTGTCTAAAATCCCCTTGGACTATTGCTACTTTAACTTTCATGAAGAGAGATCCGGGTTTTGTATTTCTTGGCAGATTACTTGGAGCTAATGATTTGAACGGAATTCTGTAACAAAGTGTTTTAACAGCTTTTTCCCTTGGAAGCAGTTGTTCACTCATGGTTTTTTCATGGAACTTAATTTACCCAAATATAGTTATTATTTCCTGCGAAACTTTTACATCATATTTCATCATGCTTTTCCAAATTAACCAATTTTTTTTTGGTGAGTGACATTTCTTGTATACACTCTGATACCAATAAACACATACGGCACACAATCTTAACTTCAACAGTCCCGGGGGGACAAATGCCAAGCTCTAGAATCAGAGGTTTGTTCTAGTAATTCGTAGATGCGTCATTTTGCATTCTTGTTTGTACACCGTGTTGCATTGTCTTAAAATCGTTACAAATAAGTAGCAACTTTTAAGTATACAGTTTCATATTTTCATATAAAATGACAATAGGATGATATCAAAGGTCAAACGGTAGACGTACGAGACAGGGGTACTTGAATTGCTCTCTATACTTAGGCAAGCCTGACCCGAGCAACCATTTCGAACCTCAACAAGTCTGGTATGTTTTTGTTACTCACAAAACTCCTATGCGTGTCCAAATTCTTTCAAAAATTTGCTCGCAAAACACAAAAAAGAAGAGGAAAAATTACAGTCACGGTAAAATAGACAGACGTCTGCGCCGACGTCATTTTGCCATCCAGGCGTCCATTATACAGCAGTGGTTACTTAGGTGCTGTCGTGCGCGCGTATCGGTAACACACGTACTGCGCATGATTAGTGCCGTAGAGTATGCCAAATTAAACGCGCTGACGTCACGTGCATATCCTCTATATCCTGATATCTAATCTTCAAACATCACCACACACACGCAAAACAAGCGCAGTGCACCTAATTTGTTTCATGACAGCCACAAAAAACGGCGGATCGAAATTCTCTGTTGTGCAGCAAATTTGAAGGATGTCTTACTAACATTGAAAGTTAGGATGACATTATTTATGAACTCTTTTACTTTTACTGGAAATTTGTTTTCCTTCCAGAAATGAAGTTATTTATCTCAAGAAAAAACAAAACAAACAACAACACAAAATATTCTATAGTGCTGTATGGAAATCTTCTTTGGAACATACAAAACTTTTCTTCCCTTCAAATTCCATCGTTAAATATTATTTTGTCTACTCCGTTTAGATTTATTGTAAGGTTCTTATGATCCGATTACAGGCGGACTCGAGCAGCCTAGTGAATTAGGCCCATTAGAAAGGACCATCCACGTTTAATCTTGACAATTTTGTAGTCTTTGTGCTATTTCAGACCTTAATTTTCAGTGGTGTGGATTAAAAGGTGGTTTTGGTGTGAAACCATCCAGGTACAGGCAAGCAAATTAATTGGAACGATTAGGGCTGGTCGGCCCCCAATTAAAACCTACCGTAGGTTTCCATTTAATTAAGTCGCATGTTTCGGCAAAACTCCTGCATGAATAGTATAACCACGGTCACACTACAATGAATTCGGATCGGATTCCGATTTTCCATGTGTTTTTTTTTTTTTGGTTAAAATCTTCTCCATCTATGGTGGGAAAGAACCCAGAATATGTCAACCAGTGTAAATATATATATGCCAACTGATTTTTCTTGACGTCATGGAATAATTAGCATAAATGTAAATGTCATAGATCTGCGGAACAACTCAAAGCCTATATTTATACAGGATGGTACATTTTTGGCTCTTTCCGACCAGAGATGGAGAAGATTTTAACAAAAAACCACAACAATCGGATCGGCATCCGATCCGATCGGAATCGGAATCGGATCCGAATTCGTTGCATTGTAACCTCGGCTTAAAGGTGGTGAATTGATAGTACGATCTTTGTTTTCCTTGCTATGGCTTAAAATAAGTGTGAGTAATATATTTCAAAGAACATCAGAATTATTTAGCAGTGTAAGAAAAGATCAACCAACTTTAAATATTTTAGCAGTGTAATGTATTGGAGCGTTAAAGGCAAAAACATTGGAGCGACTTTTGTTGAGAGGTGTTTATGAAACGAAGAGATTAGCTGTGTCAAGATATGTTTAATGAAAATGTATAGGAACATGTAATGGCACTATGACGTCACAAATGTGTATTTCTTAATGAACAGTCAAACATCAAGTGCCCCTGTGCGTTTTATGTAAATTTACTTTATCTGAGTAGATTAAAGCATGTAAAGTTTTATAAAACATACCTACGGATCTTACTTTAATGTACATCTTGCATATCACATGTGGCGACTTCATCCGAACCGCAAAGTTTTCATAAAAATGTCACTTCCAAAAGAAATACAGCATAAGAAATTAAGCCATATGTAAAGAAAATGCGGTACCTTCAATCAACGTAACGGTAGTAGCTTGTATTCTATAAACGTGAGGAACATTTTTTCCATAACTTTTGGCCTTCCGAAAATCTCTCTATCTGTCATTGTCGTAAGGCCAATTGCAAAATCTAGGAGTTGGTCTGTTTCTATACTTGTTAAAGTTGACATATCCCCCTTTCGAACCAGTGGCCAGTGATTTCGATGGTAGGCAATACTCTTCGTCATCCACACTGACGTTTTTGCTGACTTTGTACACAACTTGAAACGTTTGATGGCGAGATTTCGGTTTTGGATTGGGTGGTACTGTATCAGTATCCCGTCCACTTACTGCCTTAGAATGAAGGAGTTTGAAATATTTAACACTGACAATACACAGAGCTAAAAGAGCCACTGAAAGCAATATAGACACAGCACAACACAATATGGATAGCATCATAACGGAAAATACAGGCATAGGCAAACTGGTTACTGATGGGTAGGGTGTAACTAAGTCATCATAAGAACCATCTGATGGTACTGTTGTCGGAATTTTAGGGAAAGAAACACTGATATTCACGGACAATGACCCATTTGGGCTTACTGCGCGACACTCAAAATTGCCTTCCAGTTGTACATTTTCAACTACGATTTGGTAAGAAGTGGTTCGTCGAATAAACCGAACATCCCACAACTCCTTTCCAAACAACTGTCGTTCAATGGCAGGCAGTTTTGGTGAAAATGTCCAGTCGTAATGGCTTATTGGGGGTTCAGCGTAAGTCACCGGGCAAACTAATCTAACAGTTTTTCCCCGTTTGATCTCCATATTCATGACATCTGTATCGGAATCTAGACGAGGAGGACAGATAAAATCTTCTAAAGACAGCGATAAAACCGAAATATTTTGTACGATTTCCGGGGTACCACATATGGGCTGGTAACAAGATAGACTCTTAAACAGTCTTTTCAAATTTGAGTTGTCGAAAGCAACGCGTTTATGTTTGCAGTCACAGTTCCAAGGGTTGTTTGCCAACATAACATTAATACGTTCATACAAAAAGTCATATTCTTCATTTTCGTCTTCCAAATCCAAATCTTCTATAAGATTATATCTCAGGTCGAGATCAAGAGAACTTGGTATATCTGTCACTGATCTCCATGCACGCAAGATGGAAAAGGATACAATGTTGTTGTTCTGTAGTATGAGGTTGAAGAATTTCGAACTCACTGGAACATCAAACGCACCTGGATGAATGTAGGACACCTTGTTGAAAGATAGATCAATGTCCAAATATATATTTCTGGAACTGTAAAATTTGATGGCTCCTGGCATTATATCAGTTATTGAATTGTGCATAAGCAGAATGTCTACAAATTTGAAATCACCATTCGCAATAAAGAAATTAGTGGGTAAAGTAGTCAAACTATTACTGGACAAATCAAGATCGAAGGAGTTACATTCCTTGGAGTTAAATATACCAAGTGATTGATTTATCCTGTTGTTTCGCAGGTCAATGTCGCAATACCTACCGCTAAGTGGAGGAATATTGTACCAGTTGATGACAGCGATGTTATTATCAGAGAAAAGAAAATCTTCTACCATTCCATCTGCACAGAGTCCAGGCGCAATAGCCGTTAGGCCAAGGTGACTGCAGTCAAGTGCCCCGTACGATTTACAAGTGCACATTTCTGGACACGGACGGCATCCCAGACACTCGACGGCAACAGATATCACCAATGTCATCCAGACAGGTATCATTGTTAAAAAATTGTGATTTTTTGGTAAATATGAGTGGAGTGATATATCGATTGATTAATTGATCTAGAAGAAATTGGTGCTCTATAAGAAATTGGTGCTCTACAACTGTTTCGCTTTGCAACAGGAAATAATGAGTCCTTAAGAGTGTGCATCCACCTGTGATCGAAGGATACCTTTAAAGGACTTTTATATTATCTCTTTCATAAGTTATAGATAGAAGATAAGAGATAAGTACATATTTAGCAACAAAGACGCAGATTTCTTACTTGAACCATGAAACAAAATAGAAAGTTCAGTAAATTAAACCATTTTAACAGCGATTCACATGAGTGATAATTGGAAGGAAGTTGACTGTCTTAAAACTTTTCTTTTGTAAAAAGAAAATGCCTGAATGACGAAAGGAAGTTTAAACATTCCGTTTGTGACATAAGAACTGTCGTAGCTACTTGCCAAGATATACAAACCCGAATGTTATTTCCTCAATCATGTTTTACTGATCGAAAAAGGATGTATACAGCATGCTCAAAGCTCTTGAAAATACACACCCGGGAAACTGATGGAAAGCTCCCACATCAGAGACGTTGCCAAGGTTTTTTTTATTTTTTTTTTTATCCTAGTTCGCAATGTTTATTTGAAAATATTTCTAGAATCTTTCATCGACGGCAAAACACTCCACAGGCTTTATCTGTTAGAGCAAAGCTTCATTATGAATGAATACATTTAAACGACTCTCAGTTCTCACAATAACATAAATCTACAAACTATAAATCATATCAAGTAATTATTTAACCGTTAAAATGGATTTTAACTCTAAGATACGCCCACAGAAAAATGTCCATTAATGGTGGTGCAATCTTTATATCACAGATATAATTTCCCTTTTGGCATTACAGCTTCGTCGGAAAAGGGAAATTAACTCACATTTGAGGTTGGAGGGCCTTTTTTCTTCTGCCTTCCTTTCCTTCTCCTCCTTTTTCTATTTTTCCTCTAATCTGCTATTCCCCCTCTTTTCCTTTCCTCTTTTTTTCTCAAGCCAATCAACAGATTTTGCAAGAAAGTTGAAATATTTTTGAAATATGGCAAGGTAAGGTCAAAATATTTTCACGTTCCTTCAAGTTTAACTTTTTTTTTTTAAATTATAACAGAGTCGTCGTCAAATCAGACGATTTATAGCTTCACGGCGGCCATGTCGGTGCGCCTTTTTTGTCCCAGTCGGTGGCGACAATTTACTGATTGGCAGTACACGTTACATACTCTGCCAATGTATATAAGTCCGTGCTTCCTGTAAATTCAGCAATTGAGGAGCAAAGATATTGTCACATGATTCTCAAGAGCCAATCATGAAACAGGGCAGTCTACTGCACTAATTACGGTTGAGTGATTGCGTTTGACCTTTAAAACGAAGGCATCGCAAATCAGACTGCTTTAGACAATGATTACCTGTAAGGAATAGTTAGTTACATGGAATTTTACGACTCAGATTGGTTTACGTTTTAAAAAATTCGGCTTGAGCACCCAGCACAGTAGTTCTACAATCCCCGACAAAACAAACTGACAAATGAAACAAAATCGTTGGTACGGTAACAAAACGCACTCACACTCTCAAACTTCCCTTGAAACCCCCCCCCCCTTCCCCCTTTCAATGTTGTGTCCTAGCTGATAGTTGAAAGGTTGTAGCCAACATTGAAAGGGGGATCGGGGAAGGTGATTTGTTTCATTTACTTTTGTCGGGGATTGTAGGTTCTTTTTTTGCAGTCTTTGGCTTGAACCGGCCAGGACGGAGTCGAACTCCAGAGGTCGCGACAGAAAGTCGGATGCTCTAACCTCTTGGTAAAGCAGTCGAAGGTGAGAGGAAGTTCTCGAACGCCACCAACAGACTTGCCTTCCTTTAAAATGTGTAATGAAGTCTGTTTATGGATGAAACATTTACACATGAGGAGTATGTGGGATACAGAATGATGATGAAATTTTGAAATGTGAACTGACTTTTCGGAATCGTGTAAGGGCTAGAAAGTGTCTAAATTTCATTTTTGATAAAATTGCATGATATGCGACGATAATGACTGCAGTTCATGTGTCATTTATTGGTTCCCTGAAAGAGAACAGATTTTCCTAACAAAGAAGTTACATGTAAAGCATGTCTGGGCAGAGTTAATCATTATTATATTGACAACTGCAAATGTAAGGTTAACGTCACTATCACCAAGAAATGTGCGGATCTGGCTCTGTTACAATCACCATTCTACTTCAGGATCCTTCCGTAAAGTGTTGGTTTCAATTTGATTTACTCCTTAACTTGCGATCCTTGGTAAATTGGTGCACCATGCAGTACCGGCGCCAGCTGGGCCATGGCACCCTGGAAGGACGACGGTTTCGGCGGGAGAGACATAAAAACCTACAAGGACTGAAGACACTGGATCGGTGATCTTGAACACTGAGCAAGTTGCTAATTTTTCTATTATTGCAAACAAAAGCTTAAAATGACTACTGCTTAGATTGTACATACAAATATGGAAAATACCATTTTCGGCTGTCTGAGGATTCTGTTTTTTCAAAAATTTCTGTACGCTCCGCGCCAACCAATGGTGGCCCTTATTCTCAATGGTCTTCCGGGTAGGATCACATTCTTCGGGCAAAGTCATCGAGCATCGTTTAAAACTTTGAAATAGCTGCAGATATGATTATCTCTCCTTTGTCCTTTGTCGTCGCTGCAAGTTGCTCCACCCCGTCAGGAAGATCGTCTCCGGTCGGGCAAATCCTTGCGTCCCCCCCCCCCTGGTACCATGAATTCTTATTGACATATTTGTGAAAAAATTGCACCGCGCTTCCGAAGCTTTCGTTGATATATATTGCTATTTTCTTTCCAAAAATATTTTGGTCAGCTTCAGTCTTGACAGGAAAAAAAAGTTCAAAGAAAAAGATGGCTAAATGAAATCATTACCAAGGAAAGCAGCTAATCTTCGTTGCAAATTCTTTCATGGCTCTAACGAAACGTCAATACTAGATGTACTCAATCTAGGTCTGATCCTTGAGCAGCTATCATGGCCACGGTCAAATCTGGTTTGGTTCACTTCTTGCTTGAATTTCATTCTTTTCTCAAGATTTTTACATTGAGTTGTAGCGTTGGTATCGTTGCTTGTTGCTTTTGTCTCCACTGTGTGCCAGTCAGTTACTTCTTTTGGTTGTCTCGACACAAATGATATCAATTCTAGCACCAGTGACGTAGCTACAGGGGGCAGGGGGCGATTGCCCCCTGGCTCTGAAAATTGACAAATTCGGAAATTTTCCTTTTTTGGCACCAGTCAGCTACAGTATGGTTTTCCCAACCCTTCTGTCATGAAATTTCGAATTCTCTCCAATAAGAGCGAGCCATTTTTGTAATTATTTATTTTAAGTACTCCAAATTTTCGGTCGCAGTGCAATCTCAAACTTTCCCAGAAGAAATACTGATTCTTCAGTAATCCCGAACTTTTCCCATTTCCTTATGAAGAAAACCCCACATCCAAAATTTCTCCATCACAAGCTCCATATTTTTAAAAAAAATATGCATAAAAAGGGCATAAATATCGGCGCGCTTGGCGCGTCACAAACTGCGTTCCCAGGAATGGTGTTAAGACTTGAAAAAAAAAATCGGAAATTTTGGGTGCTTCCCGCCCCTTGGAAAACTGTATAGCTACGCCTCTGTCTAGCACACAAGTCATAATATTCTCTTCAATGAGCACTAGAGAGAGGACAGGGGTCTCCCAGCTAAATGCTTCACTCCGCTTACCCCCCCCCCCCCCGATGAAATTCCAAGGTAAAAAATGTTAGGCAAAATGGGTTTAATGACAATAATCAACTTTAAAAGTATGGCGTTTTAGTATTTGCTTTGATTTCAGGTTACTGAAACATAGGGCAAAATTTGAGAGTAAAAGGAAAAATCAGAATGAAAACTGAGCCAAACTTGTCCTCATTCGGTAGAGTTTTAAGACAAAAAATTATTGCTAATCTTGTTTCTGATACAGAAAATGCACAAGTTTAAGCCTTGGTCACACTACAGCGATATCGGTTCGGATTTCGCTCCGATTTTTGTGAGTTTTTCTTCAAATCTCCTCCTTCTTTGGACAGAAAGAAACAAAAATTTGCCACTCTGTGTAAATATATGATTTGTGTCGTAGGACTACAAACATCTAAGTTTTACTAATAATTCAGTGATGTCACATACGCAGACAACTTTTATCGGATACACTTAGTCCGATAAAAGCGATTTTTCAATGAAACGTCACAAAAATAATTAGTTTACATTTCACTTGTGTGGTCCTCTCATACGTATCATGAATTTTCACAGGACTGCAAATTTTTGGTTCTTTCCGACAATGAATGATGGAGACTTAAAGTAAAATTCACAAAAATCGGAGCGTACTCCGATCCGATATCGCTGTAGTGTGACCTGCGCTTTAGGCTGAGAAGGTGAACCGTGAAGTTATGAGAAAATATTTCAGCTTTTATTGAATTGTAAGTCATGAATCAAACATATTGCCCATGCACAGGATACATGCCTATAATTGAAACAGTTAAAGGCACAACACAGGAGCACATGTATACGAAGCGAAATCTTGATCATCGAATTGCCTAATTAAGAGTTTATAGAGGGACCAGTGTAAATAATGAAGGAGTTGCACCTGATGTTTAAAAAATTAAAATGCTGGCTGCTTTTTCAAGACGTCACACCCACATACAATTTTAATCGGACAGCGTAGTCCGATAAAATTTGTTTGTCGGTGTGACGTCACGAAATAAAAGTATAAATTTAACTTTTGCAGTCCTGCCACAGAACTCATATATTTAAACAGGTTGTAAAATTTTGGGTTCTTTTCGACAAAGAGATTGAGAAGATTTCAATAAAAAATCACAAAAATTCATTTTCATGTGACCTTGGCTTTAGGAACATACGACGCAGTAATGTTAATGGTGAAACTTACACCAAGGTTCTAGTCCTTCTTTGGCATGCAACATAAATCTGTAATGGAAATATGGTCATTACTAAATTAATTCTTTTGGAACCTTCTAAGCGCACCTCCACAAAATGGATAGTGCCATAATGTAAGTGTAAATTTCCATACATGTTTTCTAAAAAATAAAAAGGATATTTAGCTGAAACTGAAAAGTACAGTGAGACCCCGAAGTGCCGTTTCCCAAAATTTGAGAAGTAATTTTAGCCGAAATTTTCGCGTACGCTACGCTCAAACTGATGGTGGCGCTTCTCTAAGTATCAGTACTGCTTCCCCCACCACTTAAATACTTTGCTCCCCTCATCCCTCCTAATGACGAAGTCTGGTTGTGACACTGTTTTGGGGTCTTTGAATGTAAGAAGATACCGCCCTCTATAGCATTCACGCAGACAATTCACCACGTAGAAATAGCTTTTGGCATGCTCTCATCTTCAATTCTAACGTCATACCTAAGCTCTTTGAGTTAGAAGGAAGTCGATGTCATTGTATCTCTCAAGTTGTAGCGATGGTTAAAAGCACCTTTTTCTTCCAGAAAGTGTGAGGGGTGCACCAAAAGGTCGTTTAGTTTCTATTATCTAGTTTGTAGTTTATCGTCTAGGTTTTACCTGCGTACATTGCAATTACTATGCAGGTATCATATTTTTAAATTTTAGAGTATTCCCATTAGATCTTTACGTTAGGTTATTGATGTTTGTCCAATGATAATTAGCTGAGTATTAAAAAAAACCGAAAAAGTGGTCGAGTTGCTTATCTGCTTCTTCATGTAAACAATTGAGAGCTAATTTTCGAATACTCAACTTTGGTTGAACTCCGTCCAAAACGAACTGAATTAATGGAGTATCCACAAACATCTTCCCACGTAAGATTTACGCAAAGAAAGGCGGACAAGTTTCAGTTGGGAAAACGGAGAGTGTTCAAAAGTTGTGTTTCAGATTTTTTTTTTGGTATCTTTTGTGCTTTGTCATTAGCAGCGTAGCACTTGAAGATCTTCTAGGGCATGGAAAGATGAAGTATGAACAATTGGATAGCGGAGGCCCGAGATCTATTTCCTTCAGACACTTCCTATTTAAGTTAGAGACGTTTGTGGTACGAATGCGAGCTTGCATGCCGTAGGTCTTTAAGTTTATGAAAACTGTTTCGGAAAGCCTTCTTCTTTAATATCTTTCATTTAAAGGCATGTTCTGGAGACAAAATTCGTTAACTTCAAAATAAACAGAAAAATTTTCTCTTTCAAAAGGTGAAAACTGCATTTCAATAGCTTATAGCATTTGGAAGATACAAATTTTTAAAATATTGCAAATTTTTCTTGGGATTTGATGCATCATGGGAAATCTGTGATGTCATTGTGGCACATTAATTTGATGCTGCATTCAATTTATTTATAATTATGATGCCGCTGCAGACAATATCAAGGAACATCGTTGGTTGCGCTCTACATATGTTGAAGGGTAATGCTAGATCTACAAGAAAAGATATTCAAACATTCCAACAGTATCAAATTTCAAGGAGAAACAGGATGTTCAATTATAAAGAAAAACAAAAGGAATTTGAAGCAATGTGCCCACATTACATAACTTTCTGTGGCTTTGTTGAAGGGCAGAGGTATTTTTTAACAGAAATAACCAATCTTTAAAGTGAGATATCTTGAGTTAGGAAAATGGTATTGTGATAGGGTTTGAAGGATATGGTGTGGAATATTTTTGTTTTTCTTACAAGATAAAGGCAAAAAGCCACCAGAACATGCCTTTAAATCTAAGCTTATGCTCTATCCTTGTACATAAAACTTTTCAACTAATCTACAGAGTATTTAGTACACTCCTACAATAATTTAAAGGGCAAGAGCAGTCCCCCAACTTGAAGTAGTGTAGTAGACTGTCCTGTTTCATGTTTGACTGGCTGTTGGGAGTAATGTGACAACAGTTTTTCTCTTTAAATGTGAAATTTACTAGAAGTGACTGCTTGTTTTACCTTGAATGTGCAATATTGAAGTTGTAAATATGATGAAAGATGCTTTGAGGAGAAAAAGAGTAAAATTGTGATATTTAGCTGTTGCTTCAAAATATGTTTTGGGGGACTGCTTTTGACCTTTAAAGGAAAAATATGACAATTGGAGAGATGACTTCAATCCCATGTAGAGGGGCACTTCTGTTATTCAGCATTTTTATTTCAAACGGCTTCATAACCTGTTCAGCACTCAGGGATTAATGTGTGGCACTCTGAATAAAACTCTGGACAATTACACCGTTTTAAATACTAATTTTGAAGGGAAGAAGCGGCGTGAGCAGGACTCGGCGGTGCAAGGCTGGGTGTTAAATCCCCCGACTGACGTGGGTAGGGGGGTTGAAGTTATTGCTTTAGGAAAGAGTGACGAGATGCAAAATGGTGGTGCCTTCTAATGACCATTATATATGACGGTCGTTACTTTTAAGAGAAGAGAGAGGGTGCAAGATGTTACTGTCAACTTTTGTGGGAGGGGGTGTCGTACTCCCCTTTAAAAAACTGTTTCTGAGACCAGTGGAGGCGTCAGAATGTCAAAAGTGGGGGGGGGGGCGCAAACTGAGGGCAAAGGATAATGTTTGGGGCCAAAACTTTCGGGCGCAGCACGAAACCGATCCTAAAGCACAGGTTCCTGGGGTGGGGTCCAGGGATGAAGCCCCTAGAACCTCTTAGGTTTAGCATATCTCTGGAAAAAGAAAGTGTCCGGGGAGGTTCATTATTAGTTTTTGGTTAACTCAACTCCTAACTGACTTGCTTTGAGGTCGAGGTAAATCCCCCCCCCCCTGGTAGAGCCGCCACTGGCTAAGATGCAAAATTATGCTACATTTGAAACATTTTGAATGATCTCGCGTTACGTTGATTTTCCCTTGACTACTTTCAAAGTTGGGTTAGTTAGTAAGTTAGTTAGTTAGTTAGTTAGTTAGTTACTTAGTTAGTTAGTTACTTAGTTAGTTAGTTAGTTAGTTAGTTAGTTAGTTAGTTAGTTAGTTAGTTAGTTAGTTAGTTAGTTAGTTAGTTAGTTAGTTAGTTAGTTAGTTAGTTAGTTAGTTAGTTAGTTAGTTAGTTAGTTAGTTAGTTAGTTAGTTAGTTAGTTAGTTAGGTTAGTTAGTTAGTTAGTTGGTTAGTTAGTTAGTTAGTTAGTTAGTTAGTTAGTTGGTTAGTTAGTTGGTTAGTTAGTTAGTTAGTTAGTTAGGTTAGTTAGTTAGTTAGTTAGTTGGTTACTTAGTTAGTTAGTTAGTTAGTTAGTTAGTTAGTTAGTTAGTTAGTTAGTTAGTTAGTTAGTAAGTTAGTTAGTTAGTTAGTTAGTTAGTTACTTAGTTAGTTAGTTACTTAGTTAGTTAGTTAGTTAGTTAGTTAGTTAGTTACTTAGTCAGTCAGTCAGTCAGTCAGTCAGTCAGCCAGCCAGCCAGTCAGTCAGTCAGTCAGTCAGTCAGTCAGTCAGTCAGCCAGGCAGTCAGTCAGTCAGTCAGTCAGTCAGTCAGTCAGTCAGTCGATGGAGTCTGATATATAAGTGAATCAGGGTTATGAAATGTTGCTTATACTTCTTTATTCCCAGGTCGAAAAATGTTTCCAGTTGGGTGCACAAAAAAATTAGTTGTTTACTACTCATTCAGGAGAGACCCTTTTGATTGAGTTATATGTACTGTACATGAGACTTTTCATATGATGTCAAAAAATAACACTCTCTGACAACCATGTTGAAATACATGTCACTTCAAAGTAGACCATACTCAGGGAGATTAATGAGACGGGGACCAATGAGACGGGTGACTATAGACATTATCCCACCATACTCGAAATGCTTCTCGATGAATGTGTTCACACCGCGAAATGCGTGTATACCACTTTGCACACTGCCCCTGTAGAGCATCGAGCACAAAGCCATGTGAAGTTGGGATGAGTGTCCTCAAGCATGGCGGGTCGGTTACGCAAATGCAAATTCACTACACGATAGAGGGATACCCAAGTTTCATCATTTGTCTTTACAATTGAAGAAAACTTTACACGTTTGGAGAAAATCGGTTATTTTACAAGACAATCTAATGTGCCGTTTTAAAGGACTATAATTTTCACGAAGAGATGCACGAGTGACAGTTTCAAGGAAATTGACCCGGTGACAGTGAAAGCTTTCTTTTTTAAATACTTATCTATGTAAGTTACAAACGCCATGTAAACAACCTCTTGAAACATTAGATCTTTTAACTTGCCAAGAAAAATAAAACTCTGAATTTATTCCAGCAAATTTATACCTCCTTCTGCGATGTAAAAGGGAAGTAAAAGGAAACGGATCGGACGAGATATAAAAACTATTAAACTCAATGTGAAGCTTCCTCGTCATTCCCACCTGTCTTAAGAGGCTACTAAGGTGAGGACTTGAACCGATTTGAAACCGAACTTAAACCGTAAATGAAACCGCATTTAAACTGTACTCTTTTAACCTAGCCAGGCTGAAACTGTAAAATACATTCGTGTTGATGTGTCATTAAACCCCATCTAACTAAAGACACATGGTCGAACACAAGTTGCCAAAACACCTTGTGTCTGAAAATGTCGCCAGTGTTGACAGTGAAGAGCTAAGAGGAAAACATGTGTTGCAACTTGTGTCGGCAACATGTTGCGACACATGTGTCCTGAAATGTGTCTAGTGTACGATTTTTGCAATTGACTCTTGTCACTACATGCGTGTATAATATTTGAGATACTTCTACAAAATTTCTAAAGTCCTCCCGACCCCCTGGCAAAGGGCCGTTCGGCGAAACCAAAACTTTCACTGCTTCCACAAGAAGCTATTACGTCCACTGAAGGACAATACGTGACCAGCCTCACGGCCCTCAGACCAGTTACATTATTGGTCTGTCATATACCTCTAGAAAATTTAGGCCATATATCATAAGCATCCAAAATGACTTCATACGGTGGTGATCGAGTTGCTGTCACTATAACACTTTTCCTTTCCCAGACTAAGTCATACCAGGGAGTTGCAACTCCCTGGTCTTACCAAAAGAACTTAAAATGGAATCAGTACTGTCGGTGTGCCAGATACACCGTCTACAATGAGCAATGGATTACGAATACGGATCCAGTGACACTTCACCTGAAAAGGCTTTGTCCGCTGTCCATATTTTTACCAAAAGGTTACTTAACCCAATCTAACCCATTCCAGCCATTCCAGCCCAACCCAACTTAATCTTCACCATTTGATTATGATCTCACGAAACACCCTTACATATAGCTTTAAAAATCGCATGTAATGTTATAAACATGTATGAAGTACACCAAAACAAATTGACACCAGAGTGTCAGTGGCCAACTCAGAATAAAATTACGCATTATTTCAGAAAACCTCGTGAAGAGACGTTGAGGAAAGATAACCTTGTCATATTTAACTCTGTCTTCAGAATGTAGAGTAACTGAACATTATTTTCCTTGCTTGGGCTTCTCCATTATAGTAGATCCCATATTGCTTTTACCTAAAAGATCTACATCTTGAACCAAAACTGAGTTTAAGGAGCCACAAAAAAGCTTATAAAATGATGATCTAAAGTAAATACCGAAGCCGGTAGCGTATCTGGCGGGGAAGGGGGAGCGGGAGACAAAGCGCCCCCTCCTTGACTGGTTCGACCGGGAGAATCAGCTCAATCCATCTGTTTGAAAAAGGGAAAATTACGGAAAGAAGAAATTGAGAAACGGAAAGAAAGGCAAAAGAAAACGAGGGAAAGTGAAAGAGGCTATTTAGCTTCAAACAGGCTTCCACAAATTCTTTTTTCGATACTTGTCCATCGGGCTAGCTGTTCTTTAAGTCTTCTTGTCCGCGTGCATGTCTACATGTTCACTTTTAATATGCCTTTGTACAGACTTCCTAGGATACTTGCCCGGCGGACAATAGGGACTACGCCATTGAGCAGTATACTTGCCCAAGCTTAAGTTCTTACTTGTCTCAGACTGGTGGGGGGGGGGGGGGATTTGTCGAAACCTGCCTCAGATAAGCGAGAACCAAGTCCTGACCCTTTTCTTAAAACCCGTGGAATTTTAAGTGAAATTCCATGAAAGTTCTTAACAGCTGCTTATAGCAATTCCCATCGTTTTTATCTGTAATAAAACATGCCGATAATATCGTAGGTATAGCACTGATATCGTACTCCAGAGAATCAGTAGTTAAAGTCGCTCACATTTCAAAACGAAAGGTACTAGGCTAATTTTCACAAGGCTTCAATTTCGGGCAAGGGAATGGGCATGAAAAAAAATCGGGCAACCATTTTTGAGTCTTGGAATATCTGGCATGTTCTTAATTTCACTGAAAACTCCTACAGTGCCCCAATCCTTTCAAAAATTTGTCTGAAAAAACATCGCTTAGTCCCGGTAAAATTTTCATGAAAAATAAAAAAGATTACAAAAATCGCGACTCATTCAGGCAGCTTATAAAAATGATATTCCTCAGCCTCTTTCCATAGTCTTTTTTTTTTTTTTTTTTTTTATTTTCCTCATTTGTCACTTATTACAATATTTTCCAATCACATAAATTAACATCACAATAGAATGCAGGTGATAAAGTAGATTTTCAACATTGTCAACAATCGTTTGTAAAAATAAGTAACATATCAAAGAAGATATCTTTATAACGCTTCAACAATACCTACAAATCCAAATCTAGTAAATTAAACCAGGGCAACCAATAACGTTCCCAGATACCCACCTTCAAGTCTTTCTTTAATATGTATGAGTAGAGCATGAAATAATTTCTTAAGTAATGCAATAGCCCGATAGAAGATGGGAGTGTTTTCATTTGCTTACAGCGGAATACATAATATTTTATTAAAATTATCACTAGATTGAGAGCACGTGAGAAATCATCCCCAAATAATGCTACTGTTTTATTTCTTAATTCAACGTTAATTCCAGCGTTTACAAGGATATTTTGCATGTAATTCCAAAGGGCTGAAGTATAATGGCAGTTACAAAAAAGATGATCAATTGTTTCGACATCATTGCCACAAAATGAACATTTATCTGAGTCTATAGCATTGATAAGATAAAGATATTTATTAGTAGGAATAATTCTATGGAGGAGTCTATATTGAAACCATCTAATTTGTACATCACTAGAACATTGGAAAGGAATAGAACAATACATTGACCATGAATCTTTAGAGATATCATGAGTAAGGGACCATTTTGTATAGGATTTATTACAAATAGTAGAGGAGTTTAATAGTTTGTCGTAAATAGCCTTACAACACAATTGATTACTCTTAAGAATGATATTCATAAAACTATTCATTGGATTACTTAATCGATAACTAAGGTTCCTTAAACACCGTGTCCACTGTTTCTTAATTGCTACAAGAATCCCATAGAATTCAAGAAAGTTTGTTTTTATATTAAAAGTATTGACGAAATACTCATATGTATAGAACTTTCCTTCTTCGTCAAGTAAATCATTAATGAAAGCAATTCCCCCTTGAACCCAGTGATGGTAAAATACAGGCTTGTTGTCAATCAAAATTAAACTATTGTTCCAAATGGGCTGACTTAAAATCCTAGCTTCGTCATTTTCGGGATTAGAGTAGCAGTGATTGCCAAAGAAGTACTTGGCACAATTAAATGCATCCCTCCAAAATGGATTATTTACATTTTGCCGTGCTAACTCAAAGAAATAGTCTCCGTTTGTGAAAACGTTAGCCATGTCGATGTTGTGTTTCCTTAGATAATCATGTGAAAAAGTATTAACAGCATTTTTTAGCAAACGTGCAATACCAGAAGTTTTCAAGGAAATAATATGTTTTGACATATCGATCATTTTTAGCCCCCATCTGAATAATTGCGAATAAGCTGTTGCCTACTAATACGATCATATAAATTTAAAAAACCGAGAAACAATGGTTTGAATGTAATGATCCGCAGGTGAGGGAAGAGCATGTAAATAGTAATTAAAATGTGGGACAATGAGAGATTTTAAAACAGTAATTTTTCCCAAAGCAGTAAGATTTCGTTTTCCCCAAATAGTCGTCAAATTATTTAATTTAGTCATGGCTTTATCATAGTTCTTTTGGACCATACTGGAGAGATCTGTATTGAATGTGATGCCAAGTACTGTAAAATCATCATTTTTCACCCAATGTATATCACCTTTAAAATGATCAAAATCAATTGTTCTACCACATAAGGAACCAATACCTACAAGGAAACATTTATCTAGATTGACCCTTAGACCAGTACCATTTCCAAAGTACTCTATTTGATTATATAAATTGAGAAAAGATCGTTCATTTGCTTCAATAAAAAAAGTGGTATCATCAGCATACTGAGTCATCTTGTACTCATGTTCTCCCACAACTATGCCGTGAATAGTATTGTTATTTTTAACAAATACATTTAAGATTTCAGAGGCCAATATGAAAAGATACGGAGACAAGGGATCACCCTGTCGACACCCACGTTCATAGGAAAAACTGTGAGATAAGAAACCATTAACTAAAACTGATGATGAGGCATTTTTATAAAAAGTATCAAACCACTGCAAAATTGAAGGGCCAAAATTGAAAAGATCAAGGACTTTACGGATAAAAGATAAAGAAACAGAATCAAAGGCCTTTTCAAAATCAATGGAGAAAAGTATTCCAGGGGATTGATCCTCCTGAAGGCTGTGCATAATGTCATAAACAGTTCTGATGCAGTCCCCTATATAGCGTCCTTTTAAAAAGCCATTCTGATCAAATGAAATGAGGTTAGACAGTACGCCTTTAATGCGATTAGCAATGCACGAGGACGCTATTTTATACGTAACATTAAGAAGAGAAATAGGTCTCCAGTTACGGAGAAAATTTCTAGGTTTATCACCCTTTGGAATTAAAGAAATAATACCATGCCTCTGTGTTACAGACATCTCAGCCTTATCATAGCCATTATTGAGGGAGCGAACAAGAAACCAGCCCAATTCATTCCAAAAGAACTTGAAAAACTCCGTAGTAAAACCATCAGGTCCTGGCGATTTGTTATTCTTCATATGTTTAAGACTTTTTAACACTTCTTCATAATTTAAAGGACCTTCCAAGCTCATGGCCTCAGACTTGGATAACTTTCTAACGAAATGAGATACACTTTCTTTGAGATCGACCTCAGTAAGATATCTGTCATGTAAACTATATAATTCTTTGTAAAAATTGTAGACCTCTTCTGTAATAGCATGTTGGTCATAAATATCATCATTTTCATCATTAGTAACACGACTGAGCAACTTATTTGCACTATTTCGTTTTTCTAAATTGAGGAAAACTTAGATGGCTTTTCTCCTTCATCAATCCACTGAACACGTGATCGTATCATATTTCCTTTCAGTTTTTCCTCCCTTATAGCCTCAAGCTCTTGTTTTAAAGTGTCAATGCGATCCCTCATATTTGAATCTTCTGCATGCTTGTTTTCTAAATGTTGAATTTCCCCTAGGAGAAATCGTTCTCTGTTGTGTTTTCCTTTTTTGACAGAGGAAGAATAAGAAATACTTTTGCCTCGTATATTTATGAGAAGAGTTTCAAAAAATAATTGATCACTTATAGTAAATATAATATTTTGTCTGTGGATATTGCTAATGTTTTCACGATTATAGGGAAGACACCCATAATCGTCGATTGTATCGTCAATAACTTTCTTAATAAGTTTCACATAAATTTCATCCTTCAAGAGAGAGTTATTAAATTTCCAGTACCCTTTGCCAAGTGAGACACAGCATAGTTTAAAAGAGGTACTAATCATAGAATGATCTGACCTGTAACCAGGAGAAATGTCAGTTGACAAAACTGTATTTAAGAGTCCGGAGGAAGCTAAAAAATAGTCTAGACGGCTTTGCTTAAAAGGTGACTTTTGCCGCCAGGTAAATCGGACACCTGTAGGGTGAAAAACCCTCCACACATCAAATAAATTCAGTTCATTCATTAACTGTATATTAGCTTCCCTGGCTCTTGGATTATTTACATGTAAGTAATTCATAGTGTCCAGATCTGGATTAAGGACAACATTCCAGTCACCAACAATGATACAATGTCTTGGTCAACTCCATAGTCACACCATTGTCTTGGTCAACACTTTGCCCGAAATGATAGAAGATTCTGGCGAAACTTGGAAACGTTTTCTGAGATGTTTTCAATTGCGAGAGTATATGGGAAGATGGGAGTGTACAGGTATATATACAGGCTCATAATTTTGCCCGAAAAAAAGTGTAGTGGTAACATTTTATGAGCTAATTTTCGGCTAATGGTGAAAGCTTATTTGCTCATTTTGATTGAAGTGAGCGTGTTATTGCAAACGAAAAATCAAAGTAATCATTGCTTAGATTCTATTCACATGCCAGGAAATGCCATTTCTGGCAGTCTGTGGGGTCGCAATTTTTCAAAATGGTAGGGCTCCGCTTAGATAGTCTTTCGGAAAGAATTATATTTCTCGGGCAAAAAAACCCCCTGCCCTCAAACTGAAATTCTCCTATATACCTGTGGCCTAGCTTCAAGTAGGTTTCTTATCAGAAATTTTAATAACCCTCGGCCTCTTAATAATATGTAAAGCCTTTGCGAACGATGGGAGCGGAGAGAGGTTTCCACCGGGTAAATATGGTCATTTTCCCCTTCCTGACAAGTGACCCCAGATAGGCCACTGACCAAATTTTCGAAATTTCTACCTCGATGAAATCGACGGACAGTTAGTTTACGACGAAATGCACGAGTGGTGTTCAATTAAGGAAGTCAACTTGTTGAAAGCTTGAAACGTTAAGCATTGAAATGTTGAAGTAGGTTAGAAATAAAAGATAAGCAGCCCCTAGAAACATTAGATACTTTTAAAATGCCAAGTAATACACAGCTTTTGATTTTAGTCCAGCAAATTTTTCCCCTCCTTTTCCGGTACGAAAGGGAACTACGCGACACGGATGAAAAACTTACTTTAAATTGACATAAAGCTTCATCGTGATATTTTGCGTCCTTGCCAATTTTCATTTTCTTTTCGTTTTTACAAGATTGGTCACGTTTGAGCTTTATTTTTACAATATCTATCTGTCCCTAAAAATTATCTTTGAATAGACAAATCCAAACAAACAAGAAAAAAGATCGAAAACAAGCTACGTCAAACCAGGAAGTTGTAGGAGAACAAGTCGGCCCTGGAAACAGGGTTCTTTTCTGAATCATCCTCGGTCTTTTAATAGATTAATCTTCCGTCTAAATTTTATTAAGATCAAATATTTTAAATGTGGGAATCAGAAAGTTTGTACCCGTATACCACTATTTTTTTATGAAGAAATCATGTGGTTCTCGTAATGGGTGTCGATTTGGGGGGCAGGGGAACATGTCCCCCACCACTTTTTTGAGTGGAGGGGACACTAACTTAAAAGTCCCCTCCACTTTTTGTGACCTGAAACTTCAAAGTTAGGTTCTACCAAAAAGATTATACATGTATAGGTTATGAAAGGTGTCCTCACCGATTATGATCGACTTTCTGTATCAATAATTCCACATGTTTACTTTGCAAATTCCCAAAATTTTCGCGCGCTCCTCGCGCTTGCAGTCTCATTGATGTTCTTTTTTCACTTGCATATCAAACATACATTATTCATCGGTCTCTATGATTATGTCGATTGTTCGTGTGCATAGGGCAGCAGGTGTGGTAATGAAGGAGCACAATATTTAGGAATTTGAAGAAGAGGAATCGTCCACCTACTATGTTTTAATGAAATCTGTCTTTAGTGAACGACCAGGCTGGCAGGCTGAAATTGGCAAGCACATTTTAAGGAAACTGAAAATATCTCGGAGTACCGGTCTGCATGCAACTTTTTCAGAAAAATAAATGATTTCTAATGCAAAACTTCGACACGCGCACATCCCACATTTGTATAGCGATTCGATCATTTCGTATTTAGAGCAATACCAGAGGAGTAAAATCACACTGACGTTTGCTAGATAAGAGAATTAGAGGTACGTCCCCAACCTCTGTCTGCAGATAGTGTATGATGAGGTGTCGTTTGAAAAAAAAAAAAACAAACAAATTTTAATGTTTTTTGTATCCACAATCTTACACCGGTAGGCCTATGCAATGGGTCTCAGTAGCACCAGTGGGTACCACTCCCCCCCCCCCCTTCGACCGTAGTTGATTGAAGTGTGCTTTTATCAGTTTATGGATATTACCTTCTGTCATCAAAAATGGTTCCTTACTGTTAGAACTTTTGCACAAATCCTTCGCAAACTATGACAATTTTCGTTGTGATTCTAATTACTCATAGAGTACACCCGGTATTTAAATTCACATTGACCGTATAGTCCCTTGAAGTTATTACCTCTACTTTCAAGACCATGTTTTGAAAACTTTGGAGTTTCCTTGTAACTAAAAATATTGAAACCTTTAGCACCATTTTGCATCTGGGCCCCCTTTTCTCAGACACCCAGCGCCATAGCTACAGGGGGAAGGCGGCTCTGAAAAATGAAGAATTCGGAAATTTGCCATTTGTGAAACCAGTCTACTGTGGTGGTTTTGACAACTCATGAAATTCCGAAATTTCTCCAATAAAAGCTCCACATTCGTCATTATTTGTTTCAAAAAAGCAGAATTTTCCGCGCGCTACAAATTGCAATTCCTAAGCAGAAGTCCCCCTTCATACTTTTAGTAAAATTTTCCGAGCTCTGGACTTCGTAAATGAAAGAAAAGGGAAATTTGCATATGTGACCCCAGATCATCAAGTGACACCAGTAACTACATGTACTATTTTCATAAATTTCTATTCATAAAATTCCAAATTTCCTCCAACTGTCCAATTTGACTCAAAAATTTTGGTCGGAGAGCCTCATTTCGTAGGGGTTGGATAACATTATGTAGCAACAACGATCTTTGGTCGCCGCTCAATCTCAGATTTGCCAATAGGAAGTGCAAATTCTTCATTAATCAACCAACTTTTCAAATTTCCTTGCAGGAAACCCAGAATCCAAACTTTTCTGCAATACCAGCTCCATATTTTCAAATATTTGAAAAAAGGGCAAAATTTCAGCACGCTTCGCGAGCCGCAAATTACGGCCCTAGTACATTCGTACGTAAAATCGTAAAATTTGAATGCTTGTCCCGCCCCCCTTCCCGCAAAAATGTCTAGCTCACCGCTGTACACACCTCACCAGGACAGGAGAAAAAATTAGGGCCAAATGTCCTCCCCACTTTGAAAGTCAAAGCGACGCTCCTGGTTCTCGTGCTAAAGGTGTACTCTTACAACGAGGTGATCATATTGCGACACACCTTTAATAAAAATATGGCCTGAAAGATTGCATACCCTTTTCTTCAAGAAATGTAATGATGTTTTATGTTCAGTTACTACCATGCAGGACCTTTACAGACAACTCTTAAACTACGTTTAGGAAAGAAAAATTAACCCCTTTGTACAGAGTTTGTAGGATTCATTCGTTAGCTCGTTCGTTCATTCATTCAGATGACCTACTGAAAGGTCTGGTGACATAAAAATGACAAAGCTAGGCATGTGATGTAAAAAGCATCATAACCCCCCCCCCCCCCCAAAAAAAAATGGCTGCAGTTCCCATCAAAATCCATCAAAAATTAATCATTTTACAGGATAATTTCTAGAAGGTTTAACTTTTCAGTTTATATTGAAACCTCTTTGGGAATACGTGGCAGTTTTACTGTTTTTCTTTTTCCTTTAAAGTTTTTCACTCATATTGTGATCGGTGTAAAACTAATTGGGTTTGTCTTACTCGAACTTTTCGAAACCCATCTATCACAAGAAAAAAAAGGAAAAGGAACATTTGAAACGGTGCAGGCAAAGATAAAACGATAAATAAAGTTTGAGTAGATCTCACTGACCATACACTCTCCTTTGTGTTTCTTGAGAGACAGCAACTACGAATATGACACGGGAGAAACAATAACAAAAAGAAGAAGTAAGACGTGAAAAGGAAAAAGGGCCGCCTTGAGAATTGAAAACTGAATGAAATGATGGAGCAACAACTCATTTTGATGCAATTAAAGTCACTCTAGTAGTTAGAAAAGAGGGGCAAAACGGAAGAGAAATAATCACCTGGTTTTATGACAAAATTAAAGTCAGCACAGACTTTGTAAATAATCATTGATTAATAAGCTCACCCAATGGAAGGCGGGATCCCCACCTTTGGAAATAGTTGGGGAAAAACAGCTAGTCGGAGAAATTATTCGGAAGTAGTCTGACCGAGTCTGACGGAGCAACAAGTAAACACCCTTTTAGCTGACATGCGTATTTAAACATGATTCAAAATGTTTAAAAAGTTGCACCATTTCTCATCTCAGTCCCCCCCCCCCCCCCCATAAAAAGGCAGGATGTTTTCTTAGACCCTTTTTCCAGAACAGCAAACACTCAAACATTGCCAGCATCACTCTATGGAGACTTCAAACATAACGCCTTTTCAATTGGTAACCAGGTACGTAGCCAAGGGGGAGGTGGTCGTACACTCTATCTTGACTGTAGATTCGTGGGTATCATGTATCAATACCCGATTCTCGTTTTGTAAAAGGAAGCTAAAGGGTTCACAATCAAATCCGTTGTGCCCCCAATCGCCGCGTCCTGGCAACGGCCCTGTTGGTAACCAACAAACAAGCAACAGCTCCTAGCCAGTGGCGGCGCTACGACGGGGCAATATGGGGCATTTGTCCCCCAGATATTGTCCTTTCCCCCTTACTCACTTACTTACCCCTCGAAGTTAGGTCAATGAGGGGTGTGTTAACCGTAAAAACACATACTGTACCTCTCCAGAGACTTAAATTTTCATCCAGAATATGCTAAGATCTCAGAGCTTCTGGGGGCTTAGCCCCCTGGATCTCCGCCCAGGAACGAGAGCTTTGGGCTCAATTCCACTCTGTGTCCGAAAATTGTTTTTCCCAACATTGTCTTTTGTCCTTAGTTTGCCCACCCATTTTTGACATTCTGGCGCAGCCACTACTCCTGACATCAAAAGTACGACAATCCATCGTCATCAGGAGACACCATTTTGCAACTATCCAGTTTCGATGGCGAAAATTTTCCTGTGGACCCGGTAGACTCTACTCATATCAGACGGGGTAATTCACAGTTTTATCCCCACCTCACGCCGGCTTCTGCATAGGTATTGGAAAGGCATTCTCTCTCCTAGTAAAAACTATTTTTTTTTCATTTGCTCTTTATTGCTCTTAACAGTTTCTTTACTTAAGCTCACAACAAAAGAACAATTATACAATAAAATGAGACAAACTTTGAATGAATTTTAAGATAAGAATGCAAGATAAAGAAAGATAACTTTAAAGATTCATAAGCCAATTACATATTTCTAAATTAATCTCTTAACAAATCCATCCAGGGGAGCCAGAATTTCTCCTCAACATTTTCTAACATATTTTTTTTTAAAACAGACCGTTGCAGCAAAAAGTAATTTTTCACGTAAACAAAAGCTCCATGGACAGTAAAAACAACAGTAAAAACTGTTGATTATAGAACGAACGAAAGAGGGGCAAAACCGTGGAGTCATAAGAGTCAGAAAATACTTTCGTATATTGATGCGTTTAATCTGGGCATTGAAATATTTTATAGGATTTCAGAGAAAGATCGAGGGTCTCCTTTCTGTATGAGAAAGGGAACTTGTAGATCGGCCCTTATTGTAACAATAGTTTTGGAAGATTAAATCACTATAGACGAATCCGTGCAGTAAGTGAAGGCGGCCATAAGTTGGTCCTTCGCGGTTTCGTCTTAATTTAGTGAATAGTCTTAATTTTATGGTCTAAATACAATTCTAAGCCCTCATATTCGGTGAAATTGAAGGAATAAAGAGGTGTGTTGCTGCACAATCATTCAATATACATTTAAGCGAAGAATTGGAAAGATTAAAGCTGACGAAACCCAATTATTGCCGATTAAACCAGGAACAGACCATCACTTGACTGTTTGGATCAGTCTTTACTTATAGGTTGAAACAAAAAGGGGGATAACTATTCGTGGGTACATTGTGATATTTCATGTACAAGTTTCGTTTTATAACATTTCCCAATCATTTTTTTTTTCACAAAAAACTTTGTGTGTACTTTGAGAGAATCCATTAGCTGATCAATTAGCTGACTTTGCTGTAGATGTCTTTAAAGAACCGTAAGTAATTTATCATAATTGTATTAAAATAAATCATGGAAACGTTTAAAACAAGCAAATAGTTATATTAAGACAACTTCAGAAAATAAATAAAATAATTAAGTTTTAGCAACGTGAAATGCCGTTACCACTTTGGGTGCTCTACAAACGGCAGGACTTTATTTGATAAAAAGCAGATTTCAAAATGAAATTAAAATTCAATTTGTTCCTACTATCTAAACTTTTTTTTTATAACGCCCCTTTGGATTCCCCGTTTTGTTTTCATTTACATAAATATTTACAGTGTACCCGTCACATTTTACAAGAAACATTTCTGATATGTCCATTTTAAGAAGCTACTAGCCGTAGCAGTTGTATTTCAATATTGAACGTGCTTACAGTGGACAGTGTCTCACGCAGGCGCGGAGGAACGGAACAAATATTGGGGTTGGGCGACAGCAAGGCTACCTAAATAGAGCTCCACCAATGGTGGTGCAAAACGCATGTTTTTGTTTTTGTTTTGTTGCTTTTTGCCTTTTCATACCAACCAATCCACTCCCAGATGACCAGGAACTGCTCTTTCCGAGTGCTCTGAGATACAGTCCATTGGACCAATTAAGAATACATCCCATCACCTTCTTCGATTGGTGAAGAGTGAACGAGAAGATTTTTTGCCTTTCACATTCAACGTCTGTTCCGCTGGTCGAAAATGGCGCTTTCCGAATGTTCTCAAACGTGCACGGATTAAGGACATTATTAGCTTTACTTCAAAATTTTGCGGTCCCCACTTGTTTCATCATTTCGCAAATATTTGGGACTTACTGTGGCCTCTACATTTTCATTGGGAGAGACCCCCCCCCCCCCGCCACCTGGTTTCGCTGCCACTGACGTGCCCCAGTCTGGTCGTATGAGCTTCACAGCATGTCTTGTTTTCGTATATGTTACCGTAACTATTTTTTGGCTGTTAAAAATTGAACACGGACACCGAATAACATCAGGAACGGTGTGCGTGTAACTAGTAGCAAATTTCATTACATGGTCTGTACCCTCAACTGTGACACTGCTTGAAAAGCAAATATTGCCAATCAGCACATACTGGACTAGACTGCTACATAACCGTTACATTCTACGTGTCTTTTGAGTGTTTTGGTATATCTGGTACTTTTAATGAATTAGTCAAATGTGAAAGCTGACTACATCAAGCGAGTAAAGTGTGCTTCATTTCCTCCATGAGAGAATGAAATCAGGCAAAGAATTGAGGACGTTTCAAAAAGTAAGAAGGAGAGTTACATCATGTGACTATTTGTAACGAAGAAGTACCGATCAACGAGTACCATATAAGACCTACCAAGCTAGGAAATGACATTCATTGTCATTGCACAATTATATCATCTTCTGTATACACACATGTATCAGTCAATGTCGCAAGGCGTGTAAAGGAATTTGGGGGAGGGGTTTGTTTCTATACCCACCAAGCCCTTTTGATGGTAAGCAATAGTCTTCGTCATCAACAGTTACATTATTGCTCACTTTGTACACTATTTCAACCGTTTGTTGAAGAGATTTCTGTTTTCGATTGGTGGTTGATTCATCAGCATCACATTGACTCACTTCTTGAAAACGAAGGATTCTAAAGTATTTAATACTGACTGCACCCAGTGCTAAGAAAGTTAGTGAAAATAACACTGATACAACGCAAAACATTATGGACAGCACTGCATTGGAAAATACAGGCATTGGTTCAGTTGACACTGCCGCAGTTGCAATTTTTACAGAAGTCGATTCCTTTGAATGAGGTGGGACGAAATGGGCATCCGTTGAGCTACCTGATGGTGACACTGTTTTGTGGCTTTGAGGAAAGTCAGAAAAGACAACACTGATATTAACGGATAACGTTCAATTTGGACTGACTGCACGACACTCGAAATCGCCTTCTACCTGTAAATTCTCCACATAAACGTAGTTAGACCTCGTTCGTCGGATAAACCGAACTTCCCACAATTCCGTTCCAAGCACCTTTGGTTCATTGATAGGTCGTTTTGGTGAAAAGGTCCAGTCGTAATGCGTTATAGGGGGATCCGCATATGTTACCGGGCAGATCAAATTTGCACTCTCTCCTGGACTTATCTCAATAGTGTTGACATTTATCATAGGATCGAGACGAGGGAGACAGATGAAATCTTCTGGGGACAACGACAAAACGTAAAGGTTTCGGACTAAATATGGTGTAGCACAAGTGGGCTGATAGCAAGGCGACGTCGAACTTATCATTCTCCTTAGATTTGAAGTCTCAAAAGCAATACCTTTATGTCTACAGTCACAGTTCCACGGATTATTTTGCAACTTTACACTTTTACTTATGTAAGAAAAGCCATACTCTTCATATTCTTCCTCCTCTTGTAATTCTTCTATAAGATTACTTCTAAGGTCGAGTTTAAATGTAGATGGGGTATCTGTAATCGATCTCAGGGCACCAAGTATAGAGAAAGAGACGATGTTGTTGTATTGCAGGTCAAGCTCGAACATACTCACATCGAGCTCAAACGCACCAGGATGTATGTAAGACACCTTGTTGAAGGATAGAAAGACGTCAAAAAATATACCACTCGAATTGTAAATTTTGATTGCTCCAGGCATAATATGAGTTATTGAATTGTGTTTCAGATCGATATCCACAAATGAGAAGTCGCCGTAAGCGACAAAGAAATCTGTTGGTAGTGTTGTTAAATTATTAAAAGATAAATCCAGATCAAAACCGAGGCATTTTTCTAAAACAAACACACCCTGTGTCTCATTGATGCTGTTGTTCTTCAAAACAAGATAACAGAACGAACCGCTAATGCGAGGGATATGTTGCCAGTTGATGAGGGTTATGTTATTATTCGAAAAATATACATCTTCGACCGTTCCGTTTTCACAAAGTCCAGGTGGAAAAGAAGAAAGACCAATATCACTACACTCAAGCCCCCTCCACGATCTACATTTGCACATGTCTGGGCACGGTTGACATTCTTGACTCTCGACGGCAACAGCAAAGAATAGTATGATCCAAACGGATGGCATTGTCACATGGGATCGACAGAAACTTGTAATAGAAAGTTTGATGGTCTGGTACCTTATGACGCTCAACTCTTTTCGTTACTTCAAAAAGGCGATTTTGCTTCAAAGTTCCAAACTGGTGGTTGACAGATCTTTTCAAATAATTTCTTCTTTTTTTGAGATGGTTAAAAGTGCTGGTCAGGTAAACAGATGTTATGGATATTATAAGCTAACGCGAATGCGTGAACTGTTAAAATTTTAGCCCTCAACATATCGAAAAACTGCTGTCTGATTATTTTTTTTATTTATTAAAAACGTACACAAGTGATGGTTTCAAGCTTAAGGAAGCCTACCTTCCAAGATTATCCTCCTAAAGCACTGGTTGACTAAGCTAGTAAGGAATTAAATTTTAAACAGTCAATAACAAGAAACTTATGACGTGCCAACTGCCAAGAAAGACAGAGCTCCCATCGTATAATAACAATCTTATTTTTTCTGTATTGCTGCCCGAGAGGGAAGAAAACAACATTCTCCAAGCATTCAACGCATTAACACGTGACGAACAGATGGAATCTTCCTCATCAGTGTTGTAACTTTTTCAAAATATATCAGTATATTGTCCCTTCCTTCTGTTTATTTAAAAATTAAGAATATTCAGTGGAAGGTGGTATTTCTGTCAAAATTATATACTTACCAAGGCATAAAAATAAGAAATCATGGATGAAAAAATACCTGCACTTGCCCGTCATAAAATATTTACAGAGCTTAAAATTACATCTATTAACTCAAATGCATTTACCTTCAAATTGAGTTGGAATTAGTGTCAGTCGAATGCAGTGTGATGAGGCTTTACGGCTCAGTTGCTTACCAGTTCCTTTAATTCGGGCCAACTAACTGACTAAGGTCTTTTTCCAGTTGTAGTTCGATGACTTGTTCTCCTTACTCCATTGCTTATGCTTAGCACTAACTGTAGGAAGCTGTTATTTGGAAAAACAGCCCCCTGTTAGCAACAAACTTAGTAGGTTCCATGCATGTCTTATGTATCATTTAATGAGTCCTTAACGGTGCAGGTGACCGCCCTCCACAGGAAACAAAACTTGATGAACTCGTATAACCCCAAAGGCCCTGTCACACTTCTGCCGACAAGCACTGCGAGCAACTCGAGTGGGGATTTTCTTGCAGGCAGGCTTTAATTCTGCGGTCAGGTTAAAGGCACTATCACAATATATCGGGCAGGTTACATGGGCTTAATACAAGCACGGATTTTGTTGCACGCAGAGAAATTTCGGCGGACAGGCGAACTTTTGGGTTATTTTTTAGTGCATTTTGCGTTTTCTCCATGTAACACGCGGGTCACACGCGTGAGAGTTCTGTGTTATAATAGCACTGCGGGTTACCTGGATGCCAGATACGTGTGAATTGCGCGAGATTTACGCGTACCGATTGCGGTCATGTAAAAGCATGTCAGGTGGAGAGTTACGCCGAATTCAGTGACAAATAAAAGGAATTCCTTGAGAAACATGTCGCTAAATGCCAGCAACTTGCCCTCATCCAATTCCCTGATTACCGGCAGGAAAGCAGTAACTGACCTTCAAAATGCACTTTGCTCGTATGCCTCTCACGAATGTTGGCAGACCGACGTCGTTCGTTGTCTGCAAAAGCAATGCTCCACGCCTGCATCTCCAACGCGTTTGTCCGAAATTCCCGCACCTCTAAGGCGAACTACGTTCTTCTAGCAATATCACTTTTCCTATGACGTTAAAATACTCCCCGGCGGCCATGTTGGAGTAACTATGTAGTAAACCCATAGAAATCCTAAGCTTAGAATTTCATAGAATTTCAGAGTAGACCACACTTGACGTTCTCGCCTCGCGAACTCCAGTGCACACTGCACAGTCCGTTAAGAACAATGCAACGTGTATTTGGCATGATTGTCCTCCAGCATGGCGGTTCCGTGATGTAATTGCAAAGCCCCTGTAGACGAATCCGATAAGCGCTTGTGCTTAGTGACTGAAGGCAGCCATTAGTGGGGTCCATCAGCCTTTAATCGTCTTCATTTACTGTTTAAATGTAATTTCAAACCCTCATATACAGTGAAATTGAGGGAATAAAGGGCATTTCAGTGTACAACCATCCATGATACAGGTAAGCAAGGAAATTGAAAGATGAAAAGATGATATACTTTAGTTATGGCCGACTAAAACCAGACCATCATTTTCTGTCCGGATTCGTCTATACAGGACATGCACGTGACGTCAGCACGTTTCAATATGGCATACTTGGTGGAACTGATCATGCGCAGTACGTGTGTTACTGATACATAGGCGAGACAGAATATTAGTACCAATTGTTGTACAATGGACGCCTGGATGACAAAATAGAAGGACGCGCAACTGTTTTGCAATTATCACAAATCTTCTGTGCTTGGGGACAATACCGAGCTTTCGATTGAGTGAACGTGGACTTCGTTCTAGTCAACCAGCTGGCCTTCTTGAACGTGTCCACTGCTATGGTACGTCGACTGTTAAAGCCTGTTTCGATTACCCATTTCAAGGGTCGACGTGGACGAGTCGTATTAAAATGGAGAATTTACAGCCTAGCCTTGTGTAATTTTTCTAAATTTTTTGAACGATGTAAATACATGTCTACTACATGAACGCCAGTGAAGTTGTTGGTTTGTTTTCATGGAGAACACAGCATATTTCAACTTCGAGTCTCCGCCTGTTGAAGTTGCAAGAAAACGTCCAAAATAAAACACATTCCCCAATGAATCATCAATCTCATATACATTTTAGGTAAAAAGTGACCCCAATAATATTGTACAAAACAGATCACGAAGAGGGAAGCATGTATCCTTGCCACTTAATCCATTTTCAGAATTTCTGTGACGTCACACATGTGAACGTTCGTTGCAGTTTGGGACGAACGTCAAAACCGCGGTGGACACGTTCTCGATTTGGCTAGTGGACGAGTGAGACGACGTGGAGCATGCGCAGAGGCTAAAATTGACGTAATCTCGTAGCAGTCGACTAGGTGAACGTGCAAATCGAAAGCTCCCTAATAATGCAAGTACACATTTTTCTGGGCTGAACGCACTGCACAGTGTGCCCTGTGCTATGCGCGGTGTGTACATATCCATTGAGCAAGCGTGTCGAGTGTGATCTACTACGTAATTAGGCCTACATGTACTCCAACATGGCCGCTTAGGAGTATTATGACGTCTTATGAAAATCCTTTATAGAGTGTTTCCATGTTACAACAACAATAACACGTAGGTCGTCAGCCGCTTCAAAATGGGCGGAGCCTGTGACGTAGGTGAAAGCACTCGACGAACCCAAACAGCCAACGGATTGTCTGATTTAGTTGGATATAAATGATATCCTTCACCTTTATTCTTCCAAATTCTTTGATACCTGTATCATGGATGGTTGTACAGTAGAATACCTCTTCTTTCCCTCAATTTCACTGAATATGAGGGTTTAGAATTGCATGTAAAAAATGAAGTTAAGGCTGATGAACACAACTAATGGCCAGGCTGAAATCACTAGCTGCTCGAATTTGTCTATAGCGAGTTAACTGCCGGGCTTCCAGCTTGTGGTCTGCTGGGAATTCTCCGGGCAACGTATCCTTAAAGTGTTTTGAGAAGGTTCAGAGCTTGACTGCGGAAAAGGCGAACCTCAGACTTGCCCGACGGTGCTTTCGAGCTGCCGGGCAAGTCCGAGTAAGATACGGTCAAGACCATGTGGTGTAATCTGTCATGTGACGTTATCATTTTGTAAGAAACGTAAATGAAATTCACGTTGGGGCGAAGATATATAGTTATGTAAACATCACTAAGCTGGGCTGAAGATGGATCAGCTGTGGGTACCAGTCTTTGGCTGAATGGTTGCAAAAAGACTATATACTTTCGAAAATTTTGAGGCGCGACCGCGTGTTTGGTCAACGGTAGAGCATCCGCCTCTCAGGCGGAAGGCCCGGGTTCGATTCCCAGGTCGAGTCATACCAGAGACTCTAAAAATGGAACCTACTGCCGTTGTGCGTGATGCTCCGCATTATGCAATGGAGTAGGGAAAACAAGCCAGGGAGCCACAACTGGAAAAAAGGCCGAGGCCGGCTCGACTTGAACCAATAGGTTGGAAAGTGGGCCGTAAAACTCTATCTTACTAACTAAGTAACTCGACAATTTTGAGATGAGTTACTAACATTCACGTTAGTTTTGTTTGCATGCAGTCATAGTTAACATTTACCTCATATGAGATTTCTTCATCACCCATACTTCAATAAAACCTAATATTGCCTAAATTTAGTAGGCATAATTTCTAATTTCTAGGTCTAATGGACGGATCACGTTATCATTTTCCCCTTTAAAATATTGACTTTAGGGCCATCTTTAAATAATAAGTAGGCCCACTCACTTAAAATGCGATTTCATCATACTAGTTACGTGTTCTTCTATAGGTACGTGAGAGGTCGACGTTTTGAAATCAATTGTACTTCCTTGCTTTCCCTCCATGCTGACGTAGCGTGACGTCACTGCATCGGGTCTATTGCCACGAAAATGTCTCATCAATTGTACGACCTCTATATCGCATGATCATTTCATTTGGTAAATGAGTGGTGGATTCCCTTTTCATTTATGTAAACTGCATACAGAAATTACTTCTGTGTTTGGATAACGTATTGGTGCCAAGTTTTGCAAAGAATGGTAGATTTTGGTTCACTTATGGAAGTGTACTGAAGGTTTTAGTGCAAACTTCTTTAGCAATTCTATGAGTGAATGTCTTATGATACGTTTCACTGTTTTTACTTTCTCAGAGCATGAGCGGTTGCATCTCTGAACAGGCTTATTCGGCTTAGTCTTACTCTTCTCATTAATGCCTGGAAAATTAATTATCTCTAGTTTTACAGACTAGACTTGTAGAGCAATTGTAAGCATTTAAGTTTCTTGAGGGGCCAGACTCAGTAAAAGCATCTCGGCTTCCCTCTTGATCCTTTCACCTTTAATGATATGATTTATCTTTACATCTTGTATTGTGCATTAATGATAATTTCTAGCATTTTGAGGTGAAAAATAAACTTGAAACTTAAATTTATCAGCTTTCACAAGAAAAGGACTCTGGAGTTCTGTATAGATATCATATTGCAACCTCGTCAACATGGTCGTATACCTTTCGCGTACCGTCTGTGCGTTTTTGTGGGGGAGGTTCCTAAAACATAATCGTAGAATTGACTTACAATTATGTCAGGTCAATCTCCTTGAATTGCGACTTGCAGAGTAGAACAATTTAGCTCAACATAATGCGCAATTCACACCTAGTAATCCCAGCAATCCTATTCCGTATAATTCTTGCTGGGATTACATACTCCATCCAGGGAGGTCTAATCACACCTCCCTGCTCCATCACGCTATACACCCCGTGCAGGCTGTCCTTCGATAAGTGCATTTATAGTCTTTAACCCTTTGCCGTTGTGCTAGGATCGGGGTATATTTGCGCGCCTCGGGATTGGGTGGAAACCGAGCTCTCCGCATGGGTCCAAAAGGACCCAAACAACGGTAAAGGGTTAAAATAAGCCTGTGGAGTGTGCTTACTGCAAAGCTGATGCCACTGTCTCTGCGTGTGTGCACGTAACCCCTTCAGCCGAGTGGTGCAGATATTTTAGTTTACCCTTTTGCCGTTGTGCTAGGATCGGGGCATATTTGCGCGCCTCGGGATCGGGCGGAAAAGCGGACCTAGCCCGCCCCGCATCGGCTTCCGTAGGCCATTGACCCCGTGACCATAAACTATTGTCTCTCTCGCTGTTGTGGCCGAATTTTCGGGTAGCTACTCGCAGTTTCGAGCTCCGCGTGAAGCAGTAAAGATGGGTGACAGCCGAGCTCTCCGCATGGGTCGAAAAGGACCCAAACAACGGTAAAGGGTCAACTGAGTAAATCAATATTGCTCTACTGTCAGTGACAGTCGGACGGAAGGAGTTGAATAAAGAACGAAAAACTTTAAAAGAGTGATATTGTTCAATGTGGTTTACAAAGACTCGAAATTTATACCAAATAGCTAGCTTTGAAAATGATTTCGCTAGAATAATTTGAACTTCCTGTGCTTTGCTTCACCTTGCGTCGTATTTATACCAGGGAATTGTCTATACTCTAACGGTCTTTCAAAACGTATGTACTGAGGAACGAACAGCAGTCAGTACACCAGCAAAATGAATCACTGGTATTACAAGTAAATATGGTTACCATAGCATGACGGGAAAACAACTGGACAAAAGGCGGTGACCGGCTCGACTTGAACCAATGTGTTGGGAACTGGGCCGTAAAACTCCATCTAACCTAATTTACAATTACATGATCATGTACACTGTGGAAAGTTTTGAGTGAATACAAACAGATATAACACACTGATTTAAACAAATAGTTTTGAGTTTACATTGCTGTTCGTTCGAGCTAGCTTTGACTAAAAATGAGGTACAATAACCTCCGGTGCATATATCCGGATAAAGGAATACTCTGAGAAAATCAATGCAATCTTAAAATGATTGCTTTCCTTTGACTCTCTTTTTACATCTTGAAAATGAATTTAAAGTTTCTTTTCCTTGACTTAGGCGAGTCACTTGATTACCAAACTTTTACTTAACTTTACCTAAGACTTTCCGTAATCAATTAAAATAAAATAATATGGTCCAGCAGGTGCAAGTTATTGAAAGAAAGTGGTTTCCGTGAAATCAACGCCAAAGAATGAAACGAAATAACATAATAAGTATGGGGTCCCACTGATGAAATCAAATCTAGTAATTGCTCTTCCCCCAAATAAGAAGAAGAAGAAGAAAGGTAGCCTTGCTAAATTCTTTGAAAGTTAGAATGTATGGTTGGAAGAACAAATTATTTAAATCAACAAAAGAGGAATTTTCCCTCTTCCTGGAAATTTTTTATGAAAAATAAAATAACTTAACTTTTTTGTTTTTGTTGAATTGCCTATAATGCTTTGTTTATATTACTGTTACAAAGGAATGAAATTCTCCCCGTCACGTTGAAATTTTCTCTTAATTTATTATGGGTGCCATCTGACTTTTTTAAAATTTCCGTGCACAATTTTAGAACACAATATGTGACAAATTAAGATTTACGTTTACATTTTACCCTATGAACTATAGAATTTCTCCATCGTAACGTAAATAGGCAAGTAGGAAATTTGTACTGCCACAAGAAAAGCCTTTGCGCCACTTATGAAATCTTCTATGCAAACATTGTACTGTTTTTCAATGACTTAAAATAAATTTTATTGGACAGGAATTTAGTGACCACATTGGATGGTTAAAATAGATGGCACTATTATAGTGATGGCGTGATGCTTTACCAGTACAACGGAAATATTTCATACAAAAGAATCATACGCACCAACCCAATGCATCTCGTAGCCCGCGGGGTGGACGATTTTTTTTTCGTCCAGCTGATCGCTACGAAAAAATCCTAAAAAAAAACCGTAAGGGGGCTGCAGCCACAGAGGCGCAACGCAGGCTATGCATCACGTGGATCTTCCCTTTCAGTAATTGATTGGTATAGAGTCTATAGTTGTCCAACCTTTCGCAGCGGCGGGCCACATGTAATGCTTATGATGGACGAGGGGCCGCATTCTATACTCGTTTTTTTTTTTCAATTTTTCCCGACGCCCAAGGCAACAAAATGCAATCATTGCGCGTAGGGAACACTGATTCAACGTTCGTTTTGATTGAACAAAAAAAAAATAAATTTTAGCAAAACTTGATGGTGTTGGGCAGTGTTACGAGACGACATCAACCAGATTGAATCCACGGACGAGCAAGTGGAAAGTTCTAGAAAGTGCTAGCATCGGTGTTGTCTCTCGAGCATATTCAACGGGTAACCCCAGAGAACATTCGCACAGTTACTGGAAACTACTGTATGATGTAATGGCCTAATAATAGCCAACTTGTGATTATGGGTTACTGAGCCCAGAACGTTTGCTGTTTGTTTTGTACGAGATCAAACGAGACGTTTCCATAAGAGTAAGTTCCAGACTTTTCTGGAAGAACTACCAGGCATATAAAAGGTCATGCAAGAAGTGTGACGAAGGGAGAAGAGAAGATACACAGATAATACCGAGACCAGACGCCTGCTTCGCCACTTAATGCTGTAATTGTGTCGCCATTTACCGATCACTATAGTCTTCATCCTGCCTTCGCGGAACAGAGTCCTACGCTGTGCTGCTGTACAATCGACGCTAACCCCTTGGACAAAGAGTGATACCTTAAGCTGTAAAAGATTGTAAGTAGATTTAAGATTAATTGTTGTAAATTTAAGGAAGTAAGAGGTGAATAATAATTAAGTTGTTGATTTTAATCTCGCTCTTCTGTGGTCTTTCGCTGTTATTGGTTTGAATTGCGACCAAGCCGTAACAGGCAGAATATTCGGACAAAGATTTTTTTTCATATTCCTCCTGAATCATTCTCAGCCCGCCCCTGTGGACAACACTCCAATGTAGCTACATGTAGCAGACATTTAAAATGAATTATTTCACTGAAAAGTAAGCATGCCATAGCGGACAGCGAAGCCTAAAGTTGTCATCAATTAATCTGCTGTGTTGAATAATTTTGCAATATAGATTATTTCTGACGGGCCGGACGCAACCTTTTCGCGGGCCGGACCGTGGCCCGCGGGCCGTAGGTTGGACAACCCTGGTATAGACCAATCCGGAGAGATTGTGATGGTCTGATTTTAGTCGGCCATTACTGGGATTCATCATCTCCTTTAATCTTTAAATTTCCTTCCTTTCCTGTTCCATGGATGGTTATACACTGAAGTGTATCTTGATTTACTCAACTTCACTAAGTATGAGGATTTGAAATTCACGTAGACATTAGATGAAAACGGAAAAAGGCTGATTGACCCCACTGATGGCTGCCTACAGTCACTAAAAACAAGTGCTAATCGGATTTGTCTATAACTATTTCAACTATTTCATGGTAAAACGTCCCTTCTCACTATTTGTAATATCTCCAGCTTCGATCTCTGCCTGATTACATCCTATTGATTTGAACACACTTCTTACAATCTAAAAACATTCTCGTGGGGGGAGTAGTTGTCGATAAATTTCCTGGTTGGAAAAGACTAGGACTCCGCGTCAGAGAGTCGCTCTTCTTGTTTAATTAATGACTGTTTGTAACACCTTGGTCGGAAAATAGCATATGCCGGTTGAATTTGAATATATTATAGAATATATTATAGAACATTGTGACTTTAACCAGAAAATTTATGAACAACTGTTGACCCTTATCCTGGTTAATTTTAATCGGGATGACTTTAGAGTGTATACACCTGATAACGTAAGCTTTCACATCTGAGTATTTAAGTTGACTGACAGTACCTAGACAGGCCTATATCAAAATACACAAAAATGATACGTAACATTTAAGATAATAAAGCTTGCAGGACAGTCAACCGTGTATTGTTTTTTTTTTACCTTAGTGTAAATACAACGAAATCATACATGGATTGGACTACCCCGCGGAGCGGACTCGGTTTGTTCAGTCCCCCTTTAAGGGCTTCACAAACCACCGCCCGCCAAAACGAAGCGGCCTGCGTCCAATTTTGGACGCAAAATTCATTACCATAATATGACTTATTCATGTACTGCCTCATTTTTATGCTACTATTTTCAGCGAGTGTGTGTATTCTTCATGTTGTAAACTGAAGGACTAGATTGGCCCTGATCGGATCACTACTGCGTTGCATAACCAACTGTCCAGTGGGTACTACCGGGAAGTGTGCTCTACGATGCCATATCTACTCTGAGGGTGGCATGGACTACTGCATGATTTAAAAGGGACCAGATGTTGCCTTCTTGTGAATATTCACTAACATTCATCCAGTCTCGAGGCCACATATTTCTATGAATATCCAAAGAATCTGTTTGGTGTTCACTTTGCAGTCTGCTACGCAGGCAAGGATTGGACTGGATCGTGTCGCAAAGTATGATACCAGGTATGCGCCACCCCGCATTTGATCTGATGAGGTGACTATTGATTTTTAGAGACGTAACATCGCTGCATGTACAGCTTTGTAACATTTAACGTTGTCAAAATTATATTTGGCAAATTGCGTATTGGAAACAAAATGTCTGTCATTCAACTGTAAAAATGTCATATAACAGAAAAACTGAAAAAAAAAATGTTGACCCTTTGTACGTGAAAAAATGCCGTCCAGTGGATACTATAAAAACCTTCGACTTATGAGAATAATGCATGTTTTTACAAGCAAACAAAATATGTACACCATCCACCACAAAACGATTTACCAATCTTTGTTGGGAGACCTACAAGGAATTTGAGGGACCGGTTTATTTCTAAACTTGGGAAAATTGACGTATAGCTCCCTGGGATCTCTGACCTTTTTGGCAAGTCTCCTTGAAGGTAAGCAATAGTCTTCGTCATCAAGAGATACATTATTGCTGCTCACTTTGTAAACTATTTCAACCGTTTGTTGAAGAGATTTCTCTTGTCGATTATCATTGATTACTTGATTAGAATCACATTCACTTACATCGTAAGAACGACTGAGTTTAACGTATTTGACACTGACTGTACACAGAACCAGAAAGACCACTGAAAGCAAAAACGATACAAAACAAAAGATAATAGACAAAACCTTTACGGAAAATTCTGGTATTGGGGTTGCTGTCACTGTTGCAGAAGTAACAATTTTCTTCCTGCTCAATTTGCTTGTATAGATTGTGGAAAAATGTTTATATGTCGTGCTATCCGATGGCAATGCTGTCTGGGTTTGAGAGAAAGAGACACTGATATTAAAGGAAAGTGTTCCGTTTGGACTGACTGCGCGACATTCAAAATCGCCTTCCATATCCACATTCGTAAGTTTAACACGGTTCGAAGTCGTCTGTCGAATAAACCGAACGTTCCAAACCTCCGCTCCAAAATACCTGCTACGTACTGCCTCCGACATTCTTGGTATAAAAGTCCAGTCGTAATGAGTTATCGGGGGATCCGCATACGTCACAGGACATATCAGGCTTACAGATTCTCCTCGAATTATTTCTATGTCCGTGACGTTTATCATCGTATCAAGACGAGGGGGGCAGATGAAATCTTCTGGAGACAACGACAAAACCGAAAAATTCCGAACTATATCTGGTGTACCACAAGTGGGCTGATAACAAAACGAATATTCTATCAGTTTTCTCACATTTGAGGTTCCATACGCAATACGTTTGTGATTGCAGTCACAATTCCAAGGATTATTTCCCAGTTCTAAATTTAAACGATTATAAGAGAAGCTATAGTATGCATCTTCGTCTTCAACCTCCAACTCTTCAATTAGGTTATTCTTCAGGTCGAGAAAAAGAGCGACCGGAAACTTTGTCACAGATCTCCAGGCACTCAACACGGAGATGGAGATAATGTTGTTGTGCTGGAGTGTAAGATAGAACAAGTGTGAATCAACAGGCACATCAAACGCACCAGGGTGAATAACAGACACCTTATTGAAGGATAGATCAACATCAAAAAATGTACTACTCGAATTGTAAATTTTGATTGCTCCTGGCATTATGGTGGTTATTGAATTGTGAGTTAGATTTACATCTACAAATGAGAAATCGCCAAACACAACGAAAAAATCAGTTTTTAACGACGTCAAAGTATTGCATGATATATCGAGATCGAATAAGAGACATCCTTTGGCGAGATATGTACCGATTGATTCGTTTACCCTGTTGTTCCGAAAGCTAATGTCACAAAATAATCCTTCCAGTCGAGGGATCTTTTGCCAGTCAATAATTGTGATGTCGTTATTGGAGAAGTTAATGTCGTCTGTCGTCCCACTTTCACAGAGTCCAGGTACCACGGAAGAAAGACTAAGACTACTGCAATCGACACCAAGGAATTCATCACAAATACAACCGTTTGACTCGTCTGGACACGGAATACATTCCTGACATTCGACGGAAAAAGCAACCATTAACATTATCCAAACATGGAACATTGTGGTGCAGTAATTGAAAACTACAGAAGGATGCAACGATTTTTTATCAACGGTCGAACTGGTTTAGAACTACGAGAAAAACTTTTTCAAAAGCCTATCCAAGCGTCGACTTCGGAAGGTGAGTTGATCTGCAAGAGTTCGCAGCACAGTGCTTGGACCACGATTTTCAACCAATTATTGAAAACGGTCAGGTCTTGTAAATATCTTATTTGCAGTTAATGGTAAATAGATAAGTTTGAGTGCAAGGAAAAAGGACTTTGATTCTGAACTAATTGAATCACTCTTTTCACAATATTTCTCATGACGAATAACTTGAGTGACATTTTCAAGGAAGTAAAGTTGCTCAGTAAATGTTTTTCTACCAATATACCGTGGGCCAGCAATGAAAGATAAATATTTATTAAAAATATTAGATACTTGCAACTTGCCAAGAAATACAAACGAGACCCGATCATTGCTTTGCGTCAGCTTCCCCTCCTTTTCCTGTGTAAAGCAAAATAAAACGGCATTTATAAGGGATTCAAATTTATCATAAATTTTATATGTTCGTTAGTTATAGTTTTTCGGGCCAGTTTCTAACCTATTGGTTCAAGTCGAGCGGGCCACGGCCTTTTTCCAGTAGTGGCTCACGTTTGTTTTCCCCACTCCATTGCTTATGCGGAGCATCACGCACAACGGCAAAAGGTTCCATTTTTAGAGTCTTTGGTATGACTCGACCTGGGATTAGAATCCGGGTTTTCCGCGTGAGAGGCGGATGCTCTTACCGTTAAACCAAATACGCATAAATTTGATATGGACCTTCCTTAAAATGTTGTTGTTTTTACCTCAACTTTTCCTTTCATTGTTTGAATGGTAATTTGACCCTTCATTAATAAAGATAGTCATTTCCTCCAAAACGGACCAAAACAACGGACAATAAACTATAGTCGTGTACGTATGCAATCTTGAAACAAGTCCGTGCTGCTACAGCCTTCTCACGATTTCTATTTCAAATATTTATGTTTTATATTTTTCTTCTTCAGTATTTTTAGTAACAAAAATTTGCAATGTAATCATTTACCAGCTTTGCAGACGATATCATTAGAAGAACAGAAAAAATTAAGTTGATATCTAAGCATGGTGACTATGAATAAAGTGTGAACAAATTAAATCAAAAATTAAAAAGAAAAAAAAAAAAAAACAGTCAAAAATGGTTAAAAGGAGGAAGAGGAAGGAGAATAGATAAAGTAAATGGAATACAAAAGATATGACGGATATTACGGTGAATGTGTAATGTTGAAATTCAAATAAATTGCAGGCAATTGTTAAGAAATTCATTCTTGAGCTTAGTTTGGAAACTGTTAGGACATATTTTAAATTTAATGTTCTGGGAAAGAGAACGTCACAGCTTGTATAGCAAAGAAGGCATGCTCACTGTTGAGATGTGTTCATTAAATAAATGATTGATAGTAATAATTATGAATGGAAATGGAGTAATATGGTGACCCCAAATCACCTTTGACCTCCGCTGGAGACTGACAGCAGCATGTTAAACAGCAGTCTTTGTTGTCGCACGTGACCAAACTAAACTTTTCTAGACATGGAGTAAACCAATTATTATGTATCGGCGTGCCCGTTTAACATTTTCTACCATTAACCTGTATCCCACACTAAGCATTACGGCAAGTACGTCGCTCGTATTGATGCAGGAATAAAGGTTGCTAAGCAACGTCCTTCAGCGATGCAGTAATTATGATAAGGAATCAGCGGAGCGACGGGGATAGATCGCTCACGCAATGCTTCACTGTGGTTGCTTAAATCGTCGACTTTGGAGCCATTATTGTCGTTGAGTGTTTTGCACCAAAATAGCAAGACGTGTTCAGTGTATTCTTAACATCCATTGGTTTTTGTTTTAAGCTTTTGTGTGTTTCGCTTGGTCATTAAAGATTTTAAGACGATGCTCGATCTCCATGAAGCAGGTTTGTATGCTAATATTATTCAATTTTTTTCAGCCTCGGATGTATTGTTTTCTTATTGTGCAGTTCTGTGCATTACAGGATTATTTCAGCTTTACTTTGGTATTTTGTAGGCCTTTTAAGATGAATCCGAACAGTCAAGTGATGGTTTGAATCAGTCGGGCATAACTGGGGTCCATCAGCTTTAATCTTTTCAAATTCTTTTCTTCATAGTATCATGGATGATTGTACTATAAAATACTACACGACTCCCTCAATTTCACTGAATATGAGGGCTAAAAATTGTATATAATAGGGAAAAATTAAGATGATTTCAGGCTAAAGGACCCCGCTAATATGCCGGCCGGCGCCTTAACGACCTGCTTGGATTCGTCTATATCGTAGCCTAAAAACTTAAATAAAGTAAGTAGAGTGTTTTGCTATGAACGTGGACAGCAGTTACATGGTTTGAAACAAACGGTAAATAGTCAAACTCTCAATTGTGTTTTTATAATTGTCGTTTCAAAACGCCTTGTGACAAGTCACGCATGTCTATACTGCATGAAGCCGTAGGAAACAGCTTATCTTGAGAAAATTACCTACATTGCACATAGTGTTGCTGTAGTGTGACGTAGCTATCGGAAGCCATATAGTTTGTAAAATGATGTTTTACGACTCAGCTTCCAACCAATTGGTTTTAAGCCGGGTCGGCCACGGCCATTTTTCCAGTCGTGTCCCACTGGCTTGCTTTCACTTCTCCATTGCTTATGCTGAGTCATGCAGTCCCACAACCCATTATCAAATGCCACTCGCTTGTCTTGAAGACTGGTAGCTTTGTGGATAAACATTCCATGCTATTTTTGCTTTCTCAAACTCAAATATTTCATTTTTGTTAAATAAAATGTAAGCCTTTGAGTGTGCGTACTGCCGTGGTTATATAATCCAGTCCTTCATCGGACTGTGAACTCAGTACGGTACTGTCTCTAGGTTATATTTTTCATCACATTACATATTACAATATGATGTGAAAGGAAGTCATCCAGAAAACCAAAATTGGCTTAACAAATTGGATGACTCCCTATAACCAAGAAAAAAAGATCACAGATATTTACAACGTCTACAAAACAAACAGCAAACAAAAACGTACATAAATAACTATGACATGTCTCCGCATTATGCACTCACATTTGGAAAAATTATGAGCATACTTGAAAGATATTAAGAATAATTTCAATTTCACCAAGGGAACTTAATAATTGTCAATGATGCCTTACTTAATCGCCTTCTTAAAGATAAACAGAGAGACAGAACTTTTTACTGAGTCTGTTAGGGTATTCCAGATTTTAGTGCTACGATTACGCAAGCTAAACGATCCAATGTTCGTACGATAGTTGTGACGATGGGCAGATTTAGCGTGTCTAGTACTATGCCTATGAACAGAAGTATTGCTAATTATAAAATTATGAAATGTATCTGGTAGTAGTCTATTCCAAGCCTTGTAAGAAAATGCAGCAATGTTGTTATCAATGATGTCGGTAAACTTGAGTAATTGAAACTTTTTAAATAGTGGGCTGGTGTGGGTGGGTGGGCATGAGCTAAATGGCGAACCGCTCGTTTCTGCAATGTAGTTAGTTGGCTAAGGTAAGAACTGTTAGCCCCGCTCCAGACAATGAAACAATGATTTAAGTGGGGAATAATTAAAGTGTGGTATAGTGTTATGAGTATATTTCTTGGCAAAGTGTGTTTTAGTTTGGATAGTACGCCCACGTTTCTTGAAATCGTCTTGGAAGTATTTGTAATGTAATAAAAACAGTATATTGTAAAGCAGAATTGCATTCATCCTTATATGAATTCGGTCATGTATAAGTCAGCTGACATGCACAATGGGATGTAGCAATGTAGTAATCATGTTAAATTAGCCTGAGTGAATAAACTTCAACATTTCATAAGCCTACCAGGTGACGAGAATTTTACGTGGTGATACGACATAAATAGATAAAAAAATTGTTTATCCGATTCTTTTTTTTTATTTATTTTTTATTAAAACATACTGTATCTCTGATATGAAAAATCCACAAATTTGCCAACCATTGAAAGTATTTGAATGTACCAGCGGTCTCCAAAAATTATATTTTTACTAATTATTTCGTGACTTCGCATCGACAGACTGCTTCATCTAACTACGCGCGTCCGTAAAGTGTGTTTACGTCACTAAGGCTTCATCGGGGGAAGTCTGTCACTCTTTTTTGCATCAGATGAAAATAACCCAGTACGGTTATAAGTTTGCTTCCGTCATGTATTCACATAATTTGCGTGTCAGTTTATAGCTAAATGATAAAATATCTCCTTCACGACCGCGTGTTTGTTCTAACGGTAAGATCATCCCCCTCTCACGCGGAAGGCCCGGGTTCTATTCCCAGGTCGAATCACACCATAGGCTCTAAAATGGAACCTACTGCTGGAGTAGGGAAAACATACCAGTGAACCACAACTGAAAAAAAGGCCGTGGCCGGCTCGACTTAAACCAATAGGTTGGAAACTGGGCCGTAAAACTAACTGACATATCTCCTTAGAGGGACAATGCCTCCTTAAAGAGAAAGTGTACCTGCAGTACACTTTCCAGTTACATGATTGGTTCTTGAGAGTCCTGAAATGTAAAATTTACTAGGAGTAAACTGCTTGGGTTTCATGGAATATACAATATTGTAGTCCTGAAATATTATGAAAAATCATACTTTGAAGAGAAACCAGATGAAAAGCGTGAAATTTAGTCTTTGCTATGAGACTCGGTGTGACTACTCTTGCCTTTAAGTGTCGACACTTTGGACCGTCAGACAGACTCATCTTAGGCAGACGTTATATTCCTTTATAAAGTGAGTGCAAGTAGTACACACTTAACGCTGGTATGAGTGTGGTGATAAGTGGGCTGCATATACCCCCCCCCCCCCCCATCCGTAGTAAATGTCGCTATACGCGACAGCCCCATTAAAAGCTCTTAAACGTAAAAAACTGTGCATCCATTTATCTGAATCCCCTTACCCCGCCTTGAAATGGTAAGAGCCTTCTACTTAATACACCGATTAAAAATTTGTGGCAACACTCTGTGCTTTGAAACAATTTTTTTAGAAATCCACCGTCTACCAATCAATTATAATTATAATATTGCAGCAGGAACCGGGGCCATTGTTCATGCATTAGTAAACCATCTTTTTGGAGAACTGTTGTGCTCAATACTTCTCAACAATCGCTCGTAGCTGCGTGTCAAACAGCAAACAGCAAACTGCGTGTCCATCAGAATCCATCAAAAAAGTGACTATTTTATAAAGGGTTGTTTCTAATTAACCCTTATGTTGAATATGTAATTCTTTGATATCAAAAGAGGGACATCCCCAGTGGCGTAGCTAGGATTTTTTCCAGGGGGCAAAGGTATGAGATTTCCCCAAAACTTTTCCCGGTCAGAAAAACTTGTCATTAAATTTGCACACTTTTAGGAGTCAAAATGAAAGAGCATTGATCGGTATTTGTGGTTTTTCTTGGCCACAAAATGTTATTTTGTCAAAAAGATTATCTAAGCGGAGCGCCACCATTGGTTGGCGAGGAGCGTAAAGAAAATTTCGAAAAATCAGACCCCTCAGATGGTCAAAATAGCGTATTTATGCTTGTAAAGAAAATCTAAGCATGTAGTCTTTTGATAGATGCCACCAGAGGCCACCAGTAAGTAAAAATTGGAATTTGACAGAATTTGCCTAGGTGTATTTGTAGGAATTAAAAAAAAATTGGCATCACTGAAAGACCTTGCAGGGACAATCCTTTCCCTTTGAAAATTTATGAAAAATTGGGTGTCCTTATAAGCAATCTGGTGCCACATATGCTATCTTTTGAAGTAAAATCTGTGTTGATAAAGTTAGACTACGTATTTTTAAGAACAAAGAAAAATGGCATCTGTGAGGGGGGCATGGCCCAATGGTCTCCTCTTCGCACGCCACTAAAAGGAGGCCTAATAGTGGCTCCATCACACTGGATATCCTGTGAGAAAAGCAGTCTGTTAACAGTGGCGGAGCTGGGGATTTCGGTCAGAGGGGGCGAAAATGGTCTACAGGGGCGCTTCGAAGGTAAATACCCTGAGCCTCAGCACGATCGAAGCCACGTACGGCTTTCCAGACTTTCCATTTGATTTTCCGCACCTGGTAGGAGACTACTTTGACATTTCTCCTCAGCAAGTTTTCACTCCATTAAAACATGTTTAAATTTTCTATCCATGGGCCTCCGCGGAAGAAAATTCGGGAGGGGGGGGGGGACTAAACTCTTTCAGAGGGAAAAGCTCCGAGCCACCATGAGTTGGCGCGGAGCGCAAGAAAATTTCGGCCTAAAATGCCTCTCAGATCGCTGGAAATGACATTTCTGAAGTCCACCGCATATAAATAGGTAAAGCACTGGGTGAACTGTTACGAAATATTAATGCTAATTAATATATACGAAGAAGTATAATTTACATCATGTGACCACTCTGAAATTAATTAAGTACATTTTAAAGAAATAGCCAAGACAAGAGGTCTGCTTGGCTCTCTAGATACCGAATTCATAATAAATTTAAATAGCCTAAACTTAAGCTTATTTGATGCAATTTTCTGGCTTTTGAGACCACGAAAGTACAGAATGAAACATTTTCATGGGATTATCGTGCAGTGTCAGAAATAGCCATTTATCATGAGAATGGTCACTTGAAGAAAAGCAAAATGGAAACTGCTCTTTAAAACTCTTAAACCATTACCACTATGATAACAGTTCTATTTGATTTTAACCTGAATGTTCTCTTCAGATGATTTTGAAAAATGTTGTGGAAGCTATTTTGGTATCTTTATAAATTCTTTTATTGTCTATGTTGACAATTATCCCTGACATTAAGAGGGCTATTTGTGCTACAATTATTGTTAGTATTTTGCAAGCTTATATTATAATCACGCTTGGTGTGGAAGCAACAAACTTAGCACAGCGATAACATTCATTAGTGCGTATAAAGCATGAACATACGTTTCGGCAAAACCTATCCCTATAGTACAGAGATGACCCTTTTCATCAGAGTAAAGTGCAGATAGTACATAACTGGTGGTTTTTTGAGCATTTTGTTATCTAGGCCTTAAAACAAAGCTATTATATTGTGATTTTTACCAAAAATGGTGCAAGAGTAAAGTATGTTAAAAACCCCAAAAGGGCGCCGACAGACGATTTTGGTCCGTCAGGGGGGCGACCGCCCCCCTGACCATATGGCAGCTCCGTAACAGACTGTTAAGTGTAGAAGGCTACAAGGTACTCATTGTCCATTTATTGTTACACTCAAAGTGTGCAGAAAGCTATTTTCCCGAACTAGCTTGTAAGCCTCCAAGGATTAGGCTAAGTTACAAAATCTAAGTGTGCCAACGGATCCCGTTAATTCTAATTTCTAGATTAACTTTAAGTTTATCGTTGGCCATGGATTGTTTCAGCCCCATCCATCGTACAGCTACTGCTAGCTTGTAGAAGAACATAACAACCTCGGGGGTCTACGGTAGTGACTTGTCAGTTTTCACATCCTTTTACTGAATTCCCAAAATATCACCTGAATAACAGCTTCCTGTGCACTGAAATGCACTGATCATAACCCCCGTGCGTATACAAGCACAAGAGAACATTCAATCTGCTACGCCCCGAGGACATTTCTGTGGAACGCGAATTGGGCCGGTTCATGCGACACTGACGAAATCTGAGAGTTAATTTGTTGAATGAAAATACGAATTATGTATGAGAAATGTCTCACAATTTCTTATTCTAACAAAAATTTTGAGAAATTTTTGTGAAATTTTTGTAATAATAAAAAGGTTCATCAAATTTCCCCAAAAAATTTTCCAGGGGGGCAACTTGCCCCCGTCCCCCCCCCCCTCCCCCAGTAGCTACGCCACTGGACATCCCACAAATAGCTAATGTTATCCTCTGTGTTTGTAACCTCTATTTCAAGGAAAGTTGTAACATTTGTATGTCCGGAGAATTTTATTTTGGAAGTTTAAACTGTGTCCCTGCCATGGACAACATCAGTATTACCTACCAAACTAGTAATTCAGAGATATTTAATAAAAGGTTAACAAAGGAATGTCAACATCCTTCACACCGTTATTTTTTTTCATGGGGCCCCCGAAACATTCAAACTGCGATCCGTGCAATGCCCTAGGTCTCACTTATCAGACGAAAGGTCAAGATCAGTCTCTAAAACTTACTTTGAAGCAATAGCTGCATATCACACTCTTCTGTTTTCTCTTCAAAATATCTTTCATCATTTATGGGATATCAATATTGCATATTCAGGGTAAACCAAGAAGTAAATCTCCAATTTACAGAAAAAAGATTTTGTCACATGACTCTTAACAACCAATCATGAAATAGGGCAGTGTACCATACTACCGTACTTTAAGTTGGGGTGTTCAAGATCTTGGTCCGTTATTGGTTGAGAATAGAAACATGCCAGATGGATTGCTAACCACACAATGAAGCTATTCATTCCAAGTCTCTGGGTGTAATAAGTTGGGTTTGCTTTCCTTTCGAAGATGTTGCTCGTTCAAAAAGGAGAACCATCGGCGTGCGAATAGCAGGAGAGGGGACAGAGGCATAGAACGTGGGCCCTTTAAATTTGTTCAAAATAGTAAAACCGTTCAAAAATATGAAACAGCCAAGAAAATGAACTATTCCCTTTTAGGCAGTTTTGTTCAAAATTATAGACCTCCTCAGAAATATTACCCCCATACAACCATATACGAATGACAAGACCTCCTTCGGAAGAAACGTTTCCTTGGTTCTTTATAAGAGTCAAGAGGGTTTTGGAAAAATGTTAATTTCAAGTATGTCTATTGTAATCCCTTCTTAATGATGTGTTCTACTTTGTTTTTTCCCATCTCTTTTATTTTTTATGTATATGGTACATAAATTTATTTGCAGCTTTGTTTTCATTTTTACTTCTGTATTGCTCACACAGCTTTCCAAGGATGTCTACCAGATATAGACTTCGCTTTGAGCAAAGGACAAGTAAGTTTTTTTCTGTTCTGGGTCTCTTTAAGAAATTCAAAATGGACCGTAGGTATTTTTCGAAAAAGCTAGTGTGACACGGCCGTCCAGCAACGTGGGGAACAATACAAGCATTATTGAAAGAATGTTTTGTAAACATTTTACCAAATTTTTGTGCCATGTGCACGAGTTTAAATGCTTGACACTGATGTAAGTGGTTGCCAGTCTATTTTTAAGGCCTTAACCACTGCCGTGGCCATGAATTGTGTTAGGAGGGGGAAACGGCAGGCCTCGATCTCATGCCTGAGGAATGGTCTTAGGGAAATGGGACAATGGGGAGGAGGTATCCCCTATTCTTTGTATGTACCTCCAACCGCCAAATGCAATGTGGTGCAACAACCATCATTTGAAGTCGTCGGTTTCGCTCCATTGTAACATCTTTTTCGGAATTCGATGAAGGGGGCCATGTCCCCAGTGACTTCGTCCATTACTGTAACGTTGATATGTGCGTTTGACTGTCCGGTCATCAATGATAACTTAGTTCTTAGACAGGGTTTTACGTCTTAACTAGGGGCATCCTTGACCTTTTTCAGTAGTGGTACAATAGATTGTTACAGTGGCGTAGGAAACAATTTGAAAGTGGGGGGTGGGGGTGGGGCGGAGCAAGTTGTAGGCTATGAACCTCATTCTACCCCATTGAACAAAAGGTACATTTTCATGCTAAATTTTTCCCTTTCCTTACCAGGAAGAACGATTTTTTAAATAAAAAAATGTATGCATAAATCATTTTTCAAATGAAACTGGGCACTAAAGAAGGTAAGATTCTTCGTTTTTTCCAGCCATGCTACAGTAGACAACAATTCCAGTATGTTTGTGCCCTCTGCAAACTGGGGAACATTGATAACATATTAATTCTTGAAGCTACTAAAGAATCCATTTACTCACAGACTATCCAACTGACAGGGTTGAAAGGTAACTGATGATGAAAGAGCTCTCGCGGTAGGTAAATGATTCCCTGCCTGAAGTCTTGCCCGAAAGACTATTTAAGCCGAGGGCCACCATCAGTTGGCGCGGAGGGTAGAGCAAATTTTGAAAAATCGGACCCCCAGACAGTCGAAAATGGCATTTCTCAAGCTTGTAAGTAGTAGCTACGCAGCAGGGAGGTGAAAAGACTTCTTCAGGGGAAGGGACACGCACCCAAATTTTCCGAGTTTTCTTTGAAGTGTAAACACCACTGTACTAGGGACGTAATTTGCGGCGGGCGAGGCGTGCCGAAATTTTTGTCCTTTTGAAACAAATGTTTGTGGCTCTGGAACTTGTATTGCAGACATTTTTTAATTCTGGGTTTCTTGTAAAGGGAAATTTGAAAAGTTGGGGATTATTGATCTAAGAATCTGCACTTCCTATATTGGCAAATCTGAGATGATTGCACGGTGATCGACTGAAGATCGTTGTTGCTATATAATGTTCTACGAACTAAGCTCTAAATAAAATTTAAATGTTTCCGAAACTTTGTTTTTTATTTTAGACAAACTTGTTTTTTATTTTAGACAAACTTGTATTTTATTTTAGACAAACTATTTCAAAGCCAAGAGCTTATACTGGAGAAAAATTGGAATTTCATAAAAGAAAATTAATAAAAATAGTACTAAAGTTGCCGGTGTCACTTAATGATCTGGTGTCACAAATGGCAAATGTCGATTTTGTCATTTCCACCCCCTCATTTTTCACTGGGGAGGCTGTCGCCTCCGCAGCCCCCCTCCCCGGCTTCTTATGTCTATGGATTGTTATCCCTACCCTATTACTTATGAAGAAAAGCAGATTTCATATTAAAATCTGTGGTAAACATGTTTGAAAGTCAAATCAGATGAGGGACACTAGAAAACAGAACTTCTGCGATCAATGAGCTACGATGACCCCAAGACAACAATAACCCAAAAAACATCAACACATTCTTTCAATATCTGCTACCACCCCCTCGAATTAATTTGATACAAATAGCGAAACGGGGCTTCACGGCGATCTTTCGAGTACCGCGTCAGTACTGGGTAAAGTTTCTTCCCAGTCAATTAATCGAGTAAGTTAGGCATGCTAGACCCATGAGGTAGAGGTTGGAAGGCTGAATGGCATTTCGCGATCATTTCGCTGTATTTTGTTTTGTAGAGAGGCACAACACCCCGGATAAACTGCTTTTGGATCTTTTAAATTTCCCTGGACGAATGTAACATAATTAACAATTAATTCAGTGACAGCCAAGTGGTACTGCTCTTTCACTGGCTTCAACATATAACGAACAATTGCTGGAACTGTTGGGAGAGTCATTCATTTTCGAACTTGAATGCCCTATCGGATAAGGTCACAGAAGTGGACGGTCATTAGAATTAGGCACCACGCTGCTGTTACAACCGGAAATATAAAATTGAACCGAAAATGTAAAAAAAATACCGAAAATGTAAAAAGAATTGCCGAGAATGTAAAAACTGAACCAAGGAGGGTTTCATATGGCTCTACCTATAGGCAGTGTTGTAGTCGAGACCACCATATCCGAGACCGACACCAAGACCAGAAGGTGTCGAGACCAAGACCGAGACCAGGAGCATAATTCGAGACCGAGAACGACAAGGTCCGATACCTAGACTGAGACCGAATGTGCATATTGCGTAGGAAAATAAAAAAAAGTATTCCAAAATTTGGAATACTTTCTTACCTTACTATATTAAGGTATATTAAGTGCATCGCAATAAATTGTCCATAATTTATGCATGAACGAAAGTCAGAAGCACAATGAGACTGTAGTCAGTGGCGCACTCTCACGTATTTCCTGAATGCTATGCATTGTGTGAGATAGAATTTATTTTATCCTATGCATGACCGCATAGGATTGGGGGCCGGGGCTGCAGCCCCCCATTGACCAAAAGCTGGCTGAATTGGACTGACTTCAGTTCCTCAGTTAAGTAGAGATTACATCATGGTTGGGGATCCGGATTCGGGCAAAAAGTCACCTCCTGAGAAAAGAGTCAAAAACGGCCATGACCATATGCCAAACATATACTTACATAACCTAATCCAAATATTTTTCTCATGTGGCCCACATGGCCATACAGCATTCTTTTTCCCTATGGGTGGTGAATTCTGTCCTACTCCAGATGCCCAACCAGAGCATAATTTCTGCCCGACTGACGCACCGAAGTCTGCCCGATTTAGCAAGGTAATAGCTATTTGTGGGTGTCAGCCCCCTACCCGGCCCGTTTCGTACCGCCCAGATAGCCCTATTCATCAAATTGGAGTCAGTCAGTGTTACAGGTGTTTAATGTTGTGAATTTGATGCCGTTTGATGCATGAACGTGAGTTTTTCCAACCCACAGAAAAATAGGTCGCAGAGCTCTATATATTTAATTTCAAGTCTTCCGTTGGACCAAACATGAACATAGTCAATTACATACACCAATAAATTCACACATGTTACATGTGTACACTCGCATACACACGCGCATCCACCCAAGAACCTATCTTGCTTTTTCGGCCGCGCCTGCTTGCTGTCTGCAGGGAGTTGCAACTCCCTGCTGTCTGTCAACTCACCTGCCTTCCTACATAAAATCGCACACATACACACCTGTAGGTAGGACCACATGAAACCCTCGTTAGAACAGTTTTACATTATCGGTGTGTTTTTTTTTTTACATTATCGGTTCAAAGAATTTTTTACATTATCGGTATTTTTTCACATTATCGGTCGTTTTACATTATCAGTTGTAACAACTGCCAGCAGGATGTATGTTCTGCAAAAATGGGACCTACCGCCATTGTGCTGGGTCACCATAAGCAATGCGAAGCTGAGGGAAACAAGCCTAAGGGTGAGGGTCCACGGGAAAAGCTCCCGGAAGCTCTGAGTTTTTAGAGTATCTCTGGATGAAAAATTAAGTCTCATTAGATGTATACGGCCGGAAAACCATGAAGATAACACAACGTATTCGCTCCATGGTAAAACTACATCTAAACAACCAACTTCCTTTAATTTGGGGCAAAGTATGCCTTGGGTGGTTAGAACGGCTACACTGTTTGAGAACATTACTCCTTGTGAACGGTGTAAACAAAGATGTTTATCTACAAGCAATGTTATGGAAAGGCTTTAAATTGCTGACTTCAAGAGAATGAGACGTTTTCATTGCGACACGGTATCTAAATATAATTTCATGGTTATTTCTTGTATTTATTTCAAATACTACACTCTAAAACAAACAAAAGAGTAAGCTACTCTCTAATTGAGTGAAAGGTGTCCAGTCACTCCAAGAAGAGTGACATTCACTCAAAGAAGGGTTAAATTTACTCCAAAGACAGTGAAAATTTACTATATCTAATGTGTGTCTCAAGGATCACTCTTTTTAGAGTGATCCCATGTAGACTTTATCAAAAGTGAAACTTCGCTCTTTTGGAGTGAATTTCACGCTTCGTAGAGTAAATTTTCGATCTTTTGAAGTGAACTTATACCAGGCTTTCACTTATCACACGAGTGAATTTCTTCTATGTTAATGTTTTAAGAGTAGTGTACTATACATCCCCAAAATGAAATTGGAGAAACGGAAGTGGTGTACGTATGCTAAATCACCCGGGTGCAGGAGAAATTAGACTTCCCCATTATTTTACAAACATTGGAGGTATTGTCTTGAAAATTTCTCAATCGCCCCTTCTTAATGTTGTTTTTAAGGTGAAAGGAAAGCTCATTGGTTAAGAAAATAGCTATACTATGCGGATTTTTTTCAAAATTGAGGAATGGCTATGATTGGGAAATACATGCTGAAATATTTTACGAAATGTAGGTTACACCAACATATATATTTAATATCCGCTGTCATTGCACTTTTGTCAGTTTGTATAGGTCTTCAGTTAATCGACTTTAGTTAGCGTCATTTTACTTATTCAATATTTACCATTTACGTAATGTCAAGCCTTTTGTAACGTGGTTTCCTGCTGTCTTTCTCGTCAGTAATGCCAGCATGAAGACTTTGGCCCTTATCACATATGAAAAAAAAATATAAAATTTAAAAATAATAGCACTTATTGTATAGAATCAATGCAACTTAAAATATATCGGTTTCCGGCATATATATATATATTTACTTTATAAAAGTTTTAGTGTACCCAAGTTAAACTTAATTAAAGAATAAGTTTCTCTCCCATTATTCTACACCGTCCTTTAAATGGCGGTTTTTTCCACACACAAAAAAAGACTTCCTTCGACAGGTTGAAAATTTTGTGCCAACAATTCATATCAAATGTTTTTTTTTATAAGATAATCGATGTTTCCTATTAGTAACAAAATGAATGAAATTAGTGAAAAGGTGAAACGGCGTTCGATATGATTTTGACTTAGTATTCTGAAGATCCAAATAACACATAGGGCCTAGGTTCTAAGTTTCAAGTGCCATTGTAAAATAAAACCTTCTTAGCTGAATGATTTGAGTTCAATTATTTGTTGATGTGGGCATTTCCGTTACTATTCTGCCCTGATTCTGGATCCGATTTAGCTATAAACAGATAAAATATATAAGATGGTGCAACTTTTTAACAAGAAAAGGTTCCGAACTGGCTAACGTATGCTTCCCGGACTTTTGGTTAAGACCATATGTAGTATTTGTTCTTTTCAGTCAGTGTAGAATGGAGCCATACATGACAAACCAATGATGTAAATGGTCTGAGGGCCTTACTCCATGGTAATAGCTTCTTCGGGAAGCAACTAAAAGTTTGGTTTCGCCGAAAGGCCTTTGCCAGAGGGTCGGGAGGACTTAAGAAAAAGGTATGCTACTATTTAAAGGAGAAATGCTGCACTTTCAGTAAACCGTTACCACGGAGTCAACCCTGGGACGTGTCCCCTGTACATGTGGGAAAAACACCCATTAACTTTAGATTTTAGTACAGAAAAAAATTGAAGGAAGTGGGTATGTTACCTTACACTGGGGTAAAACCTGACGCTACTAACCACGACAGCAGTGGCGTAGCTGCTGGGGGGGGGGGCAGGGGGGGAAGGGGGGGAAGTTGCCCCCCCTGGAAAATTTTTGGGGAAATTTGATGAATCTTCTTATTATTGCAAAAATTTCACAAAAAAAATCTCAAAATTTTGGTAGAATAAGAAATTTTGAGACATTTCTCATACATAATTCGTATTTTCATACAACAATTAACTCAGATTTCGTCAGTGTCGAATGAACCGGCCCAATTCGCGTTCCACAGAAATGTCCCCGCCGCGTAGCAGATTGAATGTTCTCTTGTGCTTGTATACGCACGGAGGTTTTGATCAGTGCATTTCAGTGCACAGGAAGCTGTTATTCAGGTGATACTTTGGGAATTCAGCAAAAGGACGTGAAAAGTGACAAGTCACTACCGTAGACCCCGAGGTTGTTATGTTCTTCTATAAGCTAGCAGTAGCTGTACGATTTTACTCTGTGTACATAACGACGGATGGGGCTGAAAAAATCCATGGCCAACGATAAACTTAAAGTTAATCTAGAAATTAGAATTAACGGGATCCGTTGGCACACTTAGATTTTGTTACTTAGCCTAATCCTTGGAGGCTTACAAGCTAGTTCGGGAAAATAGCTTTCTGCTCACTTTGAGTGTAACAATAAATGGACAATGAGTACCTTGTGGCCTTCTACACTTAACAGACTGCTTTTCTCACAGGATATCGTGTGTGATCGAGCCACTATTAGGCCTCCTTAGTGGCGTGCGAAGGGGAGACCATTGGGCCATGCCCCCCTCACAGATGCCATTTTTCTTTGTTCTTAAAAATACGTGGTCTAACTTTATCAACACAGATTTTACATCAAAAGATAGCATATGTGGCACCAGATTGCTTATAAGGACACCAAACTTTTCAAAAATTTTCAAAGGGGAAGGATTGTCCCTGCAAGGTCTTTCAGTGATGCCAATTTTTTTTTAATACCTACAAATAGACCTAGGCAAATTCTGTCAAATTCCAATTTTTACTTAGAAAAGGTAGACTCTGTTTCCCACTGGTGGCATCTATCAAAAGACTACATGATTAGATTTTCTTTACAAGCATAAATACGCTACTTTTGACCATCTGAGGGGTCTGATTTTTCGAAATTTTCTTTACGCTCCGCGCCAACCAATGGTGGCGCTTCTCTCGGTCTCTTGGGCAAAAAACATATTTGGGGTAAAATTAGCTCTTAACTCTCTGATCACTTTGCAGTTTACGAACATATTTTGAAGTGAGCATTTTATTGCAAACGACAAAAGCAGAAAGCGACTGGCTAGATTCTCCGTATAAGCCTGGAAAATGCTATTTCCGGTCATCTAAGGGGTCTATTTTTTCCAAATTTCTCTATGCTCCGCGCCAACCAATGGTGGCGCTCCGCTTAGATAATCTTTATGACAAAATAACATTTTGTGGCCAAGAAAACTACAAATACCGATCAATGCTCTTTTATTTCGACTCCTAAAAGTGTGCAAATTTTATGACAAGTTTTTCTTCGTAAGGTTGCATAAATGGCATAAAAAGAAATGCATGTCAAGGTACAAAAGTTTCAGTTTTATCCTCATGAACCACCACGATTCAACTTTTAACACTGTCCCTGTCAAAGTCGAAAATCTTGCACCATTTTGGATGTAGGCTCCTTGAAAACGTCAAAAAATTTCCGGAGACCCCTCCCCTTGACCATACTGCATGTCCTTCCCCCTTCAGAGAAATCCTGCGTACGCCACTGCGTTAGTACATACAAATAAACCAGATATTGTTTACCAAAATAATATACTTTGTTATTTCCGATTGCTCTATGTTATACTTTAAGATTAAAATGCAGGTAATATTACAAAATGACATGGTAATGTTGTTATACTTGTAAGTTTGCATATTTTACATGAAATACATACACATTGACCGGGAAAAGTTTTGGGGAAATTTCATACCTTTGCCCCCCCCCCCCCCCTGGAAAAAATCCTAGCTACGCCACTGCACGACAGCATGCAGAGAAAATAGTTTTTTTCAATATTAAGGAATTCAGTTTCACCTAAATATTAAAAATGTTAATTTACCTCCCCCAACATATTGGGCATTGTCAAAAAACGCAATTATCATTTAAATACTTGAAAGCTTGTACCAACGAATTTTTAATAAATTACAACTTATCAATGAATGACCTTCTTTCACTAAGCAGCTAAGCATAAGAACCTTAATTTTCAAAAAGAAGGATAGGTTACCTTGCTGCATTACCTTGAATTCTCTACACCCTACGAATACTTTTTTTCAAATATGGAAATTTTCTTTAAAACAAATGCATCTGCAAGGCTTTCAACTTTAATCGTGTGGGTGTTATGAGACCTCTCTTGTCTAGTTGTGCTTCTTTTCGTACAATGCTTATTGACATTGAACCTAAACTCTCTGAAAAAAATCCATAATTCAGAAGATTCCGGCCCTCAAGGCTTTTGAAATGTTTTCCTTTTATATCTTTTGATTTCTAGAAAAGGTCTCTTAATAGGCGTTTGTCACGTTTTGTCACCTACGTCATGCATGACGAAAGCGGATTTACGACTTTCAGAAATCCAGTTCGAGGAGGGATTAAACCTTAACCAAACACCAGATCCCATGGGGGCGGAAAAATGGTTGTCAAAGCAAAAAAAGGTCATTGAAAATTCGGATAGCACAAGTATGCCGACGTCAGTCGGTCTCCATTGAGTGAAGTGTAGAAAAGTAAAAAAGGAAAAAAAAATGGTCATCTAAATCCATGACACAAATTGTGCCTCCCCCACCTTCGAAATCCAGCACACGTTACTGGTGGGGATGAAAAGTTTGTAAAGTTCTCATGCCACTTATGCAATCACATTTTGATGATATGAAATTATTGTTTGGCTGCCCATTAATGTGAGGATATGATGTCACATGTGCTTGCTCCAAGTTCACTTCCTGTTAAAAAATTGACAACTCTACCTGCTCATATCTTGGAAACCACACATCAGATTCCAATGCAAATTTCCCCCAAATGCCTAGAAAGTACCATTTTAACGTATCCAACCTTGAAATCGTGACCTTAAACCCTTTTTAGAGTTGGCTATTTGCCCTACTTTTAAATGTGATTATGGCGTCCTCGGTTACTATGACAACGCTAATGTGAAGAATTTTTTTATTTCATGAAACTGTAGTCTTCCTTCGTGGATTGCGAAGGTTATAGAAGACAACTAACACAATTAAAAATACTTAAATACTTTTTGAGTTGTAGACGTCATCAGACATTTTCGAGGGCGCTGTACTTTGGGTGAAGCAAAGATATTATAAACATAGATACCAAACTTACAATGGCGCGGTGACTCCTCACGGAGGCCGAAACGGAGGGGCGGAAGTGCTGCAGCCTGTTCAGTCGTTTTGGAAGCTAACAGATAATTGATGTCTTCCGGTAGTATAAATACGTGTGATTTAAAACATTGCAATTCTTACAAACACCGTTCTTCAATAAATTTCACTTACAAGAAACATTTTAAGGCTTCTTCGAGGCTTTCTTCTTAAGAACATTTGAACATTAATGCACAACGACTGGTTTAAAGTTCATTGACTTACTGATTGGTCAGTTTCTATGGTATATTCACATCTATGTACGTGTTTACATTCTTACGCGCCTTTACAACACAAAATCTACTGCATTCTTATCCTAAGCACGCGGAAGAAAGCTTCAATTACTCCGGACTTCACACGGAGAAATCCATTATGCGCGGACAGAAATCGCTTTGAAAATGCAGGCACGCTGACATCTCGTCACAATGGAATTTTCTGTTACGCAAGCGTAATAGTGCACGCAGATAACCGAATGAAACCTTGCGCATGTCAAATCAGGGAGTTGCAACTCCCTGGTCAAATCAACACTTCCGCCCCTCCGATCGAGTCTCCGTGAGGAGTCAGCGCGTCTTACAGTGTAGGGATAGGAGTTTGGTATCTACGTTTATAATACCTTTGGCGTGAAGCAAATGTATTACAAACGTAGATACCAAACTCCTATCCCTACACTGTTGGACGCGCTGACTCTTCACGGAGGCTCAAACGGAGGGGCGGAAGTATTGATTGGACATGCGCACAGTTTTATTCAGTGATCTGCGCCTATTACTTTCGATCCGTAACAGAAAATTTGTGACGAGATGCTAGCGTTCTTTAATATTATACACGGGTGATATACGCGCACAATACATTTTTCTGTGTATAGTCAGGGGTAATTGACGCACATTTCTGTCGTTGATCTGTCTTTGTAAGCGTGTAAGAATGTGAACGCGTGTTCAGATGCGCGCTTCTAAAGATATCATAGAAACCGACCACATCAGAAACTCCATGTTAATGAAATGTTTTGAAGAATCGTGTTTGTAAGATTTAAGATATTTTGAAATCACAAGCTTTTATATTACCGGAATATTTCAATGTAGTTGTTAGACGTTGTTGTTAGACGTCTGAACATTGATCAGCACTTTCGCCCCTCCGTTTCGGCCTCCATGAGGAGTCACCGCGCCATTTTAAGTTTGGCATCTTCGCTTGTATCACTGTTAAAAAATTTCTCTGTAAATTTACATAATTTTTATGGCAAATTTTTTTCCAACCAAATAATGTTTTTTTTTACAGCCAGACTGTAATCATGAAAACACATTAAGGGTTTGTTTTTTCTTTACAGTTTTTGCATGTAAATTAGTTTACAAAAGTCTACCGTAAAATCGAATTACAGAATTGTTCTGTTTTGTTTACCTTAATTTTATGTGAATTTACAGCCTACTGTTTTCATTCCCGACGTTTTAATATTTATTATAATATCGCTTTTTTACCTTTCATATGTTATTACGTAACATACACTTCACCATTACGTAGATCAGGTATTTGCTTATCAACGTAATGTGTCGTTACGAAGTTGTTTTCAATCAAAACACATTGAGGATGATTTGTTGTCATATTGTTGTCAAGTAGACTGTTATCTCTAGGAACTTTGTAATTGGAAAGTCACATTTTTTGTACAATATAATAATTGTTTTTAAAATAAATATGACAAAGAATGGAAATACATTGGTTGCAAACATTTCCAGACAAGGTAAACAATAAGTTTATCACTTCCTGATTAAAAAACGCCAAAGAAGATATTATTCAAAGCAACAGCAATCCTTTTGTTAGGAAAATGCCTACAAAATAAGCTCCACCCATTTATGCAAAATGAGATTTACGTCATAAAGTGGTAAATTTACAGACTCTTTCAAGTAAATTTGTGAAACGTTTTTAATTTGCTCCGATCAAGTGCATGAGCGCCTGTGGCGATGAGTTGACATAAGTATATCAATTGTCAGTGCTCTGAAATTAGGGCCTTACAATTTCTTTTTACTTAAAAATGTGTTACAAAACACCAGTTGTATGATATTTATAACTAAGAACGTAATTACTAAGTATGCTTTTATAATAAATTCAAGCTAATTTTCAAATAGGGCCATAAATTTGCCAAAAATGTTTTTTTTTTAACTGAAACTTCGCAGAACGGTGCATGTTATATATTGAAAATTTTCTTGCTATTTCTTATTTGTTTGTTTGGGCTTATTTTTGTTTCTTTCTTAAAAACAAAATGAATGTTTGTTAAATGACAGTATATTTATGTGAAATCGGAAAAATACAAAATACTGTTAAAATTTCTGTAAATTTACAGAAAAAGTTTTACAAAGCAGTAAAATTTGGTTAAAAAAGCAGACAGAAATGGTTTTTCAAATAAACAGAAAATACATGTTAAACAACCTTTTTTTGTTGTAGCAATACAAAGTGTCTGTAAAGATACAGAATATCTCTATTAAAAGTAAAATACAAAAAGTTTAAGTTAAAAAAAGTCTGTAAATTTACAGAAATTTTTAACAGAGTAATATCTTTGGCCTGAAGAAAATTTATTGCAGCGTTTAATGGAAGCAATGCTTGTGCATGTGACTGGCAGTTTACGGTGTAGGGTCCAGACGCCCCCTTGAGGGATCTTGATGGAGTCCAGGGGCCAAACCCAGATCTCCTGCCGAGTTGAAAATTTAAATGCGCTTAAATGCGGTGAAATTATCGTCAATATTGCTAGTTTGAAAATGGCGAAAATATGATCTCATTAACAAAGAATACGTAAACACATGGATGGGGATCGAAACCGGAGGAACCTTTTGTCACATTCTTGGCACCAGAACGTTTCTCTTCTGAAGCTACGACGTTATCTTCAGATCAATAGGTTTGGTCAGCCAACTGGTGGGATGCACATGCTATATACTCTCTGGACAAAAAAAAACCTCGTAATGTTTTATATATAAGCGAATCCAAACAGGGCTTGTATTTAGTGACTGTAGGCAGCCAGTGGGGTCTTTTAGCTTTAAATCGTCTTCATTTATTGTCTACATGAATTTCAAACCCCCATATTCAAAGAAATTACGGATGGAATCAAGATAAAATTTAATAAACAACCATCCATGATACAGGTAAGCAAGGAAATTGAAAGATTAAAAGGTGATAGACCCCAGGAATGACCGACTAAAATCAGACAATCACTTGCTGTCCGGATTCGTCTATAAATATCTATATCCAAGCAGCGCTTGTATTTAGAGACTATAGGCAGCCATTAGTGGTGTCCATCAGCTTTATTGTCTACATGAATTTCAAACCCACATATTCAGTGAAATTAAGGAAATCAGGATAAAATTTAGTGAACAACCATCCAAGATACAGGTAAGCAAGGAAATTGAAAGATTAAAAGGTGATAGACCCCAGGAATGACAGACTACAATAAGATCATCACTTGCTGTCCGGATTCGTCTATAAATATCTAAAATGACCATTTCTCACTTTTCTCACCTCAAGGACCCGAACTCGAAGGACCATGCAGGTAGCTCGGCCATTCATAAAGCCGCGGCGAACGGTCACCTGACTTGTCTTCAGCGACTGATGGAGAAGGGTGGTGATGTTAGCCAAGAAGATGCAGCAGGATGTACAGTTCTCCACGTTGCTGCAAGGAATGGACACATCGGTATGGAAGTATTATTTACGACTTCGACTTTTCATTTCAGTTTTTGGCAGTTTTGATGAGGAATACTTTCAGGAATAATTTGAAAAATTTAGGAAAATTGTTTGAAAATGGTACCCCTTTTGGCTAAAATCGTTTTTGCACTAACTTTTAATGTAAAAAGCAACACCAAACGTTCGTTTGGCCAAAGGTTTCAGTATAACTCCCGTATAAATGGTTAGTTGGTTAGTTAGAGAGTTTTACGGCCTAGTCTCCAACCTATTTGTTCAGGTCGAGCCGGCCCGGCCTTTTTTCCAGTTGTGGCTCACTGGCTTGCTGTCATCGAATAAAACTTTTCGTAAGCTTTACTTTGGCGGTTACATGAAAACTGAGAGGTGTATAACGACAGGTTAATATTTTTTGAAAAATTTCTTTTTTAGGAATAGAAGGCTTACCCTATATATAGTGCAAAAAAATGAATCAATATGCCAAGTATGGGGTGGTATAGTGTGGAGGTTGAGAACTATCCTTAAATACGAAATATTACAATTTTTGTCGATAATTTGATGACTAAGAGTCCCCAACGAGTTGTCGTGAATATCGGGGGTCGTCAGAACCGTAGTAGTAAACCGAAGTCTTAGCAACTGATCAAGCAAGTTTTACTTGAGGGGCAGCTTTGAAAGATCGCTGTACTTGAAAGCAAAAAGACTGAATCTGAAGCACTTTCAAACACATGTAAACATGCATTTTGGCCAATATAGGGGTGCGCACCTGTTGCGTCTTACCTGTATCCCCTACTGGTAAACTTCAGCGACAATTCTACTCACAGAGCAATTAATAACCAGAGACGAAGGATTCATATGGTCAGGGCCCACATCTGAAGGGCCAAAATCGACTTCCGACGCCTTTTTACACTTAAAAAACGCTAGTAGAAGTGACGGACTATTCCCATGGTGAATGGCTAGCTAATCCAGAGAAGTAATCTGAATGTATATCATACTGCCAGTATGCCATGAAAATTCTTCATTCTATACTTTCGTAAATTACAAAAACAAAGTATCGCATTTAGTTTCCTTTTTTTTAACAAGTTTCTAGAGGTATCAGAGGGTTAAGTAGACTTTTCTTCGTGGTCATTTCTTACAATATTCTTCAGTACTGGCTATTTCAAAGGTGTCACATACATTATATAAATTATGTTATTGACGGTTTCAGTTAGATAATTATCTTGATTTCTAGATGACAAAAGTTTACATTTACCCTTACCAGTGATTTAGTTTCAAAATGTTGTTAAATTTGTAATAATTTTTACTTTTACTTTCGCAGATTTTCACGAAGTTATTGTTTACTTTCAAAATTTTAAACTGAATCATAAAATCTTAGGTCAATAAGTATAGACCTGACAAAAACGTGAACACGAATCGTAATGATAGCCTCTTTTAATTGGACCCCAGGACAGCGAGCAATCAAGCCTGGCGCTCTCTGTAATTGAACTTTTTTTTGGATAGACCCTTGTCAAGTGCATCTATTCACTTTAAAAGAGAGTCAGCAGTCAGGTAAGGTTAACTTTGACAGGTTTTTACGTCTCAAATTATAACCTTCTGGTTGGATCTAGTGGCCACGCCCCTTTCCTCTTAGTTATGGGGCACTTAATCGCCGGACCCTATGCCTATGTGGAGCATCACGAGCACGGCAGTAGAATTCATTTTTAAGTCTTTGGTATATAAGCCAGTTCGGTAATTCGTTTTGGTGGCTGTGCACATGCGCACATCGTCCAAATCGTCGGGATAAACAAACCAATCCCGCACCTACAACACGTATTCCAAAATTTGAGTTAAAATTAAAATTTGGTAAGATCATTCTCTCTTAATCTATCCATAACGTAAGGAGGGGTCTCAAGTGTGGTTTTGTCCAATGGATTGTATCTCAATTGTCTTTTCGGTGTAAAAAAAATTGAATTTTGACCTACCGCTAAGTAGCACTGAAACCCCTATCTTCGTTCAACTTGGGCAGACACTTAGAGGGTGATGTAAGAACGTACAGACGAAAACAAGGGACCCCTGTATGCTACATGCTTAGCTCGGTTTGTATATCCCACGCTGTGCCCCAGCCTAATTCCATGCGGCAACGAATTACCGAACTAGCTTATTTCGCCGCCATGGAAGTAGGCAGTCAGAGGGATATGGAAGCAGTACTATTTTACAGATTAGTCTGCCTTCCCAACAGGTTTCACAACTGAAGGAAGTTGAAATAAGTTTCCTTTATTTGTTCTTCGATTCATTTAGATACAGTAAAATGGCTGATCAACAACGGATGTGACATCAACACACTTTCAAGGAAGGGGAACACAGCCAGAGATTTGGCCAGGGCAAACGGTCAAGCAGAAGTGTCCAAATATCTCAAAGAATATGGTAAAGTAGAGTATTATTTATGAGTTATATTTATACGAAGAGCTTAAAACCTAAACTTATCAGAGAAATGATTGATTCAGCCAATTGATTACGCCATACTGTTATCTGATATAATTTGAGACTCGTGCACTCCACTGATTATCCTATTCCCAGTAAGTTCTTCTAGTTTTTGATCGAAAAGCGCAGATAGTTGGATGAGATTTAACGACACACCAACATGAATGTGTTATATAGTGTCAGCCAACTCGATAAAAAGTTCAAAGTTAAAATTACAGAAATTTCAGAATTTGAAGCACTCAGTCAGGGGACAGGGACTTCAGTCCTTGAAAGTTGAAACTTACCAGACTCGTGACTAGCAGACTCTGGACTCGACTACAGCACTGTATGTCGACTTAAAAATGTTCCGGGTCTTGGGTAACGGTTATACAAAATCTAATTTCTTGAAATCGTTAAGGATTACTTAACAATCGCTGTACTAAAAATTAGGAAAATGGGAGAATTAAGAGTAAACGTGTTGTCCTTTGTTTGTTAACGTCAAATCTTTTGATGCATTGTGACTCATTTCAACTTTGCAACTTATTTCGTTCCGTGCATGTCAGCATGTAGGGCGACTAAAGGGACTAAACCTGGTTAAAAGGGACTTTGCCAAAATTTTCTTTTATCGAACACCCTCTTTAGACTTCTTGTCTCGATATAAAACTCGATCCTGAGTTTGGTCTATTTTTTTTTTTGTCCCAACAGGTCGTGAGAAATTTGACTGGGAAACGATGGTCAACTGAACAGTGACGCAATCTCTCCTCAAATGACCACTTAGACTATCTCTCCAGTACTTGTTTATCACCTAAGTACAATTTTGGGGCAAGGAAAACGATATCCCTCTACTTCAATTGAGATTCACTTTTGCTCCATTTTAGAGCGTGTACATAGTCCCGTAGTACAGTAGTAATGGCGATACAGGTTGATGACATGGGGAATGAAGATGGAAACACTCAGAAAAGAATTGTGTGGACAATTTCTTGGAAGAGCATTTAGAAAATATTTGATAGGGAGAAGGGTTCATATTAGGGAGCTTTAGATTTTACGACGCGGACCTCATCTACAATGAAATGACGTCATTTGTATCCATTCCGTTTCAAGCGCAACGAGAAATGACGCTACACCGAGTTGTCAAATGGTAGTGGCAACGCAAGAGGTGACGTCACTACGTTGTAACTGACGTCCCCGTCGTGAAATCTAAAGCTCACCATATTTCCCGGCGGACGTGCATTACTCGTAGCCATATATTGGCTGCACCGTCGTGATGTAATAATGCAGAAGAGAGTTATATTCAATGAAGGCCAAGGAAATACAGATTCGAGGCCACAATGAAAAAAACAATTTAGTAGCCCCAGTGACGTAGCCGGGAATATTTGGACGGGGGAGGGGACTGGGGTTACGAATTGAATCTGAGGGGACACAACTTCTGAATTCTCTCCCTCTCTATATGTGACCAAAATATAAAACTGGCTCCTGGGGTGCTCGGCCCGTAGAGGGACGCCCCACTGGCATGGCCACGGGGGATGGAATGCCTCCATCCCCCGTGGCCATGCCAATGGTAGCCCTCAACTTTATTCCACCTTTCTAGTGGACTTGAAAACCAAGATGGGTAAAACTTCGAGGTTGAATTTAAGTTCGGAAGTTTACTTTCAAAGTTCGAAAAAAGAAGAAAGATAAAAATTAGCAAGAATCTTGATTTTGGTTACAGTCATCGTTACAATAAATGGGCACAATGAGTGACATTGTCGAGACATCGGCAAACGCCATTTTGTAAGTTTTACCTTGAGGAGAACAGGTTCTCTAAATGACATTGAATTTTTCTGACGAATCCGACCTTTAACGCAAGTCTCCAAAAGTAAGGGATGGACGACAAATGTAAACAGGTAAGAAAGTTAAAACTGGTGCAAAATAAGGCAGCAGGTGGGGAAAATGATAAAATAATATTAAAATGTAACGTAATGTAGTATTATGCAGAAATCGAAGAGAATTTAAGTTAAAGAGGTCTAACGATTAAAATAATCATTAAACAAGTGTAAGATTTCGAAACACCGGGGGAAAATATTATTTGTGTCTGTTTGTAGAGTTCTGTGGGAGACTACTACGAGGTACGGTAGATCTATTATTTCATTAAACAGGGAGTTTATTTTAGTAGATTAACAGGGTTAGGGAGCTCTCTTTCAGCTCTCGACTGGCCCGACTTGAACCAATCGGATGGAAACTGGGTCACTAAAGCTCCCTGAAAGAAGACGACTATTATAACCAGACTGTAACAAGGAAGTAGCCGCCGTAACTACACTGTAAACAAAATTTGTAATATTACAAAATGTTTGTACAGTAACAGAAGAAAAATAAAGAAATACAAAAGAATACATAGAAAGTGCTGTCAATGTGTTAACAGCACATTTTGTGTATTCCTTTGTTTTTCTTAACTTCATTTTCTGTACATGTACAGATATTTTTTACAGTGTAGTTTACATAACTGATTGATCTGTTGTGTTAAGAGATAAGAAGCGTATTCAATTTTGAAGCAATCGTGTTTTAGTAAAATTCAGTTAACAGCTTACTGGTCGTTCCTAACTTGCATTAATGCTAAGATCAGAACTATCAGCAAGTTCGGTAATTCGTTTTGGTGGCTGTGCACATGCGCACCTCGTTCAAATCGTCGGGACAAACAAACCAATCCCGCACCTTCGACACGTAGTATACATGAAAATTTTGTGGAATCATTTTTTCTTAATCCATCCATAACATAAAAGATGATCTCAAGAGTGATTTAGTGCCATGAATTGTGGCTAAACTGTCTGGTCTATTTGATGTAAAAACTGCATTTCATTCTACCGTAAGGTAGCACTTGAACCCTTATTTTCGTTCGAGTCGGCTAGACACTTAGATAGAATTTGTGCAAGTACTGAAAAAACAAGGGAACGCCGGACAGTACGTGCTAAGTTTGCATGATCCCACGCTGTGCCCCGCACAATTCCGTGCGGCACGAATTACTGAACTCGCACATTCTCGATTATAGTGTATCTTTGCCTTTTTGGAAGATTTTATGTCAAGATAGCATGATGATGCACGTACTTAGTGACACATGTACTACGAAAGAAATAGTTTGAACTTTTATACAGGGAGCAAAGTATGGAGGACTAATGGGCTAATGCAGTCATCGCAAAAAGAAAAAATAATCAACCTGGAATCCCCAAGTGCCCAATGTAACCCTTATTTATTCTTTCCAATTTATTTTTATCTAAAATATTTTTTTCTCTAAAAAGAAATAAAATAATTCTTAGAAAAAATATTTTTAGCCAAAAAAAATTGTGTGTTAGATAAAAGAAAAATATGCTTCTAGAAAGAGATATTTTTTTTTAGGAAACATTTTTTTAGAATTTTTCTTTTAATTTTCAGGGTTTTAGGCGCATTTTGCTTTCTTTATGCGACAATCGCGTTACTCTTCTTTAGTAAAGCTTGTGAAAGCAATGTCATCTTGTTTTGCATACTTAATTGGAAGCTTAAAAGTGATGTCTTTCTTAAAAGGATTTTCAGCATCTGAGATATTTTTTGCATAAATATATCCCATGAGTTTCGTTGTTCGTAGCAAGTAAATTAAACGATTAAATGAATTTCATTCCTCTTGTACAACTGTTGTATATATTTACTTCTGTAAGAACTAAAGAAAGCACATAACAAATTTTATAGGAGTATCGACCTTTGACCTTATACTAGTCTCATAAACGTATACGGAAGCAATGAGCATGTGTTTACTATGAAGTCATAACAGCTATTTGTAGGATAAGTTACTACGCTATAGCTTTCAGAGTTCAATTCACAAAGTTTAATCGTATATTTATTTAAATTCTTCTAGCAAGAGTTATCAAGAGTGTAAAGAAGAGGCATAAACAAAGGTTTGAAAAGCAAATTCTGATAAAAAACATTAAAATTTCTCTAAAGGTGAAAAACTTACAAGATGTCAGTTTTGTCTCATTATTATTTGAAGACATTTAAGTTTTGCGGTATCGCACTACCATTTGCATCTGTCTGTCTGTCCGTCTAGTTTGCGACCCCTTAGATCCTGATAGATTTTCTCAACCTGGGTATGCGACTAACCCTCCCCTCCCTCGTTAAAGCTCACTGTGCGGGATTAAACGATCATTGAGACTTTTTAAGCAAGAAGGGTTTGAATATATGGGTGGATGTTTCCGACCCTGATCACTACTTAAAGACAGTAACCCTGCAGGACAGGGAAATGCAATACAAAACGACACCGAAATTGACCAGTTTCTTCATGAAGCAGTATTGCGCAAAAGATCAAAGGTCAAACGGTAACACTTTTATGTGTATTGTCAACTGACTGGTCCTGAAGTAATCAGTCCATGACATACGGTAAGACCCCGCCGTCTGGTTATTTTTCATACATTTATTATAATGCAATAGCAAGTGTATAAAATTCACCTTGTTCATGCCGTTCAGCGCATTGATCTTACTTCCGATTCTCCACATTATTATTCTGCAATTTAGGTAAGGAGTCATTCTAATAAGTCTATGTCTGTTTTTACCAATATCTCAGGGATATTATCCTTCTCTGAAGGAAAAAAGGAATCGCTTTCATGCTGGAGAAATTATAAAAATTATCTCGTACTATTTATAGGTTTAAATTTGCTGAACAAGGGCCGTGCAATCAAGGCTGTATACGCAACATATCAACCAAAGAGCGCGCACGCATTTTTCATGTTGCAAACATTTTCCCGAATCGTTGGTTGAACTTTAGCTAGTGACAACGAGAATCCATCGTAGTGAGATACTTAAACTAGGAAACTGTCTGTTTCCTTTTCGTTTAGAAGAACTAAGGTGTCGGCAAATACCTACTTTCAAACTTGGCTTCTCGGCCTTTTGGCTAAGATCATGTGTAGTAGCTGTTCTTTTCATCCAGTCTAGACTGGAGCCATACATGACAGACCAATAATGTAAATGGTCTGATTGCCGTGAGGTTGGTCACGTATTGTCCTTCAGTGGACGTAATAGCTTTATCGGGAAGCAGTTAAAGTTTGGTTTCGCCGAACGGCCCTTTGCCAGAGGGTCGGGAGGACTTTAGAAACGCAGGGAAATTCGAAGAAATTATTTCAAATTATGGATAAATTACTCGATCGTAAACCGGCTTCCCCTCTCCCACCCCACAAGGACGCAGAAATTCTTGCATGTAATTTTGGAGAATTTTTCACTGACAAAATCAACAAAATCAGACAGGAGTTAGATGCTCAAGCTGTTATCGATCCTCCTGATTTCGCAAGAGATGTACCTGTTTGGCGTACTTTCAAGACCCTCTCTGAGGAAGATATTCGCAGACTCGTTACTAGGGCAAATTCCACACAGTGCAAGCTTGATCCTCTACCCACGTGGTTATTAAAAGAAAATATCGATATCTTCCTGTCAGCCCTCACAAAAATTGTAAATATGTCTCTTCAAAATGGTCAGTTCCCCACGGACTGGAAGCAAGCTATGGTCAAACCACTTCTAAAGAAACCTGGACTTGACTTAACTTATTCGAACTATCGTCCAGTGAGTAACTTGTCTTTTATTTCAAAGTTGATTGAACGAGCTGTTGTTGACCAGATGATTGAGCACAGTAATAAATATAACCTTCTACCAACATGCCAGTCAGGCTTCCGCCCATTCCACAGTACGGAAACTGCCATCTCGAAAATTCATTCTGATGTGTTACTACAATTGGATAACAGAAAGTGTGTCGTGCTTGTGCTTCTAGATCTAAGTGCGGCTTTTGACACAATAGATCACAACCTCCTTCTTGATTCTCTTACCCGACGTTTTGGGGTTGAAGGCACAGTGCTCGACTGGTTCAAATCTTATTTACTACATCGTCAACAGTATGTCATGATAAACAATGTGCGGTCAAAACCATTCCCAGTAAGTTTTGGTGTGCCACAAGGATCTTGCTGTGGACCTCAATTGTTCACATGGTGTGCCAGTTCTCTGTTTGACGTTGTTGCTGCTCATTCACCAAGTAAACATGGATATGCAGATGATCATAGCATATACCTTAGTATGAATGCAGGTGACCCCACTGACGTAAGTGATTCGATCGCAAAGCTTGAAATGTGTCTGAAAGATGTCAAGAACTGGATGACTTTCAATAAACTAAGAATGAATGACAGTAAAACGGAAGTAATTATATTTGGTTCCAACCAACAGTTGTCCAAACTTAACATTGAAAATATTATTGTTGGTAACACCCCTGTTAAAGTCTCGTCGTCTGTGAAGTACTTAGGAGCTTGGTTAGATCATGGTCTTTCTATGTCTGATCAATAGTGTCAATAGTAAGTGTAAAACTGCTTTTTACCATCTGTATAACATTAGACAGTGTGCTAAATTCCTAAGCAAGACCGCTATCATTGCTCTTGTGAATACACTGGTTCATAGCTGTATCGACTATTGCAATATTTTGCTAACTGGTATTCCGAAATGTATGCTGTACAAGATACAGCGTGTGCAAAACTACGCTGCCAGACTAGTTGCTAACAAGAACAGGTTATTCCCATCCTTAGCCTTGCTGAAGGACTTGCATTGGCTCCCAGTGTTTTACAGGAATCGATTCAAGATCTTGCTTCTTGTTTACAAACCCCTACACAATATGGCACCACTCTACCTTTCCAACATGCTCTCCTTTAAGAAAACAAAATATGAACTTAGATCTGAGACCACTCTCAATCTGGTTGTTCCTAGATATAGGTCCATATTTGGTGAGCGCGCACTAGCTGTCCAAGGCCCTAAGTTATGGAATGATCTGCCCCTTTCAGTTAAGACAGCACGCTCTCTGGAACATTTTCAGTCCTTATTAAAAACCCACCTATTTAGCTGTGCCTTTGATGGTATCTGATAGTCCAACTTAGTCTTTTGTTCTCCATTGTGTCTTGTAAGGCGCATTAGAATAATTATTTTAAATAATGCGCCATATAAATTTCTTGAACTTGAACTTGAACTTTAGAAAAAGTATCAAACCTGGCGTTCTTCAGTATTTCCTGTTAGCCTCCTTGGGAAGCAGGCTTCAATTTTCACCCTGTGGCTCTTCGTCAAAGAGTCGGGAGGTGGATAGTTTGAAAGCTGGACAGCAAATAAGCGTTGTTTCTCCGTCCCTCACACCTCCCTGCTCCAATTTCCATCTTTAAAATAAGAGCAAAGATATTGATGACAAACATTTTGAAAGACATTCTGAAAATACAAACGGAGGAAATGCACTCGTGAGAAGGGTAAGAGTTATGGAGTCCAAAGAGAGGAGAATTCACCTCAAGAAGAGTAAAACTTACTCCAAAAGAGCAAAGCTTCACTCTCGAATGAGTGTCCACATGCAGTGAACACTCTACAGTCTCTCGTTAATAAGTCAGGGATTTTCACTCTTCTTGGAGTGAATTAATACAGGTAAAAAGAGTGAATTCGCACTTTTGACCCTATAGGAGAGTGACTTAGTTTACTCTTTTCTTTTTAGAAGGGTAGGGGCTTTTTTCCGACAGTCCGACGTGATAATACCGATATCTAAGGTTTCCTATAACTTAGTGTAGGCCTTCTAGGCTCTTCACACTTTTCACTCAATAAGAAAGTGACTTAGTTCAATTTTTTCTTTTACAGTTTCGAGTGATCCCTACAGATTCTCGTTAATAAGTGGATTTTCACTCTTCATGGAGTGAATCAATACAAGCTGAGTGAATTCACACTTTTCACACCATAGGGGAGTGACTTGGTCCAATCTTTTCTTTTAGAGTTTCGGGCTACATCTTTCCGAGGTCATAATCCCAATGTCTTATAGGTTTGCTGTAATTAATGAAGTCCATCTAGTAGTTTAGCACCGTCCAAGGAGGTTTAGTCTATTTTAATTTCAAGAAAATTCCTACAGCAACCAGTCCATCTAATCCGTTGGCAAAGAATGGCACCAGATGAACACAATTGCAAAAAATATGTTAATGCTGTTCTGTGAATCAGTCTCGACGACACGCGCTCTAGCAAAGAAACTGTAACAAAGTTACTATAGCACATGCCGCTCTCCTTTGTTGTAGTACGGCCTTGTAGGAGACTAGAAACGGAATGAAGCAAAGGGAACCTGGACGTATATGTGCCCAGAGGAGTCCTCAATACGTAAATCTTTCTCAACAAGTATTACTTTCTGAATATTGGACACTTTTCATAGAATTAAAGAGAAAATTCTCAGAATCCAAGAACACTCTGCAGACTTCTGACTTCGAATGCGTCGATATCACTGTTGGTAAGAGACATACTTATATTGATTGTTGGCCGTTAAGTTCTTTGCCTTTCGGGAACATAACTAGATTCAGGACAAATCCTTCAGGAGTAACTTTTGGTTTTGATCTATAGGGTCTTAGCCTTAAAGTAAAGAGGACATGGAAACTTGAAGTAGTATGAATCCCTAGATGGAAGGTTCATTAGGTAGAAGGGTTCCCAAGATCGAAGGGTCACTGGATCTTTAATATAGACTGAACATCAAATGGACCCTCAATCTGATTTCCAGTGTGAACACCACTGACGTAGTTTGCAGCGCGCAAAGCGCTCCAAAATTGTTACCCTCTTTAAACAAATATTTGAAAACATTAATCTTGTACTGAAAAACATTTTCGTTTCTGGGTTTTGTTAGGAAATTTGAAACGTTGGGAGATTATTGAAGAATCTGCACTTTCTATTAGCTAACCTATGATTGCATGGCGACTGAAAATCCATATCTTAGGTTTACGAAATTAAGACTCCCGACGATATTTTGGAAGTTTTCGAAACTTTTTGTCTTTTTAGACAAAATGTTGCAAAATCGAGAGCCTGATATATTGGAAAAAGTTTCGATTTTTTTTTTAGTTATGAAAATGGCACTGTAGTTGCAGGTGCCTTTAATGATCTGATGTCAAGTGGGTGATTGCATAAATAAGGGTACCAACTTGTGACATGATAATCTTGGAGCCAAATACAGGAATTAGAATTTGAAGTGTGAAAGCATTTACAGTGATTTGTACAGTGATACGAACAATTCTCTTTGAACTAAAGCAGGTTTACTTTAATTTAGTTACATTATTTACATCGAATGTTACGACGGAGTATATTTGAAAATAAGTAGATACTTTTTAACAGGAAAAATTACCAATGTTTCTGTTTCATCAACAAAACCATGCAGCATCATTTTATGTATGCTGAAAGAGTATATATTTATATGATACGAAATAACATTGAAAGGAAGATTAGGCCGATTGGTACTTCTTAGTTATCTCAATCTGGTTTTGTCTCGTTTAAATGTACAATTCAACTTTGATGCTATATTTAAACTTTTGGTAGAATGTAATGGCATTTGGTTTTGAACCCTTTTGCCTACATGAATAAATGAAATACTTTGCATATAGAGAAGGAGAAATTAATTATGGTTTTTCTGTTTTCTAAATACCCAAAGTGAACAGTTAACTCATCTTATTCTACATCATTCCTCAAGTAACTTGAACAAATTTCTTCTCAGAACGTTTTTGTGACAGGGCAATTCCAGAAAAGATATTCAATTGTTTCACTGCCAACATAATTGCAAAACGAACATACTATGGGGTCTCTTTAATTTTCACCCTAAATGAGAAATCATAAGTTCCGACAATCCTGTGGAGGTCTTTAAACTGTTAATACTGAATATGCCTCCCTAACAGCAGTAGGGGGCAACACAAATATAAGTTTCCAATCATAAACGTAATCCGGCAAAAATGTTCCCCATTTTACTTAAAGCTCTTTGATAGGAGATATTATTCAAAAGAACATGTATAGACGAATCCGATAAGCGCTTGTTTTTAGTGACTGTGGGCATCCATTAGTGAGGTCCATCAGCCTTGAATCGCCTTTAAATATCGTCTACGTGAGTTTCAAACCCGCATATCCAGTGAAATTGAAGGAATTAAGATACAATGTAGTGTACAACAATCCATGATAGAGGTAAGCAAGGAAATCGAAAGATTAAAATTTGATGGACCCCACTTATGGCCGACTGAAATCAGACCATCACTTGCTCTCCGGATTCGTCTATATACGATATACACGGTTGGTGGCATGTTGCTTTAAGGGAAGTTTTACTAGTTGGCAATAATTCTGATTGACACAACTGTCGTGACGTAAATTTGTTTTCCAAAGAGAAGGCATTGCTGAAATTAAACCATAATAATGGGTAAATCGACAGAATTTTTAATCAAACAACAAAATTGACGTGACGAAAATTTTTTCCATCCATGTAAATCTAAATTTGATGAACTTACCTGCTCCTTTAGAAATCGAGAATAGGATCAGGGAGCAGTTATTTGTTGTCCAGCAACAATACGCCCTTATAAGATCAAGTTTCATTGATTTCAAACACTGAATTAGACTAGCGACCTCTATTTGGTAGGGTTCCGCATAACTGATAATAGCAACAAGGTGGCCAGTGGCATACGCAGAATTTCTCCTAAGGGGGCCATGCAGTATGTTGAGATGTTGAGTGATCGCCTCCCTGGAATCTGAGGGGAATGCCCCCTCCCCTCTGAAAATTTTTGGCGTTTTCAAGTGGCCTGGATGAAAAATGGTGCAAAATTATTTTTTCAGTGTGTGTGTGTCTTTGCATGCAATCTTATGCCATTTACGCTCCCTTTCGAAGTAAAACTTGTCATTAAGTTTGCATATTTTAGGGGTCAAAATGAAAAAAATCATCGATCGGTATAGGCGAACGGGAGCATTTTAGTTTGCGGTTTTTTCTTAGCTGCAAAACGTTGTTCTGCCATTAAGGTTATCTAAGCGGCGCGCCAACATTGGTTGGCGCGGAGCGTAGGGTAAATTTCGAAAAATTAGAACCCTCAGATGACCGGTTGGAAACTGGGCCGTTAAACTCCATCTAACTAACTAACTCAGATGGCCGGAAATAGTATTTTCCAGACTTATACGAAGAATCTAACGAATCGCTATCTTCTTTTGTCGTTTACAATAAAATGCTCACTTGGAAAAATGTTCGCAAACTGCAAAGTGATCAAAACGTTATTGACAGCTACTTTGACCCCCAAAATGAAATTTCGCCAGAAAGACTATCTAAGCCTAGCGCCACCACTAGTTGGCGTGGAGCGTAGAGAAAATTTCGGAAATGATCGTGACCACTCAGATGGCCGAAAATTGGGTTTTCATGCTTGTAAAGAGAATTTAAACATACAATTTCTATTAGTTTAGCTTTTTTTCCTGTTAGAAGAAAATCAGGATCATGCTTAGTGATCAGAAAATAACCACGTAAAATGGTACATCACTATGATATTAAATGGTCTTTATTCTTTTCGGGGACTCTATACAACGGAATTGAAAATACACTAATACTTCTCTATTGGGACTCTTGGCTAAATTCAAGACACACTGAATTGATGAAATTGTACATAACTGCTCGAACTCCCGTCTATTTTTGATTCTACCCCTAAAATCCCTTGCGTGATAAATGGCAAACTATTTCTCACCTCACTTGGACACCCTCCGCTCCATGTCCCCGTCTCGTTCGTCTCTGCCGACCGGGGAAGAAGTCTAAGGAATGGGCCCCTCCCTTTTGAAAATTCTTAAAAAGGTAGGTGTCCTTAGAGGCGATTGGTGCCACCAGGGATATACAGAGGCGACCTTTTTAAGAAGTAAAATTCAAAATTTGACAAAATTTGCCTGTTTTAGGAATTAAAAAAGGATATTGACATCACAGAGGGGCCTTGCAGAGACAAACCTTTCCCTTTGAAAATTTTTTAGAAACTGGGTGTCTTTACATGCAATCTGGTGCCACATAGGCGCTCTTTTGGAGTAAAATCTGGGTTACTTAAGTATAGACCTATTTCCAAATAGCAATTACAATGAATTGTGGGATAGAGTTTTGGTGTTTGTCATTTTTGTCAATGGCATTTACTGTGGTGAAAATTGACTCACACCCAATACTCTATCCCACAATTCATTGTAATTGCTATTTGGAAATAGGTCTATGGCTACGTATTTTAAACATCTTAAAAAATGGCATCTGTGAGAGGGGAAGCCATGGCCCAATGCCTCCCCCCTTCGTAGGCCACCTTAGGTGGCTATATGAAAACTTCCCAGCCCAATTTAAAAACTTTACACTTACGAATATTTTAAGCTGACTTTGCCCTGCTACCCTATTTGATTTGAAAATTCTAAAAAAATATTTACGATATGTAATACATCTCCATGAAAGTTATCTCTCATTCCGTCTTGGTCTGGCTACGGGCCTGTCACTGAAACAAATCTGCAAATAGGATTGGAAAAGTAAGAAGAAACTGTCCGGGCTTGTTCTATATTATTATAATGAATTGAACTATCTTTCAGCTTTCCAAAACATTTGACTCTAAGAAGCTTTTCCACCCCCTTTCAGTAGTCTGACTTGCGCCTCTGTGGCTGCAGCCCCCATAGGTTGATTTTTCGTAGCGATGAGCTGAACGAAAAGACTGCGTCCGCTCCGCGGGCTATCTTTTTGCTGCTTTTGACTGTCATGACTCACTGATTCCAGTGACATGTAAAAATATGATGACATAAATCGAACTAACGAACTAAACGTATGTTTTGAGATAGTTAGAATCGTGATGCCAATTTTAGCTGGTGACAGCAAATTCATCCTAATGATAACATTAGCCCGATTTAGCATCATTATGACAGTGTGATAGGTTCGGTAACCTCATATAACATAAGCATGATAATGATTGAATATTGTTGTTACTGTGATAAGCTAGGTAAACGCGAGTACATTTAAGTACTACTTCCTGAGTGATATGCCGTAAATAAATGGGTCATTAATATTGATTTATCATTTTCACCACACATGGAATTCTAGCAGATATTGGATCAAACGATCATTTACATCTTTGTAAAATCATAGCTTCATTTCTTGAAGGTGAATGTGAACAAGATGAGACCATGAAGAAATTCGCTCGTTTTCTCGATTTTTAATGAAAAAGGCTATCACGTGCTAAAACTGTAAATTAACGGGTCCATATCAGCTTCAGCATGCAACTATTAAACACTGAGATGTTTAGCAATCTGAGTCAAACGTGTTTTAAGAAGAAATGTTTAGCAATTTGACACGTTTGTATAGCATCTAAACATGCATGCAAAGCGGGGACAAAAACTGTTTGGACTTTTTCAAAGCAACAGCTAATTCTCAAAAACTTTCTCCTTTCAAGTAATATTTTGTTATTTCAAGATATTAATATTCAAGGTATCAACTAAGCAAAGACTTGTCGTAATTTTCATAACTACTAAGTGAGGAAATGATTGTCACGTGATTCTCGTGAGCCAATCATGAAGCAGGATAGTCTACGCGATAAATCCAAACTGAGGTGATAGCATTTCTGTTAAAAAAGTTCTGTTGTAGCTCCCATTGAATGTTGTGTGTTTCGGGTCCAAGTGGCAATCCGAGGGTATTTTAACAAAACATTATTTCTATTATTTAACTCAAATACAGTCTTACGAATTTCATGGAATACTTTAGGTGAAAATACTGTATGTACAAATTTTGATTTGGGGTGTTTTGTCCCACTTTGGTTGCAAATAATTAATAAATTGCTGTTTGTCATTTTGAAATTTTGTTGCGCCTTGCTCTTAATTGCATTCCAAGCTATTCGGGAAACGACCACTGTAGATGACGCTATTCTAGCTTGATCGTCACAAGCAGCTGTACCAAAGAGCCAAACGAGGAAGAGGGAATATTTTATTGTCATGGTTGTTTACCAAAAGGCGTCACTTTAGTATGAAGTACCGAATAAGAGGCCGTATGCGAAGGAAGTGACGGACGTTTTCGTGAACTTGGAAAATGGAACCTTCAACTAACTCTCTCTGAGGCCTACCAAAGATAGCCAGAATGACATTTTCTCAGCTTGTCTTACTAGGACAGGAGTCGGAGAGCGGGCCATCTTGCTATTTGGCGGATTAGCAAAGGGCTAAAGGGGTAGTTGAAATAACATTGTTACGAAGTCAATAAGCGATTCAGGCCATAGCAAACCATGGAAACGGTCATTGTACAGTGCAGAAGCTGTGCCCTTTTGTCTAATTTTCTATATATAATGTGTATTTACTGGCAATGTTTCACAACCAACTTTATTAAGGAAAATAATTATAAGCTATAGGTTCTCTGCGTGGAGGCGAGGTGTGAACGGGAATTTGATAGTTGAGGTAAGTAAGAGACATGCTTGGCTAGGCGCCCTGGCCAGTATTGCACATTTTTCTTTTTGTACACAATTTTCAGTTGACTGCACTCCGAGGGCCGGATTCTTGACATCGGTGGGCCAGGTTTGGCCCTAGGGCCGTAGGTTGCCGTCTCCTGAAATAGAAGTCATTTTCGACCACCCCAGATCATTCTGTACTCCCAAATTCTTACGTTGCATGTGTGCTATGGTTGCAGTATAGAAAATTAAGCGCTATATGTTTAACTTGTAGTTACGCCTTTTTTCAAACAACTCTATAACTTTCCCTAGGACTCGTGCATATAACATACAAGTACAGAAAAGAGCTCTCGTTAAATCTTTTATAAACGCAGACGGTGCATGACGTCAGTGGAAACAATGAAACTGACCTGTTGAAAGTTGGTCTTCCTCCTTCAAACACTAAGTTTAAGAGATTTTTGCATAAAAATTCTACAACCTATACATAGAAGAGATAAAAATAGCATACACTCTGAAAATTAAGGAGTGAACTTAATCACTCTTGAAAAGAGTGCAAAATCACTCTCAGAAGAGTGAAACTAACGTCGAAAAGAGTAACATTCACTCTTTAACGAGTGAATACATGAATAACTCTTTTTAAGAGTGGTCCCTGCATGCACTCCATCAAGAGTAAAACTAAGCTTTTTCGGAGTGAATTTCACTCTTCCTGGGGTGACTTTCCGTTTTGTGAAGGGAACTTTCATTCTTCGAACGAGTGAAATTAATTTTAGAGTAAACGCGGTATATGCTTAGTTCGGTCAGTTATACCATCCTCTTTCCACCACCCTCCCCGGTTCTCAACATAGTAAGCCTACAAAATGACATCGCTAATCAACTCAAACGAATTTTGTTTACTGTGTATGTGTATAGACAGTTTAAAGATTCAAGTGTTTGTAGCTGCCCCTCCGCACAAAATAAAAACTATATAAAATATCTGTGATAAAAAAGAAAGGAAATGCATTGATAAAACAAACTCAACTCGAAATAACACTAGCAAAAGTTTATTTTACCAATAAATTACACTCTTTATTTATATGACACTTAAAGGTTACTTCACAAGTTTTCGTTCAATAAAGTGATGTTAAATACAATTATTTAGCCATTTATGCTGTACACTATGTATAACAGAGATCCTTTGGATGGTTTTCCTTCCTTCCTCTATCCTTCCAACCCTCCCCTTACCCTCCCACACCCTTCATCCAATTTCCTTACTTTACCTACTCCTCTTGTCCGAGCATTGCTCAAAAGGAAAGACTGCATGGTTTCTTATAAATTTCTGGTTTTGCATGATTGAGTCCTTCATGACAATGCAAAGGTAAATATCGCACTGAAAATGCATACACTGTTTCGCTTGGGAGACATTAGACCATTTTAAACATATATTTCAATACCTCACTACCTTGTATTTAGTTCGTTCCGTTTTCCACTTGTCTTGAGTGTTCCATTTACAAAATTCTCCTTCAACAGCGCCCTCAGTTCGATGGCTCCTTTTCTAGTCCCTAGCCAGTTTGTACCAAAGTAAAAACCGTTTGATTACATTCTTTGGTAATGATATCGAGGATCAGACCCGTACACTCTCAAAACGTAGTAAGCAATTCAAAAAAAAAAACTTATTTGCTCCCATTTAGTTAACACGTTTAAATTCTAAACATGTTTAGCTATTAAACATTAAATGAGTTTGAAAGGAAAATGTTTCGGAATGAAACACGTGTGTGTAGTATCTAAACGTTATTGCAAAGTAGGGCCAAAAATGTTAAGCAAGTTCCTAAACATCTTTTTTAGTTTTAGAGTGTATGTTTCAATACAGATCCAATATCCATTGAGTAACCCAGCAGAACTTTTACAAACGAACGTATTAATACTATGTTACTTCTAAGCTCAAAACGCTATTTTTCTGTAAGTAGTTTGACCATTTTTCTTATACTCGAAGTATCTTAAACTATAGTGGCCTTAATTCCTCATACTGAGTAAGACTTACCTTTCAAAAAAATGTGTCATTTCGTCTTATCATTTACAGAAAGCAAGGACCGCTTGACACAACTGCTACGGGATACTACTGTACCATGCATACATAATGTAGTTACAGATTGAAAGATCAATATTCCATTCACTTGTAATCATTTGAAAAGAATTTTGGAGCATCCGAAAGAAAATGTTTTTAACTCGGTCTTCGGGGAAATAAAATATTGTACAACCACGAACAGTATCTTTCTGTTTATTTCAGCCTGTTTATGTCATGTTTGACGCAAATGCACCTTGCTTCAATAGCTGAATAATAACACTACTGAACAGATAAAAAAGTTAGTTAGATGGAGTTTTACGGCCAAGTTTCCAGCCTATTGGTTCAAGTCGAGCCGGCCACTGCCTTTTTTCCAGTTGTGGCTCACTGTCTTGTTTTCCCTACTCCAGTGCTTATGCTGAATAGATATGAAGAACAATTTTTAATTTTTAATATCCTTTGGTATCCCCTTGGCTGTTGTGCGTGAAGTGCCATAATGCACTTTCTAACATAGACAATACACTATAAAAACACCGGGGTTAGATTTAAACCAGGAATCGGTGTTCTATTTACTCCAACACAATCCTGGTTAAGTCTAAAGGAAATCCTGGTTAAACTAACGCAAAGTCTGGTTAAAATAACTAGTAGGATTTAAGTAAGTTTAACCAGAGTTTGCGTTAAAATTTAACCTGGATTACGTTGGAGTAAATAGAACACCGGAACACCGATCCTGGTTAAATGTAACCCCTTGTTTGTTTTTAGGGTGTAACTTGTACTATCGAGACCCCACCAACTTCTTTCAAGAAATGTTCCTATTCACAGGGATAATAAGTCGTTCTTTTTACTTTCAGATTTTAAAAAAATTACCGTTTTTGTTTTGAAATTCTTCCAAAAATTGAAGCTCACATTTTGGTTTACAAACATAAATGATATTGTCTCCCTTCCTTTCTTTTTAGTCTCAAAATAGTGTTTTTGCCATTTCTTCAATTCCTTTTTAAAAGTAAAGCCAATTTTTACGTCACGTTATATCAGTTTGAAAAGCTTCTAATGGTCCCTATAGCATATGATACTCATGTATTTTTTGCATAAAGTAGAACAGAAATTGCATTTGCATTGTTAAAAAACACGATACCATTGCTTTTAAGTATAGCGTTTCTGTGAGTACTTTAGTTTAAAGACATTAACCTACCTACGAACTAGGAATAGTTGGTTCAAGTGACAATTCAATAAAGTTACATAATGCATTCAAAGAAGACCATTGAATTAAAGTTTTCTTCACAAATAAATGACAAATGGTCAAACGTAAAGAATCCTCGTGTCCTAAATACAAATAATTGTGAGAAATTAATGACAATTCGATTTTCAACAATATATGTGACCAGACACTTTGATAAATTATACACACAACCTCCACAAGCAAGGGTAGAACAAAAAAGCAAAATGCTAACTTTTGTGGTAATAATTGGATGAAAACATTGACTTATTATGCTTATTATAAGCATTGTGACGTAGGGTTACCCTTCAAAACCCTTGATAAGATATTATTATTGGCAAAACATAACCCTTGAAAGTAAATTACTCTTAAAATCGTTATTGTATTTTTTGTTTCTAATTCTCTAATTCTAAATTTGTTATGACACTTGATTTCAATAAAAAAAAACATTTTAAAACAAATATCTCTGACGTCATTTAAAGTTTCGTGCTTTGCAAATTTCTTGGAAGGCGACACACTCATAAAACACTGGGGTTAAATTTAATCAGGATCGGTGTTCAATTTACTTCAACACAAACCTGGTTAATTTTCCTAGCTAAACTTACTTAAATTCTTGTCACGGTACTTTTACCAAAAAATTTGCATTAGTTTAACTAGAATTTGCATTAATTTAACCAGCATTTCATGGAAAATTTAACCAGGATTCTATCGGAGTAAATAGAACAACTGCTTAAATTTAACTGTGGTGTCTAAAGAGTGCAATGACCTGAAGACATCGACACCGAAGGTTCTATAAATTAAAAAAATGTACCCTTGCAGAGTTATTAAACATGCAACGTAATGACGTCATGTTGATACCAAAGAATCAAAAGTACAGAGTAACAATAGCCTATTGTTCAAACAAATAACAATAACTTCTTGTTTCATCAACGATTTTAGACATGAATTAGATTCTTCACAATAATACATTACTAGTACTATCATTATGGACCAATGCTATAAGGAACACTACGGGAAAAGGTGCACCATATGTTGACGACTATTTTTTCCCTCCACGTAAAATACTTATACTTTCTCAATTTCAACGGTGTTATCAACTATACGTTAAACCTATTACCTTCTCTTATGAATGAAGGTACTTATTATTACTATTGCGTATGTGTTTTTACATCGTAACATTGTTGTACAGCAAAAGAAGTCGGATTCGAAAAAAAAAAGCCTTCTCTTCATCTATAAAATAAAACATTTAAACAACAACTATTTTCAACCTTAAGCACTTCCAATGCATTAGTCTTGTCTTAAAAATAAATACACACATACATGCATACTGGAAGCTATGGCTCTTATTTGTAGGCTTTAATTTCAACAGCCTTGGGAATATGTACTCTTCATAGAAAGAAGGCAGTCACTTGTTACCTACCTCAAAGCTATACATTTTGGATACGGTGACCAAAATTCTCTATTGGTTCTACTGTTTTATTTACGGTCAAATGCCAAAGATGCAGAGTAGTTCGTATTACACGATACACACAGAGAGTGCTCTGATTAGGCATTTGCGTGTGCTCACCAGAATAGCAATAAAATAAAATAAAATAAAATAAAATAAAATAAAATAAACCTTGTCTGCCCAATAAAAGGGTTCTTAATATATATGGGAGTGGTTAAAAGTAAATTGGTTGGGAGAATTGGATTTTGGGGGGATGAGGGGATGTTGCCTTTAAGCCGTGTCGTGACTACAAATTATTCAAAATACACATATTGGATGTCAGCATATGTGTAACTAACGTTTTTCTGAAACAAGTGTGCAATTGCATATTTTCAAAAGGAACGCCTAAGATAACACTATACACACTGTAAAAATACCCTGGTCAAATTTAACCAAAATTGTGGTCACCAATTTTCCATACATTTCCTGGTTAAAATTACTAGAAAATCTTTGTAATTTTTTAACCAGGTTATGAATGAAAGTCATTGTCATACATTTCCTGGTTAAATTGAAAAGGATTTCCTGGGCATTTTAACCAAGAAATGTATGAAAAATTGGTGACCACAATCCTGGTTGAAGTTTGACCAGGATTGTTTTACCTCTGTTCATGGACGACTTCTCTTCAATCATGATATTAATTTGCGTTCATTTGCAGGAAATTACAGTAACAACATCAACTTTTCACCTCTCCCCTCACCGGAAAACCTTGAAGTTATGGTCTCAACTACACAAGTCTTTCCGAAGAAAAACTGTATTTGTCGAGTAGGTAAAAGCACTGCTGGCACTTTCAGAAGCTCATCACAAGGTGAGTCTTTTTCTCAGAAATTTCCGATCATAAATGAACATGCTAATTTGAAAGAGATGTGTCTCCAAATTCGAATGAGCAAAAAACTGATTTGTGGTTCACTTAAAACTCATTAATTAGCTAAGCATATAATTGCATCGAAACTAGGAAACGCGAACCTTTATACAAGGGGATCCGTGGTCGGGAGATCGTTCTCAAACGATCTCCAGAGGAATTGATGACCTCCACTTGGGTAAATTCTTCAGGATACAATTACTTCAAAATGTGGAGCAAATTACAAATTTAAATGTTACAATTGCCATTACGGAAAACCGGACTTCAGATATTGAAGAAGAGCTTTACTGCTCCCTTTTGTTGTCTTTGAAACATTCTGTGATTGATTTCTTACCAAAACACAAATAGGAAGTATTTATCGTGTTTACTGAACTTCTTTTCCTATCTATAAGCTCTGAATGTTAATTAATCTCGCAATTTAGAATCCCGACTGAAAGAATCCTTCCTTGAGCTAAAAAGCAAGAAGTCTCCGTCTTTAAACAACTTTTTTAAGTTCCTTATGAAAGAAAGCTATTTTTTCTACGCATGCAGATAATGGCTTTCCGTGTGTGTCAGTTTTCTGTACCTTTCACCTATATCAGGCCGGAATTGCTTTAGTTTACTTACATGCCCATCACGTGACTAGCATTCCTGAACTTTTCCAACGCTTGTTAGCAGAAAGCTTATGATGTCTGACTAAATTTCATCACACGTTGATTCTTGATTTAATGCTTACTATAAGAGCAGAAAGGTTCTATAATCACATAATAATTTACCCTTTGATTTCATTTACCGGTGAAGCCTATCTCAAATCCAAGTCCTCGACAAGTTTGTAACATGAGAGATCTCCTGAAGTTGTTTATAAACATGTAAGTTGAATGATAACATTGATACAGAAAGTTACTGGCGCCAGTAAAATTTAGCAATAAACGCAGCTTTGAGGAAGAATTTAATTGACTTTCTAGAAGAAGTGTTATGAACTCTTCTCTCGTTCATAATTAAAGCCGCGCCCTCATCTCTCTTGACAAAAATATTTGGAAGCTTGGCTGGGCTTTAGCCTTGTAAATTGTGTCGCGCGGAAGTAACTAACAATAGGGGGACATCTCTAAAGAAAAAAGGACAGATCGCCAATCCTCACCAAGTCGAAGCAGTTTAGTCAGATATCTGGTAGAACACGTCTTTGAATCAATATTTTTATTCAGTAGCGTTGGCTTAGATGTGACCCCTCTTTTTTCACACATATCTACGCGTCTGCTATACCGAAGTATTACGGGCCACAATGCAACAGGTTCATTGACCGATTGGGAGAAAACAATTTAAGACGTTTAAAGCGCTTCGTCTACAATCAGTTTTTGACAAATAAACTTATTCAAGAAGAAATATACATCTTCTCGTGTCCCTTGCTTAAAACAGGAGTACGTTCCTCCTCGGCCAATCCGTTTTCGGCGATGGCTGTTTGGTCCCATCATCGTAAGGCCCGCCAGTTTTAAGGGAACTTGGCGCTGTCAGCAAATTAATGTAGACTCCCTTAAACCATTCCTCTAAGATCCTTTGGCTTGTTGATTGTAAAGGAAACTTAATACAACAAAGATACAAATTTTCCAAAATTTGGGGAGAAGGGCCCTTTTAGCTACGGGATTGAAGGGAAAAGAGTCCCCATGGAATTTTAAGATGTTTCCACTATGTGCTAAGTACCAGTATGGTGCTTATGCATCATACAGTTCAGGTACCTTGGAACCCAACACTTAAATCTATTTTCTGTCGTTAGAGGTTAAGTGGTATTACACATGGTCTTAGTCTGATATTACTAATAATTTAAAATCAAAACAAATAAAACATCTAATTTATAGTGTAATATACCAAAATCGTGCAACGCTTTCTACCATTTAACAAGGAAACAATTAGAAAAATATGCATAGTTTATAAAAGTTCAGAAGTGCAGAGAAAAATATCTCTGAATTTAATCATAACGGAGGGGCTTCCAACTGGTGCAACTATTTTAACACAGATTTTCTTCAACATATGAGTTTTCTAAGACTGAATCTTTGGCCGTGGTCTTGCCACGGCCTTCCTCACCGATTCGACCTCATGCGAAAAACAGGAACGTCACCAATTGCTTCAATTATTCCAAAAATACAGTATCCTTGAAATTTCATTTGAAACATCAGCAAAATTTAACAAAGCTTCACTGTCATTTTTTCTTTTGACAATTTTTCTCCGGGCATTTGCTTTGAATAGGAAATAAATCTGCTTGAAATGATCAATCAGTTGCTAAAATTTCGTCACGTGATTAAAACGTCCTAATTAAATTAGAATACCGGGGTGTACTATTCCAAAGTGGCATTATTGAGGTTTTCCTTGAATTATCTGGCCCACTCCCATCAGAGAATAAGGCTACTGCTTTTTTACAATCCTACCGTTATTGAAAAATAAACAAGGGGTTGTTTGTACCTCCCTGCGTAAATGTCGTGTCCCTCGTCTCAATAGTTCTAACTTTAAATAACAAATACTGAAAATAATTCCAATTACTAAAAAGCTGGACGTTTGAATAAATTTTTAACTTCCGACTGCCACCTTTGACTTGCTTCTGCATTTGTTTCGTTGCTTCAGCATACAATACGTGTCTTTTTTTCTCAAAACACATAAGAAATCCGTCAGCTAAATGCACACTGCATGTTTCAACTGTTCGGTATCTTTCGGCAAGAATACCGCTGGCGTACTGAGCCATTTCCGTCGTGTGCCAAGCGCGCATCATCAAGAATGAATTAACCGTCAGATATCACCTGAATCAACCGACTCGAGCAATACAAATGAATGTTTATGAAAATCATGAGTCCTCTGTTACAGAAAGACCGTCACAAGTTGCGTACATCTCCAAAACCGCGATAATCAAATGTAGCGGCAACCGGGACTCAACAAAGACTACAGACGATGCATACCCCGGTTCATTGGGGTATTACAGACGGTTGGTCTCATTTCGATATTCAAACGTGAATATGTGAAAAATGGTGTGAAGTCAAGACGGAGCATACCCCGCCTATCACAGTAATGGCTCAATCCTCCTCTCCCGATGAGACGTTGGTGTAATTAGTAGTGGAGTCAGGAGGATGTGCCAAGCGTGTCCTTGTAGTGACCGTCCCGCCACCTGTGTGTTTGTGTTCGTCGTTGACCGGTCGGTAACGTTTCGTACAACATTTGAAAACCTCGAGGAAACCATTGCGAAAGGATCTATTCATAAAGCAGTAGACAATTGGGTTAACACAGGCCGAACTGTAGCTCATCAGCCGAACGACTAATATCTGCAAAGAAAAAGAAATTTATAAATTATACAACTGTTATCATAGGAAAGTGGAATAGCTCCACCAATCGAGGACTTCATTGCCAGTGATCATTCCGCAGTAGATGGAATATTCAATAGTAGGTGCAGGCGAGGTAAGTAGGAGCGTAATAAGTTACGGTAATTCCGACAACGCCATTTCAGTGTGCTCTAAACCGGTTGATAAGCTTGACTCCAGGACCTGGTAAAATTTAACTTTGAAACTTTGATTTCTAACCAGGATTTCTGATGCGCACTATTAACAGTTCTTAAACCAGTTAGGATATTTCTTCTAACACAGTGCGCATCTGTCCAGATTTCTCGCTAACCGAGCTGAAGATAATTTTGACACTAATTTGGCTGCCAATTTTGCGACCCGAATATGGATCAGTTATATGTGACAACACTAGTAATTTTATGTTTTTTCTATATTGCATTTGTGGAATTTAAACTTAATTCCCTCTCCAAAACTTTTGTAAAGGATCGTGGTTAGTTTAGGTGTACGTTGTGTTTAGTCGCAGGAAAGTGTCACTGACAAAAAAAGACGGCCATCAAAACACTATCCCATAACCCTTGAACCTACGGTAGATCTAAACAAAAATATTCCCGACTAATATGTGAAATGTAAGATTATTGGCTCAATTGAATGTACTTATTAATTGTAAGATTCATCCTCTGACATGGAAAGGTCGGTCAATGTTCGTTACCGAGGGCGCCAAACCGTTTTTTTTTTTTTTGTACATTGGCGCTACGTCACGCAACTGACCCAACTGGTGCGTTCGATTTAAGTAGCGGCTGGAGCCAGTTCAAATGGCTCAGCCAGTCCCTCTTGACTGGACAACATCTGACGTAAAATACGTAACACTTCATTTTCTACGTCAACTCCGTTTGTTCTCCAAGCTGTTACCACATTACTGCGATTTTAGAATATAGTTTGAAGGAACACCCCTTCAACAACCGCATAGTCAAGTGGTTAGGACACCGTGACCAGACTTGCAGTTGGAAAGTCGGGAATTCAGTCCTTCCCGAAGACTAAAAATGGAATCTACTTCAATTGTGCTTGGTGTTCAGCATAAGCAATGGAGTAGGGGAAACAAGCCAGTGGGTCATAACTGAGCCGGCTCGACCTAAACCAATTGGTTAGAAACAGGGCGGTAAAAAATTTGTCTAACCTAACCCTCCAACAGCATGATATGCAAGAAACTATTACAGTTCACGATTTTGTAAACATTTTAATTTCACAAGAAACCAATCACTTCGATCTGACCTGCGCAAGTAGATCGTCATAAATTATGACGCAATCAGGTACGTACGGTACTTCAGTTGAAGTAGATTAATGACAAGGTTTTACTGTTAACTTAAACTGAAAGAAACCTGTGCGAAGCGGTTTAAGATATAGTTCAGAAGGCTATTTGATAAAGGTCAAGGCATTGAAGTGAAAAACAAGTGACTACGTGTATGTAACTTAAGTGTACAACTGATAGTGTAGAGTGCTTTCACCCGCGTCGCCTAGTACGCATTATAGTGAAGAAAGCTGAGAAGCAGCTAACGACTTACGTGTGACTGTTTCATTGGTTGATCTTTGTCCAGCTGTGGGCGTGCCTTACCAATTGTGACGTAACGTGAAAGCAGGCCTACTCGATACCTAAACATATGTTTCTTTAGTTTTAAAAAGCTAAATTGTTAAATAAATCACAAAAGTACCATCGTGCAAAGGGAAAAAAGGCAGTCATCCTAATTTGGATTAGCGTAGTACTATGCGCTGTTTCATGATTGGCTATTGAGAGTCATGTGACAATAATTTCTCATTAAAAATTGAAATTAAGTAGGAGAACGACTCATTAGTTTACACTGAATATACAATATTTTTGTACGTCTTAAAATATTTTACAGGTACTTGGAAACAAAAAATACAAGAAAAATCTGCAGAATCTGGCTATTGTGTGAAATAAGTTTAAGACGACCGCTTTTGCTTTTTAATGAATTTAAATGCCTATTCTCTGATTTTTGAAAAGTATTTTGCACCAGTAGCTTTTTACTCCTTCAGCTGCGACTATCCGCCTGCTCCAAATGTGTTTCAGCATTAATATTCCGGCTATCATAGCTCCTTTGACAACCCGGAATAGTATGATAAGTTATAGAAACGAAAGAAACGGATAGTAGTCCACAGTTACCTTGTTATATGCCTATGTAATAGACAATTTATCTTAACCATAACATTAGCCGGATTAAGCATCATTATACCAGCGTGACAGGCTAGATATTGTCATTATAACCTTTTGTATGATTGACTATCATTGTCATTGTGATTGGCTAGGTCGCCTAACATCAATTTCATTACTACTACCTGATATCCTGTAAATAAATGGATCATTAATATTGATTTATCATTGTCACTACACGTGGAGTTCGAGGAGGTATTGGGTTGAACAATCATGTGCATCGAATTGGTCATAAAATCATGATTTATTGCCAATTCATTACTTTGAAGGTAAATGTGCATTACGATGAGGTTAAATGCATTTTTTGTTTGTTCTGGAAACGTTTTTCGGAAAAGCTAACGTTATTACATTGAAAGTTAATCGTATGGACCGGGTAGCAACCAGTCCAAAATTCGATTGGGCAGCTATGCAATTTTTCAGGCACCGCAGCCGGAAGTTCTATTGCAAACGAATTTCAAAAACTCAAAATAACGACTGCTTTTAATCTACCTCATTGTCAGCCTAGTAAATGCTATTTCCGGCTATGTGAGGGGGCGGGGATTTAAAAAAAATGGACGCTAGCTGATGGCGGCGCTCCGCTTGTATAGTCTTTTGTGCTGGATTAAATATTTCGTGCAGAGAATCCTCTGCCTCCAAGCTGACAATCAAGCTTATGCCATATATTGTTAAATTAGATCCATCCGAACATCCGTCCAGCTCATTTTCCTCGGAGTATGTCATAACTGGAGAAAATTATTATTCTGAAATATTATCATTTTAGGGCAGATTCTGCCCCCTCCTCCAGACGCGAAGAGCCCATAAGTCTATGTCCAAACTAAGCTGAGTGTAAAAAGTTTCCTTCAGTCAGATAGACGTTATAAAAAGTTTTTACAGAAAATTTCACTGAACCTCTTAGCTCTCAACCATCCTGGCCGGTACTAGAAACTTCCTAGTTAAATCGGAAACCTCAGTGTTCAAACCAAATCCAGTGCATTCACTTCTAGCTTCAATCCGATGTACTTCGTTTCCGCGGTTCATCGGAGCAAGGTTAACATATCAGGATATCAGTGAATTTGAATAGTGTACCGACAGAGTATTCCTCACCCAGCATAAGATGCAAGCTATAAATACACATGTTTTCAACATATAACCATTTCATAATCAAGCAAAAAATTGCATTAATTACCAAATATAACTCTAGCTCTCAAGGAAGAATATCCCTTGTAGCCATGAGGTTATCAGACAGTATACCGGTCATACTATTCGATCAAACCAAATTAAATTCCGATGAATAGAGAATAAAACTCAACTCCATCTAGTGGGCAAAATACTATAGCCGGGAGCTTTCACCTACGTCACTGCATAGCTGTCTCTCGTCTGATCATTGAACATTTTGAAGCCAACCGCGCAGTACGTGAATCGGCAGGTATACATAAGTCACGCCATGTTCGATTCCACTAAAAATAATGTGAAAATTTGTGCCACTGGTTTGGTGGAGTAAGGTAAGCGGGGTTAACCCACTGTTCCTTGAATATTCAATATTTAAGTTGTGAAACATTTTAAGAACTCTTGGGGAACAAAAGAAGAAACGTTTGGAATTAAGCTTTTGTTTCAAAATAAGTGTTGCATGGACCTTTTGCACACACGCAGTGTCTCGTGACGTTTCGTGAAACCTCCATGCTACAAATTCCTTTTCAAATAGCAATTACTGAGAATTATGGGATAGACTTTTGGTATGCGTCGTGTTTGGCCAAAGAGAAATGGCATTGAGCAAAACAAAGCGCACTTCCAAAATTTATCCCACAATCCTTTGCGATTGCTATTGCAAAATATGGACTCAGACACGATACACTTACCAAGGCTTTATATCTGCCTAAGAATCCGTAGGCTCCTTGAGGGTTGACTGCGTGCCACATATTGATAACCCAAGTGGGAGTCCACGCTATAAAGAAAAGTAGTACCAGCACAATGAGCATGCGCACAACTCTCTTCTTCGCATTGTTGGAGGAGGTGCTACGAACAGGCCCCATGTTGCGAGTTGCAACCTTGCCTGATTGAGGGCGGTATATAGCCTTGCTGTTGTTCTTCATCAGCGGGTCGTTCGCGTTTGTATCTGTAGATGTGGTTGACGTCATGCTTCGCATATCTTTCATGGGAGTCCCGTTTTCGTCTTTCTCTATATCGCAGAAGAAAAAAAACAATAAAACAATCGTTTTTATGTCTATAATAAACGAATGCCTTCATTCCACCCTCTAAAAATATAGCCGTAAAAATGATTTTCGTACTTGAGAAAAGAAGAAGACAACAGCACAATTCAAGTGTCAAATTATCTCATATCGGTCTTATACATAAACACGTGGCCAGCAGCAAAGGATTAAAATTTTATTAAAAAAAATAGAAAACTTTTAAACTTTTAAACTTTCGACGCATTGAAATTCACCCTTCATCCTTCAGAAATTTCTCTTCTTAGATTCCCAACGTTCCTACAAAAGGAATCCCCTTCCTTGGTTCAAAACCATGCACGATTAACCGGTATTTGAAAGGGCCCGGAAACATGGGTCTTTTCAAGTAACAAGCAGCAACAACTCTTGGCTCTCGACCTACATGAAACCTTCGCATCCCTGTTTTTTTTTTTCTTCTTCTTCTTTCCTTTTGGGAAATTCGAATTTGACTGAATAAAACATGAAATATTCAGTATAATAGTGTATGTGAAGTTTTGTAGGAGAACGTTTTGGAACTTGGGCTTTCAACTGCAAAGCAATCAGTAAGTCACAAGAAAATGTGCAGGGCATAGCAATTTTTTTTCGAGAGGAGGGCGTTTTGTTTTAAATCCCCAATTTTTACCACTTTACTTAGATGAAAAATAATACCATTTTTTACTCCTTTTTTGTTGATCCATTTTCTAAAAGTGTATATAGATTCTCATGCTGTCGATGAGTAATAATTTCTAATATTGATAAAACGAAATATGACGCGGAAGCCCGCATTTTTCTGCTCGGTTATCTTTTCGATCGAAACATCTACGCAAAGGGTCACCATTATTTGGCGCAAAGCGTACAGAAACTTTTGAAATTCGGACGCTTAGACAGCCGGGAATTCCATTTTGCGGGATTGTAGGGTAACTAAAAACAAAGTAGCGTTATAACTAGCAATCATCTAAGTGATAAAAAAATTACCAGATAAATAACCAAGTAAAATGTACCTCTACCATTGTGTGTGTGTGTGGGGGGGGGGGGGGGTTTGGGGGGGGGAGACTGTACAACGGAATTGAAAACATAGTAATGGTTTTGAATCTGTTGTTCCTCTTACCTAATTCAACAGTTCAAGATTTACCGAGTTGATAAAATTGTCTATGTGACTGTCCAAACTTCCGACTATAAATGATTTTACTTCTAACGTCTTCTGAAAAAATGTCACATTGCAAGGGAGGATTTGGGGGAAGACATTTTCATACTGTATCATTATGTAAGTAAAAAACAATCCAGTCGAGTTGCATTACCATTTGTCGGAAAAGGGTAGATGTTAGATTATTGGGCACTTGAACACCTTTCCGTCTCTCCGAGTTTTTTTCATAAAAATGTTACCCTGATCTACTGCCTACGACACTTTCCTATTTTGCGGGCAAATGTTTGAAAGAATTCGGATTTTCGAATATATCGGGCATTGTGTTGCAAAAGACTATGAAGTAAAGATGATTACAAAAAATAGCCTTTGCCCGCCCACAGATGTGTGGCGAAATTTTGTTATCTTTAAACACAAATGGTAGACCGAATTTATCAAGATTCCTCCCTAAATTTTAGATCTTGAGGAAATTATTGTGGCAGTCTACTCCCCTGGCGCCTCTGCACCCACCTCGTAGAACATCACGACGAGAGACAGTGTTGTCGAGGTTACATCATGGAAATACTTCAATCAGTCCATGGTTACATATTGGAAAATTTCTTCGTCAGGTATACCCCTCCCAGACGATTAGATAGATGAGCATGTTAACTTTGAACCCAAAGTTAGCAAGAAAATTGGGACATCATGATAGGGCCTCCCGGCCTCATTATTGTTATTTTTTTATTTTTATTTATTTTTAAGCATTACGTCTTATGTTACATTGCATGATCCATTAGTTTCGATTAGTTTCAATGTTTGAATATATTATTAGAAACATTAGGAGTTAAAAAAACTTGTTGTTCCTCTCAAAGGAGACCCACACCTTTACAGAAAGATTGAAAGAGAATATTGACAGAGAAAAAGTGAGGAAATGATCCGACTCCTTCAAATCACTTTAGACTTTTGCAAATATTTTCAAAACCACGTTGAGAAATTAAATAAATGGTCACCAGAAATTCTAGAATAGTCAGGACAAATTTTCTATGCCCTATCGTTTATTTAAAGGCTGAAACTCATTGACGCAACGACACATGTTTTTACAGACTGACACGACGGTAGCAAATTTCTCAGTTAGTGATTTTTTTAATCATCGTGACACAAAAGATGCAGATTAGTCTATTTCTACAGCATGCATATAGACTTATAATGCGCACTTTCAGCTTGTCCGTCCACCATGCAGAGTATGACATTTCAGTATAGAGGTCGTGCTCTGACGTCACTTCGTTGTGCGTCTCTCTATTTCCTTTCCAGGGGTCCATTGTACAACAATTGCTATCAGAGTGTTGTCGTGCGCCGTGCGTAGGCAACACTTCTACTGCGCATGATCAGTGACGCCCAGTATGACGAACTGTAGCGCGATGACGTCATGCGCACCACCTATGTATTTAAAGTTTTTAATTGAAAGACTACACATTTTAAAAGTTTGAAAATAAATCTCTTCCACTCAAGCTCAATTTTCATAGCTTAGGCTAATCTCAGTGTTGACGAGATTTTTTTTTAACTTTTACATTTAGGTACACTTTAGTTAGTAAACTAGGTATGCGTGCTCCGGTGATGAAAAACTTGAGACGGTTGTGGGCCAGTGTCTGGAATGAGGATATTTGTCTTACAGTATCATCCCTTTGTCGAGTATGTTGAGATATGTGTCCATTCCAGGTGACTGGATATGTTACAGACACTACTGTAATACTGTAAAGTTGTAAATCGCAGGTTTTTCCCCGTATATATCTATAACCTATATACAAGAAACGTGTTTACAATCTCTGACGTCAGTCCGATGTGAAACAAACTAAATAAAAAAACACAATACATGCACCCTCTATAAGTCTGCATATACATCCTCTCTTGCAATCATGACGTTTGTAACGATTACGACAGAAAAGTGTTGATAAAATTAAAAATGATATGATTTCTGACTAAAACAGGTGAGACTTGTTTAACCGTTAATTTGAGAAATAATATTCGAGGAAAAGAGTCGAATGGCCGCAGTGCAACTGAATTTTTTTCAAAGAATGAAAGTGAAAAAGATTCTTACCCCTAGCAGTGGCCCGCTTTTCTGACATGATGCCTCGCCAAAGCTCTAAGATGATAAGACCATAGGCGAAAAATAGGCATATTAGAGGCAGAACCATGAACGCAAGGAACAGTACGAACTGTAGGAAAAAGAGGGAAAAGAAAGGAAAAAATAAGATAATCTGTCAAATGAATAGGCTTCCATCAATACCATTAACAGCTTGTTTCCTGGAGCGATTTGTTCCAACTTGCTTGTTGCCAGACCTGCATTGTAATTTTACCATTTAATGACACTAAAACGTCTCTTTTTATTATTCTGGAACCGTGTTTAGCCAAGGAAAATTATTTATCGCCCTTGGGAAAGTCCCTTGCCTGTGTTTTTCAGTTGAACCAATGTTCGATAAACCTAAATCTGGCACCTCAAAAGGGGGACTGACAGCTGGCTTTAGGATACTGCGTAGTATGGATTGTAAGAAGATGTAAACAAGGGACTTCAGTCGCGAAGCAAAATGAAAGATTTAAGATGATGAGGACGTTCGGAAAGAGAGAGGGTATCGAGGATGATCTGGCGATAGAATGGTGGGTACGGTACCTTATAACGTTCACGTTGACGTTAACGGATTGAGATTGTAGTACTTCAGATGAAATGAGACAAGTGGAAGCACTAGAGCGGTGACTGTAGGCGGGCGACATTTGATAATTCTACTTTGCTGCTAGTTCCGCGTGAAATAATTTTGATCAAGGTTCTATACTGTTGTTTTATGCCTGGTTCATTTTAGCAGTACTGCGAAGGCGTCCTCTAGCGTGCAGATTCCACTGAAAACGCCCTCGTTTTTTATGAATTTACGTAAAGGAACATTTTACGTCAGTTAGAGACGGATCTTTGAATAACATCAAGTTCCAATGTTCCATGTATAAAACAATACATCTCACATTTCACACACTGCGGGTGGGGCGAAGCAGGACGAAGCTTTTCTTTGAACCCCTTCCCCAAAAGGGAGTTTGAAGTTTGCCATTGACTTAACAAAGTTTTACAAATTTCACAAAATTCTTCCTTTTTTGTGTAATTCCCCGCTTCCACCGCTAACATTTCGAATTCAACCCTAGGGGTGCACTTAGACCCCGGTTGAGAAGCACTGATTTAGTCTCAACTCTAATTTTGATATGTTCAAAACGTTCTTATTTTAAGCAGTGTGATGAAATTCCCAGGGGAACCCAATTAGTGCATGGCTTTTAAGATAATAACAATTAAAGTGTACGGATTGTCACAAAATTCAAAAATATATATTAAAAGCATAAAAAATGAATTCTAACAGTCTAACTTCCATATTCATTGGACATTCTTGAGCGGCCGGAGATATAAAATGTTAAAGTTAAGAAAAATAAAATGGTACATTGCACAGGAATTTGTCATAAAAAACGAAGCAGGTAATGTGAGTTATACAACAAGGAAGTCACAAATTATTACGCAATGGACTAATTTGTGAATAAATTTCAAACATTACGGTAGTTATATCCCGGCTCAAGCATGTTCTACGAAGATGGAAGTTAGACCGTTAGAGTTCATTTTTCATGCTGTTTAATATATATTTTTGATTTTTTTTTTGGGGGGGGGGGGGAGGGGCTTGAGGTACACTTTAAATTAGTCATATTTTTCAACAGAAAATGAACCTGGAGCAAGTACATATAAAGTCATATCCTCACACTACTGAGCAGTCTCTTGTTTTTCTTTCAACTTAAAATATATAACAGATATCCACCTTAATGATCCCATATTATAGAAATGTAATTGCATGGTGAGCATGGGAATCCTGCATTACCCATGGAGGGAGGGGGTCCTATCCCTTTTAACTTCAAGGTCAGCAAGCAGATTGTAAAACCCGAAACAAAACATTCCTCATCAATGTGAGGAAGAGATATAACTCTTGTCCGCCTCAACATCACAGTCTCTTCGCCACAAATGTAGCACTGAATTCATTACTGGGATATCTTTGAGAAATGTCATGTCTGATGTAGATGGAAGTTTCACCAAATTGTGCAAATTTAATTCCTTTCGTATAGTCTGCTTGAATAACTCCTTGAATAACTATTGACTGATATTCTTTAGACCATTACTGCGAAATTAGTCAGATATTATCAAAACTTGTGAAATGTGAGAGACTTAAGGGGTTAGTCAAATCAGACACCACTTGATTAATTTGTGTTTACAGTTTGAAGGTTTATTTTTAACTCATCCCTTCCTTGCACTACACTTACCGGGTGTATCTTTCCAACCAGTGGACCCCAGGATGGGCGACATCTATGCTTCATATTCTCTGTGTCATAAAGTGTCAGCTTATGAAAAACGAGATCTGGAATTCCAATGGCTGCAGCTGCTAACCAGATTATAACAATGATTTTAAATGCCCGAGATTTAGTTTGCCAGGCTCTTGAAGCCAACGGGTCGCAGATTGCATGGTACCGTTCCAGAGCAATTGCTACCATCGTCCAAACCGACACAGCGACTGAAACCACTAGAAGAGAGTCAAGTAGGAAGGGAATAAAAACATATATTTAATGACCTGATCCTCTCACCCCAAACAGTTATAATTTCCTAACCTACTTATTTAAGCCCCTCCCACAACTGTTGGAAATTCAGCCCCATCCAGACACAAACTCAGTTTATTGCTTGAAGGTGAGTATACGAGACCCCAATGTTAAATCAACAACACTCCCAGTTCAGTAGACCAGGCTGTTTAATGTGAGCTATGGTACTTTGCGTTGTTTGAGCTCGCTGTCAATCAAAGATATGAGCCAATTGAGAATTTCTGTTAACTCCTGTAAAAACTGTAGTTTGGTGAGAAGTTTGGTCCTTTAAACTGCAAAATTTCATTCACCGTAATGAAAGATTTCAAACTTTGCTTTAACTAATCAGGTACGCCATCTTTTGAAAATATTATGATGTTGCATCAACTAATATGTGGCACTTTCTTCAATAAGTATTTGAAAGCAAAGTTAAATCTATTCTTCCACTTATAAGATAAAAGGAAAGACAAGATCCAATTTCCAAATGGATTTGCAAATTCCATCCTTTCTCATCAATGCCATGATATCTGTTTTCTTTGCCAAGAAAACCAATGCGTATTACCACTTTTGCCAGTAACCGGACTATTTCTCACACGTGAAGGAAATAGTAGTAAGTCCTCAGTTCGACTTCTTATCGCATCGCACGTGCGGCAAGGAGTCCGTCCCTTCCCAAAGAGGTAACACTTGAAGCTGACGTATTGAGCTGAAATCTTGTTTGGCAATAAGTGCATGTGTTAAAAAAAGTCCACTTAGAGGTGAAAAATCCATTTTAATTTGAAAATGGAAATTGTTTGAAAATTGCCATGCAGCAAAAAGACCAAATGTTTCAATACTTACCCATAAAATACGACACTAACTTGCACATAACTGGTCCAAATATAAAATTGTGCAGCGTATTCCCCACCAATGTGAACGGCAAACATACACAGATAAAGAGGAGGTCACTAATTGATAGACTAAGTAAGAAAACATTTGTGACTGATCTCATTCGCTTGTTCTGAATCAAAGTAACTACCACAAGACTGTTCCCCACTACGGCAAGTACAAATATGATGGTAAAACCCGTTATTAAAATGATGTTCGACATGACATCGACCCCGCCTTTAGGCCTCGCGACAGCTGGAGTTGTGGCAAGGGTATTGAGCGGCTCGTCTGTCGCCAAAAATGTCACATTTTCGTAAACTTCAGTTTGGTAAACAATACCCATGTCTTCTTCCGAAATACTGGTCATGGTGCTTGCTTCGTTTGTTGGATCCGATCCAACAGATCTCCTATGTACAAAGACGTTTCCACTTCCCAATGGCGTCTTTTCCTTTTTTTAATATGAGTTATGCGGTGTTGACATCTCACTTAACGAAAACGGATGACGTCATTCCCTTCGTCAGTCAAATGTGTTAGCGTTGAAATCTGCATATAGCATCTGCTTATCTTTCTAATTTACAGGTGGCAATATTGTTGAAATTTTAGTATCTGGATGCGAAGCTGCAGCGTTCTTTAAAGCTTCCTAAAAATGATAAAAAATGAGGAACTTTCTTGAGAAACTGCAAGTAAACTTACTGTATTACTGTTTCACCATGAAATTATAAAAGTCGATAAGAGTTAGTTTCAAAGGCCACTGGGGAAAGTTCTTGTCATGATAACTGTCATTATATTTATAATAAATATCTGTTCATATTTTCAACACCATTCTTTTCTTAGTTGAAGGAAATTTTTGTCCTCTAAATCTGTCGTAAAATCTCGTAGAAGTTCGTGGCCAAAAAACACTGTAAGAGTTCCATGGATCAGATAAGGCTTGTTAAAATTAACATAGAGTACTAAAAATCAGGTTTGAAGTATTCTTCAGTGAACACTAATCTTGAAAATTCGTTGTTAAGAAATATTGTTCACATAACTGTTATGCGTTGATTTAAACAGATACTGCAATTCAAAACAGAATAATTAGGGCCCTCTCTAATGATGGGCTGTAAGCAGTGCAGAGTGAGAGAGAAAGAAAACTTTATTTGAAATATTCAATTGTTCAGTATATTGTGATATCCTACCCATATAACTTACATTATCAAAGTTTCGTTTCCTTTTCAAAATGAAATGTTTTGATGCCTTAGAAAACATCCTATTTTCTGACAAGCACTTAGAGGGCTTGTGAAATCAGTTACCCTACAACAATAGGAGAGTGATCGGATTTTTGCTTCCTAGAGACAAAGACAGTAGGGACGCACAAGAAAGACATTTGCAATCATTGCACCATCTTCAGTTCTTAATTCAGTAAATAAACTTCTACATTTGGGTACCGGAACACCCCGAGAGTATGGTGTGGGACCAGTGTCAGTTTTGTAACATAAATGCTTGAAGTTAAGACTTATGTGGGTACACAGTCAATATACAGAAATAAAAAAAAACTAGTCATGATCGTGTCTCTTCTAATTAAGATGTTCACGCTTATGTCACTGGTTGGCACTGGTGGACAAAGAGCATACGCAAGAACACATGCGTGTATTTTATTGGTTGCTCGTTTAACGCTTGAGCACGCAGAATATAGACCAATAGACTTCATGCATTGACGACACAGTGACGTCATCCTTGTGGGCAAAACAATGGAAGACGTGGACGCCCGCATAAGAATTCGCCCAGCACGTGTAGCAGACTATGCGCCTATTTGACTGGTTGACAAACCAGCTGTCTGCATTTGTCGGTGTTGGTTTGCTTTGTCCCTAAAGAAGGCGTACTTTTTGCTCCATGACATCATATGCATAAGGTCTATTCGTCTACATGTTGCACAGTGCAATTGCGAGACCACTGCACGCTTAAACCAAACCGCATTGGGTTCCTGCGAAAGTTTTATGCCGACGAGTGACGTAACCGTGAAAGAGTCTATAAAGTGTTTTTACTTTCGTAACAATCCCCGACCCTTTTTGACGAACAAAAACTACTGTAATACGCTGGCTAGTATAGCTAGTTGAGCAAATGACGACGTATGACTGTTGCACTGAAACACTGTTGATTTTTTGCTCGGCAGTGAGCGTGACATGCCAGTTGTGACATCACATGAATAGAGTGTGCCTTCCGATTGTGATTCATGCAGACAATCGTTAAAGAGTGAACTTCACTCTTCCTAGGGTGAATTTCACACTTCTTGGAGTCAATTTCACTATCCTTGGAGTAATTTTCACTATTCTTTGAGTGAATTTCCTAAATGTTGGAGTGAATTAGTACTCTCATAGAGGGAATTTACACTTCACACTCTTTTTCTTTTAGATTGTACACATAAAATGGTGGGATTCTGAACTTTTTCTTGGCTACACTGTACTCTCAAAAAGTAATCAATTTTTGCGTTCATTATTATTTTGGAAAATAAACTACAACTCAATGTTTTCTTTCGTCTTTTATCTTCACCGAAAAAGCAATAAAATGCCAAAATCCTTGTTTCAAATAACCTTGCGATAAATGATTAATATCTGATAAAGCCACGACAAGTCATCGCATCATCGTTTTACAAGATTTTGTTTACAATTCATCAGGATATTTAATACCTTCTTTGATTTAGTACCGAGAATCACTCGTAAGATTAAAAATTGTTCTACATAACAGCAAAGTAGAACATTTGCTTCAAATATTGCAAGCATGGAATTGGGGAATAAATCATAAAGTATTATTTTCTAACACGAGAATGAAAAGAGTGCCAAATTCATAAAAAGGTGATGAATTGCACCGCTGACAGTGAGCGACATTTTATTGCAAAAGGTTCACGTAGTCTATGTTCATTTTGATGGGTCGTAAAAGTACGCAATTAATTATGATGTCCCATTAGTTGCTAGCAACCTTAGTTCATATTATATAATCCCTCGCTTTTGCACTGCCGGAATTTTCCTTCAATATTTAAGGCTATCATATACGGCAGAAGTGTCGGATAAATATCACTATTTCATTGCTCACATATTAACACTCTATTGCTAAACTGTCTTCTCTTACGAATTGCTGGACTCCTGCGTACCCCACGGGCAAACAAAGCTGGTTCGTGAACTTTGTTCACTTTGTAACTACGGGAAAAATCCGCCTAAGGCGACGGCAACCACAGAGGTACTACGCCGGATATAGGTTCCTTGAAGAAAACAGTACATGCAACAAGGCAAGTCATGCAGGTGGATTTGGCAGCTAAAAGGGACCTTCCCTAGCTATCAAGAAAATTAAAACGAGAAAAATGGAACGAGGAAAAACAGAAGAAAAACAAACATTAAGGAAAAGTCGAAATAAAACCCATGTGGAGGGAATATATTTTTGAAGGCGTATCTTTTTCTAAAAATCAGCTTAACTAGTTGTCAACGAGACTATAATTTAGTAAAAACAGACGAATGTCCGAATTAATGGTGTTATGAAATCAACAGGTGAATGGACGTGAACGTAGTGATGTATGCTATAGGATAGGCTACCTGCAACATAAATTTTTAAAGGCAGTTAAAGGTAAAGAGCAGCCCCCCCCCCCCCAACTTATTTTGAAGAAAAAGCTAAATAACTCAGTTTTCATCTTATTTCTCTTCAAATTATCTTAAGTTACATTTTATGACTTTACTTTTGAAAATTTAAGGTAAAACAAGCAGTTATTTCCGGTAAATTTCACATTTGAAGAAAAAGAAACATTGTCACATGACTCCCAACAGCCAATCATGAAACTGGACAGTACACTTTTTCAATTTGGGATGACTGCTCCTGCCCTTTAACTCTCACCCCAAATTACAGTTTTTGTACTAGCCCACGAAAATTCTCAAGTGGCATACTCTTTGATTGACAGCAAAAACGCAAATCACTGTAGCTTATATTACACTGAATGTATGGTACTTAATTTTGATTACACATTTAGGTCTTGTACATTCTCAACCTGAAGGAATAAACTGACATTGTGTCCGAATGAGGATGAAGTTTAGGAAGTTGTGGCAAGGACCAGGTTAGGAGAATTGGAACTGTTTGTGGTGAGAAGGGAATGAAAATTTCATGCAGTGAATAAGAAAACGGACAGAACAAATGTCACTAATTTTTTTTATATACGGAAGTAAAAGAAGACAGACGCTGTCTTGGAGAGTGACCCCTGTATGGAAGGGGAATTGGGGAGGGTTTGAAGGAAGTCTCGTGATATAAAATCGTATCGAGAAAGTGGATTTTTATGAACTTGAAATTAAAGGTGTTTAAGCTCCATATTTCTGGAAGGGTTATAGGTGCATCTCTAAAGGTAGTATGGTTATTTAAATGAGTTCACAAAGTGGAGGCAAAGTAAGTGCTTAATCTCAAAACAGCTTCTTCAGACTGCATTTCCCCAGATCGTAAACTTTTCTCCAACATATGATGTGCTTTGCTAAAGATACCATAATTTTGCACCTTGACCACCTTAAATGAAAATAAATCGAAAGGAAACGAGGAAGACTAGGTGAGATGGAGCTTAACGGTCCAGTTTCCAACCAAATGGTTCAATTTGAGCCGGCCACGACCTTTCCTCCAGCTGTGACTCACTGGCTCATCATACTCCACTGTTTAAGCTGAGCAACGACCTCTCCAGTTTCGGTATAAACTCTATTTCACTCACTATAACTTACGTAGTTGTTGCGCGTATGGCGATTACCTGCAATATCTCATAAAGTATGAAATGATAAAAGCATGTACTCAACAGATTGCGGAACTGAACCCCACGATCCCACGCTTCATCACATATCGCGTGAGTTTCCGGATCAACTCTGACGTCACCCCATTCTTCAGGTTTTATGAAGACTAAAGGCAAGGTAGTTCTTTGAGTGAACTTTCGTGTAATCGAATACACAATTTCAAGTGTATATGATTTATTACGAATTCATATGAGATCGTAAGGAAAATAAAAAAACTCGTACTCTGGGATGAAGTATAGTTCATGCATATTCAATGTTCCATTATATGCCACCGGTTCGATCCTAACGTACTATTTCATTGATAGAAAACCAGACTACTGCCCTCTCTTGTGGCCCGGTAATGGTTGCTGTCATATTTTCCTGCCTATGATACACGAATCCGGACAGCAAGTGATGGTCTGATTTCAGTCGGCCATAACTGGGGTCCATCACCTTTAAATCTTTCGATTTCCTTGCTTACCTCTATTATGGATGGTTGTACACTAATTTGTGTATTGAATTCTCCAATTTCACTAAATATGAGGGTTTGAAATTCATGAAAACAATAAATAAAGACGATTTAAAGACCCAGTTCTCTCACCCCAAACAGTACCAATTCTCCTAACCTTCTTACTGAAGCCCCTCCCACAATTGTCTGAAATTCATCTCAACCAGACACAATCTCAGTTTATTGCTTCAGGGTGAGTATAGAAAAACTCAATTTATATAATCAAAACACTCTCAGTACCGTTCATGCTGTGTAATATAAGCTTTGGCACTCTGCATTGTTTGAATTAAGCTGTCAATCAAAGAGCTGAGTCAATTGAGAATTTCGGTACCCGGGTACCAGAATTGTAGTTTGGGGTGAGAGATTTGGTCCTTTAAGGCTGATGGACCCCACTAGTGACGGCCTACAGTCACTAAAACAAGCGCTAATCGGATTCGTCTATATTGCGTCTAAATTTGCCAGACATTTGGACATTTGGAAGTGTTTTCCCAGCATGTATAATTATATGTTTGACGTAATGTTGAGGTTCTTCACTCACTTGTTCCCAAATAGTCATCACTGCAGAAGACAGTTCACACTTCCAAAAGGCCTTATGCATATGATGTCACAAAGAAGAAAACACACCCTCCTTTGGAAGCAAAACAAACCAACACCGACAAATGCAAACGGCCGATATGTCAACCAGTCGAATAGGCGCAAAGACTGCTGCAGTTAGTCAGTCGGTCGGTCGGTCGGTCGGTCGGTCGGTCGGTCAGTTAGTTTAGGCGAATTCTTATGCGTGTGTCCACGTGTTTCATTGATCTGTTTAAAGGATGACGTCAGTGTGTCGTCAATGCGTAAGGTCTATTTACCCAGCCTATTAACTTCTAGAACCTTCCACAGCTATTTTAATCCTTATCAGTTAGTAAGTTAGTTGGATGGAGTTTCACGGCCCATCTTCCAACTAATTGGTTCAAGTAGAGCCGGCCAGGGCCCTTTTTCCAGTTCAAGTTGTGGCTCGCTGGCTTGTTTTCCCTACTCCCTTGCTTTTCCCTACTCCCTTGCTTATGCTGAGCACCAAGTCTTATCAAGACACGACCCATGTTAGTGTATTGATTCAGAGTATAGCCTGGTGAGCACACAAGGTGGCAATATGTAATCAAAACACTCTCAGCGCATGCAAAATAGTATGGGCTACTGTGCATCTTTTTTATTTGATTTGAAGTAAATAGATGTGCTAACTGAGAATTTTGGTATATACCCAGGGTAAATTGACGAAAGTTCGGGGTAAAGAGTGGCTGCCTTGATTTGCGTTGACAGGATCTATACAGCTCCAACGAAAGGGGTTTTTGAGTAAGAGTAAGCGTTTCATCTCGGCAACCCTGCTGAACGCCAGTCTGACCTTCACTACAACTGTCAAATGTAAAGATTAACATACCGAGTGATTCGTTCTTAGTCATAGATGATGCAAATACAATATGGGGAAGTAAAGTGAGGCCTGTAATGGACGTACACGTATCCTGTCTTCACTAAAAAAAAATACTCCTCCTCCTAAGTCTACGTAGAACTGGTCTTTCAATACGGCAAAGGTAAACATCAGATTTTGTCCTATCAGATTCGTAAAATTTACTGTACCATCTGTTTTTGACCTGAATCAGAGAAAATCAATGGAAAAAAAAAAATCCTTTTGTCAATTGACGGAAAAGGTATAGCGCCATCACCTGAGTTTTCTTGTTATGTCTCATTGATGAGTGTTCACCGACCAGGGAACTACCAGCGACCAGAGCTCGGCCTGATATATATTCCCATATTAAATGGCTATAGGCTTACCTTGCAGACATTCTTTGTCAAGAAGGAGAGATTTAAATCCTTCCCTCTCTACTCGCTTTGAAGTTCGTTACCTTTCATGAAATCATTCGTAACCGTTCATTTGGCCGGGAAGACTCTTGTAAGCACCTAGCCTGCGTAGCGCCTTTGTGGCTGCGGCCCTCTTAGGCTGCCGCCCCTCAGATTTTTTCGTTGCGATGAGCTGGACGAAAAAATTCGTCCCCTCCCCCCCCCCCCCCCCCCGCTTGCTAGTAAGCACCAAGAATTGGTTAGAGATTCGACTTGCAGTAGGAAGGTCGAGAGTTCGAATCCTGGTCGGGTCACACCGAAGACTGTAAAAATTGGCTGCCCTTGTACTTGGTGCTCAACATAAGCAATTGATTAGTGAGCCACAACTGTAAAAAAGGGCCGTGGCCGGCTCGACTTAATCCAATTTGTTTAGAAACAGAACCATACAACTCCAATTGATTAACTAGTAAGCACACTCAGAGAATCTCTCCCCGAATGAAAAGTAGATGACATGGGGAAAAGAAGTCTGGTCAAACCATCACACAGTTAAGCCGACGATTTCTATGTTTTCATATAAGATACAGTAAACTGCAGCTTACTGTAAGTGTAAGGACAAAGCAGAATTGATGAAACCCACCTCAACCCAATCATTTACAGTAATACTTAACTTAGAAAGGACCACCAAGTAAAACCGTCAGGCATATTCCACTTGATTCCCAACCCTGGCAACCTGACTTCGCCGCATTTCTCAAAACTGATTAACACTGTGAAACATTTAAGAGAGATAGCGCACGAAGTTTTGCTCATTCTCCTTCCCTTCACGTCATATCTTATCTTCCCGGACGGAGAAACATAATGCAACACTGCTTGCGTTTGGGTTTTAGCTCAGGGCATGTTATTAGCTGGAATTCACAACCCCCAAAATAGCTACTGTATCATCAGTTGCGTGATAATCGCAGAATGGACGTCTCGCAAGTCATAAACCTGCCAATCAAACGATTAAACGTCATTTCTGCGTTGCAGCATGATACCTTAGAAATCACGTCAGAACTTTTAACGGGAAATGCCCAAACCAAGGCAAGATTACATGATATCAGATAGATAGCACTACGGCACGAGTAAATAAAATACATCTCAACAGTAAACATTGTCCTACCCTCTCGGCGTTCCATAGGGAGTAACTATTTATAAACACTTGCAGTATGACAGCCATTACATAAATGACCCTGAAAAAGTAGCGTATCTCAGTTACACTATTATTTATGTACTCAAATTATTTTTGTTAACTTTTTCAAGACCATACCATTCCTAATTTATGTATATGTCAGGACATGGATCATTAAGCTGACAGTTTCGTTTGCCGCCGTGGAATTGTGAGGATTTGAGGTAATGTATAATTTTTCTTGGCTTTATGAATTATGGACTAATTCCTATACCTATCAGTGGTCATCTTATGGTTATTTGAAAATGCCATAATGGATAAGCTCTTCACCTCTCATTCATTCAACTCCAATGCAAAAACTTTCTGTAGCGTGTCTCCTAAAAGAACACGGCATTCAAAAGTGTTTGGTAGCAATGGCTTCCCAAACAAGTGTTTTCGCCCAGAAGCTTATGCAATGGGGGTGGGGGAGGGGGGAAAGCTCCCACACCTCTGAAAAGTCGGGGGGGGGGGGAACAGTCAGTCGGGGGAATTAACCAGTTGGGAGCAGTCTAACCGAGCCTGACAAAGAAAAAAGCGAGGACCCACAATGACCTCACTGCAATTTACAACTAACTTCAAAATACTTCAAACACCATTTTGCATCTCAAACCTCTTTAAACAGCCAAAAGAAGAGGGGCCCTCTCCCAACCGCGCACAAGCACACCTTGAAGACAACTGCGTGCAGCCGATAGCCTACATGTAACTTCGTTTTCATAGATTTTGATCGAAACGACTGTGCAGCCACTTTTAAGTTACACGATTCCTTAAAGGTCAAGAGCACCCCCCCCCGGAACTTATTTTGAAGCAACAGCTAAATATCTCAATTTTCCTCTTATTTCTCATCAAAGCATCTTTTATCATATTTTACAACTTCAATAGGCCTATTGCATATTGAAGGTAAAACAAGCAGTTACTTCTAGTAAATTTCACATATAGAGAGAAAAGAGAAAGAGGAAAATAGTTATCACATGACTCCCAAAAGCCAATCATGAAACAGGAAGGTCTACCACACTACCTCAAGTTTGGGGAACTTCTCTTGCCCTTTAATTATTCCAATTACTTCATTAACACAAAATATAACTTCTTGAAAACCAACGGGAGTCTAAACTTTCTTGATGACATTTAAACCATTATTTTTACATGTAAAACTTTTTCATGGATTTTGATCAAAACGACTGTGATGCCACTGTTAAGTTAAACAATCCCTTTGTTATTCTGACTTCTTCATTAACAAAGAAATATACCTATTTGAGTCTAAACTGCCTTGATGATATTTCAAGAGTTTCCGAAAATAGCGAAAAATGTGTTTTGCCTACAGAGTAAGAGATGTCGCTACACCTTCTATAATATGAGATCAGGCGGAACAAGGTTAAATTAATCAGGTTTTTTTTATATATGGGAATGCAAATTTTCTATAAATTCTATAAGATGTATACCGACGACGAATAGTTTTCCTTCCCTAATCTCTCTAAGGTAAGAGGAATCTACAATTTTATTTTATCAAACAAAATGACTGAGGAACTGCAGTGAATATTTATGATACTTAGCTTACGAGGATGGCGTTTCAACCAGACATCAAATACCTTTTATCAGGAAGTGTATTTAAAGGTCAAGAAAAGTCGCCCCAAAATTATTTTGAAACAACTACTAAATTTTGTGATTTTTTTTTCACCTTTCTTCCAAGAAGCTTTTAGGATATTTTAAGACTCAAACATTCAACATTCAAGGTTAACCAAGAATCAGTGAAAAACACATTGTCACATAATTTTGAAGAGCCATTCACAAACTAGTGTAGCCTACTATCCTTGTTCAAATAGGGGTGACTGCATTTGCCTTTAAATCATATTTGATTTCACCTCCTTTCAGTTTAATCCTTTACCGTTGTTTGGGTCCTTTTGGACCCATGCGGAGAGCTCGGCTGTCACCCATCTTTACTGTTTCACGCGGAGCTCGAAACTGCGAGTAGCTACCCGAAAATTCGGCCACAACAACGAGAGAGACAATAGTTTAAGGTCACGGGGTCAATGGCCTACGGAAGTTGATGCGGGGCGTGCTACGTCCGCTTTTCCGCCCACTCCCGAGGCGCGCAAATATGCCCCGATCGGAGCACAACGGTAAAGGTTTCCTTTACCGTTGTGCTCCGATCGGGGCATATTTGTTACCGTTGTGCTCCGATCGGGGCATATTTGTGCGCCTCGGGAGTGGGCGGAAAGGCGGACGTAGCCCGCCCCGCATCGGCTTCCGTATGCCATTGACCCCGTGACCTTAAACTATTGTTTCTCTCGCTGTTGTGGCCGAATTTTCGGGTAGCTACTCGCAGTTTCGAGCCCCGCGTGAAACAGTAAAGATGGGTGACAGCCGAGCTCTCCGCATGGGTCCAAAAGGACCCAAACAACAGTAAAGGGTTAAAATAAGCCTGTGCAGTGTGTTTACTGCAAAGCTGATATGTGCCACTGTCTCTGCGTGTGTGCACAGCCGACCGAGTGGTGCAGATATATTTTAGATTAAACAGTTTCAGCTCTATCGACTCGCTGGTTTAAGTAACTAAGTTAACACGTTTAGAATCGCGCTATAGTGGTTTCTAAGGTAGTGACAGACGCAGGGAACGACCATTCCTCTTTTGATAAATTTTGCCATTTATTCTCAAAAAAATGTTACGATAACTTGCTTGCTAACCCCTTCTTGTAAAGTGCTTTCACTTGCGGCACAAGTCCAGCCCCTTTAAACGGGCAAAACTTGGTGTTGTACCCTAGCTAGCTACACTCTAAAATCAAAAGAGTGAACTTAGTCACTCTTTGATAGAGTGAAAAGTGTTAATTCACTCTAAATTAGAGTGATAATTCACTCCAAGACTAGATTGAAATTCACTCCAAAAAGAGCGGAATTCCCTTAAAACTAGCAAAGTTTCACTCTTGATGGAGTGCCCACAATGATCGCTCTTAAAAAAGAGTGATCACTGCAGGCACTCGTGGAAGAGTGACTTTTCCCTCTTCCTGTAGTGAATTTCACTCTTTTTGGAGTGAGTTTCACTCTTCTTGGAGTGAATTATCACTCAAATAGACAGAATTTACACTTTTCACTCTATCAAAGAGTGACTAAGTTCACTCGTTTACATTTAGAGTGTAGTGCAGCTAGCAGCTAGCTGAGAAGCAGATGACTACCCACGAGTGAATGTTGCATTTAGATAATGTTGCATTTGCCCGGCGGTGGGTGTGTCTTACGAATTGTGACGTAACGTAAAGCACTCTATAGAAATCCTGTCACAACCATTTGCAGGATGACCGGCTAGCTTCTATACGAAAAAGGGTGAAATAAAAGGTCCACAATTAACTTTATCTGGCAACATACCTTCAAACATGAAGGTTCATAGTGCTTCCACTGACGTCACGTGTCCCGCCCTTTTTGGAAGCCAAACTCTAGAGTATGCAAACTAGTGTCGCAACCTAATAGGAAGTTTTAAGACCACGTTTGACTATTGCATTGAAATATTTGATTTTAGGAGTCGTGACTTACCTATTGTAACGTCACGTGATAGCACTCTTCTAAACCGAGTTAACGATAAAGATGTATCGTATCTGATACTGAAAATGTATACGAAACAATTAAATTTGGGCCATTATGGTCATTTAGCATCTTTAGCAATAACCATTTTACAGTTTTAGGTCAAAGGCCTGCGAGATTATTTGTTTCTATAGAACTATTGGCCTTCTTTTAAAGAGGACTCTTTATCATTGCCAGAATATTGATGGGAATAAATGTCGCCATAATTGTGAAGAAAAATACGCACTTGCCCTCCAGTTATTTTTCAATTATACAGAGTCCTTTCAGTTTGAAAGCAGTTACTTTCAAAATTGTAACATTCCGACTTCTGCATTCGTCAAGCAACGTTTTACGATGACAAGTGCACTTGAAGTTGTGATTTTCGTCTATTCCCGCCATTAAGATTTTACTTTTATAAATTGCAAATGAATTTTAAACGATGGTATATAAATTACATTGGTAACATGAAGCCGAAAAACAGCTTATAGTCTCGACTTTGTCCCAGATACGAATAACTTTCGATTTCCTCGTCATATCGGCTTCTCTGCCTCGTTGCGAGTCAAGTGTTGGGATAAGGGTCCATGTAGGCTCTCACGCCGGCTCGTTTCTCGTCGGAAGTGACCACTTTGGATAAAGGAATCAAATTTTTAGGTCGGGTGAAACCCCCATCTGTGTAACGGGAAGAGTTGTTACCAAATCACCGACAGGTCGTGCACCTCTTTTCACTTACATACGTGCAGTAGTATTAAAGGCAGTCACTCATCGCCCAAAACTACAATTTTACTAGTCTACAAAAAGTTCCAACTTTTTGCGTCTTTTATATTACTGACATCAAATTCAAAAAATGCACAGTAGCTCATACTACACAGCATGCACTAAGAGTGTTCTATTACACATCACCGGCCTTGTATATGTTCACCCTGCAGCAATAAACTTATAGTATTGTGTGCGGATAAGGATGGGTCTGAGACAGCTTTTGAAGGGACTTCAAGTGGGCCAAGAATTGGAGCTGTCTGTGGTAATGACTACAACTATCTGTTTCTAAATGTTCGCCGGGCGGGCAAAAAGCTTTTGTGAAAAGTAATTACTCCATTTTCGACTACTGAGACTTGACGTTAGTACAAACTCGTACTCACAGTTACAGGTACTCGTGAATGTAAGAATAGATTTGTACTCATAAACTAACAAATTTTGGAAAATATGCATTGTCGCTACTTCAAAATTTTGTACTAGTATTCACGAAAAATGTGCACTCGTACTTCAGTACTTACAGTCATCGACCAGTCGACTATCTTTTGATACTCGTGTCACGAAAATGTACTCACAATACAAGCTTAAAGGTAGTGGCACACGTCAGCAACCTGGCGACTGACCTGACTTCACTTGGCACTGCAGTTTCGCAATGAACTTTTGTAAGGAAAAGTCCGTGGGAATTATTTCAATATCTTTTACGGTTCTCAAGATATAACTCTTCAAAGTTCGATTGTTTCTGAAGCAATTTGTTGTTCAGGCAAAAATAATGATGCTGAGTGTTGCACAGTGTGAACATTTATTTTTTTAACCCTTTTTAATTATCTCTTAATTACTCATTAGATAGTTTATGATTTGGTAATTGATACAGATGATTTTCAAGGACACAATTGAAACTTCCAAAATAAAACCCCTAGGACAAAAAATGTTACAGCTGACCAGTTGAAATGAAGATTCCAAAACAACGGATAGGGTAACATTTGTCATATGATATGTCCCACTTTTGACACCACAAGATTTGCATATTGAGCTCATATGTATTAATGATAAAAAAAAAGAAACAAATCAGGAATTGCTCTGTAAAAAGGTCAATTTGTGATGGATTTGATAGAAATTGCGGCTATTTCTTAGTTTTTAATGTTCTTTTTACATCAAATAACTAATTTTGTCATTTTTCATGTCACATGACCATTAAGCTGGTAGTTTACAGTGACTTGATTCGTGTCATATTTTATTCTTCAAAGCTATTGTGCTATTTCAACATGGACTCTTCTCTAAAATTACTTCAATGGGATAATTTATTCCTTCGTTGAGCAACATACTTAATGGTTCTAGTCGTAAACTCTAGACCCTTATGTGCAGAAGTTTTCAACGGTTACATCACTTGTCTCGGATGAATTGAATAAAAATGCAGTCGTTACATATACAGAAGAGTGGTGTGAAATCGGGTGTCAGTTGTCGAAAGTCAATTTGGTAGTCACATTTTGCACTCACAACTATCCGGTGTGTAACAAGCTACGTTCCAGCTATTGAAGAAGACCCCCATTGCAACCACATTCACTCATTCTGGTTGCCACATCCTTGCTGGGACTACCAATTTGACTCTCTAAAACTGGATACCGATTCCACAACACTTCGATTTGGGCTACCCCAAAAATCGGATCCCATCCGACTCAGCGAGGGTCCACTTCCACACCCAACCAAACTGTGACGTAACGTGGCAACTGTCCCGAATGGACGAGGGAAAACGACAGTACATATTTCAAATTAGACACGATATAAACCTAATGTCGAACGGCAGGCAAGTTGAGAACAAAGTCTGGAGCACATTGCACAAGCTGGTTGTATTATCGCGTTGCTGTCTGTTAGTTCGTTATTTAGATGGAGTTTTACGGCCCAGTTTTCAACCTATTGGTTCAAGACGAGCCGGCCACGGTCTTTTTCCAGTTGTGGCTCACTGGCTTGTTTTCCCGACTCCATTGCTTACATGGAGCATCACGCACAACGGCAGTAGGTTCCATTGTTAGAATCTTTGGTATGACTCGACCTGGAAACAGAACCTGGGTCTTCCGAGAGGCGGGCTTCCGGGTGAGCTGCGGGCGCTCTTACCGTTAGACCAAACACGCGGTCGCGTTTCTGTCGGATTAGACACTTGTCATACATTCTTATTAACCGAAACCAATAAGACGTGTCGAAGAACTTTCATGACTAGGGAAATGAACATCTTGATTCTTCAACGTCAACAGAAAATTTTGACAAATTTACCAACGAGATGAAGCTTATTTAATTTTCATAATCGCCACACACCTCTTACAATGATAATCACCAAAAGCATGCTTTTTATAACATCAGCAGGGGCAAAGATCGATTTTCCATGTTTACGTTTAGTTTTTTCTGAAGAACAGAACTTATGTTTATCAGTTTCGCGGAACCACCATTCTCCCCCTTCCCTCTTTGGGTGCGTATTTATGTAATCATAGTCACAGCTAACAGGTGGCTTTAGTTTACGAGTCTACTTCGTCCTAATGTACAGAGTTTCCACTACAAACACCTGTAATTATTTATTAATGTGTGAAGATTGTTGCGTTGAAAGTCTTTAGACTGAACATACGGATTCACCTCATGGAGATTCCCTCCTCACTCCATTAAGCTTAGTTTTTCCCCGTCATCTTGGGATAAGGATTACATTTTATTGCGCGCGAGATTAATGTTTCGTTTCGCTACGTTTGCATCGAATCCTTTCCCTGATTTCAACTTTTGAAGTATCGCATAAACAAAGCACGTAACTTGTTTCACTAACTTTGAGAAAAGAAAACATCAAGAGGAGGAAGAGAGTTAAATTGAAAGATTGATTATCACATAAATCTTGTTGGAATTGAAGCTTTTGTAAAAAACGAATTGAGAGAAAGGCAAAGAAAGAATCGTGTTTCCGGCCCCTGGAACTATCGTTCTACGAGTAATATAGGTATTTATTGAACATCCCAACTGGAGAAGCTTTGTACGACTCACCGCCAGTTGATTGATTTATATTAAGTAAAAGACGTTCAAATTTCATACACAAAAAAGGTGTAAGGACCTCTATGATTTTGATTACAAGATCAGTGTGTCTTTTATTTTATTATTTAAAAAACCCAGGTAGATGCTAAAACTAAATATTTTACAAAACGCCACTAAATTAAAATTGTTCCTGTGCGGAATAAGTGTGCCCCTCTGGCAAAGTTCTTCTTTTCCTTCCGTTCATCCTCATTATGTGTATTTTTGGTAAGCCTTATACCCTATACGTAGGTGTACCGTGTATGTTTACGTCGTACATAAATGAGGTTAATGCCAGTGCGTGGTATTAGTTACTACAAATGAAACAGGACGAAGGAAGATTTGCATGTTTTTGGATTTAAATCCAGAGAGGATATATTAGAAGCCTTACCAAAATACGAACAAACTGTTTGCCTTTAGTGTGCAGTATAGCTATAAGGAGGGAAACTGAAAATTTGAGGTTAAAAGTTTGATAATACTTGCAAAGCATGTATAATGTTAATAAGACTGCATTTTGCCTTTTGTTGAGAGCATCAAGTTACAGGTTACTACTACACCAGGAGAATTAGTTTGTCACGATTTTGAGTATTGCTTTCGAAGACCTTCGCGTATATTTTTTGGATGTATTGAATTTTGATGAAAGCTGTTACGAGTAGGGTACCATCACCAAATTTAAAAAAATATATAGGCCATTAAATAATCGTTAATACATGTACAGAAAATACCTGGTTGTTGTCCTTAATTTGTTAGTGAACTTTTGGACATACTTGAGCAGAATGCTTACCGAAAAAATATTTCATCTGCACGCATTAACTTTTCTTCCATTTTCTTTTGCTCCTATTGTAGGGTTAAGCTGGGTGAATTGGGTTTACGGGGTGGTTCAATTGTTCGGCTTACTTTTCATTGCATTACCATGATTGCATCATGCATGGTGGTCAGTATAGACCACGGACTTATATACATGGACAGAGCATGTAACACGTCGTCCTATCCGTAGGTGGTCGCCAACGGCTGAGACAAAAAAGGCGCACCAATATGGCCGCCGTGAAGCTATAAATCGTCTGATTTGACGACGAATCTGTCATATTTTGAGGAAAAGTTAAAGTTGAATGGGAAAGAATATCATATTCATGCAATACGTGAAGTGATTTTGACCTTAACTTGCCATATTTTGAAAATAATTCAACTTTCTTGCAAAATCTGGGAATTGACTTGAGCAAGTCCAAATTTTTACATAAAATCATAGCAGACAGCCATCTTGGTGTGCTTTTTCTCACACTGGACTGGACAGCATGGTGTCCTACCAAGAAAGTGCATGCAAAAATGATGTGAAAAGGAGTGAAATTTCTTCTACTCCCGAGGAACCGTTAGGCAAAAAACACAAGCAAGAAAAGGTGAACTTAAAGGGCCAAACCTCTCACCCCAAACTACAATTTTGGCACCCGGGTACCGAAATTCTCAATTGGCTCAGCTCTTTGATTGACAACTAATTCAAACAATGCAGAGTGCCAAAGCTTATATTACACAGCATGAACGGTACTGAGAGTGTTTCGATTATATAAATTAAGTTTTTCTATACTCACCCTGAAGCAATAAACTGAGATTGGGTCTGGATGAGGATGAATTTCAGACAATTGTGGGAGGGGCTTCAGTAACTTGAAGAAGGTTAGGAGAATTGGTACTGTTTGTGGTGAGAGAACTGGACCTTTAAGTAATAGATTCAGCGTACTTGACGTAGAAAGTGTAAGAGAGACGCCTAGAGAGGAAAATTATAGCCTGGAAAAATCTGTGGAACTGGCTGTTCGTGAGGCATTCAGTAAGTTCAAGCCTAAGCCTAAACCTAAACACGCTCAACCTATAGCCACGCTAACGCCTAACATAGCTGTGGGAGAGAATCTTGAGAACGATCTTGCAAGTCTGGGAAGTAAAATTTTGAAAGCTATGAGGGATGATAATAAAGTTTGGACTGTTGATGGCAGAATTTTTGGTGTCATGGATAAAGAGGGTAAAGATAGTAAAATTTGTCTAGATGCTATTACTGATACAAACAAATTAGGCTGGAGTGGCGAGAAGCTTAAGGATTTGCATCTCTACGTGTCTTCGTAGGATTGTCGTTCGTTATTCCGAAGGCTCGTTATCCCTAAGGTTCGTTATTCCGAATAGGAAATAAGGATCGTTATTCCGAAGGTCCGTTATTCCGAAAGAGAATAAGGGTCTTTATTCCGAAGGTTCGCTATTCCGCAGGTTCGTTATTCCGAAGGTTCGTTATTCCGAATAGAGGATAAGGGTCGTTTTTCCGAAGGGTCGTTATTCCGAATAGAGGATGTGGACTCTTATCCCCCCAAATATACAGGGGCACAGCTTCTGTGTTAGGAACGGTATTATCTGACCTACCTTCCCTTCCACAAATTCCATAGATCGATGCAAAGACGTCCCCACTCAATGATCACCACGCCGTTAATACAAACCTAAGCAAGTTGTTGAAATTTTAAAATTAACTACTTATTAACCATTTGAGTCAGACCACCTTAAAGGCCCAGTTCTCTCACCCGAAACAGTACCAGTTCTTCATTTACATTAATTAACGTCAATAAACATAGTCGTTAATGGTGTGAAGGAAGAAGAAAAGTTGACGACATCCTCTGTTCCGAATAACGCTCCCTATCCTGTATTCGGAATAACGAACCTTCGGAATAACGACTCTTATTCTTTATTCGGAATAACGAACCTTCGGAATAACGACCCTCATGTTTTATTCGGATTAACGAACCTTCGGAGTAACGATCCTTCGGAATAATGATCAGACCCCCTTTGTAGGCCAGGCAGGCACCAGTCCGACCTGATTGTGGTCATGTACATGCACCGGTGGCTCCACTGGACTCTGTCGCTTTACCCAAGACCATTCTTATAAAAAAAAAAAAAAAAACTACACATTAAAATCTTTAAGGATCTGTTGTCTCAACGTTTGCGGAATCAAGGGAAAGCTTGATAGTGGTATTCTGTTCGATTATGTCCGAAATTTTCAAATTGTTTGCCTTACGGAAACGAAAACTGATCATTTGGAACAGGATACATTTCAGGGTACAACATTCATTGCGCTGTTAAGCGATCAGCTGAAGGCCGTTTTGGCGGAATTCATGGTATTGTGGTATTGGTATCTCATGCTTTGTCTGGGACATACCGTGTTTTGTTGGATACTTGTTCCTCATCATCTCTCTGACTTAAGTTTGATCGGAATGCATTTGGACAAGAGATGCATTTAGGAGCATTGTATATTCCGCACGAAGGATCGAAGTATTATAAAACCGACACCTTCGATGATGTCGCAAAAGATTGTGTTAATTTGAAAGCTGAATTCCAAATACCGATCTGTATTGTGGGACATCATAATTCCCGAACCGGCATACTCAACGACTTTGTATTATTCGATGATACCGTGACGGTTGCAGCTACCGCTGGCTTACAATCAACATCCAATGACTTGAATTTTAAAGATGAATTAGAAGAACTAGGGATCTGCACAGAAAGATTCAATTCTGATACTAGTACTAATAACAATGGAAGAAAGCTTATTGAACTGTGTAAGGGGCTCGATTTACACATACTCAACGGTCGATTTGGTAGTGATATAAAAATAGGGAATTTCACTTGTGATGGGAAGAGCACTATTGATTATGTGATTGCGTCACCTGAGCTTATGCCAAGGGTCACGGATTTTACAGTGGATATTTTTGATAAATTTATGTCAGACAAGCACTGCCCAGTTTGGGTAGAATTTACATTCAAGTGTTTCCCATTCACTACACGGATTAATCTTCCCCAAATCATTCCTCAGTGGAAAACCTTTGAAAATAGTTTTCCGAAAATTAAATGGAAGGTGACTTTGTTGATGCTCTTAACAATGATGCTCTTACTGACTTTATAGAATCCCTTGATTTGATTGATATTGATAATGTATCTCAAACTGATATTGATGGAGTTGACAATAACCTACAAAATTGTTTATGAACTCCGCAGAAAAAGCAGGTCTTGTGACACCGATTAAGAGATGTAAAGTCAATAACAGGCAACGTAATATGTGGTTTAATGATATTTGTAGAACAATGAAAGCAAATTATGTTAAAGCTAAGAAAGATTATAAGAAATTGAAATCTATTGAAAGCAAGGAAATAATGTATTCTGCTTTTAAAATGTATAAGATATCATTGAGGAGAGCAAAACGTGATTATTACAGGGATAAACACAGAGAAATGAGAATGTTAAAATCCTCAGATCCAAAGAAATATTGGGCTTTAATTAATAAATCAGATTCAAGTTATGATTACTCATGTTGTATTTCTACTGATAACTTTATGTATTTCTTTCGAAGTATGAATCAAGGAAGTAAAACTGATGGTGATTGTTATCCTGGTATTGATCTTACAAATGATTCCGTTAACGAGCCCTTAAAGGCCCAATTTTCTCATCCTAAGCAGTACCAATTCTCCTAACCTTCTTAATTAAGCCCCTCCCATATAAAATTCACCCTCATCCAGACACAATCTCATTTTATTGCTTCAGGGTGAATAAAGAAAGCTCAATGTGCATAATCAAAACACTATCAGAACAGTTCGTGCTGTGTAATATAAGTTTTGGTACTCTGCATTGTTTGAATTAGCAGTCAATCAAAAAGCTGAGCCAATTGAGAGTTTCTGTTACCCTATACTAGAAGTGTAGTTTGGGGTGAGAAGATTGTCCCTTTAAATAGAGTATAATTTCTTTTGATGAAGTTTCTCATCAAATCCAAAAATTAAAGAATACTAAGGCTCCGGGCTATGATCAAATTATTAATGAATTTCTTAAGTATAATACACCTCAGATTGTTGGGTTGATAACAAAGTTTTGCAATGTTGTTTTCTCCTCTAGTGTTGTACCGACGAGCTGGACAGTTGGGCTTATTACTCCAATCTTTAAGGGAAACCGACCAAAAGATGATATTGACAACTACAGAAGAATTACCCTTTTAAGTTGTGTAGGAAAATTGTTTACTTCAATATTAAATGACAGAATTACCAGCTATCTGGATCAAACGGGTGTAATTGGTGATGATCAAGCTGGGTTTAGAAGTGGCTTTTCTACATAAGACCACATATTTGTGTTACATTCTGTTATTAATTATTATATTAGCAAGAGGAAACGAATTTATTGTGCATTTGTAGACTATAGAAAAGCGTTCGATCTTATTGACCGGAAATATTTGTGGGCGAAACTATCAGCTAATAATATTAAAGGAAAAATGATAAAGGTCATTCACACCTTGTATAATAATGCTAAATCGTGAATTGTGAATAATGGTATTAAATCCGATTTCTTTACCTATAATGTAGGGGTTAGACAAGGGGAAAATTTGTCACCAGTCCCTTTCACCATATTTCTCAATGACTTCGAAATGTTTATTAGTAATTACTATGGTGACCTCGGCCAGCTGTCGTCTTCAGTCAAAGAGCAGTTAAAGGCATATTTTCATCATCCCAAACAGTTCCAGTTCTCCCAACCTACTTAATTCTAGCCCCACCCACATTCTAAAACTCATCTTTATCCAGACACAATCCTAGTTTATTGCTACATGGCTTGTCCCAGTGGCCATACAAGTCCATAATGTGTAATCAAGACACTCTCAGTGCCCATGCTGTATAATTTAGCTATGATGCACTGTTTGAATGTGATGCCAATCAAAGAGCTGTACCAATTGAGAGTTTTGATATATGTATACTGAAACTGTAGTTTAGAGTGACGAATGACTACCTTTAAGTAATGGAGATGTTGAATTTTTTTAGGCTATTTACTCTTTCATACGCTGACAATACTATTGTTTAAGCGGAAAATGAAGATGACTTACAACTAGCTTTGAATGGTGTACATGACTACTGTAAGAGGTGAAATATGACGGTTAATGCAAGTAAAAGTAAGATATTCTCCAGAGGTAAAGTTAGGAAGAGGCCAAAGTTTAGACTTGGTAACTTCCCGGTGGAAATTGTTGATAGTTACACTTACTTAGGAACCATTTTTAATTATAATAATAATAAATTTTCCCTAGCTGCTAAGAAGCAAGTGGACCAGGCAAGGCGTGCTATGTATGGTATGTTAAATAAAAGCTCTAGTCTTTGTCTTCCTTTGGATTTAAAACTTAAATTATTTGACCAATTAGTTATACCGGTTTTATTGAATGGATGTGAAATCTGGGGTTTTGATGACCTTAAACGAATAGAAGCTTTCCATATTAAATTTTGTAAGTCTTTATTAAAGCTTGGTAAAAATACCCCGAATTGTATGGTGTATGGTGAACTTGTGCTTCACAAATTAATTAAAACAATTGAAATTAGGATGATTAATTTTTGGTATCGTATTATCACAGGTAGTGAACATAAACTGTCATACGGGATGTATCAATTCTTAAGAGCTCTTGATGTCAATGGTATTTACAGTTCCCCTTGGTTAGTTAAGATCAAAAATATTTTGAATGAGTCTGGAATGTCTTTTGTCTGGAGTTTACCAGAACATTTAGGCGTAGACCATATAGACAGTACGCAAGTCTCTTCTCAAAAATCCTGGTGAAATAATTCAATAAGTAGAAGATTAAGTGACATCTATGAACAAGAATGGTTGACAGAGGTTAATAATCATTCACATTGTAAGATATATAGGATGTTTCGAGAAATATTTACTATGCCTAAGTCCCCCTGGATCTGTAATTCTTTGTAAATATAGATGTAGTAATGTCACCATTCCTTCCGTTTCTGGTAGATACTAAGGTCTTGATGTACATGAAAGAATTTGTTTTCTCTGTTCTGAAAACCAAATCGGTGACGAATTTCACTATATTTTTGAATGCCCCTTTTTTCCAATGAGCGTAGGAAGTATTTAAATACATTTTTTAGAACAAGAGCAAGTGCATATAAAATTACTTTTCCAGTCAAGTAATAAAGGGGTCCTTGGGAATTTGAGTTATTTTTGTTGGAAAATCATAGAAAAGTTTCGTCAGTTGTAAACACTGTATTACCTATATTCTTTCTTTTCAAAACTGGTGCCAGTATTTTACTCATTCGACAGTCATTCACGTCATTGTAATTAAATGTTTTTTGTTCTTTTTCTTTTCTTTCTTATGCATTTGTAGGCCTATATATATGATTTCGTCTTAAGTGCTATAATTTTTGTCATGTATATGTTTTTCACATTCAGTTCTGATACCTCCCCGGAGGTCAAACAGAAATAAATTGAACTTGAACTTGAACTCACACGTACGGTAGCGACAATCTACCGTGCAGTATGCTCTGTCCATGTATAGGAAGTCCGTGGTGTAGACCCTTTACAAAAGAATATGAAAAGTATTCGGTGCACCCTTCTAAAACGTTTCCTAATCATCATCCCCGTAAATCCTTTCAATTCATTTATTTGGTTTTCACAGTATTTGATAGTAATTTTAAAGTATACAGAAGTAGAAATACAAAATTACATAATACCAAGATATTGTAAGGTGAAACACTCTAATTTGACCAACCCAGGCACTTGCAGAAAGCGATGGAGAGAGAAAAAAATTAGGACCACATATCCTGCCTTTACCCCGCCAAATCCTGCCCATACGTTCCTTTACTCCGTCCGGAAACCACTCTTGATGCGTCCAAAACAGTCACGAATTATTTATTCAAAGAATCAAGTTCAACAGTTTCTTTTTGTGAAAAATAAGTAACAATCAATACTGTTCACTGGATTTAGAAATATCAAAAACACACAAACACACACACCCAAACGCACATACAAACACAGTGAACTATGCAAGTACAAAATGCGACTTGAAAGTCAAGTCAACTGGTTTACTAAAAGTGATCACACAATCCACGGATCAGATTTGTTAAAATGGTTAAATGTGTGTGGACAATTTTTGAAAAAAATAAGCGGCCAGACAGTCTTCTATATGTTTTCACCAAGTAGGCCTACGAAACGAAACAAAATAGAAACCTAACCACCAATATTTAGATAAAAAATTGCCACATTTGACCTTGTACTTTGCTTTAACCGGTCCTTAATATAAATAAAGCATCCTGACATCAAGGAACTCATCCAAATCTCAACGGGTGAAGCCTCCTCATTGTCCCAATAAGCTGCGCCATGACAGAGTTATGATGGCCTCGGGAAGTTGGGATTGGGTCAGTATAGTACTGTGTCATCCAATGACGAAGCTGAACTCCTTCGGAAGTAAGTGCTTGGTTTCGCCGAACGGCTTTTCGCCGAAGTGTTGGGAGGACTTTACAAATAATAATTTGATACTACGTGTCTGATGAGGTATTTTTTGATCAACTGGTAGATCGGATGAGGTTTTACCGACCTCAGTTTCAAACCAATTTGTTTTAAGTCGGGCCAGCCACGACCTTTTTCAAGTAATGGTTCACTGGCTTGTTTTCCCTGCTCCATTTCTTATGCTGAGCACCAAGCACAATGGCAGAAGGATCCATTTTAAAAGTTCTCGATTTGACGCGGCCAGGAGTAGAACTCCACTGGCAAACCTAACGACTGCAAGTCGAATGTTCTAACCGATCACTGATCAATTGACAGCTTTAGTAAGCACGGTAAGTCCCCGTATATCCGCCTTCCCATGAAACTGCAGCAGCGTTCTCTCTTGGTATTCATCGAAATTTATCTTGTTTGTCTGATAAGACGAGACTTAATCCATTCGGTCAATTAAAAGATTGGCCTATTAATCTTCGGTGTAAATAAAGTAGGCCTAAGACAATATGCCTGAACTACTGTGTTAATGGAATCCTTGGTCTGTCTGTGTGACACGTTAAAGCAAAGAGGAAGTCGATTACGACTAGTTACACAATACTTGAAAAATGGAAAACATTCGTCGGTTAACGACGTCAAGATACGTGGCTTTATAAATCACACGGCACTATTGCAATAGTTAACATGATTCCCATATGAAAATTTTTATAATTAAATCAATAACATATGTTCTTTTTTATAATTTTGGACAAACTATATCTAGTGAAGCACATATTGCCGGCAGAATTAATTCTGTAATAACTGGCCGTCGAGGAAAAAACTCTGCAATTACTTAGCTTTATAACTCATCAAGTGTATTCCATGCTAAGTCTCCGGGGGATTTTCCCATTTACAGCAAGGCGAACGGCCTGTAAATTGTTCGAAGGAGCTAATAATCTGAACGTCCATGTATATTGAACCCAACTAATAATGTTCACGCCCTACTCACGGTTTTTGTATAAACCACATTTGCTCACCGTTCAGTGCTTGTCATACTTACATGGTTTGACGGGTACGAACATAATCAATGACGTACATGAGTTACGGACGTCACAGAACATTGTAAACATCATCGAACAACGCGTGAACATCACTGCAAACGATGTATCAACGATGTTTACGATATGTGGCGTGCAAAAAAAAAAACGGTGGCTTACAGAGCAGTACTAGTCTCTGAGTGGGGCGGGGTTGTATAATATGTCGGTATTCCCCGGTTATCGTAAGAGAGGAAAAAGAACAGGGGGACTTGACAGGGATTTGAACCATATTTGAAATCGGAGTTGATTCTGAATCTTATTTGAACTTTACTTTTTAATCTACAGTACCTGACGCTATGTTTCTGTATCGTTAAATCCTATTTTTTGCAGAACGCAAATCTGCGGACGCAGTTTTCTCCTTACGTGAGTGATACTCTGCATAAGCAATGGAATAGTAATATAAGTCCAATGTCTCACAAATGGCAAAAAAGGCCGTCTGCTGAGCTATGTTAATGCAGAGAGTTATAAAATGAGGCGTAGCACAACCCTGTCTAACCGTAAACCTTACTCCCTACGATGCCATTCGTCACTCTATGTCCATAGTAACGTAACACATCCATCTGTCAATGGAGTTTTAGTACCGACAGTTAATGACTTAAGCTGTTTCCGACGTTCAAGCGGCATTTTATTTCATTTCATTAATTTGTTTTTCGTAACAAAAAACAATATACAATATATTGTCACAAGTAAAATGAAAGTTGAAAGTTACGAAAGAAATACTCTAAAAACCTTGTTAGCTTAGGAAAGGAGCACTTCCTGGAAGCCATACAAAATGGAGAATTCAATGAATGACTCGTAGACTCCAACCTAGGATTTGCTAGAGACTCCAACCTTTTTGCTATATAGGGCCTGTCTGCATGATCATACATTTGTCCTTAAATATCTCCATACGGTACTGCCCAGAAACATTGCTGGGAAGATTGCACTAGATGGAGTTTTGCGGCCCACGGTCACAGCTATTTTCCAGTTGTGGCTCACTGGCTTGTTTCCTACTCCATTGCTTATGCTGAGCACTCAGCACAAAGGCAGGAGGTTCCGCTTTTAAAATCTTCCTTATGACCCGGCCAGGACTAAAACTCCCGAGCTCCCAACTGCTGTAACCTGTAAGATCTTGATCCAATTTATTGGAAAAGCATCGTCTGCATGGTTGTTCTTTTGCACTATATAGTCATCACTCATTACCTATACAGCTATATGTATGGTGACGCTTGCCTATTGTATAATTGTCTTGACGAGAGACTCACCCCCCCCCCCCCATTCAAAGAAAAAGAAGAAAACAAGGGTAAAATTTAAATATTATCTTACAGGTACTCCATTAAATATGCCTACCTTAAAATCCAAGAGCCTCAGAAAAGAAGATCCCTTTATAGGTTCCAGATTGAGAAATTATTTTCTTATTTTATGGAAGTTTACAATCCAGAAAGATCTATTAATCAGTTGATGATGGAACGCCGGTTAGATGTTGTTGACGAGCGTGTAAGATTTAAGCAACTACCGTCTTTTTGGTTGGTCTTTGCCTTATAATGATCTACAGTACGGTAGACTTACAGTATCTCTAAATTTCCTTTTATAAATTTCTGTAAGAATGAACTTATTAGGTGTAAATGAGAGAGCGAGAGCGTCTGAATTCTGCACAGGTTCAATAATATTAGTAATGACAATGTGTTTAGGAAGCATTAGCAATTCCTTATGGTTGATTCTTCACTCAAACTTCTTCCTGTGTTTTCTTAATAGCCTAACCTTACCCTTCAAAATGATTCGATGTTAGAAAAAAAAGGTAGAGTCGAATTCGCCAGCAAGGTGTAACGACCTAAATTTAACGAGGGGGAAGGAGACAAAAAACTTCGATTAGGGGTCTTCCGACGAAGCAAATATCTCGAAACTAGCAAATATTACAAACGAGTACGTGCGGATTAGAATAGCTTGTATACCATAAACATGTCCGAACTGTGAATACAAACCATTAAAGAGGCGCGAAAGAGATAGGAAAAAATAACGGAGCGAATTATGGGATGAAAGAGCGGAGAACTTTTTACCATCGCTTACAGTTGTGCTCTGCATGCATGTCAAGCGCGACAGGCTCAGATTCACATTTCACGAGTTGCCCATTTTGTAATTTGTCGGAGGTAAAGATGGTTGGATTTCGTGATTTTTGCGGAAGATCTAAAGCTTCATCAGCTTGTTCTGTGACGGGTAATTTATTTACGTCTGTGTCATGCATTTCAGTTTATCATAAAAAAAGCTAAAGTACAAGCGAAACTATTGCTAGTGAAAGTTATAACCGAGGTGTTGTTGTCTACATCTGTGAACCAGTAATTCGTTGCAAAATACCTGTTCAGGTTGATTTATAACCATGTTTTCCCTGAAGACCTATGTTGTACGAATGTCTGATCTTGATATGGCTTTCGTTTGGTTCACCATGTAATTTGTATCCTACTTGTAGCAACAACTAACCGAAGCTTAGCTTCATCCGAGCCTAACTATAACAAAAACGTCTGAACCGTACGCTCCATAAAAATATCATATTCAAATTGAATCAGAAAAGGATCAAATGTGCACTTAACTGGGTGAAAGGTCAAATATTTTTTCTAGTTTTGACTTAGAATTAACCTAATTTAGTCAAATAGTTTATCCTTTTCTGGTTTAATTTGAACTGGACCATTTAGAGTAAAATTCAGTGGTCAAATGGTTGTAATACCGTCACTCTTATTTACTTCTTGGGAATATAAATCGATATGATTTTTCCGTTTTAAATTGATTGTTTGGTACACGGCTCAAGTCCAATTTCGAGCCTCGTTGGGAGCCCATATGAGTTACTGTTACATGTAGAGTTGTATGATTTACTCCTTCTTGAAACGTTTCATTATCGTGGCAAAACTGAGAGAACCAAACTGTAATTTATACTTTATTGCACCCGTGAGAAGTGTCGGTGTGACAGCGTGCTGAAAACTCCTATATTAATATATTTCTTTCTAAAAGATTCCGACACCACTAACATAGATGCTAGGCTATATTACACCTTAAAAGCGACACAAACACTATAGAACGCGGTCCGAGGAAGTTAGTAGCTTAGGCTGAAAGAAAATGGCAAGTAACAGCTGGAGGGAGCCTAAGGGCTGGGTAAAATGTGTTGACATTTTGTTTAAATTTGGCAAAACTTTCCAAGACGAGTTTCATTTCACAGCCTAGTTCTGAATGCAAGATGAATTAAAGTGACACTATACATACAACACGTCTTCAGGGATACATTAAAGTGACTTAATAATGAAGAAAGATTTAATTATCGAACCCGATCGAGAATATGTCGGTCTGCCATCTTGATTGCCCGTGGGCAGTGAAACTCCTAGTTATGACCGTTTAATAAAATGACTGCGAGACAGAAAGACTTTAAAATAGACTTCAATCGGACTAAAATAAGGCCGTATGTTCAGTGGTAAAAAAATGACAAAAAATATTTTATTGTAAGCCATCATGATTATACAATTTCGTATGACATAGAAAGTGCAGACATCTTGAATTTAGCCAAATAATACGGTATAACCGGAGATCTGGAAGAACTTCAAACTCCTAGTAGTCCTATGGATTAAATAATTCTTCAATGACACCGGTAAACAAGTAAATCATTAGTCGAATTAACGAACATCGTTTTATTCTATTATCCCTTTTTCACGTTGGGATAAGTAAACTGAGCCTACACACAGAGACTCAGTCTTCTAAGTTGAGTTTAGAGCCATATTTCGTTAACTAAGATTAAACAGAAACAATGAGTTCTCCCTACATCCCAGAAGAGTGAAATTATCGGCTGATCTAAAATTAAGATCGAATATTCATTCTTAAAGAGTGAGAATTGACTCTTTTTGAATAATGTTTTCACCCCAAATATAGACTGGTCCCCATTTTCATTCTAAAGAAAGTGAGTTTCCACTGTCCACTTCAAAGTTTTTACAGAGTACTCAGAGCTTAATTGTGAGAAAATGAACCTTTTTAAAATGTTAAATAACACAAGGTGCATTCATAACTGTGGCAAAGGCTACATTACTTAGCGTTTTACGACCAATTGGGGATATCCTGCCTACGGATTCTAGACCCTCCCCATTGCACTATGTTAATATAAATGGAAACTGCTTCCGGCATCCACGTTTTCATGACAAAAATCAATATGGGAGCGATGTTTGCCAAATGAGGAGGTTTATGTCTGCGGTCTTTGCTCGAAAATATTATCGACACGATCCGTTTCTTGGATAAGGATTCTCGTTGGAACAAAACATTGGCAGCAAACTTTCCCTCGTTCTCTTTATATCTGGGCCACCAATTATGTTTTGGTATATATACGTTCCCGACTTAACTTCAATTAGACTGTTTCTGAAAAATGTTATGATTAAGTCAATTTGGTCAACTTCAAGGAAGAGTACCGACTGACAAATGTAGAATCATACAAATCGGAAGGAGAAAACACGTAAATTAAGGTTTGTGATAGATACTCTTTTCTTAAACTTACTTTTAGTTAGTTTATTGGTGTTGGCAAGATTTTATGCCTTCTTTTTATTAAAGTCCCCTCGACTCTCTGGCGAAGACCCAAAGGGGGAAAACCAAGCATTTCCTCCCGGAGGAGTTCTCCTCCCTTAAAGAGCTAAACGTCCCAAATGGACAAGTACGCCCTCTAAAGGACAAACATGTGTGGTCCTGCTCTAGACAGGCTGAATAGAACAGAAGCCACACCCTGGATGCAGCAAGATTTTATTCCGACTATATTTTCATCAAAGTAAATTCATGTAATGTTTCCTTTTTTGTAAATTCTGATCATAAAGAAATGGTAATTACCAAACATGCAAGTATTGTGAATAGCACACTCTTAAACACATATTTAGCAATTATACACATCTTTTTCTTTCACTTTTTAATAGCAATTAAACTCTTTAGTTTTAACAATTATAAACATGTATGAATGCGGAATGTTTAGCGGTTAAACACACGTATTTAAACTCAAAGTTTTTACGAAGTGGGGGAAGAAAAGTGTTTAGAAAAGCGTTTAATTCCTACACACCTTTTGTTGAGTGTAAGATTTTTGCGGTAAATTAATTTAATCGAACACTTTAATTGATTATTAAGTCAACTAAGTTAATCCCATATTTGATAATGATTAAGAGATTCAATCATCAAAACACTCTATAACCTGGACGTAATCTAATCCATCATCGTACCAGTGCATAATATGCAACAAGCCTCAGAGGGGATATGAAAACTCCCCCCAAATTAATATGACAACCCCCCCCCCCCCCCAGTCAATAACTTCTAGTAACTCTCTGTCCAAAAGCATTTGAGCATAGCTGTTTATAGTTTAATACGCATAGCTGTTTATAGTTTAATACTGAATGCAGATAATAACCGTGAGTTTTGATCAACATCCATTCAAATCGTACGATCTTCTGGATGGCTTGAAGAGTCAGGTGCCTAGGTTTTGGCACCTGACTTTCCCCGTATTAAGATTAAAACTGCTAAATTGTGTATGTTCGTTTACAAAATTATCTCAAGCAGGGCAAGAACAGCCCCCCCCCCCCCCGACTCTATTTTAGAGTAAAAGCTGAATTTCACGATCTTCTTCAAAGTATCTGTCATAATATTTTAGGACCTCAATATTGTATATTTTAAGTAAACAAAGCAGTTACCAGTAAAATGCCACATTTGAAGAAAAACGTATGATCACATGACTTTCAAGAGTCAATCATGTAACAGCACAGTCTACTACTCCAAGTTGAGGTGACTGCACTAGCCCTTTAAGCTCAGGAGGCCCTATAAGGGTAAGAGGATTCTGTGGCTCTGTCTTGGGTTCGTCCTCTTGCATCGTTTGCTTGATATTGGAATTAAGTTAAAGGCCTGATCCTCTCATCACCCAAAACGGTTTCAATTCTCCTTACTTAAAGGGCCAAACCTCTCACCCCAAACTACAATTTTGGTACAGGGTACCAAAATTCTCAGTTGGCTCAGCTCTTTGCTTGGCAGTTAATTCAAACAATGCAGAGTACCAAAGCTTATATTACACAGCATGCACAGCACTGGGAGTGTTTTGATTATATAAATTGAATTTTCTTTATTCACCCTGAACCAATAAACTGAGATTGTATCAGAATGAGCATGAATTTTAGACAATTGTGGAAGGGGCTTAAGTCAGAAGGTTAGGAAAATTGGTACTGTTCGGGGTGAAAGAACTGGGCCTTTAAAGCCCTCCGAGCTCTCCCACAACTATCTGAAATTATCATCCTCTTTCAGACACAATCTCAGTTTATTGCTTCAGGGTGAGTATACAAGACCCAATGTGAAATAAAAACTGCCACAGCACAGTACACGCTGAGTAATATGATCTTCTGCATTCTGCATTTTTGAACTAGCTGACGATCAAAGAGCTGAGCAAACTGGGAATATCTGTAGACTACTACAAAAATTGAGATTTGGGGTGAGATGATTGGCCCTTTAAAGTGTACCTCAAGTCTCGAATTTTGGAAACGTATATTTTAGAGGTTGCAAAAGTGATCTTTACACATCCAACCATAGTCATTCCTGGTTTCATTGTTGAGATATTAATTTGTTCACTTAAAACAAAATAGTTCGTCGTGCAATAATTTGTGGCTTTCTTGCTGTATAACTCACCTTAGTTGCTTGCTTCCCCTTTAAAATTAAAATGATTTTATGACCTTGCAAGCTTTGCGTTTGTTTCCATAACCTGTTGTACAAAGAGGAGAGAGATCTTAATTAATTGCATCACCTAGAAAGTGTAGGAGTGCTATCACATATCGGTACAAGGTGCAGTAACTTTCAAGTCAACAAAGAAACAGAAAGATTTAATTTGAGTAGTACAACAACGAGATCACAATTTATTGCGTAATGTACGGTACCATTTTAAATTGAGTGAATAAATTTCCACATTTTACATCTCAGCTCGGGGATGTCTCATGAAGATGGGAGTTAGACTGTTTGAATTCATTTTTCATGCTCCGTAATATATGTTTTTGAAATTCTATGCTTATGGTACATTTTAATTATAGACCTAAGGTTAATTGAGAATAGTTGCAGACCTAAGTGAAGTAAGAGAGCCGTTAAAAGTGTAGGTATTATTTGTAATATTTGTGAACCAACCATTCCATGATATATAATTGAAAACTAAATTTGTACCAACCAGAATAATGCATATGTAAGGTCCTCTTTCTTTCTGAATGGACCAAAGCTATCTGTGGATACTGAGAGTGAGCAGTAGCTTTAACAGTTTAAGATGTAGCTAACATTTAGTAAAAGTAACAACACATCGTGAAGACGTACCCGTACCGATGGAACGGGTTTAGTTGCAGATACCAACAACACACTCCATAAGATAATCGAAACCTCGAAGTGACCCATGGGCCAGCGTGACAGTGTTGCCCTGCTAAGTTGCTTACAGCCAAAATGAAAAAGGATTTCTTACGTTTCTGGTTTGCTGGTTGGAATGTATACATACATATGCGTCGCTGTCCCTTGTGAAAGGTTGGAATGACGTCATAGTTAAAAGTGTTTTAAAGGAACTCATAGAGTTGGTACCGATAATTTCATGGGAGTGTTCAAAGGTCAATACCACGTGACAATGCCTATAAATAGCATAATGAGCCAACTTTTATATTCAATAGTTGTGGAAAAAGTCAAAATTTGAACTTTGTGGTGTACGGACTTGTTATGGTTTTGTGCGTAATTTGGAAAAAGTGTCTGGGCACGAATTTTTGAAAACCGAACTGAACCGTTAAGTTATTTGTATGTATAGAATATGGGATTTATAAGTTTGACCATTTGCATGTGAAGAAAATTTAACAAGTTTGGAAAAATTTGTTGAACTTAATTTCATGAACCAACTCAATGACTCAATGAGCCGCCTTAATAGAAATGGCGTATATACACTCGATATTAGGTAATGTTCTGGTTGATACGTGTGAGAGACTGTATATGCCGTCATATCAGGGAACTACGTGTAGAAATGTTCTCAAAGCTCAGTAACCTCCGCAAACGTCTTATTTACAAATGGAAACACTATCTATATTAAGGACATTTATGAGATTTCCCTACATCCGACTTGCAGTCGGGAGGTCTGAAGTTCAAATCCTTGGCCGAGTCATACCAAATACTTTAAAATTAAAGAGGAGCCGTCTAACATTTTGCTTGGTGCTCATCATAAGCAATGGAGTAGGGAAAACAAGATAGGGATCCACAACTGGAAGAAGGCTATGACCGGTCCTATACTTAAACCACTGGGTTCGAAACCGAGCCGTTAAACTTCATCAAACTTACTACCTTACCCTTTACCCTCTTTTTATTTTTTCATCGGGTGTTCATAATTCTTTAGAGATCGATTGAACATGCAATTGCATGTTTACAAAAAAAGATCGTTGATGTACAGATAGAGAGTACGTGAGGATGGGTTGGTGGAGTCACGGTACTTTTTCTAAAGTCCTCCTGACTCTCTGGCAAAGACCCGTTCGGCGAAATCAAACTTTAAAGTGCTTCCCAAAGAAGCTATAGGTCCACCGATCAACCTCACGACCCTCAGACCATTTACATTATTGGTCTGTCATGAATGGTTCCATTCTAGACTGTATGACCGAAGAACAGATACTATATACACATGGTCGTTGGAGTCGCGGTTGTTGGACGATATTGGTGGGGTTGAGGTAATGCTTTCTTAGACACGGTATATAACTTTCTACGTAGTACCTTACTATCTACAATGATAGTTCATACAGAAACATTATTGAGGAAAAATTCAAAATTACTGATGATTGACATGAAATGTTATCGGTTGGAACCGTTACAAACCATCGATTAAAAGTTAGCGAGGTAAGTTTACACATAATCACATCAGTATATTCTGACATTTGTTCAAACAATAATTTTTCACATGATCGCAGAAAGACAAAGAATGCTACGAAGACATGTTCAAGCAAAACATGAACATGGTGTATTGAAGGTGTGATAAAAATTCCCATTTTTCTTCTAGTATATGGGAAAGAAGATAATATATACGTGTCGGATAAATGTCGCATTTCATCTTGTCCATTTGTCTAATCACGTGCATGTAACGCGAGCATGCGCACAGAGCAAGTCATCTTGGTATCCGTTTTTCCTGTTATCATAATACAGGTGTTTGTATTTACATGTTAATTTTACAGATTGCAGAATTGGTTCCTTTACGGAAATTTCAACTTCCACCCAACTGTCGAAAGTTCGATGGGATTCAAAGGAAAAGCTAATGCCGTTGAGGTTTTCTATATAGAAGAGCTTACAAATGGCACGGTTTAATTGATTAGACTCAGTTTGTACAAGAACTTCAAAAGAATATGAGAGGTAAGCGTTTCATTTTAAGCGTTAAATTAAACAAGGACAGGGTATGTATCGTGGTGACAGAGTTAAACTATAACTTCTTAATTGAAACTAAGTGCTAAGATGTATATACTTCGTCCAATTTAGTCTACTGTGTACTACAAGTGAACTGCTTAATGTTAAAGCTAATTTAATTTCCCGTAAAATAGCAAATAAGAGTCATATTTCCTTTTCTATTGGTCTATTTAAAGTGGATTACCCTTCCGTAGGCCAGAGCTGGAAAAAGGCCGTGGCCGGCTCGACTTGAACCAACTCGATGGGAACTGGTCCGTTAAACTCCATCTAATTAACTACATGTACCCTTCCCTAACCCGTAACTGCTTGCGATACGATTTTTAGGCCTACACTTCAACCTGCCTGTCACCAAGTCGTCTGCCATTTCTTTGACTCAAGGTAAAAGGGGGGATGTATATTCCACGGTATATTGTTCGATGTTTTGAAATATCCCTAAAATTTACAGTTTTATCAGGGTTCATCTCAGTTATTGAATAATTTCGTTTAGCTTTCTTGTTCAATTCTATAGTCTGTTTCCACCATTTTCAACCTCCTTATCTACACAAAAAATATGTTACGATGTTTTTTCTACTGGAAAGAAATTAGAACATTCTCCTCTAACGTACCCCTTGAACATAAGCTTCACGAACATGTGTACAATTAAGTTTATTTTATCTCCCATTTAGGGAGGATATTTACAGCACGACTTGAGTAAAACAGGTGCGCACAACATTTACAAGAGTTATACAGCCAATAGGAGTTTAGAGTTTACTCGTATGAGCCAAGATTAATTTTTGTTATTTCTTATCGGTGACGGTTCGCTTGTGCAGTATTAAATAATACATCGTAAATATTGTAAACGCGGCTGTCAGTGCATGTCATAGTTTTTCCTTGCATGCTTCGTAATCGGGTGACATATTAAGGTACTTAGAATTGTTTACGAACGAAAATGTTAACATTAAGGCATGTAAGACTTGGGCTACCACGAAATGAATGAGTTGATTTACGTCATTTCGAAAAACACGTCATTTTCCCATGAGTGGGGAAATTCACCGTTGCCGTTTTTCTAAGCTAACGTTCTTTTCAATTATACGCGTTAGTTTCAAACACTGTGCGGATATCAGACTCTTTGATGTGTGAAAAAAGGTATTTTACGGTACTCATAGGACTGCTGAGCGTAAATATCCAGTTGGATGCAAGCAAAAATTATGGCAAACAGAGGCTTTTAAGGCGTTTCTGAAAGCGACTGCGGATAAATTCCCCCAAATCTAAACGACTTATTCACGGTCCGTAAGCAAGCATATTTGAACCACATAAATAACCACAATTTTCTTTCAGACCATGATAAAGAAACACTACTTTATCTCTATAAATTCTAAAATATTAGCAATTTGATGGAAGGTATAGGTTCATATACGTTTATTGCCAATAGAATATTAAAAAAGACTGGTGCGATTGATTTGGAGCACTTGATTTTTTTTTATTTTTATTTTTATCATGGCACTTTCATTACACGAAAAGTAAATTTCAGATTTAATCAGTGACGTTCATTAAACCTAAAAAGTAAACTGCGACAAATTATTGAATGTAAGAAACTTTAAAAACCAAGATCCTCGTATGTACTCGGTGAATGATAAGAGAATTTTTATTAACGAGTATAAGCAGCCCCCCCCCCCCAAACATCTTTTTATACGACATCAAAATCTCAAAAATTTCGTCTTTGTTTAACAGGGAATTTCTTGATAGGCTGCTGTCTCTGTATTCTTTATTAGGAGTTAGTTTAGGGACTAGCTCTATCATCCACTTCGGACATTCCTTGTTAAACATCAATTCATTTCTTCTTATATATTTCTCTTAGAAGTGTAAAATATCTTTCATGATAATTCGGGGTTTACACATATTCAATCTAAACCAGTGGGTTACTAATAATTAAATTCAGGATTTCAGTGTGAAAAACATTGTCACACCATTTTCCAGGAGAGTCATCGTGAAATATGATAGACTGCCACATTACCAGGGCTTTTACTAAATTCAAATTGCGCTGAAAGCAATTTCCCTTTAATTGAATCATTTTATCACGCCCAATATTTCTCTTATTCCAGCCGAAGAAGCCGAAGGGAAAAAGAATCTCTCGTAAGTTGGGCGTAAAAACAAAAATTTCTAACGCTCCTGGAGTTTTAGGATGTTCTGCATTCAGGTAACCTTCAAGAAGCTCGCTCTATGATCAGTTGTTATACCTACTCCAAGTTGACCACAAATTAAAAGAAAAGAAAAAAATATATATTTAAATCGATAAGGTATAAGAAGAATATTGAAACTAATATTTCTCCAATTGGTAAATATCCTCTATATGTGAGAATGGCTATACATATTTACCTCTGGCAAAGCTGGTTCTTCTGGGAAGAGCCTACCTTCCTCCGGTCGGTTTCCAACTCAGAAAGAAATTACTACAATGTTTACGATGGAACAATTTCGATGACAGGTTATACCACTTAAAATATACACATCCGAAAGATATCCACACCGGAAACAACAAAACTCATTCAACCTCCTTGCCAAATGCGAGTCCGAAGTTTTTAAATTCACTATACTCGCAGCCAAAAACGAAGTCTACAGTCCACTTCGACCAACGTTACGAATATGAGTGATATTTAGTGTGACAAACACGTATACTCTTATCGATGTAAAAAACTCGACTGAACCATCTGGGGGAGCGGTGCGGAATTAAATTAGTCTCCTAGATTACAAAATTAAAGGGCGACCTCTAACGAGAAAAGTTGGTTCTTCTACGAGGCTTGGTCTTACATGCGGACATATATTTTGTCATATTCCTATATAACTTAAGAAGAAATCTGATCCCTTCACAAATTATGAAGAATTTCATATTAAGTGACTCGGAAGCGTCAGGTGCTTATAACGTTCGAGGTGAGTTGAAGGACGGTACTGCGGAAGTATTCGAGTATTTTTTTTTTTCAAAATAAATAATGACTCTAAGTGAAATGATAAGTTTTTTATATGAAAATTGCTGGATGATGACTTAGTTAAAGGCCGTTTTAGTCTGGGATTTTTTCACATTTTAAGGCTTTTTTGACACAGATGGAGGTGAACTCTGAAGAAGTTCAATTAATACGTAGACATGATGACCAGTGTGCTCTTTGGGTTCGACTGTCCGTGTCACTTTAAGCTATACAATCATTGCGCCGGCTTGGCAAGGACAAACGGTCCAATTTTTTTTACATAATGTATTGGTATCGAACGAAATTTGAACGGCAAGCGCTGCGGGGTCTTTTATGTACAGAAACTTAAACCTTACGAAGACAACGAATGGTGTAATAAATGCATCATTTGAAACTTTAAGAGGATGTAATTGGAAATTTCTCTACAAGATAGGCACCGACAGGTTACAGCGGATAAAATAATCAATAAGAACTCCATTAATCGAAATATATGCAGAAATTGTCACCGATTCAGAATGAAAAACAAAAAACCCACTTAGATTACCAATCAGTAAAAATTCTTCTTAAAGTTATTTGCGGTGGCGCTTTGTCTTTTGTGTGTAAAGCATGCATAACAATTGAGTTATTTTGCATATAAATAGGCCCACGCGGCGCTGACGTGAAAGGAGTGAGATAGGTTGAGGTTGTATAAGGAGGGTAGGGAAACGCAGACTGACTTGAGGGTCACTTTTTCCTTTTCGAATAAGGAACGATTGCTTGCTAATGACAGTTAGTTGTAAAATATTAGTTGCACGACTGCTGGATCGGTTATCGGCATGTACGGCATATCGAAGTCGAACGATAAAGGACATTGATGAGTAGCCTAAATAAAAATAAGCCTACATAAAAAATATTAGGACTGCAATGTTAATAGTGTTGCAAAAATTCTAAAAGGTCTTTGCTCTCTCAGTGAAATGAGAAGTTGGCTGATTCACAGGATGGGTAAGTCAAAACAACCGTTAAATGTTGTGAGAATCTGGAAGTGGAGATCCTGTGTTTCCCAAAGTTTTATAACAAAAAGGGTGAATCACTTCCAAATTAATTCTGTTGTTGACTTAGATCAAAGGGTAGGAAGTGAGGGTATTTGTAAACCAAGGTGATGGGACAGGATGAGAAACAAAACTTGCCCTATTGGGGGAGAAGTTCTGAGGAACTGTTCAATAACATTGTGCAGATGCAGATGGGGCTTGCTCTAATTGGGGAGAATTTCTAAGAAACTGTTTAAAAATATTCTGCAGGTGCAGTTGAAGTTGAGTTCAGTAACCTAGTTCACAAAATGAGTGCTGCCTGGGTAGGTCCCAGCCAATCAGAAAAGTTTTAAATCATGCTAACCAATGAATGAGTAGCATGTTTCTCTGTGTCTAAGAGTATGGTGGAGGAAAGAAGTTGTAAAGTTGAGAAGTTGGAAATTTAGGAGGGTTCATTCAAGATCTAGACTTCAGAGCGAGAAGAAGTAAATAGACTAAGTGCGTAATTACTGTCAAGAATTTCTGGCTATTTGGGCTACTTTCAGGAGGGAAAGACTGCTGAATTTGAGAGAGGATAATTCTTTGGTGAGCATATTTCCATTTTAGTACTCCAGGAGAATATGGGACAGGAACTAACATGTCTCACTCTGGCCTGGTAAGATTTAATTTTGGAGCTGTTTGTTAGGGACAAATTGGTGAGCTCAGCATAGCAGAGCAATGCTCAGTATTGTTACTTTTAAAGGGGGAGTTACAGCTTTGGAACTTAGGCTAAATTGGAAACCAAAACCAGTCACTTACTTCTGCAATGGGGAGGTTTTTAATATATGGCAGTCAAAATAGTTACGATTTATCTGAAGCTCTAAGGATATAATTGGGGATGTAATTTCAGGCAACAGAGTGAAGGGAACTAGATTTACTGGGTTTTCTGCAACCAAGAAGAGGTTTTGTGAGATCACTTGTACGTTTTTCATGTATCGAGAAGAAGAAGAAGCTGGTGAAGATTTTGATTCTTGAACGCCAGCTTGAATAAAAGAAGTGGTACCTTATAATACTTGTTCTTGATTTATTTGAGTCATAATGTGTCAAGTTTAGTTATAGTTTTGGCAGCTGCAAGGGGTTACCAGGATACCTCCACACCCCCACCATAACTCTACTACCCCTAGCCCAGGGCTTACCCAGAAGCACCTGCAACCCCCCCCCTACATTCATCGACGATTGAAGGAAGACTTGGAGGCCGGCGACGCAACAATACCACTTCAATCAGTAGCACTAGATTATTATTTCGTTTATCTTCTAAATTCTAGCAGTTGCGGTTGAAATAAGAGGCAAAATCTTATGACACCTAATCACTTTTGTGGTGCAATAGTTTCGTGTATGTGTCGTGAGGGGTGGTAAAATTCCTCATTACGAAACAACTCTCAATGTTGTTTTTAACCGACATTTTTTGTTATCTGTTTTAAGCAGCATCCCGCCCGTGTAAGCACGACCTTCCCTTCACAGATATTCCATAGCACTTAAGATTATTAGGTGTGACACTTCATGATCGGATTAAAACTTTCATGATGGACAAACACAGTGAAAACTTTTTGCAAACACAAATTAGATATAATGTGATTTCTCTTCCGTCAATCCGCCTCCTCAAAAATCTCATTATCTATTGAAAACTGTTCTCCTTAAAAATTCATCGCATCTTTTCTTTGCGGTTTGTGCAGTTCATAAAAAGGATGGGCTAAAAGTACCGTATTTTCCTTTTCTATAGTGTAAAAACAAACAGAAGGAAGAGGTTACGGACGTTCATAAAACGCTTAGTCCTGTTAGTGGCTACCGGAAATTTGGGACTCATTTCCAGGCCGGGTCAAATGAAAGTGGTAAGTTTTCAACTAAGAGTCATCTACAGTTTCCATTTTCTGACCTGACACTGGACTTTCAAAGAAGACCAAATTTGTTCTAAAATGTTGAATTAGTTATATACCCGACAAAATGTAATTTTTATAAGTTGTACAGAAATCCCCCACATTTGTTGTCGCTTAGCGTCGCTAAACAACTGGCCTTGGTACATGGTAAGAAATTGAACTACCACTAACTACTGTACAACCGTGTGGCCAGCTCGACTTGAACCAATAGGTTGCAAAATAGGCCGTTAAACTCCATCTAACTAACTAACTAACCCTAAAGATCGGTTGGAATATTCCACTTTGATATCTTTGTTACTAAGCCAATCAGCATTTCTAAAACATTATGAAAGTAAAAACTGAGCATGACCAAACATGTCCTTTTTGAAATTCGTACATTTGTATGATCTACTTTAAAAATGGGCCACAATTTGAAAGGTTATATTGCCATGTAAAAAGCACCGCAAAAATAGTATCACTATTTTGAGCCTTATCCAGTGGCAATAGTAGGGGGGAAACGGTGCTTTCAAAAGAGAGAAAAAGCAAATTTCAGTGTTTAGGCCTTTTGCTTACTGCAAGGTAAGTTGCTCACAATAATGCGCCTTGAAGAATCTCAACGAAAAGCAACGCCCCTGGTTTCGTAAAACCGACTGAGTTAACAAATTCCCAACAAATCACTGACGAAATTGGAACAGGTTTCCTTGTGTAAAATAAAGGTTTATACCACGATTTAAATAACTGAAGGGTAATTTCATACATACCTTCCGTATAAACTTGATTGTATCGCGTTGTTTTGGTAGTGCCCTCCAGTGCATGCTGAGCAATGAAATGCAGCTGTATAAATCTCGTCTATAAAGTACATTTTCTATCAAGTGTGAAAACGAGGTCAACTTGCAAACGAAAGTACACATGCGTTTTTTATTTAAATAGTCATGAATGAAAAAGTAAAAGTGGGGAAAATTCACATAAAATAGTATGTAAATGAAAATACAGATTTTGAGAAGAAAAAGACCTTTCGACAAGAAAGCTTTTATGTTTCCGCACAAGGTGGAGGAGTTTTGTCGAAAAGTTGACGATGCGACGTTCGCAGTATCTGGTATTGAGTTCGGGGCGTAAAGGCAGTTAATCAGAGATTCTCATCGCAAACTACAATTTTTGTAGTAGTCTTCAGAAATTTTCAATTGGCAGATCTCTTTGATTGACGGCAAATTAAAAAATGCAGACTAATGTATAGCTTATATTACGCAACATGTACTGCACTGGGACTGAGTGTTCTAATTACACATTAGGTCTTATATACGTCACCCCGAAGCAAAAACAGATTGTGTCTGGATAAGGATGAGTTGTAGACAGCTGTGGGAGGGGCTTAAGTAAGTAGGTTAGGGGAATTTTAACTGTCAGGGGTGAGAAGATTTGGCCTTTAAGCTATAGTTCCAATAAGTTCAGGCTCAGAAAGGCTCTTGAACCCACCTTGAATCCTATGCTTCTATAGCAGCTGATCGTGGAGGAATATTACCGCCCTTTAAGACTTAAAATTTGAAAGACAGGACTACGAGACAAATTGTTCTTATCCGTGCACTTTTTCTTAAGTCCTCCCAACCCTCTGGCAAAGGGCCGTTCGGTGAAACCAAAACTTTCACTGCTTCCCGAAGAAGCTATCACGTCTACTAAAATGCAATACGTGACCAACCTCAAGGCCCTCAGAGCATTTACATTCTTGGTCTGTCATGAATGGATCCATTTTAGACTGGATGAGAAGAACAGATGCTACACATGATCTTAGCCAAAAGACAGAGAAGCGATATCGATACGTATTCCCCCCCCTTCATCAGATGAACGAGGGTGTAGCCAGTGTTTTAAACTACAAAATTTTCCCAAAAGTTATGGGGCCTGTTCTGCACCATGGTTTTCCAAGCCGATCGAACCAGCGTTCACGGTATGAAGTACCTGGCTGAATCGGACTTCTTGAGTAGGACAATTAGAACAAAAAAATGAAATTATGAGGAAAAGAAGAAAAAGCTAACACGAAGAAAATGTAATGATTCTTTTGCAGTGTACTCAGATTAAGTTCAACATTTATACCGCGTCAAAGATTTTCTTCGGGGCAAATGATTGGTTTGCTGTAGCGAGTTAGTTACCCCGCGGAGCGTACGATTTTTTTCCATCAGCTTGTTGCCCAGGAGGTAGCCCAAAGGGGCGTCAGCCACAGAGGCGTTACACAGGCTATACACTATGTGACGTCTTTACCAGTGTATGTCTGAATCGGAGTGAATCCCGGAGAACCTGATGGACAAAATATTAAATAATATTATGTATATATATATATATATATATATATATATATATATATATATATATATATATATATATATATATATATATATATATATATATATATATATATATATATATATATATATATATATATATATATATATATATATATATATATATATATATATATATATATATATATATATATTATATATCGATATGACATACTGAAAGATCCACAGTGCCAATCGTCTCGTCTCAGTCAGTTACCAATCTCCCAAAAAAGTTAACTTTTAAAGAAAGGCGACTGCAGTTCAAAATTCAGACAACACCCTATAAAAAAGGTAATACAGTGCAATGCATCTAGCCCTTTGAGAAAATCGTGTGGGGATTTTGGTAAGTCTGCATAAAATAGACTAAAGACCAGGTTGGTAGATGATTTGAGGCACATTACCTCACTTAAGTACTCCTCTCCTGAGACCCTCAAGCCTCAGATACACGTGCTGTGTAATATCATGTAGTGAACATGATCGTAGCTAAGGGGCCGAAAAAATCATGACCACTCATGAAGCTGTTGGACCATGCAGATGTCAGCCAAATTTAATCCTTTGGGACACATTTGTGAGCGACGCCCTTACTTTTTGGCATCATTTTCAGCCTCTCAGACAATCTTCAAGTAGCTTACAAAATTTATGTAAGTACTCAAGGATTTAATTAAAAGTAACAGAGAATCAAGGAGTGAGGTTAAGTGGTAACGACTAGAAATTTACAAAAAGGTGACAGTCGGGTTCACGTAAATAAGAGGCTTGGTGTAGTACCTATGCTATAGTTGTTTAATTTAATTTTGTTGCTCTCCCTGCGAAAAGGTGAAGCGCGGTGTCTACAATTTAAATTGTAATCTATTGTAACTGGTGACCCTTGTCACGCAACGACCCTTGAATCATGGTTCTTCAAGGATTTTTTTTAAACTGCTTGGTGCGGCTTATGCCTTCAACACAGGTCATCCACCGCTTCATCATGATAAGTGGGGTGGGGTTGGGGTTGAACCCCCATTAACTCAACTCTTGCCAGCACCCGAACACGATGTGGCCTATCTATCAATTAATGGGACCGAACCTATTGCCTTTGTGCGTGATGCTCCACATAAGCAATGGAATAGGGAAAACAAGCCAATGAGCCACAACTGGAAAAAAGACCGTGACCGGTTCGACTTGAATCAATAGGTTGGAAACTGGGCCGTAAACTCCATCCAACTAACTAAGTGAACTAAATCTTTTTGTTCAACTCCCCCAACCAGGTCATAACCTCTATTATAGGCGTATGGGAACATTTTAGTTTGGGGCAGATAGTTTTCTGTTCAAAAATGTAATTCTGCTCGAAAGATTATCTAAGCAGAGCGCCACCCATAGGTTGGGGCGGAGCGTACAGAAAATCTTGAAAAATCGTACCCCTTTCTAATTTGAATTTTCGTTTGCATGAAAACACAGAGTGGAAAGCTTTCCATTTAAATCCGCCATGTATGTCTCGAGATATCAGTAAATGAAGTTACTAGACTTGTGTTCCAGATTGAGTTTGGGGGTAGCAGAAATTAATCACTTCTGCACATTGACAAGAAATTATTTTTCCCTTTGTTTTTTAAACTAATGTGTATATCTTGCAGTTAATTAGGATAAGACCTCTCTGTTGTGGATGCAAAGTTTGTTAAATTCTCATACCACATAATCACATTCTCATTACATGGGATTGGTTAGGAGAAAATTGGTTGAAACGTTTAAGGAAAATAAAAGACTATCCATTAATGTGAGGATGTGATGTCATATGTGCTTGCTTCAACTTTTTGTTGAAAATGTGTCAACTTTACTTGCTCATATCTTAAGAACCACGCATCGGATTCCAATGAAAATTTCACCGAAGTGCTTAGAATAAGTACCCCTCCAACATATCAAACGTTGACGTGACCAGTTGAACCAGTCTTTAAGTAATGAATCTCACATGTTTATTTCGGGAACACAGATATGGCAAATATTAAGCACAAATTATGAATTATGCATCATTTAAAATTATTATCCAATGAAGAAGTCAAAAGCAACAGATAAAAGGATTTCCGCCTGCGTATATCTTAATTCTTTTCAATACTTCTCGATCCAGCTAAAGGCTTAACTTTGACCCTTTCCCCTTTAATGTACCACCTGTTTCGAGATTTGCCTCTGGTTAAATAATTAATGAAAATAATAGCCTTGAACGTTGTCAAAAAATATAGAGAACCTTTTTCATACGAAAGAAAATTAGTATGCCGTAAAAATCTCCTATGGGTAAAATTGCAACGTAGTTCGCCTTCATTAGTATGTAAACGACTAGTTATGTAACTATCAGAGTCACACCCACGGACTTCCTATACATGGACAGAGCTTACAACACGGTACATTGTCGCTACCGTACGTGTGTGAAAGGTGTAACAAGATGGCTGTCTGCTATGGTTTTGTGTGACAGTTAAATAAAATATTTCCGAAATAATACAAGGTACGGTCAAAAACACTACACGTATTGCAGGAATATGACATTGTTTGTCATTCAAATTAAACTTTTGTTTAAAATATCACAGTGTTGTAGTCAAATCATACAACCTATGGTTTCGCATGCGGCCATCTTGGTGTGCCTTTTTTTGATCAAGACGTTGGCGACAATCTACTGATAGGACGTATGCATTACAGCTCTGTCCATGAATATAGGAAGTCCGTGGTCACACCTCGGCTTCAAAAGAGTTTTTGATATTCAAAAACGGATGCTGTTTGTTTACGGATGTGTTGGATAGTTTGTAAATTCGTCTTTAAACGGATCAGTCCCAGTGCGTCACAAGACTTCGCAAGAAGTAGGCCTACAACTCTTGGCTAAATTCCGTAAATATTGAATAGAAGAAATTGTCTATGTGACTGCCCGAATTTCCGGACGTAAATGATTTACCTTCTATTAGTAGCAACTTTTGAAAAAAAATCACGCTACGATCATGTGTTTAAATGAAGTTTTAGGCAGACCTATGGGAATTCATTGCCATACTGTATGATTATCGTATTAAAAACAAATTACCCTGTTTTCATAACCGTTGTCCGAATTCGGCTCTATGGGTAGGATTAGATGGCAAACTGTTCGGCACTGCGTCTTTGTAATTAATTTGGCAATTGAAAACGTCCCAGCATTTTTAACCTTAGCCAAAATATTTCGCCATTTCGGGCGAAGTTTTTGCATGACTACATGAGGAAAATCTTTTTCAACAAGCTACCCTAATGTGTTGCAAATCTCTCTCATCATTGTTTATCTTCCATAGAATATATATATATATATTGGATTTATTTTTTTTTTTACTAAGATTTGAAAGTATTATAATAATCGACCATTTCGGGCATTGTGTTGTGGAAGACTGTGTAGTAAAACTCACGAATAACAGCTTTTTTTGCACTGCCCGAATGTGTAGCTAATTTTTGGAATCTTGTTGATTTGCCTTAAAAATTTTAAAGGGACTATGACGTTTCTTTCCCTTTTTTCGGGCATGATAGTTTTAAGACTCGGGCGCGCTCAGGAATTCCCTGAAAAAACAAGCCATTTTTTTAAAACTCAAGTGAATGTCTGACTTGTACGCCTATGACCTCTGCCCGACTTAAGCACCAACGTCTGCCCGATTTAGCAAGGATTTGGCCAATTTGGGGGCTGCATCCTTCGGCACCCCGTCTCGTGCGACCATGTCCTTTGAACAAGGAAGTGGACCGATCGGAAAATTAAAACAGGCAATAAGGGTTTGTTTTTATTATTCTTTACAACTTTAATTTCTGCACCATATTAAAACTAACAAAAAAAATAATCCAATCGAGATTGATTGCAGTGTAGTGGAGGAGGTCTAATCTTGCATCTGTGTTGAATTTTGTTTCCCGACAAATATTCAGAATTTTTCCATTCAACAGTTATTAACACAACGTTAACGTATCTTCCACTTCAATGTTTCTATATTCTGGTGAACCATCAGTTCAGCCAGGGGAAACGAAGCGCTGGAACAAAAATGTTAATATCCTCTGTCAAACCCTGATTGACCATTTCAAATTTTAACTCCCTGATTCAGAGATACATCAAATTGTACCACGAGTTGATTAAAGGGACTCAACGGAGTTTTTATCGATTATTTGTGACGTGTTTGAGATAAAGGATCTCAATTGCAATGATTCTAATAAGCCTCATTAGTCATTTAATTATCGCTTCCATATCTTTACGGAAAACGAGAAAAAGTAGTTTTATGGCCTGGAACGTTTGTCGTTTGCTTGGTCATTTTTAGATGAAATACCCAACATGAATACAACTGAAGATACGATAACTACACCAGCTGTTCATACTATGAGTTTCTAGCAGTGACGCGCCAGAATGTCACAATTGGGGGAGGGTGCGAACTACGGACTAAAGAAGATGTTGGGGAAAATTTGAGGGCGCAACGCGAACATAACCCAACGCGTTCGCTCCTGTGGGTCAGTGGGGGTCCGAAAGCTTCCGAGGTATAAGCATATTTCCAGAGAAAATGTAGGTCTCAGGAAAGGTACAGTCTAAAATTAAAAGGGTGAAATTTCACTCTTCTTGGAGTAGATTTCACTCTTCTTGGAGTGAATTTCACTCTTTTTGGAGTGAGTTTCACAATTCTTTGGGTGATTGAGCACTTAAATGAAGTGAAAGTACACTTTCCATTCTTCTAAAGAGTGACGAAATTCACTCTGGTTTTTAAAGTGTATGTTGATCATTTTTCATCGGTTAATCTAACCCCTTACTGTCCTAACTTGGTGGAGGAGAAAGTGAGTTTGTGTGGGGGACAAGGACAAAATCTGAGGGGCAAATCTCCGTCTCGTCCCCGTAGCGCCTCCAACGATTTTTTTGCCTGTCTTTCAAGCCGATGTAAGCTTCACTCATTGATTATGTTTGTAATTGGGTCACATGTCATTAATGCGGTACATATATACAACCAATATATTTGTTAAAAGTATAGTAAGTGTGGTAAAGAATTTATAGTAAATTATGTTATCAATCATTAATGATCCTATCGTTGACTCTTCAAATAATGTGGACCATCAATCCTAGGTCCCGACACCAAGTCGAGGGGTTTCCGAACGTAATTTGATTGTAAAAGTTTGGTGGATTGCTCGGCTCCCTTTTACAAAAATGAAAAGATAAAGTTCTTTGGGGGTACAATTTAGATGCTTCCAGGGGAAATTTTGGTAACCTTTTTTTACATTTTGTCGACCGTGACCCTTTGCGGGTGGGAGTCCCCTCTGGTGTCGTGACCCATGACCCTTCCCATCCCAGCCAGCTTGCCCTGGAAGGTAAATGCTAACACTACGAAGTTGTAGTTTGGAGCGACAATTGACTGCTTTTTAGCTACTGTAGATTAACAGCATGCAAGTATACCGATATGCATCTTAACTTTATGTAAGGTTTTTCCTTCTGTTCATATATTCATTCAAAATAACTGCCTTCGTTGACATGAAATTTAGACGAGTCAGTTCCAGGTAGTATTTTAACATCACTTTTGAAACAAAACAGTGAAAGTAGTTAATCTTTAACAGAGTGAAAAGCGTGTTAATCCACTCTCAGAAGAGTGAAATTCACTCCAAGAAGAGTAAAAATCCACTTTTTAATGAGTGCCTTCAGGACAACTCTCTTTTAAGAGTGGTTCTTGCAGACACTCGAGAGTGAAACTGTCTTTTTTTTTGGGGGGGGGGGGTGAATTTCACTCTTCTTGGGATGACTTTCCGCTGTTTTGGAGTGAACTTTATAATTTTCACTAACGAGTGAAATTTTACTTTTTTATTCTATAAGAGTGCAAGTAAGGCATTTTAGGCAAGATACGACAAATCTAAACGGTGGCTGTAGCAAATTTCCCACCAATTTAGCCCATGTAAAAATCAAATATAAAGTCGTGATCAATTATAATTAACTGTACGAGTTATAAATACAACAACATGTTATGTTATTAATTTAGTAAAGCAAAACACACCTTTAAACGAACCCCAATGTTTCTTTTTAATTGAACCCATGATTATATTAACTGCCCTCAAATGCCCCCAACAGACTAGCATGGGAGCCCATCACTCCACTTCTAGAACAGTCTCAATTCTAAGACGGTGTAATATTTGCCATTAAATGAATCTTACGCTGAAAGCTGAAGTGCCGAAAAATCTATTAGTATCAGTTTCACTACTTCTCATGTTTGTGTTAAAAACTTGTTTGGTAAACATTAAGTATTAACGTGACAGACTGGTCTATATATCAGCAAATTCACTTCCTTAATCGGCGAATGCTAGTCAAATAAGATGGTCGTTTCGTTTTTAAGTAGCCGCTCTTCTTATTTCTCAGTCTTTTTTCCTTAAGGCTATTACACGCATCTTAATGTAAACCGGGTTTATACTGTCATCAGAAACTTGAATTGTGAGTACATTCGTTTTTAGTAATTGCTCGATCTTTCTTTTCTCACCGTTCTTACCGGCATCGTAAATGACTCATTATGTGAATCAACCATAGAAATTAACGAGAAACATGATTTGTGAGAAGCAACCTTCCTTTCAGTCTTTACGTTCATTGCTTCGTATAAATACTGATTGCATTATACAAACCTCCGAAACAGTTGTTTTTATAGGAGGATAAAAACTATCAACTCTAGTCCGTAATTCTATAAGTAAGAAAGCAACTGAACAGGTAGAATATACCGGCCGACCGTAGAATTGATTTACCAGTATGCTAATCAAATCAATGGGTTGAATAGTCGACCATTTAGATCAGATCAACGGACTGTTAAACATCATAAAATTTTGCTCATTAGGAAAAATATTCGAGGAGTAACAATTGTGTTGTTATTGCAATGAGATTTCAAAATGTCGGCTATTCATCATAACAAGATATTTACTTTGCGTACAGCTTGGGTGATAATTAGAACTGCAGTTACTACATATTCCCATGAAGTACGTTATTACTTAGCTCACGTTCGTGGCATTAAAAGCAACGACTTGACATTAGAAATTCTTTATATACAAAAGGAATTTCAAAATGTAATATTTAAACGGCATTAGATATTTTCAGAGACATACTGTTAGATATGGTAAAGGGCCTAGGTGAAGGGATGTCCCCTCCCATTTTGAAATATGTTTGCTTTGGAAGAAGGCTAAGTGGTAAAACATACGTTACGATGCAAAATTTGAAACATTTTGTATAATCTATTTAAATCTGCATGACGACCAATAGGGGACTCACGCCTGTTGCTCAATCAACTCAGTCAGGCTTTTTTGAGTAATTTTCATCATTTAGCCTATTTCCCACCACACTAATAGAGGTGGAGGTCGACATGCTCCCACTCACTGTGAATGCTGACTGCGATAAATGCCATTTCACAGCACATTTGATGTAAAGCAATCAAATGCATTGAACTAAGGCATATCTGAGAAGTACTCGTCATTCTCGGACTTCTTTCTGTCCCCTGCCTTTTCTTCACACTTATATCAATTATAAAGTTAATGTTGTTAAAGATTTAAAGAAAGGACAACTTTTCACGTCTCCTCTTCAAAATATAGGAACTTCTGCGGCATTACTTGTTATTCCATCATTGTTTTCGCCCAGTAGTTACACTTTAATTGAGATGTTGCCATTCAAGTTGATTTCGGCTACATCTTAACTGCCATTATGGAACCACACGAATTGCGACGGTTTATGATTAAGTCGGATATTTTCCTGTGCAATATGTAAAGTTGGTACACTGTACGTTTAGATTGAAGGCATGTGAACATGTAGGCTAAGTCAGTTGTTTAGTGACTCAACGATGTTACATATACATTCTGATCTCGCAGTAGAAAGTCCGGTATTGTTTGAGTACCCTTTACCATCATTCAAAGATATACCTTTTCAAAGTCTGAACATTTCTCGGACTGCTGATATCTAGCTACATATTTAGGCAATATATTTATTATTTGTTACTTCGGATTTTTTTTTTTTTATTTCAATTTTATTCTTCCTCGTGTCCTTGCTTTTAATTGTTTATGTTGTTTTCACTTATGTGTTTGATTTCTTCAAATTACCTTTTTACATTAAATTTCCAGCAAAGAATAAATTGAATAATATTCTTGGTGTTCTATTTTACAAAGATTATAATGTGGAGTAGCGCATGGTCTCTACTTTTTTTAGTAGTCGTTGAAAATATAACCATGTTTTTATTAATCACTAGTTCCTACTTAGATGTTTCAAGTATACCCTAAGACAAAAAATTCAAAAATATATTTTAAACAACATGAAAAATTAATACTTACAGTATTACTCCACTCCCAATGGACATTCTTGCACATAAAATGTTGAAGTTTATTCACTCAAAACGGTAACTTATGCAATAATTTATTTCATTGTTGTACTACTCAAATTACATTCTTTGTTTTTCGTTGTTTTTCTAAAAGTTACTGCACCTTGTACCAAGGTGTGATGTATGACACTTTTACTCTTATGGGGTGAGGTAATTAAACTCTCTCTGTGTAACATGCTGTGCAAGCTAACAAACAAACAAAAGTGTTCAAAATCATAAAAACATTTTCAATTTTTAAGAGAAACAAAGCAGGTAATGTGAGTCGTACAACAATAAAGTCAATTAATTAATTTGTTTCAAAAGAATTAATTTCAAAATTTAATACCTCGGCTCAAGAATGTCTTATGAAGATGAAGGTGGACTGTTAAAATTCATTTTTCACGCTCTTTAATATATATTTTTGATTTTTTTTTTTTACTTAAGGTACACTTTAAGTGGAAATGTGACAGTACATTTAGTAGCTACTTAAAGGACCTCTTCTCTCACCCAAGACTATACGGGACAACCAAAATTCTCAATTGGCTCAGCTCTTTGATTGACAGCTTATTCAAACAATGCAGATTACCAAAGGTTACATTACACAGTATGAACTGTACTGAGAGTGCTTTGATTATATACACATTGAGCTTTTTATACTCACCCTGAAGCAATAAACCTGGAATGTGTCTGGATGTGAAGGAATTTCAGACAATTGTGGGAGGGGCTTAAGTAAGAAGGTTAGGAGAATTGGTACTGTTTGGGGTGAGAGAATTGGGCCTTTAAGTAACAAATCGCTAAGAAGGGCAAAAACAATTTTCATTGGAAAAGAAGGCTATTGACTGACCTTGAGCAAAAGATACAACTTCATTAGTCCCTCAGTGCTGCAAAATCTTTTTCGTAAAACATTTTGTTTTGGGTGATTAGGTTAGTGAAGCTTAGTCAGAAACGTCGCTCTGATTTTTTCCGATATCCTAGTCACAAAATTCCGCGCCCTCCTTGATATAAAACTTAAGATATTCTAGCTATCGTGTTGTATGTATTGACAATAATAGTAAGGAGTTGTAGTGAACAGTAAACAGTCAACATTCGTTTCATACACGAAACTTTGACACAAATTTAAAGGCCCAATTTTCTCATCCCAAACAGTACCAATTGCCCTAACCTTCTTAATTAAGCCCCTTCCACAATTATCTGAAATTCACCCTCCTCCAGACACAATCTCACTTTATTGCTTCAGTGTGAATATAGAAAGCTCAATGTGTATAATCAAAACACTATCAGAACAGTTCGTGCTGTGTAATATAAGTTTTGGTACTCTGCATTGTTTCAATTAGCAGCCAATCAAAAAGCTGAGCCAATTGAGAGTTTCTGTTACCCTATACTAGAAGTGTAGTTTGAGTTGACAGGATTGTACCTTTAACAACAATGGCACACGACAATGACAGCTATAGACAACCATTTACCAGTTACGCCCTCCTCACCTTCCTTTCTCTTCCCCTTCCTAACACCTCCTTCATATTTCCAAATACCAACCTCCTCACCCTTCTTTCTCCAGCACCCTTCCTTTCGTCTGGTCACCCTTCCTCAAAGGGCAAGAACAGTCTCCTCTCAGCTCTGAAGCAATACACAGAAAGTAAAAAGCGAGTCGCTATCCTAAAACTGAGTCAGTTTGTCCCCACAGTGAACCACATTACATAAAGTGGTTCACTGTGGGTGGTTAACTGTGGGGACAAACTGACTCAGTTTTAAGATAACGACTCGCTTTCAAGTTTTATTTTCTGTGTAGGTAAATCTCACAATTTTCTTATTTCTCTCCGTCTTATTTTTCTTTAAACTACTTTCCATAATATTTAAGGACCTAAATACTGCATATTCAAGGTAAAACAAGGAGTAACTCTCAGCATATTTCATTGATATGAGGAGAAAAAAAAAATACCATCACGTGTCTCTCAAGATCCAATCATGTAACAGGGTTACACTAATTCATGTTTGGGTGCCTGTTCTTCTACTTAACGCTTCATATTACGAAACACTGAATTGATCTATCAGGGAACGATTCCACCTTGATTAAATTCTGTTTTACTCCGTCCACGACAGTAACTAACTTGCGACGAATCTTGAGCGCGCCATTTTTGCATGAAGGCTCGTTTTAACACTTTATCAATAGAGCTCTTGTTTTCGAAGCAGAGGACGCCGCCGTCATTTTATCGACCATAAACCCCGTAAAAGTGCAGTCATCGTGCACTGGCCCTGGTCAATTCAACCAGTGAGTGAATTCAACCGAAACGTTTTGTTACATCAATTGTTAGACGTCACAGACCACAAAAGAGGCCCTTCGATGATATTTTTTTCACCTTATGAGAGTTAAGAAATGGAAAGAATCCTTAATTGAAAAATCCTGGGATTTTCCACACCATCGATAGTTTATGTTGGCTCTTTTTACTTGTAATCTCTTTATCTTTGTTTTTTTTAACGCCAAAGCAAATTTTTGTTCGATTACAGCAAGCTTTTAATGGAGGAAGAGAACTTTGCAATACACCGAGCCTGTTTTTACAGCTTTGGCATCTGAGGGCTTGCAAAAATGTGCGGAGTTGAGTTCTGCCCTTATCATATATTAGCAATCAATATTACAAACTAACACAGACCTCGGAAGAGCTTTTACAGTCAGGTAAATATTTGTAACCTCTTCTTTATCTCTCCTCAAAAAGAAGACACCGACTTGGAGGATTTTTAATATCTTGCTTCCTTCTAGCGTCATCTTTTCATTTACAGGGATCGAAAATGGGCTGAAACAAGTTGTCAAAAGGGGAAAACTTTTAAAAGGACGAAAGGATTGGAAAATTAAAATGACATTCTAACCATGCACATCAGTTGTTTGCAGTTAAACCTGTTTTCGTTTGCTGTACCTAGTTTTACCAATTCTGTTTTGGAATGCCAAAAGGGTATAAAAACCAAACCTCGCATAATATTTACTTTTTATCATTTGATCTTAAATGATTCGATAGTTACATGTATTATGGTTCATTTTTGAAAAGGAGTGGAAAACCTTTAACAGGGACAGCTTTTAAGGGAACGTAGGGGTATTTTTGCGTAACTATTTAAGACACTTAAAGGGCTCATCCTCTCACTCCAAACAGTTCTAATTCTCCTAACAGGGGCGCAAATCCCTGGGGGGGGGGGGGCAAGGGGGGCCTTCGCCTCTCAAGTGAAAAATTTGGCCCCCCCAAAAAAAATTTGAATAGACCTAAAAATACGGTCACCTTTTTTCGGTTTTTTTTTTTCGTTAGAAACAGTTTTTCTGAAGCTTCGGAAATGCTGTAACACAAAAGCTTCCGGGGGCTTCTCCCCCTGGACCCTCATGGGGCCTTTGCCCCTGGATCCCACCAGTCGCCCTTTGGGGCTTCGCGCTTCGCGCTCGGGGTGCCCGCCACGCGTGCACAGTTTAATATCATACATCATAAGCATTTTCGCTCCCCACTCTCAAACAGAGATTTTCTCCCCTGTCCCCTAACCTACTTACTTAAGCTCCTCCCACAAATGTCTAAAACTCATCCCCATTTAAACAAAATCTAAGTACAGTTCATTCTGTTCATATGAGCCACAGTACTCTGCATGTTTTAATTTGCTGTTGATAAAAGAGTTGTGCCAATTTAGAATTTCTGTGTACTAAGGCTACAAAAATTGCAGTTTGGAGTGACTGCCTTTTACAATAGTGCTTGGTTTACGGTCATATTAGCTTCTTACCCCCGCCAACCTTTTGAGAATTTTCTGGATCTACCCCCGGAACACACTCCCATGATGCATCACAACACCCAAACAACACACACGCACATTTTCATAATCATCTTATTTCGCTTAATATGCTCGCAAAACACTCAGCTGGATATAAAATTCAGTTTGAGTGAACAGAATGGTTCTGTGGTGGTTGATGGGGCTATGGAACTATAATACCTCCGCGGTAGTACTTCCATAGTTCTTTTCCCAATAGCAACTGCAATTGTGGGGCAGATTTTTGGTGTATGTATTTTTCCGCCATAGTGAAACACTATTGTAAAAAGTGACGCATACCAAAAGTATATCCCATCATCCTTTGCAATGGTTATTTGAAAAGGGGTCTATTGTGAGACAGAAGCCACGTGATCTTTTGATAAATCCATAGAATGATTTGACTAGTTTTGTCCATAGCTCAATTAGATATCACTAGCGTCGCCAGATATGTTGTTTTTGGTGGCCAACTATAGGGCCTGACAGTTGCCAGACGTCGGGGGGGTGACTCTCTCTAAAACTAAGAATTTTCTGAATAATATTTATTTACCCTCAGATACAATATGGTGGAATATTTAGCCTCATTTGCAGTGAACTATTTTTGCTCCTTTACAAAACAATTTCTTTGAATTTTTTTAAGTGTGTGTGTGGGTGTGGGGGGGGGGGGGGTTGATTGGGTTAATATATATATATGGGCACTGTAGAAATGTTAGCGACTCTTTTTTGCAGAGATTGACAGCAGAATGTCATTTTTTCTGGGAGGGAGGGAGGGGGAACTGAGGACAAAAGAAAATTTGGGGGCAAAAATTTTCGGGCACAGAGCAAAACCGAGCACAAATAGACCATTCCTGCTTGTGAAAGTCCATGTGGGGTAAGCTTCCTTGGAGCTCTCTGTGGTTTTTACATCTATGGATGAAAAATTATGGTCTTGGAAAGGTATATCATTTATTCTGATTGGTTAACCAAACTCCTAAATGACCAAGTTTGTGCCCCTCTCCCTCGTAGACTGCAGACTTCCACTGCATTGTGGTTTGTGGATGCAGGTCTAAATATTTTCGCAATATTTTCAAGCAGCAGGCGTTAGTGCGACATAAAAGTGTCACTTTAGATCCGCAGTCGAGCGTTTTTCTCTGTACAATGTTGCCATTTCTAAGGAATAAACATGTTAAAATTTCTAATCTAACTTTGAATATTTTATGTTATTTTCCTTAGGAATGATACTTTAATGCATGTTGTCCACAGATCAAGCAAGTAAGCTGAATATCAAGAGTCGTGTCTGATCTAAATGTTGAAATTAAAGGGGCAAGAGCAGTCGTCCCAAACTTATTAAAAAGCAACAGCCAATTCTCACAATTTCTTCTTATTTCTCTTCAAAGTGTCTTTCATGATATTTTAGGACTTCGATATTACATATTCAAGGTAAACCAAGCAGTTACTCCCAGCAAATTTCACATTTGAGGAGTAAAAATATTGTCACATGACTCTCAAGAGCCAATCATGAAACAAGGGAGTCTACTATACTACTTTAAGTTGGGGTGACTGCATATCCACTTTAATATTAGCTTTTTGAGTCTGTGTAAGAAAATAAAAAGTGAGTCACTATCCTAAAACTGAGTCAGTTTTCCCCATAGTTTCAATTCCTTTCGTTTATTCTGATCAGTAAACATATTTTCAACCAAATTGTGAAAATGTTCAAGTACCACACATTTGCGTTATGGGTCAATTTTTGAAATGTTCTGCTAGTGAAACTAAACTTGTTTTACTGTCGAGAATGCACTGCTTACTTAGTTCAGAGTATAGGCCCTAACCTGCAAACGGAGTTACAAAGTGAGTGCAAAAGAGTGTGGCAATTCTTAACCAATATTTTTTGAATACAGTATCACGTTTCTGGTAAAGTTTGTTTTTTTATATCTACTCAACACAAATTTTACAAAGCAATGAGCGAAATTAATGCGTATAGATGAGGCGGAAAGTATTGAAGAATTAAGGAAAAATTGGATAGAACATTTACGGTACGTTAGAAATTACCGCGGCAACAGTAAATAAATCAGTCTAAACTCAGAAGCTGTCAATGTAGACAATAGCAACTGCCTAAAACAATGTAAAAAGCCTTAAATGTAACTTTGAAAGCTTTTGGTGTTTGAAGAGACATTTTCAAAATAACATTCCTTCTTTGTCCACGTCCTGTCTATAGGTCCTTTTAGCCGATGATTCCAAAATATCAAACCCCGCTGGGAATCCCCTTAACTCATACATTCATCATGATCATAGTGGTCGGAGAACTGGAGAATGGAATTCATTTCTTTCATGACGCCTAACCAAATGATAGTAAAATCTTTAAGCAAACCACATAAATATCTGCTCATCGGGGTATGTCTTATTTGGCTATGAATTAGACTTAAAGTTTTAGTTATAACATATAACCTATATCGTTCGACGTTTCTCATTTTAGCGACTCAAAAGTTTTCGTCGGACAAATTCTCTTGAATTTGAACAGCGGTACTTGGCCCTCTGTCTTTTGAGTGTTGTCAGCATAGCCTACATATAGTCATAGACACGCTATCAATACGTGGTATCACATATTTATATTCTTATTAAATTCATCTGATAAAAATTCATCGAGAAATTTTGCTAATGAACCGTACCGCAAATTGCATGGTTCCTGGTCATCTTTATACCTGCACCGTAACGAGATATTTACCCAGCCGTCTTTCAATGTTTGTTCGCTAAATTTGGAGCGACGGGTAACTGTAATGACCGTGTTTGGCCAGCCTTGAGTATCAAAAATATGCCAAGCATAAAAGCAAAGTCTCCTTAGTCGGCTAATATTATCATCGTCGCAAATATCAGTTTCGTGGTCTTGCATTTCTTCTGCGCTATTCTCCGTAGGTTTCATGGGTAGCGACATGAAACTACTGCCAACCCTAGTTTGTGCCTCATTCTCGATCAATTTTTGATATGAAATCCGTCTAGAGTCAAAACACCCATGACAAAAGTGGAAGGTGCTTTACATGAGTAGTAATCAACCATAAGCAATAAGGAACATTGATGAGCAAGGAATGAAACATTTTCTGTGGGGCGGGAAAAGGGATATAACTTGGAAATTTTCGCCACGCGACAACCAACTCTTTAGATAGTTATTACGCAGGTACGCGGTTCCGCTTCAAAACCTCTGACAAATGTCCGGACGTTTGGTTAAGTATTCTTATTTATCCGTGTTTTCTTACTAGGCACGCCTTGTGTTTGAGCAATGAATTAGACCTACACTTTGAGAGGATGATTTAGATCTATTGAAAACGTAGGCATTTTCAATCCCACCGTGTGCATCATTCTGGCTAGGCTGTAGAAGACTGTGGAAAGTTTTCACGTGACGTCATAGTAAGGTAGCCACACCCAACGCCCGGCAAAAACAATCAGTCTTCACGTCGCGAGTGTCTTCACAGCTTGTTGAATACTTCACTATAGCTTTTGCCCCTGCCGGCAAAAGGGGCGGACCGAGTGTGACGTCAGTGAGAAAAATCCGTACACACAGTTTTATAATTGTGTGCAATTACAGCCAGTGTTCGGGCAAACTTCTACTCAAAGTGACCTCATTGCTTGTGCTAGTCGCAAATGAGCTAATAGGTTGTGAGTACGACCAGATGATTTTATGAAGGCCTAATAAGCAATTGAAAATGAGACAGTAGTTAGTCGCAAAGTATTACACAAGCATTTACGTAACTTTTGATGGGATGTTGGTAGCCTCACAAAAGACTCAATGAAACCTTTTGTTTTCAATTCATATAAACTAAATAAGACTGTAAACAGGTGAATGTTTGTGTACGGATGTCTCTATGTAGCTAAGTTATTGTAGGGGTTGTCATTTGGTGTCTCCTACATACCGGAGTCAGGATTTTGGCCAACCGTTGACTTCGTCTGTTACTCAAAGTGGGGTTACACAGTTATAAATCCGTGGATCTAACATTTTTGTGCGACTTAGGGGCTAATGAATCTAGGTAATTTTCAGTGACGTCACAGCTAGAGGTTAGCAACCGCCATGTCTGAAGACAAACCTCCACGTACATACCATACGTATACCGCCTGGAACCTACTCTCCCCAAATATTACAAACCTCGAGGACCAAAGCAATTCTAGATCTCAGTCTTGAGGTTCTCCGAAGGTTAGTGTTAGATGAGGTTTAACAGCTCAGTCTCTAAACAAGTCGGGCCAGCCACGACCTTTTCCCAGTTGTACTGTGGTTTACTGGTTTGTTTCACCTATACAAGTAGGCCTACTCCATTGCCTTGCTGAGCACCAAGCGTGAAAGTGGCAATAGGTTCCAGTTTTAGTCCTCGGTATATGACCCGGCCAGGACTCGAACTCAAGACCTCACGGCTGCAGCCACTCCGAAGAAACGACTAATTCTACACAGGCGAACACTCATGCTAATCCTACACGTTTTTTCCCTACCAGGGCTTGTCCTCAGGCAAGCCTGAAATACTTCACGTGAAAAGCTCTGTTTTGGACTTCACGTAAACTATCAGATTGGGGGTGCCAATGAGATGGGTATGTGCCATGGCCTTGTGTGATGTACAAGAATACACACAATTGTACTTGTGATGTATAAGCACGATATACAACTTATGGACGCTTTTAGAAAGCTGTCTTATTCCCCGGGATTTCTCATTGACCTATTTTGGTTGACATAAATTCTAAATATCTGAGTAACTAACGAGGTGAGCGTCTCTTCAAAACGGAAATTTAAAATTCGTTTTTGCACGCACTTTTTGTAACTCTTCAGTTCTCAATTTAACCTGCCTTTCGATACATGTTAATATATCCTCCGATATATACAATCCTAGAGGCACAATCTCGTCAAATACTTCAATGTTCATTTTCCGTAAAAAATTGAAACACCTCCGAGCAGCTCATGATTAGTCGAAGTCCTTTAATGAGAGAACCAACATTCTGTCCTGTGTGACGTCTGATCAAATGTTTCTTGTTCAGAGTGACGTATGCGACCTATCTTCTCCTCACCTCAAGGTCACACTGTCCGTCGGTACATGCATGTTTTTAAGTAGTTCCTGAATATGTTTATAAACATAACGATTTGGAGCACTTAAAGATTGGTATCTCTATTGACTTCTTTATGAGTGAGGTCATCTTTTTCAATCACCGTGGTTACATCACGTGATTACGACTCAACCCACGACGTTGTGTGGACTTGCTCAATTCGTTCATCAAAAAAAGGCTGCTGGTTCTGAACGTTTCAATTACGCTCAAAAGGGAATGGCTGCTTTAGGGATGAGAGCAATGTGAAGGTCTTGAATTAGTCTAAAAAAAAATGTATATCATGATACGAAGACTTCAAAGCCAGTGTTTACAATGACGAGCTCGTCAATTTTGTATATATTGTATTATGGTAACGAACAATAAGTTGTTAATATGTATTTTGCAATAACCTTACATGTGATTGTAATTCTCAATTAAATTAAAAATACACAGCTACTTCATTCTTAAAATATTAAATGTGTAAGGTATAGCTTCAGAGATTATCAGGTAAGGAAATACACGGAAAAGAAATGACCATATATATTCGCTGATCCAAATTAACAAATAAAACATGATTTTATGACTTTTCGTCACAGGGTATTATGATATTGCTACGAAATTTTACCCAGAACCTCACTTCTCCTATCCCATCGTCGTATATCCGATGCATCCTTCGTACGTTTGACTTTCATATATAACGTCAACTTTTTTTTATCATCGAAAAATCCCATGCACCCCTTATTTTTCTAGAACCAAGGGTCCAACCACAGTGGTAGGCGATAAGCAATAACAGCTGCACCAATTTATGTTGGAAAATAATTAAATTTAGGGAGAACGGGAGAAAGACAAATATAACTCATGTAGAGAGAGACAACTTTCCGTGTCTGGTACTCCGAACTCGTTGTTAATAAACTAGCAATAACGTAAGAATAAAAAAGTAGAAGTATAGCTTCAATGCCAATGGACCGACTAAGAATGAAGACTATCTGCTAATCTTTACCAACCTGAAAGGAAAAGTGCAGGCACCAAAATCTGGACTAGTGTGGAGCCTGAATTGTTTCATGATTGGTTCAGTCTTGAAAGTCATGTGATAGTACTCTTTTCACTTAATAGGAGAGAAACTCATTTGTGACTGTGTAATGGCTAAAGGCATACTCTGGTGGCTTTCCACTAAAGACCATAATATTCTAGGACATGCCCCCCCCCCCCCGCCAGACCCTGTCACAAAACTCTTCTCCTGACTCAAAATATCTCACTTTAAAAAAGACTGGTTACTTTTGTTAAAAGAAACCTTCACTTTTCAACAAAGCCACAAAAAATTATGTAAGCCTTACGTTGGCACATTGTTTCAGTTTCCTTTAGTTTTTATTTACAATTAAATGTCTTTTTTGTCCTTGATATTTGATACAGTTGGAATGTTCGAATATCTTTTCCTGTAGATCAAGCATTACCATATACCATATGTGGGGTGTAGCCAACAATGTTGCTTATTTTAAAAATTAATTTTGAAATTTTAAATAAATTGAATGCAATCTTAAAATTAATGTGCCAGGATGACATCACAGATTTCCCTTGATGATATACATTCCAAGAAGAAAATGCACTTCTTTGAAAATTAGTATCTTATGAACGCAATATGCTTTTGAGATGCAGTTTTCACTCCTTGAAAGAGGAAATTTTTCTGAATATTTTGAAGTCAACGAATTCTGTATCCGGTCAATGGAAGATCTCTTTCGACGATAAAATGATGACGAAAGCAATAAAAGTTCGAGAAGAAGGGAACCAATGTTTTGTAAGATACCACGTTCTTGTCTCACGACTAGGCATGTTTGTCATTAATATACCATGTCAATACCATATTTTTAGAGACATGAGGAAAGGTTAAGGCTAGAACTCTTCAGTCCTATGATAATCTTAGAATGTTACGGATTGGATGGAAGGTTGGTTGGTTAGATGAGGTTTTACGGCTAAGTTTGAACCACTTGCAGGTTACCCTTACAAAAAAGCCCATGAGATTTCCACGGGAAGAGCAGCACTTCCCATGGGAATCCCAAGGGAATTCAAGATTCCCCGTGAGAATTGCACGGGAAGCAAACATTCCTCCATAGGAAGTCCGAAGTAACCATGGGAAATGCAACGCTTCCCGCAGACTTCCCCTGGGATTTCATTTGCTTTCCATAGGAAGTTGCTATCTGACATGAGAAGTGGTATGCTTCTTATGGGGAATGCCAATAGCATGGCCAGGATTGTGTCATAGGGGCGGGGGGGGGGGGGATTAGAGCACGACATAAGTGGAAAATCTAAGGGCAGAAAGCAAACACCGCTATTTTAGGTGTTTTTGCATTTCAATGTTGGGTCATGGGGAGGTTCTTACCTACAACCCCCCCCCCCCATTAGAGAATTCTGTCCCTTGAAAAGTGGGCGTTATGACTTGGCCGATGTCATCACTTGGCCGATTTCTGACCAGTGGAAACCCGCAAACAACAATAGGCGCTCACTGGACCATGTAATCATTTACGATGTGGCTTTTAATCAGTTGTTCAACAAGCAAGGATTCCAAGGACATTATAAGTTTGTCCAGGTTTCAAGGGAGCTAAATCTGTAATGGTGGCTGCGCCACTGGGGAATGCTAATTCCCCATGGGGTACTTCAGTTTCTCACGGGGAGCGATAATTCCTCACGGAATTCGATAGTTCTCATTGGAAAGTAACAATTCCACATGGGAATCATTCATTTTTCTTGGCCAATATGTAATTACCCATGACAAGTAGTGTATTTGTGATCTCACTATGCATGCCTATGCCTACTGAAAACAATATATTTTTTACTAAATTTGAGGGAAAAATGCATGTGATTTTGCAAAGCAACATTTGGCCTTATAATTAATTTTACTGTAGTGATCATGAATTGCAATAACTTGCAATTTTCAGTTGACTGGTGTTAATTACGGCCTAGTATAGATGGCTATAATATAAAGGTAAAAAAGATAGCTTGAGGAGGAAAAATAAATTCCCCCCCCCCCTCTTGACAAAATACTTGGAAAAATTTTTTAAAGAATAGTCCATGCAGAGCCTAACTTATTTTTGATATGTTAAAAAGGAACATATTCTAAGCATTCTAGTTAAATTTGTATGCATTTCCAATGTTTAGTTTTCGAGATACATGCTCATGAATGTGACAAATTTTCTTCTTGAAATGGACGTGAAGCAAGCAGGCCGTGGTGACAGTGATGTCATGGATTCACACTGTTGGCCAATGTTTTGTTTTTATTTATAATTTACCACCCAATTTAATGCACTAGGCTGTGATATAATAATATATTAATAACATAAGTGCATCATGAGCAATTGAATTTTGAAAAATTTACATGTCTTAGGGACAAGATAGCATCCCGAATCAATTCAAGGTCAAACTTAAAGAAGAAAAATCGAGAAAGAACAATGGTCAAAAAGGTAAATCCATGGCATCACAACTGCTTGCCCCAAGTTAACTTTTTAAAGTAAATGTGTCAAATTCAGTTGCTAATATCCTGAGCACCGAACATAGCAAATGAATGTAACTTTCACAAGCATGCATATAGAATCAGTTACGGTCTTGCAAATATCAAAAGTAAATTAGGCAGCGGGCCGTACACGAAAAAGTGCTTTCGTTTTTAACTTTCGTGACGCACATCTGAAGGTCGGCATAAAAATTACCCACGAAGGTCAATTTTAACCTTTTGAACATCATATCAATTACCACAAGCGAACGAGTTGGCCTACGAAGAGAAATTTGAGGGTGAATTGTTGGCTTTTTGTGGCCAACGTTCATTGTAGATACTAGTTCCACGAATTTTCTGACACGTACAAAATTTGTACAATATGCGCCCGGCAATAGGGACAAACTGTTATGTCAATTAATTGACGGGGGGGGGGGGGGTATGACAACTTTCCCCTCATCTAGGGAAAGGTTGAATAAATCAGGAACTGGAACGACAGAGGATAGCGAAAGGATAGCGAAGAAGGAAAATGAAATAGGCCTATAGGACAAAACAAGAATAATTAGAATTTGGAATAGAAAAGAGGAAGGAAATAAACACACTTGACATGAAAAACAAGAAACAGAGAGAAGAGATGCGTTCAGTAAGGATACCAATAGATGATTCACATGATATTGTTCAATCAAGTCTGGTTTGCAGCAGAGTTATGAGAGAGTAAATAACGTACGGCATATGGTCAAGTGGTTAAAGCATCCGACTTCAGGCGCGAGTACATGAGTTGGGGGCTCACGCCCCAGCCCTCTCTTTTTCGCCACATCAACAATAAAACATATGGAAAATTAGCAGTGCAGTTCCCTCTCACCCCTGTTTTCTCTTAGGTCAGTCTCCTCTTTTTTTTTTTTTTTGAATGTGCGAATCCGCGCCTGGACTTGCAGTTGGGTGGTCAGGAGTTCGAGTATTGTCCTGGTCATACTGAAGACTGTAAAAAACACAGCGTAAAGCAATTGAGTAGGAAAAACAAGCCAGTTAGTCACAACTGGAAAAGCTAGTCCGCATACCGAAAAGTTTTATACAAAAACGATCATTTGCTCATTCTATATCAAAATTTTTTAAATGTTCTAATTAAGGTAAGCTAAATCGGTTATGCTTTGGAATGATATGTCAAGGTGAGAGGAACTCATGAAATGCCGATTTTCATTCAAAATACTTGATTTTTGAAGATTTCAAAATTTTTTGACGTCATAATTTGGGGAATTTCCTCAAATTAATGGGCCATGTTATGCCTTTACTACAAGCGTTTTACGACAAAAAATATAGATCGAAATAAAATCAATTTTTCTCCTCCTGTTACCTGTGACATGCAGCTCCCAGAAACGCGTTTAGCCGTGTCAATATATTCGTGGCTAGAAGTGTTAATCCTCTAAATTATGTTAAATTGGGATAAAAAACGTTTTTTAGCCCATAGACATCAAATCCCATAAATTAATGATTTACGACAAAAGTAAGAGGGGTGTCCAGTCAAAAAAGCATTCACTAGAGTTTGCAATAGTATGAACATCACAAATCCAGTTTAGCTAGACCTTAAGACACAACCTCGAATACTACATGAAGCGAAAAACCTAAAAAAGGAAAATGCGCCCGCACACTGTAACGCATTTGGGAGGTTTATGATCAAAACCTTTCGATATGTGGCGGCTCGACATAAACCAATTGGTTAGAAGCTGGCTATATGAGCCGTTATGTAAAACTCCGTCCATCTAACCGACTTTAGAGGAAAGGCCTCAATGGACACTCCTTACGGCCAAGCAGAACTTAATTCCCATTGAGATCTTTTGTCCAAATAAACCAAAAGGTTTCAACAGTTTCCAAATGGTAACGGGTTTTCAAAAGGGTTTGGTTTATAAAAAGGGTAATTTTATAATTCCCTTTGAGTTTTGACCAATTTCCATCATCTACCAAAGGGACTGCCCTTTAAATGAAAAGGGTATTTATAAAAGGTATCACTTGAAACCCTTTGGGTTCAAAGGGTTTAACCCAAAAGGGTTCCAATTTTCAGCTGGGCTGCCAAAAAACTTTGACTATACCTTAAGCTGTAAAGTATAATCTCTTCTAGTGAGCATGCCTGCATGATTTTGAACCAGCGTCGAAACTCCATGAAGCCTTGGCCGTTCACTCCAAGTATTAGTTCAAACTATATGATCTATCATCAAAGAACTAATCTCAAATTTCATGCGAGACACTTAGCATCATGTAGTAGAATTGATCGCCAGCATCTCTGTCTGCCAGGAAAAAAGGGAACCGATCGTGGGGTAAAGTTTACAAAATGTGAAAAGACCGGGGTGATAGCTGTACTATATCAATACATTATCTTCTTTCAGATGGAGAGGGGCTCAAGATTCCTAGAGATATAATCACAACAACCAGCGGTTCGAACCTGCCATGCACTTATTCATAACGCTTAATTTTGCATGTATTTTATAGGTAAACATTTCATTTGGAACCCTTTGGGCACAATTGGTTTGAAATGGTAGGCATACCTTTCGAAAAGTAAAAAGGAAAAAAAACTTTTTTAAGCATAGGAGTAGGAAGCGGGGGCTGGGGGAGGAAGCTCCCCCTCCCTCCAGTGAAAAATGAGGGGCGGAAGCATGCTTCCGCTCCCCCACTTCCCGTGAGTCAGAAACCCCTTTTTTAATTTTCCAAATCTCAAAAAACAGCGAAATTTTCGGCGCGTTTTGCTCGCCGCATTATGCAACATAAAGTGCGCTAGTTCTCACTAAAATTTTCTGAGCTCTGGACATAACTTGAACAAAATCGGATATTTAAATTACCATTGTGACACCACATCATGAAGAGACACAGGCAGCTATGTTGCTATTTTTGTGACCTGTCTTACATAACATTCCAATTTTTCTACAATTAAAGTTCTTGATTTTGAAATATTTTGTCTAAAAGGACAACAAAATTTGGGAAACTTTTGAAATGTCATCGGGGTCTGCGGGTCTGAGGGGTCGCGATTTTTCAAAATTTTGTATGCGCTCCGCGCCAATTGAAGATAGTCTCTCGAGAAAGACCGTTCCAGGCAGGGAAGCTTTGGCCTACCGTAGTCAAATGTTCTCATACACACCGCATGCGGGACATCGAATCCAAAGTAGCGCTTGCAGTGACCTTCCGTATATCTTTGCCGCACCCGCACCAAGTTCAAACGAGTTTCAAGGGTTGAATTTGTATCTGACTTTTGACGGAATCGAATGCAGTCATAATTAGACACCAAATGATCTTGAACCAAGGAAGTCGGTCCAGCTTTAGTAAAGTTATGCTCAACCGACTGAAACTAAGATTAAAAATGCGGAAATAGAAGGTAAAAAATTTTCAAGTTGATATATTTAAAAAAAAAACATATCGGGTACCGTCATTTCAAAAAATCCACAAAGGCGTAGGCTACGGGAAGAGGCGGATCCTGTTTGCCGTGAACTGAATATAAGTTCAAGTCCTATTTTGCCCGGCCGTATGTCAACACGGTCCGCTGCAGGCCGAACTGACTAGCTGCATGCTAGCTACCCCTTGCCCATAAATATACGTAAATGTCAGTGCCCTGAAATAAGCACTTCCCCTGCTCTGGGAGAGGTGCAGCCCCCCTACCCCCACCTGAAAGGTCTACGCCTAGAAGCAAAGATGCCAGGTCTGAATTGCGATTTTCTATTGAAAAACCTGCCCCTGTCTAAAGCTATCGGCCATGTCATCAGTGACACCCACAGTCTCCAGGGGCAGGAATTTCTGATGAGATTTTGGGCCAGAAAGATCAAAATTTTAATGCATGGCTACTTTGTCGAGTGTCACAACAAGCATTTCATCGGGAAAGGGCTGATGGCTTTTACAAAATGCGGTCAGTGTACCGTTTTCAGTTTGGCACTAGTACTGAGCTCAGAGGCTCATATTGGGACCAGAAAATTTAGTACACGAATTCCGATATTTTTTCGGAAGGGAAACCGTTCCCAGTTGCTAGTAACAGCTCGACTACCAAATTTTAAGTAAGCTTGTAGCGGTTTAGGATTTTTAGATAGCATGTAAATTACTGCTAAGCCGAATTAAAGCTACAACTATTCCATATAACTTGAGAACCAACAAACCCCCAGATGTCCGTGCCTATTAGAACCTATTACACGAAATAAAGCTTGGTGACATTCTCGCCCGTATTCGTATTGTTAATCTTCCAGATTTCGTCGTTCCTCGATACAAAAATGATACTAGATGGGTCAAAGGGTATTACTCTTTTTTCAGAGATCGGAGTGACCCAGGTTATACAATTTGGATCGGTATCCAGCTCGAGTTACTCATTCGCAGTTAACGTTACGCGCGAAACCGACGTAGCAGGGACATAAACAGTTCCTCGTTCGCGAAAAAGTGTCCTTTTTCTTTCCACATCTTTTTACCAATTTTAATCCCACGTACCCAAAATAGCATATAAATTTGTTTAATTTTTCATAAATTTAACATTACAGCGCATTTCAGATAATTAAAGTGCCTTTGGAACATGATTAGAGGCTGCAGCTGTAGTTTTAGTGCTGTTTGAGGAAAAGTTTACTTAAAACGTGGAAGTTGTGTGTCTAATTCACCTTTGCCAGATTTTGAATTTAAAGGGATATTTTTACTTATTTTTTCTTGATTCATAGGCCAAACGGATCACTTGTGGTAATTGCATGGGTTATTATTTCATCTTTTTCCATCTATTCGTATTTTTTTCAATCAGACCCTCCGAAGTGCGTCACGAAGTAACACGAAAAAGCAGGACAGATTTTGGTCTATTATGGTTATGGTCTTATGCCAAAACAGGGAGCTTCCAGTTGTCTAACCTAACATAGAATAAGTAACCTTTTAAACACTAATCCAAATTTTTTTTTTCTAATGTAGCCAGCCATCATTGCCATACAGAACTCTTCCTCACAGGGGGAAGGAGACTTTTTCCCGACTCTAGCATAATGTCTGCCCCACTGAGGAACCAAAGGCCACCCGATTCGGGAGTATATTGGCCAATTGTGGGGTGGCAGACCCCTACCCGGCCCCGTCCAGTACGGCCCAGGTAGCCCTGCTCATCAAACCAGAGCCAGTGAGTACTACAGGTTATAACTCACAGAATAAAGATAAAGGGCCTGTCCTTTCACCCGGCCTCAAACTACAATTATCTAAGTAATCTACAGAAATTACCTATTGGCTCAGTTCTTTGACTGGCAGCTAGTTCAAGCAATGCAGAGTACTATTAAAGTTTTATATAACACAGCATGAACTATACTGTGAGTGCTTTGATTTTACACATTGCCCTATTATAGTCACCCTCAGTGAATGAAGCAATGAACTGAGATTGCGACTGGAAGGGGATAAATTTTAGACAATTGTGGGATGGGCTGAAATAATAAGTTTAGGAAAATTGGTGAGAGATTTGGGCCTTTAGGTCCTTGTAGATGGAGTGTGTGGGCTCGTTACACGAAAACTGTTTTCCACAATGATTAATCTATTTTTCAAAGCAACAGCCATTTTGAAAGTAAACTCAGTCTATAGTTTATAAAGGTAAGGTGAGGTTCAGTGAGGGAAGCAATTTTTCTCTGAAGTGGGAGAGTACATGCAGTGTGTTGAGTTATTGCCGGTAAGGGGATGGATCTAAGGGAGAGGGGTTTCCCTTTCCCCTTTGAAAATTCTTGGCCTTTTCAAGGAGCTTAAATGCAAAATGGTGCAAGATTTTTAATTTTACAGGAATAGTCCTAAGAATTGAACTGTGGTGGTTTTTGGGGTAAAACTGAACATTTTGTGTCTTTACATGCAATCAGATGCCATGTACGCTTCCGGTAGGCCTACCTATTCGAAGTAAAATTTGTGTTTAAATTTGCATACTTTTAGGAGTCAAAATAAAAGAGCATCAGTGACTAATAGGCAAGAGAGGATGTCAGTTTTTTTATTTTTATGAACGAAAAAGTAATTCTACCATAAATAAAATACTATTTAAGTTAGAGCTCCACCATCATTCGGCGTGGAGAGAAAAGAACTAAATTTTGAAAAATCTCTACTGATTCTAATTGGATATGGATGAGGAGGTGTTCAGTTGTGGCACTTGATGTGCTGCAAAATTGGGATGGATTGACCTCATGTGACATTTGGTGACCACATTAGACATGTATTAGTTACATAATCGTTACTAATCTGAGCCCACTGAGAGGACCGTCCCGCGTAAAGGAACTCCCAACGAGTGCAGAACTGCACTACACCATGCACCAAACCGATATTGACTGGGAGGAAAACACCTATGAAAACCGTAGCCAACTGTTTTTGTCCGTAGAGCCGGGAGGTTTCCATGTACTAGCTTAGGCCTACCAATCACCCGGTGAACTGACCGAGGCAACTTTCTGCCCTTCGATGAGGTCTTAAATTGACTCACAGTTAAAAATTACGAATTCAAAGTATTTGCATACATATACTTTTGGTTAAGACTTGGCTCCCGCCACCCTCCACGGATGAACAGAAGAGCAAAGTGGTGAGTGCGTAAAATTTTGTATAGTGTACCCTCACAACAGTACGTTGGCGTTGAAAGTTGCCATAGAAATTGACGATCAAGTCCGAAACGTATATCCCGCAGCGCAGTCCAGACCGCACATTTGTTTTCCAGGACGAATGAGTGTGAAAGCTGTGGATCAGCTTTTTAAAATCGAAAATATGCCAAACCCTAGTTCAAAAAATAACAAACTTTCAACCCTCTATTACAATTCAAACAGTGGATTATGGATACGTTGTCCAAATATGAGATAATGCATGTAAAACCCAATTTGTGAAAACCGATTCACCCTTATTCGTCCTGTAAAAATACTCTGGCGTCTAGCTAGGCCGCATTCCCCTTTCTGCGGTATGGTACATAAACGTATCATGTACAGTAGTATGTACGCGCGCGAGTAGTGTCCGCTAACACGGAGTAGGAAAGCATATAACGCAGATTCCGTTCGCTAGATTATGATTTTGTGAGCAGCTGTAAGTTTGGTGAAAACGAGAAGGATGAAAACTTCATATTGATTTTATAGCTATTTTGCACCATTTTCTTTTTTTCGTTTTATATATTTTCTCAGGTGAAATGGAATCTGTTAAAATTTTAAATTTCGTTAGAATGATAATGTAATCATATTGAGAAGTCTAGCAAGGCCCAGTTCCGCTAAATATGCAGCAATGCAAAGAATGATGAGGATAATCGTTGTTGCTGTAATTCATACGACAAGCTTTGTCACAACATTCAAATTTCTTGACTGGCCTTTCGGCTCTAATTGGATTTTTGGACCCAATTACCTGACCGCTTATATGGGTATTACGTACACATAGCCATGAGGTCATCGTTAGGTATGAATAGTAATACTGTAGCCTGTAGAAATAGTCCTAGGCTAGGCCAAGGTTACGTATGCATATAGTACAGTAGTAGGCTAGTGATACAAATAGGCCTACTGGGTTAAGCAAGGTTGGGCCGGATAGGAATACATACATACATGCATGTTCATACCTGTGCATAAGTATGCCACTTCCAGGTATGGAAACCCAATAAGTGGTGGTCTTTCTTCAAATGGACGCGGGCAAGAAGGTGAAATTTGGAGGTTAAAATTGGCTGTAACATTTAGGCCAAGTCAATTACAGGACTTGAGCATGCACTCTGTTTGCATCAGCTCTCTGATGCAATCACATGATCCAGGAGTATAACATAACATACCAAAACAGGTTAAAGGGCAAATGAGGGATATAAAGACCCCATAAGATGCCCTGTAATCCAAAACCCCCCAAATAATAAAAAGCAAACTACCAACACCTAATGAGCCCAGAAAGATTAGATTCTACCACAGTCATAGAAAAACTTGACAATATTTACCTTAAAGCAGTGCACTGATGTGGAGTTCACAACCTATTCATCCAGGCTATTCTACTCATTAACAACCCTATGAGAAAAACTAATGGCAAGTCTAGCAAAAAACTTATCAATTTTTTTACAGTGTTCCCTAACCAGAGGATTACTTTGAGACCTTTAAATTACTACAAGCTAATAAAGGATTACCTTGAGAAAGAAATTTGTAAACCTAGCAGGAGCATGACTTCCCTAATCCTTCTTTGCTCCAAAGTGGTTAACCCAAGCAGCAGAAGCCTTTGGGGATAAGGCAGATTTTTAACCTCATGTATGAGTTGAGTAGCTCTCTTCTGAACTTGCCCTAAAAGCAATTTGTCCTTTTCAAAGAAGGGACTCCAGGCCTGTGCAGCATAGTCAAGATGGGGTCTAACTAGCTGCTTACACAAATTTAACACAATTTCTCTGCTGAAACTCTTAAAATTCCTCCTGATCAACCCAAGCACCCTATTTGCCCTTGCAGCAGTAGCTGCACACTGACTAGATGGCTTTAAATCTCCCTTTTGAAATATACCTTGTTCTCATTCAAGCCACAAATTTAACAAATCAGGGCTAGGCTACAGTGCATCATTACATAGACCTTAGGCCACTTAAAATGACGGTGTTTCAAAAATCTGCAACCTGGGGTGGATTATGGATTACTATGGATTATTCTATGTGTATCATGACAGAAGTGAATCGTTACCACCTAAGAGCCCATTATTTGTAATAGTACTTTAATGATTCAGGATGGTAGGTACCTAACAGGATGGGGTGTTTATCACATCTGTAAGCAGCAATGCATCCTGACTGTGAAGGTGTATCAGCTTTTGAAGAAGACAGTACAAGGGAAATTACCATAACAACCAATGTTTTGTCCTGTTTCTACACCGAACGTAAAGTTGGCCGATGACTGTTCTGAAAAGACAGGAGGGAGTGACGTTTGCTTCTGCTCATGTGCAGCTCACGCTCAGTCTAGCTTTTGCTGTGCTTTCTGTCCTCATTGTCTACTGTCCTAAACTTGAAAAAGCCCTAATGATTTATTAGAACAGTAACAGAATAATCCTTCCCACAATGAATTATTCAAGTTAGGTGGCATATATGGTCTATTGAGCTGCCTGCAATGCCAATGTGCTTTCCATGTGAAGTCCATGCTGTAGTTATTCCAAGATCTGTGTGAGCACACGCCAGAATTTTGTTAACACTGTTCGTGTACAATTCAATTACTGCCATACAAAGCAATCTGTAGGCATGCATATACTGTACGTGCAGTTTACAGTACTTGTACATAATGCATACACTAGTTACCATACATTGCCAGTTGGTGCATGTGCAGGTATATACTGTATGAACATTTGAAGTCATGAAATTGTAGCAATTCATGAACCATTGTACGTATGTATGTATATGTACAGTGCATGATACAGTTATTACAGCATTTGTTGGCAACACATGTACAGGTAAAGCATAATACGTTACATGAACGTACTGGGCCAAAGTGGTTTTTGTAATGTACCCGGCATACTAAGAAAACCGTGTCACTGTCGGGAAACTAAGACAAGGTCTGTGCTCACACCAAAGGTCCTTGTATAGTAGTGCATAAAATGCAGACTTGCTGTTAATATCTGCAAGGCACACAAGTTTGATACATTTCTACAAATTTTGACAGTTGCAACAATATGAACAACATAAAATAAGGAAATGGTTGGCTGAAGGACAACCACAAAATTTTCTGAAAATTTAGGCCTGGAATTGCCTGATAAGCTAAATATTTATTCAAGCAAGCATTCTAGTAACAGCAGTACAGTAATTCTGATGCCAAGAAACTGTATCGCCTAAAACTGATCTCATTTTAACATCTCAGTTGTATCTTTCTCAGACATGTATTATTTTCATTTCATACTGTTACAGGTATGCAATGGCTACTCAGGAAGTAACTGAAGATATGGACACCTTTGCACTGAAACTGATACAGAATTTGCAAACCTCTCCTTTATATTCAGAGTTGAAATTCACTGCCAAGGTATCACACCATGTTCATTTATTTATTTATTCTATTTATTTATTTTTTGTTTCTTCACAATGTATCAAGATCGAATTACAATTGCATTTATTATTCTATTATTCTAAACAAGGTAACACTGTGAAAGGTAAATGCTCTAAGAAACCTTAGTAGGCTTAACTGGTAGTTATAGCAAACATATAACCAAAAAAAAAAAAATTATAGCAGCATACAGTAAGTGTGTTACTTTGAAAAGATTAATATGTACTAATATAATGGTTAAGTTCAGTTTGAAGGACTTTATAGTAGGTAAATACCTGATTTCCTGGGGCAATTTATTCCAAGTAGTGCTTGCTTGGTACAGTAAGTGGTTTTTAGCAAAGGATGAATTGCACTGTGCGATATGGATGTTATGGGCGTCTCTATATTGCTTTTATTTTATTTTGTTTTGGGGTTTTAGCAGTGGAAAATCTTCTACTGCTATTTTAAAGAGCCCATGAAATGATTCAATGACAATGATTTGGAGTCATTCTCTGACATTATCTTATCAGCAAAAAAAAGCATTTATTTTAAAAAATTCTACCCCACAAAAGAGAAATGCTCAAGTGAAATGGTACCCCTTTCAGCACAACAGCTGAAAAATGTAATGGACAATGGACCAGGAGACTCCTACAGTAGTAGCAGCTTTTGAAAGTGTACTATTGATACCTTTTTGTTTTCATTTCCTCTTTACCTGAAGTGTCAATCTCAAAAGTAAGGCCTGGCTGAGAAAGTTAATGTTCTTTCAGAGATGATAGAAGATACATTGAAGGGAAAATGTTCAAGTCACTGCAATGTGACTGCATGTTTGCCCTTTAGAGGGCGTACTTGTCCATTTGTGACGTTTCGCCTCTTAAGGGAGCAGAACTCCTCCGGGAGTAAGTGTTTTGGTTTTCGCCCCTTGGCTCTTCTCCAGAGAGTCAAGGGGACTTTTAGATAAAAAAACTGCAATGATAGTTATAAGTGGGGTCAAAAGTTTTACAGGTGTTATGTGTCTCAGTACACATTGGTTGTATTATTAAAGGCAGCTTATGTTTAGTTGTACTGTTTGTTGGAGTGGTCAGCTGTCATTGCAACTTTCTTGGAGGAAGATATGGCTACAAAGTCAATGAGTACTGTCTTCGAGCACTTCAACATCTCACCAAACTTTTGAACAATAAATCTTTAACATGTGCTTTTTCCCCAAAATGAGGCACAGTACATCCAGAGTTGTTTCTTTGTCTAATTACATCATTCTCTAGAGGTACTTTTTGCAAAAGAAAATGTTAGAAACCAAATATAGTTAGTTAGATAGGATTTTATGCCTCAACCTGTATCTTTCCAGGCTTATCTAGAGCAGGGTTGTCCAACCTTTCACAGTGGTGGGCCACATGTAATGGTTATAATGGACGAGGGGCCGCATTCTATACTTGTTTTTTTTTTCAATTTTTCCCGACGCCCAAGGAAATAAAATGCAATCATTGCGCATAGGAAACACTGATTCATTTTCGTGTTTGATTGAATGAATAAATAAATTTTAGCAAAAATTGATGGTTTTAGGCAGAATATTTGGACAAAGTTTTTTTCATATTCCTCCTGAATCATTCTCAACCCGCCCCTGTGGACAACACTCCAATGTAGCTACATGTAGCAGACATTTGAAATGAATTATTTCATTCAAAAGTAAGCATGCCATAGCGGAGGGCAAAGCCTAAAGTTGTCATCAATTAATCTGCTTATTGAATAATTTTGCAATATGGATTATTTCTGACGGGCCGGACGCAACCTTTTCGCGGGCCAGACCGTGGCCCGCGGGCCGTAGGTTGGACAACCCTGATCTAGAGCAATGTCCATAGCCTTTTTTCTAGCTGTGGGCACTGGATTGTTTTGCCTACTACATTGTTTTATGTGGAAACAACATGTAATCACGATTGCAATCATGATTACATTGCAATGTAATCGCAATCGTAATCAATTACCTTCAATTTAAGCTGTAATCGTAATCATAATCGCAATCGTAAAATATGAAGTTATCGCAATCGTAATGGATTACATTGAGATGTAATCACCCCAAGCCTGCCAACTTTACAGTGTGTGTATTATAATGCTATGTTAAGTATTAACATTTTGCTCACAGATTGCATAGCATGAGACCGGTACTGGCCAGATAATTTCTGAATTTTATCTGAAGAATGTCCCAGTATAAAGCCAAAAATATATCAATCAAAATTTGAAATTCTCACTCCCAATTCCTCAAAAGAGGAATTTTGTCATTATTCACTCAAGCTGTCCCATTCATGTAAGGCCTATCAGTTTGAATTTTTGGTTCGAGCAAACTAGTCGATCTATGACTACAGTAGACAGAAATTTTTTCAACCAGAAAAAGAAAATATTTCAACTCACATTTAATCAGATTGTTGAATAAGAAAACTGATATCTTACCTGCACTCCTTTGAAAGACATCCCTTCCAAGTAAATTTGTCACAAACATTAATGTGCAAATCATACAATTGATCTTGTACTAGCATAGATTTCAAAATGCATGAAGTTGAAATAGTAACTTCATGCCACCTTTTGATAAAAATACAGAATACTTCCTTGAATAACCAAAACATCAGCTACTCTCCTTTCCCACTATAATCACTGTTTCTTTCCTTTGAACCAACTCAAATTGCAGCATTAGCACATGCATCCAAAACAACAAAGAGCTTGTTGGTAGTATTTATAAGCCACTGTGCAGAATGGTATACAGTGTGGCATAGGGGCCTGTGTAATGAGAGAATCACTGCTTCCTCCCAATAAAAGTAATAGTTACATACTATAACACTGGAGGACAAATGGATGCAGTTACATCCCCCAGGAGCCTGAGGTATTTTTCTGTGTGTATAACCTCTTACCAGGGAACTTCCAAACTCTTGTATGATGTATACATCAAACAATGTTCCCTGCTAGTTGGCTCAAGGAATATTGGGAAGTCACAAAACTACATCTGTTGAAGAGGGGTATTCCTAGGTGTTGAAACCTCCCCCCCCCCTTTTCACTAGTTTTGTGAAGCAAGCATAGGTTTAGGTTTTGTAATGATAATTTGTTGATTATATCAATCATTTTAGGCCGTCTTTACATGCAAGATTCTGTAACATCAGCAGAGCAGGGTATACTCCAAGTGCACTATAGTACACTTACTATGACGTTGGGTTCCTGTGATGATGTCATTCTTGGTTCAAAGCACTTTTACATTTTTCAGCTGTTGTGCTGGAAGGCATACAGTACCATTTCACTTGAGCATTTCTCTTTCGTGGGGTGGGATTTTTTTAAGTAAATATTATTTTTGTTGATAGATACTCTAGTGTCAGAGAATGACCCCAAATCATTGTTACTTAATCATCATGTCATGGGCTTTTTAAAGCTTTATAACACAAATTGTACACACTTCAAGGTCTTCAAAGCAAGAAAGAAGTTGTGGGAAGGGGGCTGATATTACATGTATAAAATATTGGTGAGGTACACCCGTTAAGCGCTTCCATTAGATGTTTTCTCAGGGGTCCCCAAACACCTGTTTCCTTTTTATGTGGTCCCAGTCAAAAATTTGAGATCCCTAGCCAAGCCCTGTTTATAGTAAAGTCCATTTTTCAGAACGGCAATATTATTATTGATGCCTGTCTCACTTTTGTACATGGATGGTGCATAAAACAGAATGGGATATACTCTACCTCCTTCCACCTAATAGCCACCGCAAAGAACAATAAGGAGAAAAAAAGCACAGTCATTTGTTTAATCCTGTCCATCACAGTCTTTCTTTGATGAGAAGTTGTGATTTACTTTTTAATAACAGTCACTGATATACCAGTGGGAGCATTCGATGCATGTTACCCTCGCATGGCATAATCATGTTTACAGTAAATTGTGGTCATTTACCTGCAATGTTGTCTTACAGGGCAAGAGCAGTCACCCAAACTTGAAGGAGTATAGTAGACTATTCTGTTTCATGAATTGGCCCTTGAAGGTCATGTGACAATATTTTTCCTCTTCAAATGAGAAATTTGCTAGAAGTAACTGCTCGGTTTACCTTGAACATGCAATATTGAAGTCTTAAAATAAATGAAGGACACTTTGAAGAGAAAAAGAAAGAAAACTGAAATTTAACTGTTGCTTCAAAATAAATGTGGAGTGACTGTTCTTGCCCTTTTAAGAAAAGAGTATGATTTTTAAGTTCAACATGGTGACAGCTTTACAGTTGATAGGTACACACTAATACTTACCAAAAGGTTGATCCAAATGAAATTCTTCACACTCCAGTAGTTAGCAGTTGCATGTCTTGTAAGTGAATGATTGAACAATGCAAGAACAGCTTATCCTGCAATTGGAAAAAATAAAAACACTTTTATAGACAAATCAAAATAGTCAAGTGATGGTCTGATTTACAAGGCCAAAAGGAGGCCATCAGAATAAATTTTTCAAATTCATTGCTTACGTGTATCATAGATTATTGAAGCATATTGGTTCTCTTGGTTTTGCTGAATACGTGGGGGTTTAGAATCGCATAGAGACATAAAAATTGAGACAATTTAAGGCTGATGGACCCCATTTATGGCTGGCTTCACTATTTGCTCAGATGCATCCATAGGGTAGAATAGGCCAAGACATAATATATACAAAGCAAGCAATGGAATGATTTAGAAACATGGTCATAGGTCATAAGCAAAAACATCATTACGCATTAGTTCAGGGGGAAGGAACATGCTTCAAGGCCTTGGGAAAGTGCAATCTCAAGTTTTTTAAGGCTTTATACTGTAAGTTAAAATATTGCTGCAGAAGTGTCCTCTTCTTAAATAAGGAACCAAGATACTGATACTGATGTTATAAATTTTATCTATCTCAATGAAAAGGTGGGAATTCTCCCACCTTCTACGTGAAAGGGACCAGAGGGGGGACAAATCCCCCTTTGATGGAAACACTGAATCCTATATGCATATGGTAATGGTTTAGAAGTATGACAATATTTGCGAAATTCTTTTTGACCCCCCTCCCCCCCACCCGTCACGGGCAGTATGCTGTATGAATGAGTATTAGGCTGTTACCAACGCTACAGGTAACAGAACCCACTTCAAATTAGCAGATCCTTCCCCATCCTTACACACATAAACTTCCTGATAATTACATGCCATATTATACTGTAGTTAGAACCGTGTGCTTGTATCTAACTAACCGATCCACTGTTCATATCCTCTGAGACAACTTCTTGCGTAGTTTATGAAGCTATACTGTGTTCAATGGTCTAAAACCTGAAAAGCACTTGAGAGGGATGTAATTTGAGTCCCAGACAAAATTTTGAAAAATTTGAACAGGTCTCTTAGAGTAAGGATGGGGTGGCTGTGTTTTCAATGTGCTCTTCAGGATAACTTAACTTGGATATTGATTTGTCGTAATGATTATTGAAAGTGTTCCTGCATGTATGGAGTTACTAATCTTAATCATATTTGTACATGTTTGTAAAAATTCATTTAATACTGTTTCCAGGAAGATTTGTGCAGTGGATGTACATATAAGGAACACATTAGAAACTTGCGCTCACTATGGACAGCAGGAAAAGTTAGGTACAGCATATGAGTAATGATTGCTGTATCATGGAAGGGGAACCAAAGAGGTTTATTCTGGTAAAAGTTAACTTCAATTGACAGGGTCTAATAAAATTAGCTATTTTCTTAAATTTTACTTTAATACAGATTAATGTTTTAGTTAAAATCTCACAGAGGCAAGATCAGAGTGGAGGGGATCAGAGGTTCTCTAGAAAAGAAATTTTTGCATCCTAGAAAACCTTTTTAAACCAAATCTTTTTGATAACTACTGGAAGAGCTCTATATACTAAACCTCCCCATCTAATATATTGTCTGACTATGGGAATGGATACAACATGATACAATGTAAAAAAGGAAAATCCATCATGTATAAAAATTGAAACATTTACAGTAACTCAAAATTCTGGTACTGTATGTGATTATCAAGTGGAGTATACTGTACTGTAGTGTACAGTATATAGCTAGCCTAGTTTTAATAGTAAAACATTGCACTTTAACCAAGTGATGATTATTGCCACGCTGTACTCTTGTCAAATATACAGCAAGCTAATTTAAAACCCATCCATATTCACTTTGACAAAAGCTTCAGTCATAAAATTTTGATGGATTTTCTAATGTTGTTATTGATATTATCTGTGTCCAGATTGTCATTACAGTAAAAAACAAAGCTGCTTACAAGACAGGTTGACAAATGAACCAGGGTTTTAAGCTAGAAGATTCTGAGTGACAGCTATAGTTCCTTGTCCTCAATTACAGTGATGTGTGCAAAAACAAGGTGGGTCAATTACCGGACCTTGTCAGTGCAGGTGCAGAAAAAAGTGTCAGTCATTACCAGGAGTCAGTCCATGTTGCAGCCATCTGTTGCCGGTCAATGTGGGTAGCCCAGACCCCCAAATGTACTTTTTTTGAACTACTGTAAACTCCTCTAAGATCATTTCAGCTGAAAAGTTTTGATTCTTCAGATATCAGAGAAAGAGAGAGCTTTCTTTGTTATGGTGTAACATGTTTTGCACAGATTTTTGTATTTTGGCATGAAGAACATTCATCCGTCTCTATACAAAAAATTATATGTATGGATAAACAGGATTTTCTGTGGATTATCTTTGCAATACCTTTAGAGTGTGATTCAGGTGGTTGCATGGTCAATTGGTAAAGCACCCGACATGCAGCCAGGTCTGAAGTTCAACTCGTGACCAGGTCAAACTAAAGACTTTACAAATGGAACCTACTGCCATTGTGTTTGGTGCTCAACATTATTATGCAATGGAGTAGGGAAAAAGCCGGTGAGCCACAACTGGTAAAGAGGAGATGGCCAGCCAGACTTAAACCAGTTGAAATCAATTGGTTAGAAACTGAGTTGTTGAACCTCTCATATCTAACTGTTAACTCAAGAGATTTAAAAAAATTGTTTTAGTTGCTGAAGATGACGTCAGCGGTAGAACTTGATTTGAATTTTGCTGCATGTACACCAAATTAACAGATCTGATTGTTTATATTAATAAACGAGGCATATAAAGGGCCATAAAAATTTAACATAATTTTCTATCTTATATATCTATTATTGAAGGAGTCCATATATTTTTAATTAAAAAAAAGTAGAGAAAGGGATGGGAAGAGTTGAAAAAGGGGAAAGAAAAGGGCATTAACTCAGTTCAGTGAGTAAATACAGTATTTTGCTGAAGATATGGCACATGAAAAAATTATGAAAACTTTCTTGAGTGCTATAATTATCTTCAAAATGTGATACTGCATGCTTAAAGGTTAATGTTCTAGTAAAAGAAAGTCACCACTCCATGCTGAACAGTACAGTATACAGTAGTAAGCTCTTGAGTACCTTACGTAGCTGAAGACTTGAAACGTACAGATTTTTAAATTGTGCCACATAATATACAGTATTTAAAACTCTTGTATCCTGTAAACAGCTTTGGGAAAACTGACATTTCCCAAAAAATTGGTGAGCCTTAAAGTTTAAAGCGGCTCATTGAGTTGGTTCATGAAATTCAACAAATTTTTCAAAACCTGTTAAGTTTTCCTCACATGCCAATGACAAATGTTCAAACTAAGACAATCCCCATATCCTACTTTCTAATAAATGTTTTACACCGTATGAGTGAGTACTTTGAGGTTCAATTCGGTTTTCAAAAATTCGTGACCAGACACTTTTTTCAAAACAGGCACAAAACCGTTGCAAGTCAGGACACCACAAAATTCAAAATTTTAGCTTTTCCCTTAACTATTGGATATGAAACTTGACTTATTATGCTAATTATAAGCATTTTCATGAGATAGTGACCCTTTAACACTGTCATTAAGTTATCGATATCAACTCAATGAGCCCCTTTTAATAATCGTAAAAGCTGTTTTGTTCATATCCGTGCCAACTGGTGTAATGAAAACACATTGTTTCCTTGACCAGGAATATTGCAGGAAAAAAAAATGTCTCTGAATGCCTCTTTGTTCTTTGAAAAATAACTGAAACTGATAGTTTCTAGTCTTTTGTAAACTTAATTAAAATGCATAAAATACAGTAAAGAATATTGTAGTATTTGAACTGATGAAATGCAAATTGAAGAATGAATGAAATAATTTAATAACATCTTTGTTGGTACTCATGGACAATTACTCATCTCAAAGTGTAACCCCAAATGAAGTTATACTTTTGTTTTCCCCACAGTCAAACTAAGAGAAGGCACATGTTTCATTGGTCTTAAATCTTTATTTTTCCTAATTGGCAAGGCAGACAAATATATTAAAAGCAAATGAGGTACTATTTGACACTTAGACATGGAAATGTCTTTTTTTGCCATTTTGTCATTTCTTGCGATCTGGGAAAACTTGACAGAGAGTCGTCAAAGTTGATCATTATTGACATATTGGTAAAATGAGAATGCTGAATGGCTCACTAAATTGCCCGAAGCCTAGCTGGCACTTATGATAGGCCTCCCTCTTGTGAGGTTCTTGCCATAATGGCTGAAGAATTTGGGGCATATATATCTTGTGAGATTGCTTGATGTTATTTCTTGAAAATTCATTCCTCACCTGAGGCTGCATGGTAACATTTAGAACACTCTTTTATCACTGTCATTATTGTCCATTTCAACAGGTCCAAGGTCATGAAAGACATCCAAATTTCATGCACCTTAACACTTGTGATGGAGATTTACATGTGCAACACTACGTGAGGGAATGCACATGTCGTAAAACTGTGCTAATCGGTTTTATTGTACCTGTTCAGTGCTGTAGTAATCTTTTGCATTAAAAAGAATCATTGCATTTGGATGTATTCCAGTGTTTTTTATAACTTTACAACCCAGCTTTATCAGGCACAAAATTTTAGGCAGGTCAGAATGAGATAGCTGGGAGACTCCTTTTGATAAAAAATGTTTTAACAGAGATAAATTATTAACACCCTGTACAGCTTTGAAGCTCATGAATAATTTGTTCATTGAAGCTTTCCAATTTTTAAATGATGCAACATTTATAAATCTTGTTGTATTATTGTAGGGATATAAATTTGTTGCCTGAGTTTGTTGTTGGTGTGAATGATTTAATAATAACTAAAGTTAAATGTTTGTATATTGTAAATTTCAATTGCTATAAACACAAGTCTCTTTTCTTAAATAAATTTGACCTTTAATCTTTCAGTTGAGGGTTCCTGGATTTTGCAAATGATTGAAACTGAAGCATGCTTCACATCTAGAAACAGAATTTTTGAAGTTAAAGAGGAAATGCATTCACCCCAACAACCTAGTAGACTGTTTAGATTCATGATTGGCTCTTAACAATCATGTGACAAGATTGTTTCCCTCTCAAATGTGAAATATAATAATTCTGAGTAACTGCTTGTTTTTTTTTAAATATGCAAATATTAAAAGAGATATTAAGAGATATAAGAAGAAAATTGTGAGATGTAACTGTTCCTTCATATTAAGTTTGGGGGTGACTGCTCTTGCCCCTTTAAGCTGTTACTGTAGTGTGGAATGGTTTATGTAAAGACCTTTCAGGGGCTTCTCAAGAGGACTTCATTTTTTAAGAGTTATACAGCATCTCCTTTAGAAAACTGCTATTTTAGCAAATAGGCCAACATTCCCAAGTGATATGCAGCCCACTACTGAAAGGTGTGCCATCTACAACAGTACACACTGTTTTAAACAACAAAATGGTTTGAGGCAGACTACAAAATACACAGGGTTGATACTTTAAGCAGTCTTGGCTGAAGCAGAGAAAATCATAGCAGAAGATGTTTAGAAAGGTAAAAGAAATTCCAAATCTACAGAATTTCACAACTCGTAAATAATTGTAAAGGATGAAAGAATGAAGTAAAGGAGGTACAGTATCTCTTGTGAATCCAAAAGCAATCCTGTAACTAACTGGTGGAGTGCATGAAGTCTTTTCATTCAGTTCATCGCTATGAAAAGTCAACGTCCGCCGGCATTGGAGCCAAAATCATTTCAACATGCGTAGAAATCCTAGGGAAACTTCATTTACATAATTCTACTGTACATTGATGGGTTTTAGTGAGGCTGTTAATGTTTATTTAACAGGCAAACACTTGTACCATTGTACAACATGACAAGAAGTCATGTTGGTCAATGTTATTTCATTTGACACTGGTATTGAGTGGTACCATGCAAGCATACACACACACAGTACAGCTGTTAATTAAGAACAACCTATCACACAACCACAGGAAAGATAGTCAGATATTCTTCAACAAAAGATAACTGTTTTTATTAAATCAACTCTTTGATGAAAGTTGTTATTGTTTGAAAGAGGCTGTCCATTCAAGACTTCCATCTAAATAAAAAACTGTAGCGGATGTAATAATCCTATGTTTTTGTGTGGTTTAAACATCTTTGTGTTCAGTGTAGCATTGCAAAAATTTTATAGTATGGGCACCTCCTACCTCAGGAATAGACCAATTGAGGTGAACGCTCATGAATGTTAAGTCGATCAACTTTTGGGCTCATTGAAAGAATTTCCTGACCATGACTGGCAGGCTCTGAGGGGCAATATCCTAAAGGGGGCTGCAGCCACTGAGGCACTATGCAGGCTACCCTGTAACATTTTTATATATTTTCTGGGGAAGGGAGGGGATAAGTGATAGTGCAGGTGGAAGGGTGTTATTTTTTGAAGACTTCGGTGGAAAATCTTGGGATGTTGGGAGGCACCTTCCAGGGAAATTTAAGCAACTGTAGGAAAATTTTCCTTTTCTATACAACAAAATACTGTATAGGAAGGATTGTGGGAAATTCTACTCTCTTCCTGGGAAATAAGCATTTTTCCTAGCCCTGGCTGTACATTTTGGTCTGCTTTTAAAGACAATAGTTTGCTCTGAATATATTCCAGAGAGGTGACAGACATGGGGAATATTCAGGACTGGAAAGACTGCTTGTTTCTCAGGGCAGGAGTGATATCTCCTAAAATACAGTACTTCTGAGAGACATTTATGAAATGTAGAGGAGGCCACTAGACTATTTCCAATTGGAAATTTAAACTTACTGCAGGATGATTCATTGAGCTCATCAGAATAATCCTTGATGGAAGATGAGATTTTTCAAACTTTGGTGATGATAATGTATTAAGTTATGCTTCGATCTCAGCTTATATGGATGACAAACAGCATGTAGGATGATAGCTCAGGCATTTGAGTTACAGTTTGTAGCCTGTAACTTACATTAAATGGTTTTGCTATTTCTTAGTGTGTAGAGAGTCTTTACTTTGGGATTTTAAGATTTGCAAACTTTGTGGCCTTTAGTCACCTCTGTAAAATCGTTCTAGAGATTCACGGTATTAAAAAGTTTCTCCAGTAAAATTTTTAGAAATGTTTTAGTGTGTGAAAAACCTCTCTGGAATTATCTCTGCTTTTCAGAATCTCAAACTTTTGACACACATTTCTCAACTTCAAGCTTTCTTCATTTTTGTCTGCTTTCATTGATTTTTGTAGTAAGCAAATTGTGTAAGCTAGGTGTCATCTTAACAAGACGACCTAGAAATCGAAGACAGCAGCTCTCTTATCAGGCTAATATCGAGGTGGTAAATTACACCCTTTCTCATTTTGTTGATACCCATACCTTGTTTGGATCAAAACTGCAGTTTACGGTGAAACCGAAAAATCAATCTCTTCTTTTGTCTTAGGTGGAAAGATCAATCTTTTAAAGAGAAATTTGCTTTCCATCCTTCCCTAATTTTCTGATGAGGCCAATTTTTTTCTTGCTTTTCATATCTGCTGTTGGAAGTATAGAAATATTAAGCCAAGATGGCTTAGAGTTGCTAGTTGGATCTTATGAGGAAGAAGGAACCCAACATGAAAACAAAGTTGCAAGCACAATTGACTATACAGAATAAAGGGTAGATTCTTACCCCCCACCCCCTTTTCACAAGGAGACTAATATTCCCACTTTTCATTTCCATAAAAATAAGAGTAGGTCAGTATCTTGGTTTTTTACAGTAGTTAAGAAGAGGACACCTTTGTAGCAATGTGCAAACATCATGCATATTAAGTAGCCTTTCACATCTCTTTAGATTGCAACTTATTGGGGCCTTGGGGCAAGCTTTTGCCCTCTGAACCCTCCTGTAACTTTAGCCAAGGACAGCATTAATTTAGACTTGGGTGGGGTAGTGACAGTAATAAATTTCCCACTGTTTGAATTTCTGGTGGAATCCTTGAGAATATAGGAAGTTATTTATCTGGTATTAAATATCGTAATCACATTTTGATACAGTATATACAGTATATGTTTGTCAAATGCTTGCTGCTTGGACAATACTGTATGTTCAACAAGATCAAAATCACTGAGCTGTGATCTCTGATTGTACTATATACTTGGTTTGATCACAACCAGTTGGTTTATTTACAAGTAAGCATAGACAGAGAACATTAAAAGTCTGATCATGTGAAAAAGACATTCTCACATAGAACCCCAACAGACTTTTTTCTTGGGAAATCTTTCTCTGTGTCTGTCAATTTAACAAGTATCAAGTAAAGTCCGTCAGGTCATTTTCCTGGCTTGTTACCATACTGTACCTTTAAGAACTAGCTAAAAATGAACAACATTAATTATGCAAGGAACTACAAGCACATGTATGCTTGGGACAAATTATCTATCCTTGTTTTCCAATTTGTGTATAGAATAAAACTGGGTTTCCTATTAAACATTTCAATGTAAATCAGCAAAAATGTACTGTAGGCCTACAGTGTACTGTTAGAGATACTTTGGATCCATTGGTACTCTGCCTTTGCAAAATACTGTCTGTAATGCTCAGTGATTCCAATGTGCTCTACAGAATGGCTCACACCACATTCATGAAACAACGTTTAAAATATTTTTATTTTCTCACCTTTCAAGGTTTGTGTATTCAGATAAAGAAGAACTTTACGAAGTTATGTTTTCAAAAGTTGGTGACAAGATCTCTGTCTTAGGTGGAACTTGTTATTTCTAAAAGATTGATAGAAAGGACAACATATCTTTTGTTTTCTAATGTAATTATTCTTGACATTTGTAGAGCAATTAACAGTATTGTCCACTGCTCTTTTGTGGAAGTGATTGAATTAAAGATACATCATAAACATTTTATTGTGTACTGTGACCTTTAATTCAAAACTCATTTCTGTGGAAATATTGTTAAATAGGCCTACTGTTCATAGGTAGGATGGGTACAGCAGGTATACTGTTAAAGAGAGTTTGTGTCAGGGGTGGAGGGTTGCCTCAACTAGTTGCTCAGGTCTACCCATATCAAGGCACATATTATGTAGTTAACTCATACATCAAAAAGAGGGACTGCTTGGTTGAGTGGTTAGAGAGAGCATCAGACTTGTAGTTTGAGTCCTGGCCAGGTCATACTGAAGACTAAAAAATGGAATCTGTTGCCATTGTGCTTGGGTGCTCAGCATAAGCAATGGAGTAGGAAAATAAGCCATAAGCCACAACTGGAAAAAAGGCTGTAGCCAGCTCGACTTGAATTAATTGGTTGGAAACTGGGCCACAAAACTCCATCTAACTAACTATTTTAAACTACTCATATGTCAAAACTGACCATTATGAATGTATTCTCATTGTATTAATATGTTAGCTGACATATACTGAATTACTAATGTCCACAGTCAATGAGTTCTGCTGATGGAACATGGTAGCAGTCTACAAGACTCTCAAAAAATTCCCAAATTCAAAAATATATTTAAAGCATGAAAAGTGAATTCTAACAGTCCAACACCCATCTTCATAAGACATTTTTGAGTTGAGGTATAAAATGTTGAAGTTTATTCACTTCACTAAAACAAATTAGACCATTAGACCACAATAATTTGTGACTTTCTTGTTGCACAACTCACATTACTTTCTTTGTTTTTCCCTTTAAAATTAAAAATGTTTTTATGACCTTGAACACTTCCTGTTTGCTTGCATAACATGCATGTCAATAACTTACATCACCCCTTAAGAGAATGCTATCACACCTTGGTACAAGGTGCAGTAACTTTCAGAAAAACCAAAAAAAAACAAAGATTATAACTTGAGCATTACAATGATGACATCACAAGTAGTTGTGAATTGTACCATTTTCATTTGAGTGAATAAACTTCCAACACTTTATATCTCCGCTCAAAAATGCCCTATCAAGATGGGAGTTGAACTGTTAGAATTCATTTTTCATGCTCCTTAATATGTATTTTTGATTATTTTAGTTTGAGGTACACTTTAATTGTGTTTGCAAGTCCCATATCAAAGATTATTTAGTTTTATCCTCCCCATCCCTTTGTTTCTCTGCCCCTTTACTGCACATGAAAAAACATTACTAGGAAATTTCATGTACTTTCATGTTTTTCCATAATTTATAGTTATAATTATATTTGTAAAATGATGGACTTCTGATGCTCTCTGTGAAGTATGATATTAGCTGAATTGATTTCACTAATCTTTCAAAAATTAGATTATTAGAACAACAAAATGTTTTTCAAAATTGCTTTGAAAAATTCCAACTTGAAACACCCAATCCGCTCATCCCAAACGACAATTTTTGTAGCAGCCCACAGAAATTAGCACAGTTTGTTAATTGACAGCAAGTTCAAAAACTGCAGAGTAACAGAGCTCATATTACTCAGCATGTACTGTACTGTACTGAGAGTGTTTTGATTATACAGTACATCAGGGTCTTGTAGGCCTATACTCATCCTGAAGCAATAAATTGAGGTTGTGCTTGGATGAGGATGAATTTTATACAGTTGTGGGAGGGACTTAAGTAAGTATTAGAAGAACTGGAGCTGTTTGGGGTGAGAGTGTTAAGGCCTTTAAATGCATAATCTGGTGGTGTTTTACTGGTAAGAAAGAAACACTCCTTTTTTGATTCCTTGCCGTAGGCAGGCAAGGAATCTATGCGATGGTGATGTCGTGTGTGTGTGTGTGTATGTGTGTGTGTATGCGTGTGTGTGCGTGTGTGTGTGTGTGTTTGTGACACTTGCTTGTAAACACGATATCTTAAGTTAGGAATGTCCAACACTTTTCATATTTGGTATATAGGTTTGTCATGTTGAGAGGAAGAAGCCTATTGTTTTTGGTTGATGACAAAGGTCATTTGAGGTCACCAGCGGTAAAATTGCGAAAACGACAAAAACGGCTTGCAAACACAATATCTTCAGATAGGATTGCCCGACAATTTTCATACTTGGTATATAGATTTGTCATGTTGAGAGGAAGAAGCCTATTGTTTCTGGTAGATGTCAAAGGTCATTTGAGGTCACCAGCGGTAAAATTACGAAAAACGCCGAAAATGGCTTGTAAACATGGTATCTTCTGATAGGAATGCCCAACACTCTTCATATTTAGTATATAGATTTTTCATGTTGAGAGGAAGAAGCCTATTGTTTTTGGTAGAGGTCAAAGGTCATTTGAGGTCACCAGCGGTAAAATTGCGAAAACGACAAAAACGGCTTGCAAACACAATATCTTCAGATAGGATTGCCCGACAATTTTCATACTTGGTATATAGATTTGTCATGTTGAGAGGAAGAAGCCTATTGTTTCTGGTAGATGTCAAAGGTCATTTGAGGTCACCAGCGGTAAAATTACGAAAAACGCCGAAAATGGCTTGTAAACATGGTATCTGCTGATAGGAATGCCCAACACTCTTCATATTTAGTATATAGATTTTTCATGTTGAGAGGAAGAAGCCTATTGTTTTTGGTAGAGGTCAAAGGTCATTTGAGGTCACTAGCAGCAAAATTGTGAAAACTTCGAAAATGGCTTGTAAACATGGTATCTTCAGATAGGAGTGACCGACACATCTCATACTTGGTATGTAGGTTTGTCATGTTGAGAGGAAGTACCCTATTGTTTTTGGTAGAGGTCAAAGGTCATTTGAGGTCACCAGCGATAAAATTGCGAAAATGCCGAAAATGGCTTGTAAACAGGAGATCTCCAGAAAGGAGTGACCGATACTCTTCATATTTAGTATATAGATTTGTCATGTTGAGGGAAAGAAGCCTTTTGTTTTTGGTAGAGGTCGAAGGTCATTTGAGGTCACCAGCAGTAAAAATTGAATTGGCTTTTAAACCTGATTTCTTCCGATAGGAGTGACCGACACTTCTCATACTTGGTATATAGGTTTGTCATGTTGAGAGGAAGAAGCCTATTGTTTTTGGTTGATGACAAAGGTCATTTGAGGTCACCAGCAGTAAAAATACGAAAACAGCGAAAATGGCTTGTAAACATGATATCTTCAGGTAGGAGTGATATAAACTCTTCATATGTGGTATATAGATTTGTTATGTTGAGAGAAAGAAGCCTTTTGTGTTTGGTAGATGTCAAAGGTCATTTGAGGTCACCAGCGGTAAAATTGCGAAAACGCTGAAAATAGCTCGTAAACACGATATCTTCAGATAGGATTGCACGACAGTTTTCATACTTGGTGTATAGATTTGTCATGTTGAGAGGAAGAACCCTATTGTTTTGGTAGATGTCATAAGTCATTTGAGGTCACCAGCCGTAAAATTATGAAAACGCCGAAAATGGCTTGTAAACATGATATCTTCTGATAGGAATGACCACCAATCTTCATATTTGGTGTATAGATTTTTCATGTTGAGAGGAAGAAGCCTATTGTTTTTGGTAGAGGTCAAAGGTCATTTGAGGTCACTAGCAGTAAAATTGCGAAAACTTCGAAAATGGCTTGTAAACACGGTTTGTTTTGATAGGAGTGACCAACAATCTTCATATTTGGTTTATAGATTTTTCATGTTGAGAGGAAGAAGCCTATAGTTTTTGGTAGAGGTCAAAGGTCATTTGAGGTCACTAGCAGTAAAATTGCGAAAACTTCGAAAATGGCTTGTAAACACGGTTTGTTTCGATAGGAGTGACTGACACTTCTCATACTTGGTATATAGATTTGTCATGTTGAGAGAAAGAAGCCTTTTGTTTTTGGTAGAGGTCAAAGGTCATTTGGGATCACCAGCTGTAAAATTGTGAAAATTCTGTGCCTAAAATGTAAAGAAAAATGTATCAAACACTGTCAATTTGAAAGCAGGTAAGGTATTTGATGGCAAGGAATCACTAAGCCTTTTGGCTTTCTGGTCTAACTCAAGATATCCAGTTAATTTAAATTTAAAGATCAGAAACTTTCAGTTTGTTAAAAAAATACTTCCACTTTTCAACAAAGCCACAAAATTTTGCAGTACTGTGGGCACATTGCCTATCAGGTTCCTTTTGTTTTTGATTCCTTGCCGAAGGCAGGCAAGGAATCTATGCAATGGTGATGTTGTGTGTATGTGTGTGTGTGTGTGTATGTGCGTGTGTGTGTGTGTGTGTGTATGTGACGCTTTGGCTTGTAAACACAATATCTCAAGAAGGGGAAGTGTGACTAACCTCGTATTCAGTGTGTAGGTTGGTCATATTGAGTAGATGGTCCCTATTATTTTTGGTGGAGATCAAAGGTCATTTGGGGTCACGAGAGGTCAAAAGGTCAAAACCTTGTAAACACGATATCTCGAGAACGGTACATGTGACTATGCTCATATTTGGTGTGTGGATTGGTCATATTAAGTAGATGATCCCTATTGATTTTCGTGGAGGTCAAAGGTCATTTGGGGTCACGAGAGGTCAATAGGTAAATTCCTTAGAAATTGCTTGTAAACACGATATCTCAAAAAGGGTAAGTGTGACTAATCTCATATTTGGTGTGTGGGTTGGCCATATTGAGTAGATGGTCCCTATTGTTTTTGGTGGAGATCAAAGGTCATTTGGGGTCACCAGAGGTCAAAAGGTCAAAACTTCGTAAACACGATAAGTTCAGAACGGTACATGTGACTATGCTCATATTTGGTGTGTGGGTTGGTCATATTGAGTACATGATCCCTATCGATTTTTGTGGAGGTCAAAGGTCATTTGGGGTCAGGAGAGGTCAATAGGTAAATTCCTTAGAAATTGCTTGTAGACACGGTATCTCAAGAAGGGTAAGTGTGACTAATCTCATATTTGGTGTGTGTTTGCCATATTGAGTAGATAATCCCTATTGTTTTTGGTGGAGATCAAAGGTCATTTGGGGTCACCAGAGGTCAAAAGGTCAAAACTTCGTAAACACGATAACTTCAGAACGGTACATGTGACTATGCTCATGTGTGGTGTGTTGGTTGGTCATACTGAGCAGATGTTCCGTATTGTTTGTGGTGGAGATCAAAGGTCATTTGGGGTCACAAGAGGTCAAAAGGTCAAAACTTCGTAAACATGATAACTCGAGAACGGTTCATGTGACTATGCTCATATTTGGTGTGTGGGTTGGTCATATTGAGTAGATGATCCCTATCGATTTTCGTGGAGGTCAAAGGTCATTTGGGGTCAGGAGAGGTCAATAGGTAAATTCCTTAGAAATTGCTTGTAGACACGGTATCTCAAGAAGGGTAAGTGTGACTAATCTCATATTTGGTGTGTGTGTTGGCCATATTGAGTAGATGATCACTATCGATTTTCGTGGTGATCAATGGTCATTTGGGGTCACCAGAGGTCAAAACTTCGTAAACATGATATCTCGAGAACGGTACATGTGACTATGCTCATATTTGGTGTGTGGGTTGGTCATATTGAGTAGATGATCCGTATCGATTTTCGTGGAGGTCAAAGGTCATGAGAGGTCAATAGGTAAATTCCTTAGAAATTGCTTGTAAACACGGATTCTTAAGAAGAGTAAGCGTGAGTAATCTCATGTTTGGTGTGTGCATTGGCCATATTGAGTAGATGATCCCTATTGTTTTTGGTGGAGGTCAAAGGTCATTTGGGGTCACAAGAGGTCAAAAGGTCAAAACTTCGTAAACACAATATCTCAAGAACGGTACATGTGACTGTGCTCATATTTGGCGAGTGTGTTGGCCATATTGAGCAGATGTTCCCTATTGTTTTAGGTGGAGGTCAAAGGTCATTTGGGGTCATGAGAGGTCAAAAGGTCAAAACTTCGTAAACATGGTACTCTCAAGAACGGTACATGCGACTGTGCTCATATTTAATGTGTGGATTGGTCATATTTAGTAGATGATCCCTATTGATTTTCCCAAAGTGAAAGTTCATTTGGAGTCGGCATGTTCAAAGTCTGACAAGCTTTCCTGCACAGTTACTTGTCATGTAGATTGCACATAGTGAATACATGGTCCCAGAAGTTTTTGGTGGAGGTCAAAATGTCATTTGGGTTCACGACGGGCAAGGGGGATCTCAATGTAGGAAGATTGGATGCCTTGCATGTGTACTTTGTGGGCACATTATGGAGCCCTGTTAATTGAAAAACATTGCAAAGCAATGTAAATGTGAAAAAAGGCCTTACATTTCAGCAGCAAGGAATCACTAAGCCTTTTGGCTTTCTGGTTCTTTATAGTTAAATGTCCTGTTTGTCCTTGAAATTTGATACTGTTGGAATGTTTGAATATATCTCTTCTTGTACTTAAGATGTAGCATTACACTACACTACACTATTTGTATGGTACTAATATAAAAAACTGTTGCTCAATATTCCCTGCAGTGGCACCAAAGTGAAATAAGTGAAATGTCAAATTAATGTGCAACAATGACATCACAGATTCCCTGTAAAGAACTGAAGTATATGTCAAGAAATAATTGCATTACTGTACTTTGAAAATTAGTAACTTCCATTTGTTTGCTATGCTATTGAGATGTAGTTTTTACCTCATGAAGAAAAAAAATTTTCAGCCTAGTACAGTATTTTGAAAGTCAACAAATTTTGTCTCCAGCAAACCCCTTTAAAGGCCCAGTTCTCTCACCCCAAACAGCACCAATTCTCCTAACCTTCTAACTGAAGCCCCTCTTACAATTGTCTGAAATTCATCCTCATCCAGACACAATCCCAGTTTATTGCTTCAGGGTGAGTATAAAAAAGCTCAATGTGCATAATCAAAACACTCTCAGTACAGTTCATATGGTGTAATATAAGCTTTAGCACTCTGCATTGTTTGAATTAGCTGTCAATCAAAGAGCTGAGCCAATTGAGAATTTGGGTACCTGGTTTCCTAAATTATAGTTTGGGTTGAGAGGTTTGGCCCTTTAAACATTAGAAATGAATTTGAATTTTATCATGAATCATGCTTAACTTTAAAAATTTCTTGTAAGAGAACAACGTCAACATAGTACTGTAGTTTGAACTACAGTTGCTTGCAAAGAGTATTGCAAAACAGGTGCTTATTCTACATCAGAAATAAAGTATGCAGAGAAGGGACTTAAAGCAAGTCTATAAAATGTAATTCCAAGATTTATATGTCCAGCAGCTATAGTAAGATGTACCAAATGAATACAATATTGATGGGAACTGATACCATAACCATCCTGTCAAATTCAATCATTTCCGCTGTTATTCAAAACAACCTCATTTCAACGTATGACACATGATGTCCATACCTATTTTGTGGCTGCAGCATCTCAAGGACTTGAAGATTGATGCTACCAAGCCCAGGCAAAGTTTCAGTAAAACTTCTTACCTTCGAATCAATGTGTGACGCATTTTAAGCCAAGAAACTACTTGACTGTTTTAGAGTTTCAGTGACTCCTCCATTTCAGTGAACTACCCCAACGTTGGCATTGAGTTTCAAGTATGAATTATTTAAGCGTGTTTAAAGTTTCTCCCCAGCGGCAAAATGGATTCAAGATCGCAGCATGTGCAAATAGAGAGAATTGGATCTAGTGTACTGCTTGCGCAAAGTGGTGATACTTAACAAGCTTTACTCCCATCATGCCTGTTAGCAAAATCCATTTGTTGTGTTGAGCTACAAAGATCTAACATTTTGGGAGATTCAATTAGATCTGTGACCAGATAAAAGAAAATTTGTAGTCTACTTTTGTCAAGAGAAAGGTCCTTGGTGAAACATGTTGAAACTTAATTTGACAGATGTAAAGGGGTTTGGTCAATGAATTGACTTTGAATATAAATATCATTTCATTCTGGATGTATGATATTGTGTTTATTAAAAGGATTTTCTTTTTTGACATTGGTATTATTCAAAACTTGGCATTTTTTTCCCCTGTACTATGTCAAGTTTGCAGTTCCCTAAGAAAGTAAAAGCTATCGAAATTTACTGCCAAGACACTTTGTGGGGATGCAGTTTTGATTGTTTTGCTTGTCCACCACAAGGGAATAGTAACAGACTCCCTGGCAAGTATTGCCTAAATAATAGAGAATTGGAGGTGATAAATATTTAAAAATAAATAACTGATTCTTTTGAATCCATGCTTGTCTGGCATGGAAAGCAGGAACAATTTGTTTTTAAATCTTAATTTTTCAGTTTTCTGATTGCTTTATTAAGCTGAAGACATCACATTTCCAGTGTTCGGAGTTTGTGGTTGCTTGTGTAACTGCCATTGTCCTTCTGATGTTAAGATTTAAAGCTGTGTCATACTGTTATACTTTAAATTCACATAGTAAAGGTGGTACCATCAGCTAGTGAGAGGTTGAGAATTCCATCCCCTGAGTTGGTCCCTCCTAAAATATCCACCTGATTTCCTTTCTTATCCAATTTGATGAGAGACATATATAATTTAGCAGATATCCCATGGAAACATTTAATCCTGCCGCTCCAGAAAACCCTAGCTGCAGCATACAGAGGGAGCTTTGTTTTACATTCCTGCGTTATGATCTACAGCACTTTGTAATTGTTGCAACCCTGTAAAACTTAGCACTTTTCCCATCATCACAGATGGGTTAAAAAATTCTTTTGGACAACCATTTTCTGTCTTAGCAGTGGTTTGATGGACAAATGAATATTTGTACTTGACTAGCTTTTCTACATCTGCAATGAAGAACGTTGTGAACATGCAGAAAGTGGTATTGAGACATTCCAGGGCTCGATTTTCATGGTTGTCCGATTGTCCGGGTCAACTAAAATTCCATACAGACAACCAAACTTTGAAAGTTGGTTGTCCGATGGACAACCATTCTTCTCTAACAATGAATTTTATTCAAGCAGCCTGCTCCTATATCATGGAAGAAGTATATATAGGCCCACTGCTGACTGAGCAACAGCTCTTTCAACTTTTTCCATGATACAATTTCAGCTAGACTATATAAAATTGTTTTTCTCTTGTAAAAATCATATCTTAATTTTTATTCTTCAAGAGCCATTATACAGTACGTAAACACATCTACTGTTTTGTACTATAAATATGCGCCAAATTTTTCAGACAACCAAATTTTCTTTAGGACAACTAAAAATACTAAATTGGTTGCCCAAAGGACAACCATAAATTTTTCCGAAAATCGAGGCTTGCATTCATCATTAAAGCAGAGAGGAATGAAAAACTACAAAGTAAAAATCTACTGTTTGTTTTTCATTGACAGAGACATCACATACAACTGTTTGAATATCATTTTTTCACATTTGGACAAGCAAATATTTTTTTGGACAACCTCAATTTGGCTTCAGCTTGTCCAAAGAACAACCTGAAAATTTCCTTAAAAATCAGGCTTGACTGTAGATGATTTAGTAAATCTCAGGAAGTGTTCCATATGCACCCGCAAGGTGGTTAAGTGTTGTATTTTGTTAGACACTACTGTAGTAAATTGTTGACAATAACACTTATAACTTTCAGAATATCCTGGAGCTGGTAAGTATTGCTGTGAATGTGCTTTAGGTGAATAAACTCTGCCAAAGTTCAAGGTTTACATGATCTGTGCATGATTCCACTTCTTATGCAATAGAATAAGTCACTGAGAAATCAATAACGAAACCAACTTGCCCATTTTGTCTTTTTCCAGGAAATAACATGCAACTCCATTACAGATCAGAGTCATCTAAAACATCAAATATATGAAGGCCTTTCAAAGTCAGGTAAGTGTTCTTTCCATGTACAGTACTGTAGCTTTTACTGTTTTTACAGACTTTTTTTCCAACATGTTAATAACTGCATAGTCAAGTGGTTTTAATATGCATCCAACTTGCAGTCAGGAGGTTGGGTGTAATTCCTGGCCAGGTCATACCAAGAGCAGCCACCCCAACTTGAAGTAGAGTAGTGGACCCTCCTGTTTCATGATTGGGCTGTTGAGAGTCATGTGACAAGAAATATGCAAAATTGAAGTTATAAAATATGATAAAGGATACTTTGAAGAGAAAAATGAGAAAAATTGTGAAATTAGGTGTTGCCTGAAAATAAGTTGGGGGAACTTCCCTTGACCTTTCAAATGGAACCTACTGCCATTGTGATTGGTGCTCAGCATAAGCAATGGAGCAGGGGAAACAAGCCAGTGACCTAGCTACAACTTGAGAAAAAAAAAGGCTGTGGCTGGCTTGACTTAAACCATTTGAAACGGCATGGGCAATTAAACTTCATCTAAAAAACCAGCATGTTAAAGGGACATATCGAGTTGATATCCACAACTAAACAACTAAACAAGGGTGTTGGAGGGCACTACATGACAACACTACGAGCATAATTAGTCAAGTTTCACACCCAAAAGCTGTCCTTTTCTTTTCTAGGTGACACTCTTTATTGACATTTGTGGAAAAAAGTTTGGAAGCTGGGAGGCTCCTTTTCAGGAGATTTAGCCATCTATAAGGAAATTTTGGCAACTGGAGAGAAATTTCCATTTTCTGTTCTTGCAAAAAGTGATAATTTGTGGGAAATTTACTTCCTTCCTTCCTTCCTTCTTGGGAATAATTTTGCACCCTTCTCAGACTGGGAAAGAAATATTTTTTCCTGCCATGCTGACTAAACTAAGACCCAAAATTTATGCAAAATTCTAAGTGTAAAATTGTTATTTTTCATGATGCAGAAATTGATACCTTCTATTTCCTTTCGATGAAGAATTTTTTAGCCCATTTGCTTTTTGGTTCTTTATTGGGGATCAAGGTTCCTTAAAATGTAAAATAGTAAAAACATACAGACGTATGGTGCAATTAGCGGGGAAAAAGAAACCTGTTTGAATGAAATATTCACAGAATTTAAATTAAAAAATGGTTTTTATTTCACAAATAGTTGTGATGCCACTCATGTATTATTTACAATTCCTTAATTGTTTTTCTTTTTTGTTTTTCCAAAAGTTACCTTTTCGGAGGATGTTACAAAGCTGGGTCGGATGTAATTATAGTTTATCACAGATGAATATTGATGTTACTGTTCCTTTGCATATTTCGAGCTCTTTTGAGCCTATTACATTACCAGAATGTTGCAAAGGAGATGGTGATTTCAGTTTTAGTCTCTGTTTCTTACTTCTTTTTACCTCATAAGAGACCTGGCAGAGTCCACACTAAACATAAAATTTCCTAAGTAGGTATTAATTCATAAAAGAAAAAAATTCCAAAGACTGCTACCTGCTGCACATAGTCTAAGATATAGATTAATTGATGCCTAAAAGTTGAGGATTACAATTTAAGATCAGAAAAGTAACAAAAAAAGGAGAATTTGTCATCCAAGATTTTTTCAAAGCAACTGCTAAATTTCATGAATTTTCTCCTATTTTTCTGGCAAGGATCTTTCATTTTATTTCAGGACAAGATACTCAGGGTGACTGAAGCAATGGCTCCTTGTACAATTTCACATTGGAGTGAGAAAATATTGTCACATGATTTTTGAGAGCCAATCAAAAAAAAAAGGGTAGTATACTGCAATTATGTCGAAATGACTGTTTTTTCCCATTATGAGTAAAATCATGCTGGCACTCATTTACTTAAGTACAGTTTACAGAAATGCTGAGAAGTTTTCCCCTATGAGCTGTTGAGCTTTACACATCAGAGATTTATACTTCAGAATAATTAAGTTGCTACATTTGGTCCTTCAGCAGGTGCTTATCATAGCAATGTCCACATTGACATTTACTGCGTTTTGTGTACATCAGTATGGTCTTGCATACTGTGCATGGAACAAATACTTCATTTGTACATCCACATGTCTACAACAGTAATATTTTAAGAATAAAAAAAATTGCAGCAAGTTCCTACTTCTGTAATCAAGAGTTTCTGGCTGGTACTTGAATTGATATAATGTGTTTTATTGAAATAGTTAAAAAATACTTTATTCAAATGAAGGGACAGCCACCTCAAAGGGCTTATCCTCTCATTCTTAGTACATTTTTGTAGTAGTCCACAGAAATTGTCAGTTGGTGCAGCTCATTGATTGACAGCAAGTTCAAAAAATGCATAGTACCAAAGCTTGTATTTCACATCATGTACTGTGCTAAGAATGCTTTTATTAATTGGGGTCTTGTGTACTCAACCTGAATCAATAAACTTGAATTGATATATTATGTGTTTTATTGAAATAGTTGAAAAATACTTTATTCAAATGAAGGGACAGCCACCTCAAAGGGCTTATCCTCTCATTCTTAGTACATTTTTGTAGTAGTCCACGGAAATTCTCAGTTGGTGCAGCTCATTGATTGACAGCAAGTTCAAAAAATGCATAGTACCAAAGCTTGTATTTCACATCATGTACTGTGCTGAGAATGCTTTTATTAATTGGGGTCTTGTGTACTCAACCTGAATCAATAAACTTGAATTGATATATTATGTGTTTTATTGAAATAGTTGAAAAATACTTTATTCAAATGAAGGGACAGCCACCTCAAAGGGCTTATCCTCTCATTCTTAGTACATTTTTGTAGTAGTCCACAGAAATTCTCAGTTGGTGCAGCTCATTGATTGACAGCAAGTTCAAAAAATGCATAGTACCAAAGCTTGTATTTCACAGCATGTACTGTGCTGAGAATGCTTTTATTAATTGGAGTCTTGTGTACTCAACCTGAATCAATAAACTTGGATTGTACCTGCCTGAGCTTAGGATGAATTTAAGACAGTTGTTGTAGGGGCTAAAGTCAGTATTTTAGATGAATTGGAACTGTTTGGGGTGAAAGTATCAGGCCTTTAAGAATTTCAGTGCTGCAGATTATAAGTGTGTTGAGCATGATATTAAGGTGCTGAAAGTTTGCTGTGCAATAAATAGGATGGGGTGATTCTAATTTTTTGGGAGTCATGTGACTCCTGATATGATCCCATAGCTAAGAAAGGAAGATATTTTCAGCCTGAGGTTTAGATTTTTCAAATGGGCTTCAAATCACACTACCTAGGAAATTGTGATAGCTGTACTGTTTAAGGTTACACAGGGATATATCCTGCATTATAACAAGATGATTCACCCTTTGTGGCTCATGCTATAGACGAATCTGGACAGCAAGTGATGGTCTGATTTCAGTCCTCCATAACAGGGATCGATCATCCTTCTTTCAATTTCCTTGCTTACCTGTATCATGGATGTTTGCGCACTAAACTGTATCTTAATACCTTCAATTTCACTTAATATAAGGGTTTGAAATTCATATGGACAATAATTGAAGACGATTTAAGGCTGATGGACCCCACTGATGGCTGCCTACAGTAACTATAAAAAACAAGCCCTAATCGGATTTGAATATTGCTGGATGCCTTAACCCTCTGATGCTGCATTAGCCGTTGTGTGTGATGCTCAGCATAAGCAATGAAGAAGGGAAAACGAGCCAATGAGCCACAAATGGAAAAAGGCTTGACTTGAACCAATTGGTTGGAAACTGGGCATAAAACTAACAAACCTGTGCTAAATGCTAACAGTAAGTTCATTATCCCATGCTAATGCACAGGTTTATTAATATTCTGTGCATTAGAGCAGGTCCAGAGTTGTGTGACGGTATAGTACCTTGTTCTTTCATACACAACAAAATAATGATTATAAAGAACAAAGCTTCAGGTTTGCAGGACTTCGGGAATTTGGGAGTTTGAGTCCTTGCTGGATCATACTGAAGACTTTAAATATGGAACCCGCCATTGTGCATGATGCTAAGCATAAGCAATAGAATAGGGAAAACCAAGCCAATGAGCCACATGTGGAAAAACGGCTGTGGCTGGCTCGACTTGAACCAATTGTTCAGAAACTGTGCATAAATCTCTATCTAACTAACTAACCTGTGCTAAATGCTTAAGTTCATTATCCTATGCTAATGCACAGGTGTATTATCCTGTGCCTTAGAGCACTGGCAGATCCAGAGTTGTTTAACCGTACCTTGTTCATTCATACACAACAAAATAATGATTACAGTATAAAGAGCAAAGCTTCAGATTTGCCGTGGAGAAGTTTGAGTAAATTCTGGATCATACGGAAGACTTTAAAAACAGAACCTTCTGCTGTTGTGCTTGGTGCTCAGCACAAGCAATGGAGTAGGAAAAACAAGCCAGCGTGCCACAACTGGAAAAAAAAAAGCTGCAGCCAGCTTGACATGACCAATTCAATGTTGGAAACTGGACAGTAAAACTCCATCTAACGCAACCTCCTAACCTTTAAAGGGTTTAAAAGAGGGGAAAAATTGCTTTGTAACAAATGATATCAAAACAGCACAACCTCAAACAATTTGAGTAGCCTATTGATGAGAACATTTTATCCATTACTGTGAGTTTATTCCAGGATAACAAAAGGTCACCAGACTGCAGTGGGCCTGTAAAGTTGAGAATTAGCAATTACTTGTACTCTGAAAGGACAAAAGTGCATTACATTATCAAAAAATGTATCATTTTCTGGGTTTGCTGAAGAAGAAGTTCAGAAATTATAGTGAAAGTCACCTCTTTTACAGTACAGTACATATTGCCTTTACACTAATGTCAAAGTATTTTTGTCATCTCACAATGAAACGCTGAAGCTGTTTGTACTTTATATCACGGCTAGTGGTTAGATTTATTCACTTGGGATTCTTTGAAGCCGCAGTCGTTATGAGATCTGAGATAATTCTCTTGTGTGGAGTAAAAATGAGCTTAAATATTCAGTCTAAGAAAATGTCAAGGCTTTTTCATTTCTTGCTCTGTCTACAAAAGGAATAATGTTTCATTGCTTGTTTGAAGAATGACTGTAAATTAGCATCATGAACCTGACAGAGGCAAGTCGGCCACTGGTCTCTGCAAAGGAACCCCCAAATGCTCTCTTGATTAAATTTGCTTTTTCATTTGAGGTCTTCTTCATTTTAGCAAATAAATTGGAAGCAGATTTGTGCGGTGAGAGTCTGTCGTTGCCCACTTTCAGGCTGTACATGTGGCACTTCTTTATTGTATTTGGATGAATTTGTGTTGTGCGTAATGTTGTTAAGGTTACATTTGAAAAGGTGCCTCAAATCTATGTAACACCTTTTATCAATAAAAGCTGTCTAATTTTGAGTTGCATTGCATCAAAATAATTATATCCATTGTCAATTAGCTTTAAAGGTATTGAACTGATCCAATAATTGAAAACTTATCTCAATTGGACTCTGATTCAATAAGGGGAATTAAATGCCTAAGTGAAGCCTTCACAATGGATATTTTCCAACTAGATGTAATATCTTTATTCAATAAATTTATAGCTGTTTTGGGAAGACATTGCTACTGTATGTCTTTTGTGCTGCTGTACTTATGCAGAAACAAGATCCTGTATTCTTATTGGTCACAAGTGATGCAGAGTGACTAGCTGCCTCTTTGGTCATTGCCATTGCAATTTGGAACTTTTAGACTATATCGCTTTTAATCATTTGAATGTTTTATTCTGGATACAGATTATAAGTGTGTTGAGCATGATATTAAGGTTATAGGCTAACAGAGAAGGAGGATAAAATGGCAGCATTATGAAATGAGTCATTATAGTTCCAATTCTCTTAACCTACTCAACTAAGGCCCTCCCATACTACTGTCTTAAGGGACCAATCCTCTCAACCCAAACTATAATTCTTGTAGGGGTTTACTGAAATTTTCATTTGGCTCAGCTCTTTGATTGACATCTAATTCAAACAATGCACAGTACCAAAGCTATATACAGCATCAACTGTACTGAGGGTGTTTTGATTTATAAACACATTGAGCTTTCTATACTCACCCTGAGTTTGTGTCTGGATGAGGATAAATTTCAGACTGGCTTTAGTCAGAAGGTAAGGAGAATAGGTTCTGTTTGGGTAGAGAGAATTGGGCCTTTAAAACTCCATCCTCATCCAGACAGATTTTATGACTTCAAGGTGAGTATACAAGACCCCAATGTGTCGACAAAACACTTCCAGTACAGCACATGCTGTGTAATATGACCTTTGGTACTCTGCATTTTTTGAACTGGCTGTCAGTCAAAGGGCTGTGCCTGTGCAGAATTTCTGTAGACTACTACAAAATGTTTGGGGTGAGAGAAGTAGCTTCTTTAAAGGGATGTGGAAAACTTCAATCATTAAGAAATATTTCTGTTTAAAAATTGGTTAAAGCCACATTTCAATAGCAGTATGTATTGCTTAGAAGGTACCGATTTAGTGATTTTTGCAGAACTGCTCTTTTTACTCCAGATAAATTGCATCATGGGAAATCTGGCTGTAATATCTTTGTGGCACATTTTTTTTGACATAGCCTTGAATTTGTGTATGATATTGACACCTCTGAGGAGAATATTTTACTGCACATATCTGTTAACAATATCTTGAATGTTTTATGCTAGATCTACATGGGGAGATATTAAAATATTCAAACCATATAATGTTTCAAGGACAAATAGGACATTCAAGTTTAAAGAAAAACAAAAGGAATCTAAGGCAATGTGGCCAACATATTATTTTCTGATCTTGGTGATGACCAAGGGTATTTTTGTTACAAAAGTAACATATTTTTAGACATCTTCAGTTTAAAGGAATAGTGTATTGCTGCAGGGTTTGAAGGACAGGGATTGCAATATTCTAGTACTTTTCATATGAGACCCATTTTGCCAGTGGCAATTTTGCCTTTGTCATGTCCTGTACATGGTTGCCATATGGGACTGTTTCCTCTCTTTTTTTTCAAGAGTAATGCTTTTCTTTGTCTACTCCTATTGAAAAATAATAAAATTAAAGGCTCCATGCACATATGTTCAAGATACTCAATCAGAAATTTGCTCTAATTTCCTTCTTGTCAGAAGTCAAATTTTTTTCTTTAATTTAATACAATGTGAATTATCCTGAAAAATACTCTATTTCACAAGCTTTTGTAATTTTACAAAAATGAAAAGCCCTTTTATTTTACTATTTGAGGTCTACTATTATGTTGTGCATCATTATCCAAACTCATCCATACATTAGTCTACCTGTACTTGTGCACACACAGGTTTAATGTATTCCATGTAGCTCTTGGGAAGAGGCAAAATTGATCAAGGAGCAAAATAAAAGGAAATGCGAAAAAAAAAAAAAGAACAGAACCTGAAATGTTAGCAGTGCCTCCTTGATAAATCAGTTGAATAGTGTTTTAGGTCAGATCAATACGCAGCTTAAAATGTAGGCCATATCCTTTCAAGGAAGAAACCACGCCTTTTGACATCATCGTTAAAGGTATGAAGTAGTTCAAGTAGACTAAGGTTTATCTTAGGTGGAAATCTGGCGGGCATGTCAAGCAGTGGGAGGGCAATCCATGAAATAGGGCATTTTATTCAGAGGTTACAGAAATGATGGCAGTATTGATGTTTTTAATTTGTGTTTGTTTTTCGGTCATCATAAAATGTCTCGAAGGATGTGTCAATGTAGCTTTAAAAGAGCTATGGTTCCTTTGTTGATCGTCAAAAGTGTTAGCAAGTCCTTAGATGAAGTTGTCCGTACAGTGTCCAATCTTGGAAGGAAACTTTGGGGTGGGAAGGGGGGGCGGGGGTAATTTTATTTAGATAAAAAGATTGTAAATTCTTTGGAGGAGAAGTTTAAATTTTTGCATTTCAAAAAATGTATTCAGAGTGTTAAAAAAGATAGTAACAACTTTCTCAATTTAACTTCTTTAATCGCTCAAACTTACTGTCTGACTATGTTTATTGAAAATTTTATATTTTTCAAGTGTTCTGGAACAAGGACGTCCAACATGTACCGAAACAGACAATTTTGGTTAAATACATTCAAGAACACACCACTTTTGAAATGGCAACCTTAATTATGCTAATCAAATGCTCAATTACAGTTTGTACCTCTTAAACATAGAGTTTGACACTTAAGTAGTCCACACTTTACAGCTGTCTCTAATCACTCCAGATTGATTTATCTATCCCCAGGTTAATTAATTTTCAGACTTAATTTCTCGGCTCATTTGCATAATTGTTTAAGGGCTTGTTCTAGAGAGACAGATATATCAGTCTGTAAGGTGTCTGTGAAATACTTTAAAGTAAGGTTGCTACAGGTATGTAATTATAGTGGTCAATTGACCAAAAACAATAGATAGATGTTACTGACAAAAGGACAGTGAAGTATCACCTTTAATTATTGTCACTGTCATTGAATCAGCATTTTTGCCAACTCAAAGGACAAAGTTCCAATTGTAATACCAACTTGCTCCATTTTCTCAAAAAAGAAAAAGCAAATCAAGAAATGTTTAAAATATGGGCAGCAGATTGCCAGGACTTATTTTTTGTAACTGGTGTTTTGCAACATGGCTGAGAGTAAGTCATGGCCTTGTAAGTTGTTGTAAATCAAAAAAGTGTCATTTGGATAAGAATTAAAACAAAAAATTAAATGATGCAGTTATGCATCACAATGCTGAATAAGAGATTGACAGGATTGTAAAATGAAGACTGGTGTACAGGTTCTTGTCCTAAAATTTCATTCTGTGCTCTCTGACAGGTTGGACAAGGAAACTTCACAATGAAATATTCCACCAACTCCTTCAGAGGGTTGATGTTCGAAGCAAAGATGTTACCTCAGAGCATATCAAAGAGCCATTAGCCTACATTCGTAGAGCTCAGGTAACTGACATAGTTCTTATATTCACGTCAACATTCTAGCAGTTTTGACTGAAATTAAGACCTCTTTAGCCCTCTTTGCAGGCCTATTTCTTGCAGTAAAATTTTTGCCCCTAATTTTTGGGCATATAAGGATGTCTAAAGATTAATACTCGTGGATGTAATGTGGTTTTAAATGTTTTGTTTTTCACCTGGAAGCGCTGAATGAGGATCTCATTCAGATTTAGGAAATGCAAACTGGACAAAAAACTTGTTTGTGGTGGAAAAAAAGGCATGCTTGGGATGATTTATTTCTTGCTAAGTGATGCTAGGGTAGATAGTCATAGCTTCAACTAGTACCAATGTTTCATGTTGCTTTATGCAAAGTAGAGAGAGAGCATGCTGGATGGACTATTGGCTATAAGGCATTGGATTTTTGATGCAATTTGCTGGTTTGAGTCCAGCTGGATACAGTGTGTCAGTGGAAAAGGTGCAGCTCTATTGCTTTGCTCCTACTATGGGGTAAAAGGCTACCCCTGAGGTACTGGAGCTCGCATCAGTCACACTCTGGGCTGATTTAGCTATGGTTATTGGAGGGATTGTCTCTAAAATGGGTTACTGCTGATAAGGGGTAGTTTTTGTGTGAGCTGCTAAATTTGACTAATGATTCATAAAAAAGTGGAATAAAAACAAGATATATTAAACGCCCCCTCTCTCTGGGGCGTTTAATAGAGTAAATACAGTATTAGTATCTCTGGTGCATGGGTAACACAAAGTGCTGCAGGACAATTGTGCTGTTATCAGTATTTGAGATGGTGAACACAATGAAGCAAACGGCAAGAAAGTTTTTGGCAGCTGCGAGGGACACCATTGATCCTTAGACCAACTTCACAGACATCTATTTTAGCAATTATCGCCAAGCCCCTGGCTACCTAGAAATTATCGCTAGTACGGATAATGATAAACTTGGGGTTTCACTTTACCTATCGTAAATGAAACACTGAAAAAGTTAAGTGAAATCATTTTGAAAAATCAGTCACTAAATTGCAATCAATTTCAGATTGAGCGACGGATTTTGGCTTTAGTGATCATCAATTAAGGTTAGTGAAATCTACTCCTTGTCTTGAACATTTCAAAACTTTGAACGTCTGTGATATGGGAAAAGATGTATGATAATGCAGTTGCCAGGTTTGTCAGGGCTTAATAAATATTCAAAGGAAATACGCTCTGTCACACTGATCAAATTTGGTTGCTTGAATGGTTTTTGACATAATTAACATTCTTAAACTAGCAGTTAGAATACTCCACTTTGTAATACTTTCGTACCCTCAGTGTTTAAGCATGTTTGCATGACAACAGAAAAGGTGCACAGAAGAGGATACACTATGAAGGGGAAGCAATAAGAAATTGTATTACTCCCTTGTGGTACTTTAACCCTTTACCGTTGTTTGGGTCCTTTTGGACCCACACGGAGAGCTCGGCTGTCACCCATCTTTACTGTTTCACGTGGTGCTCGAAACTGCGAGTAGCTACCCGAAAATTTGCCCACAACAACGAGAGAGACAACAGTTTAAGGTCACGGGGTCAATAGCCTACGGAAGCTGATGTGGGGGGTGCTACGTCTGCTTTTCCGCCCACTCCCGAGGCGCGCAAATATGCCCTAATTGGAGCACAACGGTAAAGGGTTCAATAGAAAGGTTGAAAAGGTTCAAAAGAAGGGTCTAAGGTCACATCAAGTTTTGATATATTAGAAAGGTACTTACTTTAAGCATTTCTGCAAAATTTGCATTGAAATCTACTGTGTGTGGCTATCAAGATATGAGCAGGTAAGTTGTTGCATTTTCAAAAAAAGTGATCTTAAAGCAAGGACATATTACATCATAATATCCTCACATTAATGGACAGTTTTTTGTTTTTCTTTAAACGTCACAACCACTTTTCTCCTCGAAAATCTCATATTATCAGAATGTGATTGCATACTTGCAGGCTTCGATAAATTCGTTTTTTATTACTTGTCCATCAAGCTAGGGATTCCCAAAGTCTACTTGTCTACATGAATATGCACCGAGTCCATATCTAATTATCTACTACTACTGTAGCCATTGAATTCCTATGTGAAGAAGACTTCTGTGCTGCTTGCCAGGCGGGCTACAATTCTGAGCAGTTCACTTATCCGAGTCATTTTTACTTGTCCCGGACTGTCGAGCGGGGGATTTGTCGAAGCCTACATACTTGGCATGAGAACTTTACAAACTTTGTATTCCCCACAGGGAGTTCCTATCCCTATAAACTTCAAGGTCAACATATGTAACAGTCTGAAAAAACAAACAGAAACAAAGCATTACTTGTCAATGTGATGAAGTGATATAACCTTTGCTGTCTTGAGGGTCACTTTGGAACACAAATCTAATGACTTTATTTACTGATATCTTGAGAAATACAGGTCCAATTTAAATAGAAGTTTCACCACACTGTGTAACTGTTGAATTTCACTGCCTATAATTTAACTCTCTCCACACCTTTTTGCTTCAGTGAATGAAGGTCAACAAAAACCAGATAAAACTTAGCTCTTCTGCTAACCTTTCACACCTTGCAAACATTGGCACATCTGACTGGTATTATTCAGCCTTTGTTTACATCTTCTGTTGGCTGTATTTTATCAAGCTTGTTGTTTCTTGGAGCATGCTTGTAAGAGTTAAGCAGGAAGTTGCGTGAAATTCCATTACCTCACCAAACCTGGCTTTAGATGGGGACTCAAGTGAAATATCCAATAGGGTACTAAATTCGTAATGTAGATTTGGTTCCCCTTTAAGCCAGGGACACTCTGCCAACCCACTCTCTTATCCCTGACTAGTTTTTGTATTGTGTGTTGTCATCAATGATGCATGCAATGATGTCATCAATTTCTCCTATCTCTGAGTCATCTTTTAAAGAGCGTAATGCCTAACCCTATCACTGACATAACAGTTTTAATTGATGGCAATTGGGCATGCAGAAAGCATAAACTCATCAATGTTCTTTTTTCAAGTGTAATCATGATTTTGTGATTGTAAAACATGAGGTATTTATGTCATTCATCATTTTCTCATTAATCATCAGTAAGGTTTTTATACATGTATAAAACATAATCACATTCTTTTGTGGGTGATGGTTTTGTGTTTAATTGGTGTGTGAGATTGTTGCTTGCACTGTTATTAGTGAAGGTCAAGTCTCAAGTCAACCTAAGGGCAAATTGCCTAAAAGACAAAATTTATCATTCATAAAGGGCAGGTTTTAAACATTTGGAGTAAACCTCATGGTTTAGATGCAAATGTCATCACTGCTTTTCCATTCAATTGTAATTATTATTTTAAGAAACAAAACTGGCCTGAGAGGATTATTTTTTTCTTCATAAATGGACATCAAAGACAATAAAAGACTGTCAATTAATTTTGGGATATGATGTCATATGCTTTCTTCAAGTTCACTGTTGAAAATATGACAAATTTACTTGCTCATATCTTGAGAACCACACATCTGATTTCAATGCAAATTTCACCAAAATGCTTAGAGTGATGAGTACCCCTCTAACATTTCAAAACTTGGTTTTAATGAATAGACCTTTTACCCAAATAGCAGTTAGAAAGGATCATAGGATTTATTTTTGATGTGCATTGTTTTGTCTGTGTCATTTAACAGTGGCAAAATATGACTCAACCAAAAATCTATCTCACAAATCATTGTTATTGCATTTTGGAAAAGGGTCTAATTGGGTAACACCCATTTGAAAGGTCTTAAAGCAAACAAAGACAGCTCTCCCCTCAGACGTCTCTTTAGTGTTCTGATACAGTATTTCAAAATTCTGAAAAGGTTTGGTTAGAACAAACCCCCATCCAAACATTGTCCTTCATGCACTGTACATTCTTAATATTTAGTACATGTCAGAAACAACAAGATGTTGGTGGAATAAACCAAAGTAGATGGCTCATTGTATTATTAAACACAGAATTTTGGTAAGGGACAATGTATGTACAGTAGTTACAGTAGTAAATCTGTAATTCAGCAACTTGCCTTCCATCCTCAGCTTACCTTTCCTGGCATTTGGGGTGGTAGAATATGCCTAGATATTTCTCCCTGTCAGAAGAGGGTACTAAAGGGATAGACTTGGACTGTGCTTTTAACTGTATTTGAAACCAAACGGGAACTTGTACCGCATTGGAAACGGTATTAACCATCTAGTTACACATTTAGGTTGTGTGTTTTTAAATCTCTTCTTGGTAGCGAACTCCATCCTCTGCTGTCTATAACTTGTATTGAATTTTTCACTACTTAGAAAAAAAACAAAACATGCATCACAGTTAGTTGTAAAAAATTCTTGTCCTCCCCTTGAAATGTGCATGCAAAGTAAGCATATTACTTGTTTATGTACTTGAACCTCCTCCAGTGTGTATCAAGTGTGTGTAATCTGCATGTACCGTACAATCTCCCGTAGGGCATTCTGAGGCTGAACTAAAGGTGAAAGCTTAGGCTTGGGAGATATTTTTTTACACGATAATTATTGAAATAAAAAAGACACAGTCTGCAGGTCTTGTCAAAGCGTAAAAGTTGCAACAGCAGTGTCACCAAGTTTTAGACATGAAGATTAAGAAAATTGGAAATAGCTCCCTTTTGTTCAATAAAAAAGTTGGTTGACTTATTCAGTCTAAGATGGACTAGACAGTTCTCAAGGACAACAAGGGTGTATGGTTTTCCATTATGGAATATTAGCCTTTATATCCATCATGGCTACCGCAGATTTTATGGAAAACTGGGGTTCCGAATTATAGTATGCGACAGGTGTTTCATTTAATACTCCAATTAGCTGCTTCAGTGAGCAGCAGATTTGATTACTGATTCTGATTCAATAGAAGCTCAACAACTGCAGGGTTCTACAGTAATAACAACTAACAACAAATCCTGAGATAAGTGCTGGCAAAAAGGTGATCAAATAGAGTGCATTTGAAGGGCTACATCCTCTTTCAGTGTATTCAGTGCTACATCCCTTTCAGTTTATTCTGAGATAAACTGCTATCAAATTTCAACCTTCATTGTCATTTTCAAATACGTTAAGGGCATATAATTGGCACTGAGAACAGTTCTTGAAGAGATTGTGCAAAGGGTATTTTTTCCAAAAATGTCAGCTATCAAGGTTCCTTCTAAATTTTAAAAGAAAATTATAAAAGATACAATATATTGTATATATCCCCCTCTTTAGTTTCTACATGTGTAAAGGTTGGGTTGCACTACAGCAATTTTCTATCCAAAATTTGATCCTAATTTTTCTAAATTGGACAAGCAGGTCACAAGTTCTATAGACTTTGTCCTTCCCCCACTTTACCAGGTTGTGTAATGCTAAATGATGGTCAAAGATAGTGTTTGAACTGTCTCCTTAGGGATTTTCCAATGATTGCACACTGCCCACATCTGTACCATTAGTGATGAAACAGGTGTTTCTGTTTAACCCTTTACCATTGTTTGGGTCCGTTTGGACCCATACGGAGAGCTCGGCTGTCACCCATCTTTACTGTTTCACGCGGAGCTCGAAACTGCGAGTAGCTACCTGAAAATTCGCTCACAACAACAAGAGAGACAATAGTTTAAGGTCACGGGGCCAATGGCCTACGGAAGCTGATGCGGGGCGTGCTACGTCCGCTTTTCCGCCCACTCCCGAGCCGCGCAAATATGCCCCGATCAGAGCACAACGGTAGAGGGTTAATGCCTACATTACTACAATAACTAACTTTAACATGTGTATATTTATACCTGTGGTTTATAGATACCTATCATTAATTCAGTTAAATACAGATACAAGTTACATTGATTCTGTTGTATTCAAAATGCAATAAAAGTTTACTTTTGAATTCAAGAACTCAAAGACATGGTGGAAAAAATACCCTTACTGTAGAAACATCTCGTCAGCAACTGTTCTCAGTACTAATTACATGCCCATTTAAGCATTTGAAAATGACCATGAAGGTTGACATTTGATAGCACTTTATCTCAGAATATGACTACCTTTTTGCCAGCACTTATTTCAGGATTTGTTGTAAGTTGTTATTTGAACCCCAAAGTTGTTGGGCTTCTATTGTACCAGTAGCCATGATGGAGCTACTTAAAGGCTAATATCCCGTAATGGTAATGTGACTTATGCCAGCAAAAAGCCCCTTGGGTCCATGTGCCGGTTTAGAAGACCTGTAGTTACTTTAGTTAAATTACTTAGAGTTTTACGGCCCAGTTTCCAGCCAGTTAAGAAGTAGGGTTTCCTGAAGAAAATCTGTTGGAATTATATCAATATCTTAACTTTTTAGGGTTCTCAAGATACACGGTACCTCTTCAGAGTATGCATATTTTTTGAGTTATTTTGTTGCCAGATGCAATAATAATGATGCAGTGTGGAGTGTCTCACAGTGTAAACGCTTCTTTTGTTTGCCCTGCACCAATTAATCACTCCTAATTACTTGTCAAATAGTTTCTGGTTTGGTAAGTGATCTGGATGGTTTTCAAGGACACAACATTATGATTTCACTTGCTTAAAAATAAGGACACTCTGACCAGACCTTACAAAGGGGCCCCCCGGAGGTTGGGTGTAATAAAATCCTCCTTTATATCTGTACATTTTTTTTTTTTCATAAGAAACCACTATCACTCCTAGAATAGCTTTTAACCCCTGGCCTGTGAGGAACTTTTTTCAGTTGATTGCTCAGCCTAATTAACACATCAGATAAGCTAATGAAATGTCCAGTGATTGCAGAGCTAAATCTTTTATTTAGATTATGAACAGGAAGCCTTTAATTACCCAAAGAAGGGCTCATATGTCACTGGAAATAAATCAGCCACGTTCACAGAAACCAAATTTAATTGGATTTGGTATTGATACCCAGTTTATGATTTCAAAACCTGAGTTTGGATCTCTAAGCAGATGAGCTTGTAATGATTTCAGCTTCAAAAATAAAACCCTGAAGGCTTGGTATCACGTACCCTGTGACACTCGGTGTTAATACCTCATGTTTACAATAAGGCAAACACACAAATTTACCCCATTTTCCAATCTGTGTTCTCACCTACCCCATGTTTCCTTGATTGAGTAGTGCTACCATAGTAACAAGGTCAAATTTTTCACATACCAGTTACTGTAAAATGTTAGAAAATACCTGTCATCAGCTCCTTGAACACCTGTGACCTTGCTTGATTAAAACAAACACAGTTTAAAACCTGCATATAACCCTGTGATTTGAGATGGATCGAAATTTAAAAACAGTCCCTCTGTTAACCCGCATTAATTCCCACATTACTTTAGCTCGAGGTAACATGGTGTTACCTCCAGCGCAGGGTACATGAGACCACAGTCTTAGGTCTTGCTTTTCAACTGTCCTTGAAAAATAAGTTGCACAAAGGAGGATGAATACACCAGATATTCCATTTCCTTCTCTCAACATCACAAGATTTGCATAGTTGGCTCATGTTTGTTAAGTGCAAATCAGAAATTAACTTGTGAAATGGTAAATTTTTTTATGACTTTTATTGCGAACTGTGGGTTTTTAATGCTTTTCACATCAAATACCCAACTTTGTCTTTTTCATGTGACCAGACCTTTAACCAGTGACTTCAGGGTGTTGTATAGCAGGTAGTAATATTGTTGTGTAGCCCCCTAATAGTTCTATTGGGTGGTTAATGGTTTGTTTACCAAAAAGTTAACTCAGGCTTAGGATGCATGTTTCAAAGGGAAAGAGCAGTCTCCCCAAATTTATTTTGAAGCAACAGCTAAATCTCACAATTTTCTTGTTTCTCTTCAAAGTATCTTTCGTAAAATATTTTAGTACTTCAATATTACATACTCAAGGTAAATCCAGCAGTTACTGCTAGTAAATTTCACAATTGAGGAATAAAATTATTGTCACATGACTCTCAAGAGCCAATCACAAAGCAGGACAGTCTTCTTCAAGTAGGGCTGACTGCTCGTGCCCTTTATGTGGATTCTTTAGTTTTCTATGTTTAAATATCATGTATGAGACCCATAAGAAGACCGACTGCACGGGAAAGTGGTTAGAGCATCAGACTTGCAGTGAAGAGGTTGGGAGTTCAAGTCCTGGCTGGGCCATACTGAAGACTTGGATCCTACTAGTACTGCCATTGTGCTTGGTGATCGGCATAAGAAATACAGTTGGGAAATAGCCAGTGGGTCACAACTGTAAAAAAGGGTCATGGCCACCTCGACTTGAACCAATTGATTGGAAACTGGGCCGTAAAACTATGTCTAACCTAACCTAAGGAAAATGTCACAAATTGAATTTTGTTTTATGGGCCACACAGAAGGAGGCCACAAATAGCATTTGGCCTGAGGGCTGCAGTTTTCACACCCAATGTTTCTAGATAAATTTTATGGACAGGATGTTAGGGAAATTTCATCTACAGTGAAGATGCTATTTAAGTACTATAGCTTACCACACTGTCAGAAGCTGACAGAGAAATTGTGGCACATTTTCAACTCAGATGTGAGTTGGAGATTAGTCAATCCGCAGCCATTGGTCAACTAGATTTTTTCATTGTGAACTTCAGTAGAACCATGGTGGCAAGTCAGTCATGTTAATCCAGATTGGATCCTAATCCTCAACTAGTTGAGAAAATTGACCCATTCCACATGTCCCTGATCCTCTCTGTGTCCTCCGGAGGAATTTCGTTTGTACCATTAAAGGCCCAATTCTCTCACCCCAACCATTACCAATTTTCCTAACCTTCTTTATACTTAGCCCCTCCAACACTTGTCTGAAATTCTCCCTCATCCAGACACAATATCAGTTTACAGTACATGGCTTCAGGGTGAGTACTGTATAGAAAACCTCAATGTGTATAATCAATATACACCTACTCTTAGTACAGTTCCTGCTGCATGATTGGTGCTCTGCATTGTTTGCATTAGCAGTCAATAAAAAAGCTGAGCCAATTGAGAGTTTCTGTTACCCCATACAAGAAGTGTAGTTTGGGATGAGAGGATTGGTCCTTTAAGGGATGGGGTATTAATGAATGCACTTCCTCCCTTTTCCAGAGGGTTAACCTTGTGGTACGGACTGTTAGTTAGCCTAATGGTGAGAAGTAGTTTAAGGATATTAGAATAATTTCTGAACAACAGACCTGATTTCATAAGGTATTCCCACCAGTGAAAGGTGCTATTAAGTACTATAAAGTTGAATCCAGTAGAAAGTTCTAAAGTTTCAACTTGTTGATCAAACAGCGCATTGAGTTTACAGTTAACTGTTGATCTTTCTGGTAGTGCTGTAGTAACTAGTATAAGAGTAAAATCAGGGAAGGGGTAATGGGGGTCAGGGTAGGGTGTCCATTCGTCCGGCTTTTTGCTGGACAATCCGGCTTTTGAGCACCATGTCCTCCTTTCGGGCTCACACAGTGCAGGACGTTGAAATTCCCCCCATTTCTGAAAATTCTATTGTAAAATTTCTCAACAATATGCAGTGCATACCAGGCCGGAGTATAGATTACACGCAATGTGTTATGTGCATTAGTCATGCCTTTCACATCTGCCGAACAAGTAGGTTGTGTATAGTACATTACGGTTAGAAGGCTACAAGTAAACAATAGAAATACGGATTGCAATACGAGCTGAATAATGTAGGAGACTCATACATTCGTAATACTATCAAGCGATGCACAAATTTTCAGAGTTCAACACCCCGTTTTCACGACTGTAATCATGCATGTTGCTTAGAACACCAAGGAGGGCCGTTTCCAGCCATCTGGGGGTTTGTAAAGGCCAAAAATTTTTTGGTATGCTAGGCCCCAACTTATGGTGGCGCTCCGCTAAGATAGTAGCGAAAGGTTGTCCTCTTTTTCTATCATGAAGGAATGGACACCCTAGGTCAGGGCCCTCTTCAAGCATCTAAAGGTGGCAGAAATCCAGAAACCAAATTGTCATTCTAAAAAGCAAGATGTACCACAATTTGAAGTTTATGATTTACTGTAATTTGCCCATACATTGAAATTTCCACCTTCATAAAAATTTTCGACATTCACCCGTTATTGAATATCCTAGTAAATTTATAAAGACATGTATGGTGACTGAAAATGTACGGTGCATTAACCTCTCACAGCTGTGCTGGAGAAATTTTTCCAATAATTGAAGACACCAAGCATTTGTAACCTTACCTACTTTTACATATTTTTCCACATTAATTCTCTTTCACTGCATGTCCTTGCCGTGACTTTGAATTATTCTGCATGTCGGGGATTTCCTCATCTGGTGATATTGTTCTTTTATGAACCATTGAGAAAAGCTTAAACACACTGGATGACTATTTGTTAAATTTAATTCAGGAATGTGATTTCTTTTGCTTCACATTTGTTAAGTATTGGATGTTGTCCCATGAAAAAAGGGGGGCCCCATTCAACGGTGCTTAAGTACACATGGAGAGCAATTTTGCTGTGAAATGCAGCATTATATTGGATTTCCAATCAAGTGTATATATTGAAAGAATGGCTTTATGACTGCAGGTGTTTCCTGCTAAAAGGAGGGACTTTCAAAGGAGAGTCTCAGCGTGGGTTTACCGTACAGTAGTACGTATGAAATGCTAGGGTTGTATGATGTGTTACGCTTGAGGAGAGTTTATCAATCACTCAGTTTTGTCCAAGCTCCACCTATGTTGTACTAGTACAAACTTAAGAAAAAGCTGAGAAATGGAACATTCAGGTGCAGTTAAAGAAGTCTCTAGCTAATACTCAACTCTGGCTTCAAATGGAATCTCCTTGTCAATACTTGAGAAGCAATTTCTAATAGCCATGTGACCAACTTTTCTGTGGTACTTACTTTCTGCAATAAGAAAGTTGGTATCCATTATCCTATTTTGCTAATTACCTTAATGAAATTGGACGTAGTTAGCAATTTAATTACCAGATTGCAACTAACTCTTTCCATTTTGACATATTTACTTGGTGCGCAAATTAAAATATCCGTTCTACTCTAACATCCTTAGGTGTACCATAATACTTGATGATGACAGTGTGCTAAAATTGATGGCTCAGTAGTCAAAGAGGGCAGTGACTCGTCTCTAAAATGATTGGACTTGCCTAAAGCAAATGGTACAGTGTGTAATTGATAGTTCAACAGAGCAAGGGATACAAAGGGATATCTTTCATTTTATTCTCAAGTCCTCAAAAGGGAAATGCTGTCACCTGAATGTCAATTAGTGATATAGTAGGTCCTGTTTCATGATTGACTCTTGAGGGTCATGTGACAATTTTTTTCTCATTAAATTTTGAAATTTAGGATAGTAACTGAATGGTATGAAATGTTGAAGGCCTGAAATATTACGAAAAGATGCTTCGAAGCAAAACAACAGGAAACCTTAAGGATGTAGCCAGCCTTTCCCAATTTTTTTTTTTATTTTTTTTTTGGGGGGGGGGGGGGGGCGGGCTGCTCTTACATTTAAAGTCTTGACTTGTAGGTTAGGGCTACACAAATTCTTCCATCCTTCAAAAAACTCTATAGGATACTTTTGAGAAATTCATGTTCTTCAGAGAATATTATCGTGGTAAAATTTGGTGGAAGCTAGGATTGTAAAGTTTTTGGATGTCAAGCCTGGGGTTATAGGAAGTGGTGTGATTATCCCCACACCCATGCACATGATGAATTTTTGCATGGGATGAAGTGTGAGCAGTGTCACAAGTACACTATATAGACAAATTTGGACAACAAGTGATGGTCTGATTTTAGTCAGCCATAACTGGGGTCCATCACCTTTTAATCTTTTGATTTTCTTGATTACCTCTACCATGATGGATGGTTGTACACTAGATTGTATCTTGATTCCCTCAATTTCACTGAAAATGAGGGCTTGAAATTCATAAAGACAATAATTGAAGACAATTTTAGGCTGATGGACCTCACTAATGGCTGCCTACAGTCTCAAAAAACAAGCGCTGATCAGATTCAACTATATTTTCTGCCAGTTCCATTGTGTCATACTAAAAGCTGTCTGCCCATTTGAACATGTTTAGTTGTTGTTAAATGCAGTTGGTACACCAAAATGTCTATGACTTTATGCAAATTTTCTGTGATGGAGATCTCATTGTCATGTCACAGGTAGTCGTGGCGATGCAACCTGTGCTTTGTAAGGCCCTATTTAGGAAATCTTTGGTAAATTGATTTTTCTTTTTTTTTAGTTTCAACTGCAGTTGCTTTTACAGACTCACTTTTGGTCCAGGCTTAATATTAACATTATGCCATTACAGTAGGTCCTCTTAGTTAGCTGAGCATTGCTGTACAGGTAGGTCAAATTGTTTCCAATCGATATTAATAGTGCCTCAGTAAATTATGTACATACATGTGTATTTGCTACTCTCTGCTGCATAGTCAAGTGGTTAGAGCATCAGACTTGCAGTCGGTGGGTTGGGAGTTCGAATCCTGGCTGGACCAATACGGAAAAGACTTTGAAAACAGAACCTTCAGCCATCCTGCTCGGTGCTAAGCATCAGCAATAGAGTGGGGAAAACAAGCCAGTCAGTCCCAACCTACTGTAAAAAAGGCTGTGGCCGGTTTGACTTGAACCAATTGGTTGTAAACTGGACCGTAAAACTCTATCTAATTTACTAACTCTCTGTAAACAATAGGCCTATAATAATTAAATAGACCCAGCATCGTGGCCTTCAAACGACAGTACTGTGAAATGTATAAATAGCAGCTTCAATTGCATAATTCCTTTGTGAACAGAATTTTTGGGACAGGACCAGCTTTTCAAGCATCGATCTTCTACATGTTCCAAAATTACAGTGCAGTAGGGGTGTCCTTTTGTTTCTTACAGTAATTTGTACACGTTAAAACACATAATGGTAACATGTCTTAATTCTGCTATTGAGTATATTGTATTAACTCGTAGCCATTTGCATCCAGCTTACAGTCAAGAGGTCCTGAGATCAACTCCTGGACAGGTCATCATACTAAAGACTTTATTAATAAAACCACCTGGCATTTTCGTGCTTAGCATTAGCAAAGAAGTGAGAAAACAAGCTATTGAGCAACAATTGGAAAAAAGTCTGTTGTCAACCTGTCTTAGAGACAGCTCTGTAAAACCTCATCTGAATACTGCAACTGATTTATCAGTTATCATGAGCCTCATTGAAAAAGTTGAAACAATGGTCTTGTAACATTCATGAGGAAGTGTGATAAAAAATGTTTGTTAGCCTTCAAATAACCAAAAATAAATAATAATAATAAATAATAAATATTAATTTGTTTATGCATACCATTCTACTGAAGTAATCGAGGGTGCAATGCTACCAAACAATAAGGCAAACAGAATAAACAGAACACTGGTCAAACAGGGAGCAGAAGCCAAACTAAAATTAGTCATAGAGTGCCTCCCCATCCCCCTTGCCCCTTCCTCATTCTGTATTTGCATGTCTGTGACTAATCTTAATGTTATTCACATTTTAACCTTTTTAAAAGGAATATTGAGTTTTACACTCATTGTAAATTATCTGATTGAACAAATTCTGTTGAGTTGTGCCCCATGTGTAGGTACCGCACTTTACAGTAGATACCTTGGCTGTCCTCACAGTAAGTTGTAAGCGATAAGATGGTTTTGCCACATGTAGATAAAAGTTTCATTTACATTGCCCTGTCTTTTGGATAATATGTCTTCTTTAAATGGCTCAAATGTGTCAAAATCTCTGCTAATTTTGGCCTCTTTGTTGCAATAGGGAGCAGCAATTTGTCTTTTCTAATGTTTACACAGAACATTTTATTGTTTGTGATGAGGGAGTCGAACAGGGGCTCTGAACAGGTCACTTTATCTGTCTACTACATTGCAAAAAAAAAAAAAATTCAGAAGAAAGAAAACACAAAAAAGAATCAGGTCAGAGATGGATGCTCTGCAGAGATCCTACAATGGTTGACTTTCCTCCGTTTCTTGGTTTCTTTTACAAAGTATGCTAATCCACATTAGAAAGGAAATCATTTTATGTTTCCATGACGTCAGAGCGTCTTGTGATAATCGTTATTTCATTTCTCTGAAATTGGTCTCACAATCAAAGCATTTCGCTTTAGCAGAGATCTATGGTAATGTGAGACTCATTTTTGCGCACAAAACACTGCATGAAAAATGGTAGTTTATGAGGTGGGTGAAAGGTTTTCTAATTTTTGAATGTGCGGTATCAATTTCTATTGAGGATAGTTTCAGTGAGAATGATGAAGTTATACTGAGTAGGTTTGCTAGAATCATTGAGTGAGAGAGAAATGGTCAGGAAGCATCACAAGGTTTGTTGGTGAGCTTTTGTATACGTTAAAGGAGAAAGATCGAATAAATTTTAAACAAAAAGACAAACGGTTTATCTCTGTAGAGCAGTATTTATGTTGTTCAGGGGATGACCTACATCAGATTGGTGATGTCATTTCTGGGAAGGTCACGGGTGGCATGCTTCCGATCCCCATTTAAGTTTGTATGCTTGTGTTGGTAGATTGATTTTCCATCCTCTTTCGGTCATAAATTTTGACATCACTGTTTACACCATGTTTCTTGTTTCAAGGGGGAAATGTGAGAGGGATAATGGTGGCGGAAGGACGGCTCAGAAATGTGAAGAGAATTTCATGTTCAGTGTCATGCAGGGGTGTCGATCCTTGGGGGGAATCTTCCCACCAATGAAAATAGTGGGGGGAAAACTTTGTTTTGTCCCAAAATAATTCAGGCAGATTAAAAAACGTAACAGGTAGAGTAAACAAAATATAACATGGTGGTGTACAGATGAACTGTGGACTTCGATAAAACATCAATTTGAGCACAAGTGAGTTACAGTAATAAAAAAGTAGTGCCGATGCAGGGTCTATGTTCTGTGTATATGCCTGTCAATGTGAGTGTGAACCTATGGGTTATTTCTTTCACTTGTAGATGATTCCAGTCTGGGACATGATCTCGGGTTCCGGCTTTTGGAAAATTTTCTCCCCCCAATCCACAAACCAGATTGACACCCCTAATGTCTTTTAGTACTATTTGTAACAGAAAATGTAAAGGCTAAGTATTTTTTTCAAGAAGAAATATTTTGCACATTTAAACTTTCCAGTAGCCCCCAAATATTTTATCATACCAGATGAAGGGTTAGTGTTGTTAGCATAATTTGGGAACTTTTACATCCAAATGTAGGCATAAGGCTTAAATTTTGAATTTGTTATCATCCTGGCTTGCAATGGTGTTGTGCATAATTTGCAGAAGTCTCTTGTCAAAAATTTTAAAAACCAAATTGAATGCACTGTAATCACTCATTAAACTTTAATTTGTGTAGACAAATTTTATTAGCCTTGCGTCTAGTAGTTAGAGGCAGCCATTAGTGGGGTCCATCATCCTAAATCGTCATCATTTCTGTCTAAATGTAATTTAAAGCCTCATATACAATGAAATATGATGGAATCAAGATGAATGTTAATGTGCAACCTTCCAGGTAAGCAAAGAAATTGAAAGATTAAAGGTGATACTGTAGACATATACCTCAGATATGGGGGACTAAAATCAGAATTTCACTTTGCTGTCAGGATTCGTCTATACATGTAGGAAATGGGGATTGACCACTTACCATAACCATATACAGAAAACTTTTAATACAGGTTTGGAAAAATTTGTTAAGTTACACAAATAACTGTTTGTGTCTTTTTAAAGCCAGCTTTAGTATATTAAGCTAGGTCCCATCACTGTATATACAGTATGTGTGGATCTCAGTTTTGAACAATTAACGATTAGTAACACTGTATAGATTGAAAATTTCTAATACTCATTATTATTGTTTTTCAGTCTTCATGGGAGAAGAGGATTTTGAAAAGCCTGAATAGTATGTGTACAGAATTGTCAGTGCCTCTTGCTCGGAAGGTAAGAATAACCAACAGTATTCCAGGCCTGCAGGGAGATGACCTGGGACCACAATGTCAACATGTGCGTGTGTGGTTTTTTTTTTTGGGGGGGGGGAGCGGGGGGGGGGAATAGAGGCAAAGGAAAATGTTGGGAGGTAAAAATTTGAGTGAAATAGGATGCAAAGCAGGGGTCCAGGGGGCAAAGCCCCAAGAAAATCAGAGGTTTAGCACATCTCCTGGTGAAAAATAAGTCTCAGGAGAATTAAATAATTTATATTTTTGGTTGCCCAAACTCCCAACTGACCTGACTTGAGGAACCTGGGAGTCAAGGGCAAAATGTGTGGGGGAAAATCCCCTCCCTGCAGGGCTGCCATTGAGGATGGAACAATTCTTCCAACTTTTTTACTGTTTGCTCTCAGCTTGGGATGATTTTTATCATTTTTTGAAAGAGTTCTCAAAAACTTTTGTGTGAAATTCCAAGAACTCTATCTACAGCAGGTTTTTTGAAATGTCACTTCTTTTAAAATTGAACAACCTCTCGAAATCCGGCACTAAGGTTAAACCTGACAGTTGGGAATATTGTTAGTATTTTCATAACCATAAAAAGAGGCTATATGATCAAAATTAATTTCTCCTCCACCTGGGATGTATAGAGCTATAAATTATGTTGATAATGCTATCAGGATAGAAAATAGAAATTATTTTATTCATCTTGACAGGCAACCTCTAAAGAATTTTATACACACCAAAAAAAAGGGGGTAAAAAAATTGTCATGTTTCTCTAATTCTGGAGATATGCCCTTATATCCCAACTCTCCATATATAATTCTTTTGGCAACCTTTTTCATTGTCGTTCAACATGGAAATGAAATAAAATGGTCTGGACACATTCATAAATGTCAGGTTTTGTTGCATTTTACAGGCAATATGCAGGTTTCCCTTCATGAAGAATAGTTGGACTTTTTACCGCTTATACCCCCCTGAGAAGACTGTTATCGTTCTTTCCTCCCTGGAGAAACGTAGAAGCTCATAATCTCATTGCTGATAAATTTAAAGGCATACTTATCTCATACAGATGGATTTTGCTGAGAAAAACCAATAGAAGGAAGTCACTGCTCGCAAGGTTAATGTCGTAAATCAACGATGTCATCCATAAATTTGAGTCCTTTTATTAATCCTTTTTTTTCTGAGGTTAATATCATCCAAATAATTGGAAAGACTTGAATGGCAATAAGATTTAAACCTAATCATGAAGTAGAAATATTTTCCTTTCTTTGGTAATAGTTAAGAAAGCAGAACCAAAGGAAATAATTCAGATTGGTTTATTGAATTTAGGTGGATGGAATTACCCATTCATCCTACCGTGCCTTTTCCCTTAAAAGGTCGTCAGCTTGGTCAGAGAGTTGTAAACTGCCTGTCCCATATGACTTAATTAATGGTGACATGTCAGTTTTTTCCAATAGTTTGACCAACTAAATACCATACCAATTTTCACACTTATGACATCTACGGTATCCTGGAAGCATTTCATCGGTTCACTTCATTCCATCCAAAGACCTTGAAATTAGTTTCTACTTCTTTTCTATCTCCAGAGGCCCGTTCCAGAACAAAAGGAGATACGTGGTGCCTGGAATGAACTCGGTGTGGAGGAGCCCGGTAAGTGACTTTAGGTCATAACATGCCATTTTTTTTTTGTACTACGGTCAATATTTTGTATTGCAGACAGGAGAAAAGCAGGATCATAAATAATCTCAGGCAGAAAAGTAGCAGAGTATTGATTCGTTTTCTTGCCTTTATTAAGAGTCTTGAAAAAGGAGGCCTCATTGATTATGCCTAAAATGCTTCAGGGCCTAAGTAATTCCCTACTTGTGATATCAGTATCAATTTTATGGAGGGAGTTGATTTTATTTAGCTTCACTGGCCAATGCCATCTATTGCTTGTCGTCAGAAACTTGGATTTCATCGTGGCTTCTATTGATTTTAAATTGTCAGAAGCCCATCGCTTGCGAAATCAGTTACATGCTAGAAATTTCCCGATTGGCTAATTTCTGTGACTTTTGTATGTTTGCTTTATTGCAATTTTCAAATTGGTTGAGGAATAGCATTCTGTCATTAATGTTCCTAATTTTTTATGATCACTAAAGGACTTTTAAGTCAAAACAATGGACAAAGATTTCTCAGTCAAAGCATGATTGATAACTTTAGGATGGATGGACATTCAATAGCAATTATGTGGAAGTGATTTAACTGTTTACATCTGAACGTATTATTAAAAATGGCAAAGTACAATGTACCGACTGGGATAGTCATGTTGGTGACATACTGTACCAACTGGCAATAGGAGAAACATTTTGATTCAAATATTTATGCCGACCTCTACAATTTTATTAACATTAACATCCTCCTGTAAATTGCTTTTTCAGAAAGATTAACTAGAAGGGATGGTACCAAAAAGTGGAAGTAGGGGCCCTGGCCCCGCAGATACGGAAATTTCTCAGATTTGTCAGGGCTGGGCTCCTAGTGAGTGCAATTCACAGAATGAAATAAGACTTTTAATAGAATTGATTGCCATTGTACTTGGTGTTCTGCACAAGCAATGGAGTTGGGAAAACAAGCCAGTCAGTCAAAACATGGGAAAAAAGGCTGTGGTTGGCCTGACTTAAACCAGTTGGTTACGAACTGAGCTGCAGTAAAACCTCATCTATTACAAACTGACTGCTTTTGTATGCAGTTGCCCCTACAGTATGATCTTCCAGATCTCATTTAAGCAAAAGTCTTTGATCAAATATTGGTTCAGTTCACAATATAAAAACCCAAATTATTCATTTTTTTTTTGTAAAAATGACAAAAAGCATAGACTTGAACATTGTCAACATCGACTTTTTGTTGCCAGCCTTATTGCACTAAATATTGTTTCCTTTATTGCACTGAAACACCGTTGAATTTGCCCAGCAGTGGGCGTGGCTTGCCAATTGTGACATAATGTGAAAGCACTTAACAGAAACAAAGAGACCTATCAATCAAATAGTTGCACTGGAAAATAATGAAATCATTTTCAAGTATGTATTGTGGGTGACAAATTTCCTGGTTGCATCTCCTTTCTAACAATATTTGTTCAGAAATGCTTCAGGACATGTGTTTATTTCAACTTATTAATTTGTAAAGAATATGAAAGGTAAAATTGAATTCAGTTGAATTGAAAAGTGAAGGTTACTTGAATGCCTGTAATTTTAGGTCATAGCAGTCTTGTTGATGATAGCACCTTAAGGATTTTACAATTTCATCCAACAGTTTAACTTAAGGATAGCACCTTAAGGATTTTACAGTGTGATGGTTGATCAGTTTTTGTATAAAAACAAGAAAAGAAAAAGATACAAAAAAAATAAATAAAAACTAATAAAAATAAAACAAAAGCTTGCAAGAATTAATCTTGGAAATTCCTTTATATGTTATCAAAGTCATGTAAATTCATTTTGTAATTATGCAACCCTGAATGTAGGTTAGCACAGCCTTGATATGACATATTACCTTTTGGTCATCAGTCTTCCACTGCAACCTTTTATCAGTAAAGTAAACAATACAGTATTTAAAAGGTTTTAAGGGGTATGCAGTCACCCCAATTTGAATTAGTATAGTAGACTGTCCTGCTTCATGATTGGCACTTGAGGGCCATGTGATAATATTTTATTCTTTTCCTCAGTTATGAAAGGTTTTAGGAGTACCAGCTTTCTTTGCTTTGAATATATAGATTGAATTCCAAAAATATTTTGAAAAAAAAAACAAAAAACATAGGTACTTTAAATGGAAATAGGAAAAAAAAAATTGTGAGATATAGCTGTTGCTTCAAAGTGAGCTTGCAGCAACTGATCTTATCCTTAAAGGATAAAGCTGCAATTGATATCATACCATAAACAATTTTACAAAATTTTTTATTTCCATATCTTCTTGCCATAAAGCTAAACAATGGGATATAATTTTCTGTCTAAAAAGACTTGAAGTCAATTTTCTTTTCTCTCATTCCTTATTGATTGTAAATGTTCCCTTTGGACATGCAGAAAAACATGTTGCACTTTAGATGAACTGATTAAAGGGACAGTCATTGTTTGTTTTTACAGTTGTTTTTTCAACTTTTAACTCTGCACTACATTTCAACACTGCAGTGGAGGTTGTCTAGTCTTCCATGAGGAATTTTGTTACCCCACAAATATTGAAAGATTTTCATCCAACAGTATAGCTAACACAAAAATGTGTCTTCTAGCCTGAATGGTTCTATATTCTGGAAAACAAGTAATTGTTCTATATTCTGGTAAACAAGTTCTATATTCTGGTTAACAAGTAATCAAAACAGGGAAAGGGAGGTTAAATTCTCAGTCAACTTTGATTACCCCTTTAAATGAATGCAATTTAGGTTTACATTTAACACCAATAAAATTTTACCGCAGAAAATGAAAGAAATATACACTCATGTACCCTTTGTGCAAACAAAGTTAAAAGCTTTGTGTATTTTACTCTCCTCAAGATAGGTCTATATGTCAAGGTACACTTCATGATCAAACAGAATAAACTCTTTCAAGAATTCAACAACATCTTTGTGCGAAATGCACTTTTGGTAAATTATTTCATTGGGAAACTTGGAAATTTTCAGTAACATATGTACCAAGCTACTGTAGTTGCCATCAACTTTATAGCTGCGCACAGATTTGAAATAAATGGTCACTCAAACAAACTTTTTCCAAGTAGTTCTAATGAATTTCTGATAAACAAAACACCAACACCACAGGAAGCTACGAAACTGTTGTTCAATAAATCATTAGTAAAAAATAGTATAATTGCAGTGGCTGACAAAGGAATGCCCTCCAACTGTAAAGCTATGAATACCAAGTACGTAAGTGAAAACTGTACTGTGACAAGAGACAGCTAGCTATTTGGCCCCTAATCCCTGTTGATTGTCACACCAAATTACTGAAGTTATCACAATATCCAAGTCATAAACTTTGCTCTGTTGACAGATCATGTCACATTCCCATTTTTATCCTCTCGAATAGCAGTACTGTCTCTGATTTATGTTTTATCTCATCGCTCAAAGTAGAGCTACTTCTAATGAGCTTGTCGTATTGTAGGGGTGTTGTTTCAATGAAACCAAAGTGACATCATTTTTAACTGTTGGGATGAACTTTGTTAAAGTGAAATGTTGGAGGGATTATGCTCTGTGGTCTTTTGTTGCAAGTTAATACATTTCTTAAGAAGAGATTTCATTATGTTCAACCTTGGAAAATCACCAGAGAGCAGTAAAGGAGGATGATGGGCAGGGCTGGCTGTCATGTTTAAAGCCAGCCTCTCATCACCTCAAATTTAAATTTAACCCAATGTATACCAAAATTTTCAAAGCTCTTTGGTTGTCATCAAATTAAAAAAGGGAAAGAAGCTCATATGACACAAACACTGAGAGTGATTATACGTAAGAGCCCTGCGTACTACTCATCTGCAATAAATTGCAATAAATTGGGCTTCTGTATGGAAGAGGATGAGTTTAGACCATTGTGAGAGAGGCCAGAAGTAAGTAGGTTGGTAGAATTAGAACCTGTCTGGGGTAATGCATAACTGACTTTAAAGCTCATGTTTAAAGTGTTTGAGATGTATATACACACTTAGATTTATTTGCATAATAAAAAGTATAAAGCCGTTCCTTTAATATGTAAAATATGAAGTGAATTTGCATGTTTTAAATTTGATGGCAGTCATGAAGCTGTTCCAATTTATAATTTCTGGAGAATACTGGTAAAATGGAAGTTTGAGGTGATGAATGACTTGCCTTTACCTTAATTCTACTTTTAAGGCTTAAAAGCTTTGAAAAGAATTTAAAATAATATTTTATGAGGCTTCTAGCCGTGTTAGTTATAGTGGGTAGCAAAAAAATGTGTCTACGTTTTTATTGAAACACTAGCCAGTGATGCTAGCAATTTGCCATGGAAAGGTATTTGAATTAGTTCTTCATACCTTTAGCAGCTGGGAGTACATGTATATAACAACTCCCAACTTTTATCTTGATATATCCTGATGTATTGGAGATGTAACAGAATCCTTTTGCTTTGCCTTTAAAATGTTAGCATCTATCTTAGTCACAACAAAATGTCAATGCTACTTTGAATAACAGCCACTTGAAACCCAAGGGGACTACACAATGGCTCCTGGCAAATGACACAAAAGCCTGTCCTGGGAAAACTTGTCCAGGATTGTTTATTCATGGATGGAATTAACAGGTCACACATGTTGCTCTATTATGCTTTAACGTAGATTCTGCATATATGTGTTTCAGTGGTTTAATAATATCTCTATGAAACCTGTGTCCACTGCAATCTGGTGTTTACTGAATTCCCTTGAAACAGTAAAGTGGAAAGGAAAAATAACATTTTGAAAAATGCCCTTGTGAAAGAAAAGGGAACACAAAAATCTAGTATAAAGTAGTTACAGTTACAGCAATGAAGATACTACTGTAGTCTATACAAAGCTTTTCGGCAAGTACTCTTAATTGATTTTGAAGATGTAACCGTGGGGTAGTTTTCTCAAACTGCAATTTTCACTTTTTCTTTTTGAGACCTTGATGGAATTGGAGCAGATCCCCAAGTAGCAGATGGATCTTGAGTCGCTTACCCCATACACTATGCAGCCTTGTATATTGCTAAATCAGCTAGGGCAAAAGTTTGCAGTATTCATATTCTGATAAATACCTAAAAGATTAAGGCTTTAAGGTAATGTAAGTTGGACAAAGTTGTAAAATTGGAACACGGAAATGATTGGAACACATTACGTGAAGTAGCCCATGGTAAAATTGCCTACCACTACAGATAACCCAACTTTTAGGCAGCCAAGCAGGGTTTTCACTTGATGTTTGCACCTACAGTTTATGTAGCTACTCCAACGTTAAAATCAGTAAATGTTTGATAAAACACTGCCGGCAGTGGATTGGCCAGAAACTGTGGGTGTTAACAATCGATTTAATAAAAAACCCAACTTACCACCCAAAAGTCAGGTTTTCGTCTGTTTAGTGGTAGACAGTTTTAGTAAGGGCTATTTTACGTAATGCATTTTAAGTTTTTTATGCAGTCTGGGAGAGTTGTACAATGAGCTTTGAAATTTAACCGAGAACACACAATTGTTTAACTTCATCAACTATAGTCAGTTAACTCAGTTGTTGTCAGTGCATTTCTCTTAATACTTTTAAAAGGGTTTCATAATCTTTGAAATATCTAAGAGAGAGAGAGGGGCGGGGGGAGGGGGGCATTTAAAGATACTTTGAAAGTTTAAAAGATAAAAGATATGCATGGTTTACATTCAAAGTTTGTTAATAGGGACTAGTTAATAGTTACTGTAAGCAATAGTTGCATTGCAAGAATTGCACCAGGGTTACTTCTTGCATCACCCATTGCATTTATATGACAGGAAATGTAAGCTGAGGTGAACTTTTACAATTTTACGACTTCTCAAGTATGTTTAAAATTATAAAGGGGCATACTGATTTGGTTTTGATATTTTGGAAGCAACCCTTCATCATGGCAGTGCTTATAATTAACAATATAATAAGTCAAGTGTTTCATCTAATAGTTAAGAGAAATGTTCCAATGTTGATTTATTTTTTACCCTGTTTTATTGGATTGGCCATAAACTGTGGGTGTTAACAATCAACTAAAAAACCCAACTTACCACCCAAAAGTTGGGTTTTCGCCTGTTTAGTGGTAGACAGTTTTAGTAAGAGCTATTTTACGTAATGCATTTTAAGCTTTTCATGCAGTCTGGGAGAATTGTACAGTGAGCTTTGAAATTTAAGTGAGAACACACCATTGTTTAACTTTATCAACTTTAGTCAGTCAACTCAGTTGTTGTCAGTGCATTTCTCTTAATACCTTTAAAAGGGTTTCATAATCTTTGAAATATCCAAGAGAGAGAGAGAGGTGTGGGGGGGGGGGACATTTATAGAAAGTTTAAAAGATAAAAGATATGCATGGTTTACATTCAAAGTTTGTTAATTTGGACCAGTTAACAGTTACTGTAAGCAACTAGTTGCATTGCAAGAATTGCACCAGGGGTACTTCTTGCATCAGCCATTGCATTTATATGAAAGGAAACGTAAGCTGAGGTGAACTTTAACAATTTTATGACTTCTCAAGGATGTTTAAAATTATAAAGGGGCACACCGACTACTGACTTGGTTTTGATATTTTTGAAGCATCCCTTCATCGTGACAGTGCTTATAATTAACAATATAATAAGTCAAGTGTTTCATCCAATAGTTAGGAGAAATGTTCCAATTTTGAATTATTTTTTACCCTGTTCTATGAGGGTTAGTTCATAATTTGAAAAAGTGTCTGTCATGATGAAAATCAAAGCAAGTCATTTATTTTTCCCTCATGAAACAATTATCAGTATGTAGGATATGGGAATTGTCTAAGTTTGACCATTTGTCATAAGTTCTGTATATGAAGGGAACTTAGAGGTTTTGATAAAATTTGGTCAATACCATGAACGATAGACAGAAGCTCAGTTTTCAAACCTTTAGAGGTGATTGAAGTCTGAAATCAGATTGTGGAAAATAAAAGTGTTACATACCATAAATGCTTCCTCTGACCTTTGAACTTCCTATCTGCATACATAAGTTTTCTGTAAGATAAAAAGAAGTATAGCGATTCGCCATATTTTCAAATGCAATATGTGTTACTTTCAATATTTTCTCACAAAAATTATGTTTATAGATGAATCCGGACAGTCAAGTGATGGTCTGATTTTAGTCGGACATAACTGGGGTCCATTACCTTTAGTCTTTCGATTTCCTTGTTTACCTGTACCATGGATGAATGTACACTGAATTGTATCTCGATTCCCTCTATTTCACTGAATATAAGGGTTTTGAAATTCATTTTGACAATGAATGAAGACAATTTAAGGCTGATGGACTCCACTTATTGCTGCCTAGTCACTAAGCACAAGCATTGATCGGATTCATCTATACTCTGACACCTATTTGCAAACTTCATCTGGTCTTGAGGGATGCACCTTACTACTACAATGAAAGCCGGGTGCATATTAACTATACAAGAGAAAAGGAAAATTTTTTCCTTCAAATATTTGTTATAGGGACCCCAAAATGTTTGCGTCTTAATAAAACAGTGTCTAAGAATTGCAAGAAAATAATGCTGTGACCCCCTTGACATCTAGCCCCCCCCCCCCCTTATAATTTTATCCATTTTAGCTATGCCTCTGATGTATTAAACCTTGGCGGTATGCACATTACTAACTTTCATATAAAACTAAGCCAGGTTCATGCAATTTAAAATGAAATTATACAGTAGTCTAGTAGGACAAAGTTATAGGTGATAAATGTTTTATTGGGTTGAATCCTTGTGATTACTGTACCGCTTGGAACCTGATCAGTTGTAAAGTGTAAACCATGTGTGATTTTGATCCTGTTGTTGGCTATACAGTAGAAACATAATACTGTGACCCTGCAACTGAGTTCGAAAGCCTTCATGAATACGGCATGTTTTCCAAAATCAAATAAGGGACTCCTGTTTGTGTTAGTCTGTGCTTGTGTAGGTATTAATAATTTAAACCGGCAAAGAGTAAAATTTATGTAGACAGCCTGTAAAGTCCAGAGAAAACAGGTTAATTACAGTAAACTCACAGTGCCATATATTCTCTTCTGCTTTGAGTCAAATTGAACTGTCATCATAAATAATAGATATATAAAAGTGTGTGTATAATCTATTGGTTAGTCCAGGAAAGTGGTGAATCATCTTTGCCCTGAGGATAAAATTACAACAGAGTATAGGAAGTTACAGTTTTATTGGGTTGACTCCTTGTGATTACAGGGAAGCTGCCGTACAGTCAGTTTTTTTCTAACCTATCATTTGTAAGGCAAATTTGACGAGAACCTGAGCCCACAACATCTGGTATGCCTTGTGTTTGCTTATTGGTGATGAGAATTGGGAGGCCAAAGAAGTGTCTTACATAGCGAAATTCATCTGAGTTTACAAGAGGAACACAAATACATTATGAAATATTTGCTTTTACAGAAATCAGTCATGGTCACTGCCGATTTTAAGGGAAAACTGGGATTCCTAATCAAAGTACCAGACAACAGTATGGATCATTACCCCAGTCTGCTGCTTGAATGAGTTTTGATTATCATGCTGGTGCAATAGAGGCCGAACAGCTTGTTTAAAAAATAAGAAAAAAGTGCTGGTAAAAAGAGGATCACATTACTCATGGTGCTTTGAAGGATTTGATCCCATTTGAGATTAATCTGAGATTTAAACTGATATCAATTGTCAACCTTCAGGGCTCTTTTCAATTTATACTTGAATGGGCATGTAATTTTTAATGTAACTGTACTTGATAAGGTTATAGGCATGGGATAAATTTTTCGAAATGGTAACAGAAGTTAATAGGATGAATGTTATAGTTTTTATGGGATTTTAGTGATTTGATCACATGATATGCTTGTCTTTAGAGGTTTTAATGTTTTGCTGTTAATAAGCAATAGATGATTTCGAAGTTTATATCTGTGCATGCGTGCGTGACCTTTCTGTCCATGTCAACTGGAAACAAAACATCTGAGCTCTGCTCCGGCTGTGCATAGCACAGTTTTAAGATGCATTTCCATCCTGCCATCAGCTGACAGTAAACACATGCAAAAGTTTTTGCCTTCCACCTATTGTGCAGTACTTTCCAATGAAGAGACTCCTAACTGGTCTCTTCTTCAAAAAGTGTAGTGTTGAATATCCAGATGACCTATGTTCAATATCTCTGTGAATGAGTATAAGTATCAGCAAACTTATATCAAATATTACCCAAGCAAAGTCTCTCTGCTTAAACTGCATTTCAGATGTTATATACAGTATATAACATTTTGGTGCAGTATTTGCAGGTATTGATAGATTTATACAGAAATAAGTAATTCATAAGGCAGTAACAGTGCAGTACTTTTAACAGCAGTAAAACATATAAACTTGCCATAAAAAGATAACAACCAACGATTTTTTTGCATGTTTGAGTGATTTATAAACATAGAGATACGGTTATATGTTTTAACATAAATTATTTCTGGATTATTTCCTTTAAGCTCTAGTGCCAAATAAAATATCTCATTCTGTTAGTTTGGTGAGTGCACTGTCCAAAGAAGGAATTTTTAGTCATAAAATGGTATAATTGCTTTCATTTTTGTGGATATCATGTTGTTTATGCCTTTGGAACACTCATGAATACAAATCATTATTTATAATTTACATATTTAGGGTAGTTGCACGGTTGTTATGAGCAGTTTTTGTAAGGAATGATACTAATCATTTCCATAAAACATCTGTTAATTACCTGTTCTTCCTTTTATGTTTGCAGGAAAATCAAGACTGCAGGTTTTATTTTAACTTTATATGTATGAAAGGATATAAATTATGTAGATTTGTACAGCTTGAGAGCGAAGTAATTGCCGCTTTTTGACAGTCTTGTATCTTAATTTTAAATGGCTAGTTAGGAAATGTAGATCCCCACCCTCAAAAAAAAAAATGAAAGAGTTAAATAGGCTACCCCTTGCACTTTCAAAAGAATTAAGTAGAAAGGAGAGGAAGGGGTGCTAATTTTGAAACCAAAAAGTGTTCTTATAGATGAATCCGATCAGTACTTGTTTTTAGTGACTGTAGGCAGACATTACTGGGGTACATCAGCCATGAGTTGTTTTCATTTTTTGTCTTGATGAATTTCAAACCCTCATCAGGATAATCAGTGACTTCGAGGGTTTGAAGATACAATTCAGTGTACAACCATCCATGGTACATAGAAGCCCGGAAATTGAAAGACTTAAGGTAATGGACCCTAGCTATGTCTGACTAAAATCAGACCATCACTTGACTGTCCCGATTTGTCTATAGTTACTAAGATAATTAGCTAATTAGATGAGATTTATTAACACACCAACAGGAACGTATCTTCTATATAAAAAATGTATTAGTTATGATTTCAAATAACGTTGAAGTTCAGTATCAATAACAGTTCAAAAATGGTGCAAGCAGTCTTTCCCTTAAGTTGTCTCTTTATATGAAAACCAGGAAATACCGTGAGAATGTTTTACAACACCCTCCCCCCCCCCCAGTCCACAGGACTTTAGTTACTATGAACATGAAAAACTGTCCACAAATGAAGTAAAGTTTACATTGAAATTTCTTAAAGCTACAGTATGCTCTGCAAGAGAACTGGTTGATGCAGTATCACAGTTTTCCATGTGGTTAATTAGATGAGATTAAACGACACACCAATATTAATGCATAATACAGTGTCATCTAGAAAACGGTTCAAGTCCATCCCAAGCTTTGGTCTCCTTTTAAGACAGGTGGGAAATACCGTGGGCATATTCTACACCCCTACCCCTGGGATGGACAACCATGGAGGGATGCAGTCAGTTATGTGGGGCCAACAACCCACATAGTTGTGGGACAAGTAGCAATGATCTTGTGCTTACTTTTGGTATAGGCGATTGTCTGGAGCAAACTACTCACAACAAATGGCCTCTGTACTCAACCTGGATGCAGTTTAATTCCGTCATACCCACCACCTGTTTTCCATGTAGATAGAGTAGTGTCTGTTTTGTGTGAACTGGAAATTTGTGGACCTGCTGTCCTTGTAAATGAGATTTCTACACTTATGTACATTAATTTGCTAGGTGCAAACTACAGGTGAAAAACAGGTTATGAATCTTTAAAATGAGCTGTTGGACCGTCACTGGGACTTTTCCCTGTACCCCATTTGAGACCTTTAAGCGGACTCCTGGACTGAGGCTATAGAAACACGGCAGCACTTCAGAATGCATGAGTGGGATCTGTGGTGCATTGTTTGGCCAAGATTCACTGGGACTTTGCCCTGTACCCCATTAGAGGCTTTTGAGTGGACTCCTGGACTGCAGCTATAGAAACATGACAGCACTTCAGAATGCATGAGTGGGATCTGTGGTGCATTGTTTGGTTAAGATTCACTGGGACTTTGCCCTGTACCCCATTAGAGACTTTTGAGCGGACTCCTGGACTGCGGCTATAGAAACACGGCAGCACTTCAGAATGCATGAGTGGGATCTGTGGTGCATTGTTTGGCCAAGATTCACTGGGGCTTTGCCCTGTACCCCATTAGAGACTTTTAAGTGGACTCCTGGACTGCGGCTATAAAAACATGGCAGCACTTCAGAATGCATGAGTGGGATCTGTGGTGCATTGTTTGGCCAAGATTCACTGGGGCTTTGCCCTGTACCCCATTAGAGACTTTTAAGTGGACTCCTGGACTGCGGCTATAAAAACATGGCAGCACTTCAGAATGCATGTGTGTGATCTGTGGTGCATTGTTTGGCCAAGATTCACTGGGACTTTGCCCTGTACCCCATTGGAGACCTTTAAGTAGACTCCTGGACTGCGGCTATAGAAACAGGGCAGCACTTCAGAATGCATGTGTGCGATCTGTGGTGCATTGTTTGGCCAAGATTCACTGGCACTTTGCCCTGTACCCCATTGGAGACCTTTAAGTAGACTCCTGGAATGCGGCTATAGAAACAGGGCAGCACTTCAGAATGCATGTGTGGGATCTGTGGTGCATTGTTTGGCCAAGATTCACTGGGACTTTGCCCTGTACCCCATTGGAGACCTTTAAGTAGACTCCTGGACTGCGGCTATAGAAACAGGGCAGCACTTCAGAATGCATGAGTGTGATCTGTGGTGCATTGTTTGGCCAAGATTCACTGGGACTTTGCCCTGTACCCCATTGGAGACCTTTAAGTAGACTCCTGGACTGCGGCTATAGAAACAGGGCAGCACCTCAGAATGCATGTGTGTGATCTGTGGTGCATTGTTTGGCCAAGATTCACTGGGACTTTGCCCTGTACCCCATTAGAGACCTTTAAGCAGACTCCTGGACTGCGGCTATACTGTAGAAACGCGGCAGCACTTCAGAATGCATGAGTGGGATCTGTGATGCATTGTTTGGTTAAGATTCACTGGGACTTTGCCCTGTACCCCATTAGAGACTTTTAAGTGGACTCCTGGACTAGCTGCGGCTATAGAAACAGGGCAGCACTTCAGAATGCATGAGTGGGATCTGTGGTGCATTGTTTGGTTAAGATTCACTGGGGCTTCGCCCTGTACCCCATTAGAGACCTTTAAGTGGACTCCTGGACTGCGGCTATAGAAAAAGGGCAGCACTTTAGAATGCATGAGTGGGATCTGTGATAAATCGTTTGGCCAAGATTCACTGGGACTTTGCCCTGTACCCCATTAGAGACTTTTAAGTGGACTCCTGGACTGCAGCTATAGAAACATGGCAGCACTTCAGAATGCATGAGTGGGATCTGTGGTGCATTGTTTGGTTAAGATTCACTGGGACTTTGCCCTTTACCCCATTGGAGACCTTTAAGTGGACTCCTGGACTGCGGCTATAGAAACAGGGCAGCAATGCAGAATGCATGTGTGTGATCTGTGGTGCATTGTTTGGCCAAGATTCACTGGGACTTTGCCCTGTACCCCATTAGAGACCTTTAAGTGGACTCCTGGACTGCGGCTATAGAAACACGGCAGCACTTCAGAATGCATGAGTGGGATCTGTGGTGCATTGTTTGGTTAAGATTCACTGGGACTTTGCCCTGTACCCCATTAGAGACCTTTAAGTAGACTCCTGGACTGCGGCTATAGAAAAAGGGCAGCACTTCAGAATGCATGTGTGTGATCTGTGGTGCATTGTTTGGCCAAGATTCACTGGGACTTTGCCCTGTACCCCATTAGAGACCTTTAAGTAGACTCCTGGACTGCGGCTATAGAAAAAGGGCAGCACTTCAGAATGCATGTGTGTGATCTGTGGTGCATTGTTTGGCCAAGATTCAACTATTTCCCATGTCTAACACTGGACATCTCTGTAAAAACATAATCAGCAATGTCAGAGTCAGTAGAAGTATGATCTGAGTTTTTCACTTACGCAGTCTGAAGTTTTAAAAGTTGAGTTACCATACTCCAAAAATGGAGCTGTTGGGCGGCCTCTTTTCTTTTACTATACCCACAGAAGGTTATCAAATTTTCTTTAAAGTACATTTTGAAAGAATTTGACTGGCAAGGAAGTAAAATTACCCAGAATGTCAGGTCTGGAGATTACAGTATATTAAAGCATGACTTTGTACAGCTTTTCACAAATTTTGTCATCAAGTTTTACTTAAATAGTTTTGAGGATTCCACAAACTATCACTTTCCTTCTGTGTACAGAAAAAATGACTCCAGAGGGTAGTATTTAATTATATGCTGCCCAGGATTCATTTTCACACTCAATCCTGGAACTTTTCCAATTTGAAATGAAAGTACATGTAACATATGGAGACAAAGGCATCACCTTTTATGTCATAAAATGCTATCAAGACCTGACAGAATCAAGTCCGTCAATGTCTTTTATTTGTCATTTAGTCAGTATGTAGCTTAAGTTTGTCCATAGTTCATAGCAAGTTTCTGCCATAGAGATGGGATAAAAGTTTGCAATTGTATAGCTCAAACATTCTCATGTGATTAATAAAACAAAACATTTGTACAACATGGGCCTTTTTACTACCTTTTATTCTTGAATCAATGTCAAGGAGCTTTTGAAAGACCGGGCCCGGATGCCCCCTTGGGGTAAGAAGTGTTAGTTTGTAAAACCACTCGCTTGGGTTACCTTGGATCAGTAAATTACAGCTTCGATCATTCCCCTCGAAGTATGGGGAATGCACAGAATGAAATGAAGTCTTCCATGTGTCATGGTGTAAATAGAAACTTCCAAGTATCAGAGAAGCAGTTTTGTAACATTGAAGGGGAAGGTTTGTTTCAATCACATATAGATGAAGAAACAAAGCAGCATACATTTGAACATAAAGAAAAATTTGCCATTGCTGAAATTAATGTCAAAGTTACTATAGTTTTTAGGGAAAAATTGTCAGGGGCATAAATTCTGGCTTGTTGATGAAGGGGGTGGGGGCAAAAATTTTCCAACCGTTGGAACCTCAGATTGTGTCCTTGGCTAGACTCTGTCTATAAGCAACCTATACACACACACATCAGAGAGAAGCTGTTTTTACAACATTGGGTCCTTGGTAAATCAGTAAAACGAATCACAAAATAAACAAACATGCACACACACTCACATTAAAAAGCATATACACACAACATAGATGGCACAATATAAGTTCAGTACTTTTGCTTTAATATAGGCTCAAATTGATGTCTTCATGTTTTGTTTATTCTGTCTATTGCTTTCTTGAGTCGATCTAAAATATTGGGGTGAGGGACAAAAGGGTATGTTGGCCTGGTGGCGATTCCCCCCTGCTCCCATCCCCCTTCCCCCAGGATCGAGCCACCTGAAAAACTGCTGTTCACAATTAAAGTACCTGACTACTGGATCATTACTCAATGAGCTGCTTCAATGAGCAGTAGGTTTGGTGACCATTCTGGTACAATATATAAGCCCAATTCCCTGTGGTTTATGCATGGCTGCATGAGAAAAATGTCGTCCTTTGATGATGCAGGCAAAGGGTGGTGTAACAAAGGATAACATCACTTGCATTTCCTCTCTAGTTGAATCCAAACAGTCAATTGATGCTCTGATTTCTAAGTGGGACATAAGTGAGGGTCCATCAGCTTTAAACTTTTTAAAATCTTTTGTTTACCTGATTTATCATGGATGGCTGTACCTCTTGATTCTTGATTCCCTACAGATTCCCTATAGTTTCACCAAATATGAGGGCTTAGATTTGCTTGTAGACACATTGCATCAAGGGGACTGAAGACTGATGGATCCCACCAATTTACAGCTTTACTAGCTGCTTGGATCCGTCTGTAGAGTGCTTTTACCTTACAACACAATCGGCAAGCCACGCTCACTGCAAGGCAAAAATTGACAATGTTTCAACCAGTAGCGGAGCCAGGATTGTGTTATGGGGGTTGGGGGGTTGGGGCGTGACATGAGGGAAAAGTCTAAGTGGAGAGAGAAAAAGCACCATTTTCTTGGTGTTTTTTGCATTGTAAGGTTGGGCCATGAGGGGTTTAAACCCCCAAAACCATTCCTGTGGCTACGCCACTGGTTGCTATGCAACAGTCACATATGGGTTGTTAGCCACTTCCAGTTAGCTTCATTTAATGTGTGATACACTAGATTTTGCCCGTCAAAAGGGGCTGGGCTTGTGACATACTGAAGGTGAAAGCACTCTATAGGAGCTGCACTATGTCATTGCTCCCTAGGGGTACTTTGTCCCAGAGTTCAATATGCCCTGACTGGGAACACATTCAACCCTCAGTTTATTAGCTCCAACTAATGTAATTATTGAGCATCCATTTGTGTTCATCCTCTTTGTGCAGTATGACCAAAGTTATGTATAACAAATGTGTTTAAGTAAATTATCACTCTAGTTTATCAAATAATCCTTCCAAAATTAGTTCTTAATCAAATCGATCTCACCATTAAAAACATTCTATGAATACCCTCCGCTACAGTCAGTGGATAAAACAAAGTGGTAATTCTTTATTATATTCTTAGAAAAATCTATTTAGACAGTGATTTGTTTAAATCATTTGCACTTTAATATGATGCAAACCTGAAATTTTAAGTATTTCTGCTTGAAATCTGTGATTTTTTCAATTTTTCTTACAGACATATAAATTTTCTCCTGCAAAATTTCATCCAAAGACTACCCAATAAACTTCTTTGAGTCTGGAAACCATTTTATAAAACTGATGCTCATAAATACAGCACAATTTACAGTATTAATGTTCCTTAAATAGTGATTGAATTTATTTTTTCTCTGATTGACTAAAATTGATGATTAGAATTTTGAATGATGCTTCCAGGAATTTGCTGTGAAACCCAATTTTTTTGCAAATCAATATTGAGATATAAAATCATGCATTTATGTATTTCTCCAGCAGGAATGCTTTGGAAATAAGAAATTTGAAAGTCCTGTGGTATTTTTTTTTTTGTGAGCAATCAGAAGTAGTCCCTTTAATTAATGTGTAAATGTTAAATGTATATCGGAAGAGAAGGGTGGTGAAGAGGTGGGGGGGGGGAGTTGATGCACTTGAAAAATTCTCACATTTTATACATTCAAGTATCATGTAAAGATATATCACAAAGTAGGCATAAATAGCCAGCAAATTGGAATGAATAATAATCAAATATTTAATCTTGTTCTGTTCTTGTTTTTCGAAAAACTTAACATGGAAGGAAGTGTAATTTAAATTTAAATACAGTATGTAACTATTTCTTTGAAACTGGTATTTACAGTTTAAAGGTGCTCTGTTTCAGTTAATTAGGTCTGTAATTATATCTTATTAAATGTACAATACTATAGCACATAAAATGTTACATAGTTACCCACTTTTTGATTGCTTTCAATACTTGTCATTCTGATTACACCTGAAAGACAAAACCCTTATGCACCATCCCAACCCTTACCTAACCTAGCCCTCATAATAAGACCGACTGCATGGTCAAGTGGTTACAGCATCAGACTTGCAGTCTGGAGGTCTGAGGTTCGAGTCCCAGCCAGGTCATCCCGAAGACTAAAAACAGAACCTACTGCCATCGTGCCAGGTGCTCAGCATAAGCAACAGAGTATGAAAAACAAGCCAGTGAGCCACAACTGTAAAAAAGGCTGTGACTGGCTCAACTTGAACCAATTGATTGGAAACTGGGCTTTAAAACTCTATCTAACTAACCAATGTACTGTAGCCTTCCTCATTAACACACTGACCTCAATCTAGACTTTTTGGAATATACAGATGCTGAAACAAAGAGATGTATAGGAACAGATAGTTGTCCCCGCTTTTTCTAGCAACTACAGTACATTTAAGACGAATTAAGTTTAGTACTGTATGTAAAAATAGCAAGAAAATGGTAACCTGACCCAAATATCTTTGTTTTTTTTTTTTTATTTTCTTCTGAGTTTTGTCACTTTATTTAGTGTCAATACCTGCTTCACTTCTGTCTGTAGAATCATGGCAGAAGCCCCACTGAGTACAATTAATTACCCAAGACACCTCAAAATTTAATTATGAAGTTTACCCTGATGTGGAAATTTTGAAAAGAAACAGCATCTTTGGTAGATATGGCCTACTTGCCCAGACGAGTAAATTGTATTTTCCTTGTTGTGTCACGGTAATCATTGTCAAAAGTGTAAAATAAAATGCAAATTGATAGCGGTCCCACTGACAGATCCATGTAGAGTCACTTGTTTCCAATTTTAATTACACCTTCAATACACAACTTAACTTTCAAACAAAGAAATGCAGAAATTTACCGCGGTGTGGTCTTCATTAGAAGTGAACAAGAACAGGAGCAGTTTTGTAAATCTTTCACTGGTCAAGTGGGTTAGCAGCTGGTTTATTTTATGAAATAGTACACAAGGGAGACACGTTTAAAAGTAGGGTAACAATAGGGTGAGCAAAAAGGACCACAAAAAAGGTTTGATACTCTGTGTTAAAGTGTAATTGTTTCATATATGGTAGCTATACTACAGGTTGACTCCTGGCCGAGTTCTGAAGACAATAACAAAATGGAACCTACTGCCAATCTGTGGTGCTCAGCACAAGCATTCACGGAGGGGAAACAAGCCAGTGAGTTACAACTTGAAGAGAAAAAAAAAAAAAACGTGACTGGCTGGACATGAACCAGTTGGTTAGTAGCTGAGCCACAAAATCTCCATCTAAGTAACTAACTGTATTGTGGTGTATACAGTAACACAGATTGGAGAATGCCCAAGCTCCCAGCACAGGTTAAGAATGTTTCTAAGATGATCACACCTGCGAGGTATACTGCCCCCAGGTTGCATGTGAGCCCTCATACAGTGAAATACATCCTATCTTGTTCATATAGACATTCAGATTTAGATGGTCCTGACTGCCCTGTGTTAATAAAAATCAAATAAATTATTTAATGTTAGATTTCAACTGCAGGGATATTAAATTTCAAGATTATGTAGCAAGTAAGCTATGTTAATACCAAAACAGGTAGCCTTTGTTGTGAAATGTCATATCTTGTTCTGCTGTGCTACAGGAATAAAAATACGTTTTACAGGGTCAGTGCGAATCACATTTCATTAGTTCAGTTCCATTGTAGAAGTTTTGTCAGCAAAATTGCCCTACTTCCTCATTAGGTAGCCCACTTCACTTCAATAGTTTCATAATTATGAACTTTTGCTCCATAAAATGTCATTTTGTGTTTATCCCACAGATTTGAGTGCTTTTCGACCGGTTTATGGACCCAAAGATTTTCTTGACATGTTGACCTTGTTGAAGAATCCCAATCTTTCATCAGACCACTTGATTAATTTTTGGGGACTATTACAACTACCATTTCCTGTCAAAACACTCACTCAGTTGGTAATTAAATTTCACCTTGACTATTAACTTGTTTTATTGAAGGACAAATATCCTGGTTGTGATATTAGATGTCCTATATACTTTAGATGGTACGATAGTTTCTCATGTAAAATTCTTGTAGTCTTTGCCTACAGTGTTTGTTCCTCCTCTAAAATTAGGTGAACCTGGTATTTATTGGTCTTGAGCTGAGCATGCAACTTTCACCTCCAGGGGTACTAGTTCGCATGAGCAGTGATCCAGGGGGATGGGGGGGGGGCATGTCCCTTGAATGTTTAAGATATTAAGCTCTTGACTTTGATTTTTGACACTGTAATTTTTTTTTTTAAATGAGATGAAGACCTCCTCCTGAAATCACCTTGGTGGATGTAACTTCTAGGTTTCAGAAAGTGGTTAGCATCAGACTTGCAGTTGGAAGGTCTAGAATTTGAATTCAGTACGGGTCATACCGTAGACTAAAGACTTAAATTGGGACCAACTGCCATGGTACTTGGTACTCAGCATAAGCAATGGAGTAGGGAAAACAAGCCATTTAGCCACAGCTGGAAAAATGTCTGTGGCCAGCATGACATAAACCAATTGGTTAGAAACTGGGCCATAAAATTCCATCTAACTAAACACAGGTGGAGTACTTTTAACAAAGACTGTTAATTGGAACTTACTGCAGTACCTACAACAGTCTTTTTTCCCCCCAGTTGTAGATCCCTGGCTTGTTTTCCTTACAAGCCAGGGATCTACAACTGGGGGAAAAAAGAGCCAGGGATCTACAACTGGGGGAAAAAAGAGCCAGGGATCTACAACTGGGGGAAAAAAGAGCCAGGGATCTACAACTGGGGGAAAAAAGGGCCAGGGATCTGCAACTGGGGGAAAAAAGAGCCAGGGATCTACAACTGGGGAAAGAAGAGCCAGGGATCTACAACTGGGGGAAAAAAGAGCCAGGGATCTACAACTGGGGAAAAAAAGACAGTTGTAGGTACTGCTAGAATAATGCACCTGATGTTAGCATGTTTCAATTTGGCATACTAAATGGAATTGATCATACGTGTGTTACCAACACGCACACACTACAGCACCTTTGTATATATAGTATAAATAATCGTTGCACAATGGACGCCTGGATGGAAAAATAACAAGATGCACAACACATTGACATCAGTGCATAACCTCAAAAGACCAGAAAATTGAAATTGTGGAATAAAACTGTACAAACCAATCCAATCCTTATTTAGGGATGCTGCCCCTTAAATTGTGACTAATTGTTAGCCTATAAAGTAATTTGACCATGAAAGTCTACTCTAGCAAGACAATATTCCAATTTCTCCTCAGGGCCTCTTGTCAGAACATGAGAGTGCTAACTTGAAGGTACAGTATACTTGCATGATCAGGAGAACACAAAAGATTTTATTTTTTTTTTTTGGTCAAAAGGAAACAAAAGCATTCAATGTGAGTTTTGTAGTACTGTATTCTGGAAGGCTGTCTATTAATTTTGAGTCACACTATTTATACAATGAAATATTTCAAATCCAGTGAAACAGTTTTCCATTCAGTATGTATTCCAGCTACCAAATGACACAGTTTCCATTTTACAAAAATTTTGTGGCATGTATTCTTTGTAATTTTGACAGATTTAGCATTTTTTAACACAAAAAGTTCAACTCAGTACAGTTCAAGTTCAGAAGTTCAAATAAATTTCAAATCCATTTCAAGTCCCTTTTCTCTGGTCATCCCTTACAGGATAACAGGCAAGGAATATACATATGAACATATTCTATGAACCCCAGTCCATAGCATCATAAAAATGGGTACTAAGAATGTTCACACTTTTTAAATGAAAATATTACTGGCAAATATTTAAGAGTGGGAAAATGAAAGACAAATAATACCATTATACACTTTACACACATGACCAACTCTAACTACTCTTACCATTTTCTGAAACATCATGTCCTCAAAGTGCATGGAAAAAGTGGCTATGAAATCTTTGAAAAATCCTATCAGTCTACAGGTTTGTAAAGCCACTTCAGGGTTGAATCATCTGTTTCTTTACCCACAGAACTGTTACTAAAATTCTGAAAGCTGCCTTTCGGTCAGATTTACTGGTTTTATCATTTTCAGAAATGGCGATGTGAATCATCTTAACCACTTGAGGAATAATCTTTTTTGTGTTAATAAAAGTCAAGCGTTGGTTCTTGGTTTAAAATGACATGTCTTGACTATAACCTTAAACTGTCTCTTGTATCAATTTTGGAAAGAGGGCTTACAACCCATTAAAATTGATGCACAAGATTATTTTCTTAGAAATGTGCAATTTATCATCTGTGTAAGTTGTGGATTAATTTTCGTAGTTTTCCCTTTTAAATACAGAGACAAGACTTCCCAGAGTTGAATCCAAGATGGTCACAAGTTGGAGTGGATGATAATGCAGATGGTCATTCTGGTAAGTCACATGGTTATATCTTTTGGAAAAAGCCACCAAGTTTACTATTGTAAAGTGAGGAAGGAAATAGAAGTGAGGGGGAGGTGGGAAGGGGTGAGACAGGAAGGGGGATAGGAGTGGCTTGTTAACACCTGATTGTAGTTGGTTCATAAATGCGACAAGGGTGGGGGAGGGAGTATGAACAGCTTGTTCACACTTGATTTAAGTTTTTGTTAATGAGACCGGGGAAGGGAGGTGGTAGAAATAGTCTGTTCACACTTGATTGAAGTTAACTTGGTTCGTAAATGAGACAGAAGCATGGAGGGGGGTTGGAATTAGCCTGCTCACACTTAATTAAAGTTTATTTGGTTCATAAATGAGACAAGGGAAAGGGGTTAGAAATAGCCTCTCCACTCTCAGTTGCAGTTTGCTTGGTTCATATATGAGATTGGGGAAAGAAGGTGGTAGGAATAGGGACCTTGCCTGTTCACACTTAAAGTTTTCTTGGTTCATGAATTACCACAATTTTATAGTCTTGCTTGTAGAGCATAGATTACTCCGTAGAAAGATGTTCAGGTATGATTGTAGCTGCTTTCTTTTTCCTAGAGAGAGAAAGAAGTTCCAGTGTGGATCAATCAAACCGCATGTTTGGTCTAGGGGTAAGAGCATCTGCCTCTCATGCAGAATCCTAGGGTTCGATTCCCAGGTCTAGTCATACCATAGACTCTAAAAATGGAACGTTTGGCTATTTTGCATGATGCTCTGCATAAGTAATGGAGTAGGGAAAACAAGTCAGACTAGTCAGTGAGCCCCAATTGGAAAAAAGCTGTGGCTGGCTTGAATTGAACCAATAGGTTGGAAATTGTGTCGTAAAACTCCATCTAACTCTAACTCAATCATTACATCCATGTTTATTCACCGTTGATTTTGCAAATTGATTAAAATTTACCACAGCTGCACAGTGTTCAACAAATATAGCACTGGTGGCTTTGATGCAATGCCTAATAGTTGTTTTTCAGCTGTGTTCTCTTGTTTCCTGTGCAGGCTGTTTAAATGTCCAGCTGAAATCTTACCATAATATTGTTTTTTGCATTCATACTTGGATTAAAACAGGACCAAGTCCTAGTTTTGCACTGCACTTGATTTTTATTTTTTTTCATAACATTTCAATAAGGAACCTGTCTTATGTTCTAACGTAGAGGTAAATGTTCACTTTCAAAGAGCCCAGTTCAACTAAACAATGGTCTAAGAATGAATTTGGAGTGAACAAGTGTCTTCACCTTTAACCATGTTTTAGAAGCAAGAGATAAATCCACGTACCCGTGTAATATTAATCTCCCAGTAAAATTGAGGCCTACTGAATCCTTGGCCCAACCTATGACAAATACCCCAAACCCCAACCAGTTGGTTAGAAACTGGGCCCTAACCAGGTTCTAACCAGTTGGTTAGAAACTGGGCCCTAAAACCTAAGCCCAGAAACTGGGCCCTAAACTCTGAGCCCAGAAACTGGGCCCTAAACCCTAAGCCCAGAAACTGGGCCCTAAACCCCAACCAGTTGGTTAGAAACTGGTCCCTAAACTCCCTCTAACTGAATCCTCCATAAGCCATTGTAAAGCATATCCATACTCACATTAGGCATAAGCTACCTCTTTGCATTCAGGGCAATGTTTGTTTACACAATTCCTCATGCTTCAGTGGCAGCACCACCAGCTTACATGTGTCCAAAAAGATAAGCCTATTGTCCTGGTCTGCTGAGGCAGCTCTGGTTGCAAACTTGGATTGCACTGATTAAACAGTCTCTGCCTTTATGAATGAGGTTTTCAATGGGACTCTTCGTTTACATAGTGCTGGACATGGCAGCTACTATTGACAGAAAGCTGATAATAGGAAGTCGGGTTGACCTTGCTGTAACATCACTTTTTGAACAAAAAGTGACGTGTCGGGTATAAATTGTATTGAGGCAACCTTGTGCCTAATGAGTCTACTTTTCTAAATAATTAGGCGCAGGTTTTGTCTAGAACACAATTGCCTAGCTTGCAATCAGTTTGGGGTATTTGTTATAGGTACTGCAGGAAAGTTTGAATGCTAGTTGTGCACTTTTTTGCCATATTTTTTGTCCCACCACCTGTAGCAAATGTGAGAGATCCGACAAAGTAATAGCAAAAGACCACATTTTGAAATTTCAAATTCATTTTCTTTACACTTAAGAGATAAAGGGTTAAAATGGAATTTAAAATTTGCAATTTAAACCTATCATCAAAAGCTTACATGTCCTGTAGGCCAGCAGGTGGAGGTAAATATGGGAAAATTTCTTACCCTGGAAATGGATCTCACTCATCCCCCCACCTTAATTTGAGTTCAAAGTTTTTTCTTTTTTTCTTGGCAGTTTGTAGGAATTTTTATAAGTTTGTTAACAAATACAAATATCCTCTATAGCTCATGGCAAAAACTGCTAATTTAGACCATTTGAGGATATTGTAATCACATAAAAAATCTTAAGCATTTCAAGGAAATAAGGTGTGTGAGCTTTTCACCTGTTTGCTTCAAGTTAATTTCCCTAAACACGCCTGAAGAAGGTGGCATTCACCTTAAATCTAGGCAAAGATTATCAGGACGTGCCAACTATGGGAGGTCACTCACAGTTGAATTGCTGTTTGTCCTGAAATGTTTTCCTTATGAAAACAAATAAAAGTTTTATTATATAAGTGAGACTATGCGAAGTTCATAAGCAGGGGATCTTTCTTCAGATTTCTGGGAATTTTTATGCCATTAATATCTTACGCTGATTTCCGTTTGTTGTTTATTACCTCTCAGTCTGACATTTATTTCCATGCATTTGTATACTTTCCTTGTATCTACTTTGACTTTTGATGAAAACGTAGGTGGTTTGTAACCTTGTAAACGCTTCAGATTTTTTTGCTTTTCCTGTGTTCATACCATTGTTTACAGAATGTATTACTGCAACCCTTATACTATTTTGATTAGGACATATTCCAAGTTTAGATTTTCTTCTTCTCCATTTCATCAATTTTTGGTCAATTGGGGTCCTTGAAAATTCAGCCTTTGCCATCTAAACCTGTGATACTTTTGTCTTAATGATGGACTAATTGCTTTTCAAACAGACTTCTGGGGCTATGACTGTCAAGTACTTTGCTAACAAGTTTTAAATATGGGTTTGTTTATCTTAGTGTCACTAAACATTCCTCCGAAGAACCCCAGTCACTCATAATCTTATCGAAGCTATAAAGGTCAAACTTTCCCAGAAATTTTCCTCGTGCAGATCGTTTTGCTTTTCTTTTTCTTTTAAAATGGTGATGTGGGGAAATCTATTTCATAGCGGTATAAAAAAAAAGAAACAGCCTCTTTTGTTGAAGGTGTTTATGTTGTAAAACATGGGAGCTAAGAGCTGATCATCTTGGCTTGACAAGATCATGTGAATGTGTTTGGGCAGTTTTGACGACTTTTTCTTTTACTTTACAGTAAGACTTAGGAAGTGGTGATATTTTGATCCGGCAAGTTTTCGTGTCTCTGTCACTAGGTTGCATGTAAGAGAGGAGTAAAACCGGTTTAGAGACAGAGAAGGGGAGGTAAATCGATAAAATGGTTGTTACTTAACGGTAGCAAAGAATGTCAGTTTTCTCGTAAACAAGAGAAACCAGTTTTGACACATGTTGTTTTGTAAAGACCAGAATATGTTTGATATGATACGACCTTTTCCTTAAAGATCAGAGGTTTGTTTGTGGATGAAAAAGATCAAGTGAGATGAAAAAGGAATTCTGGTTTTGATCTAAGAGCAGGCCATAAATTTTGAAGGGTGCGAGTGTGATTTCACGCCGTCACTCACCTTAAATCATTGACAAATGCAAATGTAGGTGGAGTGAAAGATTTTTCTTAGAGTCATAGTTCCTATCTAGTATCCATGGTAACCAACCTGAAAAATATTGGAGAACCAGACCCTACCTACAATTATGATACATGAAGATGACAGTTAAATATCACTAACAGAATTCTACAAATTTGGTTTCATTGTTTCGTCCTTTTGAGAGATGACTCAGTCCTTACCAGTATGATGACTGCTGATAATTTTGCCAGGGTCCACTTTATACCAAAGTTATCCTGATCAGTTAACGGGGAAGTGACTGTGTGCTACTGTACCACTGGATGCCTTGCAGGCAAGAAATTTCACCAAATATCCATTTCAATTTGTCATGTCTTGTTCAAATTGGTGTTGTGGATTCTGTAATGTGTTATGGGTTCGTTTAATAGGTAAGGCTTTTTAAGTGTTGTTCTTCCCTAGCTCATTTTCATTTAACTTAACATTCTGGTCTGTTCCAGATGAAATTAAGTGCTGAATTTAAGAATTCAACTATTGGTTTACTTAAATCAGCTGCAAATTGGGAGTATCTTCATAACACATTTTTTGAATACTGAATAGATGTAATGCTGTCCTTAATAAAAGAAAATATTGCATAGAAAAGGCAACAACATGGTGTAGAAAGGAAATAGCTTTTATCATTACTAAACCATTCAGTCAAAAAAATCACAACAACAGTTTCGTCTCCTCAAAAAATGCATTTGAAGAGTTACAGAACTTGAATTTTTAAAAATTTGACTAAACAACTTATTTTTTAGCAACAAATACCAAAATTTCTATCTATGAGAGTAATTTCATTTCTTGAAAGACAGCTTCCTTAATGCCTCATTTTGATTTATTGGTTGTTCTGTTTCTGTGAACGTTGGTTTAAACTAATTGAGTATTTTTCAGTAAAACAACATGTCGAAAAAAAGTCCATTAGCCAAGTGCAGGGTCATCTGTGCCTTTCTCCACCCATCTCCGGAGTTGTTATTTCTGCTTAATCTATTGAGCAAACAAGCTCCTAATTAGTCCCCATTGACCACAACTTCCTTATCAACAAGATGCTGGAACTACTTGCTGATAAGTTTTCATTATTATTCTAGTCTATTGTTTAAGATTATGCACCACCCTTCAGCTTTCAGGATTAGAAAAAGATGGAGAGGAGTGAGGAAGCAATTTGTGAAATGATGACTTAAAATGCACTAATTAAACAACGTCCAAAATCCCTCCAAAACAGCCACTCGACAGGATTTTGAGATTTTAGGAAGTGAAGCATTTCGGTAATGGACTCTGTGACAGCATGAAACTTAGCATTTCTCTACGTGAGTTTGAAATATTGGATACAAATAAACCATGGTCTTTTGATGGAAACATTAGGCTTCAATGTTTTTAGAATAATTAAATGTAGGCTTCATGACTAAAATCTTTTTCATATTTGTGTTTAGTAGTACATTAGGGGAAATCCTCGTTAACCAGAATTTAAAAAAAAACTCCAACAACAACTGGTGGTCGTAACTCTGTGCAGCTCAACTTTTAAGCAGACATGAATCTCACCTTGACTCCTGAAACTTGTATTGTTGAAAGTAACTCATCATTACTCTGAAAAGCTGGGCTGTTCTAATGAAAGCCCTCCCCCAGCAAATCAATATGGTGGCCTGATCCTTTGACCAGAGTTGCCACTTGCCATTGGCAGATTAGGTTAGAGTAGATAATGCGGAATGCATGTAGTACATGCTTTGGTTCCATCTCTCTCCAAATACTTTATGTAGTTGTATGATGTAAAAGGGAAAATGCATGTAGCCACCTTAACTTGAATTGAAAAAGTAGGCTGCCCTCTTCCATGATTGGCCCTCAGTGATCATGTGACAATATTGTTCCTCCTTGTTCCTCCTCACTTGTGAAGTTTAGTTGGAGTAACTCCTTGGTTTACCTTGAATATGCAATATTGAAACCTTAAAATATTATGCAGGATACTAAGAGAAACAAGAAGAAGCTTGAGAGATTTAGCTATTGTTTTAAAATCAGTTTGGGACAACTCTTGCCCTTTAAAGTGCACATGACTGTTTATTCAGAATCCTGTAATATCTCTAAGATCATCATAACATAAATCTAACATTCTGTATTGTAATGAAATAGGAGTTGCAAAGGTGACCACATGTATGAGCTAAACATGTTTTCAATCCAATGAATCTCCTGCTGTATTCTACTTATACTTGCTATCTGCTTGTGTTTTCATAAGGTCATGTTTATTTTCAGTGGGGCATCAAAAAGAAAAAAAATGAAACACCAATAAATACATGTATATTTATCAGTTTGTAATCTTTAGTACACTAGACCTTCATTTTCAGTACGTTTAAAGTGTCTCAAAGTTATTGGTTTTCTAAAAGAAGCAGCTGCCATTAATTTAAAGAATGTTTTTGAAGGTATGGGAAGTTGCCATACTGTTTTTGAATTGGTTTCACAACTGCTGTGGAGTATTCCGATACAGATCAAGCTGATATTGGACTCGAATATATTTCGGAAATTAAAAATGGTTAAAAATTGTTTGAGGAGTGGGGAATTCATGCCAGTAGGTTTCCCTTCTTGTCCTCTACTGTTTACTGGCCCCCTGTGGGCTGGAGGTTGTAGAATATGCCCTCAGTATTTCCAGTCTTTTGTAGGCGACTGAAGGGAAACCAAACTTGAACCATACTTGAAAATAAATTTCAAACTTTGAAATTTTTATCTAGTTGACTGACACGATATAAAACATTCGTTTGGTGTGTCATTAAATCTCTTAACTAACAATTAATTATTGTTCACTGATTGCTATGGTGGTATTTAATGTGTTCTTCACTTACCCTTTAATACTTGGGTCACTCTCTGAGTTAGTTACATAGGGTCCTATGCAGGCCTGGATTTTGAGAAAAATTTATGGTTGTCCTTCGGGCAACCATTTTACTAATTTTAGTTATCCACAAGTAAAACCATAACAAAACACTTATTGTGTTCATGTACTTATAGTCTTGAAAAATTAAAAGATGCGATGTTTGAGAGACAGAAACTCTTTAAGTCTGAAATACCTGTATGGTAAGATGCAAAAAAGTCAAAAGAGTTGGTTAGTCAGCATTACTCGTTTTCAGTCCTGGAGAAAAATGGTTGTCCATCAGACAACCAACCTTTAATTTTTGGTTGTCTATTTGAAATTTTAGTTGTACCGGACAATCGGACAACCATGAAAATCGAGCCATGGTCCTATGCCCCACATTGTCACCTTTTGGTTGGCCATGCTCACAACCTTTTTCACTAGTTGTGGCACTCTGGATTTTTCCTGTCTTTATTGTTTATGTGGAACATTAAGCATATCTATCATCAGTACATTGTAAAATTTGTTTTTGGAGTAACTTGACCTGGAAGTTAAACTGAACCGTGGGGGAGAATTGGATGATCTTCCACAAGATCAAACACAAAACAAATTCATGACCTACTTTTTTCCTGTGCATCCATTTTATCAGCCTCCATTGTAACTGCCTTGAACATATAGCTGACTAAAAAATTAATCATATGAAAGTATGCATTCTACAGATTATGCCATACTAGATTCCTGTGAACAGAGTGATGGTCTTGGGACCTGTTTACCTTCTGAAGATGTATTATTATTTTTATCTATGCAAAAAGTATTCGGCAATATCCAATAGATTTATTGCTCTATGGCACTGTACATAATAGGATATTAAAAGGCACAAGGGCAAAATGTAGACATTTAAAATGACAAATGCAAAAAATACTGTCTAGATACCTAAAAAATTGATAAAAAAGATAAAGATGAACAGAATAAAATGTAAGTAGAAAAATGTGTACATACATGTAGAAAATGTAACATGTAGTGTACAATGAATAATACAGCAGTGCAACTGTGGTTGGCATTTTTGTGACCTTAGTTTCTGGACTGAACTCCTCTCCCCCTCCTCCCTGGCTGAATCCTTCCCCCTCTCCTTATCTGAATCCTTCCCCCTCTCCTTATCTGAATCCTTCCCCCTCTCCTTATCTGAATCCTTCCCCCTTTCCTTATCTGAAGCCTATCTTGCTTTTGCAATTTGAACCATCAGAATGGAATAAGTTGCTTCAAAATAATCTTCATACAGACCTGACTACATTTTGCCTTTGATGACGGCGCTGATAGATTGTGCAAAGTGATATAAAAGACCTAGCTATAGGAGGTAAACTTTATCATCTTGTAAGTTTTCTTTGTTTTCCTCTGGTCAGTAAAGATGAAATGAAAGCAACAGGCCGTTGAGATAAAAATTTACATTACTTGGAATATATCCTAATGCTTTGACATGTATGTGGAGCATTATAACCTGTGACAAATTTCTTTTGATGATGTTTTCACTTTTTATTTTACCCAAGGACCTACCCTAATGCATTGCCAACATGAAATTACCCATCATACCCTACTCTTGCCTCCCGGTACAGAACATCTTTCCCTAAATCATTCGCAATCAATGTCACTGATAGTCTCACAATTGCTGCTTGTCAAAAGAGTTTCTTCCCCAACAACAATTGCTCGCAGCCATTATACTAGAAGTGAACAACCCTCTGAAAGATAGAGCGTCGAACAGAGTTAATTTTGTGTCAATGAAATACGCCAGTTGGGCGGTCATTGCCAGTAGATCTGGACTTGTGCCCCATATTTGCCATTGTGTATTCATGCTGTGTATTGAGTATCGTTCTAATTCCAGTCTTTGTTGGTTAAACTGTATTAGTAATACACAAGTTATTGATCGGCTCAAGAAAGAGAATATCAACAGTTCTCAGTAGGTGTGTCTCTTGAAATTTAGCGGCTTTATCTGATGCTGAGGGCAGTATTTGTTATCTTTGCATTTCCATATGGAATACCGTCATTGATTGCTTGGTGTTGATATTCCTCCCAATGTATCAGTGAAAGGTAACTACTTCAGTAAAGAAGATGAAAGCCCATAGGTGACCAGATATCACAAGTGCTGTAAATACTTGATTTGACCAATCAATGTTTTCTGTTGGTTTGGGGTTGTTGAATATGTCTCGTGTATTCCAGACCTTTCATAACTAGCAGGGCTGGAAAAAATGTAAATTTCCCTGCAAGCAAATCAAATTTCCCAGCTTGCAAATCAAAATTTCCCAAAGACTTCACATGTTTACAAACAAAAGTACTCAAATTTCCCTTCAAATACCAAAATTTCCCTGCAATGACATTCCCAAATTGCTGGTTTTTTCCAGCCATGGTCATAAGAGATGACTGAAGGACTCAGGGAAGCTGTTCAAAGGCCAAATCCTCTCACCGCCAGACAGCCCCAATTCTAACCTAACTACTTAGGGGAGAGTCATTTATCCAACTGACAAGTATGGGCAGCCCCAGTTCTAACCTAACTACTTAGGGGAGAGTCATTTATACAACTGACAAGTATGGGCAGCCCCAATTCTAACCTAACTACTTAGGGGAGAGTCATTTATCCAACTGACCAGTATGGACAGCCCCAATTCTAACCTAACTACTTAGGGGAGAGTCATTTATCCAACTGACCAGTATGGGCAGCCCAATTCTAACCTAACTACTTAGGGGAGAGTCATTTATCCAACTGACCAGTATGGGCAGCCCAATTCTAACCTAACTACTTAGGGGAGAGTCATTTATCCAACTGACCAGTGTGGACAGCCCCAATTCTAACCTAACTACTTAGGGGAGAGTCATTTATCCAACTGACCAGTGTGGACAGCCCCAATTCTAACCTAACTACTTAGGGGAGAGTCATTTATCCAACTGACCAGTATGGACAGCCCCAATTCTAACCTAACTACTAAGGGGAGAGTCATTTATCCAACTGACCAGTATGGGCAGCCCAATTCTAACCTAACTACTTAGGGGAGAGTCATTTATCCAACTGACCAGTGTGGGCAGCCCCAATTCTAACCTAACTACTTAGGGGAGAGTCATTTATCCAACTGACCAGTATGGGCAGCCCTAATTCTAACCTAACTACTTAGGGGAGAGTCATTTTTCCAACTGACCAGTATGGGCAGCCCCAATAAGCCCTTTCATGATTACAAATCGGCCTCCCGGGTCAAAGGTCATACGGTATAGCAACCCATAGCAACGCTAGTCGCAGGCCGTCGCCTGTGCATACCATCGTTACGTTACGTATGCATGCCTACAATAAACAACACAGACATGAACCAAAAGTAGCTTCGAAAAATCACATCTCTTAATGGACAAAACGTTCAGTATCGCCCGAAAAATGTTTTAAAGTATCACTCATTAATTTTCCTTAGATACTGGCTGAGTTTTAAGTTTTTGAATGTGCAAAATCTCAAAGAATTTGTCCGTTCCCGTGGAAGTATGAACTGACAGTTCAAGCTTTCTCTGCTAGGCTAAATACCGTAGGCTAGGCCTACCCAAGGAATGAACCAGCTGTAGGCTGGTATACCAAATTTCGTGAAAAGATACCTAAGCTACAAGAGCTAAGATGAGTATCAGGGGGTTATTTCTACGCTTGAAGTTCTATTACCATGCTATATGATGCAAAGGCCTAACGTAGGCTTCGTTCGTAAGTTAGTAGACTTCGTAGGTTAAGTTCGTAAGTTCGTATAGGCCTAGATCGCCTTACTGCTACTGCTATAGGCCTAAAAAGTTAAGTCTTGGCCTTTTACCTTCATAATAAAATCTCACAGTATATCTATTCAGGACTTGCTTCGCCCAGGCTTAGTTGTAACTTACCCCAGCCCAAGACTGTGATTTGGAGTGTAACTTCGTGAAACCTTCAAGTACTATATAGTAATGTTGCACTAACAGTTATACTGTTAGCACATGGGTGTTTAATGGAGATCTTAGCGCGCCTAAGATCGATTGTAATAGATGAAAATCGTTGGCCAAGGTAACTCTAGATTTTTTATAACCAAAGACCCAAAGCAAAATTCATTCCTAAATCTTACGGAGTAATAGTAGGCCCTCTACCTGAATTTTAATCTGTTAACCCAAATCCTACAAGTCAAGTGTAATCTTGTGTAGCTTACTATTGCAAAATGTACGTACACACAGTGATACGAAAGAGCGAGTGATACCGGATGACCTTTGTTCTGTCATGCGCAGTTGTAATCATGAAAGGGCTTATTCTAACCTTACTAGAGGAGAGTCATTTATCCAACTGACCAGTATGGGAAGCCCCAATTCTAACCTAACTACTAAGGGGAGAGTCATTTATCCAACTGACCAGTGTGGGCAGCCCTAATTCTAACCTAACTACTTAGGGGAGAGTCATTTTTCCAACTGACCAGTATGGGCACAGGCCATACGTCAGTGACTTGGCAATTACTGCCAGTGAGATATGGAATGACCCTGCCTTTTAATGCCCTCCCTGGCATAGCTATATTGAACTCATTCCCATTCAGGCACAGTCTCAGTTTATTGCTTCAATAAGTATAAAATCAAAATGCTCATAGTACATGGTGCGTGTATGAGCTTCAATACTCTGCTTTTGTTTTTAATTGCTGTCAGTCAAAGAGCTTTGCTAATTGAGAAGTTCTATAGACTACTACAGATACAAAAATTGTAGTTTGGGGTGAGAATTTACTGTAACCTTTAACCTATTTGCAGTGTAAATTGTTAAACCAATGATAGTAACAGTTTCACTTATCACTGTGCCTGCACATGACTGCATTCCTATTTTGAAGTAATTCCAGTTGTTGAGAAGAGTATGCAGGATGCCCACTTTGCCTACACAGCTGACTTTGCTGTTCTAGTATTTTCATACGTGGCGCAGCTTTCACATATTTACAAGTGTTTAATGTATGCAGATACCATAAAAACATGACATTACAGTAGGCTATATTTCAGATGTATGACCAATTTTCAATCACTTCCCATCATCCATTTCTTAAGTACTTAACTTTCCAACTGTAATAATCTTCACCATATGACCAGTATGTATTTGGTCTATTGAACAAATATTCGTCATATTTTATCAGTCGTGATTCCCTGTTCCTCCAGTCAGTTTAGTTCTAGCATTACCAAGGGGACTTTTCGGTAAATATCAGTAAGAAATATCTCACAGTTGCATAGTACCTCGATGTTTGGATATGCTTTCTCCATCTCTCTATCTCCTGCATTTCAAATTCTGACAATCTGTAACCCTGAAGTTGTCACCCTTACCCTACCTCCCAGTGGCTAGGGTCTGTGAAATATGCCCACATTTCCCCCCCCCCTCCTGCAAGATGCAATTAAAGCATATCTCAAGTCGAAAAATTCAAAAATATATTAAACAGCATGAAAAATGAATTCTAGCAGTCCAGCTCCCATCTGCATAGGACATTCTTGTGCATGTCAAGAAGGTTTAAGTTTATTCCCTTACATTAAAATCGTATGTTGCACAATAATTTGTGATGTCATTTTTGTACTATTCAAATTACAATCTTTTTATTTCTTTATTTTTCTGAAAGTTATTGTACCGTGTACCAAGGTGTGATAATACTCTTATGGGGTGAGGTAATTAATTTAGCCCTTTCTGTGAAACATGCTTTGCAAACAAACAGGAAGTGTTCAAGGTCATAAAAATATTTTTAATTTTAAAAAGCAACAAAGCAAGTAATGTAAGTTGTACAACAAGAAAGTCACAAATTATTGTGCAATTAACTAATTTGTTTTTAGTGAATAAATTTCAACATTTTCTTGGCTCAAGAATGTCTTATAAACATGGGAGTTGGACCTTTAGAATTCATTTTTCATGCTGTTCAAAACATAGTTTTGAATTTTTGAACTACAGGACTTTTTTTGGCCTGAGGAGAGCAGATGAAACAGATTTGATCCATATTTGAAACCAAACTTGAACTGGAACCATATTTGAAATTGTAGGTACTTTTTTCACATGTAGCCGACACTTTCGTACACAGTGGTGTTAATGAGTACTTCAGTCTCACCTACCAGTGGCGTAGCTAGGATTTTTTCCAGGGGGGGCAAAGGTATGAAATTTCCCCAAAACTTTTCCCGGTCAATTTGTATGTATTTCATATAAAATATGCAAACTTACAAGTATAAATGTTATTTTGTCATAAAGATTACCTAAGCGGAGCGTCACCATTGGTTGGCGCGGAGCGTTAAGAAAATTTCGAAAAAATCAGACCCCTCAGATGGTCAAAATAGCGCATTTATGCTTGTAAAAGAGAACCTAAACATGTAGTCTTTTTTATCGATGCCACCAGTGGGAAACAGAGTCTACCTTTTTAAGTAAAAATTGGAATTTGACAGAATTTGCCTAGGTGTATTTGTAGGAATTAAAAAAATATTGGCATCACTAAAAGTCCTTGCAGGGACAATCCTTCCCCTTTGAAAATTTTTGAAAAATTGGGTGTCCTTATAAGCAACCTGGTGCCACATATGCTATCTTTTTAAGTGAAATCTGTGTTAATAAAGTTAGACTACGTACTAGAACAAAGAAAAAATGGCATCTGTGAGGGGGGCATGGCCCAATGGTCTCCTCTTCGCACACCACTAAGGAGGCCTAATAGTGGCTTGATTACACAGGATATCCTGTGAGAAAAGCAGTCTGTTAAGTGTAGAAGGGTACAAGGTACTCATTATCTATTTATTGTTACGCTCAAAGTGAGCAGAAAGCTATTTTCCCGAACTAGCTTGTACCTCTAAGGATTAGGCTAAGTAACAAAATCTAAGTGTGCCAACGGATCCCGTTAATTCTAATTTCTAGATTAACTTTAAGTTTATCGTTGGCCATGGCTTGTTTCAGCGCCATCCATTGTTATGTACACAGAGTAAAATCGTACAGCTACTGCTAGCTTTTAGAAGAACATTACAACCTCGGGGGTCTATGGTAGTGACTTGTCCGTTTTCACTTCCTTTCACTGAATTTCCAAAGTATCACCTGAATAACAGCTTCCTGTGCACTGAAATGCACTGATCATAACCCCTGTGCGTATACAAGCACAAGAGAACATTCAACCTGCTACGTGGCGAGGACATTTCTGTGGAACACAAATTGGGCCGGTTCATGGGACACTGACGAAATCTGAGTTAATTTGTTGCGTGAAAATACGAATTATGTATGAGAAATGTCTCACAATTTCTTATTCTAACAAAAATTTTGAGAAGTTTTTGTGAAATTTTTGTAATAATAAGAAGATTCATCAAATTTCCCCATTTTCATCAAATTTCCCCCACAAATTTTCCGGGGGGGGGGGGCAATTTGCCCCCCCTGCCCCCCAAGTAGCTACGCCACTGTCACCTACCTATAAACTTACCCTATACCTATCCTTAACTAAGCTTCATAGACCTATTTCCAAATAGCAATTACAAATGATTGTGGGATACAGTTTTGGTGTTTGTCATTTTTGTCAATGGCATTTTACTGCGGTGAAAATTGACATACACCCAAAACTCTATCCCACAATTCATTGTAATTGCTATTTGGAAAAAGGTCTATGGTATCATTGATCTTAACATATAGCCTTGTTGAAACAAAGAGATTTTTACAATAATGTAGGGCAGTTTCATCTCTTGCTATAGAGGACTACAAAAAATAAAAAAATAAAAAACCTGGAAGCCAAAAAAAAGCTATCAAAAATTTTTGAATTTTTATTGTTGTGAAAGGCCTTGAATTTGGGTGATTGGTGTGGAAAAAATTGCTTTATGGTCTTGAAAATTAAAAATTTTGCATGTTTTTTTTCCATGATGATGTTACATCTGTCGAAAGCTAGCATATTTGTTCAGTACCCATTGATATGGAAAACCAAGGATTTCCATATTTATATGGAAATTGACTGAAGACTTGTACAATGAATGGCTTAATTGCTTAAAATGTTTCATGGAATGTTGATATCATAATGACTAGATTCCTGAAGGAAATTGGAAGTTGCTCTAAATTTATTCCTCCTTATTTACATTTATGTAGATACCTTAAGTGGTACGTGTTGGAACATATTTCAAGTCAAAAGTGAACTAAAAGATGTTATGCATGATTTAAACATTTGAGTAACCAAGGTTGGCCATTTGTTTGAAAAATTAGAGGACATTACCTCAAAAAAAAAACAAAAAAAAAAAAACATGTCTGTGACACATAGTCAATAGACATTTTCCCAAATATTTTGGGGACATGTTTCCCCTGGGATTGCTGTTCATTGTAATTACTAAAAAACTTGTTGCAAGATTAAATAGAGTCACACATTAAATAAGGTTTTATGGGGAATGTAGTGGTGATTGCATTTTGTAATTTTGAATTTCTTTTCATTAATTTGGTTTTTTCACAATTTTTGATCTAGATATAATCTACAGAAATAGAGACAGAGCACTACACAATGTTAAGCTGTTGTGAAGGGGAGCACTCTAGATAATTCAAGGGCTTGTTGAGTAGGGTGCTTCTAAGAAATAGAGGGAAGAAAAAATTAGGTGAAAGGAAACCAAATGTGGGGATTAAGAGACTATTACTATTTCGACTTCACCTTCAAAGGTCCAATTCTCTCACCCCAAACAGTACCAATTCTCTTAACCTTCTTACTTTAGCCCCTCCCACTATTGTCTGAAATTCATCTTCATCCAGACACAATCTCAGTTTATTACTTCAGGGTGAGTGTAGAAAAGTTCAAGGTGTATAATCAAAACACTCAGTTCATGCTGTGTAATATAAGCTTTGGTACTCTGCATTGTTTGAATTAGCTGTCAATCAAAGAGCTGAGCCAATTAAGAATTCTGTTAACCCCTACAAGAATGTAGTTTGGGGTGAAGGGACTCACCCTTTAATGTATCATTGAAAGCAGCATTGCCATCTTGTACTCTGATTAGGAGTATCATGTTAGGTGTTAATTCAAGACTCAATTTATGAAAGGAGTCGCTTAACCCTTTACCGTTGTTTGGGTCCTTTTGGACCCATGCAGAGAGCTCGGCTGTCACCCATCTTTACTCTTTCACGCGGAGCTCGAAACTGCGAGTAGCTACCCGAAAATTCGACCACAACAATAGTTGAGAGAGACAATAGTTTAAGGACACGGGGTCGATGGCCTATGGAAGCAAATGCGGGGCGGGCTTCGTCCGCTTTTCCGCCCACTCCCGAGGCGCACAGATATGCCCCGATCGGAGCACAACGGTAAAGGGTTCATGTATTCATTTGCTATTAAACTTTAGATTGAACTGGCATCACTGAAACAAGTACATCTTTTCCAGCACTGCATAGGAGGTATACAGTGTAGGTGATGTACTGGACTGTAAGACCAACAAACATCTTGCATACATTATTACACAGTAATATGCAAAATTTGCACAGTAACCTTTTTGCAGTGAGATCGGTACATGATACAGTAAAAAATCATAGTGGAAGAATAAAAAACAGCTTTTCAGCTTTTTAGCCCCACAAACAGTACTAGCCTGGGCATATCCATGCAGGCAGGTATGCACAGTATAGCAATGACAGATACTGCAGGATGTTTGACAACATTTAAAGTCAGCTTAATGGACTTACTGCCTTTCTTACAGAGAAAATTGGTCTTGTGGCTGTAGAGCCATAAATTATGGATATGAAATGATGGGAAATGTTACGCTGACTGATTTTATTATCTATTAAGGAAAAAATTGCTACAAAATAGATTTTTGCTTTGTAGGTAATGAATAATTTGGTCATCCAATGTTTCCAACTTTCAAAAGGTGTGGTTTTCATAATTCTTGTTGTATTATTGGTTGCATTTCAAAGAAGTAAAGTTACTCCTACTTTTTTATTGGTAGATTGAATGGTTTATTATTTAGTTGTATGTTGATGTAGTAACGTTATACACGGTATTCCCTTTTTAAATCCCTGAGGTATTCCCTTTTTAATTCTAAATTTTGTACTTGCATTGCATGGATTTGAGAGAAATTATGGCCATTTTCTAGATTTTCAATGCTTTTTACATTTGAGTCAACTTAGTTATTTTCATATCACCTGACCTTTAAGAATTGTGACCACGGACTTGTATACATGGACATGTACGTCCTATCCAAAGATGGTTGCCACCAGCTGGGACAAAAAAGGTGCACCAAGATGGCGGCCATTGTAACTGTCGGATTTGCCGATGACTGTAATATTTCAAACAAAATATCACTATTCCTGCAATACGTGAAGTGATTTTGACCTTACCTTGCCATATTTCAAAAATATTTCAACCTTCTTGCAAAATATGGGAGTATACTTGAGCAAGTCCAAGCTTTCACACAAAACCATAACAGACGGCCATCTTGGTGCGCTTTTTCTCACACGTACTACGTAGCGACGATGTACCATGCAGTATGCTCTGTCCATGTATAGGAAGTCTGTGATTGTGACAGGTGTGCTTTATCAAACTTTGATACACTAATATTAATTAGTTCCCATTTTTCATCTTGTTGCACAAAAAAATCACACTTCTCTCACTTTACGTAACTGATTGTATAGTATCACAGCATGCACACCTCGAAATTCACGGTCTGGCACAATTGTGACAAGCTGTTACTGATGGAACCAGCTTATTGTGTGGAAGTTTGCCCACACTCATTTTCTGGTTCTGAAGCTGTCTATTGAGGATGTCATTTCTTGTGCAGACACTTTTGTAAAATTTTTAAGGTTACCAAGTAGCTAGTTTCAAAATCTGGATGTAAGATTTATGACTGGAGACCTACATATTTACAGCCCTTCTCAGGGAGTTTTTCTTTTTCACTTCCTTATCATGATTAAAGCTAGACTCCCAACGGAGACTGCTGCACCTTTTTCTTTTCCACTGGAATAAAAAACATGATGGGTCAAAATATTTAGTCTGCAAGGAAGACATTTGTCATGTTTTCACCTGTATATTACTGACCTTGCCCCTAGTAATACTTTACTTTCAAGTGCAATGGGTGTTTTTAATGAGCTTTCCTTGAGTTTTAGCCTCCTGCAAAGATTCATATATTTCAAGTAGCCATGATTCTTTCAGTAATTAGAGTTCAGTGGCTTCTTATCAGATCTGCCTTGACTTAAAGCTGTTTGTGGAATGTAGTGAGAGACCCTTCTGGTTCCTCTGTCAAAGTAATACACATAGTTTTGACCTTCTACCCACAGGACAGTCATTTACTTCAAGTATCCATTAGTTTTCTCTTAAGATAACCTTTTATAAAAAAAATCCTGCTGAGTTGATTTAACATTAATTTTTCTTTAAAAAGTGATCTTTTGAAGAGATAGCTGGAGATGATATGGAGATCAAAGAGATTTTCGTTTCCTTTTTTTTCTTTTTCAGGGGAGGTTGGGGGGTTGAAGGGTTGATGGATAGTTCTTGCTATAAGTATCTTCAGTTTTTTAATTCACAGTACTAGATGATATAAATGTTTTATGGAATTGTCTGTCACTGTAAAGGCCGAGAATTTCATCACTGCATGGTTGGTAGGCTCCAAGCTACTCCATAAATTTGAGCATGACATGTGAGATGTGAAAAAAGAGGGACGAATTCCAGGACTACATTTAATAGGACTGTAATAGGCATTTATTGTTTGTGTGCTTATAGATCATGTCTTCTTTATTGAGTAATGGATAATTCGGCCATAAATCACAACTTGTTAACCTCTATATCCTAGCTGTTACAAATACAGTATTTATTACTCTATCAGAAGAACTGGATGTGGTGATAAGACCATGTGTTTGGTCTAACGGTACAGCATCCGCCTTTCATGCAGAAGGACTGTGTTTGCTTACCAAGGTCTAGTCATACCAAAGACTCTAAAACAGAAACCCACTGCCGTTGTGCCGGATGCTCCACATAAGCAATGGAGTAGGGTAAACAAGACAGTGAGCCACAACTGGAAAAAAGGCTGTGGCCAGCCTCTTGACTTGAAGCAATAGGTTGGAAACTGGGCCGTGAAACTTCATCTAACTAACTGGATGTGGTGATGCCCTGACATGATGGAGGTATTTATGTAAGGTATTAGTTTTTGGAGTCACATTACTCGAAGTGCTACATACTGCACAAAAGTATGTCATATGGTTTTGAATGTGTTTAAAGGACCACAGTTGCCACTTGAGATAGGTTTGGGATTGTGGGATTCCTTCAAAGGTTGTTAACATCCCCTCCCCCCCAAAAAAAAAAAAAGTGGAGGGGAAATTCCCCCCTTTTTTTAAATAGTGAATTAAATATACAGTAGGTCATTTACTTCTCCTGCAGATCCACACAAAACTCAGAGCAAATCAAAAGACCAGGTCAAAGATTCTTCATGGAGTAGTATCGTACAAAAGGTAAAAGGTCAAAGGGTGACACCTTTACTGGTATAAAAGATGATGGTTGGATGTAAACACAGATAAAATAGTGTGCCATGTGCTGCCGGTGCAATACTCAGATGTTTTGTTACCAGATGACCTCAACAGGAAGGTCATTAATCCATTTGAAGATATAAACTTGGAACTCTTCTATTGTCTCCAACTAACTGAATAAGAAGACAAAAGTTCTCTCAAAAGTGTCAATTCAATTACGTGGCAGCTCTTGTGTACTTGCCAAGTTGCCAGTATATATTAATGTACAAGAATTATTCAACACATCATACAGATATCACTTACTTACATACCAGATTGAAGTTGGAAAATGCCCTCAGTCTTCATTATTGCAAATCTCACTTGAAAAATATGAAGGGGTCCAGGGAGGGGGGGAGAATTCCTCCAGATTCATTCCTTGCAAAAGCTGCTACACAAAATAGTTGATTCATGGTCTTCCAATGAAAGCCAAAAAAAAAAAAATGGAGAAGATGGATTTAATACCTCCCATTAGTGGTCTTCTGTTCTGAGTTGAACTTGCACAAAGCCATATTCATTTGCCATTGTGTGTCCAGTCTGTATGCTCTACAGGTAGCTCTCTAGTCATCATTGACTAAAGTTATGACATATTGTTTGCATTTTTATCACAATCAAGTTATACCGTTGTCACCAAGAGGTATGGGAATATTTCTAAATGTATTTGAGTTGGGATGATGCAATAGCCTCTTTAAAAGTATGGAGAAATGTTGCAGAGTTGTCTGCAGATGTATTAAATACATATAGGTAGATAATAAGATGCTTAAAGCAACCACCGTTTACCAACTGAAGGCAGTGCATGTGGTGATGGAGGGGGAAGGGGGCACTTTCCCCTCAGACTTTTTCCTTGTCCCCAAAGTTGCCCCAAGTAAGGTCAGTAAGAAGTTAGGTCAACATAAATCAGAAACCTCTCCCAAGACTTAATTTTTTCCCCCAGATATGTTAAACCTCAGAGCTTCCATGGGCTGTGCTCCCTGAATTCCCACTGGGGCTTTGCCCTTGGGCCCCACCCACAGGATCATGTACTTTGTAGTGGGTTTTGCTCGGTGTGCCAATATACTTGTCCACTCAACATTTCCTTTGTCCCCCAACATTTACTTTACCCCTAGTTTGCCCCCCCCGCCTCTCCAAATACGTCAACATTCTGGCATTGTCATTGACTGCAGGTTATACTGATGTAGGTGTAGAGACCATGCATGCAACCCAGTTTGCAAGCTATAATCCTGGACAAAAATGATGGGACATTTTTGCCCAAATGTCACAACACATATGCACAGACTCGCTGGTTTTCCAAAATCCCCTCCCCCATAGTTCAATGTTATTCTCGACAAAATATTCTCAAAATTTCCAAAATTGCAACATTGAACGGGGGAGCAGGGGACTGTCCCATGTATTTTTGTCCAGGGTTGTCTGATCGACTGTACACATGTATGGGAGCATACGGATTTACCGCAGCTAGAACAGCTGCCGTAGAGTGAAGGAGCATAAAACATTTTTTAATTTTGGCAGTAATATGTAAATCTTGGGTTTAAGTTAATAAATGTAAAGGGACAGTGGCATGATTAATCATTGATTTCAACACTTTCAAGATGATCATGCATGATACTAAGCTGACAGGAAATAAACTAATCTAACCAGTCGTTTCAATATTTGGGTAAACCAGGGCTTGGGATGAGCGAATTCTAAACAGGTGTAAGTGCCCATTTAAATTTTTAGACGGCATTCAAATATGAAGTAAAAGAAGAGGAATAAATTCTTGATACCACGTGAAGTTAAATTACACTTCAAAAATTTAAATTTTAAAATTACACTTTGAACACAAAATTCGTCACTGAGAACAGGCTTCTGGTGAAATTGCAGTTAATTTGATATAGCTACCCCACAATTAACGATCTACCATTGACCTGACGAGGATCTACCGTTGACCTACACAGTATTTAAATGGAACTGACGGTCGACCGCACATTTTTATGAAGGGACCTATTTCAAAATGATAATTTCAGCAATTTTACGGTTGACCGTGGCAAACGAGGAATAAACTACATGGGAGGAAACTATTTATTACTGCAGTAATGTGAAACCCACTCATCTTTACATGCCCCAGTTTTGCATCTTTATGACGTCATCCTTGGTGAAAAAAATAATAAAAACAAACGGTAGATCGTCTGGTTTACCCTAGTTTAGAGATTGCAGTCAGAGCAAGGTGCCCTCTTCTTTAGTCTGTGGCTTATTTCCAAAGTCCAAACTGATTATTTTAGTGTTCCTGCTTTTGGCTGAATGAAAGAATCGTTCCGCTTTGGCATTGATTAAATAATGTTTTTAATTATTTCATGAGAAATAGCTGTAATATTATTAACTACTTAAATAAACTTTTTGTTTCCTAGATTACAAAATGGAGAATTTTACTGTATCCTTCCCTAATGCGACTTTCCTATCACGGCTTTCAAACTTGTCCCAAAAATGCGACCGCTTCAACACTATCTACAGTATATGTGCGCGCTCCTATATATGTGAACAGCAGTTCAGACAATCCTGGACAAAAATGATGGGACATGTCACAAATGTCACAACACGTATGCACAGACTCGCTGGTTTTCCAAAATCCCCTCCCCCCTAGTTCAATGTTGTTCTCGACAAAATATTCTCAAAATTTCAAAAATTGCAACATTGAATGGGGGAGCAGGGGACTGACTGTCCCATGTATTTTTGTCCAGGAGTGTAGATTTGTCTTCAGCCAAGGGCAAGTAGTTTATCAAAGTAGCAGTTTGTTGAAGACCAGCTTACTGTTACTTAACATCAAGTTGGTTTGTTAAGATTTTGTCAAAACATTTAAATAGTTTACTTTAACTGTTTTTGTTGAAACAGCTTTAAATGTTTATGTCTTTGCCCACTGGTGGATTAAGTTATCTTGATGATTGTTAATTGCATGTTTACGAAAGTACAGTAGCTTGCTCTATACAGAAGTGTCCTACTTTTGAGAGACCATTTATAAGTTACATTTGTAGCAAGCCAAGTTGACTATTGATGTGCAGTATATTTTAAAATGTCTAATGATTTGTGCAGAATGTTTGCATATTATGATTTAGTACCTATAATAATGCAATGTTTAAATTTTAACTTGACTGGCCCATACACGGGGGGGGTTGAAATTCATCCCCCAAGCTTGAAAAAATAATGACAAAAAGTGCGAAGCAGAGATCACTAGTAACTTTTACTTTTATTTTACATGTTTTTTATACAAAGGTTGCATTGTTTTAAAATACTCTCTGAGATATTAAAAAAATGATCTGTCCTGAGACATCCCCCATACCCCTTCTCCTTAGATCCTGCCCCCTTACACTCCCAGAACCTCTCCTATAACAAAATTCTGGCTATACACACACCCAACCTTTATTCCTTATAATATCTACGTATGAACAATAGCTGTTATGTGGATTTTTATGGAATAGTAATATTTTGTAAAGGAAATGCTTAAAGTAGCATTAAAGGGCATAATGATTCACCCCAAACTTGTTTTGAAGCAACAGCTAAATCTCAAAAATTTCTTATTATTTCTCTTGCAAGTATCTTGCATGATAATTAGGGAGTTATACATATTCATGCAGTGTTAACCAATGGGGTTGTTGCTCCTCATGAATTTTACCATGCAGTGAGAAAATATTGTCACATGATTCTCCTCAGCCATTCATGAAATGAGGCAGACTACTACTCTATTTCAAATTAGGGTGACTGCATTTTCCTCTTTAAATAAACGATGTAGACCCAAAATCTCAAGAAAGCAATTTGTTTGACCATTTTCATATCTGGTCATGCTATAGGAGAAACCCCATTACATTTTGATGGTGGTCAGAGGTCTTCTGAGGTCACCAACTTTATACTGCAACATCCTTAAAAATAGGTCTTAATCATGATATCTCAAGACAGGAATAGCTGACACTTCATATTTGGTAAACAGGTTTGTAATGTTGACACTGAGAACCTTATGCTTATGTTGATCGAAGGTTAAGCGCCATCTGAGGTCACCAGAGATAATTCCTACAAATTGCAAATTGGGTTTGATTTTCAATGTTTTGCCCTCTAGAGGGTGTGAAGTTTGCCCTTTACCATTTTACACATTTCTAAACATTTTTCACCTTCCAGTTGCCTTGCTAAAACTGGAGAAAAGGCAGTGATCAGCCTGTCACCAATCAGTTAAAAATTGTCTTGTAAAGCTCCATCTAACTAAACCTACAGGCATCTGGAGACAGCAATAATTGACACTTTTTATACTTGGTTTGTATTTGCAATGTTGAGAGGAGAATTATGTTGTGGCGGAGGTCAAAAGTCTTGTGAGATCACCAGAGGTACAACTGCAAAAACTCCCTGAGTGACTTCAATACTCCATAAGGAAAGAACCTTGTTGTTTTCTGTCAGGTCACCAGAGTCAAAACAATCATCCATCTGGGGTTGGGTTATCAGAGGTCAAAAGACAGAATTTCCTAAGAAGTTTCAGGGTTGCTAATTTGGGGTCTCAAGAGATGAAAAGGCAAATTTTCCCGACAATTCTCAAGACCTTTATCAGAGGTTGCTATAAGGGTCACTATCAAAAAGTAAGTGGCCCTAATATACCAAAATGATGGTCATGGAGGGTCACCAGAGGTCAAAAAGAAAATTTCCCAAGAATTCCCAACATCCGCTAAAAATCACTTTTGCCTTTTGACTTTCTGGTTCAAGATTATTTCAAGTCCTGTGTCTCGTCAAACCTGTTCTTTATTTTGTATAGTGTCAAGTGCAAATTTCTACAACAGTATCAATTGGGTTTCACCCAGATTTGTATTAATCATTTCATAAAAGAAAACTTAGGCACATGTCAAATTGTGTAAATAGTCTAGGCGACCCAAGTCTCATACATGTATACAAAAGTGGAGGAAGGAAAAAAAGGGTAATTAACTGACTTTTATATTCCTAGAATTGTGGCGGAGAAAATGTCTTTGCTCTAAATTGTAGGTTCATTTAGCTGAGGAGATGAACTCATCTAATAAATATTTGACAGTAATTGCTTTAGCCTTTGAGAAAGTTGCAAGTGAACTATAATTCTTAGGCTGTAACAATCATTAACCCATGCCCATTGTAGATGAAGGCCCCTTGTCATCGGATATTGCTTGGAGCCCAAAACTACAAGCCATTTCATTTCGTGACACGGCCAATTTATAACATGCAAATATTTTTAACTCCATCGCTAATGTTCTGTTATTGCAAGCCAGCGTCATTAATTGTGTTCTATTTCGGTACGTGATCTGATCTTACATGGTAAAATGCCATCGGGTGTGCTGATTTACATCAAGGTACCATAAATTGAAGTTGATCATACCTTTCTTGTATATCTTTCGGAGACTGCCTCCAGAATCTCCCCCATCTAAAAGGCTTTGGCCGTAAATTTTATGGTTATTGTAATTGCTCATAAGTCAAGCAGTTGGCATTTTGGAACACTTCCTTTCATTTCCTGTTGGGTAACTGTTAAAACATGACAGAGGATGAAGAACGGTTCGACACTGTTTCCTTTGCATTCCCGCATGATATCGAGTGATCGCCGATAAACGACTGTCTAATCCAATTCTCAGCTTGGACCATCCTCTGGACTTATAACACTTGAGCAGAAGAGAGGACATATCTTCCCCTTGATGCAAACTCAAGTACAAATTGATGAATGTACTGCTTTGGGGGAACTAGAAAAGTTTGCCGAGATAGATGAGGTGGTTTATAGTGTTTCTGGGTTATCCAACTTGAGTATAATTTTACGACTTCAACAGCTGTAAATAGTGAAGTACAATTACAGAGGTTTTATAAATTCTGGCCTGTCATTCTTCTTTCCCATTCCAAGGATCATCTCTGAAAATTGTTCTTTAGTTGTCTGTCCGTATTGCCGTCTTTGACTTTATAGCAAACACATCCAAGTCAAAAATCCATGGCATTGTCAACCATGTAGGGAAAATTTAACTTGGGGAAGGTTTTATTGTTTAGTATTAAAACTTCAGGAATTTGAAAAATGGTTAAAGACAAAATGAAGGGCCAGATACAAAGGTTATAAGAGGCCTAAGTGAGAATTTTGTTTTTTCTAATGTTGATTTATATCTCTTTTTGTCAATTCGTGCTGAAGATTGTGCTTATTGAGTGACTTCTTGTGACCTTTTCAATGCTCACAGGATTTATTTTCATGTAATTTTGGGAACTGAACCACTCTGAGAATTTAACTTCATTTTATTTTGCAGCTATAATGTGACATGTCCATGTAAATGTATTTTGTATGCTTCTTCCTGATAATGTCTGCAGGGTTTTCATGCAGTATTATGGGAAGATGGGAAAAGTAAGGAAAAAGCTTAGTATATTTAATAAAAGTTCTGTCTTTGAAATCCTTGGATTTTAGGTGTCCGGACTGGAAAAATTTCCACATGCCAGGCATGCCAGATACAGAATTCTCTAGCGAAAAGGGGCAGAGCGACGGTCTTTTGATGAAAACAATACTGAGTCAAATAGTTCAGTCCTAGGTAACAGTGCCTTGATCCAACCCACCTGCATGGTCACACCAGCTAATCTCTATTTACAAACTTTGTAAAGTGTGAATAAATGTTTTGGAATAACTTAAACCTGCTGTACACGCTCCTATTAGAGGTAGTTCTCACCAAGACAAAGGGCTGCTCTTTGGCAAACTAATTTAGCAAAGCTGCTTACTCATTGCCAAGAGAACTGTGGATTAATTAAATATGATATTTTAACTTGGATGCTTGATTCGACAGTTTTGTGAAGACAAGTGAAAGTGCAAACTCAGTGCCCTTCAGAGAGAATGAACGCATCATGACATGGTCTTAAAATTTGAAACTGTACACTTTTGGTATTAAATTGCTGGTCTAATTTGTTCCTCCTTACCTCCTATTTAAATATTTTTTTTCCGTAATTGCCTAACAATACCCATCTGGCAGATAGTTTATCGCACAGGTGGCGCCCGGCCTAGCCCTTCTCACTAGCCATTATGTAACTAAGTAAGTGTCCATGTTTGGTGAGAGCATGTTTAAATAAAGGCTTAAATTTCACTGAGTATTTTTAAAGTGTGGGAAGCCTGATTATGCAACCAGTTATATCTTTTGTATTGATCTAACTTCCTAAGGATTCATCAAAATGGTGCTAAGTACTAGCCATAAGAATGTGTCAAACGTTGTTAACCAAACATGTATTCAGCGAATGGGACATTTTGACTGGGACACTTCACTAGGAGCAATTACCAAATGCATCCTAGTTTCTCAAAAATGTAAAGACATAGTTATTCTGCTAGCACAAGCAAACAATTTTCATTCTCACAAATAGGAAAAAGCTAGGGATTTTTGGATTGTAGTTTGGGGTCTAGATAAATCATGGCTTAAAAATTTCAAAGGACTCGTCTGCTTAATGCACTCCATTCAAGTCTATTAGGCTGGGGATGGAATAATATTTTTTGAAATAGGTATGCTACCTTCACTGCCTCGTGTAAATGTACAAACGAAAGTCTCCTTTTCCTTTAGAAAAACAAGGTGTCGTATTTGCAGTCACAAAGTGCTGTCAATTGATTTTTAAGGCTCTTTGCATCCCATCTTTGTATTTGTACCTCAGTTGTCATGGCAACGCCTTGCTCCAAGAAGGGTTGGTCAGAAGGAGAATTTTCAATTCATTGTCTCACTGTACAAATTAAAAGTATCCTATTCAACACGGTTAAACCTTCCTATATTCATACAGCCTCATTAGTTATTATAAACATAGTTTTATTAGACCCACTGATGACCTCTTTTATCCTTACATATGCCTAACATGACTTTGTCTCTGTATTCTAGTCAGTTCCTTTTATGGAAGGCCATATCAGCAAAGCAATGCAACAGGTGCATTGTAATTGATTTATCATGTGACACAAGCCTGAGATTCCTCAGACTACCACCCACATCACTATTCTCCAGTAAGTTCTTGCATCTACCTTGACTTCAATTTCATTAACTTGGGTTTTTCCTTCTTTAATTAGACCCATAGACATCTTTGTATGTAACTTGCATCAATAATTTTTCCTGCACTGTATCCCATGTCTTGCACTTTTTGCCTGAATATTTGATGTCGGTGTGTTTTACATGGCCTCAGCAAGTAAACTCAACAAGTGCACTGTACATTAAAATTCTTTGATGAGACCTGAGACCATTTGTTGAAGTGATTAATTGTCTCATCTCAATCATCAACCAGCTTTTGAAAGCTTTAGCTTTTGTTAAAGCTAAAAATAAAACAAAGCAAACTGTGTAGGACTATATCATCATTCTAGTGTGTCAAGTGAAATATGGTAGGCTTACAGCTCAAAACCTTAGCCCCCCCCTCTCCACAATCACCGTGGCGGTTGGTCAAAATGCTGTATCTACTGTGCTTTTGGAGATATTTAGCCAGGAATTTGTGAAGGAGGGCATGGGAAGTCTGTAGGCCGACTATCCATGCATAGTGCCACTGTATGCTGGTGCAAATTTACACAAAATTTTTGCTGAAAATGTCTTCCAGATTGCTGGAAATGGCTCTTTTTGCGAACTAAATATTTGACAGAAATACATTGAGAAGTAATAAGTGATATTTTCAAATTTCAAAAGCATGTTCCAGTGGTTGTCCCTCTCCCTGCCAGCAGTCTACATGCCTGGCTCTTCTTGACCCTATTTCATCAGCATATTCCTCATTATAAAATCCATCACTCAATTAACCATTATGAATGTTGTTGATTTACAACGTTAAAGGAGTTTTAAAAAGGGGAGAGAGACAGGGGGTACCCTTATGACCTTAATACGTCATTTTAGGGAATTGCTACCTGAACCCCTGGATATGAAGAAAATGTATGGTTTGATGCAAGGTTCAGGTGTGAACTACCTGACTATGATACCTTTATTTCAAAGATTCATCAATATTAGATGACCATTACATTTAAGTATAGTCTGTTAAATAAATCCATGTTCTTCAAAACTGTTTGCATTTTCCAGCCGTTTTGGGGGTTGAAAAGGAATGTGATATGTTATGATTTTGTTAAAACCAATGTTGTATATATGCTCCCCATTGACGGGCCTATAGAGTGTCATATTTTCAGGCATGAGTAATACATTTTGGTCCCTATCCCTGATCTAGCCAAGAATTATTTCCTACCAACTGTAACAGACTGAAGGGCTTCCACAAACACTTCTTGGAAGTTTTGTATGGTTGTGAAAATTCTTACCTTGGATGAAAAATTCAGCCCTATAGGTTACAATATAACTTTCACACTGATACTGTGCCTGAAGTAGCACACTGTTATTATATTCATTTATGGGGGAGGGGGTGCAGGGACTGGGGGAAATTTTCTCTCAATGAAAATATTGATGGGGCATACATATTTTTTAGCCCTCAGTAATTCAGGAAGATTAAAAAAAACACAGACAGAATTAATTTACAGAATGTAACATTGTCGTGTATAAATATACATGGTTAGAGGATCCGACTTGCTGTAGGGAGGTTGGGAGTTCTAATCCTGGCCTGGTCATACTGAAGACTTTAAAAACAGAACCTACTGTCATTGTGCTTAGTGCTCAGCATAAGCAATGGAGTAGGGAAAACAAGCCAGTGTGCCACAACTGGAAGAATGGATGTGGCCCCCTCGACTTGAACCAGTTGGTTGGAAACTGGTCAGTCAAACATACATAACTAACTGTATAGATATAAGTAATGGCTTTCAGAATATCTATTTGAGTCTTTGAAAGTGATAATACTGCATTTATAAAGGGCCATCTGTATGTTTTATATATTGTTTGTGTCAAAATGATGGTGCAAGCATGCTTATATTTGTTTGTGTGAATGTATGGGTGGGCTTGCATTTGTGTGGGTGGATTGCTTAAAGAGGAAGACCACGTGTTTGGTCTAGAATGGTAAGAGCATTCTCCTCTCATGTGGAAGGCGTGGGTTCTATTCCAAGGTCAATTCATACCAAAGACTCTGAAAATGGAACCTATATACTGCTGTTGTGCGTTATGCTCTGTATAAGCAATAGACTGTAGGGAAAACAAGTTAGTGAGCCACAACTGGGTAAAAGGCTATGGTCAGCACAGCATGAGCCAATAGGTTGGAAACTGGGCCGTAAAACTCTGTGTAACTAACTAAATGCTTAAAGAGGAATCTGGTCCGGGATGGGATCCAGCTAATGGAAAGTTTTTGTCCCAACAGTCCAAAAAGCAGACTGACCCCCAGCTCCACAGTGAAAGTTTCCATTAGTTCCCTCATACTATCTCTGTACTTTGGTTATCCCAAAAATAAATGAAATGTTGAGGTATGAAAGTTTCTATCTTCCCCCGAAACTATAAATTTGTTGTAAATATTCAAAAATCACTTAACACATGTATTGTATAATTGCAGTATTTTATGGCTACTATGTACTATGTGTATCTCAGCAGTAGTGTATATAGTTTAGAGATGATGAGATATTTTTAAACACACTTACATAAATCTGTTATCTTGATAGTCAATATTTTTTTTTCTCAAAACTGGTACTTATTCTTATCTAGGTAAAGGAAATTTTGAGTTTTGGCAGATCCTTTCTCAAAAAGTGTGGTAACCCTGGAATGATAAATCTAGAGCCCCACGTAGCTAAACAGCCTTGTATTATCCAGTGCTTTTTGTAAGTGCCATAGGGAGTCATGTATTAAAACCTGTTGTTTTCATTTGATAGGAACCTCAAGTGGACTTTTCGGTTGGATGACAAAGCAGGCGTGTCACTTGTAAACTTTCTGCATCAAAAATCTTCATTGCTTTTTCTCCTCTTCAAACAAAAAGTCACTGCTCCAGCAATTCTTGTTGGACGTGTACTTTTGTCCTAGACTGATTAGATTGCCTTGAGTGTAAAAAGACCACAGAGTTCCCTCTGAACCAACATTCTTAAATCAATGAAGGTAATTAGAGAAGGGTGGCAAAGCATTTGAACCTTGAAGCCTTACGGGGATCGTGAGTGCAGAAAGAGTGTTACTCCTGTGTAAGGTCGTGGCATTTTCACCTTTTTACCGAGCTTTGACGGTGATAAGTAATTTAAAGGCCGGGATAATTACATGTAGTTGCCCCAAGTTTGTTTTCAAATGTGTGCTAAATCTTAACAGTCGATCTCTTTCTGTTTTGCTCACAAGGTTTTAACATCGTGTTTCTGTTCAAGAACATTAATTATTTGGAGGTAAAAGGAGTTGATCTGCATGAATTCAACAAACAAAATAACAAATGTTGTTGTCACATGATCAAAAGGAGGCTTTCCTGAATTAAGGAGGACATGGTATACTAATCCAAATTTGGGGTTGGAGAGTGATAACTGTATATTCCCTTTTGGGAATAGTGTAGTTATATTCCAGATTCTGAATGGCATTTAATATGATATAAATTCATGAATTTTTTTTCTTATTGAGTCAGTGGGTACTACAGTGTCTGTTACAAAAATATGCACGCCCCCAAAACTTAAGGAATGGTGATTTCTTTCATGGTGAATATACCTGTATTCAGTGACTATTTTGTACCATGGATTTAGAAAATAAATTCTGTAGTGGTGTGCTTGTTGCCCTAAAATTTAGGCCTATTAATTAAAATCTAATGCAAGGCTTGTGACCAAAAAACTCCCTAACTTCTTTGAACATGCAAACATGTTTCTTCATGTATTGTGAAGTTCCTGTTTTTAGCCTCCCTAAGTTTCACATCTTATAATTTTCTAAAATGTAGCAAAACCGGTAGAGATGACTTCATAGTAGGTGTTCATTTTGGGACTTACAGTACGTTTTGGCTTTTCCTCCAGAATTGCCAGTACTGTATTGTGTTAGATGAATTGTTGCATGAAGAGGCAAAGTAATTGTACCAGGCATTCTCAGTTTGTATTTATAAATTTTCAATTTGAGGGCCAGTCTAGTAGGGTTTAGGACTATCTTAAAGTACATGTTAGTATCCTTTCCCATTTCCCAGCCTCCATTCAGTGGATAAACATACTGGCAGTCAACTCTCACCCCAAAACTACAATTTTTGTAGTAATCCACAGGAATGCTCAATTGACACAAACTCTTTTATTGACAGCAAAATAACACAAGGCTTAGTACTGTTGCTCATAATGCACAGCATGTAGCATGGTGGGACCTAGAGTGACACACCTGACCATTTCAAAATGGTTATACAGAATGAAACAAATCCTAACACTCTCCTGCTTGCTGTTTTCAAATGGTTAGTAACCCATGGGTATATTACTACCCACAGTTCTCAATCCCTAATCCAAAATGTAGGTAAAGAGAGCTTGATTCAATTGAAAATTTTCTCCGTCGTCAACCTTGAAATGGCACAGTTCGTGACACATTTTCCGTATATGTAGTGTGCAGCCATTTGTATTGACTTTGTACAGTTACGTATAGGTATATACGAAGTTAGCCGTATGGATTAGTCCTTAGCGCGTATCAACAGTGTAGCACAGAAGTGTTGAGCAACGGAGTCGGCTCATTAGTAAGGCGTTTTAGAGTCTTACACACAGTATTGTGCAAAACTTGTTTCACTTGTTGACCTAACCTGCCTAAGAAAGACATAAAGTTTGGTCAAGTTACAAACACAGCCAAATAACGTAATGACCTTGTTTATGCACTCGTCACATTACGAGTAACTACGTCTGATAAACGAGTAATTCGGGCAGTGTACGCCAGAACGAGGTAATTTTCGTGAGAGATGTAGGTGTGAAGGCCGTGTGGTCTAAGAAACTGAAAAAAATCCAAACTTGAGGCCCTCTTTGAGAGTTTTCTCAGTTTTTTTTTTCCAGGGTGTCTAGGTGCAAAATGGTGCGATATTTGTTCATAGCATTGGCATTTTACTTGGTCAGACCTCAGCATTCAAAATGTTAAGCCTTCAAAGCTAAATTACAGATCACTGAGAAATAAAATCGGGACTTGTTGGCAATTTTACACTTGCCCAGATGTCAGTGCAGATCATGCAGTAAGAACATGACAGATTTTTCCTTCTTACTTTTTGTAACATCTGCCTCCTCTCCCTGATTATATCTTATTACCTCAGGGAGGAAATGAAACATACTGCATACATACTTGATATAGTCATCAGGTTTCACATCTGACCACTGTCACAGATTTACAGTACCAGATATATCAAAAGACATAAACATAACATTTGGGGTTAGCTAGCAGACCAGCCAACATGCTGTTTCGATTGCGGTAAAAAAGTTGATTTTCTAACCTCAGTAATCTATTGTTCAAGTGAGGTATATCAAGTTTCCAAACCCAATGCTCGAGGTCTATTATTACCAGTTCAATGAGCTTCTAGTCCACTTAGGTTGCCAAAAATTACACAGTACTTTGGGCAGGATTGTAATCAAAACCTCCTTTGTGTGCTCTGCATACTGTGGCTTCGTATGGAGTATTACTGTTTGTCATTTCATCAAATTGTGTAATTGGGCAAGGAAGGAAATCAAGTGTATATTTTTACCGTGACCAATTCGTTATGAGCATGTGTTGATTGGCAATAATTGCTTTTTATCCAATTTGAAAGCAATGAAAGCATATCACTTGAGGGCATAGATACTGTAACAAAGTCGGACACCAATTTCACCCCACACCCCCTTTCATCTGATGTGGCATGACTGTCTTTGTTCAATTACTAAGAAGCAAAGAAACAGCATGTTAACTTTCTTGCATTCTTCACCTTGTGTTTTAGAGCTCTTTGATGCAAGGAGAGTTAGACTGGGTCAGAGAGTGGTGGCAGCAGACAACATCGCATTAACCCAGCAATATGCAAGAAGAGGGATACCACCTAGTCTACGAGCAGAAATGTGGCTGCAGATTGTTGGATTAAGAATAACTGATGCGGTAAGTTTATGGACTATTATATTTCTTCATCTTTTCTATTAAAGGGGGCATATCCTTCGCCTGTACATCTCATCTCATCACAGCACAAATAATTACTATGGTAGCTTGACAATTTATCCTTTTACTGGTGTTCAAACAGTTTGACAATAAATTCTGGTGTATTCATTATCCTTAATTTCAAAAACACTATGGGTTACAAGATATGATTATTGCATCATTTGAAAATTTGATAGTCTAATTTAAAAATCAATAATTAGCCCTGTCATGCTGTTGTTGCTATGACAACCTTTGTCTATTTCACTCCTCTGCTTACCCAATATATGTATTTACCTAATTACCTGCATCTCTGAAGGCAAATAATGTAACCTGTAGACTACCCAACCAGGTAAGTTTTGAGGATGGTCTCCATTTCCCCATACAAGTTTTACTTTCCATCTAATATATTCTGCTTTAGGAATATCTTTGAATCATCCACTACATTATTACTAAATTTCATCAAATGTCATATCTCTTTGCCCCACAGAAATTTCTGCTCTCATCCCTTTGTTGGGTTGCTTGAGAATTTGAAACCACAAATTTAAAAAAAAAAATGGTTGGAATACCTCATTAGTGCATACCCTTGGATATAGGATGGAGACCTGGTTTGTTGCTTTGGGGGGAGGGAGGGCTGTAGAGAACTCCTTGACTAGTCCTGAGATATCTCAGGTGCCATTGCCATTAAAAACATTTGGCTCCCTACAAAAATATTCCCCATTGAAGCCAGGGAAGGGGAAGGTGGTAGAAGCCCACTGACTAATGCATAGGCACTTTTAAGATTTGATTGAATCGCTGCATTTATTCCAGTTCAGGCTGTCATAAATTTTGCCCCCTCTCCCACCTCCCCCCCTTCTTGCCTGGCTGTGTACCTGATGGGAGCTAATATAGCAATTAGTAGGCCTTCAATATCTAATTTAAGATCATGAATGGAAAGTAGAGTATAGGTCATGAATGATTTTTTCCCTTGCTAACCATCAGCTATAATGTTTTAGGTTTCTATTTCTGGCCTATTTCTGAAGACTGCCTTTCCTGTCCTAATTTATTTTCCGAAAATAAATTGTATGTAAATTGATGATGCTTTTAAAATCTGTGTCTGATTCATGTGTAGCGTTGAAATACAGAACCATGCATGCTGTAAATATTGAAACGTTCTTCTTTGCGATCACTTTGACATTAATATGTTTTACATTACATATTTTGTTTCTTTTCTGTTACTCATTTTGAGGTAAATCCAGTTTGCTTTTAATGGTTTTTTGAACTTTATTTGAAGTACGGCTGCTTTGAAAGTCGTAACTGTTCCATGCCATTGCCCACATTTACTCTGCAGGGTGATTAAATGCTGTAAGAGTAAAGTGGGACACCCCAATGACGTGTGCTTTTGCGTGTTTCACATTTAACGATCGTGAAGATCTGCGTGTTTAAGTTGTGATTGTATTGGTTTACGGCTCAGAACATGTAAAGTTTACAGTTTGGAGACCTCAAGTGTGAAACAGAATAACCTTAGATAAACAGGGAAGGATTTGTGTGTGGAACTGAGTGCCTGGATATTGACAGAAAATTTACAGAGCAGAAACCCTTCTGGGAATTTTGTGTCAAGTTTCTCCCTTCAAGCAGGTAGTACATGACTCTGTGAAATGTTTTAAATTGAGACATTCTTACCTAACTCCTCATTTCTGGTGTTTTGATAAAAAAGAAAGGAAATTCCCGATGTTTGGCTTTCCACGGTAGAAGGAAACAAATATTGCATCTCTTTTATACAGCAGGATACAAAGTTTATAGCGCTTTAAGGTTTTATCTCAGGGTTTGTTCAGTATGTTTTTTGTCACAAGTTGATTTGTTGCTCTTTTAGCTGATTTACTGCATTATTGTGAAGTCTCTTTGGTAGGAAATGAGTTTTATTGGTAGAATATGAAGTCAGAAAAAAATTTATGCAAGGTAATTTTTATATTTAAGATGGAGAATTATACCTTACTGACATTTTTTTTTCCTTTTTTGAAGTTGATTCTGGAGATACATATTTTCTCATGTCCAAGATATATACACCTTACTGATTTGTAGAAAGTAAAGACTACTTTAAATTTACTGGACAAATTATCTACACAATATCATATGTATGAAGGCTTGTGTAAACATTTGTCATAGTTTTAGGAGGGCATCATCTAAAACGTTTATCTTCAACTTTAATAATAATATATTGTTTCACAGCAGTGCTTTAAATTGAAGTACAATGCAAAATCGTAAGATGGAATTTTCAGAACTGAGCAGTGTGCAATTTATAATTTTGGTGATTACAGAATGGACCTTCAAATTTCTCTTTTTAGAACAGAATAATTAGAACCCCCTGCCCCTGCTAGTACCACTGCTAAGTTGATATTCTCTAAGTAGTTGTGGTTATATATAAATATATATATTCACAAAGTTGTTTTCAGTGAATGACCTATAGATCTGCAACAGCAGTAAGAAGAACCCTACATAATTTCTATCAAGAAATTGCATTCTTGGATTCACCAAACGAAGTTTTACCCAAGGCCATAGTGTTAATTATCATTCCTTGAGCTAAAATTTTGCCTCTAAGGAGGTCATTAGTTCAGCCTTCAACTCTGGGCTGAACATACCCCTAATGAACTGTCGAAAGCCCTTTGGGATAATTCTATTGGAAAATAGTTTTTGAAGAAAAAGAAATTTTTCCGTCATCAAAAGAAGTAATTGCCTCTCGTATTTTCATGTAGCCTTAAAGTATTCAAATCTTCTGTAAACTTTTCCTAGAAGTAGAACACAAAAGCAGAAAAATACCTCACCTCTCCCCGAGTCTAAAGGCCACGTGGTCAGGGAGTTTAAGCTTTTCTACTACTTATGTTCTTTGGGAAATTCGCCAGCCTTAGAAAGTATGTCATCTTGAGTAGACAAGAGGATAATGTTATTCGTTTTAACGTAGTAATTTACTGGTCTGCTTTAGACTACTTGAAATGCATTTACCAGCTTGCCCTCCAGCAAGTAGAAGCAGCTGCCTTGAACATTTGGAGGATGGATTGGATCAGAAGAGTGTTTGGTTACTAGTACTAGAGACACAGGGACTTAGCTTTGAGCACTATTTAGTTTCATGGACGTGTCATTCATTGTATTTTCTGTTTCTTCCTCATTTTTGGCAACGATCAACAGATTAGTGGGGATTTTCAGATGCTTTTAGTGTGCTCATTGGGGGGTGAAGTGTTCATCATTTTTTATGTCAGACATAGTGGAGAGTTTGTCCCATTGACACACAGTTAATTTGTAAAAGATTTAAAAAAGTTGTATAGTTTCTTTAAAGCCATTTTATCTTCACCCCAGAATATATTTTTAGTGTATGGGTATGAAAAATTTTTCAGTTGGTTAGTTTTCTGTGATTGACATCAAAATTTTAAATTCAAAAGATGCAGAGTGGCTTACATTCCACAAAAATACAAAATATACAAAATAGAGCTAGGGCTTGGATTACCAATGGACCTTGGATGGTCACCGGGAAGTGTCCTTATGATGGGGAACATGGAGTTGATATATTGATAACTTTGTGAGAGCAATAAAGCGTCACTTCTACCACATAAAAATGCTTTTAGTTAGCATATCAAGTCAAGTTTCATATCCAATAGCTGTGGAAAAAGTAAAAATCTTTAATTTTGTGATGTCCTGACTTGTAATGGTGGTTTGCATAATTTGAAAAAGTGTCTGATCACAATTGTGTGAAACCAGTATTGGACAGTTAATTACTCACTCATAAGCAGTTGTTTGTACGTAAGATATGGGGGTTGTCTTAGTTCAGTGGAACATTTGTCATTGGTATGAAGAAAACTTCAACAGGTTTGGAAAAAGTTGTAGAATTTCATTAAAGGCATATTTTCATCATCCCAAACAGTTCCAATTCTCCCAGCCTACTTACTTCTAGCCCCTCCCACATTTATCTAAAACTCATCTTTATCCAGACACAATCCTAGTTTATTGTTTCATGGCATGTCCCAGTGGGCATACAAGTCCATAATGTGTAATCAAGACACTCTCAGTGCCCATGCTGTGTATTTTAGCTATATAGCATTGTTTGAATTTGATGCCAATCAAAAAGCTGTACCAATTGAAAGTTTTGATGTATGTATACCTAAACTCTAGTTTGGGGTAACGAATGACTGCCTTTAACTGACTCAATGAGTGGCTTTAAGCAAAATGGGTTTGTGAGTGGAAAAGGATGTTCTTTACAAAGTTACTAATTGCGCAGTTGGACGAAATGGAATTGTCTCGGAGAATTAGAATTGCCCTTTGAGAAAAATAGCCTCATGATATTTTTGGAAAGTGGATTTACAGGATTCTCTCATACATGTTTTTAATTTATGATTGGAATTTTATAGTTAACATTTTTGTACATGGTACTCTGCTGCTATACTTTTCAACTTAGTAAACAAATTGGTTTATTGACCAAATACATTTTATAGTAAAGCAAAGTTTTTTAATTACCTTGTTTTTGCGTTATTGGAGAAACTTTGTTCTACCCTTTTTGGAGAAAAAATTTTGGCCAATGTTATAACATATAGAACATTTATGAGGGGCACCATGGTCATTGGTAAAGTCCCAATTGCGGTGACTTTAGATGCTGTTGGTTATTTTGAGCCTTCGTTCAAATGAAGCAAGTAGAAATGTTGCAAATGTCATGCAAAATGTCGGAGAAATAAAGTAAACTCTTAATCAAATAATTCGCCATATATACTGTAGTACATTTGTAGATTTAAGAGTACAGGAATTTTACTGATTTCAAAATTCTCAGGAAGTTCATTTTGCTGGACAATGAATTTTGCCATTGTCACCATTGTTGGAATGGTCAATGTTGGTGTGTGTTTGGTATCTGGAATCTTTGCAGAAAAAGATTGAACCATTTTACACCTACAGTAGGCCTACTTTTGATGTGAAGTGTTTTCTACAGAGAACTGATTAGACAAGTCTCTTCCCATGTTGCTGTACACATTAGTTTTAAGTGCTAGTATTTATATCATTTTTAGTTATTAAAAATTTAAAACTTATCAACCTTCTGGTTTTTATTCATTTCATTTCATTTATTTATTTTTGGTTTATCACAACACAAGATTGAAAACAAGTATCACAAAGTAAATAAGTAACAAAGAGTGTGAAAGGAAGTGCACTTAGAAACCCTTTAGGGCTTGTCGAGAAGTGACACTCCCTGAAAAAAAAAAAAAGGAATAATAAAGAAAACACGAAGATAGAAGATAAGACTATGTAAAACAAAAGAAAAGTCATAATAGACACGCAACCCACCATCCCACCTCACCCGTTCTAGAACCCAACCACCACCCACCTTAACAATGAAAAAAGGCAGGAATACAGTATATTAAACAAGTTCATGGGTTTAATACAAGCTTATATAGAGCCTTTGAAGATTTTTCCTAAAAGAAGCTAAGGAAGGCTTTGTCTTAACAGTAGACGGTAGGTGATTCCAAAGAGTGGTGGCACGGTAATGCAGACTGTTCTTGTACAAATTGTTGTGATGCCTCCTTGTATGTAGGTGATCAGCTTGTCTTGTGTTATGTGAATGTATCGATGAGTTGTGTGTAAAGAGAGAGTTTAGTGAGCTTGGAAGCATTTCATGTAGAGAATGGTAGACAAAACTGGCTACTGTAGTTTGAATAGGTCTGTATAAGTTTAAGTAAATTCATGGATTTGAATAAATCTTTTTTCTAAAAGTCCCCACGACTCTCTGGCGAAGAGCCAAGGGGCGAAAACCAAACGATTACTCCCGGAGGAGTTCTGCTCCCTTAAGGAGCTTACCGTCCCAAATGGACAAGTACGCCGTCCAAAGGGCAAACACTGAGTGGTCCTGCTCTAGACTGGCTGAATAGAACAGAAGCCGTTTTCGCAATAGCTGATTTCAGCAAATACATTGTTTGTATGATCTCTCGAATTGGAACAGGTGATATGTCTGATTGCTCTTTTCTGTAGAACACCTAACTTATACTTACCGTATTTACCCTATTAAACGCCCCCTCTCTAATAAACGCCCCCAACTTTTTCGTCACATTGCATAAAGTGAAATTGTTAATTCCAAAGACAATTAGGTAAAAGGAAAATGAAATAGTCCTGCCTTGAAGCCACGAAATCTCCTAAAGTCCCATACTGTATCCTGAAGTAAAAGGCATGTTTCTGCAACTAATTCCTGTTGATTTCCATCATGCTATCACATACCTGTACGAACCTGTACTGGTTAGTTTGCAGTTCGAAAGTGGTACTGTACATACAGGCCTGTACCGTAGGTATACAAATATTTGCCAGCCTATCCGAAAACAGCCTGACATGAAAATCCAAATTCAACACAGGAAAATTGTTTAACAGTGAAATGCTGTGAATGCGTATGTACTGCTAATGGTACTTCTCACGGTAACTATTATGCAATTACCGTATGTACGTGCGTATAGCCGGCCGGTCAGTATAGTACTGTGAGGCCTGGCTGTATACTGTTCACAGCATGCATGAATGCATATGCCGCGGGCACTTAAAAAAGTCACTTCTGTGTGTAACGTTACATATCAAGATGTCGGCGAAAGTTGATCACACTTGCAAAGTTCAGAGTGCTGTTCATGGCTACCATGTTTATAGGGAATTAAGTTTGGTTACTGGTCATTGGGGAGGAGCTCACAGCTGAGTGTGAAGCTGACAACCAAATGGACAAATATGACGTACTGTATGTAGCAGTTTATCAGAAGTCACATAAATTTGACTCTAATAAACGCCCCCCTTAACGAAAATTTCACGCCCTCAGGGTGTTTAATAGAGTAAATACGGTACCTTTATACTAATCTCCCTATTGTTAGGCCCTGAAAAATAAAAATGTCCATATTTTTAAATCAAACTGGTTAACAGGCCTGGTTTTGATTTTTTCCAAATGCCAATTTCTTGTTGTGGTGGCATACCCATAATAGTTGTGACTGTTCAAAAAAATACTTCACAGTTTATTGAACAAGATCAAAATTTACTAGATTGATTCCACATGCAATAGGCCAAAATGGAAACTCTTGAAATCTGTCGTCACATATATCTAATTCTAAGGTTTTACAATATCATCATTCACTTCACAATAAGATACGTAAGAGCCACAAATTGCAAGTCTTTTTGTTTTTCCACATTATTATTATTTTAATAATGTGATTTTGTTTGCTCTGACAATGAAAATCTCCAGTTACTTAATGCCATTTTCCTAAATTCGTTTTCCCCTTCACTTCTGCCTCCAAGGGCACTGGAGAGGCTATATAGTCTGGTATGATAGTGATGGCGCTAGAGCATTAAAGAAATGCACTCTCCATTATATTTATGGTGTCCTCATCTCACAATCTCAATCAATCTTTCAGCACATATTATGGAGCTTTAATCAAAATTCCTATGAAGTTAAATCCTACTCAATGATGCTTCCTTTTTTAAAAACTTTTCCTTTTATAAGGACTACAGTGTAAGCCATATCACTAGGTGATAAAGATTGTATCGCAAGCCAAATGATGGCCATGTACCCTTACACTAAATCATTCTGAAGAGGAGATCGCAATGTTTATTTTTTGATAAACATGCCCATATTCTGCCGGAAAACGAAGATATATCGCGGACGGCCGAACTCATTTATCATGAATTTTATAGGTTTATTTTTGCTGGAACTTGTATTACTATTACCATGCCAGTCTTACTCTTCTCTGACTAACTGTTGATGTGTGAAAGCTGTTTTGAGTTGCAAATAAATAAGGCTGGTGGAATCAAATGGTGTTCAGGTAAATTGTGGTCTCAGCTGAAAAAAACCCACTTTTTTCCATTCTAAACTTTTAAAAATGGATAGTACTGTAGGCTGATAGTAAGAAGCACCAGCTGCCTGTCACATGTGTTAACTTACAATCCATCATGTAGTCATTATGTGACACTGTCTGGCCCTCAACTGTTTAGAATGTTGTGTATGGGTAGACAGTTATACCCTCCGAAACTATGAATCAGGAGCGGTGATCTTGCACAAAAGACATCATGTGTAGTCGCATGCCTGCATTCACTCAATATTAAAGGTACTGTTGATTTGTATGTGTTCTATAGCTTTTATTTTTACTTGTAATGGTTCTGTAGGTTGTACTTGTACTGGTACTGGTGTATTTGTATCACATACTTTTGCATTGTAAAGTGATTTAAGAATCTGACTTGCAGATGGGAGATCTGGAGTTTGACTCCTGGCTGGGTCATACTGAAGACTTTAAAAAATGGATCCTGCCTGTGTCATTGGTGCATTCCCAGCATGACCAGTGAAGTATGGAAATTACTTTTTTTGGGGGAAACAATGCTGTGAGCCACAACTGGGAAAAAAGCTGTGGTAGCCAGCCAGACAAACACCAATTAGTTGAAATCTAATTAGCCATAGAACATCATCTATAGTTAACACTCACATTTCCTGACAGGTTTTGATAGCTGGGCATTGATCAAATACTCATTTTAGAGTAGTTTATTATCTCCCTAATTAGAAAGTGGGAACTAAAAAAAAGGGGGCGAGGGGAAATTTCTACATATTTTGATATTCAAGGGTGTGAAGTAATGAATAGACCCAAATATATGATTTGTTTACAAAAGGATCTACAAGAATAAAAACTTGTACGGAACCTGACATAACCCAAATCTCTGAATTTTGTAGGCTAGACATGCCTTTTCCCTACATTTTCTATAAACGTTATTCATTAACAATTTGCATAATTCATCACCCACAAAAATATTCTTTAATAGCCAACATGCTTTTCTGACTGGGCTTAAAATTTCTCTTTTGACCAATTGGTGTAAAATCTTGAAGGTACCCTTTGGAAAAACCCTTTGCATTGAAGGGATTCCTTTGGTTGTTGAAAAAAATTGGACAAATCATAAAGAGGTATCGCAAAATTACCCTTTGCATAAACCAAATCTTTTTTAAACCCATTTAAACCATTTGGAACCCACTGAAACCGTTTGGTTAATGTCTAATAATTTGAACAAGGGGGCTCAAAGGAAATTTTTTGCCAGTAAGGACAAAGAATGCTCTCCAAAGATATAGTATAATAAGTCTATTTCTTTCCTCATTTTTTCCCCTACTGAACAAATATTATTTCCTGCTATAAGCATCCAGCAAAAAAAATAAGATGCAATAGCTGCCAACCATTCTGTTATTGCCATAATAATTCTATTTTTTGGAGGAAAATATGGTGTTCTGTTTTTTCTTGTCAAATTCTGAATTATACTGTACTCTCATTTAGCATACTTAGTGATGTGCATTGATGAGTTTGCAGTTTGCACTTCTAAGTTCTGCAATATAAGCCATACATGTTCTGCACATATGATATGTGTACTTCACTGCAGATGCCAGATATTGCCCACAGTACTTGCACATTCCTGTACAAGTGGAGTGAACTCAGTTTCCCCAGACCCCCTTATTGTGACCTTGGCACAGATTGCACAACTTATCAAAAGGTAGAATGCTGTGCAGTCATTGCACAAGGTTATAAGTTTGTTTTGTAAGATTCTGTTTTTTTCTGGAAATTTTGTTTTTTTGCCATTTGAGTTCCTTCTTTTGGTTTGACAAGGTTGGGAGCTCTGCACATGATAAAACTTTCCTTCTTACTTTTTGAAACATCCTTCTTCTCTGCCTGATTACATTTTATCACCTCAGGAAGGAAATGAAGTACAGTACATACACACTTTGTATAGCCAAGTTTCACACCTGATTGATGGGCAGTACCTGATATACCAAAAAACTGATTTACAGAACATTTGAGGTTAGCTAACAGGCAAGTCCAATATGTTTTAATTGCTTTTCATGCAAAGTGGATGTACATAGATCACTGTAATCACTGTAATCACTGTGATCATGTAATAAACTCACCCACATCACTTTTAATCTACAGTACTGGGGTGTCTATGTTATATTCTCAAGAAATGTCATGGCATGCTGGGGTTTAATATACCTACCAACTTAGGGTCACACAAAGTCTGCAAAGGTATAACTTCTTTTTACATAGATATCGTATGAAATGAGTTGCCATTCAGGGTAACAATCTCTAATTGCACAGCTCCTCTTGTTATTCTGTCAACTTTGAAGGTCAAAATGTCTTTGACTTTCATCGTACGTAGCCTGCGTCTTATATCAGAAGACACTGCACTTGTGCAGAGAGAAAATAAGTTGATACCTTGTTCGTCATGTGACGTAAGCATCCCTTCTTTTAAGTGTTAAGTTTTATCCCACTCTTCCCATAAAATCATTGATTCGATTATTAGAGGTGCAAAATTTTTCCTCGCATGTGGTCCCCCTGTGTGCCATAATGTCTGCCCAATCACTGTGACAGTGAAGAAAGTGACTACATCTTTTTCCTGAAGTAGCGAGATGAAGATTATTTCTGTAAATTGGATGGAGGTTTGTGTTCATTGATTTTGTTTGATGGCTAGCATCCACATTGGACTTTGGCTACATGATTGAATTCATCCTTGTCAGGGCTGGGAAATAAAGGAAAAACCGAGAAAATATTGGGTGAGCACTTTTGATATGTGCCAGCAGATCAGGGAGTAACAGAATTCTCCCTGGAATGATTTTGCAGGTGACTATTAATTTAGAGAGGTGGTAGGCCTGTCTAAAGGAGGAAATATATCAGTTACAGGATACAGGGTCTTTTTGACATTGTCATTAAATTAAGTATGACCGCAAAGATGAGGGCTCATCCCATTATGAAATGATTATTTTAGCATTCAAATAATGACATGATGAGACTTGATGTACAGGGATGGAAAAAGTGCAGAAAACTCTGGATGGTTAATTTGCTCCAAAGAATGTATGATCTTTCTCCAGAAAGTTTTAAAATTCATTGATCCTGAAAAAAGTTTAAAAAAAAAATAATGGGGAACTGAAAGAGATCCTGGAGAGAGTACTGGAGAAAGAGCTCTAAAAGCAAGTTAAGGAAAGGCTTAAAGGCTCAGTTCTCTCACCCCAAACAGTACCAATTCTCCTAACCTTCTTACTGCAGCCCCTCCCACAATTGTCTGAAATTCATCCTCATCCAGGTACAATCTTAGTTTATTGCTTCAAGGTGAGTATAGAAAAACTCAATTTATATAATCAAAACACTCTCCGTACCATTCATGCTGTGTAATATATTAGCTTTGGTACTCTGCATTGTTTGAATTAGCTGCCAATCAAAGAGCTAAGCCAATTGAGAATTTTGGTACCCCTGTACCAAAATTGTAGTTTGGGATGAGAGGTTTGGCCCTTTAACTGGTGAGTTTCAAATCCAGGGACCCTGTAGAAAGTTTATAGGATGGGGAATTGTAAGATTTTAGAATTTAATCAGTTGAGCATCTGAGATGTCCAGAATATCTGTTGGGCAACTAAAATATTGCAAAAAACAGGTTATTTTAATCTGGATTTTTGAAGATTTTATCAAAGTACATGCAATCAGGTCATGCATCACTGTAGAACCAGTTTAGTTTGAACTAAAAGAAAAACTTTTCAAACCACAAAATTGCCAACTGTTCCATCTTAAGTAAAATTGTTCTGTTTTCTAAGTTTTGAAACCCATGAAAATCAGAACATTCTGTTTTCCAGCTTGTAGCATTATTATATTAGCAAACTAATACTTTAAACTGCAGAATAGTGAAGGTGTAGGTCACATGTAAGATGTGCCATTTTCTGTGTTAGTAATGTTGTCAATTATGAAACCATCTTTGCTACGGGGCAAAAACTGCAGGGGAATGAATACATTAATAATTACTGTCAATTTCACATGCCATATAATGGCATATTCCCAAAGAATAATGAAATCCTAACAAATACATGTAGAACACACATGATGTAATAAAATATAACAATATTTTAAAGAATTAACTGTGTTGTTGTTACAGTCAGTATGTATTTATATGCCTTGATAAAGTCAGTGATTTTGTTTACTGATAGAGAATGCTCCAATAGGGAGTGCCCTCTGTATTCCTCAGTATATGCCTTGACAAGGTCAGTGGTTCATATTGTTTACTGAAAGAAAGCACTCCAATAAAGTATTATGTAAATACCCTGTCAGCAAATTTGGTTGGATTGGCAATGGACCACCATAGGCCACTCCGGCGGGCCGTTGGAGAAATGTCAGGTGGCTCGCCAGAGGTCTCTGACGGCGACGAAGCTGATTGACTGAAAATTTTTACCCAGCATACAATTTTGACCCGGATGTAGCCAGTGGACCTCCGATGGCGCTCCTGCGGTCCTCCAGTGGCCAAGCACCAATTCGTGGCCTATCATTAGCTGACAACGGCCGTCAACGGATCGCTGGATTTTGCTGACTGGGTAGGACCTAAGTTAGATGAGCTTTTAAGCCCTGGTTTGAAACTAATTGGTTCAAGTCACACACGCCACCATGCCTTTTTTTCCAGTTGTGGCTCACAGGCTCCCCTTCTGCCAAACCCCTGATGTTAAGGGATGCTTTCTTGTGGAAGGATTGATTGTGCTTCCTCTTTTATGAGTTTGTTAACTGATTATATACGGTACCTTCTCTGAAAGATTTCACCAAATTCTAACAATTCATGAAATAAACAAAGTGAATGCAATATTAACTGGATGTCATGTGTTGATGAACAAGTGTGTAATTGTGACATTGTTCTTACAGTAGTACTTACAAAATTTTTTTTTTTATGGGTGATTGTATACCATCCTGAAATTAAATTGTTTCTGATACTTTCAGGAGTTCTTCAGCAGATAGGATTGTCTCTCTATCTACTGTACCATGCTCTCTCTTGTGGTTACATGTCTTTCCATAAATAAATTTCATCATCTGGGTTGAGGATATAAATTTTAATAGCTGGTAGATACAAAAACTCAAAATTGGCAAGGAGAAGAGCCAACACCTTTAAATCTCTGGTTTGTTTAGACCAGCCTGTCTGGAGTGACCATCGTCTTAGAAGGGTCACTCCAGCTCTATTTTACTGCTGGCAATTTGTGACAGCAATTAACAAAAATTTGTCCCTTGAAGCTGAAAGGAAATATATATAGTATTATACTGTAGAAAGGTCAAGAATTGTTGATATTAGCTGTGTAAACTTCTGAAAGATAAAACTAAACATTGTCCAGACAACTCTTGCAAATGAGGGAGGCATTGAAGAATATTATTTTCAAAAATCCTCTTATTAACAAACTGTTGGTTAAATTGAAAAGTGTATAGTATATAACTTGCACAGTTGCATATGAGTAGTAAGTACCACGTGAGCTTCTGATGACAAGTTCATTTAAAGGAAAATTACTGTTGCCACAAATTTAGTATACTGGGGTATCCATACTCAAGAATGGCTCTTTAAGATCATATGACAGTAATGCTATAAGTAATTTTTTTTTAAGATCATGTGACAGTAATTCTATAACTAATTTTTTTACCTTTGCAAAACCAATCTTATGCCACATTTATGTTCTGAATATGAAAAAGATGTATGCAAAGGCATTACATCATAGAAAGTTTTTGGTGCTTGCAAATGTGCCCTGTAACAATGACATGGGAGGGGGGAGGTTTGCATCTGATCATAGACTAAAAATAAAGGTGAAGGGTTTTGACAAAAGAGAGGATTCACCAGATTGAAAATTCAAGATCAAACGTCTACATGTTGCAGTGACCCTTCGATCCAGTGAACCTTTAACCTACTCATCCTTTGATTTAATGAGTCTTTAGACTCCTTACTAGTATCTTTGATAATATTTCAGGACATTAAAAAATAGTAAAAAGCCCAAATTATTTTTGATATGTTAATGAGGAACATATTGTAAGCATTCTGGTGAAAGTTATTCATTTCCCATATTTGGTTCTCAAGATATTAGGGATTGAATGTGGCAAATTTCTACATGAAATGAACTTGAAGCAACCAGGTGTGATGTCATGGCTTTACATTGTCAGCCAATTTTTTGTATATAATTATAATTAACCACTAATTTTTTTTTTCAAGATCAAACTAACAGGAAGAAAAATAAAAGGAAAACAAAACTTTGGCTGACATAGTGAATCAATGACATCACACCTACTTGCTTCAAGTTCACTTTGCATAGAAAATGTGTCAACTTCAATTTGTTAATATCTTGAGAACCCAACATGGGACATGAATGAAACTTTTTACCAGAATGCTTAGAATATGCTCCTCTTTAAACATATCAAACATAAATTTGGTTCTGGACTATTCCTTTAATAATTGTATATTCAAGGTAAAAAACTTTTTAGTTCTAGTAAATTTCACAATTGGGTAGGAAAAATATGTTTTAAATATTTCACATGATTTTTTATAGCTATTCATGAAACAGGATAGTCTATTACACAAGATAGGGTGACTAAATTTTCCCTTTGAACATGCCTTTATGACATCTCATACTTACATATATTGTAGAAGCAGTATAGGGGTTGCAAAAAATTTGAAATCCAATCTAAAGACCCCCCCCAACCAAAATTGTAATAAACAAAAATGAAATAGATAAATAAATAAACTAAGAATTAAAGGGGGGAAAACTAAGGCAGAATATGGTTTTAAGAGTTGCACTCCCTTGAGACTGAGGGTGGATAGAGCTGTCAAGCATGGCCAGAAAAAATCAACTGCATAACTTAGAATGATAAAACAACCTGTTTAACGACAATAGCCTTTTATCTCTGCTTTATGACTAATTTGATTTCACTTTGAGTATCCTGCCAATTATATTTTATGATCAAAGGGGCCATATCTTACTTGAGTCATCATGTTACAATTGGTTTGATATTTCAGCCCAGAATCTGTCCGAATCAATCGTCTGTACTATACCTCCCTTTTTATCTCCCATTGCCCCGTTGTAGCCCTCTATTTTGACATTTTTTATGGCCATAGAGTGTGTGTCTTAAAGCTCTCTAGCAGTATCATCATTAAGTGTCATCCATAATGAATGCGCCCATCAACTGAGATACAAACGAGGGACATTAAAATTCTGAAATGGTGAAGTCTCTGTTGATAGTGAGATGTCGCTGCACCGTTTCGTGAGCCCATTCCATTTAAGGGCAGTGGTATCAAGTAACAGTAACCAAAGTATTTCTTTACCTTTGATCAGCACTCAAGGTGCCAACATTTCTTTGATAGGTTTAAAATATGGAGCTTGAATCGCCAAGTGACCGTTTCCAAAGATCAGAGTCTAGTTTAGGAAAAAATATTGTATGTAATCATGAAAAATGTTATGTCTGGCATAAAAACAACAACCTATCAAAATATCTGAAGGAATTTTTTTTTTTTAAAATTAGACCATTTTTCCCCGGGGTGAAAATGTAATAATTCAAGTTTAGTAGGCAATGAGCCTTTGAACATAGAAGTTGCGAAAATCTTTTTCAAGAAAATTTCAGGGTGTAATTTAAGACCTGAGTGCTGCTTAAATGAAAGGGTGTAGACACTGAAGGTGAACTTAGAAATATCTTCATTGTTAGTGTCTCTTAATGCCTGATATATTACTGAATTTAAGCAAAGAGCAGTGGTTTGATGCCAGTATGTTGTGTGTGTAGGGAAGAATGAGCATTTTTCAGCTTGCGAGATGAACACCTGTAAATCAGTAAGATGGCTGCTCCCAATTTGGAATTTTAGCTGATATTTGGTGAACTTGATCAATTGAGCAATTAATGTATATGTAACATTAAACAAGATTGTAATAAAGTAAGGAATTTTTTCAAAGTTTGCCACTAACAAAGTTATTCCAGGCAAGTACATGGTCACCTAATACCTATTTAGTTAACGGGAGAGTGGTAGACAGACAGAAAGACAGACAGACAGATAGATAGATAGATATACAGAGTATGAGGATCAATGCTTAAGTCCTGTAAGATGGAGTTGCCTGTTACATTGTCTTGTCCCTGGGTTCTGTTCAGCTGGGATGGAGGAGGGGGTGGATATACTACTGTGAAGTTAATTTGCATGTTTGCATATACATGATGAGTTCGGATTATTCAAATGTTCATTTACTTTTCCATTGTCCTTTGCAATTACATCTACAGTAGGTTCTCACAAAAAAAACATTCTTCTAAATATATAGCCAAAAGCTTCCTGGAACTCTTCCACTTCTGAACACTACACTAGCTTTTAACAGTAGGGCAAGGACGACCAATCTCTCTTTCTTAGGAATAATCCATCATAACGTAAGGAGTGAAAAATTTTCAAGGAATACCTTAAGGGATCGAGAAATGAAGCAACTTCCTTTTCTTCAAACCTGCATCATGTTTAACTTAGGCTTGTATGAAGGCATATCATTTTTATATCCTTTTATTGCCAAGGGCCCACAATTTCACACACCCATACATTATGATTAGAATTATAAAGTCAATATCTAGATACAGATTTCATTGTTGAATTTCTGTGGTATTTCCTTTTTTGGGACCCCATCCTTTATTTTATTTAAACATATTTTTATTGAAAGATTAGCCTATAGTTTTTATTATGTACGGTACCATAGTCGTTTGATTGCATACATGTATCAAATCTGTTTCGATAAAGTCCATTGAATGGTGTTTAGATAAGATACAATGGAATTCTGTTTTATCTGGTCCACAGACATATGGCCCTTGATTGCAATTACAAGCTGACCTTATCATATGTATTTGTCTTTCTTAGAATTAAGCATTGCTCACAGGTTTCAAAATATCTTCTGTTTAGTTAGGGTGAAGAATCTTTTGAATTAATTATGCTTTGATGGCTTCAGCTGCAACTAGATCACATGATCAGTAGGCCATATGGCCACTACATCTGTCTCAAAGCTTAAGATTACGGTTTTAATTTATGAAAATGGAAGTGGTTCCAGACTCCCTCATGTCATGAAATTTAAACCTAGTAACTTAACGATCTCAAAATTGCAGTAGATTTCGAACAGTCAGTAGAACTTTTAGGACCTTTGGAACAAAGGTGACAAACTCTGCAGTTCTAGATATATGAAAATTTGTTTAATTTCCGAAGTGTTGGTAAACCATCTTGATTTTTATTTCACAACATGTTTTCTTTTTTGTGTGCGTGTTTTTTTTTTTTTTTTTTTTGTATGATAAAAGGGCGAAGCGGTAAGTAGCATCCATTATGAGCTGTAAAATCAGAATTATCTAACATCTTCGAAGTGGTGGCAATCAAGTTTCTATACACTAGACATAACTTAAAAATGTCATTGTGTCTTTAAACATGTATCTCCCCCTGTATGATAACACTTATGGGATGTATAGCCCTTTCAAAAGCAGAGTTGCAGTCCAGAGGTTTGGAGTTTGAATCCTGGCTGGGTCATACCCAAGACTTTAGTAATGGAACCTACCATAATTATGTTTGGTGCTCAGCATAAACCAGTAAGCCACAACTGCTAAAAAGGCTGTGGTCGGCCCAACTTGAACCAGTTGGTTGGAAATTGAGCAAGTAAAACTCTATCCAACTTCCTAACCACAGCAGGACAAGTACTGGTAATGAATCATCTTCTTTAGATGGTTCTCTATTTCCTGTCAAGAATGCTACCAATATGCAAGAATCTGTAGCATCTGCCTTTACGTGAACAGGTGCATTGTGAAATCCCATCAAACTTGAACAGGTAGAAGGGGTTGTGACCACTTCTGTCAAAAATTTAACGTGTAGAAATCTGAAATCAATGGGTATTATTCAAAAATGTGGGTTATCATATCTCCCCCTCCCTCCCTGATTGACAACCATGGCTAGGATGATTAGTTCTCCTGGTGATATTATTGTAACTTACTGACTGACATTAATTACCAAAGACTCTAAAATGGAGCCCACTGCAGTTGTGCGTGATGCTCCGGGTAAGCATTAGTAGGGAAAACAAGCCAGTAAGCCACAACTGGAAAAATGGCCATGGCCTGCTCGATTTGAACTAGTAGGTTGGAAACTGGGCCATAAAACTAACTAGTTTTTGACTGACATAACAGGAATCTATTGCTTCAACCAGACTTGATAGAAATACAGGTGATAAATCTTTATACAGGATGTTTCTTTACATAGTACTGGTTTACCAATGATGTTTAGAATCAAACAATGTAGAACCAACAAAGGAGTTGAATTAACACTGCATAAATGAAAATATTCAGCACAAATATGTTTTAAAATGATTTTCATTCAACAGCCATGCAATTAGTGATGAGGATGTACTGGTGTATCTTCATTTGTTTTAGACGGATATCATATGATTTTCCCCAAAAGGCTCAAATCAGAGATTCAGGCAGTTATTGAGCACAAAATTTACATGGGACTTCCATGTGGCTAAGATGGTTTGGTGTCACCATGGAATATTCAGGCCCAGGTATTTTTTTAAAAGATCTGTCACATTAAAACTACTGATCTGAGTGTAAGTAGTATATCAGTTTGGGGAATGGAGTGGGCTAAGAATTCTCTGCTCCAAATATAGAATCCTGCTTTGAAATTTTTGTACTTTGCCAGGATTTTCAAAAATAGTGATTTATGGTAGTAGCATACACAATGTAAACATGGAAACATCTCTGGCAGATCTATGAGAGATAAGCACAGATACACCAAATTTTTACTATCGAACCACTGCAATGAAGTAGTTTCATTTTTCAAAGATCATTTGGGGTTTGAACTTTCATTGAACTCCTGTATGTATGGATTTTACTTTTAAATCTACATGAGAGGACATGATTCATCATTTTTGCATTAAAACCTATGATGAGACAAAGTTTACACTTATCTCACTTGTAGATCAGCCAGCCTGAGGGAGACACTACCATTTAGCTTTTAGCAGAATGTAATGTCAAGACGATATCTATGCCAGTAGAGATATACTCTCCCTGAAGCATAAATCCAGGCCAAGAAGTAATAACAATTCTCTCATGTAACTTAGCCTTCTCTAATACAACTGTTGTTCACACCTGCTAAACTTACTTAGAAATATAAAACCAGAGTAAGTAGTCTCTTTGAAGACATTTTCTAATTCCCTAATAACAATTGAGGATAGATTACATACACAGTGTTTCAAAATCTTCCTAATTGGTTGTGCAGGAGGATAAAGAGTGAACTATAGACAAAAAGGTGTTAATCCTTAATATTTTTTGTTAGGATGGTGTAAAGGATCAAGGTCAAGGGTCATTGTCAGGCTTTATTTATACAAAAGTATAATAAATCATTTCTTTGCCAAAATTTTCCTGGAGTGAACTGTTGTTATAATGTTGTGAAAGATTTGTAAAAGGTATTCCCTTTGTAACGTATTTATTAGAAGTTATAAAAAATTGTATTACATGTATGGCATTTACATGCAGGTAGTGATTGTCAGACACTTTACTTCATGTATTCTCGATCATGTTACTGCTCTGAAAGACATTCATGACCAATTAACAACATTATCTTGATATATGAACAATCAGAAAAGTTAGTATGCTTTCTTGACATCTGAGTCAAGTCAATGTAAGCCATGTAAATTGCTTTGACATTTCCTAAGTGGCACTTTGTTGCTTACATTATGTTGATATTTTGTGAGGGACTTTAATAGTATATCCTTATATACTAGCCAGACTTGGGGTAATCACAATCGGTAATCGTAATCAATTGCAATCGATTACATGTTTTTAAGTAGCTATAATTGCAATCGATTACTTTTGTGAAAATCGCAAAGTAATTGCAACCATAATCGATTACAACGGCAAAGTAATCGCAATCATGGTTTCATTCCTGATTACACTGAAGTTGAATTGAACAAAGAAGTAGAGTTACTAAACAATTTTTTTCAGTCCTTGGTTCTTCTGTTGGAATGAAAAAATTTAATTGTCCCTCTTTCTTGGATGTTCCAGCTCAAAATGAGTGAGAAGTGCATGGGTTCAATAATCTCTACTTTGGGAGGACTTGGTTCTGTCCGGGCTTATCTAGAGCAATGTTCATTGCCTTTTTTCCAGTTGTGGACACTGGATTGTTTTGCCTACTACATTGTTTATGTGGAAAGAAAATGTAATCATGATTGCAATCATGATTACATTGCAATGTAATCGCAATCGTAATCACTTTCAATTTTAGCTGTAATCATAATCCCAGTCGTAAAATATGAAGTAATTGCAATCATAATCGATTACATTGAGATGTAATCGCCCCACGCCTGGTACTAGCACAAAAGCATTATGGCATCGCTTTGATAACGTAGGGTCTCTACAGTCATGAAAAAAGTGTAATTTAAATTTGGAAAGAGTTTGCAAGGCCTGGAAAAGTTTTGAAATTCAGAAAAACTGAAGTCCTGAAAAATTAATGAAGTGACTTTTTGCCATCATTACTCACAACCATTTGTCATATCAAAATGTATTCTGATTTGTCATATCAAAATTTATTGTTTTTTTCTCCTCAAACTTTACTCTTTTTTTGGGGGGGGGGGGGGGAAGAAGCAAAGAGAAATGACATGGAGATTCTTTATTCGTCCTGAAAAAGCCAAGGAAAAATCATGGAATTGATTTCTTAGAAAGTGCAGTAACCCTTGATAAATGGATGATTTGAAAGGATACCATGATTGAATTCTATACAAAGACAGTGCTAGAATTATTCTTTTATAGGAAAAATTTGGGAAAAGTTTGCAAGACCTATACAATTTTTGAAATTCAGGGAATTAGAGTCCTTGAAAAGTCACAAAGTGATGTTTTGCCATCCTCATTCACAATTATTTGTACAGTACTGTACCTTCAACATTTATCATTCTCTTCACCTCAGATTTTTATGTTATTTTATAGGAGTCAAGAGGAAGTTCATGAAAATTCTTTATTTCATTCTGAGAAAGTCATACAAGAGTCAATGGAAAATAATATCCCAAAAGTGCAGTTACACGTGATAAATGGGACTGTTTGGAAGGATACTACGGCATGATTGAATTCAATACAAAGGCAGTGTTAAATATGCTTGTCATTGTATCAGTACTGTGAAAATTATTAAATGAAGTACTGTATTGGACTTCTGCTCTGAAGGAATTTCTAATTCACCCAAGGGCAGAGTGGACATAGTTTTATTTTCTGCAAAATATTCAACTTTTCTTAATTTTACTAATCATGTAATCATCATGACATACATATTGGTAGTATTGAATTCTGGCATTGGTATACATTTCTCCCGTTGGAATGTATTAAAAGATTCCTTACTGATGACATTAGCTTAAACACAAATCCATGCCTTTGTCCTTCTTCCATATTGGAGACAAAATTGTTGAAACGGTAAGGAATTATCCAGGCCAAGAAATTGAATCCTGTCTGCGGGAAGCGAAAAAATATTATAGCCTTTCTTGGGAGTCATCTTTCATGCCATGGGTACTTTATTCAGTTTAACCCGAGAGCATGCATCTCCTTAATTGAGAACTTTGTTTTGTAAACATTTGGAAAGTATATGTTTATAGTTGATCCAAGCTAGATTCACTAACACAGCTTGTTGGAAAAGTAATAATCCCTTTAGAGGCAGAAGAGATTGCAGGGAGCAACCTATTAGAACAAGCAGTGTTTATATTGAGAAGGTCAAAAAGGACTTTCGGAAGAAGATTAAGGAACCTAGGGATGAAAATTGCTGACAATTTAATTTTCAATAAGTTATACTGCACTCTTTGACTCAAGCGGTCACTGCTCTCTCAAGTTACAGCAATTTTTTGGTCTAGCACGCATATGGCTTAGGTCTCCCTGGTAAATTTTCTTTTTTTTCATAGGACTACCCTAGATAGAGCCTAAGGGTAGTTCATGCATGTGAAAGCATGTAAGTAGAGTGTAAATTGGATCAAGGAATTCTCTATTGACTTTTCATATACACCCTAAACTAGTCCATAGATTGAAAGTATAGTGAAACATCTGGCCCTCATGAGTGAGATCCAGGTTCGATTCCCAGATTGAGTTATGTAGCGAAGACTTAAAGGGGGATTCTTAACAAAAATTTAATTTTTTCAATGGGAAAGTGGAATTTAATTTTTACAAGTAGATGGAACTTTTAGTCAAATCAGACTTGAATTTGTTGAGTTATTAGCAAATGAAGTTACTTGATTTTTGTTCCAAAGTAAACTTGAAGTAAGCACATATGATATGATGTCCCCACATTTACAAACACTCTTTTTCCTTATAATTTACTACCAAGTTTCTTTTCACTTTTCTAATGTTTTCATAATGTGATAGTATGAGCATGGAAGTACTACCTCCAAGGTAGTACTTCCATGGTATGAGTGGCTTGAGAACTTTACAAACTTGGTACATTCTTGGTGGTGTGGTCCTGGTTAGGTTCAAGGTCAACACAACATACTAAAAAGCAAAAAAGAGCAGAACATTCCTCATCAATGTGAGGAAGTGGTATAACCTCTGTTCCTGTTTCATATAAAAAGATTAAGGTTTTGTTTAGAATTCCTCTTAAATTGACAAAACCAAACCTAATGCCTTTTTGCATGATGTTATCTGTACGAAATGCAGTAGGGAAACAATTCAGTGCTCAAAAACTGGAGGAAAGGCTGTGGGGTTGTTAGATTAAAACAGAATGTGTCTTTAACATCATCTATCTTCAGTGGATGCCATTGTCTATCAGGTTTAGTCTCATATACAGCCTCTTAAAGAAGCAGGGTCTTGGATTGCCTAGGTAGCAGACTGAGGGGCATATTCCTTATTCAGTCATATCCCCACAGTCTGCCAAAATGAACATCGAACAGATTTCTTTGAATACTCATAGAAATATGTGACCTTGAGATTGGTTCAGTGTTGGTGAATATTCACAAGGTCACAATATCTGGTCCCATTTAAATCATGGAGTAGCCCATCCCACCCACAGAGTTGGTATGACATCGTTAAGCACACTTTCCAGTAGTACCTACTGGACAGGTGGTTATGCAACACAGTAATAATCGAATCAGGTTTCAATCTCATCCTCCAGTTTACGACTACAAGGGTACACACTCGCACAAAAACAATAACATGAATAATGAGAGAGACATGAATAAGTCATATTGTGGTAATGAAGTTTGCGTCTAAAATTGGAGGCAGGCCTCTTCACTTTGGCGGACGGTGGTTTGTAATAAAGCCTTAAAGGGGCTGAACAAACCGCGTACGCTCCATGGGGTAGGTCTCGGGAGGTACAGTTCCACAATACCTTTGCTAATCATTCATCATGCCTACTCTTCAATGACAAAATCTCCTTAAATTTGTTTATCCCTCTGTGAAAAATAGCAAAAATTTCTGCAAAGTGTATACAATATGATTCACCATATCACATCTGATTCAATTACTATATTTTTTGGAAAATTTAAGGAAACTTCTTCCCCTTGTTCATCTCCTCTAATATGTCAGTCTGAATGTTCACTCCCCTTCACCTTACCTTTTATCTCTCCCCTCTTCTCCCCTCTCCTTCTGCTATGAAAAATTTTCTATGTCTCAATGACTTTTGAAAAGTTTTGTGGCGCATTGGCAGTTATTATTTCAGTATCCAAATCAAAAATTACCTTTAAAGCAATATTGTGTGCTTATTGTCCTGAGTTTGGAAATTTTCACCACTTGTTGAAAATAAGATCATCTAAAGATGTACTTTTAAAGTCATACTCATGCCCTCTGTGAGCAGGGGAAAGTGGAATGTGCCCATGGTCATTGCTGTAGGGGACTCCTTCTCTCAGGGAAGTGGCAAATTTTTACCAGACTTCAGATCCCACCCCAGGGCATAATCTTTACCTGACTGGGACACTGAAGTTTGCCTGATTTGGCAAGATTTTGCCCATTTTGGTGGTTCTAGCCCTCCTGTATTCATACAATCGTGCTCATTGTCTTCCTTTCCCTCCTTCAAAGATTACTGGAGCCATATTTGAACCATAATTAAAACTGAACTTGAAATAACTATTCTATATTCCAACTTAATTTTCTTTTCTACGTTTTAAGCAGACACTGAAAGGCCTAATCCTCTCACCCCAAACAAGTCTTAATTCTCCTAACCTACTTAAGCTTCACACACAACTGTCTTAAGTTCATCCTCGTCCAGACACAATGCTAGTTTATTGCTTCATGGTGAGTATTTGAAGACCCCAATATTTAATCAACATTCTCCATACAGTATGTGCTTGTGGTATAAGCTACAGTACTATGCTTCTTTGAACTTGCTGTCAATCAAAGATCTTGGCTGTTTGAGAATTTCTGTGGACTACAGGTGAAACTTGAATGCCTTTAACGCACAGTCATGTTGATGTGTAATAAAATCCCATCCTAAGTCAAATCATAAGATACATCAAGAGCAAGAGCAGTCACTCTAACTTGAAGCAGTGTAGTTGACCATCCTGCTTCATGATTGGCTGTTGAGAGTCATGTGACATTTTTTCTCCTCAAATGTGAAATTTACTACAAGTAACTACTTGGTTTTATCTTGCATATGCAATATTGAAGTCATAAAATATTATGAAAGATTCTTTGAAGAGGAATAAGAGAAATATTGTGATATTTAGTTCTTGCTTCAAAATAAGTTTGGGGGGACTGCTCTTGCCCTTAAGAAACTGAAAACAGCATTTCAACTGGCAGAAAATTGTTGTTCGATAGATCTATTGGCAACATGTTGCTTAAAGAAGGAATTTTAGACATTTAAAGTCAATAAAGTGGTATTACATCAGATGCCCTCTATCCTCAGGCAGTACTTGTCCCAGCCTCTTGCTTTAACCAGCATGTTTTCAAAAGATACAAACTTATTTGCATTTGGGTCATGTGGAGCTACATATAGAGAAGACAGGACTGTCCAATCACTCAAAATTTTTTGAGAAAATCATTTTTTTATTAATGAACCGACAACCTTCTAACATAGTCAATGTCTTTGGGTTTTATCAAACCATCTGTAAATCAAGATTGTGTTTCATGTCGACAGTCCGCAGCTGTTACCTTTAGGCAATGATGTAGAAGCAGTACAAAGTCAGTTGAGATGTAAGGGAGTTGTTTGCAGAGTGTCCTGTTTCTTTTCTTCTTATTTATTTAGCCATGGGAGACAAGTACTTTCTTATTAGCTACATCTTATGTGCATAAAACAGAATTTCTCTTATCCAGATTCCGATCAAAATGAAATTTGACAACGCTTTTTATGTACAACCACCAAAATTATAATGGAGGAATTTCTATGAGTGAGAACAGGGACAGATGGCCGCAACGGTGGACGACTAGCATCTATGCCACCTTTCTTTTGAAGAAAAGGAGGGAGCTAGGCCTGATGAACCAAGAGTTCATTCCAATAATTGGAATGCATATTTTATCAATTAATATGTTCCTCTATCAGATAGTAGTCAATATTATGCGGGTCAAAATAATTGAAAGACATAACTTTATCATCCTAGCGCAAGAGATTGTAAGGTCGCAACTGGGAAAAAGTCCACGTATCTGGCGTGACTTGAACCAATTGGTTGGAAAATGGGCTGTAAAACTCCATCTAAACCTAATCAATAAATTATGGCTATATCTTGAAACCCAGGTGTACCTGCCATATTCCATTTAAGTTTCAAATGATGATGACTAAAAGGACTGTCTTACATTTTCTTGCTGTGTGTGTGTTATAAACTTAACCAGATTCAGTCATTTAATCTGGCTTTAAAATACAGTTCATCTTAACTTATCTGTCTTTAGAATGAAGCCTGCTGTTATATCTTTAATTCTTTCAAAGGATGTGAGAAGAAATGTTGAAAAAGAGTGTACTGTTGCATTTTTTAAGCATTATATTGAAATTTGCATTGAAATATGATGCTTTGTTCTCAAGATGTGAGCTGGTAAAGTTGTCACATTTTCAACAAAAAGTGAACTTGAAGCAAGCACATATAATATCATATGCACACATCATGAGCAGTTTTTTTCTTTAAATTTTTTAACCAATTTTCTTCTCTAACATTTCCATATTACCAGAATGTGATTGCAAAAGTAGCATGGGAATGTTACAAAATTTGCATCCCTACAGGGAGGTTCTATCCCTAAGAAACAAACATTTCTTGTCAATGTGAGGAATTGATATCACCTCTGCTTCCCTTAACTTAATTTGGTACACAAATCTGGTGACTTCATTTACTGATTATCTCAAGATATACATGTCCATTTGAATGGAAATTTCACCACACTGTGTAGATTTGGTTCTTGTTTCACTTATGAAAATAAAATTTTTGCTTAAACTTCCCCTCTAAAAGGCATGCGGTTTAGCTGTCACCCCAAACTCATTTTGAAACAAAAGCTTCCCTACATCTAAAAATTTCCCCTCATTTCTCTCCCAAGTAACCATTTTGCTACAGACTAAGACTGTTAAAACATAATATTACCAATAAAAAGTAAGCCTAGAAGTTAATCTCAAATTTCACAATTCAGTGAGAAAAATCTGTTATGTGATCCTCTAGGACCATGATTGCTCATCTTCCACTGTACTATCCAAATTAGGGTGGATGTATTTCACCTTGAAGTAAATGTGTTTTTGTAAACCAAATGAAATCTAATGATCAGTGAAAGATCCAACAAAGCTCTTTCTTTTAAAACAAATTCTTACAGATTAGTTACCTTCTTATAGCATGGACCTAACATTTAGCTCCATGGTTAGAGGTATATGGAGGATAAGACTTTCTTTTGTTTTTACTTTTAGCAGTTTGGGTTCAGTACTTCGCAAAACTCTGCATAGTCATGACAATTTTTTTTTATCATTAGACAAGTTAATCTCCAAAACATGGATGATAAATTGGTTTAAGTGCCATTTTCGATTATCTTGAAATCTTGGTCATTTAATATTTCAGATAATAGTGACCCCTTTAGAGCTAGCTACTGTACATCTCAGAGTGAAGCCATGCTAGAATAAATCATCAGAGGTCATTAATTGTCTACCTTTCAAGATTCATGTTTAAAATTAACAGTGATATCAAGACTCATTGTTATCAAATGATTTGAAGACATTGACTTTTAAATGCATTTGAAGGAAGTCAATTGTTTTCAAAAGATGCAGACCACCAGCATGTTTTTGTAGTTACAGAAATAAGAGGCACTCTGCTTATTTCATGAGACAACACTTATGCATAATTCATGTCAAAGGTCCAATCATCTACTTTGCCCCTCTTGACATGGTTCTTTAGTTTACCAACTAATTAGCAGAATAACCATTTTGCACAGAATAGTATGCCTAAGGAACAGAGGTAGTGTCAGGTGGGAGAGTTGGCATTGGCCCCAACCAGCTAGGGAGTGTCCCCAGAGAGATTTTCAATTTGTCATGAAGCAGTAATATGTTCCATTGCAATTGAAGTCCACTACTTCCTCATTGAGAGGGTAAATTGATCTAACAAAATTGTTTTGTTGCCTTCCAAGAGCCAAGGAGCCAGAAATTTTCACTTAATCCAAACTTTATCAATTTTCTGTATTGTAAACCTGTTTTTTTTTTTTTTACCTTCATTAGAAACCTTCAAATTTGCTTTCTGTGAATATATTGCATGACTTTTTCTAATCCAGTTCGTGACATATACACATTTAAATGAGAAAGCCAAGCTTTCCAATCTGTTGTAACAAGATCAGATCTCTGCAATTACAGGATTCACCATCTTTTTCAAGTGAAGATTTTTACTTGTTGACCTAGAAAGTGAACCTTTTATGGAGTTAATGTTCTTGCCTTTTTTTTACAACATGTTGCTGGAGGCAAAGGTTATGTCCTGTACATAAACCTGATTAAGGCACCAGCAAGCTTTGCCAGAGGGTGTTAATATATTTTTTATAGAGAGCTTTCATCTCCCCATTGACACTGAAAGCAATAGAGAAGATAGGTTTTTGCCTCATATTTTATTCAACATTGATTTGCTTTAATGTTCAGACCGGAACAAAATGAAGGAAAAAAAAATTTTGTAGAGTTGAAAGATTGGATGCACGTTTTGAGATGTATTTTAACAAGCATTATGGTAAATTTTACACATTTAACACTATTTTAATTGAAACAGAATTCACACATGTCTTGGAAATCCTAGGAAGTCAGGGAAAACTGAAATTTGAAAATAAGCAACTTTTTCTTTCAACAGGTCCCAGAAAAATCAGGGAATATTTGGAAAGTGAACTTGTCATCCCAGTTTCTCAATGTTCAGGCACATGTTTATATTTTTTTTTTGGAAAAAAAGAAAATGGAAATACGGGATCTGACTCTTTTCCATGCCCAGAATATATCAAAGTCCTTAGAAGTTGTGCAAAAGTCATTGTCATATTTTATTTGTAGGAGCCCTTTGAAAAGTCCAAACTGTCTACACATGATTTTGTCAGTTGGAAAGATTCTCTCATTCTAGAAGAAAATGAAATTCTCCAGAGTGGGGTAAAAATTTGTGTTAAATATTGTATAGGCTTAATATCCTAACAAAGACAAGGTTTAGCAAAAGTGAAAACTACTCAAAAACTTGGTGGTGAATCTCTAGTAAAGATATGGCTTTGGGTTAAGGCATTAAAGACCGAATGTGTGGTGAAGTGGTTGGTTAGAGCATCCAACTTGCAGCTGGGCAGCTAGTCTGCATGGAGTTCAACTCCTGTTCAGGTCATTTATACTAAAGATTTAATTAAGCTACTGCTATTGGACGTGGTGCTCAGCATATACAATGGAGTTGGGAAAACAAGCCAGTGAGCCACAACTGGAGAAAATGCTGTGGTCCACTTGACTTAAACAAGTTGGTTTGAGCTATAAAACCTTCTCTAACTTAACACACCAAATACATATTTTATTTCATTGCATTAGACTAGCAGAGTTTGAAATCCTTTAAATTGTCCCTTTTGCCATTAACAATATGCACAAAAAATCCTCGGAATTGTTTGGGGAAATGAGCGGAGCGGCTAGCCCCCCCCCCCCCCCCGCAACCAATTTTTCATCTATTCAGGGGGAAGATGAGATTCTCTAGTTTTCTTTTGAACTGTGTATGGGGATCCTGAGCTATGGAATGTGTGGCCTAATAAAATAACCTTCACAGGACACAGTAAATAGTTTTCAATAATTCTTCAATCCATTAAATACCACAGAAATATCATCATTTGTAAAATCAACCTCAAAATTGACTTTGACCTCAGAGCAGAAGAATATATGCCCATTCAGTTATCAATGGACTCATCAATTTTGCTTTAGAATTTAGCTATTTAATTTTCATATCACTTTGTATGCATGTGAGATATCCTAGCTACTTATTCGGCAATGGTCTCCAGGCTCACTGAAATGGGTGATCAGAGGAATACAAATTAATATTTTATACTTCCCTAAAAGTGGTTTGGCATTTAGACAAACTTACCCTAATTCCCACGACGTGCTTGCTATTAAAGGGTCAGAAGTTTATTGATCAATGCTTTGACAATTTATTATCTTTTCACTTTCACAGCTATGTAGAGAGCCCTCAGTTTTGAAAATGCATGCCAAAAAAAAATCTCCCAAGATGATCGGAAAAGTAAATATGCCTACATCTTTTAACCATCTATATAATGGGAGAAAATTAGGAGGTAGATTGAAGGTATATGTGAATATCTTTGCTGAATTTATGTTCGGTGAAAAAATCATGAGGTGAAGTAGTGATGCATCAATTAAATTGAGATTGGCAGGCTTCATGTAGAAAGTTGGGTCTCATTGTTGTCAGATTTCAAAATAGTGTAAAGCTACTGTATGCTTCCGAGTCATAGAAGCAGAGGATGCTTGTGTGACCAAGTTATGCATCTTTAAGGTGACACCTATGTAGATTTCATTTAAAAAATAATATCCCATTACTAGGATTTTTGCTTTATTTTACAAAGAATTTGCCAATCAATTCCAGGTATGCTGGTAAGGAAAATGGTGCAAATCAATTTTTTTAGGTTATAAGGGGATTCTGTTATTACAGTCCTTAAAGACGGGCGGAACTTACTTATTTTCCTCTTGAATCTTGACAAAAATGGCTGTGTTGTGCAAATCGTCAATTTGAATATGTTACCACCATTTCCAATGTTTTATATTCAGTACCGTTGAATGTCACTGGCCAAGTTTCAAAACTGTTTCATAAAGGATTGAGTATCATATGTGGTTGAAGAGGTAATACTGATGGTGGTCAGGTTCGTACAGTTCAGTGTAAACACCCAGAGAAGACACCTTCAAATTCATTTGTTCATGTCTTGGTCATATGGAACCTTTACTGCCATTGTGCCATTGTTCCATTGTGTAAATAAATAAACAATTAAAAAAAACTTGCCTGTGACACTTGATGCTTATTATCAATTAAGTCTATTGTTTGAGAGATTACGTATGCACACTTCACAACCTTTCAGAATAAATGTTACAAAAAACTTAATCGCAAAACCTGCCAAGACAGCCACACAACAGGATTTTTAGTTTCTAGAAGGTGCTGCATTTCAGTAACAGGCATTGTAGCAGCATGCAGGTGATGTTTGGCCCACTTTTGTATGACCTTGGCCTATGAAAGTATTCATCATGTATTTATACTTATACTTGTCACAAAAGTTTACCTCAAAACTTCCATAGTTTACAGTAATATTAAAACTCAGAAAAATTGTTGAAAAGCTTTTTGGGTTGCATGGTTAGTGATCAGGTTTGAATATGTTGTATGTTTTAAAATAAGATTTTAACAAGATTGAAGTAAGAATGCAAGGCTACAAACTACCTTTTGCTATCTTTTGAAAATAATTGTATATGGCTCCCTACTGCACAACTTGGTAATCCTTGCTGCTAATACATTTCCACAGGCTGAGAGGGATGTACCCCAGGAACCCAGGCTGTTGGAAAACTTCCGTTGGCCCCAACTACCTCTGGTATAATACATGAGGAAATAAAGCCTTTGCTTAAATCCATCATAGGTACCACAGCTTTTAGAGAAAAACTGTGGTTTCCAATTAAAGCACCTGAATTGTACTATTGGTTCATGACCTCAAGCAACTGCTTCAACGAGCAGCAGTTAACTTTGATAACCATTCTTGTAGAATTTTAATTGAAAACGAATTCCAACACTTGGTATTAAACAACTTCATTCAATTACTACAAGATATTGCCATCAGTAGCACATGACTGTTGATTAATCGGATTGGGAGCTTTGCAGAAAACTTTCTGTCACAGTGAAGAAAAGACCTTGTGAAATAGTGAAGACTAATATGGAAAAGCACAATGCTTTTGTCTTTCCTTCCTTAATCAGTACCTCAAGATATTTATCACTAAGAACAATGTTTACCAAGCGCTAAGTACTTTGTGCCATTAACTCTAAATTGCCTGCCTGTCATGGTTTTGAACTGAAGAAAGCTGTTTTGGCCTGGTATAATTCCCTCAAAGATATCAGGTAAAATGAGGGATTGATGACTGACTTCTAGGTGTAGCTTTGTAGGAAGAAACCTGTAATAATTTTACTGTTACTTTAATAATTTGGCACCTCAAAGTATTTCACAACCCTTTTATTGAAAATTTTCTACAGTTTGTAACAATTGCAATTTAATTAGCAAAGTTGTCAAATCATGAAATCTTTCTCTCAGTGCCATATCTGTATGCAATTGTAGGTTCATTTAGATGAGATAGTAACCACACGCAGCATGCTAATTTGTTATATAGTGTCAACTGGATAAAATGGTTTTAGTTTGGTTTTTGATACAGTGCAAGTCGATCCTTTTAGTTGCCATTTACAACAAGCCAGAAATGTCATGGACAAATTCTCTTCACCCTCACCCACATCAGGGTGATTATGCAAAGACAGGAACAGTTGTTTCCACTCAAATTCTGGCATTCATTCAGACATGTAGAGCCTTAGAAAATTGTTGAACACCCATATTACCTCAAGTCAAAAATGAATTGTTAAACATTTCCCAAAGGGATAATTACATAACTATCAGAATGTCCTCCCCCCAACTTTTAGTCTATATGCCTTTCTTCTGTAAACAAATGCAATATTTCCCTTTGAACTGAATATTTGTAACATGATTAGTCATATGTAAATGCAATTGTCTTTGGTTGCATTATTTTGTTGTAGTTGGGATTTAATTGACTTCTTGAAATTAGATTTTATATTGAGAAAATATTGTTACTGATGTTTTAAGGCTTTGAAACCTGAGCTAATATTCAGACCCCTTCAACATAGTACATTCAGTAGTTCAAACACTTTAAGACAAAGATTGTTACCTTAACCCTTTACCGTTGTTTGGGTCCTTTTGGACCCACGCGGAGAGCTCGGCTGTCACGCATCTTTACTGTTTCCCGCGGAGCTCGAAACTGCGAGTAGCTACCCGAAAATTCGGCCACAACAGCGAGAGAGACAATAGTTTAAGGTCACAGGGTCAATGGCCTACGGAAGCCGATGTGGGGCGGGCTACGTCCGCTTTTCCGCCCACTCCCGAGGCACACGAATATGCCCCGATCGGAGCACAACGGTAAAGGGTTAAGATAAAATATCTGCACCACTCGGCTAAAGGTTAACGTGCACACACGCAGAGACAGTGGCATCAGCTTTGCAGTAAACACACTCCACAGGCTTATTTTAACACTTTACCGTTGTTCGGGTCCTTTTGGACCCACGCGGAGAGCTCGGCTGTCACACATCTTTACTGTTTCACGCGGAGCTCGAAACTGCGAGTAGCTACCTGAAAATTTGGCCACAACAGCGAGAGAGACAATAGTTTAAGGTCACGGGGTCAATGGCCTACGGAAGCCGATGCGGGGCGGGCTACGTCTGCCCCGATCGGAGCACAACGGTAAAGGGTTAATCTAGTTGCTTAAAGAGCAAGAGCAGTCAATCTACATCTCCCCTCTCCCCTCTCCCGTCTCCTATGTAATCCCCACTTATCCACAATTAACTCGGGTAAACTTAAAGCACAATGAGGAGGGCTCCCATGTACTTTGTACTGAGGTGCATGGTTGCCTGACCTAGCCCTCTTCTCACTTACCACCAGACAGTTCTGACACAACCTTGGCGTTGGTTTTTTCCTCCTCCCAGAATTTATCCTTTTTGGAGTGTAGGAGTTCCCATTCAGAACCATCATATAGCAGGCTTTGCCTGGATTCCAGGTATTTTAAAACTTGTAGGAGCTGGTTATTTCTTCTTAATTCCCTTTCATTGAGTGCCTTCATTTTATTTCAGGACTTAAATAAAACCAAGGTACTCATCATATTAAATTTCACATTTCAGAGGAAAATCATTGTTACATGACCCTCAAGAGCCATTCATGAAATTTGATAGACTTCTATACTAATTTAGCTTGGGATGACTGATCTTGTGCTTCAATTTGTTTGCATGCAATGTTTGACAGCATTTAAATTCCCACATTCACATTGCTGAAAAAAACTTACTCCTTTCTGCATATAAATGAATATTATTTTCACACCACAGACAACTTGTAGCAGTTTTAGCTCCACTCCCTCAAATCAACCCGAGCGACCTGCACATTGCTTTTGTGACTCTTCAATGCAATTTGCTACACATGGAGGTTCACCATATAATATGGTGACCTAATCCTTTTCCGTATTTTTCATAATAAACTCCATGGGCAATCATTCATGTTGTCATTAAAGTAGCAGTAATTGCATGTTTTCCCTTAATCTGGGCTTAGAAACCCCATGCACTGAACTCGGTCATGAAATGGGTTTAAAGACATGTTCATTCATAAAAACTTTTTCTGCTTGAACTGCAGTAAATTTATGAACAAGATATGTCCTGTGTGGAATGGAATGTTTCCCCTCCAGAAATTTGGTGCATTTAAAATATGTTATCACAGAGGGCAGAGATGTCTACATAGAGATAGGAATTGATCATGACTTATAGAATTTTGGAGTATAGCAATTAAGGAAGGCCCCAATTTCATAAAGTTTCTATATTTATTCTTCTGATAGGAGTGAATTGTCTACCTTTTGTCTTAATCATTTATCAGAATGTATAAATTGAAATAGATACATTATATTGCTGCAATTGGCCATATTATGGGATTTTCCCCTGGCTGGCCTTATAATTAAAGTGCATTCTCAGAAATGGTCAATTTAACATGGCCCCCTATGGCCAGCGGGGAAGAGGTTGTATGCCGCCGCAGAGTAGTAATTGAAATCACTCATAGATGATACTTTTCACGGTACACCTGTCTTTAAATCTCATTTCGTCGTCTGCTGTAGGGCAAACTTGCATTGTGAACGTAATAACATGGTAGGCGTGATTCAAGGACATTTTATCTGGTCACATTGGTACCTGCAGGCACCATGAAACATTTTTCCTTAGAGTAAGGTTGAACATTTGAAGCAGGAATTGTTACTATGTACAGATTCCTTCAATGCCAGGAGCAGACATGGTTAAAATGTACTTTAAAGGGGAAGTTTAAGCAAAAAATTTATTTTCATATGTGAAAGAGGAACCAAATCTACACCATGGGGTAAAATTTCCATTCAAATCCGATGTGTATTTCTGGAGATATCAGCAAATGAAGTAATTAGATTTGTGTTCCAAAGTGAGTTTGAGGGCAGCAGAGATTATATCACTTACTCACATTGACAAGGAATGCTTTGTTTCCCTTTGTTTTTTCAGACTGTTGTGCTGACCTTATAGTTAATAGGGATAGGACCTCCTTTTGAGGAATGCAAAGTTTGTAAATTCTCAAGCCATTTATGCAACCATATTTTGATAATATGATTTGTTGAGGAGAAAATAGATTGTAAATTTTAAAGAAAAACAAAAGACTGTCCATTAGTGTGAGAATATGATGTCATTTGTGCTTGCTTCAAGTTCACTTTTTGTTGAAAATGTGACTTCACTTGCTTATATCTTGAGAACAACACATATAGGATTTCAAAGGAAATTTCACCAAAATGCTTAGCATGCTTGAAATGACCTTAAAACCCTTCTTTTAAGTCTGACATTTCAAAACTGTATCCAAGCTAGAAAAGTAATGCAAAAAATGCAACTCAAATGACATGATGCTAGAAACAAAACACAAGTCTTCAGTCATCTCTAATTGACCACTCTTTATCCAGAATCTTTCAGAGAATTTCATTCTGTTTAGATATTTTGAATCAATAAAGTTACAGGGGTTTGGACCCTTGAAAGACTGTTTGCTTAAAGTGTACCCTAAGTCAAAAAGTTCAAAAATATTTATTAAAGACCATGAAAAATACATGCTTTCAGTCCAACTCCCATCTTCATAGGGCATTCCTGAGCTGAGATATTAAATGTTAAAGTTTATTCACTCAAATTTAATTGGTGCAATTGTGCAATAATTTGTGATGTCATTCTTGTACTACTCAAATTACAATCTTTGTATTTCTTTGTTTTTTTTGAATGTTACTGCACCTTGTACCAAGGTGTAATAGCGCTCTTACTCTTATGAGGTGATGTAATTAATTAAGCCCTCTCTGTGCAACATGCTATGCAAGCTAACAGGAAGTGTTCAAGGTTGTACCTACAAGAGAGTCACAAATTATTGCACAATCAACCAATTTGTTTTAAGTGAATAAACTTTAACATTTTAAATCTCAGCTCAGGAATATCATATGAAGATGGGAGTTGGATTGTTATAATTCATTTTTCATGCTCTTCAATATATATTTTTGAATTTTTTGACCTGAGGTACACTTTAATAAAGAAAGCTTATTTGTGAAAGCATGATGAAGCTTTCCTTTTTATATTTTGAAACTTTATTCTTCTCCTCCTGATTACATCTGATTGTCACAGAGAGGAAATAAAGCACACTACATATAAGATTGCAATAGTTAACCTTCATATCTGATTAATAGATTAGCAGTACCAGATAAACCAAAGTACACCAAAAGTTACATAACATTTGGTGTTAGCTAATAGGCCAGTCAAGTATGTGTTAATTGCTTTTACATTCACACAATTTGAACACAGTGAAAGCATAGATCACTTTAAGTGCACACATCATGTAACAAACTCAGATATCAGTTACACCCCACACTGCCTGTGATCTAGTGTGGTGTCTGTGTTTCTCAAAAAAAAAATCATAACATGAGGGATTAAATGTTGCATTAGTAGAGATAAGCTTCACCACAGGAAAGGTCTTTTTTCAAGTAATATTGGCTAAAATGGCCTATTCGATTCTAGAAACATGCAAGACATTGGATGCTGAGCTGAGATGTAAAGTTTACTGGCGTTCATTCACTTAATTTGGGATGATAAATTATACTCTGATTTGTAATGTCATTCTTGTACTAGTTACTAAAATTAGTTTGCATGTCTTTGTGTTTGTGTTTCTTTGTTGATGGAAAGCTACTGCACCTTGTTCCAAAATGTGGTGGTCTCATTATGGTTACGTGACTACAAAAGTTTTAAGTTTTTTCAGATTTGGAAGTCTGAGGCTAGGCCTCACAGTAAGGCTTACAGTCTCAAGGCCAATTTTATGGCCTTATAGTAAGGGTTCCTATTGGGTTTAAAAAGTTTAGTCAAGGCCAGTCAGAGGCTGGGTTTACGTAAAACATAGTTTAGCAAGACCCATGCAAAGATTTTTCAACAAGTAAACTTTTCCCATTGCAAATGTATTTTAAAAGTGTCTCACAAATCTTTCATACAGTAGTAATTTAAAATATTATGTAGGTTGTGCTCTGACAGCATTAACACTGCAAACAGCAAGCATTGAGATGTCCTGCTGCATGGTGGACAAACTATCTAAATAGGCAAATGATAAGAGTTTGGCTAGTTTTTAAATCCTGATCAGGGTTGTCTCCAGAACATGTTGAGAGCTGGATAATTTGTGATCACTGTCCTGAGGGAGCGGACTGAATGGAGCTGGTGCCCCCCCTCCCCTTTGAAAAATTTTTGCAGGTCGGGGGATGCTCATAAGAACAAGGGGTTATCACTCTAAGAATCTAATCTAAGAATTTTATTCAGTTAGGGTAAGAAATTTGTGCCAGGCAATGATGCTGACATTGATTGAGGACCTGGGACAGATTTTGAGAGCCAGGTAGCACTGCCCAGTGCCGCCTCTGGAGGTGAAAACGCTGATACTGATCACTCATTCCGATCACTTCACCATGGTATCCACTAAAAGAACTTCCTGAAGAAAGATTATATTATGAGAATGAGTAAAAAGGGCATTCTCATTGAATACCCAGATAAAAACAAAATTCTCTGTACTTTATGAATGAGTGCATAAACTGGAAACTTATGTATTCATTGCTGATGCAGCTATTGTGCATTGTGTCAAAGGTTGAAAACTATTAAAGGAGTCCTGTTGTAAAATATATGGATCTACTTCAGGTACTTTTACCTTACATTTTCCCATGGAACTCTCATCTGTCACCAATAAGAGCCTTACAAGAGTTCGTGCACTGTAGAAAGGGAACCCTCTCCCAAGGGTGTTCTGTGTATACTGTCCTCCTTTCTCATGAAAGTTCTCACAACTTCTACTCTGGTTTTCTTTTCAGACATGGGTCAGAAAAGCTTTCCCCATATTTTAGTTTCTTTTTAGGATTAGATAACAACATTTCTTTAGGAATTTAGAAACAAAAATGCAAGGAGTTATTTTGTATGCATTAGTTTATTGATTGTGAGGGCCACAAAAACTCACCTTATTTGACAAATTGGATGACAGGTGTAAATTTGCAAAGACAAATTTTTTCTAAAATTACCAAAGATGGAAGTGATTGAAAAGTTGCCTCTTTTTGTGTTTTTTTTTTTGTTTTTGTTTTTGTTATTCTCAGTTTCTAAAATTAGTTGGGGCTCTTACTTGTTGAGTCATGTGGGAATCCCAAAATGTAGGCCCACTGAAGGACCTGTAGACCTGCATAGTAAAATATTGTGCAATCCCTTTTATAGACTCCAAGAAAAAGAAGAGGGGTATGAAACCCTGTTCTGTGGGAAATGCCATAGTTTAAATGAGAGATTATTTTTTGATGAAAAGTAGTTTCCCTTGGAGTATCGAAAGCTCATTTCTCATTGCTTTCACTGTAATTATTACACAGAATCAGATTTTTTCACTCTTCAATTCAACATTGTCTCTACATCAGTTAACCCTCTTAAAAAGAGTGAAATTTCACTCCTATGAAGAGTGACATTCCCTCCAAATGAGCAACATTTTACTCTAAATGGAGTGCCTGCACGTACTCTTGAAAAGAATGATCCCCACAGACACTTGTTGAAGAGTGAATTTTCACTCTTTTTAGAGTAAATTTCTCTCTTCTTGGATTGTCCAGTTTTACTATCCTTGCAGTGAATTAACTCTGCAGAAGGAGTAAATTCACACTTTTCACTTTATTGGCAAGGAGAGAGTGTAGTTGTAAGATAATTAATTTTTCCTCATAAAACATTAATTACATGTGATGAAGAGATATCAATTAGTTGAAATTAAGTTAGGAATTCTGATAATTCACATTCTTCAAAGTCATTTTGATTAGTCCTTGCCCTAAGTCAGTGGTATATGGCATAAACTGTATTCACCTTCAAGACTGGTGACGAGAATATTATTGAAGCATTGCAACATTTCTGCACAATTTGCAGTGTCTTTTTTCAAACCCTGATAAAAGCCCATTTTATATTAACTTGGTCTTGAAAAAGGCCACTTTTACTGAAGTTTCAGTTTTTATTTCCCCAGTGGAATAACAACCCAGATATTTAATTAATGTGTCCTTAGTTTCGGACCTCATTTGTGCGTCACTTTTTCCAATCAATTCAATACTTGTCAGTATCATTTATGTGACTTCTAAGGAAGAGACGACAGAAGGCACCACCTGTACGACTCTCTCAATTTACTTCAATTGGATTGTCACTGGAGCCTGTCAGTATGTTATGATTCGTTCTTTTCCATGTTCTCGACCTCAAATTTTCTTTTTTGAAGCACAAAGACCAAGGATTCGGTATGCCCACATTTGCTTTTAATGGCAAGCTGGTACATTTTGGGGCAATATTTTCTTTTGTTCAAACATTTTGGACTCGTGCTAGGATTATGGAAATTTATACCATACAAGATTTTTTAAAGGTTTTCCCACAGTTAAATGTTTGGTTTGCATCCGTTTGGGTCATACCAATTTTACAAAGTTTCAGTGTCTTGAGACCTTGACAAAAGGCTGAAGAGCAAGCAGCCCTTTTTTTTTTCTTTTTCCTTTTCTTTTCTGCGTTCTTGTTTTTAGCTGATTTTCTGAGAGAAAGACAAAAAAAGATGGATAGGTACTGTATGTACATGATATAGCTGTCAACTTGTGGCTATCATGCCATGGGGGTTAGTCTGATCGTGCGGAATATAATGCAACATGATGCAAAGATACAATCATTTGCTTCTTTTTAGACCTTATCAAAGAATAGCAAAGTTTATCTGGTAGAGCCAAATTTTATTTTACAGTCTTTTTGTGAGGGTTATTCGTTTTGTCTCCATCACTTAAGAATTACTTGTCTGGTTTGTCATCGTGCATTATCGTTATGGTTTGGAGATAAATGTCAAATGAGCAAATCTTGAATGTTATTTCATAGAATGAGGAAAATGTCATCACTGTCATGTGTGTGCAAAGATGATGATATTTGGAGTTGATGGTCAAGTCTGTCTGAAGTTTTATCTTGAGTCATGAATGTTGGTGCATCTGCATGAAGGCAGCTCTTGTAACTGGCACTGGTACTTGTTATTCACCCCGTGGGCTGGGGGCTGTAGAATATTGTCCAGGGAATTACCTGTCTGTTGTAAGAGGTGACAGAGGGGAAGGATTGCATGGTATTTGAACCTGCAGGCCAATCTACCTATGTAGCTGGCACTGTGTAACAAAGTGTGTCTTTAAACTCCCATCTAAGTATGAACAACATACTTAAAAAAATTTGCTCAAGCTAGCAGTTGGAATTTTTTCCAGGGGCAATCTGATATTTTGTCATCTGAAGTGTCTATTTAAGCCAAGTGATGACATATCTCACCTACATTGTTAAATAATTGTTTCATCAACTAACATGAAACAAACTTTAACATGCAGGCCTTGAATGAATTAAAGGGAAAATCAGATCTTAGTTCCTTATAGTGCACCGTATTGCTCCTAGTCATTAATTATTCACAACACGCATGAGATGATGTTTTGATACAGAATTGTTAAATGCACGCAGAATGACTCCATGGTTTATCTTTTACACTTTCAAAACTTTTTTTCTACTTAAGCATACAAATAACACATGGAAGAGAAAAAAATTGTATGTTACTGTAGGCTTTCGAGATAAATTAGAATTAAAGGGAGTATTTATAAATGCAAATATTAATTGGTTTTCTACAGCTGAATAAAATCACCACCAGTTATCTCACATCCTGTCCATTCTCCATGCATCTTTAAACTCCTCTTAATTTGGCTTTTTCCTTGTCAGCCTCTTCTGGGGATGAAACGGTTTTCTAATGTAAGAAAAAGATTTCATACGGAAAAGAGACAGCAGATATATTGTATTGACTCCAGAGAATAGAGAGCGGTACGTGGGTAGCATTTCTGTGTGAACAGTGAAAATTTGCGGACACGTGGTATTGAAGGATTATCTCTAGAGCATTGAAAATATGTTGACTGACAGGTGATGTAATTTTGATTGGTTCGTGGAATTTATTCAAGTATTCATTAGTTGAAGTAGGCCAAGCGACAGAACTGTCAACATTAGCTGTGCAAACTGTGGCAGGTCTCGACTGGCAATGAAGAACCTGTATTGAAGATGATGTGACCAATATGTAAGCTTCTTTTCAATGAACGCATGTGCTCTATTTTGAATTATTGCTATTTTCTTTTTACAGTACAGGTATTCTGCCGAAAATTCAAAAAAAAAATATAAAAGAAAGAAAAAAAAAGGGGTCAGGGAATTTCAGCCAAACCTTAAGTCCAAATCGATGCTGCCCTTAGCCAAAGGTACAGGAGGGTTCGAGGGGGGGGGGGAGCTTGCTTCAGTTTCAAGACCCCTACAAGGTGCTATCTGAAAGGTTTCAAAGGCCATGTATTTGTTAAGTTCGAACAGTGCTGCAAAGGTGCAAATATATGTCCTCATCTAACAAAAAGCATTATACTGATATTTAATTTTTATGGGAATGAAAAAGGTTGGATTTTACCCTACCGATCTGAAACCTCTTGATAGGGTGGCTGAAGTAAATTGATGAATGTACAGGTTCATATATTGACCATTTCATAGATTTCTCACTCCGAGCTGTTAGTGGATCATTCCAAGCCTCATTTTTTTTACTTTTGTATGTTGAAAGATATGACGGAAGTCAAAAGGATTGTTATTAAAACCCCCCTTTAAGTTAGTGGACTGTGCCCCCCAAAAATTGGTTTCTTGTGAAAGCTTGCTGAGCGAAGTTTGTTGAGTGACCTTGATTAGAAGCATCAGCAAGTTGTACAGGAAGAAGATACTTGACAATGATTTATATTCAGAATAAACCTCCATGAATGGAATCGGATCGGCAAAATTTCTATCTGTCAACTGGAGAAAAAATAGTGACATACTGACGGAAGAAATGCTCTTACTCTCTGTCAGTTGTCCATTCATTGTTAAGAAGAGAAGGGCTATGTGGAGACATTTGTTGGAGAGATTTTGCATTTAAAAGTGGTGTGACATGAATATGACAGAATTGGGTATTTGATGTAAAAAGCATTAAAAATTATGAAAACAGCCACAATTACCATCAAAATCTGTCAAAAATTGACCATTTTACAGGGCAATTTCTGATATGCACTTATTCATTAAAAAATGTGAGCTTAATATGGCAATATGCAAATCTGGTGATGTCATGAGAGGGACATACCATATATGGCTAATGTTATCCTTTGTTTTTACAATCTTCATTTCAAGGACAGTTGTAACTTTGGTTTGTCCTGCAGCATTTCATTTTGGAAGTTTAAATTATGTCCTTGAAAATCATCAGTATCAATTACCAAACCTTAAACTCTCTGATGAGTTATTAAGAGATAATTAATAAGGGTTAACAGAAGAAATGTTAACACTGAGCAACACTCCACATCATTATTTTTGTACAAGCAACAAGATGCTTCCGAAATGCTCGAACTTTGAAGAGGTTCATTTGGAGGACCATAAAAGATATTGAAATGATTCCAACAGATTTTTCGATAAAAGAGTTCACTTCATAACTGCCAAGTGAAGTCAGATCATTTTGATGACATGTCACGCTACCTTTAAGTTGGAGTTTGTTTGATGGGATATGTACCTAATAGTCCAGAAATTTTGTTATCACATAAATCTTTCCCAAAATTACTGTAGATATGAGTTATGGGGAGTCTCCATCCTTCAAATTAATGCATCTCGATTGGAATCCCACACTGCCTCTCCTGTGAAGCGCTATCCTTTGTTAAATATTGGAATGAATACTTGAATGTTAATTGCAAGGGGCTGTTTTGCCACAAAGATGTACACATGCATCCCATCATGCAGTTGTGTAGTACTGACGATGTTATCTTCACCTGTTTCCCACATTGTGTATACAGTGCAGCATGTGTAAACATAAGGCTGAAAGCCCTGTGAAGGAATTAGAATTATTTCGAGATATTTAAATGCAATCTCGTCTTCAATTCATGATGAGTGATATGAATGACTTGATGGCAATCGAAAAGGAACAATACACAGCAAAATGTCTAATAATTATATGATGATTCAATGACATTTTTAATTATTCAAACGCTTCATTATTTTCAACTTTCTAAATTCTCATATGGATAACTACTACTTAATTGTGTGATTTCGTGTGAAAGTGTCAGTATCAGAGTTGATTTAACAATGTTTGAAATATTTGACCCAGTTTTCATGATGGAACTGTGTTACATGGTTTTGTCATTATGTCCCCCTTCTGTTGCTTGACTGCATGTTTGGTTTAACCATAAGAGCATCTGCCTCTATAATGTGGAAGGCCCAGGCTCTATTTCCAGGTCGAGTCATACCAAGGACTCTAAAAATGAAACCTACTGCCATTGTTGGTGATGCTCCGCAGAAGCAATGGAGTAGGGAAAACGAGCCAGTGAGCCACAACTGGAAAAAAGGCTGTAGCCAGCTCAACTTGAACCAATAGGTTGGAAACTAGGCCGTAAAACTCCACCTAACTAACTAAGTAGAACCATGGAGCTACCACGGTAGCTCCATGGTAGAACCCTTCTGTTGCATTAAAGACTGAAGTCAGGTCTGCTTTCACTTTTGTGCTGATTGAAGCTCTTTAATAGCATATATTCACCTCCGATCAAGATCGAGAGATTGAAAAATGTCACCGGGCTTTTTGGTATAAGCATTTAAAGAGCTTGTTCTCTCACCCCAAACTACAATTTTTGTAGTAGTCCACAGAAATTTGCTATTGGCTCAGTTCTTTGATTGGCAGCTAGTTCAAACAATGCAGAGAACCAAAGCTTGTACACAGCATGAACTGTACTGAGAGTGTTGTGATTACACACGTTATAGGCTTATCTATACCCTCCCTGAAGCAATAAACCGGGATTGTGTCTGGATGAGGATGAATTTTAGACAATTGTAGGAGGGGTTTAAGCATGAAGGGAAGAATTGGAACTGTTATGGGGTGAGAGAACTGGGCCTTTAAAATCAAAACAAAATTTAGATGAGAAGTAAAAAAATTAAGAAAAGAAACTTCTTAGTTCAGTGAAACTGGCAGTCTTGCCTTTCAGTGGCTAGACCTCATCAGATCTTGATGCAGACAACTACAGTAGTGACTATTAAAGCTTGTAAAAGCACTTGATGTTTTAAGTAAGTATATAATCATTTAATCACTTTTTCTATTAGTTACCAAGGAATGGTTTTATCACGGCATGCATCACCAGCATGAAAGCAAATTATCACAATTTGATCAGCTACATAAAGTAAATCACTCACAGGTGATGCTAAGACACCTCTTAAGTGTTGTTTTGTTTATCGACGGCTTTAGGATAGACAAAATCTTATCATTATAGGATAGGTTGTGTAAAAACCTCCACCAGGCACTGATTAATCAAATATTTTAATGGTCGTGGCGTGACATTATTCCCTCAAGATATGTTATATATACTTCTGTGTTACACGAACATCAGCTTAATGCCACCAGAAGGTACGAAGGTGTATCTACACTGCATAAAAACGTTCCCAGTCCTTTGGGGATGGATTTATTTACAGTTGGGAGCTGTTTCTTTTAAGTAACTACATTGTATAAATGAAATCAAAAGATTACCTGAGTGTGTGGCATCTGATTACATTTGCTCCAAAATCTTTTCCGCCTTTGATGAAACTTATCTTCCGAGACTAAAAACAACTTCTGTGGGTAATCCAGTCACAAGTTTCCTTCAGAAATTTTCCTGGTATTTAATCTTAAAACTGATATAAACCTTGATTGAAGTGAAAATGGATTTTTTTTTGCAAGTCAAAAGTGTGACTGTTTGTAAAAAAAAGTTTTTGTAGCTTCCGGGACATTCAGAAAGGTTCAGAGATTATGTTACTTTGCAATAAATCAAACATCCTGGTTAAAGCATTTACAAAGAGCTCTTTTGGGTCCAAGGATATTTCTTCAATCTGCAAGAGTAGCACAGATTCCTTGGTACCTCCGAACATGTCATCTGGCAATTTTTCAAAATCGTCTCCTGAAAACGTCTCTTTCAGCACTTCACTTTTTTGACTCACAGTCAATTTGTCTCACTGGTAAACACCTTTTGTGTAACTTGTTTTGATGCAGCTTAATTGTCTTATCTTTCACTGTGCGATGAATGCCAGATGAAGTTATCATCCGGGTGTACGGTCACTGAAACAATCACAAACAAAAAAGTCGTAACTTATTGCAACTTGCTGCCATTTACCAGCCGGGCTGCAACGGTAATGATTTCATGATCCCTGGAAACTCTGCAGTGTGATGGCATCCGCAAGACGAGAGTGACAGCTCACTCATAATTGATTTGCTCACTCACGCCTTTGGCTCTTCTAGCATACTAGTTTATCAGTTCGTTCCTGAGTGGGTGAGATAAAGAATTACATTTATGGACTTTAAAAGATTTGAATGGGCACCAAAAAGTGAAGGTGTCCCATTTAAGCATAGTTGTGCAGGCTATTCCCCTCTTGTTTTAATGCCAAGCCTGTTTTAATAAGTATCAGGTATAAGGGCTGGTATTTCCCATGTGAAAAGAGAGAATTTGAATCAAATTACACCATATTTGAAAGGAAAATTTGGACTAAATTAAAATTTAATTTCCTGTGCTGCTTAACCTGCTTTTTAGCTCACACATGTACACATGTGTGAGGTTATCAAATGGGGCAGATGGCGTCAACTTTTTAACAAAAGCCTTCTTCTTCCTCATTTTTGGAGATTTGGGGCCAAAATTTTGGTGTATGATTTCTTTGGAGGAGAGCATTCATACCTACCTACTTGCATTTTAATATAGGAAATTTAAGTTGTGTTTTAAAGCTGTTTTATTAGGGCTGAGTTCATTTTGCCTGCAGATCGGTTAGTTGTTTATTTATTGCACTAATAGCAGTGTACTTGGTTGTGTGGTCAGTTCTTATCTTGCACATATATGCAGGCTATTGAACCTGGTTCATATGTTACAGCTGGTTGAACAAAGCATACACAGTACTGTCACTTTATGCTGGTGTAGGCAGTCTCATAATCAGCTGTGGTCAGCTAGTGTGGAGAAAATAAGCTGTAACCAGGGAGTTACAACAGACCCTGTTGTACCTTATCTCAGGGGGGTGTTAATAACAGTTTACCATGAATTTGCCAAGCCAAGCAATACCATGAACATAACTGTTTGAGTTCAATAAGCACGGTACAACAGGAATTTCTTGAGTCTCTGTGTTTTATTTTGATCAGTACAGAGCCATGAAGTGTTTACTTGTGGATTTGTAGGTGCAACTGAATGTACTTTGCAATACTTGAGCAATTTACAGGTACACCATACATAAGTTATTAATCTTATCTTACTGCCTAATAATGCCTTTAAGAACACACAGAGTCCAGGCTTTCCTGATTTGAGAAAATCACAGTGATATTTAGATCTACCATAAAACTATATCAGATGTAGATCTACATGAAAAATCACAAATGTTTTGTCGTCACTATTCTTTACTTCCTTGCATTTAATTTTGTAATGTAAGGAGCTTTAGGAAACAGGTAACAAATAAAATTTGGTTGAACTTTGAGTTCCTGTTTTTAACAGACAAAGCAGGTTGTGTGAGCTTCACAACAGCATTGCTGTTCTAGTTATGTGGTTGGTATGACTGGGGAAGGGGCTTGAAGTAAATTTTGCTGGGGCAAACATGCTGCTAGAGAGGGTGTAGATGTCAATAACTCAACTAATAGCAGGTATTAAATTACCAAACAAAGGACTTAAGGTAAGTCTTTTTGAAGTGGAAATAATAATTAGACACAAAGAAACAGTCAGACCAAAGTGGTCATTGTAAACATGAACAAACAGATATCTGTAAAAATAATAGCTGGCATATTATAACCCTTGCTCACATTTCTGATGGGAAAGGAGCTAAAATTTTAATTCTCCAAGGATGTTAAGAGATCACGCAATTTCCTGATTTCAGAAAATGGGACATCTTTAGCAAAGTTCACAAAATTCCATTTTGCTGCACAAGACTTTTTGGCCCAGGGTGAAGTGTAATTAATTTTGCTATATGAACAAACTTGAAAAAATAGTAAAATGTAACAATTTTACACCAAGACCTCCTCAGTGAAAATTTTTCTCCAAGGGGAATCCCCCACCCACATAGATAGCTTACAATCTTAAATCACAAGGTTCTCTTTATGTATGTGCCTCTACCTTTCTTATGTCACTGATTCTCTTCAAATTGAAATTCAAAATCTTTCCATAAATTTTCCTTGTGGGGGATATGGCCCTCCACTTTAATCAGAAAAGTTTTAAAAGAAGGGTTTTAGTAAGGTCACATCAAGTTTTTGTTTTTTAGAGGAGTACTTATTCTAAGCATTTCAGCGAAATTTGAATTGAAATCTGATGTGTGGATCTATGTCACCCCTCCATACCTCCTATTTACACTTTGTAATCCCCACTTACCTGCCGTATTAGTCTCTGGCAAGCTTTTAATAGTGTGAACCCCTGTTGGCTGGGGGTTGTAAAATATGCCCAGGGTATTTCCAACCTGTCATAAGAGGCAACTAAAGGGAAACCAAACTTGAACTTTAACCATGCTTGGAAATATATTTCAACTTTGAACTTTGCATCGAGTTGACTGACATTTTGTAACACATTTGTGTGGTGTCTTTAAATCTCATTGAAGTAGCTAACAAATTGAATGGTGTGGTCCATAAGAAATGAGCAAGTATAGTTGTCACATTTTCAACAAAAGTTGAAATTACTTGAAGGAAGGACATATTGATGTCATATCCTCACATCAATTGACAGCCTTTTGTTTTTTGAACAACCAATTTTCTCCTCAACAATTATCTGAATGTGGTGGCATAGTAGCATGAGGACATGAGGACAAATTTTGCATTTCCCACAAGGAGGTCCTATCCCTTTTAACTGAAATGAAGGTCAACATAACAGTTTGAAAAATCAGAGGGAAACAAAGCATTCCTTGTTATGTGAGGAAGTAATATACAACCCTTTGCTGCCATCAAACTCAAGTTGGAACACAAATCCAGTGACTTTGTTCACGTTAAGGAGTATATGTCCGATTTAGATGGAATTTTCACCACACTGTGTAGATTTGGTGCTCTCTTTCCCATTTAAAGTTTAACAATTTTAACTTCCCTTTCATTGACAAAATTCACCTTTAGCCAGTGCAATTTATATCACTCTTGGAATCTATGCCTCCTTGAGAGATTTTCCTTTTTTTTTTTTTTTCTTTTTTGTTTCCACCATAATGTGGTTTCCCTTCATGTTCACACTTGTCAATTTGATGCTAATCAAATGACCTCATTACAATGAGAGAGGGTTCAATAGTTAATAACATTTTCTAGTGGTCAAAGGAATCAACTTGGCACAAGCCCATGCAAGAGCAGACGTCTCCTGTCAGGCGTCGGTGACTGTTAAATGACAAATATGTTTATTTGTGTTCACTGATTGTAAATGTGTACACCCAAGGAATGTAACCAAGAAATTAATAGGTCATTAGTGTAATTACTTGGTGTAGGGAAAGATCTCTGTGGAATGAGGTGGATGGGATGTATGACTTAAATGTTGTAAGATAGAAGAAGTGGGTGGTTGAGCAAACTTGCCAGCTGTCATTTATCATCTGCATCTTATTTTGTTACAATTTTGTCTGAACTTTTTTTCCCTGTCTTTCTGTAGAACAAGTTTGCTGTGTATTTTGATGGGAAGGAGGGGGGGGGGGGGGAAGTGGGCAAAGCATGGGTTGAGTGCTGCCATCCATCTTTTTCCCTTCTTTCCCACAATTTCTTTTTTTTCACATTTTCTTACAAATATAGGGGCATTCACCCAGTGTCAATGCCCCCTCTCCATCCTTGGTGTTGCCCCTGCAAGTTTTCAGCTAGAAAGGCACTTGCTGCATGGTAAGAGCTTAAAGAGGAAGTTTAAGCAAACATTTTAATTTACATATGAACAAGAGGAACCAAATCTAAACAGTATGGTCAAACTGCCGTTCAAATGGGACAAATTTTTCTGGAGATACCAGAGTTGTAACGAGTAAGGACTTGAGTCACAAATTGCTAAAAGGGAAATGACTTGAGGAATTGTATCATGATTTACCTCATAGAAATAGTACAGTGACTTCAGCCAAACTAAAAGACCACAAAATTGGGTGACTTGTAACAACTTTGGGAGGTACCAGTGAATGAGGTCACTAGATTTGTGTTCCAAAGTGAGCTCGAGGGCAGCAGAGGTTATATCACTTCCTCACATTGACAAGGCATGCTTTGATTCCCTTTGTTTTTAAGACTGCTGTGTTAACCTTGACATTAATGGGAATAGGACCTCCCCATGGGGATCGCAAAGTTCAAAAAATTTAAAATTTTTATCGTCAATTATGCAATGACATTCTGATAATATGAGATTGATAGGGAGAGAATAATCTGTTAAGTTTAAAGAAAAACAAAAGACTATCCATTAATGTGAGGATATGATGTCATATGTGCTTGCTTCAAGTTCACTGTTTGCTGAAAATGTGACAACTCAAATTGCTCATGTCTTCAGAACCGTACATCAGATTTCATTGCAAATTTCACCAAAATGCTTTATTATAAGTACCCCTCTAACATATCAAATCTTCATGTGAGCTTAAACCTTTCTTTTAATTCACTAAAGTAATAGTTTCACCTAGTGGCATATGCCAGTCTAGGACCCACTTTAAACCCCAGGAATCCCTTATTGTTGGTGTCTACTGTAAATTCAACTGCCAAGAGATTCAGGTGCAAATCACATGTCATCTCCTGGGTTTGACCCTTCTTTAGGCTTGGATGTTTTATTTTGTTGACTAGTCTTTAAAAGAATGTATGAATCATTGGTGGGTGATTTGTCCATACAGTGAAGTAGCAAATTAGAACCATGAAAATCTGCTTTGTAAGAAACATATACATGAGTGTTCAGTCGATGCTCCTCATTTATTGGTCTGTCCAAACTGAAGAAGTCACTGCAAAAGTAATTAAAGATGTTAAACCCTGTACAATTTGTGAGCCACAATATGATACAAGGCGACACGACAGATTAAAATGTCTCCATGCTCTCACACCAGAGGCAAACTTTCTTCGTTGCTGAGACTAATATAATAATTCCTGATTAGCTATGTGATCTGACAAGTAGTCTTTCGGTTTGTCACACAAAAATATCACTCAAAGGACGAGACTCGGTTGCAAGTTTTTCAATGCAATTTTTGGCAAAGTATTGTGTTTTAGTGTTGCAGTCAGTGGCAGCACCAGATTGTCAATGGGGAGGGGGAGCAATTTAAGGGTAAATGAAAATGGTGGGTGATAAATATTTTCAGGTGCAGTACAAAACAGAGCTCATCAAAACTCCTGTGGGTGGGAGTCTAGGGGAGAAAGCCCCCAGAAACTCTGACATTTTTAGCATATCTCTGGATGAGGAATTTTCTGTCTTAGGAGAGGTATATTATTTATTTCTTTCAGCAAAAGTAACTCTGTACTGACCTAACTTGGGAAGAGGGGGGGAAAGTGGGAGGCAGGTAAAAAATTTTAAGGGGGGAGGAATTTTTCCCCACCCCCTGCAGCAGTGCCAATTGCTGCAGTATTGATAGTGTATATGCCTCATTAATAAAATATAAGCCTTTTTCAACAACGGTTACCATTTGAAGACATGCACCCATAGTCTTACACATAGTAGCTCATGATTAGACGATAGAGACATGTGACCTCATCAACATTGATAGCAAATGGAAGTCATGTGTTGGCATTTCTGGTTCTTCTTAGTGAGTCTCACTGATATCAGCTGTTTCAGTATTTTATAGTTGAAATGGGGTGAATTTCAAAGAAATGTCATATAGCCCAAGTGCACATTTGCCAAAACTCTTTAGCAAATGACAGAAGAGAATATATGCCTTGGTTTGGTGGAAATTTAGGAGTCACTCGAGTTGGCCTGGAAGTATCCATATTGACTGTATATTTTGTACTAAAACTTTATCTCTATGCTTGGTGAAAATATCAGCTACAAAGCTTGTTGCTTCACTCTTACTGTAGCATTACACAAACAAAATGATCTTTTCTTGCCAAACACTAAAAAATGTATGATAACCTTTGTTTGCAGTGTGATGAATGGCCATGGTACAGTATGAGGAATGGGTTTGGTTAAAGTGTACCTCAAATCAAAAATCTCAAGAATATATATGAAAGAAATGAATTCTAATAGTCAAACTGCCATCTTCAGGACATTCCTGAGCCGAGATAAAAAATGTTGAAATTTATTCACTTAAAATAAATTAGTCCATTGTGCAATAATTTGTATTAAACTGTCTTGTTGCACAACTCTCATTACCTGCTTTGTTTCCCGTTTAAAAATAAAAATGTTTTTACGACCATGAACACTACATTTGTTTGCTCGCATTGTATGTTGCACAAACACAAAGAGGGCACATTTACATAATCCCATAAGTGTAAGAGTGCTCTAACACTTTTGTACAAGATTCAGTAACTTTCAGAAAAGCAAAGAAATACAAATTAAGATCGTAATTTTAGTAGTACAACAATGACATCATAAATTATTGTGCATTCTAACATTTTCATTTGAGTGAATAAACTTCAACATTTTCTGTCTCAGCTCAAGAAATTAATGTCTTATTAAAATGGGAGTTGGACTATTAGAATTCATTTTCCTTGCTGTTTAATGTATATTTGTGAATTTTTGACTTGAGAAACACATCAAATATAATCTAACTATTAAAACTACATGGGATACACCCTGCATTATGAGGACAAGCGTATAGTACATGACACTAGCATTGCCCAATAAATATTTCCTTTCCCAAAGCCACATTTTCTCAGCTACCAACATAAATGGCTGCCAGTGAATGTTTTTTCATCCCAGAGTGACTGGCCGGTTACACTGAACAGGGATTTTTTAATCCGAACTCTAATCCGAATTTTACTGAAATGGACAAATATATTTTTATTCAGGCTTAATTTGCTCATGACCATGCTTAACCAAAAACTGATCCTACTTTGCTTGACTTGGCATGCTCTACTGCTATCATTGTATAATTTTTTACTGATCTAGTAGAGTGATATTTGTTTGAAAAACCAACCTGAATTTTGTGCATGTTTGATATAAATGCTGTCTGTCAGTGTGAAGTCATGAAATAATTAGATAGTTATCCATTTCAGTTTTTTAGTCAGAAGATACAAATCAAATATTTAAACAGGTTAGCAAATTTTTGTCTGTTTCTGACCAGAGTTGAGAGCTAAACTGACAAAAAGTTGCTGTAGTGTGACCCCACACTTAGTATGTATACACTGCCTGTCAGTTGGCCACTTTGCTTGTAAAATCTGTCTCTGACTTTGCATTGTCAGTGGGAACCTCCGTGTATGTTTTGCAAGAGCTCAATCATAAGTCAGTATTTTAAAGACAGCAGCCACTAGCCTACAGTACCCTGAAAAGATGAATGGGAAATTTGTCAGCAATGTTTCCCAAATAGCTGGGGCCTAGTTTTCTTACCCTGTAATATGACAGTGAAAATAAATAAGAAAATCAATAATAGGAGGCAAATTAAAAACTAGAGTCAACATTTGCAGAAGACTTTATTTTGAATTGAGCAATACAAAACATTTGTTTCGAGGTTTGAAGTTTTTATAGTTTTACAAGAATTTTTTCCAGGAAGTTTAGTAGTGTTCAAGATTTGTGATCTTTTAGCATCATTAACCAGTTTTCATTCGACTGCCAAACATATGAAGAAACATTTCTCAAGGTAAAGAAGTGGCATTTGTCATTAACTGAGTCTCTGATTATTTAGGTCAATAGTTAGATTATTAGGTCAATTAGCCTGATTTTATATCAGTGCTCACCATGCCTTATATAAATGCAGCAATTTATCTCTGTTATTCGAAATTGCATGTATTCATTGGTAACAGAAAATGGAAAAACCACAATTAACTCTTTTGTCTCGTGATTTTAAAGGTCAGAGGTCATACCATCACCATGATAAATGAAATCTAATGCTCCAATTACATGATGTTGATCCTCAGTCATTGTGAGTGTTTAACAAATAATTTGTGGTTTTTCGACAGGGTAATGTTCGCTTTATTTCATTCCTGGCCTATTTCATGATATTATTTAACCACTGCTCTTTAAAAGTTGCTTGCATTTTTATGGGAAAAATGTTATTGAGCATAAAGTGCCAGAAAATGGGCTATTTGAATTTTCATAAAGTTACGTCAGTTTTAGATTCATATTTCGAGCTTGTGTTAAGTTAGATGTCATTTAATGATGCACCAATATGGATGTGATATATAGGGTTAGCTAGATAAAGACTGCAAGTTCAAATATTGTTTCATGTGCATTTCAAGTTCGTTTACAAGTACAATTGGTAGGTTCAAGTCCTCCCTTTTAGACACCTCAGGCAGGGCATTACCCAGTACTGTAGGCATATTTTGCAAATTACCCCTACCCACAATGGGTTATTTAGAACTTTCACATTTCAAACTTGTGAACGTTTGTCCTGCAAGTATCATCTGAATAATTAATGTTGAGTAAAAGAAGTATTTTTGTGGAAAAATATGACTTTGACAAGAAGATAGGATGTACTTACATAGTACTGCACATGAAGTTTAATTAAATCACAGTCCATTTACATTTCTAGGGTTACAAAGTCATTATCACAGGTGAATCTTTATTTTCTAGTATATTTGCTTCATATATTTTTATTGCCATTTAAAGTAAAAGCATATATACAAACTATGGCAGTGGAAGCATTCACACACCCCCCTTCCATCTTGGAAAAGTCATCAACCTCTGCATGATATTAAAAATAAATTTTGCCAGTTGGAATATATATGTTATTCCTAAAATTGACATATTTACTTACTCTGCTTGTATTTTCCATTGAGTCAAATTTTGTGAAGGTATCATTCAGTGTTGCAATGTTTTTTCTTTTTTTTTCAAAATGTAGTTAAAACCTAACAATTTGGATGTGGATAGAAGTATCATGCACTTTTGCATAATTCATGGTATTGACTCAGAAAGCCATTTGTGAAGACAAACATTATGAAACAAGTCAGTTTACAGCACCACCAATAATAAAATTGAAGGTTATTTGGTTAGGTTGGTTCAGATTGGACAAACAGTCAAAAAGGCAGAAAAACATTTGGAAAAAGTGATATTTGCAGTTAACAACAGTTAGATGAAGAGTCTTACTTCTGTTTACAGGTTTGCTTGTAGATTCATTCTCACTTATATATCTCACTGAATAGCACCATGTTGAATATATGTTTGCAGAGATCTCACTATTGCATACAGAATGTAGACAAATCCGAATCTACTTTTCACTGTGATGAAATATGAGCACACCTTATTAACTCTTTTGTCAAACAGCCATGATGCCATTTCTTTGTAAACATGAATGAGTCTATATATAGGTGTTAACTTTGTGAAAAAGGGTTCAGAAACTGCAAAGTTTTGACAGTTCTGTTTAAGAGCATAGTTTTACATCTTAAAACTGTCATTTGAGTCATTTGATTAAGGGTATTTATTACATGCTCATTTCCAGTACTGGAGAAGAAGCAGCGAGGAACTAAGCTTATAAGTGGAGAGAATAAGAACACAGTGTATGTTATAGTAGTGGATTAAAGTATTGATTATTGCCTGGCAATTGCCTAGTGGCATCCCCTCCAACCGTAGATAGTCTTCAAGGGCCTGCACAGATACCCATTTTTCTTGCAGCAACTGGCTCAAAGTCTAATTGAGATTCATCCCCAGGAACGCCGGGGGATCTGGACTGTGAATTTCATCTGCCTCGGAAATAATACTTATTGAGTTCTTCCCCTGTCAGCATAAAGGTCTGACAGCCATTCATTTGTAGCTCATGGTCTAACCAGCCCCTGCTGTGATGCAAGAAATGAGTTTGAGGTTGGCGAGGGAGGATGACACTCATAAAGCAGGGACTCGATGCTTATTGCAATTTCTATAATTATTTGTGAGGTGTACTAGCTGTTCTGGCTATGGTAACTCAACATAACTCGTGACATTTGTCAGATATGGCACATATTACAGTACAGAGACCCTGGTTACAAGCTTTTCTATTGTATAATATTTCATCAACTTCATATGCAGCCACCTACACACACTCTCATGTGTAAGGTAAAGCAGACATTGATTTTGTGTACTTCTCCTTTTGCACAGGTATGGATACAGCTTTGATTTTTTAAGCTGTTAACTCTATACAGCACAGGGGGTCGATCCATACGCCAAAAAATATTACCATTTTGTAGAATTCATAAAACAACCCCCTTACATCCTACAGCCTTCCCCTTGGTATCAAATGATTGGGAACAAAAAGATCTGTCTAATAATAATAATTTTCTTGGGCAGTGTCCCCGAAGAATTTTTGGGAAAATCCTGCCGATTGTATGAGTCTCCTAAAAAAAAGTGCAAAAAATGGAAAAATATGTAAAATTTACAAAAAAAATCGTGCAGGCACAAAAAAAAAATTAAAACCCTTTGACTCTACTTTATGTTAATAGTTTACAGATCAAAGATACTAAAAATTGAAAAGATTTTTGCATGTCTGGGTTTGTTTTCTTTTAAGTTTGGAAAAATCCTTCCCAAATCTGTCGAAAATCATCAAAAATTGCCCCAAAAACTGCGCTTAGAAAAAAAATTGTATATCCGTCTTTTTATGGTCAATTTTTAAAAACTTTGCACCATTCAACTCAGCACAGGCTTGGGATCTCTGTCACCCTAAGCAGAATGCTATTAGCGCCATCTATCTGTAGGGGAGAGCTAAAAATAAAGTACCCCCGCGAATTCTGAAAAAAATTTGCGGAACTGGTTCCACACATATGTATGACAATCATATGCAACAGCGGGGTGACAAGATCATCTTCATAAGATGAGCTGCAAATGGGGTAAAAAACCATTCCAATTAAACGGGGTTTGTGAACATGTTTAGAACAAAATGTTGCTAGGTAGTTCTTCTGGGAAGTTCTGGGTGAGTTTTTTCAGATTGTTTTGTCGAAATTTTTGATAATTTCGACAATTTAGTAACGTTTGGTGGTAATGTTTAGTGACGTTAGGCACATACAGTATAGAAAATAGGTTCCCATAGACTTAGTGTGAAGTGTGAAGTGAGTGTGCTGTAAAGACTTAACTTTCATATAACATCACCAAAACTTAATTGGCCAGGAGTGGGGATCATTGCTACAGAGTCAAAAGACTTTTCTTTTTTTTTTTTTTTTTTTTTACTGATGAACTATGAAATTGAAGTTAAAGTTAAATCTTCATCAAATAATTCAAAGGTTTAGCTAATCCTTAGTCATTTCTTCACAAACGTATAAATTACTAAGTCAAGTAAGCCCAACATCTATTGCTCTGTTTTTTAGTTTAGTCTTTTTATTCATCCAATACAGATTGTCATAGACATTGTATTTTTGGCATGAACCAACATTATCACAACAAATAGCAAAGAAGCTGTATCCTTACCTCTTACAAGACAATGATTCTAAATGAGTAATACTTCAGACCAGACCTTCTTCCCCTTCCTCCTCTCCTCATACCTACCCCCTGAACCAACTGCATGGTCAAGTGGTCAGAGCATCCAGCTTGCAGTTGGGAAATCTGGAGTTTGACTCCTGGCCTGGTCACATCAAACACCCCAAAAGTGGAACCTTCTGCCATTGTGCTTGGTGCCCAGCATAAGCAATGGAATAGGGAAAACAAGCCAGTGAGCCACAACAGGTAAAAAGGCCGTCATGGTCAGCCCAACCATTTGGTTACAGACAGAGCCATAAAACGTCATGTTGCTAATGGGCATCCCCAAAGCAGGAGAAAGGTTGCAAATGACAAATAAAATTTTCAAGTTCAGTTTTTACTACAAGCAACAAGATTAATGTTGCTGAATTTGTCCTGTAAGATAATTTTAATTTAGGATTTTAGAATAACCTGGCAAAGATATTGATCCATAGTGTGAAAAGGACAATTGATCCTTCCTACCCTCCGACCCCTTTCTCACCTATATTTGGTAAATTTAAGGCTCCAGATTATGAAATTTATTAACAAATAGTCTGTCCCCACTGAACCCCATTCGCATGTTTGGTAGTCCTTTGTCCTTGACATTCGTTGGCTAGACCATGTTATCACTTTCCCACTCTCTAAAATACTAGAGTGGATTTTCTTGGTCATTATAAGGAAAAATTTTCGCCATAGGCTGTGATAACTTGCACATCGTATATAAGCTACATGTGCCCTTTAACTTGGTACTGTATCCCTTAACGTACATTCTGTCCTTTCTTTACCTTCTATACCATACTTCTTAAATACAAGAAACGCAGAGGCTGTATTAAGATCATAAAAGACTGAAGGAGTGTTTGTGCTCTTAGCAAGAGTACAGAAGTAGATGAAGTTTGGAACCAATTAATACATTTTTGCACTAAGGTGACCCCATGAGAAAGCGTATGTGCATGTACATTTGATTGTTGAGGACTATTTCATTCTTGACATAAAGATAAATCCTTTGGAGATGTCATCACAATTTTGTCACTTTTGTAAAATATTGTGTGCCTTCTCTAATCTTCATGAGTGAGTTAATATTTATTTGGACCCTCCCTACCTCTCCCTCTCATTATCTCCCTTGGGGTGTGAATTTAAGGAATTTTCATTGGTAGTCCGAAGGACTACCTACCTGTGAACATTTCATACAATTTGGTCGTCCTCCATCAGTGTTGGTCTTCCTTCAAAACTCAGGATAAAAACTGGCAAAACAAGTGTTTCAATAAATTTTGCATGAACTTAAATTGTTTCAGGCAGTTATGATGGTATGCCTGTGGTCATGATTTGCTGTGGCAGACACAGCAAATTTAATTAGGCTATGACCTAAGGAGTAGGCCCGCTAGTGTTTTGATGAAACAGAAATAATTTCTGAAGCGGCAACTTGCGTTTTGTTTAGTGTTTATCCGATAACGGAGATGTCAAACTTGCCGACAACAGATAACTCAAAGTTAATATCGGCCCGATACCGATGACAAAAAAAGTTTCTGGAAGCACAACATGATTTTGTTACCATTGCAACATTACAGTTTTAACACACCTTAAACTAATTTTGAACTAAGTCTGCATGTGTCCGTTACTCTGTCTCCGTGAAAAAATTTCCGTGTTTCTGACGAAACGTTGAGTAAAGCAATCAATCACGATGTATTTGATGTAGCCTAAATCATGCGCCAGCTAAGAACCCCGTTCGTAAGAAGCATATACCGTTACCTAGGCTATCACAATAGACAACATTAACACCTTCAGGAATGTACCAAACATTCATAGCTGCTGAGCGATATAAACTGCATAACTTGAATGAAAATACCTTGTCAGCAAATTAAGTAACTAAAGGCATAGCAAATGGTAATACCCTAATCCCATACACAGCCGGATGGCTGGTTACGATACTTCATGAGATAGTGCATTTTGTTTCAGAGTCTCTTGACTTAGCTCTTTCAACTGAACGTTCGCGATTGGTGAACGTTTTACATGCTTCTCTGTTGTACACAGACTGCTGGAAATCCCCATTGAGTTACTGTTACTACATGTGGCAAAATTCACACAGTAAAACTCCATTGAGATTTGTCGCGAGATTCGGAGGAATTTGACTTACGTAAACGGACATTGGATTTGTGTACTGAATTGCCTATAGATTGCGCATTGCAGTGCATGTACTGTACTGTGGTATAGACGTATGTAACTGTTGAAAGGACACAACAAGCAAGCACTCAGTGCACTTGCTTGGTACGGATTTCTACACAGAAAAACATCGGGATCGCAGCAAATATTTACACAGAAAGCACTGTGGACTAAGCCGCGCCTACCTTGTGCACTTGGTCATCAGCAGGATGACTGCGCAAGCGTGTTCTGGTGCATTGTTGTCGTCCGACGGAAATTTAGGTCATCTCGGACGATCTGACAACCGCTAATTTCGCACGCTGTCCCTCCCTCCCAATAACCCACCCAGTTCCCATCATCCTCCTTCCCCCTCTTCTCTCCTTATCACCCTATTATATTTTATTAGATAGATATATTCACTTCCGCGACCTGGAAAAGTCATGAAATTTCATTTTCATTTATCCAGGCCTGCAAAAGTCATGGAATTTTGTAAAAATGTAAAGGAAGTGGTATTCTGTGCAAAAAGAAGCACCAATTATGTGAAAAATGTTTAAAGTACCAAGATATGTGATGAATTTTATGGCTGTATAGACTTAGTTTAACACTACACTGTAACTTGAGTAGGGCTAGGTCAAGGATTGTGAAAAAGGGGGGGGGGGTTGTAACCTGCAGTGATAGCCACCATCCCCTGAAATGAAATGCCTTGTTTGCAAAAAAATACATTGCACTGCAGATATAGGGAGGGATGTATACCTTATGCCCCCCCCCCCCAGATCTGGCCCTTCACAATTCCTTTTTGTTTCTTTATACTGTTTGTACATATATCGGTTTTTGTGTATAAATACATCCCAGGCATATTAATGTTAATACCTGAGTTTGATAAACTGCACCATTAAATGAATTTTGGCACCTGTACTATCAGATCTGTGTCTGACTATGAAGAGGTCACAGATCTGCCAGCCTTGTGTTGTGTCTGTCATTAAAACCCCTGCAGCTATAAAAAAGTGGAATACCTTCTGTCACACATTGTTAAAGTTGCAACAAGATGCAAGTTACTGCCCCCAATCAAACTTGCCATGTAAGTATTGTGGTCACAGTTAATCTAATCTCTAATTTTGTTAAGCCCTCATTGGTCGACCAGGTATGGATACAAGCAAGTGCTTCATCAGATAAAATAAAAGAGTAAAATGGGGAAGACACATTTGATCTATGGTATAATCCCTGTCTGTTTCATTCAAAGTATCAGGGAGAGTAAGGCCAAATTCCTGCTGGAATTGATTCCTCTACCTTCCCATCGTCCAGAGATAATTGGTCCCAGCTTGACACCATACTTCAGGCCGTTCATAAATGCAACTTACTGTTAGTTTTTTATCGAAGCTCATCTCTGGCAACATGAGATTTAGCAAAAGTACTATGCACAAATGCTTGTAATAACACAAGACTGGTATGTAACTTGGCATTCTCATCAATGATGCACGTGACAAAATGATTTTTCTCCCAACCACTATCTGCATAAACTTTCTTCCGTTTGAAGATATAATCTTTAATTCTTTAGTTGATCGTATTAACTGTGTATATAACTTTCAATGAAGTGCTTATCATGCTCAGTATGTTATCGTTCCCCTAGATAACCCCTGGAGATAAAAGAGAGGAAGACAGATAGTTCAAGGTTGTTGCTGTCTCATCTCGTGTCACGATATCTTTCATCCCAACAGAGTATTAAATATCAAGCTAATTGAATTTCTGCCAGCTAAAGTGAGTAATCTTACAAGAGTAATTGTCTAGAAGGTTTGACGCTGGTGACAATTTAGTTCTCTGTCTTTGTACAGTGCCTCCTTCATAAAGTTGGAAGCTAATAAGTCTATTTCACTCCTTCTTACAGTACCTCCTACTTGTGGGGAATCTTTCAGGTTTTGATGTGTTCGATACCAGGAAGAAATCACTGGCATGTTGTTAGCAAGGAAAATGATCTTTTTATGAAGAATTGCTGGAAGAGGATGGGATATATGGCAAGGGATATAAAGTCTGAAATGACATTCTGTGTAGCTTTAGCTCAGTGGCAAGGTGACCTGGTCAATCAAGCCTGTCAACATGCAACCCATGTAATTAAGCAGGGGTCCCACACAGTATGGAAAATTGAAAAGTCTGAAATTTTATCATGATCTTCAATATCCTTGGAGACTATTACACAATAGTGTACATCCCCTACATCTCTACTATTGGACAGTCCAATTTTGGGATGTTTAATCTGGAAAGAAAATACATACCATGTCTTAAAATTTTAAACGTTACACTTTCCGTAGTTGGGATCATGTGTAGTATATGTCTTTACTGGATAAATGTAAACATAAAGACCATTTTGTACAAAATTCTGCAATACCATTACTAAATATTTAATTTCCATTTTAGTCTTCAAAAATGTGGAAAAGTCTTGATTTTCAATTTTTCAAAAATGTGGCCGGGAATCCTGGTAAAGCGTTCTGATTACATCTGAAACTGTTAATAGGCCTATTTCCAAATAGCGATTACAATGAATTGTGGGATAGAGTTTTGGGTGTGCATCAATTTTCACCACAGTAAAATGTCATTGACAAAACTGACAAACTCTTTCCCACAATCCTTTGTAATTGCTATTTAGAAATAGATCTATAGCAGGGCAGATTTCTTTTGAATAGGCACAAAGATTTCAGCATTCATTTCATTTTATTCAACTTGACTTCAAATGAACACAGTTACGTTGCTGTTCAAAAGTTAAACATTGTATACTGAACTTGTCTAGTAGTGATGAACAGAGAAAGTTCAGTTTTTTATCACGCTTCTTTTTTATTTATTTTTTTTTTTTTCAAATTTTCTGTACAGTATCCTAAGTGTACTGAAATCTCTCAGCCTGTTTTAGTTTGTTGGTTGTAAGGTACGTGAAAGTAATACTTTGCTTCATTCGGTCGGTGAAAGCAATTAGGAGGGCTGTTTTCTTGTCACAAGAAATAGATCCTTGATCTCACATCTGATGGTAATGCTGCGTGATGTATTCTGTGCTGTAGAGTGAGAAAATTTTGGCTTCTTTAAAAGGGTTCGTTGACTGAGGAGCAGCCTAAAAGGAGATTGTGAAGAGAAACGTTTCAGAGAAAAATAAACTACTTGTTGGTGTGTACTATGACTGTACAGTTTTAAATGTATATTGATTTCACTGTTGGTTTCTCAGTTATGTAAGAGAATAATTGAAGTTGTCATTTACTTGTTACTCCCTCGTATTCATTAAAAGTGCATTGTGGGAGGTCATTGCTTAATTGTCATCAGGTAGAAGTGCATTTGAATTTGGTGTAAAATTTCTGCATCTATTCTCATTTGTTAGAGAGCTTTTGTTTTGAATACATTTTTTTTTTTTTTTTTTGTGGAGCACATTTTGAATACAATTTGCCTGTTTTGTAGTTATGAGTAACAAAGTACATGCAAAGATGGTTCCACATTTGAACTTGCTGCATGTCTTCTGACATGTATCATGATCTGACGCAAGTACAGCACATCAACAATCTCTCTCACTATACAGAAATGTATCTTTCACATAGCTATGTATTCACACCTACAGCACAAGGGTACACTCACTGCACTGTGCACGTACACATGTGTAAGGACAGAAGACTTTTCATGTATTCAGCATATAAAAAGGTACGATACATAAATCTAGGTGCTATGGGTTTCACTGTCTTTGCATGCAGACTAGCTCTCTTTTATTGTGCAGTGTACGGCATAACTGCAGTAGCCATAGGTGGGGGGAATAAAACACCCGGTCTTGATCTGAATTTAAGCTCTGACTAGCCCAGAAAAGTTGACGAGTCATGGAGGCAACCTCGCTTTGAGGATAGTCGCAAAACATGTAGTTTAGTCATTTTACCGCATTTGCAATTATTACACAACCTCAATTTGTATATGTAGTTGCTGTGAGTGACTACCAAACTTTGTGATGGACAAACAAATGTGACAGGTTTGGTGTCAGAGGTGGAGCAAAAATTTTCCAAAAAAATGTCAGATTGCACCCGAGGCAATTTTCAATTTCTTTTCATAAGTAAATTTACTTCTTATGTGCATAAATGGAAAACTAGAAAAAGCGAACTTGTCCAGTGAACAACCATGTTAATTAAGATGCAATAGCAGTTTGTCCTAATTCTTTTTTGTTTTTTGAAGCAACAGGTGAATGTCACAATTTTCTTCGCAGTTATTTCTCTTCAAAGTATATTTCATCATATATAAGGACGTCAGTATGGTATTTTATTAAATTTAAGAAAAACCTAGATGTTACTCTCTTTGTAAACTTCAAAATTGATGCTTTGGATCCAATTATGAAGCAGGACAGTTCGGAGACTGCTATACTAACTGAAGTTGGGTCCCCCTGTATTTTCCTTTTAAATTAATTAATGGTACATCGCAATAAGTTTTCTAATCCATGGTTCTGCAGTAACATGTACTTTGGGGCTGGATTGATTGCAAATAAATCAATTTTGACATGTGCCTATCATTTTGTTTGTTTTTAACATGCAATAGTTTATTAGTGTTGGTAAGTGTTTTTCATTAGTGTGAATCCCCCCCCCACCCCCCACCCCCACACAATTTACCACACTGGCCATCACAGCTTATGTTCAGAATGTTCGGTATGGGTATGTAGTGACACACAAATGAAACCTTAGATACAGTTGTGATATAATGAAACCGTAGAGGTCAAAATGTCCAGCAGTCTGAGTGACCCTTAATGCAACAATGTCATAAAAAACCTTTTTGCTCTTGTCAGTTCTTTTTGAGGCACAATTTTTTTTCATAAGATTTCAATCATTTCCTTATTTGAAAAAGAGTGATGATATAATCATGCACCGTCATGTAATAATCTCATCTGTTGTAATGAATTTATCTTATGTTATTTTAGTTTTTGATTCAAGTTTAAATCACCTAATTTTACAAAAAAATGTAATTTTTGTCCCAATCTTACTACATTCTCTGTAAGCAAATTGAAAGAAAGTTGATCTGTAGTAATAAAATAGTTAACTCCTTCAGGATTTGCATAGTTCAAGGACTTCTTTGAATCGACCTCCTGAGTTAAAGCGTGATGCTATTCAAAGGAGGTTATTGACCTCGTATTCACACCCAGTTTCTACATGCCAGATACGTATATAAAGTTTGTAACAGTTACGACTTGCTATCAATATTCCCTAGTTTTTTAGTCCTATGATCATTTCGTAGAACTAATTTGATTTCTGATATTTCGCAATATATCTCCTTTCTTCTCTTTTGAATGGAAAACATTTTTCGTGCATCGTATGTCTTCGAGGTAACTCCCCTTTGTTTGTCTATGCTTATACATTTCCTCTAGTGAAAGTTAGAACACCGCAGGGAATTTCGGCCATTAAAGTCATACGTGACCATACATCACAATTGACATACAATACCCAGTCGTTTACTCAAAAGTCAGAAGCGCACATGATTATTGAACATGAAAAGGAGATTGATGTCACATGCTTCAGTTTTATGTTAAGACATATTCCATGGAGGTATTTAAATCACATGTTACGGTGATGTACCTGTGTTTTAAGATGAAAATCTATTTTTTGTTCTTGTTTTCAATTTTTATGAAACCAAAATCAACAAAAATGAGAGATTTCTGCCATATGAATGCTAAAAACTATTCATTAATGAATATGAATGGTTGGGTGTTCCTATAATGACAATTATTTCACCAAAAGGATTAGATATGGCCTTGATACTTGTGCGAGACTCAATCCATTTTACAGGTTGGCACTGGCTGATTGACAGCTACAGTCAAATTTATAAGTGTCCCATCATATAACTTGTCAGATTGATTTGAAATTATAAGAAGGAGTTAGGTTATTATTCTTTTTAGATAGCAAACTTGTATTTAATGACTTTGTAAGTATGCCTTTTGTAAATGGAGTCTGTATAACACTTCATGAAAACTAACTGCTGCACCGTTGAACATAAACTTATAGCCTATTAAACTCTGATCCTATTTTTCAGGGGTGAAGTTATCCAGGAGATAGATACCATCACTCTAGTAAAGGGTCCTTAATGAGCCAATTAAAGGCTTCATGATCCTTAAATGATAATACTCTAATTAATCACACCATGAATGATAAAGCAGAAACGGAGGACTCTACTCCCTAAGGCACCTTCAGTTGGTACGGGTATTAACTGGGAGGCTACTCTGTGTTTTGTCAGACTGTTGTGATCACTGGCAAATGCAATGGGTATTAAAGGGGAAGAGCAGTTGCCACAAACTTCATATTTTGGAATAGCTCAATCTCACATTTTTTTTTTTTTTTATAATTTCCCTTCAAAGTATCTTTCATAATTTGGGGGGGCTTCAGTATTGCATGTGCAAGGTAGAACACTAGTATGCTCCTAAGTAAATTTCACAATTGAGGAGAAAAATATTTTCACAAGTTCTTTGCAGACCAATCATGAAACAGGATAGTCTATACTCTACTACAGTAATTCAAGATGGGGTGATAGGGTGACTGCATTTTTCCTTTATGTGGAAGTCAGAATATTAGCGCTTAAAGCGGAATCCGGACAGCAAGTGATGGTCTCACGTTATTCAGCCATAACTGGGATCTGTCACCTTTTAATCTTTCATTTTCCTTGCTCATGCCGTCACGTTGCTTCTTGAGAAAGCAACATATACACCTCAGTAGATCAAAGGCTGTGTGGGGTATAATTGGTATCTGAGTTTGTTACATTATCTGTGCCCATAAATGAGCTATGCTTTCATTGTATTCACACTGCGTAAAAAACAATTAACACATGCTTGACTGGCCTGTTAGCTAACCCTAAATATTGCATAACTTTTTGTGTATTTTTACATATCTGTTACTGTCAATCAATTAATTTGATGTGAGACCTGACTATATCAAGTGTGCATGTTGTGAGCTTTATTTTCTCCCTGAAGCGATAAGAGATAATCAGGGAGAAAAGAGGGATGTAACAAAAAGTAAGAAGGAACGTTTCATCATGTTACTTGTACCATGGATGGTTGTACACTGAAATACCTTGTGATTCCCTCAATTTCACTGTATATGAAGGATTGAAATTATATTTAGACAATACATGAAGACAATTTAATACTTATGGACCCCACTTATGGCCTCTGACTACAGTCACTGTACACTGGGGCTGCTCAGATTCGTTTATAGACTCCCAAGCCAGCTTATATGATGGAATTTTGTGGAATGGGGGGCCTGAGACGAAGCTGTTCAAACTTCCTGCTACTTTCAAATCATCCTCCCTTCATTTTCAGACAAATTACTTGATATTTTCTGGCCTTGTTTGTGCTGTCTTGTAGGATCCTTTTTACTCTCCTTCCCATAGCCAGATGCTTTTCAGGCCCAGATCCAAGGGAGATGGGGGCTTTTACAGCCTCAGCCCCCCTGTTTTCGCCACATCAATAATACAACATGCAGGAAAATTAGCAGTCCAACTCCCTCACACCCCTGCTTTCTCTCAGGTCGGTCTCCCCTCCCTTTTTGGAATGTCTGGATCTGTGCCTGCTTTTCTCCATATGTAGTTAGTGCATAGACCTATTTCCAAATAGCAAGTACAAAGGATTGTGGGATACAGTTTTGGTGTTTGTCATTTTTGTCAATGGCATTTTACTGTGGTGAAAATTGACGTACACCCAAAACTATATCCCACAATTAATTGTAATTGCTATTTGGAAATAGGTCTGTGGTACGATGGGTCAAGTAGGGCTTCCAGATTTACAGATTGAATGACATAAATACCCCCCCCCCCCCCAAAAAAAAAAAAAAAATAAATAAGTACATAAATAAATAAAAAAGAGAAAATAGTTTATCTTCATAAATTTGTTCTCTTTTCTTTTTCAGGTATCCTTCATGATAATTCAGGACTCAAATAGTGCATATGTATTATGCACTAATGGGTTTTTGGGATGATAATCTTTGTAAATTTCACAATTCAGTTAAAAAATATATTGTCACATGATTCTTAAGAGTCATTCATGAAGTAGAGTAGACTGCATCATTAATTCAAACTTGGGTGACTGGCTAAAATCTTTGAGTGAAACCAATTATCAGGTTTGGATCCAGTCATTCCAAAAGGGAGGGGGGCTGACCTAAGAGAAAGCAGGGGTGTGAGGGAGTTGCACTAGGGAGGGCTGTGGCTGTTAAAGCTCCCCTTCCCCCGATCAATGTCTGATTGTGAAACCCCATCTCCCAGCCCTCCCCTCTTGTAGTGCTGCCAATGTCAATGAGAGTTCATAAATGTGCATGATTTTTTTTTTTGTGTATGCTTACATGACTAGAAAGTTCACAAAATTCTTACTAATCTCCCGTATACTAGTTCAAAAGTGTCAATGACTTTGCATATTATAGGGTTGTATTACTATGTGATGGTGTATTAACAAACCAGACTCTCAGATGACACTATATGCTATATTAAAGCCACCAACATTTATTTACAAAGCTGAGACGATTTCCCTCGTGGAGAGGATAAAATTTGACAATCAATCACATACTTGTATTCTGCACACAATACACAAGGTTTGTGCAGCATTTCTGCACTGACAAAAAGTTGGTCCTTCAACTCTTTTCTTGGCCTGGAAAAGAAATTTAAAAATGTAACAATTCAAAATAAACATTTACTTCACAGAAATAAGTAAAAAAAAGATGTATTTAATATGATCTAATTAACCTACACCATCGTAAAGTTTGGATATTAGGCAATGGTTGTACAAAGCACTTCCAAATGCAATTAAAGTGCCAGGCCAGATACTTATCTACAACAGTAGTTTGTGCCCCAGAAAATTTTTTAACACCTGCACATCTTATATAACAAATAAGGGCAGAATGTCATAGATGATCATGGCGAAGGGGTTTTCATGTGGGGTGCCTCCCTCCACTCGAAAAAATTTGAGATCAGATACCATGAATGGTGTCAAGGCTGTATATTTTTGCTCGTTCTTTTTCTGATACTTTGGAAGCCATGTGGACATTGTTAACTAATAGTCATTTAAATGCTAAAAAATTCTGAACAAGTCTGAAGACCTTTTTTCTGATGACTGGATAGAGCATCAGACTTGTAGTCGGCAGGTTGGGAGTTCGAGTCCTGTCGGGGTCATACCTAAGACTGGCTGGCAAGCATGCTGATTCACATCTTTCTACTGTTTGTCATGCAAACTGTGTAGAAAACTCATGGACTTAAAGTTTCATTAAATATGCTTGAGCAGTCCTAGTTGGCTAGCTGAAACATGAAACTTTTGGAAATTCTGCAACATAAAGTGTAATCTTACATCTGTTTAGTACTAGCATGGAAGTACTACCATGGTACTAGTTACTGCTATAATTTGAAAGTAAAAGACAATAATGGAAAAACCTACTTTTTCATTTTTCCGTCACTAAGAGTACAAAAAATGTGAACACCTTGTTAGCACTCATGATTTTTAATGTTTAATGAAACATATGCAACTGAAGGGAAGGACATGACTTTTGTTTGCACTGTATTTGAAACCAGATTTTTTTAAACTATATTATTTTGAACTTGACCTAAGCTTTTTATCTAGCTGACACATACTATATAACACATTTGTTTTTGTTTGGTAACAAATGAACAAACTAACTCACTGACAAAACACCAAGACAATTGCTTTCAGTATATTCATTACTTACCCATTAAACACAGGAAGGCAGCCTGGAAAAATCCCTGGGGAACGGTTCAAACACTTTTCAAACAGTTTATGTGTGATATAGAATTCTCAGGGGGCAGTTGCCCTTGCCCACTTCCTTCCAGGCTATCACCCTGACACTAGATAAAGAGGTTTGTCATGGATTGAACACAGTATGTAATTGACTTATGGTCCTGAAAGCCTAGTTTGTTAGATGACCTTGGGGAAGAGTACCTTAAACCTTCATACCTGTAGTAGTCTTATGAAGGAAAGTTGATCTTCACAGGAGATTATAGGGTTGCAATTGCATGGCAATTAATCCAAGCAAATAACCAGTAAAATCACTCAAGAGTATCACTGCATGAAGATGATTTATGTGTTTGAACTACTTCAGCTATATTTAATAAAGCGTGACCTGATCTGCATTTTTCTGTGGCCTTGAATTGAGACGTTGAACCCCATGAAGCTTTTTAATTGTACCACAGTTTTGAACCCAGTTTGCCCTTCTACAATGATCACATCCGTAACATCTGCAGTGAAATGTTTTCTGGCATATCATTTCTTCATCAATGTCGTCATTTTATTTGATATTTCTTCTGCCTCTGGAGATGTATGAAAATGTTGATTTTTTTCAAGTCAAAAAGTTTTGCACATAATAGCTTTAAACGGAATAGATTTTGGCTGAAAGGGAAAACTGGTGAGATGGGCAACCCTACTCTGTGGTTCGTATTTTTGTAACAATTACCTTTAGGAGTCAAAACTGGTTAAAGTAGAAAAACTGTCTGAAAATATATTTGTATGTTAACAAGGTTCTTCCTACCATTGGGGTTAGCAGGTGTATCCATTTCCTCTGCCAGGAACATTTACAGAAGGAGAAATTTTGGAAAGTGTAAAAGACAAGTCCATTTTCCAGTTTTTGTTGAAGTTAGGTATCGATCTACAAATTGGATATACACATATTTTGGATCATTCAAAGTTTTAAGAGGGCAATAACTGAAATCTGTAGATTTCACTGAGCACAGGTCACTCTGCATTAAACTGGTCTCTCTGCCAGTAAAAGCAATGCATGGATTCTACAATATATCTCTTTAATACTGCTGTGCTCTGTGGGGGTAACCTTATCCTCATTCTATTATCACACTTCATTAATCACTTGCTTTCTGCTTGACTGCTGAATAAACCCTGTTTTCTGTGTAGAGGTAGCAAACAGGACAAGTGGTAGATTGTTTTAAAGTAACAGCAAGTTTTATTTGAGAGCTGGTAAAAATAACTTGTGAGAGAAATACAAGGGGTGTTTTTCTCTCTCTGACAACATTGTGTATCATTTATTGGTGATAATATCAAATTTGATTACAAGCATAAATACATATGGAAATGAGGTAGTGTTTTTGAAGGATAACCAGGCATTACAAAAGTTGAATTTCAGTAAGGCCACAGAAATTTAATCTTTGATTTCATGTAAAATTAGTTCTAAAATACCACTTGTGAAGATGTTACAAACATTGAGTACAGTATGAACTTTTGCTTAGCTCTATTTCACAGACTCGCTGTACAGTTCTTATAATATCCAGCAAGGAACCACAGTGCCCATTGGGCTCTTGTTGTTACACTCTTCTTCTCTGCCTGATTACCTCTTATCACTTCAGGGAGGAAAAGAAGCCTACTACATGCATACTTGATTAAGTCAAGTTTCATATCTGATTTATTGATTGACAGTAAAAGTTGTGATTCAATACACAAAAAGTTACGTAACATTTGGGGTTAGCTAACAGGTCAGTCAGAATGTGTTTATTGCTTTTCACGCAGTGTGAACACAATGAAAGCATAGCTCATTTGAGGTCACAGATCATGTAACAAACTCAGATATTAGTTACACCCCATAGCGCCTTTGAAGTAGTGGGGTGTCTATGTTTCTTTTTCAAGAAGTGACATCACAGCATGTAAAATTATGCCAGCATTACAGTATGTCAGGGCTAAATGCAAGATGGAAACATATTGTTCAATGGGGTTTTGGATTTGGGGTTTTGGATTTTTTATTATCTAAAAATTGGGATTTTTCATTACAGCCAAGGTCTGAATTGAAGACTTTACACAAGAGAAATATTACTTTCCCTTAAAATGAGCCATTGTAGAAGAAGCAAAACATTTTGACAAATGTATTTGTAAAAATTGTAAAATTCTTTACAGTGCATAACATCTCATCATGACCATTGGTTGATAATGAGTAAAATGAATTAGTTTCTCTGTTCAACTCAGAATTTTAATTTCATGAAACCATTTTTTAGATTATTCTAGTATTCTAGTGTACTGTTGTACAGAATGTAAACACCAATGTAATTATCGAATAAGAAGCCATTTATCCAAATTGTCCCCATGCAATTCAAAAGATGATACCCCACTCTTAATATACCTTCATAGAATATGGGGGAAGAAATTTTTGTGAGACTGTCATAAATACCATTGAGAGGCTATTTCTTCTGGCCAAGAGGAACCAGCAAAGTTACCCCTAGGCCTGCAATTGTTTTGCTCACCCAGAAAATTTCAATGTAAGTGACAAATTTTAAGCAAAAATTACTAAATGTTCATATGTGAAAGGGGAACCAAATCTACAGTGTGTTGAAATTTCCATCAGACATGTATTTAATTCTCATGATATCAGCAAATGAAGTTACTAGGTTTGTGTTCCAAAGTGAGCTTTAGGGCAGCAGAGGTTGCATCACTTCCTCACATTGACAAGGAATACTTTAATTCTGTTTGTTTTTTCCTCTCCAAGGCCTCTCCATGGGGAATACAAAGTTTAAAAGTTTTCATGTCACTTTTGCAATCACATTTTGATAATATGATTGTTGAGGACTGAGAATATAGGCTGTAAGGTTTAAAAAGAAACAAAAGACTCTCTGTTATTGTGAGGATATGATGTCATATGTGCTTGCTTCAAGTTCACTCTTTGTTGAAAATGTGACAACTTAACTTGCTCATATCTTGAGAACCACACATTGGATTTTAGTGCAAATTTAACCAAAATGTTGAGAAGTAATAGCTCTCTAACAGACCAAACCTTGATATGACCTTCAACCCTTCTTTTCATACAATATTATACACATTTGGCTACCTGAAAAAAGTTGGCCCCAGAACCCAGACCCCTTGAACACCTTCAGTGACTTATGTACGGACCTGTACAGACCTGGTAGAGAGTTTGAAAGTAGTGCGTTGAATGGTATGATCAATGCAAAAAAGAGAAACCAGAGGGTCATCACTAACATAGCTAAAACTACTGTCTTCACCCAACCAGTACAGGCAAAGTAGTGGCATGCATTACCAGTGAGGGGAAGGGGGTGAGAGGAGGCAAATCCTCCTCAGATTTTGCCCTTGCCCCCCCCCCCAAAAGCGAGGCCAATTAGGAGCTAGGTTAATGGAAAAAATTGAATGATATTCCTCTCCTGGGACTTAAATTTGTTATCCAAAGGTATTCTAAAACCTCAGAGCTTCTGGGTTTTCATCCCTGCACCCCCCACCCTCAGGAGCTCATGAGCAGGTGCTTTGGATTTGATTTCACAGTGTGCCCCCAAATTTTTGCCCCCCACCTAGCATTTTCCTTTGCCCTTAGTTGCCCTCTTCCAGTTTTAACATTCTTCTGTTACCAATGGTGTTATTACACCTTGGTTCCTTCAGCTGTAGGTCTGCCTCTATGTTTGCACTTTTCATAATCAATGTGTATCCTGAAAAAGATAAGCCAACTTTTCTCTTCTTTGACTATGAGTGAATTGCTAAAACCTGACACTTTTTCCAAACACACCTGTACCTATACTTTTTACAGGTTTTGTGTCTCTCGGATCAGTTGTCCTTTGAAGGCCAAAAAGAGGGAAGGTCTCATCCAGTATTTACTTTAGCTCTTTCCATGTTTTTCCTGAGTATGATTTAAGTTCAAATATGATATGTATCTCTTTCAAGTATGGGTTTTTCATAACATGAACGGGATGGTGAAATGAGCAGTCCTATGTATCACTTACCTAGCTGTCGTATCTAAATCATAGGAAATAATTTTTGGGTAGCTAGGAATCAAAATATTTTGGTAAGGCCTCTAGAGAGCATGTGATTTACAGCTAGATACTTTTAATATAGAGCTTGCTTTTTAAGTTACAAGTTTGTGGATGTATTTATTTTCTTTGAAGATCTTATGCCATGTTTATTAGTTCGAACATTGCCTTCTGTGCAAGATCTTAAATTTTATTCCCACGGTAAACACATTAAACACTTTAATTAGGTTTCCCATTTTGTTTTAATCAAAATATTTATTTTTTCTTTATGATCATATTTTTTCCCTATGCTCAATATTTGTTGCTGTTATTTTTAAGGTTAGATTTTCACAGGAAAAATACAATTATATTCATGGTTTGACTTATCGCTATATGCCTGGAATATTATAGTGTTGTGTCCGGCCCGGGCTAAACCGAAAACGACAACATAAAAGAAATACACGAAGCGGAAAGAAGTGTTGCTTGCTTGCTGTCTTACTTTGTTCTGTTCTCTTTGTGCTAACCTCGTGCTAGCGTCTATACAAATAACATAACATTCAAATTAGGATTAACTCATACCATTCAAATTAGTGAACACAAATGAGGTGGCGCTATATTAACTTCTCTACATTCTCTCCTCTTCTTCAAAAAATAATGAACTCATATCAAAATTTTATACTGTCGAAAAATTCATTTCAAAATAATGTACATAAATACAAGGAACACCTTATATTTCACACGAAATGAAATCCTCTCATTAAAACATAATAAACTTACAATACACATTGCTTACGAATACGCTGTGACCTTCTGAGTACTGGTACACTGATTAACTTAGATGGTGAACAACTTTTACCCGGGGAAGACACAACAAATGGCGATGAGTTTAGTTCTGTTACTGTTTCAGGAGATTGTTTAACTGGTGACTTTGTTTCCTTGACTAACTCTGTGTCGGGTTTACTTTCTATCTTAGATTTTCCGCTTTCTTGAGAATCACCACCACTCTCTCTCTCAACTAACTCATCATTCCTCTCAAATGTAGTGTCTAAATCCACCAGATGTTTTGAGTTGTTATCGTCCAACACACTGGTAGGTCGACTAACGAAAGTTGCTAAGTCTGCTTGAGGTTTACTCCTCATTTGATCTATGTGTCGTTTCCAAATTTGGTTATCTACACATACATGATACGTAACTGGACCTAAAATTCTAGTCACTGTACCTTCGGCCCACTTCCCTGTGTAACGTCTAAAGTCAAGTACCAATACCTGTTCTCCTACTGAAAAATTTCTAGTATGAGAAGTCTGATCTGATCCTTGTCTCTGAGAAATTGTAAGTCCTAAGTCTGGTTTCATAACAGTTAATCTGGTTTGCAATTCCCTTTTCATGAACAACTTTGCTGGTGTGTCTCTGGTAAAAGAATGGGGTGTTGTCCTATAAGACAATAGAAATCGATCGAGTTTCACTTGAATGTCACCCCGATCAGATTTAACCTTTTTCATCGCTTGTTTGAAAGTCCTTACAAATCTCTCGGCCTCACCATTTGATGCCGGATGTTTAACAGCAGATTTAATATGTTTAACACCATTTTGTTTCAAAAATATCTTAAACTCTTCTGCGATAAATTGAGGTCCATTGTCAGAGACTAACTCTTTCGGTAGGCCATACCTAGCAAAAATAGTTCGTAGCTCAGAGATTGTTTTCGACGTAGTTGTGGATGTCATTAATATTACTTCAGGCCACTTTGAATGGGCATCAACTACGATTAAGAACATATAACCTAAAAAGGGGCCCGCAAAATCTATATGTATACGTTGCCATGGTTGCGTAGGCCACTTCCAAGTGTTTACGGGTGCCATGGGCGGTGCCGATTGAACTGCTTGACAGACATTACATGAGGAAACTAATTGTTCTATTTGTTGGTCTAACCCTGGCCAAAAGACGTGCATTCTAGCCAAAGATTTCATTTTTGACATACCAGGGTGACTAGCATGCAACTCCTTCAGTACATAATCTTGATACTTGTAAGGTATTATAACACGAAGTCCCCACAGCAAACAATTACTCTCTATAGAAAGTTCATCTCTCTTCCTGTAGTATGGAATCAACTCTGGGCTAATGGTCTGCTCATTAGGCCAACCATACAATACAAAATGCTTAACTCTTGCTAGAACTTTGTCATTATTTGTAGCATTGCCAATTTCCTTAGCACTTACAGGTAACGATTTGATTTGAACGTTATTCATATCTGTAGCCTCTTTAGTCCAAAAAACGGTGAACTGATCAAAACCGTCCTTTTCAGAAGCATTAACATCCCCTATTGGCAATCTAGATAAACAGTCAACATTTGCATTCTGCTTAGATGTACGATACTTAATGTCAAACTCGTAACCACTGAGAAGAATAGCCCAACGCTGCAGTCTTGAGGCAGCTAAAACAGGTATTCCTTTGTTCGGACCTAGTAAATATTTGAGGGGCTTGTGATCAGTAAACAATATAAATTTCTTGCCACAGAGATACATGGTGAAAGGTGCGAATACCATATACAATCGCCAGAGCTTCTCTCTCCAATTGAGAATAATTTTGTTCAGCTTTAGTAAGTTTTCTAGAGGCAAAAGCGATCGGTTTTTCGCCTTCAGGAAAACAATGAGAAATAACTGCTCCCACCCCATACGGCGAACATCTACCGCTAAAGTTATGTCTTTGGACGGATCAAAATATGTAAGAACTTCACTTGAAGTTAAAATTGCTTTAACTTGCTCGAACGCTTTTTGACAATGATGAGACTAATTGAAAGTTTCGCCCTGTTTTAGTGCGTCGTTCATGGGTCTCAAAATTGTCGATAAATTCGGGATGAATTTTCTGTAATAATTGATAAGGCCTATAAGTGACTGAAGCTCGTGTTTACTCTGTGGAGCAGGTGCTTTAAGAACTGAATCCACTTTGACATTAGACGTGTGAATCCCCTTAGAATCAACTACATAGCCTAGGTACTGAATTGAACTTTGGAAAAAAGAACATTTTGACCGTTTCAGTCTTACACCAAAGTCACTAAGTTTACAAAGAACTTGCTGCAGATTTCTTAAATGCTCATCGTCATCTTTTCCAGTGACAATGATGTCATCTAAATAACATCCCACCCCACTAAGACCGCTAAGAATTTGGTCCATACACTGCTGAAAAATGGCTCCTGAGGAACTGACGCCAAAGGGAAGTCTAGTATAACGAAATAAACCTAGATGTGTGTTTATAGTGACATACTTTCTTGACTCTGGGTCTAAAACTATCTGCAAATAGTCATTGGATAAGTCAAGTTTAGAAAACTTTTCTCCTCCATTAAGTTGAGCAAATAATTCCTCTGGGGGGGGTAATGGGTATTCATGCTGATGCAAAACTGGGTTGATGGTAACCTTATAGTCCCCGCATATACGAACGTTTCCATCTGCCTTTCTAACAGGTACGACAGGGGACGCCCAGTCGGAAAAATCAACTTTTTCCAAAATTCCCTCTCTTAATAATCTCTTAAGTTCGTTGGAAACTTTTTCTTTCATAGCAAATGGAATTGGCCGTGGTTTGTAAAATTTGGGTAACGCGTCAGGCTTTACTCTCAACTTTGCCTGAACACCCTTTATTATACCAAGTGATTTGTCCATTACATCACTTTGAGCTAGCATCTTTTGAAGTTTCTCTTCCAAACTAGAAGACACTTGTACCATATTAATTTCTGACCAATTCAATGATAACTGATTTAACCAGTTCCGACCCAATAGTGAAGGGCCATTACCTTTAATAACGAATAATGGTAGAAGTTTCTCCCTACCATTGCACTTCACTTTCACATCACATTTACCTGACAGAGGAATCTTCTCGCCAGTATATGTTTTCAACACAACTTTTGTAGGTTTTAATTCTGCCTTTTCTTTTAACACTTTATCATACATACTATGAGATATCAAGGAAATGGCGGCACCAGTATCAAATTCCATAACTAGTTTTTCATGTTCAATTTCAACTTCGACCTCAAAAGCTTTGTGTGACCCTATCATTTTCACATAATACACTGTTGCATTTCCTTCATCACTACTCTCAATTTCTGACTGACTACTATATTCAGCACTAATTTCGTCATCTTCTTCCCTAACTTGTTTTACTTCAGAACTTTTCTTTGCCTTCTTAACAAACTTACTTCTGTTCTTATGGTCTTCATGTTTCCTTTCATCTGACTGTTGACGACATACACTCTGCAAATGTCCAATTCGACCACAATTAAAACACTTATAGTCCTTCATACGACAGTTGCTTTTCATGTGACCTTGTCTTCCGCAGCAGGAACACTGTACTTTGTTGCGTAATGTCCTCGACGACATGTTGCGAATAGACTGAGAACCCTCCTTGATAATAACTGTATTTTTTGCTGCCGATTCCATACTTAGTGCAATTTTCACAGCTTTCTCCAGAGTTAACGAATCGTCTTTCGAAAGAAGCCTTTTCTGTATGTTTGTGTCAAACACTCCGCATACAAAACGATCCCTCAGTGCATCTTTCAAGAATGTACCAAAATTACAAGAGCTGGACAAATGTTTCAATTCGGCTAAGAACGCAGAAATACCCTCCGAGGCACCTTGGCTTTTATTATAAAAACGGAATCTTTCCAGTAGAACAGGCGGTTTGGGATTGTAATATTCCTTCAAACGTTTACAAATATCTGCCAAGCTCATTGAGGATGGCTTCAAGGGCGTGACCAAGTTTTTAAGTAGTCCGTAGCCTTTAGGACCCATAGAAGAAAGTAATATTGCCACTTTCTTACCTTCTTCTGTTATTCCGTTTGCAACAAAATATTGCACCAAGCGTTCTTCATAAGACTCCCAAATTTCAACGTCAGGGTTATAAGCCTCTACTTTAAACGTAGTCGTTGCCATACTGAAGGTGAAAACGGTGGTTGCCAGAAGTAAAATGTCCTGTGTTTTCATACTCACAGCTTTTAGCCCGGAAATAATATAACTGGGTAACTTTTCGTTAAATTACTCACAGTTCAGGATTTCGTAATCCTAAATCAACAGTACATCCCATCTTCGTCGCCATTTGTTGTGTTCGGCCCGGGCTAAACCGAAAACGACAACATAAAAGAAATACACAAAACGGAAAGAAGTGTTGCTTGCTTGCTGTCTTACTTTGTTCTGTTCTCTTTGTGCTAACCTCGTGCTATACAAATAACATAACATTCAAATTAGGATTAACTCATACCATTCAAATTAGTGAACACAAATGAGATGGCGCTATATTAACTTCTCTACATATAGTTTTGCAGACATGACATATCATAAATTGTGTGTATTGCGATCTTGCTGTAAACTTGGTAGGTTTTGTCATAGTGTCATAGTGAAGTTTGCGGTTTATGTTTTGAAGAGATGTTGTAAGTTGCAGTTTTAAGAAAGTTCAGTGCAAGTTAAGTACAAAATAATTTAGACCATTCGCATGGATTTGGGGGAGGCTGAAGGGTGTGGGTGTGGGAGGACCTTCCCACCACCATGAAAGGTCTCTGTCACATTTGATGTGACCATACTTTCGAAATTGGGTGTGAACAACCGATGCCTCTCCCTTCAAACTGCTGTTTGTAACTCATTTTATTTTTGATACTTTCAGTATCTCTACTGTCCTGACGATTATTTCTATGCTACGCATCCAATGTTGGTGTATAAAATTTGTCTTCCATTTCATTAAATTGCCCTCATGTTTTTGAGCTATAGTTAGATGAGATTTATAATGACACAGCAACAGGAATGAGTTCTATAGTGTCAACTACTGTAGATAAAATAGTAAAGTTTAAATATAGTTTCAAGTGGCAGTTGGAGTTAAGTTTGGTTTGAAATACAGTTCATATACAGTGCAGGTCCTTCACTTTAGTGACCTCCTACAACAAGAGGGAAATACCAGGGGCTTGTTCTCTATAACCACGGGCCCAGCCCAAATGGACCTCTAGTTATTAAGATATGTACATGCATCACTTGTGTATCCAGGATAGCAGATATCTTTGTAGCATTGAGTGTTTGTGTCATGTCCTCTAAGTACACTCTCTTCTTTCAGACAGACTTTGATAGACATGGCTGGTAATTTTGACATTTCAAAACTCACAGGAATAAATTTGCAACATCTCAGCATCACTCCCACCTCCCAAACTTTAAAGGGGCATGAGTTGATATCACTTAGTAAGAGTATGGAAGATTTTACCATGTAACAACTCTTAAATTATTTGCATAATTATAAGTTTCAGATCCAAATGCTATGTAAAAGCAAGCTAAGGTTGCTGTTTTTTTTTTTGTTAAATATTTTAAATCATGATTTAAATCAGAATAAATCAGTTTTTTTTATTTAAATCATGGTTTTTCAATTAAAAGGAATCATGGTTTTAATAGTGACTTTATTCAATGTGATATAAATCAAACAGCCCTGTGCCAAAGTAAAAATTTTTAATTTGTTTGCATCCTACCTAAATTGTACCAGATTTGTACAAAAATTTCAAAAAGTGTCAGGGCACAAATTTTGAAAAACTAAATGGAGTCATTCACTTCACTATTACTTATTCATTCATGCATGTACTTGATTGGTGCAGAAAAATTTATTCCTATGTAGCATATGAAGGTTGTCTAAGTTTGACAAATTGACCATATTTGATTAGTACAGTATGTGAAAAAAACTTTACAAGGTTTGGAAAAAAATTGGGTGAATTTCACAAACCAAATCAATGTGTTGCTTTAAGCTCTCTGTTGTCAGTGTTTCAGTGTTTCCTGACAACACTGAGAGGGGTGTGGAGCTGCTTTTCACTCCACCAAAACAAGTACTCTATAGTCTTTTGATTCTGTTGTTTGGTATAGTTTTACATGAAGACTTGTTCATCTTGTATTTGCATATTGACTTGCCAAATTGATTGATAGTTTCTTTGGATGTACCTCAAAATGTTTGACCATTCGATTCATACACTGTGAAAGAAAAATTTGTAAATGAAAGTGGGATGTTTTTCAAATTGACAGAACAACAATAGAAAAGATCCTGTGTGGATGTGTCAGAATTAAGAATCTTGTTTCACATTCGATGGTAAAAATGACAAGATTGTTCAATTTGAAACAAATACTTACTAGAATCAAAAAGGTTCTTACAAAATTTTATGCCTTGTCTGGTGGAATTGTAATCCATTCTTGAGATTGTGCTTAAAGCTTGCTGGGATGGATGTGACTAGGCTGGAACACAAGAAGGGGATATTGCTTGATGATGTAAGGGAGGGACTTTCTTTACACAGAACCTTTAAAATATGTACATGTTGAATTTCCCTGCCTACAAAAACCCTGTCCACATGGAAGGAAGGTCAGCAAACACCAGATAAGAAATTGCCCTAACTGCTTGCTTCTCACACCTTGTTAACAGAGGCACATGTGGCCAGTATTATTCTGCCTTTGTTTACATATTCCATTATCAAGCTTGAATGAGTTAAGCAGGAAGTCGGGTAAAATTTGATTACCCGACCAAACCTCGTTTTTGGTGGGGACTCAGGTGAAATATCCAATAGGGTTAGAAATTCCTCATGTAATTTGGTGATTACTCCAAACATATCATTTGGTAGTTGTATAATATTGTGCTCATGATTGAACTAATTGTAGATTAATTTGCCAGCTTAGAGTGGCTATGTTTCTGTACATTTTTGTTAGGTTCTAGATCAGGTGAATGTTTCTTTATTTGCAATAAATTGCTGTTAAAAGTTTTCTTAATGGGTATATTCCTATTATTTAACAAAATAGTGCAAGAAAATGCAAAGATTTCAAGCAAGCCAAGGTAGTTTTTACCCCTATATCCACACTCATGAGGCTAGAATTCAATAGGAGGTTTTAGCCATCAGGCGACATAAGACATCTATATATTTCACCCGAGAAAATGGCCTTTTCCCGGGGAAGTTTGGCTAAACGACCCTATTGAATTCTAGCGGCATGTATATCTTTAAGTACTTAAATTGCATAATGATAATGAATGAAAGAATGATAACAGCAACATTTAGCTATTCATGCAACTTGTCATACGTGAGTAGACAAAATGGAACAAGCCAATAAACCACAATTGGAAGAAAGGCCTTGTGTGGCCGGCTAGACTTGAACCAATTAGTTGGAAACTGCTGTAAAACTCCATCTATAACCTAACCCAACCTCATTGCTTCATGTAAAGTTTATTGTCTTGTCTTCCAATCTCTTATTATAGTGCCTGGGAAGTCCAAGTTCAGTTCCTAGATTGAGTCTTGTCAATCTGAATTTAAAAAATGGAACCAATTGCTCTTGTGCATATGCAGTGGAATGCAGCTAACAGTCCAGACAGTGACCCACAAGTGGATAAAAGGTCATGCATATATATATAACCAGATGGTTACAAGCTGAGACGTAAAACTCCAGCAAACCAATCAAAATCAAACCAATTTCTTATAACGACTATGTTATTAAAAAAGCAAAGAGGTCCTATTTTTCCAGTAATACTGGAAGGAGAAAGGTCGTTTAAGTACTGTAAGTGTGCTTGATTTAAAGGTTGGTATTTCCCAGTTTACTCATCTCCATATGCCACAACTTTTATACCTTCAAAAGTGCCTTAATTTTGCCACGAAAGTATTCCTGTCATCCTTACTTAAAGCAACTTCTCAGGTGGTGTTCCCACTAATTTTGTCTTTTTTTTTTGTGGTCTTTTTTTTTTGGTTATTTTGTTCAGTTTTCTGCTTTACTTTTATCAATCAGTTACTGAAATACAAAAAGTGCATTCAGCCCTGAAGCTCTTTCTTTTGTTTTACGTGTATATTTATAACAAAGTTTCATTCCTTAAATATCCACATAAGTTTTTGCATCGAGACATCCTTTAATACTTTATCTGTCAGATGTTACACCAGGCCTTTCAGGTAGTCTAGATAAGAAAAGAAATGGGTTATGGCAAAGATGCCTATTCTTCTCCAGATTAGCTTCTGTTTTTATTACCGATCATGTTCCTCCATCGTTAACATGACATCTAACAAGGAAAATGGAACAGAAGGAGGAAGCAATCATTTGATTAAACATCTTTGAAGATTTGCATGATGGTGACGTTCTGGGAGCGGTAATTGACAAGTCCTGAAGAGAATGTGTCGGGTGCAGCCCGTAGGAAACATGTCCAATGGGGTGATTGATGAGAAGATGAGGTTGAAGGAGATTTCAGGATAAAATAAATCACTGCACCTTCCCTATCAGACAGAACTGGACGTCAGTAGAAAAAAACAACAATTTCCGTACTTCTTCAATGTTTTGAAATTTCCAAATGTTTTAAAATGTCTGGCAGTTGTTTCCTACTTTATGTTCCATGTATGTATTTGTGGCCTTGGGGAAGTCATTTGTGTGATACATCTGTTTTCAAAGAAACAGTGATACACTTTTATTAAGACAAACACTGGCAGTACGGGGATGTGTTCTACTTCCGTCCTACCTCAACATTGAGAAGTATCGTTCCAGTTTATCTTTGAGATGGATTTTTGAGGTAGGATGCTCTTGATTGTAACTTCTGGAAAACAAAGAACATTAGAAAGGGTTATTTTACACAGATGTCTTTTTTAAGCGCTCACTTAAGATCTGCCATTGCACTTGGTGCTCAGCATAAGCAATGGAGTAGGGAAAACAAGCCAGTGAGCCACAACTGGAAAAAAGGCCGTTGCCGGCTCGACTTGAACCAACTGGTTGGAAAATGGGCCATAAAACGCCATCTAACTCACTAAAGATTATCTTCCTATGATAAACCAGGAAGTTTCAGTAAAGGGGGCACAAGGTTTTATTGATCACCATCTTGGGGGAGCTTTTTAAGGGGTGTAGCCATGCCTGACCTCCATTTAGGGAACTTGTTTATGGCAGATGCAGAGATGTATATAGTGATGTATTCAATACATCGTTGACACATATATCATGTAGGATACTATAGACGAATCCGGACACTCAACTGATGGTCTGCATGATTTAAGTTGGACGTAACTGGGGTACATTACCTTAATAAGTCTTTCAATTTCTTCCCTTACTTGTATCATGGATGGTTGTACACTGAATTGAATCTTGCTTCCCTCAATTTCACTGAATATGAAGGTTTGAAATTCTTGTAGACAACAAATGAAGATAATTTAAGGCTGATGGACCCCACTAATGGCTGCCTGCAGTCACTAAAAACAAGCGCTGATGGGATTCGTCTATGTTTTTGAGTTGTACATGACCTTTTTCCATTCATGATGAGAATGTACTTGTTGATCCTTCTGGATCTGTAGCTGGATGAGCCATGGCGAGTTGGTCACTGTAAAAATATACAGTTGATTTCCTTCCTTGCCCAGTTACACAATTTGACGATTGACAGACAGTAATACTCCATGCAAAGACGTTTTATCCAAGTCAAGAAACCCTAGCCCCATAGTACCGTGTCATTTTTGCAACCCAAGTGGACTAGAAGCTCGGTGAAGTGATAATAATAGACCTCCAGCAGTGGGTTTGGACACCTGATATACCTCAGTTGAACAATAGATTACTGAGGTTGGAAAATCAACTTTTTTACCGCAATCGAAACAGCATGCCAAGTCGGTGGTAAATTGTTCAAGATATTAAATTTAATAGTTACGTGACCTTTTTTGCATCAGTTTCTAACCAATGAGAAACCAATAGACTTCCTTTTATTTGTGGCTCACTGGCTTGTTATCCCTACTCCAGTTGCTTATGCTGAGCACAACGGGCAGTAGGTTCCATTTTTGATTCCTTGCCATAGGCTGGCAAGGAATCTATGCGATGGTGATGTTGTGCGTGTAGGTGTGTTTGTGATAGGAATGTTGGACACTTTTCATAGTTGGTATAAAAATTTGTCATGTTGAGAGGAAGAACCTTGCTTTATTTTGGTGGAAGTCAAAGGTCATTTGAGGTCACTAGGGGTCAAAAACCAAAAACCTTGTAAACATGGTATCTCAAGTTAGGAATGATCAACATTTTCCATCTGGTATACAGATTTGTCATACTGAGAAAAGGTACCTATTGTTTTTGGTGTAGGTCAGAGGTCATTTTAGGTTACCTCCATGGTAAAACTGCAAAGACTTCAAAAAAGGCTTCCAAACATAATATTTCAAGACAGGAATGACAGACACTTTCCATATTTGGTTTGTAGATTTATTATGTTGAGAGAAAGAACCCTTTTGATTTTGGTGAAGGTCAAAGGTCATTTGGGGTCACTAGCTGTCAAAACCAGAAAAACCTTGTAAACAAGAGATCTTAGGTTAGGAATGACCAACACTTGTCGTGTTTGGTATATAGATCTGCCATGCTGAGGAAGAAGAATCCTGTTGTTTTTGGTGAAGGTCAGAGGTCATTGTAAACATGATATATGAAGTTACACAATTATGCTTATTTTCAGGTTGAAATTTAACTGTCATACAAATATTTCATTTGATAGCACTTTCATGAGACTTCATTTCATTCTGCTTTATAACTACATTGATGGAAACATTTTAACAAAGAATAATTAAGTGTGGCTCAAAGAAAGCTTGCAAAAGCTTATAGCTGTAAATGCCTTCAATAAAAAGTTATAGTCCTGTGGTGAAAAAATTTTTCACATAGTTCACAAACAATATATTTTATTGGAACCACCAGCCAGGTTGATTTGGAGGCTGTGTGGATTATTTTTAAATTTTAATACTTTTTATCAATGAATAAAAATCTTTCTTTAGCCAACAATAGTGCACTTTCTTATGGGGGGGGGAGAGAAAAATTATTTGATCTCTGGCAGGTTTTAATTGGCTTAAGTATCAACTGACTCAAATTGGCCCTTTAGCAAAATCCCACACATCCCTCTTATTCCTGCCATGGACTAGGTTTCCCTTGAAACAAAAACGCATTAGATACACAATGTGGTAAAAGAAGGCACAGAACAAATGTAGTAAAATGTGATTTTCAATTGAAAAATAAAAAAGGCACCAGGTGATGAATGTATTCGGAGTCAGAGATGAAATCCTGCATGAGAAGTCAAAGCACAATCTCAAGTTGAATCATTATCTCATGAGCTCATTACAGGAGCTTGAAGGCAAACAAGTGGTTTCCTGTATGACTGCAGCAAGGTCATTTTGGTAATTCAGAGCCATCCTGCCATCAGTTGGTTTACTTAAGTCTGAGAAAGTTATGCTCTCTAAGAGTGTAATAGGTTAGTCTCATAGGTGGGCTTATCTTGGCATATGTGTAGAATAACTTTAAATTCATTTTAACGACAAACTTCTCCATCATTATTGGTAAATTCAGTCATCCCAATTTGAATTACTCTAGTAGTCTTATTCTATTTTTCATGAGCAACTCTCAAGGATCATGTGACAGTATTTCTCTCACTGTATTATGGAATCAATGAAGCTGGGATTAGATTCAATGTTTAAAGGGTTATCCCTCTCACCCCAATCTACAATTATTGTAGTAGTACACAGAAGTTCTCAATTGGCTCAGCTGTTTGATTGAAAGGAAGTTGAAAAAATGCAGAATAATGAAGGTCCTATTATTACACAGCATATACTGCCCCTCCCCCCCCCCCTCCCCCAGAGTGTTTTGACTACACATGGAGGTATTGTATGTCTGGACTTGAAGCAATAAACTGAGATTGTGTCTGGATGAGGATAAGTCTTAAATAGTTGTGGGAGGGGCTTAAGTAAGTATAGGAGAATTGGAACTGTTCTGGGTGAAAGGACGAGACTTTTAAGTCCTTAAATGTAATAAAAGGTTTATGGGACAGAAATATAAAGAAATTGGTGAGAGAGTAACCTTATGTTTCATAAAAAGATTTTGGTAACTACATATTCTTGTTCTAAGCTTTAAAAATTGCCAGTTATCTGCTTTTTTAATTTGTAATTGGTCTTGTCAGGTGGATGCTGGCCATGATGGCATGGTCTCATAAGAAAGGGATGGCAGTATACCCAGGGGTGGCATCAGGAGGTGAGGGTAGAGGAAACCACCCCTATATTCACAAGAAAATATGAACAGAAAAGGAAAAGAATGGGAAAAAAGAAAAAGGGGCACTCAACTCCTGCTCTGCTCCTCCCCCCCTCCTTCATCAAAGTACCCTGGCACTGCCCCTGAGAATGTCACCTCTTAGTCTTAGTCCAAGTGTTTTATACTCTTTGCTCTTGAAAATAGGAAATGTCAATGACATTTTTTAAGGGCATAAGTTGATTGAACTGTCAGAATGTCTGACATGCCTCTGGTGATACAGGTCAGTGCTTGCTCTGTAGTTATCAATAGGAAAGGCATGTGTAGAATCTTCAACCTAATTCTGAGTCCGAAGTGCTAATCCACTGTCAAGTCTCATTAGTATCCAAATAAAAGAAATCTCAGTTACTGATTAGAAGGGTGTTGTTTACCACTATACCTATCTGCATACTTTATCTGTCTGGTCTAATCACACCTGAGTTCAATTGATTGGTCAGGTCCATTTGTTGTTCTGATTGGTCAATTAAAGTGAGGGCAGTAGATTGTCTTTCAGTTATTGTTTTTTTTTAAGTGATCACTTAGTACACTTGCTGTCAAAGCCCATATGCCGTAATCTCACTATGGCACTGTATTTTCCATTCACATACCTCATGTTTGGTCAATTTGCCCAGCCACTGTGCAAGGTCACTTGATAGAGGGCAGTATTTTGTTTTATGTCATGGACAGTTAACCTTCAGTCACCTTCAAAGCTCTTTACATAATTAAATAATCCTCCTGACAGATTATCACAGAGATTACATGTCTGCACACACTAGGGCTGCCAGAACTTGTTAAGGTGATAGGTAAGTCATCCGTGATCTGTTTAGCCAGCAGTTTAAAAGATTTAGAAGGGTTGGATGCAAACAGTTTAATTCAATTTTATCCTCAAACACATCTCCCAGCTTTTTTTACCAAGGGAATCTGCTAATGCTGCTCTAATTAGGGAGTGTTGAAATGTTAAGCAGTGCATTTGAGTTGGTTTGTGAATATCATCAAATTTTTCTAAACCTAGCTGTGAAGTCTCCTTATATCGGACTAGAGGCAAATGGTCCAAGTTAGACTATCTCGGTGTGTGTATCCAAGTAACTAATAAATGCTTCATGAAGGGGCAATTAAATACAGTCAATTTTCACCCCAAACTACAATTTTTGTTGTACTTATATCTGCAGAAATTCTCAATGGGCACAGCTCTTTGATTGGCAGCAAGTTCAAAAAATGAAGAGTACTATAGCTCATATTATGCAGCATTGTACCGTACTGAGAGTGTTTCACTTTCAAATACTGAAATTGAAAAAATTATTTTAAACCAAGAAACCAACAAATAAAAAATTGTAACTTGAGTGAAATTATTTAGATGTAAAGTTTGGCTGATTATGCTAAAATAAGGCAGTCATCATGCCAAGCTTTCCCCCATTAGAGTTACTTAGCTTTCAAACCTGCCATTTTCCTGCCAGGGTGGGTTTTACTCTAGGTAATTTTACTGAACAGTACAATTTCCTTCAAATCACACTCATGTACCTGAGATACCTTTCCATAATATTACCATTTGCCTGTCAAGGAGGGTTTTCCACTTGATTAGTTCACTAACAGTTCATGTTAAGGGAGCACACCACCACCATTAATTTCTTTGTTGACTAACATACTATTTTGCCTTCATTAAATGGCCCCCACAGCCCTGTCTAAGTTCACACCCCACTAAAGCTACCCCTCACATGAAAGCCAAGAAGTAAGTTGGCCAATCATGGCATCACAAATTCATGATAGCATGACCACTTAGATTTTGAGCTACATGGGGAAGAAGTTTATGGGCTCTGCACCCATGCACCCCTATTTGATTGACAAAGTGACAGAAATTACCTCTTTTCACACCCAATACTAAAATAGTCAAAACTACCTTCAATCCATCCCAATTTCACATCACTTACACATTAACATCTCTTCTTTCATATCCATGGAAAATAAGCAGCAACTGATTATTCTAATGTGAGCAGTTAACACACAAAGAGGACCTAAAATTGGCAATGTACTTTGGAACTACTTTTCCAGGGAAGGCCGTTCTGCTAATGGTGGTGTGCTCGAATAATCTCATGGTCATTTACCTGACCTACCTTTCTGTTATGTAACCAATCATCCAATCATTTGCAGAGTTGTCTCAGGTCTCATTTATCCTGTTTTTTAAAGGTGTTAAACTGATGGCTTACAATGGCAGTTCATTGAGCATGTTGTATTTGTTGAAGAGCTAATTGTTGGCTCAAGGCTGGTGGTATTTGCAAAGAGGCAAAAGAGATAAAGTAACAGTAATATGCTTAAATTTGCTACCTCACTCTTGTGGCTGAAATCCCCTCATGAATTCAGGACAGTGGCCTATCCACAGGGATTTGGGGGTTGAAACCCCACATGACCCAACCTTGAAAGAAAAATAATGGCAAAAAACACCTAAATTTGCCATTTTCCTTCCTCCTCTTAGACTTTTTCCTCATGTCGGGCTCCAACCCCCCCCCCCCCCCATGACACACTCCTGATACTGATTTAGTAACTTGCTGGGTGCATTTGCTACCATGCACACACACCTGTATCAAATTGCTCAGTAGATGCCTTTCTCAGAAATACTACATACCGTTTTGATTGCGGTAAAAAAGTTGATTTTCTAACCTCAGTAATCTATTGTTCAAGTGAGGTATATCAAGTTTCCAAACCCACTGCTGGAGGTCTATTATTATCACTTCAACGAGCTTTCAGTCCACTTAGGTTGCAAAAAATTACACAGTACTTTGGGCAGGATTGTAATCAAAACCCCCTCTCCGTGCTTTGCAAACTGTGGCTAGGGTTTCTTGACTGGGATTAAATGTCTTAGCATGGAGTTTCACTGTCTGTCAATCATCAAATTGTGTAATGGGGCAAGGAAGGAAATCAAGTGTATATTTTTACCGTGACCAATTCGTCATGATATTTAATCAAAAAAAAGGAAAAAAAAATTTCCACCACTGTCAATGCCTGTATCATTCACTCCCAGTTTCTTTGTCACTTTTGTAGAACTTGCTATTTCTGTGTGCAAAGTGATGGCAGTGGTGTCACCTTAATTACAGAATTGACTTAATAGTGACTTACCATGGGTGAAAATTGACATGTCGCAAACTCCCCAAGCATACAGACATGTCTGCGGGGTAGTACATAACGTGAGGCATTCTCATGATGTGAAATTAGAACACATTTGTCGTTTTTCCCTGTACTGCCATGACATTTATGTCTGCCTTTTCTCTTAAGCTCAACCCACTTTGCGCTGTCATTGCTCTGAACTTAATGTGTTAGCTACTTTGATGTATGTTACATTTGTCCAATTATTGCAATTGCACAATTTAATTTTGCACTATTACGTGGAAACCTCCATGCTACAACACATAACATAACAATTTGACAGAATCTCAATGAGAGTTACATCACTGGATGAGCACCATCATGGTATTGGAGTGATGCTTTTGATCATCCTTGACTTTTTAAACAACCAACATCATGTCTGTTTTTTCAGTTTGGGAGCCCTGTTATAACAAGTTTCACCCACATATGTCATGAGCAGCTGTTTAAAGGGCAAAAAGCAGTCTTCCGAACTATTTTAAGAAACAACGACCAGAGTCCACAGATTTGTTCTATCTCCCTTCCCAGTATCTTTCATAATTTTGTTTCCTTTTATTTGCGCCTAGTTCAAATAATGTTAAAGTGTACCTCGAGTTAAAAAGATTCAAAAATATATAATTATGTATATCAATTATAAGAGAATGAAAAATGAATTCTAACAGTCTTGCCTCTCAAGCAAGAATACAGTTACCTGAATTGTATTAAAAATAATCAGTACTTAATATTAATGTTAAAAAAATACATCTTTTTCATAATTTAAGGCATATTTTTTAATACCTAACGTTTGAGAGAGACTATATCCCATTGCCTGCAATATTGAATCCTCAGGCAATTGATCTCATTAATGAAACTTTCTTGTATTAGTGACAAAAATGTCAGCTAACTAGTCTAGGGATGGAATTTTAAATTAGTTAATCTCATCTGTAAAATGTATACGTCTGGTTAATAAATTAAACTATAAACATTTTAAGAAATTGTGCTGTGATTGAAGCATATTTTGCTTGGGGTCTTTTTCAAATAAACAGGAACCCCATGGATACCCTGAATGTCTGCAGTGTACCCCTTAAGTGAGGGTCGAGAAAAGGGAGACCTGTCATTCAACTTGGGAGAAAGGTGAAGTTGGTTTCTTAATTGCTGGTTATTTTTTGAGATTGGTCAATATTTCAAATTTATTAGTAGAGCATGAATTTTGCACATTTTGGTTCAGATTTTCAAAGAGGCTTTCCGAAGTATACATTTGTAACTCTTATCATATCACTTCTGTTATAATCCAAACTGATGAAGACTGGTGGGAGGGAGGGCATAGTTTCCTGTTGGGGAGTTAGGTTGATGAGGCTTTAATAAAAAGGCAGGTTCTTCAATGAAGTTCAGCCTCCACAATTTTTCAGATTTCCCTCCAAAAAAAGTCCAAATTTTCCTACATTTCTTCATAGTCTCAGATCTTTCATTTTTTTGTATTAAAAGCCTGAAATTATCCTTCCTCACTTTCCACCTTCCTGGTTGTTGCCAGTGCACCAGGTCTGCCCCTCACCCTATCAAGCAGTTGGCTCTCTTGTCTGGCACATCTTGGCATGACCTGTGATGCTGCATGACTAGAAATTACTACATAGCAAATTGATAGGGCAATGAAGTGTATGTAGTCCAATTGTCCATATTTACAGTGCTGGCTAAAGCGTCATTGGAAATGCAATTCAATAAAGATTTTTTTTTTTTTTTGGGGGGGGGGAGGTGGGTATTGAACAACTGAAAAATATCAGGTGTTGCACTCAGTTGAAAAATATCAGGTGTTGCACTCAGTTGAAAAATATCAGGTGTTGCACTCAGTTGAAAAATATCAGGTGTTGCACTCAGTTGGCTCTCTTGTCTGGCACATCTTGGCATGACCTGTGATGCTGCATGACTAGAAATTACTACATAGCAAATTGATAGGGCAATGAAGGGTCTTTGGAAATGCAATTCACTGAAGATTTTTTTTTGGGGGGGGAGGGGGGGAGGTGGGGATTGAACAACTGAAAAATATCAGGTGAGAAAAAAACCCAAGTAGTTTATATTGTTAGATGATGTTATGCTTCATTTCTGACTTTCATATGTGATATTCACAAATATAAACTGCTTCAGATTTGATGTATCACCTAGATCGGAGTGAGGACCATGCTTAATTGACTGGAAGGGTAATATATTAGATTTGTTTAACTGAAGAATATGTATTAAAAATTTATCAACACATAATGACAGCTAATTCAAAGTAAGGCAGAACAATTTCCCGGCCAAAGGAAGTTTCTGATAGATAGAACTTCAGTTACTTGGAGTTAACAGTTTGTTCACCCAAAGTTTCCAAAACTTGATTGCAACTTTCATGATGTTTCTAAAATGTATATTGTTTTTAGGAATTGAAGTTGTCACTGAAATTTATATTCTGGGATTAAATAGTTGGATAATAAGTAGAGATATTTTGTATGTTTGCCATTTTGATGCATTTTAAATGCTAAAATTCTCTTTACATATGCCAATTTCAGTGGTATTAAAAGTTTGGCAGTATGGTGACCCATTTAGCATTTACTCCAAATTTCTCAAAATTTGCATTCAAGATTTCAAATGAGAGCTATCGTTGCTTAGGTAAGTTCTTCCTCAATTTTAGAAATATCCAAAATTAAATTTTAAATATACAAAATTTGCAAAATAAATTTTTACTTTTAATTTACATAATAAATTTTAGCAACCTGTTTTTCTACGAGAAAGGGATAATGTCTTCCCATTTTCCCATTTGAAGAAAAATGCTACTTCCCTTCACCCGTTTCCAAAATATGGCTGAAATATGGACCCCTTAGGACCCGTTCTTTCTTTCTTTCTTTTTGACACATTGTTCTTCTCTGCCTGAATACACTTGATAAAGTCAGGTACATTTCTCACATCTGATTTAGATTGATTGTAAAAGATATCCCCAAAATACACACAAAGATGTACTATTTGGGGTGAGTTAAACAGGCCAGTCAAGCATAGGCGTACAGGGGTAATTTTCTATGAGGGGGCAAGAACTTTTTGCACAATTAAGGTGATTGTTTAATGTTTTGCCCATGTCGTGCCCAAATAGAGCAACTGCTTTTGCCCAAATTGGGAGGGCAAGTGCCCCCCCCCCCCCGCAGCCCTGCCTTGTACGCCTATGCAGTAAAGTATGTGTTGATTGATTTTCATGCAATGTGAACACAATAAAGCTAGCATCTAGATCACTTGAGGGCCCAGATCATGGAACAAACTCACAAGTAAGTTACACTCCACACTGCCTTTGATCTGCTGGGGTTGTCTATGTTGCATTCTCTAGAAGAAACATCACGCCATGTCTTTTGATAATAGTTAAATCTCACAATTTTTGATTCCTTGCCGAAGGCAGGCAAGGAATCTATGCGATGGTTATGTCGTGTGTATGTGTGTGTGTGTGTGTGTGTGTGTGTATGTGTGTGTGTGTGTGTATGTGACGCTTTGGCTTGTAAACACGATATCTCAAGAAGGGTAAGTGTGACTAACCTCGTATTTGGTGTGTAGGTTGGTCATATTGAGTAGATGATCCCTATTGTTTTTGGTGGAGATCAAAGGTCATTTGGGGTCACGAGAGGTCAAAAGGTCAAAACTTTGTAAACACGATATCTCGAGAACGGTACATGTGACTATGCTCATATTTGGTGTGTGCATTGGCCATATTGAGTAGATGATCCCTATTGTTTTTGGTGGAGATTAAAGGTCATTTGGGGTCACCAGAGGTCAAAAGGTGAAAACTTCGTAAACACGATAACTCGAGAACGGTACATGTGACTATGCTCATATTTGGTGTGTGGGTTGGTCATATTGAGTAGATGATCCGTATCGATTTTTGTGGAGGTCAAAGGTCATTTGGGGTCATGAGAGGTCAAAAGGTGAAAACTTCGTAAACACAATAACTCGAGAACGGTACATGTGACTATGCTCATATTTGGTGTGTGGGTTGGTCATATTGAGTAGATGACCCGTATCGATTTTCGTGGAGGTCAAAGGTCATTTGGGGTCACGAGAGGTCAAAAGGTAAATTCCTTAGAAATTGCTTGTAAACACAGTATCTCAAGAAGGGTAATTGTGACTAATCTCACATTTATTGTGTGGATTGGTCATATTTAGCAGATGATCCCTATTGATTTTCCCAAAGGTCAAAGTTCATTTGGAGTCAGCATGTTCAAAGCCTGACAAGCTTTCCTTCACAGTCTTTCAAGAAAGGTCACTTGTAGGGTCCTGTAATTTGTCATGTAGATGGCACATAGTGAATACATGGTCCCAGAAGTTTTTGGTGGAGGTCAAATGTCATTTGGGTTCACGAGGGGCAACGGGGATCTCAATGTAGGAAGATTCGATGCCTTGCATGTGTACTTTGTGGGAACATTATGGAGCCCTGTTAATTGAAAAACATTGCAAAGCAATGTCAATGTGAAAAAAGGCCTTACATTTCAGCAGCAAGGAATCACTAAGCCTTTTGGCTTTCTGGTTTTCTGATATTATTTCTCTTCAAAGTATCTTCCGTAATATTGTAAGATGTCACTGTAGCATATCCAAAGTAAATACCAAGTAGTAATTCCTATTGAATTTCATATTTGAGGAGAAAAAAACATTGTCACATTTGATTCTCAAGTGTCAGTCATGAAACAGGGCAGTATACCACACAGCTTCAAGTAAGGGTGACTGCATTTCCCCTTTAAGCAACAGCTAAACAGTAAATAGATTTATCTTCATAGAGAAAAGTCACCTTGGTTTGTGATAACCCTCTGAGATGAGAAATATAGCCATCAATAAAATACCCACTGTGCAAATCATGAGAATATTGCTGAAACAATTTTAAATGGCCCCAGAGAAAATTACATGGAAATTGGTTGTATTCTTCATCAGCCTTTCTGTTTGAAGAGAATGATTTGGGTGACGGAAATAAACAAATAAGTGACTTTTCTCTTGCTTTGCTTTTTTTTTCCATTTTCAGAAAGCACTTCTCTCACTTTTGAGCAGTACATTTTATTTGGGATGTCATATGAAGAGGTATATATTCTTCTAACATGACAAAACTTCATCATAATACCTCTCTTATACAAGTTTAGTCCAAAATAAAATAAACTGTTACAGAAAATTACTTTAGATGAGAAACCGAGTTTATACTTCCTGACCAGATGAGAGTACATTGCTTGATATTCATCATTAACTGTCGACAGTGTCGAGTTTGGCATCGGGCCTATGAAATTTATTTTCACATGGTTTGAATAAGATACTGAGGGTTGTAAGGGACTGGTGATCCTTTTCTAGAAAGTGCCCCCTCACATCTCGTTGCAATGTATTTCCATACTGCAGTCCCTCTAATGCATTGTTTTGTTTCCCAATGTTGAGCTGTAATTTTCCTCCACCTTTGTCCAACTCTTCCATTCTGTTATAGTATGGCACCCTCAAAAGGAGCCATATAGGGTAATGGTCCTTTTGTTGGGGATATGTAAATAGTTTCCAGAGTTAATTTCCCAGGGTTTGGTGATTCCAGGCTGGGGACATTGAACACATCACTGGGAACATCGAACCTTGAGAATGATGAATCATGTAAACATTCCCAACAATTGAAAACTGGGAATATCCAACCTTGGGAACATTGAACTGCAGGAACATCTGATGGACTTACATTAGTCTTAACTTCAGTACTACTTCACGTGATGAAATTTTCCTTTTACGTTCTGAAACATTTTCCTTCTCTGCTTGATAAAAGCTTATAGCCTCAGGGAAAAAGTTAATCACACTGCATGCTTGATATAGTCAGGCTTTACAGGATTGACAGAACCAGATATACCAAAACCTGCACAAAAACATTTGGCATTAGCTAACAAGTACGTGTTAATTGCTTTTTCACACAGTGTGAACACAGTGAAAGTATAGATCCTTTGAGAGTAACTACACCCAGATACCAGTTGCACCCCACTCTGCCTTTGATCTAGGGGTGCCATTGTTGTATTAAGCAACAGCATGAATTAATACACCAAGGTCAGTTGATTGACCCATCCCTTTCAATCCTTTAGACTCTCACACATTCCTGAACAATCATGCAAGTGTCCTTGACCTTGTTGCACTTTTTGTTCATACAATGCACTTTGTCCCAGCATGCTGAGGTTGTGTTAAATGGGGTTATTTTCCCAGCTTTGAGATTAGTACCTCTTCTCTCTCTCTCTCTCTCTAAAGCTGACATTTCCGTTTCCTGTAGTTATAAATTCAAATTGACTGTGCCCATGTAAAAGGGAACAGTCTCTGCCTCACATTCCATCCTGCAGTTTCCTTTAAAGGCTCAAACATCTTCAGCTTAAAGTCTGCAGAGAATATAGAGTGAGCAATTAAAAAATACCCCATCTCCTGCTACTCACCTACCTTTCGCAGACCTCATACCTGTAATCCCGCAGAGTGATCTCAACGCTTTGTGAGTGGTACTTCTAAGAATAACAGATTTGGAACTTTCAGGGATGTTTTTCAGGCACAGCCTCCTTGTGCTTGTCACTCATGAGCTATTTGATATATTTTTGGGGCTGCTAAAAGGAAAGGCTCTCCTTCAAGTTTGGTCGTATGTGGAAAATGCATGACTTTTTTTGTCCTCATCCGATGCACCCATACGTCTAATAACCTTGTTGGTTGTCGATTGCTCACATAAATAAGGGATAAACCTCTTCTGAAATCTTCAATCTATATCCAGCTGAATGTAATGCATTTTTTCTCGGCCTTTTTTTGTCACACTTTTGCGACCACTGATTGATCAAAAACAACTTGACACATATGTTGTATGATTAGTGGCAGGTTAGATAACATATCTCTGACAATCTTTGTGAAATTTACAAGAGAGACAAAGAGAAGAACAAGCAATCCATTAGGGACGTCTGGTAGAAGGAAGAACAGAAAGTCAAAACTATACGCCTGGAAAAATGTACATGGTCCCTAGATAAAAGTGACTTACTGGTAAGAGGATAAGAATGCAAAAGTTTTGATACAGATGTTGAAGGAGGGTGCATAGTAAAAGATGTATTCTTCATTCTGTATGTGTAGGTACTCAGTTCTTTCAGTTGGATGCAATTGTGGAATCTAAACCTACTGTTGTAATCTCAAAATGTTTCTGTTTTGTGCAAAATGTTAAAAGTCCAGTTCTCTCACCCCAAACAGTACCAATTCTCCTAACCTTCTTACTTAAGCCCCTCCCATAATTGTCTGAAATTCATCCTTATCCAGTCACAATCTCAGTTTATCGCCTCAGGGTGAGCATAGAAAAGCCTTATGTGTATAACCAAAACACTCTCAGTACAGTTCATGCTGTGTAACAAATGCTTTGGTTGTCTGCATTGTTTGAATTAACAGTCAATCAAAAAGCTGGGCCAATGGAGAGTTTCTGTACCCCCCTACAAGAAGTATAGTTTTGGGTGAGAGGAGTGGCCCTTTAAGTGTGACTGCAAATATTAAAAGGGCAATGTTACTGTTGTTTCTATTTTGTGCTCAGTTTGATTCTTTGATGCATGCCATGTTTGTTATGTCCCATTAGAGAATTCACTCACTTGAAGCTTGGACAAACTTCCCCTGACCTTGAAGTCCTTGCCAGCTGTTACACAACTGACAAAAGGCAACATTGTTGTGGATTTCATGGTCCAGTGACTGCAGATTGTTGTCTGCAGTTTCTGTTGTTGTAAAATGGGCCAAGTCATTACGCTATGGGCCAAGTCATGACGTCCACTTTCAAGACTTTCAAGGGACAGAATTCTCTAATGTGTTTTACATTCCTAAGGCTGGTAGCCCAAATTGCTTCAAGAAAGAATCATTTCAAGAGGAACATATAATTGGAGGGGTGCAATTTCCACTTCTCCAAGAAAAATTAAAAAAGTTATAACTGTACCAACTTTTTCCATATTTGGCTACATTATTTTGTTTTACAAGATTGTGTCATATGTGTGATTTCAACTCCACTCCCATGTATATCCTCGGTCTTCATTTAAAAAAAGGGGTTGATAAACTTTATGACCATTCACCTTTCAAGAGTTGTGCAATAATGTGCTAAACATAGTGCATGATCGCAAACATTACGGAATATTAGCCTTTAGGGAGATTTGTCGTCATGGCTACTGCAGTTTTGGTGCAAAAACTTTGGTTGCCAATTATAATACCCAATGCCTAGTTCTTTACTCCAATTAACTGCTTCAATGAGCAGCAGTTTTGGATACCATTCTGTTGCAATAGAAGCCCAACAACTTTGGGATTCAAATAACAACTTGAAACAAAATTCTGAAATAATTGATGGCAAAATGGGATCAAATTACTTATATAGTGCATTGAAGGACTATGTTCCCTTTCAGTTTGTTTTTGAGATAAACTGCATGCTAACAAATGTTATCCTTCATCATGGTCATTTTCAAATGCTTAAATGGACATGTATAATTAAATTGGCACTGAGAACAGTTCTTGATGAGATTGACCATTGGGCATTTTTTCGAAATGAAAGTGCTTTAAATGTTGCAGTGTTCCAAGGTAGAGAAGATGGAGCAATAAATCTTGAATTCTAAATCTGTGATTCTAGTATGTTTGCCACATACAACCTCTTAAGAGAATTGTCAAATCTCCTGCTCCCCCTAATTTTGCCCCCTGTCACCAGAGGTTGGAAGTGATGTTAATTCATTTGAAGTTTTATTTTATAGTTCTGTGTATACCTGTATCATTACTGCCAGCTGGTGCTATAATTACAACACTATACTATTTACAGCAGTGAGGTAATAATACATTATTTGTGTTTACTCTGGGTGCGTAGAGCTACTTTTATCATGAAATGCTTCCATGTACCAGTAAAACACTCATTAACCCAGTGGCATATCGTAGTGCATGGCTGTCGTCACACCTCCGCAGCCATAAAACCAGCTCATTTTACTAACTAGAAAAAATAGTTATCTCATTAAATAAATAGATACATTGAGTTCAAACTCTGGAATGTAAACCCAGTCTGATTGATATCAAGGAAAACTCATTTAGCGTAATTTTTTACATCATTTGCACCTAAGTTTTGTTATGTAGGGCCTCTGTTTCTGCTGCTATATCCATACGAACATTCCTGCATCCCGGTGTAAGTACTTAGAGGAGGTAACTGTTGTATTTCATTTGGATCCATCATTGTTAACAAGATGCCTGTGTGGCAATAAACAACCTTGTAATTAGGGGTTTCATCACATGGGTGAATGTCTACTCAAAATCTTTCCCCAGTAATTTACGACACTATGGTGTCAGTTCAGAATCCTTTCTTGCCAATGTTGCGAGTCCATGCAGGCTTGATTCAAACTTTATTTCACTGTTTTTCCATGTTCTATGTCTTTAGAAATTCCTTCTGGTTTAATGTCCACGAAATTTTGTCTGGTTTGAAGAGAGTTGATAGGACATTCAGTTTACTTTGCATCAAGTTTTTTTCTGAGAATGTTCAACTTTCTCTTGATGGGCTTAGTTAGATAATTGAGTTTTATGGTTCAGTTTCTCACCATTTGGTTTAATTAAGTCCCGTTTCCAGTTGTGGCTCACTGGCTTGTTTCCCCAACTCCATTGCTTTTGCTGAGCACCAAGCACAATGGCAGTAGTATCTGTTTTAATGTCTTGGGTATGACCCAGCCAGGACTTGAACTCTCGACCTCCAGACTGCAAGTCTGATGCTCTAACCACTTGACCTCATATCATAGGGACATTTGGCTATACAGTCTGCAAGTCCTGCCCATTTTAGGCAAAATATAATTTATCTACCTTGTCACAATTGTGATTTTCCTGCTTTGTTACTACTGTACATGAAAACATTTACAAAATCACTTAACTTTTGGACATTAATATACAGCACAAACTCCACAACTAACCCTTCCCCCTGTTCCTAACTGCCTCTGCAGTCTTGTTTGAAAAAAGAGCATTAATACTTGTTTCTAACATGTTATGTGCTAGAGCAATTTTCCTGCATAAACCATTTATAGCAAGTCTTAAATTACTAATAAATGATACATATTACAACAAATATGTATTACATACAACAATTTATTTCTAATAGGTTGCTAGCCTTTAAACCAATGAGTAATTTATTTTTCAGTCTGCTTTTCAGATTATGACTGCTATATATTTGCCACATTTATGATGATTTTAGGCCATTTAGAAAGGTTTCTATAAAGTATTAAAGTACCAAAATATTAGAGCAGAAATTAATCAAAGAAAAAGCTCCATCTGGAAACAAAAAGTTACAGTTGATGTTAAAACTTTTATCCTCCTATCTTAGATTCTGCCTCGAGGTTTCCATGTACAGTAAACTAAATTTTAAGAAAGCCCAAATGAATGCCACTTCCTATAAATATAAACATAAATCACTGCTTCTATCTTTCTAATTCATTACCTGAAGTATCAAGCAAAAGAACAAAATTGCATCCATCTATCACAAAAATCGGCCCACCGTATCTCTTTTTGATCGGTAAAACCACTCCCAATAAATGTCGCAATCAGTGATCCAACAAATATCGTTTCTCCAGCTGATGGGTATCATGTGTCGACCTAGTTTAAGTTCCAAGGAATATCAAAAAGCATGAAGGGTACGAACAATTTACCCAGATTAAGCAATACTGTGGAATGGTGGTTCCTCAATATAGTGAATTTTTTGCAGATAAATTTTCAAAATCATGTGACTTAAGGTGTACAACAAAATGGGATTGAAGTGAAAATTTGGGACTAGTTTGGAACAGGGTTTGGAATGGCTAGGTACATGTGATTTATGGTCACGGTTTGTAATTGAATGGATCAATGGAGAAATGGTCCATCCATTCATCCATCATCTGGTTTGAGAGGGTGATAGTCACTTCGTCAATATCCATAATCTCTGGAATGGAAGTGCCATAGATGAAAGTTCTTGGGAGAACGAAATTTTGGAAGGATAATAATTACGATATTGACAAGGTGGATTTGAAAAATGCTGGTTACAAGGAGGAGAAATTAAATTTAAGAGAGGTAATACATTCTGTTAATTACTTTGATGATTAAAAGAGTTTTCTGGTAATGAAAACAAGTTCAGCTTTATTGTGTGCAATCTTTAGGTAAGTTAGTTAAAGTTTTACGGCCCGGTTTCCAACCAATTGGTTCAAGTCGAACCTTTTTTCCAGTTGTGGCTCAGTGGCTTATTTTCCTACTCCATTGCTTTTGCTGAGTACTTAGCACAACCTTTAGACTATATAAGGTTCTGAAATTTTAAAGTGATTCCTGTACTTCGTTTTTATTATCAGCTTCAGTGACACAAATAGTTTGTTTGAAATCCCTTCACCTTTTAGCTTCATCATAATCTTAAGAGCTTTACAATTGTGTAACAGGAAGCATGGTTCAGGAATGGTAAGGTAGAGGTGAGAAATTGGTGAATTCCCTGATTGACATGAGTAGGTTCTATGGAGGGGGCACTAGAAATATTTTCCTCTTCGGAACTGGCTAAATGCAAAATGGTGTCCACAAATTGCCAATACAGAGGTAGATGGTGCAAGTCTTTAAATGTCCAAGCTCTTTGTTTGGTTGTTATAAATTGAGAAGGGAAGGAGGACTACTTAAGGAGTTCCTGAAGACTCTGAGACTCTGATTTTTGTGTCCTGGGGAGGGGTCCAAAGGGAAGGTGTGCCCCCACCCCTTAAATAAATTGATGCTTTTTGAGAAGGGGTGAGATGCAAAGTGATGCTGTTTTTTAAACATTTCGAAGCATATCTTACCACACATGACAGGTGGTAGGGAGTGTACTCCTGTTGCTAGGTAGGGAGGGGTCAGTCAGACAACTTCCAAGTGATTTCTCCTGGCTAGCTCATTCTCCCCTCTCCCAACTACTTTCAGAGTGGGGACATGACCCCTCACCCCTGAACAGTGAACAGGTTCAGTCCCATGGGGGAAGAGTAACCAAGTTTGGAGGATGCAAGAAGTAGCACTTACCTGGGAGAGAGGGTACTGAGGATATCCCCCTTTCTTTGGAAAATTGCCTATTTTTGCCCTAGATGAAAAACAGTAGGCCTACAGAATTTTCCACAAGTTGACATAAGTAGAAGGGAAGTTTTTATTGTAGTGTAGTTGTTTTTCTGAGAAATAATTTTTATCCTTCATTGTCAACTTCTTTGTAAGAAAATTTGGGTGGGGGACAAAAGCCCCCCGGCCATCCTCAAAGTATTTCTCTTCCTTTGTTTTATCAATATTTTAGACATTGTTAAACCTAGGTTTCAATATGGAACTATGTAAATAAAGTTTTGCCTTGTAAAGTTTTGATAACGATGAATGTTGTTAATATATATTGCATATTTCACAAAATATTAAACAAAAGAGTTTACTCTTACAAAATTTCACAATTCATGAGGAAACATGTTACATGATTCTCAAACAATTCCTGAACCAGGATACACTTCCAAAGTCTAAATCAAGTTGGGGGTGACCAGATTTTCTTTTTAACTCTGAGACTTCCATTTACTCATCATTTTTGTCTGGTAGCTGGGGGTACATGTCAGATATTATGGCATATCGTAGTAGGTATTGTATGTTTTATTGTAGATGCTCGATCTAGTCATTTCCGATGCTCAAGTTACTCCCCACTATCGGCATGTCACCTCTGTTAGCTACAGCTAGTCATTTCAAGATTGTTCTGTTCTGAGACCCCAATCCTGCCATTATTGCCCAGGCCTTGAATTGTGAGGCATGCCAGAGCGATAACACATCATCACTCGCCTCAAATCATTGTGAGGAGTGTGATTTTTTGCACACCTAGATGATGAAGGTAGCTCATATAATCTATTAAAGTTTAATATAAAAACACTGCTGCCACACTCCTTAATCTCCTGGAGGAGGGCAATTTGCAGCACACCTGGAAAATCGAATAATTTCAAGGCCTTATAATGTTGTTGGTACCCGTTCCCTCCTTCAGTCCCTGCTCTAGCTGCATAAGCAGTGGAGTGGGAGAAAATAATTCAGTGACTCCCAAGAAATATATAGAGGCAGTGGTTGCCACTAGATGAAATCCAAAGGTTGGAAGTTTAGGCATAAAACTCCAACTAACCAAACCATCCCTCCTCCAATCACTTTCTCTCCTCCTCCTCCAATCTGTATCAAAATTGACCGCATGTTTGGTCTAACGGTAGAGCATCTGCCTTTCCTGTGGAAGGCCCGGGTTCGATCTCCAGGTCGAGTCATACCAAAAACTCTGAAAAAGGAACTCACTGCTGTTGTGGGTAATGCCCCCCATAAGCAGTGGAGTAGGGGAAACAAGCCAGTGAGCCACAACTGGAAAAAAAGGCCATGGCCGGCTCAACTTGAACCAATAGTTTGGAAACTGGGCTGTAAAACTCCATCTAACTAACCTATCTGAATTGATGCAGGCCTTTATAGACCACTATACCATGCTGCCAATGTTATTTCTCTTGTTTCATTGTGATGTCAGTCTGGTCTCACCTATCAGCCAAGCCATTAACTCATTCCTGCTAGTCACTCAACCATTCCTAGTGGAAGTAATCTATCACTGTTATTTTCCTCCATCGAAAGTTTTCCGCAGTATATCCATCTCCCAGAGATCCATGGTGCCAGTAGTATTATCTTATATCACAAAGAGTTTGAACATTTAACTGTAACAATTGTCTGAATGCCGGAGACTAGATTTACTTAGCTAGAGGTGTGAAGTAATTAAATTGTCAGCACGACGCAAATTAATTTCTTTGAAATTTTCTCACTAGTGTTGTGTACTTAAATGTTCAGCATGAACTGCGGACAGAATTATGTTACGTACTTTTGCATGTTGCCTGATTTGCCAATCAAGCAAATGCTAGGTTTGATTTCTCTAGAGTATCAAGGATGAGCCTTTAGATTGACAAATTAATACCAGGTGGTGTGCATCTAAAGAGATGAATGATGGGTAATTCTTTACATCTCCTCCTTCCAGCAAAATGGAAATCTGGATCACTATCCCTTAACACGCACCCTTGCCAACCCCTCTCTCCACTCTGTTCATCCCCTTTGCCAGGGGGAAATGCCCCTAGAGACCATTAGAGAATCCACTCTCTTGAAACATGGACAAACTTATCCTGTCCTTGAAGTCCTTGATTGTTACACAACTGACAAAGAGCAACATTGTTACAGATTACATGGTTTCAGTGACAGTCTATTGTTGATTGCAGTGTGCTATTGTTGTCGGCCAAGTTGTTACGCTATCGGCCAAGTCATGACGTCCACTTTCAAGGGGCAGAATTCTCCAATGCCAGCTGTACTCTCATATTGCATGATGGGCTCTGTAGCAAGACTGCTCTCAGTTGTAATAGAGTGTAGTTTCGCTGAAACAGCTTTCATTCAAGTGTTGTTGCCTTTTATTTTTATTAAATGGAGCTTGATAGAAAATATTAGCCCTTTAACTTTTTTTTTCCTTTTCTGAATGAACTGATTCAGTTTACCATAATATAGAAGAGGTTGCTTGTATTAGAAGAAAAAACAAATTTGTGTTAATAACTGTGTAATGAAAAATTTTTGTGGTTCAAAATATTCGACCCAGATCTAAAACTAGACATCCTCCACTACACTGTAACCAATCTCAACTTAGAGATGTTAGACTATGATCATAGATAATTATCTCATCGCTCCGTGAGGAGGATGAGATATTGTAGTCACTTTGCCTATGGCGCTATATATGGCAATGCCAGCTTAAATCACAGTGGTTACTATGGTAACGGTAAATTTTCCCAGTTTACTAGTCTCAAGGTCTAACCCATGGTGAGGTACCCTGGGATGACTGAAGGTCCAGTCCTGAGAGAGGGGTCAAAACCTGTCTGTCTGTGTGTGTGTTGATGGGTGTGTATGTGTGTGTGTGTTTAATTTTGTTTTCCTAATATCTTGTTTTGTTTTTAATTCAGCATTAAATCAATGACAGTACATTTATGTGGTGCAGAATTAAAGTTGTGACAAAACTCTGATTGCAGCTTTAAGTCATAGCAAAAGAGGGCTTTGAAGCACTAAAGGACCTCCATATATAATTATGGGTGGCAATTTTTACAAATGAATAAAACCGTAAGTTGCCTGGCTCTTTTCTTGTAGTGAGGTTGAGGCTAGAACACATCATGAATCGCCCCACAAAAAATGACTTGCCCCCTCCCCTAAAATGAATTCTAGTTTACTGGTGTACATCCCAAATGAAATGGGGATTACAGTCAAAAAATTAAAAGATGGAAGTAACACAAATATCTTTAAAAATTAAAATGATGCAAATATCTTAAACCATAAAATGATAAAATAACTTACACAATATATTGATGCAAATAACTAAAGTAATTAAATGGTGCAAGTATTTGAAATAATAAAATGATGCAAATAAGTAAAACAATAAAATGCAAATAGCTTAAGTAATAAAATGATGCCAATATGTTAGACCATAAAATGATGCAAATAGCCAAAGCAATGAAATGATGCAAATACCTAAAAAAATAAGATGATGCAAATATTTCAAACAATAGAATTATTCAAATATTTAAAATGATGCAAATATATAAAACAATAAAATTATGCAAAAATTTAAAATGATGCAAATATAGTTAAAACAATGAAGTGATGCAAATATTTGGAACAATAAAATTATGCAAAAATTTTAAAATGAGGTAAATAGTTAAAACAATAAAATGATGCAAATATTTGAAACAGTAATATTATGCAAAAAATTTAAAATGATGCAAATAGCTAAAAAAATAAAATGATGCAAGTATTTGAAACCATGAAATGATGCAATCTTAAACAATATAATTATACAAAAATCCTTTACAGAAATACATTTAAGTACATAACATATTGTAAAAGCCATACATACATAAATTATAGATTTTTATTTGAAGTACCCCATGTAAACATAAAAAATGGGGTTTGAAAAACAACTTTTTAACATATTCAAGATGGTTTTGTTGAAGTTGTCCATTCAATGTTTACCATGATGGCACCAAGAAAATGTATTGCCTAGCATCCAAGCTTTTTTAGCATTTTGAGGCTTAAATTGAAAATCCCATCCAGAATTTGATTTAAGATTTGGATAGCTGTCATAAATTAAGACGGTTTTCATTTTGCAAAAGTTGTGGATAATAAAATACAATGTTTTCTCATTTTCTCAGGAGATCAATTTTTCATGGGAAAAATTGGAACTTGTGAATATTGTGATACATGATATCATTTTTGGTTTGAATTTTTTTTTTAATATTTTGCAGTTCAAGCAATTGATTGCCGTACATTTACGATCCGTTATGCCACGGGGATGATAATGCGCCATTCATCTGCATTAAATAAGAAACGGTATCTGGAGTCTTTGGTTTCAAAAAGTATAAAGCACATTTTCAGAAGTGTTTATTAATCACGCCTTAGATTAATTTTGTTTAAATTAACAGCCACTTTTAAGCTTGGTTAATCCTGTCCAGGAGGAAAATGATAATTTGTGAGAATGCAATGCGGTGTTATGCCTAACAAATCATAGTATAAAGGGAGTTGTTTTAAGAATTTAGAGCTCAATGTTACGGCTCAACTCCCAATCAGCTGAAGACTATACATTTTCTTGATTCAAGTTTTCGAATCAGACTCTTCTATGATTGGAGACTTCCCAGTCAGTGTTAAGCAAAATTCTTTTTCGTCGTTCTCAGCAAGTTTTGCAGTTGATTGCAGTAGTCAGCTTCGGAAGGGTTCCCAAGGGTCGATAGGTTTGTATCACTATTGATTCACCAACTGCCAATCCTGCACATTGCTTTTGCCAGTTTACATTTCCTAAGGCTCATGGGGAGGAAATTACTGCACCACAATGATATTAATATAGAAGTGTGGAGACGTTCTCTTTAAGCCGATAATTTCTAAATAGATTCCATCTTTTCCACATGAACCACTCTTTTTTTTTTCCATCTTTTTATTTCTTTTTTTGTTTTTTATTTTTTGTTTTTTGTTTTTTCCAAGATGTTCTTTTTGATCCCGTCTCTCTCCTTTTATCAATAAACTTATAGTTCAGTGTCATATTGGATTATCAAAATTTAGAAACCAAGCCTATGAAGAAAGTAAAGAGGTCTGTAAAGGATTATACTTTTTGTTTTCTTTGAAATTTTTCCATCTTTTGGTAAATTTTTTTAGTCTAGTGCTGCATGCTGTTGCAGCAGCCTGAAAGTTCACTCAAAAGAGCTATTAATTCAACAAAATTTGCTTTTCATTGTCAAAGAAGACAATGAGTGCATGGTGGTCTAAGCAAAGGGTTGCTTGAGAGAAGATGGGGTGTATTTTAAGATAAAGAGCAGTCCTCCCAAACTTACTTTGTAGAAAAAGCTAAATAACACAATTTCAGTCTTATCTCTCTTCAAAGTACCTTTCATTACTTTTTATGACGTTACTATTGCATATTCAAGGTAAACCAAGCAATTATTTCTAGGGAATTTCAAATTTGAAGAGAAGAAATGTGGTCACATGACTTCCAACAGCCAGTCATGAAAATGGACAGTCTACTTAACTGTTTCAATTTGGGATGACTGCTCTTGCCCTTTAAATTACTAGTGTTGCAAGCACCAGGGTTCAGAAGTATCACTATGTTGTTTGACATGGCCAATCTATTTCAGGCCCACAACTTTTCAATTGTTTTTATATGTCAATTGTTGACAGGAAATTGGCAATGAACTGATGGATACTGTATATTTTTAAGAGGGCTCCCTTCTGATATGTTGTCTCTTTACTATAATTTCTTAGCGTAACTGTGGGTATGGGGTATACATAATTTATCTTTAAAAGGTGAATGAGACCTCCAGCTAGGGGTTGGGGTGGTGGGGGGGGGGGACTTCTGAAAATTTTTCTTCACTTGTAGTTGTTGGTTACTTGGCTACATCAAAAGAGGCTAAATTTATTGTTATTGTTGTACACACCACCTGGCCATGAATACAAATGCAGGGACAAGTTGCAGTGCCAACTGGAGAGAGGGGAAACTATAGAGGCAAAGGAAAACAATGGAAGGCAAACATTATTGCCTGCAGAGCTAAACAGAACACAAAGCACATGCTCCTGCTGGTGGGATCAAAGGAAAAACTCTGGTGGGGTCCAGGTGGCAAATTAGCCCCTGAAAATTCTGAGGTTGAAGCATATCCCTGGGTGAACAATTGAGACTCAGGGTACATTATTTTGCTTATTTGGTAGACCTTACTCCCAACAGACCTACCTTGGGAGGGGGGAGGGGGGAGGAAAAAATCTGAGTGAGAAAATGTACCCTCATGCCCCCTTCCCCCAAAGTGCTGCTACTGGTGATGGTTTGTTTTCAATATTGGGGGCCAGGGCATGACCTCTTTTTTTCAAAATGTTAAAAATTGGTCAATGGGCAATTTTTTATTTGTTGGGGGACCCATCCCCCTGTCTTCCCCAGGAATACCTGCCATGAAACCATGCTTTTGATAACCTAATAATAATTTACTGGCCATGAGCATGGCTGTTTAGTTGTCATCATATGTCCAAGACATTTTGTAAGAGCAAAATTTTCTGCAACATACACTTGTCTTTAAGCAAACCATAGTGCCATTGAGAAATCATTGATTCTCACTGTGTAGTGAACTTTATATCACCTTGCAAGTTTCAATCAAGTAGATTCATTTTTCTTCAGATTTTATGCCCAATCCGAACAATTCAGTTCACTCTGGGGAACAGAAAATGCATCTATGCACAACAGCCCTGTCCGTTAAAATGTTGAAATCAAACAAAGAAAGTAGCACCTATCTCTGCCAGTGAATAATTTTTTACAATGTGATGATGGCATATTTTTCCTATTTTTTTCAAGTTTTATTAATGTGTTTGATGCATGTGATTACTGTATGGAATGTAATGACACCCTGTAGAAGAACACTTTGTGTCACACACTTGATAAACTATTCGCAAACAAAAAGTAAATCAATGAACTAGCTCACTGTATTATCAGAGGCAAGGATTAAAATTATGGGTGATGATGTACTCTTGCAAAGAAAAGAGGACAGTACATGTACAGTGACATTAGTGTCCCTTAGATTGTGTCCTCCAATCTCAGGTTCAATAATATAACTTGTACCAACTACGTTGTATAGGGACAGTCTTGCTTCTTTCAGCAAGGATTTTATTTAAAATCTAACTGGTTGTATTATAGTAGCAGGCATTTGTTGGAAGTTAGTTGAACTAATAATAAGTAAAATTAAATTTTAACCTTCAAAAACATCTAATTAATATTTGCTGTCTAAATTTAAACTATATCCTTCCTCCCTCCAATGTGTGCATGATGTCAGGAAATTAGAGAGAACTGGAATATCTGGCAGGTCAGTCAAGGTACTAGGATCTAATGTGCCTTTTCCCCACCCCTTTCAAATGTAGTCATAGTAATGTGTGCCATCTCAGTTTTGGTTAAGAATATGTGTTGAGAATAATTAGCTGTCACTCTCAAGCCAGCAGGTGAAATGGGTGGACAATTTCCCAGGGCACCAAAAGTTCTGAGGTCCTGCAAAAAAAAGTTGGTGTGGGTTTTGCACAATACCTCTCCATATATAGATATGGGAGATATTAGACAAGCAATAAGTTTTTTTTTTCTTTTTTTTTTCTTTTCAACTTTTCATAATTAAAGTCAACAGTGAGGTGCTAGAACATCAAGATTTGGGGGGGGGGGGGGGGAACTAGAGGCAAAAAATATAAGGTGGAAACAAAGGAAAAAGTTAGGGGGCCAAACATATTTTCATGCACAGAGGGAAACTGAATGCAGAGCATGTACTCCTAAGGGTTGGATCCTGGGGCAAAGCCCAGGAAGGGACCCTGGATGCTCAGAGGTTTAAGAAGTTTCTGGATTAACATAACATCTAAAGAGAGGTATATTATATATTTTTTCTGGTTTACCTAGCTCCTGACTGACCTGACTTAGGAAGGGAAAATGGGGAGGGGAGAATTCTGGGAGGCAATTGCCCCTTCTAGTTCATAGTGGTCCTCATGTGGGAAATGAAATTACCTACATGGGAAGTTGGAACTCCCAATATTGCCACAAAATGGCTTTGTCCATTGTGCATTGAATAGCTTTGAAGGAAGTCCATAATTGTGATTGGTTGACAAAGACTGTGGCACAACAAAGACCTTTTAGAAAGAGTTATGCAAGCATGGAATGCAGTGTTTAGTGCTGTAGAGAAGTAATTGGTGTACACTTGAACATTGTGTTGTGTGCAGCAGTCAACCTGCATTTAGTAGTTATCAAGCATGCAGTGGGAGTGGAGTTGCTCATTGCAGTTGAACTGGAGGATTCATGGACAGCTGCCTGTCCACTAAGTACTAGTAAGTGACTATGGGATATATACTGTTTCTTGAGAGCTACTTTTTCTAAAGTCCTCCCGACTCTCTGGCAAAGAGCTGCCAGTTCAGTGAAATCAAACTTTAAACTGCATCCCAAAGAAGCTATGTCCAATGAAGGACAGCACTTGACTGACCTCATGGCCCTCAGACCATTTTACATCTTGAGAGCTCAATTGTACGTATGATATGGCCTAAGCTTAGCATCATTGATGCCTAATTCAGAGTATATCTATGGGATGCAGCCTCAGACAAACATCATCAGGTAAAATGAACTTCATGTATGACAATTACGCCAGGCAATTTTACCTAATTTGGACCTTGCAAACATAGGCCTATTCATGCATCTAGCTTTGAGGATCATGCATGATCATCAAAGCTCATTGCACATTGTGTGTTAGTGGACTTGTTAATACTTTGGGATTTTATATACACAGATGCATGCCACCAGGCTGGGACAGCTCATGTTTCCATTGTCTCTTTTCCGACATCTCAATATCCTGAAAATTGTACATGCCATGGCGTTTCTTTCTGAGAATGCAACATAGACACCCCAGTAGATCAAAGGTATGGGTGTGCGGGTGTTAACCGGTGTCTGAGTTTATCACATGATTTTTGCCCTCAAGTGATCAATGCCTTTATTGTATTCACATTGCATGAAAAGCAATTAACACATATTAAACTGTCAGGTGTGTTAGCCAGAGTAACCCCAAATGTTACATAACTGATGTGTATTTTGGTATATTTGGTACTGCTATTCTGTTAATCAGATGTGAAATCTGCTATCAATCGTAGATGTGGTGAACTCCCATTTTCTCCCCGATGAGATAAAATGTAATCAGGCAAAAACGAAGGATGTTTCAAAAAGTATACATATTTAGTTTCGGGAACAATGAACCTTGGGAGCAGTGAACCCTGGGAACATTGACATAGCCCCAAGTCTGAAATTCAGCTTCTTTGTGTCAATCAACCCTTTGGTCAGTATAATTGTGTTTCTGTACCCGGAAGTGGCATATGTATGCATAGGTATGCACATTCATGTATGTATCCCTATCCCTAACCCTTCCCAGTATTACTTTGCATACATAACCCTAACCCTAACCGTATTAGCTATGCGTACATAACCTAAACCTCATTAGTATGTATATGTAACCCTAATCCTATGACTGTGGGTCTGTCCTGTCAAATACACTCATTGGGAACATTGAGAAGTCAGAACATCAAAACTTCAGAAGATGCATTGCACCCATGACATATGTACTGTAGATAGGAAAAGCACATATGAGGTTTATTGACTCAATAAGTTTGAGCTGGTTGAAAATTAATTGACAAGAACACAGCATAAGACATGTTTGCAATCTTAGTTCTCCTTTTAAACTGCTGTCAGAGCAAAAGAAATACCCCTATGAACCTCAAAGTACAAGGTCATAACCTTTTGGAGAAGGGCAATTTTTAAAACCTCACTCCCCTGAAAATTTAAACTTCCTATAACAACACAATACTTGAAATAGCGGCAAATACATCATTTCACTGATATATTAAGATGAACAAAATGGGAGCCTCAAATACAATAACTCATAAAGGGCAAGTCGAGGAGCAGTTATCTCAAACAACAGCTGAATCTCACAATTTTCTTCTTTAATTTCCCTTAATTCTAAGTTTTTTTCATGTTACTATGTAACTTCGACATTGCATTTACTCTTGGTACTGTAAATTCCATACTTAAGGAGAAAACATAAATTGTCATGTGACTCCCAATAACCAGTCATGTAGGACTGTCTACTACACTACTTCAAGTTGGGTTGACTGTATTTTCCCTTTAAGACACTGAAAAGAAACATTTGACCGTTAGATTGTAAACCCCGACAGTTTAACAACCTGCTACTTTAAAGTACATTCACCAGTATTGACCATCTTTTTCTGTGCCAGTATGACAGGGCCACTATGACAAATGCATCATCTTCCTTCTCTAGGATGACTTAGTGTACAAGCACTAGATACATGGGATCTGTTATCCCTGATGAAGTTTAATCATTTCTGACACTTTCTGCTCTCTATAGGAGAAGTCTACTCTTTGTAGTCTTCCTGTTTATCCCAAAGATTTACAAGATATGTACTGTTTTGTGTGGTGATTCTTTTGCTATCAGAGATTATACTGCTATCAGTACTTATATTTTGTATGCATGTAGATCCCCTTGTCCTGGATTCTGGTATTTAAATTCTGTTGATATTGTAGTTGTGTATGTACAGTAAGATTGTTGAAAGGTCAGTTTCTTCGATGTCATTGCACTTCAGTAAAAGCATACTTCCAAGTGACTTTTGCAATATTCTGGTATAATTATCAATTTATTTAATTTGTCCTTTTTTGTACTGAACCAATGAGGAGATTGCTTAGAAATTGAAGTAGGGATTGAAAAGGAGGGATAATTTTGCAGCAGCATGGTATGCAAGTAACATAGGCAGAGACATATGCAGGGTCATACCATTCATCCCTCCCCCCACATGGTATGCCAGTCACAAGGCAAAGACATATGCAGGATCATGCATTCCCCCTCCCCCCCCCCCCCCTCCCACACACACACAAAGAGAGGGAGAAATAAAATCCAAAAGGGAAAAATTTAACTGTCTCTGACAAGCTGAATAAAAAAAACTCTTCCAAGTAAGTGACCATCGATGCATTTGGTCTTGAAAAATTTTGAATTGCATATTTCAAAGTTACAGACCAAATTTAGTCTGTTGGCAGTAAGCATACTGTGGATTAGATTTTTGTCACCATACGTATGAGTTGCTACAAGTACCTGGTCAGTAAATATTCTGTCAGCCTCAAGTAAACTTGATGCAAATCTATCTTCTTTCATCTGCTCCAAGATCAGGACATCTACTTTTCCATCTCTGGCAAGAATCTTTTCAATATACTGTTGTTTGTCCAAGCTTTTTTATCAATGATTCCCTCCTATAATGGCCTCTTTTGTATCCTTGTTTCAGGACCGGCTGATCTATGAACAACTGAAGACATACGTCTTCAAACATGATCTGCTGGTGGACAAGCTGATATACAAGGTATGTACAAACTTGTCTTTCGTTTTTTGTTTTGACGACTCGTTTTTTTTTTTGCTACTGGCCGTAAATGTCCTCTACCAGCTTGACAGTGCTGTCAGGGGAAGATAGTTATATGTTTTAACACAGGTGTTTCTTGTTTATAGCACAGATGAGATAATATGGGTCAGTGATGCTCTTGGAACATATTGTGGTACATTCATCACCTAATAGATACAAAGAGGGACATAAGGATTGGTAATAGAGACATACACCCTTATTGATTGTTAATATGTTGAAGAGCTAGTTGTCAATACCACTTAAAGAAGGAAAGTTTTGTGGGAGACACATTTTAATATAGAAGAAAAGCAGAGAATGGTAGTTTGGACCTAAGGAGGAAAGTTTGTTGCAGGAAACTAGGAAGGGAATCTTCATTAATCGGACCTGGTCATTAAGTCACTAGACTTTATGGCTTGGAGAGCCAAAAATCCATTAAGTTGATGATAGAATATTTCAAACAGCTTCTTTAAAAGTTATGACTGTTAGTGAGGTGGGAAAAAAGGGGGTTGAACATATCCCCTTTGATTTAAATTCCTTCAGATTGACGGTTTTCTTTTGAAATTTTGACAAGTAGAACCCGGGAATCTTCTTTGATGTGAGTACTTCAGCAGAACAGTTGAACCTTTGATTGTGCTGCACATGTTATAATGGAAGTTACTTTATGACTCTTGGTGTTTGTGTACAAACTTTCACTAGATGCAAGGCCAGTGGCGTAATACAACTTTTTTATTTGAAGGGGAAAAGTGTTGAGTGGTGGGACCAGCAGAAATGACACTATGTAAGCAGAGCACCATCACTGGTTAGTGCTTAGCTAACAACAAAAATTTTGGCCAAAAATACCTCCCAGATTGCTGTGAATGTCACTTTCAGGCTCTTTTATGCTGGAAATGTCAATTACAGTCTCTTTTATGCAACTAAAATCCATGTTCAATGGACATTTGAGCAGATTTTGTCTTGAACGCATTTTGCGATCATTTCCTTATTTACCTTCAAATTTTATTGAGGAAGGGGCAAGTGGGGCCAGGGATGTGCCTGGAGCCTCTAGTTATGCCACTGTGCAAGACCTATTAGCAATGCAACAATCCTGCACACCCTGCATTGCCATGTAGCTTGCCAGTATTTCATGAGTATGTTTTTCTTGAATACAAATGGGCATATTGTTTAGGGGCATTTCCACCTTGCAGTCTGTCACAGAGATATTTTCTTAGAACTATAGATGTGTATGCATGAATAGTACTAAAGAGGGACAACATCAAAGCATTTTGTGTGGGGAGTCACCGCACTGCCATCATTCTACTTCTGTGGCAGTGAAGATCATACCAAACCTCCATTAATATTCCCTACTACTGCGTGTGATATTCTTTTTAATCATTTATGTCTTGTTGTTTAGTCATTAGTTATGAAATGTAATGGTTTACTTTTCATGTGCAATGCTAACATGCAGAAGCTGATACTGCGGTAAGTAAGGGATGGTGGTAGGGGGAAAGGGGGAGAATTGTACAGACTCAGGTGTCCTGAATGAGGGGTCTATGTCCACTTGAGGTAGTACTTTTGTGGTAAGTGGCAGTGATTATTTGTCATAAAGTGACATATTAGAAGCAATTAGATGTTACTTTCCATGGACACTTTCAAATAGGCCTATGTTGATAAATGATTTGGTATATTTGTTGATATTTTTAAGGAGGGCTTAATGCTGGCAAAATGGGGAAACTGGAGTATACTTTAGCTCCCACCCCTTCATTACTTTGGACTTAATATGTTTTGTTCTCTATATGGTGCCCCACCTCCTTCAGATGTCAATGTTCTGTACTGTAAGTGTATTTGAAAAGAGATGATTAATAATATTAACTTCTGCTAATGTTGATTTGGGCATTTTAGTTTTGTGCAGACTGCAAGGATACATTAGTGTACTGGGACATATTCATTGACATGGTTTCTCCTCTCTTTGCAGGGGAAGTTTAAGCAAAAATTTTTACACGTAAAAGAAACACCAAATCTACACAGTGCAGTGAAATTTCCATTCGAACCGGACATGTATTTCTCGACATATCAGCAAATGAAGTTACAGATTTGTGTTCCAAAGTGAATTTAGGGCAGCAGAGGTTATATCATTTTCTCACATTGACAAGGAATGTTTTGTTTCCCTTAGTTTTTTCAGACTGTTGTGTTGACCTTAAACATTACTAGGACCTCCCCATGGAACCCCCCCCCCCGGGGAATGCAAAGTTTGAAAACTTGTTATGTCATTTGATGATATGGGGCTGTTGAAGAGAAAAAAAACATAAATTTAAAAAAAAAACAAAAGACTGTCCATTAATATGGAGATATAATGTCATTTGTGCTTGCTTCAAGTTCAGTGTTTGTTGAACGTGTGACAACTGTACTTCTTTATGTCACACACTGCACATACCACACATTGGATTTCAATGCAAATTTTACCCAAATGCTTGGAATAGGTACCCCTGTAACATATGAAAACTTGACATGACCTAAAACCCTTCTTTTAAGTCTCAGTTTAAAACTGCATTCGACAGTTTGAGAGTCAGCTGCTGTAGTTTACAGAGGGAAATTCAGGTTTTGGATGATATCAGATGTGCTAAAGTAGACGGATTTAGATCCAAGTAATACTTTGTTTGGTTTCGGGAAAGTGGAAAGCCAAAAAAAAAGAAAAAAAAAAGATACTCTTGAAGAGAAAGACTTTAATGATTTTATACGATAGTATGCCTAAAATAAGGAACGGTCTTTTTTTTTATTTTGAACTTTTTAGATCATTCGCATACAATGAGAAACAAAACTTACACCATGGTGATTCTACGTGGTGTTTATTCACATGATACAGCTTTCCTGGAGTATTAAAAACATAAAAAAACACCCTTCAGACATGGGTCTCTAATTTGAACTAGTCGTTTGCACGTTGTCTTTGTTTTAATACGTTTTGTTTTTCTCTTTCTTTCCTTGTATTCCAACAAGGACGTCAAGTTGACAGCAACAAACGATGATCAGTACTTTGTGTTTGAGGATTTTATCCATCAAGTGCTTTTACTATTTTCACGAGACACCGCAGTCCTCCAACATTTCACCCACAGTTCAGCAATGCCTCCCAAGTCGTACATTCGAGGTATAGAGTTATTTCCTCTTGGGATTTCATTCCTTTCTCGTTACGGGCACCCCATCATTCCACGAAATATTACCCAAGAACCCTTTGAGCCTCCTCTGAGCTATAAATCTCAGTGGGAGAACCAGTCAAAGGACCCTTGAGTGATCCAGATAGCAACAAGATGAAATCTTTTCTCGTCACTTAGAGCTACATTCCTTCTCATAGTCTTCCTTTTATCTCATGTGTCAGTATACCGTAATTCCAGTCCACCATAATGCTGAATTTCAACCATTATACAAAAAAAAAAACATGAATGTCATCCAGCTCAGTCAATGTGATTCAAGGAGATAGTTGTTTAATTTATTTGGTGCACCTTTTGGACTAGCAGGTTATTGCTCTGTTGCCCTGGGGCAATTGGTCCTAAAATTGCCATAGAATTAATTATAATATTCAAGCCTTCCATCCATCGCTTATAACTCTCTGATTACGACATCCAGTGCCTTGCGTTACATTTTTAAATAAGAAGTTAGATAAAAACTTCTGAACTCCTGGGAGAGAAAATGACTTCAAGGAAACCTAGCACATTTAATGAGAATTCAGCAAGATGTTAATGCAAACGTTATGAGAATACCTGTTGATTAAAATGTATTCTCCTAAATACTTCCATGGCAACAGCAGTGTGTATGATTTTTTTTGTTGTAATTATGATAAATAATGTTGCTATAAAAATCTCTCATAGAAGGAATGTAATGATATGGATGTTTTAAATATTAAGTGATATCTAGTTATCAGCTATAATATAAAGTGCTAATATGTCATTGAATGAAACATGTTCTCCTTACATTTGTTTTCCAGGTATGTTAGGGGTCAATGACTATGCAGTTATGTACCCACCAAATGGCATCATTCCTTTTCATGGTTTTGCTATGTACGGTAAGTGGGAAATTGTGTTGAGAAGGATTCTCTGTTTGTTTTGGGAGCAATCTCAAATTCAAATAAAATTATTAATTTTAATGTGATTTATCCGATAAGTAAGATTTTTATACTTGACATTTGTACACAGTGTGAAAAATGTTGTTCCTGTTTGGAGTGTTAGGCCCAGGTGCTGGAGTGTGGGGGCAGTGGCGGAGGAAGGGAATTCAGTCAGAGAGGGCAAGAATGACCGGTAGGGGTGCTTCAAAGTTTGTAGGGCAAGAATATTTGATCAGAGGGGGCAAAAAACAGGCTTGTAGGGGCGCTTTTACGAAGATAGATACCTATGCCTCAATACGGTAAAAAGAGTAAAAAGGGTGCTGACAGGCAATTCGAGTCCATCAAGGGGGCAACCGCCCCCTCTGACTATATGGTAGCTCGGCCACTGGGGGGAGGGGCTAGCAAAGTAACTTACAGTGGGATGAATTGTTTTTTATGAGGTGCTAAAGTGTAAAATTGTATTAGTCAAGACAACTTTCCAGAGGGGGAAGAAAACTTTTCCAGGGGGTTTGTACTCTTACTTTCCCTTGTTTTTCCAACCCTGCAGCATATTCAAAGTCATTGCAATTGGCTAGAGTGCTCATATACCTGCTGTACTAGCGATCATATTTTACTGGAAGGGAATTAAATAAGGCACTGACTGATTGGTACAATTGAGTTTCTTTGTAGGAAAAACTACTAGCATTATTGGCATATCCAGGGATTGTAACTGGGCCAGGCCCATAGCCAAGTTGAGTAGAGGCAGGGAACCACATATGAAGGAAGATTTTTGAACTTCGTAGGCAAGGTCAGGTTCAGTTCTTGGGTCAGGTGTTTTTATCAAAAATTTTAAAATGAAGCCTTCTACTATTTGTGGAGGGTTGTGATATTCCATATTATATGCAATGGCAATGGAGTCGGGAAAATAACACAGTGAATCACATCTGGAAAAAGTTGTGTGCTCCACTAGGTTAAACCACAATGTTTTAAGTTATGGAGTAAAATGCTACCTAATTAACTAGCACTTAAAACTTAATGACCTAATCTCTCTCCCCAAACAGTTCCAATTCTTCTAACCTTCTTACTTAAGCCCCTCCCACAAGTGTTTAAAACTATCCAGACACAATCTCTATCAGTTAGTTGCTTCAGTGAGAGTACACAAGACCCTCAATGTGCAATCAAAACACTCCCAGTACAGTACATGCTATGTACTGTAATATGAGCTTTGGTACTCTACATTTTTTGCACTATCTGTCAATCAAAGAACTGTGCCAATTGAGAATTTCTGTGGATTACTACAAAAATTGTAGTTTTGGGTGAATATTGACTGCCATTAATAATGGAACCTACTGTCATTGTATATGATGTTTTACATAAACAATAGAGCAAAGGGAACACAACTCAGTGGCCTGTAATTAGAAAAAAGGACTGTGAAGCTGCTAGATTAAACTAGAAAGTTAAACGGAGGAAAAATTCCCTGTATGTCTGTCTGTCTGCTTAACTAACTAACTAACTAACTAATGGAACAAAGGAAAGTTACGTGTTCCAAAGGAAGATTTTTTCACTAGAGGGCACTAGATCAAAATTGCAAACTGATACTGCATGCTAAATAATACAGCAGTGATGAGGAACTGTAAAACTAATGTGTTTCTTAATAGATCATCTGTTGTACGTGGAGAGGGGCCATTCTGGGAGAGGAAAGTACAACTGGACATAAAGAGAGGGTTAAGTGTTTAATAAACATTCTATCACTGGTTCTGGAGTAATTGCTCTCTTTCTAATGAATGCAAAAAGTCAGTGTATTCTGGTGTTTGTCATTATTTAACATTCCAGATTAATGAGAATGTCACGATATATAGTGATCATTTGTAAACTCATGCACCTTTGCCTTATGCAGAACTATGGTAGAATGGATAAAGGTCATATCATTTGAAACTATGGGGGATAAAAATCCATTGGTCCCTGCTTTTATTGGTTTAGTCCCTATAGCTAAGTAGGTTATGGTGAGATTCAAGAAATTAAAACTACTTGATAGGAGAGGTCACATATTTGAATTAAAATGTTAAATTGTAAGTTATCTGACATACGCATGCATTTTTGCTATAGCTCTTGTAGGTCATGGTGAGATGCATTATTTTCAAAGGAAAGGCTGTGATTTTTACATCTTGTATAATCTGCTTGATAGGAAAGGTTACATGTTTGTATTAAAATGTTGAATTGTATAACTCCCTGATATTCACATACATTTTCCTGGCTTTGCCTCCCCCTTTAGACACTTAGCAAAAGACAAATTTTCTTCATCATGGTTAGCATGACTTTAAAAAAAGTCTTTTCATCATTACAGTTCACTATATATTGTAGATACTTTTTGCTACAAGTTCTAAGAGAAAAGTGCCATGGGAAGTTATATCAGTAAATGCAATGGCTGAAAGAACTTGCATCAAGTTTAAAGTAATCCATGTCACACAGCTTGGTTCACAGCTATGCCTCTCACTACAGAAATAGTTTTTGGACTTGCCATTGCATTTCTTCTTAAGCCTAGTGTGACATGTCAGCAAAAACACTGACTTTACTTGGCAGTTAAGTAGGAGTAAGCTTTCTTTAGAAAAAAACACTTGTAATTTTGTCTTTTATGGTTCTCAAGATGTACGTCTTCAAAGTTTGAATGTTTCTGAAGCAACTTGAGGCAAAGATTGAATGTTTCCAAAGCAATTTGTTGCTTATAAAAGCTATTAACATATTAATGATGTGGAGTGTTGCATAGTGTTATTTCTTTTGATAACCTTATATTATCTTTTAATTACTCATCAGATAGTTCTTGGTTTGGAATTTAATTGATACTGATGATATTCAAGGTCACAACTTACACATTCAAAATAAAACTTTCAGGACATACTAATGTTCCAATTGTCCTTGAAATGAAGATTGCAAAAACAAAGGATAACATTAGCAATGTATGGAATGTTCCTACCAAGACATCACAAGATTTGTTTTATATCGAACTAATGTTTATGCATGATTAAGTGCAAATCAGAAATTACCTTGTAAAATGGTTATTTTTTGACAGATTTTGTTGAGAATTGTGGCAATTTTCTTGGTTTTTAATGCTTTTCACATCAAATACTGTACCCAACTGTGTCTTTTCCTTGTCACACAACCTTTAAAGACACAAGTTATGTGTGGAAATTTTGTATATGTATTAGTCCTTAAATTAAAATTCTGTTTGTCGTATGAAAGTAAGATATCCTTGAATTGTACACTTGATTCTTCTTTTGACCAATACTTCCTTACCATGATGATGTCTGAAAATGACTCTCTTAGTTTAAAACCACAGCGATGCAGTTTGGCCTCATTTAAGAGGTGGTTATGAGACTACTAAGACAACTACAAATTATATAGAGAGTTTGTCGTATTAAAACCTCTTAACAGGCTTTTACTGCCTGTGGACAATCAGCGGAAAGAACAGTATTGAAGAAGGACAATGCCATAAATTGAATTTTCTGCTGGCTATTGGAAAATTGGCCAAATGCTTTGATTTTCATTACCCTATTTATTAAACTCTTGACCTACTGAGGACTTAAGATCTGGGGGTCTTTGCGACAATCCGGAGAAGTGTAGATTGGATTTCTCCGTGGCAGAAAACCCTTCAAAGAGGGCAGAAATGATATCATCGGGTTTTAGAGTGGCCCTTGAGATTCTCCTAGTTCGGAAGTAGCAAATGGAAGGGAAAAGGGTTTTTGGGAGTACATCCCAGGCATGCATTAAAGAATGTTCTTCTATTTTATCAGGGATGAAGACGTCAAGAGATACATTAGAATTGCGTTTTTCACCAGATTCTAGGTTTTCCAACTGGTTCATACCATGGGCTGCATTTTATCATGTTGAGGAATAAATTTCAAATGGTGAAAGGGGACAGCACTTTGGAGATGTCATTTAATTCCATTGCAAATAAATTCAACCTTAGAATATCCCCTTCTTTTACCCACTCCTATTCCCCTCCCTACACCCCCTCTCAATTTTCTTACCTCTCCCCCCTCCCTTCCTCTCTGAAATATATATATGAAGCTTCCACATCTAAGTTTCTTTCTTCATTTAAGTTTTTAAGTTTCCTTTATTAACTTACTTTTAGAGCTTTGCTCACATTGTGTATTTTATTGTTCTTATGCCTACAGTTGCCCCTTTGTGCTATGTCTATGAGGACCCCATCACCCTCTACTTTTTCTTCAGAGAGATGTACACCAGGCACCTCTTCAGATTACATACAATCTCCTCTCATCCTCAGGTAAGGAATCTATCCATGATCCCAACACATCTGTTTTCAATTGGCATAAGCAGGGGCCATAGGGCAAGTCTTAAAGTGGGAAGGGGGGGGGGGCAATCAGCAAAGCATTCCAGTATGTTCAATAATATAAATACCGATGTAATACGGCCAGAAAACAGCAGAAAAGGTAGGAGGGCTAAACTCCCCAGCCCCTCCCACCCCCTCTCTGCAGTTCCCAGTGAAAGAAAATTGTTTTCATGTTCTCTTCTTGTAAAAGGTACTTCCTATTTCGTTAAATTACAATTAATCTTCTTTTTCTCCTTCTCTAGCCTAGATACTAAAACTGCATACCCCAAATCTGGGGCCTCACCCTTACCCAACATCTGCAGATCTGCTTCAAACAAGGATAAAATTTGATTTTATAAAGTTCTCCCAAATTTGGACAGTCTGTAATGAATTACAAAGCAAGGGTTTTCTTTAGGATAGAACACATCACAACTTGTCCCACTGCTGATAATTCTCTTGACAAGATTTGCAATATTTTACAGTCAACTTGTTTAAAAGATGTGTTAAAACCCCTGAAAAATCGAACATTCTGCAGTGCATTAAACTATGTAAATAAGTAAATGACTATAGCTGCAGCTTGCAAGTTCAGAGATGACTTATTACACCCACTTATTTGCCACTGTTGTGTGGAAAGGTCTTAACCCTCAAGAGTAGGTTGTTTAGTTGGCAGAGCATCCCATGCTTTCTTGGAAGGTCCAGGATTTGATTCCTGGTCAGGGTTAAACCAAAGGCTTTAAAAATGGAACCTACTGTTGTTGTGCACTGTGCACAATACTCAGCATAAGCAATGGAGTAGGAAGAACGATTCTGTGCCCCTACAACTGGAAAAATGGCTGTAGATTGTACTAGATGATTATAAGTTGAGGCATAAACACCCTTTCTTACCTTTCTACTGTTTGGGGTGAGAGAATTGGGCCTTTAATCCTCCGAAAAAAACTACTTGCAAAGAGAGAATTCCGGACGCAGAACGTAGCTTTTACTTCGCAAGTTGCAATCTCTGTTGTGCCGATTGATTTATAGTACCAACTCGAAATAATTTCGCCTACTGATGGGAGAGTTTTTAATATGATTGTTGGGCTTTTCCGCAATCTGAACATAATCTCTTAGATTTCACAGCCATGATGAAATTCGGTGAGCTCTTTTCAAAGTTCAATGCCTTCCTCACAGTGAAGTGTGAATAAATATAAGACCGCATAAAGTAGATGCTGTGAACCAATTTTCAGGTCTACAGGTTTAGTAAACTGGACCTTTTTTTATTTTCTTAAGGTAGGTGGAAAAAAGCCTGGGAAGTTTTTGGTTTTCACAATTTCCTTCAAACCTGGAAAGCATTACCAATTCTTCCAGTTCTTGTTATATCTTACTTCAAGATTAACCAAACAATCATATTTCAGCTCCAATGTTGGAATAAAAATTTGAGCTCTACAATTTCTCTGACTGGGTAAGGTCAAGTTGTAAATTAAGATTAAGCCAAAGATTTACCAAATATTCAAGGATATTTATAACTTTATAACTCTGTAAAAGAGATATAATTCCAAATTACTGACAGATACTTCTCATCATGTGATCTGTTCACATTTAATTTCTGTGAGCTGTATATTTAAAATATCCTCCCAAGATGCTGCACTGTTTGTTTTTATTTTCCTCCCAAAGATGTTCAGTTTGTTAGAGAGCCCTAAAGTCAATCGGACTTTTTCGCAAGTTTATTTTTTAAAGTCTTCTTCAAAAATAGACCTACAGCATTAATATGCCATGGAATTAAACCAACAGACAACTTAAAACACATCCAATTAAGTGATTACTTGTCTCTGGTTGTGTCATTTTTGCCTGTTTCATAGGTCATTTAAGGTTACTTCAATTCCATCCCTTTGTACAATCCTTTGAAGACCCAAATAAAGGTTTTTTCCCTTTTATTTTACATCATTCCCTGGGGAAAAATATTTAATGCATGACCCAGATTTAAGTGTCCTTCAGGCACACTTGGCTCCCAGGTAAAGCATTTAGAAATGTCCGGAAGCTTTGAACAAAGCTTCAAAAGAAATCAGTCAAGAATTTTATTGTTCATGTTTGTCGATATAAAACATAAAATACACCATTAATAATTTTCCTGGTCGTTAATGTCATAGTGAGACATTCACCCATAAGTCTCACAGATTAGCCTGTTTAAACGCCACCAGACAAACTTCTGGTCTAAAATTGAATCCTTTCAAATTTGTCGGCATGGCTTTTCCCGTTGTCTGACACCACTAGCGGTGTTTTGTCCTCAAGGCTGTCGCTCTAAGGTCAAACTTACTACAGGTCATTTTGGGCAATAATTTCCACTTCCATTTAAATTTGATCAGATGACTGTAGGAATGTTTATCCTCTTAATGTTCTGTTGAATAATCATGATTTAGAAAGACATATATCATGTAAACAGCATTGATGGAGATGAAGATGAAATTTAATATTTACTGTACTTTACTCCTTGGAGAAGCCGTTTGCCTCTTATCATCATCAATGCACCAATCCGATGCCATGTATATGAAGTGAGAAATAAGACTGTTAGTGTCAGTGGTTCTGAAATGTTTCCTATCAAAATAGTTTTGTAAGCAGGTATTGATCACCTGTTTCAATGCATGCTTTGTCACACCTTGCCTGTGGCTGCTTTGAAGGAAGGTTCACTGGTATAGCCTTTGAGATGTCTTATTAATGAATTCAGTTCTGCATAGAAGCATCCAAGCTACACTTTCTGTTTTCGTTCGTAGGGAGAAATTTTTTTCAAGGACGTTGTGTGACAGTTTGTAGTTCTTCTTCTCCTTTTTGTTTTACTCAAAATGTTTTACTTATGTTGATTCCAGCTTTGAAAATTGGTATTACGTAATTCCGTTTTTTTCTTACCTCCTGTCTTCAAAGTTTACTCAGGCTTTGCTGTGTTTTGGGATTATGTGAACCCTGATTAACCCCTACTGATTGGATCCATAATTATGTATTTATTTTAGCATCCAAGGGTAAACTCATTAGCAGTGCACTAATTTCCCCAGAGGCCTGTTAAAAACATTGAAATATGAAAACATGAAATAGATAAAACAAATCAAAGTTAGGCAAACAGACTGAAGAAAGAAATGTCAAAGGTTAAGACCATTGAAAAACTATAAGACAAACAAGCAGTAAAGTGAAAAATTAAGGTCAAAGGTGAGAGTAGTAAGCCACAAACTGTACAATAGAAAAATATGAATCATAAGTAGCATTATGAAAGGAGTCATAACTATCAGTAAGATTTTGGTAAAAGATGTTAAAGGTCTGATATTCTAACCCCAAATAGTTCCAGTTTTCCTAGTACCTACTTCCTTAAACCCCCCTCCCACAAATGTCTGAAATTCATTGCCATCCAGACACAATCTCAGCTTATTGTTTCAGGGTGAGTGAGTATACAAGACCCCAGTGTATAATCGAAACACTCCTAGCAACAGTGCATGCTGTGTAATACTGTGTAAGCTTTGGTAATCTGCATGTTTTGAACTAGCTGTCAATCAAACTTGCTGTGCTTATTTAAATTTCTGTGCACTGCTACAAAAATTGTAGTTTGGGGTGAAAGAATTAGCCCTTTAAAAGTATAATGAGTTTGCATGGTTACATCAAGCAAGCAAAGTTGGCTAGTTAACTGGTCCACCCGAAGGTGCTTCAGTCCGGCACGGACTGACTTTGTTGGCTGGGCAACCGATTTATTGGCATGTTTACATATAGAAGAAGGTTCTTAGGTAATAACTTATTTCTTCATTTTACTACTTTTGGAGGGCATGAGGAATATTGATAAATGTCATGGGTATATCTAAACATAACTGTAATGTACTCTGGGATCAGCTTGGTTAATGCTTTATATACAGGATAGTTTATAATTTCTTGTTGAAATTATCTGAAATTAATGCCTTTAGTCATCCATTACATAAACATCCCTTAACCCTTTACCGTTGTTTGGGTCCTTTTGGACCCATGGGGAGAGCTCAGATGTCACACATCTTTACCGTTTCACGCTGAGCTCGAAACTGCGAGTAGCTACCTGAAAATTCGGCCACAAGAGCGAGAGAGACAATAGTTTAAGGTCACGGGGTCAATGGCCTGCGGAAGCCGATGCGGGGCGGGCTACGTACGCTTTTCCGCCCAATCCCGAGGCGTGCAAATATGCCCCGATCAGAGCACAACGGTAAAGGGTTAAGCTAAAATACCTGCACCACTTGGCTGAAGGTTTACGTGCACACACGCAGAGACAGTGGCATCAGCTTTGCGGTAAACACACTCCACAGGTTTGTTTAACCCTTTACCGTTGTTTGGGTCCTTTTGGACCCATGCGGAGAGCTGGGCTGTCACACATCTTTACCGTTTCACGCGGAGCTTGAAACTGCGAGTAGCTACCCGAAAATTTGGCCACAAGAGCGAGAGAGACAATAGTTTAAGGTCACAGGGTCAATGGCCTATGGAAGCCGATGCGGGGCGGGCTACGTCCGCTTTTCTGCCCAATCCCGAGGCGCGCAAATATGCCCCGATCGGAGCACAACGGTAAAGGGTTAAGCTAAAATACCTGCACCACTCGGCTGAAGGTTTACATGCACACATGCAGAGACAGTGGCATCAGCTTTGCAGTAAACACACTCCACAGGCTTAGTTTAACCCTTTACCGTTGTTTGGGTCCTTTTGGACCCATGCGGAGAGCTGGGCTGTCACACATCCTTACTGTTTCACGCGGAGCTTGAAACTGCGAGTAGCTACCCGAAAATTTTAGCCACAAGAGCGAGAGAGACAATAGTTTAAGGTCACAGGGTCAATGGCCTACGGAAGCCGATGCGGGGCGGGCTACATCCACTTTTCCGCCCAATCCCGAGGCGCGCAAATATGCCCCGATCGGAGCACAACGGTAAAGGCTTAAAAGATTCTTAAAGCCTTTATTTCCCTCAGCAATCAGCAGCCATTTATACACTCAATTAACTTCAATTGGTCAAATGTATTGACTGTAGGTTATCAGAAGAATAATGTCACTTATCACCAACTGTGAGGAAGGGTTGTTAGTATCAGTCAGAATTAAAAACATCAAGCTGGTGGTATTGGTGTGTTGAAAGATGTTACAGTAATTGTGATATGTGATAGCATGAGGGGTATGCTGGTGTTGAATTTAGCCTGAATAGTTGCTTACACCCAGTTTCATACCAAGACAATGCCACATTCAAACTTGTATCTTCGTCTGATGTGTATCATGATCTGACACGAGTATAGGTCCTTAACAATGGCTTTTTAATAGGTTCGTCCTCCCCACCAAAATATATCGTACACTGGCTATGAACTAGTAGAGCTCAGTCATGTACACTGGCTGCACCATTCACGTATGCATCTGAAACGACAATAGACAGGATACAAAAGTAATCTAGGTGCTGTGGTCCTTCACAGATTTTGCATTCAGACTTTTGTGCTCTCTCTTGCTCTTCAGGGAGGATTAAAGCACCCGACTGCATTACTGTTAGCTCTGACTGATGAGTCATGGTGGTTCTGCATTGTGGATTGCCCTCTTATGTTGGCTATAGAGCAAATCAGGTGGTTCACTACAAATCTTTTAGGACAATTAACTTCCCAGCTCCAATATTTGTTCTTTCAATCTGAAATATTTTATACTTCTGGCACTCTACGTTGTTTGCTATAATTAAGTTGATTGGGGATTTTTTTTTCCTTGTTGTTTTACTGTTTACAGTTACGTCTGCCAACTTTACATCTTGGTATCAAAATCCTGCTGTGTTTATAGAGAACATAGCTTCCAGCTCCTTTCAGCAGTACTTTGTCATTGTTGAGATAAAGTTACCCAATACTGTGATGATAGATTCAATGGTTTACGTATTAAACCTTGTGAGAGAAATTCTCCTTCACTGACAGTTTCCGAGAAACCAAGACAATTCCCAAAAGAAGGAAAAAATAAAAACATAGTGATGATATTAGCGACGGTGGATTGTTTCCACTTTGCTCTTACTTCCACTTTGCTCTTACTTCCAGTTTCTATTTGGAGAGGCTAATGGCCTCATATAAATACCTCCTCATGTACTCCTCCTTGCCCATTTTTTAACTCCCACCTTAGGAGAGTGTAACCTCACAAGTCAACTCAACCTTAGCGAGGACATTTTTTACTCCCAAATTTTTGTCTGGAGTTTCACTCTACAGTCATCAAATTATATGGAGCAGAGAATTTGAGGAGAAATGTATTTTTTCTCTTAATTTCTCCTTCTCATGTGCAAATGGACCACCCAATCTGGATTTATTTATTCCTGTGAGGATTTCAGTGATCGTGCAACTCATTGCAGCGGATTTGTGTCTCCGTTCCGCAATCAACTTTAATTGGTATTGTCATGAACATCTTCTACTGATTCATGTTTGACAGGATAACAGCTGGCAGAGGTCTTTGAAATATGAGCCACTGATACTGCAGATCAATTTTTCATATTCAAATGAGAAAATATTGTAAGAGAAATACTGAATTACTCCGTCTGTTTGATTCCTTGTTATTTTTTTTCTCACTAATCTCAATCGAAAAATTGATTTTATCTGAAAATTTGCAATTATGAGCTAGATTTGTAAATGTAGAAGATTGAAAAACTTTAGAGCCCATAGAATTTGATTTTGAATGTTTCTTTTAGTATGCTGTTTGTTGTAAATGTTTGTGCTTGCATTCACTTTTTCAAAAAGAACAATTTATATTATTTTTATTGGGAGCTGTTGGAGACTTAATTAGATTTGTGCACCCTCACCAGACTTGAATGTTGTGATAGGTTTCTCAGTGAAACAAATCCATAGTTTTAAGTCTCTTTGGCTGTTGTTATAAGGGTGCCACCATGGAGCCTATTGAATCAGGGCTGCATCTGTTAGTAGTAAAGATGTTATGTGAAATTCCCAGAAGGAAAATTGTGAAGATTGTCAATAATTATTTGCAAAGTGGCAGTGCTACAGGGGAAATAAGAGGAGGGGGAAAGATTAAAGGGGGAAATTTGCTTCCTCTGTTTTTGTGCTTGCCCCCATTCGCCCCTCATGTCAGGTCAGTTTTAAGTTAGGATATCAGTAAAAAGTGATAATAATACCTCTCCTAAAACTGAATTTTTCATCCAAACATGTGCTAAACCCTTGGGGCTTCCAGGACTTTCCCCCATCCCCCCCCCCCCAGTATCTCCTCCCAATAGAATCCCAACATTTTATAGGTTTGAAAAACGACTAACAGCAAATTATGGAAAACTAGTTAGCAAAAGTGGATTATATGACTGAGGATAGGCTACACTGCAGCATTAACACGTCAATGATTTGAAAATGGCCCCGAAGGTTAACATGTAATTGCGGTGTATTTCAGAATGCATAGTTTTGAAGACCGTGTGTTTGGTCTAACAATAGAGCATCCGCTTCTCATTCGGGAGGCCCAGATTGGCTTCCTAGGTCGAGTCATTGCGAAGGCTGTGATGCTCTGCATAAGCAATGGAGTAGGGAAAACAAACCAGTGAGCCACAATTGGAAAAAAGGCCGTGAGGGGCTCGACTTGAACCAATTGGATGGAAACTGGGCTGTAAAACCACATCTATCTAACTAAATCAGAATGCACAGAAAGGGGATCTATCTCCGACAGAATGGCAAGGAAATCTAGATCCCCTTGTTGTTTAGTATAAACTGCCATCAAATATCAACCTTCAGGGCTATTTTCAAATGATTGAATGGGCATTGAATTGTTGTTCAAACAGTTCCTGACAAGGTTGGGCATAGGATTAATTTCTCTATTTGAATGTATCCTCCTTCCTCTCACCATAAATATAGTGGATGGAGAAAAGTTGCCTCGTCTTCAAGTTTGTTCCATATTCTTAAAAAAATGAAGACATACCAAAAGAAACTTGTACAGTTGTAAAAGACTTCCATCAATTCTAAGACCAAAATTGTGAACAATTTTTCCATGAGTAAATTTTAGGAATGGAAGTTTTGAAACTACTCAAACTGCAGTAAAATAAGAATTATTTCCCTCGTATCAGCCAGCCGAAACATTATCAATTGCATCTCTCTGAACTGAAAAGCTGTAAAATCCAGTATGAGGAAATAATTCACGTAGAAGGGGAAAACTTTTCCCTTCCATTTGTTTGAGGTTTAACATTTTATAAATGTAATCAATATGCAATCTCCTTCAAAAATACACGCAGTCACATCCCACCCTTAAAAATTAGCTCCTGTTGATTGACGAAAAGGATGTAATTTATTGTCTCCGTTTCAGTTTCTGACAAGTCTTCGGGTGGTGTCCTTGACTGAAGGTATCCGATAAAGTCTGCGATAAAATTTTCTGATTTTGAGAATTTATGCACGGGAGTTGGCACTTGAGGCTGGTGATGTAACATGTGATAAAATGTTGAATGTCTTACAAAAAAGTCCCAAAATTCATGATGATGTAGTTATGTAGCTGCTGTGTGACTAAATTCTGATTCACCGCTGAGTAACATACAAAAAGCGTGAGGCATTCCCGGGGGGGCAGGGGGGCGAGAGGGGTATTCTCTGTTATCAGTGCATTTACCAAGGTGTTGCAGTAGTCATTGAAAGCCTGGAAAAGTTATGAAAATTTGGAAAAAAATTGCAAGGCCTAGAAAAGTCTGCTCACCTCAAATTTTGCTGTAATAGTTGAAAGTGTAGGTAAGATGTCAAGAGTAGGGTCTTGTAAATTATAATTCAATATGAAGTCAAACTTTGGTTCAATCATTCAGTATCCGCCCATTCAAAATACTAAGGAGTCTGTAAACATTAGTTGAAAGCACGTGGATCCTCCATTGCACCAAATGATGTCACATTTTGGACTTAGTATCATTCCTTATGCATGTAAGACAAATTATTGTACTGTAAATGTCTGCAAAAATGCAATGCCTACAACTAATTTCACTGCATCATGGAACACATATCACTCGTGACTGAAATGCTGAATGCTAAACAAATTGCATTTTTTATCACTCTTACATATGACAACATCTATGTAGTGTGAGTTTGGCAGCCCATATGGCTGGAAAAGGCCAGGTGTACAAAAAGTCACATTACTGTGGAAAACGTCTGTGCTCAGTTTCGGGTTACTCACAAAATTTTGCTTTCCCCTTTTTTCATCATTTCCCATTTTTTAAACTTTGATGGTACCACGATGTTCAGTTTTGATACCATTTTAAAATGTGTTTGAATTGAAAAGTTCATATGGTTTGTCTATTAAATTGAGAACCACCATGATGTAAACTTATTTATCAAGACTTAAATATATTCAGAAATTAAATTCCCATGCATCTTCTTTGAAATGAGTGAGAATTGAGGGATGAATTTGAAATTACAGTATCATGTCTATCGGCAAGTGCCAATGGCAGCTACAGCCAGCTGTCTTCAGCTGGCATGACAGAAAACCCAATACCCAATGACCAGACATGAACTTTATCAAGAGTGAAGTTAAACTTTCGTAAATAAATTATTGCTGCATGAGGAACTTAATCCTGGTAGACTATAGTACTGTAGGTTATTTGTAATTGGGCATATCAGGAATAGTTTTAACTGTATACCTCAGCATCACTGAAAACATGTCGTTCCAGCATGCCTGTGGTCAATGCAGTGTATGACATAGGCATAAGGAAAAATTTGCCTTTGCTGAAATTATTCATATATACAGAAGTTTTTATCACAAACTGCTGTTTCCAAATGAAAGTACTGGCTTATTTCTCCCAATATGCTACCATGACCATTAGCTTTGATGGCTATTTTGTAAAAATAAAAGCCCAACAACTTAGGGATATATATGTAACAACTGACAACAAATTAAAAAAAAACAGCTGATAAAAAGTGGATCAAGTTACTCATGGTCAATGATGACTATTGGCATAGGAATTTTTTTTTAGAAATAGATGCAAGCTTTCTTGTTATGCAAATTTTAACTTACATGCATGTATGAAAAACATGTGCACAGCTACCAATAACCAGAATAGACATTCGTTCTCAGAATCTTGGCAAGGTACTCCCATTGCCATTATCGTTAGACATTATCTTAGCATCAAGCTACCGTTGTACTTTATTGCATATCTCTAGGCAATGAAAAATTCTCTCCAAAATTGCAAGAGGATATCCTCATACTATTTGTCCCAAATTGTTATTTAATGGACGAAAAACATAAAAGAGTTATGATTTTCTCCAATTTCTATGTCTTGTCGTAAAATCAGTTTTGCAGAAGCATTTCAGGCAGCTAGGGTGTTATTTGAGAGGAGTTCCACCTCCGGTACTTTTCTTTGAACCTAACTTGATACCAACAGCAAATTACTCAAATGTTTTGTTCATGATTCAGTAAGACTTAAAAGGGATTTGGTACCAACATGAAAAGATTCATGTTTTCAGGAGTACTTTGGAAAATGTACCTGTTGCCTTAAACACTTCCAGTTGCTATAGAAACAAAAATTTATAGTGCTTTTGCATGCCTTTTGAGTGCTTTCTGCCAGTATCCCTCGTTGACTCTGGAATTTATCGAAGAGTGATAAACTTTTTGCAACTTTAGTGAAGATATGTGAGGTTTGAACAAGTCATCTCTTTGACTTACTGTTTTTCAAGTTTGTAAACATCAAAGCATTCATACTTTTCATGGCCACATTCAAGATATCAAACGGAATCATACTAACTATTATGCATAGGAATGAAAAACCAAAAGTTGAATAAATAAACACTTGCATTTCTCTCATCCCCTTCTTTACATCACTTTACCATAAATTTTTGTCTCCTTTCATGTTGACAAGCAGTTTATAGACGAGTCCAAGCAGCTGGTTAAGTTGGCCTTTAGTGTCCATTAGCAGGGCAGAGTCATTTATCTAGGTGGTGGTTATGGTCAAGTCACTTATGTATTTCCCTTTGCCACCTGCCCATATTGTCATGTTAAATAAATGACTCTCCCCTTAACCCTTACATAGCCAGTGTCCATTACATAACAGCACCCTTTTCAGTCAATATGTTGAAAACTATGTAGCAGTTTTAATTTGTAATATGTATCTTAACCCACCTAATCAGTGAAATTGAGGGAAGCAGACCTTGAATTTTTTAGTGTGCCAGTTGCAATTGCACGCCATCACTTGCCGCAGATCACTGTGGGGAGAGTGATTTTTTGTACACCTTAATAAAAATGAGAGCTCATGTATAAATCTATTTAAGTTTAACAAAACAGATTACCTACCACACTTCTTAAGTTCCAGAGGAGCCTGATTCATGGCACACCTGGAAAATTTAAAACTCAAGGCCTGGAGAATCAAGAGGTATTTTAGTGTACAACTATCCATGATACAAGTATGCAAAGAATTTGAAAGATTAAAACTTACAGACAACTTAATCAAACCATCAGTTATGGACAACTAAATCAAACCATCGCTTTGACTGTTCTAATTCTTTTATAGAGGCTTTGCAATTACGTCAAGGAACCGCCATGCTGGAGGACATTCATGCCAAATACACGTGGCTTTGTGCCAAACGCACTGCACAGAGTGCATTGTGGTATTCACGGTGTGTACACATTCAACGAGCAAGCGCACCCAGTGTGGTTTACGACGTAGTTACATATACTCCAACATGGCTGTCCGAGAGTATTATGACATGTGAAAGCCTCTATAGGGACTGTCCATTGATAGATCAAAGTTGCTCTAGACTAATTGCCTCATATGGAAATCTTCTTGGGTCTGAAGTAGGGTTAGGGTTCAGGTTACCATTGATACAGAATGTTGGTTCATTATCATATATGGTGTGCAACTCCATTAGGGAGGGTATTAAACAGCCCTCCCAGGATTTTATTGTATGCACAGTTGACTAATCAGCTCATAAATTGGTTGGAATTAGTAAATGAATATAGGGCACAAGGTGAGATACAAATAAGGCTTGGTCTCACGTACCCTGCGACACTCGTGTTAACTCATGTTCACAATCATGCGAAACCGCAGGTTAACCCCGTGTTTTTCAGTCTGTGTTCTCACGTACCCCGGGTTTCATTGATTGGGTAGTGTTACCATAGTAACGAGGTCAAATATTTCTCATACCGATTACTGTAAAATGTAAGAAAATACCTTTCATCATTGCCATAAACACCTGGGACCTTGCTTGATTAAAACAAACACGGTGTTTAAAATTTCTTAACCCTGCGATTTGGGGTGGATTAAAATTTAAACACCGACCCTGCATTAACCCGCGGTCCCACGTTACTCAAGCACGAGGTAACATGGTACCTTGAGCATGGGGTACGTGAGACCACAGTATAACTGATCTCAGCAGATATAGTGTACTGCAACCCCTTGTTCTTGTGTAATATATTCATATATAGTGCATATATATTTAAAGGCATATCCTAGTGCAGACAACCAAATGAAAATATTGGTTTCAGCCCTACCTCATGGCAAATGAAAATGCGAATTATTACACCAAAAGGTCAATTTAGATACTACAGCCCACTCGGAGAAAGACCATACTTAGATCCCTCCTGTCGTTTATACATAGATTATGAAAGATTGCTTCAACAATATCTTCTGTCGGACTCAAATGTTGGAAGACATATTGTAGGTATGTGTGGGAAAGATCTGTTTATTCTGACAATTTGGTGAATGAGCGAAGCGCATAGCCCCCACAACTAAGTACTGAACTCACTTTTTTACCTTATCAGTCATGTCCAAGGTAGTCTTTCAAAAGGATTAAGCTTGGTGATCAAGTTGTTCTTTGTTCACATGAGGGCCAAAAGCTGACCAAACAGGGTTGATTGCTTTCAGAATCTTACCAAGTGCATATTCACCTTACTTAAGAATTAGGTTTAGGATTATCCTCAGAAAGGTTTAGGCTTTGGGTAAGGATTAAGGTTCATGTTTGGATCAAGATTTTATTAAAGATCTTTAGCCTAATGATCTAGCAAACTGATTAATTGAACGTGAACCCATTTAATGTTCTGCTGGCATAACACAATTCAATTCAATGGATGTCTTTTGAATTATGTTGTATTTTTTGTGTTTTCTTTTTTTTTTAATACTACGATGTAACATGTTTTGAACGTGTTCACCTGAGAAACATCTCTGTCAGTCCAAAAGCTCCTTCTGTGATCATACCGTTGTATCAGAAATAAATTGTGACAGGTAGCTTGTCGTTCGGTGCATATCATGACAAGTTTGGCCAAATATCTCTGCTTATTTGGAGATGCACAAATTTGATCAAATTGTTCTTTGTTTACGTGAGGGCCGAAAGATGATTAAATTTTTTTCGTTCCAGTCGTTTTAACTCTGTCAATAAATCACCTGGCCATGATGTGGAAAATTGCATTCACACTGATTCATCTTTCAATCTTACAGTACATATTGCTCGTTTCATTCATTTTCCAACAGATGTAGGAAAAGTTGCTTAATATCATTTTTATATTCTAATTAAGGTTTCTCAAATGAACAATCTTTGCAGATGTCAGAGAAAAATGGAATAAGCCACAAATGCCATCATGTTAGTAAACTGTTGTTGAATATCTGCCAAAAATATTACATTAAATTTGTCAAAAACATGGCAGCTACAGTAAAATTATGACTATATCATTTTTATGTGAACTGATGAACAGGAAACATTTGATTTAATGTTCTTTGAATTCTATGTTGTCACAAATTTTTATCACATCAATCAAACCTCCCATTGGTGATGATGCAGGAGAAAATGGGTCAGAATGAGATGCAAGGATGTTGGATCTAGTTTATCAGTGACTTTTGTAAACCATCAACTGAATTTACATTTACCATCAGCAGAGGCTGCTAGGGATAGGACAAAGTTCTCAAAGACATGGGAATTACTGTAAGAGTGACAGAAGAGAGTAAATTGGTCACTCAGGACATTTGTGTTTTGCTTTGCAATGTGTTGACTAATTCTTGGTAACAGGGTCTTATTTTTCAATTTTTTTATCATTCACAGGGAATCGTGTCCATCTGTGTGTTATTCGAGTCGTTGCTACAGTCTTGTCAGCCGCATCTGTTTTACCATTTGAGGCAGATGGGAGCTCAACCGTGAGTACTCATTTTGTCATTTGTCATACTCTGTGATGGCTGATGTTGCCATACTGTCTACAACTGTCTATCTATCAGTGAGATATGAGGCATTCTATTATGGACCCTACTGCAGAACCAGCTTCATTCTACAATGCTACAACTCTGTTTCATTTGGAAACGTAATCGGAGAAGACGATTTCCGTGAAGCCGAAGGCAAAAAGATCACTGACATGTGTCATAAAACATGGCTAAAGGAAATTTGAAACTGAAGTTCCTATAGGTTTGAACATTCAAGCAAAGAATTGGCATAGTTGACTCGAGGCAGATTTCAATCAAACAGGTCTTTTATTTATGTGCTGGAGCGGGTAATAAACTAAGTCGGTGCTCCTTCACCTTGTGAGGTGTTTACCTTTAGTTACAGCAGGATCCATGCTTACAAACTCCCTTCTCACAAGTGGAGGGGGATTTAGTTTCATTTTCCACTTAATGTTTACCATCTTGAAGAGTTGGAGGAAGCATTTCAAGGTCATTGCAACGTGAATTCAAGAGGAAGAGTACAGATCGCATTTCTCCCCTCAAACTTTGAAATCAATGCCAGCATCATATTCAGATGGGCTCTCAAAATCTTCATTCTGAAACAAATTGAACATACATGTAATACGAAGTAAATCTTACATACCAAAATTTTACTGCACAAAGCACACAGATAACACTGTGTTTTCGGAGATAGGGATGGCAGATTTGGTGTCTTCGTTGATCACTTGACACCCGGAATATCGTTTTATTTTCCGGGGGTAGACCAAATGGCAAGTAACAGAGCCGCACCCGTCATGAAATACTTGTATAAAATAGTGCGACAAATGATTATTACATTCATTGCATTAAGGCAGTCGCAGTGATGGTGCTACAAGAAAGGGGAGCAAGAGGGGGCATTTGTCCCCTCATGCAGATTTTGTCCTGAACACCAAAAAAAAATTTGGTCAGTTTGGAATTACGTTACTGAAAAAAATGAATAAAGGTTACGTTACTGAAAAAATTAATAACGTACCTCTCCTGAGAGGTAAATTTTCATCCAGAGATATGCTTAAACCTCAGCACTTCGGGAGGCTTTGCCCCCTGGTCATCCACCCGCAGAAGCAGGTGCTTTGTGCTCAGTTTCATGCTGTGCCTAAAATCTCTCCCCCCACACACCCACAGATTTATGCTACCCTTAGTTTTCCCCACTACCACTGTACAAAGGGAACCTGTACCATCTTATGAAAACCTGTTGACAGTGAGGGCAGTAACCCATTGGAAAGCATTTTGACCCTGCATTTGGACAACTTCCATCTTCAACTCAATGATATAACTTTCAGCTTCCACCTAAGATATTAGATGAGGGATGCTTGTAGTGAGGTATCTGATTTGAAGGCCCAGTGACATGAAAATGACAAAGTTGGGTATTTGGTGTTGGTTAGGTTAGATAAATTTTTATGGTCCAGTATTTCATGGAAAAAGCATTGAAAACCCACAGTAGAAGATAGCAACAAGTCCCATAAAATTCATCCAAAAATTTACTATTGTACAGGATAATTTCTGATTTGCACTTCTTGCATAAACATGAGCTAAATATGCAAATCTTGTGATGTTGATAAAGCTTCGCATGGCTAATGTTATCCTTTATTTTATACAACCTTCATATCCAGCTCAGCTGCCCCATAAGTACAGTATTTTCAGGACGTTTTATTTTGGGAGTATGAATTGTGGCCTTAAAAATCTTCAGTATCACTTCTAAACCATAAACTTATCTAATGAGCAGTTAAGAAATTATTAATAGAGGGTTTGCAAACAAAATAGCACTGCAATTATCCACATCATTATTTTCACATAGGCAACAAGTTGCCTCAGAAATTGAAAAACTTGGGGAAGAGATATATCTGAATACATCTAAAGAGATATGTCTCAAGAACAGGAACACATAATTCTAACAGGTTTTGCTTTGGAAATCTTGCTCTTTAATTATAGTCAGGGCAACTTTCTGGCATGTCAGTATACACGTACATTGAAAACATTGTCACTTTGCAAGTGGATATGCCTCGATTCCATATTTGAATAAACACCCATTGACTTTGATTTTTTTTTTGCAGTAATTTTTTGAAAATGAAGTAAAGCCTCCCTGCACTCCCCAATACTGAGAACATATTTATGCCCTTAGTCAAGTGAGAGTACTTCCAACTATAGGAAGATGGAAAGCTGGAAGGCCCATCATTTTCCCACATGAAGCAAATCTGTTTGCTAAGTGGTGGCAGTATACCTTTTTTAGTCTGGTAAAAAAAGTATTACCCTTTTGTTAACATGCTGTCAATTAATCTCTAGGGATAACTAATATATAACTAACAAGGTTCCATATCTGGATGTTTTTCAAATAAAAGTGAGGAAGACATTGATGGATTGCCCACAAAAAGCAAAAAACTTTGCCAGATTGTTCAAGATGCCAGAAATTATTTTGCATATATTTAATAAATTTGTGTGAAATTGTGTAGAGAAATTTGAAAAGCATGAGAATATGAACAGTATCAGGAGTTCATTCATCTCTGTCCCCTTTATCAACGATAACTGAAGAATGAAAGCGTCATCTTGATCAGCATGCAAAGGGACAGAGGAAGATAAATATTTACTTTCGGAGAAATCTTTCAAGGAATTGACACTGTCCCGTCGCCTCACTTTGTATCAGCTTCTCCCATTAAGAGGGTGCAATGTGATAAGTAAGACTACGTGACATGATGGAGATGCAGCAAGGATGAAATGCCTGTCAAAAATTGTCACCAGTCAGGCAATTAAAAGTGAGAAATGACAGTGCGAGCTGGTAGATGTTAATACCAAAAGATGCAGCTGTCATCACTGTGACAACTACATTGAGCAAAGTCTCCAGAAACAGAGATTTCACCATTTGGTGGTGCTGCAGGTACCCTGCTAAATTGCCCATTTTTCCAGGAATTCATCGGTTAGGGAATGACGACATCTTTTTTAAACTCATTCATAGGCAATCAGCAGCAACTGGTATGACAATTACTTTTCTTTCCCTCAAAGCAAAATACTGAGTGTATTCTCAAAGATGTGTTCAATTTGACTTACAATAATTACGAAGAAATAACAATGGGTCCATATGTGCCCGTTAGAAATGATCCATAGTGCAAATGTCCCGTCATGTTTAGTTCCTCATCAATGATGTCACAATTAGATGTCACATTCTGCAGCAGTTGCAACTGTCTTTACTGCAGTTTACATCATATTCGTGAACTATGGTATGCCTTCCTTGAAAATAAACATCGTTTTACTTGCAACGTATCTGACAGTAATTAAGACTTCTATTGCAGAAGATATATTTCAAATGATTCCTTTCATCTGCGAACAGTATATGAAACTTATTGACCAAATTTGAAAGCAGTTGAGCAATTCACATTGCAACTCTGTTTTCCTGTTTAGTATTTTCCAGTATTTCCTCAATTTATTTTGGTGCAATGTGGGGAGTTTGTAATGCTTCAAAGTGTCTGTCATTGTTGTGATAGGAGAGGGAGTCGATCCTTTTGATTTTTTTTGTTTCATTTTGTTTTTGGGAAATGGCATTTAGAAGATCTGTCACTGCAATCTTGGAAAAACCACCTTCTGATGATAATCAATTTAGACTTGAGTGTCATGTTAAGGAATTTAAGGCAATTTTATTTCATTTATTTTTTTTTTGTGGGGGGGGGAGGGGGTGGGGATCTGGTTCAAGTTTACAAGTTTTTTATATTCTCCTAGTATTTTTTGCAAACCAAAACCCAGTCACATGACAAAAGTAGTGCTGTGTGTCACCATTTGAGAACATCTATTCTGGTTTACTCTTCATTACTACAGTGTTTACTAAGAATACTAAGAATTTTCTTCACAAGTATAATAAGTTGTTTTGACTGTATCTCTTTCTTGACAGACTCCGGTTGGCATTCAAGTGGCTAATGAGAGCCTTTTCAGGGTATTTGGCTTGTGATCAGCTGCTTCTACTCTGGGACCGAATCCTCAGCTTTAACTCAATGGAACTTGTGGCCAGTGAGAAATTAATTTTTTTTGGTTTCACAGATGTCTTATACATACATGGACAGGGGTTACATGGGGTTATTCTGCTCAATGCTCCAGGGGCTGTCAAGGTAAAGAGCAGGTTACATGGGGTTAGTCTGCTCAATGCTCCAGGGGCTGTCAAGGTAAAGAGCAGCCCCCCAAACTTATTTTGAAGAAAAGGGTAAATAAAACAATTGTGGCTTCATTTCTCCTTAAAGTATCTTACATCACATTTTATGACAAGTTTATTATTGCATATGCAAGGTAAACCAAGCAGTTATTTCTCTTAAATTTCACATTTGAAGAGGAAAAACATTGTCACATGACTCCCAACAGCCAATCATGAAACTGGACAGTCTACTACACTACCTCAGTTTGGGATGACTGCTCTTGCCATTTAATGTAGTTGTACTAAAATTTCCTCAAGGCCACTGTCATTAGCACAATGTGCCCCATTAATCTGCAGCATTTCAGACAAACAAACATGAATGGAATATCACAATCCTCCATTTTGTTCATAGAAATGAAGTATGCTCTGTCCATACTATGTATAAGAAGTCTATGGTTTACAGTCAAGAAATATACCTTCTCCATATCATTTTTACCAAGAAGTGATGCCTTAAAATGCCCAATTAAAGGTTAAACAATTGGGGACCATATACATAAATTCAGAATAAGTGCACATGCAGTGATAAGGTTTGTGCAAGCAATGCATGAGTGTACTACCTGAGTGCATCCAGGGATAGCATTCACCTCCGCGAGTGCATTAATGCATACTGCAGGTCCAGAGTTTCACCTTGTTCATTCATACATGCAACAACATTTTGATTTAACAAGACTTAAGACTAAAAAGAATGCAAGATTCTGTCTGTGAACCAAATTAAAACAGCACAACTCTGAGTAAAATGGAGAAGCCCGATGTAAGCATGTAATTCATTAAGAAGGCAGTTGCTTTAGAACTGTTAACCACTTAACGTGGCTAATCGGACATTACGACATGGACCACGGATCAGTCACAAAATGCAGTTGGAAGTCACCAAAGCATATTAAGCGAAGATTAATATGAAATCAATTTTTCTGCTTATTGAAGAAAACAACCTTCCTGCTTGCTGATGTGGGAAAGCAGAGGATTTACACAGGACTATTTTTAGATAAATCACAGTTTGTAAGCTTCAAAGGACTTGTCCACCTCATGTATTCACAAGTGGATTATTGCAGGATAAAACTCTGTCACATGTCTGACCATAATTGACCAAAGGAAACTGAGGATGGTAGAGCAAAAGGTTGCTGCATTTCTAACCATGAGAAAGTTAAATTGGTAGAAAGAGTGCTATTTTTATATTTTCAATATCTATAATTCCATAAATTATAGTTTAAAAATGTCTTACAAAAATTTTCCTTAAAGGGAAATACTGCATTAAAAATGTTCCAACATAGCTTTCTAAAAAAATAGCTCAGGACCATCAAACCATTCGTTCTTAAAAATACACCCCAGCAATAGCTTCATCTCCTGAAAATATTTCGAAGATCTATGGAAGTTGCATTACTTGAAATGTTGAAAGTTTTGATGAAAAAATTAATCTTGAGCAACAAATAATGGAATTTCAATCCGAGGGAAATTTCTTTCTTGAAAAGAAGACCACCCTACTGCATTAATTTTTATCATTTATCACTCTGCGTCAATAAATATTGGTTTAAAAAGGATGAAATTTTCTTGTAAAACAAAGGCAGTATTTCCCTTAAAAACAAGTGCAATATCTTTATAGAGCATCTATAAGTGTTAAATTTTTTTTTGTAGATGATAAATGCTTGTATGGTCTAGTCTTAAAGACAAAGAGCACCCACTTCACATGCATATAGGCCCATGCTGGTTCATTTTGCCAGGCTAAGTCATATCTGGAACTTAAAGGGCAGGAGCAGTCATCCCAAACTAAAGTAGTGTAGTAGACTGTCCCGTTTCATGATTGGCTGTTGGGAGTCTCATGACAATGTTTTTCTCTTCAAATGTGAAATTTACTAGAAGTAACTGCTAGCTAGGTTTACCTTGAATATGCAATATTTAAATCATAAAATGCAATGCGAGATACTTTGAAGAGAAATAAGACAAAAATTGTGCTATTTAGCTTTTTCTTCAAAATAATTTTAGGGGACTGTTCTTTACCTTTAAAAAACCTATTGTTGTGTGTGGTACCCCTAAATGGAGCTTGACAGCAATACGGTGCCAACAACTTGAAAAAAGCTGGTAGAGAGGGTTATAAGTTGAGATGTGAAACCCTATCAAACTATCTTCATGACGAAATGGTCACAGTAAAAATATACGCTTGATTTCCTTCCTTGCCCAATTACACAATTTGATGATTGACAGACAGTTATACTCCATACAAAGACATTTAATCCAAGTCAAGAAACCCTAGCCACAGCATGCACAGCACGCAAAGGGGGTTTCCATTACAATCCTGCCCAAAGTGAAATTTTTTGCAACCTACATGGACTAGAAGCTCAGTGAAGCGATAATAATAGACCTCCAGCAGTTGGTTTGGAAACTTGATGTATCTCACTTGAATAATAATAGATTACTGAGTTTAGAAAATCAACTTTTTTACTGCAATCGAAACAGCATGTAAGTAACTATCCATATATCCTTGATAATAAAAGTATGTATAAAAATCAGTTTTTTCAAGTGGAGTTTTTCAACCATTAACAAATAATTACTAAACCCTCTATATTAACTTTTCAATCACATGGAGACCGCATCTTTGGTCTACAGTAGAGCATCCACCTTTCACATAGGCCCGGGTTCGATTCCCAGGTCGAGTCGTACCAAAGGCTCTAAAAATGGAACCTGCTGCCATTGTGTGTGATGTTCCACATAAGCAAGTCAGTAGGGAAAACAAGCCAGCGAGCCACAACTGGAAAAAAAGGCTGTGGCCGGCTCGACTTCAACCAATTGGTTGGAAACTGGACCATTAAACTCAATCTAACTAACTAGCTTCAATCACACAGAATACAAAGAATTTCTGAACTGTAGGTATTGCAATGACCCATTTGTGGTCCTCTAAAAGCACTGTTTCTTTTGCTGATTGAAGAGCCCTTTTTGTTCCATCAATCAATCACTGATATTCATGTATTTTCTGCTTTTTAAGAATTATACTGGCCTTGAATTTTGGGGCATGCGAGTGTGGTAACACACACCATGACTTACCTCAAATTCCTGTTGGATGGTGACTTTTTGCACACCCCAATGAAGAATCTGCGCTCATTTAAATCTATTAAAGTTTTGTATAAAAACAGCCCTAACCTCACTCCTTAAAGAGAAAGTTTAAGCAAAAATTTAATTTTCATATGTGAAAGAGGAACCAAAACTACATAGTGTGGTGAAAGTTCCATTCAAATCTGACATGTAGTTCTCGAGATATCAGTGAATGAAGTCAGTAGATTTGTGTTCCAAAGTGAGTTTGAGGGCAGCAGAGCTTATATCACATTGACAAGGAATGCTTTGTTTCCCTTTGTTTTATCAGAATGTTGTGTTGACCTTGGAGTTAACTGGAATAGGACCTCCCTGTGGGGATGCAAAGTTTGTAAAGTTCTCATGCCACTTAGGCAATCACATTTTAATAATGTGGGTTTTTGAGGAGAAAATCAACTCAAGTTTAAAGAAAAACAGGAGAATGTGCACTAATGTGGGGATATGATGTCATATGTGCTTGCTTCAAGTTCACTTTTTGTTGAAAATGTGAAAACTTTATTTGCTCATATCTTGAGAACTACGCATCGGATTTCAATGCAAATTTTACCAAAAGGCTTAGAATAAGTACCCCTCTGACATATCAATTCCTGTAATGACCTTAACCCTTCTTTTAATTTCGTGAGGAGGGCGATTTGTAGCACACCTGGGAATTCCAAAACTTTAAGGCCTCATTATGCAGAGAGCCTACATTTCCAAGCATTGATGATACTCATTATGTGTTCTCTATGAAGGGCACTGAGCTTACACCTTCCACTTCACTTAACCATCTAAATCAAGCATGCACTATCAGTTAGATGATCCTATTTAATTAGCTCACAGTTCACCTGGCAATGAGTAAGCAGCTTTGCTGCCCCGGTTTGTCACAGAACAGTCCATTGGTTTGTTAAAAACAACCTCTTTTAAGAGAACTTTCTCCATGGACACTAGCCAGTTTAAAAGTTTATTCACACTAAAGAGTTTTGTACATGGAGATGAGCTGATGTGACCAGGCGGATGGGATCAAAGCACCATTATCTAGTACTGTGGTATCTGAATCAGTATTATTTTCTTCAAAACACCGTGGGTCGGCGGTATTTGCTAGAGAATTCCACATCGGGCTTAACACATAATGTGTAGCTGAACCTTATAGATAAATGTTCTGATCAGGGATCATTATGGTTTATCTGTGTCTGTTTTATAGACAAATGGACCCAACCTCATTTGGTAAAGCTTGGGCATGCTAAAAGTAAGGTGTATGAAGCTATATATGTGGATCGAGTGCCTCAGCCGCAGTGTTGGCATTAGGTTCCATAACAATGTGGACTGCATGAAGGTGGCCGGTCTCATTGAAAGGAGCATCTGACTCTCACAAGAGAGGTCCAGGGTTTTTTTCCCAGGCCAGGTCATACCAAGGACTTTTAAAATGGAACTTACTGCTGTGCAAGATGCTCCACAAAAGAAATAGAGTAGGAAAAACACTCCAGCAGTGGCATATAGCCAAGATCATGTCATGGGGAGTTTGGTGTCATGGGGGATTTTGGGACATGACATTAGGAAAAAGTATCGAGAGAAAAAAAACCACTGTTTTAGGTGTTTTTTGCATTGCAAGGTTCTGTCTCACTCCAGTGACCCACAACTGACGAAAGTTGTGTGTGCCGCTATAGTAGATTATATAGTGGCACACTTTGCTCCTTGAATATGGAGGGTTTAGCCAATATCTAAAAAAAGGCATTTTTCAAACCTATGAACTTGATTGGAGCATTTGCCCCATTGTAGACAAGCAATCTTTGAAGGCCATGCCTTTATCAAGAGGTACTGTTCAGTGAAGATATGATCACTATTAATGAACACCTATGTTTCACTGCAGTTAAATAAAACCTTAATTAATATATAACTTTTATCTCGAAATTTAGTTGAACCAGAAATTCTGATAAATTGTGGATTAGGAGTGGTGGAACAACTAGGGATGCCTAAAACTTGGTATTACCCTGTAATCTTGTTTAATATATTTACACTTGGAATTTTGATTCTAAGGGAGATCTTGATATTTAAGTTGCAACACAAAATTCCAAGCTCATCTGAACCAATGTTCCCAGCAGTTGCAGCTTATATCTTCACAAATTTTGAAACTTACGAGTTGTCAAGAAAATGACAAGGCATGGTATGGTACCATTCTACTGTCTTACTACAAACACTGATGAGAGAAGCAGACTTATTGTGGAGTTTACAACAGTGTGCTGTGAAGTAACGCAAAAGAGAGTGTTACCCATTCATTGCAAAAAACACATTTTCTCTCAGTCTTCTCTAGCTTTGTTTGGTCAAAATGCTACCATTTGAACTTGATAAGTATTACTTCCACCCACCAATATTTGCCTTTGGCTGATTGTGCCAACTCAGTTTGAAATAACCAACAACAAATCACCCTTTCAGCAGATTAAATTCTGGAACCAGTCATCTCACAAATACAGCAGAATCTCTCCTTTTCTCAAGCAGGAACAGCTTCTATTAGGCTAACATTATTTCAAGAAGCTGCAGTGTACCTTGCAGTATTTTCGATGAAGGATGGAACATTCCTTGCTAATCAATTGCAAACTTTCAGAAAAGCTCAACTCTTGCAATGTCATGCCTTCAAGTCTCGTGAAATGTCCCTGCACCTCTTCACATATGGTTTGTCAGGTAGATAGCATCATTCCTTCACAGACCATGTAGTTTAGTCTACTCGCTGTTTACTTTGCACATTTTCGGTAAAACAGGAGTGATTTAATGCTACTTATAGTGTCTGTTCTTCATATACATAGACAATGGCTGCAAAATTTGAAGCTGCCACCCCACACTGCCTGTCATCAGGATGTATCCTGTTGATCTGTACTCTTTAATGTATTGGAATCATTATTCCTTTGTGAAAAGAAACCATTCATGGATTTCTTGTGTAAATGAAAGCTTGTGAGTAATAGTTGTGTTGCTCCATCTTTTTTGGAAATGTTTTCATTCACTGCTATACAAATGGCATTCATTTCAATTTTACATAATGCTCCATCTCTGAATGGTAGCACGAACATTCTTCAGCACAGTTGGTTTATTCCACTTTGCATGCGTTCAATAAATCTGTGGTGAAATGAGGTTGATTAAATGGTATCACCTATGCTCACTTGTCCTATGTTTGACAGGTTCTGTCAAGCCTATAAAATGCTACTAACAAACTACCGTCGACCTGCAGTGGATCTTTCACTATATTTTGGGGGGGGATTACCAAAGTCATGGAGTATTCCTGATTTATCCTAGCTGACAGTTCTTTTGTTTAAAAAAATCAAAAACATACTTTAAAGGGACACATTTAGTTTTTGCAAGAAATTCATCATATTTTCCCAAACCAATTATGAAGACACTTCCAACTGCAATGACCAGACACTTTTTTAATTTATGCACGCAACTGTTGGATGTGAAAAATTATGCTAATAATAAGCTCTGTCGCACGCCCTTCTGCACCTTTTACACCCTCATGAAGGTATTGATATGAATTCAATATGCATCTTGGATGTGCATCATGCCATGAAACTGGCATTTTGACTAACTTATACTTGCAGTGCACAGTCACATTGCACAAGATATTGATAACAACCGGTTGGCAAATAAGTAATATATAATCACATCATCTTCAGTTTTAAATTTTATATTCTTTTTACATTCTCCTTTCTCAAATTTTATATTTTCTTTTCCTACAAGTATTTTTGAAGAAGAAAAGGTGTCTTGTTCCAATCTAATATGTGTTTCAAAAAATGTACACCGTACTTTCAAATACAAGCTGAAATTTTGAAAACAAACACAAGATAGTATTTTTCAAGGGTTTCACATATTTCATCAGTAGGTTGATGACATTTTAGCCTATGTTTTGTATTTGAATGTGACTTTGTTAATAAACCAAATTTTACTTTAGAAATTCTATTTACATACCACAGTGTCAATACAATTCATTCATACTTGTAATATCCTTCTATTGGTTCAGTATAGTCAGGTTACCATTGGTTATCCTGGAATAAAGGCTAACGCCCAGGTCACACGATATCGAATCGGATTTTGATCTGATTTTTTTGAGTTCTCTTCTCCGTCCATTGTCGTTAAGAACCAAAACTTTGCCAACCTGTGTAAATATATGATCTGTATGAGAGGACCATGAAAGTGAAATGTAAACTAATTTTTTCGTGACGTGACATTGACAAATAGCTGTCTGTGGATGTGACATCATGGAATAATTAGTGAAACTTAGATTTTTGTTATCCTGTGATACCAATCATATATTTACACATTTTTGTTTCTTTTTGACCAAAGATGGCTGAGATATTAATTAAAATTTACAAAAGTCGGAGCAAAGTCCGGTCCGATATCGCTGTAGTGTGACCTGGGTTTAATGAAGTCTTTCAATATTGTTGTGTACGAATGAAGAAGGTGTTAAGGTATTTAACACTCTGGAACTGTGCATTATAACACAGTAATGCTTTCTGGATTAATTTGTCCAAACCTACCATTCTTACGTATGTAGTGATTTGTAACAAAGTACCTTTGTTATTTCACTTGTAAGTGAATTGAGAATTTTTCCTTGGAGGGTGCCCTCAAGTTTTCAGGGCTTTTCCTGGCATTGTTTTTGTGAAGCACTACTACCTGACATCTCATTGCCACCTACAACTAGCTATGAAAAGTTATAGCCCTCCCTCCCTGTTGGTGTCAAAGTTGGTAATCAACTAACCCATGGACAAGAACCACCTCATGTCAGTGAAACAGATGAGGGGACCCTGGTAATGTCTTGATGTCCTATTGGGGATTTCTTTCCCTATAGCTTGATAAATTTAAGCTTAGCAGCTCATCTGATGCCTTTCATTTCATGTACAAAGCAAATATTTGATTTCCTCGTTTGCTTCTGATTTGTTTAGTTTTAGCAGTGGCCATCTTTGCATTTCGCAAGATGAACCTGATGGAGACCTCCTCCTACGCTGCGGCAGAGGCAGTGCTGGCAGACATCACCACTATCAAGGTCATCCCCATGCTTCAAGTGATTCTTCTTCCAAAGAGTTGAAATGTTCATCAAAGAGAGAGGGCACTATTAATTAACTGATGTTGCAGAGCAGCTGATCTATGCTTCCCAAGCAGATGTCCAGGAGAGGGAAAGAAGCAGGATGTTCTCAGAGCAGGAGGATGCGGACCAGCTCAAAGGTAGATCTTAAAGAGGTGTGACAGCTTGACATGCAGGGGTTCATGAGGGAAGGTTTGTGGCAAGGCCAAGCCCTAAGGTCAAACTGTCTCCTCCCCTTAATACAAAATTTAAAATGGTTAGTGGCAATCTGCACATACAACAATTTCCATTAGTGACAGAGCCAGAAATTGGTGAAATGTGAAGGAAAGTGGTGTCCATTCCAAAATGCTGAGTATAGCAAAGCTGGTACTGTAGATACCATCAGGTTCATATGATGGGCCCATCTTCTGCCAAAGGTATTAATCTGGCACAGCTGAAAGGGTAGCATCCAACCATTTAAGGTAGGTGCATAATTTATGGAAAGATATTAGGTAGTTCTTGGGAAGTAGTCAATAATAAGAGGAAAAACTTTAATTCATTTAATAAATAGATTTTTTATTCTTCATTTTTAAAGCATTACTTCCCAGTGAGAAAGTACAGTAATGTTTGATTTCTATAAGAACTGTGTTCTAGATGCATTCCATAAATGGTTGCCCAAAACAAAATGGTAGCAAATTTATGGATATTTGTCATTAATTAAGAAGAAAATTTTCGTAAAAATATTTTTACGATATCTATTCTTAGACATTTCCTCTTCCTCATACATATTGACAAAAATTTCAATTGTTTGAACTGTTTTGGTGAATTTAGGTCAACCGAGATGGTGGGAAAACAAATGGCCGCCAACGTTAAAATAACATGTAATTGAGATGAAAATTACATATGTTACATATGATGAAAATGATATACGTTTTGCCCTAATAATAGTTTACCAAACAATCACAAACAAAGAATTTTCTTGGAATTCAGGTCAACGAAGATGTCCGAAAAGGCACGTTTCTCTTTCAGCAACCTTGCATAATCTGCGTTTCAACAAAATCCTTTTGAAATATAATTTGTGATTATTTGGCAAAGTTTGGCAAACTTAATTGGTAGCCAATTTGTTTTTCCACCAAGCTAAATCTCGCCAAAACAGTTCAAATTTTTGTCAATAATTTCTGAACAAAGTTTAAGAACAGATGTCTTAAATATTTAAAGAATTTTCCTTTTCTTTGTTTACATTGTTACAAATGTAACTCAAGTCAGAATATTCAAAAACATGTATTAAAGACTCTGAAAAATGAATTTTAACAGTCCAGTCTCATCTTCATAGGACATTCTTGAGCTGAGATATAAAATGTAGAAGTTTTACTCAAAATAAAATGGTAAATTGCACAATAATGTCATTGTTGTACTACTCAAATAGGTCTTTCTGAAAGGTACTGCAACTTGTACCAAGATTGAATAGCACTGTACTAGCATGATGTAATTAATTATGCCCTCTCTGTCCAACATGCTGTGCAAGCAAACAGGAAGGTCATAAAAACAAATCAGAAAATGTGAGTTGTACAACAGAAAGTCACAAATGATTGTGCAATGGACTATTTGTTTTAAGTGAATAAATTTCAACATTTCATCTCAAGAATGTCCTCTGAAGATGGGAGTTGGACTGTTAGAATTTCCTTTTTATATATATTTTTGACTTGAGGTACACTTTCAATTTTAACATTATACTTTTATTTTGAGCCCATAAGGTTCCCACAAAGAGGATTTGCCGGAGGGCCCATAAAATGCTTCTGGACATCAGCAAAATTATTCAGTGTTAATTTGTTTGTGACCTTGAAAATATTGGTAAAAATTCTTTTGTTCCATGATGCCATGGTTATGATTCTGATCACCCTGGACCTATCTTGTGTAAAAGTGGGTATGAAAGTTTTGATGGTAATCTTGAGGCATTGTCATGAAAGCATCTCTTTTAGTTGTGCTCGTTCCTCCACCTTTTGTAAGGTCTGCTGGAGCTCGTACTTCCGGTATCGCTCCCATTGGTCAGTTAAATCCAGGTCATCAAGGCAGGCTTCCTGGCTTGGGTAGGGCTCATACTGAAGGGTTTAAGGTAGAAAAAAATGAGTCATATATCTGACTCCACTTATGGACTCCCACTGTGGGCTGGGGTTGTAGAATATGCCTGCAGTATTTTTTGCGTGTCGTAAGTGGCGACTAAATGAACAGTATTGTTCGTGTTGGTGTGTCCTTAAATCTTATCTAACTTCCACTAATGACTGGTGGGGAATTCCATGAGCAAATTCTACAACCCCAGATGCCACAGATCAGATCTGAGAGAGGCAATGGTATTTAGTGGACTGCATTGACAAAACAGATGGTGGGCACCCCTCCCCCCATCCCTTTGAGGAAATGATCTCATTTTGTCGAGGATTTAGTACGGGACTACATTTTGCTCTTACAAAAACCCTCAAAATTTTCAAATCCTCTTGTACTTTTAAAAGAAGGTATCAAAAGAATTAAGGTGTGCGATAGTTGCACCCCGCCCTTCTTGTCGGGCAAATCCTTGCACCTGGTAAGATGCTGCTCCTCCAAGTTTTCTTGCTTAATTAGAGCTTTCTCATTATGGTTATTTAGGTTTCATACTTAGGTTAATAATCACAAAACTCACCCTCATCTCTATCTGGGTAAAGACTCGTTCATCTGCATATTTTAAAAAGAAGGCCTTGCTGACCTTAATTGCCTCAGCCCCTTGACTAACCTGAGAGTAAATAAAGAAAAGCATAAATTGGAGGACAAAATCCAGAGACTTCTTATATACATGGACAGAGCATGTAAGAGCATGTACATCCTATCCGTAGATTGTCGCCACAGACTGGGACAAAAAAAGGTGCACCAAGATTTTCTTGAGCAAGGCCACACTTGCACACAAAAAACCATAGCAGACAGCCATCTTGCTACGCCTATATGCATATGCTCTGTCCATGTTTTAGGAAGTGCATGGCAACATTATTTGCCCACATTGATTGGGTGATTGGGAATACCTTTTGTTGTTGGATGGGGAATGCCTGAGGAGAATACATGTCTTTGAATTTTATTGTAATAATCTTATTATCCCAATGTTGTGTGTTTCCCAGTTTGAGTAGTCACAAATTTTATTTTCTATTTGGGAATGTCCACCAAAAGTTCAGTTCATTAAACCCTGAATCTTAAGTTCAAGTTCATTAAAACCTAGATCTGACAAGTTCAATGCCAAGTTCATCAAAGCCCTGACAAACCTAGGCCAAGTTCATTAAACCCTGAATCTTACAAGTTCAAAGTCCATCAAAGCCCTGAATCTTCAAGTTCATTGCCAAGTTCAAAGTCAAGGCCAAGTTCACTAAACCCTAGATCTGACAAGTTCAAGTTCATTGTCAAGTTCAAAGCCCTGACAAACCTAGGCCAAGTTCATTAAACCCTGAATCTTACAAGTTCAAAGTCCATCAAAGCCCTGAATCTTCAAGTTCATTGCCAAGTTCAAAGTCAAGGCCAAGTTCAAGTTCATTGTCAAGTTCAAAGCCAAGTTCAATAAACCCTGAATCTTACAGGAACACCTAATTATCTGCGTGAAAACAAGCACAGGGGAAGTCGACAAGATTGGCAGGCATTGACACTTGTTTGGGGTCACTGACACCTACTGCACATCACTGTGGCAATTTTTGGCATCTTCAGGCAATCCAATTGGACATTCCCCCCAGGTTTTTCATAGGCTACGGCCTGAACAGTGGCATACGCAGGTGGGTAATCATAGCTGCCATTTTTCTTATTTAGTTAACACAGGTTGCACCAGATTGTATGTAGTGAATCATTTCTCCATTGTTTTCCCAACCTCCCCCCCTCCCCTGCCCACCACCAGTGGCAATAGTTCTGAAACAAATTTTGCAATACTCCCAAAAATGTAGCACACATTGCACCAGATTCCATGTAGGACACACCCCAAATTTTTAACAATGGACCCCGGCCAGCAATTCCTCAACATACAGAAATCCTGCATATGCCACCGTGCCTGAAGTGATGGATGACACTTACCAGGCTAACACTTGCCTCCTGGTACCCTGGTGTAACTGTGAGAATTCCCTGGAGAAAAGATAAAAAAAAAAGTTCAATGTTGTTAGTATTCTGTTTTGTCTTTCATTTGCAGAGCTGCCAAGTCTTCCTGATTCTGCAGAAGACTTCCTGAAAATGTCACCTTCAAACATGCAATCTTCCTAATTGAGAACAGAATTTCCCCTATTGAAATATATACAAATCCCTGAAATCTTCCTGATTTATGAGGTAAACCTTCCTGATTTCAAGATCTGAATGTTGGCAACTCTGCATTTGTGAAACATTTCTGTAGTAATTCCCTGGAGAAAGAGATACAAAGAATTTTCAATTCATATAATGTTGTGAAAGCAACATTTATGAAACTTTTTCTTTTAATAATGTATTAAATTCTTATATCACCTTGACTGTAAATAAAAACACTGGTAAAAAAAAATAAAAGAAACCATCTTTTCTTTGTGGTGATATTTTCTACACTTCCCACTAAGCTGCTGTAGAGTGTATGGTGTGGTACAGTTTAGTGTTAGGTGGTGTAGCAGCTTATAGAAGAATCTTACAGTAATATGGCCCTTTACTGGGGGGGGTTCTGTCTACTGTACCTGTGGGGGGCAAGGATAGTATCAGGGGGCAGGGGTGACAGTCTCCCTATATTCACAAGAAAATTTGTCAAATTGTCAAAGGAGCACTCATGCTTTGCCCCCCCTATGAAAATACCCTGGTGCCATCCCTGTGTGGGGGTAGTATGTTTGTTACTAGCCATTAATCAGTGGAACACAGTTGGAAAAAGCTAAGCTGAATGTAATTAGAACCCTCAGATCTTGTAAAACCAGAAAGTGGGTAACACAATTTTCTACTGTCATGGTATGTTGAAAACCATGAAAGATTTAATGCAAAATCAACTGATTCCTGAATTTTCAAAGTTAGACTAGTGCATGTATACCTCAACATACATAAAGTTAGATGAGCTTTTACAAGAGTAAGGCCAGCCACAGCCCCTTTTTTCAGTTGTGGCTTGTTTTCCCTATTTATTGTTTATGCTGAACAATGGTATTAGGTCCCAGTCCTCAATGAATGCAAGTGAAGTCCGAACCTCGGCCTGTAACACGAGTGCTCTCACCAAGATAAGTGGAATACCAATTTATCTTCCTTAGAGCATTCATTTCAATGAGCAAGAGCTGGTCATATTCAGCAGCGTTAAAGTATAGTATGGGATGTTAAACAGTAATGCTTTCTAATGGTGAAATTGTTGTCATTTTCCTTGTGGGGTCCTGGCAAAATTAGCAGTTGAATTTAACATATTTTGTACAAAACAGACATAAGCTGGTATAATGTCATGGATTAACATTGACGGTCAATGTTGTGTTTTTCTTTTGTTCCTAAAGCATATAAGTTTCAAACTTCCATTGCACAGGTTGCATTTCTTATCTTATGCCGTATCAATAAATCAGCTTAAACTGGTGGTAAATTTTAAAGGGTCTCATTGAGTTGATGTCGATAACTTCATGATAGTGATAAAGGGTCACTTCAACATGACAATGCTTATAGATAGCATAATAAGTCAGGTTTTGTATCCAATAGTTACAGGAAATTGTAATGTCCTGACTTGTAACGACTTTGTGCACAATTTGAAAAATTCAGTGTCTGGTCACGAATTTTTGAAAACCGATCTAAACCATTAAGTACTCACACATAAAACTGCTATTTGTTTGTAGGATAGGGGGATTGTCTAACAGGTTTGGAAAAAATTGTGGAATTTCATGAACCAACTCAATGAGCCGCTTTAAAAACAACACAATATTGGAGATTTTGAAATCATGACTTGCTCCACTCTATAAAAATGTTTGGTTCAAATTGAATCGGAAAAGGATCAGATGGGCACTGGACTGAAAAAGGATCAAATATTTGACTAGATTTGATTAATTTGGAACCAAGAGTGGTTCATTTTGAACCTAAACTAGTCAAATATTTGAACGTTTTTATTAAAGTTCAGTGCTCATTTGCCCTTTTGCAGTTCAATTTGATCCTGACATTTTTAGGGTGAAATCTCTTTTTGCAGAAAATGTGTTAACTTCAATTGCTGATATCTGGGGAACATCATATGGGAAATGAATATAACTAGAATGTTTAGCATACATGCCTCTATCAAACATAAATATGGCCTTTTTTCCATTCTATGAATATGGAGAGATTAGTCTCAAGTCTCCTAGGTGGAGACTCGTTTAACATAATTCTTTTTTTTTTTTTTTTTTTTTTTCATCTCACTTTATTCAAAGACAAAAACAACAAAGTCGAAACAATTTAAATAGATGCATGAAACAGAGGAAGCAAAAAAAAAAAATAATTAAAAGCTTAATTCTCTGCAAACAGAAAGGTACAGTTTTCAAATGCCTTAAACAATGTACAAAATGAAATTTTACCGCGCTTTTGGTTACTTAATCTTTTCTCAACTTGAAGAATAAATTTAAATTTATTTAAGAATTCAGTTACGGACGGCAACTCATTATTGGTTCCTTGCGGTAGCAAAGGAACCTGTGAAGTCAGGTTGGCGTGTGTGTGTGTGTATGTGTGTGTGTGTGTGTGTGTGTGTGTGTGTGTGACACTTGCTTCGGTACGCTCTAACTCAAGAAGGGAAGGTTGGATGAAACTTGGATTTGGTACATAGATTCGTCATAGGGAGAAGGTGTGTCCTATCGTTTTTGGTGGAGGTCAAAGGTCATTTGGGGTCACCAGAGGTCAAAAACTAAAAACCTTCTCAACATGATATTTCTAGTTAGGAAACTTGGATAGATGTCATACTTGGTGCGTGGATGTGTTATGGTGTAAGGATGAAATTGGATATGTTCGGTGAAGGTCAAGGGGTCATCAGAGGTCACCAGGGGTCAAACACTGAAAAACGTTTTAACACAGTATTTTAAGGTAGAAAGGACAGATTTCAAATCAATCTGTGTTTGATTAAGGTCAAAGGTCATCAAGGTCACTGGAGGTCAACTGCTAGAAATGTTATTTAGAAAATCTTGTAAGCTAGATAAAGATAGTTTCAATAGATTTTTTATCTCACCTGGTTTTGCATGCTTACGCACTCAAACACCTTAGAAATTTGTCCTTTTTGTTCGTTCAGTAATGATTCCTTCGGGTTGTACACATATTTTGGATCATTCAAAGTTTTAAGAGGGCAATAACTGAAATCTGTAGATTTCACTGAGCACAGGTCACTCTGCATTAAACTGGTCTCTCTGCCAGTGGAAGCAATGCATGGATTCTACAATATGTCTCTTTAATACTGCTGTGCTCTGTGGGGTAACCTTATCCTCATTCTATTATCACACTTCATTAATCACTTGCTTTCTGCTTGACTGCTGAATAAACCCTTTTTTCTGTGTAGAGGTAGCAAACAGGACAAGTGGTAGATTGTTTTAAAGTAACAGCAAGTTTTATTTGAGAGCAGGTAAAAATAACTTGTGAGAGAAATACAAGGGGTGTTTTTCATTCTCTGACCACATTGTGTGTCATTTATTGGTGATAATATCAGATTTGATTACAAGCATAAATACATATGGAAATGAGGTAGTGTTTTTGAAGGATCACCAAGCATTACAAAAGTTGAATGTTAGTGAGGCCACAGAAATTTAATCTTTGATTTCATGTAAAATTAGTACTAAAATACCCCTTGTGAAGATGTTACAAACATTGAGTATGAACTTTTGCTTAGCTCCATTTCACAGACTGGCTGTACAGTTCTCATAATATCTAGCAAGGAACCACAGTGCCCATTGGGCTCTTGTTAAGCTTTTTATTGAAAAGGAAATATTTTAAATGTAAATAAGTTATATGAATGTCTCAGAGACGTTTAACATAATTCACTTTAGTGGTCTGTGTGAAACCAATCAAGATTCTAGGAAAGAAACTGGTTAATTTCCTTATCGTAAATAAAATCAGATTTGAAACACAGGACCACATCCAGGACTGTGCTAGAGGTTTATTCTTTGTTTATGCTTATCCGGTCCATATATCTCATTTGTACAAGCAACCAAAGGTGGAAAAGTTGAGAAGCCTTGGTCCAGGCTTCCTGGGAAATTTGAGTACCTGGAGGAAAATTTGGGCAACTGCATGGAAATTCCCCCTTTTTTGGACATGTAAATAAATTGTGGGAAATATGCTCCCTTTCTGGGAAATAAATTTTTATCCGCTCTGGCAATCTACAGGCATTGATTGCCATTTTAAAGTTTTTCATAACTGCACCATAATCATGTTACGATTATAATAGACCAAATTCGTATGATGTCACAGAACAGAAAGTACGCCCTTCTTCCGAGGCAAAACAAGCCGACACTGACAAATGCAGACAGCTGATTAATCAACCAGTCAAATAAGTGCATAGTCTGCTACACGTACAGGGCGAATTGTTCCATTGTTTTGCCCCAAGGGTGACGTCATTGTGTTATCAAATGCATAAGGTCTTTAAATTTTGACAAATACTTACAAAGACATCTCCAGCCTCAAGCTCGGCAACTCTGACACAGTAAGGGACGTCAAGTTCCGTACCCCTCTGGATACACCCATTCATACCACTTGTCGCTAGAAGTGCTCGAGGTTTCTGTTGCGACAAAAAGAGAAGTGAGAGGTCCAGTTGGAATATAACATATTGGACAAAAATTTGGGTATCCAGGGACTGCGGAGACAGGGCCCAGGGGGGCTTAAGCGCCCCCCTCCCCCCCCACACACACACACACTTTTTCTGTTGTAGGCATTTTGGGCTGCCTTACATTATTGCCATGTTTTTGTTGAACATATTGGGCAACTTTGGTGCTTAGCCCCTCACTTCAAAACTTGCTCTGCGGCCCTTGTTATCGGCAAATGACTGAACAAAAAAATTAATCATCTCTGCCCAGTTCCTTTACTTTGGTTGTGACAGCTTTAAGTGATAAATCTGTGATATACCCTAAGAAAAATTACTGTGGTTTTGAATGGGAAGTGCACAGAACCATAGAGAACGTGCAATGGTGGAGCGTGTATGGAGGCCTACCAACAGGTCATGTTTTAAGATTTTGGGTCTACTTTTCCTGTTCTGCTGGGCGACATTGTTTGAAACCAGAAAAAATCCTAATACCGAGGGCTGTGTATCACATTATGATGAGACAAAAATGATGAAAATGATTTCATACATGATGGTGGGATATGCACACAAACTTACACTTGCGTAGAATGAGTGATGACAATGAAAACGATAAAAAAAAAACGGTCGCAAACAAGTGCCCTGATCACCTTTGGCTGGCAAGATCGACACGGAAGTCCCCCCCCCCCCCTTCCCATAGTTTTTACAAACAGGATGAGACACTGCAAGTTATACCGGGGGATTGGAGACATACAGAGCCAACACTCTGATCGTGTTTATTCATTGCCACGCACCTCACACCCCATAAAGATACAGTTTCACCATTTGTCTGACAACTGTATTAGCTTTTCTTTCTTAGAAATGAATGAAATATTCCAGGAAAGTTGTGTTTTAATAAATTCACAGCAAGCAGAAATATTTAAGGAAAAGGAGAAAAAAATCGTAAATTACTGTCATTACCTCATCCAGCGACTGCAGAAGGCAATATAAGGAAAGAATGAATGTTAGCGATTAGTGATTAGTTCGTTTCCAAATCTTCATTAAGGCGTGGTCACACTGTAACGAATTCGGATCGGATTCAAATCCGATTTTTGTGATTATCGATTAAAATCTTCTCCATCTCTGATCGGAAAGTGCAAAATAATTGCCAACCTATGTAAATTATATGTTTTGTATGTCCATATGTCCATGTATGTGTATGTCCATAATTAAACCGCAAGAGCAGTCGCCCCAAAGTTATTTTGAAGCAACAGCTATATCTCACATTTTTTTTATTTCAGTCTTCAGTCTTCAAAGTATCTTTAATAATATTTTAGGACTTCAGTATTGCATATTGGAGGTAAACCAAGCAGTTACTCCTAGTGCATTTCACAATTAAGGAATTAAAAATATTTTCACTAACCGTCAATAGCCATGAGACAGGACAGTCTACTACACTACTCCATGTTGGGGTGACTGCTCTTGCCCTGATTTTTTCATGACGTCACACCAACAGCTATTATTGGACATGCATAATCGTATAAAAGCTGTCAGCCAATGTGACGTGACAAAATATTTTAATATATATTAATTTTCATATTCCTGCGATACAAAACATATATTTACACAGGTCGGCAAATATTAAGTTCTTTCTGAACATGGAAAGGGAGTTGATTTATAAAATTCACAGCCAGAAAGCCAAAAGGCTTAGCCATCAAATACCTTACCTGCTTTCAAATTGACAGTGCTTGATAGATTTTTCTTTACATTTTAGGCACAGAATTTTCACAATTTTACCCCTGGTGACCTCAAATGACCTTTGACCTCTACCAAAAACAATAGGCTTCTTTCTCTCAACATGACAAATCTATATACCAAATATGAAAAGTATCTGTTACACTTATCTGGAGATATTGTGTTTACAAGCCATTTTCGAAGTTTTGGCAATTTTACCGCTGGTGACCTCAAATGACCTTTGACCTCTACCAAAAACAATAGGGTTCTTCCTCTCAACATGATAAATCTATATACCAAATATGAAAAGTGTCGGACATTCCTATCTTAAGATATCGTGTTTACAAGCAAGTGTCACAAATACACACACACACACACACGACATCACCATCGCATAGATTCCTTGCCTGCCTACGGCAAGGAATCAAAAATCGGATCGAAATCCCAATCCATTGCAGTGAGACCGAGGCTTTATTAAGCAAAAGTGATATTAAATATTCAAGTTAATGATGAAGTTCTACATTAGATAATTACATCAATGACCTAAAAACCTGTGTACACAGGACACATTTTAAGACAAATGTGTCGTCACGACTGGATGCAGACACTGGACACATGTTGCGGACGCATGTTCCGGTGTCTGCTCGGTACACACTGATAACATTTTCAGGCACAAGGTGTTTTGGCAACATGTGATCAACACGTGTCCTGAAAAGGGTCCAGTCTACACAGAGCTTTAGTTTAAGTCACAGTCAGAAATAGAAACTAGCGTCCCACATGTGAAACATGCAAAACCTCTTTATGAAAGTGGCCCAGTCCCCTATATTTTCATTTTCCTAAGAAGAGAAACTAACTTTTAAATTTTAATTTTAATTTTATTAAACCTTGAAAAGACGAAAGTATGCATCTTCTATTCCCTTCCCCACCCCATGCACATTTTGTACTTTTCAAAAAGGATGACAAAATAAATAATCCTTCAGGTTTTCATTGTGCTTGTATACATCATTATCATTGTTCCCTCATTCACAGTAGAAGGAAAATATTGTATTTTTACTTTTTGGAAAATTTTTCGAACTGACCTATCATTGTGCTTGTATACATCATTATCATTGTTCCCTCATTCACAGTAGAATAAGGAAAATATTGTATTTTTACTTTTTGGAAAATTTTTCGAGCTGACCTTTGGCGAAAGCACCACAGCTAGCTTGTCAACTTCCCTTTGGCTTGGTACCGTATTTGGTAACAGCCTAGGGGATCGCAGCATTTCCCTGGTCCACTCGCGAAACGTTTTCAAAATGAAGTGCCTGGAGGGTTCGTGCACATTCAAACTTACAAAATTCGATGACTTTCACAAGCCCTAACTGATATATTCAGGACTTGATAACATGCCATATTTTCGTCCTTTTCACAAAACAGTGTTTCCGAACATTGAGAAAATTGGAAGAATGAAATTTTCTGACTTCTCCGGGATCTTTTCTCTCCCTGACTCTCCAGGCCCAGAAGGTTCATATGTTAGTTTCCCTGACTTTCCAGCATTTCTAGGACATGTGCAGACCCCGGCCTGCACTTGGCCCATACTTCAATAAGGCAGTCCAACAGTGGTTTAAATAATACAGAAATAAGTAGGCCAAGAGCAATCCCCCAAAATTATTTTTGAAACAACAGCTAAACATCACAATTTTCTTCTTTTTTCTCTTCAAAGCATCTTTCGTTATATATTATGACTTCAGTATTGCATATTCAAGGTAAATCAAGCTGTAAATTTCACATTTAAAGGGGAACAATGTTGTCACATGACTCTAAACAGCCGATCATAAAACAGGACAGTCAAGTTGGGGTGACTACTCACAAACAAAGTTTGTACTAAACGAAGAGATGTCATTGTTGATTATCATAAATAATCATGTTGTATGTAAAGAGTGAAAATGTAATTTGTTATTTCAATTATGTACAGAAGGCCACTGAGTGAAATTATTGTTAACATGTAAACAAATTAATTTTAACAAACTGCAAAAAATGTGAAGGTAGCAGGATTTCAAAAAGAGAAAGGACTCCAAAGCATAGTTCTGACAGAGGCTGGGTCCGGGCGGGGTCTCCTCCAGTGGTGTACCCACGAAGGGGGTGGGGGTTTGAATCCCCCATGACCCAATCTTGCTATGCAAAATACGCCTAAAATAGCGGTTTTTCTCTCTACCCTTAGACTTTTCCCTCATATCGTGCCCCCCCCCCCTCATGACACAATCCTGGCTACGCGCCTGGTCTCCTCAACAACAGGATCGTTCTTTGGTGTATTTTGAGGGAAATTGTTGTATTCAAAAAAGTTAAAACAAAAAGCATGATGAACTAAATTTTTGAAAAGAAGGCATACTTCACAAAGGGTACCCCTTAAAAAATTACGCTGGATAGGGGACTGATTAGGGTAAGAAGAATGGTATGAGAAAAATATGAATTTAGCCAGGGCCATTGCAGGGGGTCCCACCCCTTTTTGAGACTTCCAAATGGTAAAAACACCACTTGCTATGTGATGGTAGAGTTCTATGCGTAGGCAGCGTTTGAAACCTGGATTTTTCCCCAGGCCATGAAACTGAAAAATTGTGTGACTAAAAATTGCCACGCCCTCCTAAGAAAGCAAAAGGTAGCTACACATCTACCGAATATGTTAGTTGTCATGGTAACTTGTTTATACAATCCTTACCTCTGTCCACATCCCTGGTTCCAGCATCCTCCTCCTTTCCAATATATCGTCAGAGATACCCGATATCGGTTTCCTGTCTTTAAGAGGATTTCTTCTTCCGTGTTGTGACGTCTTTATTCCGTCATCACTCGTGATGAACGCTTGATGTAAAAACAACAAGGAGATAAAAGGCATTGAAGAGAAATGCTGCGTTTAAAATGTTCCAACATAGCGTTCAAAGAAAATAGCTCATGACCATCAAACCATTCGTTGTTAAAAATGCACCCCAGCAATAGCTTCATCTCATCGAAATATTATGAAAAAGAAGAGCATCATTTGAAGTGTTGGAAGTTTGGGTGAACAAATTAATCTTGAGCAACAAATAACTGAATTTAAATCCAAGGGAAACTTGTTTCTTAAAAAGAGGACCACCTTGCTGCATTATTTTTAATTATTTATCGTTCTTTGGCAATAAATATTGGTTTTAAAAAGGATGAAATTTTCTTGTGAAACAAACAAATTTCCCTTCAACACTCATGCATCGAGGTTAGAAGCCTAAATTCTATATTGCCAAAGAATACATCTGCAGATTGCCGATTGGTAGAAATACAAAAGAATTTTGGCTGCTCAGCTGTGGTCCCAGACTTTTTAAGCCTTCTTACACCTGTTTATAATAAAAGGCGGTTACAAAGACGTGATAGTCGAAAGGAGGTTTCCGAAAGTTCAACTTTCGCAGGCTCTACAAAAAACCCAAAACATGAAAAAAAAATCCTCTCAGATCTTCATCACCCCACTACAGTATCTCTAAGGATCCTTAAATATTTCAAAAATTGGAGTCGTGGGTATGGGTTTTTTTTTTATGGGTTTTTTTGGGGGGGGTCGAAAAACCCTGTCGAGTTTTCCGAACGTTACTAATTGAAAGTGCGTCGATACCTTAATACGCAGTGGGATTTTCCCGCCCCAGGAATTTAACGTAAAATGTCAAGCCCTAAAATATAGGCCTATTCATACAAATAAACAGAATCTTTCTACTTGTTGCATAAAATGTAGGACAATCCCGTGAACGTATTCAATGATAAAGACGACAACTACCCCCTAAGCAACGGATTCGAGGCCTACATTGTATGTGTAACTACATTTCTCTTCGTCCGAAGATACTTGATAAAAACTTAAAGCGCGCCATCGATTTCACTCCTTTTCCAAAGCTTTTTCAGAACCAATAGGATAATGTCAAGGATGCTTGGCACAGGCAGTTTCCGAATCGCCACACAAACTGCAATAAGTCAAATGATATGAATATGTGATATGATATGACACGATGTGATATTTGATACCCCCGCTTTCAGTGGAGACCTGCTCCACCAATTGACAATGGCACAGTGACATAGGTTTCCACGTTCCAAGTTGCCGAGGTTATGGAAGAAGTAGGGGAGATTTAATTGCCTATTTATTTGTTGTGTTTCTTCGACTTTCGTTTGGAATGTATAACCTATCACGAAACATTTACCAACAAACCTTTTACCGACAGATACCTTTAAAAGTAACCAGCATTTGTTGTGAAGTTTGCATATTTGTAGTCCCTGTAGATCGTTTTTTTTTCTAAAATGTGACCATAATGCATTGTTCTCGAGACTTTGGTAAATTTTTGCACATTCACCCTCAGACTGATCATACTCATGCAGTGCTTCAAAATAAATGATATGACAGGGCAAAATGTTTTGTTGAGACAAGTTTCAATCTGGAAGTTCATTTATACGAACAAAACAGCAAATCTCATTGGTTGCCTCAAAAAATTCAAGGGAAACACAAATGAAATCATAGAGATGCGTACAGGTTTGCCAAAGGCTCAGAAATAATAGATTTTACAAAAGCAAAAGCAAATTTTTAAGGGAATGCAACTAATGTCTCACTACATTAACTTTCATTAATGGTCATCGTTATGTTTAAAAAAAATTACAGCGCCATCATTTTTAACTCTAAAACTTACTCTGTTGCGATAGTGCGTGTTCCTTGTGGGCGATAGCAATTTCTCTGGCGCCCTTCGCCTTTTTGTATTCTTTGTAATGCTTCTTTGTTTTGTCCCAGGGGCAGATCCCGGGCGTGAGTTTCTTGAGAACGTCGCAAGTCCCCTGTGGAAGGGAGAGCAATATTATTGAAGAAGAAAATTTGCGTCCCATATATTGTTAACTAAAACAATAATATTTATTATTTAACGACATAACAGCCATAAAGACATTAATTCAGGCAGTTAATTGGAAAGTTGTAGATCGTGACTTGCCATGAATCGTTGACATCTAAACATAACCCAAGTTGTGCCATTGAACTCTTATTTGGAAATACCGGTTCGTCTTCGTTCATGATGCCTTAATGACTTTAAATTTCGCTCTAATGTCCAACCATGGGTGCATAAAATAAACATAAATGACATCAATATGCTCAGTCATGGATGTGAAATTTGCATTTGCAAAGAACATCACAAAAGACGAGAAACTTGGTAGTAATTCTACACTTGTGCAGAAACGTGCAGAATATGACCTTGACCGTGCCGAAGACTTATAAACATTGCCTACTGGGGATAGGTTGGTATGAATTCCTACTTGGTTTGATTTCATCCTTGGGGATGTGATCACAATGTTTGTGAGTGAAGTTTAAGAAACCACGAAATCAGTTGATGCTTGAAAACAATATTAGTCATTGTGCTGTTTCTACGGTATCTGGGGTCATGAGTTTTGTGAGGGGGCATTGACCTGGGCAAAAGATGCGAAACATTTTCCATTCCCATTTCTTCAACAGCACGCAACTCATTCTTTTGTCCCTAAACGCCAGTGGCGTACGAGGGGCGGCATTGCGCCATACCCCCTCACTTATGCCAATCTTCCTTTTAGATCCTGACGGTAATTTAGTAACGCAATTTTTACTTCCAAAGGTAGCATACGTGGCACCAGATTGCACCTAATTTCTCAAAAAATTTTCGCACATTTATTAAACACTGCAAAGTTTACTTAAAAGGACATTTTAATGTAAGGGTGTACAATTTTCAAAAAATTCCAAAGAGGAGGGGGATCCCTCTTCCATGAGGCCCCTCCCCAGGCCAGCGACCTCTCAGTATACTGCGTGTACCCCCCCCCCCCCCTTTAGAGAAATCCTAAACGCTTAGCGGTCGTTCACCGTCGTCGCTGCATATCGTGTCTCTTTACGTGGACGGTTATTGTTCAACAATTCGTTGTTACCAAAAGGGCTGTCGTGCAATCGTAAGTATAGAACGGGAAATCCAACTTGAATTAGTGCAGTAGACCTGTTTCTTGACTGGCTCTCGAGAGACATGTGACAACATTTCTTCCCCTCGATCAAATGTGAAAATTACGAGGAGTGACGTTTGGTTTACATTGAATGTGTAATGAAGAAATCCTAAAATATTATGAAGTTACTTTGAAGAGAAAATTAAGAAGAAAACTGTGAGATCAGTCTATCTGTTGCTTCAAATTAGTCCTGGGTGGCTACTTTTGCCCTCTAAAATTTTCAATAGCACAAAGGACTTTTCAAAGTCACCATCCATCTAAAAGCTACACAATGCACTTGGTTAGAAAAGATTTCCTTTACACAGTGAAACAAACCCGTTATTAACATAAAAAGGGCGCTAAACAATTACCGCTTTGATGACGTATATCCATTCGTTGTCTAAGCTGTCCGCCACAATAACTTGTCCAGCTCTGTAAAGACACGATCAGAAAAAATTTTTTGAAATATATCCTTTGTTGGTGCAAGCAGAGGGATTTTTCAGTGATAAAAATCGGAACATCCAGTCCTCGCAACGTTTATTTAAAAGTTAAGGAGGATTTAGTGCAGTGCTTCAACCTTTATGATCCACCTCCCCACATGGGAATTTTTTTTCCACCATTCACCCCTAGTACTATAAAACATCAAATTACTAAAAACCAAAAACTAGATTCGTAGACGATCATTGCCATCGGTAACCGTCCATTCATACAATTAGAGAGCTGATGTTTACATCTCTCTAAACACCAACTATGTACAGTTATACACGCTATATTCTGACTGATGGCTACCGGTCTGATGAAGCTATGAATTTTCAATTCTGAGTATGAAAACTCAATTCATGCAAATTTTCCCCTATTCACAAAATTCCCCCTTTGCGTATAATTCACCCACAAGTCCCCAGTTTTCCAAACTTCACCCCTAAGCATTTCCGAATTCACTCCTGGGGGTGCACTTGGACCCCGGTTGAGAAGCACTGATTTAGTGTGTGGTCAGTATTCACTGAATCTTTACTTCACATAGGGGGGACACAACGATCAAATTAAAACTGAGGTGAAAGGATAGTTTAAAATTCACTCCTGTTCCGTATGAAGTTAAAGGCCTAGTCAAGTTCTCACTCAAAACAGTTTCAATTCTCCTAACCTTAGCCGTTCCTTCAATTGTCTAAAACTAATCACCATCCTTACACAATCTCAGTCCAATGCTCAAGAGTGAGTATACAAGACCCAAGTTTGTATTCAAAACACTCAAAGTACAGTAGGCTACATGTCGTGTAATATGAGCCACGGTCCCTTCGTTTTTTTAACTTTTTGTCAACAAAGAGCGGTACCAATTGAGAATTCCTGTAGACTACTACAAAATTGTAGTTTGGGGGCGAGAATTGACTGCCTTAACAAAACGAATTTTCTTAAAATCCCAACCTTACTTCAGGACAACCGTTACGTATTTTAACTCTCAACAAATGACGATGTAAAAAGGGGAATCCCCAAATCATTTTTTTTTTTTTTCATTTTTATTTCTGTCATGAAATATACAATCCTATCAATTTCTTGCAGTGTATACACAAAGCAATAACATTTTTTACACCGTGCCTAAATTGTTATTTGCAACATTTACTAAAACAATGCAGTGAAAAAAGGGCTACTTGTAACAATTAAAGCGCTGCGCATTTAAGGATGGAAGATGCATTTCGAAATAAAATTTCTTTCGCTGAAAATCATTTTCGCAGTGTATAGTAACTGTATCTTCGGATTGCATATATACTTGCTAAAGGTCAATCAAATGTAAATTAGAACCCTCAAGGATATCAAAATGATAATGATAATATAAGAATAGGTGTACAAACATTTCCTAAAATAAAGGTGACTGTAGGGTATATATTCAGTCTTTTAACCACTTTAAATACATGTAATTCCCAAGGCTAAGCTTCATAAATATAACATGAGACTTTCCAGGAAAATTAATTTGCATCTTTTCTTTTAACTATATATATTTTACAGTATTGTTTGATTTAAAATTATACCTGCGTCATACACTTGAAGTAATAAAAAGGTTTAGCCGTACCTGTAGTTTTGCTTTCCCCAGTAAACTGGAGAATCCAGTAAGAGATCTAATCCGCTCCATGCTTTAAAAACTGCCAACGTCCTGTATACATAATATAAGAAATATGCAAATATATGCAATATAAGAAATATGCAAATATGTAATCATACACATAGGTATGACGATTAATTTTTCGCTTATAACTTATCCCTTTTGCGAGTATTATGTATTTTACTAAATGTTATTTCAGACGCAAGGAGGTGTCGAAGAAATGAACTTTACTTTCGTCCTCGTTTTAAAGTTTACTGCTATGCACATAACGTGTTCTCTAAGTTCAATTGCGACAGTAAAACAGTATTAAATCCGAAATTGTGCTATACTAAATTAACTTAAAGGGCAAGAGCAGTCACCCTAACTTGTAGAAATATTGTCGTGATTCATGATGACAGTCATGTGACAATATTTTTGTTCTTCAAATGTGAAATTTACTAAAGGGCCCTTGCCCTTATTTTGAAGCAACGGCTAATTTTCACAACTTTCCTATTTTTCTTAAAATTACTTTTCATCAAATTTTAGAACTTCAATATTGCATATTTAATGTAAATCAAGCAGTAAATTTTACAAAGAAATTGTCACATGGTTCTCAAGAGAAATCATGGAACAGTTTCAGGTAAAACTGGGGTGAATGCGCTGCCCCTTTACTTAAATTAAATCGGGCCTGTTCTTACTTTTTGAATTAAAATGAGCAATCTTGCTATCTCAGTGAGGTCAAGAAAAGTCGAAATGATGTCAACCAATGGAGTCAGTTCCAAAAAATTCCAAAAGATGCACAAAGTTAGTTCTTGACTGCCTGTTTCCCTATAGTATTGTATCGATTGTATTATTTTTGGTAGGGTAGTAGGGATTATCGTTTACTGCAAGCCAGTTAGAAATTTCTCCTTTAACATTGGACATCGACCTAAAGATCTAAGAAGCTTGAAATGTTCCCAAAACATCAAGACTTTGTTTTGCAGAAGTTTTGTGCTTTTGTTTTTCAACAAAAACGTAAACTTGATAACGGTTCTGTTTGAATTTATTTTTAAGGTGGCATTGTTTTGTTGTTTTCATTTGTCGGGTTTCCACTTTACCGCCCCCCCCCCTTTTTTTTTAATCATCCATGTTCTTTTATTCCAGGTATACAGTGCCTGCTTTTGCGTATCTTTTCTAAAAAAAATGTGTAAGCATCTCTCAAGAAAAGTTAAACATGTTCGGGGTGAAGTAGGTAAAGTTCGTCCAAAAAGTGTTAAATTGACTTTGCCTACAGGCACGTTGACCAAATAAGTGTCATTGGTTTCATTTTTCCAACACATGTTTTCGAAATTTTACGACCAAAATTTTTTGCACTTTTAATATTTTTGAACCTTTTCAGAAATTTACCCAACTGTTCCGTTTTTATTCTATTCTATATTTGAAACTGTTTTATTGTAATTTCAGTTTATCTTCACACAAAATAAGTAACATTTCTCAATAAACATATGTAAAAAAGACACAGCTCAATAATGATCTACAGAGAAATAATAATTGAGAAAGACGCTGTCCTCTGATTATGCAAACCTCGCACCAAAAAGCATTGCAACAATACAAATTGTTTAGCGCGACGTGACTTACCTGAGATAATCAATACAGGCTTCTTCTTTAATATTCATTTCTGTATCAAACACGCAAGCGTAGTCCTGGGGGAAGAAGGATGTGAGATAAGTCAAGGGATTGTTAGCATACTCCCACGACCCACGGATCGGTTAGGCTCTAACGGGGGTGCTACCTCACCCCTTACCACTGAAGTTAGCATTAGTGTCGTGAGGTAAGATGAGCAAAGGGACAAGTCCCCCCCCCCCCCCCCCCGCAAAAAAAAAAAAAAAGAAAAAACGTGCCCCTAAGTTCCATAATGGAAATTTCGGATTCTTCTTTTTGAATTAGATCGGACGAGTCCCCAACATAGATCTGTGCCTAACACGTTGTATGGATTAACAACTGTATTTAAGTAATATTTTTTTCAAATGGGATATGTTTCTTTACCAACCTTTCAATGTCATTATGTTGTGCATGACGAAAAACGACGCACACAATTCAATTCCACAATCTTTTGCAATTCTTGTTTGCAAATTAATTTCTAATGACAAACCTGTGCATGAACACAAAATAATTCCACTGAGTTTTTCGTCATGACTGTACAAGATCTTCTTGTGGCTTGAATGAGATCATTTTCCTGAAATAAATGAAATAGTGTAGGTTAAAATGTTAATTAAGTGCAATGTGGTAAGGTACATTTATAATACGAAAGATCCAGAGTTGGATAAATCCAGTCACGGGTTTTAAATTCTCTGCAAAGCTGTCTACATGGCAGTTATCGCAGAGCAACAAAGCGCTGTTAAAATTTAATCACATATAAATAGAGACAAAAGGTTCACTTTTGAAAATGACACAGTCTTTCGCCCCCCCCCCCCCAAAAAAATAAATAAATAAATGCAAAGCGGATGTGGGAAAAGGTCAATTTCTTGAAACAAATTGACAGCAGGGTTTCATTTTCTTTATTTAATTCCGTTATTTCTGGTTCTGTAAATTAACATAAGTTTTTTTCAGTGTGAAATATTTAGGTAAAATTAAAATTACAAAAAGGTTAGTTCTTTTCATTTTTATCACGAGTAAAAGGAAATAAGAGGCTGGCGTTAGGTTGCAAGTTGTTCCTACCACTTTTAAGACAAAAAAAGCCTCCTCGGGAAGACATTGTCTCTTTTCAAAATGCTGTAGGTCCAACTTAGAATATTGTTTGTTGAAATGTACACCAAGTAACCCTACAGATGTTATATTGTAAGGGCTTTTAAAAACTGTAATCACAACGAAGAGGCCTTTACAACAATGTTTGCATATCATTGGAGCTACTCCCCGAAATCTTCAACAAAATCCAGCCGTGCAAATGAGAGACTTACCCCAAACTTATCACCTTTCTTCAAAATATACGTCTGACCTCCAAATGTTTCAGTGACTGAATTAGAGAAAACAAATGAAAAAGTCAGTATACTTTCTTTTTTTAAGATACACAGAGGCATTATTTTGATGAGGTAAAAACATCCGTTGGACCTTCCTTTCCTTCTTTTTGCCTGATTTTCCTTTTCTTTAAACAGTTTTTTTTTTTGTTTTTTTTTTTTTTGGTTTTTTGTTTTTTTGGCGAATATAGGGGGGGTTCCCCTGGCCCCCTACCCTGAATCCGCCCCTGAAGATACGTGATTCTCCTTGCACGTAAAGAATTAAAAAGAGTTGTGCAAGCTAACTACGCTTAAGGAAATAATATTTTCTAGGAAACAAACTGTGATGATAAATACTAGGGGCAAGGTCAAAGGCGAGTCGAAGACCATCGGACGAAATGGGTAGATGCGCACTGTTGAACAAGGTGTTTCTTGATTGGCTATTGCCATTGTACTGTATCGATCGTAGTTTTTGTGCGGGTTAGGGATTAGGTTATCAAAGATCATGTTTACCGTAAACCAGTTAGGAAATTTCTTGTTAAACAGTGCACATCGTCCTCTTTATTCCGTGGGGGCATGCAAGTTCGAAGGTAGATAAAAATTAAATATTTATTTATAATCAGATAATAAATTTTGACAGTTTGAAGGGTCTCCAAGAAGAAAATTATGTCAGTTTATTAGATGTAGTTTTAAGGCTTAGTTTCTAGCCGATTGGTTTGAGAAAATTGTGTAAAAATGTGGAGGCCGGACTGACCGCTACTGAAACTTGGATGTCCAGATATTATGTGTCCTAAAAGGAGTTCAAAAATGAAACAACTTTGGAAAGTAACAGATTAATCTGTATATACAGTGGCAGGGGTAGTCCAAAACAAATTTGACAAGTGTTTACGTTACATTTACTTTTCATCGGATAGTTGCAGATTCCTTAAACATTTCATTTCAAGGTCTTACATCAGATGAACAACGCAGATCGTACTCAACACTTAGTCCCCAATGGAAACAAATATCATCGTTAGCCTATTTAAAAAACCAGGGACCAATCGCTCTGCTTAACTTAAAGCATAAGAAACAATTGCTAAGTGTTTAGATGTATAAATGGAAAACGTTTTAAATGACCTTATTAGTTTCGAGTTAACTGGATTGAAGGACCATAATTTCTTTATTGAAACATTATGTTCGCTTTATCTTAGTACTTTCAATTACGGCGATGAAAACGATATTCTTAGTGCCCTTATTTTCCCTGACTAGGGAGAAAGCTTTCGAGGTCCTTGGCTAGGATTTTATACAAATCATTCATTCCTTTTTGTTCAAATTTGAGCCAGGACTTCAAACCCTGGATCAGAACGCGTTATAATGATGTTTTACATCTTGTGCTGTTAAAGGTTTAGGCTTTCTTTTTAAATATTTCAATTTTTCCATAGGAATCCGTCAAGGATGCCCACTTAGCCCGTACAATGTTTTTATTCATTACTTGTTCTGAAATTTTCAGTGCTATGGTTAAACTTACAGTAAAACATGAAGGTATTGCTACTGCTAGTCTAGTAGTTCCGTTTTAAAACACTCGACATGTGCTGGTGATACTGTAGTAAAATAACCAATTAATGGAAAGCTCACTGAAAGATATTTTGAAGACGACGTGGAATTAGTTGCCGTTATTGCATAGTCTCCTTTACAAAATTAGATTTATACAAATCCTGCCCCTTTCCATTTGACCGTCATTATTTTCGACCCCACCACGTTATTTCCGAACTTTAAATTTCTTTACACGCAAAGCAACTGTCATCTATGAAGGCATTTGCACATGACACCAGTAAGACATCTTTGATAATAATCCATTTTAAGGCTTAATCCCCTCACCCCAAACAATTTTTGTAGTTTTCAACAGAAATTCTCAATTGGCACAGCTCTTTGATTGACAGCAAGTTAAAAAATGCAGCTAGTGCCGAAGCTCACATTACGCAGCACCGTGCTGTACTGAGAGTGTTTTGATTTCATATTGGGTCGTGTAATATTCATCCTGAAGCAATAAACGGAGATTGTGCCTGGACGAGGAAGAGTTTTAGACAGTAATGGAAGGAGCTTATAAGTAAGTTGTATAAGCAGGTTAGGAGAATTTGAACTGTTGGAAACGAGAGTATTATGCCTTTAATATGAATCTCTCAAAGAGAATAGTGCTTTTCGTGAGTGCTCTACTTTTTGACAACGACACTCTAGAAAAGGTGTTTAGGTGTTTTTCTAAACACCTTTTTTCCCAGTTGTTTAGATACTAAACACGTCTGTCTTAGTCCTAAACATTTCCATCTAAGACACGATTAATTGCTAATCTTTCAGTGCTTAATAGCTAAACATGTTTAGAATTTAAACGTGTTATAAAGTGGGATCGAAGTAGGTGTTTAATTACTCTGAACACGTTTTTAGAGTGAATGGAGGTGGTGACGCTGTTCAATATTTTGCTATGTTTGATTTGAATTATTTCGCCCTCACTATTCATGTTGGTATCTTGTCGGCTATTCCAACCCTTGGAACTAAGACTTTCGTCCTGCTTATTATAACTTTAATGTTAACGAAAAAGCTTAATAAATATCAAAATAGCGAAACATATCCACGGGTATTTATTGAGAAAAATCCGAACAACCAATAACCATCCAAAGATCGCACGAAGTTGACGATAATGACCATTCCTGGGACGGCATTTTCACGTAAGCTTATTTGGCTGTTTGGCTATGCATTATACAAAAGTTCATTACTTTCAGTACCCGTTGGCTACTTTCGCCTTCATAGAAAACAGGACATAAACGTGTTTTTATCAAAGATTAATGTTAAGGACGATTGTGCATTTACTTTCTGCATCAATATAAGATATTTATGTTGGTAATGCCATCTTATTGAAGTATTTGCGTACAATACTGCCTTTGTCCCAAGACAAACTTTAAAAGGAGCTATGGTCACGCCAACTTTGGTCACGCCCAATTATCTTTTATTCTAAAAGGCATAATATTATATTTTTGGTTCAAATTGACCAATGAGACATCAAACGCTATTTCCGCAAAGTCAATAGTAAGTTAGATGAGTAGAACATTGTCTTCTGTATACTTAAGAAAGTCTTTCGCCTTTAAATGAAGAGTAACACTCTAAGCACCAAAGAATGAACTCAGTCACTCTCAAACAGAGTGAAAGGGTAAATTCACTCCATTAGTGTGTTAACTCATTCCAAGAATAAAAAGTATTCATTCGAGGAATAGTGAAATTCACTACGAGAAGAGTGAAAATTCACTCCTTGACGAGTGTCCGTCAGGGATCACTCTTTTTTAAGAGTGATTCCGTCAGGCTGCATGGCACTCCATCAAGAGTGAAACTTTGCTCTTTTGGAGTGAATTTCACTCGTCTTAGAGTGATTTTTCACACTTTTTATTTTCAGAGTGTTACGAGTGATTGAGCTAAACTTTTACACGGCTTATACTTCCTTTTTGTCACTGCAATATTTGATTTGGGCACTTAATTAATTCTGCTAACTTTCCTACATGCAAGACCACATGAAAATAATGGGTGTATTGAAATTGACTTCAGGCTATTGACGTTGTTTTTTAAATATCTTTTCGTTTTATTTAAAACGGGCTCATTTAATCATTTTTCAACCATTTCAGTGTTTATGCAAATTTATGATAAAAGACTGCTCAGTTTCCACAACCCATGAAAATACAGTTGAATGTATGTGTATACTATGGATAACGAAACTTGAATTAACGAGACAAAAAAATCTCACCATTTTTTCTGATTTTTCTTGTCTTTGCTAAACACTTTGGTCGTCATAGCTGACACGTGATATTTAATTAACAGGTCATGAACCGTGAGAATGGGACTAGGAACTCCCCTGATCTGACTCAGCTTCGTTCGAAGCCATCATAAGCAATGAATGACATAAATGAACGATGAAAGATGCGTTTAAATTCTGCTACGCAGGCAATCTGCCATTAAGCATGAGCTGATTGAAAAGCACTTACGTTTTCCGGAGAGCACGAAGTATAGACCATCTGCAAACTGGCCCTCTTTGGTCACAACCCTGTTTCTGCCAAAGCTGGGGAAGAGAAAAATTATGTTGTTCAAGGAAAATATTGCATGCTTGTTTTACAAAATACGTTACATATTTTTTTTAAATCCACATTTTGTTAGATGCAGAATGAAACATTCATAATATCTGTCCCTTGGCCGAGTGCGGGTGGCTTAAGAAGAACCGTGATGAAGCAACCGGAAGGTGTGAGGTTTAACTCCCTACCGGGTCAAAGTCAGCGTTTTTCTAGATAAGAGCAAACAAGGGTCACAAGTAATAAGGTTTTCAAACAATTCATTGGCCAAAAACAATTATGTTTGGTACAAAACATAATATTTGCAAAGTAATGCAAAGCAAAGTCTGGCCAAAAGGAAGTTAAAATTATGCCTACTTAGAACGTCACCATCGCTTAGCCCTTTGGTTGTTTGTGTAGTTTGGGCTACGACCTCTCCCCCTCCGAGGGCTTATACCCTTTATAACCTGTTACCAAAGATATTTGGCGTGACTGAAAGGATCGGCAAGTATCAACACCTTAATTACTTTGTATGCCATGCTGGTGCATCCTAAACAAAATATTTTCATTTTAGACGGGCAATGTGAGTATTCAAAAAAAGGATATAATCAATATGAAACTGCGTGCATTGAATGAATGTCTAGAGTGTTTTCCCGTGATGTCACAATTGGTAAGCCACCCGCGCCCAAGTAAGCAGTGTTTTAGAGGAAAATTCACACGTGGGTGGTCAGCTACCCCTCAGTTAGCTACGCTAAATGCCTACGAAACTTGTTTTGCCCATCAAATAAAGGGACAGGGCTTTTGAAGTCAGTGAAAGAATTCTATACAGCTGATTGGTCAACTAAGCGAATACGCAAGTAAGTGTACTGTAGACCTTATGCATTGACGACACGCTGACGTCATCCCTTGGGGGCAAAACAATGGAACACGTGGTCGCACGCTGTAGAATTCTCCCACTCACGTGTGGCAGATTATGCGCGTATTTGACTGGTTGACAAGTAAGCTGTCTGCATTTGTCGATGCTGGTTTGTTTTGCCAGAAAGGAGGGCGTACTTTTTGCTCTGTGGCATCATATGCATTAAGTCAATACACACGGTGACACGGGCGAGTTCTCCTGCGTGCAAACCACCGATCTATGTAAGCATGGTGCGACCATGTGTTTTATTCGCTGACCTATATAGATAAGTGATTTCGTTGTTATTCCTCCAAAATGACGTCAGCATGTCGTCAATATGTAAGGTCTGCTTCCGCTGGCGCATAAATGAATGCTCGCGCACGCAGGTGTACAAATCATCCGTCCATTTTTTTGGGGGGTGGGGGGGGGGGTTGGGTGGAAGATAAAATAATACCAGCTTGCTTCAATTACAGGGATTCTTTAATACCGTAATGTCACTGGGATAGTCTAACATCTTTTTTGTCCTACTCTGTAAATAACCAGAAGACTAAATTTTAATGGTTTAAGAACAAACTGGCAACCATGGACGGAGATAATTATCTCACACCTGTATTTAACTATTCTTTTCAACTCGACTGAGGCAAGTTTAAATCCTCAGACTGAATTTCAAGCAAACATTCTAGGAAGTACCCAAACATGTAAATTTGAACAATTACACACAAAATAGTGAATAAATACATTAACAAGCTTAGGGCAAACAACTTCAAAAAACAACTTCAGGCATATCAAAATAAAGGTAGCTTAAAGGTAGAGATCAGTCCCCCCAAACTTATTTTGAAGAAAAAGCTAAATAACACAATTTTCATCTTATTTCTTTTCAAAGTATCTTTCATTACATTTTATGACTTTACCAGTGCATAATTCAAGGTAAACCAAGCACTTATTTCTGGTAAATTTCACATTTGAAGAGAAAAACATTGTCACATGACTCCCAACAGCGAATCATAAAACTGGACAGTCTACTACACTTCTTCAGTTTGGGATGACTGCTCCTGCCCTTTAAAGAATCAGGTAATGTCACAACTGAGTAAAAAATGAGAGTTGGCTTTCCTTCAGTCTGCCTCGATTCCCCCTAAATCAACTGTGATTGAAATTATGCATGTTAAGCATTACTTAGCCAAGTAAAGTTTTAAGTGCGACATTGATTCGCTTCTCACGGAAAGAGGGGGTTACGGTACTCAATGCAGCTAAATTACATTACGTCGTATGCATTATTAGCTCTAATGAAGCCTTTACAGTTCAAGAGGAATTCATTAACAGCACTGTAAACAAAAATTATAAAATGCCTGAACTGACTAATTACGTTAGTCAACAATATTGACTAACATTACTATCACTAACATTTGACCAAGTTGAGTTGATTTCTAACAAATATTAAGCCTCTTTTACTAAGTTTTAACTGATATTCTTTTGTCCATTACTACGCAGTTAGTCAGATATTATCACAAATTAGTCAAATATGAGTGACTAATGTGGTTAGTCAAGTCAGACACCACTTTGACTAATTTGTGTTTACAGTGAGCTATAGGAGAACAAGTTGCCAATTAACTAATTTAAATTAAATCAACAAATTGAAGGGCATACACGAACCTTGTAATTTGCTCTAGACAACATGTTCAATTTGTCTGTTATTTTAACCACACTGTATTGATAATGATTTTTTTGGCTTCAAGTATTTTACGCAGACTTCAATCTTTCATACAAAGGCTTATATAAAGATTCACAGAATTGTATTTCCGGATGAATTCTCCCAAAATAATAAACAGATAATTGAGTTTTGTCCCGCTGTGGCCTCTACCTGAAATGGAGATCTTTAAAGGTTTATTGAATTCAAAAGAAGACATATTTTAATCATACGTGGCAGGCGACAGAATAAATTCCATGATGCATTGCTTCCTTCTGTTTGGAGCCTTGAAATATTCATGTTTATAATTAAAACCAAAGTAAATCTGATGCACCGTGCATGGATTCTTCAATTAGTTAGTCGCAAATGGGAAAAGTCTGCAAGGGGTAATTCAGGAGCTGGTGAGACACACGAAACCACAAAGCTGAAAGTTTTGATAACATTAAAAACAATTGAGCAAACTTGTTAGTTTCTTCATATTACATTATTTGACCTTGTACGAAACAACTGTCAACTCGATTGTCTCGTCGCTGGCAGTACATTAACAGGAATGGATCCACGACTGCGAATAGCAGTTTTAGACCACTTGCAGGAGAGTCCTGAGGTCATATCAAGTTTTGATATGGTAGAGGGTCTTATTTTAATCATTTTGGTAAAAATTGCATCGGAATCCGACGTGTGGTTCTCAAGATATGAACAAGTAGCCTAAAGTTGTCACATTTTCAACAAGAAGTGGACTTGAAGCACGTACATATGACATCATATCCTCACATTTATGGACAGTCTTTTGTTTTTCTTTGAACTTCATAGCCTAATTTTTCCTCCACAATCCCATATTATCAAAATGTGATTACGTAAGTGTCACGAGAATTCAACAAACTTTAACATTCTCCAAAGGGAGGTCCTACTCGTATTAACTTCAGGGTCAACCCAACTGTCTTTAAAAACAAAGGGACAAAGCATAACTTGTCAATGTGAGAAAGGAATATAACCTCTGCTGCCCTCAATGACACTTTGGAACACAGATCTACGGACTTCATTTGCAGATATCTTTAGAAATATATGTCTGATATGAATGAAAATTTCACCACTCTGTATCGATTTGGTTTCTCTTCTAAATATGAAAATTGAATATTTGCTGTAACTTCTCCTCTAAGTAGACCGACTACATGGTCAACTGTGGCTAGAGCATGCGACTTTTAGCCGCGAGAGGCTTGGTGTAATTCAACTCATAGCCGGTCATACAGAAGACAGGGAACCTAGTACCATTGCGTTTTGTGCTCAGCATATGCAATGGAGTAGGAAAAAAAGTCAGTGAGCCACAACTAGAAAAGGCCTGGCTTAAACCAACATTGGTAAGAAACTGAGGCGTGAAATCTCATCTCACCACGCATGGGAACAATGTGCAGAACACTTCTTATTCTTCTTCTACTTTCAGAAGTGAGTGAGTACAAATCACATGAATAATTTTATCTTTTGCGTGATGAAATAAATGAAAATTAACTTACCTTTCGTACCATCCGTATTTACACAATCTTTTCTGTAGTTCGGGAGGAAATTTAGCAAACTCTTCTACACTTTGCATGTGACGCACAATCTAGGAAATTACAATTGAAGCAGAGAGAAGTATTATTTCCTTCTAAAAAAAAACTGTGTTCAAACTCTACACAATGGCGTTTATAAAACCTTTTTTGACGTGGTCGATACCAATACCTAATCATTTTTTGGTAAACAAACGTTTGAAGTGAGTATGAATTTTCTGCCCCACCCACGGACTTCCTATACATGGACAGAGCATTCTGCTCGGTAGATTGTCACTACCGTAAGTATGAGAAAAATCGCACCAAGATGGCCGACTGTTATGATCTTGTGTGAAAGTTTGGACTTGCTCAAGTAGATCTACATATTTTTGCAAGGAACTTGGATATTTTCGAAACTATGCAAGTTAAGGTCAAAATCCCTACATATGTTGCAGGAATTTGATATTGTTTCCCATTCAAGTTTAACTTTTGATTAAAATATTATAGAATCGTCGTCAAATCATACAAATTATGGCTTCACGGCGGTCATCTTGGTGCACCTTTTTCTCCCCAGACGGTGACGACAATCTACGGACTGGACGTACGCGTTACAGGTCTGTCCATGTATATAGGAAGTCCGTGGCCCCACCTCAATTCGAATCCTATCCCAAGTTGGTAGAACAGCCGACTCTCACTCGGAAGGTCCGGGTTCGATTTCCAGCCTGCCGGGTCATAAACCTGTTCACATATTTTAAAAATGGACCCTACTGCCGTTGTGTGTGATGCCCCTTTGAAGCAATGAAGTAGTCCCTAACCCCTTACCCTGAAGAAGGCCCCTGAAGAAGGCCCCTGAAGAAGGCCCCTGAAGAAGGCCCGTGGAAGCCGCTAGACTGAACAAGAAGGTTACAAGTTGTGACTTAAAAAACCCAGTGTAACTCAATCAACCTATCCAGCAGTATCGTGTGACCTATAAAAATACTTGACATAGGATAGACTGGGATTTTCTCTAAACACGACCAGTTTCAACCGATCAATATCAATAAATGTGACAAAATATGGAGAAAATAAGTAGTAAAATACTAAAATGTACACTAGGTTTGACATTTTACGTATGTTGTATGTGACACAGCCTGAACCGGTGGAATCAGTACCATAGGCAGGTATGGATCGTAGTTCCTTCTTTAATTGCCTTTGAGCACTTCACATCTCTCTGTCAAAAGTTTGCAAAGATTATGGGACCTTTGACCCCAAAATACCGTCGATCACACAACATACTGCATGCCCATCCCCTCCCCCACGTACGCCACTCACCGAACCATAGTATAACTTGCACACCTGTAGTCAGATATGGTAGGAAGAAGAGAGAGAAGTAGTACCCATTGAGGTCAACAATATTTCAGACAGGAACAAATGTATTAATACTCTAAGGGGAGAAGTTTTCTTGGAGTCTCCCTCCTCTGCCCCGTTGGCTACGGACCTGACACGAAGAAAATAATCGACTCAAACCATTATGTTGGTAACTCTCTGAGGCGGAAAGTCCTTTGAATGCATGTTTTGACCCTTTATTGAGTTTGACAATCATAAAATGAGACGGTCGAGGTTTTTAGTTTGGGGTGCATTAAATCAGTGTCGTATGGCTAGACATTTTTCCAAAGGGGGAGGGGGTTTGTTTATCCAGTGTGAACATAGGAAGGAATAGAGAGCGTGAACTTTTCAATCAAATATTTAAGGATATGGAGCTAATATTGGAGAGAATTCGGCGGAATTTCACAAAGGAAAAGTTGGGAAAACAGCACTGTACCAGTAGTTTACAGTTGTTCTTTGATCTGTCGATAAATCTGGTGTCACAGAGCGCAAATATTCAATCTTTTTATTTCAAGAGTCAGGGACATTTTCAAAATCTTTGGTCTTTTAAGTGTGATTGTGTGAGCATTACTTCGCTTGAGGTTTCACTTTGTGGCGCGCCAAAGTGGGAAGAACGTGTTTCTTTTTAAACACAAATATTTAAAATTATGGCGCTCGTATTGAAGAGCATTCAAAATTTCCTTTGTACGTGGAAATTTCAGTTTTGGAAATTTATGGAGTGAATGTGCCCCCACGGCAACGCCTCCCTTGGATCCGCTACAGCTATCCAACTGGGACTCGGAATTGGAAGAATTTTTACTGAGTAAAAAAGGGGAAAGAATTTCTACTTCTTAAACCGAAGAGGGGATTTGATTGAATATCAGATGAAATGTAAAACTGAAAATAAAAGTTTCTTAGCCTACGTTTTGAATCTGTTCTGTTGTTCTATCATCTTCAGGAATCCTTAGAAGTTCCTTAATTTTATTCGGTAGTCCTTCCTCTCTCTTTGAAAATCTTTGGAACTCGGCCGCATCAAATGTCATATCCGGGTAAGCAGGGCTTACCAATCCACGTGGCATGTTGGCGTCATTTCCGGTGCGCCTTGCCTCCTGCTCAGCGGCACATAGTATGTCCTCTACAAGTTCAAGTAGACTGCCTTTCAGCGCCCTGTCTGAAGCCTCCCTGTTGAACGATGAAAGATATTAAACTCACCCCAATCTGGATAAGAATAGTAGACTATTATATTTCATGAACGCCTCGTGGGAATCAGATGGCAATATTTTTGTGAAATTTATAAGCAATTACTGCTTGAGTCACTGTTTGAATCAAGTGCAAAATTGATATTCTGAAATATCACTAGGCCTTTAAGGCCCAATTCTCTCACCCCAAACAGCACCAATTCTTCTAACCTTAAGCCCCTCCCACAATTGTCTGAAATTCATCCTCATCCAGACACAATCTCAGTTTATTGCTTCAGTGTGAGTATAGAAAAGCTCAATGTGTATTATCAAAACACTCTCAGTACAGTTCATGCTGTGTAATACAAGCTTTGGTAGTCTGCATTTTTTGAGTTAGCAGTCAATCAAAAAGTTAGGCCAATGGAGAGTTTCTGTAACCCCCTACAAGAAGTGTAGTTTGGGGTCAGAGGATTGACCCTTTAAGATATATGGATGAGTTATAGGAGGAAAATTGCGAGATTTGGCTGTTGTTTAAAAATAAAACTAGGCGAATGCGGATTTTGCCTGTTTCAGACTAAGTTTAACAAATTCAACCCTAGCTGCCTTTTATCGTTAAGATATTACTGGACTAGAATTCTCCAATTTTTGCCAGTCTTAGTGCCTATTTCATGAGCAGTTAAGTTTAGAAAGCCATGTATGTTATAGGCTAGTGCGAACTAAGGTAAATTTTTAAGTACGGTTTTAAATATGGTTCAAGTTCGGGTTAAAATATGGTTCAAACATGGTGTAAGCCCTCTCCTTTAGTCGCCTCCCACCAAAGACGGAAAATAAAGTGGGCAAATTCAACCCGGACCCCAGCCCACGGGAGGGAGCACACCATGCAGAAAACCATGTGCGGTCCTCCCTTCTTTCAAGCTATGAATTGCATGTTTGTATACGTATGTAATGTCGTCACCGAGTGTTATACACCCTCTTCCTAAACATTGTGTATTCGCCGTTAATGTGTACCTCAAGTCGAAAAAGTTCAAAAGCTTACAGTATATAAAGCAGCCAAAATAAAAGATGCTAACAGTCCAATTTTCATCTTCATAGGACATTCGTGCGATAAGATATAAAATGTTAAAATTTATTCACTTAAAACAAATTGGTCCCTTGCCAAGAGATGGTGAATCTCCTGTTGTACAACTCACATAAGAGTAAGAGTGATATCAAATCACCTTCGTACATGGTGCAGTAACTTCAAGAAAAACAAAGAAATACAAAGATTGAGATTTGAGTTGTACAACAATGACATCACAAATTATTGGACAAAGTACCATTTTAATTTGCGTGGATAAACTTCAACATTTTATATCTCAGCTCTAGAATGTCCCATATAGATGCGAGATTTACTGTTAGAATTCAGTTAAATGGCTGTTTAATAATTTTTGAATTTTTTTAGGTACACGTTTAAGCTGAAGGTACACTTTACAGCTGAAGGCGCGGTTTATGATTGACCATAATTAGATGAGCAAAGTCTACGAGCCCATGACCAAATATATCAAAAACATAACGATGGTGTAAAAATTATATGCACATCAATGAAGCTCAAAAAGAGGTTACGGCTTATACCTCATATACACGGTGCAAATGTAACATAGCCATTTGACGGCCCTCGCCTTCAACCTGAATCTCTGGAAGGGCTGGGGAAAAAGAAGAAAACGGATTGCGTGAGAAATATTCTGATCCGAGTTACATTTCTTAACACTGCGCGGTATAAACTTTACTTTCCCCTAGCATCAACTCCTTGACGTATTGTAATAAGCCCATTTCCTCACTGTGATTTTTTAATTACATTTAATTTTCCTATCTCTGTGTTGATGTTGCCATGGTAAAAGTAGAAATTGTGTTCCATATTTTGCTCGCAAGCAACACATGTTTGACATGTTTGTAACTGATACAGGTTTCTTCAATTCATCATGTTATGACTTACCGCTCTGAATGAAGCAGAATGAAGTAATCTTTTTGAAAAAAAAAAACGTTCCATAGAGCAGTGACGTTCATTCATGCACGTACATTTAACCCCCTTTTCCAATATCTTGTCTGGTAGCGATCCAGAGGGGAGGGGGCATGCCCTACAATATATTTTTGAAATCGCCCATTTGACTTTTAATTTTCAAACAAAATTGTTTAAAGAGATAATGCAGCCCTCCCCCCCCCCCCCCCCCCAACAAATATTCAGAACAACAGCCGTCGTTCATGCGGGCTTGTTTATATATACCACTCACATTGCCAGTCAAGTTTCTCTCGACCCTCTCCCTTTTATCTTTACTCCCATATTCTCCCACTCTATCTTACCGTGGGTCCCTTGTTCAAGTCAGATTCGCATTCGGACTCGGATTCGTGTAATGCGTTGGCCGTCTTCCTTCTTGCAAGTATTCTCCCAGCTGATCCAGATTTCTTGCCCTTTTCATTTCCTTCAATCTTGGCTATCCTCCTGCGGGCCACAACCATTTTGAAAGAAAACGTATATAAACGACCACCAGTGTAAGATTATATATATATTATATCATGTATTAACACGCCAATGTCATTTGCTCTGGTATCGTCACTCCCGTTATCGTCGAGGCAAAGAATTCTGCTAATTATTTGAACAACTCTTTTTAACAAAATAAATTTCTTGAAGGTGAACAACTAAAATATAGCGAAACGGTCGCTGTTACGAATTTCATATTACGGTCGCGAAGATCTACGAGACAATTTTTGTTTTATGACATCTGTCATCTACTCCTTTAATGCATATATGGGGTAATCCTTGTTGCTATGGTAACGATGCCGCTTGTACAGATGTATGGTGATGTATCCGAAGCCATAAAACTAGTGAATCGGTCAAAAGACGATTCACTGTAATATTCCATTTGCTCTCAGAGGGTATAAGGTTGAAGTGACAACTTGAGTGATCAAAGGCTAGGTAGATAAGGTCTTAGCCGGCCAAGACTTATTTTCAGCTGTAGCTCCACACTACCTTGTTTTCCCTGCTCCATTGATCAAGGTAACGTGATCTTTTGTCTCTGCCCATCAAATATAAACGCCATATTCGAAATACTGAAAAATTGCACAGGTCCTTCGGAGTAACGGCGATGTCACACAAAATCGTGGGCCACAAAAATAAGTATTCTGATGCCCGAAAACGGCCATAAAAGTTTTTTTTTTAACATTTCCTTTTCCTAAAATGACGGACGCCAAATCCGATCTCATCTAAAGCACCTCGAGGTATGGGGTACAGTACCCTTATGGGTCATTCTAACCGTGACTACCACGAGACCTGTCTGAAGACTATCTAATTTTCACTTCTCTTGTTGAGCCATGGCATTCAACGCCGGACTGCATCCGGGGTCGAAAACCTCCGTCACGAATCCATGCCTTCCATATAGGCGTCCATACTACTATCCACTGAAATTAGTTCAATTTCCCAAAGATTGCAAGTATGGCTATTCCCTGCTGAACAAATTGAAACTCGCTAGGTCAAATCGCGATACATTCTTGAACGACAAAAATACTTAGCACATGTCACCATCGTTCCAAAATATTTTTTGGAAAATATGTCATGTAAAAGGCAGGCAATGCCGAACTATGGCTGGTGTTTTCCACGGCTATGATATGGCAGGCCTATGTGGTTACTGCGGTTCGTCTATCTGTCTATGGGGTATATTAAAAAGTAGTCAGCTACTATCCACAAGGCCAGAGACTAATGGTATATCCAGCGATTCCATACAGTCACTGAAAAACTAAATTGCTGTGTCCAGTCGTCACATCCTACCATCAAATTTCAACGACAGAAAAATGACTGCCGATTGGCGGCAGGTTTATCCCATACAGTAAGTGTTCAAGAAAGTATTGTAGTATAGGAAGCGTGTTGTGTCTAGGACTATATGAGGGTAAATGTCAACTGAATAAGTAGTAGCTGTAACCCGCTGATTTGGTCTGAACTTTGAACCATACACAGGGGAAATTTCCCCGCGGCACGGGGATGGTATTATAGTGTGTACCATGTATTAATATTAAGACAGAAGTTATGTTTCGTGTAAAGGAATTTGAAACGATGGTTCAAAGTGTCATTGCAGTTGTACTAAAATTGGTAGGGTAGTATTGGGTCTCAGGGCAGCCCAACTTAAAGGGCCTGTTCTCTCACCCCAAACTACAATTACAAATTCTCTATTGGTTCAGTTTTTTGATTGGCAGCTCGTTCAAACAATGCAATGCAGAGTATTAAAGCTTATATTACAGATCATGAAGGGTACTGAGTTTTGATAAATACACATTGCTCTTGCTCTTTATAGTCACCCTGAAGCACTATTAAAACTGAGAGTGCTCTCAGTGGAAGAGGATGAATTTCAGACAATTGTGGGAGGGGCTTAAGTAAGAAGGTTAGGAGAATTGGAACTGTTTGAGGTGATAGGATCGGGCCTTTAAGATATTGCACGGTGATACACCGAGAAGTTCCTGGAGGACCTATAATTTGCCAAAGCGATAAAAAAGGAAGGAAAATAATAATTCACTATCCCATACGGTAGGTCTTGAAGGTTTTAGCTTTGCTTTGGCTGTGACTGAGTAAAGGGGTGATATGGCAATGGTGGTCATCGAAGCCATGTATTGCATACCCATCTGCCAATTGAATTCTCATGTTTTAGTTTATGCTGTCTTTGTGATGACACTGAGATCCAACCTATCCAATAATCTGGAGAAGCTTGCTCCTCGGAATCCTCCCACGGCAACCGCTCTACCTGTCTACACAGAAAGAGACACTGACAGCAGGTGGCTTTAGCAGAGAGTGTTCAACTTGGTTTGTCGGAAGGAGAGCCCAATACATACAAAAATATGCTTGTTCGATGGCATTATGTGCCCCCACCCGGATTTGCTGTTTTTTTTTTTTTGTCTTTTTTTTTGTTCTACCGAATGATAGATTGAATGATTATCCTATCATCAATAATTTCAACGTGCAAATCCAAAACTTCTTCCACAAAAATCCCAAACTTTGGAATTTTACTAAAACCCTAAACAGGTGGTAGGAAAATATTCTTCCGACATCCGCACTTTTTTCTGCACTTTTATCAGATTGTAGGGGCTTCGGTAGTTAGGCTTTCTGTGGTAATTTTACATCCCATTCGAATTAATGACGCTGCAATAGAGTGACTTCCATATACAATAATATGAGTTACGTTGAAGACAACTAGAAGAAAGCCAAATTAGGCTACTTAGCCGTCCAATGTTGGAGCTACAGTACCTTCAGAGCATGGAAGCACTACCTCCGAGGTAGTACTTCCATGATCAGAGGATTTTTTGGTCTCCAGATACGAAATGGTGCAATATTTGTGCCTCACGTGTGAGCAGTTTTAGTGAGATTTTTTAGGACAGTTTATCCATCCATCCATCTGCACAAACAAATTATGCTGCAACTGCAAAGTTATGCCACATGAAAATATTCTTGGATGTGAGATTAATAGGTGGATATCATGTTGTATTACATATCACATTTCCTTTACCCGCTTTCAATAGGGATCTCCCATTCCCAATGATCATCTTGCTGTAGTATTTCAACAAAGACAGTAATCAGGCTCTCTCATGATCGAGTCGGACAGTTACTAGTGTCTAATGGACCCTATGATTCCCTCTGGCCTCTTGACTGCGGGAATTCGTTAACGCCCCAGACGAGGGCTATTTTCCCTAACCTGACAAAGCCAGTGAACTTTCGGTTTAATGTGTATAACCAAGAGTCTACTAGACCAGACTTCCTCAAATAGCGGCGCGCGTGCCACTTGTGGCGAGCGACTTGGTCTGGAGTGGCGAAAAATTACTGGGAGAATATTGAAATATTTAACTTTTTTAACATAAATTGTTCTGTCTCAAAAATAGGTATTGTAATAAATCTAATACTTCCCACAGACTGACGTCACATACCGACAAGGATATAATAATGTCCTATTTGTTCTCACAAGAAATTTAAATCGCCTTCACTGTATACATTCATTAGAGTCAGAGCTTTCTCGATTCAGCGTGGCCGGTAAATCTACAAAAATTGTACAATTTGTGAAAAATTTTGGCCGGGAAAATTAAACAAATTTTGCACCATTTTGCAAGCCCCTTTGTGGAACGCAAACGTTTTCAAAAGAGGAGGGGACACCCCCTCCACTTATACCCCTCCCCCAGGACGACGATCGGTGGCGCATTATATCAGCAATGTGGTGCTTCAGAAAATTTAATTGAGGAAGCCTGATCTAGACGACAGTTTTAATGTCATAGCTGGGGCTTGAACACAGGACATCATGACTGGATTGGCTGGTTAGATGGGAGTTTAACGGCCCAGTTTGCAACCTGTTGGTTCAAGTCGAGTTGGCCACGGCCTTTTTTCCAGTAGTGACTCACTGGCTTTTTTCCCACTCTGTCTATTGCTTATGCGGAGCATCACGCACAACGGCAGTAGGTTCCATTTTAGACTAGTCTTTGGTGACATCATGATTGGGAGAAGCGGTTCATTACCACCGTACTGTACTCAGGATCAAGCTCGAGCATCTCCCCCCACGATTTTTTAAGAAAAAGAAAACTTTGCATCAATGATTTCCCAGTACAATGCAGTGTTAAACATATATATTTATTCAACTGCTTGGCCACTTTAGGGAAGTCTCAGGGGTAACAACTCCCTCCTCGCAGATGATGATGATGTGGTGTATATGGCGAATTTCCGATTTTGTTTTTTCATTTCTATAGCTCAAAAAGTTTACCAAACTTATTTATGAGCTGTTTTAGGGAAATGAAATTGTGAGCAAAGCGCGCGGAAAATTTTTAAGACAAAATAGTTACAAATGTGGAGCTTATATTGGAGAAAAGGTTGGGAAAACCGCACTTCTGGGATTTGAATGGTACCGTACTTATGGCAAATTTACGATTTTTTCATTTTTCAGAACGGGGAAAATTGTACTGTTCCCTGTAGTCACGACACTGGTATAGATCAACTAGATCAACTTCTACCCATAACTTGAGTTCCTTCACAAGAACGGCACCAGAAATATACGGTCGCCAATCTGTCTTGGAAATCATTCAGTTTAAACTGTCAGACTACAATTATGATGATCAGATGATTTTTCACCTGCTTGCTTCCAGTTCACTTTCACAGAAACTGTGTCAAATTCGAAAGAATTTCGAAAATGGAATGGAAAAGAATGAAAACCTGCCATGTCAAAACATCAGTTTGGTTCTGGACTATTTTTTTTTAGGCTAAACTGTAAAAAAGAAAAAAAAAACTTATGTAGAACATAGTCACCGTCGGGCCATACATACATAACACATCTGCTTGGTAAAAGTCATCACTACTTCAGAATTAATTATCTAAAAAGTGGTCCCTTGAACTAATTTTCGTCATAATGCTCATACCCGGGGACCGTTTCCCAGAAATGTGAAAAGGGAATGAAACGAGAGGAAAGACGATAAGGAGCATCCAACATCCAAGTTTCCCCCTATAAAAATACCGAAACCCTGGCGCAGCCCCTGTATATTGTACCATTTCGCTCGCTCTAACGACACCGTATAGGCCAACTGCGCAATAAATACATAAAAAAGCCCCATAATGACAATTAGAAATGATATTACTGAAAGATTTCGTTCGATCTGTCATGATAACTATTTCGTACTGAAAGTAATCGTTCTGTCATGATAACTATTTCAAAGTGATTTCAAAAATCTCAATTTCTAATTTACTTGTATGCCCTACGTTTTTCAATTTAAAAGAGGCACACTCTAAAAAATACATTGGTTAATTAACCAATATCATTGTCACAGATTAATCAACATTTCTTTGTTTTAAAAAACAGGAAAAAATAGTCAACATTTACATTACATTGGTAAAAAAAATGATGAATTAGTTTTAACTGACGTCAAATGTTAACATTCTTGTTATAAATTTTAACCAGTCTTCCTCGGTTACTTTAAGTAGGGAATTGTTAGTTAACGTGAACACAAAACATACTGATTAAATCTTACCAGGATGTTTTTAGAGTGCCGATCTGCAGGATCTGCATGGCCCGCCATGATGCAAATATAGGCCTTCTCACTTAAGAATAGCCTATACACAAATTTGAAAGCTAATCTTTCAACAAGTTTTCATTATTATGCTTCTCAAATTAGTTGTTTGTTCTAACATCAACACTGAAAAATATTCGTCGTGAATAACCACAATACACAAGGCTTTGAATAATTTCCATTCAATGAAAAACAAGGCGACCCGTCCTGCCGATAGATTTTTTTTTAAATTACTATCTCCAAAGAAATACATCATCTCCTAAAAGGTTGGTTAACATTGGACACAGAACATGAGTATTTTTATGTTGAACTATTAGAGTTGAGTTTACCTGTGTTTGAGCTTGTCTGCACTATGTTTCTGTTCAGGTTCTAGCCTATGCTTATTGTCCTCCATATTTAATCAGTCTGTTTTGCACGGTAGGAGGCAGGCTGCAGGTCTATATGTTTATTCACTGTATGAGTTTAAACGATTCTCCTTGTCTTCGGACTATCTTACAATAACTCCGCCTTACAACTGGTTGTTAAGACGGGTCCTCAACCTAATTGTCTTGTTTGTATTGAGCTTTCTTTTCCTCTCCGCCAAATACAATAGACAGATGCAGAGGTCTTGGTCTGGCTTTAGGACGAACAATAAGAATAAATGGGACTTGTCGATAAATTCCTCTCAATGCAATCAGAATTGTCAGGTCGTTCCGTGATGGGATGTATTAGGCTAATTGAAATACGCCAATACAATAAAAATTTCTCCTTCTTTCATGGCTTTCCTGAAAAAGAAAAATTTACAGACGGTGGAACGGGTGGCCTAGCAAAAATCAGGGGACCCTGGGCTACCAACTCATCAGGGGATACGCCGGACAGGTAACGCATAGGCTCAGTACTGATAGCCGAGTTGCCATGAGTATTTCCTCGCAGGCTCGCATGAAGCCGTAAGGACAAGCTAAACATTTATTACCATATGTTTCGATTTGCCTTAACATTCTTTTGTTTCCATTAATCAAAAACGACACTTTTCATAAAGAGCTCGTTCAAAGTGATCAATAACTTAGCCTTGTCTGTTTTTGAAATTGACAATAGCCTGCAAGGCAGACTTTGCTTTCCAACACAAAAACGATTAACTTGGTTACGGATGACCATTTAACCCTGTTTTTACAGGTACATGCCCCGGGACTATGATGGCGGGTATTCTCTAAAACAAATTCTGTATTTACAGCCGACTGAATGAACGAACGAACGATCGATCGAATGAATGAATAAAATAAAGACATACAGATAACGCCAAAAGTGTTGTCAAACTGTCTTCAGACATTTTTTCATACATATCTGCTTTGTATTTCTTTGTAATTTCTTCTGTAACCCTACAAAATTCATGTGCTCTTTGCCATTTTTTATCATATTGTAGCTCTTATTTTATATTCTGACGATTTCTCACACCCCCAAAATAAAAAGTGGGTCACTATCCTTAAACTAAGTCAATTTCTCTCCATAGTGACTCGCTTATCTAAAGCGAGACATCCCACCAACAAATTGACTCGGTTTTAGGACATTGACTCACTGTAGAACCTAGAAATACTACTTTCTCAATCAATTTTTGCCAGTTCGGCATGTTACACATATCTCATCATGAACTTTTAACACTATAGTTCTATCAGATTAGTTGAGCCACTCACTGTAGACTGCAATCTGTGTGCCTTTATCGTTTCATTCCGTGACCCAGTAACGAGGGTGGGGATGAAAAGAGTCTCAAAATTTTCACAAAAAATTAAAAGAATTTTGGTATCTTTTCACAAGATTAACTCTTGCACATTTGATTGTAAGCTAATTATGAAAATATCATCGATGGCTGAATAGTTAACCTCGTCCATTCTATTGGCGGGGTAGTTCACGTTTTCCACTCTCAAGCAATATTGAAAATCCTTTTCCGGTGAAAGAAATGTGACTGACCCTTTTAAAGATAATTTATCTGTTTTAATGCAATAGTAGTCTAAAATTGTGCCTATGTTTTACTTTAGGAGGCATTCAAAGAATAATTAGGTCATTTAAAAAAAAAATTGAAGTTTATTCGAAAACCCAGTATTTTTATACGTGGAAACGTAGACCATTTCGGAGAACACTTCTACTTTCAAAATGGCCGCCTCCACAACAGATGAAAATACCGACGAACAAATCAGACCTCCGATGTTTTATTGTGTTTCCCCTAAAGTAAATGCAGTGAAACTATTTTCAGAGACAACGCGGTCGACGTTCTTTGAATGTGTGGAAAAATGGAAAGATTTAGAGGGTGAACATGCTGTAATAGAAAGAAAATTCCCCGGCCAACAACAGGATTGCGCTAACGTTAAATAACGTTAGGCTAGTAAACGCTAACGTTACACCCATTAATTGTGGATTCTACAGGGACCCGCTACTCAAGGTTTACTGACAACATCCTGAAAAATAGGGAAGTTGTTGGACAGCACAGAGACTGACGTTGATGATCAGGGATGTAGGTAGAAAGATGTGAGTGTGGGGCATAAATCTTGAAAATACCTAGGCCCAGACCTAGCCTAGACCCCAGGCTTACATCTAGTCTCTAGGCCTAGGCCTAAGTATAGTTAGGCCTAGTCAGCTCTGCTGGCTTGAGGCATATACAACAATTTGGCAAAAACATACTTCTCAGATAGCAGAAATGGCCCTTTCAGTGTCTTTTCTCTGTTTAACATCCTATATCTAATGTCATTCTGATTTAGGTCTAACTTTAGATTAGAGTAGTGACTGAGAAATGGGAAGACCAAACAACTGCATGGCCTAGTCATAAGAACATGTGATCATGACTTGCAGCCGGAAGCTCTGGGGTTAGAATCCTGACTTGGTTATATCGAAGACGACTTTAAAAATGGAACCTACTGCCATTATGCTTGGTGCTCAGCATAAGTAATGGAGTAGGAAAAACAAACCAGTGAGCCACAGAACAACTTTGTGTGCTGCTGCAGAATGGTTTTTGCTATTGTGCCAATGTGTGGTGTGTATGAAGTAACCATACAGCTTTGGTTGATGTCACAATTGAACAACAATGTGTGTTTTTTAGCATACATCAGTGTGAAAATCTTAATAACAAGATTAAGGCAGTTTGAAAAATCATCTAAGAAACAAAAAACAAAAATAGCTTAGCTTGTGCAAATAAAAAAATTATGAACACTATAAGTACACATTCCTAGCGATATGTTATTAATCTGTGCATATTAGTTGCGTATCTAGAATAAAATACACATTAGCATGAATCAGACCAGTCAAAATTTATGAGGTGCATAACCCAATTTTGTAATTTTAAGCCCATAGCAATATTGCTGAGGTATACTGTATGTACGTAGTATCTTTCCATGATGCTCAGCCAGCAGACGGTGGACTGATGTGCCTCCAGCCCCACAGACGATTTGTGACTGCAAGTGCAACATTACATTTATCTGTCACCAATTGAGGTAGAAATTTAGAAATTTCAAACGTACTGTTGGCTAGGCTACAATAAATCCAAACGTGTTCAAAATATGAACAAATAGGCTGAGTCATATTCAGAAAAACTGAAATGTATAACTCTACATGGTGAATGCCTTGCAGTAATGATTTTGATGTTGCAAAATAGTAGGCTTATATAGGAATTTTCTGAAAATAAGTTGAAAGATTTTATTATCAAAATCTGATTTGAATTATGTGAAGAAAGAAGTATTTTTTCAACTCAGTACCAGATTTGCTATTCCTTTTACATAACTTTTGACAAATTTGTGACCAGTGATTTCCACCATTAACTTAAACTGTGGCAATACCTGAGATGTCTTTGAGAAAATTCATAATGGCATCAGACTTGTGTCTCAATTACTGCATGGAAAAGTGATTTAAAAAGTGTTTCTGTGGTGTTTAATTTAAAAATAAACCTATCTGTAGGCTAGTGTAGAATAGGTATGGCATGTTGAAAGAACTATAATTCATCCCATTTTCTCTCTGAGTGATTAAGTGACAAGAACTTCAGTGGCACAAGTGGCAATTAGTTGTTTTTATAATCTCTTAGTTTTAGAACCAGTGATTGTTGTCTGCATTCAGGCCACCACTTTCCCCAACAATGATTTCAGCATCTTCAGTATAACTGGAGATGCCTGAATACCATAAACTTAATTGGCAGCTCTCCTTCTTAACATTTCCTGTGGAGTTGCTATTTCAAAAACCAACTCATGTACAGCAGACACAGTTATTGCAGAGACACCGTAGACTAGCACTCAAAAAACACAGGTCATTAGGTGATTCACCGTACAAACTAACAAAATCAACCCTTGAAAAAATTCCAGAGGGCAAAAAAATATGTTACCAAAATTGTCCCTAGGATCTTTCAGAATCTGCTGTTGCTCTCTTTTAGTAAATTATCTCCATTGAAAGTCTCACATTCAAAAATAAATATTTAAGACCCATGAAAAGTGAATTCTAACTGTCCAACTTTCATCTTCATAGGACATTCCTGAACTGAGATATAAAATATTGAAGTTTATTCACTCAATTTAAAATGGTACATTGCTCAACAATTTGTGATGTCATTGTTCTACTACTCAAATTACAGTCTTTGTATTTCTTTGTTTTTTTCTAGAACTTACTGCACTTTGTACCAAGGTGTCATAGAACTGTTACTCTTATGAGGTGATGTAATAAATTAAGCCCTCTCCATGCAAGATGTTATGTAAGAAAACAGGCAGTGTTCAAGATTTTTAAAACATTGTTAATTTTAAAGGGAAACGAAGCAGGTAATGAGTTGTACAACAGAGTAAGTCACAAATTATTGTGCAATGAACCGATTTGTTTTAAGTGGATATATGTCAACATTTTATATCCTAGCACAGGAATGTTCTATGAAGATGGGAGTTGGACAGTTAGAATTCATTTTCCATGCCCTTTACTAATATATTTTTTTATTTTTTTGACTTGAGGTGCACTTTAAAACTTTTGTACCGAGTTAACAAAATAAGTACAGTACTGCAGGACTGTGTGGGAAATTCTTTTCCGGGACAAATAGGACTACGTATACATTTTCAGTAATTTCTGTTGAAATCTTAAACTTAGTGAAAAGAGATGCTCAGTTCAGGATTGAGGTTAAGTTTAAAGAAATGATATTGCTCCATTCACTCTAGGAAACATGCAAGGGTAGTATAGAGCATGAGGACCACAAACGCAGGAGGCATTGTGCTTCCACGTTGACAGATTAGTCAAAGTTTGAAATATGCAGAGACTTTTGAAATATGCACACTAACTTCTCTGCGGCAGCTGCTCTCGCTGTTCATAGGTCCATAGCCATATTTCAGTAAATATGCCTTACGGACGTTACAATACTTGTTACTTGTAGCTGGTTGATAAATTTGCGTGAACAACCTGTTGTAGTTCACACGACATAACACGTGTGTAGAATAGTTTGTGCAGGGGCTGAGATGGGTACCCGGCCGATTAATAAAAATTTGTTTATCGTGTAAATTGTCTTCATATTCAGTTAACCATATAAATGTGCTTGTTGGCTGTGAAAGCTACAAACTTCAGAGGTTAAAGAGCAGCTCCCCGAAACATAATTTGAAACAACACCTAAACATGACAGTTTCCTTCTAATTTCTCTTAGAAGTATCTTTCATCATATTTTCAGACTTCAGTATTGTATATTTAGGGTAAATCAAGCAGTTAATCACACATTGAAGGGAAATAATGTTGTCACATGACTCCAATTGTAAAACAGCACAGTCTACTACATTACTTCAAGTTGAGGTGACTGCTTTTGCCCTTCAGTTCTTAAAAGAAGATCACATCAAGTTTTGAAAGGTTAATTTAATACTTATTTTCAACATTACAGTGAAATTTGCTTTGAAAAACAAAGAGGAAGAAATCATTCCTGAGTGAGGACGTGATAAAACCTCTTCTGCCCTGAAGCCTACTTTGGAACACAAATCTAGCGACTTCTTTTACCGATATTTCAAGGAATACATGTCTGAACTTTGAATAGAAATTGCATCATATTGTGCAGATTTGGTTCTCCTTTCACTTATGTAAATTAAATTTCTGCTTAAACTTCCCCTTTATGAGTCTAGTTACCTGCTACCTAATCGGGTAATGAAAACGGGTACTGGGTTCCGATTTTTTGATACCCGATTCAGCCCTGGAGCGTACATGTTCAGGCCAGTAGCCCACAATGTAGACCGGACAATGCCCATTGAAAAAGGTCAAACAAGTTTCTATTGTCTATTTCCAATTATTTTATTTGAAATGGAAAGAAACCACTGGGTTCAAGGTCGACCTGAACCAATGTTGTCAGAAGCAGGAGAGCAGTAAAAGCTGAAAAAGAGAAGTTTTCCAACTGTTAAGGTGTTACAACTTAGATACACTCCTGTTTTAGTGGGTCGAAAAAAAATCTTTATCTTCTCTTAAATAGCCCTCATAACAAAAATGGCGGGGAGGTGGGGACTGTTTAACAAGAAATTTCCTAACGGGCTAATGATAGCTCTAATGCCTGACCTGATCCCTGACCCTTATAAAGAACACAATTGATACAATACAATGGCAACATCCAATCAAGAAACCCATCCACCCCAAATGTCCAGGGCAAGAGCAAGCATGTTACACAAATAGTTAGTAAGATGAGATTTAACGACACACCAACACAAATGTGTCACATAGTGTCAGTCAACTCAATGAACAGTTCAAAGTTTAAGTTTATTTTCATGTATGGTTAAAGCCAAATTTGGTGTCCCTTCAGTCGCCTCTTATGACAGGCGGGAAATACCATGGGTATATTCAACAACCCCAAGCCCATAGGGAGATAGGAAGATGTATTGGATAGAGGGCACTCTTCAAACTGAACTTTGTTGTTTGCTCCCTGGGAAATGTACTTTTGACTGTACTTATGTATAATATTTTGAGCCCTGTAAGTCCTTTGAAACACAATTTGTTAACCCACAAAATTAACCAACAAATACACTCAAGAGCTTATATTCCCAAACACATGAATGAACATTTTAATAGAGGGCGCTGTTAAGCAGTCTACGTTTTTTATTTGAGCGTATAGCTATGAACATTCTGAGCAATCCTGCCAAAATTCATGTCAATCGGAGTAATACAATTGGAGTTATTACTAGTTAATTAAATTAGAGGGCGCCCTTCACGTGCTTCTAACTTTAATGCCCCATTTCTCGGTAATGTGCAACATTTGTGACTGTGAACAAATATATGTCATTTGTAACATCATTTGACATGAGAATTCACCCTTTTCATGCCCACCCTCTGAGGTGGGTCACGGAACCCAATTTAGAAGCATATATTTGACCTATGGCCCACTGTCTACTGATGCCAAGTTATCACGACACAACTTTTACTTCAACACAATGTAGCATAGCCGATATTTGCCAACAAAATCTAAGCACACTTTTTTTTTTCAAAAAGGGAATGGGGCCTCCCCTTCTAGAGGTTACCTCTTCCAGGCATAACACACCCCTCCCTTGAGAAAATTCTGATTACCCTATACACTACTCTAACATTTGTTTGGTAAAAAGAGGAGAACGCCAAGTGTCTAAAATGCTTTTGACATTGTTTTCTGATAATGGGAATTTTGTAATATGTCAACAAAACAGACAGACAGAGCACAAACTAACTTCCGCAAACTAAACCTTGGAAAGGAAAACAAAGTCATCTTAACTTGAACTTATACAGTAAACTTTCTGTTTCATGAATGGCTCTGGATACTCATGTGACAATATCTTTTCTCTTTAACTGTGAAATTCACTTTAGGAGACACTGTTTATATTCCTAAATTATGCAATATCTTCGTCCTAACATATGAAGAAAAATTCTGAGATGAGTAAACGAGGAAATCTAGGAGACATAGGCGTTGTTTTGAAAATAAGTCTGGCACGACTGCTTCTACCCTCTAAGACGCCCCTGCTGTGGCATTAGAAGCAAATTAGATGTAACCATCAATACGTCGATAAAAAGACTTCGTTTACCATCTATGATCATCATCTAGAGTATTTATGATCATTGTAAATTTAAAAGCCCAGAAGTCTAGACTTTTTAGCAGGCCTATTAACTGCAAACAATCATGAACTGTCGTAATTTATAAGCTTTAACGAGTTTTTCACAATCTACATAGAAGATGGGTCTAAATTTATGAATTCACCAACAGAACGTATTTTTATGTTCTGTTTTATATGATATTCTTTTAGAGAGCAAGAACAGTCGTCCCAAAGTTGGTTTGAAATAGAAGCCAAACCTCTCAATTTTCTTCACAATTTCCACGACTTAAAGCTTGTTTTGCAAGAAAAATTCATCTTTTTAAAGCTGACATCTATTGACACAAGGTGATAGATTATCAAAAGTAAGGCAGTGTGGTAGCCTTATTTTCAAGGAATAAGTTTCCCACAGAGACACACAGAAAAATTCAGTTGCTTGTTGCTCAAGAATAATTTGTTTACCCAAACTTTCAAAATTTTAAATGATGCAACGTCCATGGCTCCTCTTGCGCATAGTATTTTAAAGGGACAACAATTGCTGGGGTTTAGGATTTAGACTAAATTGTTGGATAATGTCAGAGCTATTTTCTTTTAACTCTTTTTTGGAGCATTTTAAACACAATATTTTTCAAGATAAACCTAACGGTTACCTCTATTCAATTTTACAATATAGGAGGGAAAATATTGTCACATAATTAACAAGAGCCATCCATGTCTACTTCCGTACAACATGGCAAGTTGAGGTGACAGAGGCACTTTAAAACAAAAGAAGTGAACCATGTCACTGCAACAGAGTGAAAAGTGTGGTTTCACTTTCTTAGAGTGTTACTTCATAAATAGTGTAATTCACTCGAACAAGTGGGAAATTCACGCAACGAAGAGTGAAAATATCACTCTTTCACGAGTGCCTGTGGGGATCATTCTTTTTTTTTAAGAGCCACTCCATTAAGAGTGAAACTTCGCTATTTTGGAGTAAATTTCACTCTTCTTAGAGTGAATTTCCGTTCTTTTGGAGTGAATGTTATACCTCTCACTCTTCTTACGAGTGAAATGTTTAGAGCGCGCAGTTTCCTTTTAAGATGAGTCATATAGGAACTGACAACTTTGGCGAATTTGCTTTTCTTTCAGCATGGAGCTAATTGAAAGGTCATCTGCCTATTATTTTATTGCAAATGTATCATGTAAGTTGAAATATGGTGATTCTGTTGTTTTAACTGCTCGAGAATGTCACAGATTTCTACTAATAAATAAACAGAGCCGTCCCAGTAAATTGTAATATTGACTTTCGGTTGTTATAACTATAAAAATTAATGTCACGTATTACCTGATTCCTATTTAATGAAGTAAAAGGGCGCAAACCGTCTCCTCAATCAATTTTTAAGTTACTTTTTGAAAAGATTCACTTCAACAGTTACCTCATACACTTTTTTCCTCATTCAACACACATATTGGAGCAATTCGGTCGTTAAGTCGGTGAGATCTCGTCGGTTGTCTGGAGTTGTAATTTGCATGCTATTCAAAATTCTGTTTTATTGTTCTTGATATGGTTTCGTCGCAATAAATCTCTGTCTCGTTTGAGACAGTGGCTGTTTCTGTTTGCTTCTGGTTCATTTCCCACCACAGAAGAAAAACGTCTGCCTGTCGCATTTTCCACGCAGACTTACAGACTGGGGTAGTGATGATCAAAGCGTAAACACACGAAATGGCGCAAGGGGTGTCAATCTGGTTTGTAGATTGGACGGCAAAATCTTTCCAGCTGTCGCAGGCCCTCCATCGTGTCCCGGAAACAATAACCCACACGAACACCAGTCGCACACATACTCACGCAATCAAACACTCAGACACACTCACATTGCACGCACATGGACAGATGGACTAAATATAGATAGTGAATTATAAATGCAGCATTATTTATTATTATATTGCTTTAAAATAGACTCAAATAGAGATATCTCGAAACCTCGTAGTAAAGTCGTCTATTTTCCCAATATTTTCATTTGAGGCAATTACCCGCTGACCCCATGATCGACGCCCCTGGCGGGAGTACGCGTGCACACACTCACAGCTTATTAGGTCTAATGGTACAGGATCCGCTTCTCACCCGGTAGACCCATGATTCGAATGAAAGGTCGAGTCATATCAAACACCATTCCTAGGAGTGGACTCCGTTTCTTCAGTCCCATTTAAGGCTTCACATCGGACTTAACAAGGAATATGCGCCACAGTCTGCTGCGCACCTACAAAACGGACATGCTATACTTTTGCATGTGATAATCCGCATAATCAATTGAGTAGGGAAAACAATCCGGTATACCCCACAAATTAAAAATTCCATGGGCGTCTCAAGATTAAACCACAAATTAAAAATTCCATGGGCGTCTCAAGATTAAACTACAAATTCAAAATTTAAGGGCGTAAAAATTCAACAACTAAATGAAGTATACACAGAGACGGTTGTGCAAAAGCTGTTTGATATGCATGTATGCTGTTTGTACGGTACAACCAAAGATTGTTTTGTATGAATTTATATTAATCAAACTTCCTCAATAACTGATACCGGCAATGTAGTAACTAGTTAAGTCTGGGGTGATGCAGAATTCCCTTCATGCATTACTTGAAGCATTGCAAACCCGGGAAAAGACCAATTTCCCGTGAAGTCATGTTCTGTTTTTTCTTTTCTTTGAGGCACTCATACTGAGTTTGAATGTTCTTTACAGATAACCACCTTTTTGCACTTGTAGCAATGAATAATAATCTATACATTACTTATTAGACTGTTAGACGGAGCGTGTTTGGTCGAATGATAGAGCATCCGCCTCACGCGGAAGGCCCGGGTTTGCTTCCCATGTGGAGTCATACCAAAGACTCTAAAAATGGAACCTAATGCCGTTCGGTGCCTGATGCTCCGCATAAGCAATGCAGTGGGAAAACAAACATGAGCCACAACTGGAAAAAAGGCCGTGGCCGGCTCGGCTTGAACCAATAGGTTTGAAACTGGGCCGTAAAACTCCATCTAACTAACTAGACGGAGATTGCCAAAATAAGAAGAGAATAAGCAGGGTCGTGACCTGCTCTACCTATCAGCCTATTCAGTTACTCGTATATAGTTGGCCGTAGAGGTTAAATTAATGATTTTTTTGTACCACTAATTCAAGCATATGGTATTTGAATATAATGTGCATTTATATTCGATTTAATGCAAGAATAAATTTCCTCCATTCTTCTAAAACCATGGATCCCTGGCTCTGTAGAATACCAAATTGTTACCCTAATATTCCATTCTCTGAATTCATAGAGTTAAAGTGTACCTCTAGTCGAAAAATTCAAAAATATGTATTAAAAAAGCATGAAAAATGAATTCTAATTTTTCCACTCCCATCTTTACAGGACATTCTTGAGCCGAGGTTTAAAATGTTGAAGTTTATTCACTTAAAGCAAAGTGGTCCATTGCGCAATAAATTGTGACTTTCGTGTTGTACAGCTCCCATTACCTGTTTTGTTCCCCTTCAAAATTAAAAATGTTTTTATGACCCTGAACACTTCCTGTTTGCTTGCATCCGCATGTTGTACGTTGAAGACTTAATTAATTACATCACCCCATAAGGTGCAGTAACTTCCAGAAAAACAAAGAAATACCGAGGCAAGATTGTAATTTGAGTAGTACAATAATGACATCACAAATTATTGCGCAATGCAGGTTTACCATTTTAAGTTGAGTGAATTAATTTCAACATCTGATATCTCAGCCCAGGAATGTCTTATCAAAATGGGAGTTGGACTGGAATTCATTATTCACGGTCTTTAATTTATCTTTTTAAATTTTTGACTTAAGGTACACTTTCTAAAATAATTCATTTGTAGTTTTTTCTAGCCACCCCCCCCCCCCCTTGATAGTACATACATACCCTGGGTAAGGACCCATGACCAATCAAACAAAACTGTGAAATATCACAGAAAAACAAATTTTCTAGCATCAGCGTCCTTTTGTTAGCCTTCATCTTTTCAACCCCTTGGGAATTTTTGGTCTCTTTTCATGAGGTTGATACCTGAAATCCAACAACCTTAATTCTATTGAGGGGTCAATAGTTTGGAATTGCACCTTCAATAGTTCGTTTGATATTCACCATAATCTGTAACTACTCGACGTACAGTTCATATTTTCTTGTATGAGGTTTCGTGAGAACTTACACTCTAGAAAACGTTCTTTTAGCAATCACAACCTGTCTAGCTCCCACTTTGTAAATACGTTTAAATTCTAAACATGTTAAACTATTAAACACCAGATGGTTACCAATTAAACGTGTTTAAAAGCGAAATGTTTGGGAATCGAGTATGTGTCTTTATCATCTAAACATGTTTACAATGTGGGAACAAAGGTGTTTAGGAAAACATTTAATTCCTAACACCTTTTAAGAGTGTAAATTGTTTAAATGGAACGACGTTAGATTCGAACACGGAGCTAAAGGAACAAGTTTTGAAATTTGCTAAAGTCTGTATTTGCTTTAAGGAAAACGACTTAAAGGGCCAAACCTAGTAGTAACCCCACACTACAATTTTGGTACTGGGGTACCGAAATTCTCAATTGGCTTAGCTCTTTGATTTACAGCTAATTCAAACAATGCAGAGTACCAAAGCTTATATTACACAGCATGAACGGTACTGAGAATGTTTTGATTATATACAATGAGTTTTTCTATACTCACCTTGAAGCAATAAACTGAGATTGTATCTGGATGAGGATGAATTTCAGAAAATTGTGGGAGGGGCTTATGTAAGAAGGTTAGGAGAATTGGTACTGTTTGGGGTGAGAGAACTGGGTCTTTAGTTAAAAGCACACGACCTTCTAAAAATATTTTGCAACCAAAGTTTGTTTCTACACTTATTTTTCTTTAACAATTTCCTTTGTACATTTACGTAAAATAAATAAAACTGATCCTTTATCACGGTCTAGCGCCCTGATTGCTTTCAGTTCAGTGGAGGCTATTTAGTCTTGCATCTGTTTGGATTCATTTTTCCCCGACAAATATTCAAAACATTTTCATCACACATAAATTTACTCAACGTAAACGTTTCTTCTAGCCTGAAAGACGACTTCAATGTGTCTATATTCTGGTACACAATCAGTTCAGAAAGGAAAACGAGGCGCTGGAAAAATATAAATATTCTCTATCAACATCTGATTCCCCTCTAGCACATTCCACGTCAATGGGTAGCAACTGACCATGTGGACCCTCCAACAAGCATCTTTTTTTTTTTTTTCAAATTGCAGATTTGAAGAGGCTTGTCATATGATGTCATAATATCTCTCGATGCAACCTCGGAGTACATGTAACTATGCTAAGGTAGACCACACTACATGCTTCAGCGTTAGTTAGATGTAATTTGCCTCCGATTTCCCAACCTATTGTTCAATCGAGCGGGCAACGGACTTTTTTCCAGTTGTGGCGCACTGGCTTGTTTTCCCTAATCCATTGCTTATGTGGAGCAACACGCACAACGGCAGTGGGTTCCATTTTTAAAGTCTTTGGTGTGAGTCGACCTGGGGATAGAACCAGGATCTTCCGCGTGAGAGGCGGGTGCTCTACCGTTATAGCAAACACGCGATGAATGTGTAAACAGTCGTGTACCACAGTGCCCGCTGTGCACGTGGTGCGCATATACGTTAACTGCCCAAAACAATGTAGCGTCCTCCATAATGGCGAATTCGTGACGGAAATGCCTCTGAATGTCTAATAGGATGCAAACCATTTTCGCCTGGTAGAAAGCCGTTTCATACCGTTTTTAAATTTAAAACTAAATAGCGCACCCACTTTCAAAAGTTAGGCGATACTCAAGCGTCAAGTGAGTATTCTACCGATTACCGAGCATATGACTTTGTGAAGAGTTGTCCCCGCACAAAATCGACATTTGTTATTAGCTAAACGTCAGATTCAACCGCCTCGCAAGGCTGTGCTATATAATCCGAGCCAGAATTACCGGCACATAAAAAACAAAGGAAATATGGAATGGCTCAAATATTGCCGAATTATCAGCTTTCAGCTTTTTTTTTCCAAAACATAACTGCTAGTATCCATCTCCTCTACGTTGATAACGACTGCGGTGAATAAAATAAGACAGTAAAATTGCGTTACTAATGAATTGCTGGAGGCGATGTAAATGAAGTAAACATTGCTAAATTGTGTCTTAAAATGCGATACTACATTAATATGCATTTGTTAATAACTAAATTCGATGCTTACAAAAGACGCAAAAACCTGTTTTGAAGTTGAAATTGCACCTCATAGCAAGAAGGTTTCAGTTTCAAATAAATTTACAGAAGGCATTTAGCTGAAAATTTGTGGAAACATTCCAAAATTTGATTTGATTAAAAAGTTTGTCTGAAATGATGAAGCAACTAATCCTCTCACCCCAGATAGTTCCAAATTTCACAACTTACACTTACTTAAGCCCCTCCCACAGTTGTCTAAAACTCATCCTTATCTAGACATAATCTCAGTTTATTGCTTCAGAGTAAGTATACGAGACCCCAACGTATAATCAAAACACTCTCAGTACAGTTCATGCTGCATGTGGCCTATGCAGTAATCCGCATATTTTGAACTTGCTGTCAATCAAAGAGCTGTATCGATCGAGAAGTTCTGTGGACAATTTGTAGTTTTGTGTGAGAGTTAACCGCCTCCTACACCATACTCATTATTGTAGGCCTACAGTTTATAACAGACTCACAAGAAGTGAAAATTGAAATTGAAATTGATATATTCCAGCAATACTTAAGTAGCAAACAGAACAAAATATTTTCATCTGGCACTGTCACCTTTTGGACGAAGAAGAGTAAATCTTTTTTTATGAAAGCAATCAATTTTTAACAATAAGAAAAATGAATTGAATTAATAACAAATTTGGGAAGATTTGTGAAGATTTCGATTTTCTCTTTCACATACGACCTATAATTAATTTTCAACTTTTTTATTTTTTGCATCTCTTTTTTCACGTTGTTAATATATAATACAGTCATATAAACAATTCATGTTGAGCGAAAGCAGTTCTAACTTAATAGTTTGGTTACATTGTTTACATCAAATCTTGCTACGGAGTATATTTGAAATTATGTAGATAATTTTTAACAGGAAAAAATAGCAATGTTTCTGACTCATCAATAAAACCATTGCCCCCGCCCCGCTTCCGCCGCCTATTCAGTATAAAATAAAAGATAAAAGAAAGATAACTTTCAAAACGTTTTGTTTTAGCTGTTTGAAGGGCGAAAGTAAACTCTCCTACAAATTATTGTTAATGTGGGATCCAGGACTTTGGAAGCTTTGCAACTTTTGCATTCTGAAAAGTAATAATTGAGCCAAAGAATAGCCGAAATGTAATAAAAGCAACTTAAATTTGTTTAATTACTTTTGATAAAATTATTTTGCGACATTCAGCTATAGGGGGCATGCCCCCAAAATCTCATAAAAAATATTGGGGCCAGGCCCCTTGCCCCCCCCCCCCCCCGCTTCCACCGCCTATTCAGTATAATCTGTCCATGTGAGTCCGAGGTCGTGACCTACTTATTTTTCAACCCTATAGTGTTATAGGTTGTCTGTGTACAGCGTCCGTACAGGGATTACACCCTGTATTGCCTTAAAGACATTTTGGAGACAAAATTCAATTACTCCAAGATATGCAGAAAATTTTCTCATTCAGGAGTTGAAAACTGTATCTAAATACCGTATAGCATTTGAAAGATACAAATTTTTACATTAAACAATTTTTTTCTTGAAATTTGCTGCATCATGGGAAATCTGTAATGTCATCGCAGCACATTAACTTGACAGTGCATTCAAGTTATTTATAATTTTAAAGCAACTGCCGGCAATATTAAGTAACATTGTTGCTTGTACTCTCAAATAGCGAAGGGTAATGCTAGGTCTACAGGAAAAAATATTCAACTATTCCAAAAACAATACAGAAGGACAAACACAACATTCTATTACAAGGGAAAACACAAAGCAGTGCTATTTTTTAACAAAACCAATGTTTAAAGGGACAAACCTCTCACCCCAAACTACAATTTTAGTACCCGGCTACCAAAATTCTCAATTGACTCAGCTCTTTTATTGACAGCTAATTCAAACAATGCAGAGTGCCAAAGGTTATATTACACAGCATGAACGGTACTGAGAGTGTTTTGATTGTATAAATTGAGTTTTTCTATACTCATCCTGAAGCAATAAACTGAGATTGTGTCTGGATGAGGATGAATTTCAGACAATTGTGGGAGGGGCTTCAGTAAGAAGGTTAGGAGAATTGGTACTGTTTGGGGTGAGAGAACTGTGCCTTTAAAGTAAGGTACCGGTATCTTGAGTAAGGAAAAAGGTATTGCAACAGGGTTTGAAGGACATGGTGTGGATATTTTTTCTTACAAGACCCAGGTAAAAAGCCACCAGAATGCGCCTTTAAATCTGGTTACGAAACTCTTATTTGGGATCTACTTGCTTTTATCACCTGATGAATTGCTCAAAACATTAATATTCGCTGGCTGCGGCGCAATTATTTTAGAGCAGACTTTCGCCCATTATTAGTAACTGTCAAGTGAGAGGTTCAGTTTTTGTTATGTCACTTACCAGTGCTTCTACTCAAGTGCACCTATACGAGTTTTTGTGCGTTTCTTCTTTTTTATTCGTTTCTCTATGCACTTTTTTCTCGTCATTGATTTAATAAAAATGACGTCATTTGACTCTACTCAATAAACTCATTCCCTCTTTGAAGACTTTGATTTTCGTGACTTTTTTCTGCCCTACTATACGCAGTTTGAGTAACATGCCTATTTTTTTTCTTTGCGTCTGGCATCGGTCACCCGGGACTTCGAAATGTAAAACACTAATGGGGAAGGCGTATTTTGCATCAGTGACAAAATTTGGAATTGAAAACAAACTACTCAATGTGTTTGTTATGTGTCAAGTGTTAGCGTTGATGACGTCTGAACAGACATACACTTTAATCAAGTAATTGCCATTAGCGAGAGTAACTGCCCAATTTAATTACCAAAAAAATCAAAAAGAAAAAAAAACGATATTGCATTCCAATACAAGAAGAAAAATTCGAACGAAAGTGTACTTGCCTCTCTTGAAGTATTAAACAAGGATACCGTTTCTGTATTTTAGAGTCTGAAAAGTATATAAATTGCAATAATTGAAATCTTTTAAATCGACATCGAAATAATTTTCAATGTCCTTTTTGTTTAACTCATATTACCGACTAGTGTTTCTTTTTGAAATAAAAATACTTATATGACGTTACACATACTTTTCCTTGCGCAGGATATATATACAGGTGGACTCGAGAATGGCGCACGTAAGGATTCAAAGGGCTGATATTTGGAAATTAAACAATCATGTTTGGGTTTGTGGGTACCCGGAACATATTGATTATCATGAAAAGTTCAACTGTGAATATGTTTCAGAAAGCTAGTCTCGTTGCAGTGATGTTGCTACAGCGATTTTTTAGTAAGTATAGGTCCCCCGATTTCGGTGCTTTCACCATACATATCACCTGCTTGCCTCAAGTTCCCGTTTTGTAGGAAATGTTCACCTTCATTATGAAAATTTCTCCACAATACCCAGAATATGTTCCTCCTTAACAGGTTAAACATTTGGTACTGGACTTTTTAACAAAAAGTAAGCGAATATAACGTTTCACATTTACATTCGTAGCTCAAAAATATCATCTGCAAATGACTAAATGACGTCACTGACCAAACAAAGGGAATTTTACGTACAAGTCATATGACTTCTTTCAATTTTATAATGAAGGGTGAATTCATACACTTAGAGGCGCCTTACTTTGGCTGGAGTGACTTAAAGGGAAAATGCATTCACCCAACTTGAATTAGTCTATCCTCTTCCATGAATGGTTCTTCAGAATCACGTGACAGTATTTTTCCTACTCAAGTGTGAAATTTATTAGGATTAACTGTTTGGTTTACGGTGAATATGCAAGAGGCCTGTGTAAGTCCTGAAGTATCATTAAAGATGCGTGGAAGATAAAGTACGACATTATAAGATTTAGCTCTTGTATTAATACAAGTTTGGGAGACTGCATTCGCCCTTTAAGGAGATACTTCAATAGCAACTCGGTCAAGGACTTGATTCCATAAGGCAATTCATAATTAAGCTTCCCTTTATCACGTGACAAGTTATGAGTGTCTGAATTTATGAAATAAATCCTTGGTTTTAACTTCCGACAAGTAGAAGGAATACTTGATCTGAAATATCAGGAAGTATCCTTGGTACGGCGGAAACTATACTCCAGAGTTTAAAGTATAAACCAACCCTTCTACTGAATACTAAGTGCCACTGCATATGACGTCGTGATTGCTTGTAGAAAGTCATAAATTTGCTAAACCTCCGTAGGTGTCAAATATTTAACTCTTTATTACTTACCTACTCTAACAGTTGCAACCAAGGCACGTGCGACAGAAATACATTTCCATGAAGCGGGCATAAATTTTGCGAGTTTTTTTAAATGTTACGACATTTCGAAATACTACGACCATTTTGCAACAGTACGCTGTGAGGTGTTTAACCGCCCCCCCCCCCCCTTACTGATGCTTAGAGAGGGGTTCTGAAGGGCTGTCATTTAAGTTCGATTCTCACGATTTCTGTCATAATATGAAATCTATCATTTGTAGCTACACGTTGGCGTCAGACAGTCAGCTGTGAAGACGTGACTTCCCATACATGCATGATAGAATACAACAATTTTGCGTTAATAGTCCAAGTCCTACCGTCTAAACTTTACTATTCATGCATAGGCTACGACAAGTAAATGCTATTTCTTCTAGCGAGCAGTTTGACAGTACAGTAATTTGAGCCTGAAGATATTTCACAGAAAGGACAATGACATTTTACACACTTCTTTCAGCTATCATTTGCCGGTTAAAGTTTATGCCAAATGGCTCGGACACACAGTTAAAGTTTGTTTCTTTCGGGTGTTACTGGCTTATAGATGAATACGGACAGATTGTGATGGTCTGATTTTAGTCGGCCATTACTGGGGTCCATCACCTTATATCTTTAAATTTCCTTACTTACCTGTTCCATGCATGGTTGTACACTTAAGAGTATCTTGATTTTCTCAACTTCACTGAATATGAGGATTTGAAATTCACGTAGACAAAAAAGGAGACGATTAAAGGCTGATGGACCCCACTAATGGCTGCTTACAGTCACTAAAAACAAGCGCTAATCATTAGTAATCGGATTCGTCTATATACAGGCTGTCTTAAACTCATACAGCTTCTGATATCGAGTTTTGTATTTCGTTCATGCACGGACCACTCACAACCAAAGGTTGCTTCCTTTCCTCGTCAATGACGGACTCTTTTAATACACCCCCTGAAAGTTTTCTATACAGGAGAGTTTATACGTATTGATACACTCTAAAACGGTGAACTTAGTCACTCTAGAATAGAGTGCAAAAGTGTGATTTGACTCCATTAGAGTGTTACTTCATTCCATAAAGAGTGAAATTCACTCCAAGAATAGTGAAAAAGTGAGAATTTAGTCTTTAACGAGTGCCTTCGGGCAGTCGGGGATCACATTTTAAGAATGGTCTCTGGAGGCCCACTGCGTGAAGATTGAGATTTCGCTCTTTTAGAGAGTAAATTTCACTCTTCTTGGAGTGAGTTTTTAACTCTAGCTTTTCTAACGAGAGATATTTTACTCTTTTTATTTTTAGAGTGTATCTCTTTAGTGGTTCCCAAATCCAACCGACTGTCTAAGGAATATGTTGTAACATAGTGTATAGTCTGCTACGAAGCTCTCTGCAGGAGTTCGTATGTAATCCCCTGCTACGTGGCAGCCAATAACCATTGAGCCCGTAAATAGGCCAAAACCGTCAGCCTCCTTGTCACTTAAAAGTATAATCCAGAACCAAATTTTTGTCTGATAAATACCAGGTTTAAAAGGGAACATATCCTATAAGTATTGTATAAAAGTGAAATTTTCTTTCGCAACCTATACATGTTCGGTTCTCGAGATTTTTTGCTGTTGAAATTGACACATTTTCTAAAAAAGTGAACTTGAAGCAAGCACAATTGTGATATCATGGATTGTCATTTATGGGAAATGTTTGTTTTTTCTTGAATTTTTATTTCCATCATTTTTAACCTTGGATTAAAAAGGGGTGTTATCTTGCTCCCAAATGATTGATAAGGCTTTCGAAATTCCATTGCTTGGAAAGCATTCATGTTATCCATACCCTGAGTTTAAACATACATAAAATTGGTAGTTAAAAGAAAACGTGTATCGATGACATCATATTTGCTTGTTTCAAGTTCGCGTTTTTTAGAAAATGTGTCAACTTCAATTGTTAATATTTCGAGGGCCAAACACGGAGAGTGAATAAAAACTTTCACCAGAATTCTTAGAATATATTCCTAATTTGGTCATGAACTATTTATTTTAACAGCCTCTGGAAAATTTCAAGCGAAGTCTATTATTGGCTACTTTCTGACTTGAGGTGCATGTCTTTTCAAGTAGTAAACAATCCCGAAATATGCTGCGTGTTCCGCAGTTTATTGTAGTTTTCCTGCGTTTTTATCGTAGTATAAGAGCGTTTTTCCCTGCACAGGAAATTTCCTCCTTATTATCTCTAGAATATGAAATATAGCTTCATGGCCGGAAAAAGCAGCAGATTTCGACTTTGCCGTGAACTCATCCATAACAGTTTACTATCATACTTTTACACATATACGAGATCAATTGACAGAGCAGATTCCTCAATGAGATTTCATCCACAGAAGCGGAAAGTTACTAAGAAATGACGTTTTCCGTAACTTCAAAGCTATCTTTCTATTGCTGCGTATTTTATACCTGTTAGGGACTTTAATGAATTTAAATTAATGAAGGTATAAAGTCCATTGGAGCTGCTTTGTAAGATGTAGTTTTACGACACAGTTTCTAACCAATCGGTATAAATCGAGCCGGCCACGACCCCTTTTCAGTTGTGGCTCACTGGTTTGCTTTCCCTACTCCACTGCTTATGCGTATCACCAAACATAATGACAGTAGGTTCGACTTAAAAAGTCTTCGGTTCAATTGTATTTGAAGACTGACACTATGTATGACATAATTTAATCAGAGGTTAAAGGAAAGAGAGACGGAAATCTTCAAAAGAGTATAATTAAATCTGAAAACAGTCATCTTCTTCACAGAGGTCTATGCTTATCAAAATGATGAGGATAGAGACCAGTTGTCAAAGCCCGAAAAATCAGTTCGTCTGGCGCTAAAATTCGACAGAATTAGGTAACTAAGACAAACACGTGACAGAAATTATACGTGGTATGTAGGCATATAAGATAACGTGAGACTTAGATACCGTAACAAACTATAAAAACATAAACATGGAGTGTGAGTTACAGAGAAATATTCCGTATAGACAAAAATTAATTGACTTCGAAACATGCAGAAAAATATTTCATTTCAGAAGGTGAAAACTGCAGCGCGACAGCTTATAGCGTTCAGTGTACTTTTTCAAACAATCAAAGTACTGCCAATTTTTCTTGAGGTTTTCGTTCAATACTAGTCGAAAAGAAATATTAAGACAGTAGATGGTTTGATTACAGAAGTACTTACGAACGCTGTACACAGCCAGCTGATAATACTTGGCAGGAGCGCAAACCCCGGGGGCAAGGGGGGCCTTCGCCCCCTCAAGTGAACAAGTGGGGGCCAAATCGTAATTTGCCCCCCCCCCCCCCCCAAATTTGAGTAGACCTAAAAATACGGTCACCGTTTTTCGGTTTTTTTCGTTCGAAACAGTTTTTCTGAAGCTTCGGAAATGCTAGAACACAGGAGCTTCCGGGGGCTTCGCCCCCTGGACACTCACAGGGGCCTTGCCGTGGATCCCACCATGGGCCCTTTGCGATAGCGCTCGCGATGCCCGCAACGCGTGCACAGTTTTATACTCATGGGCACATCATAAGCCACTCTCAAACAGAGATTTGCGCCCCTGATACTAGGGTTGAAAATAAATTATAGGTCCTATACGAAACGGAACAATAGAGATCTTTACATATCCTCCCAATTCTGTTATCAGTTAAAGTCATTATTGTTCATGTTGTAAAGACTTGATTGTTTTCATTAGAAATACCTACTTTTCTTCAAAACTTGACGAGGTGGAATGAAAATGTACTGTTTGCTGGGAAGTATTTTAACCGAAGTGTTTTGGGGAATATTTTAATCTCACTTTTTGTGAATCTCGTACAAAACTGCGTAAGGTGGTGTAGAAGGAAAATTAATTATTTATTCCGGATAATTACGTCATCATCACAGAAGAGCTTTCCAATCAAGAATTGGAATACTATCAAATATTTTCCGCCATATGCCCTTTTGCAAATTTATGTTGAAATCGAAACCTTAGTGCTATGAGGTGCAATTTCAACTTCAAAACAGATATTTTTTTTCTCTTTTGTAAGAATCAAATTTAGTTATTAGCAAATGCATATTAACTAATTAATCAAGGATCGCATTTTAAGACACAATATAGTAATTTTTACTTTATTTACATCGCCTTCAGCAATTCATTAGTAACGTAATTTTACTGTCTTATTTTTCCCCCATCTTTATTCAAATCATATGAATAAGACATCTTCCAATACATCAGTATATACTTGAAAATGTACAGTAATTAATATTAGCTTGTATTGTATTTACTGAAAAGTTGGTTAAACAAATTCACCAACACCGGTCACGTACGTCAAATACCTGAAATTGGGTAAAGTTTTCCCCAATATGTGTTGTTTATTTGGTTACCCCACAGGCTGGTTACCCAATTAAGTGGTAAAAAACCTCTTGAATAACCCATTAATCAACAATTAATGGATCAACTTTCACCAATTTTAGGTATTTGGCATACGTGACCAGTGTTATTTTTTTAACCAACTTTTTTGGAGTGTAAACCACTTTATGGGAAATCTATGTTGTCATCGCGGCACATTAATTTGACTAATAAGTTTAATTTACTAATTTTGATGCCGTTGCAGGAAATATAAAGAGACAATTTTTTTACTATATCTTATATGAAGTGTAGAGTAATGATAAAATATTTTCAAATATTACAGCAGAATAGATAATCGTTCTGTCATTGGTTGCCGTGGAAATCCTGAATTCTGGAACAATAAACCCAGACCAGTTCAACCTGCACAATGCCTGACTGATTAACCGACATGCTCGGTCGATATTTCAGGACTCTTACGACCAATAAACCCAAATTTTATAGTTTCATAGTATATCTCGTGTACTATGGACGGACATTTTATCGTCTGATCGTTGGTCACAGGAATTCAGCCGTGTGCATCTACATGCCGTAATTTTAGTTCACAGCTGCACATTGAATTCGTTCGTGAAAATAATCAAATTTTTCCAAACCTGTTAAGTTTTCTCCACATTACACTGACGAATGGTCAAAATTAGATAATCCTTATATAATATCCTATGTACATATACAATTAAACGATAAGTGAGTAAATTTCTGACCAGACATTTTCTTCAAATTATGAACAAAATCGCTGAAGCCAGGATTGACAACGTTCTCATTTTTAACCTATAGGATCTAAAACCTGAATACTCTTTAAAATCAAAAGCTCGCCTTAGTCACTCTCTAACCCGCTAACAGAGTGAAAGGTGGTGTGAAATAACACCATTAGAGTGTTAATTAACTGCAAGAAAGGTAAAAATTCACGGTCTTCCACGAGTGTCTGCAGTGATCACCCTCCATAAAGAGTGGTCACTGTATCACTACACTCCATCAAGAGTGTAACTTGGCTCTTTTGGAGTGATTTCACTCTTTTTAGAATGAATTTCACCCTTCTTTGAGTGAATTAACACTCTAATGGAGTGAATCCACACTTTTCACTCTATCAAAGAGTGACCAAGGTCACTATTTTCGAGTTTATGTAACTGTCAAGTCAAAGGTATGGTGACATGTCAACGAAAAAACCTGAATTTACTTGACCAAGCGCAAAATTTTCCACTAACAAATCGGTTGGAATTTTGTTAATATCTTTTACAGTCCTCAAGATATACTTCTTTAAATTTTGGATGTTTCTGGAGTACCTCGTTTACTATGTTAAAATAATGATGTGGGGTGTGGAAAAATTGCCCTATAAGATGGTCGGTATTATAGATTGTGTTGAGTACTTTTTTCTCCTGTTTTTCCTAGGTCTTAAATGCTTTTACTTCAAATGCCTAACTTTGTCATTTTCATATCACATGACGTTTACAACAAGCACTTTTGGCGGCATGTCACCTTAAGCACAGACGTCAACAGCTCTGTCAGGGTCATATGAGAGATGTTTTCTCCTGTTGTTTACCACTTATACTTGAAAATTTGGCATTTCATCCTTGACATAAATATCATGATATCCAAAATCCAACCAGAGGTTTTTTGAAAGGTGCTTTGGCACGCCGTTTTTCTCTTTTCCCTGATTGCTGAAACAGGGACTGAAGTTCAGTGGAATATCACAATTACATGTTGTTGTGAGATTGTCGTTTGAGTTTAAGTACACAAAATGATTCACAGTGTGTTTGCACCAGCGATTATTGAAATAACTATTAATTCTTGATTTTGTGGAACTGGTTCATTTATAAATCACATTTTTAAACATATGAGGGACAAATAAGTGACAATATCTCATCTAAAGTGACATCGTACTTACGTGATAGAGTTTCGCCTTTCCGGCTTGTCGGGTACCCCAATAAATTGCAAGGTTTTTGACCTTGTAAGAGATCTTGATTCCTTACTCTTCAAAGCTGGTAGCCTCGGAATATTTATAGAGTGCTTCTTCGTTCGACTTGATTGGATTGAGGGAGCTATGGAACTCTTCTCGTCATCGTCACTTTCTGTTGGCCCCATTTCCTTCTTTTCGAGATGATCTGTAGAGAGATGCATGGTCGAGATGCATAGCTTGAGATGGTTTGGAAAGTTTTTCCTAGTATGAAAAACGTAGTTACGATTGACAAGGTTGATTCATCAACTGAGAGAGATAAAATCAGTGGACAATTACAATTATTTTTGTGGTAAGATTTTTGTACAAAATCATAGACATGGGAGACACCCCGATAATGTCCCCCTGCATGACAATTACGGTACATCTATAGCAGGGGATTTCAACCCTTCTGGGCGGTTGTCGTCCCAACTTGGCTTTTATGAATATAGCACTTTGAGGGGGATTTCCCCTCCCAATATTTGAAAGAAGTCAGAAACAAAAACTTTAAACGGTACACAAAAATGGTTTTTGTTCATACTGACGTTTTTAAACGAATTTTTATCACGTTAACATGAAAAAGTAACTCTTTATATCATAGTTACTAAAGATGGGCCCGTTTTTCTTCTATGCTCATGTCTCTCAGGAAAACGTGAAATATCTCCATATTGACAACCCCTGCTCTATATACAACACTAAACTATTCTCTTTTTTGCTAGGGACATTCCTCGAAGAGTGGTTTTCTGTAAACCAAATGGTAGAATATTAGTCGGCGGGATTTTTACATTTCTTGCATAGGCTTCGGACCGGGACCGAATGGAAAAGCCTTATTAAAATTATTTACAATATATTCATTTCATGAACAATGTTCCATCAAGTCAACAAAATACATTAAGAGAAAATCAGCAACCAAAAGTAAATAAAGTCACTATTACCAAACATAAATTAACGTACTGGGAGTGAAGCAACAAGGTGTTTTTCGTTTCTCGACAAGATCCTAAAATGGTAAAAAATGTTTTGCAGCTATGATGGTGAAGCATATACATAAATAAATCGCATCAACTATGATAAAAAATTTACACGTTTCACACTCCGCAACAAAACGACCCAGAATAATATCACCGTAAACCTTGACATTTCCAAGAAGATTCCCCCTGGACACCCCCCCCCCCCTCAAAAAAAAAAAGAAAGAAAAAGGAAAAAAAAAAAGAAAAAACGAGCTAAATAAATACAACCCAAAAGGACGTATTATTTAGCATAACGACAACATGGGTAGCGCTGAAATCAAAATTCAAGGTCATAAAATTTTTTAAAGCTACAAGAAGTTAATATTGCATAGTTAAAGATAGGTAAGTTATCCATCTCATTGGTAAATCACGTGGGCTTTTATTCCGTTCGTGTGAAACGTTTCGAGGAGTTAAAAGAGAGAAGTGTTGATTAAATATTTAGCATATCACTGGAAATTGAAATAATAGAAGTTTCCTGGGGTGATCTTTAAGACATATTAGCTTCAACAGCACATTATTGCAAGCAGGCGCGTAGCCAGGATTGTGTCATGGGGCACGACATGAGGGTAAAGTCTACGGATAGAGAGAAAAAACCGCTATTTAAGGTGATTTTGGAATTGCAAGATTGAGTCATGGGGGTTCTAACCCCCTCCCCCTCCTGTGACGAAGCCACGTGTGACAAGGTGCTAAGAAGGCACATTCATTCATTTGTTCCCTTTTCCACATAATGACAAATTAGTCATCCCGAATTGAAGTAGTGTAGTAGACTGTCCAGTTTCATGATTGGCTGTTGGGAGTCATGTGACAACATTTTTCGTACTCAAATTTGAAATTTACTGGAAAATTACTGATTGGTGTACCTTGAATATGCAATAGTTTATTCATAAAATGTAATGAATGATACTCTGAAGGTAAAAAGGACGAAAACTGTGCTATTTAGCAGTTTCTTCAAAATAAGTTTTGGGAGACTGCTCTTTACCTTTAATATAGTGAAACAGACGATTCATAAAAAGGATGGACTAACGGGTTTTTGGTATTAAAGATAAACACTTCAAAAAAGGAAAAACACTTTTTAATGCATTTCTCATCTTCAGATTGTCCACAAGATACGATTAATGTCTACGTCAATCATGGGCGTCCTCAGGTAAGGGCAGGGAGGGGGGACTTGCCCCCCCCCCCACCGGGAAAATCAAAGATTTGAAAAAACGTATAAAAATCAAAGCAAAAACCTGAACAAAACGTGTTTTCCGAGTTTCTATGCCAAAAATAGGCTTTAGAAATGCCATTTCCGGCGATCTGGGAGGCATTTTGGGCTGAAATTTTCGCACGTTTCATGTCAATTCATGGTGACTCGGAGGTTTTGCCCCCGTCTAGAAATTTTGCCCCCTGATTTTTTTCTGCGGACGCCCATGACGTCAATGGCAGCTCCCTGGTCTACGGTTCACATGACTATTTCCATTGACCTTTGACTTTTAACAGGCTGTTTATTTCTTCAAGTTCTCAACCCCCAAAGTCTACCCGTGCCTTCCACGACTTCATTCCTACAGACGAACCCCGGACATCAAGTGATGGTCTGATTGTAGTCGGCCATGACTGGGATCTATTATCTTTTAATCTTTCGAGATCCTTGCTTACCTGTACCATGAATGGTTTTAGGCTGATTCCTTCAATTTCACTGAATATGAGGGTTTGAAATTCACGTAGACAATAAATGGAGACGATTTAAGGCTGATGAACCCCACTAATGGCTGGCTATACATTCACTAAAAACAAGCGCTGATCGGATTCGTCTATAGTCCCGGCTGTCGGTCATTTCAGCCGCCATTCTCCCCAAAGCGCAAAAATCGGATAGATGCGCACTGTTTAACAAGGTGTTTCTTAATTGGTTGTTGCCATTGTATTGTATCGATTGTAAGGATAGGGTTAGTTCATAAGTACGGTTAGGGATTAGGTTAGGGTTAGGCTATCGTTAGTCAGTGAGGAAATTTCTTCTTAAACAGTGCGCATCGCCCCCCCCCCCCCCAAATGACGTTCCCCTTTCAATAATGTGAAAAGGAAAAGCTTCATCGTGATTCTAAACCGTTTTACTTTAAACCAGTAAAATGTATGGGCTCAGAAGCAAATAGCAAAATAAGCAAAACATAATTCAGGAAAGGATATAAGATCAAATTTCACAAGATATGCATGAGAAAAAGTGTGGACGGGTCCTTATATTTCAATTAAGTATGAAACACCTGTTACAAAATTTAATACATTTAAGAAATCGCCCTGTAAATGGCCTCAATTCAATCACTGACCAACTCTATTATCTGGTAGGGGACATCATAGGTATTATTAATTTTTTTCTTAATAGGATGTATTGATAAACTTATATATAGACCAATCAATGTGCTGCTGAAGTTACCTGGATATGTGCTGATATGTGGGAGACACTTTGACGTCTATAGTCAGATAGTGACCTTACGAAGACGAGCCTCCGTGATCAAGCTAGCTTGCCGAATCCTTTTGCAAGAAATGTACTTTTAAAGGCCTTATTGATAATATCTTCGTGTTGAGAGTTCGTTGGTGGATTAAAACTTTAGGTTTACATTTAAGATGAGGTTTTCCGGATCGTTTCCTAGCCAGTTCTCTAATGCAGAGGAATAATTAACTCTTTCCAGGGATCAAGTCCATACAAGGAATTCAAATCAACGGCACAGAATCTGTTCGTTTGTTCGTAGATTACAGCAACACTTTTCTCCTCTAATTGAATTTGTAGTCTCCGGGGGAGCGCGCCTTGAAACAAATCCTGAGTACCACTTGTCCTTCAGTCTCTAGAAGCACGCATTTATTTCCTAAAATTTCGATCTTTTTAACAAAAAAAAAAAAAAAAACGAGCTCTTATTTCTTACTAGCAAAGCGGTGGTTGATTAAAAGATAGTAACGTTCGCGAAAAGAATTCCGACAACTGAGCAAAATGTTCTTAAATTACGGTATTTTTTGATAAAGTGGTTTTTCTCGAAAGAGCTTGAAGCTCAGCTGACTTAAAAGAAATATCCAGGACCAAATCTGCGTTTGTATTGTTAAAGAGGAACATATCCTCAACATTTTGGGAAATTTTCATTCATTTCCCGTTTTTGGTTCTCGAAATATTAGCAGTTAAATTAGTTTGCTTTAAGTTCACATTTTGTAAAACATGCGGTATTGCTTCAAGTTGACATTTTGAACAACAACTTGTGTGTCAACGTCCATGCTAATACCTCTAAATTCAAAAATTAGAAAAGACTGACAATTTTATCAAAATGTTTATGTTTAACTCTAAATAGACCTATCAAATATGCGGTCCCTGAACTTACTTATCAGCTATGACTTAGAATTCGTAAGAGTGCCCGCCTACGTATAGATAAATTTATGGTCCGTAAATGTTGTACAATTGCATCTTCTTTAGGAGTACTAGCTCAGGAGCACAGCCAGGATTGTGTCATTGGGAGGGTTTTGGTGCCACGAGGGGGGGGGTGTTTGAGGCACGAAAGGGGGGAAAGTCTAAGGATAGAGAGAAAAAACGCTATTTTAGGTGTTTTTTGCATATCAAGGTTGGGTCAGGGAGGGGGGTTCTAACCCCTAAAACCACCACGTGGCTATGCCACTGCACTAGCTACACCATACATAGGCCTAAGTGCGTAAGGCATGAAGATGAATTTGGACGAACCATATGAACCATGTATATATATATACCACAGTCTGATGACCCTTCTCATCGGAATAAATACACATGGTACAGATGATGACGACTGCTTGAACATTTTGATACCTGGGCCTCAAACAACACTAAGCTGAAACATGTCACCAGGGTTATCACCATACCGGGAGATGCCGGGCGGTGCTACGCAGCTCTGAAAATCAATTTCAGCATCACCACCCGGCACAAATTTCTTACCCTAACTGAATAAAATTCTTAAGATTTCTTTAGAATTGAGTGATAGTTCCTTGTTCTTTTGTAAGCACTCTCAAATCTGCAATAATTTGTCAAAGGAGGGGAGGACACTCCCTCCCCTTAGACCGCTCCCCAATGGACGGTCATCACAATTTACCCGGCTCTCAAAATGGTCTTGTGACAACCCTGCGTGTCACTTAATTGGAAGCAGTGCCAATGATGCAGCGTAAGATTGCAATACGTTAAAAGCCTGTCAACGGGACCAGCAAACAATTTTGGTCAGTTAGGGAAGGGGTCGCCGGCCCTGACCGTATAGACTCATTTTTTATATCTATCTTAGGTCAGAATTTATAGGCTAGGTAAGAACTGCCCTAACTCTAAGCATTCTGTCGAAATCTATATTTATTTCTTATTTACGGATTCCAAAATAGTATCAGACGAGTGACAATAGTAATCCAACTTTCCATCCAAAGCTTACTTAAAGCGAGTCAGCTCCATGACAACTCAATGAAATCAATAAATTAAAAAAGTGAAATTTCACTCGTAAGAAGAGTGGAAGTTCACTCCAAGAAGAGTGATATTCAATCGAAAAGAACGAAGGGTCACTCATGATGAAGTGTGTGCAGGGACCTCTTTAAGCAAGGGCGATCCCTGCATGCAATCGTTAAAAAGTAAATTTCACTCTTCTTGGAGTGAGTTTTACCATTCTTAATGTGAGTTTCACTATTCTTGGTGTGAAAATAAGACTATTATGGAGTGAATTCACACTTTTCACTCTATTAAAGGGTAACTTTGTTCGCTCTTTGGCTTTAAAAATGTAATCTCCCATAGACAGATGATCACCAGTTTCATTTTCATTGTAATGCTTCAAACAAGTTTTTCCTTCACTCCTTATATTTTCTTTATTTGAATGCAAGAGAAGTAAAATATTTTTCAAGTAAAATTTTCAAACCCTGAAATTTTCATGGGGAAAAACCATATCCATCGATTTTTCTGCAAAGTTAAAATAATACATGGAAAAGGAACAAAATTCCAGTCCCTGCAATCAGTTTTACATTCAATTTAAGTTAAAAATGCAGCAAGGTAAGCCTGTAATAATATCTCAAAGACGTACAAGTAGGAATTGAATAAAGATTTAACCAAAGTACCTAAATTTAGTTCCTTTTCACCCAGGCCTATTAAAAACAAAATTTTGCTTGTACTCTTAACTTTGAGATTTACTGCTTTCCAAAAACGTCTTAAGGGTATAAAAATGACTTTACCTGCTTAAAGTATTTTTCCCTTCTTTTCAATGCTCCCTTGCTTGGTCGGACATGACGATTTCTTCAGGATTTTAACAAGTCTTAGGTTTTTTAACGCCTACGTCTTTTTATACTACGCAATTTTTTAGGTATCAGATCAATTAGTTTAAGATCCGTGACAAACTATCACCGCTTCGATAAATCCTCGCTGAAGTAGAATAAGCTTTAATTTCTTCAGTTCTTTTACATCTCAAATACAAGAAAGTCGAAATCGAGATGATATTTCGAAATGAGTGAAGTTGCAATGCTAGTTACTTAGATTGCGTTTTACTTGCTCGATTTCAGTGTTGAGAAGTTCAGTACGTCAGAGAGAAACGACTTGACAGACACAAACAGACGTGACAATTCTTACAATGTTAATTCAAGTCCTTCTCCACTTTTCTACTTAATGAATAATTAATGACTCTGAACAATAACCAGGTTATAGGTAAAGCGTGTAACAAAGTAATTTAATAGGTCAGTTTGGCAAATCAATTGTTAGCTCAATGGACCGTGCGCTGCAAAAATCAATAACAAAGTACTTGAAGAACTATTGTTCTCTTTGTCAACAGACATAATGAATAAGGGAAAAGATGAAACCCTAAGATGGCTGGATTAAAAGAGCCTATGATGTTTTCTTTTGTTACACTGTATTGGTGGTGACAACGCATTGTTCATGTTGTCATTGAGTCCAGACCTTTTCCTGAATACCAAAGACAGTGTGTTCACTAGGAAGTGTGAATATAAACCCTTTAAACATTGCATTGTTATTATAGCATATTGTATAACAACTCCCAGCTTTTATTAAAGATAGGAGGCAGTCGCCAGATAATTTTTTGAAAAACAAAATCAACACTCTCACAACTGGCTTCTCAAATCCCTAAAGGTGTTATCGTTGGTGACTATTGCTTGAAAAGGTAAAGCAAGGATTTCTTCTAATGAATTTAACAATATAAAATATTAGGCCACATGATTAAAAACGCCTAAATTGCGATATCAACAAGCAGTAGAGTCAAAAAAAAGTTATAAAGCAATGTCACACAGCTGTCATATCATTCATGAGAAATTTTATATTTTCCTTTTCTTATTTCTTCTATCTTTTATACCTGGAATGCTACGATTTATTGGTTTTTGGAAAATTAGTCAAATTAAAGGAAGATAACTCCCACCCCACTGGCAACTACAATTTTTGTAGCGGTACACAGAAATTCTCAATTGGCACAACTCTTTGACTGGCAGCAAGTTAAAAAATACATAACCAACGAAGCTCATATTACACAGCTTGATCTGTACTGGGAGTGTTTTCATTACCCACTGGGGTATTGCTGGGGTCACCCTGAAGCAACTTGATAAACTGAGATTATGTCTTGATGATGATGAATTTTACTAGACAGTCGGTGGGAGGGTCTCACTATTTAGAGGGAGAGGATTAGGCTTTGAAGGCTCAGAAAACCACTTGGAGCTTATTGTTAACCTCATGCGATATGCAGGGATGGAGGCGTGAGACAGATGTTTCTTTCAAGTAGCGCTCAAAAGGTACGGATTTATACTAACAATTTACAATCCTGCTCCCACGACCTACTTTTGACGCACTTCCGGTGGGCAAGTGGCATTATCCCCTTGCCACTTGCTAAGAGGCTCTTTACCCTTCTCCCATTTTTCCCTTCAAGGTCTTTGGTGCCTCTTGCCAATGGACAAATCAGCTTTGGGGAAAGTGGTCACGCGCTTTTTTTCCAAAAAGTCGGCTTTCAGAGCCTACTTTTGTAATCCTGACAGTTGATTCATGACAGAACCTGTTCACTTTACCCTAACCATAAAAATAGCCGTACCCGTGATTTTGAAACACAAAAATTCTTGGAAAAATCAAGATACTCATAATCTTGTTGAAGTAAAAATTAAGCTCCCCGTACAAATGTCTGAAAGCTTAACAACTGAGCAACTTGAAAGAAAACGACTTCTCCAGTGAACCCCCCTCCGGCGTACCGAAAAGGGCTTTTTCGTTCTTCTTACTATCACTGCAAAGAAAACTGCGGGGGACGGCAGACTGAGGCGGAAACACAGAGGCGCTACGCAGGCTGTACTAACTATCGGAAAACGTATATATTGATTTCCTACCCACACTCTCAAAGATTTTTGTATCATGGAAGATTTGCGTCAACCTTAATATGAGCAACATGTAGCTTGAATTTCACTTTCTAAAACAAATATGACGAGTTTTAAAGGTCAAAAGCAGTCGCCCCAAACTTATTTTGAGGCAACAGCTAAATATTACAATTTCCTTCTTATAACCTACAACAATACTTCAAGTTGAGTTGAGTGCTCATGCCCTTTAAGTCGAATGCAATTTTACTATTAAGCTAAGAGTACCCATTTCTTTCATATCAGGAAGAAGTATTTTTCAACGAAATGTTAGGGACAAGTCATTAGTTGAATTATCAGTAGTTGAATTATCTACTATCTGGGCGGAGATAGCTTTGTAAAACTTCCATTTTTGCTTGAGTGACAAGCACATAATCATCGACTATTACCCATATTTTTCTTGAGGGTGAAAGTCGCTAAATTTCTCTCTTTTCGTAATCATCAAAAGCCAGCAGCGAGAAAGTATAGAATTTAGGGCCCTCTCTTACTGGCATGACAAGGCGAATCCGTAGCTTCATTTGTGGGAAAACTTAAGAACAATGATACCAATATCCGCGTCGAAAAATTGTCCCTATGATTTAGGTACTTTATCGACAAAATACGACCCGTACACAGAAGTTTGCCGACGGTTTTCGGCTATAAGGGCACATGAAGTGGTTTAAAGGCCAGGCTCTCTCACCCCAAACAGTACCAATTCTCCTAACCGTCTTACTGAAGCCCCTCCCACAATTGTCTGAAATTCATCCTCATCCAGACCCAATCTCAGTTTATTGCTTCAGGGTGAGTATACTAGAAAAACTCAATTTAAATACTCAAAACACTCTCAGTACCGTTCATGCTGTGTAATATAAGCTTTGGCACTCTGCATTGTTTGAATTAGCTGTCAATCAAATAGCTGAGTCAATTGAGAATTTCGGCACCCGGGTGCCAAAATTGTAGTTGGGGTGAGAGAACTGAGCCTTTAAGTGAATGGTTGATGGTATTTCCATGTTGTGTTCTAAATTCACGCGATAAATCATATTTAAAGGGGAGCAATAGTGGCCATTTGACTCCCCACATATGTGTAGTACATATATAAACATTAGATATTAACACTACTGTGTTGTTTTTCCACAAAAAACTCATACCGAAAAAAAAGTTTCAAATCTCCCGCTCTTCAAGACATGAGTATCGCCATACTCGAAGAAACACGACCATGGATCAGCTGATTGATGACGTAAAACCTGCACCTGATCAGATTTCACAAAAGTGGTTACCACCTTACGTACACTTACAGCTGAATTTATAATTACCCTTTACGAAGCTTAAAAAACTTCATAGTTGCTTTTGCTTAACTGATAAAAATTTTTGATAACCCAATAATTTTTTGTTCTTCTTTTTGTTTCATCCCTCAAATAAAAAATACTCGTTATTTCTGACTGCTTTTGTACAAACCAAGATAAGTTACTTCCGGTAGACCCTGAAACTACAAGCGGTAACAACAACAAGCTGGGACTAGCGAGACCGTATTTTAGCATGCTTTTCGGTGCAACAGTTTGACTTGGGATAAAATTGGTCATTAATGATGCCATATTGCTTGGAATAATTATATTGAATTTCTGTGCTGTCTAGAAGGCTGTACAATTGCAGTGCTTCCCTTTAAAGGGTACATTCTAGTGGCTTTTTACCTAGGTATTGCAAGATCATCAGAAATATTCCACACCATATCCTTCAAACTTTGTCTTAATAACATTTTCCTAACTCAAGATATCTCACTTTAAAATTGGTTATGCCTCTGCTTTTCAACAAAGCCACAGGGAGTTATATAATGTGGGCACATTGCCTCTGATTTCTTTTGTTTTTATTTATAATTAAATCCCTTTTTGTCCTTGAAATTTGATACTATTGGAACATTGCTTAATACTGCCTGCAGCGGCATCAAGATGATGAATAAGTTGAATGCAATTATCAAATCAATGTGCCGCAATGACATCACAGATTTCCCATTACGCACCATATCTCAAGAAAAGTGTTATTACTTAAAAAGATTGTATCTTTCAAACGCTCTTAGCTATTGAGATGCAGTATTTTTTGCATATTTTTGAACTCTGTCTCCGGAATATGAAGAAAAACAGCAGGATCAATTTTTTGAAACAATATCTAAATCTCATCCTTTTCTTCTCATTTTTCTCAAAATATCCCCCAAATATTTTACGAATGGAATATTACATAGGGGCCTGTGCAAGGTGAACCAAGCAATTATATTCCTAGTAAATTTTGTAATTGAAGAGCAAAACTTTTATCACGATTCAAAAAAAGACGATTCATAAAACAGGATAATCGACTACACTCATTCAATTTGGGGTAAATGTATTTTCTCCTTAAGTTTATATTCTTCTGTAATAGTCAATTTCACGCCGATGAATTAGTTCTCCTCCTTTTTGCAATTTTTTTTATTCCCCATTCCCCGTAAAATATGATCGCCACCTAAAAAAATTCACCATACTTCGGTACCCTACCTTCCGGGGTAGTACTGTACCGGCTTGTACCGGTTGATTTAAGTTCGGTCTAGAAACAGGACGGTACATTGGTTGTCATGGTAACTTCCCTCGTACCGTCGTCTTCAAAACCCGAGACACCTTAGCAGTCAGGACGGAGGAAGCCGCTTGCATAGGCGTACGGAGATAGTTTTTATGGGGAGGGTAGGAGCAAATTTTGCCTGAATAATGGCACCCTTTATCATGTTTTCCCCGACTGGACCAACTGTTTTGCCTGAATGGGAGGGCGAGCCCCCCCCCCCCCGCACCCCTTTGGCCGCTTGCACGTGTGTTAGACTCAACGTCCTGCTCTACCGCCCTGAATCGAAAAGTCGCTAAAGACGATGTGGAGTTAGTTAGTTAGTTAGACAGAGTTTTACGGCCCAGTTTCCATCCTATTGGTTCAAGTCGAGGCGGTTCAAGACGAAGTGGAAGACGGCACTCAGTGGCGTCAATGAAAAATGGGTTTTCTGTGATACTTTCCGAACTTTGCGTTTGCAGCCCACTTTCTCAGGTTTTTACACAATCTCTGGGGCTCACCAAAATCCACCCGGAACCCACGAATGGCCTGGGCCGCTGCCCCACCAGTTCCCGGCACTTGGTCTACAGGTCTAATGGTATTTCCATGACTTTCAGAAAATTGTCAACGTCCTCAGGCATGCCATGCCATGGCATGCCATGCCATGTTTTTAGCGGAAAACAAGGCATTTGTGCAAAGTATTAATCCGACCATTGTCAAACAGTTATACATTTTGAGTTAAAACAAGACAAAAAGCAAAGATGCTGAAATTAGAATCAGCGGTATAAATCATATTCTGTATAAGATATCCTTGTCGAATATCACGCAGAGTAAACAAGCATTCCAAACTATTGTTGAAATGCCACACCCGGTTATAAACACCAAACCCCCTGTAGCACAAGTATTTAATATTTATATTTTGTAATGATATTTTTGTGAGAAACTGTCATGTGTTTTCTTCGAGTTGTTTTAAAGTAATGAAAATGGGATGAGATCAGGTTCGTTTTACAACAACCTGATATTGATATTTCGAAAATAAAACAACCTGACAAATATGATAGATGACAATGTTTCACTCGATATTCACCTAAACATGGTGAAGAGAAGGTTTCGGCTAATTTAAGGTAAAGAGCAGCCCCACACCCCACCCCCAAAAAACTTACTTTGGAGAAAAAGCTAAATAACACAATTTTTGTCTTATTTCTCTTCAAAGTATCTTTCATTACATTTTATGACTTTACAATTGCATATTCAAGGTAAACCAATCAGTTATTTCTAATAAATTTCATATTTGAAGAGGAAAAACGTTGTCACATGACTCTGCAACAGCCAATCATAAAACTGGACAGACTACTATACTACTCCAATTTGGAACGACTGCTCTTGCCCTTCAAATGTTTGTTTCTGCTATTTTCACAGATTATACTTGCTAGACAAGGCAATTGACACATTCACGCTTTCGTCACTGTTTGGCACTGGCTGGCATAGAACATGCTCAGGAACATGTGCTGTACGTTCGGTTTTACGCGTGCAGTATCATTGCAAAAACTCGTCAACGAAATGACGTTTTTAGTGAGTTCGGAAAGTAGAACCAAACTAACACTGAGATACCGCGAAGGGGAAATGCATTCACCCCCCAACTTGAAGTAGTTTACACTGTAAAAAGTCTGTGATATTGCAAAATTTTTGCGCAATAACAGATTGAAAAAAGAAGTACAAAATGAATACATAAAAAGTGCTGTCAGTGAGTTTTTTATTTTTTATTTTCTGTAAATGTACTGCCCAGCAGACAATTTTTTACAATGGAGTTGACTGCATTCCTGTTTTATGATTGGCACTTGAGAGTTATCTGGCTTATGACCTTTTCTCTCCTCGAATGTGAAATTTACTAAAAGTAGTTGCTTTGTTTACTTGTGTAATATTGAAGTTCTAAAAAAACGGTGCAATAAAAATGAACAAGAAATTATAGACGACGCCAGTGCCAGCTGAATTTGAACTCTAGCTACAAAGGGCAAAAGAACTGAAGAAATGACACTTATAATATCCCCGTAAACTCCTGTATCATAGTCGGTGTATCCCAAAGAGATTTTCTATAGGGAGGTCTAACAGTAAGGGGTATATATCTTAGATACATTGGGTAATAATTCCTTTCATCTTCCAATCGAGATAGTTATCTCATCTGGAGGCATCTCTGTTCCCTCGACTAATAACCTGCTGGATAAATTGACTTGAGTTTCATTAACAGTTTTATACCATAATTTATTAATGACTAGTTCATAAAATTGTGAGGATTATCTCTAAATGAGGAGTGCAACTGACGATTGCTTTGCTCAGTATAGTGCGGTGTATGCGGGGAGAAAATTACAACCTCATATACACAAATTATATTTAGGGTATGTAGTCCAATAAGGGGATAGTATATAATATCGCCAGTTCAAAGATAAAATAAAAAAATTGCATTGGTCACTGGACAATGACGCACCTTGATGGCAGGCAGTTTTGCACTTTTCGAATTTTGAGGAGGAGTGGAAGAGTCAGGGGTGAAAGGAAGGGGGTTAAGGCCGTTAACATGAATTGTTTTTTTTTTTTTTGAAATTCCTTTGAGTTTATCATACTACTTTTCTTCTACCATGAGGTACATTATAGACGAATCCGAGCAGCTAGTAGAGGCAACCATTAATGAGGTACTCCAGTCTTAAATTGTCTTAACTTTAAAGTGTACCTCAAGTGAAAAAATAAAAAATATATATTTAAGAACATGGAAAATGAATTATAACAAACTAACTCCCATCTTCATAAGACATTCCTGAGATGAGCTATAAAATGTTGACGTTTATTCACTTAAAACAAATTGGTCCATAATTACATCACCCCACGAGAGAACGAATGCTATCACACCTTGGTACAAGGTGCAGTAACTTCCAGAAAAACAGAGATATACAAAGATTGTAATTTGAGTAGTACAACAATGACATCTCAAATTAATGCACAATATACCATTTAAAGTATGGTGAATAAACTTCATAATTTTATATCTCAGCTCAGGAATGTCTTATGAAGATAGAAGTTGTACTATTTGAAACCTTTTTAAAAGTTCTTTAATACATATTTTTGAATTTTTTGACTTGAGGTACACTTTAATGAAACGAGCGGGGCATGACCCCCTCTGCTGCGGTTGCCTTCAGGTGTGTTTGTTGCCTTTGGTGTGTTGGATTGGGCCTGTGCCGTTGATCGTTGGTAATGGGTGTGGTGGTGGTTTCTGTTAGTGGTAACAGAGATTTCAAAAAGCCGTATATGAGCTACAGTGGGATCCGACGCTGGTCGAGAGATTCGGTCTGGTTTTCTGGGCGGTGTTGGTGGGTTTGTTTTGTTTGTAAGGGTGTTGATGTTCTTTATTATTATTTTTTTCGCCAAATGGAATAGCCTTTCAGCCGGTCTGGTCGTGTCCGTTTTTAGCACGTGAAAAGTTTTTTTTTTCCATCTCATTTATTTCGAATTTTATAGTCATTATTTAGAACTTAAGCATTACAATGTTTACAGGACGAAACTTAAAACAACAATCAATTACTTCAAATTATAATAACAATATAGTAAGGTAGCACGTGAAAAGTACTTAACTTTATTGTCTATATATAATTCTAAACCCTCATAGTCACTAAAATTGAGGGAATCGAGGATTTTTTCAGTATGCAATCATGCACAATACAGCGAAACCAAAAATTTGAAAAATTTAAAGGTAATTGACCCCAGCTTTGTCCGACGAAATTAGACCATCACTTGGCTATTCGGATTTGTCTACACTTAAACTAGGTTTCTAAATTAATCTAAAAACATTATTTTAGTAACACGATTTCTCGGAAGGCACGGGTGTCAAAAGGCACAGTTGATTCAATCTTTCCAGTTTGTGTTATTTTGCTTTCTTTATTTCATTTTAATGAAACTTGAGGTACCAGCTGGCCGTGTCTAAAATCATGGAATATATAAACGTTTTAATTACACCGGATAGGATTAAACTCGCGTTTTTTGACCCAGTCTGAAAAGTATGCCAAAGGCAATAAATTATTTACTAACTTTTCACAATTTTGCATGTTTTTGAGTTACCGAAATAAAGTGATTTGGACTAACCTTTAGCGCTTTTAGTTAAATCCCCCTTTTTCTTGTTTTTAATTACCTTAGGGAGACAAGATACAAGTTATTCTTATGAGGAATGGGCGGTCCAAAATTGGTAATTTAATACGAAAATGCGATGATTACAAGTTTATGGTTGTGTTTGGTCAGCCATAAGCGACATCTGATCACCTATAGCTCTCATTACACTTGTTAATTGGACAACTCCCTATTTTATAGGGTTTGGGGGAACGATAACGCTGCAATACCGTGCAAATACATAATTAAATACATCAAATCTGGTTATAGCCTAACTATAAAGTGACTGAAGTATTGTGTATTTTCCCATGTAAGAATTAGCCATCAGGAAAGAAAAATTTGTGGTGGCGTCGAGTTGATAGTTTGCAGGTGTTTTTCTCGTGACTTTCCATATCTAGTGAGCTGTGGAAAATAAAACCATTCTACCGACTTAATTTTAAAAGGCAGTCACCTCCAGTTGGATTGGCAGATTGTTATCTTTTTTTCTTGATTGGCTCTTCAGAATCATGTGACAATATTTTGTCAGATCAATTGTGAAATTTGAATGTGCAATTTTTTATGTCCATTAAAGGAAAGACAACTGCGAGAGAAGTAGGAGAAAATTGTTAGATTTAGCTGTTATTTTGAAATAAGTCTGGGACGATCGCAAAAACAGTTCCCCAAAGGTTATCAAAAGGCGTGATAAACCTCTCAACTCGATGCCCCTTGAACAGTAGCCTGCGTAGCGCCTCTGTGGCTGCAGCCCCCTTACTGCAGCCCCCCTCCCCCTTGGTCCAAAACCTTGTTGAATCGGACAAACTTTGGTGCCTCAGTCGGGGAGAGGTTATACCCTGGTTGGAGATCTGGAGTGGGCTAAAAGTCGTCTCACCCTTCCCGCCCTCCCACTGAGAGAATGCGTCCCGTATGGGCCATGAACGAGAATATCTTTTTCAGTCTCCTGGCTCATTGTTATCAAGTCATCGGCAAGAGTAATCTACTAAATATTGCATTGTTTTGTCTTGTAAAATGACACAGTTGTTATTGTGTTTACAGAGAAGTATTCATTCTTGGTTCTTTCTTGGTCTGTGCCTGCCGACTGACAATCAGCTTTTGAAGAGTAGTGGTCTAATGTACAAACCGTAGCCAAGGAGGAGACCAATTTCGAAAAATTTTCTAACCCTAGAGACTGCGAGACTACAAATTTGGTCCCCTGAAAAATTGTCGCCCCTTCCAGTACCTTGCCTGGCTACTGGTCGGTTATCGTTCAGAAATATTGTGGAGGGGACCACATTGGTTGATTATACGAAACCCATGTTCAAGACTCAGTAATACTACAGAGCTGTACACCGTACTGAACGGTGCTTGGTGCTCAGCAGAATCAATGCAGTAGGGAAAACAAGCCAGTGATTTACAACTGGAAAAAAGGCTGTGGCCGGCCCGGGTTAAACGGCATGATCGGTTGGAACCTGAGCCGTAAAATCTCATCTAACCAGGGACCCCTCACTAACCTACAGAGCGGTCGTTGCTTCAAAGTCCCCTATCTGCCTATGGAATATCTGGCAAAGAAGAGAATGACAAACACCAAACTTTACAACCTAAGATTTTCTGCCCCGAGGAGGCTACATCTCCCATAGCCCGCGAAGCGGACGAACTCTTTTTATTCAGCTCATCGCTAGGAAGGGAGGCAGCCTAACGGGGGAGGGGGATGCATCCACAGAGGCGCTACGCAAGCTCTATCCCCCACGCCTCAAGGGGCATGTAACTGACCAATGATACAGTCAAAGTCGATCGGACATGTTGTGAATTAACACGTGTAGAAGGCTGTACGGTATATTTCTTGTTCATTTCATATCCCTAACAGCTTTTGGGACATATTACTCGACCACCTCTACACTTAAGGTCCTCGATTATACAAGTACACCCCACGGGTCGCAAAGAACTTAGAACCATAAAGGCCTTATAAGGTTAACTAAATTTTATGGCCATGAAATGAGAATGAGGCTACGCTCAGCTTAAGAAATGGAGTTCAGTAACTGCTGCTCAAGTTAATGTTTAGGTCCCTCAGCTTTAAATAATCAACAAAACTATCACTAAGAATCTTAAAGCGGCTCATTGAGTTGGTTCATGAAATTCAACAAATTTTTCCAAACCTACTGAGTTTTCTTCACATACCAATGACAAATGGTCAATCTTAGACAATCCCCATACCTTCAACACACAAATAGCTGTTTTATGAGTGAGCGCTTAACGATTCAAGTCGGTTTTCAAAAATTCGTGACCAGACACTTTTTCAAATTATGCACAAAACCGTTACAAGTCAGGACACAGGAAAATTGAAAATTTAAGCATTTTCTGTGACTTTTGGACTTGAAACTTGACTTGTTATGCTAACCATAAGCATTGTTATGTGGTAGTGTCCCTTTGAGACTCTCAATAAGTTATCGATATCAACTCAATGACTCCCATTTGAAACCAGGGCTTAAGTAATTGAAGTCTTTAAGCGGAAATGCAGTGACTCCAATTTGGATTAAAGTAGTATTCTAACATGTTTCGCGATTGGCTCTTGGGAGTCATGAGACAATATTTTTCGCATTAAATTATGAAATTTGAAGAATGTCGCGAATCATTGGTATTTTTTTTTTTATTTTTTATTTTTTTTATTTTTAGGGAATGTAGAAAATGTATAAGTCCTGGAAAATGACGAGAAAGATGACACAAGGAAGCGAACTAAGAAGAAATCTGTGAGATCTGGCTTTTTTTTTTCAAAATAAGTTTAAGGCGACTGTTTTTGCCCTTTATTACAGGCCTCGTCCTTTATGAGTTAAATAAATTATTTTCAAAAACCGGGTCATGTTATTCAGGAGTAGAGATCTGGAATAAGAAAAATTTCTCTGTTAAATACGGTAAGCAATCGAGGTAGTTAAACCAAACGGGGAAGTTGGGGAAATAGGTTAGGCCTAATACAAATGATTATGAAGTTTGGATGAGCCAGAGAGTGTTAAGAAGCAAGTTTCTCTAACAACAGTTCTTTTTTTATGTAAATTCCACATTTTTTAAAGTTTTCTTTTTTCCTAGTAAAATACTATCTAGACTTTTAAATTTGCAGAATTAGGTCTTAGACACACCAACAAAATAATAGGAAAATCATCTTAATTGAATTGGCAAATGCCGTGCGCATTACCATGGTGGTTCTAAAATACCAAAGTTCATATAGAACAAGTTTTCTGAATAGCTACGTATAACGATTACAAGGCTGGCCTCGGCGTTCCCTCTTGCGTAATAAGTACAGTATAAATCAAGTGAGTGAAGTGTTTCTTTGGTGACTTACACTTTAATGTTTCCAATACCAGATGTCATGTGTATTAGGATCAGTGCCGTTGGGGTTACCATAGTCAAATAAGACAGTTCTTCCCTATTGTGATTAATTTTATCCTTTGTAAATACCTTGCTATTTTAATCCGCTTCTTTTTAGAAACCTTTCCTGCTTGTTGCGGTATCGGAAACACAAGCTCTCTCCCCTTGGGGAGTACGTTTGCCAGTGCCTTCCCTACCTATATGAAGGGTCGATGCCGCTGTATTATCTTCTAGGCGTTATACAACACTCGTGATACACTCTAAAAACAGAAAAATGTCTGTAAAATTACAGAACAAAATTGGAGAAATGACAGAGAGATAACTGAGACAGCTATAGCAACTTTTGAAACTTATAGCTAGTTGTCAGCACTTTTTCTGTACTCACTAAGTATCCTTTTCAATTTTTGTCTCGTTACGTACAGAACCTTTTTACAGTGTCGAGAAATCTATAATCTACCTTTACAAAATTAGTCCTTCTTGAATACTATATGGAGTACTGAGATTTGTTACGTGTTGATGCAAGGAATATTGTGGGGTGTCTGAAGTTTTGTTCTACGCATGCACTCGACCCAGAGACTGAAATATCTCTCCTCTCTGTATTAAACACAAATGGACCATTTTAAGCCGATGAGTTGCTTCATGGCAACTCTATGGTACATCCTCTGTATCACAATGTTACACTTGAAAATTTGCATATTACAAACTTTGGTATACCACAGTAAGTTAAAAAGAATAAATGTGGGAGGGCTTTGGGGGGGACCTCCTATGACCCAATTTCAGTCAAACATTAATTGCAAAAAACACATGATCGTTATAAACTTTATTACATTTGAGGCACAAAATTGCACCATTTTACATCTGGAGACCTAAAATAGCCGTTTTGCCTCCCTTCCTTAGGGCCTTTCCCTCTTGTCGTGCTCCAAAAACCTTCCCATGACACAATCGTGGCCACGTTTCTGATTAGCAACCACACTGGGTTACACAACTCTCATGAAAGGTAATATATTTTAAAAACAAAGAAACAAGACCAACAATTCCAGCAACATTAAACATTGACAGTGCGCATACATGTCATGAATCATTGAATTGTTAACCTATTACAAAAATGTTAGGCCACCCGAACCATGGGACCTATATTTCGTTTCAATGCACTGGGCCTACACTGCTGAATTTTTGTAACACTTCAACACTAGTTGCAAGAAAAAACAATCAAATGCATAAGCACATGAACGATGCTTGTCTATTTAAGGAATAAACTGCATTCGTCAGACTATTGTTGGTAAATAAACCGTCGAGACTCCAAATTTGGTAAACTGACGGAGTTATTTCTTTCCAATTTGGAGTCGAGACGGGTTATTCACCAACAATCATCCGACAAATGTGGTTTATTCCTCTTCTACCTAGCGGCTTCTGCAAATCGTTATAACGACCGGTGTGTTGGAGAATAACCTGTCAAAGTGTAACCAATCAGACTGCAGGATTCTAAACAACAAGTCAGTATAGGTGGTAGAATTAATAAGTTGTGCCTCACTTGTTTATATGTGTTTCACATCTTCCTATGATTTCCAAAATTCCGTGTTGGGGGAAGGGGAGGTGACGGATGAGTTAATGTTATTGATTACAGGTATATTCTATTTCGATTTCCTTTATGACATGATTTTGGCTACCCCAAAAGAAAAGTTTCCATCACACAGGGAAGCATACAAGAGGATCATATAAGCCAACTAAATCCACTTTAAGTTGGATTTGTCGCTTCAGGGAGTCCTCAATATTTAATAACGACCGAGTAACTCCCTCATCACACTTTGAATAGCGTAATCCTTTTCTGGAAACGACTGGTGCACAAAGGATAATCCCTGCAAGAAGGCCAGAAGTTTAAATGAGTTGGTCAAGTTTTAGGAAGCTATTGATCGACAGAAGAATGAATAGGAACTTTTCATTGCATTATACTTGACCATGGGCAATCCTTGTTGCTATGAAAACCACACAAGTGGTTACCAATTAGGATATTTTTCCCCTTTAGTTGGTTCAGACTGTAGCCTAGCCCCACATAGTACTTCTGGACCATACGTGATTCTTTTAACACTCAGGCCAGTTTCTTTGGAAATCGAGAGAGAACTTGATCATTATCGATATTGCTTCTATTCGATGCTGGGAAAGTTAGAAGGACCAGGGAGTTGCTGGGAGGACACAGTCAGAACTTTTCAAATCTCACGTGTCAGTAGTTGATGTGTTCAAACGTTTCACTCCTGGATCATTACCTTTCATTCGGACTTTCTTCATCAGTTCGGTTTGGTAACAAGAAACTAATTTTTCTTTCAGCGAAGGTTTTCTTGTAAGGATGTTCTGGACCATTTTACAGAACAAACATATGAAAGATGTCAAATTTGTCTTTCCCTTTTTCGTGGAACTTTCGTCTACACAATCAGAAAAGTAAATATTGCGTCAAAAATTTCAGCGGATATTTCAAATGTCCACGGCTTCATATCAGATCGTCGGGATAATTGTAACGGATTATTGTGGATCATAGCCTTTTTAAGTTAAGAGCATTACTTTTTTGACTGTGCATGCGCGATGTATGCACTGTTGAAGTATGAACCAATAACATGAACACGGTCCGGGGAATCAAACAACAGGAGACGTCCAGCCGTGTATTAAAATTGTGATAAATAATAAGGCATTGACCATCTGAACATTCAGTTAGTACGGTAACAGTCAAAATGGCGTCTGGAGCCGGAAACTCGTCAATGGCGAATCACGTGATTTTAAGACGAACATCCCATTTGAAGAGAACAGCCACTATGGATACGATGACATCCTTTGCTAGCACGTCATCTTTCTCTCTCAGAGGATCTTTTAAAGGGGTGCGAAGGACCGAAAATCTCATGAAATTGATCAGCAGAGAGAAGAAGAACGCCATCTCGAATCCAAATTCGGAAGAAAATTCAATTTATCGAGTTCGACTGAGCAACAACTTTGCCAAAGAGCATTATGACGGAATTAAGAGAAGGGTGTCAGAACTCAGATTCAGACCTCCACGTCAATCGTCACTAACAAACGAATATGGAAATATAAGCAATCCTCTGGTGAACGGGACTTCGGACAGAGCTCCAATGACGTTGTCACGTCACCAGTCGTTAACTTCTCTGCAACAAGATAAACGTAGGAGGAGCATTCTGCGCAGATATACATCCCTCACAAAGAATTTGCAAAATACTAAAAGGAATAGTCCGTTCTACTCTTTGAAGGAATCGACAAGTTTTGCTTCTACGTCATCTAAATCCAACGTATTGCTTGCTCTGCTACCACCACCGAAATCAAAAGTTAGCCTCTTTTTGTCTTTTTTAATTTCTTTTCATTTTGAGCAGAACACTCAAAATAAACGTGTTTAGCAATTAAACACTTATTTTGCCTCTATTTGCTCTCAAATTCTAAACATGTTTAGCAATTAAACTTTTAGGGGTAAATGTTCAGCATCAAACGTGTTTTTAAGGCGAAATGTTTAGGAATTTAACACATGTGTTACGTATCTATAAGTGTTTACAAACGAAGGCAAAATAGTGTTTAGAAAAAAATGTTTATTTCCTAAAAACCTTTTTAGAGTGAAGCTTTCAACGACATGCAGATTACAGAATCTGTTTTCTTGAGATATTATGGTGATAGTAATTTCGGTACTTTGTACATTTTTAACGTAATCTTGAAATGCGGTGTGTAGCAGTCTTGGTTGATTAGTACTCAGTATCAGTAGTCTTGACTGGTTTGCTATTGGTTGGCTTCGTTAGTTATTTAGATGGAGTTTTAACACCGAGATGCTAACCAATTTGTTTAAGTCGTGTCGGCCACGGCTTTTTCGGCTGTGACTCATCGGCTTGTTTGCCCTACTCCATTGTTTATGCTGAACACCAAGCGCAATGGCAGTAGGTGAAGTCTTCGGTATGACCCGGCCAGGACTCGAACAGAAGGTCTCCCAACTGCAAGTCAGGTACTCTAACTACTGGACTGTGTACTGTAAGTATGTTCTGATCGCGTCACACTAAAAAAGTAGTCAATGCAGCATAACATTGTCTTTAGGCCCTAATATAATTTACTGTTGTAAATTTGGCGATATCTGTTTGATCTACTTTGATCAAAGTCTCTCTAGCCGATCAAAGTGTCGACTTGAACAAGTATTTTTATGCAATTTTTTTTGCAATTTTACAGAGCTGGGTCATTCTGAATGTCGTAAGTTGACTCCTGGTCGGGTCATACCGAAGACTTTGACCATACTCTCACTGTAGAAACGTAGTAATGGGCCGAAACTACAGAGGGCGGAAACTAACGAACCCCTCTCACTGTGTTTGGGGCTCAGCATAAGCCATGGAGTAGGGGAAACAAGCCAGTGAGCTACAACTGGCAAAAACGGACACGTCCGGCCTGACTTAATTTAAAGGGAAACATAAAGTTTAAAATGCTCCAACATAGTATTAAAAGTAAACAGCATTTGTTGTTTTCAAATCATTCGGTCTCAACAATTAACCCCAGCAACAGCTTCATCTCAGGATTATGCACAAGAAGAGTTATGGAAGATGCATCTTTTAAAATGTTGAAAGTTTGGGTGAACAAATTATTATTGAGCAACAAACAACTGAAATTTTGTCTGAGGGAAACTTATTTCTTGAAAAGAAGGCTGCCATACTGCCTTATTTGTAATTTTCTATCTCTGTTCTTTGTAAAACAAACGCAATATTTCCCTTCTAATCAATTGGTTGGAGACCGAACGTTTAAACTCCATCTGTAACTTTCAAAACTGGGTGCATGCCACTGAGGAGAGGATGGCAAAAATCACTACTTCAATTCCATCTTCGCAATAATTAGACCTACAGCATTACCAAGAGTAAAGTTCTAAATTGATTCAAATGGAAACCAGGACTACCAGGGATCCCAACACTTCTGCCAGTAAGGGGTGTCGCCAGGATGTTCCCTAAATGGGAAATTCCCCTACTGGAGAAGCTATATCCCGCCGCCAGAAAATGGCGACAGCAATGGATACCGAATTTGAAACTGTGCAAAATTTTGGATCTTGTCGAAAATATGTTGATCACTTTTTTACATGACAGGGGATGGATACGTTCCCCCGTTCAAGCCCTGAAACCACCCCCTGTCAGCCTGCTTTTTGTCTTCAGCTCACAAAGAACTTGTGTTATCTACGCTCAAGGGGTTCACAGTAGGATTTTTCAAGTTTTTTTCCGAAGACTTTCTATCCCCTCTTTGTAAACACGCTTAGATCAGTGGATCATGATGCTAAACACATGTGTCTAATTCCTATTTCTTTAAACACGTTTAACTGCTAAATATGTAGTCTTTAATCAGGGAGCTTTTATGACAGCTCCCTGGTTTCAATAGCTAAACATGTTTAGATTTCAAACAGGTTTGCAAAGTGGGGGTAAGATAAGTTTTAATTGCTAAACACGCTTTTCAGTGATATTTGGGAGTGTATTTCTGTTACTTCTGTATAACCACTTCCCTTCCCGCCCCTTAGGACCTCCCCGCCCACACCGTTTATCTCTCTTGTAGAATTTTGTAATCTCACCAAAATAGTACAGTGGATTTGAAAGGGAGGTAAGTTATTTCATTACTCTCAAGACAGCAAGACTTCCGAAACATCCTCAGGAAATCCTCTTTGACACTCTTACAATTTGTAGAACAGAGTAAAGTAAATGCAACCGCGGTTTTCTTCTTTATATAAAGTATCATTTACATTTACAAAAATGGAAGGGTTCCTGTCTGGCGGGATTTCGGCACTTTTCCTTTGTCTTTTTTATTGCGATTCTAAAATGACACTTAAATAAGTTATTACAAAAACTAATTATCCAATATTTATAGAGCCTGTTTTATTTCGAACAAGATTAACCATTGCTAATTACCGCCACAGGCACATTTGTTTCAAACGTAAAATGTATCGAACGCTGACATTAAAGAATGTAATTATTATTGTTTCTTGGGTTTTGATGAATCCTTCAAACCTAGGCCGCACGACTATTAGGCTGAGTAAGCGTACGTCCTTGGGGAAGATGAAGTGCAGGTGGTCCGCCATGGGGAAACATATGTATATACTGTATAGAAGAACATGGTCTACCGTATTTAACACAGACCGTCATAATTGAAATATAAATAAAATTTGCTGATGGGCCTATAGAGAGGGTCGTGGATGACGTAACAACTGTTCGGAATGCTATGTGAAGGACAAAGTGTTACTGATATCCCTGGTCATGAACTTCACCATATATTGGGATATCAGGCGTTTAAAAAATCTAAATTAACTGTGCAAATCATGGTACTGTAGCTACATGCACAGTATCAACCTCTACAAAGGGCCTGCGTAAAAGGCCGTCTGTTTCTGTTCTGGGGATCGGAGTAGCTAAATTTTACGTCACAAAAAACGCGTGAAACTAGCTTTGCCGGAGTTAAAGCTATATATCCATTCTTCAGTAGTGCGATTTATCTGCACCTTTTTGTGACGTCACATGTAAATGAATAATCTAATGTAATCCAACCGTGTTTGAAACTTGGCTGAATTAACTTTTTCTGTATACAGTGTGCCCTCGGGAGAAATGTTAATTGGTTATCTATATTTGCATTTAAATAAGAAAATGTGGATTAATTTCCAATCCATTAATATTTAATGATGTTTACATGACGCAAAGCGTACACCTTTAGGGGTTTTTTGTACTTATAGATTGAGATTCAGCGTAGATCAAAAAGGTTTAGGTTAAAGATTGTCCACAAAAAGTTTTTGTTCCGTTCAGCTACAGTGTAGCCCTAACATAACTTTTTCGTAAGAACCTGCCTTACCCAACACGACGTTTTACCGCATTCTCCGAATAATTCTACTGCAAAATTCAGATTCTATGAAAAATGAACACCTTTTTGATCTAAATTTTAATCAAGATCAAGCACCAAGAAACAAGAAACATTAAAGAAGTCACAATAGTTCAACATCCTGTTGATTTAGATTTATAAATAGACAGGCTTAAATGTGCCTGCTGTGGGTTAGTTAGATGGAGTTTTACAGCCCAGTTTCCAACCTATTGGTTCAAGTCGAGCTGGCCACTGCCTTTTTTCCAGTTGTGGCTCACTGGCTTGTTTTCCCTACTCCATTGCTTACATGGAGCATCAGGCACAACGGCAGTAGGTTACCGGTACAGTATATTTTTTAGAGTCTTTCAGTTGGTATGACTCGACCTGGGAATCGAACCTTCTGCGTGAAACTGGAGGTGGATGCTCTACCGTGGGATCACATTCTCATGTTTTTATTCAAGTGGGTCTTATTCGAAAATTTTATCATTATTATTAATTACAGTGTTAGAGAAAAGGAGTATACCAACTTACTTACGTTAATGTGATACCTAGGGCTGGAACTTTTCCCAAAGTGACCTCGCCATCGTCACCGCTGGCTGCGGGCGTGTGTTTGTCAAATTTAGAAATCTAAGGGTAATCTAAGTAAGGATTTTCATTGGCAATCGTGTTCTAATGTTAAAAGAAATTTCGCCTTCAAAATACTCAAACATTGCATGCCAAGAAAATAGCCCCAATCAAAATTTTGCAGTCTCAACAGTGAACGAAATACTGTAGCTTTTGAATTTTATGTACGGAAAGAGTATAGGCCTATATTAGTTGCATCATTTGTTTTCTTAAAGGCTCAGTCCTCTCACTCCAAACAGTACAAATTCTCTTAACCTTCTTACTGAAGCCCCCCCCCCCCTCCACAATTGTCTAAAATCCATCCTCATCCAGACACAATCTCAGTTTATTGCTTCAAGGTGAGTATAGAAAAACTCAATTTATATAATCAAAATACTCTCAGTACCGTTCATGCTGTGTAACATAAGCTTTGGTACTGTGCATTGCTTGAATAAGCTGCCAATCAAAGGGCTGAGCCAATTGAGAATTTGGGTACCCCGGTACCAAAATTGCAGTCTTGGTGAGAGGTTTGGCCTTTTAAAGGTTTGGGCGAAAACTACTGCGGAGCAACAAATAACTGAATTTGTGTATGTGAAAAGCTGAAAAGAAGGGTTGAAAAGAAGGCTTCTCACCGGGTACTTCCTTATTTTGAAAAATCTGACAATCTGTGCTTATTGGTATCTAAAAAGTACGAAAATTTCTGTAATGCAAGTATAAACCGACAAATTTATAGGGGCAATCCTCAAACACCTTCGATCAGACGATGTGGTGTACTTGATCAACCATTTCTTTGAATTTTAGGCTATCACTTGTCTCTATTCTTTAACGACCCCCTCCCCGGCCCATCCCACCCTTCCGGGTCTGGGTCATAATTTTGCAGTATGCTGGAGATTTGCTGGAGAATACGGAAATGACGAGTGGGTTCGGTGTATTATTGCAAAGGAGGGAAAATCCTGCTGTCAGAGCAAGGGTATTTAAACTGTTAAGGGTGGCAATAAATTATTTACAGTTTTAACCTACACAGTTCTTAAGATCGTTCTCTTTCTCATCCAGCCAGTAAATTTTGTTCTTTCACTGTTATTTCATTTTATTTATTTATATATTTTTTGTTGCTCATTATCAGGCACTTGAAAGATTTCGTCATTCCGTTCGTATTCTTCGAATCCTCATCAGAGCCGTTACGCGGGCAAAAGACAGCGCCAAGAACAAGTTCGCATCTATTGCTTCGGACAATGAGATGGCTGTTTCTTCCGATGGCGTACAGGACGTTCTGTTATTGGCTAAAGCCGCTGCAGTTAAGAATTCCGGTCTCGTGTTTGACCCTAGCTTATTTAAAGCTAACAAGGAGGTGAGTGACGTAATCAATCTTTGAAAACTCAGTCTTCACATTGCTTTGCAGATGGACCGTTCTAGCTTTAGGGGAGGAGGTCTCCTCAAGTTTACTTAAAGGTCAAGAGCAGTCGCCCCAAACTTATTTTGAAGCAACAGCTAAATGAAACATTTTTCATCTTATTTCTCTTCAAAGTTTCTTCCATTACATTTTATGACTTCAATATTGCATTTTCAAGATAAACCAAGCACTTACTTCTAGTAAATTTCACATATGAAGAGAAAACTGTTGTCACATAACTCTCAACAGCCAACCATGAAACAGGACAGTCTACTACACTGCTTCAAGTTATGTGACTGCTCTTTCCCTTTAAACAGTTCAAGAGCAAGAGCAGTCCCCCCAAAACTTTTTGAAACAACAGATTTCTTCCCATGTGACTTCTAACCGTCTTTCATAATTTCCAGGATATAAATATTGCGTATTCAGGGCAATTCAGGTACAGTATTGACTCCTTGTAACTTCGGAACTCCCGACCTCCCGACCACAAGTTTGATGCAAACACGTCAAAGGTGCTGATTCTGCTGTACTTGACACTTATGTAAGATCAATAGGAACATAGCAAAGGGATTAGCTTTGACGTGGCCATTGGTATACAAGTATTAACCTTGTCCAACGATTTTTTTCTTACGATGGGAAAGGTATTTTTAAGTGCCAAATATGTTATAAAACTATTAGACATATGATGGATCCATAAGGTAAGATAAATGTCGTCGGCTTTTGTAAGCATAAAGTGACAATATTCTCAGGCAATAACTAAAAGCGAGACGGCAGGTCATTCGTATAGACGAATCCGGACAGCAAGTGATGTTCTGATTTCAGTCGGCCATTACCGGGGTCTATCACCTTTATTCTTTCAATTGCCTGGCTTATCTGTATCATGATGGATGGATGTACACTGGATCGCACTGAATTCCTTCAATTTCACTGAATATAAGGATTTGAAAGTCATGTAGACAATAAGTGAAGACGATTTAAGGCTGATGGACCCCACTATAATGGCTGCCTAAAGTCACTAAACGCGGGCGCTGATTCGTCTATTGATAGCTTTTATTGTAATAGTCAACAGAGATTATCCACGTGACGGTCAGCGCGTTTCAGTTTGGCATGCTGGATGGAACCGATTATGCGCAGTACGTGTGTTAACAATACGCGCACACTAAAGCACCTTAGTACTTGTTGCACAATGGACGACTAGTGGAAAAACAGCAAGACGCGCAACCCAGTGACGTGGGTGCATGACCTCTATATCGACTTTGCAATCTGCTGTTCCTCTCAAGTTTTTGCGTGGGTGAGCATACTGACTCCGCAGTTTTCGCTTCAAAAAAAGAAGAAGAAGAAAAAAAAAAACATTGACATCCCTACTTTAAACCAGAGGGTTGAAATGAGGTGTAAAACCTCAAAGGAACCATATCGATTCTCTAAATTAGGCATATGTGTACATAAAGGAATTGTGGGTACAACGTACTGTACATATCCTTGCAAGTGAAAATGAGGTGCAATATTTGCGAACTTGAAAAATATACATAAGGGGGACGAAAAAAACGTTGTACAATACTTTTTGATAAATTATGTATAAAATAATTATTAAAACGAGCACAAAGACCATTTTGAGTCACGATTATGCCCTGTTGAAGTACACTAGTAGGTCTATCATGGGAAGTTATTTTCGTTCGATTACTGTCGCGTAGTTCTTATGAACTAAGAAGGTCAATAAATTCATCGGTAAAAAAGAGTGACAAAATGTATGATGAAACTCCTCGAAATTTCAGGTAGCCCAGATCTCTGCATCAGGCAGCAAAATATAACCTGATCATGAAAAAGAAAACAGGATAAAAAAAAAATATTGGCGCGTGACAAAACTGACCCTTTCTGAAGTATTCCCTGAATTGACTTTGCCACATTCTCCCCGCCTTGGTCTGTTAGTACTCCATACTTTTAGGGACTCACGTAAACTTTCGCCATTCCCGGTGTATCGTCATTAAGTGATCACTGCCGCGTCACCGTCAAGGACATTAAAGGTAACTTAAGCCTAAAGTTACAGAAATTGCAAAGCATGGGGAGTAGTTTCAAACTCCCAGCTTCACATGAAATTCCTGAGGTGGGATATTTAATGTTGAAATTTATTCACTCAATTCAGTATGTTAGACGGAGCAGTGATTTGGTAATGTCATTATTGTTTCACTACTCGCACTTTCGTGTTGGCATTTCTTCGTTTTTCTGAAATTTAAAGCCACTGCACCTTGTAACCAAAATATGATTGCGATCTTAGACTGCTATGGAGTTACTTGAACAAACAAATTCTCTCTGTCCTACATGCTATGCAAGAACATTTTAATTTCAAACGGAAACAAAGAACAGAAGGAGGTAACGTGAGTTGTACAAGAAAAGGAAAGTGCAAAACGGGCTGTTTCGTTTTAAGTTCATAAATTTCAACATTTAATATCTCAGCAATGGAACAAGATATGACGATGGGAGTTGGATAAATAAATATCATTTCACAAATTTTAAAATATCTTTTTAAAATTTTAGAATTCAGGTTCACTTTAAGCTTATTAAACTCACTTGAAAGAACTTTTTCAACTGTAAGTGTTAAATTTACCGAAATGCCAAGTGTTGCTTATGTTCGGGTTCATGGGAGTTAACCTTTTATACGGTGCTTCGTTTCACACTTGAGCTTTAGTTTTATATTCACATCCGTTATCAGAGTATTCCCAAAATGCATTTTGGTAGTCTCCAAAATAAATTTTCTCTCAAGCTTGTGGTATACATTATGTCGTGGTAATATCCACAATGTGTTACCAGAGTTTAAGCCTCGAATATGGATTGTGTCAGTTGTACAGACGAATTCGAGAAACAGATAAGGTCGGTCATTGGTGGGGTCCATCACTGAAATTGAGGGAATCAAGAGAAATTTTAAGTTTACAATCATCCATGGTACAGGTTTGCAAAGAATTTGAAAGAGTAAAGTTGATGGACCCCAGATATAGACGAAAAGATTAGACCATCACTTGACTTTTCGGATTCGTCTACATATAGCTGTATGGACGAATCCGATTAGTGCTTATTTTTAGTGACTGTAGGCAGCTATTAGTGGGGTCCATCAGCCTTTAATCGTCTCCATTCATTGTCTACGGAATTTTAAATCCTCATATTCAGTGAAGTTGAGAAAATCAAGATACAATTCAGTGTACAACCATCCATGGAACAGGTAAGGAAGCAAATTTAAAGGTGATGAACGTCAGTAATGGCTGACTAAAATCAGACCATCACAATCTGTCCAGATTCGTTTATAGTCTGGGTCACTAGCCTTGATTTTTTTTTTTTTTTTTGCTATTTTGTGATGCATACCTGTGGTATTTTTGTGCCTTTATAAATCATTTGTGATATAAATTTTATTATAAAATAGTTTTAGTCACAGCCGTCCTATTCATCACGATCAATGAGATAAAATCTACTTGTGTATGGTGTCGAATTTGGAGAAAGTGGTAATTCACGTAAACACTAATAAGTGAAAACAAGTGTGTGGATTGACTAATCGTTAGTCACTCCTATTTGACTAAACGTGCTGATAATATCAGACTATTTTAATGGTAATGGCATACACATATCAGTCAAGGAGGCTTGGTGCGTAGAATTTTCCAGAAACAAAGTAAATTAGCAGGTTAGTCAAATAATAGTGAAATACTAGTCAATATTATTAAGTAAGGCCATTAGTCCATTCATGCACTGGTTTGGCTGATTTTTCTTGGTAGACAATTCCTAACGCCCTTGCTATCAGTAGACTTCAAAAGTCGGTTCCAGCTCACATACCGTGTCCGGTCCCAAGTACCGTCTGGAGCTCATTGTTAAAGGCATGCAGGGCGTAGATAAAAAATAAAAATTGACTATCGTCGGATATGAAAGTTGAACTACGAAAATTTAATTGCATTTATTGCAAGGTGCAGAAAGTGTTTTATGTTGCATATAACCTTTATGGCCATAGAATCAGATAGCTACTTAGAATTTACACTGCAAACCGCTTTGTTTCACTCTGTGCTATGGTCGAAGAGAAAATGCATGCTACGTTTATCCAGAAAATACGCAATGTGTTCCACCAGGATTCGATCCTTTCGTATATGCAAGGCACTGGACTAAAACCTTCAAGGCAACACCCCCTCACAGCTGAATAAACTTTTAATAGCTCAGCTCAGAGAACTTTACAGTTATTTCTCCATCTGAAGCAAATATTTTATCACAATGAAATAAAGATATCCCACGTGATACCTGCCAGAGACAGGTAAAGCAGACAAGTTTAATTGATGTCTCCATGGAAATAATTGCGTTTGTCACGTGAGGTTTATACCTATTAACCAAGATTACCGAAATAAGACTCTGCATAGCACCTTATTATCCGTCAAATCTTGATGTGCATGTTGCTTTTCCTTAGAAGAAATAAATTTGAAAAGAATGTCATGAATAAATTATAAACAGGCAAATCCCCGAAGCCTTTGAATGTAATGAAAAGTCTTTTAATATTCGGTGAATGTGTCTGCTACATTATAAGATCGGGGAGATTTATTTAAACTTGTAATTACTCGTTTGACGAGTATATGATTGCTGCAATTGACTTAAAGGGAATGTTAAAGCAAAAATTGCATTTTCATTTGTGGTAGAGGAATCGAATTTGCACCGTGTGGGGGAAACTATTATTCAAATCGGACATGTATTTCTCGACATATTAGTATGTGGAATCACAAGGTTTGTGACCCAAAGTGAGCTTGAGGGCGTTAGAGGTAATATCACTTTCTCACATTGACAAGAAATCCTTAGTTTTCCTTTGTTTTTCAGACTGCATGTTGTGTTGACCTTGAAGTTAACAGGAATAGAACTTCCCCCTAAGTAATGCAAATTTTGTGAAGTTCTCATATCAATTATGCAATCCCTTACTGATAATATGGGATTGTTCATGAGAAATTTGGTTAAAAAGTTTAAAGAAAAACAAAAGACTGGCCAATGATGAGAAGATATGATGTCATATGGGCTTGTTTCAAGTTCACTTTGTTGAAAATGTGACATCTTTATCTGCTCAAACCTTGAGAACCACACATCGGGTTTCAAAGCAAGTTTCACCAACTTTGAATAAATACCCCTCTAACATATCAAAACTTGATGCGACCTTAAACTTTCTATTAAACAGTTACAGGTACCAATCCTAATTACAGTACTGTGAGTATATCTACTGTAAAGGTATTTATCGACTTACAGTGTGGTACATTACGCAAGCGCACGGACATACATACTATGACATAACCCACAATTTAACTAACTGGATATGTATACTTCCATGATGTACACCTTACTGTATGAGTATGGCGTTGTACTCACAGTATTACTTACCTTATACGGATAACGAGAGATGACAGTATTTGGACGTGAAACCTCAAGTCGGATTCAAGAAGTTTCAACAAAGAAGGTACAGGCTGCGATTGATCGCCGTCCACGGGACGGGCGAAGGGGATTGTTTGACACGTTTTGATTCTTGCTTAAAGGCCCAGTTCTCTCAACCCAAACAGTACCAATTCTCCTAACCTTCTTCCTTAAGCCCCTCCCACAATTGTCTGAAATTCATCCTCATCCAGATACAATCTCAGTTTATTGCTTCAGGGTGAGTATAGAAAAACTCTATGTGTATAACCACAACATTCTCAGTACAGTTCATGCTGTGTAATAGAAGATTTGGTAATCTGCATTGTTTGAATTAACAGTTTATCAAAAAGCTGAACCAATGGAGAGTTTCTGTATAACCCCCTACAAGAAGTGTAGTTTGGGGTGAGAGGAATGGCCCTTTAATCTCGCGCGACAGGCAACTCGCCAATACCCCGCGGATGGACTCGGTTTGTTCACTCCCCCTTTAAGGCTTCACAAACCACCTATAATACTGAACAAGGAATATGTCCCACAGTCTGCTACACAGGCAAACCGGCCAATACAGGAAGTAAGAGAGTGTTGATCAAACTCTGAAATCAAAGCATCGTGTTTAAATTTATGGTACGAAATTTATTAATTGAAACAATTTAAACATATTTAGAATTTAAAGGTGTTTTCGAATTGGAGAAAAATAGGTGATTGCAAAATACGTTTTTTTTAAGTGTAAGGGAATAACCACCACCCATGAATATGTTGGGGGAGAGAAGGTCATTCCCTGTAGATAGGAATCTTTTATTTATTCCCTCGGTAAAATATGACAAAATTTTGGAGTAATTTTTTAAATCTGCCCTAAATACAGCTCAGATCGCAGAGAGGCCCCCACTGGACAACGGTCCTAAATAACGTTCACCAAAACCTACAGTCTTTGAGTTTGATGTTCAAACTGTTGCTTCAAGCTGCCTAGTAACAAGTGGACAAAAGTTTGATTGAAAAAATGTTGGAGAGATATATAGACGAATCCGGAGAGCACGTGATGGTTTGATTTCAGTCGGCCATTACTGAGCTCTTTCGCCGTTTAATCTTTTAATTACCTATCTTACCTGGAAGATGGACACTTTTTAAGTTAAATTGTATCCTGATTCCTTCAATTTCAATGAATATGAGGGTTTGAAATTCATGTCGACAATAAAAAGAGACGATTTTAAGGCTCGTGGTCCCCACAAATGGCTTCATATAGCCACTAAACACAAGCGTTGATCGGATTCGTTAGTCTATACACTGAGAACAAAAATTTGTAACGACCCCCCTTAAGTTCATGTTATGTACTATGTTTAGCTCCTATTAATGCTAATTCATGGGTGTGGGTGTATAATAGACAGGTCTTAGTAGAGTGATCACATTTGATAAGATTTACTATTTTTTGTCATGTTTTCGGTTGGCTTTCAAGGGATATAGGACGGTATGACCTTGCTGAAAATTGAGGATGATAAACATCGGTTATTTTATATCCATCACGTTCAGCCATTTTTCTCATACAAAACAATTTTTAAACTGAAAACAAGGAGGAATCAGACGAAGCGAGTGAACGAAATTTGATTGTTATTCGGAAGGAGTGTTCTTGGAAAAATTGGAGGTTTAGTGACCTTTGCTTTCAATATGTAAGCTTTCTGCTTTCCATAGTAAGATAAAAAAAAAAACGTATCAGTGAGTTGTACCGTGTTATTCTCTTTGAAATCTTGGTTTCCAGGAACCAGCTTGGACACCCATGCTGTCATGACAAAATAGAGCATACAGATGTATGCATATATGTATGACGTGATAGTACAGAAAGTACGCCCTCATAAAGGACATCGCATATCATTGCAACTTACATCAAGAAAGAATCTCACAAACTTGGGAATTACAACATTACTTGTGCCAAGCATTACTGTCTGCAAAAGGTCAGAACAGTTACTAACGATAGCATTAATTATTTCCTTCTTATAGCAAACATGGAATTCTCGTAATATGCGATTTTTCGTTAAAAATTGCAAATTAAATTTCTCTTCTCTTCAAAAAGTCTCTCTTGTTCGCCTTTAATATCATAAAAGTCATAGCTTTAACCCCCAAATTGTACTATGAATATCAAATCTTTAATCTTGTAGTGCAATCTGTTCTACATGTGGTGAACAATGCATGCTGGGAAAGAAAGACCAATGTTCCCTTGCTGGTCTATTAGTTAACTTTTAATAACTCAGAAACATGTTTAAGATGTTTATATGTCACCAAATTTCTTTCTGATTCGATACGAACTTGTAAAACACATGCAAAAAGGTTTATATTATTTTTGAATTTACGAATTGGTCACGATATCTTCGTAATGCGCCCGTTCTCTATAAAATGTCACTAACAGGATGAAAATTGAGCAATGTTTGTAAATGTAATTAAATATTTACTCAGATTGTAAAAATTCTATATCTTTGATTGAAAAAAAAAATTACCAAACTACTCCTCCGCAAATGTGAATATTAAATCTGACTCTGTTATTTATGAGGTCATTTCCGTATGAACCTCATTTTCGTATTTCTCTCACAAAAAAGATTTACGACAGATATCTTTAATTACGAAAGTTAACACATTAAAGGACATACTTCGTCAATATCAATCTTATTGAGGGTTTTGGAGGGTATAGCATAAAAACTGAAGTTTCTGATGTAATCGTTTGGCAAAAAGTTAAAATTTTGAACTTTCAGAACCCCGGTTTGGAACGGTTGTGCGTATAATTTGAAAAGTGTCCGGTCCCTAATTTTTGAAAACCGAATCCGAATGGTATATTTAACTACTCACTCATTACACTTTGATTTGTATGCAGAATATGTAGATTGACTAAGTTTGAACATTTGCCATTAATATGTGAAGGAAAGTACAGGAATTTGCGAATTTCAGAACCAACTCGCATTTTCGAATTTTCTGACTTGTAGGTACACTTGAATGTCCCCAAAGTTTAGGGCGCGTTTCTAGGGGAATGTCAAATGTCAGAGTTTTGTGTTCTGGGTCCCAAGGGGAGGGGCTTTATTTGACTCCTGCAACTTCCTCAAGTGATGGATTAAACAAACCCCCATCCCACCAGTTCCAATAGAGTAGTAGGGTAATGGTTTCAGCGTACAAGTTCTTTTATATAATAACGTACTACTTCGTTACCAATGAACAAGGTATATATCGACAAACATCTAGGATCAAATGCGAAGAAAAGGCGTTGGTTTCGTACTTTCTGACTTTGGAAGCTTAAAGGTCAACTGAGTAGTCACCCCCAAATTATATTGAATCAACAGTCTCATAATTTTATTTTCCTCCAAAGTAGCTCTAATAGAACTTAGATATTTAATATTCAAGGTAAACCAAGCAGAAACTTCCAGTAAATTTCTCATTTGAGAGAGAAATATACCGTCATGCAGATGAATCTCAAGAGCCAATCATGACACGGGACCGTGCACTATGCCTACATGCACTACTTCAAGTTGGGGTGACTGCACTGCCCCTTCAAGTAAAGTAAAGAACACGACAAACGTTTAAACACTAAAATACACGAACCTACACTTGTTCTGTCAGGTAAGAACTGCAAGACTATATGCCCTCTGGAAAACAAAAAGTTCATGTGTCAGGTCACGGTAGGTCTTCTCCTTAGCTCGCGCCCAACTATGTTCGCCACTGGAATATTATGTCCAAGCAGAATGAATTCCTCGATTTGCATATATAGCTGAGGCATCATGAAAATACAAATAAGGAATATTTAGAAGGACACATTTGACAATTAGCCGGATTTGTTACATTCAGCAGACGGTTTCACAGAAAAATGGGGGCGATTCCCTCTAAAGCAATGAGCTATGTTTGATGTATATGACACCTCTTTGTCACGTGCCATCATGGATTACATATTTACAGTCACTTTATCACTCTTCAGACGTGACAAAATCACTCAAAAAAGTTATCCCCTGTAGGGTTTTTACGAAATTACAACAGAAAAAAAGTTTCGGAGGGTAATACAAGTTAAAGATGAAATCTGATCGCTCATGGAGAACATATACTAAATAGATAAAGCAGAACTGGAGAAAGTGTCGCTTTTTCCTATTTCGACGACATCAATATTTCTAGCAAGCTGTGGCAAACACTCTTTGCATATAATAAACAACTGTGTGAAAATAGATAAAGGCAAACAGCGGAACAAAGTATTACAAAATGCGCCGTTCGAACATCGTTACTCCCTCCAAAACGGACATTATAAAGTTTCTTTGCAGAAAGGTTACTAGTTATAAGTGTTGTATCCCTTTGGGATCTATTCTTCTGTTTGGAGCAGTTTTCAGAGTTCTCCTACAATGGAAGAAAGCCTTTAAAGCCGCATCTTGATTTAATATCGATAGTTTTACGGTAGCATAAGTAAGGGGACGGAAGGGGCGGTCGACCCGCAACAAGAGCTTCTGGGTTTTTTGACGAACATTGACTGACGAGCAAAATTTGAAACAATAGCCAGATCTTTCAGCTTTTTTTCTTATGTTGCCTCCAAGTGTCTTTCATATTTCATGACTTAAACATTACACATTTACGGGAATCCAATGACCCAATCTTCCATGAAACCATGAATGAAACCATGACCGACGGTAAAATTAATTAGGCCTGCGTATGTCCAACCTCAAATATCGCAATTTTAAAGGAAGTGTAGCATCATGAAAATGAAAAAGTTGGGTATTTGATTTGGCAGGCATTTAAAAAAACAAGAAGATTGCAGCAAATCCCTTCAAAATCCGTCAAAATTGACCTTTTAACAGGGTAATTTACAATTTAATGATGCCTAGGGAGGGACATGTCACATATGGCTAATGCTATCTTTGCTTTTGCAATCTTCATTTCCAAGAGCGTTGTAACATAAATGCGTCCTGAAGGGTTCATTTTGGAAGTTTAAATTGTGTTCTTCAAAATCATGGACCAAACCATTAACTATCTGATGAGTAATTAAGAGATAACTAATATAGGGTTAACAAAAGAAATGTCAACACTGCGCAACACTCCACATCATTATTTTAGCATAAGCAACAAGTTGGCAGAATAATTTCAAACTTTGAAGAGTCATGTCTTGAGAACCGTAAAAGATATTGACATAATTCCAACGGATATTACCCTAGGAAGGCTTACTTCCAAGTAAGGCAAAGTCTTTGCTGAATGTCACACTTACTTAAAAAAAAAATGTTTAAAACTGCCTAAATTTGCCAATATTACCAATAAATCATAACGTTGGAAAACGTTTACGATACCTAAAAGATATCAACTTCAAGGCAGCTATTAAAGAAGAGGTGAGATAAAATTTTGCTGTTTTAATATGAAGTTTTAATACATGGAGGTAAGAGCAACTCCCCGACTATACCCCACGGAGCAGACTATATTTTTTCATAACCCCAAAGAATATGACTTAACATGGAATTTGCCGTACAGTCTGCTACGTAGGTAACTCCCCGTCTAATAGCAAGACCTATGGCATATGACATCACAAGACACAGACAGAGGTAAGCGCGCATCATTACGCTTACCACTTAGATCAACACAAATACAGATAGCAATGATGTGTGTGGTCGGATACCCATTGTACACTATTGTGGGAAGTTCACTTCGTGCCTACAGTGGTGTGCTTCATTGATTGTCGAATAGACCTTGTGCACTGAGGACACATTGACGTCATCATTGGGGCAGAACAATTGAACACGTGGCCGCACGCATGAAAATTCGTCCTGCACTTGTAGCAGATCATGCGCGTGTTCGACTGGTTGACAAATCAGCTGTCCGTATTTGTCTGTGTTGCTTTGTTTTGCACGCAAAGGAGGGAGTACTTTCCGCTCTGTGAAATACTGACATCACTTGACGTCATGCGGAGGAAGTCTTTTGCTTCATCTTAGAGGGTACAACTTGCCCGTCTATATGTATGTCTTGCCCTTCCTCTGATACCTTTTATAATACCTGCCAACGTATCTTATGGACAAAGCTACAGTAAAATAGGCTGAGTCTTAATTTCCCAAGGCCATACCAAAGCGTTAAAGGCACATTTTCATCATCCCAAACAGTTCCAATTCTCCCAACCTACTTACTTCTAGCCCCTCCCACATTTATCTAAAACTCATCTTTATCCAGACACAATCCTAGTTTATTGCTTCATGGCTTGTCTCAGTGGCATACAAGTCCATAATGTGTAATCAAGACACCCTCAGTGCCCATGCTGTGTAATTTAGCTATGATGCATTGTTTGAATTTGATGCCAATCAAAGAGCTGTACCAATTGAGAGTTTTGATGTACGCATACTGAAACTCTAGTTTGGGGTGACGAATGACTGCCTTTAAACAATCGAATGTACTGCTGATGTGCGCAATGCTCTGCATAGCTCCTCACGACAGGAAATAAAGCCGCGGGCGCCGAAAAATTAAACCAAAATGCTGAAAGGTTATTAGTTGAGAACTTATTTAAAGGGCAGGAGCAGTCATCCAAAGTTGAAATAGTGTAGTAGACTGTCCAGTTTCATGATTGGCTGTTGAGAGTCACGTGACAATGTTTTTCCTCTTCAGATGTGAAATTTACTGGAAATAACTGCTTGGTTTACCTTGAACATGCAATAGTTAACTCATAAAATGTAATGAAAGATACTTTGAAGAGAAATAAGACGAAAATTGTGCTATTTAGCTTTTTTTTCAAAGTAAGTTTGGAGGGACTGCTCTTTACCTTTAAAGGCCCAGTTCTCTCACCCCAAACAGTACCAGTTTCCCTAACCTTCTTACTCAAGCCCCTCCCACAATTGTATGAAATTCATCCTTATCCAGGCAATCTCAGTTTATTGCTTCAGGGTGAATATAGAAAAGTTCTATGTATATAATCAAAACACTCTCAGTACAGTTCATGCTTTGTAATGTAAGCTTTGGTAATCTGCATTGTTTGAATTAACAGTCAGTCAAAAAGCTGGGCCAATGGAGAGTTTGTGTACCCCCCCCCCCTACAAGAAGTGTAGTTGGGGATGAGAGGATTGGTCCTTAAAGTAACTTAACGACTAATTGCGAAAAGCCATATCCTGCTTTCTTGTGTTAACATGAATCACACTACAGTACATTTCACTGACTTGCAAAATTCGTCTTCGACCAATCAGAGTGAGGCTATGTTTTGAATTGCGTCAATCAAAATACAATTTTAAGTTGTGAATAAATCAATAAACACACTACGGAGATCGTTTTGGTTACGATAGCCTGTGCCCCATCCTTTTTAGAAGACATGATTTAAAAACTGTTCGTGAGTAGCGTGACAGCTTACAGTAATATGAGAGTTGCACTTGAAGGCAACTCCGTGCTGATAACGTGGTTCTCTTCGACAACATTATGCCTTGTAACATTGGATGTATGTCGGACAGGTTGTTACGTGCTATTCGAACTAAAATTAGTGAATGTCATCCTATTTAAATTATAATTCTGTACTCTTGTTTGTTTAGGAAGGAAACAATTTTAGTAATGGAAAATGTCACGATCGACATAGGTTGCCGCTTAATGATTTCTTTACTAATATAGTTCATCGTAGTATTACACTCTAAAATCAAAAGAGTGAACTGAGTCACTCTTTGATCGAGTGAAAAGTGTAAATTCCCTCCATTAGAGTGATAATTCACTCCAAGAGGAGTGAAGTTCCCTCCAAAAAGATTGAAGTTCACTCCAAAAAGAGTGAAATTCCCTTAAAACGAGCGAAGTTTCACTCTTGACGGAGTGCCCACAGTGATCGCTCTTAAAACCAGAAAGCCAAAAGGCTTAGTGATTCCTTGCCATCAAACACCTTACCTGCTTTCAAATTGACAGTGCTTGATAGATTTTTCTTTACATTTTAGGCACAGAATTTTTGCAATTTTACCCCTGGTGACCTCAAATGACCTTTGACCTCTACCAAAAACAATAGGCTTCTTTCTCTCAACATGACAAACCTATATACCAAATATGAAAAGTATCTGTTACTCTTATCTGGAGATATTGTGTTTACAAGCCATATTCGAAGTTTTGGCAATTTTACCGCTGGTGACCTCAAATGACCTTTGACCTCTACCAAAAGCAATAGGCTTCTTTCTCTCAACATGAAAAATCTATACACCAAGTATGAAAATTGTCGGGCAATCCTATCTGAAGATATCATGTTTACAAGCCATTTTCGGTGTTTTCACATGTTTACCACTGATGACCTCAAATGACCTTTGACCTCAGCCAAAAACAATAGGCTTCTTCCTCTCAACATGACAAACCTATATACCAAGCATGAGAAGTGTTGGTCACTCCTATCTGAAGAAATCATGTTTAAAAGCCATTTTCGGAATTTCCCAATTTTACCGCTGGTGACCTCAAATGAACTTTGAATTCTACCAAAAGCAATAGGCTTCTTTCTCTCGACATGACAAATCGATATACCAAATACGAAGAGTATCTGTCACTCCTTTTTGAAGATATTGTATTTACAAGCCATTTTCAGTGTTTTCGCAATTTTACCGCTGATGACCCCAAATGACCTTTGACCTCTACCAAAAACAATAGGGTTCTTCCTCTCAACATGACAAATCTATATACCAAGTATGAAAGTTGTCAGGCAATCCTATCTGAAGATATCATGTTTACAAGCCATTTTCGGCGTTTTCGCAATTTTACCGCTGGTGACCTCAAATAACCTTTGACCTCTACCAAAAACAATAGGGTTCTTCTTTTCAACATGACGAATCTATATACCAAGTATGAAAATTGTCGGTCACTCCTATCTGAAGATATCGTGTTTACAAGCCATTTTCGGCGTTTTCGCAATTTTACTGCTATTGACCTCAAATGACCTTTGACCTCTACCAAAAACAATAGGCTTCTCTCTCTCAACATGAAAAATCTATATACCAAATATGAAGAGTGTTGGTCTCTCCTAACTGAAGATATCATGTTTACAAGCCATTTTCAGTGTTTTCGCAATTTTACCGCTGGTGACCTCAAATGACCTTTGACCTCTACCAAAAACAATAGGGTTCTTCTTCTCAACATGACAAATCTATATACCAAGTATGAAAAGTGTTGGTCACTCCTATCTGAAGATATCATGTTTACAAGTTATTTTTGAAATTGTCGCAATTTTACCGCTGGTGACCTCAAATGACCTTTGACCTCTACCAAAAACAATAGGGTTCTTCCTCTCAACATGATAAATCTATATACCAAATATGAAAAGTGTCGGACATTCCTATCTTAAGATATCGTGTTTACAAGCAAGTGTCACAAACACACACACACACATACACACACACACACACACACTCACACGACATCACCATCGCATAGATTCCTTGCCTGCCTACGGCAAGGAATCAAAAAGAGCGATCATTGCAGGCACTCGTGGAAGAGTGAATTTTCCCTCTTCCTCTAGTGAATTTCACTCTTTATGGAGGGAACTTCACTCTTTTTGGAGGGAACTTCACTCCTCTTGGAGTGAATTATCACTCTAATGGAGTGAATTTACACTTTCCACTCGATCAAAGAGTTAATAAGTTCACTCTTTTGATTTTAGAGTGTAGAAGCGACGAAATATCGTCGTTAACCTTTAAAACTGGAAAACCAAATGGAACGAGCTTGCAGTGTTGCTGGAATGACGGTCCCTTTATTTCGAGGCCAACTCATAAATTGGCCACACGTTCAGACTTCAAGAAGGTTCCATAAGTTCAAATCAAGTTTTTATATGTAAGAGGGGTACTTATTCTACGCATTTGGGCAGGAACATTTGCATTAAAATTCGACGTGCGGTCCTCAAGATATGAGCATGTAAAGTTTTCATCAAAATGCATATGAACGTATGACATCATATCCTCACTTTACCGAGCAGCTGGCTTTTGTTTTTTTACAAATTTACAATTAATTTTCTCCTCAACAATCTCATGTTATCAACATTCTATTGCATGAGTGACATGAAAAATTTACAAACTTTGCAACCACCACAGGGAGGTCCAATTCCTATTAAATTCAAGGTCACCAGCACAATAGACTAAAAGATGGAGTAACAAAGCATTATTTTCTTATCAATGTGACAAAGTGTTCTACTCCCCTCAAATCCCTTTGGACGCAAGTCTAGTAAATTGATTTACTAATACATGTCCGATTTAAAAGGAATTTTCACCAAAGTGTGTAGATTTATGATTCCTCTTTTACATTTGAAAATTAATTTTTTGCTTTGACGTCCCATTTCGAGAGCTTTCAGATTTTGGTTGGGTGCAATAGATTTTGGCGTAACATGACCATATCAGTAGCCTACAATGGTGTCATTATATTGCATTGTCTAAGAGACGTTTTCAGGGAAAAGGCGACAGATCGTTCCACGGAAGGCGGAGTCGCGTGCTAAGAAAGGAGGCCGGATTGCGTTCTGAACAAGGGAAGGAAGAATGCATTTCATTTCAAAATTTCACTAGGCCTAAATAAGATTCCCTAAGCAACCAGCGCAAAGCTCCACCAGATACAAGATACGTTACCATACAGGCGCGGATCCAGAAATTCTGGAGGGGGACTGGACCTAAGCGAAAACAGGTGTGTGAGGGAGTTGAACTACTAATTTTCCGTATATTTTATATTGCTGATGTGACGAAAAAGTGAGGGCTGGGCCGTAAAAGCTCCCCCCCCCCCTTGGATCCGCGCATGCCTTACACCATTTCAAGAGGAAATTTTCAAAGCATCACTTCTTCTGAAAGACAGCAGTTGCACCAAAATAAGGAGAATTTATTGATGAATTAATATAGCTTATCTCTCCATAGGCCTACAGGTAGGCTAAAATGAGAACACTATTTGCACAAAAGCCGTTTGAACTTGAATGAATAAATATTTGTCAAAGAGAGGACAGACCTCGAAACCCTCGCGCTGTTTTTTTTTTTTTTTTTTTTTTTTGTCCTACAATGGGTTTTTTTTTTCATGCAGACCTCCTACTGATTTTGAGGGCATACTTGGGTACCCACTGAAACAAGTAGCTGGTAATGAATTTTGAATTCATTGAATAAAGGGAAATGTATCAAAGTCCAACTACATTTAAAAAAAGTAAATTTATTCTATGCATTGCAAAGGGATTGTGTAGCCTACTTATACCATGGAAAACGGAGGTAATCATGTGACCTCTACGTTAATGCATGTTCCCCAAAAGCTGAGATATATAACCACTGCGTCATTACGTTTATTTTTTCCCTCTTTATATTACCCCCAAAAGTAATGTCATTTTAAATTCAACACATCTCCGGATCTTTTACGTCTGAAATCAAAGATTCAATGTTACCAGGTTTTGTTTTGCACGACTTTTAAGATCGAACTGGGATTTAGAGTAATAATCATAAATAAACCTTCAAGGATATTTGATAGAAATCACCAAAATCTTTGCATAATTTTCGGAAGGACACTGATCTTGTCTCACTCTCCTAGGGCTTTATTCCAAGTCGAGGGTCGTGAGTTACGTCTGCTATCTTTCTTCTCGCCCTTAGCTTAACCGTTGTACTTAAAACAAGTTTCTTTTTCTCATCAGAATGTAGGGAAAACCCCTTCCAGTTTGAATTTTATTTTACCAGGTTTAATCTTCCACATAGTCATATCTGAGTACTGGCTCTTATTCGAAAGAGGAAAAATAACACTTACTTTGATGCGTCGAAAAATATCCAGTCTTCTGAGTCCCCATCTTCGCTTTACAAATTATGTTTACAAAGGGCTTTCATTGGCATCTCTTATATCTCTCATTGCCTGAGCAGCAGTCTGTTTGTTTTATTCCTTGATCTGTTGATCAGTCACATTGGAAAGCCTTGAAACCGGACTGAGCAAACAGAGTCGGCCCCGCGGGGTAGTCTCCCATCGGTTTTGTTGCCAGAAGGCTGCCTCGAGGTATAGGCGATGCATACCGCACATTTACCCAATAAACCCTCTGGTCGTAGGAGAAGGCTGCAAACAATGAAAATATGATTAAAATATTGACACATTTTGTTGAAGTACACTTGTTTTGGCAGGGATCAGTCCGCTGCAATATCTTCAAAAACAAGCATGCATCATATCCGATTTAAAGATGAAATTACAAGCAATTAGCCAGGGAAACTAACCTCTAAGGAGTGTACCTCAGGTCTTAGAAGTTTGTAATTATACATTTTAGAGGTTGCGTACTCATGCAACTCCCATACAGTACCAATTCTCCTAATCGTATTACTTAAGCCCCGCCCACATTTGTTTGGAATTCGGAATCCATCCTCATCCAGACACCAATTTCAGTTTATTGCTTCAGGGTGAGTTGAAAACACTCTCAGTACAGTTCATGCTGTGTAATATAAGCTTTGGCACTCTGCATTGTTTGAATTAGCTGTCAATCACATGGCTGAGCCAATGGAAGATACTTTGAAGGGAAATAAGACAAAAACTGAGATATTAAGCTGTTGCTTCAAAATTAGTTTTGGGAGACTGCTCTTGACCTTTAAAGAACATAATAATATCAAAATCTCTCTCTCAAATCTCAGAAAAATAGATGAAGACGTAGGACGATGAGACGATAATATTATGCAAAACAGGAGTTATGAAAGTCGCATCTTTTGAAAAGTTGAAAGTTTGGGTGAACAAATTATTCTACAACAATAAGCAAGTGAAAACTTATTTCGTGAAAAGAAGGCTACCATACTGCCTTATTTTATTGTTTAACACTCTTTGCCAATAAATATTGGTTTTTAAAAGGATGAAACAAACGTAATATTTCCCTTTAAGGTGTCGAAACTGTACCTCAAGTCCAAAAATTCAAAAATACGAAATTTTGAAACAGCATGAAAAAATGAATTCTAACTGTCCAACTCTCATCTTCATATAATATTCTTGAGTCGAGATATACTAATATTGAAATTTATTCACCTAAAACAAATTGGTCCATTGCGCAATAATTTGAGACTTTCTTGTTGTACAGCTTACATAACCTGCTTTGTTTCCCTTGAAAATTAAAAATGTTTTTATGACCTTTTATGGACTTCCTGTTTGCTTGACTAACATATTGCACGCGAGATAGAGAGCTTAATTAATTACATCACCCCATAAGAGTAAGAGTGCTATCACACCTTGGTATAGGGTGTATTGATTTTATGAAAAACAAAGAAAAAAAGATTGAAATTTTGAGTAGAACAACAATGACATCACAAATTATTGCGCAATGTACACCACTTCAAGAACATCATATAAAGATGGCAGGTGGACTGTTGGGATTCACTTTTCATGCTGTTCACAAAAATGTTTTATGACATTCAATACTTCCTGTTTGCTTGCCAATATTTTTTGCATTTTTTGACTTGAGGTACACTTTTTAAAGCCTTGCTTTGAGAAACTTCAATCTGGCGACGTTTAAAACTTTCAAACTGGCAGATGATCCTTTCTGCAGGGCAGGGCTTGCCACGAACATGATTTTAGAGTAATATCCGGCGGTATGATTACATCACGCGCATTGGCGTATTCATATGGGGGCCAGGAGGTGCCAATCGAATCCTGTTTCTTTCGTAACTGATTCAGAACAAAAAGTTAATTTTAAACAGGTGGTGTTCCATATACCTCACATCTTCCGTATGGGTTTCCGACTTTACTATGTTTACGGAGGCATCATGAGCACCGCTCTCTCGGATCTTTCACAAATTACCAAAAATTTTCTCGCGCTGCGCGCGCTTTCAGTCTGTTTAATGTACTTATTTCAGCGTCTCAGTATACGTATTCCCATTATTCTTTGTTCTTGATTCGCTGTCATAGGCTAATGGGTGAGGTTATGAATGAGCACAACAATAAAGTGAAAAGTACTGAATTTTTTCTCCCGTCCTCTTCATATGTTAATCATGTTTCATGAAATTTGACAGCTTTTTGGATGATCAGTTCGGGAGATAACCTCTTTCGGGGGAAAATGGTTTTTCTCCCGATCGGGGAAAAATACGGTTTAGGGTGGCACCATTTCTCCCTTGATGCTTTGCGATCCTACCGCGCAAATTCAACGGGGAAGAACGTTCAAAATACCTGGAAAATTTCATCGACTTTTCGAAAGAGAAATTTTGGAATATTTAGAAACTTTGTTGCAAGGAGAATAAAAGAGCCGGATCATTTTTGGTAGTTCACCGCCCAAATTTTGAGATATCGAACAATTTCGCCACAGTCTGTGTCCTAAGCTTAAATTATAGACTCGACACAGCCGCAAGCGTTATCCAATTATTCTACAGAAAGTTGTGTGGGCTCATTAATACTTTGTTGAAAGTTTCTTGTGATTTCGGTCTGTGGTGGTAAACAATTAGCTTGGATTTGACTATATACACATTTGAAGAACAAATCGACGACTGTGAAGAGGTACACACTAAGTGCTCATGAATAATCATGTTACAAATTTCCTCCCTATCGGGTGAATTGAATTATCTTTTTCACCCGAAAACGGTTATCTCCCGAACTGATGATCACGGAATAGATTTCCCATGAAATTGGCAATCGCATTTCTGGGGAACTGACGATGTCTCGTGGCAATTTGCATGCAACTTTTATGATCGATATGATTTTTAATGCAACATATCGTTATTATTAGTTACCGTACAGGAATTCAGTATAGTTCGTACGACCAAAAAGGACACATAATTTATTTTTAATTTGTAAGCTAATCGTTCACGAGCGAACAAAACTTTTACAACATGAAAACTGCGCCTGATTTTTGATACGGCAAGTGAAAGAATGAGTAGCCCCTCTACTAAAGGGCTCACTTCTAGTAGGCTATTTTTCATTTGCCGGGAATAACTGAGGGTTACGTATGTAAAAAGAAGGTAAGGAAAGGCGCTGTAGATTGTGGTATTTATGACTTTGATCAGCTGGTCATGACCTTACTCCTCGTCTCATATGCTTTATCGTATGATCTGTGAATAATCTTGCTGTCCCCTTACTTAAGATTTGGCACATCGTACATCCTATTGTATAACAAAACTAATGATTATGACGTTACTTTTATATTTCAGCGACAAATATCCAGTGACGTCAAACGAATTTTAAGGCTTCCTCCCTCCGAAAGACAAGAGGTGTGCATTCAAAGGGTAAGCATTACCTGAAGTTAAGTGGCCAATTCGTTTGCAACAATGCTTTAAAAAAAAGTTAGTTCTTACCAGCTTGAATGAACGTTTATGGCCAAACTAAAAATTCACTATCTCATAGTATCTTATAGTTCGTCAAGTCTCCTGTGGGTAAAGGGTTGGGGAATATACCCACGGTATTTCCAACCCAATTCAACCCACCGAGTCCATCATCCGTATTGAAGCAAAGAGTTGTAGAGTTCAACTCCCGGACTGGTCATATACCCCTGTTTACCGAAGAATTTAACATGGAATCTACTACTGTGCTTGCTGCTCCGCAAAAGCAAGTAAACCCCAACTGAAAAAAGAGCCGTAGTACGCCCATCTTAAACATACTGATTATAAACGGAGGCGTAAAACTCATCTATCTAACAAATGACCAGTCTGAAACATCTTAATCTCAATTTTTTAGGCTTTAATTTCAGAATTTAAGTAGATTTCCACGGGCTGAAAATGTAACTTAAAATAGTGCCAAAGGATTAAAATGCATTAAATTAAATGTGTTTTATTGATAAGTTAGTTTGATCGCATATGGCAAGTCGGCCACAAAAATATGATTTCATGATTAAAAAAGCCACAACCTTCGTCATGGATTTTCAATTGGAGGCCCCGAGTCATTTGCACTACAGTGATATGGGCGAATGATTCTAGGAACCCGCTATGTAAAAACTAAATCAATCTGTTTTAGTTTTTAACAACGTTCTAATCTTGCGATGGTAATTTTGTTCTTCCATATTCTTTTAATACAGTTCGAAGAACTCTTGCATACAGCACGCCCACATTAGCATAATTATGTGATACTGTTCACTATAGTAAACAAGTATACGGATTCATACTATCTGGTTGGCACGCGCCCTTATTTGCAAAGTAAACTGAAAATATTACTAACGTCTTGACAACGTCTTGCAATTACTCCCTAGTCTAGTTGTGTTCTTGTTTAATAATACTGCATGCATTAATTGCTGCAAATTGAATATAACAAAACGAAGAAATGTAGACCCCTTTTCGTTGTGCAAAGTAGGTCGAAAATGCTTAAATAATTACAACTGTTTGCTCCACTCTACATCATTTTTGTCGAGCTAGCTAATACCTGCAAGTTTTACTGTCGACATACAAGACATAGGCCTCGTTTCTGAGTAATTTTGCTTTCATGAAACAAACTGCAAATATCTCTACTTGATTAATTGTCTTACTAATTCATAACTCAAGAAATAGACCGACAATTTGCCTGAAAACTAGACTCCAACTGTAAATATGAGTCCAGGTTACGTAGAATTAATATCAAGATGCAGCGAAGTTGCAGGTATTCGGATTAACGCAATCAGACAGAAAGACATTAATTAATGTTCTTATGACGTGGATCAAAATTACAAATTAAAACCAGATACTGACTGACTGGTGATAGGTTAGGTTAGATGGAGTTTTACGGCTCAGTTTCCAACCAGTTGGTTCAAGTCGTGCCGGCCACGGACTTTTTCAGTTGTGGCTCACTGACTTGTTTTCCCTACTAGTCCATTTCTTATGCTGAACACCAAGCACAATGGCAGTAGGTTTCATTTTTTAAAGGGAACTGTTTAAAATACTCCTACAAAGCATTAAGAGTAAATACCTCTAGTCACAATCAAATTATTCGGTCTCAACAATAAACCCCAGCAATAGCTTCATATCCTCAATATTATGCAAAAGAAGAGTTATGGAAGTTGCATCTTTTGAAATTTTGAAAGTTTGGGTGAACAAATTATCTTGAGCAACAAACAACTGAATTTCTATCTGAGGGAAACTTATTTCTTGAAAATGAAGCTACCATAGTGCCTTATTTGTAATTATTTATCACTCTTTGCCGATAGATATTGCTTTTAAAAGGATGAAATTTCCTTGTAAAACAAACGCACTATTTCCCTTTAAAGTCTTCGGTGTGACCCGTCCAGGACTTGAACTTCCGACTACCCAACTGCAAGTCTGATGCTCTAACCACTTGACATTGACAGCTATTGATAGGGTGGCTTCTTACTAGCTTGCTCATTTTTTGCGGGTTATAATCATTATCTTTGAAAATGCTAACCACATACCCTGGCTAAAAGGTGGGTAACTTTAGTGTTAGCCTATCCATCGCAACAAAAATACTTTGTTTACCTCAAATTTACAGACGGAGTAACAGTGACTTATTGGATGTGTAATCGTGTTCCAACCAAGTTCAATAGAAAAAAGTTAAAAAGGTTCAAAGGTAGTCCGTACCATTTTTTCCTTTTCATTGTTATGGCCAGAGGGTGCAGCTAGGAGGAAGAAGGGAGGTGCTAGTAACACCTCCCTGGTCCGACACAACCCTCCAGGGAGGTGCTACTACACTTTCCCGACATTTCTTTTTGCGATTGATGACAAAGACCCTGGGTATAGACCATTTCTGATGATTTATGCAAATGAGCAAAAGTGGAATAAGACGAAATATTTGTATCGGATTTTCATTTATACTCGCATTCGCATGATCTAAAAGGGAACAAGACAAGTAGGTTGTAATCAGCGTCCTTACGAGTCCAAGCCGTCAAATTACTTTTCACCCCTAAGCGGATGGCAATATAAAGGCAAGGGACAAATTTCCCGATCGGCTGTTCGAGATCTATCAGACGACTTACACTAGGCTGCTGGAACTCAGCTGAGTTCCTAATACCTGTTAAACCGAGTCATAAAAAACAACATACAAAAGAGATTTGTGTCGGCAACTATTAGAACTCAAAGAAAACGGTTTTCGATGGATTGTCACAACTCCCTGATTGGACTATGTCAGTTCGTATTAGGTACTGAGGACATCCAACAATATGTACTCCAATATCGGTATGATTGCCATTATCGGTCAACTACTATTTTATCATTTGAAACAATATCCGCACCAGGCATATAGCCGGGTGTAAATACCGTGGAGGGGCGGAGGTATAGCGGCGAGATAATTTCGTGAACATTCAGTGGGAGCTACTTCTTTTTTCTTTTCGGTTGGCAACAATTTTTTAAAGGGACGAGAATTTTTCCAAGAGGATACATTCCAATCCTCTATCTTGGTTACTGGCTTGATCCGTACCGTACACCGAAAGTTAAACGTGAATCACTGTAATAAAAACGAGTCATTTCATGGACGAAATGACTCGGTTTGAGTAATAAAACCAAGTCATCTCATGGACGAACCGACTCGGTTTGAGGACAGTGACTCGCTTTCCCTTTTCTGTGTACCATATATAATCACTTTTCAATCCTGGTTTCTGATATTCCAATATATACTTTACTTGGGACAGTTTTTAATAACGCTGATCTGCAGGCAATGTTTTTATTTTGTTGACACGAAAAAAAAACTCTAGGTTAACACGACCTGAAAGAAACATTAAAGCAAATGGAATAATTTAAACTAAATTTAAATAATATCATGATGTCCGCACGTTATTTAGCAAAGGGGTGAAAGGGGGAATTAAGAGACTTTTCTACCCATACTTTTGATTATTTCTTAATAGACCTAAACTACCTTTTCAAGATCTTCCAATCGCGTTTCGTGCCTTTAATTTAGTTCTACTACAGAAATACCCGACAAAAATAAGAAGGGAGCAGGTCTTCTAATTTGCATTTATGTGACACAAGGTAAAATTTCTTTTACCTGATTTTAAACTCTTAAAACCTTATTACATTTCGTGGCCTAAATTGACCAAACTCCTCTTGGGAATAAGTGTATAAAGTGAAAGCACTTACATGTGTATTGTGACGTTTCGAGATCATTGTCTGCTCTTTACATAATTCCGGCTTTTTTCGCCAACAAGTTGATGCACTCAATAAGAAAATAAGATAATTTGTTGCCGCATGGAACTGTGGGAACGTGACTATTATAACACTTTAAAGCAGTGACGCATGAAGGACTTCTCGCAAGGGGGGCATGAAGTATTTTGTATGATCGCCTGTCTGAACGAGGGATTTAAGGGTTTGTCTCCTCCCCCTTCATATTTGAAAACTGTTGAACATATGCATGGGTGTCCTTATATGCAATTTCGTGCCAAATTTGGTACCTTTTGAAGTAAAATGTAAGTTAAAATATTTTACGTATTTTTATTAACTAAAAGTAAGTGACGTATGTGAGGGGACATGCTCCAATGCCCCCTCACCGGAAGGTTTCTAAAGCTGAGCCAAGTCTATGAAATATATTTGACCCAACTGGACGAAAATAAAGGTCTGATAACTTTAACTCATGGGACTTTAGTGACCTACGAAAACCAACGCTTCTGATGTCTAATTTGAATATTACTGATATTTTATTATTTCGAAACGACTCCTTAATCTAAGTGTCTCCACACAATTTATCCCGTCATCCACATGAAGAAACGTCTGTCAATAAACTGTGTAAAGAGATAGTTGTACACCTTTTTTGGCATTATGGAAAGAAATTGGAAGCATGGAAATATAGATGTGTTTCTTACTGTTATTTGGCAAAAAGCAAAGTATATTCATTATGCTTCATAATAGCATCTTTACGCATGAACCCCATGTTATAAACATCTTCTACAGTACAAGTATAGACGAATCCGATCAGCACTTGTTTGTAGTAACTGTAGGTAGCCATTAGTGGGGTCTATCAGCCTTAAACCGCCTTCGTTTATCGTCTACACGAATTTCAAACCCTCATATTCAGTCAAATCGAGGGAATCAACATACAGTTCAATGTACAACCAAAGAAGAATAAAGGTAAAAGACCCCAGTTACGACTGATTAAAATCGGACCTTTACTTGACTGTCCAGATTCGTCTATAGGTAATGAAATCATGGTGATCTGGGAAATTCCCTATTAAATTTGGTTGGTTGGTATTAACATTTAAATCCTAGGGCCTAAGCAATCACCCGACCTCATTCTGAATCATAGGCCATATCTCAAAAATCTCCATATTTCCAATTGACAAGAAACTTGTCAGACGCTTCCGGATATAAATATTCCTGTACGGTCATCGATATATTGGCAGCGATATGTTCATCTTTCTAACAGATAGTTGGTCTGATAGTGGTTTGAAATCACGACGTATTTTGTAGTTTGTAGTTGATCTACTTGCAAATCAAGTTCGAGGAAGGTGTTTTACCCTGTCACCACTGTAGGGGGAATGGGGCGGGTGCCTCCTGAAAAACATTGTGCCTCCTGCACTCTTAAATCAAAAAGAGTGAAATTCACTAAAAACAGAGCTATATTTCTTTTCTTGTGAGTGACACTCTTTTTGGAGTGAATTTCACTCTTACGATTTTAAAGTGGGTGTGCTCCCCCATGAGGGTTGGGATTTTCAAAAAAAGATATAATCTTTTCTAGTCAAAGTGGATTTCCAGACTTCGTATGATGAGACTCTTCCTTCTTTGTACAAGAAGATGCAGTGATTTCTGTGTTCTTCAAATGAAAATCACCCAAAACAACTGGAAAATGCTATTTCCGACTTTCTGAGGGGTTGCGTTTTACAATATTTTTCAGTACGCTCTGCTACAATTGAATGTTGTGTTTAGTTCAGGTACCCTTTCAGTTATGATTACATTTTCTCTTATGGGTTAAGAGAATAGTTCAGATCCAATGTACCGTACTTTTGATATCTTAAAGAGGTACATATTGTCAGCATTTTGATGAAATTGTTACTCATGTCCCGTGTTCGGCTCTCTAGATATTAGCAATTAAACGCTACAAATGTTCCACATAAAATGAACTTGAAGCAAGCAGGCGTGGTGTCATTCTTTTTTACATAGGTTGTTATCTTTTGAAGGGCCAAACCTCCCACCCCAAACTACAATTTTGGTACGGGGGTACCGAAATTCTCAATTGGCTCAGCTCTTTGATTGGCAGCTAATTCAAACAATGCAGAGTACCAAAGCTTATATTACACAGCATGAAAGGTACTGAGAGTGTTTCGATTATATATATTGAGTTTTTCTATACTCACCTTGAAGCAATAAACTGAGATTGTATCTGGATGAGGATGAATTTCAGACAATTGTGGGAGGGGCTTCAGTGAGAAGATTAGGAGAATTGGTGCCCTTTGGGGTGAGAGAATTGGGCCTTTAAGGTTTAAGTTTTGGGCAAAACAATGCAGACAAATAAGGTCAAGGTTGCATGCGTCCTCACTACTCTCCTCAGCTAGTTACAGAATATTTGCCTTTTCGGGCAAAATAACATGCAATAAAATTTCGGGCAAAGGCGATGTAGTCGCAAATCGATAATCCGTTTATCCTTATATTGGACGAAGGCGTAGGTAGAATCCTGATGGCGGGAGTCTTGAAATTTTCGTCTTGGCACAGGTTATTTAGATATTCTCACATATGAGAAACCCTTCAGTGTATCCCCCAAATGTACAATTACAGTGGTCCTCCCCAGCTACTCCTTGCAGTAGCCTGGGTACCTATAGTTTACAAAACAGTTTTTGAGTTCATTTAGACCAATGCTTCTTACTTCCATTCCAACATTATAGCACATTTTTTTGGAAATATGTCGACTTCACAACAATAAACGGTAATTTGGGCAAGGTGGGGTACCGGAGGGGTGGGGGAGAATCTGACAAAGTATGACTTATTGATATCAGCAAAAAAAATGAAGTTTTATAGTTGAGACAAAACACGACCAGAACAGGTCTGTCCCTCTCCACTTACACCCCCTTCCACGTTTCCTTTATTATATACACCCCATGACTTCTTTGCTAACTCTTTCCATGCAGACTGGCAGAAATAGCCGTTGTAGGATTACAGTTGCCGTCACTAGATTCTTTGAATTTAACCTTTTTTACAAAAATATGTTGAAGTGTGCTGAGGCCTACCAATTCATTGAAGTATCGCCGTAGGTCATGTCTTTAGATGAGACTACGAGGACCTTTACACTACCATAGTCCCCAAACAAACACTTATAGATCGTATGAGGGAGAATACGGATACGAGGACAACCGTTGCAGCGAGGGGAACAATGTCAACGTCCTGGCAAATTCATGTCATAAGGCCTTATATTTCAATTTCGACAAGTTTTGCCAATATTTTCCTGTCAAATAAGAAATTTTCAAACAATCTTCTTTCCCTTCTTTGTTAAGTTTCTCCTTACAGACCACCTACTGCAGCCCCCCTCCCACTCATCATGTACCTAATAACTGGATTAATATTTTCCTTATTTGCTTTTCCAAGGCACTCCTCAATTTAAGGAACGCCGTTGATGCATTCTGTGAATTTCCATTAAAGATGCAGCTGTCTCTTGTCAAAACTGGATGGTATGAAAGGTAACTGACTGCTTTGTCATATATTTATTCATGATTTATAATATCCTCAACTTCTATTGGTTCATTTCGGTCAGGTGACCGTGCTTTATCACCAAATAAACTCACGGTAATGGATGACAGCACCCACCTTGGGCTGCTCCATTTTACTCGGGGTTAATCTAAAACGAAATTTTATTACTTTCCCTGTCTTTGAAATCAAAATATTGTTGTGAGCGCTATGACTGAAAAAGGTCTAATACTCTTAAAATCGTGCCTAACGATTAAAGACTTATTTTGCACTTATTTGTAAAAACGTTTACTCCTTAACATTTTTAGCTATGAAATACTAAACGTTTAGTAATCAAACGTGTTTAAATGTGAAATGTTTAGGATTTAGACACGTGTGGTTAGCATCTAAACGTGTTTACAAAGTGAGGGCAAAAATGTTTTTGGGAAAAAAAGTTGTATTCCTAACAGCTTTTTAAAGGTGTATCCCCACAATCACACGATTGCATTTAATATAACTTCGTGTAACAGAGAGTCGCTTGAGAACTAACAGTTCACTATGAAAACGTGTTTCGCAATTAAACACTTATTTTCCCTCCTTGCAAACACGTTCAAATTCTATACATGAATTAGCACACACTAAATGTTTAGCAATCAAATGTGTTTTAAACAAAATGTTTTGGTAATTGATACCTGTGTTTAGCGTCTTAACAAAGTGTTCACAACGTGAGGGCAAAAAAATAAAAAGATTAGAAAAGCGTTTAATTCCGAAACACAAGTTTGAGGAGTCTATAGACAAACTTTGCTAAAGGTTAAGAATATCACATTGATTAATGAGATGTATCTAATTGATTCAGCTCATGATATGAGCATATGCATCGGGATTTCTTGTTCAAAATTATCAGAACAGTTTTTTGGTTCTACATGACAAAATGTAGGAAAGTTCAAGTTCTTTTCTTTTCTATCCTCTGTTTCAAGTTTCGAGGCTAAACGCGTCATCATTCGTCAAGGGTATCCTGCGGAGCGGTATTATTTTATTGTGAGTGGTACGGCGATGGTATCTGTAATCAAAGAGGATCGGAAAACTAAAAAATGTACAATTCAACCTAAAGCTCTCTTGAGAAAGGGGAATAGCATCGGGGTAAGATAAAATTGATTTTCATACACATCGTTAAACATACATCATCATAAAATAGATTTAAAATCGTTTTTCCAAGGTACCAAACTTTTCCGATACAGGTGAAAACTTATGCTCGATTTCTCTCTTCTGATTCAGGAAGATGCTCTGATGCGAAATGACCTTAGAGATTCGACGGTCATAGCCGAAACAACGGTGGAAGTGTTGATGATAGAAAAAGACGTAAGTTGAAACTTTGAACTTTTCGTCGGTTAACTTCTAAGACAAATTTAAAAACAAATCTTTTGAAGGAACTTTCAAAGTCTCGTGTTTAATTTCAAAATGTTTTTCTTTAATCACCTGTGTATCTCAAACAACCGTAAATGAAAAGAAAGGAAAACAGATTTCGAATATAGCCTAGAATTTATGGTCAGTCTATAGGCCTACATGATGGAAAAATGTATCCAAAACTTTTTTATGGTTCTTTTCATTCTTTGCACATGTCTGCGTGATTTGTGGTCATGTTACATTGGAGAACATGAAATTTGAAACTCTTATACTCAACAGGGGAGATGAAACTTACATTTGAAGAAAATACCACATTTAAAGACTCCAATCCATTGTTGATATTTGGAAGTCGAGATAGGCTATAGTCATTCTGATCGGATTTATGTTCGTGCATCGGCCGTTTCAATTTATTCTACGTGCAGAGAACTTGAAGCGATCAGGTTCTTAAGTCGGCCACCCGTAAAAAAAATCCTAGCTACGCCAGCGAACATACAAGTATTATAGTATTATATGATTAGAATAGTCAATCATGGATAAAGGCTATATCAAAGAACGAATGACAATTTAGAAAGGCATGTATGTTCAGAATTAGTAGGAACATGTTGTCACTGAATATATTACACATGCGTAATAATTTCTTGGTTTGTCTTTATTTTAATGTTTACACTGTAAAAATGGCTTAAAATCACTGCCAGTGTAAATTTATAGAACAAAATAAGGAGAAGCATAAAGATTACAGAAAGGTTCTGGTAAGGAGTTTCTAGAATTTTTTTGCATTCCTTATTTACCGTATCTCTTTATTTTATTTTTCTTTAAGTCTATACGTAAGTCTACCGTGGAGTGTACTCTCCGTCTCTCAAAAAGGTTGGATGACTTCTGCTATGTGAACATTAAGTTTCAAATATACTGTCGGCATATATGAAATGGATTACTTTACACGTAGAACATTGTCCTTGCCTCAAAACGTATTTTTATTTCGAAATACGAGAAGAATTTTGTCCCCGTAAACGACACATTTTAAAATTGATACGTATCCTGGTGAAGCGGCTTCGAAATACAGATCTTTGCATTACTCATTATACAAGTATCAACAATGTTTATACGGTTTCCGTGTAAAGTTATCTTTGCTACAACTTTTCGGGGACACTGCAGAGTTACTCATCACAAAAGATCCTCAACGAAATCGTTTCGTTTGCTTTTAAATATTCATTTCAAAATACCTAAAAAACCATGGTAAATAAATGATTCCCAAATCAGATTCAGGGTACCATGAATTGTACCTAATTTTTCGTGAGAAATCTGGTATTGGTTTAATTCTTTTTCATCAAGACTCTCATTTTAGCTTTTGTTTTATTTTAAAAACGTTTGACATCGGCAAAAATGTTTCGTTGAGGCAGTTACAGGTGTATCAATCGTAAAGATATAATATGTTTAACTGGATTTACATTAAAGGTTGCACTATTTTATTAACTTCACATTTTGCGCGGAATACTGTAATTATGTTTTGATTCGTTAAGTGCGTTTTCTTATAAAGGCGAAAATTGTAAAAACGAATGATAATATTCTTGGCCCCATGATAAAATTGTTCTCTAAACTTTCTCTACGCAGGTAGCTCTTCTGTCTATCCATGAGTCGGCCTTATTTCTAATTTTTTGTATTTTCAAATTTAGAGGGTAGCATAATGAAGAGAATGGAGTTGTAACATTCGCTGCATATTGATAAGGAGAAGCATCTATCACGCCGTTGCTGCAAAACTTGTGTTTCAACAAAAAATGACCATTTATTCTCAAATTAAAATGACATTACCGCTGTATCATCTTTGAGACCAAAATGGTCTCCCTCAAAAATTCACATCGATCTAGCCATTTGCTATAAAATGTAGTGAAATGAGAGTTTAAAATTAAAAACAAATCTTTTTCTCTAAGATGTAGCATTACATCGTATCAGGTGCAATTAGATGAAAATCAACTTCAATCTCAAATTTTATTGATGTCAGAAAAGATCAATCCAAATCTTACTGTTAACAGGAAAACACATTGTTCGGTCGTGTATGTAAAAATATTTGCCTTTTTAGCACTTAGCACTTATAACCTTCCTAAAAATATTCCACCCATTTAGCGATAAAAGTGATTTTTCAGAGAAAAAAAATTCATTGACTTCAGAATATGCAGAAAAGTTTTCCTCTTTCAGTTGGTAAAACTGCATCTCAATAGCATATAGCGTTCGGAAGAAACTACCGTAATTTTTCAAACTAATGCATTTTTTTCTTGAGATAACATCGATTATGGAAAATCTGTGATGTCATTGCGGTAAGTTAATTTGACACTGCATTAATCAGTTAATAGTTCATGATTGTGACGCCGACGCCTCTGCGGAGAAAAGAGGCTTTGCAATGACGTCACGGATCCGCCATACTGGAGGACAATCATGCCAAATACACATGGCATTTAACTGAACGCACTGCACGGTGTGCACTGGAAATGCGCGGTATGTACGCATTCACCGAGCAGGCGCGTCGAGTGTGGTCTACTAAGAGGTCACTTGTACTCCAATATGGCAGCCGGGGAGTATTATGACGTCATATGAGAAGTCTCTACAGTTAACAGCATTATTTGCTACATACCTTTCATATGGTGTGGGGTTTTACTAGATGTACAGGGAAAAAATATTCAAACATTCAAACAGTAGGTCCTATCGAATTTCAAGTTAGGAAGGTAGTAGGTTAGATTTAGTTTCTAACCGTTTGGTTTAAAGTGGAGCCGTTCTCGGATTTTCCCCAGTTATGACTCACTGGCTTGTTTTACCTACTCTATTGCTAATGCTGAGTACCAAGCCACTATGGCAGAAGGTTCCATCTTTAAAGTCTTCGGTATGACCCGACAAGGACTCAAACTCCCGACCTCAGACTAAAAGTCTGACCACTTGACCATGCAGTCGGTTTAGAATCGAATTTCAAAGACAAGCAGTGCATTGAATTATAAGGAAAAGTACAGTGACAGGAATCTGACGCAATGTGCCCACTTATCATAATATTCAGTTAGCTTTATTGTTGATAAGTAAGCTAATTTTTTTAACCAAGATAACTTATCTTTCAAATGTGATAGGGGAGCATAGTACTGGCACTCTAACGTTAGAGTCGCAGATAGTGGCGTAGGGGGGGGGGGTTTCGAGGTAAGAACCCCCCCCCCCCCCATGACCCAATCTTGCAATGCAAAAGACACCTATAAAAGCGGTTTTCTCCCTGTCCTTAGACTTTTCCCCTATTTCGTGCCCGAAAACCCACCGTGAAACCAACCCCCCCCCCCATGACACAATCCTGGCTACGCACCTGGTCGCAGATTCCTGGGAAAAGTGTGTTGCTACAGGATTTGGAGGACATTGCCTGGGATATTACATTCTTTCATACGAGACTTGTGTTAAAACACCACCAGTGTACGTCTTTTGGTGACCACAGCCCCAAAAGAGTAAAAATATATTCTTGAGATAGTGTAGAGATAATCCTTGCTTTAGTCAGGGGTAATTTTTAAAAACAAAAATACGAGTTTTTGACACGGGTTGCCCACATACGTGAGAAACCTATGTCATGCCTCCCAAGATGAAGAAAGAAATTGCCTTACGTAGTGGGTCAGGGGCGCAAATCTCTGTTTGAGAGTGGGGGGCGAAAATGCTTATGATGTGCCCATGAGTATTAAACTCATATTAAACTGTGTACGTGTGGCGGGTAATGAGAGTGCGAAGGCCCAAAGGACTCCTGGTGGGATCCAGGGACAAAGCCCCTGTGGGGTCCAGGAAGCTCTTGTGTTCTAGCATTTCCGAAGCTTCAGAAAAATTGTTTCGAACGAAAAAAAAACCAAAATAAGGTGACCGTAATTTTAGGTCTACTCTTTTTTTTGGGGGGGGGGGGGGCAAATTACGATTTGGCCCCCTCTTTTTCATTTGAGGGGAAGAAGGCCCCGTTGCCCCCCTCCCCCCCCCCCCTCCGAGATTTGCGCCCCTGTAGCGGGTAGAAACTTATACCAAACTTTAAAAGAAATACCTTCAGGCTATGAAAAAATACATGAGATAAAACGGTGAAAATATTGTAAGACCAACTTTCTTTCAACCTAAGCAGAGAATGCTAACAATGTAACCTCTACGTTCAAACACACGACTGGGGGTATTTTTGCAAAAGGGATCATATGTAATATGTTATATTTGAAAGTAAAATGTATGCCGACTTGCCGATGTCAGGGTTTCCTTCTTTGTCATCACCAGTGAAAGTTTATAATTTTTTCCACGTTTAGCTTGTATAAGAACCCTTAAGGTGTACAGTAGGATAACATTACTTCAATTTCAAAACAATTTGTAATGTTTTTCTTATGTTATCATTTTCTCTTCATTTTGTGGCAGGACTTTGTGAAAATATATCTCCCCGACCCCAAGGGAACGGAACCGGACCTCGTTCATTTTCTTAGGTCGGTAGAATGTTTTTCTCAATGGCCAGTGCAACTTCTTCGTTACGACGATCCTAATCATTGCCTCCAGATTTACTTTCGCCGAGGTTCAGTGATTTGCAAAGACGCTAGGACATCTGATTGGATCTGCGTTGTTAAGACAGTGAGTGTAAATAATCCGCACATGATTCCATACGTGAATTTTGTTTTAACCATAGAAATAAATACGTGGACAGCGCACATGGGCGCTGATTGACTATATCGACTATAATGTCACGAAGTGGTTTGTGCTCAAGGTTGACGTCAGAGGCCACGTGATCTGACAGTCAAAACATATCCCTACATATGTTGTCGACGTTAATAAATGTTATTGATAAATGTTATATACGCAGTCGCTATTACATAATATGAGCTAGGGTTGACACCTTCCGTTGTTCGGGAATAACGTTCTGATGAATTGCAAATATGTTACAACGTCGAGAGATAAAGATAGACGCCGGGCGAAACTTCCAGGAGTAAGATCTGGGACAGGGGAAACAGGGAGCCCTCTATATTAATTCTTTGTTTAGAGAATTGCGGGAATTAGGGAAATTCATTAGAAAATAGTTTAGTTAAGTGCACTGCACCAGTATACTGAGACCGTAGACAATGGCGTCAATCACATTCACTGAAGTGTTTGTGTGGTGCTTGTGTGGTAGAAGGACACGACCACTCCGTCAAAAATTACTGTATAAAAATATAAAGGCATCTACATGAACTGCAGATGCACTAACTTATTAACATAACTATTACATTCTCGATCTCGTTGGAAACAATTCGCTCAATTACGAGCCCCAAATATCTTACACTACTACCTTATAGAAATCATCATGTCTATTACAATTCTTTAAAATGGACACACTTTAAAGGCATATTCCTCTCATTCCAAACAGTTCCAATTCTACAAACCTACTTACGGAAGCACATCCCATCTGTGCAAAACTCAAGACACAAAGTTCAGTTTATTTCTCCAGAATGAGTATACAAGACCACAATGTGTAACTAAAACGATATCTCAGTGCAGAACATGCTGCGACCAACTCTTTTTGGGCTTGCTTTTAATCAAAGAGATGTTCTAATTGAAATTTCTGTAGATTATAGTCTGATAATACAACCAAAATTGTAGTTTGTGGTGAGAATTGACTGCCGTTAAACCACTAGGGCCTTATGTGTACTTGTTTTCAAGAACTAAGCCCGTTTATTCATATTAGGGAGGACAAAATTGATTAACCTCAAAATATGCAGAAAATTTTTCTCGTTCGGAAGATACAAATTTATAACTAGTGCAAATTTGTCTTGAGATTTGGCGCATCATGGGGAATCTGTGATGTCATCGCGGCACATTAAATGGACATTGCATTCAATTTAGTTATAATTTTGATGACGCTGCAGGCAATATTAAGCAACATTGTTGGTTGTGCTCTACGTATATAGTAAGCGTAATGCTAGATCTACAGAAAAGATATTCAAACATTCCAACAGTATCAAATTTCAAGGACAAACAAATGAAAACAAAAGGAATCAGAGGCAATGTGTCCACATTATATAACTCTCCATGGCTTTGCTGAAAAGTAAAGGCAGTTTTTTTAAACAAAAATAACCAATCTTTAAAGTGAGGTAATTTGAGTTAGGAAAAAGGTACTGAGACACGGTTTGGAGGACATGGTGTCGAATATGTTTGCCTTCCCTACACGACCCAGGCGAAAAAGCATCAGAATATGCATTAAAACGGTGAAAAAACATGTATAAAAAATACGTGAACAATGCGTGTTTTCATCAAGTGTGTAGTACATCTAGATCGCCTTAAAATGGTACATAGGGGTGGTTCGTGAAATTCACTCTTTTGTCAAACCTGAAACATTTTCTTCACATACTGAGGACAAATGGCCACCGACTTACAAGAATCTTCATATTCTACATACAAATGAATGTTTTGTGGGAGATAATGTAGTTTAGTTTTCACCTATGCGTGACCAGACACGTTTTCAAATTACACACATAACCGTTACAAGCAGAGAAATAAGAGAATTGAAAATTGTAGCTTTTAAAGAAATTATCGGATGTAAAATTCCACTAATTATAGGCATTGTCTAGTGGAAATGCCATTCAATGCATTTCAGTGTTAGGACGTCTATGTGAGCTCAATATTCCCATTTAAATTCAGTCTGCAGTTCCCACAAATCTCGGTTATTTATGTGTCTTCTGCTATTACTAATTACAGTTTTTGTAAGTGATATCTCTTATACTTCCCCCAACTTGCTGGTTAATTGATGCACGTATCTGTTTAAATTAAGTTGGTACGTTTGTACAGAACAATTCGCTAGCTAAAAAAAGTTTCCATAAAAGAGCGGCTTTTAATTTTTCGAATTAATCGAAAGGGAAAAAAAGACGTTTCGAATGATTTTAAGATTTACTGTATGAAAGAAAAAAGGTCTACAGATTTTAAAAGTTGTTGCGGGTTCTTTTATGCTCATTGGCCAACCTCTGCGACCACTGATGGCGTGACCGAGTTAATGTACACTGCTGGCAAAACAACAAAATAGGCCTTGATGTCGTGATAGAAAGAACTTCTTCTAAAAACTAGAGTGTATTTGATATGGTAATAGTTTTCAACATTGGAGTAGACTTACTTTCTACTAAAGAGAAACGAATTAAAACGTTTTACCAGGTGCCGCTCATACCAGGGGATCTATTTGGGAGCTGTATAGTTATTGATTGCGATAAAATATTCCCTCTTTGTGACAAGAATATTAAGTAAAGTTTGTATTTAGACCCATTATATTTTTAAACCTTTTATTTGGATTTTGGATGAAGTGAAAATTGCTGTTTTCAAAAACTCCAATCTTGATTCGTATTCCCGACGCTCCTCTTGTCTCTCTTTTAAAATCAAGAAAACTTTAGTAACTTTATGTAGGCCAACATTACTTGACTTTATTTGAAACTCTTGTTGTAAATAAAATTAAACAATACAACTAGGGCTGATTTTAAAAGGTTGTTGCATTTAAGGTCAAATCCTTTCACTCTAAACAGTTCCAGTTCTTCTAACCTACTTACCCAAGCCATCCCACAGCTGTCTAAAACTGAACCACATCCAGACATTATTTCAGTTTACTGCTCGAGACATAATCTCAGTTTATTGCTTCAGGGCAGTTATAAAAGTCCTCAATGTGCATTCAAAACACTCTCAGCTACAACTCTAACGTGATGACGTTTTCCAGCCGAGGTTTCTAACTAATGGTTTAAAGTGTTCCTGAAGTCTACAATTTTGAGAAACTTTAGACATTGCAAAATGAATCATATTTATTCAACTTCCATTGCCATGGCTTGTTCCATTGTTGAGATGTAATGTTGAAATGTATTCACTTAAAACAAGGTCCCATTGCGCAATAATTTTGATTTTTTTGTTGTTGCACAACTCACATCACCTGCTTCGTTTCCCTTTGAAATTATCAGAGGGAAATTATTTGCAGTCAAAGGGAAATTATTTAAAGTTTTTATAACCTTCGACGCCCCTTGTTTGTTTGGATAGCATGCTGTACAGAGTGGATGGCTTAATTTATTACTTCACCCCATAAGAGTAAGAGTGCTATCACACACATTGGTACGAGGATGCAGTAACTTTAAGAAAAATGATGAAATATAACAACGGCATCACAAATTATTGTACCATTTTAGAGTGAATGAACGCCATCATTTTGCATCTTAACTCAGAAATGTCCTATCAAGATAGTTCCATTGTTTAATTCAATTTTCATGCTCCTTAATTTATTTTTGAAATTTTAGAACTGAGGTACACTTTAAGTCGGCCGACCACTGTCTGGTTTGTTTTCCCTGCTCCCTGGCTTATGCCGAGTCCCGGTCTATTTGGCACTATGTTCCATTTTTAAAGCCTTAGGTATTACCCGCGAGCAAGACTTGAACTCCAGACTGCAAGTTGGATGCGCTATAACCACTTGATTATGCACTGCAGTCGGGATTTGGTGGGGTGATTTGGGGCAAAATATTTGTCCTAAACCGTCAGAAACAATGACGGTGGATTTTTTTCAGCGCATGTACATGGAAGAGGTTACGTCGGCCAGGGCGGTTTTTTTTTATCAATCAAAATAATAATAATAATGATAATAATAATAATAAAATATGCCCGGCGTCCACGAAGAGCCAGGTCGGTGATGTATTTAGAGCAGCCAGATAGGTATTGTGAAACAATTAAAAGATACTTGGGCAAATAGAAGGTATACGGAGGAGCGAAAAAGATTGACCTAAGGATTACTTCTTATTCTTTTAAACAGGGTTCCTGTCGTGCGGTTAGAAGGCTGCGAGTACCTACCAGCATATACAATGGACTTAGAAAAGCGTGTCAATATCCATGTAAGTCAATTTCCGTGAATAAACCAGGAAGCTGTCTAGTGACAGATCCTTCATCAGACATTCATGTTATTTCCAAGAAACATGTAATCTGACCTTATGTCCTCGTAAACAAATGCCACTCAAGACGCCTACATGCTGTATGGTCCTGTATAATTATGAAGGACTGTCTGATAACTTCTCTTTGGGGAATGTAGCATCCTAAAATAGTGTTAAAGGGGAATTTTAGGGTATTTGCTACTGTGGTAAACTCTTAAAGCACGAGAGTAAACTTTTCCGCTCCTCAATAGAGTGAAAAAGTGTTAGATCCACTCCAAGAATAGTGAAATTCACTCCAAAAGAGCGAGGTTTCACTCTTGATGGAGTGCCTCCTACATGGATCACTAATAGAGAAACTGATCATCGCTGACACTCCTTTAACAGTGAATTTTCACTCCTCTTGGAATGAATTTCACTCTTCGTGGAGTGAATTTCACAATTCTTGGAGTGGATTAGCACTCTAATGCAGATGGAGTGAATTCACACTTTTTACTCTATTAGAGTGAATAAGTTTAATAATTTTGCTTTTGAAGTGTGGTAAGCACATTAAATATGTGTAAGTTAACTAACCTCCGTTGTAGCCTGAGACTTAAAGACCCAGTTCTCTCACCAAACAGTACCAATTCTCCTAACCTTCTTGCTGAAGCCCCTCCCACAATTGTCTGAAATTCATCCTCCTCCAGACACAATCTCAGGTTATTGCTTCAGGGTGAGTATAGAAAAACTCAATTTATATAACGAAAACACTCTCTGTACCGTTCATGCTGTGTAATATAAGCTTTGGCACTCTGTATTGTTTGGATTGGTTGTCAATCAAAGAGCTGAGCCAATTGAGAATTTCGGTACCCGGGTACCAAAATTGTAGTTTGAGGTGAGAGGTTTGGCCCTTCAAGCATCGATCCGGTACTGTGTAGGGTACCTTACATGCGGATCAGTGAGCGAATCACCTAAAAGTGAAAACGACTACAATAACCGGTAGAAAACTATCAATGGGAAAATGAATACATGGACTGACAAATTAACAAACGGTGACGAGTAAAAAATGTTTTGATTTTTATCTGTTCAGCTGAAACAAATGAAAGCAATGTTAAGTGCTGCGGAGGAGGTGGTAGCCAAGCATCGTCTACAAGAAACTGCAACGTCAGCCAACGGACGGACTGGTGGAACGATCCAGTGAGTTGAGCCATTTTTACAGAATGATAGACTCACTGTCAACACAAATAGTCAAGTGGTTTCTGAATTGACCAGCCACGTTAGTTACTATTATTTGACTAGTTTGCGATGATATCTGAATTATTTCGTAGTAATGGGCTAACGAATATCACTCAAAATTTGGTTAAGGATACTTAACATTTAAAAAAAAGTGGATCAAGTATGGTCAAATATTAGTCAGTATTGTTGACTAACGTAATTAGTCAACTCGGGCACTTTTTGACTAATTTGTGTTTACAGTAGGGTATATATGTCTTTCATTAATCCTTTTTTCTTGACATCTCTCCCAATGCGGAGGAGGTTTACTGGGAAAATTTGTATTAAAACAAGTTCTCCAGACTCTCTGGGGAAGAGTTTTTTGGCGGAACCAGACAAATACTTCCGGACTCCCGGAGGAGTTTTGCCGAAGCTAAAAAGCTACATCTTCCGGATTTTTAATTAAATAAAATCGCCGTTAAGATAAAACTGAAGATATTCTATCCGTTGCATGTTTGTGACAGACATGGGACTAGTTGTTAGGATCTTTTTAGATGTATACCTTTACCAAAGTATGTAATACTAGTATCTCCGGTGTCTAAATATTAGCAAATATTGCCCTAGCAATATGAAAGCTAATATATCTCTTTATATCAGTGGTATTTACGGAAGGTCATGGTTTGTAATACTTTTTCACAGTACCCTCGACTCTCTTGCAAATAGCCAAGGGACAAAACCATACTAAGTAATTGTTTGTAATATAGTTATTATGTTACCGTTTGTAGAATGGAAATGTAAATGTTAACAGTAACATTATGGCCACCGTTTGACAAATTGTAATGCTAACGCAAAGAACGATTTTGCCCGCTGTTTGCAATATTTTTACACTTCCCACATTGCATATCGGTTGACATATCTTCCGAAAATTCTTTTTTAAATTCATTTCTTCCAAAACATAGTAAAAAACGTATGAATTTACAGAATGAGGTGGAACAAGGTTGAATGGCGAAAGCTACAAACATGCTACCTACACAAAATTTTAACAAAAAAGACTTCATGCCCCCCCCCCCCCTTAATTCACATGTTGTAGTAGCTACAACTTTACCATCTAAATTGATCGGGTTGGAGCTGTTTCTTGAGTGGATCGTTGGTTTTACGTTCGTTAAAGCTAACATATACACGAATCCGGACAGCAAGTGATGGTCTGATTTCAGTCGGCCATATCTAGGGTCCATCACAATTAAATCTTTCGATTTTCTTGCTTACTTCTATCATGGATGGTTGTACACTAATTTGTATCTTAAATTTTCCAAGTTCACTAGATATGAGGGTTTGAAATTCATGTAAACAATAGATGACGACGGTTACAGTTTAATGGACCCCACTAATGGCGGCCTACAGTCACTTAAAACAAGCGCTAATCGAATTCGTCTATACGTTTTAAACTACTGGCTTACTTGGTTCTCGCTTTTCATGTTTTATAGGCTGTTTTATCAGCACGGAGCAGACGAGATCGCCATGACAACCCTTTGCCGGAAACAACTGATGATAATGAAGATTCATATTGTCACGTTTTTATGCAAATCCAAAAACTGGAAGAAGGGGCCACATTTGTAAGTTCGTCATAAAATTCTAGAAATTTATCATAATTCAGTCCTAATACCATATTTTTTAATTTATGAAAACAGTTAACGACTTTTCTAGCTGAAAAGGATTAACTGATTCGCGGTCGGTGGAGGCGGCAGTTTCTCGATCTCGGAAAATGATGTTTGATAAGCGAGTTCGGTAATTTGCTGTGTGAGTTTTGCACATGCGCACATCCTAAAAATCGTCGGTATAATAAAATCAATCCCTCGCCTAAAACACGTGTTCTAAAATTTGTGCTTCCAACTTTATATGCAAATTTGTGAAATCATTCTTTCTTAATCCTTCCATAACATAAGGAGGAATCTGTAAAGTGTGGTTTTATACAGTGCACTTTATCTAAAATTGCCTTTGTTCTAATTGTTCTAAAATTTGTGCTTCCAACTTTATATGAAAATTTGTGAAATCATTCTTTCTTAATCCCTCCATAACATAAGGAGGAATCTGTAAAGTGTGGTTTTATACAGTGCACTTTATCTAAAATTGCCTTTTTGTGTAAAAAAATTGCAGTGTAATCTGCCGCAAAGAAGGACAAACAGAGGGCCCTATTTCTTTCAGGTTGGCTAGACATTTTGATTTTGCTTACTGTATGCTATTTTACTTATTGTATTCGAATACTGGAAGAAAACATTATGTACACTGTGTGGTGAGCTCAGTTTGTGTATCCCACGCCGTGCCCCGCAATTCCATGCGACAAAGAATTGCCGAACTCGCTAATTAATCTTTGCCAAAAATCTCTATTGAATTCAGGATCCGCTTGAAATGCTACTTTCCCTATCTGATCAGTCCTTGTGCAAGTAATATACCTAATTATTCCAATGGTGTTAAAAGCTGTGACTACATTATATTAACGGTTAGTTAGTTAGTTAGTTAGATGGGATTTTACGGCCCAGTTCCCAACCTATTGGTTCAAGTCGAGCCGGTCACAGCCCGGCCTTTTTTCCAGTTGTGGCTCACTGGCTTGTTTTCCCTACTCTATTGCTTAACGGATACCTATATAATGGATATATATATATATATGTATAAACGATAACAAGAAACATGCACAAAACACACGGCATACTGTTAAAACGATCTGAAATTTTAATAAAATACTGAAGACAAAGATCGTGTCAAATCTTCTGAGGCAAAAAGATATTAAAAACGGTAAAGAGTTCAAAACTTAAAAGTTTTAAAACGACAAAGCTCAGATGTTAAAAACGCACTACGTTTCGGGGGGATACACTCCCCTTGCTCACGTGCTAAGAAATAACAGTAATGGAAAAAGTACTAGCTATTAGGCAATGCTCTATTAAGGCTTACATCTTTTACATCTTTTACGTTAAGACCTATAGGGGCAAGAGCATTCAACCGGTAAATCCATTTCAATTCAACCTCCTCCCTAGTTTTCTTATTATTGTTACGTACCTTTTCGATACCTATTAATTCGAAATTTTTACACACCTTAAAATGCTTACCAATGGGAGTTTGACCTTTTCTAAACTCCTGTCGGTGACCCCTATGTCTACTTCTAAGCTCTAATCCCGTTTCACCCACATACTGCTTATGGCAATCCAAACAATTAATCAAGTAGATTACGCCTTTGGTGGTGCAGGTTAAATCCCCCCTCACCTGGAAATTCTGACCTGTATTAAAACTTTGAACGACAGAAGTTTCACGTAAGACACTACAGGTGACACACCTTTTATCGTGTGTCTTGAAACAACCTCTATTCTCTGCATTATGACGTATTTTAGCTCTTACCAATAAAGATTTTAAATTAGGAGGTTGTCTGTAAACTACTGGGGGCGGGTTAGTAAAACTTTTATTAAAGGTGGGGGACGATTTAAGAATATGAAAATGCTTCTTAATAATATTGTTTAGGGGAGGTAACCTTGGGTTACGGGTAACAACCAGGGGGGCATTAAAACTCCTCCTAGCACAAATGGAACGGTTACGGTTGAGAAGCGTCCTTCTCGGAACAGTACAGGCTTTATTCACCTTCTCTGTAACAATACTCGTAGGATACCCTCTTTCAATCAGATTACTTTTAAGGGTATTAAGGTTTTTTGAGCAGATTCTTCTGTAGAACAGATAGTACGGATACGGAGAGCCTGACCGTAAGCAATATTATATATATATATATATATATATATATATATATATATATATAAAGATTTTTGAACGTAGGTTTAACAAAAAAAAGTCAGTATTGAGATAACCCTCAGAATTGCGAAAAATATGCAGATCAAGGAAAGGAAGGGAATCAAAACTAAAACACGAAGTAAACTCAAGCTCACCAGGGTAAAGATTATTAAGAGTTTTCATAAACTCTTTGAAAAGATCTGGTCCATGGGGCCAGAGACCCCAGATATCGTCAATGTAACGAGACCACACAGTGGGCGAAAGAGAACACTTTCGCCTTTCTCTGGTCACCTTAAAATTCGTCCTGTTATTTCCGGTAGTGGATCCCACGGACCAGATCTTTTCAAAGAGTTTATGAAAACTCTTAATAATCTTTACCCTGGTGAGCTTGAGTTTACTTCGTGTTTTAGTTTTACTAACCCGCCCCCAGTAGTTTACAGACAACCTCCTAATTTAAAATCTTTATTGGTAAGAGCTAAAATACGTCATAATGCAGAGAATAGAGGTTGTTTCAAGACACACGATAAAAGGTGTGTCACCTGTAGTGTCTTACGTGAAACTTCTGTCGTTCAAAGTTTTAATACAGGTCAGAATTTCCAGGTGAGGGGGGATTTAACCTGCACCACCAAAGGCGTAATCTACTTGATTAATTGTTTGGATTGCCATAAGCAGTATGTGGGTGAAACGGGATTAGAGCTTAGAAGTAGACATAGGGGTCACCGACAGGAGTTTAGAAAAGGTCAAACTCCCATTGGTAAGCATTTTAAGGTGTGTAAAAATTTCGAATTAATAGGTATCGAAAAGCTACGTAACAATAATAAGAAAACTAGGGAGGAGGTTGAATTGAAATGGATTTACCGGTTGAATACTCTTGCCCCTATAGGTCTTAACGTAAAAGATGTAAGCCTTAATAGAGCATTGCCTAATAGCTAGTACTTTTTCCATTACTGTTATTTCTTAGCACGTGAACAAGGGGAGTGTATCTCCCCGAAACGTAGTGCGTTTTTAACATCTGAGCTTTGCCGTTTTAAAACTTACATATATATATATATATATATAAATGTTTACTTCCTTTCCTCGGCAATACCTATGTTCTTTTGCAAGAACGGGGAACATTAAAGGCCCAGTTCTCTCACCTCAAACAGTACCAATTCTCCTCCCACAATTGTCTGAAATTCATGCTCATCCAGATACAATCTCAGTTTATTGCTTCAAGGTGAGTAAAGAAAAACTCGATTTATATAATCCAAACACTCCTCAGTACCGTTCATGTTGTGTAATAGAAGCTTTGGTACTCTGCATTGTTTGAATTAGCTGTCAATCAAAGAGCTGAGCCAATTGAGCATTTCGGTACCCCCGTACCAAAATTGTAGTTTGGGGTGAGAGGTTTGGCCCTTTAAGAAACGAGGGCAGTCTACTACACTCGGACTACACCACTTCAAGCTGTGAGACTATTCTTGCTCTTTAAATATACTAATTGAGAAGTGGAGGATAGATATATTTAAGGTCAAGAGCAGTCATCCAATCTTATCTTGAAGCAACAGCTAAATATACTTTCTTCTTATTTCTCTTCAAAGTATCTTTCATCGTATTTTAAGACTTCAATATTGCATATTCAAAGTAAACCAAGCAGAAACGCCAAGTAACTTTTTACATTTGAGGAGAAAAAAATGTTGTCACCTGACTCTCAACAGCCAATCATGAAACAGGACAGTCTACTACACTTCTTCAAGTTGGAATGACTGTTTTTGCCTTTTAAGTGTGAAAGCAACCACTTAAAATTTACTTTGGAACAACAGCGGAATTACACAAGTTTCTTTTTATTTTTCTCTTCCAAGTAAGTTTCATGATATGTTCGGAGTTAAATACTGCATACTCAAGGGAAAACTTGCAGTTACTCATTTTTTCACAAGAGAGGAGGGAAAATACTGCCTCTTGATTTTCAAGAGCCATTCAAGAAATAAGATAATCTCATATATTTTCCCGTTAAGGTTACTAGATATATACAGTGAAATAGAGAGCAACAAGTTTACAGAATGGGTAGTTTCATAAGCTTATCATTTAAAGAATCGTCCAGAACCAAATTTATGTTTGACATGTTAAAGAGGCACATATTCTTAGCATTCTGGTAAAAGTTTCATTCATTTCCCATGTTCGGTTCTCAAGATATTAGCAATTGAAGTTGACACATTTTCTATGAAAAGTAGACTTGAAGCAATCGGGTGTGATGTCATGGATTCACACTGTTAGCCAAGGTTTTGATTTTCTTTTATTTTTCTTCCTGTTAGTTTGACCTTGGATTGATTGTGGATGTCATCTTGCCCCTAAGGCACGTTAAGTTATTAAAATCCTATTGCTCAGGATGCACCAATGATATTTATATATAAGAATTTTGTTGCATAAAATTGGTGGTAAATGATAAATAAATACAAACTATTGGCCGACAATGTGAAGCAATGACATCACACCTACTTGCTCTAAGCTCATTTCATGAAGAAAATTAGCCACATTCAACCGCTAATATCTTGAGAACATTCAACCGCTAATATCTTGAGAACCGAACATGGAAAATGAGTAAAACTTTCACCAGAATGCTTAGAATATGTTCCACTTTAACATATCAAAAGTAATTTGGCTTTGGACTATTCTTTTAATAAGCGTAGCTCGAAAAAGAACCACCAGCTGAATTTACGATCCTTCAGACATGGATGTAAGCAAAATACATCACGTTAAAATGAAAAACGAACTAATCTGAAGCATTCTTGTAAAATGTTTGGTTCAGTTCCGATCGTGGGTGTGTAGTTATCGAAATGTCAGCAAATAAATTTATTTGTTCCCTCAGACTTGAAGAATGTTGCACTCTGAGGATAGATGTTACATCATTTTCTCATACAGACAAGCAATATTTTTTCTTTTCTGCGCCTGTCTTGTCTTGGGTTTTTTTTTTTTTTTTTGACCATGAGGTTAATTGGGATGAGAGTTTCGCATGAAAAATTTGATGCTTTTTAAACTTTCCATACCTTACATGCAATTTCATTATGATTACGCGGTACTTTATAAGACGAGAAAGAAATAGGTGTAAGTTTAAAGGGGTAATCCCAACTTGAATTAGTAAAGTAGACTGTCCTGCATGATTGGCTCTTGAAAATCACGTGACATTTCGAAGGAATGAAATATAGGAGGAGTTACTGTTTCTTATTTCTTGAAATGGAAATACTGAAGTCCTCAGTGATAAAGATACTCTGCAGAGGAAAAGAAAGAAAATCAACTTGCGAGACGTAGTTCTGTTTTAAAATAAGTTTGAAGGGAAAAAAGCAAATGCATGTTAGATTGTGATGTTGCATGTGTTTGCTTCAAGTTCACTTTAGGTTAACTTGGAAAATGTTGACTTTGATATCTGGAAATGCCTCTAGACTAATGCCTCGATTATTAATTGTACTACTTTTAATAACATCAGTGTTAATCTTAAGCAAAAAACAGTTGTGTATTCCATCACCTTCAATAAGTACGGACTCAAAGGTCAGCTCTGGTGAACCCCCTTGAAAACTGTTGGATATTCGGTGAAAAAAAATCATTATTAGCTTCACAAGACAGAAATAGTTGTATGATGTATTCTTATCCACTTCTTAAGTTTGTTACTTGTATCAAAATTGAACATGAAAAGCGCGTTGTATCTAAAAACTCGAGATCTAAAGTGCCGAACGTCTTTTCATGATCCAAAATCAAATAATTCCAGGAATAGACCGGCTACCTCAATAGCTGATAAGATAATAAAGGATGGTTAAATGTCAAATCACGTTTAGTTATGTTAGAGGAGTGCAGTACTTATTCCAAGCATTGTAGTGAAATTTACATCGAAATCCAATGCACGGTTTCCAAGAAACGATCAGTTGAAGCTGTCACGTTTTCAACAAAAAGTGAACTTGAAGCAAGCACATATGACATCAAATGTTCACATTTATTAGGGGATAGATGCCTCGGTCGTAAATGCAATTTAAGGCCGACAATAGCGTCACCACAAAGGCTGCCTCTGTGATGACGTCATCAGAGGTCTTAAATTACATTTAAGACCAGGGCATCCCGCTTTTACCTCTATTCATAAACACGCAAAATTAAAATGTTGGGAATCGACAAACCATTGATTTTTTTACAAAATTGTACACTACCGCATTTTAATTCTCCCAGTTGGTCAGGACCCTGTTATGACGTAATGTTAAGTTTCTTGAGATAGAAGCGAGCAACTCAAGCCAAAAGAAAGGGGGAAAACCACTCAAATATTTTCAATTCTTTAAAACAAATTAATTTAAAAATACTTTGAACCAAATTAACGTCAATTGATGAAGTTAGTTTGTTAGTTAGACGAGATTTAACGACACACCAACACGAATGTGTTCTATAGTGTCAACTGGATAAGAAAAAGCAGAATGCAGGAGATCAAAAGAGGTGTTTCTCTTTAACTTTATCTTTTCAAAAATTGCATGTTATCAATGTGACTACATGAGAGGTGACATTACACCGTTCACATTCCATATGAGGAGCCCCCCCCCCCCCTTTAACTTCAAGGTCAGCACGACAGTTTGAAATATACAAAGAAACAAAGCATTTCTTGTCAACGCGAAACCTCTGCTGCCTTGGGGTTCACTTTTGGACACAAATCTAGTAACTTCATTTACTGATATATCGATAAATTCATGTCCTATTTGAAAGGAAGTTTCACCATCTTGGGTTAATTAAGTTCCTCTTTCAGATGTGAGAATGTAATTTTTGTTTAAAATTCCCCTTTAACATCATTTATTTTTCACTTGAATCGATTCCAAACCTCCCATGCTACTTACCTTTAGCCCCTCCCCAAACTGTCTTAAAACTCATCCTCATCCAGACATAATCCCAGTTTATTGTTCAGGGCATACCCCGGTGAGCATACAATTACGGCAATATTTGTGTAATCAAACTCTTTTAGTACATGTCGTGTAATATGAGCTACTTTGTCTTTTTTAATATGATGTCAGTCAATGAGAATAGGCCGTACCGACTGAGAATTTCTCTAAACTACCGGTTAAATTGTAGTCTAGGACCACTAGTGACTGGCTTGAAAATCTAATGTTTTCACTTATGAAATGGTTCCTCAGAAATCCAACCTGTTCAGGGCTTACAAAGCCAGAAAGGACTTTCTCAATTGATTTGCAAGATTTACTGCTAACAGTTGTATTATAAAAGGTCAACGGGAGCCAGTTTTCCAAGAAATGATGATCCTTTGGAGGTTTAGAGATTTAATCTTCAAAGGGCTCATACCTGCTCGTCGTGCAATGTAACGATTTTATAGAGCATAACGAAATGAATGAAGAATTAGGCCCAGGTCACCGCACTACAGCGATATCGGATCGGATTATTGCCCGGATAATTATTATGCCATATTTTGTAAATATATGATCGGTATGAGAGGACCACGGAAATGAAATGTAAACTATTTATTTCGTGACGTCACATTGACAAATAGCTTGTATAGGACTTTGAGTATCCGACAAAAGCTCTATGTGGGAGTGATGTCACGGAATAATTGGTATAACTTAAAATTTCGTAGTCCTGCTATAAAATTTATATATCTACACAGGTTGGCAAGTTTTTGTTTCTTTTCGACCAAAGATGGAGGAGATATTAATTAAAACTCACAAAAATCGGAGCGAAATCCGATCCGATATCGCTGTAGTGTGACCTGACCTGTAACCATCCAATTTCATTCCAAAAATTTAATAAAGAATTTAAGGGGTCGACCATCTGACCCAGGTGATCTATTGCCTGAAATAGAAAATAAGGAGCCATTTAGTTCATCTAACAATATAGTTCACCCTTACAAATATGTTGCTGATCCGAGAAAAGCTTACCGGGCAGTAAATTTGGACTTTTTGAAAACTTTAATTTCAACAATTCCATTCTGCTTTATGTAAGTTCAGTTTCGAAGCGCTTAACTTCCACCGTAATGTCTCTGTACTTGGAAACAGACATTTACGGTTTTCAAGTTAATTGGTTGAATTTAAAAATTTGTTCCCTTTTTCCAGATTTCGAAAGTAGGCTTAGTATTTTCTGCCATACTTTGTGGTCCTGGAGCACAGTAATTGCGATTTGTACTTGTAGAGAACGTCACTTATACATATCTGGCGACAGTGATGCTGATAATGTGCGGTACTGGTTGGGAATATACATTTTGCCGCTCAAGCTTAAAAATCAGATGTATCCGGGTTAGTTCTCTTAGAGGCCCAATTCTTTCACCCCAAACAGTACCAATTCTTCTAACCTTCTTACTTAAGCCCCTCCCAAAATGGTCTAACAATGACGCAAGCAAGATTTTCTTGCATCTTTTACGCTTGTGACTTGTTTATCATGATTGTTTTCTTCACTCTCTAGGGAGTACTTCCTATTGTATTTCCTCATGATGATGACGTCACGTATGACGTAACATTGGTTTCAGATGGAGCAGAATGCATTATGATTGCTCGACGGGTGTACAGCCAACATCTCACAGAAAATTTTATCAAGTTTCTCCAAAATAAAGTTAGTCGTCCTTTCTCAAGTGTACTCATGCTGTTTCTGCTCACTTCACATTGGTTTTTTGTTTCCAATTGAAATAAATTAACAATATTTAGGGAGAAACTTATTCCAAAAATTTCAAAAGTTTCTAGATTCACAAGTGAATGATTTTTTTACTCAAAATGAAATTAATAGTAGTTTAGCGAAGTAAATAAATAGTAAGCTTCTGAAGGCAAATAACAGATAACATTTTTACCTTTAGGGAGTATGGTCCCTATGGAGAAAATTTATCCCATAAAAGTGAGGTACGAGGTTGATAAACTCGATATCGAAAAAAATTTGCAAGTTTCTTCACCAACCTTGACGCTTGAATGAAACATAATCTTTAGAAGACTAGGTCTTCGGGCAAGACAAATCGATTAAAGCACTGATAAAGGCTGATTCAATTGGTTAAATTTATCAGCAAGGAATTCCAAAAAGGCACAATTATGTTGTTAGGGGTTTGTTTTTGGAGAACATCTAAATATGGTAGAAATGTTTTTAGCATTGTCCGATATTTAGGCTATATTTGTTACAGTTTTCTTTATAGTTTTGTCACTTTACTAAATTGTTACACATCTTAATAGCCCACGGGGTAACAACACTATATCAATATGCTTTCTATGTTTCGCCATGAAACTACGAAGTATTAGTTCAATGGTTTCGCCTGAAAGTTGTAAAACTTATTCAAAGGGAAAAAAAGTAAAGCCTATATAAGTTCACTTTTTAAAGAACTGCTAAATCCTACCGTTATGCATTTCACCTGTCGGGTGATTACCCCTTTTGGGGGAAATCAATTTTCAACCTCCCGGGGAATATTTTGCCATGAGTGGCTCCATTTTCATATATTTCCCATGTTGCATTACTATCCTACCGCGCAAATTCAACGGAGATAACTTTCAAAACAACCTTGCAATTTTGATCAACTTAGTAAAGAAAAATTCGGGCATACTTAAAATCCCTATTGATAGGAAATTTAAAGAGCGTTGTCTCATTCGTTTGTTTACCACGACGATTTTGAGACATCGAGCAGTTTTGTAAAATTCTTTGTCCTAAGCTTAATTTATTGACTCGACACAGCCGTTAGTTTTTTGCACTATATTCCATAAAAAGGTGGACAAGTGTTTCGTGCCAGCTTTGTGTTTATACGTTGATGAAAGTCCCAAGTCGTCTTGCCCTTTGTATCTTAACTATTACTTCACATTTACATGTATACACATTTATTAAACTTTATTAAACACATCGACGACTGTGAAGAGGTAGACACTAAGTGCCCACAAATATTCGTACTGTTCAGACAGGCAAATTTCCGTCCGATCTGGGAAACTTCGTTTTCCCCCGAAAACGGTTATCTCCCGAACTGGTTCACAGAGAAGTATACATGTTATTAGGCCTTTGTTTCTCTATAAAAAAGCAGTGACTAATGGCAAACCAAAGTAGTGCCAAAAAAAATCTTCAAATAATGCAACATGGTAAGACTGTGTTCAAAACGTATACATTTACATATTAGTTTATGTAATGCCAAACTTAAATATGTAGGGGTGATGAAATCTATAATATCCTGATTAGGAAAAGTAACGGAACCAAGTTCCAGGGAGCACACCACCACTAGCAGAACTGCTTTCCCGAGAAAAGAAGTTCCAAAGTACACTGTCAATTTTAGGTCCTCTTTGGGTGTAAACTGATATGTGTAATGTGTAAGTGCAGTCAAATTGGGATGGATTGAAGGTAATGTAGACAATTTCAGTACTGGGCGTGAAAAAAAGGTAATATCGGTCACTTTAGGGATTTATAGGGGTGGGTGCAGATCCCATAAAATTCTTCCCCGTGTAGCCCAAAATCTAAACGGTCATGCTATGGTGAACATGTAATGCCATGATTGGCCAACTCATTGGCTTTCATGTGAGGGGTAGCTTTAGTGGGGTGTGAACTTTGACAAGGCTGTGGGGGGCATTTAATGAAGGCAAAATATTGTGTAAGTCAATGGAAAAGTTAATGGTGGTGTGCTCCCTTCAAAAGTGAAGAATAGTAGTGGACAAAGGAAAATGTTGGGGATCACAATTTCGATCATAATAGTGAAATGGAAGGTGAAATGCGAACTTTGACTTATGGGTTTCAAGGGCAAGTTTTCACACCGCTGGCAAAGCCAAGATAATTACATTCCTTAACTGAAAACTGAAGTCAAACGTGCTAGCTCACGGTGTGAAAGCTTTGGACGTTTGACAATAGCTTTTAATTAGGTGTTTAATTTGCTTTCAAGTTGCTTTGTTTTGCCTTGCGTTGATGGTGGTGTGAAAGCACGGTGGTTTAGCATATCCTTTCGGTAGGAGAGCTGTAGTTTGTTTAGGCGATGAATGATGACATCTTGGGGAAAGCGTCCTTCGTATCAACAATGAATGATTGAAATCTTTTCCATTTTTTTACAGCTCAGACCGTGGCCAACAGGACAAACTCTTCAAAAGCAACTCAGGGAGAAAACCAATTGGCAACAGTACAAATGCAATATGATGAACAAAGCTATCGAATCTTTCAGTAAATTATCTCTGACTGACTCCGCAGTCAATTTCAACTCTCAGAAGTCCACGTGATATTCCAGAGGGATGAAAGGTCCTATCCTCTATAAACATTTTCTCACTCCCATTCCCGGCTTTAGACGAGCTGACTCCACACGGAGGCTCAAACTGAGGGTGGAGGTGTTGAACTGACATGAGCAAGATTCTTTTCGGTGATCTGCTCAGTAACTGTAGGACGCGTAACATAAAATATCACTGTGAAGATAGATCAACGTGTGCACATTTTTAAAACGCGTGCAAAACGCGCAAAGTACCTACCTCTGTATTGACGAATCCGATCAGCGTTTGTGTTTAGTGACTGTAGGCAGCCATTAGTGGGTCCATCAGCCTTAAGAAGTCTTCATTTATTGTTCAAATATACTTTCAAACCCTCGCATTCAGTAAAGTTGAGGGAATCAAGGAAATAGAGAGATTAAAAGGTGATAGACCCCAGTTATGGCGGAATAAAATTAGACAATCACTTGGAATCGTCTATAGTCGGGGGTAACTGACGCACACTTCTGCGTGTTTGGAGCTGGGAACGAAGTTGCTTTAATAGGCTTCATGCAAACGATGTCAAAAATCAAAAATTACGCCCTCCTTCTGGCAGTCTGGGGCGAAACAAACCAACAACGACAACTACAGACAGCTGATTTGTCAACCAGTCGAATACGCACATAGTCTTCTACACGTGCAGGCAAATTCTTATGCATGCGGCCACGTTTCCAATTGTTTGACAACAATTGATGACGTTTTTTCTAAAAGTCCTCTCGACTCTCTGGCGAAGAGCCAAGGGGCGAAAACCAAACGATTACTCCCGGAGGAGTTCTGCTCCCTTAAGGAGCTTAACGTCCCAAATGGACAAGTACGCCCTCAAAAGGGCAAACACTGAGTGTTCCTACTCTAGACTGGCTGAATAGAACAGAAGCCACAACCAGAAGCCAAAAGCCAACAATTGATGACGTCAGCGTATCGTCAATGCACAAGGTCTATTGGAGAATAATGTTTGTAAGATTTGCGTCTATCTATACTCACTTTCGGGAAACATTCATTTACTTGGCTTGGCTTAGTCCAAAACGACTGGACCGTGCCAGTGATCAGCACTTCCGCCCCTCACTATACCTTTACGATGAGGGGTCACCGCGTTTGGTATCTATGCATGGAAGTACTATACTTCCATGATCTATGCTTGTAATATCTTTGAGAGCAACGTCTCAACGCGACTGTGAAATCTGGACCCAAGAGATGATTGGCTAACACACAATGACGCGCGTGTGATGTCAAAGTAAATTAGGCATAGTGAAAGATGATCAAAAATAGAATTGCGACCTTCTCTTTTGACATATGTCTATATTTCCTATCAGCGGTTAAGGTAGCAAACAGTGTGTCATTATTTGCTTAGCTTTAAGGCAGTCATTCGTCACTACAAATTACAATTTAACTCGGAGTCTACCAAACATATCAATCAGTGCAGCTCCTTGATTGACATCAACTTACAAAAATACAGAGCGGTTCATATTACACTGCATGCATTCATTCATAGTATTATGGTTACACACTGGGGCATTATATGCCCTAAAGCCAAAGTAATAATAATCATAATACAAAAATAGGGCTTTCTGGATAAGGATGACTTTTAGACAGCTGTGGAAACCCCCCATGACCCAACCTAGAAATGCAAAAAAATCCTAAAATAACGGCCTTTTCTCTCTTCTTTAACTTTTCGTCCATGTCGTAACCCCTCCCCCATGAATTTAGTTAGACGGAGTTTTACTGCCCAGTTTCCAACCTGTTGGTCCAAGTCGAGCCGCCAACGTCCTTTTTTCCAGTTGTGACTCACTGGCTAGTTTTCCTACTCCATTGCTTGTGCGGAGCGTCACGCACAGCGACAGTAGATTCCATTTTAGAGTGGTTGGTATAACTCGACCTGGGAATAGATCCCGGGCCTTCCGCTCAAGAGGCGGATGCTCTTACCGTTAGACCAAACACGCGGTCACCCCCTCCCCCCCCCCCCACCCCCGTTGAAACAATCCTGGCTACGCTACTGTGTGGGAAGGACTAGAAGTAAGACTGTTGTTACAATTGGAATAGTCTGGAGTGATGGATATACTTGCCTTCAAATGTTCTTTCATCGGTATACTCCAGCATTAACTTAAAATAAGAAAATAAGTATCCTTCCAAGCCTGTTCAAGTTGACTTATCAAAACTACCAGCGACAGCTGCGTATACATATTAAATTAATAAATGTTAAGAACGTAAATCCTATGATGACTGGCCTTGTTAACAGGTTAACGAACGTTTAGTGTATGGCGCCACTTAATTGTAATTAGAAACACCTTAACAGACAAATGTAGCGGATGATGAAATGTGCCTTTTAACATGAAAATCACTTGTGTTTTTAAAAGGGGCTTTCTTTCAGAGGTAATTAACCATTCTTCAGAGGTAATCAACCGTTGAAATAAACGAAGTGTTAAAAGACCATCAATTATAGTACGTGATATAAATCAGTGGGGCATTTAGAGTACATAGACGTAGTTCAAAAGGTTGCATTGAAAGAAAATGCAGTAACCTTAAAGGGAATTATTGCGTTTGTTTTACAAGAAAATTTCCTCCTATTTAAATCAATATTTATTGACACAGAGTGATAAAATAATGCAGTATGGTGGTCTTCTTTTCAAGAAATAAGTTTCCCTCAGGTCGAAATTCAGTGATTTGTTACTCAAGATTTATTTGTTCACCAAAACTTTTAACATTTCAAAAGATGCAACTTCCATAGCTCTTCTTGTTCATAATATTTTAAGGATATGAAGCTATTACTTGGGTGTATGGTTGACAATGAATGGTTTGATGATGCCTTGAGCTATTTTCTTTGAATGCTATGCTGGAACATTTTAACCCTTTACCGTTGGGCTCCGATCGGGGCATATTTGCGCGCCTCGGGAGTGGGCGGAAAAGCGGACGTAGCACGCCCCGCATCAGCTTCCGTAGGCCATTGACCCCGTGACCTTAAACTATTGTCTCTCTCGTTGTTGTGGCCGAATTTTCGGGTAGCTACTCGCAGTTTCGAGCTCCGCGTGAAACAGTAAAGATGGGTGACAGCCGAGCTCTCCGCATGGGTCCAAAAGGACCCAAACAACGGTAAAGGGTTAAACGCAGTATTTCCCTGTAACTTGAATTTGTCTAATAGACTATCTTGTTTCGTGGATATCTCTTGAGAATCATGTGTCAGTATTTTTCCTCTTCAAGTGAAAAATTGGTTTACCTGTGAATATGCAAAAATATATCCTGAAACATTCTAAAAGATACTTGGGAAGAAAAATAGGAAGAAACTGTGAGAATGAATTTGTTGTTGTTTCAATACAGGTTTGGGCCGACTGTTTTTTCTCTGTAAGAAGTGCAATAGCATTAAAAGTCTAATCTTACACCCCCCCCCCCTAAAAAAAAAAAGACAGTCAAGTGCATAGCTACTAAACAACACTACATTTTCCAAAACGACTGTGACACGGCCATTTGCAGACTGCTAGTGGCGAATCGCGAATAGGCCCACAGTCGGAAGGGAGGGTGGTGTTACTTGGGTGCCTCACACCAGCTGTACAGCTGTCCAACTGTGGTACTATTTCAGACTCCCGAAATAATTTGTCAATTATAGCACCATTTCGCCTCTGGAGTACACATATTGAACGAAATTTTCTGACGTGGAATGGACAGTTGACACCCTAACCCCTGGTCCCCCTGGACCTTCCTCCGGGACAAGTTCAATAGCCACTCTCCTTCAGCAACTTCTGAATCCGCCACTGTTTCAATTTCATTTTCCATTTATGTGGTTGAGTAGCCTGCTGTCAATCTGACATCATTATTAGGCAAATTTTCTCAAGGGTAGGGGGCACGAAGTCAAAAGGGCGAAATTGTTTTTTGCCTGTGGGATATGATGTAGTAGTACAACTGCACTTGCGTCAAAATTTATATAGCGTTTGCAGGCAAAAATATACTGATAGGCTACTGGCTCTCCATCCTGGTCTCTCTACTCTTTTGGTTATACCAACCTGCCTACCACAGCCTGGTTACCACCGATAAAATGAAAAGAGTTTACTCCTCTCTTCTATTTGTAACATCTTATCTCTGAATGAGGTGCTCTGAACAGAAAGCTGTCACTTGTGGCAATGCTTCACTTTGAAAGACTGACCATTTTCTTACACTTTACGATGACAAAACGTTTTTTATTTCTAAAGGCAACGTTCATAGCGATCAGTTGCTTCAATGTCACGTCCGCAGTTAACAACCATGACGAGGTATCTATTGTATTTATGAAATTATATCTTCATTTCAAAAAATAGGCCCGGTCATGTCACGTAATGTGTCTTGGAGGGTGACACTTTTTATTACTTTCTACAGTGTATATGATACCTCTCGTGCGCGTATTTGCAAATTTCGTTTTCAAAAGGTCGTGGTTATCTTCATTTTAAACAAATTTCAATGACAAGATGTTCGATCATTTTGTAATTCTTTGCAGATTCACACTTGTTCTTCAGAATCTCTCACTTTCTTCATTTCGATCACATGTCAAAGTGTGTGCCTGGGCAACCGACACAACAATCGCAGCGTATAAGTTGGATCCCGTTGAATGGTGTTATCAGGGAGCTGTTATTTGGATAACATCTCCAGATAACAGCTCCCTGGTGTTACAGTTCAGTGTCAAGAGCAGTCTCCCCCAAACTAATTTTGAAGCAACGGCTAAGCATCACAACTTGCTTATTTCTCTTCAAAGTATCTTCCATCATATTTTAATCACTTCAATATTGCATATGCAAGTTAAACCAAGCAGTTATTTATAATAAGTTTCACATTTCAAGAGAAAAATGTCAACAGCCAATCATTAAACTGGATAGTCATCTACGCTTCTTCAAGTTGAGATGACTGCTCTTGCCCTTTAAGCTAAATAACCCGCAGAAAGCTAGTCGAAGATTACATACTACTTTTGACCGGGAAATTCGGGCATTTGGGAAAATAAATACAGAATTCCCATGACAACGCGGCGTGCTTTAGCTATTCTCCACGAGAACGTCCCGTTTGCTGCCGCAAGTTTGACTGATCCTTTGCTCTTTGAAGTAGGACAATCGCGTGGCCCCTTATTCCTGCCACTTGACACAAATTCAAAGACGAATGCAAGGATTCCAATTTTATAACTGGGGAAAATCTCCATGCAGGGGGTGCCGCCAGAAACGAACGATGGAAGAAGTGGAGGCGAAGGACACCTGAAATTTATCCAAGAGACGAATGAGTAATTTTCAATTTTTCAAAAGAAAAAGAAAATAAATTTGTTTCAAAATGAAGGGATGGGTTAAATTTGATAGGTCGGGATTACGTTGACCAGAGTTATTTGACCTGCTCTTTCATAATTTCGTGTCAGAATTGCAAAATTGTCAAAAGCTGTCATTCAGTTTGAATTTGGGGTTTGGCCGTTTTCCAAGAACCTGATTCGTCCATCGGTCAGCGGCGTAGCCAGGATGGCATTTTTAGGGGGGCTTAAGTAACAAGTGGGGGGCTGGTACCTCCTAGGGTCAGAGGCGGCGAGACTATCTAAGCGGAGCGCCACCATCAGTTGGCGCGGAGCGTACAAAAAATGTCGGGCTTTGCACACCCTCCAGATGGCTGGAAACGGCACTTCCCACGTGTTTTAAGCTGGATGTAACCAGCCTTGAAATATGTACCTCATGTCTGCCACTTCTCAAATAATGAGAATAAAAAAATCAATCTTTGAAAAATGGTAATGCTTACACTTATTAGAAACACGAAAACTGGGCATTTCTTATCTGTGGTCTGGGGGATGAGACTAAAGGGAACCGGTATCTTCCTTTCCCTTGGGAAAGTGTCCCCCTCTGGGAAACTTTCTTTGCGATAGATTGTCCAGATGCATCAAAATGGTGCTATGTTTGGCAAAACTGTGAACTGATTTTAGGCCTACTTCTTAGGATTTTCCTTTTTGGTGAGCACGAAAAATTTCAAAATACTTATTTTTAGTATTTGTAGAGATTTTACAAGTGAAATACATACTGTCAAAGGAACATTTTTTCCGGTTTTCAGTGATGTCTAGATGCAAAATGGCGTCGTATTTGTTCGGTCATGGGTACATTACGAAGTCAAAATTAAAATACTACGAGTAAATCTCTCAAAATATTTAAACCGCAAGGCAGAAGTAGGGATCATGTGGGAAACATAAAATCCGGACCTTGGGGACATTTTACAAATCCGCCCGGATGCCAGTGTCAACTAGTGAAAAAGAGGACTTGTCGAAAATCTACAGTGGCACTTGGCATGGGCAGGAGAGAGACACGACATGGACCTACTTTTTAAGGATGGAAGGGAAGAATCATTCGAAGGCAGAACCTTGTACTTACGGCATATTTTGTGTATGATAAAGTTTAGGAATGGTCATGCAAGAATGGTCTCCAGTGTATGATTGTCTTGTTTTCAGTAAAAAACCAGCCATCCGAAAAGAAGAACGAGACTTAACTTAACAAAGTAACATTTGAGTTTGTAGTCGAGACGTTTGTTTTTATCTTCGAAGTGAAATGCAATATACGACAGTGCAGATTATATACGGTATCTTATTTAGTGAAACAGGCATTTCAAAGTTATTACTTGATTTCATACGTGCGCACAAAAAGTGTTTTACACACATTCATGCATGTTTTCTCAATTGTTGCACATTTTATTTATTTACTGTTTTTGAAGGAAATACTTCAAAGTTTACTTCCGTTCAAACATTCTATTTTTTCTCAATTACTCTATCAGGATGCAAAAATCTGGGGGGGGGGGGGCTGAAGAAAATCTGGGGCCTATCCCCCCCCCCCCTCCCGTGGCTACGCCACTGCCATTGGTTAAAAAGACCCTCATTTGTCCTGGGCAAAAAATGTGAGCATATGACACGTGCTTTGTACGCAGAGCGACACCACCAGTTGTGGAGCGTTCAGTACAATGCTTGGATGAAAACACTCCCCGCATTACAGGAAATGGCTTCAGTTCGCGCCCATTTGAATTTTCATGCTTTCTGTTCACTAGCACTTTAACCCATGTAATTTTACGAATGGCGTCATTTATGGCTGTGTTAGGCTGCCTAATCTCGGCCTGTTCTAGAACAGAGGTCAGTGTTCTTGTAACAGTCAATTACGAAAGAAAACTTTCGCGAACTACCTCGGTCTGTGGTGCAGCGAGAATGAACAGTAAACAAGATGGCGGAGATAACTTCTCGCGGAAGAAATGTTAGGGGATATCAGCAGCACGATGACTAAACTTAAGCAGAATATATGTAACCGGAGAGGAATACATCACTAGCACATAATTTTAGGGCTTATTTGGAACATTTAATGTAGTTTATGTAGCAAAAGTACGGTGGTGAAACTATGCCGTGATATTTGTACGGCAGGACGTTGGGCCCACATGCATAACGTGACGTGTACCCATAATAAATTTACCTGCAGGTGTTTCGACACTGAAGAAGGGGTTCCCATGTTCTTGACATTTTCTGGAGAGCCCCCCCCCCCCTTCAAAAAAAAACTTATTTTATTTTGAAGCAACAACTAAACTTCAGATTTCTTCTTATTTCTCTTAAAAGAATCTTTCATCATATTTTAGGACTTAACTATAGCACATTCAAGATAAACCGATCAGTTACTTCTAGTTATTCTCACATTTGAGGAGAAAAAAAAAAGGTCACATGGCTCTAAACACCCATTCATGAAACAGGATAACCCACTACATTACTCCAAAATGGGGCAACTGCTCTTGTCCTTTAAGAACAGTTGGGTGCTAAATACAGCCCATGGACTGATGATTCGATGATGAATATCATAACAAGATAAGAGTTTTTTTACACTCTAAAATCAAAAGAGTGAACTAAGTCACTATTTGATAGAGTGAAAAGTGTAAATTCACTCCATTAGAGTAATAATTCACTCCAAGAAGATTGAAATTCACTCCAAAAAGAGCGAAATTCCCTTAAAACGAGCGAAGTTTCACTCTTGATGGAGTGCCTACAGTGATCACTCTTAAAAAAAAGAGTGATCATTGCAGGCACTCGTGTAAGAGTGAATTTTCCCTCTCCCTGTAGTGAATTTCACTCTTTTTGGAGTGAGTTTCACTCCTCTTGGAGTGAATTATCACTCTGATAGAGTGACTTCATACTTTTAAACTCTATCAAAGAGTGACTAGGTTCACTCTCTTGTACTTTTAGAGTGTAAGTACAACCATTCATGAAAGAATCAGCAAACTAGAAAGCCAAAAGGCTTAGTGATTCCTTGCCATCAAATACCTTACCTGCTTTCAAATTGACAGTATTTGATGGGTTTTTCTTTACATTTTAGGCACAGAATTTTCACAATTTTACCCCTGGTGACCTCAAATGACCTTTGACCTCTACCAAAAGCAATAGGCCTCTTTCTCTCAACATGACAAATATATATACCAAATATAAAAAGTATCGGTCACTCCTATCTGAAGATATCATGTTTACAAGCCATTTTCGGTGTTTTTGCATTTTTACTGCTAGTGACCTCAAACGACCTTTTACCTCAACCAAAAACAATAGGCTTTTTCCTCTCAACGTGACATATCTATCTACCAAGCATGAGAGGTGTTGGTCACTCCCATCTGAAGAAATCATGTTTAAAAGCCATTTTCGGTGTTTTCGCAATTTTACCGCTGGTGACCTCAAATGACCTTTGACTTCTACCAAAAGCAATAGGCTTCTTTCTCTCAACATGACAAATCTATATACCAAATATGAAGATTATCGGTCACTCCTTTCTGAAGATATCGTGTTTACAAGCCATTTTCGAAGTTTTCGCAATTTTACTGCTATTGACCTCAAATGACCTTTTACCTCTACCAAAACAATAGGCTTCTCTCTCTCAACATGAAAAATCTATATACCAAATATGAAGAGTGTTGGTCTCTCCTAACTGAAGATATCATGTTTACAAGCCATTTTCGGTGTTTCGCAATCACAATAGGGTTCTTCCTCTCAACATGACAAATCTATATACCAAGTATGAAAAGTGTCGAACATTCCTATCTTAAGATATCATGTTTACAAGCAAGTGTCACAAACACATACACACACACATACACACACACACACACACACACGACATCACCATCGCATAGATTCCTTGCCTGCCTACGGCAAGGAATCAATAACACCGTCAAAGTCAGAATCGTTTTAATGATGACTATTTCATCACTCAGATGCAACCTGACAACAGCATTACAGATAAAAGTATTCAGGTGCTAGCTAGGAATGCAGCCAAGGAAAGCAAAGTTTTACCAGGTTTAAAAAATGAGCTGATATATTTTTGCAAATTCACATGCAGGTAAATTCATTTACTTGATAATAAATGATGGTAATTTCTAAATTCACTTTTAAAGCAACCACACGTGAATGTAGACATGCGAAACATTACAAGTAACGAGCCTTCACTAAATTAAGAAAAGACAACTTCAACTGAAAAAGCGTGACGAGCATTGGTTTCAAAATATGGTTACTAAATTACCATTTTATTAGCCCTGTAAAATGTTTACGAGCGTTGCAGATAAAAGTTGTTTATTCAGGTGCTGGGAAATGCACCTGACGCCAGCAAATATTACACCAGATCAAAAAACTTGTACTAAACATTAGCTTGGACGGCATTATGTAATTGAGTATTGGGGATCTGATGTGAGAGGAACTTGATATATTTGCCAACAGGACACAAAGGAATTATAGACCAAGCTTTTCAATCTGTTTTGATGAAAGTGTACCTCAAGTCTAAAATTCCAAAATATAAATTATATATCATGAAAAATGAATTCAAATCGTCCAAGTCCCATCTTCACAGGACATTCCTGAGCTGAGACGTGAAATTCTGAAGTTTATTCTCTCAATTTAAAAAGGAACATTGAGTAACAATTTGTGATGTCATTGTTGTACTACAAAAAAATGCAGTCTTTGTATTTCTTCGTTTTTCTGAAAGTTACTGCACCTTGAACCAATATGTGATAGCACGATTTTGGGGTTATGTAATTTGTTATGTAACAAATGTAATTGGTTTTGAGCATTCTCTGTGAAAATGCTATTCAAGCAAACAGAAAGTGTTCAAGGTCGTAAAACATTTTTAATTTTAAAGAGAAACAATTAGGCGATGTGAGTTGTACAAATAGAAAGTCACAAATTATTCCGCAGTGACTATTAAAATTTAGATGAATAAATTTCAACATTTACTATTTCAACAATGGAACAAATTATGTGTAAGATTTTTTTTGCAAACCTCTAAAATATATGTTTTTCAAATTTTAGACTTGAGGTACACTGCAAGGGCGTAAATTCTTACCGTCACATGACTATTGGGAATCATTAGCTACATGTTCCAGATGTGTTGCTCCCGTCCCTAAAATGCGTTCTGCGGTCTGTGAAAAAAATCTTATAGACGAATCCAGACAACAAGTGATGGTCTTATTTTAGTCGGCCATAACTGGGGTCTACCACCTGTAACCTTTCAATTTTCTTTTGTACACTAATTTTTCTTGATTCCTTCAATTTCACTGAATCTGAGGGTTTGAAATTCATGTAGACATGTAGAATGAAGGTGATTTAAGGTTGATGGACCCCACTAATGGCTCCCTACAGTCACAAAACACAAACCCTGACCGGATTCGTCTATACGGTTTTACTAAAAGGAAACAGTTGCGTAACAATTAGATAGCGTGAGAACGCGCTCGAGTAGTTGATGCGCAGTGTTTAATGCGCGCTGAGAAGCCCCCAAACATCATGACAGGGAGGCTGAAAAACCGCTGACGAAACCAAGATCCTGGTTGAGACCATAAATATGACTTTTAAAGCATTTTCTATCCAAACGCATTTTCACTTTTATTTGAGAGTCTATTTGGATAAAAAATGCAAAGCCATTAAATATACTAGTCACAAACTCTGTTCGACTTAGACAAGATCTGCATCCATGTTTCATGATAATTTTCATACTCGATAAACAGAACACACCCTCCACAAAAAAAAAAAAAAAACAGGGCAGGTAGACAGACAGACAGACAGACAGACAGACAGACACAGAGAGCCAGGTAGAAACAAAGACATATATAAAAAGATACACAGTCCACTGCAGTTGTATAAAGTTGCCCATCATACTGAGGTAAGAAGGGCAATATCACTTCAAAATAAAACAGCCAGCCATCATTTCTTGAGGTTTATCATTGACACCTACACATCCTCTGAAATCTGCAGATTTTAATGACTCTTTCAAATGTTTTATTTCCTTACAGATTCCTTCCAAATTTTCATAACTAGGTAAGGTTTTTAAGTAGCATTCAAATGTGACTTTGGAACATGTTTTAAGTTGCCAACAAGTCAGGCCGCAAAACGAAATTTGTATAAACAGATAAAGGCAGTCAACTCTCACCTCAAACTACCATTTTTGGTAATTAGAGTCAAAATGTCAAAAAAAAAAAACTTCAAAATGAATTTTGTCTTTGATTCTAATGAGAACCCAGAGTCTACAGTATGTACAATCCTGACACTATTAAAGGGATTTGCTTTTGAAAAATCCCACATAGCTTTAAAAGAATAAAGCTCTAGTCATTATCATGCTATTTGGTCTCAACAATAAATCCCAGCAATAGCTTCATCTCCTCAAAATAATTATGCACAAGAAGAGTTATGGAAGTTGCATCTTTTAAAATGTTGAAAGTTTGGGTGAACAAATCATTCTTGAGCAACGAGCAACTGACTTTCTATTTTAGGGAAACTCTGCCATACTGCTTTATTTTTTTTTTAAATATTTATCACTCTTTGTCAATAAATATTTGTTTTAAAAGGATAAAATTTCATTGTAAAACAAACGCAATATTTCTCTTTAACCAAGCTCTATGAATTATGACGTCATCTCGTTGCCAAGCCATCATATAATGATCTGGTTGTGGTAGATAGTTAATGGGGTTTTACAACTCAGTTTCTAACCCTTTAGTTTAAAGGCTCAATTCTCTCATCCCAAATAGTACCAATTCTCCTAACCTTCTTAATTAAGCCCCTCCCACAATTGTCCAAAATTCACCCTCATCCAGACACAATCTCAATTTACTCTTTCAGGGTGAGTATAGAAAGCTCAACATGTATTTAATCAAAACACTCTCAAACAGATCATGCTTTGTAATATAAGCTTTGGAACTCTGCATTGTTTGAATTTGTAGGCAATCAAAAAGCTAAGCCAATTTAGAGTTTCTGTTACCCTATACTAGAAGTGTAGTTTGGGGTGAGAGGATTGGCCCTTTAAAGGCCCAGTTCTCTCACTCTAAACAGAACTAATTCTTCCAACCTTCTTACTTTAAGCCCCTCCCACAATTTTTTGAAATTCATCCTTACCCAGACACAATCTCAGTTTATTGCTTCAGGGTGAGTATAAAAGAACTCAATGTGTATAATCAAAACACTCCCAGTACAGTTCAAGCTGTGTGATATAAGCTTTGGTACTCTGCGTTGTTTGAATTAGCTGTCAATCAAAGAACTGAGCCAATTGAGAATTTTGGTATACCACTACCAGAATTGAAGTTTGGGGTGAGAGGATTGGTCCCTTAAGTCAAGCTCGTCACTGACATTTCCAGTTATGTCTCACTGACTTGTTTTCACTTCTCCATTGCGTATGCATGCTTGAGCATCAAACATTATGACTCTAGCTTTCATTTTAACGTTTTCGATACAACCCGGCCACGAACTCCAGGTCTACGGGTTTTATAGTATACGTCTTAGCAGCTCATATTAACAACTCGAGCTCATGACGACTCGATTGAAATTTTTTATCTGACAAACGTAGTCATATGGAGGTCCACATTCCCTGCAGTTATTGAAAAGAGCTGCTCCCCATTAGTATTAAAAATATGCATAAAAACCATTCCAAGCACTGTCAGTTATAAATTGGAAATGTAAAATTCTAAAATTCTGTGATATTGGTCACATTAAATCCGATTTCACTTACCTCCAATGGAGCATTTTCGCGTATTTCGAGTGCCGCAGAAAGTACCAAAAGTGAGGGAAATATTCCATAAGTACGGTCTCAGGCAAACTAGGCATCAAATTCCAAGGGATACAAAGTACACCATGAGAACTTTTATTGCTAGCCGTTTGGTGAAAATTTCAAGTTGACCATGTAGTCCTTAACTTTTAACCTCTTATCATATAATGTTTAAGAAAGGATACTGCTTCAGAATTACTTGGTGAAAAAGCAGATAGTCATTGGCAAATTAGGGGGAAGTCAACAAATTAAGTTTAAAAAATTACAAAGAGACCAGTAAAATCAATTTTGGTACTTAAAGTGCTGGTGTTATTTAGGGGATATTCTGTGTAAACGATATAGCTGTATGCTTCGTTCCAACACTTCTCTAATCCAATCCAGCACATCATGAAATATGAACAGCTTGTCAGTATGTCAGATTATAACTTGTTAAAGTATATTCGTCTTAAAAAGTTTGCTAACTTTCCCAACTTGTTGCAAACTTGCAGGTAAAATGTAAAACGCCGACTTTAACGTTTACGTTACACTCTCTTCCCATCGTTGTCATATAATGCAATGAGAGCCGCGGCCTTGGACTTGAACAGCCTACTTAAGGCTACTAATAGTTCATTACATGGCGCAATTTTAGTAGGAATGGCTCTTAAGTATCCCCGTGAGTCTATACCGCCTAGCACGCAACGTTTTCATCATGTCTCATGAGTTTTCCAATTTAATCATTTTTAATTTCATATTGTCCTCTACGAGTTGTTATTAGAGAATAAACGATATCTTTTTCGTCTGCTCTGGTATCTCATACACATTACGTTGTTCAAATTCTTCGCGTTTTCACCTTTAAAACCGGTGATGAAATTCATCCCTTGTCCTTCCTAACGGTTACAACTTACAACTAAAACTGAAATACCATAGGTTTTTACACAGTCGTTTTGAGTTACGCAAATTTTTGTGGTCCTTATATATTCTCGACGGCGCCAGTTTATACTTTAAAATACTTCTTCATTCCAAAGGATATCAATTCTGTTTAGGAAACCAAATATCAAATGAGGAGAACAAAACCAAAAGCCATGCCAGTATCTCTTTAATCATTTATTACACATCAGAGTTTTCAAAATACCTTGGTGGAGGAGGGAGTATAATACAAGTCCCTCGTGAATGTAACAGGAGCAGCACATGTAAGGCATTTGGACAGTCGACTAAGAATGTATAACCAGTGACGACGACACCATCTTTATCTTTCTCAAAATGTCATTTCGATCAGTTTCACTTTTCCAACTTTAAATACGTCAAGTTTGCCGAATGCGTGTTAATTATGTACAATGCTTAAATTAAAGGTAGTGTGACATGTCAGCAGAATGCTCTGATTTTATTTCGGAGGAAAGGAGTATTTTTTCTTAAAGAGAAATCTGTCAGAATAATGTCAATATCTTTTACGGTTCTCAAGATAAACCTCTTCGAAGTTCTGAATGTTTCCGGAGTAACCTCTTGCCTGGGCAGAAATAACGATGTTGAGATTGAGAGTTGCACGTGATGACACTCTTTTTATGTAAACCCTATATGATTTACTTCTTAATTACTGATAAGATGGTTCACGGGTTTGGTAAGTGGTACTGATGATTCTCAAGGACACAATTTAATCTTCCAAAATAAAACCCTCAGGACATGCTAATTTTACAACTTTTCTTGAAATATGTAGGTTGCAAATACAAAGGCTAACATTTGAAAAAGAAGGCATATCACTCTCTCAACATCTCATTTGCATATTTTGCATATTTAATTCAAGTTTCATTTTATTTCATTTATTTGTTTTTCATATCATCATACAAGTATGCATGCTCCACCCCTCAAGTGAAACAGAAAAATTAAAACTACAAAAATCAAACACGATACATCGCTATACAGGATTAATGTGATCTTGCCAAGTTCGTTTGTAGTCAATAATGATCCCCAAGAATTTTATTTTATAACTAGTTAAAGAATTTCCCCGTTTATGTTACTGTTTAAAGGTAGTGTGACATGAAAATAAAAAAAAATGGGTATTGGATGTAAAAAGCAATAAAAACCATGAAAAAGGCTACAATTTCCATCAAAATCTATCAAAAATTGACCATTTTACAGGGCAATTTCTGATTTGCACTTAATCATTAATAAATATGAGCTCAATATGCAAATCTTGTGATGTAATGGGAGGGACATACCATATACGGCTAATGCTGTCCTTTGTTTTTACAATCTTTATTTCAAGGACAGTTGTAACATTAGTTTGTCCCGAAGGTATTATTTTGGAAGTTTAAATTGTGTCCTTGGAAATCTTCGGTATCAATTACCAAACCATAAACTAACTGAAGTGTAATTAAGAGATAATTTATATAGGGTTAACAAAAGAAATGTCAACACCTTGCAACACTCCACATCATTATTTTAGCAAAAGCAAAACGTTTCTTCAGAAACATTTGAAATTTGAAGAGATATATCTTGAGAATCTTAAAAGATATTGAAATATTTCCAAAGGATTTTTCCTAAGAAAACTTCTCTCCGCAACTGCCAAGTGAAGTCAGGTCATTTTGCTGACATGTCACACTAGTCTACCTTTAAACTGAGAAGATTGTGGCCATACCGTATCCTTTGTTTTACTGATATTTACAGATAACTTGTTTACCCAGAACCAATCACTGTTATTTCTAAGTTCAGTACAGAATAGAGATAGTGTTTTTGAGTAATCATGGTCTTTATCAGAAAAAGATTGTATCAATTGTAAATAGGACAAATGAAGACCGTTAAGAAACAGAGGTTATATCATTTACATAAATAATAAAGAGGAGCGGGCCAAGGATTGAACTTGAGGAATACTTCAACGCACTGTAACCTGGGTAAATTCCACATTTTTAAAATAAGTATACTGTTTCCTAAATCAAATAGCTTTCGTCGATGCCGAGAACTGGAGGAAATTTTTACAAGTTCATCAAGACTAACAGGAAAAGGAAATAAATAATAGTTTTGCCAACTGAGAATTTCTGTATACTACTGCAAAAATTATCATACTTTGGGGTGAGAATTGACTGCCTTTAAAACAAATATTCGAAAATATCGAAGTGTAGTATAGAAGACAATTTTGGATTCTTTCAGAGACTTTTTTCCTTTGGGATTTTTCTTTTCTTTTTTTTTTTTTGTAGGGAAATTTCAAAAGTTTGGGGATTACTAAAGAATCTGCCCCATAGAAATATCCGAGGAAGCACGACGACTGAAGATCGTTGCTGTCACATACAGACGTGTGGTCATATAAGCGTAGAAATTGAGGCTCTGTGACGACATTTAAAAAATAAACGAAATTTTGATGCCTTTTTTAAACAATTATTTGAAAATGAATTGTTTACACTGGATGAAATTTGAAACTATACAAAAGAAATTTGGGAAACATACCGCACTATAGTTGACCGGCGTGACCGGTGTCACTTGATAATCTGGTAGCATATGGCAACTTTCGAGTTTTTTTTTATCTTCAAGACAAGGCCACTAGTTTAGGGCAATTTTTCCTTTTCCATGCATGCTGGTTTAATAAATTCGCACAATAAATCGTTCAAAATCAATTTCCATGCATTGGTTAATGTTCAAGAATACTACATGTAACTCATACCTTGTAATAGGTCTATCTTTCAATATTTATCTATTACGATCAGGTGACCGTAGGTTAGTATCACAGGATAAACTCACGGTAATAGATAACTCTCTTATCTTAGGCTTTTCCATTTTTCTCAGGGTTAAACCCCCGGCTGTTTTACTCTGGTTATTAATAAACGTATATGTTCACTTTTCGTATTTTAAATCAAAATTTTGTTTGCATATGAATGAACAATGTTGAATAACTGGACCTGTGTTCATTAGAACACGATGGCGCACTCTCAGGGGTTAATGCTTTTGTTGGATGCACCCGGACTAACCACGCATTAAGCCTAATCGTGCATTCTACCTCATCTTCACACTCCACTTCGGAATTACATGAGATTGCACAATTGACTAGCTTCAGTGCACATCTTGATCTCGTGAGGTGAGGACGTATTTGGCGTTCCTCTCCTCACGCTCGAATAACTTAATTTAGGATTATTCTGTGGTCCGTCGTTCTCCAGCCTATAATTAACCACCAGATTAGAGCTGCCTAACCTGTCATGAAATCAACTGATATTTGTCGTTAGTTGGGATTTTATCTCCCAGTTACCAGCCAATTAGTTTCAGTCGGGCCGGCTACGGTCTTTTTTCCAGTTGTGGCTCCACTGGCTTGTTTTCCATTATTCATTGTTTATGCTGAGTACCAAGCACAATGAGAGCAGGTTCCATTTTTAAAGTCTTCAGTATGACCCCGTCAGCAGGTCAGGAGTCAGTCGATCTCTAGACCTCTCTACGCGAATGCTCTAACCACTTGACCATGCCATCGGTCTGCATATTTAAAACTAGGCAAGTAATTCTAATGGGTGTGCAGAGGAAGGGGGAAAGAATGCTATTTTGCCTTCATTAAAATCACGAGAGTAGGGAAAACGAACACATTCATTCAACAAAATCATATTATTGAACTCCATAATTCGCAATTTATATCATCCACTCTTTTATACTTAGGCCTATTATACTCTAAAAATAAAAAGTTCATGAACGTAAGTCACTCTCTAATAGAGTGAAACGTGTAATTTGCTCCATTATAGTGTTTATTTACTCTACGAATAGTAACTCCACTACTCCACTAGTAGTGAAATTTTCTCCACGAAGAGTGAAAACTCACTCTTTATATCAACAGATCAAGTGCCTGCAGTTATCACTCTTTTAAAAGAGTGGTCCCTGTAAGCACTTCATCGCTCTTTTGGAATAAATTTCACTCTTTTGGAGTGAGTTTCACTCTTCTTGGGGCGCATTTCCACTCTTTTGGGGTGAACTTTGAAGCTGCCACTCTTCTAACGACTTAAACTATTTTTTTTACTTTTAGGGTGCATAATTTACGTAACACCAACACTGGTTAATAGTGACAATTGTATTTTGAAAGGCACACTGTATTTATTTACTTCGTCTGCGGTAGCAAAAATGGACGGTGAAGTAGGATGCAGTTTAAATGAGGTTTCACGGCTCAGTTTCTAACCAGCTGAATCATGTCTGTGTCAACCACGACCTTCTTTCAAGCTGTGGCCCACTAGCGCCTGGGGAAAATAAAGTTAAGATTTCGGTTCTGAGCCTGAGCCCAGGGACGGTGGTAAAGTTACCTACATCTTCAATTTATGCTTATTTTCAATGCTTTCAATTATGTGAGAATAGAACGATCTTAAGTTAAAGGTTGAAAATTAAAAAAAAATCATTCGTCTGGATTTCAGCATATGTGTTATTTGAAAAGATATTCAAAACAAATTGATACTATCATCAAAACCACATAACTCAAGACAACAATCTGTGACGAAATTTCATCCATTTTTATGGTTAAAGGGCAAAACCAATCGCCCCAATCTAGTTCTATAACAACAGCTAGACCGCGTGTTTGGTTTAAAGGTTTGGCATCCGCCTCTCACGCACTCTAAAATCAAAAGAGTAAAATTAGTCACTCTTTGATAGAGTGAAAACTGTCAATTCACTCCAAGAGGAGTGAAGTTCACTCCAAAAAGAGTGAAATTCACTAGAGAAAGAGGGAAAAATTCACTCTTCCACGAGTGCCTGCAATGATCACTCTTTTTTAAGAGCGATCACTGTGGACACTCCATCAAGAGTGAAACTTTGCTCGTTTTAAGGGAATTTCACTCTTTTTGGAGTGAATTTCAATCTTCTTGGAGTGAGTTATTACTCTAATGGAGCGAATTCACACTTTTCACTCTGTCAAAGAGTGGCTAAGTTCACTCTTTTGATTTCAGAGTGCGCGGAAGTCCCGGGTTCTTATTCCCAGGTCGAGTCATACCAAAGACTCCACTTCCGTTGTGCGTGATCAACAATGGAGCAATGGAGTTGGGAAAACAAGCCAGTGAGCCACAGCTGGAAAAATAGGCCGCGGCCTGCTCGACTTGAACCAATAGGTTGGAAACTGGGCCGTAAAATTCCATCCAACTACTGCCTGACTAATAACAGCTAAACCCGAAATGTTCTTTTCATTTCTTTCCAACAGTCCAAGGGTCTTTCATAGTTTTTCACGGTTAAAGTTACTATAAACACAAATTAGTCAGAACAGTTTCTTAACTGACTAATCACGTAAGTCAACAATAGTTACCAATATTTGACTAATATTTGACCAAGTTGAATTAACTTCCAACAATTATTGAACCTCCTTGACCAAATTTTGTCTGATAATCTCTAGTTCATTACTACGAAATAAGATATCATCACAAATTAGTCAAATATTAGTAACTTACATGCTTAGTCAATTAAGGCACCACTTTGACTAATCTGTGTTTACAGTGTATTGCACAGTCAGCTAAACCAAACATATACTCTCAGCAAAATTTCAGGAGGAAAAATATTGTCACGTGATTCTCAAGAGTCAATCATGAAATAGAATAGACCACGCTCTCATAATTCAAGTTGGGGTAATGACATTTTTCCTTTAATTGATCTCTCAACAGTAATGAGTACCACATTTTAGTAAATTGTTGTAAAAGTGCTGTAAAATGCTGCTTATCAAGCAAGTCGTTATGGGGAGATTCCAAGAAAAGATATAAAAATGAAATATATTTGATAACAATAACAGTTATGATAATATCTCAAGTTTTATTATGTAATGACATCGAAATAATGATCGTATACTTGCATTCTATGAGGGAAAACAATTCCCATCGCTTACAAAATTTAGTTTTACTTCATTAATGGTAAAATGCAATCATTTAAGTAGTTTCTCATCAAATTTGAAATCTTAATTCAAGAATAATTTACGGGACTACAACCCACACCTTAGCAATACATGCGTCTTTAAGATGTTGTATGTCATATCTTTTTATCAGATTTACGGAGAATGCCTTACGACTAAATACGTTAAATATATTTTTCAAAACCACAGATCACACTGGTGCCTGGGAAAATGGCACGCTTTGGAGAATCTAACACGCTTTGGATGCAGTGAAATTTGCCCTTGGATGATTATCTCAGGGTTGGCTATCATTCATATGCCTGTTTTGCTTATCCCGTAAACAAAATCTATTTCAACACTACCTTTTTTAATGAAAATACTTCTCTCAATCTAACAGCCGTTTTCCATCCGAAATCCTATCCAATTTGTTCTAAATCGGCCGAAGAACCGTTCTCTATTTGGAACTTATTCACACTCCAATAGTGTGAAAAGTTTGAATTCACGCTAATAGAGTGTTAATTCACTCTTAGAATAGTGAAATTAACTCCAAAAAGAGTGAAATTTACTTCAAAAGACTGAAATTTCACTCTTGGTGTAGTGCCTTCAGTGATCATTCTTAAAAATGATCGATTATTGCAGACACTCGTGGAAGATTGAGTTTTCACTCATCCTGGGGTGACTTTTACTCTTCTTAGAGTGAATTTCACTATTCTTGGAGTGAATTAACACGATTATGGGGTGAATTTGCACTTTATACTCTATTAGTGATTAGAGAGTGACTGAGTTCATTCATTCTTTTGATTTTAGAGTGTTTTGCCATCTTTTTGTAACTTCATAATTCTCAACAGAGCGATATTTGCTCGGAAACCTGCAGTTCAGTTCCTGTGCGCGTGTCGGATAAACGATGTCCGTCGATGTGACGTCAAAAACTAATTAGTTTACAATTCACTCTTTCATTTAGTCAGCTTCTGATATACCATTCATATGTTCACACAAACTGTTGACTTTTGTAGTTTTCCATGCAGATATGGAGACATTTTCAGCTCAAACTCACAAAAGTCGGACTGCAATCAGATCCGAATTTGCTGTATTATGACTCACGCTTTACTATATCTACAGTAATACGATGTTACTTGGTCACGTGCAGAAGTGTGATTCCATTTTTACGGTCCTCTACATTTTGTTTAAAATCGTCTCGACGTGTATAGACGCTTGAAACCTTTTTGCATGTGACATCTATCAGTGCCTTAATGTCCTTGGATAATCCTCCTTGATTCTCCAGAACTTGAACTTCAATGTCTATCATAACAGGACTCAAATAGTTGAACCAGAATGCAAGGCATTCATACTCGCGAATGGAGGCGGTCTAACGGTTCTAGTGATATTGATAGAGTTGCTAAATTTTAGCCACTCCCTGATACGAACAGGCAGTAGATGGTGAATTTGTTATGATGAAGAGGTTTGCGCATTTCAGAAAAGGATATCAGTGTTGAAAATTTATACAGGTGAAACATTAGTTATGTGAAGAAAGGGAAACAGAATTGTTTATGCTACAAGCTCAACGTTTAAAAAAGTACATATGAGTGATACGTATATATGATGTTAAAATTGACTAAACAAAACAGGCGGTGGATGATATTTTCTACTAGATCTAGAAAATAGAAGTGCTTCGATTGCAGAAGAATTGTTTTATTAATAATTTCCGACCGTAGCCAAAACTGTCAGAATTTCACACATATTATTGGCAGTTCAAAATATCAAAATTTCCTCACAAATGACAATTTCATTTTTTAAACTTCCTTAGTGTTCTCAGTATTGTTCGAGGACAGTGCTTATTACAGTTCGGCAGTTCAACCGTATCACCTGTAGGTATATGCATCGCATTATCACCAACATAGTAAGCACTTTCAGATCGGAAGAGATGTAACTTAACTATCATCTCGAGTGGCTAATGAATAAAGAGAGATAACTACGCAGTCTTTTATTTTGCTACTCCCTCGTCAGAGATCTCTCTTCCCATTCCTACCATAATTGTCAACAACATAAACAGTACCGGTATAAAATTTCTCACCTTCCTCTTCTTTCTTTGGTTGGATAGGTGCGCAGCTAGAAAGTCTTTTCCCTTACAGTAAGATTGCTCAAAGGAACCATTTTAAATTTGTCTTTCAAGATTGCTAAATTATTAGCATAGCCACCAATGAAAAGAATCTAATGTGAGAATATTTACAAAATGTAAAAAAAAAAAAAAAAAAAAAAAACTTGGGTTGAGGTTAACTAAGTTATTTCGATGCGGGTAAGCAAATAAAGCCTTGCGCATGGCCCATATTTGACTTTCCACTGAAACACATCAAACTCTCGAAATGACCTTTTTAAGCCGCGGTAGCACTTGATATCATCAACTGTATCACATGTCAATGCGGTGAACCAGTGGGTTCATCGTGTAAACAAAAAAAAAAAAAACTGTATCACATGTCGTTCGGCTGATCACGTGGTCACCGGCAAAGTAAGCGCATATTGGTAAGTTTCAGTTGAAACGTTTAGGTCAGAAGAAAACTACGCAGTTACTATTGCGCAATTTTCGCATCCGGGAGACTACGTTATCTTATCCGTTCTCTATTCCTAACCCTCTGTGACCGTCTTCAGTTTTGAACAAGATAAGATATAACTTAAGTTTGTCGCTCTTGTTACAGTTATGAGTTCCTTGGTCATGAAAAGAAATCACCCGTTCATATGGGCGGCCAAAAGGGCAAAAAAGACAAATGGCAAAATATTCATTTTAATTTCAAAAATAGATTTTAAAAGTAAAAAATATTCCAAGTAAAAAAAAATAAAAATAAAATGAGCAATGATTACATTTAAAAAGCGAGCAATACGTATTACGTCCCCAAAACAAATTAAAAAAAAAAAACACTACGAGTAGTTAAAATTAATCTTAAAATTAACGCATTACCGGTTTATCTAAATGAAATATCACAGTCCCCCAATAAATAAAAAATGGAAAACAAATAAAAAGAAATAAAATAAAAACGCAAATAGAAACGCAATTTTGTGTTTTTGTATTATCATGTGTTTTAATTTTACTCCCTGCTATCTGTTTTTTTTTTCTTTTAATTTATTTGCCGGGTTCCTTAATAGTTATTTAAAATCGTCTTTTTTGCCCTTTTGGCGCGCTACAGGTGGCCAAAAGGGCAAAAAGACAATTTGGGAAAAAGACGAACTGCGGAAAAGACGATTCGTGAAAAATAATGAGGGCGTCCTGAGATTGATGGATTCAGAGCACCTATCTCTATAAATATGCTTGGACAGCGCATTAGATACCCAAACCCGCACGTCCAGTTAAAGCCAGCGCGAAGATTTGCTTGCAGCCATGCACTCCCTTTGTTGAGGAGCATGTAGCAAGGCATTACGCAAATCAGTGGGCAGTCTGAGTCGATCGGGGTGTTATTTAGCTAACAACACCTCCATGGTGTGATAACGTTTTCTGTCAGCAAACAATCAGTTAAGAGGTTGGGGAAGGGAATCATATGAAAGTGTGGGGGACTTTTTCACCATTTGTGGTGGAAGGGGCAACGGCGTCGTCCTGGGCAATAATTGCTGTGTGTTCCATCATTTTTGGAAAAGTGAGGGTGCTTTTTGAAGATGTGCCCCTTCCAAAAAAGTGAGGGGGGTCCCACGCACCTCCCGCCAAGGATCCACGCCCAAGAATTAGCCCGCTTTGGATGGGTAGTTTGTCATGCATAAACTGGCGGGCTGAGAATTAAGGTTCATGTGAAGTCTCATGGTGCTCAAGTTCACTGAGTAGTTTTGTTTGATCCTTCCATATGGAACTAGTGAGCGAACCATTCGGTCCGTCGGAAAAATCTGTATGGAGCTCATGATTTCTGCAGGTAGCAAACCTTTATGGGATTCACAAGGGGCCCAAATGGACCAGCCCATATATGTCCGTATGACCCATATGGGATAGTTCAGGGTCCTACGTAGCAACTACCCCATTAGGGGCCAGATCTAGCCCATATGGACCTTATGGGCATATGGGCTGGCCCGGACAAAATGAGCCCCTTACAAATTTTGGTTGCAAGTCCATATCATGGCCCCATACGATGGCGCATGTTAGGTCCCTAGGGATCCCTTATGGGAATGTCTTATCCCTGTCCCCTTAGACCCCTCCCTCATGCCAACGATCACAAAACTTACCCCCCCCCCCTCCGTGACGAAAATTCTGACGACGCCGTTTCCCCTTCCACCGCAAATGGTGAAAAGGTCCCCCACACTTTCATATGATTCCCTTCCCCAACCTCTTAACTGATTGCTTTGCGGGCCGAGAGAAAACGTTATGACTCCATGGAGGTGTTGTTAGCTAGTAACACCTCCCTGATCGACTCAGACTGCCCACTGATGTGCGTACTGCCTTGCTACATTCTCCGCAACAAAGGGAGTGTATGGCTCCAAGCAAGTCTTCGCGGTGGCTTTAACTGGTTGTGCGGGTTTGGATATCTAATGCGCTGTCCAAGCATATTTATAGAGATAGGTGCTCTGAATCCATCAATCTCAGGACGCCCTCATTATTTTTCACGAATCGTCTTTTCCGCAGTTTGTCTTTTTCCCAAATTGTCTTTTTTGCCCTTTTGGCCACCTGTAGCGCGCCAAAAGGGCAAAAAAGACGATTTTAAATAACTATTAAGGAACCCGGCAAATAAATTAAAAGAAAAAAAAAAACAGATAGCAGGGAGTAAAATTACAACACAAGATAATACAAAAACACAAAATTGCGTTTCTATTTGCGTTTTTATTTTATTTCTTTTTATTTGTTTTCCATTTTTTATTTATTGGGGGACTTTGATATTTCATTTAGATAAACCGGTAATGCGTTAATTTTAAGATTAATTTTAACTACTCGTAGTGTTTTTTTAGTTTGTTTTGGGGACGTAATACGTATTGCTCGCTTTTTAAATGTAATCATTGCTCATTTTATTTTTATTTTTTTTTACTTGGAATATTTTTTACTTTTAAAATCTATTTTTGAAATTAAAATGAATATTTTGCCATTTGTCTTTTTTGCCCTTTTGGCCGCCCATACGTTCAATGTTTTCTTTACAATAACGCCGTAACCTTCACGTCAACAGATTGCTCGCATGTTTCAAACTGTAAGAAAAGAAGGGTAGTGACCATGTCATAAAGAACGGCAGTTGACAAAACCATGGAAGTACTACCTCGGATAGAAAGGGCTTCTGAGAACCCCATATAGTCGCTCCCTGGTCGTTCCAAGAACCATGTAATTGAAATATCCCTGAACTAATATGCCTCATTGTGTGATGAAACCTGAGACATCCTTAAATAAATTATCTGTTTTCATGGTCAACGCCTTTTAATTTACAAACATTACAAAGTAACAAAACCAACAAGGCACAGAATAAAAACACTGTAACAAGTCTATAGAGCGGCTGCTATACTTCGCATTCGCTCGTAACAAGCAAAAAGGGGCGATATATTCTTTTCTCATAGAAACAGCCTTTACCTAGCTGTTCCTGTATCTGCCCTTGGTCGTGACTGGTTGAGGTCTTTTGGAGAGGAACTTATGCGCTCTGGTGTACCCCCCGTAAATTCGCATTCATTTTTCAAATTTCAAATCGACAACAGTTAAGGAATATTGGGGCTACTTTCTTTTTGTCTGTCGGGTGTAACAAATTAAAGCAAATTTCCGAGAGTTCGAGATAATGGACAAGTTAATTCTATAGTATTGTATCATTACAGATATAGGTATACTATATGTGTTCAACTGGCAAAAGTTATGCCTTAAAATTGATCTACATTGGTAAAGAATTACACACAAATTTGGCCGTAAAACACCAAAATTATGACCTGAAAATGACATTGGTGTCGAGGTGCTATTCATATCACGGATCAAATGCCCATGGTTTCCAAATACCCGTTAGGTCTCATACAATTGAACCCCTCACCGAATATGTAATTGAAATAACTCGAGGTCAATTAGTTCAGGTGCAAGCAAGCATACTTGCTTTTCTTGTCTTCTATTTAAAGGAAACACTGAACACAGTATAGCCATACTCTGTGCAAACTGATGCACAACATTACACTGGTCACATGTCCTTCATGGACCAATCAGAGTAGCCTATTTCATAAGCAGGCATCAGCCAGTCAAATGAATATGAACATGGGTGAGGTCATTCATCTTTTATATTTAATTGTATCCAAGCTAGCTGGATGCAGAAATGATATGTTCGCCTTTTCCCTTCTATTTGTATATCGCACATCCTTGAACCCTTTTCTATCCATTTTACATATAAAGGGCAAATCTTCTCACCCCACACAGCTCCAATTCTCCTAACCTAACTTACTAGTTCTAGCCCCTCCCCAGTGGCGTAGCTACTGGGGGGGGGGGGGAAGGGGGCAAGTTGCCCCCCCCCCCTGGAAAAATTTTTGGGGAAATTTGATGAATCTTCTTATTATCACAAAAATTTCTCAAAATTTTTGTTAGAATAAGAAATTGTGAGACATTTCTCATACATAATTCGTATTTTCATGCAACAAATTCAGTCAGATTTCGTCAGTGTCGCATGAACCGGCCCAATTCGCGTTCCACAGATATATCCTCGTCGCGTAGCAGATTGAATGTTCTCTTGTGCTTGTATACGCACAGGGGTTATGATCAGTGCATTTCAGTGCACAGGAAGCTGTTATTCAGGTGATAGTTTGGGAATTCAGTAAAAGGATGTGAAAACTGACAAGTCACTAGACCCCCGAGGTTGTTATGTTCTTCTACAAGCTAGCAGTAGCTGTACGATTTTACTCTGTGTACATAACGATGGATGGGGCTGAAACAATTTATGGCCAACGATAAACTTAACCCTTTACCGTTGTTTGGGTCCTTTTGGACCCATGCGGAGAGCTCGGCTGTCACCCATCTTTACTGTTTCACGCGGAGCTCGAAACTGCGAGTAGCTACCCGAAAATTCGGCCACAACAACGAGAGAGACAGTAGTTTAAGGTCACTGGGTCAATGGCCTACGGAAGCCGATGCGGGGCGGGCTACGTCCGCTTTTCGCCCACTCCCGAGGCGCGCAAATATGCCCCGATCGGAGCACAACGGTAAAGGGTTAAAAAGTTAATCTAGAAATTAGAATTAACGGGATCTGTTGGCACACTTAGATTTTGTTACTTAGCCTAATCCTTGAAGGCTTACAAGCTAGTTCGGGAAAATAGCTTTCTGCTCACTTTGAGTGTAACAATAAATGGACAATGAGTACCTTGTAGCCTTCTACACTTAACAGACTGCTTTTCTAACAGGATATCCTGTGTGATCGAGCCACTATTAGGCCTCCTTAGTGGCGTGCGAAGGGGAGACCATTGGGCCATGCCCCCCTCACAGATGCCATTTTTTCTTTGTTCTTAAAAATACGTAGTCTAACTTTATTAACACAGATTTTACTTCAAAAGATAGCATATGTGGCACCAGATTGCTTATAAAGACACCCAATTTTTCAAAAATTTTCAAAGGGGAAGGATTGTCCCTTCAAGGTCTTTCAGTGATGCCAATTTTTTTTTAATTCCTACAAATAGACCTAGGCAAATTCTGTCAAATTCCAATTTTTACTTAAAAAGGTAGACTCTGTTTCCCCACTGGTGGCATCGATAAAAAAGACTACATGTTTAGATTCTCTTTACAAGCATAAATACGCTAATTTTGACCATCTGAGGGGTCTGGTTTTTCGAAATTTTCTTTACGCTCCGCACCAACCAATGGTGGCGCTTCGCTCGGTCTTTTGGGCAAAATTACATATTTGGGGTAAAATTAGCTCGTAACTCTCTGATCACTTTGCAGTTTGCGAACATATTTTGAAGTGAGCATTTTATTTCAAACGACAAAAGAAGAAAGTGACAGGCTAGATTCTTCGTATTAGCCTGGAAAATGCTATTTCCGGCCATCTAAGGGGTCTGATTTTTCCAAATTTTCTCTACGCTCCGCGCCAACCAATGGTGATGCTCCGCTTAGATAATCTTTATGACAAAATAACATTTTGTGGCCAAGAAAAACCACAAACACCGATCAATGCTCTCTTATTTTGACTCCTAAAAGTGTGCAAATTTAATGACAAGTTTTTCTTCGTAAGGTAGCAAAAATGGCATAAAGAAATGCATGTCAAGACAAAAGTTTCAGTTTTATCCTCATGAACCACCACGATTCAACTTTTAATACTGTTCCTGTCAAAGTCGAAAATCTTGCACCATTTTGCATCTAGGCTCCTTGAAAACGTCAAAAAATTTCCGGACACCCCTCCCCTTAGACCATACTGCATGCCCCTCCCCCTTCAGAGAAATCCTGCATACGCCACTGCGTTAGTACATACAAATAAACCAGATATTGTTTACCAAAATAATATACTTTGTTATTTCCGATTGCTCTATGTTTTACTTTAAGATTAAAATGCAGGTAATATTACAAAATGACATGGTAATGTTGTTATACTTGTAAGCTTGCATATTTTATATGAAATACATACACATTGACCGGGAAAAGTTTGGGGGAAATTTCATACCTTTGCCCCCCCCCCCCCTGGAAAAAACCCTAGCTACGCCACTGCCCCTCCCACAACTGTCTAAAACACATCCTCATCAAGACAAAATCTCATTTATTGCTTCAGGATGAATACACAAGATCCAATGTGCAATCAACTCACTTTCAGTTCAGTGCATGCTGGGTGATATGAGTTACAATACTCTGCATTTTTTTAATTTCCTGTGCCAATTGAGAATTCATGTAGACGACCACAAAAATTGTAGTTTGGGATGCGAACTGACTTTAAAGTCTTGACAAAAAATCATCCCGCCCTACTCTTTATTTGAAGGATAGACTGCGGAGTGTGGACAGTTTCAACACCTTTGGAACTAAAGTCGACTTTTGGCTGGACAGTTAGGCTGGATTTGCGGTCCAGCCGGACATTCTAACGCTTCCCGTTGTCAATTTTTGACATTTTAAAAGTTCCCGGGTGTCCTGGGAGGCAATCTGTCAATTGCTAAGCTGCCCGCAGTTGTCAGAATGGTCTTTTCATGAGGCCAACCTAAAAGACTTTGAAGTAATCATCGGTAAATCGGTGACTTCTACTAAGCAAATTTATGGATGATTTCCTTTTTCAAAGTTAAAAGTCTTTTTAGTTGGATTAAAGAACGACACGACCTCAAGTTTAAACTCCTTCATATTTCAAATTGGAAATCATTTATCCATTATTTTGTGTGGCTATATAGAATAAATGTCCTTAGCAAAGAAAAATATTTTTTGGCCTACATTCTAAAGTTGTGGGGTGGCCCAGGTTTCCTTGGATTCAAACGTAGTGAATAATGAACACTAATAATATTGAAAAAGTATACTATTTGCTAAATCTTTCAGAGTTAAACACTCCGTTCACAACCAATGACCTATATAAACATATTACTGTTAGTAAAAATAAACGCGATTCAATTCGTTATCAGCTGGGGTTTGCCCGCGTAACAGACTGTGGGCAGACTGTGGGTCATATTCCTTGGGTGGTTTGTGAAGCCTTAAAGGGGAACAAACCAAGTCCGCTTCGCGGGGAAGTATCGCGTAGCATTAAGAGTATAAGCTATATACCTTACCCTTAAATGATGTTTGCAACAGAAAAATTATTAAGAACTTGCATAGCATATCTAAGTGAATCAAAACTTCCTTCTAACAAGAGTATAGTTTCATCTGCATAATGAGGTTATTTCACGATACGATTTTGCAATACTTTCTGGTCTTCATGTTAACTGGGGTAAAAGTAAAGTTTTGCGGTTTGGCTCAAAACGTTTTTCAGAGGAGAAGTTTGATGGGTTCCATTGACTCATTTGGAATCAGTCTTTACGTATTTAAGATAACTCTTTACGGTTAACCTCGAAAATATTGTTTACATCAATTTCCAGAGTGTATATTCTGATAAAATCAAAGAGACTATGTCTCATTGGTCAAGTAGACTTCTCACCCGCTTGGAAGAGTAGCTATTGTTAAAACTTTACTTGTTCCAATGCTTATTTATCTCTTTTTTAGGCCTCCCAAATCCAATTGAGCATGCCCTCAAAACAAGTGAGTCGATGTTCTTTCCATTTCGTTTGAAATGGCCAGGATCGAATTAATAGGTCACAGTTTTGTTAAATTTACAGTGCAGATGGAATCAAAATGATTAATCTGAGTGAATTTATTTACTCTCTAAAATTAACATGGCTTCGAAGATTTTATAAGCAGATGAAGCATCTTTGTTATCTACAATGTTTAATTACTACATAAAGAATCATATTGAGTTCGGTTTTGATGAGCAATTAAAAGATAATTAATATAGGGTTAGTAAAGGAAATGTCAACACCGTGCAACACTCTACATAATAATTTTTTGCATTAACAACAAGTTGTTTCAAAAACATTCAAACTTTAAAGAGGTATGTCTTGAGAACCGTAAAAGATATTGACATGATTCCAGCAGATTTTACTTGTTCCCTCCTCAAATGCCAAGTGAAGTCAGGGCATTTTGCTGACATGTCACATTATACCTTTAAGTTCATTTGACCACAACGGCCTCTAATTTATGATATTTGCAATAGCTCCTTGACCTTCGAGAGTATAAAATTCGATTTTCACACAATGGTTAAAGTAACATATTTTATACCAGATGATTTGGGGTTGGGACACTTATTGCCATAATTCTGTGAAAAGACATATATTATCTATGCTGGTTTTGACAGCATCTTTTTTCTTTTTTCTTTTTTTGAGGGAGGGGGGCAGGGGCTAAAAGCAGATTATGATTTCCGGCTGGTAAAGGAGGTCTAATATTAATACGTGATTATTACATGCAGGTTCATCTTTTCAGAATTCGATTTTATTTAGAGCCATGGATAGTGTTATCATGTTTTCTTTCTGGAGAGGACATACTTGGATCACCTCTCTACTTTCTTAACCAGAAAGCCAAAAGGCTTAGTGATTCCTTGCCATTAAATACCTTATTTGCTTTCAAATTGACAGTGCTTGACAGATTTTTCTTTACATTTTAGGCACAGAATTTTCGCAATTTTACCCCTGGTGACCTCAAATGACCTTTGACCTCTACCAAAAACAATAGGCTTCTTTCTCTCAACATGACAAATCTATATACCAAGTATGAAAAGTGTCGGTCACTCCTATCTGAAGATATCGTGTTTACAAGCTATTTTTGAAATTGTCGCAATTTTACCGCTGGTGACCTCAAATGACCTTTGACCTCTACCAAAAACAATAGGGTTCTTCCTCTCAACATGATAAATCTATATACCAAATATGAAAAGTGTCGGACATTCCTATCTTAAGATATCGTGTTTACAAGCAAGTGTCACAAACACACACACACACACATACACACACACACACACACACACACACACACACACACACACACACACACACACACACACACACACACACACACACACACACACACACACGACATCACCATCGCATAGATTCCTTGCCTGCCTACGGCAAGGAATCAAAAACACCAGGTATAAATTTAATCAGGATCGGTGTTCTATTTACTCCAACATTTTTCTGGTTAAATTTTCCATAAAATTCTAGTTAAACTAATGTAAATACTAGTTGAAGTAACAGGATTTGAGTAAGTTTAACAAGGAAACTTAACCAGGATTGTGTTGGAGTAAATAGAACACCCATCTGGTTAAATTTAACCCCGGTGTTTTAAGAGTGTGGGGAGATGTCTAAGAGGAGAATACTCGAGGGTGTCTGCTACATAAAAATTGCAAACTTGTTGTTTTAACCAGAGTTTCTTCAGATCAAATATAAAAAGGTCCCAAAGAGAGTCACTCCTTTAAATTGTAGCCATGGATTAGCTAAGTGGTTTTCAGGACTCCAGACTTCGATTCTTTAGTTCATGAGTTGGAGCCGCGGTAAATCCGAAGCTTTCTTTGGCTTTCTGGTAAGCTGTTTTACACGCAAGGCCGGATACACCACTTTTGGAACTTGGCACAAGTAATTTTGGGTTCCATCGGACTGTAGGAATTTTCACCAAGACCACAACAGCATATGTCAAAAAAGGTCACTTCCAACCCTCCGCCCTTCTCGAAATGAACAGTGGTAGACTCACGATTTGGAGCTCGGGTGGGAGCAGGCTAAGAATTGTAGGATGACTATTCCGAGTTAATCGCCACCTTCACCTTTGGTAGCAGCCTGAATTTTTGCCGAAACATACCTCTTGGACCAAGCGAAATGGCATTTCCCGTTTGAATTTTTCTTCCTTGTTTCACACCTCACCCCATCCCACCCTTCGCGAGGACAACAGACAGAGATTTGTCTAGACTAAACACAGGTGTATATACAGGTCCAACTACTGAGAAAAAAGGTACCTAGTGACAACTTACACGCCTTAAAACGTGAGGCAGGGACATCGATCCTGGGGCTGGAGGTAATTGTCCCCACCCAATGAAAATATGCGGGAAACAATGATTCCCCTAACTAATTCAGGCAGATTAAAATACAGCATGGCACAATAAACAAAATATAACATAATGGTATACAGATGATTTTAGGCCAAGATTGGAGAAAACGTCAACTTGAACCTATTAAAGTAATGACAATAAAATGATAACTTAAACAACATTTTTAATGCGCCATCAATTTTTGTGACATAACCCTAGGCACAAAAGGTACGGGCCACTCAACTTTTTATGCTAACTATAAGCAGTGTCACTGACCCTTTAACACTCTGAATAAGTCATCGATATCAGCTCAATGAGCCCCTTTATACCAGTTGAATATGGTTTGGGAGGTTCTCGAGTCAAAGATATACCACTGCTTTGCCATTTGGCGTTTTCCTTGTGAGTTAACATTATTTGAAACTCAGTTCTATGTCGGACTTGAAGCCATTAAAGATTTCTCAAAATGTGTGATTTAAGTCTTGATTTGAATCTCCTATGAAAATCTTTTAACATAAATGCAAATCCTTATAACCCGTATGCCACTTTCTCAACACTTCAGATAAAACTGTTAATGCATTTTCTATTGAAAGTATAGGGACTCCCAAATTCAATACTTTTAAAGCAGTCTAACTGGTGTTCCACAAACGGGTGAGTTCCCCTTTTCCGATTTTTGAAAGCAAGCTATGCCTGCCTTATCTGCTAATAGCGATCACTATGCTAATGCAGATGCGGTGGTGGATTGCCTATGCAATTGTGAATGGTTGTAAATCGTGTAATTGTTCCTTTGTTTAGTAAAGAATACAAATTGGCTGGCCCTGATCTGTGCCATATATCACTTCATTTCATTGACAAGGAATGCGTTTTTTCCCTTTATTTTTCACGCTGTTGTGCTGACCTTGAAGTTAATAGGAATAGGACTCCCTTAGGGGGATGCAAAGTTTGCTCAAAGCCCTAATTTTCTCACCCACAAAAGTACCAATTCTCCTAACCTTCTCACTTAAGCCCCTCCTACAATTGTCTGAAATTCATCCTCATCCAAACACAATGGTTTATTGCTTCAGGACGAGTACTAGCTCAATCTGTTTAATCGAAACTCTCAGTACAAGTCATGCTGTGTAGTATAAGCTTTGGTAATCTGCATTGTTTGAATTAGCTGTCAATCAAAGATCTGAGCCAATGTAGAATTTCTGTTACCCCCTACAAGAACTGTAGTCTGGGGTGAGAGGATTAGCCCGTTAAGTTCTCATGCTACTTATGCAATCACATTCTTATAATATCTGATTGTTGAGGAGATAATAGACTGTTAATTTTGAAGAAAAACAAAAGACTGTCCTTTAATGTGGAGATATAATGTCACATATATGTGCTTGCTTCAGGTTCACTGTTTGATGAAAATGTGACAACTTAACTTGTTCATATCTTGAGAACCACACATTAGATTTCAATGCAAATTTCACCAAAATGCGCAGAATAAGTACCGTTTTAACATATCAAAACTTATTGTGACTTTTACAACCTTCTTTTTAAAGTTTTAAAAAGGTAACTTTTACCTGATATAGGTGTGAACATGTGAGCATGCGTGATTGGACTATACTTACAGACCAGAAAGCCAAAAGGCTTAGTGATTCCTTGCCATGAAATACCAAGTACCTTCTTTCAAATTGACAGTGTTTGACAGATTTTTCTTTACAATTTAGGCACAGAATGTCAAGGATTCATTTAACAAAGATCAAACCATACTTATATCATATTGATAACCTACAAATCCCAACAACACTGACCCCAGTTACCCCAGATGACCTTTAACCTCAACCAAAAGGGCTCTTTGATTCTCTCACGACCTCTGAATACCTGACACGACCTCTGGTCTGTATAAAAAAGGGTTCTTAAGGTGTTCAAAAGCCATTTGAGAGCTTTTGTAGTTTAACCTCTCGTGACCTCAAATGACCTCTGAACTTGGCCAAAAACAGTAGGGTTCTTCCTCTCAACATGACAAATCTATATTTCAGATATGGAAGTGTCAGTCACTCCTATCTAGAGATATTGTGTTTACAAGCCACTGTTGACGTTTTTGCAATTTTACCACAGGTGACCCTGAAATGACCTTTGACCTCTACCATAAAATAGGGTTCTTTCTCTCATCATGACAAATCTATATGCCAAATATGAAGAGTATTGGTCACTCCCATCTGAAGATATCGTTTTTACAAGCCATTTTCCAATTTTCGCAATTTAACCGCCGGTGACCTCAAATGACCTTTGACCTCCACCAAAAACAATAGGCTTCTTTTTCTCAACATGGCAAACCTATATACCAAATATGAAGAGCATCGGTCACTCCTATCTGAAGATATCATGTTTACAAGCCATTTTGGGTGTTTTCACAATTTTATCGCTGGTGACCTCAAATGACCTTTGACCTCAACCAAAAACAATAGGGTTCTTCCTCTTAACATTGAAAAGCTATATACCAAATATGAAAAGTGTCGGACATTCGTACCTTGAGGTATCGTGTTTACAAGCAAGTGTCAGAAACACACACCCACACCCACACCCACACACAACATCATCGCATCCCTTCCTTGCCTGCCTATGACAAGGAATCAACTAGTCATGTCCGCGACATGATACAGGGTTTCGGCTGTTGGGAAATTTTCGCCCACCCCCTGTCCACAAACCACATCAACGCCCATGACGTGGGATGACAGTTGTCAGTGATAAATTCCATGGCTCACGAGTGTATGACTTCGTCATGTGTTTAAATTGAGGCATACGAAACTGTCTTCAATGAGGCTGCATGTTTTTCGTACAGCCGTCCTGAAGAGGTAATTCTTGAATATTTAAACATTCTCAGATGATATTTGTAAAAATACTTGACCTATACATTTAACATTACGTTTTACAAAGGAACTGAGGGACTGAAGCAGACTTTGGCGACGCCACATTTTGATCATGAGTTCAGCCCGCTCGTTACACCATTGTATTTTAAATCAATCCCCAATATATGGAATACTTCAACCCCCCTGTATCGAAACACCCTTAAAAGGGTCAATCAGAGTTTGTAGGAGGATATTAAAGGGAAATATTACGTTTAAAATGCACAAATATGGCATACAAAGAAATGCTTTAAATCATTACTAAACCATTCAGTCTCACCAATGAACTGCAGCAATAGTTTTATCTCCTCAAAATGTTATGCATCACAAGAGTAACGGAAGTTGAATCATTTGAATTTTGGAAAGTTTGGGTGAACAAATTACTGTTTTGACACAAATAACCGAATTACTTCCTACAAGATCTTTATTTCTTGAATCGAAAGCTACATTGCTGGCTTAATCTGAATTGTCTATCATTATGTATCTATTACTACTGGATTAAAGAATATGAAAATTTTTGGTAAAATAAACGCAATATTTCCCTTTGACCTTTTGTAAGCACCTCGTTTTCCCTCTTTGAACTGATTGTTTATACCAGAATATAAAAACATTAAAGAGGTCTTTCAGTTTAGAATAAATCATGATGTTAAGGTTGTTTTAATTACCGTCGAATGAAAATTTCTGAATTCTTGTCGGGTAAAAAATTTTCCACACAAATGCCAGATTGGACATTCTCTATTACGATGTAACCAATCACGTTAGACCGTGATTATTTTAAAACCAATGTACAAATGTGGTGCGGCATTATAAAGTTGAGATAAAATTATTAGGCCTAAAACAAATTCTGATTGACGTTTTAGAATAACCACGGAGAATTTAAAACGTTACTCACCAGAAATTGTTGCATACACCACAAAGAACATCCATTTCGTCTAGCAGCGAGGTCTTGCGTCGTGCATCGAAGTTTTGCGTCGTGCAGTCAAGCAGTACGATCAACACTGGTACACATGCAACTCAACATGTCAGCCTGAATGAACTGTAACCAGGGAGCTGGGTGGACTCATTAGGCGGTGTTAAAGCATGTTCTGAGGATCAAATTTTTAAATTTTTTTTACAAATGTCGAAAAATATAGTAGGTAGTGGAAACCTGGTTTCAATAACACATTGCATTTGGAAGTACACATATATTTGAAGAAATGATTCAGTTTGCCTTCTTCAGTGCGTGATTGGAAAATACCACTTCATGGAAAATTAGTATAACCATGGAGTTATTGCTTAATGGCTCCATGGTAAAATTCTGGTTGCAGCTGGTGCATACCAATCTGAAAAAAGTATCTCTGAGCAATGAAATCCACAGTTTGGTTTGTAAGGTGTCGCATTCATTTCTCGAGAAATGTACATCATGTCTGACACCATATTTCGAGTTTAGTTACTTGGGTGGAGTTTGACGGTTCAGTTTCCAACCAATTGGTTCAAGTCGAGCAAGCCATGGTCCTTTTTTCAATTAGGGCTCACTGGCTTGTTTTCCCTACTCCCTTTTACTGACCACCAAGCACAATGGCACGGTTCCGTTTTTAAAGTCTTCGGTATGGCCCGGCCAGGAGTCAAACTCCCAACCTCCCGACTGCAAGTCTGATGCTTAACCACTTGACCATACAGTCGGTCTTAGGTTAGGTTAAAGAGATGAGGTTACGTGAACCAAATCAACACAGTGTGGTGAAACTTCCATTCAAACCATACATGTATTTCTCAAGGTATCAGCAAATGAAGTCACTATTGTTCCAATGAAATTGAGGGCAGCAAACGTTATATCACTTCCTCTTATTTACAAGGAATGCTTTGTTTCCCTTTGTTTTCCAGACTGTTGTGTTGACCGTGAAGTTAATAGGAATAGGGCCTCTCGCTGTTAAGAATGCAAAGTTTGCAAAATTCTCATGACACCTATGAAATCACATTCAGGTAATATAAGATTGTTGAGGAGAAAATTGACTGTAAAGGTTAAAGAAAAACAAAAGAATGTCCATTAATGTGAGGATATGATGTCATATGTGCTTGTTCAAGTTAACTTTTTGTGGAAAATGTGACAACTTTCCCTGCTCATATCTTGAGAACCATACATTGGATTTCAATGCAAATTTCACCTAAATGCTTAGAATCAGGCGCGTAGCCAAGATTGTGCCATGTGAGGGGGGGGGGGGTGGTGTCATGGGGATTTGGGGGTACGAAATGAGGGAAAGTCTAAGGATAGAGAGAAAAAACCGCTATTTAAGAATTGCAAGGTTGGGTCATGGAGGATTTAACCCCACCCCAACCCCCCCCCCTTCCGTGGCTACGCCACTGCAAGCTAGAATGAGTCCCTCTTTAACACATTAGAAGTTGATGTGGCATTCAACCATTCTTTCAGACTAGTTTTAACAGAAGTATTGGTGGCCGAGGCCAAATACTCTTTTACAAACAATAGGGAAATGTCATATTTTCTCATTCTTTTCTGTAACGCGGGACAGACGTCACCATATGATATTTTAAAAAATCTTAACGTAAAAATGAAGGGGTCACCAAAACACCACAGGAGCCTACTTGCCATTCTTGAAAAGGTCCATTTCTGGCTATCTAGGAGGTATTTGTATAGTGGTGGAAGAACTCTCTCATTTTATGCAAGCAAGAGAAGAGCTTTTTAAAGAGCAAGAGCAGTCACCCCAACTTAAAGTAGTGTTGTAGACTGTCCTGTTTTGTGATTGGCTGTTGTGAGTCATGTGACAACAATTTTTTCCAGATGTGAAATCTACTAGAAGTAACAGCTTGTTAGTTTTACATTGAATATGCAATATTAAAGTTGTAAAATATGATGAAAGTTACCTTCAAGGGAAATAACGGGAAAATTGTGATATTTAGCTCTTGCTTATTTTTTTTTTTTGGGGGGGGGGGCTGCTCTTGACCTACTTCTCTCAAGGACTGGATAAAATATATGATACCTAGAGTAAACTTATACGTCATGAAAAGCCCCACTTCTGGCATTCTGGGAAGGCCATTTTTGGAAAATTTCTTCGCAAAAATGTATCGACTAGTTGTCTCCTTCCGATGAGATGGTACCCAGTTTGTTAAGTGGTCCCCACGAAAAAAATTCAAAGGAGCCCTTCACTGATTCCTGGTTCTTGGACATGCAATGAATACTTCTGTCAATTATGGGACCCAATAAAACGTCACCTGAGAATACCTTTAACTTCGTCCTATTATACAGCCCTCCTGACACCGTACACACAAACTGCTGAGTCTTCTACTAATTCATCATTATGCCATAGTACTTCACTGGTTCATCACTTGACGGCCTCTACCCAAATAACTATTCGATTAAGAAAATCTTATTCTGAAGTGCCCTCTCGACTCTATGGCCAAGAGGTGATCGGCGAAACCAAACAAATACTCCCACTCTGTTCGTAGAAAAAATGCTGCAAACTATCTTCCACCGTCCGCTTGTGCAGGTAATCATCTGAAAATATTCCCAATTGGAGCACCGACCTCGTAAGGACACGGTAATTGACGTAAAGCCGTCCAACATATTTGATAAAGTGCAAAAAAGCGCGTTTTAAAAAGCTACTAGAAGGACCTCGCGAAGACGGAGAAAGCTCTTACTTGTTCTTCCTCATGACATATGGTTCCGTATGGAAACGTTAAGGTGCCGTCAAATTGCAAACATAGTCCCTATATTATCTTAGTATTTTGCAACAAAATGATGAAATGTTCACTTATTATCTTAACAATTTGGAGATAAATGATGAACTACAAGCTTACCATTTTTCAACATTTCAACATTTTGCAGAAAATTGATGAATTAACTACTTATCACAAGTAATCAATTCAACATTTTGAAGAAAAATGATGGATCACAGACTTAACGGATTTCGACAATTCGCCATTTTGCAGATAAGTGTTTAACTGCACATTTATCGGATCTCAACAATTAACCAATTTGCAGAAAAATCACGAATTCCACACTTACCAGATGTTAGCAAATCAACATTTTGCAGAAAACTGATGAATTACTCAGTTATTGGATCTAAGCAATTCAACATTTTGCAGAAAAATATTAAATTACACATATTAAAGATCTCACCAATTCTACATTTTGCGGAAAATTGATGAATTACACAGTTAATGGATCTTAACAATTCTAAATTTTGCAGAAAATTGATGAATTACAGACTTAACGGATTTCGAAAATTCACCATTATGCAGATAAATGTTTAATTACACATTTATCGGATTTCGACAATTAACCAATTTGCAGAAAAATCACGAATTCCACACTTACCAGATGTTAGCAATTCAACATTTTGCAGAATACTGATGAATTACTCAGTTATTAGGTCTAAGCAATTCAACATTTTGCAAAAAAATATTAAATTACACATTTAAAATATCTCACCAATTCTACATTTTGCAGAAAGTTGATGAATTATCGGATCTTAACAACTTAACAATTCGCAGACAAATGACGAATTACGAACCCGCTTAAGATTCTATTTCCACATTTTAAAGAGGTAGTATAAAGTGTGCTGTCATTGAAACTTATCAATTACACGCTTTCATACCGAAACATTTTTGTGTATCTGTGTGTTTGGGGCAATCCGACCTCTTGAGGCGGGGGGGGGGGGGCGTAAAACTTGCAAAGAGCCCATTTGGGGTTGTGGCAATCCCCTCTTGTAATGCTACTGGTTTGATATGTGTAAAAGGTGAAGTAGCATATCAGACTCTACAATTAAATCGCTTTCTTTCCATTCTCTGCTATCTTCTCAAAAGGACCCCTTTAATAACTTGTTTTCGTTGTTATTGGGACGTTCATGTCAGCAAGGTCTAAACACCCTAAAAATTGAACACAACAGCTACAAATCTAAAGTTTGTTATAGTTTTCACTTAAAGGCTGTACTAATCCGGGCTTGGTTTAAGACAAAAACAACAACTGGCATTTAATTATCCTTTTTGAAGCAGGATTCCTGAACCTACTTGTACCCCATTAATTCTTTAAGGCCGAACCATCGAGCAAAATTTCGTTTACAAAGTGCAGTCAACGATTATCATCTCATTTAAAGGGCAAGAGCAGTCATCCCAAAATGAAGCAGTGTAGGAGACTGTCCAGTTTCATGATTGGCTGTTGAGGGTCACGTGACAATGTTTTTCTCTTCAAATGTGAAATTTACTGGAAATAACTGCTTGGTTTACCTTGAATATGCAATAGTTAAATCATAAAATGTAATGAAAGATGCTTTGAAGAGAAATAAGACGAAAATTGTGCTATTTAGCTTTTTCTTCAAAATAAGTTTGGGGGGACTGCTCTTTTCATTTGATTCGGACTAGTTTCAAGGAAGAACTAAAAGATAACAACCTTTAAGCACGGAAAGCGTACAGGTACGAAGCTGTTTTCGACTGAAGGGTGGAGAGGGAAGCTGAAAGATTTTCTTCGGACAACCGTTATTGCCACGGGTCTAAAGAAAGAGGGGTAGAGAGCAGGGGCGTCAATTTGATTTCCAAGGTGGGGGGGGGGGGGACATCTGGCCTACATTTTTCTCCTTTCCTGGTAAGGTATCAACATGTTCGTAGCTAGACATTTTTGCGGGAAGGAGGATGGGCAAGCATCCATATTTTACGATTTTTTAAGTGTGAACACCACTGTACTAGGACGTTTTTGCCCTTTTTCCAATATATGAAAATAAAAGCTTGCGTTGCAGAAAAGTTCGTCGGAGAGCCTCATTTCGTAGGCTTTGGATACCATTATGTAGCAACAACGATCTTTGGTCGCCGCTCAATCCCAGATTTGCCAATAGGAAATACAAATTCTTCAGTAATCCCCCAAATTAATTTTTCATGTCAAGGGCTTGAATTGGGGAAAATTTGGAATTTTAATGAAAGAAAATTTATGAAACTTATGAAAAGCACTGTAGTTACCGTTTGTCAGTTGATGATCTGGTGCAGTAGCGTAGCTATGATTTTTTCGTGGGGAGGCTATGGGGAGGCGGGATACTTTTGTAGGGGGAAGTCTGGAGTTTACTATCTAAGCGTAGCGCCACCATCAGTTGGCGCGGAGCGTACAAAGAAAATTTTAGATTTTAACACCTCCCAGATGGCTGGGAGTAGCATTTGCCAGGTTTAAATGTCTTTAATTCTGGTGAGAAAAATTTGTGATTTTTCTCAGTTTCAAACACACTTTTGAGATACTGATTAGCTCAGTTCATTACTCCACTGGACTATGTATCCTAGGATCGCAAATCCAAAATCCTGCTGTATATTGCAAGCAGCTGTTCCAGTGCACGCATGAGTAAGGTATTTCCATAGGCGTAGGGGAGCATTTCAGTATGGGGACAGAAGATTTTTGCCCGAAAAGTGTAATTCTGCCCGTAAGACAGTCAAAAGTGAGCGCCACCACTAGTTGGCGCGGAGCGTCCAGAAAATTTGAAAATTCATACCTCTCAGACAGTCGAAAATGACGTTTCCAAGGCTTATAGAGGGGATCCAAGCAGTCGCTATTGAAAGTTTCAATTGCAGATAAACGTTCACTCCAAACTAAAATTCAGCCGGAAAGACTAAGCGGAGCGCCACCATTGGTTGGCGCGAAGCGTACAGAAAATTTTGAAATATCCGACCCGTCAGACAGTTGAAAATGGCATTTCCCAGGCTTATAGGGGGTCTAAGCAGTTGTTATTTTAAGTTTTCTTTTGCAAAAAATGTTCACTTGGAACTTAAATTCTGTAATGAAGCGGTCTAAGTGGAGCACTACCATAAGTTGGGGCGAAACGTACAGGAAATTTTGAAAAATCTGACCCCTCAGACAGTCAAAAATGGCATTTCCTATACTTATATTGGGTCTAAGCAGTCGCTACTTCGAGGTTACGTTTGAAAATAATGTCCACTTGAAACTAAAATTCTGCTGGGAAGACTATCTACCCGGAGCGCCACCATTAGTTGGGGCGGAGCGAACAGAAAATTTTGAAAAATCGTACCCCTGAGACAGTCGAAAATGACATTTCCCAGACTTATAGGGGGAGATCTAAGCAGCCGCTATTTGATCAGAAAATTACCAGATAAAATGTATCACTACCAATCGATGAAATGGTCCCGCATATTTTCTGGGGAAACCATAAAATGGAATTGAAAACATGCTAATGAATTTTACTCTATTACGTCTCTTGGCTTATTTAATATATATTGATAAAATTGTGTGACTGCAAGAAATTCCGATTTTATATGATTTTACTTTTGAAAAGTGTAACATTACAAGGTGTGTTTAAAGAATTTTCAAGCAGACTTATGGGAAGACATTATCACACTGCGTCATTAAAGTATCGAAAAACAAATTACCCGATTTTCATAACATTGCCCGTATTCGACTCTAGAGCAGGATAGATGGCAAACTTTTGGGCACTGCACCTAAACACCCTTCTGTCCGTGCGTTGAATTAATTTGGCATTTGAAAACGTCTCAGCATCTTTTTTAACCTGTGCCCAAATATATATATTTAAAAACATGCCCAAGAACGATTGTTTCCTTTAAGCCACAGGCTTCCCAAATGCGCCATGATTTTTTGATATGTTTGAGTTTTCGTAACCCTGTTACCCTTACTTATGGTACTTTTCCTTTTTCGGGAATTTGCTTGAAAGAATTTGGGTATTCGACAATTTCGGGCATTGTGTTGTGATTATAAGTGAAGTAAAAGTCACTAATAAAAGCTTTTTGCACTGCCCGAAGGTGTAGCGATTTTTTGGAATCTCGACTTGGGTTTTCATGAAAACGACTATATGAAAGCGACTATATGACGTTTCTTTCCTTTTTTCGGGCAATCTGAGATTTCGGACACATTTAGGAATTTTCTGAAAAAGCATCCCTTTTTTCCAAAATTAAAGCGCTGTCCGATTTTTTTCCAAATTGCTGCCCGAAGTTTTCCCAAATTCTTGCCGGAATTTAGATTTTGCGGAAATTTGGGGCAGTCTTCCCCCTGCCCCCGTCTCGTGCGCCACTGGGTTTGTCCACTCCTCCCAAGGACTAAGTGATGTCCTATGAGGTAATAGTGGTAAGGTTGCGACCCTTGAGACTGCATTGACCCAACTTGGGTTTGGTTGTTGCACTGGCCTATATGAGTGGCAGCAATGGCCGTGCAAAGTGCAAATTCCTTCCAACCTAATTTGACTCAAATATCCTACCCACCGCACTAGGTATGATTTTGGAACAAATTTGTGCATCCCCAGGAATTGAAAAAAATCCCTACAGGAGATAGAAACAGGCTAGATGCTAGGAGCACACTTTAATCCACACCAAGGTACCGTAGCCAATTTCAGCCACTCCAAATCTGCTAGGAAATTATCCATCCAGAAACCCGACGAGTTGTCACAGTCTACCTGAATTTATTCCGACATTCAGAGTGGATCTATCGCAAGTGTACCTATGTCATAGTAGCCAGGTAGCTCGGATTGAATATTATCATCGGCCAGCGTGAATATATTTTTTCCCAGGTCGCCAGTGGGGGCTGCTGGGGGGGGAGATAGACGATTCAGTGGGGGGGGGGCTAGAGCCCCCAGCCCCCTCCGTAGCTACGCCACTGATCTGCATGGTGTCACATATAGCAAATTTCCGATTTTGTCACTTCAAGAGCTCGGAAAAGTTTACCAAACTGAAGGTATGAGTGAGCCCTTCTGCTTGGGAATTGCAATTTGCGGCACGCGAAGCGCCTGGGAAATTTTGCCTTTTTGAAACAAATAATAACGAATAAGGAGCTTTTATTGGAGATAATTGGGAGTTTTGTAATTTCATGAGTTGTCAATCCACACAGTAGACTGGTTTCACAAATGGCAAATTTCCGAATTCTTCATTTTTCAGAGCCGCCTTCCCCCCTGTAGCTACGCCCATTGGCGGCGCTACGGGGGGGGGGTGAGGGGGAATTTCCCCATCAAATTCTTTCCTTGCCCCCAGTTGCTCCCCCAAGTAAAACAGATGGAATGGAAGTGCATGTGGCCTATGAGTGTGTGTGTTGGGGGTGGGAGTGCACTGGCTCCTGGGTGAACGTGCAATTGATACTGACGAAAATTTTTCTAATTACATGCTCTTGAAGTAGGCCTACATCATCCTTCCGGGTTAGGGTAAGGTGTTTCCAATCTACATGTGGTACGCATTTCACTTATGATATAAAGTTGCCTTGTCTTGGCAGTTCGCGGTTTGGTACATAGCGTGCTTCTTTTATTTTTCTATTGTTTCTTATTCTCCCTCATACATCCATAAATTATTTATGTAGGCTGCACACCAACTGGTGATTGCGTTCTGCTTAGATGGTGTCATTACAGCTTAACACTACTTCAACTCTTTGCCCATCCACAGCACCCCACCCAAATGAAAAAGTCTGGTTTAGCCACTGACTAGTATAGTGGTACTCGATGGCACCGCGCAAATATAATGATACTCTCAAAGAAAAAAAAGTTGTTAACCTTGGAGTTAGATCAACCGAAAAATCAAATAATATACCTCTCCTGGGACATAATTTTTCACCCAGAAATATGGTACAACCCCAGAGCTTCCGGGGGCTTTGCCCCCTGGGCCCCACCGGGACTTTGCCACTGGACCCTACCAGGGGCCCTAAGGCGGGCCCCTGGACCCCACCCGCAAGACCTCGCGCTTTGCGCTCGGTTTCGCCCTGGGCGCGAAAATCTCTGCTCCCCGGCATTTTCCTTTGCCCTCAGCCCCCCCTCAATTTGACATTCTGGCGCCGCCGCTGGTTACGCCACTGGGTGCCTGAGAGAAGGGGTCCAAATGCAAAATGGTGCTAAATATTTCAATATTTTGAGCTACTAGGAAACTCCAAAGTCTTAAAAACATGATCTTGATGGTGTGGGTAATTACTTCAACGGACTATACAGTCGATGTGAATTTACCGGGTGTACTATAAGTGAATAGAATCACAACGAAAATTGTGATAGTTTGCGAAGGATTTTTGCAAAAGTTTAATAGTAAAGAAAAATTTTTAAAAGAAGGTTAGATAAATCCATGAACTGATGAAAAGCACACTTCAGTCTACTGCGGGAAAATCACAGATCGATGGGGGAGGGGGTGGTACCCACTGGTGCTACTGAGACACCGTTGCATAGGCCTACCGGTGTAAGATTGCTGATACAAAAAAAATTAAAATATGTCCTTTCGAACGACACCTCATCATACACTATATACAGACAGAGGATGGAGGTGTTCCTCTAATTCCAGATTGACTTCTCTAATATAGCAAACATCAGTGTGATTTTTCTTCTCTGATAATGATCTAAATACGAAATGGTCGAATCGTTATACGAATGTGTGATGTGCGCGTGTCGAAATTAATTTGCATTAGAAATCATTTATTTTTTGAAAAAGTTGCATGCAGACTGTGCACTGAGGCATTTTCAGTTTCCCTAAAATGTGTTTGCCAATTTCAGCCTGCCGGGCTGGTTATTCACTAAAGGTTACAGATTTCATTAAAACATAGAAGTGGACGATTCCTCTTCTTCAAATTCCTAAATGTCGTGCTCCTTCATAACCACATCTGCTGCCCTATGCACACAATCAATCGACATAATCATTGAGATCGATGAATAATGTATGTTTGATATGCAAGTGAAAAAGGAACATCAATGAGACTGCAAGCGCCCGAAAATTTTGGGGATTTGTAAAGTAAACATGTGGAATTATTGATACAGAAAATCGATCGTAATCGGCAGAGCACACCTTTCATAACCTACATGTATATATTTTTGGGTTGTATCTAACTTTTAAGTTTCAGGTCACAAAAGAAGCGGGGGGAGGGGGACTTTAACGTTAGTGTCCCCTCCACTCAAAAAAGTGGGGGGACATGTCCCCCTGTTCCCCACAAATCGACGCCCATGGTAGCGAGAGGGAGTATCCCCTTTCTTTTTGGAAAAAATTAATAATATTTGATTGTCCCCAAATGTAATGTAGTGAAATATATTATTAGGTAATATTTTTAGGGAAATTACAATAATTTATTTTTACATTTTTTCAAAAAGGAAATATTAAGGGGTATTCAATCTTAAATAGTGCGAAAGCATACTTCCGCCACAACATTTCGACTAAGGGATTTTAACAATAATTTAAAAATATAAATTTTACAGTAAATAATGTCATATGACGTCCCGGATTTTACAGTGAATAATCACTTTTACTCTAAGTAAAAATTGTAAGTGCTAGTTTCAAAATGTGACATTTCTATTTGGATGTATGTAGTCATTTCATATTTGCACTATTTTTCATATTATTCTCACTCGAGAGGTGCCGTTTCCGACCATCTGAAGGGTTTGTGAAGTCAAAAATTTTCTTGTACCCTCCGCGCCAACTAATGGTGGCGCTCCTCTTAGATAGTCGTGCTGCCTGCTTGGAGTTTCCCAGTAACTGAAAATATTGAAACATTTACAACCATTTTGCGTTTGCCCCCCCCCCCCCCCTCTTAGACACCCAGTGGCGTAGCTACAGGAGGCAGGTGGCTCTGAAAAATGAAGAATTCGGAAACTTGCTATTTGTGAAACCAGTCTACTGTGTGGTTTGACAACTCATGAAATTATGAAACTCCAAAATCTCTCCAATAAAAGCTCCTTATTCGTTATTATTTGTTTCAAAAAGGCAAAATTTTCCAGGCACTTCGCATGCCGCAAATCGCAATTCCTAAGCAGAATGGCTCACTCATACCTTCAGTTTGGTCAAATTTTCCGAGCTCTTGAAGTGAAAAAACCGGAAATTTGCTATATGTGACACTAGATCATCAACTAACAAAGGTAACTACAGTGCTTTCTATAAATTTTCTTCCACAGAATTCCAAATTTTCCCCAATATAAGCCCTTGACATGAAAAATTAATTTTGGGGGATTACTGAAGAATTTGTATTTCCTGTTGGCAAATCTGAGATTGAGCGGCGAACAAAGATCGTTGTTGCTACATAATGTTATCCAAAGCCTACGAAATGAGGCTCTCCGACGAACTTTTCTGCAACGCAAGCTTTTATTTTCATATATTGGAAAAAGGGCAAAAACGTCCTAGTACAGTGGTGTTCACACTTAAAAAATCGTAAAATATGGATGCTTGCCCATCCTCCTTCCCGCAAAAATGTCTAGCTACGAACATGTTGATACCTTACCAGGAAAGGAGAAAAATGTAGACCAGATCCCCCCCCCCACCTTGGAAATCAAATTGACGCCCCTGCTCTCTACCCCTCTTTCTTTAGACCCGTGGCAATAACGGTTGTCCGAAGAAAATCTTTCAGCTTCCCTCTCCACCCTTCAGTCGAAAACAGCTTCGTACCTGTACGCTTTCCGTGTTTAAAGGTTGTTATCTTTTAGTTCTTCCTTGAAACTAGTCCGAATCAAATGAAAAGAGCAGTCCCCCCAAACTTATTTTGAAGAAAAAGCTAAATAGCACAATTTTCGTCTTATTTCTCTTCAAAGCATCTTTCATTACATTTTATGATTTAACTATTGCATATTCAAGGTAAACCAAGCAGTTATTTCCAGTAAATTTCACATTTGAAGAGAAAAACATTGTCACGTGACCCTCAACAGCCAATCATGAAACTGGACAGTCTCCTACACTGCTTCATTTTGGGATGACTGCTCTTGCCCTTTAAATGAGATGATAATCGTTGACTGCACTTTGTAAACGAAATTTTGCTCAATGGTTCGGCCTTAAAGAATTAATGGGGTACAAGTAGGTTCAGGAATCCTGCTTCAAAAAGGATAATTAAATGCCAGTTGTTGTTTTTGTCTTAAACCAAGCCCGGATTAGTACAGCCTTTAAATAAAAACTATAACAAACTTTAGATTTGTAGCTGTTGTGTTCAATTTTTAGGGTGTTTAGACCTTGCTGACATGAACGTCCCAATAACAACGAAAACAAGTTATTATAGGGGTCCTTTTGAGAAGATAGCAGAGAATGGAAAGAAAGCGATTTAATTGTAGAGTCTGATATGCTACTTCACCTTTTACACATATCAAACCAGTAGCATTACAAGAGGGGATTGCCACAACCCCAAATGGGCTCTTTCCAAGTTTTACGCCCCCCCCCCCGCCTCAAGAGGTCTGATTGCCCCAAACACACAGATACACAAAAATGTTTCGGTATGAAAAAGTGTTATTGATAAGTTTCAATGACAGCACACTTTATTCTACCTCTTTAAAATGTGGAAATAGAATCTTAAGCAGGTTCGTAATTCGTCATTTTTCTGCGAATTGTTAAATTGTTAAGAACCGATAATTCATCAACTTTCTGCAAAATGTAGAATTGGTGAGATATTTTAAATGTGTAATTTAATATTTTTCTGCAAAATGTTGAATTGCTTAGATCCAATAACTGAGTAATTCATCAGTATTCTGCAAAATGTTGATTTGCTAACATCTGGTAAGTGTGGGATTCGTGATTTTTCTGCAAATTGGTTAATTGTTGAGATCCGATAAATGTGTAATTAAACATTTATCTGCATAATGGTGAATTGTCGAAATCAGTTAGGTCTATAATTCATCAATTTTCTGCAAAATTTAGAATTGTCAAGATCCATTAACTGTGTAATTCATCAATTTTCTGCAAAATGTAGAATTGGTGAGATCTTTAATATGTGTAATTTAATATTTTTCTGCAAAATGTTGAATTGCTTTGATCCAATAACTGAGTAATTCATCAGTTTTCTGCAAAATGTTGATTTGCTAACATCTGGTTAGTGTGGAATTCGTGATTTTTCTGCAAATTGGTTAATTGTTGAGATCCGATAAATGTGCAATTAAACACTTATCTGCAAAATGGCGAATTGTCGAAATCCGTTAAGTCTGTGATTCATCATTTTTTTGCAAAATGTTGAATTGATTACTTGTCATAAGTAGGTAATTCATCAATTTTCTGCAAAATGTTGAATTGTTGAAATATGGTAAGTTTGTAATTCATCACTTAACTGCAAAATGTTACGATAATAAGTGAATGTTTCATCATTTTGTTGCAAAATGTTAAAATAATAAAGAATCTAAGTTTGTAATTTGACGGCACCTTAACGTTTCCATAGTTCCGTCTGCGATTGTACAAGTGTTTGGGAATCTCCTTTGTGTTCGATGGGTTATATAATCTCTTCAAGAATGCATAAGAGGCTAGGGTGTTAAATAACAAACGACTCTTCTTGCTTTCTTTTAAAGGTGGAATTAACAGCCAACGGAATCCTTGAAATGTTTAAAATTAAACAAGGCAGCAGCTGTGTGGCCTCAAATGACTCACAGAGGGGTTTTCCTCTCAGAATTGCAAAACCACATACCAAATATGAAAAGTGTCCATCATTACAAGCAGTGTGTCACAGCAGGGAGTTGCCCCTGACAACTCCCTGGTCACAAACACACATACACATACAAACGCACACATGACGTCACCATCGGACAGATTCCTTGCCGGTCAAGGTTCTGAAGTTGGCGAAAATTTTGTCAGGGGCCAAATGTGTAAAAATATATAGTAGTCACTGGCAACTTCAATCCGACTTTCTAGGGGTGAAAGGCTTTTCAGGGGGTTTCGTTCCCCCCCCCCCCTCCTTTTGACTACGGGCCTGATGAAATAATTTGACAAATAACAGTAGGTACTATTTCCATTTGGAATCACAATATGAAAGCTTGAGGAAACTTGATTTTTATTGCCAATGAAACCAGTATAAAAATATTGTAAGTTAAGAATAACGTTTTGGTACATGGTTTGTACATGACACAAACGTATGTTGCTATTTTTTCTTTTTTTGTAAATGACACTAGGAAAGGCCTTTACTCATTTGACATGTCTAAGTATAGAGAGTTGCTGTTGCAGAAAAGAGAATAAAATCTCACGAAAAAGCGTAACATTTAGATTAGGCTATTGGTCAGTCTGATTCTGTAAAGCGACTCACGCAATTTTGTCCTCACGAATTTGGGTGGTCGTTTCTTGTCAATGGGTCAGTTACCTTTTGGAAACTGGCCCCACCATTTTTCCAAAGCAGCCTTTTTCCGACATTTTTTTTTTTTTTTTGTAATTCTGACATTTTTTTTTTAAAGAAAATGCCAAATATTGCCTATATCCACTTAACCACAACCCTAGACTGCTAGAAATAGTTCTACCACAAATAATGAAACAAATTTAGAAAATCCAAACTCCAAAATGTCCAGTTATCATGCAAGCTTATAAATCCCCTTCACGAATAAAATTTTACGAGCCGATGAATTTGGGGGCACGGTATGAGTAACTGAAACGTCTGTGAAATTGGCGAAGGCAAAACAAATATGGCGGTAATTCAAGCTTTTCTTATACGAGACATGTAGAATACAGATAGGTCTGTCAGTCTGTAAATAAAATGAAATATAGCTTGTGCATGATGTTATTTTAAGGTGTGGTTAGAAACATGTGCCCTTTGAAAACTAGTTAGACTTGTTCTTGTCAAGTGTCAGTGCGCCTTATTTTGCATATGAAACCACGCACAAAATATGCATCAAGGTGTGGTTGGTCGTGGATAGTGTTTAACCTGAATCATTTAATTCGAATATCAAAACAATCGGCATGAAATGTAATTGTCCTCAATAAAATAAGGGGAGCGTTTCTCGCCTCACACCCCTTCATGAATATTGTGAGAAATTCAGTGAATGGTCTCAAAGGGACTCCGAGGCTGAACGCCGTCCTGTCAGCCTGTAGAGCCTTTGAGGGGCACTATCGGCTGTGCCCCAACCTGTTTCATTAATTCAACTCAAATAATCGGTGCCCCTTGTTTTTACGCTTTTAAATTTTGGTGTAGAGCACATCCATCAGGTGTCTACTCTAGATGCAAAGCAATGTATGACGATTACCGGTTTTAATACTAAGTTTTCAATGCTATTTGAGTTTAACGGAGAACGATTTTCGAGAAACACCCTGGACACTATACACTGTAAATAATCTTTTATAAATTAACACGAAGCACAGAAACTTAAGAGATATATAAAATTACAGAATAAGGGCTGGCAACCAAGCGTCAGAGCTTTCCTTCACTTTTTTTTGTAATCTCTTTGTATATCTATATTTCCTGTTCTTTGAGTTCAGAGACATATTTTTACAGTGTATCGGTATTCACAAACGTAATTTAACTATAACGGCGGGTTACCACTGTTTCTACCGTAATTCGTCTTACTCAAATCATGTATAGCTGCAGCAGAGGGTTGCAGCTTCCTACTCAAACAGAAAGTGAACAGCAAGTAAAAAATACTGGAAAATACTTGATAATAGACACATAGTTATATATTATATCACCTCGTTTTCAATATATGAACAATTTCAAAGAAAAAAATATTATTTTTACAAAGTTTACCAATTCACAGCAATGCAATTAGTATATTACAAAATCAATATACACATTCAACCATTACCTCGCCGACGTCACATTCCCCGCCCTTTTCTTGACTGCCGAGCAAAACGTAAAGAGGTTTTGCAATTACGTCATGCTGGAGGACAAACATAACAAAGACACATGACTTTGTGCTAAACGCACTGCACAGTGTGCACTGTGATATGCGCGATGTGTGCAGATTCATCGAGCAAGCGCGTCGAGTGTTTTCTGCTACGTAGTTAAGTGTACTCCAACATGGCCACCGGGTGTATTAATACGTGATATGAAAAGCCTCTATAGTGTAGTGCGTACAGTATAGCCAGCTGAGGACAAGTTGATGACCGACATGACGACTGTTGAATTTTTGCCCGTCAGTGGGCGTGACTAACTAAATTATAACGTGACGTGAAAACACTCTATAGTACATATATAATTTTGTCTATATGGTCGTCTTTGTACACTATAATACATTATTCAATTGCAATTTAACAATTTACAAAGCATACATCGACCGAATAAGTTTATATTATTAAATAAAATTTACAATTCAAAAATAAAATTCGTTTTTCAACTGTTCTTCCATTAGTACGTTTGTTAAGTTAAACTGTTAAAAGGATTATTTAAAGGGAATTTGTAGCAGTCACCTCAAATTTATTTTCAAAAATTCGCTGTAGATCTTTACAAATCTCTTGTAATTTCTCTGTACAAGTATTCGTTATAGGCCTATTTTAGCATATAAATATAAAATAGTAAGGTAAAAATTGAAAATACCAAATAAGTGACAAGAATATATTCAAACTGGGGTAACCTTCACTGCATTTTCGCTTACATGATAAATTTTCTACAAAAAAGTACATTTCCCTAAAACGTTTAGGTCGATCCCAGCAAACTTCGTTCTTTCTTTTGCATTTTCAAATATGACTTGTTGTGGATATATCCAGATGGGATTTTCTATATATGGATAGAGAATTACGTGAATTAGACGGTCGCCACCAAGCGAACCCAAAAAGTGAAAATTTAGAAAATTTTCCATTTGTGACATCAGTCAACTAGAGTGTGGTTTTCCCAACTCTGCTTCATGAAATTCCGAGTTCTCCTGATAAGAGCTGAAAAGTTATCATTATCTGTTTCCTAAGAGCAAAATTTTTCAGCGCGCCTTGCGCGCCTCTAATTACAGTTCATGATGCAGTGCTGTTCTCAAATAAATCAGTTTGGTAAACTTTTCCAAGCTCTGGAGATGACAAAATCGCAAATTTGCGTTATGTGACACCACATCAAAAAGTGACACCGACCGATACAGTGCTATTTCCATAAACTTTCTCTCATAAAATTCCAAATCAATCTCCAATATAAGCTCTTGACTTTTAAAATGTCGTCTCGGAGAGTCTCAATTCCTAGGCCTCACAACATCGATCTTTGGTCGGCGTGCAATTTCAGATTTACCAATAGGATTCTTCAGAAATCCCCCAAAATTTCAAATTTCTTTAAAGGGAACCCAGAATCCAGAATTTTCTGCAACACCAGCTCCATATTTTCAAAGATTTGTCTAAAATGGGCAAACATTTCGGCGTGATTCAGTTGGTTTTCAAAGCTTTAATTAAAGAAAATTAGAGTACTTGCCCCCTGAAAAAATGTCTAGGTACGCCACTGATTTCACAACAGTAATGATTAAATGCAAAGGCATGGGAAGATCTGGAAAACGCTTTACCCAAGATTTTCTTGGTACTTTGTTTGAAACTATGGTGTCGCTAAAGAAAGCCAGTCTACAGGTTTTGTCCCCTTGACAAAGTCCTGGCTACCCCTGAAAAAGTGCCACCATCTGGCAATTAATTATTTACTACATGAACAACCGGTAAAATTGGTACACTATTTTATGACCAACTTTTCTGATAATAACATTAACTATGAATTCCCTGACGTAGCTATCATAAAGATGCATTTAAGAGAAATTCGGAATACTTTTAGATTAGCAGGTGCCGATGAGATGAGCCGCTGCTTGCAGGGATAAGATTATAAATTCATAAAAGCTATAGTCAAAGTCTAGAGAATGCTTTCACTGACTTTACAAGCCAATTGTAAATAAGGTTATAAATTCATAAGGTTATAACACGGACTTCCTATAAACATAGACAGAGCATACTTCACGGTAGATTGTCGGTACTGTACGTGTTGTGCGTAAATGCTTAGCAAGATTTCTGTCTGCTATGGTTTTGAGTGTGAAAGTCTGGACTTGCTCAAGTAGTTCAAATCTACAGATTTTTCAAGAAAGTTAAAATATTTTCGAAATAATGGGATGTAAGGTCAAAATTATTTCAGGATTATAATATTGTTTCCCATTCAAGTTTAACTTTTGTTTAAAATCTTAAAGAGTCGTCGTCAAATCATACAAGTTATAGCTTCACGGCCACCATCTTAGTGCGCATTTCTGTCCCAAGAGGTGGCGACAATCCACGCATAGGACATACGCGTTACATGCTCTGTTCATGTGTATAGGAAGTCCGCAAGTAACAATTTCATAAATGCTGTGGTCAAAGTGTATGGAGAGCTTTCACTTTGTCTTACAAACCTTGTCTCTTTTGACGGAAAAAAAAAAACTGCATTACGTACAGTCAGCTGGGAAAGAGCCGATGCTATGACTGTTTTTTTTTTTTTTTTTTTATAGACAAGGGCGTGGCTACCCAATTAAGAAGTCACGTGAGAGCACCTTACCCAGACTCAAGAAAACAACAATGAAAAGTTGAACACAGTCCTTTTGTCATCGTAAACAGGTGAAGTTTGGTTGAATTTGGAGTGTAAGTTTCTCCGTCAGAATGCATAACTCTGTTTTTATGTATCATTTATATCTGTATACGCATACCGCAAAGCAAAACGCACATAAAAACTCAGAATTAAGTGTGTATTCCATGCATTTACTTGCGATTGATGTTGCATTATGTGGACCTGTAACGTCACGTATAAGACCTTCGAAAATAATGAAGTGTGAAAGATTTCAGCATGACCTCCAAATGTTTCATGATACCTTTCGTCGGTCGTCAGAGAGATATGTCGCCGTAACGACAACCGTATATGTTGACGTGTGAGAGCACATAGCAATATCTTTAACCATGGAAGTACGTAAACACGTACAATTGTGAGACTGCCAACGTTTGATCAGGAAGTTGTTGAGTATGATACAAAATTATCAATTATCGATTTCCAGTTACACGAAACTCACCACTAGCACATCAGAAGAAAAACAAAAATTAGGAAAAACTTAAAAAGATCGAAGGTCACATGATGAACGGTTGCCCCTTAAAATATCCACTCCAGTTTCCCCTGGCCCACATACCCATTTTGACGAAAGACGGGCAAAGCAAAACATCACGCTCCGGGAAACTGTAGTCAAAGCCTCCAGACAGATGGAGCTTTGTCTATGCAGGGGTCTAGAGGCAGCTCCCTGGCCTACGTACCTGCCCAATCCCGCATTGTTATTGTTTGCGACCCTAGTAGAAAAGCAGCTCGATGTAGTGGTATTATTACACCTCCTGCAATGGGGTACACAGCGGAGCGCACGCGGTTGGTTCACTCCCCTTTTTACAGTCTGCTACGCAGGCAAGCAATGAGGTTGAGAAATTATTTAATAACCTCTCTAAGACAATGTTAAGGTGAGGTTTGAATTTTTTTCAGAAGAATCAGTTCAGCATGAACCATTTGACAAATGAACAAAGGGTTGCGTGAGGAGGAAAATTTCTTGAAAACCTGTTCCTAACTTTTTAAGGGGTCGGAATCAGGCTATTTGAGTCCACTCAAATAAAACCTTTTCTGGTTGCATGTGCAGTTGTTCTTCCTACGCACTGTTTTAATTCACTACTTGGCGCATTATTATGCCAAGTTGACGTTAAATAGCACCCCACAAAAAGCCTTACCTTCTTATCTGTTGTTGAATATGTACTCCTTATATGATTTGCATATACTCTCAAGTCAGTACGGGAATCTCTCTCTCTCTCAGGGAGAGGTAGTTTTTTGCACGACTCCAGATGGATCAGAGGGCGTAATTCTCTGTCCTACCGAAGCACCGAAGTACCGAAGTCACCAAGCGTTTGGTAAATTGGGGGCTGAAGCCCCAAGTTCTCCCGTCACGTTCTCGGCATTCGTACTCTATTAGTATTACGACTATTGTCATTGTAGGTTTTGGATATATACACGTCCGCCAAGCAGTCAGTAAAACATAAGACTCATGTAAATACATGTACATGCTTAATAATCTGTAGGAAAATACTGTAAAGTGTTAACGTAGCTATTTAAGCTTTACCAGTTAAGCAGGTGCATAATGACATAGAGCTACTCGTGAGAAGCAACTCGTGATGTAGTATGCCTCATTTTCGAAGGCTAGGCAAGAACTCCAGGGATACTTCAAGCACTGTCCGTACGTAGAACGCCACTTATTCCTTAACATGTGATGTATTTAAGATTTTAAAATCTCGGGACCGGTGCCTCCTCTTTACCCCCCCCCCCCCCAAATCCTTCCAGGTTACGGCCCTGAGTGTTCTGCATATTGGATGTCGTCAATTTTACGCAGGTAAGAATTGGCATTTTTAAATGGTAAGTTGAGACGTTTCCAGTTTCGACATGGCCATGGTATTGCATTCCGTGCACGGTATGGGTTATTTAAAGGCCTAACACTCTCACCCCAAACAGTTCCAATTTCAAATAAAATTCCAAATAAAACTCATCCTCATCGAGACACAACCTCGATTTATTGTTTATTGCTTCAGGGTGAGCATAAAAGACCCAATAAGTGATCAGACCACTCTCTCATTGTGTAATATAAACTACAGTACTCTGTTTTTTTTTTTTTTTTTTCATTTTTGAACTTGCTGTAGGTCGATTGTACAGTTTTGCCAATTGAGACTCTTTGCAGACTGCCACAAAAATTGTTGTCTCAGGTGAAAGATCGGTGACTGCCTTTAGTTGCGTTTACTTGACACGCGTATTGCGGAACGCCGAACGCGGAATGCGGGACGCGGAAAGCGGGACGCGGAAAGGATCCGCGTGCCCAATAAACATCCCACGCGGATCGTTCCGCATTTATTTATAGAGGCTTTGCAATTGCGTCACGGAAACGCCATGCTGGAGGACATTCATGCCAAATACACGTGGCTTTGTGCCGAACGCACTGCACAGTGTGCACTGTGATATGCACGGTGTGTACAAATTCAACGAGCAAGCGCGTCCCGTATGGTTTACTGCGTAGTTACATGTACTCCAACATGGCCGCCGGAGAGTATTATGATGTCATGTGAAAAGCCTCTATAGTAAAACCAGCTAAATAGTTCGATCCCAGTAAACGACGTTCTACTGCCTGAGCTTTGGGTCATTTAGCAGTTAAGTTCATGGATGACTATAGTCCAGTGGATAAAGATATGAAACTGATACACACACTACTTATTGACTGGAAGTAAATTGGTTCATAGCACTTTTGGTCATTTTTCCATTGTTGTGAGAAGTTATCACAATGGAACATCAAAAAACCTGCCAAAGTTCCCCCGTTTTATTAGTATATGGTACGACGTAGTATGGGAAGTCCGGGGAATGTGGAGAAATCCTACTGGAAGCTATACACGGTGTCCACGTGGTCACCAATACGCGCGTGGAACGCGGAAAAAATTCGACTTGGAGAATTCGATACGCAATTCGCAATCCGCGTGTGATGGTTCCGCAATCCGCGATTCGCGTTCCGCGTGCCCAATAAACAGGTCATTGGAAAAACAAAAAAGAAATCTTTCCGCGTTCCGCGTTCCGCATTACGCATTCCGCGTTCCGCATTCCGCGTGTCAAGTAAACACAGCTTTAAGCTTACACGTCTTCCTTGTTGATATGTAATCTTGTAGTAGGTCTATAATAACTCCCTCCACTGGTCAACATTGATTGCATGGTCGATTCTGTTTGGGATTCATTCCCCCTTTTACAACAGGCTTTCCTGATGATGCGAAATGGATAGATTTGAAGCAAATGGTGACGGTATCGGGAGCCGAGAACGTATATTGAGATGGGATCGCAGACCGAATTTATGAGACAGAAAATTACCTTCCAGCCGTTTAAAAAGTTTCGAAATCCATGGAAGTTAACACTGAGTACAGAATGTAGTGCAACGTAGAACGTAGGAAACCAACAAATGGCAAAAAGTATCACCAAAGTAATGACTATGATAGCTGTCCTATTTCTTTGTTGGCCAATTTTGCTATTTCGCTTGATACTTTCACCGACTCGCTTCCGATGACGGCTAAGTGTGATCGCCATATGGGTGTACATTGCCGCTATGAAGACCAATGGAAACACGTACAGGATTACAAATGACGCTAACGTTAAGTATATCAAGTGACTGAAAACAAACTTGCCGTCGACTTTTATAAAGAAAAAATAATTAGGAGCAGCAGCCAAAGTGGACAAAGTCACAATGACCAACACTTTGATGGTGTTAGACATGCAAGTCTGTTCCGCTTGAAGGGGGCTAGTGACCGCCTTGTGTCTGTCGTAACTGAGCATCATCAGCGAGAATATGGACAAGCCACAAATGAAGTAATTGAAGGCCAACAAAAGGTTCAGTAATACCATGTCATCAGAGGTTGGCTGAGTTGGACTCAGTTCGTATGGGACCATTAATGCTATCATTAAGAAGTCACCGGTGCACATGAGGCAAAGAATCAAATTGGAGAGGTTCCTCAAATGTTTTACAGTCATCACCAAGAAGATAATACTAAGATTTGATGGTATCCCCACGATGAAGATAGTGTAAAGTAAAGCAGTGTTTAAAGGATGACGCTCTTGAATTGTTGTATCGGGCATGTTTGTTGTTGTTTCATAAGTATACATGCCATACTCCGTAATGTTGTTGGGTGCCTCCTGAGTGTACATGCCATACTTCGTCATGTTGTCGAAACTTGACGCCATGTCTACCAAAGACATAAATTTTCATTGATTGTACGAAAAATATATGGTTTGCCCATTCAAAGGGCCAATGACCAGGATTGTCGGGTGTTGTCCGTTTCTCCTCAAATGGTTTCAGCTGATATCCTGGAGGTTCTCTGGTTCATTGAAGATATCGCTGTCTTTGTTGTCTGAAAAATGAAACGAAAAGGCACAAAGGATGAAATGTGACGTGCACTCTAATGGTAGAAAGAGTTAACTTTTCTCGTTAGGAGCTTGAGTTTAAGTTCACTCAAAAAAAAAACAAAAAAACAAAAAAAAAAAGGAATTTCATACATGACGGAGTGTCTTCAGGGACCACTCTTAAGACAGAGTGATCCCTGCACACACTCGATAAGAGTAAATTTTCACTCTTTTTGAGCGAGTTTTTTATTCTACGGAATAGGGAAAACAAGTCAGTGAGCCACAACTGGAAAAGCGGTCGTGGTCGTCTCGACTTAAGCCAGTTCCTGAGAAACTGGGAGGTAAAACCCCATCATACGATATCGTAAATATCTTCAAATCTCCATCAAAGTTCATTACCCGACAGCAGTGCGCATTTTTATTAGATGTTAAGTTCTTAAAGCATTTTCCTATCGTTAAAGGGTTCATCCTCTCAATCCAAATTACAATTTTTTTTGTAGTAGTCCATAGAAATTCTCAAGTGGGACAGCTCTTCGATTGACAGCTAGTTCAAAAAAATGCAGGATACCGAAGCTCATATTGACAAAGCATGAGGGTGTTTTGATTGCACATTCGGGTCCTGTATGCTCACCCTGTAGCAATAAACGGAGATCGTGTCTGGATGAGGATCAATTTTAGACAGTTGTGCAGGGTACTAGGGGCTGAATTTAGTAGGTTAGGACAATAGTAGGTTAGGAGAATTGTAACTGTCTGGGATGAGAGCATTAGACCTTCAACGGAATCCATATTTGAAATTCCATTTGGATACGTATCACCATGCATCGATACACCAGTGACGATCCGCCATACTGCCATATTTCATGACCCCAAACTACGAAACTTGCATTGGAGGAACATTTGCAAAACCATTCAGAGGCGGAACTTTTTCAAAATGTATTTGTGTGTCTCTGTGTCTGACAGTACAATTATGAAGTCGCGTAGTACTTGTGCATCAATGAGGCACATTGAGTTGGTTCATGAAATTCAACAAAATTTTCCAAA